>CM046943.1:27238136-32238136 GCA_025698515.1 Gossypium sturtianum | reverse complement strand
TACTAGCATTTGTATCCGACACATATTTAAACAAGGATACAAGTATCTGACACTCACTCTCGAGTGCCTGCTAGTAAAAGCTTTTAACTCTAGGGCAGTCAAAAGCATGATCTTTCCTAGTGCTATTTCACTTATATAGCAAAGTTGTAGAAAACCCTTGGCTTCTAATTTTAAAATATAGTTTGCACTACATTGCTGTTATCTACATTCTTGGATATTTTATTCTAAGGGTCCATCAATTTGCAAAGAATTAGGCTAATGTTATTCTTGGCAGGTTAGTGTGCCAAAAGGTTCTCTTTGCAACCTTAAGGCAAAACTTGATGTTGGGTTGCCCCCAGATGCAGTGTATGATATTTTAACTGATCCTGATAGTAAGAGAATTTTCAAGAACATTAAGGTAAGAGCGGTATATTTTGACCCATAATAGTAGATTGAAGTTTTCTATTTAGGACACCATTACCAATTTGATGCAATGGCATTCCCAGCTTCAATGCTTCAAGCAGTCTCAGGAAATTCATATATTTATTTCATGAACTGATATTCTGCTTCAGGAAGTGATATCTAGAAAGGTTTTAGTTGATGAAGGTCAAAGACAGGTGGTTGAGGTGGAGCAAGCTGCTTTGTGGAGATTCCTTTGGTGGTCAGGTACCATCTCAGTTCGTGTTCTAGTGGATCAAAACCGAGAAGATCACTCGGTAAGGATTTTCTTCTCAGTTTCAATTTTAAAAATCCATGACTGAATCTTTTCTGTAAGTAGGACTTTGGCGGTTTATTTTGGTTGCTTTTTTTCTTTTTTGAAGTTCAAATATAGGGTTCATCTGTTTTGAATCTCCACTTAGCTTGGCATTTAATTGATTCTAGCTCTTTATTTCTCTTTTAAGTGCCCGTATCTGACACATGGGTATGGGGAAATCAGATCCTAATATCCACCAGAAACATGAAAAAACTTAGAAATCATATCATATCTGTATCCTACTTTTGAACAAAAGATATAAGTTGTTTGTAAAAAGATTATGCATGGGTTACTTGTAGTTACTCTTGATTCTAATGATGACTAGTAAATAGATGAAGTTCGAACAAGTAAACACGGGATTCATGAAGAAGTTTGAAGGTCAGTGGAGAATAGAACCTATTTTTGTGGATGAGGAAACTTGTTTTCCTTTCAAACCTAAAACATTGGCGGAGTATTGTTCATGCAGTGGGGGTAAAGGAAGGATTGGGTCAAAGGTGAGCTTGGACCAACTGGTTCAACCAGCCATTGTCCCTCCCCCACCCATTTCTTGGTATCTAAGGGGAATAACTGCCAAGACCACAGAGATGCTGATACATGATCTAGTTGTTGAAGCTGACAGACTCACAGGTGGGCGTCGATCTGACTCTGAAGCTTCGAGCAAGAAGTTTAGATTATCTAAGGAACTAAACGAATACAACCCGGTTGAGCAAATATTCAACATTAAACAAAGATGGAGCTTACATAGGAGAAATGCAAAGCAGCATCGTAAGAAGTTGTTGAATGTATAATCATTTAATTTTTTATTACTTCAATTTCATTTGAAATTTGTTGTTTCAATCTTTATATATATGTTAAGTATGACTCCTATTTTAGTCAAATTTAAGAAATAATCTTCTAGTTAAACTCTGTTTATTTATTTCAATCAAATTCTGATTAGTTTAGATTATTTTATTATTATTTGACCTATGAATTTAACCTATAAATAGACTCTTTTACAACATTAGAATCTGACGCCCATTAGAGATTAAAACTCATAACACATTTAGCGAATTTTGTGTTTACGTTTTGAGGGTTCTTTGTTTTCGGGTTTTCGGGATTTAATTTTTGTCTCCATTTTTTGTACTTTTCGGTTTTTTTTTGCCATTATAGTAAATTTATCTTTATCCGTGATTTTTTTATCCTCTTTGTAAGGGTTTTTTTCACGTTAAATTTATGTGTTTAATTTCTCATTTTATTTCGCTATTTTTACTTGTTCATTGTTTAATCTGGTCGATCCCTAACAAGTGGTATCAGAACTAATTCAATTTTTGTAAATCAGTCCGTTTAGAGATGACAGTAATAAGGTTTGAAATTGAGAGGTTCGATGGTGTCACAAATTTTAATCTGTGGCAAGTTCGAATGATGGCAATTCTAGTTCAAATTGGCCTGAAAAAGGCTGTTATCGGGAAAAAGCCTGAGAATCTAAATCAAATAGAATGGAAAGAGCTTAATGAAAAGGCATTGTCTGCAATCCAGTTGTGCCTCGCGAATATGGTATTACGGGAGGTATTGATGGAGAAGACCTCATTCGCCTTGTGGAAAAAGTTAGAAACTCTTTATGTGACTAAGTCTCTGGCTAATCATTTAGTGTTGAAACGTCGTCTATTTACGTTTCGCATGAATGAATGTGAGTTTCTTAGAGATCAAATTAGTCAATTCATTATTATTTTAAATGATTTAAAGAACATTGAGGTTCAAATTGACGATGAAGATCAGGCTATGCTATTATTGTGCTCATTACTCCTTTCATACAAGTCTGTCAGAGAAACCCTGATTTATGGCAGAGACAAACTCTCGTTCGAAGATGTGAAGGGTCATTTGTTGAGTAGAGACAAATTCGATAATGAGTTTGGTTCGGATAGTAAAGCAAATAGGTAAGCTTCCGTTTTGGTAGCATCAAAGAAGCGAGACAAAAGGTGTCGCTATTGTAAAAAGTTAGGTCAAGTCAAAGCAGATTGTTATAAACTGCGGAATAAAAGAGCTGCTGAGAGTAACGAGGAAGATATAGCTGGTGCTAATTTGACCGATGAAAGCGGTGATAATTTTTTGTTAGTGTTATCAAACGATAACTCCAAGCTTACATCCGAGTGGATCCTAGATTCGTGATGTTCTTTTCACATGTGTCCCAATAGAGAATGATTCTCCACATACAGTTCGATTGAAGGTGGAGTTGTGTGCATGAGAAACGATTCATCCAGTAAGGTAATTGGTATTGGTACTGTTAAAATTAGGATACACGATGGGATGATTAGGAACACTCTCAGATGTTAGGTATGTGCCTGATTTACGAAAAAATCTCATCTCCTTAAGTATTTTAGACTTGAAAGGATGTAGAATCAACATCGAGTCGAGCAGCATTAAAGTATCTTGTGGAGCTCTCGTTTTGTTAAAAGGTAAAAGAACCGACAATCTTTATATTCTAGAAGGTTCTACAGTGATCGGTGAAATCGGAGATAGTCCCGCAGTGGGTTTTGGCAGAGATGGTGTTGTGGAAATATGAGTCAATGTGAAGGTTTGTTAAGTATGACTCCTATTTCAGTCAAATTTAGGAAATAATCTTCTAGTTAAACTCTGTTTATTTGTTTCAATCAAACTCTGATTAGTTTAGATTATTTTATTATTATTTGACTTATAAATTTATCTTATAAATAGACTCTTTTACAACATTAGAAACCGACACCCATTAGAGATTAGAACTTATAACACATTTAGAGAATTTTGAGTTTACGTTTTGAGGGTTCTTTGTTTTCGGGGTTTAGTTTTTATCTCTATCTTGAGTATTTTTTATTCTTTTGCCATTATAGTAAATTTATCTTTACCCGTTGTTTTTTATCCTCTTTGTAGGGGTGTTTTCAAGTTAAATTTGTGTGTTAAATTTCTCAATTTCTCAATTTCTTTCACTATTTTTACTTGTTTATTGCTTAATCGGGTCGATCCCCAACAATATATATATATATATATGAAAAGTGACCAACAACTTTGTAATGGTGTTTCCATTGAAGGGTATCAAAGTCTCTACCAAATAAAGTATTCAGATGCATTCTAAAAAACTATCAGCAAATCTATTACAGTTTATTTAGATTCAAAGAGTAATTCGGACTCCCCAAGTGCAAACTTTGGCAAATACAAATTGCTAAATCTTTTCATTAAGCTATATATATATATATGGATGAAGTTGTTTTTCTTATTCTACAGTTCCCATCTTCCTTCTCCAATTGGTTAGTTTCTCATGACACAAGCCAACGACAAGTAAAATGAAGAACAATACCAAAATATTTCAATTTTAATATTCAAAAGGCATCCATTTTACAGGAAAAGAATTTTTATTATCTTGATCCTTATTGCGGTTGATACTTTTATTAAATTCAAATTTGAAATATAGATAATTCTTCTGCTGCGTTTTTGGTTCAGATTCTAATGCTTAGGGTTTAAAAGCATCTATGGAAAATTTATTGAAACAAAAAGAAAGAAAGAATTGATAAATAGAAATTAAAAAGGAAATTTAAATTAGAATTTTAAGATTCGAGTAACAGATAATTAAGGAAGATAGGAATAATTTTAAGGAAAGAAGATATATAGATCCCTTTTTAATCAAAATAATGCTTAAATTTCAGCTATAGATTTAATCCAAATGGTTCGGATCTCAAAACTTGTGACAGATATATAGATCCCTTTTTTCCTTCCTTTCGTCTCACTTCCCAATCTAAAATTAGTATTTTGCAAAACTAATGCAGCAGAAGGTTTCCAAATTCCGGGTTTCATAGAAATGCAATTCATGCAATTGCAAATAAGTTTTGGTTACAGAAAGAGATATACATCCAATCAGACCATTTTTTAGTTTTCAATATATAACCACAAGGTCCAAACTAATATGGTCATCTCCAAAAACATCAGAAACGCATAATCAGTCGAAAAATGAGGGCATAATAATAATTGAAGAAAATAAGACTAGATAATGTTCACCCCCTGCATCCAGAATTTTTGATACTGCAAATACCCCTTCTTAATGGCTTCAGGCCTGCAAAATTGCATGTGGACATAAGAAAACAATAAAAGAGAAGTTTCGACTATTTGATAGTGTGTAAAATATTATATTTCACTGCCGAATCTTGTTTCAACCTATTGTAAGATGAAGACAAAATCAAACGGTTGATTATGAAGTTATACTCCTTGAAGGCTGTAAATCAAGTACAATTATCCATAAAGATAAGTTCTGAAAGTATATCTTCTTACCTTGTTAGCTATGTTGTTTGAAAGCCAATCCAGACCCTCATAGAGCCCTTCACCAGATGTTGCACAGGTGCTCTGGATGTACCTGAAAAGACCAGTAAGATACATTAGTGGCAATGAATAAGAAGCTAGCAAACTAAAGCATGAAAACACAATGCAAAAGCATACCAGTGACGCTGTCGAAGGGAATTAAGACCAAGCTTATCAGTTATTTCAGCAGCATTCATTGCGTTTGGAAGATCCTGCTTGTTTGCAAATACAAGCAATACTGCATCTCGCAGCTCATCCTGAAAATGAGTTATAGTTAACCATGAAAATCCAGCAAAATTAAGCCAACATCAGAAGTTTCAACTCATGCTCCTAAGTTTACCCTCAATATTCTAGTAACTCTATTTTCATTGATATTTTTCGTATCCTCATTGGAAATGAGACTGTATAAAAATCATTACATCAAACTACTTTTGATGAATAAATATCTGGAACAAAACCAGTAGCATAGATTATGCAGACAAATTTTTATTGAAAATAACCATTAGCTTCTTAAAATTGTAGTTCCATACATGTCTTTCAACACATTTACTCAATAGCACTTGTGCAATGGTCTTTACAATTGACAGCTCAAGTGCCACTGAAGAATCAAGTCAGTTACGCTAGGAATATCTTGAAACAATTGCTAATGGATCAAGCTTAAGAGAAAAAACCCCTCTTTGACTACTAGTGTAAGACAGTGGACATCTGACCACCATAGAGGAGCCTTGACCCTTGAGCACTAGGTTACTCTTTTGCATGTATATAGCTATTAAATCCAATGTTATACGAAGGCAGAAACAATAGAATTCGAAGCACTTAACAGCAATACAATTCAAGCATAAACAGTAACCGGGGAAACAAAGGTGGTTCCACTTAAAATTTAACTTGCATACCTCATTCAACATTCTATGCAATTCATCCCTAGCCTCAACAACACGGTCTCTGTCGTTGCTGTCAACCACAAAGATGAGACCCTGTGTATTCTGGAAGTAATGCCTCCACAACGGACGAATCTGCAAGATTAAGAATGAAAAACTGGGGCATTATTGACTAGCCATTTAGATATCACAACATGTAAAGATCCACTAACTATCACTGCATCAAAAATTAAATAAAATTTGAACTATTGCTGAAATAATAGGGAAACATAAAAGGAGAAAACTCATACCTTGTCCTGACCACCAACATCCCACACAGTGAAACTGATGTTCTTATATTCCACAGTCTCCACATTAAATCCTGCAAAGGAAAACCATGACTAGTTAAAAAGATAAAGCTTGAGATGGATTAATAAAATCACAAACCTGAAGAAATTCAAATTACTATACAAATCACAATGTGAAATATTAGCACTATGGTACTCTAACTAGAGCTAATTCCTAATTTTGGATCTAAAAATCATAGGTGTAAATCGGTTGCATTTGATTTATACATGTTTCAATTTCAAGGCTCTAAACGTCTAACATCTCAATTCTCAAATATACAAAAACAATAATGATAGCATTGACAAAGGAAAAAAAAAGTTTCTTATAGGAATCACATGCTCAACCTACCAAATGATACAAACCCTGAATGAAAATATATTATCTAAGATGCAATTAAAGTTCGAAGAACCAAGAAAGTTAGATATGCTCACCGATGGTTGGAATGGTGGTAACAATTTCTCCAAGCTTGAGCTTGTACAAGATGGTAGTCTTACCGGCTGCATCGAGACCCACCATCAAAATCCGCATCTCCTTCTTAGCAAAAAGCCGGCTAAAAAGCTTCGTGAATGTCAGCCCCATTTCTCTTCCCTAATTGCTGATCCCTAAATATTACAATATTTTAAATATATTATTTCAAAAAAAAAAAAAAAACAAAAAAAAACTCAAGCGTACCATTTTCCCAATCAATAATCAAATTTCAGTAAACCAAATAGATCTGAAAGTAGAGGTGCGAAGAATCAATACCATTATACCATTTCCACGGTTACCATCGAGAATTCAGTATATATACACACATAAATGGAGAAAATGAAAAACAATAAATCTAGAATACTTCATCGCCTAGATTTTCAGATAAGAGAGGAAAGCAACCAGATTTCTCAAAATTCGATCGACTGACAAGGCATGAGGAAAGCAAGCATTCATGCAACGAATCGTTCATAACCAACAAAGTTTAAAGTAAAATGAAAGGATTTCAAAGCCTTACATCCAAACTAAAACAAAGAGAGCGCATTGAATTGGTTTCTTTACATTTATCACTTGCGAGATCGAAAGGCAAAATCGAAACAGAGATTAGAATGGTTATATACCTTTGGAGAAAATCGCAGAGAGATTTTGAATTTGATTTTGAAGCAAATGGAAGAAAGAGAGGCAGAGAGAGCTTGAGACCAACGCAAACTAAACACGAATACCAAATATTTTTATTTATTTATGAAGGAAAAGGCGGGCTGCACCCACACCAGATACTTTTCCCCATCATTTCACATAAAATAACAAAATTGCCCCCGCGTCAAATTTCGCGTATCAATCGTATTCAGTTTTGGACACCGCCACTGTTGCTTACGCTATCCGAGTGGCCCAGCTTTCCCACATATTTTTATTTAGGTTTAATTGTTTTCAGCCCCTACATTTTTTGTATATTTAAAATTTAATCTTTATACTTTTGATTCCAAGAATTTAATATTTCCACTCTTTTGATTTAGTAATTAAATTCCAATTGACAATATTTTAAAAGAAATCTAGTAAATTAGATTATGTGGCACTTCTTTTAGAAATTGCTCAATGGCCAATTTAAATGTGATGACCCGATTTTAGCCAGTCTCGAAAAATGTGGTTTCAGAATCCAATTTTACAAACTGAGCCCATGAAATTATGAATAGAAGGATTTACGCATTTAGAATGAAAATGCATTAGTGGACGATCAAGTAATTAAATCGAGAAAATCATCAATTATAATATAGGGACTAAATTATAAAAGTGTAATCGCTATTAAATTTTAATTTAGAAAATACTTGAGGACCCAATTAAAAATTATGAAAAGGACCTAATGGTTATTTAACCATTAATGTTTCATAAGTTAGTGGATGAGATCAATCCTTCCCATCCATTTTCCTTATGTTAAATAATGATCATGACCATTTATTTAGTTAATTAAGTAAGATTTGTTCCTTAATTAAGTTTAATCATTCTATTATCTAAGAGTCTATAACAAGTGAGTGGGGAGAGAGAAGAGAACATTCATTCTTCTCTCCCAAATTGTCATCTAAAGCTTGAAAGAAAGAACAAAATTTCCCTTTTACTTCCTTTTGCATTTCGATCCAAAATTGAATAAGGTTATTTGAGCTTAGTCTATCATACCCAAGTTTTAGATTATCAAATTGCTAAGTATATGCTAAGTTACCATTAGTAGGTTTTTGTGGAATCAAGCTTGATAATGTTAAGAATTGTTGATTAATAAACTTAGGTTATGTTAGGACTAAGTTTAAAAGTAGTGAAAAGCGTAGGATTTGATTAGAAATTGTACTAAGCTATATAGTTCATATATGACAATCGAGACTAAATTGGAAAGTTGTTAAGAAATTAAGCTATAGATTAAAAGTACAACGTCCCTAATGAAAGAATATGAAATCGGATTTTGATTCAATACTAAATTTCAAGAAATAAGATCATTTCATGTAGCACCCCTAACCTATATCTGTCATTGGAACAGGGTTACGGAGCATTACGAAATATATAGATCAAATATAGACAATTCATATTATTTAACATTCATATCAGAAATTATTAATTAAGTCCCTTATATGAACCCTCAAGGTCTAAAATACACATTAGAAACAAGTCGGGACTAAACTGGGTACTCAGAAATTTTTTCGCAAAATTTCAAAATTTTTCCAAGGTGCAGGGGACACACGCCCGTATGGTCAGGTCATGTGGCTCACACGGCCAAGAGGCACGCCCGTGTCTCAGGCCATGTGGGTATTCAAAATAGGGACACACGGTCGTGTCCAGCCCCTGTTTGTACCCGTGTAACTCTTTGACTTGGGTCACACGGCCAAGTCACACGCCCGTGTGCTAGGCCGTGTATAGGTGCAGGGGTCAGCCGGCCAAGCCACATGCCCGTGTGCCAGGCCATTCAACGACGCATCACTGTAGATCACAAATTCCTTACTCGATTCAGGTTGAACCAAAACTGGTGTTTCAGTCAATATGGCTTTTAACTGATCAAAACTTTTTTTGACATTTATCAGACCATTCAAATTTCACATTTTTTTGCAATAGTCGGGGTCATCGGCGAAGCTATCATTGAGAACCCTTTTATGAACCTCCGATAGTAACCAACTAATCCCATAAATCTTCTGACTTCAGATACATTTCTCGGTGGTTTCCAATTAACAATAGCTGAAATTTTATTCGGATCCACTCTAATGCGTTCAGCAGACACTATATGTCCAAGAAAACCAACTTCCCGAAGCCAAAAATCACATTTGCTAAATTTAGCATACAATTGTTTCTTACGCAAGGTTTGCAGAACAATTCTCAAATGATTAGCATGCTCGGTTTCATCTCGAGAATATACCAGGATGTCATCAATAAATACCACCACAAATCTATCCAGATACGGTCTGAAAATTCTATTCATTAAATCCATAAATACCGCAGGTGCATTAGTCAAGCCAAACGGCATCACAAGGAATTCATAATGCCCGTACCTGGTTTTGAAGGTTGTTTTTGGTACATCCGAGTCTTTCACTCGTAACTGATAGTAACCAGAATGAAGATCTATCTTTGAAAATACTGTAGCACCTTTCAACTGGTCAAACAAGTCATTAATGCGAGGCAGTGGATACTTATTCTTGATCGTGACTTTGTTGAGCTGTCAGTAATCAATGCACAATCTCAGGGATCCATCTTTTTTCTTGACAAACAGAACCAGTGCACCCTATGGTGAAAAACTAGGTCGAGCAAAACCTTTGTCAGTCAGTTCTTGCAACTGTGCTTTCAACTCCTGTAATTCAGTAGGAGCCATTCTGTATGGTGCTATAGATATCGGTGTTGTTCCCGGTACAAGATCTATAGAAAATTCCACTTCTCTTACCGGCGGTAATCCGGGTAACTCCTCTGGAAATACATCAGAATACTCACAAACCACTGGCACTGATTTAATCTTTGATTCAGACACTTTAGTATCCAACACATAAGCAAGGTAAGCATCATACCCTTTTCTGACATATTTCTATGCTGACATGGCTGATATCACATTAGACAAATCATCCAATTTATCAGATTCAATACAGAGTAATTCGCCGTTCTGACATTTCAACACAATATGCTTCTGTTTACAATTTACCACGGTATCATGTTGAGTTAACCAGTCCATACCCAGAATCACATCAAATTCATCAAATGGCAATAACATCAAATCAGCCGGGAAACAAAAACCCCGTATCATTAACGGGAAATTCTTACAAATTTTATCCACCATTACATACTGGCCCAAGGGGTTCGATACTTTAACCACAAATTCAGTGGACCCACCAGGAAAATTTTTATTATTCACTAAATTCGTGCTAATATATGGATGTGTCGAACCTATAACACCCCTTACCCGTGTTGACACCGGAACAGGGTACGAGGCGTTACCTAACTTAAACACATACTAACATACATTTCTGGGTCATAAAAGTTCGTTCAAATTTAAAACTTTTCAAACTTTGTCTTAAAATCTCTAATATGAGCCTACGAGGCCCAAAACACACTTTAGAAACGGTTCGGGACCAAACTGAGTTCTTTAGAAAACTTTGGAAAATGTCACTAAAAACAAGGGCACACGCCCCTGTGGAAGGGCGACACGCCCGTGTGATCTCATAACATGGCCATGTTGAAGGACAGTGTAACTCACACAACTTAAGCATATAGGGACATGCCCGTGTCCCTTGCCCATGTGGATTTATTTCTCAATTCGAACCTACAGGGGTTTTCATACGACCTGGCACACGCCCGTGCCCATGGCCCGTGTCCCTCACACGGCCATGACACATTCGTGTGTTAAAACCTTGACATTTTGTTTCTGACGTCAGCAACATTTTAGGGTCACACGGCCAAGGCACATGCCCGTGTGCTAGGCCGTGTGGCGAATTTAATTTCGTATTTAAGGTGCAGACTTCACACGGCCTGGGCACATGCCCATGTATTATGGTCGTGTCATCCACACGGTTGAGACATACGGCTGTGCCTCAGCCTGTGTGGTTACTACTGGCATTCTGTTTTACCAAATTAAGGTGCAGGGGACACACGGCCAGACTACACGCCCACGGGGCAGACCGTGTATCATACACGGCCTAGATACACGCCCGTGTGTCTACCCGTGTGGAAAAAAACAAGGCTATTTACCAAGCCCTTTTGCCACCCTTACTTGCACCAACATAAGCCACATCAAGTAACACCAATCCACACATAAACATCTGACCAAATTAGCCACTACCAAGGCATACACACATATTTCACCATGCAAATTGCACATTCATGAAAAACATCATCATTTGCATATATCAATAACAAGTATTAGCCATCATCCATGGCCTTATACAAAATGAATCAATCTTCAAGACAAGCCAACACATTTGGCCAAAACAATATGACACTTGACAAAAGACCAAGTCCCTATACATGCCATACTCAAAATGATAAATCTAACTATACCAAATGTTCAGATTGATAGTGTGATCGATGCCTCTGACGTTTGTTGATCCCCGAGCTAGCTTGGCAGCACTATAAGAAAATGGAAAAAAGAGGGAGTAAGCACAAAGATTAGTAAGTTGCATGTAAATAAGTAACAACATCAACCATGCCTCTTTAAACAAATAGCATATTATAAACCAGCATAACATTCTTGATTTAACAATGGTAGATTTACTACATATTTACACATCACAAATATAAGCCAAAGATTACAAAATCGTCCCGAAATCATTCTCATAGATAGAACTTACTCAATTTCATCCTTACCATTAAGGCATCATAACTAAGCTCATATCTCATGAGTTTAAGCTCATATCTCATGAGTTTCGAGTAAGAACCTGTACCACTCACAACATGATCATATCCTTTCATATATTTATCATAAGCTTTAAATAACCCATGGAACCATTTGGAATACTAAAGGATATCCAATAAGCCTCACACAAGAGGGTAAAATACCGATGCCATGTCCCAGACATGGTCTTACACTGGCTCACATGTCGAGGCCGATGCCATGTCCCAGACATGGTCTTACACTAGCATACAAATCAACGCCGATGCCATGTCCCAAACATGGTCTTACACTGGCTCTCATAATGTGGCCGATGCCATGTCCCAGACATGGTCTTACACTAGCACACATATCACCCAAATGTCATGACGTGGATATCCAATCTATTCCTAAGGTTCAACCGGGAGTTTTTACCACATCAATTCTCATCATGCGTATTCACAACAATAATCAAACATTTTATGCCATATTAATTGTTCAATACATAATAACAATAAAGTTGTATTATTTATGTACAACATACCTCGGTATACAAAATATGGGCGACTAGTTCGATTTAGTCCAATATTTTGGTTTTCCCCAGGTCTGGGTCTGGACTCCGTTTTTCTTGATCTATAATATCAAAATTTACTTATTTAATCACCACATTAATCAAGACATTCCAAAATTCCTACTTTGGCAAAATTATTGTTTTGCCCTTAGACTTTCACATAATTACGATTTTACCCCTAGGCTCGTAAAACGATTTTAATCAAATTTCCTCATTTATCAAGCCTAGCCGAACCTTTATTACTCTTATAGCAACTCACAATTTCCAATTATTTCACACATTTACAACCTATTTTATAAACTTCACAAAATAGTCCTTTTAGGTGTTTTCATGAAAACCCCTTTCATAAAAGTTGTTTATTTAACAACCAAGATTCATTTTCTTCTATAAAATTTCAGCAAACAACATAAATACTCTCATGGAAAGACCCTATAATCTCAACCATTTTGCAAGATAGTCCCCTCATTAGCTAGATTAAGCGATATGGGTTTCAAAAACACAAAAAATTAACAAAAACAACCACCAAAATCACTTACTTGCAAGAGAAAAGCTTGGCTGAAATTTCAAGCTTCCAAAACCCTTATTTTTGTTGATATTTTCGGTGGTGAAGAGAAGATGATAGCCTCCTCTCGTTTTGTTTTATTTTTTTATTAGACAAGTCACCTAATGTCACCTAATTTTATGACTTTGTCTCCAATTAAAATTTCCATGTCCAGCCACCATAATTTTATTGGTCTATTTACTGAATAAGGACCTCTACTTTATTGTTCCATAGCTATTTAACACCTCTAGCTTGTAGAACAAAACTTTCGCACTTTATGCGATTTAGTTCTTTTTTTTTTTTGAAATTAAGCAAGTAATCACTAAAATTAATTCACCAAAATTTTCATGTACTCATATAACCATGCCATGACACATAAAATAATATTAAAAATAATTTCTCTGACCTCGAATTAGCGGTTCCGAAACCACTGTTCTGACTAGTCCCAAAATTAGGCTGTTATAGAACCAGGATCAATTAAAGCAATTATATCAGTATCAAGAAGAGAAAAAGTTCCAATAATAACGTCAGGTGCGGAGGCATCCTCACGTGCACGAATAGCACATGTTCTGGCCGATGCTCGTGCTTCAGATTTCACGATTGAATCTTTTATCTTACCCTGGCTACTACTCATATTGCCGGGATTATGAGGTGGTCTACCTCTCGGGGCAGGGTTACTCGGCCTTAAAGTCTGTACGGTATCTTTCTTAGGCTTTTTTGGGCAGTCTCTGAGATAGTGATCAAAGGAACCACATCTAAAACATGTTCCGCTTCTCATGCGACACTCACCAAAATGTAGTTTATTACAATGTTTGCATCTGGGTTTGGGATTTCCAACACTACCTGCACTTGCTACAGATGTAGCCTGAGATCTCGAATTGGAGCGTTGAATACCTCTGTCTCTCCTAGAATACCCCGCAGAGGTAATTGAACGGTCATGATATCTTTTTGATTTTTTTGAAATCGACTGATATGGCTTCCCCGTAAATCTTTTACTTGAAGTTCTAGCTTCCATCTCGGCTTACTTTTTCTCTTTACTAAGCTCTTCAGCTTTATGAGCTAGGCCAACCAGCACAACAAATTCTTTTAATTCGAGAATCCCTGTAACATCCTGAAATTCAGGATTTTATGTTTTGCATTATACCATGCGTTAGGCTAGCTAAGAGTGTCAGTTGTGTATGTTTAGGGACCCTAAGAAGGCTTGGGGTTGAGTTGGGCCTTGGTAGAATTTTTGTGTTTATGCACTTAAAGGGGAGAAGGCAAGTGACGTCAAGACTTAAGGAAATAAGTGTGTATTTTTGCTAGCACAAGAAGAGCTAGTAGCAAAGTGGTGAGGCGTCACATGAAGGGCCTTAAGGGGTGGAGTTCGAATCTCACCTATTGCAAATATATTTTTTTTTGCTAATCAGGTGGAAGATGGTAAGTGTCGGCCAAGACTCTAAAGAAGGTAAGGAAGACTTTCTAATGATGGAAAGAACACTAAGGAGAAGAGTAATGAGGAGATCGAGGAGAAAATAAGGAAAGAAATAAAGGAAAGAGATAAATGGGGATATGTTGGCCGAATTTTAGGAGTTGCTTGGGGAAGGAATTTTGGTCAACTAAGACTTTTTTGGTGGAGGTGTAATCGGTTCAGTAAGGGTGGTTGTGCTGAATTTTTGTTAGACTTTTTGAGGAGTTTTTGGTTTCATTTGAAGGTCTTTTCTTTTTACCATTTGGTACCTCTTTTCCTTGCCTAAAACCGGGACTATTAGGGAGCATTTTCTTTTCTTCTTCTCATCTTTGCCATAGCTTTCTTTTTCTCTTTTCGTTAGACGACATACTTGGAGACCAAATCTCCCTTGTTCTTTTCTCTCCAAAAAGTCGAATCTCTTAAGCATCTTATTTTTTCTCTCTTTTTCCTGTGGGGCATTTTCTTCCTTGGCTGAATCGGGTAAGTGGCTTCATTCTCTTCCTTTCATCCTCTTTTCTTCATAGCCGAATGTGTGACCCTCATCATTCAGTTGGTTCACTTTATTTCTAAACCGAAACATCACTCTCTCCTACTCCCTCATATCGTGATCATCTCCTTTTTGTAGTGTTCTTATGGGGTTGGCCGAATCTCACATCCTTCCCAACTCATCCTTAGTCATAAGCTGAATCGGTGGGAATCGGGTTCATCATCGATTAAGATAAAGAGTCTCTTCTTACTCTATTCGATACCGCTACTTGATTATTTTGCTAAACGGATCGATAGATTTGACTAATCGATTATTTTAGGGACTACATCACTCGATCTTCTATACTCGTCGATCTTTTGGAAGTAGTGGTAAGCCAAAACCCTCTCCTTAGATAACTACTTTCTCTCATCATTGTATTATTCTGATCGAGACTCTTTCAATGGAGGCAAGTGGTAGCGTTATTAAAGGAAAATCGATAGAAGGGCAAAAAGGGAGTGGACTTGTAATCTCTACTCCCAAGTTCAAACGTAGGCGATATCGGCGATTCGGGATTTTCCACGGGTTGTGGACCATCTTACGGTGAGAGTAGGCAAATCGTAGTCGTTCACGATACTAAGGGTAAGCATTTCTTTAGATCGTTTGATTTAGATTTGGATTAAGACACTATCTCTTGTTAGTTAATCGAGTGTTATGGTGACATAGGTGCCGACGATCAAGAAGGTTTAGTCCTTACCGTAATCAGGTGTGTAATCTCACACCGAAATCCTGTAAATCTATGATTCACCATCATGTTCGAAAAATAGATCGTTGTTGCTTACAAATCTAATAACTGTAATATGGCATGAATCGAATAGCTTGCTTAAACAACATTATTTCTAAAGATCTGTCGAAATTTGTATTAAATTGCTAAATTTCAAAAAATGTCCTTATGGGCCGAATTACTAAAAAGCTTTAATGGGTCGGTTTTATGAAAATGCCCCTATGGGCCGATTTACCAAAATGCCCTCGATGGGCCGATGTGCTAGAATGCCTTAGTGGGCCGAATTACCAAAGATCTTTAATGGGCCGATTCACCGAAATTTTTCACTAGATTAATGGTTGTTATATATGTGGATATAATTTTTATTATGTTGCATCTTTACATATTGCATGGGTTGGGAAAAATTGTATGAAGAGTAGTGTAGCCCGGTGGCATAGCCACAATTCGTTTATTATTGTGCTTACTTATGATTTCAGTGGCATGGCCACAATAATAATATATTATAGCAGCTTGACTACAAATTTGGTGTGAGCGGCGGGGTGGGTTGACTTGATCCCCACAGGTGTGATTGGCTGGTCGGGGTTGTGATGGATGGATGGGTTGGGTTGCATTCATTTCATTTGATTACTGTTATGTAAATGGGCTTAGGCCCAAGATGTTGCTATGCGGATTCGGGCCTAGTGGATGGCGGTAAGGGGATTATGCATTGAGTTCTTGTAACTTACCCCCCATTCTTTCTTAATCATTGTAGGTAATGCTCAGTGATAAGGACTTGGGCCCATGGATGACTCGGTGGAGGCCATACTTTGAAAATAATGTTTTACTTCTTTCTGCTTTATTTCATTACTTTTACTATTTTGGGTTTAAAGTTGTAATAAGGCCTCTGGGATATGTTTTAATTTGCTTTATGTTTTGACGTACTTATTATTTTCTTGAACTGTTTTAAACGGGATTTTTCTGAGATCATAAATAACGGTTTTCTAAAATTGATTAACAACAAACTGATTTCATAACAAATAAGTATAAATAATTTAACTGAATTTTCCTTCAGATTTTATCAACGTTTTTTTCAAAAGTCACGATTTTAAAGTTCACTAGTTAAATTTTCGATTCAATCAACCTCTCGAGATTAGTAGTTTTTATAATCAAACTTGTTTTCTTAACTATAAACAAATAACGACAACTTTAGTAAAAATCACAAGTTCTTTACATGTTTTCTTCATGTGACATGCCAGATCTGGTCATACCGGATGGACCGGGTTTGGGGTGCTACATTTTATGGTATCAGAGCCCGGTTGCAAAACTCGGCTGTGGTTTGGGTTCAAAAGCATTTTCCAAAGCTGTTTGAAATTTAATTTATAAATGCATGATTTAGAGAAAGTATGGCACCACGGGTATCCGGCACCAAGTCAGTAAGTTTTTATTTTCATTTTATGATTATTGTGGTATGACTGTGGTAAGAAGACTCCACAAAATAGAAATACTCTAGAACTTTTAGCTTAGGAGCTGAAACTATAGAGATTGAGACTTTAGGTTACGTTTTGCGAAAACAACTTTACTTCATATACTCCATAAAACATTGTTTAATAAACATTGAATAGCATACTGATTCATAAGACTCGTAATCATATTAAATCGACTTAGCAAACATGAGCGCTAGAGGACGTGGACGCGGTAGACGTGGACGTGGTAGAGGCCGAGGTGCTAGAGTTGTATCTGAGGCATCTGGACATATACCGAAAATGGGACGCACTGCGTCACCGGTGATCAAGGTTTGGGTCACATGATCGAATGAGAGAGGACGACGCTCTGTCCCAAGCGATGTTGCGAGTTCTAGAAAGGGTTGCTGGGGCTAGAACTGGGTCGGCAGCTCGTGGGTCGATATCTTAGCGACTTAGATCGAATGGGGCCGAAGTTTTTAGGGGTATTTCGGGTGTAGCCCCAAGTATAGCGGAATACTGGCTTGAGGCGGTGGAACGAATTATGGATGATCTGGATTGTACAGCTGAGCAGAAATTGAAAGGGGTTGTGTCATTGCTGAGAGACGAGGTGTATCAGTGGTGGCTCACTGTTCGGGAAGGCACTCAGGCTGATCTTATTACCTGGGATTTCTTTAAGACAACATTCCAGGGGAAATATGTCGGGGCTAGCTATGTGGATGCCCGAAGAAAGGAATTCTTGAATCTGGTTTAAGGAAGTAGATCTGTGGCAGTATACGAGGAGGAGTTCTTGCGTCTGAGTTGGTATGCCCGGGGTATAGTGCCGACTGATTATGAACGCTGTGTGCATTTTGAGGACGGATTGCGTGATGAGTTACGGGTGCTGATAGCCCCACAGAAGGAGAGGAATTTTGCTACACTGGTGAAAAAGCTAAGATAGCTGAGGAAGTTAAACACTCGGAACGGCAAAATCGAGACAAGGATAGAGGCAGGAACAAGAGAGACTCTGGGTATTCAGGTCCTGCTAGATGATTTCAAAAAAGGCATAGGAATGAGGGACCAGTTCGAGTGAGTGCTCCAGCTACTACCAATCGATTCTGACCTTGTGTAGATTGTGGAAAACTTCACTCGGGTGAATGTTGGAAGAGAGCGGAGGTTGTTTTGATTTGGATCCAAAGACCATCGGTTTAGGGATTG
The DNA here is from genome assembly GCA_025698515.1 of Gossypium sturtianum. Lineage (NCBI taxonomy): Eukaryota > Viridiplantae > Streptophyta > Magnoliopsida > Malvales > Malvaceae > Gossypium > Gossypium sturtianum. Next base: position 32,219,666 of record CM046943.1, on the reverse strand, counting down.
CCCTCGAGAGCCTGCTCGGACTCGTAGGTAGTTTGTAGCTGATTTGCGCTGCCCAGCAGGGGCGCCTCGAGTGCGAGAGGCCGTGGGCCCGGTCGAGGTGGTAATGGTGTAGGACGAGGTCAGGGTGCACCTGGTAGAGGTACTGGTAACAGGGGTAACACGGAGGTGAGACAGCCAGGGTTGGTCTTTACGGTCAGACGTCGAGAAGATAGTGATGCATCGGATGTCATAACCGGTACGTTTTTCATATCTGATATACTTTTTTCCGCTCTAATAGACATTGGATCCACCCATTCGTATGTTGCATGTGCTGTGTCTGGAACTTTGAATATTAGATCTAAGATTACTGCTAGAGAAACAACTGTGATTAGTCCTTTAGGACAGTCGATGGTAGTAAATAAGTTGTTTAGAGATGTGCCCTTAGAAGTTCAGGGGGTAATTTTTTTGGCGAATTTGATGGAACTGCCGTTCGGAGAGTTTGACCTTATATTGGGCATGGACTGGCTGGTTAAGCATCGTGCGAACTTGGACTGTACTGCAAAGCGGATGGTACTAAGAACTTCAGAGGATAAGGAAGTGATGATGATAGGTGAAAGAAAAAATTATTTATCTAATGTGGTATCTGCTTTAAAGGCGGAAAGGTTGGTACGAAAGGGGTGTGAAGCGTTCTTAGCCTTTATCAGTGCTTTGGATACCAAAGAGTTGTCGGTAGAGAGTGTTAGAACGGTGAAAGAGTTTCCAGACGTCTTTCCCGAGGAGCTTCTAGGATTGCCTTCGGATCGAGAAGTGGAATTTGGTATTGAACTGTTGCTAGGAACGGCTCCAGTGTCCATTGCTCCTTACAGAATGGCGTCGAAAGAGCTAGTGGAACTTAAAGCTCAAATCCAGGAGCTGATGGATCGTGGGTTTATTCGACCAAGTGTGTCACCGTGGGGAGCGCCGATTTTGTTCGTTAAGAAAAAGGATGGGTCAATGCGTATGTGTATCGATTATAGACAATTGAGTAAGTTGACGATCAAGAACAAGTACCCGTTACCGAGGATCGATGACCTGTTCGATCAGCTGCGAGGAGCTTCGGTCTTCTCGAAGATAGATTTGAGATCGGGGTATCACCCGCTAAAGGTCAAGGAGGCGGATATTCATAAAACTGCGTTCCGAACTTGTTATGGGCATTACGAGTTCTTGGTGATGCCGTTTGGGTTGACAAATGCACCAGCTGCATTTACGGACATGATGAACCGAGTTTTCCAACCTTATCTAGACCGGTTTGTGGTGGTGTTCATAGATGACATCTTGGTGTACTCAAAGACTGAAGAGGAGCATGATTCGCATTTACGGGTCGTATTGCAGATATTAAGGGAGAAGCAGCTGTATGCCAAATTCAGTAAGTGTGAATTTTGGCTGAGGAAAGTGACCTTTTTGGGGCATGTTGTGTCTGCCGATGGAATTAGAGTTGATCCTCAGAAGATCGAGGCTGTATTGGACTGGAAGCCATCGAAGTCAGTGGAAAAAATTCAAAGTTTTCTAGGTTTGGCTGGGTATTATAGGCGATTCGTTAAGGGGTTTTCGTTGATTGCTGCACCCCTAACTAAACTATTGCGTAAGGTAGTACCGTTTGTATGGTCAGATAAGCAACAAGAAAACTTTGAGAGATTGAAGAAGATTCTGACAGAAGTGCCAGTATTGATTCAGCCTGAGGCTGGTAAAGAGTTTATTGTTTATTGTGATGCATCACACACTGGCTTGGGATGTGTGTTGATGCAAGGGGGAAAGTGGTGCCTTATACATCTCGTCAATTAAGGCTGCATGAGGTGAACTATCCCACTCATGATTTGGAGTTAGCTGCAGTGGTGTTTGCTCTGAAGATTTGGAGACACTATCTGTACGGGGAGAAGTCGATTATCTACACGGACCATAAGAGTCTGAAGTACCTCCTCACCCAGAAGGAGTTGAATTTAAGACAATGGAGGTGGATAGAATTGTTGAAAGATTATGACTGCTCAATCGAGTATCACCCAGGTAAAGCTAACGTAGTAGCAGACGCGTTGAGTCGTAAGGTGATATCGGATTTGAGAGCGATGTTCGCTCATCTTAGCCTTTATGAAGATGGTAGCTTGTTAGCTGAACTTCAAGTGAAGCCTGCGTGGGTAAGTCAGATTAAGGAAAAGCAGTTGTTAGATGAAAGGTTGGGTTTCTAGGCTTCTGCAAGTGGAATGTGGTGAGATAGGGGATTTTGGATTAAATAGTGATGGAGTATTGTGTTTCCGCGGAAGAGTTTGTATGCCCAGGGATTTGGAATTGAGACAAATGAATCTGCGTGAGGCGCATAGTAGCCCATATGCTATGCACCCCGGGGGAAACAAAATGTACCGAGACCTCCGTGAGCAGTATTGGTGGCCAAGTTTGAAGCGGGAGGTTACTGACTTCGTGAGCAAGTGTTTGACATGTCAGCAAGTGAAGGCGAAACATCAACTGCCTTTAGGGTTGCTACAACCGGTGAAAATCCCACTATGGAAATGGGAAAGGATAACGATGGATTTTGTTAGTGGGTTACCCTTAACGCCTACTAAGAAAGATTCAGTATGGGTGATAGTGGATCGGTTAACGAAGATCGCTCATTTCCTACCGCTCGCGGATTATTCATTGCGAAGTTGGCCAAGTTGTTTGTAGAGAGAGATCGTGAGGTTGCATGGGGTACCGATGTCTATCATATCAGACAGGGATCCTAGGTTTACATCACGATTCTGGAAGGCTTTACATGAAGCTTTAGGTACAAAACTAAATTTCAGCACGGCGTTTCCTCCGCAGACTGATGGTCAGTCGGAGAGAGTAATCTAGATTCTAGAAGACATGTTAAGGGGCTATGTGATCGACTTCAGGGGTAGTTGGGAAGATTTTCTACCATTGGCAGAGTTTGCATACAACAATAGTTATCAATCCAGCATCCAGATGGCACCCTATGAGGCGTTGTATGGTCATAGGTGTCATACTCCTACTTGCTGGACTGAGCTGGGGGAGCGACAATTGTTGGGTCTAGAATTGATCTCGGAGACGGAGGAAAAAGTAAAGGTAATTCAGGCTCGGTTAAAAGAAGCTTCGGATAGACAGAAATAATACGCGGATCTGAAGTGGAAGGAGATAGAGTTCTCTGTGGGTGATCAGGTCTTTCTGAAGGTTTCACCTTGGAAAAATATCTTAAGATTTGGACGGAAGGGCAAGTTGCGCCCTAGATTTATCGGACCTTACCGTGTATTGAAGCGTGCAGAGCCAGTAGTTTATCAGCTCGAGTTACCTCCGGAGTTAAGTTAGATACATAGCGTATTCCATGTCTCGATGTTAAGGCGTTATCGTTCGGATCCGTCTCATGTAGTGCTAGTGGAGGAAGTTGAGATAAGACCTGACTTGTCTTTTGAAGAAGAGCCGGTCTGATTTTAGATCGGGATATTAAGGTCTTTGAGAAGGAAGTCGGTTCTGTTAGTCAAAGTATTATGGCGTAATCACGGGTCAGAGGAAGCTACATGGGAGCCTGAGGACACGATCCGGCAACAATACCCTCATCTCTTTTAATCAGGTAAATTTCTAGGGCGAAATTTCTTTAAGGGGGTAGAATTGTAACATCCTGAAATTCGAGATTTTATGTTTTGCATTATACCATGCGTTAGGCTAGCTAAGAGTGTTAGTTGTGTATGTTTAGGGACCCTAAGAAGGCTTGGGGTTGAGTTGGGCCTTGGTAGAATTTTTGTGTTTATGCACTTAAGGGGGATAAGGCAAGTGACATCAAGACTTAAGGAAATAAGTGTGTATTTTTGCTAGCACAAGAAGAGCTAGTAGCAAAGTGGTGAGGCGTCACATGAAGGGGCTAAGGGGTGGAGTTCGAATCTCACCTATTGCAAATATATTTTTTTGGTGCTAATCAGGTGAAAGATGGTAAGTGTCGGCCAAGACTCTAAAGAAGGTAAGGAAGACTTTCTAATGATGGAAAGAACACTAAGGAGAAGAGTAAGGAGGAGATCAAGGAGAAACTAAGGAAAGAAATAAAGGAAAGAGATAAAGGGGGATATGTTGGCCGAATTTTAGGAGTTGCTTGGGGAAGGAATTTTGGCCAACTAAGACTTTTTTGGTGGAGGGTGTAATCGGTTCTGGTAAGGGGTGGTTGTGCTGAATTTTTGTTAGACTTTTTGAGGAGTTTTTGGTTTCATTTGAAGGTCTTTTCTTTTTACCATTTGGTACCTCTTTTCCTTGCCTAAAATCGGGACTATTAGGGAGCATTTTCTTTTCTTCTTCTCATCTTTGCCATAGCTTTCTTTTTCTCTTTTCGTTAGACGACATACTTGGAGACCAAATCTCCCTTGTTCTTTCCTCTCCAAAAAGTCGAATCTCTTAAGCATCTTATTTTCTCTCTCTTTTTCCTGTGGGTCATTTCCTTCCTTGGCCGAATTGGGTAAATGGCTTTATTCTCTTCCTTTCATCCTCTTTTCTCCATAGCCGAATGTGTGACCTTCATCATTCGGTTGGTTCACTTTATTTCTAAACCGAAACATCACTCTCTCCTACTCCCTCATATCGTGATCATCTCCTTTCTGTAGTGTTCTTGTGGGGTTGGCCGAATCTCACATCCTTGCCGACTCATCCTTAGTCATAAGTTGAATCGGTGGGAATCGGGTTCATCATCGATTAAGGTAAGGAGTCTTTTCTTAGTCCATTCGATATCGCTACTTGATTATTTTGCTAAACGGATCGATAGATTTGACTAATCGATTATTTTAGGGACTAAATCACTCGATCTTCTCTATTCGTTGATCCTTTGGAAGTAGTGATAAGCCGAAACCCTCTCCTTAGATAACTACTTTCTCTCATCGTAGTATTATTCTAATCGAGACTCTTTCAATGGAGGCAAGTGGTAGCTTTATTAAAGGAAAATCGATAGAAGGGCAAAAAAGGGAGTGGACTTGCAATCTCTACTCCCAAGTTCAAACGTAGGGCGGTATCAGCAGTTCGAGATTTTCCACCAGGTTGTGGACCATCTTCTGGTGAGAGTAGGCAAATCGTAGTCGTTCACGATACTAAGGGTAATCATTTCTTTAGATCGTTTGATTTAGATTTGGATTAAGACACTATCTCTTGTTAGTTAATCGAGTGTTATGGTGACATAAGTGCCGACGATCAAGAAGGTTTAGTCCTTACCGTAATTAGGTGTGTAATCTCACACCGAAATCCTGTAAATCTGTGATTCACCATCATGTTCGAAAAATAGATCGTTGTTGCTTACAAATCTAATAACTGTAATATAGCATGAATCAAATAACTTGCTTAAACAACATTATTTCTAAAGATCTGTCGAAATTGGTATTAATTTGCTAAATTTCAAAAAATGTCCTTATGGGCCGAATTACTAAAAAGCTTTAATGGGTCGTTTTTACGAAAATGCCCCTATGGGCCGATTTACCAAAATGCCCTCGATAGGTCGATGTGCTAGAATGCCTTAGTGGGCCGAATTACCAAAGATCTTTAATGGGCCGATTCACCGAAATTTTTCACTAGATTAATGGTTGTTATATATGTGGATATAATTTTTATTATGTTGCATCTTTACATATTGCATGGGTTGGGAAAAATTGTATGAAGAGTAGTGTAGCCCGGTGGCATAGCCACAATTCGTTTATTATTGTGCTTACTTATGATTTCGGTGGCATGGCCACAATAATAATATATTATAGCAAACTTGACCGCAAATTTGGTGTGAGCGGCGGGGTGGGTTGACTTGATCCCCACAGGTGTGATTGGCTGGTCGGGGGTGTAATGGATGGATGGGTTGGGTTGCATTCATTTCATTTGATTACTATTATGTAAATGGGCTTAGGCCCAAGATGTTGCTATGCGGATTCGGGCCTAGTGGATGGCGGTAAGGGGATTATGCATTGAGTTTTTGTAACTTACCCCCCTTTCTTTCTTAATCCTTACAGGTAATGCTCAGTGATAAGGACTTGGGCCCATGGATGACTCGGTGGAGGCCATACTTTGAAAATAATATTTTCGAACATTAGTAAACTTCTTTCTGCTTTATTTCATTACTTTTACTATTTTGGGTTTAAAGTTGTAATAAGGCCTCTGGGATATGTTTTAATTTGCTTTATGTTTTGACGTACTTATTATTTTCTTTAATTGTTTTAAACGGGATTTTTCTGAGATCATAAATAACGGTTTTCTAAAATTGATTAACAACAAACTGATTTCATAACAAATAAGTATAAATAATTTAATCGAATTTTCCTTGATTTTATCAACGTTTTTCAAAAGTCACGATTTTAAAGTTCACTAGTTCAATTTTTGATTCAATCAACCTCTCGAGATTAGTAGTTTTTATAATCAAACTTGTTTTCTTAACTATAAACAAATAACGACAACTTTAGTAAAAATCACAAGTTCTTTACACGTTTTCTTCATGTGACATGCCGGATCCAGGTCATACCAGGATGGGCCGAGTTTGGGTGTTACCTTTTATGGTATCGTGAGCCCGGTTGCAAAAAGTCACTGTGTGGTTTGGGTTCAAAAGCATTTTCCAAAGCTGTTTGAAATTTAATTTATAAATGCATGATTTAGTGAAAGTATGGCACGACGGGTATCCGGCACCAAGTCAGTAAGTTTTTGTTTTCATTTTATGATTATTGTGGTATGACTGTGGTAAGAAGACTCCACAAAATAGAAATACTCTAGAAATTTTAGCTTAGGAGCTGAAACTATAGAGATTGAGACTTTAGGTTACGTTTTGCGAAAATAACTTTACTTCATATACTCCATAAAACATTGTTTAATAAACATTGAATAGCATACTGATTCATAAGACTCGTAATCATATTAAATTGACTTAGCAAACATGAGCGCTAGAGGACGTGGACGCGGTAGACGTGGACGTGGTAGAGGCCGAGGTGCTAGAGTTGTATCTGAGGCATCTGGACATATGCCGAAAATGGACGCACCTGCGTCACCGGTGACTGAAGCTGGGTCACATGATCGAATGAGAGAGGACGATGCTCTGTCCCAAGCGATATTGCGAGTTCTAGAAAGGGTTACTGGGGCTAGAACTGGGTCGGCAGCTTGTGGGTCGATATCTTAGCGACTTAGATCGAATGGGGCCGAAGTTTTTAGGGGTATTTCGGGTGTAGCCCCAAGTATAGCGGAATACTGGCTTGAGGCGGTGGAACGAATTATGGATGATCTGGATTGTACAAATTGAGCGGTAAACCGAAAGGTTGTGTCATTCTTTGAGAGACGAGGTGTATCGGTGGTGGCTCACTTTGTTTGGGAAGGCACTCGGTGATCGTATTACAGGATTTCTTTAAGACAACATTCAGGGAAATATGTCGGGGCTAGCTATGTGGATGCCGAAGAAAGGAATTCCGAATGGTTTAAGGAAGTAGATGCGTGGCGATACGAGGCGAGTTCTGCGCGTGCGAGTCGGTATGCCGGGGGTATAGTGCCGATCGATTATGAACACCTTGTGTGCATTTTGAGGATGAATTGCGTGATGAGTTACGGGTGCTGATAGCCCCACAGAAGGAGAGGAATTTCGCTACACTGGTGGAAAAAGCTAAGATAGCTGAGGAAGTTAAACACTCGGAATGGAAAAATTGAGACAAGGATAGAGGCAGGAACAAGAGAGACTCTGGGTATTTAGGTCCTGCTAGAGGATTTCAAAAAAGGCCTAGGAATGAGGGACCAGTTCGAGTGAGTGCTCCAGCTACTACCAATCAGTTATAGCCTTGTGTGGATTGTGGAAAACTTCACTCGGGTGATTGTTGGAAGAGAACTGGAGGTTGTTTCAGATGTGGATCCAAAGACCATCGGTTTAGGGATTGCCCTCGAGAGCCTGCTCAGACTCAGGTAGTTTGTAACAGATTTGTGCAGCCAGCAGGAGGCGCTCAGTAGCCATCGAGAGGCCGTGGGCCAGGTCGAGGTGGTAATGGTGTAGGACGAGGTCAGGGTGCACTGGGTGGAGGTACTGGTAACAGGGGTAACACGGAGGTGAAACAGCCAGGGTTGGTCTTTATGGTCAGACGTCGAAAGGATGGTGATGCACCGGATGTCATAACCGGTATGTTTTTCATATCTGATATACTTTTTTCCGCTCTGATAGACATTGGATCCACCCATTCGTATGTTGCATGTGCTGTGTCTGGAACTTTGAATATTAGATCTAAGATTACTGCTAGAGAAACAACTGTGATTAGTCCTTTAGGACAGTCGGTGGTAGTAAATAAGTTGTTTAGGGATGTGCCCTTAGAAGTTCAGGGGGTAATTTTTCTCAGCGGATTTGATGGAAGCGCCTGTTCGGGGAGTTCGACCTTATATTGGGCATGGGTGGCTGGTTAAGCATCGTGCGAACTTGGATCGTCTTTGGAAAGCGGATGGTACTAAGAACTTCAGAGGATAAGGAAGTGATGATAATAGGTGAAAGAAAAAATTATTTATCTAATGTGGTATCTGCTTTAAAGGCGGAAAGGTTTGTACGAAAGGGGTGTGAAGCGTTCTTAGCCTTTATCGATTGCTTTGGATACCAAAGAGTTGTTTCAGAGAGAGTGTTAGAACGGTGAAAGAGTTTCAGACGTCTTTCCCGAGGAGCTTCTAGGATTGCCTCCGGATCGAGAAGTGGAATTTGGTATTGAACTGTTGCCAGGAACGGCTCCGATGTCCATTGCTCCTTACAAAATGGCGCCGAAGGAGCTAGTGGAACTTAAAGCTCAGATCCAGGAGCTGATGGATCGTGGGTTTATTCGACCAAGTGTGTCACCGTGGGGAGCGCTGGTTTTGTTCGTTAAGAAAAAGGAGGGGTCAATGCGTATGTGCATCGATTATAGACAATTGAATAAGTTGACGATCAAGAACAAGTACCCGTTACCGAGGATCGATGACCTGTTCGATCAGCTGCGAGGAGCTTCGGTCTTCTCGAAGATAGATTTGAGAACGGGGTATCACCAGCTAAAGGTCAAGGAGGCGGATATTCATAAAACTACGTTCCGAACTTGTTATGGGCATTACGAGTTCTTGGTGATGCCGTTTGGGTTGACAAATGCACCAGCTGCATTTATGGACATGATGAACCGAGTCTTCCAACCCTATCTAGACCGGTTTGTGGTGGTGTTCATAGATGACATCTTGGTATACTCAAAGACTGAAGAGGAGCATGATTCACATTTACGGGTCGTATTGCAGATATTAAGGGAGAAGCAGCCGTATGCCAAATTCAGTAAGTGTGAATTTTGGCTGAGGAAAGTGACCTTTTTGGGGCATGTTGTGTCTGCCGAGGGAATTAGAGTTGATCCCCGGAAGATCGAGGCTGTATTGGACTGGAAGCCACCGAAGTCAGTGGAAAAAATTCAAAGTTTTCTAGGTTTGGCTGGGTATTATAGGCGATTCGTTGAGGGGTTTTCGTTGATTGCTGCACCCCTAACTAAACTATTACGTAAGGGAGTACCGTTTGTATGGTCAGATAAGCAGGTAGAAAGCTTTGAGAGATTGAAGAAGATTCTGACAAAAGTGCCAGTATTGATTCAGCCTGAGGCTGGTAAAGAGTTTATTGTTTATTGTGATGCATCACACACTGACTTGGGATGTGTGTTGATGCAAGGGGGAAAGTGGTGGCTTATACATCTCGTCAATTAAGGCCGCATGAGGTGAACTATCCCACTCATGATTTGGAGTTAGCTGCAGTGGTGTTTGCTCTGAAGATTTGGAGACACTATCTGTACGGGGAGAAGTCGATTATCTACACGGACCATAAGAGTCTGAAGTACCTCCTCACCCAGAAGGAGTTAAATTTAAGACAATGGAGGTGGATAGAATTGTTGAAAGATTATGACTGCTCAATCGAGTATCACCCAGGTAAAGCTAACGTAGTAGCAGATGCGTTGAGTCGTAAGGTGATATCGGATTTGAGAGCGATGTTCGCTCATCTTAGCCTTTATGAAGATGGTAGCTTGTTAGCTGAACTTCAAGTGAAGCCTGCGTGGGTAAGTCAGATTAAGGAAAAGCAGTTGTTAGATGAAAGGTTGGGTCACCTTTCTTTCTTAAGGAAAAGCAGTGGATGGCAGTAAGGGGATTATGCATTGAGTTCTTGTAACTCACCCCCCTTTCTTTCTTAATCCTTGCAGGTAATGCTCAGTGATAAGGACTTGGGCCCATGGATGACTCGGTGGAGGCCATACTTTGAAAATAATGTTTTCGAACATTAGTAAACTTCTTTCTGCTTTATTTCATTACTTTTACTATTTTGGGTTTAAAGTTGTAATAAGGCCCCTTGGATATGTTTTAATTTGCTTTATGTTTTGACGTACTTATTATTTTCTTGAATTGTTTTAAACGGGATTTTTCTGAGATCATAAATAACGGTTTTCCAAAATTGATTAACAACAAACTGATTTCATAACAAATAAGTATAAATAATTTAACTGGATTTTCTTTCGGATTTTATCAATGTTTTTTTCAAAAGTCACTATTTTAAAGTTCACTAGTTCAATTTTTGATTCAATCAACCTCTCGAGATTAATAGTTTTTATAATCAAACTTGTTTTCTTAACTATAAACAAATAATGACAACTTTAGTAAAAATCACAAGTTCTTTACACGTTTTCTTCATGTGACATGCCAGATCCGGTCATACCGCATGGGCTGGGTTTGGGGTGTTACAATCCCCACTAACAACTTTATATATTCATTTAATCCCTCTTCAAATCGTTTACACATGGCGATTTCAGTCGGGGTACACTCTCTGGCATATTTACTCAGTTTGAAAAATTCTCTTTCATACTCAAATACGATCATATTCCCCTGTTTAAGCTCTAAAAATTCCTTCCTTTTCTGATCGAGGAATCTCTGACTAATATATTTCTTTTTGAACTCAGTTTGGAAAATTCCTTTGTAACCCTCTCTTTTGGTATAACAGATATTAGTGTATTCCACCATTAATAAGCTGAATCTTTTAACAGAGATACAACACATTTCAAACATTTGGCCGATGTGCAAGATAATTCATCTAAAACCCTAATAGTGTTTTCTAGCCAGAATTCAGCCCTTTCTGGATCGTCTTCAGCGGTAGCTCTAAATTCTTCTGCCCTATATTTATGGATTTTATATACAGGAAGCTCACTAGTTCTAACAAGTTTTGTACCTTGTGGCATATCAGGAACCGGTTGAGAGACAGGAGGGGGTGGAGGTTGTTGTACAGCCGGATTTGTTCCTACATATTCAGTAAACCATTCATTCATTTCTTTTGCCTCTCCTCCTCGGCCCTTAGATACGGGTCTTCTACCACTAGATGCTGCTCTTTGAACTGAAGCTTGAGAATTGCTCTCAGCTTTTTCGGATTCAGCTCGGTTGGACGACATTACTATATGAAAAACATGTTTAAAATGGTCAGGAGATATCACACTTTCACAGGTTATATAATGGCATGTATAGCTAGACTCGTACATACTACATTAGTCTAAGAATCAACTAAATCATAGCTCTGATACCAATAAATGTAGCACCCCTAACCCATATCCGTCGCCGGAATAGGGTTACGGAACATTACCAGAATATATAGATCAAATATAGACAATTCATATTACTTAACATTCATATCAGAAATTATTAATAAAGTCCCTTATATGAACCCTCAAGGTCCAAAATAGACATTAGAAACAAGTCGGGACTAAACCGAGTACTCAGAAAATTTTTCACAAAATTTTAAAATTTTTCCAAGGTGTAGGGGACACACGCCCGTGTGGTCAGGCCGTGTGAGCCACATGGCCAAGAGGCACGCCTGTGTCTCAGGCCGTGTGGGTATTCGAAATAGGGACAGCCGTGTCCAGCCCGTGTCCATACCCGTGTAACTCTTTAACTTGGGTCACATGGCCAAGTCACACGCCCGTGTGCCAAACCGTGTGATCAATTCTGAGCATTCTATTTTGAAATTTAAAGAATGCAGGGGACACACAGCCAAAAAACACGCCCATGTGCAAGGCTGTGTGTCACACCCGCACGTGTCTCTGCCCGTGTGGACAAAATAAGGCCATTTCCAAGCCTTATTTCTTACCCAATTTGTATTTCTCATTCATCAACACTTTAACATATACTCAAGCCAATGCAATACATCCAAATCAAACCAAAATGAAGTCTTATACATGACATATCAACTCAAATGTTCAATTATTCAAACTTACCAAAATAACCATACATACATATAGACATATTTTACCAAATTTATACTATTTCAAACCAAATCTCAACATACCTATATGATTTCCATCATTTATCCAATTCAAACACGGATCAACATATTAAGACTACTTTTTACATATCAAAACATACCAATTACAAGCCATACTAAGGGCTAAATTTTAACCAAACACATACATGCCATTCTTAACCACTTTTAGCCTATACATGTCATTATAACCTAAAATTTAATTTAATTTTTATACCGAAACGAGCTGATGGATAGTGTGAGATATCTCCGCCAAACTTTCAACCTAACAAGCTTCCGAAGTACTATAAAACAGATGAAATAAAACAGAGTAAGCATTTAATGTTTAGTAAGTTCGTATAATAAGAAATTAACTTACCATTTAATTTACATTTAAAGTAAGCAAATAAACATGCTCAAGCCAATTTGGCCATTTGCCTAAACACATATCCTCATTAAGCATGTTATTCATGTAATGCACACAAATACCAAGAAACATGAATGAGCTCATCAATATTCAATTTTCACATACATGTATTTATCGCTTCAAGTGTCCATGAACATGTACATATCATATCTTTGTATTTCAAGTATTTCTCATATTAATTCATCTTGAATTCATATAATCTCATATCAAAAATTTACCCGTTGAATCATTTAAAATATCAATGGATACAGGGGTAGTACACATGAAGTGTACAAAACTAGAAACTGTCAATTCATATTCGGGAATGCTCATACGAGCACATAAACGGGAAGTTCATGTGAGCCATGTAACGGGAAGCTTATTCGGGCTGTATAACGGGAAGCTCATAAGAGCCATAATCAAGAAGCTCCGGATAGCCATATATTGGAAAGTTCAAGCGAGCCAATATCGGAAGCTCCGGAGAGCCATTAATCAGGAAGCTCACAAAGAGCCTTTAATCCGAAAGCTCTGAAGAGCCATATATCGGGACGCTCATAAGAGCTGCGGTGTGTCCACAACATATGCAGGATCACAACCGATTGGGATGCTCCGAAGAGCCATATATTGGGATGCTCATAAGAGCTGCCGTGTGTCCACAACACATGCAGGATCACAACCGATCGGGATGCTCCGAAGAGCTATTAACGGGAAGTTCGTAAGAACCATATAATGGAAAGCTTGAGAGGGCTAATAACGGGATACTCTTTTAATGTAACACCCCAAACCCGGCCTAGACATTATGGCCGAATCTGGCGTGTCACATTGAAGTTTTTTTCGAAAACCATGTTTTCATTCAAAACCCTTCTTAAAATTTAAAACTTCTTGCCATTTAAAACTTATACAAAACCTCAGTTTGCGTTTGTTTATTTTCAATCGAGGTTTATTCAAAAGTTATTACCTTCAAAACCTTATTGTAGCGGAAGCTTAATTTAAAGTAAATGATTTACGAAAATGTGATATTTAAAAATTGAGTTACAGAAACGTAGTGTTTGAAAATAGTTATTGTTTTGGAAAACCGTGTTCTACTTCTAGCAGATATAAATCACAATCAAATCAAATCCCAAATTTAAAATCCAAAAATTATAGAGGCCTTATTACAACCCGAATCAAAATCAAAGTACTTAAGTAAATGAGCAAAACAGAATAAAACATGTGCAGTTGTGTGGCCCTCTCCGAGTCCCTCGCAGCTCCAAACTGTCAAACGCTGGGGATTACTTGAAAGGTTAAAAACGGGGTGAGTTTACGAAAACTCAGTGTGTAATCCCCTTATTAAAGAAAGCAATCGAAGATCTGTAAAGCAGAATCGATGCGGGCTCAGAGCCTTTTAACGAGAATGAATGGCAATTGGGCCTTAGCCCCCATCAGCCTCGGTTGGGCCTGAGCCCATATCAAAAGTCACATATCACATATATCTGGGCCTAAGCCCATCTCAATATCAGAATCCGGAGTATATGCAATGCAAAAATACCCAAACCAACCCTGCACTCCGTCTCCTATCCAACCCTACACTCCTATGGGGATTAAATCGACCCACCCATCCCTACACTCCTTATGTAGCACCGGTTGTGTCACTAACCAATATTACAACAGAGTGTCAAGACACAATGCAAGCAGAGTCGCGCGATACATATATGTGGCAAAGCCACTAGTAATGATATTGCAAAGAGAGCTGCCATGCTCGATATTGCAAAGCAAAGTCGCTAGTAACGATATATGTGGCAAAACCACCGAGAATAGTGACACACCTCCATAACGAAGATCCCAACCCCATGCAAGATGTCGTGTATGCAGTATGCCATGCTCGAAGCTTGATCATATCATTCACAGTTAAGTCAATCAAACCATAGTCATACAACTACAGTCAAATCAGTCAAATCATAGCACAAGTCAGTCATTTACCCTCGAGGGGCAAAATAGTCATTTACCCTACGGGGGCATTACGGTCATTTTACCCTATAGGGGTATTACGATCATTTTACCCTATGGGGGTATTACGGTTATTTTACCCTATGGGGGTATTACGGTCATTTTACCCTATGGGGGTATTACGGTTATTTTACCCTACAGAGGCATTACGATCATTTTACCCTACAGGGGTATTACGGTCATTTTACCATACAGGGACATTACGGTCATTTTACCCTACAGGGGTATTACGGTCATTTTACCCTACAGGGGTATTATGGTTGTCGTAACCCTTTTCGAGTTTTGAAAAAAACGGGGTCGACATGGGTTTTGCAAACGAATGAAAAAAACGGGAGTCGCCACCAATCTTTTTTGATGAGGTGTGATCGGGTCACCTTAAAAAGTGTTTGTTTTTAATGATCAGTTAATTTATCGAAACACAATTTTGGTCTACTGAAAATCGAGAAAATGGATTCGGGAGTCGATTACGCATGCGAGGAAGGGTTAGCACCCTCGATACGCCCAAAATTGGTACCTAATTGATTATCTAATGTCTTAATGTCGAAAGTTGAAAACTTAAGAATTCAAAATACGATCCCTCTTGTTGTTGAAGAATAAATTTGGATAAATTGGAAATGTATGCCAAGGGTTTGTCTCGTTTTAAGGTGAAGTGTTACATCCAATACTTTAGGACGCCTACATTTCGACCTTTAAAGTTGAACTTGCCTTTTATTCAAAACTTATGGATTTAATTGAAAGGATATTTTGTTATTTAGAATGGACGAGAAAAGGAAACCCAATACTTTAGGGGCACGTTTTCTCGAGCTTCTAAATCTGAGAACATTGCCTTGGTTTTAGAAAATATTATCTCGGAATAACAAAACATCACATCCAATGCATTAGGACACGACATCTCGAGTCCACGAGAATAAGCTTTTAGTTTAAAAATGTATTAGTTTTAAAAGGATATTCGGTTATTTGGACCAAGCGAGAAGGATCGAAACCCAATACTTTAGGCCACACGACCTCTCGAATTTCTAAATACGGAATATTGCCTTTGTTAAAAGAATTCATTTTGTGTCAAGTAAAATTGATGTAATGCAAGTTTATAGTAAAATGTAAAACAAATTGCGATATCAACGTAGCAAAATGTAAGAAATGAATTACGGTATTAGCAAAGCATATAGAATAAACGCATTAAATACAAATGACAATAATAAAACAAAAATAAAATAAAACCAATAAGTTAAATGATAATAAATAGAAAACAAAAGGATAAGCGGCAAGATGAAAGTTTTACAAGAAGGAAAGAAAAGGAAAGAAATAATAATAATGATAATAACGGTGATAATGAAAATAATCTTGATATGGTAATATGAGCAGAAATATATATAAAATATGATAACAATATGAGTGAAAATAGAAGTATGTATATGAAATAGTATAAATATAAATAGATAAATGAAAATTAAATAAATAATAATAGTATTTAACTAAGAAAATAAATATAGATATAAATATAGTAATAATAAAGATACTAATAATAACAATAATAATAATCACAAGAATAATATCAAATAATAGTAATAATAATAGTAATAATAATACATAGTAGTAATAATAATAAGATAAAAATAATACAACATAATATAGTTTAAATGTAATAATAAGGTTAAGATGATTAATAATATATGTATAAAAAAATGACAATGGTGATAATAGAAAATAATAATAGGAATACTTAATAATGATAGTAGTTTAGTAATAATAATAAAATAATAATAATAATAATATGGTATTAGTAATAAAAAATGAAATGACAATGGTAATAATAATAAAATAATAGTAATAAAATGAGAATAATGATAATCTAATAAAAACATAATAATAATAGTAATAACACTCTAATAATGATAGTAACTATAATAATAATAATAATGATAATAATAATAGAAAGTAATAATAAACAAATACTAGTAAAAAATATAATAGTAATAATAATAAATATATAAATAATAATAATAATAATAATAATAATATGGTTATAAAAACAATAATAGAAATAATAATAATAAATATAATAAAGACAATAATAAGCAAAACAATAGTAAAAAAAATATATGTATAAAATAAGTAAATAAACAAATACAATAATGATATTAATAATAGTAAAAATTGCAAAATAGTTAAAGAGGATCAAATTGAATTTAAAGCAGAATTTTGGGGGTGATTCGAAATAAAACATAAAGGAAATGGCCTATTTGGCGCGCTGCGAAAATCCGAGAGGGACGAGGCGCAAATTTCCCCCAAGTGTTTAAGCGCGGCGTTTAGGAGGGACCGAATTGAACACGCGGAGGAAATGGAGGGGCTGCGCGCATAAATTCCCCATTTTTTGGCAAAACGCGCGGATCTGGCTGGAGCGGGTCGGACCGGGTCGGGCCAAGGGCGAAGCGACGTCGTTTTGGGGCTTAAGGGCGCCGGCAAAAAGCAGCGCCGTTTCGATCGGCTATTTAAGCCCCAAATCGAAAAAAATCATTTCTCCCTCTTTTTAAAAAAATTACGACTCTTCTTTTTTTTTCTCTGCTGCGGGGTGAAATTTGGCGATTTCGGCGCGGGTTCCGTCGCCCGGTGCCGTCGCTCCGGCCACCGCGTGTGATGGCGGAAAAATAAAATTTTTAGTTTTTTCCTTTTTTTTTTTTTAAAAAATGAAGTATGTATATGCGTATGTCGAAAAGAAAAAAAAAAAAAAAAAGACTTCGAAAATAAAAAGGAAAAAAGGAATCACCTTTGGTCTTTATTCTGACTTTTAGTGATTTTTAATGTTTAATCTGGTTGCTATTTTCTCTGATTCTTTTTTGTTTGTGTTTGAAGATGTTGCTTCTTGTATTGATAAAAAAGGCCGACCTCTTTACAATGGATTTTAGATCGGCTTTTATAGCCGATTTTACAATCGATTTCCCCATTTTTATTATTTCTATCATTCCATTTAATATCTGCGAGCAAGTGGCGGTGGCGGTGGTGCGGCAGTGGAGGAGCGGTGGGTCTTTGGCGGAGAAGCGGTGGCAAGGTGGTGCGGCGGTGGTGGTCAAGTCAGAAGACTAGGGGCGGCACTTTAGGGGCTAGGGTTTTTTTTTTTTTACGAAAATGTTTTTTTAGTTTTTGGGCTTGTATGTGGGCTAGGGTTAGGTGTTATTGGGTTTTTAATTTGGGTTTTATTTATTTGTTGGGCCGGGCAATAATTGGGTTCTAATTTGCCCCTCTTTGCTCATTATTGTGTAACGAGAATGGAGCAAAGACTTTCAAAGGACCAATTTTGCCGTGTATCGCTGAGTCTTGACTTCTTGGGTGCTCTTCCACGAGATAGCCTCATTCTGTTTCACCGCATCTTGTCGCTTGATCCATTCCACCGCTACTTGGAGAGATAGGACCTATAGCTTCAATTTGCTCTGCCCAGCGACGACCGAGGATGAGACTTGTTTATTTTAAATCGCTCCTTTGCAACCGTGGGGATAGATTTACATCTTCAAACTGCTCCATTGCAACTTGAGGGGGTAAGGTTTGTAATCTTGACTTATTCCTTTGCTGGCCAAGACAATAGGATGATGGCTTAAATCATGTTCCCTCTTTGTTTAGGGAGGCAGATTTGCCTTCGATCTTGTCCCACTCTTTGGTTAGAGGCGACAAGATCTACAAATTTGACCTATTTCACTTCTTTGGTCGGTGGCAATAGGCGATTGGCTTAAATCATGTTTCCCTCTCTTGTTTAGAGAGACAAGATTTGCCTTCAATCTTGCCCCACTACTACGGTTAGAGGCGACAAGATCTACAAATTTGACCTATTTCCTTTCTTTGGTCGGTGGTAATAGACGATCTTCAACCTATTCCACTTTCTTTGGTCGATGGCAATAGGAAATCTTTTACCTATTCGCTGCTTTGGTCGGTGGCAATAGGATAATCTTCAACCCATTCCACATTTGGTCGATGGCAATAGGATGGTGGCTTAAATCATGTTTCCCTCTTTGTTTAGAGAGACAAGATTTGCCTTCAATCTTGCCCCACTACCGGTTAGAGGCGACAAGATCTACAAATTTGACCTATTTCACTGCTTTGGTCGGTGGTAATAGACGGTCTTCAACCTATTCCTTTTTGGTCGATGGCAATAGGAAATCTTTTACCTATTCCATTTCTTTGGTCGGTGGCAATAGGATAATCTTCAACCCATTCCACCGCTGGTCGATGGCAATAGGATGGTGGCTTAAATCATGTTTCCCTCTTTGTTTAGAGAGACAAGATTTGCCTTCGATCTTGCCCCCACTTTGGTTAGAGGCGACAAGATCTACAAATTTGACCTATTTCACTCTTTGGTCGGTGGTAATAGGACGGTCTTCAACCTATTCCCTCTGCTGGTCGATGGCAATAGGAAATCTTTTACCTATTAAATTTCTTTGGTCGGTGGCAATAGGATAATCTTCAACCCATTCCACCGCTGGTCGATGGCAATAGGATGGTGGCTTAAATCATGTTTCCCTCTTTGTTTAGAGAGACAAGATTTGCCTTCGATCTTGCCCCACTCTTTGGTTAGAGGCGACAAGATCTACAAATTTGACCTATTTCACCGCTTTGGTCGGTGGTAATAGGACGGTCTTCAACCTATTCCTTTCTTTGGTCAATGGCAATAGGAAATCTTTTACCTATTCCATTTCTTTGGTCGGTGGCAATAGGATAATCTTCAACCCATTCCACCGCTGGTCGATGGCAGCAGGATGGTGGTTTCTCCGAGTGTTGATACTCAGTCCTCTCAGGGGACATATCCTGTAGACTTGGTTTCATATGCTTGTGTTTATGCCAAATGATTAGGATGCTATGATCGGAATGAATCTAATGCTCCTAACTAAATGTACTATGGACTACACTTGCACGAATGTAGGTGGTCTTTCTACAATGATTAGGATGCAATGATGAGTCGAATGCTCCTAGCGAATGTGATGATGTATGAATGTAAAGCTAAATGATCCCCT
Source organism: Gossypium sturtianum (assembly GCA_025698515.1). Taxonomy (NCBI): domain Eukaryota; kingdom Viridiplantae; phylum Streptophyta; class Magnoliopsida; order Malvales; family Malvaceae; genus Gossypium; species Gossypium sturtianum. The sequence continues at coordinate 32,200,054 of CM046943.1, read as the reverse complement.
TTTAATGGTTAGGGTTGTCCTTTGCTCAAATACATTCATCAAGGCGCGATGATGAGCGCAATTTTTGTCTTCTCGTAGTCATGAGCTATGATTTTAGACTCCTCTTTCTCGAGCGTTTCCGACCCCTAGGCGTGTTGGTTCTAAACAAAAGTCCGGTTTGAGTTCTGTCTTTGTTTAGAGACTTCGGAGTAATAGGCAAAACTCCTTTTATGGAAGCATTATGGGTCCATCATTTGTTATTTCAATTGCAAAAGCAGTTTTTTTAAAAAAAACTTAAATGATGAATATCAATGAAGAATGGAATTGGATTAATCAACCAAAGCAAACATGATTGAAATACAAAAAGATGAGTGAGAAGGAAGAAAGGTAGGTGCCCCAAATATCGTGACTGAGCTTCACTATCCAATCTTCACGAAGATCATTTTGAAATTTGAATGGATGTTGGGAGATATCTGGCGCTCTGTAGATATCCCGAGGCGTAACATTCCTCCTTTTGCCAATTCTAGGAGAACAAAAAATCGTCACACACTTCGTCTTTCGTTTGAATTTGAGCCGCCCTTATCGGGTTTTCGACTCAAAGCCCCTTTGGTCTCAAAGCGCCCTTTACGGGTTTCGCCTTGGCCTCTTTTTTTTTTTTTTTTTTTTTTTTTTAGAAGAGCGCCCTTTGCGGGTTTTCGCTTTAGACTTTTCCTTCTTTCACGCGTAATACTTCTTGACCGAATCTGAATTTACGGGATTTGATAAGTTCTTCCCATCCATCTCGGCCAAGATCAGAGCTCCTCAGAGAAAGCCTTTTCACCACATAAGGTCCTTCCCAATTAGGCATCCATTTCCCTCTGAAATCTTTTTGTATGGGAGGATCTTTTTCAAAACTAAGTTTCCTTCGTGGAATTCTCTTGGCGCACCTTTTTGTTGTATGCTCGCGTCATTCGCACGGTACATCGACCATGACGAATAGCTTTCAACCTTTTTCTTCAATCAGATTTAGCGATCATATCGAGCTGGATCCATTACGCGTCCGTCCAACTTCAGTTCGAGACAAGACTCGAAGGGATGGAATTTCAACCGATAGGTAAAGCGCCTCCATCCCGTAGACCGGTGAGAAAGGAGTTGCCGGTGGAGGTTACGACCGGCGTTCGGTAAGCAAAAAGGGCAAGCGGTAATTTCTCGTGCCAATCCACTGTAGGTCTCAGTCATTTTCCCCACTATCCTCTTGATGTTCTTATTATTTTGCCTCTCTTGCCCCATTCATCTTTGGGCGATATGGCGATGAATTGTGGTGTCGATCTTGAATTGCCCATGGACCTCTGCGATCATGCTATTGTTCAAGTTTAATGCATTATCGGATATGATCTTCTCGGGCATTCCATATCGACATATGATTTCCCTTTTTAAGAACTTGCTAACTGCTGATTTTGTCACATTGGCATATGAGGCAGCCTCTACCCACTTAGTGAAGTAATCGATTACCACGAAGATGAACCGATGTCCATTAGAAGCTTTTGGCGATATTGGCCCAATGGCGTCCATGCCCCACATAGAAAGGGCCATGGGAAGTCATAACATGTAGAGGTGAAGGTGGTACATGAATTTTGTCGCATAAATTTGGCACTTATGACACTTTTTAGCATAATCAATGCAATCTCCTTCCATGGTAGGCCAATAATACCCGAATCTCATGATTTGCCTAGCCATCGTGAAACCATTGGCGTGCGTTCCACAAACACCTTCATGGACCTCTTCGAGGATTTGCTTAGCCTCTGCGGCGTCCACACACCTTAATAGCACTTGATCCTTTCTTCTTTTGTATAGGATTTCTCCGTCAAGACATAGTCACACGCCGATCTTCTTATCGTCCTTTTGTCATTCTCGATCGCTTTGCTCGTGGTATTGGCGATTCTTTATGTATTGCGTATATCATGATACCACGGACGATCCCTTTTCTCTTCTTCTTCGACGTTGTAGCGATGGCGGGGCCTCATGAATGCTCATTCGGATAGGTTTCATATCTTACGCTTTGTTTAAGCTGGACCATGGAAGCCAAAGTGGCTAGAGCATCGACCATTTGATTATCGTCTCTTGGCGAGATAATTGAAAGTGACATCGTCGAACTCTCCGATCAATTCTTGGACCAATCTTTTGTATTCGACCAACTTGGGATCTCTCGTTTCCCATTCTCCTCTAAGTTGATAAATCACCCGGTCACGAGTCTCCGTACACTTTTAGCACCCTAATTTTGCGCTCTATAAGCGGCACGGATGCCCATGATACAAGCCTCGTACTCGCCATGTTGTTTGTGCGGTCAAAATCCAACCTACAAGTGAAAGGGTAATGATCTCCGTTTGGGGATACGAGTGCCCCAATTCCATTGCCCACGACATTTGATGCCCGTCGAAGTTCGGTGTCCAGGGCGATCCTGCAGGGTACCCTCTTGATGGTGCCACGTACATTAGGTCCTCATTGGGGAAATCAAAGTCAAGGGCTCGTAATCTGCTAGAGCTCTCTTGGCTAGAAAATCCGCTATTGCACTCCCTTTCACTTTGCCTTTTGGTTTACATAAACTATGTCAAACTCGAGAAAGCAAAATTTGCCATCGGGCCATCCGACCATTCAAAGCGATCGATTCTATCATGTATTTGAGAGGGTCTGCTTCGAGATGAGCCAAGTCGTATGATCTGACATATCTTGTCTCAATCTCAGAGTTGTCCAAATCAAGGCACAACAAAGTTTCTCAATTGGCGAGTACCTTGTCTCACATTCGGTGAACTTTTTACTAAGGTAGTATATTGCCTTTTCTTTCTTTCACGACTCATCGTGTTGGCGAGCACACATCCCATTGAGTTATCAAATGCCAGTCAAATAGAGGATTAATGGCCTATCTGGATTAGGCGGCGTCAATCTTTTGGAGCATTGGGCCAGTATTGCTTCACTTTATCGAAGGTTTCTGACATTCCCCGTCCCCACACACTGGATTGTGTTTTTAAGGAGGCGGAATATGGGGTCACATTTCTTAGTTAATTGTGAGATGAAGCAGAAAGCGATGTAGTTTAACCTTCCTAAGAAACCTCGAACTTCTTTTTGCGTGCGAGGTGGAGGCGGTTCTTGTATTGTTTTGACCTTATGCAGGTCAACCTCAATCCCCCTTTCGCGACTATAAATCCTAGCGAGTTTCACGATCGGGCTCAGAAGGTACATTTCTTTGGATTAAGCTTTATTGGAATTTCCTTAACCTCAAGAATAGTTTCCTCAAGACTTGGACATGCTCCTTTTCGGTCAGAGATTTGGCGATCATATCGTCTCACGTACACTTCAATTTCTTTGTGCATCATGTCGTGAAATAGGGTTACCATGGCTCTACGATATGTCGCTCCGCATTCTTTAGTCGACGGCATCACTTTATAGCAAAAGGTCCCCCACATGGTTATGAGCGTAGTCTTGTCCATGTCCTCGGGAAGCATCTTTATCTGGTTGTATCGAAAGAAACCGTCCATGAAGGAGAACAACGAGTAACCCGCCGTGTTGTCCACTAGGGTATCGATGTGAGGCAACGGAAATTATCTTTTGGGCTAGCCTTGTTTAGATCCTGTAGTCTACACACATTCGTACTTTCCGTCTTTCTTGGGGCGGGGGCGATGTTGGCTACCCATTACGAGTACTTAACCACTTGCAAGAAACTGCATCAAATTGTTTCTGACCTCCTCCTCTTTTATTTTCAACGGGACGTCGGCCTCATCCTTGAAGTTTGTTGGGTGGCTTGTATTCTTCCTTTATAGGCAGCCGGTGTACCACGATATCGGTGCTTAGCCCGGGCATGTCTTGATCGACCACGCGAAGACATCTTTGAATTCATGAAGTAACTCAATGAGGTCTCGCTTTGTCTCTACTGGTAATACTAGCTCCGATCTTCACTTCCTTCTTTTCTTTTTTGTCTCCCGGGTCCACTATTTCTACTAACTCCTCGCGAGGCGGGGATCATTTCTCCTCTTGTTCTACCATCTTAACAGTTCGGAGATAGGTCACAACCTTGGTCATCCTCGAGAATCACGAAAATCTTCCACACCCGTATCTTGCCCAAAAGGATATTACGAGTTATTGGTAGTGTTGCTCACGTCGTTGATATTTGGGGACTGTTATGAAGATGAAATAAAGGCTCATAGAATAAAGGAATCTAAGCATGTTTATTGGCATTATGAATGAAGAATGGAAATATTTAGGAATATCTAAAGAATAATAATGATGAATGAAGAAGAAGATTTGCTCAAAAGGTAATGGAGATGCATTTCATTGAGAATAACGATGCCTCGTACAAAAGTCATGCTTTCACAAAAGGACACTTATCGCTTCTAGACTTAAAGCAACAAGTGTGTTCAGTATTACTCTGAATAAGTTCTAAAAGCTACGAGGAATCTCTCTGTGATCAGTTGTTTAGAAACATTTGCTGGCTCGTAAGAGGCGGATACCATTCGATTTTCTTCCTCTATTTTCTCCCGAATATGGCATTGATGTGCATGTTTGCCCGTATTCCTTTTATGGCTTTCTCATCTTTCGTTCCTCGTCCTTGGTGGATAATCCCTCACGATACAAAGGTCTCAAGAATATGAGGAATTATCATCAGTTCCCACTTAATCTCATCTCCGCCCAAAGCGCGTTCTCCTTCTTTCTTGTCTCTTTGCTAATTCCTTCCTTTTTTGCTTAGCGTCCGGTTTGAACCCTAAACCGAAGAGGTCTCGTTTTTCTTTCAATCTCGGGACCTCGATCTCTCCTTGGAGATACTTCCCAAGTCCTTTCCAGTGCGGCTCCGTTCCGATCATCGATTGCAAACCCATTTTCGTGGTTTTAGATAATTGAGGTATTGGGATCTTGTTCCCCTCAATAGCGAATGTTGCATTGACAAATTCCAAAAAGCGGAAGGAGCACTCGGTTGCTTCATAAATGCGCTTCTAAATATGGCGCGCCATTGGTCACGATTGCGATTACGTCCTCTTGGCATTTATTGTCACCAAGCGACCCTCTATAACTAGCTTCAACTTTTGGTGCAATGGCGAGGCCTTTGCTCCCGCCGAGTGTATCCAAGGTCTCCCGACAAGCAATTATAGGATGGTGCGATATCCATTACTATGAAATCCACCTCATATATACGGGCGATTAATAGAGGTACTTCGATCCTTCCCATAACTTTCCTTTCGGTTCCATCGAATGCCCTTACTACATTGTGGCGAGGCCTTCATGTGTGAGTGTCAATGGGTGTCGATTCGGCGTCGGCGATGGCAAAACATTTAGTCTTGACCCATTATCGACCGGTACCCACAGTAGCGTGTATCCTTTGCATCGGGTGGTGATGTGGAGAGCCTTGATGGTACCCGTACCCTCGGGATTTCATCATCACTAAAGAAAATGAAGTTATCGGCGCTTATATTGCTAATCGAGCGATCCAACTTGTTAACGGTGATATCATTAGCAACATAAGTTTCATTTAGTACTTTCATCGGTGCGTTGCGGTGCGCACGAGCTTAATAGTAAGTCAAGTCAACGCAGATATACGAGCATTTGCTTATGTATGCTTGCTCTCACGACTTTGTATTCGCTATGCTTTAAAAACTTTAAGAATTCCTAGCCTCTTCTTCCTTCTTTGGCTCATTTATAAAGCGCCTCGGTTTGGTCACTTTCCCTTTCTTTGGTTCGCCTACCGGGGTTTTCTCCTTTGTGAGCTCCATTCGTGTATTCACCGTGTCGTAGCGCTTTCCCGCTGCTTGGCGTATAGGAGCCTACCCCCTGGTTTTCCTTTGCGGCGTTGGGCGAGGCTTCCTTTTCCGGAACAAATCACGTTGCGATTATAGTTCGAGGAACCTTTTGTCATCTTCATATGAAAAAAGCGCTGGTTTTGAATCCACGATCTTCGGAGCCCCCTGTTCCCTTTTGCGGTCTTTGGGCGAGTCCCCTTTTTGAGAATCGTCATGTTGCAATTATAGCTCTCGGGAACCTTTTTGTTATCTTCGGATGAAAAGACCCGCGAGTTTCAGAATCATGATCTTCGGAGTTATTTTTATTTCGGTTCCATCATTCTTTGGTGCGAGATGGTGACCAAAGGGTAGTAGTCTTGAAGTTTTACCCTTGCTTCATCTTCTAACACGCAGATGTTTCTTTCCTCTTGGTCTTCGTTGCCTCGTAGAATTCTAACTCTTTATCGTCCATCGGCCTTTGTACGAGAATCCTAAACTCTATACGGTTTTGGATTTCGTGTCCCTCCATGTTGTGAAATTCACAACCCTTGCTTGTTCTTTCATGCTCTCTTCTTGGGCTTGACACAACCAATCCCCTTTTCATCATTTCCTTCGGACTCGTCTCATTGGGGTTTTCACTTGACAATATCCTCTTAACTCTTTTTCCCATGTTCTCGCCTATCATATTGACCCCATGATTAGGCGGTGGGTGCCCGCATTAGAGGTATCGTCTACTTCTACAACACCCATCGGATGAGTCTTTCTACGATTTCTTGGCGAGGCAGTGCTCTATTGAATGCCCCACAATTCTGCATGGTATCGCGCTTTGTGCGTTCGCATCATACCACTTAGGGTATGGGGGCTGCGAGGGTTTTAAGTAATGCGGGGCAACAATGTGTGCATCGAATAAATTTTGGTACATTTCTTTATGCGTGGTAGGATTAGTGTGAATTGAATTTTCTCGCATTTTGCTTCGCATTGGATTCTGTCTAGAGGACTACGATGGTGGCGATTACGACCACAGGGTGGTTCCACGATTATGGGCTTTGAATAACTTTTGCTTATGTTGTTTACATCGTTCTCTCTTTTCTTCGGGATCGTCTTTCTAGCACCTTCTCCTGCTTCTATCTTGCCACATCTGATTGCGTTCTCTATCATTTCCCCTGACAACACAATATCAGAGAAACTTTTGGTGGCGCCCCCCAGCATGTGGTTAATGAAGGGAGCTTTCAATGTATTGACGAACAACATGGTTGTCTCTTTTTCTAGGAGCGATGTTTGAACTTGTGTGGCTACTTCCCTCCACCGTTGGGCATATTGCCTAAAGCTTTAGCCCGACTTTTTCTCCATATTTTGGAGCGTGATTCGGTCAGGAGCTATATCAGCTACGTAGCCGTAGTGTTTCAGGAAGGCCTGTGCCAGGTCCTTCCACGACTTGATCTGGGTACGGCTAAGCTGATTATACCATTTAGCCGCGGACCGGTTAAAGCTATCTGAAGCGATAAATCGATAATTGATCATTGTTGCGTGCCCGCCATTCTGCGGCGAGAACATTGTGATGTGCGCCGGGACGGTGGTTCCACTGTACTTTTCAAAATCGGGGTCTTGAACTTTGGCGGAAATGCGAGGTCGGGACTAGACTTAAATCCTTAGCGTCTACTCCGTAGCGGTGGTCGTGATCTCTATTTCTTTAAACTTTTCCTCTAGCCACTTGCAGCGATCCTCATTTGCTTTGGGAAGTCCATTTTCGCTTTGTCCATTTCGGGCATTTCGTCGAAATCGGGGACCTTTGGGTTAGCCGGACCTTCCCGGGATTAGTACTGAACCGGTTGGGAGATGCGTTGGTGCAGTGGTATCAACGATATTGTGGCACGATAATATGGTGTTCTTTGGGGATACGCATCTGGTGGCGCTTGGGTATTTGGCGGGGTAAAACCCGGAGGGTAAGCAGGATCGTCATTGTTGTTCCCCGAACTAGCAGCAACGCCCTTTCCCTTCTCACGTTCATTGGCCAACAACTGCGCTAGCTGGTTTATCATGTTATTTTGGGATTCTTCCATCCGCCCTATCATGTCTGTTGTATCTTGGCCAATCGTTCTTGCATTTGATCCTGCATTTCTTTTTGCATTTGCTCTAATCTTTCCATTCTTTGATCCATCACTTTTGTTTTGCCTCTCGTACCGGAGTTGATGTTCCGGGTAACTCTCTCTGTCATAATTTAGGGTTCCTTTGTGAGATTTGATGTGTATGATGCAATGTAATGCGGATGCATGAGATGTGTGGTAAAAAGGCATTGATTACGATTCAATTTCCATTAGCATAACTTTTCTTAGAAAGCAAGTCTTTTTCATAAAATGGATTACATATAAGGCCTCGCCCTAATACTTAAAGCCTTGACTTTCTCAAGAAGATCAGCTAATTCTTGTCCTCTCTCTGATCTTGACTCGTACATTAAACTTAGTAAGTCGGCTTGGACTGCTAAGGCTTGTAGATGATCCGCCACTTCTCGTACTTGGGCCACGGCTTCCCCATAATATAATCTCGATCTCGACTTGGTTTTGATAGTGATGCGGTTGTTGCTTCCAACGTTCCTCGTTGACTTCAAAAAGCTCTGCTGTAGCTCACAACCATGTAAAGCGATTCTAGTTCTTCGACTCTTGCTTTCATCTCTTCAATCTTGCTCGGACTAGCCTTCAATTCGACCACGAGTTGCGGTTTCGATCTTTGGTACAATGATTTCTCTAATTACGAGATCCGCGTCTTTAATTTTTCTTTCTCATTTTGGCTCTCTACTAGACTTCTTTTTCAGGGTATCCTCCCGCTCTTGAGTCTCTCGGAGTTTCCTTTCCCATTGACTTGCTCTATGCTTCTCCTCTTTAATTTCTTGGCGCCATTGCTCGGCGTTTTCCCAAGTCCCATGATTCTCATCGATCTTCGTAGCTTCTTGTAGTCAGTCTTTAGATTTGTCTAAATCTTCTTGACTTTATTTTTTCCTTTTCTCGACTTCTCGGCTTACTAGCTTACGAATATCGACATCTAATCCCAATTGTATTTTCTCTTCCTCTAGTTGCTCCATCCTTTTTCCTAACTCGCGGTTCTTCCTTTTGAAATCTTGTTTGATGATTTCAAGTTAGAGAGGACACACTGTAAGTGCTCTTCTAGTGACCGGATGTCTTCTTGGTCGGCGTGGGGATATTATCATTGATCCTTTGACTCCTCCACGGTCATATTCGGGGTTGTCATTGGATTGGCGACAAACCTTTTTATTACGTGAATTCGCCCCGGGCTTTTGATATCTCCCTTACTCTCTTCTTGTAATTTTCTCCTTTGTAGTCAAACTCGCATTGAGTTAACCCTTGTGTCGGTGGCGTAAAGCTGTCGATCTGTATTGTCTTAATACGAGGAGAGTGTATATGCAAACGACTCCCCATATTCGAGCATAGGGACATAGTCAAAATCCCGCATCGATATATAATCTCATCGGGGATCGCCCGAGGGCTCTCCATGCTACATCCTCTTCTTGTAATTTTGCAAGATCATAACCCAATTTTCTTCAGTAATATCATCTCTTCTTGGCGTGGTTGCCATTTTTTCCAGTGGGAGTAGTCCTCGGAGAAAATTCGACCACGACATCTTTTCCATCTTCCAAAAATGACCATGAAACCATGCTAATAGGAGTTGGGCGCAACCGATGAATCTTCCCCTCGCCCGCTCTTGGCATGTGCTTAGGGACACTGAATGTTTTGGTCAAAATTGCGAGAGCAGGAGTAATCCCTCTTTCTAATTTGTCAAACAAATCGGTGACCAGCTTCATCTATATGTCCTAGGGCTTTGGGAAGATAACTAGCCCATATATGCTCAAGGCTAAAGCGTCAACCCTTTTTCTTTGCTCGGGATGTGCTATGATCAAATCTCTTAGATTTTTCCGGGGATGCATTTACAATCTCCTTTTCTTTTTTGTTAGTTTGTAACCCATTGTTCGCTCATTCTGTAATGTTCATTAACTTTTTGCGAATGTGGGGACATTAACGCCCTTACATAAACTTTGTCGAGTCGAATCTTGAGGCGTGGGAGCGAGCGATGTATTCTTCCATAGTAGGTACCAAGTCCACTTTCCCAAAAGTAAAGCAACTATAAGCGAGGATTCCAAAAGCGGGCCATAGCTCGGAATAAGTCTTTGGTCTATCTTAATGTCAGCGGTAAGGCGGATCGCCGTAATGACAATAGAAACGGTTGCTTGATACCTTCGTCCCATTGGCTCCATATCTCTTTCATTTCTTGATTGTTGTTGGGTTCTGCTGTCGGGTGAAGTCCCACGATTTCGACACGTACCCATACGCAAGGCTATCACCCTTCTCTTCTTTGCACGGTCTCGGCCCATATTCGGACGACGCATTGTCTCCCACTTTATCAAAAACTCTTTTTCCATGAAAAGCTATCCATTTGGTAATTGAATGTGAATCGATACATTTTGATGAATATGCCATGCAAAATAAATGAAGCAGTCGAGTATTTCATAAATAGTAAGTAGAGGATAACATTCATAATCAGTAAGCACTAGGGTTTGGCATGGCTCTACCCAGAGTGGTTCTTAAGGCTCGCTATATGAGGTTCGGTTCTAAAGTAGGGTACTGAACGTGATTCCTCGATCCTCACCCATTATAGGCTCATATAGACCGAGTTGATTGAGGGAATACATTTCCCTATGGCTGCACGGAGATGAAAATCTCACGAAGACATAGGTACGGATGTATCCGAGGCGATCCACTATCACTTGCGGAGGTGAAAACCTCACGAAGGAATAGTTTCTCACTCCCACTTAAAGGTGCGACCACAACGGTCATGCAATGTCTTGTGCACAAGAAAATAGAAATCATATGCAATGACACAAATGAATGCAACACAAGGATAGTAAAAAAATTTTAAATCAAATTTCCAAACTTTCGACAAAGGACAAAAAATAATCAATTTACGGCTGACTCTCTTTTTGGTGTCCCAGTGAGTCGCCAAGTATCGTAACCCTTTTCGAGTTTTGAAAAAAACGGGGTCGACGTGGGTTTTGCAAACGAATGAAAAAAACGGGAGTCGCCACCAATCTTTTTTGATGAGGTGTGATCGGGTCACCTTAAAAAGTGTTTGTTTTTAATGATCAGATTAATTTATCGAAACACAATTTTGGTCTCTGAAAATCGAGAAAATGGATTAGGAGTCGATTACGTCACGAGGAAGGGTTAGCACCCTCGTCGCCCAAAATTGGTACCTAATTGATTATCTAATGTCTTAATGTCGAAAGTTGAAAACTTAAGAATTCAAAATCGATCCCTCTTGTTGTTGAAGAATAAATTTGGATAAATTGGAAATGTATGCCAAGAGGCTGTCTCGTTTTAAGGTGAAGTGTTACATCCAATACTTTAGGGCGCCACATTTCGACCTTTAAAGTTGAACTTGCCTTTTATTCAAAACTTATGGATTTAATTGAAAGGATATTTTGTTATTTAGAATGGGCGAGAAAAGAAACCCAATACTTTAGGGCACGTTTTCTCGAGCTTCTAAATCTGAGAACATTGCCTTGGTTTTAGAAAATATTATCTCGGAATAACAAAACATCACATCAATGCATTAGGACACGACATCTCGAGTCCACGAGAATAAGCTTTTAGTTTAAAAATGTATTAGTTTTAAAAGGATATTCGGTTATTTGGACCAAGCGAGAAGGATCGAAACCCAATACTTTAGGGCACGACCTCTCGAATTTCTAAATACGGAATATTGCCTTTGTTAAAAGAATTCATTTTGTGTCGAGTGAAAATTGATGTAATGCAAGTTTATAGTAAAATGTAAAACAAATTGCGATATCAACGTAGCAAAATGTAAGAAATGAATTACGGTATTAGCAAAGCATATAGAATAAACGCATTAAATACAAATGACAATAATAAAACAAAAATAAAATAAAACCAATAAGTTAAATGATAATAAATAGAAAACAAAAGGATAAGCGGCAAGATGAAAGTTTTACAAGAAGGAAAGAAAAGGAAAGAAATAATAATAATGATAATAACGGTGATAATGAAAATAATACTTGATATGGTAATATGAGCAGAAATATATATAAAATATGATAACAATATGAGTGAAAATAGAAGTATGTATATGAAATAGTATAAATATAAATAGATAAATGAAAATTAAATAAATAATAATAGTATTTAACTAAGAAAATAAATATAGATATAAATATAGTAATAATAAAGATACTAATAATAACAATAATAATAATCACAAGAATAATATCAAATAATAGTAATAATAATAGTAATAATAATACATAGTAGTAATAATAATAAGATAAAAATAATACAACATAATATAGTTTAAATGTAATAATAAGGTTAAGATGATTAATAATATATGTATAAAAAAATGACAATGGTGATAATAGAAAATAATAATAGGAATACTTAATAATGATAGTAGTTTAGTAATAATAATAAAATAATAATAATAATAATATGGTATTAGTAATAAAAATGAAATGACAATGGTAATAATAATAAAATAATAGTAATAAAATGAGAATAATGATAATCTAATAAAAACATAATAATAATAGTAATAACACTCTAATAATGATAGTAACTATAATAATAATAATAATGATAATAATAATAGAAAGTAATAATAAACAAATACTAGTAAAAAATATAATAGTAATAATAATAAATATATAAATAATAATAATAATAATAATAATAATATGGTTATAAAAACAATAATAGAAATAATAATAATAAATATAATAAAGACAATAATAAGCAAAACAATAGTAAAAAATATATGTATAAAATAAGTAAATAAACAAATACAATAATGATATTAATAATAGTAAAAATTGCAAAATAGTTAAAAGAGGATCAAATTGAATTTAAAAGCAGAATTTTGGGGCTGATTGAAATAAAACATAAAGGAAATGGCCTATTTGAAAGCTTGCGAAAATCCGAGGGACGAGGCGCAAATTTCCCCCAAGTGTTTAAGCGCGGCGTTTAGGAGGGACCGAATTGAACACGCGGAGGAAATGGAGGGCTGCGCGCATAAATTCCCCATTTTTTCGGCAAACGCGCGGATCTGGCTGGAGCGGGTCGGACCGGGTCGGGCCAAGGGCGAAACAGCGTCGTTTTGGGGCTTAAGGACGCCTTGGCCAAAACGACGCCGTTTCGATCGGCTATTTAAGCCCCAAATCGAAAAAAATCATTTCTCCTCTTTTTAAAAAAATTCGACTCTCTTTTTTTTTTTTCTCTGAGGTGAAATTTGGCGATTCCGGCCTTGGGTTCCGTCGTCATGGCGCCGTCGCTCAAGCCACACGCCTTGATGGCGGAAAAGGTAAAATTTTAGTTTTTTTTTTTTTTTTTTTTTTTAAAAAAATGAAGTATGTATATGCGTATGTCGAAAAGAAAAAAAAAAAAAAAAAAAAGACTTGAAAATAAAAGGAAAAAGGAATCACCTTTGGTCTTTATTCGACTTTTAGTGATTTTTAATGTTTAATCTGGTTGCTATTTTCTACGATTCTTTTTGTTTGTGTTTGAAGATGTTGCTTCTTGTATTGATAAAAAGGCCGACCTCTTTACAATGGATTTTAGATCGGCTTTTATAGCCGATTTTACAATCGATTTCCCCATTTTTATTATTTCTATCATTCCATTTAATATCTGCAGCAAGTGGCGGTGGTGGTGGTGGTGGTAAAGCAGTGGAGGAGTGGTGGTGGCGCGTAGGCGGTGGCAAGGTGGTCGGCGGTGGTGGGTCAAGTCGAGAAGACTAGGGGCGGCACTTTAGGGGCTAGGGTTTTGTTTTTTTTTTCTGAAAATGTTTTTTTTAGTTTTTGGGCTTGTATGTGGGCTAGGGTTAGGTGTTATTGGGTTTTTTAATTTGGGTTTTATTTATTTGTTGGGCCCGGGCAATAATTGGGTTCTACAATGGTCATTTTACCCTACAGGGGCATTACGGTCATTTTACCCTACAGGGGCATACGATTATTCTACCCTACAGGGGCATTACGGTTATTCTACCCTACAGGGGCATTACCATCATTCTACCCTACAGAGGCATTACAGTCATTTTACCCTACAGGGGCATTACAGTCATTCTACCCTATAGGGGCATTACGGTCATTTTACTCATTAGGGGTATTTCGGTCATTTTACTCCCTAGGGGTATCGGTACAGTTAACGACCTTTCTGAAGGCCTATAGTCACCTTGAGCGACACAGATAATCCATTTGGTCGAGACAGTGTAAATGGGCTCAAAGCCCAATACTCGGCCCAAATGGGCCCACACGCTCGTGTGGCCCATTTGGCCCAAATTCAATCACGGCTATGTGAACGTTATAGCCCAGTTCAGTAATTTCCACTTATCGTGGATTTATTTCATGTGGGGCCCACGAGCCCATTGGGCCCACACGGCCCATTTCGGCCTAACGAGGCCCATAATGGCCCAAGTGCATGAGAACCCTCGTGGTGGCCTCTTCAGTCTACTGCCCATGGTTGTGGGCTCGGTTTTACCACCCGAGTGATCGCACGCTCGTGAGGCCTCAAATGTCGAAGTTTCAGCTTTTTGGCTTTTGCCGATTCACAGCGGAGATAGTGTGATTACACACCTGTTTACGATGTTGCTTTACGCTCCACAAGCACCCAACCTAGATTCAAACAAGATCCAAAGTTAGCCTTTTAACCGATAGGATAAAGTACCCTTTTATTTGCGCTTAAACCGAAACACCCTTCTTACCTTGTTTGAATGAGGGTAATCTTAGCCCCTCTACGATCGCTGTTCAGAATCGATCACACGCCCTTGTTGGTTTCCTTATTGCACGTTGAGGACGAAAGTGTGACTCCCCCAAACCGTTCACACTCCACCACTCCTTGGGGATGACCCTAGAATCGCAACGAGTACCGTACGTGAAAGAGGAAATGACAATCAGTTAGCAAAAGGGAGTATTCGGTTTTGGAAAAGAAGAAGAAAAGCATGGGGTATTCGGTTTTAACAAGAAAAGCAGAGAATAGATTTTAAACACTTACCAATAGTCGGAACCTTTGCAGTAGATCGACGCAGAGAAGGATTACTAACAGTGATATTTGACCATCCTAGAATAGAATATGAACAGAAGTTAAAAGAAGAGAAAGGGAAGGTTCGGCTAGGCTATGAAAGAATCCGATTGCAAAAGAAAAGGGTAAGGAACAATAGATGTTAGGTTCGGCCAAGAAGAGAGGAAGAGATTAGCAAAGATGCAGAGAAGAAATGACACGAATGGTCAGTTTCGTAGCACAAAGAGAATTAGAGAGAACCCGAAATGCCAAAAAGTGCAAAACCTAAACTGCCAGCAAGGGAATTCGGTAGTTCTCCTATCAACACAATGCCTAGTGCCGAAAATGCTCTCTCTTTTCCCCTTAGCCGAATTCCACTAAGCCTCAGAGTCCCATTCGGCCACAACTCCCCTCACATTCAAACTCCTTGAAAATCTCCACAAATCCCTCCCCTTATCCCTCCTTGATATCCTCCATAACAACTCCAAGACCAATTCAAACTTCACCTTGCAGAGTCTCAGTCCAACTCCACTTCTCCTGCTGCAAGGAAATAAAATAAATATTCTTTTGCATGCCAAGGGATTCAAACCTCAGACCACTAGTACACTCCACACGCCACTTTCCACCTTTACCAGCAGACTCCTTGTGTCATGATTTCACCAAAAATATTTATAAAGCCTTCAAGCTAAGGCCAAGATTCACTTAAGAGCAAAAAGAAATTTTTTTGCTAAAGCCCAGGTTTGAACCCAGGACTTCTCCAACACTCCCAACTCTTCCTAAATCACTTAGCCACTAAAGCAGACAAGCAATTTGTGTCATTTTCTTGCACACATAAATATTTATGTGCCGTCTCCTAGCTGATCCCACGCTCAAGGCCCATTCCTTCTAGGCCCAAATTCGGGGCGTTACATTTGAGCTGTGGTGTGTCCGCAACATATGCAGGACCACAACCAATACGGGAACCCTGTATCCATCGAATTTCATTTATTCAATCGGACTTAATGTTTGTCAGGCATTGTCGGATATAAGATTAATTTCATATACATAGCAACAATACAATCACATACATACAATTCAATTAACACATATGAATTCTCAATTTAGTTACACGAACTTACCTCGACAATGTTCGTGTACACAATAGTTATTAATCCGCTACTTTCTCTTTTCCTCGATTTAACTCCGTATTGGATCTATCCGGATCTATACGAATGAATTTAACATCAATTTAATACAATTTACATTCAATTCAATCCAATTCACATATTAGGTAAAATTATCATTTTGCCCTTATACTTTTAATTAATTTCGATTTCGTCCCTAGGCTCGGAAAATAAAATTCATGCAATTTAATCCTTATTCCAAGCCTAACCGATTTTTACATATTACAATAACAGTCCATATATTTCACAAAAATCAGAATTTTTCCATAAATTTCACATATTTTCAATTTAGTCCTAAATCATAATTTCATCATAATTTCCTTTACAAAAGTTGTTTATCTATCAACAACCTTTCATTTTCTACCATAAAACTTCATAAATCATGCATATTCATCCATGGCAAAACCCTAGTACCTTGATAACTTTGCAAATTAATCCTCGAGATAGCTAAATTAAACTATTACGATCTTAGAAACATAAAAATCATTAAAAACGGGACTTGAATACTCACCTAATTTAGCCAAATAAGCTTGCTACCTTCAAACTCTTTTAACTAGGGTTTCCATGTAAAATAATTTGGGAAAGATGATAATATGATGATATTTTCATTATTTTATTACTTATCATCCTTAATTATTTTTACTTTTCAATTTAGTCCTTTTCTTTATTTAATTTTCCATGGATGAATCATCATACTTATCTACTAACTCCTCTTAATGGTCTATTTGCCATATAAGGACCTCAAATTTTGAATTCCATAGCTATTTGATACCTACAGCTACTAGAACTCAACTTTTGCATTTTATGCAATTTGGTCCTTTCCATCTAATTAGACATGTAATCGGTAAAATTTTCTTAACGAAATTTTCATACGATATTTCTATCATAATGCAGACCATGAAATAATATTAAAATAATTTTTCTTACGGACTTGGATTTGTGGTCCCGAAACCACTGTTTCGATTTCACTGAAAATGGGCTGTTACATTTAAGATATTAGGGCTTATAGGGGCTAAAATGAAGAAAAATACAAATTATGTTAAATTTTTGTGTTTTCATGTGTTTGTGTGAAACTAATATTATTTCCATTATTGAATTCATCATACGTAGCTCAAGACCACATTGGGCATCTCGAGATAAAGGAAAGGCAAAGGCCATAGACGAGTAACCTATTCTGGTTTGTGCTTTCATGAATTTGAATTCAATATATAGCCTATTAAGTACTAATTTGACTAAGATAAAGATTGTTACTTGTCTCACGATTGGTAAGTATTTTATGCCATGGTGAAATGTTGCAATGTGATGAAAGTATATGTGTTTGTATGCATACTGTGTTTTGAAGCAAAAATATGAGTATGAAATAAATGACATATGAAATTTGATGTAAAATGAAATTGTATATAAAAGCATGGAATTGGTATGCAATTGATAATGAAAATATTATGCAATGAAAGAATGATATGTGAACATGTATGTTTGAAACATTGAATACCCTATTAACGATCTCCGATAGAGTCGGGTATAGTTGGCATGCCATAAGTTAGTGTATGTGATTTTACTTTAGTTTATTCCGAAGAGGCGCAGAGTGCATATCATACTTTGGGCGTACTGATGAGGTGTTAGGCACATTTATATATATTTACTTTGGTTTATACTGATGAGGCGCGGAGCACATATTGTACTTTGGACGTACCAATGAGGCACTGAGTGTTGGATATATTGGTGTAATAGGTGGATAATCCATGTATACGTCTTAAGTCTATGTTCGGTTAATATGGATTATGAAACATGTACTTTGCTTATTAACATTGCATATTGAATTGTGTAATTGTATATTAATGTTAGAGAAATAAAATATGGCATGCGAAAGACCATGTGTTCCAGTTAATACGAGCCCTGAGGGCCGATACAGTTATAAAACAAATCAGTAAGTTCGAGAATGTAATGAGAAAGTGAAATGGTTCTTGTGATATGCTATAATGTGGACATAATTGAGATATAATGATGGATGAATTAAATATTGATATATGATATGGTAATAAGCATAATGTATTGGTCAATTCTCGACTAAGCTTATAATTGATTATTATTTTAAATCATGTTAGCACCACTAAGCCCTATTGCTTAGCGCACGGGTTTGTTTATTTTCGTGCATAGGTAACATTAGATCTCGAAGTCTCGAGGTCTTTGACAACATCTGCGACTCAATTATCAACTCAACAAAGTTTGTATAGTTTTTAATATACTTGTAGCAAATGGCATGTACCTAGTGTATTGTGTTGGTCTTTAGGTTCATCTTATTGTTTTGGTACTTATGGTAGGAAGTGTTTGCATTTTGAATGTGACCATATATGTTAAGTGGTATGTATATGTATTAATCTAGTGATAAAATGATATGATTGCTCATTTTGGTTATGTTATGCTTGTAATTGAGATATATTGCTTGCATGCCAAGTAAAAGAGTATGGAGCATGTATCTTGTATGAATATGTAAATACTTGTGATCACGTGCTTATAGATGTTTAGATATGCCAATGATAGTATTTAGAGATTATGTTTAATGCTCATAATGTGATGAGATGAGTTTTTGGGTCAATTTAGACCAAATGGAACTGATGCTTGGTAAGCTTGTAAGAAATGATGCAATATTGAGAAAATTGTCTCCATCATCGCAACATTCCCCTATTGAAGTCATGACATCAAGCTATTGTCTCCATGGTCATGACATTCCCCTGCTGAAGTTGTGACACCAAGTTACTGCTTCTAAAGTTGCGACGTTCCCTTGGTAAAGTCGTGACACCAAGATTTGATTGTCTTCAGTGTCGCGGCATACATTATTCAGTGTCACAACAATACCATTATAGCTATTTTGCATTTGGTCCCTCATTTGTTATCGGTGATTCATGGGAACTTTCATAAGCTTAGAACCCAAAATTGAATTAATAATGCTTTTAGAAGTTTTAAAACTCATTTACTTCATTAAGTGCATGATTAAACTTAATTTTTTTTCATATAATTCTTCTTTTTAATGTTGAATTGAGTTCATAGTTGCTTCGACAACTAATATGACGTCTCACATCTTAAATCCAATAATCAATTTGGGTGTGGGGTGTTACATTAAAGTTGTGTGGAAGCAATGAAAGCAAAAACAAAGCACCAACTTTCAGTTTGCTTCTCTAAAACAAAATCGAATAACCTTGCAACCGGGATAAACTTGAAAACTTTATAACTTCTTATTCAACATCTTTTGCTTATTTGACCTTTCACAAGTGTAATATTGATAACTTGAACACAATTTGTTTATTTTAAAAATGTCACATAATCCAATTTAGTGAAAGCCTTTTAATAGTGCTATCAATTGGACTTCAATTATCAAATCAAAAGAATAAAAGGGACTAACATTTTAAGATTAAAAGTAGAAAGACTTAATTTTAAATGTAATAAAAATTATAATGATTGAAATCATAGATAGACTTTTTATTTTTCTATTTATTATTAAGTTTATTACTAACTAGATTATGTCGCACATGACATGGGTGAAAGAAAATATTTTATGCAAAATATATATTTTTCTTTTAAAATTTATTCAACAATGATTATAGATGGAATGGTAAAGAACTTGTAGATAGATTTTATTAAACACGTGTTCAAGTCTTGGATATGCTGTTTTTAGTTGTTTTATTTAAAGATTATATAAAATTATGAAAAACAAAAGCATCATAATAATATTAGTTAGGGTAAATGAAACCGTTAAGTGTAGTTACATTTTGGTCACTAAACTATTCGAAAGTTTTCATTTAAGTCACTAAACTATTCAAAAGCTTTTACTTAAGTCCTTGGGCTGTTAATTTTTTTTTGAAGTTTTTCCAATGAGCTCCAAGTGACAATTTGACAATCGGTACGATGCATCAGTGCCGATCAACGAGTAGAAGAAATTACCTTAGATCCAAGTTGATCTAACGGTCAGTGTTGGAGATTAGAAAGAAAAAGTCATTTGAATTTTGGTTCCCAGATTCGTGATGTCTAAAGTTGTTTCATGAAAAAAAACTGAACTGTAGAAGAGAAGGGAAAAGAGAGCTTTCAATTGGTGCAAGTAGTGTGAACAAAGAAAGCCATATAATATTGATTTAACAACCCAGTGACTTAAACAAAAAAACTTTTGAATAGTTCAATGACCAAATTGTAACTTTTTTAATTAAGTGACCAAAATGAAAACCTACCTATAGTTTAGTACTAATGGTGTAGTTTACCTTATTAGTTATCATTAAAAAGAAAATGTATCTTAGTTTTTCTCAACTAAGACTATAACATTCCAAAATTCCCGATCTGACATCTGGCACTATTCCGGTAGTAGATATAGTGAACTTTTGAGAAAATTTGGAAAATGAACTAGTTAAAGGAATTGTTATGAAAATAAAGTGATTTCAGATATACGAATTTATAAAAAGAATTTTAGAAGTGAAAATGTGAGGAAATGACCAAATCACAAATTTTGAAAAGTTCGAGGACTAAAGTGTAAATTTGACTGAAATGGGAAAAATGAGTTGTTAGTGATGAATTGGCATAAGTATAAGTTGGAATATGTATTTTTGTGATGGAAATCACTTTTCGGACTAAATTGGAAAGATTGAAAAGTGCAAGAATTAAATTGTAAATTTTTTATTTCCAACCGAAATTAGGGTAAAAGCATAATTCTTTTCATTAAAGGATTTTTATTAAATATTATATGGGAAGTATGAGATTTGGAATTGGCAATTTCCTATTATTGAGAAGAAATCATACAAAGAGTAAAAAAAGGGACAATAATATTTTTTCCTTAAAAAGGGTAATATTGTCATTTATCAATTATTTTATGATTGAAACGTTACTTGGATGATATATTTCATAATAAAAAAATTTTATGGACCATTTGCATCTTGATATAAGGAAAGTAGGCTTCAATTGGTGATTTGGACTTGAAATTTGGTATGTGGATTTGGGGGCCCTTTGTGTGATTTTTAAAGGAAAGAAAGAAGAGAAATCAGCCCCCATCATCCTCCCTCAAGCTACAACTGACCAACCCCTTTCTCCATGGGGTTCTCACCATTGTTCTTCACTTTTCATGATTTTTCTTTGAGATTTTTCAAGAATCTCAATACGCAACCTTGAGTTTTGTTAAAATCACTTAGAAATCAACCTTCTTGCATGGATTCCACCATCATTTCCATCATTTAAGCCTAGGGGTTATTAGATTTTAGTGAGAGAAGTTGAAACTTGAGAGAGAAAGCTTTAAAAAGGTAATTTATGGTGACTTCCTCTTCTCCTAGCTTATTAATTGAAGTTAGTTGCTTTGATAAAGCTTAGAAAATTCATATGCTAATTTTGGATTATATTTTTGTAAATGGTAAATGGGGAAATGATGAGAAATGGATTTTTTGAGCTTCGTTGGGGATGGGTTCAAGTTCATGGAATCATAATTTTGTGTTTTAGAGCATCCAAGAGATAAGTATTCTTGGATACTCTTATTTTTTCCTATGCTAAAATGTAAAAAAAAACAACAACAGAAATTATGTGATAATTATGAAATTCATATTGAGATAAGTATGTATAAAAATTCATGGCTTAATTATGTGAGACCAAGTAAATAACATGTTATGGTAAGAATACTTAATTATGAGATATCATGTTAACTAACATTGTTTCAAGAAAATTTTGGATGGCCATAAAAAGATTACTAAATAAATTGGATATTTGAGAAATTTATGAAATATGACATTAATGTGAAATGGTATTAATATGCTAAGATTTGGTGTTTTTGGTTAAATAACGAACATAGATACAATGGAAACAAAATTATGAAGTCATTGATTAAATGACCAATATGGTGAAGAATAGGAACATGTGAATAAAAAAATGTGCAAAATTTATGTGACTATGTGCATGATTGTTAATTGGGTGCCCTTGGCACCGAAAACATGTACATGTGTACTAAATGTTGAGTTACTTGGCAAAGATCCAGATATGCTTCAGTTTATTTAATAAATGTGCTATTGATCTCGACGCTAATTATGCTATTTGTGATCTTAATTGACCTAATAAACTTAGTGAAATAGTTAGGATAAGATTGGCATGCCAATAGGGATATACATGTACTAGAGTTTAGTATTTGAGTTCCGTATTGGAGTTCTGTGGCCTTCGGGCTTAGCACCTCTATTTGGTTTTGTGGGATGGATGCACTTATGTGCAATTTGGTTGTGTTGGGAGGGATGTGATATGGTATCTAGCACATATGTGTTTCTTGGTTGTGTAGGATGGATCCTGAGTATCCTAGTCATGTTTTACTAGAGTTTACTAAGGGCAAAATGAATTGAAAATCCTAATAATGAAATTTCACAAACGAGTATCAATTGCTATATAGGCTATAGTGAATGAATATTTTAATTCTTGTAAGTTGAAAGAAAGTGAATATGTGATTTAGGAATATAATATGGTACTAAGGTTCATCTATAAGTGGTAGAATAGAAATGTGAACTAAGCCAAACAAGTTAAATAATTTTCCTTGTAACGTTGGATTTAATTTATAAACCTTAAGATTGGATTTAAAAGTAAGACACTTCAATTGTATGATTCTAATAAGGAAATTGAATAAGTAATATGATCGTGCCACGGTGTGCGTGCATTGATGCTATGAATCAAACCAATTATCTCTATATATCTAGCAGTATGCTGCAAGTGTGGCAGGTCGAGTTGTAATATTTATAATGTTACAATGGAACACCCGGGTATTCCAAGAATCAAACCCAAGAGAGTTTGAGGACAAAGTGATTCCTAAGTAACAAGCATACAAATAGGAAGTCTAGCTAACTACTTGCTAAGCATTATATTATGACAATCATAATCAAGGGTAAGTTACACTAAATTAACTAACATTAAGAAGGACCAAATTGTAAGCATGCAAAATTTCACAATTAATAATTCAAGAGACATAAGAGATTGGGTGACTTCCATGTTGTTAGTCATTGGATTGGTGATCTAAAAGGCTTAAACTACTAATTGGCTCAATTTTACCTCTCGATCATCATTTTACTAAATTACACGATTTACTCTGGTTTACCTTTCGACCTCACCCAACTAACTTGGGACAACCAAATTAGTGCTCAATAGGATCTCCTCTCGGTCTCACCTATCTAAATATTCACCTAGATTCATTAATTCTAAGTTTTGAAGTTTATTCGATTTAGTCTAATTTTTATGATTTTGTCCCTGTACCAAAAACAACAACCCAATACATGCTAAAATAATACATTAAAATAAGCAAAAGAGTAGGGTTAAAGGAAGCTTAGAAATTTTATTGATGATTGCTTGAAGAAGAAGATGACAAAAACAATGGAGGTGAAAAATACCAACAAAAATTAGAGTTTTATGCTTTGAAAAGAAAATGGAGTTGAGATATATAAAAATCCTTGGATGAAATTGAAAATACAAGATAAGTTTTGAGTACCAAAGTGCAATTAATACAAGAGCTATAGTAGAAACTAAATAAACTACCAACTAAACCAACTAAAAACAAGAAAAAGCTAAGAACTAAACCTTGAAAGATGAAGAAGTAACTACTAAGCTTAATAGATGAAAGAAAATGTGGCTTCTTTGAAGTTATCAGCCAAAAGTGCCTTTTAAAAACTGAATACAATTCCAAATCTTAAACAAAAATGCCCCTAAAATTTGTGTTTTGGCTTGGATCGATGTTGGACAAAAGACTACCCCTACATCAATTTTTCTCCCCATTAGGCAGCGGTGTTGTGACACCCAGGCTTTGGTGTTGCGACACCCTAGATAGTGGCGCACTCATGGTTGCTGGGGTCTCAGTGTCGCAACATCCTACCCCTGGTGTAACGACACCACTAGTGTTGGCTCCAATTTCTTCATTTCAACACCTCCAAGTATATCACGAATTTGGAGGCTTGGTATCGTGACCTTGACTTGGTGTCGCGAATCGAGACTCTCTCGACAGTAAGCTCCATGTTGATTTTGTGTTTAAATTTTGAATCCTCAAGGTGAAGGGGTTCAGTGTCGCGATATCCATCGCATTAGTATCGTGACACGCACTCCAAATTATGTTTTCCTCAAGGTTGAGCCATCTTTGTAACACCCCAAACTCGGACAAGACACCACGTCCGAATCTGGTATGTTACGGGGAAGAACGTCTTTGAGTGATCAGATTTTTTTTCGTTTAGAAGTGGGGTGAAAACAAAGTGAATTTGAGGAAAGTTTGAGTAGGCTTGTTTAATTAGGTTTTGAAAACTTATCCAAGTATATAGTTAAAACGAGTTGATTTCATTTAGTACTTCCAATAGTTTCTTAGTGCCATTTTGAAACATTTTAGACTTAGTAGAAAATCGAGTTTGATTTGGAAATCATTTGAGTTTATTGAATAACGAAACATAGCGAGATACCCGTTGGTATAGTTTAAAACACATTGCGATATACTTTTGAAAACGTTGTCTTTCCAAGTTTTAGTAGAATTTCATGCCAAGTTATTTGTTAAGCAGGTTGAGAATCTAATTAATACGTACCCATCAAAAACATAATTTAGAGGCCTTTTACAAATCCAAATTAAAACCCAAATAAAAGTAATTAAACTAAAGTACCCAAATGATAGAGTTGGAGTAAAACTTTATTAAGCATGGCATGAGCACCCGAGTCCGTCCCGGCTCCATGTCCGCGCCTCACGAGTCACTGAAATGTCAAAGGAGAGGGTGAGTCGAGTAACTCGATGCATAAATCCCGCTCCCGATGAAACAACATGCTAACACACATCATACATAGCAACATAATTAATGCAACCCGATCCTAACCATCAGTATCTCCTTTTTCTACCCCATGTGGTACCAAACCCTTTGGTGGTGCTAAACCACCTGGTGACATATAGTCACAATGTGTTACCAAAACACTGGTGTCCCAAAGACACAATGTGCTACCCAAGCACCGGTGACCGTAGTCACGATAATCGAATGATGGGGCCAACCCATCGTGTGATACCCAATCACTAGCAGACGATCCCATATCTCAAAGTGGGGCCAACCCACGGTGGTGTTAACCACGGGGGACAAGTCGCAATGAGGTGCCCAACCTCTGGTGTCCCAAAGACACAAATGTGCTACCAAAGCATTGGTGACCGTAGTCACAATAATCGAATGACCAGGGCCAACCCATCGTGTGATACCCAATCACTAGCGAGGCGATCCCATATCTCAAAGTGGGGCCAACCCACGGTGGTGTTAACCACGGGACAAGTCGCAATGAGGTGCCCAACCTCCGTGTCCCAAAGACACAAATGTGCTACCAAAGCACCTGGTGACCGTAGTCACAATAATCGAATGATGGGGCCAACCCATCGTGTGATACCCAATCACTAGCAGACGATCCCATATCTCAAAGTGGGGCCAACCCACGGTGGTGTTAACCACAGGGACAAGTCGCAATGAGGTGCCCAACCTCTGGTGTCCCAAAGACACAAATGTGCTACCAAAAGCTTTGGTGACCCAAAGTCACAAGGTGTGTTACCAAAACACTGGTGCTCGTCAGCACAAAATATCATGCTCCCTCCACTCATATCACCCATCAACATACCATACTCATGTAATCATGCATATCATACAAGTCATGCATATCATGCTAATATGTTTGACTCATGCCCCATATCACATACATACATAGTCATGATACCATATAGATCATCAGTAATCTAGTAACAATACTGACTTACCCGGATACGCACACATACCCCATTTGGGGATCCAATGATCCATCATACTGTCATAGTTTTTAATAGGCAACCAGGTTTAATAACAATATTACTAAGCATAGTGTGTTAGTTTACACACCTGGTAAATCGCAAGTCTAAATCCCAAAGACCCCGTCTAAATCCCTCGATCAACTTGCTCCTAGAATCGGCCAAACCAGGGGTTAGTAACCAAGACCATTCGGCTATGACCAATTAAACCAAAGGGTGTATCGCTTAATCCTTACCTTGCAGATGGTTTGGTTTCCTACCAAACCTCGAACCAACGATGGTTATTCTTTAACAATCGGCACACCCTATTAAGACAAATAGTTAATCACCAAACACCTTTAACTTAACCGAAATCTAAGGATTGAACTCACAATAATATACCAATTACTTACCCCTAACTTACCAATCGGTCACTCACAGTCAAGGCTTCAATTGACTGCTACACCCGATCACCACCACAATCCAAGGCCCTAGCAGAAAAGCGGTGCAACACAAAAGATTAACCCCTTCAACACATGCCCAAGATCGGCTATTAACCAAACCACAATCAATAGAGAACAAGAGAGGGGAAAATGGCCATTCGGCCACCCACTTACCTTGTTCAATGATTGAACATCCACCAATTCCACCCTACACTGATATTCGGCCAAGAGAGCTACAAGGGAGAAGAGAGATTTGGCCTTGGCCACAAAGAAAACGCAAGCAAAAGATGAGGAAAAAGATTGATATTCGGCCAAAATAAGAACACGGGCTAGAAGGAAATTTCGGCTACCACCAAGAGAGGGTTCGGCTAAAATCTTAAAATGAAGCAAAATAAAAGATATGTACAAGAAGAAGAGAAAGCGGCCAAGGTTCAGAGAGAGGAAAAGAAAAGGTGCACAAGGGTAGATGCTTTTCGGCTTAAGAAGAAAGGAATGGAGAAGGTATTTTTGGGAGGGTAAGATTCGCCACCACTTGTTTCAAGAAGAGGAAAAAGAATGTTGGAGAGGAGAGAGTTCGGTTTTAACACAATTAAGCAAAAGAAGAAGAAATGGGGTTGAACATTCGCCACACACAAGAATTAAGGAAAAGAATGCAAATTTCGGCAAGGCTATAGGGATTTGGTCATTTAGTTTTGAAGAAATGAGAGAACCTCTTGAAGCTTGGGGTTGTTTTGACAAAAGAAGAAAATGTTGGCTTCAAAATGCCTTTTGGCCGAAAATGCACAAAGTGAGAAGTGCATTTCGCACACCTCACTTCCCATCACCAAGCCGTCCACACTCCCCCCCAAACCTCACCAACATTCGGCCATATCCCCTAATTCACTCCCAACCACAAATTCAAATGTGTTTACCAAGTCTTCCTCCTAAAATCCCTCTCCACCCTCCATTTGAATGTGAAGACTTGGTCCAAGGTAGAATCCAAATTGCTCTCAACCTCTTCCTCCATGCCGTCCAAAAATAAGTGACAAAATGGAGACTCTACACTTTCGAACACTGGACCTCCCTCACCTGAAGATGACGCCACACCAAGCTCCCAAGTGACGCATGCCTTGCCACTTTGCCAGCTCTTCATTTGTGCTAAGAAATACCAGAAATAAATTAAAAACCCCAGCTTCCTCAACTCCCTACACTTAACACTCAAAAACCAAAATTTTCCCATACACTCGTGCATACCCCTAGTCTACAATTAAGCCCCAAGACACCAAAATAGCCACACAAAGACACTAAACACATGCAATAACATGCAACAACAAAACAGCCCCTAACCCGAGGATATTACGGTTCTACCCCCTTAAAATAATTTCGACCTCGAAATTACGTCGATCGTAAGAGTTGCGGGTATTCTTTGTCTCATCATATCCTCGGGTTCCCACGTCGCTTCTTCCACGCCATGATTCCGCCAAAGAACCTTAACCAAAGGCACAGACTTCTTACGCAGAACCTTCACATCTCGATCAAGAATCTGCACAGGTTCCTCCTCCATGGTCAAATCTGGATTTACCTCGATCTCTTCCACTGCTACTACATGCGACGGATCTGAACGATAACGTCGAAGCATCGAAACGTGAAAAACGTCATGAATCTGACTCAGCTCTGCTGGCAACTCAAGTTGATACGCCACTGGTCCAACTCGCCTCAATACCTTATACGGTCCAATAAATCTCGGGCTTAGCTTGCCTTTCTTCCCGAACCTCAACACCTTTTTCCAAGGCGAGACCTTCAGGAACACTCGATCCCCCACAGCGAACTCTATATCTCTTCGCTTAAGATCGGCATAAGACTTCTGCCGGTCCGAAGCTTCCTTCAGTCTAGACTGAATCAGCTTAACCTTGTCTTCGGTCTCAGCAACCAACTCGGGTCCCAACAACTGACGTTCACCTAATTCCGTCCAACACGTAGGTGAGCGACATTTCCTACCATACAACGCCTCATACGGTGCCATCTTGATGCTCGCTTGGTAACTGTTGTTGTAGGCAAACTCAGCTAATGGTAGAAACTCCTCCCAACTACCTCTGAAATCCAAGATACAACCTCTCAAAGATATCCTCTAAGATCCGAATGACCCTTTCGATTGCCCGTCGATTGCGGGTGAAAAGCCGTCTTTGAAATCCAAAGCGAGTACCCGTGAGCTTGATGCGGTGCTTTCCGAACCTTGACGTGAATCTAGGATCCCTATCCGAGATTATCGAAACCGCACGCCGTGCAACCTCACTATCTCTCGACACATACAGCATTTAGCTTAGCTTCAAGTGAGTAGTCAACCTCACCGAGAATAAAGTGAGTGATTTAGTCGATCGATCCACCACTACCCAAATGAATCTTTCTTGCTTGGCGAAGCGGTAACCCACCGACGAAATCCATGGTTATCCTTTCCCACTTCCATCGAGGAATCTTCACAGTGAAGCAAACCCGACGGCAATCGATGTTCAGCCTTGACTGACTGCGACAAGTCAAACACTTCCCAACAAACTCTGTCACCTCCTTCTTCAAGCCAGCCACCAAAATCGCTCTCTAAGATCCCTATACATCTTGCTACTACCCCGGGATGCATAGCATGAGGACTGCTATGTGCCCTGAAGAATCTTTCGCCTACTCAACATCTTTAGGCATACAAGCCTTACCACGAAAACACAGAACCTCGTCACTAGACAGTCGTTGTAACCCTCCAAACCACCATTCTCAGACTTGAAACCTTCGCGCACTCGTAACCTCATCCAATAATCAAGCTTTCTCGATCCGCTCAACCCAAGTAGGCTTAACTCGCAACTCTGCGAGAATACTCCCGTCGTCATACAAACTCAAATGGGCAAACATCACTCTTAAGTCCGAAACAACCTTGCGGCTCAACGCGTCACCGCCACCACGTTAGCCTTGCCGGATGGTACTCAATCGAGCATGTCGTAATCTTTGTTAACTCAACCCCATCTGCGCTGCCTCAAATTCAAATCCTTACGAGTCGCAGATACTTGAGACTCTTGTGATGCTGTGTGTAGACTATCGATCTCTCTCTCCGTACAAGTAGTGCCTCCAAATCTTAAAGCGAAGACTACAAATTGCTAGCTCCAAATCGTGTGTCGGATAGTTGACCTCATGTGGCCTCGGTGAGAAGTGTAAGCCACAACCTTACCTTCTTGCATCAAAGACACAACCCAAGCCCGTATGTGTGGCGTCTCAATAGATCGTGAATTCTTTACCGACCTCGGGTTGAATTAGGCAGGAGCCTCGGTCAAAATCTTCTTTAACTTGTCAAAGCTTTCCTGCTGTTTCCCGATCCATACAAAGCGGGACCTCTTTCCTCAAGAACTTGGTCATCGTATTTGCTATCAACGAGAAACCCTCAACAAACCTTGGTGAGTACCGGCCAAACCAGAAAACTCGAATCTCAGCCACCGACTTAGGCGGCTTCCAATCCAAAAGCGCCTCAATCTTACGAGGATCTACTCGAATCCCCTCACCGACACTATATGACCCAAGAAAGTCACTTCTCCAAGCGAGTCGCACTTCCGAACTTAGCATAGAGTGCTTTTCCTCAAAAATCGCAACACCACTCGCAAATGCTTATCATGCTCTTCCTCTCGTCCTTGAGTACACCAAGATGTCGTCTATGAAAACCACGACAAACCGATCCAAATCTTCTTTGAAACACCCTATTCATCATGTCCATAAGCGCTGCGGTGCGTTAGTCAACCCGAATGGCATTACGAGAAATTTGTAGTGCCCATACCGAGTCCAAAGCATTTGTTTTATGGATATCCGCCTCCTTAACCTTTAATCTGGTGATACCCGGACCTCAAGTCGATCTTGAAAATACCGCAGCACTTCTTGGTGATCAAACAAGTCATCTATCCGTGGCAACGGATACTTGTTTTTAATCGTCAGCTTGTTCAACTGGCGGTAGTCTATACACATCCGCATCGTGCCATCTTTCTTCTTGACAAAGAGTACCGGCGCACCCCACGGCGAGACACTAGGCCTAATAAAACCTCGATCCAATAACTCTTGGATCTGAGCCTTAAGCTCCACCAACTCCTTTGGCGCCATCCTATACGGAGCAATAGACACTGGCGCAGTTCCGGGTAACAGATCAATCCCGAACTCCACCTCGCGATCTGGCGGCAAACCTGGAAGCTCCTCAGGAAAAACATCAGTAAACTCCTTAACGGTACGAACCTTCTCCGCAGCAGACTCCTTAGCCTTCAACGCATACACATGAACTACATACGCTTCACAGCCCTTCCTGACCATCTTCTCTGCTTTCAAAGCAGATACCACATTTGATAAGTAATCCCTCCTATTACCTATCATAGCCACCTCTTCACCCTCGACCGTCTTAAGAACCATGCGCTTGGCGCGCAATCCAACCTCGCTTTGGTACTTGACCAACCAATCCATCCCAAGAATCGATCGAACTCCCCAAGCGGCAGTTCCATCAGATCGCAGAGCAAACACTACCCCTTGGAGTTCTAAGGGTACCTCTCTAAACAGTTTATCTACTACTACTGAGTGACCTAGAGGGCTAATCACGGTCATCCGCCTAGAAGATATTTTTGAGTCTAAATCCATGGTCTCTACTATACTACATCGGCAACATAAGAGTGCGTTGAACCCACATCAATCAAAGCGTTATAAGGAGAACCAAAAATCAAAAACGTCACGGTTATGACGTCCCGGTGCGTCACCCTCTCTCTCGCCTCGTAGCATACACTAATCCAGTCGTCTAGCATCAGAGCTACTCGCACCTCTCGCCCGGTGCTCCACGGCCCCGACCAGAACCATTACCACCGCCATTACCACGGCCCCCTGCGGTGGTGGCGGTCCACTCCTCCGAACCGACACGGCCCCGACTCTCGGATCGAATCCTAGCCATCCTACACGGATCCCTCACACGGTGCTCCAGAGAACCACACTCGAAGCAACCTTTTCCTCGATCCAGACCACCCCAATGAGATTTCCCACACCGATCACTGCTGCGGCGGTCCTCGCTAGCAAACAACAAACCTAGCAGGTGGTTTCGTCCCCCATCGATCTTGGAACTCACCACCTCCGGTGGTGGCGGAGCAGTATCTCATTTTCTCGAACCACGACCGGATCCTACGGGCTCGTAAAGCGTCATCCTACCACGACCTCGCCCACGACCACGTCCACCTCTAGCGCTCATGACTAATCTTTCTACGTATCTGATTAAGAATTTTTATGCATCAGTATTTATTTCACTTGTTAAAAGCAAGTCTTATGAATATTTAGGAGGATTTGTTCTCGCGAGTTCACAGAATCCTATCAGTTTCAATCTCTAAGTAGTATACTATTGCTATTCACCAGATCATATCACATCCAATCAATTCACAAGCAATAGTACGGGGTACTTACCTGGGCGAACTGGTGCCGGAGACTCGGTGCCATGCCTTTCAAATCATACTTTAAGAATAAAGACTAACAAAATAACCTTTTGAAAACATTTTGGGCCTCAGGCCCACAGCCGAGCCTTTGAACTTAGCTCTGATACCACAATTGTAACACCCCAAACTCGGACAAGACACCACGTCCGAATCTGGTATGTTACGGGGAAGAACGTCTTTGAGTGATCAGATTTTTTTTCGTTTAGAAGTGGGGTGAAAACAAAGTGAATTTGAGGAAAGTTTGAGTAGGCTTATTTAATTAGGTTTTGAAAACTTATCCAAGTATATAGTTAAAACGAGTTGATTTCATTTAGTACTTCCAATAGTTTCTTAGTGCCATTTTGAAACATTTTAGACTTAGTAGAAAATCGAGTTTGATTTGGAAATCATTTGAGTTTATTGAATAACGAAACATAGCGAGATACCCGTTGGTATAGTTTAAAACACATTGCGATATACTTTTGAAAACGTTGTCTTTCCAAGTTTTAGTAGAATTTCATGCCAAGTTATTTGTTAAGCAGGTTGAGAATCTAATTAATACGTACCCATCAAAAACATAATTTAGAGGCCTTTTACAAATCCAAATTAAAACCCAAATAAAAGTAATTAAACTAAAGTACCCAAATGATAGAGTTGGAGTAAAACTTTATTAAGCATGGCATGAGCACCCCGAGTCCGTCCCGGCTCCATGTCCGCGCCTACGAGTCACCTGAAATGTCAAAGGAGAGGGTGAGTCGAGTAACTCAGTGCATAAATCCCGCTCCCGATGAAACAACATGCTAACACACATCATACATAGCAACATAATTAATGCAACCCGATCCTAACCATCCGTATCTCCTTTTTCTACCCCATGTGGTACCAAACCACTTTGGTGGTGCCAAACCACTTTGGTGACATATAGTCACAATGTGTTACCAAAACACTGGTGTCCCAAAGACACAATGTGCTACCCAAGCACCGTGACCGTAGTCACGATAATCGAATGATGGGGCCAACCCATCGTGTGATACCCAATCACTAGCGAGACGATCCCATATCTCAAAGTGGGGCCAACCCACGGTGGTGTTAACCACGGGGACAAGTCGCAATGAGGTGCCCAACCTCTGGTGTCCCAAAGACACAAATGTGCTACCAAAGCAGCTGGTGACCGTAGTCACAATAATCGAATGAGGCCAACCCATCGTGTGATACCCAATCACTAGCGAGACGATCCCATATCTCAAAGTGGGGCCAACCCACGGTGGTGTTAACCACGAGGACAAGTCGCAATGAGGTGCCCAACCTCGGTGTCCCAAAGACACAAATGTGCTACCAAAAAGCATGGTGACCGTAGTCACAATAATCGAATGATGGGGCCAACCCATCGTGTGATACCCAATCACTAGTGACGATCCCATATCTCAAAGTGGGGCCAACCCACGGTGGTGTTAACCACACGGGGACAAGTCGCAATGAGGTGCCCAACCTGCGGTGTCCCAAAGACACAAATGTGCTACCAATGCACTGGTGACCCAAAGTCACAAGGTGTGTTACCAAAACACTGGTGCTCGTCAGCACAAAATATCATGCTCCCTCCACTCATATCACCCATCAACATACCATACTCATGTAATCATGCATATCATACAAGTCATGCATATCATGCTAATATGTTTGACTCATGCCCCATATCACATACATACATAGTCATGATACCATATAGATCATCAGTAATCTAGTAACAATCTTGACTTACCGGATACGCACACATACCCTATTTGGGGATCCAATGATCCATCATCTTGTCATAGTTTTTAATAGGCAACCAGGTTTAATAACAATATTACTAAGCATAGTGTGTTAGTTTACACACCTGGTAAATCGCAAGTCTAAATCCCAAAGACCCCGTCTAAATCCCTCGATCAACTTGCTCCTAGAATCGGCCAAACCAGGGGTTAGTAACCAAGACCATTCGGCTATGACCAATTAAACCAAAGGGTGTATCGCTTAATCCTTACTTTTTGCAGATGGTTTGGTTTCCTACCAAACCTCGAACCAATGATGGTTATTCTTTAACAATCGGCACACCCTATTAAGACAAATAGTTAATCACCAAACACCTTTAACTTAACCGAAATCTAAGGATTGAACTCACAATAATATACCAATTACTTACCCCTAACTTACCAATCGGTCACTCACAGTCAAGGCTTCAATTGATGCTACACCCGATCACCACCACAATCCAAGGCCCTAGCAGAAAGCGGTGCAACACAAAAGATTAACCCCTTCAACACATGCCCAAGATCGGCTATTAACCAAACCACAATCAATAGAGAACAAGAGAGGGAAAATGGCCATTCGGCCACCCACTTACCTTGTTCAATGATTGAACATCCACCAATTCCACCCCTACGCGATATTCGGCCAAGAGAGCTACAAGGAGAAGAGAGATTTGGCCTTGGCCACGTAAAACGCAAGCAAAAGATGAGAAAAAGATTGATATTCGGCCAAAATAAGAACACGGGCTAGAAGGAAATTTTGGCTACCACCAAGAGAGGGTTGGCTAAAATCTTAAAATGAAGCAAAATAAAAGATATGTACAAGAAGAAGAGAAACGGCCAAGGTTGAGAGAGGAAAAGAAAAGGTGCACAAGGGTAGATGCTTTTGGCTTAAGAAGAAAGGAATGGAGAAGGTATTTTTGGGAGGGTAAGATTCGGCCACCTTTGTTTCAAGAAGAGGAAAAAGAATGTTGGAGAGGAGAGAGTTCGGTTTTAACACAATTAAGCAAAAGAAGAAGAAATGGGGTTGAACATTCGGCCACACACAAGAATTAAGGAAAAGAATGCAAATTTTGGCAAGGCTATATAGGGATTTGGTCATTTAGTTTTGAAGAAATGAGAGAACCTCTTGAAGCTTGGGGTTGTTTTGACAAAAGAAGAAAATGTTGGCTTCAAAATGCCTTTTGGCCGAAAATGCACAAAGTGAGAAGTGCATTTCGGCACACCTCACTTCCCATCACCAAGCCGTCCACACTCCCCCCCAAACCTCACCAACATTCGGCCATATCCCCTAATTCACTCCCAACCACAAATTCAAATGTGTTTACCAAGTCTTCCTCCTAAAATCCCTCTCCACCCTCCATTTGAATGTGAAGACTTGGTCCAAGGTAGAATCCAAATTGCTCTCAACCTCTTCCTCCATGCCGTCCAAAAATAAGTGACAAAATGGAGACTCTACTACTTCGAACACCTGGACCTCCTCACACGAAGATGACGCCACACCAAGCTCCCAAGTGACGCATGCCTTGCCACTTTGCCAGCTCTTCATTTGTGCTAAGAAATACCAGAAATAAATTAAAAACCCCAGCTTCCTCAACTCCCTACACTTAACACTCAAAAACCAAAATTTTCCCATACACTCAGGCATACCCCTAGTCTACAATTAAGCCCCCAAGACACCAAAATAGCCACACAGCACACTAAACACATGCAATAACATGCAACAACAAAACAGCCCCTAACCCAGGATATTGCAATCTTCATCTTCCTACACCAACTCAAACACGTTGTTAGATCCCCCATGGCACCGTTTTGCAAATTTGGGTCTCAATAGGGACACAACTCAACCAAAATTGTTTATTAACAGTAGAAGTTAAAACTCAACAAAAGTAAAGAAAACACACTTAAATTGCTTGAGAATAAGCTCATCGAGTGTATTGAAGAGCCTAATTGATGTATCAAATTACGACAGGTCATAATGTTGGAAAAAAATCCGGTTCAAAATTAGTTTTCTTGCACAACAGAAAATTAAAAATTTAAAAATCGAGCCGGTTTGTGATATTTATAGCAATAAACTTTACTTGAAATCGTACCTATGTTTTCGGCTAGACGGATCCTTGTCCTTCCAGGCTTTCAACCGAATGACCTTTTCTGCTATTCTCATACCATGATATGCTTCTTGTGTTGGCATAAACAAATTCGAATAAAACAC
Source organism: Gossypium sturtianum (assembly GCA_025698515.1). Lineage (NCBI taxonomy): Eukaryota > Viridiplantae > Streptophyta > Magnoliopsida > Malvales > Malvaceae > Gossypium > Gossypium sturtianum. The sequence continues at coordinate 32,164,472 of CM046943.1, read as the reverse complement.
AGGACCATAAATTATTTACTTTATTTTCAATGGGAGAACAAATCTCTCTTCAATAGAAACCGGTAAAATTGTTATTCCGAAAAATAAAATTTATACTTAGAAAATAAATTCTCACTATTTTCAAGAAGAATAACAATATCTCAAAGTTGTGTGTTTATACCTATCAGTGCCATCTATTTATAGGGAGAAGAAGTGAAAACCTTGTTGAATTAGGTGAAGTCTATTTCAATAGAAAAACAAAATCCTAGTCCAGCTAAGAGAGAGAGGGACAACAACCTAGTTAAATATACCAGGGTTTGTCATCCCATGTATTAACATGAGGGGCTTTTGGGCCTCTCCCATGACGACAACCCTAATTCTAGATGAGTTGATCAACCTAGTATGAGGAAAATTCCATTTCTGGCTAGGTTAGAAGAGAAAAAATAAAAAAGGAAGATGAAGAATTTGTAAGTTTTCTAAATATTTTTAAATATTTGAATGTAAATTTACCCTTCCTTGAGTTAATTGAAAAAAATGCCTAAGTATGCTAAATTTCTGAGAGAAATTATGTCTAGGCGCAAGAGGATATGTAAGGAGGAGAAAATAACTATTAATGTCGAGTGTAGTGCGGTTATTGCTAGGAAAAGTCCACCTAAGCTTAAGGATCCCAGAAGCTTTACTATACCTATAGAACAGGGGAACTAAATTTTGGGAAAGTCCTTTGTGACTTAGGCACTAGCATTAATCGATGCCTTTTACTATTTACAGTAGATTAGGCTTAGGGAGCTAAGAGACACTTAGGTTACTCTGCAACTTGATGATAGGTCCCTAGTGCATCCTAAAGGTGTGTTAGAATATGTGTTAGTCAAAGTTAGGTAGTTTATTTTCTCGACTGAATTTATTGTGCTAGATTTTGAGGAAGATTTGGAAATTCTCATTCTGTTAGGAAGACCATTTTTGGTCACTTCTAAATTCACCATCAATGTAGAAAAAGGTAAGCTTATTATGAAAATCGATGGTGATGTGGAGGTGTTCAAGTGTGTTAATTCCTAGTCAGAAATAGGGAATTCTTATTATACTGTTCATGCTTGTTATTCACTTAATTCCTCAATTTCTCATCATATTGATAAATTTGATTGAAGGTATTTGTAGTGGTTCAGGTGTACGTTCACGATCATAAGGGAGGAAACTTTGGAAAGATTTGAAGATTTGGCGATGCTCAAGGAAGAAACGACAGATGACTCACTTGTGGAAGAAGTGGAGTACCCAAGCATGGGGCAGCGACTTAATGGATTTTCACAGAGGCACAAATGATTGCCCTAGGAACAATTTTTAAACTATTTGTCAATTTGGTGGTTGTGTAAATTATTTAAATTTATGGATTTGTAATTGGATTTTTTGTGGATTATTGGATTTTAATTTTTACAATTAGGATTAGATTTTATTATTAGTTTATAGAGGTTTTATGTGAAGGGTTGAAGAACGAAAGTTGAAATGAGTTATACCGAGACTGTGATCGGTGTCGCTGTTGGAAAATCGGGTTTGAAAAATGCAGCAAAATATAGGTTTAAGGGAAAATCAGAGTTTTAATTTTTTTTCCAAAAACAAGAACTTGGTTTTATTATCTAAAATAATAAACACTTAATCAAAATCGTACTTTTATAATTCGTCTACGATGAACTCTTCGACTGAGTAGTCTTCTCCGTTATCTTTAAGCTCACTCTGTCGAGTTTGGGCTCGCTTCGAATCAAAAAAATTTCCGCAAAATTACTAGTGGGGAAATTTCATAATTTCTCTAAATTTCTTGTTCAAGTTGTAAATAACAAGAATATCTCTAAAAATTTTCTGAAATAATTTTTCAGAGAATTTTCTCTATACAACTTTTCTTAAAATCACCTGTGAGAATAATTACCCATTTTCTCTTTATATATGGAGAGTTTAGAAAGAGTTCAACTAGGATTAGAATTAATCACATTAATATTAAATTAATAAAATATTATCTAGATAAATATTAAATTAAATTTAATATTAAATTTATTAAAACAATATTATCTTTAGAAAAGTTAATTTGAAATCAAGTTACTCGGTAGAGTTTCACTAAGACTCTAATTTTTTCACTACTCTACCATTGAAGAATCATTGTCGACTATCCACCAATTTCCAAATTGGCACCATTGCAGCCGTTGTGCCCAGCGGTGCCATCGCTGACGCGACTACCTCGGCACCCCGAACCGTCGTTGTTTTACCTGAATGGGCTTGGTCGGCTCGGCACCTCCTCGTGAGGTTGTTGGTATCGTGGTTGGCATCGGTTCAATCCGAGCCAATGATAGTCTAATCGGTCCGGTCCAACCACCGATTGGACCGTCGACCTAGTTTCGTAACAGGGCCCAGTTCAACCAATTTTTGGGTTTCGATTCTCGGGTTCAATTTTTAATCTCGGATCCAACTTTCAAGTTCAATTACCAACTGGGCCAATTGTCTTACTTGAAAATTAATTACTAAAAACATCATATTTATTTTAATTAATTTGATTAATTTAATTTTACTTTATCAAAATGAATTTTTTTGAAAATCATAGAGATTTTCCAAATTAATTTTTCAAGAAAATTCTTTAATAAAATTCTCTAGTTGAACAATTCTCATGACCGCCTAATTTAATTCCACATTGAACAAATCGACTCAATTAAATTATTTCCAAAGTCGTAAAATTTTCTTCTGATTCAAATGCAATTCGATCGAGCTTTTGTTGAGCTAGTGGAGGGACCAATCGGACATATACAATTAGGCTCGAGTAATTGCAATTATGTCCAAAAGCATTGTTCCGATAATTCACAATTTACTTAATCATGGAGTCAGTCCACAATATGTACCATGATTGAAAACTCCTTACTGTATAATCTTTATGAAAGCAGTTCATCCAACTGCTTTGTCCAATGACATAGTCATGTGTGTGTTACACACATATGATATCTTTGATTTCTTTGAGTTAAATCCGTTCACTCAATACAATCCTATTTTATTTCATTGTTACCATTGTGTTTTCTTAATGATTAATATGATCATTGTCAACTAATGACTGTGATAAATTGCTCGTTCGAGAACAAGCAACTTGTGGCCACGTTCCATATTTATCAATCCCTCTCAACGCCAATGAGAGGATATTGTTAACTCTTTAATCGAGCTATGAATTCCATTGTTGCTAGTAAAGCCACATTATACACAAGTCATTTACCCAACATATCGGCTATCGACTCGATTATCTTTAAAGTATAAGCCTCCTCTTATATCAAAGCATATGAGTTATATACGCATGGTCAGTGACTAACTCAGGATTTAGGTAAGTCACACCATGAACATCACAAGTGAATTAATTCACAAAAAGATTCATAATTAATTCAATTTGGTTCCAATCCAATGTATCATTCTTCTAATGAGTACATCTATGTCTTTACTCGTGGAGTCAACTGCTTCAATAGCCAAAACTAGTCATCTCTCCAATTGGATTTGTAGATGACATAATAATCCTTCTAAGTATTTGAATCAAATGCTCGCTTTGATTCTTTTACGGGATTACAAACTCATTTAGATTATCTATTGAAGTAAGTTGTCTTTCTTGAATTGTAAACATTCTTATAGTGCCACTTATCATCAATTTGAACTTAGACAATCAATGAGCTAATATTTATTTGTCACAATTTTGCTATTGTTGAGTATGTGATCGCTGTAAATCAGAGTTTTAAAATTTATAAAAGAATGATCGAACCTGGAAACTAACTCTGACAATGATTAAAGGCAAGTGCACCTATCGAACAGTAGTATAGTTTAGGCAAGACCGGATTGTCGAACCCAAAGGAACTAAAAGTACTAATACTCACCGTCTTTTTATTATTTAGCCTTAATATAAAGTGATGGTTGTTTAAACTAAATTAATTAACTACTAAACTAAAGACTCTAAGACAAATAAGAATGAATTTGGAAAATAACTTGGGAAAAACTCAGTTGATTTAGACGATACCCTAGGAAGAATCCACCTAGACTTCACTTGTTATCTAACACTGAACCATACGATTTATTCACTTAGTTTGATCTATAAGACTCCCTAACGTATATTAAACCCTCTCTCGAGGCGAATAACGTCTAACCCTAGGTTAATTAGTGGAACTCTCGTTCTCTTATAATAACCCCTAGAATAGCAAAGAAATCGATCTGTGGATTCCCATATTAGGTTTCACCCTAATCTGGCAAAATCTAAATCACCCTATCTCTAAGCGTGCGATCAACTCCGCTTAATTATGTTGGATCTACTCTTAGGCGTGGTCTATTCCTCCTCCACCTAAGCACATTAAATTTGGATTAAGCTCACATAATTAAGAACAAACTAAGTATTTATCATATAATTGAGAAAACAATAACAAGATTCATCATAGGTTTCATCTCTTCTGTATCCGAATGGTTTAGTTCATAACAATAAAGGAAAACATCTCAAGAGAAAAGATAAAACAAAACATAAGAAATCCCTAAAACCCCCTGAAGGAATTGAAGAGGAGATCCTCCGTCTTGAGTATAATTCTGGCTTCTTGAGATGGATCAACCGGCTATCCTCGAGTGAATCCCCACAAATCGCCTTCTACGGCCTAGCACGACGCCCCTAGACGATGGCTTTGGGCTCCCCCTCTTAGGTCATACTTAGGGTGTATTTATAGGCTTTTGAAACACGTTTCTTTCTCCCTAAGTATCCTTTCTCGAATGAAATTGCTCATCTCCACGGCAGAGGCACGGCCATGGCACATGCCCGTGTGAATCGTGGCCAAGCCGTGTTTGGATTTCTTTAATGAGACACGGCCGTGTGAGTCGGGGTTAGATCGTGTTCTAGATGATTGACTTGGCACGGCCGTGTGGGTCCAAGTCCAAGCCGTGTCGATTTCCTCTTTAGCCCATTTTGGTCCGTTTTGAGCCCGATTCTCGTTCTTTTTATCCTTGGGTGCTTTCCTGAGTATAAGACATGAAAAGAAAGGATTAAGAGCACCTTTTTACATAAAATAAGGGATAATTCATCCAAAAGCATACTAAATGTGGGCCTAGAATATGTTACTATTTCGGTTTATCAGTATGACTCATATTTCAGTCAAACTTGAGAGATAATCTCCCAGTTAAACTCTGTTTATTTGTTTCAGTCGAACTCTAATTAGTCTAGATTATTTTATTATTATTTAAACTACGAATTTAGCTTATAAATAGACTCTTTTACAACATTAGAAAACACACCTATTAAAGATTAGAACTCATAACACTTTTGGAGAATTTGTGCTTACGTTTTGAGGGTTCTTTGTTTTCAGGTTTTAGTTTTTATCTCCATCTTTTGTACTCTTCGTTCTTTTGCCATTATAGTTAAATTTTCTTTACCCATGGTTTTTTTTATTATATTTGGACGGACTTTTCCATGTTAAATTTGTGTGTTCAAATTCTCAATTTCTTTCACTATTTTTACTTGTTCGTTGCTTAATCGGGTCGATCCCCAACAAGTGGTATTAGAGCTAGTTCAATTTTCGTAGATCAGCTTGTTTAGAGATGGAAACAACAAGGTTTGACATTGAGAAGTTCAATGGTGTCACAAACTTCAATCTGTGGCAAGTTCGGATGATGGCAATTCTAATTCAGACCGGCCTGAAAAAGGGCGTTATTGGGAAAAAGCCAAAGAATCTAGATCAGATAGAAAGAGAAGAGCTTGATGAAAATGTCTTGTTTGCAATCCAGTTGTGGCTTTCGAATATGGTATTGTAGGATGTATTGATGGAGGAAGCCTCATTCGCCTTGTGGAAAATGTTAGAAACTCTTTATGCGACTAAGTTTTTGGCTAACCGTTTAATGTTTAAACAACATCTATTTACGTTTCGCATGAATGAAGGTGATCTTCTTAGACATCACATTAGTCCATTTAATACTCTTTTGAATGATTTAAAGAATGTTGAGGTTAAGATTGACGATGGAGATCAGACTATACTATTATTGTGTTATTTACCCTCTTCAAACAAGTTTTTCAGGAAGACACTGATTTATGGCAGAGACAAACTCTCATTTGAGGATGTGAAGGGTCATTTTTTGAGTAAAGACAAAATCGACGATGAGTTTGGTTCGGATAGCAAGGCAGACAGACAAGCTTCTGTTTTGGTAGCATCAAAGAAGCGAGACAAAAGGTGTCACTATTGTAAGAAGTTAGGTCATGTCAAAGCAGATTGTTATAAACTATGAAATAAAAGGGCTGCTGAGAGTAACAAGGAAGATGTAGCTCGTGCTAATTTGGCCAATGAAAGCGGTGATGATTTCTTATTAGTGTCAATGAGCAATAACTCTGAGCTTACGTTAAAGTGGATCTTAGATATGGGATGTTCTTTCCATATATGTCCTAACAGAGAATACGGTTTGGTTGAAGGTGGAGTTGTGTGCATGAAGAATGATTTATCTAGTAAGGTAATCGGTATTGGTACTATTAAAATTAGGATGCATGATGGGACGACTAGGACACTATCAGATGTCAGGTATGTACCTGATTTATGAAAGAATCCCATCTCTTTGAGCATCTCATACTCCAAAGGTTGCAGAACCAGCATCGAGTCGAGCAACATTAAGGTGTATCCTGGGGCTCTTGTTTTGTTAAAAGGTAAAAGAACTGATAATCTTTATATTCTGGAAGTTTCTACAGTGACCGGTGAAATTAGACGCCCTTCATCCGTTACGAGTCGAAGTCAACTCGTTTGGAGTAGAGGCAACTTGGTCATAGGAGGGAAAAAGGTATGACCATTTTTCTGAAGATATGTTCTCTTTTGGATGCAAGTTTTGAAAAGTTAGGACACTATGTTCGTCAAAATCAGACCCGAGTTAGTTTTGATTTTGCAGTGCACAAGTTGAAGGCTAGAAGTCTTCTAGCTTTTAAGTACATATTTAACTCAGTTAATTCCCTGCATAGTTCAAGATAGGCCCGTGACGAGCTTTGACAAAGATGACATTGTGGAAATACGAGTCAAGGTGGGGATTTTTTTAGTATGACTTATATTTCAGTCAAATTTGAGAGATAATCTCCCAGTTAAACTCTGTTTATTTGTTTCAGTCAAACTCTGATTAGTCCAGATTATTTTATTATTATTTGACCTACAAATTTAGCCTATAAATAGGCTCTTTTACAACCTTATAAAACACACACATTAAATATTAGAACTCATAACACTTTTTGAGAATTTTTTGTTTACATTTTGAGAGTTCTTTGTTTTTGAGTTTCAGGGTTTAGTTTTTATCTCCATCTTTTGTGCTCTTCGTTCTTTTGCCATTATAGTAAAATTATCTTTACCCGTGGTTTTTTATTCTCTTTGGAGGGGTTTTTCCACGTTAAATTTGTGTGTTCAAATTATCAATTTCTTTTACATTTTTACTTGTTCGCTGCTTAATCGAGTCGATCTCCAACAACTATGTATTCAAAACATGAAACACAAAAATACAAAAGATATAATAGTGAAATGTGAAATTAAATTTATTCATTTATTCATCATTTAAATAAATAGAAAATAGTTACATGTTTACTACAATATTGACACATTTCCCAATAGTCGTGACACCAGGGTATTAGTGTCGCAACATTGGCAACAGTCTTGAGTGAAGGTGTGTGGATTGAAATAGAGCAAGTATCACGACATGAAAGCCAATATGGAGTTTGAGATTTCAGGCTGAAATCAGGATCAGTTTTGCAACACCATGCTGTTGAAGTCGTGACACTACAGGCAGACTATGTCGCAACATCAAGACCTTTATGTCACAACACTAAGTCGAGTACTAAGAAACACCCAGTTCCAAGTCACGACCCGGTTAGGTTATAACATTAAACCCTCCATTTTAATCCCCATTTACTCCATTTATTTCAATTTTCAAGTTTCAAAACCCCCCAAACTTTTTCCCTCTTGTCTCTTTTTTAATTCTAGGGTTTCAAAAACTCATTTCCTCTAAAAATCTGCACTTGTTCTAAAAAAAAATTACATTTTAATTTTCATTTCGTTTTCAAGTTTTAGCAAGGTGATTCAATCTCAAGGCAAGAAGCAAATAAGGGAAGGGCAAACATCATTCTCTTCTTCAACAACAACTAAGCTTAAGGGTTTCAATATTTACCTCTTAATGTACTTTAATAGATTTGTAAAACTCTAGGACTTTAATGGTCGTATTGGGTTATTTGATGAGTAGTTTTGCTATTTGTTGAAAGCTTATAGTCCATTGAAGTCATAGTCTGTGTTGTATGATTATTTGAGTTGATAAAATTATGTTTATTGTGGTATATTAGTTGGTTAGTGCATTTCCCAATTCTTGCTTATCTTAAAACTTAGTGAAAATAATGACATGGCTTCTAAAGGCATAGAAAGGGCTAAATCTCACCAAGCAAAAAAAAAAAAAATCATTGCTCGATCTAAATGAATTTAGATTTCGAACTAAAGAAATTGAATAAAACATTTTTTAGAACTTGAAGGAAAGACGTTTTTCTTGAATGAGGTTTCAATCCGGCATCGTCTCTGTGCGATGAAATATGAGATTTACTCCACCATCATGATTGGTATGATTTTTGCCTTACCCCGAAGGAAACTGCTATCATTTTGGTCGTCAAAGAATTCTATGCTAACTTAAGAGACACCAAGGAGGACATAGTATTCATTCGGGGAACTTATGTTGACATATCCCCTAGCAACATTTGTAGATAATATAATGTCCCATTTTATAAGACTGATTATCTTGAATCCTAGGATTTGAAATTTTTTCAAGATATCAATATGGACGATATGATGAATTTCTTAACTGAAAATCAGGGTGGGGGTATGGAAAGTTCAGCAAAACACTGGCTTACCACTAACTTTTAATCAATTCATTATGTTCCCTATTGATAAAATATGGATGCAATTAATATGCACTCGAGTTTGTCTTACTCTGAACGCTTCTAATGTGACTACTTTTCGAGCTACACTATTGTATGCCATTTTGCAGAAAAAGAATAAATTTGGGGACATGGTGTTGGATCGCTGATACATCCTGTGGCGTAGCGGAAAAATTATTTTGACAATTGTCAACTACGGATTCATGTACGAGGAATGAGTCGGGTTGAATATATACCTTTTAAAATTGAAGAATGGCGAGTAAGGCTATTGGTTGAATTCCTTTACGCGATGTCAATCCTAGACGCAAAATGTCTCAGCCTTTACATAGTCCACCCAGTTAAGCACAAACAACAAAACTCTTTGAACTTTTCAGAGAGAATACAAACTTTTGTCTGTTAGACCTAGTTTGATTTTCTTAACCCTTTTCCACATAATCCAGTATTGTATTCCTTTTATTAATATGATGTAAATTAATAAAAACAGAATAATTCCCTTTTCACTTTTCAGAGAAAATAATCAAAGATATTGAAATTATATTCTTTCCAAAAGATTATTAACTTCCATAAATATTAACTTTGGAAAGATACTACGAATTGTATCCGCCAGGCAGTCCTATTCGCCAAGTAATTCTATTCGCCAAGCTATTTTGTTTGCCAGACAATACTATCCGTCAGGCAATACTGTCCGCCAAGTTATTTTGTCCACCAAGCGATATTTATCCACCAAGGATAAGAATAATAATCGTATGTAGGAGGGTATACACCCATTCTATTGGCGTGAAGTCTGTTTGCTTTAACCATAGAGTGTGACCCTGCAGATTTTTGTAACATTGGTAGTAATACTAGAACATTTCTAATGTTACAAACAATAAGTGGCGTTGAGCAATGCATTATTGCTACCCAAGTTACAAGAAGTTGTGATTCGACATAACTTTTCTGTGATAAACTTTTCATGTATCATATCCTTCTATCCTTTATATCTAGACTGGACACAAGTCATGATATAGTCACATTTGTATAGTTCAAATCATATTTCTTGATAATTTGAGTAGACTATGTTAAAAAAATAAGTGTGATATCTCATATCAACATTAGTCTTTATAGTTCAACCTATTACGGTAGACGTTTGACTATATCAAAATATACAACTCACAATGTTGGGACAATGATGATCTTAAGTCTGAGGATCATATACATAGTTATCACTATTAGTAATGTTTATGACTATTGCATAATAATCCAAGAAACATAGTCATGCGGGTAAGTCCAGTATGTTGTTTTCTAGCACATACTCATGTATTGATTTTTGACATCCCTATGTCAATGACAGCACTTTGTCATCAATCAACTACACATTAGTCTCAGTACATTATTATTGTCTAATACCACAATAATACTTGACTAAGGACCTTTTAAGAATAATCATATTATTTTTAAGATTTTATTATTGATCAATTTATTTATATACAGAAAAAATAAAACTGAAATAATAATGACATTATCTTATATTAAAAAATAAGGTAAAGCGAGTATATAATTACAACCATCTCATGATTGGTCACAAGTGCGTAAGTGAGCCAAGGATAGGAATATATTTTCCTCACTTGGTAACATAATTGTGTTGTGAAGTTGATGCCTCAATTGAATCTATTGAGCAATTCCTTAAACCTTCAAAGAGTTTCATTGGAGACATGATTTATGCTCGGTATCAGGAATTGCAACGCAAGCAAATTCAGGAATGGAATTAGCGAAGGGAGAAGAAGATGGAACTGCCACCTTTTTTGACGACCAAGAAGACAAAGGACGCGCATAAATCGAAACATCAACCGAAGGGTGGAGATCACAGCGAGACCCCAGGAGTGATGTTCCTCACTCAATGGGTGTCTACTTTACAGCCGTTCATTGATTGATATGCTGAGAAACAAAGATGGGATGTCGCATAATGGCCGGTGAATCCCTATGTTGCCTTCCACCATGGTGCTTCTATTGACAAGAATCCACATGGCGTGGCTACTGAAAAAGAAAGAGAAGAAGAAGAAGAAGGGGAGGATATGGATGAGAATACCTTGATGCCCCAATTCCACAACTTAGATGAGGCGTTCATTTCGAAATGACCTCCAACTAAAGGGGTAGTTTTCCACAACACAGACCAAGACGAGTTACGTCGTCGTTCCGTCAAGAAAGTTTATAAAAGTACCGTAGGAAGGAAAAACAAGAGGAAGATGGTGGAGTCGGAGTCAAACTCCAACAAAGACTGAAGTTACATTTCGTTTAAAATTTGGAGAATATAACTTAAAGATCCTATGATTATTTTGGATTTGGTTGTTGGTTTTTGTTTTCTTTTATTTTTATTTATTATTTGCATATGCTTTTATTTTTTGTGTGTTTGTATTTTATTTTCTATGTAGGTCATCCACTCAAGGATTGTACTACATTTTTGTGTATACAAAAACATTACAAAATTATAATAATTTGTGTAATTGAGTTTAGAGTTTAAAGTTTCTAATAATTTGTATAATTACAAGCTTTTTGTAATAATTTGTGTAATAAAGTAATATAAAAACATTACAAATGTTAAAAAAATTATGTAATAATTTATGTAATGTAATATAAAAGCTTTTTGTATATGGATAATTATTCTATATATTGCAAATGAAGCTACCATTTATCTTTTTTTTAAAAAAAAAAATTATAAGTACATGTGATGATATATTAAATTCACATGTATAGTTTTTTATTAGTTTGTATTCTCCTTCGATGCATGATTGTTTGTGTATATTAAATTTATAATATTTTTATAACATTAGTTTTTATTTGAAATTTTTAATGAATTTTTCAAAAAAATCATTAATAAATTGAAAAAGGCAATGTAATTACAAAATGTTTTAAAAATATTTAACTAATTTAGAATCAATTATATTGATGTTATTTAATTTTAAGATAATAAAAAAATTCATCATGGTTTGGTTATTAATGTTAATACGTTATAATTTAAATTATATTATCAATAATTTCTTACGGGTAAAATTGTTGATATTTGATTTTTTTGTAATTTTATATTTATTTTTGCTCTACTTTAATCAATGAATGTAAATAACTCTTATTATATTTGAAAAGTATAAATTTAATTTGATAAATGCTATTAATATGTGTCTTTTTTTTTAAAAACTATATTTTAAGCTTAATAATTTAATATTCATTAATTTTAATATGATAACAATAAAAGTTAATTAAGTAAAATCTTAAAATAAAGGGATATTATATTTAGCATATAAAAATGATAAAGAAAGAAAATTAAACAAAAGGCATAAAATTACTTAAAAAACAATGACTAAAAGAGCAATTTACCCAATTTGTAAATAAGTGTAAAAAAAACTTACTTTGTTTGTTTTTTTAATCATCCGTACTTCAAAGGTATATATTTTCTTGAATATTTGTATCAACGTTCTTGCATACGTTTTTGAACGAAAATTATATATTGTTTTAAACATCTTCATTTCCTTATGATGTCATCAAAGTTGTAAAAATTTCATACAATTTTTTCATATAGAAGATTTTTGCATGTTGATTTTAAGAATACTGTGAAATAGTTGCGTAAATTTATAATTTTAATATTTTTTCAGTCGTTCGCTTTGATTTTTATAATTTTCAAAAGAAAATGTTTAGATCTTATTTCCATGAAAAATGTGTTGAATGATTTTACTACTTCCATTTAGGTTTTTTTTTTTCTCTTAATTTTTTTTATTAAACGCATAATATGAAATATTCAAATCACTAAAATTAAGATTTTATTTCCATTTCTCAGCTTTACACTTACTAAAGATTCAAATTCACAACACAAAGTCATAACCTGAGTTTAAATAAATATAAGACGCTCTGGGTGTGGGAAAAAGTATGTGCCCACATCTTTACCAAAATTACTTCCGAGAGGAGCATCTGAAAGGACCCCCCTGTGCACGAATCCGAGGCATGAAAATCATACATCACAAACAAGGATACGATGAGGTCACCATCCAATCTGACAATCTCGAGACTGTTGTAGCTATTAGTAACAGCAAACTTGAAGGATCAAACTCTACCCTAATCAAGAGGATTCAACAAATACCAACTAATGAAGAAAAGTGGACTTTGAGATGTGTTCCTAGAGAGAATAATAGGATTGCAGATGCTTCAGCAAAACTGGCTCTCTTGAATGATGAAGAATTGCACATGTTTGATGATCCCCTATGGAGATTGAAAAGGTCCTAAAAGAAGAAAACACTATTGGCAATTTACTTATGAACACTTCTATGTAATCCTTTGTTTATTCTACCAAAAAAAAAAAAAAAAAAATCATACATCACGTTGATTGAAACTATCCAGTTCATGGACACTGTTCTAAGTTATATCAGAGCATACAACCCAAGCATAAAGGAGTATGTTTGCAATCATTCACAATATCAGATCGGGTTTACCTCCTCAATGACCGTCGCAGAGAGCACACCAGCTGGCATAAACCTGTCAGATTTTATCATTGGTTGATAGCCCAGTCGGTTTCATCCACTGTGAGATCTTTTTTGCCTCAAACCTCAATGAACTAACGGGGCACAACCTCAAAATATTGAAGGGTTAGTCCAAGTGGGGGTGAGAGCAAAGGAGGCAAGCTAAATATACCCCTATGTATTTACAACAGGTATTCAACATCCTGAACTTGATTTTGAGATCAGCGCCAGTATTGAGCCCACCGATGAATAGTCTCAACCATTTGAGGAAACAAGGCACTAACACTCTCATTGATAAGATCCTGGAAGAAATGTATGCAGGCCTCATCATCTAAGTCCAACCGGAACTTCTCTTGGAGCTATACCAAAAGAGAACAGATCAAAATGGGTTAAAAAAAAAAAAGAGCAGGTTCCAGAATGATCATCGGATTCAGAACATAAAGAACCCACCTTGAGGATGCCTTTTTCAGGATCAGATGCTATGTCAGGAATGTTGGAACCGGCCATGAGATGGAAAAGATTTAATATAAGGTTACTGGATTTACGGAGAATGTTGTATGCTTCACAACAATAGGATTTGAACCTTGTATAATATTGGCTGCAAAATGAAAAGCCATTTATGCACCCCTTAATGTCTCGGCAAAGAATTTAAATTTCCTTGGTCATGAACAAATATGGGCATGCATAATCTAATACTTAACCAGAAAGAGATGGAAAGAAAGGGGGAGGGGGAGGAGGAGGAAGAAGAAAATTACCTCTCTGCTCCACCCATAGCTTCAACCATTTCTTTGCAAAGTTTCATTGGTGGTGGAAATGGCTTAGGATCTCGGCCAAGAATAAAACCAAAATCAACATGGAAAAGGCGTCCATCATCCCTAAGCAGAAGGTTGTCAAGATGTCTGCAACCCATAAAGATTTGTCTTCAGAGATTGCAAACTATATGGGGAAAATCTATGGCTAATATTAGATACCAATCTGGAACAATTTGCCAAAAAGAAAAAAGCAATGTGCATACGAACTATATGAATATATAGATGAATAAAAGATCACCTGTCTCCAATTCCAAGTATATATGTGATAACAGAGTAGCCAGCACAACTTTTTATGAAGGTTTCGAGACAAGTGGCTGTAATCCCAAACGGTCCGTGTTCATCAGGATGAAATTTCTGTAGATAGCTTATAATGCTACGATGATCTGAAAGAATCTGCACAAGGAAAGAAATACATTCAAAAAGTCCTTAGCAAGATCAGAACCATTATGAACACTATGATAAACTCAAGAGAGAGTATTATAATTCACAAAGTCTGTCTGTCAGGGTCCTAAAAGGGAGCTTGAAACTCCACAATGACTGTACTAGAGTTAGATTTGCGTATTTAAGCATTCGCATCATTTAAACCTGTGAGCTTTGCAGACAGAACTATAGGGCCCAATTGGTTGAAGTACCTTGCATTTTGTCTCAACCATGACACTAGGCCTACGGAAAATCTATAGAGCATGCATGTATAGAAAACAAAAACAAAGCTTTGCAGCTAAACTCGTATAAAACAAAAGGATTTAATGATTCTGAGTCTGCACTTCCCTCATTGGAGAAGCATCTTTTCTAGAGTATATACCTGTGCCAAAGAACGGGATGGTATGAATTCCAGCATGCCCTCATCTTGTCCAGTTGCCAGCACCTTATATGGAGTCAAGTGAAGATCAAGATTTTCTAACTTTAGTAATCTATCCATAAGTGACACCATTTGGACAACCTACAGAAACCACATGAGTTACATTAACCACATTATGGATTTTCTCCACCTTTTCTGAGCTTTCTACTAGAAGTTTTTATCAATTACCAATTGATCTTGCCGAATATCATCACCCTTTTTAAATATGACCTTACTTTGTCCACCATTGGCTGTTCGGAAAGTTAGTCGCAAAGGATGTAATGCACTTTTGAATATTGACGACTCCGAAGGCACAATTCCAGTGATAAGGACACTAGGAGCCAAGGGTGACCGAATTGGCTGAAAACAAGATTGAAATATAAGGTAACTTTGTAAAACTAAGCAGACACCCTTAGAAGGTTATTTAGTATGGAAACTCATGTCAAAGAAATACCTCATCAAAATAAGTAAGTTCACTAAGAAGACCAGAAAGGAGCTGTCTAAGCTTTTCAATCTTCTTTTGAGTATTGCCACGCACATTTCTCACGTCTCTCATTATAGAACACAACTGGGCTGTCAGTTCTGTCTGACGAACCAAGCTCTGCCACATCTTAAATCCATCCTCTTCTCCATTTTCTCCAGCTGTCAGCTGTAACAACATGAGTGATTAGAAATCGCTGAAAGAGAACTCAAGCTCATCAGTGTTGCATGTTATAAGGTAGAACTAATGATGGTAACAATGTTATTGTAACTTGCATTTTTCAATATGCAAATTAGAAACCAACTATTTATCATGATTGTATAAACTACTTGTATTCCTAAACAGAATAGTAAATGGCAATAGCAATAATAGAAAATTGGAGCTCATACCTTAATCATATTTTCTTCTAGGAACTCGTAGGTAGAATAAAACCGTTTCGCATAGGCAGGATCATGAAGTTCCACAGCAACAAACCACCGTAGAAAACTAGCCAATTCAATATTACGTAAAGCTGTAAAAGTTCAAGAATACTTTCAGATGCTATTAACTGATTAAGAGTATTATTGAAGGTGAATTTTTTGATATTATAAGTTAAAATCCAATTTAATTACTTTCAACAGATAATTTTAATCTAATTAAGTAAATGGTAAATGGATCTTTTACTCTCAAGAGTAGAGAAATATTACAGAATAATTTTTACGAATCACTCTAACAAAAAATATTCAGCAAGAGGGGGGAAATTCAAAATGTTTATCTCCAATCTTTTATCCCAAATTCCCTATCAATAAGAGAAGGAAAAAACAAAGGAAGATTTTTCCTTTGGAAAGAAAGTATAGAGCTACAGAATGAAAGGAGAGCAAAAGAAGGTTTGAAAGAATGAGAGCATTTGGCTGAAGAGTATGAGAGAAAAGAAAGTTCTGCCAAAAACATTTATTGAGAGAAAGAAGACGTAGTATATGTTCTGTTTAAAGGAGAAGAAAAAGTAGCAATTAAAAATAAGTGTCAATAGCTGTACTGCAAAAATACAGCATATATTGTGTTCGAACACAAACATGACATTCACACAAGCATAAAGGAACATACAACGTTGCACAAGGAACTGGGAAAGGCGAGATTTATCAGTTCGTTCAAATCGAAGTGCCTGAACTAGTTGAAGCAAGTAACATTGAAGCTCTTCATCATCAGCCCTTTCAAGAACACTAACAGCATATGCACGAACCTGTTAAGATGATCAACAGTCAGTCATTATAGCAGGACTAAGATGTTATAGATTATCAAATTCAATCTACACTGTAGAAAAAATGCTATTAGGATGATGGAATAAGATATTATAGAGTATCCAATTCAACCTACACTTTTAGACAAAATGATACAAGGATACTTCAGCTAGACTCTTTCCAGATCAGCCAAGTATGAATTTAAAGATTTTGGTACAAGTAGATACATTGTGCAAATATCATTTTGCCCCCTAACTTTAAATCTATAAAATGACATACTTTAATAATTAAGAAAGCTTGCAGGAAATCACATTGAAACAATAAGAGGGGACAAAATTAGTAAGAGAGCAGCAGTTTTATAATGTATAAAGACCAAGCATATAGGAGATAGGATACATCATGGAAAAAAGGTCAAACTCACTTGAAATATTTAGAAGGAAACTAAGGCTATGTTTGATAAACTGATAAATTAAGTGTTGAAAAAATAAGTACCGAAAAATTAATTGTTGAATTTAAGTTATAAAATATGTTTGATATTTTATTTAATATTAAATATTAAATATAATTAGATTGTTTGATAAAGGATAATATAATCTTAAATGAAGTAAAATAAAATAACCATTGAATTTATTCTCTATTAAGTGATAAGTAGGTCCCCATCTACTTATCATTTTCTACACTCGTAGAAAAAATTCTATCCAGTAGTTTTTATTGTGAGTTATTAAACGTGTTTAAAAAATTAAATTGCTGAAAATATTAATTTTCAGTTGATTAAATTTTTTCAACACTTTATCAAACAGGGCCTAAGTTGGCGAGAAACCAACTCAAGTGTGATACATATCAAGAGTAATTTAAGACATTTAATTATAATAACAGGTTAAAAAAGCAACCTAAGATCTAAGGGCATCTTACACGGTTTCTGATTATAACAGAAGTTCCAAAAGATATGCCTACAAAGTATCAGGCAAACCTTACTTAGACCTACCTCTTCACTCTCAAAAAGTGGAGATAGAAGTTCCAACGCATCACAGACATCAATCATTTCCCACTTGCCCATAAGCTCAATTGCCTGCTTTGCTTCCTGCAGACATAGGGACCACTCTCTTCATACATAAACATTTTAGTTTAATTAGAACAGTTTCTATCTATTTTTTGTTCGGAAACGATATCAAAAGAAAAAACAGTAGGTGGAGAAAAGCAGCAAAGCCACAAAAGGTTACCAGTTCAGACCAGCAAATCTGAGCTAATGTGCATTAATGCCTACCAATTACAAAAACAGACCCTTTTATGAATATCATATCACACAGAACGAGTTTCTTTCTTCTGCAGTCCTTAGCTAACAACTTTCTATAATTTCACAGAACTAGATGGTTTAAAAGTGATAAAACAGATCAAAAACGGAATTCTTATAATATGAACATATTCAAGGTAGACTCTATGGCACACCATTTATGCTCTAGTATTGGATAAAATAACATGATAGAATCAGAAGATGCAGCCATGATGAATTAGAAGAAATTGATGGGGAACAAAAGAGAGAAGTTTAAGGCAGAAGAGATGCAAGAATAATCAAGGAGCAGTATTCATGCAAGAGACCAGATGCTGGAATTCACAAGAAAAGCAAGAACAAAACAGAAATGCAAACCTGAACATCACTCCATTCAACACATCGGAGAAATTTTGTGAGGGCCCTCTTCTCAGACATCAATGAGAAGCGAAATTTCCAAAGGAGCTGCCTCTCATCTCCACTCAAGGCCCTTGTAGGAGGATATTTCAAAATTCTTTGTATTGACCTTACAATTAAAGACAAATACACAATATCAAAGAAAGACTCAGAAAAATACATATTGTAGGAATAACAGAACCATCCATGAGAATCTCCAAGGAGTGTCAATCCACAACCAAATTTCAGCAAACACTTGGTACAGAACTATAAACTTCCATGCAGAGTCAGATGATTTAATGTAGCAATCTACCTCAAACAGAGTATGCATGTTAGAAAGAAAAAACCAGGCTGACTGAGAAATTCAGAGGGTAGGAGAAGCTTTAAGTTGTTTTCAAACTTACTTTCGTTCATTAGAGCTAGGCTTGAGGTCCCTGTCAATAATACCACGAGTTAAACTCCTTGCAAGCTTCAATTGCTTGTGCTCAGAAGGGTTTATCTTTCCCACTTCAGGGTCCCACACAGTGACCAGTTCATTTGATGAAGCTATTGGAGATGGTAATAAGAAATTGGCCCCTGATTCCTGCACAACAAAACAAAGGTGGGACTATTCTGAATGCAAACCATAAATTCATCCAAAAAAAGGGTTAATGCAGTTTATTGTATATTATGTTTGAATAGATGAATTACAGATAGTGGATTTGGATTTAGGTTGCAATATGAATAAATTGTGCAAATAAAACGCACATAATATGCACTAATTGGTTAAGGTTCAATATGCCTATACATTTGAAAGGGTATCAGAAGATGAATCTAAGGTATTCCAAACTCACTACTAAATAGAGAACCAACAAATTAATGAATTTGAAAATAATCAAGAAAATCGTATTTACATGTGCCACTTATACTAAATTTGATATCATAACTCCTCCTTTTAAGTTCAAGTTAAACAAATCCTTAAAGTATTCATTGAAATATATTATAGAAATGGACAGAGATAACATGATATGTTAAGACTTCCCTGAATAAGTAAGGAAAAAATTGTTACATGTCAAATTTTAGCTTTGAACTAATACTAAATCATTTAATGGTTAATTGTAATAACAAGATTAAACAATATATGATTAGTATGAGAAAGAAAAAAGAAAATTAAGAAAAGAAGAAGAGCCATGTGGTTCAAGCTAAGTGAACCCATCATGTTTACCAACATGTGATTCTTCCATTAAATTTCAAATCAAGTCTGTTAAAGTAAAAATGGCATACTATTAGAGAGAGAAGGAATAGAAATTCAAGCAAAAATAAAATTCCATAAAGAAAAAAGACCAAAAAAAGGGGAAAAGATAACTGGTTTTAACTTCAAAATTAATGTTAAAAAACCTGAACCTGTCACTTCTTAAACCATAAGGGGCATATTGATTTATTCCGCCCTGAACTACAGAGTGGGTTTTAGCAATTTAACACCCCAAAAAAAAAAAAATAAAAACAATAATAAATAAATGAAATAAATCATAGTGCAGCAAATGTTAAGATTAAACAAAAAGCCACTAGCAAGCAAATTATATGATGATCATGGATCAGGATCGTACCTGAAAAACAACTCGATGTTCAAAACTACAGAAGTCAACAACTAAGTATAAATGGGAACTTCCATTTTTCAAGCTTTCCCTATCCTTGATTTTTTCCATAGCCTTGAATGTGAGTCGATCTAGCCAATCAACAGGTTGAATCTGTCCCCTTTCATACTTATTTGCAAGCTTTTCCAGACGCTCCAATTCTCCACGCTCTTGCCTGGGGACCTATAGTGGGATATAATATACATTAAAAATTGTAGCTATATAACCAAATGCCAAACCAGAAACATTATGCACCAGCAACCAGAACCTTTCCAGGAGTACTTGTTGGAAACGATCCATCTGCTTGTTTCCCTAACCAGAGTCTAAGCTTCTGTTTCCCTGTTTTGAGTTGCATTTTGTTGTTGAATAGAAGAATCGTAGCGCCACCAATTAGCCCATCATCTTTTCCGCATGACAGATCCCAGACCTTAACATTCCAGGAGAATGGCAATAAGTAAAAGGCCAAACCAGGTAATGTAGTTATATTCTTATTAAAAGATAGAGGGAAAGGAAAGGCACTATAAAGCATAATAACATTGTCTTAAGAAATTCGCATAATAGAGGCTAAAATCCCCATGCATGCAATAATATAATTTACAAGTTTAAATCTTGAGCACTGCTAAAACAGTTAAAGTTAGGCAATCTCTATTTACCATCTGTATGAAAATTACCAAAGAAAATCTAAATGTAGTGTAGTAAATGTCCATGTAACATCTAAGGGGCATTGCAGTTCAATCTCGAGATCAAATAATTCATCTGAAGAAGCTAGCTTTTTTATGGCTGTCTTTAGACCAAGATATATTGGTGATCAATAATTTAAAGCCATTGATAAAATACGTGACTAGATACAGTTTTTGAAGTCTCATAAAGAAAAAGAAAACCATAACATCAATGACATTCATGCTAAGAGAGATACCATCAAAGATATTTTAAAATAAAAGAGGCGCAACTAAGGTTTTGCCAAACATGCCTAGAAAGAACCAAATAAGGAGGAAGTTGATACGGTACATGCCATGAAGATAACATTCTTTGACTCGTTTCATTCACACTCATTTACAAACTCATTACCAACCCACAAAAACAGAATTCAACTTGAACACAACTATGCAATGAGAATGCAAGAACAATTTTTTTCTACTCACTGTCAAAGCAAGTTGTGAATGTGCAGTCAAGTCTCGATATTTAGTACTCAATGTTATTAGTTCATTCCAACAATACAACGGTCCTGCAGACTCCAACCTGGTATCAGAACAATATATCAATTCCCTATCACTGGCAAATTATTTGAGAGAGGAAACACATTGAAAACTTCGCACACGAGTAAATAAATCTTTTAATTAGTTGATTAAAGGAAACTTTTGGTTTTCCATAAAAACCTTGTTTTTGTTGGAAGACCAAACGGAGCACCGTCAATGTACAATGCACACTCCACATAGAGTTCGCCTTTCCTCTCCTCTGTAGTGGAATCGGTCCCTGAAAAGCAATCGAAACCGAGGATAAACAATCATACCGATCTTTAAAGAACTAGTTCCAGTTATTTCAGATTTTCAAATTGAAGGTGAAAGAAAACTAGAATTTCACTACGCTGCAGCGTAAAACTTCCAAACTTCTTATACTAACTGTAGTAGTGAAATTATCATCAAAACTGCTAGTATAATTGGGTGGCAAAGATGGCTTACGAAGTGACAAGTTAAGAAAAAAGAAGGTTGAAATCCGCAATAGTAACTGAATTTGGACTCAAACCTGAATTGGGAGAATTTGGGGAAGGCAAAGTCCCCTCTAATCTGTCGACGCGAAAGGTAACGGGAAGGTTGATGTCGCAAGACAAGAAGAATCGAAATTCGTTGCCACTCATTATATCTTTTTTAGGGTTTCGATTAGCTCTAAATTTTCAGAATTAAATAGTAGGAAACTAATAACAAACAATGGAATTTTCTAAAAGAAAAAAAAGTTTTTTCTATCTCTCTTTCTTTTTCTGCCTGTAAGTCTAAGTTGCCAGCCAAAACGTGATAAAGGAGATAGAAGAGTTCGCGTAGAAGACGATCTAACTGAAACTGAAACTGAAATTGGATTTTTTATAAATAAAATAACAATTACGTTAAATTACACCCAAGTCACTAAACTATTAGTAGGTTTACGTTTTAGTCAATTAATTTTAAAAAGTTACAAAATGGTCATTGAATTATTCGAAAGTTTTTATTTAAATCACTATTATTCTAATTTGAGTAGAGCTTCATAGGAAGGTACTTAACTAGATAGTCTTAAGTGTATAACCATCAACTCAACACTAATAAAAAAAAATATGAACTCTTTTATGATTTATTGTGCGGTAATATCAATGAGTACCATACATGACTAATTGTCTTTTTAAAGGAAGTATTCTTACTGAACCAACATAGAAGCTGTAACACCCCATACCCGAGTCCGAGGCTTAGACCGGATACGAGACATTACTATGCTTGAACTTGCTTAATCATGTACTTACGGGCTATAAAATTTCGTTCTGAAATAAGAACTTCTCTTTCTTAATCAACTTGTACTTTTCATGGGCCTACGAGGCCTTAAACTCATGTCTGTAAACTTTCGTAACTCAATCAAAAACTTTTCATTGAAACAGGGGTCACACGCCCATGTGAGTTGGGACACGCCCGTATAACCTTAAGACACGCCCATGTCTCCCAACCGTGCTTAAAACTCGAGTTTACTGCCAAATTTCACACGGTCATGGCACGCCCGTGGTCCTAGCCCGTGTGAAAAACCTTAGCATTCTCGACTTATAACACACGCGCATGGCACGCCCGTGGACTTAGACCGTGTACTACATCTTGATATCTCGACTTATTTCACACGGCCGGGCACACGCCCATGTTCTAACTGTGTGTCATGCACGCGCCTTTAACGCACGACCGTGGGATTAGTCGTGGCCTATTCTTACTTATAAGACTAAGGTGCGGTTTATGCACGGCTAGACACACGCCCGCTGTGTGTCTAACCGTGTGGGCACTTAGAGGCTATTTACCAAGCCAATCACCATCCACGAAATTAAGACCAAACTCAAGCTCAATTCAAGAACTCAATTATTACATCTTTCATGAACAATATAACATGCTTCATTGATATTAATAACATACATACTTAGTCAAACTTGGCCAATCACTTAGCCATTTACAAAAGAATAATAAACTTGACACCCATACTTTTGCCCCTTTCTAAGACATATACTCAAAATGAAATGTTTCCTATACATGTCATACTTAATGTAAACAACTTGGCTATACCAAAATAGCGATTGATAGTGTGCTCTGAGACTCTGATGACAATGATCTACGAGATTAGCTTGGCGGAACTACATGGAAAGAAAGAATAAAAGACGTAAGCATTTAGCTTAGTAAGTTTGCATATAATGCACATAACAACATACTTGCTTAAATTAACCCATTTGACATAAACAATAGTATCATAATTTCAATTTATAAAGCTTATTGCTCATACTTGATTCTTACATATCTCATGATACTTACTAGTCTCATACTTGTGAGAGGTAAACAAGGTACTGTATCACTTGATCACATTGATCAGCATACATTTACATAATAATCATAATCTCTAATTTATCATTCATAACATGAATAATACTCGTTTTCACTTGATAATAACTTTACTTACTTAGCTTTCTTGTTATCTCTTTGGAGCTAAACTCGTTTGCCCGATGAATTTATATGAATAACCGAGGATACTAAATCTCATCTAAATTTTGAGGCCATGACTTAACATGGACTTATACTGAAGTCTTTCTTGTTCTCACCAATGCCATGCCTTAGCTTGGACTTATATGGGATCTCTTTCTCTTGATAACTTTTCAATGCCAAGCTTGCCTTGGTCTTACATGATAACTTGTTCAATGCCAAGCTTGCCTTGGACTTACATGATAACTTACTCAATGCCAAGCTTGCCTTGGACTTACATGATAACTTATTCAATGCCAAGCTTGCCTTGGACTTACATGATATCTTGCTTGCTTTCCGATGCCATGCCCTCGGCTTGGTCTTATCTGGACTTTCTTGTTTCATGTGGTAGATCGAGTATCCTAAGCTATTCAACTACAATCGGGGCTTTCTCATGCTTGGTTTCATTATTTTCTTTGTTTAACATAACATTAAACATTTTCATAATAACATTGTATATTATACTAAGCAATTCAATGATATAAATCATAAAGCTTAGAAATCATACAAACTTACCTCAATATACAAAATGTAGCTAGGTATGCAATTTAGTCCTCGACCTTGTTCTTGCCTCGGTTTCGATCCGGGCTTCATTTTTCTTGATCTATAGTCATAAATAGATCATTTAATAATCACATTGACTAAATTGACCCTTTACTCATACTTGGGCAAAATTACTATTTTGCCCCTATACTTTCTCATATTTGCTCTTTTGCCCTAAGGCTCGAAAAATAATTTTCATTCAACTTTCTTAGACTACATGCTTAGCTGATTCATTTTCTCTACTATAGCCATTATCAATTCTCATTATTTCTAATAGGTATGACTAATTTCAAAACTTTTACAAACTAGTCCCTATGCTCATTTTTCATGAAATTCACTTAGAAAAAGATGTTTATCTAACATCAAACTCTCATAAACTTCCATAAAACATCCTTTAACAAGCATACCATTCATGGGTAGATTTTTGAACATGCATCTTAGCTCACTTTATAGCTAAAAATAGCTAATTCAATATACGAGAACTTCAAAAATACGAAGAATATTAAAAACGGGGCTAAGATGAACTTACTAGCAAGCTTGAAAAAAATTAAGAATCCTAGCTATGGAGTCTCCAAATTTTTGGCATTAGAGGAAGAAGATGAATAGATTTTTATCATCTTTTTCCTATTTTAATCACTTATTAGGCTAATGACCAAAATGCCCTTCTCTTTAAAAATTTCTATTTTACTAACTCATGTCCATTTTTGTCCAAAAATTATAATTTGGGAAAATTGCTATTTAAGGACTCATAATTAATTTTCTAAAGCTATTTCATACAAAAAGCTTCTAGAAACTCATATTTCGCAACTTTTGCAATTTAGTCCTTTTTGATCATTCCATGTCAATTTCACAAAATTTCTACATGGAACTTTAGTACTATGATGCAAACATGTCTTAAACCTTAAGAACTCAATTTTATCGACTCGGTTTTGTGGTCTCGCACCACTATTCTCGACTAGGCCCCGAATCGGGATGTTACAATTCTCCCCTCTTAGGAATTTTCGTCCTCGAAAATCTTACCAAAGAAATAGGTTTGGGTATTTGGTTTCTCATGATTTCTTCGGTTCCCACGTAGCTTCTTCTACTCCATGTCTTTGCCACAATACTTTTTACCAGGGCAATACTTTTATTCCTTAGCCGCTTGACTTCCCGAGCTAAAATCTTAATCGGTTCTTCACCATAAGTCATGTCGGGATGAATCTCTACCTCTGACTGGGGAATTACATGCGAAGGGTCTGAACGTTAACATTGACACGTGAAATACATCATGTATCTTTTCTAACTCTGATGGCAAAGCCAATCTGTAAGCTACAGGCCCAACCTTCTCAGTAATCTCATACGGTCCAATAAAACATGGACTCAACTTGCCTTTCCGGCCAAATCTGAGAACTTTTCTCCAATGTGACACTTTCAAGAAAACTTTATCTCCGACTTAATACTCTATCTTTTTTCTCTTTAAGTTCGAATAGGACTTTTGTCTGTCCAATGCAGCTTTTAAACTTTCTCGTATCACTTTCACTTTCTCTTCAGCTTCTCTAACCAAATCAACCCCGTGAATTTGGTTTTCTTTAAGTTCAGTCCAATATACAGGCGTTCGTCACTTACGCCCATATAAAGCCTTGTAAGGCGCCATCTTTAAGCTCGACTGAAAACTATTATTGTAGGCAAACTCTATTAATGGGAGAAACTTTTCCCAGCTGCCTCGAAATTCAAGAATATAACATCTGAGCATATCCTCGAGTACTTGAATTAACCTCTCGAATTGACCGTCAGTTTGAGGATGAAAAGCGGTACTAAAGTTCAACTTTGTACCCAAGGCCTCTTGTAACTTCTTCCAAAACTTGAATGTGAATCTCGGATCTCTATCCGATATGATTGACAAGGGAACTCCATGAAGTCTTACTATTTCTGAAACATACAAGTTTGCCAACTGCTCTAGTGAGTAATCAACTGCATGGTATAAAATGGGTGACTTCTTGTAAGTCTATCGACCACAACCCATACAAACATCTTTCTTGCTCGGAGACAACGGTAAACCCGTTACAAAATCCATAATAATACTGGTCCCACTTCCACTTCGAAACTAAAATGGGTTGAAGCAAACAGAGAAGGTACTTGGTGTTGACCTTTACTTATCGACAAATCAAGCATTTGGAAACAAAATCGAAATATCTTTCTTCATTCTCGCCACCAATA
The DNA here is from genome assembly GCA_025698515.1 of Gossypium sturtianum. NCBI lineage: Eukaryota > Viridiplantae > Streptophyta > Magnoliopsida > Malvales > Malvaceae > Gossypium > Gossypium sturtianum. The sequence continues at coordinate 32,138,022 of CM046943.1, read as the reverse complement.
TCGTTGCTTCAAGTCATTATACATCTTGGTACTACCCGGATGTACAGATAAACATCCGTTATGGGCCTCATGCAAAATTTTTGAATAAGCTTTTTCTTTTCTCGGTACACAAACTCTATCTTTGAACATCGGACTTCCATTGGAACTAATCAGAAAGTCGACTCAACATCCGCTCTGCATCGATCTCTCCGAACTTGCAATTCACTATCCTTTTTTTGGGCTTCAATGATCTCTTGGAGGAAAATTGGTCTAGCTCTCAACTCAGCTAGTATAGAACCGTCGTCGGACAAAGTCATCTGTGAATTCATTGCCCTTAATGCAAATAAGGATTTTCTGCTTAAAGCGTCGGCGACCACATTCACCTTCCCGGGATGGTAATCAATGACCATCTCATAATCTTTTATCAACTCGAACCATCTCCGTTGTCTTAAGTTCAACTCTTTCTGCTTCATCAAGTACTTCAAACTTTTATGATCAGTGAAAATCCGACATTTCTCACCATATAGGTGATGTCTCCATATCTTCAATGCGAAGACTATGGCAGCCAATTCTAAATCAAGCGTCGGATAATTCTTCTCATGAGGCTTCAACTGTCTAGAGGCATAAGCAATAACTTTGTCTTCTTGCATAAGTACACAGCCTAATCCATTTAAGGATGCATCGCTATAAATCACAAATTCTTTCCCCTGCTCTCAAAGTTGTACTAAAGCTGGGGCTTCTGTCAACATTGTCTTCAACTTCTCGAAACTTTGTTGGCATCGTTCTGTCCACTCAAACTTCACATTTTTCTGTAACAATTTAGTCATCGGGGTTGCAATCATGGAAAACCCCTTGACGAATCGTCTGTAATAATGGCTAGGCCTAGAAAACTTCTAATCTCAGAGATATTCTTTGGTGGCTTCAAGTCCATAATGCTTAGAAAATCTTCTTTGGGGTCTACTCGAACTCCTTCTTCCGAGACAATATGTCCCAGAAATCCTATACGTGAGCCAAAATTCACTTTACCGAACTTGGCATATAATTGATTTTCTCGTAGAATCTGTAAAACTATCCGTAGGTGCTCAGCATGCTCATTCTCATCTCGGGAATAAATCAGTATGTCGTCAATGAAAACGACTACAAACCTGTTGATAAGCCGTAAAAGTAACATATTTTAAGCCCACATTTAATATGCTTTTGGATGATTTAAGCCCCAATTTATGTAAAAAGGTGCTCTTAATCCTTTCTTTTCATGTCTTATACTAAGGAAAGCACCCAATGACAAAAAGAACGAGAAACGGGCTTAAAATAGACCAAATTGGGCCAAGCCACGAAATCAGCACGGCCTGGACTTCAAGCCACACGGCCGTGCCACCATTCCTACTAGAACACGGCCTTACCACGACTTACACGGCCGTGCCTCATTCAACAGTGTCGAACATGGCCTGAAGATGATTCACACGGGCGTGTGCCATGGCCGTGTCCCTGCCACGGGAAAGAGGAATTTTACTCGGATTTGGATGCTTGGAGGCAAAGAAACACATTCCTAAGTCTACTTAAACTCCCAAATAGGAACTGCACTCAAATTAGGATACTTGAAGGCCAAGTAAAGCATCTCAAAGCCTATATAAACAACCCAGGGGCAACTTGTCAAGGGAGTTCGACAGAAACCCTCTGTCGAGGGGAGCCCAAAGCTATCGTCTAGGGGCGTCGTGCTAAGCTAGAGAAGGCAGATTTGTGGGGATTCACTCAGGGATAGCCAGTTGATCAATCTCAAGAAGCCAGAGTTATACTCAAGACGGAGGATCTCCTCTTCAATTCCTTCAGGGGGTTTTAGGGATTTCTTATGTTTTGTTTTATCTTTTCTCTTGAGATGTTTTCCTTTATTGTTATGAACTAAACCCTTTGGATACCTGAAGGGGATGAAACCTATGATAAATCTTGTTATTTGAATTATATGATAATAACTTAGTTTGTTCTTAATTATGTGAGCTTAATCCAAATTTAATGTGCTTAGGTGGAGGAGGAATAGACCCTGCCTAAGAGTAGATCCAACATAATTAAGCGGAGTTGATCGCACGCCTAGAGATAGGGTGACGAGATTTTGCCGGATTAGGGTGAAACCTAATATGGGAATCCACAGATCGATTTACTGCTATTCTTGGGGGTTATTATAAGAGAACGAGAGTTCCACTAATTAACCTAGGGTTAGACGTTATTCGCCTCGAGAGAGGGTTTAATATACGTTAGGGAGTCTTACGGATCAAACTAAGTAAATAAATCGTATGGTTCAGTGTTAGATAACAAGTGAAGTCTAGGTGGATTCTTCCTAGGGTATCGTCGAAATCAACTGAGTTTTTCCAAAGTTATTTTCAAAATTCATTCTTCTTTGTCTTAGAGTCTTTAGTTTAGTAGTTAATTAATTCAGATTAATAAACAACTTCACTTATTTTAGGCTAAATAATAAAAAGAAAGTTAGTATTAGTATTTTTAGTTCCTTTGGGTTCGATAATCCGGTCTTGCCTAAACTATACTACTGTTCGATAGGTGCACTTGCCTTTAATCGTTGTCAGAGTTAGTTTCCAGGTTTGATCATTCTTTTATAAATTTTAAAACTCTGATTTACAGCGATCACCTGTCAAGGTACGGTCTAAAAATACGGTTCATTAAGTCCATGAATACCGCCGGAGCATTGGTCAAACCAAAGGGCATGACTAAAAATTCATAATGCCATACCTTGTTCGGAAGGCTGTTTTAGGCACATCTGATTCTTTTACTCGTAGCTGGTAGTACCCTGATCTCAAGTCTATTTTGGAGAACACAGCGGCTCCTTTCAATTGATCGAACAAATCATCTATTCTAGGCAATAGGTACTTGTTCTTTACTGTCACTTTATTAAGTTGACGGTAATCTATGCACAGTCTCATAGTGCCGACTTTCTTTTTCATAAATAAAACCAGAGCACCCCAGGGAGAACAACTTGACCTTGCAAAGCCTTTATCTGTCAACTCTTGTAACTGCGACTTCAGCTCCTTCAACTCCGTCGGAGCCATTCTGTAAGGAGTAATAGATATTGGTATAGTACCAGAAGCTAGCTCAATGCTGAACTCAACCTCTCTAACTGGTGGTAGTCCTGGCAATTCCTCGGGAAACACATCCACGTACTCACACACTATTGGCACTGACTCAATCCTTAACTCTGTTTCTTTTTCATTCATCACAAAAGCCAAATATGCTTCATACCCCTTTCTCATGTATCTCTGTGCTGTCACGTGAGAAATCAATTCTGACAATCTACTCTGTTCATCTGATTCTATGTAAAGGGTGTCCCCATCCTCACATCTCATTTCAATGTATTTCTTCCCACAATTAACTATTACATTATGGGCAGTTAACTAGTCCATACCGAGAATGAGATCAAACTCGTCAAATGGTAACAACATAAGGTTTGCTTTAAAACAATGACCTCTAATCATTAATGGACATTCTCTACATACTTCATTCACTAACACACTCTTGCCTAAAGGAGTAGACACTCTAATCACAACTTCTGTAAACTCTATAGGCATACTCAAATCGGATACCAATTTCATGCAAATGTAAGAGTGTGTAGATCCGGGATCTATTAAAGCAATAGCTTTAACATCATGAAGAGAAAAGGTACCCATGATAACATCATGGGAAGATGCCTCTTCGCGAGTGCGAATGGCATAAGTCCATGCAAGCGCCCTACCCTCGGGTCTCGCGGCCTGCTCTCTAGGGTTACCTCTTCCACTTGCCCCACTTCCGGGGTTTCTCTGCGGCCTTCCTCTGACCATACTCCCAGATCTTGGGTTCGAAGTTCTGTCCTCTTTCATCATCTCTGGACAATCTTTTATGTAGTGGTACTGGGAACCACATCTGAAACATGCATTTTTGTGTGCTCGGCATTCCCCTAAATGACGTCTGCCACAATGTGGGCATTTGGGTCTATCAGATCGAATATTCCCTACACTAGCGACTGAAGTAGTCAGTGCTTTATTTCCCGAATACTGTTTACTCTTGTCCTTCCTGGAAAATCCAGTGGAAGTAGCCGATCGGGCAGGGAAATCTCTTGACTTCTTGGATGAAGATTGGAATGACTTGTTCTACTGCCTCTTTCTAGAGTCGCGAGACTCCATTTCAGATTTCTTCTTCTCTTTTACTAGTTCTTCGGCTTTACAAGCCCTCTCGACCAGTACAACAAATTCCTTCAATTCTAGGATAGCAACAAACAGTTTGATGTCCTCATTTAGCCCATCTTCAAATCTTTTACTCGTGATGACTTCGGTGGACACGCATTCTCGAGCGTATTTGCTGAGTCTTACAAACTCACGCTCGTAGTCAGTTACAGACATCTTGCCTTGTTTTAGTTCTAGGAATTCCTTCAATTTCTGGTCCACAAACCTTTGACTGATATACTTTTTCTTGAACTCTTCTTGGAAGAATTCCCATATGATCTTTTCTCTTGGGACTACTGCTACCAAGGTGTTCCACCATTGATAGGTAGAATCTCTTAAAAGAGAAACTACGCACTTCATGCACTCTTCAGGTGTACATGATAGCTCATTAAATACCCTGATGGTATTTTCTAACCAGAATTCAGCTCTTTCTGGATCATCATCTTTTCTAGCCCGGAATTCTTCTGCCCCATGTTTCCTGATTCTATCAACTGGAGGCTTCTCTCCTCTTACCACCTCTACTACTTGAGGGGTAATTGGGATAGGTTGAGGAATAGGTGGGGGTGGAGGGGGTTGTGCATTCGGGTTCGTACGAACGAACACCGTGTACCATGTTTTCATCATATGGATGAAGGCTTCTCTAGCCTCTTCTCCTCCTCCTTGAGTCACCGTAGTGGGTCTATTCTCGTTCTCATTCGGCACCGTCCCTTCAGCGGGAGCTGGCGCATTACTTTCTACGTCATCCGCCATATCTCTTTCAGGATCCATTTACTATATATATAAACATAATTTAAGTCGTCAGGAGTCGTCACACTATCATTATAAAAACATTCTTACGTATGGCATGTATAGCTAGACTTGTGCTCGTGCTACGTTAGTCTTAGAACCGACTAAACCGTAGCTCTGATACCACTAAATGTAACACCCCATACCCGAGTCCGAGGCTTAGACCGGATACAAGACATTACTATGCTTGAACTTGCTTAATCATGTACTTACGGGCTATAAAATTTTGTTCTGAAATAAGAACTTCTCTTTCTTAATCAACTTGTACTTTTCATGGGCCTACGAGGCCTTAAACTCATGTCCGTAAACTTTCGTAACTCAATCAAAAGTTTTCATTGAAAAACAGGGTCACACGCCCATGTGAGTTGGGACACGCGCGTGTAACCACGAGACACGCGCCCATGTCTCCCAACCGTGCTTAAAACTCGAGCTTCTTCGCCAAATTTCACACGGCCATGGCAGCGCGCCGTGGTCCTAGCGTGTGAAAAACCTTAGCATTCTCGACTTATAACACACGGCCATGGCACGCCCGTGGACTTAGACCGTGTACTACATCTTGATATATCGACTTATTTCACGACCAGGGCACACGCCCCCATGTTCTAACCGTGTGTCATGCACGGCCTTAACACACGGTCGTGGGATTAGTCCGTGGCCTATTCTTACTTATAAGACTAAGGTGCAGTTTATGCATGGCCTAGACACACGCCCGTGTGTCTAACCGTGTGGGCACTTAGAGGCTATTTACCAAGCCAATTGCCATCCTGAAATTAAGACCAAACTCAAGCTCAATTCAGCAACTCAATTATTACATCTTTCATGAACAATATAACATGCTTCATTGATATTAATAACATACATACTTAGTCAAACTTGGCCAATCAGACATATACTCAAAATGAAATGTTTCCTATACATGCCATACTTAATGTAAACAACTTGGATATACCAAAATAGCGATTGATAGTATGCTCGGAGCTCCGATGACAATGATCCACGAGATTAGCTTGGCGGAACTACATGGAAAGAAAGAATAAAAGACGTAAGCATTTAGCTTAGTAAGTTTGCATATAATACACATAACAACATACTTGCTTAAATTAACCCATTTGACATAAACAATGGTATCATAATTTCAGCTATAAAGCTTACTTGCTCATACTTGATTCTTACATATCTCATGATACTTACTAGTCTCATACTTGTGAGGTAAACAAGGTACCTGTATCACTTGATCACATTGATCAGCATACATTTACATAATAATCATAATCTCTAATTTATCATTCATAACATGAATAATACTCGTTTTCACTTGATAATAACTTTACTTACTTAACTTTCTTGTTATCTCTTTGGAGCTAAACTCGTTTGCCCGATAAATTTATATGAATAACCGAGGATACTAAATCTCATCTAAATTTCCAGGCCATGACTTAACATGGACTTATACGAAGTCTTTCTTGTTCTCACCAATGCCATGCCTTAACTTGGACTTATATGGGATCTCTTTCTCTTGATAACTTTTCAATGCCAAGCTTGCCTTGGTCTTACATGATAACTTACTCAATGCCAAGCTTGCATTGGACTTACATGATAACTTACTCAATGCCAAGCTTGCCTTGGAGATAACTTACTCAATGCCAAGCTTGCCTTGGACTTACATGATAACTTATTCAATGCCAAGCTTGCCTTGGACTTACATGATAACTTATTCAATGCCAAGCTTGCCTTGGACTTACATGATATCTTGCTTGCTTGCCGATGCCATGCCTCGGCTTGGTCTTATACGGACTTTCTTGTTTCATGTGGTAGATCGAGTATCCTAAGCTATTCAACTACAATCGGGGCTTTCTCATGCTTGGTTTCATTATTTTCTTTGTTTAACATAACATTAAACATTTTCATAATAACATTGTATATTATACTAAGCAATTCAATGATATAAATCATAAAGCTTAGAAATCATACAAACTTACCTCAATATACAAAATGTAGCTAGGTATGCAATTTAGTCCTCGACCTTGTTCTTGCCTCGGTTTCGATCCAGGCTTCATTTTTCTTGATCTATAGTCATAAATAGATCATTTAATAATCACATTGACTAAATTGACCATTTACTCATACTTGGGAAAAATTACTATTTTGCCCCTATACTTTCTCATATTTGCTCTTTTTCCCCAAGGCTCGAAAAATAATTTTCATTCAACTTTCTTAGACTACATGCTTAGCTAATTCATTTTCTCTACTATAGCCATTATCAATTCTCATTATTTCTAATAGGTATGACTAATTTCAAAACTTTTACAAACTAGTCCCTATGCTCATTTTTCATGAAATTCACTTAGAAAAAGATGTTTATCTAACATCAAACTCTCATAAACTTCCATAAAACATCCTTTAACAAGCATACCATTCATGGGTAGATTTTTGAACATGCATCTTAGCTCACTTTATAGCTAAAAATAGCTAATTCAATATACGAGAACTTCAAAAATACGAAGAATATTAAAAACGGGGCTAAGATGAACTTACTAGCAAGCTTGAAAAAATGAAGAATCCTAGCTATGGAGTCTCCAATATTTCGGCATTAGAGGAAGAAGATGAATAGATTTTTATCATCTTTTTTCCTATTTTAATCACTTATTAGGCTAATGACCAAAATGCCATTCTCTTTAAAAATTTCTATTTTACTAACTCATGTCCATTTTTGTCCAAAAATTATAATTTGGGAAAATCGCTATTTAAGGACTCATAATTAATATTCTAAAGCTATTTCATACAAAAAGCTTCTAGAAACTCATATTTCGCAACTTTTGCAATTTAGTCCTTTTTTATCATTCCATGTCAATTTCACAAAATTTCTACATGGAACTTTAGTACTATGATGCAAACATGTCTTAAACCTTAAGAACTCAATTTTACTGACTCGGGTTTATGGTCTCGCACCACTATTCCGACTAGACCCTGAATCGAGATGTTACAGAAGCCACTAACACAGGCGTAAGTCTTGTTTGGGGACCTTTTCCCACTTAATATTTTAAAAAAAATATGCAAGGTTCTTTTTTTTTTATTTCTGTCATGAATGATTGAAAATGCAAAGAAGTGTAAACGACATTCTTCTCCTAAACTATAGGACATGCTTTTATCATATATGCATGAATATACCTTTCAATTTATCAACATCTAATTATTTATAATATTTAACATATCATAATCATAAATAGATAATAAATCGACTCTGACCAATCAAAAGTTTTCATAGTTTCATATTAGGGGAAAGCTAAGATAATTAAAAAGTAAAATAATTTTCTCAAAACATTCTTTGGGTCTTTTGGGTGAAAGCCAAACATACATAATTTTCCCAAAAAGAACTTGTCAGCCAAAACCAAATCTTGAATCAAGAACCAAAGTCACCGCTGCCACCGTCGACCACAATCATCACCACAAACGATTTCCCCAAGAAACCCGTGTGCCAATTATTGTTGAATTTATCTCGACTATCATGCCTTTACCACCGCCGACACTAGCACATTGGTCTAGTGCTACTCTTGATCACAACATTTCACCTGCATGCGTCATGCACACCTCGCCTGGTCGGCTAGGCGGTATCGGTTGTCGATCTTATGTAGCCTTCACATGCAAGGGGAATCCCCTAGGTGATATGAGCCTTTCAAATGGCTTCGAGTGTAAAGCCCTTAGCATGTTCGATGGTAATCAACAATTATCAATTGGTTGGGGTGTGAGGCCCTAATCAGTTGTCTATTATATCGAGGCTTGGTTGGGCACGATGCTTGGAAAATGCCATGCGCTTGTTGTGGTGTGAAGCTTCGGCCCCTCACTCCTTGCAGCATCTGCTATGGTACAATGCCCCGGCTGTAACACCCCATACCCGAGTCCAAGGCTAAGACTGAATACGAGACATTACCATGCTTGAACTCACTTAAACATGTACTTGCGGGCTATAAAATTTTGTTCCGAAATAGAAACTCTTCTTTCTTAGTCAAAACGTACATATCATGGGCCTATGAGGCCTTAAACACATATCCGAGAACTTTCAGAATACAACCGGGAACTTTTCCTCGAAACAGGGGTCACATGCCCATGTGGCTTGGGGCACACCCGTGTACCCCTAAGACACGCCCATGTCTCCCAACCGTGGTCGACACTGACTAATCTCGCACGGTCTTGACACGCCCTTGGACTGAAACCGTGTGCTATACCTTGATATACTGACTTGTTCACACGGCCGGGGCACACGCCCATGTTCTAACCATGTATCACACAAGGTCTAAACAAACGGCCGTGGGATTAGCCCGTGGTCTATTCTGACTTAAGATACAAAGGTGCAGGGTGCACACGGCTAGACACACGCCCATGTGTCCATCCGTGTGGGAACTTAGAGGCTATTTACCATGCTGATTGCCACCCTGAAATCAAGACCAAACTCATGCTCAATTCAGCAACTCAAGTAATACATCTAACATGAACAAGGATGCATACTTCATTAATAGATTAAAACATACATACTTAATCATTCATGACTCATCTCTTTGGCCATAAATAAAAAGAATACTAAGCTTGATAGCCAACACTTTGGCTAGTTTTAAAACATAAATCAAAATGAAATGTTTCCTATACATGCCATACTTAATATAAACAACTTGGCTATACCAAACTAGCGATTGATAGTGTGCTCCGAGCTCCAATGACAATGATCTACGAGATTAGCTTGGCGGGACTACATGGAAAGAAAGAATAAAGGACGTAAGCATTTAGCTTAGTAAGTTTGCATGCAATTCTCATAGCAATATATTTGCTTAACATTAACCATTCATCATAAACAATGGCATTATGAAATCTCAAGTATTTAAGCTTACTTACTCTTACTGATTCTTACACATCTCATGGTACTTACTATTCTCATGCTCGATGCGGTAACAAGATACTGTATCACTTGATCACATAGATCAAGTATACTTTACTATGATAAGCATAATCTCAACTTCATCATTCATATCATGAATAATACTCTTAATTAACTCTGACTAGCATAACTTGATAATAACTTTACTTACTTAACTTTCTTACTTTCTCATTTAATCTTTACTCTTTTGCCCGATGAATTACTATGAATAACAGAGGATACTAAATCTCAAAACACATGTGTCTTGATGCCAATGCTATATCCTTGATATAGTCTTACATGGGATCTCTTACTTGGTATTGATGCCATGTCTTGACATGGGCTTACACGAAGTCTTCCTTATGAGTTCCCTTGGGAACTTACCATTGCCATGTCTTGACATGGTCTTACTTGGTATCTTTACTTGTCAATGCCGAGCCTTGGCTTGGACTTACATGAAATCTTTCTTGTTACTCACCAATGCCATGCCTTGGCTTGGACTTACATGGGATCTCTATCTCTTTATAGCTTTTCAATGCCAAGACTTGTCTTGGACTTACATGATAACTTTTCTTGGAGACTCACCAATGCCATACGTTGGCTTGGGCTTATATGGGTCTTCATCTCATAATAACTCTTCAATGCCAAGACTTGTCTTGGTCTTACATGATAACTTGCTTGATCGCCGATGCCATGCCTTGGCTTGGTCTTATACGGACTTTCTCATTTCATGTGATAGATCGAGTATCCTAAGTAATTCAACTTCAATTGGGACTTTCTCATGCTTGATCTCATTGATTTCTTTGTTTAACATAGCATTAAACAATCTCATAGAATTTAAAATATATTCTACATTATACTAAGAAATTCAATGATATTAATCATAAAGCTTAGAAAACATACAAACTTACCTCAATATACAAAATGTGTGTAGATATGCAATTTAGTCCTCGACTTTGTTCTTGCCTCGGTTTCGATCCGGGCTTCATTTTTCTTGATCTATAATAATAATTAGATCATTTAATACTCACATTGACTAAATTGACTCTTAACTTATACTTTGGCAAAATTACTATTTTGCCCCTAAACTTTCTCATATTTGCACTTTTGCCTCTAGGCTCGTAAAATGATTCTCATTTAACTTTCTTAAACATCATGCTTAGCTGGTTCATTTTCTCTACTATAACAATCATCAATTCTCACAATTTCTAATAGGTATGACCAATTTCATAACTAATACAAATTAGTCCATACTATCATTTTTCATGAAATTCACTAAGGAAAAGATGTTTATCTAACATCAAACTCTCATAAACTTCCATAAAATATCATTTTACAAGCATGTCACTATTGGGTAGATTTTTGAACATGCATCTTAGCTCATTTTATAGCTAAAAATAGCTAATTCATAATACGAGAACTTCAAAAATACGAAGAATATTAAAAACGGGGCTAAGATGAACTTACTAGCAAGCTTGAAATATGAACAAACCCTAGCTATGGGGTTCTTCAAATTTTCGGCACCAAGGAAGAAGATGAATGAAATTTTTATCATCTTTTTCCTATTTTAATCATTTAATTGGTAAATTACCAAAATGCCGTTCTCTTTAAAAATTTACAATTTACTAACTCATGTCCATTTTTGTCCAATAATTATAATTTGGGAAAATTTCTATTTAAGGACTTCTAATTAATATTCTAAAGCTATTTCATACAAAAAGCTTCTAGAAACTCATATTTTGCAACTTTTGCAATTTAGTCCTATTTGATCATTCCATGTCAATTTCACAAAATTTCTACATGGAACTTTAATACTATCATGCAAACATGTCATAAACCTTAAGAACTCAATTTAATAACTCAAATTTGTGGTCTCGCACCACTATTTTGACTAGGCCCTAAATCGGTACATTACAATAATTCTCCTCTAGGAATTTTCGTCCTCAAAAATCTTACCAGCAAACAGGTTTGGGTACTGGTTTCTCATGCTCTTTTCTGGTTCCCACGTAGCTTCTTCTATTCCATACCTTTGCCACAATACTTTTACCGGGACAATACTTTTATTTCTTAGCTGCTTGACTTCCCGAGCTAAAATCTTAACTGGTTCTTCACCATAAGTCATGTCGGGATGAATCTCTATCTCTGACGGGTTAATTACATGTGAAGGATCTGATCGGTAGCGTCGCAACATGGGCATGTGAAACACATCGTGAATCTTTTCTAACTCTGATGGCAAAGCCAATCGATAAGCTACCGGCCCAACTTTCTCGTTAATCTCACACGGTTCAATAAAACGTGGACTCAACTTGCCTTTCCGGCCAAATCTGAGAACTTTTCTCCATGGTGACACTTTTAAGAAAAATTTATCTCCGACTTGATACTCTATCTCTTTTCTCTTTAAGTATGAATAGGACTTCTTTCTATCTGATGCAGCTTTTAAACATTCTCGTATCACTTTCACTTTCTCTTCAGCTTCTCTAACCAAATATACCCCGTGAATTTGGTTTTCCTTGAGTTCAGTCCAAAATAAAGGCGTTCTGCACTTACACCCATATAGAGCCTCATAAGGCGCCATCTTTAAACTCGACTGAAAACTATTATTGCAGGCAAACTCTACCAATGGGAGAAACTTTTCCCAACTGCCTCGGAATTCAAGAATACAATATCTGAGCATATCCTCGAGTACTTGAATTAACCTCTTCGACTGACCGTCAGTTTGAGGATGAAAAGCGGTACTAAAGTTCAACTTTGTACCCAAAGCCTCTTGCAACTTCTTTCAAAATCTGGATGTGAACCTCGGATCTCTATCCGAGATAATTGACAACGGAACACCGTGAAGCCTTATTATTTCTGAAACATACAAGTTTTCCAACTTGTCTAGTGAGTAATCAACTCGTACAGGTAAGAAATGGGCTGACTTCATGAGTCTATCAACCATAACCCATATAGCATCTTTCTTGCTCGGATATAATGGTAAACCCGTTACAAAATCCATAGTAATACGGTCCTATTTCCACTCCGGAACCAAAATGGGTTGAAGCAAACCCGAAGGTACTTGGTGTTCAGCCTTTACTTGCTGACAAATCAAGCATTTGGAAACAATCTCTAAAATATCTTTCTTCATTCTCGGCCACCAATACTGTTGCTTTAAGTCATTAAACATTTTGGTACTACTCGGATGTACAGATAAACATTCGTTATGTGCTTCATGCAAAATTCTCTGAATAAGCTCATCCTTTCTTGGTACACAAATTCTATCTTTGAACATTAGACTTCCATTGGGACTAATCCGAAAATCAGACTCAACATCTGTCTCGCACTGAGCTCTCTTGACTTGCAATTCACTATCTTCTTTCTGAGCCTCAAAAATCTCTTGGAGGAATACTGGTCTAGCTTTCAACTCAACTAGAATAGAACCATCAGTGGATAAAGTCATCCGTGAATTTACTGCCCTTAATGCAAATAGGGACTTTCTACTCAAAGCGTCGGCGACCACATTCGCCTTCCCAGGATGGTAGTTAATGACCATCTCATAGTCTTTTATCAACTCTAACCATCTCCGCTACCTTAAGTTCAACTCTTTCTGCGTCATCAAGTACTTCAAACTTTTGTGATCGGTGAAAATCCGACATCTCTCACCATATAGGTGGTGTCTCCATATCTTCAATGCGAAGACTATGGCAACCAACTCTAGATCGTGGGTCGGATAATTCTTCTCATGAGGCTTCAACTGTCTTGAGGCATAAGCAATCATTTGGCCTTCTTGCATAAGTACACAGCCTAATCCATTTAAGGATGCATCGCTGTAAATCACAAATTCTTTCCTCGCCTCAGTTGTACTAAAGCTGGAGCTTCTCACAACATCGCTTTTGGTTTCTCGAACTTTGTTGGCATCTTTTACATCACTCAAACTTCACATTTTTCTCAGTAACAATTTAGTCATCGGGGTTGCAATAATAGAAAACCCCTTGATGAATCGTCTATAATAAGGCTAGGCCTAGGAAACTTCTAACCTCAGAGACATTCTTGGTGGCTTCCGGTCCATAATAGCCAGAAATCTTACCGAGGTCTACTCGAACTCCTTCTCCCGAGACAATATGTCCCAAAATCCTACTGCCGTTGAGCCAAAATTCGCTTTTCTTTGAACTTGGCATACAACCGATTTTCTCGTAGAATCCAGTGAAACTCTCCGTAAGTGCTCAGCATGCTCATTCTCATCTCGGGAATAAATCAGTATGTCGTCAATGAAAACGAATACAAACTTGTCGAGGTATGGTCTAAAAATGTGATTCATTAAGTCCATGAATACCGTAGGAGCATTGGTTAAACCAAAAGGCATGACTAAAAATTCATAATGCCCATTCCTTGTTCGAAAAGCTGTCTTAGACACATCTAATTCCTTTACTCTTAACTGATAGTACCCTGATCTCAAGTCTATTTTGGAGAACACAGTGGCTCATTTCAATTGATCGAACAAATCATCGATCCTAGGCAATGGGTACTTGTTCTTCACCGTCACTTTATTAAGCTGACGGTAATCTATGCACAATCTCATGGTGCCATCTTTCTTTTTCACAAATAAAACTGGAGCACTCCGGGAGAACAACTTGACCTAGCAAAGCCTTTATCTCTGTCAACTCTTGCAATCGTGACTTCACTCCTTTAACTCCGTTGGAGCCATTCGTAAGGAGTAATAGATATTGGTGCGATCGCAGAGCAGTTCAATGCCGAACTCAATCTCTCTTACTGGGGGTAGTCCTGGTAATTTCTTTGGGAAAAACATCCACGTACTCATATACTATCGGTACTGACTCAATCTTTAACTCTATTTCTTTATCATTCATCACAATGGCCAAATATGCCTCGTACCCCTTTCTTATGTATCTCTGTGCCGTCATGTGAAAAATCATTGCCGGTGATTTACTTTGCTCATCTGATTCTATATGAAGAATATCCCCATTCTCACATCTCGTCTCAATATATTTCTTCCCACAATTAACTATTATATCATGAGTGGTCAACCAGTCCATACCAAGAATGATGTCAAACTCATCAAATGGTAGCAACATAAGATTTGCTTTAAAGTAATGACCTCTAATCATTAATGGACAATCTTTACATACTTCATCAACTAACACACTCTTTCCTAAAGGATTAGACACCTTAATCGTAAATTCTGTAGAATCTATAGGCATATTCATACTGGATACTAGTTTCATACAAATGTAAGAGTGTGTGGATCCAGGATCTATTAAATCAATAACTTTAACATCATGAAGAGAAAAGGTACCCGTAATAACATCAGGAGAAGATGCCTCTTCGCGGGCGCGAATGGCATAAGTCCTCGCAGGCGCCCTACCCTCGGGTCTCGCAACCTAGTCTCTAGGGTTACCCCTTCTACTTGCCCCACTTCCTGGGTTCCTTTGCGGTCTTCCTCTGACTACACTCCCGGATCTCAGGTTCGGAACTCTATCTTCTTTCATTGTCTCTGGACAATCTTTTATGTAGTGGTCCTAGGAACCATATCTGAAACATGCATTTTCATGTGCTTGACATTCTCCAAAATGACGTCTGCCACACTGTGGGCATTCGGGTCTATCCGATCGGATGTTCCCCACACTAGCAACTGAGGTTGTCTGTGCCTTACTTCCCGAATACTGCTTACTCTTGTCCTTCCTTGAAAACCTAGTGGAAGTAGCCGATCGGGTGGAGAAATCTCTTGACTTCTTGGATGTGGACTGGAATGACTTATTCCACTGTCTCTTTTTAGAGTCACGAGACTCTATTTTAGACTTTCTCTTCTCCTTTACTAGTTCTTCGGCTTTACAAGCCCTCTCTACTAGCACAACGAATTCCTTCAGTTCTAGGACAGCAACAAACAATTTGATGTCCTTATTTAGCCTATCTTCAAATCTCTTACTCATGATGGCCTCGATGGACACGCATTCTCGAGCGTATTTTCTGAGCCGTACAAACTCACGCTTATAATCAGTCACAGACATCTTGCCTTGCTTTAACTCTAGAAATTCCTTTCTTTTCTGGTCCACGAACCTTTGACTGATATAATTTTTCTTGAACTCTTCTTGGAAGAATTCCCATGTGACCTTTTCCCTCGGTACCACAGACACCAATGTGTTCCACCATTGATAGGCAGAATCTCTTAAAAGAGAGACTACACATTTCATGTATTCCTCAGATGTGCATGACAACTCATTAAATACCCTGATGGTATTTTCTAACCAGAATTCAGCTTTTTTCGGATCATCATCTTTTCTAGCACGGAATTCTTTACGCCCCATGTTTCCGATTCTATCAAGCTGGAGGCTTCTCTCCTCTTACCACCTCTACTACTTGAGGGGATCTTTGGGATAGGTTGAGGAATAGGTGGGGGTGGAGGGGGTTGCGCATTCGGGTTCGTACGAACGAACTCCGTATACCATGTATTCATCATATGGAAGAAGGCTTCTTTAGCCTCTTCTCCTCCTTCTTGACTCACCGTAGTGGGTCTATTCTCATTCTCGTTTGGCACCGTCCCTTCAGCGAGAGCCAGCGCGTTACTTTCTATGTCATCCACCACAGCTCTATCGGGATCCATTTACTAAATGTATAAACATAATTTAAGTCGTCAGGAGTCGTTACACTATCATTATAAAAACATTCTTACGTATGGCATGTATAGCTAGACTCGTGCTCGTGCTACATTAGTCCTAGAACTGACTAAACCGTAGCTCTGATACCATTAAATGTAACACCCCATACCTGAGTCCAAGGCTAAGACTGGATACGAGATACTACCATGCTTGAACTCACTTAAACATGTACTTACGGGCTGTAAAATTTTGTTTTGAAATAGAAACTCTTCTTTATTAGTCAAAACGTACATATCATGGGCCTGTGAGGCCTTAAACACATATACGGGAACTTTCAAAATACAATCGGGAACTTTTCCTCGAAACAGGGGTCACACGCCCATGTGGCTTGGGGCATGCCCGTGTACCCCTAAGACACACCCATGTCTCCCAACCGTGGTCGACACTGACTAATCTCACACGGTCTTGACACGCCCGTGGACTGAAACCGTGTGCTATACCTTGATATACTAACTTATTCACACGGCCGGGGCACACGCCCATGTTCTAACAGTGTATCACACACGGTCTAAACAAACGGCCGTGGGATTAGCCCGTGGTCTATTCTGACTTAAGATACAAAAGTGCAGGGTGCACACGGCCTAGACACACGCCCGTGTGTCCATCTGTGTGGGCACTTGAGGCTATTTACCAAGCCAATTGCCACCTTGAAATCAAGACCAAACTCATGCTCAATTCAGCAACTCAAGTATTACATCTAACATGAACAAGGATGCATACTTAATTGATAGATTAAAACATACATACTTAATCATTCATGACTCATCTCTTTGGCCATATACAAAAAGAATGCTAAGCTTGATAGCAAACACTTTGGCTAGTTTTAAAACATAACTCAAAAAATGAAATGTTTCCTATACATGCCATACTTAATATAAACAACTTGGCTATACCAAAATAGCGATTGATAGTGTGCTCCGAGCTCCGATGACGATGATCCACGAGATTAGCTTGGCGGGACTACATGGAAAGAAAGAATAAAGGACGTAAGCATTTAGCTTAGTAAGTTTGCATGCAATTCTCATAGCAATATATTTGCTTAACATTAACCATTCATCATAAACAATGGCATTATGAAATCTCAAGTATTTAAGCTTACTTACTCTTCTCGATTCTTACACATCTCATGGTACTTACTATTCTCATACTGCAAATGCGGTAACAAGATACTGTATCACTTGATCACATAGATCAGTATACTTTACTATGATAAGTATAATCTCAACTTCATCATTCATATCATGAATAATACTCTTAATTAACTCTGACTAGCATAACTTGATAATAACTTTACTTACTTAACTTTCTTACTTTCTCATTTAATCTTTACTCTTTTGCCCGATGAATTACTATGAATAACAGAGGATACTAAATCTTAAAACACATGTGTCTTGATGCCAATGCTATATCCTTGATATAGTCTTACACGGGATCTCTTACTTGGTATTGATGCCATGTCTTGACATGGGCTTACACAAAGTCTTCCTTATGAGTTCCCTTGGGAACTTACCATTGCCATGTCTCGACATGGTCTTACTTGGTATCTTTACTTGTCAATGCCGAGCCTTGGCTTGGACTTACATGAAATCTTTCTTGTTACTCACCAATGCCATGCCTTGGCTTGGACTTACATGGGATCTCTATCTCTTTATAGCTTTTCAATACCAAGACTTGTCTTGGACTTACATGATAACTTTGCTTGGAGACTCACCAATGCCATGCCTTGGCTTGGGCTTATATGGGTCTTCATCTCATGATAACTCTTCAATGCCAAGACTTGTCTTGGTCTTACATGATAACTTGCTTGATCGCCGATGCCATGCTTTGGCTTGGTCTTATATGGACTTTCTCATTTCATGTGATAGATCGAGTATCCTAAGTAATTCAACTTCAATCGGGACTTTCTCATGCTTGATCTCATTGACTTCTTTGTTTAACATAGCATTAAACAATCTCATGGAATTTAAAATATATTCTACATTATACTAAGCAATTCAATGATATTAATCATAAAGCTTAGAAAACATACAAACTTTCCTCAATATACAAAATGTGTGTAGATATGCAATTTAGTCCTCGACTTTGTTCTTGCCTCGATTTCGATTCGGGCTTCATTTTTCTTGATCTATAATAATAATTAGATCATTTAATACTCACATTGACTAAATTTACTCTTAACTCATACTTTGGCAAAATTACTATTTTGCCCCTAAACTTTCTCATATTTGCACTTTTGCCCCTAGGCTCGTAAAATGATTCTCATTTAACTTTCTTAAACATCATGCTTATCTGATTCATTTTCTCTACTATAACAATCATCAATTCTCACCATTTCTAATAGGTATGACCAATTTCATAACTATTACAAATTAGTCCATATTATCATTTTTCATGAAATTCACTAAGGAAAAGATGTTTATCTAACATCAAACTCTCATAAACTTCCATAAAATATCATTTTACAAGCATGTCACTATTGGGTAGATTTTTGAACATGCATCTTAGCTCATTTTATAGCTAAAAATAACTAATTCATAATACGAGAACTTCAAAAATACGAAGAATATTAAAAACGGGGCTAAGATGAACTTACTAGCAAGCTTGAAAGATGAACAAACCCTAGTTATGGGGTTCTTCAAATTTTTGGCACCAAGGAAGAAGATGAATGAAATTTTTATCATCTTTTTCCTATTTTAATCATTTAATTGGTAAATGACCAAAATGCCGTTCTCTTTAAAAATTTACAATTTACTAACTCATGTCCTTTTTTGTCCAATAATTATAATTTGGGCAAATTGCTATTTAAGGACTTCTAATTAATATTCTAAAGCTATTTCATACAAAAAGCTTCTAGAAACTCATATTTTGCAACTTTTGCAATTTAGTCCTATTTGATCATTCCATGTCAATTTCACAAAATTTCTACATGGAACTTTAATACTATCATGCAAACATGTCATAAACCTTAAGAACTCAATTTACTAACTCAGATTTGTGGTCTCGCACCACTATTCTGACTAGGCCCTAAATCGGGCTGTTACACCGGCTGTTGCTCAATCACACATGTAACTAAGGCACAATGCCTTGGCAGCCACTCAATCATGCGTCCAACTAGTACATGATGCTGTGACATCTCTTGTCGTGTAACACCCCACACAGACCCGATCGTTGGATCCGAGACATAAGATGTCACATTCGTTGCCAAAGTAATTACACTTTTATTTTAATGTTTTATTAACAAATCAATGCAAGCCATTAGGTTCTAAAACTTAATTATAAAATATTATTTATCCAAATTTGAGTTATAAGTGATCTTAAGAAAGCTCTCATACTAATCTGATGATGGATGAGGGACTAAAATTTAAGGATTACAAAATTCAAGAGTGATGTTGTAATATTGAAGGACTCATGTTGCAAAATTGAGGGTAGAAGCATGATGTCATGATTCAACCGAGGTGAGTTGTGACCTTAAATATAGGAGGGTAACATCGCAACTTCAGTAGGGGAATGGTGCGACCTTAAGGACAGGGGATTTGATTCGCGACCTTAGTAGGAGAAAATCGTGACTATGAAAATAAAAGCTTGATGTCGCGACACTGATAGGGGAGTGTCGCGACTTTGAATGTAATTTTCCCCAAGTTTTAGTCCATTTATCTCAATCTTGCCAAATACAATACTTAAATTGTTTATGTCACACCCATTCCTCCTAAAGATTTGAATTTAAAGAAGATTTGGGGAGCTAATTGTATAAAAATAGGAATTGGTGGGCACTACTGAGATATTTAGAAACTTAAGTAGCTAGTTGGGAATAATTGAATTTCAGTTCTAGTTTAGTAGCTTGGAACCGGCTGGTTCCATAGTGGGAGATAGAATGATTAGGAATGAGTGGTTGTATTGGTCTGTAGAGATATATATGGTTGGTTCTAATGAAGTATATAGATAGGTGCGTTGAAACAGAATTCTTCTCAATTCTATTTACCAATTTGTCTCTCTTTATAGTATCGTCTTCTTCAGTCGCACCGAAGAAGAAGAGGATGTAGCTGAAGGAAGCTTTGCATGTTGCAGCCGTCATGTAAATTGAAGCCTGGAAGTAGAGAAATTGGGGAAACGGTAAGCTTCCTTACCTCTCTACACTCATGGATTGAAAGAAAAAGTAGAGTAAGAACTCTTAAAACTTTCTATATAACTAGGGATTTTGGGTTTTTAAGGTTTGAACACCTTTAGTTTAACCAATAAATGGTTTTCATGCTTAGCTGCCAAGACGAAGAAGGCTCTGGCATTTGGACAAGCTAAGCTGATGAGGATATATGAATCCAAGTGACTTTTTGAACCCTGTCCTATGGTGGTCGCTGATAATTTTTTTTTGGATGGTCTGTGTCTGATTTGTCTAAAACTGTGGTTGTGAATAGGAAAGGTAAATGAGCATGTTGAATAATGAATGATACCATGTAAGTGTGTACACTTGATGTTAAAAGTAGGCGACTTGTCTAAGTAATCAGTAACGTGCTATATGATATAGTGATAAGTGCAATGTCTTGAGCGATATGTTTATATATAATATATGCGGAGTATGGGGGAAAAAATTCCTTGATGGGGTAGATGAAGTTAGGAATAATTGGTGAAAAGAAGGAATGGGCGAATAGATAGGGAAATAGAATTTCACAATTTAGTGTTGTTGTTTGCAAACTGTGATGTGTGAAGCTCCAGACCTTGCAGAAGGGAAATTACAGTGTTCGAGCATCAAGGTTAAAAATGAGACAAAATGTTATCGACTGGCTAGCTAGAGCGACACCGTGAAGTCGGTAAGGTCCTTCAGGGTGAGTCATAATGCCCCAATTTTGGTGGGTTTAAACTTTTGGCGCATAGCAGTAAAGAGTCTATCTGGCGTAGTGAAATTTGCCTAAATAATTATTTGGCGTATACATGTGGATGTTTAGTAATCACCACAAGAGTAAGTAAGAATTTAATTTCCTAATATTTTGCTATATATTAAGGAGAAGTCTGTGTTAAGTGGTTAAGAGTATGTAACAGCTCGCCCGACAAAGTCCTTGTATCTGATTACTGTTTTATGAGATATCAGCCAGACAGAGAAATGATTGAAATGAGTACTTGCCAAGATGTAGTACGCCATGTTGTTAGAGTTACAATGCTAGTTGCATTGTAAGTATAGTAGTTAGGGTCCCTTTGGTTAAGGTAACCGAATATTGTCCATATTAGATTCTTATTTATATTTTCGTTCTAGTTGTAGACCATTAACAAAAATATTTTAAAAGGGTGTGACACGTGTCAAGTTTCTATAGGAACATGGGTTTACTGCCCTTAAGCCGAAACTAAAAGATCCGATCTAAAGTAGAATATTTCTTCATATTTCGATGAATATTTTGGTTTTGTAGGTGGAATCCTGAATAGTAAGTTTGTTGATTTTGGTTGAACAATAAGTTAAAGAAAACCAAAAGGGTTTTGTACGGGGTTGTTAATGTTTGAGAAAAAATGGTTAAATGTACGTGAATGGGTTCTGGTGGCGTTTTTATGTTCCTTGGACAGTGATTGCAAGTCAGAAGGTTGGATCTATTGTACCAGCTGCTTTAGGTGAGGATCGAATGAGTTTCTACACTGACCCTTGTATATATATCTTGTTCATACTCAAATATATCTATATGAGATTGATCAAAATGTGAATAAAAAAATTTTAGACAGTATAAAAATGACACTTATACGACTATTGAGATTAAGTTATGCTAGGATTGATAGTGTACTTGAGTGATTGAACTTGATGGTATATGTGTTGGATATGAGACCTGGCGATTCTAAATTTGTGAATGAATGAGTATTGAGTTAAGGAATAAGTAGTGTGGTTGAATGTGAGTTCTCTTATATGGGTTCCTGTGATTCTTCCAGATAAGTATTTATGATCTAAGTTCCAAAAATAATGAATGAGTGCATGAATGATTGTTGAGGGTAGTAAGAACATTTGATAAGGAATCTGATGAGTCTAAGTATGTAAAGAATCGTGAACGAGTGTTGTTTCATTTAATCATGACTATGTATGTGTTTGTTTGGAATGTATACTGTGATATGTGACATTGTTGATATGGTTGAATTATGTATTGAAGTATAGCTTGGCTAAAGAAATGAGTTAGTCAACCTAGATGTGAATTTCTACTCTGATTCTTGCATGTGAATTATGCGTATGGATGATTAAATAATGATAAAACTTGAGTATCGATTAAATGAGTAAAACATAAGGGAATTGTGCAAGAGTAAAGTTATTATATGCAGAATTACATGAATGAAAAGTAGAATGATGAGTATGCAAGTAAGGTCTAATAAAAAAAGGTATAAATTAGACTTGTAGTTTGGTGAAAGGTTAGATGAGCCTAAGTATATGGGTATTTGTGATGATGAATTATATCAATGTTTGTATGAATGTTTGTTGAGTATAAAATGTATTTCTAATAGTGAATCTAATAAGTTCAGGTATTTACCAATTGTTGTTTTAGTATTAAAACATTGAAGTATGGTTGTAATAGTATGTCTGGAATGTATGATGTGAGATGTGTGCTATGTTGATTGTTGTTAGTAACCTAAGATGATTGTGCTAGTTTGTTCAGCACATGAAGTGAATCTGGTTAGAAACTTAGCTCCAATATTAGTTGCGGACTTGAACATACATGTGACACAGATTTAGCCTGGACTGGTAATCTGTTGTTGTTTTAAAGGTTTAGCCTAGACTGATTACCTTACATGTATGGTACCCTCGGAAAAGGAATTATGAATGAAGATTACCTAATAGGGTTTTCTACGTGTCCTAGGACAATGATAGGCAAACCTCACGGAATGTGAGTTTAGGCAAATCCACATCGTAAACACGTCAAAAAAAGGAATGTTTTCGTGGCAATATATAAAAAGGAATGCCTTTCTGGCAAAATATTAAAATAAATGCCTTTGTGG
This sequence comes from Gossypium sturtianum, assembly GCA_025698515.1. NCBI lineage: Eukaryota > Viridiplantae > Streptophyta > Magnoliopsida > Malvales > Malvaceae > Gossypium > Gossypium sturtianum. The sequence continues at coordinate 32,114,551 of CM046943.1, read as the reverse complement.
AAAAATATGAAAAGGAATGCCTTCGTGGCAATATATGAAAAGGAATGCCTTTATGGCAATATATGAATAGAAATGCCTTTATGGCAAACTCTGAAAGGTATATCTTTGTGGCAGACTTTGAAGGAAATGCCTTTGTGGCGAACTCTGAAAGGAATGCCTTTGTGGCAGACTTTAAAGGGAATGCCTTCGTAGCAAACTCTGAAAGGAATGCCTTGATGGCATACTCTATATGATGGCCAATGTGGCGGGTTCTGTGTGACTCTTATGACGTGTTCTACCAAGACTTTTTGGTAAGATGTGCTTATCCTCCTTTATGGTAAGTTCTGGGTAAATCCTGATAATTTTGTATTAATTACTGATAAGAGAAGGTTATGATATGTCCAAGGTTGTGATTTGAATAAGATTCAAGATATAATTTGAATAAGCCCAAAAAGGAGATTTCTTGAAAGAAATGTGTATTTGTATGCTGAAGAAGGTACCCACCACGGTAATCTTCTAGTGTTGAATATGAACATGTTCGTCTGTGATATGTAATAGTTGAATTAGATTTATTAGGAATCTACCATATCTGGGTTGTATAAAGGCTTCTACTGAACTTGTATGGAATCTGAGTTTTGGTTATCTTTAGTATCTGGGGTCTTGAAATAAAGTGGTGTGAAATTTATTTGAATGATTTATGTAGTACATTATCAGTGTAGGTTGTGTGGTATTGAACCAATAAATGATTCAATAAATAGTTTGATAGTATCATTTCTGCGTAAGTATTCACCAACATGTATGAGTATCAACCCGCGATAAATGTCAACGATCAGCTGTTTGAAATAGGAATATGAGTTAAGACATGGATAGCTAGAAATGTTTTCTGAGGGTATGTTTCATTAAGAAGTATTAAGGGATAAGAGGTTTATGAACAGATAGAAGGGATTCCTCAGTTTATTAAATACGAAAGACTAAGTATGGCAAGGGTATGATGATTGGTATATATATAAGATTAATAAAATGTAATGGTGTCAACTTAAGTGAATGTTGTAGAGTAATAGTTGACTCATAGCAATTCATAAGATTTGCAAAGTATCTATCAAAGGTATGGTTATAGAGCTCACTAAGTACTCTTATACTTACAAGGTTTGTTATTTCATTTCAGGTTTGAAGAAAGTCTGTGTAACAACCCGTTTTCTGTGGTGTCGAAAATAATGGTTTTGGGACCACAATTTTGACGAGTGAGTTAATATTTTAATGTTTATTTAAATGCTATAGGATTATTTAGGGTCATATTATATTTCATTAAGAAAATTTAATGTTTAGCTAGTTAATTTAGTAAAAAGGGCTAAATTGTAAATGATGCAAAAGTTGAATTCTATTAGCTAAAAGGGTTAAATAGCTATGAAATTTTAATTTAGTGGACTTAGATGGTAATTAAAACATATATTAAGATAGTGGATTGTGATAGAAAGGTTTTTATGTGATTTTAGTAGATTTTAAAGGTTAGTTTAGTAATTAAATAAATTAAGTTAAAATTAATAAAACAGAGATGAAAGAAATATCATCTTCATCATTTTCTTTTCTTTCTTGGCCGAACACCATTGTTAAGAAGGAGGAAGCTTTCAGTTGTGGTTTTGCTCATGCATGGTAAGATTTTGAGTCCCGTTTTTAATGATTTTTATGTTTTTGAACTCGTTTTAGCTTAACTTACTTAGCCCGAAGGTTAATTTGCAAAATTATAAAAGGTTGGGGGACTTGCCATGATAGAGTTTAAGTGTATTTTGATGTTTATTGATAGATTATTAATTTTGGTTGTTATATGGACAAGTTTTGTTAAGTGAATATTAGAAAATTTAGGGCTTAGGGATTAATTTGATTAAATGGTAAATTGCTTATAAATTGTGTGAATTGAGGAAAAATATGAGTTGATATAGGTAAAAGAAAAAAATCGGTCAGCATATGTTGGATTAGAAAATTGTGAATTTGAAAGTTATGATCTTAAGGATTTAATTGTATAAAAGTTAAGATGTTAGGGGTAAATTTGTAATTAATAGAAAATTGGGGTTATAAGTTGGAATTGGTTGTTTTAAGCTATTTGAAATACTTAATTGAATGAAATTCATATTTAGATCAAGGTACTAATCAACCGGACTTAGACCGAGGAAAAGCTAAAGTGGTAGACTAGTCATCAACCTCGTTTTTGCAACTGTTTTATCGAGGTAAGTTCGTATATTCTTTTTAAAATGTTTCAATTCAATTGGCAAAATTAGTGGTAGTTTTCTTGTATATTTAATTATGTTTAATGTGCGAAAATGCTTAAATTGTTAAAAAAAGGATTGGAATTGAAATACATTCGGTATTACTGAATTCTTGAAAAGGTTATATCCGAAACGTATATAAAATGAAAAGGTTATATCCGAAACAAATATTAATTGAAAAGATTATATCCGAAACGGATATCAAATGAAAAGGTTATATCTGAAATGAATATTAATTGAGAAGGTTATATTTGAAACGGATATCAAATGAAAATTTTATATCCGAACCGAATATTAAATGAAAATGTTATATCCAAAACCGATATCAAATGAAAAGGTTATATCCGAAACGATATTAAATGAAAAGGTTCAAAAGGTTGTTACCCTAAAAGGGTTAACATATGAAAAGGTTTATAGAAAAGGAATATGGTGAGAACCAATTAATTAAGGTTTGTATGAAATTTTGATTTGATTATGTATTTAGTTACTAACTTGAGATGTGGTGTGTATAGGAAGAATTGTAGATAAAGTGATTGAAATGCTTGAATGGTTAATCATGAAATCATGTTTTCGATAAGTTGAGTTCTTTTAAACGAACTTACTAAGCATCGTTGTTTATGCATTTGTTTTGCCTTATTTTGTAGATCATCGGAGACTTGATCGGTTGGAATCTTGTCGAAGGCCTATCACACTATCCAACAATCATTTTGGTAGATTTTGAGTTATTTTGATTGGTATAAAATAGCATGTATAGGGCTCTTGTGTATGTTATTTGGTTACCATGATATGATCATATCTTTTGTGTAAATAGGTGATGAGACTTTTAATGTTTAGTAAGTATGGATCATTTTGGTTACTTTTATGTGTAAATTAACTCTATGTTTTAAACTATGTTCATATGAGGCTATTATGGATGAATAGTAGATATTTGATGTTGATAGAAGTTATAAAACCATGTTGTATAGTTGAAGCATTTGAATGTGTATATTGTGGTACCAATGAGGTTACATTGGTTGATTGAAGAAGTTGTGTTGAATATATGTGATTTTGGCATGTTTTAGGTCTTATTTAGGTATATATTGAATAGGTTTTAAGGTTGACAATTGGTATGCTTGTGTCTCAAGAAAACATTTTAGGTAAACTAGTGTTTTAAGGTAAATTTTTGTACACACGAGCTGTAACAGCCCGTTTTCACTGAAATCAGAACAGTGGTTTTGGGACAACAAATACGAGTCAGAAAGAAAATTAATTTTAATATTATTGCATGGTCTGCATTATGATAGGAATGATGTATGAAAATTTTGATAAGAAAATTTTACCGATTTCATGTTTAATTGTTAGTAAGGACCAAATTGCATAAAGTGTAAAAGTTGAATTCTAGTAGCTAGAGGGATTAAATAGCTATGGAATTCAAATTTTGAGGTCCTTATAAGGCAAATGGACCATTAAGAGAAGTTAGTAGATAATTATGATGATTCACCTATAGAAAATTAGAAAAAGAAAAGGACAAAATTGGAAATTGAAATAATTAAAGATGATAATAAACTAATATCATCTTATTTCATCTTCATCCCCAAAATTATTCTATGGAAACCTTAGCTAAGAGAAAAGACATCAAGCAAGCTTAATTGGGTAAGCATTTTTGTCCCGTTTTTAGAAACTTTTATATTTCCGAGATCGTAATAACCTAATCTAGCAATTTCGGGGATGAATTTGTAAATATATCAAAGTATTGAAATTTTGTCATGGATGAGTGTGCTGAAATTTTGAAATTTATGGTAGAAAATGAAAGATTGTTGATAGATAAACAACTTTTGTAAATGAAAATTTCATGAAATTATAATTTAGGGACTATATTGTAAAGATGTAAAATTCATGGAAAATTTCTGATTTTTGTGAAATACATGGATTGTTAATGTTATATGAAAAATTCAGCTAGGCTTGAAATAAGGATTAAATTGCATGAATTTCATTTTCCGAGCTTAGGGACGAAATCGTCATTAATTAAAAGTATAAGGGCAAAATAGTAATTTTACCTAGGATGTGAATTGAATTGAATTGATTATGAATTGTATTAAATTGATTTAAATTTACTCGTATAGATCCGGATAGACCTAGTTCGAAATTGGATCGAGGAAAATAAAAAGTATCAGATTAGTAGCCTACGAACACGAACAATTCTCGAGGTAAGTTCATGTAACTAATTTGTGTATATCCACATGTTTGAATTGAATGTTGTATATGTAAATTATGAATTTGTTATGTATATGAAAATAATTAAATAACCGACATGCATGATAAATATTAAGTCCCGTTTGAATATATGAAATTCGATGGATACAAGTTTTCCCGAATTGGTTGTGGTCTTGCATATGTTGCGGACACCATCACAGTTCGAAAGAGCGTCCCGTTATAAGCCCTCTCGAGCTTCCTGTTATATGGTTCTTGTGAGCTTCCCGTTAATAGCTCTTCGAAGCATCCCGATCGGTCGTGATCCTGCATTTGTTGTGGGCACACCGTAGCTCTTATGAGCGTCCTGTTATATGGCTCTTTTTGAGCTTCCCGATATTGGCTCGCTTGAACTTCTCGATATATGGCTATCCGGAGCTTCCTGATTAATGGCTCTTCGAAGCTACCCGTTATTGGCTCGCATGAGCTTCCCAATTATGGCTCTTATAAGCTTCCTGTTATATAGCCCAGATAAGCTTCCAGTTACATGGCTCACATGAGCTTCTTGTTATATGCTCAAGAGAGTGCTTCCCGATTATGTGCTTAAATGAGCACCTCCGAATATGAATTGACGGATCACTGATTTGTACACCTCGTGTGTACTACCTGGGTATCCATCGATATTTCAATGATTCAATGGATAAAAATCCTGATGTGAGAAAATATGAGTTTTAAATGAATTATTTCTCGAATATCCCTAAAATATCTGGAAATTGTTACCCGATGAGCTCATCTTTGTTTTCTTGATATTCATGTGAATTACATGAATAACTTGTTTAATGAGAATATGTGTTTAGGCAATTGGCCAAAATGTTTTGGATACATGTTTTGTATGCTTATTTCAAATGAACATGATTGGTAAGTTAAATTCTTGTTATATGAACTTACTAAGCATTAAATGCTTACTCTATTTATTTCTTCTATTTTATAGTACTCGAAAGTTCGTAAAGGTTGGAAGCGGGTCAGAGCAAGATCACACTATCCTTCAGCTCACTTTGGTATAGTTAATTAAATTACTTTTAGTATAATGGCATGTATAAGCTAAGTTTAGCCAAATGATGAAATGTTTTGGTTGTAATTAGCCATTGGAATGGCTAGCGATAATATGTTTGATGTATATAAGCATGAGTTTGAATTATGTGTGGTATATGAGTGTGTTTGGATTGGTTTATTAGGTATAAACATACTTAATTGAGTATTTGATCAAAAAGGGATAAGTTGGACACTTGAACATATGTGATAATATATGTCATGCATAAATCTTGATTTTGGCTTGATTTAAATGTCTTGAATTGGTTGGTCGGTAAAAGTGTTGAAACTTTTATGTAGGTGGAAGACAAGTTTGGGTGAGAAATAATCCTCATGTGGTTCTCTTGACCACTATCTCAGAGATTGCCCGGAAAAGCCTGAAAAGGAAATTGTTCAGACTTCAAGGCCAAGCAACCCTGCCTCAAGAGGTAGACCACCTCATTACCCCGGTAATGTTAGTGGTAGCCGAGGTGCGACAAAAGATTCAACCGTTAAATCTGAAGCACGAGCACCGACAAGGACATATGCTATTCGTGCACGTGAGGATGCCTCTGCACCCGATGTTATTACTGGTACCTTTTCTCTTCTTGATACTAATATTACTGCTTTGATTGATCCTGATTCAATACATTCATACATATGATTGAATTTAGTGTCTGTTAAAAATTTACCTGTTGAGTCCACTGATTTTGTGGTGAAAGTTTCAAACCCCCTGGGCCAGTTTGTGATGGTAGATAAAATTTGTAAAGATTGTCCGTTAATGGTACGGGGTTATTGTTTCTCGACTGATTTGATGTTGTTTTCATTTGATGAATTTGATGTAATTCTGGATATGGATTGGCTAACTCAACATGATGCAGTGGTAAATTGTAAATAGAAGCATTTTGTGTTAAAATGTCAGAATGGTGATTTGCTTCGTATTGAATCTGATAAATTTGATGGGATGTATAATTTGATATCAACTGTGTCAGCACAGAAATACATCAGAAAAGGGTACGATGCCTATTTTGCATATGTGTTGGACACTAAAGTATCTGAATCGAAGATTAAGTCAGTGCTGGTTGTTTGTGAATTTCCTGATGTGTTTCCAGAGGAATTACTCGGATTACCACCGGTTAGAGAGGTGGAATTTTCTATAGATCTTGTTCCTGGGACAACACCGATATCTATAACACCTTACAGAATGGCCCCTACAGAGTTAAAGGAATTGAAAGCACAGTTGCAAGAATTGACTGACAGGGGTTTTGCTCGACCTAGTTTTTCACCTTGGGGTGCACCGGTTCTATTTATTAAAAAGAAAAATGGGTCGTTGAGATTATGTATTGACTACTGGCAGCTCAACAAAGTTACAATCAAGAATAAGTATCCACTACCTCGTATTGATGACTTATTCGATCAGTTGAAAGATGCTACTGTGTTTTCAAAGATAGATCTCCGTTCTGGCTACTATCAGCTACGGGTGAAAGAATCTGATGTACCAAAGATAGCTTTCAGAACCAGGTATGAACATTATGAGTTTCTGGTGATGCCATTCGGTTTAACGAATGCACCTACGGTATTTATGGATTTGATGAATAGAATTTTTAGACCATACTTGGACAAATTTGTGGTGGTATTGATTGATGATATTTTGGTATATTCTCGGGATGAAAATGAACATACTGACCATTTAAGAACTGTGCTGCAAACACTGCGTAGAAACAATTGTATGCCAAATTCAGTAAATGTGAATTTTGGCTTCGGGAAGTTGGTTTTCTCGAACATATAGTATCTGCTGAAGGCATCAGAGTTGACCCAAACAAAATTTCAGCTATTATTAATTGGAAACCACCGAAAACTATGTCTGAAGTTAGAAGTTTTCTAGGATTAGCTAGATATTATCGGAGGTTTGTAAAAGGATTTTCTATGATAGCTTTTCCGATGACACTTTTGTTGCAGAAAGATGTGAAATTTGAATAGACTGATAAATGCCAACAGAGTTTTGACAGATTGAAAGCTTTATTGACTGAAACACCCGTGTTAGTTCAACCTGAATCAGGTAAAGAATTTGTAATTTACAGTGACGCGTCATTGAATGGTTTAGGCTGTGTCTTGATGCAAGAAGGTAAAGTAATATCCTATGCTTCTAGACAACTAAAACCACATGAAAAGAATTACCCGATACATGATTTAGAATTAGCAGCCATTGTTTTTACACTGAAAATTTGACAACACTATCTGTTTGGTGAAAAATGTCATATATTCACCGATCATAAGAGTTTAAAGTATTTGATGTCGCAAAAAGACTTAAATCTGAGACAGAACAGATGGCTTGAGTTATTAAAAGATGATGATTTGGTTATTGATTACCATCCGGGAAAAGCAAATGTAGTTGCAGATGCTTTGAGTAGAAAGTCTTTGTTTGCTTTGCGAGCAATGAATATTCAATTATCATTGTCTGATGATGGTTCAATTTTAGCTGAATTAAAAGCTAGACCGACATTTATACAGCGGATTTGTGAAGTTCACAAAAATGATGATGAGTTGAAAGCTAAATGGGTACATTGTGAGACGATTTGTGATTCAGAATTTTAGATTGGACCTGATGATTGTCTATTGTTCAGAGGCAGAATATGTATACCAAAGAATTCAGAGCTTGTACAGAAGATATTGCACGAAGCTCATAATAGTACCATGTCTGTTCATCTGGGGAGTAATAAAATGTACAATGATTTGAAAAAGATATACTGGCGGTCGGCAATGAAACGTGACATTTCTGAATTTGTATCCAGATGATTGATATGTTAGCAAGTTAAAGCTGAACATCAGGTACCTTCAGGATTATTGCTTCTAGTTACGATATCAGAATGGAAATGGGAAAGAGTTACTATGGACTTTGTTTCAGGGTTACCCCTATCTCCGAAAAAGAAAGATGTTATTTGGGTAATCGTCGACCGATTAACGAAGTCTGCACACTTTATTCCGATACATATGGATTTCTCCCTAGATAGATTGGGTGAATTATATGCTTATAAGATTGTCAGATTGCATGGAGTGCCGGTCTCCATTATTTCAGATAGAGATCCTCGGTTTATATCTCGATTCTGGAAAAAAGTTACAAGAAGCTCTGGGTATGCAATTACATTTCAGTACTGCATTCCATCCTCAGACTGATGGTCAATCTGAACGTGTGATACAGATTCTAGAAGATATGCTTCAGTGTTGTATTTTGGAATTCGAAGGCAATTGGGAAAAATATCTGCCTTTAGTTGAATTCGTATATAATAATAGCTATCAGTCAAGCATTAAAATGGCACCGTACGAGGCTCTGTATGGTCACAAATGTAGAACTCCGTTGTATTGGACTGAGCTCAGTGATAAAAAGATACACGGAGTTGATTTGATCCGTGAGACTAAATAAAAGGTGAAAGTGATTCGGGATAGCTTGAAAGCAGCCTCTGATCGTCAAAAGTCTTATGCTGATCTTAAACAAAAAGAGATAGAATTTCAAGTTGGCGACAAGGTATTCTTGAAAGTATCGCCTTGGAAGAAAGTTCTCCGATTTGGCCGTAAAGGAAAATTGAGCCCACGGTTTATCGGACCATATGAGATTATTGAAAGAATCGGACTTGTAGCATATCGATTAGCATTACCACCACAGCTTGATAGAATTCATAATGTTTTTCACGTATCTATGTTGCGATGGTATCGATCAGATCCTTCACATGTTATTTCTCTGACAGAAGTTGAGATTCAGCCTGACATGACTTACGGTGAAGAACCGATCAAAATTATTGCACGGGAAATGAAAGAATTAAGAAATAAAAAGGTAGCTTTAGTAAAAGTTATTTGGCAATGACATGGGATTGAAGAAGCTACCTTGGAAACGGAGGAAACAATGATAAAACAGTATCTGAACCTCTTTACTGGTAAGATTTTCGCGTATGAAAATTCTTTAAGAGGGAGAGTTGTAACAACCCGTTTTCAGTGAAATCAGAACAGTGGTTTTGGGACCACAAATCCGAGTCAGAAATAAAATTTATTTTAATATTATTGCATGGTCTGCATTATGATAGGAATGACGCATGAAAATTTTGATAAGAAAATTTTACCGATTTCATGTTTAATTGTTAGTAAGGACCAAATTGCATAAAGTGTAAAAGTTGAATTCTAGTAGCTAGAGGGATTACATAGCTATGGAATTCAAATTTTGAGGTCCTTATAAGGCAAATAGACCATTAAGAGAAGTTAGTAGATGTAACACCCCAAACTCGGCCCAGAAGTTAGGCCCAAATCTGGTGTGTCACATGGAAGTAAAAACCATCTTTGCGCTTATTAAAAACTTGCTTGAGAAACACAACCTCTTTGTTTAAACCAAAAATACTTAAGCAATTTTTAACTACTTGAAAACGTAATAATCTTTAAAAACCTTTTTAGTAGCGAAAGCATATTTGAAATGAACAATTTACAAAAATGTGATGTTTAGAAATAGAGTTCTTGAAGCATTTTGAAATCGTTATGAAACGTAGATAAAATACAAGTATTTTTGAAAGATTGATTGATGAGTCAACAATCAAGGTAGTGAACTTTAAAACCGTGACTTTTGAAAATATCTTTTGAAAGTTCGAGTGAAAACTTCCGTGTTAAAATATTTATAAAAGTTTATTATGAAATCCATTTGTTAATCAATTTTGGAAAACCTTTATTTAAGTTTTAGAAAAATTCTCGTTTTAAACAATTTAAGCAAAATAATAAGTATATCAACCATAAAGCGATAATAAAATACTCGCAGGCCTTTTACAACTTAAACCAAAATAGCAAAATAATAAAATAAACAGAAATAGAAATTTAAAATTCAATAACACCATTTAAGTATGGCCTCCACCGAGTCATCCATGGGCCCAAGTCCTCAAATCTTGAGCATTACCTACAAGGGTTAAGAAAAAGGGGGTGAGTTACAAGAACTCGGTGTGAAATCCCCTTACAGTCATCCATTGGGCACTGAACCCATATAGCAATCATCTTGGGCTTAAGCCCATTTAACATGCACTTGGACCGAATCCCATTTACAAAACAGAATATATTTATATATGTGCAATGTATGAATGTATGCAAACCCAAACCAACCTAATAATCCATCCGCTACACACCACCCGTACCAACCAACACACCTGTGGGGATCTTTTGTCAACCCACCCCGCCAACACACCAATCGCAGGCATTTAGCCATTTATATCAAATTCGAATTGTGGACAAGCCACCAGAATAACAGAATATACGTGGCTTAGCCACCAGACAAAATGTGATAGAGTCACCAGAATATCATATACGGTAATATAACCGGCACACAGCCTTGGTAAAAATGATCGACACAGAGTCGTTAATTCATATTTTAGGCACATAGCCCCGGGTAAATACGTTCAACACAAAGCCATAATCACGATGGCACAAAGCCATATTTAGGTTGGCACATAGCCATTATCAGAATTTGTGGCAGAGCCACCAGAATCAGAATGTATCGCTGCAGTCAAACTGCTTTTCATAATATTTGTGGCAGTGCCACCATAATTTCTTCTCTTCAACATTTTCCCAACCCATGCAAATTCATGTAGATGCACCATACATAGCAAATCATGATATTTACAAATATAACAACAATAATTAAATCAGACAAAAGTTTAGCCCATTAACACTTTACAAAATCGGCCCATTAGGGCATTATATCAAATTGGCTCATTACGCCATATGTCAAATTGACCCATTAAACAATATATCAGATCGGCCCACAAAACAATATATATCAAATTGGCCCATTAAGCAATTTATCAAATCGGCCCATTATGGCTATATAACAAATTAGCCCATTAAGGCAATATAACAAATCGGCCCTTTAGGGGCATTTCTGTAATTAGGGGCATTTCTGTAATTCGGCCCATAGGGGCATTTTCGTAATTCGATAATCTTACCCACCAAGGGTAATTTGGTAATCTCGCAACCCAGGGGTATTTCGGTAATTTACCCTCTAAGGGTATTTTGGTAATTCCGCAACCTAAACTTAACTACTAATGTGGGGCATAAAATTTGAAACTGTCCATCTGCATCATACTGACTAAACTGACTATAACTCGAGTTAGGAACCTCAAAATTTAGATCCGTAAATTTTCATTGAAACTAGACTCATATATATTCTTAAGATAATTTATCCAGAATTTTTGACTTAACCATTTAGTACAGTTTATTCCTAAAAGTTTCTCTTGTTTCACTGTCCAACTATTCTGACCTCTCTTATCTTAATTTCAAATATCTCACTGTACGGTTTTTATATGCTGCTCCCACTTGTTTCTATTGAAAATAGGCTCAATAAGGAATCTATACATATAAACTATAACTCATAATTCACTTTGTAAAATTTTATACGATTTTTCCAAGACAGATTAGGGAACCACGAAGTCATTCAGAACCAGTCTCACTAAAATTAAAATATCACAGAATTTAATATTCCTTTTCCTTCTCCACTTCTTCCATATAAAAATAGACACAGTAAGCTTTAATTTGATATCTTATTCACTTATTAATCCCTCTTCTCCTATTTTCTGTGATTTTTCAAATTCACATCACTGTCGCTAACCAAAAACTGTTTCATTGTAAACTATGGTTACCACTACGGACATACGCACGCCCAAGTGATCACGGATGCCGATTTCCGATTTTCTTCGGTATTTCAACCGAATCACAGAATATTTCATGCAAACCATCAGAGATATGTGAGAACACACACCATTTTAACATGTATTCGGAAGGGTACGGGATTACACACCTTATTTGGATTTCCTTAAGAACCACTCTTCTTTGATCCTAGAACAATACCAACCAAAAGTTAGCCTCGGGTTTCCAAAAGATTTCGTATCACTTACACTTGAATCACTTACCACTATGTCCGAAGGTAGAATATATCGAGTGATTTGTCCCTAAAACATATAGTCGATTATTTCAAATTATTATTCCGTTAGCAACCAATCGAATATTGAATAATATCAATAATCCATAAGAACTCCTTACCCTAATGATTTTTAGGACCGATTCCTTGCGATTATACGATGTCTTCGAGAGAATCAAGTTTCAGCCTTCCACTATATCACTACGAAGAAGAAAATGATCTCGAATGAAAGAAAGTAAGGTGATGGTCTCGGTCAAAATGACCATTCCAAACCAAAGTATAAATTCGGTCATTAAGAGAAAGAAAATAAAATATTGAGAAGAATACTTACCGATTGATCAAGAAATAAATGTTAATATGGATGAGAAGAAGAAATAGAGAAAAGATGAAAGTTCGGTTATGGAGGAAATTGTATGTTGATATTCGGCTATGGTGAAAAAGAATTAGGACAAAAGAGATGCTTGAAGGATTTCGTGAAAATAAAAGAAATAAGAAGAAAGATGTTTGACTAGCTTGGTTTTCAAGAAAGATGAAAGAACAAATTTTGGTCTCAATGGTTGGTGTACATTCGACAACAAGAAGAAAGAAAAGAAGAGAATATGCACACTCAAAGTTGAAGATTCGACAAGAAGGAAAATTAGAGAGAAGAGAAAAATGTCACAAAAGTTGAATAAAGGAAATCTTGGCCAAAACAATACTAAAACTTTACCAAAACAGCAAGCGAAATTTGGCTATCCCTCCTAACACACAAAACCGTCCACATACATGACCATAATGGTCAAAATTAGCCACCCACACTTTCCATAACATTTTCCTTGAAAATGGCCACTTGTTCCCCTTACTTTCCCCTTTTTCTTGATTTCTTTCCTCATCTTCATTCTTTCCTATTCTCCTTAGCCATCTTGCCAAAAATAAAAAGTCTTCCATACCATATTAAAGCCTTGGCCGACACTTACCTTATTAGTACAAAAATTTAATCCAAAATATTTGCACTTGGTGGGATTTGAACCTCTTCCCTTAAAGTCCTTCATGTGGCATCATATCCTCTTTACCAATTGCTCATTTATGCAAGAAAATTACTCTCTTATTTCCATAAGCCTTGATGCCACTTACTATCTCTCCTTAAAGTGCTTAAACACAAAATTTTTCCTATAACTTAACTTGAACCCAGAACTTCCTAGAAACCTCGTAACTCTCCAAAATCACCTTCCTAATAAGTCCAACTTGAAATAATGCCGTTCTCAAATTCCCATGAATTTTAAAACGCTTCTACGCTCAAGGTCCAATGGGCCCAATAGGTCCAATTCTACTAGGCCCAATTTTGGGATGTTACAGTAGATATTTAAGATGATTCATCCATGGAAAATTAGAAAAAGAAAATGACTAAATTGGAAATTAAAGTAATTAAAGATGATAATAAACTAATATCATCTTATTTCATCTTCATCCCCAAAATTATTCTATGGAAACCCTAGCTAAGAGAAAAGACATCAAGCAAGCTTAATTGGGTAAGCATTCTTGTCCCATTTTTAGTAATTTTTATATTTCCGAGATCGTAATAACCTAATCTAGCTATTTCGGGGATCAATTTGTAAAGATATCAAAGTATTGAAATTTTTCCACGAACGAGTATGCTGAAATTTTGAAATTTATGGTAGAAAATGAAAGATTGTTGATAGATAAACAACTTTTGTAAATGAAATTTTCTTGAAATTATAATTTAGGGACTAAATTGTAAAGATGTAAAATTCATGGAAAATTTATGATTTTTGTGAAATACATGGACTGTTATTGTTATATGAAAAATTCGACTAGACTTGAAATAAGGATTAAATTGCATGAATTTCATTTTCCGAGCTTAGGGACGAAATTGTCATTAATTAAAAGTATAGGGGCAAAATGGTAATTTTTCCTAGGATGTGAATTGAATTGAATTGATTATGAATTTTATTAAATTGAGTTAAATTTACTCGTATAGATTTGGATAGACCTAGTTCGGAATTGGATTGAGGAAAACAAAAAGTATCGGATTAGTAGCCTACGAACAAGAACAATTCTAGAGGTAAGTTTATGTAGCTAATTTGTGTATATTCACATATTTGAATTGAATGTTGTATATGTAAATCATGAATTTGTTATGTATATGAAAATAATTAAATAACTGACATGCCTGATAAATGTTAAGTCCCCTTTGAATAGATGAAATTCGATGGATACAAGTTTTCCCGAATTGGTTGTGGTCTTGCATATGTTGCGGACACATCACAGTTCGAAAGAGCGTCCCGTTATAAGCCCTCTCGAGCTTCCTGTTATATGGTTCTTGTGAGCTTCCCGTTAATAGCTCTTCGGAGCATCCCGATCGGTCGTGCTCCTACATGTGTTGTGGGCACACCGCAGCTCTTATGAGTGTTCTGTTATATGGCTCTTTGTGAGCTTCCCGATATTGGCTTGCTTGAACTTCTCGATATATGGGTATCAGGAGCTTTTTGATTAATGGCTCTTCGGAGCTACCCGTTATTGGCTCGCATGAGCTTTTCGATTATGGCTCTTATGAGCTTCTTGTTATATAGCCCGAATAAGCTTCCAGTTACATGGCTCACATGAGCTTCCTGTTATATGCTCAAGAGAGTGCTTCCCGATTATGTGCTTAAATGAAAACCTCCGAATATAAATTGACGGATCACTAATTTGTACTCCTCGTGTGTACTACCTGGGTATCCATTGATATTTCAATGATTCAATGGATAAAAATCCTGATGTGAGAAAATATGAGTTTTAAATGAATTATTTCTCGAATATCCCTAAAATATCTAGAAATTGTTACACGATGAGCTCATCTTTGTTTTCTTGATATTCATGTGAATTACATGACTAACTTGTTTAATGAGAATATGTGTTTAGGCAATTGGCCAAAATGTTTTGGATACATGTTTTGTATGCTTATTTCAAATGAACATGATTGGTAAGTTAAATTCTTATTATATGAACTTACTAAGCATTAAATGCTTACTCTATTTATTTCTTCTATTTTATAGTACTTGGAAGTTCGTAAAGGTTGGAAGCGGGTCGGAGCAAGATCACACTATCCTTCAGATCACTTTGGTATAGTTAGTAAATTACTTTTAGTATAATAGCATGTATAAGCTAAGTTTAGCCAAATGATGAAATGTTTTTGTTGTAATTAGCCATTGGAATGGCTAGCGATAATATGTTTGATGTATATATGCATGAGGTTGAATTATGTTTGGTATATGAGTGTGTTTGGATTGGTTTATTAGGTACAAACATACTTAAAGTATTTGATCAAAAATGGATAAGTTGGACACTTGAACATATGTGATAATATATGTCATGCATAAATCTTGATTTTGGCTTGATTTAAATGTCTTGAATTGGTTGGTTGGTAAAAGTGTTGAAACTTTTATGTAGGTGGAAGACAAGTTTGGGTGAGAAATAATGCTCGGAAATGGCCTTATTTTGTCCACACGGGCAGAGGCACGAGCGTGTGTCTCAGCCGTGTGTGACACACGACCATGCGCACGAGCGTGTGGTTTGGCCGTGTGTCCCCTGCATCTTTAAAATTACAAAATAGAATGCTGAGGTATTTTCACACGAGTGGAGACACGGGCGTGTGACTTGGCCGTGTGAACCTTTCACCTTAATTATGCAAGTTAGTATGCTCACACGGCCTAGCACACGGGCGTGTGGCTCGACCATGTGACTAAGTCAATATGTAACCTAATTTGGACACGGGCTGGAACACGACCATGTGTCTAACATCGAATGCCCACACGGTCTGGGACACGGGCGTTTCAGTTGGCCGTGTGAGCCACACGGCCTGGCCACACGGGCGTGTGTCCCCTGCACCTAATAAAAATTTTAAAATTTCGCAAAAAATTCTCTGAGTTCCTGATGGAGCTCGAAACTAACTATTATTTCGAAAAAGGCAAGCGCACCTATCGAACAGTAGTATAGCTGTGGTGAGTCCGGAATATCGTATCCTCAAGGACCAAGAGTACTAGTATTAACTATCTTTTTATTATCTAGCCTAATAATTAAGGGGATTTATTTTTAATCTAAAATTACTAACTAATTTAACTAACTATGAATGTGACAGAGAGTAAATTGGGAAAAATACCTTTGGACAACTTATATGAGATAGACAATACCTAAGGAAGAATCCACCTAGACTTCACTTATTACTTTTGATTCATGCGATTTATTCACTTGGCTTAATCCGTAGAAATCCCTAAATTATATTAATACCGCTCTCGAGGCTACTAACAACTGACTCTAGGTTGATTAATTGAAATCTCTTTCTAATTAAAACCCCTATTATCGCATTAACTCGATCTATGGATTCCCTTATTAGGTTTGACCCTAATCCGGCAGATTTTCGTTGCCCTATCTCTAGGGTTGCAATCAACTCCGCTTAATTGTGTTGATCTACTCTTAAACAGGGACTTTTTCTCCACTGAATAAACACATTCGACTTGAATCAATAACCTGAATTATCAAGACAAGAATAAGAACTCACAATTAAGAATAAGCACAAGTATTTATCTCATAAATCAAATAATAATAAGATCTGTCTTAGGTTTCATCCCCTTAGATATTTCCCCTTAGATATTTAAGGGATTTAGTTCATACTAAAATAGGGAAACATCATAAAAGAGGAAAAACAACAAAACATAAAGAAACCCAAAAACTTCTAAACAACTTGATGGGAGATCCTCAGTCTTGATGGAGATCCTTCTCCTAAGCTGTTCCCGACGGCTGTCTTGGAGTATTTTCTCCTTCTACTCGGCGTCTATTCGACGTCCTATCGAGCTCTCCTTTTAGGTTGCCCCTAGGGTGTTTATATAGGCTTTGAGATGCCTTACTTGGCCTAATTCATCCTAATTTCGGCAGGGACACGCTCGTGTGACACGCCCTTGGTGGACTCCTTCGGCTGTGGTCGATTCCGCTCGCCACACACGGCCGTGTGATCTACCCGTGATCGATAGTCTAGGCCGTGGTTGATCCTGCTCGTGACACACGACCGTGGCCAATGGTCCAGGCCATGTTGATTTCCTTGGTAGGCCCATTTTGTCTCTTTTTTGCCCGTTTCTTGTTCTTTTCGACTCCCTAAGCTCTCCTGAATATAAAACATGAAATTAAGAGATTAGGAGCATCGAATTCATCAAATTCAATGGAAAATCATCCAAAAGTAAGCCAAGCATGGGGTTAAAATATGTGTAAAATATGGTTTATCAAATATCCCCACACTTAAACCTTTGCTTGTCCTCAAGCAAAATTCTCAACTCACAATTAAAACTAACTTCCTCAATTCATAATTCTCATCAATAATGTTTCATCATAATTCACATATAATTCATACATTGATAATTTAACTAAAAGAGTCCTAGAGGTTCAAACAATCTAAGTCATAATTTTTTATAGCATGAAAACATAGGTGTTTCCCCTTACCTAAATAATTACCCTTGATTCAAAATTGACAAGTATGATATCCTCACTAAAGATTCACTCAAATCACTCAAAGTGTTTAAGGTTCAAAAATTAAGCACTCAAAAGTCAAACATGAAAATTTAATCCCATAGGCTTGCATGAAAATCAAATCTCCACCACTATAAAATGAGATGATACACAAATCAAAAGGTCTTTTAAAGGGTTGTAATGGGGCTTGGGTTAAAGGTGTGGATAAATGCTAAATTAGAGGGTTAGAATCGAGATTGAATTGATAAATTACCTAACTAGAAAAGATGGACTAATACTGATAATTACATCAATTGAAAACTTATCACTAATAACACGAGCTTCTTCTCAAAATGTGAAATTAACTGCTTAAGCTCAAAAACGAAGAACTAATAATGAATAAATTTCCAACTTTTTTTTAAGAATAAGAACAAGTATTTACAATAATAAGATAGAATTTAACAACTGAAATAGAGAAAATAGTTAAGTAACTGATCAAATCAAATCTCAATATAAGGGTAGTCAAGAGAAATGGTGATAACAAATACAAAATGGGTTTTGGTTTAATATTAGTGGTAAATCAAGAAATGGTTGATTAGGCTTCAAAGGGGTTCACTAGGGGCTAATTAAACGGGTAGGCTTTTTAGTGGAATAAGTGGGTTAAGACCTAGGTGCCTTTATCATCTCAGTATATTAAATCAAAGGTGTGGTCTTGACATGTATGATCGAAGCAAGTTCTAGAATAACAAATCAATGTTGACACACTCATAATTAATAAAGTGAGCAAGAAAAGAATATGCTCTAAAAGGCTCAAAATCTCACAAAAATTACGGTTTTTTATGTCAACCTTGTAAATTTCAAACTTCAAAGTAATATTTAAATTTAGGGAAACGACCTAACAAAATTTTAATACTGAAAATAGACTTATCATGATTGATTCTCTAATGTCTTTAAGTTTAAACCATTAATGCACAATTATCTATGACTTAATCCGAAACATATCAATGAAAATCATAAGTCAATAGAAGTTTCATTCTAATAATAAAATGAGAAAATTACTTAAGAACAAGGTATAATTCAGGGATTTTCTAGTAATGAAATCAATAACCTCCCCACACTTAAGATGTACATTGTCCTCAATGTACAAAGATAAGTAATGACAAATAGTAAGAAAATCATAAGATAGGGAGAGAAGTGAAACTTCCTAAATTTTAAATGGAGTAAAAGAAAAGAAATGGCGTAAAGTTAGGCAGGGGTGGTGGATACTCCGGTGGTGGTGTGGTCGTTCGTTGACAGCCCCTTGAACCTAAATTGGAGAAATCAAAATTTACTAATATAAATTAAGGACAAGAAAGGTAAACAGAAACAATTTAATAATAAGAATAAAAGAAAAAGAAAAAATAAATGGACTCAAATGTCCTTGGCTTGTCGAGTCGATGAAGCGGACGGCATGAACTTATGTAGACTAGTCGTGCATGGGGATACCGTGCTAGGGTCCTTTCGCTTCTTCGACATGGAGATGGTGGTGAGGATGGTGAAAGAAAAAGGAGGGGAATAAGGGAGAAGATAGTGAGAAAAGAGAGGGGTGTGGTGGCTGGGGTTTGGGAGATGAAGAATTTGGGGAGAAAGTGAGAAGAAGGGGGGTTTAAATAGGAATTAGAGACCTGGTTGCTGCCCACGCCCATGTGCCGTGGGCATGCTCGATCACACGGCCATATCGCACGACCGTGTGGTGGCTCGTTCGTTTCTCCCACGCCTGTGTAGATGTTTCCACGCCCATGTTATTTTAATCAGTGTCGGCCATGACCTAGGAGCACGGGCGTGTCGCCTGCCCGTGGTACTTTCTTAGTGTCGGCCACGGCTGTATCGCACGGCCGTGGCATTTTTATCACCGCCCGTGGTCTGGGGATTTTTTATCCTTGGTTCGTACGATCTCTGCCACACCGGTGTGGAAATCTGTGGTGTCCACATGGCCACGACCACGCCCGTGTGCAAGGCCGTGTGGTAGGGAAAACCTGCGCTTCATTAAATTTGTTAGTTTTGAGTTAGGTGCTAAAAATAAAAAAATATGACATTAGTGAAGTTAGTGCTCGGGTTGCCTCCCGAGAAGCGCTCGTTTAAAGTCTTAAGCTAGACTTACCTCTCATTCGCATACCTCATGGTGGGTCGAGGAGTTGACACTCCTCTCTCCTACTATCAATTCGATTATCGATATATAGTTTGAGTCGAGTGGTGTTTACCTTAAAAGTGCCAAACTTAGGATTAGTTACCTCGACTGTTCCGTATAGGAAGACATTTAGTACCGTGAAAGGGATCTCTTCTTTAAGATCTGAAATGGTGATTCGAGGGTCTGTCTTATCCAACAATACCTGATCCCCGATCTGAAATTGGTGTGTCCCATCTTTAAGTTTGACATGGAGTTGCCTCGTTTTTACTTCGTGTGTTTTTAGTTTCTCCTTGAAATGTGTCTTCCACTCGTCTAGTTCATCGATATGAAGCCTTCGTTCCTCATGAGTTATTTCCTTGTTGGCACGAGGTCTAGAATGTGGCTCAGATGTGTAGTTTCGTGGTGCTTCCTGAAAATAAGGCTGAACCAAATGGTCAGTAATATTTTCACCTTTTTTACTCGATGTCCTTGCCGAGTCAAGAGCCTAAAGAGTGATCGTTTCGTCACCTACACGAAGTATGAGTTCCCCTGTACCAACATCAATTTTAGTTTTAGCAGTTGCTAAAAAGGGTCTTCCTAAAATTAAAGGGATATTATTGTCCTCATCTATGCCTAAAACGACAAAGTCTACTGGGAATATGAATTTATCAATTTTTACTAGTACATCTTCAATTATGCCCCTAGGAACTCTAATAGTCTTATCAGCTAATTGAATGCTCATCCTAGTTTGTTTGGGTTTCCCTAGACCTAGCTGTTTAAACATTTTATAAGGCATGACATTTATGCTTGCCCCTAAATCAGCCAAAGCGTTATTAACAGATAAACTACCAATTAAGCACGGAATTGTAAAACTCCCTAGATCTTTTAATTTTCGTGGTAGTTTATTTTGTAGAATTGCTGAGCACACTGCGTTTAGCTCCACATGCGACGTATCGTCTAACTTCCGTTTGTTTGTCAAAAGTTCTTTTAAAAATTTCCTTAAATTGGGCATCTACGAAAGAGCTTCAAGAAACGGTAAGTTAATATGTAATTTTTTTAAAAGTTTAAGAAATTTACCGAATTGTTCATCTGTGCGGTCTTTCTTTGTCGCATTGGGATATGGCACACGAGGTTGGTATTCTGTACTTACCAGTTTTGGTTTTTCATGGTTTATCTCAACCTTACCTTCCTCTACGACATTCTCTTGCCTCAGTTTTGGCTCATCTAACCCTTCACCATCGTGAGCAGTAATGGCCTGAAGTTGCTCCTTTGGGTTAGTTTCAGTGTTGCTTTGCAAGTTTCCTTGTGGTCGTTCTGAGATCAGCTTAGCAAGCTGTCCCATTTGGTTCTCGAGCCCTTGAATCGATGCTTGCTGATTTTTGAGTGCTGTTTTGGTGTTTTGGAAACGGGTTTCTGACACCGCGATAAATTTTGTTAGCATCTCCTCAAGGTTCGACTTTTTCTCTTGTGGGTAGGGTTGCTGTTGAAAGCCTGGATGGGGCTGTTGTCTTTGATTTCCTTGGCCACCCCATGAAAAGTTTGGGTGGTTCCTCCAACCTGGATTGTAAGTATTATGATAAGGGTTATTTTGAGGTCTAGAATTGTTACCCATATAGTTCATCTGTTCGTTTTCTATGCCAGGGTTGTAGGGTGGGTATTCTGTATTATTCGACCCTCCTCCATTTGTACCACACTGCATCACTGGATGTACCTGCGAAGAACCACACAAACCATCAATTTTCTTACTTAAAAGTTCTACCTAATTTGATAGCATGGTTATCTGCGTGAGGTTGAAAAGCTCTTGGCGGCTTTTGTTGGCTTTGTTCTCATAACTTGCCACTGATAATTATTCAGTGACATCTCTTCATTGAATTCAAAAGCAGTCTCAGGTGTTTTATTGTTTAGTGTACTGCCGGAGGATGCATCAATCAACTGCCTAGTCGAGGGGTTTACACCATTGTAAAAGGTTTGAACCTGTAGCCATAATGGTAACCCATGGTGAGGGCACCTTCTCAGTAGATCCTTGTATCTCTCCCATGCATCGTAAAGTGTTTCTAAATCCATCTGCACAAAAGAAGAGATATCATTCCTCAACTTGGCCGTTTTAGCCGGCGGAAAATATTTTAACAAAAATTTTTCGGTCATTTGCTCCCATGTAGTGATTGATCCTCGAGGTAGCGAGTTTAACCACTGTTTAGCTTTGTTCCTTAATGAAAAGGGAAACTACCGAAGACGAATGGCATCATCAGAAACGCCATTTATTTTGAAAGTGTCGCAAAACTCTAGAAAATTTGTTAAGTGATTGTTTGGATCCTCATCCTGCAAACCATCAAACTAAACAAATTGCTGAATCATCTGAATAGTGTTAGGTTTCAATTCAAAATTATTTGCAGCAACAGCAGGTCTAACAATACTTGATTCAGTTCCTGTTAAATTAGGTTTAGCATAAGCATACATAGTGCGAGGAGCAGGGTTTTGATTCACCGAATTTGCGGCAACTACAGGAGGTAGCAGATTATTGTCAGCCATCTCTTCGGTAGTGTTGGTTTCGTCTTCTTGCTCTTCTTCTATGTATTGTAGGCTTCGTCTTATTTCTCTTCGGTTTCTGCGAGCTGTACTTTCAATCTCACTGTTAAAAAGTAATGGTCCAGACGGGTTCCTTCTAGTCATAAACTAAAAGTTCCTGCCAGAAGCAAAGAGAAAAGTTAGTAAATAAAAAAAATAAAAAATAAAATAAATTGTAAATAAAATGGTTAAAGTAATAAAAATTTAGTGTTCCTAATATCTTAGTCCCCGGCAACGGCACCAAAAAATTGATGGAGCTCGAAACTAACTATTATTTTGACAAAGGCAAGCGCACCTATCGAGCAAAGAGTATAGTGTGTGGTGAGTCCGAAATATCGTATCCTCAAGGACCAAGAGTACTAGTATTAACTATCTTTTTATTATCTAGCCTAATAATTAAGGGGATTTATTTTTAATCTAAAATTACTAACTAATTTAACTAACTATGAACGCGACAGAGAGTAAATTGGGAAAAATACCTTTGGACAACTTATATGAGATAGACAATACCTAAGGAAGAATCCACCTAGACTTCACTTATTACTTTTGATTCATGCGATTTATTCACTTGGCTTAATCCGTAGAAATCTCGAAATTATATTAATACCTCTCTCGAGGCTACTAACAACTGACTCTAGGTTGATTAATTAAAATCTCTTTCTGATTAAAACCCCTATTGTCGCATTAACTCGATCTATGGATTCCCTTATTAGGTTTGACCCTAATCCGGTAGATTTTCGTCGCCCTATCTCTAGGGTTACAATCAACTCCGCTTAATTGTGTTGATCTAATCTTAAACAGGGACTTTTGCTCCACTGAATAAGCACATTCGACTTGAATCAATAACCTGAATTATCAAGACAAGAATAAGAACTCACAATTAAGAATAAGCACAAGTATTTATCTCATAAATCAAATAATAATAAGATCTATCTTAGGTTTCATCCCCTTAGATATTTAAGGGATTTAGTTCATACTAAGAGAGAGAAACATCATAAAAGAGGAAAAACAACAAAACATAAAGAAACCCAAAAACTTCTAAAGAACTTGATGGGAGATCCTCATTCTCGATGGAGATCCTTCTCCTAAGCTGTTCTCGACGGCTGTCTTGGAGTATTTTCTCCTTCTACTCGGCGTCTATTCGACGTCCTGTCGAGCTCTCCTTTTAGGTTGCCCCCTAGGGTGTTTATATAGGCTTTGAGATGCCTTACTTAGCCCACAAGTATCCTATTCTGAATAGAATTCATCCTGATTTCGGTAGGGACATGCCCGTGTGACACGCTCGTGGTGGACTCTTTCGGTCGTGGTCGATTCTGCTCACCACACACGACCGTGTGATCTGCCCGTGGTCGATAGTCCAAGCCGTGGTTGATCCTGCTAGTGACACACGGCCGTGGCCAATGGTCCAGGCCGTGTTGATTTCCTAGGTAGGCCCATTTTGTCCCTTTTTGGCCCGTTTCTTGTTCTTTTCGACTCTCTAAGCTCTCCTGAGTATAAAACATGAAATTAAGAGATTAGGAGCATCGAATTCATCAAATTCAATGGAAAATCATCCAAAAGTAAGCCAAGCATGGGGTTAAAATATGTGTAAATTATGGTTTATCAGTTCCCAATATAGTCCCTACTTGTTTGAAATGTATAAATTGGACCTTGAGGGTTCATTTAAGGGACAATATGATTGAATATGATTGGTTTCGGATATGAATAGTAAATTACATGAATTAATTATATTTATTCTGTAAACTCTGGTAATGCTCCGTAACCCTATTTCGGAGACGAATATGGGTTAGGTGTGTTACACGAGCTGTCACACGGCCGTGTGTCACACATGGCCTAATCGCACGGCCATGTGTCAGACACGACCTGATTGCACAGCTGTGTGATTTTATTATTAATAGGTGTAGGTTTCACAAGGCCTGCGACACAGTCGTGTGGCCCTATTTCGAATATACACACGGGCAGACACACAGCCGTGTAACCCATGTTTGCAAATTTTTTAAATTTTTCAAAGAACTTTTGGTTTATTTTAAATTGTTCCCCGGTCATTCTCAAATTGTTTTTAGTGCCCTGAATGCTCGGTTTAAGGCCCAAATGTTTAATATTACCATGATTAGATTGTGTTATTAGTCATTATTTTTTAAGTTGAATTATTATTCAGTTTTGAAGTTAAACGTTCTTTTTGTTCGGTAACACTCAGTTATCCCTAATTCGGCGACGAAGACTGGTTAGGGGTGTTATAGTCTGCGCCTAAAGGGACAACACTAGGAGTTTTCCAAGTTAGTGGCAAAATGGGCTATTATGCATACGGTGGAGTTTTGGCGTAGTATTGGAATACGCCTTTTTTAAGTTTGTTTTTATAAACTTCGTATTGAAAGGTTTTATATCTAAATTCATAGGGTAAACTATTGTAAGGTATTAATCTTCGTTCTCATTTATGAAGCATTTCAACTGGAAGATCACAGAAAATGTTTTAAAGAAATAGGAAATATTAAACTAATTTTGCTTTATGGTTAAGTTTTACGTGGTAGCACCCAAAATCCAAATTCGATAAATCGGGTCAGGTTTAAGGCATTACCCGATACCTCTGAAGAGGTTTAAGGTGTAAGACCATAGCTTGGCTATGGCAACATAGAGAGCTTGTCGGGACAGTAAACACAGGGAAGTCTATTAGGACAATAAACATGGGAGAGTCTGCCAGGACATTAAACATGGGGTTACATGTGTAAGACCATAGCTTGACTGTGGCAACATAGAGAGCCTGTCGGGACAGAAAAAATGGGGTAGTCTGTCGAGACAATAAACACTGGAGAGTTCGCTAGGATATTAAACATGGGGTTACATGTGTAAGACCATAGTTAGGCTATGGCAACATGGAGAGTCTGTCGGGACAATAAACATTGGGTAATCCACCAGGACGTAAAACATGGGGTTACACACGTGAAGTCCGTAGATCAGTATACTAGTGGACCCGCCAAGATATAAATTAGAAGTCATGGTGTGACATGTGTGACAAGTCACAAGAAAAAATGAACTTGGTGCATCTGGGAACACATACTAACGGTATAATAAGAGAATTCGCCAAAGACGATGATGGGTGGAGCCAAGGAAGTGCCTCAACCTAGTTATGTGTGAAAGTAGGGAGTGACGCCTTAGATAAGGAGGTTAGTGTAATGTAAATAAATAAGAGTTCACCAGGGAAGCTGCGAATCCGAAATTGTTTAAGCAAATACAATTTTAATTTGTAAATTGATAAAGAGGTAGTTGAAAGATTGGGTAGACTGACTAAAGTCTTCATGGGAGGAAATGCTAGCTCAAGGTAGAACGATCAATAAGGTCCGCCAGAGAATAGTGAAAAGTAGAATTCTGTCAAGACCATGAAACATGGTAAGGATGTTATTGATCTACCAAGGGTGGGAACCTTCATGGAATACTTGAGTGAGAGATAGTACGTCGGGAACTACATGTCTAATGGAGCATCTTAAAGGAATGGACTGAAAGAGTGGGTACTTTGGGGTTACATTATGAGCCCTAGTTCACCAAGGGAAAGAGGATATAAGGAAGAGATGTTATTCTGGTAAGGACCCGCAGTTATGGAAAATACTTGGGTAAACACAAATCGTCGCCAATCAGAAGAAATGAATACTTGGGTAAACTTATGCAAAATTGGTTGACTCGGAAGCTATGTTTTGGATGTTGTTTCACTCCTCAAAACCTCGAGATCTGATGGTACCTGCACATGGAAATAGACAAACTGTACACTATAACAATAGAGCTTAATGGTGCTAACATGATTTGAATCAATAATCAAATCAAAGTAAGATAACAAATACAATCATTAAGTGATCAAATCATCAACTAGTGTCAAGTATACATTTCATTCCTCATGTGCATAATCTCATACCATATTTCATTTAACAAATCATATATGAACATATAATTTCATTAATCATCATATCACACTACATGTGTGCCAAAATATATCATCATGTACATTTCTTTTCTCATTTCCATCTCAAATCCACTAAATCATTTTATATCCATATCGGCCCTCAGGGTTCGTTCTAACAGGTTCGCATGATCTTTCACATGCCATCTTTTGTCACTTAGGTATTCATATACAAGATACACCATTTTCTATTAACTTTTCATATCAAATGTCATTTGGAAAGTGACCTCCTCTCGACGTGCGAACGTCAGGAGTGTAAATTCATGAAAAAATATAAAGATAAGAGTTAAGTGCAGTTTCTACAAGCGAACATGTCAAATTTTAATATGGTTTAAGTGTTACAACGAAACACTGGTAAGTATTTTGAGGATTATACCCAAAGGGTTATAGATTTGAGAAAATAAATATTAAATCAATTACCAAAAATAATTACTAATCTAATTAATACACAAATTAGTAGTGTCAATTCAATATAAAATAAAGATAATAATTAAATTAAACTAAAAACTACTCCTAGGTTAAATTATCTAATTTTCTTATTCCTAGTTTCGACAATGCGAACTCTCTAGCATAGAATCTATTGAAACCTTAATTATTATCAATGATTACCATTGATTTAAGTAATTACCACCATTATTTATGAATACCCTCTCGGTCTGACCTAGGCATACGAATACCCTCTTGTTCTCACCGCTTGGCACAAGTTTTACTCAACATGATACCCTCTCAGTCTCACATGTCTATATCTTCTACTAGGGGCATCACTTCCTAGTGTAATAAGTTCTCTTAAATAAATACTTAATCTTAGATGATTATTTACTTAGCCAATTAATCAGTTTAACAATTGAATCATGTGAGATATTGATGAAGCGCAAGTTATTCTAATATATATATACAAATATTCGATCAATAATATCAATGAAAGATATATAAATAAAAGAATAGAGAAAAGAGAATGCTCATTAATAGATAGATAGAAGTGTCGTTCCAGAATAATCTCTGCTCGTAATTGTCTCCATGTCGGAATAGAAATCTCCAATTAAGCGAACATAAAATAAACTAAGTAAAAGCTAAAAACTAATAAAAACGTGAAGAATAATTTTTGTCTCTCTAAATCTGTGTGTCTAATGTGTTGTACTAAGCTATTATTTATAGATTTCATGTATTATGACCTAATTAGGTCAAGTAGAGATGGCTAAGCATGTTAATTTAGGTTGTGTAGACGAAAACATCCTCAGATGATATTTGACTTTGTCGCAATGGTGTCGTGACATTCTCATGCCTGTGTCGCTACATCGAAGGTAGTATACTATTTTTGGCATGTTCAAGCCAGTGTCACGACATCGCATAGTGTGTGTCGTGGCATAGTAGACAATATGCTCCTTAGGTAGTCTAAAGGTGGTGTTGCGACATCCAAGCTGGGTGTTGCAACATCGGAAGTAGTCCACTAACTTTTTGGCCTGAATCGATGTCCTTCACACTTAATCAACATGTTAGTCTCCCTTTAGGCCTAGATTGGCCTAGATGGACATAAAACACATAAAAATGTTCATTTTATTAACTTTAACTAGAAAATTACTAAAACAAAAAACTAACTTAAAGCGATACTAAATTACTTGAAAACAAGGTTACTAAATGTTTGAAAGAACCTAATTTGCCACCACGAGTTGTGGCAGATCAACAAGGTATATGTTTTGTTATCCCTATTAACCAGACATAGACTCAAGAATGATACACAGATTATCCAACCATCATACCAATATATTTGGCACTCAGTGCCTCTTTAACACCCCTATCTGACCCGATCGTTGTATCCTAGATACGGTATGCCACATTTGTTGCCAGAGCAACTACGATCTCATTAGCAAATCAATTAAACAGTTTATACATGCTATTATGCTCAATACATGATTACAGTATGTTATATAATTAAATCTGACATTTAAATAAGCTTACGAAAGCTCCTTCAATAAATTGAAGTTGGTTAAGGACTAAAATGTAACATTTTCAAAGTTATCGAGTTGGCGTCGCGACGTATAGACTTTGAGAAAAATAATGGGTCTCATCGCGACATCGGAGGTATATGGTCTTGATGTCACTCTCTATCGATTTTACTGTCGCGATGTTGAAGGCGTGTCATTTTCACATTATAACAACTCGATTTTTAGTTGTGTAAAAAAAAGGCAGTTTCGGAACTCCATTTTCGTAAACCAAGTTCGTAAATATTAAGTAAGAATATTTACAAAGTTGGTATAAAATTATATTGATGTTTAGTCCATCAATTTCGTCTATTAAATAGTTAATTTAGGTGTAGGGACTAAATTGTAAAAGTCTAATCACTATAGGTTTTTAATTGGCCAAAAACTTAGGGACTTAAATTGCAATTAGCCAAAGGTTCAAAATGGTAAATAAACCATTTGGTTACATAAGATAGTGGATGATGATGTTAATCTCCACTGTTATGCCTAATCGAATGTTTGGGCTTCAAAAATGGATTTTCCTTAGGTTAATTTAGGTTAATTAAAGACTAACCAAATTATAAAAGACACATGATATTGGAATATTCCATCTTCTTCATTTTCTCCTAATCGACCAAACATAGAAAACCTAAGGAAAATCCATTTTTGAAGCCCATACATTCGACCATATAATAGGTAAGCAAATTTAAGTCCTTTTCTTGTATATGTTATGTTTTTGAGGTCATGGGAGCTTGATTTAGCAAGCCCATGTACCAATTTCAAAAATATTGAAGTTTTTGAAAGTTTCCATTATTGATTTCTTGAAATTGATAGATTTTAAGCTTAGATTATAAAAAAAGAGACTATATTGTTAAGTTTAATTGTTAGTTTTGTACATAGGGACTAAAGTGAATAAAATGTAAAACCATTGTGAAATTTTGGTGGAAATGGAAAGTAGAGGGTCCCTAATGAATGTATGTGAAGTCAGATTTTAAACCGAGTTTTAAATTTGAAAGTTATGGCTATTTCGAATTCAAGGACTAAATTGAATAAAAATTAAAATTTTAGAAGTATCGAAAAATGAGATTATATAGGTTCATTCATGTTATGGTATAGTATGAAAATGTTTGGTATTGGTGGATTGTATAAAATAATTGTTTAGATCAAGAATCGGATCAAAGCGGAGTTAATCGAAGAAAAGCTAAAATTGTTGAATAGTCCCTGAAGAATCAAATTGTTTGGTTTTTTGATCAGGTAAGTTCATATGGTACTTATTTATTTAGGTTGTTATGTATTTGATCTGTATATGTATGTTTGATTGAAGATTTTTTAGTTATAAATTGGTATGAAAGGCTAGAATTAGACTGAATTGAAATGTAACGTTTATATGTGTAAAAGATGCCTGGATGAAGTTAGTAATGGTTAGGATATGATTGGCAGGCCAATAGGGTCTTGTGAGACTTATACGAGATTTATTACAGATGTTATTGGGGTCCATCATTTGTTACGAATTCTCGAATATTATGTGACGCAGGTTTAGCTCGGACGAGTAACATGTATGTCATTATAAAGGTTTAGCTAGGACGAGTAACCTGATATGTATATATATTTAGCTCAGATGAGCAACTAGTGTGGTGTAGGTACCTGTGTATCCAAGTCTGTTTACTAGGGTTAATTGGATGAAATAGTTTATATGAAATTGAGAAATTGAAATAGGATGAAATGAACTTGATTTTCAAATAGTAAGTTATTGAATGAATTGAGTAAGAAAAATTGATTGGATTAATGCCTTTGACATATATGTGATTGTATTATCCCTTGATTGAATTTGTTTTTGAGATTAATTACCTAAAGTGACATGAATTGGCATGTTAAGTACTTGTGGCATTATATGGTTTTGATTATAAGTCAATACTCACAATGTTGGTGTTTTACCATGTCTAGCCAAATATTGTGCCAAGCTAAAGTAACTTAAAAATATTAGGTATGAATAAGGTAAGTTTTTTATAATACATATGAACTAACTAAGCATTCTATATGCTTACCTTGTTTGTTTTTCCATTTGATTGAATGTATTGAAATGAATAGATTTGTATTAGGTTGAGATCATGTTGAATTGGTTTTGATTAGAAATGGTTAAATGATTTGTTTGGTATGAAGTGATATGAATTTGGGATTTTTTTGGTGTACCAAGTTGTATAAACCATATAGGTTGTTTGGCACATCTTGAATTGGGATTCAAAGTGTAACACCCCTATCTCGAGTTCGTCATCGGATCAGGGTTAGGAGCGTTACCAAACAGATCAGAAAGCATTTACAGAAAATTCATACATACATTTATAGTTCTCGAACATAATGTCCCTTAAATAGGTCATCAAGACCTTAAGCATGCTTAAAACCCGGGTCGGGACTAAAATGAAACATATATAGAAGTTCTCAGAAATTTAAAAACTTTTCTAAACTACAGGGGAGACATGCCCGTGTGAGGAAACCGTGTGCTCTCCACGGCTTCTAGACACCCCCGTGTGTTCTTCCGTGTCTATATACTGACTATACTCCCACGGCCTTAAAGCACGCCCGTGTGCTCTGGCCGTATACTACTAGACCGTATACTGACTTCTCCACCACGGACACCAAGCACGCCCGTGTGCCATGGCTGTGTACTCTTAGCTAGCTACTGACTTGTACACCACGGCTAGCTGACACCCCCGTGTCGAGGCCGTGTGCTACTAAACCACATTCTGCCAATTCACCCACGGTCTTTAGGCACGCCCGTGTGCCACAACCGTGTGACATTATAGGCCATTTACAAGGCCAAAATGCCACCCATAAGGGTTACACCTACAAACATTACAAACCAAGACATATCATAAACAAATATCAACCAAAAACATTCCAATTTGTCCATTCAATTTATGCATTTAATAACTAACTCATTCATACCAACATTCAAGACAAAACACATACATAACTAAAGCATATCTTCATCATTTAACCAACCTAAACTTGACTATTTCATGGGCATTAAACCATACCAAAACTATACATATATCACATTCATTTAAGCAAGTATCAACTCATAAATAGCCAAATCACATGGCTAAGATCACATAACAACTTATACCAAAATACTAGCCTATACATGCCATATCTAGCTTTATACATTTTCAAAGTGTACCAAAATAAGTTTAGTAGTGTGATGACGATCCGTGATGATCCCCGAGCCTTTCAAAGAGCTTTGACGACCTACTGATGCAGAGAAAACACACACACAAAGTAAGCATTCAAAGAGCTTAGTAAGTCATATACAAGTAAACTTAGCATAAAATGCATATATTGTAAATAGATACATTGGCACATAACATTTACTTAACAAACTATCATATATTGCTTTGGTTCATATACATGGACACCATTGCCACATTCATCCATACAAGAATCATATATATATATATATACGACTCTTTCTTAATCATTCTTGCATCTTTTCTCATTCTCATATTCAATCATACTTTTCTTCAAATCAAAGTCATATAAGTACTTACCTTTTTCACACACACTTAGTATACATACCAAACGTATCTGAAACGAATATACATTCACGTAATTATTCATAGCTCGAATTTACTCATTAAGCGATTCGAATCTAATAAGATACTCAAAAACTCAGAATAATTGTACAATGCCAACGTCCGGATGTGGTCTTATATGTAGTTGGATGTCGATGCCATTGTCCCTGCATGTGGTCTTACTCGTATTCGTGATATCGATGCCATCGTCCCGCATGTGGTCTTACTCGTATTCGAGATATCGATGCCATCGTCCTGCATGCGGTCTTACTCGTATTCGAGATATCGATGCCACCGCCCTAGACAGGTCTTTCTCGTATTCGATATCGATGCCATCGTCCCGCATGTGGTCTTACTCGTATTCGAGATATCGATGCCACCGTCCCTGCATGCGGTCTTACTCGTATTCGATATCGATGCCACTCGCCCCGGTAGGGTCTTACTCGTATTCGAGATATCGATGACACCGTCCCGCATGTGGTCTTACTCGTATTCGATATCGATGCCATCGCCCCGCATAAGGTCTTACTCGTATTCAAATATCGATGCCATCGTCCCTGCATGTGGTCTTACTCGTATTCGGATATCGATGCCTTCGTCCCGCATGAGGTCTTACTCGTATTCGAGATATTGATGCCTTTGTCCCGCATGTGGTCTTACTCGTATTCAGATATTGATGCCACCGCCCCGCATGCGGTGTCTTACTCGTATTCGATATCGATGCCCTCGTTCCGCATGCGGTCTTACTCGTATTCGAGATATCGATGCCACCGTCCCCGCATGGTCTTACTCGTATTAAGATATCAATGCCACTATCCCAGATAGGGTCTTACTCGTATTCGAGATATCGATGCCTTTGTTCCAAAGAGGTCTTACTTGTATTCGTGATATCGATGCCCTTTGTCCCCGCATGTGGTCTTACTCGTATTCGAGATATTGATGCCCTCGTCTCGCATGTGGTCTTACTCATATTCAGATATCGATCCCACTATCCCAGACAGGGTCTTACTCGTATTCAGATATCGATGTACCTTTGTATTCCTAATTCCATACGAAATTTCTCAAACTTATCCCTAAATCGATCTTATTCCGTAATTTTTATACATAGCATCTCATAAACATTCATTATCATTTATAATCATGTAAATAAGCTCAATTCAATATAATTACATTTATTTGCAGTATGACTTAACTCAGATTCGGTTTATCGGAATAAAAACGGCTACTCGTTTACTTTCACTTTCCCGCGATCTAAATCCATTTTCCTCGGTTCTTGATCTAAACATATTCAGAATTAATCATTTTATTCACTAATTCATTCAATTCAATCCAAGGACACACATTTAGGGCTATTTATAATTTAGCCCTCACATTTGTACATTTTATCAATCTAGTCCATTTTTCACAAAACATCAAATTCATAAAATCCACACATATACATGCTTGGCCGAATACATATACATCACATACAAGGCCACATTTTTCATCAAATTTGCAATTTAGTCCATTAATTTACCATTTTCTCAATTTAGCCCTATTTAGCTAAATTCATAGAAAATTCAAGAACAAAGTATGTTCATCTAGCTCATATCTTTCATTTAACACCAAAAATCATCAAAAAGCTTGACATATCATCAATGGCATCTCACACAAACATCATCAATTCATCAAATTAAAACATGGGCTTGATAGCTCTCAAAGCAACGATTGCAAAAGCGTAGAAGTTATCAAAAACGGATCAAAAACTAACCTTGAATTAAACCAAAACTATGGCCGAACCTTTGCTTAGAATTTTATTTTTCTTTCTTTGCTTATTCGGTGGTGTGTGGATGAATGAAATCCACTAACATGTTTGTTTTATTATAACTTATTAATATAAATATAAAATACATGTATATTTAACAAAACATATAAAATAATCATATATAAACATAATGTGTTTACATATTGCCGTCCACTATCTAATATTTTTGGCCAAATTGCCACATAAGGCCCCCACTTTTACAAAGCCACATCAAATTAATACTTTATCAAATAGCAAGCAACTTTCACATTCAATGCAATTTCATCCTTTTGCAAATTAAACACACGAACAGACAAATTAACTTACGAAAATTTAACACATGCTAAACCACATATCAACGGCACATAATATAATATTAAAATATCATATGAACTTGTATTTGTGGTCCCAAAACCACTGTTCCGACTAGGGTATAAACCGGACTGTTACATTTTTACCAAAAATAGGGTTCACGTCACGACCACAATTACCCAACGTTGCAACGTGTTACTGAAAGTGAGTGACGTTGTGACGCCGATATGCTTGAAGTCACGTCATGAAAAAATCACGACATAGAAATGATGAAGTCGCGACGTCAGTCTTGAATTTTTAAAACTTTACAATTTGGTCCTAATTCAAGCTCGATCTAACAAAAAAAGCTTTCAGAAGCTCGTGTAGGGCCCAAAAATGATTGTGTATTACATTATGTACTTGAATGTTATTTATGTATGTATTTAAATGAGGATATGTTACATGATGTTTCAAATTTATTAAATCGATGATTGTAGCATCCAATAACTCAGACCTGACGATCGGGTCGGGTATGGGGTGTTATGCACATCATCCTTTAAGCATCAATACACATCAACTCAACACATATGACCATTCTTATCTCTCAACCATTTAAACCTATTACCATTTACATGAATACTTTAACAAATCGAATGCTTGAATTCAAATTGACATCTACTATTCAAAGTTCCAAAATGAACATTTAAATTATAAAACTGACTCAACTTTAGCTACATGTCATATGCCACACCCCAAGTTTGGTGGATCCAAGATTTTGGCGTATAGTAGTGAAATAATCTATTTGGCGAAGTGTAATCCGCCCATATGTTTCTTTTGGCAAACATGTGTGGACGTTTAATAACCACCGTGTAAGTAAGTGAAGATTTTATTTCAGATTATTCTTCTAGTTAAAGAGAAAATTTTTGTTAAGTGTAAAGGTAATTGTGGTATGAGTTAACGCAAAAGGTATAGTACGCCCTATTTGTCTTAGTATGGTGCTAGTTAGGTTATAAGTGACCTGGTTAGGAACCAATTGTATAGATTGGTCTGGTATCTATAATGTTGGTGTAACTCCTCAAAAATTTAAGTATTTATCTTTGCATGTTTTTAGCACAACTACTTGTTTGCTTCAGTGGTTAATTGATTTGGGTGTGTTTGGGAGTGTCTGAGAAGTCCTGGGTTCAAGCCTGGGCTTGTGCAAAAAGTTTTATTTTTAGGGAATAAACCCTTGCCTATAGTTAGTAGGCTTTTAAATTATTATGGGTAAAGCATAACATAAAGAGCTTGCTAGTCTAGGGGGTAAGTGGCGTGTTACCTATTCCAGTGGTCTAAGGTTCGAATCATGCTGAAGGCAAGGGAGAATTTATTTTGCTGCTGTGCCGTGGGAGGTGTTGTAGTTTGATTGAAACACTGAAGTGGTTGAGAAGAATTCAAATTGAGTGGTTGAGGGGAGGTGTGATTAGGTGGAGAGACGAATCATTGAAGTGCTTTAAATCGAGGGTAAAGGGGCTGTGATTAGGTGTGATTAGGTGTGATTAGGTAAGTATACCTAGACCCCAAACTGGTAAAATAACTATTATGCCCCTATGATATAAATGACTGTTATGCCCCTATGTTATGTATATGAGTATGCCATGATATATATATATGTTGCATCCATGTGTGATATGTTGCATGGGATGGGATTATTATGATTGGAGGAAGTGTACTGTACTGGCAGCCCTGCTGCAAATACTGTTTACTGCCGCAACCGGTGCTAATTTTGGAGTGTAGGGATGGGTGGGTGATTTTATCCCCACATGGAGTGTTGGGCTGGACGGAGTGGAGTGTAGAGGCTGGTTGGGAAGGATTTCTGATTGCATGCCTGAATTGTTACTGTCACTGAAATGGGCTAAGGCCCACACTGATACTGATAATGTAATGGGCTAAGGCCCACACCGATACTGATATTGTTATGGGCTAAGGCCCAACTGAACTGAACTGTTATTGAATTGGGCTTAGGCCAGACTGTACTTGCTTACGGCCTGATTGGCCATTTTGCTTATATGGGATTACACACTGAGTTTTCATAAACTCACCCTTCTGTTTATCTGTACAAGTAATCCCTAGTTTTAGGCGGATCGGTGCTGCGAGGGATTCGGAGGTGGCCACACAACCGCATCTATTTTTATATTTGAGTTTAATTTCCAATAAATTTAATTTGGGTATTTTTTTTGTAATAAG
Source organism: Gossypium sturtianum (assembly GCA_025698515.1). Lineage (NCBI taxonomy): Eukaryota > Viridiplantae > Streptophyta > Magnoliopsida > Malvales > Malvaceae > Gossypium > Gossypium sturtianum. The sequence continues at coordinate 32,078,181 of CM046943.1, read as the reverse complement.
GCCTCTTTAAATTTTAACTTTTAATTTTGTAATTTTATTTATTTCAATTCACAACTGAGTAGTAGTAGGACGCGGTTTTTCGAAAGATAATTGTTTTTCAAAACACCACGTTTTTGTAACTTACTATAAAAGCTTCCGCATCAAACATTGTTTTAAAGAATAGTAACAATCTAATATGATCAACGTTCTATTAAAAACAACTTGAGTTTTTAAAAGATCAAGATACCCTAAATTTCTGATAAGATTCATAAACGAGATTTAATAAGGAGCATGGATTTTCCAAAGAAACTATGTTTTCGAAAAACACTTCAATGTGATATCGCCAGATTTGGCCATAACGTCTGTGTAACACCCCAAACCCGGACAAGACACCACGCCCGAATCTGGTATGTTACGGGGAAGAACGTCTTTGAGTGACCAGATTTTTTTTTCGTTTAGAAGTGGGGTGAAAACATAGTGAATTTGAGGAAAGTTGAGTAGGCTTGTTTGGTTAGATTTTTGAAAACTTATCCAAGTATAAAGTTAAAACGAGTTGATTTCATTTAGTACTTCCAATAGTTTCTTAGTGCCGTTTTGAAACCTTCTAGACTTAGTAGCAAATCGAGTTTGATTTAAAAATCATTTGAGTTTATTGAATAACGAAACATAGCGAGATACCCGATGGTATAGTTTAAAACATATTGCGATATAATTTGAAAAGCGTTGTCTTTCCAAGTTTTAGTAGAATTTCATGCCAAGTTATTTGTTAAGCAGGTTGAGAATCTAATTAATACGTACCCATCAAAAACATAATTTAGAGGCCTTTTACAAATCCAAATTAAAACCCAAATAAAAGTAATTAAACTAAAGTACCCAAATGATAGAGTTGGAGTAAAACTTTATTAAGCATGGCATGAGCACCCGAGTCCGTCCCGGCTCCATGTCCGCGCCTACGAGTCACCTGAAATGTCAAAGGAGAGGGTGAGTCGAGTGACTCAGTGCATAAATCCCGCTCCCGATGAAACAACATGCTAACACACATCATACATAGCAACATAATTAATGCAACCCGATCCTAACCATCCGTATCTCCTTTTTCTACCCCATGTGGTACCAAACCACTTTGGTGGTGCCAAACCACCTTTGGTGACATATAGTCACAATGTGTTACCAAAACACTGGTGTCCCAAAGACACAATGTGCTACCCAAGCTTTGGTGACCGTAGTCACGATAATCGAATGATGGGGCCAACCCATCGTGTGATACCCAATCACTAGTGACGATCCCATATCTCAAAGTGGGGCCAACCCACGGTGGTGTTAACCACGGGGACAAGTCGCAATGAGGTGCCCAACCTCCGGTGTCCCAAAGACACAAATGTGCTACCAAAGCTTTGGTGACCATAGTCACAATAATCGAATGACGGGGCCAACCCATCGTGTGATACCCAATCACTAGCGCAGGCGATCCCATATCTCAAAGTGGGGCCAACCCACGGTGGTGTTAACCACGGGGACAAGTCGCAATGAGGTGCCCAACCTCTGGTGTCCCAAAGACACAAATGTGCTACCAAAGCCTTTGGTGACCCAAAGTCACAAGGTGTGTTACCAAAACACTGGTGCTCGTCGGCACAAAATATCATGCTCCTCCACTCATATCACCCATCAACATACCATACTCATGTAATCATGCATATCATACAAGTCATGCATATCATGCTAATATGTTTGACTCATGCCCCATATCACATACATACATAGTCATGATACCATATAGATCATCAAGTAATCTAGTAACAATACCGACTTACCCGGATACGCACACATACCCCATTTGGGTATCCAATGATCCATCATCTTTGTCATAGTTTTTAATAGGCAACCTGGGTTTAATAACAATATTACTAAGCATAGTGTGTTAGTTTACACACACGGTAAATCGCAAGTCTAAATCCCAAAGACCCGTCTAAATCCCTCGATCAACTTGCTCCTAGAATCGGCCAAACCGGGGTTAGTAACCAAGACCATTCGGCTATGACCAATTAAACCAAAGGGTGTATCGCTTAATCCTTACCTTGAGATGGTTTGGTTTCCTACCAAACCTCGAACCAACGATGGTTATTCTTTAACAATCGGCACACCCTATTAAGACAAATAGTTAATCACCAAACACCTTTAACTTAACCGAAATCTAAGGATTGAACTCACAATAATATACCAATTACTTACCCTAACTTACCAATCGGTCACTCACGATCAAGGCTTCAATTGATTGCTACACCCGATCACCACCACAATCCAAGGCCCTAGCAGGAAAACGGTGCAACACAAAAGATTAACCCCCTTCAACACATGCCCAAGATCGGCTATTAACCAAACCACAATCAATAGAGAACAAGAGAGGGGAAAATGGCCATTCGGCCACCCACTTACCTTGTTCAATGATTGAACATCCACCAATTCCACCCTACACTGATATTCGGCCAAGAGAGCTACAAGGGAGAAGAGAGATTTGGCCTTGGCCACAAAGAAAACGCAAGCAAAAGATGAGGAAAAAGATTGATATTCGGCCAAAATAAGAACACGGGCTAGAAGGAAATTTCGGCTACCACCAAGAGAGGGTTCGGCTAAAATCTTAAAATGAAGCAAAATAAAAGATATGTTCAAGAAGAAGAAAGCGGCCAAGGTTCAGAGAGGAAAAGAAAAGGTGCACAAGGGTAGATGCTTTTTCGGCTTAAGAAGAAAGGAATGGAGAAGGTATTTTTGGGAGGGTAAGATCGGCCTGCTTGCTTTCAAGAAGAGGAAAAAGAATGTTGGAGAGGAGAGAGTTCGGTTTAACACAATTGAGCAAAAGAAGAAGAAATGGGGTTGAACATTCGGCCACACACAAGAATTAAGGAAAAGAATGCAAATTTCGGCAAGGCTATAGGGATTTGGTCATTTAGTTTTGAAGAAATGAGAGAAACTCTTGAAGCTTGGGGTTGTTTTGACAAAAGAAGAAAATGTTGGCTTCAAAATGCCTTTTGGCCGAAAATGCACAAAGTGAGAAGTGCATTTCGGCACACCACACTTCCCATCACCAAGCCGTCCACACTCCCCCCCAAACCTCACCAACATTCGGCCATATCCCCTAATTCACTCCCAACCACAAATTCAAATGTGTTTACCAAGTCTTCCTCCTAAAATCCCTCTCCACCCTCCATTTGAATGTGAAGACTTGGTCCAAGGTAGAATCCAAATTGCTCTCAACCTCTTCCTCCATGCCGTCCAAAAATAAGTGACAAAATGGAGACTCTACAGCTCGAACACTGGACCTCCCTCACCTGAAGATGACGCCACACCAAGCTCCCAAGTGACGCATGCCTTGCCACTTTGCCAGCTCTTCATTTGTGCTAAGAAATACCAGAAATAAATTAAAAACCCCAGCTTCCTCAACTCCCTTCACTTAACACTCAAAAACCAAAATTTTCCCATACACTCAGGCATACCCCTAGTCTACAATTAAGCCCCCAAGACACCAAAATAGCCACACAGCACACTAAACACATGCAATAACATGCAACAACAAAACAGCCCCTAACCCAGGATATTACAGTTCTACCCCCCTTAAAATAATTTCGACCTCGAAATTACCTGATCAGAAGAGTTGCGGGTATTGCTGTCTCATCATATCCTCGGGTTCCCACGTCGCTTCTTCCACGCCATGATTCCGCCAAAGAACCTTAACCAAAGGCACAGACTTCTTACGCAGAACCTTCACATCTCGATCAAGAATCTGCACAGGTTCCTCCTCCATGGTCAAATCTGGATTTACCTCGATCTCTTCCATTTGCTACTACATGCGGCGGATCGAACGATAACGTCGAAGCATCAAACGTGAAAAACGTCATGAATCGACTCGGCTCTGCGGCAACTCAAGTTGATACGCATGCTGGTCCAACTCGCCTCAATACCTTATACGGTCCAATAAATCTCGGGCTTAGCTTGCCTTTCTTCCCGAACCTCAACACTTTTTCCAAGGCGAGACCTTCAGGGAACACTCGATCCCCACAATAACTCTATATCTCTTCGCTTAAGATCGGCATAAGACTTCTGCCGGTCGAAGCTTCCTTCGATCTAGGTGAATCACCTTAACCTTGTCTTTGGCCTCGGCCAACCAACTCGGGTCCCAACAAGCGACGTTCACCTAATTCCGTCCAACACGTAGGTGGCGACATTTCCTACCATACAACGCCTCATACGGTGCCATCTTGATGCTCGCTTGGTAATCGTTGTTGTAGGCAACTCGACTAATGGTAGAAACTCCTCCCAACTACCTCAAATCCAAGATACAACCTCTCAAAGATATCCTCTAAGATCCGAATGACCCTTTTACGATTGCCCGCCGATCGCGGGTGAAAAAGTCTTTGAAATCCAAACGAGTACCCAGAGCTTGATGCGGTGCTTTCCGGAACCTTGACGTGAATCTAGGATCCCTATCCGAGATTATCAAAGCGCGCGCCGTGCAACCTCACTATCTCTCGACACATACAACCGCTAGCTTCAAGTGAGTAGTCAACCTCACCGGAATAAAGTGAGTGATTTAGTCGATCGATCCACCACTACCCAAATCGAATCTTTCTTGCTTGGCGAAGCGGTAACCCACCGACGAAATCCATGGTTATCCTTTCCCACTTCCATCGAGGAATCTTCACAGTGAAGCAAACCCGACGGCAATCGATGTTCAGCCTTGACCTGCCGACAAGTCAAACACTTCCCAACAAACTCTGTCACCTCCTTCTTCAAGCCGAGCCACCAAAAGCGCTCTCTAAGATCCCTATACATCTTGCTACCCCGGGATGCATAGCATGAGGATCGCTATGTGCGTCTGAAGAATCTTTTGCCTCACTCAACATCTTTAGGCATACAAGCCTTTCCTTGAAAACATAGAACCCCATCACGGACAAGTCAGAACCCTCAAAACCACCATCCCGCACTTGTAACCTCCGCGCACTTTCGTAACCTCATCCTCTAGTTTGTTTCTCGGACGATCTGTTCAACCCAAGTAGGCTTAACTCGCAACTCTCGCGAGAATACTCCGTCGTCATACAAACTCAAATGGGCAAACATCGCTCTTAAGTCCGAAACAACCTTGCGGCTCAACGCGTTCCGCCACCACGTTAGCCTTGCCCGGATGGTACTCAATCGAGCGATCGTAATCTTTCAAGTAACTCAACCCATCTGCGGCTGCCTCAAATTCAAATCCTTCCGAGTCGCAGAGATACTTGGACTCTTGTGATCTGTGTAGACTATCGATCGATCTCTCCGTACAAGTAGTGCCTCCAAATCTTTAAAGCGAAGACTACGGTTTGCTAGCTCCAAATCGTGTGTCGGATAGTTGACCTCATGTGGCCTCGGTGCGAGAAGCGTAAGCCACAACCTTACCTTCTTGCATCAAGACACAACCCAAGCCCGTATGTGACGCGTCGCAATAGGCTGTGAATTCCTTACCGGCCTCAAAGTTGAATTAGAACGGAGCCTCGGTCAAAATCTTCTTTAACTTGTCGAAGCTTTCTCTTGTTTCCCAGTCCATACAAACGGGACCTCTTTCCTCAAAGAACTTGGTCATCGGCTACACGCTATCAACGAAACCCTCAACAAACCTTCGGTAGTACCGGCCAAACCCAGAAAATTCGAATCTCAGCCATCGACTTAGGCGGCTTCCAATCCAAAAGCGCCTCAATCTTACGAGGATCTACTCGAATTCCCTCACCGACACTACATGACCCAAGAAAGTCACTTCTCTAAGCGAACTCGCACTTCATCGAACTTAGCATGAGTCGCTTTTCCTCAAAATCTGCAACACCACTCGCAAATGCTTATCATGCTCTTCCTCGTCCTTGAGTACACCAAGATGTCGTCTATGAAAACCACGACAAACCGATCCAAATCTTCTTTGAAACACCCTATTCATCATGTCCATAAACGCCGGTGCGTTAGTCAACCCGAATGGCATTACCGTAAATTCGTAGTGCCCATACCGAGTCCGAAACTTATTTGTTTTATGGATATCCGCCTCCTTAACCTTTAATCGGTGATACCCGGACCTCAAGTCGATCTTGAAAATACCGCAGCACCCTTGGTGATCAAACAAGTCATCTATCCGTGGCAGCGGATACTTGTTTTTAATCGTCGACTTGTTCAATCAAGTGTAGTCTATACACATCCGCATCGTGCCATCTTTCTTCTTGACAAAGAGTACTGGCGCACTTACGGCGAGACACTAGGCCTAATAAAACCTCGATCCAATAACTCTTGGATCTCGAGCCTTAAGCTCCACCAACTCCTTTGGAGCCATCCTATACGGAGCAATAGACACCGCGCAGATTCAGGGCAATGAGATCAATCCCGAACTCCACCTCGCGATCGGCGGCAAACCCGGAAGCTCCTCGGGAAAAACATCGAGAAACTCCTTAACAGATGCGAACCTTCTCCGCAGCGGACTCCTTAGCCTCCAACGCATACACATGAACTACATACGCCCACGCCCTTCCCGACCATCTTCTGCGCTCCAAAGCAGATACCACATTTGATAAGTAATCCTCCTATTACCTATCATAGCCACCTCTTCACCCTCGACCGTCTTAAGAACCATGCGCTTGGCGCGCAATCCAACCTCGCCGGTACTTGACCAACCAATCCATCCCAAGAATCGATCGAACTCCCCAAACGGCGGTTCCATCAGATTAGCGAACAAACACTACCCCTTGGAGTTCTAAGGGTACTCTCTCTAAACGGCTTTATCTACTACTACAGAGTGACCTAGAGGGCTAATCACGGTCATCCGCCTAGAAGATATCTCGAGTCTAAATCCATGGTCTCTACTATACTCACGGCAACATAAGAGTGCGTTGAACCCACATCAATTAAAGCGTTATAAGGAGAACCAAAAATCAAAACGCACTCGGTTATGACGTCCGGTGCGTCACCCTCCTCTCGGCGCCTCGCGGCATACACTAATCCGGCCGTCTAGCATCGAGCTACTCGCACCTGCCCGGTGCTCCACGGCCCGACCAGAACCATTACCACCTCTCGCCATTACCACGGCCCTCTGCGGTGGCGGTCCATTACCTCTCGAACCGACACGGCCACGACTCTCGGATCGAATCCTAGCCAACCCACGCGGACAGGTCCCACACGGTGCTCCAGAGAACCACACTCAAAGCAACCTTTTCCTCCACCCAAAGAACCACCCCAATGAGATTTCCCACACCGATCACATCGCTGCGGCGGTCCACGCCTAGCAGCAACAAACCTAGCAGTGATTCGCCCACTCGGTCTAGCCTCTTCTCGCGGATTACCCGACGATCCGGAAGACCCAAAGCTCCTCTTATGTCTATTTCGGTCCATACCGCCTCATCGACTCCTTAACCCCTCGGCCACCTTAGCCTTCTCAACTAAGAGGCGAACTCGCGCTCCTGGCGAGGAGCAATCAGCGACCTCAAGTCGTCTCGCAGCCATCCTCGAACGAACACACCTCTCATGCTCGGTGGCCACAATGCCCCGGCATACCTACTCACCAGGGAACTCGGCCTCGACTCTAAACCGATTTACTCCCGAACAAGCCTCAGAAATGCCTTCCGCCGGGAGTCAATATAACTAGCTCCGATGTACTTCTTTTGATATGCGTACTGAAGTAATCCCATGTCGAGATCCTCTGCGCCACACATCGTCTCCGAACCGTGAGCCACCACCGACACGACTCATCCGGAGAAGCGTACGATGCCCTTCAGCCTTCTCTTGAGATCAAATCCGGATCATCCATGATCCGCTCATCGCCTCCGGCAAGATTCGCAGAAGATCTTTGGAGCAACACGAAACACCTCGGAAGAATTCGGCCCCATTGGCCCGAAGTCGCTCAGAACAGATTTCCTAACTCTGCATTACCACCAACACCAGCTACTCTTTCCAACACTCGCAAAGATCGCTCGTGACGCTGCGTCGCCCCGGTCGATCTTGGAACTCACCACCTCCACGGTGGTGGCGGAACCGGTATCTCATTTTACGAACCCCGACCGGATCCTACGGGCTCAGAAGCGTCATCCTACCACGACCTCGCCCACGACCACGCCCACCTCTAGCGCTCATGACTAATCTTTCTACGATTCGATTAAGAATTTTTATGCATCAAGTATTTATTTCACTTGTTAAAAGCAAGTCTTATGAATATTTAGGAGGATTTGTTCTTGCGAGTTCACGTAATCCTATCGTTTCAATCTCTAAGTAGTATACTATTACTATTCATCAAATCATATCACATCCAATCGGTTCACAAGCAATAGTACGGGTACTTACCAGGCGAATCAAGTGTGGGAGACTTCGGTGCCATGCCTTTCAAACCTTACTTTAAGAATAAAAACTAACAAAACAATCTTTGAAAACATTTTGGGCCTCAGGCCCACAGCCGAGCTTTTGAACTTAGCTCTGATACCACAATTGTAACACCCCAAACCCGGACAAGACACCACGCCCGAATCTGGTATGTTACGGGGAAGAACGTCTTTGAGTGACCAGATTTTTTTTTCGTTTAGAAGTGGGGTGAAAACATAGTGAATTTGAGGAAAGTTGAGTAGGCTTGTTTGGTTAGATTTTTGAAAACTTATCCAAGTATAAAGTTAAAACGAGTTGATTTCATTTAGTACTTCCAATAGTTTCTTAGTGCCGTTTTGAAACCTTCTAGACTTAGTAGCAAATCGAGTTTGATTTAAAAATCATTTGAGTTTATTGAATAACGAAACATAGCGAGATACCCGATGGTATAGTTTAAAACATATTGCGATATAATTTTGAAAACGTTGTCTTTCCAAGTTTTAGTAGAATTTCATGCCAAGTTATTTGTTAAGCAGGTTGAGAATCTAATTAATACGTACCCATCAAAAACATAATTTAGAGGCCTTTTACAAATCCAAATTAAAACCCAAATAAAAGTAATTAAACTAAAGTACCCAAATGATAGAGTTGGAGTAAAACTTTATTAAGCATGGCATGAGCACCCGAGTCCGTCCCCGGCCCATGTCCGCGCTCACGAGTCACTGAAATGTCAAAGGAGAGGGTGAGTCGAGTGACTCGATGCATAAATCCCGCTCCCGATGAAACAACATGCTAACACACATCATACATAGCAACATAATTAATGCAACCCGATCCTAACCATCCATATCTCCTTTTTCTACCCCATGTGGTACCAAACCACCGGTGGTGCTAAACCACCGGTGACATATAGTCACAATGTGTTACCAAAACACTGGTGTCCCAAAGACACAATGTGCTACCCAAGCACCGGTGACCGTAGTCACGATAATCGAATGATGGGGCCAACCCATCGTGTGATACCCAATCACTAGCGAGACGATCCCATATCTCAAAGTGGGGCCAACCCACGGTGGTGTTAACCACGAGGACAAGTCGCAATGAGGTGCCCAACCTCACGGTGTCCCAAAGACACAAATGTGCTACCAAAGCTTTGGTGACCATAGTCACAATAATCGAATGACGAGGCCAACCCATCGTGTGATACCCAATCACTAGCAGACGATCCCATATCTCAAAGTGGGGCCAACCCACGGTGGTGTTAACCACGGGGGACAAGTCGCAATGAGGTGCCCAAACCTCCGTGTCCCAAAGACACAAATGTGCTACCAAAGCATCGGTGACCCAAAGTCACAAGGTGTGTTACCAAAAACACTTTGGTGCTCGTCAAGACAAAATATCATGCTCCCTCCACTCATATCACCCATCAACATACCATACTCATGTAATCATGCATATCATACAAGTCATGCATATCATGCTAATATGTTTGACTCATGCCCCATATCACATACATACATAGTCATGATACCATATAGATCATCAAGTAATCTAGTAACAATCTTGACTTACCGGATACGCACACATACCCCATTTGGGTATCCAATGATCCATCATATTGTCATAGTTTTTAATAGGCAACCAGGTTTAATAACAATATTACTAAGCATAGTGTGTTAGTTTACACACTGTAAATCGCAAGTCTAAATCCCAAAGACCCCGTCTAAATCCCTCGATCAACTTGCTCCTAGAATCGGCCAAACCAGGGGTTAGTAACCAAGACCATTCGGCTATGACCAATTAAACCAAAGGGTGTATCGCTTAATCCTTACCTTGCAGATGGTTTGGTTTCCTACCAAACCTCGAACCAACAGTGGTTATTCTTTAACAATCGGCACACCCTATTAAGACAAATAGTTAATCACCAAACACCTTTAACTTAACCGAAATCTAAGGATTGAACTCACAATAATATACCAATTACTTACCCCTAACTTACCAATCGGTCACTCACAGTCAAGGCTTCAATTGACTGCTACACCCGATCACCACCACAATCCAAGGCCCTAGCAGGAAAACGGTGCAACACAAAAGATTAACCCCCTTCAACACATGCCCAAGATCGGCTATTAACCAAACCACAATCAATAGAGAACAAGAGAGGGGAAAATGGCCATTCGGCCACCCACTTACCTTGTTCAATGATTGAACATCCACCAATTCCACCCTACACTGATATTCGGCCAAGAGAGCTACAAGGGAGAAGAGAGATTTGGCCTTGGCCACAAAGAAAACGCAAGCAAAAGATGAGGAAAAAGATTGATATTCGGCCAAAATAAGAACACGGGCTAGAAGGAAATTTTGGCTACCACCAAGAGAGGGTTCTGGCTAAAATCTTAAAATGAAGCAAAATAAAAGATATGTTCAAGAAGAAGAGAAACGGCCAAGGTTCGAGAGAGGAAAAGAAAAGGTGCACAAGGGTAGATGCTTTTCGGCTTAAGAAGAAAGGAATGGAGAAGGTATTTTTGGGAGGGTAAGATTCGGCCACCACTGTTTCAAGAAGAGGAAAAGAATGTTGGAGAGGAGAGAGTTCGGTTTTAACACAATTGAGCAAAAGAAGAAGAAATGGGGTTGAACATTCTGGCCACACACAAGAATTAAGGAAAAGAATGCAAATTTTGCAAGGCTATAGGGATTTGGTCATTTAGTTTTGAAGAAATGAGAGAAACTCTTGAAGCTTGGGGTTGTTTTGACAAAAGAAGAAAATGTTGGCTTCAAAATGCCTTTTGGCCGAAAATGCACAAAGTGAGAAGTGCATTTCGGCACACCACACTTCCCATCACCAAGCCGTCCACACTCCCCCCCAAACCTCACCAACATTCGGCCATATCCCCTAATTCACTCCCAACCACAAATTCAAATGTGTTTACCAAGTCTTCCTCCTAAAATCCCTCTCCACCCTCCATTTGAATGTGAAGACTTGGTCCAAGGTAGAATCCAAATTGCTCTCAACCTCTTCCTCCATGCCGTCCAAAAATAAGTGACAAAATGGAGACTCTACAGCTCGAACACTGGACCTCCCTCACCTGAAGATGACGCCACACCAAGCTCCCAAGTGACGCATGCCTTGCCACTTTGCCAGCTCTTCATTTGTGCTAAGAAATACCAGAAATAAATTAAAAACCCCAGCTTCCTCAACTCCCTTCACTTAACACTCAAAAACCAAAATTTTCCCATACACTCAGGCATACCCCTAGTCTACAATTAAGCCCCCAAGACACCAAAAATAGCCACACAGCACACTAAACACATGCAATAACATGCAACAACAAAACAGCCCCTAACCCAGGATATTACAGTCTGGGCCGGGTTTGGGGGTGTTACAGTTGGATTCTCATTAATGTTTCTCTCGGAAACTGTAGAACATTAAGGAGGACAAATTCTGAAGTTTGTGACACTTGTTAAGTTCCACTATGAAGAAATGGGTCATACATATATATGTGTGTTAAAAGGGTTTGTAGAGGATTTTTTCTTCTTCTTTCAACATTAGTCACTGATTCTTTTTCTTAAGTCTAACTGCATCTCTTCCTCCCTAAGCTAAAAGCTAAGGCTCTTACTTTAATTAGTAGTCATTCCATCTTTGAATAAGTATGACAGCTTTGCATGTTAAGTCCTGAAAGAGTAAATCTATAAGTGGTAAATGAACAGTAAGTTGTAAGAACAAGGCTTTGCATGGGGGTTGTTAGTGATTAAGATGATAATAAATTGTATGTATAAGAGTTTTAATAGTGAATCTATGTTCTTCAAGCAGTTGTTGCTTCTAGTTCAAAAAGGATGTTTGAGTTTGGAACTTCGAACTACAGTAGGTTAGTATCAGGTGAATCTCTATCCTGACTCTTCTATGTGGATTGTTCAAGTGGAAGTATATATATAAAAGATGATGATATCTATAATAATTGGTTAAGTGTATGAGTAAAGCAAAGATGAAATATGTGCTATATGTATAAAGTTCTATTGAAAAGAATGTTGATTGGTAAACATGCAGGTAAAGTTTGATATATGAATAGTACAAAATTTGAACAATTCTAGGTAAGTGAATGCCAAGCAATGTCCTTCTGTGAAGCCTCTAGTAGGGCAATTATATTGCTAACCAGATTGGAAAATCACGATATGAAAACAAGTGTAATACCATGAGGTTGAGAACCATGACATCTTAATATGATATGAAAACACTCATGGTGTAGCCTCTAGTACGATGAAGACTGGAATGACAGATCACGATACAAGAATGCATGTAAATCCTTGAGGCTGAGACCCATGGTAAGATGTGTCTATATGAATGTTCATGGTGTAGCCTTCAACAATGTAGATCGAATTGGCAGACCACGATATATGAAATTTATGTATAAGTCCATATGGGAAATACCCATGGCACCTTCTGTGAAATTCCGTCAGGACAGTGAACACGTGATTCTGTATGATGCCTTTGTGGCATATTCTGTATGTTACCCTTGTGGCATATTCTATTTTGCCCTTTGTGGCGTACTCTGCTAAGTCTCTCTGGTAAAATGTGTTTATTCGCCTTATGGTAAGTTCTGGATAAATTTTGATTGTTCTTTAATAGGTATTACTAAGATAAGGTTAAGATATGTCTGAAGTTATTTTGGTTGAAATAGATTTGTGAAGTAATCGAATAAGTTTTTAAGAAAGTTCTTGAAAAGAAGTGTGTATCTGTAGGTTAAGAGGGGTATCTACCATGATAATCTGTTAGTGTTGAATATGGGCGTATTCATAGTTTTGAGAGACATAAGAAATTGTTAATGTGAGTTCGTCTATGTTATGTAGTGGTTGAATCTAAGTTATCTGGAATCTGCCATGTTTTAATTGTATTATGTCTTCTTCTAAAACCATATAGAATCTGAGTAATTATTATCCTAAGTATCTGGGGTCCTGAAATAAAGTGGTATGGAATACATTCGAATGATCTGTGTAGTACATTATCAGTATGAGTTTATACGATATTGAACTAGCGTATGATTTTATTAGTAAATTGATGGTATTTAGATTTGTGTAAGTATTCGCCAAGCATGTATGTATCATCCAGTGATTGATATCCATTAACAACTGTTTTGGAATATGTATGTGTGAGAAGATGGTCTATGTTGTGTGGGCTCTAAAGATATATTCTTTGAAATAGTAATTTTGTGGGTAAATGGAAGAAAAGATTGATGAAGTGTTAGGAAGGATCCTAAGTTAGTCAGTTAAGAAGAAATAAGTAAGCTAAGAGTATGGTAGTTGGTGTATAAGTACGAGACCAGGATAATAAACTTGTCCGCCCAACAATACTGAAACCAAACCCTTGATATGAGAAACAAAACAAAGTGGAACCTCATGCATTTTGCATTAAAGTTCACTAAGTTCCCTTGAACTTACAATGTTTGTTATTGTTTCAGGTGATGTTAAGAGAATGCGTCAGGAGGGATGATGCTAGGAGTGCGTCTAGGTAGCAACGAAGTGGGTTATTATGCATATAGTGGAAATGTGGCGTAGTTTAAGGTTACGCCCTAAGAGTTTTTCTTTAACAGACTTTTATATTGAAATGAGTTGTAACAAGTCTGATGTAATGTTTTATTTTAATACTTTCCTTTGTTCTTAGATATTAAATCTTTCAGCTAAAATAATAATAATATTTTAAATAAGGGGTATTTGATAACTGTTTTGAAGAATTGGTTAAGGGTGATGAGTAGTAACACCCAAGATCCGGGCCCGGTTAATCGGGTCGATTGAGGGCGTTACATCATATATTAGAACGTAAATGAACTATACAAACATTGCTGAGTCGAGAGTTGCAGGTTGGATGTTGTATCACTCCTCAAGACTTTAAGATCTATTGGTACCTGCACATGAAATAAACAAACCGTACGCTAAGCGATAAAGCTCAATGGTACTTTCATGATTCAAGTAAATAAAATAATAACTTTAACACGTATAAACATAATTAATGCATAGTCTAATTTCAACCATGTCATGTCTCATATACTAAGTTTATGCACAATTTCATTTGACAATTCACATGAACATATATTACCATGCTTTCAAATAACAAGTCTATTCCATTTTCATTTCACAACATGCCAATTGTTCATTCCATTATCTCATTCTTTCTTGAATCTGTTGATTCGTTCATATCCAAATAGGCTCTTAGGGCTTGTATAAACTTGTTTGTATGATCTTTCACATGTTTTCATTTGCTACATTTCATATAAATACATAATATACCAGTTCCAATCACATTTCATATCAATAATCGTTTAGTCAGCTTATGTTTTGTAATCCCTATTAATTGGACATGGACTCAAGACGGATCCATGAATAATCCAACCATCACACCAATCTAGCATTCAGTGCCTCATCAGAATGTCTGAAGTAAAAATTTCACTCCACGCCTTATCGATATAACCAAAGTAAAATGTACTTCACACCTTGTCGGACTCTCGAAGTATAATATGCGTTCCGTGCCTCATCGATATAAATCGAAGTATAATCCCGTACACAAATCTAATCCTATGGCATGCCAACTATGCCTGACTCTGCCCAAGACAGTTAATAAGGTACTAATGTTCCAATTACTCATATATTCATGACCACATATACCATACTTCATATCATGCTCATTTATGCTATGTTCAACTCAATTAAATTCAATTCTCGACATCCAATACTGTCATATAAAAATCGATTCATGAGACAAGTAATAAGCTTACCTCGATAACCAATTTTGCAACAATAATGTATGTATTACAAAATATATATATTGAACTCGAATCATAAAAGTACAAACTGTAGTTTTTGTTACTCATCTATGACTCTCGCTTTTCCTTTCTCTCAAGACAGCCCAATATCATCTTTAGCTACGTTTGATAATTCAATTACAAAAACAATATCAGCTCAAACTCAAATTAGATTAAAATAAAATATCAACATATTTTGCATTCTATTCATTTTAGTCCTTATATATGAAATATCGTATCCCACAATTCACTTGATCAGATTTAAATTTGGTTTAATAAATATAATACAAAAACCTCATCTATCAATATTTATTATTAAACCTTTAAGTTTTCATCTCATACAATTTAGTCCTTACTAACGCATAATATAATTATACAATCTATACTTAATTCTAGACTAAATCAACACTTTTCACTTAAAGTTCAACATGATTAACTATAATCTTAATCACTATTTATGTGCATGAACTTAGGTGTTAGAATTTCAAAATTTCTTTACCATGGAAATTCAATTCAAATTTTAACAACTTTACAATTAAACGTTTGGGCTACTTCAGTCCATCATATTATTTAACAAGATTTGAATTAAAAAATTGAAAGAAGTTTCCTATCTTCTTGACATAGGTGCGACAATGGAGGAAATAAGAAAGATGAAGCCTCCTTTTTTATTTCCTTGGAGTTTTCAGTGGAGAAAGAGGGAGGATGATGATGACAAGCTTTTCTCTTTACACTTTCATGTTAATATATTTAATAGGAATAATTTCATGTTTAATTTAAGTAACCTTTATTAATACATTAATATATAACATTTAATTAGCATAATTTACCTCAATGATAATGGATGGTTTTAATCATGCAATCCCACTAACTTAACACTAATTGGCTCAATTATCATTTAACCCTTAGTTTAATTGCCATTTAAGGCATTTTCCAATTTGAAAATCAATTTCCTTTCAAAATTTGTCACTAATCAATTTAGTCCCTATACTATTTTTTTATTAACCAATTTCATTTAATAACACCTAACAATTCGACATTTTCGATCCATACTTTAACTCGTAATTATTCTATTCTAATTATTTACTAACTTGGTCTAGTAAACCCTATCTAAATCCAAAATTTTAAGACATCGTTAAAAATTGGGTCGTTACAGCCTTATCAGAACGTCTGAAGTATAAATTATGCTTCGCGCCTCATTGGTACAAATCGAAATAATTTGTGCTCCGTACCTCATCGGAATGCCTAAAGTATAATATGCACTTCGTGCCTCATCGGTATAAATCGAAGTATAATCTCGTACACTAATTCAATCCTATGGTATCTCAACTTTACCCGACTTTACCCGAGACAATTAATAGGGTAATCAATGTTTCAAACACATATATAATCAAGATCACCTATCATAGTTTCA
Source organism: Gossypium sturtianum (assembly GCA_025698515.1). Taxonomy (NCBI): domain Eukaryota; kingdom Viridiplantae; phylum Streptophyta; class Magnoliopsida; order Malvales; family Malvaceae; genus Gossypium; species Gossypium sturtianum. The sequence continues at coordinate 32,061,651 of CM046943.1, read as the reverse complement.
TATAATACCAATCATACTATACTCAATCCAATTCAATTTATATAATTTCATATCATCACATACATATCACCACATTTTTCACAAGTGACTAACCATGCGATACTTATCAATTTAATGAGACAAGTAGAGACATTACCTCAATCAAGCTAGTTGTAACAAGTCATATGAATACATGTATATGCATTTAATTCCAATCTTAGGAGCACAAATCGTAATTGTTACTTGTCCATGACTCTCGCCTTTCCTTTCTCTCAGAATGGACTGATGCCATGTTTAGCTACGTTGGATAATTCAATTACAAAGTTGGATAATTCAATTACAAAAATGGTATTGGTTTACACTCAATCACATGAAAAACATATAATCAAACTTATTTTGCATTTTATTCATTTTAGTCGTAATATCCAAAATGTTCATTTTTTTTATAGTTAACATCGAACCAAAATCCGATTTCATATCCTTCCATTAGGGACCTTGTACTTCTAATTTATAGCATAATTTCATAAGAATTTTCATTTTATTCAATTTAGTCTCTAATGTCAAAAAATAACTATTAAGCTTAGTTAAATTTCTAATCAATTCCAGCAGTTTTCTCTACTTTTCAACTTGTTCCTAACATGCTCAAAACTCATACTTTAATTTCTCATCAAAATTAAACTCAATTTCCTCAAATATCCTATAACGCCCTCAACCCAACCCAATCTACTGGATCCAAATCTCGGGTGTTACGTCCTTCTTATAAATGTAACATAAAATTTTTATTTCTTATTCATTGATGTAAGCATTTATCTATGAGTGTAATAGAATCTCTTATGGTGTACATTGTTTGGTTCAATTTACATTTCAGAATAATAAAATTCTATTTACTTCTATTCTATCTCTTATGCTACTTAGTACATTTTGGATTGATACTAAATAAACTTATGCACAGACTCGAACAGGCCATTTGCCTTCCTCTGTATTCATAACAGCCTAACGTGCCGCTCCCTTGGCATAGCCTTGGCATCGTCTTTCGATGCATCTTCCTTTACAGACCTAAAAATAGGAAAACTTTTGTAAGTTCGTAATAACTTAGTGAGATAAACCTTAGAATACGTTTTTCATTCATTCTACGTTGCATGTGTTATTATGCACATCTTTGGGGTATTTCTTGACCTTTGCTCCTTCTTTGGCGGGTACAATACTGAGGCTACCATCTTTCTGTAACACCCCTAACCCGTAACCGTCGCCGAATTAGGGTTAAAGAGTATTACCAAACAAACCGGAACATTTACAATCATTTTACAACACAAAGTATTTTATCATTCAAACATATCAAGATATATACATATAGTCCCTTAACGAGGTCTACGAGACCTTAAACATGCACTAGAAAGGGGTCGGGACTAAACCAGGATCATACAAAATTTTTCCAAAAATCAAACATTTTTCCAAGCTACAGAGGTCACACGCCCGTGTGGGCAGGCCGTGTACCTCACTCGGCCTCAGGCACGGCCATGTGCCCGAGCCATGTCAAAACAGGGCATACATACTGACTTGACCACACGGCCTGAGACACGCCCGTGTGTCTCACCCGTGGTCGAGCCTGACTTGCATCACACGGCCAGTCACACGCCCGTGTGTCTAGCCCGTGGTTGAACCTGACTTGTTTTGAAATGCATCCACGAAGGACACGGTCAAGCCACACGCCCGTGTGCTCAACCGTGTGGGCAATTATAGGCCATGTTCAAGGCCAAATTACCAACCACACTTTGGTATCATCTATAGACATCAAACCATTACCAATTTATGTCTCAAATCCAACCAAAATATACCAATACAAACATCAAACCAACATCAACTACTTCATTTACTTCCATACTCAATTTCTACTCAAATAAGTCCATCCAAACACCATTTTCACAACTCAAATTATTTAGCCTAGCATCATGTAATTCATACTACAAGTTCACACTTAAAATACCATTCTTATCAACCAATTCAAGCATGAAATATACCATTTCCAATTTCACTATTTCATACCACATTCATCATTTCCTAACTTCACATAGAAACCATCAACATTTAACTTCCAAGCTATATCACATAGCAAGGTCCAAACATTATAAAACATACCATAACCACTAGCCTATACATGCCATATACCAAATATATACATCTTTCAAAAGTACCGAAATAGATAGCCGATAGTGTGATTAAGTTGCTGACGATCCCCGGATCCGAGCTAGCTTTAAACACTGTAAAAAAGAGAAAACTTCACACAGTAAGCTCTAAAGTTTAGTAAGTTCGTAATATAATACACTTAATTCAATGATGCAATTACAATATACAAAGACAATCCATCACATAGATCAATTCACAATCATATATAAATATATCATACCATCCATAGCTAGTATGCTCGATTAATCATCCATAAATATATTTACAATTTCATCAATCACATAGGTTCCATACGTACCTTATCCAACACTTAGTTATCGATCACACATGCTACTCAATACTCAATACTTCATTTCGACCAACCTTCGTTAACTCTTCAATTCAATCGCACACTTAGTGCCCAAATCATAGCCGAAGCTTAAGTAACATCGCACACTTAGTGCATCTATATCAAACCGAACTTGATTCCGTATCGTACACACAGTGCCAATCAGTATAGTCGATACTGTCTCTATTTCGCACACACAATGCCATTCATTACCGTATAAATTCTATATCGCACACTTAGTGCCACATTTCTCAATTCCTCAAATATAGCATTTCTAATTCAATATTCACAAATTCATACATTTCATACACGTAAATATGAATTAAATATTTCGTATTATATCCGAACTTACCTCGGACGTCGAAATACCGAAACTAGCCAATCAATCTAATACTTTGTCTTTGCCTCGATCTCGATCCGAATCTCTCCTTTCTTGGTCTATACATATTCAAATTTAACTCATTCAATCACCAATTCATTCAATTTAGTCCAAACACACATATTTAGGGCATTTTACAAAATAGCCCTCACATTTTCACATTTCGACACTTTAGTCCCTATTTCATAAAATCATCAAATACACATAATTTCATTTCACCCATGCCTAGCCGAATTCTCCTTATGCTCATACAAGCCCATATATTTCATTTATTTCACATTTTAGTCCTCTAATTTCTCATTTTCATAATTTAGCCCAAATTACTCAATTTCACCAAAAATTCAAATACAAACTATGTTAACCCAACATTAAACTTTCATATTCCACCAAATATCATCACAAAGCTCACATATTCATCAATGGCACATCTAAAAATCATCATCAAATTCTAAAATTTAAGCATGGGTTTGATAATATACTAAGCAACGATCACAAAAACATAGAAATTATCAAAAACCGAGCTCAAAACATACCTTGATTTTGAGCAACTATGGCCGAATGCTTCAAAGCCCTATTTCTTTCTTTTTCTTTCAAGTTCGGTGGAAGGAAGATGAATATGGCTTGTTTTTCTTATTTGTTTTATTATAAACATATTAATTATGCCATTTACCATATTACCCTTAATTAAAACATTAAAATTTCATTCATTTAATGGCTATATATGTCAACTTCCACTATCAAAGGTCTAATTACCACAGAAGGACTCCTCATTTAAAAAGCCATGCCAAATAAGCACTTTAGAAATCAACACACAGCTTTTACATTTTATGCGATTAAGTCCTTTTTCATAATTTGGCACACAATCGATAAAATTTTTACATGAAATTTTCACACATGCTTAATCACAAATTATAAACACCAAAAATAATATTAAAATATTTTTATGACCTCAGATTTTTGGTCTCGAAATCACTATTCTGACTAGGGTCTAAACTGGGTTGTTACACTTTCTTTCTTCAGAACCATTTTCCCTTCTCTTGAGCATTGTAACACCCCTAAACCGTCTCCGTCGTCAAATTAGGGTTACGAAGCATTACCATGCAAATCAGAACAACAAATTTATTTAATATTAATTACTTAAAACTCATTACAACCTTTTCAAACATATACATTTGGGCCTTAAATCAGGCCTTCGAGGCCCTAAAAATAGTTCGGGATCAATCTGGGACTATTTTGAAACAATTTAGAAACTTTGGGAAAAAGGTTGAAAATTTTGAAAACAAGGGTCACACGGTCGTGTGACATAGCCCAGACCATGTAGTGCTAAAAAAAAGAGACACACGGCCGTGTCCCAGCCCGTGTCGTAAACCGTGTAACTCACTAAGTTAGGTCATACGGCCGTGTCGCAGGCCATGTAACAAACCGTGTAACTCTCTGACTTGTGACACACGGCCATGTTGTAGGCCGTGTGCTAGACCGTATAACTCACTGACTTGACACACACGATCGTGTCTTAGGCCGTGTGATACTCACACCTAAAATAATAAGTGACACACGACTGTGTAGCCAAGCCGCATGTGTAACACGGCCGTGTGATAGCCCGTGTCCCAGGTCGTATGCTCCATAATTTGACCCTCTAAACAAGTCATTTCAAGACCAAAACATACCCAATCATCCACCTCCATTTGTGCATACATTCAATAGACCTAAACATCTTTCAAACACATCTAAACATACCAATTCAAACAACTTATTTCATCTAACCAATATGTCATTCAAAGGTACCACATTTATACCAAAACAACTTCAATCAAACAAGGCTATAATGCCACATATCAAGCACAAAACACAGTCAATTTAGCTCCCTAATGTAACATGCTGATTTGGGGCTAGTCGGAATAGTGGTTTCGGAACCACTAATTTGAGGTTGGATAATTTTTTTTTGATATTATTTAATGTGTTATGGCATAATTATATGAATGTATGAAAAATTTGTTGCATTAATTTTAGCAACTGTACGCTTAATTGCGAAAAAGGACTAAATCGCATAAAGTGTGAAAGTTCTATTTTACAAGCTAAAGGTGTTAAATAGCTATAGAATTTTAATTGGAGGTCCCTAATGTGCAATTAGGCCTTGTTTGGTGTGGTGGCCGGCCATAGGGACAAGAAAAGACATGGTCAATTGGTTAGGTGAGGTTTTGGTGACTTAATTGATAAATTAAAATAAAATAAGAAGAAAGATGATAACACATATCATCTTCATCATCTTCTATCGAAAATACCAGAAAAAAAGGGGTTTTGAAAGCTTAGAAATTTCAGCAACTTATCCTCTCACAAGTAAGTGATTTTGGTGGTTTTATTTAATAATTTGTGTACTTTTGGAACCCCTAAAGCTTAAGCTAGCTAGAGAGGGGACTAATTTGTAAAATGATTGAAAGTTTAGGGTGTTTCCATGAGAATGCTTATGTTTTTTGCTGAGTTTTTATGAAAGAAAATGAATCTTGAGTATTAAATACACAATCTTTGTGAAAGGTATTTCCATGAAAACACCTAAATGGGACCTAATTGTAAAGGTTGTAAATTGAGTAGTAAATCCATGAAATGATTGGTATTTTGAATTGTTATAAGAGTAATAAATTTTCAGCTAGGCTTGTTTAATAAGGAAATTTGATGAAAAATGATTTACGAGCCTAGGGGCAAAATCGTAATTTTGCCAAAGTACAAGGGCAAAACGGTCATTTTGCCTAAGTAGAAATTTTGAAGTTTCATGATTCATGTAGTGATTAAATGATTAAATTTTATTATTATAGATCAAGAAGAACGCGGAATCAACCTTGATCGGGGAAAAAGGCAAGGTTTCGGACTAAACCGTAAATTAACATATTTTGCACCGAGGTAAGTTTATGTGTAAACGATACATCCTTAATACATATGTTTTTACCTATTGATGCATTGTATGGATGTAAATGCTTATTGGTGAGATTGATTGAAAATGATAGAAAATGGGTAATTAACCTCAGAATAGAAATGTGAGTACGGATAATTATCCATAAATATGTAATTGTTGGTGGGCTGTGTGCGATACCACCTTGTTATTTATTCACGATGGGTTGTGTGCGATACCATCGTATATATATTATCATTTGGTGGGCTATGTGTGATACCACCGTAATTATCATTTTTGGTGGGCTGTGTGCGATACCACCCTATTATTGATTAATGGTTGGCTGTGTGCGAAACCAGCGGGTATCTTGTTTCATTCCGAAGGGTTCATCGAGAAACTTGTTTAAGTAAATATTTCATGTGGCTTCGTGGTGATAAGTGCAGGGTATATGTGCAAGTAGTTGTGGGCAATGTTTATGATATGTGTTTGGGATGTGGTAAGACTTGAAACGAGTAAGCATGATTACGAGGATGTGAATTGTTATTACATAGCATGTAATGTTTGACTGATTACCTTGTGGTATGATGTTTATTGTTTACATGTAGACTTACTAAGCTTAAAGCTTACTCCCTTCTCTTTTCCCTTATTTTATAGTGTCGAAGAGCTAGCTCGAGGTACGGAGATAAGCAAAGGATCACCCACACTATCAGCACACCTTGGTATAATTAGCCTTAGCATTTTGAATATGGTATGTATAGGGACTAGACTTAGTTGAATGTCATATTGTCTTGGCCAAATGTGTTGGCTCATTCAAAGATGAACACTTTTGTATAAGGCCATAGTTGGTGGCTCTTTCTTATTAATCTATGAAAAAATGAGGTTATTCATGAATGTGCAAGATGCATGATTGGTTTGCTTAGTTTCAATATGAATGAATGGGTTGAAGGTTTGATGTGAATTATGTTTGTATGAGTGGGGTGATAGAAAGAGCTTGGCAAATAGCCTTGTTCTTGTCCACATGGATAGACACACGGGCGTGTGTCTAGGCCGTGTGTGACACACGGTCAACCTCATGGGCGTCTGGTTAGGCCGTGTGTCCCCTTGCATGCTAGGTTTACAAGTCAGTATGCTCAGTAGTAAACACACGGGCAGAGACACGGCCGTGTGTCTCAGACGTGTGGAAGACACGGCCATGGACATGGGCGTGTGCCCAAGCCGTGTGAAGTCTGCACCTGAAATTTGGAATTTAATTCGCCACACGGCCGAAGGACACGGGCGTGTGCCTTGGCCGTGTGACATTTATGGGGTGATGACGTCAGAAATAGAATGCCAAGGTTTTTGCACACGGGCTAAGACACGGGCGTGTCGAGGCCGTGTGAGGGACACGGGCCATGGACACGGCCATGTTTATGGCCGTGTGAAAACCCCTGTAGGTTCGAATTAAGAAATAAATCCACACGGGCGCGGAACACGGGCATGTGATACGCCACACGGGCGTGTCCCTTCCTCCACACGGGCGTGTAGACTGTTTAATGAAAATTTTTCTAAGTCTTTTATGGATCTCTTAAAGAGTTCAATTTGATCCTGAACCATTCTTAGAGTGTGATTTAAGCCTCGTAAGCTTGTTTAAGAGGCGTTATAAAAAGTTTTAATTTGGAGTGGAAAGTCAGATCTCAGTATTGTATGATCGTTTGCGTATAGGTTTAGTAATGCCTCGTACCCTGTTCCGGCATTGAATACGGGTAAGGGGTGTTACACCTAATGACATCAATTATAACCATTCACTTTTCATAATAAACATACCAAAAGGGACCATATATTACAAGTACTTAAAAGTGACCAAAAGAATTAAACTTGCCTAAGCATTATAAGTCTAACATACAAAATACCTACTCCAAAGACATATTCATACCAAGTTGATCACTAACATATTCAAAACTACCATAATATAAAGTCCTATACATTTCATTTATAACCTTGGCCAAAATGACTCAAAAACTACCGAGATGATTGATGGATAGTGTGATAGTACTTCGACAAGCTTCCAACCTATCAAGCTTTCGATAATCTACGAAACAAAGGAAAATAACTATGTAAGCAACTAGTGCTTAGTAAGCTCGTATAAACTCAAACATAACTTACCATTCTTAAGCTCAATTTATAAAATGTGCATAACATCTTTACCATACTCATAAGCTTAATACAATCCTATAAGCATCACCAAACTCACAAATTAGTAGGCTCATATATAATGCATATAACCATTTCACAAATGAATCTTCATGAACACAACATTCATCACATAATCATTTAGTTCCCTTTAATTCATTTGCATTCATCCAAGTTTACCTTTCATAAGTTTATGAGCAATTATCCATTTGAACACATGTTTTACCAATTACCTTTACTTACCCATTGAACCATCTATAATTTCATTGGATACCCAGGAATGCTCACACTTAGTGTGCCTTTCCATATAATCGTAACCATTCCTTTTCAATAGTGCTCACACGAGCTGTGAAATAGACCTGCTCACATGAGCTGTGGGTCGGAATGTTAGCTATAGGATGCTGCTCACACAAGCTGTGGAGAATCTGCAACAAATGCAGGACATCAGTCATCAATAGGACATTCAAGACCAGCACCCGAAACATGAAATCCGTAATGACATGTCATTCATATCTTAAGAAATCTTAAGGTTCAAACGAGATTATTTATCCGTCAATTACTCAAAACATCAATATATATATATATTCAAGTCAGTTTATAACTAACATAATATAATAGATAATCAATCAAACTATATTTAGTAAGATTCTAATTCATACGAACTTACCTCGATAACTTTAGTCGCAACAGTAAAGTTAGAGATTAATCCGAAACCTTTGCCTTTCCTCGATTTAAGTCCCGTTGTTGTTTATCTTGATCATAAATAAACAATTTCATTCAATTTTTATAATTCCAAAATTTTAATAAGTAATTTTATGCAATTAAACCCTTCCATCATCAATTTATAAATTTACCCCCAATTCTTTAACTTTCTTACAATTTAGTCCCTAAATTCTTAACTTGCAATTTCACCATTTTTCTAACAAAAACATGCTAGCCGATTTTAATAGGGGTCTTGAACAGCCTATAATTACCAACAATTCACATTAAAACCCAATGAATTTTACACTTTCAACAATTTAATCTCTAATCCAAAATTCATCAAAAATTACTTATCAAAACATGTTCATTTAACAACTAAATTTAATAATCTATCAATTAACATCACAAATTCATCAATTTCATTCCTAACATATCCCTCAACCTTTAACAGTTTTGCAAATTAACCCCTGGGCTAAGTAGTTTAAGCTAAAACGAGCTCAAAAACATAAAAATCATTAAAAACGGGACAAATTTACATACCATGCACTAGCAAATAGCTTGACCAAAACTTACTTCCTTCTCTAATGGTGTAATCAGTTTTGGGGAAAGAAAAATAAAGAAGATGATACTTCATTCATCTTTTATTTACTTTGTTTAATTATTTACTATTTACCTTTTTACCCTTAAAAATCATTTAAATTACCATAATACATATCCATAAACATCGATTAATTTTAAATGTGGTATATTTACCATATAAGTCCATTAATTCATATTATTAAAGATTTTTAATCCACTTAACTAATAGAACTCAACTTTTTCACCTTTTTCAATTTAGTCCATTTTACCTAATTAACCATTTAAACCTCAAAATTTCTTAATGAAAATTTAATACTATCTTAAATTAACCCTATAGACATTAAATAAATATTAAAATATTTATTGTAACACCCTAAAAATTTGAGTAATTTATTTTCTATGTGTGCTTTGAGTAATTATTCTAGAAAGTAAAATTTTCTGATTTATTTTCGTGGTTAGTATAGTCCTGAAGAAGGATTTAAAATTTTTTTAGAAGGAATATTATTAATTTTAAGAAATTATTTATGGAAGTGGATTAGTGACTTTGACACATAAATTAATTTAAGTGTCAAAGTGAGGCATAAGATGAATTATTGGACAAGTGGTGATGGCGCATGAGCTTGTGCATGAGGTTGAAGGTTCGAATCCCATGTTTAGCATCTAGGTGAATTTTATTTTGAATTTTTATGCACCAATATAGCAAGTGTCGGCCAAGAGCATATATGGAAGGTGTTGACTTGTTATTTTTGGTTAGAATATCAAAGGAATAAGGAAAATTTGAACTTAAGGAAGGGTATCAAGAAAATAAGGAAAGGTGTGAAGATATGAGGCAAGAATCAAGGAATTATTTTGGAAACAATATCTTGGTCATTAGACCATGCATTTGGACGGCATCATGGCAAAAGAAGGAGCCGAATTTTTGGTGATAGTTGGCTAGGAATTTTGGTTTTGTTTTGGTCATTTTTTTAGTGCATAGTTTTGCAAATTCTCTCAACCTCTCTCCCTTGGCCGAATTTGATCCTTGGTAAGCCTTGTTAATTTTTGACCATTTGGTCATTTTTGCACATCAATTGGTATTCTTTGTGCCTTATTTTCATTAGTGCTTAGAAAATCATCTACACCAAAAGCTTTTCTCTTTCTCTTTTCTCTCACCATTGCCGAATATCCATCTCTCTCTCAAGCTCATCTTTTTCTTTTCTTTTTCTTCTATTCATTTTGAAATCAAAGCAACATCATCATCATCTTTCTCTTATTTTATTTCTTTTCAATCGAAATTCTCTCCACCTACACTTTCATGGCCGAATGCTAAAGTGTTTATAAGCCAAATTATTTTCTCTTCTCCTTAATCTTTCATAGCCGAAACTTTCATCAATCAACCACCATTCTCAATTCTTTTCTTTCGACGTGGAGATTAGGTAAGAGATTCTTTTCGCTTCGATTAGTTAATAGTGATTATAGCCGAATATTGATGGTGGTTTGAAGGCTTTATTAGATCAAAATAAACGTTCATTTTATTAACGTCTATTTTGTTAAACTTTAGTGCGATAACGGAAGTTGGAATCAAGAAGTCGTGGGTGACACAAATCGTTGGAATCGATTTTTGTGGTAAGGAAATCATATCTTTAAACCTTGGTATTATTTGAAAATTTATCTTAGATTGGATTAACGATCTTTGTCTTTGAAGACATTCGAGAATAGGGAAGAAAAGGGCGGTGTTTAGCCTTCGGAAGAGGGGAGGTTCATTATTCCCTAAGTACAAGCAAAGGACTATTAGGGAATCAGGGATTTTCCACGGGTTGTGGACGTTCAACCGAGGAAAATCAATTGTTCGAAGTCGTTCGTACTCCCGAACCATTATTTGTTCGTGGATTCGATTCGGTTAGCGAACCATCGATCGGAGAAAAATCGCAAGTAGAAGTCTTACGAAAATCCGAGGGTAAATTTCTAGATCGCTATATTTAGATCGGTTTTATTATAGATTATAGTGTTTTAATTAACACAATACGTATAGGTGTTGAAGAGCGGGAAAGTTTAGTTCTCTCCATAACCGGTGTGTAACTTCACACTCATTTTCTAAGTTAGATTTCTAATCGTAAGTATTGCGATAAAATCGTGAAAGTGGTAAACTCGGAAATTATGTAGTAATTGATACTTTTGTGAAAATACATGAAAGCGGTTAAAACCAAGAAATATGCGAAAAAATGTTAAATTGATAAAATGGGCGATAATACTCTAGTTCGATTAAATGGGCGATAATACTCTAGTTCGATAAAATGGGCGATAATACTCTAGTTCGATTAAATGGGCGAAAAATACTCATTTCGATAAATTGGGCTAAAATGGGCCAAAGTCACTAAACTACTAAATGGGCTAGTTGTTAAATTGTTTATATGAGCCTAATGAAAGGTTAATTGATAAACCCACCGATGATATGGATTAATGAAAATCATGTTATATGATTATATTTGTTATATACGCATGATTGCATGGGGTGGGTTATATGAAGAGAAGAATGGCCGATTGCCACAAATTTGGCTCATTGCCTCTAGTTCGGTGGCTCTCGCCACAATATGGCTCAATGCCTCTAGTTCGGTGGCTCGCCACAAATTCGAGCTAAATGCCTCTAGTTCGGTGACAATGTCACAATCTAGTTGAGAGTGCACTACAAAATTATTTAAGGGCTTTAAGCCCATGATTGGTGTGTTTGGCGGGGTGGGTTGACTTGATCCCCACAGTGTGTTGGTTGGTACGGGGTGTTAGCGGATGGATACTAGGTTGGTTTGGGAAATTCATATTTCATGCATTCTTCTCTTTAAATTATGTTACTTTACGATGTATGGTTGAAATCATTAATGGGCTCAAGCCCGGCATGATATCTTGACGATCCGACCTAAAAATGGTGGTAAGTGAGTTGCACACTCGAGTTCTTTGTAACTCACCCAAATTTTATTAACCATTTCGTGTAATGGAAATTGACGTGGACTTGGGCGGAGATGACTTGGTGGAGGCCATACTACAAACTTGGGTTTTTAATAAACTATGACTTTATTTAAGTTTTTATTTTAATTGCTATTATTGGGTTGATGTAATAAGGCCTCTTATTATGTTTTATGGTTTTATTGTGTGGATGATTTAAATTTTATTTCTAAACTCTTAATATGGTTTTATCTCAAATATGTTAAGTTTTCTTAAGAACATTGGTTTTATAACAAAAAGTTTTGTAGCACTATTTTATCTTAACCATGTGAAAATAAACGAATGTATGATTGGTGTGACAAACTAAATCTTGTCTAAACGCATAGACCGGGTTTGGGGTGTTACATTTATTCCCTCATCGAAATCATGGTCCCAAAACTACTATTTCTAACACCACTAAAAATGGTTGTTACAAGCGTACTGCACTTAACATCTCTTTACTTTCTATATCCTTTTTTAAATTTTACCTTATTATCAGACTTGATATCTTCTTCCATACTTACTAGTCTTATCATTTTCTTCGGGCAAGGTAGACTATGCTCAATACTTAACATAGAATTCGTCCAATTTTTCCTTACTTCTGTGCACTCTCTATACATATTTTCAACACATAACCTTGCCCCGCCACATACTCTGTTGCACACTAGCCTTGTCCCTTGTAATTATACGGGGTTTCCCCAAAGGCGTTCTCTTCAGATGGTCATCACGAGAGTCATTCTTCAGATTACGCCACGGGGGCGTTCCTTTTAACAAAGACTGCCACAAAGGATTCCTTTTACGGAAATTGGTGTTTTTGACGATAGGGATTCACCTAAACTCACTGTCGTGAGGTTTGCCCCTCATCGCCTGGTACTCACCCAACCGTGCTTTAAATCTTTTCCATATGATGCCATAGCCCATCCATGGTCTTACACTATATGGTCTTCAAAGTGCCATAGACTTTTCCTTTCAAAGATTCATGTTTTTAGTCTTAGCGGACCCTTTTAGACGACTCCGAAGACAATCACAGACACATCAAGCGGACTCATACTTGACAGACTCATTGACATCTAATTTGTTCATATCCTCAAAACACACATAGACATATTTTACTCATTCAGACACATTAATCATTGACCTCAGAGATCATATCAATTTTCCATACGAATCATTCATACAAGTTAACTAGACATGCATTTCTCATAGAATCATCATACCATGCATTTTTAGCTTATTTTTACAAAAGGTTTGAACATGCATAATATATTTGCAAGAGTCGGCTTAGGGACTCACCTCATAACCTAGAAGGCTGTCAAACTTCATATCTAATCCTTCATTGTGACAACAACAACTTGAGTTCTAGATCTTTCACTCAACTAGATACTATGGCTTCCTTTCCTCATCATACAGAGACACTTTGTTAGAACTCATTCGGGTAACCCTTTACCTCTATTTTAACTCAAACATATCACTAAGCCTTATTTTTTCAAGTATACTCACATATATGCGTTTCCTTAGTAGACAGAGTCATGAAACGTACCTTGTCGGGAGGGAGATTACTAGCAGAAAACTAGAGTTCCAGAATTGCCTATTTGGGAGGCATCCCTATCTACTTATCCCCTCCGTCCTTAAGAAGGAAGACAACCCTTCTTAACTTAACATGAGTATCCTTTTCACCTAACTCAAGTTTTCATGGGGACTTGATAAATGCCATGCAACAGCCCGTTTTTAGTCAAATCAGAACAGTGGTTTTGGGACCAAAAATCCAAAGTTGAAATAATTATTTTATTAATATTTTAATATCTACAGCATGATAGTATGATTGTGTGAAAATTTCGTTAAGAAATTATATCGTTTGAGTGCTTAATTTGATAAAAATGACTAAATCGTGTAAAGTGCAAAAGTGATGTTCTAATAGCTAAAGGTATTAAATGGCTATGAAATTAAATAGTGGAGGTCCTTATGAGTTAATTAGACCATTATTAATGTTAGTGGACATTTATGGACATATTTTAAGTGATTTTTAATGTTTTAACTTATGAAATCACTTAAAATATGTCCATAAATTATTTTTAAGTGATTTCGTAAGGACCTCCACTATTTGGACGATTAGCCGATTAGTCCTTATGAGGTAATTTGGTTATTTAAAGTAAAATAAATAAAACAAAAACCATAATTTTTATGTTATCATCTCCCTTAGCCAATTTTAACAAGAAGAATAGCCATTTTTAGGGCTTGAAATTCAGCCAAGCTTATTAAGCTAATTAAGGTACGATTTTTGTCCCGTTTTTAATGATTTCTATGTTTTTGAGATCGTTGCAGCTTAATCTAGCTAGCCCGGGGACTATTTTGCAAAACTGTTAAAGGTTTAGGGTTTTGCCATTGATGAATCTATGTATGTTTTGATGTTTGATGATAGAAAATGCATGCTTGTTGTTAGATAAACAACATTTATAAAGTGATTTTTGACAAAATTGTCATTTAGGGATTTAATTGAGAAATGTTGAAATTTTTTGGTTAAATTGTGAAATAAATAAAAAAATGTGGGCTACTAGGGACCTAATTGAAATTCGGCTAGCATGGGTTTAGGTTGAATTGCATGAATTTGTAATTTTATGAGATAAGGACTAAATTGTAAAAATGTTGTAATATTAAGGGCAAAAATGTAAAGTTGCCTTAATGTGTATTTTGAACTAAATTGAATACAGTGATAATTAAATAAGTTAATTTTGATTACATTTAGATCAAGAAAAGCAAAATACGAATTTAGATCGGGGAAAGAACAAGGTTTTGGACTAATCGACTCGTTTCGTCGTTTTTGCATTCGAGGTAAGTTCGTATGTAATAAGTTATTATATTTGTGTTTTAAATGCTTTGATATTGCATAAATTGTGAATACGACCTTGCGGACATATTCGACGACGATTCGACAAATGAGAAATCCCAGTTGAACCTTAGGAATAGATTAGGATACAAATGACATGTCATTAGGGATTATGTGATTGGGTATCGATCTGTACGTTCTATCGGTGGTTGAGTTATCTGGCATGTGTTGCGGATACTCGTCAGCTTGTGTGAGTAGCACCGTGTAGCTTCGTTATGACCATCAGCTTGTGTGAGCAGACCCTTTGATAGCTCGAGAGTGAGCATTATATGTGATACGAGATTGAGATAGCTTTGGCTATGTATGTGGCACTTAGGGTGCGAGATTCCTGAGTATCCGATAGTATTTCGAATGGTTCAACGGGTATATCAGAGATGTGGTTGTGTATGAATTTGGTACGAGATAGTACAGGTATGTACATGAGCCATACAAGCTTTGAATGAGAAAATTTATGAAATTCATAACTAACTTGGTGAATAAAAATGTGGAAGGTTTGTGAATCATTGATATATGTTATGTTTAAATTTCTTATATTGTGCATACATAGTAAGTTGATTATGCTATATGAACTTGATTTTAATGCTATATGAACTTACTAAGCTTTTTAGCTTACATTGTTTATTTTTTCGTATTTTATAGTGAAATCAAAGCTAGCTCGGATTCAGGAATCGTCAGAGACTTCATCACACTATCCAACTATCACTTTGGTACTTTTGAATCTATGTTTTTGGAATATATGGCATGTATAGGAGTTTGTTCATTTTGGTACATATGTGATAGTAATGAATTTAGCCATTTGAGTTGGGTTGTAAATGTTTAATGTTTGGTTTTGTATACAGCCATGAGTGTAACATCCCGGTTTAGGGCCTAGTCAGAATAGTGGTTCGAGACCACAAATCTGAGGGTCATGAATGAGTTTTTGAGGTTTATATTATGTATGCATGCTAGTGTGAAAGTTTCATGAAACAATTTTGTGAAATTTTGGTTGAATTGTCCAAAAAGGACTAAATTGCAAAAGTTACAAAATGTGTGTTTCTAGAAGCTATTTGTGTGAAATAGCTTTAGATTATTAATTAGAGGTCTTTAAATAGCAATTTACCCAAATTCTAATTTTTGGACAAAAATGGGCATGGATGAGTCAAAATTTGAAGTTTATCAAAAAGGGCATTCTGGTCATTTATCAAATAAGTGATTAAATAGGTGAAAAGATGATAAAAATTCACTCATCTTCTCCCCCAAGCTACCAAAAATTAGAGAAGCCATTGTTAGGGCTCTTTCAATTTTTCAAGCTTGCTAGTAAGTGCTCTTAAGCCTGGTTTTGATATTCTTCGTATTTTTAAGTCCTAGTAGCATGAGTAAGCTATTTTTAGCTATTTGGTGAGCTATTATGGATGTTAAAAATGTACATATGTATGACATGCATGTATTTTGATGTTTTATGGAAGAATATGAAAGCTTGATGTAGTAGAAACATCTTTTGCTAAGTGATTTTCCATGAAAATGCATGTAGGGACTTAGTTGTGAAACTCTTAAGTTTGGTCATACATGGGTGATTTAGTGAGAATTGTTGAATGCTTTAGTTGAGTAAGTGGTTCGGCTAAGCATGAAAGGCTAGAAAGTTGAATAAAAATCACTTTACGAGCCTTTAGGGCTAAAGTGTAAATATGAGAAAGTTTAGGGGCAAAATAGTAATTTTGCTAAAGTATGAGATGTGGGTCAATTTAGTCAATGTGTGTATTGAATAAGCTGATTTATTCATTATAGATCAAGAAAGACATTGCCCGGATCGAAACCGAGGCAAAAGCAAGGTGGTGGACTAAATTGCACATTTCAATATTTTTGAGTATCGAGGTAAGTCTATGCCTAAACAATGCATTCATACTTACAATTTGTTAATGCTAGCTAGGGTGTAGCATGAATGAGAATGAATGAGAATGACTGGGAACCTATGTGGTTCAAGTAGAATGAATGTAATATAGATGTGAATGGATGAATAATTGGGTAAATAGACTTGTGTATGTGTTGTGATAATGCTAGATGGTGGGCTAAGTGTGATACCATCCAAATGCATATTGACGATGAGCTCGCTATGTGCGATGCTATCGTTAAGTATATCATTTAGTGGCTATGTGCGAGATCACTATGATTGCCTTTGTGGTAGGCTAAGTGCGATACCACCTTATAAATTGATTGTGGTGTGCTAAGTGCGAAACCACCGAGATATTGGCTGTGTGGATTAATTGTGTGTAATAGCTGTGTGGATAAGATATGTGGATTAGTTATGTGGATTAGCTATGTGAGTTAGCTATGTGGATGTATTATTGAGAAATAATAATGTGTTACATATTGTGTAAATGTGATATTAAATGCAGGGGGTGCATTTCAATAGTTATGAGCATGTGACTCATGATGTGTTGGTAATATGGTAAGGGATAGAAAGAGTAAGTATAGTTGTGTATCATATGTTGGTATAATGCTAATTGTGGTTGGGCTTATACTATGATGCTTAATTGTTTATGTGTAAACTTACTAAGCTCAAAGCTTACTCCCTTTCTTTTCCCTTGTCTTATAGATTAAAAGTGGTGAATCGAGATACGAGGATCATTGGAAGATAGCCCACATATCAGCACACTTTGGTACATGAAACTTAATGTTTTGTATATGGCATGTATAGGGGCTAGACAAGTTAGTCAATTTTGATGTAAATGGATAAGATGTGTAAGTCTTTTTATGGGAAGTGTATTTTGTATAATGCCATAGTTGTTGGCTATTACATTATATGAAAAAGATATAATTTTCTATGTGAGATTGTATTCAATTTGAGTTGATTATGATTGTGTTGGATGAGTATTTTTTGTGTATGCTAGAAGGGTGAAAAGAACTTGGCACTTAGCTTTGTCCTTGACCATGTGGTTAGACACTGCGGGCGTGTGTCTAGACCATGTGTGACACAC
This sequence comes from Gossypium sturtianum, assembly GCA_025698515.1. Lineage (NCBI taxonomy): Eukaryota > Viridiplantae > Streptophyta > Magnoliopsida > Malvales > Malvaceae > Gossypium > Gossypium sturtianum. The sequence goes on along the minus strand of CM046943.1, from coordinate 32,043,654 downwards.
AGTCAGCCCACGGGCGGCAGGCCGTGGCCCGCGCGCCCCCGCATATTAATATTTTAAAACAGAATAGACCACGGACTAGTCACACGGGCGTGTGCCTAGGGCGTGTGGGATTAATCAGTGTTGGCTATGGGCTAGCCACACGGGCGTGTGTCTAGACTCTAGGCCGTGCGAGGGAAGTCAGTGTTCACCACGGTTGGGGAGCACGGGCGTGCCATGGCCGTGGGGCAATTGGAAGAATGCTCGGGTTTTTAGCACGGCTAGGGAACATGGGCGTGGGTGTCCATACACGGGCGTGTTACATAGTGCACGGGCGTGTGAGCCCTGTATAAAAGAAGAAAATTGTTAAGGATCGTAAAAGTTCCGGATTAGTCTTGAGAGCCCTCGTGTGTATGAGTGAGGCCTCGTAAGTCGAGAATGAGATTATAGTGAGTAATGATGTTGAGCCTACGTGGCGATTAAGTGGGTTGAGTTCGGTAACGCCTCGGGCCTGGTTCCCGACGTAGAACTCGGGTAAGGGTGTGTTACATTTAGTGGTATCAGGGCTATGGTTTAGTCGGTTCTAGGACTACCATAGCAGGTGTAAGAGTCTAGCTATACATGCCATAAGTGTACGATGATAGTGTGGTGGTTTCTGATGATTTTAAATCTTGTTTTATATAGAATATGGATTCCGATCCATTGACTGCTGATAAAGCAGCTAGTAATGCACCCGGCTCTGCGCAAGGAACCGCATGCAGGTGCAAAGTGGACCCGAGGCGAGGGTCAAGGGGAACAGGCACGAGAAGCCTTTCTCCATATGATGAGTGATTGGTACTCGGACTACGTTCGAGCGAACCCTAACGCTCAACCTCCTCTACCTCCTCCTATACCTCAGCCAAATCCAGTGGCTCCTCAAGGTACGGATATAGTAAGGATTTCGAAACCCCCGGTGGATAAGATTAGGAAACACGGGGCTGAGGAGTTTAGAGCTAAAGTAGATGACGACCCTGAGAGGGCGGAGTTCTGGTTAGAGAACTCGATGAGGGTGTTCGATGAGCTCTCATGTACACCAGAGGAGAGTTTGAAGTGTGCCGTATCTTTGCTAAGAGACTCGGCATACCATTGGTGGAAGACGCTGACATTAGTGGTCCCGATAGAGTGGGTAATGTGGGACTTCTTTCTGGAAGAGTTCTGGAAGAAGTATATAAGCCAAAGATTTCTTGATCGGAAGAGGAAAGAATTCCTTGAGTTGAAGCAAGGAAGAATGTCGAGAGTGAGAATATGAGCGTGAGTTTGTTAGGCTTAGCAAATACGCTCAAGAATGTGTGTCGACAGAGACCATCTTGTGCAAAGAGGTTCAAGATGGGGTGAATGAGGATATCAAACTCCTAGTTGGCATTTTGGAGTTGAAAGAATTCGTGGTATTAGTTAAGAGGGCAAGTAAGGCCAAGAGTTGAGTTCGAGATAAGAGGAGGGCTGTGAGTGAAGCCCGAGATGCGAGAAAGAGACCGATAGGCAAGTCGTATCAAGCCCAATCGAAAAGATCCAAGGAAGTGAATCCTCGGACGTCGGCCTCGAGTGGGATATTCGCATCGAGACTTGGACAATACTCGTCGGGGTTCGAGAGTCGGAGCCCCTCGATGGAAAGTGTGGGCAATACAAAGAGTAAACCGGAGTGTCCAAGATGTGGTAGGTATCACACTGGGAGAGTGTTAGAAAGCAATCGGAAATGTTACAAATGTGGTTCCCCGACCACTTTATCCGTGAATCGTCCCGAGAGGGATGATAAGGAAGAGAGGCAAGAAGTGAGACCTAGTGATGTGTCTACGAGGGGTAGACCACCAAGGAACCCAAGAGGAGGGGCTAGTGGTAGAGGTGCGTCCAGGGACTCTACTGTGAGACCAAAGGGTCGGGCACCTGCGAGGACGTATGCCATTCGCGCTCGCGAAAAGGCATCCTCCCCTGATGTGATAACGGGTACTTTTTCTCTCTTTGACACCTCTGTTATTGCTTTAATAGATCCAGGGTCTACTCACTCTTATATTTGCATGAGATTAGCATCTAGTTTGAGTATGACCGTTGAGTCTACGGACATAGTAGTTAAGGTGTCAAACCCGTTAGGAAAGCATGTGTTAGTGGACAAAGTGTGTAAGAATTGTCCTTTGTTGATTGAGAATCATTGTTTTCCGGCAAACCTTATGTTGTTTTCGTTTGATGAGTTCGATTTAATCCTAGGCATGGATTGGTTGACTACCCATAGTGTTTTAGTGAACTATGGTAGTAAGTACATTGATTTGAAATGTGAGAATGGAGATGTGGTTCGGGTTGAATCAGGTGGATCGGATAGTCTACCAGTGATGATTTCTTCCCTAGTGGCTGAGAAATGTTTGAGAAAAGGATGTGAGTCCTATCTTGCGTTCGTGTTGAACACTCGAGAGGTTGGGGTGGAGTTTAAAACAGTGCCAGTGGTACGTGAGTATCCAGATGTATTCCCGGGAGAGTTACCCGGATTACCTCCAGTGAGAGAGGTCGAGTTTGGAATTGTGTTGGTTCCGGGAACGGCACCTATTTCGATTGCCCCGTACAGAATGGCACCTGTAGAGTTGAAAGAACTGAAGGTTCAGTTACAAGAGTTGACAGATAAGGGTTTTGCAAGACCGAGCTACTCGCCTTGGGGAGCTCCGGTATTATTTGTGAAGAAGAAAGATGGGTCTATGAGGTTGTGTATAGACTATAGGCAGCTTAACAAAGTGACGGTTAAGAATAAGTATCCTTTACCAAGGATTGATGATCTTTTCGATCAATGAGAAGGGAGCTACTGTGTTCTCCAAGATAGACTTGAGGTGCAGTTATTATCATTCAGAGTGAAAGAGCAAGATGTGTTGAAAACTGCATTTCGGACAAGGTATGGCCATTATGAGTTTTTGGTTATGCCGTTTGGGTTGACGAATGCACCTGCGATTTTTATGGATCTGATGAACCGTGTTTTCGACCATATGTGGACAAGTTTGTGGTTGTCTTTATTGCGACATATTGATCTATTCTCGAGATGAGAACGATCATGAAGAGCACTTGAGAATTGTCTTGCAAACTTTGAGAGATAAGCGGTTGTATGCTAAGTTTAGCAAGAGTGAGTTTTGGCTCACGAAGGTCGGATTCCTAAGACACATGGTGTCGTGATGGTGTCGAGTTGACCGAATAAGATAAGATATCTTTGTTATGGATTGAAATCGCCGAGGAACGTGTCGAAATTAGAAGTTTCTTGGGATTAGCGGGATATTACATACGTTTCGTAAAGGGGTTCTCTGTGATTGCTACCCCGATGACCAAGCTATTGCATAAGGATGTCAAGTTTGAATGGACTGAGACATGTCAATAGAGCTTCGAGAGACTGAAAACAATGTTGACTGAGGCGTCGGTTTTGGTTCAACCAGAATCAGAGAAGGAGTTTGTGGTTTATAGTGATACGTCATTTAATGGTCTCGGTTGCATGTTGATGCAAGAGGGTAAGGTAATCGCTTACGCCTCGAGGCAGTTAAAACCACACGAGAAGAATTATCCGACTCACGATTTGGAGTTAGCTGCGATTGTTTTTGCGTTAAAGATTTGGCGACATTATTTGTATGGAAAAAAGTGTCAAATCTTTACGGATCATAAGAGTTTAAAGTATTTGATGGATCAGAAGGATCTGAATCTGAGACAGAAGCGGTGGCTTGAGCTGTTGAAAGACTATGAGTTAGTCATTGATTACCACCCGGGAAAAGCGAATGTGGTTGCGGATGCCTTAAGTAGGAAATCCCTGTATGCTCTAAGAGTTATGAGAGTGAGTTTAGCATTGTCTAATGATGGTGCTATTTTGGCAGAGTTGAGAGCTAGGCCACTATTTATTCAACAAATATGTGAAGCTCAGAGAAATGATAGCGAGATGCAAGCTAAGATAGCTAAGTGCGAGTTGGAATGTGATTCTGATTTTCGAATGAATTTGAATGGTTGTCTGATGTATCGCGACAGAATTTGTGTTCCTAAAAATGAGGAGTTGATTCGAAAGGTTTTGCATGAAGCCCACAGTGGGTGCTTGTCAAGACATCCAAAGGCGAGACGAAAATGTACAACGACTTGAAGAAGTTATATTGGTGGCGGGTATGAAAAGAGATATTTTGAGTTTGTGACTAAGTGTCCGATTTGCCAACAAATGAAAGCCGAGCATCAAGTGCCTTCGGGATTGCTTTGACCGGTGATGGTTCCCGAATGGAAGTGGGATCGGGTTACCATGGATTTTGTAACTGGGGCAGCCGACGACTCAGAGAAAGAGAGATGCTGTATGGGTCATTGTGGATAGATTGACGAAGTCGACTCACTTTATTCCGAAGACGTGTTGATTATTCTTTGGATAAGTTAATTTGAGTTGTGCGTGGCGAGAGATAGTGAGATTGCATGGTGTACTGTGTCTATTACATCGGATAGAGATCCGAGGTTTACTTCGAGATTTTGGGAGAAGTTACAAGAGGCCATGGGTACGAGATTGAATTTCAAGATCTTTGCGTTCCATCCGCAATCCGATGGTCAGTCTGAAAGAGTGATTCAAGTTCTTGAAGATATGCTTCGATCATCGTGTGTTAGAATTCGAAGGTAGTTGGGAGAGATATCTACCTTTGGTCGAATTCGCCTATAACAATAGTTATCAGTCGAGTATACAGATGGAACCGTATGAGGCTTTGTATGGCTGCAAGTGTCAGACTCCTTTGTATTGGACCGAGCTTAGCGAGAAGCGGATCCATGGGGTCGATCGATAAAAGAGACCAAGAGAAAGTGAAAGTAATCCGTAATAGTCGAAAGCTACTTGGACCGAAGCGAAGTCGTATGCGGATTTGAAAAGAAAAGAAATTGAGTTTGAAGTAGGCGACAAAGCATTTTTGAAAGTATCGCCATGGAAGAATATTATGAGATTTGGACAAAAAGGGAAATTGAGTCCAAGGTTCATAGGGCCGTATGAGATTACTGCATGAGAATTGGGCACAGAAGCACGGCTGGCTTGGCTTTTTGGTAGAGTTGGAAAAGATTCATAACGTGTTCCATGTGTCGATGTTGCGACGATATCGCTCCGATCCTTCACATGTGATTCCTTCAACGGAAATTGAGATAAGACCGGATATGTCTTATGAAGAGGAGCCAATTAAGATCTTGGCTCGAGAAGTGAAACAGTTGAGAAATAAGAGCATAGTACTAGTGAAAGTGTTATGGCAGAAACATGGCGTGGAAGAGACTACGTGGGAAACGGAAAAAGCTATGAGAGAGCAACATCTAAACCTCTTTTCTGGTAAGATTTTCAGGGGCGAAAATCTCTAAAGGGGGGAGAGTTGTAACATCCCGGTTTAGGGCCTAGTCGGAATAGTGGTTCGAGACCACAAATCCGAGGGTCATGAATGAGTTTTTGAGGTTTATATTATGTATGCATGCTAGTGTGAAAGTTTCATGAAACAATTTTGTGAAATTGTGGTTGAATTGTTCAAAAAGGACTAAATTGCAAAAGTTGCAAAATGTGTGTTTCTAGAATCTATTTGTGTGAAATAGCTTTAGATTATTAATTAGAGGTCTTTAAATAGCAATTTACCCAAATTCTAATTTTTGGACAAAAATGGGCATGGATGAGTCAAAATTTGAAGTTTATCAAAAATGGCATTTTGGTCATTTATCAAATAAGTGATTAAATAGGTGAAAAGATGATAAAGATTCACTCATCTTCTCCCCCAAGCTGTCGAAAATTAGAGAAGCCATTGTTAGGGCTCTTTCAATTTTTCAAGCTTGCTAGTAAGTGCTCTTAAGCCCGGTTTTTGATATTCTTCGTATTTTTAAAGTCCTAGTAGCATGAGTAAGCTATTTTTAGCTATTTGGTGAGCTATTATGGATGTTCAAAAATGTACATATGTATGACATGCATGCATTTTGATGTTTTATGGAAGAATATGAAAGCTTGATGTAGTAGAAACATCTTTTGCTGAGTGATTTTCCATGAAAATGCATGTAGGGACTTAGTTGTGAAAATCTTAAGTTTGGTCATACATGGGTGATTTAGTGAGAATTGTTGAATGCTTTAGTTGAGTAAGTGGTTCAGCTAAGCATGAAAGGCTAGAAAGTTGAATAAAAATCACTTTACGAGCCTTTAGGGCTAAAGTGTAAATATGAAAAAGTTTAGGGGCAAAATAGTAATTTTGCTAAAGTATGAGATATGGGTCAATTTAGTCAATGTGTGTATTGAATAAGCTGATTTATTCATTATAGATCAAGAAAGATAAAGCCCGGATCGAAACCGAGGCAAAAGCAAGGTGGTTGACTAAATTGCACATTTTAATACTTTTGAGTATCGAGGTAAGTCTATGCCTAAACAATGCATTCATACTTACAATTTGTTAATGCTAGCTAGGGTGTAGCATGAATGAGAATGAATGAGAATGATTGGGAACCTATGTGGTTCAAGTGGAATGAATGTAATATAGATGTGAATGGATGAATAATTGGGTAAATAGACTTGTGCATGTGTTGTGATAATGCTAGCTGGTGGGCTAATTGCGATACCATCCAAATGCATATTGACGATGAGCTGGCTATGTGCGATGCTATCGTTAAGTATATCATTTAGTGGCTATTTGCGAGATCACTATGATTGCCTTTATGGTAGGCTAAGTGCGATACCACCTTATAAATTGATTGTGGTGTGCTAAGTGTGAAACCACCAAGATATTGGCTGTGTGGATTAATTGTGTGTAATAGCTGTGTGGATAAGATATGTGGATTAGTTATGTGGATTAGTTATGTGGATTAGCTATGTGGATGTATTATTGAGCAATAATGATGTGTTGTATATTGTGTAAATGTGATATTGAATGCAGGGGTGCATTTCAATAGTTATAAGCATGTGACTCATGATGTGTTGGTAATATGGTAAGGGATAGAAAAAGTAAGCATAGTTGTGTATCATATGTTGGTATAATGCTAATTGTGGTTGGGCTTATACTATGATGCTTAATTGTTTATGTGTAAACTTACTAAGCTCAAAGCTTACTCCCTTTCTTTTCCTTTGTCTTATAGATTAAAAGTGGTGAATCGAGATACGAGGATCATTGGAAGATAGCCCACATATCAGCACACTTTGGTACATGAAACTTAATGTTTTGTATATGGCATGTATAGGGGCTAGACAAGTTAGTCAATTTTGATGTAAATGGATAAGATGTGTTAGTCTTTTTATGGGAAGTGTATTTTGTATAATGCCATAGTTGTTGGCTATTACATTATATGAAAAAGATATAGTTTTCTATGTGAGATTGTATTCAATATGAGTTGATTATGATTGTGTTGGATGAGTATTTTTTGTGTATGCTAGAAGGGTGAAAAGAACTTGGCACTTAGCTTTGTCCTTGACCATGTGGTTAGACACACGGGCGTGTGTCTAGACCATGTGTGACACACGGTCAGCCCACGGGCGTGTGCTGTGGCCGTGCGTCCCCTGCATATTAATATTTTAAAACAGAATAGACCACGGACTAGTCACACGGGCGTGTGCCTAGGGCGTGTGGGATTAATCAGTGTTGGCCACGTGCTAGCCACACGGGCGTGTGTCTAGACTCTAGGCCGTGCGAGGGAAGTCAGTGTTCACCACGGTTGGGGAGCACGGGCGTGCCATGGCCGTGGGGCAATTGGAAGAATTCTTGGGTTTTTAGAACGGCTAGGGAACATGGGCGTGTGTGTCCATACACGGGCGTGTTACATAATGCACGGGCGTGTGAGCCCTGTATAAAAGAAGAAAATTTTTAAGGATTGTAAAAGTTCCGGATTAGTCTCGAGAGCCCTCATGTGTATGATTGAGGCCTCGTAAGTCGAGAATGAGGTTATAGAGAGTAATGACGTTGAGCCTACATGGCGATTAAGTGGGTTGAGTTCGGTAATGCCTCGGGCCCGGTTCTCGATGTAGAACCCAGGTAAGGGGTGTTACAATGAGAGTTGGCTTATTTTGGTTGATTTGGATGTGTATATATTTGTGCAAATAGCTCTTGTTATGTGCTTGATTACAGATATGTGATGCTAGTTGGTATTTGTTAATTAGGGCTACTAAATGGTTGAGAATTAAATTTGGTATGTTTGTGAGATTAGGCCAAATAATGCATGTTTGAAAAGTGTCCATCTAGTTGATTTGTGAATGGGAATTTGGTATAAATTGAATGACATATTGTGAAATTGCGTGCCTTGTATTTGTTGGTATTGAAATGGTATAAATGATGCGTGGTTGAGGTTGGTTGAGTGCCTATTTATGCCATGTTTTGATGCCATTTGGTTTGGTGTAGGTGTATGCAAATTTGGGTGGCCAAGCCTATTTTTGTCCACACGGGCAGTAACACGGGCGTGTGTCTCAGTCGTGTGTGACATACGGTCAGATTATACGGCCGTGTGTCCCTTGGTGTTGAATTAAAAATCAAGTCGTATGCTCCACACACGACTTAGCACACGGGCGTGTGACTTGGCGTCGCAAAGATAAGTCAAGATACCCCTACGGTTTGGCACGGCCTAGCACACGGCCTGGGATAAGGGCGTGTGAGGCCATTTCGAAAGGGCAAACGGGCTGGTCACACAGGCGTGTGGTTGGCCATGTGACCCAAGTCATAGAGTTACAGGGGGTCGGATACGGGCTGGGACACGGCCATGTGATCCCATTTCGAATGTCCACACGGCCTGTGACACGGGCGTGTCTTTGGTCGTGTGGGACATATGGCCGGGCCACACGGGCGTGTGTCCCCTGTATTTTGTAAAAATTTTCTATGTTCCAAAAGTTTCCTAAGTTACCGGTTTAGTCCCGAACCACTCCTAATGCATGTTTTGGGCCTCGTAGGCTCGTATTAGGGACGATATGGATGTTTGTGAATGATTTATATTTGGAATGGAAAAATGTTTGAGAAATGTATGTTTAATTGTATAATAAGTCCGGTAATACTCTTTAACCCTATTCTGGCGTTGAATAAGGGTGAGGGGTGTTACATGTCACGTCAAGACTGAATTGTCTTATCCAAAATCTGTCACTCCCAAGAAACTTACCTGATACTCATTTAGCCTTTAACTTTTCTGGTTCATGTTTGGTTAGTTCCCAACCAGATTTCCTTACAAATCAACTGGTACAGGACCACATTGGTCACTGGAGGTATTATGCCTTCAGCGTGGCCTCATTCTTCATAATCATCCTTTTCGTAACCATCACTTTCGTTTCACTTATCATCCTAATCTGACTAGAAATCTTTGTTTACTTATTTCCAAATCAGAGTCCGCCCATTCTATACGCAAAAAATGCATTTGGACCACTAACTACCACTACCTAGTCAAATATTCTTCCCTATGATTCCTTAACAATTCCTATTATAGAGGATTGTATAAACAAAACATTATTGGTTCGCCTATTCTATACGCCAAGATGAGCCTTTTTGGGCGAACACTTCTTCGCCTATCGTTTTTCTATATAACTATATGTCTAATTTAGAGACTTACACACTCTTACAATTATTCTTTGAATCGTCATACTTAACTTAGCTATAAGTTTCGTTCCTCTATAATACACCAGAATAAGGTGTCACAAACGCGCTCGGAAAGTAACTTATACTTAATCTAATCCTAACAATGGACACTTAAAACTATCTTCTTAAGCCTTATTCTTATGGATTATATTTCAAACTTTCAGGACTTCACCTAAAGGCGTACTCGTGAAATTCTATTTCTTAAATAAATCCATCACTTTACTTATTTAGAACTCATTCCAAAATTCTTACTTCTAAAACAACACCCGAATACTAAGGCTTCACCGAGCAGGGTGTTACATATTCATTAATGACAAATTGATAAACATTTAAGAATTGATAATTCTAAGGCATGGGTAAGCTTAATCAAGCTTAGATAGTCATGAAAACATAATAATTTTAAAGAAAGGACTTAAATACCTTAGGGATTTTGGCCCAAATTGCAAAAGAAAACAATAATGAAATAAAGAAAGATGAATACATCATATTTTCCCCTAACATTTGGTTAATATATTTAATTAGTGGTGTCATTAAGTTTAATTAACTTAGTTTATTAACTATTAATCATGTTTATTTAATAATTAACTTAATTAATTAAAGGCAAGTGGATGTACATCAAAGTCCACTAACTCATTTCAAATTAATGGTTAAGTAACCTTTTGGTTCTTTGGTTGATTGTTGGCCCTCAAGCGTTTTCTAATTTAAAATTCAATAACGATTGAACTTTCCCAATTTAGTCCCTGAATTTTAATTAACAATTTCATTGGTTTATTTTCTTAACTATTCTTTAATATATTTTCATACTAACTCCGTAAATACTCCTATTATCATCTTATGGACTTGGTTTATGGAAATGGGATTCCGAAACCGCATTTTTCAATATCGACTAAAGTCGAGTCGTTACATGCCGTCCATTCATTTGTTCTCAGTTTTCCATTACATTTGGGTTATTGGTTCATTATACTTTTTTGGGTTCTGTCAAAAAATTCAGGACTACAAAAAATACCTTGTCAACTTCCGGCTCACATGAATTTTTTTTTAAATTTTACAAAATAAAATTAAAACTCTACGTGAAGATGATACTCTACACTCTAATTACAAACTAAAAAAATTTAAAACATAAATACAACCAATCTATCACCAGAACTTTTGGCAAATTTAATTTATAATAAAATATAAAATAATGTAGATGCATTCATTCACATGCATAATATCCAAAACATGCATATAATTAAAGAATGTCACATCTTATCAATTTGAATTAAACAACAAAAAAAATAGATAAATTTGATATTCGGTTTAGAAAAATTCAGTTTAGAAATTAATTTTGTTGCATAGCGAAAAATAAAAAAAAAATCTAAAACAAAGCAATTGTGTTATTTATAAAAAATAAACCCTAACCAATTTATGTGCTTTGAAGTAGGCGGTTTGATTCATTTCTTGGCTTTCGACCAATACGATCTTCTTCACTATTCTTGAACTCTAGTTTGCTTAGAATGTGACCTCTATCTTCAAGAACCAATTGCACAAAATGAAAATTTTATTAAATTTCCAATGGGGAAAATTAATTATCTGTTCCAAGAACAAAAACCAATAAATTGAAGTCTTAAGAAAATATAATTTAACTTAGAATAAATTTAAACTATTTTTCGGTAGAGTAGCCAATATGTATGTTTGTGGCTTGAGCTATGTCCCATTATATAGAGAAAAAAATACAAGAGTTCTAGTTGAATAAATAATATTATTTTAATAGAAAAATACAAATATCCCCTACAAGGAATACCTACCTAGTCTCTAAGACTAGAGTTGCCACCCACTACATCCCAGATAGACCTCCAAGCTCGTCTCTTGTATTGGGTACAATTTAATCGATTCAATTGTAAACAATTAAGAGTTGTACTGAGCTAGTAGAGGGATCGTTTGGACATATATAATTAGGGCTCAAATAATTTGTAATTAAATTTTGACTCTTCGCCTATTAATTACAATATTATTTAGTCATGAAGTCATTTCACTAAAGTATCATGACTGGCTCTTCCTTATTATATACCGTTATGGAAGTAACTAACCAAGTGCTCGTCTAATGACCTCGTCATGAGTGTGTTACCCTCACAGGATATCTTTAATCTCTTTGGGTTAAAATCGTCTACCCAATATGATCATATTTTGTCTCATGGTAATCATTACATTTTCCTTGATGAAAAGTCAATTACTAACATATAGTAATTAAATCATTTGTGCTAGACAGATGACCCGCAACCATATTAGTTTCTCATCTATCATGTAATATCGATGAGAGGATATCGTTTACCCTTTATTGGGCTATGAATTACACTACTGTAAGTGAATCTATGTCATGTAGAATTTGTATACCCAACGTACCAACTTTGACTCTATAAACCATTGAACTCAGGCTTTCAATACATCAAAATATACGATTCACGCACACATAGTTCGCCACTTACTTAGGATTAAGGTAAGTCACACTATGAATATTACAAGTGAAAAAAAATACATAAGCGAATCTGGGGTTTATTCTACTTAGGTCATGTCTGATGTAGTATCAATCCAGACAATCACATTTATGTCTCTATCTTCTAGGATTATCCACTTCGATACTCAAGACAAAGTATCTCTCTAATTGGACTTGATAGACGACGTAATAGTCTTTTAATTGATTTTCTCAATTTCGATTAAACTATGGACCATTTAGATTTCGTACTAATATAAGTTGTCTTCTTCCATTATGATTCTACTGCATAATGCAACTTAATATTAGTTAAATGTTAGACAATTATTGAGCTAAAATTTGTATTTTGCTTTGTGTGCAAAAAATATTGAGGACATTATATAAAATATATTAATGTGCATAATGAAATCTTATTAAACCAATTTGTTTGAAAAATTACAAGTACATTTAACGATATCACTACACTAAGGGCACTAGATCCCAACGGACCTAGATGATATTATGGGTGTGTGTTGACCCATATTTGAAGATTGATCTTATGAAACAACCAATCCTTAAAGATTGGATCAAATTGAATCAAATCAAATTGAATCAAGTAACAAGAATTCATGATTTAAGGAGATTGGGTTGGACAACTTGGAAACAAATCTTAAAGATTCATGACTTATCCTAGACTTAATGAATATATTCTTATTGCTAATTGTGTTTCTATTTTTATTGGGCTTTCATTGTAGTTGATCTTTATCTTAGCAAGCTTTAAACTATTACATATTGAAAAGCTTGTATAGGTAAAAGAGTGTGGAGAATTTTAACACTTATTCTATTCATTAGGAATTTATTTTTTAGATGTGCATTTTGTAAGTAAACAAGTGAACCGCTTGGTTTACACTTTAAGTTTTCAGGGGGGAAATTATAAGAGAGTGATCTAAATCTTAAGTGCAAAACTGAGGTTGCTATACCGGTGCGTGATAGGACTTAAATCATTATTTGTACAACGTTGAAAGATAGTGAATTCTCTCCCTAGGTAAGTCCCTTAAATGTAAAGAAATCAAACTACATAAACAATTGCATTGTGTTCATCAATCTTCTTTCGCAATGACAAAAGTAGCAATACTTTGCTGTTCTTGCAAATTTTGACTGATTTCTTCAAGTTCTATGTTAAAAGACTATCACAACAAAAGGAATCAATGAAGCTTTGCTTCATTAGACTAGCAAATATCGAGTTGCAGACAAGTAGGTCTTCATCTTTTTTTGAGAACCACTGGTCGTGGTTAAAAGGCTATTAGAAGAGAATACTTTAAGGACTGCAGTAGAGTAAAAATGATGGTATAATTGGCAAGCCTTTCATTTCATTCTTTTACTAAAAAAACCCAATCTTTTGAAATTGAGTAGGAACAATTCTCATTAATCTATTTGTAGATGTAGTGACGCCCCTACTCATAATATATATATATATATATATATATTATTTTATTTTGCTGTTTTGTTTTTTGTCCTAGCTTGTACCTTTTCTATTATAATTTCTTTCAAATTTTCTTTCCACATCTCAACAAATACTGGATTTGTGAATTGATAGTTACACCAGAAGAAGAAAAGAAATATATTATGTACTGATGTATTGCACATGTAGTGGTTAACAAATACATTTGTATAATATGTCACAAATTTGTATTAATATATATGGTTTAACAAACCAGCCAGTATTGATTCTAGTATAATGATCCCATCCCATGAAAGAAGAATGTAAATAAATATACACTTGGTACCTAATAAACCAATGGTGCGAAAGAGCTGAGTCAGAAGCATAAATCACTTCACCCACACTAAGCTCAGCAATCAGCACACATCACGATTAGATTGGGCTCTGTTATTTAATGGCTTGTCAGTTTTTAAACACCCGATTGGTGGCACCATAGGGGCGGTAAACTCAACAAAAGCTTGCCAACAGAATGTATCATCCGTGCGGGGTCGTTCGTTGGGCGCTGGGGTTAGCTCAATGGCCGATAATGTTATACCCCTACATGGAACATCATCGCTGCAAGCTATGTCCACAGCTTTATCTTTATACGTTCCTCTTATTTTTTCAAAGGTGATTCCTGATAGAGTCACGGTTGCTGTTTGGTTTCTGCATTCCGTTTTGTGTTTTTCGCCACAGTAGAATTGATTTATCACAATTGGACGAACTACCTCAGACACTTGTATGTTTGAGAACACAACATCCTGAACCGAACCGCGTCCACCCTGCATGCAAATATAATATCAGAAAAGTTACTGTCAGGCAGTCATACTAGAAGCCTTCTGTAACATATTACCTGCCATGTCTTTATTCGGGCACCATTCGTTGTGTTATGCATAACTATATCCCGGACAGTGATGTTCGTGACACAGGCTTTGCTGATGTAATTCCTTCCCAAGCCTCCAATACTGATTCCATGCCCTGGTCCACAGCTTACGTTGAAAATGGATACATTTGAGGATCCTGATTGTATGGAAATGCAGTCATCACCTGCAACAATTACTTCACTTCAGATCTGATTAATTCGATTTAAGTATTTATTTCCTGCTTAAGGTCTTACATCGTTTTGTTTATTTACTAGCAAGATAGAGTTGAAATAGTTACCGCATGAAATATTACTGGAATGGATTAACACATCTTGACAGTTGTGTAGGTGGATTCCATCTGTGTTAGGACTGTCCCCAGGAGAGTCGGCAGTCATATCGTGCACCACAACTCGCTTGCAATGATTGAACTTGAGATGGAATTGAGGACTGTTTCGAATCGTTATGCCCTTCACCGCCACATTGGTGCTCGCATTAAACCTTAGTGCCTGTGCAACAGCAAGACAGATAAAACATCATAGGACTGCATCCCATGCATAGTCATGGAAAAAGTTTGGTTTTTCATGGTTTTTTGAGGTAGTCCTTACAGTTGGTTTTTTTCTCGGCATGTTTCCACTTAATTCATTTCTGTCCTATCACCCGAATTTACAGTAGAAATATGATTAGTTACAAACAAAACAAAACAATCAACCTTAGGGGTTAGTGGAAACTGAAGTAGGTAATTACCTGTATTGGTGGGATTTGTTGAAATGAAGTG
This sequence comes from Gossypium sturtianum, assembly GCA_025698515.1. NCBI lineage: Eukaryota > Viridiplantae > Streptophyta > Magnoliopsida > Malvales > Malvaceae > Gossypium > Gossypium sturtianum. Next base: position 32,028,554 of record CM046943.1, on the reverse strand, counting down.
TTTAATGGAATTTTGGGTTCTTTTCCATCATCTTTCCACCACCTTGAGCCTCTTCCATCAAGGATACCTTTTCCCTGAACTGTTACACCGCCTCTAAGATATGTGAATTCAAGCCATGGTAAAGAACCATTGCCCCAACATTGAAAGTCAGTGGGAGCAATAATTATACCATCCAGCTGAGAACAAAAGTCAGCAAATCGACTCTTTACTACTATATATTTAGGTAGGTGCAGCAGTTAGCAGGCAGATCATCAAGCTGCCATTATTATTTATATACATCAAATGTTTTTACCTGAAATACAATGTTTGGTTGACAATTAGCACCAGAGAATGAAACGGGTCCTACAAGGAACGTGAATTTGGGCGGAACGAGAACCGTTGATCTCTCCACTTTACATGCATCTGACCATGCATCTTGGAATGCCTGCGTTGCATTAGATTAGAGTTGAATGGTATGAGTTTTTAAGCAAACAATTCAAAGGCTTGTTAAGCAACAGTGAAGAAGCTATCATCACCTTGGAATCGTCAGTTCTGCCATCACCCTTGGCTCCAAAGCGTCGCACGTCAAAGACTTTAGGCCGATGGAGGGGCGGGGGAATTGAATGTGTAGGAGCTTTGGGCTTATTAGGAGTAGTTTTATGAGGAGGATTCCACTTTGATCTTCCCTTTCGGTAATTGCCTTTTCTAGCAATGCACGTTCCAATACTTGAACACCACACTACACAAGCAATCACAAACATAAATGTAAGCCTTTTCAAGCTAATACAACTCATTTTATTTTCCTTTCTTTTTCTGTCTTTTAGTATCTTTCAATGTGAAAAACGGAGAGAATGTTTGATGTTTAAATAGGGAGAGGGCTCCAAAACAAAGCTAAAACAACTACTGAGACACAAGCCTAACTAACTAAATAATTGGTTTGAATTTCTAGACATAGCTAAAATGAATTTTACAAAAGAATTATGAAATTATTGTATTGTCTATGGCTGAATTCTTTTAACTCAAAAATATTACAATTTTTATTCATATTTATATATTTTCTACAACATCAACTTAGTCATACACTTAAATAATAGTATAGATATATAAACAGTACAGGAGAAATAATTTGTGTAATAACGTTGAAATGTATAAAAATATTAAAGGAAAGTTTTGGTTGACCTGTTAAATTTTTTTTTCATAAATGTTAGTGGCATGGGTTCAAATATCAACATTTATATTACTTTTTTATTGTTTTTAAAATAAGAAAAAAAAACAAAAGTATTCTTGTAATAATACAACTTATTTAAATCATGTAAGGTTGTTTTAGTAATTTCATTCACTGAGTTAGTGTCAAGTTGACTTGTGACACCAACTCAATCGCATACGTAATTATAGTATGGGTTAACAAGAGAAATAAACATCTAAGCAATTTTATCTAGCATTCCATATTTGTTAAGTTACTCTCTAACATTAGACATATACCCATTATTATCGTCTATTGATTATTGACCAACTATAAATAATTAATAATAAATATTACATAATTTAATCAATTATTTGTTAGGTTAAAATGTGTAATAAATTATATCATTAATAAAAAATTTAAATTATTTAAACGAAGTTTGTAAAATAATATGTAATTATATTTAATATATATCATAAAATTAGAATGTTATTATTATTTTATAAAAATAAGTTTTTAAATGTATGAACATGTTTGTAAAGCCATAGAATAACTAGATTTGAATGTAATTATTTGTAATTACTCGCGTAATTATTCCAATTCCCACCCCCTAATAATTAGAGAGTGTAATTGGGGTGCTCCAATTACATCTAGTTCAATAGAATCCACTAATTACAATGATTATTTAAACATGCCACATGTGTATAATTACACCAAAATTCAATTATTAGGTCTGTACGGGCCCAAATTTGCCCGGGCCCGATTAACTAAACCAGAAACCAAATAAATAAACCAATTAATAACAGTCCAACTTTAACAGTCCAAAATAAATACAAACAGACCCAACACAAGCCCAATTCAAATCCTAGGCCCAACTAAGCCCAAAATCTAAGCCAAAAACAGAAAACAAAAAAAGAAACCCTAACCCTAGGTCAGCCCCGTCGCCGCCGCGCCTCCGTACTCGCCACGTCAACGACCTCAGACTCTCGCGTACAAAGACGCTGCACGGCCTACGTACTGCGAAGGACATATAGACAGCAAAGAAAACAAATGTTGTATATTATTTATTCAAAAAAATTCGGCTATAAAGCCGAAGGAAAAAACCTTTGTTTTTTTTTTACGAACAGAAGAAATACAGAAAAAAAAAGCAGAAAATCCGAGGTGATTTACTATTTTTTCTATTCGCTTGTGTTTTGATTTTTTTTATTTCATTTTATTTTCCTTTTTTTTTACATAAAATAAAAGAAAGAAAAAACGCACCAAAAATCACCCCGCGGTCGCGTCGCCGGAGGGCCCTTCTCCGTCGCGAAATCGGACCGAAAAAGGGGTTAAAGGCTCTCTTCTCTCGGCTTTCTGGGCTAAGGAGGCTTGGCCTTCGAATCCGTCTTAAAACGGGGGCTAAAAAGCTCCTTTTACACAACGCCGGCCACCGACCACGGCGGCGGAGCGGCTGAAAGACGGTGGAACCCTAGGTTCGGTTAAAGGGGGAGTTGAGAGAAAAGAATAAAGCATTTGGTTTTTTTTTTTAAATGACAGAATGTTTTTTTTTTAAAAAAAATTGGCCTTTATAAAGGGCTGTGAAACGGCGTCGTTTAGGGCATGTTTCAGTGGCCTCAAAACGACGTCGTATAGGGCCATCCGCACGCACCCGACCCGACCCGAAGACAGGATCCGCGCGTTTTCCCTTTGATGGGATAATTGCGCTGCAAGTCCTTCCGCATTTTTCTCTCTTTTAATATAGTTATTTTTTTTATTTCCAATTTTACCCTATAATTTTTCTTCTATTTCAATCCGGTCCCGCGCAAAGTGACGCATTTTGGAGGGCGGGGATATTTACTTTTCTGGTCCCTCCATTTCATTCGTGCACTGCAATCCAATCCTTCCCCTTTTCCTTTTATTTCTAATTTGCCCCAAATTCCTGTTTAAAAGTTCAATTTAGTCCATTTTGTTATTTTTTCTATTAAATTAATTGTTTTTAATATTATTATTATTAACATTATTATTATTATTATTATTACTATTACTTTTATTGTTATTAGTATTATTATTTCTATTTTTTTATTACTACTATTATCATTATTATTATGATTATTATTATTATGATTATTTATTTATTTTATTATTATTCGTATTAACGTATTTTCATTATAATTTATCATCATTATTATTGTATTTTTGTTATTATTATTATTATTTTATTATCTTTAAACTATTGTACGTAGTATTTATTTATTTATTTATTTGCTATTAACTTTTATTTTTGTTATTATTTTATTTTATTTATTTATTTTTATCTATTATTTCATATAGATTGCTTGTTTTAGCTTTTATTTTATTGTATTTTATTTTTGCCTTTATTATTGTTATTTATATTAATACCCTCATTTTTATTCTATTATGCATATCGGTACTATTATTCACTTTCCATTTTACTACGATCGTATTATATTTTATCCGATTTTTGAAATAAGCAAATACTTCGCGTTCTAAGATTCGAAAGAAATCGTACCCTAACTTACTGGGTTTCGATTTTTCTCATCGAGTCTAAAGAATCAATTATTTTTTTAAAAAAAAATCAAAACATACAAATTAAATAAAAGCTTATTCTCGGGAATTCAAAAGTGTTGCGTCCTAACTCACTGGATGTGACATTTTGTTATCTCGAGGTAAGAATTTCTAAAAACAAAGGCAATATTCTGTATTTGAAATTTTGAGAAATTGTGCCCTAACTTACTGGGTTCTGATTTTTCATTTGACCCAAATAACCGAATACCCTTCTTAAATTTAAATGCATGAGTTTTAAGAGTCAAAAGACAAGCTTAGTTTCGAGAATTTAAAATGTCGTATCCTAACTCACTGGGCATGACATTTTACTTCTTCGAAATAAGCGGGTCTCAGCATCCAATTTAATTTATTCAAGTTCTTTTTAAATAAAGAGGATCGTATTTTAAAATCTTTTCAAATTTTCGACAATAAGGCGTTAATCAATCAATTCGGTACCAATTTTGGGCGTTACGAGGGTGCTAATCCTTCCTTGTACGTAACCGACTCCCGAACCCGTTTTCTCGAATTTCGTAGGCCAAAATCATTGTTTTAATAATTTAAAATATTTTAATGATTAATCTCAATGTGATCCGATCAGACATCAAAAAAGGGATTGGTGGCGACTCTATTTTCGTTTTTAAAGTCGACCCCGTTTTTCAAACAAAAAAATGGTTTCGACAAGGTCACTTTTCAAACATGCCCTTAATAATAAATAGTTTTAATGTCACATGCATTGCATGTGAGTTTACACATTTAATTTTTTATTTAATTTTCTAAATATTATATTTTAATTATTGTAATTAGTGTCCAATAATATTCCATAATTGAATTGTTAAATATAATTAAACTATATTAACTTATTTAACAATTCAGATATAATAATAATAATAATAAATCAAATCATAATTGAAACATTTTTACATATTTAATATACAATGTAATTTTACTTCATGTAATTAATGTGTTGGGGATAAACCTAATTAAGTAACGAACAAGTAAAATAACAAAGAATTTGAAAAGATCGAACACAAATATTTTACATAGAAAAATCTCTCCAAAGAGGATAAAAAATCACGTGTAAAGATAATTTCACTATAACGAAAAAAATGAAGAGTACAAAGATGAAGATAAAACTAAACCTTGAAACCCGAAATAAGAATCCTCTAAACTTAAACACAAAATTCTTGAAAGCTTGTAAAAGTTAATACCTAAATGGGTAATGAGTTCAATCTTTCTAGGGTAAAAAGTGTCTATTTATAGGCTAAATTCGTAGGTCAAATAATATTAAAATAATTTACACTAATCAGAGTTCGACTGGGACAAATAATCAGAATTTGACTTGAAGAAGAAAATTGAGAAAATTGCATGACACATTACTATGTCGTGACGTGGCTGTTGCCTCATCAGGACGCCCTTCATCGCGTCATCCGAACATGGTGAATCTTCTCGTTGTGACGTTGATGGTCGCGTTGTTGGGACGACACTTCTTCATCGTCGGGACATCAACTTTGTTTTGGTAAAAAAAAATGCAAGGCGCACTCCATAAATCTCTACGTTGACTTTTATTTCCACAATGCCGTCTTTGTCAAAGCCTACCACGGGCCTATCTCGAACTATGCAGAATATTAACTGAGTCGAAATTGTGCTTAAACATGAAAGTTGGAAAACTTCTAGTCTTTGACTTGTGCACTGCCAAATCAAAACTGACCCAGGTCTAATTTTCATGAACGCAGTGCCTTATATTTTCAAAACTTACACCCAAGAGAGAATCTCTCTTATACGAAACGATCATACATTTTTCCCTCATATGACCAAGTTCTCTCCGCTTCAAACGAGTCGACTTCGACTCCTTAATAGATGAGGGACGTCCTGTTTCACTGGTCACCGTTGATCCTTCCAGAACATAAAGACTGCCAATCCTTTTACCTTTCATCAAAACAAGAGCCCCACGAGATACTTTAATTTTGTTTGACTCGGTGTTAATTCTACAACCCTTCGAGTCCAAATTTTCCAAAGAGGTGAGATTTCTCTTTAAATCAAGTACATACCCTACGTTTGCAGTGTCCTGATTGCCCCATCGTACATCCTGATCTGAACAGTACCAATACTGATTACCTTACTGGGTGAACCATTTCCCATACACACAACTCCACCTTCAACTGAACTGTATGTGGAGAACTAATCCTTGTTGGGACATATGTGGAAAGAACACCCTGAATCCTAGATACACTCAGACGTAAGCTCAGAGCTTTCACTTGTTGACACCAAAAAGAAATCATCACCTTTGTCATCGACCAAATTAGCACCAGCTAAATCTTCCTCGTTGCTCTCAGTAGCCCTTTTATTTCGCAGTTTGTAACAATTTGCCTTGACGTGACCCAACTTCTTACAATAGCAACATCTCTTGTCTCGCTTCCTTAATGCTACCAAAATCGAGGCTTGCTTATCTGACTTAAAATCCAAACCAAACTCATTGTCGAGTTTACATTTGCTCAACAAAAGACCCTTCACATCCTCGAATGAGATATTATTTCTGCCATAAATCAGGGTTTTCTTGAAAGACTAGTATAAAGGGGGTATAGAGCACAATAATAGAATAGTCTGATCTTCATCGTCAATTTGAACCTCAACATTCTTTAAATCATTCAAAAGAGTAATAAATTGATTGATGTGACCTCTAAGGTGCTCACATTCATTCATGCAGAACGTGTATAGTCGATGTTTCAACACCAATCAGTTAGCTAGAGACTTTGTCGCGTAAAGGGTTTCTAACCTTTTCCCCAGGGTGTATGTCGTTTTCTCCATCAACACCTCCCATAATACATTATTCGAGAGACACAACTGAATTACGGACAGGGTATTACTGTTCCATATTCGCGGGCTTCTTCCCTGTAACAACCTTTTCAGACCGTTCTAGACCAGTATTGTCGTCATCCGAACTTGCCACAGATTGAAATTTGTGATGCCATTGAACTTCTCAATGTCGAACCTTGTTGTTTTCATCTCTGAACGGGTTGAATGTGGAAATCGACCAAGCTTTGATACAAGTTTGTTGGGGATAAACCTGATTAAGTAATGAACAAGTAAAATAACAAAGAATTTGAAAAGATCGAACATAAATATTTTACATGGAAAGACCTCTTCAAAGAGGATAAAAAATCACGAGCAAAAATAATTTCACTATAACGACAAAAACGAATAGTACAAAGATGGAGATAAAACTAAACCCCAAAACTTAAAATAAGAACCCTCAAAATATAAACACAAAATCTCTAAAAGCTTGTAAAAGCTAATACCTAAATGTGTAATGGGTTTAATCTTTCTAGGGTAGATAAGTGTCTATTTATAGGCTAAATTCGTAGGTCAAGTAATATTAAAATAATTTACACTAATCAGAGTTCGATTGGGACAAATAATCAAAATTTGACTAGAAGAAGAAAACCGAGAAAATTACATGACACGCCGCCATGTCGTGGCGTGGTTGTTGCCTCATCGAGATTTGGCGAATCTTCTCATCGTGACGTCGGTGGCTGCATCGTTAGGACGTCAATTCTATTTCAGCCAAAAAAATGCGAGGCACACTCCACATAATGCAAAGTAACTGTTTAAAATAATAATTGATTAGCATATATCAATTATTTTGATAATTCAAATATAATACTAATAAAAAATTTAAAATCATTGTTAAAGCATTTGTAAAATCTATAAAAAGAATTCGATATAAATTAGACTCTTCACTATTTAATTGTTATTTTTTTTAACAATTAATAATTTGACCATAATAATTTGTAGATAATATATAATTAATAAAAATTAATATATTGGATTATATTATAAAAAAATGTATTATTCATAAAAATTATATATGAAATATAAAGTTATTTATCTATAATATATATATATATATAAAAGCACGAGTTTACGTAAAATAGAATGGTAACTCAATTAAAAAATTGATGTAAAGTTGAGTTTTAATTTGAATAATTGTAAGTATAAAAAAGAGAAAAGTATTTTATCTATTAGTAATTACCACTTAATCGATAGTTATATACCAATTAAAAAATTAAGTTTAGATCTATAAATAGCATCCAATAGTTAAGTATGTTGAATCATGTAATTGTAAAAAGAGTTGAGATTGTTAGCATTAATAAATTAGAATGATCTTAAAAAGAATGAAACATTGAAGTGATTGTTTTTCGAAGAGATAATATCAAATTATATTCAAAAGATTATTTTAAATAATACAATATTATGCCTATTTCAGTTTACTATTATAGCTTTTTATTTTAGTTCCAAATTTCTATAATAGTATTATGTATTAATTCATTATTAATTAATTTTTTAGTTAAATATTGATTTTAATATTTAACTAAAAAATTAATGTTCATAATAAATATAAATTGTAATTGAGTTTTTTATCTCATTGTTAAAGAAGCAACTTCTTCAATTTATAAAAGTGTTTTAGTTTTATGATTTTGTTTCTTTTCATGATCTAAAAAAACACATAGACAAGTAAATTGGTATAATTTTATTTTTCACTTACAATTAATTATTGTATAATATTTTTTATATTTTTCTACATATGATTAGTAAGGTCCAACCAACTTTTCAATAAGGAAAAAGAATAAACGAAACAAAATAGATAAAAAAAAATAAGTAATTAGAATGTTGCATGATAATTAATATTTTATTATATGTTTTTAGTTTCTCTAATATAAAATTTATGTATATATATTTAAATTAGAATGCTGCATATGTCATTCATCTTTGTATAAAAATAAATTATTTTATAATATTGTATAATTACTTAATTACAATTTCAACTACTTTTATTATTATTATTATTATTTTGTTAACGGAAACATAATAATGCAAAATATATCATTATATAAATTCATTTCATAAACGTCCTTTAATAGAATTAAAATTTTTATTTATAAGCATGGTCATTTTTCTTATTTAAGTATATTTTTAAACCAATTAATTTAGTAAAATCAAAATTTTTATTTATAAATATGATAAATTTTAAAATTATTTAAAATGAAAAATTGAATAATAAATGTTATATTGATTCGTTCATATTTTTATATGTATATTATAGACTATAGATAGGTTGTAAATAAAAATAATAAATTGTAAGGAGAGAAATGCATCCCTCATCCATAGTGTGAATCCCTCCCCATAAACTGCAACAACTCACATGTATCCAACCTAATTCCTCAACTATTGAAAGCAAAATCAATTAAATTTATATGAAGTTGAGCAATATTTTAAAATTTTGAAATAAAAATAATTTATATTCAATTACTATATATATACTTTTTGAAAAAAAATACAATTATTTCATTTAACCATTGAAAACAAAACAAAATATACATCAATCAAAACTCTGTGCAAAAATGTAGTAATAAAGTAGATAAAAACATGATATGCTTTTAGCTAATTACGCAAACAAATCACATGTACGTAACCTAATTTTCATCATTTCACTTAGCGTACCACAATTTACCTAATTTATTTGAAATCAGCCAAAGCCGTCTCAACTAATATTTGAAAAAAAATAACAATCAGGAATACGGAAATAAACTAGGGCGATTTACCAATAAATGCCCCTTTTTTTAAAAAAAATTACGAAAATGGACCTATTTTTTAATTATTTATCGGAATGAGCCATTTTCCCCGAAAATGCGTCCACGTCAGCGCGATGTCAGGATATGTGGCAGGAAGACGCGTCCCTGGGGGAGCGTTTTTGCCCGTTTAACGGCCATTTTTTTTACCGTTGGAGGCCCAACGGTCAAAAAAAAACTATAAAAGCCCCCTTTCAATTTTTTCACACAAAAGTCCTTTTACAATTTCTACAATTTCTCTCAACTTTCTCTCAACTTTCTCTCAAATTCCTCTAAAATTCCTCTAAAATTTCACAAAAGTCCTTTAATTTTTAAAAAAAAAGTCATGTTTAAAAGTTTTTAGAATTAGTTTTTGTTTAAATTAAGAAATATTCGATCGTGTTAGCAATGGCCGGAGAATTAATTCGTCTCGATAATAAACACATCACCGTCGATCAAATGACAATGGCAAGTTATAATTTTAATTCTTCAATACTATTTAATATTTTTTTTCATTTATGCAATTTTAATTAATTTTTATTTTATAATTTTTTATAACAGTATGTAGATCAGGTGTTGCAATGCTATATTCGTAATATGCCTGGTCCGCCATCGCCGTTGATAGAGAATTACCTGCGGGAAGCAGGTTTTTGGCACGTGGCCACGATAGGCCGGGGGTGCAAGTTGGACCCGAAACTAATCAGTGCGTTGATAAAGAGATGGAGATCCGAGACGCACACTTTCCATCTTCAATGCGGAGAGTGTACTATCACTCTGGAAGACGTGCAGTTGCAATTGAGATTGCCGGTGGATGGGTACGTAGTCACCGGGTCCGCAACTTCTGGTGATTGGGGAGTCGTATGCTACGAGCTTTTGGGTGCTATTTCGTATAACATTAACGGAGGTCGGCTCGAGATAGGTTGGTTACGAGGCACATTCCCGGAGCCAGATAATGATTCGGCTGAATTAGAAAGAATACGGTATGCTCGGACATACATTCTTGAGATGATTGGAGGCTATCTGATGCCGGACTTGTCACGAAACCTCGTACATCTGAGATGGCTGCTGAAACTCGTTGACTTTAGAGCAGCCGGTGAATTGAGTTGGGAGTCTGTCGTGCTAGCAAAATTGTATCGAGAGATATGCGGGGCGACGCGACCGAATAAAGCCAAAATCGGAGGTTGCCTATCACTACTGCAATCATGGGCATGGTTTCGCTTTCCATTTTTACGTCCTCGAGTGGACCACCCATATACATTCCCACTCATAACGAGGTAAATTTAATATTAGATTTTACAATTATTACGTAGATTTAAAATATAATTGTATGCTAAAAATTTATTTAATTAGGTGGAACCATTCGGCGAATTATGTTGGAATACCTACCTCGCTTGAAGATATACGGCTTCTATTAGACCAACGGTCGGAAGCACAAGTAAGTATTAAATAAAATATATTTTCGTAATAAAATAGTCATTTCGTATTTAGTATTTAGTATTTAGTATTTAGTATTTAGTATTTAGTATTATGTATATAAATAATATTTTTATCATGTTAATATAGTTTCAATGGACACCATATGAGGATCCGGCAATTCGTGCAGTAATTCTGGATGAATTCTTTCAAAATCTGAACATTTGGCATATAAAGGTCCCATTGGTCAACTATGCCACCGTGGAGATGCACCAGTCAGATCGGGTTCTGCGACAATTTGGATTCCAACAATCGATTCCCGTGGCACCTGAGGTGCTCGATGATGAGCACAAAGTCGACTTACGGCAGTTGCATACGAATTGGCCGAGATTTTGGTCAGCATATATCGAATTGTGGGAAAACCGGTATGATTATATACCTACTCGGGAACCGATCATCGTTCTTGAGTTAGCGTACGTGTCGGAATACATGCCATGGTTTAGGATCCATGGCAAGCCGTATTTATTGTCAGAAGAGGAGAGGCGGCGGCAACTTCATGTACAAAGGGAACGACGGGGCCCTTTAAATCCAAGGAGAAGGGATTATGGGACGGGCCCATCAACAGCGCCGACACAATCACCGGGCCCATCAACAGCGCCCACACAATCACTGGGCTCAACACTTCAGCCGACGACACCCACATCACAGCCTTTTCAGATTATGCCAGGTGCGTATCCTAGCCCTTATATGTATCCTAACCCTTATATGTTTCATTTTCCCAGTCCTATGGCAGGTTGGAATGCATGGCCCGGTTCGACTCCGTTCCCGATTATTCTGAGTGGACCACCGATCTATAGGCCGCCGTCGCACGAGGGATCGCACGAGGCGCCATCGGGGAGCTCTTCTTTTTACTAATCTCCTTCGCCTTATGGGATTCAAACACCTCCGCCATGGGTGATGCAAACACCTCCGCAGTCATTATTTTATCAAGGTGGGTCATCCTCCCAACACCCACAACCAGATCCCCTGCCGGAGGAACCAGAATCCCCGTCGGAGCAACCACAACCCCCGCTGGAAGCTAGAACAATGAGGAATCCAGCGCGTAACCGTCGACCACCCCCATGTGGCACTGATTTCGACCGGCACCAATATTAATTTTTTTAATATATTTGTATAAACTTTTTTATATTGTTTCATTTAATAAAATAAAAAGTTGTTTTTAATATTTTAATTGTAATTTACTTTTTATATTTTTAATAAAATAAAAGTTGTTTTTTTTATATTTTAATTGTAATTTATTTTGTATATTTTTAATAAAATCAATTTATTTTGAATAAGGTAATATTTTTAATATTTTAATATTTTTAATATATTTCTACAAACTTTTTATATTGTTACATTTAATAAAATAAAAGTTGTTTTTAATATTTTAATTGTAATTGTAATTTTTATATTTTTAATAAAATAATAGTTGTTTTTAATATTTTAATTGTAATTTAATTTTTTTTATTTTTAATAAAATAAAATTTGTTTTTAATATTTTAATTGTAATTGTAATTTTTTATTTTTAATAAAATAAAATTTGTTTTTAATATTTTAATTGTAATTAAATTTTTATATTTTTAATAAAATAAAAGTTGTTTTTAATTTTTAATTGTAATTTATTTTTTATATTTTTAATAGAATAAAAGTTGTTTTTAATATCCTAATTGTAATTTACTTTGTATATTTTTAATAAAATCAATTTTTTTAATAAGGCAATATTTTTAATATTTTTATATTTTTAATATATTTCTACAAACTTTTTTATATTGTTACATTTAATAAAATAAAAGTTAATTTTAATATTTTAATTGTAATTTACTTTTTATATTTTTAATAAAACAAAAGTTGTTTTTAATATACTAATTGTATTGGTTCAAGTAAGGACTAAATCGCAAATGTGAGAAAAGTTTTGTGGCTCAAGATAAATATTCAAAATTTGAGGGGTTAAAATGTATATATGAAAAACTTGAAGGGCCAATAGTGTAAATATTTTAAGGGTGGAAGGATCTAGAAACTAAGAAAAAATGGATGAATTAGGACTAAATTGAATAAGTGAAAAAGTATGAGGGGTTAAATTGTAGTTTTATCAAGATGGGTGTTGATCCAATGTAGGAATTTTGAAGGATCATAAGGGGCAAAATGATCATTTAGCAAGAAAGATAATTTTGAAGAATAATGATGATGGTGATATTTTAGATTAATTGAATAACTTTTTTTTTGTTTTGCAACTTAGTCCTTCTACAAAAGTTCACCATTTTCATCAAGAAATTAAAAGAATTTTTATAGCCACCAAGAGACAAAAATGATAAGGAGACAATCAACTATTCCGATTTGGACATGAGCGAGATGTATGGCCTGGGTTCCTACACCATCCGCATAACTTCCGTTGGTTGGCTGTTTCTCGGATATCTATATTGTTGCGTATTCTTGTCGAGCAAGGTCGACCCTTTGGTTTGCGACGCAGTTCTCTATCCGGTAATAGCTTAAACGGAGCAAGTGATACAGACGGCCACTTACGTTCATCTGGGATTGGTGGGAATACGTGTCTCCACACGTTGTACATGTATTCTATTTTGTACACTTCGTCGACATAGCTCATGGGATCCAGATGGAGATTCTGACAAGCTGCAATTACATGAGCGCATGGATAACGAAGTGCGTCAAATATCCCAAAGTCGCGGGTCCTATTTCTCAAGTGTACACGATATTGCCCGCCAAGAATACCTTGGTTCGGTCTGTCAAACTCAGTCACACGAAACCATAGGTTGTCGCGATCGTGACACACTGTGTGCATGGTGTTGGCCTGTGCCTTCGCCTTGTTAATTTCTCGCAATACCTTCGCGCACCATACATGACCTACCTGTATTTGGCCTTTATAACTCGCTGCTTGCTTCAGAAATAGTACCGCTAAACGAAAATATGTCTCTCGCACAACCGATGTTATCGACAAATGACGCGTTCCTTTTAGAACAGAATTTATGCATTCAGCCAGGTTTGAGGGCATATGACCATATCATAGGCCGCCGTCATATGCTTGTGTCCACTATTCGAAAGGTATGTTGCATAGGTAGTTTAGTCGCCAACATCTCGTGAAAACGGTCCTTATTGATCTCGTACCCTGCCAATATAAGTTGATAGCGAATATTACATACCACTCTTCAATTTTAAGAATAAATTGAATATTACAAACGAAATTATATTAATAGATATTACATACCCATGTTGGTCACTTGCCGTCTTTCACTTGTAGATCGATGTTGCCCGTGGTAGTTGGACGCAACATGCCTAAGGCAATATCGATGGTGTGTGCGATGCCATAGGCTTCCCTGTCGCTCTATTGCGGCTAGTATTCCAGGGCCCCGATCCGATATAACACATATATTAGGTTGGGGGCAGATATGCCTCCTTAACCTAGATAGAAAGAATTCCCAGTCATCAGCTGACTCCCCCGGTGTTATTACAAATGCAAGTGGAAGGATTCTCCCACTGTCATCCTCTGCCACAGCTAGCAATAGTCGATGCGTATATCTACCATACATAAAGGTACCGTCAATTTGTACCAATGGCTTGTAGTATAGAAATGCGTCTCGGCATTGCTTAAATGTTTAGAACAGACGCTTGAACACTTGGCATCCACGGAGCAATCGATCGTTGTAGTACGCAGGTGCCGTTTCAAGGTCTGTTATGCTGTCTGGGACATATCTCTCCAGCACCTAACACCACTGCCACACTTCATTATATGAAGCGTCCCACCGACCATGTAACTTTTCCAACGCCTTCTGCTTAGCTATCCATGTCTTGCGGTAAGAGGGCGTGTACCCCAATTGGCTACGAATATTGGCAGTTAAGACTGGCACTAAAGTCTTGGGATCCTCCTTCACCGTCGGTATTATTAAGCTAGCCAACATATCAGAATCCATTTTGGGATGATCTTGTGAAACACCTGTCAACGAAGTTCGTTAAATAATGCAACATTACGTAATATTAGTATTATTCAAAAACCCTAAACACCTAGTGATACTGTATCGGTAACACATGTATGTGGACCTTTGTACTTTTTAATCTCCCACAAGCCTGTCCTTTTCCTCAACGAGGCCATGATTTTCCATGAATATGTACTGTCTTGCACTGCACACTTGGCCTCATACTTATCGAGTTTGGATTTAACCACGTTGTAGTTAACCCCGTTTTTAATGCTATATTGTTTCAATGCACCAAGAAAACTATCATTGTTGGAAAACTCTTTACCAACTTCCAATTCACCCGAATCCAACGACGAACTTGTACGGTCACGCCTTCTGTGTGGTAGTTCTCGAAACTCCAACGTATCGTCTTGAGATAGATCGACATTATGCGTGTGAAATTTGGGAGGCGAGCACGCCTACGAATCGCGGGATCTTCTTCTTCATCATCCAACCCCTTCAACATCTTCAGGTATGGTTGGAACAGGCTCCGGTTTAAAAAATAATGTAACTTCTGCACCATCGGGGCCGGGCTCTCGAGGTGGATCCACATTGGACTCATCATCCGACCCACCATCATCTGCAACGAACGAGGTCTCCTCGCTGGTGGATGTCGTAGAGAGTACATTATCCCTTCTTAAACAACTTTCGTAACGACCCCAATCATATGTGGATTTCCAACCACTAGAAGTTGATGATGTTCCCCAATACGTATTTCTAGCATCGAACATCGACCCACCGATATGCATGTCCCATCCACCAACCGAGTGTCGTGCATGGGTTGTGTTTTCCATACTACCACCAAACACAGGCGCTTCCGTATTCTGCCTCCCACTAACAGAGTGTCGACTTGGGGTCGTATATTCACCTTGAACAGCAGTAGATGTTGAAGTCGAAAGAATATCACTTGGCGATGAAAATTGTACATATACCTCAAGATAGGGTGATTCACTGGCAAGATGAGTCTCCACCATTGCCTCCAAGCTCCGAGGACCTTTGATGTCGAATGAGTCATATCTCACGGGATCAACCGAAGCACAAAATCTATACTTAATAGACAGAACTTTCATTGGCGTTATTCCGAAGATTTTACGCCTAATTCTTTTACGAAGTTCTGTCAAATCTATGTTCTGGTTAAAAACTAGTCGCGCTGTATTCTCCGATAAAAAAACAACACCGTTTTTGGTGTCACGAACCTCACCATCATAGTAAATAACAGCACTAATACGTTCACTCATCTTCAGTTTCTATTATACTTTTGCCTCAATTTCTATTATGCAACCTGAGAGTGAAATTTGGCTCATTTATAGTCTAAGGCCAAATAGGAACTACTGTAGCAAAAGAGCGTCCACGTGGGAGCTTTTTTCAGTACTCTTGCTGACAGTGCATCCTGCTTGAAGCATTTTGGTCACTATTTGTTCAGAAATGTCTTCTCAAAATTATCTTTCTAGGAACTACTGTAGCAAAAGAGCGTCCACGTGGGAGCTTTTTGGTAGATTTTGCTTGTGATGCATCCCGCTTGAAGCGTTTTGGACACTATTTGTTGTAAACGTCTTCTCAAAATTATCTTTTCGGGAACTATCAGAGCAAAAGAGCGTCCACATGGGAGCTTTTTTCAGTACTCTTGCTGACAGTGCATCCTGCTTGAAGCGTTTTGGTCACTATTTGTTCAGAAACGTCTTCTCAAAATTATTTTATCAGATACTACTGTAAAAAAAAAAACAAATAATTTTTATATTGCTAATATATTTTTCCCAAAATCCTAAACATAAAATTATTTTAATTAATTAACTCTAAACTCTAGTTCATTAATTTTTCCCTAAAAACCCTAAACCATACGCCCTGAATCACGGATCTTCTTCTTCATCATCTGAACCCCTTTCAACATCTTCAGGTATGGTTGGAGCAGCTCGGTTCGAGAAAATAATGCAACACGCACCATCGGGGCCGGGCTCTCGAGGTGGATCCACATCGAACTCATCATCCGACCCACCATCATCTGCAACGAACGAGGTCCCCTCGCTGGTGGATGTCGTAGGGAGTACATTATCCCTTCTTAAACAACTTTCGTAGCGTCCCCAATCATATGTGGATTTCCAACCACTAGAAGTTGATGACGTTCCTCAATACGTATTTCTAGCATCGAACATCGACCCACCGATATGCATGTCCCATCCACCAACCGAGTGTCGTGCAGGAGTTGTATTTTCCATACTACCACCAAACACGGGCGCTTCCATATTCTGCCTCCCACTAACAGAGTGTCGGCTTGGGGTCGTGTATTCACCTCGAACAGCAGTAGATGTTGAAGTCGAAAGAATATCACTTGGCGATGAAAATTGTACATATGCCTCAAGATAGGGTGATCCACTGGCAAGATGAGTCTCCACCATTGCCTCCAAGCTCCGAGGACCTTTGATGTCGAATGAGTCATATCTCACGGGATCAACCGAAGCACAAAATCTATACTTAATAGACATAACTTTTATTGGCGTTGTTCCGAAGATTTTACGCCTAATTCTTTTACGAAGTTCTGTCAAATCTATGTTCTGGTTAAAAACCAGTCGCGCTGTGTTCTCCGATAAAAAAACAACACCATTTTCGGTGTCACGAACCTCACCATCATAGTAAATAACAGCACTAATACGTTCACTCATCTTTAGTTTCTATTATACTTTTGCCTCAATTTCTATTATGCAACCTTAGAATGAAATTTGGCTCATTTATAGTCTAAGGCCAAATAGGAACTACTGTAGCAAAAGAGCGTCCACGTGGGAGCTTTTTTCAGTACTCTTCTTGCCGATTGCATCATCCCCGCTTGAAACGTTTTGGTCACTATTTGTTGTAAACGTCTTCTCAAAATTATCTTTTCAGGGAACTCTTTGTAGCAAAAGCGTCCACGTGGGAGCTTTTTGGTACTCTTCTTGTGAAGTGCATCTGCTTGAAGCATTTTGGTCACTATTTGTTGTAAACGTCTTCTCAAAATTATTTTATCAGATACTCTCTGTAAAAAAAAACAAATAATGTTTATATTGCTAATATATTTTTCCCAAAACCCTAAACATAAAATTATTTTAATTAATTAACCCTAAACTCTAGTTCATTAATTTTTCCCTAAAAATCCTAAACCATAAACTCTAAAACCCTAAAAACCCTAAACCCTAGCCATAAAACCCTAAAAATTATAACCATAAACCCTAAAAACAGCTAAAAACCCTAACAGAAAGAACACGCAAAAACGCGTCCTTGGGGGAGCGTTTTTGCCACATCAGCAAAGCGCGCCCTCAAGGACGCGATTTTTGCTGATGTGACAAAAACGCTCCCCCAGTGACTCATTTTCCTGCCACATACCTTGACATCGCGCTGACGTGGACGCGCTTTCGGGGAAAATGGCCCATTTCGGTAAATAATTGAAAATAGGTCCATTTCCGTAATCTTTGAAAAAAAAGGGTATTTATTGGTAAATTGCCCAATAAACTATCTATCTATATAAAAACACAAGTTTAAAATTTTTTTTGAATTTAGGAAATACATTTTATTATTTTTATCATATTATTAAATTTAAAAGTAATTATAATATTTAATTTAAAATTTTAAAATAAAATAGAAATTATGATCATTATAATTTAATAGAAGTTGTTATAACAAATTTAAAAATAAGGGAAAATATTTGGTGTAGTGCCACTGGAGTTTTTAGACTCCACCAGTAAGGTTGGGGGGTTAATAAATGTCCTATATGGGTATAGTAAAATATTAAAAAAAAAGATATTAAAAAAAAAGAAAAAAGAAACACATTTAAATTTTTTAAAGCTTTTTGTGGAATAAAGAAGTACCAGCATATACAATATTCACCCTAAAAATAATTAGAATTAAAGTTACAATTATATTAATTTTAAAAATAATTATTACTTAATAAACTTTAAGCAAGAAAAATGTTGTGATAATTATAATTATAATAACAAAAATAATATTAATTTGAAAAAAAATAGTTAGATAAAGTCATAGTAATAATAAAATAAACTTATAGCTTAAATTACTATTACAATTACAATTATATACATATTGAAATTAAGATTTACTTTTATAAATAAATACATTCATATTAAATTATATTTATTATTTAAAATTAAATTACTATTACAATATATAGATTAAAATTAGGATTTAATTTCAAGTAGTTCATAGTCAATCATCAAACATGTTCTTCCATTGGTGTTGGAATTGTTTATATTGGTGTTGCTTGGGCTAGTCGCTAATGGTAGTTCGAGGAACATAATTACTGCATTTTTAATATTTATTCACTATAAATACCGTTATTTAATTAAAATTGTTCGTATTATTTCATAAATTTTTCTCTCATCATAAAATTAAATTTGATTTTACACTAATTATAATAAATAAGAATATAACATTTAAAAAAATTTAAACTCACATGACATTAAAAGTTAATAATATATATATATATATATATATATATAAAATTCACCTTAAATAGCGTAAATTAATGAACCCTCCCGAAAAACCTGAATCTTACTTTGCTCCATAAAAAGTTCACAAATTCAACAATCCTAACTATTGAAAACAAGATCAACTAATATATATGTCAAACTTCACCCCACACAAAATTCTAAAATGAAAATCACCTATATAATTTATAGACTGTCAATAGGATTATTAAACTCCACAAACAGGGTCAGGAAATCAATAGATATTTTATAAGGGTATAATAAATTGTTTAAAACAATAGAGATACATGTTAACTTTTTAAGATTACTTGAACAACAAAAAGAACTACACTCCCAGTGTACCCTAACCCTATATGTCGAATCGAATAAAAAAAAAAACCAAATGCTTAGTTGAGAGATAATAAACAAGTAGGGTGTAGTGAGTAGTGAGTTTGATAAAGAAAAAATAAAAATCAAATGGCGACAGCTTCAGAAACAAATTCATATGATTATCATCTGTTTTCTCTTGCCTTTTAAGCATAACAGTATTGAAACAATCAAAATCAATTTTGTTTTTAACCTAAGGGACAAGAATCTGGTTCGAATTTTTATCTTAAAAGCTTTGTTTTCATAAAAAATAAGGAGTATTTTTGAAGTCCCCCTTCTGTAGGGACTGTTTACTTGTGTTGCAAGTAACAAACTGGACAAAGTGGCATAGTCCTTCTCACCTCAAGATGTTTACTAAGTAATCTAACTAAATTGATCTTTCTTCTTCACTGTAACTAGATACATATATTAACTGCATTTTACATATCCTTGCTATATTGTCTGGACTAATTTCAATGCAAGATAAGCAGTTGACATTTTTAGTTCCACAAACGGAGTTAAGAAACATCATGTGTTCTTAATATTTAAAAAGAATTAAAAATAAATAAGTGAAACACATTGAGGCATTTTTATTTCGTTCATGGAGTTAAAAATCTCCACCGCCACTTTTCCAAATAATAGTCCTAAGAATAATGACATCTGCTATTTCCAATAAAAATTTGACTCGTAACTCAAACCTCACCGGCCTCAACTGTGCTAGTTAGCTCTCGGTGCAGTAATACTATGCCATCATTTTTCATATGCCACAGGGAGCTTTAGAGTTCAGTGTGAATAATATGATCTCCAGTGGGTTCGGTAAGCTCAGCATTGTCTTTCCAGTCAATAAGAATAGAGCCTTTGTCGTGGGAACTGAGGCAGTCGGCTGAAGGATGAACAAGCCCGTAGCCGAAGCCTTGTGCAGAGTTGCAGTAGGTCTCAACTGTGCCATCTTTCTTCTCCAAGTTTACATTGCTTAGGACTAAATTGCTACAGGGAACAGTATTACTGCAGGCAAACTTGATTGCTTGCTTGCTTTTCGTTGTCCCACTAATGTTTCGGTATACAATCTGGCTTATTTGCACTGCTGATGTCTAACAAATAAAAGAAGAACAATGAATTCATGTGAGCAGTATTCTAATTGGATGAGAGACTCTTTCAAGAATCGGGACTCTAATGCAATCATCATACAGATACTGAGTAACTTGGATTACGCACCTGGTTTTGGCAGGTTGTTGGTGAATCACAGTAGAATTGATCAATAATGATGGGGTTAGCAACATCTTCCATCCTCACATTTTCGAAACGCACACTACGAACATAACCAGAACCACCCTATATCAAAGAATCACAAAGAGACAGATGTCATTCTCAAACCCGAAGTGTCTCTAACTACAAATCGTGTTCAAGCAAATATCAGATCTCATATCTTACTCAGAAACAGCATCTAAATGTTAAAAGTATGCTACCATCTTGTCTTTTTTTCAGATATGTTCCCAACTGAAGCCCCATATAGTCCTCAAATTTCTACTTTGCTAATACTGGCTAAATGCTTATTCTTATTGATAAACGACGCTAGGTTTACAAGATATGTCTTAAAATACCTGCCAAGTTTTAATCCTGACACCATTCGTAGTCTCCCTGAGTAATGCTGTATCCAAGACCACGTTTGTGACAATGCCCACCGAGTTATCCTCCCCAAGGCTTCCAATGCTAAGTGGCCAAATTTTTCATAAAATAGGAACAAGGAAAGAAATGAAACATATAACTAGTTTACACTGTACCATTTCTCTCTCTCAAGTAGATCTAGAAACAGTCGGTAGAATTAGTTAATAGAATCTAACTGGAAGTTCGGAACACACCTGACTCCATGTCCTGGTCCACAATATATTCTCTTCATCTTGATAGTCGATGAACCATTGACAATTGAGATGCAATCATCACCTGAATTTCATATACAGTCAGCATGATTGTTTAACCAGTCAGTATGCACACATGTAATAAGTTGAATTATAATTTTTTTAACACATCCTTTCAGCTTCATTGTTAGGCTTTGTTTGTTTGGTGTTTTTTCCTTTCCAATAGAAAGTGTAAAACAAAACTTAAAAATGAACTAAAAACAAAAGACAAATATCAGAAAGTAAAAGCACCAATCAAATTGAGCTTTAGGGGTATTATTATCTTTCCACAAACAAAGATGCTAGGAAAGACAAAAGATCTAACAACCTGTTCCTATTTTGCAGTCTTGCAGAACAACATTAGTTGATTTAGTGATGTGGATTCCATCAGTGTTTGGACTGTCTCCAGGACATGTGACTTTAACACCAAATACTCGAACAGCTTCAGACTTTGAAATGACGAAATTCATCTGTTGGCTGTTCTGAATAGTAAGGCCTTTTACCTTAATAGATGAGCTTGAATCTATAGTCAGTGCCTGCAAGAAACACATACATTAAATCTAATTCGAGATTTGTTGCTAGTTCAAATGCACAATCATGGCATGCTACTTGTTGGAAGCGTGAGTTTTATAATTGTGGAAACAGAGCCTTACTGTCGGTGCCCCTCTGCAAGGCTGCCAAAGAAAAAGCAAACAGAAAAGGAAATACATGTTACATTCTATTTGTTTGACTCGTAACTTGAGCATGAAAGAATTTTAAAGAGAATCATAAGAATTACATTTGACTTGTTCTTTTTGCAAGATGCTGCCCACCATTTGCTGCCTGATCCATCGATAACTCCTTTTCCTTGGAATGCTACTCCCTGCAGCTTAGAAAAATCAAGCCACAGTCTAGGAAGATCTGGGTCCCAATTCTTGGGTTCATCTGGGGCCACTATTGTTCCATCAATCTGTATAATAACAATAATGATTATGATTTAAGAACATATGTATAATATATATATATATATATATATATGACTGCTATTAAAGTTAAAAAGTAATATGAAGTTATGAACATGGAATTATTATTCAAGATCATTTAACATGGATAAAGATAATCGAGATGTTATTTCATGTGTTTAGCTCGATGTACACTGAAATTACCTGAACAATCAACCTCTCTGCACATGGCCCCTTAAACTTTGTAGCATTAACTAAATAACGACGTCCAGGAGGAACCAATAAAACTGATTTTCGAGTAGAGCATGCTGTGTCCCATGCTTTTCTAAAAGCCTGATGAAGAAAACATTGCCGATTTATCAAATGAGAAATTAGCTTACTTCTATGACAATGAAATTCTATTTGGCTAAAAGTAATAACGCCAAGCATGAATTTCCCGACAGCATGCATATATATCTATTTTCTTAATCCTTGAGAATTGTTATGCTTCAGACCCCCCATGGAAACAGCGACAACAAACTACTGCCCAAACCATAAAGGTAGAGCTTTCAATGTGTCCTAAAAAAACCATAAAGGTAATTTCAGGAGTCGGAAAAAGTACATAATATATATACCTGGGTGTCATCAGAAACTCCATCTCCAACTGCTCCAAAGCTATCCACATTCACAAGAACCTTGCCACCATGTTCACTTGTCCAAGATGGGGACTCAAGAAAGTCTGTATCTTCTTCTGCAATGTCCATGTCTTCAAGTTCTTCAAGTATGTTAAACTTGTCATATACCACGTTTCCTGCAACTCCATATGCTGCTATCAATAAACCAAGAAAGGAAACAAGGAATAATTTAGCCATAATTTGTTCTGTTTTGTTTGTTTGGGAGATTGATTTAGTTGTATAAATGCAATAAGACATTGATTTAATTTATATATGCAGATTAGTTTAGGAAATGAATGGTTTTTAGAGCTATCTGTCTTGGCTTAAAAGTAGACTAAGGTGCTACATTTTCTACATGCCCACACTTAAAGTGCAAGGGAGATTTTATTTTAAAGTTCTTTGCTTTACTCTTCAACCAGTTGCCAAAATTCACCAGTCAAATGTTATGTATTTAGTACAATCTATCTCTCATTCATATAAGTGGATAAAATAATTAGCAGAGGAAAGTAGATATATATATATATATATATATATATTAACTCAATTTTATAAAATGAAAAATGAAATATCACCAAGCATGCATGCAGGGATATATTTAACATGAAATATGGCAGTACATACCTAAATAGAAAATTTTTTGCAACTACCTAAAAAGAAAATTGAATTAGTGAATCAGGGGAGAAAAAAGATTCTTTCCTGTTACAAGCCAAGAGCTTCAAGCTAAAGTAACTGCATTTTGGAAGATTTAAGCAGAAGATGCAGACTTCACAAACAGGTTTCAGTTTCATGTAAATAACAGGGGAACAAGCTCAAGTGTTGTCCCCAAGTTCTCAGTTGGATGAAACAGCAAGTCTACAATGACCCTAAATCTTAGATACCTTACAGAATTGACCCCACCTGGTGTCTGTTCTTCAGTTTCACAGGGCATACCTGCGAGGCCCAGAATAACATATATCATACATGCAAAATACTAACGTTCTAGGCAAATTCCATAAAAGGATTTCATTAAGTTAAATACCAACTTTCCCTCTTTGGCCAACCCTGCATGATTACACCCACTTAAAACACGTAAAGATGTCACTCCATCTGGTATCAGACCCTTATGCACCATTGCTTCCAACAGACTGACTCCTTCTCTCCCCATCCCGTTTTGGGCATATCCATTGATTATAGATGTGAAACAGAAGACATTAGGTATAGGAAGTGTCTCAAAAACCAGGCGAGAGAGTTCAGAATGGGCACATCTTGAATACCCCATCAATAAGAGACCATGAAACTTCAATATCAGATTCAATAGCCAGATTTTATAGCAAAACAGTGCACGAGCACGCAGATTCGACTGTGAGTGCCTGAGGGGAGGGGGTATCCTCAATTTTTTTCAAGATTTCAAAATTTGGAGAGCATTGGGAGGATTCCGTTATTTTATATCGATGGCAAAATATATGCAGAATATGTCAAACACAGATTTTAATAAAAATGAAGAATTAAAGCATCATAAGAACATAGAATTAAGGGTGCAAGCATCTCATTAATATTTCATCAAACATTAAACCATATCTCAAACAAATATTCAGTGGTACCACAGTGCCACAAAGAGGTTATTAAGGAGATACAAACACCAAAGTTATCTTTGGCGTACATATCAATTAGCGCTGACTGAATATCCCCTTATTTTCGTAACAAAACACTGACTTTGCCTGCCAAAGAGAATATCCCCCTCTTCTACCGGATAAATTCAAGAACCTCAAGAAAGAATGAATTAAAGGGGTTTATGTTACCGCAGAAATGCATCCTCTTAACTAATTCAAGAGCATCAGACAGCACATCAGTCTCGGAATATGCAGGAATGATTGAATCCCATGATATCAAATTAAAATGCCGGTCAGGCAATTGATCAAACAACTTCAAGGCCACGTTACCCAGTCCCATATGCAGATGAAGATTCATAAGTGAGCTTCCAATAAACAAAGTCAATCCGAACCCAAGTGAAATCACCCTGCAATGAACTTGAATTCCTTCCATATAAAAACCTCCACTCCCACAAGCAGTTATCACATAAGAAAATGTAGGACCAAAAGACCAGTTTCTTTGACTCACCATTTTGATATATTGTTGGAAATTTGATGAAGGAAGGATTGAAACAAAGGCAAAAACAGATAAAAATTGAGTGAAAACAAGATGAACTAGTGTTTCATTAACACGAAAGGATTATGATGCGAGTCTCAAGGCTCAAAATATGGCTCATGAACTTGATGAGCTCAAATTTCCTCATTCTTTTTAGAATTTATCTAAGACACTAATTTGTATAGCGGAAACGATTGTGCCAAAAGAAGCTACAAATGAACAACAAAAAGCCAAAAAAAAGAATGCACACATAATGCTCAAAGAATTCTATTTCTCTTATACAAATGAGGGAGCTCTCTATTTATAGTTGAGCTCCCCAAACCGACAGTTAAGATCAAATTACATCGACGGACGAGATTAGTCTATCCCTTGATTTTAGGGATTTACAAGACTATATCATATCAAATCAAATCTACAATATATGATTCCTCTACTTACTAAAAATAGTTTAAGTTGCCATATCTTCATTATCGGGCCAACCAGGCTTTAATCTGACAGGCTTCTTCAACAATTCTTTGAATCGGGCTAATTCTCGTGGGCTAAATGTTCTCCATCTAATCGATAGACCTCCATGGGGCGCATTTTGTGCCATGGATACGGGTTTGCACTTTGGCCCGTGACATTCTCCCCCACCCATTTTCGCAACGCCCTCATTGCGACTTCTAAATGACACTGACTTGATTCACCTTAGAACTTTCTCGTTAACTTGGCTTCTTCCTGACTTGGCTTGCAACCGGGTTGTCCCTTCCTTCGAAACCTTTACCTTGGCTTCCGTCGCCTCTTAACTTGAACCGTTGCACTTGTTGGTACATCTCGTTGGCAAGAAGTCTCCACTCTAACTTGCCCCAATTTTGACTTGTTCCGATTGGAATTCCTTGGATTCTCACATCTTGGCTTCGTACCGCCCACAGTCCCACGGGCTCCTTGTTTAATAACTTTGAAAGGGCCCCTACGACCTTGCCAAGCCAACAAGTCAGAATTCAAAACACTATCAAAGTGTTTGCAATGTACCTTACTCGCAGCATTTACTCGTTTCAACTACTTGTGCATCGTTTCTTTCCCCTTGAAGTCCGATACACAATCCACCTTCCCCAAAGGTGACGGTTCCATAGTCGACTCTACAAGTCTCATATCGGTCTTATGCTCCACTAACTTTTCCGAAGGGGCTTTCGTAGTATTCCATTCTATCAAGTTAATGTTTCTCTCATACGAAACATCTTCGACTAGTTGGATTGACGACAACACCTTGGTTCCAACCTTCATATCCCGATGCACTGGCACAACAATATTTGATAATGGACCAGTGACAATATGAATTTAATCGGCCCATGGAAACAGAACTATCTGAATCTTGTCAAGGAAGTTTAAGTCAAGTACATAATCGTAATCATCTAATTGGATTACGTCAAAGTCTTCCTTGCCCTTCCATTCGCCGGTCCACATTACGAACTACTCCCACAGTTGGGGCCTCCTCGAAATTTACTGTCTTGATCTTCTTATTCGATTTCTCAATTGACAGACTAAGCTTCTTTGCATCCTTTTCCGATATGAACAAGTCTGATGCTCCCGTATCAATAAGAGCACTCCGCTTCTGACCCGCAATATTGATGTCCACAAACATCAACCCTTCTTCACCATTCCTTTTCTTAAGAATGAGCACCATCAAAT
The DNA here is from genome assembly GCA_025698515.1 of Gossypium sturtianum. Classification (NCBI taxonomy): domain Eukaryota; kingdom Viridiplantae; phylum Streptophyta; class Magnoliopsida; order Malvales; family Malvaceae; genus Gossypium; species Gossypium sturtianum. Next base: position 32,001,730 of record CM046943.1, on the reverse strand, counting down.
TGACCCTCGATGTCTTTCCCTCAATAGGCTTCGCCTCTTCTTTCGGCTCATCTTTCTTTTTGATAGCTGAAATTATCGATTTCTTCGGACATTTTCGCGCCATGTGTGGTCCTTGACAAAGGAAGCATTTTATCCTCTTCCCCTTGTCCCTTGGGTTGTTGGATCCCCGCTTCGCATATCGTGGTTGCCTATTGCCACTTTTGCTATCGGTACTGTTGCCATCATCGCTATGTCCCTCTTCATCTCCCTCATGGTTTCTCTCACCATTGCCCTTTCCATTGGGCTTAGACGACTCGAACTTGTCTTTCGTTGGACCAAGCTCAACAAAGGACTCTGCTTCGGCCATGGCTACGGTAAGTTTGGTGATTCCTTGCCTACACAACTCATGTTTTGCCCACGGCTTTAACCCATCCTCAAACCAATAGAATGCTTCTTTCTCGCTCAAGTCAGAGATTTGAAGCATCAACTCGCTAAATGTTCGAACATACTCCCGAACAGTACCTTGTTGCATGAGACGATGCAACTTAGCCCGAGCCTCATTCTCGGCATACTATGGGTAAAACTGCTTCTTCAACTCTCTTTGGAACTCCTCTCAAGTCCCAATTGCGTTCCCACTACGTTTCTCATCCGTGGACCTACGACACCGCCACAAGAGAGCCACATCAGTAAAATAGATTGAAGCAGTGTTTACTTTATTGGCATCATCCTCGATGCCCATCGCTCGGATGTATTACTCTATTTCCCATAAGAAGTTGTCCATATCCCTTGCGGACCTTGCACCCTTGAACTTCTCCGGTTTGGGAACATCCATTTCTTATTGCTTTGGCCTTGAAGACAACATCCCATTACTCAAAGCAGCTTTGTAAATTGTGAGCTCCCCCTTAAGCTCTTCAATTTCCTTCTTCATGGCTAACACCATATCCTCGAGATTCTCATCCCTCTCTGCCAGCTTTTCAGTAGTGGAATTGACTAATTCATTCATCTTTTCCACATTGGCACCGAGAGAATTGTAACATCCTAAAATTTGAATTTTTATATGTTGCATTATTTTGGTGCTCAGCTAGTTTATTTATCCTATGTGTGTGTTAAAATAGTCACGAGAAGGTTGAGATTTATTTAGATTTGATATAATTTTTGGAAATTATTATTTTAATGAAGTGGAACAAGTGACCTTATAGCTTAAGGTAATTAAGAGGTATAAGTTAACATAAGTTGAGCAAGTAGTAAAGGGATATGGCGCCATGTGTGTTCCTTGAGGAAGAGGTTCGAATCCCTTGATGTGCATGTGAATTTTTTTTTTCCTCATAGTGTCGGTCAAGCCTAGTATTTATGATAGGTTGGACTTTAATTTTTTGGTAAGGTGGCTAAGAGAAAAGGCAAGTGTAAACTTAAGGAAGGGAATTATATGAATAAGGTATGTAGGGGGAACACAAGGCACATAACAAGGAAGATGTTTTGGAAAGTTTGGAGTGGCCAAACTTTGACTTTGTGGCCATGTACTTGGACGGTTATAGGGGCTAGGGGGGAGTGACCGAAATTTTGATGGCCTTTGGTAGCTAGTTGGTCACTTTGGCTTTTGGTCATTTTTGTTTTGTTTCTCCAACACTTTTCTCTCCATTTCCTCTCCTTAGCCGAATGCACTTTGAACAATAGGTAAACATCTTTTGTTTTTCTTTTAGTCATTTCATATTTTTGACCATTTCGGTCTTATTGCTCCTTTTCTCTTTAAACCTTTTCCTCCTAAGTGTCGAAATCACCAAAACCTTGGAAGGCCATTTTCTCTTTCTTTTCTTTTCTTTTTCACCCTTGCCGAATGCACACTAGCCTCAAACCCTTCTCTTTGTTCATCTTTCATTCTTGAAAAGAACCGAAACCTAAGCACCTTATTTTCTATTACTTTTCTTCATCTTTTTCTTCTTACAAAAATTTCTCAAATATTATTTTCCCTTTTATTTTCACCATGGCCAAATGTTACTAAACACCATCCCCTTCAATTTTTCCTTCATAGCCGAATCTTCTACCACACTTATCTCCATCTCAATCATTTCTTTCTTTCTACTCACACTTTGATCAATCGGTAAGTGGCTAGTACAATACTTTGGTATTGTTATTTTCTTTTTTTTCTTTGTGCCGAATTTACATGTTGGTATGGGATGGCCTTTTTGGATCGAGACCATCATCATACCATATCTCATTCGAATCTTTTCTTTATCATAGAAAGTTAGTGGAAGGCCGAAACTTGGAGTGTCCGAAATCATCGTGTATCGCTAGGATTCAGTCCAAAACTTTAAGGTAAGGATTTCTATCAAGGATTCCATATTACTCTCTATTTCGTTAAAGATGGGGTTTATTAACCGATTTTATCTTAGGGACTCTATCGCTTGTTTTTCATCCTTTGAACGTAAGGATTCGTGGTAAGCCGACTTCGCTCATTAAGACCAATCGTTTTAATAACGAAGTATTAGTTGGACTAATATTCTTTTGTCAATGGAGGCAAACAAGATCGAATCAAAAGGAGTGGTGAATAGTGATCAGAAAAGGAGCGGATTCGCTATTCCCTATAAATTCAAACGAAGGGCTGTTTCGGCAATCCGAGATTTTCCACCGGGTTGTGGACCCTCATTTGGTGAGAATCAACTATTCGAGGTTGTTCGCAGTTCTGAGCCATTAGCTGTTCGTGGTTTTCCAACGGGTTGTGGACCGTCAACCGGGGAAAATCGACAAATCGTAGTTATTCGCGATTCCGAGGGTAAAAATCCTAGACCGTTTATCTTAGAATAAATTACTATAAGTGTTAATGATCTAATTGAGCGTTAAAAATATTCTAGGTGTTGACGATCAAGAAAGTGTAGTGCTCACCGTAATCAGGTGTGTAATCTCACACCATATCTCGTAGGTTGGATAACTATATCGTATTAATGTTGGATTGAATCACAAGTTAGTGAAATCGGGTAAAATAGTATATTTATCACTTTAATGGTAAAAAAAACTATGAAATCGGTATTAAGACCGTGAAAATTAAAAAATTTGCCCTTAATGGGCTAAATCGATAAAAGTGACTGAATGGGCCATATGTGATATTTGATAAATGGGCCATATGTGATATTTGAAAAAATGGGCCATATGTGATATTTGATAAATGGGCCATATGTGATATTTGATAAATGGGTCAAGTGTGTTATGAGATTGTATAGGCCAAAATGTGTAATGGGCCAGATTGCAATAATTTTTATAGTAGGCCTTATGTTAGAATAATTATATGAATGGATTGTTATGCATATTATATACATGATTGCATGGGTTGGGATATTTGTGAAGAGAAGTTCGTAGCTTTGCTACAAAATTCTAGTGGCTTGTCCACAAAATTGATATATGGCTTAATGCCCAGTTTGATATATGGCTTAATGCCCAGTTTGATATATGGCTTAATGCCCAGTTTGGTGTGTTGGCGGGGTGGGTGACTAAAGCTCCCCACAGGTGTGCTGGTTGGTACGGGTGGTGTGTAGCGGATGGAAATTAGGTTTGGTTTGGGAATTGCATATCACATTCATTCTATGCGTGCTATTTTGTCATATTTGTAAATGGGCTTTGGCCCAATAATTGCTTAATTGGATTTTATTGATGGACAATGGTAAATGAATTACACACTGAGTTCTAAGTAACTCACCCCTGTTTTCCTTACCCTCCTCAGGTAATGATCAGTGATGGAGACTTGGGCCGGGGACGACTCAGTGGAGGCCATACTACGAATAATGGGTTATTTACATTCCGGATTTCTTTTTAAGTACTTTTATTATTTTTACTATTTAAGTTAAGCTGTAATAAGGCCTCTGGTTAAATTTTTATTGATGTTTTACTTGTGGATGGATATTATAATACGCTTTAAATACTTATGTAGGGTTTCTTTTCTAAAAATAAAAATAAATGTTTTTCTTAAAATAAATATGCAAAAAGGGTTTTCATTCTTAAATATTTTTACTCGCAAAATTGTCTGTTAACGACGTTCTTCAAAATTTTGTTTTCAAAATTATTTTCGAACTCTATTAAATTTTCTCGAAATATTATTTTAACTTCTCGTAAGTTTCAATTTGTAAATTCTTATGACTCAAATTGTTTGAGTTATCAATCAACCTTAGTTTTCAATAAACTTCACGTCAAGATATTTTGGAAAATCCGATTTCTCAAAATCTTTAAAAAAACTAGATGTATATTCCTTTCCGTGTGACATGTCAAATTTGGTCTTAACGCATAGACCGGGTTTGGGGTGTTACAAGAATCCAACACAAAATCTCTGAGTTGCTCTTCCATTGAGTCAAACCCATCTATGCATCCCTCGACCAACTCAAGCGTCTCTTCATGTTCCCTACGGACTCCTCGAGATTAACCACTCGATTTTCCAAAGCTGTTAGCATGTCCCTCGAGTGACTTACTTTTCTGGCCCTCCCACTGGTCTGCATTGGCTCATTCTGATCAACAACTTCTTCCGACATCCCAACAGTGCCTTCGAACCAATAGCTTGGATACCACTTGTCACGGGGCTAGATCTTTCGTCTCGCGATTCGTTTGCTCCAAACTCGCCTAAGTCAGCCTTTACACCCAAAAGTGAGGATATTTTTAGAATTCCTCTAAGGCACCAATTTGTATCGCGGAAGTGATTATGCCAAAAAAAGCTACAAATGAACAACAGAAAGCCAAAGAAAGAATGTACACAAAGTGTTTGAGTAAATGCTCAAAGAATTCTATTACTCTTAAGAATTCAACATACAATAGATGAGATACAAATGAGGGGGAGGCTTTCTATTTATAGTTGAACTCCCCCAAAATCGACGGTCAAGATCAAATTACATCGACGGACGAGATTAGCCTATCCATTGATTTTATGGATTTACAAGATTATATCATATCAAATCAAATCTACAAGATATGATTCCCCTACTTACTAAAAATAGCCTAAGTTGCCATATCTCCATTACCGGGCCAACCAAGCTTCAATCTGATAGGCTTCTCCAACAGTTCTTTGAATCGGGCCAGTTTTCGTGGGCTAAATGTTCCCCATCTAATCGATAGACCTCCATGAAGAGCATCTTGTGCCATGGCCACAGGCTTTGCACTTTGGCTCGTGACACAATAACGAGGTTGAAGGCTAAGAAAATCTGAGCAAGATTGAACAGGATCATCCAAGACTTTATTACCAAGGTCCTAGATGCGCATACGGCTGAAAAAGAAAATCAAGATTTACTTTCTTGTTTTCAAGAAACCAAAACTTGATCTAATTTTTTTCATTTCTAACAATTTCAAAAAAAATCAAGAAATCGAATCTTGATTCAATTTTGTTGTTTCAGAAAATTTCAAGAATAAAGAAAATTAAGATTTCAAATCTTGGAAATCTTGGTCCAAGAAACCAAATCTTGCAGCCAAGGCGCATTGGATTTCATATATGAGCTTGAACAAGCCAATTTCGAGAGCAAATGGATCAAAAGGTGTCTACAAGCCCATCCTAAAACTTGAAAAGTAATTTAATTGAATATTAGGCCAAGATATCAAAGTGGCCCAAATTGTAAAATATTTAAACTACAAGTCCAATTTTATTTTAATAGGTGGATCATCATGTAAGAATTTAGCCCAAGGAGCCCATTTAATTCATTTGGCTGAATACCCATTAAAAGTCCACACTTAGAATTATTTTGTTTTTTTATTTGATGAGTTGTCAGGTTAGTTATTCCATTAGGGTTAGGAAAACTTATTTTGGGGGCCTACAAGTAGCATAGATGTTCACCCTTTATACACATACAATTGATTTATGTTTTTGTTGAGTTAATAATAATTCTCTTTGAGTTTCTCTTCAATAATTACTCTTGAGTTTATTTTAGAAGCTGTTTTAACAATTTTTCAGGTTGTGGGAATCATCTTCAAGCTTTTTCTTGCCAAGATCTTTTTCTTGGAAAGGGAATTAGAACCATTTAAAGGAGTTGTGGATTCTTAATGTTTCTAAGGCTTCTTAGGACGTCATTTTCTCTTTTCTATCCTTAATTTATTGTTTCTTGCTATTTTGGCTTACTGATTTATTGATTTTCGTTCTAAGTTAAAGTTGCTTCAAGAAAGACATTCTCCTATCTTGTTTCATCAAGAAACACATCAAAATTAGGAGTTTTAATATTTTCTTGTTGTTTCAAACATTTTTGCACAAAACAATTTTCTTTTGTCTTTAAAATCACTTTTAACAAATCCGTTTGTGTTTTGTTTTTCCAAATCTGGTTGGGGCGTTTTCTTGAGGTCCAAGGACGATTTTTTTCCATCCAAGAAACCCTAATTCGTTCTCTTTTGGACTCTTTACCAGCCAGTTCATCTTTCTTTTATTTTAATTTCGTTTGACTCTCCTTTGTGACAACTAATCTATTTTTGTTGTTTCTCATTTCAATTTACATTCGTCTAGAGATCTAGGATAAATCTGCGACTCTGATAAACTTTACGATCCGCTTCCGCATTCATCTGTCTCATTCTTTATCAGATTACATGAATTATAAAGCTTAAATAAGCTAAAAATAATAATAAAATAATTACAACTTGGCTTAATCTAGTGATTAGATTCGTATAACTTTCTTTTTCATTGGCTGGTTTCTGTCTAATCATCTGCCAAAATGTCTAATCAAAATTTATCGCAGTTTCAGTGCAAGTTGTCAACTTGTAGAGTGAAGAGCTCACATGTGAACTCTCAAGTTTGGTGAGCTCATATGTTTGGTGAGCTTGCAGGTCTGGTGAGCTCGCAGTCTGGGTGAGCTTGCACTTTTTGGTGAACTCACAGTTTTGTAGAGCTCGCATATTTGGAGCTCGCAGTTTGCATGGATGGTCATTTCGCAACACTCCTCCTTGACCTCCATGCTTCCAACTCCAATATCATAACGCAACTTTTCAAACCTCATCTTCCCAAGAGGTTTTGTTAAAATGTCAGCCAACTGATCTTGTGAATTATAGTGAACTTGGAACGCCCTAAAATCTTTAACTTTTGTTTTGGCTCAATTTTGTTGTTAGTTGGCACTTGCTTCGGTGGTTCAGTATCTTCAATGTGGGTTGAAGGTCACTAGTTTGAGTCTCTGCATGGGAAGGGGGTGTTTTTGTTTTGCTAAATATTTGGGGGCTGTTTAGTTGGAGAGTTAGTGTTTAAGTTGAACTCCCTTTAATTTGTTGGGGTTTAATTATTGTTGGACTTTAATTAGTAAATTAAGGGGTTAGTTTTTATTTTAGCAAAACCATTTTCCCATGTTCCTGCTTCTGTTGTTTTTTATTTTCACAATTTGTTCTTGTTTCTTTTATTTTGTTTTTCTTCCAAGTCCCAACGCCGCCATTCTTCTCTAGATCTGTTCTTGGATTTTCTTTGCTTTGTTTTTTTTTTGTTCTTTCATTCTTTCTTTTTGCAACATCGCTCTTAGTCCTTCTGCTGTGCATTTCGTTCTCGGCGTCGGTGGTTCGTGTGGGTGCTCATGAATCTTTTCTTTGTATTGTAAGTGGGGTTTTTCCTTGCTTTTTCTTTCTTTCTTTTCTTGTTTAATTTTTGGGTTGGAAGCATTTCGTATGTTAATCGATTGCGTTTTAGGTGAGGTTGGAGTGGCGATTGATCCCACGGTAATTTAGAATTGTTGGTCAACTACTGTTTTTCGAAAAGTGAGAAGTGCATTTGAGGTTTAATGTTAAATATTGATGTTAGTACGTTGAAGTTATTTTTGTCGTTTATGGTGAATCTGGTTCAATAAATCGTTTTAATGTATGTTTTTATGTCACGTTTAGGTTATGGATTCTCAGGAGTAAATTCGCATCAAAATCGAACCAGGTGTGTATCGAAAAACACAAAAAATAGCAATCGGCAAAAGTTGAAAAAGTTCACTGTCGACGCCACACAACCGTGTGCCAAGCTGTGTGGTGGACCGTGTGCTGGACCGTGAGGGCCACACGGACGTGTGGGCCCAAAATTCTAAATTTTCCTCTAGGGCTATATATGAGATTCCGATCGATCGTAGGCCTTCCATGGGGTCTGTTTGTGATCTGATAAGCTATAAAACATGAAATTCGTTCATTTGTTAGTACTAAGTCTGTTATCTGTTGAGTATTCAAAACGGTATATAATTAGTAAACTTTGGCTATGTAAAATTTGAGAAACTGTTATTTATGCTCAATATCTGTTATCTTATGCATGTATTCTGGAAACATGTCTGACAATTGTTATAATCTGTATCTGTATTTGGGATAGGTTATGATATGTGGAGGAAGTGCTTTTGTAAAAGGTGATAACTCGTCTATTTATTTGGCAGCCCAGCTGCAACTATTCTGTAAAGTGTCCTATTGACACTAAGTGGTATGTAGGGTTGGATGGGTGTTTTTATACCCATATGGTGTGTTGGGATGGTCTGAGTTGGTATGTAGCGGTTGGGGGTAAGATTATATATCTGTATCTGTTCTGCTCCGTTATGTATTTGTTTATGATAAATCTGCCTGATATCCATTAATTGTTTTAAGTTATTCATTATGCACTGAGTTTCGAAAACTCACTTTTTATTTTACTGATATTTTCAAGTAATTCTCAGACTTAAGCGGGACGGTGCAATCGGGAGCTCAGTTAATGTCATAATCTATTTAAATTTTATTTTATTTCAATTTTGGGATTTGGGTTTTATAAATTTTGGACTCTTTGGACTTTTTGAACAGTTTTAGATTTTTAAACCTTATTTTTTTATTTTGCTTAATACTATTTAAATGTTTTAGATTATGAAACTCGCTTTTTTCTGCAAAAATTAAAGTCTTTCAAACAACAAACCATGTTTCTCAATTATTCCTTTTTAAGGAGTTTCCAATGTGAAAATTATAAGTTTTTGGAAATTAAAAACAATCAACATTTTTAATAAAATGGTACGCTAAGATATGATTTTGAATATTCTGGGATTTTGAAAGTTAATGATGATTTTCAAGTTACACAAAAACTAAATTTTCAATCATGATACGTAGTAACTCCAAATTTGGCCATAAAGTCTAGGTCAAATTTGGGGTGTTATAGAACTAATGTGACTTCCTTGGCTAGCTTCACTTCTCTCACAAAGTGATACTTGATTTTGAAGTGTTTTGTTCTTCCATGGAACTCTGGATTTTTTGCAATTGCCATAGTAGATGTATTATCACACTTAATCTCTGTTGCTTCTTCTTGCTTCAAATTTAAATCGTTCAGTAGTTTCCTCAACCAAATGGCTTGATTTATAGCTACTGCAGTTGCGACATGCTTAGCTTTTACAGTTGACTGCACCACTATTTCTTACTTCTTCGAGTTTTAACAGAACACACTTGATCCTAGAGTAAAGAAATAACCTGAGGTACTCTTCATGTCTTTAGTGGATCCAGCCTAATTACTTTCTGAATACCCAAGTAGCTTGATCTTTTCAGTCCTCATAAACTTCACTCCATGATCTAGAGTTCCTTTTATGTATCGAAGAACTCTTTTTGCTACTTTGTAGTGGTTCAAATTACAGCAATGCATGTACCTTGACAACATACTTACAACAAACATTATGTCAGGTCTAGATGTTGTCAAGTAAAGAAGACATCCCACCAAGCTTCTGTAGCTTGTTTCATCAACCTTTTCAACATTTTCATTGCTGGTGAGCTTTTTACCTTTAGCGATGGGAGTGCTCGCAGGTTTACAATTCTCCATACTATATCTTCGCAGGATTTTTATTGTGAACCCCTTCTGGTTTATGAAGATTTCATTGTGAGCTTGGTTCACCTCCAAACTGAGGAAGTATGTCATTTCTCCAAGGTCTGACATTTCAAACTTGTCTTGCACCTAATCTTTGAATACAATCATCAACATATAATGAAATAATGAGAAATATTTCACTACCAGTTTTCTTCACATATAAAGTGGGTTCGTCGATGCTTCTTTCAAAACCCATCTCTATTAGGTAACCGTCAATTCTTTCATACCATGCTCTTGGTGCTTGCTTCAAACCATACAAAGCTTTATGCAGTCTGTACACCTTGGCTTCACACTTAGGTATTGTGAACCCATGTGGTTGTTCGACATAAATATCTTCCTTCAAATAACCATTCAAGAAGGCTGACTTCACATCCATCTGATGTATTCTCCAACCTTTTTGAGCAGCAAGAGTTAGTAGCGGTCTTATGGTGTCAAACCTCGCAATAGGGGCAAAGGTTTTTGTAAGGCCCCGAAAATAGGTCTAGTAGTTTCGGGTAAGTTTACCGGGTTCTAAGTGAAAATTAGGAATTAATCGGATTAATTAGCGATTTATATTCTTAATTAGTTAACTTAATTTCAACTAAAAATCAGTAAATAATATTCCGGAAAATAAAAATATCTTTAGAAAAATTAATTTAATGGTTTTAAAAAAAATTTGGGTAAAAATAAATATTTTGGGTTAAATTGGAATTTAAAAATAATTTAAAATAGGGGTTTAATTGGGTGATTTAAAATATTAATTAAGTGGGACTAATTTGAAAAACAAGGGAAATGAGTAAGAGGTTTTATAGCAAATAAACCATATTTTTAGAATTTTGGAGGGAAAGGAGCAAATTGTAAAACAAGAGAAAAGGGGGAGTGGCCTGATGTTAAATTCCCCAAATTTTGAAAATTAAGTGGGGGTTTTCAGTTTTAACAACTTTGCAACTACATCACTTTTCACTCATTTTTCACTCGAATTGAGAGCTTTTCCTCTCGTTTTTTTTTTGCTTGTTTTTATAAACCAAATATCAGAGAATAGATCTAAACATTTTCTCTCCCAAAAATCTCTCGAAATAATTTTCAAAGTTGGGCAAAAAGTCATCCGAATTTCTTCAAGCATTTTGATTCAAACTTCCAAATCAATGATTTGAGTTCAATTAAAGCTAATCCTCATCTCTAAACTTGTTTTTAAGTTGGTTTCAATCATTATTTGTTAATTAAAGTGATTATATGTAACAGTCTGGTTTATACCCTAGTTGGAATAGTGGTTTCGGGACCACAAATCCGAGTTAGTAAAATATTTTAATATTATTTTCTGTGTCTATGATATGTGATTAAGCATGTGGTAAAATTTCGTAAGTTAAATTGCTCGTTTGTATGTTTAATTTGATGAAAAGAATTGAATTGCATTGAAATGCAAATTTGCATGTTTTATGAAAAGATGCTTATTTGTTATGTCTTTATAAGTGTGAGGACTTATATGGCAATTAAGCCAAAAATATGGTTAGTGGACGGCAACATGTATATATATTATATGTTTTCATAAGTTTATAATATATGTTAAATTAGTATATTATTTTATAAGTTATTATATTATAATAAAAAGAAAACATGAGTAAGTGGCTTTATTATTATCATATGTCTGCCGAAAAACAAAAGAAAAAGAAAGAACAAAGCATCAAGGGTTTCGACCATTGCAAGCTTAAATTTAGGTATGTTTTGGCTTTAGGTTTTGATGATTTTTATGTTTTTGAGATTGTTGCTTAGTCTACTATCAAGCCCATGTCTCAATTTTGTGTATTAATGATGTTCATGAGATATACCATTGATGATATGTTGAGCTTTGTGATGAGTTTAGTTGTTAAATGAAAGATTTGAGCTAGATGAACATACTTTGTTCTTGAATTTTTGATGAAATTAGCTAAATAGGGCTAAATTGAGAAAATAGTAACTTGAGGGATTAAATTGCAAGTTTGATGGAAAATATGGGCTTGTATGAGATGTATGAATATTCGGCTAAGCATGAGTATTGTCGAAACCATTTTTAAATCGGGTTTTGAAAAACGGGAATCGACTTTAAAAAATATGGAGTCGCCACCAATCCTTTTTGTTTAGGTGTGATCGGGTCACCTATAAAATAAATTTTGGTCTACGAATTTCCAGAAGAAAACAGGTTCGGGAGTCGGTTACGTGCGAGGAAGGATTAGCACCCTCGCAACGCCCAAAATTGGTACCAAATTGATTAATTGATGTCCTAATGTTGAAAAGTTTGAAATGATTTTGAAATTCTTTTCTTTTTTCTTATAATTTTAAATAACTTGATTGGATATTGAGATTCCCTTGTTCCGAAGGAATAGAGTATCACATCCAGCACGATTGGATACGACAATCTGAGTCCTCGAATTCCAGATCATCCCCAAAATTCTCCAAGCACATGTATTGAAATTTTGAAAGGGTATTTGGTTATTTGGACAAACAAAAAAAACCACAACCCAGCACGATTGGGCATGATTTCTTCGAATTTCCAAACGCACAAATATTACCTTATTTTGAAAATATCGATAAAATTTGAAAGGATATCTGTTTATTTGGTCAAACAAAAACCACACCCAGCACGATTGGGCACGACTTCTTTGAATTTCCAAACGCACAAATGTTTTCCTATTTTGAAAATATGAACAAATTTTGAAAGGGTGTTCGTTTATTTGGTTAAAAAAAAACCACACCCAGCACGATTGGGCACGATTTTTTCGGATTTCTAAACGCACGAATATTACCTTGTTTTGGAAATATTAAGTAAAAATGATTTTAAGGTTCGAATAGTGTTGAAACATGATATTTTTAAGTGAATACAATGAGATGGTATAATAACATACAATATGGAGCAATTATTTACAGGTGAAATACAATGCTATTGAATCTCAAACAACAACTAAATATAAAACGAGAATTTAAAACACAAATAATGGCAATAATTATCAAACATTAGATCAATGATAAGCAAAATAATAAGAATAATAAAATACATACACCAACAATATTACGAAATCAATAGAATAATTCTAATACTAATTTTACATACATGTATGTAAGTACACATTAAAATATATATATTAAATACGCATGGACTATCAAGGACTAAGTCAGAAAATATTTCTGATCGCAAAATCGTTGCGTTTAAGAGGACTAAATTGAAAACGCGCTTCGAGAACAGAGGTTGATTAAACAATAAAGACAACGTATAACGGAATTAAATTAAAACAATGTAGAAATGGAAGGGACCAAACGCGCAAATACTCCTTTTAGAAGAAACACGCGGATCCTCTGGGTTCCGAATCGGGTCGGATCGGAGCTAGCACCAAACGGTGCCGTTTAAAGGCTATGGCCATAAGCCTAAACGACACCATTTTGTTGACAGATAAAAAAAACGAATTAAGGCAGTTCAAAACCTATCTGCCTTTCTAAAATCAAAACCCTAAATCCCCTTTTCTTTTGTTTCGTTCTCCGCCGCAAAGAAAAGGGAGATGAAACAACCATTCAACGTCGACCCCTCTAAATCTGACCAGGATGCTTCGTATCTACGCCGCGACGAACTACTTTGCTCCGATCAGTGCAAAGAAAGCAACTCGACGGTTTTTTCTGAAGGTGAACCCTTCCCTTCTCTTTTTTTTTTACAGCTAAACAAAAAAGAAATGCTTGAAACACGAAAAGAAAAAAAAATCGATTCGAAAAGAAAATGGAAAATAAGTAGTCGGAAAAGAAACCTTTTTGTTTCTGATATATTCTGTGTGTATATCAATAGTGTGCATGAAAAAATACAATAGTGTGTTTCGGCCCTTTAAAGCCGAAAATCGAAAATAAAAACTAAAACAAAAATCAAAATTACAACTTTTTTTTGTTTTCTCTGCTGCTGCGCTGGTTGTTTGTTATTCTGCAGGTACAAGGCGCGGACGTAGCGTACGGAGGTGCAGACGACACTGAGCACGAAGGCACGCACGATGCGTGCAGGCTTACGCGTGGGTGGAGCGCGTGGGGCACTAGAGGCTGCTGAAACAGCGCGCGTAGAGTGCACGTGGTGGAGCGCGTGGAGGACCGAGGCAGTTCAAATGCCTGGCTGGGCACCCGTGGGGACACGCGCGATGGAAGCCAAAACGGCGCTAGAACCCTCTGGAAGCTCTAGGGTTTCTGCTTGCTGAAACCAATCGGGCCATTTGGGCCAGTTTGGGATTGGGTCTTTAGGCCTGGTGTTTTAATCCTTGTTATTTGGGTTAGCTTTGTAAATGGGTTGGCTGATTTGGGTTAGGTTGAATTTAGTCAGGGCTATTGTACTTTATTAATAATTGGTTTTGGTTTTAATTTTTGGGTTTTAATTGTTTGGGCCAATTGGTCTTTGTAAATAAGGACTGTGGACTTTGTTTTGGATTTAGTTTTTTTTTAATTATTTTTTTTGGTTAATTGGGCTCGGTCGAATTTGGGCTCTTACAAGTATGTGATGATTTTGTGAATTTGATGTTTTGAGAAAAATGGACTAAATTAATAAATTATGCAAATGTGAGGGTTAATTTGCAAATAACCATAAATATATGTGTTTGGATTGAATTGAATGAGTTAGTGAATAAAAGGGTTAATTCTGAATATATTTAGATCAAGAACCGAAGAAAAGGGATTTAGATCACGGGAAAGCGAAAGTAACCGAGTAGCCGTTTCCATTTTCGATAAATCGAATCTGAGGTAAGTCGATATACAAATAAATGTATTTAAATTGAATTATTTGTACATATGTGAAATTTGAATTGCTATGAATAATGCTCGAGATGGTATGTATGTGAAATCCGAAGATATATCGATAAGTTGTCAGTGACCGAGAAGTCCCGTTTAAACCTATGGATAGATAGGATAGTATATGTCATGACATAGGTGTCTGTTATGTGATATCATGTAAGACCATGTCCGGGACATTGGCATCGTATTAATCTGAGTAAGACCCTGTCTGGGACAGTGGCATCGATATCTGTTTATGTGTAAGACCATGTCTGGGACATTGGCATCGTATCAATCCGAGTAAGACCCTGTCTGGGACAGTGGCATCGATATTTGTTTACGTGTAAGACCATGTCCGGGACATTGGCATCGTATTAATTCGTGTAAGACCCTGTCTGGGACAGTGGCATCGATATCCAATTACATTTAAGACCACGTCTGGGACATTGGCATTGTATAACTATTCTGGGCATTCTGTATATTCTATTAGATTCCGAACGGTTAAATGGTCAAGTTCAAGAAATGAATGATTATACTAATTGTACATATGTTTCAGGTATGTTTGATAAGTACACTTTGTGTGTATGAGAAGGTAAGTATTATCTTAAACTTACCTAGATGAATTATGCATTTGAATATGAGAATGTAAGTGTGTTATATGAATAGAAAAGCTATGAGCTAATAAAGTATATAGTGATATGCAAGATTGAAAGATGTATGACTTAAGTGTATGTACTAAGAAGAATTATGATTGTGCAACTGAGCCATTAGAGAACTTAGATTGATTATATGTTTTGAATGCTTATGTGCTAAGTTTATTTGTATATGTCTTACTAAGTTTTGAAAGCTTACTCTGTGTGTGTTTTCACTATTTTATAGATCGTCAAAGCTACTGAAGGCTCGGGGACCGTCGAGGATCGTCATCACACTTCACAAACTCATTTTGGTATCTTTTGAAAATGTATATAGCTAGATATGGCATGTATAGGCTAGATATTTGGTTAAGAATGAGAGGTGAACTTAGCCATGTGATTTGACTAGTTAAGTGTTGGTAATATGCATTAATGAATATGATAAATGGTGCATGATTTGTTATGGTTTGATAGTATATGCAATGATTAAGTTTATGGTAAGTGTATGGATGAATTATGCTTATGTATACATGAGTTTTAGTCTTGTAAATTGGCATGAATGGAATTGGATTGGAATGTAGAGATTGGATGATTATTTTAATATGTTCTTGGTTGTCAAATGTGCATGAGATATATTGGTAATTTGCTTGTAGGTATGACCCTAATGTGGGTGGCATATTGGTCTTGTAAATGGCCTATTTTGCCACACGGTTGTGGCACACGGGCGTGCCTGATGACCGTGGGAGTAAGTCAGTAGCAAGCTAAGGGCAACGGCTATGGCACACGGGTGTGCCTAGTAGCCGTGTGGTTTAGTCAGTATATGGCCTAAGAGTACACGGCCACGGTACACGGGCGTGCCTAGTAGCCGTGTGGAAAAGTCAGTATACATGCCCTGTTTTGGCACGGCCAAGACCCATGGGGGTGTCTGGTGTCCGTGGGAGGCACACGGCCAGCCCACACGGGCGTGTGTCCTGCATAACTTAGAAAAGTTTTAAATTTTTGAGAATTTCTGTAAGTGTTCGGTATAGTCCCTGGCCCTACTCTAAAGTATATTTAAGGTCTCATTGACCTATTGAATGGACTCTTTGATGTGTAATGATGTATTTGTTATGTGAATTATCTATAAAAGTTTTCGATCTGTCCGGTAATACCTTTAACCCTAGTTTGACGACGGATACGGGTTAGGGGTGTTACATTTGTTGGTATCAAAGCTACGGTTTAGTCGATTCTCGGACTAACGTAGCGTGTCCGAGTCTAGCTATACATGCCATATTTCTGAACTGTGCTAGTGTGATTAATCCTGACGTATAAAATGTGTTTTTTGTATAGTAATGGATCCCGAAAGAGCCGTAGCTGACAACGTAGAAAGTAATGCGCCTACTCCCACTGAAGGGACAGCGCCCTCTGATCCGAGATCGGTTACGAGCGGTCAAGAGGGAGAAGCTAAACAAGCTTTCTTCCAGATGATGAGTGAATGGTTCACTCAATTCGTAAGAAATAACCCAACTGTTTCGCAACCTCCGCCCCCAATTAATCCCCCTTAAACTACAGTTTTGCCACCGGTTATGTATCCGAATCTGTTGAATAAGCCTCCGATTGACAAGATCCGTAAATATGGGGCTGAAGAGTTCAGGGCTACTAGTGATGATGATGCCGAAAAGGCCAAGTTCTGCTTAGAAAACACAATTCGGGTATTCGATGAAATGCCGTTGAGTCCTGAAGAACGTATTAAATGTGTTGTATCTTTGTTACGAGACGCGGCCTATCAGTGGTGGAAAATTTTGATTTCGGTTGTTTCTAAAGAACGGATCACATGGGGTTTCTTTCAGTCTGAGTTTAGAAAGAAATACATTATTCAGAGATTCATTGATCAGAAATGAAAAGAATTTTTGGAATTAAAACAAGGTCACATGTCTGTCACTGAATACAAATGAGAGTTTGTGAGATTAAGTCAGTATGCTCAGGAATGCATTTTGACTGAAGCGATAATGTGTAAAAGATTCGAAAATGGCCTAAATGAAGATATCCAACTGCTAGTTGGTACTCTGAAGATACAAGAGTTCGTAGTGCTAGTTGACCGAGCATGCAAAGCTGAGTCTAAAGCCAGAGATATGAAAAATAGATTTTTTAACAAATCATTTCAGTCTGCCTCAAAGAAATTCTGAGATGAACATAGCCATTCAAAGGCTAATGTGAGGCATTCGAGTAAAAATCGAGCTAGATCACAGTTGAGCTCCAAAGCTCCAGCAACTTTAGTAGCAAGTGTTGGGAATGTTTGATCCGAATGACCTGAGTGCAAGCATTGTGGTAAAAGACATCCGGGAAGTTGTAGATTGAATGACCGGGCTTGTTTCAAATGTGGATCATTAGATCATTTCATTCGTGATTGCCCAGAGTCTATTGAGCTAGAGACTATTCAGAATCCGAGATCAGATAATGCTCTAGTGAGGGGTAGACCTTCGCGAAATATAAGAAATGTCAGTGGAAGTCAGAGTATTACGAGAGTTACTGTTGTGAGATCTGAAGCTAGAGAGCCTACCAGAGCATATGCCATCCGAGCTCATGAGGAAGCTTCATCTCCTGATGTTATAACTGGTACTTTTATACTTTATGATATTTCTGTGATTTCATTGCTAGACCCTGGTTCTACTCATTCATATATATGCATAAATTTAGTATCCAGTAAGACTTTGTCTATAGAGTCTATTGAATTTGTTATAAAAGTATCGAACCCCTTAGGTAAAAGTGTCCTGGTTGACATAATATGCAAGAACTATTCATTAATGTTTCGAGATATCTGTTTCCCTGTTGATCTGATGCTATTGCCGTTTGATGAGTTTGATATAATTTTGGGTATGGACTGGTTGACGTTGCATGATGCTGTTGTGAATTGTAAAAGAAAGACTATTGATTTGAGATGTCCGAATAATGAAATTGTACGGGTTGAGTCTAATGATTTAGATGGATTGCCTACTGTGATATCTGTATTGAAAGCTCGAAGATATGTGAAAAAGGGATATGAGGCATATTTTGCTTATGTGATTGACTCGAAAGTGTCTGAAAAGAAAGTTGAGTCAGTGCCTGTTGTCTGTGAGTTTTCTGATGTGTTCCCTGAAGAATTGTCGGGTTTGCCTCCGATACGTGAAGTTGAATTTGGTATTGAGTTGTTACCCGGTACTACACCTATTTTGATAGCTCCGTATAGAATGGCACCAACGGAATTGAAAGAGTTAAAGTCACAGTTGCAAGAATTAACCGACAGAGGGTTTGCAAGACCGAGTTTTTCACCTTGGGGTGCTCCTGTTCTATTTGTGAAAAAGAAAGATTTGAATCTGCGATAGAGAAGATGGTTAGAGTTGTTGAAAGACTACGAGCTTGTAATAGATTATCACCCGGGTAAAGCTAATGTAGTTGCCGATGCGTTGAGTTGAAAGTCACTGTGTGCATTACCTGATATGAATGCTCAATTAGATCTGTCTGATGATAGTTCAGTGTTAGATGAATTGAAAGCGAAATCGTTGTTTTTACAACAGATATGTGATGCTCAGAAAGTTGATAATGAAATGTTAGCGAAACGAGCTCAGTGCGATTTGAATTCTGATTCTGAGTTTCGAGTTGTTGATGATTGCTTGAGATTTTGAGATCGTATCTGTGTTCTGAGAAACCCTGAGTTAATTCAGTTAATTTTGAACGAAGTTCATAGTAGTCGCCTATCTGTTCATACGGGAAGCACTAAAATGTATCACGCTTTGAAGCAACATTACTAGTGGTCAGGTATGAAACGAGATATTTCTGACTATGTGTCGAAATGTTTAATTTGTCAACAAGTAAAAAGGTGAACATCGTTTAAAATGCAGGTTGTTACAACCGGTTCTGATTCTCGAGTGGAAATGGGATAGAGTGACAATGGATTTTGTTTCTGGACTGCCTCTGACTCCGAGAAAGAAATATGCGATTTGGGTCGTAGTTGACCAATTAACGAAATCTGCCTATTTTATTTTGGTATGATCTGATTTCTCACTTGAAAAGTTGGCTGAACTTTATATTTCTTAGATTGAGAGATTGCACGAGGTGCCACTATCCATTGTGTCAGACAGAGATCCGAGGTTTACATCACGGTTCTGGAAGAAGCTACAAAAAGCTTTAGGTACAAAATTGCGCTTCAGTACCGCTTTTCATCCACAAACGGATGGTTAGTCCGAGTGGATTATTCAGATCCTTGAAGATATATTGAGATGTTGTATTCTTGAGTTTAATGGTACGTGGGAACAGTACTTACCACTGATTGAATTTGCATATAATAACAGTTTTTAGTCAAGTATTAAAATGGCACCTTATGAGGCTTTGTACGGACGTAAATGTCGAACACCTCTATATTGGACTGAGCTCAGTGAAAATAAGATACAAGGGGTTGATTTGATAAAAGATACAGAACAGAAAGTGAAAGTAATTCGTGACAGTCTGAAAGCAGCATCTGATCGTTAGAAGTCCTATGCAGACTTGAAAAGAAAAGATATTGAATTTGAGATCGGTGATAAAGTGTTTTTGAAAGTGTCTCCGTGGAAGAAAGTACTCCGATTTGGACGTAAAGGCAAATTGAGTCCGAGGTTCATCGGGCCGTATGAACTTATAGAACGAATTGGGCCAGTGGCGTATAAATTGTTGTTACTCTCTGAACTAGAAAAGATCCACAATGCATTCCATGTTTCGATGCTCCGTTGATACCGATCCGACCCGTCACATATGAATACTACATCTGAGATTGAAATCTAATCTGATATGACCTACGAGGAAGAATCGATCCGTTTCTTAGTTCGTGGAATGAAAGAGTTGAGAAGCAAGAAAATACTGTTAGTGAAAGTATTGTGGAATTGACACGGAATGGAAGAGGCTACGTGGGAGCCTGAGAATTCAATGAGAAAGCAATATCCGACTCTCTTTAACGGTAAGATTTTCGGGGACGAAAATCCCTAAGGGGGGAATTGTAACAGTCCGGTTTATACCCTAGTTGAAACAGTGGTTTCGAGACCACAAATCCGAGTTAGTAAAATATTTTAATATTATTTTTTGTGTCTATGATATGTGATTAAGCACGTGGTAAAATTTCGTAAGTTAAATTGCTCGTTTGTGTGTTTAATTTGATGAAAAGGATTGAATTGCATTGAAATGCAAATTTGCATGTTTTATGAGAAGATGCTTATTTGTTATGTCTTTATAAGTGTGAGGACTTATATGGAAATTAAGCCAAAAATATGGTTAATGGACGGCAACATGTATATAAATTATATGTTTTCATAAGTTTATAATATATGTTAAATTAGTATATTATTTTATAAGTTATTATATTATAATAAAAAGAAAACATGAGTAAGTGGCCTTATTATTATCATATGTCCATAGAAAAACAAAAGAAAAGAAAGAACAAAGCATCAAGGGTTTGGCCATTGCAAGCTTAAATTTAGGTATGTTTTGGCTTTAGATTTTGATGATTTTTATGTTTTTGAGATTGTTGCTTAGTCTACTATCAAGCCCATGTCTCAATTTTGTGTATTGGTGATGTTCATGAGATATACCATTGATGATATGTTGAGCTTTGTGATGAGTTTAGTTGTTAAATGAAAGATTTGAGCTAGATGAACATACTTTGTTCTTGAATTTTTGATGAAATTAGCTAAATAGGGCTAAATTGAGAAAATAGTAACTTGAGGGATTAAATTGCAAGTTTGATGGAAAATATGGGCTTGTATGAGATGTATGAATATTCGGCTAAGCATGAGTATGTGATGATTTTGTGAATTTGATGTTTTGAGAAAAATGGACTAAATTGATAAATTATGCAAATGTGAGGGTTAATTTGCAAATAACCCTAAATATATGTGTTTGGATTGAATTAAATGAGTTAGTGAATAAAAGGGTTAATTCTGAATATATTTAGATCAAGAACCGAAGAAAACGGATTTAGATCGCGGGAAAGCGAAAGTAACCGAGTAGCCGTTTCCATTTCTGATAAATCGAATCCGAGGTAAGTCGATATACAAATAAATGGATTTAAATTGAATTATTTGTACATATGTGAAATTTGAATTGCTATGAATAATGCTCAAGATGGTATGTATGTGAAATCCGAAGATATATCGATAAGTTGCCAGTGACCGAGAAGTCCCGTTTAAACCTATGGATAGATAGGATAGTTTATGTCATGACATAGGTGTCTGTTATGTGATATCATGTAAGACCATGTCTGGGACATTGGCATCGTATTAATCCGAGTAAGACCCTGTCTGGGACAGTGGCATCGATATCTATTTACGTGTAAGACCATGTCCGGGACATTGGCATCGTATTAATCCGAGTAAGACCCTGTCTGGGACAGTGGCATCAATATCTATTTACGTGTAAGACCATGTCTGGGACTTTGGCATCGTATTAATCCGAGTAAGACCCTGTCTGGGACAGTGGCATCGATATCTGTTTACGTGTAAGACCATGTCCGGGACATTGGCATCGTATTACTCCGAGTAAGACCCTATCCGGGGACAAGTGGCATCGATATCATTTACGTGTAAGACCATGTCGGGACATTAGCATCGTATTAATTGAGTAAGACCCATGCGACAACGATGGCATCGATATCATTTACGTGTAAGACCATGTCCGGGACATTGGCATCGTATTAATTCGTGTAAGACCTGTCTGGGACAGTGGCATCGATATCCAATCACATTTAAGACCACGTCTGGGATGTTGGCATTGTATAACTATTCCGGGCATTCTGTATATTCTATTAGATTCTGAACGGTTAAATGGTCAAGTTCAAGAAATGAATGATTATGCGAATTGTACATATGTTTCAGGTATGTTTGATAAGTACACTTTGTGTGTATAAGAAGGTAAGTATTTTCTTAAACTTACCTAGATGAATTATGCATTTGAATATGAGAATGTAAGTGTGTTATATGAATAGAAAAGCTATGAGCTAATAAAGTATATAGTGATATGCAAGATTGAAAGATGTATGACTTAAGTGTATGTACTAAGAAAATTATGATTGTGCAACTGAGGCATTAGAGAACTTAGATTGATTATATGTTTTGAATGCTTATGTGCTAAGTTTATTTGTATATGTCTTACTAAGTTTTGAAAGCTTACTCTGTGTGTGTTTTCTCTGTTTTATAGATCGTCAAAGCTACTGAAGGCTCGGGGACCGTCGAGGATCGTCATCACACTTCACAAACTCATTTTGGTATCTTTTGGAAATGTATATAGCTAGATATGGCATGTATAGGCTAGATATTTGGTTAAGAATGAGAGGTGAACTTAGCCATGTGATTTGGCTAGTTAAGTGTTGGTAATATGCATTAATGAATATGATAAATGGTGCATGATTTGTTATGGTTTGATAGTATATGCAATGATTAAGTTTATGGTAAGTGTATGGATGAATTATGCTTATGTATACATGAGTTTTAGTCTTGTAAATTGGCATGAATGGAATTGGATTGGAATGTAGAGATTGGATGGTTATTTTGATATGTTCTTGGTTGTCAAATGTGCATGAGATGTATTCGTAATTTGCTTGTAGGTATGACCCTAATGTGGGCGGCATATTGGTCTTGTAAATGGCCTATTTTGCCACATGGTTGTGGCACACGGGCGTGCCTGATGACCGTGGGAGTAAGTCAGTAGCAAGCTAAGGGCACACGGCCATGGCACACAGGTGTGCCTAGTAGCCGTGTGGTTTAGTTAGTATATGGCCTAAGAGTACACGGCCATGGTACACGGGCGTGCCTAGTAGCCGTGTGGAAAATTCAGTATACATGCCCTATTTTGGCACGGCCAAGACCCATGGGGGTGTCTGGTGTTCGTGGGAGGCACACGGCCAGCCCACACGGGCGTGTGTCCTGCATAACTTAGAAAAGTTTTAAATTTCTGAGAATTTCTGTAAGAGTTCGGTATAGTCCCCGGCCCTACTCTAAAGTATATTTAAGGTCTCATTGACCTATTGAATGGACTCTTTGATGTGTAATGATGTATTTGTTATATGAATTATCTATAAAAGTTTCCGATCTGTCCGGTAATACCTTTAACCCTAATCCGGCGACGGATACAGGTTAGGGGTGTTACATTAGAATGGATTTTCAACTTTAATTTCTTCTTTCTTGATCTTGAGGATCAATAATGGTAGATCTTTAATTTTGATTTGGAATCCAAATATTAATGGATGTCAAACTCAAAATTGGTCTAATAAGAGGTTTTTAATCTTAAACCAAAAGATCAAACACATTTTATGGATCAATTTTGAGAAATTCGAATTTGATCAAGAACATGGATGATTTTTCTGGAAAATTATGAAATGGATTAAGTGGTAAAATTAACACTTACAATACATGTTATTGGACTAGGACTGAAGATTAGAAGTGGTTTGAGGTGCTGAAAAGGGAGTTTAGTTGAGGAATTCCCTATTTTGACTTAGTTGTGCAACATCGGTAAGGTAGTTTAGAGCGATGGTTTAGATTCGTATACTTTATCAAATTTCTTGTTTCTTGTTACTATTGTTAGTTTGTAATGCATACTTTGTCTTTGTTAAAGCTCCTCATCAAGAGGAGGAACGTGCAAATCAGAATTGAAGCTCAAACTTGCTTGTTTGAACACATTTTTTCTTAAAGAGCTAAGTGTGGAGGTGAGTGATATTAAGGGAAATTTGGTAAATTGGTCTGATTATGTGTTAAATTAAAGGCTTAATTGGTATTATTAATGACTTAATTGCCTATTGGATGGTTGGATTTGCAAAAATAGGTTTTATTTTATAAAAGAACAAAATGGCAATTGGTTTGGTAAGTTGTGTATTATGCTTTTAGCATGATTAAATTGTATGGAATAAATTGATATTTGGAGCATGAATTTCTGATTTATTGAACATTTGATAAAGTTGTTCTAATTGGTATATGAATATTGGGAAAATGATATTTGCTATGCTTAATTTTATTTATGTTAAAATTGCTTACCAACATGCTTTTACTTACATTTTAACATCCTAAAATAAGTGATTAAACAGAAGATTTTATGCCTTGTATGTATGATTATATTGACAACATTGCATGGTGGACCCATTGGATATAGTTGGCATGCCATAGGAATTGTGAGTACTTACCATTATTTGTGATATTGTGAGCATATGGCTCTTGGTGGACTGATTTGTTTGGAGTAGATAAGGGAGTGTTGAGCTTGAGTCTCCACTCATTGGGTTATTTGAGGTGCTATAAGGGAGCGTGTGGCTTCGGCCCGCTCAATTCGGAGGGCTGTATTTGATTTTTGGGAGTTTAGAGATTCGTTTATCCAATGTATGATCACACGTTTACTTATTGCCATGGATGTATTATGCCAATATAATTGATAGATTGTGCCAATATAATTAAATGTTTATGTGTTAAAAGATTATTTTACATGCCATGGAAAAATTGATTCTTAATTCTTAAAATAACATGTGATGTTATGGTGAAATGTTAACATGTTGTGACTGAAAATTTAATGCTTAATTGCTTTGATTTATGTATGATTAGGTGAAAATTACTTGATGTTTTTACTATCATTCACTGAGCCTTTTAAACTCACACCCTCACATTTCGTGCAGTGAATTTCTAGGCGTAAGGAGTCGAGAAGTGAGTGTAAAGACGATCCAAGAATAAGGCTCGATAGTGGCTTAAGAAATTTACTTTAGAGACTATATAGGGGCCTTGTGCTGCTTTTGGGACTAGTGTTATTTTACTTGTAATGGACATTGGACATTAAATTTTGAACTTTAATTTTGGTGATTTTATAATTGCTTTAATACATGATTTTATGTCTAATTGATGTTTGATTTATGGTATGTTGATGAGTGTTCGTACGATGGTTGATAACACGATGTATGAAGCATGTATTTGATACTAACAATGTTTAATTGAAGTTTACCATGAAGTGGATTGCTTGCGACTAAGGTATATAGCTTGTGTGAATTAATTGGTGTTTGCTAAGCGTGTAATTGAGTGTTAAATTTTGATTAATTGTTGCATATTTGTTGTAAATAAAATAAATTGGAGATGTGTGGAATTTTATGATAATTAATTGTAGCTATTTTAAGTTAAATGGGTAAGTAAAATATGTAAAATGGGGTAATTAAAACAATTTTTTTACAAAATAGGTGCAGTGGACTACACACAGGCATGTGGAAAGGGGACACGAACGTGTAGAGGTTGGGTGTGATCACATACAGGTGTGTGCAATCGGCTTGAAAGTTTTTTGTGATTCGAACACGGGTTTTTAAATGACACACTGGCTGGGGATACGGCCATGTGAGTTTTTGGGGGTTTGGTTTTTGGTTTTTGTAATCTAGTATTCTAATTTACTTAATTTATAATTTAGTCCTAAAACTTGATTAGATTAATTGAAGCCTTTAATGATGGGGAAACTTGGTAATATTTTAGGATTAGACTTGTAACTGTTAATATTTGGTAGAAACACTCTTAATTTTTAATTTGGAAAATGTACTAAAAGTTTGTAAAAGTTACGATTTAGTCTCTAATAATAAAACTTGAATTAGACATAGTAAATGAACTCGAATTAAGCTAAAATTTTTAAAGCTTGCATAATTTGACTAAAAGAAGGTCAAAAAATATTTAGAAATAAAATCAGGATAGTTTAACCTTAGGTGGTAAAATGACCAAAATACCCTTAGGTTTAAATACTTAGAAAAAGTTTGAAAATGGTTCACAAATTGCTTCCGCATTAATAAATAATAGTTAATTAGTCATAAATGAGGTGTTATAAGGTTGGGGTGTGAGTTGGGTGGTCGTTAGCTTGAGAGTCGCTTCGGTGGCTAATGTAAGGCTTTGAATTCGGGTCGGCCCGTCCTAGTCGGGTTAAAGGTGTCACAGTTTCAGTGAAGTCCACTCCATATTGCTTGCTAAACCCCTTCACAACCAACCTCACTTTATATCTGTTGACTAATCCATCAAGATGCATCTTGGTTCTGAACACCCATTTAACACCAATTACTTTCTTGTGAATTGGTCCATCTTCCAACTCCCATGTCTCATTTTTTTTTTATCATGGTAATTTCATCTTTCATAGCTGATCGCCATTAAACTTCTTGAGTAGCTTCTTCAAAAGTGACTAGTTTTAGCTTCGCCGAAGTACACTGTTGATAGATTTCTGTGATGGACATGGTTCCTCGTACTGGTTGTTCATCAACTTTATCATTTTCAATTTTGTTCCCAATGGTTCGCAGATCAGGTCTTGGACTCCCTTGTTCACACATCTCCTCCTCTATTGCAATCCAATTCCAGATTTTTGTTTCATCAAACTTCATATCTCTACTTATGATCACTTTCTTGGTGAAAGGATTATAAATTTTGTATCCTTTCTTAACACCGGAATATCCAACAAATATTCATGGCTGTGATCTACTATCCAGCTTGCTTCTTTTTTCTTTTGGAACATGAACAAAATAGGTGTACCCAAATACTTTTAAATGTGAAACAGAAGGTTTAAAACCATACCAGACTTCAAATGGTGTCTTTCCTTCAACAACTTTAGTAGGTAGTCTGTTTAGTAGATAAACAGTAGTGTTTAGTACCTCTACCCAGAAACCATTTAGCAATTTTCTTTCAAACAACAAACAGTGAGCCATGTTCATCATAGTTCTATTTTTTCTTTCACTTACACCATTATGTTGTGGAGTGTATAAATTTCTTAGTTGATGATGGACACCAGCTTCTTCGCAAAATTTTTAAATTTTTTCTAAGGTGTATTCTGGCCCATTGCCTGATCTTAACATTT
This sequence comes from Gossypium sturtianum, assembly GCA_025698515.1. Classification (NCBI taxonomy): domain Eukaryota; kingdom Viridiplantae; phylum Streptophyta; class Magnoliopsida; order Malvales; family Malvaceae; genus Gossypium; species Gossypium sturtianum. Next base: position 31,974,802 of record CM046943.1, on the reverse strand, counting down.
TGAGCTTGCAATCACTTTGGTTCTCAACCATGGCTTTAAACTTGAAGAAGATTTCAGCTACCTTAGACTTGTTCTTCATGAAGTACACCCAACAGAACCTTGTACTGTCATCTATGAACAACACAAAGTATCTACTTCCATTTAGCGAACTTGTTTTCATGGGTCCGCAAATGTCAATATGTACTAAGAGAAATTTTTTAGTGGCTCGCTATGCTGTGTTCACAGGAAATGGAGACCTCGCCTGTTTCCCAAGATGGCATACATCATCATGATCAGCCATATTTGATAAATTTTCAACCAAGTTATTCTTGGACATTTGACTTAAGGATTTGTATCCAACATGTCCCATTCTTCTGTGCCACAATTTTGTTTCATCCAGCGAGCTGGTATACGCTGCTGAACTTGCTAAGTTCCAATTGACAACAAAACTTCTGTCTGCCATCTTTATTGATATGAGCTCACATCCACTTGGATCAAGAATTAAACATTTGTTGTCTTTGAATACCATAGAGTAATTTTTCTCGAGCAGTTGTCCTACACTTAGCCGGTTTTGGTCTATGTTAGGAACTAAAAGAACATCTGTAACAAGTTTAGTACCTAATGGAATTTTGATAAAATCATACTGGGAGAACAAATTTATCCCAAAAAGATTAAGAATATCCTATGAGGGTAACACACTTATGACAAGGTCATTGAATGAGCACAATCGAATAACTTTCGTAATGGTATGTTATTAGGGAGAACTCATTCACGATGCTATAGTGGAATGACTTCTTGACTAAATGAGTTTATAATTAATAGGAAAAAAGATGGAACTTAATTATAAATTATTTAAGCCCTAATTATATATGTCAAATCGGTCCCTCCGCTAGCTCGTTGAAATAAAAAATGAATTGAATATTGAATCAAATGAACATAAATGGATAGAAATGATGAAGTTAGAGAAACGAGTTACATTTAGAAATGAATGTGGTTTCTCACTAAGTATGAAAATGGCCTGAGGATTAATTTAAGTTTTTTAAATTATTATTTAATTAAATAATTGAAGTTCAAAAATGTAATTAAATTAATTGGTCATTATGAAATTTGTTAAATATAGAAATTAAATATATTTTCTTATAGATTCATTTACAATAAAATTTCCATTATTTTAATGGAATTAAAATTGGGTTGAGAAAATTATTTAATTAAAATTTTAGTTTATTTAAATTAATTTAATGAATAATATTTATTTTGGAAAATAGAAAATTATGTATTGGGTTGAATTAAATTATAAAGTGGAAGGCTAAAAGTCTAAGCCACTCCTCTCTTCTAATTCAACTAGGGGATTGATGTTTTCTATTAAATAAGTATTATTTGTATTCTACTAATTCAACTAGGTTTTTTCTATGTCTTTCTAAAAAAAGATGGCACTGGTAGGGCTAAAAACATAACTTTTGAATATTATTATTCTACTAAAAAATAGTCAGAATTTATTTCTAAGTATAAATTCTATTTTTCAAGAATAATAGTTCTATCGATTTTTATAAGAGAGAGATTTACTTTCCTATTGAAAGTAAGAAAATAATTTCTAGTTCTATGTCTGATTTGAAATTTTTCGAGCCCACACTCGAAGTAGTTCGTGATACGAGAATAGTAGAGAAGGTTGTTTGGTTGAAAGCTATAAAAATCTAAGATCTGTCTCACTCAAAACACAAGTACTTGTCAGGAAAAGTTTATTGCTATAAATATCACAAACCGACTCGATTTTCAAATTTTTATTTTTTCGTTGTACAAGAAAACCGTTTTCAAATCGGATTTTTTCAACAATTAGTATTAGAGCCAGGTTGTGCTATGTTTATAATATAAACTAATTCTGAAATTCTCTCTCTTTTTCATGTTTGGTTAATTTTTTGATAAGATGTGACATTTTTATAACTATTAGCAGGTTTTGAGTTATGTATGTGAATGGATGCATTTTTATTATTTTCTTATTTACATGATAAAGTAGTTTTCCTGAAGTTTTGATACTTAGAAATTTTGGTTGTAATTATTACTTTTTTTGGGATATTGAATTAGATCGTGGACTATCATCTCTATGTAGGAATTGTTTTATTTATTTATTTTTAGAATAATTCATGTGAACCGAAAATGGATATAAGTATTATGTAATCAATTTTCCCCGATGAATCCCGGAGAATTGAGATACATCCAAGACTTATGAGATGATCAAAAATTGACCCAGCCAATCAATAAAAGATCGATGGCGGTTTGATGATGGAGGCTGTTGGTGGTTCGAGGGTGGTGGCCGACGACGGTCAGCGACGACTCGACGGTGGTCTAGCGACGGCCCAGTGGCGGGTTGGAGGTGTAACAGCCCATTTTTGGTCAAATCAGAACAGTGGTTTTGGGACCACAAATTCGAGGCCAAAATATTTATTTTATTATTTTATTTATGTTTACAGCATGATAGAATTATTGTGTGAAAGTTTCGTAAAGAAATTTTACTGTTTGAATGGTTAATTTGAGAAAAAGGACTAAATCGCGTAAAGTGTAAAACTTGTGTGCTATTAGTTTAATGTGCCTAATAGCTATGGTTTATTAAATTAGAAGTTATTAAGTTGTAATTAGACCATTGGTTGTCTAAATGGACATTTAATGGCATTATTATGCTTATTTTAATGGTTTTATTAAAAGGTTATAATAGTAATTAGGTATGTATTAACTAATTAAACAAAATAAAAGATGGCTATCATCTTTTCCTTTGAACCACCACCGAATATTGAGGTGAAAAACCATGGAAGAGAGCTTTCTAGGGTTCGGCCATGTTGATGCTCAATTGAAGGTCCGTTTTTCTCTCGTTTTTAATGATTTTTACATTTTTGAGATCGTTGCTTCGTATTCTAGCTAGCCCGTACCTTAGATTTCGAAATTGTTAAAGATTTATCATGTTTCCATTGTAGAATGCTTGAGTATTTTGATGAATTATGATAGATTTGGAAGGTTTAATGTTAGATTAATAGTTTTTGTAAAGTGATTTTTGACAAAAATGTCAAAAAAGGGGTTAAATTGAGAAAATGAGAAATGTGGTGGTTAAAAGTGTGAATAAATTAAAAATATGGGATGATATGAGAATGGGTAATATTCGGCTAGCATGAATTTGTATTAAATTGAATGAATTGTGATTTTATGTGATAAGGACTAAATTGCAAAAATGTGTAATAATAGGGGCAAAAATGTAATTTTGCCAAAATGTGTAAATTGTGCTAAATTGAATGAAATGATGATTAAATAAGTAAATTTTGATATCATATAGATTGTGATAAATGAGATTTGGATCTAGAACGAGGGAAAACAAAGTATCGGATTAGTCGACCTAATTCGTCGTTACAGCGAACGAGGTAAGTTCGTATAATTAGAATCGAACTTTTAAATACTTGTAATTATTTGAAATGTATGTATATAATTGAGTAATTGATATACTTGGAATACGAATGCCTATTTGATATAGATTGATGGTTATCGAGCCCCGTTTGAACCGTATGAATTCGTAGGATACGAGTGACATGTCACTAGGGTTACCATTTTGGTCGAGCTCCTGCATTTGTTGCAGACTCACCACAGCTCGTATGAGCTTACCATTATATCAGCTCGTAAGAGCTTACTGTTTTCAGCTCGTCAGAGCTTACCGTTTCAGCTCAATAGAGCTTACTGTCCATCAGCTCAGGAGGAGCTTACTGATCATAGCTCAAAAGAGCGTAAATGATAATGAATTGACGGATTACTGATGTATATCACCCGAGTATCCTTTGAAGTTTTAATGGGTTCAACAGCATAAATCATCATTTATACTGGATGAGTCTTGTTATTGAATGAATTATTGATTATATGATTGAGAGTGAAATGTTGAATATGATGTATATGATATATGAATTTGGTATGATACAATGTATTGAGTATTGAGATTGAGATAATGGATTATTACATGTATTTATGTGACTAACTTGTTGATGAATGCTTGTGTTAAGCATTTGGAAATTTAATTGAGTTTACCTTACTTGTTGTCTTGATTATGTATGAATGGTAAGTTTAATTCTGAATTATACGGGCTTACTAAGCTATAAAGCTTACTCTGTTTCTTTTCCATATTTTATAGAGGTTCGGTAGCTCGCTCGATTTGGATATAGTCATAGATACGCATCACACTATCCAGTTGCCGATTGGTACATTTGAACTTATGGATATTTGTAAATATGGCATGTATAGGCTAGTTATAAGGATGGTAGTTAATGTTACTTGAGATATTGATTTTGGTACATGTTGTAGTATGAGTTAAAGCCATATGATTTGGCTTAAGTTGGTATAATATTTTGGTTGTGTATAAGTATTCAAATATGGTATGTTTTGGCAAGTAGTATATGGAATGGAAATATGCAAATGATGTCTTGATATGTATTAGCCACATGAATGGAAAATGCATGATATTATTTAGGTATTTGAATGCTATGTTGAAATGGTATAAAAAGTGTATGAAATGTTGTGGATTGATTGCCTATTAGGTTATATAATGTTACAATTTATGCTTGAGTATGCATGTAAAAAATAGGGTGGCTAAATGGCTTTGTAAATAGCCTATTTTTGTCCACACGGGTAGAGACACGGGCGTGTGTCTCAGCAGTGTACGACACACGGTCATGTTACACGGCCATGTGTCCCCTGGTGTTGATATTAAATTGAAGTCAGTATGCTCCACACGGTCTCACACACGGGCGTGTGACTAGCCGTGTGGTACAAGTCAGTATACCCCCTAAATGGCACACGACCTAGCACACAGGCGTGTGACTTAGCTGTGTTGCATAAGTCAGTATACCCTACAGGTTTGGCACGGCCTAACACACGGCCTAGCACATAGGCGTGTGTGGCCACTTCGAAGGGCACACGGGCTAGACACACAGGCGTGTGGTCGGCCTTGTGGCCCAAGTCAGTATGTACCCCCTATTTTCACACGACCGGTGACACAGGCGTGTCTAGTGGCCGTGTGAGACATACGGCCTGCTCACACGGGCATGTGTCCCCTGTTTGAAGCAATATTTTTCTAAGTTTCCCAAATTTATTTTGAATTACCTATTTAGTCCCGAATTATTTCTAAAGCATGTTTAAGGCCTCATAGGCTATTATAAGGGACAAATTGATTTAGATTGATTAATAATTGAATGATTTGATCGAATGTATGAGATAAGTACAATTATATTTGATATAAGTCCGGTAATGCTCCGTAACCCTATTCCGGCATTGAATATGGGTGAGGGGTGTTACAGGAGGTGGTGGCGATGGTGAACCGATGATTACAACAATGATGTCAACCATGAGGCAGCGAAAATCCGTGGTGGCAATAACAGTTCAATAGCAAATCTTCTAACGATTATGTTTCGAGTGGTGTCAGAAAATATGGTTTCGGGACCTCGTTTCTGTAAACCAAGTCTGTAAATATTAAATAAGGATATTTACGGAGTTAGTGTATAGATTAATTTAAAATTGATTAAGCGGTTTAGCCAAAATTGTAAGTAATTAAGGCTAGACTAAATTGTAAAAGTTTATCGTTATAGATTTTTAATTAGAATAAGACTTGGGGACTTAAATAACAGTTATTCAAAGGACCAAAATAGCACATGGACCAAATTGAGATATATGTTAATGGGTTGTGATGTTAATTTTCATTAGATTATGAAATTTTAAGCCTAATTAATTATAATTAAGTTAATTAACTAAGTTTAATTAAAATAATCTTAAGTATATAAGTAAATTTAAGAGGGAAAATGATGAAAAAAAAGTTGTCATCTTCTTCCTAAAGACCATCGAAACCATTTTAGAAGAAAAGAGAAAGCTTTCAAGCTTTATTCAACATTTGACCCTTACTAGCAAGTAAGTCCCTAACCATTTTTCTTTAATTTTTATGGAAATTGAATCATGGGAGCTTCATTTAGCTAGCATATATACCATTTTGTGAAACTTTTAAAGTTTTTGTGTAACACCCCTTACCCGTATTCAATGCCGGAACAGGGCTCGAGGCATTACCGGACTTATAACACAAGCATTCACACAATTCCGAGTCATAAATTTGTGTCCAAATTAAAACCATTCGTATTCAATCATAAAGTCCCTTATACGAGCCTATGAGGCCCAAAACATGCTTTGGAGGTGGTTCGGGACTAAACCGAGAACTTTAGAAATTTTTACAAAACTTAGAAATTTTTTGCTAGATGCAGGGCTCACACGCCCGTGTGGTCCAAGAGACACGCCCGTGTGACCCTAGGACACGCCCGTGTTTCAGACCATGTTCAAATTAGGGTGCTCTCTGACTTGTGCCACATGGTCGTGCCACACGCCCGTGTGCTAGGCCGTGTAGCACACACGGCTGAGACACATGCCCGTGTCTCTGCCCGTGTGCTCAATTCTGGACATTTTGTTTTTCAAAATTAAGGTGCAGGGGACACACGGCCAGAACACATGCTCGTGAGACAGACCGTGTGTCACACACGACCTAGACACACGCCAGTGTGTCTACCCGTGTGGACAAAATAAAGGCTATTTACCAAGCCATTTGCCACCATTATTCACATATACACTTACACCAATTCAAGGCACAAAACATAACATACTTAGGCAACCAAAACATCCACAATTATGACCAACACATGCCAATACAATATCAAAATCTATCATACTCACAACATTTATTAAGCCACAATTGACTACTTTCAAGATACCTAATTGTACACCACTTTATCATCTCATCAATAGACCACATTTCCAAACATATCACATTCATGTCATAAATCACATTTCTATCATTCACCAAGCATACCATGACCATATCACCAAAGACATTAGCACATATATATATACTTAGGCTTACAACCATGATAGCCCAAATAAACCAATTTACATAGCCAAATATCAAAACAAGCCTTTGACAATTACAAGCCAACACATTGGCTACAATCATGATGACACACATAACAAATTGACTAAGTCCCTATACATGTCATACTTTCAAGATACTAAGATCATCAATACCCAAAATGGGAGGGTTTGATAGTGTGATCCGAATCTCTGACAATCTCTGATCTCGAGCTAGCTTGGTAACACTATAAGATAAGGGAAAGAAAGGGGGGTAAGCTATATAGCTTAGTAAGTTCATATGCAAATTGTAAAGCCCTAAAATTTCTAATTTCGTTATTGTGAAAATATGACACAAATATCTGTCAGCTTTAGTGGTTATGTGTTCTGGGAGTGTTTGGGAGGTCCCAAGTTCAAGCCTTCGCTTGTGCAAATTTTGGTATTTTGAATGAATTAGGCCTTACTCTTATTCAGTAGGCTTTTATTTGATTGTTGATAAAAATATATCAGAATGGGCCTGCTGGTCTGGTGGTTAAGTGGAGTGTTAGTGTGTAGGAGGTCTTGTGTTTGAGTCCCTGCGCAAGCAGGGGAACTAATTTTTGTTTGAGGCATATGGCGTGGTGGAGTTCAAATTAGACTGGACTGCTGAGTAGTTGTGTTTTAGTGGGTTAATAGGGAGTGTTTTTAGGAGATAATTGGGGAGAAGTTATCAAAATAAGATTTTCTTCTTATTAGTTTTCTATTTTCTTCTTCCCAACAAATTTTCTGACGTTAGACTTTTGTTTCTCTGCCGTTTCTTCTCCCTTCTTGTTCACTTTTGGTTTTTGTTCCCTTTGGCCAAATCTTGTTTCTTCTCTTTCCCCTCTCTTTTCGTTTCTGTATTTTTTTGCGAGTCATCTCTTTGGGTGCCACTTTTGACTTCATCTGTTTTGGTAAGTGGAATTTTTTCCCCTTAGTTATTTTATTTCGAGTAGGCAATTAATAAAGGGTTTATTTTACTCTCATTTAGGTGCTGTTCAAAGGTTTTAAGCAAATATTCCTGTGTGTAGAGATGACTGGTTATCGGATTCGTCGGGGTAAGTTTTCGAATTGACGTTGGTTTAGTTTCTCGAGTTTTATGTTGGGGATATTTGGTTTGATTGACGAATCAAGTGATTAATTAAGGGATATATTGGTCAAATATAGGATTTTAAAGGCTCGGGTTACTTTGCACAGTGAATCGTTACCATGTGTGTACCCGAAACACAGAAAATGTGATTCGGCGAAAAGTCAAAATTGCTTGCTGTTGAGAAATAAGAGAAATAAGAGAAAATGATGCGAAAAATTGTAGAGAAAGGAAATAAGGGAGTTATAAACTTGGAAATCAACATTTTGCACCAAAATAGTTTTGGACAACAGCAGTACTCTAACTTTGAAAAATCATAAAAAAAATAGTGGGAATTTATTTAGAGGTTGAATAAAGTATAAAATTAAATTTTATAGAGTCTAGTTTTTCATGGAAGAAACAGTGTAAGCAATGGAATTGTAAATCATGAGATATAATGAATTTTGTGAGACAAGGTCAGAATGATTTCGGGCTCCCCTGTTCTGACTTAGGAAAATCATCAAAAATTGTAAAAAAAATAATTAGGGGCTTAAATTTATATGTTTAAATCCTTAATGAGTCTATTTTCAAGAGAAACAAACAGAAACATCATCTAAATTCCGTATTAAATGATAAATATTTTTTAGTAAGGAAAGGATGAAGCTGTCAAACAGCAGAATGGGGATAACTTTAAAGATTTTACTGTACTTATTTGATAAACTATAAATTCTAAAAATTTTATGGTAGAAAGGTATTTGAGTCTAGTTTCAAAAACATCAAGAGGATCTTAATTTGGAATTCTGTAGCCCAAGATATAAATAATTTAGTGATAATGACTCAAGTAGACAGCTTTGAATGGACATATAAGTAAATAGTGAAAACATATATGAGTATTGAGCTAGCATGGGTTACTTTAAAAATGGATCACATGGCCAAGGCCAATTTGGGCCGAGTGGGCCACACGGGCGTGTGGGCCCACACGGGCAGATCACATTGGCATGTGGGCCCATTTTTACCAAAATATTTTTAAGGTTGCACGGGTCGCCCAAGTCGACTGTGAACCTACTGTAGGGTCGGTAAGCTCTACTTAGACCCCCTAAATGTGTGAAATTGACTGAATGATATCTGTACTGGGCATGTTAATATCTGAACTAAATATATGTACTGAAATTGCATAATAGCATGTCATCCATTGTGTGTTGCATTGCATTGGGTTGGGGGTTGTTATTCGGAGGAAGTGTACTGAAAGGCTTCAAGCCTAATTTACTAGCAAACTCATTTGCAAACTCAGACAGCCGCATTCGGTACTACTTGGAGTGTAGGGATGGGTTGGTTGATTATATCCCCACATGGAGTGTAGGGTTGGACAAAGATGGTGTGTAGAGGCTGGTTGGGTAGGATTTTGCTATCGTGATAATCAATATCGCATCGACATCTTGTGATGGGCTAAGGCCTAAATCACATCGATCATCGAAAAGGGCTTAGGCCCAAGACTGCATTCAACTGTAATCGTGAATACCGATTGTTTGTTTGTTTCTCGGGATTACACATCGAGTTTACGTAAACTCACCCTTTTTGTTTAATGTGCACGTGTAATCCCCGGACTTAGACGGATCGGTGCGACGGAGGACTCGGCGGTGACACACGTAATTTTGGACTTCATGGTTTTCAATTTACGATTTATGATTTGATTATTATTGATTATTTGGGTTGTAATTTAAGGACCCTCTGGGACTTTGGTTTTAAATTTGGGTTTTTATTTATTTATTTTACTTTATGGATTTATACTTGCTGGTCGTAGGAAATTCGGTTTTCAAAAAGTTAAAGTAATTTCTAAACGCATGATCACCTAGACTGTTTTATTAAAGCTTCTGCAACGAGGGATGTTTCAAAACAAATGTTTTAAATGAATAAAGATGACTTCCTAAGTTCTAACAAAGGTTTACTAAAGATAATAACATGTAATGTTTTCATCGTAACAACGAGGTTTCAAAAACACTATCGTGTGACATTGCCAGATACGGCCATAACGTCTAGGCCGGGTTTGGGGTGTTACACAAATAATATAAAACATTATTTATACATTTGTCATATAAATAACTTAACATATATTAACATACTTGTCATTTAAGCTTCATAAGCACAACTTACTCAATCATATTCTTACTAATATCTCATCATGTGAATAACATAACGTATATCAACATAAATGTCATTAAAGTTCATGAACATAACTTACTTAAGCACATTCTTACTAAAAGCTTATCATATGAATAACATAACATATTTCAACATGAATGTCATTAAACTTCATGAGCATAACTTATTCAATCACATCCTTACCAAGGGTTCATCACATATTGAGCTCATTACTTATGAGTTTTACGTACATACCTGTACCAACTCGCATCATAGCCATATCCTTTCATAACTTTGACATTCCCATTGAACACTCAGAATATTAACGGAAACTCGGAAATCTTGCACATAAGTGTCATATATGTAGCTAAAACTACCTCATATCTCATAATACATATAGGCTCGCTTTCGAACTATTCACAGGCCTGCTCACACAAGCTGTCAGTCAAGACGTAGCTACACAGTGCTGCTCACACATGCTGTCAAGTATCCGCAACACATGCTGGACTACCCAGCCACTGGTAGGACGTACAAGACCAGCACTCGGATCACATAATCGCATATACACATGGGTTCCTAGTGACATGTCACTCGTATCCTATTTTATTCCCAAGGTTCAACCGGGATTTCTCATTTGTCAAAAATTTGTTGAATACGTCCAAATAGTAAATCACAATTCATACAACATGAAAGCATTTTAAAACATAAATATAACAATGCATTATTTACATACGAACTTACCTTGTAACACCCCTTACCCGTTTTCAAGCTGGAACAGGGTTTGAGGCATTACCTAACTAGTCTTGTTTAAACATCTCGAATAGGGTTATAAAATTTTGTTTAAACCCGTCACTTGCACATACTCGGCCTAGGAGGCCCTAACATACTTCCGAGAGGTATCGGAACTATTCCAGGAACTTTTATGAGTTCGAGAAACTTTTCAACAAATCAGGGGCCACACACCTGTGTGAGGGTCTAAGGACACGCCCGTGTGCCCCTAAGACATGCCCGTGTCTTTCACCCGTGGTCAACACTGACTAATTTCACACGGCCTTGACACGCCCGTGGTCCTCGGCCCGTGTGCCAAACCTGGCATTTCGACTTATCCACGGGCTATACACACGCCCGTGTGCTTCAGCCGTGTGGCTATTCAAATTCCAAGTGCAAGGTGCAGACTTCACACGACCTGGGCACACGCCCATGTTCTAGCCGTGCCTCCCACGTGGTCTAGACACACGCCCGTATGTCTACCCATGTGGACAATTAACAGGCTATCTACCAAGCCCTTTGCCACCTTACATTGCATACAATCATACACCATCACACAACACTCTCAAATCATCGATTATAACACATTTGATTTATGAAAATGAAGTCTTCATCCCCTACACAAGGGAGAACAATTTCTAGTATAATTACAATCGACTTAAGCCATCATCTATGGCTATGCACAACCTAACCGTAAACACTATATCAACTATGACTTAATCAACCTTAAAAGAGATCCATATACATGCCATAACTCATAAGGACTTCAAACCTCATACCAAGTGTCTGCTCGATAGTGTGAAACATCTCCGGCGATCTCCGACCTGAGTTAGCTAAATTAACCTATAAGAGGTGAGAAAGAAAGAGAAGTAAGCAATAATGCTTAGTAAGTTCATATGCATATAATAACCAACTACTGATAATCATTGATTATAATCAATCTCAAGGTATTATAATGAGTTTTACATCTTAAACTCATGGTTACCTACATAATCATCCTTGAAGCTTACTCATTCTGTCTCTTACCACATTCTAACCATGCCACAAGCCAAATGCTCATGTTAATTAGCATACATTCCTGCACTTGTCACCACATAATCACATAAAACAACATATCGAATATTTTCAATAAGCCATTCATACTATCAATTACTCGGTGGTTTCGCACTCAGCCCACCCTCAATCTCTAATAAGGTGGTATCGCACTTAGCCCACCGATCATTTATAATTACGGTGGTATCGCACTCAGCCACCAATAAGAATAATATAAGCGATGGTATCGCACACGGCCCATCATTTAATAATTAATAAGGTGGTAACGCACACAGCCCACCGTTATTATACATTCATGGATAGTTATCCACATGCATTTCTCTATTTCAAATGTTCCTCCCGGGAACATCCTCACACACACTACCAACCTTACATAGCTTTCTACGATAATCGTTCGCATCCATACAATGCATTAATAATTATAACTTATGCAACCAAGGTGCATCATTTACACATAACCCACTATGGGTTCATCATTTACCGAATTCATCTCAATTCAGTTCTAACACATACCTGTACCTCTCGTGGTACAACCACATTCATTCTCATTTTAAACATACTTATTGAATCACTCAAATTGTTAAATAACACCTTTGAGTCTCATACACATAAAGTCTCAATGACGTCATACCCCCGATAGGGTCTTACATGAATTAACATATCGATGCCATGTTGAAACACCCCAAACCCAGCCCACAAACCCTGACCGGATCTGGTATGTTCCTGGAGTAAAACAGTTCAAAACTTGTTTGTTTCTTGGAAAGCTTTGGGTGATTTAGGAGAAAAATTTGGGTTGGGTTCAAATTGAAAACATCGTTATTCTCGAAGAATAGGCTTTATTAAGACTTTATCGTTATATTTCAAAACCATAAGTTAGAGGAAAAAGTCGAGTTTTTAGAGTTTACTATTTAAATTGAAAATCATTTGTGTTAGGTGTTAAAACATTTAAAGATTTATTTTTAAGAAAAGTTGCTTAAACTTTAAATTGATAAAAATTGTATCATAATAAAATAAATAAAATGCATGCATAATCAATTTATAGCTACGGCCTTATTACATTAAAACAAAACCCGAATAAATCTAAAATACTTAGAAATAAAAAGTCCAAAATTAAAATAAAGTCTGAGTTGAACATGGCCACCACTAAGCTCTTGCCGACCCGGTCCGTTACTAAGTGTCACCTGAAAAGATATCCCACAATGGGGTGAGTCAAACAGACTCAGTGTGTATAACCAACACTAAGCCCCAACGATTCAGGCATATCATATCATATCATACGTATATATAACAAATAGAAATAATGATGCAAACCCGAACCCATACCTAGATAACCATCCGCTACACATCACCCGTACCAACCATCACACCGTGGGGACTACTAAGTCGACCCTCCATCCGCTACACATCATCGAAGGCAGTCGCTGCAGACGACTTGCACATCGCCCTTATAAATTTTGTGGCATAGCCACCAGATAACAATTTGTGACATAAGTCACCACATTCAGATTTCGTGACATGAGTCACCACATTCAGATATTGTGGTATAAACCACCAGATCACTTCCCCTTTCCATATAACCCATATGCCCCATGTCACACAGAATATGCAATATCATGCCTTATGCCTTATTCCACATTCTTATCGATATTCACATATGTACCATATTCCAAATATTCATATCGTAATATTATTCATATCATTTATTAACATAATGTTAAGGTTACTTACCTGAGTACTTTGTACCATCACATGGTACCTTTGCCCACTTTTCACATTATTATAAACACATATATTAAATTGATGCCATAAATCTATTAAGAGTTAGTGTGGGGTACACACCTGGTTTGCTTAACGAATTCACTGAAATCCCGAAAATCCCGATCTAACATTCTAGATCCTTAGTTCCTATATTCGGCCAACACTTAATACTTTTAGTAAAAATCCATTCGGCTAAACAATCAAATCCCGAAGGATTATTGCAATCAAAATCCTTACCTTGCTGCCGATTTGATTACTAATTAAATCCCGAAACTTTGTGACACTCCTTCCTTGCAATCGGCCAATACTAGATCACCTGACTTGGTTAGTTTCGGCTTCTAAATAACTAAGAAACATATTTGAATCACTAAATATAGACTTCACGAATATTCAGTTCACTTACCTTGCGAGTCTTAAATCCCAAATTGCTACTTGCTCTTGGTGATGTCGAGATCCCTATAGGTATATGTTAGATTCGGTTTTAACACTTAATCCCATGAAAGTGGCCCATGGCCGAATGCTTCATATCACTTACCTCGATCACTTCCAATCCCGAAAGAACACCTTTACGCTGGTTACAACCAAAAGAAACACATTAATATGGCCTTAAGCATATTCGGCCATCCTTAGAAATCAAGGCCTACCCTTGATTTTGGCTCACCAAATAAGAAAAGATAAAACCGATTGCTAAGAGGAATACTTACCACCAACGTTTGCTTGAAGAGACTAAAAGAGAAAAGATTTCGGCTAACTCTTTCGGCTTTTAAAACTTACGACAAAGAGGAGAGAATAAGGCCTTCTGAAGATTCGGCTATGGCTCTCAAATGGTCATGAAATATTCGGCTACAAGAGGAAGGGGTAAGGTTGAAGGGAAAGAAAGAAAAAGATGACTTGGGAAACACTTAGGAGAATTCGGCCAGAAGACTAAAGGAGAAAGAAGAAGAGAATGGATGCTCACTAAAAGAAAAATTCGGCACTTACTCCCTTGCCACACTTCTAAGCCAAAAAAAAAAAACATGCAAGCCCCTAGAGTCCTATATTCGGCCACTACATCTCCTCCTATCACATCCCTTTTTCTGCTCCTACTTTCTCTCTTCTCTACCCATTCAAAATAATTTGAATGGTCAACCATTATCTCCTCTCATCTAGCCGTATTTTAAAAAAAAAAATATCAAGACTTATCCTCAACTTTTGAAGTCCACATGCCGTCCAACACTTCTCCCCTCCTTGACGCCAACATGCAAAATAAAAGCCACACTCCCATGCTGCCAACATGATTCGAACCTCCTCCCTTCTCCCTTGCTTGAGGCGTCACATACCAAGGCCCTAAGTGGCGCCTCCAAGCCACTTTACCAAGCCCAATCTTGTGTCATAAATCCCCCTGCAATTTCTCTTAAGGCCTCCTTAGCCTGGCTCCCCCTTTTTAGACTTAAAGTCAAATAATTTCTAAGGCATTTGACTACACCCTAGGGTTCAAAAAATTCATACAAAACACATTCATATACACATAAGCATGCTACTTCATACAATTAGGCATTAATGCATAAGCCATAAATCTCGGATGTTACAGTTCTACCCCCCTTAAAATAATTTCGTCCTCGAAATTACCTGGCTAAAATAGGTGAGGGTACTGCTGTCGCATTGCTTCTTCCGGCTCCCAAGAAGCTTCTTCCGATCCATGATTACGCCATAACACTTTGACTAAAGGAACTGACTTCCTTCGTAGCACTTTCACATCTCGTTCCAAAATCTGAATCGGCTCTTCCTCGTAGGACAAATCTGGCCTTAGCTCCACCTCCTCAACCGGTACTACATGAGATGGATCCGATTGGTAACGACGTAGCATAGAAACATGGAATACATCGTGCATCTGCTTCAACTCTGGAGGCAACTCTAACTGGTATGCCACTGGTCCAACTCGCTTCTAAACACGATAAGGTCCTATAAATCTTGGACTTAACTTCCCTTTGCGACCAAATCTCATCACCTTCTTCAACGGCAACACCTTAAGAAACACTTGATCTCCTACATCAAATTCTATTTCCTTTCGCTTAAGATCCGCGTACGACTTCTGCCTATCAGATGCCTCATTTAACCGTGCCCAAATCAACTTAACCTTTTCTTCGGATTCTGCCACAATCTCTGGACCCAAAACTTGACGTTCTCCCAATTCTGTCCAACACGTAGGAGTGCGACACTTCCGTCCATACAGCACTTCATACGGTGCCATCCGAATCGGCTTGATAGTCATTTGTTATTATAAGCAATTCTCGCTAGAGGCAAATATTCTTCCCAACTTCCACTAAAGTCTATTACACAGCCTCTCAACATATCTTCCAACACTTGGATTACTCGCTTAGATTGACCGTCCGACTGTAGATGAAATGCCGTAGTAAAATCCAATCTGGTGCCTAAAGCTTGATGTAGTGCTTTCCAGAACCGAGACGTAAACCTTGGATCCCTATCTGAGATAATCGACATTGGCACTCCATGCAACCTCACAATTTCTGCCACATATAACTTCGCCAACTTCTGTAAAGAATAGTCAACCCGCACCGGTAAGAAATGCGCGGACTTTGTCAGTCGATCCACTATCACCCATACCGAGTCCTTCTTAGTAGGCGTAAGGGGAAGCCCACTAACGAAGTCCATGGTGATTCTCTCCCACTTCCACTGCGGAATCTTTATTGGCTAAAGCAATCCTGACGGAACTTGGTGTTCAGCCTTGACTTGCTGACACGTCAAGCATTTCCCTACAAATTCGGTAACTTCCCTCTTAAGACCAGGCCACCAAAACTGTTCCCTTAGGTCTCTATACATCTTACTACCTCCAGGATGCATAGCATAGGGGCAACTATGCGATTCCTGAAGAATTCTCTGCCTTAACTCCTTATCCTTAGGCATACAGACCTTACCCTTGCAACACAATACTCTATCGCTGCTAACTCCATAATCCTCTAACTCCTCACTCTGCACTTGTCGCAACTTAACACTTAGATCATCATCTGCCAACTGACTCTCTTTCACCTCCTCCAACCATGTCGGCTTAACTTGCAATTCTGCCAGCAGACTTCCATCGTCATACAAGCTCAGATGTGCAAACATCGCCCTCAGATCTGACACTACTTTTCGACTTAGGGCATCTGCTACTACATTCGCCTTGCTCTGATGATACTCTATAGAACAATCGTAATCCTTTAATAACTCCACCCACCTTCATTGCCTCAGTTCACTCTTTCTGAGTCAACAGATACTTAAGGCTCTTGTGGTCTGTGTAGATCACTGACTTTTCTCCATATAGATAGTGCCTCCATACCTTAAGAGCAAAGACCACCGCCGCCAATTCCAAGTCATGTGTCGGATAGTTAACCTTATGTGGCCTTAATTGTCGAGACGCATAAGCGACTACCTTCCCGTCCTGCATCAAAACACATCCTAATCCTGTGTGGGAAGCATCACAGTACACCACAAAATCCTTCCCTGCCTCAGGCTGAATCAAGACTGGAGCTTCAGTCAAGACCCTCTTAAGCTTCTCAAAGCTCTCATGTTGCCTATCTTTCCATACGAAGGGTACCTCTTTTCTCAATAGCTTCGTCAAAGGTGCGGCTATTGATGAGAACCCTTCCACGAACCTTCTGTAGTAGCCTGCCAATCCCAAGAAACTGCAAACCTCTGCCACTGACTTAGGTGGTTTCCAATCTAGCACTGCCTCGACCTTCCTAGGATCCACCCTTATCCCTTCTGCAGACACTACATGCCCTAAGAATGCAACCTCCTTCAGCCAAAATTCACACTTGCTGAATTTGGCGTAGAGCTTCTTCTCCCTTAACACTTGCAACACTATCCGGAGATGCTCGTCATGTTCCTCCGCCGACTTAGAATACACTAGGATGTCGTCTATGAACACAACGACGAATCAATCCAAGTAGGGTTGAAAAACCCGGTTCATCATATCCATGAATGCGGCTGGGGCATTCGTCAATCCAAACGGCATTACTACGAACTCAAAATGCCCGTATCTTGTCCGGAAAGCTGTCTTATGGATATCCACCTCCTTCACCTTAAGCTGATAATATCCAGACCTTAAATCTATCTTCGAGAATACCGCGGCCCCCTTAAGCTGATCGAACAAGTCGTCTATCCTTGGCAACGGGTACTTGTTCTTGATGGTCAGCTTATTCAACTGACGATAATCTATGCACATACGCATAGTTCCGTCCTTCTTCTTCACAAACAAGACCGGTGCTCCCCATGGAGACACACTGGGTCGAATGAACCCACGGTCAAGCAACTCCTGAATTTGAGCTTTGAGCTCCACCAACTCCTTTTGGTGCCATTCTATACGGAGCGATAGATACTAGCGCCGTTCCAGGCAGTAAGTCAATTCCAAACTCCACCTCCCTATCAGGGGGTATTCCAGGTAACTCATTCGGGAAAATATCCACAAATTCCCTTACGGTTCTAACTCCACTAACTCCTTCTTCTTTCGCATCCAATGCACTAACGAAAGTCAAGAATGCCTTGCACCCTTTTCGAACCATCTTATCAGCCTTTAATGCAGAAACTATGTTAGACAAGTAGTTTCTTCTTTCTCCTATCATAATTACCTCCTCATCCTCCGGGGTCCTTAACTCCATTCGCTTAGCTGCACAATCCAATATAGCCTGATGTTCCACTGGCCAATCCATGCCAAGTATGAGATCAAATTCTTCGAAAGGTAGTTCCATCAAGTCGGCAGAGAATATCACTCCCTGAATCTCTAGAGGTATATTGCGAAATATTCTATTCACCACTACAGTTTGACCTAACGGGCTCCGATACGGCCATTCTGCCTCTACCATGTCCTCGCACATTACGACCACGTCCCCTAGAACTCATGTCTACGATCGCGATTTAATTTGTTTTAGAAAGTTTTATGCATTAGTCTTTGTTCCACTAATTATCCACGAACAAGTTTTATGTAAAGAAGTTTAGTAGTAGTTCTTTCGATCATTTCAGAGTTTTGTTTCAAGTCTTCTATCCTAGTTCAGAGAAAGATGCACCTTCATTCAGTAGTATCTACTACACACATTCATCACTTGTACATTTTTGTTCGTTTTAATCCCAGGGGTATTTTCGTAATTTGTCCTATAGGGGTATTTTGGTAATTTCCAAACCAGGGTATCTTGATGTTTTGCAAAATAGGGGTTTTTGGTATTTTTGTAAAGTAAGAATATTTTAGAAAAATTGAGGGTAGTGTGGTAATTTCATAAACCAAGGGTATTTTAGTAATTTCTCAAACCAGGGTATTTTAGTAAATTTTTGTAAATCGGAATATTTGGAAAAAATTTTGTAAAAGAGTTTTTACAAATCAAAGGGGTAATTTGGTGCTTTTAAAACTAAGGTTTTTATAAAAATATGGCTAGTCCCTTTTGGGTTTTAATTATTGAGTTTAGCTTTGTGAATGAGTCCTCTTGGTTAGGGTGAACTGTTACCACGCACTGGTAGGATTCGAGTGAAGAGGAGGTGAGTCACTAGGACCGCTTAAATACTGTGCTCTTCCTTAATCCAATCCTAGACATGCGCACAATGGTTGCCACACCCTAACTCTCGGCGACTTAGTCACGAGGTTTGTTTAGTTAGGCCTTAAATTTTATGTAGTTCTTGTGTTGGGGTAAACTAATCCTAGGGTTCCATAACTTAATATACTAATCTACGTTCCCGTTATACCCATATACCAATCATACATTAATTCACACAACGGTTAGGGGTACTTACCTGGTGGACTTCGGGTTGGAGACTTAGGTGCCATGCCAGAAAACCTGCTCATTTCACAAAAATTTTCTCAAAACTTAATTGGGCTTAATTTTGAAAATGTTGTGGGCTTTAAACCCAAGGCCGAGAGTTTAAAACTGGGCTCTGATACCAAGCTGAAACACCCCAAACCCGGCCCACGAACCCTGACCGGATCTGGTATGTTCCTGGAGTAAAACAGTTCAAAACTTGTTTGTTTCTTGGAAAACTTTGGGTGATTTAGGAGAAAAATTTGGGTTGGGTTCAAATTGAAAACATCGTTATTCTCGAAGAATAGGCTTTATTAAGACTTTATCGTTATATTTCAAAACCATAAGTTAGAGGAAAAAGTCGATTTTTTAGAGTTTACTATTTAAATTGAAAATCATTTGTGTTAGGTGTTAAAACATTTAAAGATTTATTTTTAAGAAAAGTTGCTTAAACTTTAAATTGATAAAAATTGTATCATAATAAAATAAATAAAATGCATGCATAATCAGTTTATAGCTACAAATGACCTTATTACATTAAAACAAAACCGAATAAATCTAAAATACTTAGAAATAAAAAGTCCAAAATTAAAATAAAGTCTAAGTTGAACATGGCCACCACTAAGCTCCTGCCGACCCGGTCCAGCATCTTGAGTGTCACTGAAAAGATATCCCACAACGGGGTGAGTCAAAGCAGACTCAAAGTGTGTATAACCAACACTAAGCCCCAACGATTCGGGCATATCATATCATATCATACGTATATATAACAAATAGAAATAATGATGCAAACCAGAACCCATACCTAGATAACCATCCGCTACACATCACCCGTACTCAACCATCACACCGTGGGGACTACTAAGTCGACCCTCCATCCGCTACACATCATCGAAAGCGATCGCTGCACGACTTGCACATCGCCCTTATAAATTTTGTGGCATAGCCACGGATAACAATTTGTGACATAAGTCACCATATTCGATTTCGTGACATGAGTCACCACATTCGAGATATTGTGGTATAAACCACGGATCACTTCCCTTTCCATATAACCCATATGCCCCATGTCACACTGAATATGCAATATCATGCCTTATGCCTTATTCCACATTCTTATCGATATTCACATATGTACCATATTCCAAATATTCATATCGTAATATTATTCATATCATTTATTAACATAATGTTAAGGTTACTTACCTGAGTACTTTGTACCATCACATGGTACCTTTGCCCACTTTTCACATTATTATAAACACATATATTAAATTGATGCCATAAATCTATTAAGAGTTAGTGTGGGGTACACACCTGGTTTGCTTAACAAATTCACTGAAATCCCGAAAATCCCGATCTAACACTCTAGATCCTTAGTTCCTATATCCGGCCAACACTTAATACTTTTAGTAAAAAGCCATTCGGCTAAACAATCAAATCCCGAAGGATTATTGCAATCAAAATCCTTACCTTGCTGCCGATTTGATTACTAATCAAATCCCGAAACTTTGTGACACTCCTTCCTTACAATCGGCCAATACTAGATCACCTGACTTGGTTAGTTTCGGCTTCTAAATAACTAAGAAACATATTTGAATCACTAAATATAGACTTGGCCGAATATTCAGGTTCACTTACCTTGCGAGTCTTAAATCCCGAAATTGCTACTTGCTCTTGGTGATGTCGAGATCCCTATAGGTATATGTTAGACTCAGTTTTAAAACTTAATCCCATGAAAGTGGCCCATGGCCGAATGCTTCATATCACTTACCTCGATCACTTCCAATCCCGAAAGAACACCTTTACGCTGGTTACAACCAAAAGAAACACATTAATATGGCCTTAAGCATATTCGGCCATCCTTAGAAATCAAGGCCTACCCTTGATTTCGGCTCACCAAATAAGAAAAGATAAAACTGATTGCTAAGAGGAATACTTACCACCAATGTTTGCTTGAAGAGACTAAAAGAGAAAGGATTTCGGCTAACTCTTTCGGCATTTAAAACTTGCGACAAAGAGGAGAGAATAAGGCCTTCTGAAGATTCGGCTATGGCTCCCAAATGGTCATGAAATATTCGGCTACAAGAGGAAAGGGGTAAGGTTGAAGGAAAGAAAGAAAAAGATGACTTGGGAAACACTTAGGAGAATTCGGCAGAAGACTAAAGGAGAAAGAAGAAGAGAATGGATGCTCACTAAAAGAAAAATTAAGCACTTACTCCCTTGCCATACTTCTAAGCCGAAAAAAACATGCAAGCCCCTAGAGTCCTATATTCGCCACTACATCTCCTCCTATCACATCCCTTTTTCTCGCTCCTACTTTCTCTCTTCTCTACCCATTCAAAATAATTTGAATGGTCAACCATTATCTCCTCTCATCTAGCCGTATTTTAAAAAAAATATATATCAAGACTTATCCTCAACTTTTGAAGTCCACATGCCGTCCAACACTTCTCCCCTCCTTGACGCCAACATGCAAAATAAAAGCCACACTCCCATGCTGCCAACATGATTCGAACCTCCTCCCTTCTCCCTTGCTTGAGGCGTCACATACCAAGGCCCTAAGTGGCGCCTCCAAGCCACTTTACCAAGCCCAATCTTGTGTCATAAATCCCCCCGCAATTTCTCTTAAGGCCTCCTTAGCCTGGCTCCCCCTTTTTAGACTTAAAGTCAAATAATTTCTAAGGCATTTGACTACACCCTAGGGTTCACAAAATTCATACAAAACACATTCATATACACATAAGCATGCTACTTCATACAATTAGGCATTAATGCATAAGCCATAAATCCCGGATGTTACACATGTCCCTGACATGGTCTTATACGAAATCCCATACCGAGGCCATATTCTAAATATGGTCTTACACGGAACCTTAATTACCATCGTATCATGCTATTTGTATTTCCACTATTCATGGTTTAATTCAAGACTTTCATTTCTTGACATTACATCAAAAAATATTTAACGTATACATGGAGGCAATAAACAATCTATAAAACATTGAAATATTAAAAATACTTCACTTAGAGTTGTACAATTTGACACATGAACTTACCTCGATACTGAAAAGGGTAGAGAGGGACCTTTTTGCCCACATTTCTCTTTTCTCCCATTCTAGGTCCAAATCTCGTTTTCTTTGATCTAGAACAATAAAATTTACTCATTTAATCACTTATAATTCATAATACAACAAAATCTATACTTAGGCAAAAATGACTATTTTGCCCTTATACATTGGTAAAATTATGATTTTGCCCCTAGGCTCGTAAATCACTTTTCATCACATTTCCCTATTAAACAAGCCTAGCTGAACATTTAATCCTCTTACAACTTTCCACAATTCCAACTATTTCATGCATTAATGAACAAATTACACCATTTGCATCTTAGTCCTATTTATGTGTTTTCATGACAACACCTTTCACAAAAGTTGTTTCTCATCTTCCAAACATTCATTTTCTTCCATAAAAACTCAGAAACTAACATAAACTCTCTCATGGAAAGTCCCTAGACTTTCAACCATATTGCAAATTAGTCCCCTCATTAGCTAGCTTAAGCTTTGGGGACTCCAAAAGTACAATTTTTATCAAGAAAGATCACCAAAATCACTTACTTGTGAGGAGAAATGTTTGTTGAAATTTTTGAGCTCTCCAACCCTTGTTTGCTGCCAATTTTCAGTGGTGATGAAGAAAACAAAAGATGATACCTTTCTTTTCTTTATTTATCTCTTATTTTATTCATTTAGTCAACAAAAGTCACCAACTCTTGTCAACTTTTTAATTCCTTGTCCTCTTGATCGTCCATCACTCTTAGGAAGGTATAATTGCACTTTAAAGACCTACAATTTACACTCTATAGCTATTTGCCACCTCTAGCAAATAAAATAGGACTTTTGCACTTAATGCGATTTAGTCCTTTTTCGCGATTAAGCAAGAAATCGCTAAAATTAAATCACCAAAATTTTCATGCACCCTTATAAACATGTTATAACACATAAAATAACATGAAAATATTTTTCTCTAACCTCAGATTAGTGATCCCGAGATCACTGTTCCGACTAGCCCCTAAATCGGGCTGTTACATACCTCGATACAAAAATAGCGGAAATGGACCTAATCGTCAAACACTTTGGTTTTCCCCCGATCTAGACCCGAACTTTGTTTTTCTTGATCTATAATACCAAATTCATCTCATTTAATCAACACATTATTCATTTCATCCCAAAAGTCACATTCTGGCAAAATTACATTTTTGCCACTAAACTTTTGACATTTTACACTTTAGTCCCTATGCTCATAAAATGGTTTTTCATTCAATTTCATTACACCCAAGCCTAGCCGAAACTATTTTCTTACTCATAACAGCCCAAATTTCTCATTTATTCACATTTTTCTACTCATTTTATAACTTTTACAAATAAGTCCTTTTTTACATTTTTACCAAAAATCACTTAGTAAAAGTCGTTTAACAAACAACAAACATGCATTTTCTACCATCAAACATCAAAATACACACATGTTCAACATGGGTAAAACCCTAGACCTTGATCATATCTTAAATTAGTGGTAGAAATAGATAGATCGGGTTACAACGACTTTAAAAATGTAAAGAGCATTAAAAACGGGGCAAGAACGGACTTACAATCGAGTTTGGAAGCTTGGCAAACCCTAGCTATGTCTTCTCCTTGTAAAATTCGGCCAAGGGAGGAAGAAGATGGACAAATTTTGGCTTTTTAATTCATTTTAATTACCAAATTACTAAAATGCCCTTAATGAAAAACTTTAGAAACATACCAAACCATGTCCATTTTTGTCCACCAACTTAACCAATGGTCTAATTACCATTTAAAGACCTCCAATTTAAAATTTCATAGCAATTAGACACCTTTAACCTATAGAACTCACATTTTGAACTTATTACAATTTAGTCCTTTTGACTAAATTGAGTGCCCAAATGTCAAAATTTTCGAACAAAATTTTCACAAAATCGTTCCATAAAACTGTAGACCATAAAAATATAATAAAAATAAATTCTTCTACATCGGATTTTTGGTCTCAAAACCACTATTCCGACTAGACCCAAAATCGGGTTGTTACTTTTGAAAGTTATCATTGTTGAGAAATAGAAGAAATTGATGTGAAATTGTTAGAAATTAAGCTTAGATTAAGAAAAAAAAAAGACTAAATTGTAAAGATTAATTGTTAGTTTCGTACATTATGGACCAAATTGAATAAAATGTGAAACTGTTATGAAATTTCGTAGGAATAGGATGTAGAGGGTCTTGGGAAATGTGTCAATATTGTAGTAAACATGTAATTATTTTCTATATATTTGAACGATAAATAAATAAATTGCACATTTCACTGTTATTTCATTTTTATATTTTTGTCTTTCATATTTTGTATGCATAGCAAATTTGTGACAAGAAAATATTAGCTCATTGATTGTCTAAGTTCAAACTAATGATAAATGGCATTGTAAGAATGTTACATTATGAGAAAGACAACTTACTTTAGTAGATAATCTAAATGAATCTGTAATGCCATAAAAGAATCAGAGTGAGCATTTGATTCAAATACTAAGAAGGATTATTATGTCGTCTACAATTCCAATTGAGGAGATGGCTAATCTTGGCTATCGGAGCAGTTGACTCCAAGGGTAGAGATATAGATGTCTTCATTGGCAAAATGATACATTGGACTGGAGCTAAGATGAATTAATTATGAATCCGTTTGTGAATTAATTCACTTTTGACATTCATGGTGTGATTTACCTAAATCCTGAGTTAGTCATTGACCATGCGTATATAACTCATGTGCTTTGATATAAGTGGAGGCTTATGCTCTAAAGATGATCGAGCCGATAGATATGTTGGGTACATGACTTGTGTATGGAATGGCTTTACTAGCAACAATGGAATTCATAGCTCAATTAAAGAGTTAACGATACCCTCTCATTAGCATTGTGTGGATTGATAAATATGGAACGTGGCCACTGGTTGCTTATTCTCGAACGAGCAATTTATCACATTCATTTGTTGACAGTGATCATATTAATCATTAAAAAGAAACAATAGTGACAATGAGATAAAATATAATTGTATTGAGTGAACGGATTTCACTCAAAGGAATCAAGGATATCATATGAGGGTAAAACACACATGACGAGGTCATAGGACAAAGTAGTTGGATGAATTACTTTCGTAAAAAGTATACAATAAGGAGTTTTCAATCATGGTACTTCTTGTGGACTGATTTTATGATTAAGTAATTGCTAATTATCGGACCAATGCTTCTTAACATAATTGTAATTATTAGAGCCTAATTGTATATGTTTGATTAGCCCCTCCGCTAGCTCAACAAAAGCTCGATTGGACTTTGGAAATAATTTAATTGAGTTGGTTTATTCGATGTGAAATTAAATTAGGCAGTTATAAGAATTGTTCGACTAGAGAATTTAATCAAAGAATTTTCTTAAAAAATAATTTGGAAAATCTAAGTGATTTTTGGAAAAATTAATTTTGATCAAGTAAAATTAAATTAATTAAAATTAATATGATATTTTTGGAAATTAAGTTTCAAGTCAAACAATTGGCCTAATGGGTAATTGAACTTGAATATTAGACCTCAGATCGTAAATTGGGCTCGGGATCCTAAAATCGAGACCAAGACCCAAAAATTGGTCGAACCGAGCCTGGTATGTGAAACCGGGCTGACAGTCTAAACCGGAAGAAACTGAACCAGCTCGGGGTGTTAGCAACTGTGACGGTGGCATTCCAATGGCCGAAAGATGGTCGTCGGCGGTAGTTCTTCGGTGGTTGAGCAGTGGAAGAATTACACTCCTACTGAGACTCTACCAGAGAATTTGATTTTAGATGAACTATTCCAAAAATAATATTATTTAAATATATTTAATATTAAATTTAATTTAATGTTTATCTTATAGATAAATATTCTATTAAATTAATAATATTTAATATTAAATTTAATCTAATATTTCTCTTAAGAAATATTATATTAATTTAATATTAAAGTGATTAAGTTTAATCATAGTTGAACTCTCTAAACTCTCCCTATATAAAGAGAGCCTTGGGTCATTATTTACACACTTGAATTCAAGAGGAAGTTGTAGAGAGAAAATTCTCTGAAGAAATTATTTCAAAAAATTTATAAAGATATTTTTCTTATTTGCAACTTGGCCCAAAAGTTTAGAGAAATTACAAAATTACCCTATTGGTAAGTTTTGTGAAAAATTTTCTGATTCGAAGCGAACCCATACTCGACAGACGTGAGCTTGAGGATAGAGGTCAAGACTACTCAGTCGAATAGTTTATCCTAGATGGATCGAAAAGGTACACTTTTGATTAAGTGTTTATTACTTTAGATATCACAACCAAGTTCTTGTTTTGGAATTTTTTTCTAAAAACTTTGGTTTTTTCCCTAAATATATTTTCCACTGCGTTTTTCAAACCCGATTTTTCAAAAGAGGGTCCCTAATGAATATATGTGAAATTGGATTTTAATCCGAAGCTCTTGATTGAAAGTTATGCTTGTCCTGATTTTAGAGACTAAATTGAATTTATGTGAGTGACTAGACTAACAGTACATTGAACTGGACCCAAGAAGAATAGATCTTAAATCCGTTGATAGATTTATTCACTTGTGACGTTCATAGATTGACATACCTAAATCCTGACTGGATGACGAGTTATATATGCGTGAGTCATACATTTTGATTTAAGTAAAAGCCTGAGTTCAAATAAATAAGGAACCAAAATCTAGTGTGTTGGGAGTATGACTTCTACAGTATGTAGCATCATTCACAACAGTGGGGCCCATAGCCTGAGACATGGGTAAATGATATCTTTTCATTGGCTGATAAGGAAAAGGCAGAGGGAGGATCGTATTCAAGTTGTTCGATTCGAAAAAGAAAGATTTGGATCTGACATGAAAGAAGAAATAAACAAATTTAGGAATTAAAGAAAATGAAAACACTAAAAGAACAAATTTAAAAAATAAGAATAAATATTCTAAATAAATAAATATATGAAATTTAAAAGTGGAAGATGGACCGAATAAACCTATGGATGTGATGGATAGTTGTATAAGTGTCCAATTGAATCCTTTGAGATATAAATCCCAACAAACACAATTAAGAGCTCTAATCAACCCTCCAAGAAATAATCCATCGCAAATTGAAGGATGAAGAATGAATTCTGACAACTCATTAAAGAAAATTGAAAAGAAAACTACTTCTAAAAAATCACAAGAAAGAAATCTTGCACAAAGAAGCTAACTCCTAGAGTTGAAAACTTTATTAATGAAAACAATCGTATATTAATGAACAATGAAGAAGCCTTTATATAGGCTAGATAAGTACATCAAAATAAAACTCTAAAGTATACTGAAACTCTAATTAATATAAATAAGAAGTAGCTTTAAACTAAACTTTCTTATTTGACTAAGAAACAAAACTCCTAAACAACTTAAAAAATACTTAAACAACATCCAAAATTTGAGATAAATAAATAAAATAATAATAAAACATAATAAATAAAATATTGAGATCATATATAATAAAAATTAAGCCTAAAAATCAGACTCAATATGATTTAAATACGAACTAAAAAGCCTGAAACTCTTAATTTCTGTCATAATCCCGTCCAGAAATTTTGCTTGTGTTGTCTTCACTAAAATGGTCATAACTTGATCTCCCGAAGTCGAAATCGATTGATTCAAAGTGCGTTTTAAATCTAAGAGATAGATCTTCAAACGCTATGTAGATATATAAGCCCATAAATGTCTAGATCCCATCAAAAATTCATCGCAAATTGACTAATCTTTTCAATTTGAAAATTGGCAGCTTGGTTGAATTGACTTTAAATTTCAACCATTCCGTGCATGTATCATTCCTCGTTTCTTCAAAAATATTTATCCTCGCATATTGTCTTTGATCGAATCTTGGTTTGATTTGATTGGGCTTTGACCTTATTGTTGGGACTTGAGGTAGTGTAAGCATATCACATCCATGGGTCTAAAGGGTCGGAGGAAGGATCGTATTCAAGTTGTTCGACTCGAAAAAGAAATATTTAGATTTGACCTGAAAGAAGAAATAAAAAAATTTAGAAATTAAAAAAGCGAAAACATTGAAAGAATAAATTTAAGAACTAAGAATAAATATTCAAAATAATAAATAAATAAATAGACAAAATTTAAAAGTAGAAAATGGATCAAATAAACCGATGAATGTGATGGATAGTTTGATAAGTGTCCTGTAACACCCCAAACCCGACCTAGAAGTTAGGCCCGAATCTGGCGTGCCACATTGAAGTGTTTTTCGAAAACCATATTTTCATTGAAACCCTTCTTAAAGAAAAGCTTGAGTAAAAATCCCAGTTACGTCAGTTTATTTTTAATCATGGTTTATTAAAAAGTCATTCCCTTTTAAAACGTTATTTGTTGCGGAAGCTTAATTTAAAGCAGATGATTTGCGAAAATGTGATGTTTAAAGATTAAGTTGTGAAAGCGTAGTGTTTTGAAAACATTTATTGTTTTGGAAAACCGCGATCTACTTTTAACAGATAGAAACGTAATAAACTGAAAATCTTAAATTAAAAACCAGAATTTAAAAGAGGCCTTATTACAACCCAATAAGAAAACGGTTTAATTAAGGTGAAATAGAACACTAAAATTTAAAGTTGTTCGTAGTGTGGCCACCTCCGAGTCCTCCAGTACGTCGAACCGCCTACTGAGGATTACCTAAAAAATTAAAAAGAGGGGGTGAGTTTACGAAAAATCAGTGTGTACAACCCTCATCGGTCATAAAGCATGCATCACATCAATCCGACCTAAGCCCATTACAGTAATCAATGTGGCCTAAGCCCAACACAGTAACTGTGGCAATTGGGCCTTAGCCCATAATAGCCTCAGTTGGGCCTTAGCCCATAACACATGTCACATATCACGTCTATCTGGGCCTAAGCCCATCTCAACATCAAAAGCAGTATATGCAATGCATTAATGCCCAAACCAACCCTACACTCCGTCTCCTGTCCAACCCTGCACTCCTGTGGGGATTTAATCGACCCACCCATCCCTACACTCCTTATGTAGCACCGGTTGTGGCACTAACCAATATTGCAGCAAAGCTGCCAATCACATAATCGACTTAAAGCCATCGGTGGATCCACAATCGTCAAGCGACCATGCGACCCTAACAAATCATACACTTCCTTCAAATCAACAATCCCATCCCCCATGCAGTATAATATCACATGAATTCAGTCATACTATAAATAACATACAATAAAAATCATACAACATGTAGGGCGTTTTAGTCATTTTGCCCTTCAGGGGCATAACGGTCATTTTACCCTATGAGGGTATTTCGGTCATTTACCCTATGGGGGTATTATTTCAGTCAATTTACGACCTTACTGAAGGTCTACAATTGCCTTGAGCGACACAGATAACATATAACATCAAAACGGTGTATTTGGGCCCAAAGCCCAATACTCAGCTCAGGTGGGCCTACACTCTCGTGTGGCCCATTCGGCCCATTTTCAATCACGGCTATGTGAACGCTATAGCCCAGTTCAATTTCTGCCACTTTTCGTAAATTTAATCTGTGTGGGGTCCACGAGCCCATTGGGCCCACACGGCCCATGTTGGCCCAACAAGGCCCATAACGACCTAAGCCCATGAGAACGCTCATGGTGGCCTCAACCGTCTTACGCCCATATTCGTGGGCTCAGTCCACCACACGTGCGATCGCATGCTCGTGTGGCATCATTCGCCGGTATTTCGGCTTTTCGGTATTTTGGGATTTCGGCATTTACCGATCTACAGTTGGAGTGGTTTGTGTACACACCTGATTTACGAACGTGCGTTTAACCCACTCGCACCAAACCTATAATCCAAAAACACTCTGTTAGCCGAACGTCGTTTAAGGTTAATTTCATTCCATTACTAAACCCATAATGTAAACCTTACTCACCTTGCTTGAATGAGAGTCCTTGAATCTCCTAAATCCACTGACCATAATCGGTTACCCTCCTTAGTCAAATATCTATAATATCACAAATGCTATTAACAAAATTGCTTAGGAGAAAATGGCTTTAAGTCCAATCCATAAGTCATGAAATATTCGGCCCAACAATACTTACCTCCCAGAACCGGTTGATTACCAAAAGAGGAGAGGTTCGGCTTAGGAGAAGATTTGAAAGAAAACAAGGTAGAGTACTTACACTATTCGGTCAAATAAGAAAAAGTAGGAGAGATAACTCACAACTGAGTGATTCGGCAGGGATTGAACAGGAAAGAAAGAAAGAGACTTGGGCAAAACAACACAAGGCTTCGATATTTTGACAATTAAAGGTTTCGGCACATTTGCTGAACAGTTGCAGAACAATAGAATCTCAAATGGTTACTTGCAATTTCGGCACTAGAGGGAAAAGAGAGGAAAGGAGATTAGGAACTCAGAAATAAAGAAATAAAGAAAATGACCAAAAATGAAAAGAGAACCCACCTAGCTGAATTCCTATATTTTCCCCTTACCAAAAAGGCACTAAGTCAAAACCGAATAGGCACCTATAGACTCCTAAATTCGGCCAACTCCACCCCTTATCAAACTCCACGATTTTCTCCACCAAAATCTCCTCCATATCCACTCTTAAATCCCTCAATTGACTCATTCAAACTCTCCAACACAGAGTTTGAATCCAACACCAACTCTTGCCCACTCATGAGCAAAATAAATAATCTTTTTTTGCATGCAGTGAGACTTGAACCTCTGCCCTCCTTGCCATACCTGTGACACCACAACCACTCCACCACAGGCTCTCTTGTGTCTCCTTTTTAATCACAAATACTTATAAGGCTTAATTCCAGGAGTTAGGGTCCCCTAATGCTAAAAATAAAAATTTTCCAAATGACATGGCTTGAACCCAGGACTTCATAGAAGCCCCCTAACCTTCCAAAATCACTCACCTAATAGATCCAACATGCATTTGTGCCGTTCTTTTGTTCACAAAAGTTTTAAACGCTCCCATGTCCAAGGCCCAGTAGGCCCAATTGTACTAGGCCCAAATTCAAGGTGTTACATGTCCAATTGAAATCTTTGAGATATAAATCTCAACAAGCTCAATTAACGGCTCTAACCAACCCTCCAAGAAATAATTCTTGGTAAATTGAAGGATGAAGAACGAATTCCCACGACTCCTTAAAGAAAATCGAGAAGAAAACTAATTCTAAAAAATCACAAAAAAGAAATCTTGTACAAAGAAACTGACTCCTAGGGTTGAAAACTTTATTAATGAAAACAATTGTATGTTAATGAACAATGAAGAAAATTTTATATAGTCTAGCTAAGTACATCCAAATAAAACTCTAAAGTACACTGAAATTCTAATTAATCTAATCAAGAAGTAGTTTTAAACTAAACTTTCTTACTTGACTAAGAAACAAAAATTCCTAAACAACTTAAAATACTTAAACAATATCCAAATTTTGGAATAAATAAATAATAAAATAATAATACCTAATAAATACAATATTGGACTCATATATAATAAAAATTAAGCCTAAAATTAGAACCCATTATGATTTAAAATCGAATTAAAAGCCTGAAACTCAAAATTTCTGTCATAATCCTGTCTATAAATTCTGTTCACGTAATCTTCACTAAAATGCTCATAACTTGATCTCCCGAACTCAGATTGGAGTGATTCAAAGTGTGTTTCGAAGCTAAGAGATAGATATTCAAATTATATGCAGACATCTAAGCCCATAAATGCATGGATCTCATCCAAAAATTTATTGCAAGTTGATTAATCTTTTCAGTTTGATAATTGGTAGCTTGGTTGATTTGACTTTAATAAATTTCACTCATTTCGTGCATGTATCATTCATCGTTTCCTAAAAATGATTCATTCTCACATATTGTCTTTTATCGAATCTTGGTTTGATTTTCTTTGCCTTTGACCTTGTTGTTGGGCCTTGAGGTTGTGTAAGCCCATCACATCCATGGGTCTGAAGTAGGGCCTTGAAACTCATATCATTGGCATTAAATGGTTGATGAAAAGTAAACGTGACCAAGGATCATTTGCCTATTTTTTTAATAACTTGATTACTATTTGATATTAATAGGCTTTTCATGAAGGAAGAAGTAATGGTTATCATGAGATAAAATAGGATCATATTGGGAGAACGAATATTATCCCAAAGAGATTAAGGATATCATATGTGGGTAACACACTTATGACAAGGTCATCGGACGAGCACTAATCGAGTTGCTTTCATAATGGTATGTCATTGAGGAGAGCTCAGTCACAATACTATAGTGGAATGAATTCGTGACTAAATGACTTTATAATTAATAAGTGAAAAGTTGGAACTTAATTATAAATCATTTGAGCCTCAATCTCATATGTCCAATTGGTTCCTTCGCTAACTCGTTAAAACCAAAAATGAATTGTGTATTTGAATCGAAATGAACAGAATGAATAGAAATAGAGAAGTGGAAAACATTCAGAAATGATTATGGTTTTCTCCAAAATGGAGAAATAAAATTATTTGGAAATGAATGTGGTTTTCTCAAAATGGAAATGAAAATGAGAAATGATTCATTTGCAAATGAACATGGATTTATCAAAAATGATCAGAAGAACGAGTTTATGTTTTTGAGCTATTTAAAGTAAAAAAATGAAAATAAACCATTCAGTCATAGTGAACAAGTTGAATGATTAAATATTAAATATATTTTCTCGAAATTTTACCAGGGGTAAAATCGTCATAATTTTACCAAGGGTAAAATTGGGATGAAAAAATTATTCGATATATATTTATTGAGGTTTATTTTGGGAAATATAAAAGCAAATATTGGGTTGGATCAAATTATAAAGTATTGGGTTAAAAACCCACTAAGTACTTGTAATTGGACCCGATATGAAAGAGGCCCAAAAGCCCCTCATGTTAATAGGGTGGATGGCTAACCCTAGTTAATATTAACTAGGGTTGCTGCCACCTATACTCCTAATTAGATAAGGAGTTCATTTTTTTAGTTGAAATAAACTTCTACAATTCAAAAAGGGTTCTACCTTCTCTTCCTCTAAATAGATGACACATGTAGAGCTAAAAATACAACCTTCAAGATATTGTTACTCTACAGAAAAATAGAGAGAATTTATTCTCAACTATTAAATATATTTTTTCGGAATAACAATTCTATTGTTATCTATTTGAGAAGAGAAATTTTCTTTCCACATAAAAGAAAAGAATTTCTAGTTCTATGTTTCGGTTCAATTAGTTCAGACCCACACTCGAAATAGTTCATGGTATGAGAATAGCGGAGAAGATCGTTTGGTTGAAAGTCAAGAATGACAAGGATCCATCTATCTGAAAGTAGAGGTACGATTTCGTTTTAAGGTTTATTACTATAAATATCAAAAACTGGGTCAATTTTCAAACTTTTTATTTTTCAACGTGTAAGAAAACGATTTTCAAACCGAATTTTTTTTCCAACAGATAAGCATGTCATATAGTTTAGGAAAAGAATGCCACATGTACTTGTCATGAAATTATTAATCGTTCATGTTTGAAACCGGACATAAAAATCTTACATGTTTTTAAAAGATTGAGTGGGAGAAGGTCCCTAAACAAGACCTACAGTCTCTATCAATAGTCTTTTGTGATTCTATGACAATATAACTACCCTACGGCAGGATTTTCATATGGATTTCACTGAGGAAATTTCCTAAAAGAAAGAAGAATTATCTTGAAACCATATGATACTTGGTCGGCCACGTTGTAGGTATTATCATGCGGTATAACAAGAAGTTTTTTTTAAAAAAAGGACAGCTAGTCACAACATGTCACTAGGTGAGATTGTCCCACGATGACTCATTTGTGATACATTATGCGATAGGTGTTGAGTTGATGGTTATATACTTAAGATCTTCTAATTAAGTAACTTCCCACGAAGATCTACTTAAGTTAGAAAGATGACCAAATGTAAAATGATTATTAGTACATGTGAATGCCTAAGGAATTAGGTTCATGTATTAATTGGATGAAAATCTATGTTCTTACTAGTTGATTAAGATTGTCCCATAGTGACTTAATTCAATGGGTGTAGGAATTCTCGTTGCAATGACTTACAAATGTTTTAAAGGTTTAATGTAAGACGCATGCATCATCTTAATGCATATCGTATGTTGCAAAATGTTTTCTCAATATTTGCTAAATACAAAGATATTAATGAATGAATATTTTATTTTTCAGTTAAAAAATGACACCTACTCCCTTAATACACCTACTTACTAAGAACAAACTAAACGAAAATAACTATAAGGAATGCAAAAGAAACCTCATGATTGTCCTAAGTTGTGAGAAACTCAAATTAGTCCTTGATAATAAATGACCTCTGGCCACTCAAGCTGAGGCTATATACCATTCTCAAACATGAAACCTAACTATTTGTCTATATCAAATTTACCATTTCTAGCTTTACATATCAACAAAATCTAATATTATGCAAAATCGACTCAAACCTAGGTACATACCATATATCAAAACAAAAGGAACTATATAAACATCATTGAGTCGAGGACCACAAATTGGATGCTAAAATCACCTCTCAAAACTTTGAGATCTACCTAAACATGCGCACAGAATAAACAAATCGTGCACTGAGCAATAAAGCTTGGTGATACTTTCATGATACAAGTCAATATAATTCAAGCATTAATCAAATGCATACAATCAATTCAAATTCAAACTTTAGCCATTTCACATACACATTCATGCCAAAAGCTTCCATTATTTCTAACCGGTTCACATAATTTTTTTATACTTTCTTTATCATGAATTGTATATATGCACACATACAATTTCATAACCTCATATCATTTCATATACTAATATCAATTCACAAGATCTTACCATTTCAATTCAAATAATACATTATACTAGTTTACCAAAATTTGATTTATTTCATTTTTCAATTTCAAGATTTGATTTCAATGTTTCATCCAATGGAACCCTAGTAAAATGGACTCGGATACATGGATGAACTACACGACACCAAGGTAGCTCGTATGAGCTTAAACTTCACCACACCAAAGCACTGAAGTGCAAAAGCCCGTAAGCATCAATGTATATACATATAAAAATACATCCCTCCACCACACCAAAGTCTCCATAGATATAAAGAATACTCGATGATCCGCAACTGATGATGGATCTCGATATAACCTGTCATAATCTCCAAATTATCAAATATCCCCTACAAGCGCCCAGATGACCCTATTGGCATGCCACTCGTATCCTAACCTTTTACTAAGATCACATAGGCATCAATTATCCATATTTGCATTATCATACCCTGTAATCATTCATATTTGCATATTCATACTCTGTAATGGCTTACATTTACTTGTCATACCCTATAACCGATCACATTTTCATTTTTCATACCCTGTACACTATACTATCACATAACAATCATTTATCTCATTTGATTTCATTTCAATTCAATCCAATTCATCATTAACACACAAATATTTCATATCATATAACATGTTTCAATCTATTCTCATATTACACATCAGATGCCCATTAAATACTACTACTTTCCATTTGTTAAAATTCAGTCCACTATCTCAATAATCATTATCAATCATAGCAAATCAATTAATCCAACCATTATTAACTAACCTCGATACTTAACTGTGCAATAAGACATGAATATGCAAATAAATAGATTGATCTCAAATCATAAAAGCACAGATCAAAATCTCGCGTTACTTTTCGACAACTCTCGCTTGTCCTTTCCTCTTGACGGCCCGGCGTTGTCCTTAACTACGATCGATAATTAATAAAGGAACCATATCAAAATTAATCCAATTCAAATTCAAATATAAAACCAAGCATATTTTTCATTTTATTCAATTTAGTCCCTAAACTCGAGATAAGCCTATCTTTCAATTTTAGCATCGGATCAAAATTTGATTTGACATTCACTCGGATCAAAATTTGATTTGACATTCACTCGTTAGGGACCCTATAATTTTTATTCCTAGCATGATTTCATAATATTTTTTCACTTTATTCAATTTGGTCCCTAATGTTACAAAGTTAACAACCAATCTTATAAGCTTTACAATTTAGTCCTTTTTATAATCTAAGCTTAATATCTATCAATTTCAAGCCTATTTCATCAATTTCTCAACAATGGAAACTTACTAAAAACTTAAAAATTGCACAAATTGATACATGGATAGCTAAATCAAGCTCCCATGACCATAAATCTATAAAAAAAAATTCATGAATTTAGCTTGGTTACCTTATTAGAATTGATGGTCGAATGTATAGGATGGCTTCTAGCTCTTTCTTTCTTTTTCTCTTCAGGAATCAGTGGAAGAAGATGATAATATCATATTTCTTTCCACTAAAATGCTATATATACTAAGATTTACATTTAATTAATCATAGTTAGTTAGATTAATTAGGTTTTATTATAATAATTTAACTATTAATTAAGCTTAATGTAAAAATCATCATCATCCACTAACTATAAGAAAATAATGGTTTAATAACCATTTTATCCCTTTGGATATTTTCTATCTAAGCCCCCAAGCCTTTTCTTAATTAAAACTCAATAGCAATTGACTTTTACAATTTAGTCCTTGAGCTTTAATTCACTACTTTTCCGGCTAAATTACTTAACCGAAATTCAATATATTTTTATTTTACATTTATGGACTCGGTTTATGGAAATAGGATTCCAATACCGCTTTTTTCGACACCATTGGAAACTAAGTCGTTAAACTGCCCTAAGCCTTAGAATGTTACAAGCCTAAAAGTCTTGTGCAACTTTAACATCTCTGTTTATAAAACCAAAACTTGAAATACCTAGTGAGAAATGAATAAGTTAAATTCCTTCTTGTGTATATACATCATATCTGTCTAGCTTATTTTGATGAAATAATATGAAGTATAATGCCTTTCTATAATTGCCTCTATATCTATTACCATAAAGTTGTCATGATTTTAACGGCATTAGAATTGGGTTGAGTAAATTATTTAATTAGAAAATTAATTTAATAAATAATATTTATTTTGAAAAATAAGAAAACATGTATTGAGCTGGATTAAATTATAAAGTGTTAGGTTAAAAGTCTAGAAAGCACATATAATTGGATCTGATACAAGAGAGGCCCAAAGCCCCCTTATAACAAGAATGAGGGGCGGCAACCCTAGAAAAATTGATCGTGTCCAAACTAACTATGACAACGAATAAGGCAAGTGCACCTACCGTTCGGTAGTATAGCTATGGCAAGACCGGAAATATCGTATCCTCAAGGACCAAGAGTACTAGTAGTTACTATCTTTTTTATTATCTAGCCTAAGTATTAAGGGAATTGATGTTTATCTAACTAATTACTAAACTAAGGATGCTAAGACAAAGAGAGTGAATTGGGAAAATACTTTTGGGAAAAACCAGTTGATTAAGATAATACCCGAGGAAGAATCCACCTAGACTTCACTTGTTATTTAACTCTGAACCAGACGATTTATTCACTTGACTTGATCCGTAGGATTCCCTAATTTATATTAATACCTCTTTCGAGGCTACTAACGTCTAACCCTAGGTTGATTAATCGAAATCTCTTTCTAATTAAAACCCCTAGTGTTGCATTAACTCGATCTATGGACTCCCATATTAGGTTTGACCCTAATCCGGTAGATTTTCGTCATCCTATCTCTAGGGTTGCGATCAACTCCACTTAACTATGCTAGATCTACTCTTAAACAGGGATTTTTTCTCCACTGCCTAAGCACATCAATACTTGAATCAATATCCTGAAATATTAAAACAAGAATTAAGAACACATAGTTAAGAACAAATCAAGTATTTATCATATAGTTCAGAAAACAATAATAAGATCTGTCTTAGGTTTCATCCCCCTCAGGTATTTGAGGGGTTTAGTTCATGTTTAATAAATAATACATCTCAGAAGAAAGTAAATAACAAAACATAAGAAAAACCCTAAAACCCCTGAAGGAAATTGAAGGAAAGATCTTCCGTCTTGAGCGTGATTCCGGCTTCTGAGATGGATCAACTGGCTGTCTTGGAGTAATTCCCCTGTGTTCAGCCCTCTCTGGCTTCGCCCCCGACCAAAGACCACTCTTTAGGTTATACTTAGGGTGTTTATATAGGCTTCGGAATGTCTTTCTTGGCCCACAAGTAGCCTATTTCGAATGAAACTCATCTTGGCTATAGCAGGGACACGCCCATGTGACACGCCCGTGGTCGACTCTCTTGGCCGTGGTCGATCCTGTTTGCCACACACGGCCGTGTGATCTAGCTGTGTACGATGTTCTAGGCCATGTCTCGGTTGTTACTCAAAACGCACGGTCGTGGGTGATAGTCCAGGCCGTGTGAGTCTCTAAGGTAATCCCATTTTGCCTCTTTTTTGGCCCGTTTCTCGTTCCTTTCGACTCCCTAAGCTCTCCTGAGTATAAAACATGAAATTAAGAGATTAGGAGCATCGAATTCCACAATTCAAGGGATTAAATCATCCAAAAGTATGCTAAATGTGAGATTAAAATATGTATATATTACGATTTATCAAATACCCCCACACTTAAGCATTTGCTTGTCCTCAAGCAAAATTCTCAACTCATAATTAAAATAGAATTTCCTCAATTCATAACCTTCATTAATAATGTTTCATCATAATTCATAGGTAATTCATACATTGATAAT
Organism: Gossypium sturtianum; assembly: GCA_025698515.1. Lineage (NCBI taxonomy): Eukaryota > Viridiplantae > Streptophyta > Magnoliopsida > Malvales > Malvaceae > Gossypium > Gossypium sturtianum. The sequence continues at coordinate 31,935,588 of CM046943.1, read as the reverse complement.
TTAACCGGAAGGTTCCTAAAGATTCAAACAATCAAAGTCATAGTTTTTATAGTACGAAAAATAGGTGTTTCCCCTTACCTACATAATTACCTTTAATTCAAAATCGACAAAAATTGAAATCCTCACTAAAGGTTCACTCAATCACTCAAAGTGTTTAAGGTTCAAATATAAGCACTCAAGAGTCAAACAGGAAAAGTTAATCCCATAGGCTTGCCTGAAAATCAAATCTCCACCACTGTAAAATGAGATGATACACAAATCAAAAGGTCTTTTATGGGTTGTAACAGGGCTTGGGTTAAATGTTTGGATAAAGGCTGAATTAGAGGGTTAGTATCAAGACTGAATTGATAAATTACGTAACTAGAAAAGTAACTAAAGCTTAAATAATTACATCAATTGAAAACTGAATACTAATAACATGATCTTCTTCTCAAAATATAAAATTAACTACTTAAGCTCCAATAACAAAGAAATAATAATGAATAGATTCCTACAATTATATATATATATTAAGAACAAATCAAGTACAATAATAAGATAGAATTTAACAACTGAAATAAAGAAAATAGTTAAGTAACCGATCAAATCAAATCTCGATATAAGGGTAGTCAAGAGAAATGGTGATAACAAATACAAAGTGGGTTTTGGGTTAATATTAATGGGTGAGTTAAGAAATGGTTTGTTAGGCTCAAAGGGGTTCACTAGGGATTAATTATGAAGGTAGGACTTTTTGGAAGTAAGTGGGTTAAAACCTAGGTGCCTTTATTATCTTAGTATATCAAATCAAAGGTGTGGTCTCAGTATGTATAAACGAAACAAGTTCTAGAATAACAAATCAATGTTGACACACTCATAATCAATAAAGTGAGCACGAAAAATGTATGCTCTAAAGGCTCAAAATCTCACGAAAATTATGGGCTTTTGATATCAACCTTGTAAATTTCAAACTTCAAGGTAATAATTAGATTCAGGTAGACAACCTATCAAATTTTTAATTCTGAAAATAAACTCATCATGCTTGATTCTCTAGTCTCCTAAAGTTTAAATCATCACTGCACAATTAACTATGACTTAATCCAAAACATATCAATGAAAATCATAAATCAAAGGAAATTTCATTCTACTTGATAATATGAGAACATTTACTTAAGAACAAGATATAATTCAGGGATTTGAGAATAATGCAAAAAGTTAGGCACTTTTTTAAATGAACTTCACCCCCCACACTTAAGATGTACATTGCCCTCAATGTACAAAGAAAGATAATAACCATGTAGTAATAGATCATAAGAGAGGGAGAGAGGTGAAACTTCCTAGATTTCGGATGGATTTCTTGAGTTGGAAGTGTGGAAACTTGATTCGGAGGTGAAAGATAAGTTGGAGGAGGCGTCTCTAGTGGTGGTATGGTGGCCACCAACAATCACTGTGCTAGATGAAGAAATTAGGTAACTTGTGAAGAAATAGCCAGGAAATAATAAGAATAATTCAAAATATACTAAATATGTATTTAAAGATAAGAAAGATAAAGAAAAGGAAAATAAAGGAGAAGAGAAAAGACATAGGTAGAATAAATGGACTCAAATGTCCTTGGCTTGTCGAGCAAAAGAAGCGGTCGGCATGAACTTATGTGGATCGGTCTCGCACGAGGAGACTGTACTAGGGTCCTTTCGTTTCTTCGACATGGGGATGGTGGTGAGAATGGTGAAAGAAAAGGAATAAGGGAAAGGGGAACAGAAAATGAAGGGAGAGGATAGTGAGAAGAGAAAGGGGTGTGGTGGCTGGGGGTTGGTTGAAGAAGAATTTGGGGAGAAAGTGAGAAGAAGGGGGGTCTTAAATAAGAAACAAGGACCTGGTTGCTGCCCACGCCCGTGTACTGTAGGCGTGTTCGATCACACGATCGTATTACACGGCCGTGTGGTGGCTCATTCGTTTCTCCCACGCCTGTGTAAAGGTTTCCACGCCCATGTCTCTTTCTCAGTGTCGGCCACGGCCTCAAAGCACGGGCGTGGCTTATACCCGTGTGACTTTTTTAGTGTCTACCACGGTCGTATCGCACGGCCGTGGCATTTTATAGCCGTCCGTAATTTGGGGATTTTATTCGTCATTTGTAACATCCCAAAGATGGGGCTATTTGGAATTTAATTATTTTTCCTTATGTATGAACTGTTGTGATATTATTTATGGAATAATAGAGCTTAATTAAGGCTTTTAGTGGGCACGGCTTGGTAGAAAATTTCAGTTTTTTTTTAACTTTAAAGGCAGGGAGCCTTAGCAGGGGGGTGTTATAAGAATAAATGTGGATAATTTGATATAAAAATCAGCTTGGAAAAGTGGCAAAAGGAGGGCCACTTAGGTCCTCAGTCAGGTCAAGATCATCCATGATCCTTTCAGTTGACTCTAGCGGTGATTCTGCCAGACCGGGTGCCACTCCCGACACACCCCGGAATACCTCCGCTCCGTTAGATCGAGTCGCTCGGGGGACGATTTCCGAGCTCCCAAATTTCCACCGCCCCACCACCATCTCCAAGACTACTGAAAAGCGACTTGCGATACCGCCTCACCACCGGCCCGATCCTCGCTCCTCACTCAAAAAGTAGGAGGTGGTGGTGGCGATGGTACCTCATTTTGAACCTTGTCCCGACTGACGGGTTCGGACACCGTCATCCTACCCCTACCGCGTCCACGGCGTCCACGTCCTCTAGATTTCATTCTATCTACCGCGCTTTTAATCGATTAAGAAAAATTTTATGCGTTAGCATTTGTTCCACTTTCTTATTCACGAAGAAATTTTATGGATAGAGTTTTAATCGAGAGATTCTTTCGAGCAACCAAGGTTTTGATTTCCTATCCTAGCTCGCACAAAGAAGTTCATGCATCCATTCCTTAATACTTTCCATACCTATTCGCTCATCGGACATTTCGCCCATTTCTATCCCGAGGGTATTTTCGTCTTTTTTCCTACTGAGGGTATTTTCGTAATTTTCCGAACCAAAATATTTTTTTTGATGATTTCCAAAGCTAAGTTGTTGAATTTTTGTAAAATAGTTGAAATTTTTGAGCAAAACCATTGAACTGATATTTTATGAACCGAGGGCATTTTAGTAATTTTACCCCCTAAGGGCATTTCTGTAATTTTCCACAATCAAGTTTTTCGAGAAAAACGTTGTAAAAATAATGTTCTCGAATTTGAAAAAAAAATTTATTGCACAAGTTTTGAAACATTAGGGTTTGTTGTTTCATTCTTTTTCGAAAACATGGCTAATTCCCTTTTGGGTTTTAATCATTGTGTTTAGCCTATATGACCGAGCCCTCCCGGTCAGGGTGAACCAAAGCTACGCACCAGGCAGAATTCGAGTGAAGAGGAGGTGGGTCACGCGGACCGCTTAAATACCAAGCTCTCACCGAACCTTTCTAGACATGCGCATAGAGGTTACCACACCACTGAGCCTTCTGAGTTAGGGTGAACCGAAGCTACGCACTGTAGGATACTGCGAAGAGGAGGTGAGTCACGAGGACTACTTAAATACCTGTGCTCTTCCGGATCCACTCCTAGACATGCGTACAGGGGTTACCACACCCTAGCTCATTGACTAAGTCATAGGTTGGTTTAGTTCCTTAAGTCTTATGCTTCGTTTGTGTGTTTGAGTAGCCTAATCCTAGGGTTCAAGTTCCTATAAGTCTATCTATGTTCCATGCTTCCTACCCTTCTACACGAATATAATTCACAAAGAGGTTTCGATGTACTTACGGGCGGATCGGTGCTAGGAGACTCGGAGCCATCTTTGTTCAAAACCAAAAATCATTCCATAAGGCCTACAAAACATTTTTGGGCCTTGGGCCCCCACAAAGAGCTTTGAACTTGGCTCGATACCAATTTTGTAACAACCCAAACCCGGCCCAAACACTATGGCCGAATCAGAAAGTTGCTACTGATGGAAAAGATTTTTGGAAAACCTTACTTAGAATTTATTTAAAAGTTAATTCAACCAAGTTATTATAGAATATCGAGTGTGCCCGATGGCACTATGAAAACATTTTCGTGTTAATTTGGGAAAACATGTGACTTTAATTTAATATTGGTAATCATATTTTAAAACAATTATTCGACATATGAAAAATAAAAAAAAAATATCGGGAGGCCTTATTACATCCAAATAAACTAAAAACAGGAAATAAAATTTATCATAACTAAGATTAAAGTTCATATAATTTAAATCCACCGCATGGCCACCTCGAGTCCAACGGCTCCTCAACCGCCATCTACGAGTCACTGAAAAATGTTAAAGGAGAAGGTGAGTCACCAAGACTCAACATGTAACCCTTCCCCGTTTTAAAGACATTTCCATACACAACATATAACGATTAATATGCGTAATATTATGTGCCTCAACCTAGCCAATAAACGCCCTTTGTCTACCCCATTGTGGTACCAAACCCATGGTGGTACCAAACCATCGGTGACATATAGTCACGATGTGTTACCAAAACAACGGTGTCCGTAGACACGAATCAATTGATGGGGCCAACCCATCGTGTGATACCAAATCAGCGCGCAGGCGATCCCATATCTCAAGTGGGGCCAACCCGCGGTGGTGTTAACCACAGGGACGAGTCGCTATGAGGTACCAAACCTCGGAGGTACCAAACCTCTCGGTGACCGTAGTCACGAGTGTGTTACCAAAACATCGGTGCCCGTCGGCACATTAATCTGCCCCTCCACTCATCAATCCCACATCGTCACATATGTACATGTTTCATGTCATCACATACTTAAATCTCATGTATCAATACATCATGCTTCCCAAAAGCATCGAATAAAAATTCATATTAACAGTACTTACACTGAATCACCATCTATACCGATATGGTATATTATCCAATGCTACATAAAATCAAGATAGCATTCACAACAATCACCACATTAACAAGTTATACGTGTGTATGTACACACCGTCACCACCGAGTCGTCTAAATCCGAAAAGAGATGTGGCCACCCTAGATCTACTTGTCCCTATATTCGCCAAATACATGGGTTAGTACCATGGCCTATTCGCCCAAACCAAATTGAGAAGGGTTCTTGTGAACCCGAAATCTTACCTATCACCCCTTGAGTACTCACCTCGGTACTTGATATGCGATTCTCGCTTTACTCCTACATTCGGCCATCACTAGAGTTATTAGCCTCTGGCTTAAACGAATAGTAAATAAATATAGATCCTTACCAAAGTCACTTGACAGGAATGGGCTTGGATCAGATACCTTAAGATCCCAAAGACCTAAAGCAGAATCGATTCCATCATCGATTAGCCATGAAATAATTCACTTTTCCTTTTAATCAAGTCGACAGAGAGAAGGGGTATGGGAGAGGAGTTTCGACATACTTACCCTTGCTTTAATATTCGGCCAAGACTTCAAAATATGGAGGAGGAAAATTCGGTTATGACTAGGGAGTAGGTTCGGCTAGAGAGAGTTTAATAGGGAGAAAAGGGGATTTCGGCAAAGGGTAAGGTGTAGGTTTGGCTAAGGTTGATTTCAATATTGATCAAGGCTTGCTCTTGAGTGAAAAAAAGGGAATGAAGAAGAAGTATGGGAGGAGTTTCGGCCAAGGTCTTAAGAGAATAGAAAAAATAAAACAAGGAAGGAAGAGGTTAGGAATTTCGACTAATAGCTAAAAAAGAAAACAAGGTGGTAGGTTGAGGTTTTTATAGGCATTCGACACCCCCCCTCCTTCTTGCCGTCCACTCCTCTCATGAGGAGTTCAAATTTTGGCAAACCTCCTACAATTCCTCTTGGCCAATTGTTTAAACCAATTCAAAATAACTTGAGTTAATCCCATAATAATCTAAATGAAAATTTAATAAGAAGCTAATATTATCCATTTAATCTAAATAATATCCCTCTTTATCTTCCATCATCTTATTATCTAAATAAATAAATAAAAAGAGATTAAAGAGAGAAAAACTCTCCCTCTTATTGCCGTCCCACTTAAAGAGCAAAAAGGAGAATCTTGTGACTCGAACCAAGGCTCTCCCTTATCCCTTGTGGCGTCACATGTAGCTCCTTATACGATCCAAGCCCATTCCCTGTCAAGTGACTTTGGTAAGGATCTATATTTATTTACTATTCGTTTAAGCCGAAGGCTAATAACTCTAGTGATGGCCGAATGTAGGAGTAAAGCAGGAATCGCATATCAAGTACCGAGGTGAGTACTCAAGGGGTGATAGGTAAGATTTCGGGTTCACAAGGAACCCTTCTCAATTTGGTTTGGGACGAATAGGCCATGGTACTAACCCATGTATTTGGCCGAATATAGGGACAAGTAGAACTAGGGTGGCCGACATCTCTTTTCAGGATTTAGACGATTCAGTGGTGACGTGTGTGTACATACACACGTATAACTTGTTAATGTGTGATTGTTGTGAATGCTATCTTGATTTTATGTAGCATTGGATAATATACCATATCGGTATAGATGGTGATTGAGTAAGTACTGTTAATATGAATTTGTTATTCGATGCTTTTGGGAAGCATGATGTATTGATACATGAGATTTAAGTATGTGATGACATGAAACATGTACATATGTGACGATGTGGGATTGATGAGTGGAGGGGCAAGATTAATTGTGCCGACGGGCACCAAGTGTTTTGGTAACACACTGTGACTACGGTCACCAGAGGTTTGGTACCTCCAGAGGTTTGGTACCTCATAGCGACTCGTCCCTGTGGTTAACACCACCGTGGGTTGGCCCCACTTGAGATATGGGATCGTCTGCCAGTGATTTGGTATCACACGATGGGTTGGCCCCATCAATTGATTCGTGTCTACGGACACCAGTGTTTTGGTAACACATCGTGACTATATGTCACCGGTGGTTTGGTACCACCGATGGTTTGGTACCACAATGGGTAGACAAAGTGGCGTTTGGTTGGCTAGGTTGGGGGCACATAATATTCTGCATATTAACTGTTATATGTTGTGTATGGAAATGTCTTTAAAACGGGGGAAGGGTTACATGCTGAGTCTTGGTGACTCACCTTCTCCTTTAACATTTTTCAGGTGACTCGTAGATGGCGGTTGAGGAGCCGGTTGGACTCGAGGTGGCCATGCGGTGGATTTAAATTATATGAACTTTAATCTTAGTTATGATAAATTTTATTTCCGATTTTTAGTTTAGTTGGATGTAATAAGGCCTCCTGATATTTTTTTTTTTTGTTATTTTTCATATGTCGAATAATTGTTTTAAAATATGATTACCAATATTAAATTAAAGTCACATGTTTTCCCAAATTAACACGAAAATGTTTTCATAGTGCCATCGGGCACACTCGATATTCTATAATAACTTGGTTGAATTAACTTTTAAATAAATTCTAAGTAAGGTTTTCCAAAAATCTTTTCCACTGTAGCAACTCGGATTCGGCCATAGTGTTTGGGCCAGGTTTGGGTTGTTACATCATTGGCTCGTACGACCTCTGCCATGCCAGTGTGTAAATCCGTGATGCCCATACGGCCACGGCCACCCTCGTCTGCAAGACCGTGTGGTACGGAAATCTATGCTTTATTTAACTTGGTTAGTCTTTAGTTAGGTGTTAAAAATCAAAGATATGAAAATTAAAGGGGTTAGTGCTCGGGTTGCCTCCCAAGAAGCGCTCGTTTAAAGTCTTAAGCTAGACTTACCTCTCATAATCATGGTGGTTTGAAGAGTTGAAGCTCCTCATTCTTGCTATCAATTCGGTTATCGATATATAGTTTAAGTCGAGTGGTGTTTACCTTAAAAGTGCCGAATTCAGAGTGAGTCACCTCGACCGTTCCGTATGGGAAGACATTGAGTACCTTAAAAGGGATTTCTTTGTTCGTTTTAAGGTTTGAAGTGGTGATTCGAGGGTCTTTCTCATCCAACAATACCTGATCTCTTATTTTGAAGTGATTTGTTGTTCCTATAAGCTCGTTTGGGGGTTCCCTCGGTTTTGCTTCGTGTGTTCCTAGTTTCTCCTTGAAATGTGTCTTCCACTTATCTAGTTCCTCGACCTGAAGCCTTCGTTCCTCATGAATTACTTCTTTATTGGCACGGGGTCTAGGATCAGGTTCAGATGTGTACTTCTGAGGTGCTTCCTGAAAAGAAGGTTGAACCAATTGGTTATCAATAGAATTTATGTTCTCACCTTTTTCACTTAACGTCCTAGCCGAGTCAAGAGCCTGAAAAGTGATCGTTTCGTCACCTACACAAAATGTGAGTTCTCCTGTACCAACATCAATTTTAGTTCTGGCAGTTGCTAAAAAGGGTCTTCCTAGGATTAAAGGAATATTATTGTCCTCATCCACGTCTAAAACGACAAAGTCTACTGGGAATATAAATTTATCAACTTTTACTAGCACATATTTGATTATACCCCTAGGAACTCTAATGGTTTTATCAGCTAATTGAATGCTCATCCTAGTTTGTTTGGGTTTCCCTAGACCTAGTTTTTTAAATATTTTGTAAGGCATAACGTTGATGCTTGCCCCTAGATCTGCTAAAGCATTATCAATAGATAAACTACCAATTAAACAAGGAATCGTAAAACTCCCTGGATCTTTTAATTTTTGTGGTAGTTTGTTTTGTAGAATTGCTGAGCACACTGCGTTTAACTCCACATGCGATGCCTCGTCTAACCTCCGTTTGTTTGTGAAAAGCTCTTTTAAAAATTTCCTTAAATCTGGCATCTGTGAGAGAGCTTCAAGAAACGGTAAGTTAATATGTAATTTCTTTAAGAGTTTAAGAAATTTACCAAATTGTTCCTCTGTGTGGTCTTTCTTCATCGTATTGGGATATGGCACTCGAGGTGTATACTCTTTAATGACAAGTTTCTGTGTATCGTGGCTTACCTCAACCTTACCTTTATTTACCATAGGTTCTTGCCTTGGCTCAGATTCGAATTCTACTAACCCTTCACTATTGTGATCAGTAATGGCATGAATTTGCTCCTTTGGGTTAGTTTCAGTGTTGCTTGGCAAGCAACCTTGCGGTCGTTCTGAGATTAGCTTAGCTAGCTGACCTAACTGGTTCTCGATCCCTTGAATCAATGCTTGCTGATTTTTGAGCATTATCTCGTTGTTTTGAAAACGAGTTTCTGACACCGCGATAAATTTTGTTAGCATCTCCTCAAGGTTCAGCTTTTTCTCTTGTGGATAGGGTTGCTGTTGAAAGCCTGGAGGGGGTTGTTGTCTTTGATTTCCTTGACCTCCCCATGAGAAATTTGGATGGTTCCTCCACCCTGGATTATAAGTGTTACTATAAGGGTTATTTTGAGGTCTAGAATTACTACCCATATAGTTCATCTGTTCGTTTTCTATGCTAGGGTTGTAGGGTGGGTATTCGTATTGTTTGACCCTCCTCCATTTGTATCAGATCGCATCACTTTGGATGTACTGCGAGGAACCACGAAACCATCAATTTTCTTACTTAAGAGTTCTACGATTTGATAGCATGGTTACTACGTCGAGGTTGAAAACACTTGGCGACTTTTGTTGGCTTTGTTCTCATAACTTGCCAGCGATAATTATTCGGTGACATCTCTTCAATGAATTCATAAGCGACCTCGTGTGTTTTATTGTTTAGTGTACCACCGGCGGATGCATCAATCAACTGCCTAGTCGAGGGGTTCACACCGTTGTAAAAAGTTTGAACCTGTAGGCATAATGGTAACCCATGATGATGGCACCTTCTCAATAAATCCTTGTATCTCTCCCATGCGTCATAAAGTGTCTCTAAATCCATATGCACAAAAGAAGAGATATCATTCCTCAATTTAGCCGTTTTAGCCAGCGAAAAATATTTTAACAAAAAATTTTCAGTCATTTGCTCCCATGTAGTGATTGATCCTCGTGGAAGAGAATTCAACCACTGTTTGGCTTTATTCCTTAAAGAAAAGGGAAATAACCGAAGGCGAATGGCATCATCAGAAACGCCATTAATTTTAAACGTATCGCATAGTTCCAAAAAGTTCGCTAAGTGTGTGTTAGGATCCTCATCCTGCAAACCATTAAACTGAACAAATTGTTGAATCATCTATATAGTGTTAGGTTTCAGTTCAAAATTATTTGCAACGACAGCATGTCTAACAATATTTGATTCAGTTCCTGTTAAATTAGGTTTAGCATAATCATACATAGTTCGAGGAACAGGATTTTAATTAATCGGGTTTGCGGCAACTACAGGAGGTAGCGGATTATTATCAGCCATCTCTTCGGTAGTATTGGTATCGTTCTCGTGCTCTCTTCTTGTGTGTCTTGTAGGCCTTGCCTAATTTCTCTCTGCTTTTTTTGACGGTTCCTTCTATATCACTATCGTAAAGTAGAGGTCCTGACGGGTTTCTTCTAGTCATAAACTAGAATACCTGCCAGAAGCAAGGAAAAAGAAAAATTAGCAAATTTCAAATAAAATAAAAATAAACTGCAAATAAATAGAATGGCTAAAGTAATAAAAATTTAGTTTTCCTAATATCTTAGTTCCCTAGCAACGGCGCCAAAAACTTGATCGTGTCCAAACTAACTATGACAACGAATAAGGCAAGCGCACCTATCGTTCGGTAGTATAGCTATGGCAAGACCGGAAATATCGTATCCTCAAGGACCAAGAGTACTAGTAGTTACTATCTTTTTATTATCTAGCCTAAGTATTAAGGGAATTGATGTTTATCTAACTAATTACTAAACTAAGGATGCTAAGACAAAGAGAGTGAATTGGAAAAATACTTTTGGGAAAAACCAGTTGATTAAGACAATACCCGAGGAAGAATCCACCTAGACTTCACTTGTTATTTAACTCTGAACCAGACGATTTATTCACTTGACTTGATCCGTAGGATTCCCTAATTTATATTAATACCTCTTTCGAGGCTACTAACGTCTAACCCTAGGTTGATTAATCGAAATCTCTTTTTAATTAAAACCCCTAGTGTTGTATTAACTCGATTTATGGACTCCCATATTAGGTTTGACCCTAATCCGGTAGATTTTCGTCATCCTATCTCTAGGGTTACGATCAACTCCGCTTAACTATGCTAGATCTACTCTTAAACAGGGACTTTTGCTCCACTGCCTAAGCACATCAATACTTGAATTAATATCCTGAAATATTAAAACAAGAATTAAGAACACATAGTTAAGAACAAATCAAGTATTTATCATATAGTTCAGAAAACAAAAACAAGATCTGTCTTAGGTTTCATCCACCTCAGGTATTTGAGGGGTTTAGTTCATGTTTAATAAAGAATACATCTCAGAAGAAAGTAAATAACAAAACATAAGAAAAACCCTAAAACCCCCTAAAGGAAATTGAAGGAAAGATCTTCCGTCTTGAGTGTGATTTCGGCTTCTGAGATGGATCAACTGGCTGTCTTGGAGTAATTCCCCTGTGTTCAGCCCTCTCTGGCTTTGCCCCCGACCAAAGACCACTCTTTAGGTTATACTTAGGGCGTTTATATCGGCTTCGGAATGTCTTTCTTGGCCCACAAGTATCCTATTTCGAATGAAACTCATCTTGGCTATAGCAGGGACACGCCCGTGTGACACGCCCGTGGTCGACTCTCTTGGCCGTGGTCGATCCTGTTTGCCACACACGACCGTGTGATCTGGCCGTGTCTCGGTTGTTACTCGAAACACACGGCCGTGGGTGATAGTCCAGGCCGTGTGAGTCTCTAAGGTAAGCCCATTTTGCCCCTTTTTTGGCCCGTTTCTCGTTCCTTTCGACTCCCTAAGCTCTCCTGAGTATAAAACATGAAATTAAGAGATTAGGAGCATCGAATTCCACAATTCAAGGGATTAAATCATCCAAAAGTATGCTAAATGTGGGATTAAAATATGTATATATTACGGTTTATCAAAAATAAATAGGGTTAGCCGCCACTCTCTCTTCTAATTCAACTAGGGGATTGTTTTTCTATTAAATAAATATTTTTTGTATTATACTAATTCAATTAGGGTTTCACTACCTCTCCCTATAAATAGATGACACTGGTAGGGCTGAAAACATAACTTTAAGATATTGTTATTCTACCCAAAAATAAGTCAAAAAAATTTTCTAAGTACAAATTCTATTTTTAGGGAATAACAATTCTACCGATTTCTATAAGAGAGATTTATTTTCCTACTAAAAGTAAGAAAATTATTTCTAATTTTGTTTTTGATTCGAAATTGTTCGAGCCCACACTTGAGGCAGTTTGTGGTATGAGAATAGCGGATAAGGTCATTCGGTTGAAAGTCGAGGACGTCTAGGATCTATCTCACTCAAAACAAATTTACTATTTTGGGAAAAAAATTATGCTATAAATATCACAAACCGAAAAAAATTATATTTTCTACTGTGTAAGAAATTCATTTTAAAACCAGATTTTTTCCAATAGACAACTACAACCAAACCTTGAGGAAAACTGCATATGATGTGGGTTTTGTGACACTAATGCCAGGATGTTGCGACACTAAATCTTTACCACCTCAGTGGAGAAAAACTTCAACGAGAAACCAATCTAGAGCAATTTGCCAAGGGTGTCGCGACACTAAGTGTGTTGTGTCGTGACACTGAGCCCGAGGTCGTGACTCCATGCCTCCAAGGTCACAATTCCACTGCTAATGGTTTAAGTGAAGAAGTCAAGGCCACTTTCGAGGATGTCGTGACATAGAGAACCCTCAAAGCTAAGATTGTGCCACTGCCGAGGATGTCGTGACACCAAAGCTTGGGTGTTGTGACACTGAAGTCTGATGGGGTGAAAATTACTGCAAGGGTAATTTTGTGTCCAACACCAACTTAAGTCAGCCCATACACTCCAAAGGCATTTTTATCAAATTTGAAGGCTGTAACTTGGTTGTATTAAAGGCACTTTTGATGCCAAACAAAAGAGAGAGAGAGAGAGAGAGAGAGAGAGAGAGAGAGAGTCACCTTTATCATGTTTCTAACTTCTCTTTTACTCTCTTAACCATTTTTAGGTTTAGAGTTCTTTCCTTTCTTAGCTTAGTTAGTTGATATTTGTTAGTTTCTTTAGTTTTACTGTAGCTTTAGCTTGCAATTAGGTACAAAAACTCTTCTTTGTATTTTGATTTCTCTTTAAAGCATTAGATTTCATCTTTGTAACCTTAAAAAGTGTAAAAATCTCAACTTTGGTTGTTCTTTCATCACCATTGGTGCTGCTATCATCTTCCGCAAAAACTCCATCAAAAGTCACTAAGATTTTCTCAACCTTGCTTTTTATGTTTTCTTTTATGAATCATTTAAGCATGACATTAACTGATGTTTGTATTTTGATGATGGGTAGTTGCTAAATTTTATGGTGGTCGGTTGATGGAAATGTTGCATGGTTAGTTTTTAGGGCAAGGACTAAATCATAAAAAAGTACTAAATTGAATAAACTTCAAAACCTAGAATTGACGCCTCTAGGTGAATAATTAGATAGGAGAGACTGAGAGGAGAGCCTATCGAGAACCAATTTGGTTCTCTCGATTTAGTTTAGTGAGATTGAGGGATAAACATGACTAAATTGTCTAATTGGGTAAAATGGTGACTTAAAGGTAAAATTGGACTAATCAGGAGTTTGAATGATTTAGATCCTTAATCCAAGAATTGACTAGCAACATGGAAGTCAACCAGCCACTTTAGTCCATTAAATTGATATTTTTGTACTTTTGTCTGTTTTGCAATTTAGTCCTCCTAGGTGTAAGTTAGTGTAATTAATCTATGCTGATGATTTTCCGTACTATAATGCTTAGTGAGTAGCTAGCTAGACTTTGTAATTGGATGCATTTTCATTTTTAGTCACTTTATCACCCAATCTCTCTTGGGTTGATCCTCGAAATACTATGTTCCGTTGTAACACAAATATTACAACTGACTTGTCACACTTGCAGTTAAGCCGCATTCATTCTTGATATTTTGTGTTGATTCTCAACTTGGCGTTCATACACTGTGGCGCGATCAATTGACCATCGTTGAGTGGTGTTGACCGGCCATTGATCGTCCATGTGGCGCTATTGGAACATGTTACATGTCCTTTTTCCAGTTTTTAAATATTATATATATCATATTGATTAAAATGTAAAAAATTATTATAACATATAAATAATTAAAAAAATAAAAATGTTTAAAAAATAATTTTTATAAAATTCTAAAATATATAAATATAAATTTAAAAAATTCAAAATAATATATATAAATTGTAAAATTTTATAATTTTAAAAAAAGGTATTTAAATTTAAAAAATTGAAAAAAGGATACTTAAATTTTCAAAAATATATAATTTAGAAAAAAAAAATTGTTTTGAATCTAAAAAAATAAAATGTATGACTTTTTTTTAAAATTATATATTTTTGAATTTTTAATTTTTTTTGCAAATTTTTTTAAAATTTAAATACCTTTTTAATTTTTATATATTATTTTGAATTTTTTAAATTTGTACTTATATACTTTATAATTTTTTAATTTTTTTAAAATTTTTATATATTATATATGATTTTTTACATTTTTAATCAATAAAATATATATAATATTAAAAAACAAAAAAGGACATGTGCCACGTTCTAAGAGCGCCACATGGATGGTCAACGGTGGTCAATGCCAGTCAATGGTGGGTCAAAGTCAAATGTATTTTTTTAATATTTAAATATTTAAAATTTTAATTTTTAAAAAATTTTAATTTTAATTTAATTTTTTATTTTGAATGAACTTAATTGTCACGTGACACATTTTGATTGGAGCAGCATGTCAATTAGTTTTTTAACATCATTACAAAAAAAAGGGCTAAACCATGTAATGAAATGATAGTTTAGGTACCAAAGTGGGAGAACATGTATAATTCAAGGGCCAAATTGAGCATTAAGCCTTTTAAATATAATAAATTATTTTACAAAATGAGATGAGCCAAATGGGTCGGACAAGGTGGCCAACCAGGGTAGGAATAGGTCTATTGACCAATCAACAACTACATTGACATTAAACAATCAAATCGGGTGAGCCAAGACTTATTTGGAGTAATGATTAAAACTTTCATTTGACATCCAAGTGGCATGAATTGAAACCATGTCATTCCCCTTCCATTCCTCTAATATTATAACGATAAAAATATGAAATCAGAAATTAGTGTTACAAAACTTCATGGCCTTGAAAAGTCTTAAAGAGAAAAAGGAATAGTATTAATGTTTTAAGAAGATGAGTAAATTATACCATAGGTCACCCAATTATGGGCCATTTTCTTTTTGGATCACTCAATTATGAATTTTTTAAAATTGATCATCGAACTATGAATTTGTTTCTTTTTTAGTTACTTAACTATGATTTTATTTTTTAAAATTGCTCACCTAACTAATTAAGATTGTTTTTTCTTTTTTCAATTTTCGTTAATTGCATTAACTTGAGGGGGACATGACAAATGAAAAATTGATCTAATAACAAATTTAGCTATCAACTTTTACATATTATATCGATTTAGTCATAATTTTAAAAAATTAACTCTCAAAATTTACAAACGGTCTCAATTTAATCCTAATTCTAAAAAATTCAAAGAAATATATAAAAATGCATAAATAATTTCAAAAAAATATAATAATAAATTTTAAAAAATATATAAACATAAAAAATAATTGTTGACAAGAAATAATAATATATAAAATTTTAAAATATATAAAAGAAAATAAATATTTTAAAAAGTTGTATAATAATGAATTTAAAATTTATATTAATATTAAATAAAAAAATCCCCTCCATCAAGTTGGTTTTTGTGGATACTTGGTCCATAAAAGTAAAAGAAACAAGAAATCATAAGAAGAGGACCAGAAAAATTGATAAAAAAAGAAGAAGAGTGAAGCATAGCTAAAATATGAAACAGAGTATTCAACTTGTCTATAATCAAGTTGGGTTTTTAATGCAAAGATAAAAGAAAAATAAATATTATTATTTAAATATTTTTTACTAAATGACACTACATAAGACATAATTCACACTGCATAATATAACAGAGAGGGGGAGAGAGGGACGCGAGGGGGTGTTAAACAATACAACAAAGATAGAAACATAATGCTTAAAGTTTCATTTTTATTCAATCTTTCATGCCTAAAAATACTTGAGCTAGGGTATTTATACAATAAGGAATACTTTTGCTACCAACAATAATAACAACACTAACCACATTAACTACTAGTAACTAACTTACAATTGACTTACAACTGACTTAACAAACAATATTTATCTTAACATTTCCTTGGTTTTCTAACTTTTGCTGAACTGATGTTCACTTGACAACACTCGTAATGCTTCTCTAAAAGTAGAAAATTGTTTTAGTGTAATTGGCTTTGTAAGCACATTAGCCACCTGTCTTTCTGATGGAACAAAATTGACATGCAGATGCCATCAAGAACTTTCTTACGCACAAAGTGATAATCAATTTCCACATACTTCACCTTAGCATGATAAGTAGAGTTTGCAGCCATTGCCATTGTTGATGTGTTATCACACCATACAACTAGTGGTTGTTTTACAGACACTCCAATCTCAGTTAGAAGTTGCTTTATTCATAACAACTTAAAAACACAATCTGCTAGGCTTCGATACTCTGCTTCTGATGAGGATCTGGACACAACAACTTGCTTCTTGGAGCACCATGCAACTGGATTGGAACCAAGATAAATGCAATAGCTTGTAGTTGATATTCTATCTTCAACAGTAGAGGCTCAATTAGATCAATGTAGCCAACTAGGTCAAACTGTCCTTTTGTGAAATACAAACCATAATTCATAATGCCATTCAAATACTTTAACACTCTCTTTACAGCCTTCTAGTGAGTGTTACAAGGTTTATTCATGTACTAACTAAGCTTGTTGACATAGAATGCAATTTATTCATGTACTAACTAAACTTGTTGACATAGAATGCAATCTCTGGTCGTGTAATGCACACATATTGTAGTTTGCCAATAACATTCCGATATTCATGAACATCAACAAGTGGACTACCATCTGCAACAGTCAACTTGGGACTGCCTACCATAGGTGTTGGTGTAGCAATGGCTGCAGCCATGCCTTTGCTATGAAGCAAATCTAAAACATACTTCTTTTGAGAGAGAAATAAGTCAACACAGGAGGTGCGGTGAACCTCTATACCAAGAAAAAAGTGAAATTCACCCATGTCTTTGAGAGAGAACTTGTTGTAAAACTGCATAATGACTTGGCTGATTTCTTTAGATGAGCTACCTGTCACAGCTATATCATCTACATATACCATTAGAAAAATTGTTGAGGCATCAGTTATTTGAAAAAACAGTGATGGATCAGCTTTAGAAGCTTGAAAACCAAGGTGCTCCACCAAATGTTGCCTCAAGGTATGAAACCAGGCTCGAAGGGCCTATTTTAAACCATACAGTGCCTTGTTCAATTGCACACAAGCTGTTCTCGATTGGCTCCATACATCTTAAAACCTAGTGGCTGGTCCATATAAATTTCCTCAGTCAAGTTGCCATTAAGGAAAACATTATTCACATCAACTTGCCTTAACACCCATCTATTAATAACAACAATTTCCAGAATAGTCCTATTGTTATAGCTTGAACCACAGGGCTAAAAGTATCACAAAAATCAGAACCAGCATGTTGAGAGAACCCCTTAGCTACTAGTCTTACATTAAACCTATCCATAGATCCATCAAGCTTCTTCTTCATTCTGAACAACCACTTACAACCAATTGATCTCCTAGAAAGTGGGAGAGGGCAAAAGATCCAAGTATTATTTCTGAGAAGAGCTTGTAACTCACTGTTCACCGATTCTTGCCAGTAAGATGAGCTCATTGCTTCATGAATATCAATAGGTACAGTAGTAGATAAACCATCAGTAGGCATATATCAGATGAACTAGTTACCTTGGTAACATATGCTTTTGGTTTAAAGGTTCCTACTTTGCTACGAGTAACCATAGAATGAGTACTAGTGGCTTGAGATGGCTAACTTTGAGGTGGACACTGAGTTGGTGGATAGGAAACAGCTAACACATTATTAGAAGGTGAAGATGTTGACACACTAGGAGAAGCTGATTTAGATGTTGAATTTATTGTTGTATTAGATGGTATAGATAAACTTGTGGACTCGTGAGGTGACCCTTGATTTGCAATTAAGGAGGATGGAAATATAACTAATTTAGAACTAGATGGTACAATTGAGGGGCTAGTGGACAATTTGGATGTATGTAGAATATTTTTAAATTGATAAATACTTTCATGAAACATGACATGACGACACACAAACACCCTACCTAAAGGATCTCGACACCTATAACCTTTGTGTTGAGGAGAATAACCTAAGAATGTACATGGAGCTGATCGAAATTGAAGTTTGTTAGTGTTATAAGGCCTGAGGTTAGGAAAACATAAGCAACTAATCACTCTAAGTGGCAGATAATCAGGTTTAACACAAAATAGTTTTCATAAGGAGAGATATTGCCTAGGGATAGAGAAGGTAACCTGTTTATCAAATAAACTGCACTACTGAAAGCTTCATACCAGTAAGTCAAGGGCATGCAGGCATGAGCCAGCATGGAGAGACCAGATTCCATAACTTGTTTGTATTTTCGCTCAACAATACCATTTTGCTCAGAGGTGTAAGGACATGTGAGCCTGTGAGAGATACCTCTTTGTGACAGATACTATTTCAATGCTTGAAACTCACCCTCTCTATTCGTCTAAAGTAATTTTAATTTGACCCTAAGTATTCGTTCAACTTGCTGGTGAAACTGAGGAAAAACTGTAGCAACATCTAACTTTTTCTTCAAAAAATAAAGCCATGTGTATCTGGTATAAGCATCTGTAAAAGCAACATAATAAGAGAAACCATTGGAACATACTGGAGCTGGCCCCCAAACATCTGCAGCCACTATATGAAAAGGAGCAATGCATTCAGATTTAGAAGTAGAAAAAGGCAATTTATGTTATTTGCCCAGATGACAAGAAACACAATCAACCAAATTTTTATTATCACACAAGTACATTAAAATGAGTCAAAGCTTTCTTAAGTGTAGCTAAACATGGATGCCCTATTCTAACATGCCATACAACTAAAGGAACGGATTTGATAGCAACACGAGACTGTGTTGAAGAAGTAGGTATAGTAGATTTGACAGCAACATTTAAATGCAACTTGTAAAGACCATCATGAATCGATCTTTGAAGAAGCATATCTTGAGTCTGCAAATCACGCACTTGACATCTAGTAGGAAAAAAAACTCAAACACCACTTGATTGTCCTTTGCAAATTTAGACAGACATCATATTTTTAGTAATACCAGGTACAAACAAGAGAGGCCTCATATACAACGGACGAGAATGAGTAAGTAAAGATGTTGGACCAATATGAAGAATAGGTAAGGCAGATCCATTACCCACATACACTTTACCTAGGTCATTGTATAGAGTGCTTTGTTCCATTGTTGAAGCAGAGTGAGTGAAATGATGTGTGGGACCAAAGTTTGGATACCAAGCATTATCTCCAACAGTGTCAGGAGTAGCAACATAAGCTTGAGGATTAGGACTCAAGATAGGAGTAGTTGTTGAAGCACTTCCAGGCTGCAATGTTGGACAAAACGAGTTAAACCATGCATTTGCAAGAGTTGGAGAATGTGAGAAAACCCAATTTTCATATGGAGCCATTGAAGAAGAAGACATTGGTAAACTAAATAAAGGCATCCATGATGACATTGATGATCCATTACTAAACATACACACATTTGCTTGTGGAGGCCGATAACCAGTACTCTTGTAAGTAGCATCAAACCTATGATAGCAACGATCAACAAGATACCCTGTTTTTCCACAAAGCTGTCACTGAATGCAAGAGCTAGACATGCGACCGCGTCCTCGGCCACGTGAGGAACCCAAAGTAGGACGATAAGTAGGATTTGAATCACTATCTACCACTGAAGCAGTCTGTTGATGAGTAACCATGTTTGCTAAACTAGGAATCTCAGCTACAGCAGATTGTATTCGTGCTTCAACATCAAGAAGCATAGTAGTAATATTATGAACACTAGAAGGCAGTTGGCTTGTTGTTATGACAGTTATAACTGATTCATACTTAGGAGAGAGACCATTGAGAATGGCAGTAACATGCTCATGCTCACTAATGTTCTCACCACAACTAGCAAGACTATCACAGTAGCCTTTAACCTTCATCAGGAAATCCTTCATTGACAAATCTCCCTTGCGCTGAGAATGGAGAGCCCGTCTATAGAACATTAACCTAGATGTGCTCTTACTACCATATATAGTAGCAAGTGTATTCCATGTCTGTGCACTAGAATCCATGCTAATAAGTTGAGGTAACACACTTTGGCTAATAGAAGAAAGAAGCCAAGATGCAAGCACACTGTCCTGTTGCTTGTACAGCACAAAAGCAGGATTTTCTTGAAGCACACCATTTTCATCAAAGATCATAGATGGAGGAACAAACCGTGACTTACAATTGACTTAACAAACAATATTTATCTTTGGGGGAAAGAGGGAGAGGGATGGAGGAAGGGGGGATAGTGGGGGAGAGGATTTTTATTATTATTTAATATTAATATAAAATTAAAATTAAAATTTGTTAGTATATATATTTAAAATAATTATGTATTCTTATATATTTTAAAATTTTATATATTATTATTTTCAACAGTTTTTTTATATATATTTTTAAAATTTATTATTATATTTTTAAAAATATTTATGTGGTTTTATATATATTTTTTAAAATTTTAGAATTAGAAATAAATTGAAATTATTTGTAAATTTGTAAAATTTATTTTTTAAAATTATATGTAAATCAATATAATATGTATATATAATTAAAATTATTATTATTTAAAAAATTGATAGTTATTTGAAAAAAAAAAAAAAACAGCCCAGTTGGTTTACCCTAAAAAGATACATCGAGATTTGCAGGCAATCGACAAAAGGGTCAGCGTTGGCGCGGGGAGTGCGTGGTGAGTTTTGGAGGTAAAAAGCCAACAATTTTCAACATGCCACGTTACAAAGAAGATCCGCCAGCGGTTCGCGTCTATACAGTCTGCGACGAATCCAGGTCAATCCTTTCCTTGTTCACTTACCAGTTGTTTCCAGTTGAAGAATTCAAGTTCATTTTATTTCACCAACAAATCATCAAAAAGTCCTAAAATTGAAACTGTTGAAGCTAAAATCTATCTTGCCACAAACACAACCAAAAATGAAATTGAATTGTTGGTTGACAGATATTTGATTGTGAGGAACGTTCCCGCGTTGGGATGTGGCGATGATTTGCTGAAACTCTTTGCTAATTACGGAGACGTTGAAGAGTAAGTAAGTTCTCTCTCCTTTTTTATTTTTTCCTTTCCATTTTTAATTATTTGAAGAAAACTTTTGATGATGCTTATGCTCACATTTTGTTTTGCCTTTCAGATGTAAACCAATGGATGCAGAAGATTGTGAGCAATTTACTGATGTTTATTGGATCAAATTTCGACTCATTAGCAATGCCAGGTCATTGAACTTGACCCTTTTCTAACATTTTCCTCCTATAACTGTCACACTGTTTCATGTACTTACTCAATAATATACCTCTGTTGGAAAGCTAATTTGAATATGCAACCATGGAAATTGGTGAAAAACTGAATATATATTTTGTTAACCATTTAACCCATTAGGTTTGCGAAGAGAAAATTGGACGAGTTTGTGTTCTTGGGGAATCGTTTGCAGGTCTCATATGCTCCTCAATTTGAAAGCCTTGATGACACCAAAGATAAGTTAGAAGGCAGAAGGAAAGAAATCCTTGCAAGATTGAATTGTATGCTTATACATTACTCTAAAAATTTAGCTTTTTGTCGTACCTATCTTTTACATATAATTGGAAAAAAGAATATCCATGTTTCAAATAGGAACTGCTTTCTAGTTGTGATTATATATTCTCATGCATGTCATGTTGTTATGCTGTGATATCAGCTCAAAGATCTAAAGGGCATCCAGTTCATCGCATGCTCTCTTCCAATGAGGCTCCATCACTTCCTGCTTCATCTCATCATATTCCTAACCAGATTAATAATCGACTGAGGTATTACGCTGTTCAAATTCATGTTGCTACTGTTATCATTATTTCCTTTTTGCATTCTTTCTCTAAATAAACTATGGTTTTTCCTCTCCTTAGGGATGTTGGGGATGCAGAGTTCAGGTCTCACAGTAATAATGCTCAAATAACAAGAGTGTCATCTGACAAGGTGTGGAATACTTTCTAACAACATCATCCCAGATTTTAATCCTTTAACTTGTTTACTGTTTGAAAGTAAAAAATAACTCATTTTATTTCTTTCTTCTTCTTCTTTATTACAATTTGACCAGTGAAGTTCACTGGTACTACATGGTATTCTAGTAGTTGTTTATGACTTAGATGAAGTATGTTGTAAGGCTAAGTTTGTAAATGCCTTTCAGCTGCCGACCCCAGTTGAATTAAGTTAGGTCCAGTTGATTGAATTAGGACAGAGTACATGTCATTCCTGAGTATGTATAATCTTCTTTTATTGTGCATCTGGCTGTGTATTATAATGCTTTAATTTAGGGCTTTGTTTGTGTAATCCATTTTGTTGTGACTGAGATGGATTGGGTTTTGTTACTGGTCAAAATGGATTTATTGGGATTACATTTAGGAGCTGATTGTAGCATTTTCCCGTCACCCTAACATAAATGAAATGTCAGAAAGGGTGTTAAAGAGAGAAAAAAGCCTTGCTAATCTTTGGGTGTTTGAGTTTCACATTTTGGTCCTTGTTTTAGACTTACTGGTGGAAACAAACAATAAATTGTTGGAACTTCTTCTAAAGGAAAGTTTGTTGTTACCTTCCATTATTTTCTTTTCCTTTTTCTTAATTATTGCTCAGATTTGAATGTAGACGTACGCCTAAAGATCTAGAAGTTTCACTCCTCTTTGAAACAATTGAGCCAAACATGCTAAAGCATTTTGATCTAGATTTTCTTTTAAATTTGTGGGTGTTAGAATGCTCAAGTGTTTGATGGGGTTGCTGAAATGTTGTTTCACTTCTTACCAAGAATAGGTTCTGTCAGTCAAGTACTTTTTATATTTTTATCATTTTTACATGAATATGGTTACGAATATACATTTTATTTTTATATATGCCACTTATACGGAAACTGCATACTGAGATTTTGAATTGGTTTCAAAATATTTAGTAACTCATATTGGCGCTATAAGTGCTATTATATAAAATATTATTATTTTATATTAACATCTGACTCGAATCAATGCATACGCGGCCGAATAACTAGAAATGAATTAGGTGTTTTATGATTGGAGTAAGTTTAATATAGGTGTTTGTCGGTTAACTGTTGCGTTGTTTTTCACCATTGCTTTCTTTGCTTTTGCTATAGTTCTTTATTAATGCCTTGGTTGCTATAGTAATATAAGAATATTATACATGGTTGTGGAATTTGTGTGATAAATATTTGCTCTATGCTGATATGGGGACTGCTTTCAGGACTACTTCCCTTCCCAGTCAATGAATCAGACGGTTAAAACGGTTAGGGACAAACTCAATAAGGTGATAAATCTCTGAACTGCATGATTGTCTTGTCTTTAGAGAAATACTTTTAGTTATGTTATATTTTCATAGTAATATGACTTTTTTTTTTAACCTATACTCTACAATTTCTTGCTTTAGATTCAATCAAGCACTGAACATTTGCAAGCCGGACCTACACCCAAGAAAACACGAGTGGACAATAGAAGAAGAATCTGATCAACCTTACCTTTAAGATGATATGCTTATCTACAAGTTAGTCTTTCTAGTTTTTGTTAAATTCGATCTAATGAAATAGAGAAGGAATGGAATGGTATTCGGCGGGAATTCAATAGAGATATTATGCAATTTGGTAGGGTGGAATGTAATAGATGAGGAATAGAGTAATACATTGTTTGGGTTACAGAATATGCAAAGAATAAACAAAAATGTCAATTTTACCCTTTATTATAAAATCATATTTTTATTTTAAAAATTTATTTTAGTAAGATATTAATAGTTTATTTAATAATTATAAGATACTATTAAAATATTATTTTTAGAAAGCATTATATTACAATTTATAAGATGTTTCATATTAAAATGATATAATATAATATTTTTAATTTATTATTATTTAATCAACCTAAGCATTTTATATTTTTTCAAGTAGACTTTTTTAACAAAATATTAAAAATGTTATATTAAAAGGTTAATGATGTTACGATTAACCAAATATATAACATATTTTGGAAAGTATAAAAAGATTGTTTATTCTTTAGAACACCGAATGAGCCAGGGGAAAGCTCAGAATAGAAAACATTGAATAAACTCGGAATGGTATGGAATAGGGGAAGCGGCCGAATTATGCGCGATTCAGTTGGCTGTAAGTTCAATCACATGTTTATTTAAGATTAGGTTTTGGTGATCGAATTTTAGAACTTTTTTATGTTATGGTTATACAGCTCTTAACTCCCATTAAAAACAATGGCATTTTAATGTCATATTTGATATGAAAATTTAGATTAGATTATATAATTAGTTTTTGTAAATTTTATTTTAAACGAATTTATTTCTTTTAACTTAAAAAACAAAGCTTGCCGCAGTCAACGAGTACTTTCCGCCCCTTGACATTTTCACTGGACTTGCAATCACAAGCATCAAACTCATACAGTCTTTCAATATCGGGCATCACACATGCGACATTTTCACTGGTGGCCATAACTAGCCAGCGACAAATGTATTCAAACTCGGTCTTGTTTGAGCCACTTGTAACAACAGCCTTGATCCTTCACAAACCATTGCTCTCATCATATTTAGCTGATAGTATCACATAGATAGAATTTTAAGCTGACAAATTTTGCAGTTTTAAGCGAATTTGTTGCGTAGTCAATTTTACTCTCAAATCAAACTGAAAAGCCACAAGAAAGCAATGCACACAAGGTGTTTATGTAACACCCTTAATCCGTATCCGTCGCCGGAATAAGGTTATGGAACATTATCGAAAATTTTTAACTTCAAACATTCAATTTCAACAATTTTGTAAATCATGACATAATTCAATCAAACTCATGCATAACGTCCCTTATTCGAACCCTCGAGGCTTTAGAAACACTTTAGAAACGATTCAGGATTAAATCAGAAACATTTAGAACTTCATGGAAAAGATAGAATTTTTCACACAGCAAGGTCACACGGCCGTCTGACTCACACGGCTGAGACACACGTCCGTGTCTCAGGCCGTGTGGACATTCGAAGTAGGGACACACGGCCGTGTCCCAGCCTGTGTAACTCTCTGACTTGGGTCACACGGTCAAGCCACACACCTGTGTGCCAGGCCGTGTAACTCTCGAAATGGCCTCACACGCCCGTGTGTCAGGCCGTATAACTGCATGACTTGCAACCCTTTGAAACCTACAAGGGACACACGGCTGAGACATACGCCCATGCCTTAGGCCGTGTGGACAAGAAATAGGTCAATTTCAAGCCATTTCTTTCACCAAACCATGCTCACACCTACAAGCCATTTGCACATATATTCAAGCATTCAAAATGTACCTAAAACATGCATAATAAAGCTAAATTACTATGGTATCTATCCATATAGCCAATATGCCAAAAGGCACCTCAATCATAAATCTTAAAATCAACTTAAAAGAAACATGTTTGGGCATAAATCAACCACACACAACCACAAATCATCATGCCAATACATAGCACAATTGACCATATGTCAAACCACACCCACACATACCAATTTGGTCATTCAAAACATATATTTACTTGACCATTTCAACATCAACCATCAAAGCATTAAAATGTCAAAAGTTCATCAATCAAAATACCACATTTACAAGCCAAACATAATGGCTATTTCATCAAGCACGAAACACCTATACATGCCATTATAATCATGACTCAAAACATCAAAAACTACCGATATAGTCGCTGGATAGTGTGATAGTTCTCCGACGAGCTTCCAAACCGATCGAGTTTCCAATAATCTATAAAACATAGAAAATAAACACAACGTAAGCATATAATACTTAGTAAGTTCGTAAATCATGAACAATGCTTACCATTTCAATGCATAAGCTTAAAAGAAAACATGAATCAATCCAACATAGCTTGGCACAAGCCTAAGCATCATCAACAACACAAGTTAGTGATTAAACACATAACTTAACAATACCATCACATGGTAAGATAATTTCCATGAACTTAATACATATGAATTCATACTTCTCATGACATGACTATACACAAATTGCTCATCAATACATCATACCTTTCCATAATTTCATAGTGTAACAAATGGAGCCCTTTTCGGTTCATCCCTTTTCATGCCTGTTGAACCACTTAGAATAATATCGGATACACGGGAAGCTCACACATAGTGTGCTAGCACATGGCCGAAACCATTCATTTCCTTTTCCTTTACTAAACGCTCTTACGAGCCATATATGGGCCTGCTCACACAAACTGATGGTTGGAACGTAGCTACACGATGCAGCTCACACAAGCTGACGAGTATCCGCAACAAATGCCAGAACTTAGCCATCGGTAGGACGTTCAGGACTAACACTCGAAACATGGTAACCCTAGTGATATGTCATTTGTATCCTATATATTCCTAAGGTTCAAACGAGGCTTGATAGTCGTCGTAACGTCGTTGGATTTTCCATCGAAGCATAATATGACAATTAACATAATAGCATTTAAATCAAATACATTAAAACGCTATTTAAACTTACGAACTTACCTCGATCACAAGAATGATGAAATAGGATCGATTAGTCCGACACTTTATCTTTCCCTCGATCTAAGTCCGTACGAGGCTTAACTTGATCATGCACATAAGAATTCAATGGCCGAACCTAGCATGCTCCCATGGTTTCTTTACTTTGAATTTTCGGTGAAGAAGAAGTGAAAAGATGATAGCTTTTGTCTTTTCTTTATTTTAATAACATATATTTATTAAATTACAACTTTAACCTTAATTATTAACCTTTAAAATCACTTAATTAATGTCCATATTTGTCCACCAAATATATCAATAGTATAATTACCACATAAATCCCTTAACTAATTAATTTCATAGTCATTTAGTGCCTTTAACTTATAGAACTCTCATTTTGCACCTTTTACGATTTAGTCATTTTTACCAAATTAAACATGCAAACGATAAAATTTCTTAACGAAATTTTTATGCGATACTACTAACATGCTGTAGACATTAAAATAATAATAAAATAAATATTCTCACATCAAATTTGTGGTTCCAAAACTACTGTTCCGATTTCACTAAAAACGGGTTGTTACAGTTTAAATAAATGCTCTGAAATATATTCTATAACTATGAATAGGATGATTACAAATGAAAGGGAATGACTCTATTTATAGCTGAGCTCTTTCAGATCTGCAGTACAGATTGAGTTATATCAATGGTTGAGATTAGTGTCTATCTACAAGATGAGAGTCCTAAGGGATTTAAACTCTATACAAGCTTATCCCTTAGGATTTACAATATTCACCTTGGTAACTCTAGTTTTAATTGTATGCTTCATTGGGCCACCGAGACTTCAAGTAGATAAGTTTTATCTACATGTTTCACAAATCGAGCAAGTTCAAGTGGTTCAAATGAGCCTTATTTAATCAATTGAATTCCTTGGGATGCTTCATGTGCATTCGTCACGAGCTTTGACCAGTAGCTCGTGACATTCTCCCCAACCTATTCTCACGAAGCCTTCTTTGCATAATCGGGATGACACTGCTTTGACTCGTATTGGAACTACCTCAATGCCTTAACTGATTCTTGACTAGCCACCCTGTTGGGTAGTCCCTTCCCTCGGAACCTTTGCCTTGACTTATGTCTCTGTCGTTGCCTAACTCAAACTGTTTCTCTCTTTTGTACATCTCATTCGCAAGAGCCCACCGCTCTTACTTGCCCTCATTTTGACTTGCTTCGATCAGGATCCCCTTGATCCGCACAAATAGGCTTAGACATGCTCACATTGAACACCGGGTTAACCTTTAGTATTGTCACTAACTCTGGTTTGTAAGTCTCTCGGCTTACCTGTTTCAGGACTTTGAAAAGGCCTCTGTGTCTTTGCCAAGCCAACAACAAGCCGTAATGTAAAACACTAGGAAAGTGTTTGAGATGTACCTCACTCGTAGCATTTACTCGATTCGACTGCCCAATTTGCATCACCACTTTTCCCATAAATTTTGATGCACAACCCACTTATTTCATAGGTGGTAGTCCCATTGATAAATCAATAGGCTTCACATTGGTTTGTCGCATTTCTAGCGTTTCCAAAGAGGTCTCTTTAGCACTTCGATCTACCAAGTCGATATTTTTACCACAATGAACATCCTTAACTAGTTGGATTTTTTACAATACCTTAGTTCCACCTTTTTCATTATGACTCTCCGGCACAACACATTGTCTGTAATGACTTGATTTTTAGTGGTATCAGAAAGTGCGATTTTAGAACCCCATTTCTGTAAACCGAGTCCGTAAATATTAAATACTAATATTTATGTGTATAATATATTGTTACATCAAATTTTGGTCAATAAATTGGTCACATTAAATCGTAAAGTCCAATCACTATAAGTTTTTAATTGACCAAAGGCTTGAGGAATTAAATGACAATTAACCAAAAGTCTAAAATGGTAATTAAACCATTTTTGTAACACCCCTTACCCGTATTCAACGCCAGAACAGGGTACGAGGCATTAGTAGACTTGTACACCAACAATTTTACAATACCGGGATATGACTTTCTACTCTAAAATAAAACTTTTCATAACACCTCTTAAATAAGCCTATGAGGCTTAAATCACGCTTTAGGGATGGTTCAGGATTAAATCGAGCTCCTTAAGAGATCCCTAATAGACTTAGAAATTTTTTCCCTTAAACAGTCCACACGCCCGTGTGAAGGAAAGGACACGCCCGTGTGGCATATCGTATGCTCGTGTTCTACACCCGTGTGGAATTATTTTTCAATTCGAACCTACAGGGGTTTTCACACGGCCGGACACATGCCCGTGCCCCTGGTCCGTGTCCCTCGCACGGCCTTGACACGCCCGTGTCTTAGCCCGTGTGCCAAAACTTTGGCATTCTGTTTCTGACGTCATCAACTCAAAAATGTCACACGGCCTAGGCACACGCCCGTGTCCTTCGACCGTGTGGCTAATTAAATTCCAATTTCAGGTGCAGACTTCACACGGCCTGGGCACAAGGCCATGAGGCCGACCGTGTGTCACACACGGCCTAGGCACACACCCGTATGTCTACCCGTGAGGACAAGAACAAGGCTATTTGCCAATCTCTTCTTATCACCCTAACTCATACCAACATAATCACATTCAACCATCAATCCATCCATGCATACTTAAACCAAGCAACCCAATTATGCATCATACACATTAATGAATAACCTCATCTTTTCATAGATTAATAATAATGAGCCATCAACTATGGCCTTATACAAAAGAGTTCATCTTTAAAAGAGCCAACACACTTGGCCAAAACAACAAGGCATTACGCTAAGTCTAGACTCTATACATGCCATACTCAAAATGTTAAGTCTAAATATACCAAGGTGTGCTGATAGTGTAGGTGATCTTCTGATTATCTTCGTATCCCGAGCTAGCTCTTTGACACTATAAAACAAGGGAAAACAAAGGGAGTAAGCTTTAAGCTTAGTAAGTTTACATGTAAACAATAAGCATCATACCATACACAAGCAACCAAAACCAACATATATTATGTAAGAACAATTTACATTTTCACAATCATGCTTACTCATCTCATCTCTTACCACATTCTAACCATATAACATATATATTGCTCACATTTCCTATGCACATATACCCTGCACCCATCACCACAAAGCCACATGAAATATTTACTTAGACAAGTTTCTCGATGAACCCTTCGGAATAATACTATGTACCCGGTGGTTTTGCACACAGCCCACCATTAATCAATAAAAGGGTGGTATCGCACACAGCCCACCAACAATGATAATTACGGTGGTATCGCACATAGCCCACCAAATGAAATTATAAACGATGGTATCACACAGCCCATCGTGAATAGATAACAAGGTGGTATCGCACACAGCCCACCAATTTATAATAAAGACGATGGTATCGCACACAGCCCATCGACAATTACATATTTACGTATATTTACCTGTGCCCATATTTTTATACCGAGGCTCATTTGATAACTACTTATTTCTATCATTTTCAATCAATCTCGCCAATAAGTATTTACTTCTATACAATGCATCAATAGATAACAACGTATGTATTAAAGATTTATCGTTTACACATAAACTTACCTCGGCGCAAAATGTATTAATCGACGGTTTAATCCGTAACCTTGCCTTTTCCTCGGTCAAGGATGTTTCCGCGCTCTTCTTGATCTATAATAATAAAATTCACTCATTTCATCACTACATAACTCATGATACATCAAAATTTCTACTTAGGCAAAAATGACCATTTTGCCCTTATACTTTGGCAAAATTACGATTTTTTCCCTAGGCTCGTAAATCGTTTTTCATCACATTTTCTCATTAAGCAAGCCTAGATGAACATTTATTTCTCTTATAAAAATTCCTAAAACCCATCATTTCATGCATTTATTACTCATTTACAACTTTTACAAATAAGTCTATTTAGGTGTTTTCATGGTAACACCTTTCACAAAAGTTACTCCTTAACCCACTAACATTCATTTTATTCCATAAAAACTCAGAAAACAACATAAACACTCTCATGGTAAGTCCCTAAACTTTCAACCATTTTACAAGATAATCCCCTCTTTAGCTAGCTTAAGCTTTAGGGGTTCTAAAAGTACAAAAATTATCAAATAAAACCACCAAAATCACTTACTTTCAAAGGTGAGAAGTTGCTAAAATTTTTTGGCTTCCAAAACCCTTCCTTAGCTGATATTTTCGGTGGGAGAAGATGAATGAATAGGGTGATATCATCTTTTCTTTATTTTATTTATTTCCTTCAATTTAGTCACCTAATACACCCACTTTAACCAAATTTTGACATTTCTTGTCCCCTATGGCCGGCCACTCATCTTCTAAGGGTCTAATTGCACATTTAGGGCTTCCAATTAATATTATACAACTATTAGACACCTTTAGCTTGTATAATAGAACTTTTGCACTTTATGCGATTTAGTCCTTTTTCATAATTAAGCATACAATCGCTAAAATTAAAGCACCAAAATTTTCATGCATCCTTATAATAATGCTATAACACATAAAATAATATTAAAATATTTTTCTTCAACCTCGGATTAGTGGTCCCGAAACCATTGTTCCGACTAGCCCTAAAATCGGGCTGTTACAATTTTCCATGGAAATTAGTGGATGGTGATGAAAGAACCCACTAAGTATGTTTAAAGAATTATTAAGTTAAACAAATCATGATTCATTTAATTAATCAAGTTAGTTCATTCTTAATCTAACTATATATGTAATAACCTATTTTTTAGTGGTGTCGAAAATAGTGGCTTCAAAATCTCATTTCTGATGAGCGATTCGCTAAATACTATTATTTAATATTTAAGAGTCTAAACTAGAAATATATTGAGTTTTGGTATAGTAATTTTGGTGAATTGATAGCTAATTAAGGTAAAAGGACTAAATCATAAAAATGGTAAAAGTTTAATTACTATAGATTTTTAATTAGCCAATGGAACAATTATGCAATTTGGACCAAATTTATATATTGAATAATGGAAAGCGATGTAGGAACGCACTAACTTAAGTTAAATATGTTTAATATTAACTAATTAAGGTTTAAGTAAATAAATTAAGATTAATTGATAATTAATAATTAATTTAAGTATATAAAGGAAATTAAAAGAAAAAAATAAACATTCCTTCATCTTTTTCTTTCAAAGGCTGAATGTAAGAAGAAGGAAACCCTTACCAACGTTC
This sequence comes from Gossypium sturtianum, assembly GCA_025698515.1. Classification (NCBI taxonomy): domain Eukaryota; kingdom Viridiplantae; phylum Streptophyta; class Magnoliopsida; order Malvales; family Malvaceae; genus Gossypium; species Gossypium sturtianum. Next base: position 31,903,591 of record CM046943.1, on the reverse strand, counting down.
AAACTTTAGTCCTTGATTTGGTGAGCAATTTTTAGTTCGTTTCGTATAATTTTTATGTTTTTGAGGACCTGAGAGCTTGATTTAGCTAACCCGTGTACCAATTTGTTAAACTTTTAAAGTTTTCAAAAGTTTCCATTGATGATTTCTTGAAGTTTTTGGTGTTAAATGGTTAGATTGTAAGCTTAGATGTGAAAAAAGGACTAATTTGTAAAGTGAAATTTATTAGTTTTGAACATAAAGGCTAAAGTGTGAATATTTTGAAATTAGCATGAAATTTATATAAATATAGATTTTAGAGAGTTGTAGAAAGATGGAATTGAGATCAGTTTCGAAATCAAAGCTCAAATTTGAAAGTTATAACAATTTCGATTTTAGGGACTAAATTGAATAGAATGTAAAACTTTAGGGAACATCTAAAAATGAAATTAAACTATCATATGCATAAAATAGAATGTTATAAACTATTTGGAATTGATAATTGAAATGAATCATTATTATAGATCGAGATTGAACCAACCGATAGATAATCGAGGAAAGGAGAAAATTGTAGATTAGTCCCTGACTTCTTGTTATCGCAATTTCTACCAGGTAAGTTCATATGGTGTAATTATGTTTAATAATAATATAAGAATGTTTGAATTATGAAATTTTTTGTGTGTCAATGTAATTTTGAATGTGTTATGATTTGGTACAAAAAGGTGAGATATGGACTAAACTGTAAAGAAATGTTCTATGATGGGATGATATGTATATGATGACTCTACAGTGATTTAAATGATACGGATACTTATGACCGCGTGAACTTAGTAAGCAATTAGGATATGATTGACATGCCAATTGGGTTAATTGCGCTCTTGTACGGGTTTCTTGTACGGGTTTAACACTTTTGTGCTCTTTGTTCAGTAATCTCTTATCAGCACTTCGGTAATCTCTGATCAGCACTCCGGTGCTCTCTACTTAGCACTACAATGCTTTCTGGTGTGGTGTAGTTACCTGCGTATCCAAATCTTTTTATTGTAGTTCGTCGGGCTACTCAAATAAAGAAAAAAGAGGAACGAAAATGATATGTTACTAGTTTAATACTCAAACGGTGATATGATGATTAAATGATGAAAATGCTTGTAAATTGTGGAATTTATGGGAATGTACTAAATCGAATAGCATAATAAATGTTGAAATGCTCTGCGATTCAGTTATGTAATGAACTCACCTGTTTGTCGTGAATTGCGATGTTAGGCTTATTATGTCTCATTAACTAGTTTGATACGTTTATTTATAAATCAAGGTAAGTTATTGTTTCAATACCTATGAACTTACTAAGTATCCAAAATACTTACTCTGTTTTTGTCGTCTTTTCTGTAGTTGTTAACTTACGGGATTGGTCGTCTTTTCTGTAGCTGTTTAATTATTTATCTATTTTTCTATAGTATTTCTAGTCCAAATGTTCGCACGTCTGGTGGCGGTTAAGAGGGGAGGAGAGGGTTGTGTAAGTAGACTGATTCAAGCTGGGCCAGGGCAAAAAAAATCTTACCCGAGGCTCGGCCTGTTTAGAAAATGAGCTTTAATTTTTATCCAAACCCATTTTTCGGGCCTATAATTTTTCCCAAACCCTCCACTTTTCGAGTGAGCCTTTAGGATTGGATGGGTGGCCTGGCCCATGATTAGGTCTACTTGTAAGTAGTAGTTGGGTTTTTAGCCTTTTGCATGTGTGTATATTCTGACTTCTGAGATGGTGAGAGAAATGGGATTTCACTTTTCAGTTCCAGTCCTTTTTTCTTTTGGCATGGTGTGGGTCGTGGGGGAGGGGAGGAGAAAGTTGTGTAAGTAGGTTGATCAGGGTCGGGCCTAGGCCAAAAATCCTACTTGAGGATCAGCCCATTTAGAAAATGGGCCTTAATTTTTGTCCAAGCCCATTTTTGGGCCTATAATTTGGCCCAAATCCTCCCATTTTTTGGACAGGCCTTCGAGCCTGGACGAGTGGCCCGTCCCATGATCAAGTCTAGTTGGACCAAAATCAATTGTCTGATCGGTTCGACCACTGGCCAGGTTCTTAAAACATTGATTTTTTAGTCACAAGTGGTACCTAAATTATTCTTCTATTACCCATTTTACACAAAATGTTATATTCATTAAAAGATTCCAACCAATAATAATTTGCCACATCATATAAACTTAAAAATATATAATTTTTTTAATTTTTAATTTTAATTTTTCCTTTTTCTCTCTCTTTTTTTTTCTTTTTTCCTTTTTTTTTCTTTCTTCTTTTATAATGTATGCCAATACTAGCGTGTTCTAAATTCGCCCTCCTAATGTTGAGATACTCGCGATTAATTTTGTTTTCAAACTTCATCGTCTTCTTGCTCGACTTGATGAGATCGAAAAAGTTATTTCATCAATCAAAACCAATGCTTTCATAACCAGACTAGAATGGTCGATTGAACCGATTAGATCGGGAATTGATTGGGATATCGATTCGAAGATAAGGGTTGAACCGATTGGCCTGCAAACTGATACAGATTGGTTGAACCAAGCTAAAAAAGCAATTGATCCAATTGATCCAGTTTTCTCTATTCTTATTTTTTATTATTTTTAATATTTTATTTGATTAGACTAGAAGAATTGATAAAAACGAGAATTGGTGGCTTGACCAGTTCGACCACTGGTTCAATTTTAAAGAAATAAAGAAAATAAAAACTATATATATATAAGAGAAAATAATATTTTTTTATTTTTTTGCCACATGTCCAATTTTAATTGGTTATCTTTTTTAAAAATAGACTTAAGGTTTAACTAATGGTTGAACTAACAAATTTACTAATCTGGGAAAAAAAAAGTAGTTTAGGTACCACTTGTAACTAAAAAAAGGTTTAGGTACCAAAATGGAGAAAATGCATGTTTAGGTACCAATTTAGTGGTTAAGCTTCTTTTTTAAATAGCATTAATGGTTTGACTAACGGTTTGATTAGCAGAGTTACCAACTTGGGAAAAAATATAATTTAGGTACCATATGTGACCAAAAAAGAATTTAGGTACCAAGATAGGAAAAATGGTGTAGTTTAAGTACCAATTTGAGAGTTAAACCCTTAATATTTTATAATGCTTAAATATTATAGTAATTTTTAATATATATAATATATATTAAATATTATTTGTATTAATATTTTATACTATTAAAATATTCATATTTTTATATTATAAAAATTAATTACTAAACATTATAAATTACAATCTATATATTTGTTGTTAAAATGCCATATTTCAATGAAATATTAAGAATACGATTTAAATTTCTATATAGTTAGTAATGTTAACATTTATTATTAAAAGAATAAATTTTAATATTACATAATAATTTATTATTATAAATTTATTATTAAATTAAAAAATATTACATATATTTTTATAATAAAAATATATACATGAATATATTTAATAATATTGAAATTTATAATATTTCCTTAAAAAAAGAAATTTATAATATTTAAAATCAATATTTTAATGTTCTAAGATATTAAAACAATAATTAATATTTAATACATGTTATTGTATAGGTCTCATGCACCACCAATTAATAATAATTAATAAGATGACACATCATTATTGGTGTAAAATAAAAAATATTAAAATAATTTAAAAAATAAATATAATTAACTTTATTTGAACATAATTAAATATTAACTATAATTATTTTGTTTCACGATTGGGTTTTGGGTTTTAATTTTTTGGTTTTGGATTTTATATTTCGGTTTCGAGTTTTGAATTTGATATTTTTGTATTTATTTATATTTAATAATAAATAATATTTATTTTTAAATAAAAATATTTATATTATTTTTAAACCCATTAATAATTTCTTTTTTGTTTTACATTGATGGCGATGTGTCATCTTATTATTAATTGATGGTGTATAAGACCTATGCATAGAAAGTGTATCAAATATTCTCTCTTAAAATAAAACCCAACTTTGATATATGATATTAGATAAATTTAAGTATACTTATGTACTTAAAGAAATTTTAATTTAAATGATGTAAGATAACTTTCTTATTTTAAAAAAAAATTACCCATTGTAAATAAATTCTGTTAAAAAATATTATCCATTTAAAATAACATTTAGGGTCTATTTGGAGAGAATAAAATAATTGAATGAAAGTGTGATTACTAGGGTAATAATTTCACTCTCTTGCAATTACAAAAAATTGTAATACCCTAAATGTGTTTGACTAACATAGTGTAATTATATCGTAATTCCCAGTGTCATGTTTGGTAGTACAAATCGTAATTACACAGTTACATAATTTATATTTTTAAAAACTATTAATTACTATAAAAAATTATTAGTATGATAAAAATAATTTCTAAATAAGTAACAAAAATTGAAATCAAATAATCATGTGTTATGTTAGTCTAAAAAAGTAGTTGATAATACAAATACTAATTAAAATAACAAGAAAAATAAACATTATATGCAATTTCATCTAATTGTTTTAGTGCATATTTACTGGGTTGTTCTCTTTTTAATATTTAACATGTGCTCCTTATAATCATTTGAATTTAAATTTGTATCGTTAAAATTATCAAAATCTTCTTCTTTCATGCACTCTTCGAGGTATGGATCATCTTAGTTCCACCTATGATTGACGTTATGAAATATGCAATATGCTAGTACAATCCAACCTTATTTTTTTTATGCCATACTAAGGTGATGTTAATATGAGAAATATCTTTTTAGAACAACAAATATTATCTCAACCATATTTCGAAGCCTTGAATGTCTCATATTAAAGAGTTCGTGAACTTTCTATGGTGTGTGTCTAGCACCATTCTCTTAAACGGTATCATACCCCACTATATGATACAAGAAATCTTTTCTATTTGCATAACTAACATCAACCTTAAAATATTTGGGTTCATAGTTCAAATAGATTGTAACTTTAATTATAAAAACTTATTTTAGAGAAAGACTTATGCTAAGTTATATTCTTTTTTATAATATGTAAATTAAATAAAAATAATATAAAATTTATAATAGAGTAACCTCTATTAAAAAAAATTATAAATTATCTAAAACTTTCATAACATTTCTAATATAATTTTTTATTATAACTTTATAAAATACACTGTTTTTATAGTATAATTTTTTAAGATTTATATATATATATATATATATATATTTACTATAATCATCTCAAACACTAATAGTGTTAATTTATAATATATTTTTTGTATAAAAATAATTTTTAAAATTATATTTGCATGTAATTCAATTCTCACCCTCCCCTTAAAAATTAAAAAGCCCTTATATAATTATAAACAATTATAACTAAATCATTTTTAAAATTTTATATATATATATATATATATGAAAGTCCATGAGATCTAAGTTACTTTTTTTGTCAGAATTTCTAGTAAAAAAAAAAGACCGTTATCTTTCTATTAACCAAAAATCATTTTTAGAAAATAATTTTTTTTTTGTAAAACATATACGTTTAATCTCCAAGCATTTAAAAAATCGAATTTAGAAACAGATTTCTTTCGCTACTAACACTTGAATAGACATAAAAACCATGAGACGTGCAACACCTACCAAATGAAACAAGAGAGAACAAAGGATGCTTTGCAAACTCCATTTCAACAAATCCTTTACTTTCATACATCTGTTAGGAATAAGCAGATGCAGGCAACACATCACAATGAAGAGGGTATATATATACTCTTTTTTTCTTTTAATCAGTAATTTGCTTCACAGTTTATGATAAGTAAACTTGGACACGAGCTGTTTTCTTAACCTGGCAGACAGGACAAACACTAATTAGCACATCACAATCTTTACATATGCAAAGGTGCCTACATGGCATCAACAAAACGGACACCTCCTTTGCGTTGCAAGCTCTGCAAATCATGCCATGGTGATTCCCGGAAACACATTTCGCACCACCAACATCAGGAATGCTGAGTAAGTTGTTGGGGTCAATATATGAGGCAGCATCATCGACTTCATTTTCTCCAAAACCTTCCTTTCCCTGCTGCTCACCACCCTGTGACTGTGACATTACTTGCTCCAGGTTGCTCTTCAACACATTAACGACTGACTCATTGTATTTTGCTCTATGGTGCCAATTCTGGGCTTCCATAGTCACCTGCTTTATTCTGTCAACCAGTTCCCTATTCTTGCGATTCACAGTCTCTAGTTCTACGTCTTTCTCCCTAAGCTTTTTGCTGACACCTTTCTCAATAGCAGCAAGAAAAGAAGCCGTGTGTCTTTGTTTCATGTCTCTTATTCCCTTCGTCAAGTGCTCTTCCTGATTAATAAAGAAAATAGACTGAATCAGAACGTCCTCCTAGGCACCATAGTGCTAGGCGTTACCAGCAACCATAAACATGTGAGATTTATGGAGTATAAAATAGCAAAATCATTATCAGGATGGATGTTAGGAGCCTCGAAGCAAGTACACCTCCAACACAGAATTTATCGGAATTATTATAGTAAACAAAGAAAATTACTAAGCACCTATGCCCAGCCAAAAGCAAACGCATCAACATAAATACGAGTTATTAAGATTGACTAGTAAAAGCTGTTTTAATCCTGTCACTAAGAAACCCCCTATATTGAGAGATCATACAGAAAGGTGACATATTTTATTTTACTTGGAGAGCAATACCACAATAGTACCTGCATTTTGATATATTGATCAAATTCTTCTTTCTGACGATCAAGTTCGGTTGTAACATTGTCACCGAGAGCCAAGATCATTGACGGTCCATGTGTCATGCTTCCGCTAGCAGAAGTCACAGATGAGTTCCGCTCATCATCATCATATGATAGCCGTAAGCCAGTAGATACAGCATGTGGATTAGGAATGCTAGCTGAACAGTCAGCTTCCTCTTTATAAATTTTATAATTCAATGAAATTTGTAGCTTCTGTTGCCTCAGAATATCTTCTGTTTCGTGGCCTCTTTTATTGGGTGGAACCATGGGAGCTAAATGCTCATTTCCAAAATAATTCACCACATCAACAGTACATCCAAAGGGTACTGAAAGTTAAAAAAAAAGACGGATCAGTTGCCATTAGAAGTTTAAGAAAAAGAGAATGGATCAGTGTGGTTTTGCCCGACGAAATAAGACATTGGAAGACATTAAAACATAAACTAATTGCTAAATAAATGAAAAAAACAATAACTTACATCTTCCAAATAACTGCAGTTGATTTGATGCATTAGTCTGATATGGAAGACCATTCTCATCCATGCAAATGGGCAGCATAGGATTACCTTCATTGCCTCCTAGCATTTTCCTATATCAATACCTAAACTATTATGATTTATCTTAGAAGAGTATCCAAAGTTGAGAATTTGCCTGCACAAGAAAATGATATACAGTTAGACGCCAAATAAACAAGCTTTTTTTATCCAGGAAAATGGGAAGCACAGGATTAATGTTGTTGCCTCCTAACATTTTCCTATCTTAAAGCCTAAACTATTATGATTTATAGTTCTCCGAGAGTTTCCACAACTGAATTTCCCTGCACAAAGAACAAAGAAAAGAAACACAGTCAAAATCCAAATTATAAAGATGACAATAGTGGCAATCTAGCAATTCTAAACATGCCTGCATGACAGTCAGATCCAACAAAATTTTCAATGGAAGGTCCTAAGGTCAGCCACATGAGTTCAATATTGGTAATTGAAACACCTTTGGGTTCCTTGAAGATGAGACACTCAACCAATTCATGTACTATATCTCAGTTTTTTACATTTATTCACTATAAATTGCCTTGCACCATCCAACAGAAATAAAGTTAATTACCACCTATTTTATCACTACTAAAAAATAACAAAAACTCTCAACGGTATCTATTTACATATTTTCTGTTCTCATGAAAGCAAAGCCAACATTTTTACAAGCAGGTGTAAGATAGAACAGCAAGGGATTGGTTGTGATGCAACATGCAATGAAGAATCGTTGCATGCCATTTATACTTGGTTACAACAGGAACAAATGGGAACCCAGATGGAGAATTAATGTTGTACCCACAAACAGTGGTACAAAGTGAATTGGAAGAATAATTGGTGCATGACCTTGAATTGAATAGGGGTGGAACTAATATTTAAGTTGCTGATTTTCATTACAGGATGCACGTGAAAGCACAAGAGTATGATATGCTACAACCTATTTATGACAGTATCCAAAAGAAAGTGAAGAGGAGAGTCGTTGATTGTTTGTGATGTGTTAATAACAAAAATTGAAGATAAGGAGGAGACTAGTGTTAAGGTAGTGCATTTACCCAACTATCTTCCCTAGCAAAGGCATTGAGGGCTCAAGTGAAGGGTTTTGAAGAATTAGGGTTCAGTATGAAACAATCCAATATTTCAACACAAACATATTTGAGAGTCCCAATATGTTCAACCCATGAGACCTCTGGAAGTGAATTAACAACGAAGATCAAAAACAATGATGATGAGACCAAATTAAGTATTGACATAGAAGCTCCCTTGAGTGAAGACCAAGATCTTAGTCAGCATTCCAGAAAGAAACATTACCATGCCATACCCAACATCCAACCCAAGGGATGGAAGGATTCTTTAAAGAGTGACCTGATCTAGATGATGAGGCATTGTTTTATGTTTCTATGGATGTAGGTCATATTCTCAAGAGGAGGTCTTGGTTGAATGTTATGCTTAATCAATTGGCTGGTTCTATCCAAGGTTTTCAAAACCGGACTGGAGGTTGAACCGGTCAGACTACCGATTTCCGGTCTAACCGATTCAACTCAATCAGTCCAACCGGTTTGACCAGATCAATTGAATAAAATATTTAAAAAATAGAGAAAACCAGTTCAACTGATTCCACCACCAGTCTGACTGCCCGGTTCAACTAGTTCAACTGATTCACCACGAGTCAATAGGTCCAACTCCTTTTTCCGAACCGATACCCCAGCTGGTTCAGTCTGGTTCTGAAAAAAATGGTTCTATCATGTTTTTGAAGAACAAATATCATAATAATAGGTTGACAAGTGTTGAAGAATGGAAGACAACTTTTAAGACTCTGGAAGGTCTTTATTGAAAGGAGATTGTCACATTCAGGATGTTCAAGATTGTCAATTCCAGATTATAAGAATTGCCAGAAGATACACAAACAAGACAATAAGTAGGAAGACTTCACAGTAGATTCTATTGTTATATAAAGAAATAATTAGAAAAGAAATTAAAAATGGCCATAGGAGAAGTAGAACTTCAAATTATCTTGATAGCCTAGGAATTAACCCTAGAAATGTGTCTGTCTTGTAACACCTTGTTTTGTTTGCTATGACAAGAAAAAAACTTTGTAAGATAGTCCACAAGACCCATTCCTTTCCCATCTTCAGGGTCTAGTAGCTTGATTCCAGAATCAAAAGGTGTAGATTCAATGTTTATAATCTTTCAAGTTTTGATTAATGTATCTAGAGTATTTTTGGTCAATCAAGCTGTAGCAGGGAAGAGCGATCAAGGTTCTGGACCCAGCCAACGTCACAAAATACATGCACATGAAATTCATTCTCTTGTTGTTTCAGTTGGTTCCAAATTTACTCAAAGACAAACAGCTGAAGTCAGTTATGATGCCCAAGTGATGAAGGTAATTTTCTCTGGAACCTGCTTACTGAAAACTAATACTAACAAACCTGCTAGGGGTGAGGACAGGAATACTCCTACTCCATGAATATCAAACAAGAAGCTCAATGAGAGGTAGACAAGAAAAGTTTAGTTGGTAAATCAGCTATCAACATACCAGCTTACCATAAGTTGCCTTAGCTTATGATATTCCACGAGAAGAAAGTAAAAAATCATTTGTTACTAAAGCTGACACCAAAGAACCAGAGTGCTCTCTCTAAAAGATTAATGTTAGAAGTGGTGAAAGCTCCTTGCCATGTTCAAGTTTTTCCAAGCGAAGGAGAATGATATAAGAGCTTTTAATTATTTTATATTTCATTAATAATTATTAGACATATTATGAACTAAGATAATAAGATATCTTTAGGGTTTAAATCTAGAATTAGGATCATTAGTTAAGTAAATCTAGGGCTAACAATAAAAGTTCAGTTGCAAGAAAGCCTAGTATAAATAAGTTGTAAGCTATGCTGCCAACATTAACATTTCATTCTTCTTTTTTTCTTAACTGATAGAGAGAAACGAGAGGTTTTTTAGAGTTCCCAATTCTAGCTCATTTTCAACCTAATTCTTTCAATTGCTTGTGTGGTTTAGGTAGAAAACAACTATATTCGAAAGAAACAAGGCTGAAAATGAGTTAGAAGTTGGAACTCCAAACAAATTAGGTTTATAAACAACCTCTAGTTTCTCCCTATTAATTCAAAAAAAAAATAAAAAAATAATAATTTTGGTTGTAAAGCTTACAAGTTATCTATATTAGGCTTTCTTGCAAATAAAATATAGTCCTAGCACAAGATTTAAACCCTAAAGACATTATATTCTTATATGTACATAATATGTCTAAAAATTATTAATTATTACGGAAATAAAAAAGTAAAATAAAAATAAAAAGCTCTTGCATCAGCAAAGCGAGGTGTGCACAAAACTAAATAAAACAAGTTTTAAATATGAAAAGTAACTTGTTAAAAGAGAGTTTTGATGAGAACTACAATGGAAAAACTGTATCAAATTCATCGACAAGTTACTGAATATGTAATCATGTCAAGATATTGTTTCAATTACTTCACCACTGTAAAACCATTTGGCTATAAAAGAAAATTCCACTCTTTATGGACGCTTCTAGTAAAATATGGCACAATGACTCTAGGATAAGAGTTGACTATGTCCACCTTCCCACAATAATGCAATAGCCAATTATTCTAGGACATTTATCAGATATATGTTCCAATATAAATTTTTATTGGTGATAATACACTACTAATACATATCTACTAATCTGAATATTCAGGAGAAGAAACAAATTGATCATGTAATTGTCTTCCTCTATTAGGTTGACAATAAATGCTAAGCTATTCTATCAAAAACTACGAGGGTCCCCACATGAATTATTACCCCCAAAATTCATGCACCCAAAATTAATGCATACATGAGTCGCATTCATATCAACAATGATGAAATTATTAGGAATTCAAATACAAATGAATCAAAGAAACACCTTAATCTAAGCTGATGATAATAAAAGGGGGGGAACACTTTAATGTTCTACCTCAACATCTTTATTTATTGAAAAAAAAAGGAAAGAAATATGACGGAATTACTGATTGAACTATCGAAATATTTAAGTTAGGTTCCAAAAGTAGATTCTACAGTCAAAAGGGTAAAAAAAATAGGGGAAAAAAAAATCACGCCGATGACCTAGTGATATCTTAAAAATAAAGGTTGGAAAATGTACGAGGTATAATTATGAATAATGCTTCATAAGGAGATCAACATGGAACTTATGTTTGTTTGGTTGCAACAAAATTCCATGATAAATAACGACAAGATAACCGGATGTAAAGTCTAGACAAGAAGGAAAGTGGGAAATGAAGTGATGGAAACAAAAAGAAAAACCAGAAAGGAGAATATCAAGATCAAAAGAGAAAACAGAAAGAAAAATCAGACATCAAATTAACAAGGAGTAATAATCATTACACAAACTAGGAGATTAAGATCAATTTCACATTCTAGATGAATCTCGAGAAAAAGAAGTTTTTTTGTTTTTTTTTTGAATGACAAACTAAAATAAATAAAAGTTCTAAAGAAAACATCATCGAAGACATGGAAAACCCAACAATCTAAAGACCGTACCTGCGATACGTATGCTATTTTTATTCAGTTTCAACAACAGTAACTGCGCAGAATCTGCAATTCCCAAACCAATCTTCAGTACCCAGAAACAAATATACACACACACAGAGAGATATATATATATATATATAATACATCGTAGAAAGAATAAATAAAACGTACCACAAAGTGTAACGTTTTTGGAGAAGATATCAAAGAGAGAAACCGATCATTTAGGATCTGAAAGTATTGACCTCAGAAAATCAAAGAAAGAAAGAAAAGAAGGAAAACGGACGGATAGAAAGAAAATTAAAAGAAAGAAGAAATAAATAGAAGAGGAAAAATAAAAGCCGAAGGGAAAAAAATGAAAAGAGAGAAAGAGGAAGTTGGGAGAACAAAATTATTGAAAAGAATAATACTAATGATTAAGAATCGGTGGCATTAACAAAGCACGCCTTGTCCTTTCTACTTAGTGGTTACGCTAACTGAAATCAGTAGAATTTATTAAGGTTTTTAATTCACGATTTATTTATTGCATGAATTATATAATGGGTAAATTACATCAAGTCACCTAACTTTGACGTAGTTGACAAAATAATCACTTAAGTTTCAATTTAGTCACTAAACTTTCAAAAAACGACAAATCAATCACTAATGTTATCAAAAAGTGACAAATCAGTCACCCACTAACATTTTCTGTTACAGACCTAAGGGGACGGTGACGTGGCCAGTTAACTAGCTGATGTGGCTAATTAACTAGCCACGTTGGATATGTCCACGTGGAAACCCACCTAATTTAAGAAGAAATTGAAAAAAAAAACCCCTAATAATAGAATAAGAAGAAGAAGAAGAAGAGAAGAGACTATAAAATCGTTAAGGTTTTTTTCCCATATTATTTTTCTTCTTCCTTAGTTGTTGCTATTGTGGATTAGAAACAACAATTAACAAACCAAGTTGTAGGGTTAGAAATCGATCTCAAGGTTCAAGGTTGGTTGAGGGTTAAAAAATCGATTCAAAAATCGATTAACAGGGTTAAGGGTTAGAAATTGATTGGTATTTTTCATCTGCAATTTGCATTTCACTTTGTTGTGAGACTTCTCACTTCAAGATTTCATCTTTTCCTCTTTCTATTTCTGGGTTTATTCAAAAATAAGAAATTATTTGTCTTTTCATGAGGAAGATCTGATATTTTTTCTTCATTTCCTGTAAAACCCAATACTGAGATGGCATCTTTTTTGTGCTTAAACCCCTCTTTTCTATTTGGGATGCCAAAATCTACTGAATCTGATACAAATTTATTCAAGATCTGCACTTTTTTCTTATTTTGGTCATACCTAGTAAACCCCATTTATCGTCCCTCCAATGTGATTGTTCTCATGAAGAGGTCACTCTGGCCTTTGATAAGCATTCTAATGCTTGTTGCATTGACTACAACCTTAAGCTGTCGGATTGTCGATCCCCGTCGCGGTGTCTTTACTGTTTCAGTTGAGTTGGAGTCAACCAAGGTCCTAATCCAACCCCTACAAACCCAGATATTTAACTCCACTCTGCTCAAGTTTGCATCTATTGATATAGGTGAAGCAAACTCTAAGCTTGACATAAAACAGCTGCTGGAAAGGGACTTTCCTAGTCAAGGAAGGCAAATGAACTTTGCAACTTTGAGGAACTTTAGTCATCATGATGCCAAATCAAGAAATTCTAATGGATTACTGGTATTACTCAGGTCCCCAAACTGGCGCAACTTTCTATTTTTTTTTCTCTTCTTCTTCTTTTTCTTTTATTCTTTTACTAAACCCTAAACTGCCGTTTAAATTGGTGCTTAACATCCAGCTGGCCGGTTAATGACAACAAGGAATTTGTCAACTGCCATGTCACTTTTCCCTTACATCTGTAACAGAAAATGGTTAAAAGGATAGTTTTTTCATTTTTCGAAAGTTGAGTGGCTGAATTGAAACCTGAGTGACTGTTTTATCAGCTGCATCAAAGTTGAGTGACTGTTGGTGTAATTTACCCTTATATAATACTTCTTTTTATTTTTTTATCTATTTTGGTATCGATTTATTAAGGATGGGTTTGGATGAGTGATTGGGTGTGCTATGTCTAGCTTACTTTCTGTCTCACACTATAGTATCGCTACAATATTTAATTTCACCGTTACTGTTGTTTTTACACTAATCACAGGTAAACATCTAAACCCACCTAAGTCAATGATTGAGTTGTTGTCATCCTTAAGAGAGTCACTAATTCGATCAAAAAATTATGAAAATGGTTCTCCATAATTAAAAAAATTATATTATTTAAGGATATTTTAGTCTTTTCATTTCAACAAAAATAAATTAATATAAGTATATATATTAGGATTTGAACGTACACTAATTGAATTACTCAACCAAAGTTTTATTTTAATCTATATTATATATTTTTGTTTTAATATGCACAATTTATTATCTTCATCAATTGCATATATCTATACTATTTATTAAGTCTCTGACTGAATTGGTGTCACTCTCAACCAGGTCACTAACTCGATCAGGAATACTTCCGTAATTAAAAAAAGTTATATCATTCAACGAAATTTTAATCTTTTTTTATTGTTTATCTGATGAATTTATGTATTTAAATTTCGTTTTACTCATAATTTAATCTAATTTTTATTTTAATATCGTATATATTTCATGTTTTATTATGATTAATTAATTTCAAACCATACATTTCATTATTTATCGTATGTTACTTTTAAACAAGCATATGTATTTTGAATATGTGGTTTCCACACGCAAACATGTGTGGCAAGATTTCTAATTTAAAATTTAATTTCGTTCAATAGTTTAGTTCCTGAATTTAATTGTGTTAAAGAAACTGAGAGGACACATGAACCTATCAAAAGGCACAAGTGGCTTTATTCATCATCTGAGTTAAAAAAATTTGGGAGGACACATGAGCCTACCAAAATGCATTTGGCAATTTTTGTCACATTAACAAATGATTTGGCATCTAGATTTCTATTATATGTATATGTGTATGGAAATCACATATTTAAAATACATGTAATATATAAACAATATGGTGAAACAATTTGTTTAATAACATTAAAATATATGAAAACATCAAAATAAAGCTATAATGCCCCAAAAATTTCCTACTTACCATAGGGTGCTTTTTCGGGAATTTAATCAATATTTTGATATGAAGAACCAATTTCTATGATTTATTTAAGACAACATAAGTAAGTGTTTTAAGTTGTTTTCTTTCGAATTCAATTAGGTAAAAATATGAGTTGAGAGATAAAATGATATTTTTGCCATCAAGAGTATTTTGATCATTTAAGGTATAATTGTTATTAAAAATTAATGTTTGTATAAGTGTGTGGTGATGGGATGATATTTTGAGTTCTAAAATCCATTTGTTTGGGTTAAGAAAAATGTAGGTCACATTAAATTTTTGACCTTTTGACTTTTCTTAATTTTTCTTTAAACATTAAAAAGATAAATAAAGAGGACAAAAAGCCCCCATTTACTGCCCTTGCGGCCGACCATTGTAGAGAAGAGAGAGGAGCCTTGTTCCATTTTCAAGATCTTTTCTTTCAAAATTATGGAAATACTTGTTGAGATTAAGCTCCCTTAGCTAGTGAGGAGACTTCAATGAGATCATATCATCTACAAAAAAGTCAAATTTTGGAAAGAGGGATTGTGGGAGATTTCATATACTTCAAACAATTTTACAGACATGTGATTTGTTAGATCTTGGCTTCATTGGTCCCAAGTACACTTGGTATAAAACGCCTAATTGTTGAAGGTCACTGAAGGAAAGGCTTGATAAAGCCTACTCTAATACATATTGGAGGACTATGTTTTCTATTGTTGTTATGGGTGAAATTTGATAATTGCCCTATTCTTATAGATATTGATGAATTCAAACCTTCCCTTTAAAAAGGACATTTTTGGTTTGAGAATGCGTGGATGTTGCACTTGGATTTTAAGATGTTTTTTGACAAAGCTAGAGGAAACCTATTGAAGATCTCCAAGTAAAACTTAATGGCGTGACCTTGGACAAGTGAGAATTGTTTTTGTAATATTTTTCAGCGAAATAAAATATTTTAAACAAGGTTAAGAGGGATTCGATTGGCTCAGGATACAAGAGATAATCCATTCGTAGTGAAACTAGAATTAATTTATAGGGAAAGTACTATGTTTTAAAAGGCAAGAACTAAAATGGATTAATTCGGGAGACAAAAATACATTGTTTTTTCTATACGACTGCCTGGTGAAACATAATAGAAGAGAATTTTGTGTTTTGAAGAATATTAGTGGGGAGTGGGTTATTGATTAGGATGCTCTTAAGAAGATGGATATGGATCATTTTAAGATGTTGTACATTGAGACCCTTTGGTCTCAGTTGAGGAGATTGAATTGCTACATAAAGTTGTAACGAATGAAAGGATCAGAAGTGCTATTTTTTCTTTAGGGGCTCACAAAGAACCCGGGCTAGATGGATTTCAAGCTTCCTTCTTTTAGAAGAATTTGGATATGTGGAACCTGAAATTTTACAAATGGTTAATGATGTTCTCCAAAGTGGTCAACTGAACCTGCATTAGTCTAATTCCTAAAGTCAAAGACCCTGAAAGTATTAGTCAGTTGTGTCAAATAAATATTTTTAATGTAATTTATAAAGTGATTTCTAAGATTTTGGTAACTCAGCTTAAGGAGATTCTTCCTAAAATTATTTCACCAAATCCGAGTTCTAGGATGCCAAATTGTGGATAATATCATTCTTGTACGTGAAATGCTTCATTCGATGAGAAAAAAAAGGTAAATTAGGAATAGTGGTTTGAAAATTTGATCTAGAGAAGGCATACGATAAGATGAACTGGATTTTTTTCAAGATATTCTAGTTGAGATTGGGTTTAGTAGTTCTTTTATCTCATTCGTAATGAATTGTGTTTGGTCTAGCTCATTTCAAATTTTGTGGAACTGTGAGGCTATAGAGGAGTTTAATTCATCTAGAGGACTACGACAAGGATATCCATTATTGTCGTATCTTTTTGTTCTACTTTCATATATCTTTCAATATATAATTGACAAGAAATTAATGAAGATAGTTCGACGCACACAAATTCTTCTAATTAAGAGGGATTGGAATATGATTTCCCTTGCTAAGCTTGGTTGGAGATTAATGATTAAGGAGGATAAAATTTTGGTACAAGTATTGAAGGCTAAATACTATAGCAAATACTATTTTTTAAATATATGGAAGTCTGCCAATAGCTCCTACGCTTGGAGAAGTATCTTATCTGGTCAACACCTATTTTGAAAAAGGCTTAAATGAAGGGTGGGTGCTAATAAGGATATTCACTTTTGGATTGATAAATGGTTTATCAATGCACCTCTGATTGAGAGTTGTAATCAACCTATTCATCAAAATTGGTGTTATGGGACAAAAAAAATGAAATAAGAAAAAGATGAGCCATGATCAAAAGGGTGCGCTTAGTATTATTGTTTTAGTTAAACAATACACAGCAACATTAATGAAAATGTTGCGTTTTGTGCAATAATGGTCAAGTTTGTTAGTAACAAATTCGTGAAACCATTTTCTCTTTCTTTCCTTTATTTTTGGCAGTTTTGAAAACAAAAAGGTATGGAATGAATTAGCATGTTTTTTTTCTTTCTCTCTTCCTTTAATTTCTCTCCTCTCTTTCCTTTATCTTATTTTTCCCTTTTCTATTTTATTCTTTTTGTTTTGATTCATAACAAAGGTATCAGAGCTTCAATTGGTTCTCATGGTTGGTGATGGGATTACTACTCGACTGCAAAAGGATGTTGGGCTTCTGCAATAGAGGTTGCCAAGCTCTAAGGTAATCTGTCTCAGTGGGATGCCAAGTTAGAGACCAAATTCAAGGAGTTTAAGGATAAGTTCAAATGTGAGATATGGTGTGACACCCTTACCTGATCCGAATGTTGAATTCGGGTATGGGGTGTCACAACTTAATCGGGTTCATGTACAAGATTAAAATATTATTATTTTAAATCAAATTGTATTACCTATTTATTAAAACTTAAAATAGAAACTAAATTCTTTACAATAAAAGTTCACTGTCCAAATTTCGAACTCTAAGGGTTAAATCAAATTGTATTACCTATTTATTAAAACTTAAAATAGAAACTAAATTCTTTACAATAAAAGTTCACTGTCCAAATTTCGAACTCTAAGGGAACTATGTAAATACAATATAGTCGCTCCAATGGCAAAGTTCCTAAAGGTATTTCCCCTCTTTTCCTATGTGCATGACACTTTACTACGGAGCTTCTTGATCCAACATGGTTTGGCTTGGTCCTTCCTCGAGTTCTTTATTTCGCAAATCCTATAACTATAGATCAAAAATCTGTGAGTACCAAAAGAACTCAGTGAGTCTCCTAATTGGAGTACTTATATTTAAGCCTCGACTCACAATGACTGTAAAAGAAAAGAAACTGAGTGTAGATAACTCCATGCTTATGCAAAAAATTTCCTCTTAACCCGACGTGGTGTACTCTAACTTAATTTTGATCCTATCCATTGGTAGATAAATCATTGAGTGGTTTCCTTATTGTAATCATATCAACCCACGATCAACCTTATCAGATTTCTCGGATGTCTCGCCATTTCCGCGGACTCTGCCCTTCCTTTACTTGTATTCTTTTTTCCATTTATTCCTAGTGTCAAAGTCTTCCTTCCACCTTGTCCTTATGAGGTAATCCTATGGTCTACCCTTCCAATGGCCCTTGGGACCTTCCCTTTGGCAATCATTCCAAATCTATTTAGTCTATGGTGAACTCCTTTTATTACCCTAACTCCGAAGGACTTGTTGTCATCCCATCCTTTGGGATACCTAATGAGATTCCCCGTCACTTTGGTGGATTAAGTCCCACTTGGGACGCATAGCGGTTGGATTGTTTCCTTGTATTCAACCATATTTGAGTTACCATGCTCGAAATCGTGTCATTTCCATTTGTTGTAAACCACTTTGGCCTTCCATGCCCCGCAGACTATCGTCAGAGCGACCATCTATTTTCATGATTTCTCTCTTATTTTAGTTCCCTATAGAACTAGCCGTTTGACATATACTTCCCCAATAGTTTTTCTTTGAAGAGGAATAGTCTTGACAGACATATTTGTTACTCAGTTTATCCTTCTTGGTATCACTTTCTATTAAATTAGTATTAGTTAACCCCTTCTTACCAATTTGACTACTCGGAGTATTGACAATCAATCCTCCCCGCACTTCCTAAGCGTTGGCAAACTGTATATTGGAAGCGAGACTCCCCATAACTATCTGAAGTTTTCCTCTAATATACAAGGCCTCTTTGAGCACTTCTTTTGTGGCTCTTAATGGTGGATCCTTAACCACGATCTAGGATAAGTCCTCTTTCCTTACCTAATTACAAGGCATTATTGGTGCGTCATTTCCTATGTCTAGTTTTTGCTAGGTTGCCACCCTTATGCCCTATGTAACAGCCCGATTTAGGGCCTAGTCAGAATAGTGGTACGAGACCACGAACCCGAGGTGAATTTATGAGTCTTTAAAGGTTTATTCCATGTTTGCATGTTAGTGTGAAAGTTTCATGAAGCAATTTGGCTAAATTAAGGTTGAATGGTCAAAAAGGACTAAATTGCAAAAGTTGCAATTTATGGGTTTCTAAAAGCATTTTGTATGAAATAGCTTTAGAATAGAAATTATGAGTCCTTAAATATCAATTTGCCCAAATTATAATTTTTGGACAAAATTGGACATGAGTTAGTAAGTTAAGAAATTTTTATGATAAGGGCATTTTGGTCATTTGTTTAATAAGTGATTAAAATAGGAAAAAGATGATAAAAATCATTCATCTTCTTCCTTGTGTGGGCCGAATATTTGAAGAACCCATAGCTAGGGTTTGTTCATCTCTCAAGCTTGCTAGTAAGTTCATCTTAGCCCCGTTTTTGATATTCTTCGTATTTTTGAAGTCCCGGTAGCATGAGTAAGCTATTTTTAGCTATAAAGTGAGCTAAAGTGCATGTTCAAAAATCTACCCATGATTGATATGCATGTTAAATGATGTTTTATGGAAGTTTATGAGAGTTTGATGTTAGATAAACATCTTTTTCTAAGTAAATTTCATGAAAGATGATAGTATGGACCATTTTGTAATAGTTATAAAAATTGGTCATACATGTTAAAAATAGCAAGAATTGATGATTGTTATAGTAGAGCATTAAGTTTAAGAAAGTTGAATGAAATTTTTTTTACGAGGCTTGGGGCAAAAGTGCAAATATGAAAAAGTATAAGGGCAAAATAGTAATTTTGCCAAAGTATGAGTAAAGATTCAATTTAGTCAATGTGATTATTAAATGATCTATTTATGACTATAGATCAAGAAAAACGAAGCCCAAATCGAAACCGAGGCAAGAACAAGGTCGAGGACTAAATTGCATATCTAGCTACATTTTGTATATCGAGGTAAGTTTGTATGATTTCTAAGCTTTATGATTTATATCATTGAATTGCTTAGTATAATGTACAATGTTATTATGAAATTGTTTAACGTTAAGTTAAACAATGAAATTAATGAGATCAAGTATGAGAAAGTCCGTATAAGACCAAGCCGAGGCATGGCATGGGCAATCAAGCAAGTTATCATGTAAGTCCAAGGATCCAAGCTTGGCATTGACAAGTTTATCATGTAAGTCTAAGGACCCAAGCTTGGCATTGACAAGTTTATCATGTAAGTCCAAGGACCCAAGCTTGGCATTGACAAGTTTATCATGTAAGTCCAAGGACCCAAGCTTGGCATTGAACAAGTTATCATGTAAGTCCAAGGATCCAAGCTTGGCATTGAACAAGTTATCAAGAGGAAGATTTCATATAAGTCCATGTCAAGACATGGCCTTGAAACCAAGATGAGATATCCCATGTAAGACCATATCTAAAATATGGCTTTAGTATCAAGTTCATGGTAAGAGATTTGGTATTCTCGGTTATTCATAAGAATTCATCGGGCAAATGAGATAAGCTCATAAGAGATAACAAGAAAGTTTAGTAAGCAAAATCATTATCAAGTGGGGACAAATATTAGTCATATTATGAATGATAAAATAGAGATTATGATTACTATGTTAATGTATGCTGATCAATGTGATCAAGTGATACAAGTATCTTGTTTACTTCACAAGTATGAGACTAGTAAGTATTACAAGGCATGTAAGAACCAAGTATGAGCAAATAAGCTTTATAGTTGAAATTATGATACCATTGATTATGTCAAATGGTTTATTTAAGCAAATATGTTGATATGTGTTTCATATGCAAACTTACTAAGCTAAATGCTTACGTCTTTAATTCTTTCTTTTCATGTAGTCCCGCCAAGCTAAACTGTGGATCATTGAAGTCAGCTCGTAGCACACTATCAATCGCCATTTTGGTATAGCCAAGTTGATTTTAAGTATGGCATGTATAGGAAACATTTCATTTTGAGTATATGTCTTAGAAAGGGGCAAAAGTATGGGATGTCAAGTTTATTATTCTTTTGTAAATGGCTAAGTGATTGGCCAAGTTTGACTAAGAATGTATGTTATTAATATCAATGAAGCATGTTATATTGTTCATGAAAGATGTAATAATTGAGTTGCTAAATTGAGCTTGAGTTTGGTCTTAATATCAGGATGGCAATTGGCTTGGTAAATAGCCCCTAAGTGCCAACACGGTTAGATACACGGGCGTGTGTCTAGGCCGTGCATAAACTGCACCTTAGTCTTATAAGTAAGAATAGGCCACGGACTAATCCCACGGCCGTGTGTTAAGGCCGTGCATGTCACACGGTTAGAACATGGGTGTGTACCCGGTCGTGTGAAATAAGTCAGTATATCAAGATGTAGTACACGGTCTGAGTCCACGGGCGTGCTATGGCCGTGTGTTATAAGTCGAATGCTAAGGTTTTTTCACGGGCTAGGACCACGGGCGTGCCATGGCGTGTGAAATTTGGCGATAAACTTCGAGTTTTAAGCACGGTTGGGAGACATGGGCGTGTGCGAGAGTTACACGGGCGTGTCCCAACTCACATGGGCGTGTGACCCCTGTTTCCATGAAAAGTTTTTGATTGAGTTCCGAAAGTTTACGGACATGAGTTTAAGGCCTCGTAGGCCCATGAAAAGTACAAGTTGATTAAGAAAGAGAAGTTCTTAAATCAGAATGAAATTTTATAGCTCGTAAGTACACGATTAAGCAAGTTCAAGCATAGTAATGTCTCGTATCTGGTCTAAGCCTCGGGCTCTGGTATGGGGTGTTACATTTAGTGGTATCAGAGCTATGGTTTAGTCGGTTTTAGGACTAACGTAGCATGAGCCCAAGTCTAGCTATACATGTCATACGTAATAATGTTTTTATAATGATAGTGTGATGACTCCTGATGACTTAAATTGTGTTTATACATATAGTAATGGATCCCAGACAGAGATGTGGCGGATGATGTGAAAGTAATGCACCAGCTCCCATGAAGGGACGGTGCCAAATGAGAATGAGAATAGACCCACTCACGGTGAGTCAAGGAGGAGCAGAGGCTAGAGAAGCCTTCCTCCATATGATGAACACATGGTATACTGAGTTCGTTAAATGCAGAATCTAAATGTACAACCCCCCCCCCGCCTATTCCGCAACCTATTCCTGCTGCCCCTCAAGTGATAGAGGTGGCAAGAGGAGTTAAACCTCCATTGATAGGATTAGGAAACATGGAAATTTGAAGAATTCAGGCTAGAAAAGATGACGATCCAGAAAGAGTGAGTTCGGTTAGAAAATACCATCGAAGGTATTTAATGAGTTGTCATGCACATCCGAGGAATGCATGAAGTGCGTAGTCTCTCTTCTAAGAGATTCTGCTTACCAATAGTGGAACACCCTTGTGTCGGTAGTACCGAGGGAAAAGATCACATGGGAGTTTTTCCAAGAAGAGTTCAAGAAAAAGTATATTAGTCAAAGGTTTGTGGACTAGAAAAGAAAAGAATTCCTAGAATCAAGCAAGGCAAGATGTCAGTGACTGGCTATGAGCGTGAGTTTGTAAGACTCAACAAATATGCTCGAGAATGTGTGTCCACTGAGGCCATCATGAGCAAGAGGTTCGAAGATGGACTAAATGAGGACATCAAATTGTTTGTTCTTGTCCTAGAATTGAAGGAATTCGTGGTGCTAGTCGAGAGGGCTTGCAAAGCCAGAAGAACTAGTAAAAGAGAAGAGAAAATCAAAGCGAGTCTCGTGACTCTAAAAGAGACAATGGAATAAGTCATTCCAATCCTCATCCAAGAAGTCAAAAGAATTCCCTACCCGATCGGCTACTTCCACTAGATCTTCATGGAAGGACAAGAGTAAGCATGATTCGGGAAATAAGGCCTGAGACTACTTGATCGCTAGTGTGGGGAATGTTCGATTTGACAGACTGAATGCCCATGAAGGTGTGGCAGACACCATTTTGAAGAATACCGAGCGCACGAAAATGTATGCTTCGGATGTGGTTCGTAAGACCACTACATAAAAGATTATCCAGAGATGACGAAAGAAGAGAGAGCTCAGAATCTGAGATCCGGGAGTATGGTCAGAGAAAGACCGCAGAGAAACCTGGGAAGTGGGGTAAGAGGAAGGGGTAACCCTAGAGAGCGGTCTGCGAGACCCGAGGGTAGAGCACTGCGAGGACTTATGCCATTCGCGCCGCGAAGAGGCATCTTCCCATGAAGTTAGTTCACGGGTACCTTTTCTCTTCATGATATTAAAGTTATTGCTTTAATAGATCCCGGATCCACACACTCCTATATTTGCATGAGATTAGCATTCGATTTTAGTATGCCTATAGACTCTACAGAATTTATGATTAAAGTGTCTAATCCCTTAGGCAAGAGTGTGTTAGTTGATGAAATATGTAAAGATTGTCCATTAATGATTAGAGGTTATTGTTTTAAAGCGAACCTTATGTTGTTACCATTTGATGAGTTTGATCTCATTCTCGGTATGGACTGGTTGACTACCTATAATGTAATAGTTAATTGTGGGAAGAAATACATTGAGATGAGATGTGAGAATGGGGACACCCTTCACATAGAATCGGAGAAAGCAGAGTAGATTGCGGTATTGATTTCTCATATGGACGCACAGAGATACATGAGAAAGGGGTATGAGGCATATCCGGCTTTTGTGATGAATGATAAAGAAACAGGTCAAAGATTGAGTCGATGCACAGATAGTATGTGAGTACTTGGATGTCTTTCCTGAGGAATTACCATGATTACCTCCAATCGAGAGGTTGAGTTCAATATTGAGTTAGTTCCCGGTACTGTACCGATATCTATTACTCCTTACAGAATGGCTCCGTCAGAATTAAAAGAGTTGAAGTTACAGTTGCAAGAGTTGACAGATAAAGGCTTTGCAAGATCTAGTTGTTCACCATGGGGTGCTCCGGTTTTATTCGTGAAAAAAAAAGATGGCACCATGAGATTGTGCATAGATTACCGTCAGCTTAATAAAGTGAAAGTAAAGAACAAGTACCCTTTGCCAAGGATTGATGATTTGTTCGATCAATTGAAGGGAGCCAATGTGTTCTCCAAGATAGACTTGAGATCGGGGTACTACCAGTTGAGAGTAAAGGACTCAGACGTGTCCAAGATAGCTTTTCGAACAAGGTATGGGCATTATGAATTTTTAGTCATGCCCTTTGGTTTGACCAATGCTCCTGCAGTATTCATGGACTTAATGAACATTTTTAGACCATACCTCGACAAGTTTGTAGTCGTTTTTATTGACGACATACTGATTTATTCCCAAGATGAGAATGAGCATCTTTGAGCACCTACGGATAGTTTCTGAGACTCTTGAGAAAATCGAGTTATATGCCAATTTGAAAGAAAAGTGAATTTTGGCTCGGGAGGTAGGATTTCTGGGACACATTGTCTCGGGAGAAGGAGTTCGAGTAGACCCAAGTAAGATTTGGCCATAATGGTGGAATCCTCGAGAAATGTCTCTGAGGTTAGAAGTTTCCTAGGCCTAGCCAGCTATTACCGAAGATTTGTCAAAGGATTTTCCATGATTGTAACCCCGATGACGAAATTGTTACAGAAAAATGTGAAGTTTGAGTGGACAGAAATGTAACAGCCCGAATTTGATCCTAATCGGAATAGTGGTTTTGGGACCACAAATCCGAGTCTGAAAAATATTTTAAAATTATTTTCAGTTTTTATTATGTGTGAATTTACTTGTGTTAAATTTTCGTGTTTTAATTTTGTTGTTTGAGTGTCCGATTAAATAAAAGGGCTTAATTGCGTAAAATGAAAATTTGATGGTTAGTTGTGAAAGTGCTTAATTGTTGTTGTCTTTTTAAAATGGAGGATTTATGTTGCAATTAGTCTATTTTATAAAGTAGTGGGCGGCATATTGATTGATATATTGATTGATATATTGACTTTAATATATATATTATATTATAAAAGTTAAAATAATTAATAACATATTATATTAACATATAATAAAACATAAAATGGAAAAAGCCATTCTTTCATCCTTGTTGTGACCGAAACAAAGAAAAGAAAAAGAAAGAAACATAAGCTAGGGTATTCGGCCATTGTGGGAGTTGATTAAGGTATGTATCTAGCTCGATTTTTGATAATTTTTACGTTTTTGAGATCGTTGCTTCGAGTACTACAAAGCCCATGTTTTAATTTTTGAATTTGATGAATATTTTGAGTTTTACCATTGATGATAGCTTGTGATTTTTGTTGTTTGATGATGAAATATCAAAGATATGTGAAGGATTAACATGTTTTGTCTTTGAATTTTTATGAATTTGAGCAATTTGGATTAAATTGCAAAAATAAATTTTGAAGGACTAAAATGTGAAAAAATGAAATATATGGACTTGTATAATGCTTGTGAATATTCGGCCTAACTATAGTATGTGTAAATTTTGTGTATTTTGTGTTTTATGCAATAAGGATTAAATTACAAAAAGTGTGAAATGTTAGGGGCAAAATGGTAATTTGCCCATTTATGTGTTTTTGGATTAAATTGAATGAATATGTGGTTAAATTAGTTAAATTTGAATTTATTTAGATCAAGAACGGAAGAAAACGAAATTAGATCGGGGGAAGTCAAAAGTAGTCGAGTAGTCGATTACGTTCGTCGATATCCGAGGTAAGTTTATAAACATATATGTGTTGTTAATTATATATAAACATGAGATTTATATGCTGATTTGTAATATGTGAAATTAATGTACAAAAATGATAGTATGAAATATAGCACTAAGTGTGCGAGAAATTAAATGTGACGGCACTAAGTGTGCGATATGTTACAAGGATTTGGCACTAAGTGTGCGAGAAATTAAATGTGACGGCACTAAGTGTGCGATACGTTACAAGGATTTGGCACTAAGTGTGCGAGAAATTAAATGTGACGGCACTAAGTGTGCGATACGTTACAAGGATTTGGCACTACGTGTGCGAGAAATTAAATGTGACGGCACTAAGTGTGCGATACGTTACAAGGATTTGGCACTAAGTGTGCGAGAAATTAAATGTGACGGCACTAAGTGTGCGATACGTTACAAGGATTTGGCACTAAGTGTGCGAGAAGTTAAATGTGACGGCACTAAGTGTGCGATACGTTACAAGGATTTGGCACTAAGTGTGCGAGAAGTTAAATGTGACGACACTAAGTGTGCGATACATTACAAGGTTTTGGCACTGTGTGTGCGATATCTATATATAGCTTCAGCTATTCATTTGGCACTGTGTGCGCAAAATCTATATATAGCTTCGGTTATCCATTTGGCACTAAGTGTGCGAGTTCATTGAATATAAAATATTATCGTATGATAGAACGTATCGATCAATAAGGTGACGTGGGAAATGTAATAGATAAGTATGATGAGGTACAGGTACGTACGGAACCTATGTGGTTGTTGACTTTTGTGTATGAGTTTGAAAAGTGGTAGATAAAAAAATAGGTATTGATTCATGAGTAAGAATTGAATAGTAGAACTTATTGATATTGATTTGAAATAATGTGCTTTTGATGATGTTTAAGAGATTTAACGGGCAATGTGAAGTAAAGATCGAATGTGTAATTGAATCATAGGTTCATGTATGTGTCAGTTATTTGTTTATATGGAAACAAGGTGAGTTGGTTATTTGAAATGATAAAATGTTAAGTGAATTATGTGATTGAATATGTGAGCATTATTTATTCGGCCTTGTGAAGTTAATTTGTGTATTCGGCTATATAATGTTCTAGTGTGTGAAAGTAAAATTTGATCTTGGTACTAAATGATAATTGTGCTTAATATTTTGGGGTAATCGGCCTTGTTAATCTAATGTTATTATGCAAGTGTTTATATATTTGTTTTTGCTTATAACTTACTAAGCTTAAATAGCTTACTCTGTGTGTGTTCTTGTTTATCTCTATTTTATAGATTTTGGAGTCTCAATTCATGAGCTCGGGGATAGTCGACAAAGCTTATCACACTATCGACGGATTCTTTCGGTATTTTACTAAGTTGAATTTAGGCTTATGGCATGTATAGCATAGATAGAATGTTTGACTTTGAAACATATATATATATATATAGCCATGCGAAAATGGCTTGATCACTATGTTTAAGTTCAGGTTTATGTGTTCTTGGTTAAGTGCTTTATGTGTTTGGTTTTAGCAATTTGGCCTTGGCTTATTATATGTGAAACATAGTTGCTATGTTTATGTTTGTGTGTATGATCTCGGTTAAGGTGAGTTTATATGTAACTTGGTTGATATGCTTTGTTAATGAGTGCTTGAATTAAGCCATAGTTAATGATAGGTATAAGTCTTGAGGTGCGGATTTGAAAATATAAGTGAGATGCTAAGTATATTATTGATGGAATATTCATTAAATTAGGTTATATGATATGTAATAATTTATGCATGTTCGGCCTTATGGGTTGTTACAAAATCGGTTATAATGTGCTTGTATATTCAGATATGTGATGAATTTTAAAATAGCTAAATATGTGGTTTGGTTGTGTTGTATGTTCCGTTATCTTTGTTTAATTATTTAGAATTCGGTTTATAAAGGCATGAATGTATATGTTTTGATTGTTATAAAACGAAAATGAAATAAATAAGTTTGGTATGAGGTTCAAATTGTATATGTGTGGTTAGTTTAGTAATTGGTTTATAATGGCATATCGATGAAATGAAGTTTATGTGGTTTATTAATGTTTGAGGTTTAGTTTCTTTGATAATGTAAATGTATTTGTATATATATATGAATATGGCGTTGGAACTATAATGATGAGCATGGTATTTGGTTTATAGTATATTTATCTAAATATATATTTTATGTATTGAATGTTATATAGAATGACCGAATAAGAAACAATTCAGCTTGATTGTGTAAATGAAATTTTAGCACATATTAAAGCATATAAATTGGCATGCGAACTATGTGTATTTGTAGTTGTTATTTGGGCTTAAAATAGCTTAAAATATCAAGGTCATATGCGCATGGTTTTGGTGATTAGGAAAGAAATAAGTTTAGATTTAAAGTATGTTAGTTTAAATGAAATCAATGCCGCATAAATGAGTGATACCAAAATTGAGTTATGGTTCATTTTGTTTGGATGTGAATGCGTATTATGTTTGTTATTAACCATTAATATATTCGGCCATAATGAATGATAACCAAGCATTTTATGGTTGATAATTGATTTTAATATGTGAACATGCTTAGATTATAAAATGTGATGTGTGATAATTAGCTTTTGAATTTTTATTTTTATTATTATATGTTTGGTATATGATGTGTAATGATATTTATATATATATATTTATATCTGAATAATTTTTAAAATATGCCAACGAAAGTAATATAGTAGATTTAAGTTCAAAAGTGATTAAGATAAGTGTTCGATGAGTTTTGAATTACGGTTGGATTTGTAATAAATGACTGTTCTGAACTGTGCTATGTTAGGTAATGCCTCGTAACCCTAATCCGGCGACGGATACGGGTTAGGGGTGTTACAAGAAAAATGTCAACAAAGTTTCGAGAGATTGAAAGCATTGTTGACGGAAGCTCTAGTATTAGTACAACCTGAGACAGCGAAAGAATTCATAATTTACAGTGATGCGTCCTTAAATGGATTAGGCTATGTACTTATGCAAGAAGGCAAGGTGATTGCATATGCCTCCAGACAGTTGAAGCCTCATGAGAAGAATTATCTGACACACGATCTAGAGTTGGCTGCCATAGTCTTCGCATTGAAGATATGGAGACACCACTTATATGGTGAGAGATGTCGGATTTTTATAGATCACAAGAGTTTGAAGTACTTGATGACGCAAAGAGAGTTGAACTTAAGGCAAAGAAGATGGTTAGAGTTGATAAAAGATGGTTAGAGTTGATAAAAGACTATGAGTTGGTTATTGACTACCATCCTGGCAAGGCGAATGTAGTCGCCGATGCTTTGAGCAGAAAGTCCCTTTTTGCATTAAGGGCAATGAATTCACAGATAACTTTATCCGACGGTGGTTCTATACTAGCTGAGTTGAAAGCTAGACCAGTATTCCTTCAAGAGATTTTTGAGGCTCAGAGAGAAGATAACGAGTTTGAAACACCCCAAACCCGGCCCACGAGATTTGCCCAGATTTGGTATGTTCCTCAAGTAAACCGGTTTCAAAATTCTTTCGCTACTTAGAGAAAACTTATACGATTTTGAAAAAAACATTGTTTGGGTTGGGCTTGTGTTGAAAACGAATTCAATTCTTTATATTAAAAATTTTACTTAAACTTTAATAGGTAAAACTCATAATCATAATAAATAGAAATAAATGGAAAACAATTCAACTATGGCCTTATGGCCTTATTACATCAAATAATTTCCAAGTAATTCAAGTACTTAAATAGAAATAGTAGTTCATAAAATAAAAACTTCATGTAGAGCATGGCCACCACAAGTTCTCGTAGTCCCAGGTCCATCACTTTGTTCATCACACCAAACATGGTCCCACAGCGGGGTGAGTCAAAGCAGACTCAATGTGTACACAAACACTAAATCAAAATAGAATCGGGCATACAAATGTTACGCATTCATATCATAGCATACAAATTATGATGCATTCCCAAACCCAAACCTAATAAGCCATCCGCTACACTCCCCGTACCAAACTTTGTACACCGTGGGGACTACTAAGTCGACCCTCCTTCCGCTACACTCCATATCGTGGTCTTAGGTCAACTGCATTTGTGGTCTTAGGTCACCACATTCGATATATCGCGGTCTTAGGTCACCGCATTGATTCATCGTGGTCTTAGGTCACCACATTCGAGATACCACGGTCTTAGGTCACCGTGTTCGTGGTCTTAGGTCACCACATTCACTTCCCCTTTCAATAACCCATATGCCCCATATAATGATGATATGCATAAATATGCGGAGTTCACATTCTTATCATATTCTCATGTCACTAATGACCTTTTCCATATTCTTTGTAGAAGTAGGAAACGTACACGAGTACTTAGTACCATAACATGGTACCTAGCCACTTTCATATTCTTAATATCACATATTTTAATAAAGCAGGCCATGAAACATATTAAGAAGTAGTGTGGGGTACACACACGATTTGCTTAACCACTTCACTTTGAAATCCCGAAATCGATCATCGCGCTTAGATCTCAAGTTCCTACAATTGATTAATCACTTACTATTTAGCACAAAGCCTATTCGGCTAGAAAACCAAATCCTAGTAGGATTTGTATTCTTAAAGCTTACCTTGGTGTCAATTTGATGATTTAATCAAATCCCCAGAAACTCGTATTTTCCCCTTTGAAATCGGCTAGTCACTAAATCCCTTGAATTGGTTAGTTTTGGCTTAAAACACATAATAATAGATCTACTACTAAAATAGGCCTTGGCCGAATTTACCTTTGTTCTTACCTTCCAAATCTTAAATCCCGAATTGGATCCTTGCTTCTTTATTCTTTGTCGAAATCCCTATGTACCCATGTTAGATCCAATCTAACATTAAATCATAATAATATAGCTTATGGCGAATGGTATTCATAACTTACCTTAGATCTTAGAAGTTCAGAAGGATACCTTCAGTAGTTGACAATTTCTTAAATCCAGAAAACACCCTTCCATAACTCGGCCAAAATCCATAATAGAGATTAGTCCCTAAATTTTAGATAGGTTTAAAATATAAAAGAATTGAAACCAAACTTTGGATCTTACCCTTTTAAGAAATCGGTAGCACCATTGTTAAAAGCCCCTTAAAGAATCGGCCTTGATGACTAGATGATAAAGTTTGGCTTTTGGGATTTAATGGAGAAGTCGACTAGAGGTTCTCTTGGGGTATTTGGTTTCCACGAAAATAAGGGAAAAAAAAACTTGAGAATTTTTGCAATGGTGGACTATAGATTCGACTTGACAAAAGAAAAGAGAAGAGAAGAGAGGAGAGCACTCGAAAGAAGTGGGAGAGAGAGGTGGAGGAAGAAAAATTGATGAGTAGCCCTATTTCCTTCCTTTTATAGCCGAAACTACTCCTCAGAATCTCTTACTTGGCCACCACTCTTTTTTATTTGATAGCTTTATCTCTTAATTTAAAATAATTAGAGAATAATCCTTTATTATCTCTTCAAAAATAATCCAAATTAAATCCCTTATTTATCACCTTATTAATCGAATATTAAAGAGAATAAAACTCCTCCTTTCTAGAAGGCTTGTGCAGTCCACCTTAGAGCTTACGGAAGCAAAAATAAAACTTCTTTTATTTGCTTCCCAAGTGACTCGAACCAGGCCCAACACCTTGCATGTGGCGCCATTTCAGAGGCCCTAAGTGGCATCTTGGGCCACTTTTCTAAGCCTGTTTGTGTGTCAAATTTCACAAACTTTTTCTTTTAAGGCCACCTTTCCTTAATTTCCCCTTTTAAACTTTAAAACTCGACATTTCTAAGTCATTTCTAAGTTTCCAAAAATTTTCGTTCGCTCTGTAAACTTGACATTTTCTTACATTTCCAAGTTTCAGAAATGTGCACTTTCCTATTTTGAATCATTTCCATCCATTTTCAGGTTTCCAAAAATGTTCAAAATTTATTCTTAGTACATAAAACATGTTACCGTACAATTAAACCGAAAATGCATAGGCCCTTTCCGAGGATGTTCTGAGTTCTACCCCCCTTAAAATAATTTCGTCCTCGAAATTTTCTAACTAAAATAATTGAGGGTATTGTTGTCGCATTGCCTCTTACGGTTCCCACGAAGCTTCTTAGATCCATGATTGCGCCATAACACCTTGACTAGAGGAACCGACTTCCTCAGTAGCACTTTCACATCACGTTCCAATATCCGAATCGGTTCTTCCTCGTAGGATAAGTCTGGCCTTAGCTCCACCTCTTCAACCGGTACTATGTGAGATGGATTCGATCGATATCACCGTAGCATGGAAACATGGAATACGTCGTGCATCTGCCGCAACTCTGGTGGCAACTCCAATTGGTATGCTGCTGCTCCAACTCGCCCGGTACTCGATAGGGCCCTATAAACCTTGGGCTTAACTTCCCTTGCGGCCAGAACCTCATTACCTTTTTCCAAGGTGAGACTTTCAAAAACACTTGGTCTCCCACTTCAAACTCTATTTCCTTCCGCTTAAGGTGCGTATGCGACTTACGCCTATCAGAGGCTTCCTTTAACCGTGCTCAAATCATCTCAACCTTCTCTTGATTTGCCACTAACTCTGGACCCAAAACTCGGCGTTCTCCTAACTCGGTCCAACAAGTAGGAGTTCTACACTTCCGACCATACAATGCTTCATATGGTGCCATCGCATGCTAGCGATATGTTGTTGTTGTAGGCGAACTCGGCTAAAGGCAAATAGTCTTCCCAACTTCCTCGAAAATCCATCACACACGACCTCTCAACATATCCTCCAACACTTGTATAACTCATTGGTGCTGTGCGATTGTGGATGAAAAGCCGTAGTGAAGTCCAACTTAGTGCCTAAAGCTTGATGAAGTGCCCTCCAGGGAACCGAGGCGTAAACCTTGGGTCTCTGTCGGAGATGATCGATCTTGGTACACCATGTAACCTCACAATTTCCGCCACATATAACTTAGCCACACAAGAGAATAGTCAACTCTTCTTTCGGGATGAAATGCGCGGACTTAGTCAAGCGGTCCACTATCACCTATACCAAGTCCTTCTTAGTAGGCGTAAGGGAAGCCCACTAACGAAATCCATGGTAATTCTCTCCCACTTCCATTGCGGAATCTCGATTGGTTGAAGCAATCTGATGGAACTTGGTGTTCAGCCTTAACTTGCGACACGTCAAACATTTCCCCACAAATTCGAGTCACTTCTTGCTTAAGATCGGACCACCAAAATTGTTCCCTTAGATCTGCATGCACGACTTAATGCCTCGGGATGCATAGCATAAGGGCTACTATGCGCCTCCCAAAAAATCTTTTGTCTTAACTCCTTGTCCTTCGGCATACAGACTTTTCCTTTGTAACACAATACTCCTTCATCATTAACGCCATAATCCTTTAATTCCCCGTTCTACACTTGCTGTAACTTAGCACTTAGATCCTTATCAACCAACTGTCCCTCTTTCACTTCCTTCAGCCATGTGGGCTTGACTTGCAACTCTGCCAACAAGCTTCCATCATCGTACAAACTTAAGTGAGCGAACATAGCCCTTAGATCC
Organism: Gossypium sturtianum; assembly: GCA_025698515.1. Taxonomy (NCBI): domain Eukaryota; kingdom Viridiplantae; phylum Streptophyta; class Magnoliopsida; order Malvales; family Malvaceae; genus Gossypium; species Gossypium sturtianum. The sequence continues at coordinate 31,870,116 of CM046943.1, read as the reverse complement.
GACACAACCTTTCGACTTAGGGCATCAGCTACCATATTCACCTTGCCCGGATGATATTCTATCGAACAGTCGTAGTCCTTCAACAACTCCACCCACCTTCGTTGCCTCAAGTTCAACTCCTTACGAGTCAACAGATACTTAAAGCTCTTATGGTGCAGTGTAGATCGCGACCTTTCTCCATAGAGGTAGTGCCTCCAAACCTTAAGGGTGAAAACCACTCTTTGCCGGTTCCAAGTCATGAGTTGGGTAGTTAACCTCATGAGGCCTTAGTTGCCGAGACGCATAAGCGACTACTTTTCCTTCTTGCATTAGCACACATCCTAATCCCGTATGCGAAGTGTCACAGTACACCACAAAATCCTTCCTAGCCTCTGGCTGAATTAACACTGGAGCCTCCGTCAACACCTTCTTAAGGTTGTCAAAGCTCTTACGTTGCTTATCGGACCATTCAAAGGGTACTTCCTTCCTTAGTAACTTTGTCAAAGCGCGGCTATTGGCGAGAATCCTTCTACGAACCTTACGCAATAGCACTGCCAAACCTAAGAAACATCGAATCTCAGCCACGGACCTAGGTGGTTTCCAATCCAACACTGCTTCGATCTTCCTAGGCTCCACTCTTATTCCTTCTGCGGATACCACATGCCCTAAGAATGCCACCTCCTTAAGCCAAAATCCAAACTTGCTGAATTTGGAATAGAGCTTCTTCTCCCTTAACACTTGTAGCACCACTCGGAGATGTTTATCATGCTCCTCTTCAGACTTAGAATACACCAAAATATTGTCGATGAAGACAACGACGAACCTATCCAAGTAGGGTTGAAAAACTCGGTTCATCATATCCATGAATGCGGCTGGAGCGTTTGTCAATCTAAACGGCATCACCACAAACTCAAAATGGCCGTATCTTGTCCTAAAAGCGGTCTTATGGATATCCGCCTCCTTCACCTTCAAATGGTGATAGCGACCTTAAGTCTATCTTTGAGAAATCTGCGGCCCCCTTCGGTGATTGAACAAGTCATCGATCCTTGGCAAAGGATACTTGTTCTTGATGGTCGACTTATTCAAGCGACGGTAATCTATGCACATACGCATAGTTAGTCCTTCTTCTTACAAGCAGGCTGGTGCTCCCCATGGAGACACCACTGGGTCGTATGAACCCACGATCCAACAACTCTTGGATTTGAGCCTTGAGCTCAACTAACTCCTTTGGCGCCATTCGGTATGGAGCGATTGACACGAGAGCTGTTCCCGGTAGTAAGTCTATTCCAAACTCCACCTCCCTATTTGGGGGTATTCCTGGTAATTCCTCCGGAAATACATCTTCAAAGTCTTTCACCGTTCTAACTCCACTGACACCTTCTTCCTTTCCACCTAACACACTTACGAAGGCTAAGAACGCCTTACACCCTTTCTTAACCATTTTCTCAGCCTTCAACGCCGAAACTACGTTGGACAGGTATTTTCTTCTCTCTCCGATCATTACTACTACTTCATCCTCTGGGGTCCTTAGTTCCATTCGTTTAGCCGTACAATCCAACACGGCTCGGTACTCTACTAGCCAATCCATTCCAAGTATAAGTTCAAACTCCCCGAAAGGTAGTTCCATTAAGTCAGCCCGAAAGTTCACTCCCTGAATCTCTAGGGGTACATCCCGAAAGATCTTATCCACCACTACTGATTAGGCCTAATGGGCTTACTACGATCATCCGCCTATCAGAAGGTTGAGTCTAGGCCTAGTGTTTCCACTACACTACATGCAACATAGGAATGGGTCGAGCCCACATCAATTAGAGAAAAATAAGGCTTGTCAAAAATAAAGAACGTACCGGTTATAACGTCCGGCGCGTCTCCATCTTCCCTCCGACGAACCGCATAAACCAAACCTAGTTGCCTTGCCTCAGCATTAGCAGCACCTCTGCCTTGTGTTCCACGGCCTCTGCCAGCACCATTACCTCTGTTACTCGAACCACGACCTCGTTGAGGCTGCGGTCCTCCTCTACCGGTCGACCAACATTACGAGTTACGTTGGTCGGCTTTCATCTGATTGCTTAGGACAATCCTTGATCACATGGTCCTTGGACCTACATCTAAAACATCCTCCTGTTTTCTTCCAGCACTCTCCTAAGTGCTTCTTTCCACACACATCACAAGGTCGATACCACCCTTCTGAACCAACTTGCTGACCTCGCGGCCCATCAACTCTAGGCCTCTTATGAACCTTTCGGACGTTCCAAAACCTCTTTTGGGCCTATTCCTATCCATAGCTTTGCTTTGTAGAATCCTTTGATTCCTCTCACCACCTTGGCCTTTTCTACCAAAGCGAGAAAACTCCCGCTCCCGATGCGGTGCTATCAACGATCTCGAGATCATCCCTTAGCCCGTCCTCAAAGCGGACACAGCGCTCATGTTCGATTGCCACTACTCCTCGAGCATATCGGCTCAACCTCAGAATTCAGCCTCATACTCCGCCACGGACTTGTTTCCTTAAACCGATACTAGAAATGCCTTCCTTTGCTCATCAGTATACCTGGTTCCCACATACTTCTTCTGAAATGCTTTCTTAACATATTCCCAGGTCAAATCCTCAGCCGTGGCACCATCCCGAACAGTCAACCACCACTGATACGCTTCATCGCGTAACAGTGCCACCATTCCTTTTAACTTCTCCTCAGGGGTCAAGTCAAGCTCATCCATGATGCGCTCTGTTGCTTCCAACCAGTACTCAGCTAAACTGGGTGCCACACCCGATACCCCACGAAACATTTCTGCTCCATTAACTCGGAGTCGCTCAGGCACAGACTTACGGGTTCCCGAATTTCCTCCTACACCAGCCACCAACTCCAAAACTCGCAAAGACACGACTGCGACAAAGATCATCCCCGTCCGAGCTTCTTGCTCAACACCAACGGTGGGGTGGTGGTGGCGGTGGTATCTCATTGTCGGACCCTTGACCCGATCTAAGCGGGTTACGACACCGTCATCCTTCCTCTACCTGCGTCCACGGCGACCACGTCCTCTAGAGCTCATTTCTAACGTCGTGATCCGATTAAGAAGTTTTATGAATTAGTCTTTATTTCACTTGATTACATGAAGAAATTTTATGAAAAGAGTTTTAGGAGTGGTTCTTTCGTATGCACACAGTCTTTCCATTCATTCATCCATACATCCATCAAATAATCATGAACTCTCATTCATTCACGAGAAAGGTTGTAGTTTTCATTGTTATTATTTTTTTTCTTCCACTACCTGGGGTATTTTCGTAATTACATCCCTACTGGTATTTTCGTAATTTTTCAAAAGGAAAAAGTTCCTTGGTGATTTTGTCATAAAGTATTTTGGTATTTTTAAATTTCTGGGGTATTTAGAAAAATTTTTGAAATCCAGGGGTATTTCGGTGATTTTGGACCTCGGGGGTATTTTGGTGATTTTTTCCAAGTCAGGGGTAAATTTGTAAAATCTTATAAATCAGGGATATTTCAAAGGTTACAAAACTTTGAGGGTTCTTTTTGAGAATTTTACTTTTCAAAACGGTGATGTTGCAAAAATTTTGGAAATCAGGGTCATTTTGGTAATTTTATAAGTTAAGGGCAATTTTGAAATTTCCAAAATTCAAGGTAGTTTTGATAATTTGCAAATTAGGGTTTTTGAAAATTGATAAAATAATGAAATTTTGGCAAAACTGTTGGGTAGTTGGTCATTTTATAAACCAAGGGTATTTTGGTAATTTTACCACTAGGGGCATTTTTGTATAAATCGGAAATCTTTCGGAAAATTTTGTAAAGATGGTTTTCATGAATTTAGAAGAAAGTTTTAAGAATTCTAAAACTAGGGTTTTGTTGTTTTTATAAAAACACGACTAATTCCCCTTTCGGGTTTTAGTTATTGTGTTTAGCCTATGTGTGAGTCCTCTTGGTCGGGGTGAACCAAAGCTACGCACAGAGCAGGATTTGAGTGGAGAGGAGGTGAGTCATGCGGATTTGCTTAAATACCAAGCTCCCACCGAAACCATTCCTAGACATGCGCACAGAGGTTGCCACACCTCATCGAGCCCTGCAGGTTAGGGTGAACAGAAGCCATGCACCGGGTAGGATTCTGCGAAGAGGAGGTGAGTCACTAGGATTTGCTTAAATACCGAGGCTCTTAGGATCCAATCCTAGACATGCGCATACGGGGTTACCACACCCTAACTTAGTGACTTAGCCATGGGTTTGTTTAACGTTCCTTAAGTCTTATGTGCTTGTGTTTGAGTAGACTAGTCCTAGGGTTCAAGTTCCTATCATGCTATTCTACGTTCCATTCCTTTTCTACCCTTCTAATATTCATTACACATAATCACACAAATAGTTAGGGGTACTTACGGTGGATCATGAGTCGAGAGACTTTAGGTGCCATGCCGGAAAACCCGCTTGTTTCATAAAATATTTTCAAAAAAACTCATTTGGGCTCGCTTTGAAAGCGTTTTGGGCCTTGGCCCACTGGTAGAGAGTTTTAAAGCGGGCTTTGATACCAAATGAAACACCCCAAACCCGGCCCACGAGATTTGCCCATTTGGTATGTTCCTCAAGTAAACCGGTTTCAAAATTCTTTCGTTACCTAGAGAAAACTTGTGCAATTTTGAAAAAACATTGTTTGGGTTGGGCTTGTGTTGAAAGCAATTCAATTCTTTATATTAAAAATTTTACTTAAACTTTAATAGGTAAAACTCATAATCATAATAAATAGAAATAAATGGAAAACAATTCAACTATGGCCTTATGGCCTTATTACATCAAATAATTTCCAAGTAATTCAAGTACTTAAATAGAAATAGTAGTTCATAAAATAAAAACTTCATGTTGAGCATGGCCACCACAAGTTCTCGCCGTCCAGGTCCATCACTTCATTCATCATCACGAAACATGGTCCCACAGCAGGGTGAGTCAAAGCAGACTCAATGTGTACACAAACACTAAATCAAAATAGAATCGGGCATACAAATGTTACGCATTCATATCATAGCATACAAATTATGATGCATTCCCAAACCCAAACCTAATAAGCCATCCGCTACACTCCCCGTACCAACTTTGTGCAGTGTGGGGACTACTAAGTCGACCCTCCTTCCGCTACACTCTATGTCGCGGTCTTAGGTCACCGCATTTGTGGTCTTAGGTCACCACATTCGAGATATCACGGTCTTAGGTCACCGCATTGATTCTTGTGGTCTTAGGTCACCACATTCGGATACCACGGTCTTAGGTCACCGTGTTCGTGGTCTTAGGTCACCACATTCACTTCCCCTTTCAATAACCCATATGCCCCATATAATGATGATATGCATAAATATGCGAGTTCACATTCTTATCATATTCTCATGTCACTAATGACCTTTTTCATATTCTTTGTAGAAGTAGGAAACGTGCTGAGTACTTAGTACCATAACATGGTACCCTAGCCACTTTCATATTCTTAATATCACATATTTTAATAAAGCAGGCCATGAAACATATTAAGAAGTAGTGTGGGGTACACACACGATTTGCTTAACCACTTCACTTTGAAATCCGAAATCGATCTCGCCTTAGATCTCAAGTTCCTACAATTGATTAATCACTTACTATTTAGCACAAAGCCTATTCGGCTAGAAAACCAAATCCTAGTAGGATTTGTATTCTTAAAGCTTACCTTGGTGTCGATTTGATGATTTAATCAAATCCAGAAACTCGTATTTTCCCCTTTGAAATCGGCTAGTCACTAAATCCCTTGAATTGGTTAGTTTTCAGCTTAAAACACATAATAATAGATCTACTACTAAAATAGGCCTTGGCCGAATTTACCTTTGTTCTTACCTTCCAAATCTTAAATCCCGAATTGGATCCTTGCTTCTTTATTCTTTGTGAAATCCCTATGTACCCATGTTAGATCCAATCTAACATTAAATCATAATAATATAGCTTATGGCCGAATGGTATTCATAACTTACCTTAGATCTTAGAAGTTCTGAAGGATACCTTCTTGTAGTTGACAATTTCTTAAATCCAGAAAACACCCTTCCATAACTCGGCCAAAATCCATAATAGAGATTAGTCCCTAAATTTTAGATAGGTTTAAAATATAAAAGAATTGAAACCAAACTTTGGATCTTACCCTTTTAAGAAATCGGTAGCACCCTTGTTAAAAGCCCCTTAAAGAATCGGCCTTGATGACTAGATGATAAAGTTTTGGCTTTTGGGATTTAATGGAGAAGTCGACTAGAGGTTCTCTTGGGGTATTTGGTTTCCACGAAAATAAGGAAAAGAAACTTGAGAATTTTGGCAATGGTGGACTATAGATTCGGCTTGACAAAGAAAAGAGAAGAGAAGAGAGGAGAGCACTTTCGGAGAAATTCGGCAGAGAGAGGAAGAGGAAGAAAAATTGATGAGTAGCCCTATTTCCTTCCTTTTATAGCCGAAACTACTCCTCGAGAATCCCTTACTTGGCCACCACTCTTCTTTATTTGATAGCTTTATCTCTTAATTTAAAATAATTAGAGAATAATCCTTTATTATCTCTTCAAAATAATCCAAATTAAATCCCTTATTTATCACCTTATTAATCGAATATTAAAGAGAATAAAACTCCTCCTTTCTAGAAGGCTTGTGCCGTCCACCTCGAGCTTACGGAAGAAAAATAAAACTTCTTTTATTTGCTTCCCAAGTGACTCGAACCCGGACCCAACACCTTGCATGTGGCGCCATTTCCAGAGGCCCTAAGTGGCATCTTGAGCCACTTTTCCAAGCTTTTTGTGTGTCAAATTTCACAAAATTTTTTCTTTTAAGGCCACCTTGCCTTAATTTCCTCTTTTAAACTTTAAAACTCGACATTTCTAAGTCATTTCTAAGTTTCCAAAAATTTTCGTTCGGCTCTATAAACTTGACATTTTCTTACATTTCCAAGTTTCCAGAAATATGCACTTTCCTATTTTGAATCATTTCCAAATCATTTCCATCCATTTTCAGGTTTCCAAAAATGTTCAAAATTTATTCTTAGTACATAAAACATGTTACTTTGTACAATTAAACCGAAAATGCATAGGCCCTTTCCAAGATGTTACAGAGTTGCAAGTCAAAAGAGCTCAATGTGAGTCAGATGTTGAATCCAATTTTCGGATTAATCCCAATAGAAGTTTGATGTTCAAAGATAGAGTTTGTGTACCAAGAAAGGAAGAGCTTATACAGAAAATTTTACATGAGGCCCATAATGGATGTTTATCTGTGCATCCGGGTAGTACCAAGATGTTTAATGATTTGAAGCAACAGTATTGGTCTCCAAGAATGAAGAAAGACATTTCAGAGTTCATTTCCAAGTGCATGATTTGTCAGCAAGTAAAGGCTGAACACCAAGTACCTTCGAGTTTGCTTCAACCAATTATGGTACCCGAGTGGAAATGGGACCCTATCACGATGGATTTTTGACCGGTTTACCGTTATCAGAAAGTAAGAAAGATCTTTGTATGGGTTGTAATTGATAGACTCACCAAGTCACTCATTTTATATACATTCGAGTGGACTTCTCACTCGACAAGTTGGCAAACTTGTATGTTTGAAATAGTAAGACTTCACGGAGTTCCCTTGTCAATTATATCGAGATAGAGATCCGAGATTCACATCCAGATTTTGGAAGAAGTTACAAGAGGCCACAGGTACAAAGTTGAACTTTAGTATGGCCTTTCATCCTCAAACCCGACGGTCGATTGGAGAGTTAATTCAAGTACTCGAAGATATGCTTCGATGTTGTATTCTTGAATTAGAGGCGATTGGGAAAAGTTCCTCCCATTAGCGAGAATTTGCCTATAACAATAGTTTTTGATCGAGTTTAAAGATGGCACCTTATGAGGCTCTTTATGGGCATAAGTGCGAGAACACCTTTGTTTTGGGTGAACTCAAAGAAAACCAAATTCACGGGGTTGATTTGGTTAGAAAGTGAAGAGAAAGTGAAAGTGATACGAGAATGTTTAAAAGCTGCCTCAGACAGATGAGAAATCCTATTCGGATTTAAAGAGAAAAGAGATAGAGTACCAAGTCGGGGATAATGTTTTCTTGAAAGTGTCACCGTGGAGAAAAGTTCTCGATTTGGTAGGAAAGGCAAGTTAAGCCCACGTTTTATTGGACCATATGAGATTCTTGGGAAAGTTGGGCGGTAGCTTTACCGATTGGCATTGCCATCGAGTTAGAAAAGATACATGATGTGTTTCACGTGTCTATGTTGCGGCGCTTCTGATCGGACCCTTCACATGTAATTACCGTCATAGGTAGAAATCTATCCCGGCATGACTTATGGTGAGGTACCAGTCAAGATTTTGGCTCGAGAAGTCAAGCGACTAAGAAATAAAAGCATTGCCCTAGTGAAAGTATTGTGGCAAAGACATGGGATAGAAGAAGCTACGTGGGAACCGAGAAGAGAGTATGAGAAACCAGTATCCAAATCTGTTTCTTTGGTAAGATTTTCGAGGACGAAAATCCCCTGGGGAGAATTGTAACAGCAGGATTTAGGGCCTAGTCGAGAATATTGGTGCGAGACCACGAACCCGAGGTGAATTTATGAGTCTTTAAAGGTTTATGCCATGTTTGCATGTTAGTATGAAAGTTTCATGAAGCAATTTGGCTAAATTAAGGTTGAATGGTCAAAAAGGACTAAATTACAAAAGTTGCAATTTATGGGTTTCTAGAAGCATTTTGTATGAAATAGCTTTAGAATAGAAATTGTGAGTCCTTAAATAGCAATTTGCCCAAATTATAATTTTTGGACAAAATTGGACATGAGTTAGTAAGTTAAGAAATTTTTATGATAATGGCATTTTGGTCATTTGTCTAATAAGTGATTAAAATAAGAAAAAGATGATAAAAATCATTCATCTTCTTCCTTGTGTGTGCCGAAATTTTGAAGAACCCATAGCTAGGGTTTGTTCATCTCTCAAGCTTGCTAGTAAGTTCATTTAGCCCTGTTTTTTATATTCTTCGTATTTTTGAAGTCCCGGTAGTATGAGTAAGCTATTTTTAGCTATAAAGTGAGCTAAAGTGCATGTTCAAAAATCTACCCATGATTGATATGCATGTTAAATGATGTTTTATGGAAGTTTATGAGAGTTTGATGTTAGATAAACATCTTTTTCTAAGTAAATTTCATGAAAGATGATAGTATGGACCATTTTGTAATAGTTATAAAAATTGGTCATACATGTTAAAAATAGCAAGAATTGATGATTTTTATAGTAGAGCATGAAGTTTAAGAAAGTTGAATGAAAATTTTTTTACGAGCCTTGGGGCAAAAGTGCAAATATGAGAAAGTATAAGGGCAAAATAGTAATTTTGCCAAAGTATGAGTAAAGAGTCAATTTAGTCAATGTGATTATTAAATGATCTATTTATGACTATAGATCAAGAAAAACAAAGACCGGATCGAAAATGAGGCAAGAACAAGGTCGAGGACTAAATTGCATATCTAGCTACACTTTGTATATCGAGGTAAGTTTGTATAATTTCTAAGATTTATGATTTATATCATTGAATTGCTTAGTATAATGTACAATGTTATTATGAAGTTGTTTAACGTTAAGTTAAACAATGAAATTAATGAGATCAAGTATGAGAAAGTCCGTATAAGACCAAGCCGAGGCATGGCATCGGCAATCAACCAAGTTATCATATAAGTCCAAGGACCCAAGCTTGGCATTGACAAGTTTATCATGTAAGTCCAAGGACCCAAGCTTGGCATTGAACAAGTTATCATGTAAGTCCAAGGATCCAAGCTTGGCATTGAACAAGTTATCAAGAGGAGGATTTCATATAAGTCCATGTCAAGACATGGCCTTGAAACCAAGATGAGATATCCCATGTAAGACCATATCTAAAATATGGCTTTAGTATCAAGTTCATGGTAAGAGATTTGGTATTCTCGGTTATTCATAAGAATTCATCGGGCAAATGAGATAAGCTCATAAGAGATAACAAGAAAGTTTAGTAAGCAAAATCATTATCAAGTGGGGACAAATATTAGTCATATTATGAATGATAAAATAGAGATTATGATTACTATGTTAAAGTATCTTTGATCAATGTGATCAAGTGATACAAGTATCTTGTTTACTTCACAAGTATGAGACTAGTAAGTATTACAAGGCATGTAAGAACCAAGTATGAGCAAATAAGCTTTATAGTTGAAATTATGATACCATTGATTATGTCAAATGGTTTATTTAAGCAAGTATGTTGATATGTGTTTCATATGCAAACTTACTAAGCTAAATGCTTACGTCTATAATTCTTTCTTTTCATGTAGTCCCATAAGCTAAAGCTGTGGATCATTGAAGTCGGAGCTAAGTAGCACACTATCAATCGCCATTTTGGTATAGCCAAGTTGATTTTAAGTATGGCATGTATAGGAAACATTTCATTTTGAGTATATGTCTTAGAAAGGGGCAAATGTATGAAATTACATCAAGTTTATTATTCTTTTGTAAATGGCTAAGTGATTGGCCAAGTTTGACTAAGAATGTATGTTATTAATATCAATGAAGCATGTTATATTGTTCATGAAAGATGTAATAATTGAGTTGCTGAATTGAGCTTGAGTTTGGTCTTAATTTTAGGATGGCAATTGGCTTGGTAAATAGCCCCTAAGTGCCCTGCAGTTAGACACACACGGGCGTGTGTCTAGGCTGTGCATAAACTGCACCTTAGTCTTATAAGTAAGAATAGGCCACGGACTAATCCCACGGCCGTGTGTTAAGGCAGTGCATGTCACACGGTTAGAACATGGGCGTGTGCCCGATCGTGTGAAATAAGTCAGTATATCAAGATGTAGTACACGGTCTGAGTCCACGGGCGTTCCATGGCCGTGTGTTATAAGTCAGAATGCTAAGGTTTTTCACACGGGCTAGGACCACGGGCGTGCCATGGCCGTGCAAAATTTGGCAGTAAACTCGAGTTTTAAGAACGGTTGGGAGACATGGGCGTGTCTGAGAGTTACACGTGCGTGTCCCAACTCACATGGGCGTGTGACCCCTGTTTCCATGAAAAGTTTTTGATTGAGTTCTGAAAGTTTACGGACATGAGTTTAAGGCCTCGTAGGCCCATGAAAAGTACAAGTTGATTAAGAAAGAGAAGTTCTTAATTCAGAACGAAATTTTATAGCCCGTAAGTACACGATTAAGCAAGTTCAAGCATAGTAATGTCTCGTATCCGGTCTAAGCCTCGGGCTCGGGTATGGGGTGTTACACCCTACCAGCTTTCTTGATTACTGTTTAGCAGACTATTTTCCTTTCTACTTTATTTTCCTTCTTCGGTGGGTTCCTCAGAAGCTATTCACCAACACTTGTATTAGTCTTCTAACCCTTTTTTTCATATGCATGAATTTCCTTAATTTTCGTCCCAGCGATCTACCCCAAGTTTTATGTCCCGTTGGGCTCTATTGATTTCCACAGCCGAGTTATAGTTTTACCCCCTTTCACCCCGTGTTTACTGTCCTAGTAGACTACTCTGTGTTTACTATCTTGGCAGACTACCCAAGGATGTCATATCGTCTTTCAACTATGGTATTAGTCATATTTACCATTCTGGTGTGTTTTCATATGATGTCATAGTGTCTTTCAGCTATGGTCTTACTCATGTTTATCGTCGAACCAATACATGATGTAACATCCCACGCTTGACCCGTCTGCCAGATTTGGGTATGGAGCGTTACAAATGAACCTATACTTAGTTTGGCTAACTTAGTTACCAAAGATAAGACTAAAATAAAATTAATCTAGCTAATAATTATTCTTACAGCTAAAGCCTCAAGCCACCAAATATTAGTCGTTCACAGTTTTAGTTTCTAACCAAACCAATTGTTTACAAAAAAAATCCTAAATCTTTGCTAAGGACAATTTGTCTTAAAATTCTAGAATCTAAGAAGGCTATCGGGCTTCATTGTTTCGATCCTGAAGTGAAGCCTCTATTGGTACCCCTTTCTATGTGCATGACTCCAACTGCCTGTGGTTCTCGATCTTGACATCGTCTGGCTTGGTCCCTGTCCTTGATTAACCTCGCAAATCCTACGAACATTACGCAAACTTTGGTAAGCTCAAATGAACTTAGTTAGTTCCCTTATTACAACATAATTAGACCCCATCACATGAGGGAAAAAGTATAAAATAAAAGAACATAAATAAAATACTCTCTACTTGCTCATAGCAAGTTTACTTTTTTAGGGTGGTGAAATCCACCCAATCCTTTGAGCCAGTCGACTCTCTAGAGGCCTTCCCTGGTCGAACTCTCCATTCAAATGAAATCTTGACACCTCTCCACATCCGCAAGTTCTATTATTATTTATCATCTTTTCCTCTTTCTGACACACTGCATACAAGGTGTTGGATTACCTCTGTAACAGCCCATCCGATGAAATCTCTGTATTTGGGTACTATTTTGCGTTTAGTTAGTAAAATAAGGATAGATATGAGTAAGTAAAATGCTTGTCTGGCTAAGTACAGAATTATGTGTATTGTACCATTGGCGAACTCTTAGTTTTGGCGAGTTATGTGGTTTAGCGGACTCTTCTATTAAGTATCCACCCAACCCAAATACTCTAGGCGAACTCGTTAAGTTTGCAGTCATTTATATTTGTTAATTATTTTAAGTATGGTAAGCCGGCAAAGGACAGATAATCCATAGCAAAGATTTAGGATTTAGGACAAATAGTCCTAAATTTACCAAACCAATATTTATGATTTGGCCACTTGCATGGTAAGTGTGGTAAGCTATGGCCGTGTGGAAAAGGAGTCGTACGGTCGTGTGGCCAGGTCGTGTAAATCACTAAAGCCGTGTACGTCAACATGTAAAAATTCAGCAAAAGTCACATGACTATGCGCCTGGGCCGTGTAACAACCTAGGGCAATGTGCAAAAACTAAGTGTCCATATCTATAGTACTCACAATGGCGTATGACCAACCCATGTGACAATCGAGAACCGTGTGGAACATAAAATAACTTACCCCAGTGGTTATACAGCCGTGTCACCAGCCTGTGTGGAGACACACAGTCGTATGCAGGCTATGTACTGTAAAAATATACCTTTAAGTGCAAGTTACCAATTTTACACCTATTCAAAACATGCCAAAACACAACCTAAACCGTTGCCTTAAATAACTAACCAATATGCCTCAATGAAACAAATTCACAACAATAACTTTTAAACATATTACACATATTTTTTATACCAAATCCTTGCATTATGAATACACTAATTCAACATCACCAAATGTAACATTCAAGCCTCTCAAATACTAACCAAAATAATAATCATCCACAATTTAAACTTCCATTTCATTCTAGCCATTTTAAACCTCATTCATACTATCACATTAAAGCATATTCATCTACCATACTATTTCCCTCTTAAAGATTCATAACTTAACCATTGGAGCATACTATTTCCGTCTTAAATGGTGTTTTGGGATCTATTTTTTTTCAATTGACAACAAGAAAGGGGAAGGGGTCATGTGTCTACTTTAGGTGAAACGAGAAAAATAAGGTGTTTTAAAATTTTAGTTTATTTGCCCTTGAGCTACTCCCAATTTAGACCATTTTACAAAACAATCCACTTTATAAAATTCAAGGTCTTTTCCACATTATTTTCATAAATCATTTAAAATTTTCAAAAGCCATTGAACGTATATATTTTCGGGTTGCATATTCCAAATTCTCGAACCCAATTTTAGGCCATAATTGCAAAACTACCCTCAAAACTTCTAAACCCAATTTCAGGATGTGACAATTCTCCCTCTCTAAAAAGAATTTCGTCCTCGAAATTTACTTGAGCTAAACAAAAAGGGATATTGTTGTGTCATCATGTCTTCGACTTCCCAAGTAGCCCCATTCTTCTTAAGGTTACGCCATAAAACTTTAACCAACAAAACTCTCTTATTTTGCAAAACCTTATCTTCACGAGCCAAAATCTCAATCGGCTCTTCCTCATAAGTGAGGCCAAGATGAACCTCAATCTCCTCTAACAACACAATATGCGATGGGTCTGAGCGGTACTTCCATAACATGGACACATGGAAAACATCATGGATTCTTTCAAGTTTTGGTGACAACTTGAGTTGACAAGCTACCGAACATGTTCGTAGAATCATTAAGACTTAGAATCTAAACGAATAATAATTTCTTTCATGCTTCGAATTAAATTGAATGAATAATAATCAATCCAAGCATTCATGTTCCTACGACTATCTATAAGACTTATATCTCATATGGCATTATCAAACATTCTTACCTAGGTACTTCTAATCTATTATGCAATTTAGCTAAGTAACCTAATCAATTTCCCTTAAAAACAATCAAATTATCTCATATCAATAAAAAATTTCACGCTTGAATAAAATCATTACATGCTTTATTATTTTCAGCCACTATTCACAATATTAATATAAACCAAGCACCATGCAACAAAAACAAAAACACACATTTTTTTTTTTATTTTTTTCCAGTAAAACAAAGTAAACACACAAATAAAAACACACAAACTAGTCCTATGTATCCCCGATGTAAAGAAAACATAACCATAAATAAAGAAACTTCCCTGAAGGGTTGATTCCTTATTTTCGTGATAGTCTCGGACTCCGCGTGTTCCAAGCAGACAAAAAAGTACCTACAAGAAAACCTTCTAATGTATAAAATAAAGGAGAAAAAAATTAAAAAGAAAAAGAAGTGTTGATAATGGGAAAAAACCTACTAAATCAAGAAATTCAGATGAACTTAACCCTTCAATATTGTGATGTGGTATTCTGTCATGAATGTCGCGACCTCATAATGCAATGTCGTGACATCAAGCCCAGTTCCTGGCTTATTCAAATTTTCGATTTTGTCATTTCATGGTATCTACATCCGCTGTGGAAAAAACAACTAAACTCACATAGAATTAATATTAAAAAAATAGAAATAAAATAAATGTCTAAAATAAAAAAATATAAAATAGAGAATAGAAGTTCTTTAAAAACTCGGACGATCTGTGTCGCCACCATAGAAGAACTTTCAGCTGGTTCTCGACACTTTGATTCGACGTTTGTTCCTCTGTCAATATATATGAACCAACATCTCCGGTCAATTCCATTAATATTGCCTTATTTTTTATCGTTGCGACATCCACATTACAAACCACCTGGTAACAAATCCAAGCCAACCCCAAATCATTTTTCAGAGTATTCTTTCCTCGAGCTTCCTCCTCTCCATATTACATGAAGTTTTGGTCACACGAGCTTTATAACACTTGTTGGATGAGAATAAATCGAACTCATTAATCTATTCGGCTAGTGCCTTCTTTGCTATGGCCAGAAAGTGTATTGGCTCATCTTCAATTTGTAACACCCTAAACTCGGCCTAGACGTTATGGCCGAATTTGGCATGTCACATCAAAAGGTTGTTTAAAACTACACGATCATAAAAATCCCTTCCTCAATTTAAAACTTTTTATCATTTACAGACCCCGAATTTCATTGCTTATCAGAACAAAATTTTCTTAAAGTTATTTCCTTGCTAATGTTATTTTCAAAACGTGGTTTATTAGAAATCATTCTTGGAAAACATTATTATCTTTAAAACCTTGTTTGTTGCGGAAGCTAAATTTAAAATAGTAGCGGAACGTGATATTTTGAAAATGATAGTTGTTATTTTAAAACCCGTGTTTAATTGTTTAGCAGTTCATAACTAAAAGAATTGCCAAATGAAAGTTAAAAAGAAAATCCCAATGGCCTTATTACAAAAATTATTACCCAAAAATAATATAAAATAAAATAAACCAAAAACTTCTAAGTTTAGTTCAGTAACATATCCGACGTATGGCCACCTCCGAGTCCAACGCGACTCCAAATCCTCTAACGCCGGGGATTACCTGCACGGTTAAAAGAAGTGGGTGAGTTACGAGAACTCAGTGTGTAATCCCCTATAACGGTCATAGTCTGGGCCTGAGCCCATACGGTGTCAGTCTGGGCCTAAGCCCTATTCGGTAACAATCTGGGCCTAAGCCCCAAATCATAACAATGCAATGGATATGTACCCACCCCAATCCAGCCAAACTCTCCACCCGTACCAACCAATCTCTCCATATGGGGACCATGTCAACCCACCCAGCCAAAACTCTCCAATAATGCAGCCAAGCTGCTAACGGTATATGTGGCTGAGCCACTAAATTAATAATATGTGGCGATGCCACTATAACGGTATGTGGCAATGCCACTAGAACGGTATGTGGCGAAGCCACTAGAACGGTACTTCCTCCAATCAGAAAACCCAACCCAATGCAATATGATATGTATGCAATATATTACGATCATATACAGATATATAAAATCACACAAACAATATTTAAACTATCTCTAAGAGTATAACAGTCATTTCGTCGTTAGGGGTAAAACGGTAATTTCACCCCTTGAGGGTAATTCGGTAATTTACCCATCGAGGGTATTTCGGTAACTTACCCACTAAGGGTATTTCGATAATTTACCCACTAAGGGTATTTCGGTAACTTACCCACTAAGGGTATTTCGGTAACTTACCCACTAAGGGTATTTCGGTAACTTACCCACTAAGGATATTTCGGTAATTTACCCACTAAGGGTATTTCGGGAGGCCCACTGTCGCCTCGAGCGACACAGGTTTCCTATTTGGTCACTACGGTGTAATTGGGCCTAAAATCCAATTCCGGCCCAAACGGGCCCACATGCTCGTGTAGCCCATTCAGCTCATTTTCGGTCACGGTTCTGCGGGCTTCGTAGTCGCATCAATCATTCGACACTTGCCACCAATTTCGTTTATGTGGGCCCGTTATCCCATTGGGCCCACTTAGCCCGCTTCGGATCGACAAGGTCCATTACAGCCTCAGTCTCACAAGAGCGTTCGTGACACTCTCAACGGTCTATCGCCATCATTAGTGGCTCGGTTTATCACTACGAGCGCTCGCACGCTCGAGTGATCTCGATTATCGATATTCTGACTTTTCGGTATTTCGACTTTTGGCCGATTCACAGAACAACGCATAACAAAACAAGCAAGGGTATGAGATTACACACCTGTTATGGATTGCAGTTCGCAACACTTTCCGAGGCACCTAAGATCATAATTGACCAATAGTTAGTCTTCACCCTTGGTAGTCCAAAATATAGCAATACTTTATCTATAGACTTTACTTACCAGAGAACGATAGACTCCTTGCTATGGAGAGTATTCGGCCTGTACCTCCTGATTAAAGAACCGAGTCCCTAGCGATATTGATGAACAAACAAAGGTGTTAGCAATCATCCAACATTCGGCCCCCCACAGAGAAAGGAGAGAGACCGAAATTTACCCAAGCAGTCACAAAAAATTTCACTAAAACGAAATAAGAAAGTGCTTGTACTACTCTACCCTTGCAAATCACCAATGATCAACGACAACCGACATCTGCCTGACAACAGGATTCAGCCCAACCACCAAAACAAAGGATTTAGAACGAAGAGGGTATATAGATTCGGCTTACAAGGTTCGGCCAGCAAAAAGAGAACCCACACTTCAAGAAGAAAGTATTCGGCCTAGGGAGAAATCAAAAAGTGAGACGTGTGGCTACGGCTTAGAAGTAAAGAAAAAAGATGAACAATTAGGAAGAAGAGAAATGAGAAGAAGAAAGGAAAGAAGATGAGAGTGAAGGCTTACCAATTCGGCACTTAATCAAGAAAAGAAAATGAAGGAGAAGAAAAAAAATGAGAGCAAGGTGAAATCGGCTGAGGTCAAAGATGAAAGAAAATGACCCGAAATGCTAAAGAAAGTCCCAAAATGCCAAAAACTCTCAAAGGAAAAATTCAGAGAAAATCGGCACACTCTCCCCTCTCCAAACCGAATATGCACTCCCCCAATTACCAACCTTGGCCGAAATTCCCTTTCACCACTTCCCCACATTCGGCCAACACTTGCACACTCATCCATCCCTTGATTCTCTCCACTATTTCCTCTTACTATTGCTCTCATCCATCCATTTGAATTATTTGACCAAGTCTCCAACTCCCCTTGAAGAGTTTGATCCGAACTCTGCTTCTTCCACCCTCAAGCCACAAAATAAAATCCTTCGTTTGTAACCTGAGGGATTCGAACCCCTTCCCTCCTTGCTCTCCCATTGACGCCACAGCCACCTTGCCACATGCTCAACTTGTGTCTCCTAAATGCACATAATTATACTTAAACCCTTCTACCAACAGCCCTCTCCACTAAAGAGCCAAAAACTAAAATTTTCCAAGGCTCCGACTCGAACCTAGGCCTTCCTAGAACCCCCAATTACCCTCAATTAACCAGCTGAGCAAGCACAACATACAATTAAGCAAAAATTACAACCCCTAACTTTTGGGGCGTTACAACTCTACCCCCCTTAAAGAAATTTCAGCCTCGAAATTTACCTGATTAGAAGAGATGAGGGTATTGCTGTCGTATCACCTCCTCCGGCTCCCACGTGGCTTCCTCTGAATCGTGATTACGCCACAACACCTTGACTAAAGGAACAAATTTCCTCCTCAGCACCTTAACATCACGATCCAGTATCTGCACCGGTTCCTCCTCAAAAGTTAGATCAGGTCTTACCTCGATCTTCTCTACCGGCACTATATATGAGGGATCAGAACGGTATCGCCTCAGCATAGAGACCTGAAACATGTTATGAATACGATTTAACTCCTCAGGCAGTTCCAACTGATAGGCAACCGGTCCTACACGCTTTAATATCCGGTAAGGTCCGATAAATCTAGGGTGCAGCTTGCCTTTCCGCCTAAATCTCAGAATCTTCTTCCAAGGTGAGACTTTCACGAAGACAAAATATCCCACCGAGTACTCAATCTCTTTAGGCTTTAAATCAGCGTATGACTTCTGCCTATCAGATGCTTCTTTTAACTGACCCCGGATCAATTTCACTTTCTCCTCAGTTTTAGAAATTAGTTCTGGACCCAACAATCGTCGCTCACCCAATTCTGTCCAACAAGTAGGGGTACGACACCTACGACCATATAATGCCCAAATGACGGTGCCATCCGAATCTTTGGATTGGTAGCTGTTGTTGTAAGCAAATTCTGCCAACGGCAAATAGTCTTCCCAACTGCCCTTGAAATCAATCACACAGCTTCTTAACATGTCTTTCAAAATCAGATTACCCTCCCGTGACCATCATCGAGGATGAAAATGATGCTAAAATCTAGCCTCGTACCCAAAGCTTCGTATAACACTCTCCAGAATCGTGATGTGAACCTGGGGTCCCTATCCGAGATGATAGACACTGGTACCCCATGTAACCTCACAATTTTTGCCACATACAACTTTGCCAACTTCTGCAACGAGTAATTCGTGCGAACCAGTATGAAGTGGGTAGATTTAGTCAACCGATCAACAATTACCCATACCGAATCTTTCTTAGTAGGCGTCAGGGGTAGCCCACTAACAAAATAAATGGTTATCCTCTCCCACTTCCAGAGTGGGATTTTAACAGGTTGTAGTAATCCAGAAGGCAGTTGGTGCTCAGCCTTCACTTGCTGGCATGTCAAACACTTACTTACAAAATCGGTAACCTCACGCTTAAGTCCTGGCCACTAGTACAGTTCACGTAGATCTCGGTATAACTTGTTTCCACCAGGATGCATAGTGTATGGGCTACTATGCGCCTCCCGCAGAATCGACTGTCTTAACTCAGAATCCCTCGGTACACACACTCTCCCACGAAAGCATAACACTCCCTCAGTATTCAGCTCAAAATTCGCAGTCTCTCCCTTCTCCACCAATTGAAAACGAGAAATTAATGATTCATCCAACAACTGCTTTTCTCTGATTTGACCAATCCAAGTCGATTTTACCTGAAGTTTGGCTAACAGACTACCATCCTAAAATAGGCTAAGACGAGCAAACATTGCCCTTAGATCCGATACAACCTTACGGCTCAGTGCATCCGCCACTACGTTAGCTTTTCCCGGATGATACTCAATCGAGCAATCATAATCCTTAAGCAACTCTATCCATCTTTATTGCCTAAGGTTTAACTCCTTCTGAGTAAGGAGGTACTTGACACTCTTATGGTCGGTATAGATGATCGACTTCTCCCCATACAAGTAATGTCTCCAAATCTTTAGTGCAAACACCACCGCAGGTAATTCCAAGTCATGAGTTGGGTAGTTCACCTCGTGCGGCTGAAGCTGACGAGACGTATAAGCCACCACCTTACCCTCTTGTATCAGCAGACACAACCCAATCCCGTGTGCAACGCATCACACTAGACAACGAATTCTTTTCCCGCCTCTGGCTGTATCAATATTGGGGCTTCAGTCAGAACCTTTTTCAATTTCTCAAAACTCTCCTGCTGTTTATCAGTCCAAACAAACAGTACTCCCTTACGCAGTAACTTAGTTAGGGGTGCAGCAATCAGTGAAAACCCCTACGAACCGTGTAATACCCCGCGGACACCTAAAACTTTGAATCTCAGGTACCGACTTCAGTGGCTTCCAATCCAATACGGCCTCAATTTTCCAAGGATCAACCCTAATCCCCTCGGCAGACATGACATGACCCAAAAATGTCACTTCACACAGCCAAAACTCGCACTTGCTGAATTTGGCATAAAGCTGCTTTTCTCTCAATATCTGCAGAACAACCCGGAGATGTGAATCATGCTCCTCCTCGGTCCTTGAATACACTAAAATATCATCTATAAACACCATCACGAACCGGTCTAGGTAGGGTTGGAAAACCCGGTTCATCATATCCATGAAAGCAGCTAGTGCATTCGTTAACCCAAACGGCATGACCAGAAACTCGTAGTGTCCATAACGAGTCCTGAATGCTGTCTTGAACACATCCGCCTGCTTAACCCTTAACTGATGGTATCCTGATCTAAGATCTATCTTAGAGAAAACTAAAGCTCCTCGCAGTTGATCGAACAGATCGTCTATTCTTGGTAGCGGGTACTTGTTCTTAATCGTCAGTTTATTCAATTGACAATAATCGATACACATGCGCATTGACCCATCCTTCTTCTTCACAAATAGTACCGGTGCTCCCCACGGAGACACACTCGGTCGGATGAATCCTCGATCCAGTAGCTCTTGGATCTGAGCCTTTAATTCTACCAGCTCCTTCGGCGCCATCCTATAAGGGGCGATGGACACTGGAGTCGTTCCCGGTAGGAGTTTAATGCCGAATTCGACCTCACAGTTTGGAGGCAACCCCGGAAGCTCTTCAGGGAATACATCCAAAAATTTCTTTACGTTCCTGACATTCCCAACAGACAAACCCTTAGCATCAGACGTGCTGACATAAGCTAGGAATGCCTCGTAACCCTTGCAAACCAGTTTCTTGGCCCTTAATGCACAGATTACGTTGGAAAAGTAATCCCTTCGCTCCCCTATCACAATCACTTCCTCATCCTCTGAAGACTTCAATACCATACGCTTAGCAGCGTAATCCAAATTTGCACGATGTTTCACTAACCAATCCATGTCCAGAATGAGATCAAACTCGCCAAACGGCAGTTCCATCAAATCTGCCGGAAAGACAGCCCCTTGAACCTCCAGAGGCACATCTCTAAACATCTTATTCACTCTAATCGACTGTCCTAAAGGACAAATCACTGACATTTCTCTATCAGCAAGTTCGAACTGTATACCCAAAGTTCCAGACACAGTACATGCAACATACGAGTGCGTCGACCCAATATCAATTAAGGCAATACATGGTACATTATGAATGAGGAACGTACCGGTTATGACGTCAGGTACGTCGCCATCCTCTCGACGCCGAGCAGTATAAACCAACCCTAGCTGTCTCGCCTCTGTATTACCAGCACTTCTGCCCGGTGCTCCACGACCTCGTCCTAACCCATTTACCCCTCTGGGTGGACCACGACCTCTTGGTGGCTGCTGACCACCTCTCACTGGCTGCACATAGCCCTGACCGGCTGTTTGTATCTGAACAGGCTCCCAGGACAGTTTCTAAACTGATGATCCTTGGACCCACATCTGAAACAACCCCCCGTCCTTTTCTAGCACTCTCCCGAATGAGGTCTCCCACACTCAACACAAGGCCGCGATCGACTAGCAACAACTGGAATCCCAGCTCGGGCTGGCCCATCGAACCTAGGATTCTTATTAAACCCACCTAAAGAACTTGAGGGCCCAAAATCCCTCTTATTTATGCCCCTTTCCCTCTCACGATTTTGACGCTCAAAGCGTTTCACCTCCTCGGCAATTTTAGCCTTCTCTACCAGGGCAGCGAAGTCTCTTTCCCTCTGCGGGGCTATCAGTAACCGCAACTCACCCCGAAGACCATCCTCAAACTACACACAGCGTTCATACTCAGTCGCGACTATGCCCCGAGCATACTGGCTTAACCGCAGAAATTCTGTCTCGTATTCCGCTACAGACTTGTTCCCCTGAACCAGATTCAAAAATTCCTTTCTCTGGGCATCCACATAACTTGCCCCGACATACTTCTCTTGGAAGTCCGCCTTAAAGAAGCCCCATGTCACACGGTCGGCCTGCGTACCTTCCCTCACGGTAAGCCACCATTGATACGCCTCACCTCGCAGCAAAGACACTGCTCCTTTCAGCTTTTGCTCTATCGTGTAGTCAAGATCATCCATTATTCGCTCGACAGCCTCTAACCAATATTCTGCTACGTTCGGGGCCACACCAGAGATGCCCCTGAAGATTTCTGCCCCATTTGACCAAAATCGCTCAGAAATTAACCCTCGGGCCACTGACCCCGTACTCGCTCCAGCAACCCTTTCCAAAACCTGTAGTATCGTTTGGGACAGAGCATCATCCCCACTGGCTCGGTCATGAGACCCCGTTTTAGTCACTGGTGATGCCGGCGCTTCCCTTTCAGGTATATGTCCTGATGCTGAGGACCCAGCCCTAGCACCCCGGCCTCTACCACGGCCACGTGTACCCCTTCCGCGACCTCTTGTACTCACATCGATGTAACGTATTAATCTGTTTAGGAGTTTTATAAATCAGCTTATAGTTCTCATGATTATTAACAAATGTTTTATGAAAAATAGTAATAAGAGTTGTTTTTGCAGATCGAGTTTACTATAGTTTCAGTCTCCTATAGTCTCAGTTTCCCTAACTAACGAGTTCAATATACTACTACTATCCCTAGTATTTTTTCAATACAGTCATTACAGCATATAACAAAGTATAATGTCAGGGAACTTACAGATTTGGTGCCGGAGACTCGATGTGCCATACTTTCAGTAACACTATCATTTTCCAAACTAAAAATTTAAGCAGATTAGAAAAATTTTCAAAACCCATTCCACAGTCGAGTTTTGCAACCTGGCTCTGATACCATTAAATGTAACACCCTAAACCCAGCCTAGACGTTATGGTCGAATCTGGCATGTCACATCAAAAGGTTGTTTAAAACTACACGATCATAAAAATCCCTTCCTCAATTTAAAACTTTTTATCATTTACAGACCCCGAATTTCATTGCTTATCAGAACAAAATTTTCTTAAAATTACTTCCTTGCAAATGTTATTTTCAAAACGTGGTTTATTAGAAATCATTCTTGGAAAACATTATTCTCTTTAAAACCTTGTTTGTTGCGGAAGCTAAATTTAAAATAGTAGCGGAACGTGATATTTTGAAAACGATAGTTATTGTTTTAAAACCCGTGTTTAATTGTTTAGCAGTTCATAACTAAAAGAATTGCCAAATGAAAGTTAAAAAGAAAATCCCAATGGCCTTATTACAAAAATTATTACCCAAAAATAATATAAAATAAATTAAACCAAAACTTCTAAGTTCAGTTCAGTAACATATCCGACGTATGGCCACCTCCGAGTCCTCCGCGACTCCAAATCCTCTAACGCTGGGGATTACCTGCACGGTTAAAAGAAGTGGGTGAGTTATGAGAACTCAGTGTGTAATCCCATATAACGGTCATAGTCTAGGCCCGAGCCCATACGATGTCGGTCTGGGCCTAAGCCCTATTCGGTAATAATCTGGGCCTAAGCTCCAAATCATAACGATGCAATGGATATGTACCCACTCCAATCTAGCCAAACTCTCCACCCGTACCAACCAATCTCTCTATGTGGGGACCATGTCAACCCACCCAGCCAAAACTCTCCAATAATGCAGCCAAGCTGCTAACGGTATATGTGGCTGAGCCACTAAATTAATAATATGTGGCGTTGCCACTATAACGGTATGTGGGAATGCCACTAGAACGGTATGTGGCGGAGCCACTAGAACGGTACTTCCTCCAATCAGCAAACCCAACCCAATGCAATATGATATGTATGCAATATATTACGATCATATACAGATATATAAAATCACACAGACAATATTTAAACTATCTCTAAGAGTATAACGGTCATTTTGTCGTTAGGGGTAAAACGGTAATTTCACCCCTTGAGGGTAATTCGATAATTTACCCATCGAGGGTATTTTGGTAACTTACCCACTAACGGTATTTCGGTAATTTACCCACTAAGGGTATTTCGGTAATTTACCCACTAAGGGTATTTCGGGAGGCCCACTGTCGCCTCGAGTGACACATGTTTCCTATTTGGTCACTACGGTATAATTGGGCTTAAAATCCAATTCCGGCCCAAACGGGCCACACGCTCGTGTGGCCCATTCAGCTTACTTTCGGTCATGGTTCTGCAGGCTTTGCAGTCACATCAATCATTCGACACTTACCACCGATTTCGCTTATGTGGGCCCGTTAACCCATTGGGCCCACTTAGCCCGCTTCGGCTCGACAAGGCCCATTACGGCCTCAGTCTCACGAGAGCGTTCGTGACACTCTCAACGGTCTATCGCCATCACTAGTGGCTCAGTTTATCACTACGAGCACTCGCACGCTTGAGTGATCTCGGTTGCCGATACTTCAGCTTTTCGATATTTCGGCTTTTGGCCGATTCACAGAACATCGCATAACAAAACAAGCAAGGGTATGAGATTACACACCTGTTATGGATTGCAGTTCGCGACACTTTCCAAGGCACCTAAGATCATAATTGACCAATAGTTAGTCTTCACCCTTGGTAGTCCAAAATATAGCAATACTTTATCTATAGACTTTACTTACCAGAGAACGACAGACTCCTTGCTATGGAGAGTATTCGGCCTACACCTCCTGATTAAAGAACTGTCCCTAGCGATATTAATGAACAAACAAAGGTGTTAGCAATCATCCAACATTTGGCCCCCCACGGAGAAAGGAGAGAGACCAAAATTTACCCAAGCAGTCACAAAAATTTTCACTAGAACGAAATAAGAAAGTACTTGTACTACTCTACTCTTACCAATCACCAATGATCAACGACAACCGACAACTGCCTGACAATAGGATTCAGCCCAACCACCAAAACAAATCATTCAGAACGAAGAGGGTATATAGATTCGGCTTACAAAGTTCGGCCAACAAAAAGAGAACCCACACTTCAAGAAAAAAGTATTCGGCCTAGGGAGAAATAAAAAAGTGAGACGTGTGGCTACGACTTAGAAGTAAAGAAAAGAGATGAACGATTAGGAAGAAGAGAAATGAGAAGAAGAAAGGAAAGAAGATGAGAGTGAAGGCTTACCAATTCGGCACTAAATCAAGAAAAGAAAATGAAGGAGAAGAAAAAAAATAAGAGCAAGGTGAAATCGGCAGAGGTCAAAGATGAAAGAAAATGACCCGAAATGCTAAAGAAAGTCCCAAAATGCCAAAAACTCTCAAAGGAAAAATTCAGAGAAAATCGGCACACTCTCCCCTCTCCAAACAGAATATGCACTCCCCCAATTACCAACCTTGGCCGAAATTCCCTTTCACCACTTCCCCACATTCGGCCAACACTTGCACACTCATCCATCCCTTGATTCTCTCCACTATTTCCTCCTACTATTGCTCTCCTCCATCCATTTGAATTATTTGACCAAGTCTCCAACTCCCCTTGAAGAGTTTGATCCGAACTCTGCTTCCTCCACCCTCAAGCCACAAAATAAAATCCTTTATTTGCAACCTGAGGGATTCGAACCCCTTCCCTCCTTGCTCTCCCATTGACGCCATAGCCACCTTGCCACATGCTCAACTTGTGTCTCCTAAATGCACATAATTATACTTAAACCCTTCTGCCAACAGCCCTCTCCACTAAAGAGCCAAAAACTAAAATTTTTCCAAGGCTCCGACTCGAACCCAGGCCTCCCTAGAACCCTCAAATACCCTCAATTAACCAGCTGAGCAAGCACAACATACAATTAAGCAAAAATTACAACCCCTAACTTTTGGGGCGTTACACACTTTCATTCAGAATTAGTTTAAGCTCTACATTAGTGGTTATTTCTACTTTTACGTCAGTGGCTACATCTACTGTTATGTCTGATTCTACATAAATTGGCTCGAGACCACCTTGGGTCATCTTCTATTTATTATCAAGATCCTCGATTCCATACTCTTGTTGACTGCTATTTTCTAATTCAGGGTGGTCAATGATAATACGGGGGTCCTTAGGATCAAGGTTTGGAACATCATGCACGACCTCTTCCCTTGGAGGTAGCGCCTCCGATATTTCTTTGAGCATTTTCCTCATCATTGTCACCATGTTTACCATGTTCGATAACAGCTCAGAGTTGGATGGCTTAGCAATTTTGCATGAGAGCATCTGATAGGAATCGCAAGGGAGCTCTTCTGAATGTTCGAGCATATAATTCTCTTGATTGTGTGACTCATACCGAGGTTCATATTTAGTTTTTCCACATTCGCTATCATCGCTCAATTGGTTTCTCGAGGCTCCATTCAACCAACCCATTACGTAGTTCCATTCATCGTCCCAAGAAGTCCTCTCATAATTAAACCACCTATAATCAAGTTTCTTCATGATTAAATCTTCTAGTCAACAAGGTAAATAAAAACAAATTTCAAAATAAAACATAACACAAATAATGAATATAAAATTAGTTCACTATTTAGCTTGTTTGTCTTTTGATTAATATTATTTACAAATTAATTGATTCAATAATAATAATCATCATCGCAATCTCTAGCAACAGTGCCAATAACTTGACCGCCTCCCGACGTACCAACGTCGAGAGTATGAATACTACTACAAAATATATGGAATTGAGGCTGTGTCCGTAAGCATATGGGTCAGGTTTTAATATAGTTTGTTTACAATGAAACACTTGGTAAATATTCTGAGGATCGTACCTAAGGGGTTGCAGTTTGGGGAAAACTACTATTAAGCCAATTACAAAAAAATAACTACTTGTAACAGCCTGTTTTTGGTCAAATCAGAACAGTGGTTTTGGGACCACAAATCTGAAGTCAAAATTATTATTTTATTATTATTTTAATGTTTACAATATGATATTATGTTGGTGTGAAAATTTCGTTAAGAAATTTTATCATTTGATTGGTTAATTTGAGAAAAAGGACTAAATCGCGTAAAATGCAAATATTTTGCTCTTTTAGCTAAAGGTGTCTAATAGTTATAGAAACTTAAAGTAAAGGTCCTTATGTGGTAATTATACCATTAATATTGTAAGTGGACATTCTTGGACATGATTAAATGATTTTTAATGAATTATAACAAAGGTTAATAATGTAATTTGGTATTAAATGATGAATTAAATTAAAGAAAAAAACAAGATATCATCTTGTTTTCTTCTTCATCTAGCCGAAATTAGGAAGAAAACACCATTAAAAGAGCTTCAAAGGTTCGACCATAAATCTTTAAGCATGTAAGTCCATTTTTGCTCGGTTTTTAATGATTTCTATGTTTTTGTGATCGTTGCAACTAGTACTAGCTAGCCCAGGGACTATTTTGAAAAAAATGTTAAAGATTTTGAATAATTCCATTGATGAATACATGTGTATTTTGAATTTTCTTGATATATTATGAATATTTGGTGTTAGTTAAACAAGTTTTTTTAAGTGATTTTTGGTGGAAATGCAAATTAGGGGCTAAATTGTGAAATGTGAAAAATGTGTGGTTAAAATGTGAAATAATTGAAAAATATGGGCTGATAGGGGTATAATGGTAATTTGGCTAAGCATGGGTGTTTTGAAATTTGTATGAATTTGTGATTTTATGAAATAAGGACTAAATTGTAAAAATGTGAAAGTTTAGGGGTTAATGTGTAAAATAGCTCAAATGCATATTTTGGATTGAATTGAATAAATAGAAGAATAAATGAGTTTATTTTGATTACTTATAGATCAAGAAAAGAGGAATTCAGACTTAGACTGGGGAAAAAGTAAAGTAATTGAATAGTCGGTCCATTTCTTCATTTCCATAAGCGAGGTAAGTTTGTATAATTGAACTTGAATGTGTATTTATTCAATTGATGGATGGTATTGAGATTTTATTTATCCTATGGCTAAATGTGTTGAATTTGATTTAAATGTACGGTTTAAGTCGACGAGATGCTGAATAAGACCATAGCTGGGCTATGGCAATCAGATAATAAGACCATAACCGGGTTATGGCATGTGAATGTAAGACCACGGCAGGGCCTTGGCAATGTATGTGTAAGACCATAGTTGGACTATGGCATTAGAAAATCGATGAATTTGTATCGTAAGCATTTAAAAACCAGAGTGGTTTGATAAGAGAATTGATGAGAAATAGATATGTATCAGTACAGGTATTGCGGAAAACTATTCGAATAATGAGCTAAAAGAAGTTGAGAATTTATGATTTATTATGTGGTTAAACTTTATGTTATCTAATTGATTGATGTTTTAAATGCAATTTATGTTATTTATTTGGAAATGATAATGAATGATGGCGATTATTTCATATTTACATACGAACTTACTAAGCTTTATAGCTTCCTCTGCTTATTTTCTTCTATGTTTTATAGTATATCGAAGCTAGCTCGAAACCGGGGATCGTCAGAGACTTCATCGCACTATCAGACATCTATTTTGGTACTTTTGAGTTGTGTATATTGCATGTATAGGCTTTGGTCATTTTGGCGTGTTTAATGGAAATGTATTTTGAGCCATAAGAGGTAGCTTATGGAAGTTATGTCGTTTGTTGTGTATATTTCCACGTGACATGGTTGATGTTAAATTATGATACTCAAATGTTTATTAAGGTATGAGGAATTTATTTGGTTGAGATATGTTTGATGTGGATTGGTTTTGGATGATGAATTAGATGTATTATGTTTAGTAAAATAAGTTGAATTGATAGGTATTTGAATAGGTAAATGGAATTGAATTTAGTATTGAAATGGTGGATATAGATATAGTACGAATTGTGTATTGATTGACGACTTTTGGCTGCATATTTGTGTCTTAAAATGGTACCATTTGAGCGTGTGTAGGTATTTGCAAAATGAGTGGCAAAATGGCTTGGTAAATAGCCTATTTTTATCCACACGGGCAAAGACACGGGCGTGTGTGACACACGGTCATGTTACACGGCTGTGTGTCCCCTGGTGTTGAAATTGAAATGAAGTCAGTATGCTCCATATGGTCTCACACACGGGCGTGTGATCGGCCGTGTGGCACAAGTCAGTATACCTCTTAATTGGCACACAGCTTGGCACACGGGCGTATGACTTGGCCGAGTTGCATAAGTCAGTATACCCTACAGTTTTGGCACGGCCTAATACAAGGTTTGGCACACGGGCGTGTGTGGCCACTTCAAAAGGCACACGGGCTAGACACACGGGCGTGTGGTTGGTCGTGTGACCCAAGTTAGTATGTACCCCCTGTTTTCACACGGCCTGTGACACGGGCGTGTCTGGTGGCCATGTGAGACACACTACCGGGCCACACGGGCGTGTGTCCTCTGTTTAAAGCAAAAATTTTCTAAGTTTCACAAAAACTTCGTGAGTTATCGGTTTAGTCCCGAACCATTTCTAAACCATGTTTAAGGCCTCGTAGGCTCGTTTAAGGGACAATATCATTGGTTGTGATTGAATTATATTTGATATGATAAATCATATATGAAATGTATGTTTATAAGTGTTGTAAGTCCGATAATGCTTTGTAACCCTATTCTAGTATTTGAATACAGGTGAGGGGTGTTACACTACTAGTCTACTTGTGTCATGAATTAGTAGTGTTAATCTAAAATCATGATGATAATAATAATAACCAAATAAATTGAACTAAACCTAAATCTACTCCTAAGTTCATGTATCGACTTCTCCTATTCCTTATTTCGACTATGAGAGTTCCTTTAGCCTAGATCCAATTGTTTTAGCTAATTAATTATTGATGTAGGGTTTTAATTAGTTTGTTACTAATTAACCTAGCAGGGTTTCTTAGCCTTATACTAACCTAACTAGTCGGCAAGAATTAGTCACCTCTTAATGACATAGTTCAGACCGGGGTAGGGTAAGGTTTTCACGGATAGGCAATACCGATTTTGGGTTAATTCCTTCCTATATAACTTCCTAGGGTCGTCAATCCTAGGGTTTAAGTTCTTCCTTCCCTAACCGCAGATCTGCTAAGTGATTCTTCGTAGGCAATACCAATTTCAGGTTAATTCCTACCTAAATGACTTCCTAAGGTCGTCAATCCTAGGGTTTAATTGCACTAAACTAGATTCAACCATCCAAATTAGACTCTACCTGTCAGTAAATTAATTAGGTTAATATAGTTGAAACGTGCGAAATATGTATAAAGCATAAATTGATTCTAATATTTGCACAAACATTCAATTAACGATGTTAAAGAAAGAGATATAAAGAATAGAATAAAGGAAAGAGATGCTCATGATTCTATCGATTAAAGCGTGGCTCCAGAACAATCTCCGCTCACAAAAGTCTCACTTCGGAATAAGATTTTTGGATTACACGAGCATAAAATAAACTAAATAGAAACTAAGAATTAAATAAAAACCTAATAGTAATTTCTGTCTCTCTAAAATTGTGTGTTTAAACTGATTACAATGGCCTTTATATAGGCTAAACTTTGAATATTAAAGTGCCTAAACTATCCTTGAAGTACTTAGAGTTTGACTAGGGAAAATACTCCTAATTTTCCTAAAAATGCAGTTGTCACGTGCAAGGACTTTTGGGCCGCGCAAAGGCTGTGTTGCAACATAGGCCTGCGGTGTTGCAACATCGAATCCGGTGTCTTGACATAGTAGACAGTTTTGCTCTAGGACTTGTTTTTGCTTCTGTCTTCAGTGTTGTGACATTGGTGTCTTAGTGTCGAGACATAGGCAATAGTTTTGGCCCGAATATGCATCTTTAACTTCTGATTTGTCCTACAAGACCATGTAACCTTATTTATATATCTAAGATGTAATAAAAACTGCTGAAATGCATAAATTACTACTTCAAATATGAAAACATAAATATATACTAAGTTGCTTTAATTAACTTTTAAACAAGGTAAATTTATGTGTAAAAAAGGATGTAAATAATAGTGTAATTTGTCGCAGATCACTTGTGTATGTTGTGAAATTGTGAACATGATAGAAGCATCTACAAGCAAAGACAAGGTAAAGGCGAAGCTTGTTTAAAGCTTTCAGCAAACTGGTGAGTGTTTAGGGATCACCACTTGTATGTGTGAACCATAGTATTAATTAAGAGCTTAGGGCTTTATCTTAAGTTCCGAAAGTAAGTCTTCTCTAAACTCTATTTTTTGATTGTGTTAAATATGTGGTTTTATGAACTGTGATATGCGAGCTCTGTATTGTGAGCTAGTTATGAATAGTATTTTGCGAGCTTTATGTTTAAGTAAATGTATTGACACTATAATCTTTTGTAACAGTTGGATATAATGACATGCCAAAGGATTGTGAGCACTCACCCTTGTGTTTTATGATTTGGGCGAGAGGCCTTAGGGCAGGTTTGGAGAAATAAGGGAATGTCGAGCCAAACTCCATTCAAAGGGATATACTGGTGTGACGGAGAGTGTTAGCTTAATGCTACACTTATGGGATAAATTGGACTTTTTGAGTCAAAGTGAGGAGTCATAAAGAGGTCCATTTATCCAAGAAAAAAGAACATGTGAATAAGATTGTGTTTTCCAAATTATTGTGTTTTACTATTTTAAGCTAACTGACAGTACGTATCCGCGAACCAAGCTTCGTGTAGGTACATCAAAATTAGTTCTCAGTTCAATAACCTTGTTAAAGCTTTTGTTTAACTTATTTTTTGTGAGTGCTATGTTATGTACATTCACTGGGCTCGTAAGATCTCACACATTCTTTTCTAAACATTGTAGACAACTAGATTGCAAGGTGTGTAGCGGCAAAGCGAGTGATCCAGGCGAGGCATAAACACTGAATAGTTGGTACAGACGAACTCTGGAATTAAAGGCAATGTGGGATTCCGCTTGGGCTTAAAAACATCTTTCTATCTGTTGCATCACCGATTATTCTAGCACTTAGTTTTTCTTTATGTTTTATTTATTTATACTTTTTGTGAAACAATAAAACCATATATATATATCTGAATTTTAAGAACATGAATATAGTCCAAGCCTGGTTTGATGTTTTCCTAATTTACAAGTTTATGCTTAAGTATTTAATTTTTAACAGAGTGTCTGCCATAAACAAAAGCATGAAATAATCAAAATTGACTAACTTATATAAAGTTCGCCAAAGTTGCCGCAATGTGACAAGGTTGTCGAACTGTGCAAGGTGCGAACCCTTAATAACTTACAATATGCGGAATAGGAGTGTAACACCCCTTACCCGTGTTCGACGCCGGAATAGGGTACAAGGTATTACCAGACTTGAACACAAGCAAACATACAAAACCGAGACGTAATTTCCATCCAAATTTAAAACTTTTCATACACATCCATATCGTCCCTAAAATGAGCCTACGGGGCCCAAAACATACTTTGGAAGTGATTCGGGACTAAACCAAGAACTTTAGAAAATTTTACAAATGTTAGGAAATTTTCCATGTTACAGGGCTCACACGCCCGTGTGGTCCAAGGGACACGCCCGTGTGACCCTTAGACAAGCACGTGCTTCAGGCCGTGTTCAAAATTAGGGTGCTCTCTGACTTGTGCCACACGGTCGTGCCACACGCCCGTGTGCTAGGTCGTGTAGCACACACGGCTGAGACACACGCCCGTGTCTCTACCTGTGTTCTCGATTCTGGACATTCTGTTTTGCAACAATTAAGGTGCAAGGGACACACGGCCAGAACACATGCTCGTGGGGCAGACCGTGTGTCACACATGGCCTAGACACATGCCTGTATGTCTACCCGTGTGGACAAAAACAAGGCTATTTACCAAGCCATTTTGCCACCCTCACTTGTACACATCAACACAACATCACATGGCACAAATTCAAGCATATAAGAGCAACTAAACAACCACAACCAAGAGAATAACATGTCATCCTCATGCTATTATTTATCATGCTTAGAACATCAACCTTTCCACACCAATTCATGCAAGATTCCACATTCATGGTTAAAACATATCGACTCTATATCTTTGTCTAACATATTCACTACATTTATTAAGCCCTAAATCAAACATACAAATTTCACATTCATTAGGCTTCATTCAACTACTTTCAAGTTACCAAATAATACTCAAATTCTCCATCTCATCAATAGGTCACATTTCCAAAAATCACACAATCATGTAATAAATCACAATTCCAAACACTTCAAATTCACCAAGCATACCATGATCATATCACCATAGACATTGACACATATATGAATATACTTAGGCTTACAACTATGTTAGCCAATATGAGCCAACTTACATGGCCAAAGAGCAAAACAAGCCTTTGACAATCACAAGGAAACACATTGGCTACAATCACAATGACACATTTAAAAAAATGAATAAGTCCTTATACATGCCGTAGACTTAAAATACTTGAATTCATTTATACCCAAAATGATAGCTTGATAGTGTGATAGGTTCTCCGGCGAACTCCAATCCGAGCTAGCTCACTGACCCTATGAGACATTGGAAAGGAAGGGGGGTAAGCTATATAGCTTAGTAAGTTCATATACAAATAATACAAAACATTATTCATACACTAGACATACAAATAACTTAACAAATATTAACATAAATGTCATTGAAAATTCATAAACACAACTTACTCAATCCCAATCTTACCAACAGCTCATTATACAAATAACATAACATATTTCAACATAAATGTCATTAAACTTCATGAGTATAATTTACTCAATCACATTCTTGCCCATAGCTCATCATATGAATAACATAACATAGATCAACGTAATTGTCATATACCAATAGCTCATCGTATGAATAACATAACACATATCAACATAATTATCATATACCAATAGCTCATCGTATGAATAACAACACACATATCAACATAAATGTCATTTAAGCTTCATAAGCACAACTTGCTCAATCACAATCTTACCGATTGTTCATCATATGCTGAGTTCATTTTCTTTGAGTTTTCCGTACATACCTGTACCAACTCGTAACATAATCACATACTTTCTCGTCTTTGACATACTCGTTGAATTTCCCGTTGAACCACTTGGAATACTAAATGATACTCGGGAATCTCGCACACACAATACTATACCAATGCCATATCCCAGATATGGTCTTACTAGAGGTGATCATGGGCTGGGCCGGGCCGGGCCCAGACAAAATTTTAGGTCTGTTTTCTAGGCCCGAGCTTGGCCCGACCTAAAATATGGGCCTAAAAATTTGTCCAAGCCCGACCCGAAAGAAAATTGATAAACCCGAGCCCGGCCCATATTAATTTTTTTTAGCTTTTTTCATTAAATAAAAAATTTTAAAACAAATATTAAAACAAAAAAACAAATAAAAAATATGTAAATTTAAAAAGTATATTTGGTTAAAAATAAAATATATATTTAATATATAATTCATGCCGGGTCGGGCTAGGCCCGGGCCAAAAAAGTTTTACCTGAGGCCCGGCCCATTTTCTAAACGGGCCTCTTTTTTGCCCAAACCCATATTTCGGGCCTATATTTTTACCCGAACCGTCCTATTTTTCGGGCGGGCCGTCGGGCCGGGTCGGGTAGCCCAACCCATGATCACCTCTAGGTCTTACATGTAATCTCGTATCGATGCCAATAGCACAGCTATGGTCTTACACGAAGTCTCATATCGATGCCATATCCCAGATATGGTCTTACACATAATCTCAGTAACCCTAATGTCATGACATTCGTATCCTACCTATTCCTAAGGTTCAACCGGGATTTCTCACTTGTCAAACTTTATCGATTACATCCAAAGAGTCAATCATAATTGATACAATATTAAAAAAATTAAAACATAAATAAAACAATTCATTATTTACATACGAACTTACCTCGACATAAAAATGGAAAAAATGACTAAATCGTCAAATACTCGTTTTTCCCCCGTTCTAGGTCCGAACTTCGTTTTTCTTGATCTATAATATCACATTTAACTTATTTAATCAAAATATTATTCATTTCAGTCCAAAAGTCACATTATGAAAAAATTATATACTTTAATGTAAGTAAAAGCCTAAGTTCAAATAGATAAAGAATCGAAAGTTGGTGAATTGGGTATACGACTTATGCAGTATGTAACGTTATTCATAATAGTGAAATTTATAGCCCAAGAAATGGGTAAATGATATCCTCTCATTGGCATTACATGGTTGATGAAAAGTAATCGTGGCCACGGGTCGTTCGTTTATGTGATGAATGACTTAATTACTATTTGATAGTAATTGACTTTTCATGAAGGAAGATGTACTGGATACCATGAGATAAAATAGGATCATATTTGGTATATGACTTCTGCAGTATGTAGCGTCATTCATAACAGTGGAATTCATAGCCCAAGAAATGGGTAAATGACATCTTCTCATTGGCATTTCATGGTTGATGAAAAGTAAACGTGGCCACGGGTCGTTCGTTTATGTGATGAATGACTTGATTATCATTTGATAGTAATTGACTTTTCATGAAGGAATATGTACTGGTTATCATGAGATAAAATAGGATCATATGGGGAGAACGAATATTATCCCCAAAATATTAAGGATATCCAATAAGGGTAACACACTTATGAAAAGGTCATTGGACGAGCACTGATTGAGTTACTTTCGTAATAGTATGTCACTAGGGAGAGCTCAGTCAGGATACTATAGTGGAATGACTTCATGACTAAATGAGTTTATAATTAATAGGTGAAAAACTGGAACTTAATTAAAAATCATTTGAGCCTCAATCGCATATCTCCAATTTGTCCCTCCTCTAGCTCATTAAAACTAGAAATGAATTGCCTGTTGAATCAAATGAACATAAATGAACAGAGATGGTGAAAATGAATAAATGGGGGAACATTTGGAAATGATTATGGTTTTCTCCAAAACGAAAAATGGAGAACTAGAATCATTTGGAAATGAATGTGGTTTTCTTTAAAATGAAAATGACTTGTAAATGAATTTATGTTTTTCGAATTAAATGAAGTTCGAAAATGAAAATAAATCATTTGGTCATAGTGAACCATTGAATGAAGAAATATTAAATATATTTTCTCATAGATTCTTTTACGATAAAGTCGTCATGATTTTAACGAAATTAGAATTGGATTTAGAAGATTATTTAATTGGAAATATAATAAGATGTTTATTTTGGAAAATAGAAAAAAAAATAATGGGTTGGATCAAATTATAAAGTATTGGGTTAAAATATTGGAAGTACTTGTAATTGGACCCGATATGGGAGAGGCTCAAAAGCCCCTCATATTAAAAGGGGTGGACGGCAAACCCTAGTAATATTAACTAGGGTTGCCGCCACCTATACTTCTAGATAGACTAGGTGTCCGTTTTTCTAGTTGAAATAATATTCTACAATTTAATAAGGGTTCTACATGTTCTACTTATAAATAGATGGCACCGATATTCCTGTTTACAAAAACTTTAAAATATTGTTACTCTGCTCAGAAATGGAGAGAGTTTATTCTCAACTATTGAATCTATTTTCTGGAATAACAAATTCTATCGGTTTCTATTTGAGAAGAGATTTTTTTGTTCTAATACCAAAGAAAAGAAAACTATTTCTAGTTCTATATTTTGATTAGAACCGTTCGAGCCCACACTCAAAGCAGTTCATGGTACGAGAATAGCGGAGAAGATCGTTTGATTGAAAGCTAGGAACGATAAGGATCCGCCTATCTAAAAACACAGGTGCAAATTCAGTCTAGGGTTTATTGCTATAAACATTACAAATTGGGTCGATTTTTAAAATTTTTATTTTTCGCTGTGTAAGAAAATTGTTTTCGAACCGAATTTTTTCCAACATATATTACTACAGCACATTCTCAGTGGCTTTTTGTACGTTCAATTCTTTACAATTCTTATATACATCAATACCTTTTTCATACGTACCATTAATGGTACTCAACACTTATATACATGACCCTTCCCATGAATCAGATTTTATTTTGTTATGCCTTTAGTAAGATTAGAGAATTAGAGGTCGGATATATGAGACTAACCAACCTAACACACCACAACAACATGCCAAAGAGCTTATGTCCAAAGACCAGAACATAATGGATCCATAATGCACCAAATTGCTACACACCAAAGTGCTAAACCCGAAGGTTAAACCACAGCCAAAATCGCATCTCCTAACACACACACGCATACATCCCTATTGACATGCCAATCACATCCTAGCTAACTCACCAAGCTACTAGGGCTTTATTTTTTTAATCCAATTTGCTAGAAGATTCCATTTCAACATAAATTCAATTTCAGTGCAAACTTACATTTCAACTTAATTTCAATTTCAATAACAAATTTCATGGCATTTGCCACCATAACAGGAATCAATAATAGTTTCATAGCTTATGCCACTATGAAAAAATTTAACAAAAATATCATTTCACATATTATGTGTATATCATTTCAGCCATAAACATGATTATCAGTTATTTAGAGTATTTTATTTCAATTTTCGGATCTCATAGTGTAGATAGGCAACCCTTTGCCTAACTCTACTTTTAGGCATGCACGCGCACACAAACACATACATATTTCAATTCACAATTTTATTTTGGCCTTATACATGTTTTTAGTATTCAATTTTCCTTTTTCATATAATGGCCATTTTTACACTTTTATCTTGTATCGACTCTTGTCAACATTATGTAATAATTAACATTTTAACATCTTTTTAGCCATTTTGGTTTTGACCAATATTTTAATATTAATGACATTATTCATACATGTCTATCAATACTTCCATGGCACCCACAACTTCCTACATCATATTCTTAATTAACATGGCAATTCATGACCACAATTTTATCTCCATATTTTAATGACTTATTTCAAAACATTATGCCATGGAATTTCACATGATTATTAACTTAATTAAACATTTAATTATATCAATAATTTCATAAACTCCAATCCATCATCAATCAAGCTTAGAACTCCATAAATCACCATTTCTTTATTTCCATATAACAAAAATACATTAAAAAATCAATATAAATTTCTTCTAAGCTTTCTCATAACATTTTTTAACAAATAACAAGCTAATGGAGGTGTAGGAAGCCATTTCTTACCTTATTGAAGTTTTCTCACTCTAGCTTCAACTTTTCCTACTAAAAATCCATAAACCCTAGATTGAAATTTAAGAAATTAATGAAGAAATTGAGCTTAGTGTCACGAGCCGCGGATCAAAGCCCATGATGATTGCTCAAAGAGTGTCCCATAGAGGTCATCTTCTTAAATGTGGCTATTTTGACCTACATGAACTGGCCTGATTCGTGGAACCCATGAGAAGCCCATCTACTTGAAGCCTTGGTGGCCCAGTGAAACATTCAAGTAAAACTAGAGTTACTAGGGTAAATAGTGTAAATACTAAATGGATAAGATCGTATAGAGTTTAAATCCCTTAGGACTCTCAATTGTACATAGGCTCTAATCTCAATTGTCGATGTAACTCAATCTGTACCGTTGGTTTTGGGGGAGCTCAACTATAAATAGAGGTCATCCCCTTCATTTGTATTCATCCCATTGTATTCAATCATTCTTGAGTTAAAGAATATATTGAGAGCATTTACTCAAACACTTTGTGTGTATTGCTTTCTTGTAACTTTTTCAACTCTCTTGTTGCTCTTTTCGTTTCAAGTTGCTTCCGCTTTGCTTCCAGTGCCTTAGAGAATTTCTAATAGAATTCTCAATTTTGAGGGTTAGGCTGACTTAGGTGGATTTGAAGTGAAGAAATCGCCTAAGGTCGCATGATTTTTCATACTTAAGTTCTAGCCCCGTGACATTAAGAAGTTGTTTCCATGGAGATTTTGACAAAATCTCAAGGTGAAAAGTGTGACATTTTTTTAGAGAAAATGGAGAAAAAAGCAAGAAAATAAAAAAGAATAAGGTGGTTAGCCATGGGAGGCTACTGCCTGTTGAAAAAGAAAAATGAAGCTGAGGGGGTTTTTCTCCCATATAAAAAGGCCTACAAATGGGCCCAAGGCCAAACTTTTACAAGTTTAGTCTTGTCAAATTGTGACACGGTTCTTCAATACAAGGTTCCAATAATCCAAAATAATTTAGAATATCAAATATCATAATTAAATAATATTTTTATCATAAAATTCTTGAGAATTGACCAAATTACCCTTTATGGAAAATTACCATTTTGCCCATTTTTGTCGTTTTTAGTGATTTCTTCTCAAAATTTGATACTTAGACCAATTCAAGTTCATAATTCATAATAAATATTTAATATAATCCAATGAGTGATAAATTTTTCAATTTTTCTCTTTCTTGATAAAAATGGGAAATTTACTATTTACTCCCTATACTTTTTTAATTTCCTAAATTAGTCCCAAAATTGATTTCCTTCTTACCAATGCATATTCCAACTTTTTCTTAAATCAATTAATCAATAACAATTCATATTTTCACATTTTGGCCAAATTCCAACTTATTCTTAAAATGTTTTATTTATAAGATTATTATTTTAATAAATAAATTTCATGTTAGAAATTGAGAAAAGCATATGTTCATTTATTTATAAATATTTTATAATATTTTATGTATTTTTTATAAAATATTATGTATTTTTATAAAAAAAATAACTTTTAAATATATTTTTTACTTTTTTTTTATTTTTAAGAATCAAATTGACAGAATATGTAAAGTTGCAAGCTAAATTATTTGAATTTTTAGATTTAGGACTGATTGATAGAATGTATAAATATTGGAGGGATAAATTTATTATTATGCCAATAAAAAAGGTAATTGTTATTTTTATCAAAAAATAACTTTTAATTTTTGTTACTTTTTTTATTTTTAAGAATCAAATTGACAGGACGTGTAAAGTTGTAGGCTAATTTATTTGGATTTTTAGATTTAGGACTAATTGATAGAATGTATAAATATTGGATGGTTAAATTTATTATTATGTTAATAAAAAAAAAGTCATTGTTAGCGATTTAAGGAGGAGTGACCAAAATATTAAAATTTTATAACATTAGTGGCTAAAATAGAAAATCTTAAACTTTAATGACCAAAACAGAAATATGCTAATTATTGGGTGACTATTTTTATAGTTTACCTTAAAAATATTTTATCTTATGTCATGATTTGACCTTTAAATATACTCTATTTTCTAAATTGATACTTAAACCTTTTTTTTTAATCTATTTTTGTACCTAAAATATTTTTCTATTATAAAATTTAGTCTAAAAGTTAATGATGTTAAAAAAATACAGCCAATGATAATGTGCTATATGTTTATCATTTTTTCTCTTATATCATTCATAACATGGTCATTGACCTTCGATCGACCGTTATTGTTGATGGATTGTTAAACATGCGTTCACCGACTATTGACTAAATTGACCAGTTAACTTTTATTTTGAATTTTTAAAAAACTTATAGAGAATATATATATATTAATTATTTGAGTTGATTTGAAAAAAAAAATATTTAAATTATATATATACTGCAAAAATGTAACATTTTGAGTTTGTAACTTTTTTTTCTTTTTGTAATTTTTGAGAAGTTTAACTAAATATTTAAATTTTTAAAAAAGTTAATATATAAATTTTTTTTTTAGAATTTATACATATATTTTAGAATATTTAGAATTATTTTTATTATATATATTTTTAAAAAAAGTTAATATTTTTTTATTGTTTTCCCTTTTTTTGTATTCCTTATATTATATATAAGGTTTTTATAATTTTTTATTTATATAATTTATATATTATAAAAATAAAATTTTAGAAATTTGTTTTTTAACTATATATTTTTAATTTTATATATTTTAAAATATATATTCAGAATAGGTATTTTGATGAATTTTGGATTTTTAAGGGTATCACGTCATCAAAACGACTTGTGTATAAAAACGTTAAGTGGATGTGCCCATGTTTTTTAGCACTATTCACTCTTAGATTAAAATTGATAAGGGAGGGATAGCTTAAGTACTAAAATTTTAAAAAAAAAATTAAAAAATATATAAAATTTATTTTATATATTTAAAAATGATTAAAAGAATATATATTTTTTAATTTTAAAAAATAATTAATTGTTAACGTGTAGTGAGCTACCGCATAGATGTCACATCAATAAAGTTAATAAACGTTAACTTAATTCATTTTAAGGTGATTTAATAAATAATACAATTTTATCCATTTTTAAAAATTTTGATTCTTTCCTTAGAATTTTTTAATTAAACCTCCAAATTTTTTGAAAAATTTCATTTCTCTGTTTAGAAAATTTTAATTAGGCTCCTTCCAAATTTTAAAAATTCTCATTAAATTTTTTGAAAATTTTAATTAAATTTTTTTAAAATTTTTCATTAATCTCACAAAAATTTTAATTAGACCTTTATTTTTATTAAAAAAAATTCTCATTAAACTATTAATTTTTTGAAAATTTTATTAGACCCTTAAAATTTATTCTCAAAATCCACCGCTAAATGAAGGGTTAAAATAACTATTTTTGTAAAATTTGACAGTAAAATAAATGGCAAACAGAAATTAGGCGTTAGAAAGATCTACCTTAAAATTGGAAAAAAAAAATTCATTTCTTGAAACAGCTAGCTAAGCTAAGCTACTATTATTTCAAAATTTCCATAAATCCTATTGAAGCTGATTTATGGACCAGAAAATTTCCAAAGGCTTCTCTCTCTCTCTCTCTGCGATCTTGACTAATCATACAAGACTCCTGAGCTCGCAGTGCAATAATGGATTTGAATCCTTCCACTTTGTGTTGCCAATCTGCCATTCCTCATTCTTACTTGCTTGTGTATATTATACCAAATTAAAGAAAGTCCAGCTTGGCCTTATGTTTGTTTGTGTCTCCCCTCTCGCCCACCCACCTCACCAATTTAACCCCATAAAACGTGTCTCATGTTTCCTACACAAAGCAACCCTCTTGGTTTGTATGGTCAGAATCCATTAATCCAAAGATCTAACACAACCCATTCTCACTCACCATCTTTAGGTTTGCATTTATGCTTTAGCATTCATTAGAGGGACCATTCATGCATGCAGCGATCGGTAATGGTTTAACTGATGGTTTTCAAACGGCCCCTTTCAATATCAAAACTTCTTATCTCCTGAAGATGAGGTGAATCTATTGTTTGGATTTCTTATGCTCTTTTGGCCCTTCACTCAGATATCTCTGGATAACAGTCGCCCTACCCAATTTTGTTTCTTCTATATAAATGATAAATCCTCCTATCATTCCCTTTTTACCTTTGTTTGCACTTCATTTTCTTTTCCTATTTTTCCCCTTTTGGCTCTCCATCTCCTAATCTATTTTCTCTTCTTCTTTTGGCATTTCTATTCGTTTTGTCCATTTCTGTTAGAGAAAAAAAATGATATGCTGTCACAACTACAACCATGTTATTCCTTGTCTTCATTGCCACCCACATAGCTACATTAGGATGGTAAGTGAAATCTCTTCCAACTTTCTTTGCTATTCACGTTTTCAAGTCGAAAACAATAGTACTGAAACCTGCAGAATCGTCAAGTTGGAGTTTATTATGACTGGTACTGTTTTTTTGGTTTTTCATGGGAAAACCTGTAGGTTCAACATCTGATAGAGAGATGTTTGCTTCTTTACATGAACCGACAACAATGTGTCAAGGCATTGGCAAAGTATGCAAGCATTCGGCCGTGCATTACAATTACAGGTGATAAAAGAATGCAACATATTATACCATATATGATCAAATTTGGGTATTTAAACGTTTTAATATTAATGCATTTGACAGTGTGGAGAGAGCTAGAAAAGGAGAACAAGGACTTCTTTGAAGCATATTTTCAAGCTCTCTCTCCCTACAGGCCTTTTATGGGTAAGAGTTATTAAGCATGTGCTACCCCACACATTCCATATATGTTACCATATTCAAAGACTGAAA
The DNA here is from genome assembly GCA_025698515.1 of Gossypium sturtianum. Taxonomy (NCBI): domain Eukaryota; kingdom Viridiplantae; phylum Streptophyta; class Magnoliopsida; order Malvales; family Malvaceae; genus Gossypium; species Gossypium sturtianum. Next base: position 31,826,773 of record CM046943.1, on the reverse strand, counting down.
GTTGGGTATATACTTTTAGAAATCAATATATATTCATAGAGATGCAATTACAAGTGTTTCGTTTTCGATTTTCCTGGTAGGTACATTCGAAGGAAACCGAGTTATGAAAGGAAGAATCAGTACTGGAAGTGAATGACAAATTCACAATTAATTGTTGCTGAACTGTGTCTATATTCCAAGGTAAGCTAGAAATAGAATGTATAAAATTTTCCTACTTAATTAACTCCAACACATGCTAACTTAACAGCTGCAAAATGTATATATAATCATAAGTTTTTTGCTTAAAAGTAAATTAACTCAAGCATGATGATTCAGACATGCAGAACTTTGAGAAATAGCAAATTTAGATATATTTAGCACTAGCTGAAGTACCAGAAGTAGTAGTAATAGTAAACTAAGAATTTCTCTTAAGAAAACTAAAGTTTTTTTTTTTTTTTGGAAGACAGTCATATCTAGTACAGATTTGCAGTGAAGACTTCATTCCCAAGAGCATCTCCCAGAAAAGGGCATATGATTTTGAAACCTACCTTTATATATTACATATATTCATGTATCAGTAGCCCTAAAGGAGTTAGAGTTTGTGGAAGAAATTTTATACTAATAAAATTAATTAGGGCTAGAATTAATTGTTCATCACTTCACTCAAATGGTGACTTGGTCCATATGGAATTCCTTGCGGCTTTTCTTTCACGGAAATCATTGCCTTGTATGTGAACCTGAAATTTGTCACAACAGAAAGTCATGCAACCCTTTTCTGTCGCATAAATTACCCCAAACATTATGAAGCTAAAGAAGTCTTAACAGTATGTTCAAGTGTCCTTAAATGGCTAACTTATTAATTTCTTTTCTACATGTAATAATTGAACTGCAAGAAAAGGACTACCCTATAGCTATCCTCAGTTTGAGTAATGACCCTTTATAATTATTGAATTACTGTTGCCTGTAAGCTTATTTACCATAAACTTCTCTCTCAGTATGTATAAGAATCATAAGGCATGAAGAAGAATAAGCATGCATGCAATGTTCACAAATTTTCTGTCATTAATTAATGATGTATTATCCCTATAGTACCATGTGATGGCTTAAAGAGTACAGCTAACTAATTATGTCAATGATTGATGCAAACTCCATAAACGATCACATAAAGTTCAATAACATGAGGAATTGCTACATGACTCGCAAGTACAGTACTTTTTTACAGCTCTAAATAGTTAAAGCTAGCTAGATGTACTTGTATAAGCATTAAAATTATGAAATTTTTAGGATGAGAGAAAAGCTAACCTCAGTAGCCTCTACGTTCCATGACGCCTCTCCCTCGTCCTGCTCACAACTCACTCCTTCTCCTTTGTTGTGCTTGTGAATGGGAGGAAAGTGGGCCCACTGAAATATTAAGACACATATATATATATTACAAAACATATGCTGGAAAGCATGGGTTTGTCTTGTTGATTCTTTTGGGTGTCTGAAACATACATTTTTTGCAGCAGTGCTGAAGGCTTCTTTGTGCGGAATGTTGGGATTTTGAGTTTTCAGTCTCCTGATCTCTTCTCTGCCACCAAGAATGAATGAATCTATATATGATAAATGTACTAAGTCAAAGAAAACTTTTTTTTTTTTTTTGGTTTTTCTATAAACATAGATTGGGGGGGGTCTTATTACTTGATGAAGCGATTATAAGCTGATGGAGCTCTTTGCCTCTTCTCTGGCGCTGTAAAATTGGACTAAACTAGTATTAAAATTGGAATGATGAAACAGTTCTCCCTTGTGTTACATCCAAGTTTTAAAATGGAAAGAAAGAAAGGACGCACGCTTGTTGACTGTGGGATTCACACAGACTATATCTTCTTCTCCATTATCGGAAGAGCTCATCAACGATGGGCTGCGCCTGTCTGAGGTCTTCCTATGGCCACCCACTTCTTCTGAAACTGCTCCTTCTTTTGGCTGCTTGACAGAAGCTCACATATAGTATATAATATGATGTTAATGAAACTGATAATCATCTATAGTTAAGAACGATAGACATCGATTAATCAATTTGGTGACATGCTAATATAACCTAGTAGTGACCATATATTATCGACATACAAGCTATTGATTAACATATACTTATACCTCATCATCATGAGCAAAGGAAGCTAGAAGGTGCAGTGGGACAAACGAAGCTTTCATCATATTAACTGAGAGAAGGCTTGTGCAGTGCCCACATCTCACTGTCACCACCATGGACAAGCTGCTACATGGGACACTTACCTGCAATATTTCAAAAGCCAAATTATCAGAAGCAGGAGAGAGAAAAGACTTTAACGCATGCATATATAGTGTGGGAAAAACATTCTTTTTTCTTTTACCAGTAAAATGGTAGTGCAGAAACCACATTGTACATAACAAATCTGCTCAGGGAGATCAAAGAGATGATTCAGTGTCGACATTTTCTTCTTTGTTGATGTTAGTTTGTCTGTTTCTGAGAGTTTGTGTATGAGGAAGTGAGGGGGAGAGAGAGAGACAATGAGGATGATGTGGTGGGCTTTTGGTATACATGGGAGGTGGAATTTATAGATTGTACAGAGACTCTAATTACAAGGTTATTACCTTTCTTTAGTTATATCTTATACCACTTAATTCCTTAAGCATTGTGCTTTCATTATTGTTGCTAAACAAATTTAAACTAAGTACATACATTCGTGGAACAATAAATGATATTCGAATATGGCAGATCTTTGTTGTTGCAGCAGATTAAAATATGTGGTTAATGCTTAAATTCACGATAATAAATTGTACTAACTTATGATGGAAATTTTTTATATAATAAATATATTTATAAAAAATTGATGTAAAAGTTAAACTTTGATTGAAATAATAAAATAAAAATAACATAAGATTGTAGTCACGAGTTTAAATTTTATTATATGAGTTTGTATTTTTCTTTTTTTAAATATAAAAATATAGAAAAAAAAACCTCAAAATCATAATCATAAAGTAAGATAATATTTTAAGTATTTTCTATATCCACAATAGAATAACAAATTTCTACGAGCAAAGTTATAACCTTGTCATATGTACTTAAATTTTAATTTTTAATATAATCAAAGGACATGAGACAGCATAATAACTCATTTGTGAAAAAATTAATAATTTGAGTGTATAAAATAATAATAAATTATAAAATTCATAGATAAATTTGGGGATGACAATGGAACGAGAGAGGACAGATATTACTATAAATCCATCACCACTTCATAGTTAATATGCTCTGCTCTACTATCTACTTCGCTCCACATTGGCTATATAATTTTAAAAATCACTACCACTTTATGAATGTTGAATGCATCCATATTCGCCCTACCCCACCCAGTTCTGCGTCAATTTGATTTTTGCTACTTATCGTTAATATTATTATTTTTTTTAGCATCAAATAAATATTTAAACATAATGTTTCAAAATATATATATATATATATATAATGATAAAGTAATGGGTAGGTTGAGACAGAATAGGCAATTGTCATAATCACTTCATATCTACTTTTCAAAGAAAAATTCTACTCCAAAATTCAATATATAATTACTCATGTTCTTTACAATTACAATGATGCAACTGTAAGTTAATTATATTTGAATATTTATAAAAAAGAAAAAAAGAGACTAGCATTTCCCCCAGTTATCATCTCTCCTAGAAAATAATAGAAAAAGAAAAGAAAGAAATACCATTTCATGTTCTGACAAAAGTAGTCCTCCCAAGCTTGTCAACGTTGTGATTCACACAGAGTTTTAATTAAATTGCTAAAAACAATCGCAAGCTTCAACCTTGGTGTGTAGCATTTGATGTTAGCCAATTCCATTAAAAGGATGAAAAAGGGACATAGTGACTAATGGTTTTCATGTGTTGTTTTCTGTAACATTTACTCTCTAGTTCAGGGCAAGAGGCTTTTTTTTTTTACCATTTAAAAAAGGAGGGGAAGTTTCTAGAAGAGTGTATGGAGAAGGAAAATAGGCATCTCAGGTTTTGTCTTTCCTCAAACAAGGTAAGTTTGATTGAGATAATGAGCAATGCCCTCACTTCCCTACTTTCCACTGCTGTCTTTGTTCTTGTTATTTGCTTTGCATGCACTACCATCATCCTTAATGCTCACATTTATTTCCCCATTTTCCATTTCACCTTGCTTTCACACTCTTGTTGACTGTCTCACCCATGTGCTCCCTGTGATGTCCCCACCATCCATACTTCATATATGGAAATGTCAATACAGCATCTTCAAATCATCAAGACTCTCAATGCTTCCTATAACTTTAATATAATTTTCATATGCTTTCAATTTTTAACCATTTTGGGATAAACCCACTTTAATTGATGGATCCATACGTGCACCCACACACATTTCATCTTCCATTTTTAAATTAATAAAACAGTTAACCCTATCACTTAAACATGCGCAATACCGCATGGTGCAATGTCTGCCAAAACTAACATCATATATAAACTTTTATGTAAACCTTAGTCGACATCCTTCCTAATTCATGATGCAATTCTTGATGTTTTCAGATTACTAACAGCTTTCTTCACCATACAATCATAATCCTATTTTATTTTCGGTTTTTAAACTTACCTAAAAGTATTTAAGTGATATTTTTTTTTTTTAGTTGGCATCTGAATTTATATTTCATTAAACACATTGTCTTAACTTGGTAATTGTATTTCTTTTTTAAGGGTTAATATGTAGTTTGCTCTATGAATTTGTTCAAAAAGTACCTAGATGATACTTGTACTTGTCCAAAAAATTATACTTTTTTAAACATAATTTATATTTTCTAAAATATTTACAATTTTTTAATTTATATCTATCACATGTCATATTAAGAGGCTACCACATGTCACTAGTAGGGTTGGCCATCGGTGTAACGTCAGTATTTGTTAGTACGGAGATACCAACCTAGGTGATGGAATACAAATTTAAATACCAAGTAAAAATAAAAAATCAAATACTAATTAAATACTTTTGGAAAAATTCAGAGGATAAACCACATAATAACCCTTTGTTTTGGTATTAAAAGATGGAGGTTTTGGCAAATGAATTAAGTGGTGCGTGTGGTAAAAGCCTGACGATGATCAGAATATCAGGCTGTACTATTGTGTTGTTGGTATGGGAAGACCTAACAGTCATGGATTATGTCAAAATTCATCAATGGAATTTGTTGGATTGTTGGTTCAAGGGGTGACCATTCATGCATGGGGCTGACTCACTTTCTAGAACATAGCAAAGAGATGGGATAGTTTATGAAGATAGGCTAGATTCCAGGTTTTCTGTGAAAGGAAATATACAGATTGTTCCAAGCTTTTATGAATTGAATAGAGGATATTATCAATTTACAACCAGGGAGGGAAATGGGCCTGGGTTAAAATAAGTTTATGGAGACGAGGAATCCAGAGAAATGTGGGCCTAGAACTTGGAAATGTGGGAGATTAAATTGCTGCTAAAAGGGGGGTATTGAGCAAGCCCAAACAGATTGGTTAGATCATGTTAAGCCATGAGTTTTGTATAGGTTATTTGTGAGTGCCTAATTAGTGATTGTGGTGGCCTTGACTATTGGGAAGTGGTTTCAAAACGATTATTGTATCATGGAATGTGAGGGGGATTAACTTAGTGGCATCAGTGAGAAGATAGTGCAAAAATTGGTTGGGGTTGATATAATTTTCTTCTAGGAAATGAAGCTATGTAGTTATGTCGAGTGGAAGTAAAACATGTTATGGCCAAATGATCATTATGACTGTATTGGACGGTGGCCTGAAGGTACAACAAGGGCTTTAGTCGTTTACTGCCATTACGGGATTGATGCTACTTTAGAAAGGAATATAAGTCTATTTTGGTGAAAAGGTGATGATATTGTAAAATTTCCTAGGTTGTAGGTAGTGTTATTTTGAGAAAAATATAAATGGATTTTTCAAAGTAAATAAAATTTTATTTATCAATGATATGCGAGAAAATTGAAAAAGCTTATATGTTGAGAGATATTAAACTGAGATATAGACTATATTGTAATGTTGTGAAAAATATAGGGTTAAAGTGTGAAATTTAAAATATAAAAGGATAAAATTAAATTAGTGGGAAAAGGAACAAAAGATATTTTTGAAAATAGATAATTATGGATTTATTAAATGAGAAAATTAGAAATATGTTTGCATGTAATTTAATTTGATGGGAAATTGATTTTTTTTATATTAATTATACTATTTAGATTCTTTTATGGAAAGTTTCTCCTCACCTCACAACGAAGGAGAAAATTTTAATATATGAGATGTGAAAATTGACTGTCGATAATCACAATGGATCGTAAAGAAAGAGAGAAAAATAGAACACATAGAATTTTACGTGGAAATCATCTTTTTGGAAAAAAAATTATGGATAGAGGAGAAGAAAATTCACTATGTCAAATTTGAATATACAAGAGAAGTATAGTATATGTCAATTTATAGGTTTGTAATTCTAATCAAAGTCTAATAGAAGTAATGCAGTAAGGTTAAAATACCTTATTCTAATCAAATAGCAAATAGAGGAAGAAACTTCTATACGAATTCCATTTGTGCAACCTGTACCATATTGCGGGGTACCCTAGTTGTCCTTCGCCTTCACATATTCCTCTATCTTACCACTTATATTTTATTTTAACAAGAATTTAGATCACACAACTTTAACATGGGGCAATTTCATAATCTATTTATACTATCATGCTTATCTCAATCGGAAGTGGATGAAAGTGGTTTGATTATATATATTTTATGTTATTGCAACCCCAAATATTAAATGATAAGACATAAAGACCATCAAAAGCTTAAAGGAAGACCAAAATCATAATATCTGGAAATGAATTATATATTATCTGTGAATGAGATTGTGATATGATTTTGTATGATTTTTATATTTCGAGTGTGGGCATTTGTCACTAAATGCAAAAAGAAAATACCGCACTTGTTCTCGGACACGTCCCTTTTCATGGATAAGATTGAAGGGTGAAATGCTCCATAAAATTAATGGCAAATTTTACATTATAATATGGATTTAATTATAAATTATATAATATATAGAAATAACATATAGATTCAGATCTTGATTGTTTGAGTTCGAACTCAACATATATTTTAATCGAATTTAAATATTTTCATCTCAATTCATTTGTTAGTCCTAATTCTTTTACTTAAATGGGTGAATTTGAACAGAAAATTTAACCCTTGAATTGATTTTATTATTTGAGGCAATTTTTTAAACAGAAACATTAGACGAGATGGTAGTATGATGGGAAAATTGATAAACAAGATATTTTAGAAATATGAAAATGAGAAATTTTTTATATAATATAATAGTGAATTTAATATTATAAATTACCGAACATAATATAATTTAAAGATTATCTAAGAAATTTCATCCCACAAAATGTCATCAAATTAATAAGTGCATAGTTCTTAATTTTGCAATAAAAAAGACATAAGCAACCTTAGAGTTTTTTTTTTTTTTTTTTTGTCAGAAGCAGTCTTTCATGTTGGTGGTGAAGGATGAAGATGACATTTCTACTTAATTAAAAAAATATAAACAAAAATGATATCCTTATAAATAGCCTCATATAAAAGCTATTTTTTGTTGTTTTGATGATAAATCTACTGGTTGACTCTTAATTTCAATAATAAAAAATAAAAATAACTCCTACCAAATAAATATCTAACCAATAATAAAAATTTTAAATCTCTACAACCTCAAATATTATATAAACATGAGAGTTTGGGTAGCCGAAATGCGGTGGTCCCATGCACCCCCAAATACCACACAAATGCGACCAGCATTCCAAATTTTGTATCCATATGTGGTCATTATTTTAGTAATAAATGGAAATAACTACTTTTTTTTATTAATAAAAATATTATTTATATTAATTACAGTAGTCCAAATATTATACACTGATTGATACATGCGTAATGTTAAAATATATAATTACTTTTACTGTTGATGGTAATAAATATTTCTGATTTTGGTGGTTCTCAAATATGAGAAAGGATCATACTCAATTTTGTAGTTAAAAAAAGATTATATCAAATATGGAAGAGAATAACCTTAATAGAAATGAGCAATGGAAGTTCCCACTTCTTTCTTCTTATTTTCTTTTTCATTTTCGGCAAATAGAGTCGTTACCATAAGAGTAGAAAACTATTATATTTTATATCATTTTTCCATAGTTATAATAGGTAAAAGATTTGATAAAAATAAATAAATTATATAGGTAGTGATCTAATTATATAAAAAAAAATTCGTTTTATGCACCCAAAATAAAAAGATTGTAATTTAAGTACTCACGTTATATAGTTAGGTCATTTTGGTTTCTCTAGTTAGAATCACTAACAGCAAGCTAACTTGATAGTTAAAAAAATTGGTATAATAACAAATTTTCCCTCCAAATTTATATATTATATTGATTTAGTCATGATTTTTAAAAAATAACTCTCAAAATTTACAAATGTTCTCAATTTGATCCTAATTCTAAAAAATTCAAAGAAATATATAAAATACATAAATATTTTAAAAAATATATAATAAATTTAAATTTTATAGTAACATTAATATTAAATATAAAAAAACCCTCCCCTCCCATCCGACCTCATCGCTCTCTCTCTCCTTCTCCTCCTCATCCATCAGACCTCCTTTCATCACTGTCTCTCCCCCTACCCCTGGCTATAGGTCTCGGTTCCCTGCCTTCTCGCCTCTTACGATGTGAATAGAGTCATAATCCTAGTTCAAATTTTATCCAATTGTTGCAACTAAAACCACCAACCTTCTTGATTTCCTTATCAGATGTCATGACCTTCAAACAACAGATCCAATTGCTACAACTAAAACCATGGTCGGGGTGGGTGAGCCCCTCTCCCCCACCGTCGTTGTCTAAAATTTTTCAAAATATGTGTCTAATTTTCTTTTTTATTCTTTTATGTTCTTTTTCAATTTTTAAACTTATTTTCTTCTCCAAAATTTTAGATTACTTGTTTGAATTTCTAAAGGAACGAATAATTTATATATAATATAATTGCCTTCAAAGAAAGATGAAATCCCGATACAGAAGGTTCATTTCCTTTCTTCATCAATCATTGCATGACATTCCAATATCTTATTTATGTATGAAGCTTGTGATAGTGCTATCATTTTTTCTTTCGATCCTTTAGGATTCGAATTCCTAGAACAAAATTAGCTTCTCCCAAGTCCTTTATGCTAAACTGTTGGGTTAACCGCATTTTAACTGATGATAATGTCCTTATATCATTCCCAATGAGTAGAATGTCATCGACATATAGAACGAGAAAGATAATCTTTCCATCCTAATACATTTATAAACACAAGGTTCATCTACATTTTACTCAAATCCAAAAGTCTTGATTGCTTGATCAAATCTTTGATTCTATGAGCGGGATGCTTGCTTAAGTTCATATATGGATCTAAGTAGTTTGCAAACTTTATGCTCATTTCCTTTAGCTATATATTCGGTGCGTTGCATCATATAGATGTTCTCTTCAATATAGTCGTTTAAGAATACTGTCTTGACATCTATTTTCTAGATCTCGTAATTAAGAGCCACCGTAATGGATAACAATATGGGGATTGACTTAAGCGTGACAATCAGAGAGAAGGTTTCTTCGTAATCGATACCTTATTTCTGAGTATAACCCTTTTGCTACAGATCTGGCCTTATAAGTTTCCACCTTTCCATCTGCATTTCTTTTCTTCGTGTAGATCCACTTACACCTTATGGGTTTTATCTTTTCTGGTAAGTCTATTAGTTCCCACACTGAGTTGGAATCTATAAAACCCACTCAACTTTCATAGCTATTCCCCAGCGCTTGGAATCAATACTTTGTATCGCTTCATCATATGTGAGTGGGTCATCATCTTCTTATTCGAAACACTTAGTATTTAAAACACTTCCGCCATATTGGAAAAAATCAGGCCTGCAAGAGACCTTCCCACTGTGATGAAGCACCCTATATTGCTGATCGTTTACAGGTCTACTATTAGGAGTTGGTTTTGGAACCATTTCTATAGGGCTGTGTGTATTTCCCGAAAGTTCCTTGAGTATTTCTTTACTTTGAGGTTTGAAGTCATTTATGTAACTTTATTCAAGGAAAGTAGCATGGGTTGACACTATCATTATTTGCTCTTTCGGGTTTTAAAATAAACCACACTTTGTTCCTTTTGGATATCTCACAAACATGCACAATTCTATCTGTGAATCTAATTTTCTCGCATCTTTATCCAATACGTGGGTCGGGCTTCCTCAAATCCTTAAATGATTTAGACTTGGCTTCCTGTCATGCCATAATTCGTATAAAGTTTTAGATGCTGCCTTAGTTGGTACATCATTTAGAATATAAGAAGCCGTTTGAAATGCATATCCCCAAAAGCAAACTTAAAGTGTTATCTTTCACAAGTCTCGTGATTTTTTCTTGATTAATATGACCAAGTCTCAAATGCCAAAGGTACGCCTTATTAGAGTGAGAAGTTTTAAGTCTTTTATTTAAAATTTCATTTTCAAACAGTGTGTACATCTTTAGTTTGATAAAAATAGATATTACTTGACAATCAATCATTACATATAAGTTTACGATTTCTAAATATTGCAATATTATTATTAAAAGTCACGATCATGCTATCTTTATATAAACATGTAACAGAAATCAAGTTTCTTTTAAAACTTGATACATAAAAAACGTCTTTCAAAATAATATTCCTAAGATTATCAAAGTAAATATGTACATCTCCCACTGCTTCAGCTGCCACAGTTGTCCCATTTCAGTCTGCAATGATAGTCTCTTATCTCTAAGATCTTTCAGCTCATTGAACCTTTGTAGAGAAACACATACATGATTAGTGGCTTTAGAATCGATGACCCAGTAGTCTATTGAATCTTCCACTAAACAAGCTTCTATTATAAAGAGTTCCATACCTTTGGCTTTAGTGACCAGGTAATCATTCTACTCTTTGCAGTTTGCCTTGAAGTTCCCTTTCTTGCTGCAGAAGAAACACTTAGACTTAGATAAGTCTTTAGGCTTCTTGGTTTTTTTCCTTTCCACTTGAGGTGGCCTAGAGAACTTAACCTTGTTTCTCTTAGCGTACTTTCCCTTCCCTTTAGAGGAAGAATCAATACCTAAGTTTTCTTTTTCTTTATGGATCGGTTGATCGCCATTCAACATCAACTCATGAAGGAGGTCAAATTCTTGTTCCCAAGGTTATATGCAACTCGAAATCCTGCAAAATCCTTGGACAAGCTTTTGAACACCATTTCAATTTGTGTGTTTTGGTCCATATTGACCTCATTATTTGTGGCCTCGGTAAAGTATCCCATAAGAGTAATCATATTGTCTTTAATTGGAGTGTTGGATTTTTGTTAGATATTCATCAAACTAGTAATAGTCGGATGTCGAGCGAAGGCAGCTTGGCCTCTGAACATGTCTTCTAGTTTTTTTAGAATCGCTTCGGTAGTCTTACAGCTCTCTAGTTGCTTACAAAGGGTACTAGTCATGCTTGTCAGCATATAACAACAAGCTATCTCATCAGACTCCTCCTAATATTTTCTAGCCTCAGTTTGAGTGGCCGGAGGGCATTTATTATCAAGGACTATTTTTAGTTTCTCACAGCTTAAGATAATCATCAGGTTCCTTTTCCACTCCTTATAGTTATTTTCGTTCAGTTTGTTCTTAGTGAGTATATTTAATAAGGGTGTAACAACTCTATTTTGGGCTTAGTCAGAATAGTGGTTTCGGGACCACAAATCTGACGTAGAAAAATTCATTTTTTATTTCATTTCTATGGTCTACAGTTTTACGTAATGATTTCGTGAAAATTTCGTTCGAAAATTTTAACATTTGGGCACTCAATTTAGTAAAAAGGACTAAATTGTAAAAAGTGCAAAAGTTGAGTTCTACATGCTAGAGGTGTCTAATTTCTATAAAATTTTAAATTGAAGGTCCTTAGATGGTAATTATACCATTTTTTAAGTTAGTGGACAAAAATGGACATGATGAGATAAAATTTCAAAGTTTTAAATGAAGGGCATTTTGGTCATTTGGTAAATAAAAGAATAAAAAGGGAAAATAGAGCCAAAATTTGCTCATCTTTCTTCAACCTTGGCCAAAATTTTGGAGAACACCATAGCTAGGGTTTTGTCATCTTTCAAGCTTGATTGTAAGTACATCCTAGCCCCATTTTTAATGCTCTTTACGTTTTTGAAGTCGTTATCATCCGAACTACCTATTTTTACCATTAATTTAAGATGTGGTTGATGTCTAGGATTTGAAACATGTTATAAATATGTGTATTTTGATTTTTAATGGTAGATTATGCATGTTTGATGTGTGATAAACAACTTTTACTAGGTGATTTTTGATGAAAATGCATAAAAAGGACCTAATTGTAAAAAAGTTATAAAATGGGTAGTAAAAATCTGATTTAATGGAAAAGGTGGACTGCTATAAGCATGAAAATGGTTCGGCTAGGCTTGGGTTTCCAGGAAATTGAACATATTTCATTTTACGAGCCTAGGGACTAAAATGTAAAATGTCAAAAGTTAGGGACAAAATAGTAATTTTGTCTAGGATGCAAATTAATGTAAATGTATGTGTAAAATGATGAATTGATAGTCAAATTTGCTTATATAGACCCGGAACAACCGATTACGGAACTAGATCGAGGAAAACGAAAAGTCTCGGATTAGTTGAGTTTCAAATACGAACCATTCTCAAGGTAAGTTCGTGTAATTTAATTTGGTACGTTATTATGTTTTAATTGAATTGTGTAATTGAGATAATATATATGTGATGATATACCCTATGAAATAATCACAAGATGATAAACCCGAATAAAATGTCATTGTCCCGGTTGAACATTGTATTTCGATGGATTATAATAATTTCCTTGAAATGAACAAAATGATATAGAAAGGATTTAGCCCGGACGGGTAATCCTGAGCTACACTCTCTTGAGTAAATGTTATAAAATGGATTTAGCCCGGACGGGTAATCCATAGTAGGCTCATTAGAGCTAACGTTATCGAAAGGATTTAGCCTAGACTGGTAATCCTGTTATATAAATGTGGCTTGAGAGTGTGCTCTATGAATATGTGCTTAAGGAGCACTTTGGATATGAATTAGCAAACGATTGACATGTATACCTCGAGTATACTACTCGAGTATCCATCGAAATTACAATAGTTCAATGAAAAGACATCCTGAAAAATGGAATAGTGAAATGACATGAAAGTTTATACTATGGTGAGCTCATCTATGTTGGTTTGATAACTTTATGATGTGTATGACTAACTTGTTTAATGAGTGAATGTATTTAGGTAACTTGTCAAAATATTGATGGAATGAATGCATATATATATATATGCTTATTTGAATAATTATAACCGGTAAGTTTCTTTCTATTACGCGAACTTAATAAGCATGAAAATACTTACCCCGTTTTACTTTTCCTTGTTTTATAGTGCTCGTAAGGCTCGCGAAGGTTGGAGGATTCGGTCGGAGCAAGATCACACTATCCACAAATCTCCTTTTTGGTATAGCCAAATGATTCATTTTGGTATAATGACATGTATAAGCTACTTGGTTTAGTTGAAGGCTTGTAAGTAATATTTTGTGACTTAGCCATTGGAATGGCTAAGTATGTTCAATTGGTGCATGTATGATGTTAAGGTATGTCAAAATTCTTAAGTGTTAAGTATGGTGGATAATCCATTTTGTATGAGGCCATTGGAATTGGCTAATATTGGTTTAGTTATATATGCATATGATGATGTCTTTCATGGATGTGAGAATTTGCATGGTTTGAGTTGATAAGTATGTGATAGAAAATAGTATGTGAATGATGTGGCTGATCTGGTTGAGTGTATGTGTTTGGATTGGTGCTATGTTTTGTTGTATAGGTATGTGCATGGAAGGGTTTTTGTCCACATGGGTAGACACACGGGCGTGTGTCTAGGCCGTGTGTGACACACGGTCAGCCCCACGGGCATGTGTTCTGGCCGTGTGTCCCCTGCACTTTAATTGATGCAAAATAGAATGTTCAGAATATAACACACGGGCAGAGACACGGGCGTGTGTCTCAGCCGTGTGTGCTACACGGCCTCAAACACGGGCGTATGCCCTGGCCGTGTGAAGTCTGCACCTATTTTATGAAAAATTATGAAAATTTAATCGATCACACGGCCTAAGCACACGGGCGTGTGACTTGGCCGTGTGACCTCAATTTGATGATGATGTCATAAACAGAAAGCTCCCTGATTTGAACACGGCCTGAAGCACGGGCGTGTCCCAAACCCACATGTTAGTCCCAAACCACTTCCGATGTATGTTTTGGGCCTCGTAGGCTTATTTTAGGGATGATACGAATGTTTTTGAAAAGTTTTAAATTTGAGTAGAAATTCATGTCTCGGTTTTGAATGTTTGCTTGTGAATAAGTCCGGTAATGCCTCGTACCCTATTCCAACGTCGGATACAGGTAAGGGGTGTTAAAAAGGGAGTAAGTTCCATTTTTGAACTAAAAATAAAATATTCATTCATTAATATCTTGGTATTAAGCAAATATTCGAAAACATTTTACAGCTTACGATACGCATTAAGATGATGCGTGCATCTTACATTAAACCTTGAAAACATTTTTAAGTCATTGCAATGATAATTCTTACACCCATTGAATCAAGTCATCTTGGGGCAATCTTGACCAATTAGTAAGAACATGAATTTCCATCCAATTAGTAAATTAACATAATTCCTTAGGCATTTACACATACTAATAATCGTTTAACATTTGACCATCATTCTAACTTAAGCATAGCTTATTGAGAAGTTACTTAACTAGAATACCTTGAGTGTATAACCATTAACTGAACACCCATCACATTATGCACCATAAATGAGTCATCTTTGTAACAGCCCGTTTTCAATAGTGTCGAAAAAAGTGGTTTTGAACCACAGTTCTGACGAGTGAGCTAATATTGTGATGCTTATTTAATGTCTATAGCATTACATTAAAATCGTATTAACGTTTAACATAGAAATTCTGAAGTTTAGATGGTTAATAAACTAAAAAGGATTAAATCGTAAAAATTGTAAATGTTAGTTTCTAATAGGTAAATGAATTAAATAGATAAATAATAATGAAGTGGTGGACAATATTAGTAAATAGACCATATTAGTTATAATGGGTGGCGTTGACTTGGTTATTTGGAAAATTTCATTAATTTTAAAGGTTATTTTAGTAATTAGTTAAAAACTAAATTAGACAAAAGATGAAAATCTATCATCTTTTTCATGTTTTTCTTTTCTTTGGCCGAATGCCATTGTTGGGGGAACTCAAACCTTTGGTTTTTTTTTGAATCTTTGCATGTAAGCTATTTCTTACCTGTTTTTGGTGATTTTTATGTTTTTGAGTTAGTATTAGCTTAATCTAGCTAGCTCGGGTGTAAATTTGTAAGGTTGTTAAAGTTTTGGGACTTTTCATGATAGAGTTTTAATGTGTTTTGAATTTAGTTGATAGATTATTAAGTTTTGTTGTTAAATAGACAAGTTTTGTCAAATAAAATTTTATGATTTTAAGGTATATGGATTTATTTGTTAAAAGAGTAAAAATTCATGGTTATAAATGTGAAATTTTGTTAGATATGAGTTATTTGAGACTAGTAAAAATCAACTATTATTGTGGTGACAGAAAAATTATGAAATTTTAGGTTAAAAGATTTGGGGATTTAATTTGATTATAAGATAAATTATTGGGGGTAATTTAGTAATTTTACATTAATATGTAAATTAGTTTGAAATGGAAAATTGAGGTTATGGAATTAATTATTTGAGTTAAATTACAATTTAGATCAATAGTTAAATCCGTTGATCATTAATTGGGGGAAAAGAGAAGATCGTTGAGTAGACGTAGTCGTGTATCCACAATTGTGGAATTCCGGTAAGTTCATTTTATGTATATGCATGGTTATATTAAATTCCTTGTTAAGGATTTAATCTTTTAGTTCTATTTCATATTATTATTAAAATTTTGAATCATAATATATATTCGAATTAGCTGTTATTCAAGCTTAGTGCCTAGCAAGATTCGTGCCGGTGTTATTCAGGCTTAATGCCTAGCAGGCTTCATGCCAGTGTTATTCAAGCTTAGTGCCAGTGTTATTCAAGCTTAGTGCCTAGTAGGCTTCGTGCTGGTGTTATTCAGGCTTACTGCCTTGTAGGCTTCATGCCGGTGTTATTTAGGCTTAGTGCCTAGCAGGCTCAGTGCTGGTGTTATTTAGGCTTAGCGCCTAGCAGGCTTTGTGTTGGTGTACCAAGTTGTTTAGTCTATTGATGTTTTATTAAACTTTAAATTGAGATTTGAAGTAATTAGGTTAATTTTCGAACTTACTAAGCCATGTTAAGCTTATTAGATTGATTTTATTTTGTAGGTCTCTTGGAATCGTGCCGTCAGTTGGATCGGTTCGAGAATTCACACACTATCATCCATACCTTGGTAGTTATTTTGTGTTTTGTTTTAAGGTTTAGGGTTTCACACGATCGTGTGTCCCAAAATAATGATTTACACGGTTTGAGACAAGGTCTGCAACACAGCCGTGCGGCTCTTTTCGAATATACACACGAGTTGGGACACGGCCGTATGGCTCTAATCAGTGAGTTACATGGTTTGCAAACATGGGCATGTGGGTTTGCCACATGGGCGTGTGTGTTAGACACATAGCTGACTATACAGGCGTGTGACACTTGTTTCCGTGATTTTCAACTTCTTCCTAACTTTTTCGGTTTGTTTTAGATTGACCCCAGAATGTTTCCAAATTATGGTTAGGGCCTAGTAAGCTTGGTTTAAGGCCTGTAAAAGCATGTTTGACTTAAATTGAATATGATTTGTTATTAATATTTACTTAGAAATATAAATTGTATGTAAAGTTAACTGTTGGTAAATTCCTTATAATACTTAGTAATCCCAAATCCAGTGTCGTTAGTGAGTTAGGAGTGTTAAATTTAGTGGTATCAGAGCTACGGTTTAGTCGGTTCTCAGACTGAACGTAGCATGTATTGAGTCTAGAAATAAATGTCACTTATTAACTGCTGATAGTGTGATGACTCTTGATTGTTTTTTTTAAATGTTTTCATATAGATAAAAGATGTCATCCGGATCTAATCGAGCAGATCCCGACGAGGTAGAAAGTTTTATTCCATCTAAAGATGAGGGTAGTAATCGAAATGAGATTGGATTACAAGGGCCCAGAGATATGGCACTGAATGCTTTCCTCCGTATGATGCATGATATGTATGAGGCATATTTAAAGGTAAATTCAATAGCTCAACAACCTATTCCCTTCATCCTCAAAGTTTGACTCAACAAAATGTTTCGAGAATTACTATCAATAAAGTTAGAAAATGTAGTGCCATGGATTTTTGTGGTAATGTGGGTGATGACCCAACCAAGTCCAAGTATTGGTTAGAACATACTCAGAGGGTGTTCAATGAAATGTTGTGTTCTCTAGAGGATTGTTTGCGATGCACGGGGTCATTGCTAAAAGAAGAGGCATTTCAGTGGTGGTCCACATTAACGTCAGTGGTACCGAAGGAAAGAGTCAACTGGGATTTCTTTAAATCTGAGTTTCGTAAGATATATGTTAATAAAAGATATCTAGAGCGAAAGAAGAAAGAATTTCTTGAACTGAAGCAAGGAAATAGAACCGTGGCTGAGTACGATAGACAGTTTGTGCAGTTTAGCAAATATGCTCGTGAGATTGTACCTACGAAAGAAGACATGTGTGTATGTTTTGAAGATAGATTGAATGATAAAATCAAAATGTTAGTTAGAGCTATGGAGATCCATGAGTTTGTGATTCTGTCTGATCGAGCCCAAAAGATGGAAGAAACTTATGCTAGCAAAAGACGAAATGAGGCGAAAACACGCGACTTTGGAAAACGCATTAGACCTAAAACTTTCTCTGGTTCTCCAAAAAAGAAGTAAGGGAATCCAATGATAGATTATTAGCACCATCAAAGTTCTCGGGAAGGGATCGTTCGAAGAAGAGTGGTATGGAATCTCTAACTTCTTCAGTGGCTAGTACGGGCAGTATGCGAAATACCAACAGGACGGAGTGCAAACAATGCGGTCGATATCATTTTGGAGTATGCAGGGTTAATGATGGGACATTTTTATGTGTGGATCCCCTGATCACCTTAAAAGGGATTGCCTGAATCAAAATGAGCCTAATAAATATCAAAATGCAAAATTTGTGACTACTACTACATGGGGTTGACATCCTGGAAATAACAATTCAATTGAAGTTGATCGGAGTGGAGCTAAAGTCAAGTCGAATAAACCTGAAGCTAGAGCTCCTGCCAGAACCTATGCTATTCATGCATAAGAGGAGGCCTCGGCTCCCGACGTCATTGCTGGTACCTTTCCCCTCTTTAATGTTTGTGTGTATGCATTAATTGGCCCGGGGTCAACACATTCGTATATATGCACTATATTAGTGACAAAAAAGAATTTACCTATCGAGTCCACTAATTGTTTTTTCAAAGTCACTAATCTTTTATGTAACACCCCAAATTTTGGGCCTAGAAGTTTTGAGGTTTGAGCATAAGGACAGTGGGGAGATTGCACATATGTGTTTAGTTGTGCAATTTAGTGACAAGAATGGGCCTGCTGGTCTGGTGGTTAAGTGGAGTGTTAGTTTGCAATGGGGACCTGAGTTCGAGTCCTTGTGGGTACTTTTGAAGAAATATTTTTAAGGTTTTGTTTATTTTTGTTGAATATTTTAAATATTTTATTAAATTATTCAGTTATTTATTTATTTATTTATTTATTTTCTTATTATGATTTTCTTTTTCTTTTTGGCACGTTCTGTCTTTTTCTTTTTCTCTGGGTTTTGTTTTTTTTTCTTTTGAAACGGTAGGGGTAGTGCTCGAAGAATTTTGATTTTCTGGTCGTCGAATCGGCATCGGGACGTTCTCATTCACGAAACAAGTGTGGGATTCTAATCTAGTTACTACCTTCTACTCTTAAATCGATTGCTAACTTGTGTTGCGAATCCCTTTCCTTCAGCTTTTCGTAATTATGCAATAACTCCATCATTTTTTTTGAGTTTATAGATGTTAAAAGTGAAGGGAAAACGTTGATTTCTGATATATGTTGATAGGGAAAGGGTTAGGGACTGTTACTGTGGCTTAAACGGGGTTTTTTGGGTTGTTTCGGAGAGGTTTCGTGGCTGCCCCGATGGCCACACGGGCGTGTGCCGTAGGCACACGGCCGTGTGGATTTGGGAGTTAGGGTTTTCAGGCCAAATTGGGTGCCACACGGCCGTGTGGCCGATTTGTGGATTTTTGTCGACTTTCACACGGCCGTGTCCCTTGGGCACACGGGCTTGTGAGATTGGGAATTAGAGTATTAGAGTTTTGGGGTCACATGGCCTGGCCACATGGCCGTGTGACTGATTTAGGGATTTAGGGATTCCACATGGGCATGTGTTATAGGACACACGGCCGTGTCTGATGGCCACACGGGCGTGTGACACCTTCACACGGCCGTGTCTACCCTGCACTTGATTTTATCGAAATTAGACAGTGAGTTACACGGCCTGTTCACACAGCCGTGTCCCTACACCACACGGGCATGTGCCTCTATCACACGACTGTGTGCTACCCCTTACACGGGCGTTTGGATCCCCACTCGGCCTGGATTGCTCCACACGGCCGAAGCACACGGGCGTGTGGCCCTAACGCGCCAAATCTTGATTATAAGGCGATTTAAGAGCAATCACCATTCTATGTGTTCCAACCCTCGACTAAGCTTACTAAGGGTTGACATAACTCTGCCCTGACTATTTTTTAAGTGTTATTCGTACTTGGTTGTATGAAATGTTAGGTATCGAATCTGAGTGCACAAGTGTGCACGTTTCTGTAACTGAACGACTGATTGTAAGTGACTGCTTCTGGATGATTGTCTGAAATTGAATTCTGAATTGGTGCATCCGTATTCATACATCTGCATACATACATTTGCATACATACATCTGCATATAAAGTAGTTTGGGTTGGGATTTTGAAGAGAAGGGAGATTTACGATCTGATCTGGCAGTTTTACTGTAACTCATCGGTATAACGGATTACCGCATTACACTGTACCACATGTACATTAGCTACGCTACGTACCAGTATCTGATCTGGCAGTTTTACTGCAACTAATCGGTATAGCGAATTACCGCATTGTACTGTACTGCATGTACGTTAGCTACGCTACGTACCACTATCTGATCTGGCAATTTTACTACAACTCATCGGTATAGCGGATTACCGCATTGCACTGTACCGTATGTACGTTAGCTACGCTACATACCATTATCTGATCTGTCAGTTCATATTGCACGTCTGTACCACAGTTTACCATATTGCGCAGTACAACTTATACGCTAGCTTTACTGTGTAATTTACGATTTGGCAGTTTATCTGCATTCTGATAGCCCAATTCCTAGAGGGTCCGGGGCGGTCCCAATTCCATGAGGGTTGAGGACAATGCTGATGATCATCGTTGCCGGGCAACTCGGGATGACATCATGTGGAGTATAAGGTTGGATGGGCTTTTCGAGGTCCTACTCGGAGTGTAGGGATGGGTGGATTGATTAAATCCCCACAGTAAGTGTAGGGTTGGACGGAGATGGTGTGTTGGCTGGATGGGTGGGTTATTTTGTAACTCATGTGCACTCATATGCATCTGATTGACACTGTGACTGAACGTGATTCTGCGATTGAATTTGATTGAATGTTTGACTGAAATATTTGAATGTCTGATTGACCGAAATGTCTGATTGTATTGTTCGACCGAAAGGCACTCGTGCCTAAGAGAACCTTGTGTGATGGGCTAAGGCCCAATCTAATTCTAATTCTGGAAAGGGCTTAGGCCTAGATTATAACTACTGAGAATTATTGCTACTGTGTCCAATTAGGCCATATGACTGTAGAGTTACATATGGTGTACGTTTGGCTTGGGGTGAATTCCTTTAACTGTTATCTGTCTGTAAGTATGTTCTGGTTCTGAACTGCTCTAGTTCTCTGTTTTTGCTTCTGTAGTTTAGCTAGCTTGGTATCACACTGAGCTCGTGTAGCTCACCCCCTCTTCTGTTTCCCCTTTTTAGGTACAGTTTTAGATTCTAGATGCTGGACTCAGTACGCAGAGGACTCGGACAGTCTTGGTGGAAATGAGCTATAAGCTTTTATGTTCGGGTTTAATTGTTATTCTTTTAAGTTGAACTGTAAAGATTTATAATACTGTGGCACAACATTTGTTCTAGGTTTTCATTCGTAAGTGTGATACTGTTAAACTTACTGGGTAATTTAAATGATTAAACGATTTTGAATTGATTCGAGATAAACGTTTTCAGAATTAAATTTTTAAACGACTTGGTTCATAAAATTTTCTCACGATCACTTCGGTGATCAATGTAGCGTTCCGAATTCGATCTAGACTTCTAGGCCGAATTTGGGGTGTTACACTTTAGGTCACAATGTTATAGTTGACTGGGTATGCAAGCAATGTCCACTGAAAATTCAAGGATACAACTTTCCCACCGATTTAGTGCTTTTACCTTTCAATGACTTTGACGTCATTTTAGGAATGGACTAGTTGAATCTACATGATGTGATGATTAATTATTGAAGAAAAAGAGTTGATTTGAGATGTCTTGATGGTGAGATAATTTCTATTAGATCTAATAAAACCGATGGTATTTCGAGTATGATCTCGGCAGTGAAGGCGTAAAAACTAGTTTGAAAAGGTTATGATGTATTTTTAGCATACATTCTAGATTCCAGAGTGCCAGAGAAAAAGGTGGATCAAGTACCGAAAGTATGTGAATTCTCAGATGTTTTTCCTGAAGAATTACCAGGTTTATGCGGGAAGTTGAATTTGTTATTGAGTTAGCACTTGGTACTACTCCAATTTCAATTGCTCATTGTCAAATGGCTCCAAAGGAACTTAAGGAACTTAAAGCATAGTTGCAAGAGCTAACAGACAGAGGTTTCATCCGACCGAGTGTATTACCTTGAGGTGCACCGGTATTATTTGTTAAAAAGAAAGACGAGACAATGAGATTATGTATTGACTACCGATAGTTGAACAAGATAACGGTAAAGAACAAATATCTGTTGCCTCGTATTGAGGATTTGTTTGATCAACTGAAAGGAGCCACAACATTTTCAAAAATTGATCTTCGATCTGGTTCTTATCACTTATGAGTGAAAGATTTCGACATACCGAAAATCACATTCAGGACTCGTTATAGACATTATGAATTTTTAGTTATGCCATTTGGGCTAACGAATGCTCCTGCTATGTTTATGGATTTAATGAACAGAATTTTTCGGCTATATTTAGATAGATTTGTGGTAGCCTTTACCGATGATATTCTAATTTATTCTCGAGATAAAGTGGAACACACTTATCATTTGAGATTAATACTACAAACTCTACGCGAGAAATAGTTGTACGCAAAATTCAGTAAATACGAGTTTTGGCATCAAGAAGTTTGATTTTTGGGTCACGTTGTATCGACTGATGGCATCAGAGTGGATCCAGGTAAGATATCTGCCATTTTAGATTGGAAGCCTCCGAAAAATATCACTAAAATTAGAAGTTTTCTGGGTTTGGTCAGGTACTATCGGAGATTTGTAAAAAGGGTTCTCGATGAATTCTTTACCTTTAACAAAGTTATTATAGAAAAATGTTAAGTTTGAATAGACTGAAAGATGTCAACAGAGTTTTGATCAATTGAAAGCAATGTTAACTAAGGCCCCTGTATTGATTCAGCCAGTGTCCAACAAGGAATTCGTAATTTATAGTGATGCTTCACTTAATGGGTTGGGTTGTGTTTTGATGCAAGAAGGTAAAGTTGTAGCTTATGCTTCTCGTCAATTGAAACGTCATAAGAAAAATTTCTCAACGCACGATTTAGAGCCTGCAACTCTTATATTTGCTTTAATGATTTGGCATCACTATTTATATGGGGGGGAAATGCCACATTTTCACAGATCACAAAAGTTTTAAGTACTTGATGTTACAAAAAGAATTAAACTTGTGTCGGCGTAGATTGTTGGAACTTCTAAAAGACTATGATCTGGTCATTGATTATCACATGGGTAAAGCTATGATGCTTTGAGTAGAAAATCTTTATTTTCTCTACGAGATTTGAATCCTCGGTTGACATTGATTGAAGATGGTTCTATTTTAGCTGAATTAAAAGCTAAACTGATGGTTCTGCAACATATTTGTGAAGATCAGAAAAATGATTCCGAACTTATTAGTAAGCAAAAACAAATAGAAAAGACATCTAATTCAGAATTTTATCTTAGTTCTGATGGTAGCTTGTGTTTTCGAAATAGAATCTGTGTACCGAGAAATTTCAAAGTTAAACTTAAGATTTTGCAAGAAGCCCACAACAATAGTTACTCGATACATCCTAGTAGTAACAAAATGTATAGTGATTTGAAGCAAATGTATTGGTGGCCAAGTATGAAATGTGAAATTTCAAAATTTGTATCTAAATGTTTGATTTGTCAACAAATAAAAGCTGAGCATCAGGTACCTTTGGGATTGCTTCAGCTTGTTATGATTCCAGAGTGGAAATGGGAAAGGGTTACTATGGATTTTGTTTCAGGACTTCCGTTATCTCCGTAGAAGAAAGATGTCATCTGGGTTATTATTGATCGCTTAACTAAATCAGCACATTTTATACCTATTCAGATGAATTTTTCACTCGAAAAGTTGGCACAATTGTACCTTGCTGAGATTGTTAGACTTCATGGGGTGCCAATATCTATTATCTCGGATCGAGATCCATGTTTTACCTCTCGATTTTGGGGTAAACTACATGAAGCTTTAGGCACTAGATTACATTTCAACACGACCTTCCATCCGCAAACCGATGGTCAGTCTGAACGAGTAATTCAGGTACTTTAAGATATGCTTCGTTTTTGCGTTCTAGAATTCAAAGGTAGTTGGGAAAAATTTCTTCCTTTACTTGAATTTGCATATAATGTAACAACCCGATTTTAGCTAAATCGAAACAGTCGATTCAGACCCACGAATTCGATGTCGAAAAAAATATTTTTATATTATTTTATGTGTTTATAGCATGAAAGTATGAATGTGTGAAATTTTCGTGAAGTAATTTTATCGTTTAATTGCTCGATTTGAGAAAAAGGACTAAATTGCGTAAAATGAAAAAGTTGCATGCTATTAGTTAAAGGTGTCAATTGGCCTTGGCTTTTAAATGTTATGGCCTTGAATGGTAATTAGACCATTTTAAAGGTTAATGGACATTAATGGACATTAATATGATGATATTAATGTTTTATCATTAAGGGTAAATTAGTAAATTGTCTAATAAGGTTAATATAATAAAAACAAAAGAAAATTTTGTCCATCTTTTCTTTCCTCTAGCCGAATATTGAAGAAGAAAAGAAGTCATTGATGAACACTTAGGGTTCGCTTGATTAAGGTACGGTTTGAGCTCGGTTTTTGATGATTTTTACGTTTTTGAGATAATTGCTTTATATTCTAGCTAGCCCGTACCTTAGATTTTGAAATTGTTAAAGATTTTGAGAGTTGCCATTATTGAATACTTGAGTAATTTGATGACTGATGATAGAATATGAAAGCTTGATGATAGTTTTACATGTTTTGTAAAGTGATTTTTGACAAAAATGTCAAAAAGGGATTAAATTGTGAAATATGTAAATTGGGGGGTTGAAATGTGAAATAAATGAAAGTTATGGGTTGCTAGGGATCTATAGGTAATTCGGCTAAGCTAGAGTACAATGAAATTATGTGAATTTTGTGTATTTGTGAAATAAGGACTAAATTGAATAAATGTGAAAGTTTAGGGGCTAATGTGTAAAAATGCCCAAATGTGTGTTATGGACTAAATTGAAAGAGTATATGATTGAATAAGTCAATTTTAAATTCATATAGATCAAGAAATAAAGAATTCGAATTTAGATCGGGGGAAAAGCAAAGTTAACGAGTAATCGATCCAATTCGTCAATTCCGAATACGAGGTAAGTTCGTATAATTGAACTTAAATGTGTATCTATTTATTGAATGGATGAAATTGAGATAGTAATTATTCTATTGAAAAAATGTTGTGGTATCAAATGAAATGTACGAATTGAGTAAGGCAAGTTGCCGAATAAGACCATAGCTGGGCTATGGCAATCGAATAATAAGACCATAATCAGGTTATGGCATGTGAATGAAAGACCACGACAGGGCCTTGGCAATGTATGTGAAAGACCATAGTCGGACTATGGCATCGGAAAAATTGATGAATTTGTATTGAAAGCATATTATAAACTGGAGCAATTTGATAAGAGTATTGATGAGAAATAGAAATGTATCGGTACAGGTATGTACGAAAACTATTCAAGTATCAAGTTAGATGAAATTGAGAAATCATGAATCATGATAGGGATAAATTCTATGATATCTCATGAATTGATGCTTTAGATGTTCATGATACTATCCATTTTGATTTGCTAATGAATCTTGTGATTATTTTATGTTCACATACGAACTTACTAAGCTTATAGCTTACTGTGTGTAATTGTTTCGATGTTTTATAGTTCTACGAAGCTAGCTTGGATCCAGAGATTGTCAGAGACTTCATCGCACTATCGATTATCTATTTTGGAACTTTTGAAGCTATGTATATATAGGATATGGCATGTATAGGCTTGTGTCAAAATGGTTTATTTGATGGATATGTATTTTGGCCATTTGTGTTGGCATAAAATGATGAACTTGATGATGTTTATGAATATGCAAATAGTTCTACATTTAATGTTTGGAAATAGACCTATCTTAAATGAATGGAGTTGAAGTGATTATGTATATTTGAATTGGTTTAGTTAGATGAACTATATTTGTGAATTATGCTTAGTAAAGCAAGATAAATTGATTAGTATTTGAATAGGTAAATGGCATGGAATTGAGTATTGAAATGGTTGAAATGAATATGGTATGATTATGTATTGGTTGATGAACTTTGGCTGCATATTTGTGACTTAAAATGATACCATATGAGCTTGTGTAGGTATGTGCAAAAAGGGTGACAAATTGGCTTTTCAAATGGCCTATTTTTGTTCACACGGGCGTGTGTCTCAGCCGTGTGTGATACACAGTCATGCTACACGGCCGTGTGTCCCCTGGTGTTGAAATTGAATTGAAGTCAGTATGCTCCACATGGTCTCACACACGGGCGTGTGACTGGCAGTGTAGTATAAGTTAGTATACCCCCTAAATGGCACACGGCATAGCACACGGGCGTGTGTGGCCATTTCGAAGGGCACACGGGTTAGACACACGGGCGTGTGGTTGGCCGTGTGACCCAAGTCAGTATACTCTCCAGTTTTCACACGGCCTGGCACATGGGCATGTCCTCGGCCGTGTGATGCAAGTCAGTATGTATGCTCCATTTCCACACAGCTTAAGACACGGACGTGTCTACTAGCCGTGTGAGGCACACGGCCTGTTCACACGGGCGTGTGACCCATATATGATTGAAAAGTTTCTAAGCTTTTTGAAATTTTCGTATGTTATCGGTTTAGTCCCGAACAATTTCTAAAGCATGTTTAAGGCCTCATAGGCCCTCATAAGGGACAATATGATTGTATTGAATGATGTATGAGAATAATTTCTTGAGGTTGATAAATGTAAACTATGTGTTATGTATTGATCGGTAATACCTCGTAACCCTATTCTGATAATGAATACGGGTTAGGGGTGTTACATTTTATTGGTATCAGAGCTACGGTTTAGTCAATTCTAGGACTAACGTAGCGTGTGTGAGAGTCTAGCTATACATGCCATATATACTCTGCGATAGTGTGATGATTCCTGACAGCTTAAATTGTGTTGTCGTATAGCAATAGATCCCGAACGAGCTATAGCAGATGATGTAGAGAGTAATGCGCCTGCTCCCGTTCAAGGCCTCGTAGGCCTTCATAAGGGACAACGTGATTGTATTGAATGATGTATGAGAATAATTACTTGAGGTTGATAAATGTAAACTATGTGTTATGTATTGATCGGTAATACCTCGTAACCCTATTTTGGTAATGAATATGGGTTAGGGGTGTTACATATAACAATAGTTATCATTTGAGCATCACAATGGCGCCGTACGAAGCTTTGTATGGTCAGAAGTCTAGAAATCCTTTATATTAGACTGAATTGAGTGAGAAAAAGCTTTTCAGTACTGATTTAATCCGTAAATCTGAGGAAAAGGTGAAGGTGATTCGAAATAGTTTGAAAGCTGCTACCGACCGTTAGAAATCTTACGCTGATTTGAAAAGAAAAGACATTGAATTTCAAGTCGGTGACAATGTATTTTTAAAAGTATTGCCCTGGAAGAAAGTTTTTTGTTTTGGCTGAAAAGGGAAGCTTAGTCCACGATTTATCAGATCGTACAAGATCATTGAGAGAATCGGACCGGTAGCTTATTGTTTGGCCTTATCGTCTGAATTAGATAAAATTCATAACGTATTTCATGTATCGATGTTACGACGGTATCGATCTGACCCTTCACATGTAATTTCGCCAGGAGATATAGAAATTTAGTCAGATATGTCTTATATTGAGGAACCGGTTAGAATTCTGGCTCAAGAAATTAAAGAATTGAGAAATAAAAGCATAGCTTTAGTTAAAGTTCTCTGCCATCTTCGTGGAGTTGAGGAAGCTACTTAGGAATCGAAAGAGACTATGAAAGTACAATTTTCGAATCTATTTTTTGGTAAGATTTTCAAGGACGAAAATTTCTTAAGAGGGGAAGAGTTATAACAGCCCGTTTTCAGTAGTGTCAGAAAAATTGGTTTCGGGACCATAGTTTCGACGAGTGAGATAATATTGTGATATTTATTTAATGTCTATATGATTACATTGAAGTCGTATTAACGTTTAACTTAGAAATTCTGAAGTTTAGATGGTTAATAAACTAAAAAGGATTAAATTGTAAAAACTATAAATGTTAGTTTCTAATAAGTAAAGGAATTAAATAGATAAAAAATAATAAAGTGGTGGACCATATTAGTAGCCCGTATTAATTACAATGGGTGGTGTTGACTTGGTTATTTGGAAATTTTCATTAATTTTAAAGGTTATTTTAGTAATTAGTTAAAAAAACTAAATTAGACAAAAGATGAAAATTTATCCTTTTCATGTTTTTCTTTTCTTTGGTCGAATGCCATTGTTGGGGGAACTGAAAGCTTTGCTTTGTTTTTGAATCTTTGCATGTAAGCTATTTTTTACCCGTTTTTGGTGATTTTTATTTTTTGAGCTCGTATTAGCTTAATCTAGCTAGCCCGGGGGTAAATTTGTAAAGTTGTTAAAAGTTTAGGGACTTGCCATGATAGAGTTTGAATGTGTTTTGAATTTAGTTGATAGATTATTAAGTTTGATTTTTAAATAGACAAGTTTTGTCAAATGAATTTTTATGATTTTAAGGTATAGGGATTTATTTGTTAAAAGAGTGAAAATTCATGCTTATAAATGTGAAATTTTGTTAGATATGAGTTGTTTGAGGCTAGTAAAAATTAGATATTATTTTGGTGACAGAAAAATTATGAAATTTCAGGTTAAAAGATTTGGGGATTTAATTTGAGTATAAGAAAATTATTTAAGGTTATTTAGTAATTTTACATTAATATGTAAATTAGTTTCAAATGGAAAATTGAGGTTATGGAATTAATTGATTAAGTTAAATTAAAATTTACATCAAGAGTCAAATTTGTCTGTCAAATTCTGGTAAGTTCGTTTTATGTGTATGCATGGTTATATTAAATTCCTTGTTAAGGATTTAATCTTTTAGTTCTATTTCATATTGTTATTCAATTTTGAATCGTAATATATATTCGAATTAGGTGTTATTCAGGCTTAGTGCCTAGCAGGCTCAGTGCCGGTGTTATTTAGGCTTAGTGCCTAGCAGGCTTTGTGCAGGTGTTATTTAGGCTTAGTGCCTAGGAGGCTCAGTGCCGGTGTTATTTAGACTTAGTGGCTAGCAGGCTTCGTGCTGGTGTTATTCAGGCTTAGGGCCTAGCAGGCTTCGTTTCGGTGTTATTAAGGCTTAGTGCCTAGCAGGCTCAGTGCCGATGTTATTCAAGCTTAGCGCCTAGCAGGCTTTGTGTCAGTGTATCAGGTTGTTTAGTCTATTGATGTTTTATTCAACTTTAAATTGAGCTGTGAAGTGATTAGGTTAATTTCCAAACTTACTAAGCTATGTTAAGCTTATTAGGTTGATTTTATTTTGTAGGTCTCTCAGAATCGTGTCGTCGGTTGTATCGGTTTGAGAGTTCACACACTATCGTCAATACCTTTGTAGTTATTTTGTGTTTTGTTTTGAAGTTGATTAAAAGTGGCATGTAATTAAAAAGGGTCTTGTGGTATTAGGATATAAGGTAGTTGATATAGTAAGTTGGAAATGGTCATTTTGATGTTGTTATAGTATGTTTGATATTTTGATTTGTTATGCATATATAATTTGCAATAGTTGATATATCGATTTTGTTGATGTTTGGTTTGATTGAATATTTACAGGTGGTACCAATGAGGGTACATTGGTTGGTTGATGGAAATAGGTTGTGTATGAGTGATTTTGACATGTTTTGGTCTTGTTTAAGTAAGTATTGAATAGGTTTATGGGTTGGTTAATGGTATGCTTGTGGTACAAGAAAATATATTTGGTAAACTTGATTTTTAAGATACATTTTGGTGCACACGGCCTGAGACATGGGTTGTCACATGACCGTGTGTCACACATGGTCTGTTCGCACAACTGTGTGCCTTTTATGTTTCAGGTGTGGGTTTCACATGGTCTGGCACACGGCCTACGACACGGCCATGTGTCCCAAAATAGTTAGTCACACGGTTTGAGACGCGGCCTGCGACATGGCCGTGCGACTCTTTTCGAATATACACACGGGCTGGGACACGGCCGTGTGGTTCTAGTCAGTGAGTTACACGGTTTGCAACCACGGGTGTGTGGGCTTGCCACACAGGTGTGTGTGTTAGACACACGGCCATGTTTTGGCCACACGGGCTGGCCTGTGTCACTCGGCCTGACCACACTGCTGTGTGACCCCTGTTTCTAAAATTTTCAACTTTTTTCCTAATTTTTTCGGTTTGTTTCAGATTGACCCCAAAATGTTTCCAAATTATGGTTAGGGCCTAGTAAGCTTGGTTTAAGGCCTGTAAAAGCATGTTTGACTTAAATTGAATATGATTTTTTATTAATATTTACTTAGAAATATAGATTGTATGTAAGGCTAACTGCTGGTAAATTCCTCATAATACTCAGTAATCCCAAATCCTCACAATCTTAGGACAATCTTATTGGATAACATGTTGTAACTAGTTGTCTTCTTTGAAGAAAAAATACTTGTTGTATTGCATGATAATACCTACAACAGGGTCGACCAACAATCCTACAATTACAAGATAAATCTTCTTACTTTCAGGAAATCACCTTAGTGAAGTCCACATGAAAATCCTACCTTGGGGTAGTTAAATTGCCATGCCATTACAAGAGACTATTGATGGAGGTCGTAGGTCTTGTCTAGGGACCTTCCCCCACTCAATCTTTTAAAAACATGCAAGGTTTTCAATGCTCGCTTTCAATCATGAATGATCAATATATGTATGAAGTATATGACATGCTTATCATTCATATGCATGAACATACATTTACAGTCAAATAAATATCATCATGCAATCACGTATAAAAGCATAAAATTTAATTTACTTTGACCAACCAAAGTTTCCATGATTCCATCCTAGAAAATAAAATTACAAAACTCACACCAAAGTATATTTTGGGTCTCTTTTTTTTCACCAAGAACTTCGTTATGTTATTGGTTCACGCCACTGTCATCGTCATTTTTTCGCTGTCATTTTTTCACCGTTTTTGTCTCCACCGCAAGGCTATCGTTGGCCACCATCGGGCCATCGTCAGACCACCTCCAGCCACCATCATTAGCCTTCTCCATTGAACCTTGCCGTCAATTATCATCATCAAACCACCTGTAGCCTCTTGCTATTAGATCATCGTTGGCCTTTTTTCGGTTTGACTATTTTAATTTTATGTTGTCTCGATTAGACTAGATGCGTCTCGATTGTCCGGGTTCCGTAGAATATTATAGGTTACATAAATTTTATGTTCGTTTTCAGCTCACATAAATTATTCTAAGATAATAAAATAAATAAATCTTGCGTGGAGAAGATAGTCCATGATCTAACTACATACTCGAAAATTAATAATAATTACATTCAAATTTTTAGGAATCACAACTTTGGAAAAAATGATTTTATCATATAAATAACAAAATAATAGCATACATTCAATCACATACATATCCCTAAACATGCTGATAATTACAAGAATGTCATTTCTTATAAAAAATTAATCACACATGAAGAAGAGAGAAAATTTTCGGTATCGTTTATACTATAAACATAGCATGACCTGACTCTGATACTAATTGTTGAAAAAAATCTGGTTCGAAAATAGTTTTCTTGCATAGGGAAAAATTAAAATTGTGAAAATCAAATTGGTTTGTTATATTTATAGCAATAAACTATTTTTGAAATCGCACCTGTGTTTTCAGCTAGACAGATCCTTGGTTTTCTCAAATTTCAACCAAACGACCTTCTCCGTTATTCTCGTACCATGAACTGATTCGAGTGTGGATTCGAACGATTTCAAATCAAACACAAAACCATAAATTATTTATTTTACTTTTAGTGGGAAATCTAATATCTCTCTTAAGAACCCGACAGAATTGTTATTCTGGAAAATAGAATTTATACTTCAAAAATATATTCTCACTATTTTCGGGTAGAATAACAATATCTCAAAGTTGTGTATCTAGTCCTACTGATATCATCTATTTATAAAGAGAAGAAGTGAAACCCTTATTGAATTCGTATAAGTCTATTTCAATAAAAAAAATCCTAGTTCAATTAATACTAGGGCTTGTCGTTCCATGTATTAACCTGAGGGGTTTTGGGTCTCTCCTGTATCAGGTCCAATTACAAATACTTCCTAGACTTTTAACCCAACACTTTATAATTCAATCCAACCCAATACATGTTTTTCTATTTTCCAAAATAAATATCATAAACTGATTTAAATAAATAAATAAATTTCTCAATTACATAATTTTCTCAACTCGATTCTAATTTCGTTAAAATCATGACAACTTTACCATAAAAGAATCTACGAGAAAATATATTTAATATTTCTACATTTAACCAATTCACTATGAACAATTAATTTAATTCCATTTTCAAACTTCAATTAATTAATTAAAAATTCGAAAAACCATAAATTAAATTTTCAAGTCATTTCGATTTAGTGAGAAAACTACATTCATTTTCGAATGTTTCCTATATTTCCAACTTTACCATTTCTATCCATTTCTGGTCATTTGATTCAACATACAATTCATTTCTAGTTTCAATAAGGACCGATTGGACATATGTGATTAGGTCTCAAATGATTTATACTTAAATTCAAGCTTTACGCCTATTAATTATAAACACATTTAGTCACGAAGTCATTCCACTATAGTATCGTGATTGGGCTCTCCCTAATGACATACCATTACGAAAACAACTCGATCAGTGCTTGCCCAATGACCTTGTCATTAGAGTGTTACCCTCATAGAATATCCTTAATATCTTTGGGATAATATTCGTTCTCCTCTATTTTATCTCATGGTAACCATTACATATTCCTTCATGAAAAGTCAATTACTATCAAATAGTAATTAAGTCATTCATCACAAAGATGAATGACCCGTGGCCCCGCTTACTTTTCATCCATCATGTAAGGCCAATAAGAGAATATAATTTACCCATGTCTCAGGCTATGAATTCCACTATTTTGAATGATGCTACATGCTATAGAACTCGTATACCTAATGTAACACCCCTTACCCGTATCCGACACCGGGATAGAGTACGTGGCATTACCGGACTTATTCACAAGCAACATTCAAAATCGAGACAGGAATTTCCACTAAAATTTAAAACTTTTCAAAAACATTCATATTGTCCCTAAAATGAGCCAACGAGGCCCAAAACATGCATCGGAAGTGGTTCGGGACTAAACCGAGAACTTTGGAAACTTTTGGAAAACTTAGAAAAATTTTCATGAAAAAGGGGTCACACGCCCTGTGGGTTTGGGACACGCCCGTGCTTCAGGTTGTGTTCAAATTAGGGAGCATTCTGTTTATAACATCACCATCAAATTGAGGTCACACGGTTAAGTCACACGCCCGTGTGCTTAGACCGTGTGATCGATTAAATTTTTATAATTTTTCATAAAATAGGTGCAGACTTTACACGGCCAGGGCACACACCCGTGTTTGAGGCCGTGTCGTCCACACGACTGAGACACACGCCCGTGTCTCTACCCATGTGCTCATTACTAAGCATTTTGTTTTGCAACAATTAAGGTACAGGGGACACACGGCCGAAACACATGCCCGTGGGGCAGACCGTGTGTCGTACATGGCCTAGACACACGCCCGTGTGTCTACCCGTGTGGACAAATATAAGGCTATTTATCAAACCTTTTTGCCACCCTTCAATGCACCAACCTACACAACAAAACATAGCACCAATCCAAGCATATACTTTCAGCCCAATCAGCCATACACAAGGCATCCACTTATCATTTACATCTTATGTAACGCCTCGAATTTGGGCCTAGTAGAATTGGGCCTATTGGGCCTCGGGCATGGGAGCGTTTAAAATTTTTGAGAACAAGAGAACGGCACTAATGCAAGTTGGACCTATTAGGTGAGTGATTTTGGAAGGTTAGGGGGCTTCCATGAAGTCCCGGGTTCAAATCTGGGCTTTAGGAAAAATTTTGGTTTTAGGTGAATAAAGCCCTGGGGGTAAGTAAGTAGGCTTTAAGAATAAATTGTGAGAAAAAAAGACACAAAAGGAGTTGTGGTCTAGTGGCAAATGGCACCACATGGGAGACAAGGAAGTGACGCCATAGAGGAAGCAAGGGGCCCAAGGTTCAAGTCTTGGCACTCGCAATTAATTTTGTTTTTCTTTTAAATGAACTTAGACTTTGGCCCATAGGCTTATATTTAGTTGCGCATGTTCTAAGTCACAAAAGGAGCTTGTGTTGTGGTGGCATGTAGTGTCTGGAGCATAGGAGAGGGCAAGGGTTCAAATCTCATGTCAAGCAAGGGAGTATTTATTTTGCGGATTGAACGGCTAGAGTTTGTGTTGGATTTGAACTCTGCGGAAGGGGGATCCCACATCGGGAAGCTAGCATGAGAGTAGGCGAGAAGCTGGCTTTAAATAGAGCAAACCATGAGGAGAGTAGGCATACCTTCCTTGGCTTATCCCTTTCGCTTTGTGGCATGCTCGTTTGGGTTAGGCGTTGGATCATTCGTTGATCTGTATGCCGTTGGGTCGCGGTGGTGGTGACCGAAGTTGATCGACACACCCCTTGGGGGTCAAGGGTGCGATTATTGTTGGCTTCTGCGCAGAACAGTGTTCATAACGCGGATTAACTTTAGATTCCTATCATGTGTGTATTTCGCACTACTCTAGTTGTAGAGCGGCAAATGCCGAAATTCCGGTCACACGGCGATGGTAGCCACACGAGCGTGCGAGCGCACGTGTGGGAGCTTCGACGCGATAGTTGAGGCCATCATGAGTATTCTTGTGGGTTTAGGCTGTTTGGGCCATGATGGGCCGAAAGGGGCCATGTGGGGCCAATGGGCTCGTGGGCCCAATCGAATAAGTTGTATGATTCTGTAGTAAATATTAAACTGGATTATGTGATTCTCATATCCGTGGCTAGATTTAGGCTAAATGGGCCACACGAGTGTGTGGGCCCATTTAGGCCGAGAATGGGCCCTAGGCCCATTCGCATCATTATCTCTGTTTAGAATACCTTGGTTTACAAAATTACTGAAATACCCTCGGTTTACAAAATTACTGAAATAACCCCGATTTGTAAAATTATTGAAATACCCTCGATTTGTAAAATTACCGAAATACCCTTGATGGGTAAATTACCGAAATACCCTTGATGGGTAAATTATCAAAATACCCTTGATAGGTAAAATTACCGAAATACCCTTGGTGGGTAAAATTACCGAAATACCCCTAAAGGGTGAAATTATCGTTTTACCCCTAAATGACAAAATGACCGTTATACCCTTAGAGGTAGTTTAAATGATGTTTATGTGATATTATATAACTGTATATGATTGTGATACACCGCATGCATGACATATTGCATTGGGTTGGGTTTTTCTGATTTGGAGGAAGTACCGTTATAGTGGCATTATCACGTATTCTGATTCTAGTGGCTCAGCCACGTATACCGTTGTTAGCAGCTAGGCTGCACCATTGGAGAGTTTGGCTGGATGGGTCGACATGGTCCCCACATGGAGAGATTGGTTGGTACGGGTGGAGAGTTTGGTGGTTAAGGGTTGGGTTACATATCCATTGCATTGTTAAGATATAGGGCTTAGGCCCAGATTGTTACCGAATAGGGTTTAGGCCCAGATTGTTACCGAATAAGGCTTAGGCCCAGACTGTTACCGTAATAGGGGATTACACACTAAGTTCTCGTAACTCACCCTGTCTTTTAACTGTGCAAGTAATCCCCAGCCTTAGAGGATTTGGAGCTGCGAGGGACTCGGAGGTGGCCACACGACCGACATATTTTAAAGTTGAACTTAGCGATTTTAGTTTAAATTATTTTATTTTAAATTGGGTTAATAATTTTGTAATAAGACCATTGGGTTTTTCTTTTTAACTTTTATTTGGTATTTCTTTTAATTACAAACTGCTGGTCTATTAAACACAGGTTTTAAAACAATAACTACTGTTTTCAAAATATCACGTTTTCGCAACTGTTTATATTAGACTTCTGCAACAAACAAGGATTTAAAAATAATAACATTTTTGCAAGGGAATGACTTTAAGCAAATCTTGTTTTGTTAATAAGCAACGAAAATCAGGATTTTTAAATGGTAGAAGGTTTTAAATTGAAGAAGGGTTTTCAATGAAAACATGGTTTTCGAAAAACACTCCAATGTGACACGCCAGATTCAGGCCTAGCTTCTAGGCCGGGTTTGGGGTTTTACATTTAATGGTATCAGAGCCAGGTTGCAAAACTCGGCTGTGGATTGGGTTTTCAAAATTGAATTTCTGTAAGTATTGTTTCAAAAAGGTTTGAAAAGTGTTGAAGTTTTTGAAATGTTGTATTGGCTGTTTTTTTGAAAGTGTGGTTCACCGAGTCTCCGGCGCCGAATCCGTAAGTTTTCTGAAAACCTTTATCTGTTATTATGCAATAGGAAACACTGTGATTACCTAGATACTAGACTGTACTGAGATGCTTAAATTTAGATTTTGTATTTATTCTCTGTGATGTTGTGGATATGGAAATTGTATTTGTATGATATCTATCTGCTCTAGTGACTAGGTATTTTGGGTATGCGTAAGAGGTAATGTTTTGGAATTAGAGTCTTGTGTGTGAGCTTGGTGGTGTAGTTTGGGTTGTGCAACTGTTCTGAGAGTTGGAAATTTCAAGGATGAAATTTCTTAAGGAGGGTAGAATTGTAACGCCCGAATTTGGGCCTAGTAGAATTGGGCCTTGGGCATGGGAGCGTTTAAAATTTTTGAAAACAAGAGAACGGCACTAATGCAAGTTGGACCTATTAGGTGAGTGATTTTGGAAGGTTAGGGGGCTTTCATGAAGTCCCGGGTTCAAATCTGGGCTTTAGAAAAAATTTTGGTTTTAGGTGAATAAAGCCTTGGGGGTAAGGAAGTAGGCTTTAAGAATAAATTGTGGGAAAAAAAGACACAAAAGGAGTTGTGGTCTAGTGGCAAATGGCACCACATGGGAGACAAGGAAGTGACGCCATAGAGGAAGCAAGGGGTCCAAGGTTTAAGTCTTGGCGCTTGCAATTAATTTTGTTTTTCTTTTAAATGAACTTAGACTTTGGCCCATAGGCTTATATTTAGTTGCGCATGTTCTAAGTCACAAAAGGAGCTTGTGTTGTGGTGGCATGTAGTGTCTGGAGCATAGGAAAGGGCAAGGGTTCGAATCTCATGTCAAGCAAGGGAGTGTTTATTTTACGGATCAGACGGCCAGAGTTTGTGTTGGATTTAAACTCTGTTGAAGGGGGATCCCACATCGGGAAGCTAGCATGAGAGTAGGCGAGAAGCTGGCTTTAAATAGAGCAAACCATGAGGAGAGCAGGCATACCTTCCTTGGCTTATCCCTTTCACTTTGTGGCGTGCTCGTTTGGGTTAGGTGTTGGATCATTCGTTGATCTGTATGCCGTTGGGTCGCGGTGGTGGTGACCGAAGTTGATCGACACACCCTGGGGGTCAAGGGTGCGATTATTGTTGGCTTCTGCGCGAGTTGGTGTTGAGCGCGGATTAACCAGGACTCCCTATCAGTGTGTATTTACACTACTCTAGTTGTAGAGCGATAAATGCCAAAATACCGGTCTGCGGCGATGGTAGCCACACGCAGTGTGCGGCGCGCACGTGTGGGAGCTTCGACAGCGATAGTTGAGGCAATCATGAGTATTCTTGTGGGTTTAATTTGTTTGGGCCACAATGGGCGAAAGGGGCCATGTGGGGCCAATGGGCCCGTGGGCCCAATCGGATAAGTTGTATGATTGTGTAGTAAATATTGAACTAGACTATGTGAATCTCATATCTGTGGCTAAATTTAGGCTAAATAGGCCACACGAGTGTGTCGGCCCATTTGGGCCGAGAATGGGCCCTAGGCCCATTCGCATCATTATCTGTGTTTAGAATACCTTGGTTTACAAAATTACTAAAATACCCTCGATTTGCAAAATTACTGAAATACCCTCAGTTTGTAAAATTACTGAAATACCCTCGATTTGCAAAATTACCGAAATACCCTTGATGGGTAAATTACCGAAATACCCTCTATGGGTAAAGTTACCTAAATACCCTCGATGGGTAAAATTATTGAAATACCCTTGGTGGGTAAAATTACCGAAATACCCCTTAGGGGTGAAATTACCGTTTTACCCCTAAATGACAAAATGATCGTTATACCCTTAGATGTAGTTTAAATGATGTTTATGTGATATTATATAACTGTATATGATTGTGATACACCGCATACATGACATATTGCATTGGGTTGGGTTTTTCTGATTTGGAAGAAGTACTGTTATAGTGGCATTGCCACGTATTACGATTCTAGTGGCTCGACCACGTATACAGATTGATAGCAAAGCTAATTTGCACTATTAGAGAGTTTAGCTGGGTGGGTCGACATGGTCCCCACATGGAGAGATTGGTTGGTACGGGTGGAGAGTTTAGTGGTTAAGGGTTGGGTTACATATCCATTGCATTGTTATGATATAGGGCTTAGGCCCGCATATTCTGCGTAATAGGGGATTACACTGCGAGTTCTCGTAACTCACCCTGTCTTTTAACTGTGCAGGTAATCCCCAGCCTTAGAGGATTTGGAGCTGCGAGGGACTCGGAGGTGGCCACATGACCGACATATTTTAAAGATGAACTTAGCGATTTTAGTTTAATTTATTTTATTTTAAATTATTGGGTTAATAATTTTGTAATAAGGCCATTGTGTTTTTCTTTTTAACTCTTATTTGGTATTTCTTTTAATTACAAACTGCTGGTCTATTAAACACAGGTTTTAAAACAATAACTACTGTTTTCAAAATATCACATTTCCGCAACTGTTTATATCAGACTTCCGCAACAAACAAGGTTTAAAAATAATAACATTTTTGCAAGGGAATGACTTTAAGCAAATCTTGTTTTGTTAATAAGCAACGAAAACCAGGATTTTTAAACGATAGAAGGTTTTAAATTGAAGAAGGGTTTTCAATGAAAACATGGTTTTTGAAAAACACCTCAATGTGACACGCCAGATTCAGGCCTAACGTCTAGGCCGGGTTTGGGGTGTTACATCTTATCATTTATCATATACAAACATCACATACTTAGCATCTCAAACCATGCAATTTCCCACATTCATGAAAACATCATCATATGTATAAATACTTAACCAATATTAGCCAATATCTAATGGCCATTTACAAAATGAATTATCAACTATTGAAGCCATCACTTATGGCCAAATCAATTATGACACATAACAAAAATACCAAGTCCCTATACATGCCATAATTTAAAATATTGAAATCATAAGTACCCAAAATGATAATTTGATAGTGTGAATGAACCTCCGACCGTCTTCGATCCCCGAGCTAGCTTGGTAACACTATAAGACAAGAGAAAGAGAAAGGGAGTAAGCTTTAAAGTTTAGTAAGTTCCTATGCAAATAATAAGCATCATACACACTTTAACATATATTTAACATAAAGTAAATTAACATAAATGTCATTGTGAATTCATAATCAAGCTTAGCATAGATGTTATTAAAATCTTAACATCATAACTTACTCAATCGAACCAGTCTGAGGTTTCATCACATATCGAGCTCATTAAGCATGAGTTTTATGTACATACCCGTACCA
Source organism: Gossypium sturtianum (assembly GCA_025698515.1). NCBI lineage: Eukaryota > Viridiplantae > Streptophyta > Magnoliopsida > Malvales > Malvaceae > Gossypium > Gossypium sturtianum. The sequence goes on along the minus strand of CM046943.1, from coordinate 31,787,128 downwards.
ACTTGCAACTTACCATAATCTTTCACATCATACCATAGTCTTTCATAACTTAAACTTTGTCGTTAAGTTTCCCATTGAACAACTTAGAATACTAAAGGATACTCGGGAAATCTCACACACATAGTACCATACCAATGCCATATCTCGGGTATGGTCTTACATGGGATCTCATATCGATGCCAATAGCCCAACTATGGTCTTACACGAAATCTCATATCGATGTCATATCCCAGATATGGTCTTACACGTAATGCAACTAACCCTAATGTCATGACATTTGTATCCTAACAATTCCTAAGGTTCAATCGGGATTTTTTTTCTCGCTTGTCGAACTTTGTCGAATTCATTCAAAGAGTAAATCACAATTCATACAATAATAACAAAATTAAAGCATAAATAATAATGCATTATGGTAAAATCCTATTATGGTAAAATTACACTTTTGCCCCTAAACTTTGATATATTTACATTTTTGTCTCTAGGCTCGTAAAATGAAATGTATCCATTTTCCTTGAATCCCAAGCCTAGCCGAACCTAAGTCATGCTCTTAACAGCCTACGTTTTTCATCAAATCAGATTTTTACTACCCATTTTACAACTTTTTACAAATAAGTCCTTTTTATACATTTTCACTAAAAATCACTTAGTAAAAGTTGTTTATCACACTTTAAACAATCAATATCTTCCATCAAACATCAAAATACATGCATGTCACACATGGGAAAATTTTTAAACATGAACCCTACTTTAAAATAATGGTAGAAATAGGTAAATCGGGTTACGAGGACTTCAAAAATGTAAAGAGCATTAAAAACGGGGCTAGGATGCACTTACTATCAAACTTGAAAAGTGGCAAAACCCTAGCTATGGAGCCCTTATGAAATTCGGCCAAGGTAGAAGAAAGATGAGAAAATTTTGGCTTTATTTTCCCTTTTTATTCTTTTATTAACCAAATGACCAAAATGCCCTTTTTGCCAAACATTAAAATTTTATCTCACCATGTCCATTTTTGTCCACTATATTAAGAAATGGTCTAATTATCATATAAGGACCTCTAATTTAAAATACCATAGCAATTAGACACCTCTAACATGTAGAACTCAACTTTTGCATTTTTTACAATTTAGTCCTTTTGACTAATTGAGTGCCGAAACGTCAAAATTTTCGAACGAAATTTTCTAGAAATCATTCTGTGAAACTGTAGACCATAAAAATATAATAAAAATGAACTTTGCTGTGTTGGATTGGTGGTCTCGAAACCACTGCTCCGATTAGGCCCAAAATTGGTCTGTTACAACTCTCCTCCCTTAGGGATTTTCGTCCCCAAAAGTCTTACAAAAGAATAGGTTTGGGTACTGTTTTCGCATAGCTTCCTCAGGTTCCCACGTAACCTCTTCGACTCCGTGTCGTTGCCATAAAACTTTCATTAGGGCTATACTCTTATTTCTTAACTATTTAACTTCCCAAGCCAAAATCTTGATCGGTTATTCACCATAAGTCATATCAGGTCGAATCTCAACCTCTGTCGGAGAAATCACATGTGAAGGGTCTGATCGATAACATCGCAGCATAGACACATGAAGCACATAATGGATTCTTTCCAACTCTGTCGGTAAAGCTAACCGATATGCCAGTGGCCCTATTCTTTAAATAACTTCATATGGCCCAATGAAACGTGGACTCAACTTGCCTTTACGACCAAATCTTAGAATCTTCTTCCACGGAGATACTTTCAGAAAGACTTTGTCACCGACCTGAAATTCGATCTCTTTTCTTTTCAAGTCTGCGTACGACTTTTGTCGATCTGAAGCGACTTTCAAGCAATCTTGGATTACCTTTACTTTTTCTTCAATTTCCTTAACCAAGTCAACCCTGTGAATCTGTTTCTCGTTAAGCTCGGTCCAACACAAAGGTGTTCGGCACTTGCGGCTATACAATGCCTCATAAGGTGCCATTTTTATACTCAACTGATGGCTGTTGTTATAGGCAAATTCGACCAATGGTAGATATTTTTCCCAACTACCCTCAAATTCTAGAACATAGCATCGAAGCATATCTTCAAGGATCTGAATTACCTTTTCAGATTGACCGTCGGTCTATGGATGAAATGTAGTACTAAAATTCAATTTCGTACCCAAAGCCTCTTGTAGCTTCTTCCAAAATCTCGAAGTGAACCTCGGATCTCTATCCGAAATAATCGAAGTGGGCACCCCGTGCAATCTTACAATCTCAGAAATGTATAACTCAGCTAGCTTATCAATCGAATAATCGGTACGTACCAGAATAAAGTGAGCCGATTTCATCAATCTATCAACAACGACCCAAACGACATCTTTCTTTTTCGGAGTCAAATGTAATCCAGTTACGAAATCCATCGTAATTCTGTCCTATTTCCATTCGGGTACCATCACTGGTTGAAGTAAACCCGAAGGTAATTGGTGTTCGACTTTTACTTGTTGACAAATCAAACATTTCAAAAAAAATTCGGAGATATCTCTTTTCATACCAAACCACCAATACAGTTTCTTCAAATCATTATACATTTTCGTACTACCCGTATGCACAGATAAACAACCATTATGCGCCTCATGAAGAATTTTCTGAATAAGTTCATCATTTTTCAGTACACAAACTCTACCTCGAAACATCAAACAATCATCGGATCTGACATGAAAATCTGAATCACTAACCGATTCACAATGAGCTCTCTTGGCTTGCAAATCACGGTCATATTTCTGAGCTTCATAAATTTGCTGAAGAAATAAAGGTCTAGCTCTCAACTCAGCTATAATCAAATTATTATCGGACAATGTTAACATCGTGTTCATTGCTCTCAAGGCAAACAAAGATTTCCTACTCAGGGCATCTGCAACTACATTCGCCTTACCCGGGTGATAATCAATCACCAACTCATAATCTTTCAGTAACTCAAGCCATCTTCGTTGCCGCAAATTTAAATAAATCTGAGTCATCAAATACTTCAAACTCTTGTGATCAGTAAAACCATGGCATTTCTCACCGTACAAATGATGTCTCCAAATTTTTAGAGCAAACACAATAGCGGCTAATTCCAAATCATGCGTCGGATAATTCTTCTCATGTGGCTTCAATTGTCTCGAGGCATAGGCTATCACTTTGCCCTCTTGCATCAACACACATCCCAATCCATTCAGTGACGCGTCGCTATAAATCACAAACTCCTTTCCCAGTTCAGGTTGCACTAAAACCGGTGCCTCAGTCAATAAAGCTTTCAACTTCTCAAAACTTTGCTAACATTTTTCGGACCATACAAATTTGACATCTTTTTGCAACAGCTTGGTCATAGGGGTAGCAATCATCGAAAACCCTTTGACAAACTGGCGGTAGTAATCGGCTAAGCCCAAAAAGCTTCTAACTTCAGATACATTCCTTGGCGGTTTCCAATCAACAATTGCCAAAATCTTACTTGGATCAAACCGAATACCATCACCTGAGACAATATGTCCTAAAAATCTGACTTCTCGGAGCCAAAACTCACTTTTACTGAACTTAGCATACAACTTCTTATCTTTCAAAGTCTGCAAAATAGTTCTTAAGTGTTCGGCATGCTCGGACTCATTACAAGAATAAGTCAGTATGTCATCAATAAAAAGCAACTACAAACTTGTCCAAATATGGTCTAAAGATTAGATTCATTAGGTCCATAAAAATTGCAGGAGCATTCGTTAGTCCAAAAGGCATGACAAGAAATTCATAGTGTCCGTACCTTATTCTGAAAGCGGTTTTCGGCACATCCGACTTTTTTACTCTCAACTGATAGTAACTAGATCTCAAATCTATTTTCGAGAACACTGTCGCTCCTTTCAGTTGGTCAAATAAATCATCAATCCTCAGCAAAGGATACTTGTTCTTAATGGTTACCTTATTGAGCTGTCGGTAATCTATACAAAGTCTCATAGTCCTGTCTTTCTTCTTTACGAACAACACTGAAGCACCCTAGGGGGAATAACTTGGTCTTGCAAAACCCTTATCTATCAACTCTTGCAACTGAGTCTTTAACTCTTTCAATTCGGTCGGAGCCATTCTATACAGAGCAATAGATATCGGCGAGGTCCCTGGTACTAAGTCAATACCAAACTCAACTTCTCTAACTGGAGGTAACCCATGTAACTCTTCTGGAAACACCTTCGGATATTCACAAACTATCGGCACTGATTCAACTTTCAATTTAGATTCTTTTATATTCAACACATAAGCAAGGTAAGCTTCACAGCCTTTTCTTACATATCTTTGGGCAGTCATCGAAGAAATCATAACAGGTAACTCACCTGACTCATCTGAATCAATCCGAATATTTAACCATTTTCACATTTCAGTTCAATAATTTTTCTTTTACAGTTCACTACGGCATCATGCAATGTTAACCAATCCATACCCAAAATAACATCAAATTCATCAAATGGCAACAGCATTAAATCAGCCGAAAAACAATGACCTCGAATCATCAAGGGATAATTCTTGTAAACTCTATCAACTAAACATGTTTGCCTAAGAGGTTTGACACTCTAATCACAAACTCAGTAAACTCTACAGGCAAGCTCTTACTAACTACCAATTTCACACATACATAAGAATGCGTCGATCCAGGATCGATCAATGCAACTACATTAGTATTATAGAGAGAAAAAGTACCAGTGATAACATCGGGAGATGTCGCTTCTTCGCGAGCACGGATGGCATAAGCTTTAGCAGGTGCTCGAGCTTCGGATCTCACAGCTGTATCCTTCATCACACCTTTACTACTGGCTCTATTTTTGGTATTTCTCGGTGGCCTACCTCTATTAGCAGTATTACTCGGCCTCACACTCTGAAAGTTTTCCTTCTCAGCCATTTCAAGACAATCTCGGATAAAGTGCTCTTGAGAGCCACACTTGAAACAAGCCCGGTCATTCATCCTACACTCACCGGGATGTCTTCTTCCATTTTGTTGACATTCGGGTCTATTAAACTTTACATTACCTACACTTGCCATCGAAGTAGCTTGAGATTTAAAACTCGAATGTTGTTTCTCACGATCTCTACGTGAATACCCCACTGAAACATTCGAACGGGAATACATCTCTTTCGATTTCTTAGACTGAGATGGAAATGACTTACTCATCGGTCTTTTCCTCGAGTCTCTAGCTCCAAGATCAGCTTTCCTCTTCTCTTTGTTCAATTCTTCGGCCTTACAAGCCCGTTCAACCAATACCACAAACTCTTTCAGCTCGAAAATCTTGACTAACACACGAATATCTTCATTCAATCCATCCTCAAATATTTTGCACATAATAGCCTCCGTAGAAACACACTCTTGAGCGTATTTGCTCAGTCTGACAAATTCTCGCTCATATTCGGTCACTGTCATACGACCCTATTTCAGCTTAAGAAATTCTTTACGTTTCTGGTCGATGAACCGTTGGCTAATATACTTCTTTCGAAACTCCTCTTGAAAGAAGTCCCAGGTGACCCTCTCTCATAACTACAGATACAAGTGTATTCCACCAATGGTATGCAGAATCTCTCAGAAGCAAGATAGCACACTTTAAACACTCATCTGGTATGCAGGATAACTCATCAAATACCTTGATGGAGTTTTCGAGCCAAAACTTGGCTCTCTTGGGATCATCATCCACATTAGCTCTAAAATCTTCATCCCCATGCTTTCGGATCTTATCAACTGCGGGCTTATTCATTCTTAAAAAGTCCATACCTTGTGGGGCTACGGGAACCGATCGAGGAATGGGTGGGGGTGGAGGAGGTTGGGCATTCAGATTTGTTCGAACAAATTTCGTATACCACTCATTCATCATATGGAGAAAGGCTTCCCTGCCTCCTTCTCCTTGACTAACCGTAGGAGGTCTACTATCAGACGGCGCTGCCCCTTGAGCGGGAGCCGGTGCATTACTTTTGACTTCATCAGCCTCAGCTCAACTGGGATCCATTACTATATGAAAACACAATTTAAAATTGTCAGGAGTCATCACACTATCACAGTTCATTTATGACATGTATAGCTAGACTCTTACGCACGCTACGTCAGTCTGAGAATCGACTAAACCATAGCTCTGATACCACTAAATGTAACACCCCTTACCCGTATCTGACACTAGGATAGAGTACGAGGCATTACCGGACTTATTCACAAGCAACATTCAAAACTGAGACAAGAATTTCCACTCAAATTTAAAACTTTTCAAAAACATTCATATTGTCCCAAAAACGAGCCTACGAGGCCCAAAACATGCATCGGAAGTGGTTTGGGACTAAACCAAGAACTTTGGAAACTTTTGGAAAACTTAGAAAAATTTTCATGAAAAAGGGGTTACACGCCCGTGTGGGTTCGGGACACGCCCGAGCTTCAGACCGTGTTCAAATTAGGGAGCATTATGTTTATGACGTCATCATCAAATTGAGGTCACACGGTTAAGTCACACACCCGTGTGCTTAGACCATGTGATCGATTAAATTTTTAGAATTTTTCATAAAATAGGTGTAGACTTCACATGGCCAGGGCACACGCCCGTGTTCGAGGCCGTGCCGTCCACACGGCTGAGACACACGCCCGTGTCTCTACCTGTGTGCTTATTACTGAGCATTCTATTTTGCAACAATTAAGGTGCAGGGGACACACGGCCGAAACACATGCCCATGGGGCAGACCGTGTGTCGCACACGGTCTAGACACACGCCCATGTGTCTACCCATGTAGACAAATATAAGGCTATTTACCAAGCCTTTTTGTCACCCTTCCATGCACCAACCTACACAACAAAACATAGCACCAATCCAAGCATATACTATCAACCCAATCGTCCATACACAAGGCATCCACTTATCATTTACATGTTATCATTTATCACATACAAACATCACATACTTAGCATCTCAAACCATGCAATTTCCGACATTCATGAAAACATCATCATATCTATATGTACTTAACCAATATTAGCCAATATCTAATGGCCATTTACAAAATGAATTATCAACTATTGAAGCCATCATTTATGGCCAAATCAATTATGACACATAACAAAAAGACCAAGTCCCTATACATGCCATAACTTAAAATATTGAAATCATAAGTACCCAAAATGATAATTTGATTGTGTGAATGAATCTCAGACCGTCTTCGATATCTGAGCTGGCTTGGTAACACTATAAGACAAGAGAAAGAGAAAGGGAGTAAGCTTTAAAGCTTAGTAAGTTCCTATGTAAACAATAAGCATCATACACACTTTAACATATATTTAACATAAAGTAAATTAACATAAATATCATTGTGAATTCATAATCAAGCTTAGCATAGATGTTATTAAAATCTTAACATCATAACTTACTCAATCAAACCAATTCGAGGTTTCATCAGATATCGAGCTCATTAAGCATGAGTTTTATGTACATACCTGTACCAACTTGCAACTTACCATAATCTTTCACATCATACCATAGTCTTTCATAACTTAAACTTTGCCGTTAAGTTTCTCGTTGAACCACTTGGAATACAAAAGGATACTCGGGAAATCTCACACACATAGTACCATACAATGCCATATCTCGGATATGGTCTTACATGGGATCTCATATCGATGCCAATAGACCAGCTATGTTCTTACACGAAGCCTCATATCGATTCCATGTCCCAGATATGGTCTTACACGTAATCTCAACTAACCCTAATGTCATGACATTTGTATCCTAACAATTCCTAAGGTTCAACCAGGATTTGTTTTCTCACTTGTCGAACTTTGTTGAATTTATTCAAAGAGTAAATCACAATTCATACAATAATAACACAATTAAAGCATAAATAATAATGCATTATTTACCTACGAACTTACCTCGGTACAAAAATAGCAGAAATGGACCTAATCGTCAATAACCTTGTTTTTCCCTCAATCAAGGTCCGAACCTCGTCTTTCTTAATCTATAATAGAAAATTTAACTTATTTATTATCCAAATTACTCAATTCAGTCCAAAATCCTATTATGGGAAAATTACACTTTTGCCCCTAAACTTTAACATTTTTACATTTTTGTCCCTAGGCTTGTAAAATGAAATGTATCCATTTTCCTTGAATCCCAAGCCTAGCCGAACCTAAATCATGCTCTTAACAGCCCACATTTTTCATCAAATCAGATTTTTACTACCCATTTTACAACTTTTTACAAATAAGTCCTTTTTATACATTTTCACTAAAAATCACTTAGTAAAAGTTGTTTATCACACCTTAAACAATCAATATCTTCCATCAAACATCAAAATACATGCATGTCACACATGGGTAAATTTTTAGACATGAACCCTACTTCAAAATAATGGTAGAAATAGGTAAATCGAGTTACGAGGACTTCAAAAATGTAAAGAGCATTAAAAACGGGGCTAGGATGCACTTACTATCAAGCTTGAAAAGTGGCAAAACCCTAGATATGGAGCCCTTATGAAATTCGGCCAAGGTAGAAGAAAGATGAGCAAATTTTGGCTTTATTTTCCCTTTTATTCTTTTATTAACTAAATGACCAAAATGCCCTTTTTGCCAAAATTTAAAATTTTATCTCACCATGTCCATTTTTGTCCACTATTTTAATAAATGGTCTAATTATCATATAAGGACCTCTAATTTAAAATACCATAGCAATTAGACACCTCTAACATGTAGAACTTAACTTTTGCACTTTTTACAATTTAGTCCTTTTGACTAAATTGAGTGCCCAAACGTCAAAATTTTCGAACGGGATTTTTCAGAAATCATTTTGTGAAATTGTAGACCATAAAAGTATATTAAAAATGAACTTTTCTGTATCGAATTTGTGGTCCCAAAACCATATGTTCCAATTAGGCCCAAAATCGGGATGTTACACCTAATGCATCAGCTTCCGTTTCCTTATCTATTTGAACTCAGGCTTTTACTTATATCAAAGTATACAAGTCATGCATACATAGTCCGTCATCCACTTAAGAGTAAGGTATGCCACACTATAAACGTCATGTAATACCCCGCCCAGCGTAGTCTTGTTGACGGATTTATGTTGTACTCGCCAGTATAGTACTTGTTTAAGTTGTGCACCATGAGTGGCGGATTGTATGATTTATAAGTTTGTTAAGATATGTTGTTTAGGGCAAAGTATAAGTATTATTTTATGTTCAAGTGTGGTCGTGGTGAAGAGCCCGGTAATCAATGTTTCTTTTGAAAAGTCTGTCTGTTAAGACTAGGGGTGAGCGTTCGATCTAATCGAATCGAATTGAATGAAAAAATTTCGAGTTAATTGAGTTGACGAATCATATTTTATCATCCTAATTTGATTTGAAATTTTCTCGAATCGAGTCGAGTGAGATGGAATTCGAATCGAATCGAACCGAATATATTTGTTCGAGTTAAATTTTAAAAAATAATTTTGGGTCCTTGTAACCACCGTCACCCACCGTAATAAAAATTGTCCACCGTAATCAAATTTTTTATTAACTTTCATCACCTCATAATTTATTTATTAATCTTTTATACACGGGTTAACTTCTTTGCTTGCTTAGTTGTTTCAATTATCTTCAGATTCTTGTCACTATGTATTTTGGAATTAAAAATATATTAAATGTAAAAATGTGATTTTTTAATAAAAGTTATTTTAAAGATAAAATGAGAAATTGATACCAATATAAAATTTTAACACGAATATTTTATGGCATCATTAATAATTCTATTTTAATTTAAATATTCAATATGACTAAACAATTCAATAATATAAATAATATAAATTGTGAAATTTATTTTAATAATATAAATAGTAGATATAAATAAATTTATTACTATTTATGTTTAGGGATTTTTTTTTGATAATTTTGATTTTTTATTTGGGAGTAATGGGTGAGAAGTAAAAGTTTAGGGGGAAAATAAAAAGTTTTGAGGGGTAAAAGTTTGAGGGAAAGTAAATAGGGAGAGTAAAATTTTGGAGGGAAAATATTAATTTTTTTTTTTTTGGGGGATGGGTTTGGGGTAGATGGGAGGTGGGATGGGAAGGGAGTAAAAGTTTTAGGGGGAAAGTGGGAGTGAGTAAAAAATTTGGGAGAAAAAAAAAGTTTTAAGGGTTTTTGGAGTACAATTTTGAGGAAAAGTAAATGGGAGAGTAAAATTTTGGTGGGAAATGGATTTTGGGTAGATGGGAGGGTTGGGATGGGATGGGAGTAAAAGTTTTGGGGGGAAAGTGGGAAGGAGTAAAAGTTTTGAGGGAAAAGTAAAAAGGTTTGGGAGTTTGGGGTAAATATGTAAAATATTATAGTTTAATGTTCGAATTATTCGAGTTATTAATTCGAAAACTCAGCTCGATTCGAACTCGAAATTCGAAAAAAAAATTTGAGGTGACTCGAATAACTCGATTCGTTTAATTCGAAATTCGAATTTTTTTTCGATTTTTTCGAGTCGAATCGAGTTTTGCTCACCTCTAGTTAAGACCTTTTGTTTATGTACGCCAATAAAGGAGTGTGGATCTGATTATTGTTTGTTTGTGCACGTCTGATTTCTATTCAGTTCTAGTTTAGTTTTAACTGGGATTTAGTTAGAAACATACCAAAAATGTTATGATTATTCTTGATGTATTATAGTCTATAATGATTATGTTGGTCATGATAGAATGAAGTTAGCCTTGCATGTTAGCCACGTGTTATGTTAGCCCTAAGAGAGAATGTTGCAAGATAAATATCGGTGAAAACCTTTGTAGTAGGGGTTTTTCCCTTCTCTTTTCTTTTTGCTCTGTTACACTTTGAAATCCTGTTAAAAGGAGTTCATTGGATAGGAAGCAACAGGTGATCGAGTAGAAAGAAAGAGTTGTGCATGCAATAGTATAGATAGAATAACAACTTCATTGAAATCATCAGTGAGTATCTAGACTGTGGAGTTCTTCTCTATGTTGCATTTTGTCTTATGTAGCATTATTGTATGGTTGTCATAGATAGAGTCCATGTAACACCCTTAACTCATCTCCGTTGCCAGATTAGGGTTACGGAGTATTACCAAGCAAAACAGAACATTTAACTTCACAACAGAAACAATTATACAAAATTAATGTAAACATATAATAATTGAATCTAATAATGGTAGATATACACTTATGGGTCTTAAATTGAGTCTACAGGGCCCTAAAAACAGTTTGGGAACAATTTGGGATCAAATCGAAACAAAACAGAAAATTTTGGAAAAAACATGAAAAATTGGGAAATAGGGGTCACATGGTCGTGTGGCCAGGCCATGTGACATAGCCCAGACCATGTGGACGTTCGAAGTATGGACACACAGCCGTGTCCCAGCCCATGTGTATGCTCGTGTGCATATTCAAAATAGGGCTACATGTTCATGTCATAGGCTGTGTGCCAAACCATGTGTGTGTTCGATGTTGGGTCACACGGCCGTGTCACAAGTTGTGTCTCAGGCCGTGTGAATCCTACACCTAAAACAATTAAGTCATGTTTAACCCCTAAATCAAGCCAATTCAAACACCATTTCTTGCACAAAAAGTCATACCATAACTAGCCCATTTCACAAGGTTAAAAGCACATTCAAAACACCAAATACATACTAAATATTCATCCACCCTATGTCTAACCAATATGCCATCAAAAGGCACCTCAATTCAAACACCAATTCAATTTAAGAACAAAGTTACAATTCCACACCTTAAATACTTAACAACTAAACCAAAAAGACCATTTCAATCTCTTACTACACCACCATAGCTTATCACTTTGAAAGCATAACCAAAATGACCATAACCCTATAAGTTTAAGCATTTACAAGCTAAACCCAACCAAATATATATACAAGTGGATACAAACAAGACCAAAACACACCAAATTAACAAGCTAATCTAAAGTACCTATTACATCAAAGTCCTATACATGCCATTTATAATCATTTGTTAAAATAGCCAAAAACTATCAAAATGCTCGACAGATAGTGTGATAGAGCTCTGACAAGATTCCAACCGGTCTAGCTTTCCAAAGATCTACAAGACAAAGAAAAAAAACTACGTAAGCAACAAGAGCTTAGTAAGGTCGTGTAAGAGAAACTCAAACTTACCAAATAAATAATTATATGATTAAACCATTCAAGCATTGTTTATTCCCTACACATTTCTTCCTAGTCACACCACTTCTTAAGTTGGTAACTATACACATATATAAGATCATATTACTCATAACATGTAACATAACATGCATAAGATTTCAATATATAAATCATTAATCACACATTCAATCATCTTCCTTTTCAATTCTAGTGTACATAACCATTCCATATCACATAACAAACCTACACTTAATAGTTCATTTCATGATAACCTTTTTAAATACATCATTTTCATTTGTTATCCTTTTTGGATAACATCCTTTTCAACCTTTTCATTTTATATCCTTTTCCAATAATATCCTTTTCAAACTTTTCATTGATTCGGTAATACCAAATGTAATTCCATGGTATCTTTCAACTATGGTATTTTTCCTTTTTGAGTATAATACCATGATGTATTTTAACCACGGTCTTTTCCTTTTCTCAATCAAGAAAATATTCCAAAATATCAATTCATTGATACATATATAAAGATATCAATTAATCTTATAAATTTAAATGTAATACTGTAAAATGATATACGAACTTACCTTGACAAAAATGATTTTTAAAACGAAGCCGATGACTAATCCAACACTTTTGCTTTTCCTCGGTTTAGGTCTGGTTGATTCGTGTCTTGATCTAAATAATAATTTAACTCAATTACATAATTCAAATAGCTTAACTTCATAGATTCTAACTTATGATCCATTTTAATATAAAATTATGAATTTACCCCTAATGTTTTAACTTTTATGCAAATTAGTCCCTAAAAGCGAAACTTACAATTTAGCCACAAGTAATAAAATTTCATGCTAGCCAATTTTCATAAGGTTCCCTAACAACCTATATTTATTGAAATTTCACAGTAACACCTATGAATTTTACGCTTTTAACAAATTAATCCTTAATACTCAAAATCACTAAAAATCTCTTAACAAAATAAGCTTATTCCTCGAACAAACTTAATATTCTATCAACCAAATTCACAAAAACATGTTAATAATTCATGGAAAGTCCTTAAAAATTTAACAGTTTTACAAATTGACCCCTGGGCAAGCTAGATTAAACTAATACAAGCTTAAAAACATAAAAAATCACTAAAAACAGATAAAAAATTCATACCATGCAAGGGACTAAAGCTTGGCTGAATATTCCCCTTCAAAAATGGTGTTCTTTTCTCCACAATTGGTGAAAGAGAAACAATTTGGGAAGATGACACCATTTCATTTTTTTGTTTATTTTATTTATTTATCTAATTACCATTATACCCTTATCCTATTAACTTATAAAATAGCAAAATCATACCCATAATTTTCCACTAGTACTGTATATGGTATAATTACCATATAAGTCCATTGGGTTAAGATTCCACATCCATTTGATCCTTTTAACTAATAGATATCAACTTTTTCACCTTTTTCAATTTAGTCCTTTTTACATAATTAACTATTTAAACCTTAAAATTTCTTAACAAAAATTCAATACAACCCTAATATAACCCTATATACATTAAATAAGCATTAATACTAACTCACTCATCGAAATCATGGTCCCAAAATCACTATTTTTGACATCATTAAAAACGATTGTTACAGTCTAGGTGAGGACATGAATGTGAAACTTTGGAAATCTATTATATGTAATTATTTGTGTGTGTGCATGATTATGGCATGGAATAGATATGACTTCCTTGGGGGTATAAAATCGATATCCGAATAAGATGAGCCACTGGTAGGGCATGTTAATTGCTAACCATATGGCAATATGATGGGCCACTGGTAGGGTATGTTAGTTACTAACCAGTTGGCATGAGTATTAGATTTTGGTAGGGCATGCTAATTGCTAACCAGCCTAATGTTATGGGTACTGCCTAAGGTAGAACATGTTAGTTGTTAACCATGGCAAAGAGCACTGAACTCATAGGAACACGTAGGTGTTTGAAACGATATGATACAAAAGATCTATTTTGATATGTGAAATTCGAGGTTCAACCCAAGGAATGTTATGAAAGAGGAAGTTAATATATATCTATATGTGATATATGATATGTTATGTATTGAAATGAGTAAGTTAATACGATATTGTATATGTTAGTGTAATACATATATGGATTGAGATGAAAAGAAAGATTAATGTTAAGAAAATATGTTTTGATTCCTGTTGATGTGTTGAAAATGTAGCGTATCGTCAAGAATTAATGATTGATATATTGAAGCTGCCCTAGTAAGTTTTGAAAGCAAGTATGAGTTCGCCTGATAAAAGGCTATGATACAAAAAGATACTTATGAGAAAATACTAGGTTAATGGAGAATCATCAATTCTATTATAGTTATAGTGTTAGGTGAGTTCGACCAGAAGGTTATATGCCAAGTTTAAATGTACGCCTAATGTCATGAATGATAGAATGCGCTAGATATGTGAGTATGTCGGGAAGGTTATACAACAAGGTTAAGTATTCACCAATGAGATGAGAGTGTTCAGCTGTATGTCTCGGCGTGTAGAGTATAATGTATTAGTTTGTGTTATGAACTTGCAATGTACCTGTTCTTATTAAAGTGTTGAGTTTTCTTTATTAGAACTCACTAAGTTTTTTTGAACTTACCTCTTTTCTTTCCCTCCTTTCAAGTGATCTTGAGTTGTAAGCTTGTAGAAGGGGACTAAGCCAGAAGAAGCAATCTCTGCAATGAGCTTTATCTATTTCTGTTTTGTAACATGCATATGTATTAGGCATGGCATGAAATTTTGTTCTGAAAATGACTCTGCAATAAATAGTATTTTTATTCATATACATTTTTATAAGAATGTTACCTCTTGAATGATTTGTCAAAGCATGTTAAATTCTGATTTATGAAATGATTTCTACTCGTATACGTCAAACTGTTTTATAATTAATTATTACTTCTAGTATTGTATTTCTCAGAAAAGTTTTCACTTAAAGATTTAGATCTATTTACTTTTATTCTATGGCATATATTGTTATATAAACTTGTGTTCTGAAGAAGTTTGCTGAGGCTCCGCCTAGATAAGCTAATATGTATAAAAAGTAAACTAAATATTTAACTATGCATATGTCTATTTTCTGCTTGAGTAGCATCTCAATCGACCTTTGAGGATTGAGGTGTTACAAGTTGGTATCAAATCCTAGATTGAGACGATTCTCGAACAATTGAGAGTTGAGCCACTCCCCAATATGCATATTACGTGTTTTTGGCTAGTCCCTTATAGTTTTGCTAAACTTTGTTTGTGTATGTGTAGTTGAGATGTCTTTGAATTCTCGTGACACTGTTGATAAAGGGTTAGGAAGTAGTAATCTTCAGTCTCGTGGTTCAAAACCTACAGTTGATTTAAGAGCAGTTGGGAATGCTGCAATGGATGTGTTTGTTAAGATGATGGAAAGATGGTATGATCAATTTATGAGAAATGCTCATGTGCCTTCACCTTAGTCTCAGTCAGAATCTATGCCGAAAAGACCAACTATTCTAACTGTGTCAATTCTGCTGCTAAGGAATTTTTAGGAGATAAAGGAGATGATCATTGATAAACCATAATAGTAACATATTTTATCTCCACATTTAGCATGCTTTTGGATGATTTATCCCTTGATTTATGGAATTTGGTGCTCTTAATCCTTTAATTTCATGTTTTATACTCAGGAGAGCATAGGAAGATGAAAAATACGAGAAACGGGCCA
The DNA here is from genome assembly GCA_025698515.1 of Gossypium sturtianum. NCBI lineage: Eukaryota > Viridiplantae > Streptophyta > Magnoliopsida > Malvales > Malvaceae > Gossypium > Gossypium sturtianum. Next base: position 31,771,322 of record CM046943.1, on the reverse strand, counting down.
AAAACGGACCAAATGGGCCAAAGTAGGAAATGAACACGGCCTGGGGTTTCACCACACAGCCGTGCCTCCCTAGAAGACCCAACCACGGCCTGGATTCAATTCACACGGGCGTGTTGCACGGGCGTGCCCCTACCGTGACAAAGAGGAATTTCACTCAGATTAGGATACTTAGAGGCGAAGAAACACATTCCGAAGCCTATATAAACACCCTAAAGGGCAACCTTTAAGAGGGCGTCCAGCTAGGCCAAGGAGCCGAGCCAGAGAGGTCAGAATCGTGGGATTTACTCGAAGAAAGCCAGTTGATTCATCTCAAAAAGTCGAAATCATACTCAAGACGGCGGATCTCTCCTTCAATTCCTTCAGGGGGTTTTAGGGTTTTCTTATGTTTTGTTTTATCTTTTCTTCTGAGATGTATTCATTTATTATTATGAACTAAACCCTCAGATACCTGAGGGGGATGAAACCTAAGACGTATCTTGTTATTGTTTTCTGAACTATATGATAAATACTTGATTGTTTCTTAATTATGTGTTCTTAATTCTTGCTTTGATATTTCAGGGTATCGATTCAAGTATTGATGTGCTTAGGCAGTGGAGCAAAAGTCCCTGTCTAAGAGTAGATCTAGCATAGTTAAGCGGAGTTGATTGCAACCCTAGACATAGGATGATGAAAATCTGCCGGATTAGGGTCAAACCTAATATGTGAGTCCATAGATCGAGTTAATGTAATTCTAGGGGTTTTAATTAGAAAGAGATTTCAATTAATCAACCCAGGGTTAGACATTAGTAGCCTCGACGGAGGTATTAATATACATTAGGGAATCCTACGGATCAAGTCAAGTGAATAAATTGTCTGGTTCAGAGTTAGATAACAAGTGAAGTCTAGGTGGATTCTTCCTTGGGTATTGTCTTAATCAATTGGTTTTTCCCCCAAGTATTTCCCCAATTCGTTCTCTTTTTCTTAGCGTCTTTAGTTTAGTAGTTAGTTAATTTTAGGTTAAACAATAATTCACTTCAATTCTTAGGCTAAATAATAGAAAGAAAGTTAGTATTAGTACTTTTGGTTCCTTTGGGTTCAACATTCTGGTCTTGCCACTAAACTATACTACTGTTCGATAGGTGCGCTTGCCTCGATCGTTGTCACAGTTAGTTTCTAGGCTAGATCATTCATTATATAAATTTTAAGACTCTGACATAACGATCAATCATGCAGCCACAGAACAATGGTTATGTCATTTGGGAAGAGTGTTTACACAACTAAAGTGTACATCGAAGGATAATCTATTATGTGTTGTTTCTTTTTTGGAGGGTGAGGCTTATCAATGGTGGAAAACCTTAGTAAGTGTGACTTCAGAAGAACTGGTATACTGGTATTTCTTTGTAACAACATTCAAAGAGAAATATGTGAATCCAATGTATATGGAACAAATGCAGAAAGAATTTTTGTATCTTAGACAAGGTCAAATGTCAGTAATGGAATATGAGAGAGAGTTCGTTGACTTAGTCGACATGTAAGAGATATGTTCCAAACTGAGAAAGCTCTGTGTGATAAGTTTGAATGGGGTCTAAGAGATGAGATTCGTGCTTTGGTAGCAGCTTCAAAAGTCCCAAGTTTAGCAGTTATGATAGCCAAGGCTCACAAGATGGAAATGATTGTGCAAAATAGAAGTCAAGATAAAGAGAGAATGAGAGGTGAACATAAGAATATTGAATCGGTCCCTGTTGTAAGCTTTGAGAAGCCTATGATGTAAGAAACTTTTCTTATGAATCAACAAAGAAATCTCAAGTAATGAAGACCCGAGGTGATAGTGATAATTATTGAACTATATCTAAAACGAGTTCTATTGGATCGAAAAGGATGAAGAATCCTGTCTATAATAATTGTAGAAGAAACCATGTTATGAATATGGGTCGCTTGATCACTTGGTAAGAGACTATCTTTTAAGAACTGGAAGCCATTCTGATCGAATAACCCTAGCATGTAGAGAGAGTCAAAGTAAGATGAGAATAAGGACTATTGGAAGATCGAATTCTGTTCAAGGAACTTCAAGTAGAAAGTATGCAAAGACTCATTCAAAAATATCACCTAATGATGGTGAAATGAGAACTTAGAATGATGTTGTACCTGATGGTAAGAAGTTCATTAACGAAATTCCTTTTTAGGGAGGGAGAATTATAATACACCGCCCGATGTAGTCTTTTTAAGGTAAGATTTTTTTATGTTGTACTCACTAGTATAGTACTTGTTTAAGTTGTGCACCATGACTGATGGATTGTATGATTTATAAGTTTGTGAATATATGTTGTTTAGGGCAAAGTCTAAGTTGTATTTTATGTTCTGGTGTGGTCGGGGTGAGGAACCCACTAATCAGTGTTTCTTTTGAAAAGTTTGTGTGTTAAGACCTTCTATTTATGTACATCAATAAAGGAGTGTGGATCTGATTATTGTCTATTTGTGCATGTGTGATTTATATTTAGTTCTAGTTAAGTTGTAACTGGGATTCAGTTAGAAGTATACCAAAAGTGTTTTGATTATTCTTGATGTATTATAGTCTAAAATGATCATGTTGGCCATGGTAGAATGGAGTTAGCTTTGCATGTTAGCCACGAGTTATGTTAGCCCTAAGAGAGAATGTTGTGAGATAAATATCGATGAAAACTTTTGTAGTGGGGTTTTTTCCCTTCTATTTTCTTTTGCTCTGTTACACTTTGAAATCAAGTTAAGAGGAGTTCGTTGGATAGGAAGCAGCAAGTGATTGAGTAGAAAGAAAGAGTTGTGCATGCAGTATTTGATAGAATAACAACTTCATTGAGATCATGAGTGAGTGTCCAGACTGTGGAGTTCTTCTCTATGTTGTATTCTGTCTTGTGTAGCATTATGGTATTGTTGTTATAGATAGAGTCCAAGTGAGGACATGAATATGAAACTTTGGAAAGATGTTATATGTAATTAACTGTGTGTGTGTGCATGATTATGGCATGGAATAGATATGACTTCCTTGGGGGTATGAACTCGATATCCGAATAAGACGAGCCACTGGTAGGGCATGTTAATTGCAAACCAGAATGGAAAATACGTGTGACCACTGGTAAGGGATGTTAATTGCTAACCAGATGGGAATATGATGGGCCACTGGTAGGAGATGTTAGTTGTTAACCAGTTGGCATGAGTGTTAGGATTTGGTAGGGCATGCTAGTTGCTAACCACCCTAATGTTATGGGTGCTGCCTAAGGTAGGACATATTAGTTGTTAACCATGACAAAGAGTCCTGAACTCATAGGAACACATAGGTGTTTGAAACGACATGGTACGAAATATCTATTCTGATATGTGAAATTCAATGTTCAACCAAAGGAATGTTATGAAAGAGGAAGTTAATATGTCTCTATATGTGATATATGATATGATATGTATTGAAAGGAATAAGTTAATAGGATACTGTATATGTTAGTGTAATACATATATGGATTGAGATGAAAAGAAAGATTAATGTTAAGAAAATATGTTTTGATTTATGTTGATAAATAAAAAATGTAGTGTATCATCAAGAATTGATGATTGATATATTGAAGCCGCCCTAGTAAGTTTTGAAAGCAAGTATGAGTTCGCCTAAAAAGAGGCTATGATACAAAAAGGTACTTACGAGGAAATACAAGGTTAATGGAGAATCATCAGTTCTATTATAGTTATAGTACTTGGTGAGTACGCCCGGAATGTTATATGCCAAGGTTAAGTGTATGCCTAATGTCATGAATGACGGAATGTGCTAGATAGGTGAGTACACCCAGAAGGTTATATGCTAAGGTTAAGTATTCACCAATGAGATGAGAGTGGTGGCCCGTATGTCTCGGCATGTAGAGTCTAATGTATTAGTTTGTGTTATGAACTTGCAATGTAATTGTTATTATTAAAGTGTTGATTTTCCCTTACTAGAACTCACTAAGTTTGTAACAGCCCGATTTAGGGGCTAATCGGAACAGCAGTTTTGAGACTACTAATCCGAGGTCGGAGAAAATTATTTTAGTATTATTTTATGAGTCAAAGCATGATTATATAGGTGCATAAAAATTTTGGTGCTTTAATTTTAGCAATTGCATGCTTAATCGCGAAAAAGGACTAAATCGCATAAAGTGTAAAAGTTCCGTTTTAAAAGCTAAAGGTGTTTAAAACCATAGAATATTAATTAGAGGCCTTTAATGTGAAATTAGACCCTTGGAATTAGAGTGGGCGGCCATATGGGACAAGAATGTCAAAATTAGTCAAAGTTGGTAAGGATTTGGTGACTAAATTGATTGTTTCATAATAAAATAAAGAAAGAAAATATATCATCTATCTTCTCCTTCCATCCACCAAAAATTAGCAACAAAAATAGGGGTTGAGAGCTCAAAAATTTCAGCAAGCTTCTCTCTTTACAAGTAAGTGATTTGATGATCATCCCTTGATAATAATTGTACTTTTGGAACCCCTAAAGCTTAAGCTAGCTAGTGAGGGGACTATTTTGCAAAATGGTTAAAAGTTTAGAGTTTTTCCATGTGAGCTTTAAGTTTTTTGCTGCATTTTTATGGAAGAAAATGAGTCTTAGATGTTAGATAAACAACTTTTGTCAAAGGTGTTTCCATGAAAACACCTAAAATGACCTTTTTGAGAAAGTTGTAAATATGTAGTAAATATGTGAAATATTGAGTTTTAATGGTTTCCATAAGATAAATAAATGTTCACCTAGGCTCGTTAAAGAAAGAAATTTTATTAGAATTTATTTCCGAGCCTAGGGGTAAAATGGTCATTTTGAGAAAGTTTAAGGGAAAAATAGTAATTTTGCCAAAATGTGATTATTGAAATGTGTTTAATGATGTAGCTACTAAATGAGCTAAATTTTTATTATAGATCAAGAAGAGCGAAGAATTAACCTCGACCGAGGAAAGAGTAAAGTATCAGACTAGATCGATAATCTAGCCTATTTTGGAAACCGAGGTAAGTTTGCGTGCAATAAATTCAACATCATGTTATTAAGCTTCTAAGTGTTGAATATTAGTGATGTTGTTGTATAAAATTTCTATGAATTTGAGTTATGATGTCGATTGAGAAAATGATGAGAATCGTATTAGACCATATCCGGGATATGGCATCGACAACCGAATTGAGATCCCTTATAAGACCATATCTAGGCTATGGCATTGGCATCGAATATGAGAATCGTATAATACCATATCCGGGATATGGCATCCAAAACCGATAAGAGATCCCGTATAAGACCATATCGGGGATATGGCATCGGCATCTAGAGGTGACCCCAAGTAAGACCATATCTGGGATATGGCATTTGCGTCGTACTTATGTAAATAATGATGATTATGTACCATTGAGTATCCCATGTGATTCAATGGGGGTAATAATTAAGCTTGTATTAGAGATGAGATTAGTGCTAAATTCTTGTGATAAAGTGGTACAGGTACACGTGAGTAATTCACGAGAAAAGTTTACGATATGTAATATGAAATGCAATTGGTAAGAATGAGCATGAGTAAGTTAAGGCAATGTGCCTAAGACTTTGTGTTTTATGTGATGCCATGGATGGAGGACATTAAGAGCCTTATGTTGTTATTTATTTCATACAAACTTACTAAGCTTGATGCTTACCCCTCTTATTCCCCTTTTCCTTGTAGCATTGCCAAGTTAGCTCGAGAATTTGTGGATGTCAGAGTTCAGAAATCACACTATCGATTACTTTTTGGTATAGCCAAGTTAGATTTATTTTAAGTATGGCATGTATAGGACTTGGTCATTTTGTTATGTCATATTTGCTAGCCAAAGTGTTGGCTATTAAAGTTGTTCAATTTATTTTGTAAATGGTCATGGGAAGTTGGCCTATACTTGACATGTTCATATATTCAATGATGATGAATTTCATGAAGTTTATGCTTGTGTGGATGTCTTGATTTTGAGTTCTTAGAGGTGCCATATGGTCATAATATGTGTTGAATTGATTTGGTATCAGTGTGGTTGCTTGGTAGGGTGGCAAATGGCTTGGTAGATAGCCATATAATTGTCCACACGGGTAGACACACGGGCGTGTGTCTAGGCCGTGTGTGACACACGGTCAGCCCTATGGGCGTGTGGAGAGGCCGTGTGTCCCCTTGCATGTTAGGTTTACAAGTCAGTATGCTCAGTAGTAAACACACGGGCAGAGACACGACCGTGTGTCTCAGCCGTGTGGGAGGCACGGCCATAGACATGGGCGTGTGCCCAGGCCGTGTGAAGTCTACACCTGAAATTAAGAATTTAATTTGACACACGGTCTAAGGGCACGGGTGTGTGCCTTGGCCGTGTGACCTTAGTGATGTGATGATGTCATAAACAGAATGCCAAGGTTTTGGCACACGGGCTATGACACGGGCGTGTCGAGACCGTGTGAGGGACATGGGCCAGGGACACGGGTGTGTGTCTGGCCGTGTAAAATAAGTCAGTGTCGACCACGAGTGAAGAACACGGGCATGTCCCAGGGGCACACGGGCTTGTCCCTTAGACAACACGGGCGTGTGGCCTCTGTTTAGGCAAAAATTTTCTATGTGCGTAAAAGTTTCCGGTTGAATTTCGAAACCTTCCGTAAGTATGTGTAAGGCCTCGTAGGCTTAAGATAAGGATGTTATGAGTTTGAATGAAAAGTTTTAAGTTGGAATTAACTTTTATGGCCCGATGTTGCATGTTTAAGCAAGTTGAGTTAACTAATACCTCGTATCCGATTCTGGCTTTGAACACGGGTAAGGAGTGTTACATTTAGTGGTATCAGAGCTACGATTTAGTCGGTTGTCGGACTAACGTAGCGTAAGTATGAGTCTAGCCATACATGCCATACATATGAGTACTTGCCTAATGATAGTGTGACAACTCCTGACGTTTTAAATTGTATTTTTATATAGTAATGGATCCCGATCGAACTGCAGCCGATAATGCTGCGAGTAATGCACTGACTATCGCACAAGGGACTGCGCCAGTAGAGAGTAGACCCGAGACCTTGGGTCAGGGAGAAGAGGCTCGAGAAGCCTTTCTCTTTATGATGAGCAACTGGTATACTGAGTATATACGAGCAAATTCTAATGCTCAACCCCCTCCACCCCCACCTATTCCTCATCCTGCTCCTGTAGCTCCTCAGGTGGTAGAGGTAGTAAGGAGAGAAAGGCCTCCGGTCGATAAGATTTCTAGAAACAGGGAGCCGAGGAATTTCGGGCTAGTAAGGATGATGACCCGGAGAGAGCAGAATTCTGGCTTGTAAATACCATCAAGGTATTCGATGAGTTGTCATGCACGCCTGAAGAGTGCATGAAGTGTGTAGTATCTCTCTTGAGAGATTCGGCCTATCAGTGGTGGAACACCCTTGTGTCGGTGGTACCAAGAGAGAGAATAAATTGGGAATTCTTCCAAAAGGAGTTCCGGAAGAAGTATGTTAATCAAAAATTCATTGACCAGAAGAGAAAAGAGTTCTTAAAGCTAAAGCAGGGCCGAATGACGGTGACTGAATACGAACGTGAATTCGTAAGGCTTAGTAAGTATGCTTGGGAGTGCGTGTCTACCGAGGCTATCATGTACAAAAGGTTTGAGGACGGGTTAAATGAGGATATCTGTTTATATGTTGGAGTCCTCGAACTAAAAGAATTTGTGGTGTTGGTGATAGAGCCTGTAAGGCGGAGGAGTTGGCCAAAGAGAAAAGAAGAGCTGAGATTGAGTCACGTGACTTGAGAAAGAGGCAACTGAGTAAGTCGTACCAGTCCTCAACTAAGAAATCAAGGGATTTCGCCACTCGATCAGCCACTTCAGCCGGGTTTTCAAACAGAAGTAAGGGCAAACAGTTCTCGGGGTCTAAAGCCCAAACTACATCAGTTGCTAGTGTTGGCAACGCTCGACCGAGTAGACTGGAATGCCCGCAGTGTACAGACGTCATCCCGGTGGGTGTCGAGAAAATGAAAAGGCTTGTTTCAACTGTGGATCTCTAGACCATTTTATCAGAGATTGCCCCGAGGCGGGTGAGAAAGAGAAGCCTCAGAATGTAAGACCGGGAAGTACTACTAGGGGAAGACCACAGAGAAACCCGCGAAATGAGATGATTAGCAAGAATTCATCTAGAGAGTAGACTGCAAGAGTTGAGGGTAGAGCACCGGCGAGAACATATGCCATTCTTGCTCGCGAAGAGGCATCCTCCCCCGACGTGATCACGGGTACATTTTCTCTCTATGATACGCATGTTGTAGCTTTAATTGATCCGTGGTCTACCCACTCGTATATTTGCATGAAATTAGTTTCTAGCATGAACATGCCTGTAGAGTCAACTAAATTTGTGATAAGAGTGTCAAATCCCCTAGGCAAATGTGTATTGGTTGATAGAGTATGTAAAGGTTTCCCTTTGATGATTATGGGTTATTATTTTCTGGCAAATCTCATGTCATTGCCGTTTGATGAATTTGATGTCATCCTTGGGATGGATTGATTAACTATTCATAATGTAATATTGAATTGTGGAAGGAAGTTTATTGAGTTAAAATGTGAAAGTGGGGATCTTATTCGTGTTGAATCAGATTAGCAAGACAGATTACCAGTAGTGATATCTTCCTTGCTGACTCAGAAGTATTTAAGAAAGGGGTAAGAAGCTTACCTTGCTTTTTTGATGAATGCTAGGGAGACTGAGTTAAGAATTGAATCGGTGCCCATAGTATGTGAGTATTCAGATGTTTTCCTAGAGGAATTGCCAGGGTTACCTGCAGTTAGAGAGATTGATTTTGGGATTGAGTTAGCTACTAGTACTGCCCCCATTTATATTGCTCCATACAGAATGGCTCCTACTGAGCTAAAAGAACTGAAGGTACAGTTGCAAGAGTTAACAGATAAAGGCTTCGCAAGACTGAGTTATTCTCCGTAGGGTGCTCCCGTATTATTTGTGAAGAAGAAAGATGGTTCCATGAGGTTATGTATAGATTATCGGTAACTCAATAAAGTAACTGTGAAGAACAAGTACCCGTTGCCAAGAATCGATGATTTATTTGATCAATTGAAGGGAGCCACTGTATTTTCCAAGATAGATTTGAGGTTCGGATATTATCAGTTGAGAGTCAAGGACTCAGATGTGCTGAAAACTGCATTTCGGACAAGGTATGGCCACTACGAATTTTTAGTCATGCCTTTCGGTTTAACCAATACCCCTGCAATCTTCATGGATTTGATGAATCACATTTTTCGGCCATACTTGGATAAATTTGTCGTGGTCTTCATTGATGATATACTGATCTACTCTCGGGATGAGAATGAGCATGTCAAGCATTTGAGAACGGTTCTACAAATTTTGAGAGATGAACAGTTATATGCCAAGTTTAGTAAAAGCAAATTTTGGCTTAAGGAAGTTAGATTTTTGGGGCACATTGTCTCGAGAGATGGAATTAGAGTCGACCCGAGTAAGATCTCAGCAATTGTAGATTGGAAGCCACCAAGGAATGTAACTGAAGTTAGGAGTTTTCTGGGCCTAGCTAGCTACTATAGACGTTTTGTCAAGGGATTTTCTGTGATAGCTACTCCGATGATGAGGTTGCTTCAAAAACATGTAAAGTTTGATTGGACCGAAAAGTGCCAACAGAGTTTTGAGGAACTAAAGGTGTTGTTAACTGAGGCTCCAGTCCTAGTACAACCCGAACCAGGAAAAGAATTTGTGGTTTACAGCGATGCATCCCTGAATGGATTGGGTTGTGTACTCATGCAAGAGGGTAAGGTGGTTGCATATGCCTCTAGACAATTAAAGCCACACGAGAAGAACTACCCGACCCACGATTTGGAGTTGGCTACAATTATATTTGCACTAAAGATTTGGAGACACCATTTGTATGGTGAGAGATGTTGGATGTTCACTGATCATAAGAGTCTAAAGTACTTGATGACACAAAAGGAGTTGAACTTTAGGCAACGGAGATGGTTAGAGTTGATAAAGGATTACAAGTTAGTAATTAACTATCATCCGGGAAAGGCAAACGTGGTCGCCGATGCTTTGAGCAGGAAATCCCTGTTTGCGCTGAGAGCCATGAACACACGGATGATTTTGTCAGATGATAGTTCTATTCTAGCCGAGTTGAGGGCTAGACCAACGTTTCTTCAAGAGATTTGTGAAGCCCAGAAAGACGACAATGACTTACAAGCTAAAAGAGCTCAATTTGAGTCAAATGTCGAATCGAACTTTCGGATAAGTCCAGATGGATGTTTGATGTTCCAGATAGGGTCTGTGTACCCAGAAATGGTTAACCTATCCGGAAGATTCTGCATGAAGCACATAGTGGATGTTTTTCTGTACATCCAGGCAGCACGAAGATGTATAACGACTTGAAGAAATGGTATTGGTGGCCGAGTATGAAGAAAGACATTTCTGAGTTTGTTTCCAAATTCCTAATTTGTCAACAAGTGAAGGCTGAACACCAAGTACCTTTGGGTCTGCTTCAGCCTATTATGGTCCCCGAGTGGAAATAGGATCGTATTACTATGGACTTCGTGACGGGTTTACCGCTGACGTCGAAAAAGAAAGATGTTGCATGGATCGTAGTTGATAGACTTACGAAGTCAGCCCATTTCATACCTGTACGAGTCGACTATTCGCTGGATAAGTTGGTGGATTTGTATGTGTCAAAAATAGTAAGACTTCACGGAGTACCATTGTCGATTATTTCAGACAGAGATCTGAGATTTACGTCACGATTTTGGAAAAAGTTACAATAGGCCTTAGGCACAAAGTTGAGCTTTAGTACAGCTTTCCATCCGCAAACCGACAGGTAGTCGGAGAGAGTAATACAGATACTTGAGGACATGCTTTGATGTTGTGTTTTGGAATTCCAAGGTAATTGGGAGAATTACTTACCGTTGGTGGATTTCGCCTATAATAACAGCTTTCAGTCAAGTTTGAAGATGGCGCCTTATGAGGCATTGTATGGGCGTAAGTGCCGAACGCCTTTGTACTGGTCAGAACTCAGAGAAAACCAGATTCACGGGGTTGATTTGGTCAGAGAAACTGAAGAGAAAGTAAAGGTGATACAAGAATGTCTAAAAGCTACCTCAGATAGACAAAAGTCCTATGCAGACTTAAAACGAAAAGAGATTAAGTTTCAAGTCGGTAATAAAGTGTTTCTGAAAGTATCACCATGGAAGAAGGTCCTCAGATTTGGCCGAAAAGGTAAGTTGAGTCTGCGTTTTATCGGATCTTATGAGATTACCGAGAGGATAGGGCCGGTTGCTTATTGTTTGGCCCTCCCACCTAAGTTGAAAAAGATTCATGATGTCTTTCATGTGTCTATGTTACGCCGGTACCGCTCGGACCCTTCACATGTGATTGTACCATCAGAGGTAGAGATTCGACCGGACATGACTTATGGCAAAGAGCCGATTAAGATTTTGGCACGAGAGGTCAAACAGTTGAGAAACAAAAGTATAACCCTTGTGAAAGTGCTAAGGCAAAGACATGGAGTAGAAGAGGCTACATGGGAGCCTGAAGAGACTATGAGAAATCAATACCCCAGCCCTTTCACCGGTAAGATTTTCGGGGACGAAAATCCTTAAGGGGGAGAATTGTAAAAGCCTGATATAGGGGCTAATCAGAACAGTGGTTTCGGGACTACTAATCCGAGGTCAGAGAAAATTATTTTAGTACTATTTTATGAGTCAAAGCATGATTATATAGGTGCATGAAAATTTTGGTGCTTTAATTTTAGCGATTGCATGCTAAATCGTGAAAAAGGACTAAATCGCATAAAGTGCGAAAGTTCCATTTTATAAGCTAAAGGTGTCTAAAAGCCATAGAATATTAATTGGAGGCCTTTAATGTGCAATTAGACCCTTGGAATTAGAGTGGCCGGCCATAGGGGATAAGAAAGTCAAAATTAGTCAAAGTTGGTAAGGATTTGGTGACTAAATTGATTGTTTCATAATAAATTAAAGAAAGAAAAGATATCATATTTCTTCTCCTTCCTTCCAACGATAATTAGCAGAAAAAATAGGGGTTGAGAGCTCAAAAATTTTAGCAAGCTTCTCTCTTTACAAGTAAGTGATTTGATAATCATCCCTTGATAATAATTGTACTTTGAAACCCCTAAAGCTTAAGCTAGCTAATGAGGGGACTATTTTGCAAAATGGTTGAAAGTTTAGAGTTTTTCCATGTGAGCTTTAAGTTTTTTGCTGCATTTTTATGGAAGAAAATGAGTCTTAGATGTTAGATAAACAACTTTTGTGAAAGGTGTTTCCATGAAAACACCTAAAATGACCTTTTTGAGAAAGTTATAAATATGTAGTAAATGTGTGAAATATTGAGTTTTGATGGTTGCCATAAGAGAAATAAATGTTCACCTAGGCTCGTTAAAGAAAGAAATTTGATTAGAATTGATTTCCGAGCCTAGGGGTAAAATGGTCATTTTGGGAAAGTTTAAGGGCAAAATAGTAATTTTGCCAAAATGTGATTATTGAAATGTGTTTAATGTTGTAGCTACTAAATGAGATAAATTGTTATTATAGATCAAGAAGAGCAAAAAATTAACCTCGACCGAGGAAAGAGTAAAGTATCGTACTAGATCGATAATCTAGCCTATTTTGGAAACCGATGTAAGTTTGCGTGCAATAAATTCAACATCATGTTATTAAGTTTCTAAGTGTTGAATATTAGTGATGTTGTTGTATAAAATTTCTATGAATTTGAGTTCTGATGTCGATTGAGAAAATGATGAGAATCATATAAGACCATATCCGGGATTTGGCATCGACAATCGAATTAAGATCCCGTATAAGACCATATCTAGGATATGGCATCGACATCGAATATGAGAATCGTATAAGACCATATCCAGGATATGGCATCGACAACCGATAAGAGATCCCGTATAAGACCATATCGGGGATATGGCTTCGGCATCTAGAGGTGACCCCAAGTAAGACCATATCTGGGATATGGCATTGGTGTCGTACTTATGTAAATAATGATGATTATGTACTATTGAGTATCCCATGTGATTCAATGGGGTAATAATTAAGCTTGTATTAGAGATGAGATTAGTGCTAAATTCTTGTGATAAAGTGGTATAGGTACACGTGAGTAATTCACGAGAAAAGTTTACGATATGTAATATGAAATGCAATTGGTAAGAATGACCATGAGTAAGTTAAGGAAATGTGCCTAAGACTTTGTGTTTTATGTGATCCCATGGATGGAGGACATTAAGAGCCTTATGTTGTTATTTATTTCATACAAACTTACTAAGCTTTATGCTTACCCCTTTCATTCCCCTTTTCCTTGTAGCATTGCCAAGTTAGCTCGAGAATTCGTGGACGTCGGAGTTCAGAAATCGCACTATCGACTACTTTTTGGTATAGCCAAGTTAGATTTATTTTGAGTATGGCATGTATAGGACTTGGTCATTTTGTTATGTCATATTCGCTAGCCAACGTGTTGGCTATTAAAGTTGTTCAATTTATTTTGTAAATGGTCATGGGAAGTTGGCTTATACTTGACATGTTCATATATTCAATGATGATGAATTTCATGAAGTGTATGCTTGTGTGGATGTCTTGATTTTGAGTTATTAGAGGTGCCATATGGTCATAATATGTGTTTAATTGATTTGGTATCAGTGTGGTTGCTTGGTAGGGTGGCAAATGGCTTGGTAGATAGCCATATAATTGTCCACACGGGTAGACACACGGGCGTGTTTCTAGGCCGTGTGTGAGACACGGTCAGCCCCATGGGCGTGTGGAGAGGCCGTGTGTCCCCTTGCATGCTAGGTTTACAAGTCAGTATGCTCAATAGTAAACACACGGGCAGAGACATGGCCGTGTGTCTCAGCCGTGTGGGAGGCACGGCCATAGACATGGGCGTGTGCCCAGGCCGTGTGAAGTCTGCACCTGAAATTAGGAATTTAATTCGACACACGGTCTAAGGGCACGAGCATGCGCCTTGGCCGTGTGACCTTAGTGATGTGATGATGTCATAAACAGAATGCCAAGGTTTTGGCACATGGGCTAAGACACGGGCGTGTCGAGACCGTGTGAGGGACACGGGCCAGGGACACAGGTGTGTGTTCGGCTGTGTGAAATAAGTCAGTGCTGACCACGAGTGAAGAACCTGGGCATGTCCCAGGGGTACACGGGCGTGTCCCTTAGACAACACGGGCGTGTGGCCCCTATTTAGGCAAAAATTTTCTAAGTGCGTAAAAGTTTCCGGTTGAATTTCGAAACCTTCCGTAAGTATGTGTAAGGCCTTGTAGGCTTAAGATAAGGATGTTATGAGTTTGAATGAAAAGTTTTAAGTTGGAATGATCTTTTATGGCCCGATGTTGCATGTTTAAGAAAGTTGAGTTAGGTAATGCCTCGTATCTAGTTCCAGCTTTGAACACGGGTAATGAGTGTTACAAAGTTCTTTTGAACTTACCCCTTTTGTTTCCCTCATTTCAGGTGATCTTGAGTTGTAAGCTTGTAGAAAGGGACTAAACTAGAAGAAGCAATCTTTGCAATGAGCTTCGTCTGTTTCTGTTTTATAACATGCATATGTTTTGGGGTTGACATGAAATTATGTTTTGAAAATGACTCTACAATAAACAGTCTTTTTATTCATATACAATTTTTTTAAGAATGTTACCCCTTATGGGATTTGTCAAAGTTTGTTAGATTCTGATTTATGAAATGATTTCTACTATTATATGTCAAACTATTTTATATGTAATCATTACTTCTAGTATTGCATTTCTTAGAAGAGTTTTCACTTAAAGATTTAAATCTATTAACTTTTATTCTATGGCGTATACTGTTATTGACCACCTCCGGATGTAGCAACGTCCAGAGTGTGAATACTGCAACTAAAGATATAGATTTGAGGCGGTGTCCGCAAGTATACAGGTCAAGTTGTAATATAGTTTTTTTACAACGAATCACTTGGTAAGTATTCCGAGGATCGTACCCAAGGTATTGCAGTTAGGGGAAAACTGTTATCAAGCAAATTACGAGATTTAATTACTAATCTACTCAAGTCACGAATTAGTAGTGTTAATCAAGAAGTAAGATGATAATAATAAACTAAATAAATTTAACTAAACCTAAATATACTCCTAGATTCATGTATCGACTTTTCCTATTCATTGTTTTGACTACGTAAGTTCCTTTTAGCCTAGATCCAATTGTTTTATCTAATTAATTATTGATATAGGGTTCTAATCAATCATCTAGTCGATACCCTAGTAGGATCTTTCGATCTTCCACTAGAATAATGAGTTACCAAGAACTACTTATCTTCCAACCTCACAGTCTAGACTAGTTCGGGGTTAAGGTATTCACGGATAGGCCATACCAATTTTGGGTTAATTCTCACCTAAATGACTTCCTAGGGTTGTCAAGCTTAGGGTTTAAGTTTTTCCTCTCCCAAACATCTGACCCGCTAAGAAACTCTATAATTCAATCAATTAATTAAGTTAAAGCAATCGAAACATGCAAAATATATAGAAACATAAATTGATTCTAATCTTTACACAAACATTCATCTAACAATGTTAAAGAAAGAAATATAAAGAAGAGAATAAGGAAAAGAGATGCTCATGGATTTATTGATGAAAGCATGATTTCGGAATAATCTCCCCTCGTTGAAGTCTCACTTTGGAATAGGATCTTCTGATTACAAGAACATAAAAGACCTAAGTAAAACTAAAAATTAAAGAAAAACTTAAGAATCAAAACTCTAAAAATTGTGTTTTTAACCTGATTACAATGGCCTTTATATAGGCTCAACTAGGAATATTAAAGTGCCTAAATTATCCTTGAAGTCCTTAGAGTTTGATTAGGATAAATACACCTAATTTCCCTTCAAACCATAATTAAAATGTGCAGGAGTTTTTTGGTTGAGTAGGGGCTTGGTTGCAACATAGGCCTACGATGTTGCAACCAACCACAGGGGGTATGTTGCGACACAGAAAGGCTGTGTCGCGACATCAATGGCAATTTCGCTCCAGAACTTGTTTTTAGCTTCTGTCTTCGACATTGAGACATCTGTATCTTGGTGTCATGGCATATGCATTAGTTTTGGCCCAAATAAGCATCTTTAGCTCCCGACTTGACCTAAAATACCATGTAACCTTATTTAGATAAATAAAATGTAATAAAAAACTACTAGAAAGTATAAATTACTACTTTAAGTATGAAAACCTAAATATATACTAAGATGTTTTGATTTAACTATCAAACAAGCTAAATTTATGTGCAAAAAGAAGGTAAATAATAGTGTATTCCATGGCAGATCAGTTATATAAACTTGTGTTATGAAGAAGTTTGCTGATGCTCTGCCTAGATAAGCTAATATTTATAGAAAGTGAACTGAATATTTAACTATGCATATGTTTGTTTTCTGCCTGAGTAGCGCCACAATCGACCTTCAGGGATTGGGGTATTACAACATCCTACTTAGAATATGACTAGGGTGGATGACACACCCTAGTATTCCTACTAAGGTTGCTGTAACACCCTTAGCCTGTAACCATCATCGGTTTAGGGTTAAAGGCGCTACCAGACGAATCAGAACATTTTACAGACATTTCATAATATAATTCAAAGAATCCAATCCAAGTGTCCCTAAAATAGGTCTACGAGACCTTAATCATGCTTTAGAAAGGGGTCGGGACTAAACCAAACACATACAGAAATTCTCAGAAATTTAAAAATTTTTCAAAGTTACAGAGGTCACACACTCGTGTGGGCAGGCCGTGTGCCTCCCACGGCCTCAGACACGCCTGTGTGTCTAAGCCGTGTCAAAACAGGGCATACATACTGACTTGTCCACACAGTCGTGGACACGCCTGTGTGTCCAGCCCGTGGTCGAGTCTGACTTGTTTTGAAATACAACCACGAGGGACACGGTCGAGCCACACGCCCGTGTGCTCAACCGTGTGGGCAAATATAGGCCATTTGCAAGGCCAAAATGCCACCCACACTTTGGGTCATTCATACAAACACCTACAAGCATTATACCAAACACAAATGGCAAACTAAAACATACCAAATGTTTCATCACAACATATTATATGCCATTTAATTCAACCAAATCACAAGTATATCTAAGTAATATTCACCCATAAACTTACCAATTCATTATGGCATCTCTCCATCAATATTATACCAACTTTTCATCACCAAAACATAGATCAATATTATCATATGATCAACATTTAACAAAACACATAATATAGTTTATCTACTTATTCATAACATATCATTAACTAGCCATATCACATGGCTATGTACATATCACAAACATAATTCAAAGTGACTAGACTATACATGCCATACTTAATATATATACACTTTCAAAAGGTACCAAAAATAGGATTGAGTAGTGTGATGACGATCCTCGACGATCCCCGAGCCTTTCAGTAGCTTTGACGATCTATAACACATAAAGTAAGCTTTCAAAAGCTTAGTAATCTATATACAAATAAACTTAACATATAGGCATTCATTTATTCATCTCAAATATAAGATCACTAATAGCTCATTTGCAAATTCATAATTCTCCATAGCTCATTTGGTTAGCCATTTGCTTTCCAACATATATGCATCACCATGTACTTCATTAGATTATAGTTCATTCATTCACATACCACATTTTACTTTATCAAATCCATTCACATATCTCATCTAGGTAAGTTCATATAAACACTTACCTTTCATACACTTGCTTAGTGTACAATTCAAACGTACCTGATTCGTTTATACATTTCAGGTAGACTTTCATTTCTCGAATTTACCCGTTGAACCGTTCGGAATCAAATAGGATACTCAGAATGCTTAGAATAATCGTACAATGCCAACGTCCCAGACGTGGTCTTACATTTAACCAGATATCGATGCCACTGTCCCAGACAGGGTCTTACACGAATCAATACGATGCCAATGTCCCAGACATGGTCTTACACGTAAATCTCAAATTGATGCCAACACCCCAGATGTGGTCTTACACGATGTCTCATATCGATGCCAACGTCCCAGACGTGGTCTTACATGATATCACATATCGGACACCTATGTCATGACATATGTAATCCTATCTATTCCTAGGTTCGTACGGGACTTTTTCGGATGTTGACACCATGTCGATACTATCTCAGATTTCATGTACTCATCATCTCTTATACATTCATCATTATAAATTTTCATATGAACATACATATATCAATGTAAATACATTTATTTGTAAATAGATTTACCTCGGATTTGGATAAACAGAAACAAACTCGGCTACTCAATTACTTTCGATTTCCCACGATCTAAGTCCGTTTACTTCGGTTCTTGATCTATACATATTCAAATTTAACTCATTTATTCACTAATTCATTCAATTCAATCCAAAAGACATATTTAGGGTAATTTACAATTTAGCCCCCACATTTTCACATTTTTACATTTTAGTCCTTATTTCACAAAATCACAAAATACACATAATTTGCTTATACCATGCTTAGCCGAATATTCACTAATATCATACAAATCCATACATTTCATTTATTTCACATTTTAGTCCCTCAAAATATTATTTTCTCAATTAAGTCCAAATTACTCAAAATTACCAAAACTCCAAAGACAAAACATGTTAATCTAACACATATATTTCATATTTCATCATCAAACATCACAAAACTCATGGATTAATCAATGGAACTTTTCTTAATCTTCACCAATTCACAAAATTGAAGCATGGGTTTTGAAGAACACGAAGCAACGATTACAAAAATGTAAAAATTATAAAAAACCGAAGCAAAACATACCTTGAATCAAGCTTAGACTTAGTCGAAACCTAGTTGTTCTTCCTTTCTTTATTTTCTTTGTATTTTCGACACTCATGGATGAATATGATGGCCATTTTAATGTTTTGTTTTAATTATTATAGCTTAATTAATTCATTTACTAAATTAAACTTTAATAAACATATAAAACAAATATAATTCAAGGCCATTAATGTCCATTAACCATATTAATGGTTTAATTACTTCATAAGGCCACCACATATATAAAGACATGACACTTAGGTGCTTTTAACTTATGGCATGCTAATTTAGCATCTTTCACAATTTGGTCCTTTTATCAAATTAAGCACATAAATGACCAAATTAAATCACGAAACTTTCACACATACTTAATCACATATTATAGGCACGGAAAATAATATTAAAATATTTTTCTAACTCAGATTTGTGGTCCCGAAACCACTATTCCGCTAGGGTCAAAACCGAACTGTTACAATTCTCCCCCCTTAGGGATTTTAGTCCCCAAAAATCTTACCGTTAAACAGATTCAGATATTGTTGTCTTATTGAATCTTCAGGCTCCCACGTAGCCTCTTCAACTCCATGTCGATGCCACAGTACCTTAACTAATGGAATTTTCTTATTCCTCAATTCTTTCACTTCACGAGCTAAGATACGGATCGGTTCTTCTTCATAAGTCATATCAGATTGGATTTCAATATCAGACGGAGTTATCACATGTGATGGATCGGATCTGTACCGACGAAGCATTCACACGTGAAATACATTATGAATCTTTTCTAGTTTCGATGGCAACAACAACTTATAAGCAACTGGTCTAATTCGTTCGATGATTTCATATGGTCCGATGAACCTCGGACACAACTTGCCTTTACGTCTGAATCTGAGTACTTTCTTCCACAGAGATACTTTTAAGAACACTTTGTCTCCGATCTCAAATTCAATATCTTTCCGTTTCAAATCTGCGTAAGATTTCTGACGATTAGACGCTGCTTTTAGACTATCACGGATTACTTTCACTTTCTGTTCAGTGTCTTTTATCAAATCAACCCCGTGTATCTTATTTTCACTGAGTTCTGACCAGTATAGAGGTGTTTGACATTTGTGTCCGTACAAAGCTTCATAAGGTGCCATTTTGATGCTCGACTGAAAACTATTATTATATGCAAATTTGATCAATGGAAAATATTGTTCCCATGTACCCTTAAACTCAAGGATGCAACATCTCAACATATCTTCGAGTATCTGAATGATTCGCTCGGATTGACCATCCGTTTGCGGGTGCAAAGCTGTACTAAAATGCAATTTTTTACCTAAAGCTTCTTGTAACTTCTTCCAGAATCGTGATGTAAACCTCGGATCTCTATCAGACGCAATAGACAATGGCACTCCGTGCAATCTCACAATATCAGAAATGTAAAGTTCAGCTAACTTATCAAGTGAGAAATCTGATCGTACCGGAATAAAATGGGCTGATTTCGTCAATCTGTACACCACAACCCAAATTGCATCTTTCTTTCTCAGAGTCAAAGGCAAACCTGTAACAAAATCCATTTTCACTATGTCCCATTTCCATTTGGGAATCAAAATCGGTTGTAGCAAACCAGTCGAAACCTGATGTTCAGCTTTAACTTGCTGACAGACTAAACATTTAGACACAAAGTCAGAAATATCCCTTTTCATACCAGACCACCAATAGTGTTACTTCAAATCATGATACATCTTTGTACTTCCCGGATGAACAGATAGACGACTATTATGAGCTTCATTCAAAATTAGCTGAATCAACTCTGGATTTCTCGGAACACAAATTTGATCTCGAAATCTCAAGCAATCATCATCATCAACTTGAAACTTAGAATAGGAATTCGAATTACACTGAACTCGTTTCATTAGCAATTCATTATCAAATTTTTGAGCATCACATATTTATTGTAAAAACAACGGTTTCGCTTTCAATTCAGCTAAAACTGAACTATCATCAGATAAGTTCAAATGAACATTCATAGCACACAACGCAACTAGTGATTTCCGGCTCAATGCATCAGCAACAACATTTGCCTTACCCGGATGATAATCTATCACAAGCTCGTAATCTTTCAACAGCTCTAACCATCTTCTCTGACACAGATTCAAGTCTTTCTGAGTCATCAGGTACTTCAAACTTTTATGATCTGAATACACATGGCATTTCTCTCCGAAAAGATAATGGCGCCAAATCTTTAATGCAAACACAATCGCAGCTAGTTCAAGATCGTGTGTCGAATAGTTCTTTTCATGCGGCTTTAGTTGTCTTGAGGCATAAGCTATAACTTTGCCTTCCTACATCAGAACACACCCCAGACCATTCAATGAAGCATCACTGTAAATCGGAAATTCTTTACCCGATTCTGGTTGTACCAAAACTAGAGCTTCGGTTAACAGAGTTTTCAACTGATCAAAGCTTTTCTGACATTTATTGGACCATTCAAATCTCACATCTTTCTTAAGCAAACTAGTCAACGGAGTAGCTATCATCGAAAATCCTTTTACAAACCGATGATAATAACCAGCTAGTCCCAGAAATCTATGGACTTTAGATACATTCTTTGGAGGTTTCCATTCCAAAATAGCAGAAATCTTACTCGAATTAACTCGTATTCCAGAGGATGATACAATATGTCCCAGAAAACCAACTTCTCGCAACCAAAATTCACATTTACTGAACTTTGTATACAATTGCTTATCTCGCAGAGTTTGCAAAACAATTCTCAGATGCTCAGCATGCTCAATCTCGTCACGTGAATAAATCAAGATGTCGTCAATGAATACAACAACAAATTGGTCTAAGTACGGTCTGAAAATTATGTTCATCAAATCCATAAAAACGGTAGGAGCATTTGTTAGTCCGAAAGGCATAACTAAAAACTCATAATGCCCGTACCTCGTTCTGAAAGTAGTTTTCGAAATGTCTGAATCTTTTACTCGCAACTGGTAGTATCCCGATCTCAAATCTATCTTTGAAAACACAGTGGCTCCTTTCATCTGATCGAACAAATCATCAATTCTGGGCAGAGGATATTTGTTCTTTATAGTCACCTTGTTTAACTGACGATAATCAATACACATTCTCATCGTGCCATCTTTCTTTTTCACAAACAGAACAGGAGCACCCCCAAGGTGAGAAACTCGGTCTTGCAAACCCTCTGTCAGTCAACTCTTGCAATTGTGACTTTAGCTCTTTCAACTCTGTTGGTGCCATTCTATATGGAGCTATCAAAATAGGAGTTGTTCTCGCATACAAATCAATACCAAATTCAACTTCACGTATCGGAGGTAATCCCGGTAATTCTTCAGGAAATACATCAGGGAATTCACAAACCACTGGCACTGATTCAACTTTCTTTTCAGTCACTTTTGAGTCAATCACATAAGCAAAATAAGTTTTATAACCTTTTCTCAAATAATTCTGAGCTTTTAACACAAATATCACAACAGGTAACCCATTCAAATCATTAGACTCAATCCGAACTATTCCATCATTCTGACATCTCAAATCAATAGTTTTTCTTTTGCAATTCACAACAACATCATGCAACGTCAACCAGTCCATACCCAAAATTATATCAAACTCATCAAAGGGTAATAGCATCAGATCTGCCGGAAAACAAGCATATCTAAACATCAACGGACAGTTCTTGCATACTTTATAAACCAGGACACTTTTACCTAAGGGGTTCGATACTCTAATAACAAATTCAGTAGACTCTACAGGTAAAGTCTTACTGGATACTAAGTTCATGCATCTATACGAATGAGTAGAACCAGGGTCGATCAATGCAATCACAGAAGTATCATAAAGAGTAAATGTACCCGTTATAACATCAGGAGATGAAGCTTCCTCCCGGGCTCGAATGGCATACGCTCTGGCAGGTGCCCTAGCTTCAGATCTCGCTACGAAGTCTTTCACAATTCTCTGACTACCACTAGCATTTCTTGCATTTCTAGAAGGTCTACCTCTAGCTGAAACATTTTTAGATCTCGGATTTTGAACATTCTCTTGCTCAACAGACTCAGGGCAATCTCGGATAAAATGGTCTAATGATCCACATCTGAAGCAAGCTCGATCATTCAACCTACAACTTCCCGGATGTCTTTTACCACAATGTTTACATTCAAGTCTCTCAGATCGGACATTTCCAACACTTGCCATCGAAGTTGCTGGAGTTTTGGAAGTCAACTGTGATCTAGCTCGATCTCTATTCAATTATCCCACATTAGCTTTGGAACGACTATGTTCATCTCTAAATTTCTTTGATGCAGACTGAAATGATTTACTCAAAAATCTCTTTCTCACGTCTCTTGCTTCAGACTCAGCTTTTCTTTTATCTTTCCCGAGTGCTTCAGCTTTGCATGCTCGATCAACAAGCACAACGAACTCTTTTATTTCCAAAATCCCTACTAGCAACCGAATATCTTCATTTAGACCATCTTTAAATCTTTTGCACATTATTGCATCGGTTGATACACATTCCCGAGCATACTGACTTAATCTTATGAACTCTCTTTCATACTCAGTGACAGACATGCGACCCTGCTTCAATTCCAGAAACTCTTTCTATTTCTGGTCTATGAATCTCTAACTGATGTATTTTTTCCAAAACTCAGACTGGAAGAAATCCCAAGTAACCCGTTCCTTTGGAACCATAGAAATCAAAGTCTTCCACCATTGATAGGCTGCATCTCGTAACAAGAAACAACACATTTTATGCATTCTTCAGGATTCAATAACATTTCATCAAATACTCGAATTGTGTTCTCGAGCCAAAATTCCACTCTCTCTGCATCATCATCACTAGTGGCCCTGAACTCTTCAGCCCCATATTTACAGATTTTGTCGACCGGAGGTATAGCAGAAGTCTGAGGAGGATTAAGCGCGGGAGGAGGTTGTGACACAGCCGAATTATTCCTTACAAACTGAGTGAACCACTCACTCACCATTTGGAAAAAGGCTTGTTTAGCCTCTCCCTCTTGACCACTCATAGTCGGTCTCGAATCAGATGGCGCTGTCCCTTGAGCGGGAGCAGGCGCATTGCTTTCAACATCGTTAGCTACGGCTCTTTTGGGATCCATTACTATACGAAGAACACATTTTTCACGTCAGGATTCATCACACTATCACACTTCATATATATGGCATGTATAGCTAGACTCTCTCACACTACGTTAGTCCGAGAATCGACTAAACTGTAGCTCTGATACCAATCAAATGTAACACCCCTAGCCCGTAACCATCACCGGTTTAGGGTTAAAGGTGTTACCGGATGAATCAGAACATTTTACAGACATTTCATAATATAATTCAAAGAATCCAATCCAAGTGTCCCTGAAATAGGTCTACGAGACCTTAATCATGCTTTAAAAAGGGGCCGAGACTAAACCGAACATATACAGAAATTCTCAGAAATTTAAAATATTTTCAAAGTTACAGAGGTCACATGCCCGTGTGGCCAGGCCGTGTGCCTCCCACGGCCTCAGACACGCCCGTGTGTCTAAGCCGTGTCAAAACAGGGCATACATACTGACTTGTCCACACGGCCGTGGACGCGCCCGTGTGCTTCACCCGTGGTCGAGCCTGACTTGCACCATACGGCCAGTCACACGCCTGTGTGTTCAACCCGTGGTCTTGTCTGACTTATTTTGAAATACAAACACGAGGGACACGGTCGAGCCACACGCCCGTGTGCTCAACCGTGTGGGCAAATATAGGCCATTTACAAGGCCAAAATGCCACCCACACTTTGGGTCATTCATACAAACACCTACAAGTATCATACCAAACCCAATTGGCAACCAAAAACATACCAAATGGTCATCCTTCTCAATTCATTCAAGTACATTTCATCACAACATATTATATGCCATTTAATTCAACCAAATCCCAAGTATATCTAAGTAATATTCACCCATAAACTTACCAATTCATTATGGCATCTCTCCATCAATATCATGCCAACTTTTCATCACCAAAACATAGATCAATATTATCATATGCTCAACCTTTAACAAAACACATAACACAGCTTATCTACTTATTCATAACATATCATTAACTAGCCATATCACATGGCTATGTACATATCACAAACATAATTCAAAGTGACTAGCCTATACATGCCATACTTAATATATATACACTTTCAAAAGGTACCAAAAATAGGATTGAGTAGTGTGATGACGATCCTCGACGATCCCCGAGCCTTTCAGTAGCTTTGACGATCTATAAAACAGAACAAACACACACAAAGTAAGCTTTCAAAAGCTTAGTAAGCCATATACAAATAAACTTAACATATAGGCATTCATTTATTCATCTCAAATATAAGATCACTAATAGCTCATTTGCACATTCATAATTCTCCATAGCTCATTTGGTTAGCCATTTGCTTTCCAACATATATGCATCACCATGTACTTCATTAGATTATAGTTCATTCATTCACATACCACATTTTACTTTATCAAATCTATTCACATATCTCATCTAGGTAAGTTCATATAAACACTTTCCTTTCATACACTTGCTTAGTGTACAATTCAAACGTACCTGATTCATTTATACATTTCACGTAGACTTTCATTTCTCGGATTTTCCCGTAGAACCATTCGGAATCAAATAGGATACTCAGAATGCTCAGAATAATTGTACAATGCCAACGCCCCAGACGTGGTCTTACATGTAAACAGATATCGATGCCACTGTCCCAGACAGGGTCTTACACGAATCAATACGATGCCAATGTCCCAGACATGGTCTTACACGTAAATCTCAAATCGATGCCAAAGCCCCAGACATGGTCTTACACGATGTCTCATATCGATGCCAACGTCCCAGACGTGGTCTTACACGATATCACATAACGGACACCTATGTCATGATATATGTAATCCTATCTATTCCTAGGTTCGTACGGGACTTTTTTGGATGTTGACACCATGTCGATACTATCTCGGATTTCATGTACTCATCATCTCTTATACATTCATCATTATAAATTTTCATATGAGCATACATATATCAATGTAAATACATTTATTTGTATACAGACTTACCTCGGATTCGGATAAACGGAAACGAACTCGGCTACTCAATTACTTTCAATTTTCCACGATCTAAGTCTGTTTTCTTCGGTTCTTGATCTATACATATTCAAATTTAACTCATTTATTCACTAATTCATTCAATTCAATCCAAAACACATATTTAGGGCAATTTACAATTTAGCCCCCACATTTTCACATTTTCACATTTTAGTCCTTATTTCACAAAATCACAAAATACACATAATTTGCTTATACCCATGCTTAGCCGAATGTTCACTAATATCATACAAATCCATACATTTCATTTATTTCACATTTTAGTCCCTCGAAATATTATTTTCTCAATTAAGTCCAAATTATTCAAAATCACCAAAACTCCAAAGACAAAACATGTTAATCTAACACATATATTTCATATTTCATCATCAAACATCACAAAACTCATGGATTCATCAATGGAACTTTTCTTAATCTTCATTAATTCACAAAATTGAAGCATGGGTTTTGAAGAACACGAAGCAACGATTACAAAAACGTAAAAATTATAAAAAACTGAAGCAAAACATACCTTGAATCAAGCTTAGACTTAGCCGAAACCTAATTGTTCTTCCTTTCTTTATTTTCTTTGTATTTTCGGCACTCATGGATGAATATGATGACCATTTTAATGTTTTGTTTTAATTATAATAGCTTAATTAATTCATTTACTAAATTAACCTTTAATAAACATATAAAACAAATATAATTCAAGGCCATTAATGTCCATTAACCATATTAATGGTTTAATTACTTCATAAGGCCACCACATTTATAAACACATGACACTTAGGTGCTTTTAACTTATGGCATGCTAATTTAGCATCTTTCACAATTTGGTCTTTTTCTCAAATTAAGCACATAAATGACAAAATTAAATCACGAAACTTTCACACATACTTAATCACATATCATAGGCACGTAAAATAATATTAAAATATTTTTCTAACTTGGATTTGTGGTCCCAAAACCACTATTCTGACTAGGGTCTAAATCGGACTGTTACAATTGCCGCCCTGTTCATGTTTATAAGGGTTTTTTGGGCCTTTCTCACATCAGGTCCAATTACAAGTACTTCTTGGAGCTTTTTGACTCATTGCACTGTAATATGATCCAATCCAATTTGGTTTTTCTATTTTCCAAAATAAAATTTAATATATATAAAAAATTCTCATCCTTATTTTACCCTAAGCAAAATTTTGACGATTTTACCACTAGTAAAATTTTGATGATTTTGCCCTTAGTAAAATTTTGAGAAAATATGTTCAGTATTTCACAACTCAACATGTTCACTATGATCGAATGGTTTATTTTCATTTTTGGGCTTCAAAATAGTCCAAAAATATAAACTCATTTTTTCGATCAGTTTTTAAGTAATCCATATAGGATTGCAAATGGATAATTTCCATTACCATTTTTGGAAACCTACATTTCCAAATGATTTCATTTCTCCATTTTGGAGAAAACCATAATCATTCCTGAATGTTTCTCATTTCTCTTTTCCTATTGATTCCGTTCATTTCTATTCAAACACGCAATTCATTTATGGTTTCAATGAACTAACGAATGGACTGATTGGAAATATGTAGTTGAGGCTCAAATGATTTATAATTAAGTTTTGGCTTTTCACCTATTAATTATAAACTTATTTAGTCACGAAGAAATTCCACTATAGTATCGTAACTGAGCTCTCCCCAATGACATACCATTACAAAAGCAACTACCCAGTGCTCGTCCAATGACCTTGTCATAAGTGTATTACCCTCATAGGATATCATTAATCTCTTTGGAATAATATATGTTCTCCCAATATGATCCTATTTTATCTCACAGTAACCATTACATCTTTATTCATGAAAAGTCAATCACTATCAAATAGTGATCAAGTCATACATAACAAAGACAGACGACCCGAGGCCACATTTAATTTTCATCAACCATGTAATGCCAATGAAAAGATACCATTTACCTATGTTTTGGGCTATGAATTCCACTGTTGTGAATGACGCTACATACTATAGAAGTCGTACACCCAACCCATCAGTTTTCGGTTCCTTATCTATTTGAACTCAGGCTTTTACTTACATCAAAGTGTTCGAGTCACGCATACATAGTTCGCCATCCACTCAGGATTTAGGTATGCCACACTATGAACCTCACAAGTGAATAAACCATAACTGGATTTAAGATCTATTCTGCTTGAGTCTTGTCTAATGTACTATTTGTCTATTTAATCACATCTATGTATCTATCTTTTGGGAGTTATTCGCTTCGATGCCCAAGATAAAACATCTCCTCAATTGGACTTGATAGAATACATATTATTCTTTCAATCGGTTTTCTCATTTTTTATTAGACTAATAACATGTTTAGGTTCGTCTTCTAATACTAGTTGTCTTTTTGTACTACGATCCAACCACGTTATACCACTTAGCATCAGTTTAAATAATAGACAACCAATGAGCAACATTTTCTTCTATTTTGATTTGCGTGCAAAAATCATTTGAGGATAATAATACAAAGCATACTAATTTAATTTATGAATAATTTTATTAACCAATTTGTTCGAAAAAATTACAAGTGTACTTAGACGAAAATACTACACTTAGGGCACAAAATCCAACAACTACATGGTTCTTTGAAATGTAACATTGCCACGGGTCATTTGTCTAGGACGAATGATTAAATTATTATATATTTGTAATTGACTTTTTCATGAAGATGTATTAGTTACCATGAGATAAAATAGGATCATATTAGATAAACAATTTTAACCCAAAGAAATTAAGGATGTCCTTTGAGAGTAGCACACATATGACAAGGTCATTGGACGAGTATAAATAAGTTACTTTTGTAATGGTATATAATATGGAGAGTTTAGTCATGATACTTTTAGTGGATTGGCTTTCTATGAATAAATAATGTTGTAATTAATAGACAAGGAGTCGAAACTTAATTATATATTGTTTGAGCCCTAATTATATATGTCCAATCGATCCATCTACTAGCTTAACACAATCTTCTAGAGATTGCATTTGAACCGATACAAGAAATGAATGAAAATGACAAATTAGAGAAATAGATCACATGTATCACTATCTACAATGAATGTGTTTTCCCACTATGAGTAAAAGATGACTTAGAAGTTAAATTAATTAATCATAAAACTTTTATGGAACAAGAATTCTTGTGATTTTTTCTCTATAAATAGAGACTACGGGGTAGGTAAAATATACCACATTGAGTGTTGTTACCCTATCCTTTTCTAGTAAGATTTATTCTACAAATAAATTCTATTTTTCGAGAGAGCTCAACCTAGATTTTTAACCTATAGGGAGAAATTAGTTTTCTCCATTGGAAAATTAATTGTTTTCATTGTGTATTATTCATTCGTGAATTTAAAGCTCGTGCTCTAAGCAATTTGAGGGTTCGAGAATAACAAAAAAAATCGAGTTGGTAGAAAGTTAGGAAACGACCAAGTTCGCTTAGCCCAAAACACAGGAACTAATTTTGTAAAGGTTTATTGCTATAAATAACACAATAACTCTATTTTAGAAAAAAAAATATCTTCTGTTGTGCAACAAATTCATTTTATAAACTGAATTTTTTCAACAATTGGTATTAGAACTAGGTTGTACTATGTTTATTGTGTAAATCAGATTACCGAATTTACTTCTCTCTCTCTCTCTCTCTCTCTCTTGATTGATTGATTTTTAAGAAATGGAATTCTTGCATTATATGCATGTTTTGAATTTATATATGTGAATGAATGAATTATTATTTTATATTTGTTTTAAAGTAATTTTGTCAAAAATTATGGTTTCTAACATTTAGATCGTTTGTATTAAGGTTTTTTTTTTTAATTTTTGAGTTTGTAATTAGCTAGTGGACTATTATCTCCATGCGTGTTTTTTTTTTTTGTAAAATTTAAAAAATCATGTGAGCCGGAAATAGGCTAAGATTTTATGTAACCTTAAATTTTTTTAGCATAACCTAGAAAAATGTGACGAACACATAACCCAAACAACAAGGGTGTTGAACGAATGTACAACAAACATAAAAAATTGACATTATGAACGGCTGCCAGATTGCTACAACCAATGTGATTGTGTAAGGGGCATCACACCTGATCGTTGTTTTCGCAATGTCAAAGTCTTAAAATTTATAAAAAAGAATGATCGAACCTAGAAACTAACTATGACAACGATTTGAGGCAAGCGGACCTATCGAACAGTAGTATAGCTTAGGCAAGATCGGATTGTCGAACCCAAAGGAACCAAAAGTACTAATACTAACTTTCTTCTTATTATCTAGCCTAAAATAAGTGAAGTTGTTTTTTAATCTAAATTTAACTAACTACTAAGCTAAAGACGCAAAGACAAAAAGAATGAATTGGGGAAATACCGTTGGAAAAACTCAGTTGATTAAGACGATACCTTTAGGAAGAATCCACCAAGACTTCACTTGTTATCTAACTCTGAACCAGACAATTTATTCACTTGACTTGATCTGTAAGACTCCCTAATGTATATTAAACCCTCTCTCGAAGCGAATAACGTCTAACCCTAGGTTGATTAATTGAAATCTCTTTCTAATTAAAACCCCTAGAATTGCATTAACTCGATCTATGGACTCCCATATTAGGTTTCACCCTAATTCGGCAAAATCTCGTCACCCTATCTCTAGGCGCGCAATCAACTCCGCTTAATTATGCTAGATCTACTCTTAAGCAGGGACTTTTGCTCCTCCACCTAAGCACATCAGACTTGAATCAATATCCCGAAAATATTAACACAAGAATTAAGAACACATAATTAAGAACAAATCAAGTATTTATCATATAGTTCAGCAAACCATAACAAGATTCATCTAAGTTTCATCCCCTTCAGGTATCTGAAGGGTTTAGTTCATAACAATAAAAAAAACATCTCAGAAGAAAAGATAAAACAAAACATAAGAAATCCCTAAAACCCCCTGAAGGAATTGAAGGAGAGATCCGCCATCTTGAGTAGAATTAGAAGCTTCTTGAGATGGATCAACTGGCTATCTTCGAGTGTTTCCCACAAATCTGACATTTTCGGCTCGGCTCCTTGGCCTAGCTCACCGCCCCTTCTAGGTTATACTTAGGGTGTTTATATAGGCTTTTGAAATAGGTTTCTTTGCCCCTAAGTATCCTTTTCCGAGTGAAATTGCTTTTTTCCACGACAGGGACACAGCCATGGCACACGCCCGTGTGAATCGTCTTTAGGCCGTGTTCGGATTTTAATGAGGTGACATGCCTGTGTAAATCATGACCAGGCCGTGTTCTAGTCTATCAGGGAGACACGGCCCTGTTGGTTCAAGTCGAGGACGTGTCGATTTTCACTTTGGCCCGATTTGGTCTGTTTTAAGCCTGTTTCTCATTCTTTCCATCCTCCGATGCTTTCCTGAGTATAAATCAAGGGATAAATCATCCAAAAGTCTACTAAATGTGGGATTAAAATATGTTACTTTTACGGTTTATCACATACCCCCACACTTAAGCTTTTGCTTGTCCTCAAGCAAAATTCTCAACTTACAATTAAAACGAACTTTCCATGATTCAATATTCCTATCAACAATGTCTCATCATAATTCATAGATAATTTATACACGGATAATTTAACTCAAAGAGTCCTAAAGATTCAAACAATATAAGTCATACATTTGTAGCACAAAACATAGGTGTTTCCCCTCATCTAAATAATTACTTCTGATCCAAAACCTATAAGGATTGACATCCTCACAAAAGATTCACTCAAATCACTCGAAGTGTTTAAGGTTCATAATTAAGCACTCAAATGTCAAACCTGAAAAGTTAATCCCATAGGCTTGCATGAAAATCAAATCTTCACCACTGTAATATGAAATGATGCACAAATCAAAAGGTCTTTATCAGGGTTGTAACGTGGCTTGGATTAAGGTGTGGATAAAGACTGAATTAGAGGGTTAGAATTGAGATCGACCTGAAAAATTACCTAACTAGAAATAACAAACTGAAAAATAAATAATTACATGAATTGAAACTTTGAAACTAATAATACGAGCTTCTTAGACTTTAACGTATAAGCTCGCTTTTCATCATACTAATACTGAATATACTTCGATGTTTGTTTTTTTAAAGAATAAATCATAATAAAGAACTTTAACAACTGAAATAAAGAACATAGTTAGACAACTGGTCAAATCAAATCTCGACAAAAAAGGGTAGTCAAGAAGAATGGTGATAACAAATACAAAGGTTTTTGGGTTAATATTAGTGGGTGAGTCAATAAAAAGGGTTGTTAGGATCAAAGGGGTTCACTAGGGGTTAATTATGAAAGTAGGCTTTTTATGGAGTAAGTGGGTTAAATCTTAGGTGCCTTTATCATTTCTGTATATCAAATCAAAGATGTGGTCTCAACATGTATAATCAAGGCAAGTTCTAGAATAACAGTTCAATGTTGACACACTCATAATAAAGAAGTGAGCATGAAAAAGGATATATGCTCTTACAAGGCTCAAAATCTCACAAAAAATTATGGGTATTTTGATATCAACCTCGTAAATTTCAAATTTCAAAGTAATATTCAAATTCAGGTAGACAACCTAGAAAAAATTTTAATACCAAAAAATAGACTTATCATGCTTGATTCTTTAGTATCTTAGAATTTAATTATCAATGCACAGTTATCAATGACTTAATCTAAGACATATCAATAAAAATCATCAATCATGGGAATTTCATTCTAATGATAATATGAGAAATTTACTTTAAGACAAGGCATAATTCAGGGATTTGAGAATAATGCAAAAAGTTTGGTACCTAATTTCAGGAATTTGAGAATAATGAAAAAAGTTAGGCACCTTTTTAGGTTGTTCACCCCCCACACACTTAAGATGTACATTGCCCTCAATGTACAAAGATATATATATAAGTATAAATTCAAAAGATATGGAGAGAAGTGAAACTCCCTGAATGATGGATGAAATCCTTGCGTTGGAGGTAAAAGATAAGATGGAGGGGTCGTTCTTTATGACGATCCTGCGCTAGATGAAGAAATTGGGTAGCTCATGGAGGATTAGCCAGGAATTATTAAGACACATTTAAAATAAACTAAATATATAATTAAAGACAAGAAAGATAAAGAGAAAGAAAATAGAAAGTAAAATAAAATTAAAAGAAAAGATGGATGGACTGAGGGGTCCTTATTGTTGGATGGTTCGCGAGGTGGGTGTGACCTCTAAAGCTGGGGAGGTGCTGGCGGTGGCAGAAGTGGCGTGATTCCCAAGCAGCCTGAATAACCTAAAACCAAGAAACTAAAATAAAATGAGTTAAATTAAGCAGAAGAGAAGTAAAGATAAGGAAATTAAAGCAAAAGAGAAAAATGAAATAAGAACTAAATGGCCTCAAATATCCTTGGCTCGTCGAATGATTGAAGCGGCCGGCATGAACTTATATAGATCGGTCTCCCTGAGGAGACTGTGCTTGATTCCTTCCGCTTCTTCGGCATTTGGTGTAGCTCAAGAGTATAGAGAAGGGAGGGGAGAAGAAAAGTAAGGAGATGGTTGAGAAAGAAAAGAAAAACTAAATGGGCTGAATGGGTGAGAAGATGGAGGGGTGGGTGGTTTAAATAGAATTCTTAAGTCAGGCACATTCCCACGCCCGTGTTCTGGTTACCACGCCCGTGTGTAACTACCAGTGTCGACCACGGCCGCATCGCACGGCTGTGTTGAGCGTCGTTCATGTCTCCCACGCCCATTTTACAGATTGCTAAGCCCGTTGGTGATAAGTTAGTGTCGTCCACGGCCGCGTCGCACGGTCGTGGCATTTTGTCAGTGTCCGTGGGGTGGTGGTTGGAGTCCGTGACTTGAAGATTTGATTCTTTCTGACTTGTACCTCTTCTGCCATTGTCAGTACAGAGATTCTGTACCTTCACACGGCCACGGCCGTGTGCAAGGCCGTGTGGGCTGGAAATCTGCACTTTTGGTTAGTTTAAAACTATGTGTTTAAGACTAAGAGAATAGAAGAAAATAAAATGAAAACAAATACGAAAGTAATTAGGGTTAGTGCTCGGGTTGCCTCCCAAGAAGCACTCGTTTAAAGTCTTAAGCTAGACTTTCCTCGTATTCGCAACAAATTAGGGTGGTTTAAAAATTTGAATATCTTCCCTCATGTTATCAGTTCTATTTCCTTGATAAAGTTTAAGTCGAGAAGCGTTTATATTGAAAGTACCAAAAATAGGATTACTTACCTCGATTGTTCCGTATGGGAAAATGTTGTGTACCTCAAGAGGAATTTCTTCGTTTGTGTTCAGGTCTGATGTGATGAGGCGAGGATGCGCTTTATCTAACGATGCACTGGTCTCCTATTTTGAAGTGGTTTGTTGTTCCTATGAGCTCTTCTGGGGGCTCCTTCGGTTTTACTTCGTGTGGTTTCGGTTCTTCTTTGAATTGTGTTTTCCACTCTTCTAATTTGTCGACCCTAAGGCTTCGTTCCTCATGTGATTCTTCTTTGTTGTCATGGGGTCCATGATTCGGCTCGAGTTTGTAACCTTGTGGTGTTTTCTATGGTGAAAGTTGAACAACTTGGTTATCAAATGAATTTACTTTTCACCTTCATCAATTGTTGTCTGGCCGAGTCAAGAGCTTATAAAGCGATCGATTCGTCACCTACACAGTATGAGTTCTCTGTACCAACATCAATTTTTGTTCTTGATTTGCTAAAAAGGGTCTTCCTAAAATTAAGGGAATCGAATTATCCTCATCCATGTCTAAGACAACAAAATCTCTTTGGGAAAACGAATTTATCAATTTTTACAAGAACATCTTGATAATACCCCTAGGAATTCTAACAGTTTTATCAGCTAGTTGAATGCTCATCCTAGTTTGTTTGGGTTTCCCTAGACCTAGTTGTTTAAACAATTTATAAGGCATGACATTTATGCTTGCCCCTAGATCAGCTACCGCATTATCAATAGGTAAACTTCCAATTAAACATGGAATCGTAAAACTCCCTGGATCTTTTAATTTCTGTGGTAGTTTATTTTGCAAGATTACCGAGTACATTGCGTTTAGTTCCACGTGTGATGCCTCGTCTATCCTTCGCTTTTTCGTCAATAGCTCTTTTAGGAATTTTCTAGAGTCTGGCATCTGCGTAAGAGCTTCAAGTAACGGTAAGTTAATATGCAATTTCTTTAAAAGTTTAAGAAACTTACTGAACTGTTCCTCTGTGTCGTCTCTCTTTAATGCTTTGGGATATGGTATGCGAGGTTGGTACTCTTTGATTACCGATTTTGGCTTGTTATTACTTACCTCAACCTTACCTTCTTTGACCACATTCTCTTGCCTTAAATTGGGCTCGTCTAACCCTGCACTTTCTTGAGCTGTTATGGCTTGGATTTGCTCCTTTGGGTTAATCTTAGTGTTGCTTGGTAGACGCCCTTGCGGTCGTTCGGAAATTAACTTTGCAAGTTGTCCAACTGTCTTAGTAAGTTCCCCGACTTGATTCTCGATCCCTTTGATCGATGCTTGTTGATTCATAAGGGTGGTTTCAGTGTCTTGGAGACGGTTATCTGTGGCTGCCATGAATTTTGTCAACATCTCTTCAAGGTTCGGCCTCTTTTCTGTGGATAGAAATTTTGCTTTTGGAAATTTTGAGGAGGTTGTTGTCTTTGAATTCCTTGATTTCCTTGACCTCCCATGAAAAATTTGGGTGGTTCCTCCAACTGGATTATAAGTATTACTATAAGAGTTATTATTAGATCTGAAATTATTACCTATATAGTTCATCTATCCGCTACGTGTCGGTTGGTAGGGTGGGTACTCGGGATTCGCCATAGTTCCACTTGCGTCGCATTGCATTCTTGGATGTACTGCAAAGAACACAAACTATCAAGCTTTCTATTCATCATCTCTACCGTGTTGATAGCATGGTTCACTGCGTCGAGGTTGAAAACTCCGGCTGATTTTGTTGGTTTTGTCCTTGAAACACGCCACACGATAGTTATTCAGGTGACATCTCTTCAATAAACTCGTAAGGTACGCTTCGGGAGTTACGTTGTTCGGGGTTCCACCCGGATTGAATAATTTAGTTGCCTCGTTGAGGGTTTACACCGTTATAGAAAGTTTGGACTTGGAGCCACAAGGGTAAACCATGGTGCGGACACCTTCTCAAGAGATCCTTGTATCTCTCCCATGCGTCGTATAATGTCTCTAAATCCATCTGCACAAAAGAAGAGATATCATTAAAGTAATTTGGCCGTTTTGGCGGTAGGAAATATTTTAATAAAAAATTTGGTCATTTGATCCCATGTAGTGATTGACCCTCGTGGTAATGAGTTTAACCACTGTTTAGCTTTATTCCTTAATGAAAAGGGAAATAACCGAAGATGGATGGAATCATCAGAAACACCATTTATTTTGAAGGTATCACAGAACTCTAAAAAATTAGCTATATGAGTATTTGGGTCTTTGTCCTGTAAACCATCAAATTGAACAAATTGTTGAATCATTTTATGCAGTGTTAGGTTTTAATTCAAAATTATTAGCGACTATAACGAGCCTAACAATACTTGATTCTGCTCTGTTAAATGAGGTTTAGCATAATCATACATAGTATGCGGAGCATTATTTTACGCCACATCTTGTGGTGGTGGATTATTCTCGCCCATCCCTTGATAGGATTGGATCGCCTTCTCGTTCTTTTACGTATGTAATTTAGGGCTCGCCTAATTTCTTTGCAATTCTCGCGACGGTAGCTTCAATATCAACATCGTATACTAGTGGTCCTCTCGGGTTCCTTCTAGTCATAAACTAGAGGTACTGCTAGGAAAAGAAAGAAAGAAAATTTAGCAAAGTTAAAAACAAAACAAAAATAAAAGTAAATTACGGAAAATAATGGCCAAAGTAATAAAAATAGAGCTTTCTTAATATTTTAGTTCCCCGGCAACGGCGCCAAAAAACTTGATTGTTGTTTTCGCGATGTCAAAGTCTTAAAATTTATAAAAAAGAATGATCGAACCTGGAAACTAACTATGACAACGATTTGAGGCAAGCGCACCTATCGAACAGTAGTATAGCTTAGGCAAGACCGGATTGTCGAACCCAAAGGAACCAAAAGTACTAATACTAACTTTCTTTTTATTATCTAGCCTAAAATAAGTGAAGTTGTTTTTTAATCTAAATTTAACTAACTACTAAGCTAAAGATGCAAAGACAAAAAGAATGAATTGGGGAAATACCGTTGGAAAAACTCAGTTGATTAAGACGATACCCTTAGGAAGAATCCACCTAGACTTCACTTGTTATCTAACTCGAACTGGACGATTTATTCACTTGACTTGATCCGTAAGACTCCCTAATGTATATTAAACCCTCTCTCAAAAGCGAATAACGTCTAACCCTAGGTTGATTAATTGAAATCTCTTTCTAATTAAAACCCCTAGAATTGCATTAACTTTCGATCTATGGACTCCCATATTAGGTTTCACCCTAATCAAGGCAAAATCTCGTCACCCTATCTCTAGGCGCGCGATCAACTCAGCTTAATTATGCTAGATCTACTCTTAAGCAGGGACTTTATCTCCTCCACCTAAGCACATCAGACTTGAATCAATATCCTAGAAATATTAACACAAGAATTAAGCACACATAATTAAGAACAAATCAAGTATTTATCATATAGTTCAGCAAACGATAACAAGATTCATCTAAGTTTCATCCCCTTCAGGGTATCTGAAGGGTTTAGTTCATAACAATAAAAGAAAACATCTCGGAAGAAAAGATAAAACAAACATAAGAAATCCCTAAAACCCCCTGAAGGAATTGAAGGAGAGATCCGCCGTCTTGAGTAGAATTTGGCTTCTTGAGATGGATCAAGCGGCTATCTTGAGTGTTTCCCACAAATCTGACCTTTTCAGCTCGGCTCCTTGGCTTAGCTCACCGCCCCCTTCTAGGTTATACTTAGGGTGTTTATATAGGCTTTTGAAATAGGTTTCTTTGCCCCTAAGTGTAACACCCCTTACCCGGGTTCTACGCCGGGAACCGGGCCCGAGGCGTTACCGAACTCAAACCACTTGATCGCCACTTAGGCTCAATGTCATTACTCACTATAGCCTCATTCTCGACTTACGAGGCCTCACTCATACACACGAGGGCTCTCTAGACTAATCCGGAACTTTTATGATCCTTAAAATTTTCTCTTTTATACAGGTCTCACACGCCCGTGCAAGATTAAACACGCTCGTGCATGGACACACACGCCCATGTTCCCTAGCCGTGCTAAAAATTCGAGCATTCTGCCAATTGCCCCACGGCCATGGCACGCCCGTGCTCCCCAACCATGGTGAACACTGACTTCCCTCGACGGCCTAGAGTCTAGACACACGCCCGCGTGTGGCTGGCCGTGGCCAACAACGATTAATCCCAGACGCCCTAGGCACACGCCCGTGTGACTAGTCCGTGGTCTATTCTGTTTTAAA
This sequence comes from Gossypium sturtianum, assembly GCA_025698515.1. Classification (NCBI taxonomy): domain Eukaryota; kingdom Viridiplantae; phylum Streptophyta; class Magnoliopsida; order Malvales; family Malvaceae; genus Gossypium; species Gossypium sturtianum. The sequence goes on along the minus strand of CM046943.1, from coordinate 31,732,925 downwards.
ATATTAACATGCAGAGGACACACGGCCACAACACACGCCCATGGGCTGACCGTGTGTCACACATGGTCTAGACACACGCCCGTGTGTCTAACCACATGGTCAAGGACAAAGCTAAGTGCCAAGTTCTTTTCACCCTTCTAGCATACACAACATATACTCATCTAACACCATCATAATCAACTCAAATTGAAGTGCATTCTCACATAGAAAACTACATCTTTCTCATATAATGTAATAGCCAACAACCATGGCATTATACAAAATAAGCTATCCATCTAAAGGCCAACACATCTTAGCCATTTACAACAAAATCCACTAACTTGTCTAGCCCCTATACATGCCATATACAAAACATTAAGTTTCATGTACCAAAGTGTTTGATATGTGGGCTATCTTACGATGATCCTCGTATCTCGATTCAACGCTTTTAATCTATAAGACAAGGGAAAAGAAAGAGAGTAAGCTTTGAGCTTAGTAAGTTTACACATAAACAATTAAGCAAGATAGTATAAGCTAAGCAACCATTAGCATTATACCAATAAGTAATTCACAACTATGCTTACTCTTTCTATCCCTTACCACATTTCCAACACATCATGAGTCACATACTCATAACCATCAAAATGCACCCCTGCATTCTATGTCACATTTATACAATATACAACACATCATTATTTCTCGTAATACATCCACACAGTTTATCCACATAACTTATCCACACAGCTATTCACACAGTTAGTTCACATAACTAATCCACACAGCTATTACACACAGCTAATACACACAGTTAATCCACACAGCTATTCCACACAGCTAATACACACAGTTAATCCACACAGCTATTACACACAGCTAATACACACAGTTAATCCACACAGCCAATATCTCAGTGGTTTCACACTTAGTACACCATAATTGATTAATAAGGTGGTATCGCACTTAGCCTACCACAAAGGTATTCATAGTGATTCAGCACATAGCTCACCAAATGATATACCTCATGATAGCATCGCACATAGCTAGGTCATCGTCAATATGCATTAGGATGGTATCACACTTAGCCCACCATCTAGCATTATCACAACACATGCACAAGTCTACTTACTTAATCATTCTCGATCATACATTCATTCCACATAGGTTCTCAAATATGCTACACACTAGCTAGCATTAACAAATTGTAAGTATGAATGCCTTATTTATGCATAGACTTACCTCGATACTCAAAAGTATAGAAATATGCAATTCAGTCCACCACCTTGCTTTTATCTCGGTTTTGATCTGGGCTTCGTCTTTCTTGATCTATAATGAATAATTCAGCTTATTCAATACACACATTGACTAAATTGACCCACATTTCATACTTTAGCAAAATTACTATTTTGCCCCTAAACTTCCTCATATTTACACTTTAGTCCCAAAGGCTCGTAAAGTGATTTTTATTCAACTTTCTACTCTTTCATGCTTAGCCGAACCACTTACTCAACTAAAGTATTCATCAAATCTCACTAAATCACACATGTATGACCAAACTAAAGTTTTTTCACAAACTAGTCCCTACATGCATTTTCATGGAAAATCACTTAACAAAAGATATTTCTACTACATCAAGCTTTCAAAATCTTCCATAAAACAACAAAATACATGCATGTCATACATATGTACATTTTTGAACATCCATAATAGCTCACCAAATAGCTAAAAATAGCTTACTCATGCTACTAGGACTTCAAAAATACGAAGAATATCAAAAATCGGGCTTAAGAGCACTTACTAGCAAGCTTGAAAAATTGAAAGAGCCCTAACAATGGCTTCTCTAATTTTTGGCAGCTTGGGGGAGAAGATGAGTGAATTTTTATCATCTTTTCACCTATTTAATCACTTATTTGATAAATGACCAAAATGCCCTTTTTGATAAACTTCAAATTTTGACTCATCCATGCCCATTTTTGTCCAAAAATTAGAATTTGGATAAATTACTATTTAAGGACCTCTAATTAAAAATCTAAAGCTATTTCAAACATATAGCTTCTAGAAACACACATTTTGCAACTTTTACAATTTAGTCCTTTTAGACAATTCAACCACAATTTCACAAAATTGCTTCATGAAATTTTCACACTAGCATGCATATATAATATAATCCTCAAAAACTCATTCAAAACCCTCGGATTTGTGGTCTCGCACAACCATTCCGACTAGGCCCTAAATCGGGATGTTACACTAAGTATCCTTTTCCGAGTGAAATTACTCTTTTCCACGACAGGGACACGGCTATGGCACACGCCCGTGTGAATCGTATTTAGGCCGTGTTCAGACTTTAATGAGGCGACACACCCGTGTAAATTGTGATCAGGCCGTGTTCTAGTCTATCAGGGAGACACGGCCGTGTTGGCTCAAGTCGAGGCCGTGTCGATTTTCATTTTGGCCCGATTTGGTTCGTTTTAAGCCCGTTTCTCGTTCTTTCCATCCTCCGATGCTTTCCTGAGTATAAAACATGAAAAGAAAGGTTTAAGAGCACCTTTTTACATAAATTAATGGATAAATCATCCAAAAGTATGCTAAATGTGGGATTAAAATATGTTACTTTTACGGTTTATCAACACCCAATCACGTAGACTAGGTGCACAGACTATACAAGATCACCGAGGCATCGACTAGTAAGTGGGAGCGCTGAGGCATCGAGCCCTAGTCGATCATGTAGCAATAGTGATGGCCAAGCATCACACCTAGTCGATCGTGTGCCATGGTTGAAAGGGATTGGCATGCGACAAAGGCCGAAAAGGAGATGGGCATTACGCCCAGTAGAAGTGGCTCCATGAGGTTATCGCACTAGCAGGCACACAACGACCACAACCGATGAGTGGAGCACCGGGCTGGTGGAAGAGAGCGATGGGGTTGTCAAATGTGGGGCGACGGCAGTGGTGGTGTAGTAGTTGGTCAGTGGTAATGAATTTTAGTTCACATGATGTTTTGGTTCGTTTTTCTGGTTCTCATGGTACTGGTACTAATTATCATGATGAACAAGTTCTTTTTGGCATCTTAGGATATTTGGCTTTTACCTAAAAGGCTCAAAGAATGCTTTGGGAAAATTTTGTTATTTTATTTTCCTTAGAATGAAACCATTTAAAATTTTAGCTGGTTAGAGTCGATTTACTTTTCTATTATGATAATGATATTTTAAATATTATGATTAATTAAATGATGATAAATCGAGAAGCATGTCCATGCATATATGATTAAGCATGCCATATAGTTTCGGAAAGAATGTCGCTTGTACTTGTTTACATGTTTAATCATTCATGATAGAAATCAAAATTAAACCTTGCATTGTTTTCAAAATATTGCATGGGGAAAGATCCTTAAATAAGACATACAACCTCCATTAATCGTCTTAGTGTGATAGAATGATAATACTTCAAGTAGGTTTTACCCTAGCCACACCTTACGGTAAGTATTATCATGTTGGTTCTCTAGAGAGATTTACTGTAACAGGACAACTAGTCATATATGTTAGTCATTTAGATTATTCCATGATGACTCATAAAAGAGAACATATTTATGATGGGTGTTGAGTTGATGGTTATACACTCAAGATTATTCTAGTTAAGTAATTTCCCACGAATTTCTACTTAAGTTAGAATAATAGTCAAATGTGAAACGATTATTAATATTTGTGGTGTCTAAGTGTTAGAACTCACATATTAATTGAATGAAAATCCATATTCTTAATAGTTAATTAAAATTGCCCCACAGATATTTAATTTAATGGGAGTAGGAATTATCGTTGCAACAACTTACAATTTTCAAGGTTTAATGTAAGCACATGCGATATGATTAATGCATATGTGTGTTGCAATTTTTTTTAGAATTAGGAGTAAATTGACACAATGTATAAATATTGAGGGTTAAAGTTTCTATCATGCAAATTCTAAAAGCTACCACCATTAGTCAGTTGGTGACCGAAAATGACAAAAACTAATAGTTGGGTGACCATTTTGTAATTGTTCATAGTTGGGTGACTACTAGTGTAGTTTACCCTAAAAAAAGTTAATGTGTTAAAATTTAGAAATGGAACAGGGAATTGAGACTAGTGATGACAATGAGGCGGGGCAGGGCGCATTTTTTCCCACCTCAACCTTGAACCGAAGTTCTACTCCCGTTCCTCAACTCCTACTTGACCCTGAGATTAAAATAAAATAAACCCACCTTAAACCCGACCCAAAACTTTTATTAAAAATTTGATTCTGACCCGACTCAATCTGAATTTTATTTCATTTTATTGCTTCAAATTAACCAATTCTTTGGTTGTATTGATTATAAAATAGTTGACTTAAATAATATGCTGAGTTCTTTTATTATGAAACAATGTATTGACAACGTTTTGAATTGCAAACAAATTTTGATTTGCTTACTTGATAATATAAATTATGTATATTAGCTACTTTGCTAAATCAGATTGTATAGAGTTTTATTGATCTATTAGTTGTGAGTTTATACAGTGTAGAAATGAACCAAATACAAAATTTGGATGAGGACATATATCAGTATTGCAATTTCAAGTTTCAACTATCATTACTTTAGTGTACTCGCTAACAACCATCACCAGGAATCATTTAGTGGCGGGATGGATTGAGTTTCGTTAGAGAAAACTTGGCATTGAATGTTGCCATGAAAATGACGCTTTTCATTCTATCATTTTCAATAAAATTGAGAGCAAAATAGCAAGGGGTAGTGCTAGCTTTAGGATTTTGCGGTCCATAAATTAAAGGGCAGTGCCCCGTCACCACAAATCATGTTTCTTCTTCTTCTTTTTTATTTGGTACATGTTTTTAAACTTTTTAAGTAGAGTAAATGATTGATAATTGATTGTACATGTTTTTATTTGGTACATGTTTTTAAACTTTTTAAGTATAGTAAAATATTAAAAAAATACATGATAATTTTTAAAGAAAGTATATCAAATACTCATCTTTTTTTATTTTGTTTACTTTTTTTTTTCTAAATACAATCATTTATAGTTTTGTTATTAATTGGTAACCATTTATACTAAGAAAAGTTTTTTCTAGTTTAAAAATTAACCACCTCCGATTTTATTAAGACTAAAAATTTTATCATGCATGTGTGTTGGAAGCCACAAATTTTGAATAAAGATATGTGTTCGAAAGTAACATACAATAAATAATGAAGCGTATGGTTTGAATCTAATTAATTATAATAACACATGAAATATGCATGATATTAAAATAAAAATTAGATTAAATTGTGATTAAAACAAAATTTAAACACATAAACACATTGTATTAACAATACTAAATGCACTATGTTAGAGAACAGATATTGTTAATCTGTTATCATTCTGTTACTTAGGTTAGTAGAGTTTGTTAACAACAGTTACTCAAATTCAAGTATAAAAACATTAGCATGATAGTAATTCAGAACAAGATAATACTAGAAATTTTCTTCAGTAATTCATATTTCTCTGAGTTTGTATTCAAGAATACTGTACCTAATATGGTATCAGTCGCCTGAGGTCTTGGTGTCTGCTTCCTCTGCCGATCCATGGCTAATTCAACAGACTCCACTTTCATTGATCATTCTAGCTCGCCGTTTTCAAGCTCTCGTTTGATTCAGTCCTTTCCTCGCCATGACACAGTAAAATTAGATAAGAAAAGCTTTGTTCAATGGCAGCAACATGTTTGTTTAATCGTTGAGGCCTATGAGTTGCTAGGGTTTTTAGAAGGTACATTACATGTTCTGCTGAGGTTTGTGGCGTCTCTGGATGGTGCTTTAACTCCTAATCCCGATGCCTCTGCCTTCGCTCAGGAAGATAAACTCCTCGCATCCTGGTTGCTTTCCACGATCAGTGCGTCTCTATTGTCATGTTTTACGGCCACTAAGACGGCCTGTGATGTCTGGACTATTGCGAATCGTCTGTTCTCGGCGTCTATTGGTGCTAAGGTTTCTCGTGTTCTGTATGAATTGCACTCCATAACAAAAGGTGAGCTCTCTATTAAAGAATACATCGGAAAAATTTAGAATCTTTGTGCTTTGCTTGAAGCCTCTGACTCTAGTGTTTCGGAGAATGAAAAAGTAGAAGTTATTCTTGCAGGATTGTCCTCTGAGTTTGATGCTATATTAACTCTGGCATTGTTTTCATTGGAGGCTCTTCTGTTCTAGAAATTGGTTGATGTATTGTCGGAGATCGAAAGTCACAAAACATAGACGACGAATGATGTGCCAATACATGCCAATCTCGTTGAAACTCCTCTAGGGACTGAGTCTTCTCGGAGTGACGTGCGCGGTGGTCGTCTCTCTAGCTTGCAAGGGCATGGATTTCGTCCGCGAGTACAGTGCCAGATTTGCAGCCGTTATGGCCATCTTGTGCAACGATGTTTCTATCGATTTAACCGAGGGTATAGTGGTTCGACTGCTTCATTGGTGGCACGACCCTCGTCTACTAATACTGGACAGGAGGTGCCTAGTGTTCGATATGCTGGTTCTTGAGGGCTTGGCACTATGCGGGCTCGATGGGAGATAGTCCAGTGTCTTTTCCTGGTGGCGCATCATGGGGCGGATGGCCCTCATTTCAGGGTTTTAAAACTGCGCCGCAGTATAGGGATACAAATTCCTTTGTCAATGACAAACTAAATCAGGTGGGTCACATGTTTGCGTCAGATGGTGGCCCACACGGACATTGGACTGGGTCTAGTGGCCCAAGTCTACTTTGTGGTCCATATAACAAATCTTGCATGGTGCGCTCATTGGGCCAGTGACAATTTGGGTCACATGTTTGCGCCAGATGATGGCCCACACGGACATTGGACTGGCTCTAGTGGCCCAAGTCTGCTTAATGGTCCATATCACAGATCTTGCATGGAGCGCTCATTGGGCCAGCGACAATTTGGGCCATCTGCTGAGGTTTAGCGTTCGTGTGGTGCATGCCAGTCTGCTAGGTCAGTTGGGCCTAGTAAGCAGGTCACTGCTGGGTCGCGTTTTCGATAGGCCGTTGCTGGCTGAATGTTGGGCCTGATTCTCTTGGGCCATCAGCTTATTATGTTGGACTTGAGGGCACAACTCCTTTGCCAAATAATAATCCCGGAGTTCCATGACGGACTAAAACTCGTGCACATGTTTTTGATTGTAACTCTTTGCCGCGTATTGGTCTGCCTCGTATCCCTGATTTTCATGCATCTGATTATTTGGCCGCTACTGAGTACGGGTATAATTTTGATAATACTGATTCCTATGTTCCTGTACCTGTTGGGACTTTGTCTTGGTATCCAGATTTTGGGGCCACTCATCATGTTTGTCAGTATGCCTCTGGTTTGAATGAGTCCACTCCATATTCAGGTACTTCCTCTCTTTTAATGGGGAATGGGGCTCCCACTAAAATCTCGTCGATTGGGAATTCTGTTTTGCCTACAAAGAAGAGGTTATTACATCTTTCTAATGTCTTGTGCGTGTCGAGTATCCGAAAGAACCTTATGTCTGTTTCTCAGTTTGTTAATTACAATAATGTATTTTTTGAATTTCATCCATCTTATTGTGTTATTAAGGACATCTGAACACAGGAAATTTTGCTACGGGGCCAAGCTTGTGATGGTTTATATCAATTTTCTACCACTCTGTTTGGTTCATCTGATATTGTTCCCGCTATTCACAAGACTGGCCTTCAGGAGTGTTCTTCAGATGCTGATGTCTTTGCACTATGGTATAAGAGACTTGGTCATCCTTCTACTGCTGTAGTTAAACTTGTTCTTGATAAGTGTCAAATTGTTTCCAATAAGAAATGTCTCGATAATATTTGTATTGTGTAACAGCCCGATTTTGGGGCTAGCCGGAATAGTGGTTTCGGGACCACTAATCTGAGGTTGAATAAAATTATTTCGATATTATTTTATGTGTTATAACATGATTATGAGGATGCATGGAAATTTTGGTGCTTTAATTTTAGCAATTTTATGCTTAATTGTGAAAAAGGACTAAATTGCATAAACTGCGAAAGTTCTATTATACAAGCTAGAGGTGTCTAATAGCCATAGGATATTAAATTGGAGGTCCTTAAAGTACAATTATGCTAATAATAGGGTGTTGGCTGGCCATAGGGACAAGGGAGACAAGAGCATTAATTTTGGTCAAAAATTTGGTGAAATTAGGTGATTAAAAATGAATAAAATAAAGTAAAGGAGAAGGATATCATCTTTTACTATTCACATTTCTTCTCCACCAAAAATTGAAGAGAGAATAGGAGTTTTTAGAGTTCAAATTTTCAGCCAAGCTAATCTCTTGCAAGTAAGTGATTTTAGAGGTCTTTCTTGATATTTTTTGTACTTTTGGAACCCCTAAAGCTTAAGCTAGCTAATGAGGGGACTATCTTGCAAAATGGTTGAAATTTTAGGGACTTGCCATGAGAGTGTCTATGTTGTTTTCTGAGTTTTTATAGAAGAAAATGAATGTTAGTGGGTTAAGGGATAACATTTGTGAAAGGTGTACCATGAGATAATTGTAAAGATTTCAATTGAGTAATAAATGCATGAGATAATTGTAATATCCAGGATTTAGGGGTTATGCTTTTTAACTCAAATGTATGTGGTAGCATGCCTAGGTGTGGTTTGAATATGTTCTAGGGGTTTCGGGAACTTTAGAATGTAGGAGAATGCCTTAGAAAAAATATTAGATTTTGAGTTTTAAAATGGAGCTAAGCAAGATAGGCCTTAAGAAAATTTGTATGAGGATTTAGACACAAGAATTACCTTGGTAAAGTGGCAAAGAGGCGCCACTAAGGTGTCGGAGAGTGACGCAAAGAGAGGAAGGGGGCTTAGGTTCGAAAGCGGCACAAGCGACATTTTGGGCTTGCATTTTGCGCAAAGAGGAGTAGTGATAGGCGGCACAAGGACTTTAAGTGGATGAGGATGAGACTTGGTCATATTCTTTTAAAAATTTGGCTAAAGGGAGGAGATATGTGTTGACTCATTCAAATTATTTTGAATGAGTAAAGAAGAGGAAAAATAGGAGAAAAGCAAGGGAAGCTAGTGTTTGAGTGTCAGTAAATTCGGGAGAGGGAGTGAGGTGAAGTGCAATCGGTTGGGGATAGGCTAGTGTCTTAAAGTTTAAGGCCATCAAAGTGCCATTTTTGCCATCTTCTTCTGTAGAAATTCAACTTCATTCTCTCTGAGCTTTCAACCATTTTTCTTTCATAAGCAAACTGCACCAAAATTCACTCTTTTTCCTCTCTTGTTAGACTTTGGCCGAACTATCCATAGACCATTAGGGTCATTTGCCTTTTCTTTCTCTTCTTACTTGTTTAAGGGTAAGCCAAATCTACCATCTTCTCTTCTCTTCTTTTCTTTTTATTTTGCTTAGGCTGAATCTCTCTCCCCCAAAGTTCACCATTGCCGCAACCTCTTCAACCAAAATCCCACTATTGCCGAATCTCTCTAAACTTCATCTCTTTTCTTCTTATTTGTTAAGGCCGAATCTCCCTTTGGATACCAAAGCTAAATCGCATCAAATCTCAACCTTCTCTCTTCTTATTTTCACGATTTATCAAAAGCCAAAAGCACATTCAAATTTAGCCGAAACTTGTAGCACTCATTCCTTCTTTTTCTTTATCGCAAACTCCAAAAGCCGAACCATATCAACTATCTATAATAACCGAATCTCTGTGGGTTCAAGCAAGGGGTGCAATCGATCTCAACGATAGGGGTAAGGGTTAACTGCCATTCGTTGTTCTTTCTTTTCTTTTGGATTAGCCGAAAGTTTGGAATCTAATCCCTTTTACTCTCTTTGGCCGAAACCTTGAAGGTGAGTTCAGGATTTGAATATTCAAGGTAAGTGAAGTGTGGTATTAGTCTGAAGGCCATTTACTTTGATTCATTAAATGTTAGAATCGAATCTAACATAGACCATGTAGGGATTTCGATATCTCCAAGGACAAGTGACATTTTTGGGATCGAGACAATCAAGGTAAGGGGTCTTGATATTCGGCCAAAGGCCATATTGTTTATTAAGGTTGGCGATTCGACTATGATCTTTTAAAGGCGGATCGGCGGGGATTAGGAGAAGTCTCGGGATTCTGATCCATTCTGGTAAGGGTGTTTAAGTTGTAATTAATCAATTAAGATCTCATATGTTAGTTAACTGGGTTTTCTGATCAAGTGTTGATTCAATGGATGTGAGTACCAGTAAAGGGGAGAAAGGGGTAGTGCCTACCCCTAAGTTCAAGAAACGTTCGGTTTTTGCTGTTCGTGATTGGCCACCGGGGTGTTGGCCAGCGTCGGAAAGGGATAAGCAATTCACTGTTATCCCTGCTAACGAGAGTGTCGGTATCGATAGTATCGTACTTACGGTTATCAGGTGTGTAGCCTACGCTAAAATTCCGATAGATTGATAGTATTAGTGATAGCATGTGTTAATAAGAAATTTGTGTGAATGTGGCTATGGGTACCATACTGTGGTACGATGCGTTCAGGTACGTAAACCCCTTAATATACTCAGTTAATGATGTTATAAGTATGGATATGAGATAAGTATGATTCTGTTATGACTTTGGGGTATATGGCATGATATCCGAATAATATGTTTATTGCATGGGCATATGGGTGATTTTGATAAAGGGAAGTGTTCGGTGGTTTTACCACATTATCCGTGACTTATGTCACAATATTATATATCGGTGACTTTTGTCACATATTATGAATCCGGTGACTCTGTCACATTATCAGTGGCTATGCCACGATTATAAGGCGATGTGCGGTTGATTGCGGCGCGCGCGCCGATGGTGTGTAGCGGATGGAGGGTCGATTTAGTAATCCCCACGGTGTGATTGGCGAGTGCGGGTGGTGTGTAGCGGATGGATATCTAGGTGGGCTCGGGATTGCATTTCATTTTATATGTACATGTGATTTAATCTGCCGTTATTTGATTTGCTATGTTATGGGCTGATGGCTAAATGTGATCCAAATGGGCTTTGCCAAAAATGTTATCGTTAAGACTATGATCGATTGGGTTTTAGTGTACTGTTACACATTGAGTCTATTGACCCACCCTTCGTGGGATATCTTTTGCAAGTGATACTTAGTGATGGACCGGGTCAGCGAGGACTAGGTGGTGGCCATGCTCAACTCAGTATTTCAGTTTTCCTTTTAATAGAATTTACAACATTTTCTTTTATTATTCGGGATTTATTTTTGGGTGATGTTTTTGTAATAAGGCCACCATTAGCTATGTTTTTATATGTTTTAAATTTTTATTTCTGCTACGAAAGACTTCAACTAAATGTTTCAAATTATTTCGATAAACAACTTAAACTGTTTTAACACCTAAACACCTAAGGTTTCCAACTTAATAATAAGTTCCAAAATGGGTTTTTTTTTTCCTTTTGACTTATAAAATTTTCTAAGCTCATAAAAATAACGTTTTAATGAGACGAACTTAAATCACCACACGGTTTTCAACATGAACACACTTCAAATCTATTTTTCTTCAAAATCAACCTATTTTTTTTCAAAATAATAAAACGAGTTTTACACCAGGAGCATGCCAGATCCGGTCAGGGCTTGTGGGTCGGGTTTGAGGTGTTTCAACTTGGTATCAGAGCCCAGTTTTAAACACTCGGCCTTGGGTTTTGAAGCCCACAACGTTTTCAAAATTGAGCCCAAAATGAGTTTTTGAAAAGATTTTTGTTAGAATGGTTTTATGGAAGCATGGCACTTAGTTCTCGGCCCAGTCCGCTGTAAGTTCTTTTGTTGATAAATTGATATGAGTATGTTAATGTATGAAACTTTAGTTGATAGGCCTAAGGAAACTATACTTTAGAGACACGGACCCTAGGTATATGTGTACTCTTACGGAAAAACCACTGATTAAAACTACATTTGCATAAAATTTTCTTTAAACAAGAAGTGAAAAGACTCTAATGCATAAAATTTTCGTAAAATCAGATAAGAAGCAAAGTAGACATGAGTTCTAGGGGACGTGGTCGCTGTGGGCGCGGTAGAGGCAGGATGACTGTGTCGGAACCAGTTGGGTGCAGTCGGGGTTCCAAAATGAGGCTTTGCCCACGGTATTTGTAGGGGCGGAATTTCAAGAGCAAGCGAGGAGGAGATGACGTGATGTCATGAGGCTATGCTATGAGTTTTAGAGCGAGTAGCGGGAGCTAGTATGGGTAATGGGGCTCGAAAGTCGATGGTATCGAGAGACTTAGGTCAAATGGAGTGAGGTTTTTAGGGAGTATCGGGCGTAGCTCGAATGTGCGGAGTATTAGTTAGAGGCGATCGAAAGGATCATGGATGATTTGGACCGCACCGCTGAGGAAAATTTGAAAGGTCTTTGTTTATTTTGCCGTGATGAGGCTTACTAGTGGTGGCTCATTGTCAAAGAGGGTACCCTGCGGATCGAGTGGATTGGGGGTATTTTAAGGTTAAGTTTGAGGAAAATACGTCGGAGCTAGTTACATAGACTCGCAGAGGAAGGCATTTCGAATTTAGTGCAAGGAAATAAGTCGGTGGTCGAGTATGAAGCGGAGTTTTTTTGCGGTTAAGCCGGTATGCGGAGGATAGTAGCTCACGATTATGAGCGGTGTGTCGATTTGAGGATGGTTTGAGGATGAGTCTGCAGTCTTGATTGCTCGCGATCGAGAGAGACTTTGCGATCTTAGTGGATAAGGCACGGATAGTTTGAAGAAGTTAAAGCGGTGAGAGGCAGAATCGGGACCGAGGTCGAGAATAAGAATAAGAGGAATTATGGGTCTTGTGGTCATCCAGGAACTTTGAGAAGAGACCTAGAGTTGATGGGCGCGAGGTCGCAAGAGCTTTTGTGGGAGGACAATACCGTGCTTGTGCTCAGTGTGGAAAAATGCATCCGGGAGAATATTGGAAAAAGACAGGGGGATGTTTTAAGTGCGGGTCCAAGGATCATATGATTAAGGATTGTCCGATGGATACAGATAGGAACCGCCCAACAGGTCAGGGTTATGGTCAGGCTGGCAGGGGTGGACAGCAGCCGTTGAGGGGTCGTGGTCTGAATGGCAGAGGTAATGGCTCTGGTAGAGGTCGTGGAACATCAGGCAGAGGTAGTGGAAACACTGAGGCTAGACAGCCAGGTCTGGTATATGCAGTTCGTCGGAGGGAGGATAGCGATGCACCTGATGTCATAACGGGTACCTTCCTTATTTTTGGATTACCCTTTATTGCTTTGATAGATATAGGGTCAACTCATTCATACATCACTAGTGAAGTATCTGGAACTCTGCATGTGAACTCTGAGACTGTACCTAGGAAGATGACTATACTTAGTCCTTTAGGGCAGACTGTAGTAGTAGATAAGCTCTTTAAGGAAATGCCTTTAGAAGTTCAGGGGACTCAATTTTCGGCTGACTTAATGGAGTTGCCATTCGGGGAATTTGATTTAATCTTAGGCATGGACTGGTTAGTGAAGTATCGTGCGAATGTGGATTGTCCTGCTAAGTGCATGTCATTGAGAACTTCTGACGACAATGAAGTTGTGGTCGTGGGCGAAAGACGGAATTATTTGTCGAATGTAGTATCTGCCCTTAAGGCGGAGAAGATGGTAAGGAAGGGATGTCTGGCTTTTCTAATGTTGGTTAGTGCCTTGGAGGCTAAGGAAGCAACTGTTGAAGGGGTCAGGACTGTAAGGGAATTTGTGGATGTCTTTTTGGAAGAACTTCCAGGGTTACCTCTGGATCGTGAGGTGGAATTTGGGATTGACTTGTTCTTCGGCACAGCGCGGTATCTATCGCTCCGTATAGGATGGCACCAAAGGAGTTGGTTGAGCTCAAGGCTCAGATCCAGGAGCTGCTTGATCGTGGGTTTATTCGACCTAGTGTGTCTCCATGGGGAGCACCGGTCTTATTTGTGAAGAAAAAGGATGGAACTATACGTATGTGCATAGATTATCAGCAGTTGAATAAGCTGACCATCAAGAACAAGTATCCTTTGCCAAGGATAGACGACTTGTTCGATCAGCTTAAAGGGGCTGCGGTATTCTCAAAGATAGATTTAAGGTCGGGATATCATCAGCTTAAGGTGAAGGAAGCAGATATCCATAAGACAGCTTTCCGGACAAGATACGGGCATTATGAGTTCTTAGTAATGCCGTTCGGGTTGACGAACGCCCCAGCTGCATTCATGGATATGATGAATCGGGTTTCCCAACCCTACTTGGATCAGTTCGTCGTTGTGTTCATAGACGACATCCTAGTGTATTCCAAGTCTGAGGTAGAGCATGATGAGCATCTCCGGATAGTGTTGCAAGTGTTGAGGGAAAAGAAGCTGTATGCCAAATTCAGCAAGTGTGAATTTTGGCTGAAAGAGGTTGCGTTCTTAGGGCATGTGGTGTCTGCAGAAGGGATAAGGGTGGATCCTCGAGAAGATTGAGGCGATCTTTGAATTGGAAACCACCTAAGTCTGTGGCTGAGATTGCAGTTTCTTGGGGTTAGCAAGGCTACTACAGAAGGTTTGTAGAAGGGTTCTCATCAATAGCGGCACCTCTGACGAAGTTGTTGAGAAAGGAGGTACCTTTCGTATGGACAAATAAGCAACAGAAAGCTTTGAGAAGCTTAAGAGGGTTTTGACCAGAAGCTCTGGTCTTGATTGACTGAGCGGGGAAGGATTTTATGGTGTATTGTGATGCTTCTCACACGGGATTAGGATGTGTTCGATGCAAGATGGGAAGGTGGTCGCTTATGCATCGCGACAATTGAGGCCACATGAGGTTAACTATCCGACCCATGACTTGGAGTTAGCGGCGGTGGTCTTTGCTCTTAAGGTATAGAGGCATTATTTATATGGAGAAAAGTCAGTGATTTACACGGACCACAAGAGTCTTAAGTATCTCTTGACTCGGAAGGAGTTGAACTGAGGCAAAAAGGTGGGTGGAATTACTGAAAGACTACGATTGTTCTATAGAGTATCACCCGGGCAAGGAAAATGTAGTGGCAGATGCTCTAAGTCGAAAAGTAGTGTTGGATCGAGGCGATGTTTACACATCTTAGCTTGTATGGCGATGGAAGTTTGCTAGCGAGTTGCGAGTCAAGCCGAGCATGGTTGAATGAGGTGAAAGAAAAGCAGTGTGAGATGATTATCTAAGTGCTAAGATACGACGACAGTGCAGAATGGGGAATTGGAAAACTATGGTGTAAGCAAAGTGGCGGAGTGTTGTGTTTTCGGGGCAAGGTGCGTATGCCGAAGGATAAGGAATTAAGGCAGAGAATTCTTCGGGGAATCGCATAGTAGTCCTTATGCTATGCATCCCTGGAGGAAGTAAGTTATCTGAGAGATCTACGGGATCGGTTTTGGTGGCTTGGTCTTAAGCGGGAAGTTACGAATTTGTAGGGAAGTGCTTAGCGTGTCGACAAGTCAAGGTGAACACCAAGTTCCGTCGAGGATTGCTTGGTAGATAAAAATCCCGCAATGGAAGTGGGAAAGAATCACCATGGACTTTGTTAGTGGGCTTCCCCCTACGCCTACTAAGAAAGACTCGGTATGGGTGATAGTGGATCGATTGATGAAGTCTGCACATTTCATACCGATGCGGGTTGATTACTCCTTGCGAAGTTGGCGAAGTTATATGTGGCGAGAGATTGTGAGGTTGCATGGAGTGCCAGTGTCGATTATCTCAGATAGGGATTCGAGGTTTACGTCTTGATTTTGGAAAGCATTGCATCAAGCTTTGGGCACTAGATTAGACTTGATCACGGCATTTCATACGCAATCGGACGGCGATCGGGAGCGGTAATCCAAGTGTTAGAGGATATGTTGAGAGGCTGTGTGATAGACTTCAGAGGAAGCTGGGAAGAATTTTTGCCTTTAGCGGAATTTACGTATAATAACAGCTATCAAGCAAGTATTCGGATGGCACCGTACGAAGCGCTGTATGGATGGAAGTGTCGCACTCCCACGTGTTGGACAGAATTGGGGGAACATCAGGTTTTGGGTCCAGAGATTGTGGCAGAATCTGAAGAAAAGGTTAAGGTAATTCGAGCACGGTTGAAGGAGGCTTCTGACAGGCAAAAGTCGTACGCAGATCTTAAGCGGAAGAAAATAGAGTTTGCTGTAGGAGATCAGGTGTTTCTAAAAGTTTCGCCGTGGAAGAAGGTGATGAGATTTGGTCGCAAAGGAAGTTAAGTCCCGAGTTTATAGGACCTTATCGGGTTTTGAAGAGGTTGGACCGATGGCATATCGATTAGAGTTGCCTTGGAATTGAAGCAGATGCACGATGTGTTCCATGTTTCAATGTTACGTCGTTACCGATCGGATCCATCTCATGTAGTTCCAGTTGAGGAGGTGGAGCTAAGACTAGATTTGTCCTGCGAGGAAGAGCCGATTCAGATTTTGGAACAAGATGTGAAGGTGTTACGGAGGAAATCAGTTCCTCTAGTCAAAGTATTATGGCGTAATCATGATCGGAAGAAGCTTCATGGGAGCCGGAGGAAGCAATGCGATAGTAATACCCTCACTTATTCTAGCCAGGTAATTTCGAGGTCGAAATTATTTTTAAGGGGGGTAGAACTGTAATATCCGGGATTTAGGGGTTAGGCTTTTAAACTCAAATGTATGTGGTAGCATGCCTAGGTGTGGTTTGAATATGTTCTAGGGGTTCCGGGAACTTTAGAATGTAGGAGAATGCCTTAGAAAAAAAATTAGATTTTGAGTTTTAAAATGGAGCAAAGCAAGATAGGCCTTAAAAAAATTTGTATGAGGATTTAGACACAAGAATTACCTTGGTAAAGTGGCAAAAGAGGCGCCACTAAGGTGTCAGGAGAGTGACGCCACAAGCAGAGGAAGGGGGCTTTGGTTCGAGCAGCACAAGCAGTATTTTGGGCTTGCATTTTGCGGCAAAGAGTAGTAGTGATGGACGACACAAGGACTTTAAGTGGATGAGGATGAGACTTGGTCATATTCTTTTAAAAATTTGGCTAAAGGGAGGAGATATGTGTTGACTCATTCAAATTATTTTGAATGAGTAAAGAAGAGGAAAAATAAGAGAAAAGCAAGGGAAGCTAGTGTTTGAGTGTCAGCCAAATTCAGGAGAGGGGAGTGAGGTGAAGTGCAATCGGTTGGGGGATAGGCTAGTGTGCCGAAAGTTTAAGGCCATCAAAGTGCCATTTTTGCCATCTTCTCCTGCCGAAATTCAACTTCATTCTCTCCTAAGCTTTCAACCATTTTTCTTTCATAAGCAAACCGCACCAAAATTCACTCTTTTTCCTCTCTTGTTAGACTTTGGCCGAACTATCCATAGACCATTAGGGTCATTTGCCTTTTCTTTCTCTTCTTACTTGTTTAAGGGTAAGCCGAATCTACCATCTTCTCTTCTCTTCTTTTCTTTTTATTTTGCTCAGGCCGAATCTCTCTCTCCCAAAGTTCACCATTGCCGCAACCTCTTCAACCAAAATACCACCATTGCCGAATCTCTCTAAACTTCATCTCTTTTCTTCTTATTTGTTAAGGTCGAATCTCCCTTTGGATACCAAAGCTAAATCGCATCAAATCTCAACCTTCTCTCTTCTTATTTTCACGATTTATCAAAAGCCGAAAGCACATTCAAATTTAGCCGAAACTTGTAGAACTCATTCTTTCTTTTTCTTTATCACAAACTCCAAAAGCCGAACCATATCAACTATCTATAATAACCGAATCTCTGTGGGTTCAAGCAAGGGGTGCAATCGATCTCAACGATAGGGGTAAGGGTTAACTACCATTCGTTGTTCTTTCTTTTCTTTTGGATTAGCCGAAAGTTTGGAATCTAATCCCTTTTACTCTCTTTGGCCGAAACCTTGAAGGTGAGTTCGGGATTTGAATATTCAAGGTAAGTGAAGTGTGGTATTAGGCCGAAGGCCATTTACTTTCTTCATTAAATGTTAGAATCGAATCTAACATAGACCATGTAGGGATTTCGACATCTCCAAGGACAAGTGACATTTTGGGATCGAGACAATCAAGGTAAGGGGTCTTAATATTCGGCCAAAGGCCATATTGTTTATTAAGGTTGGCCGATTCGACTATGATCTTTTAGAGGCGATCGCGGGGATTAGGAGAAGTCTCGGGATTACGATCCATTACGGTAAGGGTGTTTAAGTTGTAGTTAATCAATTAAGATCTCATATGTTAGTTAACCGGGTTTTACGATTAAGTGTTGATTCAATGGATGCGAGTACGGTAAAGGGGAGAAAGGGTAGTGCCTACCCCTAAGTTCAAGAAACGTTCGGTTTCTGGCATTGTTCGTGATTAGCCACGGGGTGTGGGCGGCGTCGGAAAGGGATAAGCAATTCATCGTTATCCCCCGCTAGCGAGAGTGTCGGTATCGATAGTATCGTACTTACGGTTATCAGGTGTGTAGCCTACACTAAAATTTTGATAAATTGATAGTATTAGTGATAGCATGTGTTAATAAGAAATTTGTGTGAATGTGGCTATGGGCA
Source organism: Gossypium sturtianum (assembly GCA_025698515.1). Lineage (NCBI taxonomy): Eukaryota > Viridiplantae > Streptophyta > Magnoliopsida > Malvales > Malvaceae > Gossypium > Gossypium sturtianum. Next base: position 31,714,483 of record CM046943.1, on the reverse strand, counting down.
CCATACTGTGGTACGATGCATTCAGGTACGTAAACCCCTTAATATACTCAGTTAATGATGTTATAAGTATGGATATGAGATAAGTATGATTCTGTTATGACTTTGGGGTATATGGCATGATATCTGAATAATATGTTTATTGCATGGGCATATGGGTGATTTTGATAAAGGGGAAGTGTTCCGGTGGTTTTTACCACATTATTCGGTGACTTATGTCACAATATTATATATTCGGTGACTTTTGTCACATATTATGAATCCGGTGACTCTGTCACATTATCTCAGTGGCTATGCCACGATTATAAGGGCAATGTGCGGTTGTTGATCGCAATGATCGCCTTTGATGGTGTGTAGCGGATGGAGGGTCGATTTAGTAATCCCACGGTGTGATTGGCGTGCGGGTGGTGTGTAGCGGATGGATATCTAGGTTGGCTCGGGATTGCATTTCATTTTATATGTACATGTGATTTAATCTCTTTGTTATTTGATTTGCTATGTTATGGGTTGATGGCTAAATGTGATCCAAATGGGCTTTGCCAAAAATGTTATCGTTAAGACTATGATCGATTGGGTTTTAGTGTCTTTGTTACACATTGAGTGCGTTGACTCACCCTTCGTGGGATATCTTTTGCAGGTGATACTTAGTGATAGACCGGGTCGTGAGGACTAGGTGGTGGCCATGCTCAACTCAAGTATTTCGGTTTTCCTTTTAAAAGAATTTACAACATTTTCTTTTATTATTCGGGATTTATTTTTGGGTGATGTTTTTGTAATAAGGCCACCATTAGCTATGTTTTTATACGTTTTAAATTTTTATTTCTGCTACGAAAGACTTCAACTAAATGTTTCAAATTATTTCGATAAACAACTTAAACTGTTTTAACACCTAAACACCTAAGGTTTCCAACTTAATAATAAGTTCCAAAATGGGTTTTTTTTTCCTTTTGACTTATAAAATAGTAACATCCTAAAATAGGGCCTATGCATTTTCGGTTTAATTGTATAAAGTGACATGTTTTAAGTATTATGAATAATTTTTGAATATTTTTGGAAACCCAGGAAATGAGTGAAAATAAGTTAGAAATGAACATTTTGGAACACTGAAAATGTATGGAAATGTTAAGTTTAAAAATGGAAGGTGAACATTTTTGGAAACTAGGAAATGTAAGGAAAATGGAAAGTGAACATTTTTGGAAACTTGGAAATGTAAGGAAATGTCAAGTTTCTGAGCCGATCGAAAATTTTTGGAAACTTAGAAATGACCTAGAAATGACGAGTTTTAAGGTTTAAAAGGGGAAATTAAGGCAAGGTGGCCTTAAAAGAAAAAGTTTGTGAAATTTGACACACAAAGCAGGCTTGGAAAAGTGGTCTCCAAGATGCCACTTAGGGCCTATGGAAATGGCGCCATATGCAAGAGGAATGGGCTGAGTTGAGTCACTTGGGAAGCAAATAAAAAGGTTTTATTTTTGCTTCCAGAAGACTCGAGGTGGACGGCACATGCTTCTAGAAAGGAGGTGTTTTATTTTCATAAATATTCGATTAAAAGGGTGATAAATAAAGGATTTTTTTAAATTGGATTATTTTGAAGAGATAAATGTTGGATTTAAACTCTTTTATTTATGATAATTAAAGGATAAAGTTATCGATAGAGGAGTGATGGCCAAGTAAGGGATTCTAAGTTAGTAATTTCGGCTATAAAAGGAAAAGAGAGGCCATTGCATTATTTTCTGTTCTTTGAAAGCCTCTTCCGAATTCTCTTCACCAAATCTTCTTCTTCTTTTATTTTTGCCAAGCCGAAATACTTTGCGATCTAATTCGAATCCTCCATCTTTATTCTTCCTTCTCTTTTCTTTCTAATCCCTCCAAAAGCCGAAAGTTGTGAGATCATCATCTAGCCATAGCCGAATCTCACGAAGGTTGAAGTGAAGGTGCAATCGATTTCTTCAAGTAAGGGTAAGATCTCATTCGGTTTCATCCTTTTTCTTAAGATTTGCGAAATCTAGGACTAACCCCATTAATATCTTGTTGCCGAAACTTTGAAGAGATCTTTCGGGATTTACTAAGTGTCGACTACAAGGAAGGAGAAGTTCTTTTCCCGAAGGTACACCATAGGCCACGTGTTCCCTAGTTATTCGGTGAGTTTCAGGATTTAAAATCCACAAGGTAAGTGTCTATAGCATTCGGCCAAGGCCATGTTTGGTAAATATATGTGTTCATTAATTATTCAAAAGCGAAAACTAACCAAGTTAATTGATTCAATGCTTGGCGAATGCAAGAAGAGTATAGCAGAGATTTCAAGACTTGATTCTTAAGTAAAACAAACAACAAGGTAAGTTTAAGCATACTAATCCTACTAGGATTTGGATTTATGGTCGAATGGCTTTTTATTAAAGTAGTAGGTGATTAATCAAATGTAGGGATTAAGGATCTAAGCATTAGATCAAGCTTTTCGGGATTTCAAGACCCTTTTGGTAAGTATGATAAGTTGTGGATATTTGGTTAAGAATTCAGTATATTGATGATTAAATCGATTGTTACGATTAAGTGTGTTGATGGAGGCGAATACCATTCAAGAAGGAAAAGGAAGGTCCCTATCCCGAAGTTTAAGAAGAGATCTGTCTCGGCGAGTTAGGGATTGGCCACTTGGGGGTGTGGACCAGCGTCGGAACAAGAAAGTAGGCAAACAGCCGTAGTATCGCCTAGTGATAGCATCGATGATCGAAAGCATAGTTCTCAAGTGATCGGTGTGTGATTAACCCACCGTTTTCGGGTATATGATATGTATGTGAAATGTGTATGTATTATGAATGTGCTAACTAGTGCAGTGGAAATTGTGATAAGGATACCCTCAAGGGGTATGTTGATAATCCGATAAGTACCAAACCTGATGATATGTGATTATTAATATGAATATGTGATAATATCCTTGATGAACATGCTCATGCGTCATTACATTGTATCATTATTTTATGTGGCATGTGCATGGTTGGGATATGATATGAAAGAAGGTACGGGTGTACTTTGAGTACGTGGTTTGATGTTAGCCTTGAGCTACATCGTGGATTGACGTTGACTGAGGTCACGTTGTGGATTAATTGCGATTTAGTTCGCATGGCTTGATGAGTGGCTATGTTCCTCATCGTGGTTGATATCGGCTGTGTGCCATATCGTGGTTGATGAGTGACTATGTGTCCCATCGTGGTTTTGGTGTTAGCTACAGCTACATCGTGGATTGGCGCTGACTGAGGTCGCGTTGTAGACTATTGTGCTTAATTGCACGTGGACGACAGTGATTGCCTTTGGAGTGAAAAGGAGAGGGTGATTTGATAATCCCCCGGTGTGTGTGGTAATTTGGATAAGGGGGTGTGTAGCGGATGGACCTTAGGTTTGGGTTGGGCTTCATTATTGCATGATTTCGTATGTGAACATATGTGGAAATGGGCCAAGCCCAATATGATATGTGGATTAATGTGGAAATGGGCAAAGCCCGGTATATGAATGTGGATCGGTGTGGAAATGGGCTAAGCCCGGTATGTGGAAATTATGTGGTTAACTACCCTATTAGATGAATGTGATATGAATATGGGCCAAGCCGAATGTGATAACATGTGAATTTGATAATTGATATCCGATATATGAGTTAATATGTGGTTAACATGTGGGTGGAATTCGGTGGACTAATTACACATCGAGTGCGTATGACTCACCCAATTTTTATTAAACATCGCAGATGATTCATGGTGATTAGACCGGGTTGGAGTGGATACGAGGTGGCCCATGCAGAAGACATCTTCTTTATTTTATTCAGTTTATTACTAAGAACTTTTGTTTAATTATTTATTGTAATAAGGCCCAGTTAAAGTATTTAAGTATTTCTATTTGAGCATTTTTATTATGTTTAAGCTAGACGACTATTAAATTATTATTGGGAAGTGCTTTTAATTTTGGCAACTTATATTTTAAAAGCTTATAATAAAGTTTTAATTTGGATATTTTTATCAAGCTTATATTATTTAGAATTTTTAATTGGACATGGTTTTCAAATAACAAAATTTTTAATGTTTTTCCCAAAAGTGAAATCAGTCTTCAAACGTTTTTCTGCAGTGGCATTTCAAATTCGGTCGTAACGAATGGGCCGGGTTTGGGTGTTCTGATTTAGTATCGAGCCGGAGTTCAAAACTCGGCCTTGAGGGTTTTGGGTCCAAAATAATTTTTTTCAAAGATGGGCTTTTCAAAAGTATGGGCTTTCATAAACTTTTGGAGTTATTCGGAATGGCACTGTATCTCCGGCCGAAGTCCACGGTAAGTACTTCTAATTATTGAAGTGACTTGTTTATGTGAATGTTATAAGTATGAAGGAACGTAGATTAGTGAACTAGGATCTGTTGAACCCTAGGGTGGGCTACTCAAACACAAGTGCATAAGACTTAAGGACCATTAAACAAACCTGTGAACTAAGTCGTTGAGTTAAGGTGTGGCAACCATAGTACGCATGTCTAGGATTGGTATTCAGTAAGAGCTTGGTACTTAAGCAGTCCTAGCGACTCACCTCCTCTCTACTCGAATCCTACCTGGTGCGTAGCTATGATTCACCCTAACCAAGAGGACTTATTCACGGGCTAAACCCGATAATTAAAACCCGAAAGGGACTAGCCATGATAAAAACCCTAGTTTTAAAATCCCTAAATTACCCTTTTAATTGTAGTAAAAGATTATTGTGAAAATTTTTTCCAAAATATCTCCGATTTACAAAATTACAAAAATGCCCCTGTATTGTAAATTACTAAAATACCCTTAGTTCTTAAGATTTTCAAAAAATACCCTCGACGTTTGCTACAATATTTCTACTTTACAAAAATACCAAAAACTTTTGTTTTACAAATAACAAGATACCTTGATTTGGAAAATTTACGAAACTGCCCCTGACTTCCAAAATTACCGAAATAACCTCGATTTTTGAAATTTTGCAACACCTCTGATTTGGAAAACAAAATAACCCAGAGATTTTGTAAATTCTGAAATACCTTTAATGTGAAAAATATTTTCGAATTGACCCCGATTTATTACCAAAATACCCCTGTAGGGAAAATGACGAAATTACCCCTGGGTAGGGAAATGGATGGAATGGCCATAAAAGTGTAGTGAATGATGTTGTGAATGAATGTGACTTCATGGAGAAATGAATGTGTCTCTGCTTATGAATGTGAATGTGACTCCCTGAGTTAGAGTAGTGAACTTGAACTGAACCTTTGTGTAATCGAAAGAACTACTTCTAAATACTTTACTTCAAAAAATTGTTCGCGGTTAATAAGTGGAACAAAATTCTGATGCATAAAACTTTTTAATCAGATAAGTCGCGACGTTAGAAATGAGTTCTAGGGGACGTGAACTTAAAAAATTGTGCCTAGGAAGTATGATGATTCTATTAAGATCAGAGTGCGCGACATAAGCGTAGTGCGGTGAGTTAAGAGGTACGATTATTCGCTAATAAGTAATTTCGAGGACGAAATTATTTTTAAGGAGGGTAGAAGCTGTAACATCCTAAAATAGGGCCTATGCATTTTCGGTTTAATTGTATGAAGTGACATGTTTTAAGTATTATGAATAAATTTTGAATATTTTGGAAACAGGAAATGAGTGAAAATAAGTTAGAAATGAACATTTTGGAAACCTAAAAATGTATGGAAATGTTAAGTTTAAAATGGAAGGTGAACATTTTTGGAAACTAGGAAATGTAAGGAAAATGGAAAGTGAACATTTTTGGAAACTTGGAAATGTAAGGAAATGTCAAGTTTACAGAGCCGATCGAAAATTTTTGGAAACTTAGAAATGACCTAGAAATGACGAGTTTTAAGGTTTAAAAGGGGAAATTAAGGCAAGGTGGCCTTAAAAGAAAAAGTTTGTGAAATTTGACACACAAACAGGCTTGGAAAAGTGGTCTGAAGATGCCACTTAGGGCCTATGGAAATGGCGCCATATGCAAGAGGAATGGGCCTGAGTTCGAGTCACTTGGGAAGCAAATAAAGAAGGTTTTATTTTTGCTTCCAGAAGACTGAGGTGGACGGCACATGCTTCTAGAAAGGAGGTGTTTTATTTTCATAAATATTCGATTAAAAAGGGTGATAAATAAAGGATTTTTTTTTAAATTGGATTATTTTGAAGAGATAAATGTTGGATTTAAACTCTTTTATTTATGATAATTAAAGGATAAAGTTATCAGATAGAGGAGTGATGGCCAAGTAAGGGATTCTAAGTTAGTAATTTCGGCTATAAAAGGAAAAGAGAGGCCATTCTGCATTATTTTCTGTTCTTTGAAAGCCTCTTCCGAATTCTCTTCACCAAATCTTCTTCTTCTTTTATTTTTGCCAAGCCGAAATACTTTGCGATCTAGTCGAATCCTCCATCTTTATTCTTCCTTCTCTTTTCTTTCTAATCCCTCCAAAAGCCGAAAGTTGTGAGATCATCATCTAGCCATAGCCGAATCTCTGAAGGTTGAAGTGAAGGTGCAATCGATTTCTTCAAGTAAGGGTAAGATCTCATTCGGTTTCATCCTTTTTTCTTAAGATTTGCCGAAATCTAGGACTAACCCCATTAATATCTTGTTGCCGAAACTTTGAAGAGATCTTTCGGGATTTACTAAGTGTCGACTACAAGGAAGGAGAAGTTCTTTTCCCGAAGGTACACCATAGGCCACGTGTTCCCTAGTTATTCGGTGAGTTTCAGGATTTAAAATCCACAAGGTAAGTGTCTATAGCATTCGGCCAAGGCCATGTTTGGTAAATATATGTGTTCATTAATTATTCAAAAGCCGAAAACTAACCAAGTTAATTGATTCAATGCTTGGTCGAATGCAAGAAGAGTATAGCAGAGATTTCAAGACTTGATTCTTAAGTCAAACAGCAACAAGGTAAGTTTAAGCATACTAATCCTACTAGGATTTGGATTTATGGTCGAATGGCTTTTTATTAAAGTAGTAGGTGATTAATCAAATGTAGGGATTAAGGATCTAAGCATTAGATCAAGCTTTTAGGGATTTCAAGACCCTTTTGGTAAGTATGATAAGTTGTGGATATTTGGTTAAGAATTCGTATATTGATGATTAAATCGATTGTTCGATTAAGTGTGTTGATGGAGGCGAATACCATTCAAGAAGGGAAAGGAAGGTCCCTATCCCGAAGTTTAAGAAGAGATCTGTCTCGGCGGTTAGGGATTGGCCAGGGGTGTGGACCAGCGTCGAACAAGAAAGTAGGCAAATAGCCGTAGTATCGCCTAGTGATAGCATCGATGATCGAAAGCATAGTTCTCCAAGTGATCAGGTGTGTGATTAACCCACCGTTTTCCGGGTATATGATATGTATGTGAAATGTGTATGTATTATGAATGTGCTAACTAGTGCAGTGGAAATTGTGATAAGGATACCCTCAAGGGTATGTTGATAATCCGATAAGTACCAAACCTGATGATATGTGATTATTAATATGAATATGTGATAATATGCTTGATGAACATGCTCATGCGTCATTACATTGTATCATTATTTTATGTGGCATGTGCATGGTTGGGATATGATATGAAAGAAGGTGCGGTGTGTACTTTGAGTACGTGGTTTGATGTTAGCCTTGAGCTACACATCGTGGATTGGCGTTGGATCGAGGTCACGTTGTGGATTAATTGCGATTTAGTTCGCATGGCTTGATGAGTGGCTATGTTCCTCATCGTGGTTGATATCGGTGTGTGCCATATCGTGGTTGATGAGTGACTATGTGTCCCATCGTGGTTTTGGTGTTAGCTCTGACTACATCGTGGATTGGCGCCGACCGAGGTCGCGTTGTAGACTATTGTGCTTAATTGCGTGGGACGGCGATGATTGCCTTTGGAGTGAAAAGGAGAGGGTGATTTGATAATCCCCTGGTGTGTGGTAATTTGGATAAGGGGGTGTGTAGCGGATGGACCTTAGGTTTGGGTTGGGCTTCATTATTGCATGATTTCGTATGTGAACATATGTGGAAATGGGCCAAGCCCAATATGATATGTGGATTAATGTGGAAATGGGCAAAGCCCAGTATATGAATGTGGATCGGTGTGGAAATGGGCTAAGCCCGGTATGTGGAAATTATGTGGTTAACTACCCTATTAGATGAATGTGATATGAATATGGGCCAAGCCGAATGTGATAACATGTGAATTTGATAATTGATATCGATATATGAGTTAATATGTGGTTAACATGTGGGTGGAATTCAGTGGACTAATTACACACTGAGTCTGTATGACTCACCCAATTTTTATTAAACATCGCAGATGATTCATGGTGATTAGACCGGGTTGGAGTGGATACGAGGTGGCCCATGCAGAAGACATCTTCTTTATTTTATTGATTTATTACTAAGAACTTTTGTTTAATTATTTATTGTAATAAGGCCCAGTTAAAGTATTTAAGTATTTCTATTTGAGCATTTTTATTATGTTTAAGCTAGACGACTATTAAATTATTATTGGGAAGTGCTTTTAATTTTGGCAACTTATATTTTAAAAGCTTATAATAAAGTTTTAATTTGGATATTTTTATCAAGCTTATATTATTTAGAATTTTTAATTGGACATGGTTTTCAAATAACAAAATTTTTAATGTTTTTCCCAAAAGTGAAATCGGTCTTCAAACGTTTTTTCTGCAGGTGGCATTTCAAATTCGGTCGTAACGAATGGGCGGGTTTGGGGTGTTACTGATTTAGTATCGAGCGAGTTCAAAACTACGGCCTTGAGGGTTTTGGGTCCAAAAATAATTTTTTCAAAGATGGGCTTTTCAAAAGTATGGGCTTTCATAAACTTTTGAGTTATTCGGAATGGCACTGTATCTCACCAGAAGTCCACAGGTAAGTACTTCTAATTATTGAAGTGACTTGTTTATGTGAATGTTATAAGTATGAAGGAGCGTAGATTAGTGAACTAGGATCTGTTGAACCCTAGGACTGGGCTACTCAAACACAAGTGCATAAGACTTAAGGACCATTAAACAAACCCGTGAACTAAGTCGTCGAGTTAGGTGTGGCAACCATAGTACGCATGTCTAGGATTGGTATTCGTGAAGAGCTTGGTACTAAGCAAATCCTAGCGACTCACCTCCTCTCTACTCGAATCCTACAGTGCGTAGCTATGATTCACCCTAACCAAGAGGACTTATTATTCAAGCTAAACCCGATAATTAAAACCCGAAAGGGACTAGCCATGATAAAACCCTAGTTTTAAAATCCTAAATTACCCTTTTAATTGTAGTAAAAGATTATTGTGAAAATTTTTTCCAAAATATCTCCGATTTACAAAATTACAAAAATGCCCCCTGTATTGTAAATTACTAAAATACCCTTAGTTCTTAAGATTTTCAAAAAATACCCTCGACGTTTGCTACAATATTTCTACTTTACAAAAATACCAAAAACTTTTGTTTTACAAATAACAAGATACCTTGATTTGGAAAATTTACTAAACCGCTACGACTTCCAAAATTACCAGAAATAACCTCGATTTTTGAAATTTTGTAACACCTCTGATTTGGAAAACAAAATAACCCAGAGATTTTGTAAATTCTGAAATACCTTTAATGTGAAAAATATTTTGAATTGACCCGATTTATTACCAAAATACCTCTGTAGGAAAATGACGAAATTACCACAGGTAGGGAAATGGATGGAATGGCCATAAAAGTGTAGTGAATGATGTTGTGAATGAATGTGACTTCATGGAGAAATGAATGTGTCTCTGCTTATGAATGTGAATGTGACTCACGAGTTAGAGTAGTGAACTTGAATGAACCTTTGTGTAATCGAAAGAACTACTTCTAAATACTTTACTTCAAAAAATTGTTCGCGGTTAATAAGTGGAACAAAATTACGATGCATAAAACTTTTTAATCGGATAAGTCGCGACGTTAGAAATGAGTTCTAGGGACGTGAACTTAAAAAATTGTGCCTAGGAAGTATGATGATTCTATTAAGATCGAGAGTGCATGACATAAGCGTAGTCTGCGGTGAGTTAAGAGGTACGATTATTCGCTAATAAGTAATTTCGAGGACGAAATTATTTTTAAGGAGGGTAGAACTATAACATCCTAAAATAGGGCCTATGCATTTTCGGTTTAATTGTATGAAGTGACATGTTTTAAGTATTATGAATAAATTTTGAATATTTTTGGAAACCTAGGAAATGAGTGAAAATAAGTTAGAAATGAACATTTTGGAAACCTAAAAATGTATGGAAATGTTAAGTTTAAAAATGGAAGGTGAACATTTTTGGAAACTAGGAAATGTAAGGAAAATGGAAAGTGAACATTTTTGGAAACTTGGAAATGTAAGGAAATGTCAAGTTTACAGAGCCGATCGAAAATTTTTGGAAACTTAGAAATGACCTAGAAATGACGAGTTTTAAGGTTTAAAAGGGGAAATTAAGGCAAGGTGGCCTTAAAAGAAAAAGTTTGTGAAATTTGACACACAAACAGGCTTGGAAAAGTGGTCTGAAGATGCCACTTAGGGCCTATGGAAATGGCGCCATATGCAAGAGGAATGGGCCTGAGTTCGAGTCACTTAGGAAGCAAATAAAGGAGGTTTTATTTTTGCTTCCATAGACTGAGGTGGACGGCACATGCTTCTAGAAAAGAGATGTTTTATTTTCATAAATATTCGATTAAAAAGGGTGATAAATAAAGGATTTTTTTAAAAATTGGACTATTTTGAAGAGATAAATTGTAACATCCCGAAATTGGGCCTAGTAGGATTGGGCCCAATGGGCCTTGATTTTAAATTTTTTGAGAACGGCATTAATGCAAGTTAGACTTATTAGGTAAGTTATTTTGGAAGGTTAGAGGGCTTCTATGAAGTCCCGGGATCAAATATTAGCTTTGGGGAAATTTTGCTTTTAGGTGAAAAAAAACCCTGGAAGTTGGCAGGTAGGCCTTAAGAATAAAATGTGGGGAAAAATGACACAAAAGGAGTGTGTGGTGTAGTGGCAAAGTGACGCCACATAAGAGACAAGGGGGTGACGCCACAAGGAAGGAAGGAGGTCCAAGGTTCAAGTCTTGGCTTTTGCATTTTGGTTTTCTTTTACTTGGACCTCGAGAATTTGGCTATAGATTTATATTTAGTTACGCATGGTTTAAGACACAAGAGGAGCTTGTGGCCAAGTGGCGAGGGCGTGGATTATGTTGCAAGGAGCACAGGTTCGAATCTCATGAGAAGCAAGGGAGTATTTATTTTATGATGCGGACGGGAAGAGTTTTGATTGAATTTAAAGTCTCATTGTGAAAGGATCCCACATCGGAAAGATACAAAGAAGGAAGGTGAAGAGCTAGCTATATAAAGAGCATTTCGGGAGGAGGGTTGACACACCTTGGAAGGCGTTTGGGCACAGGAGTGGTCGGAGCGCGGATTAACACACGAGTCCTATCGGTGTGTAACTCTCTCTACTCTAGTTGTAGAGCGGCAAATGCCGAAGTGCCGATCACGGCAATAGTAGCCACACGAGCGTGCGCGCGCGCGTGTGGGGCTTCGACTCGATAGTTGAGGCCATCGGTAGTATTCTTGTGGGTTGGTTTTGCTTGGGCGCGATGATGGGTGAAGGGGGCCCAATGGGCCGTGGGCCCAATATAGTAAAATGTATGATGGTGTAGTATATAGTGAACTAGACTAGGTGAATCTCATAAACATGGCTAGATTTGTGTTAGGTGGGCCACACGAGCGTGTGGGCCCGAATGGGCCGGAATCGAGTTTTAGGCCCAATCGTCCGGTACGACCGGAAATGGTAGCTGAGTCGCTCGGGATGACATTTGGGCCTTTGGGAAAGGCCATTGTAGGTGCAAAATTACAAAATACCCTTAGTAGGTAAATTACTGAAATACCACTGAAGGGTAAATTACGAAAATACCCTTGGTGGGTAAATTACCGATATGCCCTTGGTGGGTAAATTACGAAAATGCCCTTGGTGGGTAAATTACGAAAATGCCCTTGGTAGGTAAAATTACGGTTATACCCTTAGAGGTTGATTAGGGTGATTATGTTGTTTTATGTCTATCCGATTATGATGGTAATTCATGTTATACTTATATTTGATATATGTCTAGCATACATGACATATCGCATACACAATTATTATGTCATATTGCATGGGTATGATGAGAGGAGGGGGAAGATTGATATCCGTGTCTTTGGGACACCAGTGGTTTGGCACCACCACGGTGGTTTGGTAGTACCACAGATTGATTATTGTGACTTTGGGTCACCAGAGGTTTGGCACCTCAGCGTCTCGTCCCGGTGGCTTAGCACCCACGGTGGGTTGGCCCCACGATTGATTATACGGGATTAGCGCCCGGTGATTTGGTATCACACGATGGGTTGGCCCCATTATTGGATTCGTGACGGTCACCGGTGATTTGGTATCACATTCGTGTCTTTGGGACACGAGAGGTTTGGCACCTCAAGCGTCTCGTCCCGGTGGCTTAGCACCACGATGGGTTGGCCCCATAGTTGATTATACGGGATTAGCGCCGGTGATTTGGTATCACACACGATGGGTTGGCCCCATCATCGGATTTGTGATTGCGGTCACCGGTGATTTGGTATCACTGCGTGTCTTTGGGACACCAGAGGTTTGGCACCTCATTGCGACTCGTCCCTGTGGTTAACACCACCGTGGGTTGGCCCCACTTATGAGATACGGGATTGTCGCTAGTGATTTGGTATCACGCGATGGGTTGGCCCCATCATTGGATTATTCGTGACTTTGGGTCACCAGTGGTTTGGCACCACACTTATGGATATCGTGACTTTGGGTCACCAGTGGTTTGGCACCACCAGTGGTTTGGTACCACACGGGGTAGAGAAAGGAGCATTGGATGGCTAGGTTTGGGTGCATGATATGCATATTTTCATATGAAATTGTGTAAGGGCCTGTTGGATGGGGATTTACACACTGAGTCTCGATGACTCACCCCTTAGTTAAATTTTGCAGGTAATCATTAGATCGCGGATTTGGGAGCTGAGGTGGACTCGTGGAGGCCATACATATGTTCACTCGTAAATTCGTTTCTTTTATTTGGCCTTATTTTTATTTGAGTTTTTGTTATGTAATAAGGCCTTGGGTATTTTATTTGGTTTCACTTTTTTCAATTTGTTTATTGCTTGTTATTAAATGATCAATATGGGATTTTCCTAAAATGATAATAAACCATTTCTTATTCAAAATTTCTTAAACTCGATTTCTCACCACAACTATAAAGAATATGAGCTTTTAACGAATGGAACAGTTTTTAGACATTCCTTTCATGTGACATGCCGATTCGATTCGTAACGTTTAGGCCGGGTTTGGGGTGTTACATAAATGTTGGATTTAAACTCTTTTATTTATGATAATTAAAGGATAAAGTTATCAGTTAGAGGAGTGATGGCCAAGTAAGGGATTCTAAGTTAGTAATTTCGGCTATAAAAGGAAAAGAGAGGCCATTCTGCATTATTTTCTGTTCTTTGAAAGCCTCTGCCGAATTCTCTTCACCAAATCTTCTTCTTCTTTTATTTTTGCCAAGCCGAAATACCTTGTGATCTAGCCAAATCCTCCATCTTTATTCTTCCTTCTCTTTTCTTTCTAATCCCTCCAAAAGCCGAAAGTTGTGAGATCATCATCTAGCCATAGCCGAATCTCTGAAGGTTGAAGTGAAGGTGCAATCGATTTCTTCAAGTAAGGGTAAGATCTCATTCGGTTTCATCCTTTTTCTTAAGATTTGTCGAAATCTAGGACTAACCCCATTAATATCTTGTTGCCGAAACTTTGAAGAGATCTTTCGGGATTTACTAAGTGTCGACTACAAGGAAGGAGAAGTTCTTTTCCCGAAGGTACACCATAGGCCACGTGTTCCCTAGCTATTCGGTGAGTTTCGAGATTTAAAATCCACAAGGTAAGTGTCTATAGCATTCGGCCAAGGCCATGTTTGGTAAATATATGTGTTCATTAATTATTCAAAAGCGAAAACTAACCAAATTAATTGATTCAATGCTTGGCGAATGCAAGAAGAGTATAGCAGAGATTTCAAGACTTGATTCTTAAGTCAAACGGCAACAAGGTAAGTTTAAGTATACTAATCCTACTAGGATTTGGATTTATGGCGAATGGCTTTTTATTAAAGTAGTAGGTGATTAATCAAATGTAGGGATTAAGGATCTAAGCATTAGATCAAGCTTTTAGGATTTCAAGACCCTTTCGGTAAGTATGATAAGTTGTGGATATTTGGTTAAGAATTCGTATATTGATGATTAAATCGATTATTACGATTAAGTGTGTTGATGGAGGCGAATACCATTCAAGAAGGGAAAGGAAGGTCCCTATCCCGAAGTTTAAGAAGAGATCTGTCTCGCGATTAGGGATTGGCCACCGGGGTGTGGACCCGGTGTCGAACAAGAAAGTAGGCAAACAGCCGTAGTATCGCGCCTAGTGATAGCATCGATGATCGAAAGCATAGTTCTCCAAGTGATCGGTGTGTGATTAACCCACCGTTTTTCGGGTATATGATATGTATGTGAAATGTGTATGTATTATGAATGTGCTAACTAGTGCGATGGAAATTGTGATAAGGATACCCTCAAGGGGTATGTCGATAATCCGGTAAGTACCAAACACGATGATATGTGATTATTAATATGAATATGTGATAATATGCTTGATGAACATGCTCATGCATCATTACATTGTATCATTATTTTATGTGGCATGTGCATGGGTGGGATATGATATGAAAGAAGGTACGGGGTGTACTTGAGTACGTGGTTTTATGTTAGCCTTGAGCTACATCATGGATTGGCGTTGGATCGAGGTCACGTTGTGGATTAATTGCGATTTAGTTCGCATGGCTTGATGAGTGGCTATGTGCCTCATCGTGGTTGATATCAGCTATGTGCCATATCGTGGTTGATGAGTGACTATGTGTCCCATCGTGGTTTTGGTGTTAGCTACGGCTACATCGTGGATTGGCGCCGATCGAGGTCGCGTTGTGGACTATTGTGCTTAATTGCACGTGGACGGCAAAGTGATTGCCTTTGGAGTGAAAAGGAGAGGGTGATTTGATAATCCCCCAGTGTGTGGTATTTGGCTGGGGTGTGTGTAGCGGATGGACCCTAGGTTTGGGTTGGGCTTCATTATTGCATGATTTCATATGTGAACATATGTGGAAATGGGCCAAGCCCAATATGATATGTGGATTAATGTGGAAATGGGCAAAGCCAAAGTATATGAATGTGGATCGGTGTGGAAATGGGCTAAGCCCGGTATGTGGAAATTATGTGGTTAACTACCCTATTAGATGAATGTGATATGAATATGGGCCAAGCCCGAGAATGTGATAACATGTGAATTTGATAATTGATATCTGATATATGAGTTAATATGTGGTTAACATGTGGGTGGAATTCAGTGGACTAATTACACACTGAGTCTGTATGACTCACCCAAATTTTTATTAAACATCGCAGATGATTCGTGGTGATTGGACCGGGTTGGAGTGGATACGAGGTGGCCCATGCAGAAGACTTCTCCTTTATTTTATTCAGTTTATTACTAAGAACTTTTGTTTAATTATTTATTGTAATAAGGCCCAGTTAAAGTATTTAAGTATTTCTATTTGAGCATTTTTATTATGTTTAAGCTAGACGACCATTAAATTATTATTGGGAAGTGCTTTTAATTTTGGCAACTTATATTTTAAAAGCTTATAATAAAGTTTTAATTTGGATATTTTTATCAAGCTTATATTATTTAGAATTTTTAATTGGACATGGTTTTCAAATAACAAAATTTTTAATGTTTTTCCCAAAAGTGAAATCAGTCTTCAAACGTTTTTCCGCAATGGCATTTCAAATTCGGTCGTAACGAATGGGCCGGGTTTGGGGTGTTACAAAAATTTTCTAAACTCATAAAAATAACGTTTTAATGAGACACGAACTTAAATCACCACACGGTTTTCAACATGAACACACTTCAAATATATTTTTCTTCGAAATCAACCTATTTTTTTTCAAAATAACAAAACGAGTTTTACACCAGGAGCATGCCAGATCCGGTCAGGGCTTGTGGGCCGGGTTTGGGGTGTTTCAATAATTGGTTTTGTGAATTGTTGTAAGAGAAATAAATTTTCAGCTAGGCTTGTTTAATGTAAAAATATGATGAAAAATGATTTACGAGTCTAGGGGCAAAATCATAATTTTGCCAAAGTATAAGGGCAAAATGGTCATTTTTGACTAAGTAGAAATTTTGATGTATCATGAGTTATGTAGTGATGAAATGAGTGAATTTTATTATTATAGATCAAGAAGACCGCAGAAACATCCTTGACCGAGGAAAAGGCAAGGTTACGGATTAAATCATCGATTAATACATTTTGCACCTAGGTAAGTTTATGTGTAAACGATACGTCTTTATTACATATGTTGTTACCAATTGATACATTGTATGAATGAGATCAATTATTAGTGAGATTGATTGAAATTGATAAATAATGAGTAATTCTTGTATGAACCTCAGAATAGAAATGTAAGTACGGACAAATATCCATAATTATTATTGGTGGGCTGTGTGCGATACCACCGTAATTATCATTGTTAGTGGGCTGAGTGCGTTACCACCTTATCATTTATTCATGATGGGCTGTGTGCGATACCATCGTTTATATTATCATTTGGTGGGCTATGTGCGATACCACCCTAATATTGATTAATGGTGGGCTGTGTGCGAAACCACCTGGTACTAGTGTTATTCCGAAGAGTTCATCAGAAAACTTGGCTAAGTAAATATTTTATGTGACTTGTGGTGATGAGTGAAAGGTATATGTGCAAGTAAATGTGACCAATATACATGTTATATGTTTGGAATATGGTAAGAGATGAGATGAGTAAGCATGATTATGAAAATGTAAATTGCTCTTACATAATGTACAATGTTTGTGGTTGCTTTGCATATGGTATGATGCTTATTGTTTACATGTAAACTTACTAAGCTTAAAGCTTACTCCCTTTCTTTTCCCTTGTTTTATAGTGTCAAAGAGCCAGCTCGGGATACGAAGATAATTAGACGATCACCGACACTATCAGCACACCTTGGTATATTTAGACTTAACATTTTGAGTATGGCATGTATAGGGTCTAGACTTAGCGTAATGTCTTGTTGTTTTGACCAAGTGTGTAAAGATGAACTCTTTTGTATAAGGCCATAGTTGATGGCTCGTTATTATTAATGTAACAGTCCGGTTTAGACCCTAATTAGAACGAGTGGTTTCGGGACCACTTAACCGAGTTAAAATATTATTTTTATTATTTTAATAATGTTTACATTGTGTTAGTATTACTGTGTGAAAGTTTCGTAAAGAAATTTTACTGATTAAATAGTTAATTCGGTAAAAAGGATTAAATCGCGTAAAACGAAAACTATGTGTGCCATTAGTAAAATGACTTATTTGATAATGGCTTTATAAATGAGAGTCCTTGCATGGTAATTATACCATTGCATATTTGAGTGGACGGTAGTGGACCTTGAATTGCATAATTTATATGGTTATTAAACATGGGTATTTTGGTAAATTATGGAATAATGCTTAATAAAATAAAGCCATATGATATTTTTTTTATTATGTTTTCATAATCTTCAACCGAATAACTAAACAAAGAAAGGGTTTTGGAAGCTTTAACATTCGGCCATGGCTTTCTAAGGGATTAAGGTACGGTTTTTGATCCGTTTTTAATGGTTTCTATGTTTTTGAGCTCATTGCAGCTTGGTTTAACTGACTCGTACCTCAATTTCTGAAATTGGTTGTGTTTTTGAAATGTACCATTGATGAGTGCATGTTTGTTTTAATATTTCTTGTTAAATTATTGATGGTTGTTTATAGATATACAAGTTTTATAAAGAGATTTTTTATGAAATTGAGTATTTGGGATTAAATTGAAAAAGATAGAATTTTTGTGGTTAGAAATGTGAATAAAATGAAAATATGGGCTGTTTAAATACTATAGAAAATTTGGCTAAATACATGTATATTGGGATTTTGTGTATTTTTGCATAATTATGCATTAAGGACTAAATTGTTAAAGTATGAAAATATAAAGACTATTTTGCAAAATGGCCAAAATACTTGTATATGTATTTAATTGATTATGTTAGTGAATAATTGAGTTAAATTTAGTTAGATTAAAATCAAGACAAACGAATTCAAGATTTTGAGCGAGGAAAATCGGAAAGTAGACGAATAGTCGACGGATACACGAGGTAAATTCGTATGGTTAAAGATCGAATTATTAGCTACTGAAATTGTTTTAATTGATGTTAATTGTTTACATAATGAATAAATTACTAAAATTTATCGGTTCTATGAATATGTTGCAGTCACTGAATTATATGATTAAATTGATATAAAAAAAATTAAAATTATATGTTATAAGAAATGATGGATAATCGGCCAAATTGTGAGTATGTAATGGTAGATATGTTAAATGGCTTTGTACCTAATTATATTAATATTACATGATGATGGAATGCAATAATATATATTCGGTCTTGTGTTTAGTAGTAATGAAGTACTTTGGGGTTGAGTAAATGTATATTGGAGTTAATTGAGCTTTAGTATATGATAAATTAAATGCCTTGTATGTGGTAAGTTACTAAGTAAATATTTGTTGTTGATTAAATTAAATATTATATATACATATATGTGCCAAATTGAAATGTATAAAAAAGGTTGAGGTTGCCGAATGCAAATAAAGTTGATAAATTTGAATTGATGAATATTGAGTAATTGAATTTCGGCACAGAGGGTGCGAGTATAAAAGGTTACAGATGTAAAAATTGCACTAAGTGTAATGCGAGCACGATTATTGAGCACTAAGTGTGCAAGCTTAAGTATCGAGCACTAAGTGTGCGAATTCGATATATAATGTTGAATAACTATCGGCACTAAGTGTGCGACTTTTCGAGTAATTGGGAATAGTTGAATGTATTTTTGCCTTGAATTTCTTGAGAAGTATTTATGCTTTATAAATTTGAATTTGAGCAGGTGAGTATCAAACCTATAGGGTTAATATTATTGATCGTAAAACTGTGTGATTGATAATGGTAAAGAAGGTTGCATGATAAATGTACAAATTGGATGAGTAAAATGATATGATTATATATATCTACATACGATACCATGTAGTAAGTTTATAAGTAATTAGATGTATTGAATTTTAATTAAATGCAAGTATTCATGTTGAAATGAAATATATGAAGTTATATGTGATATTGCCAAATGGGTGATACCTTGTTAATCATGTTTAAGAAAATTGCTTCAATTGAGTTTCGACATTTGGAAGTCCGTATGAATTATGATGAATACTTATGATTTTGGATATGTGAGTTATGTGCTAGAATAAATTTCGTATTAGTGATATATCGGGCTAAAAGCCTAGCAGGCCTTGAGCCGGTGTGATTTGTCAGGCTAAAAGCCTAGCAGGCCTTGTGCCGGTGAGTTTTATCAGGCTAAAAGCCTAGCAGGCCTTGTGCCGGTGAGTTTTATCAGGCTTATGCCTAGCAGGTTTATACGGGTGTATACTTTAGGCTCGATGCTTACAAAGTTGTGTGCCAATGTGGTACGGAATGTGTAAGACGAGTTGGATGGTCAGGTATGACCTAATTTATTTTCTATTCAAAATTAGGTAAGTAAGTAAAATGATTATTTGATACAAATTATGAATTATTGATGTTACTGATGAGTTAATATTTATACGGGTATAATTCTGCTATCGGTTATATAAAGGTGTTACATGTTATACATAATGAAATAAATCGACCCAATGCTATGTGAATTCTATGATATTGATATTGTATTGGTGATATGTGATATAAATGGTTTAGTTACATATATGGCACTTAGTATGCAAGATACAGGGTTTTCGATGTTGGTCTCAAGGGTTCAACTGTAAAGATGATCTTTGCGAGAATAGAAATGATGATCTGATCGATGCAGGTATACATGGTACACTTGACAAGCAAGTGACATTGATAAATTTTTATGACAAGTGAGTAGATGTGATAAATTACACATGAATTACATGACTATTAAGGAAATAAATATTGAATTAGATGAGGCTGGTTTAAAAGCAATCTTATTGCTTAAAATGACAAGCTTAATGTTAAATCTTTTATATAGTGCTGATAATTATACGAGCTTACTAAGCTTATTAGCTTACTCTGTCTATTCTCTGTATTTTATAGTGATTCGAATGCTCACTCAGGTTGGAAGTCATCGAAGATTTCATCACACTATCCAGGAGGCAATTGGTATTTCTGAACTCTTTGAAATTGGATAATATGGCATGTATAGGTTAGTTAATAAGTTGATTATATGTTCACTTGTTTATATGAATGTGAGATGAATTTTTGGTATTATGATCAAGCTATGTGATATGGCTTGATATGAGAAAAGTTGGTTTGATATGAAAGCATTATATGATGTGTGCATTTAGTGGTAAAATTTATAATTGGCATTTTGGTTTGAATGAAATGTGATTATGGATGAGTTGACAAGAATGTTGAAATGTGATTAATTTGTAAGTGGTATTTAGATGCTTATATATATATGACTACATGGAATGGTCACTTTAGTATAAGCTTATATAATTGTTTTAAGCATGATATGTTGGATTAGTGTTGAATGATGTTGACGATTGATAAGTTAAAGTCTTATTGTTCCGGTTTGAGTTACAAGTCCGGTAATGCCCCTTACCTATTCTGGCGACGGTTACAGGATAGGGGTGTTACAATTAATCTATGAAAAGATGAGGTTATTCATGAATGTGTATGATGCATAATTGGGTTGCTTGGTTTAAGTATGCATGGATGGATTGATGGATGAATGTGATTATGTTTGTATGAGTTAGGGTGATAAGAAGAGCTTGGCAAATACCCTTGTTCTTGTCCACACAGGTAGACACACGGGCGTGTGTCTAGGCCGTGTGTGACACACGGTCGGCCTCATGGGCGTGTGGTTAAGCCGTGTGTCCCCTTGCATGCTAGGTTTGCAAGTCAGAATGCTAAGTAGTAAACACACGGGCAGAGACACGGCCGTGTGTCTCAGCCGTGTCGAAGGCACGGCCATGGACATGGGCGTGTGCCCAGGCCGTGTGAAGTCTGCACCTGAAATTGGAATTTAATTCGCCACACGGTCGAAGGACACGGGCGTGTGCCTAGGCCGTGTGACATTTCTGAGTTGATGACGTCAGAAACAGAATGCCAAGGTTTTGGCACACGGGCTAAGATACGGGCGTGTCGAGGCCGTGTGAGGGACACTGGCCAGGAACACGGGCGTGTGTCTGGCCGTGTGAAAACCCCTGTAGGTTCGAATTGAAAAATAATTCCACACGGGTGTGGAACACGGGCATGTGATATGACACACGGGCGTGTCCCTTACTCCACACGGGCGTCTGGATTGTTTAGTGAAATTTTTTTAAGGTTTTCTAGAAGGCTTTAGAAGGGTTCGATTTGATCCCGACCCATTCCTAAAGGGAGGACTTAGGCCATATAGGCTTGTTTAAGAGACATTATGAAATGTTTTTAAATCGAGAGTAGAAAGTCAAGTCTCGTAGTTGTATGATTGATCGCGTGCAAGTCTAGTAATGCCTCGTACCTTGTTCCAGCATTGAATACGGGTAAGGGGTGTTACATTTAGTGGTATCAGAGCTATGGTTTAGTCGGTTCTCGGACTACCATAGCGTGTGTAAGAGTCTAGCTATACATGCCAAAAACGCATATTGATAGTGTGGTGACTTCTGACAATTTGAAACTTTGTTTTTATATTGTAAATGGATCTCGATCGAGCGGCTGCAGATAACGCTACTAGTAATACGCCGGCTCCCGCGCAAGGGACCGCACCTGTAGACAGTAGACCCGAGACTATGGGTCAAGGAGAAGACGTTCGAGATGCCTTTCTCCACATGATGAGTAATTGGTACACGGAATATGTACGAGCGAACCCTAATGCTCAACCCCCTCCTATACCTCAGCCAGTTCCTGTGGCTCCTCAAGGTATGGATTTGGTAAGAATGACCAAACCCCCGGCCGATAAGATTCGAAAGCAAGGGGCCGAGGAATTCAGAGCCAATATAGATGATGACCCTGAGAGAGCGGAGTTCTGGCTTGAGAACTCTATGCAGGTATGCGATGATCTCTCTTGCACGCCTGAGGAGAGCTTAAAGTGTGCTGTGTCATTACTAAGGGACTCGGCATATCGTTGGTGGAAAACACTGACATCTGTAGTACCGAGGGAGAGAGTGACATGGGACTTCTTCTTAGAAGAGTTCCGAAAGAAGTATATAAGTCAACGATTTGTTGACCAGAAACGGAAAGAGTTCCTTGAATTGAAGAAGGCAAGATGACTGTGGCAGACTATGAGCGCGAGTCTGTTAGGCTCAGAAAGTATGCACAAGAGAGTGTGTCTACAGAAGCTATTTTGTGCAAGAGGTTCGAAGATGGGCTGAATGAGGATATCAGACTGCTAGTTGGGATCTTGGAATTAAAAGAATTTGTGGTGTTGGTCGATAGAGCTTGCAAGGCTGAGGAGTTGAATAAGGAAAAGAGAAAAGCCATGATAGAGGACTGAGATGCAAGGAAGAGGCCGATGAGTAAATCGTTCCAAACCCAATCAAAGAGGTCCAAGGAAATGAACCCTCGGGCGACTGCTTCAGTTGGGTATTCACACCGCGATAGAGGTAATACGAATACAGGCCCAAGAGTTCAAGCCACCTCAATGACAAGTGTGGGCAATACAAAGTCAAATAAACCGGAGTGTCCAAATTGTGGTAGACAACATATTGGGGAGTGTTGGGGAAACACTCGAGCTTGCTACAAGTGTGGTTCACCAGACCACTTCATTCAGAACTGTCCAGAGAGGGATGAGAAAAACAGAAAACAAGAAGTAAGAGCGAGCAATGTACCTTCGAAGGGTAGACCACAAAGGAACCCGGGGAGTGGGACTAATAGTAGAGGTGCACCCAGAGATTCCGCTGTGAGATCAGAGGGTAGAGCACCTGCAAGGACTTATGCCATTCGCGCTCACGAAGAGGCATCATCTCCAGATGTGATAACGGGTACTTTTTATCTTCATGATATCTCTGTTGTTGCTTTGATTAATCCAGAGTCTACCTATTCTTATATTTGTATGAAATTGGCATCTAGCATGAGTATGGTTGTTGAGTCTACGAAATTTGTAGTAAAAGTGTCAAACCTGTTAGGTAAACATGTGCTAGTTGACAAGGTGTGTAGAAATTGTCCCTTGATAATTAGAGGTCAATGTTTTTCGGCAAATCTCATGTTGTTGTCGTTTGATGAATTTGATCTGATTCTTGGCATGGATTGGTTGACTACTCATATTTTTTTAGTAAACTGTGGTAGTAAGTTTATTGAATTGAGATGTGTAAATGGAGATGTCATTCGGGTTGAATCAGGTAAATCAGATAGTTTGCCTATAGTGATCTCGTCTATGGTAGTTGAGAAATACTTGAGAAAAGGGTATGAGTCCTATCTCGCCTTTGTACTGAATACTCAAGAGTCCAAGGGAAAGATTGAATCGGTGCCTATGGTGTGTGAGTATCCGGACGTGTTCCCGAAAGAATTACCCGGATTGCCTCCAGATAGAGAGGTTGAGTTTGGCATTGAGTTAGCTCTGGGTACGACACCTATTTCGGTTGCTCCGTATAGGATGGCGCCATTAGATTTAAAAGAGTTGAAGGTTCAGTTGCAAGAGTTAATGGACAAGGGTTTTGCAAGACCGAGCTATTCACCGTGGGGTGCTCCAGTACTATTTGTGAAAAAGAAAGACGGGTCGATGAGGTTATGTATAGATTACAGACAACTCAATAAGGTGACAGTGAAGAATAAGTATCATTTGCCCAAGATAGATGATTTATTTGACCAATTGAAGGGAGCTACGGTGTTCTCAAAGATAGACCTAAGGTCTGGCTATTACCAGTTGAGGGTTAAGGAGCAAGATGTGCTGAAAACTACATTTCAGATGAGATATGGCCATTATGAGTTTCTTGTCATGCCATTTGGCTTAACGAATGCTCCTGCGATTTTTATGGATTTAATGAACCGTATCTTCCGACCGTATTTGGATAAGTTTGTGGTTGTTTTTATCGACGACATATTAATTTATTCTCGGGATGAGAGTGAGCATGCAGAGCACCTGAGAATTGTTTTGCAGACTTTAAGAGACAAGCAGTTGTATGCTAAATTCAACAAGAGTGAGTTTTGGCTCCAAGAAGTCGGATTCTTAGGACACATTATGTCGGGCGATGGCATTAGAGTCGATCCGAGTAAGATCTTGGCTATTGTGGAGTGGAAACCGTCGAGAAATGTGTCAGAGATTAGAAGCTTTTTGGGATTAGCGGGGTACTATAGACGGTTCGTAAAAGGGTTCTCCATGATTGCTACCCCGATGATGAAACTGTTGCATAAAGATGTTAAGTTTGAATGGAAAGAGAAATGCCAACAGAGTTTCGATAGATTGAAAGCATTGTTGACTGAGGCGCCAGTTTTAGAACAACCTGAGTTAGGGAAGGAGTTTGTGGTCTACAGTGATGCGTCATTAAATGGTCTTGGCTGTGTGTTGATGCAAGAGGGTAAGGTGGTAGCTTACGCCTCGAGACAGCTGAAACTGCATGAGAAGAATTATCCGACTCACGATTTAGAGTTGGCTGCGATCGTTTTCGCTTTGAAGATTTGGCGTCATTAGTTATATGGTAAGAAGTGCCGAATCTTCACCGATCACAAGAGTTTGAAGTACTTGATGGACCAAAAGGATTTGAACTTGCAACAATGGCGGTGGCTCAAATTATTGAAGGATTATGAGTTAGTAATCGATTACCATCCGGGAAAAGCGAATGTGGTTGCGGATGCCTTGAGCAGAAAATCCCTATATGCTTTGAGAGCTATGAATATGAGCTTAGCGTTGTCTGAGGATGGTGCTATATTAGCCGAGTTGAGGGCTAGAATATTATTTGTTCAGTAGATATGTGAAGCTCAAAAGAATGATAGCGAGATGCAAGTTAAGAGAGCTTAGTGTGAATTGGGAAATGACTCTGATTTTTGGGTTGGTTCAAATGATTGCTTGATGTTTCATGATAGAGTGTGTGTACCAAAGGATGATGAGTTAATCCGAAAAATTTTACATGAAGCACACAGTGGTTGTTTGTCAGTACATCCGGGCCGTACAAAAATGTACAATGATTTGAAGAAGTTGTATTGGTGGCCGGGTATGAAAAGAGACATCTCCAAGTTTGTTACAAAATGTTTGATCTGTCAACAAGTGAAAGCCGAGCATCAAGTGCCTTCGGGATTACTTCAGCCAGTGATGGTCCCCGAGTGGAAGTGGGATCGAATCATAATGGATTTCGTAACGGGGTTACCTATGACTCCGAAAAAGAAAGATGCTGTGTGGGTGATTGTAGACAGATTAACATAATAGGCTCACTTTATACTGGTGTGTGTGGATTACTCACTTTACAGACTGGTTGAGCTGTATGTTACCGAGGTGGTGAGATTACATGGGGCGCCTACGTCTATTATCTCGGATAGAGATCCAAGATTTACTTCGAGGTTTTAGAAGAAGTTGCAGGAAGCCTTGGGTACAAAATTGAATTTTAGTACCGCATTCCATCCTCAAACCGATGGCCAATCTGAAAGACTCATTCAAGTTCTCGAAGATATGCTCCGATGTTGTGTTTTAGAGTTCGAAGGTAGTTGGGAAAAATATCTACGTTTGGTTGAGTTTGCCTACAATAACAGCTATCAATCGAGTATACGGATGGCACCGTACGAAGCTTTATATGGTCGCAAATGTCGGACTCCCTTGTATTGGACCGAGCTTAGTGAGAAGAAAATTCACGGGGTTGATTTAGTTAAAAAAACCGAGGAGAAGGTGAAAGTGATCCGTGATAGCCTGAAAGCTACTTCAGATCGACAAAAGTCATACGCGGATTTAAAAAGGAAAGAAATCGAGTTTCAAGTGGGTGACAATGTATTTTTGAAATTATCTCTGTGGAAGAAAATATTGAGATTTGGTCGAAAGGGAAAATTGAGTCCACGATTCATAGGGCCGTATGAGGTTATTGAAAGGATTGGGCCAGTAGCTTACAGGTTGGCTTTGCCGGCAGAGTTAGAGAAAATACACAACATGTTTCATGTGTCGATGTTGCGGTGATATCGTTCCGATCCTTCACATGTGATTCCTCCGACCGAGATTGAGATACGACTGGACATGACTTATGAAGAAGAACCAATTAAGATTTTGGCTCGAGAGGTTAAACAGTTGAGGAACAAAAGTATAGCCTTAGTGAAAGTGTTGTGGCAAAAACACGGTGTAGAAGAGGCTACGTGGGAATTGGAAGAAACCATGAGAGAACAGTACCCAAACCTTTTTACCGGTAAGATTTTCGGGGACGAAAATCTCTAAAGGGGGGAAAGTTGTAACATGCCGATTTTGGGGCTAGTCGGAACAGTGGTTTCGGGACCACTAATTCGAGGTTGAAGAAAATTATTTCGATATAATTTTATGTGTTATAACATGATTATGAGGATGCATGGAATTTTTGGTGCTTTAATTTTAGCAATTTTATGCTTAATTGTGAAAAAGGACTAAATCGCATAAAGTGCGAAAGTTCTATTATACAAGCTAGAGGTGTCTAATAGCCATAGGATATTAAATTGGAGGTCTTTAAAGTGCAATTAGGAAAATAATAGGGTGTTAGCTAGCCATAGGGACAAGGGACACAAGAGCATTAATTTTGGTCAAAAAT
The DNA here is from genome assembly GCA_025698515.1 of Gossypium sturtianum. NCBI lineage: Eukaryota > Viridiplantae > Streptophyta > Magnoliopsida > Malvales > Malvaceae > Gossypium > Gossypium sturtianum. The sequence continues at coordinate 31,687,634 of CM046943.1, read as the reverse complement.
TTGGTGAAATTAGGTGATTAAAAATGAATAAAATAAGGTAAAGCAGAAGGATATCATCTTTTACTATTCACATTTCTTCTCCACCGAAAATTGAAGAGAGAATAGGAGTTGTTGGAGTTCAAATTTTCAGCCAAGCTAATCTCTTGCAAGTAAGTGATTTTAGAGGTCTTTCTTGATATTTTTTGTACTTTTGGAACCCCTAAAGCTTAAGCTAGCTAATAAGGGGACTATCTTGCAAAATGGTTGAAAGTTTAGGGACTTGCCATGAGAGTGTCTATGTTGTTTGCTGAGTTTTTATAGAAGAAAATGAATGTTAGTGGGTTAAGGGATAACATTTGTGAAAGGTGTACCATGAAAACACCTAAATGGGACTTATTTGTAAAGATTTCAATTGAGTAATAAATGCATGAGATAATTGGTTTTGTGAATTGTTGTAAGAGAATAAATGTTCAACTAAGCTTGTTTAATGTAAAAATGTGATGAAAAACAATTTACGAGCCTAGGGGCAAAATTGTAATTTTGCCAAAGTATAAGGGCAAAATGGTCATTTTTGCCTAAGTAGAAATTTTGATGTATCATGAGTTATGTAGTGATGAAATGAGTGAATTTAATTATTATAGATCAAGAAGAGCGCGGGAACATCCTTAACCGAGGAAAAGGCAAGGTTACAGATTAAACCGTCGATTAATACATTTTGCAACGAGGTAAGTTTATGTGTAAACGATACGTCTTTATTACATATGTTGTTACCTATTGATACATTGTATGAATGAGATCAATTATTAGTGAGATTGAATGAAATTGATAAATAATGAGTAATTCTTGTATGAACCTCAAAATAGAAATGTAAGTACGGACAAATATCCGTAATTATTATTGGTGGGCTGTGTGCGATACCACCGTAATTATCATTGTTGGGGGCTGAGTGCATTACCATCTTATCATTTATTCACGATGGGCTGTGTGCGATACCATCGTTTATATTATCATTTGGTGGGCTATGTGCGATACCACCATAATATTGATTAATGGTGGGCTGTGTGCGAAACCACCGGATACTAGTGTTATTTCGAAGAGTTCATCGAAAAACTTGGCTAAGTAAATATTTTATGTGACTTGTGGTGATGAGTGCAGGGTATATGTGCAAGTAAATGTGACCAATATACATGTTATATGGTTGGAATGTGGTAAGAGATGAGATGAGTAAGCATGATTATGAAAATGTAAATTGTTCTTACATAATGTACAATGTTTGTAGTTGCTTTGCATATGGTATGATGCTTATTGTTTACATGTAAACTTACTAAGCTTAAAGCTTACTCCCTTTCTTTTTCCTTATTTTATAGTGTCAAAGAGCCAGCTCGAGATAGGAATATAATTAGAAGATCACCTACACTATCAGCACACATCGGTATATTTAGACTTAATTTTTTGAGTATGGCATGTATAGGGTCTAGACTTAGCGTAATGTCTTGTTTTTTTGGCCAAGTGTGTTTGCTCTTTTAAAGATGAACTCTTTTGTATAAGGCCATAGTTGATGGCTCATTATTATTAATCTATGAAAAGATGAGGTTATTCATGAATGTGTATGATGCATAATTGGGTTGCTTGGTTTAAGTATGCATGGATGGATTGATGGTTGAATGTGATTATGTTTGTATGAGTTAGGGTGATAAGAAGATCTTGGCAAATAGCCTTGTTCTTGTCCACACGGGTAGACACACGGGCATGTGTCTAGGCCGTGTGTAACACACGATCGGCCTCATGGGCGTGTGGTTAGGCCGTGTGTCCCCTTGCATGCTAGGTTTGCAAGTCAGAATACTCAGTAGTAAACACACGGGCAGAGACACGGCCATGTGTCTCAGCCGTGTGGAAGGCACGGCCATGGACATGGGCGTGTGCCCAGGCCGTGTGAAGTCTACACCTGAAATTGGAATTTAATTCGCCACACAGTCGAAGGACACGGGCGTGTACCTAGGCCGTGTGACATTTTTGAGTTGATGACGTCAGAAACAGAATGCCAAGGTTTTGGCACACGGGCTAAGACACGGGCATGTCGAGGCCGTGTGAGGGGCACGAACCAGGAACACGGGCGTGTGTCCGGCCGTGTGAAAACCCTTGTTGGTTCGAATTGAAAAATAATTCCACACAGGTGTGGAACACGGGCATGTGATATGACACACGGGCGTGTCCCTTACTCCACACGGGCGTGTGGACTGTTTAGTGAAAATTTTCTAAGGTTTTCTAGAGGGCTTCAGAAGGGTTCGATTTGATCCCGACCCATTCCTAAAGGGAGGACTTAGGCCATATAGGCTTGTTTAAGGGATATTATGAAAAGTTTTTAAATCGGGAGTAGAAAGTCAAGTCTCGTAGTTGTATGATTGATCACGTGTAAGTCTAGTAATGCCTCGTACCCTGTTCCGGCATTGAATATGGGTAAGGGGTGTTACATATTACCTATTAGAAAGGGAAATCACATAAATTACCCTTTTTACCCTTCACTACTAAATATATGGAATCATTTGAATTGATTGTTTCTGATTTGTGGGGCCCGACTTCTGTTGCTTGTGGAAATAATCTGTACTATGTTTCGTTTATTGACATGAGTAGTCGATTTACTTGGATTTATCTGATTAAACGTAAATCTCAGGCAGGTGAGTGCTTTCGTCAGTTTCAGTAGATGGTTTCCACTCAGTTTGGGAAGAATATTAAGAAATTCCAGAGTGACTGGGGCAGTGAGTTTCGTGCCTTTACATTGGATTTGGCTAGTCATGGGATTCTTCATCGTCTTTCCTGTCCACATACGTCCGAATAGAACGATGTTGCTGAGCGTAAACATCGACATATTGTGGAGACTGATTTTACTCTCTTAGCCCAGGCCAATCTATCGATGCGGTACTGGGGTTATGCTTTCTGTAGTGCTGTTCATCTTATCAACCGTCTGCCGACTCCAGTTCTGAAAGGTCAGTCTCCGTATCAGGCTCTTTATGGTCATGAACCTACGTATGATCACTTACGGGTGTTTAGGTGTTGTTGCTTCCCGTATTTGCATCCATTTATGCATCACAAGCTGGAGTTTCATTCCCAGCCATGTACATTTTTATGGTATAGCTCTCAACATAAGGGCTATCATTTTCTCACACTAGGAGGTGCAGTTATTGTCTCTCGGCATGTTGTCTTTGATGAGCATCGATTTTTGTTCTCTTTGCCTGATAACTCCACCGTTCAATCTTCTCCATGTATCACCACATATGTTCCTATTGTTCGCTCTTCGCCTCTTTAATCCACCACCACACCTAGCCGAATCACTAACTCTTCACCCACTGTATCTCTAGATCCTACTCCAAGTAGTAATACTGTGGAATCTGATGGCTTGCCAACTACGTGTAGTCCACTCCAGACCGTTCCTGTTGATTCGTTGGCTGCAGTAGGATCTGATCATCTTGCTGGGATGTCTGATCCAATCGTTGTGATTTCTACTCCTCCGGGCAATACTCACGCTATGGTTACTCGATCTAAGGCAGGGATTTTTAAACCTAAGGCTTTATCTATTGAAGCTGTTGATTTTGAGCCACGCACTGTTGAAGAAACGCTAGCTCATAAAGAATGGAAACTAGCTTTTCAAGCTGAGTTTGATGCCTTAATAACTAACTCCACCTGGGAACTTGTTTCTTTGCCTCCTTGACAGAAAGCGATTGGGTGCAAATGGCTTTTCAAAACCAAAAAGAATCCTGATGGGTCCATTGATCGATGAAAGACACGGTTGGTAGCAAAAGGGTGTACACAAGTACCTGGATGTGATTTCAAGGAAACCTTTAGTCCGGTGGTCAAACCTGCCACTATCCGACTCATTTTATCCATTGCTGTAACTAATAGTTGGCAACTCCGTCAAGTTGATGTCAACAATGCTTTTTTAAATGGCGAGCTCACTGATGAAGTATTCATGCAGCAACCTCCTGGCTATGTTCAGTATGGACCAAATGGTGAACCTTTGGTCTATCGTCTGACAAAGGCGCATTGTACGGATTACGGCAAGCTCCCCGTGCCTGGTTTGACAAATTGAAATGATTTCTTATTTCTAATGGTTTTGCCTTATTAAAATCTGATGCTTCCTTGTTTGTTAAAATTACAACCAAGTTTGTCGTCTACGTTTTGGTCTATCTAGATGATATTATTATTACTGGCAATTCGGCTGACGAGATAAGCTATTTTGTTCAGCAGTTACATAAAGAATTTTCTCTAAAAGATATGGGCGATCTCCATTATTTTCTGGGTATTGAAGTTAATCATTTATCCAATGGAAGTCTGCACTTATGTCAACACAAATACATTCGGGACCTGCTTGACCGGTGTTCTTTGGCTAATGCAAAGAGTGTTCACACACTGATGGTAAATTCCCCGGTGTTGTCTAAAGATGAAGGTGATCGCCTTGTTGATCCTACTAAATACAGGAGCCTTGCAGGTGCTCTTCAATATGTGGTTTTAACTCGAAGGATATTGCTTATGCAGTTAATCGTGTGTGTCAATTCATGCATGCACCTACTACAGTACATCTGGTGGCATTAAAATGTATTTTGAGGTATCTACATGGCACTATTACTCATGGATTGGTTTTTCACCCATCTGATAGACTATCTTTAGTTGGATATGCTGATGCCAACTGGGGTCTCGATTTTGATGATCATCGTTCTACGACTGGCTATTGTATCTACTTTGTTCATACACCTATTTCCTGGTGTTCTAAGAAACAACAAGTTGTTTCTCGATCCACGGCGGAGGCTGAGTATCGAAGCTTAGCTGTAGCTACCAGTGATATTGCTTGGTTAGTCTCTCTGCTAACAGAGTTACAAGTTCATTCTACTGATCCTCCGACTATTTGGTGTGACAATTCAAGTGCAGTAGCTGTTGCAGCTAATCCAGTGTTACACTCTAAGTTTAAACATGTCGAGCTTGACTTATTTTTTGTTCGTGAAAAGGTGGCTAGTGGTTCACTAGTTTGTCGGCGAAGTGCCAGCCTGTGACCAGGTCACTGATATCCTCACAAAACCATTGTCGGTCTCAACATTTACTCGATTTCGGAATTTACTTCGGGTCCAACCTATTGGGGAAGCTGGATGAATGTTAGAGAATATATATTGTTAATATGTTATCATTCTGTTACTTAGGTTAATAGAGTTTGTTAATAGCAGTTACTCAAATTCAAGTATAAAAACATTAGCATGATAGTAATTCAGAACAAGATAATACTAGCAATTTTCTTCAGTAATTCATATTTCGCTGTGTTTGTATTCAAGTATACTGTACCTAATACACTACAATTATTTTTCATAGTGTGGTCATCAATTATGAGTTAGTGTTGAGTTGACTTGTGACATCAACTCAATTAATAATATTACCAATACCAAATTTTATCACACCCAACGAAAATATTTTATATTAATAAAAATATAATGACAAATGATTATTAGTGGAGTGACAAAGATTTTTTATATGAATTTGTTAGTCTTGTTTTCAATTCCCAATTAATTTTTCAATTGTTTTATTTGAAGATTATATTAAAGTATGAAAAGATGAAAACACCCTTATAATAATATTCATTACCCTTCAAAGTAAGGATATTTTAGTAATTTCGTAGTTGAATTAGTGTCACTAACTCAATCAATATTTTATACTATTATTTATTTGGAAAGGCATTTTCGTAATATTTCTAACATAATTAATATCTTATTAACTCGTGACATCTATTCAATTCTGAGGTAGATTATAATTTTTTTTAATGAAATTATAAGATAAACTGCATGATGATTTCAATAAATTTATTTTTAAAAATTTTGATCATGTGGTTACCTTATTCATTGACATTGACATGCAAAGATAAACCATTTTAACTTTTTAAATTATTTTATTTTCATTTAATTTATGGAAAATGTTATTATTTTGTTTAGAAATGGAAAGGGTGTACCACTATATTGTTTCTACCCGTATTAATTATGTTACAGCCCAAAACTGCAATAATTTGAAGATGGCTGAAGAGCAGAAGAAGGAAGAGGAAGTCGCCATCCATGGAGATGTCTTAGAAGCAATTTTGTCTTACGTGCCTCTCACCCATCTTCTCCCAGCTTGCTTCGTCTCCAAGACCTGGAACGCCGCCGTTTCCTCCTCCCTTAGTCGCTTCAACAAGCCCAAACCATGGCTCCTGGTCCACACTCAGAGCATCCGCCGCCCACACGCCACCGCTTTCTTCGCTTACGATCTCCGCTCCGACATCTGGCTCCGAATCAACCAAAAGCAGCCCCCTCAACACGCTTCACCCCTACGTTCTTCCAATTCCACCCTCCTCCACGTCCTTCACGCTTCCAACTTCTCCTTCTCCATTGACCCTTTCCATCTGACGTGGCACCGCGTGAACCCACCCGCAGTCTGGCGACTCGATCCCATCGTCGCTATGGTTGGTCCCCGTATCGTCGTCGCCGGCGGAGCTTGCGACTTCGAGGACGACCCTTTGGCGGTCGAAATCTACGACATCAGCACTCGTACGTGGGAAAGGACCGAGTCCATGCCTGCCACGCTTAAAGACTCAGCTTCCTCAACGTGGCTTTCCATTGCTGCTAATACTAGAACGGTTTTCATGATGGAGCAGGCATCCGGAGTCACCCACAGTTTTAATCCCGATTCGAAGACCTGGTACGGACCCTTCGATCTCCGTCCGGATCGGAGCATTTACTTTTCGGTGATAACTTGTGTTGGGGGCAACTTGATTATGCTGAGTCTGCTTGGAGATGCCGAGGATGTAAACTATGTAAAAGTGTGGGAACTAAACGGGGAGTCGTTGGAGTTTGGAAAAGAAATCGGGGTGATGCCGACGGAGTTGGTGGAGAAGCTGAAAGGAGAGGGAACAAGCTTGAATTCGGTAAGAGTAAGTTGTATGGGTGGTTTTTTCTATATATATAATCCTGGGGAGCCTGGGGAATTGGTAGCGTTGGAAGTTGGGGAAGAAGGGTGGTGTCGATGGGGAAGTTTGAAGAATGCGGCGGTGAATGATCGGAGCAGAGTGGCAGAAAGGGTGGTGCTTACGTGCTCAGACGTGGGGTTGGGTGAAATAGCTAAATTGGTGGGGTCGGGTAATGAAATATTCACCCTCAAACGTTAATTTGTGGGATTTGCTTAATATTTTATCCTTGTTCACGGCGTTATTTGATGCGTGTCTGTGTGTGCTTAATTTGATGTGTATTTTTTTCCCGTATTTGGACAGTACATAATCCATATTCCATTTTGACTCTTGTCCCCTTTCTTTCCTTTTACTTTTTGTCATATTCAAGTGAAAATAGAAACTTAGATGGTCTGAAATTTTGATATAAGTTTGTAATAAAAAATTATATTATTTGAATTCTAAAACTTATACCAAAATGTTTATTATAAAAGTAATTTATATGTTATAATATATTTATTTATAAAAAAAATATCAACTTATATAATTAAAATTGTTATAGTAACTTATTTAAAGAAAATAACTTCTAAAATTATACTATTTTAAAAAAAGTATTAGAAAAATTATTGTACAAATATTATAAATTTTACATTATTTTTTGACTTTTATGTATTATAAAAAATGAATATAACATAGCATAAATTTTTTTTTCAAATTAAGTTTATATAAGTTTTTGTAATTAAACCTACAAATAATTTGGACTGTAAATCCAAATAGTATAAGGTCTACGCTAATTATATAAATGCTTGCACTATATTTCAGATATGATACCATTTGAGAGAATGATGCCAGATATAAACACAATAGACAACTTGCGAACTCTTTAATTTGAGTCAATCAAGGCTTCGAAATATGATTGAGAAGAGTGTTATTCTAAAAAAAATATTTTTCATATTAACATCACCTTAGTATAGCATAAAAAAATAATTTTAGATCGTACTAGTATGTTGTATATTTTATAACTTCAACCATAGGTGGAATTGAGATAATCCATACTTTGAAGAGTACATGGAAGAAGGAGATCTTGATAATATTAATGATGCATATTCAAATTTAAATAATGATGAATTTGATTAATGACCAACATGTGATGATAATAAGCATGCGTTAAATATTAAAGAGAAATATAACCCAACAAATATGCACTAGAGCAATTAGATAAAATTAGATATGATGTTTATTTTTTTATTATTTTTATTAGTAATCATATTATTAATTTCTTTTTTAGACTAATATAATACATATGATAATTTAGTTTTAATTTTTGTCACTTGTTTAGAAATTAATTTTATCATACTAATATTTTTTAAACATAATTATATATAACTGTGTAACTACAATTTCTATTACCAAACATTACATAGGGAAAAACGATGTAATTACATTTTGTTAGCCAAACACGTCTAGAGAATTATAATTCTTTGTAATTACAAGAGAATGTAATTACTACCCTAGCAATTATATTTTGTCAGCCAAACACGTTAAAGAGAATTACACTTCTTTATAGTTACAAGACTAATAATTACATTTTGATTCAATTATCCTCTAAACTCTTTAAAACTTTGAAACATTAATAGCAGAAAAAATAAAATAAAATAATCTTTCTTCATTCAATTAAATTAAACTTATGTAAAAATATAATTCCCAAACCCCAAGTATGCTACAAAACCTTTCTTTTTCATCATAATTTTCACAATCATCGTTGCAAAATTTATATAGGAACAAGATTAATTTTAGACTTCTCTCTGTTCGGATAATTTTACCCAGTCTTTTAATATTATTTTTTGGGGGGTTTTATCTTTTATGTAAGATGTTAACTTCTTGAATAATCAACCAACCAAATTAATGAAACTTGAGAGAAAATTTTTTATTGATTTGGCTTTTTGTGGATAATGTTTCAGTTTTCATGTACAAGAATTTAGGAAAGATGAACACTTTTTCCATAATGTAATTGTGAGGAAATGTCATGAAAATAAACTATTGGTCAAAATATATTAGGTGAGGCACAAAAAGTGCACAAAGAAGACATATGCAAAAGTATAATTGGTAGATTGTAACTTAATTTGATTCATTACTGCCGAGGATAGGATTTAGGGTCCCCACGGTTTTTTGCACTTCACCTAGCTTAAGGCGAGGTGAAAGGTCGTCCGAAGGGTAGATGATAGAGATGGATATAATGTAACACCTTCATCTAGAATGAATCGATACATTTCAAACAATAAATGTCACATTTGGATACTAAAATTAATTAGCTCGAGAATAAATTTTAAAATTTTATTTTTTACATAAATAGATTCATCTAACGTTATTCAAGTCATTTCTAGATTTTTTTTTAAAGTTTTTTTATAAATCGGAACCACTCAGGTCCAAAACAATGTAAACAAGGTCAACGTCGTGATACTGGAAAATAGGTGTCACAACCCTGACTGATGTTGTGACACTGTGTCTTTGATGTCGTGACACCAAATACATATTACTCTAATTACATTCCCAATGTCGCAACACTAAATTCTGATGTCACGATACTGAGAACAAATTACCAAAACAAGCCTGTAACATCTAAAACCAAGTCTAATTTATCATCAATTATACCATATCACTTCTAAACATTATTAAGCACATACCTTATTTATATACTTTGCATTAAACTATGTACATGCTATAATCTTTAATCAAAATATCAAATTTATACTCTTTTTCAAGCCTTGGAGATGTGATGTGATGAGATATGTTGAAGTCACTACTTCAAATGAGAGCTTCAATTTGATCTTTCACCTACGCGTTAAAGTATAATGCGTTAAGTTGTAATATAACTTAGTAAGTATCCATGAATTTAAATATAACCTTAATTTATATTAGCATCATCAATATTATTTTCATAAATTCATGAGAATAACATATCAAACAAGAATTTAAACAAGTTTACTAGAATTTCAGTTCACTAGTTTACTATTTCACTATTTAACAATTATTATTAACGAAAATCACTTACCATGATTGTTTAGCTCATGCTATACTTGATTGAACTAGATGGATACACGGAACAAATCACGATACACAAGCACCACCGAAGTGTTGAAATCACTAGCACCGAAGTGCTTTACCATGAATATCACAACTATCACGGAAGCACACAGGTTCCTATGGCATACCAACTATATCCATGAAGTTCAACGCTAGTCTACATGGGCACTTAAATATTATTGAATTTACAATAATTACTCATGAGTACTTTATTCAACAATTTTCTCGATTTCATTACACTTTCACATTTCTTTCATTCTAGTTTACTATTTAATATTACACGGACATATAGTTTCGAGCATTAAAAGTTTCAAGATCATTTTCTTGACACTTCCATTTCATGACTAACCACGATCTTTATTCATACTAGTATTTATTTCATGATTTTCACAATTTAACTACACTTTTGCACTTATTCAATTTAGTCCTCATTTTCACGATTTAAAGAATAATTTCAATTACAATTACAATGTTCATTACATTTCAATCACTATATTTTTTTTAATCCATGACATACTATATTTCATATTCACCAACATTAATTTCACTGTTTACATGATTTAACTCACTTTTGCTTCATTTACAATTTAATCCCATTTTTCACAAAACTAGAACATACATACATACATACAGAAATTAATTATCTAAATTACTAACACTATTTATTTTTTTTACCACTTATCAAGAGTTCTATTTCATTATAAATCTTCAAAAACATGTATATAAATTTTCAAGATCTCTAACACTTATCAAAATTACTAACACTATCAAATTATATAATCACGCTCACTAGACAATTATTATCATGTAATACTTTTCATTATTTCCAATTTAGCCCCTTTTTTCCATGAAATTCAATATTCACTTCTTGATCACTTTATAAACAATTTATTTTCATATAATATTTTACTTAAATAAATCATTTCAATAATTAGTTCATATACCCACTTTTGGATATTTTACAATTTAACATTTAGTATCATGAAAATTTCATATTTACTATAATTTCACTTTAACATCACTTTATATTTAATCCACTACCACATTACACTCCAATTAAGTCTTCTATCATAATATTTTATTTCACATCTCAAAATTATTTTACATGTTATTTTACTAGTTTACCATAAATTCTATAAAGTTTACATTTTAGACCTTAGAAAAACAAGAGAAATCAAAGGTACTTACCTATCACCAACCTCAAATCACTAGTTTTTCCCTTCTCCTTATCACATGATTCATTTTCTCAATTTCTTTCTTCAACAACATGCCAAGAAAATAAAACTTTCCATGAGTAACCTTTATTTTAACATCATTTTTATACTTTTCTGGCAAGATTAAACTTGAAAACATGATAAAACCTTATTCTCTTGATTTCAAAACTTCACTTGATTTTACTCTCCTCCAACATGAACATATCTTGGCTCCACATGATACTAAGCTTTGTATGTTGTTTATCTATTGATTTCACTAAAAAACTATAGAAAATTTTGAAGGATTTAAGCTAAAATGGTAGAAAGGACCAAATTGAAAGGAAATGAAAACTTTTCCTTTCACGTATGGTAGTGGCGTGAGATGAAGAAGAAGATGAATAAGTGTTCTACACCTTTCCATCAAAATATCTATTAATTAAATAATTTAAAATATAATAAAATAATCCCAACATCATCATTGACATTTAATGGTCACAATTTTTTCTCAAATTTCAATTTCATCCAAGGGCTCAAAATTTTCCACCAATTCTTGAATTGTTTTCTTATAAATATCTAATTATAAAATAACCATTTTTCCCTTAAACTTTCTCTACAATTCCATCCTTGATTCATTGTTCACTTTTTGGTAAAATCACACTTCTAATCCTTCTTGTTTCTTACTTCACTTCAGTTTAATCATTCTTATTTTTAATTTTCATAATTTTCCCCAACACTTTCTTACTATTTAGCCAATACATCGTATTTATTTTCTCAATACACCAGTCTTTTCAATTTCTTTTGATATCCAACTACCTACCTATTTAACATTGATAATTCCTATTTTAATTATTTCAAAAATTCTAACACGGGTGGTCTCGTATAAGCACTATTCTTGACTCAAGGAGTTTTAAGGATGTTACATGTAAGGTTGAGAGAGAGATTCAATCCTCAAATATGAGAGCCATTGTTGGTTATATAAGGCGAGTTGTGATCTCGAGGTACCAAATGTCTTGGCATTATTGGTGATCAAAAGTGATTACATCAATTGGTCTACCGTGGTAGGCCTAGGCCTAGGTGTAGTTGTTAGGGTGGCGATTGGATAGGCTATCAATCATGTCAGATGAAATTAGTGTCTGGTGGTTGGTGTAAGAAATGGTGGTTCAATGGAGCCCTCACATGGTTTTATGTACAGGTGTACCTAGACCGATGGGTTTTTGAGGAGTTATCATATCGTGGTCAAGCGAGGAGTTTGGCGAGGAGTTCACATATTTCGTTCTCCCAAAGGTGGTACGTGAGGGGTTTTCCCGAGGAGTGGGCCTGGTCCAAAAGGAGTGGTCTAAGGTATTTACTAGGATGTTCAACCTGATTCTCAAGGTGTAATGCCCAAGGGGTTAAGAGTATAACAATTGCTTCCAATTCTAGAAGAAGGTTATAAAGTGACATTCCTTTAGACATTACCATGTGTCAACTAAGTTTAAAGTGTTTGCTATGATTTTTGAATTTGAACTGTCTTGGCTTTGGCATGTGTAACAAACATGTAGCCTGTATTGTTTCGCCTTTTTGCACGTGTAGGCACTTGCATTGATTTCCATGGGATAAAACTCATTCTCGGGAAATGGCAGAGTCTATTTCCATTTCAATATGTCGTTTCATCATGCACGTGTCGGTCCTCTAATGGTTGTACTTCGATACTTGTTCTAGAAGCCTTAATGGCTGAAAAAACCTCTACCAAGTTTTTGGTTTTTTACCCTAACAATGTATTATTATAGTTTGAAGTGTTTTCGGAGTCAAACATCATGTTTCTTTTCTCTCTAGTTTGTGTCTTGTTTCTTTCTTTCTTTTTTTCTTTTGAGTGGCAATTCTTTGTTTTTCTAAAGTTAGTTGAGTATCAGGTTTCAGTATGTTTCTTTATTGATATTATTTTTCTCGATAGATAAGGAGAGAATGGTGAGGGGTATTGGTTCTCAGGGTGGTGGTGATGGAGAGATTTTAGAAGGTTGAAGGGGGAAAGTTAGAAGCAAGGCTAACCCTCAGCCTTTTAGGGTGCCTTGTAGTGGAGGCTTTTTTCGGTGCACGATCGATGCTAACGAGCTTCACAGATTGCTATTGTGCCATCGGATTTATAGGCATAATTATGATTTTAAGTTCAACATTCCAAGCGGTTAGAATGAGTTAAGCACTATAAGTGGGTTGGATCATGGCAGGGGAAGACCGAGCTTTTATCTATCCCTTTACGTTTTGGAGGCGGGGTTCCATTTGCCAATGAGTGACTTCATTTGTGAGGTTTTGAGGTATCATAGGTTTGCACTTGGGTAACTTTCTAGCGCATTATAGTGGATCTTAGTGGGGTTTTAGATTTTATGTCGTGAGAGGGATATGATACCTTTCCTCAAGGTGTTTGAGAACTGTTTCTACATGTCACCCTCGAGTCGGGAGCGGCTACCTAGGATGGTTAAATTTTGCAAGGTCTAAGGATTAGAGATCAATCATCTACTATTTAGGAAGGCTAACAACCTTGGGTTGGATATGAGGAAGTATGTGCTATTGGAGCACAAGTTTGCGGACAAATTTCCCTTCCTGATTAGAAATTCCACACCCGTTGATGTTTGCACTTTTCGACCACATTTGTTGGATGAGTTTAGGGAAAATCAATTTAAGGATTTCCACTGGAGAGTCCTTTAAATTTCTCAAGGACTATTACCATAAGAAAGGTGAACAAGTACTGCCTTTTGGGGATGAGTCCTAATGGCTACAAAAGTAAGGAATTTTAAAGAAGTTTTATTTAAAATGGCACGATTCCTTATTTCTTTGCAGCATGGCTCATGACTGGGATAGAATAGGTTCATTTTATCTTACTTGGGTTTGAGCTTGAGCTTTGGGGTTCGGTCGAGCAGTTTGCTACTACACCGAATCGTGGCTGGTGCACTAAGGTGCTAGATGACTTTCTTTCTGCTCGGAATGACCCGAATCTGAGGGGACTGTTGGAAAAAATCTTGTTCAAAAATGGTTTTTTTACATAATGGAAAAATAAAATTTTGAAAATCGAGTTGGTTTGTGATATTTATAGCAATAAACTTTTTCCCGAAATAGTACTTGTGCTTTGAGCGAGACGGATCCCAGACGTTCCTGGCTTTCAATCGAACGACCTTCTCTGCTATTCTCGTACCAAAAATTGCGTCGAGTGTGGGCTGAAGCAAATTCGAATCAAACACAAAATGGAAAATAATTTTCTTACTTTCAGTAGGAAAGTAAATCTCTATCTCTCTCTTATAGAAACCGGTAGAATTATTATTCTCAAAAAATATAATTTATACTTGGAAACAAATTTTGATTTATTTTCGGGCAAAATAACAATATCTCAAAGTTGTATGTTTTTAGCCCTACCAGTGCCATCATTTATATTGAGAGGTAGTGAAACCCTAGTTGAATTAGTAGAACACAAAATAATATTTATTTAATATAAAGACAATCCCCTAGTTGAATTAGGAGAGAGAGGGGCGGCTAACCCCAGTTATTTTACTTGGGTTGCCTCCCCTCATACTTGTTATGAGGGGATTTTGGGCCTCTCCTGTATCAGGTCCAATTATGTGTGCTTCCTATATTTTTAATCCAATACTTTATAATTTAATCCAACTCAATACATATTTTTCTATTTCCAGAATAAACATTATTTATTAAATTAATTTATTAATTTTTCAATTAAATAATTTCTCAACTCAATTCTAATTCCATCAAAATCATGACAACTTTACCTAGTTATTCTAATTTCGTCACCACCGTCGTGTCACCACTATAACGGTTGTTGGCCATCTACTCCAACTCATACAATCTTTTCGAAGGAAATAGAGGAAGACTTAAAGCCTTTAGTAAGGAAGAGGGGTTGATGCTGGGGCGTCTGGTGCTGACGTTGGAAAAATTCTAGTTCGAAAATAATTTTCTTGCATAGTGAAAAAATAAAAAAATTGAAAATCGACATTTGTGGTAATTATAGCAATAAGTCCTAGACCAAATTTGCACATGTGTTTTTGGATAGGCGGATCCTTGTCTGTAACAGCCCATTTTCAGTGAAATTGGAACAGTGGTTTCGGGACCACAAATCCGGGCCGAAAAGAAAGTTTATTTTAATATTATTGCATGGTTTGCATTATGATAGGAATGTCATATGAAAATTCTGATAAGAAAATTTTACCGATTATGTGTTTAATTATGGAAAGGACTAAATTGCATAAAATGCAAAAGTTGAGTTCTAGTAGCAAAAATGATCAATTAGCTATGGAATTCAAAATAAGAGGTCCGCATATGGTAATTAGACCATTAAATAAAAGTTATTAGATATTTTTGATGAATCATCCATGGAAAATTATAAAAAGACAAGGGCTAAATTGGAAAGTGGAAAAATTAATGGATGACAAATAATTAAATAGAAATATTAACATTTTATATCATCTTCATCTCTAAAAATTCCATGGAAACCCTAGGAGAGATAAAGGAAACTAATCAAGCTTAATTAGGTATGTTTTCTTGTCCCGTTTTTAGTAATTTTATATTTTTGAAATCGGGATAGCTTAATCTATCTATTTTGGGGATTAATTTGAAAAGTTATCAAAGTATCAAAGTTTTTCCATGGATGAATATGCTGAAAATTTGAAATTTATGGTAGAAAATGAAAGGTTGTTGATAGATAAACAACTTTTACAAAGAGAATTTTGATGAAATTATGATTTAGGGGCTAAATTGCAAAGATGTAAAAGTTGTGGAAAAATTCTAAATTTTGTGAAGTACATGTGCTGTAAAAGTTATATGAAAATTTTGGTTAGGCTTGAAATAAGGATTAAATTGCATGAATTTCAATTTACGATCCTAGGGACGAAATCGTCATTTGTGAAAAGTATAGGGGCAAAATAGTAATTTTGCCTAGGATGTGAATTGAATTAAATTGAGTATGAAATGGATTAAATTGATGTTAAATTCATTTATATAGATCCTGAAAGACCTAATACTGAGTTGGATCGAGGAAAATAAAAAGTTTTGGATTAATAGATTTCGTGTACGAACAAGTATCGATGTAAGTTCGTGTAACTAAATTGTGTACATTTACATGTTTGAATTAAATGTTGTATATGTGAATTGTATAATTATCATGTATGTGAAATTGATTGAATATCCGATAATGCCTTGTAACACTCCTAACCCTTATTCGTCGCCAGAATAGGGTTACGGAGCATTACTGGACTTTTTAAATCAAATACGAACATTAAACAAATTAATTAGTATACACTTCATAAATTAATTATATTTCCCTTTGTTGGGCCCTTAAGGCCCTAAATATGTATTAGAAACAAATCGGGACTAATTCGGGTTCTATGAAAATTTTCGTGAAATTTTAAAATTTTTCTTAGGTGTAGGGGCCACACGCCCGTGTGATCAAGGGACACGCCCATGTGGCCATTAGACATGCCCGTGCCTAAGACCGTGTTCAACTCCGTGTAACTCCCTGACTTAGGTCACACGACCAGCCTGTAATAGCCCGATTTTGGGTCTAGTCGGAACAGTGGTTTTGGGACCACAAATCTGGCATAGTAAAATTCATTTTTATTATATTTTTATGGTCTACAGTTTTATGGAACAATTTCTTAAAAATTTCGTTCAAAAATTTTGACGTTTGGGCACTCAATTTAGTCAAAAGGACTAAATTGCAAAAAGTGCAAAACTTGAATTCTATATATTAAAGGTGTCCAATTGTTATGAAATTTTAAATTTGAGGTCCTTAAATGATAATTAGACCATTGATTAAGTTGGTGAACAAAAATGGACATGGTTTGGTATGTTTCTAAAGTTTTTCATTAAGGGCATTTTAGTAATTTCGTAATTAAAATGAATTAAAAAGCCAAAATAAAGCCAAATTTGTCCATATTCTTCTTCCTTGGCCGAATTTTACATGGAGAATACATGGCTAGGGTTTTTCAAGCTTTCAAGCTCAATTGTAAGTCCGTTCTAGCCCCGTTTTTAATGATTTTTATGTTTTTGAAATCCTTGTAACATGATCTATCTATTTCTACCACTAATTTAAGAAATAATCAAGGTCTAAAATTTTACCCATGATGCATATTTGTGTATTTTGATGTCTAATGGTAGAAAATGTATGTTTGGTGTATGATAAACAACTTTTGCTAAGTGATTTTCGATGAAAATGCCTAAAAGGACATATTTGTAAAAAGTTGTAAAATGGGTGTTAAAATGCAAATAAAAGAAAAATTTGGGCTTCTATAAGCATGTACAAGGTTCGGCTAGGCTTGGGTATTGAAGAAATTGAGTACATTTCATTTTACGAGCCTAGGGACTAATATGTAAAAATGTTAAACTTTAGGGGTAAAAATGTAATTTTTGCCATAATATGATTTTGGGCTGATTTGAATAGTATAGTGGTTAATTAAGTTAAATGTGATATTATAGATCGAGAAAAATGAGGTTCGGAGTTAGATAGGGGGAAAACGAGTATTTAACGATTTAGTCCTTTTTGCCGTTTTTATGCCGAGGTAAGTTCGTATGTTTAATAAGCATTAAATTATCTGTGTATAAATGCTTAATTGATATAATTGTGGTAAATGTTATATTATTGAAACGAAATGTGAATGCTATTGAGTGCGATACTACGTAAATGACCGAAATGAGATTTGATGCAATGAAAGTCCCGGTTGAACCTTTGGAATATATACGATATAAATGTCATGACATTAGGGTTACTGAGATTACGTGTAAGACCATATCTGTGATATGGCTTCGATATGAGACTTCGTGTAAGACCATAGCTGGGCTATTGGCATCGATACGAGATTACATGTAAGACCATATCTGGGATATGGCATTGGTACGGTACTGTGTGTACGAGATTCCCGAGTATCCTTTAGTATTCCAAATGGTTCAACGAGAAACTCAACGGGTATGTCAAAGAAGAGAAAGAGCATATAAGTATTACGAATTGGTACAAGCATGTACGAAAAACCCAAAGGAAATGAATTCGGTATATGATGAACCATTGGTAAGAATGTGATTGAGTATGTTATGTTCATGAAATTGCGAGTTCATGATTTCCACAGTGATGTTTTTGTGAAAACCTTGTGATTATTGGTCAATGCTTGTGATGTATAAAATACATGATAAATTCGGTTGACGATTATGTGATTGGCTTTCGGGCCAAATTGAGTTATGATATAGCATGTTTTGTAACACCCCTTACCCTTATTCTACGCCGGAACAGGGTACGAGGCGTTACCGGACTTATACGCAAGCAATCATACAAAACCGAGACATAAATTTCCATCCAAATTTAAAAATTTTCATATACATTCATATCGTCCCTATTACGAGCCTACGAGGCCCAAAAAATACATCAAAAGTGGTTTGGGACTAAATCGAGAACTGTGGATACTTTTGGGAAATAGAAAATTTTTCATGCAAAAGAGGTCACACGACCGTGTGGGTTCGGGACACGCCCGTGTGACCCTAAGACACGCCTATGCTTCAGGCCGTGTTCAAAATAGGGAGCATTCTGTTTATGACATCATCATCAAATTAAGGTCACACGGCCAAGTCACACGCCCGTGTGCTTAGGCTATGTGATCGATTATATTTTCATAATTTTTTTATAAAATAAGTGCAGACTTCACACAGCCAGGGAACACGCCCGTGTTCAAGACCGTGCCGTCCACACGGCTGAGACACACGCCCGTGTGTCTACCCGTGTGGATAAAAATAAGGCTATTTACCAAGCCATTTTCCACCCTTTCTTGCACCAACCTATACAACAACTAGCAACACAAATTCAAGTATATATATACAACCAATTCAGCCACAACCAAGTCATCCACACATCAATTACATGTTATTTCCTATC
This sequence comes from Gossypium sturtianum, assembly GCA_025698515.1. NCBI lineage: Eukaryota > Viridiplantae > Streptophyta > Magnoliopsida > Malvales > Malvaceae > Gossypium > Gossypium sturtianum. The sequence continues at coordinate 31,668,535 of CM046943.1, read as the reverse complement.
ACACACAACATCTTATACTTATCATCTTAAACCATGCAAAATCCACATTCATGAAAGACATCTTCACATTCATATATACTTAACCAATATTAGCCAATTCCAATGGCCATTTACAAAATGAATCATCAACCAATACAAGCCAACACATTTGGCCAAATCAATTATGACACATAACAAAAACACCAAGTCCTTATACACGCCATAACTCAAAATAATGTAATCATAAGTACCAAAATGTTAAGTTGATAGTGTGAATGGATCTCCGACAGTCTTCGATCCTCGAGCTGGCTTGGCGTCACTATAAGACAAGGGAAAAAGAAAGGGAGTAAGCTGTAAAGCTTAGTAAGTTCCTATGCAAATAATAAGCATCATAAACACACTTTAACAATATACTCAACATGAAATAAATTAACATAAATGTCATTGTAAATCTCATAGTCAAACTTGGCATAGATGATATTAAAACCTTAATATCATAACTTACTCAATCAAACCAAACTGAGGGTTTATCACATATCGAGCTCATTAAGCATGAGTTTTATGTACATACCTGTACTAGCTTGTAACGTACCATGATCTTCCACAACATGCTATAGTCTTTCTCAACTTTAACATTGCTGTTAAGTTTTTCGTTGAACCACTTGGAATACTAAAGGATACTCAGGAAATCTCACACACATAGTACCATACCAATGCCATATCCCAGATATGGTCTTACATGGGATCTCATATCGATGCCAATAGCCCACCTATGGTCTTACACGAAGTCTCATATCAACGCCATATCCCAAATATGGTCTTACACGAAATCTCATAACGATGCCATATCCCAGATATGGTCTTACACGTAATCTCAATAAACCTAATGTCATGACATTTGTATCCTATCTATTCCTAAGATTCAACCAGGACTTTCTCGCTTATCGAACTTTGTCGAATTCAGTCAAATAGAAAATTACAATTCATACAATAATAATACAAGTAAAACATAAATAATAATGCATCATTTACATATGAACTTACCTCGGTACAAAAATAGTAGAATAATTGTCAAACACCTTATTCTTTCCTCGATCAAGGTCTGAACCTCGTTTCTCTTAATCTATAATAGCAAATGTAGCTTATTTAATAATCACATTACTCAATTCAATCCAAAAGTCATATTAAGGAAAAATTACATTTGTGCCCCTAAACTTTGACATATTTTCATTTTTGCCCTTAGGCTCGAAAAATAGAATCTATTCAATTTCTTCGATTCCCAAGCCTAGCCGAACCTCTTTTATACTTATAGAAGTCCCCATTTTTCATTTAATCACACTTTTACACACATTTTGAAACCTTTTTACAAATAGGTCATTTTGTCAATTTTCACCAAAAATCATCTAGCAAAAGTTGTTTATTTAACATTAAACTTGCATAATCTACCATCAGACATCAAAATACATGCATGTCATACATGGTTAAATTTTTAAACGTGAACCATAATTCAAAATAATAGTAGAAATAGGTAAACCGGGTGATAACGATCTCAAAAACATAAGGAGCATTAAAAATGGGGCTAGGATGCATTTACAATCAAGCTTGAAAGTTGGAAAAACCCTAGCTATGGCTCCTTAGAATTTTCGGCACAAGCATGGAGAAGATGAGCAAATTTTTGACTTGATTTTCCCTTTTTAATCTTTTAATTACTAAATGACCAAAATTCCCTTAATGCCTTTCTTTGAAATTTTTCCTATCCATGTCCATTTTTGTCCATAAAAATAGAAATTGGTCAAATTTCTATTTAAGACCCTCTAATTGGAAATCCATGGCAATTTCATGCTCAAAGCTTCTAGAATGTATATTTTTCAACTTATTCAATTTAGTCCTAAATTTTGAATTAGTCACTTTATGCATAAAATTTTTTCATGAAATTTTCACACAATCATGCAATCATGCTACATACCTCTAAATATTCATAAAATAATTATTTCTACTTTGGATTTGTGGTCTCAAAACCACATTCTGACTAGAACCAAAATCAGGATGTTACATGTTTTATTCATACAAATTGTGGTTTATCGGATATGAGAAAAAGGAAAGATTTGCATAATTGCCTATTAAAATGATTATGGAAGTATGAAAAGATATGAGCTTTAAACAATTGAAAGATTTTAAAGTATATGCTTGAGAGGTGAATACTAGTAATTAATGTGCATGCTTATTATGAGGTATGAAATGATTGGTTGATTGTGGTAATTTGTTATAATGGAGAGATTTCGGTCATTAGGCTAATGTCAAAACATGTTAAAATATGCTTGCAAATTGATAGAACAAACAATGTGACTGAATAAATTATAACTGTGAGTTTTATAGCAATTTATATTATCTTGTGTTTATATTATCGGACTTGGTAAAAGTTGCTTATTACTTTCATACGGACTTACTAAGCTATATATATAGCTTACCCCCTTCCTTTCCAATGTCTTATAGGGTTATTAAGCTAGCTCGGGTTGGAGATCGCCTGTAATATCCCGAGTTAGGGGCTATTTTGATTATTGCATTGTTTGCATGTATTTGGCCTGCAATGTTGTGTTTCAATTGTTTTGGGGCTTAGTTGTAAGCTTGGTGTAAGCTTTGAGTGGTTGGGGAAACTTTAGTTTTAAGCTTTAGGTGAGGGGAGTGAATGAGCTGGGTTTATAAATATTTTTAGGAGAATGTTAGCACAAGAATTGAGCTAGTAGAGTGGCAAGTTAGGCGCCACTTGGAGCTTGGGTTTAGCGTCACTTGCGGGGAAGGAGGTCCCGTGTTCAAGCTGCAGAAGTCTCATATTTTTGCTTCCATTTTGTGGCAGGAGAAGAAGAAGTTGTGGGCGGTTCAAACTCTCGCCATAGACCAAGTCAAATTGTTCAAATGGTGGGTGGAGAGTAAATTGTGGAGGTTGACTAGTTCAAACTAGTTTGAATTAGTGGTTGGGAGTGTTTGGAGGTAGTGGCCGAATGTTGGGTGCTTCATGGGGAGTGGCCGGTTTTGGTAAGTGGGTAAGTGGAGAGGGGCGAAATTCTTTTTGGCATTTTGGAGCATTTTCGGTCAAATTTGTGTAAGCCAAAATCCTTCTTTTGTCAAAAGCAAGCCGAAATTTCAAGTGAGTTTCTGCATTTTCTTCTTGAAACCGAAAGTCCAAGCACATACTTAGAAAATTGCTTGTTTCTCTTGATATTCTTTGATAGCCGAATGTTCTCTTCCATCTTTCTTTCTTTTTCATTTGTGTAAACCGAAATTAGTACCCTATTCTTCTCATACTTTCTTCCTTTCTTCTCTTGAAACCTTGATAGCCGTAAAGTTATTCCCAAAACATTTTCTCCATTCCTTCTTCTTTTCAAAACCGAAAGTACTTTCCTTCTTCTTCTTCTTCTTTTCCCATTTTCATTATTGGCCGAATATCAACCCCTTTCTTTTCATCTTTCTCTTGTGTTCTCCTTCTTTGTGTAAGGCCGAATCTTCTTCTCCTTTTTGTTTAAGTCTTGGCCGAATATTGGTGTGGTGTGATCTCTCTTGTGTGTGGTGTCCAATCGGGTTTAGAGCAAGGTAAGTGGTTGGCCGAATGTTCATTTCTCTTCTCCCTTGTTCTTTGTCGATTTTGGTTTGGTTAAGAGCCGATTTTGGCCTTTGTTGATAGGAGTTAATCTTTTGTGTTGGAATCGATTTTATCATAGGGCATCCAGGATTTTGGAAGCAAGCAAGAGGAGCCGTCTTCCTCTGTTAATCGATTGGTAAGTGGTGGTAAGGGTTGGTTCTTTTAGTCCACTCTTTTAGTTTCGTTAAGTCAAAGTTTCAAAGGATTAATATTTCTTCTTAATAGGGTGTGCCGTGTGCATAAAGAAGAACCATCGTTTGGTTCGGGATTTGGTAGGAAACCAAATCAAGTGTAAGGTAAGGGTTCAAACGTTAACCCCTTTGGTTTAATGGTTTTGGCCGAATGGCCTAGGTGCTAATCTCATATGTGGCCGATTATAGGAGCAAGATAATCGAGGGTCTTAGATCGGTTCCTTGGGATTAAGGCTTCCGTTTTAACAAGTGTGTAAACTAACACACTCTTTGCTTAGTAATATGCTTAATAACTGATTGTTTAATAAAGCCAAAGCAGTATGGTTGATTGATATGATACCCGATTGGGTATGTGCACAGCATTCGGGTAAGTCCGTTTCATTACGAGTTACGTTGTTGATATACTTGAGATCATAACCTATGATGTATGTGTTATGAGATGCAACATTAAACATGTAGCATGATTTGTATGATTTGCATACTTTACATGAGTCGGTATGATAATGGGTGATATGAGAGAGGGGGAATATGATATCCGTGTCTTTGGGACACCGAGGTTTGGCACCTCCGGTGGTTTGGTACCACAGATTATTTTGTGACTTTGGGTCACTAGAGGTTTGGCACCTCATAGCGTCTCGTCCCGGTGGCTTAGCACCACGATGGGTTGGCCCCACGATTGATAATACGGGATTGATGCCGGTGATTTGGTATCACACGATGGGTTGGCCCCATCACTTGATTCGTGACTTGGTCACCGGTGATTTGGTATCACATTCGTGTCTTTGGGACACAGAGGTTTGGCACCTCATAGCGACTCGTCCCGTGGTTAACACCACACCACCGTGGGTTGGCCCCACTTTTGAGATATGGGATCATCGCCGGTGATTTGGTATCACACGATGGGTTGGCCCCATCATTGGATTCTTCGTGACTTTGGGTCACCAAGTGGTTTGGCACCACACTTATGGATATCGTGACTTTGGGTCACCGGTGGTTTGGCACCACCGGTGGTTTGGTACCACACGGGTAGAAAAGGTGTTGTGGATGGCTAGGATTGGGTGCATTAATGACATTACTCTGTATTGTGTGTGTTAGTATGTTGTATTAATCGGGGAGGATTTATGCACCGAGTCTTGCGACTCACCTTCTCCCTTATCATTTCAGTGACACTTAGATCGCGGACATGGAGTGGGTGGACTCGAGGTGACCATGCCATGAATAAAGTCGGTTTGCAATCGATTTAAGCACTTGGTACTTTATTTCATTTATTTTCATTTGGTTTTGTTGGGATTGTAAATGGCCTTTTAAAATTATGCTTTGATTATTTATATGCTTAAAATTTGATTTCAATTTAGCCTTAATAAATTCTTTGGGTTAATAATGGATAAAACTTGGAATGAAACAGTTTTCAAGACTACAAAGCGATATGTTTTAAACTTTACCAACGGTATCACATTAAAATCTTTAAATGAACATAACTCAAATATTTTCTAAACTTGTGATCTTCCACACTAAGTTCAAAATGTTTTTAAGTAACTAAAAGGAATTTCTCGGCCTTCTAAATGATAAAAACTTACTTTTCAACTAAGCTTTCAAATTCCCGGGTCTTCAAAATGCACTCACCGATTTTAAAACAATCATGCCCAAGGTTTTTTTACAAGTACGGATACATCAAAGAGTTTTCGTTAAACCTTTCATAGGAAACCTAACCTCTCAAATACGATTTTCCCGTAACATACCGATTCTGGTCGTGGTGTCTTGATCGAGTTTGGGGTGTTACATTTGTGGTATCGAGCTAAGTTCAAAAGCTCATTTGTGGGCTCGAGGCCCAAAATGTGTTAAATATTGGTTTTAAGTGTTTTGTTTTAAAGTATATGGTTTGAAAGGCATGGCACCGAGTCTCTCGGCACCAATTTGCCCGAGTAGGTAGCTCTTACTATTTCTTGTGATTGATGGGTGTGATATGATTGAAAGACTAGCAATAGTGGATTACTTTAGAAATCAAATCGATAGGACTCGTGGACTTGCGAAAACAAAACTTCTTTAATAAGAAATATTCATAAGACTTTGCTTTAAAAGACAAAGTGGAAAAGGTGCTTGATGCATAAAACTTCTAAATCGGATAAGTCGAGATTTTAGTCATGAGCACTCGAGGTCGGGGGTCGTAATACACGTGGATGCGGTCGGGGGTAGGATGACGGTTTACGAACTGTAGGGTGCAGTCGGGGTCGAGAATGAGATCACAGTACCACCACCGGCTAGAGGTGGTGAGTTTCGAGATCGCAGGGGATGACCTTGATGTCGCAGCGATCTTTGCGAGTCTTTGGAAAGGGTAGTATTGGAGTAGGTGGAGGAGCAAGTGTTCGGAAATCCGTGGCCGAGCGACTCCGAGCAAATGGGCGGAAGTATTTCGAGGTGTTTTTGGTGTTGCTCAAAGACGGCCGAGTATTGGCTGGAGGCGACGGAGCGAGATCATGGATGATCTGGACTTGATCAGCCGAGAGAGAAGGTGAAAGGGTAGTATCGCTTCTTCGGGATGAGTCATACAAGTGGTGGCTCACGGTTCGGGGCAGATCTTTGCGATGAGAGGATCTTACTTGGGATTATTTCAAGGCCGCATATCGAGAAAAAGTACATTGGATCTAGCTACATTGATGAGCAACGAAAAGCATTTCGAGGTCGGTTCGGGAGCAAGTCCGTGTCGAGCACGAGGCGTAATTCTTGAGACCGAGCCGGTATGCTAGGGGCATTGTGGCTACCGAACACGAGAGGTGTGTTCGATTTGAGGATGGTGCGAGAGATGAATTAAGATCTGCTGATTACTCCACAGCGGGAGCGTGAGTTTGCCGTCCTAGTTGAGAAGGCTAAGGTAGCCGAAGGAGTGAAGGAGTCTATGAGGCAAAACGTGGATAGGAACAAACATAAGAGGAGTTTTGGATCTTCTGGGTCATCGGGTAATCCTCGAGAAAAGGGCTAGACAGAGTGGGCCAAATCGATGCCTGGTAGGTGCTGTTGCCGCTAATCGAGGACCCGCACGCTGCAACCGTTGTGGGAAATCTCATTGGGGAGGATCTTTGGACCGGTGGAAAAGGATGTTTTGAGTGTGGCTCATTGGATCATCGTGTGAGAGAGGTGTCGCGTAAGTTGGCTAGGATTGATCCGAGGGTCGGGGCCGTACTCGGATTCAGAATAATGGACCGCCACCGCAAAGGGGTTGTGGTAATGGCGAGAGAGGCAATGGTTCGGTGGGCCGCGAGCACCGGGCGAGGTGCGGGTAGTTACGAGGCAAGACGGCACGGGTTGGTGTATGCAACGAGGCGCGAGAGGAGGAGGGCGACGCATGCCGGACGTCATAACTGGTACGTTTTTGATCTTTGGTTCTCCTTATACTGCTTTGATTGATGTGGGTTCAACGCATTCATACGTTGCCAGTAGCATAGTAGAGACCATGGATTTAGACTCTGAGACTACTTCTAGGCAGGTGACAGTAATTAGCCCTCTAGGTCACTCTGTAGTTGTAGATAAGCTATATAGAGACGTACCCCTAGAACTCCAAGGGGTAGTGTTTGTGGCTGATCTGATGGAACTGCCGTTTGGGGAGTTCGATCTGATTCTCGGGATGGACTGGTTGGTTAAGCACCAGGCGAGGTTGGACTGCGCGGCTAAGCGCATGGTTCTAAAGACAGCTGAGGGTGATGAGGTGGTCATGATAGGTAATAGAAGAGATTACTTATCCAACGTGGTATCTGCTCTGAAGGCTGAGAAGATGGTCAGGAAGGGCTGTGAAGCATATGTGGTTCATGTGTATGCCTTGGAGGCTAAGGAGTCTGCTATAGAGGAGGTCCGAACGGTTAAGGAATTTGTTGATGTGTTTCCAAAGGAGCTTCCGGGTTTGCCACCGGATCACGAGGTGGAGTTCGGGATAGATCTCGCTGCCGGAAGCGCGCGCGGTGTCTATTGCTCCGTATAGGATGGCGCCAAAGGAATTAGTGGAATTAAAGGCTCAGATCCAGGAGTTGTTGGATCGAGGCTTTATCAGGCCAAGTGTTTCACCTTGGGGAGTGCCAGTACTCTTTGTCAAGAAGAAAGACGGTACGATGCGAATGTGCATAGATTACCGCCAATTGAATAAGCTGACGATCAAAAACAAGTATCCGTTGCCACGAATAGATGACTTGTTTGATCAGCGGAAGGGTGCTTCAAATATTCTCGAAGATCGATTTAAGGTCCAGGTATCACCAATTAAAGGTAAAGGAGGCGGATATCCACAAGACGGCGTTTTCGTACTCGGTATGGGCACTACGAATTTTTGGTAATGCCGTTTTGGGTTAACTAACGGCGGCAGCATTCATGGATATGATGAATAGGGTGTTCCAAAGAGTATTTGGATCGATTCGTTGTGGTTTTTATCGACGACATCTGGTGTACTCAAGGTCGGAAGAGGAGCATGATGCGCATTTGCGAGTGGTGCTTTGCAGATTTTGAGGAGAAGCGACTTTATGCTAAGTTTAGTAAGTGCGAGTTCGGCCAGGAGGTGACTTTCTTGGGTCATGTAGTGTCGGCCCGGGGATTAGGGTGGATCCTCGGAAGATTGAGGCGATTTTGGATTGGAAGCCGCCTAAGTCGATGGTCGAGATTCGGAGTTTTCGTGGTTTGGCGAGGATACTACGAAGATTTGTAGAAGGATTTTCATTGATCAAAAGACCGATGACTAAAGTCATAAGGAAAGGAGTTCCGTTTGTTTGGACCGAGAAATAGCAGGAGAGTTTCGACAAGTTAAAGAAGATTTTGACCGAGGCTCTGCTCGATTCAACCTTTGAGGCAGAAAGGAATTTGCGGTGTATTGCGATGCATCACATACGGGATTAGGTTGTGTCTTTGATGCAGAAGGGAAGGTTGTGGCGTATGCATCTAGGCGGTGAGGCCACATGAGGTCAATTATCCGACGCACGACTTGGAGTTAGCGGCAGTAGTCTTCGCCTTGAAAATTTGGAGGCACTACTTGTGCGGAGAGAGATTGATAGTCTACACGGATCATAAGAGTCCAAGTACCTTTTGACTCGAAAGATTTGAATTTGAGGCAGCGTAGATGGATTGAGTTGCTCAAGGACTACGACTATTCGATTGAATATCATCCAGGCAAGGTTAACGTGGTGGCAGACGCGTTGAGCCGTAAGGTTGTATCGGACTTAAGAGCGATGTTTTCCCATTTGAGTTTGTATGACGACGAAAGTATTTCGCGCGAGCCGCGAGTTAAGCCTACTTGGGTTGCGCAGATCGTGGGGAAACAGATTAGTGGATGAGGTTCTGAATGCGCGGAGGTTGCAAGTGCAGGATGGTGGTTTGGAGGGTTACAGTATGTCTAGTGATGGGGTGCTGTGTTTTTAAGGGAGAGCTTGTATGCCGAAGGATATCGAGTTAAGGAAGAGGATTCTTCAGACGCCCATATAGCAGCCCGTGCACGCTATGCATCCTAGAGGTAGCAAGATGTATAGGGATCTAAGAGAGCGATTTTGGTGGCAGTGTCTCGAGAGAGAGGTGACAGAGTTTGTTGGAAAGTGTCGACATGTCACAGGTCAAGGCTGAACATCGATTGCCGTCGTGGTTGCTTGGCCGGTGAAGATTCCCAGTGGAAGTGGGAAAGGATAACTATGGATTTTGTCGGTGGATTACCTCTTACGGCGAGCAAGAAGGACTCGATTTGGGTAATTGTGGATCGTCGACTAAATCAGCTCATTTTATTCCGGTGAGGGTCGATTACTCCCTTCGAGAGGTTGGCGGCCGTATGTGTCGAGAGATAGTGAGGCCGCACGGTGTGCCAATATCGATCATCTCGGATAGGGATCCCGATTTACATCAAGGTTCGAAAGCGTTGCATCAGCTCTGGAGTACGCGGTTGATTTCAAAGACGGCATTTCACCCACGATCGACGGGCAATCGGAGAGGGTTATCTGAGATCTTAGAGGATATCTTTGAGAGAGTCGTGTTTTGGACTTCAGAGGTAGTTGGGAGGAGTTTACGCCATTAGCCCGAGTTCACCTACAACAATAGTTATCAAGCAAGTATCAAGATGGCACCATATGAGGCGTTGTATGGTAGGAAGTGTCGCCACCTACATGTTGGACGGAGTTGGGTGAACGTCGGTTGTTGGGACCAGAGTTGGTTGCGAGGATCAAGACAAGGTTAAGTTGATTGAGCTCGGTTGAAGGAAGCTTCGGACAGGCAGAAGTCTTATGCCGATCTCAGCCGTCTTCCTCTGTTAATCGATTGGTAAGTGGTGGTAAGGGTTGGTTCTTTTAGTCCACTCTTTTAGTTTCGTTAAGTCAAATTTTCAAAGGATTAATCTTTCCTCTTAATAGGGTGTGCCGTGTGCATAAAGAAGAACCATCGTTTGGTTCGGGATTTGTAGGAAACCAAATCAAGTGTAAGGTAAGGGTTCAAACGTTAACCCCTTTGGTTTAATGGTTTTGGCCGAATGGCCTAGGTGCTAATCTCATATGTGGCCGATTATAGGAGCAAGATAATCGAGGGTCTTAGATCGGTTCCTTGGGATTAAGGCTTGCGTTTTAACAGTGTGTAAACTAACACACTCTTTGCTTAGTAATATGCTTAATAATCTGATTGTTTAATAAAGCCAAAAGCAGTATGGTTGATTGATATGATACCCGATTGGGTATGTGCAGATTCGGGTAAGTCTGTTTCATTACGAGTTCTATTGTTGATATACTTGAGATCATGACCTATGATGTATGTGTTATGAGATGCAACATTAAACATGTAGCATGATTTGTATGATTTGCATACTTTACATGAGTCGGTATGATAATGGGTGATATGAGAGGAGGGGAATATGATATCCGTGTCTTTGGGACACTAGAGGTTTGGCACCTCCGGTGGTTTGGTACCACGCATTATTTTGTGACTTTGGGTCACCAGAGGTTTGGCACCTCATAGCGTCTCGTCCCGGTGGCTTAGCACCACACTGGTGGGTTGGCCCCACAGATTGATAATACGGGATTGGCGCTAGTGATTTGGTATCACACGATGGGTTGGCCCCATCACTTGATTCGTGACTTCGGTCACCGGTGATTTGGTATCACATTCGTGTCTTTGGGACACCGAGAGGTTTGGCACCTCATAGCGACTCGTCCCCCGTGGTTAACACCACCGTGGGTTGGCCCCACTTTTGAGATATGGGATCATCGCCGGTGATTTGGTATCACACGATGGGTTGGCCCCATCATTGGATTCTTCGTGACTTTGGGTCACCGGTGGTTTGGCACCACACTTATGGATATCGTGACTTTGGGTCACCGGTGGTTTGGCACCACCCGGTGGTTTGGTACCACACGGGGTAGAAAAGGTGTTGTGGATGGCTAGGATTGGGTGCATTAATGACATTGCTCTGTATTGTGTGTGTTAGTATGTTGTATTAATCGGGAGGGGGATTTATGCTTTGAGTCTTGCGACTCACCTTCTCCCTTATCATTTGGTGACACTTAGATCGCGGACATGGAGCCGGGTGGACTCGAGGTGACGATGCCATGAATAAAGTCGGTTTTGCACTCGATTTAAGCACTTGGTACTTTATTTCATTTATTTTCATTTGGTTTTGTTGGGATTGTAAATGGCCTTTTAAAATTATGCTTTGATTATTTATATGCTTAAAATTTGATTTCAATTTAGCCTTAATAAATTCTTGGGTTAATAATGGATAAAACTTGGAATGAAACGGTTTTCAAGACTACAAAGCGATATGTTTTAAACTTTACCAACGGGTATCACATTAAAATCTTTAAATGAACGCAACTCAAATATTTTCTAAACTTGTGATCTTCCACACTAAGTTCAAAATGTTTTTAAGTAACTAAAAGGAATTTCTCGGCCTTCTAAATGATAAAAACTTACTTTTCAACTAAGCTTTCAAATTCCCGGGCCTTCAAAATGCACTACCGATTTTAAAACAATCATGCCCAAGGTTTTTTTTTACAAGTACGGATACATCAAAGAGTTTTCGTTAAACCTTTCACCGGAAACCTAACCTCTCAAATACGATTTTCCCCGTAACATACCAGATTCGGTCGTGGTGTACTGACCGGGTTTGGGGTGTTACATCGCCGGAGATTCTATCACATTATCAAGCTATCACTTTGGGTATAAATGAATTTAAGCAGTTTGAGTCTATGGCATGTATAGGGACTAGGTCAGTTTGTTGTATGTGTCATTATTAAGTTGGCCATATGTGTTGGTTTGTAATTGTTAATGCTTCATCTTGTATATAGCCATGAATGATGGCTTATGCTGATTATAAGTTTATTCATATGTTAATGCCCTCTTGTGAATGTGAAATTAGTATTTTTTTAATGGGCTAAGTGTGATGTTTTAAGCATGATAAATAATGCCATGAGAAAGACATGTTTTTGTCTTGGTTGTGGTTGTTTGGTTGCTCTCACATGCTTAATTTGTGCCATGAGATGTTGTGTAGATGTGTGCAAGTGAGGGTGGCAAAATGGCTTGGTAAATAGCCTTGTTTTTGTCCACACGGGTAGACACACGGGCGTGTGTCTAGGCCGTGTGTGATACATGGTCTGCCCCACGGGCATGTGTTCTGGTTGTGTGTCCCCTGCACCTTAATTGTTGCAAAACAGAATGTCCAGAATTGAGCACACGAGCAGAGACACGGGCGTGTGTCTCAGCCGTGTGTGCTACACGGCCTAGCACACGGGCGTGTGGCATGGCCGTGTGGCACAAGTCAAAGAGCACCCCTAAATCAAACACGGTCTGAAGCACGGGCGTGTCCCTTGGACCACACGGGCGTGTGAGCCCTGCATCTAGCAAAAAATTTCTAAGTTTTGTAAATTTTTTTAAAGTTCTCGGTTTAGTCCTTAACCCCTTCCAATACATGTTTTGGGCCTCGTAGGCTCATATAAGGGACTTTATGATTGAATATGGATGGTTTTAATTTGGATGCAAATTTTATGACTCGGAATTGTGTGATTGCTTGTGATGTGAGTTCGGTAATGCCTCGTACCCTGTTCCGGCATCGAATACGGGTAAGGGGTGTTACACAGCCACACGCCCGTGTCCCTACCCGTGTGAAATTACCTGAGCATTCTGTTTTGAAATTTGTAGGGGACACACGGCCGAACCACACACCCATGTGATAGCCGTGTGTCTCCCACGGTCCAGTCACACGCCCGTGTGCCTGGCCGTGTGGACTCAAAATGAACCTTAGGCATCAAGTTTACCAACCCTGCAATCTTAAACAACAAGCAACTCAAAAACCAATCGTTCAACAAATCCAAAACACATTCAAATACATTTAAAACATGTAAAAACATTCAACCTAATGACCTTATCAATGTACCTTCATAGGTATTTCACACATATTTTCAAAATCAATCTAATAGTATACCATTTGATAGCTTTAAACATAACACATATGTTCATATATATTCAACCAATTTTATATTATAACATCATTTGCAATCATTTCCCAAAATGACCTACACAAAACAACCTAGGTACATGCCATTACCAAAAAGTAATATACTTCACCACGTTTTGAGTTCGAGATCACGGATGGATACTGAATCGACGATAAACTTTAACACCTAACCTGTGGACGGAAACAAACCGTACGCTGAGTATGAACTTAGTGGTATTTCTATAATCCGAATACTTTTTAAGCAAGAATTTATAATATTTATATATCTAATCACACATAACAAAAATCATTCAAATAAATAATCAATTTCATAAACACATCATTCATAACATTTTCAATTCTCATCTCTTGCTATTTCAATCTCATAATTGCTAGTCAAATAGCTTTTCTCAATAGGATACACAATTCATTTTCAATATCAATATCCATTCCATGAATCAATGATTCATATTTTTCATTTGAATAATTAAATTCCATATCACATTCCAATTTCATATTCAAAATCATTCAAAGTCATTCATATTGCCAATTCATTTATTTACCCCTATTAACACGACTCGGACTCAGACGGATACACGGATCCAACCCAAAACACACCAGTTTGGCACCTAGTGCCTCATCGGATAATTCAAAGTAGTAGATTGACACCCAGTGTCTCATCGGCCTTGCCGAAGTAAGTTGGTACCCAGTACCTCATCGAATTTATCTGAAGTAATAGTTTAACACCCAGTGTCTGATCGACTCGAAGTCGAAGTATCCCTGAACACTTCCAATCCTATGGCATGCCAACTATATCCGACTCAGTTCGATAAAGTTAATAAGGTTTTAGTTCACTTTTCAATTTCAAACAATATTCACATATGCTCATAAATCAATTCAATTCAATTCAATATCACAATATCAATGACTCACCTCAATCCACTTACCATACACATCCAGTAATAAATTCAACAATTAATTATTAACTTCAGATTATAGAAATACAAATCGTAATTTTCGAGTCACTCCTCGTCGACTTTCTCTTTTCCCTTCTTAGCCGATGTTTCCGGCACGACGTTAGCTACGAAAATTAAAACAATTTCAAATCATCAATACACACAATTTCACATTGAATATTTCAATTTATATTCAACTTTTGCATAAATTATAATTCAACCCTTAAATTAAAACTAACTCTTTTTCTTCCAAAACTAATTCCATATATTATTCAATTTCCACTTTAAACTAATTTCAACTCTCTAATTTCACCACAAAACCCTAATTTCGAAATTTCACAATTTAGTCCTTATTGCTCAAAACTTATGATTTATTCTACAATTCAATCCCATTTTCACTTCTAACTTGAAATTCTATCAATTTAACCCCTAACACTTCAATTTATTCAACATGAACAACTTCTAAAAATTCACTAGCTTCTAAAATTTCAACATAAATCAAGTAGTATTTTGTTCTAGGATTCTAAAAACATCAAAATTACAAGAAAATGGGCTAAATTGACTTAAATTAAACCTTTGAACTTGAAACCCTAAATTTTCCCTTTTTCTTTCTTTCTCTTTCCCATTTTTCCTTCTCTATTTCATCCCTCTTATTCTTTCTTTTTCTCTTTCATTTCTTTTATTTCTTTTATTATTATACTAACATAATATAATATTATTTACTTAAATAATAAGTAAGAAATAATAATTAATAAATATATGTATTTAATTATTACACATGTCATGTTTATTACCAAACACTTGTCATAATTTGATTTAATTACTTATTTAGTCCCTTAACTTTTCTTTATCCTATGATTCAACTTTTATTCTATTTGCAATCTAGTCCTTATACTTAATTACTCTTAATTTAGATAAATTCACCTCACTAAAACCTAATTAACCACACAACTAACTTCGTAAATATTTTTAATAAATATTTATGAATCCATTTTACGAAAACGGAGACCCGAAAATACACTTTTCGATAACCGTAAATTTTGGGTCGTTACATTTCTCCCCATCTTAATAAATTTCGTCCTCAAAATTTACCTGAAAAGAGGTGGGGGTACTGAGATTTCATAGTTTCTTCTGGTTCCCAAGTTGCTTCCATAATACTATGACTTCGCCATAATACTTTCACTAATAGAACTCGTTTATTATGTAATTCTTTCACCTCTCAAGCTAATATCTCAATCGGCTGTTCTTCATATGATAAATCGGGTCAGATTTCAATATCCTCTGTCGAAATAACATGAAAGGGGTCTAATATGTATCTTCTGAGCATGGAAAATGAAAAACATCATGAATTTTCTGTAATTCTGGAGGCAAGGCTAAATGACAGGCAACTGACCCAGCTCTTTCCACAATCTCATACGACCCAATAAAACGAGGACTCAATTTTCCCTTTTGACCAAATCTCAACATTTTCTTCCAAGGTGAAACTTTAAGGAATACTTTATCTCCAACAGAATACTCAATATCCTGGCGTTTCAAATCTGCATATGATTTATGTCTGTCGAAAGCTGCCTTCAGTCTTTCTCGAATTTTCTTAACAGTATCCTCTGTTTCTTAAATTAACTCTAGCCCAATCATTTTCTTTCATTCAATTCCATCCAACACACAGGTGATCGGCATCTACGACCATATAGAGCTTCATACGGAGCCATTTGAATACTTGATTGGAAACTATTATTGTATACAAATTCAACCAACGGTAAATAGCGTTCCCAACCTAATCCAAAATCAATAACACAAGCTCGAAGCATATCTTCCAAAATCTGAATAACACGCTCAGATTATCCGTCAGTCTAAGGATGGAAAGCTGTGCTAAAATTGAGTCGAGTACCAAGTAATTCATGCAACTGCCTCTAAAATCTCGATGTGAACTGCGGGTCCAGATTAGAGATTATCGATATAGGAATTCCATGCAATCTCACAATTTCCCAAATGTAACTTCAGCAAGTTTCTAAAGTGACCAATCAATTCTGACTGCTATAAAATAAGTCAATTTTGTAAGTCGATCAACAGTCACCCAAATAGTATTTTTCTTACTTGTTGACAATGGTAACCCTATTACAAAATCCATCGTAATGCAATCCCATTTCCATTTAGGAATAATAATATGCTGAAGTAGTCTAGTAGGAACCTGATGCTCTGCCTTAACTCGTTGACAAGTCAAACATTTAGCCATATACTCAACTATATTTCTTTTCATTCCTGGCCACCAATATGATTCTCGCAGATTTCGATACATTTTTGTTCCTCCAATGTTCAAAGCAAAAAGACTGTCATAAGCTTCTTGAAGTATCAACTCTTTTAGTTTAGGAACATCTGGAACACAAATCCGATTACGAAATCTCAAACAACCATGCTCATCAATGCTAAAATTCTCTATCATGCCATTCTGAACCATTTCTTTCTTCTTTACTAACTTGTCATTTTCTAACTGTGCTGACTTGATTCGGTCAAACATCATTGGTTTAATTCTTAATTCGGCCAATAGACTTCCATCATCACTGATACTGAACTGTGCAAACATTGCTCGTAATTCAATTGCTACTTTTCTACTCAATGCATCAGCTACAACATTTGCCTTTCCCGGGTGATAATCAATAGCACAATCATAGTCTTTTAAAAGCTCTATCAACCGACGTTGTCTCAAATTTAACTCCTTTTGAGATAATAGATACTTGAGACTTTTATGATCGGTATAAATATAGCATTTCTCACCATATAAGTAATGTCTCCATATCTTTAAAGCAGAAATCACAACAGCCAGTTCCAGATCATGCGTCGATTAATTACGTTCATGCGGTTTTAATTGCCGAGATGCATATGCTATCACCTTTCCTTCTTGCATCAAGACACACCCAAGACCAATCAAGGAAGCATCACTATAAATAACAAAATCCTTTCCCTACTCTGGCAAAGTCAAAACCGGTGCTTCAGTCAACATTTGCTTCAATTTCTCAAAAAATTCCTGGCACTGATCATCCCAGACAAACGGAACATTTTTGTGTAGTAACCTTATCATCGGCAAAGCTATCTTTGAAAATCCATTTACAAATCTTCGGTAGTAACTAGCTAGTCCAAGGAAACTACGAACCTCTGATACATTTCTCAGTGCTTTCCACTGGACAATTGCTTCAATCTTTTTTGGATCAACTCTAATTCCATCTACCGAAACAACATGCCCCAAGAATACAACCTCTAATAACCAGAATTCACATTTGCTAAGCTTTTCGTACAACTGTTTCTCCCCGTAATATTTGCAAAACAATTTTGAGATGCTGCTCATGTTCAGATTCAGACTTTGAATAAACCAAAATATCATCAATGAAAACCACCACAAACTGATCCATGTACGGTTGAAAAATACGATTCATAAGATCCATAAAAGCGGTTGGAGCATTTGTCAATCCGAAAGGCATTACTAAAAATTCATAATGACCATATCGTGTACGAAATGCCGTCTTTGGTACATCACTTTCTTTCACCTTCAACTGATAATAACCCGACCTCAAATCAATCTATGAAAAGACAGAAGCTCCTTTCAACTGATCAAATAAATCATCAATACGGGGTAATGGGTATTGGTTCTTGATTGTCACCTTATTCAATTGCCGATAATCAATACACAACTGCATTGAACCGTCTTTCTTTTTAACAAACAACACTAGAGCTCCCCAAGGTGAAGTACTAGGACGTATAAATCCTCGATTTAGTAAATCTTGTAACTGTACTTTCAATTCCTTTAATTCTGTAGGTGTCATACGATACGGAGGTATTAACACTGGAGCTGTACCAGGATAAACTTCAATTGTAAATTCAACTTCCCGATTTGGTGGTAATCTCGGTAATTCTTCAGGAAATACATCAGGAAATTCACAAACAGTCTGGATTTTACTGCATTGACTTTTAACAGAATCTGAATTGATAACATAAGCCAGAAAAACTGTACAACCCTGATGAAGAAGTTTATTAACCTGAATCACTGAAATAATACGAGTTGACCCACTGGTTTGAATACCATTTACCTTAATCTAATCTCCATTTTCAATCTGAACAATAAAATTCTTTTTACAACAGTCTAAAATCACCCCATGCTCTAAAAGCCAATCCATTCCCAGTATTATATCAAAATCACCAAATGGCATTATCAACAAATCAATAAGAAAGATTCTATTCTGTATCATTAACGGACATCTTCGACATACTTGATCCACTAGCACAGTTTGCCCCAAAGGACTAGACACCTCTATTGATACTCTAGACATTTTAGATTATAAATTTCCCGACTCAACCAATTTTGTATTAACATATGAGTGTGAAGATCCCAGATCTATTAAAGCATAAGCAGGTTCTAAATGCAATAAAAATATACCTGTCACCACATCATGTGCATCACCCTCTTCACGGGTTCGTACAACATATGCTCGAGCTGATACTCTGGCTTCTGATTGTTGAATAGCAACATCACTTCCTTTTCTAGCACCACCCCTGGAAAACAAACCACTTCTACCTAATCCCAGACCTTTAGAAGTAGGCACAGATCTTTGTGAAGTAACTGGTGCAGCATTCTCATTTTTTGGACAATCTCTAACGAAATGCTCAGTAGATCCGCAACGAAAACAACCTCGAGTCAATTTCCAACACTTACCTCGATGCTTTTTCCCATAATGTTCACAATCCAAAATTTCAGTATCCCGAGATGGACCTCGTACACTACCAGTAGAAACTGTCATCTGTCTTCCATGATTTCTATCACCCTTGTCTGATCTAAAACTCGATCTCCAACTACCACGAGATTCTTTTGATCTTTTGGATTGCAGATTTGAACTAATAGTTCCGGAATGTTTCCCAATTAGACGAGTATTTTCAGGCTTTTTATCAAGACCTAGAACTTGTTCAACCATCATTGTTCTCTCAACCAAATCCACAAATTCTTTAATTTTATGTGATACCAGTTGTACCCTTAATTCATCATGTAAACTCTACAAATATCGCTTGCAACTGTCAGCTTCAGTTGGCACAAATTCGGCTGCGTACCTACTAAGTCGCGAGAATTCCCATTGATTATCAACTACTGGCATCTCACCTTGTTTTAGCATCAAGAACTCTTTTTTTCTGTCATCAATGTACAATTCACCCACATATTTCTTCTGAAAATATCTTTGAAAGAAATCCCAGTTTACCAGTTCTGCTGGTACATGTTGTGTTACTGATTCCCACCAAACATATGCTTCCCCTTATAGTAAAGAAACAGAACATAATAAACTTTCTCGGGGAGTATACTCAAGTTGCTACAAAATTCTTTTTGTAGATTCCATCCAATTTTAAGCTATAGATGGATCAACTCCTTTTAAACCCAAAAATTCAATCGCACCATACTTACGCAGTTCTTTAATCGGGGCTCGTCGGGTAGTAGGAACAAATGTCGTAGCAGATGCAATTCCTACTACTTGTTGAAGAGCATCAACTATAACTCTAAGTAACTGTGAGTCATCCCTTTCTCTAACATTACCTCTTTCAACAATAGGAGGTTGATTACCCACTGGGTTTACACTCAGTGTTGCCGACTCGGCTTTATCTAATTCATAGGATTCATCGTCTACAGTATACATTTCTTAATCAATATCATCACTATATTCATCCGACATCTTTAACTATAAAACAAAAATAAATACATATATCAACATCCACATCCCGACTCAAATTTGACTCAATTATGGCATGTACCTCTAGACTCAATTCCAAGCTCGATTTAGTCCAAGAATCGGCTAAACCTGTAAAGCTCTGATACCACTAAATGTAACACCCCCTAACCCTTATCCGTCGTCAAAATAGGGTTACAGAGCATTACCAGACTTTTCAGATCAAATACGAACATTAAACAAATTAATTAGCATACACTTCATAAATTAATTATATTTTCCATTTCTTCGGCCCTTGAGGCCCTAAATATGTATTAAAAACAAATCGGGACTAATTCGGGTTCTATGAAAATTTTTCGTGAAATTTCAAAATTTTTCTTAGGTACAGGAGTCACACGCCCGTGTGATCAAGGGACACGCCCGTGTGGCCATTAAACATGCCCGTGCCTCAGACCGTGTTCAACTCCATGTAACTCTCTAACTTAGGTCACACGGCCAGCTACACGCACGTGTGCTAGGCCGTGTGTCTTCACCGCTGAGACACATGCCCATGTCTCTGCCCATGTGAAATTACCTGAGCATTCTGTTTTGAAATTTTAAAGTTACAGGGGAAACACGGCCGAACCACACACCCATGTGATAGCTGTGTGTCTCACACGGTCCAGTCACACGCCCGTGTACCTGGCCGTGTGGACTCAAAATGAACCTTAAGCATCAATTTTACCAACCCTGTAATCTTAAACAACAAGCAACTCAAAAACCAATCGTTCAACCAATCCAAAACACATTCAAATACATCTAAAACATGTAAAAACATTCAACCTAATGACCTTATCAATGTACCTTCATAGGTATTTCACACATATTTTTGAAATCAATCTAATAGTATACCATTTGATAGCTTTAAACATAACACATATGTTCATATATATTCAACCAATTTCATATTATAACATCATTTGCAATCATTTCCAAAAATGACCTACACAAAACAACCTAGGCACATGCCATTACCAAAAAGTAATATACTTCACCAAGTTTTGAGTTCGGGATCTTGGATGGATGCTGAATCAATGATCAACTTTAACACCTAACCTGCGCACGGAAACAAACCGTACGCTGAGTATGAAGTCAGTGGTATTTCTATAATCCGAATACTTTTTAAGCAAGAATTTATAATATTTATATATCTAATCACACATAACAAAAATCATTCAAATAAATAATCAATTTCATAAACACATCATTCATAACACTTTCAATTCTCATCTCTTACTATTTCAATCTCATAATTGCTATTAAAATAGCTTTTCTCAATAGGATCCACAATTTATTTTCAATATCAATATCAATATCCATTCCATGAATCCATGATTCATGTTTTTCATTTGAATAATTAAATTTCATATCCCATTCCAATTTCATATTCATAATCATTCAAAATCATTCATATTGTCATTTCATTTATTTACCCCAATTAACACGACTCAGACTTGGATGGATACACGGATCCAACCCAAAACACACCAGTTTCGCACCCAGTGCCTCATCGGATAATTCAAAGTAATAGATTGACACCCAGTATCTCATCGGCCTTGCCGAAGGAAGTTGGTACCCAGTACCTCATCGAATTGATCCGAAGTAATAGTTTGACACCCAATGTCTCATCGACTCGAAGTCAAAGTATCCCTGAACACTTCCAATCCTATGGCATGCCAACTATATCTGACTCAGTCCGATACAGGTTAATAGGGTTTCAATTCACTTTTCAATTTTAAACAGTATTCACATATGCTCATAAATCAATTCAATTCAATTCAATATCACAATATCAATTACTCACCTCAATCCACTTACCATACACATCAAGTAATAAATTCAACAATTAATTATTAACTTCAGATTATAGAAATACAAATCGTAATTTCCGAGTCACTCCTCGTCGACTTTCTCTTTTCCCTTCTTAGCTGATGTTTCCATCACGATGTTAGCTACGGAAGTTAAAACAATTTCAAATCATCAATACACATAATTTCACATTGAATATTTTAATTTATATTCAACTTTTGCATAAATTATAATTTAATCCTTAAATCAAAACTAACTCTTTTTCTTCCAAAACTAATTCCATCTCTTATTCAATTTCCACTTTAAACTAATTTCAACTCTCTAATTTCACCATAAAACCCTAATTTTGAAATTTTACATTTTAGTCCTTATTGCTCAAAACTTATGATTTATTCTACAATTCAATCCCATTTTCACTTCTAACTTGAAATTTTATCAATTTAACCCCTAACACTTCAATTTATTCAACATGAACAACTTCTAAAAATTCACTAACTTCTAAAATTTCAATATAAATCAAGTAGTATTTTGTTCTAGGATTCTAGAAACATCAAAATTACAATAAAAGGGGCTAAATTGACTTACCAACTAAACCTTTGAACTTGAACCCTAAAATTTTCCTTTTTCTTTCTTTCTTTTTCTTTCCTTTTTTTCCTTTTCTGTTTCGTCCCTCTTATTCTTTCTTTTTCTCTTTCATTTCTTTTATTTCTTTTATTATTATACTAACATAATATAATATTATTTACTTAAATAATAAGTAATAAATAATAATTAATAAATATATGTATTTAATTATTACACATGTCATGTTTATTACCAAACACTTGTCACAATTTGGTTTAATTACTTATTTAAACCTCTTAACTTTTCTCTATTCTATAATTCAACTTTTATTCTATTTGCAATCTAGTCCTTATACCTAGTTACTCTTAAGTTAGACAAATTCACCTCACCAAAACCTAATTAACCACACAACTAAATATTTACGAATCCGTTTTATAAAAACGGAGACCCGAAAATACACTTTTCGATAATCGTAAATTTTGGGTCGTTACATGCCTGATAAATGTCAAATCCCGTTTGAATAAATGAAAGTCGATGGATACAGGATTTCCCGTACTAGTTGTGGTCCAGCATATGTTGCAAGCACACCATAGCTCTTATAAGTGTCCCGTTATAAGCCCTCTCGAGCTTTCCATTATATGGTTCTTGCGAGCTTCTCGTTATAGCTCTTCAGAGCATCCCAATAGGTTGTGATTCTACATTTGTTGTGGACACACCTTAGCTCTTATGAGCATCCTGATTAAAGGCTCTTCATGAGATTCCCATTAAATTGGCTCTTTGTGAGCTTCCCGATAGTGCTCGCTTGAATTTCCCGATATTGGCTATTCGAAGCTTCCCGATAAGGTTCTTTGTGAACTTCTTGATTATGGCTCTTATGAGCTTCCCGTTATATAGCCCTGATAAGCTCCCCGATAGGCTCTTTATGAGCTTCCCAAAATGGTTTTGTGTGAGCTTCCCGTTACAAGGCTCGAGAGTGTGCTTCCCAGTTATGTGCCCTAATTGGGTTCCCCTGGAAATGAATTGACGAATTATAGTAGTGTACACTAAAGTGTACTATATGAGCATATCCATCGATATTTCTAATAAATTCAACGGGTAAAATTCTGACATGGCTAAACTGAATTTGAAATGATTTATTATCAAAGTGTACATGTAATATGGAATAATGTTATGGAAAGCATATGTAAACGAAAGACATTAAATGATGAGCTCATCCATGTTTTTGGTATTATGTGAATTACTTGACTAACATACTTGTTTGAGTGTATGTGATTAGGCAAATTTGTCAATTTGTTGGAAATCATGTTATTGTATGCTTATTTGAATGAATGTAATTGGTAAGTTTAATTCTTGTTATAAGAGCTTACTAAGCATTAAATGCTTACTAGGTTTTCTTTTCTTTATTTTATAGTGTTTCGAAGCTCGTCAAGGTTAGAGAACGGTCGGAGAATCATCACACCATCCTCCAGCTTGTTTTGGTATAAAAAGTAATCTTATTTTGATATAATGGCATGTATAGGTTAACTTGGCCAATGTTGGCAAGTACATGGTTATTTGTAATTTAGCCATTGGAATGGCTAATAATGGTTTGTTATAGTATATTTTTATGAGGTTATATATGTCATATTTAACATATATGTATGTGGTTGGTTAGATTGAATATGTGATATTATTTCATACATATTAATGATGTTTGTGTAACAGCCCAATTTTGGGCTTAATCGGAACAGTGGTTTCGGGACCACAAAACCGATGTAGTAAAGTTTATTTTTAATATATTTCTATGGTCAAAAGTTTTACGAAATGATTTCGCGAAAATTTCGTTCGAAAATTTTGACGTTTGGGCACTCAATTTAGTAAAAAGGACTAAATTGTAAAAAGTGCAAAAGTTGAGTTCTACATGCTAGAGGTGTCTAATTGCTGTGAAATTTTAAATTGAAGGTCCTTAGATGGTAATTAGACCATTTTTTAAGTTAGTGGACAAAAATGGACATGGTGAGATAAAATTTCAAAGTTTTAAGTGATGGGCATTTTGGTCATTTGGTAAATAAATGAATAAAAAGGGAAAATCAAGCCAAAAATCTTGTCCATCTTCTCCCCCTTGTGCCGAAAATTAGAAGGAAGACATAGCTAGGGTTTGGCCAACTTTCAAGCTCGATTGTAAGTCCGTTCTTGCCCTATTTTTAATGCTCTTTACATTTTTGAAGTCATTATCACTCGATCTATCTATTTCTACCATTAATTTAAGGAATAATCAAGGTCTAAGGTTTGACCCGTGTTCGACATTTGTGTATTTTGATGTCTAATGGTAGAAAATAAATGTTTGGTGTTAGATAAACAACTTTTACTAAGTGTGTTTTTATGGAAATTGTGGACTGTTATAGTTATAAAAATGGTTCGGCTAGGCTTGTACATTAAAAAATTGAACACATTTCATTTTACGAGCCTAGGGACCA
Source organism: Gossypium sturtianum (assembly GCA_025698515.1). Lineage (NCBI taxonomy): Eukaryota > Viridiplantae > Streptophyta > Magnoliopsida > Malvales > Malvaceae > Gossypium > Gossypium sturtianum. Next base: position 31,643,781 of record CM046943.1, on the reverse strand, counting down.
AAATGTAAATATTTCAAAGTTTAGGGCAAAAACATAATTTTTCCATAATAAGGTTTTTGGACTGAATTGAATAATGTTATTAATAAATGAGTTAAATTTACTATTATAGATCAAGAGAAACGAGGTTCAGACCTAGATCGAGGGAAAAATAAAGTATTTGACGATTGGGTGCCATTGCTACTATTTTTGTACCGAGGTAAGTTCGTATGTAAATAATGCATTGTTATTTATGCTTTAATTACTTTAATATTGTATGAATTTTGATTTACTCTTCGAACGTAATCGACAAAGTTCAACAAGCGAGAAATCCCGGTTGAACCTTAGGAATAGTTAGGATACAAATGTCATGACATTAGGGTTATTGAGATTTTGTGTAAGACCATATCTGCGATATGGCATCGATATGAGATTTTGTGTAAGACCATAGCTGGGCTATTGGCATCGATAAGAGATCCCATGTAAGACCATATCTGGGATATAGCATTAGTATATTATTGTGTGTACGAGATTCCCGAGTATCCTTTAGTATTCCAAATGGTTCAACGGGAAATTCAATAAGTATGTCAAAGTTGTGAAAGATTATGATTATGTTGCGAGTTGGTATAGGTACATACGTAAAACTCATTTACTAATGAGCTCAATATGTGATGAACCCTCGGTAAGGTTATGATTAGAAGACCCAAATACTATTTGTGCCAAGTTTATCATGTTATTTGTATTGTTACATGTGGGATTATAATGCTTATTATTTGCATAGGAACTTACTAAGCTATATAGCTTACTCCCTTTTCTTTTCCCTTGTCTTATAGTGTCACTAAGCCAGCTTGGGGATCGGAAACTATCGGAGATCCACTCGCACTATCAACTTAATACTTTGGGTACCATTGATTCTAATATTTTGAGTTATGGCATGTATAGGGACTTGGTCAATTTTTTATGTGTCATAATTGATTTAGCCAAATGTGTTGGCTTATGTTGGTTGATAATTCATTTTGTAAATGGCCATTGAAATTGGCTAATATTGGTTTAAGTATATATATATGCATATGATGATGCTTTTCATGGATGTGGGAAATTTGCATGGTTTGAGTTGATAAGTATGTGATAGTTGCATGTGATAAATGATAGCATGTGGATGATGTATTGATATCTTATTTGTGGCTGAATTGGTTGTATGTATATGCTTGGATTGGTGTTGCTTGTTGTTGTGTGGGTTGGTGCAAGTAAGGGTGACAAAATGGCTTGGTAAATAGCCTTATTTTTGTCCACACGGGTAGACACACAGGCGTGTGTCTAGGCCGTGTGTGACACACGGCTTACCCTATAGGCGTGTGTTTCGACCGTGTGTCCCCTGCACCTTAATTGTTTCAAAAAAAATGTCCAGAATATAGCACACAGGTAGGGACACGGGCGTGTGTCTTGGCCGTGTGTTCTACACGGCCTTGGATACGGGCGTGTGTCTCGACTGTGTGAAGTCTGCACCTATTTTTTGAAAAATCATGAAAATTAAATCGACCACACGGCCTAGCACATGGGCGTGTGGCACGACCGTGTGGCACAAGTCAGAGAGCTCCCTATTTTGAACACGGCATGTAGCACGGGCGTGTCTAAGGGTCACACAGGCGTGTCCCTTGGACCACACGGGCGTGTGACCCCTGGTTTAGTGAAAAAAATTCTAAGTGCTGTATGATTTTCTAAAGTTCCCGGTGTAGTCCCGAACTACTTCTAATGTATGAATTTAGCCTCGTAGACTCGTATTAGGGATGATATGAATGTATGTGAAAAGTTTTAAAATTAGATCGAAATTACGTCTCATTTTTGTACATTTGCTTGTGTTTAAGTCCGGTAATGCCAAGTACCCTGTTCTGGCATCGAATACGGGTAAGGGGTGTTACATTTAGTGGTATCAGAGCTATGGTTTAGTCGATTCTCAGACTAACATAGCATGTGTAAGAGTCTAGCTGTACATGCCATAAATGAACTGTGATAGTGTGATGACTCCTGACAACTTTAAATTGTGTTTTTATACAGTAAATGGATCCCAATCGAGCTGAGGCTGATGAAGTTGAAAGTAATGCACCGGCTCCCGCTCAAGGGGCAACGCCGTCTGATAGTAGACCTCCGACGGTTAGTCAGGGAGAAGGGGGTAGGGAAGCCTTTCTCCACATGATGAATGAGTGGTATGCGGAATTTGTTCGAACAAATCCGAATGCCCAACCTCCTCCACCCCCACCTATTCCTCGACCGGTTCCTGTAGCTCCACAAGGTATGGAATTTGTAAGAATGAATAAGCCCCCAGTTGATAAGATCCGAAAGCATGGGGCTGAAAATTTTAGAGCTAATATGGATGATGATCCTAAGAGAGCCGAGTTTTGGCTCGAAAACTCCATCAGAGTATTTGATAAACTATCTTGCACACCGTATGAGTTTTTAAAGTGTGCCATCTCACTTCTAAGAGATTCTGCATATCACTGGTGGAATACACTAGTATCGATGGTACCAAGAGAGAGGGTTACATGGGAATTCTTTCAAGAGGAGTTTCGAAAGAAATATATTAGTCAGCGGTTCATCGATCAGAAACGTAAGGAATTTCTTGAGCTAAAATAGGGTCGTATGATAGTGACGGAGTACGATCGGGAATTTGTCAGACTTAGTAAACATGCTCGAGAGTGTGTTTCCATCGAGGCCATTATGTGCAAGAGATTTGAGGATGGATTGATGAGGATATTCGTGTGTTAGTTGGGATCTTAGAGCTGAAAGAATTTGCGGTATTGGTTGAACAGGCTTGTAAGGCCGAAGAGTTGAATAAAGAGAAAAGGAAAGCTGATCTTGAGGCTAGAGATTCGAGGAAAAGATCGACGAGTAAGTAATTTCCATCTCAGTCAAAGAAATCTAAAGAAATGTATTCCCGTTCGAATGTTTCAGCGGGGTATTCACTAAGAGATCATGGGAAGCAACATTCGAGTTTTAAATCTCAAGCTACTTTTATGGCAAGTGTGGGTAATGTAAAGTCTAATAGACCCGAATGTCAACATTGTGGAAGAAGACATCTCGGCGAGTGTAGAGTGAATGATCGGGCTTGCTTTAAGTGTGGTTCTCCAGAGCATTTTATCCGAGATTGTCCTAAAATGGCTGAGAAAGAAAAATTTCAGAGTACAAGGCCGAGTAATACTACTAATAGGGGTAGGCCACCGAGAAATACCAGAAATGGAGCTAGTAGTAAAGGTGTGACGAAAGATACTACTGTAAGATCTGAAGCTCGAGCATCTGCTAGAGCCTATGCCATTCGTGCTCGCGAAGAAATGACGTCTCCCGACGTTATCACTGGTACTTTTTCTCTCTATGATACTGATGTTATTGCATCGATCGATCCTGGATCGACTCATTCTCATGTTTGTGTGAATTTAGTAGCTAGTAAGAGCTTGCCAGTTGAGTTTACTGAGTTTGTGGTTAGAGTGTCAAACCCCTTAGGCAAACATGTATTAATTGATAGAGTTTGCAAGAATTGTCCCTTGATGATTCGAGGTCACTGTTTTCCAGCTGATTTAATGTTGCTGCCATTTAATGAATTCAATGTTATTTTGGGTATGGATTGGTTGACACTGAATGATGCTTTAGTAAACTGTAAAAGAAAGATTATTGAACTGAAATGTGAAAATGGTGAAATTCTTTGGATTGATTCAGTTGAGTCGGGTGAGTTACCTGTTGTGATTTCTTCGATGTTTGCCCAGAGATATGTGAGAAAGGGTTGTGAAGCTTATCTACCTTATGTGTTGAATACAAAAGTGTCTGAGTTGAAAATTGAATCAGTACCGATAGTTTGTGAATATCCGGATGTATTCTCGGAAGAGTTGCCAGGGTTGCCACCGGTCAGAGAAGTTGAGTTCGGTATTGACTTAAAACTAGGGACTTCACCGATATTGATCGCTCCATATAGGATGGTTCCGACTGAATTAAAAGAATTGAAAGCTCAGTTGCAAGAGTTGACAGATAAGGGTTTTGTGAGACTGAGTTTTTCACCATGGGGTGCGCCGGTGTTATTTGTCAAGAAGAAAGATGGATCCATGAGACTTTGTATTAATTACCGACAACTCAACAAGGTGACTATAAAGAACAAGTATCCTCTGCCGAGGATAAATGATTTGTTTGATCAGATAAAAGGGGCAACAGTATTTTCGAAGATTGATTTGAGGTCTGGCTACTACCAGTTGAGAGTTAAAGAGTCAGACGTGCCGAAAACCACTTTCAGAACAAGGTACGGGCACTATGAATTCCTTGTTATGCCTTTTGGATTAACAAACACACCTGTTGTTTTTATGGACTTGATGAATAGAATCTTCCGACCGTATTTGGACAAATTTGTGGTTGTGTTTATTGATGACATTCTGATTTATTCCCGAGACAAGACCGAACATGCCGAGCACTTGAGAACTGTATTGTAGATTTTGAGGGATAAGAAATTGTTTGCTAAGTTCAGCAAAAGTGAGTTTTGGCTCCAAGAAGTCAGATTTTTGGGACATACTGTCTCTGGAGACGGTATTCGGGTTGATCCAAGTAAGATATTGGCAATTATTGATTGGAAACCACCGAAGAATGTATCTGAGGTCAGAAGCTTTTTGGGCTTAGCCGGTTATTACTGACGTTTTGTCAAAGGATTTTCGATGATTGCTACTCCTATGACTAAACTGTTGCAAAAGGATGTTAGGTTCGAATAGTCAGAGGAATGTCAACAAAGCTTTGAGAAGTTTAAAACCTTATTGACTGAGGCGCCGGTTTTAGTACAACTTGAACCAGGAAAAGAATTTGTGATTTATAGTGACGCGTCACTGAATGGATTAGGATGTGTGTTGATACAAGAAGGCAAAGTAATAGCCTATGCCTCGAGACAGTTGAAACCATACGAGAAGAATTATCTGACGCACGATCTAGAATTGGCGACCATAGTGTTTGCATTGAAAATTTGGAGGCATCACTTGTATGGTGAGAAATGTCATGTATTTTCGGATCATAAGAGTTTAAAATACTTGATGACTCAGAAATATTTAAACTTACGACAACGGAGATGGCTCGAGTTATTGAAAGATTATGAGTTAGTGATTGACTATCACCTGGGTAAGGCAAATGTAGTTGCGGATGCGTTGAGTAGAAAGACTTTGTTTGCATTGAGAGCAATGAATACACGGTTAACTTTGTCCTATAATGGTTCGATCCTAGCCGATTTGAGAGCTAGACCGTTATTCCTTCAACAAATTTGTGAAGCTCAGAAATGTGACAGTGATTTGCAAGCAAAAAGAGCTCTGTGTGAGTCGAGTAGTGGATTAAACTTTTGGATTAGTTCTGATGATTGCTTAATGTTCCGAGATAGAGTATGTATACTGAAAAATGATGAAATTATTCAGAAAATTCTTCATAAAGCACATAATGGTTGTTTATCTGTGCATCCAGGTAGTACAAAAATGTATAACGATTTGAAGAAATTGTACTGGTGGTCGGGTATGAAACGAGATATTTCAGAGTTTGTTTTGAGATGTTTGATTTGTCAACAAGTAAAGGCCGAACACCAAGTACCTTCAGGTTTACTTCAACCAGTGATGGTACCCGAGTGGAAATGGGATAGGATTACGATGGACTTTATAACGTGTTTGCCTTTGACTCCAAAAAAGAAAGATGTCGTATGGGTTGTGGTTGATAGATTGACGAAATCAGCTCATTTTATACCAGTACGTACTGATTATTCACTTGATAAGCTAGCTGAATTGTACATTGCTGAGATTGTGAGATTGCACAGGGTGCCCATTTCTATTATTTCGGATAGAGATCCGAGGTTTACTTCGAGATTTTGGAAGAAGTTACAAGAGGCTTTGGGTACAAAGTTGAACTTTAGTACCGCATTTCATCCGTAAACTGACGGCCAATCAGAGAGAACGATTCAGGTCCTTGAAGATATGCTTCGTTGTTGTGTTTTAGAATTCCAGGGTAGTTGGGAAAAATATCTACCATTGGTCGAACTTGCCTATAACAATAGTTTTCAATCTAGTATAAAGATTGCACCGTATGAGGCATTGTATGGCCGCAAGTGTCGAACTCCTTTGTATTGGACCGAGCTTAGTGAGAAACAGATTCACGGGGTTGACTTGGTTAGAGAAACCGAAGAAAAGGTAAAGGTAATCCACGATTGCTTGAAAGCAGCGTCAGATCGGCAAAAGTCATTGAAAAGAAAAGAGATCGAATTTCAGATTGGTGATAAAGTATTTCTGAAAGTATCTCCATGGAAGAAGATTCTGAGATTTGGCCATAAAGGTAAGTTTAGCCCAAGTTTCATCGGGCTGTACGAAGTTATTGAAAGAATAGGGCCAGTGGCATATCGGTTAGCTTTACCGACAGAGTTGGAAAAAATTCATAATGTGTTTCATGTGTCGATATTGAGACGATCATTCCGATCCTTCACATGTGATTTCTCCATCAGAAATTGAGATTCGACCGGATATGACGTATGGTGAAGAGCCGATCAAGATCTTAGCTCAGGAAGTTAAACAGTTGAGAAATAAGAGTCTAGCCCTAGTTAAAGTTTTGTGGCAACGACATGGTGTTGATGAGGCTACGTAGGAACCTGAGGAAGCTATGCGAAAACAGTACCCAAACCTATTTTCTGGTAAGATTTTCGGGGACAAAAATCCCTAAGGGGGAGAGTTCTAACAGCCCGATTTTGGGCCTAGTCAGAACAGTGGTTTCGTGACCACAAAACCGACGTAGTAAAGTTTATTTTTTATTACATTTCTATGGTCTACAGTTTTGCGAAAATTTCATTCGAAAATTTTGACGTTTGGGCGCTCAATTTAGTAAAAATAGTGCAAAAGTTGAGTTCTACATGCTAGAGGTGTCTAATTGCTATGAAATTTTAAATTGAAGGTCCTTAGATGGTAATTCAACTATTTGTTAAGTTAGTGGACAAAAATGGACATGGTGAGATAAAATTTCAAAGTTTTAAGTGAAGGGCATTTTGGTCATTTAGTAAATAAATGAATAAAAAGGGAAAATCAAGCCAAAAATCTTGTCCATCTTCTCCCCCTTGTGCCGAAAATTAGAAGGAAGACATAGCTATGGTTTGGCCAACTTTCAAGCTCGATTGTAAGTTCGTTCTTGCCCTATTTTTAATGCTCTTTACATTTTTGAAGTCGTTATCACTCGATCTATCTATTTCTACCATTAATTTAAGGAATAATCAAGGTCTAGGGTTTGACCCATGTTATAAATTTGTGTATTTTGATGTCTAATGGTAGAAAATAAATGTTTGGTGTTAGATAAACAACTTTTACTAAGTGATTTTTGATGAAAATGCTTAAAAGGACCTATTTGTACAAGTTCTAAAATATGTAGTAAAGTGTGTTTTAATGGAAATTGTGGACTATTATAGTTATAAAAATGGTTCGGCTAGGCTTGTACATTAAAGAAATTGAACATGTTTCATTTTACGAGCCTAGGGACCAAAATGTAAATATGTCAAAGTTTAGGGGCAAAAACGTAATTTTCCATAATAAGATTTTTGGACTGAATTGAATAATGTGAATAATAAATGAGTTAAATTTGCTATTTTAGATCAAGAGAAATGAGGTTCGGACCTAGATCGGGGGAAAATCAAAGTATTTGATGATTAGGTCCCATTTCTACTATTTTTGTACCGAGGTAAGTTCGTATGTAAATAATGCATTGTTATTTATGCTTTAATTCCTTTAATATTGTATGAATTGTGACTTACTCTTCGAACATAATCGACAAAGTTCAACAAGCGAGAAATCCCGGTTGAATCTTAGGAATAGTTAGGATACAAATGTCATGACATTAGGGTTATTGAGATTTCGTGTAAGACCATATCTGGGATATGGAATCGATATGAGATTTCGTGTAAGACCATAGCTGGGCTATTGACATCGATAAGAGATCCCATGTAAGACCATATCTGGGACATGGCATCGATATGAGATTTCGTGTAAGACCATAGCTGGGCTATTGGCATCGATAAGAGATCCCATGTCAGACAATATCTGGGATATGGCATTGGTATATTATTATGTGTGCGAGACTCCCGAGTATCCTTTAGTATTCAAAATGGTTCAACAGGAAATTCAATGAATATGTCAAAGTTGTGAAAGATTATGATTATGTTACGAGTTAGTACAGGTACGTACGTAAAACTCATTTACTAATGACCTCGATATGTGATGAACCCTCGGTAAGGTTATAAATGAGTAAGTTAAGATTAGAAGACCCAAATACTATTTATGCCAAGTTTATCATGTTATTTGTATGTTACATATGGGATTATAATGCTTATTATTTGCATAGGAACTTACTAAGCTACATAGCTTACTCCCCTTTCTTTTCCCTTATCTTATAGTGTCACCAAGCCAGCTCGGGGATAGGAAACTATCAGAGATCCACTCACACTATCAACTTAATATTTTGGGTATCATTGATTCTAATATTTTGAGTTATGGCATGTATAGTGTAATGCCCCGAATTTGGGCCTAGTAAATTTGGGCCTATTGGGTTGTAACGCCCCAAAAATCCCGAAACTTTAAATTTCTGTGCACTGAGGTTGGTATGTATGAGTAGCACTTAGAATATTAATTTTAAGGTATTATCGGGATTATTTGAAGTCTTAGAGATAGGGAAAAATTTATTTTTCTTACTTTAGTGGACCCTAGTCTCAGGCATTAGGCCTCTTAAGCAGATTAAGGGGAAAATAGGACACAAATGGGCTTGTGGTCCAGTGGCAAGGTGGCGTCACTAGAGGAGCTACAAGGTGGCATGAAGAGGTCCAAGGTTCGAGTAGTGGTAAAGTGTTTTTGGAGTGTTTAATTTTGCATAGTGGACGGCCAGAGTTGTGTGGAATTTGGACTCTTTCGTTGAAGTGTTTGAATTGGTCTTGTGAGCTGATAAAAGAGGGAATTTCGGATGAGGTAAGGGAGGTATCATGGAGAAAAATTAGGAGATGAGAAGTGGGAAGAGTTGGTGCCGAATTGGACTGTGGGGGAAGGTAGGATTCGGCTATTGGCTATAAAAGGAGGTGTCGAATTCCTTTGAGAGGTTCCTTGGGTTCCATTACTTTTCTTTTTCTCCCCCTTAGCCGAATTCTTCCATTTGTCGAAAAAAACCCATCATTCCTTGCCGAATTTTGGTTTTCTCTCTAGCCGAATTCCCCATACCTTCTCTTCTTAAATTCCATTTCTTGTTCACCTTTAGTTCTAGCCGATCACTTCTCCTCTTCTTCTCCCTATTGGCGCCGAATTGTCTCTGTCACCATACTAATCTCAAAAGCCGAATTTAGGCCGTAGGATCGGAAGTGGATTTGGTAAGTATTCGGTTAACTTCTCTTGTACGTCTTGCTAAAAGACGAAGGGCTATCTAACTGTCCTATCGTTAACTCTGTGATAATAAGGATAAAGTTCAAAGATCGCAAGCGTGGTAGGATCGTTAGCAAGGGTAAGTGTTCCTTACTTCGGTTTAAGGGTTGGCCGAATGGTCATATATGTTGTGAGGGTGACTTGTGTTGGATACAAGTCATCTATTACTTAGGCTCTAATGTTTAAGTTGGTACAGATCTAGGGTCTAATCGCAGTTGGTGTTAAAGAAATAAGCTATTAAGGCTTGTCGCACACGGTAAGGCTACGGTGAGGTTTCGGTTTTTGATAAAGTTTGTATTTAGCCTATGATTAATGATTAAGGAATATCGAATGTAGGTTCGTGACTAAGAGGAATTTGCAGCACGCGCTATTACCAGGTGTGTACAAACACTACACACACGATATCGGCAATACCAAAAAGCCGAAAGTGGCTAAATGGGCCTGCCGAACTTGTGGGCCCAAAACGGAAATGGTTGATATGTGAGCATGAATGATGAATTGGCATGAACGGTTGTATGATTTGATCGTATTCGAGTCTAATGGGCTATATGAGCATGAAATTGGCTTAATGGGCTATATGAGCATGAAATTTGCTTAAGGGGCTATATGACATGAAATGGGCTTAATGGGCCTTATGGGATTTTAGAAATATATGTTAGGGTTTAATGAACTCTAGGCCTAGTCTGACAAATTCTTGAATAACATAAAACTCTTGTAATAATCAAACATGTCTGTGAACAAGTCGATAGGTTAGGGTGTGGTAATGGACATATTCATGTCTAGGATTGGATCTAGGGAGAGCTTGGTATTTAAGCGGTCCTAGTGGTCCACCTCCTCTTTTCTGAGATCCTACCTGGTGCATAGTATTTGTTCACTTTAACAGCGAGGACTTGTTGATGGGCCAAAGTTCATAACTAAAACCCGAGATGAAAGAATTACAGAAATACCCCTGTAGGGCAGAATTACAGAAATACCCCTGTAGGGCAGAATTACGGAAATACCCCTGTAGGGTAGAATTACGAAAATACCCTTGATTGTGAAATGACTAAAATACCCCTATGTGTTAAATATAAGTTTTATGGATGTTACTCATGTGCATGCCACATTCATATGATATTCTGTTTAGGATGCATATGGGTGGGAATTATGGTACGGAGGAAGAATTTGAGGATCGCATAGTCGCTTGGCGCATCGTGGATCCACCGGTGGCTTTAAGCCCATTATATGATTAGCGACTTTCTTCGCAACGTTGAGTAGTGTCACGTGAGTGCTACAATTGGAGTGTAGCGGAGGGGTGGGTCGAGCTAGAATTCCCCACAGGTGTATAAGGTTGGAAGGGAAATGGTGTGCAGCGGATGGATTTTTTGGGGAGGGTTTGCATAATCTTGTTTCTGTGTGATATGACATAATATGATATGATATGAGGTCATTGTGGGCTAAGGCCCAAGACCACCGATTTTGATAGGGCTTAGGCCCAATGTGATAATTGTATATTAAATTGATTACTAAGGGTCGTACACACTGAGTTTCGAAACTCACACCCTTTTATTTAATGTTTCAGGTGACGCTCAATAGACGGCTCGACATGGAAGAGGGACTCGGAGATGGCCACATTGCAAGTTAATTAGAAGTTTTTTTTTGTTTATTTGTTTCGAATGACTTTAGTTTAAATCCTTTATTTTCATTGGTTGTAATAAGGCCTTGTATCTCCAATTTGACGTTACTTATGGGTTTTATTATTATTTCCGCTGCTTAATTTTTATTTCAACTTAAATAAATTTCTAAAGTTTAACAAGGTTTTCAAAATAACTATAACCTATGGGCTTTTATTTTAAAACATGGGCTTTCTTCTTAACTTAACAAGATTCAAGGATTTTGGGCTTTTAGGCCTTAGATTTTAACTTAGCAAAATTGTTTGAATTGTGCCTTTAATGTGACATTCCCAGATTCGGCCATAACATCTGGGTCGGGTCTGGGGGTGTTACATATAGGGACTTGGTCATTTTGTTATGTGTCATAATTGATTTAGCCAAATGTATTGGCTTATGTTGGTTGATAATTCATTTTGTAAATGGCCATTGAAATTGGCTGTAACAACCCGTTTTTGAGTCAAATCAGAACAGTGGTTTCGAGACCACAAATCTGAGGTTAAAATATTATTTTATTATTTTATTATTGTTTACATCATGATAGAATTATTATGTGAAAGTTTCGTAAAGAAATTTTACCGTTTAAATGCTTAATTCGGTAAAAAGGACTAAATTGCGTAAAGTGTAAAACTTGTGTGCTATTTGTTTAATGTGCCTAATAGCTATGGTTTATTAAAATAGAAGTCATTATGTTGTAATTAGTCCATTTATCATGTAAGTGGACATTCTTGGACATTGTTTAAATGATTTTTATGTTTAATTAATAAGGTTATTAAAGTAAATTAGTAATTAATGTTAAATTAAATAAAATAAAGCCATGTATCATCTTTTATTTCTCCATCTTCAACCGATTCTAGGGCTTGAGAAGCCATTTATATTCTTCTTCATTCGGCCATGTTAAATCTGTTCAATTAGGTACGTGTTTTATTCGATTTTTAATGATTTTTTACGTTTTTGAGATCGTTGCTTTGTATTCTAGCTAGCCCGTACCCTAGATTTTGTAATTTTTGAAGATTTAACATGTTGCCATTGTTGAATACTTGAGTTCTTTGATGTTTAATGATAGATTATGGAAGCTTGATGATAGTTAAACTAGTTTTGTAAAGTGATTTTTGACAAAAATGCAAAATAGGGATTAAATTGTGAAATTGTAAAATGTGGGTGTTAAAAGTGTGAAATAATGGAAGATATGGGCTGCTAGGAGTCCCTATGAAATTCGACTAGGCTGGGTTGGTACTAAATTGCATGAATTTGCAATTTTATGTGATAGGACTAAATTATAAAAATGTGAAAGTATAGGGGTAAATGTGTAAATTTGCTAAAATATGAATTATGGACTAAATTGAATAGATTAAATGTTGAATGTACTGAATTTGATAATATATAGATCAAGATAAGCCGAGATCGAGTTTAGATCGGGGAAAAGGGAAGATTGACGAGTAGCCGATAGTTTTTATCCGAGCGATACGAGGTAAGTTCGTATAATTAGAATCGAACTTTTAAATACTTGTAATTATTGAAATGAATGTATATGATTGAATAATTGATATACTTGAAATATGAATGTTTTATTTATATAATCTATTGGTTACCGAGCCCCGTTTGAACTGTATGAATTCATAGGATACGAGTGACATGTCACTAGGGTTACTATTTTGGTTGAGCTCCTGCATTTGTTGCGGACTCACCACAGCTCGTATGAGCTTACTGATATATCAGCTCGTAAGAGCTTACTGTTCTCAGCTCGTATTAGCTTACTGTTCAGCTCGTCAGAGCTTACCGTTTCAGCTCAATAGAGCTTACTGTTCATCAACTCAGGAGGAGCTTACCGATCATGGCTCGAAAGAGCATAAATGATAATGAATTGATGGATTACTGATGTTTATTACCCAAGTATCCTTTGGAGTTCTAATAGGTTCAACGGGCATAAATTTTGTTTATACGGATGAGTACTGTTACTGAATGAATTATTGATTATATGATTGAGAATGAAATGTTGGATGCAATATATATGGAGTATTGAATTGTGATTAATAGATGATTTCATTTATTAATATGACTAACCTATGGATGAATGCTTGTGTTAGGCATATGGGAATTTTATGGAGTTTACCTTATATTATTTGTATTGAATTGGTAAGTTTAATTCTAAATTATATGGGCTTACTAAGCTATAAAGCTTACTCTGTTTCTTTTTCTATGTTTTATAAAGGTTCGTTAGCTCGCTCGTTTTGGACAAGTCAGAGTTGCACATCACACTATCCAATTTCCAATTGTTACTTTTGAACTTGTGGATATATGTAAATATGGCATGTATAGACTAGTTTAAAAGATGTTAGTTATGTTACTTGATATCATGAATTTGGTATGTTTTTGTGTATAAGTTAAGCCATGTGATTTGGCTTATTTTGGTACTATGTTTTGATTGTGTATAAGTGTGCAATTATGGTATGTTTTGGGCAAGGAATTGATAATATGAAAATGTGAAAAAGATGTCTTGTTATGTATTTGATATATGAATGGATTATGCATGATGTTAATTAGACATTTGAGTACTAAGTTGAATTGGTATAATACAGGTATGAAATGTTATGGAATGGTTTCTTTTTGGGTTATGAAATGTTACCATTTATGCTTATGTTTGCTTGTGAAAATAGGGTGGCAAAATGGCTTTGCAAATAGCCTATTATTGTCCACACGGGCAGGGACACGGGCGTGTGTCTTAGCCGTGTGTGACACATGGTCATGTTACACGGCCGTGTGTCCCTTGGTGTTGAAATGGAATTGAAGTCAGTATGCTCCACACGGCCTCACACACGGGCGTGTGATTGGCCGTGTGGTACAAGTCAGTATACCCCCTAAATGGCACACGGCCTAGCACACAGGCGTGTGACTTGGCCGTGTTGATAAGTCAGTATACCCTACAGTTGTGGCATGGCCTGTCACACGAGCGTGTCCTCGGCCGTGTGACACAAGTCAGTATGTATGCCCTGTTTTCACACGGTCTAAGACACACACGGCCTGTTCACACGGGCGTGTGATACTTGAAATGTTGAAATTTTTCTAAGTTTCCAAAATTTTCATATGTTACCGATTTAGTTCCGAATGCATGATTTAAGCTTTGTATGCTCGATATAAGTACATATTGAATGTGAATGAATGATATTTATTGAAATGAGATGATATTTGATAAATGATTGTTCTGAATTGAGTTATAAGTTCGGTAATGCCTCTTAACCTATTCCGGCAACGTTTACGGGTTAGGGGTGTTACATTTGTTGGTATCAGAGCTATGGTTTAGTCGATTCTAGGACTAATGTAGCGTATGTGAGTCTAGCTATACATACCATATATAAAACTGTGATAGTGTGATGACTCTTGACGTTTTCAATTGTGTTTTTTATATAGTAATGGATCCCAAACAAGCTGTAGCGGATGATGTAGAAAGTAACGCACTAGCTCCCGCTCAAGGGGCTGCGCCTACTGAATCTAGACCCGTGTCTAGTAGTCACAGGGGTGAGGCTAAAGAAGCCTTCTTTCAGATAATGAACAAGTAGTTCACACAGTACATTCGTACAAACCCGACTATTCAGCAACATCCACCCCCACCTGTTCCCCAACCGATCTCTGTAGTTTCTCAAGGTATTAATCCTTTACGATTAAATAAACCACCTGTCGATAAGATACGAAAACATGGAGTTGAGGAATTCAGAGCCATTGTTAATGATGACCCTGAGAGACCTGTAGTTTCTCAAGGTATTAATCCTTTACGATTAAATAAACCACATGTCGATAAGATACGGAAACATGGAGCTGAGGAATTCAGAGCCATTGTTAATGATGAGCCTGAGAGAGCCGAGTTTTGGCTTAAGAACACGATTTGGGTATTCGACGAATTATTTTGCACACTTGAAGAATGCTTAAAGTGTGTAGTATCACTGTTGAGAGACACCGCGTATCAGTGGTGGAATACCTTGATATCCGTAGTTCCGCGAGAAAGAGTTACTTGAGAATTCTTTCAAGTCGGATTTAGAAAGAAATACATCAGCCAAAGGTTCATTGATCAGAAAAGAAAAGAATTTATTGAATTGAAGCAGGGTCATATGTCGGTCACAGAATATGAGACAGAGTTTGTATGACTCAACAAATATGCTCGTGAATGCATTTCTTCTGAAGCTATAATGTGTAAAAGATTCGAGGAGGATTGAATGAAAAAAATCAGACTTTTAGTTGGAATTCTTGAGCTGAAGGAGTTTGTCGTTCTGTTTGACAGAGCTTGTAAAGCCGAAGAGCTTTGCAAAGAGAAAAGAAAAGCCGATTTTGAGGCTAGGGATTCTAGAAAGAGATTTGCGGGCAAATCACATCAGTCGACATCAAAGAAATCTAAAGAATATCATCCTCGTTTTACGGCTTCTACGGGAATTTTAATTAGAGACTGAGCTACGATACATTTCAGTTCTAAACCTCAGGCGACATCCGTTGCCAGTGTGGAAAGTGTTAGAAATGCTGGAACTGAATGTAAACACTGCAATAAGAGACATTACGGTGAATGTAGATTAGTGAGCGGAGCTTGCTTTAAATGTGGATCTCTTGATCATTATCTCCGGGACTGTCTAGAAAAGTTTACAGCTGAAAGAGAACAACCAACGAAGGTAAGTAACACTGCTACTAGAGGGAGACCAGCCTGAAACACTAGAAATATGAGTGGTAACCGAGGTGCTACGAGAGATTCGACTGTGAGATATGAGGCAAAGCACCTGCCAGAGCTTATGCTATCCGTGCACGGGAGGAGGCATCATCGCCAGACGTTATTACCGGTACTTTTTCTCTTTTTGATACTGATATAGTTGTGTTGATAGATCGTGGATCAACCCATTCATATATCTGTATGAATTTAGTATTTAAAAAGAGTTTACATGTCGAGTCTACAGAGTTTGTAATTAAAGTATTGAACCCCTTAGGCAAATCTATTTTAGTTGATAAAATTTGTAAGAATTGTCCTTTGATGACTCAGAGTTACTGTTTTTGGGTTGACTTGATGCTTCTACCGTTCGATGAGTTTGATGTGATTCTTGGAATGGACTGGCTGACTATGCATGATGCAGTTGTGAATTGTAGACAGAAGACTATCGAATTGAAATGTCAAAATGGTGAGATTCTTTGGATTAAGTCTGATGATTCGAATGAATTACCTACTGTGATATCATCTATGTTAGCTCAGAAATATTTGAAAAAGGGCTATGATGCATATCTCGCATACTTATTGGATACAAAGTGTCTGAATCAAAGATTGAATCTGTACCTGTTGTTTGTGAGTTTTCGGATGTATTTCCAGAAGAATTACTGGGTTTGCCTCCGATCAGAGAAGTTGGATTTGGTATTGAATTAGTACCCGGAACAACACCGATATCGATAGCTCCTTATAGAATGGCCCAACCAGAATTAAAAGAGTTGAAAGCTCAGTTGCAAGAATTGACAGACAGAGGTTTTGCACGACCGAGTTATTCTCCCTGGGGTGCACCAGTATTATTCGTGAAAAAGAAAGACGGCACGATGAGAATGCGTATCAACTACAGACAGCTAAATAAAGTGACTATAAATGTAATAGCCCAAATTTCAGCGATGTAGGAAATAGTGGTTCGAGACCACCAAATCTGGCAAATGAACTCGTAAATTATATTATTTAATATTTATGAGCCAAATGTAGCTTTTAAAATATTTTTGAAATAGTAAACTGTGTTTTATAAAGATTTATTTAGTTAAGAAATTGAGAAAAAGAGGTATTGAGATCTCGGTGTTATAAACCGAGCCATAAATATTTTTATGAATATTTACGGAGTGTTAATAAGGTAGTATTAAAATTTCGTCAAAAAATTTTAACGTTTTGGTAGTCAATTAGATAAAAAAGGACTAAATTGAAAAGGTGCAAAACTTGCTAAAGTGATTAAATAGCTTAACCATTAAATAAGGAAGGACTAAAAGGGCAAATGGACCATTTTAAAATGGCTGAGGCGGCATAGCGTGAAAAAAATCAAAGATTTTTATCTGAAAAGGACAGAATTGGAATTTTAACAAAAGTTACATGGCCAAAGTTGATTTTAATGATTTCTAGGCCATTTCTTCTTAAACTTTCTGTCAAAAATAGTCATGGAAGAGGGTTTTGAGCTGGTCTTTCATATTTTAGCTTCAAGTAAGTTCAATTCTTACTTTTTCCTTGAAATTTTTATATTTTTTAGACTTTTACAATTAGGTCCAACTTAGTATTCTATTAGTTTTTGATTTTGTTGAAAATTTTGGAAGTTACCATTGATAAGTTCATATGATTATTGTTATTTTATGATGAAATTGAGATGTTAATGGATGTTTAAAGGTGTTTTATTAAAGAATTTTGGATGAAAACATGTTTTAGGGGTTAAATTGAAAAGTGTTGAATTTATGAAAAATTCTGAAATTTCATGGAATTCATGGGCTGTGATTAGAATGTATGAGAATAATTAGGCTTGAAATAAGGATTAAATTGCAATAATTTCATTTTCCGAGCCAAGGGACGAAATTGTCATGTATTAAAAGTTTAGAGGAAAAATGGTAATCAACATTTTGCACTAAAACAATTTTGGACAGCAGCAGTAGTCTAACTTTGAAAAATCACCAAAAATTTTGGGAATCAAATTATAGGATTAATAAAATATTAAATTAAATCTTATTTAATCTAGTTTCTCATAGAAGAAACGGTGTAAGCAATGGAATTGTAAATCATGAGATATAATAAATTTTGTGAGACAAGGTCAGAATGATTTCGGGTTCCCCTGTTCTGACTTTGGAAAATCATCAAAAATTGGAGAAAAATAATTATGGGCTTAAAATTATATGTTTAAATTCTTAATGAGTCTATTTTCAATAGAAATAAACGGGAATATCATCCAAATTATGTGTTAAGAGATAATTAATTTTAAGTAAGCAAAGGTCAAAGCTGTCAAACAGCAGAACAGGGATAAATTTGAAGATTTTACTGTACTAATTGGCTAAACTATAAATTCTGAAATTTTTATGGTAGAAGGATATATGAATTTATTTTCAAAAACATCAAGCGGATCTTAATTTGGAATTCTGTTGCTCAAGATAAAAATAATTTAGTGACTATGACACGGATGGACAACTTTGAATATACATATAAGTAAATAGTGAAATTATAGATAATGTTACTTATAAGCGTGATATATACATTAAGGATGTGGAATGGAGAGGAGCAGGAGGAAAATATATGAATGACTTATGTATAAATTGATCACATGCCCGATTATAATCGATAAACGTTGAATAAGAAATGATATAATGTTTTATTTCAAATATTTATTATGAAACTAAGATTATCGTTATGGTATAAAAATCGAATTGTAAGTTTGTGTAACTTGAATTGCATTTTTAAATGTTTGAAATGTATGTTTATGTGATTTGAATGCTCAATGTATGATTATTGATGAAATGTTGATAATATTCAAAAAAAAAGGGAAATAAATCCCAGTTGAATGGAATGGAATTCGATGGATCACTGAAAAGGATTTGACGGTAAAAAGGATCTAGCCCGGACGGGTGATCCTGATATAAGCCCTCCCGAAGAATATAAATGGATTTAGCCCGGACGGGTAATCCAAAGTAAATGTGAGTCTGGATTTAGCATGGACTGGTAATCCAGACAAAGCTCTATAGAGTATTTGTCATTGTAGGGATTTAGCTTCGGGTGGTAATCCAGGCAATACTCTTTGAGAATATGTTACAGGATTTAGCACGGGTGGTAATCCCGACAATACTCTTTGAGAATATGTTACGAGATTTAGCTTGGGTGGTAATCCCATTGTAAGAAATGAGGTTCACGGGAGAGTGCTCTCTTCTGAGGATTTACCAGGTGGTAATCTTCTTTGTAAGAAATGAGGTTTGCGGGAGTGTGCTCTCTGAAAAGGACTTATGTATATATGTGTACAAATTGACGGATTATGAGATTGTACACCATGAGTGTACTATAGGAAATCCATCTAAATTTCGAGGAATTCAACGAGATAAATATGGAAAACGGTAAATACATGGGATTATGAAATTGGTGAGCGTATTCACAAGAATTTGTCATTTGAAATTGTTATTGACAGGAAGAAATAACGAATTGCATACTTATGTATGGTTACAAGTATTTATCTGAAATACAAGAAAATGATGGCTATTGATATATGGAGACATGAGACTATGATATATGAACATGGAATATGTTTGATAAATATGTTCATTCATAATTATGGAATTATGTACCTCATGTTACTATTTGCATAAAGATGATATTTCAAATACTTTGATGAGTAAAGCTCAAATATAAAATAATATGAAATCAAGACAAGTTGTTATGAAAATGTATTTAAAATACAAAGATATGGTTACTATACGTTATATGATTACGTAATGTGAAATTGTCTATATATATGAGAAATTTAATAAGAATTGAGCCCATGCATGTTTCTTGGTATTTATATGAAGTGTGCGACTAACAAGGGTGATGAGGTTATGTGTTAGGGCTCGTGATCAAGATGATTGAATATACCTTGTATGTTTATATTAATTTTAAATGAGTGAGTTTTCGAAAGCTCGTTGGTTAGGAAGCTCGACGGAGATCACTCACACTATCCATCGGCCTATTTTGGCATGTATGGTAAATGAATTATGGTTATAATGGCATGTATAGGTTAATTAGTACATGTTGGCTTATAAATGATCTAACTGTAACTAGCCATTGGTATGGCTTGTATTTAGTAAGTTTTGAGTTACATATAATTATAATTTTATCATGTTTGATATGGGTTTAAAATGAACAAATGATGAGATGGTATAAGTATAGGGATGAAGATGATGGTTAAGAATGCTATAAAAATTTATGAATATGTCTATATAGATATATATGAATAGTTGATTGATAAATTTAGATATTTAACCATATAAATTGAATCTTGAAAATATTTAAATGTTGGTGTAAGTAAAAGACCAATTGGGTGAGAAATGAGGCTTGGATATAGCTTTGTTTTTGTCCACACGGGTAGACACACGGGCGTGTGTCTAGGCCGAGTGTGACACACGGTCTAGTACATGTGCGTGTGTCAAGGCCATGTGTCCCTTGTATCCATAAATTACAAAATAGAATGCCCAGGATCGAGCACACAGGCTCCCACATGGGCGTGTGCCTTACCCGTGTGAGGTACACGGCCTGAACCACACGGGCGTGTCCCTATAGCACATGGGCGTGTGACCCCTGTAATAGAGAAAAAAAATTGGGATTATGAAAAAAATTCCTTATGATCTCGATTTAGTCCCGAATCGTTTCTAATGTATGTTTTGGGCTTCGAGAGCCCAATAGAGGGACATTATAATTACGTTTGAAATATGAATAGTAAAATGACTTGGTTTAATGAAAAATGGTTCTGTAAACTCTGGTAATGCCTCGTACCTTATTCCGGCGATGTATACGGGTAGGGGTGTTACATTTAGTGGTATCAGAGCTACGGTTTAGTCTATTCTTGGACCGAACGTAGCACATGGGAAGTCTAGAAATACAGGCCATTATAAAACTTGTGATAGTGTGATATCTCCCAACCTTGATGAGAATTGCTTACTAATAGATATAGAAATGCTTCCAACCGAGCTAATTTCGACAGTGATAAAAGTGATATTTGAGTATTTGATAGAAAAAGGGGATTGCTTATGATGAGTAAAGATTTATAAATGTATGAAATGAATGTTTGTAATGAATATATTGACGATAAAAGTCATGTTATGTGTGTATATATGAAAGCCAAATTTTGAGGCTTTATGACCTCTGCCCCCTCATAAGTATAGTTTTATACAGTGAAATTTACCAGATTTATATTGATTAAGTTTACAAGTGTGAAATTGAAGAGTTCAGTGGCTAAATGATTAATAATGCAGTTAGAGCTAAGAATGGTTTTGTTAGTAAAGATGATTATAACTGAGATATCAGATAATTTTTCTGAAGATTATTCAGAATACGCAATGTTATTGTTAAGAAATAAGTTATTCATGAGTAATCGATTTATTCAGGTATGGTATTTACAAAATGAATTTACTGGAAAATTTCTTCTGAATTAGTTCCTTTAGTGAACTGAATAATGTGATATTATTGATGACTTCAGTAGTCAGTGGAGTAGTAATAAAATCGTAAGAATATCTGAAAGCAGTTGTTATAATTGGACATGATACATCAATTTCTTCTGAGTATTCTACATGTTCTGCTATTTTCAGAGACATATGTGAATGTTCATTTTCAGATGTGATTCTTATTTACATAGAAAGGTTGTCTGATTATGATATTAGAAGGAATTATTGAAAGTCTTGATAAACTATGGCTGATGATTGTTCTATCTTTCTCTGGTATTCTAATCAATTATGCTTGAGAGAACACTTGATGGAAACATTCATATGATCTTCGCTTTCTACTTCTATGGGTCGAAGCTCCGAATTGCAAATATGATTTATTTGTGGAAGATATTCATTGGCCGAAGGTAATTATATTTACTATTATAAATCCTGACTCGATTAGGGGAGTTCAGTAATATGAATCTCGGATCATACAAATTATATTACTACACTGATAGTTACTGGAACTATTTTTAGTTTTTCTTTTCTAATTAGAGAATACCATTAATATTGAGGTATTATTATATTTATACGGTTGAAATGCCGACTTTATTAAGGTACTATGGTTTCAATCTGTATGATGGTAATAATTTCGTAAAATTTAAGGTTTTGAGTGTTGATAATTTAAGCCTAGAACCCAACCTTTCATCTAACAACCTGCTTTTCCTTAATCGACTTACCACGCAGCTTCACTTGAAGTTGGCTAACAAGCTACCATCTTCATAAAGGTGAGATGAGCGAACATCGCTCTCAAATCCGATATCACCTTACGACTAACGCATCCGCCACTACGTTAGCTTTACTCAGGTGATACTCGATTGAGCGGTCATAATCTTTCAACAATTCTATCCACCTCCGCTGTCTTAAGTTCAACTCTTCTTGCAGGTAAGGAGGTACTTGAGACTCTTATGGCCCGTGTAGATAATCGACTTCTCCCCGTGCAGAGATAGTGTCTCCATATCTTGAGCAAATACCACCGCAAACTAACTCCAAATCATGAGTGGGATAGTTCACCTCATGCGGCCTTAATTGACGAGATGCATAAGCCACCACTTTCCCCCTTGCATCAACACACATCCCAAGCCTGTGTGTGACGCATCACAATAAACAATAAACTCTTTACCACCTCTCAGTGAATCAATATGGCGCTTACGCGAATCTTCTTCAATCTCTCAAAGCTTTCTTGCTACTTATCTGACCACACAAACGGTACTCCCTTACGCAATAGTTTAGTTAGGGGTGCAGCAATCAACGGAAACCCCTCAATGAATCGCCTATAATACCCAGCCAAACCTAGAAAACTTCAGATTTCTGCCACTGACTTCGGTGGCTTCTAGTCCAATGCAACCTCGATCTTCTGGGGATCAACTCTAATTCCCTCGGTAGACACAACATGCCCCAATAAGGTCATTTCCCTCAGCCAAAATTCACACTTACTGAATTTGGCATACAACTGCTTCTCCCTTAATATCTGTAATACGACCCGTAGATGCGAATCATGCTCCTCTTCTGTCTTTGAGTACACTAAGATGTCATCTATGAACACCACCACAAACCGATCTAGATAGGGTTGGAAGACTCGGTTCATCATGTCCATAAATGCAGCTGGTGCATTTGTCAACCCAAACGGCATCACCAAGAGCTCGTAACGTAACATCCGGGATTTAGGGGTAGTACTTTTTATTTCGTATCTATGTGTTCTTGTGTGTTGTATGGTTGTTTGAGTGTGTTTGGGGCTTGGGAAACCTTGGGGTTAGGTAGGAGCCTTAGTGAAATTTTCGGTTTGAAGCCTTTGGGGAGAGCTAGTAGAGTCAGGCCTTAAGGGATTAAAAGTGGTGATTAAGGACACAACAAGTGAAGTGGTGGAGTGGCAAGGAGACGTCATCTGGTGTGCAGGGGAGTTGCGTCAAAGGGAGTTCCAAGGGGGAGGAGGTTCGAGCAACATGGGCAGCATTTTGGAGTTTGTATTTTGCGTCAAGAGGGGGATGTAGTGGATTCGGCAAGGGTACTTGAAAGGTGGAGGTTTGAATGGGTCAAATCTTTTGAATATGTGGTGGAGAGTTATTTGTGGGGTTGGAATGATTCAAACTCATTTGAATGGGTGATGTAGAGGGAATTAATGAGAGAATCATGGGGGTGTTGGCTAGGTGAGTGTTAGCCAAATTTTTGAGGGGTTGAGAGGGGGGAGTATTCGGTTTCAAGCTTAAGGGGAGGGTGCCGAAATTTGCTTCTAGTGTGTAGTAGTTGTTTTCGGCATTTGGTTTGTGCTTCTCACTTTTGTTTTAGTTTTGCTCTCACCCTCTCTTGTGCCAAAAATCACCTAGCTCTTCAACTCTTTTCTCTCTTTTGACTCATAGCTGAAATCTAGAAGACCATTAGGGTCATTTTGGTTTATCCTCTCTTCTCATCTTCAAAAGTCGAAAGTAGGTGTTGTTCTTTTTTTTTCTTTCTACTCACTCTCTAAAAGGCGAAATATACCCTTCACTTCCCCCCCATAGCCGAAACCTCTTAAACCTCAACCCCCTCTTCCTCTTTTTCACCGATTACTTCATTTTCCAAAAGCCGAATAACCCTTCTATTCATTAGAACCTTGGTCGAATCTCCCATTCACCATTACTTCTCTCTTTTTTTTCATTGCTATTCTTCTTTTCTTTTTTTTTTCATTTTGTTGCCGCAAGTGTCATCTCTTGGCCGAATCTAGCAGAGCCGAACATCTCTTGGGTGGTGACTCTTCCTATCAATCCTCTCATTCGAATCCTAGAAGTGGTGGGTTTGATTCGGATCTTTTGCTTGAAGCCAGCGTTAGGGGCATTAAGGATCTTTCGGGTTTTGATCAATCAAGGTAAGAAGGTTATAACGTTCGGCCGAAGGCCACTTCTTTTGACCATAAGTGTTAAGGCCGAATCTAACATGGGTTATGTAGGGATTTCGACGGCCTTTAAGCTCAAGTGAATAGCCTTTGGGATTCTGTCGACCTTGGGTAAGGATGTTCTTTCAATCAAAGCATACTTTTGGTTCCGTTATAGCTTTATTCAACGTTTTAACCGGGTCTTTTGACCAAGATCTTATTTGATGGAATCGAGTACCAGTCAATCGAAGTGAGGGGTTGGACACGTAGTCCCTACCCCTAAGTTCAAGCGGTCGATTTAAAGATTCGGGATTGGCCACCGGGCTGTGGGCCAGTGTCTGAAAAGGACAAGCAGATCGTCGTAATCTCTTCGAGTGAGGACGTTAGGGAGATCGATAGTCTAGTGCTTCAGGTTTTCAAGTGTGTAATTATCACACTGTTTCATTAGTTGTTTTAATTAAATATATGTGTTATGTGTGGTAGCCGAAATAGTGGCTGTGGTGGTGTTGTTACCCACATTGGGTAAATCGGTAAACCAGGTTAGTAAACTACCTATATCGAAATTGAGGAAAGATGATTGTGGATGCATGTAATCATGTTGTATATATGTATATGGATGTGCTCATATTCTATTATAATGCCATTTCATCATATTATGCTGCATGTGCATGGGGTTCGGGATATACTGATAAAAGGGGAAGTGTATACTCATATGTGGGTGACTATGTCACGATTAATGATGGCCTTGAGCCTCATTGTGGATTGATAAAGACCTTGAGTCTCATCGTGGATATTTGTGATTTAATCACGTGGATCAGTGGCTAGACCACTATGTGGACTTTGAGCAGTGTGTCCGTCGGCATAGACTACCAAAGAGGTGTGTAGCGGATGGAGGGTTGATTTAGTAATCCCCAGGTGTGTATTGGATGGATGTACGGGTGGTGTGTAGCGGATGGATACTAGGTTGGGATTGGGCTGTCATATTGCATTTCTGATTGAGCATGGTGCTAGTTCGATGTGGATGTGGGCCTAAGGCCATTAGTGGAAACTGTGTAGTGTAATTACACACTGAGTCTGGTGACTCACCCCATTTTTCTCAAAAACAATGCAGGCAACACATGATACATTGGACTGGGTTGGAGGGGATTCGAGGTGGCCATGCAGATGTTGGTTTCGTAACTCTATTTTAAACTACTAGCTTTATTTTCTTGGGTTATCTTCATTATGTAGTAAGGCCACTCTATATATTTCGGGATTTATGGTTTTAAGTTGGATTTATTATTTAATAATTTTTAAAATGTGACATTGAAACATTTTTACCACGGAGACATAAAATGAATCGGATTTTATACAACTTGGGCATTTTTATTCGGCAAACTACTATTTTTAACGACAACTCCTTAAACGAAGGGTTTATTTCCAAATCTAAAGTCTGATTTCACGAATTAAACTAGAACTCATTTTCATCACTTTCCCGTAACATTCTAGATTCGGCTGTGGTGTTTTGGGCCGGGTTTGGGGTGTTACACGTAATGCCCATAACGAGTTCAGAACGTAGTTTTATGAATATCCGCCTCCTTGACCTTTAGTTGGTGATACCCCGATCTCAAATCTATCTTCGAGAAGATCGAAGCTCCTCGCAGCTGATCGAACAGGTCATCGATCCTCGGTAACGAGTACTTGTTCTTGATAGTCAACTTATTCAATTGTCTATAATCGATGCACATACGCATCGACCCATCCTTTTTCTTAACGAACAAAACCGGCGCTCCCCACGGTGACACACTTGGTCGAATAAACCCACGATCCATCAGCTCCTGGATATGAGCTTTAAGTTCCACTAGCTCCTTTGGTACCATTCTGTAAGGAGCAATGGACACCGGAGTCGTTCCTGGCAATAGCTCAATACCAAATTACACTTCCCGATCTGGAGGCAATCCTGGAAGCTCCTCGGGAAAGACGTCTGGAAACTCTTTCACCGTTCTAACACTCTCTACCGACAACTCTTTGGTATCCAAAGCACTGATAAAGGCTAAGAACACTTCACACCCCTTTCGTACCAACCTTTCCTCCTTTAAAGCAGATACCACATTAGATAAATAATTTCTTCTTTCACCCATCATCATCACTTCCTTATCCTCTGAAGTTCTTAGTACTATCCGCTTGCAAAGACAAATCCAAGTTCGCACGGTGCTTAACGGCGATCCATGCCCAATATAAGGTCAAACTCACCGAACGACAGTTCCATCAAATCTGCCAGAAATACTATCCCCTGAACTTCTAAGGGCACATCTCTAAACAACTTATTTACTTCCACCGACTGTCCTAAAGGGCTAATCACATTTGTTTCTATAGCAGTAATCTCAGATCTAATATTCAGAGTTCCAGACACAGCACATGCAACATACGAATGGGTGGATCCAATGTCTATCAAAGCGGAAAAAGGTACATCAGATATGAAAAACGTACCGATTATGACATCCGGTGCATCGCCATCCTCTCGATGTCTGACCACATAGACCAACCCTGGTTGTCTCGCCTCCGTGTTACCCCTATTACCGATACCTCTACCCGGTGCACCCTGACCTCGTCCCATACCATTACCACCTCGACCTGGCCCACGGCCTCTCGGCGACTGTTGAGCGCCTCCTGTTGGCTGTACAAATCATTACGAACTACGAGTGCGAGCGAGCAGCTCTCGAGGGCAATCCCTAAACCGATGGTCTTTGGATCCATATCTGAAACAACCTCCAGTTCTCTTCCAACATTCACCCGAGTGAAGTTTTCCACAATCCACACAAGGCTATAACTGATTGGTAGTAGCTGGAGCACTCACTCGAACTGGTCCCTCATTCCTAGGCCTTTTCTAAAATCCTCTAGCAGGACCTGAATACCCAGAGTCTCTCTTGTTCCTACCTCTATCCTTGTCTCGATTTTACCGTTCCGAGTGTTTAACTTTCTCAGCTATCTTAGCTTTTTCCACCAGTGTAGCAAAATTCCTCTCCTTCTGTGGGGCTATCAGCACCCGTAACTCATCACGCAATCTGTCCTCAAAACGCACACAACGTCCATAATCAGTCGGCACTATACCCCAGGCATACCGACTCAGACTCAAGAACTCTGCCTCGAATACTGCCACAAATCTACTTCCTTGAACCAGATTCAAGAATTCCTTTCTTCGGGCATCCATATAGCTAGCCCTGACATATTTCCCCTGGAATACTGTCTTAAAGAAATCCCAGGTAATACGATCAGCCTGAGTGCCTTCCCGAACAGTGAGCCACCACTGATATGCCTCGTCTTTCAGCAATGACACAACCCCTTTCAGTTTCTGCTCAGTTGTACAATCCAGATCGTCCATAATCCATTCCACTGCCTCAAGCCAGTACTCTACTACACTTGGGGCTACACCCAAAATACCCCTAAAAACTTTGGCCCCATTCGATCTAAGTCGCTCAGATATCGACCCACGAGCTACCGACCCAGTTCTAGCCCCAGTAACCCTTTCTAGAACTTGCAACATCGCTTGGGACAGAGCGTCGTCCTGTCTCATTCGATCATGTGACCCAGCTTCAGTCGCCGGTGACGCAGGTGCATCCATTTTCGGCATATGTCTAGATGCCTCTGATACAACTCTAGTACCTCGGCCTCTACCACGTCCACGTCTACCGCGTCTACGTCCTCTAGCGCTCATGTTTGTTAAGTCGATTTAATCTGATTACGAGTCTTATGAATCAGTATGCTATTCAATGTTTATTAAACAATGTTTTATGGAGTATAGGAAGTAAAGTTGTTTTCGCAAAACTTACCCTAAAGTCTCAATCTCTATAGTTTCAGCTCCTAAGCTAAAAGTTCTAGAGTATTTCTATTTTGTGGAGTCTTCTTACCACAGTCATAACACAATAATCATAAAATGAAAACAAAAACTTACTGACTTGGTGCCGGATACCCGTGGTGCCATACTTTCTCTAAATCATGCATTTATAAATTAAATTTCAAACAGCTTTGGAAAACACTTTTGAACCCAAACCATAGCCGAGTTTTGCAACCGGGCTCTAATACCATAAAATGTAACACCCCAAACCTGGCCCATGCGGTATGACCGGATCTGGCATGTCACATGAAGAAAACGTGTAAAGAACTTGTGATTTTTACTAAAGTTGTCGTTATTTTTTTATAGTTAAGAAAACAAGTTTGATTATAAAAACTACTAATCTCGAGAGGTTGATTGATGAATCGAAAATTGAACTAGTGAACTTTAAAATCGTGACTTTTAAAAAAAACGTTGATAAAATCCGAAGGAAAATCTAGTTAAATTATTTATACTTATTTGTTATGAAATCCATTTATTGTTAATCAATTTTGGAGAACCGTTATTTATGATCTCAGAAAAATCCTGTTTAAAACAATTCAAGAAAATAATAAGTACGTCAAAACATAAAGCAAATTAAAACATATCCCAGAGGCCTTATTACAACTTTAAACCCAAAATAGTAAAAGTAATGAAATAAAGCAAAAAGAAGTTTACTAATGTTTGAAAACGTTATTTTCAAAGTATGGCCTCCACCGTGTCATCCATGGGACCAAGTCCTTATCACTGAGCATTACCTGCAAGGATTAAGAAAGAAAGGGGGGTGAGTTACAAGAACTCAATGCATAATCCCCTTACCGTCATCCACTGGGCCCGAACCCGCATAGCAACATCTTGGGCCTAAGCCCATTTACATAACAGTAATCAAATGAAATGAATGCAACCCAACCCATCCATCCATCACACCCCGACCACCAATCACACTGTGGGGATCAAGTCAACCCACCCGCCGCTCACACCAAATTTGCAGTCAAGCTGCTATAATATATTATTATTGTGGCCATGCCACCGAAATCATAAGTAAGCACAATAATAAACGAATTGTGGCTATGCCACCGGGCTACACTACTCTCTATAGAATTTTTCCCAACCCATGTAATATGTAAAGATGCAACATAATAAAAATTATATCCACATATATAACAACCATTAATCTAGTGAAAAATTTTGGTGAATCGGCCCATTAAAGCACTTTGGTAATTCAGCCCACTAAGGCATTCAAGCACATCGGTCCATCGAGGGCATTTTAGTAAATCGGCCCATAGGGGCATTTTCGTAAAAACGGCCCATTAAAGCTTTTTAGTAATTCGACCCATAAGGACATTTTTGAAATTTAGCAAATTAATACCGATTTTGACAGATCTTTAGAAATAATGTTGTTTAAGTAAGTTATTCGATTCATGCCATATTACGGTTATTAGATTTGTAAGCAATAATGATCTATTTTTTGAACATGATGGTGAATCACGGATTTACAGGATTTCGGTGTGAGATTACACACCTAATTACGGTAAGGACTAAACCTTCTTGATCGTCGGCACCTATGTCACCATAACACCCGATTAACTAGCAAGAGATAGTGTCTTAATCCAAATCTAAATCAAACGATCTAAAGAAATGCTTACCCTTAGTATCGTGAACGACTACAATTTGCCTACTCTCACCAAAAGATGGTCCACAAACTGGTGGAAAATCCCGAACTTTCGATACTGCCCTACGTTTGAACTTGGGAGTAGAGATTGCAAGTCCTCTCCCTTTTTTCCCTCCTATCGATTTTCTCTTAGAACGGCTACCACTTGCCTCCATTGGAAGAGTCTCGGTTAGAATAATATTACAATGAGAGAAAGTAGTTGTCTAAGGAGAGGGTTTCGACTTACCACTACTTCCAAAAGATCAAAGAGTAGAGGGGAACGGGTTGTTTAGTCCCTTAACGATGATGAACCCGATTCTACCGATTCAACTTATGGCTACGGATGAGTCAGCAAAGATATGAGATTCGACACCCCACTAGAATGCTACAAAAGAAGAGATGATCATGGTATGAGGGAGTAGGAGAGAGTGATGTTTCGGTTTAGAAATAAAGTGAACCAACCGAATGATGAGGGTCACACATTCGACTATGGAGAAAAGAGGATGAAAGGAAGAGAATGAAGCCACTTACCCGATTCGGCCAAGGAAGAAAATGCCCCACACGAAAAAGAGAGAGAAAATAAGATGCTTAAGAGATTCGGCTTTTTGGAGAGGAAAGAACAAGGGAGATTTGGTCTCCAAGTATGTCGTCTAACGAAAAGAGAAAAAGAAAGCTATGGCAAAGATGAGAAGAAGAAAAGAAAATGCTCCCTAATAGTCACGGTTTTAGGCAAGGAAAAGAGGTACCAAATGGTAAAAAGAAAAGACCTTCAAATGAAACCAAAAGCTCCTCAAAAAATCTAACAAAAATTCGGCACAACCACCCCTTACCAAAACCGATTACACCCTCCACCAACGAGTCTTAGTTGACCAAAATTCCTTCCCCAAGCAACTCCTAAAATTCGGCCAACATATCCCCCTTTATCTCTTTCCTTTATTTCTTTCCTTATTTTCTCCTTGATCTCCTCCTTACTCTTCTCCTTAGTGTTCTTTCCATCATTAGAAAGTCTTCCTTACCTTCTTTAGAGTCTTGGCCGACACTTACCATCTTCCACCTGATTAGCACAAAAAAATATATATATATATTTGCAATAGGTGAGATTCGAACTCCACCCCTTTGCTACTAGCTCTTCTTGTGCTAGCAAAATACTCACTTATTCTTTTAAGTCTTGACATCACTTGCCTTCTCCCCCTTAAGTGCATAAACACAAAAATTCTACCAAGGCCCAACTCAACCCCAAGCCTTCTTAGGGTCCCTAAACATACACAACTGACACTCTTAGCTAGCCTAACGCATGGTATAATGCAAAACATAAAATCTCGAATTTCAGGATGTTACATTTACAGTGATATATCATTGAGTGGGTAAACTGTGTTTTGATGCAGTAAGACAAAGTAATAGTCTATACTTTTAAACAGTTAAAAAAAACGTATGAAAAGAATTACCTTATATATGATTTAGAAGTGGCAGTTAATGTTTCAGCTTTGAGAACTGGTGATACTATTAGTTAGTGAAAAATATTTGAACCTCTCCACCGAAAGAATTTTTGAGGACAAAAATTCTTAAAGGGGGGGGGAGTTGTAATAGCCCAAAATTCAGCGATATAGGAAATAGTGGTTTGAGACCACCAAATCCGGCAAATGAACTCGTAAATTATATTATTTAATATTTACGAGCCAAATGTAGCTTTTAAAATATTTTTGAAATAGTAAACTGTGTTTTATAAAGATTTATTTAGTTAAGAAATTGAGAAAAAGAGGTATTAAGATCTCGGTGTTATAAATCGAGCCATAAATATTTTTATGAATATTTACGGAGTGTCAATAAGGTAGTATTAAAATTTCGTCAGAAAATTTTAACGTTTTGGTAGTCAATTAGATAAAAAAGACTAAATTGAAAATGTGCAACACTTGCTAAAGTGATTAAATAGATTAACTATTATATAAAGAAGGACTAAAAGGGAAAATGGACCATTTTAAAATGGCTGAGGCGGCATAGAGTGAAAAAAATCAAAGATTTTTTATGTGAAAAGGACAAAATTGGAATTTTAACAAAAGTTACATGGCCAAAGTTGATTTTAATGATTTCTAGGCCATTTCTTCTTCAACTTTCTGTCAAATATAGCCATGGAAGAGGGTTTTGAGCTGGTCTTTCATATTTTAGCTTCAAGTAAGTTCAATTCTTTCTTTTTCCTTGAAATTTTTATATTTTTAGACTTTTACAATTAGGTCCAACTTAGTATTCTATTAGTTTTTGATGTTTTTGAAAGTTTTAGAAGTTACCATTGATAAGTTCATATGATTCTTGTTATTTGATGATGAAATTGAGATGTTAATGGATGTTTAAAGGTGTTTTATTAAAGAATTTTGGATGAAAACATGTTTTAGGGGTTAAATTGAAAAGTGTTGAATTTATGGAAAATTCTGAAAATTCTAAAATTTCATGGAATTCATGGGCTGTGATTAGTATGTATGAGAATAATTAGTCTTGGACTAAGGATTAAATTGCAATAATTTCATTTTCCGAGCCTAGGGACGAAATTGTCATGTATTAAAAGCTTAGAGGAAAAATGGTAATCAACATTTTGCACTAAAACCGTTTTGGACAGCAGCAATAGTCTAACTTTGAAAAATCACCAAAAATTTTGGGAATCAAATTAGAGGATTAATAAAATATTAAATTAAATCTTATTGAGTCTAGTTTCTCATAAAAGAAACGGTGTAAGCAATGGAATTGTAAATCATGAGAAATAATAAATTTTGTGAGACAAGGTCAGAATGATTTCGGGTTCCCCTGTTCCGACTTTGGAAAATCATAAAAAATTGGATAAAAATAATTAGGGGCTTAAATTTATATTTTTAAATTATTAATGAGTCTATTTTCAATTGAAACAAACAGGAATATAATCCAAATTCTGTGTTAAGAGATAATTAATTTTAAGTAAGCAAAGGTCAAAGCTGTCAAATAGCAGAACAGGGATAAATTTGAAGATTTTACTGTACTAATTGGCTAAAATATAAATTGTGAAATTTTTATGGTAGAATTATATATGAATTTAGTTTCAAAAACATCAAGAGGATCTTAATTTGGAATTCTGTAGCTCAAGATAAAAATAATTTAGTGACTATGACACGGATGGACAACTTTGAATATACATATAAGTAAATAGTGAAATTATAGATAATGTTACTTATAAGCGTGTTATATACATTAAGGATGTGGAATGGAGAGGAAGAGGAAAA
Source organism: Gossypium sturtianum (assembly GCA_025698515.1). Classification (NCBI taxonomy): domain Eukaryota; kingdom Viridiplantae; phylum Streptophyta; class Magnoliopsida; order Malvales; family Malvaceae; genus Gossypium; species Gossypium sturtianum. Next base: position 31,610,949 of record CM046943.1, on the reverse strand, counting down.
TATATGAATGAATTATGTATAAATTGATCACATGCCCGATTATAATCGATAAACGTTAAATTAGAAATGATATAATGTTTTATTTCAAATATTTATTATGAAACTAAGATTATCGTTATGGTATAAAAATCGAATTGTAAGTTTGTGTAACTTGAATTGTATTTTTAAATGTTTGAAATGTATGTTTATGTGATGAAAATGTGATTTGAATGCTCAATGTATGATTATTGATGAAATGTTGATAATATTCAATAAAAAGGGAAATAAATCCCGGTTGAATGGAATGGAATTCGATGGATCACTGAAAAGGATTTGACGGTAAAAAGGATCTAGCCCGGACGGGTGATCCTGATATAAGCCCTCCCAAAGAATATTTGTGAAAAAGATCTAGCCCTAACGTGTGATCCTGATATAAACCCTCCCAAAGAATATGTGTGAAATGGATTTAGCCCAGACGGGTAATCCAAAGTAAATGTGAGTCTGGAGTTAGCCTGGACTGGTAATCCAGACAAAGCTCTATAGAGTATTTGTCATTGTAGGGGATTTAGCCTGGACTGGTAATCCCGACAATACTCTTTGAGCATATGTTACAGGGGATTTAGCCTGGACTGGTAATCCCGCTGTAAGAAATGAGGTTCGCGTCTCTTATAGGGGATTTAGCCTGGACTGGTAATCCTGCTGTAAGAAATGAGGTTCGCAGGAGTGTGCTCTCTAAAAAAGACTTATGTATATATGTGTACGAATTGACGGATTATGAGATTGTACACAATGAGTGTACTACATGAAATCCATCGAAATTTTGAGGAATTCAACATGATAAATATAGAAAATGGTAAATACATGGGATTATGAAATTGGTGAGCGTATTCACAAGAATTTGTCATTTGAAATTGTGATTGACAGGAAGAAATAGCAAATTGCATACTTATGTACGGTTACAAGTATTTATCTGAAATACAAGAAAATGATGGTTATTGATATATGGAGACATGAGACTATGATATATGAACATGGAATATGTTTGATAAATATGTTCATTCATAATTATGGAATTATGTACCTCATGTTACTATTTGCATAAAGATGATATTTCAAATACTTTGATGAGTAAAGCTCAAATATAAAATAATATGAAATCAAGACAAGTTGTTATGAAAATGTATTTAAAATACAAAGATATGTTTACTATACGTTATATGATTACATAATGTGAAATTGTCTATATATATGTGAAATTTAATGAGAATTGAGCCCATACATGTTTCTTGGTATTTATATGAACTGTGCGACTAACAAGGGTGATGATGTTATGTGTTAGGGCTTGTGATCAAGATGATTGAATATACGTTGTATGTTTATATTAAATTTAAATGATTCAGTTTTCTGAAGCTCGTTGGTTAGGAAGCTCGACGGAGATCACTTGATAAACCGAAATAGTAACATATTCTAGGCCCACATTTAGTATGCTTTTGGATGAATTATCCCTTGATTTATGTAAAAAGGTGCTCTTAATCCTTTCTTTTCATGTCTTATACTCAGGAAAGCACCCAAGGATAAAAAGAACGAGAAACAGGCTCAAAACGAGCCAAAGCGGACCTAAGAGGAAATCGACACGGCCTGGACTTGGATCCACACGACCGTGCCAAGTCAATCATCTAGAACACGGTCTAACCCCGACTTACACGGTCGTGTCTCATTAAAGAAATCCGAACACGACCTGTCCACGATTTACACGGGCGTGTGCCATGGCCGTGCCTCTGCCATGGAGAAGAGCAATTTCATTCGGGAAAGGATACTTAGGGAGAAAGAAACATATTTCAAAAGCCTATAAATACACCCTAAGTATGACCTGAAAAGGAGAGCCAAAAGCCATCGTCTAGGGGCGTCGTGCTAGGCCAGAGAAGGCAGATTTGTGGGGATTCACTCAGGGATAGCCAGTTGATCCATCTCAAGAAGCCAGAGTTATACTCAAGACGGAGGATCTCCTCTTCAATTCCTTCAGGGGGTTTTAGGGATTTCTTATGTTTTTTTTATCTTTTCTCTTGAGATGTTTTCCTTTATTTTTATGAACTAAACCCTTCGGATACCCGAAGGGGATGAAACCTATGATGAATATTGTTATTTGACTATTTGAATTATATGATAAATACTTAGTTTGTTCTTAATTATGTGAGCTTAATCCAAATTTAATGTGCTTAGGTGGAGGAGGAATAGACCCTGCCTAAGAGTAGATCCAACATAATTAAGCGAAGTTGATCGCACGCCTAGAGATAGGGTGACGAGATTTTGCCGGATTAGGGTGAAACCTAATATGGGAATCCACAGATCGATTTACTGCTATTCTAGGGGGTTATTATAAGAGAACGAGAGTTCCACTAATTAACCTAGGGTTAGACGTTATTTGCCTCGAGAGAGGGTTTAATATACATTAGGGAGTCTTACGGATCAAACTAAGTGAATAAATCGTATGGTTCAGTGTTAGATAACAAGTGAAGTCTAGGTGGATTCTTCCTAGGGTATCGTCTAAATCATCTGAGTTTTTCCCAAGTTATTTTCCAAATTCATTCTTCTTTGTCTTAGAGTCTTTAGTTTAGTAGTTAATTAATTTAGATTAATAAACAACTTCACTTATTTTAGGCTAAATAATAAAAAGAAAGTTAGTATTAGTACTTTTAGTTCCTTTGGGTTCGATAATCCGGTCTTGCCTAAACTATAGTACTGTTCGATAGGTGTACTTGCCTTTAATCGTTGTCAGAGTTAGTTTCCAAGTTCGATCATTCTTTTATAAATTTTAAAACTCTGATTTACAGCGACCAAGTTTTTGGCGCCGTTGCCGGGGAACTAAAATATTAAGAAAACTCTATTTTTATTACTTTAGCCATTATTTTTATTTTTCAATTTATTTTTATTTTTAGTTTTAATTTTAAATTTGCTAAACTTTCTTTCTTTCTTTTCCTCGCAGGTACCTCTAGTTTATGACTAGAAGGAACCCGATAGGACCTTTAGAATACAACAGTGATATTGAAGCTACCGCTCAGAGAAATCGCAAAGAAATTAGGCGAGCCCTAAATTACCAAGGAGAGCGAGAAGACAGATCCAATCCTACTGAAGGGATGGACGAAAATAATCTTCCACCATAAGATGTGGGAGAAAATAATGCTCCTCGTACTATGTTTGATTATGCTAAACCGCATTTAACAGGAGTCGAATCAAGTATTGTTAGGCTTGCTATAGCTGCTAATAATTTTGAATTAAAGCCTAACACTATATAAATGATTCAACAGTTTGTTCAATTTGATGGTTTACAGGACGAAGATCCAAACGCTCATATAGCTAATTTTTAAAATTTCGTGATACCTTCAAAATAAATGGCGTTTCGATGATGCCATACGACTTCGATTATTTCCCTTTTCATTAAAGAATAAAGCTAAACGTTGGTTAAACTGCTACGTTACACAGGGTCAATCACTACATGGGAACAAATGGCCGAATTTTTTTTATTAAAATATTTCCCACCGGCCAAAACGGCCAAATTACATAATGATATCTCTTCTTTTGTGCAGATGGATTTAGAGACATTATACGATGCATGGGAGAGATATAAGGATCTCTTGAGAAGGTGTCCGCACCATGGTTTACCTTTGTGGCTCCAAGTCCAGACTTTCTATAACGGTGTAAACCCCTCAACGAGGCAACTAATCGACTCGGCCACCGGTGGAACCCTGAATAATAGAACTCCTGAGGCATCCTACGATTTTATTGAAGAGATGTCGCTGAATAACTATCAGTGGCAAGTTACAAGAACAAGGCCAACAAAAATAGCCGGAGTTTACAACCTCGACGCAGTAACCATGCTATCAAATCAGGTAGAGTTGATGAATAAGAAGATTGATAGTTTGTGTTCTTCGCAGGTACATCCAGTCATGCAGTGCGATGCAAGTGGAACTGCGTGGATAATCCCGAGTACCCACCCAACCAACCCAAGCACAGAGAGCGAACAGATGAACTATATAGGTAACAATTTCAGATCTAATAATAACCCATATAGTAATACCTATAATCCAGGTTGGAAGAACCACCCAAATTTTTCGTGGGGAGGACAAGGAAATCAGGGAAAACAGAGACAACAACCTCCTCAAACCTTCCAAAATCAGCCCTATTCGCAAGAAAAGAAGCTGAATCTTGAAGAGACGCTGAACAAATTCATGGCATCAGCAGAGGCCCGCTTCCAAAAGTCTGAGACAACATTAGATAATCAACAAACATTGATCAAAACGATCTAGAGTCAAGTTTGGGAACTTATTAAGTCAATTGAACAACTTACTGAGATGGTTTCCGAAATTCGATCGACGATTTTCTCTAAAGAAACAGAATAGGTAAAGGCAGTTACACTAAGAAGTGGAAAGGAGCTAGTCGAATCAGAGAAAAGAATGCCACCCGTAGATGACAAAGCAAAGGATATGAGAATTGAGGATGTAATTCCAGTACATAAAGAAAGTAAACCACCGATCCCATATCCAGCAAGGTTGAAGAAAGAACGATTAGACTCCCAATATGGTAAGTTTCTCGAGCTTTTTAAACAAATACATATTAACCTACCTTTTGTCAAAGCCATTTCACAGATGCCGACGTACGTAAAATTCTTGAAAGAACTCCTGACGAATAAAAGGAAGCTTGAAGAAATATCAATGGTGGAGCTTAATGAAGAATGTTTCGCCATCCTCCAAAACAAGTTGCCAACCAAATTAAAAGACCCAGGAAGTTTTACTATTCCTTGTTTAGTTGGCAGTTTAAATGTTAAGAAAGCATTAGCTGATCTAGGTGCCAGTATTAATTTAATGCCTTATAAGATGTTTAAACGACTAGATCTCGGGGAACCAAAACCCACTAGGATGAGTATTCAGTTAGCTGATAGAGCTATTAAATATCCTAGAGGAGTTATCGAAGACGTCTTGGTAAAAATTGATAAATTTATTTTTCCCATTGATTTTGTTGTGCTTGACATGGATGAAGACATTGAGGTCCCCTTAATTCTAGGGCGCCCTTTTTTAGCCACTGCCAGAGCTGTTATCGATGTAGGTGATGGTAAACTTACATTAAGGATAGGCGATGAGGAAATTATTTTTCAAATTTATGATGCCATGAGATATTCTAGAGAACAAGATGATTCCTGTTATTTTATTGATACCACTGATCATATCATTCAAAACTCATTACAAGAAATTCTACATGATGACATGATGGAACTGTGCCACACTCAAGAAGAGGGGGAAGAAGATGAAGTCCACGAGCTAAATTCAAAAATGTCATCATCAAGACAAACGGAAAAAGAAATCATTGAATTTGATGACGATTTAAAACAAAAGCTCTCTGTTGATGAACCACCTAAATTAGAATTAAAGTAACTGCCAAAACATTTAGAGTATGCATTTCTTAGGGAAAATTATACGTTACGAAGATTATCTCTTCTTGAGCTAGAACCTCAGAAAAAGAGGAGTTGATACAGTACTAAGAGAGCATAAAAAAGCCATAGCTTGGAAAATCTCTGACACTAAGGGAATAAGCCCAACATTTTGCACCCACAAAATTTTAATGGAAGACGAGTACAAGCCATGCGTGCAACCACAAAGACGATTAAATCCCAACGTAAAAGAAGTCATGAAAGCCGAGGTAATTAAACTTCTAGATGCTTTGGAATAATTTATCCTATTTACGATGACAAGTGGGTGAGTCTCGTGTGCGAGTTGTCCTAAAGAAAGGAGGCATGACCGTGGTAGCTAACGAAAAGAATGAACTAATTCCTACCAGACGATCCACAGTTGGAGAGTTTGCATAGATTACAGAAACCGAATGACGCCACTAGAAAAGATCACTTCCCTCTACCCTTCATCGATCAAATGCTAGAAAGGTTATCGGGACATATGTACTATTGCTTCCTAGACGAACTCTCCGATTATTTCCAAATCCCAATAGCACTGAAGATCAAGAGAAGACAACATTCACATGCCCATACAGCACGCTTGCTTATCGTAGAATGCCTTTTGGATAATGTAATGCTCTGCTACTTTTCAAAGCGTTGCATGCTAGCAATCTTTGATGAACTCGTGGAAGATATTATGGAGGTATTTATGGATGATTTCTCGGTTCATGATAATTCTTTCCATCTTTGCCTTAAAAATTTAAAACGAGTCTTGATGAGATGTGAGGAAACAAACCTTGTTTTAAATTGGGAGAAATGTCACTTTATGGTACAAGAGGGAATTGTATTAGGACATAAAATTTCTAGTACAGGGATTGAGGTAGATAAAGCAAAGATTGAAACCATAGAAAAATTACCTCCTCCTAGTTTGGTTAAGGCCATTAGAAGTTTTTTAGGACACGCAGGATTTTATAGAAGATTCATTAAGGATTTTTCTAAAATAGCTAAGCCTTTAACGAAAAGGCAAGCATTTTCAGCCAATCTATTATGCTAGCAGGACTTTGACACCCGCACAGGAAAACTACACCACCACGAAGAAAGAATCGCTAGTTTGTAGTTTTGCTTTTGACAAATTTAGACAAGATTTATTATTATCTAAAGTTGTCATTTTCATCGACCACTCAAATTCTCTTCGTTATTTATTAACTAAACTCGATGCGAAACCACGACTCATAAGATGGATTTTACTTTTACAAGAATTTGATTTGGAAATACAGGATAAGAAAGGAGCTGAGAACCTTGCAGCTGATCACCTCTCTAGACTCAAAAACCCCCATATCGAAAAGCTAAATGAAGGAGAGATAAACGATTCATTCCCAGAAGAACAACTCTTTTTGATAACTCATTCTGAGGTACCATGGTTTGCGGATATTGCAAATTATTTAGCTACTAACATCTTGCCAAAAAAATTAACACATCACCAAAAGAAGCAATTCTTTGCTAATGCAAAAAATTATTTTTGGGAAGATCCCTTTCTTTTCCGAATATGTGCAGATCAGGTAACTCGAAGATGTGTTACGAGGACAGAAGCAAGCAAAATCATGGAACATTGTCATTCAGAACCATCAAGAGGACACTACAGTGACATCAAGACAACACATAAAATACTCGAATCAGGTTTTTACTGGCCCACTCTATTTAAGGATGCCAACAGGTACGTTACCTCCTGTGATAAATGCCAGAGAATAGGTAATATTTCTAAACGTGATGAAATGCCCCAAACATATATGCTATCATGCGAAATATTTGATGTATGGGGTATTGATTTTATGGGACCATTCCCTAGTTCATTTGGAAATAAATACATCCTAGTAGCAGTAGATTACATGTCAAAATGGGTAGAAGCGGAAGCCTTACCTACCAATGACGCTAGGGTAGTAGTGAAATTTCTCAAGAAACTATTTTCTCGATTTGCGACACCTAGAGCCATCATTAGTGATAGGGGTACTCATTTCTGCAATACTCAATTTGAAAAAGTTCTAAAGAAATATGGAGTACACCACAGGACAGCTACCCCTTATCACCCTCAAACTAGTGGACAAGCTGAAGTAGCAAACCAAGAACTTAAGCGCATCCTAGAAAAGACGGTTGACTCAAATAGAAAAGATTGGGCATTAAAAGTAGATGATGCCTTATGGGCCTATAGAACAGCATTCAAAACACCCTTAGGGACATCTCCATACAAACTTGTATACGGGAAAAGCTGTCATCTACCATTCGAGCTAGAACATAAAGCTTTTTGGGCTATAAAATTTTTAAACTATGATCTTAAAGTCGCAAGAAGGAAACGAATGATGCAGATGAACGAGCTAGACGAGTGGAGAACTGAAGCCTACGAGAACTCAAAGCTATACAAGGAGGCAACAAAGCGACGCCATGATGCCCGTCTAAAGAAATCGAAACAATTCAAAGAGGGGGACTTGGTCCTGTTATACAACTCAAGGCTTAAATTATTTCCAGGGAAACTGAAATCAAGCTGGTTCGGCCCATTCATGATCAAAACGATTTTTCCATATGGCACAATCGATGTAACTCACCCCACTAAGGGTACAGTCAAGGTAAATGGTCACCGACTCAAAATATATAATGGTGAAGATTTTAGAGATATGAAAGAGGAGTTTCAGCTCCGTGAGCCTTCCTTTAGAAATGAAAACAGGGTAAGTCTAGCTTAAGACTATAAACGAGCGCTTCTCGGGAGGCAACCCGAGCACTAATTCACTAACAAATTTTATTCCTATCATTGTTTTGATTTTTAGCATCTAACCCCCTACTAAATTAGTCTAAAAAAAGCATAGGTTTTAGACCACACGGCCTTGCACACGGGCGTGCCAGTAGCCGTGCACAAACAGAGAAGAATTTCTTTTCCCAACACGGGCTGCAATACCAGTCCACGCCCTTGCTAACTACCCGTGCGAGGTTACTAACTTGTCGAGCACGGGTAAAACACGCCTGTGCCACCAAACCGTGCCAACATCTGACTTGTCGAGCACGGGTAAAACACGCCCGTGCCACCAAACAGTGCCAACATACTAACTTGTTGACCACGGGTAGAACACGCCCGTTCTACATGACCGTGTGAATAAAAACACGGGCATGCCTCTGAACCCACGGCCGTGGCCAATTACCTGAACGCGCCCAAAATTTAAAATCGCGAAAAACACGGGCACTTTAAAGCAGAACACTGGCGTGGCCCATGCCCGTGCCTCCCACCCCTATTTAAGAAACTCAACCGTTCATCTCGCCCAACCCCAACCCTAAATCAATTTTCTCACCCCCTTCTTCCCAAAAATCCAGCCACCACACAAAAATCAACCACATTGTGACTCCCTCCACCGTCCACCCCTCTCAAATCCCCATACAACCCATTCCACGCTCGTACCACTGCCGTGCTACCGAATTCCACGCCCCTGCCACCAGCGTGTTCGTGCTGCAAACTCGCACCACCACCGTTCCCAGCCCGTGTCCGACAGAAAACACCACCATTATACCGGGTTCCTTTCTTTAACTCAATTTTGACAAATTTCATATTATTTTCATAACCTTGCATATTATTTCAATATTAATTATTTTGATTTCGTGTAGTTTTAAGTCTAATTTTCTCATGTTTATTACATAATTGTGAAAGTGCTATTAGTAGTCATCATTGATGCTATCGCAAATTTCGATTTTGAATTGGTTGCATTTTTTTTAGTTTTAAGAAGAATTCTTTCTCATGTTTATTATGTTACTGCTCATTTATGCTATTGGCTGCTTATTTGAGAATTTAGAACTTGGAATGCATTTTGGTACAATTTGTTTTCAGGCACCATGTCGTCATCACGACCAAAAAGATTCGTAACCGCCTCAAGCAAGAAAAGAAAAGGGCCCGGATCATCTTCAGCAAGTGCTTCTTCCGAGCTACGACACTAATTTCTACGTTTTCCCAAGGGAATCCAAGAGGATCGATATAAGGCACTATGAGAATGACCGCTCAGAACCGGTAGGCGTATCAATTGGGCTGCTTTAGAACAAGTCGGCCTCGTAGATGATGTTCGAGCCTTGCTCACCACCGAGCCGTGGGATAAATTCTTCACAATCATAGAGCCGACATATTTGGAATTCACATTAGAACTCTGTTCTACTTTCCAACTACAGACTGTGATGGCAAATTTTGATGATCCAGAAACAATACAATTTCGTCTCGGAGGTACCATACGACAACTCAACGTGCCACAATTTGGAGCCACACTGGGACTGTACACCGACGAATTTGCAGAAGAGCATGACCTCTCCGAACTACACCGCCATATTCATTGCACCCCTACAAGTTGTTGGTACGAGATAGGAAAAGGCCCTTACGATCCCAGCCGTTCCAAAGCGACAGCTATGACCCCACCTCTGAGGTACATCCACTCCATTTTGGCACACACAATCACAGGAAGACGCGAAAGCACCAACGTTGTGAATACACACGACGCCTACTACTTATTCTGCATGTCAAACGGACACGTTTTTGACCCCGCCTACTTTATTGCCTGTGCGATTCAAAGACGCATGCAGTCACACAGGAAAGGGATTCTTTCGATGGGCCCTTATATCACACGATTAGCCCGACACTTCGGCATCCTAGAAACCGATGCCCAGAGCTCTTCCCTCACACTGATTGGGCAAATGGCACCTCAGGGCATTCAGACGATGCTGCATATGAGGATGATTAAACACCGTCGTGGAATTGATCCTCCCCAATACCGATTAGCCCCTTCCACTGACACAGAAGAACCCGAGGACATTACTGATGATGTCCCACAGGAGGCACCAGTCCCATCCCAACGACCCTCTTATACAGCAGCTTCACTATCAGATCTCTCGACACGCTTTACATAGTTTGAGCGGTATTGCACTCAGCAGTTCACTAACACAGCGCGACGGTTCGATGGGATTGAGGCGACCCTCCAACAGATATGCTAGCACCTCTATATCTCATCAACAGAACCACCTCAGGACCCGACCGATGACGAGGACCTTTGAGTCCTTTTATCTAATCTTTGTTTGCATCTTTAATGCTATTTTTATCTATCTTTACTTGTCTTAAGCTGAACTTTTTCTATATGCATTACAAATTATTATGATTATCATTGGCTATCTAACCTTCGAGTATGCCTAACAATTATTTAAACCGCCAAAATATCTAACTGATGACTTTGCAGTCTCAACCACGAACTCTTTATACACAAACAAATCACTAGGAGTAATTCACTAAATACATAAGTCATCCTATACCACATCCTTCATCTCAAAGACTCCATCCGAAAATTCAGGAAGTGTTACTTTCCCCTTCTCTTTTGATTTAGTATTACATGTTTTATTACATAACTTTATACATTGAGGGCAATGTACGTCTTAAGTGTGGGGGGTAACAGTACTTAAACTTTTTTTTCATTATTCTCAAATCCCTGAATTATGCCTTGTCTTAAAAGTAATTTTCTCATATTACTAATTAGGATGGAATTTCTGATGATTTATGATTTTTATTGATATGTTTTAGATTAAGTCATTGATAATTGTGCATTGATAATTAAATTTGAAGAATACTAGAGAATCAAGCATGATAAGTCTATTTTTCAGAAATTAAAAATTTTCTAGGTTGTCGAACTGAGTTTAAATATTATCTTGAAGTTTGAAATTTACGAGGTTGACATCAAAATACCTATAATTTTTGTGAGTTTTTGAGCCTTATAGAGCATAAATTCTTTTTCTTGCTCACTTTATTGATTATGAGTATGTCAACACTGATTTGTTATTCTAGAACTTGCATCAATTATACATGTCAAGACCACATTTTTTGATTTGATACACAGAGATGATAAAGGCACCTAGGATCTTACCCACTTACTCCATTAAAAGCCTACCTTCACAAATTAACCCCTAGTGAACCCCTTTTAATCCTAACAACCCTATTTATTAACATAAACGCTAATATTAACCCAGAACCCCTTTGTTTTTGTTATCACCATTCCTTTTGACTACCCTTATATCGAGATCTCATCTGATTAGTTGCCTAATTATGAATTTGAGTAGTTTATCCTTTATTATGTATTTAGTTTGTTCTTAAAAAAAATCAATCAAAACTATATTCATTATTCATTATTAGTTATGTGATTAAACGAGCTTATACATTTAAAATCCAAGTATCGAAAAAAAAGAAGCTCGTATTATTAGTATTATTAGTTTTCAATTGATGTAATTATTATTATTAGTTCATTAGTTCTTAGTTAGGTAATTTGTCAATTCAATCTCGATTCTAACCCTCTAATTCAGCCTTATTCCACACCTTAACCCTAGCCCCGTTACAACCCTAACAAAGACCTTTTGATTTGTGTTTCATCTCATATTTCAGTGGTGGAGATTTGATTTTCATGCAAGCCTATGGGATTAACTCTTCATGTTTGACTTTTGAGTGCCTAAATTCTGAACCTTAAACACTTTGAGTGATTTGAGTGAATCTTTTGTGAGGATGTCAATCCTTGTCGATTTCAAATTAAAGGTAATTATCTAGATAAGGGGAGACGCCTATGTTTTCGAGCTACAAAATCTATGACTTATACTGTTTGAATTTTTAGGACACTTTGAATTGAATTATCCATGTATAAATTATCTATGAATTATGATGAGACACTATCAATGACTATTATGAATTATAGGAAGTTCGTTTTAATTGTAAGTTGAGAATTTTGCTTGAGGACAAGCAAAAGCTTAAGTGTGGGGGTATTTGATAAACCGAAATAGTAACATATTCTAGGCCCACATTTAGTATGCTTTTGGATGAATTATCCCTTGATTTATGTAAAAAGGTGCTCTTAATCCTTTCTTTTCATGTCTTATACTCAGGAAAGCACCCAAGGATAAAAAGAACGAGAAACGGGCTCAAAACGGACCAAAACGGACCTAAGAGGAAATCGACATGGCCTGGACTTGGATCTACACGACCGTGCCAAGTCAATCATCTAGAACACGGTCTAACCCCGACTTACACGGCCGTGTCTCATTAAAGAAATTTGAACACGGCCTATCCACGATTTACATGGGCGTGCGCCATGGCCGTGCCTCTGCTGTGGAGAAGAGCAATTTCATTCGGGAAAGGATACTTAGGGAGAAAGAAACGTATTTCAAAAGCCTATAATACACCCTAAGTATGACCTGAAAAGGAGAGCCGAAAGCCATCGTCTAGGGGCGTCATGCTAGGCCAGAGAAGGCAGATTTGTGGAGATTCACTCAGGGATAGCCAGTTGATCCATCTCAAGAAGCCAGAGTTATACTCAAGACGGAGGATCTCCTCTTCAATTCCTTTAGGGGGTTTTAGGGATTTCTTATGTTTTGTTTTATCTTTTCTCTTGAGATGTTTTCCTTTATTGTTATGAACTAAACCCTTCGAATACCCGAAGGGGATGAAACCTATGATGAATCTTGTTATTTGATTAGTTGAATTATATGATAAATACTTAGTTTGTTCTTAATTATGTGAGCTTAATCCAAATTTAATGTGCTTAGGTGGAGGAGAAATAGACCCTGCCTAAGAGTAGATCCAACATAATTAAGCGGAGTTGATCGCACGCCTAGAGATAGGGTGACGAGATTTTGCCGAATTAGGTGAAACCTAATATGGGAATCCACGATCGATTTATCGCTATTCTAGGGGTTATTATAAGAGAACGAGAGTTCCACTAATTAACCTAGGGTTAGACGTTATTCGCCTCGAGAGAGGGTTTAATATACGTTAGAGAGTCTTACGGATCAAACTAAGTGAATAAATTGTATGGTTCAGTGTTACATAACAAGTGAAGTCTAGGTGGATTCTTCCTAGGGTATCGTCTAAATCAACTGAGTTTTTCCCAAGTTATTTTCCAAATTCATTCTTCTTTGTCTTAGAGTCTTTAGTTTAGTAGTTAATTAATTTAGATTAATAAACAACTTCAATTATTTTAGGCTAAATAATAAAAAGAAAGTTAGTTTTAGTACTTTTAGTTCCTTTGGGTTCGATGATCCGGTCTTGCCTAAACTATACTACTGTTCAATAGGTGCACTTGCCTTTAATCGTTGTCAGAGTTAGTTTCCAGGTTCGATCATTATTTTATAAATTTTAAAACTCTAATTTACAGCGATCATCACTCATACTATCCATCGGCCTATTTTGGTTTGTATGGTAAATGAATTATGGTTATAATGGCATGTATAGGTTAATTAGTAAATGTTGGCTTATAAATGATCTAACTGTAACTAGCCATTGGTATGGCTTGTATTTAGTAAGTTTTGAGTTAAATATAATTATGATTTTATCATGTTTGATATGGGTTTAAAATGAACAAATGATGAGATGGTATAATTATAGGGATGAAGATGATGGTTAAGAATGCTATAAAAATTTATGAATATGTCTATATATATATATGAATAGTTGATTGATAAATTTAGATATTTAACCATATAAATTGAATCTTGAACATATTTAAATGTTGGTGTAAGTAAAAGACCAATTGGGTGAGAAATGAGGCTTGGATATAGCCTTGTTTTTGTCCACACGGGTAGACACACGGGCGTGGGTCTAGGCCGTGTGTGACACACGGTCTAGTACATGGGCGTGTGTCAAGGCCGTGTGTCCCCTGTATCCAGAAATTGCAAAACAGAATGCCCAGGATCGAGCACACGGGCTCCCACACGGGCGTGTCCCTATAGCACATGGGCGTGTGACCCCTGTAATAGAGATTTTTTTTGGGGATTATGCAAAAAATTCCCTATGATCCCGATTTAGTCCCGAATCGTTTCTAATGTATGTCTTGGGCTTCGAGAGCCCAATAGTGGGACATTATAATTACGTTCAGAATATGAATAGTAAAATGACTCGGTTTAATGAAAAATGGTTCTGTAAACTCCGATAATGCCTCATACCTTATTTTGGCGATGGATACGGGTAGGGGGAGTTACAATAAAGAACAAATACCCTCTACCGCGGATTGATGATTTATTTGACCAGTTGAAAGGGGCTACATTATTTTCAAAGATTGATTTGAGATCAGGTTACTATCAGTTGTGAGTCAAAGAGTCGGATGTGCCGAAAACTGATTTCAGAATAAGGTATGGACATTATGAATTCCTGGTTATGCCTTTCGATTTAACTAATGCTCCTACAATTTTTATGGACTTGATGAATCGAATATTCAAACCGTATTTAGACAGATTTTTTGTTGTATTCATTGACGATATTCTGATCTATTCACGAGATGAATCTGAGCATACTGAACACTTGAGAATTGTGTTACAAACTCTACGTGACAAGCAGTTATTTGCAAAGTTTAGTAAATGTGAGTTTTGGCTTCGGGAGGTTGGATTTCTGGGGCATATTGTTTCACCTGACGGTATTAGAGTTGATCCGAGTAAGATTTCTGCTATTGTTGATTGGAAACCTCTAAGAAATGTGTCTGAAGTCCGTAGTTTTTTGGGCTTAGCGGGATATTATCGAAGATTCGTGAAAGGATTTTCGATGATTGCGACACCAATGACACGACTGCTACAAAAAGACGTGAAGTTCGAATGGTTAGAAAAATGTCAGCAGAGTTTTGAACAATTGAAAGTACTGTTAACTGAAGCACCAGTTTTGGTTCAACCGGAAATGGGGAAGGAATTTGTGATTTATAGCGATGCATCATTAAATGATCTGGGATGTGTTCTGATGCATGAAGGAAAGGTTATAGCTTATGCTTCTCGACAATTGAAAGCGCATGAAAAAAACTATCCGACACATGACTTAGAGTTGGCCGCAATTGTGTTCGCATTAAAAATTTTGCGACACTACTTATACGGTGAGAAATGTCACATTTATACGGATCACAAAAGCTTGAAATATCTGATGTCACAGAAAGACTTGAACCTACGACAGCGAAGATGGCTCGAGCCACTGAAAGATTATGAATTTGTGATTGATTATCACCCAGGAAAAGCTAATGTTGTTGTTGATGCCCTGAGCCGGAAATCTTTGATTGTATTACGGGCAATGAATACACAGTTGATGATTTATGATGATGGATCAATATTAGTTGAGTTAAGAGCTACACCGGTATTTCTTCAACATTATAACGTCCCGAATTTGGGACTAGAAGAATTGTGCTTTGGGTCTTAGAAAATTTTTAAGTGAGCGAGAAAATGACAATTGGCATGTGGGCTTTGAGGGTTAATGAATTTGGAGCGTCTAGGGGTGTTAGAGATGTTCTAGGATCAAGTAAGGGTATAGGAAAAATTTTAGTTTTAGCCCAAGGAGGCGTGACTTCAGTTAGTAGGCCTTTTAAATAAATGAAGAAGAAAAATGACACAAAAGAGCTTGTGGTGTAGTGGCAAAGTGGCGCCACTTAGGGAGCAAGGAGGTGGCGTCATTAGCAGGCAAGGGAATCCAAGGTTCGAGTAGTGGCATGGTATTTTGTTGGGGATTTAATTTTTTCCTTCTAGATGGTTAGTAGTGGCGTTGGATGTGAACTCTGAAGGAAGTGTTCATGAGAGAAATTTAAGGAAGGGATAAATGAGCTTATCTTAGAGAAAATTTATGATGAGATTGAGGAGTTATCAGGGAGAAAAGTTAGGAGCTGAGAAGTGTGAAGAGTTGGTGCCGTTGTGGGAAGTGGGTAGTGTATAAATTCGGCTTAGGAGGGTAAATGAGTGCCGTTTTTGGGTCTTTTAGGGGGTATTACGAATTTTCATTGTGGCTGTCGGCATTTGGAGAGTTTTGTAAATAAGTTAGTTTTTCTTTTCTTTATCGAATATCCTGTAGTTACCCTCACACAAGCACATTTTATCTTTTCTTTTCTCCCCCTCATTCTGTTCTTCTGTTTCCGAATTCTTCCATTGCCGAAAAACCTTCATTCCTTTTTGCCAAATTCTCTCTTAGCCAAACTTTTTTATTGCCGAATTAACATCATCTTCTCTTGTCGAAATCCCCCATTAGTGCCGAATCTTTGTTGTTTTCCTCTATCACAAATCAGTTGGTATCTACTCTCAGTCAAGGTTAAAAGCCAAATCTCCTTTGGTAGGCCGCAGGATCTAAGGTTGGATTCGGTAAGTATTCCGTTAACTCCCCTTACTACGTTTTGTTGAAAGCCGAAGGGCGATCTAATTTGTCATTGTCGTGGATCTTGTATTAACAAGGGTAAGGTTCAGAGATAGCTAGCGTGGTAGGATCGTTAGCAAGGATCTAGGGTACACTTGTGATTAGCAGCTAAGGAAGGGCCATTAGAACCCAGGGGCACACGGTAAGGTTACGGTAAGGTTTCGGCTTTTGAGTAAATATTTTTGATTAAGTATGAGTGGTTGATTGAATGTTGGTTGGTTGTAGGATCAAGGCTAAGGATAGGATAGCACGTCGCAGTGATCAAGTGTGTACAAACACTACACACACGATATCGTCAATGCCGAAAAGCTGAAAAGCCGAAAGTGGCTAAACGGGGCCGGTGGGCCCTGAGGCTAAGTTTGATAAAATGGTTTGGTTGATTATACGAATTAAGTTAGCTATGCTTGATACATGATCTGGATATGTTTTGGGCCTAATAGGCCATATGATGAGATTTGGGCCTAACGGGTTGTAAGGACATGAACTGGGCTTGATGGGCTTATGGGGGCGTAGAAAAGTATGTTAGGGTTAATGGACTTTAGGCCTAGCTTGAACAACTTTGTAATTTCATAAGACTTAAGCTAATTAAACATGTCTGTGGACAAGTTGATTAGTTAGAGTGTGGTAACCGACATATGCATGTCTAGGATTGGATCTAGTGAGAGCTTGGTACTTAAGCGGTCCTAGTGACCCACTTCCTCTTTTCTGAGATCCTACCTGGTGCATAGTGTTTGTTCACTTTAACCGTGAGGACTTGTTTTTGGGCCAAAGTTCATAACTAAAACCCGAGAGGGACTAAAATACCCTTGTATTTGTAAAATTACTAAAATACCCTTATATGTGTAAGATTACTAAAATACCCTTATGTGTAAAATTACTAAAATACCCTTATCTGTGTAAAATTACTCAAATACCCTTATATGTGTAAAATTACTAAAATACCCTTATGTGTAGAATTACTGAAATAACCCTGGTTTGTGAAATTACCAAAATACCCCTGGTTTGCGAAATTATCGAAATACCCCTGGTTCGTGAAATTATCGAAATACCCCCGATTTGCAAAATTACCGAAATACCCCCGGTTTGCAAAATTTCTGAAATACCCCCGGTTTGCAAAATTATCGAAATACCCCTGGTTTGTAAAATTACCGAAATACCCCTAGTTTTTGAAATTACCAAACTACCCCCGATTTGCGAAATTACTGTTTTACCCCTAAAATGACAAAATGACCGTTGTACCCTCGTGGTAGTACTAGCATTGTATGTGTTAATTGTATGATTGATTATGCTTGAGATGCGTTGCATACATGGGTTGGTTATGAGTAGAATTACCGAACTACCCCTGTAGGGTAGAATTACCGAAATACCCTTATAGGGTAAAATGATTGATTTGCCCTTGTAGATAAATGATCGACTTGTGCAATGAGTGGACTAATTTGACTGTGGTTGTATGACTGATATGCTTTTATTATATGTTTAAATAATTGTTACTGTGCATGTCCATTTTGCATACACGTGTAATGATTGAGCATGACATACACGACATATTGCATGGGGTTGGGATTATTAATACGGAGGAAGTGCTAATAGGATCGCATGGTCGCTTGACGACTGTGGATCCACCGAAGGCTTTATAGCCACCGCAGGCTTTTTAGCCACTGAGCAGCCATGCTACACCGATAATGTTACCGAGGGCTGTGTGCCATTAATATGGGCTTCGTGCCGTAATTATGGGCTTTATGCCAATACCGAAGGCTTTGTGCTGTTATTATGGCTTTGTGCCAATCATATTTACCGTGGCTATGTGCCTAACATTTATATATTTATGACTCTGTGTCAATATTTGAGGATCGCATAGTCGTATGGTATGGATCCAGGATCGCATGGCCGTATGGTATGGATCCACCGGTGGCTTTAAGCCCAATATATGATTTGCAGCTTTGCTACAACGTTCGGTAGTACCGCAACCGGGCTACCCATGGTGTGTAGCGGAGGGGTGGGTCGAGCTAGAATTCCCCACATGAGCCATAAGGTTGGAAGGGAAATGGTGTGCAGGGTTGGATTTGGGATGGGTGCATTGTATTCATGTGATACTGATGTGATGTGAGGTCGTTATGGGCTAAGGCCCAAGACCACCGATTTTGTTAGGGCTTAGGCCCAATGTGAATATTTGTATGTGATTTGATTGCCAAGGGTTGTACACACTGAGTTTCGAAACTTACACCCTTTTTAATTAATATTTCAGGTGATGCACAGTAAGCGGCTCGACTTGGCAGAGGACTCGGAGATGGCCACACTACAAGCTGATTTGATGTTTTAATTTGTTCAAATGAATTTATTTTTAAATACTTTGTTTTTCATTGGATTGTAATAAAACCATGTATCTCCTAATTGACTTTTCATTTTGGGTTTTATTATTATTGTTTCAACTATCCAGTTATTAAACTTAAATAAAATTTCTAAAGTTAACATGGTTTCCGAAACAACTCAACATATGAATGTTTTCTTAAAAGATGGGCTTATCATCTTAACTTAACAAGATACAAAGGTTTTGGGCTTTTGGGCCTTAAATGGTTAAATAGTAAAATCGTTTTGAAGTGTGCCTGTAATGTGACATTTCAGATTCGGGCCTAACTTCTAGGCCGGGTTTGGGGTGTTACAAACATATTTGCAATGCTCAAAAAAATGACACTGATTTACAAGCTAAACGAATTCAATGTGAGTCTAATTCTGATTCAGAATTTCATATTGGAACTGAAGACTGTTTAATGTTCTGAAAAAGAATTTTTGTACCGAGAAATTCAGAACTCATTCAAAAGATTTTACACGAAGCACACCATAGCTACTTATCTGTTCATCTGGGAAGTACCAAGATGTATAACGATCTGAAACAACTGTACTGGTGGTCGGGTATGAAACGGGATATATCAGAGTTTGTATCGAAATGTCTGATTTGTCAGCAAGTAAAAGCTGAACATCAAGTACCATCGGGTTTACTACAGCCAGTGATGATTCCTGAGTGGAAATGGGATAGAATTACATGGATTTTGTGTCGGGATTGCCTATAACTCCGAAAAAGAAAGACATTATCTGGGTTGTCATTGATCGACTAATGAAATCTGCTCATTTCATATCGGTACATACATATTACTAACTTGATAGATTAGCTGAGTTATACATTGCTGAAATTGTTCGGTTACACGGAGTGCCACTATCTATTTTTTCTGATAGAGATCCGAGATTTACGTCGCGATTCTTGAAGAAACTGCAAGAGGCTCTAGGAACCAAGTTGAATTTCAGTACTTCTTTTTATCCTCAGGACGGTTAGATCGAGAGAGTTATTCAGATGCTCGAAGACATGTTGAGATGTTGTATTTTAGAGTTTGAGGGCATTTGGGAAAAATACTTACCGTTGATTGAATTCGCATATAACAACAGTTTCTAAAAGAGTATAAAGATGGCACCGTACGAAGCTTTATATGGCCCCAAATGTCAAACTCCACTATACTGGATCGAATTGAGTGAGAAAAAGATTCACGGGGTTGAATTGATCAGAGAAACTGAAGAAAAGGTGAAAACGATTCGCGACAGTTTAAAAGCAGCTTCAGATCGACAGAAATCCTACGCAGATTTGAAACGTAGAGAAATCGAATTTCAAGTCGGGGACCGAGTGTTTCTAAAGGTGTCACCGTGGAAAAAGGTTCTTCGATTCGGCCATAAAGGAAAGTTGAGTCTGCGTTTAATCGGGCCGTATGAAGTTATTGAACGGATAGGGCTAGTGGCATATCGACTAGCTTTACTGTCAGAACTTGAAAAGATCCATAATGTTTTTCACGTTTCTATGCTACATCGATACAGATCTGATCCGTCACATGTGATTTCTCCGGTAGATGTTGAGATACAAGCTGATTTAACGTATAGTGAAGAACCGATCATGATTTTGGCTCGTGAAATCAAAGAGTTGAGAAATAAACGCATAGCCCTAGTAAAGGTTCTCTGTCATAAACACAAGATTGGGGAAGCTACGTGGGAACCCGAGGAAACTATGTGAAAATAGTACCCTAACCTCTTTGCCGGTAAGATTTTTGGGGACGAAAATCCCTAAGGGGGGAGAGTTGTAACAACCCATTTTTGTGTCAAATCGGAATAGTGGTTTTGGGAACAAAAATTTGAGGTTAAAATATTATTTTATTATTTTATTATTGTTTACAGCATGATAGAATTATTATGTGAAAGTTTCGTAAAGAAATTTTACCGTTTAAATGCTTAATTAGGTAAAAAAGACTAAATCGCGTAAAGTGTAAAACTTGTGTGCTATTAGTTTAATGTGCTTAATAGCTATGGTTTATTAAAATAGAAGTCCTTATGTTGTAATTAGTCCATTTATAATGTAATTGGACATTCTTGGACATTGTTTAAATGATTTTTATATTTAATTAATAAGGTTATTAAAGTAAATTAGTAATTAATGTTAAATTAAATAAAACAAATCCATGTATCATCTTTTATTTCCCCATCTTCAACCGATTCTAGGGCTTGAGAAGCCATTTATATTCTTCTTCATTCGGCCATGTTAAATCTATGCAATTAGGTACGTGTTTTGTTCAGTTTTTAATGATTTTTTTACGTTTTTGAGATCGTTGCTTTGTATTCCAGCTAGCCCGTACCCTAGATTTTGTAATTTTTGAAGATTTAACATGTTTCCATTGTTGAATACTTGAGTTCTTTGATGTTTAATGATAGATTATGGAATATTGATGATAGTTAAACTAGTTTTGTAAAGTAATTTTTGACAAAAATGTAAAATAGGGATTAAATTGTGAAATTGTAAAATGTGGTGGTTAAAAGTGTGAAATAATGGAAGATATGGGCTGCTAGGAGTCCCTATGAAATTCAGCTAGGCATGGGCTGGTACTAAATTGCATGAATTTGCAATTTTATGTGATAGGACTAAATTGTAAAAATGTGAAAAGTATAGGGTAAATGTGTAAATTTGCTAAAATATTAATTATGGACTAAATTGAATAGATTAAATGCTGAATGTACTGAATTTGATAATATATAGATCAAGATAAGCCGAGATCAAGTTTGGATCGAGGAAAAGGGAATATTGACGAGTAGTCAATAGTTTTTATCCGAGCGATACGAGGTAAGTTCGTATAATTAGAATCAAACTTTTGAATACTTGTAATTATTGAAATGAATGTATGTGATTGAATAATTGATATACTTGAAGAATGCTTTATTGATATAATCTACTGGTTACCGAGCCCCGTTTGAACTGTATGAATTCATAGGATACGAGTGACATGTTACTAGGGTTATTATTTTGGTTGAGCTCCTGCATTTGTTGCGGACTCACCACAGCTCGTATGAGCTTACCGATATATCAGCTCATAAGAGCTTACTGTTCAGCTCATCAGAGCTTATCGTTTTAGCTCAATAGAGCTTACTGTTCATCAGCTCAGGAGGAGCTTACAAATCAAGGCTCGTAAGAGCATAAATGATAATGAATTGATGGATTACTAATGTTTATCACCCGAGTATCCTTTGGAGTTCTAATAGGTTCAACGGGCATAAATTTTGTTTATACGGATGAGTACTGTTGCTGAATGAATTATTGATTATATGATTGAGAATGAAATGTTGGATGCAATATATATGGAGTATTGAATTGTGATTAATAGATGATTTCATGTATTAATATGACTAACCTATGGATGAATGCTTGTGTTAGGCATATGGAAATTTTATGGTGTTTACCTTATATTTTTTGTATTGAATTGGTAAGTTTAATTCTAAATTATACGGGCTTACTAAGCTATAAAGCTTACTCTGTTTCTTTTTCTATGTTTTATAGAGGTTCGTTAGCTCACTCGTTTTGGACAAGTCGGAGTTGCACATCACACTATCCAATTTCCCATTGGTACTTTTAAACTTGTGGATATATGTAAATATGGCATGTATAGACTAGTTTAAAAGATGTTAGTTATGTTACTTGATATCATGAATTTGGTATGTTTTTGTGTATAAGTTAAGACATGTTATTTGGCTTATTTTGGTACTATGTTTTGATTGTGTATAAGTGTGCAATTATGGTATGTTTTGGGCAAGGAATTGATGGAATGAAAATGTGCAAAAGATGTCTTGTTATGTATTTGATATATGAATGGATTATGCATGATGTTAATTAGACATTTGAGTACTAAGTTGAATTGGTATAATATAGGTATGAAATGTTATGGAATGGTTGCTTATTGGGTTATGAAATGTCACCATTTATGCTTATGTTTTCTTGTGAAAATAGGGTGGCAAAATGGCTATGCAAATAGCCTATTTTTGTGCACACGGGCAGGGACACGGGCGTGTGACTCAACCGTGTGTGACACATGATCATGTTACACGGCTGTGTGTCCCCTGGTGTTGAAATGGAATTGAAGTTAGTATGCTCCACATGGCCTCACACACGAGCGTGTGATTGGCCGTGTGGTACAAGTCAGTATACCCCCTAAATGGCACACGGCCTAGTACACAGGCGTGTGACTTGGTCGTGTTGATAAGTCAGTATACCTTACAGTTTTTGCATGGCCTGGCACACGGGCGTGTCCTCGGCCGTGTGACACAAGTCCGTATGTATGCCCTGTTTTCACACGGTCTAAGACATGGGCGTGTCTACTAGTCGTGTGAGGCACACAGCCTGTTCACACGGGTGTGTGATACTTCAAATTTTGAAATCTTTTTAAGTTTCCAAAATTTTCATATGTTACCGATTTAGTTTCGAATGCATGATTTAAGCTGTGTATCATGATTTTGTTGGTTTTGTCCTTGTAACCTGCCACTGATAGTTATTCAGTGACATTTCTTCAATAAACTCGTAGGCTACTTCAGGAGTTCTGTTGTCCAGGGTTCCACCGGCAGCTGAATCAATTAGTTACCTCGTTGAGGGGTTTACACCATTATAGAAAGTTTGGACTTGGAGGCACAAGGGTAAACCATGGTGCGGACACCTTCTCAAGAGATCCTTGTATCTCTCCCATGCGTCGTATAATGTCTCTAAATCCATCTGCACAAAAGAAGAGATATCATTAGTAATTTGGCCGTTTTGGTGGTGGGAAATATTTTAATAAAATTTTTTGGTCATTTGATCCCATGTAGTGATTGACCCTCGTGGTAATGAGTTTAACCAACTGTTTAGCTTTATTACTTAATGAAAAGGGAAATAATCAAGACGGATGGCATCATCGGAAATGCCATTTATTTTGAAGGTATCACAGAACTCTAAAAAATTAGCTATATGAGTATTTGGGTCTTCGATCCCTGTAAACCATCAAATTGAACAAATTGTTGAATCATTTGTATAGTGTTAGGTTTTAATTCAAAATTATTAGCAGACTATAGCAGCCTAACAATACTTGATTCTCGCTCCCGTTAAATGAGGTTTAGCATAATTATACATAGTACGCGAGCATTATTTTCTCGCCATATCTTGTGGTGGTGGATTATTCTCGTCCATCCCTTGAAGAGGATTGGATCCGCCTTCTCGCTCTTTTTCTCAGTGTAATTTAGGGCTCGCCTAATTTCTCTACGATTCTATGAGCGGTAGCTTCAATATCACTGTCGTATACTAGTGGTCCTCTCGGGTTCCTTCTAGTCATAAACTAGAGGTACCTGCTAGGAAAAGAAAGAAAGAAAATTTAGCAAAGTTAAAAACAAAACAAAAACAAAAATAAAAGTAAATTACGGAAAATAATGGCTAAAGTAATAAAAATAGAGCTTTCTTAATATTTTAGTTCCCCGGCAACGGCGCTAAAAACTTGATCGTTGTTTTCGCGATGTCAAAGTCTTAAAATTTATAAAAGAGAATGATCGAACCTAGAAACTAACTATGACAACGATTTGAGGCAAGCGCACCTATCGAACAGTAGTATAGCTTAGGCAAGACCGGATTATCGAACTCAAAGGAACCAAAAGTACTAATACTAACTTTCTTTTTATTATCTAGCCTAAAATAAGTGAAGTTGTTTTTTAATCTAAATTTAACTAACTACTAAGCTAAAGATGCAAAGACAAAAAGAATGAATTGGGGAAATACCGTTGGAAAAACTAAGTTTATTAAGATGATACCCTTAGGAAGAATCCACCTAGATTTCACTTGTTATCTAACTCTGAACCAGACGATTTATTCACTTGACTTGATCCGTAGGACTCCCTAATGTATATCAAACCCTCTCTCGGAGCGAATAACGTCTAACCCTAGGTTGATTAATTAAAATCTCTTTCTAATTAAAACCCCTAGAATTGCATTAACTCGATCTATGGACTCCCATATTAGGTTTCACCCTAATCCGGCAAAATCTCGTCACCCTATCTCTAGGCGCGCGATCAACTCCGCTTAAGTATGCTAGATCTACTCTTAAGTAGGGACTTTTGCTCCTCCACCTAAGCACATCAGACTTGAATCAATATCCCGGAAATATTAACACAAGAATTAAGAACACATAATTAAGAACAAATCAAGTATTTATCATATAGTTCAGCAAACGATAACAAGATTCATCTAAGTTTCATCCCCTTCAGGTATCTGAAGGGTTTAGTTCATAACAATAAAAGAAAACATCTCAGAAGAAAAAGTAAAACAAAACAAAAGAAAACCCCTAAAACCCCTGAAGGAATTGAAGGAGAGATCCGCCGTCTTGAGTAGAATTTCGGCTTCTTGAGATGGATCAACTGGCTATCTTCGAGTGTTTCCCACAAATCTGACCTTTTCGGCTCGGCTCCTTGGCCTAGCTCACCGCCCTCTTCTAGGTTATACTTAGGGTGTTTATATAGGCTTTTGAAATAGGTTTCTTTGCCTCTAAGTATCCTTTTCTGAGTGAAATTGCTCTTTTCCACGACAGGGACACGGCCATGGCACACGCCCGTATGAATCGTCTTTAGGCCGTGTTCAGACTTTTAATGAGGTACACGCCCGTGTAAATCGTGATCAGCCCGTGTTCTAGTCTATCAAGGAGACACGGCCGTGTTGGCTCAACTCCAGGCCGTGTCGATTTTTACTTTGGCCCAATTTGGTCTGTTTTGAGCCCGTTTCTCGTTCTTTCCATCCTCCGGTGCTTTCCTGAGTATAAAACATGAAAAGAAAGGATTAAGAGCACATTTTTACATAAATCAAGGGATAAATCATCCAAAAGTATGCTAAATGTGGGATTAAAATATGTTACTTTTACGGTTTATCACATACCCCCACACTTAAGCTTTTGATTGTCCTCAAGCAAAATTCTCAACTTTCAATTAAAACGAACTTTCCATGATTCAATATTCCTATTAACAATGTCTCATCATAATTCATAGATAATTTATACACGGATAATTTAACTCAAAGAGTCCTAAAGATTCAAACAATATAAGTCATACATTTGTAGCACAAAACATAGGTGTTTCCCCTCATCTAAATAATTACTTCTGATCCAAAACCTACAAGGATTGACATCCTCATAAAAGATTCACTCAAATCACTCGAAGTGTTTAAGGTTCAGAATTAAGCACTCAAATGTCAAACCTAAAAAGTTAATCCCATAGGCTTGCATGAAAATCAAATCTCCACCACTGTAATATGAAATGATGCACAAATCAAAAGGTCTTTATTAGGGTTGTAACGTGGCTTGGGTTAAGGTGTGGATAAAGGCTGAATTAGAGGGTTAGAATCGAGATTGACCTGAAAAATTACCTAACTAGAAACAACAAACTGAAAAATAAATAATTAATTACATGAATTGAAACTTTGAAACTAATAATACGAGCTTCTTAGACTTTAACGTATAAGCTCGCTTTTCATCATACTAATACTGAATATACTTCAATTTTTTTTAAGAACAAATCATAATAAAGAACTTTAAGAATTGAAATAAAGAACATAGTTAGGCAACTAGTCAAATCAAATCTCGATAAAAAAGGGTAGTCAAGAAGAAAGGTGATAACAAATACAAAGGGTTTTGGGTTAATATTAGTGGGTGAGTCAATAAAAAGGGTTGTTAGGATCAAAGGGGTTCACTAGGGGTTAATTATGAAGGTAGGATTTTTATGGAGTAAGTGGGTTAAATCCTAGGTGCCTTTATCATTTCTGTATATCAAATCAAAGATGTGGTCTCAACATGTATAATCGAGGCAAGTTCTAGAATAACAGTTCAATGTTGACACATTCATAATCAAGAAGTGAGCATGAAAAAGGATATATGTTCTTATAAGGCTCAAAATCTCACAAAAAATTATGGGTATTTTGATATCAACCTCGTAAATTTCAAATTTCAAACTAATATTCAAATTCAGGTAGACAACCTAGAAAAATTTTTAATACCGAAAAATAGACTTATCATGCTTGATTCTCTAGTATCTTAGAATTTAATTATCAATGCACAATTATCAATGACTTAATCTAAAACATATCAATAAAAAATCATCAATTATGGGAATTTCATTCTAATGATAATATGAGAAATTTACTTTAAGACAAGGCATAATTCAGGATTTGAGAAAAATGCAAAAGTTTGGCACCTAATTTCAGGAATTTGAGAATAATGAAAAAGTTAGGCACCTTTTTAGGTTGTTCACCCCCCCACACTTAAGATGTACATTGCCCTCAATGTACAAAGATATAGATAATTGCATGATAATAATAAAATCATAAGATATGGGGAAAAGTGAAACTCCCTGAATTTTGGATGGATTCCTTGAGTCGGAGGTGACAGATGACTTATGTAGCAGTGAGTTACTCCTAGTGATTTGTTCGTTATTTTTGAGTGTACAATTGAAACTGCGAAGTCATCAGTTAGATGTCTAGGGGGCGAAATTAAACAAGTGTTTGTTAGTAATACTCTAAGGTTAGATAGCCAATGATAACATGAATAACATAAAGGTATGAAACATAGAAAGCAAAAGACTTTAAATTAAGACAAATAAAAATTAGAACGAAAGAACTAAAAATAAAGAAAAGAAAACTAAAAATAAGGAAAATGAAAGGACTCGGAGGTCCTCATCATCAGTGGGTCTGCTTGGTGGTGTCGGTGAAGAAATGTGGAAGTGATGACAAATCTGCTGGAGGGTGGCCTCGATATCACAGTCAAAACGCCGAATCGTGTCGGTGAATTGCCGAGTACTGATATGCTCGGCCCGAGTAAGGCATGCAGAAATGTCTGAAAGTGAAGCTGCTGCATGGGTGGGCCGCTGGCTCGGGAGTGGTGGCTTTTGTGGTGGTGGGACATCATCAGTAATGTCCTCGAGCTCCTCCTCTTCAGTGGGAAGGGCTAATCGGTATTGAGGAGGATCGGTCCCACGACGATATTTGATCATCCTCATGTGCAGCATAGTTTGGATGCCTCGAGGTACCATCTGCCCAATTAGTGTGAGAGAGGAGGTCTGGTTGTCAGTGTTGAGGAGGCCGAACTACCGAGCTAAACATGTGATGTATGGGCCCATCGATAGGATTCCCCTCCTATGTGGCTCCGTCTGGTGCTGGATGGCACGGGCTATGAAGTAGGCTAGGTCGAAGACGTGCCCGTTTGACATGCACCATAGGTAGTAGACTTCGTGAGTGTTTACGACGCCGGTGCTCTCGCGTCATCCTGTAAGAGTCTGAGCCAAAATTGCGTGCATGTACCTCAGAGACGGGACCAGGGCCGTCGCCTTGGAGCGACTGGGGTCGTAGTTGGCCTTGTGGGGGGCTAAGTCGTACCAACAGCTGACGGGGGTATGGTGGATGTGGTGGTGTAGCTCGGAGAGGTCATGTTCTGCTACGAAATCATCTATGTAAAGTCCGAGTATGGCCCCGAATTGTGGCACATTCAGTCGTCGTACGGTGCCTCCTAAACGAAATTGTATCGACCTGGATCATCATATTGTGCCATCACCGTCTGGAGTTGAAAGGTGGAGCAGAATTCTAAGGTAAGTTCCAAGTACGTGGGCTCGATGATGGTGAAAAATTTATCCCATGGATCGATTGTAAACAGGGCTCGAACATTATCTGCGAGACCGGCCTGCTCTAAAACGGCCCAATCAATGCACCTATCGGTGCCGAGGGGTCGCGCTCGTAGTGTCTTGTACTGTTCCTCTTGGGCCTCTTCAGTAAATTGGAGGAACCGGTGGCGCACTTCGGAGGATGCGCTAGTGGAGGATGAGTCGGGTCCCTTCCGTTTCTTAGAAGTGGCGGCTGCTGTTCATTTTGCTCATGACGATGACATTGTACCTGAAAATAGTTTATATTCAAATAATTGTCTACCATATAATATCAAGTATTTTGATCGGTACCCAGCAATATGTGAATGCTAAATAAAACATTTCAACCATGAGACATTATATTTATAAAATTGACTAATTAGCAATCAAATTAGTTCTAAAATTCAAGAAATTATTCTACATAATACTAAAAGTAAAAAGGAACTAAATAACATGCAATTTTAATCAAACAATAGTTAGAATAGATGAAAATGGAATAGTGAAGAGTGACCAGCAGTGTTTTGGGGTGTGTGGCGACATGAACGGCGAAGCATAGTCGGTGGCGGTGGTGCACGATCGTGTACTGTGAAATTTCTTGATTTGCACGGCGATGGCGAGGGCGTGTGCTTCTGTTTGACACGGGCGTGGCTGCATTTTTGTATGGGTATTTGAGAGGAGGGAAGGTGGGGGAGTTGTGGGGGTCAAAATGGTGGTGATTTCTTTGTGGTGGCCAGACTAGGGAAGGAGGGGCTGAGAGAATCGGTTTAGGGTTGTGGTTTGGGGAAGATGAGAGGTTAAGTTCTTTAAATAGGGGTGAGAGCACGGGCAAGGGCCACGCCCGTGTTCGATTTTAATCAGCCCGTGTTTTTCGTGATTTTGAATTTTGGGCGCGTTCAGGGTGTTGGCCACGGTCGTGGTCAAGGTGCCACGCCCGTGTTCTTCTTCACACGGTTGTTTAGAACGGGCGTGTTTAGCCCGTGTTCAACAAGTCAGTATAGTTCATGGTTGCTCAGCACGGGCGTGTCCTGCTCGTGTTTGGTAGGTCAGTATAGTCCACGGAAAGTCGGCACGGGCGTGGACTATTATCGCAGCCCGTGTTGGGAAAAAAATTCTTCTTTGTCGTGCATGGCTACTAGCACGCCCGTGGTTTGTCCCCTGGCTTCCACACAGCCACGGGCACGCCCGTGTGCAATGCCGTGTGGTCTAAAACCTACTTTTTATTGGATTAGTATGAGATTAAATGCTAAAAATTAAGGATCTAATGTTAGTGAGGTTAGTGCTCGGGTTGCCTCCCGAGAAGCACTTGTTTAAAGTCTTAAGCTAGACTTACCCTGTTTTCATTTCTAGAAGAAAGTTCACGAAGCTGAAGCTCCTCTCTCATTTCCCTAAAATTTTCACCATTATAGATTTTGAGTCGGTGACCATTTACCTTGAATATGCCTTGAGTGGGATGAGTTACCTCTATTGTTCCATAGGGAAAGATTGTTTTAATCATGAATAGGCCTGACCATCTTGATTTCAGTTTCCCAGGAAACAATTTAAGCCTTGAGTTGTATAGCAAGACCAAGTCCCCTACTTCGAATTGTTTCGATTTCTTTAGACGAGCATCATGGCGTCGCTTTGTTGCCTTCTTGTATAGCTTCGAGTTCTCGTAGGCATCAGCTCTCCATTTGTTTAGCTCGTTCATCTGCATCATTCTTTTCTTTCCTGCAGCTTTAAGATCGTAATTTAAAAATTTTATAGCCCAAAAAGCTTTGTGTTCTAACTCGAATGGTAGATGACGGCTTTTCCCGTAGACAAGTTTGTATGGGGATGTTCCTAAAGGGGTTTTAAAGGTTGTTCTATAGGCCCATAAAACGTCATCTACTTTTATTGCCCAATCTTTTCTGTTTGATTCAACCATTTTTTCTAGGATGCGTTTAAGTTCTCGGTTTGCTACTTCAACTTGCCCACTGGTTTGAGGGTGATATGGGGTAGCTATCTTGTGGTGTACTCCATATTTCTTTAAGACTTTGTCAAATTGAGTATTACAAAAATGAGTGCCCCTATCACTAATGATAGCTCTAGGTGTTCCAAATCGAGAGAACAGTTTCTTGAGAAACTTAACTACTACTCTAGCATCATTGGTAGGTAAAGCTTCAGCTTCCACCCATTTTGACATGTAATCAACTGCCACTAGGATGTATTTATTTCCAAATGAACTAGGGAATGAACCCATAAAATCAATACCCCATACATCAAATATTTCACATGATAGCATATATGTTTGAGGCATTTCATCACGTTTAGAAGCATTGCTGTTCTTTGGCATTTATCACACGGCGACATACTGTTGGCATCTTTGAATAGAGTGGGCCAATAAAAACACGATTCAAGTATTTTATGTCTTTGTCTTAATGCCACTTTGTAGTGTCCTCTGAAGGTCTGAATGGCAATGTTCCAGATTTTGCTTGCTTTCGCCCTTGTAACGCATCTCCAAATTACTTGATCTGCACATATACGGAAAAGAAAAGGATCTTCCCAAAAATAGTTTTTCGCATCAGCAAAGAATCGTTTCTTTTGATGATGTGTTAACCTTTTAGGTAAGATGTTAGCCGCTAAATAATTCGCAATATCTGCAAACCATGGTACCTCGAAGTTGGTTATAGAAAAGAGGTGTTCTTCAGGGAACGAGTCATTTATATCTCTTTCGTCGAGCTCTTCGATATGTGGGTTCTCAAGCCTAGAGAGGTGATCTGCTGCAAGGTTTTCAGCTCCCTTCTTATCCTGTATTTCCAAATCAAATTCCTGTAAAAGTAAAATCCATCTTATGAGTCGAGGTTTTGCATCAGGTTTAGTTAAAAGATAACGAAGAGCGGAGTGGTCTGTGTAAACGAAAACTTTAGATAATACTAAATATTGTCTGAATTTATCAAATGCAAAGACCACAACTAGTAATTCTTTTTCAGTGGTGGTATAATTTTCTTGCTTGCGTTGTTAATGTCTTCTTTGGCGTAATAGATTGGTGGAAGTGCTTGTCTCTTCTTTTGCCCTAAAAGCGCACCTCTTTGCAAAATCACTTGCATCACACATTAGTTCAAAAGGAAGATTCCAATCGGGGGCAATTATAAATGGGGTATTTATTAACTTCTCTTTAAGGATATTAAATGCATCTAAACATTCCTGATTAAAATTAAAAGGTACATCTTTTTCTAGCAATTTCGTTAGAGGCTTAGCTATTTTAGAAAAATCTTTAATAAATCTTCTATAAAATCCCGCATGTCCCAAAAAGCTTCTAATAGCCTTAACTGAACTAGGAGGAGGTAATTTTTCTATGGCTTCGACTTTTTCTTTATCTACCTTGATTCCTTTACTAGAGATTTTATGTCCCAATACAATTCCCTCTTGTACCATAAAGTGACATTTTTCCCAATTTAAAACAAGGTTTGTTTCTTCACATCTCATTAGAACTCGTTTTAAATTTTTAAGGCAAAGATGGAAAGAATTACCGAATACCGAAAAATAGTCCATGAATACCTTCATAATGTCTTCCACAAGTTCGTCAAAGATTGCCAACATGCAACGCTGAAAAGTAGCAGGAGCATTACATAATCCAAAAGGCATTCTACGATAAGCAAATGTACCGTATGGGCATGTGAATGTTGTTTTCTCTTGATCTTCAGGTGCTATTGGGATTTGGAAATAACCGAAAAGTCCATCTAGGAAGCAATAGTACATATGCCCAGATAACCTTTCTAACATTTGATCAATGAAGGGCAGAGGGAAGTGAACTTTCCTAGTGGCGTCGTTCAGCTTCCTATAATCAATGCAGACTCTCCAACCTGTGACTGTTCTGGTGGGAATTAGTTCATTCTTTTTGTTGGCTACCACCGTCATGCCTCCTTTCTTTGGAAAAACCTGCACAGGACTTACCCAATTGCTGTCAGAAATAGGATAAATTATTCCAGCATCTAGAAGTTTAATTACCTCAGCTTTCACAACTTCTTTTACGTTGGGATTCAATCGTCTTTGAGGTTGCACACATGGCTTGTATTCCTCTTCCATTAAAATTTTGTGGGTGCAAAACGATGGGCTTATTCCCTTAATGTCAGAGATTTTCCAAGCTATGGCTCTTTTATGTTCTCTTAGTACCTATATCAGCTCCTCCTTTTCCTTGAGTTCTAATTCTGAAGAGATAATTACCGGTAGCGTAGAATTGTCCTCGAGGAATGCATATTCTAAGTGTTTCGGCAACTGTTTAATTCTAATTTGGGCAGCTCATCAATGGAGGGTTTTTGTTTTAGTTCGTAATTGACTTTAATGCTCTCTTCTTTCGTATGTCTAGATGAAGATGTATTCAAATTTAGCTCGTCAACTTCATCTTCTTCCCCCTCTTCTTAAGTCAGGCACAGTTCCATCGTGTCATCATGTATAATTTCATGTAATGAGTTTTGAATGATATTATCAGTGGTATCAACAAAATAACAGGAATCGTCTTGTTCTCTAGAGTATCTCATGGCATCATAAATTTGAAAAATAATTTCCTCATCACCTATCCTTACTGCAAGTTTACGTCACCTACATCGATAACAGCCCTAGCAGTAGCTAAAAAAGGACGCCCTAAAATTAAGGGAACCTCAATGTCCTCATCCATGTAAAGCACGACAAAATCAACACGGAAAATAAATTTATCAATTTTTACCAAAACATCTTCAATAACTCCTCTAGGATATTTAATAGATCTATCAGCTAACTGAATACTCATCCTAGTGGGTTTTGGTTCCCCCAGATCTAGTTGTTTAAACATTTTATAAGGCATTAAATTAATACTGGCACCTAGATCAGCTAATGCTTTCTTAATGTTTAAACTACCAATTAAACAGGGAATAGTAAAACTTCTTGGGTCTTTTAATTTGGTTGGTAACTTGTTTTGGAGGATGGCTGAACATTCTTCATTAAGCTCCACTGTTGATATTTCTTCGAGCTTCCTTTTATTCGTCAGGAGTTCTTTTAAGAATTTTGCGTACGTTGGCATCTGTGAAATGGCTTCAACAAAGGGTAGGATAATATGTATTTGTTTAAAAAGTTCAAGAAATTTACCGTATTGGGCATCTAATCGGTCTTTCTTCAACTTTGCCGGATATGGGATTTTTGATTTAATTTCTTTGCGTACTGGAGTTACATCCTCAACTCCCTCATTCTTTGCTTGGTCATCTTCATGTGGTATTTTTCTCTTTGGTTCGACTAACTCCTTTCCACTTCTCAGTGTAACCGCCTTTGCCTATTCTGTTCCTTTAGAAAAAATCTCTGATCAAATTTCAGAAATCATCTTAGTAAGTTGTCCAACTGACTTAGTAAGTTCCCCGACTTGATTCTCGATCCCTTTGATCGATGCTTGTTGATTCTTAAGGGTGGTTTCAGTGTCTTGGAGACGGTTATCTGTGGCTGCCATGAATTTTGTCAGCATCTCTTCAAGGTTCGGCCTCTTTTCCTGTGGATAGGGCTGATTTTGGAAATTTTGATGAGGTTGTTGTCTTTGAATTCCTTGATTTCCTTGACCTCCCCATGAAAAAATTTAGGTGGTTCCTCCAACCTGGATTATAAGTATTGCTATAAGAATTATTATTAGATCTGAAATTATTACCTATATAGTTCATCTGTTCGCTTTCTATGCCCGGTTGGTAGGGTGGGTGCTCAGGATTCGCCACAGTTCCACTTGCGTCACACTGCATTACTGGATGTACCTGCGAAGAACATAAACTATCAAGCTTTTTATTCATCATCTCTACCGGTGTTGATAGCATGGTTACTGCGTCGAGGTTGAAAACTCCGGCTGATTTTTTTGGTTTTGTCCTTGTAACCTGCCACTGATAGTTATTCAGTGACATTTCTTCAATAAACTCGCAGGCTGCTTCAGGAGTTCTGTTGTTTAGGGTTCCATCGGCGGCTGAATCAATTAGTTGCCTCGTTGAGGGGTTTACACCGTTATAGAAAGTTTGGACTTGGAGCCACAAGGGTAAACCATGGTGCGGACACCTTTTCAAAAGATCCTTGTATCTCTCCCATGCGTCGTATAATGTCTCTAAATCCATCTGCACAAAAGAAGAGATATCATTTCGTAATTTGGCCGTTTTGGCCGGTGGGAAATATTTTAATAAAAATTGTTCGGTCATTTGATCCCATGTAGTGATTGACCCTCGTGGTAATGAGTTTAACCGCTGTTTAGCTTTATTCCTTAATGAAAAGGGAAATAACCGAAGACAGATGGCATCATCAGAAACGCCATTTATTTTGAAGGTATCACAGAACTCTAAAAAATTAGCTATATGAGTATTTGGGTCTTCGTCCTGTAAACCATCAAATTGAACAAATTGTTGAATCATTTGTATAGTGTTAGGTTTTAATTCAAAATTATTAGCATCTATAGCAGGCCTAACAATACTTGATTCTACTCCTATTAAATGAGGTTTAGCATAATCATACATAGTACGCGGAGCATTATTTTCTGCCACATCTTGTGGTGGTGGATTATTCTCGTCCATACCTTCAGTAGGATTGGATCTGCCTTCTCGCTCTATTTCTGTGTAATTTAGGGTTCGCCTAATTTCTCTGCGATTCCTACGAGCGATAGCTTCAATATCACTGTCATATACTAGTGGTCCTCTCGGGTTCCTTCTAGTCATAAACTAGAGGTACCTACTAGGAAAAGAAAGAAAGAAAATTTAGCAAAGTTAAAAACAAAACAAAAATAAAAATAAAAGTAAATTGCGGAAAATAATGGCTAAAGTAATAAAAATAGAGCTTTCTTAATATTTTAGTTCCCCGGCAACGGCGCCAAAACCTTGATTGTTGTTTTCGCGATGTCAAAGTCTTAAAATTTATAAAAAAGAATGATCGAACCTGGAAACTAACTATGACAACGATTTGAGGCAAGCGCACCTATCGAACAGTAGTATAGCTTAGGCATGACCGGATTGTCGAACCCAAAGGAACCAAAAGTACTAATACTAACTTTCTTTTTATTATCTAGCCTAAAATAAGTGAAGTTGTTTTTAATCTAAATTTAACTAACTACTAAGCTAAAGACGCAAAGACAAAAAGAATGAATTGGGGAAATACCGTTGGGAAAAATTAAGTTGATTAAGACGATACCCTTAGGAAGAATCCACCTAGACTTCACTTGTTATCTAAACTCGAACCGCAGACGATTTATTCACTTGACTTGATCCGTAAGACTCCCTAATGTATATTAAACCCCTCTCTCAAGCGAGTAACGTCTAACCCTAGGTTGATTAATTGAAATCTCTTTCTAATTAAAACCCCTAGAATTGCATTAACTCGATCTATGGACTCCCATATTAGGTTTCACCCTAATCCGGCAAAATCTCGTCACCCTATCTCTAGGCGCGCGATCAACTCCGCTTAAGTATGCTAGATCTACTCTTAAGTAGGGACTTTTGCTCATCCACCTAAGCACATCAGACTTGAATCAATATCCCAGAAAT
This sequence comes from Gossypium sturtianum, assembly GCA_025698515.1. Taxonomy (NCBI): domain Eukaryota; kingdom Viridiplantae; phylum Streptophyta; class Magnoliopsida; order Malvales; family Malvaceae; genus Gossypium; species Gossypium sturtianum. The sequence goes on along the minus strand of CM046943.1, from coordinate 31,574,873 downwards.
ATTAACACAAGAATTAAGAACACATAATTAAGAACAAATCAAGTATTTATCATATAGTTCAGCAAACGATAACAAGATTCATCTAAGTTTCATTGCCTTCAGGTATTTGAAGGGTTTAGTTCATAACAATAAAAGAAGACATTTCAGAAGAAAAGATAAAACAAAACATAAGAAATCCCTAAAACCCCCTGAAGGAATTGTAGGAGAGATCCGCCGTCTTAAGTAGAATTCTAGCTTCTTGAGATAGATCAACTGGCTATCTTCGAGTGTTTCCCACAAATCTTACCTTTTCGGCTTGGCTCCTTGGCCTAGCTCACCGCCCTCTTCTAGGTTATACTTAGGGTGTTTATATAGGCTTTTGAAATAGGTTTCTTTGCCCCTAAGTATCCTTTTCCGAGTGAAATTGCTCTTTTCCACGACAAGGACACGGGCATGGCACACACCCGTGTGAATCGTCTTTAAGCCATTTCAGACTTTTAATGAGGTAACACGCCCGTGTAAATCGTGATCAGGCCATGTTCTAGTCTATCAAGGAGACACGGCCGTGTTGGCTCAAGTCTAGGCCGTGTCGATTTTTACTTTGGCCCCATTTGGTTCGTTTTGAGCCCGTTTCTCGTTCTTTCCATCCTCCGGTGCTTTCCTGAGTATAAAACATGAAAAGAAAGGATTAAGAGCACCTTTTTACATAAATCAAGGGATAAATCATCCAAAAGTATGCTAAATGTGGGATTAAAATATGTTACTTTTACGGTTTATCAAGTATATATATATATATGCATATGATGATGCTTTTCATGGATGTGGGAAATTTGCATGGTTTGAGTTGATAAGTATGTGATAGTTGTATGTGATAAATGATAGCATGTGAATAATGTATTGATATCTTATTTGTGGCTGAATTGGTTGTATATATATGCTTGGATTGGTGTTGCTTGTTGTTGTGTGGGTTGGTGCAAGTAAGGGTGACAAAATGGCTTGGTAAATAGCCTTATTTTTGTCCATACGGGTAGACACACGGGTGTGTGTCTAGGCCGTGTGTGACACACGGCTTGCCCCATGAGCGTGTGTTTCGGCCGTGTATCCCCTGCGCCTTAATTGTTGCAAAACATAATGTCTAGAATATAGCACACGAGTAGAGACACGGGCGTGTGTCTCAGCCGTGTGTGCTACACGGCCTTGGACACGGGCATGTGTCTCGGCCGTGTGAAGTTTGCACCTATTGTAACACCCCTTACCGGTATTCATCGCCGGGACCGGGTATGATAAATCGAAATAGTAACATATTTTAATCCCACATTTAGCACACTTTTGGATGATTTATCCCTTGATTTATGTAAAAAGGTGCTCTTAATCCTTTCTTTTCATGTCTTATACTCAGGAAAGCACCCAAGAATAAAAAGAACGAGAAAGGGGCTCAAAACGGACCAAAATGGGTCAAAGAAGAAATCGACACGGCCTGGACTAAAGCCCACACGGCCGTGCCTCCTCAAATATACTAGAACACGGCCTGATGTCGATCTACACGGTCGTGCCTCACTAACAGAGTCCAACAGGGCTTGGCCCCGATTCACGTGGGCGTGTGCCATGGCCATGCCCCTGCCGTGGAGGAGAGTAATTTCACTCGAAAAAGGATACTTAGGGGCAAAGAAACACATTCCAAAAGCCTATAAATACACCCTAAGTATAACCTAAAAGGGGGAGTCGACGGGCGGTCAGCTAGGCTAAGGAGCCGAGCCGAAAAGGTCAGATTTGTGGGAAACTCTCAAGGGATAGCCAGTTGATCCATCTCAAGAAGCCGAAATTCTACTCAAGACGGAGGATCTCCTCTTCAATTCCTTCAGGGGGTTTTAGGGATTTCTTATGTTTTGTTTTATCTTTTCTTCTGAGATGTTTTCTTTTATTATTATGAACTAAACCCTTGGATACTCAAGGGGGATGAAACCTAGATGAATCTTGTTATTGTTTTCTGAACTATATGATAAATACTTGATTTGTTCTTAATTATGTGTGCTTAATTCTTGTGTTGATATTTCGCGGATATTAATTCAAGTATGATGTGCTTAGGTGGTGGAGCAAAAGTCCCTGCTTAAGACTAGATCTAGCATAATTAAGCGGAGTTGATCGCGCGCCTAGAGATAGGGTGACGAGATTTTGCCAGATTAGGGTGAAACCTAATATGGGAGTCCATAGATCGATTTACTGTTATTCTAGGGGGTTATTAATGGGAAAGAGATTTCAATTAATTAACCTAGTATTAGTACTTTTAGTTCCTTTGGGTTCGACAATCCGGTCTTGCCTAAGCTATACTATTGTTCGATAGGTGCACTTGCCTCAATCGTTGTCATAGTTAGTTTCCAGGTTCGATCATTATCTTTATAAATTTTAAAACTCTGACTTCACAGCGATCAAGTTTTTGGCGCCGTTGCAGGGGAACTAAAATATTAAGAAAGCTTTATTTTTATTACTTTAGCCATTATTTTTTATTTACTTTTATTTTTAAGTTTAAATTTTAACTTTGCTAAATTTTTCTTTCTTTCTTTTCCTAGCAGGTACCTCTAGTTTATGACTAGAAGGAACCCGAGAGGACCACTAGTATACGATAGTGATATTGAAGCTACCGCTCGAAGAAATCGCAGAGAAATTAGGCGAGCCCTAAATTACCAAGAAGAAGAGCGAGAAGACAGATCCAATCCTACTGAAGGGATGGACGAAAATAATCCACCTCCACAAGATATGGCAGAAAATAATGCTCCGCGTAATATGTATGATTACGCTAAACCTCATTTAACAGAAGTAGAATCTAGTATTGTTAGGCCTGCTATAGCTGCTAATAATTTTGAATTAAAGCCTAACACTATACAAATGATTCAACAATTTGTTCAATTTGATGGTTTGCAGGACGAAGACCCAAACACTCATATATATATTTTTTTAGAGTTCTGTGATACCTTCAAAATAAATGGCGTTTCTGATGATGCCATAAGGCTTCGGTTATTTCCCTTTTCATTAAGGAATAAAGCCAAACAGTGGTTAAACTCGTTACCATGAGGGTCAATCACTACATGGGATCAAATGACCGAAAATTTTTTATTAAAATATTTCCCACCGGCCAAAACGGCCAAATTACGAAATGATATCTCTTCTTTTGTGCAGATGGATTCAGAGACATTATATGACGCATGGGAGAGATATAAGGATCTCTTGAGAAGGTGTCCGCACCATGGTTTACCCTTGTGGCTCCAAGTCCAAACTTTCTATAACGGTGTAAACCCCTCAACGAGGCAACTAATTGATTCAGCCGCCGGTGGAACCCTGAACAATAGAACTCCTAAAGCAGCTTACGAGTTTATTGAAGAGATGTCACTGAATAACTATCAGTGGCAGGTTACAAGGACCAAACCAACAAAATCAGCCAGAGTTTTCAACATAGATGCAGTAACCATGCTATCAACACCGGTAGAGATGATGAATAAAAAGCTTGATAGTTTGTGTTCTTCGCAGTACATCCAAAGAATGCGGTGTAGACGCAAGTGGAACCGTGGCATAATCCACGAGTACCCACCCTACCAACCAGGGCACGAGAGAATGAACAGATGAACTATATAGGTAACAATTTCAGATCTAATAATAACCCATATAGTAATAATTATAACCCAGGTTATAGGAACCACCCAATTTTTTCGTGGGAAGGTCAAGGAAATCAAAGACAACAACCTCCTCAAAATTTCCAAAATCAGCCCTATCCACAGGAGAAGAAGCCGAACCTTGAAGAGATGCTGACAAGATTCATGGCATCCACAGAAAACCATCTCCAAGACACTGAAACCACCCTTAAGACCCAACAAGCATCAATCAAAGGGATCGAGAGCCAAGTTAGGGAAGTCACTAAGTCAGTTGAGGAAGTTTCTAAGTCAGTTGGACAACTCGCAAAGCTGATGTCGGAACGATCGCAAGGGCGTCTACCAAGCAACACTGAGATTAATCCAAATGAGCAAATCCAAGCCATAACAACTCAAGAAAGTGAAGGATTAGACGAACCCAGTCCAATACAAGGAAACGAGGTAGAAAAAGGTAAAGTTGAGGTAACACAAGAAAAACCAAAATCGGTAATCAAGGAGTACCAACCTCGCATACCATATCCTGAAGCATTAACGAGAGACGACACAGAGGAACAGTTCGGTAAGTTTCTTAAACTTTTAAAGAAATTACATATTAACTTACCACTACTTGAAGCTCTTTCACAGATGCCAGATTCGAGGAAATTTTTAAAACATCTCTTGACGAACAAACGCAAATTAGACGAGGATCCACATGTGGAATTAAACGCAGTATGCTCAAAGAATGTTCTGAGAATAGACTACCACAAAAGCTAAAAGATCCAGGAGTTTTACAATTCCATGTTTAATTGGTAGACTAAGCGTTGATAATGCGTTAGTTTGATTTAGGGGCAAGCATAAATGTCATGCATTATAAATTGTTTAAACAATTAGGTCTAGGGAAACCCAAACAAACTAGGATGAACATTCAATTAGCTGATAAAACTGTTAGAATTCCTAGGGGTATTATCAAAGATGTTCTTGTAAAAATTTACAAATTCGTTTTCCCAGTAGATTTTGTTGTCTTAGACATGGATGAGGATAATTTGATTCCCTTAATTTTAGGAAGACCCTTTTTAGCAACTGTAAGGACTAAAATTGATGTTGATGCAGGAGAACTCATACTTCGTGTAGGTAATGAGACAGTCACCCTCAAGGCTCTCGACTCATCCAGAACATCGAGTAATCAAGGTGAGAACGTAAATTCTACTAATAACCATTTGGTTAACCCTTATTTTCAAGAAGCACCACAAAAGAATACAACTAAACCCGATCCTAAACCCCATGCCAACAAGGAAGTAGTTCATGAAGATCGAAGGATTCAGATTGATGATCTAGACGAGTGGAAAACACACTTCAAGGAAAAATTAGGGTTACACGACGAAGAACTGGAACCACACAAGGTAAAACCGAAGGAGCCCCCTGAAGAGCTCATAGGAACAACAAACCACCTCAAAATAGGAGACCAGGTACTATTAGATAAGGCAGATCCTCGAATATCTCCTCCGGACCCTAACACAAACAAAGAAATACCTTTTAGGGTAACCAGTGTTTTCCCATACGGAACAGTCGAGGTAAGTGATCCTATTTTTGGTAATTTTACTATAAACGCATCTCGACTTAAACTTTTTCATGAGGATAAAACTGATAGCATGAGGAAGGACTTCCAACTCCTCAAACCACCCACGATGATGCAAACGAGGGAAAGTCTAGCTTAAGACTATAACGAAAGCGCTTCTCGGGAGGCAACGAGCACTAACCCCATTAACTTTTACATTTTTATTTTTCTAATTTATTCTATTTTACCCTTTCTTTATAGTATCTAGCTTTAAACTAACCAAAAAGTGCAGATTTCCAGGCCACATGGCCTAGCACACGGTCGTGGCTGTGGCCGTGTGGATGCCCCGAATCGCCGTACTGACATGGCAGAGGTGGCACGAGTCAGAGAGAATCAAATCTTTGAAGTCACGGACTCCAACCCGCGCCCCGCACCGCACCGACGAGAATACCACGGGCATGCGGCGACGCGGTCGTGGACGACACTGACTTATCACCAATGGGCGTGGAAATCTATAAAACGGGCGTGGGTGAACCAACACACCTAGACACACGGCCGTACGAGGCGGCCGTGTGAATCGACACGCCTAAGGAGCACGGGCGTGGGATGGTACCAGGTTTGAAAATCTATTTAAACCCCCCTCCATTCCCTCTTCTCCTACTAACTTTCAACCTTCAACTTTTCATTTTCTTTCCTACCCCTTTTCTCTATACCCTTGAGCTACACCAAAACAATGCCAAAGAAGCGGAAGAAGCCAAGCACAATCTCCCTCATGGAGATCGATACATATAAGTTCATGCCGACCGCTTCAATCATTCGACGAGCCAAGGATATTTGAGACCATTTAGTTTTTATTTTGTTTTTCTCTTTTGCTTCAATTTCCTTATCTTTACTTCTGTTCTGCTTAATTTAGTTTATTTTATCTTAGTTTCTTGATTTTAGGTTCTAAAGGCTACTAGGGAATCACACCACGACCACCACCATATCCTCAGCCTTAGAAATCACACCCAACAATAAGGACTCTACGGTCCATCCATCTTTTCTTTTAATTTTGGTTTCATCTTTATTTTTCTTCACTTTAGCTTGCTTTTCTTTAATTATTTAATTAGTATAGTTTTAATTATTATTATTATATCCTGGCCAATCCTCCACGAGCTACCCAATTTCTTCATCTAGCGCAGGATCGTCATCCAGGCCGGCCCCTCCAACTTATCTTTCACCTCCGACTCAAGGAATCCATCCAAAATTCAGGGAGTTTCACTTCTCTCCATATCTTATGATTTTAGTATTATTGTCTATATATCTAACTTTGTACATTGAGGGCAATGTACATCTTAAGTGTAGGGGGTGAACAACCAAAAAAGGTGCCTAACTTTTTTCCATTATTCTCAAATTTCTGAAATTAGGTGCCAAACTTTTCGCATTATTCTCAAAATCCTGAATTTAGTCTTGTTTTTTAAGTAAATTTCTCATATTATAATTAGGATGAAATTTCTAATGATTTATGATTTTTATTGATCTGTTTTAGATTAAGTCATTGATAATTGTGCATTGATAATTAAATTCTAAGAATACTAGAGAATCAAGCATGATAAGTCTATTTTTCAGAAATTAAAAATTTTCTAGGTTGTCGAACTGAGTTTAAATATTACTTTGGAGTTTGAAATTTACGAGGTTGATGTCAAAAATACCCATAATTTTTGTGAGTTTTTGAGCCTTATAGAGCATATATTCTTTTTCATGCTCAATTTATTGATTATGAGTATGTCAACATTGATTTGTTATCCTAGAACTTGCCTCGTTTATACATATCGAGACCACACCTATGATTTGATATACAGAGATGATTAAGGCACCTAGGTTTTAACCCACTAACTCCATTAAAAGCCTACCTTTACAATTAACCCCTAGTGAACCCCTTTGATCCTAACAACCCTTTTTATTGACATAATAGCTAATATTAACCCAGAAACCCTTTGTTTTTGTTATCACCATTCGTTTTCGACATCCCTTTATATCGAGATTTGATTTGATTAATAGTCTAACTATGATTTTATTTCAGTAATTTATCCTTTGTTATGTATTTATGATTTGTGTTTAAAAACAAAGCAATCAAAGTATATTCATTATTCATTATTAGTTTTTGATTAAGTGAGCTTATACGTTCGAATTCCAAATATTGAAGAAGAAGCTCGTATTATTAGTTTAAAGTTTCAATCCATTATGTAATTATTCAGTTTATTGTTTCTAGTTAGGTATTTTATCAATTCAATCTTGATTCTAACCTTCTAATTCAGCCTATATCCGCACCTTAACCCTAGCCTCGTTACAACCCTGACAAAGACCTTTTGATTTGTGCATCATCTCATATTATAGTGGTGGAGATTTGATTTTCAGGCAAGCCTATGGGATTAACTTTTCATGTTCGACTTTTGAGCGCTTTTTTCTGAACCTTAAACACTTTGAGTGATTTGAGTGAATCTCTAGTGAGGATGTCAATCCTTGTCGGTTTTAAATTAGAGGTAATTATTTAGATAAGGGGAGACGCCTATATTTTCGAGCTACAAATCTATGACTTAGATTGTTTGAATCCTTAGGACTCTTTGAATTGAATTATCCATGTATAAATTATCTATGTATTATGATAAGACATTGTTGATAGGAATTATGAATTATTGAAAGTTTGTTTTAATTGTAAGTTGAGAATTTTGCTTGAAGACAAGCAAAAGCTTAAGTGTGGGGGTATTTGATAAACTGAAATAGTAACATATTTTAATCCCACATTTAGCACACTTTTGGATGATTTATCCCTTGATTTATGTAAAAAGGTGCTTTTAATCCTTTCTTTTCATGTCTTATACTCAGGAAAGCACCCAAGAATATAAAGAACGAGAAACGGGCTCAAAACGGACCAAAATAGGCCAAAGAAGAAATCGACATGGCCTGGACTAAAGCCCACACGGCTGTGCCTCCTCAAATATACTAGAACACAGCCTGATGTCGATCTACATGGTCGTGCCTCACAAACGGAGTCCAACACGGCCTGGCCACGATTCATACGGGCGTGTGCCATGGCCGTGCCCCTGCCGTGGAGGAGAGTAATTTCACTCGGAAAAGGATACTTAGGGGCAAAGAAACACATTCCAAAAGCCTATAAATACACCCTAAGTATAACCTAAAAGGGGGAGTCGAAGGGCGGTCAGCTAGGCCAAGGAGCCGAGCCGAAAAGGTCAGATTTGTGGGAAACTCTCAAGGGATAGCCAGTTGATCCATCTCAAGAAGCCGGAATTCTACTCAAGACGGAGGATCTCCTCTTCAATTCCTTCAGGGGCTTTTAGGGATTTCTTATGTTTTGTTTTATCTTTTCTTCTGAGATGTTTTCTTTTATTATTATGAACTAAATCCTTCAAATACCTAAAGGGGGATGAAACCTAGATGAATCTTGTTATTGTTTTCTGAACTATATGATAAATACTTGATTTGTTCTTAATTATGTGTGCTTAATTCTTGTGTTGATATTTCGCGGATATCAATTCAAGTATGATGTGCTTAGGTGGTGGAGCAAAAGTCCCTGCTTAAGAGTAGATCTACCATAATTAAGCGGAGTTGATCGCGCGCCTAGAGATAGGGTGACAAGATTTTGCCAGATTAGGGTGAAACCTAATATGGGAGTCCATAGATCGATTTACTGCTATTCTAGGGGGTTATTAATGGGAAAGAGATTTCAATTAATTAACCTAGGGTTAGACGTTATTCGCCTCGAGAGAGGGTTTAATATACGTTAGGGAGTCCTACGGATCAAGTCAAGTGAATAAATCGTCTGGTTCAGTGTTAGATAACAAGTGAAGTCTAGGTGGATTCTTCCTAAGGGTATCATCTTAATCAACTGAGTTTTTCCCAAGTATTTCTCCAATTCATTCTTTTTGTCTTTGCATCTTTAGCTTAGTAATTAGTTAATTTAGATTAATAAACAACTTCACTTATTTTAGGCTAAATAATAGAAAAAAAAGTTAGTATTAGTACTTTTAGTTCCTTTGGGTTCGACAATCCGGTCTTGCCTAAACTATACTACTGTTCAATAGGTGCACTTGCCTCAATCATTGTCATAGTTAGTTTCCAGGTTCGATCATTATCTTTATAAATTTTAAAACTCTGACTTCACAGCGATCAGGGTACGAGGCATTACCGGACTTAACTCACTTGAACATACAACTTTGGGCTATAAAATTTCATTTCAACTTAAAACTTCCCATTTACATTCAAAGCATCCTTATTATGGGCCTACGAGGCCTTAAACATGCAAACAGAGGGTCTCGGAATCAAACCAGGAACTTTTGTATACTTAGAAAATTTTTACTTAAATAGGGCCACACGCTCGTGTGAAATGGGACACGCCCGTGTGGGCAGGCCGTGTGGTTACACACGCCCATGTCCCTAACCCATGTGGAATTTATTTTTTTTCGAACCTACAGGAGTTTTCACACGGCCGGACACAAGCCCATGTCTTTGGCCCGTGTCTTTCGCACGGCCTAGACACGCCCATGTCCTCACCCGTGTGTGGAAACCTGGGTATTCTGTTTATGACGTCAGCAACCTCATAAGGGACACACGGCCTAGGCACACGCCCGTGTGTCTAGCCCGTGGTCGACACTGACTTGCAACACTAACATGTAGGTACACACGACCCAGTCACACACCCATGGGACTGACCGTGTATTTCAGATGGCCTAGACACATGCCTGTATGCCTACCCGTGTGGACAAGATTAAGGCTATTTGCCAAGCCTTTTTTATCACCCTAACTCATACAACATAATTTACTCTCAACCATTAACCAAACAACCCAATCATGCCTCACAGACATTCATCAATAACCTTATCCTTTCATATATTAATAATAATGAGCCATCAACTATGGCTATTTACAAAAAAGTTCATCTTTAAAAGAGACAATACACTTGGCCAAAACAATATAACATTTCACTAAGTCTAGCCCCTATACATGCCATACTCAAAATGCTAAGTCTAGATATTGTAACACCCCTTACCCGTGCCCGAAGTTGGGACCGGGTTTGAGGCATTACCTAACTGATCTCACTTGACATCTCGAAATGGGCTATAAAATTTCGTTTAAACCCATCACTTGCATATACTCGGCCTAAGGGGCCCTAAACATACCTCCGAGAGGTATCAAAACTATTCCGGGAACTTTTACGAACTTGAGAAACTTTTCAACAAAATAGGGCCACACGCTCGTATTGGTCTAGGGACACGCCCGTGTGCCCCTAAGACATGCCCGTGTCTTCCACCCGTGGTCGATCCTGACTAACTTCACACGGCCTAGACACGCCCATGTCTTCCATCCGTGGTCGATCCTGACTAACTTCACACGGCCTAGACACGCCCGTGTCTTCCACCCGTGGTCGATTTAAATTCCCCAATTAATGTGCAGACTTCACACGGCTTGGGCACACGCCCGTGTCCCTAGCCCGTGGAGCATACTGACTTGCAAACCTAGCATCCAAGGGGACACACGGTCGATCCACATGCCCATAGGGCTAACCATGTGTCACACACGGTATAGACACATGCCCATGTGTCTACTTGTGTGGACAATTAGATGGCTATCTACCAAGCCTTTTGCCACCCTACATTGCACACATACAAACACCAATCCAATTCAACATAATTCATAGCCCAAAGGCATAAATAAGTACTCAATTCAACAACCGTACAAAAGGTCATACACTTCAAGAAAATCACTTTCATTAAGCATAGGAGTTTGCCAAGTATCGGCCTAACTAAATAGACCATTACAAAAAGAAGACTTTAATGCCTTACAAGCCAACACTTTGGCCAACAATTACGACCTAACAAAATACTCGAGTCCTATACATGCCATACTCAAAATAAGTCTAAATTGTTATACCAAAGTGGTGTCGATAGTGTGATTTCTGAACTCCTACGTCCTCGATCCTCAAGTTTTCTTGGAAATACTATAAGGAGAAAGAGCAACGAAAGGGGTAAGCATAAAGCTTAGTAAGTTTGCATGAAAATAAATAGCAACAATAAGCTCGATATATAATCCATCCATGGCATTAATTAACCATACACAAGTCATAGGCTTCTTGCCCTACATACCCACAGTCGCCCTTATCTAGCACATACCGTGCCACATATCGTAATCATTTCTTCGTGACTCATTCACGAGTACCTATATTCACTCATTCATATGACTTTAGTACAAATCTCATTTCTACTTCTAAACTCATCTACTTATCCCTTTAATCACTAGGGATAGTCAAAGACGCATATTCAACGTCCTTCATGTAGGTATAAAGCCAATGCCATGTCCCCAAGGTGGTCTTACATGGAGTTACTTCTAAATGCCAATGCCATATTCCAGATATGGTCTTATATGGACTTTCACATCAAGTATCGATGCCATATCTCAGATATGGTCTTATACGACTTCCCATATTCATTACCGAATCCATATCCCGGATATGGTCTTATACGGGATCTCAACTCGATGCCGAGGCCATGTCCCCAACATGGTCTTATACAGGACCTTATCTATTTCATATCTCGATGATAGCCTTTTCATTTTCATTATAGTCCACTAGGACTTCAACATCATATTCAACATTAGTTACCCAATTTAGTAGAGTATCATGCATCAATATGATACCAAGCATTCTCAATTATGCTAACATGAATGCTGCATTAATCACATACAAACTTACCTCGATTTCAAAATGAGCTAGCTCGACGGTTTAGTCCGAGACTTTGTTCTTTCCCCGATCGAGGCGGATTCTCGGTTCTTCTTGCTCTATAATAGAAATTTAGCTCATTTTAATCATCTCATTAATAAAAGCATTTCAATAATCATGCTTAGGCAAAATTACTATTTTGCCCCTAGACTATGGCAAAATGACCATTTTACCCCTAGGCTCGGAAATAAATTCTAATCACATTTCTACCTTCAACAAGCCTAGGTGAACATTTAATACTCTTATAGCTATCATCAAAACTCAACATTTCACATAATTACTACAAATTTGTAAACTTTTCATCAATGTCCAATTAGGTGTTTTCATGGCAACACCTTTCACAAGAGTTGTTCATCTAACAACCAAGACTCATTTTCTTCCATAAAAATGCAGCAAATAACTATGATAGCTCTCATGGCAAAACTCTAAACTTTTCACCATATTGCACAATAGTACCCTCATTTGAAAGCTTAAGCTTTAGGGTCCCAAAAGTACAACTATTTTCAAGAAAAGATCACTAGAACACTTACTTGGGAAGAGATGAGTGTGCTGAAATTTTTGAAGCTTTCTTCCCTCTATTTGTTGCTAATTTTTGGTGGAAGAGTGAAATAGAAAAACATGATATATTTTCTTTCCTTATTTTATTAATACTAGTCAAATTAGTCCATCTACTATCACCAACTTTGACCATCATTGACAATTTTGTCTCCTATGCTAGTCTATGGCCGGCCAAGCAAATATTGGGGGTCTAATTGCCTTTTAAAGGCCTCCAATTATCAATCTATGGCTATTTGGTACCTTTAGCTTATAGAATGGAACTTTCGCACATTATGCGATTTAGTCCTTTTTCGTGATTTCACATGAAATCGCTAAGATTAAAGCACCAAAATTCTCATGCACATATACTATCATGCTCTGACTCATAATATAACATGAAAATAAATTTCTCAAATCTCGGATTAGTGATCCCGAGATAACTATTCCGACTAGCCCCTAAATCGGGCTGTTACAGATATATCGAGATGAGCTGATAGTGTGGATGATCTTCTGATTATATTCGTATCTCGAGCTGGCTCTTTGACACTATAAAACAAGGGAAAAGAAAGGGAGTAAGCTTTAAGCTTAGTAAGTTTACATGTAAACAATAAGCATCATAACATATGCTAATTAATCAATAACATTACATACTAAGCAAGAACAATTCACATTTCCATAACCATGCTTACTCATCTCATCTCTTACCATATTCCAACCATATAACAAATATATTGTTCACATTTACTTGTACACATTCCCTGCACTCATCACTACAAAGCCACATGAAACATTTACTTAGACAATTTCTCGATGAACCCTTCGGGATAATACTAAGTACTCGGTGGTTTCGCACACAGGCCACCATTTATCAATAATAGGGTGGTATCGCACAGAGCCCACCAACAAGAATATTTACGGTGGTTTCACACATAGCCCACCAAATGATAATATAAACGATGGTATCGCACACAGCCCATCATGAATAAATAAATAGGCAGTATCGCACACAGCCCACCACAATGATAATTAAGGTGGTATTGCACACAGCCCACCAAATAATTATCATGGATAATTTTCTGCACTTACATATCTATTCCGAGGTTCATATGAGAATTAATCACTATCTATTAATTTCAATCAATCACACTCATAATTGATCTCATTCATACAATGCACTAATAAGTAACAACATATGTATTAAAGATGTAACGTTTACACATAAACTTACCTCGGTGAAAAATGTATTAATCAACGGTCTAGTCCGTAACCTTGCCTTTTCCTCGGTCAAGGTTGTTCCCACGCTCTTCATGATCTATAATAATAAAATTTACTCATTCAATCACTATATAACTCATGATACATCAAAATTTCTACTTAGGCAAAAATGACCATTTTGCCCTTATACTTTGGCAAAATTATGAATTTGCCTCTAGGCTCGTAAATCGTTTTTCATCACATTTTCTCATTAATCAAGCCTAGCTGAACATTTATTTCTCTTACAACAACTCATAAAACCAATTATTTCATGCATTTATTACTAAATTACAACCTTTACAACTAAGTCCCATTTAGGTGCTTTCATGATAACACCTTTCACAAAAGTTATTCCTTAACCCTCTAACATTCATTTTCTTCCATAAAAAATCAGAAAACAACATGAACACTCTTATGGAAAGTCCCTAAACTTTCAACCATTTTGCAAAATAGTCCCCTCATTAGCTAGCTTAAGCTTTAGGGGCTCCAAAAGTACAAAAATTATCAAGAAAGACCTCTAAAATCACTTGTAAGAGAATATCTTGGCTGAAAGTTTGAACTCAAAAATCCCCTATTTTCTATTTAATTTTTGGTGGAGAAGAAGTGTGAATAGTGAAAGATGATATCTCTTTTATATATCTTATTTTATTCATTTTTTATCACCTAATTCCACCAAATTTTGACTAAAATTAATGCCCTTGTCTCCCTTTGCTCTATGGTCGGCCAACACACTATTATTGGCCTAATTGCATTTTAAGGACCTCCAATTTAATATTCTATGGCTATTAGACACCTTTATCTTGTATAATAAAACTTTCGTACTTTATGCGATTTAGTCCTTTTTTCCAATTAAGCATACAATTGCTAAAATTAAAACACCAAAATTTCCATGCATCCTTATAATCATGCTATAATATATAAAATAATATCAAAGTAATTTTCTTCAACCTCGGATTAGTGGTTTCGAAACCACTGTTCTGATTAGCCCTGAAATTGGGCTGTTACAACTCTCCCCCTTTAGAGATTTTCGTCCCCGAAAATATTACCGGTAAAGAGGTTTTGGTATTGTTCCCTCATGGCTTCTTCCGGTTCCCACGTATCCTCTTCCACACCGTGTTTTTTTCCATAAAACTTTTACTAAGGCTATGTTCTTATTCCTCAATTGTTTAACCTCCCGAGCCAATATCTTAATTGGTTCCTATTCATAAGTCATGTCCGGTAGTATTTCAATTTCTGTTGGAGGGATCACATGCGAAGGATCGGAACGATATCGCCGCAACATCGACACATGAAACACATTGTGTATTCTCTCTAACTCTGTCGGCAAAGGAAATCGGTATGCTACTGGCCCAATCCTTTCAATAACCTCATACGGCCCTATGAATCGTGGAATCAATTTGCCCATTCGACCAAACCTCAGTATTTTCTTCCACGGGGATACTTTCAGAAATACTTTGTCGCCCACTTGAAACTCGATTTCTTTCCTTTTTAAATTCACGTATGACTTTTGTCGATTCGGAGCATCTTTCAGACTATCACGGATCACTTTCACTTTCTCCTCGGTTTCTTTAACTAGATCGACCCTGTGAATTTGCTTCTCACTAAGCTCGGTCCAATACAAGGTAGTCCGACACTTGCGACCATATAAAGCTTCGTACGGTGCCATCCGTATACTCGACTGATAACTGTTGTTATAGGCAAATTCAACCAAAGGTAGATATTTTTCCCAACTACCTTCGAACTCTAACACACATCATCGGAGCATATCCTCAAGAACTTGAATCACTCTTTCAGATTGGCCATCGGTTTGAGGATGGAACGCAGTACTAAAATTCAATCTTGTACCCAACGCTTCTTGCAACTTCTTCCAAAACCTTGAAGTAAATCTCGGGTCTCTATCCGAGATAATAGATATAGGTACTCCATGTAATCTCACCACCTCAGCAATATATAGCTCGGCCAACTTATCGAGTGAGTAATCCACACACACCGGTATAAAGTGAGCCGACTTCGTTAATCTATCCACAATAATGGGTCATTGGTAACCCCGTTATGAAATCCATTGTGATTCGATCCCACTTCCGCTCTGGAACCATCACCGGCTGAAGTAATCCCGAGGGTACTTGATGCTTGGCTTTCACTTGTTGACAAATTAAACATCTTGTAACAAACTCGGAGATGTCTTTTTTCATACCTGGCCACCAATACAACTTCTTCAAATCATTGTACATTTTTGTGCTGCCCGGATGTACTGACAAACAACCACTGTGTGCTTCATGTAAAATTTTCCGGATTAACTCATCATCCTTTGGTACACAAATTCTATCATGAAGCATAAAGCAATCCTCTAAACTAACCCAAAAATCAGAGTCATTTCCCGATTCGCACTGAGCTCTCTTAGCTTGCATTTCACTATCATTCTTTTGAGCTTCACATATCTGCTGAATAAATAATGGTCTAGCTCTCAACTTGGCCAATATAGCACCATCATCAGACAACGCTAAGCTCGTACTCATAGCTCTCAAAGCATACAGGGATTTTCTGCTCAAGGCATCCGCAACCACATTCGCTTTCCCCGGATGGTAATCAATAACTAACTCATAATCCTTCAATAATTCGAGCCACCGCCGTTGTCGCAAATTCAAATCTTTTTGGTCCATCAAGTAGTTCAAACTCTTGTGATCGGTGAACATTCGACACTTCTCACCATATAAATAATGACGCCAAATCTTCAAAGCGAAAACGATCGCAGCCAACTCCAAATCATGAGTCGGATAATTCTTCTCATGTGGTTTTAGCTGTCTCGAAGCGTAAGCTACTACTTTACCCTCTTGCATCAACACACATCCAATACCATTTAATGACGCACCACTGTAGACCACAAACTCTTTCCCCGACTCAGGTTGTACTAAAACTGGCGCCTCAATCAACAATACTTTCAATCTCTCGAAACTTTGTTGGCATTTCTCAGTCCATTCAAACTTAACATCTTTATGCAACAGTTTCATCATCGGAGTAGCAATCATGGAGAACCCTTTTACGAACCGTCTGTAGTACCCTGCTAAACCCAAAAAGCTTCTAATTTTTGACACATTCCTTGGCAATTTCCACTCCACAATAATCGAGATCTTACTCGGATCAACTCTAATGCCATCACCCGACACAATGTGTCCTAAGAATCTGACCTCTCGGAGCCAAAACTCACTCTTGCTAAATTTAGCATACAACTGCTTGTCTCTTAAAGTCAGCAAAACAATTCTCAAGTGCTCTGCATGCTCTCTCTCATCTCGAGAATAAATTAATATGTCGTTGATAAAAACAACCACAAACTTATCCAAATACGGTCGGAAGATGCGGTTCATTAGATCCATAAAAATTGCAGGAGCATTCGTTAAGCCAAATTGCATGACAAGAAACTCAAAATGGCCATATCTAGTCCGAAATGCAGTTTTCGGCACATCTTGCTCCTTAACTCTCAACTGGTAATAGCCAGACCTTAGGTCTATCTTAGAGAACACCGTAGCTCCCTTCAATTGGTCAAATAAATCATCTATCCTTGGCAAAGGATACTTATTCTTTGCTGTCACCTTGTTGAGTTGTCTGTAGTCTATGCACAATCTCATCGACCCATCTTTCTTCTTCACAAAAAGTACCGGAGCACCCCACGGTGAATAGCTCGGTCTTGTAAAACCCTTGTCCGATAACTCTTGCAACTGAATCTTAAACTCTTTTAACTCTAATGGTACCATCCTATACAGAGCAACCGAAATAGGTGTCGTACCCGGAACTAACTCTATCCCAAACTCGACCTCTCTAACTGGAGGCAATCCAGGTAACTCTTCCGGAAATACATCTGGATACTCGCATACCACCGGCTCTGATTCAATCGTTACCTCTGACTCTTGAGTATTCAGCACAAAGGTGAGTTAGGACTCATACCCCTTTCTCAAGTATTTCTTAGCTACCATAGATGAAATCATTACAGACAAACTATCCGATTTACCTGATTCAACCCGAATGACATCTCCATTTACACATCTCAATTCAATAAACTTACTACCACAGTTTACTAAAACATTATGAGCAGTCAACCAATCCATACCAAGAATCAGGTCAAATTCATCAAACGGCAACAACATGAGATTTGCTTAAAAACAATGACCTCTAATTGTCAAAGGACAATTCCTACACACCTTGTCAACTAGCACATGTTTGCCTAACAGGTTTGACACTTTTACTACAAATTTCATAGACTCAACAATCATACTCATGCTAGATGCCAATTTCATGCAATGTAAGAATGGGTAGACCCCGGATCAATCAAAGCGACAACAGAGATATCGTAAAGAGAAAAAGTACCCGTTATCACATCTATAGATGATGCCTCTTCGCGAGCACGAATGGAATAAGTCCTTGCAGGTGCTCGACCCTCCAATCTCACAGCAGAGTCTCTAGGCGCACCTCTACTACTAGTCCCACCTCTTGGGTTCTTTTGTGATCTACCCTTTGAAGATACATTGCCTGATCTTATTTCTTGCTTTATTTCCTTCTCATCCCTCTCAGGACAATTCCGGATAAAATGATCGGGTGAACCACACTTGTAGCAAATTCGGTTGTTTCCCTAACACTCCCCATTGTGCTGCCTACTACAATTTGGACACTCCGGTTTATTAGACTTTGGATGGCCCACGCTTGCCATCAAGGTGGCTCGAACTCTCGAGCCCGAGTTTGTATTACTTCGATCTCGGTGTGAATATCCAACTGATGCAGTCGTCTGAGGGTTTATTTCCTTGGACCTCTTTGATTGAGTTTGGTACGATTTACTCATTGGTCTTTTTCTTGCATCTCGGGCCTCACTCATGGCTTTTCTCTTTTCCTTATTCAGGTCCTCGGCCTTGCATGCCCTATCAACCAACACCACAAATTCTTTCAATTCCAAGATCCCAACTAGTAGTCTGATATCCTCATTCAGCCCATCTTCAAACCTCTTGCACAAGATAGCTTCTGTAGACACACACTCTTGTGCATACTTGCTGAGCCTAACAAACTCGGGCTCATACTCTGCCACAGTCATTTTGCCTTGCTTCAATTCGAGGAACTCTTTCCATTTTTGATCGAAAAATCTCTGACTTATGTACTTCTTTCGGAACTCTTCCAAAAAGAAGTCCCACGTCACTCTCTCCTTTGGAACTACTGACGTCAACGTTTTCCACCAACGATATGTCGAGTCCTTCAGCAATGACACGGTGCATTTCAAGCTCTCCTCAGGTGTGCAGGAGAGTTCATCAAATACTCGCATTGAGTTCTCAAGCCAGAACTCCGCCCTCTCGGGGTCATCGTCTATATTCGCTCTGAATTCCTCGGTCCCTTGTTTTCGAATCTTATCAACCAGGGGTTTAGTCATTCTCACCAAATCTATACCTTGAGTAGCCACAGGAACTGGCTGAGGTATAGGAGGGGGTGGAGGAGGTTAAGCATTAGGATTTGCTTGTACATACTCTGTGTACCAATTACTCATCATTTGGAGAAAGGCTTCCCGAGCCTCTTCTCCTTGACCCATAGTCTCGGGTCTACTCCCTACGGGCGAGGTCCCTTACGCGGGAGCCGGCGCATTACTAGCAGCGTCATTAGTAGTCGCTCGGTCGGGATCCATTTACTATAATAAAAACAAAGTTTAGAATTGTCAGAAGTCACCACACTATCAATATACATTCATGGCATGTATAGTTAGACTCTTACACACGCTATGGTAGTCCGAGAACTGACTAAACCATAGCTCTGACACCACTAAGTGTAACACCCCTTACCCGTATTCATTGCCGAAACTGGGTACGAGGCATCACCGGACTTAACTCACTTGAACATACAACTTTGGGCTATAAAATTTAATTTCAACTTAAAACTTCCCAAGCACATTCAAAGCATCCTCATTATGGGCCTACGAGGCCTTAAACATGCAAACGGAGGGTCTTGGAATCAAACCGGGAACTTTTGTATACTTAGAAAATTTTTGCTTAAATAGGGCCACATGCCCGTGTGAAATGGGGCACGCCCGTGTGGGCAGGCCATGTGGTTACACACGCCCATGTCCCTAACCCGTGTGGAATTTATTTTTCTTTTCGAACCTACAGGGGTTTTCACATGGCCGGACACACGCCCGTGTCCTTCACACGGCCTAGACACGCACATGTCCTCACCCGTGTGTGAAAACCTAGGTATTCTATTTATGACGTCAACAACCTCATAAGGGACACACGGCCTAGGCACACGCCCGTGTGTCTAGCCCGTGGTCAACACTGACTTGCAACACTAACATGTAGGGGACACACGACCCAGTCATACACCCATGGGACTGACCGTGTGTTTCACACGGCCTAGACACACGCCCGTGTGCCTACCCTTGTGGACAAGAATAAGGCTATTTGCCAAGCCCTTTTTATCACCCTAACTAATACAACATAATTTACGGTCAACCATTAAGCAAGCAACCCAACCATGCCTTATACACATGCATGAATAGCCTCATCCTTTCATATACTAAAAATAATGAGCCATCAACTATGGCTATTTATAAAAAGTTCATCTTTGAAAGAGTCAACACACTTGGCCAAAACAACAAAACATTTCACTAAGTCTAGCCCCTATACATGCCATACTCAAAATGCTAAGTCTAGATATACCGAGATGAGCTGATAGTGTGGATGATCTTCTGATTATATTCGTATCCCGAGCTGGCTCTTTGAAAATATAAAAGAAGGGAAAAGAAAGGGAGTAAGCTTTAAGCTTAGTAAGTTTACATGTAAACAATAAGCATCATAACATATGCTAATTAATCAATATCATTACATACTAAGCAAGAACAATTCACATTTTCGTAACCATGCTTACTCATCTCATCACTTACCACAATCCAACCATATAACAAATATATTGTTCACATTTACTTGTACACATTCCTTGCACTCATCACCACAAAGCCACATGAAACATTTACTTAGACAATTTCTCGATGAACCCTTCGAGATAATACTAAGTACCTGGTGGTTTCGCACACAGCCCACCATTTATCAATAATAGGGTGGTATCGCACATAGCCCACCAACAAGAATATTTACGGTGGTTTCGCACATAGCCCACCAAATGATAATATAAATGGTGGTATCGCACACAGCCCATCATGAATAAATAAATATGTGGTATCGCACACAACCCACCATAATGATAATTAAGGTGGTATCGTACACAGCCCACCTGTAACACCCCTTACCCGTATTCATTGCCAGAACCAGGTACCAGGCATTACCGGACTTAACTCACTTGAACACACAACTTTGGGCTATACAATTTCATTTCAACTTAAAACTTCCCATTCACATTCAATGCATCCTCATTATGGGCCTACGGGGCCTTAAACATTCAAACGGATGGTCTCGAAATCAAACTGGGAACTTTTGTATACTCAGAAAATTTTTGCTTAAACAGGGCCACACGCCCGTGTGAAATGGGACACGCCCGTGTGGGCAGGCCGTGTGGTTACACACGCCTATGTCCCTAGCCCGTGCGGAATTTATTTTTCTTTTCAAACCTACAGGGGTTTTCACACGGCCGGACACACGCCCGTGTCCTCACCCATATGTGAAAATTTGGGTATTCTGTTGATAACGTCAGTAACCTCATAAGGGACACACGGCCTAGGCACACGCCCGTGTGTCTAGCCCGTGGACGACACTGACGTGCAACACTAACATGCAGGGGACACACGGCCCAGTCACTCACCCATGGGACCAACCGTGTGTCACACATGACCTAGACAGACGCTTGTGTGTCTACCCGTGTGGACAAGAATAAGGCTATTTTCCAAGCCCTTTTTAACATCCTAACTCATACAACATAATTTACATTCAACCATTAACCAAGCAACCCAATCATGCATGAATAACCTCATCTTTTCATATATTAATAATAATGAGCCATCAACTATGGCTATTTACAAAAAGTTCATCTTTAAAAGAGCCAACACACTTGGCCAAAACAACAAAACATTTCACTAAGTCTAGCCCCTATACATGCCATACTCAAAATGCTAAGTCTAGATATACTGAGAGGAGCTGATAGTGTGGGTGATCTTCAGATTATATTCGTATCCCGAGTTGGCTCTTTGACACTATAAAACAAGGGAAAAGAAAGGGAGTAAGCTTTAAGCTTAGTAAGTTTACATGTAAACATTAAGCATCATAACATATGCTAATTAATCAATAACATTCCATACTAAGCAAGAACAATACACATTTCCATAACCATGCTTACTCATCTTATCTCTTACCACATTCCAACCATATAACAAATATATTGCTCACATTTACTTGTACACATTCCCTGCACTCATCACCACAAAGCCGCATGAAACATTTACTTAGACAATTTCTTGATGAACCCTTCGGAATAATACTAAGTACCTAGTGGTTCCACACACAGCCCACCATTTATCAATAATAGGGTGGTATCGCACATAGCCCATCAACAAGAATATTTACGCTGGTTTTGCACATAGCCCACCAAATGAAAATATAAATGATGGTATCGCACACAGCCCACCAATAAGGATAATTATTACGGATATTTTTTCGCACTTACATATATATTCTGAGGTTCATACGAGAATTATTCACTATCTATCAATTTCAATCAATTTCACTCATAATTGATCTCATTCATAAGTTGCATCAATAAGTAACAACAAATGTATTAAAGATGTAACGTTTACACATAAACTTACCTCAGTGCAAAATGTATTAATCAATGGTCTAGTCCGTAACCTTGCCTTTTCCTCGATCAAGGTTGTTACCACGCTCTTCTTGATATATAATAAAATTTACTCATTCAATCACTATATAACTCATGATACATCAAAATTTCTACTTAGGCAAAAATGACCATTTTGCCCTTATACTTTGGCAAAATTATGATTTTGCCCCTAGGCTCGTAAATCGTTTTTCATCACATTTTCTCATTAATAAAGCCTAGCTGAACATTTATTTCTTTTACAACAACTCACAAAACCAATTATTTCATGCATTTATTACTAAATTGCAACCTTTACATCTAAGTCCCATTTAGGTGTTTTCATGATAACACCTTTCACAAAAGTTATTCCTTAACCCTCTAACATTCATTTTCTTCAATAAAAACTCAGAAAACAACATGAAAACTCTCATGGCAAGTCCCTAAACTTTCAACCATTTTGCAAAATAGTCCCCTCATTAGCTAGCTTAAGCTTTAGGGGCTCCAAAAGTACAAAAATTATCAAGAAAGACCTCTAAAATCACTTACTTGTAAGAGAATATCTTGGCTGAAAGTTTGAACCCCAAAATCCCCTATTTTCTCTTTAATTTTTAGTGGAGAAGAAGTGTGAATAGTGAAAGATGATATCTCTTTTATTTATCTTATTTTATTTATTTTTTTATCACCTAATTCCACCAAATTTTGACTAAAATTAATGCCCTTGTCTCCCTTGTCTCTATGGCCGGCCAACACACTATTATTGGCATAATTTCATTTTAAAGACCTCCAATATAATATTCTATGGCTATTAGACACCTTTATCTTGTATAATGGAACTTTCGCACTTTATGCGATTTAGTCCTTTTTCTCAATTAAGCATACAATTGCTAAAATTAAAACACCAAAATTTCCATGCATCCTTATAGTCATGCTATAATATATAAAATAATATCAAAATAATTTTCTTCAACCTCGGATTAGTGGTTCTGAAACAACAGTTTCGACTAGCCCCAGAATCGGGCTGTTACACCTATTTTATGAAAAATCATGAAAATTAAATCAACCACACGGCCTAGCACACGGGCGTGTGGCACGGTCATGTGGAAAAAATTAGAGAGCTACCTATTTTGAACACGGCCTGTAGCACGGGCGTGTCTAAGGGTCATACGTGTCCCTTGGACCACACGGGCGTGTGGCCCCTGTTTTAGTGAAAAATTGTCTAAGTGTTGTATGAATTCTAAAGTTCCTGGTTTAGTCCTGAACTACTTCCAATGTATGTATTGAGGCTCGTAGGCTCGTATTAGGGACGATATGAATGTATGTGAAAAGTTTTAAAATTGGATGGAAATTCGTCTCGATTTTGTACGTTTACTTGTGTTTAAGTCTGGTAATGCCTCGTACCCTGTTCCGGTGTTGAATACGGGTAAGGGGTGTTACAGTTTGCTTGATTTATATGACTTGAATTGGTTGGCAAATATATGCAAATGTTGTTGTAGGTTGAAGGTAAAATTTGGGTGAGAAATAAGGCTAGGAAATGGCCTTATTTTGTCCACACGGGTAGACACACGGGCGTGTGTCTTGACCTTGTGGGACACACGGCCTGGCACATGGGCATGTGGTTTGGCCGTGTGTCCCCTGTATCCTAAAATTGAGAAGCTGAATGCTTAAAATTGGGTACACGGGCGTGTGTCTCAGCCGAGTGTACTACACGACCCAAAACACAAGCGTGTGTCTTGGCCGTGTGAAACCTGCACCTAATTTGTGAAAATTAAATTGAGCACACAGCCTAACACACGGGTGTGTGGCAGGCTGTGTGGCACAAGTCAGGGAGTTACATGGGTAAGAACATGGGTTAGGAAACGACCGTGTGCCGCACATCGAATGCCCACACGGCCTGAGACATGGGCATGTCACATGGCCGTGTGAGCCACACGGCCTACTCCCACGGGCGTGTGTGTAACATCTTGAAATTTTTGGATTATATGATTTACATTATACAATACGATAGGCTAGTTAAGAGTGTTAATTGTGTATGTTTAGGGGGTCCTAAGAAGGCTAGGGGTTGAGTTGGGCCTTAGCAAATTTTTTGTGTTTAAGCACTTGAGGGGGAGAAGGCAAGTGGCATCAAGACTTAAGGAAATAAGTGTGTATTTTGCTAGCACAAGTGGAGCTAGTAGCAGAGTGGTGTGGCGTCACATGAAGGGGCTTAAGGGGTGGAGTTCAAATCCCACCTATTGCAAATTTTTTTTGGATTAATTTTTGTACTTGTTTTCCAAAGTGTCGGCCATGGTTCTAAAGAAGGTAAGGGAGACTTTCTATTGATGGAAAGAAGACTAAGGAAAATGGTAAGGAGGAAATCAAGGGAAAAAGAAGGAAAGAAGTAAAGGAATTGTGGAAAAAGGGGGAACATGTTGGCCGAATTTTTGGAAGGAGTTTGGGGAAAGAATTTTGGTCAACACCCATCTTTTTGGTAAAGGTGGTACACGGTTTTAGTAGGGAGAAAAGGGGAGCCGAAATTTTTTTGGTCATTTTGCAAGTTTGTGCATGAAAGGCTTGTTTTCTTTGTAACATTTTGGTGCTCTCTTTTCTGATCCTTTCTCTTTGTTTTGCCGAAACACTCAAGCAATTTGTTCACCTTTTTCCCTTGTTTTGCCGTATTACTCAATCCATTTTGTTCATTCTTCCTTGGTGTTAGCTGAAACCCTCTAACACTTCTTTTCCATCTCTTCTTTTCTTTTTGACCATTTCTTCAACCCTTCTCTCTTTTCTTAAATCGACATTACCTTGTGGCCGAATCTTGTTTGTTCATTTCTCTCCAATAGCCGAACCCTTTAACCCTTAATCCCTTCTTCATTATTTCTTTCTCTTTCGTGTTGGCACTCTCTTCTTTGATCGAATCGGTAAGTGGTTTCATTCTCCTCTTTTCATTTTCTTTTCTCCCTAGCCGAATGTGTGTCCCTCACCATTCGGTTGTTTCACCTTGTTTCTAAATCGAAATGGCATTTCCTCCTACTCCCTCATATCTTAATCATTTTCTTTTTGTAGTGTTATAGTGGGAAAGCCGAATCTTATACATTTGACTCATCCATAGCCATAAGTCCAATCGGTGGGAATCGGATTCATCATCGTTAAGGTAAGGAGTTTCATCATGGTTCATTTTGATCTATTTCATTGCTCGATTAGTTTTCTAAACGAATCGATGGATTTGACTAATCGGTTATTATATGGACTAGATCGCTCGTTCTTATCCACTCGTTGTTCCTTCGGAAGTGGTGGTAAGCCGAAATCCTCTCCCTAAACAATTACATTCTCTCATCATAGTATTATTCTAACCGAGACTCTTTCAGTAGAGGCAAGTGGTAGCGTTATTAAAAGAAAATCGATAGGAGGGCAAATAGGGAGTGGACTTGCAATCTCTACCCCCAAGTTCAAACGTAGGGCGGTATCGGCAGTTCAGGATTTCCCACCGAGTTGTGGACCATCATCCGGTGAGAATAGGAAAATTGTGGTCGTTCACGATTCTAAGGGTAAGCATTTTTAGATCGTTGATTTAGATTTGGATTAATAAAATCTCTTTGGTTGGTTAATCAAATGTTATGGTGTCATAGGCGCCGACGATCAAGAAGGTTCAGTTCTTACCGTAATCAGATGTGTAATCTCACACCGAAATCCCGTAAATTCGTGATTCACTATTATGTTGGAAAATAGATCGTTGTCGATTACAAATCTAATAATCGTGATATGGCATGAATCGAGTGACTTGTTTATTCAACACTATTTCTAAAGATCTATCAAAATCGGTATTAATTTACTAAATTACGAAAATGCCCCTATGGGTCGATTTACCAAAATGCCCCTATGGGCCGATTTACCAAAATGCCTCTATGGGCTGAATTGCTAGAATGCCTTAGTGGGCCGAACTATCAAAGTGCTTCAATGGGTCGATTCACTGTAATAATTCACTAGATTAATGGTGATTATATATATGTGGATATTTTATTTTATTATGTATGTTGCATTCTTTTTACATTTTGCATGGGATGGGAAAAATTGTATGGAAAGCAGTGTAGCCTGGTGGCATAGCCACAACTTGTTCATTATTATGCTTACTTATGATTTCGGTGGCATGGCCACAATAATAATATATTATAGCAGCTCGACTGCAAATTGGTGTGAGCGGCAGGGTGGGTTGACTTGATCCCTACAGGTGTGATTGGCTGGTCGGGGGTGTGATGGATGGATGGGTTGGGTTACATTCATTTCATTTAAATATTGTTATGTAAATGGGCTTCGGTCCAAGATGTTGCTATACGGGTTCAGGCCCAGTGGATGACGATAAGGGGATTATACACTGAGTTCTAGTAACTCACCCCATTCTCTTAATCCTTGCAGGTAATGAACAGTAATGAGGACTTGGGCCCATGGATGACTCGGTGGAGGCCATACTTTGGAAATAATGTTTTCGAACATTACTAAACTTCTTTTCTGTTTTATTTTGTTACTTTTACTATTTTGGGTTTTAAAGTTGTAATAAGGCCTCTGGAATATGTTTTATTTTGCTTTATGTTTGGATGTACTTAATATCTTTCTTGAATTGTTTTAAAAAGGGACTTTTTAAAATCATAAATAACGGTTTTCAAAAAAAAAATTGATTAACAAATGGATTTCATAACAAACTTGTACAATTAATTTAACTCGGAAATTCTCTTTCGAATTATCAATAATATTTTCAAAAGTCACGGTTTTAAAAGATCACTAGTTCGATTATCGATTCTTCAATCAACCTTTCAAGATTAGTAGAATTTTTATCAAATATTTCTAATCAAATTTGTTTTTCTTAAATTATAACCTAATAATAACATCTTTAGTAAGAATCACAAGTTCTTTACTCATTTTCTTCATGGGACATGCCATATCTAGTCATACCGCATGGGCCGGGTTTGGGGTGTTACATTTTATCGTATCAGAGCCAAGTTGCAAAACTCGGCTGTGGTTTGGGTTCAAAAATGTTTTCTAAAACTGCTTGAAATTCAATTTATAAATACATGTTTTAGAGGAAGTATGGCACCACAAGTATCCGGCATCAAGTCAGTAAGTTTATGATTTCATTTTATGATTATTGTGGTATGACTATGGTAAGAAAACTCCACAAAATAGAAATACTCTAGAACTTTAGCTTTAGGAGCTGAAACTATAGAGATTGAGACTTTAGGATACGTTTTGCGAAAACAACTTTACTTCCTATACTCCATAAAACATTGCTTAATAAACACTGAATAGCATACTGATTCATAAGACTCTTAATCAGATTAAATCGACTTAGCAAACATGAGCGCTAGAGTACGTGGACACGGTAGACGTGGATGTGGTAGAGGCCGAGGTGCTAGAGTTGTATCTGAGGCATTAGGACATATGCCTGAAATGGACGCACCTGCGTCACCAGTGACTGAAGCTGGGTCACATGATCGAATGAGAGAGGACGACGCTCTGTCCCAAGCGATGTTGCGAGTTCTAGAAAGGGTTGCTGGGGCTAGAACTGGGTCGGCAGCTCGTGGGTCGATATCTGAGCTACTTAGATCGAATGGGGCCGAAGTTTTTAGGGGTATTTCGGGTGTAGCCCCTAGTGTAGCGGAGTACTGGCTTGAGGCGGTGGAGCGAATTATGGATGATCTAGATTGTACAGCTGAGCAGAAACTGAAAGGGGTTATGTCATTACTGAGAGACGAGGCGTATCAGTGGTGGCTCACTGTTCGGGAAGGCACTCAGGCTGATCGTATTACCTGGGAATTCTTTAAAATAGCATTCCAGGGAAAATATGTCGGGCTTAGCTATGTGGATGCCCGAAGGAAGGAATTCCTGAATCTGGTCCAAGGAGGTAAATCTGTGGCAGCATACGAGGCAGAGTTTCTGCGTCTGAGTCGGTACGCCCGGGGAATAGTGCCGACTGATCATGAACGCTGCGTGCATTTTGAGGATGGATTGCGTGATGAGTTACGGGTACTGATAGCCCCACAGAAGGAGAGGAATTTTGCTACACTGGTGGAAAAAACTAAGATAGCTGAAGAAGTTAAACACTCAGAATGGCAAAATCGAGACAAGGATAGAGGTAGGAACAAGAGAGACTCTGGATATTCAGGTCCTACTAGAGGATTTCAGAAAAAGCCCAGGAATGAGGGACCAGTTCGAGTGGGTGCTCCAGCTACTACCAATCAGTTACAACCTTGTGTGGATTGTGGAAAACTTCACTCGGGAGAGTGCTGGAAGAGAACTGAAGGTTGTTTCAGATGTGGATCCAAAGACCATCCGTTTAGGGATTGCCCTCGAGAGCCTATTCAGACTCAGGTAGTTCGTAACAGATTTGCGCAGCCAGCAGGGGGCGCTCAGCAGCCGCCAAGAGGCCGTGGGCTAGGTCGAGGTGGTAATGGTGTAGGACGAGGTCAGGGTGCATCGAGTAGAGGTACCGGTAATAGGGGTAACACAGAGGCGAGACAACCAAGATTGGTCTATGCGGTCAGATGTCGAGAGGATGGCGATGCACCGGACGTCATCACCGGTACGTTTTTCATATATGATATACCTTTTACCGCTCTGATAGACATTGGATCCACCCATTCGTATGTTGCGTGTCCGTATGCGGAACTTTGAATATTAGATCTGGAGATTCTTGCTAGAGAAACAACTGTGATTAGCCTTTTAGGACAGTCAGTGGTAGTAAATAAGTTGTTTAGGGATGTGCCCTTAGAAGTTCAGGGGGTAGTTTTTCTGGCGGATTTGATGGAACTGCCGTTCGGTGAGTTCGACCTTATATTGGGTATGGAGTGGCTGGTTAAGCATCGTGCGAACTTTAGATCGTGGCTTTGCAAAGCGGATGGTACTAAGAACTTCGGAGGATAAGGAAGTGATGATGATAGGTGAAAGAATAAATTATCTGTCTAATGAGGTATCTACTTTAAAGGCAGAAAAGTTGGTACGAAAGGGGTGTGAAGCATTCTTAGCCTTTATCAGTGCTTTGGATGCCAAAGAGTTGTCGGTAGAGAGTGTTAGAATGGTGAAAGAGTTTTCAGACATCTTTCCTGATGAGCTTCCAGGATTGCCTCCGAATCGGGAAGTGGAATTTGGTATTGAGCTGTTGCCAGGAACGGCTCCGGTGTCCATTGCTCCTTACAGAATGGCGCCAAAGGAGCTAGTGGAACTTAAAGCTCAAATTCAGGAGTTGTTGGATCGTGGATTTATTCGACCAAGTGTGTCACCATGGGGAGCGCCGGTTTTGTTCGTTAAAAAAAAGGATGGGTCGATGCATATGTGCATCGATTATAGATAATTGAATAAGTTGACGATCAAGAATAAGTATTCGTTACCGAGGATCGATGATCTGTTCGATCAGCTGCGATGAGCTTCAGTTTTCTCGAAAATAGACTTGAGATCGGGGTATCACCAGCTTAAGGTCAAGGAGGCGGATATTCACAAGACTGCGTTCTGAAATCGTTATGGGCATTATGAGTTTTGGTGATGCCGTTTGGGTTGACAAATGCACCAGCTGTATTTATGGACATGATGAACCGAGTCTTCCAACCCTATCTAGATCGGTTTGTGGTGGTGTTCATAGATGACATCTTGGTGTACTCAAAGACAGAAGAGGAGCATGATTCGCATCTACGGGTAGTATTGTAGATATTAAGGGAGAAGCAACTATATGCCAAATTCAGTAAGTGTGAATTTTGGTTGAGGGAAGTGACCTTTTTGGGGCATGTTGTGTCTGCCGAGGGAATTAGAGTTGTTCCCCGCAAGATAGAGGCTGTATTGGACTGGAAGCCACCGAAGTCAGTGGCAAAAGTTTGGAGTTTTCTAGGTTTGGCTGGGTATTACAAGCATTTCGTTGAGGGGTTTTCGTTGATTACCGCACCCCTAACTAAACTATTGCGTAAGGGAGTACCGTTTGTGTGGTCAGATAAACAGCAAGAAAGCTTTGAGAGATTGAAGAAGATTCTGACAGAAGCGCCAGTATTGATCCAGCCTGAGGCTGGTAAAGAGTTTATTATTTATTGTGATGCGCCACACACGGGCTTGGGATGTGTGTTGATGCAAGGGGGAAAGTGGTGGCTTATGCATCTCGTCAATTAAGGCCGCATGAGGCGAACTATCCTACACATGATTTGGAGTTAGCTGCAGTGGTGTTTGCTCTGAAGATATGGAGACACTATCTGTACGGGGAGAAGTCGATTATCTACACGGACCATAAGAGTCTGAAGTACCTCCTTACCCAGAAGGAGTTGAATTTAAGACAGCGGAGGTGGATAGAATTGTTGAAAGATTATGACTGCTCAATCGAGTATCATCCAGGAAAAGCTAACGTAGTGGCAGATGCGTTGAGTCGTAAGGTGATATCAGATTTGAGAGCGATGTTTGCTCATCTCAGCCTTTATAAAGATGGTAGCTTGTTAGCTGAACTTCAAGTGAAGCCTACGTGCGTAAGTCAGATTAAGGAAAAGCAGATGTTGGATGAAAGGTTGGGCTCTCGGCTTCAGCAAGTGGAAGGTGGTGAGATAGGGGATTTTGGATTAAATAGTGATGGAGTATTGTGTTTTCGCGGAAGAGTCTGTATGCCCAAGGATTCGGAATTGAGAAAAATGATTCTGCGTGAGGCGCATAGTAGCCCATACGCTATGCACCCCAGGGGAAACAAAATGTACCGAGACCTCCGTGAGCAGTATTGGTGGCCAGGGTTGAAATGGGAGGTTACTTATTTTGTGAGCAAGTGCTTGACATGTCAACAGGTGAAGGCGGAACATCAACTGCCTTCAGGGTTGCTACAACCGATGAAAATACCACTATGGAAATAGGAAAGGATAACGATGGACTTTGTTAGTGGGTTACCTTTAGCACCTACTAAGAAAGATTAAGTATGGGTAATAGTGGATCGGTTAACAAAGTCTACTCATTTCCTACTTGTTCGTACGGATTACACGTTGCAGAAGTTGGCCAAGTTGTATGTAGCAGAAGTCGTGAGGTTGCATGGGGTACCAGTGTCTATTATATCAGACAGGGATCCTAGGTTTACATCACGGTTCTGGAAGGCTTTACATGAAGCATTGGGTACAAGACTAAATTTCAGCACGACGTTTCATCCGCAGACTGATGGTCAGTCGGAGAAAGTAATCCAGATTTTAGAAGACATGTTAAGGGGCTGTGTGATCGACTTCAGAGGTAGTTGGGAAGATTTCTACCATTGGCAGAGTTTGCATACAACAACAACTATCAATCCAGCATCCATATGGCACCCTATAAGGCGTTGTATGGTCGTAGTTGTCGTACTCCTACTTGCTGGACTGAGCTGGGGGAGCGACAGCTATTGGGTCCTAAGTTAATCTCAGAGACGGAAGAAAAAGTTAAGGTAATTCGGGCTCGGTTAAAAGAAGCTTCGGACAGACAGAAATCGTACGCGGATCTGAAGCGGAAGGAGATAGAGTTCTCTGTGGGTGATCAGGTCTTTTTGAAGGTCTCACCTTGGAAAAAGATCTTAATATTTGGAAGGAAGGGCAAGTTGAGCCCTAGATTTATCGGACCTTACCGTGTATTGAAACGTGTTGGGCTAGTGGCTTATCTCCTTGAGTTACCTCCGGAGTTAAGTCAGATACATAGCGTATTCCATGTCTCGATGTTAAGGCGTTATCGTTTGGATCCGTCTCATGTTATGCCAGTGGAGGAAGTTGAGATAAGACTTGACTTGTCTTTTGAAGAAGAACCAGTGCAGATTTTAGATCGGGATATTAAGGTGCTGAGAAAGAAGTCAGTCCCGTTGGTCAAAGTATTATGGCGTAATCACGGGTCAGAGGAAGCTACATGGGAGCCAGAGGACACGATCCAGCAGCAATATCCTCATCTCTTCTAATCAGGTAAATTTCGAGGCCGAAATTTCTTTAAGGGGGTAGAATTGTAACATCCTAAAATTTCGGGATTATATGATTTACATTATACCATGCGATAGGCTAGTTAAGAGTGTTAATTGTGTATGTTTAGGGGGTCCTAAGAAGGCTTGGGGTTGAGTTGGGCCTTAACAAAATTTTTGTGTTTAAACACTTAAGGGGGAGAAGGCAAGTGGCATCAAGACTTAAGGAAATAAGTGTGTATTTTGCTAGCACAAGCGGAGCTAGTAGTAGAGTGGTGTGGCGTCACATGAAGGGGCTTAAGGGGTGGAGTTCGAATCCCACCTATTGCAAATTTTTTTTGGATTAGTTTTTGTACTTGTTTTCCAAAGTGTCGGCCATGGTTCTAAAGAAGGTAAGGGAGACTTTCTATTGATGGAAAGAAGACTAAGGAAAATGGTAAGGAGGAAATCAAGGGAAAAAGAAGGAAAGAAGTAAAGGAATTGTGGAAAAAGGGGGAACATGTTGGCCAAATTTTTGGAAGGAGTTTGGGGAAAGAATTTTGGTAACACCCATCTTTTTGGTAAATGTGGTACACGGTTTTAGTAGGGAGAAAAGGGGAGCCGAAATTTTTTTGGTCATTTTGCAAGTTTGTGCTTGAAAGGCTTGTTTTCTTTGTAACATTTTGGTGCTCTCTTTTCCGATCCTTTCTCTTTGTTTTGCCGAAACACTCAAGCAATTTGTTCACCTTTTTCCCTTGTTTTGCCGTATTACTCAATCTATTTTGCTCATTCTTCCTTGGTGTTAGCCGAAACCCTCTAACACTTCTTTTCCATCTCTTCTTTTCTTTTTGACCATTTCTTCAACCCTTCTCTCTTTTCTTAAATCGACATTACCTTGTGGCTGAATCTTGTTTGTTCATTTCTCTCCAATAGCCGAACCTTTTAACCCTTAATATCTTCTTCATTATTTCTTTCTCTTTCGTGTTGGCACTCTCTTCTTTGATCGAATCGATAAGTGGTTTCGTTCTCCTCTTTTCATTTTCTTTTCTCCCTAGCCGAATGTGTGTCCCTCACCATTCAGTTGTTTCACCTTGTTTCTAAACCGAAATGGCATTTCCTCCTACCCCCTCATATCTTAATCATTTTCTTTTTGTAGTGTTATTGTGGGAAAGCCAAATCTTATACCTTTGACTCATCCATAGCCATAAGTCCAATCGGTGGGAATCGGATTCATCATCATTAAGGTAAGGAGTTTTGTCATGGTTCATTTTGATCTATTTCATTGCTCGATTAGTTTGCTAAACGGATCGATGGATTTGACTAATTGGTTATTATAGGGGCTAGATCGCTCGTTCTTATCCACTCGTTGTTCCTTAGGAAGTGGTGGTAAGCCAAAATCCTCTCCCTAAACTATTACATTCTCTCATCATAGTATTATTCTAACCGAGACTCTTTCAATGGAGGCAAGTGGTAGCGTTATTAAAAGAAAATCGATAGGAAGGAAAATACGGAGTGGACTTGCAATCTCTACTCCCAAGTTCAAACGTAGGGCGGTATTGGCAGTTCGGGATTTCCCACCGAGTTGTGGACCAACATCCGGTGAGAATAGGCAAATTGTGGTCGTTCACGGTTCTAAGGGTAAGCATTTTTAGATCGTTGATTTAGATTTGGATTAAGAAAATCTCTTTGGTTGGTTAATCAAATGTTATGGTGTCATAGGTGCCGACGATCAAGAAGGTTTAGTTCTTACCGTAATCAGGTATGTAATCTCACACCGAAATCCCGTAAATTCGTGATTCACTATTATGTTGGAAAATAGATCATTGTCGACTAAAAATGTAATAACCGTGATATGGCATGAATCGAGTGACTTCCTTATTTAACACTATTTCTAAATATCTGTCAAAATCGGTATTAATTTACTAAATTATGAAAATGCCCCTGATCGCTGTGAATCAAAGCTTTAAAATTTATAAAAAGAACGATCGAACCTGGAAACTAACTCTGATAACGATTAAAGGCCAGTGTACCTATCGAACAGTAGTATAGCTTAGGCAAGACCGGATTATCGAACCCAAAGGAGCTAAAAGTACTAATACTAACTTTCTTTTTATTATTTAACCTAAAATAAGTGAAGTTGCTTTTAATCTAAATTTAACGAATTACTAAGCTAAGGACACAAAGACGAAAAAAAGACTAAAATTGGGGAGATAACTTTTAGAAAAACTCAGTTGATTTAGATGATACCCTCAGGAAGAATCCACCTAGACTTCACTTGTTATCTATCACTGAACCGTATGATTTTATTTACTTAGTTTGATCCGTAAGTCTCCCTAACGTATATTAAACCCTCTCTCGAGGCGAATAACGTCTAACCCTTGGTTAATTAGTGGAACTCTCGTTCTCTTATAATAACCCCCTAGAATAGCAGTAAATCGATCTATGGACTCCCATATTAGGTTTCACCCTAATCCGGTAAAATCTCGTCACCCTATCTCTAGGCGTGCGATTAACTCCGCTTAATTATGCTAGATCTACTCTTAGGCAGGGTTTATTCCTCCTCCACCTAAGCACATTAAATTTGGATAAATCTCACATAATTAAGAACAAACTAAGTATTTATCATATAATTTAGAAAATAATAACAAGATTCATCATAGGTTTCATCCCCTTCAGGTATCTGAAGGATTTAGTTCATAACTAAATAAGAAAACATCTCAAGAGAAAAGATAAAACAAAACATAAGAAATCCCTAAAACTCCCTGAAGGAATTGAAGGAGATATCCGCCGTCTTGAGTAGAATCCCGGCTTCTTGAGATGGATCAACTGGCTATCTTCGAGTGATTCCCACAACTTTGACCTTTTCGACTTGGCTCCTTAGCCTAGCTCATCGCCCTCTTTTTAGCTGACCCTTAGGGGGTCTATATAGGCTCTTGGAATACGTTTCTTTCTCCCTAAGTATGCAAATCCGAGTGAAATTGCTCTTTTCAGCGACAGGGACACGGCCATGGCACACGCCTGTGTGGATCGTGGCCAGGCCGTGCTCGGAATTCTTTAATGAGACACAGCCATGTGAATCGAGGGAAGACCGTGTTCTAGATGATCAGTGAGGCACGGCCGTGTGGGCTAAGGTTCAGGCCGTGTCAATTTCTTCTTTGGCCCATTTTTGTCCTTTTTGAGCCCGTTTCTCGTTCTTTTTATCCTTGGGTGCTTCCCTGGGTCTAAGACATGAAAAGAAAGGATTAAGAGCACCTTTTTACATAAATCAAAGGATAAATCATCCAAAAGCATACTAAATGTGGGATTAAAATATGTTACTATTTCGGTTTATCAAATACCCCCACACTTAAGCTTTTGTTTGTCCTCAAGCAAAATTCTCAACTTACAATTAAAACGAACTTTGTATAATTCATAATTCCTATCAACAATGTTTTATCATAATTCATAGATAATTTATACATGGATAATTCAACTTAAAGAGTTCTAAAAATTCAAACAATCTAAGTCGTAGATTTTGTAGCTCGAAAATATAGGTGTCTCCCCTTATCTAAATAATTACCTTTAATTCGAAATCGACAAGGATTGACATCCTCACAAAAGATCCACTCAAATCACTCAAAGTGTTTAAGGTTCAAAACTTAGGCACTCAAGAGTCGAACATGAAAAGTTAATCCCATAGGCTTGCCTAAAAATCAAATCTCCACCACTATAATATGAGATGATGCACAAATCAAAAGGTCTTTGACAGGGTTGTAACGGGGCTAGGGTTAAGGTGTGGATAAAGGTTGAATTAAAAGGTTAGAATCGAGACTGAATTGACAAATTACCTAACTAGAAAAATTGAACTGATAAATAATTACATGAATTGAAACTTTGAAATTAATAATACGAGCTTCTTCTTCAATATTTGGAATTCAAACGTATAAGCTCACTTAATCACATAACTAATAAAAACTAATAATGAATATACTTCGTTTTTTTTTAAGAACAAATCAAGTAATAATAAAAAAACTTTAACAACTGAAATATAGAACATAGTTAGGCAACTGCTCAAAATCAAATCTCGACAAAAAGGGAGTCAAGGAATGGTGATACAAATATACAAAGGGTTTTGGGTTAATATTAGTGGGTGAGTCAATAAAAAGGGTTGTTAGGATCAAAGGGGTTCACTAGGGGTTAATTGTGAAGGTAGGCTTTTTAATGGAGTTAGTGGGTTAAAACCTAAATGCCTTAATCATCTTTGTATATCAAATCATAGGTGTGGTCTCGATATGCATAAATAAGGCAAGTTCTAGAATAATAAATCAATATTGACACACTCATAATCAATAAAGTGAGCAAGAAAAAGAATATATGCTCTATAAGGCTCAAAATCTCACAAAAATTATGGGTATTTTGATGTCAACCTCATAAATTTCCAACTTCAAAATAATATTCAAATTTAGTTCGACAACCTAGAAAATTTTAATTTTGAAAAATAGACTTATCATGCTTGATTCTTTAGTATCTTAAAATTTAATTATCAATGCACAATTATCAATGACTTAATCTAAAACATATCAATAAAAATTAGAAATCATTGAAATTTCATCTTAATTAGTAATATAAGAAATTTACTTAAAAACAAGACTAAATTCAGGATTTTGAGAACAATGCCAAAAAGTTTGGTACCTAATTTCAGAAATTTGAGAATAATGAAAAAAGTTAGGCACCTTTTTAGGTTGTTCACCCCCCCACACTTAAGATGTACATTGCCCTCAAGGTACAAAGATAGATAATATAAATGTAATGTTCAGATCAAAAGAAATGGGGATAAGTAAAACTCCCTGAATTATGGATGGAATCCTTGGAGGATGTGGAAAATACGTTGGAGGGGCCGATCTGGGTGACGATCCTGCGCTAGATGAAGAAATTGAGAAGCTCATGCAGGATTAGCCAGGATATACTAATAATAATTAAAACTATACTAATTAAATACTTAAGGAAAAGCAAGCTAAAGTGGAGAAAAATAAAGATGAAACTAAAATTAAAAGAAAAGATGGATGGACTGTAGAGTCCTTATTGTTGGATGTGATTTCTAAGGCTGAGGATATGGTGGTGGTCGTGGCATGATTCCCTAGCAGCCTTTAGAACCTAAAATTAAGAAATTAAGATAAAATAAACTAAATTAAGCATAAGATTGTTAAAGTGAAGGAAATTGAAGCAAAAGAGAAAAATGGAATAAAAACTAGATAGCCTCAAATATCCTTGGCTTATCGTTTGGATGAAGCTACCGGCATGAACTCATGTGAATCGGTCTCCCTTGTGGAGACTGTGATTGGCCTTTTACGCTTCTTTGCCATGGATATGATGTTGTTGTAGCTCAAGAGTCTAAGGATTTATTAGGAAAAGGGAAAAGGAAAGAGGGAGAAAAGAAAGAAAGAAAGAGAGAAGAAAGAAAAAGAGTGGGTTAAGAAGAGAAAGGAGAGGGGCATGGTGTTTAAATAAAATTTCAAGTCTGGCTGTTTCCCACGCCCGTGGGTTGAGGGTGTGTCGGTTCACACGGCCGCCTTGTACGGCCGTGCTCTAGGGCGTGTTGGTTACCCCACGCTCGGGTCTAGCCTGTGTTCAACAAGTCAGTATGTTGGCACGGGTTTAAGGCACGGGCGTGTTCAGCCCGTGGTTGGAAAGTCAGTAGCTTCACACGGTTATGGGGCACGGCCGTGGCATTTTGTCGGTGCCTGTGGGGGAGTGGTTGAGCCCGTGAGTTCAAAATTTAGTTGCTCTGACTTGTACCGTTCTGCCATGTTAGTACCAAGATTCTTGAGGTACACACGGCCACGGCCACGCCACGTGTGTGCAGGCCGTGTGGCTGGAATTGCACCCTTGTTAGTTTAAAGCTAGATATTATAAAGAAAAGATAAGATAGAGTAAGAAAAAAATAAAAAGTTAATGGGGTTAGTGCTCGGGTTGCCTCCCGAGAAGCGCTCGTTTATAGTCTTAAGCTAGACTCTCCTCTCGTTTGTATTGTCAGGGTGGTTTGAGGAGTTGGAAGTCCTTCCTCAGGCTATCATTTGTGTCCTCGTGAAAAAATTTAAGTCGAGATGCGTTTACAGTAAAATTTCCAAAAATAGGGTTGCTTACCTCGACTGTTCTGTATGGAAAAACACTGGTTACCCTAAAAGGTATTTCTTTTTTTGTGTTAGGGTCCGGAGGAGATATTCGAGGATCTGCCTTATCTAACAGTATTTGATCTCCTATTTTGAAGTGATTTGTTGTTCCTATGAGCTCTTCTGGAGGCTCTTTCGGTTTTACCTTGTGTGGTTCCAGTTCTTCGTCTTGTAACCCTAATTTTTCCTTGAAGTGTGTCTTCCACTCGTCTAGATCATCGAACTGAATCCCTCGATCTTTATGAACTACTTCCTTGTTGGCTTGGGGTTTAGGATCGGGTTCAGTTGTACTCTTTGGTGGTGCTTCTTGAAAATAGGGGTTAACTGAATGGTTATCAGTAGAATTTACGTTCTCACCTTGATTATTTGATGTTCTAGCCGAGTCGAGAGCCTTGATGGTGACTGTCTCATTACCTACACAAAGTATGAGTTCTCCTGCATCAACATCAATTTTAGTCCTGGCAGTTGCTAAAAAGGGTCTTCCTAAAATTAGGGGGATCGAATTATCCTCATCCATGTCTAAGACAACAAAACCTACTGGGAAAACGAATCTGTCAATTTTTACAAGAACATCTTCGATAATACCCCTAGGAATTCTAACATTTTATCAGCTAATTGAATGCTCATCCTAGTTTGTTTGGGTTTCCCTAGACCTAATTGTTTAAACAATTTGTAAGGCATGACATTTATGCTTGCCCCTAAATCAGCTAACGCATTATCAATAGTTAGTCTACCAATTAAACATGGAATCGTAAAACTCCCTGGATCTTTTAGCTTTTGTGGTAGTCTATTTTGTAACATTGCTGAGCATACTACGTTTAATTCCACATGTGGATCCTCGTCTAATTTGCGTTTGTTCATTAAGAGATGCTTTAAAAATTTCCTCGAATCTGGCATCTGTGAAAGGGCTTCAAGTAGCGGTAAGTTAATATGTAATTTCTTTAAAAGTTTAAGAAACTTACCGAACTGTTCTTCTGTGTCGTCTCTCGTTAACGCTTCGGGATATGGTATGCGAGGTTGATACTCCTTGATTATCGGTTTTGGCTTTTCTTGTGTTACCTCAGCTTTACCTTTTTCTACCTCGTTTCCTTGTATTGGACTGGGTTCGTCTAATCCTTCACTTTCTTGAGCTGTTATGGCTTGGATTTGCTCCTTTGGATTAATCTCAGTGTTACTTGGTAGACGCCCTTGTGGTCGGTCGGACATTAGTTTGGCAAGCTGTCCCACTGACTTAGTGACTTCCCCTACTTGATTCTCGATTGCTTTAATTTATGCTTGTTGGTCAATAAGTGTTGTCTCAGTTTTTTGGCAATGGGCTTCAGTAGCTGCCATGAATTTTGCCAATATCTCTTCGAGGTTCGACTTCTTCTCTTGTGGATAAGGCTGATTTTGGAAATTTTGAGGAGGCTATTGTCTTTGATTTCCTTGATTTCCTTGTCCTCCCCACGAAAAATTTGGGTGGTTCCTCCAACCTGGATTATAAGTGTTACTATAAGGGTTATTATTTGATCTGAAATTATTACCTATATAGTTCATTTGTTCACTCTCTATGCCCGATTGGTAGGGTGGGTACTCAGGATTCGCCACAGTTCCACTTGCGTTGCACTGCATGACTGGATGTACCTGCGAAGAACACAAACTATCAAGCTTTTTATTCATCAACTCTACCTGATTTGATAGCATGATTACTGCGTCGAGGTTGTAAACTCCGGCTATTTCGTTTTATTATTCAGAGTTCCACCGGCGGTTGAGTCGATTAGTTGCCTCATTGAGGGGTTTACACCGTTATAGAAATTTTGGACTTGGAGCCACAAGGGTAAACCATGGTGCGGACACCTTCTCAAGAGATCCTTATATCTCTCCCATGCATCGTATAATGTCTCTAAATCCATCTGCACAAAAAAAAGATATATCATTGCGTAATTTGGCCGTTCTGGCCGGTGGGAAATATTTTAATAAGAATTTTTCGGTCATTTGATCCCATGTAGTGATTGACCCTCGTGGTAACGAGTTTAACCACTGTTTGGCTTTATTCCTTAATGAAAGGGAAATAACCGAAGACCTATGGCATCATCAGAAACGCCATTTATTTTAAAGGTATCATAGAACTCTAAAAAGTTGGCTATATGAGTATTTGGATCTTCGTCCTGTAAACCATCAAATTGAACAAATTGTTGAATCATTTGTATAGTGTTAGGCTTTAATTCAAAATTATTAGCAGCTATAGCAGGCCTAACAATACTAGATTCGGCTCCTGTTAAATGCGGTTTAGCATAATCATACATAGTACGCGGAGCATTATTTTCTGCCACATCTTGTGGTGGAAGATTATTTTCGTCCATCCCTTCAGTAGGATTGGATCTGTCTTCTCGCTCTTCTTCTTTGTAATTTAGGGCTCGTCTAATTTCTCTGCGATTTCTCCAACCGGTAGCTTCAATATCACTGTCGTATTCTAAAGGTCCTCTCGGGTTCCTTCTAGTCATAAACTAGAGGTACCTGCTAGGAAAAGAAAGAAAAATTTAGCAAAATTAAAATTAAAACTAAAAATAAAAATAAATTACGGAAAATAAAAATTGGCTAAAGTAATAAAAATAGAGCTTTCTTAATCTTTTAGTTCCCCGGCAACGGCGCCAAAAACTCGATCGCTGTGAATTAGAGCTTTAAAATTTATAAAAATAACGATCGAACCTGGAAACTAACTTTGACAACGATTAAAGGCAAGTGTACCTATCGAACAGTAGTATAGCTTAGGCAAGACCGGATTATCGAACCCAAAGGACCAAAAAGTACTAATACTAACTTTCTTTTTATTATTTAACCTAAAATAAGTTAAGTTGCTTTTAATCTAAATTTAACGAATTACTAAGCTAAGGACACAACGACGAAAAAAAGACTAAAATTGGGGAGATAACTTTTAGAAAAACTCAGTTGATTTAGATGATACCCTCAGGAAGAATCCACCTAGACTTCACTTGTTATCTATCACTGAACCATATGATTTTATTTACTTAGTTTGATCTGTAAGACTCCCTAACGTATATTAAACCCTCTCTTCAGGCGAATAACGTCTAACCTTATGTTAATTAGTGGAACTCTCGTTCTCTTATAATAACCCCCTAGAATAGTAGTAAATCGATATATGGACTCCCATACTAGGTTTCACCCTAATCCGGCAAAATCTCGTCACCCTATCTCTAGGCGTGCGATCAACTCCGCTTAATTATGCCAGATCTACTCTTAGGCAGGGTCTATTCCTCCTCCACCTAAGCACATTAAATTTGGATAAAGCTCACATAATTAAGAACAAACTAGGTATTTATCATATAATTTAGAAAATAATAAAAAGATTCATCATAGGTTTCATCCCCTTCAGGTATCTGAAGGATTTAGTTCATAACTAAATAAGAAAACATCTCAAGAAAAAAGATAAAACAAAACATAAGAAATACCTAAAACTCCCTGAAGGAATTGAAGGAGATATCCGCCGTCTTGAGTAGAATCCTGGCTTCTTGAGATGGATCAACTGGCTATCTTCGAGTGATTCCCATAACTCTGACCTTTTCGGCTTGGCTCCTTGGCCTAGCTCACCGCCCTCTTTTCAGCTGACCCTTAGGGGGTTTATATAGGCTCTTGGAATACGTTTCTTTCTCCCTAAGTATCCAAATCAGAGTGAAATTGCTCTTTTCAGCGACAGGGACACGGCCATGGCACACACCCGTATGGATCGTGGCTAGGCCGTGCTCGGACTTCTTTAATAAGACACGGCCGTGTGAATCGACGGAAGACTGTGTTCTAGATGATCAGTGAGGCACAGCCGTGTGGGCTAAGGTTCAGGCTGTGTCGATTTCTTCTTTGGCCCATTTTGGTCTGTTTTGAGCCCGTTTCTCATTCTTTTTATCCTTGGGTGCTTTCCTGGGTCTAAGACATGAAAAGAAAGGATTAAGAGCACCTTTTTACATAAATCAAGGGATAAATCATCCAAAAGCATACTAAATGTGGGATTAAAATATGTTACTATTTCAGTTTATCAAATACCCCCACACTTAAGCTTTTGATTGTCCTCAAGCAAAATTCTCAAATTACAATAAAAACGAACTTTCTATAATTCATAATTCCTATCAACAATGTTTTATCATAATTCATAGATAATTTATACATGGATAATTCAACTTAAAGAGTTCTAAAAATTCAAACAATCTAAGTCATAGATTTTGTAGCTCGAAAATATAGGTGTCTCCCCTTATCTAAATAATTACCTTTAATTCGAAATCGATAAGGATTGACATCCTCACAAAAGATCCACTCAAATCACTCAAAGTGTTTAAGGTTCAAAATTTAGGCACTCAAAAGTCGAACATGAAAAGTTAATCCCATAGGCTTGCCTGAAAATCAAACCTCCACCACTATAATATGAGATGATGCACAAATCAAAAGGTCTTTGACAGGGTTGTAATGGGGCTAGGGTTAAGGTGTGGATAAAGGCTGAATTAAAAGGTTAGAATCGAGACTGAATTGACAAATTACCTAACTAGAAAAATTGAATTGATAAATAATTACATGAATTGAAACTTTGAAATTAATAATACGAGCTTCTTCTTCAATATTTGGAATTCAAACGTATAAGCTCACTTAATCACATAACTAATAAAAACTAAAAATGAATATACTTCATTTTTTTTAAGAACAAATCAAGTAATAATAAAGAACTTTAACAACTGAAATATAGAACATAGTTAGGCAACTGCTCAAAATCAAATCTCGACAAAAAGGGAGTCAAGGAATGGTGATACAAATATACAAAGGGTTTTGGGTTAATATTAGTGGGTGAGTCAATAAAAAGGGTTGTTAGGATCAAAGGGGTGCACTAAGGGTTAATTGTGAAGGTAGGCTTTTTAATGGAGTTAGTGGGTTAAAACCTAAATGCCTTAATCATCTCTGTATATCAAATTATAGGTGTGGTCTCGATATGCA
Source organism: Gossypium sturtianum (assembly GCA_025698515.1). Lineage (NCBI taxonomy): Eukaryota > Viridiplantae > Streptophyta > Magnoliopsida > Malvales > Malvaceae > Gossypium > Gossypium sturtianum. Next base: position 31,531,390 of record CM046943.1, on the reverse strand, counting down.
TAAACGAGGTAAGTTCTAGAATAACAAATCAATGTTGACACACTCATAATCAATAAAGTGAGCAATATGATCTTATTTTTGGGATAATATTCATTCTCCCAATATGATCTTATTTAATCTCATGGAAACCATTACATCTTCCTTCATGAAAAGTCAATTACTATAAAATAGTAATTAAGTCATTCATCATAAAGACGAACGACCCGTGGCCATGTTTACATTTTATCAACCATGTAATGCCAATGAAAGGATATCATTTACCCATGTCTCGAGCTATGAATTCCACTGTTGTGAATGACGCTACATACTGTAGAAGTTGTACACCCAACGCACCATCTTTTGGTTCCTTATCTATTTGAACTTAGAATTTTACTTGCATCAAAGTGTACTAGTCATGCATACATAGTTCGCCATCCACTCAGGATTTAGGTATGCCACACTATGAACCTCACAAGTGAATAAATATACAAATGGATTTAAGATCTATCCTGCTTGAGTCTTGTCTAATATATTGTTAGTCTAGTTAGTCACATCTATGTCTCTATCTTTTGGGAGTCACCCATTCTAATGCCTAAGACAAAACATCTCCCTAATTGGAATTGATAGACGGCATATTAGTCTTTCAATCGATTTTCTCATTTCTGATTAGACTAAATACATGTTTAGGTTAGTCTACTAATATAACCTACCTCTCCGTATTTGATCCAACCATGTAATACCATTTAGTATTAGTTTAAACATTAGACAACCAATGAGCAACATTTGCTTCCATTTTTCTTTGCGTGCAAAAACTATACGAGGACAATCATACAAAATATATTAATGTAGTAAATGAATTTATTTTATTAACCAATATATTCAAAAAATTTACAAGTTTGAAAACAAATATACTATACTCAGGGCACCAGATCCAACAGTTGGAGGGGTAGAGTTGGTTAGTAGTAGGGGCTTTGATAGTTAAGATGAGTGCTATGATGATTTATTTGCTGGTCATTATGACTATACTTACATTGGTGTTCCATCTGATGCACAAGATGCTGAGATCATGTCTAGTCCAAAAGAGTATGGGATCGGTTAACGAGGGGAGGTCTCTCATTGTACTGTCTTTGGATGAACAGGAAAACCACTTTCTAAATAATGGTATTGACATCCTCGAGGGAGTGGGCCTGAGAAAGGAAGGAGTCGCCTGTGGGCCCTTTAACTCATAGTACATTTAATTTTTTTTTTATTTTAGGCTGAATGTTTATGTTCTTGTAAAGGTTAATTGTTAACCTTTTGAATGATTTTGTAGGTGGGATATCCTTTGGGTTGGCCTTGGAGTTTCTATTTCAAATTCCACTTATTTAGCTGTAAACATCTCTTTGACTAGCACTTCTCATAATTCTACCACCGGTATGTCCATTACTCTTGCTATTCCAATTAATGTGGCAGTTCCTCTTGGAAGTTCTAGTCCACTTGCTATTGGATATGGTTCCCTAAGTTTAGTATTTTTGTCTTTGTACACTTCTATTTTTTGAACAAAATGGTTTAATAAAAATATCTATAAATTATATCAATACCCTTTTATATTATCCTTCATGGTTTTTGCACGCAAAGCAAAATGAAAGAAAATATTGGCTTATTGATTATCTAACATTTAACTAATACTATGCGATATTACGTGGTAGGATCGTAATACGAAAAGAAAACTTGTATTAGTAGATGAACCTAAACATGTCCTTAGTCTAATTGAAAATGAGCAAACAAATTTAAAGACTAATATGCCATCTATCAAGTCTAATTGAGGAGACGTTTTGTCTTGAGCATCGGAACGGATGACTCCTAGAGAATAGAGACATAGATGTGACTGATTGGATTTGTAGTACATCGGACAGGACCCAAGTAGAATATATCCTAAATTTGTTTATGGATTTATTCACTTGTGATGTTCATAGTGTGACATAGTTAATCTTGAGTGGATGATGAACTATGTATGCGTGACTCATATTGTAACAGCCCGATTTTGGGGCTAGTCGAAATAGTGGTTTCAGAACCATTAATCCGAGGCTGAAGAAATTATTTTTAATATTATTTTATGTGTTATATCATGATTATATTATTGCATGAAAATTTTGGTAAATTAATTTTAGCGCTTTCATGCTTAATTTTGAAAAAGGACTAAATCGCATAAAGTGCGAAAGTTTTATTCTACAAGCTAAAGGTTTTAAATAGATATGAAAAACTAAAGTAGAGGTCCTTATTGAATAAAAATACAAATAAAAATGTGGTGGCTATGGAATTTTTAATTTTGAAATTGGTCAAGGTTAGGTGGTTTGGTGACTTAATAGATAAAATAAAATAAAACAAAAATAAAAGGCTATCATCTTTTCTTTTCTCCACCAATTTTTCTCCAAGAAAACAGCCATGGAAGCTTGAAAATTTTTAGCAACTTACAACCCTTGCAAGTAAGTCATTTTGATGATCATTTTTGTTGATTTTTTTGTATTTTTGTGACCCTTGTAGCTTAAGCTAACTAATGGAGGGACTATTTTGCAAAATGGTTGAGAGTATAGGGTTTTACATGTGATTATTCATGTTGTTTGCTGAAATTTTATGGAAGAAAATGAATCTTGGTTATTAAATAAACAACTTTTGTGAAAGGGGTTTTCATGAAAACACCTAAAATGGACCCTTTTTGTAAAAGTTATAAAATGGGTAGTAAATGTGTGAAATAATTGGATTTGTGAGTTGCTATAAGAGTAATAAAGGTTCGGCTAGGCTTGGTTAATGAGGAAATTTGATTAAAATTGTTTTACGAGCTTAGGGGCAAAATCGTGATTATGCGAAAGTTTAAGGGCAAAACAGTAATTTTGCCATAGTAGGAATTTTGGAATGTCTTGATTAATGTAATGATTTAATGAGGGAATTTTATCATTACAGATCAAGAAAAATGGGATCCGGACTTAGACCAGGGGAAAGCCAAGCTATTGGACTAAATCGAACTAGTCGCCCATATTTTGTATACCGAGGTAAGTTGTACGTAAATAATACAACTTTATTGTTATTATGTATTGAACAATTAATATGGCATAAAGTGTATGATTATTGTTGTGAATATGCATGATGAGAATTGATGTATTAAAAACTCTTGGTTGAACCTTAGGAATAGATCGGATATCCATGCCATGACATTAGGGATATATGAGAGCCAGTGTAAGACCATGTTTGTGATATGGCATCGACATTGATATGAGAGCCAGTGTATGACCATGTCTGGGACATGGCATCGGTGTTGATATGTGTGCTAGTGTAAGACCATGTCTGGGACATGTCATCGGCCACATTATGAGATCCAGTGTAAGACCATGTTTGGGACATGGCATCGGCATTGAGACGAGAGCTAGTGTAAGACCGTGTCTGGGACATGGAATCGGCCTCGACATGTGAGCCAATGTAAGACCATGTCTGGGACATGGCATCAGTATTTTACCTCTTGTGTGAGGCTTATCGGATATCCTTTAGTGTTCCAAATGGTTCCACGGGTTATTTAAAGCTTATGATAAAGATATGAAAGGATATGATCATGATGTGAGTGGTACAGGTTCTTACCCGAAACTCATGAGATATGAACTTAATTATGATGCCTTAATGGTAAGGATGAAATTGAGTAAGTCCTATCTATGAGAATGATTTCTGGACGATCTTGTAATCTTTGGCTTATACCTGTGATGTGTAAATATGTTTTAAATCTACCATGCTTAAATCAAGAACGTTGTGCTGGTTTATAATATGCTATGTGTTTAAAGAGGCATGATTGATGCTGTTACTTATTTACATGCAACTTACAAAGCTTTGTGCTTACTCCCTTTCCTTTCCATTTTTCTTATAGTATCGCCAAGCTAGCTCGGGAATCAAAGGACGTTGGAGGCTCGATCACACTATCAATCTGAACATTTGGTATAATTAGATTTATCATTTTGAGTATGGCATGTATAGGGACTTGGTCTTTTGTCAAGTGTCATATTGTTTTGGCCAAATGTGTTGGCTTGTCTTGAAGATTGACTCATTTTGTATAAGGCCATGGATGATGGCTAATACTTGTTATTGATATATGTAGATGATGATGTTTTTCATGAATGTGCAATTTGCATGGTGAAATATATGGTGTGTTAATGCATGAATGAGTAAGTCGCATGATTGGATTGATAAAGTATGTGTTAAGTTTTGCATGTGAATGGAGTGTAGTGGCCTTGATGTGTGTATGCCTTTGTTGTGGCTAATTTGGTCAGATGTTTATGTGTGGATTGGTGTTACTTGATGTGGCTTATGTTGGTGCAAGTAAGGGTGGCAAAAGGGCTTGGTAAATAGCCTTGTTTTTGTCCACATGGGTAAACACACGGGCGTGTGTCTAGGCCGTGTGTGACACACGGTCTGCCCCATGGGTGTGTAGTCTGGCCGTGTGTCTCCTGCACCTTAATTTGGTAAAACAGAATGCCCAGTAGTAACCACACGGGCTGAGGCACGGCCGTGTATCTATACCGTGTGGATGACACGGCCATAATACATGGGCATGTCCCCAGGCCGTGGGAAGTCTGCACCTTAAATGCAAAATTAAATTCGCCACACGGCCTAGCACACGGGCGTGTGCCTTGACCGTGTGACCCTAAAATGTTGCTGACGTTAGAAATACAATGTCAAGGTTTTAACACATAGGTTGAGACACGGATGTGTCATGGCCGTGTGAGGGACACGGGCCATGAACTCGGACGTGTGCCAGGCCGTGTGAAAACCCCTGTAGGTTCGAAGTGTGAAATAAATTCATAGGGGCAAGGGACACGGGTGTGTCCCTATATGCATAAGCCGTGTGAGTTACACTGTCCTTCAACATGGCCATGTTATGAGATCACACGGGCGTGTCGCCTTTCCACATGGACGTGTGCCCCTGTTTTTAGTTACATTTTCCAAAGTTTTCTAAAGAACTCGGTTTAGTCCCGAACCGTTTCTAAAGTGTGTTTTGGGCCTCATAGGCTCATATTAAGGATTTTAAGACAAGCTTTGAAAAGTTTTAATTTTGAACGAAATTTCAAAACTCGGAAGTGTTTGTATGCATGTTGTTAAGTTAAGTAACGCCTCGTACCTTGTTCCGGCATAGGATACAGGTAAGGGCTGTTACACATATACTTTTATGTAAGTAAAAGTTTGAGTTCAAATAAATAAGGAACTGAAATCTGGTGCATTGGGTATACTACTTCTGCAGTATGTAGCATCATCCACAATAGTGGAATTCATAACACAAGAAATGAGTAAATGATATCCTCTCATTTGCATTACATGATAGATGAAAAGTAAATATGGCCACGGGTCCTTTGTCTATGTGATAAATGACTTGATTAATATTTGATAGTATGAGAATGATTAGAGAATTAATTTAATTTTTTGAATTATTATTTAATCAAATAATTGACGTTCAAAAATTGATTTAAATTAATTGGTCTTTGTGAATACTTTGAAAATGAAAATTAAATATATTTTCTCATAGATTCTTTTACGGTAAAGATGCTATGACTTTTAACATAATTAGAATTGGTTTGATAAAATTATTTAATTGGAAAAATTATTTTTTCTAATTAAATTAATTTAAATAATATTTATTTTGGGAAATAGAATAAACATGTATTGAGTTGAATTAAATTATAAAGTGTTGGGTTAAAATTTCATAAAGCACATATAATTTGACTTAATACATGAGAGACTCAAAACCCATCATAATACATATTAGGGGTGGCAACCCTACTATATTTAACTAGGGTGTGTCACTGACCGCCTCCGAACGTACCAACGTCGATAGTAGAAATCCTGCACAAAATATGTTAAATAGGTGCTATATGCAAGTATACGAGTCAGATTGTAATATAGTTACAACAAAGTAGGTGAGTACTCTGAAGATCGTACCCAATGGAGGCGAGCACTAAATTAATCCTAACCTAAGCACAAATAGAGTTAATTAGAATTTTAAATAAATTATATTACGAGTAAACATAAAGAAAGAGTTTTTAATAACTAAGGAAATAAAATAATATAAATGGAAAAACTTTTGGGAAATTTGCTATGGAAACTTAACCAGATCTGAACATGGGTGACTAGCTCACTTCAGTTATCATAACTAACTATTGCTTCAGGTTCCCTGTTCAATCAACTAGTCGTTACCGTAGCATGATCTCTCGATCTTCTACTAGGATAACAAGTCAGCAAGAACTACTTATCTCTCAACCTCACAGCCTAGATTGGTTCGAGATTAAGGTGTTTACAGATTGGCCATACCAATTTTGGGTTAATTCCTACCTAAATGACTTCCTAGGGTCGTCAAGCCTAGGGTTTAAATTCTTCCTTTCCCACAAGAGGATTAGTTCCTCATGGATCTCAAAAACATAATAAACTTGATATAAAAGATGAACATTAATAGCAAATCAAGAGACGAAGGTTTAAGAGAAGCCTGAACTGTATTTAATTGAACCACAGAACTCACACAAAGTTGATCGAGTTCCACAAATCAAATCTCCCAACAAATGCAAAACTGAAAATAACCTAAAGTCTAAGAAAAGGGAAAAACTAAAAACTGAAACTATGAAGAAAATTATACAATATGAAAAGTTGTTCATATCAAGTGTTAAATGAGCCTACTTATAGAGTTAGGGTTGTCGTCATCCTCAACCCTAGGTCAGCTGACGCTCTTGTGTTTTATATTTGATTGTGCTGACCAAAATGCCCCTAGCTCATATGTATTTCCCGTACAAGACCGGTGTCGTGACACCCTAGTGCCTGTGTCGCGACATTGAAATCAGTATGCTCGTACTCAGAGTAGCTTCAACGGTGTGTCAGGACATCTCTTGGTTGTGTCGTGACTCTGAAGGCAGTTTTGAAATTCCTGCTCTCTGCTCCCTATATTGCAACATCAAACTCCTAGTGTTGCAACATAACGACCAATATTGAGTTGGTACTCCTTTTAATGGTCTTCTTCTGTAACAGTCCGGTTTATACCCTAGTCGGAACAGTGGTTTCGGGACCACAAATCTGAGTTAGTAAAATATTTTAATATTATTTTCTGTGTCTTTGATATGTGATTAAGCATGTGTTAAAGTTCCGTAAGTTAATTTGTCCGTCTGTGTGTTTAATTTGAGAAAAGGGTTAAATTGCATTAAATGCAATATTTGCATGCTATTCGCTAAAGTACGTATGTGTTGTGGCTTTTAAATGTTGTGGCCTTATGAGGCAATTAATCCATTATCTAGTTGGTGGATGATTAAATGACAAAATAGCCTTATTGATTATTTGTCTTATATGTTAATAAAAAGGTTAAAATTAGAAATTGGTTATTAAGTTATAATTACATAAAAAAGGCTTAAAAATAAGCCATTATCATCCATAGTTAACCGAAAATAGCAAAGAAAAATAAAGAAGAAAGAAGCTAGGTTTCGGCTAGCTTTTGATTCAAATTCAATGTATGTTTTTAATCGGTTTTTGATAATTTCTACATTTTTGTAATCGTTGCTTCGTATACTTTGAAACCCATGTTGTAATTTGAAGAATTGATGATGTTTATGAGATGTACCATTGATGAAATAGTGAGCTTTGTGATGAGTATTGGTCTTAAATGTAAAATATGTGTTTAATGAACATGTTTTGTTCTTGATTTTTTTATGAATTTAGCTATTTAGGGCTAAATTGTGAAAATAGCATGTTGAGGGACTAAATTGTGAAATAAATGAAATGTATGGATTGATATGATCATGGGGTGTATTCGGCTAAACATGGGTGTAAGCAAATTAAGTGTAACTTTTGATTTTGTGAATTAGGGACTAAATTGTCCAAATGTGAAAATGTGAGGGCTAATTTGTAAATTGCCCTAAATGTGTGTTTTTGGATCGAATTGAATGTGTTGGTAAATAAAAGGGTTAAATTTGAATATGTATAGATCAAGAACCGAAGAAAACGGACATAGATCCCAGGAAAGCAAAAGTAGTTGAATAACCGAGTCCGAATGAATATCCGAATCCGAGGTAAGTCGATATACAAATAAATGTATTTGTATTGAATTATGTATGTTTATATGATTATTGATAATGTTGAATGCATATGAGATGTTGTATACATGAATTTCGAGATAGATTCGACATATTGTCATCGTCCGAGAAGTCCCGTTTGAACCTAGGGATAGATAGGATAGTATATGTCATGACATAGGTATCCGTTATGTGATATCATGCAAGACCATGTCTGGGACGTCGGCATTGATTCAAGATTCGTGTAAGACCACGTCTGGGACGTTGGCACCGATATGAAATTTACGTGTAAGACCATGTCTGGGACATTGGCATCGTACTTGATTCGTGTAAGACCCTGTCTGGGACAGTGGCATCGATATCCGATTACATGTAAGACCACGTCTGGGACGTTGGCATTGTACGACTATTCCGATCACTCTGAGTATCCTATTAGATTTCGAACGGTTCAACGGGCAAGTCCGAGATACGAATGACTATGTGGTTTGCATATCTGTTTCAGGTACGTCTGATAAGTACACCTTGTGTGTATAAGAAGGTAAGTATATTCATAAACTTACCTAGATGAATTGTGTATTTGAATATGAGAATGTAAATGTGATACTTGAATGGAAAAGCTATGAGCTAACAAAGTATATGTTGATATGCAAGATTGAAAGATGAATGGCTAAGTAAATGTGCCAAGAAGAATCATGGCTATGCAATTGAGCTATTAGTGAATTCATATTGATTATATGTCTTGAATGATTTATATTAAGTTTATTTGTATATGTCTTACTAAGCTTTTGGAAAGCTTACTCTGTGTGTGTGTTTACTCTGTAACAGATCGTCAAAGCTACTGAAGGCTCGGGGACCGTCGAGGATCATCATCACACTACTCCAACTTGTTTTGGTATTTTGAATATGTGAATATAGCTAAATATGGCATGTATAGGCTAGTCATTTGGTATAAGTTTGAGATGTAAATAGCCATGTGATTTGGCTAGATAATGTTGGTAATATGCATGAGTGAATATGATACATGATATATGTTTTGGTTTTGTTTGGTTTGATAGCAAGTGAAATGGTCAAGGATATGGTAAGCATATGAATGCATTATGAGTATGTTTGATTGATCAAAGAAATGGCTATAAGAAAGGTAAATGTGGATGAATCATGCTTGAATATATGTATGTGTTTAGTTGTGCAAATTGGCATGTTTAGAATTGAGATTGAATGGGATAATATCATGACCATATGGTGTGTTTTTGGTTGCCATTGTATTGAAAAATATGCTTGATATGCTTGTAGGGATGACTCAAGTGGGGGTGGCAATTTTGGCCTTGCAAGTGGCCTGTTTTGCCTACACAGCCATGGCACACGGGCGTGTCTGGTGGCCGTGTGAATAAGTCAGTAGCTAGCCTAATATTACACGGCCATGACAGATGGGCGTGTCTGGTGGCCGTGTGGATAAGTCAGTATACATGCTCTGTTTAGGCACGGCCAGGACACATGGGTGTGTCTAGTAGCCGTGGGAGGCACACGGCCTAACTGCACGGGCGTGTGACCTCTGCAATGTTGAAAAAGTTTTAAATTTCCGAGAAATTTCATGTGTGTTCGGTTTAGTCCCGACCCTATTCTAAAGCATGATTAAGGTCTCGTTGACCAATAAAATGGACACTTTAATTGCGATTGATGATTTGTATTATGAAATGTCTGTAAAACTTTCCGATATGTTTGGTAACGCCTTTAATCCTAATCCGACGACAGATACGATACGATTTAGTCGATTCTCGGGCTAACGTAGCATGTAAGAGTCTAGCCATACATGCCATATATCTGAACTGTGATAGTGTGATGAATCTTGAATTGTAAAATGTGTTTCATGTATAGTAATGGATCCCGAAAGAGCCGTAGCTAAAGATGTAAAAAGCATTGCGCCTGCTCCCGCGCAAGGGACAGCGCCATCTGATTCGAGACCGGCTACGAGCGGTCAAGAGGGAGAAGCTTAACAAGCTTCCTTCCAGATGATGAGTGAATGGTTCACTCAGTTTGTTAGAAATAATCCGGCTGTTTTGCACTGTAACACCCCTTACCCGTATTCTACGCTGGAATCGGGCCCCAGGCATTACCGGACTTAGTCCACTTTAGTCCCCACTTGACAACTCTCTATAGTCACCAAAACGATCTCATTAAAGACCCTCGAGGCCTTAAACGTACATACGACCAGAAACCTTTGCGATCTTAAAATTTCTTTAATCTTTACAAGGGCTACACGCCCATGTGAAATGGGACACGCCCGTGGGAGCAGGTCGTGTGGTCACACACGCCCATGTCCCTACCCCGTGTATAAAAACTTAGGTATTATGCTTGTGTCACACGGCCTAAGAACACGCCCGTGTTCTCCACCCGTGGTGAACACTGACCATTTTACACGGCCTAGGCACACGCCCGTGTGGCTAGCCCATGGTCGACACTGACTTACCATCTTAACATGCAGGGGACACACGGCCAAGTCACACACCCATGTGGCCAACCCGTGTGTCACACATGGCCTAGACACACGCTCGTGTGTCTATCCGAGTGGACAAGAACAAGGCTATTTACCAAGCTCCTTTCACCCCTCTAATTCACATAACATGTAATCATTCAATACAACATTAATCAAGTCATGTTGAAATTTAACTCCCATGGATAACTACATCTTCATATAACAAAATAAGCCATCAACCACGACATTATACAAAATAGATTATCCATCTAAAGGCCAACACATCCTTAGCCAATCCAACAAAATACACTAACTTGCCTAGCCTCTATACATGCCATATACAAAACATTAAGCCTAGATATATCGTAGTGCGCTGATAGTGTGGGCGATCTTCTGATTAATCCACATATCTTGATTTCAACCCTTTTAATCTATAAGACAATGGAAAAGAATGGGGAGCAAGCTTTAAGCTTAGTAAGTTTACATATAAACAATTAACATCATAGTATAAGCTAAACAACAATTAGCATTATACTAAACAAAGATAATTCACATCCACAATTATGCTTACTCATTCTATCCCTTACCACATTTCCACCACATCACGAGTCAAATGTTCACAATCATTCATTTACACACCTGTACTCAACACCACAATTATTCAAGATACAACACATCGTGATTTCTCACCAATCCAACCACACAGCTAATTCACCCGGTGGTTTCGCAGTTAGCCCACCACAATCAGGTAATAGGGTAGTATCGCACATAGCCTACCAAAAAGGGTAATTATAGTGGTTTCGCACATAGCCCACTAAATAAAATACTTAACGATAGCATCGCACACAGCCCATCGTCGTTAAGTATTAAGGTGGTATCGCACTTAGCCCACCATCAAGCATTATCACTACACATTCACTTATCTACTTTGTAATTCATTCATCCATTCACAAAACTAACACATTCAATCCACTTGAACCGTATAGATTCTCAATCATGCTACACACTAGTTAGCATTCACAACGTATAAGTATAAATACATTGTTTACACATAAACTTACTTCGGTATTCAAAAAGTATGGAGACGTGCAATTTAGTCCACGACTTTGCTCTTGCCTCGATTTCGATCCAGACTTTGTCGTTCTTGATATATAATGATAAATCAACTCATTCAATACACACATTGACTAAATTGATCCTTATCTCATACTTTGGCAAAATTATCATTTTGCCCCTAAACTTCCTTATATTTACACTTTTGCCTTTAGGCTCGTAAAGTGATTTTCATTCAACTTTCTAGCTTTTCATGCTTAGTTGATTCATTTTCTCAACTATAGCAATCATCAATTCTCACTAAATCACTCATGTATGACCATTTTAAAGACTTTTACAAACTAGTCCCTACATGCATTTTTCATGGAATTCACTTAGAAAAAGATGTTTATACTACATCAAGCTCTCATAATCTTCCATAAAACATCAAAATACATGCATGTCATACATGGGTACATTTTTGAACATCAACCCTAGCTCAACATATAGCTAAAAATAGCTAATTCATGTTACGAGGACTTCAAAAATATGAAGAATAGTGAAAACGGGGCTAGGATGCACTTACTAGCAAGCTTGAAAAATTGAAGAACCCTAACTATGGCTTCCTTCAAATTTTCGGCTAACTTGGGGAAGATGAACATAATTTTTTGTCATCTTTTCCCCTTTTAGTCACTTATTTGACAAATGACCAAAATGCCATTTTGCCAAACTTTCAAATTTCATCCACTCATGCCCATTTTTGTCCAAAAATTAGAAATTGGGCAAATTGCTATTTAAGGACCTCTAATCAATAATCCAAAGCTATTTCATACTAATAGCTTCTAGAATCTCACATTTTGCAACTTTTTCAATTTAGTCCTATTGTAGAATTCAATCACAATTTAATAAAATTGCTTCATGAAACTTTCATACTAACATGCAAACACATCATAAACCTTAAAACTCATACTTCTACTTCGGATTTGTGGTCTCGCACCACTATTCTGACTAGGCCCTAAATCAGGATGTTACAACTCTCCCCCCTTTATAGATTTTCGCCCTCGAAAATCTTACCAGTAAAAAGGTTTGGATGTTGCTCTCTCATGGCTTCTTCCAGTTCCCACGTAACCTCTTCCACACCTGTTTTTTCCATAACACTTTCACTAGGGCTATGTTCTTATTCCTCAAATGTTTCACTTCTTGAGCCAAGATTTTAATCGACTCCTCTTCATAGGACATATCAGGTCTTATCTCAATTTTCGTTGAAGGAATCACATGCGAAGGATCGAAGCGATATCGTCGCAACATTGACACATGGAACACATTATGAATCTTTTCCAATTCCACCGACAAAGCCAACCGGTATGCTACTGGCCCAATTCTATTGGTAATCTCATACAGTCCTATAAATTGTGGACTTAATTTCCCTTTTTGTCCAAATCTAAAAATTTTCTTCCACGGGGACACTTTCAAAAATACCTTGTCGCCTACTTCAAACTCAATTTCTTTTCTTTTCAAATCCGCGTACGACTTTTGTCGGTCCGAAGCAGCTTTCAGACTATTACGGATTACTCTCACTTTCTCTTCGGTCTCTTTTACTAGATCAACCCCATGGATTCGCTTCTCACTAAGCTCGGTCCAATATAAAGGAGTCCGACATTTACGACCATATAAGGCTTCATACGGTGCCATCCGTATACTCGACTGATAACTGTTGTTGTAAGCAAATTCGACCAAAGGTAGATATCTCTCCCAACTACCTTCAAACTCTAACACGCAGCATCGAAGCATATCTTCGAGAACTTGAATTACTCTTTCAGACTGACCATCAGTTTGCAGATGGAATGCAGTACTAAAATTCAACCTTGTACCCAAGGCCTCCTGCAACTTCTTCCAAAACCTTGAAGTAAACCTCGGATCTCTATCCGATATTATAGATACAGGCACTCCATGTAACCTCACTATCTCTGCAATATACAATTCAGCTAACTTATCCAATGAATAATCAACACGCACCGGAATAAAATGAGCCGTCTTCGTTAATCTATCCACGACAACCCACACAGCATCTTTCTTTTTCAGAGTCATAGGCAACCCAGTCACAAAATCCATGGTAATCCGATCCCACTTCCATTCGGGTACCATCATTGGCTGAAGCAATCCCGAAGGGACTTGATGTTCAACTTTCACTTGTTGAAAAATCTGACACTTTGTCACAAACTCAGAAATGTCTCTTTTCATGCCCGTCCACAAATAAAATTTCCTAAAATCGTTGTACATTTTCGTACTGCCCTGGTGTATTGACAAATAACCACTATGTGCCTCATGCAAAACCTTTCGGATCAACTCATCATCTATAGGTACACATATTCTGTCATGATACATCAAACATCCATCCGAACCCACTCGAAAATCAGAATCACCTTCCGATCCACACTTAGCTCTCTTGGCTTGTATCTCATTATCATTCCTTTTTGCCTCACATATCTGTTGAACAAATAGTGGCTTAGCTCTCAACTCTGCCAATATAGCACCATCTTCAGACAATGCTAAACTTGTGCTCATAGCTCTCAGAGCATACAAGGATTTCCTACTCAGGGCATCCACAACCACATTCACTTTTCCCGGATGGTAATCAATGACTAACTCATAGTCCTTCAATAACTCAAGCCACCGCCGTTGTCGTAAATTCAAATCTTTTTGATCCATCAAATACGTCAAACTCTTATAATCCGTAAAGATTCGGCACCTCTCACCGTATAAATAATATCGCCAAATCTTTAATGCGAAAACAATCGTAGCCAACTCTAAATCATGAGTCGGATAATTCTTCTCGTGTGGTTTTAGCTGTCTCAAGGCGTAAGAAACTACCTTGCCCTCTTGCATCAACACACAACCAATACCATTTAGCGACGCGTCACTGTAAGCCACAAACTCTTTCCCCGTTTCTGGTTGAACCAAAACTGGCACCTCAGTCAACAATGTTTTCAATCTCTCAAAACTCCGTTGACATGTCTCAGTCCATTCAAACTTAACATCCTTATGTAACAGTTTCGTCATCGGGGTAGCAATCATAGAAAACCCCTTTACGAAACGTCTGTAGTATCATGCCAAACCCAAAAATCTTCTGACTTCCGACACGTTTCTCGGTGATTTCCAATCCACAATAGCCGAGATCTTACTCGGGTCGACTCGAATACCATCACCCGACACAATGTGTCCTAAGAATCCGACCTCTCGGAGCCAAAACCCACTCTTGCTAAATTTAGCATACAACTGCTTGTCTCTTAAGGTTTGTAAGACAATCCTCAGGTGCTCTACATGATCACTCTAATCTCGAGAATAGATCAATATGTCATCAATGAAGACAACCACAAACTTGTCCAAATGCAGTCAGAAGACATGGTTCATCAAATCCATAAAAATCGCAGGAGCATTCGTTAAACCAAATGGCATGACCAGAAACTCATAATGGCCATACCTCGTCCGAAATGCAATTTTCAACACATCTTGTTCCTTCACTCTCAGCTGATAATATCCAGACCTCAGGTCTATCTTGGAGAATACTATGGCTCCCTTCAGTTGATTATATAGATCATCTATCCTTGGTAAAGGATACTTATTCTTTACTGTCACCTTGTTGAGTTGTCTGTAATCTATACACAATCTCATCGACCCATCTTTCTTCTTCACAAATAGTACCAGAGCACCCCACGGTGAGTAGCTCAGCCTTGCAAAACCTTTGTCCGTCAACTCTTGCAACTGAACCTTCAATTTTTTCAACTCTAATGGTGCCATCCTATATGGAGCAATCGAAATAGGTGCCATTCCCGAAACTAACTCAATCCCAAACTCGACGTCTCTGACTGGAGGTAATCCAAGTAACTCTTCTGGGAATACATCCGAGTACTCACATACTACTGGCACTGTTTCAATCTTTACCTCAAACTCTTAAGTATTCAATACAAACGCGAGATAAGACTCACATCCTTTTCTCAAGCATTTCTCAGCCACAAAAGAAGAAATCATCACCGGTAGATTATCTGACCCACCTGATTCAACTTGAATAATATCTCCATTCTCACATTTCAATTCAATAAATTTACTACCACAGTTCACTAAAACACTATGGGTAGTCAACCAATCCATGCCAAGAATCAAGTCAAATTCATCAAACGGAAACAACATAAGGTTTGCCAGAAAACAATGACTCCTAATTGTCAAAGGACAATTTCTACACACCTTGTCCACTAACACATGTTTACCTAACAGGTTTGACACCTTAACCACAATTTCTGTAGACTCAATGGTCATACTCAAACTAGATTCCAATCTCATGCAAATATAAGAATGGGTAGACCCTGGGTCAATCAAAGTAGTAACAAAGGTGTCATGAAGAGAAAAAGTACCCGTTATTACATCTGGGATGATGCCTCTTCGCGAGCGCGAATGGTGTATGTCCTCGCAGGTGCTCGACCCTCCGGTCTCACAGCAGAGTCTCGTGACGCACCTCTACCACTAGTCCCACCTCCCGAGTTCTTTTGTGGTCTACCCCTTGTAGATACATTGTTAGATCTTATCTCTTGCTTCTTTTCCTTGTCATCCCTCTCAGGGCAATTTCAGATAAAATGGTCGCGGGAACCACACTTATAACAATTTTGATTGTTTCCGCAACACTCTCCAGTGTGATATCTACCACAACTTGGACACTCCGGTTTATTTTTTGGATTGCCCACACTTTCCATCGAGGTGGCTTGAGCTATCGAGTCCGAACGAGTGTTGCCTTGGTCTCGATGTGAATATCCAACTGATGCAGTCATTCGAGGATTCACTTCCTTGGATCTTTTCGACTGAGCTTGGTACGATTTGCCCATCGGCCGTTTCTTGCATCTCGGGCTTCACTCACAGCCCTCCTCTTTTCCTTACTCAGTTTTTCGGCCTTACTTGCCCTATCAACCAACACTACAAACTCTTTTAACTGTAAAATGCTAACTAGGAGTTTAATATCCTCATTTAGCCCATCTTTGAACCTCTTGCACAAAATAGTTTCCGTTGACACACATTCTTGCGCGTACTTGCTAAGCCTAACAAATTCGCGTTCATATTCAGCTACAGTCATTTTTCCTTGCTTTAACTTAAGGAATTCCTTCTGTTTCTAATCAGTAAATCGCTGGCTTAGGTACTTCTTTCAGAACACTTCCAGAAAGAAGTCCTACGTCACCCTCTCTTTCGGAACTACTAATGTCAACGTCTTCCACCAATGGTATGCTCCCTCAGCAAGGACACTGCGCACTTTAAGTTCTTCTCAGGGGTACAAGAGAGTTCATCAAATACTCTCATTGAGTTCTCTAACCAGAACTCCGCCCTCTCAGGGTCATCATCTATCTTAGCTCTAAACTCCTCAGCCTCTTGTTTCCGAATCTTATCTACAGGGGGCTTCGATATCCTCACTACATCTATACCTTGAGGAGCCACTGGAATTGGTTGAGGTATAGGAGGAGGTGGAGGAGGTTGAGCATTAGGGTTTTCTCGAACATACTCCGAGTACCAATTACTCATCATCTGGAGAAAGGCTTCCCGAGCCTCCTCTCCTTAACCCTAGTCTCGGGTCCACTCTGAACAGGCACAGTCCCTTGCGCGGGAGCTGGCGCATTACTAGCTACTTCATCAGCAGTCGACTGATCGGGATCCATATACTATATAAAACAAGGTATAAAATCATCAGAAGCCACCACACTATCATTGTACACTTATGGCATGTATAGCTAGACCCTCACACCCGCTACGGTAGTCCTAGAACCGACTAAACCATAGCTCTGATACCACTAAATGTAACACCCCTTACACGTATTCTACGCTGGAATAGGGCCCGAGGCATTACAGGACTTAGTCTACTTTAGTCCCCACTTGACAACTCTCTATAGTCACCAAAACAATCTCATTAAAGACCCACGAGGCCTTAAACGTACATACGAGGGTTTTTGAGACCCTACCAGAAACCTTTGCGATCTTAAAATTTCTTTCACCTTGACAAGGGCTACACGCCCATGTGAAATCGGACACGCCCGTGGGAGCAGGTCGTGTGGTCACACACGCCCATGTCCCTACCCCGTGTATAAAAACTTAGGTATTCTGCTTATGTCACACGGCCTAAGAACATGTCCGTGTTCTCCACCCGTGGTGAACACTGACCATCTTACACGGTTTAGGCACAAGCCCGTGTGGCTAGCCCGTGGTCGACACTGACTTACCATCCTAACATGCAGGGGACACACAGCCAAGTCACACACCCATGTGGCCAACCCGTGTGTAACACACGGCCTAGACACACGCCCGTGTGTCTATCCGAGTGGACAAGAATAAGGCTATTTACCAAGCTCCTTTCACCCCTCTAATTCACATAACATGCATTCATTCAATACATCATTAATCAATTCATGTTGAAATATAACTCCCATGGATAACTACATCTTCATATAACAAAATAAGCCATCAACCACGGCATATTATAAAATAGATTATCCATCTAAAGGCCAACACATCCTTAGCCAATCCAACAAAATACACTAACTTGCCTAGCCTCTATACATGCCATATACAAAACATTAAGCCTAGATATACCGGAGTGCGCTGATAGTGTGGGCGATCTCCTGATTAATCCACGTATCTCGATTTCAACCCTTTTAATCTATAAGACAATGGAAAAGAATGGGGAGCAAGCTTTAAGCTTAGTAAGTTTAGATATAAACAATTAACATCATAGTATAAGCTAAACAACAATTAGCATTATACTAAACAAAGATAATTCACATCCACAATTATGCTTACCCATTCTATCCCTTACAACATTTCCACCACATCACGAGTCAAATGTTCACAATCATTCATTTACACACCTGTACTCAACACCACAATTATTCAAGATACAACACATCGTGATTTCTCACCAATCCAACCACACAGCTAATTCACCCGGTGGTTTCGCAGTTAGCCCACCACAATCAGGTAATAGGGTAGTATCGCACATAGCCTACCAAAAAGGGTAATTATAGTGGTTTCACACATAGCTCGCTAAAGAAAATACTTAACGATAGCATCGTACATAGCCCATCGTCGTTAAGTATTAAGGTGGTATCGCACTTAGCCCACCATCAAGCATTATCACTACACATTCACTTATCTACTTTGTAATTCATTCATCCATTCACAAAACTAACACATTCAATCCACTTGAACCGTATAGGTTCTCAATCATGCTACACACTAGTTAGCATTCACAACGTATAAGTATAAATACATTGTTTACACATAAACTTACTTTGGTATTCAAAAAGTATGGAGACGTGCAATTTAGTCCACGACTTTGCTCTTGCCTCGATTTCGATCCGGACTTCGTCATTCTTGATCTATAATGATAAATCAACTCATTCAATACACACATTGACTAAATTGACCCTTATCTCATACTTTGGCAAAATTACCATTTTGCCCCTTAACTTCCTCACATTTACACTTTTTCCCTTAGGCTCGTAAAGTGATTTTCATTCAATTTTCTAGCTTTTCATGCTTAGATGATTCATTTTCTCAACTATAGAAATCATAAATTCTCACTAAATCACTCATGTATGACCATTTTCAAGACTTTTACAAACTAGTCCCTACATGCATTTTTCATGGAATTCACTTAGAAAAAGATGTTTATACTACATCAAGCTCTCATAATCTTCCATAAAACATCAAAATACATGCATGTCATACATGGGTACATTTTTGAACATCAACCCTATCTCAACATATAGCTAAAAATAGCTAATTCATGTTACGAGGACTTCAAAAATATGAAGAATAGTGAAAACGGGGCTAGGATGCACTTACTAGCAAGCTTGAAAAATTGAAGAACCCTAACTATGGCTTCCTTCAAATTTTCGGCTAACTTGGGGAAGATGAACATATTTTTTTGTCACCTTTTCCCTTTTTAATCACTTATTTGACAAATGACCAAAATGCCCTTTTGCCAAACTTTCAAATTTCATCCACTCATGCCCATTTTTGTCCAAAAATTAGAAATTGGGAAAATTGCTATTTAAGGACCTCTAATCAATAATCCAAAGCTATTTCATACTAATAGCTTCTAGAATCTCACATTTTGCAACCTTTGCAATTTAGTCCTATTGGACAATTCAATCATAATTTAACAAAATTGCTTCATGACACTTTCATACTAACATGCAAACACATCATAAACCTTAAAACTCATACTTCTACTTTGGATTTGTTCCTAAAGAGCGGGTCACGTGGAATTTATTTCAGATTGAATTCCAGAAGAAATACATTAGTCAGAGATTCATAGATCAGAAACAAAAGGAATTTCTGGAATTGAAACAAGGCCGTATGTCTATCACTGAATATGAAAGAGAATTCGTGAGATTAAGTCAGTATGCCCAGAAATGTGTATCGTCGAAAGCAATAATGTGTAAAAGATTTGAAGATGGCCTTAATGAAGATATTCATTTGCTAGTCGAGATTTTAGAGATAAAAGAGTTTGTTGTGCTTGTGGGTCGAGCGTGCAAAGCTGAAGCACTCAGGACAAATAAAAGAAAAGCCGAATCTGAAGCTAGAGATGTGAGAAAGAGATTTTTGAACAAATCATCTCAGTCTGCTTCAAAGAAATTCAGAGATGAAAAAAGTCGTTCGAGAGTTAATGTGGGACATTCTAATAGAGATCGAGTTAAATCACATTTGAGTTCCAAAGCTCCGGCAACATCAATGTCAAGTGTTGGAAATGTTTGATCCGAACGACCTGAGTGTAAGCATCGTGGTAAAAGACATCCGAGAAGTTGTAGATTGAATGACCGGGCTTGCTTCAGATGTGGATCGTTAGATTATTTTATTCGTGATTGCCCAGAGTCTGTTGAGCCAGAGACTGTTCAGAATCTGAGATCCGATAATGCTCCAGTGAGAGGTACACCTTCTCGAAATGTAAGAAATGTCAGTGGTAGTAAGAGAACTACGAGAGATACTGTTGCGAGATCTGAAGCTAGAGCACCTGCCAGAGCGTATGCCATTCGAGCTCGAGAGGAAGCTTCATCTCCTGATGTTATAACGGGTACATTTACTCTTTATGATACTTTTGTGATTGCTTTGATAGACCTTGGTTCTACTCATTCGTATATATGCATGAATTTGGTATCCAGTAAGACTTTACCTGTAGAGTCTACTAAGTTTGTTATAAAAGTATCGAACCCCTTGGGTAAAAGTGTTTCGGTTGACAAAATATGCAAGAACTGTCCGTTAATGTTTTGAGATATCTGTTTCGCTACTGATCTGATGCTATTACCATTTGATGAGTTTGATATCATTCTGGGTATGGACTGGTTGACATTGCATGATGCTGTTGTAAATTACAAAAGAAAGATCATTTATTTGAAAGGTCAGAATGATGAGATAGTTCGGATTGAGTCTAATGAATTGAATGGATTTCCTGCTGTGATATCTATATTGAAAGCTCAAAAATATGTGAAAAAGGGATATAAGGCATATTTTACTTATGTAATTGATTCAAAAGTGTCTGAAAAGAAAGTTGAATCAGTGCCAGTTGTTTGTGAGTTTTTTTATGTATTCCCTAAAGAATTTTCTGGATTGCCTCCGATACGTGAAGTTGAATTTGGTATAGAGCTATTGCCTGGTACGACTCCTATTTCGATAGCTTCGTATAGAATGGCACCAACAGAGTTGAAATAGTTAAAGTCATAGTTGCAAGAGTTGACTGACAGAGGGTTCGCAAGACCGAGTTTTTCACCTTGGGGTGCTCCTATTCTGTTTGTGAAAAAGAAAGATGGCACAATGAGAATGTGCATAGATTATCTTCAGTTGAACAAAGTGACAATAAAGAACAAATATCTGTTGCCCATGATTAATGATTTATTTGATCAGTTAAAAGGAGCCACTGTGTTTTCTAAGATTGATCTGAGATCGGGATACTACCAGTTGAGAGTGAAAGATTCAGACATTCTGAAAACTACTTTTAGAACAAGGTACGGGCATTATGAGTTTTTAATTATGCCTTTCGGACTAATAAATGCTCCTGCTATTTTTATGGATCTGATGAACAAAATTTTCAGACCGTGCCTAGATCGATTTGTTGTTGTATTCATTGACGACATTTTGATATATTCACGGGATGAAACTGAACATGTTGAGAATCTAAGGATTGTGTTACAAAATTTGCGAGAAAAGCAATTGTATGCGAAATTCAGCAAATGTGAATTTTGGTTGCGTGAAATTAGTTTTCTGGGGCACATTGTGTCAGCATTCGGTATACGAGTCAATCCGAGTAAGATTTCTGCTATTTTGGAATGGAAACCTCCGAAAAACGTGTCTGAGGTTCATAGTTTTCTGGGACTTGCTGGTTATTATCGAAGATTTGTAAAAGGCTTTTTGATGATTGCAACTCTGTTGACTAGGTTGCTTCAGAAAGATGTGAGATATGAATGGTCCGATAAATGTCAAAAAAGCTTTGATCAGTTGAAAACTCTGTTAACTGAAGCTCTAGTGCTAGTATAGCCAGAATCGAGTAAAGAGTTTATGATTTATAGTGATGCTTCGTTGAATGGTCTGGGATGCGTACTAATGCAAGAAGGTAAAGTTATAGCTTATGGTTCGAGACAATTGAAGTCGCATGAAAATAACTATTCGACACATGATCTTGAATTAGCTGCGATTGTGTTTGCATTAAAGATTTGGCGACATTATCTATTCGGTGAGAAATGTCATGTGTTTTCAGATCATAAAAGTCTGAATATCTGATGACCCAAAAAGATTTGAATTTGTGACAGAAAAGATGGTTAGAGCTGTTGAAAGACTATGAGCTTGTGATAGATTATCATCCGGGTAAAGCTAATGTCGTTGCCGATGCTTTGAGTCAGAAATCATTGTCTACATTACGTGCTATGAATATTCATTTAGATCCATCTGCTAATGGTTCAGTGTTAGCTGAATTGAAAACGAAACCGTTGTTTTTACAACAAATAGTTGATGCTCAGAAAGTTGATAATGTAATGTTAACAAAACAAACTCAGTGTGATTCGAACTCTGATTCTAAATTTTGAGTTGATGTTGATGATTGTTTGAGATTTCGAGATCGAATTTGTGTTCCGAGAAACTCAGAGTTAGTACAGTTGATTTTGAATGAAGCACATAACAGTCGTCTATCTGTTCATCCGGGAAGTACGAAGATGTACCATGATCTAAAACAACACTATTGGTGGTTTGGTATGAAACGAGACATTTCTGACTTTGTTTCGAAATGTTTAGTTTGCCAGCAAGTTAAAGCTGAACATCAGGTTCCATCTGGTTTGCTACAACCGATTCTGATTCCCGAGTGGAAATGGGATAGAGTGACAATAGACTTTGTTTCTGGTTTGCCTCTGACTCCGAGAAAGAAAGATGCAATTTGGGTTGTGGTTGATAGATTGACGAAATTAGCCCATTTCATTCCGTTACGATCTGATTATTCACTTGATAGATTAGCTGAGCTTTACATTTCTGATATTGTGAGATTGCACGGGGGTGCCACTGTCTATTGTGTCAAATAGAGATCCAAGGTTCACTTCACGATTTTGGAAGAAACTTTAAGATGCTTTAGGCACAAAATTGCATTTCAGTACCGCTTTTCATCCGCAAACGGATGGCCAGTCTGGATGGATCATTTAGATTCTCGAGGATATGTTGAGATGCTGCATTCTTGAGTTTGACGGTACGTGGGAACAGTACCTTCCATTAATCAAATTTGCGTATAATAATAGTTTTCAGTCGAGCATTAAAATGGCACCTTATGAAGCTTTGTACGGACGTAAATGTCGAACACCTCTGTATTGGAATGAGCTCAGTGAAAATAAGATACACGGGGTTAATCTGATAAAAGACACTGAACATAAAGTGAAAGCGATCTGTGATAGTCTGAAAG
This sequence comes from Gossypium sturtianum, assembly GCA_025698515.1. Lineage (NCBI taxonomy): Eukaryota > Viridiplantae > Streptophyta > Magnoliopsida > Malvales > Malvaceae > Gossypium > Gossypium sturtianum. Next base: position 31,507,884 of record CM046943.1, on the reverse strand, counting down.
CAGCGTCTGATCGTCAAAAATCATATGCAAATTTGAAACGTAGAGATATTGAATTCGAGATCGGTGGCGAAGTGTTTTTAAAAGTATCTCCGTGGAAGAAAGTACTCAGATTTGGACACAAAGGCAAATTGAGTCTGAGGTTTATCGGGCCGTATGAAATTAATAAGCGTGTTGGACCTGTTGCGTACAGATTGTTGTTGCCCTCCGAGCTAGAAAAGATACATAATGTATTCCATGTTTCGATGCTTCGTAGATACCGATCCGATCTGTCACATGTGATTTCTCCGTCTGAAATTGAAATTCGATCTGATATGACCTATGAAGAAGAACCGATCCATATCTTAGCTCGTGAAGTGAAAGAATTAAGAAATAAGAAAATTCCGTTAGTGAAAGTGCTATGGCATCGACATGGTGTAGAAGAGGCTACTTGGGAACCTGAAGATTCAATGAAACAACAATATATGAATCTGTTTAACGGTAAGATTTTCGGGGACGAAAATCCCTAAGGGGGGAGAATTGTAACAGTCCGGTTTATACCCTAGTCGGAATAATGGTTTCGGGACCACAAATCTGAGTCAGTAAAATATTTTAATATTATTTTCTGTGTCTTTGATATGGGATTAAGCATGTGTTAAAGTTTCGTAAGTTAATTTGTCCGTATGTGTGTTTAATTTGAGAAAAGGGTTAAATTGCATTAAATGCAATATTTTTAAATGCAATATTTGCATGCTATTTTCTAAAGTACCTATGTGTTGTGGCTTTTAAATGTTGTGGCCTTATGAGGCAATTAATCCATTATCTAGTTGGTGGACGATTAAATGACAAAATAGCCTTATTGATTATTTGTCTTATATGTTAATAAAAAGGTTAAAATTGGAAATTGGTTTTTAATTTATAATTACATAAAATAAAGGCTTAAAAATAAGCCATTATCATCCATAGTAAACCAAAAATAGCAAAGAAAAAGAAAGAAGAAAGAAGCTAGGTTTCGACTAGCTTTTGATTCAAATTCAAGGTATGTTTTTAATCGGATTTTGATAATTTCTACGTTTTTGCAATCGTTGCTTCGTATACTTTGAAACCCATGTTGTAATTTGAAGAATTGATGATGTTTATGAGATGTACCATTGATGAAATAGTGAGCTTTGTGATAAGTATTGGTGTTAAATGAAAAATATGTGTTTAATGAACATGTTGTGTTCTTGAATTTTTAATAAATTTAGCTAATTAGGGTTAAATTGTGAAAATAGTATGTTGAGGGACTAAATTGTGAAATAAATTAAATGTATGGATTGATATGATCATGGGGTGTATTCAGCTAAACATGGGTGTAAGCAAATTAAGTGTAATTTGTGATTTTGTGAATTAGGGACTAAATTGTCCAAATGTGAAAATGTGAGGGCTAATTTGTAAATTTCCCTAAATGTGTGTTTTTGGATCGAATTGAATGTGTTGTTAAATAAAAGGGTTAAATTTGAATATGTATAGATCAAGAACCGAAGAAAACAGACTTAGATCGCGAGAAAGCGAAAGTAGTCGAATAATCGAGTCCGAATGAATATCCGAATCCGAGGTAAGTCGATATACAAATAAATGTATTTGTATTGAATTATGTATGTTTATATGATTATTGATAATGCTGAATGCATATGATATGTTTTATACATGAATTCCGAGATAGATTCGACATATTGTCATCGTCTGAGAAGTCCCGTTTGAACCTAGGGATAGATAGGATAGTATATGTCATGACATAGGTATCCGTTATGTGATATCATGTAAGACCACGTCTGGGACGTCGGCATTGATTCAAGATTCGTGTAAGACCACGTCTGGGACATTGGCATCGATATGAAATTTACGTGTAAGACCATGTTTGGGACATTGGCATTGTACTTGATTCGTGTAAGACCCTGTTTGGGACAGTGGCATCGATATCCGATTACATGTAAGACCACGTCTGGGACATTGGCATTGTACGACTATTCCGATCACTCTGAGTATCCTATTAGATTCCAAACGGTTCAATGGGCAAGTCCGGGATACGAATGACTTTGTTGTTTGCATATCTATTTCAGGTACGTCTGATAAGTACACCTTGTGTGTATATGAAGGTAAGTATATTCATAAACTTACCTAGATGAATTGTGTATTTGAATATGAGAATGTAAATGTGATACTTGAATGGAAAAGCTATGAGCTAACAAAGTATATGTTGATATGCAAGATTGAAAGATAAATGGCTAAGTAAATGTGCCAAGAAGAATCATGGCTATGCAATTGAGCTATTCGTGAATTCATATTGATTATATGTCTTGAATGATTTATATTAAGTTTATTTGTATATGGCTTACTAAGCTTTTGGAAAGCTTACTCTGTGTGTGTGTTTACTCTGTAATAGATCGTCAAAGCTACTGAAGGCTCGGGGACCATCGAGGATCATCATCACACTACTCCAACTTGTTTTGGTATTTTGAATATGTGAATATAGCTAAATATGGCATGTATAGGCTAGTCATTTGGTATAAGTTTGAGATGTAAATAGCCATGTGATTTGGCTAGATAATGTTGGTAATATGCATGAGTGAATATGATACATGATATATGTTTTGGTTTGGTTTGATAGCAAGTGAAATGGTCAAGGATATGGTAAGCATATGAATGCATTATGAGTATGTTTGATTGATCAAAGAAATGGTTATAAGAAAGGTAAATGTGGATGAATCATGCTTGAATATATGTATGTGTTTAGTTGTACAAATTGGCATGTTTAGAATTGAGATTGAATGGGATAATATGATGACCATATGGTGTGTTTTTGGTTGCCATTGTATTGAAAAATATGCTTGATATGCTTGTAGGGATGACTCAAGTGTGGGTGGCAATTTTGGCCTTGCAAGTGGCCTGTTTTGCCTACACGGCCATGGCACAGCGCGTGTCCGGTGGCCGTGTGAATAAGTCGAGAGCTAGCCTAATATTACACGGCCATGGCACACGGGGCGTGTCCGGTGGCCGTGTGGATAAGTCGATATACATGCTCGCTGTTTTAGGCACCGCCAGACACATGGGTGTGTCTAGTAGCCGTGGAGGGCGACGACCGATCGCGGGCGTGTGATCTCTGTAATGTTGAAAAAGTTTTAAATTTTTTGAGAAATTTCATGTGTGTTTGGTTTAGTCCCGACCCTATTCTAAAGAATGATTAAGGTCTCGTTGACCAATAAAAGGGACACTTTAATTGTGATTGATGAATTGTATTATAAAATGTCTGTAAAAGTTTCCGATATGTCTGGTAATGCCTTTAATCCTAATCCGACGATGGATACGGGTTAGGGGTGTTACACCTTCACACTTGCAAAGTATGTTAGCTCACCCTTAGGCCTCATTCCGCCCCTAAGATCAATAAAAGACTCAAATTACACTTTTTATTGAATGTAAACAAAACTAAGAAAACATAATTAAAACATAATAAAAATATTTGTATTCAAACTCTTCAAGTACAAAAACTAGTTTAATCTGCTACACCGAATCATAGCAGACCAGTCACCCTCTCTCCTAGTTAAACTAAGAGACTAGTTTTTCAATCAGATAAGTATTAGTTATGAATTACTAATTCAATCATGATTATGCTATCTCTCCTTATAAATAGATGATACTGGTAGGGCTATTGACAACACAAGTTATACACAACTTTAAGATATTGTTATTCTGCCCGAAAATAGTGAGAAATTTATTTTCTAAGTATAAATTCTATTTTCTGGGAATAACAATTCTATCGGTTTCTATTAACAGAGAATTACTTTCCTATAGAAAGTAATAAAAAACAAGTTATTTATGGTTCTGTGTATGATTCGTGATTGTTCGAGCCCAAACTTGGAACGATTCATGGTACGAGAATTACGCAGAAGGTCTTTCAATTGAAAGTCAAGAATGTCTAGGATCCATCTCGCACAAAGCATAGGTAATTTTTTAGAAAAGTTTATTGCTATAAATATCACAAATTGGCTTGATTTTCAAAATTTCAATTTTCTTTTGTGACATAAAATTGTTTTTAAACAAGATTTTTTCCAATAGTGAATTCTTTCTAGCTCTTGTGGAAAAGCCAATCTATAAGCTACGGGTCCAAACCCTTCCAGAACTTCATATGGCCCCATGAAACTTGGGCTTAACTTGCCTTTTCGACCAAATCAAAGTATCTTTTTCTATGGGGAAACTTTTAGAAACACTTCATCTCCCACTGTGAACTGAATTTCTTTTCGTTTTAAGTTTGCGTAAGATTTTTGCTTGTTTGAAGCTTCTTTCAGTCCATCTCTAATTATTTTTGCCTTATATTCAGTTTCTCAAATCAAAACAGGCCTGATTATTTTTCTTTCACCTAGTTTAGTCCAGCATAAAGGATTACAACATCTACAACCATATAATGCTTCGTATGGAGTCATTTGAATGCTATATTGGAAACTGTTATTATAGGCAAATTCAACCACTGGAAAATAACACTCCTAGTTTCCCTCAAAATCAATAATACAAGCTCCTAACATGTCTTCGAGAACCTGAATAACTCTCTCCAATTCACCATCTAATTAGGGATGAAATGTTGTACTGAAATTTAACTTTGTCCCAAGTGACTCATGTAACTATTTCCAACATCTTAAAGCGAAACAAGGGTCTCAATCCGATATGATGGATACAGGTAGACTGTGCAGTTCACTATTTCGTATATATACAATTCTATCGATCTTTCAAGTGACCAATCTACTTGAACTACTAGAAAATGAGCCAAATTTATTAACCGATCCACTATTACCCAAATGACATCTTTTTTCTTCGGTAAATTTGGTAATCCAGTCACAAAATCCATGGTTACTCGCTCCCATTTCCACTCAGGAATCGATATGTGTTGAAGTAAACCAGATGGTATCTAGTGTTCTCCTTTAACTCATTGACAAGATAAGCATTTAGTAACATATTCAACACTTTCCCTTTTCATACCCGACCATCAATATAATTCTCGTAAGTCTTGATACATTTTGTTTCCCACAGGGTGCAAAGCAAAAGATCCATAATGTGATTCATAGAGTATTAAGCGTTTCAACTCCACGTCATTAGGTACACAAACTCGACCATGAAATCGATTACATCCATCATTTCCAATGTCAAAACCGAATTTGACAACTAAGCTTCTTTGAAAAGCTTGATTAGGTCTGGTTTCACTGACAATTCGGCTAAAAGGTTTCCATCATCACAGTTCCCTAAAGACTACAAACTCTTTCCCTAATTCTAGTAAAGTCAAGATAGGAGCTTCTGTCAACATCATCTTGAGTTTCTCAAAACTTTCCTAACATCGATCGCTTTATACAAGTGGTACATTTTCCTAAAGTAATCAAGTCAACAACAGTTTTATTTTCAAGAATCCATTTACAAATTGTCTATAGTACCCGGCTAATCCCAAAAAATCATGAATTTTAGTTACATTTTTGTTGGAAAAAATCTGGTTTGAGAACGTCTTTCTTGCATAGGAAAATAAAATTTTTAAAATCGAGCCGATTTGTGATATTTATAGCAATAAACCTTTTCCTAAAATCGCACCTGTGTTTTCAACTAGATGAATCCTTGTCGTTCCTGGCTTTCAACCAAATTACCTTTTCCACCATTCTCGTACCACGAGCTGCTTTAAATGTGGGCTCGAATGATTTGGATTAAACATAGAACCATAAATAATTTTCTTTACTTTTAGTGTGAAAGCAAAATCTCTTCTAAATAGAAACTTGCGGAATTTTTATTCTGGAAAATAGATTTAATACTTAGAGAATAAACTCTCACTATTTTCAGGTAGAGTAACAATATCTTCAAGTTTTGTATTTAGCCCTATCTGTGCTATTTATTTATAAGGAGAAGAACGAAAACCCTTGTTGAATTGTAGAAATCTATTTCAAATAGAAAAATGAACTCCTAATCTAACTAGAAGTATAGGGGGCAGCAATCCTATATAATAATACTAGTGTTGTCGTCCATATCTTTAACATGAGGGGCTTTTAGGCCTCTCCCATATCGGGTCAAATTACAAGTACTTCTTAAACTTTTAACCCAATAATTTATAATACGGTCCAACCCAATATTTATTTTTCTATTTTCCAAAATAAACATATTAACTTATTTTAAATAAATTAATTTATCAATTAAATAATTTTCTTAACTCTAATTTTGTTAAAATCATGATGGCTTTACTGTAAAAGAATCTTTCTTTTTAACAAATAACACTAGCGCACACAAAGGTGGTATACTAGGACGAATAAAACCTCGACCTAATGGATCTTGTAGCTAAACTTTCAACTCTTTCAGTTTAGTCAGTGCCATGCAATAGGGAGCAATGGACACCAGAGCAGTGCTAAGATATACTTCAATCCCAAATTCAACTTCTGGATCTAAGGGTAACCCTGGTAATTCTTCTGGAAATTCACATACTATACGAATCTTTTCTAAATTTTATCCCTGGAATGAATAATTTATTATAGAGGAGAGAAATGAATATTTTTGGGTTGTTATATTTTAGGTTGAATCGTTTGGTTGAAAATTCTGGTTTAATATAGTTATTTAAAATAGTTGAATAAGGTACCTAAAAAGTCAAGAAAAACCAACAGCATAGAGCAAGAAATGAATTTTAACTCTGAACGTTTTGAACACCAAGATGTTGAAAAATATTTTGTTGAAATTCAAGGAAAGACATTTATACAAGAAAGGGATTTCGATCCATCGTTAAATTGGTGTAATGAGATTTGAGAGTTAGCTAACTATCATGGCTAGGCTGATTTTTGTTTAACCCCAAAAGAACCAACTATCATCCTTGTAGTCCAAGAGTTTTATGCTTCATTAAAATATCGGGAAAACATAAGACTACAAAGTGGCATTCATACACTTGTAACTATTAAAGGTAAACAAGTCTTTGTCACTCCCAAGGAAATATGTAAATATTACAATGCTCTATATCATATGAATGACTTTATTGAAAATGTTGATATGAATTTTTATAGAAACATTGATATGGTAAATTTAATAAATTATTTGGAAGAAGGGAGGGGCGAGTGGAAACATCAGTGCTACACTAATAACCCACTCTCATTTAATTAAGGGATTATGCTCCCAATCGCGAAAATGTGGATACAATTTTTGTGTACTTGGATTTTGCTTGCCCTGAAAGTATCTAATGTTAATTATTTTCGAGTTTTTTTGTTATATGTTGTTTTGCAAAGGAAACAAGTTTGCATAGGGACTTGGATTTACCAATCCATGCTAAATTGCATTAGTGGCCCAAAGGTCGGGATATTAGTCTCGTACCTTGTGAGAACTCTATGCAAGAAAATGAAAGTTCCAATGACTGCCACCGAGAAATTCCTGAAGCCGACCAAGAGTCTCATTGGAGACTCAATTTTTGCACAGTATCAGAAGTTTCAAATAAGGAAGATTTCGAAATAGAACTAGCGAAGGAAGCAAAAGATGGATGTGTCACCATCCCTAAAAAGGAAAAGCAAAAAAAAAAAAAGCCAAGAAAGCCAAGGGAAGGACAAAATGCCTAATTTGGAATGGATGATAAGTGTTGGAACGCCGGCACCCCCATGGCGCAGCAAAATAAAATTAATTCCGGCGATCCAAACCATGAATCTATGTGTGAGGAACGAATCGGGGTGAAATAAAGGTTTCGAAATTACCGAAACATCAATCTGAGTAGACAGCGACGCCTCGGCAACAAGAGTTTTGATCTATTGTCAAACCAAGCTGCAACCTTTTTCCGATGTCAGCCTCTACGTAATCCACCTGGTTTAACTATGAACGGAAGAAATCTCCAAAACTATTTTGGAGGTTTATTTGCTTGACGGCTGCTAGACCTCACAAACAATCTCTTAGGGTTTCTCTTAAGCTTTGTATCTTTTTAATACCTTTTATAATTGGTATCTCTTGAATGTACCATAAAATTAAATAAATACAATAAAGTTTTTAACCGAAAATTATAATTATATTAATTATATCCAAAAATTATAATTACATTAATTATAACAAGGATTTCGGTAAACTATATTTATTTAAATTTATATACGAATCAAACTCATATATTAATAGAACTATGTTGTCATTATGTGTACAACATCCTTGTACATATAATATGTTCAATATTTTATTGCCCAATTAAATTAATTCTTTAATTAATTTAATTCATGTGACAACCAAACACAAAACCAACTATGTTTTATTCCGTTCATTTCAACCATAGGGTGTGACCCTGTAGGTTCTTGCAACGTTAGCAGTAATACTAGAACGATTCTAATGTTACAAACAATGACTGGCATCTAGCATTGCATCATTGCTACCTAAGCTACAATAAGTCATGATTCGACATAACCTTTTTGTGATTAACCTTTCATGCATTAATCCTTAAGTCCTTTATCTCTGGAACGGATACAAGTCATGGGATAGTCACACTTGCATAGTCCATCCCATGTTTCTTGATATCTTGAGTAGACTATGATATACAAATTAGTATGACATCTCATATCAACTTATTTGAGCATGGCCATGCATTTCTAGTCTCACTCAATCAAGTGGCCTAAGATATTACTCCTATTATGTAGGAGGGACTTATCCTATATTGATCAACCATATCCTCTACATAGATTGTGGTATATCCAACATCGACCTTTATAGAACAACTTTTATTTGCGATGTAATACGTTTGTTTGTATCAAAATATACAACTCACAATGTTGGGATAATGATGATCTCAAGTCTGAGGATCATATACATATTAATCACTATGAGTGATGTTGTGACAATTACATAATAATCCAAGAAACATACTCATAGCGGGTCAATCCAATATGTTGTTCTCTAACACACATATTCATGCATTGATTTTGATACTCCATATCAATGACAACTCTTTATCATCAATCAACTACATGTTAGTCTTAATGCATTATTGTTGTCCTAGTCAACAATAATACTTGACTAAGGATCTTTTAAAAATAATCATATTATTCTCAGGACATTATTATAAAACAGTTTATTTGTACACACAGAAAGAAAAACTGAAATAATAATGACAATGCTTTATATTAATAAACATGGTAAATCAAGTATGTTATTACAACCATCTCATGATTGATCTTTGGGCATACTCTTACAATAAGGTGGATGCATGAGGTGTAACCACTTTACGAGGACTATGCAAGGAGACATGGCGTGCGGATGTTGTAGTTTCCGCCATGTAATTATTCACCCATGTAGTTCCGAGGGTAATCCTAGAAAGAAGAAGAATGAGGAGGAGGGGGAGAGATAGAAGAGGACTTCTTGCCCACAATTCATACGTAATTCATACAAACTAATCCCTCTCAAAAAACCCTAAATCCTCTATTAATCATATCCCCATCCACTCATTAATCTCCCCTAAGGGATTTAGCCACTCATATTATTCATAGTCTCTATTTCGATTGAATAAATCATGTAAAGAACACGATCTATTCGGAAAAGAAAATAGATTTGAATAATCGTGGATTGAATATTGAATAAGGAACGGAGTACCAAATCAATTGATTGGAATAAAGAATTAAATCAAATGCAAGAAAAAGTAAACTAAAATACATTAATTAAATAGATAAACTCTTGAATCAATACTAATTTCAAGAGGAAAAACAAAAGAGTTATCAAAAGCTAAAAGAAAAATATTCTAAATCTACTCCTAAACTGCTAAGGGTTTTTATAGCGTTTAGGACGACTTAGTTACATCAAACCTCTAATGTCTTATTTATAGAAGTGTTATTAGGTCTTGGGCACGTCTTAGGTCTTCGTATAAGTTTCATTACACGGACAAAAATATCCTTGAATTACTTGGGTAGGTCCTCTTAACTTAAGTCAAGTAAACTTTAGTTTCTTGCGTCACTTTACCAAGGCTAACCTTGACTTCAACATTCACAACCCCTCGAGAGCTAGTTGGGAGGAATTTTAGAAAGAATGGAGGGAATCTAGAAGCCTCTTTTATCATTAGGAGGTAGAAGCAACCGACCCTGACTCTCGAGAAGAGTCCACTCTAGGGGAGAACTGAATGGCTTACATACCTTGTATCTACTTTCTAGCTTATAATAAAATTTTCCTTTACTTTCTCTCTTTATTTTCTTCATGTGTTGCCTCACATTTCTTCTTTTGGCCATGGTATGCCCAACATTGGTTTTCATAGTTTGCAACACTGCATCCACTTTTCATAATACACATTAATCTTATGTAATGACCCGAGGGACTAAGCCATAGCCATTGTATCATGTATATAGGGGTTATCTTCCAACTTCATACGTCTAGAGGACCGATGTTGGTTGCATAGTTGATATGCAAGTCATGCAATTATACACATCGAACAAGTGATAAAGTGATGAGTGAGATCGTCTCCATAGGGATTAGATAGGTATAATTTGGTCGAGTTATTATAGTTAAGTTTGATTAATGCTAAAGAAATATAATAATAAGAATGCACTGGTAAAATGAGAGAATGATGATGTATAAAATGAGCAAAACAAAACAAGTAAATGGAACAAGAATGCCACGACAAAATCACTACGAAAAAGGGTTCAGGAACAACAATGTTGATTAGGACAACTGGGATTACTAATGAATCTACCTTTGCTAACTATTAATGCCACAACAAAGATGTGAATATTCTACTGCTCGATAAGTTTCTACAGTAGTCTGCTTCTGTAACACCCCTTACCCGTATCCGACACAGGAACAGGGTACGAGGCATTACCATACTTAACAGACTTTAACATACATTATCGGGCCATAACTTTTCATTCATACTTAAGAACCCTTCATTTGTACTCATAATGTCCCTATTATAGGTCTACTAGACCCGAAACATACATATAGATTGGTTCGGGACTGAACCGGAAACTTACGAACACTTAGAAATTTTTTACTCAAAACAGGGCCACACGCCCGTGCTTCAGGCTGTGTCCAAAATAAGGGACATTCTGTTTATGACATCAGCAAACCCTCAGGGGCAGACGGCCAAGCCACAGGCCCGTGTGCTGGCCCGTGTGACGAACTGAATTTTTCACAAATTAGATGCAGGGGACACACGGCCTATCAACACGCCCTCGGGGCTGACCGTGTGTTACACACGGCCTAGACACACGCCTGTGTGTGTAACATCCTTAAAAGGGGCTATTGTGTTTAAATTGTTCTTCCATGTGTATGTATTGATTGTGGTATTAATTGAGGTGTTCTAGGGTCTAGGTATAAGCTGAGTGTAGGCTCGAGCTATAAGAAAAATTTTGTTTTTAAGCTTTGGTCAAGGGGAGCTGAAGGAGCGAGGGGTTAAATATATTTCGGGGTGAAATCAAGCACAAGAATTGGCTTGGGAAAGTGGCAAGGAGGCGCCACTTAGGGCCTTGAGAGTGACGCCACATGCAGGGAAGGGGGAGCTCAGGTTCGAGCAGCGGAGATCCCATTTTCTGCTTACCATTTTGATGCCAAGGAGGGAAGAGTTGTGCTCAGCTCAAACTCTGTCAGATTTGTTGATTAAGTCAAATTAATTTAAACTGGTGGAGAAGAGAAAATTTAGGAGCTTGTGGAATTCAAACACATTTGAATTGTTGGTCAGGAGAAATTTGAGGTGTTGGCCGAATCTTGAATAGTGGAGGAGGAGTGTTCGGTTGGGGAACTTGCTAGGTGTGCCGTCCCTCCATAGTTAGCTTAGGAGGACATTTTCGGCTAGTCTAGGCTATAGTGCATTCGGTTGAGAAGCAAATCGAAACTCTTTTTTGTTCATCGATTTTCTCTTAATGCACCATGTTGAAGCAAAAGCCGAAATCCCTTTTTTTGCACCTGTCAAATTCTCTTGAAAGCACCTAGCCGAATGTCCACCTAAACTTCCTTAGTTTTATTTCTTTTTCTTCTTCTTCTCAAGTGCTTGGCCGAATCTCCTTCTCTCCCATCTCTCTTTTCCTTTCTCTCATAATTGTTCAAAACCGCATCAACAGTCTCTTCTTCTCAAATCAACAACTTTCCTTTCTCTGCATTCTCTCTTGTGCCGAATCTTCTTCTTTTTCTTCCTCTTTTTTGTTGAAACTCCCTTAATCTCTTTTCTCTAAACCAAAGCCGAATACCATTCATCTTTCTCCTATTCTCTCCTTTCACTTTAGCCGAATCTTATTGCTTTTCTCTTCTTTCAGCCATAGCCGGATCACATTGAAGTCCATCACCATTGCCGAAATCTCCCTACTTTCTTCTTGTTTTATTTTGGCCGAATATCAACCAAGCATAGATCTCCCTTGGTTCTTCTCTAATCGGATTTGAAGAGGGACCTTCAGGATTTTGAAGCAGTAGATCGGGGTCATCTATTTCCTGTCAAGCGATTTCGGGGAAAGATCAGTCTCGCACATCTCGGGTTGTGGTTAGCGTTCGAAAGACAGTAAGGAAAAGGGGATCTAGTGCGATAGATCGGGACCTTCGGGATTCAGTAATCGTGTTAGTAATCAGGTGTGTAACGCTTAAAACTTCGTTAGTATGATATGTTATTATGTTACTGTTAATAGCTATTGAAACCGGTAGTTATGCGTTGTGGGCATGAGCGTGGACTCCGGGTAAGTCCCCTGATTATGGATCTCGATATATGCTATCATGTCATTGTTTAATGCTATGCCATGTGTTATTTGCATCATCATACGTTATTATGCCACGATTGATATGGACATGTTGGTGGGATTGTTGAGAGGAGGAGGAAAAAATGATTTGGGTATCACGGTGGTTTTGACCACCTGACAGGTTGGCCCGTCTTTGATCTTATTATTTGTGACTAAGTCCCAGTGGTTTTGACCACCAGTGGTTTTGACCACATATATGATATTGTGACTACGGTCACCAGTGGTTTTGACCACATATGGATATTGTGACTCGTCCCAGTGGTTTGGTACCACAGTGGGTTGGCCCTACATGATTGATACGGGATTGTCATCAGTGGTTTTGACCACCAGTGGTTTTGACCACACGGGGTAGATAAAGGAGATCGGATGGTTAGGTTATGGGGTTGCATGATTTGCATGTTTTACTGATGATTTGCGTAAGTGTTTGCACTATCGGGTTGGGGATTTATACACTGAGTCTTGGTGACTCACCCCTTCCCTTATATTTTGCAGATGAGGCATAGATCGCGGATATGGAACCGGGGAGGACTCGAGGTGGCCATGCATCTAAATTTCGGGTTTAACTTTAAATTACTACTTCGGGTTATACTTTACTTAAATTTGGTTTTGGTTTTTTGTAATAAGGCCGCTAAGAATTATTTTGGGTTTTATTTCTGGATTTTATTTTACCTATCTTATGCTTGTGATTAACAATTTGATATTGCTTAAGTAACCGGATAAATAGCAACGTTTTCAAAAACTATACTCTATTTCGGGATTTTCAAACATTACCATCGGGTAACATTATTCATAGGGTAATAACAAAGGTAATATAGATGGTTTTCAAACCTAAATTTTCAAACAACTACAAATGCAAATGGTTTTAAACTTGACTATGTTCAAACTCACTCGATTTTTAATATGTATCGAAAGGTCTTCCAAAACTAGAAACAACAATTGGATGTTCCAAACTTATTTTTCGGATTTTAAAACAACACTAAAACGATTTCAACATCACTTCATTCGGGGTATTCTAAACCTTAAAACGATAACAGCGTTTTCAATCGAAATAAATCGGCAAACTTGTTTTTCTTAAAACGTTTTCACTCCGTAATATGCCAGATTCGGTCGTGGTGTGTTGACCGGGTTTGGGGTGTTACAGTGTGTGTACCCGTATGGACAATTTTAAGGCTATTTTCCAAGCCAATTGCCACCCTGAAAAGCAACCACACTTATACCATTTCAACGCAACACACAACATGATAATAAGGCATCTCTAAGATCCAAAATCAAGACATCCACACCATAATTCCACACTACATTCATCATGCATATACTTTCCACATTACTCATTCAATTGCACAAGCTTGCACTTCACGAATTTCATCATCATTTAATGGGAATAGCTTAACTAGTAATGGCCAATTCCAATGGCCATTTACAAGATGAAATGAGTAACATTAATAGCCAACTAATCAATATAACATATAGCAAAATAACCAAGTTCCTATATATGCCATACCCAAAATAATCAACTTTACTATACCAAAAGAATAGCTTGATAGTGTGAACCAAACTCCGACGTCCTACAATCCCCGAGCTAGCTTTGCGATACTACAAGGGAAGGGAAAAGAGATGGGTAAGCATAAAGCTTAGTAAGTTTGCATGAAATAAATAGCAACATAAGAGCTTATGATAACATTCATACTTTACATTGAGTAATAACTCAAATTCTCAAGCACATTGACATAACTTACTCATGCTTACTCTTACCAATCTCAAAACACATATTGAACTCATTTCTCGCAAATTACTCATATGTACCTGTGTCACTTCATCACATAACTTTACCACTCTTACATCTTGAACATAAACTTAGCTCTTTACTATCTTTAACATAAAATTTAGCCCTTTACCCGTTGAACCACTTGGAATACCGAAGGATACCCAGAATTCATCATACACATAATAAGATGCCAATGCCATATCCCAGATATGGTCTTACATGGGATCATACGTCGATGCTGATGCCATATCCCAGATATGGTCTTATACGGGATCTCATATCGATGTCGATGCCATATCCCATATATGGTCTTACACGAAATCTCTTATTCGATGCCGATGCCATATCCCAGATATGGTCTTATACGGGATCTCAATTCGGTGCCGAGGCCATATCCCAGATATGGTCTTATACAGGACCTTATAAATCTCATATTTTGACCAAGGTATCCTTTCTATTCCTAAGGTCGACCGGGACTTTCACATCATAAATCTTCATCATACTCTCATCGAACATCATTGATCAATTTTCATAGAAATAATATACATTTCATGGAATCTCAAGCATTTCAATATATAATGACATAATGTTAATTTATTACACACAAACTTACCTCGGTACCAAAATATGTATGGCTGTTCGATTTAGTCTACCACATTGTTCTTTCCTCGGTTTCAGTCCGGACTTCGTGTTTCTTGATCTATAATGACAATTTCACTCTTTTAATGATCGCATTGACTAAATCAAACCATGAATCATACTTTAACAAAATTACAATTTTGTCCCTATACTTTCTCATATTTACAAAATGGTCCCTAGGCTCGTATAATGAAATACACTCATTTCCTTGGTTACCCAAGCCTAGCCGAACCTACCTTAAGCTTATAGTAGCTCATATTTTCCTTCAAAACTGATTTTTACTACACATTTTATCACTTTTACAATTAGGTCCTTTTTATGAATTTTTCCATGAAAATCACGTAGAAAAAGATGTTTATCATACATCAAACTTTCATATTCCTCCATTAAACATCAAAATACATGTATTTCATACATGGGTAAATTTTTGAACATGAACCCTAGCTCAAATTATAGCTAGAAATAGCTAATTTGAGCTACGATGATCTCAAAAATACGAAGAACATTAAAAACGGGGCTAGGAGATACTTATAATCAAGCTTGAAAGTTGAAGAAACCCTAGCTATGGTGTCCTTGAGAATTTCGGCCAAGCATGGAGAAGATGGACACCATTTTTGACTTCTTTTTCCCTTTTTATTAGTTTATTAATCGAATGACTAAAATGCCCTGAAAGCCCTCATAAGTTATAATGGTTTAATTGCTAAATAAGGACCTCTAATAAATTTTCTATTGCTATCTCATACTTTAATCTTCTAGAATCTCATATTTTTCAATCTTTGAAATTTAGTCCTAATGAATAAATTGATCACTAAATTATAAAATTTCTTCACGAAATTTTCACATAATCATGCAAACATGTCATAGACCTCATAAAAACCATAAAGCACATATTCCTACCTCGGATTTGTGGTCTTGCAACCACTATTCCGACTAGGCCCTAAATTGGGTTGTTACAATTCTCCCCTCCTTAGGGATTTTCGTCCCCGAAAATCTTACCGGTGGTTGGGATATTGGTTTCTCATGGCCTCCTCGGGCTACCATGTAGCCTCCTCTACCCCATGTCTTTGCCATAGTACTTTCACAAGGGCTATACTTTTATTTCTTAAATGTTTACCTTCTCGTGCCAAAATTTTAACCGGCTCGTCGCCATAAGTCATGTCCAGTTGAATTTCAACCTCTGTCGGTACAATCACATGCAAAGGGTCTGATTAGTAGCGACGTAACATAGACACGTGAAATACATCATGAATCTTTTCCAACTCAGATGGCAATGCCAAACGATAGGCTACCGGTCATATCCTCTCGGTAATCTCATACGGTCAGATAAAGCGTAGACTCAACTTGCCTTTTCGGCCAAATCTGAGAACTTTCTTCCATGGTGACACTTTCAAAAATACCTTATCACCAACTTGAAACTCAATCTCTTTTCATTTCAAATCCACGTAGGACTTTTGCCTATCAGAAGAAGCTTTTAAACAATCACGAATCACCTTTACCTTTTCTTCAGTTTCTCTGACTAAATCGACCCCGTGAATCTAATTCTCTTTGAGTTCAGTCCAATATAGGGGCGTCCGGCACTTATGCCCATATAATGCCTCATAAGGTGCCATTTTCAAGCTCAACTGAAAACTGTTATTGTAAGCAAATTCTACTAATGATAAGTACTTTTCCCAATTACCTTGAAATTCTAAAACACAACATCGAAGCATGTCTTCAAGTATCTGAATTATCCTTTCTGACTGTCCGTCGGTTTGTGGATGGAAAGCTGTACTAAAGCTCAATTTTGTGCCCTAGGCTTCTTGTAACTTTTTTCCAAAATTGTGATGTAAATCTCGGATCTCTATCCGATATAATCGACAACGGTACTCCGTGAAGTCTCACAATTTTTGACATATACAAATCCGCCAACTTATCAAGTGAATAGTCAATGCGTACCAGTATAAAATGGGCTGACTTTGTAAGTCTATCAACCACAACCCATACAGCATCCTTCTTTTTCGATGTCAAAGGCAAACCCGTCACAAAGTCCATAGCAATACGGTCCCACTTCCACTCGGGAACCATAATAGGCTGAAGTAGACCCGAAGGTACTTGGTGTTCAGCTTTCACTTGCTGACAAATCAAGCATCTTGATACAAACTCGAAAATATCTTTCTTCATTCTCGGCCACCAATACCATTTCTTTAAGTCATTATACATCTTTGTACTGCCTGGATGTACAGATAAACATCCACTATATGCTTCATGCAAAATTTTCCGAATAATCTCATCATCTCTGGGTACACAGACCCTATCTCAGAACGTCAAACATCCATCAGAACTAATCCGAATGTCTGACTCAACATTCGACTCACATTGAACTCTTTTAGCTTGCAAATCATTGTCGCCTTTTTGAGCTTCACAAATCTCTTGGAGAAACATCGGCCTAGCTCTCAACTCGGCTAGAATAGAACCATCATCTGACAAAGCAATTCGTGTATTCATGGCCCTCAATGCAAACAAGGATTTCCTACTCAAGGCATCAGCGACCACGTTCGCTTTTCCCGGGTGGTAGTCGATCACTAACTCGTAATCTTTTATTAACTCTAACCATCTTCGTTTCCTCAAGTTCCATTCCTTTTGAGTCATCAAGTACTTTAGACTTTCGTGATCAGTGAATATCTGACATTTCTCACCATACAAATGGTGCCTCCATATTTTCAATGCAAATACAATAGCGGCTAATTCCAAATCATGGGTCGGGTAATTCTTCTCGTGTGGCTTTAACTGTCTAGAGGCATAAGCTATCACCTTGCCCTCTTGCATGAGTACACAACCCAATCGATTCAAGGATGCATCACTATAGACCACAAATTCTTTTCTTGGTTCGGGTTGTACTAAAACTGGAGCCTCAGTCAATAATGCCTTCAATTTCTCAAAACTTTGCTGACACTTTTCTGTCCACTCAAACTTTACATCTTTTTGCAATAACCTCGTCATCGGAGTAGCTATCATGGAAAATCCCCTGACAAACCGTCTGTAATAACCAGCTAGGCCCAGAAAACTTCTAACCTCGGATACGTTCCTTGGTGGCTTCCACTCCACAATTGCTGAAATGTTACTCAGGTCGACTCTAATTCCATCTCCCGAGACAATGTTCCCCAAAAATCTGACTTCTTTAAGCCAAAATTCACTTTTACTAAACTTGGCATATAACTGATTATCTCGTAAAATTTGTAAGACTGTCCTCAGATGCTCAGCATGCTCATTTTCATCACGACAGTAAATCAATATATCATCAATGAAGACTACAAGAAATTTATCCAAATATGGCCGAAAGATGCGATTCATTAAATCCATAAACACAGCAGAGGCATTGGTTAAAACAAAAGGCATGACTAAAAACTCGTAGTGACTGTACCTCGTCCGGAATGCAGTTTTCGGCACATCTGAGTCTTTGACTCTCAACTGGTAATAACCAGACCTTAAATCTATCTTGGAAAACACAGTGGCTCCCTTCAATTGGTCAAACAAATCATCAATCCTTAGCAATGGGTACTTGTTCTTTACGGTTTCCTTATTAAGCTGTCGATAATCTATACACAACCTCATGGAACCATATTTCTTTTTCACAAATAATACGGGAGCACCCCACGGAGAATAACTCAGTCTTGCGAAACCTTTATCCGTCAACTCTTGCAACTGTGCCTTCAATTCTTTCAACTCGGTTGGAGCCATCCTCTACGGAGCAATTGAAATGGGGGCAGTACCAGGGGCTAATTCAATGCCAAATTCAATCTCTCTAACCGGAGGCAACCTTGGCAATTCTTCTGGAAATACATCTGGATACTCACATACTATGGGCACTGATTCAATTCTTAACCCAGTCTCTTGGGCATTCATCACAAAGGCAAGATAAGCTTCATATCTCTTTCTTACATATTTTTGGGCAGACATATGAGAAATCACTACAGGCAATCTGTCCTGTTCATCTGATTCAACGCGAAGAATATCCCCATTTTCACATTTTAACTCAATAAATTTCCTTCCATAATTTACTACCACATCATGAGTAGTTAACCAATCCATACCAAGAATTACAGCGAATTCATCAAATGGCAATAGCATGAGATTTTCTGGAAAATAATGACCTCTAATCATCAAAGGGCAATCTTTGCATACTTTATCAACTAACACACATTTGCCTAGGGGATTTGATACCTTTATCACAAATTCTGTAGACTCTACAGGCATGTTCATGCTAGATACAAATTTCATGAAAATATACGAGTGGGTAGATCCCGGATCAATTAAAGCAACAACATGAGTATCATAGAGAGAAAATGTACCCGTGATCACATCAGGGGATGACGCCTCTTCGCGAGCGCGAATAGCATTAGTCCTCGCAGGCGCTTTACCCTCAGGCGCTTTACTCTCTAGGTGTATTCTTACTACTCGTTTCGTTTCCCAGATTTCTCTGTGGCCTTCCTCTAGCAGTACTTCCCGATCTTGCACTCTGAGATTTCTCTTTTCCAACCATCTTGGGACAACCTCTAATAAAATGATCTGAGGCTCCGCACCTGAAACAAGCTCTCTCATTTGCTCGAAACTTACCGGGATGACGTCTGCCACACTGTGGACATTCCGGTCTACTTGGTCGAGCGTTACCAACACTAGCAACCGAAGTGGTCTGAGCTTTAGACCCCGAATATTGTTTAACCTTACTTTTGTTTGAAAACCCAGCTGAAGTGGTTGATCGAGTAGTAAACTCTCTTGATTTCTTGGATGAAGATTGAAATGACTTGCTCAAATGTCTCTTCCTCGAGTTGCGAGACTCGATTTCAACCTTTCTTTTCTCTTTGGCCAACTCATCGGCCTTGCAAGCTCTATCTACTAACACAACAAATTCTTTTAGTTCTAGGACACCAACATACAATCGGATATCCTCATTTGACTCGTCCTTAAACGAATTTACACATAAAATGTCATGGAAAAATTTGAATGCATGTGCCTTATGCTTAAAATGCATCTTCCTTTTCAGCGATTGGATCAGCACGTCCTCCTCGTCTTCGTCAGACTCGGTGATCTCAACAATGACGTGGTTGATTTTGCGGTCTTGTGTGGCCATTTCTTCGGTTAGCGTAGGTGGGACAACTTCAGTACTGTCCTCCGATGGTGAATTTGTAGGGGTTGCTTCTTCTGTCCCCTTGTGATCGGTTGCTATGTTGACCGATTCAATCTTGCCGGCTTCTTCTTCAGGTGCTTGGGTTTCTTTTACTATAGTAGCGGGGGTGGTGCTTGCGGGCTCTGCCTCGGTTGGCTCTGCTTCACCTGTCTCTTCCTCGACACACATGAGCTTGGTAAAATTATTTTGGATGGACCTCTTCAGGGCAGCATCTCACTTCTCCACATAGGCCCAAAAAATGGCCATTTTTTCTTCTGCCTTTTCCACGTCCGTAGAAATTAGGAGTTGCTGAGTCTCGAAAAGAGTGAGCTACTTCTACAACCAATCGAGTGAGTTGAGCACTTGCTACTCAAACGGATTGTTAGAGGTAGAAAATTTTGCCGCAGAAAAAGCCTGCATGGTAGATGTAGATCCTGAGCCATGCGATTATTGTCACGATAATTCCTCTCTAGATATCTTAGCCACAATCACCCTTGTTATTGCCCCCTTATTTGGGGTTACATCCTCGCTGGGCTGCACTGGGACGTTGACTTGTTGGCAGAATACAGTGACTAGTTTCAGGAAATTGAGACTCCTCACGTTTTTCTACCCACAATGGTGGACTTCATTGAAGATTATCTTGCCCATATTAGTCTGTTGGCCCGTCATTATGAAGTGTAGCAGCAACATCCACTCCTTGGATACTGTAAAGTTATGGGTAGAGGGGATTAATCACGTCTTCAAGAAGTGGTACCAGACTCTGCAACTTGGATTTAATGACTTCCTATTAACTGTGTAGCAGGCCTGTCAAGATACAGTCCACCAGGTTCCTTCTACACAAAGGTCTTTGAGGACTTGGTTCAACCCATTCGAGCTGATGGTTGTAGCAAACTAAGAGTGCTCATCTTGTACGGCTGAGAGCCCAAATTGGGCGTTGATGCTTTCTTCATCAAACAACACAAATGCCTCTCTAGCATAGATGAAAGCATTGTTCGACGAGGTAATGTGAACGTAGAATTCACGAGCAAGCTTGCTCAAAACATATTCAGGATGCATGAAAAATATCTACTAGCCGTGTTTTTCGAATATGGATGAGATAGAAGCATCATACCCCATGAAAGGTTTATCTCTGAAGAGAAGACCTTTTTCGAGGCAAAATAGACTCTTTGATATATTGTTTTTATACTTCTCTTTCTCGTAGGATTGAAGAATGTTCGCGTTGACACGATGACTGTTTGGGGGTAAGCGTTTTGGCCATTGTTGAGATTTAGGTGATGAAAATCATCGATTGAGAGGAAAAGGGGAAAATTTTTTGTTGCTTAAGGGGCAACAAATAGCTTTGAAAGACATAAGCGTTAGGGTAATTGTGAGGAGAAGTGAGGGAATTAGGGTGGCACTGTAGACGGTAATTATGGCCAAACGTGTGTGATTGGATAGGCGTGCGATGGGAATTGAAGGGAAATAAAAAAATTGAGGACAAGTGTTTTGGGGAAATTTCCATTGGGCCTAACCACCGTAGATGGACCCCAACCTCTCAACTTGTTTCAAAATCTAGGACAGCTCATCCCTCCTAACTATCTCCTTTCTCAAGAGCTACGCAACCATTTCCATGGCACTGCCTTCTATTATGTTCATCCTCTCGCTTCTTCCTAAATAACATCTACACTACAAAGTAAACAAAAATTATTAAATTGAAAAAAAAAGATAAATGAAATAACTAGGAGAAACTTAAAAATTGCAGAAATAAAATGAAAAAAAGTATCGAGATGTTGAGGTTAAACATCTCAAAGGTCAATGGACTGTTTGTCTCGATCCATATAAGCACCCCAATAGTGCTTTAAGCATTGTCCGTTATCTTTAAATGTGACCCCCATCTGCATATCCTTAACGTCAACTGCTCCATGAGGGAATACTTTGGCTACTTCAAAGGGACCTAACCAGTGGGATTTTAGTTTGCCACGGAACAGTTTCAACCTTGAGTTGAATAACAACACCTATTTTCCTAGTTCAAATTTTCATGGCATAACTCTCTTATCATGCCAGCGCCTGGTCTTCTCCTTATAAAGTTTAGCGTTCTCATATGCTTGTGCCCTGAATTCTTCCATCTCATTTAACTCAAGCAATCTTCTATTGCCAGCAGCTTTCCAATCCATGTTGAATTGCTTCACAGCCCAGTATGCCCTGTGCTCTAACTCCACTAGCAAATGGCGTGGTTTTTCGTAGACGATCTTGAATGGTGACATTCCCAACGGAGTTTTGGAAGTAGTGCGATATGCCCATAAGGATTCATCCAATCTTAAGGACCAATCCTTAAGATTTGGATTAACAACCTTCTCCAAAATCTGTTTAATTTCCCTTTTGGAAATTTTAGCTTGCCCGTTTGTTTGAGGATAATATGTCATGGCAATCTTTTGTTTTGCTTCGTACCTTTGCAAATCGTTGGCAATGAGGTTGCAATCAAAATGATACCCCTCATCATTGATGATGGCTCGAGGCATACCGAATCTCGTGAAGATGTTCTTGTGCAGAAACTTCATCACTGACTTGGCGTCATTGGTAGGTAGAGCTATAGCTTCTACCTATTTGGAGACATAATCTACTGCCACAAGTATGTATAAATTGTCGAATAGGGGGTGGAAATGAACCCATAAAGTCTATCCCCCAAACATTGAACAACTCAATTTCTAGAATATTTTGCAACGACATTTTGTGTCTCCATGATAGGTTGCCTGTTCTCTGACAACGATCGCATGTTTTATAAAATTCATGGGCATCTTTAAACAAAATTGGCCAATAGAACCCAAATTGGAGTACATCTTGCAATACACTATTCATCTCTTCATCAGGAATACATCTTCGAATTATTTGATCAGAACACTGCTTATATAGATAAGGCTCATCCCAGTAGTAGAATCTTCCATCATGCAAGAATTTCCATTTGCCCTGGCTATTCAGATCAGGTGACAACAGTCCACTGACTAAGAAGTTTACAATATCGACATACCAGGGCAATGCCGTGGCAATTAACAACTGCTCATCTGGGAAGTCTTCCTTAATAAGCTGGATATTGCCTCTTCATTGCCAGCTTTTAATCTTGATAGATGATTTGCCACTCGATTTTTGGTTCTCTTTCTGTCTCGAATCTCTAAATCAAACTCTTGCAACAAGAGTATCCACCGAATCGGTCTTCGCTTTGCATCTTTCTTAGTCACCAAATGCTTAATGGTAGAATGTTCTGTGTAAATCGTGACTTTGGTACCAACTAAATATGATCAAAATTTATCGAATGAAAATACCACAACCAATAATTCATTTTCAGTGGTGGTGTAATTAAGCTATACATCAGTCAGGGTCTGGCTTGCATAATAGATCTCATGAAATATCTTGTCTTTCCTTTGCCCCAGCACTGCTCCCATGGTATAATCACTAGCCTCACACATGAGCTCGAATGGAAATGTCCACTCAGGAGCTATTAAAATTGATGCAGCCACTAGTCGCTTTTTTAACTCCTTGAAAGCTAACAGACAATGTTCATCAAAGATGAAATGTTTATTCTACTCCAACAAAGCACACAAGGGTTTAGATATATTTGAGAAGTCCTTAATGAATCTTCTATAACAATTTGCATGGCCTAAGAAACTGCTAATGCCCTTGACACTGGTAGGAGGCGTCAATTTTTCTATCACATCAATTTTTACCTTGTCAACTTCAATTCCTTGCTGTGATTCCTTATGCCCTAGGACAATGCCTTCACAGACCATGAAATGAATTTTTTTCCAATTCAAGACAAGACTCATTTATTCACATCAGCGAAGAACCAATTCTAGATTTTTCAAACAACTTTCAAAATTATTCCCAAAGACAGAGAAATCATCCATAAAGACTTCGAGAAAATTTTGCACCATGTTAGAAAATATTGCCATCATACAATGCTGAAATGTTTTCGGGGCATTACATAAATCAAATGACATTCTTCTAAATGCTAAAGAACCATATGGACAAGTGAAGGTTGTCTTCTCTTGGTCACTGGAGCTATAACAATCTGATTATACCCCGAATATCCATCCAAGAAATAATAAAAGGCCTTCCCAGCTAATTTGTCCAACATTTGGTCAATAAAATGCAAGGGAAAGTGATCCTTTTGAGTTGCCTTATTGAGCTTGTGATAATCCATCCACACTCTCCATCCCGTGACAGTGCGAGTTGGTATAAGCTCATTGTTATCATTACTGACCACTGTGACACCTCTCTCCTTGGGCACACACTGTACAGGACTCACTCAAGAGTTGTCTAAGATCGGGTAGATAATACCTGTATCAAGCCATTTTATTATCTCTTTCTTAACCACTTCCTTCATGATAGAATTCAACCTTCTCTACTGTTCAATGGAATTGCCATGACAATCCTCCAATAAAATTTTATGCATGCATAGAGCAGGGTTGATTCCTTTATTGTCAGCAATTGTCCATCCTAATGCCTTCTTAAACCTCTGGAGAACTTCTAACAACTTTACCTCTTGATCGGGTGTCAACTTCGCAGAAATAACTACCGACAAAGTGTTGTTTTCTCCCAAATAAGCATATTTGAAATGCAACGGAAAAGGTTTCAACTCTAGAGTAGGAGGATCCTTTATAGATGATTTAGGAGGATTGAAGGTGCGAGCTAATAAATCCAAGGACTCAAAATTTTTCCCTGGTCTATCCACAATATGCTTTGCCTCTATGAACTCACTGATTTCTCCAAAGTCTCTGTTTCATTCAACTCAATCGAATCTGTATCACTATCTGAATTGCCTTGGCAAAATCTTGCAAACTCTTCTTCCACAGCTGTTTCTAGCAAACCAATGGCATGGCAATCTTCATTCTCATCAACACATTTTAGGGCATCGAATACTTTGAAAGTGATCTGTTGATCATTCACCCTCATGGTCAGTTCACCTTTTTGCACATCAATTAAACTTCTACATGTAGAAAGAAAAGGTCTTCAAAGAATAATTAACACATCTTTATTAGTTTCACATTCTAAATAATGAAGTCGGCTGGAAAAATGATCTTATTTACTCTTACCAACACTTGTTCAATTTTACCTTCCGGATGTCCATAGGATCGATCAATTAACTGCAGCATTACTGTAGTAGGTCTTGCTTTTCCGATTCCCAACTTCCTACATACGAACATGGGCATTAAGTTGATACTTGTGCC
The DNA here is from genome assembly GCA_025698515.1 of Gossypium sturtianum. NCBI lineage: Eukaryota > Viridiplantae > Streptophyta > Magnoliopsida > Malvales > Malvaceae > Gossypium > Gossypium sturtianum. The sequence continues at coordinate 31,482,456 of CM046943.1, read as the reverse complement.
TAAACCACACAGTGCCTTCCCAACATAATGATTTCCAATTAAGCATGGGATAGTAAAACTCCCTGGGTCCTTCAACTTTGGAGGTGATAGTACTAGAAAGAACATATGTTTTCTCCCTACTTATTGGTTAATTTGTTCCCTTTTAGTTATCTTTAGAACATATTTTAGTATTTTTAGTTTAGTAATTTATATTTTGTGACTCAGTGGATCTTAGCTTATTTACCCTTAATTTTGTCATATTTTGGTACTAATGTCGCTGCATGAGTAATCTCAGATTGCGCCCAGAATTGTCGCCGCACTTAACAGCTGTCCGGATAAGAACAAAAATGTGTGAGCTATCCAGTCTGGTACAACTAACTTGTACGTACAGAGGCAGCATGATTCTGATGAAAGGACACCTGGGCTAATTAGGGAAAATATATAAATATTCACATAAAAAGAAAAAAAGAGCTTTTTGGATTATCTTCTTCAACTTATCCCTTGAAGCTTTCGGCTATGGCGGCTTAAGCTCTGATGGGTGAACTGACGTGAAGAGGATGCAGCTTAGCTCTTGACGAGGAGCCCTGAGTGCGACACAAGGAATAATAGACAGATCCAAGTCGAGTTGTCTAAGAATAGTATTCTTCATTTGTTTCTTTTATTTTTCTTTACTAAACGCTAGTGATTACTTCATATTTCATGTTACTATGAAAGTACACATGATTTCTGGATTAAATATTATTTTATTCAATCTTGCTTCTACGGTTTAACCTTTGGGTTTGAATGTTTTTGATATGGAAGTGTTATTATGATCCATCGACCTTTGGAAGGTGCGATGTGATTCGAGCTAACAAGCATGACAACGGAAGTTGCTTAAGGATTAGAGGAATTTAATCCACTTGTTCTTAATAGTGTTTCGTTGCCATCATCGGAAGGTGTGGCTAATATGCGTGTTTAAGTCTTTGATTAAATATAGAAGTTAAGCTTGGTAAGATATTCATTGCAATTTAAAGCATCGGCAATCACCTATCTTTTTATACCTTGTGAGCACTTAGTACTCTATTGAATATTCATATTGGGGATCCCAGTTTCACACTATCATATTTTATCTTATTATTTTCAAGTTATTGCTTCGATAATTACTCTCACAATTTATCTCATTTTATCTATTTATTGCACTAACATTAATAGAAAAAAGAAAACCATCCTCGTGAGATTGATATTCGACAGACTCATATCTGTCTACTATATTTGCATCGACAGTGTACGCTTGCACATTATTGCTGTGATGTTAAATAGTTGATCAGGAGGTAATTTATTCGTCAACATAGTCATGCACCTTTCAGTGAGAGCAACCATTTTGAATTATCTCAATCTTCGTTTCTTTGAAAATATATCTTTCATGAATTTTACATAATTGGGCATTTTCTCCAAAGCTTCTACCAACGGTATGTTGATGTTAAGTTCTTTAAGGACATCCAGAAATCGTTTGAACTAGTGATCTTGTTTACAATTGTAGAAGCGCTGAGAAAAAGATGGAGGTGGTCGACCTTCAAGTTGTTGAGATTGTTTTGCTATGGCATTTATGTCGGCAAAATTACCTAATTCTACTTCAGCAGTGCTCTATTTAGCCTTTTCAGTTGCGGTGTGCTTTTTTTATTGTTCTGAGATTTTTTTATGGTTGAGATCTGAGTTGTTCATTTCTACAATTTCATCTTTAACAACTTTATCCAGCTGAGTCCCACTTCTGAGAGTGATTGGATACAATGCTCTTTCCCCTGTGATCTTGTATTCTCAGTAGCAATTGGCAGAGTTCCTTGTGGTCTCGAACTCAAAGCATTTGCTATCTGCCCCACTTGATTCTCAAGGGCTTGTAAGGACGCGACTTGAATATGAATTACGATATCATTCTTAGCCATGTATTCTTTTAGCAAAAATTCAATAGATGATGAAGCTGATGCCTGACCTTGTTGGATATTTTGTCGTGGCATAGGTTGATTATAACCAGTCAGTACACTCTCGGCATTCTGTCTAACAGCAGTGATTGAATTCCCAATACCTTGATTTTTCAAACCAAAGTTTAGGTGTTTTTTCCACTCGGGATTTTAAGTGTTGGAATATGGATTATTATTCTGGTTGAAGTTACCCATGTAATAGACAGATGCTGGGTTTGATGGACATTTATCAAACATGTGTTCTTCACCACAATAAACACAAGATGACTCAACTAATTTCAGCTCCTGGACCGCAGCTGGCTTCCGTATTGTCTTGATTATATTAGCTAGAGAAGATACTTGGGTTGTCAATGAAGTGATTGCATCAAGCTCAATGGTGCCAGCAGCTCTTTTGCCTGTCCCAACTCGCGTGGTAGGATACTGATAATCATTGTTGGCAATCCTTTCCAAAATCTCATATGCTTCATTGTAGGAAACTAACTAAGTCCAAAGGCATGAAATATAACTAAGTCTAAGTCTAATACCACTAAATTGTAACACTTTATATTTGACCCATCCACCAAATCCAAATACCGAGTGTCACAATTACCCATATGTCTTAATAAGTTCCTAACCAATTATTTACAACCATGTACTAGGCTCATGTTGCCATTTCATATTAAGAGACTCGAATAGTTATTAAAGCTTAATAAGACTTATGACTTTGCCACGGTTATACTTAATAAATCCCTGAGGCGTGACCTCAAAGGGTGCCCTCTATATGCATGAAACAGCTACCACCATTCACATAGGCCTAGCTATGTCTAGCTTGATCCCCCACTATGATCCTTGAGTCATCCATTGATCCTGAAACCATACATTCCAAATGTAAGTTCAGATGAACTTAGTGAGATTCCATCTTGTAAAGTCATACAGATTCTCTAGTTTAAAAGACGAGAGATGAAACGCAAGGTTTAAAACTCTCTGTGTGATCGGTGTGTCACAGTCTTAAAATTTATAATGAGAATGATCGAGCCTAAAAACTAACTATGACAACGATTGAGGCAAGTGTACCTATCAAACAGTAGTATAGCTTAGTGGCAAGACCGGATAGTCGAACCCAAAGGAACCGAAAGTACTAATACTAACTTTCTTTTTATTATTTAGCCTTAAAATTGAAGTGAATCGATTTAATCTAGAAAATTAACTAATTACTAAGCTAAAGACGATGAGACAAAAAGAATGAAATTAGGGAAATACTTGTGGGAAAAACCAATTAATTAAAATAATACCCAAGGAAGAATCCACCTAGACTTCACTTGTTATCTAACTCTGAACCAGACGATTTATTCATTTGACTTGATCCGTAATATTCCCTAATGTATATTAACCCCTCTCTCGAGGCGACTAACGTCTAACCCTAGGTTGATTAATTAAAATCTCTTTCTAATTAAAACCCCTAGAATCGCATTAACTCAATCTATGGACTCCCATATTAGGTTTTTGATTTAATCCAAAGAAAATCTCGTCACCCTATCTCTAGGCGTGCGATCAACTCCGCTTAATTATGCTAGACCTACTCTTAGGCAGGGACTTTTGCTCCTCCACCTAAGCACATCAAACATGAATTAATATCCCGGAAATATCAACACAAAAATTAAGAACACATAATTAAGAACAAATCAAATATTTATCATATAGTTCAGCAAACGATAACAAGATTCATCTTAGGTTTCATCCCCCTCAGGTATTTGAGGGTTTAGTTCATAATGATAATAGAATACATCTCAAAAGAAAAGATAAAACAAAACATAAGAAAAACTCTAAAACCCCCTGAAGGAATTGAAGAGAGATCCTCCGTCTTGAGTATAACTCCGGCTTCTTGAGATGAATCAACTGGCTTTCTTCAAGTAATTTTCACAATTCTGATCTTTCTAGCTCGGCTCCTTGGCCTAGCTGGACGCCCCCTGAAAGTTGGCCTCTAGGGTGTTTATATAGGCTTTTGGAATGTGTTTCTTTACCCCTAAGTATCCAAATCTGAGTGAAATTCCTCTTCTCCACGATAGGGACACGCCCTTGGCACACGCCCGTGTGAATCATGGCCAGGCCGTGTTCAGGTCTGATTAGGGAGGCACGACCGTGTTGCTTGGGCCCGAGCCGTGTCGATTTCATGATTTGGCCCATTTGGTCCGTTTTAAGCCCGTTTCTTGTTCTTTTCATCCTTCAGTGCTTTCCTAAGTATAAAACATGAAAACAAAGGATTAAGAGCACCAAATTACACAATTCAAGGCTTAAATCACCCAAAAGCATGCTAAATGTGGGTTTAAAATATGTTACTATTTTGGTTTATCAAATACCCCCACACTTAAGCTTTTGCTTGTCCTCAAGTAAAATTCTCAACTCATGATTAAAACGAACTTCCTTGATTCATAATATTCATCAATAATGTTTCATCATAATTCAAAGATAATTCATACATGGGTAATTCAACTCTAAGAGTCCTAAAGATTCAAACAATCCAAGTCATACATTTTGTAGCATGAAAACATAGATGTTTCCCCTCATCTAAATAATTACCTCTGATTTAAAATTGACAAGGATTGACATCCTCACTAAATATTCACTCAAATCACTCGAGATGTTTAAGGTTCAAAAATTAAGCACTCATAAGTCGAACATGAAAAGTTAATCCCATAGGCTTGCATGAGAATCAAATCTCCACCACTATAATATGAGATAATACACAAATCGAAAGGTCTACTTGAGGTTGTGTGGCGCTTAGGTTAAGGTGTGGATATAGGGTGAATTAGAAGGTTAGAATCGAGATTGACCTGACAAATTACCTAACCAGAAACAATGAACTAATAATAAACAATTACATCAATTGAGAACTTGTAATAATAATACTATTACTAATACGAGCTTCTTTTTCAACCATTAGGATTTAAACGTATAAGCTCACTTAATCACAGAACTAATAATGAATATACTTCGATTTTTTTTTAAGAACAAATCAGATATATATATATATAATAATTGATGAATTTACTATCGAAATCAATAGGCAATCGATCAAATCAAATCTTGATATAAGGGTAGTCAAAAGGAATGGTGATAACAAAAACAAAGGGTTTTGGGATAATATTAGTGGGTGAGTCAATAAAAAGGGTTGTTAGGATCAACGGGGTTCTCTAGGGGTTAATAAAATGGGTAGGCTTTTTAGTGGAGTGAGTGGGTTAAAACCTAGGTGCCTTTATCATCTTAGTATATAAAATCAAAGGTGTGGTCTCGACATGTATAATCGATGCAAGTTCTAGAATAACAAATCAATGTTGACACACTCATAATCAATAAAGTGAGCAAGAAAAAGAATATATGCTCTACAAGGCTCAACATCTCACAAAAATTATGGCTTTTTGATGTCAACCTAGCAAATTTTAAAATTCAAAGTAATATTTAAATTCAGGTAGAGAACCTAAAAAAAAATTTAATTTTGAAAAATAGACTTATCTTGCTTGATTCTCTAGTATCTTATAGTTTAAATTATCAATGCACAATTATCAATGACTTTATCTAAAATATATCAATAAAAATCATAAATCACAGGAAATTTCATTCTAATCATAATATGATAAACTTACTTAAGAAACAAGACATAATTCAGGATTTGAGAATAATGCAAAAAGTTTGGTCACCTACTTTCAGGGATTTGAGAATAATGAAAAAAAGTTAGGCACCTTTTTAATTTCACCCCCCACACTTAAGATGTACATTGCCCTCAATGTACAAAGATATATATATAAACAATTAAGTAGAAAATCAAAAGATATGGAGAGAAATGAAACTCCCTGAATTTTTTTTGGGGTGGATTCCTTGAGTTGGAGGTGTGGAAACTTGATTTGGAGGTGAAAGATAAATTGGAGGAGGCATCTCTGGCGGTGGTATGGTAGCTGCCTACAATTTCTGCGCTAGATGAAGAAATTGGGAAGCTCGTGAAGAATTAGCCAGGAGATAATAAGAATAATTTGACTTATAATAATTATATGTTTAAAGAAAAGCAAGCTAAAGTGAAGGAAAATGAAAAAAAAATTAAAAGAAAATATTAATGGACCGAATGGTCCTTATTGTTGGATGGTTCGCGAAGGGGTGTGATTTCTAAGGCCGCGGTGGTGTTGGCAGTGGTCGTGGTGGGGTAATTCCCTAGCAGCCTTGAGAACCTAAAACCAAGAAACTAAGATAAAATAAACTAAATTAAACATAAGAGAAATAAAGAAAAGGAAAAATAAAGGAGAAGAGAAAGGAAAAAGAAAATTAGAATGGTCTCAAAGACCCTTGGCTTGTCGAATAATTGATGCGGCCGGCATGAACTTATATAGATCGATCTCCCACAGGGAGACTGTGCTTGGATCCTTCCATTTCTTCGACATGGATGTGGTGTAGCTCAAGGGCTTTGTAGATGGAGGAATAGAGGAAAGAATGGAGGGCTTGGGTGGGGAGGGTGAATGTGAGTAGGTAAAAAGGGATGGGAAGTGGGTGAGAAAAGGGGGCAAGGGGTGTGTTAAATAGAATTTTCAAAACTGGTACATCCCCACGCCCGTGTACCATGGGCGTGTTGGGTCACACGGCCGTATCGCACGGCCGTGTTGTGTTTCGTTCGTTTCTCCCATGCCCATTTCGTGGTCACCACGCCCATGTAGAATCAAACAGTGTCGACCACGGCCGCATCGCACGGCCGTGGCTAGTTAGTTGAAGCGTGTGTCTTCCCTCGATTGTCGCCACGCCATATCACACCGGTCGTGGCAATTTATAGTCGTCCGTGATGCGGGACTCTTTCGTCATTGGCTCGTACTACCTCCTCGCCATAATCGATGCGAAAGTCCGTAGTATCCACACGACCCACGGCCGCGATGCGTGTGCAAGGCCGTGTGGTGCAAAATCTGCACTTTGGTTAGTTTAAAATTAAATGCTGAAAAGGAAAAATAAAAGTAAAAATAAAAAATGTAAAAAATAATGGAGTTAGTGCTCGGGTTCCTCCCGAGAAGCGCTCGTTTAAAGTCTTAAGCTAGATTTTCCTCTCATTCGCATAATCAGGGTGGTTTGAAAAGTTGAACATCTTTCCTCATGCTATCTGTCCTATTATCCGTGTATAATTCAAGTCGAGTAGCATTTATTTTGAAAGTGCCAAATATAGGATTACTTATCTCGACTGTTTCGTATGGGAAAACCTTGATTACCTTAAAAGAGATTTCTTTGTTTATATTATGTTTAGGAGGAGATATTCGAGGGTCTGTTTTATCTAACAATACATGGTCTCCTATTTTAAAGTGATTTGTCGTTCCTACGAGCTTGTCTGGTGGTTCCCTCAGTTTCTCTTTGTGTATCCCTAGTGTTTCCTTGAAATGTGTCTTCCACTCGTCTAGTTCATCAACTTGATCCCTTCGATCCTCATGAGTTGTTTCTTTGTTGGCATTGGGTCTAGGATCGGGTTTAGTTGTGTTCTTTCGTGGTGCTTCCTGCAAAGAAGGGTTAACCGAATGGTTATCAATAGAATTTACTTTCTCACCTTGTTTGCTCGATTTTCTAGCCGAATCGAGAGCCTGAAGGGTGACTGTCTCGTCACCTACATAGAGTATGAGTTCAACTGCTTCGACATCAATTTTAGTCCTGGCAGTTACTAAAAAGGGCCTTCCTAGAATTAATGGGATACTATTGTCCTCATCCATTTCTAAAACAACAAAGTCTATTGGGAATACGAATTTATCAATCTTTAGTAGCACATCTTCGATTATACCCCTAGGAATTCTAATGATTTTATCACTAATTGAATGCTCATCCTAGTTTTTTTGGGTTTCCCTAGACCAAGTTGTTTAAACATTTTATAAGGCATGACATTTATGCTTGCCCCTAAATCAGCTAACGCATTATCAATAGATAAACTACCAATTAAGCATGGAATTGTAAAACTCCCTGGATCTTTTAATTTTTGTGGTAATTTATTTTGGAGAATTGCTGAGCACTTTGCATTAAGTTCCACATGTGACTCCTCGTCTAGCTTTCGCTTGTATGTCAAAAGCTTTTTTAAAAATTTCCTTCAATCTGGCATCTGCGAAAGAGCTTCAAGTAATGGTAAGTTAATATGTAATTTCTTTAAAAGTTTAAAAAACTTACCGAACTGTTCCTCTGTGTCCTCTTTCTTCATCGCCTCGGGATATGGTATACGAGGTTGGTACTCTTTAATTACCGGTTTTGGCTTTTTACTTCCTTCCTCAACCTTACCTTCTTCTACCACATTCTCTTGCCTTAAATGAGGCTCATCTAACCCTACATTATCATGCGTTGATATGGCTTGAATCTGCTCCATTGGGTTAGTTTCAGTGTTGCTTGGAAATCTACCTTGTGGTCGTTCCGTCAGGATCTTGGTGATTTGCCCAATTTGATCTTTGAGCTCTTGTGTCGATGCTTCTTGTTTTTCAAGTTTTGTTTCTATACTTTGGAAACGTGTTTCTGTTGCTTCTATATATTTTGTCAGCATCTCCTCAAGGTTCGGCTTCTTTTCCTGTGGGTACTGCTGCTGTTGGAAATTTAGAGGGTGTTGTTGTCTTTGATTTCCTTGACCACCCCTTGAAAAATTGGGGTGGTTCTTCCAACCTGGATTGTAAGTATTGCTATAAGGGTTATTTTGATATATGAAATTATTACTTATATAGTTCAATTGTTCGCCTTCTATGCCATGTCTGTAGGGTGGGTACTCGAGGATTCGCCACACCTCCACTTGTTTCGCATCGCATAACGGGTTGTACCGCAAGGAATTACACAAACCATCAAATTTTTAGTTAACACATCTACCGATTCGATAGCATGGTTATTGCGTCGAGGTTGAAAACAACGCAACTTTCATGGGCTTTGTCCTCGTGACTTGCCAGCGATAGTTATTTAGGGACATTGCCTCTATAAATTCGTAAAGCGCTTGGTGTTTTATTATTGAGTTCCACCGGTCTTTGAATCGATCAAGCGCCTAGTTGAGGGTTCTGCTTGTTGTAAAAATTTTGGACCTGTAGCCACAAGGGTAATCCATGGTGTGGGCACCTTCTCAATAGATCTTTGTATCTCTCCCATGCATCATAAAGTGTTTCTAAATCCATCTGCATAAAAGAAGAGATATCATTCCTTAATTTGGCCGTTTTGGCCGGTGGAAAATATTTTAATAAAAAAAATTTGGTCATTTGTTCCCATGTAGTAATTGATCCTCGGAGAAGAGAATGCAACCACTGTTTAGCTTTATTCCTCAAAGAAAAGGGAAATAACTAAAGTCGGATGGCATCATCAGAAACGCCATTAATTGTAAAAGTGTCGCAAAATTCCAGAAAATTCGCTAAGTGTGTGTTAGGATCCTCATCCTGCAAACCATCAAACTGAACGAACTGTTGTATCATCTGTATAGTGTTAGGTTTCAATCCGAAATTATTTGCAGCAATAGTAGGTCTAACAATACTAGATTCAGTACCAACTAAACTAGGCTTAGCATAATCATACATAGTTCGAGGAGCTGATTTTTTGGCCATCTCTGGAGGTAGCAGATTATTTTCACCATCTCTTGGTGGTATTGATGATTTTTTCTTGCTCTTCTTCTGTGTATTGTAGACTTTGCCTAATTTCTCTCCGGTTTCTACGAGCGGCTGCTTCGATCTCACTATCGTAAATTAAAGGTCTTGTCTAGTTCCTTCTAGTCATAAACTAGAGGTACCTACAAGGAGAAAAAACTAAAATTTAGAAAGATAAAAATAGAAAACAAAATAAGAGTAAAATTGCAGAAAATAAAAATGGCTAAAGTTATAAAAATTGAGTGTTCTTAATATTTCAGTTCCCCGGCAACGGCACCAAAAACTTGACCGGTGTGTCACAATCTTAAAATTTATAATGAGAATGATCGAGCCTAAAAAATAACTATGACAACGATTGAGGCAAGTGTACCTATCGAACAGTAGTATAGCTTAGTAGGAAGACTGGATTGTCGAACCCAAAGGAACTGTAAGTACTAAAACTAACTTTCTTTTTATTATTTAGCCTTAAAATTGAAGTGAATCGGTTTAATCTAGAAAATTAACTAATTACTAAGCTAAAGACGATGAGACAAAAAGAATGAAATTAGGGAAATACTTGTGGGAAAAACCAATTGATTAAAACAATACCCAAGGAAGAATCCACCTAGACTTCACTTGTTATCTAACTCTGAACCAGGCGATTTATTCATTTGACTTGATCCGTAAGATTCCCTAATGTATATTAACCCCTCTCTCGAGGTGACTAACGTCTAACCCTAGGTTGATTAATTGAAATATCTTTCTAATTAAAACCCCTAGAATCGCATTAACTCGATCTATGGACTCCCATATTAGGTTTCACCCTAATCCGGCAAAAATCTTGTCACCCTATCTCTAGGAGTGCGATCAACTCCGCTTAATTATGCTAGATCTACTCTTAGGCAGGGACTTTTGCTCCTCCACCTAAGCACATCAAACTTGATGTAATATCTCGAAAATATCAACACAAGAATTAAGAACACATAATTAAGGACAAATCAAATATTTATCATATAGTTCAGCAAACGATAACAAAATTCATCTTAGGTTTCATCCCCCTCAGGTATTTGAGGGTTTAGTTCATAATGATAATAGAATACAACTCAAAAGAAAAGATAAAACAAAACATAAGAAAAACTCTAAAACCCCCTGAAGGAATTGAAGAGAGATCCTCCGTCTTGAGTATAACTCCGGCTTCTTGAGATGAATCAACTGGCTTTCTTCAAGTAATTTACACAATTCTGATCTTTCTGGCTCGGCTCCTTGGCCTAGCTGGACACCCCCTAAAATTTGGCCTCTATGGTGTTTATATAGGCTTTTGGAATGTGTTTCTTTACCCCTAAGTATCCAAATCTGAGTGAAATTCCTCTTCTCCACGGCAGGGACACGCCCTTGGCACACGCCCGTGTGAATCGTGGCCAGGCCGTGTTCAGGTCTGATTAGGGAGGCACGACCGTGTTGCTTGGGCCCGGGCCGTGTCGATTTCGTGATTTGGCCCATTTGGTCTGTTTTAAGCCTGTTTCTTGTTTTTTTCGTCCTCCGGTGCTTTCTTGAGTATAAAACATGAAAACAAAGGATTAAGAGCACCAAATTACACAATTCAAGGCTTAAATGACCCAAAAGCATGCTAAATATGGGTTTAAAATATGTTACTATTTCGGTTTATCAAATACCCCCACACTTAAGCTTTTGCTTGTCCTCAAGCAAAATTCTCAACTCATGATTAAAACAAACTTCCTTGATTCATAATATTCATCAATAATGTTTCATCATAATTCAAAGATAATTCATACATGGGTAATTCAACTCTAAGAGTCCTAAAGATTCAAACAATCCAAGTCATACATTTTGTAGCATGAAAACATAGGTGTTTCCCCTCATCTAAATAATTACCTCTGATTTAAAATTGACAAGGATTGACATCCTCACTAAAGATTCACTCAAATCACTCGAGATGTTTAAGGTTCAAAAATTAAGCACTCATAAGTCAAACATGAAAAGTTAATCCCATAGGCTTGCATGAGAATCAAATCTCCACCACTATAATATGAGATAATACACAAATCGAAAGGTCTTTAACAGGGTTGTAACGGCGCTTGGGTTAAGGTGTGGATATAGGCTGAATTAGAAGGTTAGAATCGAGATTGACCTGACAAATTACCTAACTAGAAACAATGAACTAATAATAAACAATTACATCAATTGAGAACTTGTAATAATAATACTATTACTAATACGAGCTTCTTTTTCAACCATTAGGATTTAAACGTATAAGCTCACTTAATCACAGAACTAATAATGAATATACTTTGATTTTTTGTTAAGAACAAATCATATATATATATAATAATTGATGAATTTACTATCGAAATCAATAGGCAATCGATCAAATCAAATCTCGATATAAGGGTAGTCAAAAGGAATGGTGATAACAAAAACAAAGGGTTTTGGGATAATATTAGTGGGTGAGTCAATAAAAAGGGTTGTTAGGATCAACGGGGTTCTCTAGGGGTTAATAAAATGGGTAGGCTTTTTAGTGGAGTGAGTGGGTTAAAACCTAGGTGCCTTTATCATCTTAGTATATAAAATCAAAGGTGTGGTCTCGACATGTATAATCGATGCAAGTTCTAGAATAACAAATCAATGTTGACACACTCATAATCAATAAAGTGAGCAAGAAAAAGAATATATGCTCTACAAGGCTCAACATCTCACAAAAATTATGGCTTTTTGATGTCAACCTAGCAAATTTTAAAATTCAAAGTAATATTTAAATTCAGGTAGAGAACCTAAAAAAAAATTTAATTTTGAAAAATAGACTAAGATAAAATAAGAGAAATAAACTAAATTAAACATAAGAGAAATAAAGAAAAGGAAAAATAAAGGAGAAGAGAAAGGAAAAAGAAAATTAGAATGGTCTCAAAGACCCTTGGCTTGTCGAATAATTGATGCGTGGCATGAACTTATATAGATCGATCTCCCACGGGAGAGGCGTGCTCGATCCTTCCGTTTCTTCGACATGGATGTGGTGTAGCTCAAGGGCTTTGTAGATGGAGGAATAGAGGAAAGAATGGAGGGCTTGGGTGGGGAGGGTGAATGTGAGTAGGGAAAAAGGGATGGGAAGTGGGTGAGAAAAGGGGGCAAGGGGTGTGTTAAATAGAATTTTCAAAACTGGTACATCCCCACGCCCGTGTACCATGGGCGTGTTGGGTCACACGGCCGTATCGCACGGCAGTGTTGTGTTTCGTTCGTTTCTCCCATGCCCGTTTCGTGGTCACCACGCCCATGTAGAATCAAACAGTGTCGACCACGGCCGCATCGCACGGTCGTGGCTAGTTTGTTGGAGGCCGTGTGTCTTCCCTCAATGTCGGCCATGGCCATATCACACGGCCGTGGTAATTTATAGTCGTCCGTGATCTGGGAATCTTTCGTCATTGGCTCGTACTACCTCTGCTATGTCAGTACGGAAGTCCGTAGTATCCATACGGCCATGGCCACGGCCGTGTGCAAGGCCGTGTGGTCTGAAAATCTGCACTTTGGTTAGTTTAAAATTAAATGTTGAAAAGGAAAAATAAAAGCAAAAATAAAAAATGTAAAAAATAATAGAGTTAGTGCTCGGGTTACCTCCCGAGAAGCGGTCGTTTAAAGTCTTAAGCTAGACTTTCCTCTCATTCGCATAATCAGGGTGGTTTGAAAAGTTGAACATCTTTCCTCATGCTATCTGTCCTATTATCCGTGTATAATTCAAGTCGAGTAGAGTTTATTTTGAAAATGCCAAATATAGGATTACTTATCTCGACTGTTTCGTATGGGAAAACCTTGATTACCTTAAAAGAGATTTATTTGTTTATATTATGTTCAGGAGGAGATATTCGAGGGTCTGTTTTATCTAACAATACATGGTCTCCTATTTTAAAGTGATTTGTCATTTCTACGAGCTCGTCTGGTGGTTCCCTTGGTTTCTCTTTGTGTATCCCTAGTGTTTCCTTGAAATGTGTCTTCCACTCGTCTAGTTCATCAACTTGATCCCTTCGATCCTCATGAGTTGTTTCTTTGTTGGCATTGGGTCTAGGATCGGGTTTAGTTGTGTTCTTTTGTGGTACTTCCTGCAAAGAAGGGTTAACCGAATGGTTATCAATAGAATTTACTTTCTCACCTTGTTTGCTCGATTTTCTAGCCGAATCGAGAGCTTGAAGGGTGACTGTCTCGTCACCTACATAGAGTATGAGTTCACCTGCTTCGACATCAATTTTAGTCCTGGCAGTTGCTAAAAAGGGCCTTCCTAGAATTAATGGGATACTATTGTCCTCATCCATTTCTAAAACAACAAAGTCTATTGGGAATACGAATTTATCAATCTTTAGTAGCACATCTTCGATTATACCCCTAGGAATTCTAACAGTTTTATCAACTAATTGAATGCTCATCCTAGTTTTTTTGGGTTTCCCTAGACCAAGTTGTTTAAACATTTTATAAGGCATGACATTTATGCTTGCCCCTAAATCAGCTAACGCATTATCAATAGATAAACTACCAATTAAGCATGGAATTGTAAAACTCCCTGGATCTTTTAATTTTTGTGGTAATTTATTTTGGAGAATTGCTGAGCACTTTGCATTGAGTTCCACATGTGATTCCTCGTCTAGCTTTCACTTGTTTGTCAAAAGCTTTTTTAAGAATTTCCTTGAATCTGGCATCTGCGAAAGAGCTTCAAGTAATGGTAAGTTAATATGTAATTTCTTTAAAAATTTAAAAAACTTACCGAACTGTTCCTCTGTGTCCTCTTTCTTCATCACCTCGGGATATGGTATACGAGGTTGGTACTCTTTAACTATCGGTTTTGGCTTTTTACTTCCTTCCTCAACCTTACCTTCTTCTACCACATTCTCTTGCCTTAAATGAGGCTCATCTAACCCTACATTATCATGATTTGACATGGCTTGAATCTGCTCCATTGGGTTAGTTTCAGTGTTGCTTGGAAATCTACCTTGTGGTCGTTCCGTCAAGATCTTGGTGATTTTCCCAATTTGATCTTTGAGCTCTTGTGTCGATGCTTCTTGTTTTTCAAGTTTTGTTTCTTTACTTTGGAAACGTGTTTCTGTTGCTTCTATATATTTTGTCAGCATCTCCTCAAGGTTCGGCTTCTTTTCCTGTGGGTACTGCTGCTGTTGGAAATTTAGAGGGTGTTGTTGTCTTTGATTTCCTTGACCACCCCATGAAAAATTGGGGTGGTTCTTCCAACCTAGATTGTAAGTATTCCTATAAGGGTTATTTTGATATATGAAATTATTACTTATATAGTTCAATTGTTCGCCTTTTATGCCATGTCTGTAGGGTGGGTACTCAGGATTCGCCACACCTCCACTTGTTTCGCACTGCATAACGGGTTGTACCTGCAAGGAATTACACAAACCATCAAATTTTTTAATTAACACATCTACCTGATTCGATAGCATGGTTACTGCATCGAGGTTGAAAACACTGGCAACTTTAGTGGGCTTTGTCCTCTTGACTTGCCACTGATAGTTATTTAGGGACATCTCCTCTATAAATTCGTAAGCTGCTTCAGGTGTTTTATTATTCAGAGTTCCACCGGCTGCTGAATCGATCAACTGCCTAGTTGAGGGGTTCACACCGTTGTAAAAAGTTTGGACCTGTAGCCACAAGGGTAATCCATGGTGTGGGCACCTTCTCAATAGATCTTTGTATCTCTCCCATGCATCATAAAGTGTTTCTAAATCCATCTGCACAAAAGAAGAGATATCATTCCTTAATTTGGTTTTTTTGGCGGTGGAAAATATTTTAATAAAAAATTTTTGGTCATTTGTTCCCATGTAGTAATTGATCCTCGGGGAAGAGAATGCAACCACTGTTTAGCTTTATTCCTCAAAGAAAAGGGAAATAACCAAAGTCGGATGGCATCATCAGAAACGCCATTAATTGTAAAAGTGTCGCAGAATTCCAGAAAATTCTCTAAGTGTGTGTTAGGATCCTCATCCTGCAAACCATCAAACTGAACGAACTGTTGTATCATCTGTATAGTGTTAGGTTTCAATTCGAAATTATTTGCAGCAATAGTAGGTCTAACAATACTAGATTCAGTATCAACTAAACTAGGCTTAGCATAATCATACATAGTTTGAAGAGCCTGATTTTCGGCCATCTCTGGAGGTAGCAGATTATTTTCAGCCATCTCTTCGGTGGTATTGATGATTTTTTCTTGCTCTTCTTCTGTGTATTGTAGACTTTTCCTAATTTCTCTCCGATTTCTGCGAGCGATTGCTTCGATCTCACTATCGTAAATTAAAGGTCTTGTCTAGTTCCTTCTAGTCATAAACTAGAGGTACCTACAAGGAGAAAAAACTAAAATTTAGAAAGATAAAAATAGAAAACAAAATAAGAGTAAAATTGCAGAAAATAAAAATGGCAAAAGTTATAAAAATTGAGTGTTCTTAATATTTCAGTTCCCCGGCAATGACGCCAAAAACTTGATCAGTGTGTCACAATCTTAAAATTTATAATGAGAATGATCGAGCCTAAAAAATAACTATGACAACGATTGAGGCAAGTGTACCTATCGAACAGTAGTATAGCTTAGTGGGAAGACTGGATTGTCGAACCCAAAGGAACCGTAAGTACTAAAACTAACTTTCTTTTTATTATTTAGCCTTAAAATTGAAGTGAATCGGTTTAATCTAGAAAATTAACTAATTACTGAGCTAAAGACGATGAGACAAAAAGAATGAAATTAGAGAAATACTTGTGGGAAAAACTAATTGATTAAAACAATACCCAAGGAAGAATCCACCTAGACTTCACTTGTTATCTAACTCTGAACCAGACGATTTATTCATTTGACTTGATCCGTAAGATTCCCTAATGTATATTAACCCCTCTCTCGAGGTGACTAACGTCTAACCCTAGGTTGATTAATTGAAATATCTTTCTAATTAAAACCCCTAGAATCGCATTAACTCGATCTATAGACTCCCATATTAGGTTTCACCCTAATCCGGCAAAATCTCGTCACCCTATCTTTAGGAGTGCGATCAACTCCGCTTAATTATGCTAGATCTACTCTTAGGCAGGGACTTTTGCTCCTCCACCTAAGCACATCAAACTTGAATTAATATCCCGAAAATATCAACACAAGAATTAAGAACACATAATTAAGGACAAATCAAATATTTATCATATAGTTCAGCAAACGATAACAAGATTCATCTTAGGTTTCATCCCCCTCAGGTATTTGAGGGTTTAGTTCATAATGATAATAGAATACATCTCAAAAGAAAAGATAAAACAAAACATAAGAAAAACTCTAAAACCCCCTGAAGGAATTGAAGAGAGATCCTCCGTCTTGAGTATAACTCCGGCTTCTTGAGATGAATCAACTAGCTTTCTTCAAGTAATTTACACAATTCTGATCTTTCTGGCTCGGCTCCTTGGCCTAGCTGGACGCCCCCTAAAATTTGGCCTCTATGGTGTTTATATATGCTTTTGGAATGTGTTTCTTTACCCCTAAGTATCCAAATCTGAGTAAAATTCCTCTTCTCCACGGAAGGGACACGCCCTTGGCACACGCCCGTGTGAATCGTGGCCAGGTCGTGTTTAGGTCTGATTAGGGAGGCACGGCCGTGTTGCTTGGGCTCGGGCCGTGTCAATTTTGTGATTTGGCCCATTTGGTCCGTTTTAAGCCTGTTTCTTGTTCTTTTCACCCTCCGGTGCTTTCTTGAGTATAAAACATGAAAACAAAGGATTAAGAGCACCAAATTACACAATTCAAGGCTTCAATCACCCTAAAGCATGCTAAATGTGGGTTTAAAATATGTTACTATTTCAGTTTATCACTGTGTATTGTTGGGAGCTTCATAGATTTCCTGGCATAGCCAGCGTCTAGCATTCCTCATACTATAGTGGCGATCTATCGGACAATCTGTCCCAACTGACAGATGCTTATCGCCTTACCCTTACTATGTTCTTCTTATGATTCAGCACGTGCTTGAACCTTTCTTCGGGGAAAAAGCCCCTTTTCAATCACACTTATTAGCAATCTTGCTTGAGAGATTTAGCAAATGTACAAACTCCCCATTCCTTGCTATTTCATACTCGCATAATGACCCTATAGGACTTCCCCACTTTCGAAAAACCTTCAATGGCATCCCTGAGGTGTTGGACAGAACTGGACGGCTAACTCTTTCATGGGTTTTTCCTTGGCAAACCCTTTTGATGTGCTCATAACTCCATTCAATATCAACTTCAGCTAGTTCCCTTATTGTCCCGATGTTTTATGCCTTTCGGTCACTCCTCGCTCGTCTATACTTGTGACATAACACACCAGTCACGTTGCTCTTATGGATTTAGTTCCTTGCGTACCTCTCGGATGGCGAACTATCCTGTTGGTATTCCTTTGACCTATATCTTTGCGGACTTCTCCGTTTTTACCGTCCCTATGAACTATCCACGATACCCAAGTGTCATATAACCATGGTCTTACTTGACCTAACCCCATTTCGTTAACGTCCTAATGGACTATATGTTCTTTTGTCCTGGCAGACTTCTTTGGTTGCCTTAGTCAAGCTAAGGTCTTACACCCTTCTCACCACGTATTCCCCTGGTCCTGGCGGACCACCCAATTTTTACTGTCTCGGTGGTTTATCTGTTCTGTGTTTACTGTCCTAGTGGACTATTTGTTCTGTGTTTATTGTCCCAGCGAACTATCTCTATGGATGCCTTGGAGTCTTTCATCCGTGGTCCTACACCGATTCATCATCCTGGCGTACTACCTTATGATGCCATGGAATCTTTCATCCATGGTCTTACTCATCATACCTGGCTACCATAGCATCTTTTATTTATGGTCTTACACCGTATAACTTATACATTTACATAATACTGATTTTCCAAATCCTCCTTCCATTACCTCCTTTAAACCACCTAACATTGATGCTCGAACACCGTAGTGTTCCCTTCACAAGGCTCGGAGCTTCACCCGTGGCGGTAACTGTAGCATTTAGTTTGTGCAAGTGTACACAGTCGTTCAACTAATAAGTAAATGAGTTATCGTCTCCACAGGGACTGTATATGTTAATCGATTAATTGTAAAATTATAAGTTAACAATTTGGTGATAAAAACACAATAATTTGAGTGATGATGATTAAACTAGATTAATTTAACTAGATGCAAAATTGATCCCTAATGCAGTTTTTAATCTAAGTATGCAAATTATCTAAATGTATGAATGAATTTAGCAGTAGAAACACAAGTTCAACAATCAATAACATGAATAGGCTAGGATAACTACATTAATCAACTTGATTCATTTTCATCATGCTTAACAGTGTTCAGAAAACATTCCATGGCAACTCGATCTTTCATGAGTTTGGAAACCCAATTAATTCCTTTCAGAATCTTTTACTTAGTGAAAAATGTATTTTACTGATCATATTAAACCAAGGGTTTCTTAGTATTTATGTGAAGTAACAGGGACGGGTTAGGTTTGGAACAGTTTAATCACATAAACCTAAAAACTATGTAAGATAATAGAGCTCATTAAAGTTATTATGAACCTTCAATTTAGTTGAGTTAGGATCTAAATTAACCATGTACTTTTCAATTATTGCATCCACTAGCTGTCGTCTGGTTAGGATTGCTCAGCTAATTCTAATGCATCCAATCACGTATGAATGAAATACATACTTCAATTTAATTGAAAACATGATCGACTTAGGCACAAAAACTTTAAACATGAATCAAACAAATCTCATTAAATTAAAGCATTAACCTAGCTAAACATATTTAAGCTACCATTGTTAATGTCAAGATTACAAAACACATTGCAAACATAATTAATTTAAAACAATAAGTAAGGGAAGAATAAACTATATTTCAAGTCGGCAGTCTCTCAAACTCTGATTGAAGGTGTTTTCCTCCGCTCCTCCTGTTGCACCTTTGCTAATGGCTCCTCAAAGTGGTCGGCCAAGAGATAATCTCTTCAAGGCTTTTGATGGCTAAAAACTAAAGGAGAAATGGAATGATAGGCGTTGTGGATGAAGAGAGCAAGAGAGGGAATAAAGAATGTTGTGAAAATAAGGGATGAAGGGATGAGTCAGGGATGATTGAAAAGGTGAGATAAGTGTGGTACTTGAAGTAGGTGGGAGAGTTTACTAAAAATAGCAGCAAAAATCCCTTGGATTTCTCCCTCCTATGGCCGACCATGATATGTGGAAGAGAAGGTGGTTTGGTTGCTTGATTCAAGCAAGGGGTGGACGGTTTCTCAAGCAAATATTGTGTGTCGATTTCCAATGTTATTCCAAGTGTGAGGAACTTCAAATAATTACCCCAAAATTGTTTTCTTGGCAGCCTAATTTTGGTTACCGAATTGGGCCTCTCTTCTCTTGAACTGGACGGTTAATGACCCAACTAGCTTGTAGACTTGACCAGCTTGTATCATCTTTTTTTTATTGGGTCCAGGTGGCATCTTAATGACCTATTAAGCTTGGTCTTGTAACCCAACACATGAGAATAATAGCTCATGTCTATGCAACATTATAATAAACTCAACTCTATGGTCCCACTGCATAAGTAAATTTAACATATTAATAAATAACATTAAATACTTTAATTTTATGCACAAAATCATATAAAAAAGCACAAATTCGCATACTTTATAAATTCATGTCCATTATTAACATTTAAGCAAAATTCACTTAATTAATTAACAAATACTCAAGATTAATATTATTTTTAAGTAAAAAGGTAGTAAAATTACTAGAAAAATCCTATATAATTTCTACTTTACACACCCCCAAACTTAAACCATTTCTCGTCCCGAGTAATGTTCCGGCACAGTTAAAAATAGGCAATTTTGCAATATGATTAAGCAGCATCAATCTTTGCACATAATCATGCATCAACAAAATCATGCTCACAAACTCTTTTTATTGATAAGTCACTCATATGCAAACATTATTTCAAAAATTTTATTCTAAGTGCGAAAATATGCTAGCATAAGCCATAAAGTGAATGCTTTTGAAGAACATACATACCATTCACCATTAAATCAAAATTTCTTATCAATAAAAAAAACAATCATAAGGTTTAATTAATGGCCCTCATATGTTGAACTTAGCAATTCCTCTCCACTAATGTAGTCGGCATAATCATCAAAATCAATAGGTCTTTTATACGGTTGTAATGGGGCTAGGCTCAAGGTAAGGATAAAAGAGAAGTGGAGTTTTAGGTTCAGTAATTTTAACCCTAGCTTTGCCTTGGATCAATTCGTGGTACATCTCTCCAAATAATGGGTTCTTCACCCCCCAAACTTAATTTTGAAGCACATGCCCAATATTTCTTAATTCTTTGAGCTCTTTATTTTGTTCTTTTTGCTTGACATTCAAATAGAGCTCTGTCTTTCTCTTTTTTTTAAAAAACCTCTGAACATATGAAGAACATGTACACCTGTTTGAATTTTTCCTCGATCTTTGCTCACCAAGACAAGTATAGTTAAGATAGGTGCAAAAATAAGATATAATTTAAAAAGATGGTAACTTGGCTTATTATGTAGGTAAATAGCAAAATAGGCTTTAAGGCTCAAATTAAGGTTTCAAGGCTCACATTCATATGGTAGGCTTGAAAGGCTCAAACGATCCAAAGAAAATGTGCCTAAATCATGTTTAGATTCTTACGCCTCTTAGGATTTCGCCTCAAGAAAGTTACGAAGTCAATTCTAAGGATTAAACCTTCATACATGTCTATTTCAAAAGAAGTTCAATTTTCATGGCAAAAGGCTACATACGACCTAAGAACATTGAGGCATTCCATAACTCAAGATAACATAAAAAAAAACTCAGATAAAATCAGAAATCATAATTGCATTTAAGCTAACTTATGAAAAAAAATTTTCTCTAAACATCATTTTATTTCAGCATACTTATGTGTAATCATTGAAACATACTAAATAAAAAATTTAAAATTCATGCTAACTACTATTCTAAATAAATTTCATGCTAATATTGCCTTATCCCCACCTTAAAAAGAAACAATGTCATCATTGTGTAAGCAAAGTAATGAATGAGAACTGAACACCAGGTAGGATAGCAAGAAAGAGAGGTGAGTCATGAAGACTGCTTAAGTACCGAGTCTTTCTCAACAATCCAATCCTAGACATGTTCATTCACATTACCACACTACTTAGAATTTTTTTATTAGAGTAGAGGCATTGAACTTTATTTTATTCATGCTTGAAATTTTATTGTGCGAAAACAAAATACTAACTGTGAAAGTAAATAACTAAAACTACTAAGAAAAAGAAATTTCCCCCATTTTTTAATTCACATCATCGTCTAAGTCTTTCTCATTTCCCTTCCTGGTCGCACTTGATCCCACAAGCTCTTCTTGCCATGTCTCGAACATATGATCTGGGAACTCAGGAACAAAAGTGTTAGCTATATTCTTAAAAGTATTTCGAATAGAATCATCTCTAATTGTTGCATATCTCCAATATGCCTGTTGTTGGTTATGCATGAATTTCCACATATCCATCATAGTTGAAATTTCTGATTTCTTCATAGTATTTGAAGAAGTAGGCATTGGCATGGTCAACTTAGGACTAAAACTCGGCTCTACTGGTTCAGTAACATTAGGTTCCATCCTCGGTTTAGAGTTGTTTGGTTCCTCTTTAGATTCTGCTTCTTTTGTCTTCTCAATTGAGTCAGCTTTCGGTTCAAATTTATTGGACGATTCATCAGTTTTTGGTTTGGTTAGTTCACTCGGTTCAATTGGTTCAGCTCATGGACATTCTCCACTAACCTTTCAAGATCATGGGTTGTGATGCAACCTTGAACATACTGGCCCTTCAAGTTTGCTTTTAATTTAACTTGGGCCCTTAAGAAAAGTGAAGTAATCAATGATGGAAAGTAGGCACTTCTTGCCTTCTTTTGAGCACAATCGTGGATCTCCTTGATTATAATTTTCCCAACATTGATAGACCTTTCTGTCATAATTGCATACAACAAAAGCATTCGTTCCATTGAGATGGTGGAACTATTTAAGATAGGCATGAAGCTATATCAAACAAAGTAGAACCATACCTTAGCCACCGGTTTTAGATATTCCCTTCGACAAGAATGACTACCATACTTTCTTATAATCCATTGGGATCCCGGATTTGTAACAACATTAAGCACTTGTTGAAGAAAATCCCAATTTATATTTGTTATCATGGCAAAGTACTCATCTTCTTCAACATCAAGCAGGTTAAACAAATCATTAATGGACTTAGAAGTAAAGGGTACCTTTTTTTTTGCGAAAAAGAACTTCAATAGCATCTGGCACGGTTAAGTTGGCATAGAATTCTCGAACTAAATCTTCTTCAGGTGGTGATCGCGCATCACAGAAATAGTTCCAATTTAGGGCATTAATTGTTTTTGGAATTGGCAAGGGAACCACCAACTTCTCATTGCTCTCTAAATTGAAACATTTTTCTGACATCATAGGTTGATTTTTGAATATGGAATCAAACCTTTCTTTCGCTTCCTCATCTTGAATCATGTTCGGATTTTTGACAAAGGTCTTGGAAGATCTAGTTCTTTTGCGAGACATGGTGATTTTTCTAGGAGAATAGGCAAAACTTTGGCAAAAGGGAAGGAAAAGAAATCGACAATATATGGTAGTAAAAGGTTTGCAGTGGCGATAGGCTTGCGATAATAACGGGTTTGCAAGGGGCAGCAGTGATAAGATTGCTCCGACAAGAGCTATGCGGCAGCGATAGTAAGGCTATGGGAAAAGACTTGCGATGGCAATAAGGAGGGTTTTACGACAAGGGAAGGAAATTTGGGAGATCATTTGGGATTTAAGGCCAACGGCTAAGAGGAGAAAGAATAAGTGGCTAGGGTTTAAGCTAACTGCTTGAATGGTTATGAAAAATATGGTGGTAAAGAGGGGTTTATATAGTAGTAAATTAGGGCAAACTTGTAGCAAAAACTTAACTACAAGGGTGGCTTGAGCGGCAAGGTAAGATGGAAAAGAAAGTGGCGGCAACAATAGGGTTTTGGGAACCCTTTGGAAGGAAATGTGGGGTAAATTTTCTCCTCTTTGCTATTTCAGGCCTTGAACCCAAACCGTATATACAAATTGGACTGCTTAAAAAAAATAAACTAATTAGTACTTGGGCTAATTTGACCCCTTATTAAACATAAACAAATAAAATTAACATTAAAAATAAGATTAAAATGAAAATAAAAATTTCGAAGTTAATTAGAAAATTTCTTCTCAAAAGATTACATTAAATTAATTCCTAGGAAATGTTGGTGGGATCCCAAATCCCGCTTAAGTTCCAATCTCCTTAGATAGAATTAATTAAATGTACTAATTGAAGAAAATAATTTCTAACTATTTATTAAAAAGTAAAAAAATGAAAAATTAAGGGTCTATTAAATTGAACGGAGTTTCAATTCACTCAATTTCACCATCCCAATAGTGTTTGAGACGTTGACCATTAACTTTAAACGTACCGTCCTGGTTGTCGTACACTTCTATAGCTCCATATGGATAAACTTGATTAATAGTATAACGTCCTTTCCATCGGGACTTGAGCTTCCCAGGAAATAACCTTAGCCTCGAATTAAACAACAACACTTTCTGACCTTCTCTAAATTAACGAGGTTGTACACGACTGTCATGCCATCTTTTAGTCTTTTCATTATACATCTTGGCATTCTCGTATGAAAATAACCTCAACTCTTCCAACTCGTCAAGCTATAACATTCTTCTCTCACTAGCTTACTTAAAATCCAAATTTAATTGTTTCAAAGCCCAGTGAGCTTTATTCTCTAATTCAAGCAGCAAATGACATGCCTTCCAAATATTAACCGATAAGGAGTCATTCCTAATGGCACCTTAAAAGTAGTTCGATAGGCCCATAGAGAATCATCGAGCCTTCAAGACTAATCTTTTCTGTTAGGACGCACTACCTTCTCAAGAATACCTTTAGTTTCACGATTCACCCTTTCAACTTGCCCATTTGATTGTGGATGATAAGTAGTACTTTTCAAGCAACCACTTAAGCTATTTATTTACAAAGTGAGATCCTTCATCGCTAATTATAGCTCTCAGAATCCCAAACCGTATAAACACATGCTTTTGTAGGAATCACATAACTACCTTAGCATTATTTGTTAGGTATGCCTCGGCTTTAACCCATTTGGATACATAATCCACACCTACCAAAATATACTTGTTCCCATAAAAAGAAGGAAACGGGCCTAGAAAATCAATGCCCCATACATCCAATAATTCAACCTCTAAAATGTTTGTCAATTGCATTTCGTTCCTCCTTGATATGTTTCCGATCCTCTGGCATCTATCACAATTTTTCACATATGCATACACATCCATAAACACTGTTGGCCAAAACAATCCTGCTTGTAAAATCTTTGCTACAGTACGGGAACCACCAAAGTGTCCCCCACTCAGAGATGAATGGCAATGGTACAAGATCTCAGCAATTTCATTTTCAGCTACACACTTCCTAATTATGTTATCTACACATTGTTTAAATAGAAACAGATCCTCTCAGAAATAATTCCGACTATCATGAAGGAATTTCTTCCTTTTTTTGGTATGTCATTTCTTAAGGAATTATTCCACATGCTAAATAATTTGCAAAATCAGCAAACCAAGGTATTTCATGAATTTGACTTACCTCGAAGATATGCTCATCAGGAAAATTTTCATTACTTGGAACAAGTGAAAGGGTTACCTCATTTTGTTCCAACCTTGACAGATGGTCAACTACTTGGTTTTCAAAACCCTTTATTTCT
The DNA here is from genome assembly GCA_025698515.1 of Gossypium sturtianum. Taxonomy (NCBI): domain Eukaryota; kingdom Viridiplantae; phylum Streptophyta; class Magnoliopsida; order Malvales; family Malvaceae; genus Gossypium; species Gossypium sturtianum. The sequence goes on along the minus strand of CM046943.1, from coordinate 31,457,141 downwards.
TGGATTTCAAGGTCAAATTCTTGGAGTAAAAGTATCCATCGAATTAGAATCGATTTAAAATCTTTCTTTGTAAGTACTTAATGGTCGCATGACAGTAAATACTATAACTTTAGTATGTATAAGATATGAACGGAACTTGTCTAAAGCAAAAACTATATCAAAGAGTTCTTTCTCAATTACCGTGTAATTGAGTTGGGCTCCTATCAAAGTTTAGTTGCATAGTAGATAGGGTGAAACACTGTATTTCTTCTTTGACCCATGACAGCTCCAACAACGAAGTCACTTGCGTTACACATCAATTCAAAAGGAGAGTTCCAATCAGTTGTAACATTTATTGGGGATGAGATTAACCGATTTTTCAATTCCTCAAAAGCTTCTAAATATGCTTTGTTAAAATCAAAAACAATATCTTTTTCTAAAAGCATACACAAAGGTTTAGAAATTTTTGAAAAATATTTGATAAACCTTCGATAAAAACCGGCATGGCCTAAGAAACTCCGAACTCCTTTCAAACTAACTGGTGGTGGTAATTTTTCAATTACGTCCACCTTCGCTTTATCAACTCCCATCCCGTTTTTGGAAATTTTATGTCCTAAGAGAATAACGTCCTTAACCATAAAATGACATTTATCTTAGTTAAGGACAAGATTCGTCTCCTTGCATCTTTTTAATACCTTAGTCAAATTACTCAAACAAACATCATAAGTGTTACAAAAAATAGAAAAATCATCCATGAAAACCTCAACAAAATTTTCTACCATATCAGTAAATATTGCCATCATGCATCGCTGAAATGTGGCATGTGCGTTACATAAACCGAAAGGCATTCGCCTAAAAGCAAACGTACCGTACGGGTAAGTAAAATTCATTTTTTTCTAGTCTTCTAGGCCTACAACTATTTGTTTATATTCCAAATATTCATCTAAAAAATAGTAATATTCGTTACCTGCTAGTCAGTCTAACATCTGATCCATAAAAGGCAATGGGAAATGGTCCTTTCGAGTAGCTTTGTTCAATTTTCTGTAATCAATACAGATTCTCAAACTCATGACAGTTCTCGTCAATATTAACTCATTACGTTCATTCTAGACAATCGTGATTCCATCTTTCTTTGATACACATTTTACCAAAATTACCTATGAACTATCTGAGGTGAGGTAGATAATTTTTGCATCTAACCATTTGATCACTTCCTTCTGCACTACCTTTTCATGATAGGATTAAGTCTCCTTTGCCCATCAATTCTAGCTCACTCACCTTCCTCTAAAATATTCTGGTGCATACAGAAGGAAGGGCTTATACCTCAAATGTTAGCTATGGTCCAACCAATTGCCTTTTTAAATTTCTTTAAAATAGCAATTAATTGCTTCTCTTGGTGTTCTGTTAATTCTACTGAAACAATCACAGGCAAGGTAGAAAGTTTACCTAAATAAACATATTTCAAATGGGAAGGAAGTACCTTTAATTCGAGTTTAGGCGGTTCCTCGATTGACAACTTGGATTGTGTAAATTCCCAAACTTCCCATTCTAGTAGTTCAAACTGTGCTGGTTAAACATAACTCCTCGAATTAGCTTCCATCAAAGGACCTTCATCACCTTTTTCATCTCCCAATGGTTCAAACTCTAAGGTTTTCTCTAATGGGTCTTTTTCAAAATTACTTTCCCATTCCATAGAAACCAAGGTTTCTAATTTCTCCATCACTGAACATTCCTCCATCGGATCAAGAAATTTCATTGCCTTCAAAACGTTAAATGTTACCTGATCGTCTTAAAATCTAATTGTGAGTTCTCCTTTTTACACATCTATTAACATTCTTCCCGTAGTTAAGAAAGTCTCCCAAGGATGATCGATACTTCTTTATCTACTTTAAAATCTAACACAATGAAATCAGCCAAAAAAATAAACTTATCAACTCTTACCAAAACATCCTCGATCTTTCTTTCGGAGTATGCAAAAGATCGACCCAGCAATTGAAGTGTCACAGTTGTGGGTCTTACTTCACCTATTCCCAACAACATGAAAATAGATTTGGGCATCAAGTTGATCATTGCTCTTAAGTCACACAAAGCTTTACCGCAATAAGATTCTCCGATATTACAAGGTATAGTAAAGCTTCCAGGGTCCTTCAATTTTGAAGGTAGTTTGTTCTGTAGGAATACACCGCACTCCTTCCTTAAGGCTACCGTCTCATATTCACTAAGTCTTTTCTTTTTAGATAGAATATCCTTCATAAACTTTACATAGTTGGGCATTTTCTCTAAAGCCTCCACCAATGGGATATTGATATGAAGTTGCTTTAGAATGTCCAAGAACTTATTGAATTGCACCTCTTGTTTCTACTTATGCTACTGGAGTCTTTGAGGATATAGAGGTGATGGAACTCTAGGTTGAATCGGACAAATTTTCTGATGAGGCAAATTTGTAAAAGAAGGTGTTAGCTTATTAGAATGCACTAGTTTAGATTTTACCTCATCAGATTACTTAGCATTTGCCTTTTATGGTGTAGGAACTTCAATTGTTGGTTGAATTTCCTCCTTCTCAATAGGCTCATCTCCAATCACAACCTCTTTGGGTTCCAAAATCTTACCACTTTGTAATGCAACTACCTTACAATGCTCCTTACCAAAATTCCTTGGATTTTCTGAATCGCTGGGAAAGGCTCCTTGTGGTCTATTTCGAAGCTCAGTAGCTAACTGAACCATCTGGTTCTCTAGATTTTTCAGTGTTGTTGCTTGACTTTATCGTTTTTCACCATGTACGTCTTCAAGAAGTCCTCCAGGCTGTTTAATGATTCAGCTTGAGGTGGTTTTGAAGCTTGTTGGTTAAACCCTTGATATTGATCGGGTCTATGCTTCATGAAGGTGTTGTTCGGTCCATTTCCTTGGTTACTCCAAGAAAAATTTGGATGATTACGCCATGAAGGATTATAGAAGTTGGACTGTGGTCCTTGTCCACTTTTATTTCGAGACTGATTCCTTACATAACAAATAGATTCAGGGTTTGAAGGGCAATTCTCGAAAGAATGGTCATCCCCACAATATACGCAAGAAACAACATCATATTGACTTGGTGATTAAGTTGCAAAATTATTAGAACCATTAGTGGTAAACAGTTTTAGTATTGAGGAAATAGAAGATACCTGAGCTGATAGTGATGTTAGTACGTTAACTTCGTGCACTCCAACTACTCGTCTTCCAGAAGTTGCTCGATTTGTTTGCCATTGATAGTTGTTGCTAGCAATCCGCTTAATGATCTTGTAAGCTTCATTATAAGTTATAGACAATATCGCACCATTCGCAGAAGCATCTACCATCAATCTTTTGTGTGCATTGAAACCATTACAAAACGTATCCAACTAGATCCAATGCGGAAAAGTGGTTATCTCATTTCGCAACTTGGTGTTCTTCCTCATTGGAAAATTCTTAAGCAAAAACCTTTTTGTTAATTCTTTCCAAGTAGATATTGAACTTGGTGGCAACGAATCCAACTATGCTCGTGCTTGATCTTGCAACAAGTATGGAAACAGATTCAACCTCAATGTGTCTTCAATAACATCGGCTATTTTAAATGAATCACTCACCTCCATGAATAATCGAATGTGAAGATCTGGATCTTTCGTGGGCATACCACTGAATTGGCACACCATTTGAAGCATTTGAAACATCACCGGTTTCAATTTGAATTGTGGTACCTCAATATACGGCCTCCTAATTCTCGGATTTAATTCATTGGAAAGTGGCACTCAGTATTGTCTTATGGCATAATCCCAATCATCAGTAATAAGAATTGGGTTGTGCACATGATTGGCTCTATTACCTTTTCCATCATTTTGATTTCCAAGGTTCATCTTGGCTTGTCTTTGAGCTAATCTCTCACGTCTTCTCTGTCTAAATGTCCACTCGATCTCAAGGTCTACAGGTAATAAATCGATAATTCGATCTATGCTCATAAACACCTGAAAATAGATCACAAAAAATAAAGAATAAAGAATAAATTAGTAAGGTTAGAAGTTAGATAAAAACCAAATTGGAAAAATAATTTCACAAAGAATGATTAAAGCAACAGTCTCCGGCAATGACACCAAAAACTTGTAACTCTCAGTCTGTGCAAGTGTGCATAGTCGTTCAACTAATAAGTAAGTAAATGAGTTATCGTATCTATAAGGACTGTGTATGTTAATCGATTAATTGTAAAATTATAAGTTAACAATTTGGTGATAAAAACACAATAATTTAAGTGATGATGATTAAACTAGATGCGAAATTGATCCCTAATGTAATTTTAATCTAAGTATGCAAATTATCTAAATGTATGAATGAATTTAGCCACAGAAACACAACTTCAACAATAAATAACATGAATAGGCTAGGATAACTACATTAATCAACTTGATTCATTTTCTTCATGCTTAACAATGTTCTAAAAACATTCTATGGCAACTCGATCTTTCATGAGTTTGGAAACCAAATTCAGTCCCTTCGGAATCTTTTACTTAGTGAAACATGCATTTTAATGATCATATTAAACTAAGGGTTTCTTAGTATTGTAATAGCCCAAATTTCAGCGATGTCGGAAATAATGGTTCGAGACCACCAAATCCAAAAAATAAATTCGTAGATTATATTATTTAATATTTACGAGCCAAATGTAGCTTTTAAAAGATTTTTGAAATAGTAAATTGTGTTTTATAAAGATTTATTTGGTCAAGAAATTGAGAAAAAGAGGTATCGAGATCTGGGTGTTATAAATCGAGCCATAAAAAGGACTAAATTGAAAAAGGTGTAAAAGTTTCTAGAAGGATTAAATAGCTCAATTGTCAAATGAGGAAGGACCTAAAGTGCAAATAAGCCCAAAGGAGATATTTTGGGCGGCAATAGCTGAGAAAAAAAATCAGGAAATGGGTGAAATAAGGGCAAAATTGGAAAATTGCCAAATTAGTTAAATAAAAATGGGACCAAATTGGAATATCTAGAATTCTCATCATTTTTCTTCATATTCATCAACTGAAAAACAGCCATGGAGGAGGGTTCAAGCTGGTTTTCATACTCTAGCTTCATGTAAGTTTAATTCTTGCTTTCTCCTTGAAATTTCTAAGTTTTTAGACTTTTACAATTGGGTCCAACTTACTATGTCATTAGTTTTTGATTCCATGGCTAATTTTTAAAGTTGCTATGGATGAGTGCTGGAAGCATATGATGAATAAACATAGAATTGAAGCTTTAATTTTGATATATAATGATTTTATCAAGTAAAATTGATGGAAAATGACTTTAGGACCTAATAATGAAAGAGTTTGGAATTAACGTCTAGTGCTAAAGTTTTGATTTCCAAGGGTTATGAAGTAGCTTAAAATGATAGAATAAAGTATTAATTAATAAAAATTAGCTCAATTGAGGGGTTAATTGAGCAAGGACTGAATTGTATGAATTATGAAATTTGGGGCAAAATGAAAATCAACATTTTGCACTAAAATAGTTTTGGACAGAAGCAGTAGTCTAACTTTGAAAAATCACCAAAAATTTTAGAAATTTAATTAGAGGATGAATAAAATATTAAATTAAATCTTATTGAGTCTAGTTTCTTATAGAAGCAACGGTGTAAACAATGGAATTGTGAATAATGAGATATAATAAATTTTGTAAGACAAGGTCAGAATGATTTCAGGTTCCCCTGTTCTGATTTTGGAAAATCATCAAAAATTGGATAAAAATAATTATGGAATTAAATTTATAACTTTAAAATCCTTAATGAGTCTATTTTCAATAGAAACAAACGGGTACATCATCCGAATCATGTACAAGGAGATAATTAATTTTTAGTGAAGAAGGGTTGGAGCTGTCAGACAACAGAACAGGGGTGACTTTAAAGAATAAACTGTACTTATTGGCTAAACTAAAAATTCTTAAAATTTTATGGTAAGAATATATGTGAGTCTAGTTTCAGATAAAATTAGCGGATCTTATTTTGGAATTTTTTAGCTCAATATAAAAATAATTTAGCAACTGTGACACGGATGGACAGCTTGAATATCCATATAAGTAAATAGTGAAAATCATAGATAATGTTACTTACAAGGGTGTTATTTATACTAAGGATGTGGATGGAGAGGAGGAGGAGGAAAAATATATGAATGACTTGTGTATAAATTGATCACATTCCCGATTATAATCGATAAATGTTAAATTAGAAATGATATAATGTTTTATTTCGAATATTTACTATGAAATTGTGATTATCGTTATGATATAAAAATTGAATTTGTAAGTTTGTATGTAAATAATACATCGTTTTTATTTATGTTTTAATATTTTGTTATATTATATGAGATATGGTTGAATAAGGAGTAATTATTTGATGTAAATTATGAATTATGATTGATTATGGATGAATTGGTAAAATGATGAAAAGTGAGAATTCCCGGTTGAACCTTCGGAATAGAAAAGATACGAATGAGGTAGCTAGGTCACATGTGCGGTACTAAGTGTAGGCCACTATGTGTACAAGAGAGCTACGAGATGGTTTTAGGTCACGTGTGCAGTACTAAGTGCAGGCTACGACGTGTACCAGACGGATAGGTCGCATGTGTAGTACTAAGTGCGAGCTACTATGCGTGCCGATAAGCCGATCACATGTGTGGTACTAAGTGCAGGCCACTATGTGTAAGTGATGGTTTTGGTCACATGTGTAGTACTAAGTGCAGGCTACTATGTGCACGAGATAGCTTTGGCTACAAGGGTGGTACAGAATGATCCGGTTTAGACCCTAGTCGAAGCAGTGAGTTTGGGACCACAAATCGAAGTCGATAAAATATTTTAATATTATTTTCCGTGCTTCTGATATGTGAATTAATATGTGTGAAATTTTTTAGTTAATTTGTCCATTTATATGTTCAATTTGAGGAAAGGATTAAATTACATTGAATGCAAATTTGCATGCTTTATGAAAAGACACCTATTTGAGATGACTTTTAAATGAGGAGTCCTTAAAAGGCAATAAGCCCATTATTTGAGTAAGTGGATGAACATGGTCAAAAATGACCTTATATGATATGTTTTATGCATTTAGAATTTAAGGTTAATTTTGTAAATGGATTAATAACATGATTTTTAATGAAACCAAAAGTATGAAATTAGTTAAGGTTATCATCTTCTTACCGAAAATCAAAATAAAATAAGGGTTTAAAAGCTTTTACACATTCGGCACTTGCAAGCATTGATTAAGGTATGTTTTGGCTTCGGTTTTTGATCATTTCTATGTTTTCGTAATCGTTGCTTGGTCTACTTCAAAACCCATGTCTTAATTTTGAGAATTGATGATGATTTTGAAACGTGTCTTTGATGAACAAATGAACTTTGGAACATTTTATGATGAAAAATGGAATATATGTGTTTGATTAGCATATTTTGTCTTTGAAGTTTTGATGAAATTGAGTAATTTCGTTGTAATTGAGAAAATGAAATTTGGAAGAACTAAATTGTGAAATGAATGAAATATATGGACTCATATGAGTATGAGTGAAATTCGGTTAGGCATGGGTGATATGTTATTTGATGTATTTTGTGATTTTGTGAAATAGGGACTAAATTGTCCAAATGTGAAAATGTGGGGGCTAATTTGTAAATTGCCCTAAATATGTATTCTTGGATTGAATTGAATGAGTTATTGAATAAATGGGTTAAATTTGAATATGTATAGATCAAGAACCGAAGAAAACGGACTTAGATCGTGGAAAGTCAAAAGTTATCGAATAACCGAATCCGATCGAATATCCGAATCCGAGGTAAGTCGATATACAAATAAATGTATTTGAATTGAATTATTTGTGTATATATGAGATTCAAAATGCTATGAATATCCATTGAGATGGAATGTATGGGAAATCCGAGCTTACGTATATATCGATAAGTTGTTAAAGTCTAAGAAGTCTCGTATGAACCTAGGAACAGATAGGATAGCATATGTCATGACATAGGTGTCCGATATTTGATATCATGTAAGACCACGTCTGGGATGTTGGCATCGATTCGAGATTTTGTGTAAGACCACGTCTGGGACGTTTGCATCGATTTGAGATTTACGTGTAAGACCATGTCTGGGACATTGGCATCGTATTGATTCGTGTAAGACCCTGTCTGGGATAGTGGCATCGACATCTGAGTACATGTAAGACCTCGTCTGGGACGTTGGCATTGTATGATTATTCTGAGCACTCTGAGTATCCTATTAGATTTCAAACGATTCAACGGGAAAGTCCGAGAAATGAATGACTATGTGAGTTGTATATCTATTTCAGGTACGTTGATATATATGCGCTTTGTATAAGCATGAAAGGTGAGTAAGTATGTGCATTGATTCAAAGGTGCATTTGAGATATATGTATGTTTGAGATATGAGCAAATGAGATATATGAGATATGATGAATTGGTAAGCATTGGTAAACCAAGTGAGCCAAAGAGACTATTATGTGCTTGAAATGAGAATGTGATAATGATTTTAAATAACTATGTTGATGAATGATTATATGTTAAGTTTATTTGTATATGGCTTACTAAGCTTTTGGAAAGCTTACTTTGTGTGTATGTTTACTCTGTTTACAGATCGTCAAAGCTACTGAAGGCTCGGGACCGTCAAGGATCATCATCACACTACCCAAACTCATTTTGGTACCTTATGGAAATGTATATACTAACTATGGCATGTATAGGCTAGATGTTTAGTGTAACATCCTGAAATTCGGGATTTTATAATTTACTTTACATCATGCGTTAGACTAGTTAAGAATGTTAATTGTGTATGTTTAGGGGTTCTAAGAAGGCTCGGGGTTGAGTTGGGCCTTAGCAAAATTTTTGTGTTTAAGCACTTTAAGGAGAGAAGGTATGTGACATCAAGATTTAAGGAAATAAGTGTGCATTTTGCTAGCACAAGTGAATCTAGTAGAGGAAGTGTGTGGCGTTACATGTATGGGTTTGAAGGGTGAAGTTCGAATCCCACCTAGTGTAAATTTTGGATTATTTTTTTTGTGCTTCCTTTCCAAGTGTCGGCCAAGGTTCTAATTATGGTAAGGAAGACTTTTTATTGATGGTAAGAAGATTAAGAAAATATGGTAAGGAGGTAAACAAAAGAAAAGGAAGGAAAGAAATAAAAGAAAGGGATAAGGTGGGGGAAGTATGTGGCCGAATTTTAGGAGTTGCCTAAGGGAGAGAATTTTGGTCAACACTCACCTTTTGGTAATGATGATACATGGTTTTGGTTATGGGATTAGGGAGATCTGAAATTCCTATTGCATTTTGCAAATATTGTGCATGAAAAGTTTTGTTTCTTCTTAACATTTTGGCATTTTCTTTTTCTAACTTCTTTTCCTTTGTTTTGGCCGAATCACTATAGCCTTATGTTCTTTTCTCCTTTCTTTTGTTTTGCCAAAATACTTAATCCAATTTGGTTCATTTTCTTTTGGTAATAGCCGAACCTCTATACCCCCTTGTCCATCACTTCTTTTCTTCTTCACCATCTCCTCAACCATTTTTCCTTTCTCTTTAATCGACACAACTTTGTTTGGCCGAATCTTCTTTATTCTTTTCTCATCAATAGCCAAATTTTTATCATCTTCTCTTCTCCATCTTGCGATTTGAGTATCTCTTCTTTGATCGAATCGGTAAGTGGCTCTATTCTATCCTTGTATTTTCTTTTCTTCATGCCGAATATGTACCTTCTATTTGGATAGTTCTCTAAATCGAAACATTCCTCTCTTCTACTCCCTCATTTCGTGATCATCTCCTATTTTGTAGTGTTCTTGTGGGGTTGGCCGAATCTTTCATTTTGTCGATTCATCCGTAGTTGTAAGCCCAATCGGTGGAAATTGGATTTATTATCGTAAGGTAAGAAGTTTCTTTATGGATTATTTCGATCTCGCTCATTGTTTGATTAGTTTGCTAAATGGAATGATGGTTGTGACTAATCGGTTATTATAGGGATTATATCGATCGTTTTTATTCACTTGTTGATCCTACGGAAATAGTGGTAAGCCGAACATTTTCCTTAAACAATCGATTTATATCATCGTAATATCGTTTTGATTAAGACTTTTTCCAATGGAGGCAAGTGGTCTCGATTCGAAAGGAAAAGCGATTGGAGAACACAAAAGGAGTGGATTTGTGATTCCTACTCCTAAGTTCAAACGAAGGGCAGTATCGGCGGTTCGGGATTTTCCATCGGGTTGTGGACCATCATCCGGTGAAAATAGACAAATCGTGGTCGTTCACGATACTAAGGGTAAGCGTTTCTATAGATCATTTGATTTAGATTTAGATTAATAAAATCTCATTTGTTGGATTAATCGAGAGTAATGGTGATTTAGGTGCCGACAATCAAGAAGGTTTTATTCTTACCGTAATCAGGTGTGTAATCTTACACCGAAATCCCGCAGATTCATGATTCGATAACATGTTGGATAATAAGATTGTTATTATTATAAGGCTAAAAATCGTAATATGGCACAAATCGAGAAATTTGCTTAAATTACATTATTTCTATAGATTTGTCAAAATCGGTATTAAAATTGTTAATTTTACTAAAATGCCCCTATGGGTCGATTTACCAAAATGCCCCTATGGGCCGATTTACTAAAATGCCCCTATGGGCCGATTTACTAAAATGCCCCTATGGGCCAAATTGCTAGAATGCCTTAATGGACCTAATTATTATTGCTTTAATGGGCCAATTCTCTGTAATAAATTACTAGATTAATGGTTGTTAATTATATGTGAACACTTTATTATGTATGTTGCATTTCCATATCTTGCATGGGATGGGAAATAAATGTATGGAGATCAGTGTAGCCTAGTGGCATTGCCACAAAATATTCATTATTATGCTTACTTATGATTTCGGTGGCTTGGCCACAATATAAATATATGATAAGCAGCTTGATTGCAAATTTTGGTGTGAGCGGCGGGGTGGGTTGACTTGATCCCCACAGGTGTGATTGGCTGGTCGGGGGTGTGATGGATGGATGGGTTGGGTTGCATTCATTCACTTCATTTTAATATTGTTATGTTAATGGGCTTCGGTCCAAGATGATGCTATACGGGTTCAGGCCCAGTGGACGGTAAGGGGATTATGCACTGAGTTCTTGTAACTCACCCCTCCTTTCCTTTTCTTAATCCCTTCAGGTAATGCTCGGTGACGAGGACTTGGGGCCATGGATGACCCGGTGGAGGCCATACTTTGGAAATGATATTTCGGACTTTAGTAAATTTCTTTTCTGTTTCATTTCGTTACTTTTACTATTTTGGGTTAAAGTTGTAATAAGGCCTCTGGGATTTTAAATTTGGATTTTATGTTTGATTGTTTATTTTCTTTCATGGTTTGATTTAAACGGGAATTTTTCTGGAAATCATAAACAATGGTTTTTCATAAAATTTATCTACAAACGGATTTCATAACCAATATGTTTGAATAATTTAACTTGGACTTTCCTTCGAAATATCAATTTTATTTTCAAAAAATTACGGATTTAAAAGATCACTAATTCAATTATCGATTTTTCAATTAACCTTTCAAGAATTGTAATATTTCTATCAAATATTTCTGATCAAAATTTGTTTTCTTAAACTAAATTCTAATCTTTAGTAATAAGCACAAGTTCTTTACTCGTTTTCTTCATGTGACATGTCAGATCCGGTCATACCGCATAGGCCGGGTTTGGGGTGTTACATTTGGAACATGTTTGAGATGTGTAAATAGCCATGTGATGTGGCTAGGTAAATGTTGATAATAAGCATGAGTGATTATGGTATATGATACATGTTTTAGTATGGCTTGATGGCAAGTGATATGGTCAAAATTGTGGTAAGCAAATTGATGCTATATGAGCACATAGGTGAGATCAATGAAGTGATTATATGTATGGTAAGATGTGAATGTAACATGTATGGTTATACATGTGAATTGGTTGTGCAAAATAGTGTATAAGTTGGCATGAATAGAAATGAGATGATATGTTGTTCATTTGACATGTATTTGGTTGCCAATTGTGTGTGGAATTAGGCTTGAATGCGATTGTAGGTATGACCTAAGTGTGGGTGGCATTTGGCCTTGCAAATGGCCTATTTTGCATACACGGTCAAGGGGCACGGACGTGTGTCTCTGCCGTGTGGGTCAAGGGCCACTTCGAAGTGTGCCTGGGCAGGTTACACGGTCGTGGCACACGGGTATGCCTGGTTGTCGTGTGACCAAGTCAGTAGCTAGCTTAATTTCACACGGCCATGGCACACGGGCGTGTCTGGTGCCCGTGTGGACAAGTCAGTAGGTATGCTCTGTTTTGGCACGGCTTAGACATACGGGTGTGTCTGAAACCCATGGGAGGCACACGGCTTGACTGCACGGGCGTGTGACCTTTGTATCTTTGAAAAAGTTTTAAATTTCTGAGAATTTTCATATGTGTTCGGTTTAGTCCCGGCCCTATACTAAAGCATGATTAAGGTCTCGAAGACCTATTTAAGGGACGCTTTGATGTGATTGACCTAGCTATGATATGAGATGTCCATAAAAGATTCTGATTTATTCGATAACGCCTCGTAACCCTTTTCCAGCGACGGATACGAGTTAGGGGTGTTACATTTGATTGGTATCAGAGCTACAATTTAGTCGATTCTCAGACTAACGTAGCGTGTAAGAGTCTAGCTATACATGCCATATATCTGAACTGTGATAGTGTGATGAATCCTGACGTGTAAAATGTGTTTTACGTATAGTAATGGATCCCGAAAGAGCCGTAGCTGACGATGTAGAAAGCAATGCGCCTGCTCCCGCTCAAGGGACAGTGCCCTCTGATTTGAGACCAGCTACGAGCGGTCAAGAGGGAGAAGCTAAACAAGCCTTCTTCCAAATGATGAGTGAGTGGTTCACTTAATTTGTGAAAAATAATCCGACTGTTTCACAACCTCTGCCCCCGCCTAATCCCCCTCAGACATCTGTTATGCCTCCGACTACGATTCTAAATCTGTTGAGTAAGCCTCCGGTCGACAAAATTCATAAATATGGGGCTGAAGAGTTTAGGGCTACTAGTGATGACGATGCTGAGAGAGCCAAGTTTTGATTGGAAAACACTATTTGAGTATTCGATGAAATGTCACTGACACCGAAAGAATGTATAAAATGTGTTGTATCATTGTTACGAGACGCGGCCTATCAGTGGTGGAAGACTCTGATTTCTGTTGTTCTGAAGGAACGGGTTAATTGGGATTTCTTTCAGTCTGAATTTCAGAAGAAATATATCAGTCAGAGATTCATTGATCAGAAACAAAAGAATTTCTGGAATTGAAATAAGGCCACATGTTCGTCACTGAATATGAACGAGAGTTCATGAGACTAAGTCAGTATGCTCGGGAATGTGTATCGTCTGAAGCAATAATGTGCAAAAGATTTGAAGATGGTCTTAATGAAGATATCTATTTGCTAGTTGGGATTCTAGAGATAAAAGAGTTTGTTGTACTTGTTGATCGGGCATGTAAAGCTGAGGCACTCGGGAAAGATAAAAGGAAAGCTGAGTCTGAAGTTAGAGATGTGAGAAAGAGATTTTCGAGCAAATCATTTCAGTCTGCTTCGAAGAAATTCTGATATGAACAAAGTCGTTCGAGAGTTAACGTGGGACAATCGAATAGAGATCGAGCTAGATCATAGATGAGCTCCAAAGCACCGGAAACTTCAATGGCAAGTGTTGGAAATGTCCGATCTGAGCGACCTGAGTGTAAACATTGTGGTAAAAGGCATCATGGAAGTTGTAGATTGAATGATCGAGCTTGTTTTAGATGTGGATCATTAGATCATTTCATCCGAGACTGCCCAGAGTCTGTTGAGCAAGAGATTGTTCAGAATTCGAGATCTGATAATGTTCTGATAAGAGGCAGACCTTCCCGAAATGTAAGAAATGTCAGTGGTAGTCATAGGTTGACGAGGGATACTGTTGCGAGATCTGAAGTTAGAGCACCTACTAGAGCGTATGTTATCCGAGCTCGTGAGGAAGCTTCATCTCCGGATGTTGTAACGGGTACATTTACTCTTTATGATACTTCAATGATTGCATTGATAGACCCTGGTTCTACTCATTCATATGTATGCATGAATTTAGTATCCAGTAAGACTTTGCCTGTAGAGTCTACTGAATTTATTATTAGAGTATTGAGCCCCTTAGGTAAAAGTGTCCTGGTTGATAAAGTATGCAAGAACTGTTCGTTGATGTTCCGAAATATTTGTTTTCCTGCTGATCTGATGCTATTACCGTTTGATGAGTTTGATATAATTCTGGGGATGGACTGGTTGACAATGCATGATGCGGTTGTGAAATTTAAAAGAAAGACTATTGATTTGAGATGTCAGAATAATGAAATAGTTCGTGTTGAGTCTAATGATTTGAATGGATTACCGGCTGTGATATCTATGTTGAAAGCTCAAAGTTATGTGAAAAATGGGTATGAGGCGTATTTTGCTTATGTAATTGACTCGAAAGTATATGAAAAGAAAGTTGATTCTGTGCCTGTTGTCTGTGAATTTCCTGACGTGTTCCCTGAAGAATTACCGAGATTGCCTCCAATTCGTGAAGTTGAATTTGGTATTGATCTGTTGCCTGGTACGACACCTATTTCGATAGCTCCGTATAGAATGGCACCAACAGAGCTAAAATAATTAAAGTCACAGTTGCAAGAGTTAACTAACAGAGGGTTTGTGAGACCGAGTTTCTCACCTTGGGGTGCTCTTGTTCTGTTTGTGAAAAAGAAAGACGGCACGATGAGAATGTGCATTGACTATCGTCAGTTGAACAAAGTGACAATAAAGAACAAATATCCGTTGCCCAGGATTGATGATTTGTTCGATCAGCTTAAAGGAGCCACTGTGTTTTCAAAGAGAGATCTGAGATCGGGATACTACCAGCTGAGAGTGAAAGATTTAGACATTCCGAAAATTGCTTTCAGAACGAGGTACGGGCATTATGAGTTTTTAGTTATGCCTTTCGGATTAACAAATGCTCCTGCTGTTTTTATGGATCTGATCAATAGAATTTTAAGACCGTACCTAGATCGATTTGTTGTTGTTTTCATTGACGACATTTTGATTTATTCTCGAGATGAAATTGAACATGTTGAACATCTGAGAATTTTGTTGCAAACTTTACGAGAAAAGCAATTGTATGCTAAATTTTGCAAATATGAATTCTTGTTGCGTGAAGTTAGTTTTCTGGGACATATTGTATCGGCCTCTGGTATTCGAGTGGATCCGAGTAAAATTTCTGCTATTTTGGAATGGAAACCTCCAAAAAATGTGTCTGAAGTCTGTAGCTTTCTGGGACATGCTGGTTATTATCGTCAATTTGTAAAAGGATTCGATGATAGCTACTCCGTTAACTAGATTGCTTCAGAAAGATGTGAGATATGAATGGTCCGATAAATGTCAGAAAAGTTTTGATCGATTGAAAACACTTTTGACTGAAGCTCCAGTTTTGACAAAACCAGAATCAGGCAAAGAGTTTGTAATTTACAGTGATGCTTCGTTGAATGGTCTGGGATGCGTACTGATGCAAGAAGGCAAAGTTATAACTTATGCCTTGAGACAATTGAAGCTGCATGAAAAGAATTGTCCGACTCACAATCTTGAGCTAGCTGCAATTGTGTTTGCATTAAAGATTTGGCGTCATTATCTATTTGGTGAGAAATGTCATGTGTTTTCAGATCATAAAAGTTTAAAGTATCTGATGAATCAGAAAGACTTGAATCTGCGACAGAGAAGATGGTTAGAGCTATTGAAAGACTATGAGCTCGTGATAGATTATCACCCGGGTAAAGCAAATGTCATTGCCGATGCACTGAGTCGAAAATCACTGTTTGCATTGTGTTCAATGAATGCCCATTTAGATTTGTCTGATTATAGTTTGGTGTTAGCTGAATTGAAAGTGAAACCGTTGTTTTTACAACAGATATGTGATGCTCAGAAAGTGGATAATGAAATGCTAGCGAAACGAGTTCAGTGTGATTTAAACTCTGAATCTGAATTTCGAGTTGATGTTGATGGTTGCTTGAGGTTTCGAGAAACCCTGAGTTAATTCAGTTGATTTTGAATGAAGCACATAACAGTCATCTATCTGTCCATCCGGGAAGTACAAAGATGTACCATGATTTGAAGCAACACTATTGGTGGTCAGGTATGAAACGAGACATTTCTGACTTTGTTTCAAAATGTTTAGTCTGTCAGCAAGTTAAAGCTGAACATCAGGTTCCGTCTGGTTTGTTGCAACCAATTCTGATTCCCGAGTGGAAATGGGATAGAGTGACGATGGACTTTGTTACTGGATTGCCATTAACTCTGAGAAAGAAAGATGCGATATGGGTTGTAGTTGATCGATTGACGAAATCTACCCATTTTATTCCGGTACGATCTGATTTCTCATTTGAAAAGTTAGCTGAACTTTACATTTCTGAGATTGTGAGATTGCACGGAGTGCCATTGTCTATTGTGTCTGATAGAGATCCGAGGTTCACTTCACGGTTCTGAAAGAAATTGCAAGAAGCTTTAGGCGCGAAACTGCATTTCAGTACAGCTTTTCATCCGCAAACGGATGGTCAATCCGAGCAGATTATTCAGAGACTCGAGGACATGTTGAGATGTTGTATCCTTGAGTTTGATGGTACATGGGATCAGTATCTGCCATTGATTGAATTTGCGTATAATAATAGTTTTCAGTCAAGTATCAGAATGTCACTTTATGAAGTTTTGTATGGACGCAAATGTCAAACACCTCTGTGTTGGACTGAGCTCAGTGAAAGTAAGATACATGGGGTCGATTTGATAAAAGACACTGAACAGAAAATAAAAGGGATCCGAAATAGTTTGAAAGCAGCGTCTGATCGTCAGAAGTCCTATGCAGACTTGAAACGAAAAGATATTGAATTTGAGATCGGTGACAAAGTGTTCTTAAAAGTGTCTCCGTGGAAGAAAGCACTCTGATTCGGACGTAAAGGCAAGTTGAGTCCGAGGTTCATTGGGCCATATGAGATTATTGAGCGTGTTGGACCTGTTGCATACAGATTGTTGTTTCCCTCCGAGCTAGAAAAGATACATAATGTATTTCACGTATCGATGCTTAGAAGATACCGATCCGATCCGTCACATGTAATTAATCCGTCTGAGATAGAAATTCGATCTGATATGACCTACGAAGAAGAACCAATCCGTATCTTAGCTCGTGAAATGAAAGAGTTGAGAAACAAGAAAATCCTGTTAGTGAAAGTGTTGTGGCATCGACACGGAGTGGAAGAGGCTACGTGGGAGCCTGAAGATTCAATGAGACAGCAATATTCGAATCTGTTTAACGGTAAGATTTTCGGGGACAAAAATCCCTAAGGGGGAGAATTGTAACAGTCCGGTTTAGACCCTAGTCGGAACAGTGGTTTTGGGACCACAAATTTGAGTCAGTAAAATATTTTAATATTATTTCCTGTGCTTCTGATATGTGAATTAATATGTGTGAAATTTTTGTGAGTTACTTTGTCCATTTATATGTTCAATTTGAGGAAAGGATTATGTAACACCCCAAACCCGGTCAATACACCACGACCGAATCTGGTATGTTACGGGGAAAACGTACTTGAGAGGTTTAGGTTTTTCGTTTAAAAGCAGGATGTAGACACTTCACTATCTAGTGTATTTGAATAAAATTTCTTAACTAAAAGATGTAGTTAAAACGAGTTTATTCCATTTCATTATTCAAATAGTCTCTTAGTGTTACTTAAGACATTTTAACCTGGTAGAAAATCGAGTTTTGATTTGAAAGTCGTTTGAGTTTCTAATGCGAGTCATGGTGAGATACCCGATGGTATAGTTTAAAACACTTTGCGTTATAGTTTTTAAATCATTGTCTTTCCAAATTTTAGTAAAATTCCAACCCACTTATTTTGTTAAGGCATATTAAAGTCTATTTAAAGCATAAACATCATAAAACATAAATTAAAGGCCTTTTACAATCCAAAACAAAACCCAAATAATAAAAGCAAGCAAAAGTACCCAAATTATAAAGTCTGAGTAAAACTTTATTAAGCGTGGCATGAGCACCCCGAGTCCATCCCGGCTCCACGTCCGCGTCTAAGTGTCACCTGAAATGTCAAAGGAGAGGGTGAGTCGAATGACTCAGTGCATAAATCCCGCTCCCGATAAAACAACATGCTAACACACATCATACATAGCAACATGATTAATGCAACCCGATCCTAACCATCCATATCGCCTTTTCTACCCCGTGTGGTACCAAACCACTGGTGGTGCCAAACCACTGGTGACCCAAAGTCACGATATCCATAAGTGTGGTGCCAAACCACTGGTGACCCAAAGTCACGAATAATCCAATGATGGGGCCAACCCATCGTGTGATACCAAATCACTAGCAGACGATCCCATATCTCAAAGTGGGGCCAACCCACGGTGGTGTTAACCACGAGGACGAGTCGCAATGAGGTGCCAAACCTGCGGTGTCCCAAAGACACAGCAGTGTGATACCAAATCACCGGTGACCGCGATCACAAATCCGATGATGGGGCCAACCCATCGTGTGATACCAAATCACTAGCGACGATCCCATATCTCAAAGTGGGGCCAACCCACGGTGGTGTTAACCACGAGGACGAGTCGCAATGAGGTGCCAAACCTCTGGTGTCCCAAAGACACAAATGTGATACCAAATCACTGGTGACCGAAGTCACAAAATCCACTGTGGTACCAAACCACTGGAGGTGCCAAACCTCTGGTGTCCCAAAGACACAGTGTCCCAAAGACACGGATATCATCATCCTCCCTCCACTCATATCACCCATCATCATGCCATACTCATGTGATCATGCATCTCATACAAGTCATGCATATCATGCCAACATGCCAAGCATTATATCTCATAGCATACATAACATAGATCATAATGTTGAGTATACACCAGTAGAACTCGTAACGCTACGGACTTACCCGGATCCGTACATATACCCCATTTGGGTACCAAATAATCCATCATACTGTTTTGGTTTTAACAAGGCAATCAGAGTTATTAACAGTATTACTAAGTATGGGTGTGTTAGTTACACACACGGTATATAAGCAAGCCTAAATCCCAAAGAACCCGATCTAACCCACGATCCTCTTGCTCCTAACAACAATCGGCCAAAACATAGGTTAGCCTTCTACACCATTCGGCTAAGACCAAATAAACCAAAGGGTTTAACTTTGATCCCTTACCTTGCTATTGGTTTGGTTTCCTACCAAACCTCGAACCAACAGTGGTTCTCCTCCCAACAATCGGCTACACCTTAAAAAGAGAACGGTTACTTCTTTGAACCCTTAAGCTTAATCGAAACCAAAAGATTGAACTAATGATAATAGTACCCAACACTTACCACTACCTACCAATCGGTTTACAAAGATAATTGCTTCACTTGATCGCCACCAAAATCCGGAGACCCTATAACGAAATAATTACCAAATAAAAGATTAATATCCTTCCAAACAAATGCCAAAAATCCACTCTTACCCTTGTAGATGTCGACAGAGAACAGAGGATAGTCCATAGGGCACTCGGCCTTACCTTTTACCTTCTCCAACGATTGGAAACAAAGCCCCAAAAGCAGTCTACACCCCTCCTAACAATCGACCAAGGACAAAACTAAAAGGGAAAAGAAGATTCGGCCAACACCTTAGTCACAAGAAAGAGGATTCGGCTTTAGATACTTAGCATACCCACATTCGGTTTGGATGGAAAGAAAAGAGAAGATAAGGAGTGAAGCAAGGTTTCGGCACAAGGACATGGGGAGATAACAATTGGAGAAATCGGCTAGAGCTTTGGGAGTAGAAGCAAAGAAAATGCCAAAGGGATAAAGAATAAATTCGGTTAAGAAGCAAATGAGAGATTCGGCACAAATGGTTTAAGAGAAAAGAAATGGAGATATGAGAAGGAAAGGTAACTAGTTTCCGGCAACCAAAGAAATAAAAGAACAACACACAAAATCGGCTAGAAGTATATGTTATTGAGGATTTTCGGTTTCAAGAAAACATCAAAGAGGAATTCGGCTTTTTGGTACCAAAACTAGGCTGACCGAAACCTCCAAAATGCCTCAAGGAATTTCGGCATTTACCCTCCTTAACTCCTTCAAAAACCGGCCACACCCCCCACTTGAAGACTCCCACATTCGGCCACCTCCTAGAAACTCTCCAAGCCACTAGTTCAAACTAGTTTGAACTAGTCAAATCCCACAAATCCCTCCTTGCCATCCATTTGCACACTTGACTAGGTCCAAGGCAGAGTTTGAACTGCCTACAAACTCTTCCTTCCATGCCGTCAAAATGGAAGCCAAAATGTGAGGTCTTTGCGGCTTGAACACAAGACCTCCACCTCATGCAGTTGACGCCACACCTAGCTCCCAAGTAGCGCATGCCTTGCCACTCCACCAGCTCCTCTTTTGTACTCTAAAACACCAAATAAAATATAAAAACCCCAGCTCCCTCAGCTCCTCTCACCTAAGGCTTAAAACTAAAATTTTCCTACCTGCTCAGGCATGGTCCTAGCCTACAATTAAGCCCCTAAGACACCAAAACAGCAACATAGCAAGCTCTTAACATGCAAATTATGCCATAACAAAAATAGCCCCTAACCCGGGATATTACAGTTCTACCCCCCTTAAAATAATTTCGACCTCGAAATTACCTGATCAGAAAAGTTGAGGGTATTGCTGTCTCATCATATCCTCGGGTTCCCACGTAGCTTCTTCTACGCCATGATTCCGCCAAAGTACCTTAACCAAAGGCACAGACTTCTTACGCAGAACCTTCACATCCCGATCTAGAATCTGCACAGGTTCTTCCTCCGTGGTCAAATCTGAATTTACCTCGATCTCTTCCACTGCTACCACATGCGACGGATCCGAACGATAACGTCGAAGCATCGAAACGTGAAATACGTCGTGAATCTGACTAAGCTCTGCTGGCAACTCCAGTTGATACGCCACTGGTCCCACTCGTCTCAAAACCTTATACGGCCCAATAAACCTCGGACTTAGCTTGCCTTTCTTTCCGAACCTCAAAACCTTCTTCCATGGCGAGACCTTCAGAAACACTTGATCCCCACGAGAAAACTCTATGTCTCTCCGCTTAAGATCGGCATAAGACTCGCGCGGTCCGAAGCTTCCTTTAATC
Organism: Gossypium sturtianum; assembly: GCA_025698515.1. Lineage (NCBI taxonomy): Eukaryota > Viridiplantae > Streptophyta > Magnoliopsida > Malvales > Malvaceae > Gossypium > Gossypium sturtianum. The sequence goes on along the minus strand of CM046943.1, from coordinate 31,435,924 downwards.
GAGCACTGAATCAACTTAACCTTGTTTTCGGTCTCAAAGCAACCAACTCGGGTCCTAACAATGGCGTTCACCTAACTCCGTCCAACACGTAGGTGATCGACACTTCCTACCATACAACGCCTCATATGGTGCCATCTTGATGCTCGCTTGGTAACGTTGTTGTAGGCAAACTCAGCTAATGGTAGTAACTCTTCCCAACTACCTCTAAAATCCAGGACACAACCTCTCGGCATATCCTCTAAGATCTGAATAACTCTTTACATTGCCCGTCGATTTGCGGGTGAAAAGCCGTCTTTGAAATCCAACCGCGTGCACCAGAGCTCGATGCAACGCTTTCTAGAACCTTGGCGTAAATCTGGGATCCCTATCCGAGATGATCGATCTTGGCACACCGTGCAACCTTACTATCTCTCGAAACATACGGCCGCCAACCACAAGTGAATAGTCAACCCTCACCGGAATAAAGTGGTGATTTAGTCGACGATCCACCACTACCCAAAGCGAATCCTTCTTGCTTGGTGTAAGCGGTAACCCACCGACAAAATCCATGGTTATCCTTTCCCACTTCCATCGAGGAATCTTCACAGTGAAACAACCACGGCGGCAATCGATGTTCAGCCTTGACTGTTGACATGTCGAGACACTTCCCAACGCACTCTGTCACCTCTTTCTTCAAGCCCGCCAAAGCAAAGCGCTCTCTAAGATCCCTATACATCTTGCTACCACCGGGATGCATAGCATAAGGGCGCTATGTGCGTCTGAAGAATCTTCGCCTCGACTCAATATCTTTAGGCATACAAGCCTTACCTTGGAAACACAGAACCTCATCACTAGACAATTTGTAACCCTCCAAACCACCATCCTGCACTTGTAACCTTCGCGCGCACTCGAGAATCTCATCCTCTAATCTGTTTCTCTCGATCCGCTCAACCCAAGTAGGCTTAACACGCAACTCTGCGAGAATACTCCCATCGTCATACAAGCTCAAATGGGCAAACATCGCTCTTAAGTCCGAAACAACCTTACGGCTCAACGCGTGCGCCACCACGTTAGCCTTGCCGGATGATACTCAATCGAGCGATCGTAATCTTTAAGCAACTCAACCCATCTGCGGCGCCTCAAATTCAAATCCTTACGAGTCAAGAGGTACTTGGACTCTTATGATCGGTGTAGACTATTGATCTCTCTCCGTACAAGTAGTGCCTCCAAATCTTCAGCGCAAAGACTACGACCGCTAACTCCGGATCGTGCGTCGGATAGTTGCCCTCATGTGGCCTCGGTATGCCGAGAAGCGTAAGCGCAACCTTACCTTCTGCATCAACACACAACCCAAGCCCGTATGTGATGCATCGCAAAAGAGCGTGAATTCCTTACCACCCAAAGGTTGAATTAAAATCGGAGCTTCGTTAGAATCTTCTTAAGCTTGTCGAAACTCTCCTCTTTGTTTCTCGGTCCAAACAAAGCGAAACCTCTTTCCTTAACAACTTGTTCATTGGTGCGCAATCAACGAGAAACCCTCAACAAACCTTCGGTGTAGTATCCGCCAAACCCAGAAAACTCCGAATCTCAAAGAATCTGACCTAGGCGGCTTCCAATCCAAAAGCGCCTCAATCTTACGAGGATCTACTCGAATCCCTCACCGACACTACATGACCCAAGAAAGTCACTTCTCTAAGCGAACTCGCACTTCATCGAACTTAGCATAGAGTTGCTTTTCCTCAAAATCTGCGGCACAACTCTCAAATGCGCATCATGCTCTTCCTCGTTGCGGAATACACCAAGATGTCGTCTATGAAAACCACGACGAGCCGATCCGGATCTTTCTTTGAAACACTCTATTCATCATATCCATAAATGCTGCCGGTCGTTAGTCAACCCGACGGCATTACGTAAAGTCGTAGTGCCCATACCGAGTCCAAACGTTTGTCTTGTGAATATCCGCTTCTTTCACCTTTAATCGGTGATACCGGACCTCGAGTCAATCTTAGAAAATACCATTGCACTTTTCGGTGATCAAACAAGTCATCTATTCGTGGCAGCAGATACTTGTTTTTAATCGTCGACTTATTCAAGCGGCGGTAGTCTATGCACATCCGCATCGTACCATCTTTCTTCTTAACAAAGAGTACCGCGCTTACGCGGCGAAACACTTGGCACGATAAAACCTCGATCCAATAACTCCCGAATCGAGCCTTAAGCTCCACCAATTCCTTTGGCGCCATCCTATATGGAGCAATAGACACTGGCGCAGATTAAGCAATGCAGATCTATCCCAAACTCTACCTCACGATCCGCGGCAAACCCTAAGCTCCTCAGAAACACATCGGCCAAATTCCTTAATGATGCGGACCTTCTCACAATGAGACTCTTTAGCCTCCAAGGCATACACATGAACCACATACGCCTCACGGCCCTTCCCGACCATCTTCTGCGCCTTGAGCGGATACCACATTTGATAAGTAATCTCTCCTATTACCTATCATAGCCACTTCATCACCCTCAATCGTCCTTAGAACCATGCGCTTAGCGCGCAATCCAACTTCGCTGGTACTTAACCAACCGGTCCATCCCAAGAATCGGATCGAACTCCCCAAACGGCGGTTCCATCAGATTAGCAAACAAACACTACCCCTTGGAGTTCTAGGGGTGCGTCTCTAAACGACTTATCTACTACCACGAGTGACCTAAAGGGCTAATTACGGTCATATCCGCCTAGAAGATATCTCGAGTCTAAGTCCATGGTCTCTACTATACTCACTGGCCATGTAAGAATGCGTCGAACCCACATCAATCAAAGCGATAAAGGAGAACCAAAGATCAAGAAGCACGGTTATGACGTCCGGTGCGTCGCCCTCCTCTCGGCGCCCTTGCATACACTAACCCGGTCTGGCGTCGGAACTACCCGCACCTCGCTCGGTGCTCCACGGCCCCGACCAGAACCATTACTACCTCTGCCATTACCACGGCCCCTCTATGGTGGCGGTACATTATTCTGGCCCGAGTACGGCCACGACTCTCGATCGAATCTGGCCAACTTACGCGGGACGGTCCCTCACGCGATGATCGAGAGAACCACACTCAAAACAACCTTTTCCACCGGTCCAGCCGGCCTCCCCAATGATATCTCCCACAATGGTTACACCGCGGCGGTCCACGACTAGCAAAGCAACAACCCTACCCAGGCCCGATTCGGCCCACTCTGTCTAGCCCCTTTCTCGAGGATTACCCGACGATCCGAAGACCCAAAGCTCCTCTTATGCCATTTCTGCCCATACCCCGCCTCACGGACTCCTTAACACCCTCGGCTACCTTAGTCTTCTCAACGGGGACGGCAAACTCACGCTCCTGGCTGGGAGCAATCAGCGGCCTCAACTCGTCTCTCGGACCATCCTCGAAACGAACACACCTCTCGTGTTCGGTGGCTCTAATACCACCGGCATACCTACTCGGCTTCAAGAACTTCGGCCTCGTACTAAAAGCAGACTTACTCCCTTGGACAAGCCTCGGAAATGCCTTTCATTTGGAGTCAATATAACTAGCCCCAATGTACTTCTTTTGATACGCAGCCACGAAATAATCCCATGTCGGATCCTCTGCGCCACACACTGTCCCAAAGCGTGAGCCACCAGCGATATGACTCATCCGGAGAAGCGTCGATGCCCTTGACTTCTCTTGGCGAGTTAAGTCCGGATCATCCATGATCCGCTCGGTTGCCTCGGCCAATATTCAAGCGGTGCTAGGAGCAACACGGATACACCTCGAAAGAATTGGCCCCATTTGCGAAGTCACTCGAGAACGATTTCCTAACTCCTCGCACCACCACCTACACCGGCTACCCCTTTCCAACACTCGCGGCATCGCTGTGACGCTGCGTCATCCCGATCGATCTTGAAACTCACCACCTCCGGTGGTGGCGATGCCGGTATCTCATTTTCTAACCACGGCGGACCCTACGGGTTCGAAGCGATCATCCTACCACGACCTGCGTCCACGACCACGTCCACCTCTAGCGCTCATGACTAAATTCTCTCACGTGGCGATTAAAGAGTTTTATGCATCGAGTATTTATTCCCATCATTTTAAAGCAAATCTTATGAATATTTATGGAGATTTGTTCTCATGAGTTCTGAGAATCCTATCAGTTTCAATCTCTAAAGTAATGTACTATTGCTAATCATCAAATCACCTCACACCCAACAAATCACAAGCAATAGTAAGGGTACTTACAGGCGAACCTAGTGCAGGAGACTCGGTGCCATGCCTTACAAACCATATATTTAAAAACAAAGACTATCAAACAAACTTTTAAAACATTTTGGGCCTTGGGCCCACGTAGAAACTTTTGAACTTGGCTCGATACCACAATTGTAACACCCCAAACCCGGTCAATACACCACGACCGAATCTGTATGTTACGGGGAAAACGTACTTGAGAGGTTTAGGTTTTTCGTTTAAAAGCAGGATGTAGACACTTCACTATCTAGTGTATTTGAAGAAAATTTCTTAACCAAAAGATGTAGTTAAAACGAGTTTATTCCATTTCATTATTCAAATAGTCTCTTAGTGTTACTTAAGACATTTTAACCTGGTAGAAAATCGAGTTTTGATTTGAAAGTCGTTTGAGTTTCTAATGCGAGTCATGGTGAGATACCCGATGGTATAGTTTAAAACACTTTGCGTTATAGTTTTTAAATCATTGTCTTTCCAAATTTTAGTAAAATTCCAACCCACTTATTTTGTTAAGGCATATTAAAGTCTATTTAAAGCATAAACATCATAAAACATAAATTAAAGGCCTTTTAAAATCCAAAACAAAACCCAAATAATAAAAGCAAGCAAAAGTACCCAAATTATAAAGTCTGAGTAAAACTTTATTAAGCGTGGCATGAGCACCCCGAGTCCATCCCGGCTCCACGTCCGTGTCTAAGTGTCACCTGAAATGTCAAAGGAGAGGGTGAGTCGAATGACTCAGTGCATAAATCCCGCTCCCGATAAAACAACATGCTAACACACATCATACATAGCAACATGATTAATGCAACCCGATCCTAACCATCCATATCGCCTTTTCTACCCGTGTGGTACCAAACCACTTTGGTGGTGCCAAACCACTGGTGACCCAAAGTCACGATATCCATAAGTGTGGTGCCAAACCACTGGTGACCCAAGTAACGAATAATCCAATGATGGGGCCAACCCATCGTGTGATACCAAATCACTAGCAGACGATCCCATATCTCAAAGTGGGGCCAACCCACGGTGGTGTTAACCATGGGGACGAGTCGCAATGAGGTGCCAAACCTCACGGTGTCCCAAAGACACAGTGTGATACCAAATCACTTTGGTGACCGTGATCACAAATCCGATGATGGGGCCAACCCATCGTGTGATACCAAATCACTAGCGCAGACGATCCCATATCTCAAAGTGGGGCCAACCCACGGTGGTGTTAACCACGAGGACGAGTCGCAATGAGGTGCCAAACCTCTCGGTGTCCCAAAGACACAAATGTGATACCAAATCACTTTGGTGACCGAAGTCACAAAATCCTTTGTGGTACCAAACCACCTGGAGGTGCCAAACCTCGGGTGTCCCAAAGACACAAAGTGTCCCAAAGACACGGATATCATCATCCTCCCTCCACTCATATCACCCACCATCATGCCATACTCATGTGATCATGCATCTCATACAAGTCATGCATATCATGCCAACATGCCAAGCATTATATCTCATAGCATACATAACATAGATCATAATGTTGAGTATACACCAAGAGAACTCATGCGCTACGGACTTACAGGATCCGTACATATACCCCATTTGGGTACCAAATAATCCATCATCTTGTTTTGGTTTTAACAAGGCAATCAGAGTTATTAACAATATTACTAAGTATGGGTGTGTTAGTTACACACCTGGTATATAGCAAGCCTAAATCCCAAAGAACCCGATCTAACCCACGATCCTCTTGCTCCTAACAACAATCGGCCAAAACATAGGTTAGCCTTCTACACCATTCGGCTAAGACCAAATAAACCAAAGGGTTTAACTTTGATCCCTTACCTTGCTATTGGTTTGGTTTCCTACCAAACCTCGAACCAACAGTGGTTCTCCTCCCAACAATCGGCTACACCTTAAAAAGAGAACGGTTACTTCTTTGAACCCTTAAGCTTAATCGAAACCAAAAGATTGAACTAATGATAATAGTACCCAACACTTACCACTACCTACCAATCGGTTTACAAAGATAATTGCTTCACTTGATCGCCACCAAAATCCGGAGACCCTATAACGAAATAATTACCAAATAAAAGATTAATATCCTTCCAAACAAATGCCAAAAATCCACTCTTACCCTTGTAGATGTCGACAGAGAACAGAGGATAGTCCATAGGGCATTCGGCCTTACCTTTTACCTTCTCCAACGATTGGAAACAAAGCCCCAAAAGCAGTCTACACCCCTCCTAACAATCGACCAAGGACAAAACTAAAAGGGAAAAGAAGATTCGGCCAACACCTTAGTCACAAGAAAGAGGATTCGGCTTTAGATACTTAGCATACCCACATTCGGTTTGGATGGAAAGAAAAGAGAAGATAAGGAGTGAAGCAAGGTTTTGGCACAAGGACATGGGAGATAACAATTGGAGAAATCGGCTAGAGCTTTGGGAGTAGAAGCAAAGAAAATGCCAAAGGGATAAAGAATAAATTCGGTTAAGAAGCAAATGAGAGATTCGGCACAAATGGTTTAAGAGAAAAGAAATGGAGATATGAGAAGGAAAGGTAACTAGTTTTAAGCAACCAAAGAAATAAAAGAACAACACACAAAATCGGCTAGAAGTATATGTTATTGAGGATTTTGGTTTCAAGAAAACATCAAAGAGGAATTCGGCTTTTGGTACCAAAACTAGGCTGACTGAAACCTCCAAAATGCCTCAAGGAATTTCGGCATTTACCCTCCTTAACTCCTTCAAAACCAAGCCACACCCCCACTTGAAGACTCCCACATTCGGCCACCTCCTAGAAACTCTCCAAGCCACTAGTTCAAACTAGTTTGAACTAGTCAAATCCCACAAATCCCTCCTTGCCATCCATTTGCACACTTGACTAGGTCCAAGGCAGAGTTTGAACTGCCTACAAACTCTTCCTTCCATGCCGTCAAAATGGAAGCCAAAATGTGAGGTCTTTGCGGCTTGAACACAAGACCTCCACCTCATGCAGTTGACGCCACACCTAGCTCCCAAGTAGCGCATGCCTTGCCACTCCACCAGCTCCTCTTTTGTACTATAAAACACCAAATAAAATATAAAAACCCCAGCTCCCTCAGCTCCTCTCACCTAAGGCTTAAAACTAAAATTTTCCTACCTGCTCAGGCATAGTCCTAGCCTACAATTAAGCCCCTAAGACACCAAAATAGCAACATAGCAAGCTCCTAACATGCAAATTATGCCATAACAAAAATAGCCCCTAACCCGGGATATTACAGATTAAATTACATTGAATGCAAATTTGCATGCTTTATGAAAAGACACATATTTGAGATGGCTTTTAAATGAGGAGTCCTTAAAAGGTAATAAGCCCATTATTTGAGTAAGTGGATGAACATGGTCAAAAATGACCTTATATGATATGTTTTATGCATTTAGAATTTAAGGTTAATTTTGTAAATGGATTAATAACATGATTTTTAATGAAACCCAAATTATGAAATTAGTTAAGGTTATCATCTTCTTGCCGAAAATCAAAAGAAAATAAGGGTTTAAAAGCTTTTACACATTCGGCACTTGCAAGCTTTGATTAAGGTATGTTTTGGCTTCGGTTTTTTATAATTTCTATGTTTTCGTAATCATTGCTTGGTCTACTTCAAAACCCATGTCTTAATTTTGATAATTGATGATGATTTTGAAATGTGCCTTTGATGAACAAATGAGCTTTGGAACATTTGATGATGAAAAATGGAATATATGTGTTTGATTAGCATATTTTGTCTTTGAAGTTTTGATGAAATTGAGTAATTTGGTTGTAATTGAGAAAATGAAATTTGGAAGGACTAAATTGTGAAATGAATGAAATATATGGACTCATATGAGTATGAGTGAAATTCGGTTAGGCACGGGTGATATGTTATTTGATGTATTTTGTGATTTTATGAAACAGGGACTAAATTGTCCAAATGTGAAAATGTGGGGGCTACTTTGTAAATTTCCCTAAATATGTATTCTTGGATTGAATTGAATGAGTTATTGAATAAATGGGTTAAATTTGAATATGTATAGATCAAGAACCGAAGAAAACAGATTTAGATCAGGGAAAGTCAAAAGTTGTCGAATAACCGAATCCGATCGAATATCCGAATCCGAGGTAAGTCGATATACAAATAAATGTATTTGAATTAAATTATTTGTGTATATATGATATTCGAATTGCTATGAATATCCATTGAGATGGAATGTATGGGAAATTCGAGCTTACGTATATATCGACAAGTTGTTAAAGTCTGAGAAGTCCCGTATGAACCTAGGAATAGATAGGATAGCATATGTCATGGCATAGGTGTCCGATATTTGATATCATGTAAGACCATGTCTGGGACCTTGTCATCGATTTGAGATTTACGTGTAAGACCATGTCTGGGACATTGGCATCGTATTGGTTCGTGTAAGACCCTGTCTGGGACAGTGGCATCGACATCTGAGTACATGTAAGACCTCGTCTGGGACGTTGGCATTGTACGATTATTCCGAGCACTCTGAGTATCCTATTAGATTCCGAACGGTTCAATGGGCAAGTCCGAGAAATGAATGACTATATGAGTTGTATATTCGTTTCAGGTACGTTGATATATATATGCTTTGTATAAGCATGAAAGGTGAGTAAGTATGTGCATTGATGCAAAGGTGCATTTGAGATATATGTGATAAACCGTAATAATAACATATTTTAAACCCACATTTAGCATACTTTTGGATGATTTATCCCTTGAATTGTGTAATTTGGTGCTCTTAATCCTTTAATTTCTTGTTTTATACTCAGGAGAGCACCAGAGGATGAAAAGAACGAGGAACGGGCCTAAAACAGAGTAAATGGGCTATATCACGAAATCGACACGGCCTGGTCCCAAGACCGCACGGCCGTGCTCCTTCAGCAGGTTCGAACACGGCCTGGCCACGATTCACACGGGCATGTGCCATGGGCATGTCCCTGACGTGACAAAGAAGAATTCTTTTCGGATTAGGGTACTTAGAGGCAAAGAAAGCCATTCCAAATGCCTATATAAACACCCTAGAGGCCAAACACGTGCGACACGCCCGTGCATCCAACCCGTGGTGAACACTGAGTAACAAAACACGGGCATAAGACACGCCCGTGTCTTAGGACCGTGGACGACACTGACTTATGAAGCACGAGCATAGAAAAAATTGACACGGGCGTGTGACACTGCATAAAGCACCTAAATTTAAAATTCTCGAAAAACACGGGCTGAATAAAGGGAACACGGGCGTGGCCCCTGCCCATGTCCCCCACCCCTATTTAAAGCACCGAACACCCGTCTTCCCCAAGGTCCCCCCCAAATCACAAACCCTAACCGTTTTTCTCCAAAAACACTACCCCACTCCGGCCACCAGCAAAATCTTTTCCTTCCTTGACCCTTCCTAGCCCGTATTCCCCCCCCCATCTTCACGTACAAACCAGACCACACCCGTGCCGACAGAACACACGCCTACCCAAAATCGCGACACTGTCGGGTTCCCCCTTCTATTTGTAGCACACGCCCGTGTAGCCATGCTCCACACCCGTACGCCAACCACCACCTTAACAGCCCCACCGGTCACCTTCATTTTTCCTATTCTACTTAATTTTTCTTTACCTTTGATCATTGAAATTTCTATTAGATATTCAATATTTATTTCTATTTCTTAATTAGTTCTAGACTGTTAGTTTATCACTCCGTTTAGCGAACAATTTATATTACTTAGGCATTAGGATAGGAAAATATACGTCTTGGCTGCAAATAATTTTTGAATTCTTTCTTTTGAAAACTTCCTATTTTCAGGAAAATAATGACTTCTCCACGTAGCCGAAAAACTGTCATTCCCGTCTCGAAAAAATGAAAGGGACCCGGTTCGTCATCAGCCAGTGCATCCGCCGAAGTGCGACACCCATTCTTACGATTACCTCCAGGAGCCCAAGAAGACCTTTATAAGATACTCCACACGCGACCTCTCGGCACAGGGAGGTGTATTGATTGGACTGCTTTGGAGCAGGTCCAACTAGCCGACGACGTACGGGCTCTCCTGACTACCGATCCTTGGGGCCAGTTCTTCAATATCATCAAGCCCACATATCCAGAGCTCACTTTGGAACTCTGTTCCATTTTCCATCTTCAGACGGTAATGACGTGCCACGACGACCCCGGTACGGTCCAATTTCGTCTCGGAGGCATTATATGAGAACTGAATGTACCGCAATTCGGGGCCGCATTGGGACTCTATACTGACGAATTGTTGGTACAATTCTATAAAACCCCCACGAGATGTTGGTACAACATAGCCCCTAACAACGCCTCTTATGACCCCAGTCGCTCCAAGGCGACGGCTCTCGCCCCATCCCTGAGGTACGTACACACTATATTAGCTCATACACTGACAGGTAGACGAGGGAGCACTGGCATCGTCAACACTCACGATGCCTACTTCCTATGGTGCGTGGGGAACGGGCACGTTTTCGACCTAGCCTATTTCATAGCTTGCGCCATTCAACATCAGACGGAGCAACATAGGAGGGGAGTCATATCTATGGGTCCCTACATCACACACTTGGCTCGATATTTCAGGCTCCTCAACACCGACGCACAGATCTCCTCACTCACACTGATAGGTCAGATGTCCCCACAGGGCATCCAGACGATGCTACACATGAGGATGATTCAACGTCGACGTGGGACCGATCCTCCCCAATATCGGCTAGCACCTATCACCGACGAGGAGGACCCTGATGATATTCTTGACCATGTCCCCCCACCACAGGAAGTCCTACCACCGAGTCATCGCCCATTCCATGCGACAGCATCTATTTCGGACATATCTGAGCGCCTAACACGATTTGAGCAGCAATGCTTCCAGCGCTTTGACCATATCGACACCACCCTCCACCAGATATGTCAATACCTTCATATCTCATCGCCGCCACCACCTCGCGACCCAGCTGATGCAGAGGACCCCTGAGTCCTTTTCTTTTTATTTTTTTTTTTATTTTTTCTATCTCTATTTCTACTTTTATTTTCGTTTTTATTTTGCTTCTATTTTAGTTTACTGACTGAAGACTTGAAAGTTTCATTAGTATTATTGATTTTATCACTGGCTGTCTAACTCTTAAGTTTCCATAACATCTATTCCCTAAAATTTAATTGATGAATTCGCAGATTAAATAGATTAAATATACCACTCAAGGAACGAAAACATCACTTATACCTAGTCATCACATTCGTCATGAAACGTCCTCCAAGGATTCCATCCAAAATTTAGAAAGTTTCACTTCTATCCCTATCTTTTGATCTTCTTACTGTAATGTTTTTATATATCTTAGTACATTGAGGGAAATGTACATCTTAAGTGTGGGGGGTAAATCTTAAAAGTGCCAAACTTTTTTCATTATTCTCAAATCCTGAATTATATCTTGTCTCTTAAGTAATTTTCTCATTTTGCGATTAGAATGAAATTTCCTTTGATTTATGATTTTTATTGATATGTTTTGGATTAAGTAATTGATAATTGTGCATTGATAATTTAAACTTTAAGATAATAGAGAATCAAGCATGATAAGTCTGTTTTTCAGAAATAGAAAAATTTTTAGGTTGTCTACCTAAATTTGAATATTACTTTGAAGTTTGAAATTTACGAGGTTGACATCAAAAACCCATAATTTTTGTGAGATTTTGAGCCTTATAGAGCATATATTCTTTTTCTTGCTCACTTTATTGATTATGAGTGTGTCAACATTGATTTGTTATTCTAGAACTTGCTTCGATTATACATGTCGAGACCACACCTTTGATTTGATATACAGAGATGATAAAGGCACCTAGGATTTAACCCACTTACTCCATAAAAAGCCTACCTTCACAATTAACCTCTAGTGAAACCCTTTAATCCTAACAACCCTTTTTATTGACTCACCCACTAATATTAACCCAAAACCCTTTGTATTCTTTATCACCATTCTTCTTGACTACCCCTATATCGAGATTTGATTTGATCGATTACTTAACTATTTTCTTTATCATTTGTTAAATTCTATCTTATTATTACTTGATTTGTTCTTAAAAAAAATGAAGTATATTCATTATTAGTTCTATGTTATTTGAGCTTAAACTGTTAATTTCATTATCTTTAGAAGAAGCTCATGTTATTAGTATTAAAGTTTCCGTGATGTAATTATTCAGTAATAGTACAACTTTCTAGTTAGGTAATTTGTCAATTCAGTCTCGATACTAACTCTCTAATTCAGCCTTTATCCACACCTTTAACCCAAGCCCCATTACAACCCTGTTAAAAACCTTTTGATTTGTGTATCATCTCATATTACAGTGGTGGAAATTTGATTTTCATGCAAGCCTATGGCATTAACTTTTCATGTTCGACTTATGAGTGCTTTTTCCTGAACCTTAAACACCTCGAGTGATTTGAGTGAATCTTTAGTAAGGATGTCAATCCTTGTCGATTTTAAATCAGAGGTAATTATTTAGATGAGGGGAAACACCTATGTTTTCATGCTACAAAATGTATGACTTAGATTGTTTGAATCTTTAGGACTCTTTGAGTTGAATTATCCATGTATAAATTATCTATGAATCATGACAAAACATTATTGATCAATATTATGAATCGAGGAAGTTTGTTTTAATTGTGAGTTGAGAATTTTGCTTGAGGACAAGCAAAAGCTTAAGTGTGGGGGTATTTGTTAAACCGTAATAATAACATATTTTAAACCCATATTTAGCATACTTTTGGATGATTTATCCCTTGAATTGTGTAATTTGGTGCTGTTAATCCTTTAATTTCATGTTTTATACTCAGGAGAGCACCAGAGGATGAAAAAAATGAGGAACGGGCCTAAAATAGAGTAAATGGGCCATATCACAATATCGACACGGCCTGGGCCCAAGACTGCACGGCCGTGCTCCTTCAGTAGGTTCGAACACGGCCTGGCCACGATTCACACGGGCGTGTGCCATGGGCGTGTCCCTGACGTGACAAAGAAGAATTCTATTCGGATTAAGGTACTTAGAGGCAAAGAAAGCCATTCCAAATGCATATATAAACACCCTACAGGCCAACCTTCAGGGGGCGTCCAACTAGGCCAAGGAGCCGAGCCAGAGAGGTCAGAATTGTGGGATTCACTCGAAGAAAGCCAGTTGATTCATCTCAAGAAGCCGAAGTCATACTCAAGATGGAGGATCTTCTCTTTAATTCCTTCAGAGGGTTTTAGGGTTTTTCTTATGTTTTGTTTTATCTTTTCTTCTAAGATGTATTCTTTTATAATTATGAACTAAACCCTCAGATACCTGAGGGGGATGAAACCTAAGATGAATCTTGTTATCATTTGCTGAACTATATGATAAATACTTGATTTGTTCTTAATTATGTGTTCTTAATTCTTTCTTTGATATTCCAGGATATTGATTCAAGTACTGATGTGCTTAGGTGGTGGAGCAAAAGTCCCTGCCTAAGAGTAGATCTAGCATAGTTAAGCGGAGTTGCTCGCGTGCCTAGACATAGGGTGACCAAATTTTGCCGGATTACGGTGAAACCTAATATGGGAGCCCATAGATCGAGTTAATGCAATTCTAGGGGTTTTAATTAGAAAGAGATTTCAATTAATCAACCTAGGGTTAGACGTTAGTCGCCTCGAGAGAGGGATTAATATACATTAGGGAATCCTACGGATCAAGTCAAGTGAATAAATCGTCTGGTTCAGAGTTAGATAACAAGTGAAGTCTAGGTGGATTCTTCCTTGGGTATTGTCTTAGTCAATTGGTTTTTCTCACGAGTATTTTCCCATATTCGTTCTCTTTGTCTTAGCATCTTTAGCTTAGTAGTTAGTTAATTTTAGATTAAACAACAAATTCCCTTGTTTCTTAGGCTAAAAAATAGAAAGAGAGTCAGTATTAGTACTTCTGGTTCCTTTGGGTTCGACAATTTGGTCTTGCCACTAAGCTATACTATTGTTCGATAGGTGCACTTACCTCAATCATCGTCACGGTTAGTTTCCAGGCTCGATCATTCTTTATATAAATTTTTAAGACTCTGACGTACACGATCAATATGTATGTTTGAGATATGAGCAAATGAGATTTATGAGATATGATAAATTGGTAAGCATTGGTAAACCAAGTGAGCCAAAGAGACTATTATGTGCTTGAAATGAGAATGTGATAATGATTTTAAATAACTATGTTTATGAATGATTATATGTTAAGTTTATTTGTATATGGCTTACTAAGCTTTTGGAAAGCTTACTTTGTGTGTATGTTTACTCTGTTTACAGATCGTCAAAGCTACTGAAGGCTCGGGACCGTCAAGGATCATCATCACACTACCCAAACTCATTTTGGTACCTTATGGAAATGTATATACTAACTATGGCATGTATAGGCTAGATGTTTGGAACATGTTTGAGATGTGTAAATAGCCATGTGATGTGGCTAGGTAAATGTTGATAATAATAATGAGTGATTATGGTATATGATACATGTTTTAGTATGGCTTGATGGCAAGTGATATGGTCAAAATTGTGATAAGCAAATTGATGCTATATGAGCACATAGGTGAGATCAATGAAGTGATTATATGTATGGTAAGATGTGAATGTAACATGTATGGTTATACATGTGAATTGGTTGTGCAAAATAGTGTATAAGTTGGCATGAATAGAAATGAGATGATATGTTGTTCATTTGACATGTATTTGGTTGCCAATTGTGTGTGGAATTAGGCTTGAATGCGATTGTAGGTATGACCTAAGTGTGGGTGGCATTTGGCCTTGAAAATAGCCTATTTTGCATACACGGTCAAGGGGCACGGACGTGTGTCTCTGCCGTGTGGCTCAAGGGCCACTTCAAGTGTGTGCAGGCGGAGTTACGGCCGTGGCACACGGGTATGCCTGGTTGCCGTGTGACCAAGTCAGTAGCTAGCTTAATTTCACACGGCCATGGCACACGGGCGTGTCTGGTGCCTGTGTGGACAAGTCTTTAGGTATGCTCTGTTTTGGCACGGCTTAGACACACGGGTGTGTATGAAAGCCATGGGAGGCACACGACTTGACTGCACGGGCGTGTGACCTCTGCATCTTTGAAAAAGTTTTAAATTTTCGAGAATTTTCATATGTGTTTGGTTTAGTCCCAGCCCTATACTAAAGCATGATTAAGGTCTCGAAGACCTATTTAAGGGACGCTTTGATGTGATTGACCTAGCTATGATATGAGATGTCCGTAAAAGATTTTGATTTATCTGGTAACGCCTCGTAACCCTAATCCGGTGACGATTACGGGTTAGGGGTGTTACAGGTACTATGTGCAGGCCACCGTGTATCTGTTATTATTCTGATGAGTTCAACGGGAAATTGACTAAGTTAAAATACATGTGATCATGTAATGACTAAGTGTAATTGAATATGACTATGTGATGAATAAGTGGAGGTATAAGTGTGAAAATTTATGAACAATGTGCTCGATATGTGATCGAACTTTGGTAAGATTGATACAGAGTAAGTGTTACATGGAATTATGTGATATAAGGAAATACGAGTTGATGAGACATGAACATAAATCTTGGTTGATGAATGAGTTCATTTGTGATTATATATTTGTACACCTTGAGTGTATTATCCATATGAATTGGTATTCCAAATGAGTTAATGAGAAAAGTTCTAATATGAAATAATCTGAATTCGAAATGAAATATTATGAAAATGTACTTGAAATACATTGTTATATCTTGTATATGTTATTTGAATTCATAATGTGGAAGGTAAATGTATGTGGAAATTTGAGATGATGATATTTGTACATGGAATCTACTGGTGGATACGTACATCCAAATTTATATGATAAATTTTAATGAACATTGAAATTGGACTCAATAAATGATTTGTCAATTTAAATTGTGATTGGCAGGAAGAGTTAGTGAGTTGCATGTTTATGAATTGTTACACGTATTTGTCTAAAATACGAGGAAATGATGGTACTTGATACATGGAAATATGAGACTGTGATATATAAAAACATGGAATTTGTTTGATAAATGTGTTTATTCATAATTATAGAACTTTACACCTCAAGTGTACTATTTGTGTAAAGATGATGTTCAAATGATTTGATGAGTAGAACTCAAATATGAAGTAGTTAGAAACCAAGACAAATTGTTATGAAAATGTATATGAAATACAGAGGTATGATTATTATATGTGATATGAATACATAATGTGAAAAATTATAGGTATAAGAGGAATTTAATAAGAATTGAGCCTATATACGTTTCTTGTTATTTATCTGAAGTGTACGACTAACAAATGGTAATAAGTATAAGGCTTGGTTGAATATCTTAAATTGGTTCTTGACTGTATTAAAATGTTGGTAAAGATAAAGGATCAAGTGAGTGAGAAATATGGCTTGGAAAATAGCCTAATTTTTGGCCACACGGGTAGACACAGGCGTGTGTCTAGGCCGTGTGTGATAAGCGGTCTACCCCATGGGCGTATGGTCCAGCTGTGTGTCCCCAGTCACACGGGCGTGTGACCCTTATATGCGAGAAAAATTTTAAAAGTCGCAAAAAATTTTCCTGAGGATCTGGTTTAGTCTCGACCCGATCTTAATGCATGATTTGGACCTCGAAGGTCCGTTAAAGGAACGTTTATAATTAGTCTCGATATTTGAATGATAATGATTTCAAATTATCTGTAAGTGTTCTGTACTCTTTGGTAATGCCTCGTAACCCTGTTCCGACGATGGATACGGGTTGCGGGTGTTACAAGTATTGATGAGAAGTAAATGGAATGCGTTAGGTTTGAAACAGTTTAATCACATAAACCTAAAAACTATGCAAGATAATAGAGCTCGTTAAAGTTATTATGAACCTTTAATTTAGTCGGGTTAGGTTCTAAATTAAGCATGCACTTTTCAATTATTGCGTCCACTAGCCGTCATCTGGTTAGGATCGAAATTCTAATGCATCCAATCAGTATGAAGGAAATACATACTTGAATTTAATTGAAATCATGGTCGACTGAGGTACAAACACTTTAAACATGTATCAAACAAATCTCATTGAATTAATGCAATTAACCTAGCTAAAAAGATTTAAGCTACCATTGTTGATGTCAAGATCACAAAACACAATGCAAACATAATTAATTTCAAACAACAAATAAGGGAAGAATAAACTCTATTTCAAGTCGGCAGTCTTGCGGACTCTGATTGAAGGTGTTTTCCTTCATTCCTCCTGTTGCACCTTTGCTAGTGGCTCCTCAAAAGGGCTGGCCAAGAGATGATCTCTTCAAGGCTTTTTCTAGCTAAAAACTAAGGGAAAATGGAATGATAGGTGT
The DNA here is from genome assembly GCA_025698515.1 of Gossypium sturtianum. Classification (NCBI taxonomy): domain Eukaryota; kingdom Viridiplantae; phylum Streptophyta; class Magnoliopsida; order Malvales; family Malvaceae; genus Gossypium; species Gossypium sturtianum. The sequence goes on along the minus strand of CM046943.1, from coordinate 31,418,323 downwards.
TGTGGGTGAAGTGAGCAAGAGAGGGAATGAATAATGTTGTGAAAATGAGGGATGAAGGGATGAGTTAAGGATGATTGAAAAAGTGAGATGAGTGTGGTATTTATACATGAAGTAGGTGGGAGAGTTAACTAAAAATAGCAACAAAAATCCCTTGGATTTCTCCCTTCTATGGCCAGCCATGATATGTGGAAGAGAAGGTGGTTTGGTTGCTTGATTCAAGCATGAAATCATGCTTGAATCATGAAAGGGGTGGACGATTTCTCAAGCAAATCTTGTGTGTCGATTTCCAATGTGCTTCCAAGTGTGAGGACCTTCAAATAATTGTCCCAAAATTGTATTCTTGGCTACCCAATTATGGTTGCCGAATTGGGTCTCTCTTCTCTTGAACTGGACAGTTAATAACCCAACTAGCTTGTAGACTTGACCAGCATGTATCATCTTTTTTTTTATTGGGTCAAGGTGGCATCTTGATGACCCATTAAGCTTAGTCTTGCCACCCAACACATGAGAATAATAGCTCATGTCCATGTAACATTATAATAGACTCAGCTCTAAGGTCCCACTGCATAAGTAAATTTAACATATTAATAAATAACATGAAATACTTTAATTTTATGCACAAAATCATATTAAAAAAAGCACAATTTCACATACTTTATAAATTCATGTCCATTATTAACATCTAAGCAAAATTCACTTAATTAATTAACAAATACTCAAGATTAATATTATTGTTAAGTAAAAAGGAGGCAAATATTACTAGAAAAATCCTATATAATTTCGAGTTTACAGTAACTAACAGGTTTTTTCCTCATTTCCCCTTCTTAACTTCATCTATCCCATAGAGGTTTTTTCTCACAGTTATCATGCAATACATGTAAGTATTGCCATAATATATAATAGCATGGAGTACATCGAACCCCTAAATCATACAATAATCATTTCATGCATACTGACATGCTTTGACGAATACTCATATTACCATGCATACAAGTTATACAAACCCAATAGAGATTGTAAACCCCTTACCTGTATTCGACGCCTGAACCGGGTATGAGGCATTACTATACTTAACTCGCTCAAACATACAACATGACAACATAAAATTTCATTTCAATTTAAAACTTCTCATTCGAGATCATAACGTCCCTCTTATAGGTCTAAGAGACCTTAAACATACTTACGGAGTGGTTCGGGACTGAACCGGAAACTTTTGAACACTTCGAAATTTTTTGCTTAAAAGCAGGCCACTGCCTTGTGTGAGAGAGGACACGCCCGAGGCGGCAAAGTCGTGTGGTCACACACGCCCATGTCCCTAGTCCGTGTGGATTTAATTTTTCATTTTGAACCTACAGGGGTTTTTACACGGCTTGACACACGCCCGTGTCCATAGCCCGTGTCCCTCACACGTCCATGACACACTCGTGTCTTCACCCGTGTGTGAAAACCTTGACATTCTGTTTATGACGTCATCAACCCATTTAGGTCACACGGCCAAGGCACACGCCCGTGTCCTTAGATCGTGTGGGGAATTAAATTCCCAAATTCAGGTGCAGACTTCACACGGTCTGGGCACACGCCCATGCTCTATGGCCGTGTCTTCCACACGGTTGAGACACACGACCGTGTCTCAGCCCGTGTATTTACTACTGGGTATTCTGACTTGCCAACTTAGCATGCAGGGGGACACACGGCCTATCAACACACCCATAGGGCTGACCGTGTGTCACACACGGCCTAGACACACACCCGTGTGTCGACCCGTGTGGACAATTTTAAGGCTATCTACCAAGCCAATTGCCACCCTACAAAGCCACCACAGTTATACCATTTCAATGCAACATACATCATGACCATAAGGCACTTCTAATACCTAAAATCAAGACATCCACACATAGGTTTACACTACATTCATCATGTGTATACTTTACTCATTACTCATCCCATCACACAAGCTTACACTTCATGAACTTCATCATCATTGAATATATAAACTTTTCAAGTATTGGCCAATTTCCAATGACCATTTACAAAATGAATTTAATGACATTAATAGCCACACATTGGCTAACAAATATGACATAACACAAAATAACCAAGTTCCTATACATGCCATACTCAAAATAAATCAAACTTCGATATACCAAAGAGAAGTTAATAGTGTGATCCGAACTCCGACGTCATACGATCCCCGAGCTAGCTTGGCGATACTACAAGGGAAAGGGAAATGAGAGGGGTAAACATAAAGCTTAGTAAGTTTGCATGAAATAAATAACAACATAAAAGCACATGATGACATCCATTCATCACACTAAATAATACACAAGTTCTCAAACACATCAACATAACTTACTCTTGCTTACTCTTACCAAATCACATATCACATTTTACATTCATTACTCGTAAGTTATTCATGGGTACCTGTATCACTTCATCACATGACTTTAGCACTTTTATTCTCTTGAACATAGACTTAGCTCTTTGCTATCTTTAGCATAAACTTAGTTCTTTACCCGTTGAACTACTTGGAATATCGAAGGATACTCAATCTAATCATACATGTAACACGATGCCAATGCCATATCCCAAATATGGTCTTACATGGGATCACATCTCGATGCCGATGCCATATCCTAGTTATGGTCTTACACGAGATTTCATATCTCGATGTCGATGCCATATCCCAAATATGGTCTTATACAAGATCGTATATCGATGTCGATTCCATGTCCCATACATGGTCTTACACGAGATCTTTCTTTGGTTCCGAGGCCATGTCCCAGACGTGATCTTATACGGGACCTTCTTTATCTTATATTGTGACAATGGTATCCTTACTATTACTATTGTCCAACCGGAACTTCAACTCAACATAATTTCATTATACTTCCATCGAGGCATCATTAATCAATTTCATAGAAATAATATACATTTCTCATGATATCAAGAAATTAAGAATATAATAGCATTATGTAGCTTTAATTTCACACAAACTTACCTCGGTACCAAAATATATGTGGAATTGTTCAATTTAGTCCACGACTTTGTCCTTGCCTCGGTTTCTATCCAGGCTTCGTGTTTCTTGATCTATAATAACAATTTTACTTGTTTAATAACCACATTGACTAAAATAACCCAGGAATCAGACTTTGGCAAAAATTACGATTTTGCCCTTAATCTTTTACACATTTATAATTTTGCCCCTAGGCTCGTAAATCGATTATAATCAAATTTCCTACTTTAACAAGCCTAGAAGAACATTTATTACTCTAATAACAACTCACAATATCAATTATTTCACACATTTACCACCTATTTACAACCTTTACAAAAAGGTCCTTTTAGGTGTTTTCATGGAGACCCCTTTTCACAAAAGCTGTTTGTTTAACAACTAAGATTCATTTTCTTCCATAAAATTTTAGAAATCAACATGAATACTCACATGGCAAAACCCTAGACTCTTAACCATTTTTCAAAATAGTCCCTTTATTAGCTAGATCATGCTACAAGGGTCCCAAAAGTACAAAAATTATCAAGAAAGACCACCAAAATCACTTACTTTCAAGGGTGAGAAGTTGCTGAAAATTTTAGGCTCCCAAAACCCCTCCTTGGCTGATATTTTCGGTGGAAGAATATGAATGAATAGGGTGATATCATCTTTTTCTTTATTTTATTTTATTTCATCAATTTAATCCACCTAATCCAACAACTTTGACCAATTTTGACATTGTTTGTCCCCTATGGCCGGCCAGCCCTATTTCTAAGGGTCTAATTGCACATTAAGGACCTCCAATTTAATATTCTATAACTATTAGGCACCTTTAGCTTGTAGGACAACACTTTCGTACTTTATGCGATTTAATCCTTTTTCGCAATTAAGCATGAAATTGTTAAAATTAATATACCAAAATCTTCATGCATTCATATGATCATGCTATAACACATAAAATAATATTAAAACTAATTTCTCCAACCTCGGATTAGTGGTTCAGAAACCACTGTTCTGGATAGCCCCAAAATCAGGCTGTTACAATTCTCCCCCTTTAGGGATTTTCGTCCCCGAAAATCTTACCGGTAAAAAGGTTGGGATATTGGTTTCTCACAGCCTCATCGGGCTCCCATGTAGCCTCTTCCACCCCATGTATTTGCCATAGTACTTTCACAAGGGCTATACTTTTGTTTCTCAACTGTTTGACTTCTCGTGCCAAAATCTTAACCGGTTCTTCGCCATAAGTCATGTCCGGTTGTATTTCTACCACTGATGGTACAATCACATGCGAAGGGTCTAATTGATAGCGACGTAACATAGATACATGGAATACATCATGAATCTTTTCCAACTCAGATGGCAAAGCCAATCGATAAGCTACCGGCCCTATTCTCTCAGTAATCTCATACGGTCCAATAAATCGCGGACTCAATTTGCCTTTCCGGCCAAATCTGAGAACTTTCTTCCATGGTGACACTTTTAAAAATACCTTCTCACCAACTTGAAACTCAATCTCTTTTCGTTTCAAATCCGCGTAGGACTTTTGTCTATAAGAAGTAGCTTTTAAACAATCGTGTATAACCTTTACTTTCTCTTCAGTTTCTCTGACCAAATCGACCCCGTGAATCTGGTTTTCTCTGAGTTCGATCCAGTACAAAGGCGTTCGGCACTTACGCCCATACAATGCTTCATAAGGCGCCATTTTCAAACTCGACTGAAAGCTATTATTGTAGGCAAATTCCACTAACGGTAAGTATTTCTCCCAATTACTTTGGAATTCCAAAACACAACATCGAAGCATGTCTTCAAGTATCTGATTACCCTCTCCGACTGCTGTCGGTTTATGGATGGAAAGTCAGACTAAAACTCAACTTTGTGCCCAATGCTTCTTGCAACTTTTTTCCAAAACTGTGATGTAAATCTCGGATCTCTATCTGAAATAATCGACAACAGAACTCCGTGTAATCTCACAATTTCTGACACATACAAATCCACCAACTTATCAAGCGAATAATCAATGTGTACAGGTATAAAGTGAGCCGACTTTGTAAGTCTATCAACTACAACCCATACGGAATCCTTCTTTTTCAGTGTCAACGGAAAACTCGTCACAAAGTCCATAATAATACGGTCCCATTTCCACTCGGGAACCATAATAGGCTGAAGTAGACCCGAAGGTACTTGGTGTTCAACCTTCACTTGCTGACAAATTAGGCATCTCGATACAAACTCAGAAATATCTTTCTTCATACTCGGCCACCAATACCATTTCTTCAAGTCGTTATACATTTTTGTGCTGCCTGGATGTACAGATAAACATCCTCTATGTGCCTCATGTAAAATTTTACGAATAAGCTCATCATCTCTCGAAACACAGACTCTGTCTCGGAACATCAAACATCCATCAAAATTAATCCGAAAGTCTGACTCAACTCCCGACTCACACTGAACTCTTTTGGCCTGTAAATTACTGTCGCCTTTCTGAGCTTCACAAATCTCGTGGAGAAACATCGATCTAGCTCTCAACTCAGCTAGAATAGAACTATCACTCGATAAAACCATCCGTGTATTCATGGCTCTCAATGCAAACAAGGATTTCCTACTCAAGGCATCAGCGACCACATTCGCCTTTCCCGGGTGGTAGTCAATCACTAACTCGTAGTCCTTTATCAACTCTAACCATCTTCGTTGCCTTAGATTCAGCTCCTTTTGAGTCATCAAGTACTTTAGGCTCTTATGATCAGTGAACACCCAACATTTCTCACCATACAAATGGTGTCTCCATATCTTTAGTGCAAATACAATAGCGGCTAACTCCAAATCATGTGTCGGGTAATTCTTCTCATGCTGCTTTAACTGTCTAGAGGAATATGCTATCACGTTGCCATCTTGCATGAGTACACAACCCAATCCATTTAAAGATGCATCACTAAAGACCACAAATTCTTTTCCTAGTTTGGGTTGTACTAGAACTAGAGCCTCGGTCAACAATGCCTTCAATTTCTCAAAACTCTATTGGCATTTTTCTGTCCACTCAAACTTCACATCATTTTGTAGTAGCCTCGTCATCGGAGTAGATATCATGGAAAATCCTTTGACAAACCTTCGGTAATAGCCAGCTAGGCCCAGAAAACTCCTAAACTCGGTTACATTTCTTGGCGGTTTCCATTCAACAATCTCTGAAATCTTACTTGGGTCAACTCGAATACCGTCACCTGAAACAATGTACCCCAAAAATCCGACTTCCTTAAGCCAAAATTCACTTTTACTAAACTTGGCATATAACAGTTTATCTCTCAAAGTTTGCAGAACCGTTCTCAAGTGCTCTGCATACTCATTCTCATCACGAGAGTAAATCAATATATCATCAATAAAGACTACAACAAATTTGTCCAAATATGGCTGAAAGATGTGGTTCATCAAATCCATAAACATAGCAGGGGCGTTGGTTAAACCGAAAGGCATGACTAAAAATTCATAGTGTCCATACCTTGTCCGAAAGGCAGTTTTCGGCACATCTGAGTCTTTGACTCTCAACTGATAATACCCAGACCTCAAGTCTATCTTGGAAAACACCATGGCTCCCTTCAATTGGTCAAATAAATCATCGATCCTTGGCAAAGGGTACTTGTTCTTTACGGTTACCTTATTAAGCTGTCGATAATCTATACATAACCGCATGGAACCATCTTTCTTTTTCACGAATAATACGGGAGCACCCCACAGAGAATAACTCGGTCTTGCGAAGCCTTTGTCCATCAACTCTTGTAACTGTGCCTTCAACTCTTTTAACTCGGTCGGAGCTATTCTGTACGGAGCAATTGATATAGGTGCAGTACCAGGGGCTAACTCAATGCCAAATTCAATCTCTCTAACTGGAGGCAACCCTGGTAATTCTTCTGGAAATGCATCTGGGTACTCACACACTATGGGCACTACTTCAATTCTCAACTCAGTCTCTTTGGCATTCATCACAAACGAAAGGTAAGCTTCATATCCTTTTCTCAGGTATTTCTGAACCAACATGGAAGAAATCACTACACGCGATCTGTCTTGCTTATCTGATTCAACACAAAGAATATCCCCATTTTCACATTTTAACTCAATAAATTTCCTTCCACAATTCACTATCACATCATGAGTAGTTAACCAATCCATACCAAGGATTACATCAAATTCATCGAACGAAAATAACATAAGATTAGCCGAAAAGTAATGGCCTCTAATCCTCAAAGGGCAATCTTTGCATACTTTATCAACTAACACACATTTGCCTAGGGGATTCGACACTCTTATCACAATTTCTGTAGACTCTACAGGCATTTTCATACTAGAGACTAATTTCATGCAAACATATGAGAGGGTAGATCCCTGGTCAATTAAAGCAACAACATGAGTATCATGGAGAGAAATGTACCCGTAATTACATCAGGGGAGGACGCCTCTTCGCGTACGCGAATGGCATAAGTTCTCGCAGGCACTCTACCCTCAAATCTTGCAGTCTGCTCTCTAGGCGTATTCTTACTACTCGTTCCACTTCCCAGATTTCTCTGTGGCCTCCCTTTAGTAGTATTTCCCGATCTTGCACTCTGAGATTTCTCTTTCTCACCCATCTCGGGGCAATCTCTAATAAAATGATCTAGGGATCCACACTTGAAACAAGCTCTCTCGCTTGCTCGACACTCTCCGGGGTGACGTTTGCCACACTGTGGACATTCTGGTCTAATTGGTCGAGCGTTGCCAACACTAGCAACGGAAGTGGTCTGAGCTTTAGACCCCGAGTACTGTCTACTCTTACTTCTGTTTGAAAACCCAGTTGAAGTAGCTGATCGAGTAGTAAACTCTCTTGATTTCTTATATGAGGATTGAAATGACTTCCACAACTGTCTTTTCCTCGAGTCACGAGACTCGATTTCTGCCTTTGTTTTCTCTTTGGCCAACTCATCGGCCTTGCAAGCTCTATCTACTAGCACGAAAAGTTTCTTTAATTCTAGGACACCAACATACAATCGGATATCCTCATTTAATCCATCTTCAAACCTTTTACACATGATAACCTCGGTGGACACGCACTCCCAGGCATATTTACTAAGCCTTACGAACTCACGTTTATATTCAGTTACTGTCATTCGTCATTGCTTTAACTCGAGGAATTCCTTTCTCTTCTGATCAATAAATCTTTGGCTAATGTACTTTTTTCAAAACTCCACTTGGAAAAATTCCCAATTAACCTTCTCCCTTGGTACCACCGACACAAGGGTGTTCCACCACTGGTAAGCGGAATCTCTTAAGAGAGACACCACACATTTCATGCACTCTTTAGGCGTGCAAGACAACTCATCGAATACCCTAATGGTATTCTCAAGCCAGAATTCTGCCCTCTCCTAATTATCATCTTTACTAGCTCGAAATTCCTCAGCTCCTTGTTTCTGCTTTCTATCGACCGGAGGCCTTTCTCTTCTTACCACTTCTACAACTTGGGGAGCTACAGGGGTAGGCTGAGGGATAGGTTAGGATGGACAGGGTTACGCGTTCGGGTTCGTTCGAACGAACTCTGTATACCATGCATTCATCATGTGGAGAAAGGCTTCCCTAGCCTCTTCTCCTCCTCTTTGACTCACAGTCGCTGGTCTATTCTTATTCTCGATCGACACCGTCCCTTGGGTGGGAGTCGGCGCGTTACTTTCTACATCATCCACCACAGTTCTATCGGGATCCATTTACTATATGAAAACATAATTCAAATCATCAGGAGTCGTCACACTACCATTATAAAAATACTCATATGTATGGCATGTATAGCTAGACTCGTACATACGCTACGTTAGTCAGAGAATCGACTAAACCGTAGCTTTGATACCACTAAATGTAACACCCCTTACCCGTATCCGATGCCGGAACCGGGTATGAGGCATTACTATACTTAACTCGCTCAAACATACAACACGACAACATAAAATTTCATTTCAATTTAAAACTTCTCATTCGAGATCATAACGTCCCTCTTATAGGTCTAAGAGTCATTAAACATACTTACGGAGTGGTTCGGAACTGAACCAAAAACTTTTGAACACTTAGAAAATTTTTGCTTAAAACAGCGTCACACGACAGTGTGGAGAGGGACATGCCCGAGTGGGCAGGCCGTGTGGTCACACACGCCCATGTCCCTAGTCCGTGTGGATTTTATTTTTCATTTCAAACCTACAGGGGTTTTCACACGGCCTGACACACGCCCGTGTCCAAAGCCCGTGTCCCTTACACGGCCATGACACGCTCGTGTCTTCACCCGTGTGTGAAAACCTTGACATTCTATTTATGACGTCATCAACCTATTTAGGTCACACGGCCAAGGCACACGCCCGTGTCCTTAGACCGTGTGGCGAATTAAATTCCCAAATTCAGGTGCAAACTTCACACGGCCTGGGCACACGCCCATGCTCTATGGCCGTGTCTCAGCCCGTGTGTTTACTACTGGGTATTCTGACTTGCCAACTTAGCATGCAAGGGGACACACGGCCTATCAACACGCCCATAGGGCTGACCGTGTAGACAATTGTCAGGCTATCTACAAAGCCAATTGCCACCCTACAAAGCCACCACAGTTATACCATTTCAATGCAACATACATCATGACCATAAGGAACTTCTAATACCCAAAATCAAGACATCTACACATAGGTTTACACTACATTCATCATGTGTATACTTTACTCATTACTCATCCCATCACACAAGCTTACACTTCATGAACTTCATCATCATTGAATATATAAACTTGTCAAGTATTGGCCAATTTCCAATGACCATTTACAAAATTAATTTAATAACATTAATAGCCACACATTGGCTAACAAATATGACATAACACAAAATAACCAAGTTCCTATACATGCCATACTCAAAATAAATCAAACTTCACTAAACCAAAGAGAAGTTAATAGTGTGATCCGAACTCCGACGTCCTACGATCCCCGAGCTAGCTTGGCGATACTACAAGGGAAAGGGAAATGAGAGGGGTAAGCATAGAGCTTAGTAAGTTTGCACAAAATAAATAACAACAAAATAGCTAATGATGACATCCATTCATCACACTAAATAATACACAAGTTCTCAAACACATCAACATAACTTACTCTTGCTTACTCTTACCAAATCACATATCATATTTTGCATTCATTACTCGTAAGTTATTCATGGGTACCTGTATCACTTCATCACATAACTTTAGCACTTTTATTCTCTTGAACATAGACTTAGCTCTTTGCTATCTTTAGCATAAACTTAGTTCTTTACCCGTTGAACTACTTGGAATATCGAAGGATACTCAATCTCATCATACATGTAACACGATGCCAATGCCATATCCCAGATATGGTCTTACATGGGATCACATCTCGATGCCGATGCCATATCCCAGATATGGTCTTACAAGGGATTTCATATCTCGATGTCGATGCCATATCCTAGATATAGTCTTATACGAGATCGTATATCGATGTCGATGCCATGTCCCAGACATGGTCTTACACGAGATCTTTCTTTGGTGTCGAGGCCATGTCCCAGACATGGTCTTATACGGGACCTTCTTTATCTCATATTGTGACAATGGTATCCTTACTATTACTATTGTCCAACCGGGACTTCAACTCAACATAATATCATTATATTTCCATCAAGGCATCATTAATCAATTTCATAGAAATAATATACATTTCTCATGATATCAAGCAATTAAGAATATAATAGCATTATGTAGCTTTAATTTCACACAAACTTACCTCAGTACCAAAATATATGTGGAATTATTCAATTTAGTCCACAACTTCGTCCTTGCCTCGGTTTCGGTCTGGGCTTAGTGTTTCTTGATCTATAATAACAATTTCACTTGTTTATTAACCACATTGACTAAAATAACCCATGAATCATACTTTGGCAAAAATTAGGATTTTGCCCCTAATCTTTTACAAATTTACGATTTTACCTCTAGGCTCGTAAATCAATTCTAATCAAATTTCCTCCTTTAACAAGCCTAGATGAACATTTATTACTCTAATAACAACTCACAATATCAATTATTTCACACATTTACCACCTATTTACAACCTTTACAAAAAAGTCTTTTTAGGTTGTTTTCATGGAGACCCTTATCACAAAAGTTGTTTATTTAACAACTAAGATTCATTTTCTTCCATAAAATTTCAAAAATCAACATGAATACTCACATGGAAAAACCCTATACTCTTAACCATTTTGCAAAATAGTCCCCTCATTAGCTAGATCATGGTACAAGGGTCCCAAAAGTACAAAAATTATCAAGAAAGACCACCAAAATCACTTACTTTCAAGGGTGAGAAGTTACTGAAAATTTTAGGCTCCCAAAACCCCTCCTTGGCTGATATTTTCGATGGAAGAAGATGAATGAATAGGGTGATATCATCTTTTTCTTTATTTTATTTTATTTCATCAATTTAATCCACCTAATCCAATAACTTTGACCAATTTTGACATTGTTTGTCCCCTATGGCCGGCCAACCCTATTTCTAAGGGTCTAATTGCACATTAGGGACCTCTGATTTAATATTCTATAGCTATTAGGCACCTTTAGCTTGTAGGACAACACTTTCGCACTTTATGCGATTTAATCCTTTTTCGCAATTAAGCATGAAATCGCTAAAAATACACCAAAATTTTCATGCATTCATATAATCATGCTATAACACATAAAATAATATTAAAACTAATTTCTCCAACCTCGGATTAGTGGTTCCAAAACCACTGTTCTGGCTAGCCCCAAAATTGGGCTGTTACAGAGATCATACCAGCTATGTTGGATTATAAAATCTCACATTACTTCCTTATTCTTGGCAACTCAGCTTGTTAGATTCGCCAGAACATCCCTCGTCTTGGAAGTAGTTCCTTATTTCTCTACTGCCAGACTTGGCTTCTCACGATGGTAACAACATGCAAAGCCTTCTACAGGTACATGTAACATCCCGATTTAGGCTCAATGTTTTGTATATGGCATGTATAGGGGCTAGACAAGTTAGTGAATTTTGTTGTTTATGGCTATGATGTGTTGGCCTTTAGATGGATAATCTATTTTGCATAATGCCATAGTTGTTGGCACTTTATTATATGAAAAGATGAAGTTATCTATGTGAGATTGTAACACTTTGAGTTTATTATGGATGTGTTGAATGAGTGCATGATTGTGTATGCTAGAAGGGTGAAAAGAACTTGGCAAATAGCTTTGTTCTTGTCCATGTGGGTAGACACACGGGCGTGTGTCTAGGCCATGTGTGACACACGGCCAGCCCACGGGCGTGTGACTCAGCCGTGTGTCCCCTGCATATTAGTATTTTAAATCAGAATAGACCACAGACTAGCCACACGGGCGTGTGTCTAGGGCGTGTGGGATTAATCATTGTTGGCCACGGGCTAGTCACACGGGCGTGTGTCTAGACTCTAGGTCGTGTTAAGGTAGTCAGTGTGCACCACGGGCGGAAGGCACGGGCGTGTGCCCTAACCGTGGGGCATTGGCAGAATGCTTGAGTTTTCATGCACGGGTAGTGACCATGGGCGTGTGTGACATCCACGGGCGTGCCAAATCTTACACGGGCGTGTGAGCCCTGTATAGATGAGAAAATTTTAAGGTCGTAAGAGTTTTCGATATGGTCTCGAGAGCCCTCGTGTGTTTGAGAGAGGCCTCGTAAGTCGGGATTGAGGTTGTTGTGATGGCCAAAGAGAGTGGTCATGTTGTGCCAAAGTGGCGATCTTGAGGTCTTTAATTCGGTAACACCTCGTGCCCAGTTCTGGCGTTGAATACGGGTAAGGGGTGTTACATTTAGTGGTATCAAAGCTATGGTTTAGTCGGTTCTAGGACTACCGTAGCGGGTGTAAGAGTCTAGCTATACATGCCATAAGTGTACAATGATAGTGTGGTGGCTTCTGATGATTTTAAATCTTGTTTTATATAGAATATGGATTCCAATCCATTGACTGCTGATGAAGCAGCTAGTAATGCGCCGGCTCCTGCGCAAGGAACCATGCATGTTCAAAGTGGACCTAAGGCTAGGGGTCAAGGGGAAGGGGCTCGGGAAGCCTTTCTCCAGATGATTAGCAATTGGTACTCAGATTATGTTTGAGCGAACCCTAATGCTCAACCTCCTCCTCTGTAACGGCCCGATTACGGCCCTAATCGGAATGGTGGTTTCGGGACCACGAATTCGATTTAAAAAGGAATATATATAAATTTATATATATATATATATATATATGTGTGTGTGTGTTTGTGTAAATTTATTTATTTTCGTGTTAAATGAATATATTTGAGTATGTGCTCGTATTTGTAATTTTAAAATTCTAGTTGGAGGAAATAATCTAAGAGAAAGGATTATTTTGCAAAAGTGAATAAAAGTAGTTTTAAATTAGTGGGGTAGCTATATTAAATTGTCTTTCTTATGGTGAGGATTTAAATTGCAAATATCCACTTAGTCATAAGAGAGGACGGCATTATGCTCTACTAAGTGATTTATTTAATTATTTATTTTGGTTTAGTGGGAATATGAATATGATATAATAATAAGACCACCATTGCATGCTCATCTTTTAATTTTTCCTCACCGAAACTACTAGAAAGAAGAAGAAATTTGGTTCTTGCATATTCGGTCTTCCCAAGCAAAATTTGGTATGTGTTGTTTAGATTTCTTTTATAATTTTTGTATCTTCGAGATGGTTGTTTGGAGTTTTACAAAGCCCATGTGGAAATTTTTGTTTTGGTTGTGTTTCTCATGAGATACCATTGATGAGAAATTGAGGTTTTTATTGATTATTAGTGAAATATAGATGATAGATTGGTAAGTTTTGTTCTTACATTTTTTATGAAATTGAGTAGGTTTGATTTTATAGTTAAAATAATTAGTTGAGAGAATAAACGTTAAAATAAACAATTTGTATGAATTTACGTAGGCAAGATATACATTCGGCTTTAAAGGATGTTAATTCAATTTTAAGTAATTTGTGAGTATTATGTTAGGGACTAAAGTGAGTAGATTATAAAAGTAAGGGGTAAATTGGGAAATTGGTATTATGTGTCTACGAATCAAATTGATTGAGTATGAATTTGAATGAGTTTGAATTTGAATTATTTAGATTAAGAGCAAAAGAAAACGGGTTGGATCGGGAAAAGCTAAATTAAATGAATAGCCGAGAAGCGTAATTCGGCCAACTGTCGTCGTAAGATTTTTAAGCATTTAAATTAAACCGAATGTCTTATTATCTATGTGTGTATCAATATAAATGTAGATATAGATAAGCATGGAGAATGTCAAATTGCCGAATGTGATGGTAAATTGGAATTACAAAATGGATGGATGTGTTTTCTTATAGACTTTGGATGTGAGATTATGAAATAAATATTGATTGTTGATGATGCATAAGGTTTGAGGGGTATTAAAGTATGATATTAACGTATCGATAATAATTCAGTTCCTTGGTAGGGATTTGGCCGAATGCAGTATCACTATTGAATTTGAAATATATATTTGAGTTGTGAATATATGTACGTGTATAATTGCAATGCGATGGATTTCATATTGGTTGTTCTTATAAATACAAAAAGGGGTACTATGCGAATGAGTTAATACCCGGGCACTAAGTGTGCGAAACCGGTTAAAGTTGCACTAAGTGTGCGTAAATGATAAGTAACGACACTTAGTGTGCGATACGTTACTGTGAAAATTGCACTAAGTGTGCTTAAATGATAAGTAACGGCACTTAGTGTGCGATACGTTACTGAGAAATTTTATTATGTTAATATGTAGATTACAAGGTTCGTTAAATGACAAAATTTTCTAATATTATTATGTATGCGGGAGGGATCGAATGAAGTATCAAATATTATACCCGAATGATTTACCTATGAAAGGTATGTTAATGGAAGGTATGTGATATATATATATATATACATTACCTTAAAGTTGATGGTTACTTGAAATATTGTATAAGATTCGGTACATATAGATTGTATATGCGAAATTTCTATTATGTGGTGGTAATATGTGGGGATATGTATATGTATAATTGTGATGTAATGAAATATTTCTTTTATAAACGTTGTTTTGAATTTATTCTTGAATAAGTGATCTTTCGGCTATGGTAAGGCAAAATGGTTTAATCATGATATTTGGAGAGTTTATTTACTTATAAATTGCTTAAATCTTACTAAGCTTGGAAGTTTACTTTAAATGTGGTTGTTTATGTGTTGTAGATCTCGTTTTGGTGCTCATCTTGTGCTTAAGATCCATATTCGAAGTTCATCACACTATCAACAAAGCTTTGGTGCCATTTTTGTTTATAAGTTTAAAGTCTATGGCATGTATGAGCTAGCTTTTGTTTGAATACTTTTGAGGTTGTAATTCCAAGCCATTCGAAAATGGCTAACTATAATGTTTAAGTTGATGCAATTATTAAACCGTATTATATATATATGAGATGTACATAGTATGTCTTTCAAATATTTGGTGATTTGGCTATGGATTTAGCATGTTTCGAGGGCTCTAGTCTTTATTTTTGTATGAGTTATGCTTGAAAGATGGTTGATGATATGACATTGAGATGTGGTTTGGTTAATTAATGAAATGCAAATTTATTAAGTACTAAGCAATCAAAAATGAATGATCATTTCGGTCATGTGATACAAGTTCAAGAGAGAGAGATATTTTACTTTATGATTTTTGCTAAAAGGTATGAAAGAGTCGTGTATTTTCGGTTTGCACCAAGGGTACAAGGAATATGTAATTTTTCTTGTCTAAATCATAAGTATTAAAAAAATTACTTCATGAGAAAAATTTGAACCATTTGTGCATGATATTAATTTTTGTAAAATGTTTATGACAGAATTGTGGCAAGTGATTTATAAACATTCGGTCTTAGTAATGCATGAATTGAGATCCGTTTTATTTTGTGAATGATTTATAAGTACTTGGTAAAAGGGGAATGAATTGAGGTAATGGTATAATTTTAACGTTCGTGTATCTTAGTATTAGTTATTTATATATGGTTATTGACTTTTATTGAGTAATGTAATGTCTATAGCCTAATCCGGTGATGGGTATAGGTTAAGGGTGTTACATTTTATTGGTCTCAGAGCTACGGTTTAGTCGGTTCTCGGACTAACGTAGCGTGTGTGAGTCTAGCTATACATGCAATATTTTATAAGGTGATAGTGTGATAACTTCTGACAGTGAAATGTGTTTATTTCTTATATAGTAATGGATCCTGATCTCAAACAAGCTATAGCCGATGACGTCGAGAGTGTGGCGCCCATTTCCGCGCAGGGGACTGTGCCCAAGGAATCTCGACCGGCTACGAGTAATCCTGACGAGGGGGCTAGAAATGCCTTTTATAGTATGATGAACGATTGGTTCAGTCATTACATACGAACCAATCCGGCTGTTCAACCACCCCAAAATCTGAATGTACCCCCCGTAGTACCGGTGGTACCCCCTATTGCTAATCCTGAAAGAATAAATAAGCCTCCTGTTGATCGCATTAGAAAACATAGAGCTCAAGAATTTAGAGCCGAGGATGATGACGATGCTGAGAGAGCCAAATTTTGGCTCGATAATACTGTTCATGTTTTCGACGAGCTGTCCTGCACACCTGATGAGTGTTTGAAGTGTGCCATATCTTTGTTACGAGATTCAGCCTACTATTGGTGGAATACACTCGTGTCAGTTGTTCCAAAAGAAAGGGTTACTTGGGACTTCTTTCAGACGGAATTTCGTAAGAAGTATATAAGTCAGCGCTTCATTGACTCTAAGCGTAAAGAATTTCTCGAGCTCAAACAGGGTCATATGACCGTATCTGAATACGAGCGCAAGTTTGTGCGACTTAGTCGCTACGCTCGTGAGTGTGTATCATCAGAGGCTGCTATGTGCCGAAGATTTGAAGACGATTTAAACGAAGACATAAAGCTTCTAGTTGGTATTCTTGAAATCAATGAGTTCGTTTTGTTAGTTGAACGAGCTTGTAAAGCTGAAGAATTGGGAAAAGAAAAACGAAAAGCTGAGCTTGAATCTAAAGATTTTCGAAAGACATCTGCGAGTAAATTTTCACAGATGGCAACAAAGAAGTTCAGAAATGACAGTAGTCAATCCAAACCTAACACCGAGATTTCTATACGAGAATGACCACCAGTGAGTTCTCGGGCTACGTCAGTTGCTAGTGTTGGCAATACAAAATCGAGCAAATCGAATTAATAGTGGTGTGCGACGACATTTTAGAGAGTGCTGGGGTAAATCTATTTCTCG
This sequence comes from Gossypium sturtianum, assembly GCA_025698515.1. NCBI lineage: Eukaryota > Viridiplantae > Streptophyta > Magnoliopsida > Malvales > Malvaceae > Gossypium > Gossypium sturtianum. Next base: position 31,401,022 of record CM046943.1, on the reverse strand, counting down.
CACTTTATAAGTGTGGCTCGCATGACCATTTTATTCAGGATTGCCCGGAGACCGCTAAAAAGGGTACTGTTCAGAGTGCGAGGCCGAGCGGCACTACAACTAGAGGCAGATCATCTTGTTTTGGGGAGATCGGAGTAGTGCACAGAGGGGGGCTTCAAATGTGGTTGTTCGATCGGACACTCGTGTACCGGCTAGAGCTTATGCTGTTCATACCAGAGAGGAGGCCTCATCTCCAGATGTCATTATCGGTATTTTCACTCTCTTTGATACTAGTGTAATTGCTTTGATTGATCCTGGCTCAACTCATTCATATGTGTGTGAAACATTAGCAACCAGTAAGACTCTAACTGTTGAGTCTACTAAATTTGTGATTCAGGTTTCAAATCCCCTGGGTCGATGTGTATTAGTTGATAAAGTATGCAAGAACTGCCTATTAATGATTCGATACATGTGTTTACGGCTGATCTGATGCTACTACCTTTCCATGAGTTTGATATTATTCTCGGTATGGATTGGTTGATAGTTCACGATGCAGTAATTAATTGCAGATGAAAGATCATTGATTTAAGATGCCAGAATAATGAGATAATCCGAATTTAGTCTGCGGATTTGAGTGGACTACCTTCAGTGATATCTTCGATGATGGCCCGACAGTATCTGAGGAAGGGTTGTGAAACCTACCTTGCATATATGATTGATAGTAATGTAACTGAAAAGAAGATTGAATCGGTATAGGTTGTTAATGAATATCCTGATGTGTTCCCAGAGGAATTACCAGGTTTACCACCCGTTCGCGAGGTAGAGTTTGGTATTGAGCTAGTGTCAGGGACCACTCTGATTTCGATAGCCCCGTACAGAATGGCACCGACCGAATTAAAAGAATTAAAGGCTCAGTTGCAAGAATTAACAGATAAAGATTTCGCTCAACCGAGTTTCTCTCCTTGGGGTGCGCCCGTTTTATTTGTGAAAAAGAAAGATGGAACATTGAGAATGTGTATTGACTATCGACAGCTCAATAAGATGATCGTAAAGAATAAATACCCGTTACCACGTATCGACGATTTATTTGATCAACTTAAGGGAGCTTCAGTGTTTTCAAAAATTGATTTGAGGTCGGGATATTATTAGCTGCGAGTTAGAGAATTGGATGTACCAAAGACTACTTTTCGGACAATATATGGTCACTATGAATTCTTAGTGATGCTGTTTGGGCTCACTAATGCCCCAGCAGTTTTTATGGATTTGATGAATCGAGTATTCAGGCAGTATCTAGATCGGTTTGTGGTTGTTTTTATAGATGATATACTGATCTATTCGTGAGATGAAATCGAACATGCTAAGCATTTGAGGTTGGTGTTGCAGATTTTGCGTGATAAACAATTGTACGCGAAATATAGCAAGTGTGAGTTCTGGTTGAGTGAAGTTAGTTTTCTCGGACATGTTGTTTCAGCGTCGGGTATTAGGGTTGACCCGGGTAAAGTTTCAGTAATACTTGATTGGAAACCTTCGCGGAATGTTTCAGAGGTTCATAGCTTTTTGGGGCTAGCCGGATATTACAGACGCTTCGTAAAAGGGTTTTCTATGATAGCATCTCCGATGACAAAACTACTTCAGAAAGATGTAAAATTTGAGTGGTCAGAAAAGTGTCAGAAGAGTTTTGATCAACTGAAGACCTTGTTGATGGAGGCTCTAATACTCGTTCAGCCAGAATCGGGTAAGGAGTTTGTTGTTTTCAACGATGCATCTTTAAATGGACTAGGTTGTGTATTGATGCAAGAAGGCAAAGTTGTAGCCTATGCCTCGAGACAGTTGAAACCGCACGAGAGGAATTACCCAATTCATGATCTTGAATTGGCTGCTATAGTCTTTGTTTTGAAAATATGGCGCCACTATTTATTCGGTGAGAAATGTCACATCTATTCAGATCATAAGAGTCTAAAGTATTTAATGACTCAGAGAGACTTGAATTTGAGACAGCAACGATGGTTAAAGTTGCTGAAAGATTATGAGCTCGTGATCGATTATCACCCAGGAAAGGCTAACGTTGTAGCAGATGCTTTAAGCTGGAAATCATTACTTACTCTTCGTGCGTTGAACGCACATATGGCTATGTCTAGTGATGGTTCGATAGTAGCTGAATTAAAAGCAAGACCGATGTTTATTCAACAAGTTAGCGATACCCAGAAAGTTGACAAAGATTCGTTGGCAAGACGAGTTCAGTGCAAAAGTAACGTTGAATCAGAGTTTCGAATTGATGAGAATGACTGTCTGAAATTCAAAGGCCGATTATGTGTTCCGAGGAATGTGGAATTGATTCAGATGATATTGAATGAGGCTCAAAATAGTCGATTTTCTGTACATCCGGGTAGCACAAAAATGTATAATGATTTGAAACAGTTTTATTGGTGGCCTGGTATGAAACGGGACATAGCTGAATTTGTCTCGAAGTGCTTAATTTGTCAGCAAGTGAAAGCCGAGCATCAAGTTCCATCAGGACTACTTCAGCCGATTATGATACCTGAATGGAAATGGGATAGAATTGCTATGGATTTTGTATCCGATTTGCCTACGACACCGAGCAAGAAAGATGCAATCTGGGTTATAGTGGATAGACTAACCAAATCAGCTCACTTTGTTCCAGTTCGTACGGACTATTCACTCAATAAACTTGCTGAGTTGTATGTATCTCAAATTGTGAGATTACATGGTGTGTCGATTTCCATTGTTTCGGACAGAGACCCGAGATTCATGTCACGGTTTTAGAAGAAATTGCAAGATGCTTTAGGTACCAAACTACACTTTAGCACAGCTTTTCATCCGCAGATAGATGGTCAGTCTGAGCGAACCATTCAGATACTTGAGGATATGTTGAGATGTTGCGTCCTCGAGTTTGAAGATATGTGGGAAAAATACTTGCCTTTGATTGAATTTGCTTACAATAATAGCTATCAATCTAGTATCAAAATGGCACCTTACGAAGCTTTATACGGCCGCAAGTGTCGTACACCATTGTACTGGACCGAGCTCAGTGAAAACAAGATACACGGGGTTGATTTGATTAAAGAAATCAAGCAGTAAAGTGGCAAGAATCCGAGATAGTTTGAAAGTTGCATCAGATTGCCAAAAGTCATACGCGGATTTGAAACGTAAAGACATTGAGTTTCAGACTGGAGACAGGGTATTTTTGAAAGTTTCTCCGTGGAAGAAAGTGCTTCGATTTGGTTGAAAAGGCAAATTAAGTCCGAGGTTCATCGGACCGTATGAGATCATCGAACGTGTTGGGCCTGTTACGTATAGATTAAAGTTGCCCGCCGAACTAGAAAAGATTCATAATGTCTTCCATGTTTCGATGCTTCGTAAATATCGATCAGATCCGTCACATGTGATTTCTCCATCTGAGATTGAAATCCGATCCGATATGACGTACGAGGAGGAACCAATCCATATTTTAGCTCGTGAAATGAAAGAGTTGAGAAACAAGAAAATTCCCTTAGTTAAAGTAATGTGGCATAAACACGGGGTTGAGAAAGCAACATGGGAAACCGAAGAATCAATGAAAGAACGTTACCCTCACTTAATCGCTGGTAAGATTTTCGGGGACAAAAATCTCTTAAGGGGAGAGAGTTGTAACGGCCCGATTACGACCCTAATCGGAATGGTGGTTTTGGGACCACGAATCCGAAATTAAAAGGAATATATATATTTATATATATATATATATGTGTGTGTGTGTGTTTGTGTGAATTTATTTATTTTCGTGTTAAATAAATATATTTGAGTATGTGCTCGTATTTGTAATTTTAAAATTCTAGTTGGAGGAAATAATCTAAGAGAAAGGATTATTTTGCAAAAGTGAATAAAAGTAGTTTTAAATTAGTGGGGTAGCTATATTAAATTGTCTTTCTTATGGTGAGGATTTAAATTGCAAATATCCACTTAGTCATAAGAGAGGACGGCATTATGCTCTACTAAGTGATTTATTTAATTGTTTATTTTGGTTTAGTGGGAATATGAATATGATATAATAATAAGACCACCATTGCATGCTCATCTTTTAATTTTTCCTCACCGAAACTACTAGAAAGAAGAAGAAATTTGGTTCTTGCATATTCGGTCTTCCCAAGCAAAATTTGGTATGTGTTGTTTAGATTTCTTTTATAATTTTTGTATCTTCGAGATGGTTGTTTGGAGTTTTACAAAGCCCATATGGAAATTTTTGTTTTGGTTGTGTTTCTCATGAGATACCATTGATGAGAAATTGAGGTTTTTATTGATTATTAGTGAAATATAGATGATAGATTGGTAAGTTTTATTCTTACATTTTTTATGAAATTGAGTAGGTTTGATTTTATAGTTAAAATAATTAGTTGAGAGAATAAACGTTAAAATAAACAATTTGTATGAATTTACGTAGGCAAGATATACATTCGGCTTTAAAGGATGTTAATTCAATTTTAAGTAATTTGTGAGTATTATGTTAGGGACTAAAGTGAGTAGATTATAAAAGTAAGGGGTAAATTGGGAAATTGGTATTATGTGTCTACGAATCAAATTGATTGAGTATGAATTTGAATGAGTTTGAATTTGAATTATTTAGATCAAGAGCAAAAGGAAACCGGGTTGGATCGGGGAAAAGCTAAATTAAATGAATAGCCGAGAAGCGTAATTAAATCAACCTGTCAGTAAGATTTTTAAGCATTTAAATTAAACCGAATGTCTTATTATCTATGTGTGTATCAATATAAATGTAGATATAGATAAGCATGGAGAATGTCAAATTGCATAATGTGATGGTAAATTGGAATTACAAAATGGATGGATGTGTTTTCTTATAGACTTTGGATGTGAGATTATGAAATAAATATTGATTGTTGATGATGCATAAGGTTTGAGGGGTATTAAAGTATGATATTAACGTATCCATAATAATTCAGTTCCTTGATAGGGATTTGGCCGAATGTAGTATCACTATTGAATTTGAAATATATATTTGAGTTGTGAATATATGTACGTGTATAATTGCAATGCGATGGATTTGATATTGGTTGTTCTTATAAATGCAAAAAGGGGTACTATGCGAATGAATTAATACCCGGGCACTAAGTTTGAAACTGGTTAAAGTTGCACTAAGTGTGCGTAAATGATAAGTAACGACACTTAGTGTGCGATACGTTACTGAGAAAATTGCACTAAGTGTGCTTAAATGATAAGTAACGGCACTTAGTGTGCGATACGTTACTGAGAAATTTTATTATGTTAATATGTAGATTACAAGGTTCGTTAAATAACAAAATTTTCTAATATTATCATGTATGCGGGAGGGATCGATTGAAATATCAAATATTATACCCGAATGATTTACCTATGAAAGGTATGTTAATGAAAGGTATGTGATATATATATATATATATACACATTACCTTAAAGTTGATGGTTACTTGAAATATTGTATAAGATTCGGTACATATAGATTGTATGTGCGAAATTTCTATTATGTGGTGGTAATACGTGGGGATATGTATATGTATAATTGTGATGTAATGAAATATTTCTTTTATAAACGTTGTTTTGAATTTATTCTTGAATAAGTGATCTTTCGGCTATGGTAAGGCAAAATGGTTTAATCATGATATTTGGAGTAGTTTATTTACTTATAAATTGCTTAAATCTTACTAAGCTTGGAAGCTTACATTAAATGTGGTTGTTTATGTGTTGTAGATCTCGTTTAGGTGCTCATCTTGTGCTTGAGATCCATATTCGAAGTTCATCACACTATCAACAAAGCTTTGGTGCCATTTTTGTTTATAAGTTTAAAGTCTATGGCATGTATGAGCTAGCTTTTGTTTGAATACTTTTGAGGTTGTAATTCCAAGCCATGCGAAAATGGCTAACTATAATGTTTAAGTTGATGCAATTATTAAACCGTATTATATATATATGAGATGTGCATAGTATGTCTTTCAAATATTTGGTGATTTGGCTATGGATTTAGCATGTTTCGAAGGCTCTAGTCTTTATTTTTGTATGAGTTATGCTTGAAAGATGGTTGATGATATGACATTGAGATGTGGTTTGGTTAATTGATGAAATGCAAATTTATTAAGTACTAAGCAATCAAAAATGAATGATCATTTCGGTCATGTGATACAAGTTCAAGAGAGAGATATATTTTACTTTATGATTTTTGCTAAAAGGTATGAAAGAGTCGTGTATTTTCGGTTTGCACAAAGGTTACAAGGAATATGTAATTTTTCTTGTTTAAATTATAAGTATTAAAAAAATTACTTCATGAGAAAAATTTGAACCATTTGTGCATGATATTAATTTTTGTAAAATGTTTATGACAGAATTGTGGCAAGTGATTTATAAACATTCGGTCTTAGTAATGCATGAATTGAGATCCGTTTTATTTTGTGAATGATTTATAAGTACTTGGTAAAAGGGGAATGAATTGAGGTAATGGTATAATTTTAACGTTCGTGTATCTTAGTATTAGTTATTTATATATGGTTATTGACTTTTATTGAGTAATGTAATGTCTATAGCCTAATCCGGCGACGGGTATAGGTTAAGGGTGTTACATCCTCCTCCTCCTATACCTCAGCCAATTCATGTGGCTCTACAAGGTATTAATGTAGTGAGGATATCGAAACCCCCGGCGGGGCTGAGGAGTTTAGAGCTAAGGTTGATGATGACCCTGAGAGGGCAGAGTTCTGGTTAGAGAACTCGATGAGAGTATTCGATGAACTCTCTTGTACGCCTGAAGAGAGCTTGAAGTGTGTCGTATCCTTGCTGAGGGACTCGGCATACCATTGGTGGAAGATGTTGACGTCAGTGGTCCCGAGAGAGCGGGTGACGTGGGACTTCTTTCTGGAAGAGTTCCGGAAGAAGTATATAAGCTAGAGGTTTACTGATCGGAAAAGGAAGGAATTCCTTGAGTTGAAGCAAGGAAGAATGTCAGTAGCGGAATATGAACGTGAGTTTGTTAGGCTTAGCAAATACGCTCAAGAATGTGTGTCGTCAGAGACCATATTGTGTAAGAGGTTCGAAGTTGGACTAAATGAGGACATCAAACTCCTAGTGGGTATTTTGGAGTTGAAAGAATTTGTATTGTTGGTCGAAAGGGCAAGTAAGGCCGAAGAGTTGAGTACAGAAAAGAAAAGGGCTGTGAGTGAAGCCCGAGATGCTAGAAAGAGGCCGATGGGCAAGTCGTATCAAGCCCAATCGAAAAGGTCCAAGGAAGTGAGTCCTAGGACGACGGCACCAGTGGGTTATTCACATCAAGACTTGGGCAATACTCGTTCGGGTTCGAGAGTCCAAGCTACCTCGATGGAAAGTGTGGGCAATCCAAAGAACAAACCGGAGTGTCCAAGTTGTGGTAGATATCACACCGGAGAGTGTTGGGGTAACAGTCAGAACTGTTATAAGTGTGGTTCCCCCGACCATTTTATCCGAAATTTCCCCAAGAGGAATGATAAGAAAGAGAAGCTAGAGATGAGATCCAATGATGTGTCTGCAAGGGGTAGACCACCAAGGAACTCGAGAGGCGGGAATAGTGGTAGAGGTGCATGTAGAGACTCTGCTGTGAGACCGGAGGGTCGAGCACCTGCGATGATGTATGCCATTCGCGCTCACGAAGAGGCATCCTCCCCTGATGTGATAACGGGTACTTTTTCTCTCTTTAACACCCTTGTTATTGCTTTAATAGATCCAGGGTCTACTCATTCTTATATTTGCATGAGATTGGCATCTAGTTTGAGTATCACTGTTGAGTCTACGGACTTTGTGGTTAAGGTGTCAAACCCGTTAGGTAAGCATGTGTTAGTGGACAAGGTGTGTAAGAATTGTCCTTTGACGATTGAGAGTCATTGCTTTCTGGCAAACCTAATGTTGTTGTCGTTTGATGATTTTGATTTAATCCTAGGCATGGATTGGTTGACTACCCATAGTGTCTTAGTGAACTGTGGTAATAAGTTTGTTGTTTTGAAATGTGAGAGTGGAGATGTGGTTCGGGTTGAGTCAGGTGGATCGGATAGTCTACCAGTGATGATTTCTTCCTTAGTGGCTGATAAATGCTTGAGAAAAGGGTGTGAGTCCTATCTTGCTTTTATGTTGAATACTCGAGAGGTTGGAGTAGAGTTTGAAACAGTGCCAGTGGTTTGTGAGTATCCGAATGTATTCCCGGCAGAGTTACCCGGATTACCTCCAGTGAGAGAGGTTGAATTTGGGATTGAGTTAGTTCCGGGAACGACACCTATTTTGATTGCTCCGTATAGGATGGCACCTTTAGAGTTGAAAGAACTAAAGGTTTAGTTGCAAGAGTTGACAGATAAGGGTTTTACAAGACTGAGCTACTCACCATGGGGTGCTCCGGTATTGTTTGTGAAGAAGAAAGATGGGTCTATGAGGTTATGTATAGACTATAGATAGCTTAACAAAGTGACGGTTAAGAATAAGTATCCTTTACCAATGATTGATGATCTTTTTGATCAACTGAAGGGAGCTACAGTGTTCTCCAAGATTGACCTGAGGTCCAAGTGAATGCACCGGCGATTTTTATGGATCTGATGAACCGTGTTTTCAGACCATATGTGGACAAGTTTGTAGTTGTCTTCATTGACGACATATTGATCTATTCTTGGGATGAGAACGATCATGAAGAACATTTGAGAATTGTCTTGCAAACTTTAAGAGATAAGCAGTTGTACGCTAAGTTTAGCAAGAGTGATTTTTGGCTCCGTGAGGTTGGATTCCTAGGATACATTGTGTCGGGTGATGGTGTTAGAGTTGACCCGAGTAAGATATCGGCTGTTGTGGATTAGACACCACCGAGGAACGTGTTAGAAATTAGAAGTTTCTTGGGATTAGCAGGATATTACAGATGTTTCGTAAAAGGGTTCTCTGTGATTGCTACCCCGATGATGAAACTATTGCACAAAGATGTCAAGTTTGAATGGCCTGAGACATGTCAACAGAGTTTCGAGAGACTGAAGACATTATTGATTGAGGCGCCGGTTTTGGTTCAACCAGAATCGGGGAAAGAGTTCTTGGTTTACAGTGACGCATCGTTTAATGGTCTCAGTTGCGTGTTGATGCAAGAGGGTAAGGTAGTCGCTTACGCCTCAAGACAGTTGAAACCGCACGAGAAGAATTATCCGACTCATGATTTGGAGTTGGCTGCGATTGTTTTCGCGTTAAAGATTTGGCGACATTACTTATATGGTGAGAAGTGCCGAATGTAACATCCTGAAAAGGGCCTATGCATTTTCAGTTTAATTGTACGAAATGACATGTCTTATGTGTTATGAATATATTCTGAATATTTTTGGAAACTAGGAAATGTAAGGAAATGATTTAGAAATGATTCAAAAGAGGAAAGCGAACATTTTTGGAAACTAGGAAATGTAAGGAAATGATTTAGAAATGATTCAAAAGAGGAAAGCGAACATTTCTGGAAACTTGGAAATGAAAGGAAATGTCAAGTTTAAAGAGGAAAACGAAAATTTTTGGAAACTTGGAAATGTAAGGAAATGTCATAGAAATGTTAAGTTTTAAAGTTCAAAAAGGGGAAACTAAGGCAAGGTGGTCTTAAGAGAAAATGTATGTGAAATATGACATACAAATAGCCTTGGTAAAATGGCTACAAGGCACCACTTAGGGCCTAGCAAGTGACGCCATGTCCAAAGAGAAAGGGGCCAAGGTTCGAGTCACATAGGAAGCAAAATAAAAGATTTTTATTTTGCTACAATGAGCAGGGAGTTGGACGGCATGAAGGCTCTTAAAGAGGAGTTTTATCCTCTTTAAATTTCGGTTAAATAAGTGGATAAATGAGGGATAATTATTGGTATAATTAAAAGGATTATTTCTTTTAATTTTAAATTAAAGGGGTAAAGCTATCAAAATAGAAGAGTGGTGGCCAAGTAAGGGAGTCTTGGCCTAGTAATTTCGGCACAAGGAGGAGAACTAAGGCCATTCATTCATTCTCTTCCCTCTGCCAAATTTTCCTAGCAAAATCCTCTCTTCTCTGCTATCTTGTCAAAACTGAAATCTTTAGCAAAGCAAGCCGATTTCTTCACCTTTCTTCTCTTCCTTTTTCTTTTTCTCTCAACCTTCCAAAAGCCGAAGGTTGTGAGATCATCATCTAGCCATAACCGAATCCCTGAAGGTTGAAGTGAAGGTGCAATCGATTTCTTCAAATAAGGGTAAGATCCAAGTTTGGTTTCCATTCTTTTATATTGTAGACTTATCGAAATTTAGGGACTAATCCCTATTATTGATTTTGGCTGAAATATGGAAGGATCTTTCGGGATTATCAGAGTAGGCGACTAAAAGGAGGATTTTTCGGGATTTAAAGCTTCAAGGTAAGACATGTGAATATTCGGCCAAAGGCCATTAATTATGTTTAAGGATGAAATCGGATCTAACATGAGTCCATAGGTATTTCGACAACTCCCTAAGCAAGTGAATCTTTTCGGGACTTTAGAATCCACAAGGTAAGCATATAAGGTATTCGGCCAAGGCCTATTTTTGGTATTTAGAACTGTTTCTTATTTATTCAAAAGCCGGAAACTGACATAGCTAAGTGATTTAATGGCTAGCCGATTTCAAGAAGGAACTCAGCAAGTTTTTGGGATTTGATCGGCACAAGGTAAGTTTTGGTTACAATAATCCTTCGGGATTCAGTCTTATGGCCGAATAGGCTTTTACTAAATAGTAAGGGATTGACCAAATGTAGGGATTAAGGATCTAAAGCGATAGATCGATTTTTTTTTTTTCGGGATTTCAAGGAATACGCTAAGTTAATCAGGTGTGTACCTCACACTACTTCTTAATTTATTTATGGCATTATTTAATTTGTATGTGACTGTAAGAATGTGCAAGAATATGGCTAAGGTACCGTGAATGGTACAAAGTACCCAGGTACGTATCCTACTCCTACTAGGATTATGAAACATGTTATATTTAATATGTGATAAGAATGTGAAAGTTGGCATGTTAATGCATAATATATGTTATGGGGCACATGGGTTATTGAAAAGGGGAAGTGAATGTGGTGACCTAAGACCACGAAATCGAATGTGGTGACCTAAGACCACGATAATCGAATGTGGTGACCTAAGACCACGATATCTCGAGTGTGGTGACCTAAGACCACGAATACTCATAAGGGCGATGAGCACGTCAAGCTGCAAATGATCGCGCTTCGATGGTGTGTAGCGGATGGAGGGTCGACTTAGTAGTCCCCACGGTGTGCAGGTTGGTACGGGGATGTGTAGCGGATGGCATATAGGTTTGGGTTGGGATTACATCATTATTTTGATCTATTATGTGAATTGATATGTGATGTGATTACGTATGCCTAAGTTGTTAAGATTTAGTGTTGTAGTACACATTGAGTCTGTTGACTCACCCTGCTGTGGGAACATGTTTGTGTGATGAACAAGTGATGGACCGAGACGGCAGAACTTGTGGTGGCCATGCTCAGCTTGAAGTTTTATTTAATTTGGACATTTTAATTTATTTAAGCACTTTATAAATTTTATTTTGGGTTTTATTTGATGTAATAAGGCCATAGTGAACTATGTTAATTTCTGTTCTATTTACTATGTGATGAAATTTTATTAGAGCTTAAGTCAATTTAGTTTAAGAATAAACTTTAAATATTTTGTCACTCGAGGAAAATGGGTTTTTAACATAAAACAAACTTGTTCTCAACTCAAGCCCAACCCACAAACAAACTTTCTTCAAAACCCACAGTTTTTCAAAGGTAATAAAGGAAATGTGAACTGGTTTTCTTCAAGGAACATACCAGATCCGGTCAAGGCTCGTGGGTCGGGTTTGGGATGTTTCAGTTTGGTATCAGAGCCCATTTCAAACTCTCGACCTGAGGTTTAAGGCCCAAAACGTTTTCGAATCGAGCCCAAATAAGTTTTATAAAAATATTTTATGAAATCAGCAGGTTTTCTGGCATGGCACCCAAGTCTCCGACCCGAGGTCCACCAGGTGAGTACCCTTATCCCTTGTGTGATTTTTAATATGATCTGTAGAAGGGTAGAAATGTAATGGAACGTAGAATAGTATGATAGGTACTTGAACCGTAGGTCTAGTCTACTCAAACACAAATACATAAGACTTAAATGCCTAAACAAACCTATGGCTAAGTCGCCGAGTTAGGGTGTGGTAACCCCTGTGCGCATGTCTAGGATTGGATCTGGAAGAGACTAGTATTTAAGCAGTCCTAGTGACTCACCTCCTCTTCACCGGAATCCTACCTGGTGCGTAGCTTCGGTTCACCCTAACCAAGAAGACTCAGTGGGTGTGGCAACCTCTGTGCGCATGTCTAGGACCGGTTTTGGTGGGAGCTTGGTACTTAAGCAGTCCGCGTGACTCACCTCCTCTCCACTCGAATCCTACCTAGTGCGTAGCTTTGGTTCACCCCGACCAAGAGGACTCGGTCATAGGCTAAACACAATAACTAAAACCCGAAAGGGAACTAGCCGTGTTTTTTATAAAAAAAAAACTAGTTCTAAAACTCTTAAAATTACCCTTTTTTCGTGAGAACTATTTTTACAAAATTTTTCAAAAAATTTCCGAATTGAAAATTACTAAAATACCCCTAGCGGTAAAATTACAAAAATGCCCTTGGTTTATGAAATTTCCAAAATACCCCCGAGATTCAAAATTTCCAAAATACCCCTGGATTTCAAAATTTTCCAAAGTACCCCAGGAATCCAAAATTATCAACACATTCTTATTGACAAAATCAACAAGGAACCTTATCTTAAAAAACTACGAAAATACCCCTGTAGGACAAATTACGAAAATACCCCTGGGTAGTGGAAAAACAACAACAATGGAAACTACAACATTTCTCGAATGAACGGAAGTTCATAATTGATTGATGGATGTATGAATGCAAAAGCGTGTGCATGTATGAATACGAAAGAACCACTCCTAAAATCTCTTTTCATAAAACTTCTTCGCGGGTAATAAGTGAAACAAGCACTAATTCATAAAACTTTTTAATCGGATCGCGACGGTAGAAATGAGCTCTAGGGACGTGGTCGAACGCATTCACGAGGACACGGTAGAGGTAGAATGACCGTGTCGGAACCCGTTAGATCGGTCGTGGTCCGACAACGAGATGCCACCACCACCCCCTGTGTTGGTGTTGAGGCAAAGCGCAGCTACGCATAGGATGATCCGTGTGTCGCAGGCGTGGCCGCGAGTTCTAGAGTTGGTGGGTGTGCAGAGGAAATTCGGGAGCCCAAAGTTGGTACCGAGCGACTTCGTACAACGAGGCCGAGGTGTTCCGTGGAGTGTCGGGAGTGGCACCCAGATCACCGAGTATTGGTTGGAATCAACCGAGCGGATCATGGATGAACTAGATCTAACCCTCGAAGAGAAGGTGAAAGGAATGGTGGCGTTCCACGCGATGAAGCGCACCAATGGTGGCTCATGATTCGTGATGGTGCCACGGTGAGGATCCGACGTGGGACTATGTTAAGACGGCTTATCGGGAAGAAGTATATCGGCATCTCGTGATAATCGATGAGTAAAGGAAGGCATTTATGGGGCTGGTTCAAGGAACAAGTCCGTGGCGCAGAGTATGAAGTCGAGTTTCGAGGTCGAGCCGTTATGCTCGAGGAGTGGTGGCTACGAGCATGAACGGTGTGTCCGATTTGAGGACGGTTTGAGGGATGATTTAAGGCTGTTGATAGCTCCGTATCAAGAACGAGAGTTTTCTACTTTAGTAGAGAAAGCTAAGGTAGCTGAGGGGATTAAGGATTCTATAAAGCGGAACTTCGACCAGAACAGGCAGAAAAGAGGCTTTGGTTCGTCAGGATCATCTGGGAATAAAAGGCCTAGAGTTGATAGGCCGCGAGGTCAGCAAGGCGCCACAGGAGGGCAGTATCGTCCTTGTGACCAGTGTGGGAAGAAACACTTAGGAGAGTGTTGGAAAAAGATGGGAGGATGTTTCAGGTGTGGGTCTAAGGACCACATGATTAAGGATTGTCCAAAGAAGCCGGAGGAGAGTCGGCCGCCACTGACTCGTAATGTTCATCAGTTTGGTAGAGGTGGGACAGCTGAGCCCCAACGTGGTCGTGGTCCGAATAATAGAGGTAATGGTCTTTGGCAGAGGACGAGGAACACCGGCGAGAGGTGCCGCTACATCGAGGCAAGGCAACCGGGTTTGGTTTATGATTCCGTAGGGGAGGATGGAGACGCACGGACGTCATAACCCAGACGTTCCTTATATTTGGGAAACCTTATTATGCTCGATTGATGTGGGCTCGACCCATTCCTATGTTGCATGTAGTGTAGTGGAAACACTAGGCCTAGACTCGAACTCTCTCGATAGGCGGATGACTCGTAGTAAGCCCATTAGGCCAAACCGTAGTGGTGGATAAGATCTTCAGAGTGTACCCCTAGAAATTGGGGAGTGAACTTTGGGTGACTTAATGGAGTTACCCTTCGGAGAATTTGACCTCATACTTGGGATGGATCAAGCTAGTAGAGCATCGAGCCGTGTTGGATTGTGCGGCTAAACGAATGGAACTAAGAACCCGGAGGGTGAGGTGATTATCATGATAGGAGAAAGAAGAAACTACTTGTCTAATGTAGTTTGGCACTAAAGGTCGAAAGGATGGTTGGAAAGGGTGCAAGGCGTTTTTAGCCTTCGTAAGTGCGTTAGATGGAAAAGAGGAAGGAGTCAATGGAGTTAGAATTGTAAAGGACTTTGTGGATGTGTTTCCAGAGGAATTACCAAGAATACCCCCAGATAGGGAGATGGAATTTGGAATAGACTTGCTACCAGGAACAGCTCTTGTGTCAATCGCCCCATACCAAATGGCGCCAAAGGAGTTAGTTGAGCTCAAGGCTCGATTCAAGAATTCTTTGGATCGTAGGTTCATCCGACCCAGTGTGTCTCCATGGGGAGCACCGGTCTTGTTTGTAAAGAAGAAAGATGGGACTATGCGAATGTGCATAGACTATCGTCAGTTGAATAAGCTGACCATCAAGAACAAGTACCCTTTGCCAAGGATAGACGACTTGTTCGATCAGCTTAAGGGGGCCGCCGTATTTTCAAAGATCGATCTAAGGTCTGGATATCATCAGTTGAAGGTGAAGGAGGCAGATATCCATAAGACCGCCTTTAGGACAAGATACGGCCATTATGAGTTTGTAGTAATGCCGTTTGGGTTGACGAACGCTCCAGCCGCGTTCATGGATATGATGAACCGGGTCTTCCAACCCTACTTGGATAGGTTCGTCGTCGTGTTCATCGACGACATCTTAGTATACTCGAAGTCAGAGGATGAGCATGATGAGCACCTACGGATAGTGCTACAAGTATTAAGGGAAAAGAAGCTCTATGCCAAATTCAGCAAGTGTGAATTTTGGCTTAAGGAGGTGGCATTCTTAGGACATGTGGTATCCGCAGAGGGAATAAGGGTGGATCCTAGGAAGATCGAGGCAGTGTTGGATTGGAAACCACCTAGGTCCGTGGCTGAAATCTGAAGTTTCTTAGGTTTGGCGTGCTATTACAGGAGGTTTGTAGAAGGGTTCTCGTCAATAGCCGCGCCTTTGACAAAGTTATTGAGGAAGGAAGTACCCTTTGTATGGACGGATAAGCAACAGCAGAGCTTTGAGAAGCTTAAGAAGGTCTTGACTGAAGCTCCAGTGTTAATTCAGTCGGAGGCAAGGAAGGAGTTTGTGGTATACTGTGACGCTTCGCATACGGGATTAGGGTGTGTTCTAATGCAAGATGGAAAAGTGGTCGCTTATACGTCTCGGCAGTTAAGGCCTCATGAGGTTAACTACCCAACTCATGACTTGGAATTGGCGGCAGTGGTCTTCGCTTTTAAGGTGTGGAGGCATTACCTTTATGGAGAAAACTCGGTGATCTACACAGACCACAAAAGTCAAAAGTATCTGCTGACTCAGAAGGAGTTGAACCTAAGACAGCGAAGGTGGGTGGAGCTATTAAAGGATTATGATTGTTCGATCGAGTATCCCCTGCAAGGCGAATGTGGTAGCAGATGCCTTAAGTCGGAAAAGTGGTGTCGGATCTAAAGGCGATGTTCGCACACTTAAGTTTGTATGATGATGGAAGTCTACTGGCAGAATTGCAAGTCAAACCCACGTGGTTGAATGAAGTAAAGGAAAGTCAATTGTTGGATGAGGACTTAAGTGCTAAGCTACAGCAAGTACGTGAAGCGGAGAGTTAGAAGATTATGGTGTTAATAATGAGGGAGTATTGTGCTTCAAAGGAAAGGTCTGTATGCCAAAAGACGAGGAGTTAAGACAAAGGATTCTTCGGGAGGCGCATAGTAGCCCATATGCTATGCATCCCGGAGGTACTAAGTTGTACAGGGATTTAAGGGAACAGTTCTGGTGGCCTGATCTTAAGCGGGAAGTTACTGAATTCGTGGGGAAATGTCTGACGTGTCAGCAAGTTAAGGCTGAACACCAAGTTCCATCGGGATTACTTCAGCCAATCGAGATTCCACAATGGAAGTGGGCAAGAACCACCATGGACTTCGTTAGTGGGCTTCCCCTTACGCCTACTAAGAAGGACTCGGTATGGGTAATAGTGGACCGTTTGACCAAGTCTGCGCATCTCATTCCAATAAGAATGGATTATTCTCTTCAGAAGTTGGCCAAATTATATGTTGCGGAAATTGTGAGGTTGCACGGAGTACCGGTATCGATCATCTCCGATAGGGACCCAAGGTTTACGTCTCGGTTTTGGAGGGCACTTCATCAAGCTTTAGGCACTAAGTTAGACTTCACTACGGCTTTTCATCCACAATCAAACGGGCAGTCTGAACGGGTTATACAAGTGTTGGAGGATATGTTGAGAGGCTGTGTGATGGATTTCCGAGGAAGTTGGGAAGACTATTTACCTTTAGCTGAGTTCGCCTACAACAACAGCTATCAGGCTAGCATTCGGATGGCACCATATAAAGCGTTGTATGGTCGGAAATGTCAAACACCTACTTGTTGGACTGAGTTAGGAGAACGTCAAGTTTTGGGCCCATAGTTAGTGGCAGAAACTAAAGAGAAGGTTGAGATAATCAGGGCACGGTTAAAAGAAGCCTCTGATAGGCAGAAGTCGTATGCAGACCTTAAACGGAAGGAAATAGAGTTTGAAGTGGGAGATCAAGTGTTTCTGAAAGTCTCACCTTGGAAGAAGGTGATGAGGTTTGGTCGCAAAGGGAAGTTAAGCCTAAGGTTTATAGGGCCCTATCGAGTGTTGAAGCGAGTTGGACCAGTGGCATATCAGTTAGAGTTGCCATCGGAATTGAAGCAGATGCACGATGTATTCCATGTTTCCATGCTACGGCGATATCGATCTGATCCATCTTACGTAGTACCGGTTGAAGAGGTGGAGCTAAGGCCAGACTTATCCTACGAAGAGGAGCCGATTCAGATTTTGGAACAAGACGTGAAAATGTTGCGGAGGAAGTCAGTTCCTCTAGTCAAAGTGTTATGGAGCAACCATGGATCGGAGGAAGCTTCGTGGGAGCCAGAAGAGGTAATGCGACGGCAATACCCTCAATTATTTTAGCTAGGAAATTTCGAGGACAAAATTATTTTAAAGGGGTAGAACTATAACATCCTGAAAAAGGCCTATGCATTTTCAGTTTAATTGTGCGAAATGACATGTCTTATGTGTTATGAATGTATTCTGAATATTTTTGGAAACTAGGAAATGTAAGGAAATGATTTAGAAATGATTCAAAAGAGGAAAGCGAACATTTTTGGAAACTAGGAAATATAAGGCAATGATTTAGAAATGATTCAAAAGAGGAAAGCGAACATTTCTGGAAACTTGGAAATGAAAGGAAATGTCAAGTTTAAAGAGGAAAACGAAAATTTTTGGAAACTTGGAAATGTAAGGAAATGTCATAGAAATGTTAAGTTTTAAAGTTCAAAAAGGGGAAACTAAGGCAAGGTGGTCTTAAGAGAAAATGTATGTGAAATATGACATACAAATAGCCTTGGTAAAATGGCTACAAGGCACCACTTAGGGCCTAGCAAGTGACGCCATGTCCAAAGAGAAAGGGGCCAAGGTTCGAGTCACATAGGAAGCAAAATAAAAGATTTTTATTTTGCTACAAGGAGCAAGGGAGTTGGACGGCATGAAGGCTCTTAAAAGAGGAGTTTTATCCTCTTTAAATTTTGGTTAAATAGGTGGATAAATGAGGGATAATTATTGGTATAATTAAAAGGATTATTTCTTTTAATTTTAAATTAAAGGGGTAAAGCTATCAAAATAGAAGAGTGGTGGCCAAGTAAGGGAGTCTTGGCCTAGTAATTTCGGCACAAGGAGGAGAACTAAGGCCATTCATTCATTCTCTTCCCTCTGCCAAATTTTCCTAGCAAAATCCTCTTTTCTCTGCTAACTTGTCAAAACTAAAATCTTTAGCAAAGCAAGCCGATTTCTTCACCTTTCTTCTCTTCCTTTTTCTTTTTCTCTCAACCTTCCAAAAGCCGAAGGTTGTGAGATCATCATCTAGCCATAGCCGAATCCCTGAAGGTTGAAGTGAATGTGCAATCGATTTCTTCAAATAAGGGTAAGATCCAAGTTTGGTTTCCATTCTTTTATATTGTAGACTTATCGAAATTTAGGGACTAATCCCTATTATTGATTTTGGCCGAAATATGGAAGGATCTTTCGGGATTATCAGAGTAGGCGACTAAAAGGAGGATTTTTCGGGATTTAAAGCTTCAAGGTAAGACATGTGAATATTCAGCCAAAGGCCATTAATTATGTTTAAGGATGAAATCGGATCTAACATGAGTCCATAGGTATTTCGACAACTCCCTAAGCAAGTGAATCTTTTCAGGACTTTAGAATCCACAAGGTAAGCATATAAGGTATTCGGCCAAGGCCTATTTTTGGTATTTAGAATTGTTTCTTATTTATTCAAAAGCTGGAAACTGACATAGCTAAGTGATTTAATGGCTAGCCAATTTCAAGAAGGAACTCAGCAAGTTTTCGGGATTTGATCGGCACAAGGTAAGTTTTGGTTACAATAATCCTTCGGGATTCAGTCTTATGGCCGAATAGGCTTTTACTAAATAGTAAGGGATTGACCAAATGTAGGGATTAAGGATCTAAAGCGATAGATCGGTTTTTCTTTTTTTCTGGATTTCAAGGAATACGCTAAGTTAATCAGGTGTGTACCTCACACTACTTCTTAATTTATTTATGGCATTATTTAATTTGTATGTGACTGTAAGAATGTGCAAGAATATGGCTAAGGTACCGTGAATGGTACAAAGTACCAGCACGTATCCTACTCCTACTAGGATTATGAAGCATGTTATATTTAATATGTGATAAGAATGTGAAAGTTGGCATGTTAATGCATAATATATGTTATGGGGCACATGGGTTATTGAAAAGGGGAAGTGAATGTGGTGACCTAAGACCACGAAATCTGAATGTGGTGACCTAAGACCACGATAATCGAATGTGGTGACCTAAGACCACGATATCGAGTGTGGTGACCTAAGACCATGAATACTCATAAAGGCGATGAGCACGTCGATCGCAAATGTTGCGCCTTCAATGGTGTGTAGCGGATGGAGGGTCGACTTAGTAGTCCCCACGGTGTGCAGGTTGGTACGGGGATGTGTAGCGGATGGCATATAGGTTTGGGTTGGGATTGCATCATTATTTTGATCTATTATGTGAATTGATATGTGATGTGATTACGTATGCCTAAGTTGTTAAGATTTAGTGTTGTAGTACACATTGAGTCTGTTGACTCACCCCATTGTGGGAACATGTTTCAGGTGATGAACAGTGATGGACCGAGACGGCAGAACTTGTGGTGGCCATGCTCAGCTTGAAGTTTTATTTAATTTGGACATTTTAATTTATTTAAGCACTTTATAAATTTTATTTTGGGTTTTATTTGATGTAATAAGGCCATAGTGAACTATGTTAATTTACATTGTATTTGCTATGTGTGAAATTTTATTAGAGCTTAAGTCAATTTAGTTTAAGAATAAACTTTAAATATTTTGTCACTCGAGGAAAATGGGTTTTTAACATAAAACAAACTTATTCTCAACTCAAGCCCAACCCACAAACAAACTTTCTTCAAAACCCACAGTTTTTCAAAGGTAATAAAGGAAATGTGAACTGGTTTTCTTCAAGGAACATACCAGATCCGGTCAAGGCTCGTGGGCCGGGTTTGGGATGTTTCACCGAATCTTTATGGATCACAAGAGTTTGAGATATTTGATGGATCAGAAGGATCTGAATTTATGACAGAGACGATGGCTTGAGTTGTTGAAAGACTATGAGTTAGTCATTGATTACCACCCGGGAAAAACGAATGTGGTTGCGGATGTCCTGAGTAGAAAATCCTTGTATGCTCTAAGAGTTATGAGGACGAGTTTGGCATTGTCTGATGATGGTGCTATTCTGGCAGTGTTGAGAGCTAAGCCACTATTTGTTCAACAGATATGTGAAGCTCAGAGAAATGACTGTGAGATGTTAGCTAAGAGAGATAAGCGTGAGTCAGAAAGTGATTCTGATTTTCGAGTGGGCTCGAATGATTGTTTTCTGTACCGTGACAAAATTTGTGTACCAAGAAATGAGGACTTAATCCGAAAGGTTTTGCATGAGGCCCACGGTGGATGTTTGTCAGTACATCCGGGCAGTACGAAAATGTATAATGACTTGAAGAAGTCTTATTGGTGGTCGGGTATGAAAAGAGATATTTCAGAGTTCGTGACAAAGTGTCTGATTTGTCAACAAGTGAAAGCTGAGCATCAAGTGCCTTCGGGATTGCTTCAGCCAGTGATGGTACCCGAATGGAAGTGGGATCGGGTTACCATGGATTTTGTGACGGGGTTACCAATGACTCCGAAAAAGAGAGATACTATGTGGGTTGTTGTGGATAGACTAACGAAGTCGGCTCAGTTTATTCCAGTACGTGTTGATTATTCACTGGATAAGTTAGCTGAGTTGTATGTTGTAGAGATAGTGAGGTTTCTTGGTGTACCTGTGTCTATAATATCGGATAGGGATCCGAGGTTCACTTCGAGGTTTTGGAAGAGGTTTCAAGAGGCTTTGGGAACAACGTTGAATTTCAGTACTGCGTTCCATCCGCAAATCGATGGTTAGTCTGAAAGAGTGATTCAAGTTCTCGAAGATATGATTCGATTTTGTGTGTTAGAATTCGAGGGTAGTTGGGAGAGATATCTACCTTTAGTCAAATTTGCTTACAACAACAGTTATCAGTCAAGTATACGGATGGCTCCGTATGAGGCCCTGTATGGTCGTAAGTATCGGACTCCTTTGTATTGGACCGAGCTTAGTGAGAAGCGGATCCATGGGGTCGATCTAGTAAAAGAGACCGAGGAGAAAGTGAAAATAATCCATAATAGTCTGAAAGTTGCTTCGGACCGACAGAAGTCGTACGCGGATCTGAAAAGAAAAGAAATTGAGTTTGAAGTGGACGACAAAGTGTTTTTGAAAGTGTCCCCATGGAAGAAGTTTATGAGATTTGGACGAAAAGGAAAATTGAGTCCAAGATTCATAGGACCGTATGAGATTACATATAGAGTTGGACCAGTAGCATACCGATTGGCTTTGCCGGTAGAGTTGGAAAAGATTCATAATGTGTTCCATGTGTCGATGTTGCGACGGTACCGCTCCGATCCTTCACATGTGTTTCCTTCGACGAAAATTGAGATAAGACCGGATATGTCTTACGATGAAGAGCCGATTAAGATCTTGGCTCGAGAAGTGAAACAGTTGAGAAATAAGAGCATAGCACTAGTGAAAGTGTTATGGCAAAAACACGGTGTGGAAGAGGCTACGTGGGAAACGGAAGAAGCTATGAGAGAGCAGCATCCAAACCTCTTTACTGGTAAGATTTTTGGGGGCAAAAATCTCTAAAGAGGGGAGAGTTGTAACATCCCGATTTAGGGCCTAGTCAGAATAGTGGTGTGAGACCACAAATCCAAGGTATATGAATGAGTTTTTGAGGTTTATGCTATGTATGCATGCTAGTGTGAAAGTTTCATGAAGCAATTTTGTGAAATTGCAGTTGAATTGTCTAAAACGACTAAATTGCAAAAGTTGCAAAATGTGAGATTCTAGAAGCTATTTGTGTGAAATAGCTTTAGAATATTAATTAGAGGTCCTTAAATGGCAATTTTCCCAATTTCTAATTTTTGGACAAATTTGGGCATGGATGAGTTAAAATAGAAAGTTTATCAAAAAGGGCATTTTGGTCATTTAACAATTAAGTTATTAAAATAGGAGAAAAGATGAAAAAATTCATTCATCTTCTTCTCCAAGGCTGCTGAAAATTTGAGAGAGCCATTGTTAGGGTTCTTCAAAAATTTCAAGCTTGCTAGTAAGTGCATCTAGCCTCGTTTTTTATATTCTTTGTATTTTTGAAGCCCTTGTTGCATGAGTAAGCTATTTTTAGCTATTTGATGAGCTATGATGGATGTTCAAAAATGTGGCCATGTATGACATGCATGTATTTTGATGTTTTATGGAAGATTATGAAAGCTTGATGTAGTAGAAACATCTTTTGCTAAATGAGTTTCCATAGAAAATGCATGTAGGGACTAGTTTGTGAAAGTCTTAAGTTCGGTCATACATGTGTGATGTAGTGAGACTTGATGATTGCTTTAGTTGAGTAAGTGATTCGGCTAAGCATGAAAGGCTAGGAAGTTGAATAAAAATCACTTTACGAGCCTTGGGCCAACAGTGTAATTATGAGAAAGATTTGGGGCAAAAGAGTAATTTTGCCAAAGTATGAGATGTGGGTCAATTTGGTCAATGTGTGTATTGATGAGTTGAATTATCGTTATAGATCAAGAAAGACGAAGCCCAGATCGAAACCGAGGCAAGAGCAAAGTGGTGGACTAAATTGCACGTTTCTATACTTTTGAGTATCGAGGTAAGTCTATGCATAAACAATGCATTCATACTTATAATTTGTTAATGCTAGCTAGTGTATAGCATGGTTGAGAATGATTGGGAACCTATGTGGTTCAAGTGAAATTAATGGATGAATGATTAAGTAAGTAGATTTGTGAATGTGTTGTGATAATGCTAAATGGTAGGCTAAGTGCGTTACCATCCTAATGCATATTGACGATGAGCTGGCTATGTGCGATGCTATCGTTAGGTATATTATCTAGTGGGCTATGTGCGAAGCCACTATGAATACCTTGTTGGTAGGCTAAGTGCGATACTACCTTATTAATTGATTGTGGTGGGCTTAGTGCGGAACCACCGAGAGATTTGTTGTATGGATGTGATAGTGAGTAGCATAGCTGTGTGAATGTATTATTGAGAAATAATAATGTGTTGTATATTGTGTAAATGTGATATTGAATGCAGGGGTGCATGTCAGTGGTTATGAGTAAGTGACTCATGATGTGTCAGAAATGTGGTAAGGGATAGAAAGAGTAAGCATAGTTGTACATTATATGTTAGTATAATGCTAATTGTTGTTTAGCTTATACTATGTTGCTTAATTGTTTATGTGTAAACTTACTAAGCTCAAAGCTTACCCTCTTTCTTTTCCCTTGTCTTATAGAGTAAAAGTGTTGAATCGAGATATGAGGATCAATTGGAAGATCGCCCAAACTATCAGCACACTCTAGTACATTAGACTCAATGTTTTGTATATGGCATGTATAGGGGCTAGACAAGTTAGTGAATTTTTTTGTTTATGGCTATGATGTGTTGGCCTTTAGATGGATAATCTATTTTGTATAATGCCATAGTTGTTGGCACTTTATTATATGAAAAGATGAAGTTATCTATGTGAGATTGTAAGACTTTGAGTTGATTATGGATGTGTTGAATGAGTGCATGATTGTGTATGCTAGAAGGGTGAAAAGAACTTGGCAAATAGCTTTGTTCTTGTCCATGTGGATAGACACAAGGGCGTGTGTCTAGGCCATGTGTGACACACGGCCAGCCCACGAGCGTGTGACTCAGCCGTGTGTCCCCTGCATGTTAGTATTTTAAATCAGAATAGACCACGGACTAGCCACACGGGCGTATGTCTAGGGCGTGTGGGATTAATCAGTGTTAGCCACGGGCTAGTCACACGGGCGTCTGTCTAGACTCTAGGCTGTGTTAAGGTAGTCAGTGTGCACCATGGGCGGAAGGCACGGGCGTGTGCCCTAACTGTGGGGCATTGGCAGAATGCTTGAGTTTTCATGCACGGGTAGTGACCATGGGCGTCTGTAACATCCACGGGCGTGCCAAATCTTACACGGGCGTGTGAGCCCTGTATAGATGAGAAAATTTTAAGGTCGTAAGAGTTTTCGATATGGTCTCAAGAGCCCTCGTGTGTTTCAGAGAGGCCTCGTAAGTCGGGATTGAGGTTGTTGTGATGGCCAAAGAGAGTGGTCATGTTGTGCCTAAGTGGCGATCTTGAGGTCTTTAATTCGGTAACACCTCGTGCCCGGTTCCGGCGTTGAATATGGGTAAGGGGTGTTACACAGACTCTGCGTGAGAAGCAATTGTATGCAAAGTTTAGCAAATGTGAGTTTTGGTTACGTGAGGTTGGTTTTCTGGGGCATATTGTATCAGCTACGAGAATACGAGTTGATTCGAGTAAGATCTCAACTATTTTAAAATGGAAGCCTCCGAGAAATGTGTCTGAAGTCCGTAGTTTTCTAGGACAAGCGGGATATTATAGGCGGTTTGTGAAAGGTTTCTCGATGATTGTGACTCCGTTAACAAAGTTGTTACAGAAAGATGTTAAGTTCGAGTGGTCAGAAAAGTGCCAGCAGAGTTTTGAACAGTTGAAAGCATTGTTGATGGAGGCACCCGTGTTCGTTCAACCTGAATCGGGTAAAGAATTCATAGTTTACAGTGATGCATCGTTGAATGGCTTGGGATGTGTGCTGATGCAAGAAGGCAAAGTAATCGCTACGCCGAGGCGATTAAAGCGCGCATGAGAAGAATTACCCGACACACGATCTTGAATTAGCCGCGATTGTATTTACATTGAAGATTTGGCGTCATTACCTATTTGGTGAGAAATGTCATATTTTTATATATCATAATAGCTTAAAATATCTTACGACTCAGAAAGACTTGAATTTGCGACAGAGAAGATGGTTAGAATTGTTGAAAGACTATGAGCTTGTGATTGATTATCATCCGGGTAAAGCTAATGTTGTTGCGGATGCTTTGAGTCGAAAGTCTATATGTGCTTTGCGAGCAACGAATACTTAGATGGATCTATGTGATGATGGTTCTGTTTTGGCTGAGTTGAAAGTGAAGCTGATGTTTATACGTCAGATTTGTGATGCCCAGAAAAGTGATGATGAGATGATAGCAAAACAAACTCAATGTGATTTGAATTCTGATTCAGAATTTTGAGTTGATAACGATGATTGTTTGAGATTCAGAGATCGGATTTGTGTTACGAGGAATTTGAGTTGATTCAGATGATTTTAAACGAAGCTCACAATAGTCGTTTGGTGTTCACCACAGGAGTACAAAAATGTATAACGATTTAAAACAGTTTTATTGGTGGCATGGTATGAAACGGAGTATCTCAGAATTTGTTTCGAGATGTTTGGTTTGTCAGCAAGTTAAAGCTGAACATCAGGTTCCATCCGGTTTGTTACAACCGATTATGATTCCTGAGTGGAAATGGGAGAGAATCACGATGGACTTTGTGTCAGGATTGCCTTTATCTCCGAGAAAGAAAGATGCAGTTTGGGTGATAGTTGACAGATTGACAAAATCAACTCATTTTGTTCCGGTGAGAACAGATTATTCACTTGATAAATTAGCTGAATTGTATATTTCTGAGATTGTGAGATTACAAGGGGTACCATTATCTATTGTATCTGACAGAGATCCAAGATTTACCTCGCGATTTTAGAAGAAATTGCAAGAGGGTTTAGGTACAAAGCTGCATTTCAGTACTGTATTTCATCCGCAAACGGATGGTCAATCCGAGCAGATTATTCAGATTCTTGAAGATATGTTGAGATGTTGCATTCTCGAATTTGAAATCACGTGGGAAAAGCATTTGTCGTTGATTGAATTCGCATACAATAATAGCTTTCAATCTAGCATTAAAATGGCACCATATGAGGTTCTTTACGGTCAAAAATGTCGAACTCCATTTTATTGGACTGAGTTGAGTGAAAATAAAATTCACGGGGTTGATTTGATAAAAGAGACTGAGCAGAAAGTGAAAGTGATTCGTGACAGTTTTAAAGCAGCGTCAGATCGTCAGAAGTCTTATGCAGACTTGAAACGGAAAGATATTAAATTTGAGGTTGGTGACAAAGTATTTTTGAAAGTGTCTCCGTAGAAGAAAATACTTCGATTTGGCCGAAAAGGCAAGCTGAGTCCGAGGTTCATCAGGCCGTATGAGATCATCAAAAGAATTGGACCGGTTGCTTATAGATTGTTGTTGCCACCTGAATTAGAAAAGATTCATAATGTATTCCACGTATCGATGCTACGCCGATACAGATCTGATGCATCACATGTGATTGCTCCTACTGAGGTCGAGATTTAGTTAAATTTATCGTATAGTGAAGAACCGATCTGAATTTTGACACAAGAGATTAAAGAGTTAAGAAACAAGAAAATTTCTTTAGTGAAAGTGTTGTGGCACAAACACGGAGTTGAAGAGGCTACGTGGGAGCCTAAAGATGTTATGAGAGAGTAATATCCAAATCTATTCACTGGTAAGATTTTCGGGGACGAAAATCCCTAAGGGGGGAGAGTTGTAACAGCTCAGTTTAGACCCTAGTCGGAACAGTTGTTTCGGGACCACAAATCTGAGGTCAGAAAAATATTTTAATATTATTTTTGGTGTTTACAGTATGTGATTAAGTTTGTGTGAAAGTTCTGTGTGAAAATTTTAACGTTTGTGTGCTTAATTTGAGAAAAGGACTTAATTGCATAAAATGCAAAAGCTGTGTGCTGATTGTTAAAGTGCTTAATTGTCATGACTTCTTAAATGAAAGGTCCTTATGTTGTTAATAAACCTTTTTATAGTAAATGGATGATAATGGCATGGAATTGGTTGTTATTATTAAAATTCATTAAGGGTAATTTAGTAAATGATGAATTAATATGGTTATAATTAAAATAAAACAAATTAGATGGCTATTACTCATATTTCTTCCACCAAAAATAGAAAAGAAGAATAGCCATTGAAGCTTTGTGATTTTCGGCTAGGGCTTAGCTTGATTGAAGTATGTTTTTTACTCGATTTTTGATAATTTCTATGTTTTTGTGATCGTCGCCTAGTGTTTTAGCTAGCCCATGTTTAAATTTTAGAAATTAATGGAGATTTTGAGATAAGCCTTTGATAAATAAGTGAGCTTTGTGTTGTTAGTTGGTGGAATATGAAAGCTTAGTGTTGGGTTAACATAGTTTGTATTTGGATTTTTGGTGAAATTGAGAAATTTGGGCTAAATTGTGAAAATAATATTTTGAGGAACTAAAATGTGAAATAAATGAAATATATGGGCTTGTATGAGACTAAGGAGAATTCGGCCTAAGCATGGTGTAGTAAATTTTTGTGTATTTGATGATTTTATGAAATAGGGACTAAAGTGTTGAAATGTGAAAATGTGAGGGCTATTTTGTAAAATGCCCTAAATATGTGTGTTTGGACTAAATTGAATGAATTGGTGATTGAATGAGTTAAATTTGAATATGTATAGACCAAGAAAGGAGAGATTCGGATCGAGATCGAGGCAAAGACAAATTACTCGATTGATCGGCTAGTCTCGGCATTTCGACGTCCGAGGTAAGTTCGGATATAATATATGTTCTTAAAGTATGTATAAATGCTATGAAATGATTAGTTATGTGAACATTGGATTAGTATTGATATGTGTGGAATTGAGTTAAGTGGCACTAAGTGTGCGTATTTGGAAATGAGACCGAGATGATTAGCACTGTGTGTGCGAAATAGTAGAAGCTTTGGCTTATTGATTTGGCACTGTGTGTGCGATACCAAGATAAGTTCAGTTTAAAGTACAGGCACTAAGTGTGCGATGACATTTATGCCTCGGCTACGAAATTGGCACTAAGTGTGCGATTGAATCAAACAAATAACAAAGGCTGATCGAAATATAATATCTAGCATTGAGTAGCATGGTTGGTGAATAACTATGTGTTGGCTAAGGTATGTATTGAACCTTTGTGGTTGATAGAATTATGTATGGAAATATGAATGGTGGAGTGAGTATATTAGCTATGGATGATATGGTGTGAATATTTGAGAGTTGATCTATGTGATGGATTAACTTTGTATATTGTATTTGAATTATTAAATTGAATGTATTATGTTACGAACTTACTAAGCTCTTACTGTGTGAAATGTCTCTTTATTTTACAGTGTTTTTAAAGCAAGCTCGGATCTGGGGATCGTCAGCGACTCAATCACACTATCGGCTATCTATTTCGGTACTTTTGAAAGATGTACATATTTGGTATATGGCATGTATAGGCTAGTGGTTATGGTATGTTTTATAATGTTTGGACCTTGCCCTGTGATATGGCTTGGATGTTGAATGTTGATGGTTTATATGTGAAGCTATGGAAATGATGAATGTGGTATGAAATAGTGATTATGGAAATGGTATATTTCATGCTTGAATTGGATGATGAGAATGGTATTTTAAGTGTGAATTTGAGGTATGACTAGATGATGCTTAGTTATATGATTGAGTTGTGAATATGATGTTTTAGATGGATTTATTTGAGTATGGAAATAAATGATGTAATAGATGATTAGTTGGTGCTTGAAATGGTATGTTTTAATTGCATTTGAGGCATGAATTGGTATTGGTATGATGCTTATAGGTGATTTCAAAGTGTGGATGGTAATTTAGCCTTGAAAATGGCCTATAATTGCCCACAAGGTTGAGCACACGGGCGTGTGGCTCGACCATGTCTTTCGAGTTTGTAATTTGAAACAAGTCAGGCTCGACCACGGGCTGGACACACGGGCATGTGACTGGCCGTGTGGTGCAAGTCAGTGACGACCACGGGTGAGGCATACGGGCGTGTCTCAGGCCGTGTGGACAAGTCAGGGCGTGTCCGAGGCCGTGTGAGGCACACGGCCTACCCACACGGGCGTGTGACCTCTGTAACTTAGAAAAATGTTTGAATTTCGAAAATTTTTGTATGTGCTCGGTTTAGTCCCGACCCCTTTTTAACACGTGTTTAAGGTTTCATTGACCTATTTAAGGGACTATATGAATGTAAATTGTTATGTTTGGTTGTGATTTGTTATGAAATGTTCGGAAAAGATTAGTAATGCCTCTTAACCCTAATCTGGCGACGGTCACGGGTTAGGGGTGTTACAACACATGCTATCCTTAGTCCTAGAATTGACTAAACCGTAGCTTTGATACCACTAAATGTAACACCCCTTGCCCGACCCGATCGTCGGATTTGAGGTAAAGGTTGTTACATTCATTAACGGAGCAACTACAGTCAAATTCATGGTAAACTAATCATTCACACGTGCAATTCAATGTCAAACACATTCATTCCAGATTAAATAATCCATTTTGAGTCTTAATCGAGCTTACAAAAGCTTTTTTGCCAACCCAAGCACGAAACATGACCAAATTGTAAAGCTTTAAAAGTTCAAGGCCAACGTTGTGACGTCATCTCTTCCACATCGTGACGTCGCCAAAACATTATGTCACATTATGACATTAGACCACTCGACATTGTGATGAGGAAAGATGCTCATCGGGATAAAGACCCTATTTTTGTTAAAAATGTACCATTTTCTACCTATTTTATAACTCCAACTATAATCATTCAATAAGTGCATTACACACCATTTCCAAATTACTTAAAACTTACCTAATGTAACAGCCCGGTTTAGACCCTAGTCAGAATAGTGGTTTCGAGACCATTAATTCGAGGTCAGAATAATATTTTAATATTATTTTCTATGTTTACAGTATGTGATTTAGTCTGTGTGAAATTTCTGTGTGAAAATTTTATCGATTGTGTGTTTAATTTGCAAAAAGGACTTAATTGTATAAGGTGTAAAAGCTGTGTGCTAATTTTTAAGTGTCAAATTATGGATGGCTTTTTAAGGTGGAGGCTTTATGAGGCAAATAGTCCATTTTTTTAAGTTAGTGGATGGTTAAATGACTTATAAACCATAATGTTAATTTGTCCTTTATGATAATAAAAAGGTTAGATATGTCATTTATGTATTAAAATGTAATAATAATAAAACAAAAAGATGAAAGTGGTCATCTTTTATGCATCCATTTTTGACTGAATTAGCAAAGAAGAAGAAAGGAAAAAGAAAGCTAGGTTTCGGTTGATGTTAAGCTTGATTCAAGGTATGTTTGAGCTCGGTTTTTGATAATTTCTACGTTTTTGTAATCGTTGCTTTGTGCTCTACAAAACCCATGCTTAAATTTTGTGAATTGATGATTTTTATAAAATGTGCCATTGATGAAATGGTAAGCTTTGTGATGAGTGTTGGTGTTAAATGAAAGATATGTGTTTAATGAACATGTTTTATTCTTGAACTTTTGATGAATTTAGCTAATTAGGGCTAAATTGAGAAAATAGCATTTTGAAGGATTAAAATGTGAAATAAATGAAAGGTGTGGCCTTGTATGAATATAGTGAGAATTCGGCTAGGCATGGGTGCAAGCTAATTATATGAATTTGATGATTTTGTGAAAGAGGGACTAAAGTGTCGAAATGTAAAAATGTGAGGGCTATTTTTTAAAATGCCCTAAATATGTGTGTTTGGACTAAAATGAATGATTTGGTGATTGAATGGATTGAATTTGAATGTGTATAGACCAAGAAAGGAGAGGTTCAGATCGAGATCGAGGCAAAGATAAAGTGCTCGATTGACCGACCGTTTCGATAGTTTAACGTCCGAGGTAAGTTCGGACACAATACGAACATTTAGTTATGTTAAATGTTATGAAATGAATGTTATAATGATATTGAAATGTGGATGTTATGTGAGAGTTGAGTTTGAGTTATGTGGCACTAAGTGTGCGTATTCGAAAACGTGATCGAGATGATCAGCCACTGTGTGTGCAAAATAATATAAGCCGACTTTATGGTTGGCACTATGTGTGCGATACCGATTGGAAGAGCGATTTGATATAAATGCACTATGTGTGCGATGATAATTAAGCTTCGGCTAAATATCAGGGCACTAAGTGTGCGATTGAATTATAGAAGAGACGGAAGTGGATCGAAAGGGAAAAGTGAGTATTGAGTAGCAAATGTAATTGACTACTAGGTGTTGACTCAGGTACGCTCGGAACCTATGTGGTTGATGAATCCATGAATGAGATTATGAAATGTTAAATGAGCATTTTAGTTTTGGATGGCATGATATATATATGTATATGTGGAATAATCTATGTCATGATTTGTTTTATTATAATGTATCATGTTACGAACTTACTAAGCTTTGAAAGCTTACTGTGTGATTTGTTTCTCTGCTTTGCAGTGTCAGTAAAGCTTGCTCGGATCCAGGAATCGTCAGCATCTCAATCACACTATCGACATTCTATTTTGGTACTTTTGGAAAGATGTACATAGTTGAAATATGGCATGTATAGGCTAGTTGTTTTGAATCATATTTAAGATGTGTAAATAGCCATGTGATGTGGCTAGCTAAGTGTTGGTAATGTGCATGAGTGAATATGGTATTTAGTGCATATTTTGATATGGCATGATGGTAATGAATTAGCATATGAATGGTGAATTCAATGATGAATTAATGCCTTAGTGATTTAGTGAGGTTATGGATGATTTATACCTAGATTTACATGTAATTTGGTTGTATAAAATGGCATGCTTAGAAATGAGATTCTATGTGATGATATGATGATTGTTGGACATGAAATTGGTTGCCAAATTGTGTGTATAAAGATGCTCAAATGTGTTTGTAGGATTGACCCATGTGGCTGGTATTTTGGCCTTGCAAATGGCCTAATTGAGCCATACGGTTTTGCAGCACAGGCGTGCCTAGTCGCCGTGTGAGAAAGTCGAATATGGCCTAAGAGTACGGCCTTAGCACACGAAGTCTTGGGTGGCCGTGGGTGTAAAGTCAGATTTGACCACGGCCAAGGCACACGGGCGTGCTTGGTGGCTGTGGATGGGAAGTCAGATTCGACCACGGCCAAGGCACACGGGCGTGCTTGGTGGCCGTGGATGTGAGGTCAGATTCGACCACGGGGAAGACACACGGGGGTGTCCAGCTGCCGTGGGAGGCACACGATTTGCCCACACGGGCGTGTATCCCCTGAAACCTAGAAAAGTTTTTAAATTTCGAAAAGTTTCTGTATGTGTTTCGGTTTAGTCCCGACCTATAACAGCCCGGTTTAGACCCTAGTCGGAACAGTGGTTTCGAGACCACAAATCCAAGGTCGTAAATATATTTTAATATTACTTTTGGTGTTGATTATGTGTGATATAGTCTGGGTGATAATTTTATTGACTGTGTATCAAATTGTGAGAAAGGACTTAATTGCATAAAGTGTAAAATGATGTGTGTTGATTGTTATATGCTTAATTGATGTTGTCTTTATAATGAGGAGGATTTATGATGCAATTTGGCCAAAATTAAGTATAGTGGACGGCATAAGGCAAAAATATACATTATTTTATATTGTTTTAATGGTTAAATATTAAAAACATAATATATGTTATAATAATATAATAAAAGAAAGAAGATAGTGGCATTATTCATCCTTGTTAGCCGAAAATAGCAAAGAAAATAAAAGAAAAAGAACACTAGGGTTCGGCTAGTTTGAAGCTTAATTAAGGTATGTTTTGACTTTGGTTTTTGATGATTTTTATGTTTTTGAGATTGTTGCTTAGTCTACTATCAAGCCCATGTTGTAATTGGAAGAATTTATGATGTTTATGAGATGTGCCATTGATGAAAAGGTGAGCTTTGTGATGAATATTGGTGTTAAATGGAAGATATGTGTTTAATGAACATGTTTTGTTCTTTGATTTTTGGTGAATTTAGCTAATTAGGGCTAAATTGTGAAAATGATAAGTTGAAGGACTAAAATGTGAAATAAATGAAATGTGTGGTCTTGTATGAATATAATGAGAATTTGGCTAGGCATGGGTGCAAGCTAATTATGTGAATTTGATGATTTTATGAATTAAGGACTAAAGTGTCGAAATGTGAAAATGTGAGGGTTATTTTGTAAAATGCCCTAAATATGAGTGTTGGACTAAAATGAATGATTTGGTGATTGAATGGATTGAATTTGAATGTGTATAGACCAAGAAAGGAGAGGTTCGGATCGAGATCGAGGCAAAGATAAAGTGCTCGATTGACCGACCGTTTCGATAGTTCAACGTCCGAGGTAAGTTCGGACACAATACGAACATTTAGTTATGTTAAATGTTATGAAATGAATGTTAGAATGATATTGAAATGTGGATGCTTTGTGAGAGTTGAGTTTGAGTTATGTGGCACTAAGTGTGCGTATTCGAAAACGTGATCGAGATGATCAACATTGTGTGTGTGAAATAATATAAGCTTCAATTTTATGGTTGGCACTGTGTGTGCGATGCCGATTGAAGAGCGGTTTGATATAAATGCACTATGTGTGCGATGATAATTAAGTTTCGGCTAAATATCGGGGCACTAAGTGTGCGATTGAATCAAAGAAGAGACGGAAGTTGATGGAAAGGGAAAAGTGAGTATTGAGTAGCAAATGTAATTGACTACTAGGTGTTGACTAAGGTATGCTCGGAACCTATCTGGTTGATGAATCTATGAATGAGATTATGAAATGTTAAATGAGCATTTTAGTTTGGATGGCATGATATATATATATATATATATGCACATGTGAAATAATCTATGTAATGATTTGTTTTATTATAATGTATCATGTTACGAACTTACTAAGCTCTGAAAGCTTACTGTGTAATTTGTTTCTCTGCTTTGCAGTGTCAGTAAAGCTTGCTCGGATCTAGGAACCGTCAGCATCTCAATCACACTATCGGCATTCTATTTTGGTACTTTTGGAAAGATGTACATAGTTGAAATATGGCATGTATAGGCTAGTTGTTTTGAATCATATTTGAGATGTGTAAATAGCCATGTGATGTGGCTAGCTAAGTGTTGGTAATGTGCATGAGTGAATATGGTATTTGGTGCATATTTTGATATGGCATGATGGTAACGAATTAGCATATGAATGGTGAATTCAATGATGAATTAATGCCTTAGTGATTTAGTGAGGTTATGGATGATTTATACCTAGATTTAAATGTAATTTGGTTGTATAAAATGGCATGCTTAGAAATGAGATTCTATGTGATGATATGATGATTGTTGGACATGAAATTGGTTGCCAAATTGTGTGTATAAAGATGATCAAATGTGCTTGTAGGATTGGCCCATGTGAGTGGCATTTTGGCCTTGCAAATGGCCTAATTGAGCCACACGGTTGTGGCACACGAGCGTGCCTAGTGACCGTGGGGCTAAGTCAGTAGCTAGCCTAATAGCACATGGCCAAGACACGGGCGTGCCTAGTCGTCGTGTGATAAAGTCAGAATATGGCCTAAGAATACACGGCCTTTGTACACGGGGTACTGGGTGGCCGTAGGTGTAAAGTCAGATTCGACCACGGCCAAGGCACACGGGCGTGCTTGATGGCCGTGGATGGAAAGTCAGATTCGACCACGGGGAGGACACACGGGGGTGTCCAGCTGCCGTGGGAGGCACACGGTTTGCCCACACGGGCGTGTATCCCCTGAAACCTAGAAAAGTTTTTAAATTTCAAAAAGTTTCTGTATGTGTTTCGGTTTAGTCCCGACCCCTCCCTAGTATGTGTTTAAGGTCTTATACGCCTTAAAAAGGGACTATTTGTTTATGTTTGATGTATTATGATGATAATTGACTTTGTGTCGTAAATGGGTTGTGAAATGATTCTATTGTCCGGTAATGCCTCTTAACCCTATTCCGGCGACAGTTTTGGGTTAGGGGTGTTACATTTTATTGGTATCAGAGCTACGGTTTAGCCGATTCTCGGACTAACGTAGCGAGTGTGATTCTAGCTATACATGCCATATATGAAATTGCGATAGTGTGATGAATTCTGACAGTTGAAAATGTGTTTTCATATAGTAATGGATCCCGATCGAGCAGTTGCTAACGATGTAGAAAGCAATGCGCCTGCTCCCGCTCAAGGGACAGCGCCGGCCACATCTAGGCCGAATGATAGTAGTGAAGTAGGAGAGGCTAAGCAGGCCTTCTTCCGAATGATGAGCGAGTGGTTTACGGAGTTCGTTCGAACGAATCCGGCTGCTCCACAACCTCCACCCCCACAAGTACCTGTTGTGCCACAAATTGTAGATCCGATCAGATTGAATAAACCCACTGTAGACAAGATTCGGAAATATGGGGTTGAGGAGTTTAGGGCTACATCGATGGCGATCTTTGAAGCGAGCCGAGTTTTGGCTTGAGAATACAATCGAGTATTCGACGAGATGTCATTGAACCACGATGAGTGCATTAAGTGTGCGATTTCCTTGTTGAGAGACACGACTTATAAGCGGTGAAAAACATTGATATCTCGTGGTTTTGAGAGAGAATCACACAGGACTTCTTTCAAGTTGAGTTCGTAAAGAAGTATATCAGTCAACGCTTCATTGATTAGAAACGTAAAGAGTTTCTAGAATTGAAACAGGGTCGTTTGTCTATTACTGAGTCTGAACGGAATTCGTAAGACCGAGTCAATACGCTGAGGGAATGTGTTTATTGAAGCTACTATGTGCAAACGTTTCATAGGGGATTGAATGAAGACATTAAATTGTTAGTTGGAATACTTGATATAAATGAATTTGTTGTGTTAGTCGAAAGAGCATGCAAAGCTGAGGAGCTCAGTAAAGAAAAGAAGAAAGACGATTCTGAGGCTCGTGATGAGAGGAAGAGATCGATGAATAAGTTCTCTCAACCTTCAACGAAGAGATTCAGAGATGCAAGCAACCGATCAAATACTTCGTTTGGGCATCCGAGTAGAGATCGCGCAAGACAAAGTGTTGGTCCGAGAATTCAAGCTCCAATGGAATCAAGTATCGATAGTGCCAAAAGCAATAAACCTGAGTGTAGACAGTGTGGAAGGCGACATGTGGGAGAATGCTGGGGCAAGTATAACAATAGAGTTTGTTATAAATGTGGATCCAGAGATCATTTTATTCGAGATTGCCCGAAGATGGTCGAAGAGGAAAATGTTCAGAATGAAAGACCGAGTAATGTGACGGCTAGAGGTAGACCACCCAGAAACACCAGAAATGTGAGTGGAAGTCAAGGGGGGGACTCGACACGGTGTGAGGTCAGAAGCGAGAGCACCTGCCCGAGCCTATGCTATACGTGCGCGAGAGGAAGCATCATCACCAGACGTCATCACCGGTACTTTCACTTTATTTGATACTATTGTCATTACATTGATAGATCCAAGATCAACTTATTCCTATGTGTGTATGAACTTAGTATTGAATAAGAATCTACCTGTTGAGTCTACTGAATTTGTGGTTAGAGTGTCGAACCCCTTAGGCAAGTGTGTTTTGGTAGATAAAATATACAAGAATTGCCCATTGATGTTTCGTGATATATGTTTTCTGGCCAATTTGATGTTACTACCATTCGATGAGTTTGACATAATTCTGGGTATGGATTGGCTTACTCTGCATAATGCCATCGTGAATTGTAAAAGAAAGAGTATTGAGTTGAAAAGTTAGAATGGTGAGCTAGTTCGAATAGAATCCAATGATATGAAAGGATTAGCAGCTGTTGTATCTGCGATGAAAGCTATGAACTATGTGAAAAAGGGTTGTGAAGCTTATTTGGCGTACGTGATTGATACAAAAGTGTCAGAAAAGAAAGTTGAATCTATGCCTGTGGTATGTGAATTTCCAGATGTGTTTCCTGAAGAGTTACCGAGATTACCTCCAATTCGGGAAGTCGAATTTGGTATTGAATTAGTGCCGGGGACCACTCCTATTTCTATAGCTCCGTATAGAATGGCACCAACAGAATTGAAAGAGTTAAAGTCGCAGTTGCAAGAATTAACTGATAGAGGATTTGCACGACCGAGTTTCTCACCTTGGGGAGCTCGTGTGTTATTTGTGAAAAAGAAAGATGGAACTATGAGAATGTGTATTGATTATCGACAATTGAATAAAGTGACGATAAAGAACAAATATCCATTGCCTCGTATTGATGATTTGTTTGATCGGTGAAGGAGCTACATCTTTTCAAAGATAGACTTGAGATCCGGTTACTATCGATTAAGAGTTAAAGAATCGATGTGCCAAGACCGCTTTGAGCGAGGTATGGACATTATGAATTTCTTGCGATGCCTTATGCGGACTAACAAATGCTCCCGCAGGTGTTTATGGATCTAATGAATCGGATATTCAGAATCGTATTTGGATCGCTTTGTAGTGGTATTCATTGATGATATTTTGATCTATTCGTGTGATGAGACGCGACATGCCGAGCATTTGAGAACTGTGCTACAAACTCTGCGTGAAAAAGCTTGTTGTATGCTAAGTTTAGTAAATATGAATTTTGGTTGCGTGAAGTTGGTTTTTCGGGGCATATTGTGTCATTTCTTAGGAATACGAGTTGATCCTAGTAAAATCTCTGCTATATTAGAATGGAAGCCTCCGAGAAATGTGTCTGAAGTCCGTAGTTTTCAGGGACTAGTGGGATATTATAGACGATTTGTGAAAGGCTTCTCGATGATTGCGACTCCGTTGACGAAGTTGCTATAAAAAGATGTTAAATTTGAATGGTCAAAAAAGTGACATCAGAGTTTTGAGCAGTTGAAAGTGTTGTTGACAGAAGCACCAGTGTTAGTTCAACCAGAATCGGGAAAAGAATTCATAGTCTACAGTGATGCATCGTTGAATGGTTTGGGTTGTGTGCTGATGCAAGAAGGTAAAGTTATTACTTATACTTCGAGGCAGCTAAAGCCGCATGAAAAGAACTACCCAACGCATGACCTTGAATTGGCTGCAATCGTGTTCGCATTGAAGATTTGGCGTCACTATCTGTTTGGGGAAAAATGTCACATCTATACTGATCATAAGAGCTTAAAGTATTTGATGACTCAAAAAGATTTGAATTTGAGACAGAGAAGATGGTTAGAATTGTTGAAAGACTATGAACTTGTGATAGATTATCACCCGGGTAAAGCTAATGTTGTAGCTGATGCCTTGAGTCGGAAATCGTTATATGCTTTGCAAGCTATGAGTACTCAAATAGATCCGTGTGATGATAGTGCGATTATAATTTGAGTTGAAAGTTAAGCCGATGTTAAATCTGCAGATTTGTGATGCCCGAGAAAGGGATTTCAAATAATGGCTAAACGATTCGTGTTAATCAAATGCTAAATCAGAATTTCGAGTAGGGAATGCTGATTGTTTGAGATTTAGAGATTGAATTTGTGTTCCAAGAAATTCAAAGTTGATTTTGATGATTTTGAATGAAGCTCACAATAGTTATTTAACTGTGCATCCGGGGAGTACAAAGATGTATAATGATTTGAAACAGTTCTATTGGTGGCTTGGCATGAAAAGAGACATTTTTGACTTTGTGTCGAAATGTTTAGTTTGTCAGCAAGTCAAAGCTGAACATCAAGTTCCGTCTGGTTTGTTACAACCGATTATGATTCCTGAGTGAAAATGGGAGAGAATCACGATGGACTTCGTGTCGGGTTTGCCCTTATCTTCGAGTAAGAAAGATGCAATCTGGGTGATAGTGGACAGATTGGCTTACTCTGCATAATGCCATCGTGAATTGTAAAAGAAAGAGTATTGAGTTGAAAAGTCAGAATGGTGAGCTAGTTCAAATAGAATCCAATGATATGAAAGGATTACCAGCTGTTGTATCTGCGATGAAAGCTATGAACTATGTGAAAAGGGGTTGTGAAGCTTATTTGGCGTACGTGATTGATACAAAAGTGTTAGAAAAGAAAGTTGAATCATGGCTCGTGGTATGTGAGTTTCGGATGTGTTTCTGAAGAGTTCTGGGATTACCTCAAATTCGGAAGTCGAATTTGGTATTGAATTAGTTGGGGACCACTCCCATTTCTATAGCTCGTATAGAATGGCACCAATGTAATTGAAAGAGTTAAAGTCGCGATTGCAAGAATTAAGCTGGTAGAGGATTTGCACGATCGAGTTTCTCACCTTGGGGAGCTCATGTGTTATTTGTGAAAAAGAAAGATGGAACTATGAGAATGTGTATTGATTATCGATAATTGAATAAAGTGACCATAAAGAACAAATATCCGTTGCCTCGTATTGATGATTTGTTTGATCAGCTGAAGGGAGCTACAGTGTTTTCAAAGATAGACTTGAGATCTGGTTACTATCAGTTAAGAGTTAAAGAATCTGATGTGCCGAAGACCGCTTTCAGAACGAAGTATGGACATTATGAATTCTTAGTGATGCCTTTCGGACTAACAAATGCTCCTGCAGTGTTTATGGATCTAATGAATCGGATATTCAGACCGTATTTGGATCGCTTTGTAGTGGTGTTCATTGATGATATTTTGATCTATTCGTGTGATAAGACGCAGTATGCCGAGCATTTGAGAATTGTGCTACAAACTCTGCGTGAGAAACAGTTGTATGCTAAGTTTAGTAAATGTGAATTTTGGTTGCGTGAAGTTGGTTTTTTGGGGCATATTGTGTCAAATTTCTTAGGGATACGAGTTGATCCTAGTAAAATCTCTGCTATATTAGAATGGAAGCCTCTGAGAAATGTGTCTGAAGTCCGTAGTTTTCTGGGACTAGCGGGATATTATAGACGGTTTGTGAAAGGCTTCTCGATGATTGCAACACCGTTGACGAAGTATCTACAAAAAGATGTTAAATTTGAATGGTCAGAAAAGTATCATCAGAGTTTTGAGCAGTTGAAAGTGTTGTTGTGGAAGCACCAAGTGTTAGTTCAACCGGAATCGGGAAAAGAATTCATAGTCTACTGATGATGCATCGTTGAATGGTTTGGGCGTGGTTCGATGCAAGAAGGTAAAGTTATTGCTTATGCTTCGAGGCAGCTAAAGTCGCATGAAAAGAACTACCCAACGCATGACCTTGAATTGGCTGCAATCGTGTTCGCATTGAAGATTTGGCGTCACTATCTGTTTGGGGAAAAATGTCACATCTATACTGATCATAAGAGCTTAAAGTATTTGATGACTCGAAAAGATTTGAATTTGCGCATGCAGAGAAGATGGTTAGAATTGTTGAAAGACTATGAACTTGTGATAGATTATCACGGGTAAAGCTAATGTTGTAGCCGATACTTTGAGTCAGAAATCGTTATATGCTTTGCGAGCTATGAGTACTCAAATAGATCTGTGTGATGATAGTGCAGTTATAGCTGAGTTAAAAATAAAGCCGATGTTTGTACATCAGATTTGTGATGCTCAAAAAAATGATGTTGAAATGATGGCTAAAAGAACTCAATGTGAATCGAATGTTGAATCAGAATTTCGAGTTGATAGTGATGATTGTTTGAGATTTAGAGATCTGATTTGTGTTCCGAGAAATTCAGAGTTAATTTCGATGATTTTGAATAAAGCTCATAATAGTCCATTAACTGTACATCCTGGGAGTACGAAAATGTATAATGATCTGAAACAGTTTTATTGGTGGCAGGGTATGAAACGAGACATCTCTGACTTTGTGTCGAAATGTTTAATTTGTCAGCAAGTCAAAGCTGAACATCAAGTTTTGTCTGGTTTGTTACAACCGATTATGATTCCTAAGTGGAAATGGGAGAGAATTACGATGGACTTCGTGTTAGGTTTACCCTTATCTCCGAGTAAGAAAGATGCAATCTGGGTGATAGTGGACAGATTGACGAAATCAGCTCATTTCGTTCCGGTAAGAACCGATTATTCTTTAGATAAGTTAGCTGAACTGTATATCGATGAGATTGTGAAATTGCACGGAGTACCATTATCTATAGTATCTGACAAAGATCCGAGATTTACCTCGCGATTTTGGAAGAAATTGCAAGATGCTTTAGGCACGAAATTGCATTTTAGTACTGCTTTTCATCCGCAAACAGATGGTCAATCCGAATGAATCATTCAGATTCTTGAAGACATGCTGAGATGTTGCATACTTGAATTTGAAAGTACGTGGGAAAAGCATTTATCATTGATTGAGTTTGCATATAACAACAGTTTTTAATCTAGCATTAAAATGGCACCATATGAGGCTCTTTATGGTCGAAAGTGTAGAACTCCATTGTATTGGAGTGAGTTGAGTGAGAATAAGATTCACGGGGTTGATCTGATAAAAGAGACTGAACAGAAAGTGAAAGTAATTCGTGACAGTTTGAAAGCGGCTTTAGATCGTCAAAAGTCTTATGCAGATTTGAAACAAAAAGATATTGAATTCGAAGTCGGCGATAAAGTGTTTTTGAAAGTATCTTCGTGGAAGAAAATACTTCGATTTGGCCAGAAAGGCAAGCTGAGTCTGAGATTCATCGGACCGTATGAGATCATTGAGAGAGTTGGGTCAGTTGCTTACAGATTGATATTGCCACCTGGGTTAGAAAAGATTCATAACGTGTTTCATGTGTCAATGCTTCGACGGTACAGATCAGACCCGTCACATGTGATTGCTCCTACTAAGGTTGAGATTCAGTCAGACTTGTCGTATAGTGAAGAACCGATCCGAATTGTGGCACGTGAGACCAAAGAGTTGAGAAATAAGAAAATCTCTTTAGTGAAATATTATGGCATAAACACGGTGTTGAAGAGGCTACGTGGGAGCTTGAGATCATTATGAGAGAGCAATATCCACACCTACTCACTGGTAAGATTTTCGGGGACGAAAATCCCTAAGGGGGGAGAGTTGTAACAGCCCGGTTTAAACCCTAGTTAGAATAGTGGTTTCGAGACCACAAATTCGAGGTCAGAATAATATTTTAATATTATTTTCTGTGTTTACAGTATGTGATTTAGTCTGTGTCAAATTTCTGTGTGAAAATTTTATCGATTGTGTGTTTAATTTGCAAAAAGGACTTAATTGTATAAGGTGTAAAAGCTGTGTGCTAATTTTTAAGTGTCAAATTGTGGATGGCTTTTTAAGGTGGAGGCTTTATGAGGCAAATAGTCCATTTTTTAAGTTAGTGGATGGTTAAATGACTTATAAACCATAATGTTAATTTGTCCTTTATGATAATAAAAAGGTTAGATATGTCATTTATGTATTAAAATGTAATAATAATAAAACAAAAAGATGAAAGTGGTCATCTTTTATGCATCCATTTTTGACCGAATTAGCAAAGAAGAAGAAAGGAAAAAGAAAGCTAGGTTTCGGTTGATGTTAAGCTTGATTCAAGGTATGTTTGAGCTCGGTTTTTGATAATTTCTATGTTTTTGTAATCGTTGCTTTGTGCTCTACAAAACCCGTGCTTAAATTTTGTGAATTGGTGATTTTTATAAAATGTGCCATTGATGAAATGGTAAGCTTTGTGATGAGTGTTGGTGTTAAATGAAAGATATGTGTTTAATGAACATGTTTTATTCTTGAACTTTTGATGAATTTAGCTAATTAGGGCTAAATTCAGAAAATAGCATTTTGAAGGATTAAAATGTGAAATAAATGAAAGTTGTGGGCTTGTATGAATATAGTGAGAATTCGGCTAGGCATGGGTGCAAGCTAATTATGTGAATTTGATGATTTTGTGAAAGAGGGACTAAAGTGTCGAAATGTAAAAATGTGAGGGCTATTTTTTAAAATGCCCTAAATATGTGTGTTTGGACTAAAATGAATGATTTGGTGATTGAATGGATTGAATTTGAATGTGTATAGACCAAGAAATGAGAGGTTCGGATCGAGATCGAGGCAAAGATAAAGTGCTCAATTGACCGACCGTTTCGATAGTTCAACGTCCGAGGTAAGTTCGGACACAATACGAACATTTAGTTATGTTAAATGTTATGAAATGAATGTTATAATGATATTGAAATGTGGATGTTATGTGAGAGTTGAGTTTGAGTTATGTGGCACTAAGTGTGCGTATTCGAAAACGTGATCGAGATGATCAGCACTGTGTGTGCGAAATAATATAAGCTTCGACTTTGTGGTTGGCACTATGTGTGCGATACCGATTGAAGAGCGGTTTGATATAAATGCACTATGTGTGCGATGATAATTAAGCTTCAGCTAAATATCAGGGCACTAAGTGTGCGATTGAATTATAGAAGAGACGGAAGTGGATCGAAAGGGAAAAGTGAGTATTGAGTAGAAAATGTAATTGACTACTAGGTGTTGACTCAGGTACACTCGGAACCTATGTGGTTGATGAATCCATGAATGAGATTATGAAATGTTAAATGAGCATTTTAGTTTTGGATGGCATGATATATATATTTATATGTGGAATAATCTATGTGATGATTTGTTTTATTATAATGTATCATGTTACGAACTTACTAAGCTTTGAAAGCTTACTGTGTGATTTGTTTCTCTGCTTTGCAGTGTCAGTAAAGCTTGCTCGGATCCAAGAATCGTCAGCATCTCAATCACACTATCGGCATTCTATTTTGGTACTTTTGGAAAGATGTACATAGTTGAAATATGGCATGTATAGGCTAGTTGTTTTGAATCATATTTGAGATGTGTAAATAGCCATGTGATGTGGCTAGCTAAGTGTTGGTAATGTGCATGAGTGAATATGGTATTTGGTGCATATTTTGATATGGCATGATGGTAATGAATTAGCATATGAATGGTGAATTCAATGATGAATTAATGCCTTAGTGATTTAGTGAGGTTATGGATGATTTATACCTAGATTTACATGTAATTTGGTTGTATAAAATGGCATGTTTAGAAATGAGATTCTATGTGATGATATGATGATTGTTGGACATGAAATTGGTTGCCAAATTGTGTGTATAAAGATGCTCAAATGTGCTTGTAAGATTGACCCATGTGGGTGGCATTTTGGCCTTGCAAATGGCCTAATTGAGCCACACGGTTGTGGCACACGGGCGTGCCTAGTCGCCGTGTGAGAAAGTCAGAATATGGCCTAAAAGTACACGGCCTTAGCACACGGGGTACTGGGTGGCCGTGGGTGTAAAGTCAGATTCGACCACGGCCAAGGCACACGGGCGTGCTTGGTGGCCGTGCATGGGAAGTCAGATTCGACCACGGCCAAGGCACACGGGTGTGCTTGGTGGCCGTGGATGTGAGGTCAGATTCGACCACGGGGAGGACACACGGGGGTGTCCAGCTGCCGTGGGAGGCACACGGTTTGCCCACACGGGTGTGTATCCCCTGAAACCTATAAAAGTTTTTAAATTTTGAAAAGTTTCTGTATGTGTTTCGATTTAGTCCCGACCCCTCCCTAGCATGTGTTTAAGGTCTTATACGCCTTAAAAAGGGACTAATTGTTTATGTTTAATGTATTATGATGATGATTGACTTTGTGTCGTAAATGGGTTGTGAAATGATT
This sequence comes from Gossypium sturtianum, assembly GCA_025698515.1. Classification (NCBI taxonomy): domain Eukaryota; kingdom Viridiplantae; phylum Streptophyta; class Magnoliopsida; order Malvales; family Malvaceae; genus Gossypium; species Gossypium sturtianum. The sequence continues at coordinate 31,356,485 of CM046943.1, read as the reverse complement.
CTATTGTCCGGTAATGCCTCTTAACCCTATTCTGGCGACGGTTTCGGGTTAGGGGTGTTACAACTAAAACATACCAAATAGGTTCAAACATACAATTTCAACTCCATATCAACTTCTAATATCAATTTATCAATTATGATTAAACATTTCAATACCATAAACCAATACCAACCAAATCATTCAAACACCTATATTTACCTATGTTATGTCATATTCAAACATACCATTTCACCATAATTTCAAACACATATGTTCATTTTACAACCTAAAGCCTTTTAGCCCTTAAACATGAATCAAATCAACCAATACATATCTCAAACATATAAATCAAACTTACCATTTTAACTAGGCATCATTTTAGCCATTCAACTTACCTCATCTTACCAATATAACATACTAAGTTTAAAAGGTTCATATATCAACTTCCCAAAAACATCAAACATTGCTAATTCATGCATTAACCAAACCATTTGTCATGAACAACATTCAAAATCATCATATGCACCATATTCATCAATAGTTACCAAAACTCATCAAGACATCTTATACATTAAGGTATATACCAAAACACTTATATACATGTCACAATTCTTGACACAAGATGACCAAAAAGCTAACGCAAAGAGGACAGTGTGAGCTTCGAGATGATCCAGCTTGACGTGTTTTGCAAGGTAACGATCTACAGGAAAAGGGAAACAACTATGTAAGCATATAAAATGCTTAGTAAGTTCATATAGAAACTAAAAGCTTACCTTGATTACTTCAACATAAAAAATTATTCTATTTGACTACCAATTTAACTTTCCTTGGCACAATAAGACATATCTCTACATGCAACATCACTACAAATCAAATACGTTGGTTACGTTCTTAAATCGTAAGCATTGTCAACATTCAAAATAAAATCATATAACAATTTAACATCAAGTATCATCAATACCATTTCATTATCATTTCATGAATTAAATTCCATTTCCAATCATTTGAACATCGCTGGGTGAAACTATAGTAAAATGGACTCAGACACATGAGAATGTAATGCTCATACAAGCTGGCAGTATTTTAGGGTTGCTCACACAAGCTGACATTTTAACAGAATTGCTCACACAAGCTGACATTATATTGAGGTTACCCATCCGGGCTAAACCTACGATACATATAATTCGAGAATTTGCAACAAATTTTAGATCTTGTAATAACATGTAAAATCTCAGATTAATCGATCATATAACCCTAATGGCTTGCTATACATTCCTAACCATTTACTAAGTTCACTCAGGCATCGTTTATATATAACTAACATTATTAATTCATGTACACAATTTCAGTTCTCATTATGAGACATATATTCAGTCAACCATCTCATGTACATCCAGTTCTGTTTCCGTATAACCAATATTCACATGAATTTACAATTCAGTCCATTTTGAGCCATTAGTGCCAAATTCACTAATTCACTTCCATCTAACACATAACTGTAATAGAACAAAATTCAACATAGTATAAAATAAAGTAGTAAGTTTCATATGAACTTACCTGGTTATGTAACGCCCCAAATTTTGGGCCTAGAAGTTTTGAGCTTTGAGCATAAGGACAGTGGGGAGATTACACATATGTGTTTAGTTGTGCAATTTAGTGACAAGAATGGGCCTACTGGTCTGGTGGTTAAGTGGAGTGTTAGTTTGCGATGGGGACCTGAGTTCGAGTCCTTGTGGATACTTTTGAAGAAATATTTTTAAGGTTTTGTTTGTTTTTGTTGAATGTTTTAAATATTTTATTAAATTATTCAGTTTTTTTTTTCTTGTTTTTATTATTATGATTTTCTTTTTCTTTTTGGCACGTTCTGTCCTTTTCTTTTTCTCTGGGTTTCATTTTTTTTCTTTTGAAACGGTGGGGGTGGTGCTCGAAGAATTTTGATTTTTTGGTCGTTGAATCGGCATCAGGACGTTATCATTCACGAAACAGGTGTGGATTCTAATCTGGTTACTACCTTCTACTCTTAAATCGATTGCTAACTTGTGTTGCGAATCCCTTTCCTTCGGCTTTTCGTAATTATGCAATAACTCCATCATTTTTTTGAGTTTATAGATGTTAAAAGTGAAGGGAAAACGTTCATTTCTGATATATGTTGATCGGGAAAGGGTTAGAGACTGTTACTGTGCCTTAAACGGGGTTTTTGGGGTTGGTTCGGAGAGGTTTCATGGCTGCCCCAACGGCCACGGCACACGCCCATGTGGATTTGGGAATTAGGGTGTTTAGGCCAAATTGGGTGCCACATGGCCTGGTCACATGGTCGTGTGGCCGATTTGGGGATTTTTGTCAACTTTCACACAGCCGTGTCCCTCGGGCACACGGGCGTGTGAGATTGGGAATTAGAGTATTAGAGTTTTAGGGTCACATGGCCTGGCCACATGGCCGTGTGACTGATTTGGGGATTTAGGGATTCCACACGGGCGTGTGTTATTGGATACACGGGCGTGTGACACCTACACACGGCCATGTCTACCCTGCACTTGATTTTATCGAAATTAGACAGTGAGTTACATGGCCTGTTCACACTGCCGTGTCCCTGCACCACACGGGCGTGTGCCTCTGTCACACGGGTGTGTGCTACCCCTTACACGGGCGCTCGTATCCCCACACGGTCGGACCACACGGGCGTGTGGCCCTAACTCGCCAAATCTTGATTATAAGGCGATTTAAGTGCATTCGCCATTCTATGTGTTCCAACCCTCGACTAAGCTTACTGAGGGTTGACATGACTCTACCCTGACTGCGTTTTAAGTGTTATTCGTACTTGGTTGTATGAAATGTTAGGTATCGAATCTAAGTGCACAAGTGTGCACGTTTTTGTAACTGAACGACTGATTGTAAGTGACTACTTCTGGATGATTGTCTGAAATTGAATTCTGAATTGGTGCATCCGCATTCATACGTCTGCATACATACATTTGCATACATACATTTGCATATAAAGTATTTTGGGTTGGGATTTTGAAGAGAAGGGAGATTTACGATCTGATCTGGCAGTTTTACTGCAACTCATCGGTATAGCGGATTATCGTATTACACTGTATCTCATGTACGTTAGCTACGCTACGTACCACTATCTGATCTGGCAGTTTTACTGCAACTCATTGGTATAGTGGATTACCGCATTGCACTGTACCGCATGTACGTTAACTACGCTACATACTATCTGATCTGGCAGTTCATACTGCACGTTTGTACCACGGTTTATCGTATTGCACAAGATCTGGCTTATACGCTAGCTTTCTTTGTGTAATTTACGATTTGGCGATTTATCTCGCATTCTAATAGCCCAATTCCCGGAGGGTCGAGGCGGTCCTAATTCCACGAGGTCGAGGACAATGCGATGATCATCGTTCACGGCAACCCAGGATGACATCATGTGGAGTATAAGGCTGGATGGGCTTTTTGAGGTCCTACTAGGAGTGTAGGGATGGGTGGGTTGATTAAATTCCCACAGTAAGTGTAGGGTTTGTAACGCCCCGAATTTGGGCCTAGTAGATTTGGGCCTATTGGGTTGTAACGCCCCAAAAATCCCGAAACTTTAAATTTTCGTGCAACCGAGGTTGGTATGTATGAGTAGCACTTAGAATATTAATTTTAAGGTATTATCGGGATTATTTGAAGTCTTAGAGATAGGGAAGACCATAGGGAAAAATTTATTTTTCTTGCTTTAGTGGACCCTAGTCTCAGGCATTAGGCCTTTTAAGTAGATTAAGGGGAAAATAGGACAAAAATGAGCTTGTGGTCCAGTGGCAAGGTGGCGTCACTAGGGGAGCTACAAGGTGGCGTGAAGAGGTCCAAGGTTCGAGTGGTGGTAAAATGTTTTTGGAGTGTTTAATTTTGCATAGTAGACGGCCAGAGTTGTGTGGAATTTAGACTCTTTCGTTGAAGTGTTTGAATTGGTCTTGGGAGCTGATATATGAGGGAATTTCGGATGGGATAAGGGAGATATCATGGAGAAAAATTAGGAGATGAGAAGTGGGAAGAGTTGGTGCCGAATTGGACTGTGGGGGAAGGTAGGATTCGGCTATTGGCTATAAAAGGAGGTGTCGAATTCCTTTGAGAGGTTCCTTGGGTTCCATTACTTTTCTTTTTCTCCCCCTTAGCCGAATTCTTCTGTTTGCCAAAAAAAAACCCATCATTCCTTTGCCGAATTTTGGTTCTCTCTAGCCGAATTCCCCATACCTTCTCTTCTTAAATTACTTTTCTTGTTCACCTTTAGTTCTAGCCGATCACTTCTCCTTTTATTCTCCCTATTGGTGCCGAATTGTCTCTGTCACCATACTAATCTCAAAAGCCGAATTTAGGCCGCAGGATCGAAAGTGGATTTGGTAAGTATTCGGTTAACCTCTCTTGTACGTTTTGCTAAAAGCCGAAAGGCTATCTAACTGACCTATCGTTAACTCTGTGGTAACAAGGATAAGGTTCAAAGATCGCAAGCGTGGTAGGATCGTTAGCAAGGGTAAGTGTTCTTTACTTCGGTTTAAGGGTTGGCCGAATGGTCATATATGTTGTGAGGGTGACTTGTGTTGGATGCAAGTCATCTATTACTTAGGCTCTAATGTTTAAGTGAGTACAGATCTAGGGTCTAATCGCAGTTGGTGTTAAAGAAATGAGCTATTAAGGCTTGTCGCACACGGTAAGGCTACGGTGAGGTTTCGGTTTTTTGATAAAGTTTGTATTTAGCCTATGATTAATGATTAAGGAATATCGAATGTAGGTTCGTGACTAAGAGAAATTCGCAGCACGCGCTATTACCAGGTGTGTACAAACACTACACACACGATATCGGCAATACCGAAAAGCCGAAAAGCTGAAAGTGGCTAAATGGGCCTGCCGAACTTGTTGGCCCAAAACGGCAATGGTTGATATGTGAGCATGAATGATGAATTGGCATGAACGGTTGTATGATTTAATCGTATTTGAGTCCAATGGGTTATATGAGCATGAAATTGTTTTAACGGGCTATATGAGCATGAAATGGGCTTAATGGGCTATATGAGCATGAAATTGGCTTAATGGGCTATATGACATGAAATGGCCTTTATGGGCCTTATGGGTTTTTAGAAATATATGTTAGGGTTTAATGAACTCTAGGCCTAGTTTGACAAACTCTTGAATAACATAAAACTCTTGTAATAATCAAACATGTCTGTGGAAAAGTCAATAGGTTAGGGTGTGGTAATGGACATATACATGTCTAGGATTGGATCTAGGGAGAGCTTGGTATTTAAGCGGTCCTAGTGGCCCACCTCCTCTTCTCTGGAATCCTACCTGGTGCGTAGTGTCTGTTCACTTTAGCCGCGAGGACTTGTTGATGGGCCAAAGTTCATAACTAAAACCCGAGATGAAAGAAATTACGGAAATACCCCTTTAGGGCAGAATTACGAAAATACCCCTGTAGGGTAGAATTACGAAAATACCCTTGATTGTGAAATGACTAAAATACCCCTATGTGTTAAATATAAGTTTTATGGATGTTACTCATGTGCATGCCGCATTCATAGGATATTCTGTTTAGGATGCATATGGGTGGGAATTATGGTACGAAGGAAGAATTTGAGGATCGCATAGTCGCTGACGGCGTAGTGGATCCCGGTGGCTTTAAGCCCATTATATGATTAGCGACTTTCTTTCGCAACGTTGAATAGTAGTGCCGCTGTGAGTGCTACCATTGGAGTGTAGCGGAAGGGTGGGTCGAGCTAGAATTCCCCACAGGTGTATAAGGTTGGAAGGGAAATGAAGTGTAGCGGATGGATTTTTGGGGAGGGTTTTGCATTACCTTGTTTTGCATATGATATGATATGATCTGATATGAGGTCATTGTGGGCTAAGGCCCAAGACCACCGATTTTGATAGGGCTTAGGCCCAATGTGATAATTGTATATTAAATTGATTGCCAAGGGTCGTACACACTAAGTTTCGAAACTCACACCCTTTTTTTTTATGTTTCAGGTGACGCCCAGTAGACGGCTCGACGTGGAAGAGGGACTCGGTGATGGCCACATTGCAAGTTAATTAGAAGTTTTTTTGTTTATTTGTTTCGAATGACTTTAGTTTAAATCCTTTATTTTCATTGGTTGTAATAAGGCCTTGTATCTCCAATTTGACCGTTACTTATGGGTTTTATTATTATTTTCCTGCTTAATTTTTATTTCAACTTAAATAAATTTCTAAAGTTTAACAAGGTTTTCAAAATAACTATAACCTATGGGCTTTTATTTTAAAACATGGGCTTTCTTCTTAACTTAACAAGATTCAAGGATTTTGGGCTTTTAGGCCTTAGATTTTAACTTAGCAAAATTGTTTGAGATTGTGCCTTTGATGTGACATTCCTGGATTCGGCCATAACGTCTGGGCCGGGTTTGGAAGTGTTACAGGGTTGGATGGAGATGGTGTGTTGGCTGGATGGGTGGGTTATTTTGTAACTCATGTGCACTCATATGCATCTGATTGACACTGTGACTGAACGTGATTCTGCGATTGAATTTGATTGAATGTTTGACTGAAATGTCTGATTATATTGTTTGACCGAAACGCACTCGTGCCTAAGAGAACCTGGTGTGATTGGCTAAGGCCCAATCTAATTCTGATTCTGGAAAGGGCTTAGGCCTAGGTTGTAACTACTGAGAATTACTGCTACTGTGTCCGATTAAGCCATATGACTGTAGAGTTACATATGGTGTACGTTTGGTTTGGGGTGAATTCGCTTAACTGTTATCTGTCTGTAAGTATGTTCTGGTTTTGAACTACTCTAGTTCTCTGTTTCTGCTTCTGTAGTTGAGCTAGTTTGATCTCACACTGAGCTCGTGTAGCTCACCCCCTCTTCTGTTTCCCTTTTTCAGGTACAGTTTTGGATTCTGGATGCTGGACTCAGTACGCGGAGGACTCGGACAGTCTTGGTGGAAATGAGCTATAAGCTTTTATGTTCAGGTTTAATTGTTATTCTTTTAAGTTGAACTGTAAAGATTTATAATACTGTGGCACAACATTTGTTCTAAGTTTTCATTCGTAAGTGTAATACTGTTAAACTTACTGGGTAATTTAAATGATTAAACATTTTCGAATTGATTCGAGATAAATGTTTTCAGAATTAAATTTTTAAACGACTTTATTTGTAAAATTTTCTCACGGTCATTTCGGTGATCAATGTAGCGTTCCGAATTCGGTCTAGACTTCTAGGCCGAGTTTGGGGTGTTACAAGTTAAAACACCAAACAAGCTGAAACTTTAAAGACTAATCTACAAATTTTGCTTTTCCCCGATTATCTTCAATTTGATCCAATTCTTGATCCATATAATTATTCCATTCAATCCATCAATATTAAACATTTATACATTGTATCATGACATGAATGAACCTAGGAAATTTCATTTTTGATACCCCTAAAGTTTTACATTTTATTCAATTTAGTCTCTTAAATCGAAATAACCATAACTTTAAATTTTGAGCTTCAACTTAAAAACTGACCTCAATTAAATTCATTATAGACCCTCTACTATCTATTATTACTAGAATTTCAAATAAATTTTATATTTTATTCATTATAGTCCTTATGAACAAAACTAATCATTAAACTTTACAATCTAGCCCTTTTTCATGTTTTAAGCTTAAAATCTATCAATTTAACACCAATTTCTTCAATAGATCAACAATGGCAACTTTCAAAAACTTTAACAATTTTACAAATTGGTACGTGGGCTAGCTAAATTAAGCTCCTATGACCTCAAAAACATACAGATTACAAAAAAAAGGACTTAGAATTCTTACCTAATCTAAGTTTTTCTTCTCATCTGGACGGAAAGAGGTAGAAGATGAAGTTTAGGTTCTTCCACTAATGTTAGTATATATAGTATAATTAATCTTTAATTAAGTTAGGTTAATTAACTTAATTAATGACTAATCCCACCTTAGTGCATAAATCATCATCATCCACTAACACATATTCCAAAATGGTTAAATTGTCATTTTGGACCTTTGATTAATTACAATTTAAGTCCCTAAATCTTTGGTCAATTAAAAACCTATAGCAATAAGACTTTTACAATTTAGTCTTTGTACCCTAATTAAGCAATTAATTCAACAAATTACCAAACCAAAATTTAATAAAATTTTATACCAACTATGTAAATATTAAATATACGAACTCGGTTTACGAAAATGGGGTTCTGAAATCGCCTTTTTTCACACCACTGAAAAACCAGGCTGTTACACAATCATGTTAGACGAAATTGGTTTCTGGCGGTTGGTGTCATAAATGGTGGTTCAGTAGGGCCCTTACATGGTTTATGTACAGATGTGCCTGGACCAAGGGATTTTTGAGGAGTTCTCATATCGTGGTCAAGCGAGATGTTTGGCGTGGAGTTCACACATTTGATGCTCCAAGAGGTGGTACGAGAGGGGTTTTCTCAAGGTGTAGTGCTTGGGCCTAGTTCCTAAGGAATGGTGCTCTAGGGTATTTATCGAGGTGTTGGCCATGATTCTCGAGGAGTTGTGCCCGAAGGGTTAGGGGTATAACAGTTACAAATTAAGAAGTTAAACTACATTGTTATTTCTATTTGGCATAATGATAAATTCAACTCTTAACATTTGCATCTTTTATCAATTTGACACTTATTCTTTTTTTTTTTTTAGCTAAATTTGGCCATTAACCTTTTAAAAAGAGTTAAATTTGACTATTAACATTTAGAAAAAGAGTAAACTTTTTTTTTAACAGAAATACCAACTAAAACATTAAATTTTTAAACACCATAGTCTGCATGGCAATCCATGTTTACTTCATGCTAATTTTTTTTATTTTTATGAACTATTTATATTTTTTTTTAATTTTGGTGACGTGGCATATAAGACAAATAGTATCATGTTAGCATAAAGTACATGCAAATTCTCTCATGGGTTGCCACATTAACATTGTTAAAAACTTAATGTTTTAGTCAGCATTCCGTTAAAAAAACGAGTTGACTCTTTTTATAAGGTTGAAGGTAAAATTTAATAAGTCAAATTGACAAAAAATACAAACGTTAAAGATTAAATTTATCATTATACTTTTCTACTTTTATTAAACTTTGAATCATGCTTTATAAGATCTTCAAATTAACTGCTTTGTAATAAATATAAGTCAGAATTATAAATGTAACTTTTTTTAAAATACTAGCTTTTATTACAAAACTCCTACCAATTTCTTCCTAATTTTGTTGCGGCTCATATTGGTCTTCTCTTCTTCTATTTTTTAATCTCAAATTCACATTTTCCATTGAAGCCAACAGAACAAGGTTTTATATTTGATTTGTTTGCAAGTGATAAAAATATCATCCATTGTTATTCGCTAATAATTTTTTTTCAAGTCCTTAATATAGTTGCTAAGATTTGTGTTTGTGTGAATGTAGTGGTTGTGCTTGTGACAACATTCTTATACAACACTAAGTTTTAGTTTGATAGTTTTTTTTTTTTTTTTTCTTATTTCTTATAATATGTAGCAAAAATAGGTAATTAGATTAAGCATCAGGTACTTATTGATGGAAAAACATGGTGGATTGCACGGCGGGATTTTAAAATTTTTAATGCATTTAGAATCACATTCGATAGTTAACAACAATAGTATTTGGTTGTGTATTGATTTGCTTTGACAAGTTAAAGAAATTAATTTGTAATTGAACTTAAACTGCTAGTAGAGAATCGTACTCATTTAGGGAAACAACCATATTTTGAGCTATAGACATCAAAACTAAGTGATTCAAAAACCGTTTCTAAGATATATGATATGGGACAAGTATCGCTCAAAAATATGGTCGGAAGGTCTTGAAATGTCAAGTTGAAGTTACTCTTATGAAACCCAACGATTAATCTCAAACTTTTCGTAAAGAACTGCATTGCATTACGAAAACGATCATATCTTAGGCTACAAACTTAGAAATCAAGTGATTCAAAAACCATTTCGAAAAGAAACTGAAGATCTATGATTTGGGCAGAAGAACCACCCAAAAATCTGTCAGAGCATCTCGAAAAGTCTAGTCAAATTTGACCATACAAAATACTACAAGATTGATTTTGGATTCTCATGTAACTTCAATCTTTGCTCTCAATAGGTGTTAACCTTGCTGTCATTGCAGTCCATGTGCATGTCACATCAATAATTAATTAAATTTTAATTATTTATATTTTTTTGTAAAAAATAAATTATATTATATTTTTTTTAAAATTTAAAAAATATCATAAATTAATTAATTGCTAATGTGACATCCACATGGTAGTCAGATATATGTTTACGTTTATTTTAGGGTGAATTGACAAAAAACGCAAATTCAAGAGGTAAAAGAGATGAAAATTAAATGAATGACTAAAATAATTTTTTTTTTGTAAAGTTAAAGGGTCAAATAAGACATTGTGCCTTTATTTATTTATTTATTTATTTGAAAGGCTATAATCTAGGGCTAAGCATAAAAAAATCAACCAAACCAAAAACCAACCCGAACCGAGGTATTTGGATAGTTTATGAAATGCAAGTTCTGCATTTACTCGAAACCAAATCGAATTCTATTTTTTATTTAAAATATATTTAATTTTAAATTTTTATGGTATAAAAATAAAAATTTTATATTTAAAATAATGAAAATAATTTAAAAGTTCTTGAACAATTATTACTTTTTAGAAATTTTTACGAAAAATACCTTTTTAATTTTGTCAAATAATAGTCAAAAGCCATAAAACAAAGCTTATTTTATCAAAATAAGTCTAAAAAATCAAAACAAAAAATTAATACGGAAAAACCAAGAACTGAACTGAATTATGATGGATGGTTCAAAAAATCTAAAAATCTCGACCGAACCGAACCGATATCACCTCTACTAGGTTAAATTCTGCTATTAGTACGTGTACTTTGCAAAAGCTATGGATTTTGTCCCTATACTTTTATTTGATCAATTTCATTCCTTGTACTTTTCTAATTTTCAAATTTTGGTCTTGCCCTAAATGGTAGCAGTTAAATTCAATTATTATTTTTGTACTATGTGTACAGTTGTAGATTTAGTCCATTTTCTTCAACTAGATCATTCTAAGTCCCTATACTTTTCAATTTTTAAAATTTCAATCTTAATAAAAATGACATTCGATAATTCATTAACTGGATTTTAATGAGTGTTATGTAGAAATAATAAGCTGACATGACATTACATATATAATAATATGTTTGGCACAAAAAAATTTGAAAATATCATAACTTTACTTAATGAATTTAACAATTATTGTTTGATGAGAACCGAAATTTTAAAATTTAAAAAAGTAAAAAGACTAAGAAATGAGGAAATAAAAATAGACAGAAGTTTTTATGAAAAATTGACAACAGTCCAAGCATCTGTGAAGATGATGGGCTTGGTCTCAACTTAAGCCCTAAATAGTAATGGCCTGGTTTGGATCGTCGGTATTTAGAATGTACGATTAAAAGATAAAAAGACGTAAAAATTCAGAACTTGAGCAGACAAAGAACAGAAAATGCATTCTCTTCAATTCTCAGTTCCACTCCTACCAACTTCCCGGTTCAAACGCCATTCGGTTCGTTGCGCTAGCGACCGCCAGCAGCTTTTTAACCGCATTGCCCCTGTTTATGATAACGTAACCCATCTTTCACCTCTCTATCCTTTTATTCACCCATTCTGCTTCTTCTCGTAATTTTTGCCTTTGGTTTTGATAACATTTGCAGCTGAATGATTTGCTGAGTTTGGGTCAGCATCGTATATGGAAACGCATGGCTGTATCATGGAGTGGGTTGGTATTCAAATTTCTCCCCCTTTTTTGTTTCGTTGAATTTTTATTTACCAAGCACTGAAACAGGGCCAAAACGGGAGATTCCCTCTTGGATTTGTGCTGTGGAAGCGGGGATTTAACCTTCCTCATGTCTGAGAAGGCCGGTGCCGACGGCAAAGTATGCTTGTTTTGAATTGTTTTATACCAAAGTACAATAGTATCTGAGGTGCTAAGTGTGTAGGTAATTGGCCTCGATTTCTCGAAAGAACAACTATCAATTGCTTCATCACGCCAATACTTGCTTTCAAAGGCTTGCTACAATAACATTGAGTGAGCACTGGTAAATCTTGTTGTTAACTAACTAGTATGAAAATGCTCTTTCAATAATGGAGGTCATAGGTGAAGTATTACAAACTTATCTTCCATTGTGCATAAAACCATTATAAGTTTTGTCTTATCATGACATAATTTGTGTTTGGAATTGAATCTAGATGGGTTGAAGGTGATGCACTCGATTTGCCATTTTCTAATGGTTACTTTGATGCTATTACTATGGGTTATGGGCTGCGCAATGTGGTTGATAAACGTCGAGCTATGCAGGAGATGTTCCGAGTTCTAAAGCCTGGTCTATAGACTATATACTCAAATCTTCTGTTTCTCTTGTTGGCATATAGGTTTTCTTTTTTAATTGAACTTGATGGAAAATTGAAAATACTTTAAAGGTTGCTTCTTTCTGCAGGCTCAAGGGTGTCGATCCTCGACTTCAATAAAAGCATGCAGCCATTTACTGCATTGTTTCAGGTATATACCACTGCCCCAACTTTTTAGATTTTTGAACATAGTAAAGAGTTGCGGTAGTGACGAATGTCACCTTGCACTTGTTGCACATTAAGTTCAATTCTGAAAGATGCCATTGACGATCAAAAGTTTTTCTTTTGGAAAGGAATGGATGATTGATAACGTTGTAGTACCAACGGCAACAGTTTACGGCCTTGCCAAGGAGTACCAGTATTTGAAAACTTCCATTGATGAATTTTTAACAGGTTCATTCCTTCAATTGCCTATGTCTATTCATGCTGAATTATTTTCTTTTCACTGATGATTCGTTTTTCTAGATGTCATCAAATTAAGTCTTTGAAATCTAACTTCATTTAATCTTTGTTTAGAAAGTTGTAGATTCCCGTAACTAAAGTGTCTATTAGATCTATATCAGTAGCGTATTAGTCAGATTTTCTTTGTAAAATAGATGTTTTTCTTTGCAAAAATGAAACTACTGTATCCACATACGAAACTATGCAGTATGTATGGGTTCTCAGACTGTCGGAACCATTGATACGAAGTTTAGGGAGGACGTGATATGACAATAGCTTTTGAATAAATACTTGGCCCTCTGTTGTAGGGAAGGAATTGGAGAAACTGGCCTTAGATGCAGGGTTTTCTTATGCCAGACATTACGAGATAAGCGGAGGCCTCATGGGGAACCTAGTAGCCGCACGTTAAAGTAATTCCATGCATTTGATGTTCGGTTTAGTTGTTGAGGAAGAAAGCATCTTCATGCATATGAATTCCTAACCTTTTCTAAATGCAGTGTGGATTTTGTTGTTAAATTGAATCCTTAGTGTTATGATTGAGAAATCTACAAAAAGAATAATGCTTTAGTTTTGCATCAATTTTGCAATAAAGCGGAAGGGGTGTCCATAGATTAGCTAAACAAGGCCTTGGATCTACTCCAAAGCGGTATCAAAACACCCCAACCCCAAGCCTTCTTGCCCAAAGAAATATACAAATCACCTATATATAGGGGTGAGTATTTGATCGACTCGAGTAAAAAAATTTCAAGTTAGTCAAGTTGACGAATCTTATTTTAGTAATCGAACTCAATTTGAATTATTTTTCGAATCGAATCGAGTCGAGTTAACGAATCCTATTATTTATACTCAATGTTGCATTTATATGGACCGATTATTTAACTAGTAGACGAAGTACAAGATTATTTAACTACATAAACAATATAATGATTTTGCCTTTTAACTTAATGGGTAAACATTTATCAAAACGACGTAGTTTTGCTATTTTTTATTTGAATTTTCGGATAACTCGAATTATGTAATTTATATTCGAGTTAAATCGATAATTTTTATTTTTTATTCGAGTTGATTCGAATAACTCGATTAACTTGAACTATTTAATTTAAAATTTGATTTTTTTATCGAATTTTTCGAATTGAATTGGATTTTAGTTACCCCTACCTATTCTTTGTATTGCTTTTAACAAAACTAATATATATTCAACATAATTTTTTTTATGCATACCACTAAATTATCAGCTTTTCATGACAATAATCTAACTATTTTGTCATCTATGATCTTTGAGCATGGATGGCGATATTTTTTAGAGAATTTGCTTTTTTTTTTTTTTTTTTAGGGAAGCATTCGCTAAAATCTTTATCATGTAAAACATGCCTTTTTAATCACTTCAATCAGACGTGTTAATTTTTTTAGTTATTTTATATATATATATATATATATATATATTGGTATGAATGTCAAAACATATAATATCAAATAGTTTATAAAACCTCAGGAATTAAAATTTAATATTTAACAAATAAAATTATTAAAATTATTAAAAAAACACATTGGAATGAACTTGGATAAAAAGATGTCTAGGAGTATTTGAATTTGGACTTCTGCATGTCCATGTTCTTTTTAGATGTGAAATAATTTTTTATATTTTTTTATAGATTGATATATTTTTATATTTTAAAATGAAAAAAAATAGGAAATCTAATATTTTAAAAAAATTAAAAATATACAAAATTACTAAAAAAATACATTCGGGATGAATCTGGAGAAAGTAACATTCAGATTCATCAAAATATGGGCATTCATTTGTACATATTTATTTTGGACATTAAATAATTTATAATTTTTTTATAAATTTATTTTTTAAAATTAGATTTTACATATTTTTTTTAATTTGAAATTTATAATAATATAAAAAATTAAAAATATATAATTGTACTAAAAAAGCAAGTCGAAAAGCAATTTGGACAAACGAATGTTCAACCTCTTCTAAATTCAAATAACCATTTGTCCATATTTAGTTTGAAATAGTTTTTATAATTTTTATTAATTTATATATTTTAAAAAATAAATTTTATATATTTTTAAATTTCAAGTAATAATATATAAAAGCTGATATTTTATTAAAAATTTTAAAAATATATAAAATTACTTAAAAACAATTTCAAAATCCAAACAAAAAGTTCATTATCGAGGTAAAATAAATTTATACACATATTTGAAATTTTATTTTTTTATTATGAATTGTCATGTGTCACACCTCAAGCTTGTCATGTACCAACTTTCTATTGATTACTAATGTCATGTTAACAAATTTTAAAACGCTACTGTAAAGGTACCAAAATGTGTTCAAGTCCAAAACAAAAAATTAAAGTGTCAATCGGAAAATTTAACTGCAACATATATATTAACCTTAAAAAAAAGAAAAAAATTTGTAAAGAAATTGGGATCCTCTTTTTCAAAAATGCCGATTTAAAAAAAAAATTATCGGATTAGGCCAGTTTCTAGAAATATTACGGGATTAGGCCGAAAATGCTTCTAGCTAGAAGCATTTTCCTTCTTGTCTATTTTTTTAGGGTTAGGGTTTTGATTTTTATTAAAGTGGGGTTAGGGTTAGGGGTTTGTAGATTTTATTGTTTTATGGTTTAGGGTTAGGGTTTAAGGTTTTTTATATTTTTTAAGTTTTCTATATATTCTTTAAATTTTTTATAATTTTTTGAGTTGCAAAGTTAATAATTATTTAATTTGATATTTGCAACAATTGTATATTTGAATTATTCGAATTGTAAAATTTGATTCGATTCAAAATCAAAACTTGAACTACTTGATTAACTCTTAGTTTGTAATTTTTTTTTTTCAAATGCAATTGAGTTTTGATCACCCGTAGCTTACAGAGGTTAAGGTCAATCAAGTTTTTTCAAAAAATAATATCCCAGAACCCCGGGATGCTTGATGGGTGAGTGGGAAATTGTAGGAGTTGAAAGTGGTAGTGAGAAAACGCTCCATTCAAGTTGTTACCCAATAGATCATTGTGTGCAAACCAAAAGGTCGACCGACATTTACTTGGATACGTGACAACATGGATATTCGGGAGTAAACAAACCAACCAAGGTTATGTGGGTGGTGTAGAAACTCAGGGCATACAATACCGTCAAGTTAGAGTTGTATGATCCGAATCATTGTTAAAGAAATAATACAGTGGCAAAACTAGAGGATCTGTGGAGGGCTTAAACTACACTTATTCTATTTGACATTATTTGGAATAAGTTTTCCAACCTTTAAATAGATGTAGTCGAAACTCCTTATGTATCATTCGATTTTCAGCATTAGTGAATTTTATTCTCCTCTACTCGTGGTTTTTTTCTTGAAATGGTTTCCATATAAAATCTGTGTGTTTTTATGTTTCTTTCTTATTACTTTGCGATCGTTTTATATTGTCATTATCGACGTCCAGTTTTACAACCTAGTATCAGAGCTTTTTCAGGTTGCTTGTCTAATGGTGATAATGAAGTATGATATTTCGCTGTTAGATTGCAACATCAGATTTGCGTTGTGGCAGGTAAAGATGCAGACAGTTCTTGCGCAGATGGATTTAGAGAATGCACTGCCAGGGTTAGATAAGATGCCTTCGACATTGATGGATGAAGAGCAGAAGCATAAAGATTGAAAGGCTTTAACTTAATTACAACTGCATTTGTCGAATGAAATTCTACAGGACATGTTGAAGAAGAAGACCATCGTTGCATTATGGGCAAAGCTGTAGCAGCTATGCATGTCAAAAACCCTAACTAACAAGTTGCATATGAAGTATACGTCTTTATGCTCATTGTTTGGAGAAAGGTGCGTCTATGCACAAATAGTTAACTATGCTTAAAGAAATTTTCTCGTACCTAGAGGCCACGGAGGTTTAGTATGATAAAGAAGATTTAGAGTTAATTCTACTTTGTTCATTACCCTCATCTTATTGAACCTTTAGAGATACGGTTTTGTATAGTCGTGAATCTCTCACAGTTGATGAAGTCTATGTTTCTTTAGCCTCATATGACAAGATAAAGCATCTTATGTATGGATCCGACTCTCAGGAAGAGGGTCTCATTGCTCGTGGGAGACAAGAATGAAATACTGATGATAATCGTGGGAAGACACATGAAAGAAATTCTCGTAGTAAATTTAAGGGTAGATCGAGATATTCAAACAGAGGTAAAACATGTAACTTTTGCAATAAGAAAGGGCATATTAAGTCTGAGTGTTATAAGTTGCAAAATAAAATAAAAAAGGAGGCGGCAAATCAAAAGGGAAAACAACTAGAACAATCTGGTGAAGCTAATATTGTAGAATACTACAGCAATGGCAAACTTTTAGTTTCTTCTGCTGACAACTCTAAAGTGAGTGAGGAGTGGATTCTCGACTCTGGTTGCACATTCCATATGAGTCCCAATCGGGATTGGTTTACAACATATGAAACAATGTCTGAATGTGTTGTTTTGATGGGAAATAATACTTCATGTAGAATCGCAAGTATTGGCACGATCAAAATTAAGATATTTGATGGAGTCGTCAGAACACTTAGTGCCGTACAACATATACCAGAATTAAAGATAAATTTGATTTCGTTGAGTACTCTTGATTCAAAAGGGTACAAGTACATAGCTAAAAGTGGGGTTCTAATGACTAGTAAAGGTTCATTCATTGTGATGAAAGGTGTAACATCCCTAATCCGTGTCTGTCACCGGAACAGGGTTACGGAGCATTACCGGAATAAACATATCAAATACAGACATTTCATATCATTTCTCATTTATATCAGAAATCAATCATAAACAATCATATTGTCCTTTATATGAGCCCTCGAGGCCCAAAATTTGCAATAGAAATAAGTCGGGACTAATTTGGGTACTCAGAGAATTTTTCGCAAAATTTCAGTATTTTTTCCTAAGTGTAGGGTACACACACCCGTGTGATCAGGCCGTGTGGCTCACACGGTTGAGAGACACGCCCGTGTCTCAGGCCATGTAGACATTCGAAATAGGGACACGCGGCCGTATCCCAACTCATGTCCAAATTAGGATTGTTACTGACTTGGGTCACACGGCCAAGCCACACGCCCATATGCTAGGCCATGTGAACATTTTAATTTACATTAATTAGGTGCAGGGGCTACAAGGCCAAGTCACATGCCCGTGTGCCAGGCCGTGTGTCACACACGGCTGAGATACACGCCCGTGTCTCTGCCCATGTGGACAAAATAAGGCCATTTTCAAGCCTTATTTCTTACCCAATTTGTCTTCCACCTACATCAACACTTTAATAAATTTACCAACCAATTCAATACATTAAAACAAGCCAAAACTAAGTCTCATTCATGACATATTATCACATATGTTCAAGTATTCAAACTTACCAAATACACATATGTGCATATAGGCATATTTTACCAATTATGCTATCTCAAATCAATCATTAATAGGTCTATGTGCTTTCCACCTTTTAACCATTTCAAACATACACATCAAACATGTTTGGGCCATATATTTACATATCAAAATATACCAAACACAAGCCATACTAATGGCTAGTTTCAACCAAATATTTATATACCATCATTTGGCCAATTTAACCTATACATGTCATTATACCCAAAAGAAATTTTTGCTATTTATACCGAAACGAGCTGAAGGATAGTGTGATGTAGCTCCGACTAGCTTCCAACCTTTACAAGCTTCCGAATACTATAAAACAGAGGAAATAAACAGAGTAAGCATTCAATGCTTAGTAAGTTCGCATAACAGGAAATAAACTTACCATTTATTTACATTTAAGGTAAGCATACAAAATGCATCCAAGCAATTGATTAATAGCCTAAACACACAACTTTATCAACATGTTAGTCAAGTATTTTATGTTAATATCAAGAATCAGGGATGAGCTCGTCAAATATCAAATTTCTATTTATTTTCAGGTGTATACAGATGATATCTCATTCAAAATTCATCTTAACTTATATCAGAACTTTGTCCGTTGAACCATTTGAAATATCGATGGATACACGGGTAGTACACACAAAGTGTACGAATCTATAATCCGTCAATTCATATTCGGGAGTGCTCGTTAAAGCACATAATTGGGAAGCCCTCTATCGAGCCATAAACGGGAAGCTCATGTGAGCCATGTAACGGGAAGCTTATTCGAGCTGTATAACAGGATGCTCATAAGAGCCATAGTCGGGAAGCTCATGTGAGCCAATAACGGGTAGCTCAGAAGAGCCATTAATCGGGAAGCTCCGGATAGCCATATATCGGGAAGTTCAAGCGAGCCATATCGGGAAGCTCCGGAGAGCCATTAATCAGGAAGCTCACAAAGAGCCTTTAATTGGGAAGCTCACGAAGAGCCATATATCAGGACGCTCATAAGAGCTGCAGTGTGTCTACAACACATGCACGATCACAACTGATTGGGATGCTCCGAAGAGCTATTAACGAAAAGCTCGCAAGAACCATATAATGGGAAGCTCAAGAGCGCTAATATCGGGACGCTCTTTCGAGCTGTGGTGTGTCCGCAACATATGCAAGACCACAACTAATACGGGAGATCCTGTATCTATCGAATTTCATTTATTTAATCGAGACTTAATTTTTGTTAGGCATTGTCGGATACAATATTAATTTTATATTCATAGCAACAATACAATCACATACACAACATTCAATTCAAGCATATCAATATACACAATTCAGTTACACGAACTTACCCCGATAAGTGTTCGTGTATGCAATTCTACTAATCTGATACTTTTTTTCCACGATCTAACTCTGTATTTGGTCTATCCGGATCTATACGAGTAAATTTAACTCAATTTAATACAATTCGTAATCAATTCAATTCAATTCACATCCTAGGCAAAATTACCATTTTGCCCCTATACTTTTAATTAATGATGATTTCGTCCCTAAGCTCAAAAAACGTAAATTAGTCCCCAAAATAGCTAGATTAGGTTATTACGATCTCGAAAATATAAAATTTACTAAAAATGGGACAAGAAACATACTTATTTAAGGCAACAAAGTTTGCTTGAACTCTTTTCTCTTAGCTAGGGTTTCCATGGATTTAATTTTGGGAAAGATGATGAAAAATGATGATATTTTCTTATTTTATTAATTTATCATCTTTTCATCTTTTTCTTTCCAATTTCATCTTTTTCTTTAATTAAATTTCTGTGGATGAATCATCATACTTATCTACTAACTCCACTTAATGGTCTAATTACCATATAAGGACCTTAAATTTTGAATTCCACATCTATTTGATCCTTTTAGCTACTAGAATTCAACTTTTACATTTTATGCAATTTGGTCCTTTTATCAATTAATCATGTAATCGTAAAATTTTCTTAACGAAATTTTTATACGATATTCCTATCATAATGTAAACCATAAAATAATATTAAAATAAATTTTCTTACGGACTCGGATTTGTGGTCCCAAAACCATTGTTCCGATTTCACTAAAAACGAGTTGTTACAAAAGGGCAGAGAAAGACTGTCAAGTTATATGTTTTGCAAGGTTCAACTGTTACTAGTGATGCAGTCATCGCTTCTTCTTCCTTGTCAGATGATGATGTTACTAGACTTTGGCATATGTGTCTAGGGCATATGAGTGAGAACGACATGGTAGAATTAAGCAAAAGAGGACTTATTAATGGACAAGGCATTAGCAAACTAAAGTTATATGAGCATTGCATTTTTGGGAAGCAAAAGAGAGTTCGATTCACCAAAGGAATCCATAACACGAAAGGAATGTTGGGGACCAACTAGAGTGCCTTCGAAGGGTGGCGCTAATTATATGCTAACAATTATTGATGATTTTTCCAGAAAAGTTTAGGCATTCTTCTTGAAGTAGAAAAGCGATGTACTCCTCAAGTTAGTATAGAAACTTAGAGAAGAGTTGCTTATTTACCACAATATTCTATTGCCAAGAACAGACCTAGAAAAAAAATTAAAGCTCCAAAGAGGTTCGCTGAGGTTGATCTAGTTGCTTATACTTTAAACGTGGCTGAAGATATAGATGCAAATCAAGAGCCATCTACTTATTCCGAGGCAGTTAGCTGTGAAAATTTAGGAAAGTGGACATTTTCCATGCAAAAAGAGATGGAATCACTCCATAAAAATAGAACATGGGACCTAATAAAACTTTCTAAGGGTAAAAATATTGTTTGTTGTAAATGAGTGTTTAAGAAGAAAGAAGGGACTTTAGGAGTTGAAGAACCCAGATATAAAGTAAGGCTGGTTGGAAAAGGTTATCGTCAGATTCCAGGTGTAGACTTCACAGATGTGTTTTCTCCAGTTGTGAAGCATAGTTTGATTTGAGCCTTGCTTGGTATTATAGTCATGTATGATTTGGAGCTTGAGTAGTTAGATGTAAAAACAGCGTTCTTGCATGCAACAACCAGAGGGTTTTATAGTCTCAGAAAAGGAGGACTATGTTTGCTTGCTAAAAAAGTCCATTTATTGTAACACCCCTTACCCGTATTCAATGTTAGAACCGGGTACGAGGCATTACCGAACTTAACTTACTTATTTATACAAAATCTGGCAAAGAACTTTCTTTTCAACTTAATCTTTTTCATTCGAATCCTTAACGTTCTTATTATGGGCCTACGAGACCCAAGACATATACATGGAGTGACCCGGGACTGAACTGGAAACTTATGAACACTTGGAAATTTTTACTCGTAACAGGGCCACACGCCCGTGTGAGAGAAGTGACACGCCCGTGTGGCATGTCACACGCTCGTGCTTCAGGCCGTGTCCAAAATAAGGGACATTCTGTTTATGACGTCAGCAAATCCTTAGGGGCACACGGCCAAGCCACACGTCCGTGTGCTAGCCCGTGTGACGAACTGAATTTTTCGCAAATTAGGTGCAGGGGACACATGGCTAGGCTACACACCCATGTGGCAGACCGTGTGTCACACACGGCCTAGACACACGCCCGTGTGTCTACCCATGTGGACAAATGCAAGGCTATCTACCAAGTCATTTGCCACCCTGAAAAGCAATCACACTTATACCAATTCATTCAACACATAGCATAGTAATAATGCACCATTAACATTCACTAATCCTTCATACATCTACTTCACACACTACTTATTCGATTTCATCAACTTGCATTTCATGAATTTCATCATCGTTGAATAGATATGACTTAACTAGTATTGGCCAATTCCAATGGCCATTTACAAAACGAATCAAGTAACATTAATAGCCAACACCTTGGCCAATCAATATGTCATAACAAAATGACCAAGTTCATATACATGCCATACCCAAAATAATCAAACTTTACTATACCAAAAGAATAGCTTGATAGTGTGAGCCGAACTCCGACGTCCTACGATCCCCGAACTAGCTTGGCGATACTACAAGGAAAGGGAAAATAAAGGGGGTAAGCATAAAGCTTAGTAAGTTTGCATGAAATAAATAGCAACACAAAGGCTTATGATATCATCTATTCATCTCATTGAATAATAATACAAGTTCTTAAGCACTTTGACATAACTTACTCATGCTTACTCTTACCAATCACTTATCACTTATCGAACTCATCTCTCATAAGTTACTCATGTGTACCTGTAACACTCGTCACATGACTTTAGCGCTTTCATTATTTTGAATATAGACTTAGATCTTCATCCCGTTGAACCATTTGGAATTTTGGAGGATACTCAAACGCGTCATACATGTAACACGGTGCCAATGCCACATCCCAGATATGGTCTTACATGGGATCACATCTTGATGTCGATGCCATGTCCCAGACATGGTCTTACACAAGATCTCTATTTGGTGCCGAGGCCATGTCTCAGACATGGTCTTATACGGGACCTTCCCTTCTTCGGTGCTGATGCCATGTCCCAGACATGGTCTTATACGGGACCTTCCTTTGGTGCCGATGCCATGTCCTAGACATGGTCTTATACGGGACCTTCCTTTGGTGCCGATGCCATGTCCCAGACATGGTCTTATACGAGACATTCCTTTGGTGCCAATGCCATATCCCAGACATGGTCTTATACGGGACCTTCCTTTGGTGCTGATGCCATGTCCCAGACATGGTCTTATACGGGACCTTCCTTTGGTGCCGATGCCATGTCCCAGACATGGTCTTTTACGGGACCTTCCTTTATCTCATGTCGTGATAACGGTACCCTTGCTATTCCTAAGGTTCAACCGGGACTTCGACTTAATTAATCTCGTAAGGATAATATACATTTCTCACGATATTAAATAATTAAAACCATAATAGCATTATATAGCTTTAATTTCACACAAACTTACCTCGGTACCAAAATATGTATAGTTGTTTGATTTAGTCCACCACATTGTTCTTTCCTCGATTTCGGTCCAGACTTCATGTTTCTTGATCTATAATGACAATTTCACTTATTTAATGATCACATTAGTTAAAATAACTCATGACTCATACTTTGGCAAAATTACAATTTTGCCCCTAAACTTTCACTTATTTACACTTTTGCCCTTAATCTCGTAAAATGATTTTTATTCAATTTCCTTGTATTTTAAGCCTAGACGAACCACTTTCATAACTACAATAGCCCAAAATTTCCACTAATTCACACTTTTATGACCAATTTCATAACTTTTACAAATTAGTCCTTTTTATGAATTTTCCATGAAAATCACTTAGAAAAAGATGTTTATCATACATCAAACTTTCATATTCCTCCATTAAGCATCAAAATACATGTATGTCATACATGGGTAAATTTTTGAACATGAACCCTAGCTCAAAATTTAGTTAGAAATAGTTAAATTGAGCTACGAGGATATCAAAAATACGAAGAACATTAAAAACGGGGCTAGGAGGTACTTACAATCAAGCTTAAAAGTTGAAGAAAACCCTAGTTATGGCTCCTTACAAATTTTGGCACTTAGGGGAAGGAGATGAACACAATTTTGACTTCTTTTTCCCTTTTTATTAACTTATTAACCAAATGACCAAAATGCCCCTAAGGCATTTTCTTGAGATTTTTCCTTCCCATGCCCATTTTTGTCCATCTTGACATATAATGGTCCAATTGCTAAATAAGGACCTCTAATAATTTTTCTAATGCTATTTCATACTTGAATCTTCTAGAACCTCATATTTTTCAATCTTTGCAATTTAGTCCTAATAAATAAATTGATCACTAAATAATAAAATCTCTTCATGAATTCCAATTGCTAAATAAGGACCTCTAATAATTTTTCTAATGCTATTTCATACTTGAATCTTCTAGAATCTCATATTTTTCAATCTTTGCAATTTAGTCCTAATAAATAAATTGATCACTAAATAATAAAATCTCTTCATGAAATTTTCACATAAGCATGCAAACATGTCATAGACCTCATAAAAGCCATAAAACATATATTTTTACATCAAATTTGTGGTCTCGCAACCACTAATCTGACTAGGCCCTAAATCGGACCGTTACATTTATGGCCTGAAACAGTCACCAAGGCAGTGGTACAAGAGGTTTGATTCATTTATAACTACTCATGATTTCAAAAGAAAAAGCTTTGACAGTTGTGTTTATTTTAAGAAAAATAGTGATGGTTCATTTTTATATCTTCTCCTTTATGTTGATGGCATGTTGATAGCAGTCAAAGATAAAAGAGGGATAAGAAAGGTCAAAGCCCAACTTAGTGGAAAATTTGAGATGAAATATTTGGGAGCAGTAAATAAGATACTTGGCGATTACTGAGTCTTATAAAGAAGCTATTTGGTTAAAGGGACTCTTTGGTGAACTCAGTAAAGACTTTCAAATCAGTACAGTGTTTTGTGATAGTCAGAGTGCCATCTTCCTTACGAAGGATCAAATGTTTCATAAGAGAACAAAGCACATTGATGTTTGGTATCATTTTGTGCGTGATATTATTGCTCGTGGTGAAATTGTTGTGAGCAAAGTTAGTACTTATGATAATCCTGCAGATATGATGACTAAGTCACTTTCTATAGCCATGTTTGAGCATTGCTTGGATGTTTGAGCATTGCTTGGACTTGGTTGGTGTTCATTGTTGAAGAATACCCCTTTAGGGGTTTTATAGAAAAGGTGGAGAACTTGTTCGTTGAGAATTCATATCAAGGTAGAGATTGTTAGAATTGTGTGACCCGAATCCTTGTTAAAGAAATAATATAGTAGTAAAATTAGGGGATCTGCGAAAGGTTTAAACTACACTTCTTCTATTTGACATTGATTAGAATAAGGTTTTTCAACCTTTAAATAGATGTAATCGAAACTCCTCTTGTATCATTCGATTTTCAACATTAGTGAATTTTCTTCTCCTCTCCCTGTGGTTTTTTCCCGAAAATATTTCCACATAAAATCTGTGTTTTATTTTTTTTTCTTATTGCTTTGGGATTGTTCTACATTGCCATTATCCACGTTCAGTTTTACACGTCATGTCCATATCGATGGGATAATATAAGGACAACACCTCATTAACCGATTTATTTTTTTAACTGAAATCTATTTGTTGATTTTTTTCATTCATACTCAAGTTTTTTGTAATATGTAAATATGTGTTTTTATTATACTATAGAGAACAATACAATATACAACTTTATTCCATTTTTCTCGTGCAGACTTGATTCAACAATATAAAATGACAACGATAACCAATTTTGATTCAAAAATTATATTTATTTAAAAACATTTCATATCCAATATCGGTATAATATTATCAGCTATAACTTAGCTAAACAATTAAAATTTACATGAGAAGTACAAAAAAAATATTTATATCCTCCATCAAAATATGTGCCACAACGGGGTGGTTATCGGTTGTGTAACACCCCATACACGAGCCCGAGGCTTAGATTGGAAACGAGATATTACTATGCTTTAACTACTTAATCATACACTTACGGGCTGTAAAATTTCATTTTAATTTAAAAACTTCTCTTTCTTAGTCAAGACATTCGTATCGTGGGCCTACGAGGCCTTAAGCTTGCGTTTGGAAACTTTTACGAGTTAAAAGAAACTTTTCTTTGAAACAGGGGCCACACGCCCGTGTAGAATGAGACACGCCCGTGTGTAGACACACACGCCCATGTTCAACAACTGTGCTTAAAAACCCAAGCATTCTGCCAAATGCCCCAAGGTTAAGGCACACGCCCATGCGGTTTTGGACACGCCCGTGCACCCCTTTATACGCCCATGTCTTCCGACCGTGGTCGACACTGACTAATTACACACGGCCTTGACACGCCCGTGGACTTAGACCGTGTACTATACCTTGATATACTGACTTATTACACATGGCCGAGGCACACGCCCATGTGCCGGCCGTGCGTATCACACGGCTTGAACAAACGGCCGTGTGATCAGCCCATGTTTTATTCTAACTTAAGGCACTAAGGTGCAGGATGTACACGGCCTAGACACACGCTCGTGTGTCTATCCGTATGGGCACTTAGATGCTATCTACCAAGCCTTTTTCCACCCACATTTGCATACATTCATACCTCATCACTTAACTACACCTAGTATCAACATTACTCTTGAACTATAGACATTTGATTATAAAAGAAATAAGATCTTTATCCCATACACAAGGGAGAACTAATTTCCATATTATTACAAACAACTTAGGCCATCACCTATGGCTATACACAATGGTCCCATAACTCATTTAGGCTAACACATATGGCTACAATAATTAGACCTCATCAACTTCAAGTGCTAGCCCTATACATGCCATGACTTCTAAGGACTTGATACCTTATACCAAGGGTCTGCTCGATAGTGTGAAAACATCTCCGGCGGCCTCCAACCCGAGCTAGTTAATATAACCTATAAGAGATGAAAAAAGGTAAAATAGTAAGCAATAATGCTTAGTAAGTTCATCTGTATAATTTGACAAATATTGAAATTCACTGAATATACATAACCCCAAGGTAATATGTTGAATTTTTCTCATCAACTCATAGTTACTTACTCAACCCTTCTTGAAACTTACTCATTCAATCTCTTACCACCTTCTTACCATATTACAAGCCAATTCGTTCGTTTAGTTAGCATACATTCCTGCACTGATCGTCACAAGATCATATATAACAACACATCAAGCATTTTCAATAAGCCGCTCATGCTACTAATATCTCGGTGGTTTCGCACTTAGCCCACTATTGAATCTCTAATAGAGAGGTATCGCGTATAACCCACCAATCATTTATAAGTGACGGTATCACACATAGCCCATCGATCAACAATCGATAAGGTGATATCGTACATAACTTACCGTTATTTACATTCATGGATAATAATTCACAAGTATAACTCTATTTCAAATGTTCATTCAAGAACAACCTCACATGTTTCCATTTTTACTTAACTTTCTACGATATTCGTTCTCATTCACACCGTGCATCAAATACACATACCCCACTAGGGGTTCGTCATTTATTGAATTCATCTCAATTCAATTCTACACATACTTGTGCTACTCATGGTACAACCACATACATTCACATATACAATGAATCATTCGAATTGTTAAATAACTCTCTTGAGTCTCATGCACATAGTTCTCGTTGTCACTCTACCCCAATTGGGTTTTACATACACTAACATATCGATGCCATGTCCCTGACATGGTCTTATACGAATTCTTACACCGAGGCCATATCCCAATATGGTCTTACTCGAGCCTTTACCTATCGTCCTATCGTGTTATACACCTTTCCCATTACTCTAAATTCAATTCCATTGACGTCTCATCAAGAGACATTTCATACATTCATATAGTAATATACATTCCATACAACATTGAAATACTAAATAAGCTCATACGTAATTTCAACATTTGCACATGAACTTACCTCGATATCGAAAGAGCCGAAAAGGACTTTTTGCCCACATTTCTCTTTTCATCCGTTCTAGGTCCGAAACTCATTTTCTTTGATCTAAAACAATGAAATTTACTCATTTAATCACTTAATGATCGTTTTACAACATAATCTCTACTTAGGCAAAAATGACCATTTTGCCCCTATACTTTGGCAAAATTATGATTTTGCCCCTAGGCTCGTAAATAAATTTTCATCACTTTTCTTGTTAA
Source organism: Gossypium sturtianum (assembly GCA_025698515.1). Lineage (NCBI taxonomy): Eukaryota > Viridiplantae > Streptophyta > Magnoliopsida > Malvales > Malvaceae > Gossypium > Gossypium sturtianum. Next base: position 31,328,504 of record CM046943.1, on the reverse strand, counting down.
ACAAGCCTAGCTGAACATTAAATCCTCTTACAAATATTCTCAATTCCATCAATTTCATGCCTTAATGAACAAATTACAACTTTTGCATTTTAGTCCCAAATAGGTGTTTTCATGACAACACCTTTCACAAAAGTTGTTTCTCATCATGCTATCATTCATTTTCTTTCATGAAACTCATCAAACAACATAAAATCTCTCATGGAAAGTCCCTAGACTTTCAACCATATTACAAACTAGTCCCCTCTTTAGAAAGCTTAAGCTTTGGGGACTCCAAAAGTACAATTTTTATCAAGAAAGATCATCAAAATCACTTACTTGTGAGGAGAAATGCTTGCTGAAATTTTAAGCTTCCAAACCCCTCTCATGGCTGATATTTTTGGTTGGAGAAGAAAGAGAAATAAAAAGATGATAACTTTTACTTATATCATCTTATTTTATTTCTTTTTCCAACTAATATCACCAACTAAACATCATAATAAATGCACTTGTCCCCTATGCATTATTATGGCCGGTCAACACATTTAACAAGGCCAAATTGCACATTTGGGACCTCCAATTAATATTCTATGACTATTTGGCACCTCTAGCAATTAAAATAGAACTTTCGCACTTTATGCGATTTAGTCCTTTTTCACAATTTAGCTAGAATTCGCTAAAATTAAGGCACCACAATTTCCATGCATCCTCATAAACATGTTGTAACTTATAACATAACATGAAAATAACTTTCTCTAACCTCCAATTAGTGATTCCGAGATCACTGTTCTGACTAGCCCCTAAATCGGGCTGTTACAATTCTCCCCCTTAGGGATTTTCGTCCCCGAAAATCTTATCAGGAGGGTTAGTTACCAACATTCTTAAAATGTTTCCATCTAATCTTCAAAATCGCAAATCCACTTATCCTCAAATTCCTCTTGCCGATAACTCTTAAGCTGTGATACATGAGATCGAAACGTAACTTGAGACCTAGGTTATTCTTCCTCTGGGGCTTATACTATGTCCAAAAATCCACTAATTTGGAACTTCGTACGTGCCCAAATGATTGTTCGGATCATCACTGGTTGATTCACTACAATTCGAATGACATCCCCTTCTTAGGGAATCTTGTCGAACTGAATTTGAAATCTATAAGGTTTTACCTCACTTTCTCATTAAAGCATTTACCGACTGTAATAGTCTTAACTTATAAGCTTTGAAAACTCAGCTTTTAGTGGTCAACTATTTCTGACCATAATCTCAATCATATCGTGAAATGTACTCTATCGTCAATACATTTATGCACATAACTGCATTTCCTTATTTTTGCATTAGTAGATATGCTACTACTAAACCTCATACCAAAACTCTTGTATAAGTTCTGAATTCATCATCATTCACTTCCTATCTCGAGGAAGCACCAACAACATAAACCTTATCCAACATGGATAACTTTCATTCGACATATCTGCATACTATGTCTACTATCTGAGTAGTATCACAATAACTATACTCACCATTGTAATAGCTCAAGCCGTTTCACTATTTCATTTTCAAAATCTTCTGTAGCATATGATACTCTTTCATCATAAAAAAAATTCAGAAAATACACATCGATGATCTCATGGATCAATAAATAATATCTAACTCACAACACAGACACAAAAGTGATCGTCTCTGGATCACCAACCTGTCAACTCTTTCTCTCGATTCAGACTGATCTCAGTACTAGAACTTTCAAATAAATAGTTCTTTCAATAGCTTTTAACTCAACCATCACAGTTTGAACATTTCGATGAGCATATCTTTATATCATGCTCCCTACTCACGTACACACAGAATTTTATTCTCTTTACTGATTCATGCGTGAATATACACGTAACTTGAATCATATCTCAATACATTAATCTACTCTTTTCTCCATCACGAGAACATATTTTGAGCACACGCCCATCCGAATTTCTCTTGCTATGCTAATCTAAAACCTTTGTTTGTCTTCATATCTCACGATAGCGGTGGTCATCTTGGTCAAATTCATTAACTCTTTTCGGCTTACCCGAAAACCCATCACACAACGTGAAACTTGCGATTTCACCTTTTATACACGAATCATCACCAACTCTCTCCTCAAAGTACCAAATTAAGGTTACGAGAAGATAAAGGAATGTCGATTTCAATTAACCAAATCGACAACCGTTTTGTCTGATTTTTACCATCAGCTAACATTCTCACACAATCATAATTTATGAAAAGAACAACTACGTCAGCCTTGAAAGGTAACAATTATTTATACGTAATACTCAAGGGGATTATTATTATAATCCATCCATGGCATCAGCTAACCATGCACAAACTACAAGCTTTAAGCCAACTTATTCAAACTTGTCATTTATTTAGCACATACCATGCCACACATCGTACTCATTTCTTCTTGACTCGTTCACGAGTGTCTACATTTACTCATTCACATGGCTTTAGTACAATTTCCATTTCTACCTCTAGACTCATCTATGTGTCCCATTGATCACTAGGGATAATCAAAGATGCATATTCATCGTCATTCATATCGGTACAAGGCCAATGCCACATCCACGAGGTGGTCTTATATGGAGTCTCCTCTGGGTGCCAATGCCATATCCTGGATAAGGTCTTATATGGACTTCCATATCAAATATCGTTACCATATTCTGAATATGGTCTTATACGGGATCTCAACTCGGTGTCAAGGCCATGTCCCGGTCATGGTCTTATACGGGACCTTATCTCTTTCATATATCAATGATAACCCTTTTTATTATAGTCCCCAAGGACTTCAACCTCATTTTCAAAAACAATTACTCTATATAGTAGAGTATCATGTATCAATGTGATACAAAGCATTCTCAATTATACTAACATAATTATTGCATTAATCGAATGCAAACTTACTCAATTTAACTCTCTTAACATCTCATCATAATTCAACAGTGGTAAGGAGAGTGGGGTCACAGAGCCCCTTAACTTGGCTCTCGTGACTACATACATATGACTTAATATTCATCATAGTCATATAACTCATCTCGAGTGGGTTTTCACATTTATCACTCTACAATTGTTTCTATCCCTTATACTTTTGAATCTGTAACTTTTAATAATTCAAGTTCCACATTAATATCCGCTTCGAGTACTCAACATTTAACCCTACTTTCTCTTACAATCACTTATCAATTAATGAATGTTGTACGGGTTTGAGTACGTCATCTACCTAATTGCCATAGTCCAGCTATGGTCTTACTCGTATCACAACAAAGATAGTCTAGCTACTTCTTTATATGTCATCACGATGCTATAGCCTCACTATGGTCTTACATGAAATCTCATACCAATACCAATGCCATATCCCTGACACGGTCTAACATGGAACGCACGTCAATGTCGATGCCATATCCCAGATATGGTCTTACACCAGCTCTTGTCTTAATGCCGATGCCATGTTCCAAACATGGTCTTACACTCGCACTCATAATACGGCCGATGCCATGTTCCAAACATGGTCTTACATCGACCCTCATAATACTTGGCCGATGCCATGTTCCAAACATGGTCTTACACTGACCTTCTCATTGCCATGGTCCAACCATGGTCTTATTCACCTTTTCATCGTTGAACGATCGTACTCATATCCTGCATTCTACTTAGTCAACTTTTCAGTTTTTACTTCCACACCATAATATGTGTGACTTCATAATAGAGTCATAAAACAAAACATCATGCATTCTCTACTTTAACAGTCACATGTGAGATTTAACCATGTGGACATATTTATCATAAACAATGGCATCACAAATCTCAAATGCTTACTTACTCTTACTACTTCTCACATACATCATAGTACTTACTAGTCTCATGTTTGTAAGGTAAACAAGGTACCTGTAACACTTTATCACATAGATCAGTATACTTTACTATAACAAGCATAATCTCAACATCATCATTCATAACATGAATTATACTTGTTAGTCAGCCTTCACTAGCATGACATAATATCAACTTTACTACTAACTTTCTTGCTATCCCATTAAAACTTTACTTGTGTGCCCGATGAATTTCCATGAATAACCGAGGATACTGAATCTCATCTCACATGCTCGATGCCAAAGCCATATTCTAGATACGGTCTTACATGGAATCTCTCTTCTTAGTTTCGAGGCCATGTCTTGACATGGGCTTATACGAAGTCTTTCTCGTTCTCACCAATGCCATGCCTTGGCTTGGACTTACATGATATCTTGTTCAATGCCAAGCTTGCCTTGGGCTTACATGATAACTTGTTCAATGCCAAGCTTGCCTTGGACTTACATGATAACTTGTTTAATGCCAAGCTTGCCTTGGACTTACACGATAAATTGTTCAATGCCAAGCTTGCCTTGGACTTACAGGATAACTTGTTCAATGCCAAGCTTGCCTTGGACTTACATGATAACTTGTTCAATGCCAAGCTTGCCTTGGACTTACATGATAACTTGCTTGATTGTCGATGCCATGCCTCGGCTTGGTCTTATACGGACTTTCTTGTTTCATGTGGTAGATCGAGTATCCTAAGTTATTCAACTTCAATCGGGGCTTTCTCATGCTTGATCTCATTAATTTGTTTGTTTAACATAACATTAAACATTTTTCATACTACCATTGTACATTATACAAAGCAATTCAATGATATAAATCATAAAGCTTAGAAATCATATAAACTTACTGAAATTAGCTCGGTTGGGAATCATCACTATCTTAACAAAATAATTTCGTTAGAGCCGAGAGACATCACACTATCACGATCCACATACGGCATGTATAGCTAGACTCTTACTCACGCTAGGTTAGTCCTAGAACTGACTAAACCATAGCTCTGATACCACTAAATGTAACACCCCATACCCGAGTCTGAGGCTTAGATCGGATACGAGATATTACTATGCTTTAACTACTTAATCATACACTTACGGGCTGTAAAATTTCGTTTCAATTTAAAAACTTCTCTTTCTTAGTCAAGACACTCGTATCGTGGGCCTACGAGGCCTTAATCTTGCGTTTGGAAACTTTTACGAGTTAAAAGAAACTTTTCTTTGAAACAGGGGCCACACGCCGCGTGTAGAATGAGACACACGCGTGTGTAGACACACACGCCCATGTTCAACATCCGTGCTTAAAACCCAAGCATTCTCGCCAAATGCCCCAAGGTTAAGGCACACGCCCATGCGGTTTGGGGACGCGCGCTGCACCCCTTTACACGCCCATGTCTTTCCGACCGTGGTCGACATCGACTAATTACACACGGCCTTGACACGCGCGTGGACTTACACCGTGTACTATACCTTGATATACTGACTTATTACACACGACCGGGGCACACGCCCATGTGCCGGCCGTGCGTATCACACGGCTTGAACAAACGGCTGTGTGATCAACCCGTGTTCTATTCTAACTTAAGGCACTAAGGTGCAGGATGTAAACGGCCTAGACACACGCCCGTGTGTCTATCCGTGTGGGCACTTAGATGCTATCTACCAAGCCTTTTTCCACCCACATTTGCATACATTCATACCTCATCGCTTAACTACACCTGGTATCAACATTACTCTTGAACTATAGACATTTGATTATAAAAGAAATAAGATCTTTATCCCATACACAAGGGAGAACTAATTTCCATATTATTACAAACAACTTAGGCCATCATCTATGGCTATACACAATGGTCCCATAACTCATTTAGGCCAACACATATGGCTACATTAATTAGACCTCATCAACTTCAAGTACTAGCCCTATACATGCCATGACTTCTAAGGACTTGATACCTTATACCAAGGGTCTGCTCGATAGTGTGAAAACATCTCCGGCGGCCTCCAACCCGAGCTAGTTAATATAACCTATAAGAGATGAAAAAAGGTAAAGGAGTAAGTAATAATGCTTAGTAAGTTCATCTGTATAATTTGACAAATATTGATATTCACTGAATATACATAACCCCAAGGCAATATGTTGAATTTTTCTCATCAACTCATAGTTACATACTCAACCATTCTTGAAACTTACTCATTCAATCTCTTACCACCTTATTACCATATCACAAGCCAATTCGTTCGTTTAGTTAGCATACGTTCCTGCACTGATCGTCATAAGATCATATATAACAACACATCAAGCATTTTCAATAAGCCGCTCATGCTACTAATATCTCGGTGGTTTCGCACTTAGCCCACCATTGAATCTCTAATAGAGAGGTATCGCGTATAACCCACCAATCATTTATAAGTGATGGTATCACACATAGCCCATCGATCAACAATCGATAAGGTGATATCGCACATAGCTTACCATTATTTACATTCATGGATAATAATTCACAAGTATAACTCTATTTCAAATGTTCATTCAAGAACATCCTCACATGTTTCCATTTTTACTTTACTTTCTACAATATTCGTTCTCATTCACACCGTGCATCAAATACACATACCCCACTAGGGGTTCGTCGTTTATTGAATTCATCTCAATTCAATTCCACACATACTTGTGCTACTCATGGTACAACCACATACATTCACATATACAATGAATCATTCGAATTGTTAAATAACTCTCTTGAGTCTCATGCACATAGTTCTCGTTGTCACTCTACCCCAATTGGGTTTTACATACACTAACATATCGATGCCATGTCCCTGACATGGTCTTATACGAATTCTTACACCGAGGCCATATCCCAATATGGTCTTACTCGAGCCTTTACCCATCGTCCTATCGTGTTATACACATTTCCCATTACTCTAAATTCAATTCCATTGACGTCTCATCAAGAGACATTTCATACATTCATATAGTATTATACATTCCATACAACATTGAAATACTAAATAAGCTCATACGTAATTTCAACATTTGCACATGAACTTACCTCGATGTCGAAAGAGCCAAAAAGGACTTTTTGCCCACATTTTTCTTTTCATCTGTTCTAGGTCCGAAACTCATTTTCTTTGATCTAAAATAATGAAATTTACTCATTTAATCACTTAATGATCGTTTTACAACATAATCTCTACTTAGACAAAAATGACCATTTTGCCCCTATACTTTGGCAAAATTATGATTTTGCCCCTAGGCTCGTAAATAAATTTTCATCACATTTTCTTGTTAAACAAGCCTAGCTAAACATTAAATCCTCTTACAACTATTCTCAATTCCATCAATTTCATGCCTTAATGAACAAATTACAACTTTTGCATTTTAGTCCCCAATAGGTGTTTTCATGACAACACCTTTCACAAAAGTTGTTTCTCATCATCCTATCATTCATTTTCTTTCATGAAACTCATCAAAAAACATAAAATCTCTCATGGCAAGTCCCTAGACTTTCAACCATATTGCAAACTAGTCCCCTCTTTAGAAAGCTTAAGCTTTGGGGACTCCAAAAGTACAATTTTTATCAAGAAAGATCATCAAAATCACTTACTTGTGAGGAGAAATACTTGCTGAAATTTTAAGCTTCTAAACCCCTCTCATGGCTGATATTTTCGGTTGGAGAAGAAAGAGAAATAAAAAGATGATAACTTTTACTTATATCATCTTATTTTATTTCTTTTTCCAACTAATATCACCAACTAAACATCATAATAAATGCACTTGTCCCCTATGCATTATTATGGCCGGTCAACACATTTAACAAGGCCAAATTGCACATTTGGGACCTCCAATTAATATTCTATGACTATTTGGCACCTCTAGCAATTAAAATAGAACTTTCGCACTTTATGCAATTTAGTCCTTTTTCACAATTTAGCTAGAATTCGCTAAAATTAAGGCACCAAAATTTCCATGCATCCTCGTAAACATGTTGTAACTCATAACATAACATGAAAATAATTTTCTCTAACCTCGAATTAGTGATTTCGAGATCACTGTTCCGACTAGCCCCTAAATCGGGCTGTTACAGGTTGCGAGTCAAATTTCTTCTTCATTCAAGCTATATATCGGCCTCCTCGTCTTCACCGTTACGTCCTCCATTGGGTACAGGTTGTGGTATCGACCTTTCATCTTATTTGCTTTCATCCGTGGTTGATTGCGGAGTGCTCCTTGGTTGCCATTGTATATCCTCTATTCTAGAAACAAGTGGTTACGAAGATGGTCTACCTTGGTAGAACAATGACCCCGGAGGTGTTTGCGACACCATAGACATATAACCATATTGTGTCCCATACACCAATGGCAAAATAATCGGACTTCCAGTCGGCACCCCTAACATAAATAACTTATATGTCATCATCGAAGTCTGAAACGTCAATGGCATTAGCGTGTAATATGTCGGGGATGGAGGTAGCGGTCCAAAAATAAAACCCAGCATCGATATAGAAGCAAACAAATATTGTGCTTGTTTAAAAATGACAAGGTTAGTGAAAGCACCAGAATAAGTCGAGTCATACTGACCGGCGGGTGGTGCAGTCATCAGTGTTGGTTTTTGCATTGGTGTAGATGATAGACCCGCCGCGACAGCTGCTCCAAACCTTAGATTCCTAGGCGCCCATTATAGCCTCATCGTATGACGTTGCCAACCCTTCATCTCTTCCGCTAGTAGATATGGCTTGCCATAGTGTCTAAACCATGGCATGTACTCCAGATCGCATGCTAACTCCGGAACGATAATGGCCTCATGAGTAGGTAAAAAGTCATATCTATTGTTCCAAAGGTTGATATATTCCGCATGGAATATAAGCCAATTTTCATTTGTTCTCTCCCGTAAGTCGATATGGTGCAGATCTTTGATGTTTTGGAGTGTCAGCAGAATCGTTTTCCTAAATTCGAACTGCCACATAAATCTATTTGATTCGTGCATCTCCACCGTAACGTACACTACCAATGGCACCCTCACGTGCTAGATGTTGGGATTCACTAAGAATTCAGACGGGATGCATTCTTGAATTCTCAGATCGGAGTATAGCATCCATTCAAACTATATTAAAATAATAAAATTTTTAATTATATATACTATTAATTTTTAAATCAACTACGTTAATATTATATAATTCAAATTTAAAAAATACATTCCTTTGCTTCCGGTCATTGATCTAACAAAAGTTGTATATCTTAAAGCTTCTCTGTAGTCCCACGTAACTTGGCACATGGTTCCACCTATTGAAATAATATGTTAACACAATAATTTAAAATTTAAATAATTTTATTATGGTAAATATATTATCTAATCAATTTTACCTTGTTACGAGTGAGAATGTATAAGGGTAGTTCGTTTGAAGACGTAAAAATAGCAGTCGGTACTACACCCATAATTGCAATAGTAACATGCAACCACTGATTATATTTTTGTGGTTCCATCGTCCGACATATCTACCGGTACAATGTTGCGAACATAGCTAACCCCCAACACATCTAAAGTCCACGAGTTTTAGTAGTCACCTTAAATGGACAAGATTTCATGATTTATCGGGCATTAGGAGACCCTTGATGATCATAAATATGTACGCCCGAGCGTGTTGTTCTCTTTGGACTTCACTCAATTGCGCATCAGCCCACCAAAATTTCTTTTCAACCAATTCATATCTATCTAGGCTCTATAAATCGTGTTTGAAACCGTCCCAAAAGTTACTCGCATACATCTCTTCAATCGATTGCGACAACTAACCCAGTTACTACCAGCCCATCTACCGGTAACCCGAGCTGTAACTGCACGTCCTCGAGTGTGACAATACACTCGTCGCATGGAAGATAAAATGTGTGCATATCGGGTCTCCACCTTTCCACCAACGCGTTTACAAGTGTGGGGTCAAATTCACACCCCCTACCCATACGGGCCACGTGCAAAAATCCCGCATCTCTCAAGTATGGTTCGATTAAGGACAATGGAGGAGCGGTAGCTTACAAATATACGTCTCCAAAATCCGATCTTCCAACTATATTAAAAAAATACAAATTATTAAATTTCAGTATAACAAGAAAATATTTAAATCAAATTAGATTAAACATAATAATAAAAATTCTTACCATTTGCAATTGATCGACCGAAGTGTGCTTGTCATTCAAACGAATTAGAGATTTTTCCATTACTAATTTTGAAAAATACGAAATAAATTGTAATACAAAAATTAATTTAAAAAACCTTAATACAAATTTAAAAAAAAAAAGAGTTGAGAAATTAAGAGAGAATTGAGAGAGAGATGAGTTGAGATGGAATTGGTTTATATAGAAAAAAAATAGCCAGCTTTAATCCAATAAAATTTTTAAAAAATCTTAAAAGTATTTCACCGCATTATTTGTCTAAATGGGGCCACTGTGTTTTAAAATTCAACCTCCGTTGCTTCCTCCTCTTTCTCATCAATTTGCTTGTACTTAATATACACAATGTAGCTGACTGAAGTAAGTGTTACTCAGCTTAGATACACTAACTTACTTAAAAAGTTGGATTTTATAAAATCTTTTTAATAATTTTATTTTTTAAAATAAAATAATTTTCCATATACCAAAAGAATAAAATAAAATTACTTTGCCTTGTATTTTTAGTCTGTAAAAATCCCATTCTAAGATATAATTTTTTCAGTTTAGTAGTCTAATATGTAATATTATTTTTTAAATATTTGATTGAGTCTCAGGCGTTTGGACTCATATCAAAATTTTATTTAATGTAATTAAAAAATATGTAAGATGGGTGTTAAGTTGACCAAGTGATATTGGACCTTTAAATATCTTTCTTTTTAGTGACTCTCACTAGGGGTGTTCATTCGGTTAACCGACCGGTTAACCGACCCGAAATGTTATTAACCGAATTAACCGACCTCTCAAATTTTTTAACCGTTAACCGAACCGAAATTTTTTCAAAAAAATTTAACCGAACCGAATATTTTTCGGTTAATTCGGTCGGTTAACCGAATTAACCGAAAATTATTTTTTTAAAATTTCTTGGTTGAAAATTAACCGAATTAACCGAATTAACCGAAACCGACTTAACCGACTTAACCGACTTAACCGACTTAACCGACTTAACCGAATTAACCGAATTAACCGATTTAACCGATTTAACACTACATAATTTGTTTAAAAACATTACATAAATCTTTAAATTAATACATAATTGAAATGTAAGTATTTAATATTGTTCATTTGTATCTATTTCTTCTCTCCAAAAAATCTTCATTTGCATTAAACCTACAAAAAGGAAAAAACAAGTGCAAAAGTTTAGCATATAATAGAAATATCCGCAATTAAAAAAATCAAATAATATAAACAAACAAATAGATTATAAGTTAACAAGAATAAGATAGTAAGTATACCCTTCAACTCACGAATGCTCATGAATTAAGGGTAGGCTCTGATGCATTCCAAGAAAAGTCTAAACATTGAATCAATTAAATAAGTAGGAGTGATATGGTAAAAAAATTTAAAACTATTAACATAAGACAATAAATATACCATTTTCAATCTTGTCAAGCTCTTGGATTTGTTCTTCAATCTTTTGATGTCTTCTTGTGATGATGATTTTGAATCCAATCTTGAGTACACACAAGAGCTTGTACAATTTTAGGAGTTAAAGAACTCCTATATTGATCAAGAACACGCCCCCGGTGCTAAATGCAGACTCAAGAAACAACCAGAGAAACCGGTATAGCTAACACATCTCTGGCCATTTTTGAAAGAGTGGGGAATCTAGGGCATTCACTTTCCACCACAATAAAATATCAAAATCTTCAACAAATTCCTCATTAGCCTCAGCTAGATATTTATCCAACTCAGATGTTTTATCCTCACCACAAATTTCCAACTCACGCTTTTTATACAAAGCTTGCATTCGCCTTTTCATTTTTTGTTGTGGTTCACCAAGAGAAGCATGTGTTGGCACACTCGATTGGCTACAAGTACTATGAAGTGGAGGCTTATACTCATCAAACATTTCATACAAAGATTCCTTCAATTTTTGCATCATTTCACAAGCTTTTTTCAGAACTAGACATTTCACTAAGTGCAAATTCAAGATACTTTAGTTTTTGTCTAGGATCTAAAACACAAGCAACAAACATAAGCATATTCATCTTATCAATATCACCCCAATACTTATCATACTTCTCTTTCATCTTGATGGCCATAACATTGAAATCAATATTACTATTTAACTGAGCATCTCGTAAAAGAATATCAATTTGTAAAGCTCATCAAAAAATTATTGGACGTGACATATGAAGTGCCGGATATACGCAAAGTGACTTCATAAAAATGTTCCAAGAAATCCCTCAAGTTTCTAACATTATCCCAATCATCCACACTAGGCCAACCATCACCCCTTTCAAGTTCAAAGCCCTAAAATTTGTATCTTGCTCCTCAAATCTCTCAAAAGCTCTCTCAAAGTTACGAGCAAGATCTAACATTAAGTAGGTTGAGTTCCACCTAGTACAAACATCAAGACACAACATCTTCTTGCACTCTATCTTTTCCACCACAACACACTCCTTAAACTTTTGTAATCTAGATGGAGATTGTCTCACATATCTAATGACCCCCTAACTCGTTCAACAGATTTATTCATTTCCTTTAAGCCTTCAACAACAATCAAATTCACAATGTGTGCCATGCATCTCATATGAAGATATTTACCATTTTGAACTAAACCCCTCGAGGGTTAAATTTCTTTCTTAAATAACCAATAGCAACATCATTTGAACTTGCATTATCAACGAAGAATAAAGAAACAACTTATCAATCCCCCAATTCAACAAGCATTTCTCAATCACCATCCCAATGGACTCACCCTTATGACTAGAAATTGGACAAAAATTTAAAATCTTTTATTCAATTTCCAATCATTATCAATAAAGTGAGCAAAGTGATACACAAATAATTAACTCTTTGCAAAGAAGTCCATGTGTCGGTAGTTAAACAAACTCTAGAACAAGAGCTTCTCAAAAGTTGTTTTATCTTGGCCCTTTCATCTAAATACAATTGATAAACATCCCTAGTCATAGTAGTTCGTGAAGGAATATGAAACCTAGGACATGCCATAAACATAAATTTCTTAAAACCTTCACTTTCAACAAACTTGAAAGGTAATTCATCAACCACAATCATTTGTGCTAATCCTTTCCTACATGCTTCTTGATCAAATCTCCAAGTTGAAAGATTTCCTTCCCCCTTCAACTCCTTTCTAGGTAAAACTAGTTGTCCTTGACTATTTTCAACAACATTACTAGGATTTTTCTTACATGAACCAATATGATATTTTAATGACCCCGTACCATTTTTTTCATATCACAACAAAATTCCTTTTGACAATAATTACATTTAGCTTTACTTGCACCCTCACTATTAATAATCTTAGTGAAGTGAGACCAAACTTCGACCTTGGAAGAGTGGCTTTTCTTTTCCGGTAATCCCTTTCCTTGGCTTGAAGCTCCAACTCCCGAATTTTCAGAATCTATCAAGTAGGAGGTGTAACACTAGCCTCAATAGATGTTGGTTGGGTTGACATTACTGCAAAAAACATATATAATAAATTAAAATACATTTATGATATTAAACATATTTTGATGTTGAGTTTTAGAACAAACATAGTTTAGATATTTAACAAAGGTAACATCCATTGCAAAACGCAATTTAAAGTAGGGATGGCTGATTCAAAATGCTTTAATGCAACTAAATCAAGGTTTTATACCAGTAGAATCCTTTGACTATCCTATTTAAAGTAGTAATTTCTACTTAGAATAAGTTTTAAAAAGTCTCGCTAAATACACAATGTAATACAATCCTTTAGAACTTCATTCAAGTAAAATAGGAGCCAAATCCAGTCACACTAGTACCATCTTAGGATAAATTGATGTAAAAATACAATTTATTTTAGTCAATCAAATTCTACTAACACTGTTCCCAGAAAGAACACTGGTTTTCTTTGGATTAGATTTTTAGATCTACGTACAACAATGCGTAAATATGAATAAGAGAAACTAATTTTCGTTCAAATAAAGATTGGAAGGTCAGAAACATATTAGATTCAGCACCATATCTAAATCATATTATATTTTAAAGATCAAACAAACACCTGCCATAGCAAATTAATATAAATTAATTGCTTATTTCAATCTGGTCTTGGTACAATAAAGAATATCATTTACATTTCTGAGAGATGATTTGTAACATACAACCGCCTGAATATTCAACTCTAATGTCTCAAAGCAATGATGAATTATCAACTCATTCAAATTAATTACCAATGAAAGCACAAATATATTAAAATGAAGTTGCATTTTAGTTATTTGTTAAATTTTTAATTGATTATGATTTTGCCTTTATACCATTTCTATTTACTTGGTAATTTTTGAGAAAGTGAAAAATCAAGTTTGGAAGTCAACAAACAAAAGGAGCCTAAACAAATTAAGAGATTATTTAAATCGGAATTTGACCAGAATAAAATGATTTTTATACCATTCAAGCATTAATTGTTAAGAAACTATTATTTTACACAATTTAGACATTCATTGATAAGAAACTATAACTTTAAATGCAATTTTCTTCCCCCCGGGTCCGGTATCAAGTCAAATATCTAAAAAATAAAAAAAGCTACATTAAAAGAAAAAAAAGAATGAATAAAATAAACAAAATCCACTACAGAAGCATCCTAGTGAATACCTTTTTGTGATACAAATTGCTAAATACACAACATAGGATGTCTTATTTACTTATTTTGTTTCCTTTCTCTATAATGGGTAGATAATTCCAGAGAGAACCACTCATTTAACACAGAAGAGAATTTCTCTTCTTTGTAAATAATGCTATATGTTCCTTTTTCTTTTAAATATTGTTTAACAATCTCTGTTTTTCCCCTCATAGATGAATATTAAAACAATCTAGAGAATTTTATAGCATGGAGGAAATTTGTCATCGTCGTCAAAGAGCAAACTGTAAATAAAATACATTGTTAGTAAATGGGTGTAGTAGTAGTACAATAAATTATTTGCTTCAAGGCCTTCTACTAAATCCAATAATTGTTGCCCGTTTAGAACTTGACCCTTAAAAGTTGGGTACCCTGCACAAATTTGAGATAGATTAAACTATGCTAGAAGATGTTGTATTTTGGTGAGAACACCAAACCCAAACTTATACAAATTTCTGGTAAATGACAAAGACTCCATATATCGAGGCCTCAGTACTTCGAGACTTTCCCGATAGTATAAGCGACTTGCTGTATGATCGAAAACTCAGATTGAATTGATTGGATCCACATCATATCCTAATAGTTGAAGAGGAAAATCTGGCGACTTGTTACCAACATATCCCTAAGGAGGAAAAAAAAAAAGAGAAGAAATTAAGTTAGAATAACAAATGAACTTAATAGCAAAAGAGTAATATAGAAATGCTTTTTTTTTCCACGAGGAAATTAGGTGAAGGTAAAATCAATCATACAATTAGGGATTGAGAAATTAGGGATTTCAAGTTGAGGAAGCCGGGAAGGAGAAGAGATATCGATTGGGGTGTTTTTTTTTCTGTCGTGTGTCTAGCCTCTTAGTCTTAGGGTTAGGGGTAATTTTATTTTTTGTTTTAGTATTACTTTGAGAGTTGGGTTTAATTTTTATTATTGGGTTTGGGTTGGTGAATAGAGAATAGTTGTGGGCTTATTACTTATTGGGTATTTAAATATTATTATAAATTTATTTATTATTTTTTCGGTTAACCGAAAAAATATCGGTTAACCGACCCGTTTCGAACCGAATTAACCGTTAACCGAAAATTAACAAAATGATTAACCGACCCCCGACCGAAAAAATTCGGTTAACCGACCGATTAACCGAATTAGGTCGGTTAACCGAAATTTTTCGGTTTTACCCGAATTTTGCACACCCCTAACTCTCACTTCAACTCCCAAAGCGCTTGCCGTTTCCCTCTAACGTTACTATTTCCTAATAGCTTTATAAAATTTTCAATAGAATGAAAACACAAATTGAGTTTTGGGTGTGAAAGCAAAACAGCTTTAGTATAGTTGCATAAAAGAAAAAGAAATGCTTGTCTTCTTCTTTACACACAATTTTTTCTCTCTTTATCTTTTCGGTGTGAGATGATATTTAGTATCTCATTTGGGGGCTGAAATTAAATTGCTTACCGCCATAAAACTACTCCATATTTGGGTTTGGGACCCACTCTATAATTCACATCCCTCCGCCAAAACAATGTAATTTTCTTTTTACCTACTCCTAACATGCCGGGGGAGTGTGGATCTTTGAATTGCGTGTTCATGGGTTTTCCCCCTTTTCTTTCTTCTTTTAGTTGATGCATGGATCTTATGGGTTAAGCTATGTTTCATTATTATTCCAAAACCAAGTTAGGCCCATCAGTGTTTCAACTAAAAAGGAGAGTTGAATAGCTTGGTTAGGTCTCGACAAGCATGTCAGTATGCCGATAGCTGCATCTATTTTTGTATACCATTTTTCTAGAAAGCAAACCACTCTCAAATATCTTTTATCACTTTCCATTTCTATCCTCTCATGCAACTTTATAATTAGATATTTGTAACTGAGAAATGATTATATATTTTTTTTAAATAAAGTTCACAATAAATCCAAGAATGATGGGTTGAATATAAGACACAAAAACCCTCAAGTATTATTATTTTTTATTTCAATCAAAAATTTATTTTTTGATTTTTATATAATTTTATAATTATATTTACATAAATTTGGTCTTTTCCACCTACACTAGTGCCATTATCTTATAATGATTATGATCATATTTGGGATTTAATTATTATATTTTAATTTGATATACAATGATATTAAACTATGTAAACTATTTTGATTAAAATGTTAAAGTTGGATTTTTCTTAAATATATATATTATAACTTATTTTGAGATTTATTTCCTTTTTTAATTAAAAATGTGTTTTTTTTTCTAAAAAAATTGTGGCCCTAAAGGCATCTTCTCTTGGTGACATATGTACAACTATTTTATTTCTCTTTCTTTAGTAATTACAGTTTTGATCTCTCTCCTACGTTTATATTTGAAATTTAACTTTATATTTTGATTTGATATAATTTGGTCCTCTACTTTACAATGACATGATTAATCCAAATTATTAATAGCTTTAACTATTCCAATTAAAATGCTAACGTGAATTTAAAAAAGGAATGAGCTAAAGGATTAGCTTAAACGAGTTTGCAAGCTGGTTTGTTGATGATGATCTTCTTTGAGTTGATTGTAATTTTAAACTTTGTCTTTTCAAGAGAAGAGATGAAAGGCAAAGATTGAACTACTAGGTATGCCAGAAATTTGTACACACAAATTTCAATTCAAAAGTTGACTTGAAAATTTTAGAGTAAAAAATTTATTGATAACTTTGTAAAAAAAAGTTATAATCTTTAGAAATTCCTTAAATAAATCTTTTGAATACAAAGAAATTCTCCTTTGATTCTTCTTTTCAATTTGGCTTCGATCCCAGGATTGTCTAGACTTGGTCTTGGATGGATGCAAATTGCTCCAAGTGTCATATTGACTTGCTCTTGAAACAAATTTGGACCTCCTTTTCAATTTATTTGGATCGAAAAGTGGTTTTCTTCAGAAACAACTTTTGTCTCCCTCTCCAAGGTTAAACTGGATTAGAAAATGATTGTTCTTCAAAACTGATGTGATGTTCTTTAAAATTTCTTCAAGTTCTTCGACTTTTTTAGAACTTGTGAATGTATAGAATGACTTAGGTGACCCCTTTTTATAGTGCCTATTGCTTGAATAAAAGAGAATTCTAATAGACATTACCTACTTAATTTGATTGTTCTACAAGAATTTAAACTTTTTTATTTATTATTTATCTCTTATTATTTTAATTAATTAGAGATAAAATCATCATTTAATATTATCACATAATTATTTTATTTTTTAATTAGTGACAATATAAAAATTTATTATTTATCTCTTAATTAATTTAAATTAATTAGAGAAAAATAATTATGACACAAATATGATGTCATCATTTTTTATCATTGGTAATTTTAGCTAGACCCACGTTAATTTCAACTTTACATGTGACGCTTTGTAATTGGTCTGAAAATTTCTTCAATTATACACATGCATGTATCTTTGAACTATCGCGTGATTGAAGAAAAATGATAGTTCAAAGATACATGGAATGGTTTTTTGGGGTGCTTGAGTATTTTTATGGGTTGAGTTGGGTTGGGTCATGGGTAAATAAGTTGAATATGATATATTTTGTCTAAATTATCACCAATTTAATGGAAAAATTAATGATGTCATAATTTGAATAAAATTTTAGTTTACAAAGATTAATTTGGACCTATTTTTAATACATGGACTAAACTGAACTTTACAAAATAATATAAGGAGTACCGGTAGGCTTTAACCCAAGAGCAGCAATGGAGCAAATATATATTTTAACGGCCTAATTGAATAGGCGGTACCTAAACTATTGAATTTGTTTAAGATAGATAAACTATTTTTTAATTGATTCGAGTATCTAAATTTTGATTCTGTTACTAAAATTGGTATCTGTCTGTTAGTATCGTTAAAAAAAAACATATCAATTAATTAAATTTCGTCACATCATCATCTCATTAGAATATGATTAAATAGAAATTTTATTTTAATATTTATATTGATATTAAATAAAAATATCTATATTAATATTAAAAAAATCAGTTTAATTTTGGAAAACCATAAGATATGAAAAAGATCTGAGAAATATAAAAAGTAGGAGGGGTAAATCTCGAAATTCTATCGAAAACCAAGGGGCAATTGTCGACTAACAATTTAAATATCGTAAGTCGACACACTGTTCACGGACCCCACGCGTTGGCTGCCCTTTTCCCGATATCGCACGTGACGACCCCAATCCCGAAATTTGCTACGTTTTATTACAAGCAAACCGACACGTGCCAAACGTTGATGATAAATTGGCATACACAACTGACGGAACTCTGGTCCTGTTTTTCCATAATTTTCATTGCTTTCATTCACTCAAAGCTTAAGCGCATTTGCTAATCACAAAAAAAAAAAAATTTAAAATATTTCCTATTTTATTATTCTTCGAAATCAAATCATATATTCTCAAATTCTCTCATCCAGATTTCCGACTCTTTCAAGGTATTTTTCACTAATTCCTTCTCTCAACGCCTCATCCTTCTTAATTCCAGATTTTTCACTAGCATTTCATATGTATATATATTTCATTTTTACGAAATTATGGATTTTTTTCTTTGGGTTACTATGATTGATCGTCAAGTATGTGGAAATGATGCTACTAGAACCATTATAGTAATACTGTTTGTTTTTTTTTCATCCAGAAAAAAAAAAAAGGAAGAATCGTTATTAAAATTTTTAATTGGATTTTGTTTCAAGTAACTGGCGAAGTTCTTGAGGGATACGAAGTGTTAACAAGGAAGATGAGTAATAGCGTGGGCCAGAATTTGATACAGCAGCATTTCCTCCGTCCCACGGTTTTAGAGCATCAAAGCAAGCTAAAAGGTTCTTCTGGCATCGCTTCAAATTCCTTGTGTGCCACTGCTTCCCTGAATCAATCGCTAGCTCAGCCACGCAAATATCAGATATCTACTAAATTTTATGGTAACAGTTTGAGTAAGAGGAAGCACAAATTAGCCATGGGGAGCCAACGCCCTCTGGCCTTCATCCCTCAAGCTGTGTTAGCCACCGATCCGGCTTCTGAGGTAAACGCCTTTTCTAGCCTTGCAGCTTTGCTTATGCTTTTTTTTCCCCCTTAATTTTAGAATTTTGCGACACACACTGACGCGATTATGGTGGTTTATTTATTTATTAATCATCAACGGAGCACCGATTCAATTGCGAAATTACTAAATTACCTTGAGAGTGCTTTTGTCTTTTATTATATAATAAATCAAACTAAAACACCACTCACGTTACTATTGTAATCAAAATATGAATTAGTTTTTATGAATTTTTAATAAATATATTTGTTATATAGTTTTTTTCACCCAGGTGTGCTATAAATCTAGTATGTAGTAAATGAGATTAATCCTTCCTGTACTTGTTTTACCTTTAAAAATGAATATTCTGACAATAATAGTTGTATTCTGCACTTTTGGATTTTGATATGGTCTTTCAATTATATTAAAAAAAAATGGCTGTAAATCGTTTAGAGCTTTTCAAAATTTTCTGCCATATTTTTAACTTTTTTTTTCCTTCGTTTTGCTAAGAAGATTATTTTTTCCTTTTCTTTTTTTGACATAAATGATACCGTTGCTACATATAGATAATTACAATCACAATTATGATTATGAATAATGCGTATCTAAATAGTTATAACCATAATTAACTATTAAAAGGTACAATCCAATAGAAATATAATATATCTGGATTTGCAATGGAATAAAACTAGATAACACACATGTTGGGATTTAAATCAGAATAAAATCTGAACCAAAACTCATGCATGATTTTAATACGGGGTCTAAATACTGAATTTTTGGTAGTAATAGGAGTAAGGATGATGATCCAAGTGGTGGTTGTTTCACTGTAGCAGTTAAATCTGCATCTTTGGATAAATAAAACATACACTTATCCAGGAAAAAGAGACTGTACTGCATTGCAGTTTAGCTTTTGTTTCATTTTTAGCCTATTGTTCTAAGTGCATATTATGCTAGTTTGGTTACTATCAAATTGAGTTGACTTTTTTCCCCAAAAATTTATGCAATGGATTCTTTCTCTGGGTCACTCTTTAACTGTTGAACTCTTAGACCAATTTACTACAACTTATACTCGAGCATGAAAGGATAGAAACCGGCTATAATATATCTTTGTGGCAACCTATTTTGGGTTTGAAGAAGCACTTGCATAAATTGCATAAAACATGTATTACGATCCACTGAAAAGAGGTTTATTGGATAAATGTATATTTTGTAATGTTCTCAGACATCTGAATCTTGCTTCCTGTTATCTTGTATATCCTTTCATAAAATGGTATTTGTTCCTTTCTTGAGTGGGGATACATAAACAAATATTCATATTTCTTTTGTGTTTGTTTGAAACAAAACCGATTATATCTGATCTGATTTCCTTCTGATGATATTTATATGGCACAGAATTTTGTTGTATTGTTTATCAAAAATTTTTGAAGAATTCTTATTTTGCTGCAGAATCTCGGAAAATTCAACATCGACGGGAATATCGAATTGCAGGTAGTTATAGCTTGGTGCTAACTAATTTTGCTAAGCTATATGCTTCTCATAGACTGCTGGTTTAATTGACTTTAGCTTGGAATTTGAAGCTCCTTTCTGTCTTATTCCGGCTAAAAAATCACCCTTTTTACTTGACCAGGTTGACGCTAGTGCTCCTACTTCAGGGTCTATCACAAATGTAAATTTTAGAGTCATGTATACTAGTGACTCTTTGCTCTTGCACTGGGGTGCAATACGTGGTAGTAATGAGTAAGTTCACTTCTAATGGTTGATGGATTATGTTAACCTTACATTTGATTTTGATTTTCAAGTTCCGATATTGAGTTTCAGTATATGGCTGTTTGAGAAAGCTCTGCTCTTTTTTTTTCTTTGTTGACAGCAAGTGGGTACTTCCTTCACGTCAACCAGAAGGGACCAGAAACCACAAGAATAGAGCCCTAAGAACTCCATTTGTGAAGGTTAGTGCTGAAAAGTGACACAAAAAATTTAGTTTTGACCAGTCCTAACAGATTTATCTACATATTGCATGATGCTTTTGTAGTCCGGCTCCAGTTCATATTTAAAGTTAGAAATTGATGATCCTCAAATACAAGCTATAGAGTTTCTCATATTTGATGAAGCCCGAAATAAATGGCAAGTATCTGTTGGTTTTGTTTTTACTAAGTTCATAGCATTTAGAAGGGCTACTTAAATAAATATGCTGTTTTCTCTCCCCGTATTGCTATTTGCAGGATAAAGAATAATGGTCAGAACTTTCATGTAAAGTTACCACGGAGGAAGACATTGGTCTCAAACATTTCAGTTCCTGAGGATCTTGTTCAGATTCAGGCATATTTAAGGTGGGAGCGAAAGGGTAAACAGATGTATACCCCTGAGCAAGAAAAGGCAAGTAATAAGTTTAATAACTATACAGTTTCACTTCTGCATTTCAGTTTGTTGTTCTTTTTCTGGTCCTTTCATCTTGTTTCATTATTCTTGCTCCTTTTGGTTAGAAGTGAATTTATTGAATTTTGATATCCTCTTACATAAGTTTCATGCTCCCTCATTAATTAGCCCATTGAAATAGGTTTCAGGCTTTATCTTTTTCTTTATTTATCCTAAGAGTTAACCGTCAATGTTTCATGAATTAATTAATACTTAAAACGAATTTTTCTTCGTTCTTCAAAAAAAAGAAAACTAATTTTTCTTTGTGTGCCATAATATAAGCAGCTCCAGAGATGTGCTTTTAACAGAATGTTTCTATACAGTGGAGCAATTTATTATGCATCAGATAAAATTTTAAGACATGCCCCACTACTGGTAACAAAAAGTTTTGGCTGCAATATCTTAAGAATTCAAGAAATAGTCTAAGTTCTTGTTGTAATTGCATTTTAGACTTTTCAATTAGTGGAGCCATCTTAAGAGAAAAGCAGGATTATCATTGATCAATGCAGATATGTAAATCATGAATCGTAGACTTCTTTTTTCCTTTTAATTTCAAAGCAGTATGAAATAGTACTATCAGTTTTATATCTCTTTACTTGTCTCAAAGAACTTTCCTTTGCCATAGGAGGAATATGAAGCAGCTCGTGCTGAGCTATTGGAGGAAATATCCAGGGGTGCTTCTGTGGACGACCTCCGGTCAAAAATAACAAAAAAAAGTGGACAAGAATATAAGGAGACTGCTATTAATGAAGAAAATAACAAGATACCTGATGATCTCGTCCAAATACAAGCCTATATAAGATGGGAGAAAGCAGGGAAGCCGAGTTATTCACCGGAGCAACAGCTTGTAATTTTCCTTTCTCCTTCTGGACTTTAAGAGTTTTTTTTTTTTTTTTTTTCAAGCACCTTTTTATTCAAGCAAATTGGACTATTTGATTGCTCATTTTATTTCAGAAGGTTAATGAACCTCTCGGTCTTGCCTGTACTAAATACTGACTGAAGCAATGTTTCAATATATTAGAGGGAATTTGAGGAAGCAAGGAAAGAGTTGCAATCTGAACTAGAGAAAGGTGCATCTCTTGATGAAATCCGAAAGAAGATTACCAAAGGAGAAATAAAGACTAAAGTGGCAAAGCAACTGCAGAACAAAAAATATTTTAGTCCTGAACGAATCCAGCGCAAGCAGAGGGACTTGATGCAGCTTCTTAATAAGCATGCAGTAAAAGCGGTAGAAGAAAGTATCTCTGTTGAAGTTGAACCAAAACCATTGACAGCTGTTGAGCGTTTTGCTAAAGAAAAGGAGCTGGATGGCAGCCCTGTTATGTGCAAGAAAATTTACAAAGTTGGTGAGAAGGAGCTTTTGGTAAGATAAGAAGTGTCTCTTTAATTCTGCTTTCTGTCTTTCACATGCAAAAACTTTTGAAGTTTGACTACTTCCAAATATTCCAGGCACTTGTAACCAAACCTGCTGGTAAGATAAAGATCCACCTAGCTACTGATTTGGAAGAACCTCTTACCCTTCACTGGGCTCTATCTGAAAAAGATGGAGAGTGGCTGGTAAGATTCCTTGAATTATAACAATCCTTAACAAGACATTGAACTTTGGGATTGAATTCAGAAAAATCTGAGACTAGTTTATGTGAACCATTTTCAGGCACCACCACCTGCTGTTCTCCCTCCTGGTTCAGTTTCTTTAGAAAAGGCTGCTGAATCAAAATTTTCAACAAGCACTTCTGGTGATCTTCCTAAACAGGTTCACTAAGTAGATTTCAATCTTGTCATGCGTGCCTTTGGACTGAAGTCCAATGATGCACATAAATTGGATTTTCTGTGATTTAAAATATAATAAGGTTAAAGACTGTCCCCATATTTATATCCTGAAATCTTATTTAGGTGCAATGCATTGAGATGGAGATTGCGGATGGCAATTTTAAAGGGATGCCATTTGTTCTTCTGTCTGGTGGGAAGTGGATAAAAAATAATGGCTCTGACTTCTATGTAGAATTCAGCCAGAGATTCAAGCAAGTTCAAAAGGTTGTTTCTTGATTTCGACCAGGAAATTTTTGGGTCCATCTACATGTTTTGAATATGTTATCAGTTATTTTCAGTTTGAAGTGCCTTCTCATATGATTAACTGGAGTTTTCTTGTAAAAACAAGGATGCTGGTGATGGCAAAGGTACATCAAAGGTTTTACTGGATAGAATAGCTGCACTGGAGAGTGAGGCGCAAAAGTCTTTTATGCACCGGTCAGTGAACTTCTGGGACTTGGACTTCAATTTCATCACCAACTATTTCTCATTTATGATATTGCTGAGTTGGTTATTAGGAATTTAGTTATCTTTGTAGCATTCAATACAAATATAATTTGCACTATAGCTTCTGGAAATCTACAAGGGAGATAGCTTATGAGAACATCGTGTTTGGAGTTGTATCTCCTTTCCTAGAAAATGCAGATAATCTGTCCTATTATGGGTATATTATTTATAGATAAAGTTTGTTACTCAAATCAAGTAATTACATTTTAATGCCTTCTGTCCTTGAAGATGGTAGAGCTCTTTAAATCTTGCCTTTTCTCTCTCAAGCACACACAAGCTGCTGTTGTGTTTCTTTTGGCTCCCACTTGTCTTGTTATGGTTCCATGTGTGACTGGAGGTTGAAATTTCACTCAGCAGTTTAGTCAAGTCCTAAAATCTTTGAATTTCTCTCAGTATACTCATATTTTACTTGAAATGAGACCTTAATAGTTTTATGTTCAGTTTTCCATTGTTCTTCAAGTAGTAAGTCTTGCTGTGTCCCTTTTTCAGGTTTAATATAGCGTCAGACTTAATGGACCAAGCAAAAAATACCGGTGAATTGGGTCTTGCCGGGATATTGGTGTGGATGAGGTTTATGGCTACAAGGCAGCTCATATGGAACAAAAACTACAATGTGAAACCACGGTACGCTTTAGATTAATTACAAATTTCATGATGATCATGTGAATGCAAATGTAATTGTTATTTTTGTTTTGTGCAGCGAGATAAGTAAGGCACAGGATAGACTGACTGACTTGCTACAGAGTATTTACACCACTCATCCACAGCATCGGGAGCTTTTGCGCATGATTATGTCTACCGTTGGTCGTGGAGGCGAAGGGGATGTGGGACAAAGAATTAGGGATGAAATACTGGTCATCCAGGTTAATCTTGAAGAACATGTTCCTATCTTTTCCGGTTTTCTTGTTTTATTTTTTCTTGAACTGTTCTCATTCTATCCCAGAGACACAATGATTGCAAGGGAGGAATGATGGAGGAATGGCACCAGAAGTTACATAATAATACCAGTCCCGACGATGTTATAATCTGTCAGGTATCAGATATGTGAATTCAGTGAAAATTCTTTTTTAGTTTCCATCAGCTAACAGAACATATGCTTGCAGGCATTGATTGATTATATTAAAAGTGACTTTGACATCAGTGTCTACTGGAAGACCCTAAATGAGAATGGAATAACAAAGGAGCGCCTCTTAAGTTATGATCGTGCTATCCATTCTGAACCAAGTTTTAGGAGAGATCAGAAGGATGGTCTTTTGCGTGATCTTGGACATTATATGAGAACCTTGAAGGTCTGTTGCTTAAACCTTTATGGTTGTATTCATTATAGTTTTCCTTTTTTCATCGGCACCTTCTTGTAGGCATCCATTCACTTCTAAAGACTATCATTCTGTTCCTTAGCTGTACTTTTTTCTCATTATGTTTCTTCTGCTCTCCATTACGCTGGATTAATTTTATTCAATTTCTTTCCTTTGGCTTATATATGAGGTTGCATTTTGTTGATAGTTTCGCTCTAATTATCATTTATGCATAGGCGGTTCACTCTGGTGCAGATCTTGAGTCTGCTATTTTTAATTGCATGGGCTACAAAGCGGAGGTAATATTAGAAGTAAAGTGAAATTTCCCAGATGAAGTATTATTGTCAGCCTTTTACAGGAGCTTTCTTTGTGTTCAGGGTCAAGGTTTCATGGTTGGGGTGCAAATAAATCCTATACCTGGCTTGCCATCAGGATTTCCAGTATGTTTAACTTTAGCTTCAGTTTTATTTCAAATGTTCTATTTTATTTTAACTTTTTCCCTGAAAATGTTTATTGAAGATTTAAGATACACTCATAACAGGACTTGCTTCGATTTGTTCTTGAACACATTGAAGACAGAAATGTAGAAGCCTTGCTTGAGGTATGTAACATTTGATCGGAAATGTATAGTCATTGTTCCCATTTGTTTCCTCTGATACACCGATTTTCAACCCCTCCTTTCACAGGGCTTGCTTGAGGCTCGTCAAGAGCTTAGACCACTGTTGCTCAAGTCTACTGGTCGTCTAAAAGATCTATTGTTTTTAGACATTGCCCTTGACTCTACTGTTAGGACAGCTATTGAAAGAGGTTATGAGGAGCTGAATAATGCTAGACCAGAGGTAAATCCTTCATCTTCCCCACATCCAATGTATCTTACATTTAGTATTTCTTTGCAATGCTGTTCCCTGATTTGTATATTTATTTCATGGCGTAGTGGATGATCTTTGTATATTTATTTCATGGCTTCTTGTGCATTGTGCAGAAAATCATGCACTTCATCACTCTTGTTCTAGAAAACCTTGCGCTTTCTTCAGATGACAATGAGGATCTGGTCTATTGTTTGAAGGTAAATTACTGTCATACAGAGCTATGGTTGTGTTCTTATTTCTTAAGGGCATCAATAGATTCTAAAGTTAAAACTTTTTGGGGGCAGATCTGATTACTGACAACATTTACTCATCTGTGCCAAAGATTCTATCAAAATGTATTTCAATTTGTGATAGCAGATGAAAGGAACCTTGTAGCTTTGAAGTTAGATTTCAAGCTTAACTTTTGGTAAATGTATATGTTACAAGATAACCACTCTTTTTCTAGTGCTAGGTTGCTTTGTAGAGTTCAATAGCTACAATAGTCTCCTTTTGCAAGTTCAGGAGATTTGGAAGAGAGCATATTGAAATAGTATTGAAGAAAAGAAGCTTGCCAAGATTGTTAAACACTGTATATACTGGTTGGAATTCTTTCATGTAGTTCTTCTGTGGAATGGTTTGACAGTCCATTGCTTGAAGCTTTAGAAACTTGAATATTTCATTCCACTTTAACACAGTGCTAGATAGATACTGATTCACTAAGCCAATCTTCCCTCTTCCAGTTACTAATGGTTAGACGCACCATGAAAAAATTAATTACTACCATATTTATGTGCATGGATTGCTTACTTATGTACTTTGCAGAAAGATAACGTTAAAGAACACTATGAAACTTTTTCTTTATGGAATGTAATCTCAGAGATGTCTCTGTGACGTTTAAATCATGGATGATAACTTCGACTTCATAATTTATGCAGGGATGGCACCATTCCATAAGCATGTGCAAGAGTAAAAGTGCTCACTGGGCATTGTATGCAAAATCAGTACTAGACAGAACTCGCCTTGCACTGGCTAGCAAAGCTGAGACATACCAGCGTATTTTGCAACCATCAGCAGAATATCTTGGCTCATTGCTTGGAGTAGACCAGTGGGCTGTATGTTATTCTAGATCTCGAATTTGGTCACCGTAAATTTTTATGCTGTTACTTGATGTTGATCTCATTATAAAATAGAAAGATAAAGCATATTTGTTGAATTTTCTTCCAGATCAACATATTCACAGAAGAAATTATCCGTGCTGGATCAGCTGCAACTTTATCCTCTCTAATTAACAGACTTGATCCTGTTCTTCGAGAGACTGCTCATCTTGGCAGGTTGGTATATATTCATTTGTCTGCTGACTCATTATTAGAATATATTGGCAGTGAAACAAATTTTATGCTACTATACCTAGGCTTAATCATTTTAGAAGATTTTTTCGTGGAATTAAGACATATGAGTCTGTCACTTATTGGAACTTACTAATGCAACTTTTCTGTCCTGCAACAGTTGGCAGGTTATCAGTCCAGTTGAGGTTGTTGGATATGTTGAAGTTGTGGACGAGCTGCTTTCTGTGCAGAATAAATCTTATAACCGACCTACTATTTTAGTGGCAAAAAGTGTAAAGGGAGAGGAAGAAATTCCTGATGGTACGGTTGCCGTGTTGACCCCTGACATGCCAGATGTTTTGTCACATGTTTCTGTCCGAGCAAGAAATTGCAAGGTGATTACCTGGTGCTTTGAGATTTCTTTGTAGCTGATAATTTATTGTGTGTTTAAGATGGATATAATTCCAACTGCAGGTTTGCTTTGCTACTTGTTTTGATCCTAATATTCTGGCTGACCTACAAGCAAAAAAGGGGAAACTGTTGCGCCTAAAACCTTCATCTGCAGATGTAGTTTATAGGTACTGCTATCTCTAACTTAATTCTGAATTTGTCTAACATATCATGAAACCATGACGTGAAGTTAAACAAACCTCTTGTTTTTATACTAGCAAAGCTAATTTGAATCTTGCTCCTCTTTTCATGCATTATTCAAGTGAGGTGAAGGAAGGTGAGCTAGTTGATTCAAGTTCAAGCAACTTGAAGGGAGATGGTCCATCTGTCACTTTGGTCAGAAAGCAGTTTGTTGGTAAATACGCCATATCAGCAGAGGAGTTTACACCTGAAATGGTTAGGCTTGCAAAATCTTACTCTTTTTATCTCCAAAAATTTACTTTGTTCTTTCTTAACCTACTGAGTTACAATGAGATTGAGTATAGAATTCTTTAAGCTTCTGTGTGTTCCTGAACTATGTTTATGAATTGTGCACATCTAATTTATGCATTGGGACATTTTTTGTCCTAGGTTGGTGCTAAATCACGCAACATCTCATATCTAAAAGGAAAAGTGCCATCTTGGGTTGGGATTCCCACATCAGTTGCCCTTCCATTTGGAGTATTTGAGAAGGTTCTTGCAGATGAAGCAAACAAGGTTATACTAATTCTGAACTTTAACCATCTCCCTGCTTTCTTAACTCATACATATATGCATTTTTGTTTACGGTGACTTCATTTGGGGGTTATATTTCCATTTTGGAAAGTTATCTAAGAGCTTTTTAGCAATTTCTTTTTTCATTTTTAGTTTTTCTGGAAACATGTTTGTGCTGCTTCCTGAAAATGAAATATTCTAAAACTGTTGGAAACTTGTTTTCATTTTCAGCTCAATATTTAGGAAGGTTTGAACAAAAATATTAAGTTCAAAAAATGAATTTGGGTATAAAAAGGCGCAATGAAAAAACAGGCTGGCTTTGATCATAGCTTTTTTTTTTAAAGCTCAACCTTGTCCTGTTCGTTTTACCATTAGTTGTACAAATCTTTGAGATATTTGTTCTATTCAAGAGAGACCGATCACTATGTGTAAAATTTGAGTGGGCTGCAAGAGCTTGGACTATGCTAGACAGTTGGGCGTTTCTTGGGCAGTCACAAAGCTTCTTAATGCCCGGAACGACCCCTATAAGGTTCAAACCTTGGACATGTTTAGTATTTACATATTAATATAATATCATATACAAAAATGAGTAGTAGTTTAAGTGGTTTACCCGCATCTTTTAGTGTAGAGGTTTAACTTCCAGCACTTGCAACTGCAAGTTTCCCTTTTGGTATTTAGCCCTTTTTGTGCCAAATTATATTATATATATCTTCATTAAAAAAAAAAAAAACAATTACTTTATAAATAAAATAATAAATTTAATATAAAATAATTAATTCAAAATTTAGTAGTTACGCAGTATATAATTTTGTTTTAGTAAAAGAATGATGATAAATAGAAAAATAATGATGACAAATTACCTGAAAATATATTATATTCAAAATCTAATATAATTTTAAGTTAAAATTTTATAATATTAGTTAATATATGAAATATAATTTTAATAACACATTAATTAATATTACTATTAAGTACCATCATTAATATTGTAAAATATTAGCCCAATTAATATTAATAATTAATAATTACATAAAATTTTAAATAGAGTTACGTAATAATTCCAGTTATAACTGTAAAACATATATTCAATAGGTGTTGTGACCCACACCCAAGGTTTGAACCTTGAGACACACCCTCCTCTCCCAGAGTATCAGAAAAAGAAATTCTATGCATTAATAGAATCATAAACTGTCCTTTATTGTTCTTTAAATTTTTTTAATAATATAAAATTATTAATTTTTTTGATACAATAGAATCACAAACTCACACACCCATTTAAATTGGGCCTGTGGATTGATCCCACAACCTTGGGGATATGGTGAACTCCTTTGACCAATAGGTCAAATGCTGGGGTTCATATAAAATTATTAATTATAATACTCGTTAATACAATTTAAAATATATATTCTGTAATAATTTACATTAATATGATTATACATTATGTTCAATAATATTATTTTAATAATATTAAATTCTTAGGAAGTGGATCAAAAGTTGCAAATTTTGAAGAAGAAGTTAGGAGAAGGAGACTTTGGTGCACTTGAGGAAATCCGTCAGACGGTTCTGCAGCTGAGGGCACCATCCCAATTGGTATGTATTTTAGTAGTTGAACTTGAGATGTTTCTTCTGCTAAGATTTCAATGCTTACTTGATAGCAATCATAGCATCATCAGCTTGAAACAATATTTTGTTGAGTTGTTCTCTGGATGAGAAGTTTTTGATTGTCCAAATCCTTTGCCCAAGAAAATTTTCCCTTCTGCATTCTCCTACAGTTGTATCTCTTTGTGAATCTGAATTTTCTCAATAATTTTTTGCCTCCCTAAGTTTATTGTATCTAAGAAAATGATTGCACTTCTGGCTAGGAGATTTCTTTCACAGGCAGTTGATCAGATTTATTTCAATTTCTCATTTATCTTCAGGTGCAAGAGCTGAAGACCAAGATGCTGACTTCTGGCATGCCTTGGCCTGGAGATGAAGGTGAGCAGAGGTGGGAGCAAGCATGGACTGCTATAAAGAAGGTATACCATTTTTTCCGCAAAGAAAGAGCTTATGCCTATAACACCATGTTTAGATAAACAATTATAAAGGAAAAGAAAGGAAAAATGTAAAGGGAGGAATGTTATATGGAAAGGAAAGAAAACAATACGTTATGATTTTTTTTCCAATTATATCCTTTTTATAAAACAATTTATAAAAGATTAGAAGGACAAAAAGTATGTTTCACATCCAGTTTTCTTTTCAAGGGAAAGTAATGGATACTCAACTTTCTTTACTTTCCCGTGTTTAAATAAAATAACTTATCCAAACGAGAGAAAGGTTCTTGTTTTCCTTCCCTTTACTTTGATCCTAACATAGGATAAATTTTGATTTCTACAACATGCCACTTCATTCGAATAGTGTTTTATCTGTAATCATACTCCTCTAAATGCTTTTTGTTTTTCTCTGCATTTTAGTTTTTTCTCCAATTTCCTTTGCCTAAAATTCTGTGATCCATACACTATGTTACTTTTAGCATTCATCCACGTTAACTTTTTACCTGTAACTAGGTCTTTCAAAATTTGTTCCTTCTATTCACATAGTTCTTAATTTAATTGCTTTGCTGGCTTGTAGTCACAGATTTCCATTTTGATCTATAGCACTTACATATTTGTTTTATGCTTTCAATCTAGGTATGGGCTTCAAAATGGAATGAGAGAGCATATTTCAGCACCAGGAAAGTCAAACTAGATCACGACTACCTCTGTATGGCTGTCCTGGTTCAGGAAGTAATCAATGCTGACTATGCATTTGTTATTCATACTACTAATCCATCGTCAGGGGACACTTCAGAGATCTATGCTGAGGTATGCATCACCATTTATCAATTTTCTATCATTATCTCTTGTCATTTGTTCCCCTTGAGGAAGAAAAAGGAATTATTTGATTTCTGTTTGACATAGGTTGTCAAGGGACTTGGAGAAACTCTTGTTGGAGCTTATCCAGGTCGTGCTTTGAGTTTTGTTTGCAAGAAAAACAATCTCAACTCTCCTCAGGTAAAACATGCCTGCATATTTAATACTGGGTACAATTAACAAAGTAATGCAGAATAAGATTAACCATCAGTACAATTCCCTTACCATCATATCATTGAAAAAATTATATTTGATCACAAAGCAACTAATCATATTCTCCACTAATGATTTCCGACATATTTCAGGTTTTGGGATATCCAAGCAAACCAATTGGTCTCTTCATAAGGCGTTCCATTATCTTCCGATCTGATTCTAATGGTGAAGATCTAGAAGGTTATGCAGGTGCTGGCCTTTATGACAGGTAATCTCCTTCCAAACTTCCTTGCAGAAAGCGTGCAGTGTGCTTATTATTTGATGTGTTTGATTTTTCCTTTCGTTGGGACTGTACTGTCCTTAAATGGAAAACTGTTCCATCTTTCTGAATTGTTAGTGATCAATGTCTATTATTTTATTCTTCCGGAGATGCACATGAAGTGAACATTTACGGCTGAAGGAAGCAGGGTCCAATCTGCCTTATTGTTTTTCATGTATAGGGCATGGTTAGACTTTTATGTAGTAACTGCTTTTCTAGAGCCCAGAGGAATCTCCAGATGGCCAATACTAGCGCAACTAAAAGTCTAGCACTTGTTCTTGGCCTTGCAATTCGGTCTAACAAAGAAAATTACTTCTCATATGATGTTGTTCCCCTAATTCTTTTTTTAAAAAAAAAAACTACTTTTGCACGTACGCTTAATAACACCAATCTTTTTTGTGCAGTGTGCCAATGGATGAAGAAGAGAAAGTGGTGGTTGATTACTCATCGGACCCGTTGATAAATGATGGCAAGTTTCAACAAGCAATCCTTTCTAGCATTGCTGGTGCAGGAAATGCAATAGAGGAACTGTATGGATCTCCACAAGACATAGAAGGTGTGATCAGAGATGGGAAGGTGTATGTTGTCCAGACAAGACCCCAGATGTGATCCTCTCATTTGTTTCTTTTTAGTATAATTATATTCTTTGGGCAGTGTTTTTTTGCCTATGCCGAGGTTGTAAAATGAGAGAAACATACAACAAATAAAAACAAAATGCATAAAGAAAGAATAAATATTCTAAATCGCAGAACTAAAAACTTGTTTGTACGTGTATGCATACATTATATGAAGATGTTTTCTGGGGTCCTATTTTATCAACTCTTAAATTTAGACCTTTTACTTCTTTTCTTTTAATTGACAAGACTATTAGAGAAATTTTATTCTATTCAGATATTGGATTATATAGTATTTTTAAAATTAAAAATTAGCTTATGATGCAAGGATTAAATTTTAAGTGGGGGAGGAGCACAGGGATTTGAGAGAGCTAGACTGAGAATCGTCCGACTACCAGTTTTGGTTTTGTTCATGTGGGCCTAAACACATTCATTTGTAGTTAAATTAATCAAGGTATGATGCCGAGAAACAGCCCTATCATCTGCCCATCCTACTTGCGGGATAATGTTTTTACCTAACTTAATATTAAAATTATCCTAAAATATATAATTTTTATTATTAATTTTTAAGGACATATAAATATTATATACACTCAATCATATATGATATCTTTTTTAATTTAATTTTAATTAAACTACTTAAAAATAATTGAAAATTTGGGAAAGAGAATGTCAACATGTTGAAACTATTTGCAGGAAGAATATATAATCAAATGTGAAATCTGAAAATATTGTAATCAATAATTAAACACTAAAAAACTGATAAAAATTATAAAAATGATGAAAATAGAAAAACTGAAACCAGTCATCAAATTAAAAAGCCTAGAAAAACATTAGAAAATGGAATTTGGGATGATTACATTAAAAAAAAAAAAAAACTAAAAGTTATTTGAAAATTATAAAATAAGAAAACATGTTTATTTATTTATTAAAATTTTTAATTTTTTTTACTAATTTAATTAAAGTTGAGTTAGAGAAAATACTAAGTATGGTGAAGTGTATAATGATAATTTTACATTTTTAAAAGTTGATGTAAAATTATTTTATTGGTGCTTAAAATCTCTAGTTGTTAATATCATCTAAATATAATTTTTTTTTATAAATGATAATAATGTTAAAAAATTATACAAAATTTAATAAAAAAATAATTTTTTTCAAGTTATTAATTTTTAAAATTATAAATATAGTTTTCAATTATTATCATTATACATAATTAATAAATTTTATTCAAACATAATATTTTATTATTCTGAGCAAATATAACTTATTTTGGTCTAAATTTAGTAACAAATAAATTAATCTATTAAAGGTATGGACTTAATTTAACATGCTAATTGCATAATCAACAAAATGTGAGGGACCAAATCTGGAATTAGCCCATTATCCATTCCCCCAAGGTGTCATTATGCCAATATCCATAGACACTCTTTTTATGTTTAGTTATATAGATTTGAGAGTTTAGTTGAAGATATTAAATTAATAATTATATTATTTCCAAAAATTAACTGTTTGAAAAGGTCACGTTTGGCTCCAATTAACTTTAATTTTTAAAATAAAATTGTATTGAGAAATAAATTAAAAATAACATGTCTTTTCAGTCCAAATTATTTGACGATTCCTTGGTTTTTGTCCGTTAGATATTAGTCTTGTAGGTCCATTTGAATGGGCGCTAAGTTTTAGTGAGGTTAAAAACGAAAAATAGTCTGCTCTTGGTAGCATGTTTGGTTTTATTTTGTCTTTTAGTATTCTTGTGTTTGTTTTTTTGAAGTTTTTTTTCGTCTTTTTTAAGTTTTTTTTTACGTTAGTTCTGGCGAGAAGAGAAGATGGAGAAGGAAATGGAAGGCTTAAATCTTGAAGATGCTGGAATTTCGTTGCCAATAGATCGGGAGGCATAAAAATCGACTTACGAGTTCTGTTTGGTTGGTTGTTTATTAACATCAAGTATTGTTTATTTCCTAGCTATGAAAAATACTACGGTAAATCTTTGGCATCCCTTAACGGGAGTACTGATCTCAGATTTGGGAGAAAAAATGTTTCTTTTCAAGTTTTTCCATGAGATGGATATCAAGCGTGTAATGGAAGGGGCCCATGGACTTTCAAAAATCACTTGTTGATTTATCATAGTTTAGAGAACAATGAAGACCCGATGCAAGTTCCTCTGGTATTTTCACCTTAATGGGTTCAGGTTAATGATCTTCCCCTCGGTTTGTTTTCGAAAAGTGTGGCAAAACAACTGGGGAATTTTGTTGGATGTTTTGTGGAGTACAATGCGAAACCTCTGAGTAGAGGATTCATGAGTTTCTTGCGTTTTAGAGTAGATGTGGATATCAGAAAGCCATTGAAAAGAAGAAAGAAGATCATGTTATCCTCATCAAATTCAACTTATGTCTCCTTTTGATATGAGAGGCTGACTTTATTTCGTTTTCTCTGCGGGCTATTGGGACATAACGATAAATTTTGCCTTGTCCGATTAACAAAAGGGGATGAGGTTTTGGAGTTAGGATGGAACTCAAATCTGAAAGCACAATCTAGAAGAGTTGTGATTGAGAATAGCGTCTGGTTTAGGAGGTAAGGGATGACGAATTTTGGGAAAGAAATCTGATAAAGCCATCATTTGGGGAGAAATCAAGGAGAGATTTAAGGAAGAAAATAAATCCAATCTTGGGATTTAATTTGGAGGGATTTACTAAAAAAATAGAAATGAATTCTATGGGATCTTCCAGTGGTGTGGGCCAATTTGAAATGGACCATGATATTGAGGAAAGCCTTGTTGCACAGTTGGATGGAAAGAAAATGCCCAGGATAGTCTTTTTGGACTCTAGCGTTTCGGGAATGGAAGGTTCGATGGGTACCACGAATGAGCAAAATAATGTTTGTTCCCTTATGATATCGGTGACCCGACCGGGGACCATGAAAATGATAAGTTAGAACGTCAACAGATTGGGGAGTACGCGGGCGATTCGAAGACTTCGACACATGTTGGAGATAGACAATCCCCAAATTGTCTTCTTAATAGAGACTAAGCTGAATAGTGATCGAATGGATAGGGTCCGAAAGCAATGTGGATTTTCTAATGGAATTGATGTTTCAGCAAATGAAACGAGAGGTGGGTTTGGTTTAGCTTGGAACAAAAATGAATTGGTCCAGTTCCTCAAAATCACATTAATGTTAAAATTTTGATGGATGATAATGGTAGTAAATGGAGATTAACTGGGTTCTATGGTATCCTAGATGTGTGCTTCAGAGAGGAAGGGTGGGATTTATTACAAAGTTTAAGTCGAAATCAAGACTTGCCATGGCTTGTATGTGGAGATTTCAATGAAATTTTGTATTCTTTTGAGAAATCTAGTGGGTGCCAAGAGACGAAAGATGGATGGAATGTTTTCAGAGAACGTTTGTTAATTGCTGATTAATGGATGCGAGGTATTCTAGACCTCAATTCACTTGGGAAAGAGGTAACCTTCATGAAACTAATATTCGAGAATGACTTGATAGGGGGTGGCTAAAGTTAAGTGGTTTGATTTGTTCCCGAATTTCTCAATAAGCTACTTACCGCATTCTTTTTCCGATCATTGTCCTCTCCTAATCAAAAATCGATCAAGGGGATTTGTAGAGAATCCGAAATAATTTTAATTTTGAATCGTGGTGGATCTTGAAGGAATCATGTGAAAAGGAAGTAAGGCGTATTTGGGAGTTGAATTCTGGTTCGATTATGGAGAAACTTGAAGCGCTTTCAGCTGGGCTAAAAAGATGGGCAAAAGGTATAAAAAGCAAGTGAAATGAAGTTTCTAAAGGCTTGCA
Source organism: Gossypium sturtianum (assembly GCA_025698515.1). Taxonomy (NCBI): domain Eukaryota; kingdom Viridiplantae; phylum Streptophyta; class Magnoliopsida; order Malvales; family Malvaceae; genus Gossypium; species Gossypium sturtianum. The sequence continues at coordinate 31,291,723 of CM046943.1, read as the reverse complement.
AGACAAGTTGGGTCGGTTGTTGGAACTTGACAGGGATGATGATACATTGGCTGAGATAATCGATATGAAAATCCATCTTAATATGTAGATTGAGAAGGAAGAAGCTTATTGGGAGCAAAGAGCCAGGACAATTTGGTTGAAAATGGGAGATAGAAACACCAAATTCTTTCACAGTTTCACATCCCAAAGAAGAATTTCAAATCGTATCCGGAAGTTGGTGGATGAAGCGGATAATGTAGCCACGTCAAAAATCGAAGTGGAAGAATTGCACGTAAATACTTTACTGATATTTTTGCATCAAGAGGAGTGGGCAATATGGAACACATTCTGTCAGGAGTGGATACTTGTATAACAGTAGAAATGAATCAGATGCTATTGGCCAATTATACAGATGATAAGGTGGTTTCGACATTGAAATCAATGGGTCCAACAAAAACTACTGGTTCTGGCGGATTCCCAGTGCTAATTTTCCAGAAATTTTGGAATATTGTTGGAAGAGATGTAAACGACTTCTTCTTGGGAGTTCTAAATAGAGTTACGAATACGGAACAGTTTAATGCTACTAATATTGTGCTTATTCCTAAAATTGCTCAACCGTTGAATGTGAATAATTTTAGGCCCATAAGTTTTTGCACGGTTCTATATAAAATCATTTCTAAAACTGTTGCGAATCGATTCCAACAAATTTTAGATTATTGCATTGACGAGGCCCAAAGTGCTTTTTTCTTAGGGCATATGATAATTGATAATGTCCTTCTTGCTTTTGAAGTCTCAACTCTTTTAAGCAAAAAAAGGAATGGGGAAAAAGGCTCTTTCACCTTGAAATTAGATATGAGCAAAGCCTACGATCGAGTTGAATGAGGTTTTTTTACAACATATGATGCTGAAGATGGGTTTTGATAGAGTTCGGGTGAATTTTATTATGAAGTGTATCAACTCAGTTTCGTACTCCATTGTGATTAACAGAAAAGAAGGACAAAAATTCTTCCCCACAAGAGGGCTAAGACAAGGGGACCTATGAAGCACTTATCTATTTCTAATTTGCAATGAAGGCTTGTCTTCTTTAATGAAATTGGCTAAAAGGGAAGGAGAGTTGGGAGGTGTCAAAGTGAGCAGACGGGGACCAAAAATTTCACATCTCTTGTTTACTGATGATTGTATTATTTTTGGGGAAGCTTCAGATAGGGGGCGAATGTCCTTAAACTACTACTCCAAGAGTATGAGGATGTTTCGGCTCAATGTGTAAATCATGAAAAATTAACTATTTTCTATAGTTTGAATACTTCTGAGCAGGCTAAACAGGCAATAGTGCAAATCTTACATGTTCGTGTTTCTACAAACTCAGAAAAGTATTTAGGGCTTCCTAATTTGGTTGGTAGGGGGAAGAAAGAGGCCTTTCAACTGTTCAAGGATCGGATGAGATGTAAAATTGATAGTTGGAGCACCAGGTTTCTATCTCAAGGAGGTAAAGAAATTTTTATAAAATCAATTTTACAAGCCATTCTGACTTACAAGATGGCTTTTTTTTTTTTATTTCCGATCTCTCTTTGTAATGAAATGGAAGGCAGAATTGTGAATTTTTTGTAGCAAAAGGGCATGGGAAGAGAGAGATTCATTGGTGTGAATGGAGAAAACTTTGCAATTTAAAGGAAAATGGTGGTCTTGGGTTTCGGTGTTTAGCAAAATTCAATATTTCGTTACTTGCGAAACAAGGATGGCGGTTAATTAATTATCCAAATTCTTTGTTAGCTCGTACGTTAAAAGCTAAATACTATCCTGAAATTGACTTTGTCAATGTAGGATCTTCATATACTTGACGAAGTATTTGGGCTTCAAAAGGAATTCTCCAGGATGGAATGTGTTGGTGAGTGGGAACAAGTACTAAAATCTCAGTTACAGAGGCTACTTGGGTTCCAGGCTCTATTAATTAGAAAGTACGAATGAGTGATCTTATCCCAGATTCAATGATGGTGGTAGATTTAATTGAAAGGGATTCAAGGCATTGGAATAAAGGGCTAATTCATAATACCTTTTCTGAGATTGATGCTGAAAGAATTTTAAGAATTCCTTTGGTGAGGCTTGCACATGAGGATTTTCAAGTGTGGAAAGGAGAGGTCTCTGGTAACTATTCTGTCCACAATGCATATAAATTGCTTCTACAACAATCAATGGACCCTAACCTTCTACTTGAACATACAACATATAGACATTTTTACAAAAAATTATGGGACCAAATTGAAAATTACATTCTGGAGATGCTCGAAGAATTATATCCCTACTCTATGCAATTTATATTACAAGCGGTTATCAAATGAAACTGTTTGTTCTAAATGTGCAGATTCAACAGAGACTTTAGAGCATGCTTTTAGGGACTGCCCTGCGATCAAGGAGATTTGGTAACAATTATAATGTGCATGGCTTAGCTAATTTGAAAATCTGTGTTTTCTAGATTAGGTTATCTGGTTCTTTGAAAATTTCAGGGCTAGTGATTCGGGGTACAAATGGAAGAGTCCTGGGTTCTAGAACCGTTCTTAATGATAACATACCTTCAGTTTTTGTAGCAGAGGCCCTGGCTTTGTATTTAATGTCTTCAAATGGGACTGGATTTGGGTTTCACTATCGTGGAGATAGAAGGTGATGCCTTGTCTGTCATCAAAAAAGCACAGCAGAGGGATAATGACAAATCGAAAATCCATGCCTACATAAAAGACTGTCAAGGGCTTAGCAGGAGTTTTCAAATATGAAAGTTCAAATACGGGGAATGTTAAAAAAATGGAGTGGCTTATCTACTTGCGATGGAGGGTTTGAGACAAAAGGAACATTGGAATATGAGCGGATGAGTACCTGTTTTTGCAGAAGAGGAGGTCGAGAGAGAACGATTGTGTAGCTTGCCGATCTGATGGGTGAGTAATCTGTCATGAAAATTGGAGAGATGGGGGATCTGAAGAGATGGAGGAAGCAGATGAACAGTTCTTGAAACTTTGAAAAGAGAATAAATATTACTTTATTATGGATGTCCATAACTCTCAAAGTTGTAATCTCCATTGTGGCAACCCCAATAGAATTATGAGGGTTTTATATAGTAATTAAACCTTTATTTATTCTTTGTAACTTAAGGGATTGTATTATGTTAGAAGGTCTATAAATAGAGGTATGTACAAGGCTTGTAGAGATGCACAATAAATGAAATAAAAAGTTCTCTTGTTTATCTTCTATTCTATTACTTCTTTGTATTGATATTTTCTTTTTAGTTTATTCCTTCCTTTCATTATTTCATAACAGTTGAAAGCTTTTTCTATTTGTGTCGTGCTAATATTAATTGTACCTGTTACAATTTGGACCTTTTTACTGGGTTGGGTCATATAATTGGGCCTACTTTTTGCCTTTTATTGGGGTACATTGTGTTTGGTGTTCTAATAAAAATACCCGGCAAATTATTAAAAAAAAAAAGAGTAAAATCAATAATACCATATGTGTTTGAATTCAATTAATGGAAGTTGAATGAATCATAATGAGAAGTATATTATTTAAAGGTATAAATATATAAAGAAAGTGGTATTTTATTTAATACTTTTGAAGCTAATAAATAAATCTTTTAAAAAATATTTATAGAAAATAATAATTAAAAAATAATAGTGTATCAACAACATTTTTATTATAAATATAATAAACAATTAAACTCTGTTAAAACTATTTTTTGCAAAATAAAAAAATTCTTAATAAAAATAAAATATAGATTAAAAATTTTATATTATATAATACTTAAATTTATTAAATAAAATATTAAAATGATAGAAACATTATATTAAATAATAACTAAAATTATATTTATAATAATTATTTTAAAATAGAGTGGGGTAAAATAATAATTTTACCCTTCAAAGGAGTTCTGGTTGATTTAGAGTGACTACTACTAGAAAAAATAGAAATTGACATTAGAAATTTGTTTACGTAATTTAAAATCTTTTATGTTTACAGGGATTTACTTAGAGAATAGTCTATTAAAAACTTAGTAGAAAGTTGAAATAATAAGGGAGCAATGCCTACTAGAAGTGTCATTGCAATAGAATACAGAAATGAAGACAACAAAATATTTATTTAGTTTGATTTCCCTACGTTTACGGGGGCCTTGTCTAAAGATGGAAAAACCCGAAACACCCGATGGATTCTTGAAACGGATTATTTTTGTTTGAAAAGTGGATGTAGATAGATTTTTTCTTTTGGATAGTGGGTATGGAGTGGTTATGCTAATTGCTTCCCTCACCCCGGCCCGCTCCACTGTATAAAATTACCATTTTATCTTTGTTTATATAAAATATTAAAGGGTAAAAATGTAATAACATAATATAGAAAAAATCATATATTTTATGTTTAAATTTTTTTTGAAGAAAATTTAAAAAGATTGTAAAAAATTAAAGATAAGTTGCAAAAATTAGATTGAAGCGGAGCCGGGTGGGGCGGGGACGGATGCATCCAACATCCATGAAGGTGGTAGTTGTTTTCAAGATTATATACCCATAATGGAGAGGGGCGAGTGGCGAAGCAGATCGTGCCAATTGTGGAGTAGTAGTGGATTTTGCAATATACGCCCTCGCCCTACTCCATTGCCATCCCTAGCTTTGCCCGAAAATAATCTCTATCTTTCAACCTCGTACAACAAGTGATTTAAGTTCTATCACACACTGATATAACAACCTCACTTCTACATGTAAGATCTAGATCACTCTCTCCTAAATTTTTCCTCTGAAAACTTAGTGTGTAAACCAAGTGACTCACTTGTTTACTTACAAAATGCATTCACAATAACATATTCCTATTGAACAAATTAAATGCTTAACTCTCCACACTTCTAACTTACACAAGCCTCTAATATATAAGAGTTTTAAGGATTATTGTAACTGTAACACCCCTAACCCGTAACCATCGCCGAAATAGGGTTAAGAGGCGTTACCGAACATTCCGGAACATTTATAATCATTTCACATCATTAAGTACATTATCATCTTAACATAACAAACCATATTCATAGAGTCCCTTAAATAGGTCTACGAGACCTTAAACATGCATTAGGAAGGGGTCGGGACTAAACCGGGCTCATACAAAATTTTTCCAAAAACTTAACATTTTTGAAAGTTACAGAGGTCACACGCCCGTGTGGGTAGGCCGTGTGCCTCACACAGCCTCAGTCACACCCATGTGTCCAAGCTGTGCCAAAATAGGGCATACATACTGACTTGTCCACACAGCCGAAGACACGCCCGTGTGCTTAACCCGTGGTCGACACTGACTTATTTCACACGGCCAGTCACACGCCCGTGTGTCCACCCCGTGTGCGAGACTGACTTGTTTCAATATGCAAACTTAAGAGACACGGTCGAGCCACACGCTCGTGTGCTCAACCGTGTGGGCAAATATAGGCCATTTGCTAGGCCAATTTGCCACCCACACTTTGGTTACACCTACAAGCATTAAACCAATCCAAAATCATACCTCCAATGCATTCAAGACATACCAAAACATGCATATTTTACTTCTTAACAACATCATTCACTTCATATACAAAACCCAACTCAATCATACAACTTATAGTATCAACTTACATCAAAAACATATATCTATGCTTCATCTAAAATCATATCAATTCAAAGCAATTTCTCATCATTTGCATATCCAAAATCAACCATGAATTCACCTATAATGTACCATTTTATTTAGCTACTTATGAGCACATTAAAACTTACCAAATTATGCATCAATAAGCATGATCAAAACTCATTCATGAACACATCCATTAACAAGCCATATCACATGGCTATTTTTACACATCACAAAACATATTCTAAGTTCTCTAGACTATACATGCCATACTTTAATATTTACATTCTCAAAAGGTACCAAAATATAATTCGATAGTGTGGTTATGATCCTCGACGATCCCCGAGCTTCTCGTAGCTTTAATAATCTATAAAACAATCAAACAAACACACACACAAAGTAAGCTATCATAGCTTAGTAAGTTATAAGCAAATAATAAACAAATAAACATTTACATTTAAATTAACTAACCAAAATCACATAAACATTAACCAACTATACATTTAATATGTTTGCAACTCAAATATTAACACATTTGCAATAGCAATATAACATCAACTTCCAAACTCACATATATTCACAAGCACATATAGATTTATATCTCACCATGTTCACTTCATATATCCATCATAATATTTACTTACCATGTTTACATATATTTAACACAAAGCACATACCTGAAACTTTTAGTTCGTTTTCAAATCTGATCTCAACTCGATATTGCCCGTTGAACCATTCGAAATTAATAAGGATACTCGGATAATCGGAAGGCTCGTACAATTCCAACGTCTCAGACGTGGTCTTACATGTAATCACATATCGATGCCACTGTCCCAGACAGGGTCTTACACGAATCAAATACGATGCCAATGTCCTAGACATGGTCTTACACGTAAACACAAGTCGATGCCAACGTCCCAGACGTGGTCTTACACGAAATCACACATCGGAATCCTATGTCATGACATATGTAACCTAACTATTCCTAAGGTTCGTACGGGGCTTTCGAACGTCGTATCTCGAACATTTCAGGCTCGTAAATATTGCTCCCATGCTCAATTAATTTCATCATATTCATTTTCATAAATAAAAATTCAAATTGGAACTATTAAAATAGATGCATTAGAATTTAACAACATTTATTTACTTATGAACTTACCTCGGATATTGACGGATGAAATCGACTACTCGACTACTTTCGACTTCCCCCGATCTAATTCCGATTTCTTTCGTTCTTGATCTAAATAAATTCAAATTTAACTAATATAATCACACATTTCATTCAATTCAAACCACAAACACATAATTAGGGCATTTTGCACTTAAGCCCCTAAAATTCACATTTTTCACAAATTAGTCCTTATTTCACAAAACACAAAATATTCAAAATTTAACCTCACTATAGCTTGGCCGAATATTTATTGTACTCATATAAGTCCACACATTTCATTTATTTCACATTTTAGTCCCTAAATTTATTATTTTCACAATTTAGCCCAAATTACTCAAATTCATCAAAAATCCAAAGACAAAACATATTAATCTATCACATATCTTTTATTTTCTATCATCAAACCACAAAAATCACAAAATATCATCAATGGAAAAATACAAAATCATCATCAAATTCAAAAATTAAAACATGGGCTTTGTAGTACTCGAAGCAACGATCACAAAAACATAAAAATTATCAAAAACCGAACAAAATCCATACCTTAATTGAGCCTAATGAGTGCCGAACCTAAAACCACATTCATAGCTTTATTTTCTTCTCCAATTTCGGCAATTAGAAAGATGAACATGCAAACATTTCATTAATGTTTTATTATATTACATTAATTTGCTAAATTACCATACTAACCTTTATAATTTAATATACACATTTTATATACAATGTACACAACCGTCCATCATTATAATTCATGGTATAATTGCAACATAAACACCTCCCATTAAAAGAACAAAGCAATTTAGCACTCCTAACAAATAGTTAGCAACTTTTACCATTTACGCGATTAAGTCCTTTTATTAAATTAAGCACACAAACAGTAAAATTAAATCACGAAACTTTCACACATATTAATTCACAAATTATAAACAAAGAAAATAATTTTTAAATATTTTTCTAACTCAGATTTGTGGTCCTGAAACCACTGTCCAACTAGGGTCTTAATCGGACTGTTACAGTAACACCCTATACATGACCCGATTACTGGATCCGGATATAGGATGTTACAACACTTAACTACTTAACAAAAAAAAATTACAACAGGTGAAAACGATACTGGATGCACTTATTATTTATTTATAATCTTTTCTAAACCAAAAGATTTGAATGAACGTTTATTAATTGTAACAAACTCTTAAAAGTAGTATAAAACATTACAACTTAAATCTTTAGTGAGATAGATACTTAAAAGTAGTATAGGATGTTGAATTCCTCGATTTAAGAATTTTAGACTTCCTTTCAGATTTTGGAGGATACTTTTCTGATTCATGGCAGATAACTATACGCCAATCTCTAACTTGACCACCTTGTACATGTTCCATTCGATTGGCGGGTCACAGACTTCCCATATTATAGCTTATCCTATTTCACAATTGCTTGAAGATAGAAATTGAATACATTCTCAGAATGATATACCTACGGACACTACTCTAGACGGATTCATATATTGGTTGTAGCGGCTATCGGAATATCAGTCATGTCGTAACTTCACGTCGATCCAGACAACGAACTTGGTTCGATGAAGGTAACATTTTAGATCACTTAATAGAAACTCAGATAGCTTTAATACAAAATGGAAAACTTCTAGATTTGGCGAACACTTACACCACCTATAATTACATATATGCTAAGCTCTCCTTCTAACTTAGCAAGTTACTATAGCGGATCCATCAGTCGAGTACATTACCGAGGACTCTTACAGAAAATGCCTAAAAGGCATACCTAGATCTCACCACAAGGGCGGACTAACAACTCGCCATTTATGCATTATAGAATTTGCTTGAAAGACTTTCTAGACATCATGCCACATAGGCTTTATAGGTTGTAACACCCCTAACCCGTATCCGTCGCCGAAATAGGGTTACAGAGTATTACCGTACCATCATAACTTTAAACAAGCATTAGATAACCTAAATCATTCAAGTACATGCATATTGTCCCTTATTCGAGCCCTCGAGGCCTTAAAAACACTTTAGAAACGATTCGATACTAAATAAAAAACAATCAGAAAGTTTAGGAAAAAATCAAAAAATTTGAACTGTAGGGGTCACACAGCCGTGTGACTCACATGGCTAAGACACACGCCCGTGTCTCAGGCCATGTAGACATTCGAAATAGGGACATACGGCTGTATTCCAGCCCATGTAACTCACTGACTTGTATCACACGGCCAAGCCACATGCCCGTGTGCTAGGCCGTGTAACTCTCAAAATGCAACCTTTAAGAACCTACAGGGGACACACGACCATGTCGCATGGCCCTGCGTCGCACACAGCTGAGACACACGCTCGTGTTTTAGGCCGTGTGGACAAGAAATAGGCTAAATTTAAAAAAAAATTCTTTCACCTAATTCAATTACACCCTTACAAGCCATTTGCACATATGACCAAGGTATTAAAACATGTTCAAACATGCATAAAATGACCAATTTCAAATAACCAAATTCCATTCAACCAATATGCCATAAAGGCGCCTCAAACACATACATTAAACATACCTAAACATGTGCATATTTAACCATTTATCAATTAACTTGTTTCCATATCAAAACATGCCTTAAATGAACACTTTGCAACCATGCCAACACTTACCACTTTGGCCATAAACCATGCATCAATTTGATCTTATAAACACCAACCATTAAGCATCAACGTACCAAAAGCACACCAACCATCAAGGCATCAAGATTACATAGGTTTCACAAATTTAAAGCAACATTACATGCCGATATCATTAACTAAACATTCGACATAAGTCCACCTATACATGCCATTATAACCACGACAAAAGCATCAAAATCTACCGATAAAATCGATGGGTAGTGTGATAGATCTCCGACTAGATTCCAACTCGATCGAGCTTCCGATAATCTGTAAAGTAAGAAAAAGATAACCATATAAGCAATGAATGCTTAGTAAGCTCGTATAAACTTTAAACATAACATGCCATTTTAATAATGAACTTTATGGGGTAATTATAAACCTAAACCAATTCCACAAAGTTTATCAAACTTTATAACCATCAACTCATAAATAAGTAAGTTCACCAATATCACATATATTTTTCATTCCTAGCATAACAGGATTTGTAAAACATATTACTCAATCATTAACCTTTTCATAATATTATGAACCACTCCATTTACTTTCTTACCATTCCATTTACTTACTTTCCATTTCATTTACTTAGCTTTAACTTAATTAACAACATCAATTCACTAATTACTATATATTTGTTCATGAACTAAGCAAATTCATCCATAGCATACGTAAGTTTCTCACATGTAAATACATCATTCAACTCTTCAATCCTTTTTTTCATCATTTTACATCTCAACTTTGAACTTACCGTTTCATTACATTTTCTTACCTGTTTCATTTGCATAATACAAGACATAAGCATAAACATCACCCACATGATAAACCATTTTATTAGAAAATACATACTTTGATTCTTACCACTCTTTCATGAACATAAGCATATTTCCATTTGGACACTTGCCATTTCAATGCATAACTTTAAAAGTAAACATAATACAATCCAACCAATAGCTTGGCACAAGCCTAAGCATCATCAACAACACATGTTAGTGCATCAATTCATAATTCACTTGAATTAACATAAGATAAGTCATTAAACATGAATAACCTCACTTGAAATTATCAATTTCATGAACATGGACATACCTTCATTTAACATTTTCTTTTCATTCTTTTTTCATAGTTTTCGTGATATAAATCATTTGAATACTCAAATGAATAGCAAATTCACCAAATTCATTAAATAAATTACCTCACTGAAATTTCAATTCAAAGAACGACTTACAGATAAGAGTACATCTATATCAACCAAAACACACCAGATGCTCATAAGAGCTAGTCCGACTGAAACACACTAGACAGAAGCTCATAGGAGCTAATCCAATCGAAACACACCAGACAGAGTGTCTAACACGAGAGTTCGCAAAAAATACTAAACCTCGGTTCACTCAGGTAATATGCAAATATCTCCCTCCAATATCATCTTTAGTCCAAACCCCTGTAACACACCATGTAACACCCCTTACCCGTGCCCGAAGCCGGGACCGAGTTTGAGGCATTACCTAACTAATCTCACTTGACATCCCAAAACGGGCTATAAAATTTTGTTTAAACCCATCACCTGCACATACTCGGCCTAAGAGGCCCTAAACATACCTCCGAGAGGTATCGGAACTATTCCGGGAGCTTTTACGAGCTCGAGAAACTTTTCAACAAAATAGGGGCCACACGCCCGTGTTAGTCTAGGGACACGCCCGTGTGCCCATAAGACATGCCCGTGTCATTCACCCGTGGTCGATCCTGACCAACTTCACACGACCTAGACACGCCCGTGTCTTCCACCCGTGGTCGATTCTGACTAACTTTACACGGCATAGACACGCCCGTGTCTTCCACCCGTGGTCGACTCTGACTAACTTCACACGGCATAGTGTTTAGAAACTTTCTTCCACTCAATATTTTTTTTAAAAAAAACTATGCAAGATTTTTATTTCGATTTCAATCATGAATGATTGAATATGCAATGACAAGTACAACTGACATTCTTTTTCCTAAACTATATGTCATGCCTATATTATATATATAATAGCCCATTTATGCCCGGGCTTAAAACAAACAAAAGCCAAAATAAAATAAAAACTAATGTCCAGTCCATTTTACAGCCAATTAACACAAACCCAAATTACTAAAGCCCAGTTATTTACAAGCCCAAATAAACAAAACATTACCCAATACCCACTAACCCAATACTTAAAGACAAAACCCAAATTACATGGCCCAACGGCCCAAATTTTGTTTCAGAATTTGGAAACCCTGAAACCTAGGGTTTCTTCTTTGCGCCGCAGCCTCCATCACGCCTTCACTGCCGAGCGTCGCGCCGCCTTCATCGCTAGGAATCACGCCCCATCTTCGCCGTAGGTTTCGCCGTGGACCTGCAAAAAAGGAAAGAATACAATAGCAGAATGGAAAGAAAACAAATTTTGTAATTGTACAACCCATTTTCTGCCCGGTCCACTCTACAATATTAACAAACCAACCCCATCAACCCAAAACCCGAGGCCCAAGTCAGATGGCCCACTAAGACCTAACCATTAAACCCATAACAACCAGCCCAATACCTAAGCCCAACGTCCCTAGCCCATACTAATCAGGAAAAAAACAAAAAAAAATACAAACCCTAGCCACTTGCCTCTGCTCCACCGCCACTGTCAGAGCTGCCACCGTCAGAGCCACTTGCTCTTCCACTCCTCAACTTGCACCAGCAAAAATAAATAGAAAAGAAATCAAAAAGCATTTGTAAAATGGCTATAAAAGCCGTTGCAAATTGTGTAAAAGAAAAGGAAATGATTTTTTGAATAAAAACAAACGAAAACTTTGAAGGCAAAAACAGTGGGTCAAAGCATCCAAATACAAGAAAATAGTCAGTTAAAAAAGAGAAACGTGCCAAGGTTTTTCATCATTCTTTCTAATTTTTCTTTTTTTCGAAATTGTTCATACACATATATACATCTTTTTTCATTTGTTTTTAAGACTAATATATATACATATATAAAAAAGGGGTTTTAAAAAATAAAAAACTCACCTATTTTCTGCTTCGCCGGAAAAAGACCGACTTTTGGCCTTTCGCTGTCGCTGTTAAGTCGCCGCCAATGATCGCATGATAAATGCATGATCGACCGAACTCTCGCCAGATTCCCTAGGCTTCTGCAGAGAGAAAAAGAGGGTTAGAAAGCTTTTTTAAAAAAACAAGTGAAGAATGAATTTTTTTTTTAAAATTTTTGCCCTTAAATAGCCTCCCAAAACGACGTCGTTTTAGGCAGGCCTTCCATGCCCCAAAACGGCGTCATTTTGATCCGACCCGATTTTGACCCGACCTAGAGCCTAGGATCCGCGTGTTTTTTGAAGGAAGGGCTAATTGCACTTTTAGCCCTTTCGCTTTTTTATTGTTTTATAATCAGATTTTCATTATTTTTAAATTTCGCCCAATAATTTATTTTGGTCTTCAATTTGGTCCCCCCTATGCTGCGCGTTTTGGAGGAGAAGGGAAAATTTCCCTTTTAATCCCTCCTTGTTATTCGCGTGTTCAATGGGGTCCTTTTCTTTTTTCTTTTTTTTTAGATTTGCCCCGAAACTTTGTTTTAAGTCCAATTTAGTCCTTTTTTTGGTTATTTTGGTTATTTTATTAATCTAATATCCTTATTATTATTATTATTATTATTATTATTATTATTATTCTTCTTAAACTATTATTATTATTACTTTCACTATTGTTTTTAATGTTTATTATTATTTTCTATTGTTACTATTATTATTATTATCATCAATATTATTATTAGTATTTTCATCAATATTACTATTAGTATTCCTTTCACCATTATTATTATATTTCTATATATATTTATTTTCTTAGTTTAATACTATTATTATTTATTTAATTTTTATTTATCTATTTATACTTATATTATTTTATATATATACTTCTATTTCCACTTATATTATTATTATATTTTTATATATTTCTACTTCTATTTACATATTAATATTATTTCCATTATTACTATTATCATCGGTATTATTATCATCTTTTTTTCTTTCCTTTTTTTCTTCTCTCTTAAAACTTTCATTTGCTTATTATTCTTTTGTTTTCTATTTATTATCTTTTGTTAGCTTATTGATTTTATTCATTTTATTCTATTTTCGTTTCATTATCGTCATTTGTATTTAATGCATTTATTCTATATACTTGCTAACATCGTGATTCACTTTCTGTATTTTGTTACAAATTCGTGCTGCATTTTGACCGATACAAAATTGATTTCTTTCATAAAGGCAATATTCCGTATTTAGAAATTCGAGAGATCGTGCCCTAAATAATTGGGTTTCGATTTTTCTCGTTTAATCTAAATAACCGAATATCCTTTTAAAACAAATACATTTTTAAACAAAAAACTTATTCTCGAGAACTCGAGATGTCATGTCCTAATGCACTGGATGTGATGTTTTGTTATTCTGAGATAAGATTTTCTAAAACCAAGGCAATGTTCTGTATTTAGAAGCTCGAGAAATTGTGCCCTAAAGTATTGGGTTTCGATTTTTCTCGTCCATTCTAAATAACAAAATATCCTTTCAATTAAATTCATAAGTTTTGAATAAAAGGCAAGTTCAACTTCGAAGGTCGGAATGTGGTGTCTTAAAGTATTGGATATAACACTTCACCTTCAAATGAGATGGCCTTTGGCATACATTTTCGATTTATCCAAATTTATTCTTCAACAACAAGAGGGATCGTATTTTGAATTCTTAAATTTTCAAATATTCGACACTAAGACATTAGATAATCAATTAGGTACAAATTTTGGGCGTATCGAGGGTGCTAACCCTTCCTCGTACGTAACCGACTCCCGAACCTATTTTTCTGAGTTTCGTAGACCAAAATCGTTGTTTTGATAAATCAAACTGTTTATTAAAAACAACCGTTTTACAAGGTGACCCGATCACACCTTAACAAAAAGGATTGGTGGCGACTCCCGTTTTATTTTCATTTTCAAAACCAAAGTCGATCCCTATTTTTTCCAAAAAAAATGGTTACGATAGCTTGGCGACTCTGCTAGGGACACGAATAAGTGAGTCAAGCCGTAAAATTGATTGTTTTCTGTCTTGTTATCGAAAATTGAAAATCTGATTTGAAAAATTACGATCCTTCCATTTGCATTTGTTTGTGACATATGACTACTGTTGGTTTAAGTCTTGTAAAATACTTTTGCATCATATTGCATGACCGCCGGGTCACACCTTTTAAGTGGGAGTGAGAAGCTACTCCTTCGTGAGGTTTTCACCTCCGTGCAGGATAGTGGATCGCTTTCGGGATACATTCGTACCTATGTCTTCGTGAGATTTTCATCTCCGTGCAGCCATAGGGAAATGTATCCCCCTAAACTGAACTCGATCTATATGAGCCTATAATGGGTGAAGATCGAGGAATCTGCTGGTTCGGGTACCATTTCTTTAGAACCAAACCACATATAGGGAGACCTAGGAGCCTACCCTAGATAGAGCCGCACCAAACCTTAGTGGTTACCCGGACAGTTATTATGTGTTTTTTATTTCTCTTGTACTAACATGTTTTCTTTTGTTTTGATTGCATTGCATTGCATCATCATAAAAAGGAGGTGTTGATTAATATTCAATTTCTAAATAGAGGAGTTTGTCATAAGGAAATGAATTTCTTGATAAAGTGGATTATAATACGGCCGTCTGAATATAGTCCAAGTAAACAACGAGAAGGCTGATAGTCCGCAGAAGAATACAAGACTTTGCCTTAGGATTCAAGCCAACAAGGATTATTCAAGAGTCGTCACTTCTCGACTTTCTTAAAGAAGCTTATGAACATCACGGAGGATAAGAAGAAGTACGGCCTGAACCAAGCAACAAGGAGCTAGAAGAGGCATCTATGGAGAAAGTTCACGGGACAAGACCATAACATCCGGATACGAAGAAAAGGATTGGTTTTCACTTGGACTATGATGACAAAACCGTATATGAAATCCATTTTATGTAAAGAGCTTTATTTTCTAGAAAAGTTCTTTTAATGGAATTGAATTCATAATCAACGGCTCTCTTTCTTTTTGCATTCATTCCATGCATTTGCATTGCATTGCATTGCATCATCCTAGAAAGGAGGTGTTGTTTCATATTCGATTGCTAAATAGAAGAGTTTGTCATAAGGAAATGTGTTACTTGATAAAGTGGGTTATAATACGGTCATAGTCCAGGTAAACAATGAGAGAGGGCTGATAGCCCGCAGAAGAATACAAGACTTTGCCCGAAGATTCAAGTCGAAAAAGATTATTCGAGAGTCATCATGTCTCAATCTTCTTATGAACATCGCGGAGGATAAGTGAGTGAAGAGGTATGGCTTGGACCAAGTAGTAAGGAGCTAGAAGAGGCATCTATTGAGAAAGTTCAAGGAACACGAAGAAGGTAGAAGAATACCAGACTTTGCCCGAGGATTCAAGCCGATAAGGGTTATTCGAGAGCCATCATATCTCAAAAGAAGCCTATGAACATCGTGGAGGATAAGCGAGTGAGGATGTACGGCCTAGACCAAGCAACAAGGAGCTAGAAGAGGCATCTATTGGGAAAGTTCACGGGACACGACCATAGCATCCGGATAATAAGAAGAGGATTGGTGTTTTCACCTGGACTATGAGGACAAAGCCGTATATGCAATCCGTTTTATGTAAAGAAACGTATTTTCTAGAAAAGTTCTTCTAATGGAATTGAATTCATAATCAACGCTTATCTTTCTTTTTTGCATTCATTCCATGCATTTGTATTGCATTTCATGCATTTGCATTACATCATATTACATGCATTAAAATTTATAGAAAGACCCTAATTAGGTGAAATTATTTCAGTTAACCTAGAAGACATGGAACAAAGGTTGGAAAGAATAGAGAAAATGCAAATACAGATGCAAGAGCGATTGGCCGAAATCCAACAGGATATGCAAGAACAAATAAATATGATGGGCCAGCTAACCCAGTTACTAGCCGGGGGACTTGAAAAAAGGAGTGGCCCAGTGGTCAACAGTGTGGATGATGATGAAGACATCGTTTATTCCCCAACAAATGTCCCGACTCAACCAGACACGCATTTGCATGCGGTACCTGTCAGTATCGGATCCCAATATCATACTGATACCTCGGTACTGCTACACTTTTCGATGGGTCCTGGTGATGATCGAGTTAATCCTGTTGTTCTTGGCCAGACAGAGACAAAGAAAAAGAGAGAACCCCGAAGAGGAAAGACAAGGATGTGAATAACACGAGTGGGTATAACAAGGGTTATTCGAAGCCGTTTATAGTGAACCAGCCAAAGAAGGCAGTTACCAGTCATCTGGTCCCCCCAAAGCAAAAATTCAATCCAGGATCGAATTCAGAAAAACCCCAGTTCACTCCTATTCCCATGACGTATAGGGAGTTATACTAGAACTTATTTGATATGCATGTTGTAGCTCCTTATTACACGAAACCGATGCAACCCCCATACCCAGAATGGTACGACCCAAATGCCCAATGTGAGTACCACGCAGGGGTCACATGGCATTCGATAGAAAATTGCCTTTCTTTCAAGAAATTGGTGGAAAAATTCATCAACATAGGTATTGTGAAGATAGATGACACGCCAAATGCAGAAATATGAACATGTGAGCGTTTTGAGTAATGAGACTACGGAAAAAATTCCTGTAGTATTTAGAAGCTTACTTAGAGTAATGTACAAAACGTACTTGTTGCTTTAAGCCTAGAAGCAATAAGATTTCTTTTGTGAAATAGGCTTGTGTCCAGAATTACTATTTCAGTAAAATGCATCTTTTTGAACAAATATTTTTTTCTTTCTTTTCTTTTTCATACTATACATTATATTGAATATTCTTTTATTCTTCATTCATAAATAATCATTCTTGGAATCATTTATTCTTTGGAATTTAACTTCATACCCACAATGGGTCCCAGATATCAATGACATGAGCAACGCTGTTACTGACTCCCTTTCTAGTGGGATATGTGTCTAGAGGGATCTAAGGACTTGGAAGATGACAGAGATTGCAACTTATTTCCTAACTTGTTAAAAATGGTAGATTCTACCTTGCGAAGTGACAACGGACACTACGAGCTAACGAGGGAGATGAAGATGGAGGCTTAGCCCACCGCAAGAATAAGGCAAGGCATCATTGAGTTATCTCCAATAATTCAAAGATTTAATCGCATGATCACATCAAGACACGCTTAGGCTACTGAAACGTGGGTATTCTGTTAAGATTGGTGTTTAAAGAGCCCATGGCTCTACAATGGCCAGGAGGTTTGAGCTACTGGTTTACCAAGAAAGGGAAATTGAATACAAGACTCATGTGCCTCCTCCCCTTTTTCCTATATGCAGGGCATAGATGTTACGGGGCCAACCTCGTCAAAAGCATCTAGTCGAAACCAATTTATCTTCGTGGTTGTTAATTACTTCACTGAAAGGGTGAAGGTCACTTCGTATGCCAAAGTTACAAAGTCAGCAGTTATCAAATTTAAATTCAAAAAAAAAGGAAGGAAAAAGAGAGTGGCAATAAAGAATGCCAGAAAAAACGTGTTTAACATAATGGCACAAATTTACAGTCTGTTCAAAGATCAGACATCATATCAGTGCAGCAAAGGCAGCCAAAAACCATTCAAATTTTTGAAAAACGACTGATATTTGTAAAAGTTGGCATAGAGAAGTTACCATTTACCTTCTATGCTTCCTGAACATCGGGGCGACGTCTTTCTCATTGGTTCACAAAATGAGAGCAATGGTTAGAAGTTAAGATTCCTTTTCTCCAGGTTGGATGAAGCAGAATGTCTACAGTAAGCTTGATTGAAAATATTCATGGTCGAATGTACCAAAAATGGATGATACGGGCTTATGACAAAAAGGTTCGCTCAAGAGGATTTCAGGAGAAGGACCTGGCATTAAGAAGGATTCTTCTTATCCAAAAAGACTCTAGAAGAAAAGTAAATGCCTTATACAGAAAAGAAGGCCTGTTCTGGGGAAACATGGATACTAACAAGATGGATGGCAAGGACCTGCCCAATCCTGTGAGTTCAGATTTGATAAAAAAAAAGTTTTCCAAAAAAAAAAACGAAAAACACAGAAAATGAAAGGAAAGAAAGAGGAGTGGCCAAAGTGAAAACCCGCAAAGGGCGCTTTAGGATCAAAGGGGTTTGAGTTGAAAACACGAGAATGGCAGCTTAAATTTGATAAAAGTAGGGCATATAGCAGTTTTGCTATGCCTGAATTAACAAAAAAGAAGTATGTTGCGTCTTGGGGCATCGACAAAGTACTCTGGATCCCCTAAACACATATTGAGCTTAAAATGGTCCTCAAGAAGTTTGAACAGAGAAGCTCAGGCTGCCATATCTGGGGCACCTAGTTTCCATTTTACCCATTTTTGTTATTTGTGGCTATTTTATTCCTTTCAAAATACACTACCAATAAACTTCCTTCTTGATTGCATTTACTAGCTTTGATTAACCTGTTTGTTTCGAGCTATGCTCCCAATCAATTTCCTTCTTGTCTATTGTTACAATTTCTTTCAGGCATTTTGCATTGAAATAATGATTAATGGACTAACGACACTTTCACAAAAGGAGTTTCGCATATTACTCTGGGAACTTCTAAATAGTACAAGAACCTGAAACAAGACTATTGCTTAAAACTCCTAAAGTTTAAAGGATGGAAATATTGGTGGAGGAAAAGTCTGAACTGAGGCTATATCTTCGGATTTTGTCAAAAATGGTGATTGAACAAAATGGCAAGATATTACGTCAGTAATACCATCTTGACGAAAAAGGGCAATGTTAACCCATGTGTAAATGGGGAATCATTCGCTAGAAAAAAATGACATTCTGTATCCGTGCAAATGTCATGCGTACACACCTGGTCATGACACCCAGAGAATGGAAAGGTGTAGATGACCAAATCGTTTGAATAAGTTACAAATTCTATGCCCCTGAGTCGTAATGGGATAGATTGAAGATGATATAAATTTTATACCCTTGAGTCCCAATGGGATGGATTGAAGATGACATTGCACCCTATACCTCCGGTTGCAGAGAGGGGGTCTGAAGATGGTATAAGCCTTAAAGTCCTATAGGTATCGTGGAATGGACCTTGAAGTTACATTGGGGTAAGTTATTTGAGCAAAATATGATTGCTTCTTTGAGTTTTTGACAAAGGTACCAGCAGGGCGAGATAGCAGCGTAATACGTCAGCAATAAAACTCTGATGGACGATGAGCAATAACAACCCTAAGCATTAAAAAGAGATCATTTCATTTTACATTCATATATCATCATTAGGAGCGTTTCAATCATCGCATCCTGATCCTTAAACATTTCTAACAAAGAATCATTATCATGACATTCTGCATTCATGCAAATGTAGTCCATAATACATTTAGTTAGGAGCATTAGATTCATTCCGATCATAGCATCCTAATCATTTGGCATAAACACAAGCATATAAAACCGAGTCTACAGGATATGTCCCCAGAGGACGGTGTAGCAACACTGGTGAAGCCACCATCCTATTGCCACTAACCGGCAGTGGAATAGGTTGAGGACCATCCTATTGCCACTGACCAGCAGTGGAATAGGTTGAAGATTGTCCTATTACCACTGACCAGCAGTGGAATAGGTTGAAAACCATCCTATTGCCACTGACCAGCAGTGGAATAGGTTGAAGATTGTCTTATTGCCACTGACCAGCAGTGGAATAGGTTGAAAACCATCCTATTGCCACTGACCAGCAATGGAATAGGTTGAAGATTGTCTTATTGCCACTGACCAGCAGTGGAATAGGTTGAAAAACATCCTATTGCCACTGACCAGCAGTGGAATAGGTTGAAGATTGTCCTATTGCCACTGACCAGCAGTGGAATAGGTTGAAGATTGTCCTATTGCCTCTAAACAATAGTGGAATAGGTTGAAGATTGTCCTATGTCCCTGACCAGCAGTGGAATAGGTTGAAGATTGTAGATCTTATCGCCCTAACCAGTAGTGGGGCAAGATCGAAGGCAAATCTTGTCTCCCTAAATAGTAGGGAACATAATTTAAGCCACTGTCCTATGTCCCTGACCAGCAGTGGAATAGGTTGAAGATTGTCCTATTGCCACTGACCAGCAGTGGAATAGGTTGAAGATTGTCCTATGTCCCTGACCAGCAGTGGAATAGGTTGAAGATTGTAGATCTTGTCGCCCTAACCAGTAGTAGGGCAAGATCGAAGGCAAATCTGTCTCTCAAACAAAGAGGGAACATGATTTAAGCCATCGCCCTATGTCCCTGACCAGCAGTGGAATAGGTTGAAGATTGTCCTATTGCCACTGACCAGCAGTGGAATAGGTTGAAGATTGTCCTATTGCCACTGACCAGCAGTGGAATAGGTTGAAGATTGTCCTATGACCCTGACCAGCAGTGGAATAGGTTGAATATTGTAGATCTTATCGCCCTAACTAGTAGTGGGGCAAGATCGAAGGCAAATCCTGTCTCCCTAAACAGTAGGGAACATGATTTAAGCCACTGTCCTATGTCCCTGACCAACAGTGGAATAGGTTGAAAATTGTAGATCTTGTCGCCCTAACCAGTAGTGGGGCAAGATTGAAGGCAAATCCTGTCTCCCTAAACAGTAGGGAACATGATTTAAGCCACCGTCCTATTGCCCTGACCAGCAGTGGAAAAGGTTGAAGATACAAATCTCTTCTCCCTGAGATCACAATGGAGTCGATCGAAGCACCAATTCTCGTACCTCTGAAGTTGCAGCGAAGTAGAGCAAAACCACAAATCTCATCTCCCTGAAGTCGCGGTGGAGTGAATCGAAGTGACAAGATGCGGTGGACCAGAATGAGGCTACTTGAAGAAAAGAAGCACCAAAGAAGTCAGGACTCTGCAAGACCGGGCAAAATGGGTCTTTCTTAAAAGTCTTTGCTCCATTCCCGTTACACAACAACGAGCAAAGAGGGGAAGCTGTACAACCCATTTTCTGCCCGGTCCACTCTACAATATTAACAAACCAACCCCATCAACCCAAAACCCAAGGCCCAAGTCAGATGGCCCACTAAGACCTAACCATTAAATCCATAACAACCAGCCCAATACCTAAGCCCAACGTCCCTAGCCCATACTAATCAGAAAAAAAAAACAAAAAAAAATACAAACCCTAGCCACTTGCCTCTGCTCCACCGCCACTGTCAGAGCTGCCACCGTCAGAGCCACTTGCTCTTCCACTCCTCAACTTGCACCTGTAAAAATAAATAGAAAAGACATCAAAAAGCATTTGTAAAATGGCTATAAAAGCCGTTGCAAATTGTGTAAAAGAAAAGGAAAAGATTTTTTGAATAAAAAGAAACGAAAACTTTGAAGGCAAAAACAGTGGGTCAAAGCATCCAAATACAAGAAAATAGTCAGTTAAAAAAGAGAAACATGCCAAGGTTTTTCATCATTCTTTCTCATTTTTCTTTTTTTCGAAATTGTTCATACACATATATACATCTTTTATCATTTGTTTTTAAGACTAATATATATACATATATAAAAAAGGGGTTTTAAAAAATAAAAAACTCACCTATTTTCTGCTTCGCCGGAAAAAGACCGACTTTTGGCCTTCCCGCCGTCGCCGTCGCCAGCGATCGACGCGGCGGCGACCGACCGAACTCTCGCCGGATTTCCTAGGCTCCTGCAGAGAGAAAAAGAGGGTTAGAAAGCTTTTTTAAAAAAAAAAACAAGTGAAGAATGAAATTTTTTTTTCTTGCCCTTAAATAGCCTCCCAAAACGACGTTGTTTTGGGCAGGCCTTCCAGGCGCCAAAACGGTGTCGTTTTGATCCGACCCGATTTTGACCCGACCTAGAGCCTAGGATCCGCGTGTTTTTTGAAGGAAGGGCTAATTGCACTTTTAGCCCTTCCGCTTTTTTATTATTTTATAATCAGATTTTCATTATTTTTAAATTTCACCCAATAATTTATTTTGGTCTTCAATTTGGTCCCCCCTATGCTGCGCGTTTTGGAGGAGAAGGGAAAATTTCCCTTTTAATCCCTCCTTGTTATTCGCGTGTTCAATGGGGTCATTTTCTTCTTTTTTTATTTTTAGATTTGCCCCGAAACTTTGTTTTAAGTCCAATTTAGTCCTTTTTTTGGTTATTTTGGTTATTTTATTAATCTAATATCCTTATTATTATTATTATTATTATTATTACTACTATTATTATTTTTATTTTATTCTTAAACTATTATTATTATTACTTTCACTATTGTTTTTAATGTTTATTATTATTTTCTATTGTTACTATTATTATTATTATCATCAATATTATTATTAGTATTTTCATCAATATTACTATTAGTATTCCTTTCACCATTATTATTATATTTCTATATATATTTATTTTCTTAGTTTAATGCTATTATTATTTATTTAATTTTTATTTATCTATTTATACTTATATTATTATATATATATATACTTCTATTTCCACTTATATTATTATTATATTTTTATATATTTCTACTTCTATTTACATATTAATATTATTTCCATTATTACTATTATCATCAGTATTATTATCATCTTTTTTTCTTTCCTTTTTTTCTTCTCTCTTAAAACTTTCATTTGCTTATTATTCTTTTGTTTTCTATTTATTATCTTTTGTTAGCTTATTGATTTTATTGATTTTATTCTATTTTCGTTTCATTATCGTCATTTGTATTTAATGCATTTATTCTATATACTTGCTAACATCGTGATTCACTTTCTGTATTTTGTTACAAATTCGTGCTGCATTTTGACCGATACAAAATTGATTTCTTTCATAAATGCAATATTCCGTATTTAGAAATTCGAGAGATCGTGCCCTAAAGAATTGGGTTTCGATTTTTCTCGTTTAATCTAAATAACCGAATATCATTTTAAAACAAATACATTTTTAAACAAAAAGCTTATTCTCGAGAACTCGAGATGTCGTGTCCTAATGCACTGGATGTGATGTTTTGTTATTCTGAGATAAGATTTTCTAAAACCAAGGTAATGTTCTGTATTTAGAAGCTCGAGAAATCGTGCCCTAAAGTATTGGGTTTCGATTTTTCTCGTCCATTCTAAATAACAGAATATCCTTTCAATTAAATTCATAAGTTTTGAATAAAAGGCAAGTTCAACTTCGAAGGTCGGAATGTGGTGTCCTAAAGTATTGGATATAACACTTCACCTTCAAATGAGACAGCCTTTGGCATACATTTTCAATTTATCCAAATTTATTCTTCAACAACAAGAGGGATCGTATTTTGAATTCTTAAGTTTTCAAATATTCGACACTAAGACATTAGATAATCAATTAGGTACCAATTTTGGGCGTATCGAGGGTGCTAACCCTTCCTCGTACTTTACTGACTCCCGAACCTATTTTTCTGAGTTTCGTAGACCAAAATCGTTATTTTGATAAATCAAACTGTTTATTAAAATCAACCGTTTTACAAGGTGACCCGATCACACCTTAACAAAAAGGATTGGTGGCGACTCCCGTTTTATTTTCGTTTTCAAAACCAAAGTCGATCCCTGTTTTTTCCAAAAAAAAATGGTTACGACAGTATTTATTTCGATTTATTCTTGAGGCTATATAACCCTAAAAAATTTTTGTAAAAGGGAGACACGAAAATATACAGAGATATACACAAAAAATACAGAATCAAGAAAAGGTTTCTTTTTATTTTTTTTCTTTCATTCTCAAATTTGTCCTTTTTTTTCTTTTTTTTTTATTTCTTTTATTTTAGTTTTTTTTACATACAGAAAAAGGCTTTAAATATTAAAAAAAAAAACTAACCTTTTAGGATTTCGGCCACCGCGCCGGCGGCGCCGGAGCCTCACCGGAGGGCCTGCCGAAAATCGCCTAGAGGGGGAGAGGGGAGAGCATCTCTCTATTTCGTTTCTGAAATGAATGAGAATGAATTTTTTTTTTAAAATTATCCAGCTTATATACCCCCTAAACGACGTCGTTTGGGGCTGAGTTTAATGGCCCAAAACAACGCCGTTTCGCTTAAAAATCGCGTGTTGACCCGACCCGCTCCATGGATCCGCGTGTTTTCTTGCTGATGGGTTATTTGCTTCTTTAGCCCTTCCGCATTTTTTGTTTTTTTAATTAAGTTTATTTTATTTTTAATTTTGCCCGATAATTTACAACGGTTTTCAATTGGGTCCTCCCCGTTGCTGTGCGTTTTGGAGGGAGGGAATATTTCCCCTTTTAGTCCCTCCATGTTATCCGCGCATTCGAATAGGTCCCTCATTTTCTTATTTTCTTCAAAATTCGCCCCAAATTTTTATTTTAAGTTCAATTCCATCCCTTTTATTTCTTTTGTGATTTTTGTTATTTCATTATTAATTTTATTTTTCTTCTTCTTATTATTAACATTATTTATTATTATAGCATTTATTTTTATTTTAATATTATTATTGTTATTATTATTAATATTATTATTAGTATTACTTTCAGTATTGGTAATATTATTTTATTTTTTTACTACTATTATTTTTTTTAAAATCATTGTTAATTTCAATATTATTACTATTATTTTATTATTAATACGATTTTTATTTTACTATTACTTTTATTTATTTATTATTTTCATTACTATAAATATTATTATTACTATTATTATTACTAATTTAGTATTACTTTTATTTTTATGATCATTATTTTAATATTACTACTACTATTATTATTACTATTATTATTTTATTTGTAATTAACTTGCTTATTATTATTATTACTATTGCCTTTATTATTATCAGTATTATTATATTTTTATTACCATTATTTGTATATATTACCATTACTATTATTATACCCTATCATCATTATTTTCCTATTATTATTTTTATTTTTATTATTAACAGTATTATTTTATCTTTACTATTATTATTTTATTATCTTTAAATTATTTAGTATTTATCTATTTATTAACTTGCTATTAGCTTTATTTTTTGTTATTACTTTCTTTTCTTTTATTTATTTATTTGTTTATTTGTTTATTATTTTTTTTACTTAATATTTTTTTAAATTATTTGTTTCAGCTTTTCCTTTATTATTTTTGTCTTCATTATTGTTATTCATATTATCATCCACACTTTTATTCCATTGAGCATATTGACATTATAATTTATTTTCCATTTTATTACGATCATATTGTGTTTTCTTTGGTGCATCAAAAATTCAGTTTTGAAATAAGCAAACAATGCACGTTCTAAGGTTCAAAAGAAATCGTACCCTAACTTACTGGGTTGCGATTTTCCTCTTCGAGTCCAAAGAACCTATTATTTTCCTTTTAAAAGTAAAATAAAAACTTATTCTCGAGAATTCAAAATTGTCGTGTCCTAACTCACTGGATATGACGTTTTGTTATCTCGGGATAAAGATTTCAGAAAACAAGGCAATGTTTCGTGTTTAGAAGTTCGAGAAATCGTGCCCTAACGTGCTGGGTTTCGATTTTTCGTACGTCCAAATAACTAAATATCCTTTTAATTTTGTGTTTTGGGAAATTAAGGGACGATCTTAGTTTCGAGGGTTAAAATGTCACACCCTAACGTACTGGATGTGATATTTTATCCTTTTTGAACAAAAGAGTCTTAATATTCCGAAACGGGTTATATAAACATTCTTTAAAAGAAATTGTATTTTAAAATCTTTTCAAATTCTCGACATAAGGACATTAATTAATCAATTAGGTACCAATTTTTTGGGCATTACGAGGGTGCTAATCCTTCCTCGTACATAACCGACTCCCGAACTCGTTTTCTTGTATTTCGTGGACCAAAATCAACATTTTGAAATAAAACGCTTTATAAGGTGATCCAATCACACCTAAGTAAAAAGGGATTGGTTGCGACTCCCGTTTTTGTTTTTTAAAGTCAACCCCCGTTTTTATAAAAACTTTAAGAATGGTTTCGACAATATATGCATGAACATGCATGTCAATTTAATTTCATACAATCACATATAGCATATATAAAATTGTAAAATTAAATAGACTTTGACCAGTCGAAGGTTTCCGTGGTTCCATCTTTAGGAAAAATAAAATAATTTAAATTACGATATTTTTCCCAAAGCATTCTTTAGGTTTTTTGGGTAAAAGCTAATTATCTTGTAAGTTTTGCCAAAAAAAGATCCCATTTGCCCAAAAATAATCCTAAAACCGAAAAACTCGAATAATTAACCAAAAGTGATTGCCACCATCAGTCAAGCTACAGTTGCCATTGTCGGTTGAGTCTCTAGTGGTGGCCGATGGTAGTCTTTGCTAGCCACCATCGGCCACCACTAGTTAGACTATCATAAGTCGCCCCCAACTACTACTGACCACTACCTTCGATCACCCCCAACCACTGTTGGTCGTTGTCGTCGAGTTTGCACTTCTTCATTCGGTTTTAGTTTCTATTTCGACTTCAGTCGCTTCGCTTTTCTAGGTTCCGCCGAAAATTTTAGGTTACAAAAAATACCTAATATGTTTTTGACTCATATGAATATTCTAATTTTACAAAATTAAAATTAAAATTCTTGCATGGAAATGATAGTCCACAATATAATTGCAAACCCAAAAATATGAAAAACCTAAAATTATAATCGGCCTAATGCTAGGAACTACAACCTTCAGTAAAATGACTTTATAACAAGTATAAAATAAAACATACATTCATCCACATACATAATAATCCAAAACATGCATACAATTTAAGAATTTCACTTCTCATCTTATTTAATAAAACAATGAGAGAGAAAAAATTCGATATCAATTTATGTCAAAACATGTATAAAATTTAATAATGGCTTGTGATCTTGACAGATATATGCATGTTTTATATGTTTTATTTCTTGTGCATTTATGTCAAGGCATGATGTATGGAATTCTATGATTTTGAATATGTACATGTATGTAAAATATGTGCATTTGGAATTGGTAACATGTTAGACATGGTTAAGCTTGAATAGGAACTCTTTTGGATGCAACAAAATGTGTATGGTAGGTAAATTTAAACTAGTGTTCGAGATAATAAGAGTATGTCTTGAGACATCAAGAAAAAAAATGATTATTTGACTATTAGTCTCGAGACATGTCGAGCATATCTCGAGACATAGATATTTTGGTCTTGAGACACTAAACATCGAAATTAAGGGTCCAAAACAGGAATGTGACATCTCGCATTTAGGTTGGCAATCGGATCGGGTGTGGGATGCCACACAACCCGCATGGAAGTAAAATCTATAAAAATTCAAAAAATTATAAAAGGACCATAAAAATTTTTTTAAAAAAAAGAGAGAGAGCATGGAATACATGTGAATTTTCATGTGTGTTGCCATGTTTAAAATTTTAATATTTTAACAAGCATTTTCATTTAAAAAAATAATTTGACTGTTTTTGAAAGGTTGGTGATCAAATTTGACTCTTTTTAAGAGATTGAGAGTCAAACTTAGTTCAAAAAAAGGATAATGACCAAATTAATAAAAGATATAAACATTAAAGATTAAATTTGACAGTAGGCCCAATTTGATTTTTATATTATTTCTACGTTGGAACTGAAAGTTTATTTAGAAAAAAAAAAAAGAAGAAGCTATCATCAATTAAATTGCATCCCATGTTAATTGAGAAAGAAGAAGGAAACGAGGCAAGCAACTAAGAAGTTTTAGATGAGCGCTATGATCAATCTGCATGTGCAAGTAAAGTAATATTAGATGAGCATGAGCCATCATTATATATCATTATGTGTCGTCCCCACAAAGCAACGTGAAGAGGCCGCTGCCATCCGATCAGTTCATGTACTTGATAATACCAGCATCATCATCATCACCATGATGATGCATTAGCAAATATAATATCATATCATGAGATGAAGCCTCAAGCATGCATGCATGCCTCACACACAAATATATGAAACAATTGGTGAAAGAAAGAAGATAAATTTGCATCCAAAATCTTAGTTTCCCCTGCAAACCCCACCCTCCTAAGTCATGGTTAGCGATTTCTGTACAACAAAAGGGATGCGGTCAGCGACATCTTTCAAGGGGATTGTCTGTTGTGTAAACCCTTTTGAGGGGTTTAGCTTGACAAAATCATTGCTCAACATATATAAATGTTTGATGCATGCTTAAAGGCCTTTTCCACTCTTTTTAGTATTTAAAAAGTATAAGCTACGCGTAATTAAGAGGAGAGAAATCAAATGAGCCGTATCTTAAGAGTAAAATTGAAGAATCCAAGATCGTATAATCCTTTTTATATGAAGATTTTCTTATATAGTAGAAAGGAAGGATATAATTGATGATTTAGTAAAGCTTTAAACAATTACGACCACACTTGCTCATCATTCTATTCTATTCTTTTCATGTGGGAGTGTTGGTCTAAGTGGAATTCTCTTTACTGCTATTCTACTTTTAAAACCATATCTCTTCTTTTCATCATCATCATATATATATATATTATTCTAAAGCTCCATTCGTGATGCTATTCCTCTCACTAAAAAGGTTTGGGTAAATTAGAAAAAAATGCCACTTTGAAAATTTATTTTCTATTTTTAAAAAAAAAAATTAAAGAAATAGATCAATTTTGGAGAGAGAAATAGAAAACGCGTTTTATTGGAAGTAGGGGCTAAACTATTAATTATCTCAGTAAAAGTATAATAGAAACTTCTATACTAGGATTTGATTTATTTTGCCTCGTCTATTTAAAAATAGACAAATCAGCCATTGTGCACTATATTAAAGAGCAACTTGGTTCTTCTGTTAAAATTTTTATCTATTTCTACTATTAAAAATTGGTCTCTATATGTCTGAATAAGGTACACGTGGCATATTATATGTCACTCTCTGATTATTCTATCAATTATGTCAGTTTTTAATAAGATAAATGAATGTAATTTTTAATATAAAAGATCAATTTATTTTTTAATGTAAAGCGTATAAATTAATTTAAGTAAAAGATAAAATTTAATTTACTTTTTAGTGTAAGTGTATATAAATTTTTGTGAAAATGAAATGAGAGGTGAGGTGAACAGAAATTTGTCATATTATCCCATCTAATTTACACAGTACAAGAATGTGATGATTACAAAGCTGCCTTACTAAGGGAAGAGGCAATCTGTGGAGTTGAATCTTACAATTGGCTTCCACATTCAGTGGTCATTAAGTCCTTTTTCGAGGCTTACAGGATTGAATTCTCACTCGGCGCCTCGTTTTAGGGGTTTAAATCAAACCACTCCTATCCTATTCATTGCGTCTCTAATTCTAAGCCATTCCGATGCAAAGTACTGGTAACGTAGGGCTGAGAGGAAAACTCCAAAATCGATTTTTATTTTATTTTATGCTGTAAAAATAAATGTTTTATATTTAAAATAGTATATAAAAATTTTTTTTCACAAACTTTTATATCAGCGTTATTGATTATTATTTTTTGTTAATTTGAAATTTTAAGTATTTATTAAAATAATTTTAAGAATTTATCAAATAATGTCCAAGGCAATAAAATAAAACTTATTTTGTTAAAATACAATCCAACACTCAAAACTAATATGAAAATCAAGAACCAAATCGAACTAAATTATCACATATAGGTAATAACTTGAAAATTCCAAAAGATCCAACCCAATATTTTGAAAATGAAATCTTTATATATATATATATATATATATATATATACAATGATCAGAATAACCCATATCTCTTTTTCCACCTTTAAATAATAAAATAATGGCGTTTCAACGTATTTAGATTCACGTTCTTCTATATTGACAATAATGTAAATGTCAACTGAACTAAGACTCGGTCAACACAAATCTTTATATTTCTAAACATTTATGTTTGATGTATACTTTTTAATTATTATTATTTGAAAATTGGTGGTGAAATATTTTAAATTCATAAGTCTTCATGTCTTATTTATTAAGTTTTTAATTTTAAATTAAAAGTTTACCACACATATATGCATGTGGAAATTATGTATATAGAACACTAATGTCCTAATTAAAAATAACACGTAAAATATGTACGATATTAAAATATAAATTAAATTGTATGTAAAATGAAATTTAAACACATGATAAGATTAAAATGTATTAATAAATTAATATAAAGGTTTGATTGAGTGATAGATATAAAGTTTTCTCAATGCAATTGGTATGAGTTCAAATTTCATTATTTGCATATTTTTTATTGTTTTTAAAATTAAAAAACTATAGCACTCTCGAGTAATATAACTTATTTTAAATAAAAAAAGTCATTTTTTTAATAATTTTTCTAATCGAGCCAACTTAATCATTATAAATTATTAATTAAAAACATTTGGCAGAGTTAAAATCCCCAACACCAATAAATGGAATAATTATTTCTTTAAATATTTAATTTCAAATTTGTTGAATTAAAATTTTCCTAATAATTTCTAAAACTTAATTTATTTATTTTCAACCAAAACCTCTTTTAGTGAACTGACTTGTGAAGCGGTGAAATAAGGTGGGTGTGGATGTCCTCAGCTTGTAGGCGTATATGAAGTGTAATAAGTCCTGGTTTTACATTTTTAATTAAAAATAAATTATATTCAAGAAACTAAAATAAGTAAATTATATCAAACCTACACTATATTATTACACCTACAACATTTCATATTTTTATGACTTAAACCACACATTTCAAATTATAACCTTTATTTTAAATTAATTTTTAAATTTTAAAACATTTTAATTACATCTCTAAATTAAGCTTCTTCCATTCCCAAAATTATTAATTTAGCCGTTCAATAAGATATCAAATCTTATGCGGCATTAAAGAAAAATGAATATTGTAAAAAAGAACGTTGTAGAATTCTTGATTTTGAGGTTTTTGAAACTTTTATAAAAGCTTTATCCCTTAATCTTTTTCTTTCGATTTTACTTTATTTTTAGTTTTTACTTTTATAAGTTACGCGGAAATGTTTTAATTTTCTTCAAAATTTTCATTTAAAATTATACTTCATAAGCTTTGACATGTCATTGGTTAAATTAACAATTTTAGTAATTGAAGGATCTGATTAGTATAATATCAATAGTTTAGGGATGTAATTAGAATGCTTTAAAGTTTGAGGACCAATATAGAATGAGAATCATAGTTTGGGGGTGTCTATGCAATTAACTCTATTTTTAAATTGAGAAAAGAAATGTTTTTTTTTCCTCAAAATACTTAACTTTATGAGGTTTATTATACAAGTTAGTGTCACAAGTTGCAGATCAAAATCCATGATGAATGAACACAGAATGCCTAATAGAGGTCAACTAATTAAGTGGGACTCATTTGACCAACTTGAATTGGCCCGATTTGTAGAATATATGGAAAAGCTCACCTACTTGAAGTCTTGGTGGCCTAATGAAACACTAAAATAAAACTAGAGTAACCATGGTGAATATTGTAAATCTTAAGGGATAAAATTGTATAGAGTTTTGTTGAGTAATATTTTCTCATGTTGTATTAAGGGAAACACATGATGTATTTATACACATCCTTATTGCTACTATTACAGCTCACAATAGGGCCCACTGTTTTGTCTTGGCCTTTGGGCCGAGGGCACTGACATTCCCTGTCCCTGGTGCTGACATTCTTTGGGACTCCTTTGGCTTATTGGACGCTTGCCTGTGGAGAACGCGATCCATTCGACCACGGGACCGACTCTCCCAAATGAACCTAGCACACGCCGATCCACGATGACGAGGTCCTCTTCGCAGATATGGCTCGCGACCTCGCCCCTGCGAGGTTTACGGAAGCTCCCTCTTGCGACCTTATCTGTGTGAGGCTTACGCGAGCTATCCCTACGAACATCTTGCATTCCCGCGAGGTCCTAAGCTGACTGTGCCTGTAGGCAAACATTCTTCTTCCGGGTCAGATTTATCCAGGTCGGAGGTCCAGATCCCATCGGTCATTTGGACTATCGGTTCCCAAATCCTAAAAAGTTTAAATCCCTTAGGACTTTCATCTTGTAGATAGGTTTTAATCTTGACCGTTGATGTAATTTAAATTGTACCTTTAGATCTAGGGAAGCTTAACTATAAATAGAAGTCTTCCTCCTCATTTGTAGTCACTCCATTCTTGAGTAATAGAATACTTTGAGAGCATTTACTCAAACACTTGGTGTGCTGTTATTTTCTTGTGGATTTTCTATTCGATTTGTGCTTCTTTGTCTTTTGTGTTTGCTTCCGTTTTATTTCAGTGCCTTAGAGAATTTTTATTTTGAATTCTCACTTTTGATAATTTGATTGACTTCAGCAGATTTGAAGCTAAGTTTCTGTCTAAGATCATGCGGTTTGCGAGACTCAAGTTCTAACCCCGTGACATTAGTATTTGGTAAACTAACTGTGTACTTTTTAATTCCACAAGTAACCTTAAAAAATTGTCATGTCTCTCTTTTCTTCTCTTTTTCTTTTTTAAATATTTATCTTTTTAATATTTTACTATACCCCTATAGAATACTTGTCAATCCCTAACACTGTTTGTGGAGTCTAAAAACTCTACTACTAATGTATTAAATATTATTCCTTGTGCAACCAATTTTAATCCAATTAAAAAAATTAGATATATTAACACCCACTTTATAGGTAAGGGATTATATTTGTTTGAATTCAAAATTGTACATTTTAATTAATTGTTTTAAAGATAAGTAGATATTGTTTAGGATAAATGATTAATTTCTTAAGGTAGTTATGAAATATCAAATTTTTTGAGTTTAGTGAAAAAAAATGTATTTAAAAGATATTGGTAAGAAAAAGAGTAAGTTGTCAAAGTTTATGAATCCCGTAATTTCTTTTGGATATGATTCCCTTGCCTCCCCAGAAAAAGCATTTAATCACTCTTTTTTTTTTTTTCAGACTGTTAATCCAAGACATGATTTTAACGGGTGATGAATCATACGTGCTTTTCTATGAGGTTAAAATCGAATTAATCGATTGAATTAAACTAATTTGCTTAATCAGTTGGTGGCGGAATTTTGTTTGGTCGAAAGTCGGTTATTATTATTATGCATGTACTAAGAGATAGAGTTGATCTACTTTCTCAAAACTGGAAATGTAAATGTTTTATGGATGTTATTTTAAGCAGGTAACCAATTTTGATTTTTTTAAATTAAGTTTTTAATATTTATAATTTTATAATTTTTAATATTTTATTATTTGAGTGTTAACATTTTTATAATAAAAGGGAATTCTTTTAATTTTTTAAATAATTTTTAAAATTTGTTTTTTATATCTTTTTATTTTTTAAATTATTTGATTGGAAGAGTTTGAGGGACCGCCACGTGTACAAAAAACAAGTGAGTCATCATCCGTTAAGGGCCATTTCACTAAGTTAAGATCAATTTCGATCAAAGGGCTTGATTGATTCAAATTTTCAATTCAAGAGTTCAATTGAATATATATACATATATATAAATAAGGACTTAATTGATTTTTCAAAAAAGTTGTAGGGTTGTTTTATACTCTTAAGTTTTGTTTTAATAGAATGTTAATTTTGTTTTATTTAAAAAAAGAATAGTTAAAATTTAGGGTAAAGTACAAAAATGGTCATTAAACTTTTAATTTTTTCTATTTTGGCTACTAAACTATACAAAATCAAATATTTTCGTTACCGAATATTAAGAGCCGTTTGAATATCAATAGAAGTGTTTACGTGGGCTTTTTTATTGGTCTAATAATAAATTTAGCCCTCTAATGTTTATACATTCTATCAATTTAATCCTAAATATAAAATATTCAACAAATTTAGCACTCAATGTTTACAAAATTTGTCATTTTAGTTCGAATTCTAAAAAATTCAATAAACTTAATTCTCAACATTTACAAAATGACAAATTGTATGTTTCTTTTAGCCTTTGAACCAATGTCGTTTGTCAAAATGTCTCAAAATGGATGTAAAAATTATTTTTTGTTAACATTACTGATGTGGCAATCCACATGCATGCCAAGTCATCAATTATTTAAAAAATTTAAATATATATAATTATTTAAAAATAAAAAAAGAATATTTCAAAAAGAATATATAAAACATTAAAAATGGTAAAAAAGTAATAAAAAATTTATAAAGCTCTGGTTTCTAACAAGTAAAAAACCCTTTTTAAGTTTTCAGTGTTGTCTTTTCTTGAAATAAACAAAGCTTTCTTTTCTTCTATCCCTAAGAGCCGTCATTACTAGCGTCGACACTGGTGGCTTCATCCAATCACGCTGTCAATGACATTTCAAATCTAAAATCCTGAAATACTAATGTTGGCACCAATGACTTCTTTCAACCAAGGTGGGAATGAGTTTTTCAAATCCAAAATCCAAAAAAAATACCAATTCACAATGCTTTGAACCAACATGCCACTAGATCATTTTATCTCTTCTTTCATCGGCACTCGATGGGTTATTATGAAGGGCTTGATCGACAAAAGATTAAATAAGTTTTGTTGAAATGATTGATTATAGGTTTCTTTTTATTTTTAGTTGAATCAAGTGGTTTTAAAATTTTAAAGTGTTTGCTTTCTATTTTTAGTGTTCTTAATTTAGGGTTATGAGTTTTTGAGATTGATGAGCAAAAACTTAAATTGGGGTTTGATTGTGTTGATCAATTTTGGGGATAAAGATTTTTTTTGTTTTTGTTCATTTTTTATTGCTTTTAAATGATATTGAAATTGAAACAAAATGTTTTCTGTTTAAAATTTTCAATTTGTAAAATCAAGTGGTTTAAATAAAGTTGTCAAACAAATTTTTTGTTCATTTTCAATTTTTGTTTCAATTTTCATTCATCAATTTAAGGCTTGATTTTTGCTTTTCGATTTTTATTGTTCATCGATGAAGCTTTTTTGGAGGCGATGAGTATGTTAAAAAAGCAAAAAAAAAATGATATTAATAATTGAGAAATTAAAACTTCAAAAAAATAATTGAGAAATTAAATAAAAACAGTATGTCCAGAAAATTTTAGTGAAATATTGGCTCAGGCATATACTTTATAATTTTAGTGCAATAATGTTTTAAAGAATTTTAATATATATTTTATATTTTTATATAGATTTTTAGGATCAAATTGATAGAATGTGTAAATATTAGATGATTAAATTTGTTATTAGACTAAAAAAAAAAGCCCATGTTAACACTTCTGTCAAATTTCAAACATTCGTTAATGTTTGGTGACTAAAAAATTTAATTTCAAATAGTTTAGTGACCAAAGTAAAAAAAAAAAAAAATTAAAAACTTAATGATCAAAATAAAATGCGGACAATACTTTAGTGACCATTTCTATACTTTACCCTAAAATTTATGAGAATATCTTTTTTGGCATTTAGGTATACAGTTTTTAAAAATATTATCTTAATTAAATTAGTGCTGATTAACAATATAGGATTTTGTAATTAATGTTGGTTTTATTATTATTTCCAGCGTGTAATCTTAAATTCGACGTTTTCCAATAAGGAATGAGAAGAAATGTCTTAATGGATGTGTTATGGGTAAATATTCTAACATTTAGCTTCTCTTGTCTGAACGCTGAAATTTAGATGAAAGGTTACATTTTATTGAATAGATTTCCCGACTCATCTAACTTGACATACAACACAGCTCTAGATTCCTTATTAAAATTTGATGTTGAATCTCAACCTAATAATTGTTTCCATCTAACTATTACTATAAGTTAAACTTTTCCTTTATGGAAAAATCTTCATGTGCTGTCAAAAAAAGCAACTGCAGCCTTTTACTTTTACTTTTACTTTCAACTGTCACCTTTCAATGGATTTTGACTTCCTTACGTTTTCATCCCACACACCTTCAACACTCTTGTTTATTTATGTTTTTCAAAATTTACTTTCTACACTACTTTACTCGTCTAAATGTTACAAACTAATTCTTCCATTAATTTGGTGTATTTTTTCAGGCTCTTCTTCAATTAATTAACCTCCAAAAACAATCCATTTTGAGAATGTTCCATATAAATGCATTGATGATTGTTATATCCTTACTCATGATACTATGAACAAGCACTTGAGAGACTTTCATGAACGACTTTCTATTTATCTCACGGCTTACATTACTTGACAAATTTTTCATCTAAGCACCTGAACGCCTCATCCTCTAGGCCACACCCACCTTTAAAGAGGAGATCATTGAGTGTAACAATTTCATATTATCTCAGCCAAGGAAATGTTAGAGCAATACTATGCATGAGGACAACCCACATACAACAGCCGTGCCACCTGGTCAACCGCACAATCACTATGTCTCGGATTTATTGGTGACGTACCCTCATTAGACACAAGACCTTCTTCTCGATAAATACCCCTTAGGATGATGAAGAAGGAATCGAACCTCCAGTCTCTCAGCAACCCTAAGCACTCTTAGTACTTTGCTCACTTAACCTCCTTACCTCGTCTATTTTCTTCGGCTCTTTGCCTGTTTAGGTGAACTGATCTTTCTTGCACCACCACATCCTTCTCTTTATCTCCTATCTTATTGACACTTGTATAAAAAAGGATCTAACATTTCTTGGAGAGAGAGAGGGTGTTAAAAGAGATCATTAAATCAAATGTTAATGCATTATCTTTTTACTGCATATATATGTTTTAAAGTTGAATGAATTTGTTTGTGTACCATAAACATTACAAACATGATGACTGCGAGTTTCTTTTTTGTCACCTCAATCAACAAAAGTTATGTTTTAACAATGTTACAAAAATTGCGAACAAACTACTGGCCTTGTGGCAAAGTGATTTACAGAGCTTTAATTTAAATCTAACGTTGACATCAATATGGTCCAAGTCCCTATAAAATACATTCCCTTCTCTCGAATTTGAAGAACATGAAAAAGCATTACTGTACAAAATTGATGTTAAAGATGAAAAATAAACTCAAATGAAGAGATGCATTTATATGATGTGTTATTGGTTAATTATATAAAAGGTTTCTACACAGTTGAATAATAATAATTAGGGTAAACTATAAAAATAGTCACTTTTATTTGCTTCATATTATATTTTAGTCACTTATGTTTGAAATGTTACGTTTTAGTCACTTACGTTATCATTTTGTTACGAAGTGGTCACTCTACCATTAAACTCCGTTACCTTCTTAACGACAGTCCTACGTGGCAGTCCAAATGGGTTTTAAATGCCAACTTGAATGTCCAGTTGCTAGGATGAAAATAGGTTTTTAATTAAATAAATTTAATTTGGACTGCCACGTAGGACTGCCGTTAGGGAGGTAACGAAGCTTAATGGTAGAGTAACCACTTCATAACAAAACAATAACATAAGTGATTAAAACGTAACATTTCAAACATAAATGACTAAAATGTAATTTGAGACAAGTAAAAGTGACTATTTTTATAGTTTATCCTAATAATTAATGTATTCGGAAGTAAGAGATGAAAAATATTGGAGAGGACCCCAACTCCTTGAAAATGACTTTTGTAGGGAAAATATTCAAACCACCTTGAGGTTCGAAGAAAATTCACTTAGCCTTGGTTGAAAAATACTCATCACCCCTTAAGGTAACCTAAAGTTTATTTATTAAATGGATTTTAAATAAATAAGAATATTTGATGCACTGTCGATTATCGAAGAATAATAACATGGCATTTCATAATTAAATAAAACAAAAAAAAAATAGTAGAAGACTTATAAGTAAATACTAATAACTTGATTTAAACATAATTATAAATAAATGCTAAAACCCTAAACAGACCCTAGACCTTAAACCCTTAAAGCGAGAGTTATAATTAATATTTATTTATAATAGTTACAATTAATGTTTAATTATGTTTAAATAAAATTATTAGTACTTATTTACAAGTTCTCTATATATTTTTTTAAATTTAATGATGATGTGTCGTATTATAATTTTTTGATGGTGCATGAGACTTATGCACCAATATTGCATCAAATATTATTCCTTTAGAAAAAGAGTAACTTTTATGCTTTATTGATTAATTATTATTCTATTTATTTTTGTTTTATATGATATTTATATTCCATAATTTTCAATTAAAAATAATAAGAATCTAATTAATTATAAAAATATTTTAATTATTATTAAATTATATTATAAATTGAATTTATATTAAACATATATAATGTATTTTTTCCAACTAATATTTGTAAGTTTATTTTTCTTTAGAAAGTTACAAGTATCATCATAATTTCAATTACAGAGAATGACTATGAATAACTATAATCAAAATTAATCTTTAAGGGTAGAATTAATAAGTACAGGTCTCGGGCATTATGAGACATAAATAAGAATAAATATAGGCTAAGATTCAACACAAAGTGACATCTTAAAATTTCTAGGACGTTAACCTTGCTATTAAACCAATGCCTAGAGTTTTTAAAAAATTGTGCTGGTGATAATCATGTTCTCTTTTACTTTTCTTTTATTTATTTTGTAATTAAAAATAGATAAATGAATAAAATAGAGGTATTATTGTTTTTTTATTTAAAATTTACTTAGATCCTCTTTGATTAAGCGTTGGAGAAGAAAATTTATACTTTCAGCAACTTAATTTTTTAAACATATTTGATAACCCATAATGAAAACTATTAGATAGAATTTTTATTTTTATTTTAGAAAAAAAAAAGTGTGGAAAATGATAAGTAGATAGAGACCTCTTATCATCGAATAGAGAATAATTTTATTTTATTTAAGATTATATTATCATTTATCAAATAGTCTAATTTTATTCAATATTTAATTTTAGGGTAAACTACACCAATAGTCACTAAATTATGGGTAAATTTTGGTTTTTGTCACTTAACTAAAAAGAGTTGCAATTTGATCAGTAAACTATCTGAAAGTAGTTTTCATTTAAATCATTGAACTATTCAAAAACTTTTATTTAATTCATTGGGTTGTCAATTTTTCTTTTAAAGTTCCACTAGCGAGCTCCAATCGACGATTTAACAATCAGTATGGTGGATTAGTATTCATCCATGAGTAGAAGAACATAGCTTAGATCCAAGTCGATCTAACGATTAGTGTCGGAGGTTGGAGAAAAAAACTGTTTGAATTTTGTTTTACAGATTCATGACGTCCAAAGTTATTTTATGAAAAAATTTGAACTGTAGAAGAGAAAGGGAAAGAGAGCTTTGGATTGGTGAAAGCAGCGCGCGCGAACAAAGAAAGTCATATAGCATCGATTTTAATAGTCTAGTAACTTAAATAAAAAATTTTGAATAGTTCAGTAATCAAAACAAAAATTTACCTATAATTTAGTGACTAATAGTATAGTTTAACTTTAATTTTAAATAATATACCAAATAAATTCTATACTTAATTATTTTTAGTAAATAGATTTTTAAGTAGATTTATAAAATTTTCTCCAAAGAGGTAAAACTAAATTTGAAGTTGAACCCCTAAGTGCAAACAAAGGAGATCATGCATGGAGGGACGAATTTCATGTAATGAAATGACAACAGCATGCAATGCATTTGCATGGGTGTCTTGCATAATATAAGCAAGGCAAGCAATGCAATAATATTTGCAGTAGCAGTGGTGGTGACAAATGCCAATAAGATAACCTCTCCCCCAACACATTAAGAAATTGGCTCACTCTCCGAAAACGACAACCTTCTAAAGTTGTCTGCTACTTAACATAAAACATTATTTTTCTTAAGAAAAAAACAAGGAAATTATCATTACTCAAACTTGAGACCGTAAACTAAAATCAGAGACAGGTGATGATTTCTTTCCTATTTTTGTTGACTGTCTATGAACTTATTTGACCCACCAAATCTCCCCCATACGAGGCACATGTTGATTACTGTAGTGTTGTAAACAGCTGATTTGCTTTTTTTGGGGGGTGTTAAATTATCCAGATGATATGAAATTAAGAGAAATAAAAAGTTTGGGTAAGGTTTAGGTTGTAAAATTATTGCAGTTTTGGGTTTGGATGGAATAATAAAAAATAGAATAAGCTGACACAAAGAAGGTCTAGGGAAGTGAGAAAGAGAAGAAGAGTCTAAAACTAAAGCGAACGACTTTGGAAACCCAGAGGCAGCGCCTGAATCAATCAATTCTAAATTCCTATTTGTCCTCACAAACCCAAGCAAAGAATAACAGAAATCAGTACCCATTTTTTATTTTTTCCCTTTCAATTTAAACACAAAAAGCTAAAGTTTCAGTCCTTGTATTGGAGACTGGAAACACACCTCTTCACACTTCTCTTTCTCTCTCTCTCTCTCTCCAAAATCCTTTTTTACATAATATTTAAACCCTAAGCATGATTTCATCACTACTTTAGGTATTTATATCACCAATCCCACTAGGCCAAACTTTAAGAATAATAAACTCCATTGCCATTTTGTGTGTTTTCCTTTTCTCCACCAAACTGCCTACTTAGAAGAAAAAGAAGAGAGCAAGAGTTTTTGTTGGCAATGGTGATGGATGGTGCTGTTTGGATCAGAGAAGAAGGCGACGACAATACTAATGTACACAAATAGAAACGATTATAGGGCAAGAAACAACACCTAGAAATCCCTCAAACATGGTATCTTGCTGTTGTAAGATTCCCATTTTTGTATTCATCTTTCTTCTTCTTCTTGTTATTTCTTCTTCAATTTGTGCCGCTCATTCCTCGGAAACCGGCAATTCCCAAGCAAATAATCAAACATTCCGACCAGAAGAAGAGTTGAAGAAGCTGAAACTAGTAAGGGAACGGCTCAACAAGATCAACAAGGCAGCACTGAAGACGATTCAGGCAATTAATCTTATTTGCCTCACTTGTCAATCTCCTCTGTTTGCGTTCTTGTTTTACTTTTTCTCTAAATACTTGTCTTTTTTTTTCTTTTTCTTTTTTTTTTTGTGCGTTCAGAGTCCAGATGGTGATATTATAGATTGCGTCTTATTGCGTCATCAACCAGCTTTCGACCATCCTAAATTAAAAGGAAAAAAACCATTGGTAATTATCCATTTTATCTTTGTTCTTCTGAACATTATAAAGTTATACAAGTGAACATATTTAATTGTTGAATTGGATTGTTTAGGATCCACCGGAGAGACCAAATGGTCATGATCGAAAGGGGATGGCGGCGGAAGATTTTCAGATGTGGATGATGTCGGGTGAATTGTGTCCGGAAGGAACAATTCCAATCAGAAGAACAACAGAAGAAGACATGTTAAGGGCCTCTTCTGTTGCAAGTTTTGGAAAGAAACCGACAAGACTTGTTAGAAGAGACTCGACTAGCGATGGCCATGAGGTTGGTGCCTTCACTGTTTTTTTACTTTACAGATAAACTCAAAATTTGTAGTCACAAGGGTTCGAAAAGCAGCTCCAGTTATCAGCTAACAGAGTTAAAGTGAATGGCAAAAGAATGCTTGCCGATTGTCTACTCTTCTTTGCTTAGAGAAGAGGATAATTAAATTCTTTGTGCAAAAAAAAAAAAGGGTTAACATTTTCTCGAAATTAGTGCTACTAATTTTCACAAACAAATATACAATTTAATATTTAGTTAGTGTTGGAATACAGCATGCAGTTGGGTATGTGAGCGGAGATGAATATTATGGAGCAAAAGCTAACATCAATGTGTGGGCACCTCGGGTCTCTAATCAATACGAATTCAGCTTATCTCAATTGTGGGTCATTTCTGGTTCATTTGGCGACGATCTCAACACCATTGAAGCTGGATGGCAGGTAGCATTTCTGTTCACAAGTTAATCAAACTTAATTCGATAATTATCGAGTCGAATTCAAGCATAATAATATTGGATTCAAACGGTTTGTGAGTCTTATCGAGCTTTTCATATTTTTATATTACTAAATTACATTATTGTCCTTAATATATGCTATTAACCTTGAGCTTAATTATTGAGTTGAGTTCGAGCTTCAATAAAAAAATTAGTAAACAAGCTTAATTGAGCTCGAGTAGCTTGATTTTAAAAATAAATGTTCAATTGAGCTCGAGCCGAGTATCGAACTTTAAGTTTCTAGTTGAACTCGATTCGACTCCCAGCATGTATTTAATTATTAGTTTACCTACCCTTTAAATAAACTTGTTTTTGCACCATTCTTCCGTGTAGTTTGATTTTATATGGAAGGCATAGATGCTAAATATATGTTCAATGCAGGTGAGTCCAGAGTTATATGGGGACTATTATCCAAGATTCTTCACTTATTGGACCGTAAGTAGAGTAATTTTGAATTGGGGGCTTGATTTCCTTTTTCTTGGCTTTGTTAAGGTGTATCTTAAAGCTTAAGAAAAATGATTTGGTGTTTAAAAGCAAGCATGAATTATGTTTTGCAGAGCGACGCATACCAAGCAACAGGGTGCTATAATTTGCTGTGTTCAGGATTTGTACAAACTAATAATAGAATTGCTATTGGAGCTGCAATCTCCCCAACATCATCATATGGTGGCGGACAATTTGACATTAGTCTATTGGTTTGGAAGGTAAATCTTGTACCACCTCCCAATTATTATACAAACAAAATGTTCACAAACCTTTGAGTAGAAAACATAGAAATAATTATTTTACCTTATTTCACCTTTTAATTTTATATAAAAAAAATTTATTTTATTCTTTCATTTAATTTTTCGTCTCTTTCAATCTTTTTCCTTACATTATTTGCCGAATCTCCTTAAAATAGATGAAAAAGTTAATATTTGATAATTTTGTTGACATCATGTATTCGTGCATTGTCACATGGATGCGACGTTAGTACTTAATTATTTTCTTTTTTAAAAATTAAAATTAAAAAATCATTAAATCATTAAAAATTATAATTTAATATGATACACACATGTGAACTGCGAAGTTAATAAAATTAATTTTTTCATTCATTTTAGGGTGATTTGATAAATAACGTAAATTTAAAAGATAAGAAAAAAGTATGATTATGTTTAAATATATTACTTTTCAAGACGACAAAAAATTTGGATTGCCATGCATTAAACAAGAAAAGGAATCATAATGTAAAAAGCTTTATTGATGGCTAGCTCTATCAATTTGATGCGCTTCACCCGCGTGCACTGTTAACCCCCGCAAATGCCTGTAATTCTCGACAGCTTTTTCTTTGCAAGATTCTATTCTATTCTTTATCCCCTAATAGTATTTTGTACCCAAGAAACTTCCTTTATTAAATAAGTAAAGGTGATGGAAATGCAAATGAAAATGGTGTAGGATCCAAAGCATGGGAATTGGTGGCTGGAATTCGGATCAGGGATTCTGGTAGGATATTGGCCATCAATATTGTTCACCCACCTCAGAGATCGTGCAAGCATGGTACAATTTGGTGGAGAAATAGTGAACTCAAGTCCAGGAGGTTCCCACACGTCAACAGAGATGGGGAGTGGTCATTTCGCTGGGGAAGGCTTTGGAAAGGCGTCTTATTTTCGAAATCTGCAAGTTGTTGATTGGGATAATAACTTGATCCCATTACCAAACCTTAAGGTCCTTGCTGATCATCCCAATTGCTATGACATCCAAGGAGGTATTAATACTGTTTGGGGCAATTATTTTTATTATGGAGGACCTGGAAGAAATGTCAACTGCCCTTAAAGCCAAGGGTACTGGAATTAGATGCGTTTTTTTTTTTTTTTTTTTTTTTTTCTATATACATATTCCTTCAATACATTTTTGGGTGGTCATTCATCTGTGAGTTTGGGTCTTTTTGGGGAATTTTTATAGTAATTATTTTTCCTTTTCTTAATCCCATTTTTTTGTCTATATTGTTCTCTTTTTATCTTTACTAGCAGGTGTCTATTAATTATACCAGCTTTAGGACTTTATGTAATTGTGGAAAAAATAGTGAAATAAGCATGGGGTGTGAAATTTTTCTTTTTGGTTGGAAAGGTTTCTATAAAACTGGCACTTTCATTTTCAACATTGGCAACTAAACAGAGTTCAACAATTAATTCCTATATCATTTAGCTCCTAATATTTATTTATTTATTTTGGTACCTTTAAAATTTCATCAAATTGCTTGCTTTTAGACGAAAATTAACTGAATTGTTAAAATTTTAGTGGCATTGATGTGGCCACTCGTGTGGCAGTCCACGTATAATTCAAAAAACTTAATAAAAAGATA
Organism: Gossypium sturtianum; assembly: GCA_025698515.1. NCBI lineage: Eukaryota > Viridiplantae > Streptophyta > Magnoliopsida > Malvales > Malvaceae > Gossypium > Gossypium sturtianum. Next base: position 31,247,255 of record CM046943.1, on the reverse strand, counting down.
TTTAAAAAATCAACCAATTTAAAAAAAAAAAACTAATATAAACTTTTAGAAAATGTATACATATTAACTATGAGTATACATAAAATGTCACATGAGCTATCATACCAACGTCATTAAAATTTTAATAGTTTAGTTCGTTTTTCAGTTCCAAAACAAATAATATAACTAAAATTTAAAGATTAAGGACTAAAAGTATCCAAAAATGATAAAATGAATAAATATTAAGAGCTAAATTTATGTTGATGCTTACTAAAAAATATATTCAGATAATCTATTTTATTATTTATTTTTATTAAAAGTAAAAGATATATTTTAACCAAAACTGAAAGGCGAACACATCAAAGTAGTCATTCGCATTTCTCTAATGTCGTTTTGGTTATATTAGGTACTTTTGTAAATAATGTGAAGGTTTGGTGTTTTTAAATATTAGAATCCTAGTGGAAGAAAGGGGGATATGCACAAATTATTAAACCAAACATTTCGTTTCCCTTTAAATATAAATGCAATGATTTAAGTATTGGTGTTGGTCATATTTATGTAATTCACTTGTACATACATTATGAATTCCACTTATGCATAATGATGTTAATGGACATAATATACTACATATTATTAACATCAAAGTAGTGATGAGAAATTATGACTATTGCTTTCAAAGCTTCTAGTATTTTCTCTTCTTCTTTTTTCCATACAACTTTTGCTACTTTTTTTTTTTTTTTTAGTTGTCTAATGACTTTTGCTTTTTTGTTTTACTCCTCGTCTGTAGTCAAACAAAATAATCAAAAGAGATTAGTGAAGTAAAAAATAGATATTCCAAAACTTGAATGTAGTTGGAAACAACATCATTTCTTCATCTTTGGAGGAATCAATCCAATCAATGCACCCCTTGTTTGTTATATTCTTAATCTCTCGAACACAACTCCTCGAGATTAAAGGTCAATATCCTGCGTAATTCTCATAACATCACCTCTCGTGGATCAGGATCACTCCTCATAGCAAACATCACACCTCAGGAAAACCCCTCATGTACCACCTTTTGAAGCACCGTATGTGTGAACTCCTGGTCGAACACCTCGAATAATCATGATATGAGAACTCCTCAGGAGCCCTTCGATCTAGGCATACATGTATAAAACCCATGTGAGGGCCTCACTAAACCACCATTTATGACTCTAACTGTCGGACACTAATTTCATTTGACGCGATTGACAGCCTGTCCAATCGTTGCTCTTTAACACCCTAAACTTGACTCGATCGTCGGGTCCGAGCTACAGTGTGTCACATTCATTGCTGAAGCAACTACAATCAATTCACAATTTTCTTATATAATATATGTGATATTTATCAAAATTATATACATTCCTTAATTATACTAAACTAAAACTATCTTTCAAATCTAGATGCATCTAACAACCATATAACAAATCTATCCTATATATACATATATAATTACTATACTATAAAATATAATATTAAATTAAAGCATACTCTAGTTACCACAAAACTTAGCTTATTAGTTACATGCCAAAAATAGATAAATTTGGAAATAAACAAACATTGTTGAGACCGGGATTGTGGTTTGGATGCTATGACCGATGCTCAAAAATCTCGAGTTAATCTAACCTACGTACAGAGAGAACAAATTGTATGTTGAGTAAAATGCTCAATGGTATTTCTATAATTTAAGTATGTAATATTAACATTAACAAATCTACCCTAAATAAACATGTATATTTGTATGCACAAGTCTACCATACGCTTGTAACTTGGAGTTACCAAGCTTTACATTTCAATATAGACATGTTATTTATACAAAACTTGTAACATCCCTCGTCCGGTTCAGTCATCGGACATGTGCTATAGGATACTTAAACAGTTCAACATGCACTTAGATACCTTACTGAGAGCTCGCACCTACACACCATACACAATTAGTTTGCGAATATGTGACAGAGTCAGTGAGGGCATGACTAATTACAGAATCAGTTCACACATACGTTGCAATGATAGTTCACACCTTGACACAACTCGAACATTTACACGGTCCATACATTGACTCATTTCGCGTATAAACTCAGCTCGCTTATAAATACAACTAGCATATACTCATAGCTCTCATATAAACATAATTAGCATATATACACAGCTTGCATATAAACACAATTCGTGTAACACCCGTATAATACATACAAATATCAAAAAAATTTATTTCATCATTGTTTCAAGGTATAAATTCATATATCAATTAATATTCAATTAAAATCAAGCCTTAGACATGTAACATCCCGAGATCGAGCCTAGAAGTTTTGGCCTCACAAATGAGAGGGTTCACCATATTCATTGCAAGTGGGTTCGCCATTGTGTTTGGCGAGCTAGGGTTCGCCAGGTAAGTTGTGAACTAGGTTTGCCAGTCAAAGATTGAGTCAAACTCGAATTAGGAAATAAAGATATGGTGTATCTAGGAATATTTTACGTGCAAGTAACATCTTTCCTAAGTCAAGTAGGGTATCTTAAGATTTCCAGGAGACTTAGGTCTATAAATATGACCCTTATTCCGTGAGAATTCTCTCATCAAATATTCTACCAACAAGTCTCTGTTCTGAATCGAGTTCGTAGCACCCAAGGTAAGTCTCTGTCATGTAAGGTTTGATTATCCAGAAAGCTAGGTTCGCTTGCATGTGTGAATTCTGAAAGTTCTGTCTGCTTAGTAATCTATGTACTTATATTGCGAACCAGTCGGACTATAACACCCTTAACCCTTCTCCGTTGTCGGATTAAGGTTACAGAGCATTACCGTACAAACGAAAACATTTAACATCTTAACATTTAAATAAATTATATATATTATAATCCATTCAATCGCAGGCATTTTGTCCCTAAATCAAGCCCTCGATGCCCTAAAAATAGCTTAGAAACAATTCGAGACTAATTTGAGAAAAATAAAAAAGTTTAACTAAAAGATGCAAAAATTTGAAAACAATGGTCACACGGCCGTGTAACATTCGAACAAGGGACACACGGCCGTGTCCCAGCCCGTGTCCTCACCCGTGTAACTCATTGAGATGCTCTACACACCCATGTGCCAGACCGTGTGCTAGGTCGTGTAACTCACTGACTTGAACACTAAGAAACTCTCAATTAACACACGGCCGTGTGACAGCCCGTGTGAACCCAAAATTTAACCTAAGATCAAGTCATTTCAAAGCTTTGGGCACATATTCATGGAATTCAAATACCATCCAAACACTAAAAAATATACCATTTCAAACATCCTAAATCATCTAACCAATATGCCATTCAAAAGTACCATAATTGCATCAAAACATCATTTACCAAATCAAGTTAACATTGTCTCATTTCATGCATAAAGACCTAGTTCAAATATATGCCAAACATGCCATAAATGACCATTTTCAAACCATCAACAACATACCAAAAGAACCATATTCACAAGCACTTAAAAGTGACCAAAACGACACCATTTGGTAAGACATTGTAAGTCATCAAACTAAGCAAAAGTTTAAAAGTTTAAACATACCAAAGCAACCATTTATACATCCATAAACTATCAATACAAAAGACCTATACATGTCATTATTAACCTTGGCTAAAATACTCAAAAACTACCGAAATAATTGTTAGATAGTGTGATAGGTCACCGACAAGCTTTCAACCGATCGAGCTTTCGATACTCTATAAAACAAAGGAAAGAAACTACGTTAGCAACGAGTGCTTTGTAAGCTCATATAACCTTAAACTTAACTTACCATTTCATTTATACAATTCAAAGATTAAGCATAAATCATTACCAATGTCATAAGCTTAGTAAAAGCCTATACAACATTATCAACTCACAAGTTAGTATACTTGTCCATGAAACAAATGAAATCAACCAAAAGATATGTAAATTTCCATATGTAATAACATCATTTAGTTCATAAATATTTTCATAAGGTCAAGATTCCATCCATTTGCATACTTACCACTTCCTTTCCTCTTCTTACCCGTTGAAACATCTAGAATTACATCGGATACTCAGGAAAGCTCACACATAGTGTGCCTTTACATATAACGGTAACATTTCCTTTACATCAATGCTCACACGAGCTGTGGGTAGGAATGTAGGCTACACGATGCTGCTCACATGACCTGTGAAGAATCCGCAACAAATGCAGGACCTCAGCCATCGGTAGGACATTCAAGACTAATACCCTAAACATTAAATCCATAATGACATGTCATTTGTATCCTAAGAATTCTTAAGGTTCAACCGGCTCGTTATCCGTCAATTCATCATAACATGGACTAGTTTATATATATATATATATATATATATTCATTTATATTAAAGCAACATAGTAAATAGTCGATTTAGCTAACATTAAAATGATAATAGTTCATACGAACTTACCTCGATAACTAGGGCGTAGAAACAAAGTCGAGCTAATCCAAAGTTATAGGTTTTCCTCGATATAAGTCCAATTGTGGTTTATCTTGATCTAAATAAATAATTTCATTCAATTAAGTATTTTTAGAATACAATTTAATCCATAAATCATATTTATGCAAAATTATGAATTTGCCCCTAACATTTTAACTTTTCACAATTTAATCCTTAAGCCCATAACTTAGAATCTAACAATTTTAACCTAAATCCAACTTAATCCATGTTACCAGGGACCTTAAACCAACTCATATTTATCAAAAATTCTCAACAAAACCCATATATTTATACTTTTAACAATTTAATCCATATTTCCAAAATTCAACAAAAATTACTTAACAAAACATGTTTATTTTCCAAAAAGAATTCATAATTTATCAACTAACATCAAAAATCATTCAAAAACATTCAAGTAAAATCCATTAACCCTTAAAAATTTTGCAAATTAACCCCCGGGCTAACTAGATTAAGCTAAAATGGACTCAAAAACATAAAAATCATTAAAAACAGGTTGAAAAACACATACCATGCATTAAAGAAAGCTTTGTCGAATGTTCTCAACCCAACAATAGTGATTTTCGGCAATAGTAAGTGAAAATGGAAGAAGATGATAACTTTTACTTAGTTTATTTTAAGTTTATTTACTAAATTACCATTTTACTTTTACTAATAATAAAAAATTTCACTAATACCTTGTCCATACACATCCACTAACTCATTAAATGGTCTATTTACCATTCAATTCCTTTAGTTTAAGATTTCATAGCCATTGTACCCTTTTAACTAATAGAACTCAACTTTTATACTTTTTTTACAATTTAGTCCTTTTCACTTAATTAACTATTTAAACATCAAAATTTCTTAACGAAATTTTAATACGAACTTAATATAATCCCGTATAAATTAAATAAATATTAAAATAATAGTTCACTCATCAAAATTGTGGTCCCAAAACCACTGTTTCTGACATCACTGAAAACGGACTATTACACGAACCATCTATCTACAAGGATAAAGGCATAGCCAAGCTTGTTTAGTTCTCAGTTTTAAAATTTCTAACCACGATACACGTGTTCGCAATTTAAAATTTCGATAGCCTTGCGATCTGAAAAGCCCAACTCGAATCAACGGCCTCAACCGCGTGGGTCCTTTAAATCCGATCTCTATCTCCCTTGACGGAATCCAACTAGCTTTTCCCACCTAGACACGCCAATTTGTTCGCGGGAATTCGAACACAACACGGTCGATTCGTCTTCCCAACTATACGCCAAACAACTCCAACCCAACGTGCACTTTTTAAATCGAAGCTGAATCAACTTTAAAGGATGAATTTGTACTATCCCATATACCGGAGAGATAGAAAATACTGCGTTGAGAGGTTTTTTGAGCGGGCTTGTATCTCACGATTATTTTATTGGAGCAATTTTCGGGCTAAAGCTAAAAAGGGTTTAGTTAATCATGGAAAAAAGCATGCTTTGAAAATAGATTTATGGAAGTGGGTGATGGAAAGGGGAAGGGCCTTGGAAGGAATTAAACCAAAAGATTGAAAGTAAAAAAAAAAAAAAATAGAATAGCAGGATGAAGATGGCGTAGGAAAGGGGAGAAAAAAAGAATAGAGAATTTATTAAATGCGAAAGGCAAAGTATGTGTTCAATTGGCTGTAGCCACTAGGTATTTATACACATTTTTAGTCCTAAAATTTAGCTAGATTTTTCCTAAATATTATCACTAAATAATCCTAAATAATATCATTAAATAATTCAAATTTTAAAAATCAAATTTAAACTAGAATTTAAACTAATTATATAATTGTAACAATATAAAAAATCCATCAATCTTTATCCAGCCACTTTTAAAAAAATCTTCAATCCTTCAATCTTTATCCAGTCATCTTTGAATCTTCAATCTTTCAGTCAAGCCCTCCTCTTTGCTTTTTGTTCCAATTTAGCCCATTTTTGTAAGAGTTTGAATTCAGCACACCAACTTCATTCCTGATAAGAAAAATTCAAATTTAATAGCATTTTATCAGATAATTAGCTAAAAATAAATACATTAAAAATACGAATTTATCTTGCTATAAAATTCCCCCTACTTAGTCGATGCTTATCCTCAAGCATGATATCTGCTAAAACTAATTCGTCAATACTTTTTAAAATCAAAATCCCATTTCCTAGTCAAGCATACTTCAAACAATTAGGTGAATAAAAAAATAAACAATTGCTAAACTCAATCAATAAGCATTTTATAAAATCTCGAACGGTATGTCAAATTCAACTATTTCACTAGATTTAGGCTTAATCAAACATGCGAAACGATCATACCCAATATATACTTTCATTTATATATATTTTATTTATTTATTTTCAAATGTAGTCAAGTCTCTTGACGTGAAGTGATATGACAACTCAAGCACCTCACCCCGGTTACTCAACCCGACACGTTCTCTTTATTTAATTTTTTATTTTTAACGAATTCGAAACATAATCAAACCTTTTGATGCGAAATGAGATGGCAACCCAAGCACCTCATCCCGGTTACTCAATTTCACATGTCCTTAATCGATTTATTTCTCCTTTCTTAAGACAACTCGGTTAGCAAAGTGTTACAAGCTTCGGCTCGTCACCAAACATTTTGACGTGAAATGAGATGACAACCCAAGCACCTCATCCCGGTTACTCAACTTGGTCACATTTCTGAATATTCACTCTTAACCAAGCTATTAGCAAACTTATTTATTTATTTAAACGGGTACTTTCATTAGACAAGTTCAACAAAACCAACAATTTTCATGAAATATTGACTAAGGCATCACATTTTCAATTCTACAAAATATTCATTGATCAAGCAAGCAATAGTTACTCATGATTCACCCACTTATTTAAGTAAACTAAACATAAGAATTAGAGGTTTATTTCCGAAATGAATTAAAAAAATTATTCTTATCAAAACACATGCAAAAAGAAAGTATGGCATGATCCAAAATTCCCCCTACTTATACATTCAATGGGTCGGAGGACGGTGGGAGGGATCACTTTGTAGCCTGTTGAGGATGTTTGATATGTTGGCTTCCATTATTTTGAGGCGAGCTTCAATTTGATGAAGTCGTTCATCTAAAATAGAAGGTGGTTGCTCCTCTTGTTCTCTAGTAGTCAGATTGTGTCTTTTTCGAAAGACTTTACTGCTTCGAGCGGTTCGTGTACCTGAAATATAACACGAGAAAATGTATTAAACAATATTTTATTAAATTCTCAAATTAAACTAGAATTCAAAATTAAATTAAATAAATAAAGATAAATATGGGTTGCCTCCCATAAAGCGCTTTTTTTAACGTCATTAGCTCGATGACTTGAGTATTATTCGTTTGGTTCCCCGTGAATTAATTTTTCCATTACGCGTATTTGAAAGTTCTCATAGAAAGATTTCAACCTTTGCTCTTTGACCTTGAAGCATTTTTCGGATTCCTTCATCATCGATGGATTGAAACATATTCGAGCTTCTCCGTTTGGGTTTTCCTTTTCCTCCATCTGAATCTTTAAATGTTCCGGTAAAGGTTCGAGTTCCAATTTCGGGGCCTGCGAAATGGAAAGAAAAAGTTTAGTTTGAAAAAGAGACAATTCAAATTTTTTACCTTGACTTTTGGGAAACTGTGGTGCCTCCATGAAAACGACAGTTTCACGAATTGGCTCTTTGAATGTCATTAATTCCTCCAGTTTATCCATTATATTGAGGTCTAAATTCTTACAAAGCACAATTTGTAACCCATCCTCTTCATCATACTCAAAATGAAATTTTGTTAGTGGTTCAATAATATCAACACTAGAAATATTCGACATTGTACTAGGTTGGCCCATCGCCTCATAAACATTAAATTTTACCACCTCACCGTCGAATTCCATAGTGAGGGTTCCACTTCGAACATCAATCTTTGTACGTGCGGTACTTAGGAATGATCTCCTAAGTAAAATATCAGAAGCATTTTTTGAGTAGTCGTCCTCCATATCGATGATGTAAAAGTCTGCAGGAAAAATTAGTTCATTTACCTTTACGAGGACATCCTCCAGCACCCCTTCTGGATATACGCATGACCTATCTGTCAATTGAATAATCACCCCTATTTCTTTCAAAGGACCCGTGTTTAGCAATTTAAAAATAGATAAAGGCATTACATTAATAGATGCTCCCAAATCACACATGGCTTTCTTTATGCTAATATGACCTATTTTGCAAGATATAGAAAACATACATTGGTCCTTACACTTAGACAGGATTTTCCTTTGTAGCACTGCAGAAACATTTTCTCCCACATTCACCCATTCGTTTCCTTGGAGCTTCTTTTTTCCGGTACATAGTTCTTTCAAAAATTTTGCATAACGTGGAACCTGTTTAATTGCATCAAGTAAAGGAATATTAATTTCTACCTTTCGAAATGTCTTAAGGATTTATTTTTCCTCTCGTTCCTTTTTAACTTGGGCAAGCCTTTCAGGGTATAAGGGAGGTACAACAAATTGTTTATGAGGTACCGGCTCAGTGGGATCTGTTGGTTTGGCTTCCTGTTCAACGTCGTGGTCACTACTCGTGCCAGGCACTAGTTCTGACTCTGTCCATCTTTTACTATCACAGCACTTTCATTTTGACGCGGGTTTGGCTTGATTTGAGATGGCAATTTTCATTGGTTCTCCAAACGACTAACCGTAACTGCTAGCTTACTTATTTGCTGATCTAGTTCTTGGAAATGTGCTTCAGTCTTTTGTCGGAACTTTTCGGTGCTATTGGCTAACCTCTCTACTATGGCTTCAAGAGATGACTTTGGAGGTTGATACTGTTGAGGTGGAGGTGGTCTTTGTTGATATGGTTGATTGTATTGAGGATTCGACCCATAACTCAGGTTTGGGTGATCCTTCTACCCTGCATTGTACGTGCTTGAATATGGGTCATAACGCCTTTGAGGCGGCCGTGGGAAGTTTCCAACGGCGTTTACTTATGTAGTTGTATCCTCAAGTAAAATCAGGTACGAGTCAGTAGGATGATTAGGCTTAGCACAAATCCCACACAACCGAGCTAAGTTCGTCTGTCCTGCAAGCATATTTTTAACCACATTAGTAAGTTCATCAATCTTATTTACTATGGAAGGAGTACTTAGCTCATGAACCCTTCTCGTAGGTTCCATAGGTGGTCGATACTGTTGAGAATTTGCAGCCATAGTCGAAATTAATTCCCTAGCTCTTTGGGGAGTCATGTTCACAAGAGCCCCTCCACTAGCGGCATCAATCATCTTCATTTCCATTAGGAGTAACCACTCGTAGAAATACTGTAAGAGCGACTGTTCAGACAGGCCATGTTGTGGGCAACTTGCGCACAACTTCTTGGATCGCTCCCAATATTCGTAGAGTGATTCTGCTTCTTTTTGCTGTATTCCAACTATACTCATCCTTAATTCGGCTGCTCGAGCTGCTGGGAAAAACCTGTCAAGAAACAATCGAGACATATCAGTCCATGTATTAACAGATCCCGGAGGTAAATAAAACAATCATTCTCTAGCAGAGTCAGCTAAAAAAAAGGAAAAGCTCGTAGTTTTATTTGATCCTCAGTTACTCATTCTGGTTTCATGCTCAGACAAACCATGTGGAACTCTTTCAGGTGAGTATGAGTGTTCTCATTTTTCAAACAACGGAAAGTAAGCAATAAATGTATCAATCCCGACTTTAACTCGAATAGTGTTTCGCCCCCCGGATAAGTTATGCATAGCGGTTGTTGTTCATCTGGTGCAACTGCAAGTTGGCGTATAGTTTGATCTGCCATGTCGTCTGAATCTTCGGATGAGTAAATATATTCAGTTTAAGACCCTTCTTCAAAGTCGGCTTGTGGTTGTTTACCGCGTTGAATAGCTTCTTTTCGAAGTCTTCGAGCTAACTTTTTTATTTCCGGTTTAAATGCTAGAGTCCTCAATTTTGACCTGATCATAAAGAAAACAAAAAAAAATTAGAAATTTTCACCAATCCCCGGCAACGGCGCCAAATTTTGATAGGCATTGAAACCACCAAATATAAATTCTACGACAAAATAATAGTAATTAGCAGTATAGAGCAGTAGGGTTGAATCCACAGGGTCTGACTATTTAATTTTGCCTTTTTTCGTGACTAGAACCGATGTCGCGGTCACAGTCATACCCACGACCTATGTGTAGAAATGCTAAAAATAAAAACAAAAACGGGGGGGGTTTAAATTGGTTAAGATAAATAAAGAAGAAAATACGAAAAATAAAATAAAACAGATTCAAAAATGCAAAAAATAAATGGATAAATAAAATATATTTTTAAGCTTAGCCTTAGTCTCGTTGTACTCCAATCTTAAATTGATCCTTGAAATAGATTTTTCCTTCTAAGCAATAAGCTGGTTCTAGCGACCAAGAATGTCTCGATCGCCAACTTTTCCTTATGTAGTCAATCCCGGTACGACCTGCAAGCTGACTCTTGCCAAATTTCTAATTGCGATACGCGTGTTCGCAATTTAAGATTTCGACAACCTTGCAATCTGAAAAGCCCAACTCGAATCAACGGCCTCAACCGCGTGGGTCGTTTACATCCGATCTCTATCTCCCTTGACGGAATCCAACTGGCTTTTCCCACCTAGACACGCCAATTTGTTTGCGGGAATTCGAACACAACACAGCCGATTCGTCTTCCCAACTGTATGCCAAACAACTCCAACCCAACATGCACTTTTTGAATCGAAGCTAAATCAACTTTAAAGGACGAATTTGTACTATCTCATATACCAGAGAGATAGAAAATACTATGTTGAAAGGTTTTTTGAGCGGGCTCGTATCTCACGATTGCTTTATTGGAGCAATTTTTGGGCTAACTAAAAAGGGTTTAGTTAATCATGAAAAAAATCATGCTTTGAAAATAGATTTGTGGAATTATGGGTGATGGAAAGGGGAAGGGCCTTGGAAGGAATTAAACCAAAAGATTGAAAGTAAAAAAAAAAAAAGAAATAGAATAGCAGGATGAAGATGGCGCAGGAAAAGGGAGAAAAAAAGAATAGAGAATTTATTAAATGCGAAAGGCAAAGTGTGTGCTCAATTGGTTGTAGCCACTAGGTAATTATACACATTTTTAGTCCTAAAATTTAGCTAATTTTTTCCTAAATATTATCACTAAATAATTCAAATTTTAAAAATCAAATTTAAACTAGAATTTAAACTAATTACATAATTGTAACAATATAAAAAATCCTTCAATCTTTATCTAGCTACTTTTAAAAAAAAATCTTCAACCCATCAATCTTTATCCAGTCATCTTTGAACCTTCAATCTTTCAATCAAGCCCTCATCTTTACTTTTTGTTCCAATTTAGCCCCTTTTTATAAGAGTTTGAATTCAACACGCCAACTTATAATGTATTAAATACATATAAAAGAATTTTCAAACATTATATAAAAAAATAACACATTTCTAAAACAACATGTATTTTTATTTTCTTCATCATGATGAAACAAAATATAAAATATTTATAAAAAAACATCATATTATCCTTCAAATCATATTTAATGACACATCACATTTAGCTCAAAAGTAATCATTTACAATGTTAAATTGAGCTATCATGTGGAATTCATATCCCATTTATTTATTGTTATGGATAATTATCATAGATAAGCTAAAAATCAAATTCAACGAAAAATTAGAACTTTTAATAATTGATGCTTAAATTACCTTTCAAATCATTTTCTTCTTCTTATGCTTAGCAACTTTTAAAGCAAATAATCCCAATTCCAAACTTTTAAAAAAAAATTAAAAAAAAATTATTAGCAAAAATTTCAAAATCGAACTAGTGATTGAATCAATTAGATCACCTAATATTCAATTTAATTAATTCAACCGATTTATTTTATAAGTTTTGAATTTTCAATTATAATCCATATTGGCAGCCCAATAATTTATCCATCCTTTTGTCCTCTTAGGCCGAACAATCCAAATTTTAAAGTATTTACTCATCTCGTTTTTCACTTCCATCTTTTTCTTCTCCCACATCTCAATCTCATCACTTTTCTTTACTTTTATTTATCACTTCCTTCTTCATCTTTCATCTCCCTTTATATTTTTTTTTTTATTTAAACTTTGCTTCATGCCTCTTCATCAATCCTTCACAATAAATTTTTTTTTTTCAAAATCTTTCACCAATTTCACTCTTTACTTATTATATTCTCTCTCATAAGATTCTGATTTTCTTTTCTTTTAATTTTTTTGTTGTTGGGTCATTGGGTTCGATAAAGCTGGGCACAAAATGAATAAATTATTAGGTCAAATATATGAAAAATAAAACAAAATTCCAAAAAACTATAAAACTGGGTTTAAATAGTTTTGGTTTCCTGTTTAATCCAAAAACAGTTCAACATCACTAATTGGACCACTGACTTAATGAATTTCTCATGATAATGAATGATTTACTCATCTCAAACGTAAAATTAATTAAACACATTGATCCCGGTGCCTAATAAATGGATTTTCCTTCCTGTTAATCTCCCTTCAACCCTCATCCCTTTCCAATTTTCAAAATTTTGTAAGATCAAACTCATGGTTGTATTTCATTAAAAATTAAAATGGGAGGAGTATGTAACCTAAAAGACAAAAGTTCTTGAAACTACGTCTAAAGAATCTTCATAAATTCTGAATCGTGATCAATGTTTATCATCAAAATTACATGGCTTATAACATTATAATTGTATAAGCATAGTGTTGATGGATTGACTATGGTGCGTAAGTTTATCACTACATTCTACATCTAATCACCCTTCCCTTTCCCTTCCATTCTTCAATCTTTACTGCTGTAATGCTATCATGCCTGCATTGTACAGTTCTGCCTACTGAAAATTAAAAACTCATACCTTCAAAGCGCTGGCAGGTGCTGACTCCTGACGCTTCTCTTTTTTCCGGCAACCTCCTTCTCATACCAATAGGCACTGAATTCTTGTTGTATGATTACACACTCATCGGTCAGCTGTAAAAAGTTGTTTTGATATCCTACGCTTTATCTGTTGAGATAAAATTCGAAGGATACTTGAATTGATATTAATTACAATATGCCAATTTACATGACAATCAAACTACAGCATCGGTCTGTCTTCTTGTCAATCGTGCATATAGGCCATTTTTGTGGAGAAGTTCATTATGACTGCCCATCTGCAAGTTTGGAAGACAATTGTTTAAGAACAGCAATTCTCAATGCAAGCATATGCTTTTCTTAACACACCTACATATATACTAAAGTTCAGAAATTAAAGACCCAAGAAAATTATATTGTCTTCAAGAAAAAAACCAACCTCGGCAATTTGACCACCATCCATCACTACAATTCTGTCAGCAGCTTGAATTGTAGAAAGTCTGTAGATAAAGCATGATAAGACTTTTATACTCACTGCTGAGTCTTGGAAAAAGATGATACCTGAAAGCTTACCGGTGAGCAATTACTATGACGGTTCTTCTGGATGACAAATCACTTCTGACAGAACGAAGCACACCCTGGATAAGGTGACATGTGAAACATTAAGGGTAAGAAACAAGTGGCTCCACAAGTTCCATGCTCAACCTCCTAATCGGAAAAAAGAATATAAAGAATGAAATCGGATATTGGTATTTATAACAATGGTTACCTTAACATTGTGTTCACTCTCTGCATCCAATGCACTGGTTGCTTCATCAAGGATGAGAATTGTAGGGTCTCTAAGAATGGCTCGAGCAATGGCAATTCTCTGCTTTTGTCCCCCACTGAGCAGATCATCATCAACAAGTGTGTTATACCCATTGGGGAGTAATGTGATGAAGTCATGGGCATATGCCAGCTTGGCAGCCCATTCAACATCCTCTTGCTTTATGTTTCTGGTACATCCGTATTTAATGTTGGAACTAATGTCCATGCGGAAAAGTTTTGGTTCCTGTAACGAAAGAACATATTAATGAGGTAAGATCCACCAAAATTTACTGAAATTCAATCCTGGAACTAAATGGAGGACCTGTCCCACATATCCTATTTTTCCCCTCAACCACTCGATGTCCAGTTCGTTAAGAGGGACACCATCAATTAAAATCTGCAAAAAGAGGTGTAAATATAGCATAAGATTCAATTACAGATACTGGAAACAAAATTGCTGAGATGTAAGCAGAAAATACAAAATTGATGGCTACAAAACACTATGCTGTTAGACTCCCCAAAAGATGAAAGTTCCAAGCAGCATATGTCCAACACCGACTGCTCAGAGGTAAATTGAATAGAATGAAGATCAAAACACTTCTACCTGACCATTTGTTGGCTCATAGAGACGGAGCAAAAGATTCACCATCGTACTTTTCCCGCTACCACTGAGACCAACCTAATCAAGATCAAGTACATAGAAAATTATTCCTCATAATCGGTGAGGAAGTGATGAAAATTTGTAAGAGCAACACTTACTATTGCAACAACTTCACCAGGATGAACCGATAAATTTATATGCTGCAGGACTGGTACCTGTTAAAATTATCTATACTATTAATTGTTTCCACATAGCTATAGTAACACATTTACAAAGATATAGACATTCATGCACCAAAAATTTATGTACATGGTCTTGGGGTTAAAGGAGACCAAATAAAAGGGATTAAAGTTCTCAATTATTTTTGAATCAGGCAATCCAAGGTATACCACAATGAAATTTACCACATAAAGAGGGGGAGGGGGGGGAGAGGAGGGAGAGGGAAAGTGCCACAGAGCTGTAAATGCCTTAATAGGAAAAGGTGAGCTTTACTATTTTCACATTTTTCCACTTTTATCTGGCTTCTCAAGAAAAATGGAGATAAGGTTGTCTAAACCTTCCATGTAAATAGCATGGGAGACAAAAGCCAAAGAAAAATAGCATTCTTTGCTTGAGAAGCATCTTAGGAAAGAGCTTCAATCATAGTAATCTCCTAAGGATGTAGGAAAAACTCTTCTGGAATGATGCTTTCTATGAAAAAATACAGCTGAAAGCCTGAAACAGTACATCTCCTTTGAAGACAAGACAATGTCCATAGTGGTGGCAGTTATATTTTTGGTTTTCAGTTTGAGAGGATTCTATGGCATGGAAGTGGTATGCACTTATGTAAGAGAAAATAAACATATAATATAAATTAAGTCCTCTCTCTATATGTATATTTCTTGGAGTGAAAGGGGCAAAAGGAGGCATTTGAGGGAGGACAGTTTTTCTCTTGAAAATAAAAACTACAAGAAGAAAGTTGAATCCACCGCTTGCAAGTGGCATATCTGGTTCCAGGACCATGTAATCCACTAAAATAATAGATAATATCAACACTATCAAAAGAAAGGTGTTACTTGGAGTACTTGTGATACTAAGGACAACATACCATTTCTCTTGAAAAATATTGAAAAGATACATTTACAAATTCTATATGCCCTTGCAGCTTTTGCAGTGCCATTCCTATAACAGAGCAAAATTCAATGTGATACAAGTTAAATGAAAGAAATATCTGCCATTGAAGAAAACTTCTTCTGAAAGGAGTATTTAAGTAATAAGTAAAGAGAATGTTCCTCACAAGATTAAGGTTCTCTTTAATTTTGATAAAGGGAAAGAATGATGTAGAACATTAACAACTGCTCTCTCTACAGGCATATATGTCACCCACTGATAAGTAACATGCTTAAGAATGATATCTCACCTTTCATCTAAAACCTTTGTGAATTAAAATCAAATTTGAAGTACCATATGCCAATATAAAGAACATATCTTACTGTGTATAACAACACATCCCTTAATCTCAGAGCCACGCAAGGTACATCAAAAGAAGTACTATATTCAACCAAGTAACTACATGCAGGAGCATTTACATACTCTTTATATAAATAACAGGTTAACATAACATTAAAGTTCCAGCGATTACAGGTTTGCAGTTAAAACTCTACAATCTTCACAATGATGGAGTGCTATATATCACAGGAAAGTGAATTAAGGAACATTTCAGAAAAATATGCTATGAATTGTCTATCAAAGTTAATAAAATTCTTGCCTTCTGATATGAATTGGTCACTAGGCAGAAGATCCATCAATTGGAAGACCTTTTCACTTGCTCCAACAGACTGCATCAGTGATGATACATTATCCCCAACCCACCATGTTGAATAGATTAGCCATTCACTGTATAGTATAAACTTCGTAAGTTTCTCTGCTGTTATATGACCAGCAAGAATATACATCCCTCCAACAAGCACAGCGATAATCTATAGAGAAAAAAGAGGAAAATTCAATAACCAAAGGAGTATATTACTAGTTTCTTTCATTTACGATATTATACTTGTTTAGAAAGGCCAGAGCCATGAGTTGCAAACCTGAGTTGCATGGTAAAGAGTGTTGAAGGTCAAATTCCAAACTCCATAAGCAGCACTTTGTCGCAAGCTTACCTCAGCCAGTTTATCCAGCCAATGGTTGTACCTATTAATCATAAAAAGATCAAACCTTTTTCCATATGCTATCAAAGGAAAAGACCAAAAGCAATGACATTGACAAGAACTCTAGTAGAATAATTTACCTTTTCAGTTCTTGCTTCTCTGTTCCATAAACACGAACAGTTCTCATTAAGGAAAATGTCTCCTGAGCTACCTATGAAATAAATAGTAAAGAATCTTTCACCCTAATGCGAAAAATTGGGGAAAAAAAATACAGGATGTAAACTAAAAAGAAAGTTTCTATTAAATACCTCATTGGCAGAAGCAGCATATTCTTGGATCAATTTTGCTGTCTTTTTCTGGTACCTACAGAAGAGGACAAAATATATTTTTCTCAGAAAATGACTACACTCAGACAATAGTCAAACCAACCATATATCTGCAAATCAAGAAATAAGAAAACTGTGTCGCTGTATATTTTAGTAAGTCAAAATCCTCAGTTTGAATCAAAGGTTTGTTGTTTGTCTGTCTTTTTTTTCTTTTCTTTTAGAATCCAAACACATTTTGTTGCGGATGCGTAGTAGTTGCTAGGTGAGACTCTTAGGAGAAATTTGTTAGGTAGGACTCTTAGAATAAAGTTGTTTTAGGACTCTTAAAATAGATGTTGTGTTTGGTAGTGCTTTAATTACTGTAATCTCTACTTAAAAGGGGCGATTAAGAAGAAAAAAAAAGTCAAAATTTATCAAAACTTTACAAAGAGATTTGGTTCTCTCTCTAACGAGAGCTAAAGGTTTCAGTCTCGCTTTGATGAGTTGAACTATCAATCCCAAATTCATGGTTGTAACAATTTGGTGTTTAAAGCCAACAATTCTTGGAAATGGCAGAGCAATGGTTGGTGTTATGAATCGAAACAGAAAACAGGAAATAGAAAGGGAAGAAGAAGAATAGAAAGGAAAGAGAGGAGAGGAGAGAAATCACAGAGATGAAGAAGAAGATAGAAATCGAGAGAAAAGAAGCAAACAAAACATATTCATTTCATAACCTCCCCTCTGTTATAGACTCGGTTAAAAAAAGGGAAAAAGAGGTGAAGTTGCACCGGATTCAGTTAGCAGCCGTTACTACAGCTGTAAACAGGAGGGATTGAAACGCATCGTTTCATCACGTTTCCACTCAATCCAGCCCACTAAAATATAAGTAAAAATGTTATTTTTTCCTAATCTTAATTTTGTCTCATAACAGTTGGAAAAGTGGGGAGCAGACATACGCAAGAAGCTCAAGAATATGCAAACAAAGACAGAACAGATAATTGATTGTACAATGCAGCATGTGACCAACATATTGCAGAAACTAAAACACACTGTATGACTAAATCTGTGGTAGATCAAAAGTAACTTTATGGTAGATACAAAAGTAACCCTCTAACTGAACAAAATCAAACCATGGCAGCCTCTACTAATCTCTATTTCTTATGCCATGCATCAACCCCTCCTTAACCCATCTCGACAAAAACCATCACAGTCACAGCCAACTTCATTCCTTGTCTTATTCATTAACCCCCACTAAACGCATATCCAGCAATCCATCCTTTTCTCAAAATCCAAGAAACCTTCAACTCTATGTCGAAAAAGCTAATGAATCTAAACTTGCTAGTGTATTTTTGAAAATTGCAAATGCTGGTAAGAAGTTTGTAAAAGGTATTGAAATAGTGAAAGAATGATGAGCTTATTCATATCTTGGTAAGTATTTATAGTGGTTATCATGCTCATTAAACCACAAAGCAGAGATAAAGAGATAAAGAAAAAGATAACAGCAAGAAATCAAAACAGAATAGTTGTTTTTCTTGCGGAATAAGTCGATGACTGTTATAGTTGTTGTTGTTGTTGTGGACTAAGTGGCTGTTATTAGTTAGATTCAATGGTGCTGATAAATGAGAATAAATTTGTGAAGGCCCATGACCACTTCAATTTTAACGGTTAGTAATAGAAGGAATAATGGTGCGGTAGTGGTTGTTTTATAGAATAAAAAATGACCTTTGATCCTAATACAAGGATGATAGATGGATGTGCGAGCATTGGATAACTGCCAATCACTCTTAAGCTCTTTTCCAATAAGTATTGTTGTGGACACTTAGTAGTTCTTCGGTAGGACTCTTGAGAGAATCTGTTAGGTAGGAATCTTAAAATAGAAGTTGTGGAAGTAGGACTTTATTTACTTTCTTTAATAATTGTAATCTCTATTTAAAGGGATGATAAATAAAACAAAGGTACGTTGAATTTTATCAAATAAACAAGATTTGGGTTTCTCTCAAACAAGTCCTAAAGGTTTCAGTCTCCCTTTAATGAGATGAACTATCAATCCCAAATTCACGGTTGTGACACATTTTTAGTTAAACTGTCTCTTCCTCGAACCCTCTAAAACCTACCATGTGACTTTGCAACATCTAATTAACATTAATAGCATTCAGATATATCCTCTACTCAGCTATTTTCTTTAATTTCCTTCATATGCATCCGTTTAATCATAATTACTACCTTTTATGATATATTTTAAGTAAACTAGCTTCAATTTAAAGTGAGGATACTCTTAAAATCTTACATGCCATAGACCATCATAATTGCTGCTAGACTAGAGCATATCACCAATGTACATAAACCAAGTGGCCATGACAAAATCAGCAAGTAGATCAAGGCACCTGTCCCCTAAAAGAAGAATGAAATGCTGATGAGATTCCCACCATTCCAGCAAAGTTGAACAGATTAATTATTTGATCAATGACAAACCTGAAGAACATTCCGCATAATAAGATTAAGATCATTCCCAATCACACGGGACACTTGTTGACAATCTGAACCAAGCCTACTTGTTAAATCACCAACTGTTTCACCATCAAAAAAGGATATTTCCTGCACAAAATATGATGCGAAAACTAAAGGTATATACCTGTATGCCTAACAGCAAGCAAACATTTGAAGAAAGTAGAGTTTTATATATTCAGAACCTGAAGAAGAAGAGACGAATACAGTGTTTCTCTCATTCGCTTAACCTGTTGATATTACATGAACAAGTAAGGCTTATGTCACTCCAAGGAAAGAAATGTTGATCATCACTAAATACACACTCAAAAATGGAAATTAAAAATTGAATAATGATTCCCATGAAACACCCCCAAACACAGGGCCCTATGTGAAAACCAGACAAGCCATCGGAGATTAAATAGTAAAAGCATGATAAGAAACTCACCAGGATCATATTTGCAATGCCAAAGCAGCATCCTCGCAGACCACTGAAATTCAAGCAAACACAGTAAAGCCTAAGCAGCTGTTACCTTTTCCTTCATAAAAGCTCAAATTCCAATAAAAATATTTAAAACTTTTACAATCACTGGAAACTAAGCAATGGTGAATCATTTTAAGCATCAATACAGGCAAACAATTAAGGGAAAAAATCATTGACTAATAGAAGCATGACTTCACATTAGCTTCGTTGCGACCACAAGAAAAGGAGAATCCCATGTTTAGTATTGCAACTTAATATAGAAGGGAGATTTGACCATACTAGATTTTGACCTGCATATTCCTGCGGTAACACATATCATAATCAGATAGCGTACATTCCTGTGGAACACTGCTATTTCATGACTCTGTGCCGAAAATATTGTTGCGGTCAAGTAATGCGGGATAGATATTTCCGAAAGCTGAACCAATACATGCACCAAACAGTTGATCAGAAAAAAAAAACTAAAAATCTCACTGGCAACTAAAGTTATAATTTCAAAAAACAAGATAATAACTAATAAATTATCAGAAATCATTAACCACAATGGGTCTTACAGCAGCCACAATAAGGGTAGAAAAAGCAGCGAAAATGACCAAACGATCTTTAGCAATCAATTGCCACATTCGACTAAGCGCCCTCCAAACCGTCACTGGTTTGGCCATGAATTTAATCTCCACATCATCGGAGAAGCTCCACCAGCTCCCTCCTGGTAACACCGATCGAAGAAAATCAATCCATTTCCGAATTCTGTCTCGCAACTCGACATTCTCTACGGAATGCTCTTCCTCAAAATGATCTAGATTCGTCTCTAGCGAGAATCCGTTAATCGAAGACGATTTTAAAGGAGCTAAGCGGTGGCTAATCCTCTTAAAACAAATCGAGACCTCAGGACTCCTGGAAAATCGGAGAGTCCGGCGGTTAACGAAATGAAACAGTCGCTGGTAATGAGCTGAAGAACGATAGCCAGGATGTAACTTCGCGTTGCAGCAAAGAGGAAGCGCCATTGGACGGAGTAATAATGGAGGGAGTTTGTTTGGGGATAAAGCTAAATGTTTTTAAAATCTTTAGCTTCTGGCCCATGTGCACTTGCCAAGAAACGCCTCCGATTTTAAGGCAATGGAAATAAATGACAATTCAGGGATGATGTTTTAATTGACACAAATTATCGCGCGTGCTTACATTTCTGGAAGTGCGCGCGTTGGAAGATTTTTTTCCTGTTTTGTTATGAACGTTTTCTGTGAAGTGGATGGTCTCGTCGTGTTGAATTCCACACCGTTAGATCCGCCCCAATAAAACGACAGCGTTGCCTGGAGTACATGGGAGAGATTATTTCCGATGACGTGTTTGAACGGATTAAGCTTTTTGGTCTCCACACACGACACTCGTCTTACGTAGTAACGTAGCGCCACGTTAACATTCTTTTGACGGTATCACCCTCATGGATCTCATATATTATCTTCAAACATTCTTAAAATTTAACGCAAATGGAAGGATAATTTAGTCATTAAGATAGAAAGAAACAACCTTCTAAAAAATATCTTCACGTTCACGGCGGCTTTGTTTACTGGAACCCGGTACATATTATTACCCTTCTTTTCTCTCTCCCGGAATCGGACTCCAGTCATGGCTGTGGTTCTTGGAAATTTGGCTTTGTTACTAGACGTGACGTCTGCGAGGACCGTTACAACGGACCGAAAATCTCGTCCCTTGGCGATCGACGTCGTTCTGAACCTGCAGAAGAGGGATCCTCATTTCTCCCACGTTTCTCTTCCCAACAAGAGCCAACTCGACTACTGGGACGGGGAGAATCGGGCACCCCGAGCCGTGGCTCGTGGCAAAGCGAATTCGAAAGTAAAGGCGGTGGATTTTGACGCGGCGTCCAGTGACGACGATGAGAACGGCAACGGCAACGGATTTGAGGAGGAAGAGGAGGAGTACGATTGGGAGAACGAAATGAGGAAGAGAGTTAAAGAAATTGAGGAGATGAGGGAATTGGAGAAGAAAGCAGAGGAGCTGCAGAGTAAAGCGGAAGCAGAGGAAACTGAAGGTGAAGGTGAAAGTGCAGATAGAGAAGAAACCGAGGAGGAAAAGAGGATGAGAGTGAGAAAAGAGCTCGAAAAGGTTTTGCCTTCGTCTCTCTTCCCTTGCTACATAAATAGAACTAATCCTCTACTTCTTCTTTTTTCGGTTTTCCTTCCAATTTTGTATTAGAGATTCAAAGTTTATAGATGCCTGTGTGAGAACAGGTGGCTAAGGAACAGGCAGAGAGGAGAGCTACGGCACAATTGATGTTCGAATTGGGCCAAAAGGCTTACGGAAAAGGCATGTACGGACGTGCCATTGAATTTCTTGAAGGTGCTCTCACGATCATTCCCAGGCCAACATTATTTGGCGGTGAGGTTGGTTGATACTTGATATTACCCTATAAGATAAGGCGGAAATTTGAGGAACTTCGATGGCCCTGTATTGAAATCCATGTTTGAACCAAACCCCTACCCCCGCGGCCAAAAAAATAAATAAATAAAAATAAAAATTGCCAAAGACTAATAGACTATTTTTTTTCGCCCTTTTGCGGGTATCAGATTCAAATATGGCTGGCTATGGCTTATGAGGCGAATAACCGCCATGCGGACTGCATTGCTCTGTACCAGCAATTAGAGAAGAAGCACCCTAGTGTGAGCATTCGACGGCAAGCTGCTGATCTTCGCTACATTTTGCAAGCACCCAAACTCAAGATATCCCAGGAAGAGATGGTTACAATACCGCTGATTGGTTCTAGTTACGACAGGTATATGCTTTTGGCCTTTTGGATATATATAAAATAATGGTGCAATAGACTTTAATAACACTTGCTTTTATGATGATTACCAGCAGTTCATTTCAGTTCTCTTTTTGCATCTAAACTGGAATATTTTAGTTGTTGCCCTGTTGTTTTGCGATTAAGCTACTGCACATATTTTATTCCTCAGCCTGTCTCATCTGTTCAACTGGCAATGGCGTCTGATACTATTGAGTTCTGAGAATATTATAGGGGTTCTAGTCCATGTCCGTACTTCATAGATTCTAGATACTTTATGAACATATAACGATCAAATGGAAGCAAGAATGTTCTTTTTGTAGGCAATCTTTTTTTACCACTAACTATATATAAATATGCATTATTTCAAAACGTTCAGCTATGCAGCGACATGGACTGACAAGTACAAGGACAAAGATCAGAAGACAAGCGGATCAACAACCAATCAGCTTCCCTCCTCCAGAGACTTTCTGGCTGATTTTCTGGTGTGGCGACCTCCTGTTGGACTGGAGAAGAACAGAGCATTTTGGGTTGCTTTGACTTTATGGTTTGGCTTGGTGGGAGCTGCCGTTTTACTACAAAGATGAATCATCCAGAACGGGCTCCATAATTATTGTTGTTGTTGGATTATGATATATGTTCATTTAATTATTTATCGTGCCTTGTTAATTTGATGTTAATGATGTATGTATAAAGCAAAAGGATGTGTTCCTTAATGATTTACAAGCACACTTGAGATCTGTCATCTATGGTTGGATATCGAATTGGGTATGGTTATTTCTTTGTACAAACAATTCCTTAACTACGAAACCATAAACAAGGCCAAGCGAAAGGATGTGTTCCGTAATGATTTACAAGCACCTTTTCCCCCTTTGTCAAATGATGGAACTCCATACTCTTTTTGACTTTGATAAAAAAATATTTCAATTGAAATCACCCTCTTAACACTGATTAATCACTTAGGACTTCCTAATATAAATATTTTATTTGATTTGTTCTTTTATTCCAATTACTTTTAGGACATACGAAATTGATGCTTGTCAACTTTTATTTCGGTCGGTTCAATATTTTATTTTGATTTTTATAAATTATATTATTGTCAGTGTCGAAACTATTTTAAAATCGTGTTTTAGAAAATGGGATCGACTTTAAAAATAAAAAGGGGAGTCGCCACCAATCCTTTTTTACTTAGGTGTGATTGGATCACCTTGTAAAACGTTTTATTTCAAAATACATTCAATTTTGGTCTACAAAAACAAAAAAACGGGTTCGGGAGTCGGTTACGTATGAGGAAGGGTTAGCACCCTCATAACGCCCAAAATTGGTACCTAATCGATAAAATCATGTCCGAATGTTGAAAATAAAGAAAATTAGAAAATATAATCCTTTTATTAGAAAGAAAATCAGGACTTACTTATCACAAAGAAATAAGGTACTTTACCTAGTAAGTTAAGGTATAACACCTCATGACTTTGAAATTAAGCTCGTCTTTATTTTAGAAAATTCCTACCTCAAGACGCAAAACGTCGAACCCAGTAAGTTAGGGCACAATGTTTTGAATTCTCAAGAATAGGTTTTTATATTTAAACTTGAGATTTCTTTATTCCGAAAGAATATAAACATCACATCCAGTACGTTAGGACACGACATTTTTTAAAACCCTCGTAATTAAAGTCATCTCATGATTTACAAAACTTGAAAAGGGTATTTAGTTATTTAGCTAAACGGAAAATCGCAACCCAGTACGCTAGGGCACTATTTCCCGAATTTTTAAATACCAAAACATTGCCTTATTTTAAAATATAGTAAGCTTGTAAGAATGTATTTTTATTTTAAACAATAATCCATTTAACAATATCGCATTTATAAACTATCATACACAAATATTAAAAACGATTATAATACAATAACATATAATATAAAATACAACTAAAATAACTACACTATAGTAATCATAAAATAATAAATGAATAAAATGGCATTACATAGATAAATAAAATATATAAACCAATATATGTAAAACAAATAAAAAAATACTAAATAATAAATATATAATTTAATACATATAAAAGATAATACTGAGAATAATATATATAATAATTTTGAATAAAGATATTTAATATATATATATATAATATATGTAATATATGTAAAACATGTTATAAAATATAATAAACTTTATACAAAAATAAAATTTTTAGAAAATAATATATGATATGATATAATATTATATAATATACAAAATATAATATAATAAATAAATAAATAATAATATATAAATTATTAAGTAAAATAATATATGTAGATAAAATAATACATAATATATATATATATGAATTTCACAACATTAATAAATATAGGAAAATAATATAAAATATATAATATAATAAAATAGTTTAATATACTGTATAATAATAAAAATAAAATAAAAGGATAAAAAATAAAATAAAATCAAGAAAACAGGGGTCAAATTATAATTAAAGCATATTAAAAGGACTAAATTAAAATACTCATTAAATTACAGGGGTTAAAATGGCAATAATGCCAAATTTTAAAACGGTGCCGTTCCGACTTTGGTCTTTAAATTGCCCGGGGATTCGATTGAAACAGAATATGAATTTTGGGGCCAAATTAAAATAAAAAGAATTTAAATTAAACGGAATTAAAAATTATAAAAATGAGGGAGGACTAAAATGGTAATTAGGCCATTAATAAAAACACGCAGATCCTGATGAAGCGGGTCGGGTCAACACGCGGATTCCCTTTGAAACGACGTCGTTTTTGGTTTTAAAGGCAGCCTTCAAAACGGCGCCGTTCTTAGTGAACTATATAAGTAAAAAACAGTTAAAAAAATTCATTTCTCTTCTCAGCAGAAAAAAAAATTGAAAGCTTCAAAAAAAATCTCTCCCCTGAGCGATTTTCGGCGAGCCCTCCGACGCCACGTCAGCCGTTGTCCGTTGCCGGCGACCGAAATTTCAAAAACAGGTTATTTTTCCCTTTTTTTTACACTGTATATTATGTACTATATATGTAGTTAAAAAAAAACAAAATAAGAAATAAAAATACTCGAAAATGAAAAGAAAAATAAAAAAAACCTTGCTGATTTTTTAATCTCTGTGTATTTGAGTATATCTCTGTTTCTTTTTCTTTTTTTTTCTCCCCCTTGTTTACAGATTTTTTGGGGTTTAAATAGACCCGAAAATAAAATAATAAAAAAGGAAATACAAGATTTTTGCCATTTTTGTTTGTTGTTTCTTTCCTTTTCTTGCAGGGCAGAGAAGATCTCGCGACAGTGAAATGATTCGGGCGCGAATCCTGGCGCGACCGGAGGCTTTGCGAGCGGAATGCGACGCGATTGGTGGGCGCGAAGAGCTGTGGTGTGAGGGGGTGGGGTGCTTTGCGCGAGGTCAGGCGGCGAAGCTGCGGCGCCTAGGGTTTCCCAGAAGCCCTAGGCCACTGAGATTTGTTAAAGTTGGGCCCTTTTGGGCCGTCTCTATTATTGGGTCTTAGCTGGGTCTGGATAGAGTCTGTAAGTGGGCTAAGGGTGTAAGTGGGTTGCTAGGTATTGGGTTAAGGGTGCAAATGGGTTTTAGTAATAAACATTTTTTTATTTTTGGTTTTATTCTGGATAAAAATGGGTCCGGGCAAAATGGCTTTATTACAGTCAGAATAGGAAGACGTGGGTTTAAGTATGTTGAAGCGTATTATTCTCCTATTTAAAAATTAAGAAGAAAAAAAATTATTATGTAAAATATATTTGAACCAATTAAAATGTAGAATTAAATCATACAATACACTGCAAATAAAAAAATTGAAAACTGAAAAAACCAATCAAAATCTACCTTCACTCATGTTGGGGGCATGAATGTAAGAATATTTTGCTTTGACTGGAATTTAAAATAAAAATTTTATGTATAATTTCTTGGTTGAAGAGTGTACTTTTCATTTGATAGATCCTAAAAAGGCATGAAATTATGGTGGTTTATTCCGTACCGATTTTAATCATTTTGATTGGTGCGCATTGTTTTAGTGCTAAAACGAAACATTAAATAATTCTTTTCGTATCAATAAAACCCATTTCGACCAATTTCGATTATATATCGGATAGAACATGGGACACTGACCGATGCACCAAATAATATTAAAAAAATTAATTTTTTATAGTTTGCTTTGTTTGAAACTGAGAAAAATCAACACTTGCATTAACCAATAACAATATCAACTACCTTGCATGAAACTATGTTGTGCAAAGCTTAAACACGTGGACTTTTTATGCACAGAACACTTAACAAATCTGTCCAGCAAGTTCCAATTTCACAAAGCAATTGATTTATATATGTCTCATAAAGAAACTGAGAGTACACGTGGTCACATGCACCAATTCGGGCATGCTACCTTTCTTATGGTGTCGAAGAGATTATAATAATTTCATGATTGGTCTTTAGGTATACTCTAATATTTAGTTCATGATTGTTTGAGTTTACATTCAAAACACAAGAATGTCTAGGATCCGTCTCACTCAAAGTACAAGTACTTTTTGAAAAAAATTTATTATTATAAATATCACAAATCGGCTCAATTTTCAAAATTTTAATTTTCTGCTGTGATTGAAAATCATTTTTCTAAATCGAATTTTTCCAATAATATATGTATATTCATATAATGAATATTGTTAGGAAGGGAACTCGCGAAGAACTCTTGCAGATAGTTGTAACGCGTAGGTTTGTGCAAGTGTACACAGTCATTATCAAGTAATAAGTAAGTATCGAGTTATCGTCTCCACAGGGATTGTATTTATGCTAAGTCACTTAATTTGTAAAATTATATTAACAATTTGGTAAATAAAAACACAATATAGTTGAGAAGTGGTGATTAAAATATATTAAACTAAATGCAATGATCCCTAATGCAAATTATCCTAAGTATGCAAACTATATGAATGAAATAGATTTTAGTAAAATTAAACACAATTTGCAACAATTATAACATAAATAAACTAGGACAATTACTTTAATTAAACTCAATTTATTATCAACATGCTTAATAACATTCGGAAAAATATTCCATGGCAACTGAAACACCCCAAACCCGGCCCACGAGCTTTGACCATATTTGGTATGTTCCTCAAGTAAACCGGTTCAAAATTCTTTTGTTACTTAGGAAAAACTTGTATGATTTTTAAAAAAATATTGTTTGGGTTGGGCTTGAGTTGAAAACAAATTTATCTTATGTTAAAACCCATTTATTTAAGGTGACAAAACATTTAGAGTTAATTTTAAAAAGGAATTTACTTAAACTTTAATTGATAAAAATCCATAAACATAATAAATAAAAGAAAAATAAAGTAAACCACAATGGCCTTATTATATCAATGATCCCAAAGTAAAACTTAAAATACTTAAAATAAATTGAAAGTCCAAATCATAAATTTCTTGCTATGCATGGCCACCTTTAAGCTCCTGCAGACCAGGTCCATTATTGCTCCATCACTGAAAAATATTCCCCAAACGGGGTGAGTCAACAGACTCAATGTGTACACAACACTAAGTCATAATAGAATCGGGCATGCAAATGATACACATTCAAATCATAGAATACAATTAATGATGCATTCCCAAACCCAAACCTAATTAACCATCCGCTACACACCACCCGCATTCGCCGGTCACACCGTGGGGACTACTAAGTCAACCCTCCATCTGCTACACACCATCGAAGAAAGCGATCGGCTGCGATCGGCGTGCTCATCGCCCATATAATTTGTGTCATTAGACACCATATTCAAATAATGTAACCGAAGTTACCAAATTCGGATAATGTAACTTGAAGTTACCATATTCAAATTTTGTGACCGTAGTCACCATATTCCGTTGGTGAGACCAAGTCAACACCTTCTTCCCCTTTCACATAGATCCCGAATGCCCCATAAATTTTATATCATGCATAACATACTTAATTCTCATTCATGTTACTATTCATATGTTCAAAATATATCATATTCATAATCCTATCGTAAGTAGGAAACGTGCACAGGTACTTTTACCACATTTGTGGTACTTAGCCACATTCACATTCTTATGCATATTCATATATTAAAATAATTGCCATATGATATATCGAAGGTTAGTATGAGTACACACATTCTTAATAATACATTTAATTTAAACATAGCCATGAACCTATCAAAACTTAGGGTAGGGTACACACTGATTTGCTTAACGAATTCCTTGAAATCCCGAAATTCACCGAATAACTAGGAACACGCGCTTATGGTGTACCTTGGAAAAGAACTTCTCCTTCCTTGTAGTCGACACTTAGTAAATCCCGAAAGATCTCTTGACAGCAATGAGATATTAAGGGTATTAGAATCTTAATTTGATGACCTTAAAAGAAATAGAATGAGAATCTAACCTAATCTTACCCTTCATGAAGAATTTGATGGAACTCTTGCTTGAACCCTTAGCGAGTGATTCGGCTATGGCTTTGATGTGGATAACAATTTCGGCTCTTGAGGCTTAGTGAGAAATCGACTAGGGCTATTGGTATCTTTGGCTTTTGATTGTGTTAGTAATAGAAGAAGAAAAGAAAAGAGAAAAAAAGAGAATAATGGCGAGAGAAAATTCTACAGAGAGAAGAGGAGAAACTTTAGAGAATTTGGCAGAGGTTTTCTTGAAAAGAAAAGAATGAATGAAGAATAGCCTTACTCTTCCTTTTATAGCCAAAATTACTAGCTAGAGTCCTTTACTTGGCCACCACTCTTCTATTTTGATAGCTTTATCCCTTGATTTATCACTTTAATAAAACTTAATCCAATAATTATCTCTTATCTCTTAATAAAAATAATACTAATAATAATCCTCTTTTATCTCTTCCTTATCTATCAAAATAAAAGAAATAATATCCACATTTATCTCTTGAAAATAATCTAAAATAAATCCATTATTTATCCCTTATTATTCACATATTTATGCAAATAAAACTCTTCCTTTTCTAGAAACCCATGCCGTCCACCTCAAATTTTCAGGAAGCAAAAATAAAACTTATTTATTTGCTTCTCAAGTGACTCGAACTCAGGCCTATTTCCCTGCATGTGACGCCACTTCCTTAGGCCCTAAGTGGCATCTTCAGGCCACTTTTCCAAGCCTGTTTGTGTGTCAAACTTCTCCAACTTTTTCTTTTAAGGCCCTCTAGCCCTTATTTCCTATTTTGAACTTTAAAATTTGACATTTCGGCATCATTTCTAAGTTTCCTAAAATTTTCGATCGGCTCTGTAACTTGCCATTTTTCTTACATTTCCAGGTTTCCCGAAATGTTCACTTTCCATTTTTGAAACATTTCCAAAAATGTTCAGGTTTCCAAAAATGTTCAAGTTTCCAAAAATGTTCATTTCCATTTCTATGCATTTCTAGAATTCCAAAAATACCAAAAATTTATTCATAGTGCTTAAGACTTGTCATTTCGTACAATTAAACTGAAAATGCATAGGCCCTTTCTAGGATGTTACAGCAACTCGATCTTTCATGAGTTTGGAAACCATAATAGGTCATTTCGGAATCTTTTACTTAGTAAATATGCATTTTAATGATCCTTATTTACTAAGGGTTTCTTAGCATTCGTGTGATGTAACAGGGACGTGTCAAGTTTGAAACAGTTTAATCACACAAATCTAAAAACTATGCAGATAACAGAGCTTGGTCAAAGTTGTTATGCAACCTACAATTTAATCGGGTCAGGATCTAAATTGAGCATGCACATTTCAATTATGTGTCCATTAGCCGTCGTCTGGTCAGGATCGCTCAGCTAATTCAGGTGCATTTCAATCACGTATGAACGAAATACAGACTTGATTTTAATTGAAAACATGATTGATTGAGGCACAAACATTATAAGCATGAATCAAATAAATATTATTTAATCAAAGCAATCATCCTAGCTTAAATAAAATTAAGCTAACATTGTTGTAAACAAGAACAAAGAACACATAGCAAACATCTTTAGATTAAATTAAAGAAAAGAAAGATTAAACCCAATTCAGAGTGGCTGTCACCCAAGACTCTGACTGACGAGGCTCATTCGTTCCTTTGCTTTGCTCCTTTGCTGATGGCTCTCCAAGGTGGCTGACCAATGGTTCTTTAAGAGGCTTAATTGCTAAAATCTCTATGAAGAGATGATGTTAGGCGTTAGAATGGAAAAGGCTAAGAGAATTTGGAGAGAAGAGAGAATGATGAATGATGAGAATGAATAAGGAATGATTGAAGGATGCTTGAGGGATGATGAATGAGGGAATGAGAGGGTCTTATTTATAGGTGAGGAGAGGGGGATAGTTTGCTAAAAATAGTGGATGTTAACCTCTTCAAATCTCCTCAAATTGTGGCCGGCCATGCTTAGTGGCTTTTGACTTGATTTTTGCTTGATTTTTAAGCAATTTTGGATGCCACACAACTCATGACTGAAACTCGGTCAATCATAAATCTTCGGGCAAATCTCTATTTTCTTCAACACTGCAAGGATCTTGTGTAATGAAACCAAAGAATGGTTTAAATAGACAGCCATGTGTAGCCGAATATTGGGTTGACTTGGTCTCCAATTTGAACAGTTTTGTAATCCAGCAAAGCTATCAGACCTGTCCAGAATAAATCAACAAGTTAGAGGACCAAAGAATAAAATTTATCCAATTTAATTAATTAATTAAAACCCAAATTATTAATGAAATATTTTAAAATGAATTATTAAATATAATTTTATATTTTATCATTTAATTTAATCATGCATGGCCCCCTTTATGTCTTAAAAAATATAATATATTCAAATTAATATAAAATAAGCCATTTATTGCATGAAAACTATATAATAAAGCATAAAATCACATTTTAATAATTTTTATGTCCTAATTTCATATTTTCACATATTTCATTAATTTATTAAACAATTACTTAGTTTTAACAACGGATTTAAGTAAAAATGTGATAAATTACATAGGAAAAATCCTATATATTTTTTCGTTTACAATAGTCACATCCATTGTTTATATATACATCATATCTATAAATTCTACATTCTATACTTATGATTCTGCATTCATCACATTTGTGATTCAACGCGGCAGGACTTCATTCTCTACGTAATTTCATGTTGCGAAGGCCTACAGTAGCGTGGTCTACCAATGATTTTTTTTATTATAAGCCTCTCCTTATTGATAAGCCATAAAAGTAACATATTTTAATCCCATTCTTGATGCGTTTTTAGATGATTTATTATATAATTTAGTGAATTTGATGCTCCTAATCCTTTAATTTCATGTTTCTATACTTAGGAGAGTATAGGGGAGCAAAAGAAGCAGAAAACGAGCCAAAATCGGACAAAACGAGCTACTTTCAGGATCCACACGGCCTGGCCATTCCCACATGGGCTGAGCACAGCTGGCCACACGCCCATGTGCCAGCCCGTGTCGATATTACTCCCTGTTTCTCTTTTACGCGGAAAAAGCCAATTTTTAGGGTTATTGAGCCTTCTAAAGTTTATAAATACATCCTAGAAGAAGATATAAAGGAGGACGCAGAGTAGAACGAAGAAATTACTCGAAGAACGCCGTCGGAATCAACTCAGAAGTAGGATCTCCTTCAAGATTGAAGATCTCCATTCAATTTCTCTAGAAGTTTTTGGGTTCTTTATGTCTTGTTGTTTTCCTAATTTTGAGATGTTTTCCTTCCAAAGTATGAACCAAATTCCCTAGATACCTAGGGAGGATGAAACCTAAGACGGATCTTATTATTTGATTTTTCTGAATTACATGATAAGTATTTGTTCTTGATCTCAATTATGTGTTCTTATTTCATGTTTTAATATTTTCAGGATATTAATTCATGATTGATGTGCTTATTCAGTGGAGCAAAAGTCCCTGTTTAAGAGTAGATCTGGCATAATTGAGTGGAGTTTCATGCAATCCTAGAAATAGGACGACATAAATCTACCGGATTTGAGTCAAATCTAATAGGGGAATCCATAGACTGAGTTAATTCGACAATAGGGGTTTTAATTAGAAAGAGATTTCAATTAATCAACCTAGAGTCAGTTGTTTTTATTCTCGAAAGAGATATTAACATAAGTTAGGGATTTCTACGGATCAAGACAAGTGAATAAATCGTTTAATTCAGATTTAGAACAATGAGTGAAGTCTAGGTGGATTCTTTCCTGGGTATTGTCCCTCTCATCGGTTTTCTTCAAATATTTTCTTACTTTATTCTCTGTTTCGTCTTAGTAATTAGGTTAGTTAAGATTAGGTTAAAATAAATCCCTTCAATTTATTAGGCTAGATAATAAAAAGATAGTAACTACTAGTACTTTTAGTCCTCGTGGATACGATATTCCCGACTCACCATAGCTATACTACCATTCGATAGGTGCGCTTGCCTTTGTCGTGATTTTAGTTAGTTAAGTGTATCACATCATCACTTATGCATCTGGGAGTAGGACCATAATTACCACATTTCGTAAGCCTCCCCCACGCATCCCGGAGCAAGGTCATCATTACCACATTCCGTAAGCCTCCCCCCATGCGTCTGGGAGTAGGGCCTTTATTACCTTCCATAAGTCTGCCTCTTCTTATGTGTTTGGGAGCAAGGTCATCTTATTACCGTTCATAAGTCTCCCTCTATGTGTCTGGGAGTAGGGTCATTTCATTACCTTCCGTAAGCGTCCCCCCATCGCCTAGATGGTCACTCAGTGACTGACTACCCGCGTGCCTCATATCGCTTTCCATAAGTGACTGTCTATTTTTAACCACCCAATCGGGGCCATTCGCTATTAACGAATATGCTCTCGTTAAGGAAGGGACCACTCGCGAATCACTGTACCTCCCATAGAACTATAAATCAAAGTTTTTAGGAATTTCAAAATGGAAGCACTTCCTTGTACTTTCCTTTCATCAAGGATGGATCTTCTCCTTATAAATTGTTCAAACTGACCACCTGTTATTTTATTTGCAACAACTACTAGACGAGGAGACATTCTATGAATGGTCTCGAGGCATGGTCATTTTATAACCTACCTTTCAAATGGGGGATTATTGTTATATCCCTACCTCAATTTAGACCAGCTTGGACTTGGGCCCTCGACTCTCCTATAAATTTCCCAAGATACCACTTAGTAGGGGGACTCCTTTTCACTCCCAAAATCTTAACACATTAAGTATTCATCCTTAGTCCCTCTACTTGTCTAGTGAACCAGCCTTCTTTAACTCTCCCTCTCCTCCTTCATTTCTGTTGATACTGTGTACAACAGTGATAAACAACTATAATTTGGCAATTTTTGTGTATTATTTTAGTTCTACTGATTTTTCACTTTAATCCTTGATATTTTTTCCCCAATCAATACTTTAAAAAATATTTTTGGGTGACCAAAATGAAAGCGACCTAAAAGTCAGGTGACCAAAATGAAATGTAAATATGATGTGACATGTACAGTTAACTATCGTTAGTGATTTAAAGTTTGGGTGCTAAAATGATAATACCCTAAAAGTTAGACGACCAAATTACAAAGATTTCATTTTGAGTGATAAAAATGAAAATATCTTAAAATTTGAGTGACCAACCAAGTAATTTACCCTATAAAATTTATAACTAATATAAACAAGGTTTTGTGGTGCTCAAGCTCAACACCATATGACACACTAAAATATCTAAAATATATAGAAAATATGACATAAATACCCAAAGATATATATTTCATTTTTTCTGCTTATACACTCCCAAACCTTGTCAATATTTAGGTGACTTAGTAGCTAGTCATGTAACCCAAATTTTAATTTGCCAAAATTTATAAAACTACAAAATAATTTAAGCACGATACATTCTAATCTACCTCCTTAAAGCCCATCAATCATCATATTCAGCCAAAAGCCCATTCATTAGGGCCGAACCACAGCCATAAATTATCCACAACCCTAGAGTAAGGGCAAATCAGGAAACGAAAAACTCCTCTCCAAAATATAATTCGCGCAAAACCCTAGTTTCATTTACACCTCTCGCGGCCGCTCTTAACCCTTCGTCCTCCCAACTTCCACACCCATACGAAAATGACAACCCGCTTCAAGAAGAACCGCAAGAAGCGCGGCCACGTCAGCGCTGGTCACGGACGTATTGGTAAGCACAGGAAGCATCCTGGAGGTCGCGGAAACGCCGGAGGCATGCACCACCACAGGATCCTCTTTGACAAATATCACCCTGGGTATTTCGGTAAAGTCGGTATGAGGTACTTCCACAAGCTCCGCAACAAGTTTTACTGCCCCATTGTCAACATCGACAAGCTCTGGTCTCTCGTCCCACAAGACCTGAAGGCAAAAGCCAACAAGGACGCCGCGCCGATGATCGACGTGACCCAGTTCGGGTACTTCAAGGTCCTTGGAAAGGGTGTTTTGCCTGAGGACCAACCGATCGTGGTTAAGGCTAAGTTGGTGTCCAAGACAGCTGAAAAGAAGATTAAGGAGGCTGGTGGTGCTGTTGTGCTCACCGCCTAGGTTAGCTTTTCTGTTTTTTTTGGTTTTTGGATTTGAATGACATTTCTGTTATATTATTATCTTATGTTGTTTGGAGTTGATCTAGAAATGAGATTTTCAATTTATTTTGGTCAATTATATATCAAGTTTGCGACGATTCGGGTTATTATGTTTGTTTTGTTGTGTTTTACGTTGTGGAATGTCGTTGGTTTAGTCTTAATGACTTGGTTTAAACAGACTTGTGTTTACCCTGCCCCTTATTGCACCTTTCTTTGTCTTCCTCGTATGATATCAAATCTAAATGTACTTGTCCAAGTTTGTTCGGTTTGGCTCTGCTCGTGATATGATTTGAAGTTTGTAGGCAAAATGTGCAGAGCAAGAGATGAAGCCTTTAAATTTTTTTTTAACCATTTTGTAATCGTATCTTTCAACTACAGAAACCTGCACCCAAGTTCAGTAATTAGTACTTGGCATTAGCGACAGTAGGTCTGATATAAATCATCCCAAAAATGACATTTTTGCACTATCGTCCTTGATTCTTTCCACACCAATTCCCTCCCAGTTCATCCAATTCCATTAAATTTCCTCTTAGACAGAGAACTACCTTAACACCCATACCGCAGTTGAAGTCCATTACGAGACACATTGGAACGCCAAAGACATGGTAACACCCGATGTTAACAGAAGCAACAAGAGCTTGCCATTCAGCTTCCTCCCCTGCCCCTGCCCCTACCCCCAACATTTGCATGCTTTGTTACCCTCTATAATTTCTGGAATGTATGTTTGTCAACAAAATCCATTGAAAATAAGCTCCTTGGCAGCTTCTTTAGCTTGCGAAATGGTTGTAAATAAGTCTGGGTATTTGTCACGGAAGATAAGAAGAATAGCCACTATACCAAGAGCGATGAAAAATGAAGAGATCACTGCCACTAGCAATATGAGTTTTGCTTTTCTCGGATGTCCGTCCCCGATTCATTTTGGCATATTAAAGAGCTGTTGAGTGTTGACGTACCTGCAGCCACGTTCATCCCGAAAGCTACCATGGCAATTGGCATCCATCCCGGAATGAAACAGCTGCAAAATTGGAAGCTCTTATGAGAGATTGAGGCAGAAAGATGCACTTTTAACGAAAATGGTAACCCGTTTTACTGATCCTTTTAATCCATTGTTCAAGATCAAAACAAAAGTAAAATAATTGAGCACCATTAGATACCATTAGATACAAGGCAAGTAGTTTTAAGAGCCTTACACATTGCATGTAGATTGTTGTTAGTATAAATAACGGTGGTGGTGAGATTTAATATTGTAGACACATCGCACTATCCATCCAAACTTACAAACCTACAGTGATGACTAAAAAAAATTACATAAGACTATTTTCTCCCACAGAATTGATGCGTACAGACCAAGTCTACGTGGTATTCATACAATCAAATAAAAGCAATGTGAGTATTGTTTGCCATGGATGACATTAGGTTAGGTTACTTATCTTTTTTGAGTAAAATTATAAATGGTTTAACGTCATATTTGATATATGATGTAGTACTTGAGCTTTGATGTGGATTATCAATGGGATACTTTTGATTAATGGTGTTAGTTTCTGATTTATTATCAGGACATGTGGCATTATTTAACAGAGATTTTTTTAATTCCAAAATAAGCCAAGGATTTCAATTTAAATTTGAACCAAATAAAAATAAATTTAAATGCTTGCCCCAAAATTTATTTTGGTTGTTTTAGAGTTAGCCGCCGTTAGTCCTCCACCGCTGCCGCTCGTCCCCCAAAATTTAAATAAATTTAATGTCTTTTTTCCTTTAAAATAAAAATGATATAATTGACTTAATTATTTTTTTTGACATCAGTTGACACTGTACCACATTGATAAACAAAATCAAGGTTAAATATTAAAATAGATTTTTAAAAGTTTAAGTATGTATCAAATATGACACTAAGTCAAAAATTTAAAAGTTCAATATGCTTCAAATTCATATGCTCTATACTATCAACTTTTATTTTTAAAAAATTAATTTTAAAAATTTAGGCTCTTAATAAAAAAATTACTCTACCAAATTCTGATGAAAATTTATTTGAGGTCATTTTGATGTACACAAATAAATATCATTTTTTGTGATTACTTGTGAATCCAATTTGTGAGATTCTGATTGTAATTCTTCTAACAATTATAATTTAGATCGGAGAAATTAAGTTTTCGATTTTGATTTTCCCTTTAGAGAAAGTTGATTTACTTTATTGGAAAGTATTAATTTTCTTCTTGTTTTCAGAGCATATTCTCTTAACGTTTGAGGGTTAGAGAATAATGGAGATCATTTTATCGAGGATTTGAAAATAATGGAGATCATTCGATCGAGAGTTAGAACAATTTAAATATTAAATTTAAGATTTGACAAATCTTCTTAATTTATTAAATTTGACTTTATGAAAATCACACCAAAAATATCTGGTTTTATGAAAAAATTTAAATCCTAAATTGCAATAAAATCATTTTTCATAAACAATTTTTCCAATAACTTTAGTGGACAAGTAACCATAGACATAAACTAAGATGCCAAGAAAGATGAGAAAAAAGGGAAAAAATGTATATATATTTATGTTATGTTTTTATATAATAATTGTATAATATATTATATATTCATATAAATTTGAAAA
Source organism: Gossypium sturtianum (assembly GCA_025698515.1). NCBI lineage: Eukaryota > Viridiplantae > Streptophyta > Magnoliopsida > Malvales > Malvaceae > Gossypium > Gossypium sturtianum. The sequence goes on along the minus strand of CM046943.1, from coordinate 31,209,165 downwards.
TTTATAAGTTATTTCAATTATGTTTTGGTATATTTGTGTTAAATTTATATTAATTTTTTATAGGTTAGTGCATAATTTGGTATATGAGTTTGATATTTTTTTAATGTAGTACGTGTGTTGTTTTTTGGTCCAATGTCATACCTATATTAAATAAAAGTTATATATGTTAGTATCGGAAGATAATAATGTTAAATATTTAGTGTTTAATTCAAGTTTTAAAGTTAATTTGATGAAAATTTGTAATTAGCTAATAATATTAGCAATTAAGTTTTATTAAATCAACCTTAAAACTCAAATTAAACATTAAAAATTTAACATTATTATCTCTAGGTACTAAAATATATAACCATTGTCAAATACAGATGTCAGATTAAATAAAAAATTAACATACATACTACACTAGAAAAAAATATCAAATTTAAGTATCAAATGATATATTAAATATTTTTTATATTACACTCTAACTAATAGTTATGTTATATAGTAACGCATTGCCAAAATGTAATTAATAGCTTCCCAATTTATGTCACATCTTATTATATTAATAATAATTTTATTAATTGTTAAAAAAATTTAAAATTTTTAAACCTTGCGATGATAGCTTTATGGTTAAAGATATTTACTATTTTAAGTGTGATTTAAGTTTGAGTCATGCTAATCGCATTTATTATTTAAGTTGTACCCATTATTATAATACACAATTTTTTAAATATTTTAATTAATAATAATTCGTGTTTCCCACACCACATCCTACCAACTTCCACGAAGGAGTGCAGTCGTGTATTTCAACTTTGTATTGTATTGTAATAAAAAGTGATGGGCAGTGTGAAGCCAATCGAAATACCATCTAAGCCCACTTCTCCCTTGTCTTTGTCTTAAAACCAATCAATTTCCTCCTTTTGTCTTAAACTTTCTATTCTTCCATTTGGCTTCCGAATTTTGAAGTGAAGGTTAGAAACTGAGAATCCAGACCAGAGACATAGTACTTGCTGTATGTCACTAGAATACTTCAGTGACAATTTCTATGGTGGATACTGTGAGGTTGCTAACCCTTTGCAATGGCCTCAACTCAGGAAAAAGCGACGCACAAGAACAACACCCCTTCGCCTTCTTCTTCATCCTCTGCTCAGGTTTTGCAGAACTGGAGTCTTGCTGCTCCCTCCGAGGATCCCATCCCCAAGGCAGCTTCCATGGCAGCCCTGATCCGACCTGCTGAGACCATCGCCGATCCTCCTGCTACTAAGACTACTACCAGCAAAGGTTTTTTTTTTTTAACTTCAATTAAAACACTTTTCTTGGATAATTCTCCTTGTAAGTTTTATTTATAATTCAACACAAATTTACAATATATTTTCTTTCTTATTTTCCCTTATCCCTCTTAGTTGTTTTGAATAGTTAGTAAGAACTGGGAGGCTTTGTTTGAGAAAGCTGTGTAATTGAATTGAAGTCTAAGAAAGAAAGGTCTTAATCTTTTTGGTATCAAATGAGAATCTTGCTTGTCATAAGATTTTTCCCCTTCTTTCACTTCACAACATTTTATTTGCAATTAAACATTTTTCTTCTTTATATAGATATGATTTTTCTTATTATATTTCCTTGATGCCAGATTTGCATTGATAAGAAGACGCTTTTGACTTGCTTCATTTATTTATTTATTTATGTAATATCAAATAATCTACATGATTCTCTGTCAATCCTATTGGCTGGCCATAATCTGATTATATATTTCATGTACAAACTGGTGATTTTGTTTGCATAGGAATTTCAATCATGCCAAGGGCTCAGACAAGCCATCCTCTGGATCCATTATCTGCTGCTGAAATCTCGGTGGCGGTGGCAACTGTAAGAGCAGCTGGAGCAACCCCAGAGGTAAAAACAAAGGGCTATTTTTACTTGTTTTCCTGCTTCAATCTTGATGCTATCATTTTAGGGAGAAATTGTTTGATGTTGATTTTCTATGAAAGAAATGATTTTTTCCCTTTCTTTAGGTGAGAGATAGCATGCGCTTTATTGAGGTGGTTTTGGTGGAACCAGATAAGCATGTTGTTGCATTGGCAGATGCATATTTCTTTCCTCCTTTCCAGCCTTCATTACTCCCTAGGACAAAGGGTGGACCTTTGATTCCTAGTAAACTTCCTCCGCGGAAAGCAAGACTTGTGGTTTACAACAAAAGGTCCAATGAGACTAGTATATGGATAGTTGAATTGTCAGAAGTTCATGCTGCAACTCGAGGAGGCCACCATAGGGGCAAAGTCATTTCGTCTAAAGTTGTTCCAAATGTCCAGCCTCCCATGGTAAATATGTGTCTTCCATCGGTTCAATCAGGTTTCATTTTGTGGTTCTCATCAATATTTATATCCCTGCTTCTAGAACACTGATATTATGTTCTTTCAATAAGTTACTTTATCAGTTACTATATGGGTTGGATAGCATTTGTGTTTAATTTGCTGCTAACCTGTTTTGTGTTTCTCATCTATCATCTTTCTTGCTCTTAGCTTATCTGATAATCTGTAACTGACATGTTTGTTAATCAGTGTCTTTTACTTCTCAAATTATAGGATGCCATGGAATATGCTGAATGTGAGGCTGTTGTTAAGGATTTTCCTCCATTTCGAGAGGCAATGAAAAAGAGGGGCATCGAGGATATGGATCTTGTGATGGTTGATCCCTGGTAAGTGATCATGTTAGATTCTTACACTTTTCTGTTCTATAAAATCATCCAATGCAGGTTTCTTATCATTGTACTTTCAATGTCTTCCGCTTTTTGATAGGTGTGCAGGATATCATAGCAATGCTGATGCCCCTAGCCGAAGACTTGCTAAACCACTTATCTTCTGCAGAACTGAGAGTGACTGCCCCATGGAAAATGGTTATGCTCGTCCGGTTGAGGGAATCCATGTCCTTGTTGACATGCAAAATATGGTGGTCATTGAATTTGAAGACCGCAAACTTGTTCCCCTTCCACCAGCTGATCCTTTAAGAAATTACACTGCTGGTGAAACACGAGGAGGTGTCGATCGGAGTGATGTGAAACCACTACAAATTATTCAAACTGAAGGTCCCAGTTTTCGTATCAATGGAAATTTTATTGCATGGCAGAAGGTGCTTGCTTGTGAAACTATTTATACCTTCTATCAATTCAAGATGTTGTCATAATATATATTATTCTTAATTTCTGGTTCCAGTGGAATTTCCGAATTGGTTTCACTCCTAGGGAGGGTCTGGTAATCTATTCTGTTGCTTATATTGATGGTAGTCGTGGTCGGAGGCCTGTAGCTCATCGATTAAGTTTTGTTGAAATGGTAGTTCCTTATGGTGATCCAAATGATCCGCATTATAGGAAGAATGCATTTGATGCAGGAGAAGATGGGCTGGGTAAAAATGCACATTCTCTTAAGAAGGTTTGGCAGTTCTTTCATGGTTAATGTTTTCTTGTTGAGTTTCATTTCGATATGCCATTTGATTAATTGAAGTTGAAATTTTCCGTGCTTTGCCTTTATTTCCTTTAGGGTTGTGATTGTTTGGGATATATCAAGTACTTTGATGCTCATTTTACAAATTTCACTGGAGGTGTTGAAACAATTGAGAATTGTGTTTGTTTGCATGAGGAGGACCATGGTATCTTATGGAAGCATCAAGATTGGAGAACTGGTTTAGCAGAAGTCCGCCGGTCAAGAAGGCTAACAGTGTCGTTTATATGCACTGTGGCTAATTATGAGTATGGATTTTTCTGGCATTTCTACCAGGCAAGTTGGTGTCTACCACGATTTTGTTTGCTTACTTTGCACGAATTGGCTCTTACGCTCATCTTCGAACTAATGCCTATTCTTAACTATTTGTGAGACCTGCCCCTAGCATGTTTCTTTGATGGCAAAAGCAGGAATATTCAGTCCTTTCTTTTCAAATTTCAACTTCAGGTTGTCTTTTGAATGAGGGATGCTTATACATTAATCATATCTCTTAGTTCTATCTAATGGTCCCACTACCATTTTCTTGAGCTTTTAAGGGGGAATATTCCCTCATTTTGAAAGTAGCGTTACTTAAAATTTCAATGATTGATGCTTGTTATAGGATGGTAAAATTGAAGCTGAGGTTAAACTCACTGGAATTCTCAGTTTAGGAGCTTTGCAGCCTGGTGAAACTCGGAAATATGGCACAACCATTGCTCCTGGATTATATGCCCCTGTTCATCAACACTTTTTTGTGGCTCGCATGGACATGGCAGTAGATTGTAAACCTGGTGAAGCATTTAATCAAGTAATTTGTGTTATTATCCCATTATCATGGTTTCGTTTTCTGCCTTCATTATGCTGACATTTTCTGTTTGTAATGCATCTTATGATATCCATTATATATTTGTATTTTACATATGTAACATGTTCATGAGAGTTGTCACTTCATTTTCCATTCTTTTTTGCTCCTTTAAAAATGTTAGGAGTTATTTAACGTAAGTTTATGCAAATACATGGGTTCGTACAGGTTGTTGAGGTGAATCTTAAAGTTGAAGAACCAGGGAAGGATAATGTTCATAATAACGCATTCTATGCTGAAGAGGAACTACTGAGATCTGAACTGCAAGCAATGCGTGATTGTAATCCGTTGACTGCACGCCACTGGCTTGTAAGTAATTTTTCTCATACTCGGTTGTTTAAATCACAAGGATATACATTTTTACTGGTGTTTAATTCACAAAGATTTTCTGAATATTGTGTGGATGGTGAGGTACTAATCCCAGTGACTTGATTGGTCAACTGTACTTTCTATTTTCGAAATTAGGTTAGAAACACAAGAAATGTCAACCGGACTGGGCAGCTAACAGGTTTCAAACTGGTACCTGGTTCAAATTGTTTGCCACTGGCTGGATCTGAGGCGAAATTTCTAAGAAGAGCTGCTTTCTTGAAACATAATCTTTGGGTCACACCCTATGCACATGATGAAATGTATCCAGGAGGGGAGTTTCCAAATCAAAATCCACGTGTTGGGGAGGGATTAGCTACTTGGGTTAAGCAGAATCGTTCTTTGGAAGAAGCTGATGTAGTTCTGTGGTTAGTAAAATCACATCGGATAACTTCATATGAAATCCTAGGCATTTTATTATCTAACATGTATATTTTCCTCTGTATCAGGTATGTTTTTGGAGTGATGCATATTCCTCGGCTGGAAGACTGGCCTGTCATGCCGGTTGATCGCATTGGCTTTATGCTTATGGTATACACTCATCCTAATAACATTCACTCTTTGCATCACTTGATTGCTTCATCATAATAGAATATATTAACATTCTTTTTCCTTTTCTGTTAATTAATCATTTTCATAACGATATCAAAGTTAAGGGTTACTCCATCTCATACAAATTTATTGCTTTTGATTTACTAGCTTTTAGTTACCGACATGTGATATATAGGATCTTATTATGGACTCGGAAAGTTGTCCATCGTCTTATGTAGTTTGAAGATGTTGTCTACACATTGTCCCCTTTAGACACAAATCGCTATCGTGGTAGGCTTGCATGTTAAACAAAATGCTTGACGTAGACAGCCTGCTCAAAATTCTAGTATTTGTGCTTTCGTATGCATCCCAACTCTTAGAAGAGGAGCGCAAGTCCGGATCATGCATTTCAAGCCTGTTCAGTTCACTTTTCTCTTTAGCAGCGTTAGTAAATAGGAAGGGAATGACTCACCTCGTCAAGGAGACAACGTGTGAGTCATTAGGGTCCCACTCTTGCACTGCATTGTCAGAATGCTTATGGTGTGGATTTGCGCTTGCAATTGAAAATGCTATGCGGAAATTCTTTTTTTAAGTTGGACACAATATAGTAAGTTTACAGCTTGGTTGACAGAAGCATGATGTTAGAAGTTAACCATTGGTATCTGCAATGCAGCCACATGGTTTCTTTAACTGCTCCCCGGCGGTCGATGTTCCTCCTAGCACGACTGATCTGGAGCTCAAGGACAACGACATTGCAACAAAGCCTATCCAAAATGCGATAATCGCGAAGCTTTGATTTCATCTCTGCAGTCTGCAAAATGTTTAGCAAACTACAAACAATTGAGCCATTGGTTGGCCTCAAATTATTAAATAAGTATGAACATCTGCATTTGTTTGTCCTCATTTTTTAACCGCCCTTGAACCTTTGTGATATAATTAACTCTGGTTGAATCCTAATGTAAGATTTCACTCTGAATAATTGGATCGATTGTAGTTAATTAACATTTAAAGTGTGTTAAAAAAATTAACTTCAATACAAAAATATATATATATATATATATATATATATATTGGTGCTATGGTATACCCATTGTGTGGGTGAAAGAAATAAAATAACATAAAATATATATAAGCAATTCATTTTCATTTTTTAGTCAAGTTGTTTTTTAGTAACTAAATTTGGTTTTTTTGCCACATTTTTATATTCATATTTTTTCATGAATTTTCATCTCTATATCAATTTTTATTTTCATAAAAAATTTCTATTTAACTCATTTTTCAAATTTCTTGAAATTTCACTAAACAATGTTAGATGTCTTATAAAAAATTTTTGGGCTGTTACAATGTCCATTAGCAGACCTACTCTTGTTCTGTGAAATTCTCACAAGTTAATAGCTTAATTAAAGGTAAAAGTTCCAAAGGAAATCATTGTAATATAAGTAGATTGCATTTTTTGTCAATTTACTGAAAAATATTAAATTAGTTCGATTAAAAATTAAATTGATTCTTCTGTAAAAATTCTGTAAATTTTTATTGTTAAAAATTGATTTTTATACACTAGAATAAGGTACACGTGGCACACCATATGTAACTGTTACCCTTTACTTAAAAAATAAAAAAATTAGTCCTTATATGTTAGACTAAAGAGCAAACTGATCATTTTATTAAAAGTTTTATCTATTTTTATTGTTAAAATTAGCCCCTGTATGTTAAAATTAGTTATATCAATTTTTAATACTAGATAATGATGAAATTTTTAATAGAAAAGACAATAAAATAAAATAAATGTATTCTAACTCTTAATATATTTTTAAAATTTTAACATTTTTGTAACATTATCTTATTTTTCTTATTTCAATTTTCCTATTTACTTTTCTAACAGTCTTAGGAAAAAAACTCAAGGCATTGGAAGATGAAGCTCTTACAAAAAAATGTGAGACTTGAGAACATAACGTAGTGCCAACATCAACAACCTAGAAACGAATCAGAGGCGCTGTCGCGAAGCTAAAACAACCAACCTTGCTCCATCATCTGAAACATCAATTAAGCAAATGAAGGAGCTGTCCTACGACATCCCAAAATCGTGGATTTGACCACTCTAGCACCTCCAAAGAACATCTCCAAACCACGAGCACTGAAATGGTCAAAAGGACTCAAGCAACAAGATAGAAGCTTCCCCCATTCAAGAAAGAGTCGAACCACTTTCCAAGTCAAACCACGCCCTTAACTCCACTGAAACAGACAATCAAAAGGTGGAAACCAAAGATCCCCAAAAAATAGGAAACAATTAAAAAATACTGTAAGAAGATTAAGCTAGATATGGGGAGAAAAAACCCTAGTTTAATCAGACAAGAGGCCAAACATTGCCCATGCAAAGAGCCAAAACAGCTTGGGAAACCCTACAATCGGCAAGGTGTCGAGAGAGGGAGAATTTTTTTATTTTTATTTTTTTTTGTGCTTAGGATGTTTAGATACTGTATAGGTACAGATTATATTCCGCATCCTTATAATGAAAAGTAAATCAAACCTCTTCATTAAACATAGTTGCCAAATATGTTTTTCTAAAGAAGAAGAACCTTAATTGCCATTTTTGCCAGTTTCAGGTTTTTTTTTTCACATCAGTAAAAATAAAAAAAAGAGGATAATTTTCCTAATTTTGTACTCCATATGACATGAAAACATATCAATCATTTTTCAAATAAAAAATAGCCAATTAATTCATCTCCTCTCTTAAAAAATTGTAATGAAAATAAATTATTAAAAGCAGCCTGAGCTCAGCACTGCTGCTGACTACACAAAACAAACATGCGAAGAATGAATGAGCAAACAGAACAGTAGACTAGATTGAGATTCTCAAAATCTGACTCTTCACTTCACTCATCCCCGAAAAAGGCACGAATTTTTATAGTAAAAGAGGCAACGTGTTGATGATGGGTTCGGTGGGGGAAAAGAGAATCGAGGACGACCTTTCCTATCCGATATTGCTTGCAGAACGAGTTCGCTCCGCCGCCGACGAGGCCGAGTCCTTTAAAGCCGACTGCTGGGAGGTTGGGAAGCAAGTGGATCGGCTTTCCCAAATGCTTCGAACCCTTGTCCGCTTCACCACCTCGGTTCAATCCCTCTATGAACGCCCGATTCGCCGGGTAATCGCCGAGGTTTCCAAAAACCTAGAGCGGGCCCTCACTTTAGTCCGGAAGTGCAAGCGCCATAGCATCTTGAGCCTTGTGGTGAGAATCACCAGCGCCACTGATTTCCGCAAAGTGCTGAACCTTCTGGACGCTTCCGTCGGCGACATGAAGTGGCTCATGGGAGTCCTCGACGCCGAAAACAACGGCTCGGCTAGCGGAACCTTCCTTTCCCTCCCTCCAATCGCTAGCAACGACCCTATTATCTCCTGGGTTTGGTCTTGCATCGCAACCGTCCAAATGGGCCAATTAACCGATCGAATCGAAGCCGCCAACAACCTCGCTTCCCTCGCTCAAGACAACGACCGAAACAAAAAGATAGCCGTTGAAGAAGGCGGCGTCCCTCCTTTACTGAAACTTCTTAAAGAAAGCTCCTCAATGGAAGCGCAAATCACCGCGGCTAATGCCCTTATTGTTTTGGCAAACGAACCGGAAAGAGTTCGCAGTATTGTTGAAGAAATGGGGGTCCCAATTGTGGTTCAAGTGTTGCGAGATTCTCCGATGAAGGTTCAAATCCCCGTAGCGAAATTGATAGCGAGAATGGCGGAGTATGATCCGGTGGCTCAAGAGGATTTCGCCAGAGAGAATGTGATTAGGCCGTTGGTCACTTTGTTGTCGTTTGAGACATTCGTGGACGATTCTGGGACTCGTTTGGGTAAGCAAAGCATTCATTCCATAGTTCAAATTAATAAAGAAATGGAGAAAAATTCTTGGACTTCATCGAATTCAAGGAATTATAGTTATGGACCCTATGCTAATTCATACTCAAATTTACACATGGATGGTAGTACTAGGGGAGGAAACTATAGGAAAGAAAGGGAAAATGAGAACCCTGAAGTGAAAATTCAGTTGAAAATCAACTGTGCTGAAGCTTTATGGATGCTGGCTAAAGGGAGTGCTTCAAATAGTAGGAGGATAACAGAGACAAAAGGATTACTTTGCTTGGCTAAGTTGGTGGAGAAAGAACAAGGTGAGCTACAGTATAAATCTTTGATGACAATAATGGAGATTACAGCGGCTGCTGAATGGCATTCTGATCTTAGACGCTCGGCTTTCAAGATGAATTCATCTGCTGCTAAGGCTGTTATTGATCAGCTTTTGAGGGTGATCAAGGAACTGGATAGCCCTACATTGCAAATTCCGGCTATCAGATCAATTGGTTCTCTGGCGAGAACTTTTCCAGCGCGGAAGACTCGAGTGATTGGTCCTTTGGTGACACAGCTTGGTAACAACAATCAAGAAGTGGCAATGGAAGCTGCCATTGCATTGGGAAAATTTGCCTCTCCAGACAATTTTCTCAGTATGGACCATTGCAAGTCGATAATCGAGTTTAATGGTGTTCCACCTTTGATGAGATTGCTTACATGTGGCGAGAAGACACAACTGCATGCTGTGGTACTGCTCTGCTACCTTGCTATTCATGCCGGTGATCATAAAGCTTTAGAACAAGCTAGGGTCTTGACTGCCATTGAAGGGGCAGATCGAACAATGTTTGCACAACATCCTGATTTGAAAGACTTGGTGTCCAGGGCCATATATCAACTCAACCTTTACCATACCCATACCGGAGTCCATCCTCAGAGGCAATTATATGCGCCTTAAATTATGCACCCAATATTTCCGTTACGGTTATTTGTTTTGCTTTTTAGGTAAACCCTAAATTGGAAGGCAAAGCTAACAGGGCATACACATAATAGATTTGGTAAGTTGGATGAAAAAAGTATAGGTTCAGCAATAGACAGGTTTCTGTTTAAGAACTATACGTTGTTCAAAATACCTTAGATGCTTTTATATGCCCTTTGATGGTCCAATTGTCTGAATATTTTCTTTCATGTTTATATGAACAAATTGATTCCTTCAAACCTTTTCTAGTATTTCTATCTTCCTTGAACTTGTTACATTATTCCCTCATAGTTCTTTCTTACATTATTTTGTACGCTATGAATTTCCATGGACAAATTTTGAGGATAGGTCACTAGTTGAGGTCGCCATCTGCTCCCCAGACCACAAGTCTAGACAGCTCAACAACTTTAAATGCTTCCCCCAAGGACCATGGGCTGAGCTGATGTATGAATATAGGAAGGACCAAGGGAAAGCAAAGCAATCATCAAATTGATTCTTACCCATTGTTGCAAAGCAAAGCCAATAGAAACAATATATCCTGTGTAGCCATCTCAAACATAAATGTTTTACCATCAATGGTGATTGATCAATTTGTCACAGTAATAACCATCGGTGCAATTGTCAATCCTAGTGTGAGAACCGTTCTACAACTATTTTTATAGGAAAAAAAGGAAAAAGAGGGAGTTAAAACTCATTACATGTTTTCTGGCTGTGCCACTCATACTAAAATATACCAACACTGATGGTTAACGAGCAAACAAGAAAATAAATGCCAATTGTTTCTAGTTTTCAACCCGAGCTTTATACGGGTTATTTTATTAAGAAAAACTGAAAAACAAATTATATCACATAAATTTAATAATTCCATTGTGTTATATATTTTTTTGCGCAATGAATTTTTAAAATATAAAATACTGAGAAACAAATGAATGATAACATAATTGATTAATTAAAAAAAAAAGGTTAAATATAAAATTAGTATATGAATTTATCAACTTCTCTTAAATTGATACTTTTGGTTTTTTTGTCTCATATTGGTACTCAATTTTTTTTCATCAATTAAATCGGTACTCGAGCATAACGCCGTTAAGTTTAGAACAAGTAACATAAATGACATTATGATGATGTCATAATCTAAAAAATAAAAAATAAAAATATTTTTTTTCTTTTTGACTTTTCTCCCCCAATTTTTGTCTGTGTAATTAATTTCCTTTTTTGTTTTTTTTCCTGTCGTTTCTTTTTCTTCTTCTTTCTTCTTCCTCCCTTTTTTTTTTTGTGTAATTATATTCATATTAATCACACACCATTATAAAAAAATAATACTACTTTGGATATCATATTTAAAAATGTAAAGCTAAAATTTACTGTATTTTTGCTGCAATTATTCTTAATTTGAATCCATATCATAAAATGCCAGAAATATTTATTGGCGGGCAACTACTTATTATTAATGGGCTCTCCATTGCAAATTTGCAGCAAACATTATTAACTGCATAATAAAAATAAAAAGAGGACTAGTGAAAGCCTGTTTGGCTAAGGTGGAAAAACAAAGGAGAAAAGAAAAAAAAGAAGGAAGAAAACCCAAATTTTCTAAGAAGCTGAACAAGCTTCCCAGAAGGGCTTGTTCTTTTCCATCTCATTCATAGTTTCTCTTGAGTTTTCAGTTATTGAAGAGGGTTTCTTTTCTTTCCCAAAGAACTAAAAAGTACGATGATGCATAACAAAAAGAAAAAGAGGACTGGTGAAAGCCTATTTGGCTAGCGAGGAAAAAAAGAACAAGAAAAGAAAAAAAGAGGGAAGGAAGAAAATCCAGATTTTCTAGGAAGCCAAACAAACTTCCTAAAAGAGCTTGTTCTTTTCCATCTCATTCATGGCTTCTTTTGAGTTTTCAGTTGATGAAGAGGGTTCTTTTCTTTTCCAAAGAACTAAAAAATAGATGATGCATAACAAAAAGTAAAAGAGGATTGGTGAAAGCCTGTTTGGCTAGCGAGGAAAAAAAAAAGAACGAGAAAAGAAAAAAAAGAGGGAAGGAAGAAAACCCAGATTTTCTAGGAAGCCAAACAAGCTTCCTAGAAGAGCATGTTCTTTTCCATCTCATTCATGGTTTCTCTTGAGTTTTCAGTTGATGAAAAGGGTTTCTTTTCTTTCCCAAAGAACTAAAAAATACAATGATGCATAACAAAAAGAAAAAGAGGACTGGTGAAAGCTTGTTTGGTTGGCGAGAAGAAAAATAAGAATAAAAAAGAAAAAAAAGGAGGGAAGGAAGAAAACTCAAATTTTCTAGGAAGCCAAACAAGCTTAAGAGAAAACTCTATTTGGTGGGAGTTGGTTGATGGTGGCTGGAAAATGGGGAGAAAAAAGGAAGGGGTTTAAGAGATGTGATTTTTGTGATGATTGGATGGTAAAAAAGTGAGGGAAAATTTTGGGATTTTTTACAGAAGGAAGAAAGAATAAAGATGAAGAAGTGTAGAAGTAGGACCAAAAAAAAGAAAAGAAAAAAGGGAAGAAAAGAGGGAAAATAAAAACAAAAAGAAAAAGAGGTACAAGAGGATGCTATGTGGCGGCTTGTGAATGGCCAGTGCTTCCATGTCAGTAAAAAATTAACGGTGTTAGACTCGGGTACCAATTTAGTTGACGAAAAAAAATTTTGATACCAATATGGGACAAAAAAAACCCATAAATACCAATCTGAGAGAAGTGGATAAGTTCGGGTACCAATTTTATATTTAACCCTTAAAAAATAATTTATACAAAAAATTTAAGCCTATGCATATATATGCAAAAACAAATAATGTTCTGTGTCATAATTATTGTGTTGTGTTGCATAATAGCTTGAGTTCAATCTTACTTAGGGGAGGTCAACTTTATCATGAGATTTTTCTGAATTGTTGTTTGCTAGAAGATGACAATTTTGTCTCCCGACTTTGCCAAGAGCCCAAGTGCTTGAAGAGCCAACTGATTCACAACACAAAAGCACCTTTTCAGGTGCTTGATAACGTGAACCATGCACATTGTGCATGGTTGGATTCAAGCTAATGCCCTAAATCTTGTAAGGTATTGTTGGATAGGAATACTTCCACTTGAACCCATGTCTTCATCTCAGTTAAAGAATACAAATCTTTATACATTTGCTTTGACAAAAGTCACTTTATAACCTTATTTGTAACACCCCTAACCCGTATCCATCGTCAGAACATGGTTACAGAGTATTACCAGAATTTACAGAACAATAACATATAATTCATGTCATTTACTGTTCATAACTGAAACTAATCATATCATCCCTTGAATGGACCATCGAAGCCCAATTTAAGCATTAGAATCAAGTCGGGACTAAATCGGGATCTCAAAAATTTTTCGCAAAATATCAAAATTTTTCTTATATACAAGGGTCACACACCCGTGTGAGTAGGCCGTGTGGCTCACACGGTCAAATGACACGCCCATGTTCTAGACCATGTGGGCATTCAATGTGAGGCACACGGCCGTGTCCCAGCTCGTGTCTATACCCGTGTAACTCTCTGACTTAGGTCATACGGCCAGCCACACGCCCGTGTTCTAGGCCATGTGACACACACGGTTGAGACACACGCCTGTGTGTCTAATTCAGAGCATTCTGTTTTTCAAATTTTAAGATGCAGGGGACACACTGCCAAACCACATGCCCATGTACCAGGTCGTATATCACACACGATCAAGACACACGTCCGTGTGTCTACCCGTGTGCACAAAATAAAGCTATTTCCTAGCTTTATTTCTCACCCAAATTTGCCAACAACCTACACCAATACTTGCAAATATATACCAACCAATTCAAGCATTATAACCAAGCCGACTTTAACATCTAACATGATATGTTATCACATGCATTCATGTTTCAAATCTTACCTTTTATAGACATACATATTTAACATAATTCAATCAAACCATACTAAACATATAGGTAATTACCATGATATAACCTTATAAATATACCGAAACAAACTATCACTAGCCATTCCAATGGCTAGATTACAAACAACCAATTACAAGCCAACAATTAACTAAGTTAACCTATACATGCCATTATACCAAAATAAGTTTACTATTTATACCAAATAAGCTGGTGGATAGTGTGATGATGCTCCGACTGATTTCCAACCTTTACGAGCTTCCGAGCACTATAAAACAGAGAAAAGTAAACCAAGTAAGCATTTCAAAATGCTTAGTAAGTTCGTATAACATGAATTTAACTTACCAATTATATTCATTTAAATATGCATAATAATAATATGCTTCCCAACAAATTGGCAAATTTGCCTAATCACATACACTCAATTAAACAAGTTAGTCACATGTTTCACATGTACATCAAATAAACATGGATGAGCTCATCATATTACAAACTTTCAGGTATTCAAAAACTTTCGAGACATAATTCCTTTAATACCATAATTTTCTCCTGTCAGGAGTTTTATCCGTTGATTTACTAAAATATCGATGGATACTCAGGTAGTATACGCGAAGTATACAATTTAGTGATCTGTCAATTCGTATTCAGGGGTACCCAATTAGGGCACATAATCAGGAAGTACACTCTCGAGCATTGTAACGGGAAGCTCACACAGAGCCATTTTAGGAAGCTCATAAAGAGTCTATTGGGAAGCTTATCCGGGCTATATAACGAGAAGCTCATAAGAGCTATAATCGGGAGGTTCACAAAGAACCATATCGGGAAGCTCACGAAGAGCCATGTAACGAGAAGCTCCGAATAGCCAATATCGGGAAGTTTAAGCGAGCACTATCGGGAAGCTCACAAAGATCCAATTTAACGGAAAGCTCATGAAGAGCCTATAATCGGGATGCTCGTAGGAGCTAAGGTGTGTCCACAACAAATGTAGGATCACAACCTATCGGGACGCTCCAAAGAGCTGTAACGGGAAGCTCGTAAGAACCATATCACGGGAAGCTCGCAAGAACCATATCACGGGAGGCTCGAGAGGGCTAATACGAGATGCTCTTTTGAGCTGTGGTGTGTCCGCAACATATGCAAGACCACAACCAATTCGGGAAACTTGTATCCATCGATTTTCATTTATTCAAACGGGACTTAACAATTCTCGGGCATATCAGATATATAATCAATTTCATATACATAACAAATTTATAATTCACATATACAACATTCAATTCAAACATGAAAATATACACAATTTAGTTACACCAACTTACCTCGATACTTGTTCATATATGAAAATCTACTAATCCGACACTTTTTCTTTTCCTCTATCTAACTTTGTATTTGAGTTTTCTGGATCTATATAAATGAATTTTAACATCAATTTAATCCATTTCATACTCAATTTAATTCAATTTACATCCTAGGCAAAATTACCATTTTGCCCCTATTCTTTTCATAAATGACAATTTTGTCCCTAGGCTCGGAAAATGAAATTCATACAATTTATTCCTTATTCCAAGCCTAACCGAAATTTTCATATAACATTTACAGCACATATATTTCATAAAAATTAGAAATTTTCCATGAATTTTACATTTTTACAATTTAGTCCCTAAATCACAATTTCATAAAAATTCACTTTACAAAAGTTGTTTATCTATCAACAACCTTTCATTTTCTACCATAAATTTCAAAATTTCAACATATTTATCCATGGAAAAATTTCTATACTTTGATATCTTTACAAATTAGTCTTCAAAATTGGTAGATTAAGCTATTCCGATCTCAAAAATATAAAAATTACTAAAAACGAGACAAGAATACTTACCCAATTAAGCTAAGAAAGCTTGCTTTCTCTTTCCTAGGGTTTCCATGTATATTTTGGGGAAGAAGATGATATAAAATGATGTTATTTCTTTTTAATTCATTTATCATCTTTTAATTATTTTAGTTTCCAATTTAGTCCTTGCCTTTTTCTAATTTTCCATGGATGATTCATCAAAAATATCTACTAACTTTTCTTTAATGGTCTAATTACCATATAATGACCTCAATTTTTGAATTCCATAGCTATTTTGTACTTATAGCTATTAGAGCTCAACTTTTGCATTTTGTGCAATTTGGTCCTTTCCATAAGTAAACACATAATCGGCAAAATTTTCTTATCAGAATTTTCATATAACTTTTCTATCATAATGCAAACCATGCAATAATATTAAAATAAATTTTCTTTTTAACTCGGATTTGTGGTCCCGAAACCACTATTCCGATTTCACTGAAAATGGACTGTTACAACTCCCCCCCTTAAAGAATTTTCGTCCTCGAAAATCTTATCAGTAAAGAGATTTGGATATTGCTTTCTAATGGTATCCTCATGTTCCCAAGTAACTTCTTCTATACCATGTTGTTGCTAGAGAACTTTCACTAAAGCCACTTTTTTATTTCTTAACTTTTTTGTCTCACGTGCTAAAATTTTGATCGGTTCCTCACTGTATGTCATGTCAGGCTGAATCTCAACTTCTGCCGGAGAAATAACATGTGAATGATCTGATCAATATCGTCGTAACATAGACACGTGGAAAACATTATGAATTCTGTCAAGTTTTGGTGGTAATGCCAACCGATATGCAACAGGTCCTATTCTTTCAATAATCTTATATGGCCCGATGAATCGTGGACTCAATTTTCCTTTTCGACCAAATCGGAGAACTTTCTTCCAAGGTGATACTTTCAAAAATACCTTGTCGCCGACCTGAAATTCTATCTATTTTTGTTTAAGATCAACATAAGACTTTTGACGATCAGAGGCTGCTTTCAAACTATCTCAAATTACTCACCTTTTCTTCAGTCTCACGGACTAAGTCAACCCCGTGTATCTTTTTCTCACTGAGTTTTGTCCAGTACAATGGAGTTCTAAATTTACGACCATATAGAGCCTCATACGGTGCCATTTTAATACTAGACTAATAACTATTATTATATGCAAATTCAACCAAAGGTAGATATTTTTCCCAGTTACCTTCGAATTCTAAAATACAACATCGGAGCATATCTTCTAAAATCTGTATTACACGTTCAGATTGACCATCAGTTTGATGATGAAATGCAGTACTAAAATGTAACTGCGTACCCAAATCTTCTTGCAATTTGCTCCAAAATCTAGATGTAAATCGGGGATCTCTGTCTGAAATGATGGAAACTGGCACTCCATGTAGTCTGACAATCTCGAAAACATATAATTCAATCAATCTATCCAGGGAAAAATTCATACGTATTGGAATAAAATGTGCGGATTTCGTTAAACGGTCAACGATTACCCAGATAGCATCTTTCTTCTTTGGAGACAGGGGTAACCCTGATACAAAGTCCATGGTAACTTTTTTCCATTTCCATTCCGGTATTGTAACTGACTGTAATAATCCCGAAGGCAACTGATGTTCAGCTTTTACTTGCTGACATATCAAACATTTAGATACAAATTCAGAAATATCCCGTTTCATTCCTGGCCACCAATACATCTTTTTCAAATCATTGTATATTTTGTTACTACCAGGATGAACAGACATAATACCATTATGACCTTCATGTAGAATCTTCTGTACCAGTTTTGAGTTCTTCGGTATACATATTCTGCCTCTGAATAATAGACAACCATCAAAATTCAACTCACACTGTTCTCATTTAGCTTGTAATTCATCATCACTCTTCTGAGTTTCATAGATCTGTTACAGAAATGTCAGTTTAGCTTTTAATTCAGCTATGATTGAACCATCTTCTGACAATGACAATCGGGTATTCATTGCTCGCAAGGCAAATAAATACTTTCTGCTTAGAGCATCAACAACTACATTGGCTTTTCCTGGATGATAGTCAATAACAAGATCATAATCTTTCAATAATTCAAGCCACCTGCGCTGTCTCAAGTTCAAGTCTTTCTGTGACATCAAATACTTCAAGCTCTTGTGATCAGTAAAGATGTGACATTTTTCACCAAACAGATAATGTTGCCATATTTTTAGTGCAAACGCAATGGCTGCCAATTCAAGATCATGTATCGGGTAATTTCTTTCATGTGGTTTTAGCTGTTTAGAAGCATAGGCTATTACTTTACCTTCTTGCATCAATACACAGCCTAAACCATTCAACGATGCATCACTGTAAATTATAAATTCTTTACCTGATTCAGGCTGAACTAACACAGGTGCTTCTGTCAATAAGGCTTTCAATCTATCAAAACTCTGCTGACATTTATCAGACCACTCAAATTTTACATCTTTCTGTAACAAGCGAGTCATCGGAGATGTAACAACCTGGTTTAAACCCTAGTCAGAACAGTGGTTTCGAGACCACAAATTTGAGGTCAAAATAATATTTTAATATTATTCTCTGTGTTTACGGTATGTGTTATGGCCTGTGTGAAATTTCTGTGTGAAGATTTTATTGATTGTGTTCTTAATTAGCAAAAAGGACTTAATCGCATAAAGTGTAAAATGCTGTGTGCTGATTGTTAAGTGCTTAATTGTTGTTGTCGTTATAATGAGGAGGACTTATGATGCAATTTGGCCATAATTGAGTATAGTGGACGGCATTAAATGATAACATATATGTTTTATATGTTAAAATTATAAGTTAAAAATTTATATTATTTTATATTATGTTAAGGTTATAATAAAACAAATTAAGAGATAGTGGGGGGTGTTCATCTTCTTCCACCGAATGTTGAAGAAGAAATAAGGGTTCTTAAGCTTTCAAATATTCGACACACATTTTAGCTCAATCAAGGTAAGTTTTGAGCTCGATTTTTGATGATTTTTACGTTTTTGAAATTATTGCTTTATGCTCTACAAAACCCGTTCTTTAATTTTAGAATTTGATAAATATTTTGAGATGTGCCATTGATGAATTCATGAGCTTTGTGAAGTTTGGTGATGGATTATGGAAGATATATGTTTGATTAACATAATTTGTCTTTGGAGTTTTGTTGAATTTGAGTATTTTGGACTCAATTGAGAAAAGTGTAAATTGAGGGACTAAAATGTAAAATAAATGAAGTGTGTGGGTTTGTATGAACAAAAGGAAAATTCGGCTAGGCTTATGCTAGGTGAAATTATGTGAATTTGATGATTTTGTGAATTAAGGACTAAAGTGTCGAAATGTGAAAATGTGAGGGCTATTTTGTAAAATGCCCTAAATATATGTGTTTGGATTGAATTGAATGAATTGGTGATTGAATGGATTGAATTTGAATGTGTATAGACCAAGAGAGGAGAGGTTCGGATCGAGATCGAGGCAAAGACAAAGTGCTCGATTAATCGACTGTTTTGGTATTCCGACGTCCGAGGCAAGTTCGGACATAATACGTATATTTAGCTATGTTTAATGTTACGAAATGAATGGTATGATATTATTGAAATGTGAATGCTATGTGAGGGCTCGAGTTATGCGGCACTAAGTGTGCGTATTCGGAAATGTGACCGAGATGATTGGCACTGTGTGTGCGAATTGATATAAGCTTTGGCTTTATGGTTGGCACTGTGTGTGTGATACCGATTTAAGATCGGTTTGATATGGATGCACTAAGTGTGCGATGCTAATTAAGTTTCGGCTAACTATTTGGGCACTAAGTGTGTGAATAAATCGAAGAAGAGACGAAAGTTGATCGAAATGAAGTAGTGAGTATTGAGTAGCAAATGTAATTGATAACTAAGTGTTGGCTAAGGTACGTTCGGAACCTATGTGGTGAATGAGACTATGAATGAGTTATGAAAGGTTGATTGAACATATTAGTTTTGGGATGGTTTGATATATGTGATTGTGAAATAATCTATGTGATGGTTGGTTTTGGTATAATGTATTATGTTACGAACTTACTAAGCTTTTGAAAGCTTACTGTGTGATTGTTTCTCTATTTTACAGTGTCAATAAAGCTAGCTCGGATCCGAGGATCGTCAGCATCTCTATCACACTATCGGCAATCTATTTTGGTACTTTTGGAAAGATGTATATATATTTGGAATATGGCGTGTATAGGCTAGTAGTTTTGAAACATGTTTGAGATGTGTAAATAGCCATGTGATGTGGCTAGATTAATGTTGGAAATAAGCATATGTGGTTTTAGTATATGAAGTATGTTTTGGTATATCTTGATGGTAATGATAATGGCTTATGGATGGTAAGCTTAGTGATGAATTGATGCTATTGTGATCTAGTGATATTGTGATTGTATCATGCTTGGTAGTGCATGTGTTTTAGTTGTGAAATTTGGTTTATAAGTTAGCATGTTTAGAAATGAGATTGGATGGGATGTTAGGTTGATCATTTGACATGTATTTGGTTGCCAAATTGTGTGTGGAAAGATGTTTAATTGTGCTTGTAGGGTTGACCCTTGTATGGGTGGCAAATTGGCCTTGCAAATGGCCTATTTTGCATTCATGGCCAAGAGACACGGGCGTGTGTCTCTACTGTGTGGTTTAAGGATCACTTCTAGGTGTGTCTGGACAGGGTACACGGCCGAGGCCCACGGGCGTGCATGGTGGCCGTGTGATCAAGTCAGTAGCTAGCCTAAGTATGCACGGCCACAGTACACGGACGTGCCTAGTAGCCGTGTGAATAAGTCAGTATATTGCCTAAGAGTACACGGCCTTAGCACACGGGCGTGCCTTGTGGCCGTGTGAAGAAGTCAGAATACATGCTCTGTTTTGACACGGCCTGGACACATGGGTGTGTCTGGTGATCGTGTGAGGCACACGACCTGATTGCACGGGCGTGTGACCTCAACAGTGTTGAAGAATAATTGAAATTATGAAAACTATTGTAAGTGTTCGGTTTAGTCCCGACCCCTTCCTAGCATGTGTTTAAGGTCTCGCGGACCTCAATAAGGGACTATATGATTATGTTGTGATATGTTTTAATGATGATTGACTCCGTGTAGTTAATTGGATGAGAAATGTTCTGTTTGTTCGGTAATGCCTCTTAACCTTATTCCGGTGACGGTTTCAGGTTAGGGGTGTTACAGGAGAAGCTATCATTGAAAATCCTTTAACAAACCTCCGATAATATCTAGCTTGTAACACCCCAAACCCGGCCTAGACGTTATGGTTAAATCTGGCGGTCTCACATTGAAGTATTTTTCAAAAACATAGTTTCTTTAGAAAATCCATTCTATTATTAAATCTCATTTATGAATCTTAACAGAAGTCTAGGGAATCTTGTTCTTTTAAAACTCAAGTTGTTTTTAGAAAAACATTGATCATATCAGTTTGTTACTAAACCTTAAAACCATGTTTGAGGCGGAAGCTTTTATAGTATGTTACGAAACGTGGTGTTTTGGAAAACAATTATCTTTTGAAAAAAAAAACCGCATCCTACTACTACTCAGATGTGAATTGAAATAAATAAAATCCATCCCCAAATTAAAAGTTAAAATTTAAAGAGGCCTTATTACAAAACAAATACCCAAATTAAAATTATTGGAAATAAAACTCAAATATAAAAACATGTGCGGTTGTATGGCCACCTCCGAATCCCTCGCAGCACCGATCTGCCTAAGACTGGGTATTACCTACACAGATAAACAAAGGGGTGAGTTTACGAAAACTCAGTGTGTAACCCCATACAAGCAAAATGCCAATCATGCCATAGGCAAGTACAGTCTTGGCCTAAGCCCAAATCAATAATGATTCGATTCGATTCGATTCGGTTTAGTTGGGCCTTAGCCCATAACTGATTAGGCATGCGATCGTAAATCCTACCCATCCGGCCTCTACACTCCACTCCGCCCATTTAACACTCCATGTGGGGATAAAATCACCCACCCATCCCTACACTCCAAAAATTAGCACCGATTGCGACTAAAAGCGATATTTGCGATGAGAGCCGCCATTACTGATACACTTCCTCCAATCATAATTATCCCATCCCCATGCAACATATCATACAAGTATGCAACATATATATCGTGGCATGCTCATATAAGTCATACATAACATAGCATACAGTCATTTTACAACATAGGGGTATAACAGTCATTTTTTATCAGTTTGGGGTCTAGGTATACTTACCGACCCATCAGCAGGTCCACAGTCGTCTCGGGCGACCCGTGCAACCTTTACAGTAAAATAGTGAAAATGGGCCCAAGGCCCATAATGCGAGCCCATGTGGGCCCACATAGCCCAGAATTGGCCTCGGTCATGACAATTACACAGTTTGGCCCAATTTTCTCCACACGTTCGTGTGGTTTACTCGTGTGGGGCCCACAAGCCTGTTGGGCCCACACGACCCATTTCGGCCCAATATGGCTCCAAAAACGGCCTAAGACCACAAAATCACTCATGGTGGTCTCAACAGTCTAACGCCCACGGTTTATGCGCTTGGTTTACCACACGAGCGAACGCACGCTCGTGTAGCGTCAAGTGTCATACTTTTTTCGGCTTTTGCCGGTTTACGATTTGGGCAGTGTTTACACACCTGGTTTCGATTCGTCACGAACAGTCGCTCAAGCACTCACCAACCTACATTTGGTCAATCAAACACCACTATCAGTCCTACTTTACGGTTAACAAGAAACCTGAAATCAATAATCCAATCATAGCGTAGCGTTACCTTCAATCGAACCACTGCGATTCCCACGAATCTTAGCCTCTAGTGATTGATTAGGAGTTCCCTGAATCCTTCCTTAACTGCCATACACTTGCTATCAGTTATCACTTAAGGCAGAAGAAGAAAGGGAATAATGATTCATTTATTGTACTTACCGAAAGAGAGTATGAGAACCGAATAGTGAAAGGATTCGGCATTAACACAGCCCTTCACCCTCGATTTAAAGCTGTCCAAAAACAGTTAAACAAACCCCACTTTAGTAATCTCAAAAGCCGAAACTTCAAGTGCCAAACTCACTTACCGAAAAGAAAGGAGCAAAGTCAATCGGTGAAGGGGAAAGAATGGTTTCGGCAGTGATTAGGACTGGAAATCGGTAGCACAACACTTGAGGGAGAGAAAGAAGAGAATCGGTTTAGGGGAGAAGAGGTTTCAGCAGAGGGAAAAGAAAAAATGAAAAAGGAAAGAAGGTATATTCGGCCACTAGAAGAACTACTTGAGAAAGGAAACAAGAATAGGCACTTGAGGGAGGCAATATTCGGCCAAAGAAAGTTGTCAAAATAGCAAAAATGTGAGATAAAAGAATATGCCAAAATTCCTTACCACATTCGGCCTCTGAAGCAAAAAGAGAAAAACACCAAAGGGAAAACAAAAATGAGGCATACCACTCTTGGTCGAATTCTTGAGTGCCCAGAGTCCATATTCGGCACAACATTCCCTCTCCCCTCATCCCTTGATTTTCTCCTAAAATCCCTCCTCAAACCTCTCCATCTGATCACACCTCCCCTCAACCACTCAATTTGAATTCCTCTCAACCACTCTAGTGTTTCAGTCAAACCACAACACCTTCCACAGCACAGCAGCAAAATATATACTCCACTGCTCCCACCAAGATTCGAACACCAGTCCTCTAGCATAGATAACACGCCCCTATCCCCCTAGACCAGCAGGCTTTTTATGTCATGCTTTACCCACAATAATTTAAAAGCCTACTAACTATAGGCAAGGGTTTTATTCCTTAAAAACAAAATTTTTGCACAAGCCCAGGCTTGAACCCAGGACTTCTCAGACACTCCCAAACACACCCAAATCACTTAACCACTGAACCAGACAAGTATTTGTGCTAAAAACATGCAAAGATAAATACTTAGATTTTTGGGACGTTACACAACCAGTCCCAGAAAACTTCTCACTTCAGACACATTCTTTTGTGGTTTCCAATTAACAATAGCTGAAATTTTATTCGGCTCCACCCTGATACCTTTAGCAGATACTATATGTCCAAGAAAACCAACTTTCCGTAACCAAAATTCACATTTACTAAATTTAGCATACACTTTTTTTCACGCAGTGTTTGCAGCACTATTCTCAAATGACCAGGATGTTCATTTTCATTTCGGGAGTATACCAGGATATCATCAATAAATACTACTACAAACCTATCTAAATACGGTCTGAAAATTCTGTTCATTATATCCATGAATACTGTAGGTGCATTTGTCAAACCAAATGGCATCACAAGAAACTCATAGTGTCCATACCTAGTTCTGAAAGCTGTCTTCGGTACATCTGAGTCTTTCACTTGCAACTAATAGTATCTAGAACGGAGATCTATTTTAGAAAACACAGTGACACCTTTTAGCTGATCAAACAGATCATCAATTCGAGGCAATGGATACTTGTTCTTGATTGTAACCTTTTTGAGTTGCCTGTAATCAATACACAACCTCAATGATCCATCTTTCTTCTTTACAAACAAAACTGGTGCACCCCAAGGTGAAAAACTGGGTTGAGCAAAGCCTCTGTCAGTAAATTCTTATAATTGTACTTTCAACTCTTTTAATTTGGTAGGATCCATTCTATAGGGTGCTATGGATATCGGTGTTGTCCCCGGAACAAGATCTATAGAAAATTCCACCTCTTTGACTGGCGGTAATCCAGGTAATTCTTCTGGAAATACATCAGGAAATTCACAAACAACCGGCACTGACTGAATCTTCGACTCATATACTTTAGCATCCAACACATAAGTAAGATAAACATCATACCCTTTTCTGACATATTTCTATGCTGATATCGCTGAAATAACATTAGGTAACCCATCCAGTTTATCAGATTCAACATGAAGTAACTCACCATTCTGACACTTTAATATAATGTATTTCTGTTTACAATTCACCACTGCATCATGCTAAGTTAATCAGTCCATTCCCAAGATTACATTAAATTCATCAAAGGGCAGTAACATCAAATCAGCCGAGAAACAATAACCTTTTACCATCAATGGACAATTTTTACAAACTTTATCCACCATAACATACTGGCCCAGGGGGTTTGAAACTTTAACCACAAATTCAGTGAATTCAACAGGTAAATTTTTAACAAACACTAAATTTGTGCATATGTATGAATGTGTTGAACCAGGATAAATCAAAGTAGTTATATTAGTGTCAAGAAGAGAAAGTGTACCAGTAATGACGTCTGGTGCAGAGGCATCCTCTCTTGTACGTATAGCATATGTCCTTGCTGGTGCTTTGGTTTCAGATTTAACTATTGAATCTTTTGTCACACCTCGGCTACCATTAACATTTTCAGGGTGTCGGGGTGGTCTGCTTCTCGAGGCAGAATTGTTTGGCCTAGAGGTCTGAACAGTATCTTTTAGAGGCTTTTCTGGGCAGTTTCTGAGATAGTGGTCAAAAGAACCACATCTAAAGCAAGCTCCGCTTTTTATGCGGCATTCACAGAAATGCAATTTATTGCAATGTTTGCATCTTGGTTTAGGACTTCCAACACTTCCTACACTTGTAACGGATGGAGACGGAGATCTTGGATTAGGGCGTTGAGAGCCTCGTTCTCTTCCAGAATACACCGTAAATGTAGTAGAACGATCATAGTGTTTCTTTGATTTCTTTGAAACAGATGCTTCTGATTTCCCCATAGATCTCTTGTTAGAAATCCGAGCTTCTCTTTCTGCTTGTTTCTTTTCTTTACTTAATTCCTCGGTTTTGTGTGTTCGATCGACCAATACCATAAATTCCCTTAATTCAAGAATTCCAATCAATAACTTGATATCTTAATTTAATCCTTCTTCAAAATGTTTACACATATCAACCTCAGTCAGAACCCATTCTCTGGCATACTTGCTCAATCTAACGAATTCTCGTTCGTATTCAGATACTGTCATGCTTCCCTGTTTGAGCTCTAAAAATTCTTTCTTTTTCTGATCCAGAAATATCTGACTAATATACTTCTTTCTAAATTCTATATGGAAGAATTCCCATGTAACTTTTTCCCTTGGCACAATAGAAATCAAAGTATTTCACCATTGATAAGCTGCGTCTTTCAACAATGATACAACACATTTTAGGCACTCAGCTGGTGTGCATGATAATTCATCCAAAACCCTGATGGTATTTTCTAACCAAAACTCATCCCTTTCCAGATCATCTTCGGCAGTAGCCCTAAATTCTTCTGCCCCATAGTTACGAATTTTATCTACCAGAGGCTTACCAGTTCTAACAGGTTCATTACCTTGTGGCATATCAGGAACCAGTTGAGGAGCAGGAGGGGGAGGTTGTTGCACAGTAGGATTTGTTCTCAAAAATTCTGTAAACAACTCATTCATCATTTGGAAGAAGGCTTCTTTTGCCTCCTCACCTCGGCTGTAACACCCCATACCCGAGTCCGAGACTAAGACTGGATACGAGACATTACCATGCTTGAACTCACTTAAACATGTACTTACGGGCTATAAAATTTCGTTCCGAATTAAAAACTTCTCTTTTTTAGTCAAATTAGATATTTCATGGGCCTACGAGGCCTCAGACTTACGTCCCAAAACTTTCGAAACTCATGCGAAACTTTCTCTCCAAGCGGGGTTACACGTCAGTGTGACTTGGGACACGCCGTGCACCCCTAAAACATGCCCGTGTCTTTCACTGTGGTGGATCTTGGCAAATTACACACGGCCGACACGCCCGTGGCCCCAAACCGTGCCTAAAACCCTGACGATTCTCGCCAATGCCCCACGGCCAAGGCACACGCCGTGCTTACCACCCGTGGTGTACAGCGACTATCTTAACACGGCCTAGAGTCTAGACACACGCCTGTGTAGCTGGCCGTGGCCTATTCTCGACTTAAGATACAAAGGTGCAGAGGTGCACACGGCCTGACACGCGCCCGTGTGTCCATCCGTGTGGGCACTTAGAGGATATTTACCAAGCCAATTGCCACCACTGAAATCAAGACCAAACTCATGCTCAATTCAGCAACTCAAGTATTACATCTAACATGAACAAGGATGCATACTTCATTGATAGATTAAAACATACATACTTAGTCATTCATGACTCATCTCTTTGGCCATATACAAAAAGAATGCTAAGCTTGATAGCCAACACTTTATCTAGTTTTAAAACATAAATCAAAATGAAATGTCTCCTATACATGCCATACTTAATATAAACAACTTGGATATACCAAAATAGCGATTGATAGTGTGCTCCGAGCTCCGATGACGATGATCCACGAGATTAGCTAGGCGGGACTACATGGAAAGAAAGAATAAAGGACGTAAGCATTTAGCTTAGTAAGTTTGCATGTAATTCTCATAGCAATATATTTGCTTAACATTAACCATTCATCATAAATAATGGCAATATGAATCTCAAGTATTCAAGCTTACTTACTCTTACTGATTCTTACATATCTCATGGTACTTACTATTCTCATGCTCAAATCACAGTAAACAATATACCTATATCACTTGATCACATAGATCGGTATACTTTACTATGATAAGTATAATCTCAACTTCATCATTCATATCATGAATAATACTCTTAACTAGCATAACTTGATAATAACTTTACTTACTTAACTTTCTTACTATATCCTTTGAGCTTTACTCTCTTGCCCGATGAATTTCTATGAATAATCGAGGATACTGAATCTCATCCCACATAACTCGATGCCAAAGCCATATCCTCGATATGGTCTTACATGGGATCTCTCATCTTGGTATTGATGCCATGTCTTGACATGGACTTACTAAAAGTCTTCCTTGTGTGTTCCCTTGGGAACTTACCATTGCCATGTCTTGACATGGTCTTACTTGGTATCTTTACTCATGAACTGGTCAATGGCGAGCCTTGGCTTGGACTTACATGAAATCTTTCTTGTTACTCACCAATGCCATGCCTTGGCTTGGACTTACATGGAATCTCTACCTTATGGTAGCTTTTCAATGCCAAGACTTGTCTTGGACTTACATGACATCTCTGCTTGGAGACTCACCAATGCCATGCCTTGGCTTGGGCTTACATGGGTCTTCATCTCATAATAACTCTTCAATGCCAAGACTTGTCTTGGACTTACATGATAACTTGCTTGATTGCCGATGCCATGCCTTGGCTTGGTCTTATACGGACTTTCTTATCTCGTGTGGTAGATCGAGTATCCTAAGTAATTCAACTTCAATCGGGACTTTCTCATGCTTTATCTCATTAGTTTCTTTATTTAACATAGCAATAAGCATTTCTATGGTAATAATGTACATTATACTAAGCAATTCAATGATAATAATCATAAAGCTTAGAAATCATACAAACTTACCTCAATATACAAAATGTATGTAGATATGTAATTTAGTCCTCGACTTTGTTCTTGCCTCGGTTTCGATCCGAGCTTCATTTTTCTTGATCTATAATAATAATTAGATCATTTAATACTCATATTGACTAAATTGACTCTTAACTCATACTTTGGCAAAATTACTATTTTGCCCCTAAACTTTCTCTTATTTACACTTTTGCCCCTAGGCTCGTAAAATAATTCTCATTCAACTTTCTTAAACATCATGTTTAGCTGATTCATTTTCTCTACTATAACAATCATCAATTCTCACTATTTCTAATAGGTATGAACAATTTCATAACTATTACAAATTAGTCTATACTATCATTTTTCATGAAATTCACTAAGGAAAAGATGTTTATCTAACATCAAACTCCCATAATCTTCCATAAAATATCATTTTACATGCATGATACACATGGGTAGATTTTTGAACATGCTTCTTAGCTCATCTTATAGCTAAAAATAGCTAATTCATAATACGAGGACTCTAAAAATACGAAGAATATTAAAAACGGGGCTAGGATGACTTACTTGCAAGCTTCAAAAATTTGAAGAACCCTAGCTATGGAGTCTCCCAATTTTCGGCACAAGGAAGAAGATGAATGAAATTTTTATCATCTTTTTCCTATTTTAATCATTTAATTGGTAAATGACCAAAATGCCCTTCTCTTTAAAAATTTACAAACTACTAACTCTTGTCCATTTTTGTCCAATAATTATAATTTGGGAAAATTGCTATTTAAGGACTTCTAATTAATATTCTAAAGCTATTTCATACAAAAAGCTTCTAGAAACTCATATTTTGCAACTCTTGCAATTTAGTCCTATTTGATCATTCCATGTCAATTTCACAAAATTTCTACCTGGAACTTTAATACTATCATGCAAACATGTCATAAACCTTAAGAACTCAATTTACTAACTTTCATTTGTGGTCTCGCACCACTTATTCGACTAGGCCCCCGAATCGAGAACATTACAATTCTCCCCTCTTAGGAATTTTCGTCCTCAAAAATCTTACCAGCAAACAGGTTTGGATACTGGTTTCTCATGATTCCTTCTGGTTCCCACGTAGCTTCTTCTATTCCATGTCTTTGCCACAATACTTTTATCAGGGCAATACTTTTATTTCTTAGCTGCTTGACTTCTCGAGCTAAAACCTTAATTGGTTCTTCACCATAAGTCATGTCGGGATGAATCTCTATCTTTGACGGGGTAATTACATGTGAAGGATCTGATCGGTAGTGTCGGAACATGGACACGTGAAACACATCGTGAATCTTTTCTAACTCTGATGGCAAAGCCAATCGATAAGCTACCGGCCCAACTTTCTCGGTAATCTCATACGGTCCAATAAAACGTGGACTTAACTTGCCTTTCCGGCCAAATCTGAGAACTTTTCTCCATGGTGACACTTTCAAGAAAACTTTATCTCCGACTTGATACTCTATCTCTTTTCTCTTTAAGTCCGAATAGGATTTCTGCCTATCTGATGCAGCTTTTAAACATTCTCGTATCACTTTCACTTTCTCTTCAGCTTCTCTAACCAAATCAACCCCGTGAATTTGGTCTTCCTTGAGTTCAGTCCAATATAGAGGCGTTCGGCACTTACGCCCATATAAAGCCTCATAAGGCGCCATCTTTAAACTCGACTAAAAACTATTATTGTAGGCAAATTCTACCAATGGGAGAAACTTTTCCCAATTGCCTCGAAATTCGAGAATACAACATCTGAGCATATCCTCGAGTACTTGAATTAACCTCTCCGACTGACCGTCAGTTTGAGGATGAAAAGCGGTACTAAAGTTCAACTTTGTACCCAAGGCCTCTTGTAACTTCTTCCAAAATCTGGATGTAAACCTCGGATCTCTATTGAGATGATTGACAATGGACCACCGTGAAGCCTTACTATTTCTGAAACGTACAAGTTTGCCAACTTGTCTAGTGAGTAATCAACTCGTACATGTATAAAATGGGCTGACTTCGTAAGTCTATCAACCACGACCCATACAGCATCTTTCTTGCTCGGAGATAATGGTAAATCCGTTACAAAATCCATAGTAATACGTTCCCATTTCCACTCCGAAACCAAAATGTGTTGAAGCAAACCCGAAGGTACTTGGTGTTCAGCCTTTACTTGCTGACAAATCAAGCATTTGGAAACAAACTCTAAAATATTTTTCTTCATTCTCGGCCACCAATACTGTTGCTTTAAGTCATTAAACATTTTGGTACTACTCAGATGTACAGATAAACATCTGTTATGTTCCTCATGCAAAATTCTCTGAATAAGCTTGTCCTTTCTCGGTACACAAATTCTATCTTTGAACATCAGACTTCCATTGGGACTAATCCGGAAATTAGACTCAACATCTGTCTCGTACTGAGCTCTCTTGACTTCCAATTCACTATCTTCTTTCTGAGCCTCAAAAATCTCTTGGAGGAATACTGGTCTAGCTTTCAACTCAGCTAAAATAGAACCATCAGTGGATAAAGTCATCCATGAATTTATTGCCCTAATGCAAATAGGGACTTTCTACTCAAAGCGTCGGCGACCACATTCGCCTTCCCAAGATGGTAGTCAATGACCATCTCATAGTCTTTTATCAACTCTAACCATCTCCGCTGCCTTAAGTTCAACTCTTTCTGTGTCATCAAGTACTTCAAACTTTTGTGATCGATGAAAATCTGACATCTCTCACCATATAGGTGGTGTCTCCATATCTTCAATGCGAAGACTATGGTTGCCAACTCTAGATCATGGGTCGGATAATTCTTCTCATGTGGCTTCAACTGTCTTGAGGCGTAAACAATCACTTTGCCTTCTTGCATAAGTACACAGCCTAATCCATTTAAGGATGCATCACTGTAAATCACAAATTCTTTCCCTGTCTCAGGTTGTACTAAAACTGGAGCTTCTGTTAACATCACTTTCAGTTTCTCGAAACTTTGTTGGCATCTTTCTGTCCACTCAAACTTCACATTTTTCTGTAACAATTTAGTCACCAGGGTTGCAATCATAGAAAACCCCTTGACGAATCGTCTATAATAGCTTGATTAGGCCTAGAAAACTTCTAACCTTAGAGACATTTCTCGGTGGATTCCAGTCCATTATGGCGAAATCTTACTTGGATCTACTCGGACTCCATCTCCGAGACAATATGTCCCCGAAATCCACGCTTCCTTGAGCCAAAATTCACTTTTCTTGAACTTGGCATACAACCGATTTTCTCGTAGAATCAGTAAAGCGTAAAGTAGGTGCTCGGCATGCTCATTCTCATCTCGGGAATAAATCAAGTATGTCGTCAATGAAAACGACTACAAACTTGTCGAGGTATGGTCTAAAAATGCGGTTCATTAAGTCCATGAATGCGCAGGAGCATTGGTCAAACCAAAAGGCATGACTAAAAATTCATAATGGCCATACCTTGTTCGAAAAGCTATCTTAGACACATCGATTCCTTTACTCTTAACCGATAGTACCACGATCTCAAGTCTATTTTGGAGAACACGGTGGCTCCTTTCAATTGATCGAACAAATCATCGATCCTAGGCAATGGGTACTTATTCTTCACCGTCACTTTATTAAGTCGACGACGGTAATCTATGCACAATCTCATGGTGCCATCTTTCTTTTCACAAATAAACCGGAGCACCCCGGAGGAGAACAACTTGACCTAGCAAAGCCTTTATCATCAACTCTTGCAATCGTGACTTGACTCCTTTAACTCCGTTGGAGCCATTTCTGTAAGGAGTAATAGATATTGGTACGAAGACAGGGAACTAGCTCAATCTTTGAACTCAACCTCTCTAACTGGTGGTAGTCCTGGTAATTCTTCGGGAAAAACATCCACGTACTCACATACTATTTGTACTGACTCAATCTTTAACTCTATTTCTTTATCATTCATCACAAAGGCCAAATATGCCTCATACCCCTTGTAACACCCCTAACCCGTATCCGATGCCAGATTAGGGTTAAAGGCGTTACCAGACAGATCGGAAACTTACACAACATTTCATGCATTACATTCATCATTAACGATCATAGTGTCCTTTAGATGAGTCATCAAGACCCAAAGCATGCGTATAAATCGAGTTGGGACTAAACTGAAACACATATGAAATTTCATAAAAATTAAAGCTTTTCTAACTTTCAGGGGAGACACGCCCGTGGGAGGAGACCGTGTGCCCTCCACGGCTTCTAGACACCCCCGTGTGTCCATCCGTGTTTACATACTGACTATATCAACACAGTCACTAGGCACGTCCGTGTGCCATGACCGTGTGCTACCAGACCATATACTGACTTTTTTCAACACGGCCACCAAGCACGTCCGTGTGCTCTTAGCTAGTGACTTAGTCACTATATCAAACTTTCCTCAGAATTTATATGCAGAACTTCTCATAGGCATTCATTATCAACATTAATCATATGAACAATTATAATCACATACATATACATTTATTTGCATAGTGACTTACCTCGGATTCAGTTTATCGGAATGAAAACGGTTACTCGGTTACTTTCGCTTTCTCGCGATCTAAATCCGTTTTCCTCGGCTCTTGATCTAAACATATTCAGAATTAACCCTTTTATTCAATAGCTCATTCAATTCAATCCAAAGACACACATTTTGGACTATTTGCAATCTAGCCCTCACAATTGTACATTTTATTAATCTAGTCCATTTTTCACAAAACATCAAATTCACAAAATCCACACATATACATGCTTGGCCGAATACATATACATCACATACAAGGCCACATTTTTCATCAAATTTGCAATTTAGTCCCTTAATTTATCATTTTCTCAATTTAGCCCTATTTAGCTAAATTCATCAAAAATTCAACAACAAAGTATGTTCATCTAGCTCATATCTTTCATTTAACACCATAAATCATCAAAAAGCTTGACATATCATCAATGGCATATCACACAAACATCATCAATTCACAAAATTAATACATGGGTTTTGTAGTTCTCAAAGCAACGATTGCAAAAACGTAGAAATTATCAAAAACTGATCAAAAATACATGCCCGATTTATGCTTGAACCATGGCCGAATGAAACAAACTTAACCCTTTCTTTTTCTTTTAACTTTCGGCCAAAGAAGAGAAAATAAAAGATGAACACTCATCTTTTTTTTTGTTTTATTAATCTAAGGTTAATAATTCAATTACTAAATTGCCCATCCATTAAACATATAAGACAAATTAATACTAAGGTTATTAAGACATTCTATCATCCACTATCTCAATGATGACTTATTTTCCATATAAGGCCTTCACCTTTACAAAGCCACAACACTTTGATACTTCAACAAATAGCAAGCAACTTTCACATTTAATGCAATTCAATCCTTTTGTCAAATTAAACACACAGACGGACAAATTAACTTACGAAAATTTAACACATACTTAG
Organism: Gossypium sturtianum; assembly: GCA_025698515.1. Taxonomy (NCBI): domain Eukaryota; kingdom Viridiplantae; phylum Streptophyta; class Magnoliopsida; order Malvales; family Malvaceae; genus Gossypium; species Gossypium sturtianum. The sequence goes on along the minus strand of CM046943.1, from coordinate 31,175,548 downwards.
TCACATATCAATGGCTCAGAATATAATACTAAAATATTATTCAGACTCGGATTTTTGGTCCCGAAACCACTGTTCTGACTAGGGTATAAACCGGACTGTTACAATTCTCCCCCTTTTAGGGATTTTTGTCCCCGAAAATCTTACCATTAAATAGATTCGGATATTGCTGTTTCATTGAATCTTCCGGTTCCCACGTTGCCTCTTCAATTCCCTGCCGATTCCATAATACTTTCACTAACGGAATTTTCTTGTTTCTCAACTCTTTTACTTTACGAGCTAAGATACGGATCGATTCCTCTTCATATGACATGTCAGATCGGATTTCAATTTCAGATGGAGCAATTACATGTGACGGATCAGATCGATATCTACGGAGCATCGAGACATGAAACACATTGTGGATCTTTTCTAATTCAAAAGGCAATCTTAATCTGTATGCAACAGGCCCAACACGTTCAATGATCTCATACGGTCCGATGAACCTCGGACTTAATTTGCCTTTACGTCTGAATCGAAGCACTTTCTTCCACGGAGACACTTTCAGAAATACTTTGTCGCCAATCTCAAATTCTATATCTTTACGTTTCAAGTCCGCATAAGACTTACGACGATCGAATCGCTTTCAAACAATCTCGGATCGATTTCACTTTACATTCGAATCTTTTATCAAATCAACACCGTGTAGCTTATTTTCACCGAAGTTGGTCCAATACAGTAGAGGTACGACATTTACGTCCCATCTGAGCTTTATATGGTGCCATTTCGATACTCGATGAAAAGCTATATTGTATGCAAATTCAATCAGAGGCGAATCATCGTTCCCACGAACCATTAAACTCAAGTATACAACATCTTAACATATCTTGAGAATCGAATAATCGCATTTCAGATTGACCATCTATTTGCGGATGAAAAGTCAGATTGAAATGCGATTTTTGTGCCTAAAGCTTCTTGCGTTTCTTCCAGAATCTTGATGTAAACCTCGGATCTCTATCTGACACAATGGATAGTGGCACTCCGTGCAATCTAAAAATCTCAGAAATATATAGCTCGGCTAATCTATCAAGTGAATAATCAGATCTTACCGGAACAAAATGAGTAGATTTCGTCAGTCGGTCAACTATGACCCAAATTGCATCTTTCTTTCTCGAAGTCTGAGGCAAACCAGAAACAAAGTCCATTGTTACTCTATCCCATTTCCATTCAGGAATCAGAATCGACTGAAGCAATCCAGACGGAACTTGATGTTCGACTTTTACTTGCTGACAGACTAAACATTTCGAAACAAAGTCAGAAATGTCTCGTTTCATACTAGACCACCAGTAGTGTCGTTTCAAATCCTGATATATTTTCGTACTTCCCGGATGAACAGATAAACGACTGTTATGTGCTTCGCTCAAAATCAGCTGAATCAACTCTGGATTTCTCGGAACACAGATACGATTTCGGAATCTTAAACAGTCATCAACAACTCAAAATTCAGATTCAAAATTCACTTCATACTGAGCTCGTTTCGCTAGCAATTCATTATCTACCTTCTGAGCATCACATATTTGCTGTACAAACAATGGTTTCACTTTTAACTCAGCTAACACAGAACTATCATCAGATAAATCTATTTGAGCATTCAAAGTGCGTAGTGCAAACAATGATTTTCGACTCAGTGCATCTGCAACAACATTTGCTTTACCCGGATGATAATCTATCACAAACTCATAATATTTTAACAACTCAAGCCATCTTCTCTGACGCAGGTTCAAATCTTTCTGAGTCATTAGATACTTCAGACTTTTATGATCTGAAAATATGTGACATTTCTCACCATACAAATAATGGCGCCAAATCTTAAGTGCAAACACAATCGCAGCTAACTCGAGGTCGTGCGTCGGATAATTCTTTTCATGCGGCTTTAATTGTCTCGAAGCATAAGCTACGACTTTGCCTTCCTGCATCAAAACACTTCCCAGCCCATGTAATGAAGCATCACTGTAAATCACAAATTCTTTGCCCGATTCTGGCTGTACTAACACTAGAGCTTCCATTAACAGAGTTTTCAACTGATCAAAACTTTTCTGACATCTATCAGACCATTCAAATCTAACATCTTTCTGAAGTAATTTCGTCAATGGAGTAGCTATCACTGAAAATCCTTTCACAAATTGATGATAATAACCAGCTAGGCCCAAAAAGCTACAGACTTTAGACACGTTCCTCGGAGGTTTCCAATCCAGAATAGCAGAAATCTTGCTCGGATCAACTCGAATTCCAGAAGCTGACACAATATGCCCCAAAAAACTAACCTCGTGTAACCAGAATTCACATTTGCTAAATTTTGCGTACAATTGCTTCTCTCTCAGAGTTTGCAACACAATCCTCAGATGTTCAGTGTGCTCAGTCTCATCACACGAATAAATAAAAATGTCATCAATGAATACGACAACAAATCGATCTAGGTACGGTCTAAAAATTCTGTTCATCAGATCCATAAAAACAGCAGGAGCATTGGTTAGTCCAAATGGCATAACTAAAAACTCATAATGCCCATACCTCGTTAAAGAAAGTAGTTTTGAATATCTCGAATCCTTGACTCTTAAGCGGTAGTATCCCGATCTCGAGATCAATCTTGGAAAATACTGAGAGCTCCTTTTTAACCGATCAAATAAATCATCAATTCGGGCATGAGATATTTGTTCTTTATAGTCACCTTGTTCAACCTGACGGTAATCAATACACATCCTCATCGTGCCATCTTTCTTTTTCACAAGCAAGTAGCAGAGCACCCTAAGGCGAAACTCGGTCTAGCAAACCCTTTATCGGTCAATTCTTGTAACTGCGACTTTAACTCCTTTAACTCTGTTGGTGCCATTCTATACGGAGCTATTGAAATAGGTGTAGTACCCGGCAACAACTCAATACCAAATTCAACTTCACGTATCGGAGGTAAACCCGACAATTCTTCCGGAAACACATCAGAATATTCACAGACAACAGGCACTGACTCAACTTTCTTTTCGGATACCTTTGAATCAATCACATAAGCAAAATATACCTCATATCCCTTCTTCACAGAACTCTGAGCTTTCAATACTGATATCACAGTAGGTAATCCATTCAAATCATTAGATTCAATTCGTACAATCTCATCTTTCGAACATCTCAAATCAATAGTCTTTATTTTACAGTTCACAACAGCATCATGCATAAACAGCCAATCCATACCCAAAATAATATCGAATTCATCGAATGGCAGAAGCATGAGATCAGCAGGAAAACAAATATCTCGAAACATTAACGGACAGTTCTTGCATACTTTGTCAACTAGGACTCTTTTACCTAAGGGGTTCGATACTTTTATAGTAAACTCAGTAGACTCTACAGGCAAAGTCTTGCTGAACACTAAATTCATGCATATATATATGAATGCGTAGAACCAGGGTTTATCAAAGTAATCACAGAAGTATCATAAAGAGTAAAAGTACCCGTTATAACGTCAGGCGACGAAGCTTCCTCTCGAGCTCAAGACAAAGATACGCTCCGCGGCGCCTAGCTTCAGGATCGACAACATTGTCTCTTGTAGTTTCTCGACTACCACCGACATTCTTTACATTCTTCGATGGTCTACCTCTCACAGTGCAATATCGGATCTCGATTTTGAACCATCTACGGCTCAACAGCTCGGGGTAATCACGGATAAAATGATCAAGCGATCCACATCTGAAGCAAGCTCTGTCGTTCAATCTACAGCTTCCCAGATGTCTTTTTCCACAATGTTTACATTCAGGTCTCTCAGTCCGGACATTACCAACACTGGCTACTGAAGTTATTGGAGTTTTGGAACTCATTTACGGTCTAGATTGATTTCTGTTCGATTATCTCACATTATCCCTGAATCTTTTCGGAGCAGATTGAAATGATTTACTCTGAAATCTCTTTTTCATATCTCGAGTATCAGACTCAGCTTTTCTTTTATCTTTCCCGAGTGCCTCTGCTTTACAAGCTCGGTCAACAAGTACAATAAACTCTTTTATTTCTAAAATACCAACTAGCAAACGTATGTATTCATTAAGTTCGTCTTCAAATCTTTTGCACATTATAGATTCGGATGATACACATTCCCGAGCATACTGACTTAGTCTCACGAATTCTCGTTCATACTCAGAAACAGTCATTCTGCCCTGTTTAAGTTCCAGAAATTCCTTAGTTTACGATCATCGAATCTCTCATCGATATATTTCTTAGGAACTCAATCTAAAAGAAGTCCCATGTAACTCGTTCTCTCGAACAACGTAAATCGAGTTTTCCACCATTGATAAGCTGCATCTCGGAGTAACGATACAACACACTTTATGCATTCATTCGGAGTCAGAGACATATCGTCGAATACCCGGATAGTATTTTCAATCCAGAACTCGGCCTTTTCCGCATCATCATCTTTAGTAGCCCGGAATTCTTGGCCCCATATACTTACGAATCTTGTCAGCGGGAGGCTTATTCAAGCGATTGGATGCATATCTGGTGGCACAACCGTAGTTTGAGGGGATTAACGGGGCGGGGTTGCGAAATAGTCGGGTTATTCTTTACAAACTGAGTGAACCACTCACTCATCATTTGGAAGAAAGCTTGTTTAGCTTCTTCTCCTTGACCGCTAGTAGCTGGTCTCGGATCAGAGGGCGCTGTCCCTTACGCGGGATCAGGCGCAATTCTTTCTACGTCGTCAGCTACGGCTCTTTCGGGATCCATTACTATACATAAATCACATTTATACGTCAGGATTCATCACACTATCGCAATTCAGAAATATGGCATATATAGCTAGACTCTGACACGCTATGTTAGTCCGAGAATCGACTAAACTGTAGCTCTGATACCAACCAAATGTAACACCCCTAATCCGTATCCGACGCCGAATTAGGGTTAAAGGCGTTACCGGACAGATCGGAAACTTACACAACATTTCATACATTACATTCATCATTAACGATCATAGTGTCCCTTAGATGAGTCATCAAGACCCAAAGCATGCGTATAAACCGAGTTGGGACTAAACTGAAACACATATGAAATTTCATAAAAAGTAAAGCTTTTCTAACTTTCAGGGGAGAAACGCCCGTGGGAGGAGACCGTGTGCCCTCCACGGCTTCTAGACAGCCCCGTGTGTCCATCCGTGTTTACATACTGACTATATCAACACGGTCACTAGGCACGTCCATGTGCCATGACCGTGTGCTACCAGACCATATACTGACTTTTTCAACACGGCCACCAAGCACGCCCGTGTGCCATGGCCGTGTGCTCTTAGCTAGCTACTGACTTGTACACCACGGCCAGCTGACACGCCCATGTCGAGGCCATGTGCTATTTAAGCTACATTCTGCCAATTCAACCACGGTCTTAGGCACGCCCGTGTGCCAAAACCGTGTGGCATTATAGGCCATTTACAAGGCCAAAATGCCACCCATAAGGGTCAACCTACAAGCCATATTTACCAACATATCTCATGCACATATAACCATAAAAAACATACCAAAATAATCATTCAAACCATGCATTCAATACCATTTCCAACCATGAAAATTTCAAAGAATAAAACTCATATCATTACAAGCATAATTCATTCATTTGCTCACTCAAACCTTGGCCATTTCACATGCTTTCACCATACCAAGATATGCATCAAATATCACATTCATTTAAGCAAAGTCTTAATTCAAAAATAGCCAAATCACATGGCTAAGATCACATAACAACTTGTACTAAAATACTAGCCTATACATGCCATATCTAACTTTATACATTTTCAAAGTGTACCAAAATGATTTTAGTAGCGTAATGACGATCCTTGACGGTCCCGAGCCTTCAGTAGCTTTGACGACCTATGAAACAGAGAAAACACACACAGAGTAAGCTTTCCAAAAGCTTAGTAAGTCATATACAAATAGACTTAATAGACAAGTATATAAGCATATAGAAATATAGGCACATTTCATATACATAACATCTTCTCACATATATACTTTGGTTCATACTATTGGCCACATTTGCCACATTCATCAATTCCAAAAATCTCTTATGCACAAAACTATTTCAAAGGTCCATAACCATCATAGCAAGGTTACATAGGAACTTACCTTATATACGCACTTAGTGTATGAATCAACGTACCTAAATCGGATTCACTATTTACATGGCTATTTCGTATCACAAACTTGCCCAATGAACCGTAAGGAATCTAGTAGGATACTCAGAAAGCTCGAAATGGTCGTACAATGCCAACGTCCCAGACGAGGTCTTACATGCACTCAGACATTGATGCCGCTGTCCCAGACAGGGTCTTACACGTATCAATACGATGCCGATGTCCCTCACATGGTCTTACACGTAAAGCTTATCTCGATGCCAACGTCCCAGACGTGGTCTTATACATAAAACTTATATCGATGCCAACGTCCCAGACGAGGTCTTACACGAAGTCTCAAATCAATGCCAACGTCCCAGACGTGGTCTTACATGATAAAACAAAACAGATACCTATGTCATGACATGGCTAATCCTATCTACTCCTAGGTTCACACGGGACTTCTCGGACTTAGTCACTATATCAAACTTTCCTCAGAATTTATATGCAGAACTTCTCATAGGCATTTATTATCAACATTAATCATATGAACAATTATAATCACATACATATACATTTATTTGCATAGTGACTTACCTCAGATTCAGTTTATCGGAATGAAAACGGTTACTCGGTTACTTTCACTTTCTCGCGATCTAAATCCGTTTTCCTCGGCTCTTGATCTAAACATATTCAGAATTAACCCTTTTATTCAATAGCTCATTCAATTCAATCCAAAGACACACATTTTGGACTATTTGCAATCTAGCCCTCACATTTGTACATTTTATTAATCTAGTCCATTTTTCACAAAACATCAAATTCACAAAATCCACACATATACATGCTTGGCCGAATACATATACATCACATACAAGGCCACATTTTTCATCAAATTTGCAATTTAGTCCCTTAATTTACCATTTTCTCAATTTAGCCCTATTTAGCTAAATTCATCAAAAATTCAAGAACATAGTATGTTCATCTAGCTCATATCTTTCATTTAACACCATAAATCATCAAAAAGCTTGACATATCATCAATGGCATATCACACAAACATCATCAATTCACAAAATTAATACATGGGTTTTATAGTTCTCAAAGCAACGATTGCAAAAAAATGTAAAAATTATCAAAAACCGATAAAAAATACATACCCGATTTATGCTTGAACCATGGCTGAATGAAACAAACTTAACCCTTTCTTTTTCTTTTAACTTTCGGCCAAAGAAGAGAAAATAAAAGATGAAGACTCATCTGTTTTTTTTTGTTTTATTAATCTAAGGTTAATAATTCAATTACTAAATTTCCCATCCATTAAACATATAAGACAAATTAATACTAAGGTAAGACATTCTATCATCCACTATCTCAATGATGGCTTATTTGCCATTAAGGCCTTCACCTTTACAAAGCCACAACACTTTGATACTTCAACAAATAGCAAGCAACTTTTACATTTAATGCAATTCAATCCTTTTGTCAAATTAAACACACAGACGGACAAATTAACTTACGAAAATTTAACACATACTTAGTCACATATCAACGGCTCAGAACATAATACTAAAATATTATTCAGACTCGAATTTGTGGTCCCAAAACCACTATTCCGACTAGGGTATAAACCGGACTGTTACACCCCTTTCTTACGTATCTCTGTGCCGTCATGTGAAAATCATTGCCGGTGATTTACTTTGCTCATCTGATTCTATATGGAGAGTATCCCCATTCTCATATCTCATCTCAATATATTTCTTCCCACAATTAACTATTACATCATGAGTGGTCACCCAGTCCAGACCAAGAATGATGTCAAACTCATCAAATGGTAGCAACATAAAATTTGCTTTAAAGTAATGACATCTAATCATTAATGGACAATCTTTACATACTTCATCAACTAACACACTCTTGCCTAAAGGATTAGACACCTTAATCGTAAATTCTGTAGAATCTATAGGCATATTCATACTGGATACTAGTTTCATACAAATGTAAGAGTGTGTGGATCCGGGATCTATTAAAGTAATAACTTTGATATCATAAAGAGAAAAGGTACCCGTAATAACATCAAGAGAAGATGCCTCTTCGCGAGCGCAAATGGCATAAGTCCTTGCAGGCGCCCTACCCTCGGGTCTCGTAGCATGCTCTCTAGGGTTACCTCTTCCACTTTCCCCACTTCCTGGGTTCCTCTGTGGTCTTCCTCTGACCACACTCCCGGATCTCAGGTTTGGAGCTCTATCTTCTTTCATTGTCTCTGGACAATCTTTTATGTAGTGGTCCGGGAACCACATCATCGAAACATGCATTTTCATGTGCTCGACATTCTCCAAGATGACGTCTCGCCACATCTGTGGGCATTCGGGTCTATCCGATCGGATGTTCCCCACACTAGCAGCCGAGGTTGTTTGTGCCTTACTTCCCGAATCATCGCTTACTCTTGTCCTTCCTTGAAAACCCAAAGTGGAAGTAGCCGATCGGTGGAGAAATCTCTCCCGACTTCTTGGATGTGGATTGGAATGACTTATTCCATCTGTCTCTTTTTAGTGTCACGAGACTCTATTTGAGACTTTCTCTTCTCCTTTACTAGTTCTTGGCTTTACAAGCCCTCTCTACTAGCACAACGAATTCCTTGAGTTCTAGGACAGCAACAAACAATTTGATGTCCTCATTTAGCCCATCTTCAAATCTCTTACTCATGATGGCCTCGGTGGACACGCATTCTCGAGTGTATTTCTTTGAGCCGCACAAACTCACGCTCATAATCGATCACAGACATCTTGCCTTGCTTTAACTCAAGAAATTCCTTTCTTTTACGGTCCACGAACCTTTGGTGATATACTTTTTCTTGAACTCTTCTTGGAAAAATTCCCATGTGATCTTTTCCTCGGTACCACCGACACAAGGGTGTTCCACCATTGGTAAAGAGAATCTCTTAAAAGAGAGACTACACACTTCATGCATTCCTCAGGTGTGCATGATAACTCATTAAATACCCTGATGATATTTTATAACCAGAATTTAGCTTTTTTCGGATCATCATCTTTTCTAGCCCGGAATTCTTCTGCCCCATGTTTCCTAATCCTATCAATCGGAGGCTTCTCTCCTCTTACCACCTCTACTACTTGAGGGGCTACTGGGATAGGTTGAGGAATATGTGGGGGTGGAGGGGGTTGCGTATTCGGGTTTGTACGAACGAACTCCGTATACCATGTATTCATCATATGGAGAAAGGTTTCTCTAGCCTCTTCAGTTTTAACCTCAGTGCGTCTTCAGACACACCAGCTAACTTAAATGAATCACTCACCTCAATGAATAATCGAAGGTGTAACACCCCATACCCGAGTCCGAGACTAAGACTGGATACGAGACATTACCATGCTTGAACTCACTTAAACATGTACTTACGGGCTATAAAATTTCGTTTCGAATTAAAAACTTCTCTTTCTTAGTCAAATCAGACATTTTATGGGCCTACGAGGCCTCAGACTTACGTCTCGAAACTTTCAAAACTCATCTGGAAACTTTCTCTCCAAACAGGGGTCACACGTCCGTGTGACTTGGGACACGCCCGTGCACCCCTAAAACATGCCCGTGTCTTTCACCCATGGTGGATACTGACAAATTACACACGGCCTGGACACGCCCGTGGCCCCAAATCGTGCCTAAAACCCCAACATTCTGCCAATGCCCTACGGCCAAGGTACATGCCCGTGCTTACCACCCGTGGTGCACACTGACTATCTTAACACGGCCTAGAGTCTAGACACACACCCGTGTAGATAGCCCGTGGCCTATTCTGACTTAAGATACAAAGGTGCAGGATGCACACGGCCTAGACACACACCCGTGTGTCCATCCGCGTGGGCACTTAGAGGCTATTTACCAAGCCAATTGCCACCCTGAAATCAAGACCAAACTCATGCTCAATTCAGCAACTCAAGTATTACATCTAACATGAACAAGGATGCATACTTCATTGATAGATTAAAACATACATACTTAATCATTCATGACTCATCTCTTTGGCCATATACAAAAAGAATGCTAAGCTTGATAGCCAACACTTTGGCTAGTTTTAAAACATAACTCAAAATGAAATGTCTCCTATACATGTCATACTTAATATAAACAACTTGGCTATACCAAAATAGCGATTGATAGTGTGCTCCAAGCTCCGATGACGATGATCCACGAGATTAGCTAGGCGGGACTACATGGAAAGAAAGAATAAAGGACGTAAGCATTTAGCTTAGTAAGTTTGCATGTAATTATCATAGCAATATATTTGCTTAACATTAACCATTCATCATTAATAATGGCATTATGAATATCAAGTATTCAAGCTTACTTACTCTTACTGATTCTTACATATCTCATGGTACTTACTATTCTCATGCTCGTACGGTAAACAATATACCTGTATCACTTGATCACATAGATCAGTATACTTTACTATGATAAGTATAATCTCAACTTCATCATTCATATCATGAATAATACTCTTAACTAGCATAACTTGATAATAACTTTACTTACTTAACTTTCTTACTATATCCTTTGAGCTTTACTCTCTTGCCCGATGAATTTCTATGAATAAGCGAGGATCTTGAATCTCATCACACATAACTCGATGCCAAAGCCATATCCTCGATATGGTCTTACATGGGATCTCTCATCTTGGTATTGATGCCATGTCTTGACATGGACTTACTCAAAGTCTTCCTTGTGTGTTCCCTTGGGAACTTACCATTGCCATGTCTTGACATGGTCTTACTTAGTATCTTTACTCATGAACAGTCGGTGCACAGGAGCCTTGGCTTGGACTTACATGAAATCTTTCTTGTTACTCACCAATGCCATGCCTTGGCTTGGACTTACATGGAATCTCTACCTCATGGTAGCTTTTCAATTCCAAGACTTGTCTTGGACTTACATGACATCTTTGCTTGGAGACTCACCAATGCCATGCCTTGGCTTGGGCTTACATGGGTTTTCATCTCATAATAACTCTTCAATGCCAAGACTTGTCTTGGACTTACATGATAACTTGCTTGATTTCCAATGCCATGCCTTGGCTTGGTCTTATACGGACTTTCTTATCTCGTATGGTAGATCGAGTATCCTAAGTAATTCAACTTCAATCGGGACTTTCTCATGCTTAATCTCATTAGTTTCTTTATTTAACATAACTGTAACATCCCGGTTTAGGGCCTAGTCAGAATAGTGGTGCAAGACCACAAATACGAGGTATATGAATGAGTTTTTAGGGTTTATGCTATGTATGCATGCTAGTGTGAAAGTTTCATGAAGCAATTTTGTGAAATTGCGGTTGAATTGTCCTAAAGGACTAAATTGCAAAAGTTGCAAAATGTGTGTTTCTAGAAGCTATATGTGTGAAATAGCTTTAGATTATTAATTAGAGGTCCTTAAATAGAAATTTATCCAAATTCTAATTTTTGGACAAAAATGGGCATGGATGAGTTAAAATTTGAAGTTTATCAAAAATGGCATTTTGGTCATTTAGTTATTAAGTGATTAAATAGGTGAAAAGATGGAAAAAATTCACTCATCTTCTCCCCCAAGCTGCCAAAAATTTCAATAGCCATTGTTAGGGCTCTTTCAATTTTTCAAGCTTGCTAGTAAGTGCTCCTAAGCCCGGTTTTTGATATTCTTCGTATTTTTGAAGTCCTAGTAGCATGAGTAAGCTATTTTTAGCTTTTTGGTGAGCTATTATGGATGTTCAAAAATTTACATATGTATGACATGCATGTATTTTGTTGTTTTATGGAAGATTATGAAAGCTTGATGTAGTAGAAACATCCTTTGTTAAGTGATTTTCCATGAAAATGCATGTAGGGACTAGTTTGTGAAAAACTTTAGTTTGGTCATACATATGTGGTTTAGTGAGAATTGATGATAGCTTTAGTTGAATAAGTGATTCGATTAAGCATGAAATACTAGAAAGTTGAATAAAAATCACTTTACGAGCCTTTGGGACTAAAGTGTAAATATGAGAAAGTTTAGGGGCAAAATAGTAATTTTGCTAAAGTATGAGATGTGGGTCAATTTAGTCAATGTATGTATTGAATAAGCTGATTTATTCATTATAGATCAAGAAAGATGAAGCCCGAATCGAAACCGAGGCAAAAGCAATGTGGTGGACTAAATTGCATATTTCTATACTTTTGAGTATCGAGGTAAGTCTATGCATAAACAATGCATTTATACTTACAAATTGTTGATGATAGCTAGTGTGTAGCTTGTTCGAGATTGATTGAGAACCTATGTGGTCCAAGTAGAATGAATGTAGTAGAATTGTGAGTGGATGTTTAATTGAGTAAGTAGACATGTGAATGTGTAGTGATAATGCTAGATGATAGACTAAGTGCGATACCATCCTAATGCATATTGACGATGAGCTAGATATGTGCGATGCTATCGTGAGGTATATCGTTTAGTGGGCTAAGTGAGAAACCCCTATGATTACCTTTGTGGTAGGCTAAGTGCGATACCACCTTATTAATCGATTGTGGTGTGCTAAGTGCGAAACCACCGAGACAATTCTTCGTGTGGGTTAAGCGTGTGGATTAGCCATGTAATTGCATCATTGAGTAAAATAGCCGTGTGGATGTATAATTAAGTTAATTAGTTTGTGTGGATGAATTATTGAGAAATAATGATGTGTTGTATATTGTGTAAATGTGACATTGAATGCGAGGGTGCATTTCGATGGTTATGAGTATGTGACTCATGATGTGTTGGAATTGTGGTAAGGGATAGAAAGAGTAAGCATAGTTGTGAATTACTTGTTGGTATAATGCTAATGGTTGCTTGGCTTATACTATGTTGCTTAATTGTTTATGTGTAAACTTACTAAGCTCAAAGCTTACTCTCTTTCTTTTCCCTTGTCTTATAGATTAAAAGCGTTGAATCGAGATATGAGGATCATCAGGAGACAGCCCACATATCAGCACACTTTGGTACATGAAACTTAATGTTTTGTATATGGCATGTATAGGGGCTAGACAAGTTAGTGGATTTTGTTGTAAATGGCTAAGATGTGTTGGCCTTTAGATGGATAGCTTATTTTGTATAATGCCATGGTTGTTAGCTATTACATTATATGAAAGAAAGATGTAGTTTTCTATGTGAGAATGCACTTCAATTTGAGTTGATTATGATGGTGTTAGATGAGTATATGTTGTGTATGCTAGAGGGGTGAAAAGAGCTTGGTACATAGCTTTGTTCTTGTCCATGTGGATAGACACACGGGCGTGTGTCTAGGCCATGTGTAACACACGGTCAGCCCACGGGCGTGCGCTTTGGCCGTGCGTCCCCTGCATGTTAGTATTATAAATCAGAATAGACCACGGACTAGGCGACGGGCGTGTGCCTAGGGCGTGTGGGATTATCCGATGTTGGCCACGGGCTAGCCACACGCGGGCGTGTCTCAGACTTTAGGCCGTGTTAAAGTAGTCAGTGTGCACCACGGGTGGTAAGCACGGACGTGTGCCTTGGCCGTGGGGCATTGGCAGAATGCTTGGTTTTTAGGCACGGTTTGGGGACATGGGCGTGTGTGTCCATGCACGGGCGTGTCTAATCTTGCACGGGCGTGTGAGACCTGTATAAAGAGAAAATTTTTAAGATAGGAAAAAGTCCCAGATTAGTCTCGAGAGCCCTCATGTGTATGAGTGAGGCCTCGTAAGTCGAGAATGAGGTTATAGAGAGTAATTACGTTGAGCCTAAGTGGCGATCAAGTGGTTTGAGCTCGATAACGCCTCGGGCCCGGTTCCCGGTGTAGAAACCGAGTGAGGGGTGTTACAATAGCAATAAGCATTTCTATGGTAATAATGTACATTATACTAAGCAATTCAATGATAATAATCATAAAGCTTAGAAATCATACAAACTTACCTTAATATACAAAATGTATGTAGATATGCAATTTAGTCCTCAACTTTGTTCTTGCCTCGGTTTCGATCCGGGCTTCGTTTTTCTTGATCTATAATAATAATTAGATCATTTAATACTCATATTGACTAAATTGACTCTTAACTCATACTTTGGAAAATTACTATTTTGCCCCTAAACTTTCTCTTATTTGCACTTTTACCCCTAGGCTCGTAAAATAATTCTCATTCAAATTTCTTAAACATCATGTTTAGCTGATTCATTTTCTCTACTATAACAATCATCAATTCTCACTATTTCTGATAGGTATGAACAATTTCATAACTATTACAAATTAGTCCATACTATCATTTTTCATGAAATTCACTAAGGAAAAGATGTTTATCTAACATCAAACTCCCATAATCTTCCATAAAATATCATTTTACATGCATGATACCCATGGGTAGATTTTTGAACATGCTTCTTAGCTCATCTTATAGCTTAAAATAGCTAATTCATAATACGAGGACTCCAAAAATACGAAGAATATTAGAAACGGGGCTAGGATGACTTACTTGCAAGCTTCAAAAATTTGAAGAACCCTAGCTATGGAGTCTCCCAATTTTCGACACAAGGAAGAAGATGAATGAAATTTTTATCATCTTTTTCCTATTTTAATCATTTAATTGGTAAATGACCAAAATGCCCTTCTCTTTAAAAATTTACAAACTACTAAATCATGTCCATTTTTGTCCAATAATTCTAATTTGGGAAAATTGCTATTTAAGGACTTCTAATTAATATTCTAAAGCTATTTCATACAAAAAGCTTCTAGAAACTCATATTTTGCAACTCTTGCAATTTAGTCCTATTTGATCATTCCATGTCAATTTCACAAAATTTCTACATGGAACTTTAATACTATCATGCAAACATGTCATAAACCTTAAGAACTCAATTTACTAACTCAGATTTGTGGTCTCGCACCACTATTCTGACTAGGCCCTGAATCGGGCTGTTATATCGGCCCTCAGATTCGGGCCTTCTACTACGAGATGCAGCTCTTTGAACTGAAGCTGGAGCATTGCTCTCAGCTTCATCAGATTTAGCTCTAGCTCGGTTGGACGACATTACTATATGAAACACACATTTAAAAATGGTCAGGAGATATCACACTATCACAAATTATATAATGGCATGTATAGCTAATCTCATATGTTCTACGTTAGTCTGAGAATCGACTAAACCGTAGCTCTGATACCAATAAATGTAACACTCCTAACCCGTATCCGTCGCCAGAATAGGGTTACAGAGTATTACCAAAATTTATAGAACAATAATAAATAATTCATGTCATTTACTATTCATAACTAAAACTAATCATATCGTCCCTTGAATGGACCCTCGAAGCCCAATTTAAGCATTAGAATCAAGTCGGGACTAAATCGGGATCTCAAATTTTTTTCACAAAATATCAAAATTTTTCTTATATACAAGGGTCACATGCCTGTGTGAGTAAGCCGTGTGGCTCACACGGTCAAATGACACGCCCATGTGCTAGACCGTGTGGGCATTCAATGTGAGGCACACGGTCGTGTCCCAGCTCGTGTCTATACCTGTGTAACTCTCTGACTTAGGTCACACGGCCATCCACACGCCCATGTTCTAGGTCGTGTGGTCAATTTTGTAACACCCCAAACCCGGCCTATACGTTACGACCGGATCTGGCATGGCGCATGGATAAGTTGTTTGAAAACTAAGTGTTCGTTACAAACTTCGTATTCTTTTTGAAGCCCTCGAGCTATGTTGTGTGTAAAAACGTTGTTAATTCTTTTATTTTGAAACTTTATTTATAACAGAAATCAGATTCAGTGATTTGCGAAATTGTGGTATCTTGAAAACTGTTTTCGACGTTTAAGAGAACCCAATATTTTATCAATTATAGTTTGTAAACCGTTCGTTAACATTTTGAAAAACAGTTATTAATGCTTTAGGAAAATCCCGTATTGAACATTTTATTGTAAATATCAACCGAATTAAAAACTAAAACCAAATTAAAATCCCAAAGGCCTTATTACAAAACATAACCCAAATTAAATAAAAATCTTAAAATAAAGTAAAACGGAATTTACTAAAGTTACGATGTGTGGCCACCACAGAGTCCACCTCGGCTCCAAATCCTCAATCTTTGGGTTACACCGCAAGATTTAGCGAGAGGGGGTGAGTTATGAGAACTCAGTGTGTAATCCCCTAATCGGACATTAACTAGGCCCGAGCCCAATCAGATGCAAACTAGGCCTTAGCCCTTACGGAAACAAACTGGCCTGAGGCCCATTCAGAATCAAACTGGGCCTTAGCCCTATCAGCATGGTTATACAAATAATATATGCAATGCAACCCAGCCCACCTAGTAATCCATCCGCTACACACCACCCGTGCGGACCAACACACTTGTGGGGATTTCTACAATCAACCTCCTCCATCTGCACACACCTCGATGGCGATCCACGCTGCTCATCGCGAAATTGTGGCAAAGCCACGAATAATAAGAATATACGTGGCATAGCCACCAGACAAAATGTGACGGAGTCACCAGAATATGTGGCAGAGCCATTGGATTACACTTCCCCGATCATCAATATCCCGATCCCATGCAACATACCATGACATAATAATATAGTGCATGCATGAACGTACCAATATAGCAGATAAACAGAATACACAGTCATGCCAAATCTACCCGTAAGGGTATAATCATAAATTACTCACCTGGGCTATTTCCAATTCGCCCACTAGGGTATCTTATTAGCTCACCCATTAGGGGTATTTCGGCTTTAAACCGACACACAGAATAATACATAACAAAATGAATAAAGGTGTGAAATTACACACCTGAGTCCAAGTTGTTTTTCCCTAAACGCCTCCCCAACGCCTATGGCGATTATTGACAGCAGCTTAGTCACTAATTTGATAAACGTAAATAGAATCATTTACTAAACTACTCCTCCTACCGCAAAACGATTTCCTTAGATGAACCTAGCCTTTGGCCTTATCCCTTGTATACAGAAATTAAAACCCTACTATGGTTTGATAAATAGAAGAACGTTAGATAATCATCCAACATTCGGTTTCCATATAGAGAAGAGGAACCGAACTCTTACCCAAGCAGTCCCAAGAGTCCATACTAGAATCAAATAAGAATGCGTTTCAAAATCCTTACCTTTACTAGAGTACCACTAAACGACAATTACTTCCCAAATAGTTTCGGCAGTTGAATTTGAGAAGAGTGATAGATTCAGCCTAACAGTCAAAAGTAGGCTTGAGTGTTTCGGCTTAAGAGAGAAAAGCATAGGAAGTAAAGAAATCAAAGGGAAACGGAAGAGTTACCTTGCAACCGAGAAAACCAAATAAGAGAGGAAGGTTCGGCAGCACAGGATAGCAACCAAAGATGGAACGTGGAGCAGAAAATGAGAAAGAGAGACCTAACTTCGCTGGATGTCTACCATAAAAAAGATGTAGACAAGAGGTTATGCAGTCGGGTATGGTGTAGAGAAAAAAAAAGAATTGAGAGGTTATGGAAGATGATTCGGCCAAAAGTGACTTGGTAACAATGAAGGAGAACAATGCACAAAAAGGCAAAATGAATGAGAGAAAGCTAGGAGAGATTCGGCAAGAAGAAAGAAAGATGGAAAGAATTGAGAAAGGAAGAAAGAAAGACCACCAAAGAAAGAAAAGACCCGAAATGTTACTATATCACACTTGGAAAAAGTTTTACTCCTCAAAACCATACAAGAAAATTTGGCACACCCCTCAACAAAACCGAAAACACTCTCCAAAATGACACAACCATCATGACCGAAACTCTCCCCATACACACTCCCATTTTTGGCCAACTCCCCACATTCACCAAATGCCACGATTCACTCCCTGATTTGCTCCACCAAACCCTCTCCAACACTCATTCAAATAGATTTGACCAATTCAAATCCTCCTTGGTAGAGTCCCACGCCAACTCCACCTCTTCTCCACCCTTAGCATAAAAATAAAAGCCACAATTGCAAGCCATGGGATTCGAACCCCCTTCCCTAGCTACACAAATTACGCCAACTCCACTAGGCCACCTTGCTCTTTTTGTTATCACAACACCCACAATTACACTTAAATCCTGCCTCCACTAGCTCTCCCCACTTAAGTGCCCAGAAACCAAAATTTTGCCAAGGCTCCAACTCGACCCCAGGCCTCCCTAGGGCCCCTAAACACCCTTAAACACTACACAGAACCAGCATAACATGCAATTACACAAACATGACAAACCCCTAATTTTTGGGATGTTACAAATTTGATTTTCTAAAATTAGGTGCAGGATTCACACGGCCAAGACACACGCCCGTGTTCTAGGCCATGTGACACACACGGTTGAGACACACGCCCGTGTCCCTGCCCGTGTGTTTAATTCAGAGCATTCTATAATAGCCTATTTTCAATGAAATCGAAATAGTGGTTTCGGGGCCAGAAATTTGAGTTAAAAAGAAAATTTATTTTAATATTATTGCATGGTCTGCATTATGATAGGAATGTTATATGAAAATTCTGATAAGAAAATTTTACCGATTATGTGTTTAATTATGGAAAGGACCAAATTGCATAAAATGAAAAAGTTGAGTTCTAGTAGATATAAATACCAAATAGCTATGGAATTCAAAACTTGAGGTCCTTATATGGTAATTAGACCATTAAAGAAAAGTTAGTAGATATTTTTTTATGAATCATCCATGGAAAATTAGAAAAAGGCAAGGACTAAATTGGAAACTAAAATAATTAAAAGATGATAAATGAATTAAAAAGAAATAACATCATTATGTATCATCTTCTTCCCCAAAATATACATGGAAACCCTAAGAAAGAGAAAGCAAGCTTTCTTGGCTTAATTGGGTTAGTATTCTTGTCCCGTTTTAGTAATTTTTATATTTTTGAGATCAGAATAGCTTAGTATTCCTATTTTGGGGATTAATTTGTAAAGATATTGTAACACCCCTAACCCCTATTCGTCATCGTAATAGGGTTTCAGAGCATTACCAGAACTTTCAAAATATTCTATAAATAATTTATGTAAATTACTATTCATAAATCGAGATCATTCAAAACGTCACTTAATTGGACCCTCAAGGCCCAATACGAGCATTAGAATTGAGTTGGGACTTAATCGGGAACTCTTAAGGATTTTTCGTGAAATTTCAAAAATTTTCCAAGGTGCAGGGCTCACACGCCCGTGTGGTCCAAAGGACACGCCCATGCTACAAGCCATGTTTGTAACAGCCCGATTTAGACCCTAATCAGAATAGTGGTTTCGAGACCACAAATCTGAGGTTAAAAAAATATTTTAATATTATTTTTTGTGTTTATAATATGCGGTTGAGCATGTGTGAAAGTTCTGTGTGAAAATTTTATCGAATGTGTGTCGAATTATGAAAAAGGACTTAATCGCATAAAATGTAAAGGCTGAGTGCTGATTGTTAAGGTGTTAATTTGGCATGGCTTATTAAAGTATGAGTCCTTATGTTGTTATTATTCCATTGATAAATTGGATGGACATAAAAAACAATGGATAGTGGAAAATGAATAAAAATAAAAAGGTTAAAATTGGAATTTGTTAATTAAGTTAATAATAATTAAAACCAAAAGAAAAATGAAGCCATATTATCATCTTTCTTGCCGAAACTTGAAAGAAAAAGAAAGAAATAGGGCTTTGGGGTATTCGGCCATAGTTGCTCAAAATCAAGGTATGTTTTGAGCTCGGTTTTTGATGATTTTTACGATTTTGTGATTGTTGCTTCGTGTTCTTCAAAACCCATGCTTTAATTTTGTGAATTGATGGTGATTTTGAGATATGCCATTGATGAATGCTTGAGCTTTTTGATAGTTGATGATGAAATATGAAAGATAGGTGAAAGATTAACATATTTTGTCTTTGAATTTTTAGTGAATTTGAGTAATTTGGGCTTAATTGTGAAAATAAGAAGTTGGAGGGCTAAAATGTGAAATAAATGAAATGTGTGGACTTGTATGGACATAGGGAGAATTCGGCTAGGCATGGGTGATATGAAATTATGTGTATTTTGTAATTTTATGAAATAGGGACTAAAGTGTCGAAATGTGAAAATGTGAGGGCTATTTTGTAAAATGCCCTAAATATGTGTGTGTGGACTAAATTGAATGAATTGGTGATTGAATGAGTTAAATTTGATTATGTATAGATCGAGAAAGGAGAGATTCAGATCGAGATCGAGGCAAAGACAAAGTACTCGATTGATCGGCTAGTCTCGATATTAAGACGTCCGAGGTAAGTTCGGATATAATACAAGTTTTTAAATTTATATCTATGTGATGAGAAATGAATGAATGTATAATTGATGAAATAGCAATGTTATATATGAAATTGAGTAATGAGGCACTAAGTGTGCGTAATTGAAATCAAGATAGAGATGAATGGCACTGTGTGTGCGAAGTTATGAAAGCTTCAGCTTTATTGATTTGGCATTGTGTGTGCGATACCGAAATAAGTTCGATTTAAAGTACAGGCACTAAGTGTGTGATGACATTTATGCTTCAGCTACAAAATTGGCACTAAGTGTGTGATTGAATCAAATGAATAACAAAGGTTGATCGAGATGTAATATCTAGCATTAAGTAGCATGGATGGTGAATAACTATGTGATGGTTAAGGTATGTATTGAACCTTTGTGGTTGATGAAATTATGTATGGAAATAAGAATGGTGGAGTGAGTATATTAGCTATGGATGATATGGTGTGAATATTTGAGAGTTGATCTATGTGATGGATTAACTTTGTATATTGTATTTGATTTATTAAATTGAATGTATTATGTTACGAACTTACTAAGCTTTAAAAGCTTACTATGTGAATTGTTTCTCTGTTTTACAGTGTTAATAAAGCTAGCTCGGATCCGGGGATCGTCAGTGACTCAATCACACTATCGGCTATCTATTTTGGTAACTTTTGAAAGATGTATATATTTGGTATATGGCATGTATAGGCTAGTGGTTATGGTATGTTTTATAATGTTTGGACCTTGCCATGTGATATGGCTTGGATGTTGAATGTTGATGGTTTATATGTGAAGCTATGGAAATGATGAATGTGGTATGAAATAGTGAGAATGGAATTGGTATATTTCATGCTTGAATTGGTTGATGAGAATGTCATTTTAAGTGTGAATTTGTGGTATGACTAGATGATGCTTAGTTATATGAATTGAGTTGTGAATATGATGTTTTGGGATGGATTTATTTGAGTAGGAATTGAGTATGGAAATAAATGATGTAATAGATGATTAGTTGGTGCTTGAAATGGTAGGTTGTGGTTGCATTTGAGGCATGAAATAGTATTGGTTTGATGCATATAGGTGATTCCAAAGTGTGGATGGTAATTTGGCCTAGAAAATGGCCTATAATTGCCCACACGGTTGAGCACACGGGCGTGTGGCTCGACCGTGTCCTTCGAGGTTGTGTTTCAAAACAAGTCAGGCTCGACCACGGGCTGAACACATGGGCGTGTGACTGGTCGTGTGGTGCAAGTCAGGCTCGACCACGGATGAGGCACACGGGCGTGTCCACGACTGTGTGGACAAGTCAGTATGTATGCCCTATTTTGACACGGTTTAGACACACGGACGTGTCTGAGGCCGTGGGAGGCACACGGCCTGACCACACGGGCGTGTGACCTCTGTAACTTAGAAAAAAATATTTGAATTTCAAAAGTTTTCGTATGTGTTCGGTTTAGTCCCGACCCCTTTGTAACATGTGTTTAAGGTCTCGTAGACCTCATTAAGGGACTATATGTTTATATTTGGATATGTTTGATTGATGTTCAACTTTGTGTTGTGAAATGAATTTAAATGTTTTGAAATGATCGGTAATGCCTCTTAACCCTATTTCAGCGACGGTTTTGGGTTAGGGGTGTTATAGTGTTTGACCCCGTGTAACTCTCTGACTTGTGCACACGGCCATGCCACACGCCCGTGTGCTAGGCCGTGTGGTTAATTAATTCAATTCGAATCTAGGTCCAGGTTTCACACGGCCAAGACACACGCCCGTGTTCTAGGCTGTGTAGCACACACGGCAGAGACACATGCCTGTGTGCTCAATTCTGAGCATTCTGTTTCTCAAAATTTAGGGTGTAGGGGATAGACGGCCTAACTACACGTCCATGTACCCGGCCATTTGTCACACACGATCTAGATATGTAACATCCTAAATTGGGGCCTTTGCATTTTATATGTGTGTATGTGAATGCTATGGTTACCATGCTAGTTTAGGGTACTTTGGGGTCCAGGAATGATTTGGGGGTAAGTCGGAGTCTTGGGGAAAAATTTGTTTTTGAGCACCTTTAGGGGAAGCTAGTTGAATTAGGCCTTAAGGGATATTGTTTGTGTTGGATGACAAAAAGAGGTGTCTTAGTAAAGTGGCAAGGAGGCGCCACTTAAAGGTTGAGGTAGGTGACGCCTCAGGGGAGCTGGCAAGGATCAAGTTCGAGCTGCAAGGAGAGCATTTTGGGGTTGTTATTTTGCGCATGGAGAGGCAAGTGGTGGATTTGGCAAGGGCACTTAAGGAGGGGAGTGTTGATTGAGTCAAACATTTTGAATGGATGGTGGAGAGGAATTTTAGGAGTTTGAACTATTCAAATTGGTTTGAATGAGTGGAGGAGAGGGAATCAGGGAGAGATGGAAGGGACGGCATGGTGTTTGAGGGGAGAGGGGAAGTGTTAGCCGAAATTGTGAGTAGTGTGTAGGGGTGTAGATGTTTTTTTTTTCGGCATTTGTGAGTGTGCTCTTTATTCTAGTTTCTCCCTTTTGTTCTTATTCTTTTCTTTCTGTCGAAATTGTCTAGCCAACTATCATTTTCTTCCTCTATGACTTGTAGCCGAAACTAAGAAGACCAAATTGCACATTTCTTTCATCTTCCCTTCTACCCGTTCCTAAGTCTCTTCTTCTGCTTTTCTTCTTTTGGTGTTTGGCCAAAATCGACTTTGCCTTCCACTCATCATCTTTGTTTTATTTTTTTTGCCAATAACATCAAAGCCGAAACCTTCTGAAGCCACACCTTTTTGCCAAAAACTCTGTTACTCTTCTCTCTTTTCTTTCGAATACTTTAGCCGAATATCTTTTGGTGGATAACACCTTTCTCCTTTATCTCTTCCTTTTCAAGAGCAGAACAACCGGCATTTGGTAAGTTCTTTTTGGTTGGTAGAATCTCTTTAATCAATCTACTCATTCACTTTCTTTTCCTGATTTCTTTAAGTGGGAAGCCGAAACTTCTCATTCGGTTCTTATTTATTGGTTAGCCGAGACCCTCTGACATTCGTAATCTTCTCTTTTGACTCTTGGTTGCAGTGGATCGCCGTTACTAATCTTCTGTCACTCCCAATCGGTTTCTCTAGTGATTGTGGTAAGAGTTTTCTTTTCGTTTCAATCATCTTTCTTGCGTTTGAGTGCCGAAGGCAGTAATCCCATTCTTTTAACTCTTGGCCGAATATAGGTGGGGCT
The DNA here is from genome assembly GCA_025698515.1 of Gossypium sturtianum. Taxonomy (NCBI): domain Eukaryota; kingdom Viridiplantae; phylum Streptophyta; class Magnoliopsida; order Malvales; family Malvaceae; genus Gossypium; species Gossypium sturtianum. The sequence goes on along the minus strand of CM046943.1, from coordinate 31,151,969 downwards.
GGTGTCGCATTCTTTTGGAGACTTTCGGGATTCGTTTGACTTGTGAATCAAGCCTAAAGCTTCGGCTTTTGTCGATCTAGGTAAGGAGATCTATTTAGCTAAACGTGTTAATCTATTCACATCTTACTCTATGTGTTAACTCGGTCTTCTGACCAAGATCTGTTCCATGGACTCGAATGCCAGCGATCATAAGGAGGGGGTTGGACCCGTAAACCCAGCCCCTAAGTTTAAGAAGCGAGCAGTGTCAGTAGTTCGAGATTGGCCACCGGGTTGTGGGCCGGCTTCTGGGCAGAGTAGTAGGCAGATAGCAGTTGTGTCTATTAGCGATAGCGTTGACATAGAGAGCGTTGTGTTACGTATTATCAGGTGTGTAACTCTTACACACTTTATATGTTAATTATGTTGTTATCTGTATTTGGCCAAAAGCCAAAGTGATGGTATGGATCACTAAGTTACCTTTGTGGATAAAAGCGAGGACTCCAGGTAAGTCCTATTATGTGCTGTTATTTATGGATGCATGTATGAGTGAAATGAATCTTTGTTGTACATTATTAGCATGATAATACCATATTGTAAAGCATGAACATGAAATTGGGGTATGATGAAAAGAGGAGGAAACATGATCTCTTTGGTGTCACAGTGGTTTGGTACCACAAGTGGGTTGGCCCCACATATTATTATTTTGTGACTAAGTCTCGGTGGTTTGGAACCACCATTGGTTAGGTACCACGTATATCTTATTTCTGTGACTCGTCCCAGTGGTTTGGTACCACAAGGTTGGCCTCACGTATTGATAATAGGGATTGTCACCAATGGTTTGGTACCACAAGTGGGTTGGCCCCACATATTATTAATTTGTGACTTTTGTCACGGTGGTTTGGAACCACCGGTGGTTAGAGTACCACCGAGTGGCTAGGTGCCACAAATATTGGGTAGACACGGGAGCTACGGTGGATGAGCACATTAGGTTGGTTGGGTTGCATGGCATACATACTTTGCATATGAAGCTGTGTGAGAGCTCAAAAATCTTTTGGACGGGGATTTACACACTGAGTCTCGGTGACTCACCCCCCTCCGTTAAATTTTGCAGGTAATCCTTAGACCGCGGATATGGAGCCGAGGTGGACTCAAGGTGGCCATGCATAGTATTTTGGGTTTTATCTTAAGTAGTTAATTCAGATTTATTCTACTTTAATTTGGATTTTGGTAATGTAATAAGGCCGTTAAAACGTTAATTTGGTTTTATCTGTTTTTGTTAATTTTCTTTTATTTTGTTTTTGATCACTAAGGCATGCTTAATAAACTACTTCAAATGGATGATTTCCAAAACTTAATGATTATGGGATTTTGAGATTCTACAATTGATTAATTAACCAACGGGTTTTAGTAGCAAATTAACTAAAATTTTCAAACTAAGACTCAAAATTATTTTCAATTGATCATTCAATATAAAATTTTGTTTTTATAAAATCAAAGATTTTTCCCAACTCATGACGTTAACTCGGTTTTCAAAATTCTTCTTTCCTGTGACTTGCTAGATTCGGTCGTAGCGTTTTGACCGCGTTTTTGTGTTACAATTGTGGTATCAGAGCCTGGTTCAAAAACTCGGCTGTGAGTATAAGGCCCAAATTATTTTTCAATAGATGGTTTGAAAAATGTTTTTTTTGACAAAATACACGATTCCAGGAGGTATGGCACCTGAGTCTCCGGCACCGATCCGCAACGGTAAGTTTTCTAATTATTGATTGTATGATTTAATTGTTTTGTGATATGAATACTAGTATTAGGAAATTTACTTTAAAGACTGAAGCTTGTAGGAATGTATGCAACCGCGAAAATAGCTACTTTGATAATATACTCATAAGACTGTTCGGTAATAAACAGTGGAAGAAAGCTAACTCATAAAACTCTTAATCAGATCAAAATCGTGAACGTTAGTCATGAGCACTCGAGGACGTGGACGTAATGTACATGGTCGTGGTAGGGGTAGGATTGCTGTATCGGAACCAGTAGGGTCTGGTCATGGGTCAGGAAATGAAGTGCCACCACCGCCAGCTGTGGAACCAGAGTTTCAGGACCAAACGGGTGGAGATGACGCGGTGTCTCAGGCGATGCTACGGGTCTTGGAGAGAGTTCTTTGGAGCGAGCATGGGTGCGGGGCCCGGAAATCGTGGTCTCGGCGACTCCGAGCCAATGGAGCAGAAGTATTTAGGGGTGTTTCCGGTATAGCTCCCAACGTAGCTGAATACTGGTTAGAAGCGACTGAGCGTATAATGGATGATCTTGACTTCACGGCAGAGGAGAAATTGAAAGGAGTGGTATCCATTCTTCGAGACGAAGCCTATCAGTGGTGGCTCATGGTCAAGGATGGCATGATGGCTGATGATATCACCTGGGATTTCTTCAAGATAGCATTTCAGAGGAAGCACGTCGGGTCAAGTTATGTGGATGCGCATCGTAAGGCATTTTTGAATCTGGTTCAGGGGAGTAAGTCAGTGTCCGAATACGAGGCAGAATTCTTACGGTTAAGCCACTATGCCCGGGGTATTATGGCCACGGACCATGAGCGCTGTGTTCGGTTTGAGGACGGGCTGAGAGATTAGTTGCGAGTGTTGATTGCTCCACAGAGAGAGAGAGAGAATTTACTGTTCTTGTGGAAAAGGCTAAGGTAGCCGAGGAGGTGAAGCGATCAGAAGCGAATCGGGAGAGAAATAGGAATAAAAGGAGTTTTGGGCCATCGTGAAGTCTGCTGGGGGTTTCGAGAAAAAGGGCTAGATTAGGCGGGCGAGTCAAGGCTGCAAAGCTTTATTCTTTCTGCTCAGTGGCCACCGTAGTGTGCTCGATGCGAAAAGTTTCATTCGAGTGAGTGTTGGGCAGGTGGTAGAGGATGTTTTGGATGCGGGTCGATAAACCATCGGGTAAAGGATTGCCCACGGAGGCCAACTAGGGCACAGTTTGAGGGTCAAGGACGTGCACAATTCAGAAGGGATGGTCAGCAACCGCAGAGGGGTCATGGTCCAGCCAGAGGAGGTAATGGTTTCGGACGGGGCCGTGGAGCCTTTGAGGCGAGGTCTTTGGGAATACAGATGTAAGACAGCCTGGGTTGGTCTATGCGGCTAGGCGCCGAGAGGAGGGTGACACACCGAACGTCATAACCGATACATTTCTAATTTATGGTTTTCCTTATACTGCTTTGATTGATATTGGTTCGACGCACTCTTACGTTGCTAGTATTATAGCGGGAACTCTGAACTTAGACTATGAGACTTCTTCTAGGGAGATGACTGTAGTTAGCCCTCTAGGACAATCTGTAGTGGTGAATAAACTGTATAAGGATGTACCTCTGGAAGTTTAAGGGGTAGTTTTTCCGGTGATTCGATGGAAACTGCCGTTTGGGGAGTTTGATTTGATCTTAGGTATGGATTGGCTAGTGAAGTATCAAGCAAACCGACCGTTTGTGCGACCAAGCGTATGGTGTTAAGAACTGTTGAGGGTGTAGAGGTGGTGGCGATAGGTGAGAGAAGGAATTACCTATCCAATGTAGTATCCGTTTTGGAAGGCCGAGAAAATAGTGAGAAAAGGGTGTAAGGCGTTTGTGGCTTATGTTTGTGCTTTGGAGGTCAAGGAATTAGCTGTGGGGGATGTTCGAACGGTAAAGGAATTTTCTGATGTTTTCCTAGAAGAGCGTCCGGGTTTGCCACCGGATCGCGAGGTGGAGTTTGGTATTGATCTTTTACCGGGAACAGCGCCAGTGTCTATTGCCCCATATAGGATGGCGCCGAAGGAGTTAGTGGAGCTGAAGGCGCATATTCAGGAATTGTTAGACCTGGGTTTCATCCGACTGAGTGTATCGCCTTGGGGAGCACCGATTCTATTCGTTAAGAAGAAGGACGGGTCAATGCGAATGTGTATTGACTACCGTCAGTTGAATAAGTTAATGATCAAAAATAAGTATCCGTTGCCGAGGATAGACGATCTGTTTGATCAACTTAAGGGAGCATTAGTCTTCTCCAAGATTGATTTGAGGTCGGGATATCACCAGCTTAAGGTTAAGGAGGCGGATATTCATAAGACGGTGTTTCGTACTCGCTATGGTCACTACGAATTCTTGGTGATGCCGTTTGGATTGACCAACGCGCCAGCAGCGTTTATGGACATGATGAACCGGGTTTTTCAACCGTATCTGGACCGATTCGTCGTAGTGTTTATAGACGATATCCTGGTGTACTTAAAGTCCGAGGAGGAGCATGATTCACATATTTGAGTGGTTTTGCAAACTCTGAGGGAGAAGCGGTTGTTCGCTAAATTTAGTAAATGCGAGTTCTGGCTAAGGAAAGTTACCTTTTTGGGTCATGTGGTGTCAGCTGAGGGGATTAGGGTTGACCCTCGAAAAATTGAAGCCGTGTTGGATTGGAAACCACCTAAGTGCATGGCGAGAGATTCGGAGTTTTCTTGGTGCATTTGGGTATTCTGAAGGTTTGTGGAAGGGTTTTCTTTGATTGCGGCAGACCGTTAACTAAGTTGTTAAGAAAAGGGGTTCCGTTTGTGTGGTGCGACAAGCAACAAGAAAGTTTTGAGAAGTTAAAGAGGATTACGGCGAAGCTCGGTGTTAATTCGGCTGAGGCGGGGAAAGAGTTCACTGTCTATTGTGATGCGTCGCATATAGGGTTAGGATGTGTGCTGATGCAAGAGGGGAAGGTGGTAGCGTATGCTTCACGGCAACTGAGACCTCACGAGGTAAATTATCTGACGCATGACCTGGAGTTGGCTGCAGTGGTTTTCGCCCTGAAGATCTGGAGACATTACTTGTATGGGGAGAAGTCCATCTTTTACATGGATCACAAGAGTTTGAAGTATCTCCTTACTCAGAAGGAGTTGAATTTAAGACAGTGGAGGTGGATCGAGTTGTTGAAGGATTACGATTGCTCGATTGAGTACCACCTGGGTAAAGCTAACGTGGTGGCAGACGCGTTGAGCCGTAAGGTAATATCGGACTTAAGAGCAATGTTTGCCCACCTTAGTTTGTATGATGACGGAAGTTTAATAGCAAAATTGCAAGTGAAGCCGACATGGGTGAATCAGGTTAAAGGGAAACAATTATCATACGATGTTTGGAGTGCTCGACTTCTACAAGTACAAGAGGGTGGAATGGAGGATTTCAGTTTGAACAGCGATAGAGTGTTATGTTTCCGTGGAAAGGTTTGCATGCCAAAAGATGTGGATTTAAGGCAGAAGATTCTTCAGGAAGCACATAGCAGCTCATACGCTATGCATCTTGGAGGTAGTAAGATGTACCGGGATTTGCGGGAACAGTTTTGATGGCCAGGATTAAAGAGAGAAGTAACTGAATTTGTGAGTAAGTGTTTGACGTGTCGGCGGTAAAGCGAGAACATCGGTTGCCTTGGGGTTCTGCAACGATCAAGATTCCGCGATGGAAGTGGGAAAGGATCACGATGGATTTTGTTAGTGGGCTACCCCTTACGCCTAATAAGAAGGATTCGGTTTGGGTAATAGTTAACCGTTTGACAAAGTCGGCTCATTTCATACCGATTCGGGTCGATTACTCTCTGCAAAAGTTGGCTAAGTTGTATATAGCGGAGATCATAAGGTTGCATAGGGTACCGAGTGTCTATCATCTCGGATAGGGACCCTAGGTTCACGTCAAGATTTTGGAAGGCATTGCATCAAGCATTGGGTGCAGTTGGACTATAGTACAACGTTTCATCCACGATCAGATGGGCGATCAGAGAGGTAATTCGGATCTTGGAGGATATGTTGAGGGGATGTGTCTTAGACTTGAGGTAGTTGGGAAGAATTTCTCCGTTGGCGGAATTCGCGTATAACAATAGCTACCAATCTAGTATTCGGATGGCACCGTATGAGGCGTTGTATGGTCGGAGGTGTCGTACACCTACGTGTTGGGCAGAGTTGGGTGGCGTCAATTGTTGGGTGCAGAGTTGGTTCTTTGAAAGCAGAAGATAAGGTTAAGATAATTTGGGCTCATTGAAGGAAGCCTCGGATGATGAGAAGTCCTATGCGGATCTAAAGCGTAAGGACATAGAGTTTGAGGTGGGTGACCAAGTGTTCTTAAAGGTGTCGCCGTGGAAGAAAGTCTTGAGATTTGGGCGGAAGGGCAAGTTAAGCCCGCATTTATCGGGCCTTATCGCGTGTTGAAGCGTGTAGGACCGGTAGCCTACCAGCTCGAGCTACCTTCAGAGTTAAGTCAGATCCATGACGTGTTTCACGTTTCGATGTTAAGACGCTACCGTTCGGATCCGTCTCATGTTGTACTAGTAGAAGAGATTGAAGTAAGGCCTGATCTATCTTTCGAAGAGGAACCAGTTCAGATTCTGGATCGTGATGTCAAAGTATTGCGTAAGAAATCAGTTCCTTTGGTGAAAGTGTTGTGGCGGAAACATGGATCAGAGGAAGCCACGTGGGAACCAGAAGAAGCGATGCGACAGCAATACCCTCATCTCTTTTGACCAGGTAATTTTGAGGCCGAAATTATTTTTAAGGGGGGTAGAATTGTAACATCCTGAATTGGGGCCTTTGCATTTTATATGTGTGTGTGTGAATGCTATGGTTACCATGCTAGTTTAGGGTACTTTGGGGTCCAGGAATGATTTGGGGGTAAGTCGGAGTCTTGGGGAAAAATATTGTTTTTGAGCACCTTTAGGGGAAGCTAGTTGAATTAGGCCTTAAGGGATATTGTTTGTGTTGGATGACAAAAAGAGGTATCTTAGTAAAGTGGCAAGGAGGCGCCACTTAAAGGTTGAGGTAGGTGATGCCTCAGGGGAGCTGGCAGGGATCAAGTTCGAGCTACAAGGAGAGCATTTTGGGGTTGTTATTTTGCGCATGGAGAGGCAAGTGGTGGATTCGGCAAGGGCACTTAAGGAGGGGAGTGTTGATTGAGTCAAACGTTTTGAATGGATGGTGGAGAGGAATTTTAGGAGTTAGAACTATTCAAATTGGTTTGAATGAGTGGAGGAGAGGGAATCAGGGAGAGATGAAAGGGACGGCATGGTGTTTGAGGGGAGAGGGGAAGTGTTAGCCGAAATTGTGAGTAGTGTGTAGGGGTGTAGATGTTTTTTTTTCAGCATTTGTGAGTGTGCTCTTTATTCTAGTTTCTCCCTTTTGTTCTTATTCTTTTTTTTGCCGAAATTGTCTAGCCAACTATCATTTTCTTCCTCTATGACTTGTAGCCGAAACTAAGAAGACCAAATTGCACATTTCTTTCATCTTCCCTTCTACCCGTTCCTAAGTCTCTTCTTCTGCTTTTCTTCTTTTGGTGTTTGGCGAAACCTACTTTGCCTTCCACTCATCATCTTTGTTTTATTTTCTTTGCCAATAACATCAAAGCCGAAACCTTCAAGCCACACCTTTTTGCGAGAAAACTCTGTTAGTCTTCTCTCTTTCTTTCGAATACTTTAGCCGAATATCTTTTGGTGGATAGCACCTTTCTCCTTTATCTCTTCCTTTTCAAGAAGCGAGAACAACTTCTGGCATTTGGTAAGTTCTTTTTGTAGTTGGCCGAATCTCTTTAATCAATCTACTCATTCACTTTCTTTTCTTGATTTCTTTAAGTGGGAAGCGAAACTTCTCATTCGGTTCTTATTTGTTGGTTAGCCGAGACCCTCTGACATTCGTAATCTCCTCTTTCGACTCTTGGTTGCAGTGGATCGCAGTTACTAATCTTCCGTCACTCCCAATCAGTTTCTCTAGTGATTGTGGTAAGAGTTTTCTTTTCGTTTCAATCATCTTTCTTGTGTTTGAGTGCCGAAGGCAGTAATCCCATTCTTTTAACTCTTGGCCGAATATAGGTGGGGGTGGTGTCGCATTCTTTTGGAGACTTTCGGGATTCGTTTGACTTGTGAATCAAGCCTAAAGCTTCGGCTTTTGTCGATCTAGGTAAGGAGATCGATTTAGCTAAACGTGTTAATCTATTCACATCTTACTCTATGTGTTAACTCGATCTTCTGACCAAGATCTGTTCCATGGACTCGAATGCCAGCGATACTAAGCAGGGGGTTGGACCCGTAAACCCAGCCCCTAAGTTTAAGCGGCGATGTCGTAGATTCGAGATTGGCCACCGGGTTGTGGGCGGCTTAAGGCGAGTAGTAGGCGGATAGCGATTGTGTCTCATTAGCGATAAGCGTCGACATAGAGAGTGTTGTGTTACGTATTATTAGGTGTGTAACTCTTACACGCTTTATATGTTAATTATGTTGTTATCTGTGTTTGGCCAAAAGTGAAGTGATGGTATGGATCACTAAGTTACCTTTGTGGATAAAAGCGAGGACTCAGGTAAGTCCTATTATGTCTTTGTTATTTATGGATGCATGTATGAGTGAAATGAATTTGTTGTACATTATTAGCATGATCATACCATATTGTAAAGCATGAACATGAAATTGGGGTATGATGAGAAGAGGGAGGAAACATGATCTCTTTGGATGTCACGGTGGTTTGGTACCACAAGTGGGTTGGCCCCACATATTATTAATTTGTGACTAAGTCTCGGTGGTTTGGAACCACCGGTGGTTAGGTACCACGTATATCTTATTTACGTGACTCGTCCCAGTGGTTTGGTACCATAGTGGGTTGGCCCCACGTATTGATAATAGGGATTATCACCAGTGGTTTGGTACCACAAGTGGGTTGGCTCCACATATTATTAATTTGTGACTTTTGTCACCAGTGGTTTGGAACCACCAGTGGTTAGGTACCACCAGTGGCTAGGTGCCACAAATATTGGGTAGACAATGGAGCTACGGTGGATGAGCACATTAGGTTGGTTGGGTTGCATGGCATACATACTTTGTATATGAATCTGTGTGAGAGTTCAAAAATCTTTTGGATGGGGATTTACACACTGAGTCTCGGTGACTCACCCCCCTCCATTAAATTTTGCAGGTAATCCTTAGACCGCGGATATGGAGCCGAGGTGGACTCAAGGTGGCCATGCATAGTATTTTGGGTTTTATCTTAAGTAGTTATTTCGGATTTTTTCTACTTTAATTTGGATTTTGGTAATGTAATAAGGCCATTAAAACGTTAATTTGGTTTTATCTGTTTTTGTTAATTTTCTTTTATTTTGTTTTTGATCACTCAGGCATGCTTAATAAACTACTTCAAATGGATGATTTCCAAAACTTAATGATTATGGGATTTTGAGATTCTATAATTGATTAATTAACCAACGGGTTTTAGTGGCAAAGTAACTAAAATTTTCAAACTAAGACTCAAAATTATTTTCAATTGATCACTCAATATAAAATATTGTTTTTATAAAATCAAAGATTTTTCCCAACTCATGACGTTAACTCGGTTTTCAAAATTCTTCTTTCCTGTGACTTGCTAGATTCGGTCGTAGCATTTTGACCGGGTTTGGGGTGTTACAAGACACACGCCCGTGTGTCTGTCCGTATGGACAAAACAAAGCCTTTTCTAGCATCATTTCTCACCCAAAATCATATCAAAATCCTGCACCAAACACCAACCATTTCACATTGAAATTAAACAAATTCCATCATTCATCATGGCATACCGTTACATGCATACATTCTTACCTTTTATAAGCATACTCATTTAACCTTTCTCAATCAATCAATAATTAACACTTATGTTATCTCCATAAGATAAACTTAAACACATATATACATGTACCAAAACATAATCATCATTAGCCATTCTAATGGCTAGATTACAATAATCATTTACATATACATGCCAATATGGCCAATATAACCTATACATGCCATTATATCCACAATTGAATTTACCATATTGTACCGACATGGGCCGATGGATAGTGTGAGTGATCCCCGCCAAGCTTCCAATCCAACGAGCTTCCAATTTACTCTAAAACAGGGAAATAAAACTAAGTAAGCATTACATGCTTAGTAAGTTTGTATAACATGGTACTTAACTTACCATTCATTCTATTTTGAGGTAACCATGTAAGGCATATTCAATCAATTTGCCCTCAAGCCCTACACATATCCTCATTTCCCTTGTTAGTCATATATTCCATAATAACATCAAAACATATATGGGCTCAACAACAATCAAGTTTCCAGGCACATATGCTTTCTTCAACATGTATTCATTAAACATGTATAATTTCATCATAGTTCATCTCGAGTTTAGGTCATTTCATATCAAACTTTACCCATATCACTCGGAATATCAAAGTCACGATTAGTACACTCAAGGTGTACAAGTCTATTATCAAGTACGTACATACTCATTTAACAAATTCCATGTTCAATATCATCATTTCCTATTTCCACATATCAAATGTCACGTATCGTCATTTTCATTTATTTCAGGCCGTTATGTGTTATAAATCATTTCTTATTCATGTCTTCACATGTCAAGAACTTTTACCCGTTGAATTTATTCGAAATATCGATGGGTACACAGGTAGTACACTCGAGGTGTATCAATCAGAATCCGTCAATTCATGTCCAATGGTACCCATAAGGTACTATTTCAGAGAGTACACTCTCGAGCCACATATAGAAAAACAACAGGATTACTAGTCCAGGCTAAATCCTTTTTATGACATATGCTCTAAAGAGCTTGATCTAGATTACTCGTCCGGGCTAAATCCAATCCATAACATATGCTCGAGAGGACTTATATCAGGATTACCCGTCCGGGCTAAGTCCTTTCCTAAATGAGATAAATAGGATTACTCGTCCGAGCTAAATCCCATCAGCAACAAATGCAGGACCTCATTCTTTTCGAGAAATCACATAACCATCGATTTTCATTTATTCAAACGGGATTTAACATTTTCCAAACATAATTACCCATGTAATTATTTCATCTATTTATCACAATTGTATCCAATAATTCCTTTAATCACATTCACTACTCAAACCAAGTACAAGAATAACATTTTATCATTTAAATCAGGCATTATCATTTATCTGGCATTTCTCGGATATATTTACAGGACTTAACTTTTGTTAAGTATTCTTGATCATGTAACAAAGTTAATATTTATAACATTCAAATAATTCACACATATACACATTCAATACAAGCATATGAATATAAATAATTTAGTTACACGAACTTACCTCGACAAATGTTCGTGTACGGAAAATCTACTAATCTGACATTTTCCTCTTTTCCTCGTTCTAGCTCCGAATTTGGTCTATCCAGATCTATACGAGTAAATTTAACATCAATTTATCATATTTCACATTCAAGTGGACTCAATTTTCATCCTAGGCAAAATTACTATTTTGCCCCTAACTTTTCCATAAATTCCCATTTCGTCCCTAGGCTCGGAAAATGAAATTTGTGCAATTTACTCCCTATTCCAAGCCTAACCAAAATTCCATCTCAAAATTTACAGCACATGTATTCATAAAAATTCAGAATTTTTCATCAAATTTCACAACTTTGCATTTTAGTCCCTAAATCATGTTTTCATCAAAAATCATTTTGTAAAAGTTGTTTATCTATCATCAACCTTTTATTTTATACCATAAATTTCTAATTTTCAGCATATACATCCATGACCCATATTCCATTCTTTGATAACTTTACAAATTGATCCCCCAAATAGATAGATTAAGCAATCCCGGTTTCAAAAATATCAAAATTACTAAAAATGGGACAAGGAAACTTACCCAATTTGGCCATGAAAGTTTCTTCTTTCTCTCCTAGGGTTTCCATGTATTTTTGGGGAAGAAGATGATAAAATAAGATGATATTTCTTTTTTTTTTTTATCATCTTTTAATTAATTAAATATTTCACTTTCCAATTTAGTCCTTGCCCTTTTTCTAAATTTCCATGGATGAGTCACCAAAATTATCTACATACTTTTCTTTAATGATCTAATTACCATATAAGGACCTGTAGTTTTGAATTCCATAGCTATTTAATCCCTCTAGCTACTAGAATTCAACTTTTTCATTTTATGCGATTTGGTCCTTCTCGTAATTAAGCACATAATCGGTAAAATTTTCTTATCAAAATTTTCACATGACTTTTCTAACATAATACGGTCTACATAATAAAATAAAAATAAATTTTATTTTTGACTCGAATTTGTGGTCCCTAAACCACTGTTCTGATTTCACCGAAATTGGGCTGTTACAACTCTCCCCCTTAAGGAATTTTCGTCCTCGAAAATTTTACCAGTAAAGAGATTCAGATATTACTTTCTCATAGTTTCCTCCAGTTCCTAGGTAGCTCCCTCTATATCATGTCATTGTCAGAAAACTTTTATTAAAGCTACCTTTTTATTTCTAAGTTTTTCTCTTCAAGTGCCAGAATTTCAATCAATCTCTCACTGTAAGTCATGTCAGGTTGAATTTAACATTTATCAAAGTAATAACAGATGATGGGTCTGATCGATACTACCATAACATTCATACTCATAAAAACATTGTGAGTTCTGTAGAACTCTGATAATAATACCAATCAATACGCAACAGGTCCAATTCTTTTCAATGATCTCATATGACCCGATAAACCACGAACTTAATTTGCCTTTACGGCCAAATTGGAGAACTTTCTTCCATGGCGAAACTTTCAAAAATATTTTGTCGCCAATCTGAAACTCTATTTTTTTTCATCTTAAATTCACATCGGATTTTTGACGATCAAATACTGCTTTTAAATTGTCTCAGATCACTTTCATATTTCTTCAGTTTCAAAGAATTAAACCAACTACATGTATCTTTTCTTACTGAACTCAGTCCAAAACACCGGAGTTCTCGTGACCATTTAAGACCTCGTACGGTACAATTTTATACTTGACTGTTAATGTTATAATAAGCAAATTCAACCAAAGGCAAATACTTTTTCCCAGTTACCTTCAAATTCAAGTACACAACATCAAAGTATATCTTCTAAAATCTGAATCATATGTTCAGATTGATCATCCGTTTGAGAATGAAATACAGTACTAAAATGTAACCGTATACCTAGAGTTTCTTATAACTTGTTTCAGAATCTGAATATGAACTGTAGATCTCTATCAGAAATAACAGAAACTAGCACATCATATAATTTGACAATCTCAAAAACAGATAATTCAAGAAATCTATCAAGTTAGAAATCCATTCATATCAGGATAAAATGTGCAGGCTTCGTTGAACAATCGACAATTACTCAAGTAGTATCTTTCTTTTTCATAGACAAGGATAATCCCGATATAAAGTTCATAGTAACTTTGTCTCATTTCCATTTCGGTATCTTCGCTGGCTATAACCATCCTAAAAGTATCATCTTTATCTGCTGATACATCCAACATTTAAATAGAATTTCAGAATTACCACATTTCATTCTGAGCTACTAATACATCCTTTTCAAGTCATTATGCATTTCATCATTCCCAGATAAACAGACATAGTACCACTGTGATCATTCATGTAAAATTTTCTATATAAACTCTAAATTCTTCAGTACACAAACTCTATTTCTGAATAAAAGGCATTTATCAGTTCTACTCTGAAATTCTAAATCAGAAATTATTTCACACTGTATTCATTTAACTTACAATTCGTTATCACTTTTCTGGGTTTTACTAATCTGTTGTAGAAACATCGGTTTAGCTCTATACTCAGTTAAAATTGAGCTATTATCAGACAATCATAATCGGTATCCATGGCTTGCAAATTATACGAAAATTTTCTACTTAGAATATATGCAACCACATTCGTTCTTTCCGAATGATATTCAATTATAAAATCACAATCTTTCAACATTTCAAACCATATACGCAATCTCAAAATCAATTCTTTTAGCAACATCAGATACTTCAAATTTTTATGATCGGTGGATATATGACATTTTTCACCAAACAAGTAATGTTGTCAGACTCCAATACAAAAACAATACCTATCAATTCTAGATCATGTATCGGATAATTCTTTCCATGTGGTTTTTAACTATCTGAAAGCACAAGCTATTATTTTGCCTTGCTACATTAAAACACAGTCTAATCTCATTCAATAGTACACTACTGTAATAACAAATTCCTTACCTGATTCAGGCTGAATCAGTATTAATACTTTGATCAACAGAGCTTCCAACTAGTCAAAACTTTACCGATATTTATCGGTCCATTCAAATCTTACCTCTTTTCTGTAATAACTGGGTCATCAATGTAGCTATTTCAATTATTAACATTGAAGCTTTGAGTTTTTCCAAAGCCACAACCATCAGATAGATTCAAAACCATAGTGCTATAATATGACCGACATTTCAACCGTATAGATAAAGCAACACTTCAATATCAATAGTGTACCTCAAATTAGAAGAGGGAGAACCGAAAGTGGCCCCAATAATAACCAATGCAGTAATATAGTTTCTATAATCTGTGATCTCTATCACCATACTTCATGATCGAGTCAATATTTATAACGGTAATAAATGTAATTACCTCTGATCAAAGAATATCTTTCATAGATAACCCATGTTTATATACTAAAGAGATTTTTGATAGCTTAGAGAAAATTCAAAAGAATAATGTCACGCATACTCAGTAGAAACAACTGTGATAAAGACAATATAACTTGCACATTCGTAATTCAGGGCTTCAATCAGTAGAAGTAGAAAATAGTATCACATGAATCTTATCATCAAATCTTATATCAATCATGATGAATTAGTAAACTCAAGAAGGATAGAGCAATACCGCTCATGAATCAACCAAACTTTCAGTAATTCCATCTATTGTAATTAGCCAGCCTTTCCATACGACAAATATTGCATCTGAACATGAACAATTTCATATGCCTCTGAGAATAACAGAACATATAGAATACCCAGGAGAGATCGTTATTATATACTCAATTATAATAGCTGCATTCAAATATCTTTGCAATTTCATCACTATTCTATTGACTAATAAAGTCATCAATAATCTTACATTATTTAGTTCACTGAAAGAGTCAATTCAGAAGAATTTTCAGCTAATCCGTTCTGTAAATATCATATCTGGATAAGTCGATTACTCATAATAACTTTTTCTTTAAAAATGACATCACATATTCAGAAGAAATCTTTAGAAAAATCTGATATCTCTTTTAATACCGTCTTTACTTACTAACCCATTCTCAATTTTGACTACATTATTAATCATTCAGCCTTTGAACTATTCTTTCACACTTATGAACTTAATCAATATAAATCTTGTGAATTTTCATCGTATAAAACTGTACTAGTAAGGGGTGGAGATCGTAAGCCTCAAAATTTAACTTTCATAAATACACACATATCACTTAACATTTATCATCAACATGTTCACTATAAAACATTTATTTCATACCTTATAAGTCTCATTTCTTCATAAGTAACATTTTTACTCAGGCACGTGAGTATCACTTTCAACAGTATCGAAATTAGCTCGGTTGGAAAGCATCTCTGTCTATTTGTAAAACAATTTTCATCAGAGTCGGGAGATATCACACTATCACAGGTTAGATAATGGCATGTATTTCTATACTCCACATATACTACGTTCAGTCTGAGAATCGACTAAACTGTAGCTCTGATACCACTAAATGTAACACCCCTAACCCATATCCGTCGTCAGAATAGGGTTTTAGAGCATTACTGAAATTTTTAGAATATTTTACAAATAATTTATGTAAATTACTATTCATAAACCGAGACCATTCAAAACGTCCCTTAATTGGACCCTCAAGGCCCAATACGAGCATTAGAATCGAGTCGGGACTTAATCGGGAACCCTAAGAATTTTTCGTGAAATTTCAAAAATTTTCCAAGGTGCAGGGCTTACACGCCCGTGTGATCCAAGGGACACGCCCGTGCTACAGGCCGTGTTCGACCCCGTGTAACTCTCTGACTTGTGCACACAGCCATACCACACGCCCGTGTGCTAGGTCGTGTGGTTAATTAATTCAATTCGAAGTTAGGTGCAGGTTTCACACGGCCAAGACACACGCCCGTGTTCTAGGCCGTGTAGCACATACGGCTGAGACACACGCCCGTGTCTCTGCCCGTGTGCTCAATTCTGAGCATTCTGTTTCTCAAAATTTAGGGTGCAGGGGACATACGGCCTAACTACGCGCCCATGTACCCAGCCGTGTGTCACACACGGTCTAGACACATGCCCGTGTGTCTATCTGTGTAGACAAAAACAAAGCCATTTCTAGCTTCATTTCTCACCCAAAATCATACCAAAATCCCGCACCAAACACCAACCATTTCACATTGAAATTAAAAAAATTCCATCATTCATCCTGGCATACCGTTACATGCATACATTCTTACCTTTTATAAGCATACTCATTTAACCTTTCTCAATCAATCAATAATAAAAACTTATGTTATCTCCATAAGATAAACTTAAACACATATATACATGTACCAAAACATAATCATCATTAGCCATTCCAATGGCTAGATTACAATAATCATTTACATATACATGCCAATATGGCCAATATAACCTATACATGCCATTATAACCACAATTGAATTTACCATATTGTATCGACATGGGCCGATGGATAGTGTGAGTGATCCCCGCCAAGCTTCCAATTCAACGAGCTTCCGATTTACTCTAAAACAGGGAAATAAAACTAAGTAAGCATTACATGCTTAGTAAGTTCGTATAACATGGTACTTAACTTACCATTCATTCTATTTTAAAGTAACTATGTAAGACATATTCAATCAATTTGCCCTCAAGCCCTACACATATCCTCATTTCCCTTATTAGTCATATATTCCATAATAACATCAAAACATATATGGGCTCAACAACAATCAAGTTTCTGGCACATATGCTTTCTTCAACATGTTTTTTTTAAACATGTATAATTTCATCATAGTTCATCTCGAGTTTAGATCATTTCATATCAAACTTTACCCATATCACTCGGAATATCAAAATCACGATTAGTACACTCAAGGTGTACAAGTCTATTATCAAGTATGTACATACTCATTAAATAAATTCCATGTTCAATATCATCATTTCCTATTTCCACATATCAATCGCCACGTATCGTCATTTTCATGTATTTCAAACCGTTATGTGTAATAACTCATTTCTTATTCATGTCTTCACATGTCAATAACTTTTGCCCGTTGAATTTATTCGAAATATCGATGGGTACACAGGTAGTACACTCGAGGTGTACGAATCAGAATCCATCAATTCGTGTCCAATGGTACCCATAAGGTACTATTTCAGAGAGTACACTCTCGAGCCACATATATAAAAACAACAGGATTACCAGTCCAGGCTAAATCCTTTTTATGACATATGCTTTAAAGAGCTTGATCTGGATTACCCGTCCGGGCTAAATCCAATCCATAACATATGCTCGAGAGGACTTATATCAGGATTACCCGTCCGGGCTAAATCCTTTCCTAAATGAGATCAATAGGATTACTCGTCCGAGCTAAATCCCATCAGCAACAAATGTAGGACCTCATTCATTTCGGGAAATCACATAACCATCGATTTTCATTTATTCAAATGGGATTTAACATTTTCCAAACATAATTACCCATGTAATTATTTCATCTATTTATCACAATTGTATCAAATAATTCCTTTAATCACATTCACTACTCAAACCAAGTACAAGAATAACATTTTATCATTTAAATCAGGCATTATCATTTATCTGGTATTTATAAATTCCCATTTCGTCCCTAGGCTCGGAAAATGAAATTTGTGCAATTTACTCCCTATTCCAAGCCTAACCAAAATTCCATCTCAAAATTTACAGCACATGTATTCATAAAAATTCAGAATTTTTCATCAATTTCACAACTTTGCATTTTAGTCCGTAAATCATGTTTTCATCAAAAATCACTTTGTAAAAGTTGTTTATCTATCATCAACCTTTTATTTTCTACCATAAATTTCTAATTTTCAGCATATACATCCATGACCCATTTTCCATACTTTGATAACTTTACAAATTGATCCTCCAAATAGATAGATTAAGCTATCCCGATTTTAAAAATATCAAAATTACTAAAAACGGGACAAGGAAACTTACCCAATTTGGCCATGAAAGTTTCTTCTCTCTCTCCTAGGGTTTCCATGTATTTTTGGGGAAGAAGATGATAAATAAGATGATATTTATTTTTATCATCTTTTAATTAATTAAATATTTCACTTTCCAATTTAGTCCTTGCCCTTTTTCTAAATTTCCATGGTTGAGTCACCAAAATTATCTACATACTTTTCTTTAATGGTCTAATTACCATATAAGGATCTCTAGTTTTGAATTCCATAGCTATTTAATCCCTCTAGCTACTAGAATTCAACTTTTACATTTTATGCGATTTGGTCCTTCTCGTAATTAAGCACATAATCGGTAAAATTTTCTTATCAAAATTTTCACATGACTTTTCTTACATAGTATGGTCTATATAATAAAATAAAAATAAATTTTATTTTCAGCTTGGATTTGTGGTCCCGAAACCACTGTTCTGATTTCACCGAAATTGGGCTGTTACAGATATCAAAGTATAAAAATTTTGCCATGGATGAATATGTTGAAAATTTAAAATTTATGATAGAAAATGAAAGGTTGTTGATAGATAAACAACTTTTGTAAAGTAAATTTTCATGAAATTGTAATTTAGGGACTACATTGTAAAAATCTAAAATTCATGGAAAATTTCTAATTTTTATGAAATGTATGTGCTGGAAATGTTATATGAAAATTTTGGTTAGGCTTGGAATAAGGACTAAATGTAACACCCCAAACCCGGCCTAAACGTTACGACCGGATCTAGCGTGCCACATCAGGTGACGTTTGAAAAACCTTATGGTTGTTGAAAAACTCATAGTTAAATTCCAACTTAACCGTTCAAAATCTCGTTTCTCGTTGCTTATTCACAAAAGAGGTTTACTCGAATTAATACCCTTTCAAAAATTCACGTATTGTCTTGTTTATTAAAAACTGATTCAGTTACAGAAGTTTGGTCTTAACATTTGCGGAAACGTGATATTTGAAAAATAGTTGTTTATTGTTTTGAAAACCTCGTGTTGATTAAATTTGCAGTGTTTAAAGAAAACCCAAATAAAAGTTAAAACAATTCCAAATGGCCTTATTACAACAATTATGAAAACCCAATAATTAAAATAAAGTAATCATGAATTGAAATACTAAGTTCACCCTTAAAACATGCGGTACGTGTGGCCACCTCCGAGTCCCTCGTGGCTCCATATCCTCTAAGACTGGGGATTACCTGCACAGTTAAAGGAAAGGGTGAGTTACAAGAACTCAGTGTGTAATCCCAGTTACAGTCACAGTCTGAGCCCAAGCCCATGCAGTATCATTTCGGCCTAAGCCTCAAAATCATGGTAATCCAAACAGAGAATGCAGCCCAACCCAATCCAACCAGCACACCACCCGTACCAACCCTACACACCTGTGGGGACCAAGTCAACCCACCCAGCCCCACACACCAAGAACGCGGCCCGAAAGCCGCCAGATCAACGCGACAAAGCCGCAAGAATGATATCGTGGTGATCCACTAAAATCGTTATATCGTGGCAGAGCCACTGAATCAGTATAACGTGGCATAGCCACCGATCTGATACTTCCTCAAATATATATAACCCAACCCAATGCAACATGACGTGACATATTAACACAGTGTACGCAATAATTTAACATCAAGGCATTTAAACAGTTTACACACAACACCCTAAATCTACCCCGAGGGGTATAATAGTAATTTGGTCGGTAGGGGTAAAACGGTAACTTACCCCTCAGGGGTATAACAGTAATTTCACTCAACGAGGGCATTTCAGTAATTTCCCCCTTTAAGGTTATTTCAGTAATTTTACCCACCGAGGGTATTTCGATAATTTACCTACCGAGGGTATTTCAGTAATTTACCCATCGAGGGTATTTCAATAATTTACCCATCGAGGGTATTTCAGTAATTTGGCCATCTAACGGCCTTTCCGTCGCCACGAGCGACTCGGGACCCATTTTTGGTCAAAACGGTGTAGTTGGGCCTAAAGCCCAATTTTGGCCCTAACGGGCCCACACGCTCGTGTGGCCCATTCTGCTCGCTTTCAGTCTCAGTTTTGCAGACTTCGCAGTCGCATCAGTCTTTCGGCAATTTTCCATCAGTTTTGCTCATGAGGGCCCGTTAGCCCATGGGCCCACTTAGCCCGTTCCGGCTCGATAAGGCTCGTTACGGCCTCTGTTTCACGAGAGTGCTCGTGACACTCTCAACGATCTACCACCATCATTAGTGACTCAGTTTATCACTACGAGCGCTTGCACGCTCGAGTTTCTCGGTTGTCGATACTTTCGCTTTTTGGCATTTCGGCTTATGCCCAAATCACAGAACATCACATAGTCACAATCAATAGTGTGAGATTACACACCTGTTTACGGGTTGTGACTTCCACTGCTTCCAAACACCTATGATAACGATGGCCATTAGTTAGACTTCTCCTTTGACAACCCAAAATATAGAAATAACCATTTATTGCGTCAACTTACCAGCAAACGGTAGATCCCCTTTTATGGAGGGTATTCGGCCTACCCCTCCTGGATAAAGAATCAAGTTCCTAGAAATTTTGATGCACAAAATAATGATGTTAGTAACATCCAACATTCGGCCTCCCCCAGAGAAAGGAGAGAAACCAAATCTCCTACCCATGCAGTCACAGAAATCTTCACCTTAACAAAATAAGAAAGCGTTCGAGTTACCTTACCCTTTCCAAATTACCACAAGATCGTAGTTGTCCAATAAAGAGTTTCAGCCCTCACCACAAGAGAACAAAAGGGATTCAGTTCGGAGAAGGTAAGTAGATCGAACTAGGCAATAAGAAGTTGAGTTAGAGGTTTTGGCTTTGACATAGTAAAGAGAGGGAAGAAGAAGATGAGAGAAAAGAAACCGTTACCTTTGATCAGGCAAGAGCCGAATGGGAAAGAGATTCGGCAACCAAGAGTAGCAACTATGAGTCAATGATGGAACAATTCGGCACTTAGCAACAAAACAAAAGAACCAAATTCGGCTATGGAGAGAAAAGAGATGTCGACTACAGGAGAGAATCGAATGAAACCAAGATGAAGGAGGAGGGAACCATATTTACCAAAATTAGAAGTGTAGAAGAGAAAGAGCCAAGAGGAGAAAATAGTTTGACAAAATAAAAGGAAGAAAAGATGTACGAGTGGTCACTTCTCAAGTAAATTCGACAGTTTCAGAGGAAAAGAAAAAAAAACAAGGATTCGACACCTACACTCTTCACTAGCCAAAATGCCTAACACAACTCCTTAGCCAAATTTCTCCTCCCCACAACACTCCCAAATTTGGCCACCACTACCACTCTCTCCTATCCCACGATTTTCTCCCCTTTTTTCTCTCACAAAACCCTCTCCTTCATCCATTCAAATGATTTGACCCATTCTTCAACTCCCATAGCAGAGTTTGATCCCAACTCTGCTTCCTCCTCTCCCAAAGCACAAAATAAAAGCTACCAGTGCAGCTTGAGGGATTCGAACCCCATACCTCCTTGTATGCCCAACACGCCACTTGCCACCACAACACCAGCTCACTTGTGTTAGTAAAACATATGCAAATTTCCTTAAGTCTTGCTTCCAATAGCCCTCTCCACTAAAGGGCCAAAAACCAAAATTTTTCCAGGGCTTGGACTCGAACCCAGGCCTCCCTAGCACCCCTAAACAACCTCAAATAACTAGCTAATCAAGCCCAACACATGCAATATGCAAAAAAATCACAAACCCCTAATTTTTGGGATGTTACAACTCTACCCCTTAAAGAAATTTCGGCCTCGAAATTTACCTGATCAAAAGAGTTGAGGGTATTGATGTCGCATTGCCTCTTCAGGCTCCCACGTGGCTTCCTCTGAACCGTGATTACGCCACAACACTTTGACTAACGGAATGGATTTTCTCCTCAACACTTTAACATCACGATCCAAAATCTACACCGGATCCTCTTCAAATGTCAGATCAGGGTTTACCTCGGTCTCCTCTACCGGCACTATGTGAGAAGGATCCGAACGGTAGCGTCTCAGCATAGAAACATGGAACACATTATGTATCCAGTTTAACTCAGGGGGTAGCTCAAGCTGATAGGCGACCGGTCCAACACGTCTTAACACCCGGTAAGGTCCGATGAATCTGGGGCTTAACTTACCCTTCCGTCGAAATCTCAGAATCTTTTTCCACGGTGAGACCTTCAAGAAGACATAATCCCCCACAGAGAACTCTATCTCTTTGCGTTTTAAGTCAGCATACGACTTCTGTCTATCCGATACTTCCTTTAATTGAGCCCGAATCAATTTCACTTTCTCCTCGCCGAAATTAACTTTGGACCCAACGATCGCGCGCTCACCCAATTCTGTCCAACAAGTGAAGTACGACACCTCACGACCATATAACGCCTCAATGCGGTGCCATTTGAATCTTTGGATTGGTAGTCGTTGTTGTTGTAGGCAAATTCTGCCAACGGTAAATAGTCTTCCCAACTACCTTTGAAGTCAATCACACAGCTTCTTAACATGTCTTCCAAAATCTGGATTACCCTCTCCGACTGACCATCGGTCATGGATGAAATTTGTCTTTGAAATTTAACCTTGTACCCGAGCTTCATGTAACACTCTTGTAACCGAGATGTGAATCTAGGTCCCCATGCGAGATGATAGACTTTGGTACCCCATGTAGCCTCACAATTTCTGCCACGTACAACTTGGCCAACTTCTGCAACAAGTAATCAGTGCGAACCGGTATGAAGTGAGCAGATTTAGTCAGCCGATCAACAATTACCCACACTGAATCTTTCTTAGTAGGTGTTAGGGGTAGCCCACTAACTAAATCCATAGTCACCCTCTCCCACTTCCAAAGTGGCATCTTAACAGGTTGCATTAGTCCCGAAGGCAGTTGATGCTCAGCCTTCACTTGCTGGCATGTCAAACACTTACTTACGAAATCAGTCACCTCACGCTTAAGTCCTGGCCACCAATACAGTTCGCGTAGATCTCGGTATAATTTGTTTCCACCAGTATGCATAGCGTATGGGCTACTATGCGCTTCCCGCAGAATCAACTGTCTTAACTCAGAGTCCCTCGGTACACAAACTCTTCCACGAAAACATAACACCCCTTCACTATTCAGCTCAAAATCCTCAGTCTCTCCTTTCTTCACCTGTTGGAAACGAGAAACCAACGACTCATCCAACATATGCTTCTCTTTAATATGACTAATCCATGTCGGTTTTACTTGTAATTCCACCAAAAAACTACCATCCTAAAATAGACTGAGGCGAGCAAACATTGCTCTCAGATCAGATACCACCTTGTGACTCAGTGCATCTGCCACCATGTTAGCTCTTCCCGGATGATACTCAATCGAGAAATCATAGTCCTTTAGCAACTCTATCCATCTTCGTTGCCTAAGATTCAACTCCTTTTGGGTAAGGAGATACTTAAGACTCTTATGGTCAGTGTAGATTATCGACTTTTCCCCATACAAGTAATGCCTCCATATCTTTAGTGCGAACACCACCGCGGCTAATTCCAAGTCATGAGAAGGGTAGTTTACCTCGTGTGGCCTAAGTTGACAAGATGCATATGCCACCACCTTCCCTTCTTGCATCAGCACACAACCCAAACCCGTGTGCGACGTATCACAATAGACAATGAATTCTTTTCCAGCATCTGGCTGTATTAATACCGGGGCTTCAGCCAGAATCTTTTTCAACTTCTCAAAACTCTCCTGCTATTTATCCATCCAAGCAAACGGTACCCCCTTACGCAGTAACTTAGTTAGGGTGCAACAATCAATGAAAAGCCCTCAACCAACCGTCTGTAGTACCCGACCAGACCCAAAAAACTTCGAATCTCCGACACTGTCTTCGGTGGCTTCCAATCCAATACGGCTTCAACTTTCTGAGGATCAACCCTAATCCCCTCGGCCGACACAACATGACCCAAAAATGTCACCTCTCGCAGCCAAAACTCGCACTTGCTGAATTTGGCGTAAAGTTACTTTTCTCTCAATATCTGTAGAACAACCCGAAGATGTGAATCATGCTCCTCATCAGTTCTTGAATACACCAAAATATCATCTATGAATACCACCACGAACCGATCTAGGTAGGGATGAAAGACCTGGTTCGTCATATCCATGAAAGCAGCTGGTGCATTCGTTAATCCAAACGACATAACCAGAAAATCGTAATGCCCATAACGAGTTCGGAATGCCGTCTTGTATATATCTGCCTCCTTGACCCTTAGCTGATGATACCCTGATCTTAGTTCTATTTTAGAGAAAACCGAAGCTCCTCGCAGCTGATCAAACAGATTGTCTATCCTTGGTAGCGGGTATTTGTTCTTAATCATTAACTTGTTCAACTGATGGTAGTTAATACACATGCGCATTGCCCCATCCTTCTTCTTTACGAACAATACCGGTGCTCCCCACGGTGACACACTCGGTCTGATAAAACCTCGATCCAAATTTTTTTTGATCTGAGCCTTTAATTCCACCAGCTCCTTCGGTGCCATCCTATAAGGGGCGATGGACACCGGAGCTGTAATAGCCCGATTTTGGCCCTAATCAGAATGGTAGTTTTGAGATCACAAATCCGAGTTATAAAATTTTTTAAATATTATTTTCTGTGTTAATTATATGTGAATTAGCATGTATGAAAGTTTCGTATAAAAATTTGATTGTTTGTGTGCTTAATTAAATAAAAGGGCGTAATTGCGAAAAATGCGAAAGTTACAAACTAAAGTGTGAAGTGCCAAATTGATAGTGGCTTTTTAATATGAGATCTTTAAAAGGCAAATAGCCCATTTTAGAAGGTAGTGGGCAGCATAGGACAACTTTGTCCATATTATTATGTTGTATAATTAAAACATAATAAGGTTAAATTAGTAAACTAGTTATAATTTATAATATATGTTAAAATAACATAAAAAGAAATAGAAAACAAATCCACCTTCTCCATCTTTCAATGTTGGCCGAATGTGAGCTTAAGAAGAAGAAAGAAAACCTAGGAAAGTTTCGGTCATTTGAAGCTTAATTAAGGTATGATAGTTGTTCAGTTTTTGATAATTTCTACGTTTTTGAGATCGTTGCTTCGAATACTATCCGACCCATACTAGAATTTCTAATTTTGATGCATATTTGGAGTTCGATCATTGATGAATATATGTGTTTTGTGTTGTTTGATGATAAAATATTAAAGATATGTTTTAGATTAACATGTTTTGTATTGGAGTTTTTGATGATTTGGAGTAATTAGGATTAAATTGCAAAAATAATAAATTGAGGGGCCAAAATGCAAAATAAATGAAATGTATGGACTTATATGATTATAAGAAAGATTTCGCCTAGCTATGTTGTTGTGAGATTTTGCATATTTTGTGTTTTGTACAATAGGGACTAAATTGTAAAAATGTGAAATATTAGGGGTAAAAATGTAATTTGCCCATTAATGTGTTTCTGGATAAAATTGAATGAAAATATGTTGAATGAGCTTAATTTGAAATTTATTTAGATCAAGAACAAAAAGGATCGGGAGTGGATCGGGGAAAAACGAAGTTAATTGAATAGCCGAGAAATCTAGTTCGTCGATATCCAAAGTATGTTTTTAAGCAATTGGGTTAAATTGAATCTTTATCTATATTGATGTACATGTATTTAATAAAAGTAATTAAGTATAATGTTATAATGCCGAATGTGATATTGGTTGAGAGTTGTATTTGGCCGAATGTGAGGTATACATACATGTTAATAATATAGTCATGTGAGATATTGAATTAAGAAACAAATATAGCCGAATGAGATGTATGCTTATTTGTCAAAGATATAGCCGAATGTGATGTACACCTATATGTTAATGAAATAGCTGAATGTGATATTGATATAAAGATGAAATAATCTAAATTGTATGCATGAATGTGTTTATTTAAGCAAGTAATAGGCTCAAGCTAAACACTAAGTGTACGAATCTTATAACTGAGCACTATGTGTGCGAAATCGGTCAATTGGCACTAAGTGTCCGGAATGTTAATGTAATGGCACTAAGTGTGCGATACATTACGAGTATTTGGCACTATGTGTGCGATATGTTAAGGCGACGACACTAAGTGTGCGATACGTCACATAGTTGGCACTGAGTGTGCGGGTTTGCAGATCCTTCAATGATATCGGTTAGTGAAAGTGTTAAACAAAATAAATGATCAGGTATGTGATTCATATTGGTATAAAAATTTAATACAAATTCGATAAGTGATATATGTAAATGAAGTTAAGAAAATGTGATGTATTTATTTACATATGAATTTGTTTAAGATGAGAAAACGGTTTATAGTTCAACGTGAAACCTATTATTGAATGTTTGAGTATTTGATCTTAAGGTTACAAAATATGATAGTTAATGGATGGTGTTATGATTTATAATTATGGTTGTAAATCTTAATGAGGATTATAATAATTTGATCTAATTAGTACGATGTTATATTGTATTCTTATATAATTGCTTATAATTTACTAAGCTGTGAAAGCTTACTTGGTGTTTTTGATTGCTTTGGTAGTTTAGATCTCTTTTGGCGAAGGTCGTTACGTGCTCGGGGATCGTCGCTAAAGCTCATCACACTATCATCATCACTTTGGTACCTTTTTGAGGTTAAACTTAAAGTTTATGGCATGTATAGGCTAAAATACCCTTTTGAGTTGTTATAAATGATATGTATGTGTTTATGTATGTGCCATGCGAAAATGGCTAAAACATGTTATTTTGGATTTATGTGATTTTCGGTCATAATATTAAGTTATGATGAAAGTATAATTTCTGATGTGTTATGTTAGGTGTTTGACTATTTAGCTTGATTGATCATTAAATTAGATTATAGTTATGAAATTTCGACCATGGTGTTTATATGATGCGGTAAATAAATTTATGATGGGTATGAATGGTGTTATAATTTTTATATATATTGATTGTGCAAAATTGATCATGATATGCGCATATGTGTATAATGAGTTGATTTATAGGTTTTAAGTTATTTATAAGGTAGGTATGGTTTTGATAATTTGGTTTGATAATTATAAGACATATAATCGTTTATATGTTTGGATGATGTTGGGAATTAGAGTCTAATTCGGTATTGTATTAGATTTGGTAAAGTAAAGTTTTGGTATATGTATATAGATGGTTTAATAATAGATAACTTGTTTTTAGTAAAGTGAATAATGAAATGTGCATATTCGGCTATTGTAACTTAAATGACCAAATGAATAGTACTTTTGCTATTTGATCAAAACTACTTTTATGTGAAATTGGTGATATAAATTTGTGATATGTTCTTTAAGTTTTAAGCAAACATTGAAAGTATAACTTTATCTATGGTACGTTCGAGCATGACCATTTAAATGATAGTTTGCTATGTTAATATTGATAAATTAAATGTTATGCATATGTTTAATATGTAAATATGTGCAAGTGAGTATGATATGATTATTAATGAAAATTTTTCATCTATAATGCAATGTGATATGATTGAAGTATGTTTGATAATAAATTAGGCATTGGATAATTATGCGATGGAAGTTCATTTGATTCAAGTTGGTATTAAGAACTATGATATGTTTATAATAAACATTTATAGGTATATAAATAATTATTTATGAATGCTTGTTTTGGGTTATGTTTTGATAGGTAATGCCTCGTAACCCTAATTCAGCGACGGATATGGGTTAGGGGTGTTACATTTGATTGGTATTAGAGCTACGGTTTAGTCGGTTCTCGGACTAATGTAGCGCGTGTGAGTCTAGCTATACATGCCATAAATTTTTACTGTGATAGTGTGATGACTTCTAACCGTGAAATGTGTTTTCTTCTTTTGTATAGTAAATGGATCACGATCCGATCGAGCCGTAGCCAGATGATGTCGAGAGTGTGGCGCTGCTCCCGCAAGAAGGGATCGCTCGGTTGAATCTCGACCAGCTACGAGTAACCAAGATGAGGGGGCTAAACAAGCCTTCTTTAGTATGATGAATGATTGGTTTAATCAGTATATCCGGACGAATCCAGCTGTTCAACAACCCCCGAATCTAAATAATCCACCTGTAGTACCTGTGGTACCTTCGATCATTAATCTTGAGAGATTAAATAAGCCTCATGTTGATAAAATTAGAAAGTACGGAGCTGAAGAGTTTAGGGCTACAGCTACTGATGATGCTGAGCAGGCTAAATTTTGGCTTGATAATACTATTCGTGTCTTCGATGAACTATCTTGTACACCCGAAGAGTGCTTGAAGTGTGTTATATCTTTATTACGGGATTCTACCTACTATTGGTGAAACACTTTGGTTTCGGTTGTTCCAAAGGAAAGGGTTACTTGGGATTTCTTCCAGACTGAATTTTGCAAAAAGTATATCAGTCAGCGATTCATTGATCAGAAACGCAAAGAATTTTTTGAGCTTAAACAGGGTCGTATGACCATATCCGAGTATGAATGCAAGTTTGTGAGACTCAGCCGATACGCCCGCGAGTGTGTTTCATCTGAGGCTGCTATGTGCAGAAGATTTGAAGAAGGGTTAAACGAAGACATAAAATTACTGGTTGGTATACTTGAAATAAATGAGTTCGTGGTACTTGTTGAGCGAGCCTGTAAAGGCGAAGAGCTAGGAAAAGAAAACAAAAAGACGAGTTCAAAGTTAGAGATTTTCGTAAGAGATCAACGGGTAAATTTTCTCAATCGTCATCAAAGAAGTTCAGAAATGACAATAGCCGATCCAAGGCTAATACTGGGATCTCTATACGAGAACGACCACCAGTGAGTTCACGAGCTACCTCGATTGCTAGTTTTTGAAATACTCAACCGGATAAACCCGAGTGTCAGCAGTGTGGTAGGCAACATTTTGGTGAATGTTGGGGCAAGTCCAACAACCGAGCTTGCTACAAGTGTGGTTCGCAGGATCACTTCATTCGGGATTGCCCGGAGTTAGCTGTGAAGGATCATGCTCAGAGTGCAAGGCCGAGCGGTACTGCAGCTAGAGGTAGACCACCCCGAAATATGGAAGGTAAGAGCGGCACTCAGAGAGGGACTTTGGATATAGCTATTCGATCAGTGGCTCGTGTGCCAGCTAGAGCCTATGCCATTCGTGCCCGAGAGGAGGCTTCATCTCCAGATGTCATCACCGGTATATTTACTCTCTTTAATACTAGTGTAATTGCTCTGATTGACCCCGGTTCAACTCATTCCTATGTGTGTGAAACATTAGTATTCAGTAAGACTCTACCTGTTGAGTCTATTGAATTTGTGATTCGGGTTTCAAACCCCCTGGGCCGGTGTGTGCTAGTTGATAAGATGTGCAAGAATTGCCCTTTGATGATTCGAGATTCATGTTTTCCGACTGATTTGATGTTACTACCATTTGATGAGTTCAATATCATCCTCGGTATGGATTGGTTAATTGTGCACGATGCCGTAGTGAATTGCAGACGAAAGACTATTGATCTGCGGTGCCAGAATAATGAGATAATTCAGATTGAATCTGCGAATTTAAATGGGCTACCAGCAGTGATATCTTCGATGTTGGCTTGAAAGTATATGAGAAAGGGTTGCGAAGCTTACTTTTCTTATGTAATTGATAGTAAAGTAACCGAAAAGAAGGTTGAATCTGTACCGGTTGTATGTGAATATCCAGATGTGTTTCCAAAGGAATTGCCAGGTTTGCCACCTGTTCGAGAGGTAGAGTTTGGAATCGAGTTAGTGCCGGGGACGACTCTGATCTCGATAGCTCCTTATAGAATGGCACCGACTGAATTAAAAGAGTTGAAAGCTCAGTTACAAGAATTGACTGATAGAGGTTTTGCTCAACCGAGTTTCTCTCCCTGGGGTGCGCAAGTGTTATTCGTAAAGAAGAAAGATGGAACTTTGAGAATGTGCATCGATTACTGACAGCTCAATAAAGTGACCATAAAGAATAAATACCCGTTGCCACGCATTGATGATCTATTTGATCAATTAAAGGGAGCTTCAATATTCTCGAAGATTGATTTAAGATCAGGTTATTATTAGCTGGGAGTTAGAGATTCAGATGTACCTAAGACTGCTTTTCGGACGAGATACGACCATTACGAGTTCTTGGTGATGCCATTCGGACTCACTAATGCCCCTACTATTTTCATGGATTTGATGAATCGGGTATTCAGACAGTATCTGGATCGGTTTGTGGTTGTGTTTATAGATGACATCCTGATCTATTCGCGTGACAAAACTGAGCATGCCGAACACTTAAGACTTGTGCTACAGATTTTGCGTGATAAGCAGTTGTACGCGAAATTCAGTAAATGTGAGTTTTGGTTACGTGAAGTTAGTTTCCTGGGGCATGTTGTTTCAGCATCAAGTATTCGGGTTGATCCGAGTAAGATCTCAGCTACATTTGATTGGAAACCCCCGCGGAATGTTTCTGAAGTTCGGAGTTTTCTGGGACTTGCTGGTTACTATAGACGCTTCGTGAAAGGGTTCTCAATGATTGCAGCTCCGATGACAAAGCTACTTCAGAAAGATGTCAGATTCGAGTGGAAGGAAAGGTGCCAGAAGAGTTTTGATCAGTTAAAAACTTTATTGACTGAAGCTCCAGTGCTTGTTCAACCAGAGTCGGGTAAAGAGTTCGTTATCTTTAGTGATGCATCCTTGAATGGGTTGGGCTGTATTTTGATGCAGGAGGGTAAAGTTGTAGCATATGCTTCGAGACAGTTAAAGCCACACAAAAAGAACTATCCGACGCACGATCTTGAATTGGCCGCTATAGTCTTTGCTTTGAAGATATGGCGCCACTATCTGTTCGGTGAAAAATGCCACATCTATTCCGATCATAAAAGCCTAAAGTATTTAATGACTCAAAAGGATCCTGAATTGATTCGGATGATTTGTAATGAAGCTGATAATAGTAGATTGTCTGTTCACCCGGGTAGCACGAAGATGTATAATGATCTGAAACAACATTATTAGTGGCACAGTATGAAACGAGATATTTCAGATTTCGTGTCGAAATGTTTGATATGTCAACAAGTAAAAGCCGAGCATCAAGTGCCATCTGGATTACTTCAGCCGATCATGATACCGAATGGAAATGGGATCGAGTCACGATGGATTTAAGTATCTCGGGTTACCGTTGACACCAAGCAAAAAAAGATGCAATCTGGATTATTGTAGATAGATTGACAAAGTCGGCTCACTTTATTCCGGTACGTACAGATTACTCGCTCGATAAATTAGCTAAATTGTACATTTCTCAGACTGTACGATAACACGGAGTACCTATTTCTATTATTTCGGATAGAGATCCGAGGTTTACATCGCGATTTTGGAAGAAACTGCAAGATGCATTAGGTACTAAGTTGCATTTTAGCACTGCTTTTCATCCTCAGACGGATGGTCAATCCGAGCGTATTATTCAAATACTTGAGGATATGTTAAGATGTTGTGTTCTCGAGTTCGAGGGTATATGGGAACGATACTTGCCTTTGATTGAATTTGCATACAATAATAGTTTTCAATCGAGTATCAAAATGGCACCTTATGAGGCTTTGTACGGACGTAAATGTCGTACACCTTTGTATTGGACCGAGTTAAGTGAAAGCAAGATACACGGGGTTGATCTAATCAAAGAGACTGAACAAGAAGTAAAAGTGATTCGCGAAAGCTTGAAAGCACCGTCAGACTGACAGAAATCCTATGCGGATTTAAAATGTAAAGATATAGAATTTCAAATTGGTGACCGAGTATTTTTGAAAGTCTTGCCGTGGAAGAAAATACTTAGATTTGGTCGCAAGGGAAAGCTGAGTCCGAGATTTATTGGGCCGTACGAGATTATTGAGCGTGTCGGGCCAGTTGCGTACAGGTTGATGTTGCCACCTGAGTTGAAAAAGATCCACAATGTTTTCCATGTATCGATGCTTCGACGATACAGATCCGATCCTTGTCATGTGATTAGTCCGTCAGAGATTGAGATTAAGTCTGATCTAACTTATGAGGAAGAACCAATCCGTATCCTAGCTCGTGAAGTGAAAGAGTTGCGAAATAAGAAAATATCGTTAGTAAAAGTGCTTTGGCTTAAACACGGACTCGAGGAAGCAACTTGAGAGCTTGAAAATTTAATGAAAGAACGTTATCCAAACCTATTCACCGGTAAGATTTTCGGGGACGAAAATTCCTAAGGGGGGTGAGTTGTAACAGCCTAATTTTGGCCCTAATCAGAACGGTGGTTTCGGGACCACGAATCTGAGTTATAAATTTTTTTTAAATATTATTTTCTGTGTTAATTATATGTGAATTAGCATGTGTGAAAGTTTCGTGTAAAAATTTGATTGTTTGTGTGCTTAATTAAATAAAAGGGCGTAATCGCGAAAAATGCGAAAGTTACAAACTAAAGTGTGAAGTGCCAAATTGATAGTGGCTTTTTAATATGGGATCCTTAAAAGGAAAATATCCCATTTTAGAAGGTAGTGGGCGGCATAGGACAACTTTGTCCATATTATTATGTTGTATAATTAAAACATAATAAGGTTAAATTAGTAAACTAGTTATAATTTATAATATATGTTAAAATAACATAAAAGAAAAAGAAAACAAATCCACCTTCTCCATCTTTCAATGTTGGCCGAATGTGAGCTTAAGAAGAAGAAAGAAAACCTAGGAAAGTTTCGGTCATTTGAAGCTTAATTAAGGTATGATAGTTGTTCGGTTTTTGATAATTTCTACGTTTTTGAGATCGTTGCTTCGTATACTATCCGACCCATACTAGAATTTCTGATTTTGATGCAAATTTGGAGTTCGGTCATTGATGAATATATGTGTTTTGTGTTGTTTGATGATAAAAATATTAAAGTTCTGTTTTAGATTAACATGTTTTGTATTGGAGTTTTTGATGATTTTGAGTAATTATGATTAAATTGCAAAAATAATAAATTGAGGGACCAAAATGCAAAATAAATGAAATGTATGGACTTATATGATTATAAGGAAGATTCGGCCTAGCTATGTTGTTGTGAGATTTTGCATATTTTGTGTTTTGTACAATAGGGACTAAATTGTGAAAATGGGAAATATTAGGGGTAAAAATGTAATTTGCCCATTAATGTGTTTCTGGATTAAATTGAATGAAAATATGTTGAATGAGCTTAATTTGAAATTTATTTAGATCAAGAACAAAAACTATCGGGAGTGGATCGGGGAAAAACGAAGTTAATTGAATAGCCGGGAAATCTAGTCCGTCGATATCCGAAGTAAGTTTTTAAGCAATTGGGTTAAATTGAATTTTTATCTATATTGATGTACATGTATTTAATAAAAGTAATTAAGTATAATGTTATAATGCCAAATGTGATATTGATTGAGAGTTGTATTTGGCCGAATGTGAGGTATACATACATGTTAATAATATATTCATGTGAGATATTGAATTAAGAAACAAATATAGCCGAATGAGATGTATGCTTATTTGTCAAAGATATAGCCGAATGTGATGTACACCTATATGTTAATGAAATAGCTGAATGTGATATTAATATAAAGATGAAATAAGCTAAATTGTATGCATGAATGTGTTTATTTAAGCAAGTAATAGGCTCAAGCTAAACACTAAGTGTATGAATCTTATTACCGAGCAATATGTGTGCGAAATCGGTCAATTGGCACTAAGTGTGCGAAATGTTAATGTAATGGCACTAAGTGTGCGATACATTACGAGTATTTGGCACCATGTGTGCGATATGTTAAGGCGACGGCACTAAGTGTGCGATACGTCACATAGTTGGCACTGAGTGTGCGGGTTTGCGGATCCTTCAAGGATATCGGTTAGTGAAAGTGTTAAACAAAATAAATGATCAGGTATGTGATTCATAATGGTATGAAAATTTAATACAAATTCAGTAAGTGATATATGTAAATGAAGTCAAGAAAATGTGATGTATTTATTTACATATGAATTTGTTTAAGATGAGAAAACGGTTTATAGTTCAACGTGAAATCTATTATTGAATGTTTGAGTATTCGATCTTAAGGTTACGAAATATGATAGTTAATGGATGGTGTTATGATTTATAATTATGGTTGTAAATCTTAATGAGGATTATAATAATTTGATCTAATTAGTACGATGTTATATTGTATTCTTATATAATTGCTTATAACTTACTAAGCTGTGAAAGCTTACTTGGTGTTTTTGATTGCTTTTGTAGTTTAGATCTTTTTTGGCGAAGGTCATTACGTGCTCGGGGATCGTCGCTAAAGCTCATCACACTATCATCATCACTTTGGTACCTTTTTGAGGTTAAACTTAAAGTTTATGGCATGTATAGGCTAAATTACCCTTTTGAGTTGTTACAAATGATATGTATGTGTTTATGTATGTGCCATGCGAAAATGGCTAAAACATGTTATTTTGGATTTATGTGATTTTCGGTCATAATATTAAGTTATGATGAAAGTATAATTTCTGATGTGTTATTTTAGGTGTTTGAATATGTGGCTTGATTGATCATTAAATTAGATTATAGTTATGAAATTTTGACCATGGTGTTTATATGATGCGGTAAATAATTTGTTGATGGGTATGAATGGTGTTATAATTTTTATATATATTGATTGTGCAAAATTGATCATGATATGCGCATATGTGTATAATGAGTTGATTTATAGGTTTTAAGTTATTTATAAGGTATGTATGGTTTTGATAAATTGGTTTGATAATTATAAGACATATAGTCGTTTATATGTTTGGATGATGTTGGCAATTAGAGTCTAATTCGGTATTGTATTAGATTTGGTAAAGTAAAGTTTTGGTATATGTATATAGATGGTTTAATAATAGATAACTTGTTTTTAGTAAAGTGAATATTGAAATGTGCATATTCGGCTATTGTAACTTAAATGACCAAATGAATAGTACTTTTGCTATTTGATCAAAACTACTTTTATGTGAAATTGGTGATATAAATTTGTGATATGTTCTTTAAGTTTTAAGCAAACATTGAAAGTATAACTTTCTCTATGGTACATTCGAGCATGACCATTTAAATGATAGATTGCTATGTTAATATTGATAAATTAAATGTTATGTATATGTTTGATATGTAAATATGTGCAAGTGAGTATGATATGATTATTAATGAAAATTTTTCATCTATAATGCAATGTGATATGATTGAAGTATGTTTGATAATAAATTAGGCATTGGATAATTATGCGATGGAAGTTCATTTGATTCAAATTGGTATTAAGAACTATGATGTGTTTATAATAAACATTTATAGGTATATAAATAATTATTTATGAATGCTTGTTTTGGGTTATGTTTTGATAGGTAATGCCTCGTAACCCTAATTCGGTGACGGATACGGGATAGGGGTGTTACATTTGATCCGTTCCAGGTAAAAGCTCAATGCCGAATTCGACCTCATGGTTTAGTGGCAACCCCGAAAGCTCTTCAGGGAATACGTCCGGATACTCCTTTACTGTCCTGACGTCCCCAACAGACAAATCCTTAGTATCAGATGTGCTAACATATGCTAGGAATGCCTCGCAACCTTTGTGAACCAGCTTCTCGGTCCGGTGTAATCTATTGTAATCTCAGCATTAAAGGCCGAGAGACTGGTTTGCAAGGGTTTCGAGACATTTTTAGCTTATGTCAGCAGTTCTGATTCTAAGGGTCCTTCTGTTGGAGATGTCAGAACTGTTAAGGAGTTTCTGGATGTATTTCTTGAAGAGCTTCCTGGGTTACCCCCAGACCGTGAGGTTGAATTCGGTATTGAGCTTCTACCGGGAACAGCTCCGGTGTCCATCGCCCCTTATAGGATGGCGCCGAAGGAGCTGGTGGAGTTAAAGGCTCAAATTCAAGAGCTACTGGACCAAGGATTCATTAGGCCGAGTGTGTCTCCATTGGGAGCACCAGTGTTATTCGTGAAGAAAAAGGATGGATCCATGCGCATGTGCATCGATTATCGTCAACTGAATAAACTGACGATTAAGAACAAGTACCCTTTACCGAGGATTGATGATCTGTTTGACCAGCTTCGAGGAGCTTCGGTTTTCTCTAAGATAGATCTTTGATCTGGGTACCATCAGCTAAAGGTTAAGGAGGGGGATTTATATAAGACTGCATTTAGGACTCGTTATGGTCATTAGGAGTTCCTAGTAATGCCATTTGGGTTGACGAATGCACCAGCTACTTTCATGGACATGATGAACCGAGTATTCTAGCCCTATTTGGATCAGTTTGTAGTGGTGTTTATAGACGACATCCTGGTGTATTCAAGAACCGAGGAGGATTATGATGCACATCTTTGAATTGTGTTGCAAATTTTGAGGGAAAAGCAGCTATACGCAAAGTTCAGCAAGTGTGAGTTCTGGTTGAGAGAAGTGAAATTTTTGGGTCACGTGGTATCCGCCGAGGGGATTAGGGTTGATACTTGAAAAATTGAAGCCGTATTGAATTGGAAACCACCAAAGACTGTATCTGAGATTCGAAACTTTCTAGGTCTGGCTGGGTATTACAGACATTTTGTTGAGGGGTTTTCACTAATCGCTGCACCTCTAACTAAGTTACTGCGTAAAGGTGTACCGTTTAATTGGACCGATAAGCAGCAAGAGAGTTTTGAGAAATTGAAGGAAGTTTTGACTGAAGCCCCTGTGTTAATACAGCCAGAGTCTGGGAAGGAATTCACTGTCTACAGTGATGCGTCGCACACTGGATTGGGTTGTGTGTTGATGCAGGAGGTTAAGGTGGTTGCATACACGTCTCGTCAACTTAAGCCTCACGAGGCAAATTACCCCACTCACGACTTGGAGTTAGCTACGGTGGTATTCGCACTGAAGATTTGGAGGCATTACTTATATGGTGAGAAGTTTATTATTTACACAGATCATAAGAGCTTCAAATACCTCCTTACTCAGAAAGAGTTAAATCTTAGGCAACGAAGATGGATAGAGTTTGTATACCGAGAGATTCTGATCTGAGGCAGTCTATTCTACGAGAGGCACATAGCAATCCTTATGCTATGCATCCTGGTGGAAACAAGTTGTACCGAGATCTGCGTGAAATGTACTAGTGGCCAGGGCTTAAGCGCGAGGTTACGGGTTTCGTGAGTAAGTGTTTGACATGCCGGGAAGTTAAGGCTGAGCATCAACTGCCTTCTGGGTTACTGCAACCAGTGAAGATTCCACTCTGGAAGTGGGAGAGGGTAACCATGGATTTTGTAAGTGGGCTACCCTTAACGCCGACTAAGAAGGACTCGGTATGGTTTATTGTTGACCGACTGACTAAATCTGCCTATTTTATACCGGTCTGCACCGATTATTTGTTGCAAAAGCTGGCTAAGCTGTATGTGGCCGAGATTGTAAGACTACATGGTGTACCAGTTTCTATCATATCTGACATAGATCCTAGATTCACGTCTCGATTCTTGAAGAAGTTACACAAGGCTTTGGGTACAAGATTAGATTTCAGTACTGCGTTCCACCCTCAAACAGATGGTCAGTCAGAGAGGGTGATTCAGATACTGGAAGACATGTTAAGAAGCTATGTAATCGATTTCTGAGGCAGCTGGGAGGACTATTTACCGCTGGCAGAGTTTGCGTATAACAACAGCTACCAATCCAGTGTTCAGATGGCACCATACGAGGCTTTGTATGGTCGTAGGTGTCGTACTCCTACCTGTTGGAAAGAACTTGGTGAGCGGTGAGTTTTGGGGCCAGAGTTAGTTTCTGAAACCAAAGAAAAAGTAAAGTTGATTCGAGATCAGTTAAAGGAAGCATCCGGTAGGCAGAAGTCGTATGCAGATTTAAAGCATAAAGAGATAGAGTACTCTGTGAGGAATTATGTCTTTCTGAAGGTCTCTCCATGGAAGAAAATTCTGAGGTTTAGACGGAAGGGCAAACTGAGCCCTAGATTCATCGGACCTTACCGAATATTAAAGCGTGTGGGACTGCTTGCCTATCAACTTGAACTGCCTCTTGAGTTAAACTGGATACATGATGTGTTCCACGTCTCTATGCTGAGGCGATACCGCTCTGATCCCTCACATATAGTGTCGGTGGAGGAGATTGAGGTTAGACCTGATCTGACTTTCGAGGAAGAACCGGTATAGATACTAGATCGTGACATTAAGGTATTAAGGAGGAAATCTGTTCCTCTGGTCAAGGTGCTTTGGCGTAATCACGGTACCGAGGAAACCACGTAGGAGCCTGAGGAGGCGATGCGACAGCAGTATCCTCCCTTATTCTGACCAGGTAAATTTCGAGGCTGAAATTTCTTTTAGGGGGTAGAATTGTAACGCCCCAGAAATATAGGGTCTCTAATTTTTCTTGTTCTGAACAAAATTACTTGTTTGCTTCAATGGCTAAGTGTTTTGGGGTATTTAGGAAGCCTGGGTTCAAGTATGGTCTTTGGCAAAATTTTAATTTTTTTGCTCTTTAGGGAAACCTGGATGTTAGCTTAAAGAGTTTTTATAATAAGTGGTGTTGTGTTAGAACACAAGAGAGCTTGTGTTGTGGTGGCAAGTGGCGTGTTAGGCATGCATGGGGGAGGGGGTTCGAATCCTATGGCATGCAAGTTGGAGGTTTTATTTTATGACTCTCTGGTGTGAGAGGTAGAGTTTGATTCAAACTCTGCAGAGGTGGTTGGAGACTTGGTCATCAAGTTTGAATGAGTTTGAATGGGGGGTGTGGAGTGAATCAAGGAGCATTCAGTGGAGATTTTTAGGGAATTTGAGTGAGGGGGAGTTTAGCCGAATTTGGGAGAGCTTGAGTAGGGGGATTTCGGCTAAGGGGATTTCATTTGTGCATTTTCGACATTTGGGGGTGAGTGTAGAAGCCGAAATTCCTCTTTGGTATTTTGGGTTTTTCTTTTGTTGCGTTTCGGGTTTTGCTCACTGTGGCGTCTCGTGCACCTTTTTTTGACCATTTGGGTTTTTCTCTCTTCAACTTTCTTTTTCTCTTTTCCTTGTTGCAAAAGCTGCCGAATCACTCATAGCCGAATACCTGTTACTTTTTCCTTTCTTCTAGCCGAACTCAATTTCTTCTTTTCCCTCTCATTGTTTCTTTTATTTTTAAGATAGCTGAATACTTTTCTCTAAAAACATTTGTTCTTCTTGTGTTGACCGAACCTGTTAAGGCTTAAACACCTTCTCTTCTCCGTCCCTAACCGTTTCTTGATCGCTTCGATTTATTGGTAAGTGGTTACTCTAGCCGAATATTGGTTGGCTACTTTTCCATGCTCGGTTTTGTATTTCTTGGGCTGAAAGGCTGTTTCTCCTTGTTGCCATGGAGATAAGCTTTTCTAACACCTTCTTTTTCGTTCGAACGTTGCTAGGGACTCGTTTTCCTTAACCAAGGGGTAGGCCGATTTCTTTCCCCTGCAAGGGATCTTTTGATTTGCGGTAAGTGCTTTAAGCATGGTATATACATGTTCTTATGGGATTGTAGATTCTTATGAATCAGTTAACGGTTCTTGTGAAGGTTTAGCATTGAAAAGAATACATGGTTTTGGGGCTAGAGAAGACTGCGGTTGTTGATTGGTAAGTAGCGTTAGTTTGATTAAAGCGTTTTCAATATTATGGTGATGGATTAACAAGGGTTTGAGTCTAATTGTTGGGGTTGTTGTTATCATAGGTGTTTAATCTTGGAAGCGCTTCAACTACAACCCATAACACGTGTGTAATCGTATGCAGTATATGATGTTCGGCAGAAAAGCCGAAAGTACGTGATGGTTACACTGCTAAGACTGTAGATCGGTAAAATGCCGAAAAGCCAAAAATATGGCGTATGATGCCACACGAGCGTGCGATCGTGCGTGTGGTAAACCGAGCCCATGAATATGGGCGCTAGACTGTAGAAGCCACCACAAGCGTTCTCGTGGGCTTAGAATGTTATGGGCCTAGTTGGGCCAGAATGGGCCGTGTGGGCCCAATGGGCTCGTGGGCCCCACACGGATGGAATTTTCCAAAAATAGCAGGAACTATTTTGGACTACGTAGAGCTCATAACTGCGATGGATTTTGGGCCAAACGGGCCACACGAGTGTGTGGGCCCATTTGGGCCGAATGTTGGGCTTTGAGCCCATTTACACTATTTTTGACAAAATGGATTGTCTGTGTCGCTCGAGGCGACTGTAGGCCTTGGGAAAGGTTGTTAAATGACGGATATACCCTTAATGAATAAAATTACCGAAATACCCTCGAAGGGTAAAATTACCGAAATACCCTCGAAGGGTAAAATTATCGAAATACGCTCGAAGGGTAAAATTTCTGAAATACCCTTGAAGGGTAAAATTATTGAAATACCCTTGAAGGGTAAAATTACCAAAATACCCTTGAAGGGTAAAATTATCGAAATACCCTCGAAGGGTGAAATTATCGTTTTACCCCTAACCGAGGAAATGACCATTATACCCCTAGTGGTAGTTTAGCTGATGTGTGTATGCTATCTATATGACTATTTATGAATATGACATACTGCATACAAGTAATATTTATGACATGACATTCCCCATTGGGGTTGGGATTCTGATTTGGAGGAAGTACTGTACTAGTGGCTCTGCCACGTTTTTACTATTCTAGTGGCGTCGCCACGTGTTCTGATTATAGTGGCTTGGCCACGCCATCGTTACTAGAAGCTTTCTTTGCGTCCATCGTTTAGCGACTATCTTTGCGATATTGGTGTGTTGGCTGAGTGGGTCGACTTAGTCCCCACATGGTGTGTTGGTTGGTACGGGTTGTGTGTTGGCTGGATTGGGCTGGGTTGCATCATCTTTATTCTTGTGATTGGGCTAAGGCCCACACCGTGTCATTTATCTTGAGTAGGGCTCCGCCCTGCATCTATTATCTTGCATGATAGGGGATTACACACTGAGTTCTCGTAACTCACCTTTTCTTTTAAACTGTACAGGTAATCCCCAGCCTTAGATGATTTGGAGCTGCGAGGGACTCAGAGGTGGCTACATGTTCGCAAGTGTTTTAATTCATTCCTAGTTTTTTTTTTGATATTTTATTTTGGGGTGGATATTTATGTAATAAGGCCAATTGAGGTTTTAACTTTTATTTGGTTTTAATTTCTTACTTCAACCTGCTAGATTAGGAAACACGGGTTTTCAAAATAATAACTGTTTCCAAAGGAAAACACGCATTTCAAATTTTAAAGTTTACAGGTAGAAAAGCTTCCGCGGTTTTTAATTCAGACTAATAAATTGGTAATAAATGGTATGACCAATAAGTGATTAACAAGTTTTGATTTTACAATCCCTGCATCTTCATTAGCAATTAGTTTGAAAAAGGTTTTAAAACTTTAGTCACAGCTTTTCATCGACAATGTCGGTTTTCAAAGCAACACTTCGATGTGACACGTCAGATCTGGTCATAATGTCCAGGCCGGGTTTGGGATGTTACAACGACCTTCTGAACACTATAAAACAGAGAAAAGTAAACCGAGTAAGCATTTCAAAATGCTTAGTAAGTTCGTATAACAAGAATTTAACTTACGAATTATATTCATTTAAATATGCATAACAATAATATGCTTCCCAACAAATTGGCAAATTTGCCTAATCACATACACTCAATTAAGCAAGTTAGTCACATATTTTACATGTACATCAAATAAACATGGATGAGCTCATCATGTTACAAACTTTCAGGTATTCAGAAACTTTCGAGACATAATTCCTTTAATACCATAATTTTCTCCTGTCAGGAGTTTTATCCGTTGATTTACTGAAATATCAATGGATACTCAGGTAGTATACGCGAAGTGTACAATTCAATGATCTGTCAATTCGTATTCAGGGGTACCCAATTAGGGCACATAATCGAGAAGCACACTCTCGAGCATTGTAACAGGAAGTTCACACAGAGCCATTTTAGGAAGCTCATAAAGAGTCTATCGGGAAGCTTACCCGGGCTATATAACGAGAAGCTCATAAGAGCTATAAATGGAAAGTTCACAAAGAACCATATCGGGAAGCTCACGAAGAGCCATGTAACTGGAAGCTTCGGATAGCCAATATCGGGAAGTTCAAGCGAGCACTATCGGGAAGCTCACAAAGAGCCAATTTATTGTGAAGCTCATGAAGAGCCTATAATCAGGATGCTCGTAAGAGCTAAGGTGTGTCCACAACAAATGTAGGATCACAACCTATCGAGATGCTCCAAAGAGCTGTAACGAGAAGCTCGCAAGAACCATATCACGGAAAGCTCGAGAGGGCTAATACGGGATGCTCTTTTAAGCTATGGTGTGTCCGCAACGTATGCAAGACCACAACCAATTCGGGAAACTTGTATCCATCGATTTTTATTTATTCAAACGGGACTTAACAATTCTCGGGCATATTAGATATATAATCAAATTCATATACACAACAAATTTATAATTCACATATACAACATTCAATTCAAACATGAAAATATATACAATTTAGTTACACCAACTTACCTCGATACTTGTTCGTATATGAGAATCTACTAATCTGACACTTTTTCTTTTCCTCGATCTAACTTTGTATTTGAGTTTTCTGGATCTATACAAATGAA
The DNA here is from genome assembly GCA_025698515.1 of Gossypium sturtianum. Classification (NCBI taxonomy): domain Eukaryota; kingdom Viridiplantae; phylum Streptophyta; class Magnoliopsida; order Malvales; family Malvaceae; genus Gossypium; species Gossypium sturtianum. Next base: position 31,109,411 of record CM046943.1, on the reverse strand, counting down.
TTTGAACATCAATTTAATCCATTTCATACTCAATTTAATTCAATTTACATCCTAGGCAAAATTACCATTTTGCCTCTATTCTTTTCATAAATGACGATTTCGTCCCTAGGCTCGGAAAATAAAATTCATACAATTCAGTCCTTATTCCAAGCCTAACCGAAATTTTCATATAACATTTACTGCACATATTTCATAAAAATTAGAAATTTTCCATGAATTTTACATTTTTACAATTTAGTCCCTAAATCACAATTTCATGAAATTCACTTTACAAAAGTTGTTTATCTATCAAAAACCTTTCATAAATTTCAAATTTTCAACATATTCATCCATGGAAAAATTTCTATACTTTGATATCTTTACAAATTAGTCCCCAAAATAGGTAGATTAAGCTATCCCGATCTCAAAAATATAAAAATTACTAAAAACAGGACAAGAATACTTACCCGATTAAGCCAAGAAAGCTTGCTTTCTCTTTCCTAGGGTTTCGATGTATATTTTGGGGAAGAAGATGATATAAAATGATGTTGTAACGCCCCAAAATTTTTAATTTCGGCTTTTGTGAATTTTGACACACAACAGTGTATCTGCTTCAGTGGTTAAGTGTTCTGGGTGTGTGTGGGAGGTCCCAAGTTCAAGCCAAACCTTTGGCTAAATTTTGGTATTTTTCTGAAGAAAGCCTTATTTTTGGTCAGTAGGCTTTTAAGTAAAAGTTGGTAGATAATTAACAGAATGGGCCTGCTGGTCTGGTGGTTAAGTGAAGTGTTGGTGTGAAGGAGGTCCTGTGTTCGAATCTTAGCTTGGGCATTATTTTTGCTTGTCTGTCTAGAAGAGTTTGAGATGGACTAAAAATCTGAGTAGTGGATTTAGTGGGGAGTTTGGTAGAGAAAATTAAGGGAAAAGATTTTGGGGTTATCAGTTTCTGTCCATCTTTTTCTTTTCCCCAAAACAAAATTTTTGGTTTTCTCTTCTCCTCTTGTCCCTCTTTGCTTCCGTTCCCTTTTCCATTGTCTTCTTGCTGCCGAATTTTCTTCTAATTTTTCCCTCATCCTTTCCTTTTCTGATTCTTTTCTTTCAATTTCGTTATGCTTCGTGGACTGCACACATTTGGTAAGTTTAGTTTTAGGCTAAAATTTAATTATGTTTTTTCAAATATTAAGAAGGGTTCGGTTGGTGTTTAGGGGTTTTTCAAAGGGCTTAATATCAATCAACGGCATTCTAAGGGCGTGAAATTCCTGATTATTCGATTGAAGGTAATGGTTTTTCGTTCGATAGATGAATACCCCGTTTCGGGTTTAATTCAATTCGATTGTTTAAGTGATTAATGGAGTGAAAATTGATCAATTGAAGGTTGGGGATTGCTTGGAGTTTCTTTTACGTCGAAAATGATACAGATGTGTACCCTAAACATAGAAAACGGGATTCGGCGAAAAGCCGAAATTGCTTGCTGTCGAGAGATAAGAGAAAATAGTTTTGGACAGCAGCAGTAGCCTAACTTTGAAAAATGATAAAAAAATGGAAATTGAGTTAGAGGTTGAATAAAATACGAAATTAAAGTTTATTGAGTCTAGTTTTTCATGGAAGAAACAATGTAAGCAATGAAATTGTAAATTATGAGATATGATAATTTTTGTGAGACAAGGTCAGAATGATTTTCGGGTTCGCCTGTTCTGACTTTGAAAAATCATAAAAAATTGTAAAAAAATAATTATGGGTTATAATTTATATTATTAAAATTATTAATGAGTCTATTTTAAATAGAAACAAACGGGAACATCATCCGAATCCCATACTAGGAGAAAATAAATTTTTAGTGAAGAAGGGCCGAAACTGTCAGACAGCAGAACAGGGATGAATTTTAAGAATTAACTGTACTTATTGGCTAAACCATAAATTCTAAAAATTTTATGGTAAGAAAATATGTGAGTCTAGTTTCGGAAAAATCAAGAGGATCTTAATTTGGAATTCTTTAGCTCAAGTTATAAATAATTTAGTGACAATGACTCAAGTAGACAGGTTTGAATGAACATATAAGTAAATAGTGAAAACATATATGAATATTTAGCTAGCATGGGTTACATTAAAAATGAATCACATGGCCAAGGCCAATTTGGGCCGTCTGGGCCACACGAGAAGGCCATATGGGCGTGTGAGCCCATTTTTCTGAAATGTTCTATAAGGTTGCACGGGTCGCCCAAGTCGACTGTGGACCTACTGTAGGGTCGGTAAGCTTTATTTAGACCCCTATATAAGTCATTTGTGCATGTCGATTTACATTACTAAGCATGTATCTTGATTCGAATATATGAGTTTAAATTGCATAGTAGCATGTCATTCTTGTATGTTGCATTGTATCGGGGTGGGTTGATTATGATTGGAGGAAGTATCTGAAAGGCTCTTAAGCCTGTTATCTGGCAGCTCAACTGTAAATTTCTGATTATGTGCTGCATTCGGTACAACATGTTGTGTAGGGCTGGGTGGGTTAATTTTATCCCCACATGGTGTGTAGGGTTGGACGAAGTTGGTGTGTAGAGGCTGGTGGGTAGGACTTTGTTCTCTGCATATCCTGTCTGAAATGGGCTAAGGCCCTATAATATGTCTGATTCTGAATCTGAGTGGGCTATGGTCCACACCGTTTCAGTAATGGGCTCAGACTCAAACTGTGAGATTATGTCTGCTACCTGATATCTCTGTGTGTATGTTTTCTGTGGGAATTACACACTGAGTTTTCAAAAACTCACCCTTTTCTGTTTAATCCGTTCAGGTAATCCCCAGTAGTAGGCAGATCGGTGCAGCAGAGGACTCGGCGGTGACCACGGTTCTGGATACTTATTTATGGTTTATTTTTAATTCTGCTTTGGTTATATTTGGGTAAATTTTATGTAATAAGGCCTTTCGGATTTTAGTTTAAAACTTGGGATGATTATTTCATAAACTGCTAGCTGTAGGACAAGACGCGAGTTTTCAAAATAAACAAAGGTTTTATCAAAATACATACGACCTCGCAAATCGTTTTAAAATCTTCCGCAACGTATAAAGTTTTGAAAATGGATAATGAATATATAAACGACACGTTTTGACGATAGCCTAAGATACCTAAAAATGGTTTTAACGCAGTTACGTTTTCTAAAGCACTATCATGTGACATCGCCAGATTCGACCATAACGTCCAGGCCGGGTTTGGGGTGTTACAGATGTTATTTCTTTTTAATTCATTTATCATCTTTTAATTATTTTAGTTTCCAATTTAGTCCTTGCCTTTTTCTAATTTTCCATGGATGATTCATCAAAAATATCTACTAACTTTTCTTTAATGGTCTAATTACCATATAAGGAGCTCAAGTTTTGAATTCCATAGCTATTTGGTACTTATAGCTACTAGAACTCAACTTTTGCATTTTATGCAATTTGGTCCTTTCCATAATTAAACACATAATCGGTAAAGTTTTCTTATTAGAATTTTCATATAACTTTTCTATCATAATGCAAACCATGCAATAATATTAAAATAAATTTTCTTTTTAACTTGGATCTGTGGTCCTGAAACCACTATTCCGATTTCACTGAAAATTGGCTGTTACATTATTGCCAGCTAGGCGGCAATTTTGTACATACTTTGCCAAAGGGGACCTCGCCCATTGCACCTAAGGTCACCTTGCTCACTGTAGTACCTCACTAACAATAAACCTCGTTGATGCATACCATGCTCGACACATGGAGCCTATTTAATCAAGCTAATCTAAACAGATGTTGAGCCCTCTCAATGCATGAATTACATGTCACACCTGAAATGTTAAGTTCAGATTGGAATAGTGACCTTGGGTACTAAATTGCAAAATTTGCAAATTTAGCGGGCTCTAGTGGAAATAAGAGCAAATAAAAGATTTGATTTCAACCCTAAACCCCTTAAGTAGTATATAATGGGGAGACTGTAACACCCCTAACCTGTCCCAATCACCAGATTAGGGTTACAGAGTATTACAGTACAATTCAGAACATTCAAAACATTTGATTTCAAACAGAACATTTATTCAATTTAAAATTATAACAATCATTTACACATTCCATTTATAGCATACAATACACTTACGGGCCTTAAACCGATCTTACGGGGCCCTAAAAATAATTTGGAATAATCTGGGATCAAATCGAAACAAATTAGAAAACTTTGGAAAAACTTGAAAATTTTTGAAACAGAGGTTACATGGCCGTGTGACATAGCCCAGACCGTGTGAACATTCGAAGTCTAGACACACGACCGTGTCACAGCCTGTGTGTCCGCCCGTGTGGGTATTCGAAATAGGGCCACACAGCCGTGTCACAAGCAGTGTGAAAATTCGTGTTACGTATTGACTTGAGACACACAATTGTGTCGCAGGCCTTGTCTTAGACCGTGTGAAACTTGCACCTAAAACAATAATGACACACAGCCGTGTGTGAAGACTGTGTGTGGAACACGACTGTATGACATCATGTGTCCCAGGTCGTGTGCTTTTCAAAATGACCTTAAAACAAGCCAAAGCATTGATATTTTCTTGCATAAAAAACCATACCATTCCAATCATTTTCACATGACCAAAATACTTTAAAACATACCAAAAACATACCAAAATCAACCAACATAGGTGTCTAGCCAATCTGCCATCAATTGACACCATAATTCAACACATCAACTTGACTCAGTTCAACATTTCGAGTCCATTCACACTTCAACTAACCAAAATCCATCTAAATCTCAAGGCATTCATAAGGGACCAAAACATATACTTACATATTTACATTTATAAGCCAACATCAAGGCATATAGGCAAATAAACTTAAACCACATCACATTGATAAATAACATAAAAACTCCTAGTACATGCCATTTATAACCGATATCCAAAACAATCAAAACTACCAATATGACAAATGGATAGTGTGATTGTGCTCCTACATGGTTCCAACCGATCGAGCTTTCGATGATCTGCAAAACAGAGAAAAATGACTATTGATCGCTATGTCACAGTCTTAAAATTTATAATGAGAATGATCGAGCCTAAAAACTAACTATGACAACGATTGAGGCAAGTGTACCTATCGAACAGTAGTATAGCTTAGTGGCAAGACCGGATTGTCGAACCCAAAGGAACCGAAAGTACTAATACTAACTTTCTTTTTATTATTTAGCCTTAAATTTGAAGTGAATTGGTTTAATCTAGAAAATTAACTAACTACTAAGCTAAAGACGATGAGACAAAAAGAATGAAATTAGGGAAATACTTGTAGGAAAAACCAATTGATTAAAACAATACCCAAGGAAGATTCCACCTAGACTTCACTTGTTATCTAACTTTGAACTAGACGATTTATTCATTTGACTTGATCCGTAAGATTCCCTAATGTATATTAAACCCTCTCTCGAAGCGAATAACGTCTAACCCTAGGTTGATTAATTGAAATCTCTTTCTAATTAAAACACCTAGAATTGCATTAACTCGGTCTATGGAATCCCATATTAGGTTTCACCCTAATCCGACAAAATCTCGTCACCCTATCTCTAGGCGTGCGATCAACTCCGCTTAATTATGCTAGATATACTCTTAGGCAGGGACTTTTGCTCCTCCACCTAAGCACATCAAACTTGAATTAATATCCGCGAAATATCAACACAAGAATTAAGAACACATAATTAAGAACAAGTCAAATATTTATCATATAGTTCAGCAAACGATAATAAGATTCATCTTAGGTTTCATCCCCCTCAGGTATTTGAGGGTTTAGTTCATAATGATAATAAAATACATCTCAAAAGAAAAGATAAAACAAAACATAATAAAAACTCTAAAACCCCTTGAAGGAATTGAAGAGAGATCCTCCGTCTTGAGTATAACTGCGGCTTCTTGAGATGAATCAACTGGCTTTCTTCAAGTGATTTCCACAATTCTGATCTTTCTGGCTCGACTCCTTGGCCTAGCTGGACGCCCCTTCAAAGTTGGCCTCTACGGTGTTTATATAGGCTTTTGGAATGTGTTTCTTTACCCCTAAGTATCCAAATCCGAGTGAAATTCCTATTCTCCACGGCAGGGACATGCCCTTGGCACATGCCCGTGTGAATCGTGGCCAGGCCGTGTTAAGGTCTGATTAGGGAGGCACGGCCGTGTTGCTTGGGGCCAGGCCGTGTCAATTTCGTGATTTGGCTTATTTGGTCCGTTTTAAGCCTGTTTCTCGTTCTTTTCATCCTCCGGTGCTTTCCTGAGTATAAAACATGAAAACAAAGGATTAAAAGCACCAAATTACACAATTCAAGGCTTAAATCACCCAAAAGCATGCTAAATGTGGATTTAAAATATGTTACTATTACGGTTTATCAAATACCCCCACAGTTAAGCTTTTGCTTGTCCTCAAGCAAAATTCTCAACTCATGATTAAAACGAACTTCCTTGATTCATAATATTCATCAATAATGTTTCATCATAATTCAAAGATAATTCATACATGGATAATTCAACTCTAAGAGTCCTAAAGATTCAAACAATCCAAGTCATACATTTGTAGCACAAAACATAGGTGTTTCCCCTCATCTAAATAATTACTTCTGATTTAAAATTGACAAGGATTGACATCCTCACTAAAGATTCACTCAAATCACTCGAGGTGTTTAAGGTTCAAAAATTAAGCACTCATAAGTCAAACATGAAAAGTTAATCCCATAGGCTTGCATGAGAATCACAGCTCCACCACTATAATATGTGATAATACACAAATCAAAAGGTCTTTAACAGGGTTGTAACGAGGCTTGGGTTAAGGTGTGGATATAGGCTGAATTAGAAGGTTAGAATCGAGATTGACTTGACAAATTACGTAACTAGAAACAATGAACTGATAATAAATAATTACATCAATTGAGAACTTGTAATAATAATACTATTACTAATACGAGCTTCTTTTTCAACAATTTGAATTTAGATGTATAAGCTCACTTGATCACAGAACTAATAATGAATATACTATGATTTTTTTTTAAAACAGATCAAATATATATAATAATTGATGAATTTACTATCGAAATCAATAGGCAATCGATCAAATCAAATCTCGATATAAGGGTAGTCAAAAGGAATAGTGATAACAAAAACAAAAGGTTTTGGGATAATATTAGTGGGTGAGTCAATAAAAAGGGTTGTTAGGATCAACGGGGTTCACTAGGGGTTAATAAAATGGGTGGGCTTTTTAGTGGAGTGAGTGGGTTAAAACCTAAGTGCCTTTATCATCTTCGTGTATCAAATTAAAGGTGTGGTCTCGACATGTATAATCGATGCAAGTTCTAGAATAAAAAATCAATGTTGACACACTCATAATAAAAAAGTGAGCAAGAAAAAGAATATACGCTCTATAAGGCTCAAAATCTCACAAAAATTATGGGTATTTTGATGTCATCCTCGTAAATTTCAAACTTCAAAGTAATATTCAAATTCAGGTAGACAACCCAGAAAAAAATTTCAATTCAGAAAAATAGACTTATCATGCTTGACTCTATAGTATCTTAAAGTATAAATCATCAATGCATAATTATCAATGACTTAATCTGAAATATATCAATAAAAATCATAATTCACAGGAAATTTCATTCTAATCATAATATGAGAAACTTACTTAAGAAACAAGACATAATTCAGGATTTGAGAATAATGCAAAAAGTTTGGTCACCTACTTTCAGGAATTTGAGAATAATGAAAAAAGTTAGGCACCTTTTAGGTTGTTCACCCCCCCACACTTAAGATGTACATTGCCCTCAATGTACAGAGTTAGATATATAGAAATTTATGAAAGAAAGGGAGAGATGAAACTTCCTGAATTATGGATGAAATCCTTGGAGGATGTTCCATGCCAAATGTGATGACTAGGTAAAAGTGATGTTTTCATTCCTTGAGTTGTATATTTAATCTAATTAATCTGCGAAAGTATTCAATTAAATGTTTAGGGGAAAATAAATAATGAGATTTGTTAGAGATACTCGAGGGTTAGACAACCAGTTGATAAAAGAAATTAAACTATAAATAAAAGTTTTAAACATGAATTGCAAAAATTCTTAAAAAATAAATAAAAATAAAAGATGAAAATGGAAAATAAAAAAAAAGAAATAGAAGGACTCAAAGGTCCACGTCGTCGGCTGGATCGCGAGGTGGTGACGGTGGTGAGATATGAAAGTGGTGACAGATCTGCTGAAGAGTCGCCTCAATCCCGTCAAATCTTCTAGCAGTGTTATCAATTGTCGTGTGTACGTGAGTGCTTTCGGTGAGTGAGACGTGCAGAAATGTCTGAGAGGGAGGTAGACAATGAATTGGACGATGGCCTTGTTGGGGTGCTTCCTGTGGTGGGGGGACATCTTCAGTAATGTCCTCAAGGTCATCTTCTTCAGTGGTAGGCGCTAGGCTATATTGGGGATGATCGGTCCCACGTCGACGCTGAATCATCCTCATGTGCAGCATCGTCTGGATGCCCTGTGGGGCCATCTAACCTATCAGTGTGACGGAGGCGGATTGTGATGCAGTGTTGAGGAGACCGAAGTACCTCGCGAGCCGTGTTACATAAGGCCCCATAGAAATGACCCCTTTCGGTGGTGCTCCGTCTGATGTTGAATTGCCAAGGCGATTAAGTATGCAAGGTCGAAGACGTGGCCATTTGACATACTCCAGAGGAAGTAGGCATCATGTGTGTTAACGACCCCAGTGCTCTCTCGTCTTCCTGTCAATGTGTGGGCTAAGATGGCGTGTAGGTATCTCAAGGATGGGGCGAGGGCTGTCGCTTTGGAGCGACTAGGGTCATATGTGCCTGCGCTGGGAGCTATATTATACCAACATTGTGCGAGAGATTTATGGATGTGGCGATGAAGGTCTGCAAGATTATGCTCCCTTCGGAAGTCATCCGTGGATAGGCCCAGAGCGACGCCAAATTCAGGTACACTCATTTCCCGAACTATGCCTCCTAGACGAAACTGAATAGTGCCCGAGTCGTCGTGTTGTGTCATTACTACCTGCAAATGGAAAGTAGAGCAAAGCTCTAATGTTAGTTCAAGGTAGGTGGGTTCGATTATACCGAAAAAACGTTCCCAAGGGTCAGTCGTCAGGAGTGCCCGAATATCATCAGCGAGTTGAATAGTTCCAGAGCGTCCCAATCAATACATCGGCCTTGACTGAGAGGTCATACTCGTAGTATTTGAAACAGTTCGTCTTGGGTTCCAGGAGGAAACCGTAGGAATGGATGTCAGACTTCGGTTGATGCGGTGGCGGATGATGAACCGGGTCCCTTTCATTTTTTGGACGTAGGGACTACAGTTTTCTTTCCTCGGGATGACGACATTGTACCTGAAAGTATCATTTATTCAAGTAATTTTTTCGATCAAGAAATATCACATATTGTGATCAATATTCAGAATATACAAAGACTTGAACTCATAATAGAATCGTTCAACCACATTTAGGTGGAGCAAACATTTTGACAATGAATGATTCCCATTTTATTATGTACATAATGACTAAAGTAATCGAAATAGTAATCAAAATAGTGATAAAAATCCTAAGGATTAACTCTAAAAATTAATAATAATAATAGTCAAATGAAATTTAATGAAATGAGATTCTAATTATAAAATATTTAACTAAATGGAAATGAGATAGTGAGGAGTGACCAGTAGTGTTTTTGGCGTGTGATGGGTGGGGCACGGGATTGGAACGGTGGGGCATGGGTGTGTGCTGTAAGTATTCTGGGTTACACGACAGTGGAATGGGCGTGGGTTCTTGTTAACACGGGCGTGTATCTGTTTTGATGTGATTGTAAAGGGAGGAGGGCGATAATGAGTAGAGGGAGTTAATGAGGGAGAGATTTTCTGATGGTGGCCGGAGGGGGGGAAGGGTTTTGAGGAAATTATTTAGGGTTGGGGATTTGGGGGAGAAACGACGGACGATGGGTTTATATAGGAAAGGGGACACGGGTAGGTGCCACGACCGTGTTTCTTTAATTTAGCCCGTGTGTTTCGTGATTTTCAAATTTAGGTGCGGTTGAGATGTTGTGTTCCACGCCCGTGCTTTATAAGTCAGTATCGTCCATGGTGTTTGGGCACGGGCGTGGCTTATGCCCGTGCCTGGTTGCTCAGTGTTCACCACGGGTTGGATGCACGGGCGTGTCACACGTCCGTGTCACTTTAGTCAGTATCGACCACGGTCTAACCGCACGGGCGTGTGTCTTTTATCGTAGCTCGTGTTCTTTTGGATAGTTTCGACCACGACCGAGTCGCACGGCCGTGGTGTATAATCAGAGCCCGTGTTTTGGGGAAATTTTTCTTCTTCCTCTCACACGACTACCTGCATGCCCGTTCTTCGTCCCATGGCGTCCCCACAGCCACGGGCACGCCCGTGTGTAAGGCCGTGTGGTTGGTAAATCTGCGCTTCATTGAATCGGTTAGCTTGGGGTTAGTTCCTAAAAGTCACAAATAAATTGTTATGGAAGTTAGTGCTTGGGTTGCCTCCCGAGAAGCGCTCGTTTAAAGTCTTAAGCTAGACTCACCCTATTTTCATTTCTAAATAAAGGTTCACAGAGCTGAAGCTCCTCTCTTAATTCCTTAAAATCTTCACCATTATAAAGTTTTAGTCAGTGACCATTTACCTTGAATGTTCCCTGAGTTGGATGGGTTACCTCAACTGTGCCGTAGGGAAAAATGGTTTTGATCACAAATGGGCCTGACCACCTTGATTTCAGCTTTCCAGGAAATAGTTTGAGCCTTGAATTATACAGCAAGACTAAGTCTCCTACTTCGAATTGCTTTGATTGTTTTAAGCGAGCATCGTGACGTCTTTTTGTTGCCTCTTTATATAGTCGTGAGTTTTCATAGGCTTCGGCTCGCCATTCATCCAGTTCGTTCAACTGCATCATCCTCTTCTCACCTGTAGTTTTAAGATTGTAATTCAAGAATTTTATAGCCCAGTAAGCTTTGTGTTCTAACTCAAATGGTAGATGACAACTTTTTCTGTAGACAAGTTTGTACGGGGATGTTCCTAAAGGGGTTTTAAAGGCTGTTCTATAGGCCCATAAAGCATCATCTACTTTTATTGTCTAATCTTTCCTGTTGGATTCAACTATTTTTTCTAAGATCCGCTTAAGCTCTCGATTTGCCACTTCCACTTGCCCACTGGATTGAGGATGATAAGGGGTAGCTGTTCTGTGGTGTACTCCATATTTTCTTAAGACTTTATCAAATTAAGTATTGCAAAAGTGAGTACCCCTATCACTGATAATCGCTCTCGGTGTAACACCCCATACCCGAGTCCGAGGCTCAGACCGGATATGAGACATTACTATGCTTGAACTTACTTAATCATGACATTACGGGCTATAAAATTTCCTTCCGAAATTAAAACTTCTCATTCTTAAACAATTCGTACATTTCATGGGCCTACGAGGCCTTAAACTCGTACAGGTAAACTTTTGGAACCTTACCGAAAAACTTTTCTTCGAAACAGGGGTTACATGCCCGTGTAATATAAGGCACGCCCGTGCATAGGCATACACGCCCATGTCCTCAAACCGTGCCCTAAAACTCAGTATTCTGCCAATTTCCACACGGCCATGACACGCCCGTGGGCTTAGACCGTGTACTACATCTTGATATACTAACTTATTTCACACGATCGGGCACACGCCCATGTTCTAACCGTGTGTCGTGCACGACCTTAACACACGGCCGTGGGATTAGTCCGTGGCCCATTCTTACTTATAAGACTAAGGTGCAGTTTACGCATGGCCTAGATACACGCCCGTGTGTCCACCATGTGGGCACTTAGAGGCTATTTACCAAGCCAATTGCCACCCTGAAATTAAGATCCAATTCATACTCGTTTACAACAACTCAATACTACATCATTCATGAATAATACTACATGCTTCATTGATAGTTATAAACATACACACTTGGCCAATCACTTAGCCATATACAAAAGAATAACAAACTTAATAGCCTATACTTTGGCTCTTCTTAAAACATTTACTCAAAATGTAATGCTACCTATACATGCGATACTTAATAAAACAACTTGGCTATACCAAAATAGCGATTGATAGTGTGCTCCGAGCTCCGATGACGGTGATCCTCGATATTAGCTTGGCAGGACTACATGGAAAGAAAGAATGAAAGACATAAGCATTTAGCTTAGTAAGTTTGCATAATACACATAACAACATCCTTACTTAATATAGACCATTTGATATAAACAATGGCATCATAAATTCAGCTATATAAAGCTTACTTACTCATACTTGATTCTTACATAACTCATGAAACTTACTAGTCTCATACTTGATAGGCAAACAAAGTACCTGTATCACTAGATCACATTGATCAGCATACTTGAACATAATACTCATAATTTCTAATTCATCATTCATAACATGAATAATATTCTTTTTCACTTGATAATAACCTTACTTACTTAGCTTTCTTGTTATCTCTTTGGAGCTTAACTCGTTTTCCTGATGAATTTATATGAATAACTGAGGATAATAAATCTCATCTAAATTTTGAGGCCATGACTTAACATGGACTTATACAAAGTCTTTCTTGTTCTCACCAATGCCATGCCTTAACTTGGACTTATATGGGATCTCTTTCTCTTGATAACTTTTCAATGCCAAGCTTGCCTTGGTCTTACATGATAACTTGTTCAATGCCAAGCTTGCCTTGGACTTACATGATAACTTGTTCAATGCCAAGCTTGCCTTGGACTTACATGATATCTTACTCAATGCCAAGCTTGCCTTGGACTTACATGATAACTTATTCAATGCCAAGCTTGCCTTGGACTTACATGATATCTTACTCAATGCCAAGCTTGCCTTGGACTTACATGATAACTTATTCAATGCCAAGCTTGCCTTGGACTTACATGATATCTTGCTTGCTTGCCGATGCCATGCCTCGGCTTGGTCTTATACGGACTTTCTTGTTTCATGTGGAAGATCGAGTATCCTAAGTTATTCAACTTCAATCGGGGCTTTCTCATGCTTGATCTCATTAATTTATTTGTTTAACATAACATTAAGCATTTTTCATAATAATATTGTACATTATACTAAGCAATTTAATGATATAAATCATAAAGCTTAGAAATCATACAAACTTACCTCAATATACAAAATGTAGCTAGGTATGCAATTTAGTCCTCGACCTTGTTTTTGCCTCGGTTTCGATTCAGGATTCACTTTTCTTGATCTATAGTCATAAATATATCATTTAATATTCACATTGACTAAATTGACCCTTTACTCATACTTGGGCAAAATTACTATTTTGCCCCTATACTTTCTTATATTTGCACTTTTGCCCCGAGGCTCGTAAAATAATTTTCATTCAACTTTCTTAAGCTACATGCTTAGCTGATTCATTTTCTCTACTATAGCCATTATCAATTCTCTTTATTTCTAATAGGTATGACTAATTTCAAAACTTTTACAAACTAGTCCATACTATCATATTTCATGAAATTCATTAAGGAAAAGATGTTTATCTAACATCAAACTCTCATAATCTTCCATAAAACATCATTTAACAAGCATGTCATTCATGGATGAATTTTTGAACATGCATCTTAGCTTATTTTATAGCTAAAAATAGCTAATTCATAATACGAGGACTTTAAAAACACGAAGAATATTAAAAACGGGGCTAAGATGAACTTACTAGCAAGCTTGAAAAAAATGAAGAACCCTAGCTATGGAGTCTTCAAATTTTCGGCAAGGGAAGGAAGAAGATGATAATGATTTTTGTCATCTTTTTTCTTTATTAAACATTTAATAGGTAAATGACCAAAATGCCCTTCTCTTAAAAATATCACCATTTACTAACTCATGTCCAATTTTGTCCAAAAATTATAATTTGGGCAAATTGCTATTTAAGGACTTGTAGTTGCTATTCTAAAGCTATTTCATACAAAATGCTTCCAGAAACTCATATTTTACAACTTTTGCAATTTGGTCCTTTTTTACCATTCAACTTCAATTTAGCAAAATTGCTTCATGAAACTTTCACACTAACATGCAAACATGGCATGAACCTTAAAAACTCATAAATTCACCTTGGATTCATGGTCTCGCACCACTATTCCGACTAGGCCCTAAATCGGGCTGTTACACTCGGTGTTCCAAAATGAGAGAAGAGTTTCTTAAGAAACTTTACTACAGCTCTAGCATCGTTAGTAGGTAAAGCTTGGGCTTCCACCCATTTGGACATGTAATCTACTGCTACTAAGATGTATTTATTTCCGAATGAACTAGGGAATGGTCCCATAAAATCAATACCCCATACGTCGAATATTTCACATGATAACATATATGTTTGAGGCATTTCATCGCGTTTAGAGATATTACCCGTTCTTTGGCATTTGTCACATGAAGCGGCATACCTGTTGGCGTCTTTAAACAGGGTTGGCCAATAAAATCCTAATTCGAGCGTTTTGTGTGCCATCTTAATCCTGCTGTAATGTCCTCCTGAAGGTCCTGAATGGCAATGTTCTAGGATTTTGCTTGCTTCTGCCTTTGTAACGCATCTCCGAATTACTTGATCTGCACAAATGCGGAAAAGAAAGGGGTCCTCCCAAAAATAGTTTTTTGCATTGGCAAAGAATTGCTTCTTTTGATGATGTGTTAACCTTTTTGGGAGAATGTTAGCAGCTAAATAATTCGAAATATCTGCAAACCAAGGTACCTCGGAGCTAGTTATAGAAAAGAGTTGTTCCTCAGGGAACGAGTCGTTTATCTCACTCTCATCGAGTTCTTCGATATGTGGGTTCTCAAGCTTGGAGAGGTGATCTGCTGCCAGATTTTCAGCTCCCTTCTTATCCTGAATTTCCAAATCAAATTCCTGTAAGAGTAAGATCCATCGTATGAGTCGAGGTTTTGCATCGATTTAGTTAAAAGATAACGAAGAGCTGAATGGTGATTATGTAAACGACAACTTTAGATAATATCGAATCTTGTCTAAATTTGTCAAATGCAAAAACTACAGCTAGCAATTCTTTCTCTGTGGTGGTGTAGTTTTCTTTTGCAAGCGGTCATGGTTTGCTAGCATAATAGATTGGCTGAAAATGCTTGTTTCTTCATTTGTACCAAAGCGCACTGATCATTTGTAAATTAGAGTTTTAAAATTTATAAAAGAATGATCGAACCTGGAAACTAACTCTGACAACGATTGAGGCAAGTGCACCTATCGAACAGTAGTATAGTTTAGGCAAGACCAGATTATCGAACCCAAAGGAACTAAATGTACTAATACTAACTTTCTTTTTATTATTTAGCCTAAAATAAGTGAAGTTGTTATTAATCTAAATTAATTAACTACTAAACTAAAGACTCTAAGACAAAGAAGAATGAATTTGGAAAATAACTTGGGAAAAACATAGTTGATTAACCGATACCCTAGGAAGAATCCACCTAGACTTCACTTGTTATCCAACCTTGAACCATATGATTTATTTACTTAGTTTGATCCGTAAGACTCCCTAACGTATATTAAACCCTCTCTCGAGGCGAATAACGTCTAACCCTAGGTTAATTAGTGGAACTCTCGTTCGCTTATAATAACCCCTAGAATAAGCAGTAAATCGATCTGTGGACTCCCATATTAGGTTTCACCCTAATCCGGCAAAATCTCGTCACCCTATCTCTAGGCGTGCAATCAACTCCGCTTAATTATGTTAGATCTAGTCTTAGGGAGGATCTATTACTCCTCCACCTAAGCACATTAGATTTGGATTAAGTTCACACAATTAAGAACAAACTAAGTTATTATCATATAATTCAAACATCAAATAACAAGATTCATCATAGGTTTCATCCCCTTCGGGTATCCTAAGGTTTAGTTCATAACAATAAAGGAAAACATCTCAAGAGAAAAGATAACACAAAACATAAGAAATCCTTAAAACCCCCTGAAGGAATTGAAGAGGAGATCCTCCATCTTGAGTAGAATTCCGGCTTCTTAAGATGGATCAACTGGCTATCTTCGAGTGATTCCCACAAATCTGACCTTTTCACCTTGGCTTTTTAGCCTCGCTTTTCCGCCCTGACAAAAGCCCTGGCAGTAGGCTTCTGCCGAACTCCCCTTCTAAGTTGCTACCTGGGGTGTTTATATAGGCTTTGAGATGTGTTACTTGGCCTCCAAGTATCCTAATTTGAGTGCAATTACTATTTGGGAGTTTAAGTAGACTTAGGAATGTGTTTCTTTGACTCCAAGCATCCAAATTCGAGTAAAATTCCTCTTTCCCGCGGCAGGGACACGGCCATGGCACACACCCGTGTGAATCGTCTTCAGGCCGTGTTCGACACTGTTGAATGAGGCACGGCCGTGTAAGTCATGGTAAAGCCGTGTGCTAGTAGGAATGGTGGCACGGCCATGTGGCTTGAAGTCCAGGCCGTGCTGATTTCGTGGCTTGGCCCAATTTGGTCCGTTTTAAGCCTGTTTCTCGTTCTTTTTGTCATCGGGTGCTTTCCTGAGTATAAGACATGAAAAGAAAGGATTAAGAGAACCTTTTTACATAAATTGGGGCTTTAAATCATCCAAAAGCATATTAAATGTGGGCTTAAAATATGTTACTTTTACGGTTTATCAAATACCCCCAGACTTAAGCTTTTGCTTGTCCTCAAGCAAAATTCTCAACTTATAATTAAAACGAACTTCCTATAATTCATAATAGTCATTGATAGTGTCTCATCATAATTCATAGATAATTTATACATGGATAATTCAACTCAAATAGTCCTAAAAATTCAAACATTATAAGTCATAGATTTTGTATCTCGAAAACATAGGTGTCTCCCCTTATCTAAATAATTACCTTTAATTTGAAATCGACAAGGATTGACATTGTAACACCCCAAACCCGGCCCATACGCCACGGCCGAATTTAGAATGCCACTGCGGAAAACGTTTGAAAAATATTTTGACTTAGAGTGAAAACATAAAAATTTATTGTCTTTAATAAAACATTGTATATTTATAAATCCAAATAAAATCAAGTTGTTACAAATCCTTCGATTTGTAATTTTAACATATATCTTTAAGATATGAGTTGCTAAAAATAAAACATATCCAAATAATAAAAATTGTCAATCCACTTTAAAACATAATAATAAACTTCAAAACCTTTAAATGGCCCTTATTACAATAACCAAATATTCGCAAATTCTGAAAATATATATAATATATAAAATAAGGAAAATAACTTCTGCATGGGCCACCTCGCATCCACTCCAACTCGGTCCAAGCTTTATGCATCACCTGTAAGGTTTGAGAAAAATTGGGTGAGTCACACAGACTCAGTGCATAGTTATTACACATGTTCCCACATATGGGCTTGGCCCATATCCACATAGTCCACATACAAAAGTATGCAATTATGAAGCCCAACCCAACCTAGTGTCCATCCATTACACCAACCTCGGCACACCTGCCACCCAAGCCCGTGGCTAATCCACCGATCAAATAATGATCCTCATATCTTACCTTGGCAGACTTGCTGCCCAAGGCCGTGGCTAAGCCACCGATCACATAATGATCCACATATCTGTATCCACAAGGTGACTCGAGGTCATCCTCAATCTACGGTGATGCACACAGCTATCATCCGCCGAGATGGGCACCTAGCCAACACCTCCCTTGATGAAGCACATAGCCACCATCAAGCGCCAATGTAGCACAAGGCTAATATCAGACCACGTACATAATGTACACCCTTTCCTTCGATAGTCACATCCCAAGTCCCATGTATCATGCCACAATATTATTAAAATAAGCATATATCACATGCCATCACATTTTCATACATAGATCATATGTAAATTAAAATCATAAAATACTGACCTTGTCAATTGATTACCCAACATAGGCATCCACCCTTTTTAGCCATTAATTCGGCTACCATGAACATCATATACATATTTATATATTAAAACACATACACACAACAAAAGAACAGTGCGATAACTATGCACCTTTTTGGCACAGTCGGCTAAAACCCGAGATCACACGTTTGCACCTAAAAGTCTACCGAAATCCCTAAATGGAACCATATTAGTTTCGGCCTCTACACCAAAAAGCATTAGAAAGTGGCCTTTGCCCTCAAGAAAACGACATAGAAAAGAGAAAGGAAATACGGCCATGTACACTTACCTATCTTCCAAAACCGATTGAAGAAAACCAAATGAAGATCTACCCTTATTGATATTCGGCTAAGACAATACAAAAAGAGTATGGGAAGTTTCGGCAATATGGTTGATTTGTAACAACAAAAAGGATTCGGCTAGAGTGGAGAAAGAGAAAGGAAAAAGGAAGAGAAAGAAAGAAATTGAAATGAGAGAGATGTTTTCGGTTTTGAGCAAAAGTGGAAGAAAGAAAAAGAGAAATGGGGAGAAGGAAGTTTCGGCCCAGAGAAAATAAAAGAAAAGTGGGTTTTGAACAAGTATGACAAGAATAGAAAAGAAGTTGTGAACAAAAGAGATTCGGCCAAGCACTATGATGATTTCGGTTTTTGTTACACTTTGATGCACTAGGGAGAAATTTGCAAAAACTAAAAAGGATTTTCGGTTATGACACCAGAACAAATATCGAAGGCCAAAACTAATACCAAAAACTCACCTTATGTCCAACACATATTCGGCTATAGGGAGTGTTTGTGGAGAGAAAAGAAATTGGTGTTCAAATGCTTAGGAAAATGGCCAACTAGTTACTAACCTACCAAAGCCTCCATCAAAAATCGGTCAAGCCCTCCCCTAGACCAAAATGCCGTCCACATACATGAACTAAAGGCCATAATAGAGTTTCCAAAACACTCTCCAACATTCAAGCCTTTTGTCCCCCATCCTTCCTTAATTCTTAAGATTCTTATCCCCAATTTCATGCTTTCCTTAAACCAATATTCAACTTTCCAAAAGTTGAGAGTTCAACCTATCATAAATAAAGGTTGACCGTCCATAAATACTAGGATGAAAATAATGTCTCCCAAAAAGTTAATCATGCTACTCGAACTTCTAACCTCAAGCAACCCTTCAAGCATCCTAACCATCTTGCCACTAACTCCTCTTGTGTTTAATTTAACACTTAACTTATCTTAAGTACTAAGTTCACTTAATCCACTTCATTAAATAAACCTTACTAAAAAAAATTATTCTAACTTCCTAAATAAAATCAAGCCTTCACAAGACTATGCTAACACACAAAATTCATACCCGAGCCAATACAAATAATACTCAAATTTTTCCTAAAGCTCAAGGCCCAATCTTACTAGGCCCAATTTCGGGATGTTACAGTTCTACCCTCCTTAAAATAATTTCGTCCTCGAAATTTCCAATTAACTAACAGTCGTGCATCCTTACTCACCACACTACATTTTTGCTGCGCACTCTGATCTAAATAAAACTAACATATTTCTATGCACGGTCTCTAAGTTCACACTCAAGGTTCCATCCACTTCACTAGCAACACAATTACGAACTAGCTCTATAACACACAAGGCAATAAAGGGTATTCTAGACGTAAGAAACTTACCTGTTTTAACATCTGGTACATCACTATCCTCCCTCCAATGAACTGCATATACCAGACCTGGCTGTCTTGCCTCAGCGCTACCATTACCTCGGCTTGGTGCTCCACGACCTCGGCCAGAACCATTTCCTCCATGGTTCGGACCACGGCCCCTTGTTACTTGTCGACCACCTGCGCTCGGGCCGCACATAACCACGGCCTTCATGCGAGCCCTATTCGGATCCTCCGGGACGATCTTTAATCAAATGGGACTTAGACTTACATCTAAAACACTCCGATTCCGGTTCAAAGACTCGCCAACATGATACCTTTCCACACCGAGCACACAGACGGTCCGGATTTCGGTAGTTGGCTTAGAAACACGCAGCGAATTCTCAACCCTCGGTCTTTTTCAAGGCTCTCGGATGATTCTCGACGGTCCAAAACTCCTCTTATCCGGTTCCTATCCATATCTCTCATTACGCCTCACAGAGTCCTTAATCCTCTCAGCTACCTTAGCCTTCTCTACCAACGCAGCGAACTCCCGTTCTTGGTGTGGAGCTATCAACAACCTCAGGTCATCCCTTAATCCGTCCTCAAACCGGACACAACGTTCATGCTCCGTAGCAACTATTCCTCGAGCATATCGGCTTAACCTTAAGAATTCTGCCTCGTACTCCGCTATGGACTTGTTCCCTTGAACGAGTCCCAGAAATGCCTTTCTCTGCGCATCAATATAATGAGTCCCCACATACTTCTTCTGATACGCCGCCTTAACATACTCCCAAGTGAGATCCTCAGCTGTAGCACCATCCCGTACCGTGAGCCACCACTGATACGCCTCGTCGCGAAGTAGCGCCACCATTCCCTTCAGCTTTTCTTCAGCATTTAGATCCAAATCATCCATGATTCGCTCCGTCGCCTCTAACCAATACTCAGCCGTACTGGGTGCCACACCAGATACGCCACGGAACACCTCGGCTCCGTTGGCTCGAAGTCACTCGGGTACAGACTTTCGGGCTCTCCCATTTCCTCCAACAACAGCCACTATTTCAAGGACTCGCGACGCGGCTGCGATCTGAAGATCATTCCCGTCTGGTCTTGTTGCTCAACACCAAAAAAGTGGTGGTGGTGGTACCTCATTCTCGGACCCTTGACACGATCTAGCGGGTTACGACACGGCCATCTGCCTCGACCACGTCCACGACGACCACGTCCCCTAGAGCTCATTTCTAACGTCGCGTCTTAATCCGATTAAAAAGTTTTATGCATTAGTACTTTTGGTTCCACTGTTTATCCGCGAACAGTTTTATGAAAAGAAGTTTAATAGTGGTTCTTTCGATCAATCAAAGTTTTCATCTCAAGTTCACTATTCTAATTCAAAGAATCACATCCACCTTCATCCACAACATTCAACACATCATTATAGGTATTTCTGACCATTCCCGACCCAGGGGTAATTTCGTCATTTTACCGCTTAGGGGTATTTTAGTAATTTTGCAAATCGAGTGTATTTCGGAAAATTCTCAACTCTAAAAGGATTTTATAAATCAGAGGGGTAATTTGGTAAATTTAAAACTAAGATCTTTATAAAACAGTATGGCTAGTCCCTTTCGGGTTTTAGTTATCGGGTTTAGCCCGTGAATAGGTCCTCTTGGTTAGGGTGAACCGTAGCTACGCACCAGGTAGGATTCGAGTAAAGAGGAGGTGAGTCGCTAGGACTGCTTAAATACCAAGCTCTTACTGAATCCACTCCTAGACATGCGCACAATGGTTGCCACACCCTAGCTCGGCGACTTAGTCACAGGTTTGTTCAATTGTTCTTTAAGTCTTATGCATGTGTTTGAGTGCACTAGCCCTACGGTCCAATAGTCCTAATATTCTAATCTACGAGCCCAAATAAGCCCATAACATTCACATATATAAATCACTTCAATAGTCAGAGGTACTTACCTGGTGGACTTCGGGTTGGAGATACAGGTGCCATGCCAGAATACCTGAAATAAAAGTCCATATTTTGAAAAGCCCATTTTGAAAACTGTTTTTGGACCCAAAATCCACAAAGCCGAGTTTTGAACCAGGCTCTGATACCAATCTGTAACACCCCAAACCCGGCCCATACGCCACGGCCGAATTTAGAATGCCACTGCGGAAAACGTTTGAAAAATATTTTGACTTAGAGTGAAAACATAAAAATTTATTGTCTTTAATAAAACATTGTATATTTATAAATCCAAATAAAATCAAGTTGTTACAAATCCTTCGATTTGTAATTTTAACATATATCTTTAAGATATGAGTTGCTAAAAATAAAACATATCCAAATAATAAAAATTGTCAATCCACTTTAAAACATAATAATAAACTTCAAAACCTTTAAATGGCCCTTATTACAATAACCAAATATTCGCATATTCTAAAAATATATATAATATATAAAATAAGGAAAATAACTTCTGCATGGGCCACCTCGCATCCACTCCAACTCGGTCCAAGCTTTATGCATCACCTGTAAGGTTTGAGAAAAATTGGGTGAGTCACTGGACTCAGTGCATAGTTATTACACATGTTCCCACATATGGGCTTGGCCCATATCCACACTGATCCACATACAAAATTATGCAATTATGAAGCCCAACCCAACCTAGTGTCCATCCATTACACCAACCTCGGCTCTAAGACACCTGCCGCCCAAGGCCGTGGCTAATCCATCGATCAAATAATGATCCTCATATCTTACCTTGGCGGACTTGTCGCCCCAAGGCGTGGCTAAGCCACCGATCACATAATGATCCACATATCTGTATCCACAAGGTGACTCGAGGTCATCCTCAATCTCTGATGATGCACACCACGCTATCATCCGCCGAGATGGGCACCTAGCCAACACCTCCCTTGATGAAGCACATAGCCACCATCAAGCGCCAATGTAGCACAAGGCAAATATCAGACCACGTACATAATGTACACCCTTTCCTTCGATAGTCACATCCCAAGTCCCATGTATCATGCCACAATATTATTAAAATAAGCATATATCACATGCCATCACATTTTCATACATAGATCATATGTAAATTAAAATCATAAAATACTGACCTTGTCAATTGATTACCCAACATAGGCATCCACCCTTTTTAGCCATTAATTCGGCTACCATGCACATCATATACATATTTATATATTAAAACACATACACACAACAAAAGAACAGTGCGATAACTACGCACCTTTTTCGCACAGTCGGCTAAAACCCGAGATCACACGTTTGCATCTAAAAGTCTACCGAAATCCCTAAATGGAACCATATTAGTTTCGGCCTCTACACCAAAAAGCATTAGAAAGTGGCCTTTGGCCTCAAGAAAATGACATAGAAAAGAGAAAGGAAATACGGCCATGTAAACTTACCTATCTTCCAAAACCGATTGAAGAAAACCAAATGAAGATCTACCCTTATTGATATTCGGCTAAGACAATACAAAAAGAGTATGGGAAGTTTCGGCAATATGGTTGATTTGTAACAACAAAAAGGATTCGGCTAGAGTGGAGAAAGAGAAAGGGAAAAGGAAGAGAAAGAAAGAAATTGAAATGAGAGAGAGATGTTTTCGGTTTTGAGCAAAAGTGGAAGAAAGAAAAAGAGAAATGGGGAGAAGGAAGTTTGGCCAGAGAAAATAAAAGAAAAGTGGGTTTTGAACAAGTATGACAAGAATAGAAAAGAAGTTGTGAACAAAAGAGATTCGGCCAAGCACTATGATGATTTCGGTTTTGTTACACTTTGATGCACTAGGAGAACTTTGCAAAAACTAAAAAGGATTTTCGGTTATGACACCAGAACAAATATCGAAGGCCAAAACTAATACCAAAAACTCACCTTATGTCCAAGACACATTCGGCTATAGGGAGTGTTTGTGAAGAGAAAAGAAATTGGTGTTCAAATGCTTAGGAAAATGGCCAACTAGTTACTAACCTACCAAAGCCTCCATCAAAAATCGGTCAAGCCCTCCCCTAGACCAAAATGCCGTCCACATACATGAACTAAAGGCCATAATAGAGTTTCCAAAACACTCTCCAACATTCAAGCCTTTTGTCCCCCCATCCTTCCTTAATTCTTAAGATTCTTATCCCCAATTTCATGCTTTCCTTAAACCAATATTCAACTTTCCAAAAGTTGAGAGTTCAACCTATCATAAATAAAGGTTGACCGTCCATAAATACTAGGATGAAAATAATGTCTCCCAAAAAGTTAATCATGCTACTCGAACTTCTAACCTCAAGCAACCCTTCAAGCATCCTAACCATCTTGCCACTAACTCCTCTTGTGTTTAATTTAACACTTAACTTATCTTAAGTACTAAGTTCACTTAATCCACTTCATTAAATAAACCTTACTAAAAAAAAATTATTCTAACTTCCTAAATAAAATCAAGCCTTCACAAGACTATGCTAACACACAAAATTCATACCCGAGCCAACACAAATAATACTCAAATTTTTCCTAAAGCTCAAGGCCCAATCTTACTAGGCCCAATTTCGGGATGTTACAGACATCCTCACAAAAGATTCACTCAAATCACTCAAAGTGTTTAAGGTTCAAAATTTAGGCGCTCAAAAGTCAAACATGAAGAGGTAATCCCATAGGCTTGCATGAAAATCAGATCTCCACCACTGAAATATGAGATGAAACACAACTCAAAAGGTCTTTGTTAGGGTTGTAACTGGGCTAGGGTTAAGGTGTGGAAAAAGGCTAAATTAGAGGGTTAGAATCGAGATTGAATTGACAAATTACCTAACTAAGAACTAATGAACTAATAATAATTACATCAATTGAAAACTAATAATACTAATAATACGAGCTTCTTCTTCAATATTTGGATTTTAAATGTATAAGCTCGTTTAATCACATAACTAATAATGAATATATTTCGTTTTTTTTTCGTTTTTTAAGGACAAACTAAATACATAATAAAGGATAAATTACTGAAGTAAAAATCATAGTTAGGCAACTAATCAAATCAAATCTCGATATAAGGGTAGTCAAAAGGAATGGTGATAACAAAAACAAAGGGTTTCTGGGTTAATATTAGCGGTTATGTCAATAAATAGGGTTGTTAGGATTAAAAGGGGTTCACTAGGGGTTAATTTGTGAAGGTAGGCTTTTAATGGAGTTAGTGGGATAAAACCTAGGTGCCTTTATCATCTCTGTATATCAAATAAAAAATGTGGTCTCGATATGTATAATCGATGCAAGTTTTAGAATAACAAATCAATGTTGACACACTCATAATTAATAAAGTGAGCAAGAAAAAGAATATATGCTCTATAAGGCTCAAAATCTCACAAAAATTATGAGTATTTTTGACATCAACCTCGTAAAGTTCAAACTTCAAGATAATATTCAGATTTAGTTCAACAACCTAGAAAATTTTAATTTTGAAAAATAGACTTATCATGCTTGATTCTCTAGTATCTTAAAATTTAATTATCAATGCACAATTACCAATGACTTAATCTAAAACATATCAATAAAAATCATAATTCAAGGGAAATTTCATTCTAATCATAATATGAGAAACTTACTTTAGGATAAGGCATAATTCAGGGATTTTCAAATAATACTATAGTTAACCCCCCCACACTTAAGATGTACATTGCCTTCAATGTACAAAGATAGATAAAATGGCAATATAGTGAGAAAATCAAAAGATAGAGAGAGAAGTGAAACTTCCTGAATTTTGGATGAAGTTAATGAAAAGAAACCGGATCGGATTGGAGGTGAATGTGGGGAAGCGCCTTGAACCGTTTGAATTTGAATCCTCGAAGTAGCCGGCTTGATTTTATTGTATCCTAAGCTAAATCTAAATGGTACGAAAAATAAGAAGAAAATAATAAAGAAAATAAAAATAAAAATGACAAATAAATGAAAATAAATAAATAAAAATGAAAATAAAAATAAAAATAAAAATAAAAATAAAAATAAAAATGAAAATAAAAAAAGATAAAAATAAAAGTAAATTGTGATACGGTCCACGCCCATGTGCTCACTGCAGTGGTGTCCACACGGCCATGACCACTACTGTGTGCAAGGTTTGTGTGGTATGGGAATCGTGTTTCACTTATTCGATTAGTTTGTAGTTAGATGCTGAAAGTAAAAAAAATAAAAAGATGAAAGTAAAAATATGAAAATTAAATGAGGTTAGTGCTCGGGTTGCCTCCCGAGAAGCGCTCGTTTATAGTCTTAAGCTAGACTTTACCTTTCATTCGTATGGTCATGGTGGTTTGAGGAGGTGAAAATCCTTCCTCATGCGATCAACTCGATTTTTGATATAAAATTTAAGTCGAGTAGTGTTTACCTCAAAAGTACTGAATTTAGGATTGCTTACCTCGACTGGCCCGTATAGGAAGACATTAAGTACCTCAAAAGTGATTTCTTTGTTTGTCTTAAGGTCTGAATTGGCGATTCGAGGGTCTTCCTTATTCAACAATACCTGATCCCCTATTTTGAAGTGATTTGTTGTTCCTATCAGCTCGTCTGGGGTTTCCTTTGGTTTCACTTTGTGTATTCCTAGTTTCTCTTTAAAGTGTGTTTTCCACTTGTCTAATTCATCACCCTGAAGCCTTAGTTCTTCATAAATTATTTCATTATGGGTACGAGGTCTAAGATCTAGCTCAGCTAGGTGATTTCGTGATGCTTCCTGTAAAGAAGGTTGAACCAAATGGTTATCAATAGAATTAACGTTCGTACCTTTATTACTCGATGTTCTAGCTGAGTCAAGATCTTGAAGAGTGATTGTTTCATCGTCTACACGAAGTGTGAGTTCACCGAATTCTTCCTCTGTGTGGTCTTTCTTTATTGCATCGGGATATGGCACACGAGGTTGGTACTCTATAATTGCCGGTTTTGGTATATCATGGCACACTTCAACCTTACCTTCACTTACCACAGGTTCTTCCCTTGAGTTTGGTTCGTCTAACCCTTCACTATCGTAAATGGCTTGATTTTGCTCAATCGGGTTAGTTTCAGTATTGTGTGGCAAGATTTCTTGTGGTAGTTCTGAGATCAGCTTAGCAAGTTGTATAACTGACTTAGTAAGTTCCCCAACTGACTTAGTGACTTTTCTAACTTGGCTCTCGATCCCCTTGATCGATGCTTATTGGGTCTCAAGGGTGGTTTCAGTGTCTAGGAGACGGTTATCAGTAGCTGCCATGAATTTTGTCAGCATCTCTTCAAGGTTCAACTCCTCTTCCTGTTGGTAGGGTGGTTGTTGAAAATTTAAAGGAAGTTCCTGTCTTTGGCTACTTTGATCATCCCACGAGAAATTAGGATGGTACCTCCAACCTGCATTATAAGTGTCACTATAAAAATTATTTTGAGGTTTAGAATAGTTACTCATATAGTGGACTTGTTCGCTTTCCATGCCATGTCCGTAGGGTGGGTACTCGAGGATTCGCCACGCCTCGCTTGTTTCACACTACATAGCTGGATGTACTGCGAGAATCTGTATAAACCATTAAATTTTTATGTAACATCTCTAATCTGGTTTGATAGCACAGTTCTTTGGGTCGAGGTCGTAGATATCGTTTGCTTTTGTTGGTTTTGTCTCGTAACTTGCCACCGATAGTTATTCAGTGCCATCTCCTCTATCTGTCAAAATCAAATAAAAGAAAATTTAGCAAAGTAATAAAAAAAAAATAATAATAAAAAAAATAAATTGCAGAAAATAAAAAATGGCTAAAGTAATAAAAATAGAGCTTTCTTAATATTTTAGTTCCCCGGCAACGGCGCCAAAAACTTGATCGCCGTAAACCAGAGTTTTAAAATTTATAAAAGAATGATCAAACCTGGAAACTAACTCTAACAACGATTGAGGCAAGTGCACCCATCGAACAGTAGTATAGTTTAGGCAAGACCGGATTATCGAACCCAAAGGAACTAAAAGTACTAATACTAACTTTCTTTTTATTATTTAGCCTAAAATAAGTGAAGTTGTTATTAATCTAAATTAATTAACTACTAAACTAAAGACTCTAAGACAAAGAAGAATGAATTTGGAAAATAACTTGGGAAAAACTCAGTTGATTAAACGATACCCTAGGAAGAATCCACCTAGACTTCACTTGTTATCCAACCTTGAACCATATAATTTATTTACTTAGTTTGATCCGTAAGACTCCCTAACGTATATTAAACCCTCTCTCGAGGCGAATAACGTCTAACCCTAGGTTAATTAGTGGAACTCTCGTTCGCTTATAATAACCCCCTAGAATAGCAGTAAATCGATCTGTGGACTCCCATATTAGGTTTCACCCTAATCCGACAAAATCTCGTCACCCTATCTCTAGGCATGCAATCAACTCCGCTTAATTATGTTGGATCTACTCTTAGGCAGGGTCTATTCCTCCTCCACCTAAGCACATTAGATTTGGATTAAGTTCACACAATTAAGAACAAACTAAGTTATTATCATATAATTCAAAAATCAAATAACAAGATTCATCATAGGTTTCATCCCCTTCGGGTATCCAAAGGTTTAGTTCATAACAATAAAGGAAAACATCTCAAGAGAAAAGGTAACACAAAACATAAGAAATCCCTAAAACCCCCTGAAGGAATTGAAGAGGAGATCCTCCGTCTTGAGTAGAATTTCAGCTTCTTGAGATGGATCAACTGGCTATCTTCGAGTGATTCCCACAAATCTGACCTTTTCGGCTTGGCTTTTTAGCCTCATTTTTTCGCCCTGACAAAAGCCCTGGCAGTAGGCTTCTGTCGAACTCCCCTTCTAAGTTGCTACCTAGGGTGTTTATATAGGATTTGAGATGTGTTACTTGGCCTCCAAGTATCCTAATTTGAGTGCAATTCCTATTTGGGAGTTTAAGTAGACTTAGGAATGTGTTTCTTTGACTCCAAGCATCCAAATCCGAGTAAAATTCCTCTTTCCCGTGGCAGGGACACGGCCATGGCACACGTCCGTGTGAATCGTCTTCAGGCCGTGTTCGACACTGTTGAATGAGGCACGGCCGTGTAAGTCATGGTAAGGCAGTGTTCTAGTAGGAATTGTGCGCGCGTGTAGTGTGGCTTGAAGTCGGCCGTCTTGATTTCGTGGCTTTGCCCAATTTGGTCCGTTTTAAGCCCGTTTCTCGTTCTTTTCATCATCGGGTGCTTTCCTGAGTATAAGACATGAAAAGAAAGGATTAAGAGCACCTTTTTACATAAATTGGGACTTTAAATCATCCAAAAGCATATTAAATGTGGGCTTAAAATATGTTACTTTTACGGTTTATCAGCACCTACTGCGAAATCACTCGCATCACACATTAGTTCAAAGGGTAGATTCCAATCAGGTGCAATTATAATCGGAGCATTTATTAGTTTGTCTTTGAGGATATTAAATGCATCTAAACATTCCTGATCAAAATTGAAATGAACATCTTTTTCTAGTAATCTCGTTAAAGGTTTAGCTATTTTAGAGAAATCTTTAATGAATCTCCTATAAAATCCAGCATGTCCTAGGAAGCTTCTAATAGCCTTAACTGAACTAGGGCGAGGTAATTTTTCTATGGTTTCAATCTTTGCTTTATCTACCTCGATCCCTTTACTAGAAATTTTATGTCCTAACACGATCCCCTCTCTAACCATAAAATGACATTTCTCCCAATTTAAGACAAGGTTTGTTTCCTCACATCTCATTAGAACTCGTTCTAAATTTTCAAGGCAAAGATGGAAAGAATTACCGAATACCGAGAAGTCGCCCATAAATACCTCCATAATGTCTTCCACAAGTTCATCAAAGATGGCCAGCATGCAGCGCTGAAAGGTAGCAGGAGCGTTACATAATCCAAAAGGCATTCTACGATAAGCAAACGTACCGTATGGACATGTGAATGTTGTCTTTTCTTGATCCTAAGGAGCTATTGGGATTTGGAAGTAGCCGGAGAGTCCGTCCAAGAAGCAGTAGTACATATGCCCAGATAATCTTTCTAACATCTGATCAATAATGGGCAAAGGGAAGTGATCTTTTCTGGTGGCGTTGTTCAGCTTTCTATAGTCAATACAGACTCTCCAACTTGTGACTGTTCTTTTAGGAATCAGTTCATTCTTTTCGTTGGCTACGACAGTCATGCCTCCTTTTGTTTGGAACTACCTGCACAGGACTTACCCAAGTACTGTCAGAAATAGGATAAATTATTCCAGCATCTAGAAGTTTAATTACCTCAGCTTTAACAACTTCTTTCATATTGGGGTTCAAACGTCTCTGAGGTTGTACACACGGTTTATACTCATCTTCCATTAAAATTTTGTGAGTGCAGAATGATGGGCTTATTCCTTTAATGTCGGACATTTTCCATGCTATGGCTCTTTTATGTTCCCTTAGTACCTTAAGCAACTCTTCTTTCTCTTTGGGTTCGATTACGAAGAGATGATTACTGGTAGTGTAGAATTATCCCCGAGGAATGCATATTCTAGATGTTTTGGCAATCTGTTTTAATTCTAAGCTGTAACACCCCAAACCCGGCCTAAACGTTACGACCTAGAATCGGCATGTCACATGAAAGGAATGTTTAAAAAGCGTGCATTCGTTAAAAGCTCATATTCTTTAAAGTTGTGGTGAGAAATCGAGTTTAAGAAATTTTGAATAAGAAATGGTTTATTATCATTTTAGGAAAATCCCATATTGATCATTTAATAATAAGCAATAAACAAATTGAAAAGTGAAACCAAATATAAAATACCCAAGGCCTTATTACATAACAAAAACTCAAATAAAAATAAGACCAAATAAAAGAAATGAATTTACGAGTAAACATATGTATAGCCTCCACGAGTCCACCTCAGCTCCCAAATCCGCGATCTAATGATTACCTACAAAATTTAACTAAGGGGTGAGTCATCGAGACTCGGTGTGTAAATCCCCATCCATGAGGCCCTTACACAATTTCATATGAAAATATGCATATCATGCACCCAAACCTAGCCATCCGCAACTCCTTTTTCTACCCCGTGTGGTACCAAACCCACGGTGGTGCCAAACCAACGGTGTCCAAGGACACGATATTTATCAATATTGTGGTGCCAAACCACTTTGGTGACTCGAAGTCACGAATAATAGTGATGGGGCCAACCCATCGTGTGATACCAAATCTTTGGCGTCAATCCCGTTGTATTATACGTGGGGCCAACCCATCGTGGTACCAAACCACTTTGGGACGAGGCGCTATGAGGTGCCAAACCTCGGTGTCCGGAGACACGAATGTGATACCAAATCACTTTGGTGACTCAAAGTCACTAATAATCCATCTGTGGGGCCAACCCACGTGTGATACCAAATCACCGGCGACGATCCCATATCTCAAAAGTGGGGCCAACCCACGGTGGTGTTAACCACGAGGACGAGTCGCTATGAGGTGCCAAACCTCCGGAGGTGCCAAACCTCTGGTGACCGTAGTCACAATGTGGTACCAAACCACTTTGGTGCCCGTCGACACGAATATCAACGCCTCCACTCATATAACCCATGCAATATGACATAATAATTCGTGTATGCGTTATGTCATGTATGCTAGACATATATCAAATATAAGTATAACATGAATTACCATCATAATCGAGATAGACATAAAACAACATAATCACCCTAATCAACCTCTAAGGGTATAACAGTAATTTTACCTACCTAGGGCATTTTTCGTAATTTACCCACCAAGGGTATATCGGTAATTTACCCACCAAGGGCATTTTCGTAATTTACCCACCAAGGGCATATCGGTAATTTTACCCTTAGGGATATTTTGGTAATTTACCGACTAAGGGTATTTCAATAATTTCGTACTGGAATGGCCTTTCCAAAGGCCCAGTGTCGCCCGAGTGACCCAACTACCATTTCTGGTCGAAATGGACTATTGGGCCTAAAGCCCAATTTCGGCCCATTCGGGCCCACTGCGCTCGTGTGGCCCACCTAACACAAATCTAGCCACGTTTATGAGATTCACCTAGTCTAGTTCACTATATACTACACCATCATACATTTTACTATATTGGGCCCACGGGCCCATTAGGCCCCCGGCCCATCACGCCCAAGCGACCCAACCCACAAGAATACTCACGATGGCCTCAACTATCGCGTCGAAGCCCCACACGTGCGCGCGCGCGCTCGTGTGGCTACCATTGCCGTGATCGCACGCCGGCATTTGCCGCTCTCTGACTAGAGTAGAGAGAGTTACACACGATAGGACTCGGTGTTAATCCGCGCCCGACCACTCTCCGTGCCCAAACGCCTTCCAAGGTGTGTCAACCCTCCTCCCTGGAATGCTCTTTATATAGCTAGCACTTCACCTTCCTTCTTTGTATCTTTCCGATGTGGGATCCTTCGTCGTCGAGAGTTTAAATTCAACTGAAACTCTTCCCATCCAGCATCGCAAAATAAATACTCCCTTGCTTCTCATGAGATTCGAACCAGGCTCCCTTGCAACATAATCCACGGCTGCTAGCCACTTGGCCACAAGCTCCTCTTGTGTCTTAAACCATGCGCAACTAAATATAAATCTATAGCCAAATTCCGAGGTCCAAGTAAAAGAAAACCAAAATGCAAAAGCCAAGACTTGAACCTTGGACCTCCTTCCTTCCTTATGGCGTCATCCCCTTGTCTCTTATGTGGCGTCACTTTGCCACTACACCACACACTCCACTTGTGTCATTTTTCCCCACATTTTATTCTTAAGGCCTACCTGCCAACTTTTAGGGTTTTTTTTTCCACCTAAAACCAAAATTTCCCCAAAGCTAATATTTGATCCCGGGACTTCATAGAAGCCCTCTAACCTTCCAAAATAACTTACCTAATAAGTCTAACTTGCATTAATGCCGTTCTCAAAAAATTTAAAACAAGGCCCATTGGGCCCAATCCTACTAGGCCCAATTTCGGGATGTTACAAATCTACCCTCCTTAAAGAAATTTCGTCCTCGAAATTTCCAACTACAGGAACATTCGTACCACCTAACCTACAACGTGTGCTCACGCTGCGTACTCGATTCCAATAACCTAATATACTTTTAACTAGAATTTAGAAATCCTACACATACTAAAAAAACTAACCATTAAAGCGGACAAATATTTTGAACGCAATCAACTCTATATCCGAGCATCACATCCAACCCAAAACACACAGAATAGATATTCAAAATACAAACATATAACAAAGCAAAGTATCGGGGAAACTTACAAGTGCGGATTGGTGCAGGAGACTCGGGTGCCATATTTAAAAAAAGCAGGATATATATTTTCTAAACCATTTTCCAAACCATCTTTTGAAAACATTTTTTTGAACCCAAACCCACAGCCGAGTTTTTAAACCTAGGCTCACGATACCATAATTGTAACACCCCAAACCGGCCTAAACGTTACGACCAGAATCGGCATGTCACATGAAAGGAATGTTTAAAAGCGTGCATTCGTTAAAAGCTCATATTCTTTAAAGTTGTGGTGAGAAATCGAGTTTAAGAAATTTTGAATAAGAAATGGTTTATTATCATTTTAGGAAAATCCCATATTGATCATTTAATAATAAGCAATAAACAAATTGAAAATTTGAAACCAAATAAAATACCCAAGGCCTTATTACATAACAAAAATCAAATAAAAATAAGACCAAATAAAAGAAATGAATTTACGAGTAAACATATGTATAGCCTCCACGAGTCCACCTCGGCTCCCAAATCCGCGATCTAATGATTACCTACAAAATTTAACTAAAGGGTGAGTCATCGAGACTCAAAGTGTGTAAATCCCCATCCAATGAGCCCTTACACAATTTCATATGAAAATATGCATATCATGCACCCAAACCTAGCCATCCGCAACTCCTTTTTCTACCCCGTGTGGTACCAAACCACCGGTGGTGCCAAACCACTTGGTGTCCAAGGACACGATATTTATCAATATTGTGGTGCCAAACCCTTTGGTGACTCGAAGTCACGAATAATAGTGATGGGGCCAACCCATCGTGTGATACCAAATCACTTTGGCGTCAATCCCGTTGTATTATCGTGGGGCCAACCCATCGTGGTACCAAACCACCGGGACGAGGCGCTATGAGGTGCCAAACCTGCGGTGTCAGGAGACACGAATGTGATACCAAATCTTTGGTGACTCAAAGTCACTAATAATCCATCGTGGGGCCAACCCACGTGTGATACCAAATCGCGGCGACGATCCCATATCTCAAAAGTGGGGCCAACCCACGGTGGTGTTAACCACGGGGACGAGTCGCTATGAGGTGCCAAACCTGCGGAGGTGCCAAACCTCTGGTGACCGTAGTCACAATGTGGTACCAAACCACTTGGTGCCGTCGACACGAATATCACTGCCCCCTCCACTCATATAACCCATGCAATATGACATAATAATTCGTGTATGCAGTATGTCATGTATGCTAGACATATATCAAATATAAGTATAACATGAATTACCATCATAATCAGATAGACATAAAACAACATAATCACCCTAATCAACCTCTAAGGGTATAACCGTAATTTTACCTACCTAGGGCATTTTCGTAATTTACCCACCAAGGGTATATCGGTAATTTACCCACCAAGGGCATTTTCGTAATTTACCCACCAAGGGCATATCGGTAATTTACCCTTCCAGGATATTTTGGTAATTTACCGACTAAGGGTATTTCAATAATTTCGTACCTGGAATGGCCTTTCCAAAGGCCCAGTGTCGCCCCGAGTGACCCAACTACCATTTCTGGTCGAAATGGACTATTGGGCCTAAAGCCCAATTTATTATTCGGGCCCACACGCTCGTGTGGCCCACCTAACACAAATCTAGCCACGTTTATGAGATTCACCTAGTCTAGTTCACTATATACTACACCATCATACATTTTACTATATTGGGCCCACGGGCCCATTGGGCCCTTCGGCCCATCACTACCAAGCGACCCCAACCCACAAGAATACTACCGATGGCCTCAACTATCGCGTCGAAGCCCCACACGTGCGCTTCGCGCGCTCGTGTGGCTACCATTGCCGTGATCGGCGCCCGCATTTGCCGCTCTGACTAGAGTAGAGAGAGTTACACACACGATAGGACTGCGGTGTTAATCCAGCGCTCCGACCACTCTGTGCCCAAGCGCCTTCCAAGGTGTGTCAACCCTCCTCTGGAATGCTCTTTATATAGCTAGCACTTCACCTTCCTTCTTTGTATCTTTCCGATGTGGGATCCCTCCGTCAGTAGAGTTTAAATTCAATGAAACTCTTCCCATCCGGACCATAAAATAAATACTCCCTTGCTTCTCATGAGATTCGAACCTGGCTCCCTTGCAACATAATCCACGTTGCTAGCCACTTGGCCACAAGCTCCTCTTGTGTCTTAAACCATGCGCAACTAAATATAAATCTATAGCCAAATTCGAGGTCCAAGTAAAAAGAAAACCAAAATGCAAAAGCCAAGACTTGAACCTTGGACCTCCTTCCTTCCTTATGGCGTCATCCCCTTGTCTCTTATGTGGCGTCACTTTGCCACTACACCACACACTCCACTTGTGTAATTTTTCCCCACATTTTATTCTTAAGGCCTACACCGCCAACTTTTTAGGGTTTTTTCCACCTAAAACCAAAATTTCCCCAAAGCTAATATTTGATCCCGGGACTTCATAGAAGCCCTCTAACCTTCCAAAATAACTTACCTAATAAGTCTAACTTGCATTAATGCCGTTCTCAAAAAATTTAAAACAAGGCCCATTGGGCCCAATCCTACTAGGCCCAATTTCGGGATGTTACACTAACTTTGGTGGTTCATCAATGGAGGGTTTTTGTTTTGGTTTGTCGTTAATTTCAATATCCTCTATTTTCGTCTGTCTAGGAGAGGATGTGTTAAGATTCAATTCATCGATATCGTCATCTATCCTCTCACCTTGTGTAAGACAGAGTTCCATCGTGTCATTGTGCATGATTTCCTGCAAAGACTCTTGAATAATGTGATCAGTTGTATCAACAAAGTAACAAGAATCATCTTGTTCTCTAGAATATCGCATAGCCTCATAAATTTGAAAAATAATTTCCTCATCGCCTACCCTTAGCGTGAGTTTACCATTACCAACATCAATGACAGCCCTAGAAATGGCTAAAAAGGGTCGTCCCAAAATTAAAGGTACCTCTACGTCCTCATTCATGTCAAGCACAAAAAAATCAACAGGAAATATAAACTTATCAACTTTTACCAGGATATCTTCAATAATTCCCCTAGGATATTTAATAGATCTATCAGCTAACTGAATACTCATCCTAGTGGGTTTGGGTTCTCCTAGACCAAGTTGCTTAAACATTCTATAAGGCATTAAATTAATACTAGCACCTAGATCAGCTAATGCCTTTTCTATGTTCAAACTACCAATTAAACAGGGGAATAGTAAAACTTCACGGATCTTTTAACTTAGTTGGTAGCTTATTTTGGATGATGGTGAACATTCTTCATTAAGTTCCATTGTTGAAATTTCTTGAACTTCCTCTTATTTGTAAGAAGCTCCTTTAAAAATTTTGCATATGTTGGCATCTGCGAAATAGCTTCAACAAAAGGTAAGTTAATATGCAATTGTTTAAATAGTTCAAGAAATTTACCATATTGTGCGTCTAAGCGGTCTTTTTTCAACTTTTCTGAATATGGAATCGGTGGTTTAATTCCCTCACGAATTGGAGTTGCATTTGCCTCATCGGGTTCGTGTGATGTCTTTTTTCTTGTTTCAATTAATTCCTTTCCACTTCTTAGCGTCACTGCTTTTACCTGCTCTTTGTCCCTAGGTAAAATTTCTGATCGTATTTTAGAAGCTAACTTAGTAAGTTGTCCAATTTGATCCTTGAGCTTCTGTGTCGATGCTTCTTGTTTTTCAAGTTTTGTTTCTATACTCTGGAAACGTGTTTCTGTGGCTTCCATGAATTTTGTCAGCATTTCCTCAAGGTTCGGCTTCTTTTCCTGTGCGTACTGCTGCTGTTGGAAATTTAGAGGGTGTTGTTGTCTTTGATTTCCTTGACCACCCCATGAAAAATTGGAGTGGTTCTTCCAACTGGATTGTAAGTATTGCTATAAGGGTTATTTTGATATCTGAAATTATTACTTACATAGTTCATTTGTTCGCCTTCTATGCCATGTCCGTAGGGTGGGTACTCAGGATTCGCCACACCTCCACTTGTTTCAGATTGCATAACGGGTTGTACACGCAAGGAATTACACAAACCATCAAATTTTTAGTTAACACATCTACCGATTCGATAGCATGGTTCTTGCATCGAGGTTGAAAACTTATTGGCGACTTTTCGTGGGCTTTGTCCTCGTGGCTTGCCAGCGATAGTTATTTAGGAACATCTCTCTATAAATTCATAAAAGTCGCTCGGTGTTTTATTATTCGAGAGTTCCACCATTTCTTTGAATCGATCAAGCGCCTAGTTGAGGGGTTCACACCGTTGTAAAAAGTTTGGACCTGTAGCCACAAGGGTAATCCATGGTGTGGGCACCTTCTCAATAGATCTTTGTATCTCTCCCATGCATCGTAAAGTGTTTCTAAATCCATCTGCACAAAAGAAGAGATATCATTCCTTAATTTGGCCGTTTTGGCCGGTGGAAAATATTTTAATAAAAAATTTTTGGTCATTTGTTCCCATGTAGTAATTGATCCTCGGGGAAGAGAATGCAACCACTTTTTAGCTTTATTCCTCAAAGAAAAGGGAAATAACCGAAGTCGGATGGCATCATCAGAAACGCCATTAATTTTAAAAGTGTCGCAGAATTCTAGAAAATTCGCTAAGTGTGTGTTAGGATCCTCATCCTGCAAACCATCAAACTGAACGAACTGTTGTATCATCTGTATAGTGTTAGGTTTCAATTCGAAATTATTTGCAGCAATAGTAGGTCTAACAATACTAGATTCAGTACCAACTAAACTAGGCTTAGCATAATCATACATAGTTCGAGGAGCTTGATTTTCGGCCATCTTTGGAGGTAGCAGATTATTTTCAGCCATCTCTTCGGTGGTATTGATGATGTTTTCTTGCTCTTCTTCTGTGTATTGTAAACTTCGCCTAATTTCTCTCCGGTTTCTGCGAGCGGTTGCTTCGATCTCACTATCGTAAATCAAAGGTTCTGTCGGGTTCCTTCTAGTCATAAACTAGAGGTACCTACAAGGAGAAAAGACTAAAATTTAGAAAGATAAAAATAGAAAACAAAATAAGAGTAAAATTGCAAAAAAATAAAAATGGCTAAAGTAATAAAAATTGAGTGTTCTTAATATTTTGGTTCCAACAGAATGGCGCGCAAAAACTTGATCATTTGTGTCACAGTCTTAAAATTTATAATGAGAATGATCAAGCCTAAAAACTAACTATGACAACGATTGAGGCAAGTGTACCTATCGAACAGTAGTATAGCTTAGTGGCAAGACCAGATTGTCGAACCCAAAGGAACCGAAAGTACTAATACTAACTTTCTTTTTATTATTTAGCCTTAAAATTGAAGTGAGTTGGTTTAATCTAGAAAATTACTAAGCTAAAGACGATAAGACAAAAAAAATGAAATTAGGGAAATACTTGTAGGAAAAACCAATTGATTAAAACAATACCCAAGGAAGAATCCACCTAGACTTCACTTGTTATCTAACTCTGAACTAGACGATTTATTCATTTGACTTGATCCGTAAGATTCCCTAATGTATATTAAACCCTCTCTCGAAGCGAATAACGTCTAACCCTAGGTTGATTAATTGAAATCTCTTTCTAATTAAAACCCCTAGAATTGCATTATTTCGGTCTATGGAATCCCATATTAGGTTTCACCCTAATCCGACAAAATCTCGTCACCCTATCTCTAGGCGTGCGATCAACTCCGCTTAATTATGCTAGATCTACTCTTAGGCAGGGACTTTTGCTCCTCCACCTAAGCACATCAAACTTGAATTAATATCCGTGAAATATCAACACAAGAATTAATAACACTTAATTAAGAACAAGTCAAATATTTATCATATAGTTCAGCAAACGATAACAAGATTCATCTTAGGTTTCATCCCCCTCAGGTATTTGAGGGTTTAGTTCATAATGATAATAAAATACATCTCAAAAGAAAAGATAAAACAAAACATAAGAAAAACTCTAAAACCCCCTGAAGGAATTGAAGAGAGATCCTCCGTCTTGAGTATAACTCCGGCTTCTTGAGATGAATCAACTGGCTTTCTTCAAGTGATTTCCACAATTCTGATCTTTCTGGCTCGGCTCCTTGGCCTAGCTGGACGCCCCTTGAAAGTTGGCCTCTATGGTGTTTATATAGGCTTTTGGAATGTGTTTCTTTACCCCTAAGTATCCAAATCTAAGTGAAATTCCTCTTCTCCACGGCAGGGACATGCCCTTGGCACACGCCTGTGTGAATCGTGGCCAGGCCGTGTTCAGGTCTGATTAGGGAGGCACGGCCGTGTTGCTTGGGCCCAGGCCGTGTCGAGGTCTGATTAGGGAGGCACGGCCGTGTTGCTTGGGGCCAAGCCGTGTCGATTTCGTGATTTGGCCTATTTGGTCCATTTTAAGCCCGTTTCTCGTTCTTTTCATCCTCTGGTGCTTTCCTGAGTATAAAACATGAAAACAAAGGATTAAAAACACCAAATTACACAATTCAAGGCTTAAATCACCCAAAAGCATGCTAAATGTAGATTTAAAATATGTTACTATTACGGTTTATCAACTATATAAGCAAATAATGCTTAGTAAACTCGTATAAAGGAAACTTCACTTAGCGAACATTTTAAGTTAAACAACCAAGCATAAATTCATTATGTCATAAGCCAACTTTCCATTCCTATACACACCACCTCACAAGGTTAGTTGTTATAACATTGTATATATAATTCCAATATAGATATGGTATAAAACATATCTAGCATTTCACTTTCAAAATTCATCATTCATACATTGTAACACCTCTAACCCGTATCCATTGCCAGAATAGGGTTATAGAGCGTTA
The DNA here is from genome assembly GCA_025698515.1 of Gossypium sturtianum. Taxonomy (NCBI): domain Eukaryota; kingdom Viridiplantae; phylum Streptophyta; class Magnoliopsida; order Malvales; family Malvaceae; genus Gossypium; species Gossypium sturtianum. The sequence continues at coordinate 31,069,868 of CM046943.1, read as the reverse complement.
CGGTAAAAACATATCGTAAAAACATACATTTTCAATATGAATATAATCATAGCATACTAAATCATATACATGCATATCATCCCTTATTCGAGCCTTCGAGGCTCTAGAAACACTTTAGAAACAATTCGGGACTAAATCGGAAACATTTGAAACATTGAGGAAAAAGTTAGAAAAATTTAAACTGTAGGGGTCACACGGCTGCGTGGCTAGGCCGTGTGACTCACACGGTTGAGACACACGCACGTGTCTCAGGCTGTGTAACAATCGAAATAGGGACACATGGTCGTGTCCCAGCCCATGTCCGTGCCCATGTAACTCTTTGACTTGGGTCATACGGCCAAGCCATACGCCTGTGTGCCAGGCCGTGTAACTCTCGAAATGGCCTCACACGCCCATGTGCCAAGCCGTGTGCTAGGCCGTGTAACCGCTTGACTTGCAACCTTTAAAAACTACAGGGGAGACATGGCCGTGTCGCTTGGCCGTGTGTCACACACGGTTGAGACACACACCCATGTCTTAGGCCGTGTGGATAAGAAATTGGCCAAAATCAAGCAATTTCCTTCACCCATTTCAAAGATACCTACAAGCCATTTGTGCCCTTAACCAAAGCATCTAAACATACCAATTCAAGTATAAAACATCCCATTCAATGAACCATAAATCCATCCAACCAATATGCCAACAAGGCACCTAAACATGAAAACATTACCACATTTCATAGATACCTATCAAGATCAATACCATTTAAAAAATTACCTTATTTTGACTGCAACAAAACTATTCCAACACATACCATATCTTGACCATATTGAAACAAATTCACCACATATCATTTTAGTCATTAAGACATGCATCAAAACTAAATCACATTAACACATACTAATAAGGCATCAAAAGTACCAAACCAATAACTTATACAAACTAAAATATCAAACAAACATTCAACTAAACATCATTATAAGTCCACCTATACATGCCATTATAACCATAACCATCAAATCAAAATTACCAAATTGACTACTAGATAGTGTGATAGATTTCCGACGAGCTTCCAACCCAATCGAGCTTTTCGATGACCTACAGGAAAAGAAAACAACTAACGTAAGCAATAATGCTTAGTAAGTTCGTATAAAAGTAACCTAACAACTGAACATATTAGAATAATCAACTAGACATAAATTTTCATTATATCATAAGTTAACTTTCACTTTTCTATTCAATACACCTTTCATGAACACTTAGTGTAGCTTTGCATATACATAAATATATATATTTTTAAGCATTTCTTATAATCATTTCACTTAAACGTTTCTCCTTACCATAATACTTACATATTTAACATATAATTATATTGTAATTCATCTTTCGTTTCAAAGTTTCATATAAACATATTAACCAGAATCACTTACTTTCACTAAACAATGTGAAAACTAAATAAATAGATTAATCATACCTTTTATTCATTCACGAAGCATTTATAAAATTAGTACTGAAAATGATTCATCATATGCTTCCTTTACTATAATAATTCAATCCAAACTCATTCATATATGTATATAATTATCTAACTTTAACTGTATAATCATCAACAAAATTATACTCACGTATGATCAAATAGATCATTGGACATTTAATATTTACTACTATCTTGTCTATACATTAGCCTATAAGCACATAAATAAATTTGTAAATGCCATTAACCTTTAGCCTGATGAAGTAAAAACTTGACTCGGATACTTGGGTAACTGTACCACACCAGGGGCATCATAGATGCATAACAGAGGCACCAAAGTGAAATTAAGGGCACATATGTGCATTAAGGGGTACCGAAGTACAAACAGGGACACATATGTGCATTCAGGTGTAGCAAACATGGGCACTTCATTTCTGTATACATACTTAAATTCATATCATTCACATATAACTTTAATATAATTCCAAGAAAAACACTACTAATAATCTCTTCTCAATATCATATATACATAAGTATTTGCAACACTCATTGTTATATAAATAACCGAAGTAATTTCACACACATATAAATCAATTAACTAGAGAACAACAATAATAATCACAAGTGAATTACATTAAATAATAAATCACTATGAACTTACCTGGCTAAATTGCAGCAATGACTAATTACAGGGGCTATTTGATAATTTTCTCTTTTCCTCGATTTTCATCTCGTTTTCGATCTAAAATAATAATTCCATTCAATTCATTAATTCAAACAGCAAAACCAATTAATTTTATGCAATTTAGTCCTTTTTGATATATTTAAAAAATTATCTCAACTTTTCATTTTTATTCAATTTAGTCCCTATGTCCTAATCATGCAAATAAACCAATTTTATTAAAAATCCATACCAGCCGAATATTAATAGCATCCATTATAGCCCACATTTGTAACAATTTCACACTAAGTCCTTGTATTTTACAATTTCAACAATTTAATCCCTAATCGTTAAATTCATCAAAATCACTTAACAAAATACTTATAAATAGCAACTAATACCTCAAATTCATCATTTAACATCTACAATCACAAATATTCATCAATGACAACATTCAAAATCTTTAACAGTTTCAAAAACGAAGTTACGTGCTAGCTGGACCTAATTGTAATGATCTTAAAAACATAAAAATTACAAGAAATGGAGTAACAAATAATACCATGTAAGGATAAAAAGGGACGGCCGAAGCTCCCAACTTGTTTATCCGTGGTTTTCTGTGAAGAACATAATAGGTGAAGAAGATGACATTGAATTATGTTTCTTTTATTATTAACTTTATTAAATTAACATATTTTAACAAATAAATATAATTTAATACATATTTACTTAGAAAATCACCCATGTGCCGTCCACCATAATTTAATTATGGTTTATTTACTGTAACACCCCAAACCCGGCCTATGCGTTATGACCGGATCTGACATGTCACATGAGAAAAATGTGTTAAATCCTTTCTACTCGTATTAAAATAGGTATTATTTTATTATAAACAAGAAAAAAAATTTGATTTGAAACATTTGATAAAATACTACTAATCTCGATGGTTGATTGATAAATCGATGATTTGAACTAGAGATCTTATAAACCGTGACTTTTAAAAAATATCGTTGATAATTTGAGAGAAAATTTCCGAGTTAAAATATTTGTAAAAGTTTGTTATAAAATCCATTTGTTATTCTATTTTGGAAAACTTTTATTTAAGTTTTTAGAAAAATTCCCACTTAAAACAATTCAAGCAAGATAATAAGTACGTCAAACATAAAGTAAAATAAAATATTCCAGAGGCCTTATTACAACATAAAAACCCAAAATAGTAAAAGTAGTAAAGTAAACGGAAATAGAAATCTAAAGTTCAATAACACCATTACTGAAGTATGGCCTCCACCGAGTCATCCATGGCCCAAATCCACACCACTGAGCATTACCTACAAGGGTTAAGAAAAAGGGGGAGTGAGTTACAAGAACTCAGTGTGAAATCCCTCTTGTCATCCACTTGGGCTCGAACCCATATAGCAATATCATGGGCCTAAGCCCTTTTACATAACAATCTTAAAATGAAGCAAATGTATGATGTATGCAACCCAACCCATCCTAGATATCCATCCGCTACACACCTCCCGTACCATTCCATCACACCTGTGGGGATCAAGTCAACCCACCCCGCCAAACACACCAATCGCAGGAAAGTTGCCATTTCATAATATTTGTGGCTGAGCCACCAGAGTCATAATTATAAGTGGCATAGCCACTATACAGATTGTGGCAGAGCCACCAGAATATCATATACGGTAATATAATCGGCACACAGCCTTGGTAAAAAAAATGATCGACACAGAGTCGTTAATTCATATGTTAGGCACATAGCCCCGGGTAAATACGTTTAGCACAAAGCCATAATCACGATGGCACAAAGCCATATTTAGGTTGGCACATAGCCATTATCAGAATTTGTGGCAGAGCCACCAGAATCAGAATGAAACATAATATCAAACATTTTTGTGGCAATGCCACCGGGCTACACTTCTCTTCAACATTTTTCCCATCCCATGCAAATTATGTAAATGCAACATAAATAATAAAGCATACATAATAAAGCATAATATCCACAAATATAAACAAAAATCATTGATTTAGAGATTTATTACGGTAAATCGGCCAATTATAGAACTTTGTAAATCGGTCCACTAAAGCATTCTAGCAATTCGACCCATAGGAGCATTTTGGTAAATCGGCCCGTAGGGGCATTTTCGTAATTCGGCCCATAAGGGCATTTTGGTAATTTGGTAATTTTACCCACTAAGGGTAATTCAGTAATCTCGCAACCCAAGGGTATTTCGGTAATTTACCCCCAAGGGTATTTTGGTAATTTCGCAACCCAGACTTAACTACTAATGTGGGGTATAAAAATTGAATCTGTCCATCTTCGTCATATTAACTAAACTGACTATAACTCGAGCTAGGAAACTTGAAATTTAGATCCGTAAATTTTTCTTGAAACTAGACTCATATATATTCTTAAAATTTTTTTTCCAGAATTTTTGGCTTAGCCATTTAGTACAGTTTATTCATTAAAATTTCCCTTGTTTCACTGACCAACGGTTCTGACCTCTCTTACCCTAAATTCATATATCTCACTGTACAGTTTTCATATGTTGCTCCCACTTGTTTCTATTGAAAATAGGACCACTAGGGAATCTATACATATAAATTATAACTCATAATTCACTTTGTACAATTTTAAATGATTTTTCCAAGACAGAATAGGGAACCATGAAGTCATTCAGAACCAGTCTCACTAAAATTAAAATATCACAGAATATAAAATCCCTCTTCCAACTATGTTTCTTTCATTTAAAAATAGATACAGTAAGCTTTAATTCTATATCTTATTCACTTTCAAATTCTCTTTCTCCTATTTTTCGTGTTTTTTCAAAATCACGTCACTGCTTCAATCTAAAACTGTTTCATTGCAAACTATGGTTACCACTACGAACATACGCACGCCCGAGTGGTCACGGATGCCGGTTTCCGACTTTCTTCGATATTTCGACCGAATCACAGAACATTTCATGCAAACATTCAGAGAGGTATGAGATTACACACCATTTCAAACAGGTATTCGGAAGGGTACGGGATTACACACCTGATTTGGATTTCCTAAAGAACCACTCTTCGTTGCCCCCACAATCGTGATCCTTCCCTACTAGGTTCTAAAATCCGGCCTTGCACCTTGGCTATTGCAACGAGTTCCTAAAGTAAATAAGTGATGTACCAAAGGGGTTAGCCTTCATCCAATATTTGGCCCTTCCACAAGAGCAGGAAGTTGAAATCATCACCACAAAATAGAATCACATGAGCGGCGCGAAACATCGAAATAAAGAGTAACATCTTACCACCAATATTCGGCCTAATCACCCACTTACCAATCAACTTCCGAAACCAAGGCTAAGAGAATGATAAGTAGCAGCAAAGGATGGCTTGATTCGGCCCTTAATAACAGGGATGAGACGAAAAGGATAACAAGGTTCGGCATTAGCAGCAAGATAACGAAATCTAGGTTTGGCTATTGGAGAAAAAGAACAAGGATGTTTCGGCCGCTAAGTAAAATTGATTAAAGAAATGAGAGAGAGGTTGGAGAAATAGTGAGGAAGGAAAAGAAGAGATGGACAAGAGAGTGTCAAAGTTTCGGCCAAAACAGGAGAAAAGAAATTGGAAAAGAGACATAAAATGTTCAAAAGAGAAAAATACCTCTCATGCACAAAACTTGCAAAAAGGTATGGAAAATTCGGCTCCCCTCTCTCCCTAACAAAACCGTGTATTCATCTTTACCAAAAAGATGAGTGTTCACCAAAATTCTATCCTAGGCAACTCCTAATATTTGGCCAACATGTTTCCTTCTCTTGCCTTTTTCTTTTGATTCTTTCCTTCATTATCCCTTATCTTCCTCCTTACCACAATCCTTAGCCACCTTTCCATAATTTAAAAAGTCTTCCTTGCCTTAAATACCACCATGGCCGACACTATGGATGAATAGCATAAAAATTAATCAAAATTTGCACTAGATGGGATTTGAACCCCTTCCCTCCATGCTCTCCACTTGATGCCATAACCTCCTTGCCATATGCTCATTTATGCTAACAAAATATTTTATTTCCTTAAGCCTTGATGCCATTTACCTTCTCTCCTTAAAGTGCTAAAACACAAAAATTTTGCTAAGGTCCAATTCAACCCCGAGCCTTCTTAGAACCCCTATACATACACAATTAATATTTTAAACTAGCCTATCACATGATATAACACAAAACATAAATTCCCGAATTTTAAACGCTACTACGCCCAAGGCCCATTGGGCCCAATTTTGGGATGTTACATTTACAACATAAATCCCTCAATCTTAACTAATTAGACCACTGAACTAAGAAAGTTAATAGCAAGTAACGTTTATAACTTCTACAGTTTAATCCTTTTTCTTTAATTAACCATTTAAATGTCAAAATTTCTTAACGAAATTTTAATACGACCTTAATAACACTCCATAAGTATTTAATAAAATATTTACAGGCTCAGTTTATAGAAACGAGGTCCCGATACCTCATTTTCTAAAACCACTTGACTTTAAGGTCTTACCATTTGAACTTAATTAGTCATTCAAATAACATAATTTGCCTATTCAAAATTTATTTTAATACAATAATTGACTCGTAAATATTAAATAATAATATTTATGGGCTCACTTGTCGAATTTGTGGCGCCACGAAATCACTGTTTCCGACACCACTGAAAAATGGGCTGATACATACATATATACTGAACCATTTTTTCCTTTCAATTACACATTTCATCATAATCCATATCATTACTCAAAAATCATAGTTCATTTCATGTAATTACATACCCTTTAAAGCTTTATTTACCCATTGAACCAAATGAAACAACCTCGAATACTTGAAAAATACTCATATAAACATTTAATTCTCTAATCACACCACAAACATAACTAGATAACATCTTTATAAACATATGAAACATATAATTACACCAAGGCATTAATATTCATTAACAAACTATACTAATCAAAACATTCATCGCATATAATTCAATATACACAATGGCTCAAATAAAAGCAACCCATGCTTCCATTTATAAACATATATACACAAAGATATCATTGTACATAAATCCAACTCAAGAGTAATTTATCATTTAAACATAAAATTTCATTGCCCGTTGAACTATAGCAAACTGACTCGGAACTCGAGTTTCCCCCAAAACACATCAGAGAGCATTGAAATGCTAACAGAGACACCATAGTGCAAATATAGAGGCACCGAAGTGCAAACAGAGGCATCGAAGTACAAATAGAGGCACTTCTTATTTTCATACAAATACCATAAGTCTTTTATATTCATTTCAAATTTGTGCAACCACAGAATTCATCACTTCTGAATATTCTTTTACCATTTGTACTCAATCGCAACATTAAATGATTTATAGGTAAATAATGGAATTTCACATTATATACAATTATCCAGCAAACAGTAATACAAATATAAAGAAATATTCATATACATATACTTAGACTATGTACTTACATAGACAAATACAGTTGTAAAAACAAAGCCAACGACTAACCAGACACATTAGCTTTTCTTCGATTTAGATCCGTTTGATTCGTTTCTTGATCTAAATAATAATTTTAATTCAATTAAACCATTAAAATAACTTAAAATAATTAATTTAACTTATAACCCATATTAATGGGAAATTTACAAAATTACCCCAATGTTTTACCTTTTATGCAATTTAGCCCATAAACCCAAAACTTGCAAATTTAACAAAATTTCACAAATACCTGTGCTAGTTGAATTTATTCCTATTTTAGTACAGTCCAAAATTACTCAAAATTCACAAGAATTCCATGTAAATTTTAAAAATTTTAACAAATTAACCCTTTAACTAAAAGCTAACTAAAATCACTTTCCAAAATAGTTCTAAACATCAACCAAGACTACAATTTCATCACTTAACTTCAAAAATACCTAAAATTCATCAATGGTAAATTTCAAAATATTAAATAGTTTCAAAAATAGAGATACGAGTTAGTTGGACCTAGTTGCAACGATATCAAAAATATAAAAATTACAAAAAACGTGTATGCCGAACCTCAAACACAAAAAAATGGTGTTCTTCATTTACAATTTCGGCAACAAAGCTTTTGGAAGATGATGATGCCATTTGTCGAAACCATTTTTTCGAAAAAATAGGGTCGACTTTAAAAATAAAAATGGAGTCGCCACCAATCTTTTTTTGAGGTATGATCGGGTCACCTTGATATTGATTGTTAAAATATTTTGATTTATTAAAACGATGATTTTGGCCTACAAAATTTGAGAAAACAGGTTCGGGAGTCGGTTACGCACGAGGAAGGATTAGTACCCTCGTAACGCCCAAAATTGGTACCGAATTGATTGATTAACGTCTTAATGTCGAAAATTTGAAAAGATTTTAAAATACGATCCTCTTTGTTTAAAGAAAAACTTGAATAAATTTAATTGGATGCTGAGACTTGCTTATTCCGAAGAAATAAAATATCATGCCCAGTGAGTTAGGGTACGACATTTCGAATCCTCGAAATTAAGCTTGTCTTTTGACTTTTAAAACTCGTGCATTTAAATTCAAAAAGGATATTCGGTCATTTGGGTCAAATGAAAAATCAGAACCCAGTAAGTTAGGGCACAATTTCTCAAAATTCGAAATACGGAATATTGCCTTTATTTTTAGAAATCTTTACTTCGAGATAACAAAATGTCATATCCAGTGAGTTAGGACACAACACCTCGAATTTTCGAGAATAAAATTTTATTTGAAATCTATACATTTTGATTTTAAAAAAAGGTACTCGGTTACTTAGAGTCAACGAGGAAAATTGGAACCCAGTAAGTTAGGGCACAATCTTCTCGAAATTCCCAAATACGAGTATTGCCTTATTTTGAAAAACTTTTGAATAAAAAGTAGTAATTAAACGAAATGCATTTTTTATTTAAGACGGTGATTTGTTAATAAAACCATTACACCAATAAACTACAGGATACAAATACTAAAAGGAACACTTCGAGAAAATTACACGACATACATCATTTAAACGCTAACATTAATAACCAAAGAAAAAAGAAATAAATTATATAAGAAACTATTTAAAGTAAATAATGACTTAAGATAAATAATTTATAAAAAATAAAAATCAAAATGAAATAATAATAAGAGAGCTTAAAATAAACAAAATAAAAAAAATTTAAAATAAATAACATATAAAACAATTTAAACTAAGTAATTTATATAAAAAAATTAAAATAGATAATATATACAAAAGTTTAAAAATGATAAATAATATGTATAAATTTAAAAACAAATAATGTATATAAAGGCTTAAAAACAAACCTTATATATAAAAACATTTATAATAATAAAGCAATTCAAAAATAAATAATAAGACAATTTTAAATAAATAATACATAAAAAGTTTAAAATAAATAACATGTAAAGAAATTTAAAACAAATAATATACAAAACAGTTTTTTTTTTTAAATGATACATAAAAAGGTTTAAAATAGGTTACATAAAAGTTTTAAAATAAATAAATAAGTGGCAAATTGTAAAAATAAATTGAAATTAAACATATTAGGGGTTAAATTAGAATAAAAATGAAATTAAAGGTAAAAACTGTAAATAAATAAACAAAGAAGGACCAAAATGAAAAAGCACTAAAGGGTAGAGGACCAAATGAGCAATAAATCCCTCCCCTGGACATGTGTCCCTTCCCCAGAGGATCGGCGCATCAAGGACTGAATTGAAACGCTAAACAAATTCTGTGGCCGAATTTAAAAAAAAATAGAAAGGTAGCAAATGGACTAAATTGAAACAGATTGAAAAAGCGGAAGGACCAAGGTTGTAAATAACACATTTTTTAAAAACACGCGGACCCTCCTTGAGGGTCGGGTCGCGTGCACGGGCTGAGGTTAAACGGCGTCGTTTTGGCGCCTGGGGTTTTAACCCAAAACGGCGCCGTTTTGATGTGTTATAAAAACCAATTTTTTTTTTAAACTTTCATTTCAACCTTTTCTCCTAAAAAAAACTAAACTCTCTCTCAACCCTCCACTCTGGCCCGATTTCTGGCGAGGCCTCCGGCGCCGACCGCCACCGTTTGCCACCGTCGGCGCCGCCGTGCATGGCGGCCGACACTAAAAAAAAGGTAGTTTTCATTTTTTATTTTTTTATATTTTATTTATATGTAAATAGTTTTAAAAAATAAAAAAATCTTCATGTATCTATGAGAACAGTTTCGAAAAAAAAGGAAGAAAAAAAGAAAAAAAACATTCGTTTTTGATTTGCTTTCTGCTTTCTTTTTGTATTGATATTGTGTAAAAGTGTCCCAGAGGAATACATAGATCTCTATTTCGGTTTTATAGCCGAATATTCGAAATAATAAAAAATACAATATTTCTTTACTGTGCTGTTATTTGTTGTGTTATGTGCTACTATTTTGCTTCTTTTTTTGCAGGTGTAACCACTGTACGGAGGAGGGACCGCTCGTGGGGTGACGTGGAGGCTCGGATGCACGCGGCGCGCGCGTGGGGGGAAGGCTGCAACGCTTGGATATTCTGGAAACCTCTAGGGTTTCTGATTTTTTTTGGGTAATTGGGCTAGGGTCTTGTATTGGGCCGGAATTTTGGGCATCGGGTTTAGTTTATTTGGGCTAGGGTCTGTTGGGTTTAAAATTGGTTTGGGCTATGTAATTGTAAATGGACTATTAAAAATGGACTTTTCTTTTCTTTTATTATTTATTATTTGGTTTTTTAATATGGTTAATTTAGGTAGTTGGGCCCGGGCAAATTTGGGCCTGTACAACTGCCCCTCTTTGCTCGTTGTCGTGTAACGAAACTGGAGCAAAGACTTAAAAAGGGCCGATTTTGCCCGGCCTCACTGAGTCTCTACTTTTTTTGGTGCTTTTCTTCTTTGAGTAACTTCATTCCATCCCACTGCATCTTCAGGGGCATAAGAACTAGCGCTTCGATCCAATTCAAGGAGATTAGACTTGTAGCGTCTATCTGCTCCGCCGCAACTTCAGGGAGATAAGGTTTGCTATCTTCAATCTGCTCCGCTGCAACTTTAGGGAGATAAGGTTTGGTTTTGAGAAATTTGATCCGACCTACTGCAACTTCAGAGGTATAGGGTTTGTAACTTTAATCTTTTTCACTACAACTTCAGGGAAATAAGACTTGTGTCTTCAGTCTGCTCCGCTGCAACTTCAGGGAGATAAGGCTGGTGGCTTCAATCTGCTCCCCTACAACTTTAGAAAGATAAGATCCGCCAATTTGTAGCTTCAATCTGTTCCACTGCAATGCCAGGGAAATGAGATCCGCTGTTTTCAGTCTGCTCCTCTGCAACTTCAGGGAGATAAGGCTGGTGGCTTCAATCTGCTCCACTGCAACTTCAGGAAGATAAGATTCGCCAATTTGTAGCTTCAATCTGTTCCACTGCAATGCCAGGGAAATAAGATTCACTGTCTTCAGTCTGCTCCGCTGCAACTTCAGGGAGATAAGGCTGGTGGCTTCAATCTGCTCCACTGCAACTTCAGGAAGATAAGATCCGCCAATTTGTAGCTTCAATCTATTCCACTGCAACGCCAGGGAAATAAGATTCGCTGTCTTCAATCTGCTCCGCTACAACTTCAGGGAGGCTGGTGGCTTCAATCTGCTCCACTGTAACTTCAGGAAGATAAGATCCGCCAATTTGTAGCTTCAATCTATTCCACTGCAACGCCAGGGAAATGAGATCCATTGTCTTCGATCTACTCATTGCAACCGGGGAGGTAAGGGGGAGAATTGTAACAGTCCGATTTAGGGGCTAGTCGGAACAGTGATCTCGAGATCACTAATCCGAGGTTAGAGAAAAATATTTTCATGTTATTTTATGTGTTATAACATGTTTATAAGGGTGCATGAAAATTTTGGTGCTTTAATTTTAGCGATTTCTTGCTTAATCGCGAAAAAGGACTAAATCGCATTAAGTGCAAAAGTCCTATTTTATTTGCTAGAGGTGACAAATAGCTATAGATTGTAAATTGGAGGTCTTTGAAGTGCAATTATACCTTCCTAAGAGTGATGGACGGTCAAGGGGACAAGGAATTAAAAAGTTGACAAGAGTTGGTGACTTTTGTTGACTAAATGAATAAAATAAGAGAAAAATAAAGAAAAGAAGGGTATCATCTTTTATTTTCTTCATCACCAACGAAAATTGGTAGAAAACAAGGGTTGCAGAGCTCAAAAATTTCAGCAAAAATTTCTCCTCACAAGTAAGTGATTTTGGTGATCTTTCTTGATAAAAATTGTACTTTTGGAGTCCCCAAAGCTTAAGCTAGCTAATGAGGGGACTAATTTGCAATATGGTTGAAAGTCTAGGGACTTGCCATGAGAGACTTTATGTTGGTTGCTGAGTTTTTATGGAAGAAAATGAATGTTAGGAAGATGAGAAACAACTTTTGTGAAAGGTGTTGTCATGAAAACACCTAATTAGGACTAAGATGCAAATGGTGTAATTTGTTCATTAATGCATGAAATAGTTGGAATTTTGGAAAGTTGTAAGAGGATTAAATGTTCAGCTAGGCTTTTTTAATAGGAAAATGTGATGAAAAGTGATTTACGAGCCTAGGGGCAAAATTGTAATTTTGCCAATGTATAAGGGCAAAATAGTCATTTTTGCCTAAGTATAGTTTTTTTTTTATTATGAATTATAAGTGATTAAATGAGTAAATTCTATTGTTCTAGATCAAAGAAAATGAGATTTGGACCTAGAACGGGAGAAAAGAGAAATGTGGGCAAAAGGGTCCCTTTCTACCCTTTTCGGTATCGAGGTAAGTTCATGTGTCAAATTGTACAAATCTAAGTGAAGTATTTTTAATATTTCAATGTTGTATAGATTTTTTATTGCCTCCATGTATACGTTAAATATGTTTTGATGTAATGTCAAGAAATGAAAGTCTTGAATTAAACCATGAATAATGGAAATACAAATAACATGATACGATGGTAATTAAGGCTCCGTGTAAGACCATATTTAGAATATGGCCTCGTATGGGATTTCATATAAGACCATGTCGAGGACATGGCATCGATATGTTAATTCATGTAAGACCCTATCGAGGGTATGATGTCAGTGTGACTTTATGTGTATGAGACTCAAATGTGTTATTTAACAATTTGAGTGATTCAATAAGTATGTTGAAAATGAGAATGAATGTGGTTGTACCACGAGAGGTATGTGTTAGAACTGAATTGAGATGAATTCGGTATATGATGAACCCATAGTGGGTTATGTGTAAATGATGCACCTTGGTTGTATAAGTTATAATTATTAATACATTGTGTGGATGCGAACGGTTATCGTAGAAAGCTAAGTAAGGATGGTAGTGTGTGTGAGGATGTTCCCGGGAGGAACATTTGAAATAGAGAAATGCATGTGGATAACTATCCATGAATGTATAATAACGGTGTAATGTGTGTGCGTTACCACCTTATTAATTATTAAATGATGGGTGTAATGCGATACCATCGCTTATATTATTCTTATTGGTGGGGTGAGTGCGATACCACCGTAATTATAAATGATTGGTGGGCTAAGTGCGATACCACCTTATTAGAGATTGAGGGTGGGGTGAAAAGAAACCACCGAGTAATTGATAGTATGAATGGCTTATTGAAAATATTTGATATGTTGTTTTATGTGATTATGTGGTGACAAGTGCAGGGATGTATGCTAATTAACATGAGCATTTGGCTTGTGGCATGGTTAGAATGTGGTAAGAGACAGAATGAGTAAGCTTCAAGGATGATTATGTGGGTAACCATGAGTTTAAGATGTAAAACTCATTATAATACCTTGCGATTGATTATAATCAATGATTATCAGTAGTTGATTATTATATGCATATGAACTTACTAAGCATTATTGCTTACTTCTCTTTCTTTCTCACCTCTTATAAGTTAATTTAGCTAACTCAGGTCGGAGATCGCCGGAGATGTTTCACACTATCGAGCAGACACTTGGTATGAGGTTTCAAGTCCTTATGAGTTATGGCATGTATAGGGATCTCTTTTAAAGTTGATTAAGTCATAGTTGATATAGCTAAATGTGTTGGCCTAAGAGAGTTTACGGTTAGGTTGTGCATAGCCATAGATGATGGCTTAAGTCAATTGTAGTTATACTAGAAATAGTTCTCCCTTGTGTAGGGGATGAAGACTTCATTTTCATAAATCAAATGTGTTATAATTGATGATTTGAGAGTGTTGTGTGATGGTGTATGAATGTATGCAATGTAGGGTGGCAAAGGGCTTGGTAGATAGCCTGCTAATTATCCACATGGGTAGACACACGGGCTTGTGTCTAGACCGTGTGGGAGGCACGGCTAAAAGATGGGCATGTGCCCAGGTCGTGTGAAGTCTACACCTTGCACTTGGAATTTGGATAGCCACACGGCTGAAGCACACGGGCGTGTGTATAGCCCGTGTGGATAAGTCAGAAAGCCAAGGTTTGGCACACGGGCCAGGACCACGGGCGTGTCAAGGTCGTGTGAAATTAGTCAGTGTCGACCACGGGTGAAAGACACGGGCATGTCTTAAGGGCACACGGGCGTGTCTCTAGACCCCCACACGGGCGTGTGGCCCCTGTTTCGTTGAAAAGTTTCTCGAACTCGTAAAAGTTCCAGGAATAGTTCCAATACCACTCGGAAGTATGTTAGGGCCTCCTAGATCGAGTATGTGCAAGTGATGGGTTTAAATGAAATTTTATAACCTTATTCGAGATGTTTAAGTAAGACTAGTTAGGTAATGCCTCAAACCCTGTTCTAGCTTGAATACGAGTAAGGGGTGTTACATTTAGTGGTATTAGAGCTATGGTTCAGTCGATTCTCGGACTAACCTAGCGTGAGTAAGAGTCTAGCTATACATGCCATAGGTGGACCATGATAGTGTGGTATCTCCCAGCTCTAACGAAATTATTTTGTTAAGATAGAGATGATTCCCAACCGAGCTAAATCCAATAATGTTGTAAGTGATAATGAGGAAATTGAAATGTGCTCATGCATTAATGATATGCGGATAGGTATAAGTAGAAGTTTATGACATGTATGTGATAAGGATTGAAATGAGAGTTATAAAGTGATAAGCTTATCTGTATTGGCTTGATATGCATACGGTGTTATATACTCGACCTATTGGGTTAAGTGCATATAGTGAGTAAATATATATCCAGAGAACGGGATATGTGTGTATGTATGACTGTTTGAATGATGTATGAACAATATGTCCACATAGTTGAATCTCATGTGCGACTGTTAAAGTAGATGATGTATAATGTTTTATTTTATGACTCTGTTATGAAGCCACACATATTATAGTGTGGGAGTTAAACTGATAAGTTTGACTAAGTAGAATGCAGGAGATGAGTACGGTCGTTCAATGATAAATTGATGAATAAGACCATGGTTGGACCATGGAAATACGTGTGATCCCATATATGACCATGTCTGGGGCATGGCATTGGCAACGATACGTGATCCCGTGTAAGACCATATCATGGATATGGCATCGGTATCGAATAGTGACTCCGTGTAAGACCACGTCCGGGACTTGGCTTCTGCATGAAATCGTGTAAGACCATATCTGGGATATGGCGTCGATATTGATATACGATCCCATGCAAGACCATATCTAGGATATGGCATCGGCATCAACATGAGTTTCCATGTAAGACCATATCTGGGATATGTCATTGGTATTGATATGAGATTTCGTGTAAGACCATAGCGAGGCTATGGCATCGTGACGACATGTAAGGTAATAGCTGGGCTATGATGTTTTGATACGAGTAAGACCATAGTTAGACTATGGCAATCAAGTAAACGACGTACTCAAACCCGTAAGACATTCTTTAATTTGATAAGTGATGGTAAGAGAAATTGGGGTTAAATGTTGAGTACTCGAGTAGACATTAATATAGAGCGAGTTGTGTGACTACGATGATATTTCATTAATGATGAATGTTAAATCGTATGTATGTAGTCATGAGAGTCAAGTTAGAGGCTTTACGACCTCACCCCCTTACTACTATTGATTTATAATGAGATCCTTACGAGAGTTAAATTGAATAAGCTCATGAGTACGAAATGAAAGAGTTTTGTGGCAAAACAAGTAGTAACGTATATAGAGATAAAGGTAGTTAGAAAGTGAGAACAACTTTGAGAAGAATATCAGAATGTTTTAAAGATTGCACTGATTATGCAATGTTAAGTGTAACGAGAAAGTTAGCCTAGGCTATTTGACTCAATTGAGTAGGAAGCCTGAGGTGTACACTTATCGAGACCTCCCTGAATTGATGTTCACTAATGAAAAGGAATAGTCAAGAAGTTTTGATAACGAAAATGGTTGGAGAAACAATATTTGAACTGCGAAAGTGTTTGATCATGACAACCATAGTTGTATGGATCATAATGATCTCTTTGAGTATTACGTATTTATATCTGTTGCCTTTCAGGGGTGATGTAGTTGTCCTTTTCATGAATCATGATCGTGTAAGAATTTTAGTTGACTGTAAGATAAGACAAAACGGTTACCAATTTAGTCAATTGAAATTAACATTTCTTTATCTCTTCGTAACCTTATTCTGGTACTTTGAGGAGGAAGTTAGTGATAAAAATTTATGTGAGATTTCTCTTATACTTCCGTTGATCATGATTTTTTTTAAGTGTGTGTTCTTTGAGTTGTGATAATTATATCTGCTATGATTGTGCTTTTGATTTGATCATAGAAAGGTTATAATTCTAGTATAAGGAGTGAAATCACAAGTTTCACATTGTGCGATGGGTTTTTAGGTAAGCTTGTAACATCCTTAAATCGGGGTCTCTGCATTCTTTGTGTGTTGCATGTGATAATATGTTGGTTGTACTAGTTCAGGGTGTTTTGGGGTCGGGCATGAGCTCGGGAAGGCACGAGTCATGGTAAAAATTTTTGTTTTGAAGACTTGGAAGGGGGAGCCAAGGGGGTTAGGTGATAAGAGGAATGGTTGGAGTGTCTTGACACAAATAAGCCAGTGGAAAAGTGTCAAGGGAGGCGCTACTGAGGCTTGAGGAGGTGACGCCACAAGGAGCTAAGAGGGCCTTGGTTCGAGCTGCGAAAAACTCTCTTTCTGCATTTATTTTTGACGCCAGGAGCAAGGAGGAGATGGACTCAGGAAGGACTCTGTTGGATAGATGTGGATTGAGTCAACAAATTCAAAATGTGGGGAAAGGAGGAATTATAGGAGTTTGACTCATTCAAATTCGTTTGAATGAGTGGAAGAGAGAAATTCAAGGAGGGATGAAGGGGACGGTATGTGTTTGAGGGGAGTTAGGATATGTTTAGCCGAAATTTTGAAGGTGTTGTGGGCAAGGGAAGCATTCGGCTTTGGGTTCCTTAGGTGGTGGCCGAATGTGCCTTGGGGAGTGGCTATAATCGGCTAGCTAGGGGAGTGCTTTTGGAACTCTTTCTTTCATTTTTTTTCTTTGTGCAAGTCTTAGCCGAATTCTTTTCTCCTATCTTGTGTCAAACCGAAATTTCATAGCATTTTTGCGCATTTCATTTCTCTCAAAGGTCAAGCCGAATTCTCTCTACTTTCTTTTCTATATTTTGCTCAAAAGCCGAAATCAACATTCTTTTCCCCATTCGATTTCTTTCTTTTCCTTCAATCTCATTGTGCCGAAATACACAAATCTTCTTCTTTTCTTCTATTCGAAACCATCATCCCTCTCCCTCTTACGATTTCTTCTTTTCTTCTCTTTTGGATCCATAGCCGAATCTTCCTGCCGAAATCCCTAAACATCTCTAGTGTGTGCCGAATCTTGCTGGTTGGTGGCCGAATCTGTCAGTCTAAGGAAGGAGTGTATCCGCATTCAGTGGATCTCCGGGATTTGGGTGGCTTGTGATTTAAGCCTAAAAGCTCGGGTATTGTCGATCTAGGCTAATCAAGCAGTAAGTGGGGCTAGATCCGAGACCCCAGCCCCTAAGTTCAAGAAGAGGGCGGTCTCATCGGTTCGTGGATCGCCACCGGGGTGTGGTAGAGCATCCGAAAGCGAGGAGAGAGTAGACAAATCACGGTAGTGTCGATTAACAACGATGATCGACGTGGAGAGTGTAGTTTTGCGGCGTGATCGGTGTGTATCTCTTACACACTTCATAAGTAATGTGCTAATTATGTTTCTTGTTAAAAGCGAAATAACTTTTGAAATCGGTGTGTTACCCTTGTAGGTATGAGCGTGGACTCGGGTAAGTCCCTTGTTGATTGATTATCGATATATGCAGTTATACCATTTGTTTATGCTATGCTATGTGATATTTGCATTATAAACATGTCATTATGCCATGGAAAATGTGTTCATGATGATGGGTATGTTGAGAGAGAGGGGGAAGGATGATTTAGGCGTGACGATGGTTTTGACCACACGAGTGGGTTGGCCCCGCTTTCCATATGATTCGTGACTAAGTCTCAGTGGTTTTGACCACCAGTGGTTTTGACCACACATGGATTATTGTGACTCGTCCCAGTGGGTTGGTACCACAGTGGGTTGGCCCCTCATGATTGATTACAGGATTGTCATCAGTTGTTTTGACCACACGGTGGGTTGGCCCCACCATATGATTTGTGACTACGGTCACCAGTGGTTTTGACCACCAGTGGTTTTGACCACACGGGGTAGACACAGGAGTTCGGATGGTTAGGTTGGGTTTGCATGATTTGCATATTGACTTATGAATTGTGTAGGTACCTTGTTATTATCAGGATGGGGATTTATGCACTGAGTCTCAGTGACTCACCCATTCTCTTACTTTTTGCAGATGAGGCATAGATCGCGGATGTGGAGCCGGGTGGACTCGAGGTGGCCATGCGCTATATATTTTTCGGGTTTTATTTCAATTACTATTTTGGGTTAATTTACTTTTAAATCTGGTTTTGGATTTGTAATAAGGCCACTGAAATTTATTATTTTGGGTTTTGTTTTTACGCTTTTATGTTTATCATATTACACTTAAGTTACATAACATAGCATGCTCAAATAACTTTGTAGAAATCAACGTTTTGAAAATTATACATCTTATCGGGATTTTCCAAACTTTACCATCGGGTAATAATAAACAAATGAAGACAAAAACTAACTCGGACTTTCTCCAAATTAAGTTTCTCTATGTTCAAATACAAAGCGGTTTTTAACTTTACTATTTTAAACTCACTCAGATTTCATGAAATCAAAGCGGTTTTCCAAAACAAGGATCGACAAACGACTTTTCTCAAAAGAGTTTTTTTTTCTTTTACCCCGTGACATGCCCGGATTAGGTCGTAGCGTGTTGGCCGGGTTTGGGGTGTTACAATTTTGGTATCGAGCCGGTTCAAAAGCTGTTTGTGGGCCCAAGGCCCAAAATGATTTTAGAATGGGTTATGAAAGGTTTTTTTACGGTTGGGAAAGCATGGCACCGAGTCTCCAGACCGATCCGCCTGAGTAAGTACCTTAATCGTTGTTTATATGCTTGTAATGATGATGCTATGACTAATAGGGAATCACTTTAGAGACTGGAACCTTAGGATTGTGTGTGAACCTACGAAAATAATCCCCGTACTAAACTATTCATAAGACTGTGCTTTAATAACAGTGGAATAGGTCTAACGTATAAAACTTTTAAAGCAGATCAATTCGTGAACGATAGTCATGAGTGCACGAGGACGTGGGCGTAATACGCGTGGACGAGGTAGAGGTAGGATGCAGTGTCACAGGCAATGCTGCGGGTTCTGGAGAGAGTCGCGGGTGCAGGCGTTGGAATGGGAGCTAGGAAATCTGTGTCCGAACGACTCCGGGCTAATGGCGCAGAGGTATTCAGAGGTGTATCTGGTGTGGCTCCCAATACGGTGGAGTATTGGCTGGAGGCGACAGAACGTATCATGGACGACCTGGATTTTACGACTGAGGAGAAGCTGAAGGGTATAGTATCTCTTCTCCGAGATGAGTCATATCAGTGGTGGCTCAAGGTTAGGGATGGAGCAATGGCAGACGACATCACTTGGGATTTCTTTAGGGCAGCCTATTAGAGAAAGTACATCGGGGCTAGTTATATCGATGCGTAGCGTAAGGCGTTCCTGAATTTGGTTCAGGGAAATAAGTCAGTATCGGAATATGAGGTGAAATTTCTTCGGTTAAGTCGGTATGTACGGGGTGTTGTGGGCACAGGCAGAGCGCTCGTGTCGATTTGAGGATGGGTTGAGAGATGAGTGCGGATATTGGTTGCTCCACAAAGAGGAGAGAGAATTTACTGATCTTAGTAGAGAAGGCTAAAGTTCTTTGAGGAAGTAAAGCAGGCGGTGAGACGGAACCGGGATAGGAGTTGGAATAAGAGGAGTTCGGGTCATCGAGTCCATCGGGAATCAGCAGAAAAGGGCTAGATATGGTGGGCCAAATCAAGCTGCGAGGCCTGTTGCTGCTGCTACTCAGTGGCCTCCACGGTGTGCTCGATGTGGGAAGTCTCACACGGGGAATGTTGGACCCGGAAACAGAGGGTACTTCGAGTGTGGGTCAATGGGGCACCGGGTAAGGGATTATCCGCAGAGGTCAGCTAGGTTTCGACCGAGGGTCGGCCGCGTACGATTCGGGAAGGATGGGCGACCACGGATGGGTCGCGGTTCGGCTAGGGAGGTAATGGTTTCGGGCGAGGCCGCGGAGCACCGTGCGAGAGGTCTTTGGGAGCACAGAGGCGAGACGGCCGGGTTGGTCTCACGCAGTGAGGCGTCGAGAGGAGGGTGACGCGCGCACGTCATAACTAAGTACGTTCTTAATTTTTGGACTGCCTTATATTGCTTTGATAGATGTTGGTTTGACGCACTCGTATGTTGCCAGTAGTATAGTGGAAACTATGAACTTAGACTTTGAGATTACTTCTATGGAGATGACAGTAATAAGCCCTCTAGGTCACTCAAGAGAAGTAAGTAAATCAGATAGGATGTACCCCTAGAACTTCAAGGGGGTAGTGTTCTTGGCTGACCTGATGGAACTGCCGTTCGGGGAGTTCGATCTGATTCTCGGGATGGATTGGCTAGTGAAGAACCGGGCAAGTTTGGATTGCGCGGCTAAGCGCATAGTTTTGAGGACAATTGAAGGTGAAGAGGTGGTAATGATAGGTAATAGAAGAGATTATCTATCTAATGTTGTATCTGCTCCGAAGGCTGTGAAAATGGTGAGGAAGGGTTGTGAGGCGTTCATGGTGCATGTGTGTGCTTTGGAGGCCAAGGAATCAGTTGTGGGGAATGTCTGAACGGTGAGGGAATTTGCCGATGTATTCCCAGAAGAGCTCCCCGGTCTGCCTCCGGACCGTGAAGTTAAGTTCGGTATAGATTTGTTACCCGGAACCGCGCCAGTGTCTATTGCCCCATATAGGATGGCGCCGAAGGAATTGGTGGAGCTAAAGGCACAGATTCAGGAATTGTTGGACCGGGGTTTCATTCGGCCAAGTGTATCACCTTGGGGAGCACCTGTGCTCTTTGTTAAGAAGAAAGATGGCACAATGTGGATGTGTATAGACTACCGCCAGCTAAATAAGTTGACAATTAAGAACAAGTATCCGTTGCCGAGAATAGACGACTTGTTTGATCAGCTTAAGGGTGCATCGATTTTCTCTAAGATAGATCTTAGGTTGGGGTATCATCAACTCAAAGTGAAGGAGGCTGATATTCATAAGACGGTGTTTTGCACTCGTTATGGGCACTACGAGTTTTTGGTAATGCTGTTCGGGTTGACCAATGCACCGGTAGCATTTATGGACATGATGAATCAGGTGCTTCAGCTGTACTTGGACCGGTTCGTCGTGGTATTTATAGACGACATTTTGGTATACTCGAAATCTGAGGAGTTACATGATGCGCATCTGCGGGTGGTTCTACAGATTCTGAGGGAGAGATAACTATTCGCCAAGTTTAGTAAGTGCGAGTTCTGGCTTAAGGAGGTAACTTTCTTGGGTCATGTGGTGTCGACTGAGGGGATTAGAGTGGACCCTCGAAAGATTGAGGCGGTGTTAGATTGGAAACCACCTAAGTCGGTAGCGAAAATTCGGAGTTTTCTGGGTTTGGCAGGATATTACAAAAGATTTGTGGAAGGGTTTTCTTTGATTGCAGCGCCGTTGACCAAGCTGTTGAGAAAAGGGGTTCCATTTGTATGGACGGATAGACAGCAGGAAAGTTTCGACAAGTTAAAGAGAACTCTGACAGAAGCTCCGGTTTTGATACAGCCTGAAGCGGGGAAAGAGTTTACGGTTTATTGTGATGCATCGATATCGGTTTAGGATGTGTACCGATGCAAGACGGGGAAAGTGGTGGCATATGCGTCTCGCAGATTGAGACCTCACGAAGGCAATTACCCGACACATGATCTAGAGTTGGTCTGCAGTGGTTTTCGCCTCAAGATTTGGAGGCATTACTTGTATGGGGAGAAGTCAATGGTCTACACGGATGACAAGAGTCCAAGTACCTCTTGACTCGAAGGATTTGAATTTGAGGCGGTGGAGGTGGATCGAGTTGTTAAAGGACTATGATCGCTCGATTGAATACCATCGGAGGTAAGGCTAACGTAGTAGTAGCCGACGCGTTGAGCCGTAAGGTGGTAACGGACACGAGAGCGATGTTTGCTCACCTTAGTCCGTATGACGACGGGGGTCTATTGGCAGAATTACAAGTAAAGCCGACTTGGGTAGATCAGGTTAAGGAGAGACGGTGGTGGATGAGGTTACGAGTGCTCGGAGGTTGCAAGTGCAAAGTGGTGAATTGGAGGATTCTGACTTGGGCGGTGATGGAGTCTTTGTATTTTCAAGGGAAAGTATGTATGCCGAAGAACGTTGAGTTGAGGCGCACGAATTCTTCAGAAGCTCATAGCAGCCCTTACGCTATGCATCCCGGAAGTAGCAAGATGTATCGGGATTTGCGGGAATAATTCTGGTGGCCGGGTCTTAAGCGGGAAGTAACTGAGTTTGTGAGTAAGTGCCGACGTGCCGGCAAGTTAAAGTCGAGCACCATTACCGTCGGGTTTGTTGCGTACGGTAAAGATTCCGCGATGGAAGTGGGAAAGGATTACGATGGATTTCGTCGATGGGCTACCCTTACGCCTAGCAAGAAGGATTGATGCAGGTAATTGTTGATCGTCGACAAAGTCGACCCATTTTATACCGATTCGGGTTGATTATTCACTTTGTAAAAAGGTGGCTAAGTTGTATGTAGCGGAGATAGTGCGATTACATGGGGTGCCGGTGTCGATTATTTGAGATAGGGATCCCGATTCACGCGTCAAGGTTCCAGAAAGCATTACATCGGGCATTAGGTACGAGGTTGGACTTCAAAGACGGCTTTTCATCCGAGACGGACGGGACGACGATGAAAGGGTAATTCAAATCCTAGAAGATATATTAAGGGGTTGTGTCACGGATTTGTGGTAGTTGGGAGGAATATCTACCATTGGCGAGTTCGCGTACAACAACGATTATCAGCGAGTATCCAGATGGCACCATATGAGGCATTATATGGGACGGAAGTGTCGTGACTACTCTACGTGTTGGACAGAATCGGGTGAAGCGGCGGATGTTGGGTCCGAGTTGGTTCTTTGAAATAGAGGATAAGGTTAAGGTGATTCGGGCTCAAATCAAGGAAGCGTCGGATAGGCGAAGTCTTATGCCGATCTCAAACATAGGGATATAGAGTTCGCGATGGGTGACAAGGTCTTTACGAAGGTATCGCCGTGGAAGAAAGTGTTGAGGTTTGGTCGGAAGGGCAAGCTAAGCCCTAGATTTATCGGGCCGTATACGGTGTTGAAGCGAGTGGGACCGAGAGCTTACCGGCTCGAGTTGCCGTCAGAGTTAAGTCAGATTCATGATGTATTTCATGTCTCCATGCTTAGGCACTATTGATCAGATCCGTCGCATATTGTGTCAGTGGAGGAGATAGAGGTGAGCTCAGACTTGTCTTTCGAGGAGGAACCAGTGCGGATTTTGGAACGGGATGTCAAAGTTCTGCGTAAGAAGTCAGTTCCTTTGGTGAAAGTATTATGGCGGAACCATGGTACAGAAGAGGCCACGTGGGAACCAGAGGATGTGATACGGCAGCAATACCCTCAACTCTTTTGACCAGGTAATTTTGAGGTCGAAATTATTTTTAAGGGGGGTAGAACTGTAACATCCTTAAATCGGGGTCTCTGCATTCTTTGTGAGCTGCATGTGATAATATGTTGGTTGTGCTAGTTTAGGGTGTTTTGGGGGTCCAGGCATGAGCTCGGGGAAGGCCTGAGTCATGGTAAAAATTTTTGTTTTGAAGACTTGGAAGGGGAGCCAAGGGGTTAGGTGATAAGAGGAATGGTTGGAGTGTCTTGACACAAATAAGCCGATGGAAAAGTGGCAAGGAGGCGCCATCGAGGCTTGGGAGGTGACGCCACGAGGGAGCTAAGAGGGCCTTGGTTGAGCTGCGAAAAACTCTCTTCTGCATTTATTTTAGACGCGAGGAGCAAGGAGGAGATGGACTCGGGAAGGGCTCTATTGGATGGATGTGGATTGAGTCAACAAATTCAAAATGTGGGGAGAGAAGGAATTATAGGAGTTTGACTCATTCAAATTCGTTTGAATGAGTGGAAGAGAGAAATTCAAGGAGGGATGAAGGGGACGGCATGTGTTTGAGGGGAGTTAGGATGTGTTTAGCCGCAATTTTGAAGGTGTTGTGGGCAAGGGAAGCATTCGGCTTTGGGTTCCTTAGGTGGTGGCCGAATGTGCCTTGGGGAGTGGCTATAATCGGCTAGCTAGGGGAGTGCTTTTGGAACTCTTTCTTCCATTTTTTTTCTTTGTGCAAGTCTTAGCCGAATTCTTTTCTCCTATCTTGTGTCAAACCGAAATTTCATAGCATTTTTGCGCATTTCATTCCTCTCAAAGGTCAAGCCGAATTCTCTCTAATTTTTTTTCTCTATTTTGCTCAAAAGCCGAAATCAACATTCTTTTCCCCATTCGATTTCTTTCTTTTCCTTCAATCTCATTGTGCCGAAATACACAAATCTTCTTCTTTTCTTCTATTCGAAACCATCATCCCTCTCCCTCTTGCGATTTCTTCTTTTCTTCTCTTTTGGATCCATAGCCGAATATTTCTACCGAAATCCCTAAACATCTCTAGTGTGTGCCGAATCTTGCTGGTTGGTGGCCGAATTTGTCAGTCTAAGGAAGGAGTGTAGCCGCATTCTGTGGATCTCCGGGATTTGGGTGGCTTGTGATTTAAGCCTAAAAGCTCAGGTATTGTCGATCTAGGCTAATCAACAAGTAAGTGGGGCTAGATCCGAGACCCTAGCCCCTAAGTTTAAGAAGAGGGCGGTCTCGGGCTGTTCGTGGATTGCCACCGGGTGTGGGCCAAGCATCCGAAAGCGGAGAGTAGACAAATCGCGGTAGTGTCGATTAACGACGATATCGACGTGGAGAGTGTAGTTTTGCGCGTGATCAGGCGTGTATCTCTTACACACTTCATAAGTAATGTGCTAAATATGTTTACCGTTAAAAGCCGAAATAACTTTTGAAATCGGTGTGTTACCCTTGTGGGTATGAGCGTGGACTCCGGGTAAGTCCCTTGTTGATTGATTATCGAAATATGCAGTTATACCATTTGTTTATGCTATGCTATGTGATATTTGCATTATAAACATGTCATTATGCCATGGAAAATGTGTTCATGATGATGGGTATGTTGAGAGGGGGAAGGATGATTTAGAAGCGTGACTAGTGGTTTTGACCACACAGTGGGTTGGCCGCTTTCCATATGATTCGTGACTAAGTCTCAGTGGTTTTGACCACCAGTGGTTTTGACCACACATGGATTATTGTGACTCGTCCCAGTGGGTTGGTACCACAGTGGGTTGGCCCCTCATGATTGATTACGGGATTGTCATCAGTGGTTTTGACCACACGGTGGGTTGGCCCCACCATATGATTTGTGACTACGGTCACCAGTGGTTTTGACCACACTTATATGATTTGTGACTACGGTCACCAGTGGTTTTGACCACCAGTGGTTTTGACCACACGGGGTAGACACAGGAGTTCGGATGGTTAGGTTGGGTTTGCATGATTTGCATGTTGACTTATGAATTGTGTAGGTGCCTTGTTATTATCGGGATGGGGATTTATGCACTGAGTCTCGGTGACTCACCCCTTCTCTTACTTTTTGTAGACGAGGCATAGATCGCGGATGTGGAGCCGGGTGGACTCGAGGTGGCCATGCGCTATATATTTTTCGGGTTTTATTTTAATTACTATTTTGGGTTTATTTACTTTTAAATCTGGTTTTGGATTTTTAATAAGGCCGCTGAAATTTATTATTTTGGGTTTTGTTTTTCTGCTTTTATGTTTATCATATTACGCTTAAGTTACATAACATAGCATGCTCAAATAACCTGTAAAATCAACGTTTTCGAAAATTATACATCTTATCGGGATTTTCCAAACTTTATCATCGGGTAATAATAAACAAATGAAGACAACAAACTAACTCAGACTTTCTCCAAATTAAGTTTTCTCTATGTTCAAATACAAAAGGTTTTTAACTTTACTATTTTAAACTCACTCAGGATTTCATGAAATCAAACGGTTTTCCAAAACAAGGATCGACAAACGACTTTTCTCAAAAGAGTTTTTTTTCTTTTTACCCTGTGACATGCCGGATTCGGACGTAGCGTGTTGACCGGGTTTGGGGTGTTACAAAGCTGAATAGAGTTAATGTACTCGATTGAAATGTCCCTGCTATCTTGGGATATGACGATAGTAAAGGTTTTAAATTAGCACATCAAGAGAAACTCAAATGAGAGTGTGTTGGAAATGTATTCTCAGTGAGGAGAAAAGAGTAGATTGATGTATTGAGATATGATTTTATTTATGTGTATATTTATGCATGAAGCAATAAGGAGAATGAATTTTATGTGTACATGAGTAAGGAGCATGATACAGAGGTATGCTCGTTGAAACATTTTAACCGTGATGGTTAAGATGAAAGTCATTAAAGGTGCTATAAATTGAAAGTTTTAGTATTGAGTTCAGTATGAATCGAGGAAAAGAGTTTGTAAGTTTGAATGTGATTAATGCAACCTTCATGTTGGCATAATTGAGAATGTTTGGTATCATATTGATGCATGATACTCTACCAAATTGAGTAGTTAATGTTTAACGAAATGTTGAAGTCCTAGTGGACCGTATTGAATATGAAAATGCTATCATCGAGATATGAAATAGATAAGGTCCCGTATAAGACCATGTCCGGGATATGGCCTCGGCATCGAGTTTAGATCTCGTATAAGACCATATCCGTACTTGATGTGAAGGTCCACGTAAGACCTTATCCGGGATATGGCATTGGCATTTAGAGGTGACCCCATGTAAGACCACCTCGGGGATGTGGCATTAGCTTTATGCCTACCTTGATGACGATGAACATGCAGCTTTAACTATCCCTGGTAAGTAATGGGATAAATAGATGAGTTTAGAAGTAGAAATTAGAATTGTACTAAAGTCATATGAATGAGTGAATTCAGGTACTCGTGAATTCATTCAGGTACTCGTGAATGAGTCACGAAGAAGCGATTACGAGGTGTGGCATGATATGTGCTAAATAAGGGCAATTGTAAGTAAGTATGGCAAGAAGCCTATGACTTGTGTATGGTTAGTTATGCCATGGATGGTATTTTAAATAAACTCTGAGTGAGCTTGTTTAAGACGTTAAAATTCAGGTCGAATAAGATTTTCATTGTTGATGTTGCCTTGAGGTAGAATTTGTATGTCGATGAATTCAGAGCTTATACAGAAGGTTTTGGTATGAGACTTAGTAATAGCATGTCTACTCATGCAAGACTAAGAAAAAGTACAGTTATATGCATAAATATTTTGACGATTGAGTACATTTCACGATATGATTGAGTTTGTGGTCTGAAGTAGTCGACCACTAAAAGCTGAATTTTCAAAGCGTACAAGTCAGGACTATTACAGTCGATGAATGTCCTAGTAATAAAGTGAGATAAATGCAATAGATGTCATGTAACAGCCCGATTATGACCTTAATCAGAACAGTAGTTTCGGGACCACAAATCCGAGTCGATAGAATATTTATATATTATATTTGATGCCTATGATTTATGAGTGTGCATATGCAAAAATTTTCGTGAATTAAATTGATCGTTTGTGTGATTAATTTAAAGAAAAGGACTAAATCGCATAAGTGGTAAAAGTAGCCTTTTATTAATTGAGTGGTTTAAATTGATTTGGCTTCTTTTATATAAGGACTTAGGTTGGAAATTGGCCATTGAGTATGATAGTGGGCGGCATATGGTTTTATTTTCATGATAACATGTTTTTCTTTTATATATTATAATTATAAGTTAAAAATGTTATATTATAATATATGTTAATAATATTAAAATAATGAAAACATGTTTTATTCATTTCATTTCTTTGTTCAACACCGAAAAATAAAAGAAAGGAGAAGAGCTTGAGCTCTCCACCATTCGGCCTCTTGCATGTTTAATTAAGGTATGAATTTGAGTTTAGTTTTTGATAATTTTTACGTTTTAGAGATCGCTGCTTCGAATATTATCCGACCCATGTTAAAATTTTGATTTTAATGTATGAGTGATGTTCGGCTATGGATAAAAAATTTGTGTTTGTGATGGTTGATGACTTTAAATAAAATATATGTGTTAGATTATTAAATTTTGTATTAGAAATTTTGATTAAATTGAGTATTTAGGACTTAATTTTCAAAATAGTAAATTGAGGGGTTAGATTGTGAAATTTATGAATTATGGAGGCTTGTATAGGCCTAGTGAATATTCGGCCATAGCTAAATATTTGCAAATTTAGCTTATTTTAAGTTTTGTGAAAAATTGGATTAATGTGTAAAGGTGCAAAATATTAGGGATAAAATTGGTAAATTGTTTAATTATGTGTTTTGGGATAAAATGAATGAAATTTTATTTGAATGAGCTCATTTTTGAAATGATTAGATCAAGAACGAAAAGAAACGGGAGTTGATCGGGGAAAAGCTAAGTTGAACGAATAGCGGAAAACCTAAATTCATCGACTTAGAGGTAAGTTTATAAGCGATCAAGTTTATTTGAATTATTTATATAATCACATGTATGAAATTAGATGAATTAATGGATTGAGTATTAAATTGCCGAATGTGAAATTGGGTGTTTATATATTTTGGTCGAATGTGATGCTGAATGGGAGAAAGACTATTGATAAATTAGCCAAATATGATATTGGTGAATGAATAAGTATGTTATATTCTAGTTGTGCCGAATGAAAAATGATGGAATAAGAAGGTTTAAATATTATAGGAAAATCATATTCTTGTGTATATAGATATATATGTGTATGAGATTGGAATTATAAGCTTTGCTTAACCAAAGAAAGGTTCGGATAATGGCACTTTGTGTGCGAGATTAACACCGAGCACTGTGTGTGCGATATCGGTGGAAGGGCACTTTGTGTGCGAAATTAAACACCGAGCACTGTGTGTGCAATATCGGTGGGACGGCACTATGTGTGCGGAATTAAACACCAAGCACTGTGTGTACGATATCGGTGGGACGGCACTATGTGTGCTACAAATATGTAACAGCACTAAGTGTGCGATACGTTACGGGGAATTGCACTGTGTGTGCGGATTATTGAACCTCTCAAAGACGTAAAACAAGGAACGAAGGTGATTATATGAACTATGTAAGTAAATATTTGCATGGAAAATTTAATAACGTGGTGCTAAGGAGGTAAGTATCTTTTGTACTTAAGATTGTTGATATGTAAAGTGTTTATTAATTGCTAAACTTGAAACTTAAAGGGTAGGGAATATTGGAACTTATTCGGCTTGGTGAAATCATTACATATGATATTGCAATGTGGTAGTATATTATATGAAATGTTATTATGAACTACTGAATAATGATTTAATTGATTTCTTCTTTGTTTATAAATCATTAATTCTATGTTTTTATTTGCTTATAACTTACTAAGCTAAGTTAACTTATTGTGAGGGTGTTTATATGATTATGGTATAGATTTTGGAGGCTAGCTCGTGCTCGGGAATCTTCGTCAAAGTCATCCGCACTATCATATAACCTTGGTATTCTATAAATTGAATCTTTTTTAGAAATCTATGGCATGTATAGGCAAACTTTCTTTTGGATTTTGTATGAATGTTATGTAATTATATGTATATATGCCTATGCCATACGAAAATGGCTTTTCTTCTATATTTGGGTTAGTTGGTTTTAAATTATTGAGCTTGATAATGATGATGTTGTGTATGTTCGGTTGTGGTAAGTTTATTTTGGAAATTTATACTATATTATTATTACATATATGTCGTCTATGAATGCATGAACATAGTTTGGGTAAATCGTATAGTAAATTTTGAATGGTGGATGATCTTATGTGTTTATAAATAGACATGCATATACTTATAAATTATGTAAGGTCATGGGATAATTGTATTATACTCTAAATATGTGGCTTTTGGATGTGTTATAATAACGATCAAATTGTGGTAAATTTAATTTATAGTTTTGAACGTAGTTTCTATGAAATGTTTGAATTTGATTTATAAAGGTTTTGGATTAAAATAGCATCGAAGCATTCGGTTGTGCTATTTACATGTGTTTGAGTAAGTGCCATTTGTATATAGGGATAAATGATATTATGGGTCATATATTTTTGAGATGAAAATATTTATACATAATGAGTATATGATCTTGAGTGAGATTGGAAATTATATGGATAATTCGGTTTGGCATAAAGTTTTGGTGTGGGTTTATTAGTTTAAAGTGTTTGTTACTTTGTTGGTGAAATGAGTATAAGTGATGCGCATATTTGGTCATGACTTAATAATTACCAAATGAATAGTAAATTATGCCTTTTAAATAGTACTACTTTTATGTGTATTTGGTAATATAGAGTCGAGATATATATATATGTAAGTGTTTTGATATTCAATGATAATATAATATTATTATTAATAGTGAAATCGACTATGATTAAATTGATAGTTAATTATATTACTATGCGTATTTGATTTATATGTATATGCTGAATTTGATAAAAAAATTTTTGGTAATGCCTCGTAACCCTAATCCGGCGACGGATACGGGTTAGGGGTGTTACATTTGATTGGTATCAGAGCTACGGTTTAGTCTGTTCTCGGACTAACGTAGTGCATGTGAGTCTAGCTATACATGCCATAGTTATTAATATGATAGTGTGATGACTTCTGACAGTGTTATGTGTTTACTTCTTCTATATAGTAAATGGATC
Organism: Gossypium sturtianum; assembly: GCA_025698515.1. Classification (NCBI taxonomy): domain Eukaryota; kingdom Viridiplantae; phylum Streptophyta; class Magnoliopsida; order Malvales; family Malvaceae; genus Gossypium; species Gossypium sturtianum. Next base: position 31,038,421 of record CM046943.1, on the reverse strand, counting down.
CTGATCCCGAGAGAGCTTTAGCTGATGATGTTGAGAGTGCAGCGCCTGTTCCCACGCAGGGGACTGCGCCAGAAGAATCTCGACCGGTTACGAGTAATCCTGATGAAGGGGCTAGACAAGCCTTTTATAGAACGATGAACGATTGGTTCAGTCAATATGTTCGAGCCAATCCGGCTGTTCAACCACCCCTGAATCCGAGTATTTCCCCTGTAGTACCGGTGGTACCCTCGATTGTGAATCCTGAAAGAGTAAGCAAGCCTCCGGTTGATCGCATTAGAAAGCAAGGAGCTCAGGAATTTAGAGCTAGGGATGTTGACGATGCAGAGCGAGCTGAATTTTGGCTCGATAATACTGTTCGTGTTTTCGATGAACTGTCCTGCACACCTGATGAGTGTCTGAAGTGTGCCATATCATTATTACAGGATTCTGCCTACTATTGGTGGAATACGCTCATGTCAGTTGTCCCGAAAGAGAGGGTTACTTGGGACTTCTTTCAGACGAAATTCCGTAAGAAGTATATAAGCCAACGCTTTATAGATTCTAAGCGTAAAGAATTTCTGGAGCTTAAACAGGGTCGTATGACCGTATCCGAATATGAACGCAAGTTTGTGCGACTTAGTTGCTATGCTCACGAGTGTGTTTCGTCGGAGGCTGCTATGTGCCGGAGATTTGAGGATGGTTTAAATGAAGATATAAAGCTTCTGGTAGGCATTCTTGAAATTAACGAGTTTGTGGTACTAGTTGAATGAGCTTGTAAAGCAGAAGAGTTGGGAAAAGAAAAACGGAAAGCTGAGCTTGAATCTAAATATGTTCGGAAGAGATCTGTGAGTAAATTTTCGCAGATGGCAATGAAGAAGTTCAAGAATGATGGTAGTCGATCCAAACCTAACACCGGGATTTCTATACAAGAACGACCACCAGTGAGTTCTTGGGCTACGTCAGTTGCTAGTGTTGGCAATGTAAAATCGAGCAAACCGGAGTGTCAGCAGTGTGGCAAACGGCATTTTGGAGAGTGCTGGGGTAAATCCATTTCTCGCACTTGTTATAAGTGTGGCTCGCATGACCACTTCATTCGGGATTGCCCGGAGAATATTGAAAAGGGTACTGCTCAGAGTGTGAGACCGAGCGGCACTGCAACTAGAGGCAGATCATCTCGTTTTGGGGGAGGTAGAAGTGGTGCACAGAGGGGGACTACAGATGCGGTTGTTCGATCAGATGCTCGTGTACCGGCTAGAGCTTACGCCATTCGTGCTAGAGAGGAGGCCTCATCCCCAGATGTCATTACCGGTATTTTCACCCTCTTTAATACTAATGTTACTGCTTTGATTGATCCCGGCTCGACTCATTCGTATGTATGTGAAACATTAGTATCCAGTAAGACTCTATCAGTTGAGTCTACTGAGTTTGTGATTCGGGTTTCAAACCCCCTGGGTCGATGTGTATTAGTTGATAAAGTGTGTAAGAACTGCCCTTTAATGATTCGAGACATGTGTTTTTCGACTGATCTGATGCTATTACCTTTCTATGAGTTCGACATTATTCTCGGTATGGATTGGTTGATAGTTCATGATGCGGTAGTGAATTGCAGACGAAAGACTATTGAATTAAGATGCCAAAATAACGAGATAATCCGAATTGAGTCTACGGACTTAAATGGACTACCTACTGTGATATCTTCAATGTTGGCTAGGCAGTATTTGAGAAAGGGTTGCAAAGCCTATTTTGCGTACGTGATCGACATCAAGGTAACAGAAAAGAAGATCAAATCAGTACCGGTTGTTAGTGAATATCCGGATGTGTTCCCGAAGGAATTACCAGGGTTGCCACCTATTCGTGAAGTAGAATTTGGGATTGAACTAGTGCCAGGGACCACTCCGATATCAATATCCCCGTATAGAATGGCACCGACTGAATTAAAAGAATTGAAGGCTCAGTTGCAAGAATTGACAGATAAGGGTTTTGCTCGACCGAGTTTCTCTCCCTGGGGTGTGCCCGTTCTATTTGTGAAAAAGAAGGACGGAACTTTGAGAATGTGCATTGATTATCGGCAGCTACATAAGGTAACAGTAAAGAACAAATACCCATTGCCACGTATCAATGATTTATTCGATCAACTTAAAGGAGCCTCAGTATTTTCAAAAATTAATCTGAGGTCAGGGTATTATCAGTTGCGGGTTAGAGAATCGGATGTGCCGAAGACTGCTTTTCAGACGAGATACGGTCATTACGAGTTCTTGGTGACGCCGTTTGGGCTCACTAACGCCCCCGCAATTTTTATGGATTTGATGAATCAGGTATTCAGACAGTATCTAGATCGGTTTGTGGTTGTTTTCATAGATGACATACTGATCTATTCACGAGATGAAACCGAGCATGCTGAGCATTTGAGGTTGGTGTTACAGACTTTGCGTGATAAGCAATTGTACACGAAATTCAGCAAATGTGAGTTTTGGTTGAGTGAAGTTAGCTTCCTGGGGCATGTTGTTTCAGCATCGGGCATTCGGGTTGACCCGAGTAAAGTTTCAGCTATACTTGTTTGGAAACCTCCGCGGAATGTTTTTGAGGTTCGTAGCTTTTTGGGACTCGCCGGATATTATAGGCGCTTCGTGAAAGGGTTTTCTATGATAGCATCACCGATGACAAAGCTATTACAGAAAGACGTTAAATTTGAATGGTCAGAAAGGTGTCAGAAGAGTTTTGATCAACTAAAGACCTTACTAACGGAAGCTCCAGTGCTAGTTCAGCCAGAGTCGGGTAAAGAGTTTGTTATTTTTAGTGATGCATCTTTAAATGGACTCGGTTGTGTATTGATGCAGGAGGGTAAAGTCGTAGCCTATGCCTCGAGACAGTTGAAACCGCACGAGAGAAATTATCTGACGCACGACCTTGAGTTGGCCGCTATAGTCTTTGCTTTGAAGATATGGCATCACTATCTATTCGGTGAGAAATGCCACATCTATTCGGATCATAAGAGTTTAAAGTATTTAATGACTCAGAAGGATCTGAATTTGAGACAGCGACGATGGTTAGAACTGTTGAAAGACTACGAGCTCGTGATTGATTATCACCCAAGAAAGGCTAATGTGGTTGCCGATGCACTTAGTCGAAAGTCATTATTTCCTCTTCGTGCAATGAATGCGGATTTAGCCATGACCGATGGTGGTATAATCATTGAAGAGCTGAAAGCGAGACCATTGTTTGTACAACAGATCCGAGAAGCTCAAGAGGTTGACGATGATTTAAAAGCAAAAAGGAGTCATTGTGGCTCAGGTGTGGATTCAAATTTTCAGATAGATACTGAAGGATGTCTACGGTTCAAGAATCGGATATGTGTACCGAAGAACCCTGACTTGATTCGAATGATTTGTGATGAAGCTCATAATAGCAGATTGTCAGTTCATCCGGTAGCACGAAAATGTTTAACGACACGAAAGCAAGATTACCGGTGGCATGGTATGAAACGAGACATTTCAGACTATGTGCCGAAATGCTTAGTATGCCAACAAGTGAAAGCTGAGCATCAAGTGCCATCGGGACTACTTCAGCCGATTATGATACCTGAGTGGAAGTGGGATTGAGTCACTATCGACTTCATATCGGGTTTGCCTTTGACGCCAAGTAAGAAAGATTCGATCTGGGTTATCGTTGATAGATTGACGGAATTGGCTCATTTTATTTCGGTACGTATGGATTTCTCACTTGATAAATTAGCTGAGTTGTACCTATCGCAGACAGTACGGCTATACGGAGTACCTATTTCTATTGTTTCGGATAGAGACCCAAGGTTCACATCTTAGTTTTGGAAGAAACTGCAGGAAGCTTTAGGTACTAGGTTGCACTTCAGTACAGCTTTTCACCCTCAGTCGGATGGTCAATCCGAGCGTGTTATTCAAATACTCGAGGATATGTTGAGATGTTGCATTCTTGAGTTTTAGGGTACGTGGGAACGATATTTGCCTTTAATTGAATTTGCTTATAATAATAGCTTTCAATCAAGTATTAAAATGGAACCTTTCGAAGCATTGTACGGTCGAAAATGTCGTACACCGCTATATTGGACCGAGCTAAGTGAACTGTAATATCCCGGGTTAGGGGCTATTTTGTTGTTGCATGTTTTTGCATGTGTCTAGTGTGCTGCGTGGCTATTTCTATGTTTTGGGGGCTTAATTGAAGTCTAAGTGTATGCCACGAGTGAATGGGAAAATTTTGATTTTTGGGTGTTAAGTCGGGAATTTGTTGGAGCTAGGGTATAAGAGTTTTATTTGGTGTTTTGTTGAACAAGAAAGGAGCTGGTGGAGTGGCGGGATAGGCGCCACTAAGGCTTGTGTGTGTGGCGTCATTTGCAGGAGGGAGAGATCTTGTGTTCAAGGTCATGAGTGGCCACCTTTTGGCTTTCTTTTTGACGACTAGGAAGGGAGAGTTTGTAGGCAGTTCAAACTCTTCCATGGACTAGGTCAAAGTGTTCAAATGATGGGTGGAGAGTGAATTTAGGAAGGAGACTTGTTCAAAGTGTTTTGAATGGATGGTTGTGAGCAAATATGGGTAGTGGCCGAATGTTGGGGGTGTGTGGAGAGAGTGGCCGGTTTTGGCAAGGGGATATGGGAGTGCTGAAATTCATTTTTGAATTTTAGTGCATATTCGGTCAATTTGTGTCAAGCAAAAATCCTCTCTTTTGTTAGCTAGCCGAATTTGTTTTCCAAGAGAATTCCTCCATCTTTCTTCCTGAAACCGAAAGATCAAACCTCCCTAAAGCTTGCCCAAAATTGGTTTTGTGTGTTCTTTCAATATTGTTGATAGCTGAATGCCCTTCCATCTTTCTTCCTTTTCATTTGTGTTGAGCCGAAACCATTACCCTAGTGTTCTCATATTTTCTTTCTCCTATTAACACTTTGATAGCCGAAAGTTAACCCCTAAAACTTTTTCTTCATTTCTTCTTCTTTTAAGAACCGAAAGTACTTTCTTGTTCTTCTTCTTTTTCCCATTTCTATTGTTGGCCAAATATCAACCCCTCTCTTTTCATCTTTCTCTTGTATTTCTCCCTTTGTGTAAAGCCGAATTCTTTTCTTATTTTTTTCTAAGTGTTGACCGAATCTATCCCCTCTCCGGTGGTTGTTGGCGAATATTGGTTGGTGTTGGGTAAGTGCTTGGCCGAATGGCCATTCCTCCTCTCCCTTGTCTTCTATCGATTTGGGTTTGATTAAGGGCCGATTTTGGCATTGGGTGAAGGGTGTTAATCTCTTGTGTTTAATCGATTTTATTATAGGACATTTGGATTTTGGGATACAATCAAGAGAAGCCTTCTCTTTTCTGTTAAGTTGTTGGTAAGTGGTGGTAAGAACGAGTTCTTTTAGTATATTCTTTTAGTTTTCATTAAGTCAAGTTATTAAAGGATTAACCGTTGTCATTTGTTAAAGGGTGGCGATTGGTAAGGGAACCATTGTTGGTTCGAGTTTGGTAGGAAACCAAACCATCCGCAAGGTAAGGTTTAAGTGTTAACCCTCTTGTGTTATCGATATCGCCGAATGGTATAGATGGCTAACCTATGTTTGGCCGATTATAGGAGCAGAGTAATCGAGGATTTAGACCAGGTTCTTTGGAGCTAAGGCTTTCGTGTTAGCGGTGTGTAAACTAACACACTATACTTAGTAATATTGTTATTAAACTGTTTGCCTATTAAGATCATGACAATTATGATGGATTATTGGATACCCAAGCGGGGTATGTGTGCGATATCCGGGTAAGTCTAATTTGTTACAAGTTCTATTATGGATACCTTGGGTATTATGATCTATGGTATGTATGCTATGAGATGTAATGCTAGACATGTTGGCATGATATGCATGACTTGTATGATACGCATGATCACATGAGTTGGTATGTTGATGGGTGATATGAGAGGAGGGAGCGGTGATGATTTGTCTTGTGAGCACCGGTGTTTTGGTAACACACTTTGTGACCTTGGGTCACCAAAGTGCTTTGGTAGCACATTTGTGTCTTTGGGACACCAGAGGTTGGGCACCTCATTGCGACTTGTCCACGTGGTTAACACCACCGTGGGTTGGCCCCACTTTGAGATATGGGATCGTCGCTAGTGATTGGGTATCACACGATGGGTTGGCCCCATCATCCGATTATTGTGACTACGGTCACGAGTGCTTTGGTAGCACATTTGTGTCTTTGGGACACCGGAGGTTGGGCACCTCATTGCGACTTGTCCCCTGTGGTTAACACCACCGTGGGTTGGCCCCACATGAGATATGGGATAAATCTGCTAGTGATTGGGTATCACACGATGGGTTGGCCCCATCAATTGATTTGTGACTACGGTCACGGTGCTTTGGTAGCACATTTGTGTCTTTGGGACACCGGTGTTTTGGTAACACATTGTGACTATATGTCACGGTGGTTTGGCACCACCAGTGGTTTGGTACCACACGGGGTAGAAAAGCGATACGGATGGTTAGGATCGGGTTGCATTAATCATGTTGCTATGTATGATGTGTGTTAGCATGTTGTTTCATCGGGAGCGGGATTTATGCATCGAGTCATTCGACTCACCCTCTCCTTTGACATTTCAGGTGACCCGTAGACGCGGACATGGAGCTGGGGTGGACTCGGGGTGCACATGCCATGCTTTAATAAAAGTTTTGCTCCGACTATTCACTTTGGGTACTTTAGCTTATTTATTTTTATTTGAGATTTAATTTGGATTTGTAAAAGGCCTTTTAAATTATGTTTTATGATGGTTATGTTTTAATTAGATTCTCAACCTGCTTAACAAATAACTTGGCATGAAAATTTACTAAAACTTGGAAAGACAACGTTTTCAAAATTATATCGCAATGTGTTTTAAACTATACCATTGGGTATCTCGCTATGTTTTGCTATACAATAAACTCAAATGGTCTCCAAATCAAACTCGATTTTCTACTAAGTCTAAAATGTTTCGAAATGGCACTAAGAAACTATTGGAGACGCTAAATGAAATCAACTCGTTTTTTTGACTATATACTTTAGATAAGTCTTCAAAATCTAATCAAACAAGCCTACTCAAATTTTCCTCAAATTCACTATGTTTTCACCCCGCTTTTAAACGAAAAAAAGATCACTCAAAGACGTTTTTTTTTCCGTAACATACCAGATTCGGTCGTGGTGTATTGTCCGAGTTTGGAGTGTTACATGAAGGCAAGATACACGGGGTTGATTTGATAAGAGAGACGGAATAGAAAGTTAAAGTAATTCGAGAAAGTCTGAAAGCTGCTTCAGATCGTCAGAAGTCGTACGCAGATTTGAAACGAAAGGACATAGAGTTTCAGGGGGCGATCGAGTGTTATTGAAAGTATCGCCGTGGAAAAAGATACATAGATTTGGTCGTAAAGGAAAACTAAGTCCGAGATTTATTGGACCGTATGAGATTATCGAGCGTATTGGGCCGGTTGCGTACAGATTGAGGTTGCCGTCAGAGTTAGACAAAATTCATAATGTTTTCCACGTGTCGATGCTTCGACGATATAAATCTGACCCTTCTCATGTGATCAATCCATCAGAGGTGGAAATTCAGCCCGATTTGACTTACGAAGAAGAACTGATTCGCATCTTAGCTCGTGAAGTGAAAGAGTTGCGAAATAAGAAGATATCTTTAGTTAAAGTAATGTGGCATAAGCACGGGGTTGAGGAAGCAACCTGGGAAACTGAAGAATCAATGAAAGAGTGTTATCCACACTTATTCGCGGGTATGATTTTTTGGGGACGAAAATTATTTTTAGAGGGGGAGAGTTGTAATAGCCTGATTATGACCTTAATCGGAACAGTGGTTTCGGGACCACAAATCCTAGTCGATAGAATATTTATATATTATATTTGATGTCTATGATTTATGAGTGTGCATGTGCAAAAATTTTCGTGAATTAAATTGATCGTTTGTGTGATTAATTTAAAGAAAAGGACTAAATCGCATAAGTGGTAAAAGTAGCCTTTTATTAATTGAGTGGTTTAAATTGAGTTGGCTTCTTTTATATAAGGACTTAGGTTGGAAATTTGCCATTCAGTATGATAGTGGGCGGCATATGGTTTTATTTTCATGATAACATGTTTTTCTTTTATATATTATAATTATAAGTTAAAAATGTTATATTATAATATATGTTAATAATATTAAAATAATGAAAACATGTTTTATTCATTTCATTTCTTTGTTCAACACCGAAAAACAAAATAAAGGAGAAGAGCTTGAGCTCTCCACCGTTCAGCCTCTTGCATGTTTAATTAAGGTATGAATTTGAGTTCGATTTTTGATAATTTTTACGTTTTTGAGATCGTTGCTTTGAATATTATCCGACCCATGTTAAAATTTTGATTTTAATGTATGAGTGATGTTCGGCTATGGATAAAAAATTTGTGTTTGTGATGGTTGATGACTTTGAATAAAATGTATGTGTTAGATTATTAAATTTTGTATTAGAAATTTTGATTAAATTGAGTATTTAGGACTTAATTTTTAAAATAGTAAATTGAGGGGTTAGATTGTGCAATTTATGAATTATGGAGGCTTGTATAGGCCTAGTGAATATTCGGCCATAGCTAAATATTTGCAAATTTAGCTTATTTTATGTTTTGTGAAAAATTGGATTAATGTGTAAAGGTGCAAAATATTAGGGATAAAATTGGTAAATTGTTTAATTATGTGTTTTGGGATAAAATGAATGAAATTTTATTTGAATGAGCTCATTTTTGAAATGATTAGATCAAGAACGAAAAGAAACGAGAGTTGATCGGGGAAGCTAAGTTGAACGAATAGCCGGAAAACCTAAATTCATCGACTTCTGAGGTAAGTTTATAAACGATCGAGTTTATTGAATTATTTATATAATCACATGTGTGAAATTAGATGAATTAATGGATTGAGTATTAAATTGCCGAATGTGAAATTGGGTGTTTATATATTTTGCCCGAATGTGATGTTGAATGGGAGAAAGACTATTGATAAATTAGCCAAATATGATATTGGTGAATGAATAAGTATGTTATATTATAGTTGTGCCGAATGGAAAATGATGGAATAAGAAGGTTTAAATATTATAGGAAAATCATATTCTTGTGTATATAGATATATATGTGTATGAGATTGGAATTATAAGCTTTGCTTAACCAAAGGAAGGTTCGGATAATGGCACTCTGTGTGCGAGATTAACACCAAGCACTGTGTGTGCGATATCGGTGGAAGGGCACTTTGTGTGCGGAATTAAACACCGAGCACTGTGTGTGATATCGGTGGGATGGTACTATGTGTGCGGAATTAAACACCAAGCACTGTGTGTGCGATATCGGTGGGACGGCACTATGTGTGCTACAAATATGTAACGGCACTAAGTGTGCGATATGTTATGGGGAATTGCACTGTGTGTGCGGATTATCGAACCTCTCAAAGACGTAAAACAAGGAACGAAGGCGATTATATGAACTATGTAAGTAAATATTTGCATGGAAAATTTAATAACGTGGTGCTAAGGAGGTAAGTATCTTTTGTACTTAAGATTGTTGATATGTAAAGTGTTTATTAATTACTTAGCTTGAAACTTAAAGGGTAGGGAATGTTGGAACTTATTCGGCTTGGTGAAATCATTACATATGATATTGCAATGTGGTAGTATATTATAAGAAATGTTATTATGAACTATTGAATAATGATTTAATTGATTTCTTATTTGTTTATAAATCATTAATTCTATGTTTTTATTTGCTTATAACTTACTAAGCTAAGTTAGCTTATTGTGAGGGTGTTTATATGATTATGGTATAGATTTTGGAGGCTAGCTCGTGCTCGGGAATCTTCGTCAAAGTCATCCGCACTATCATATAACCTTGGTATTCTATAAATTGAATCTTTTTTAGAAATCTATGGCATGTATAGACAAACTTTCTTTTGGATTTTGTATGAATGTTATGTAATTATATGGCTTTTCTTCTATATTTGGGTTAGTTGGTTTTAAATTATTGAGCTTGATAATGATGATGTTGTGTATGTTCGGTTGTGGTAAGTTTATTTTGGAAATTTATACTATATTATTATTACATATATGTCATCTATGAATGCATGAACATAGTTTGGGTAAATCGTATAGTAAATTTGAATGGTGGATGATCTTATGTGTTTATAAATAGACATGCATATACTTATAAATTATGTAAGGTCATGGGATAATTGTATGATACTCTAAATATGTGGCTTTTGGATGTGTTATAATAACGATCAAATTGTGGTAAATTTAATTTATAGTTTTGAACGTAGTTTTTATGAAATGTTTGAATTTGATTTATAAAGGTTTTGGATTAAAATAGCATCGAAGCATTCGGTTGTGCTATTTACATGTGTTTGAGTAAGTGCCATTTGTATATAGGGATAAATGATATTATGGGTCATATATTTTTGAGATGAAAATATTTATACATAATGAGTATATGATCTTGAGTGAGATTGGAAATTATATGGATAATTCGGTTTGGCATAAACTTTTGGTGTGGGTTTATTAGTTTAAAGTGTTTGTTACTTTGTTGGTGAAATGAGTATAAGTGATGCGCATATTTGGTCATGACTTAATAATTACCAAATGAATAGTAAATTATGCCTTTTAAATAGTACTACTTTTATGTGTATTTGGTAATATAGAGTCGAGATATATATATGTAAGTGTTTTGATATTCAATGATAATATAATATTATTATTAATAGTGAAATCGACTATGATTAAATTGATAGTTAATTATATTACTATGCGTATTTGATTTATATGTATATGCTGAATTTGATAATAATAAAAATTTTGGTAATGCCTCGTAACCCTAATCCGACGACGGATACGGGTTAGGGGTGTTACATTTGATTGGTATCAGAGCTATGGTTTAGTCTGTTCTCGGACTAACGTAGCGCATGTGAGTCTAGCTATACATGCCATAGTTATGAATATGATAGTGTGATGACTTCTGACAGTGTTATGTGTTTACTTCTTCTATATAGTAAATGGATCCTGATCCCGAGAGAGCTTTAGCTGATGATGTTGAGAGCGCAGCGCCTGTTCCCACGCAGGGGACCGCGCCAGAAGAATCTCGACCGGTTACGAGTAATCCTGATGAAGGGGCTAGACAAGCCTTTTATAGCATGATGAACGATTGGTTCAGTCAATATGTTCGAGCCAATCCGGCTGTTCAACCACCCCTGAATCCGAGCATTTCCCCTGTAGTACCGGTGGTACCCCCGATTGTGAATCCTGAAAGAGTAAGCAAGCCTCCGGTTGATCGCATTAGAAAGTACGGAGCTCAGGAATTTAGAGCTGAGGATGACGACGATGCAGAGCGAGCTAAATTTTGGCTCGATAATACTGTTCGTGTTTTGGTGTGGGTTTATTAGTTTAAAGTGTTTGTTACTTTGTTGGTGAAATGAGTATAAGTGATGCGCATATTTGGTCATGACTTAATAATTACCAAATGAATAGTAAATTATGCCTTTTAAATAGTACTACTTTTATGTGTATTTGGTAATATAGAGTCGAGATATATATATGTAAGTGTTTTGATATTCAATGATAATATAATATTATTATTAATAGGGAAATCGACTATGATTAAATTGATAGTTAATTATATTACTATGCGTATTTGATTTATATGTATATGCTGAATTTGATAAAAAAAAATTTTTTTGGTAATGCCTCGTAACCCTAATCCGGCGACGGATACGGGTTAGGGGTGTTACATGTTAAATTTGAAGTGACTTGATTTCCAAGGAGGGGGTTGTCATCTGAATTTTAGTGAAGTATGCGATAAGGATCCAAATGATCATTTTAGCATGTGTCAAGTTCACAGTTGTAAGATTACTGAGTATTTACGCCCGGGAGGAAGCGTAATCTAGGTTTCAAGTTGTGCTTCGACCTTGTGTACTACAACTTAAGGGTTGTTGGCGAGAGAAGCTTAAGGATAAGTCGATTTGTGATTTTGATGAGTTGGTGAAAACATTTCAGGAATGTTAAGAGCAACTTCTCCTCGTAAGATTTTCGGGGACGAAAATCCCTAAGGGGGGAGAATTGTAACAGCCCGATTTAGGGGCTAGTCGGAACAGTGATCTCGAGATCACTAATCCAAGGTTAGAGAAAAATGTTTTCATATTATTTTATGTGTTATAACATGTTTATAAGGTTGCATGAAAATTTTAGTGCTTTAATTTTAGCGATTTATTGCTTAATCGCGAAAAAGGACTAAATCGCATTAAGTGCAAAAGTCCTATTTTATTTGCTAAAGGTGACAAATAGCTATAGAGTGTAAATTGGAGGTCTTTAAAGTGCAATTATACCTTCCTAAGAGTGATGGACGGTCAAGGGGACAAGGAATTAAAAAGTTGACAAGAGTTGGTGACTTTTGTTGACTAAATGAATAAAATAAGAGAAAAATAAAGAAAAGAAGGGTATCATCTTTTCTTTTCTTCATCACCAACGAAAATTGGCAGCAAACAAGGGTTGGAGAGCTCAAAAATTTCAGCAAACATTTCTTCTCACAAGTAAGTTATTTTGGTGATCTTTCTTGATAAAAATTGTACTTTTGGAGTCCCCAAAGCTTAAGCTAGCTAATGAGGGGACTAATTTGCAATATGGTTGAAAGTCTAGGGACTTGCCATGAGAGAGTTTATGTTGGTTGCTGAGTTTTTATGGAAGAAAATGAATGTTAGGAAGATGAGAAACAACTTTTGTGAAAGGTGTTGTCATGAAAACACCTAATTAGGACTAAGATGCAAATGGTGTAATTTGTTTATTAATGCATGAAATATTTGGAATTGTGGAAAGTTGTAAGAGGATTAAATGTTCAACTAGGCTTGTTTAATAGGAAAATGTGATGAAAAGTGATTTACGAGCCTAGGAGCAAAATTGTAATTTTGCCAATGTATAAGGGTAAAATAGTCATTTTTGCTTAAGTATAGATTTTGTTGTATTATGAATTATAAGTGATTAAATGAGTAAATTCTATTGTTCTAGATCAAAGAAAATGAGATTTGGACCTAGAACGGGAGAAAAGAGAAATGTGGGCAAAAGGGTCCCTTTCTACCCTTTTCGGTATCGAGGTAATTTCATGTGTCAAATTGTACAACTCTAAGTGAAGTATTTTTAATATTTCAATGTTGCATAGATTGTTTATTACCTCCATGTATACGTTAAATATGTTTTGATGTAATGTCAAGAAATGAAAGTCTTGAATTAAACCATGAATAGTGGAAATACAAATAATATGATACGATGGTAATTAAGGTTCTGTGTAAGACCATATTTAGAATATGGCCTCGGTATGGGATTTCATATAAGACCATGTCGGGGACATGGCATCGATATGTTAATTCATGTAAGACCCTATCGGGGGTATGATGTCAGTGTGACTTTATGTGTATGAGACTCAAAGGTGTTATTTAACAATTTGAGTGATTCAATAAGTATGTTGAAAATCAGAATGAATGTGGTTATACCATGAGAGGTATGTGTTAGAACTGAATTGATATGAGTTTGGTATATGATGAACCCATAGTGGGTTATGTGTAAATGATACACCTTGGTTGCATAAGTTATAATTATTAATGCATTGTGTGGATGCGAACGATTATCGTAGAAAGCTAAGTAAGGATGGTAGTGTGGGTGAGGATGTTCCCGGGAGGAACATTTGAAATAGAGAAATGCATGTGGATAACTATCCATGAATGTATAATAACGGTGGGCTGTGTGCGTTACCACCTTATTAATTATTAAATGATGGGCTGTGTGCGATACCATTGCTTATATTATTCTTATTGGTAGGCTGAGTGCGATACCACCGTAATTATAAATAATTGGTGGGCTAAGTGCGATACCACCTTATTAGAGATTGAGGATGGACTGAGTGCGAAACCACCGAGTAATTGATAGTATGAATGGCTTATTGAAAATATTCGATATGTTGTTTTATGTGATTATGTGGTGACAAGTGCAGGGATGTATGCTAATTAACATGAGCATTTGACTTGTGGCATGGTTAGAATGTGGTAAGAGAAAAAATGAGTAAGCTTCAAGGATGATTATGTAGGTAACCATGAGTTTAAGATGTAAAACTCATTATAATACCTTGCGATTGATTATAATCAATGATTATTAGTAGTTGATTATTATATGCATATGAACTTACTAAGCATTATTGCTTACTTCTCTTTCTTTCTCACATCTTATAGGTTAATTTAGCTAACTCGGGTCGGAGATCGTCGGAGATGTTTCACACTATCGAGCAGACACTTGGTATGAGGTTTCAAGTCCTTATGAGTTATGGCATGTATAGGGATCTCTTTTAAAGTTGATTAAGTCATAGTTGATATAGCTAAATGTGTTGGCCTAAGAGAGTTTACGGTTAGGTTGTGCATAGCCATAAATGATGGCTTAAGTCGATTGTAATTATACTAGAAATAGTTCTCCCTCATGTAAGGGATGAAGACTTCATTTTCATAAATCAAATGTGTTATAATCGATGATTTAAGAGTGTTGTGTGATGGTGTATGAATGTATACAATGTAGGGTGGCAAAGGGCTTGGTAGATAGCCTGCTAATTGTCCACATGGGTAGACACACGGGTGTGTGTCTAGACTGTGTGGGAGGCATGACTAAAACATGGGCGTCTGCCCAGGTCGTGTGAAGTCTGCACCTTTCACTTGGAATTTGGATAGCCACACGGCTGAAGCACACGGGCGTTTGTATAGTCCGCGTGGATAAGTCAGAAAGCCAAGGTTTGGCACACGGGCCAGGACCACGGGCGTGTCAAGGCCGTGTGAAATTAGTCAGTGTCGACCACGGGTGAAAGACACGGGCATGTCTTAGGGGCACACGGGTGTGTCCCTAGACCCCCACACGGGCGTGTGGCCCCTGTTTCGTTGAAAAGTTTCTCGAACTCGTAAAAGTTCCTGGAATAGTTCCGATACCTCTCGAAAGTATGTTAGGGCCTCCTAGGTCGAGTATGTGCAAGTGATGGGTTTAAACGAAATTTATAACCCTATTCGAGATGTTTAAGCAAGACTAGTTAGGTAATGCCTTAAACCCTATTCCGGCTTGAATACGGGTAAGGGGTGTTACAGGTGGCTTCAATCTGCTCCACTACAACTTCAGGAAGATAAGATCCGCCAATTTGTAGCTTTAATGCATTTCAATCGTATGCGTGTCGGAAATAAGATTCACTATTTTGATACCTGCTCACGCAACTTCAGGGAGATAAGGCTGGTGGCTTTAATCTGCTCCACTGTAACTTCAAGGAGATGAGATTTGCCATGGTGGATTTGATCCGACCTACTGTAACTTCAGAGGTATAGGACTTGAGGATTCGTAGCTTTAATCTGCTCCACTGCAACTTCAGGGGAATAAGATTCGCTATCTTGACTTCAATCCCTCCCACTGCAACTTTAGGAGTATAGGATTTTTGGATTCATCAATCTTGTTACACCGTTCTCTGGGGAACATGACCTGTAGAATCGATTTATGGACCTATGCTTATGCATAATGATTAGGATGCAATGATCAAAATGAATCAAATGCTCCTAACTAAATGTGTTATGGATGATATTTGCATGAATGCAGAATGTCATGAGAATGATCCCTTTTTTAAATGCCAAATGATTAGGATGCAATGAATCGAATGCTCCTAACTAAATGTGTTTTGCATGAATGCAGAATGTCATGAGAATGATCCCTTTTTTAATGTCTGGGTTGTCATTGCTCAGTGTTCTTCAAGGCTGTATCACTAGCGTAATATCCTGTCTTCTTGTTCAACCGATATTTTTTTGATAGAAAATCTGAAGATATGGTCACTATTTAGAGTTTCCTTCTCAAATTTTTCCAACCCTTAGGCTTGGTGAGTTCTAAATAATAGTCCTGTTTCAGGTTCTCGTACTATTTAGAAGTTTCCAGAGTAATATGCAAAACTCCTTTTGTGAAAGTATTATTAGTCCATTAATCATTACTTCAATACAAAATGCTTGAAAATGATCATAATGATGGACCAAACTGAAATTGAGCAAAATCTGAAAAGAATGGGTTAATTAAAAAAAGCAAACATTGCTAGAATACAAAATGATGAGGGGAAAAGATAGGTGCCCCAGATATCGTAGCCTGAGCTTTTCTGTATGGACTTTCTGAAGACCATTTTAAACTCAGCATGTGTTTAAGAGATCAAGAGTACTCTGTTGATGCCCCAAGACGTAACATCTCTCCTTCTTCTTAATTTAGGTATAGCAAGATCACCGCATGCCCCATCTTTGATCACAATTTGAGCCGTCCTTTTCTGGTTTTCGACTCAAAACCCCTTTGGTATCAAGGCACCCTTTGCCGGTTTTGACCTTGGCCTCTCCGTTTTTTTATTTTTTTATAGAAAATCTCAAAGCGCCCTTTGCGAGTTTTCGCTTTGGCCTCTTCGGGTTTTTTTAAAGAAAGTCTCAAAGCGCCCTTTGCGGGTTTTCACTTTGGCCTCTTTTCCTTTTTAAGTATAATACTTCTTGACTGAATCCGAATTTACAGGATTGGACAAGTTTTTCCCATCCATTTCAGTCAAAACCAGTGCTCCTCTGGAGAAAGCCTTTTTTACCACATAAGGTCCTTCCCAATTTGGCATCCATTTCCCTCTGAAATCCTTTTGTATGGGGAGGATCTTTTTCAACACCAGGTCCCCCTCGTGAAGTTCTCTTGGGCGAACCTTTTTTTCATAAGCTCACATCATTCTTTTTTGGTACATCTGACCATGACGGATAGCCCTTAGCCTCTTTTCCTCAATCAAGTTCAACTGATCGTATCAAGACTGGATCCATTCTGCTTCATCTAACTTTAGCTCTGACAAGACTCAAAGGGAAGGAATTTCCACTTCGATGGGTAACACTGCCTCCATTCCATAGACCAATGAGAAAGGAGTTGCCCCGGTAGAGGTCCTGGCCGATGTTCGATAAGCATAAAGAGAAAATGGTAATTTCTCATGCGAATCTTTATAAGTTTCAGCCATTTTCCCCACGATCTTCTTAATGTTTTTATTGGCTGCTTCCACTGCACCATTCATTTTTGGACGATACGGTGATGAATTGTGGTGTCTGATCTTGAATTGACTACAAACCTCCGCTATCGTGTTGTTGTTCAAATTTAATGCATTGTCAGATATGATCCTCTCAGGCATTCCATATCGACATATGATTTCCTTTTTTAGGAATCTACTGACTGCCGACTTAGTAACGCTGGCATATGAGGCAGCCTCTACCCACTTGGTGAAATGGTCGATGACTACAAAGATGAATTGATGCCCATTTGAAGCTTTTGGAGAGATTGGCCCGATGACATCCATGCCCCACATAGAGAAAGGCCATGGGGAAGTCATAACATGCAAAGGCGAAGGAGGTACATGAATTTTGTCTCCATTAATTTGGCATTTGTGACATCTCTTAGCATAATTGATGCAGTCTCCCTCCATGGTAGACCAATAGTACCCAAATCTCATAATTTGTCTAGCCATTGTGAAACCATTGGCATGTGTTCCACAAACACCCTCGTGGACTTCTTCCAGGATTTTCTTAGCTTCAACAACGTCCACACATCTCAATAGTACCTGATCCTTTCTTCTTTTGTACAGGATCTCCCCGTCTAAGACATACTCATAGGCTAGTCTTCTCAACGTCCTTTTATCGTTCTCGGTTGCCTGATCAGGGTATTCACGGTTTCTTACGTATCATAATATATCGTGGTACCAGGGGTGATAATCTCTTTCTTCTTCCTCTACATTGTAACAACGAGCTGGGGCCTCGTAAATACTCATTTGAATGGGTTTTACATCCTCTTGTTTATTCATTTTGATCATGGAAGCCAAAGTAGCCAAAGCATCTGCCATCTGGTTTTCGTCTCGCGGGAGATAATTGAAAGTAATATCATCAAACTTCTCAATTAACCTCAGAACTATCCTTTGATAATTGATCAATTTGGGGTCTCTTATTTCCCATTCACCTTTCAGTTGGTAAATCACCAGTGCAGAATCTCCATATACTTTCAGCGCTCTAATTCTGCGTTCTATGGCTGCACGGAGTCCCATGATACATGCTTCATATTCTCCCATGTTATTTGTACAATCAAAGTCCAATTTTTATGTGAATGGATAATGATCTCCATTTAGGGATACCAAGACTGCCCCAATTCCATTACCTACAGCATTTGATGCTCCGTTAAAGTTCAATTTCCAAAGGTGATCTTTTGTAGCGTCTTGTTCAGCAGCTGCCACATACATTAGTTCTTCATTGGGGAAGTCAAAGTTTAGAGGCTCGTACTCTTCTAGAGCTTTGCTGGCCAGAAAATCTGCTATTGCGCTTCTTTTCACGGCTTTTTGGCTCACATAAACTATATCAAATTCAGAAAGCAGGATTTGCCATCTAGCCATCCTTCCATTCAAAGCAGTTGACTCTATAATATATTTTAGAGGGTCCAACTTCGAGATTAGCCAGGTCGTATGGTACAACATGTATTGCCTCAACCTTCGAGTTGTCCAAATCAAGGCACAACACAAATTTTCAATTGGTGAATATCTCATTTCACACTCAGTGAATTTCTTACTGAGGTAGTATATCGCCTTTTCTCTTCTTCCCGAATCATCGTGTTGACCCAGCACACATCCCATAGAGTTACTAAAAACTGTCAAATACAGCATTAATGGCCTATCTCGGCATGGAGGTGACAATACTGGAGGACTTGACAAGTACTGTTTAACCTTATCAAAAGCTTTCTGGCATTCATCATCCCACACGCCTGGATTGTGTTTCTTCAGAAGACAAAATATGGGATCACATTTCTCGATTAATTGTGAGATGAACCGAGCAATGTAATTTAACCTTCCCAGGAAACCTCGAACTTCTTTTTGAGTGCGCGGCGGAGGCAATTCTTGTATAGCCTGGACCTTGTCTGAGTCAATCTCGATTCCCTTCTCGCTCAACCCCCTTTTACCATCTCCATCCAGACCCATCTCAAAGGAGTCTTTACGTCTGCAACATCAATCTTGATTCTTCTCCCTACTTTTCCATCTATCGTGTTTACCCAATTATCAGTGTGATTGGGTAGTGGATTTTCGGTGCTAGGTGCATCATCAAATTTCACAATGCCCATTCTAATAAGTCTTTCAATGACCTTCTTAAAGGTAGTGCAGTTTTCTATTGAATGCCCCAAAATTCATGCATGGTAGTCACATTGAGCGTTCGCATCGTACCATTTGGGGTATGGGGGCTGTAATGGTGTTAAGTAAAAAAAGGGACACCACGTGTGCATCAAATAGGCTTTGATACAACTCCCTGTATGTCATTGAGATTGGTGTAAATTGGAGTTTCTCAGTGTTTTACTTTGTGCCAGTCTCCGGCCTTGATGAACCTTGTTGACCGGTAGCCATCGTTCTTGGCTGATTTACTGTAATCGATTTTGAGTAACGTTTATTATATGTACTCGTGTTGTTCACCTCGTTTTCCTTTTTCCTCGAGGTTAACCTTTTGTTACTCTCTCCTGCATCTATCTTTCCACTCCTTATCACATTCTCGATCATCTCGTTGGGCATCACTATGTCTGAAAAACTTTTCGTAGCGCTTCCTATCATGTGAGTGATGAATGGAGCCTTTAGGGTGTTGATAAAGAGCATCGTAGTTTCTTTTTCTAGGAGCGGCGGATGAACTTGTATGGCAACTTCCCTCCATCTCTGTGCATGTTGCCAAAAACTCTCGCTCGATTTCTTCTCCATATTTTGCAAAGTAATTCTATCAGGAGTCATATCCGTTACATGACTATACTGTTTCATGAATGCTTGAGCTAAGTCCCTCCAGGAACCAATCTTAGTACGGCTCAATTGATTGTACCATTTGGATGCTGCTCCCACCAGACTGTCTTGGAAGCAATGTATTAACAGTTGGTCATTATTAACATACCCAGTCATTCGTCTGCAAAACATGGTTATGTGAGCTTCAGGGCAACTGGTCCCATTGTACTTTTCAAATTCTGGCATCTTGAACTTGTGGGGAAGCACTAAATCTGGGACCAAACTCAGATCTTTAGCATCAATTCCATGTTGACTATCTGCGTTTTCCATGGCCCTGAATTTTTCCTCCAGCCATTTACATCGGTCCTCTAACTACTTTGGCAATTCTGTCCTTGTCCTTTCCTTTTCTGCTATTTCATCAAGGTCAGGAATAACAGGATTAGCTGGGTTATCCCCTGGGTTAGAACCTGATCCAGCTTGAAAGTTCATTGGTACCGAAACAACATCCTGAAATTGTTGAGGCCTAATCGAGACGGATGTTCTTCGAGGGTACACCTCAGTTTGTGTCGGAGTAAAACCTGGAGGATAGAGAGGTTCCTCATTATCCTCTCCAGCGTTAACCATGGGGGCCTTTCCTTTGTCTATTCCTCCAGTCAGTAATTGAGTAGACTGAGTCATCATATTCTTTTGGGATTCCATCATTCGGTCCATCATGTCTTGCTGAATTTTAGCCAGTTGCTCTTGCATTTGCAATTGTAGTTTGTCTTGCATCTCCCTTTGGAGTTGTTCAAGTATTTCCAATCTCTGATCCATGTCTTTTGTCTTTGCTCGGGTACCGTAAGGATGTTTGGTTGGTAAGTTTTTTTAAGTTTCCAGATTAATTCTGAAATGGTTTTAACCAATTAGGGTCTTTCTATGAAACTTAATGCACATGATGTGATGTAATGCGAATGCATGAAATGAATGCAAAAAGGCGTCGAATCCGATTCAATTTCATTTAGAAAACTTTACTAGAGAACAAAATTATTTACATAAAATGGATTACAAATACGGACAACCGCATTATCTTCCACTTTATCAAGAAATTCGTTCTCCATGACAAGCTCCTAATTTAGTAATCGAACGTGAATTGACACTCTTTCAAAGGTGACATGACATGTAATGCAATCATAACAAAAAAAATGAAACACATTAGTACAAAGTAAAAGCAAGCAAGAAAGAAACAAATACAGCACTTATTCGGGTGACCACTAGAGTTTGTCGCAGTACTATCTAGGGTGGGCTCCTAGGGTCCTCTACATGCGGTTTGGTTCTAAAGTTGAGGTACCTGAACCAGTAGACTCCTCAATCCTCACCCATTATACGCTCATACGGACCAAGTTCAGTTCAGGGGAATACATTCCCTATGGCTGCACGCAGATAAAAATCTCACGAAGACATAGGTAAGAATGTATCCCGAAAGCGATCCACTATCCCACACGGAGGTGAAAACCTCATGAAGGAGTAGCTTCTCACTCCCACTTAAAAGGGTAGGACCAAACGGTCCTTATGCAATATGATGCGAGAATATTCTACGAGACTCAAACCACAGCAATCATATAACACAAACAAATACAATCAAAGGATCATAATTTTTCGAATCAGATTTTCAATTTTCGAAAACAAGACAGAAAATAATCAATTTTACGGCTTGACTATCTTATTGTCCCCAGCGGAGTCGCCAAGCTGTTGAAACCATTTTTTCGAAAAAATAGGGTTGACTTTAAAAACGAAAATGGAGTCGCCACCAATCTTTTTTTGAGGTATGATCGGGTCACCTTGATATTGATCCTTAAAATATTTTGATTTATTAAAACGATGATTTTGGCCTACAAAATTCGAGAAAACATGTTCGGGAGTCGGTTATGCACGAGGAAGGATCAGTACCCTCGTAACACCCAAAATTGGTACCAAATTGATTAATTAACGTCTTAATGTCAAAAATTTGAAAATATTTTAAAATACGATCCACTTTGTTTAAAGAAAAACTTGAATAAATTTAATTGGATGCTGAGACTTGCTTATTCCGAAGAAATAAAATATCATGCCCAGTGAGTTAGGATACGACATTTCGAATCCTCGAAATTAAACTTGTCTTTTGACTTTTAAAACTCGTGCATTTAAATTCAAAAAGGATATTCGGTCATTTGGGTCAAATGAAAAATCGGAACCCAGTGAGTTAGGGCACAATTTCTCAAAATTCCAAATACGAAATATTGCCTTTATTTTTAGAAATCTTTACTTCGAGATAAAAAAATGTCATATCTAGTGAGTTAGGACACAACACCATGAATTCCCGAGAATAAAATTTTATTTGAAATCTATACATTTTGATTTTAAAAAAAGGTACTCGGTTACTTAGAGTCAATGAGGAAAATTGAAACCCAGTAAGTTAGGGCACAATCTTCTCGAAATTCCCAAATACGAGTATTCCCTTATTTTGAAAAACTTTTGAATAAAAAGTAGTAATTAAATGAAATGCATTTTTTATTTAAGACGGTGATTTGTTAATAAAACCATTACACCAATAAACTACAGGATACAAATACTAAAAGGAACACTTCGAGAAAATTACACGACATACATCATTTAAACGCTAACATTAATAACCAAAGAAAAATGAAATAAATAATATAAGAAACTATTTAATGTAAATAATGACTTAAGATAAATAATTTATAAAAAATAAAAATCAAAATGAAATAATAATAAGAGATTTTAAAATAAACAAAATAAAAAAAATTAAAATAAATAGCATATAAAACAGTTTAAACTAAGTAATATATATATAAATTTAAAATAGATAATATATACAAAAGTTTAAAAATGATAAATAATATGTATAAATTTAAAAACAAATAATGTATATAAAGGCTTAAAAACAAACGTTATATATAAAAAAACATTTATAATAATAAAGCAATTCAAAAATAAATAATAAGACAATTTTAAATAAATAATACATAAAAAGTTTAAAATAAATAACATGTAAAGAAATTTAAAACAAATAATATACAAAACAGTTTTTTTTTTTAAAAAATGATACATAAAAAGGTTTAAAATAGGTTACATAAAAGTTTTAAAATAAATAAATAAGTGGCAAATTGCAAAAATAAATTGAAATTAAACATATTAGGGGTTAAATTAGAATAAAAATGAAATTAAAGGTAAAAACTGTAAATAAATAAACAAAGAAGGACCAAAATGAAAAAGCTCTAAAGGGTAGAGGACCAAATGAGCAATAAATCCCTCCACTAGACACGCGGCCCTTCCCCAGAGCATCGGCGCATCAAGGACTGAATTGAAACGCTAAGCAAATTCTGTGGCCGAATTTTAAAAAATAGAAAGGTAGCAAGTGGACTAAATTGAAATAGATTGAAAAAGCAGAAAGACCAGGGTTGTAAATAACCCATTTGTTAAAAACACACGGACCCTCCTTGCAGGTCGGGTCGCGTCGCGCCACGGGCTGAGGTTAAACGGCGTCGTTTTTGCGCCTGGGTTTTTAACCCAAAATGGTGCCGTTTTGATGTGTTATAAAAACCCGATTTTTTTTTAAAACTTTCATTTCAACCCTTTCTCCTAAAAAAAACTAAACTCTCTCTCAACCCTCCTCTCTGGCCCGATTTTCGGCGAGGCCTCTGGCGCCGACCGCCACCGTTCGCCACCATCGGCGCTGCCGTGCACGGCGGTCGACACTAAAAAAAGGTAGTTTTTTTTTCTTTTTTTATATTATATTTATATGTAAATAGTTTTAAAAAATAAAAAAATCTTCATGTATTTATGAGAACAGTTTCGAAAAAAAAGGAAGAAGAAAGAAAAAAAAACCTTCGTTTTTGATTTGCTTTCTGCTTTCTTTTTGTATTGATATTGTGTAAAAGTGTCCCAGAGGAATACAGAGATCTCTATTTCGGTTTTATAGCCGAATATTCGAAATAATAAAAAAATACTATATTTCTTTACTGTGCTGTTATTTGCTGTGCTATGTGCTGCTGTTTTTGCTTCTTTTTTTTTGCAGGTGTAACCACCGTACGGAGGAGGGGCCGCTCGTGGGGTGACATGGAGGCTCGAATGCACGCGGCGCGCGCGTGGAGGGAAGGCTGGGGCGCTAGGATATTCTGGAAACCTCTAGGGTTTCTGATTTTTTTTGGGTAATTGGGCTAGGGTCTTGTATTGGGCTAAAATTTTGGGCCTCGAGTTTAGTTTATTTGGGCTAGGGTCTGTTGGGTTTAAAATTGGTTTGGGCTATCTAATTGTAAATGGACAGTTAAAAATGGACTTTTCTTTTATTTTATTATTTTTTATTTGGTTTTTTAATCTGGTTAATTTAGGTAGTTGGGCCCGGGCAAATTTGGGCCCGTACACCAGTATTTTTATTTTTGTTAAAGTTTTAATTACTAAATTACCAATTTTGTAACATCCTAAATTAGGGCCTTTGCATTTTATGTGTTTGGGTGTGAATGCTATGTTTGTCATGCTAGTTTAGGGTACTTTAGGGTCCAGGAATGACTTAGGGGTAAGCTGGAGCCTTAGTAAAAATTTGCTTTTTGGGCACTTTAAGGGAGAGCTGAATGGGATAGGACATAAGGGTGGTTGGTTGCATGTTTAGACTCAAGAAGCGCTTTAGTAAAGTGGCAAGGAGGCGCCACTTAAAGCTCAGGAAGGTGACGCCTCAGGGAAGCTGGCAGGGAGCAGGTTCGAGCGGCGTGGATTCGCTTTTTGGGATTTCTTTTTGACGCCAAGGTGGGGGAGAGTTGCTTTTAGCTTGGATTCTGGTGGATGAGTGTTGAATTGGTCAACACATTTGAATGAAGGGAAGAGAGCAATTCAAGGAGAATGAATCGATCAACAGGTTTGAATGGAGAGTGGAGAGTGATCGGTGGAGGGAATCGTGGGATTGGGAGAGAGGGAGAGAGTTTGGCCGAATGTGGGGTGTGTAAGTGTGTGTGCTCGGTTTAGTGAGGTTAGGGGGTGGCCGAATGTTAAATGATAGCATTAGAGGGAGTGTTGAGCATTTTCGGCTAGCTAGAAAGGACCAAGAGCATTCTTTTGTTCTTTTCTTTTGTCAAAACCGAAACACCCTCATACCACTTGGTGCATTTTTCTTTTCTCTCAAAATACCAAAACCAAAACACCTTATAATCCTCTTCTCATTTTCTTCTTCTTTTGTGCTTGGTCGAAACCTACATTGCCTTTCACTCATCACTTTTGTTTATTTTCTTTGCCATTAACATCAAAGCCGAAACCCTCTGAAGTCACACCTTTTGCCGAAACTCTGTCATTCTCTTCTCTTTTCTTTCGAACACCTTAGCTGAATCTCTCTTGGTAGATAGCACCTTTCTTCTCCATCTCTTTCTTTTCAAAAGCAGAACAACTTCAACATTTGTGGATTGCTGTTACCTATTTTCCTCCACTCCCAATCAGTTTCTCTAGTGTTTGGGGTAAGTGTTTTCTTTTCGGTTCAACCATCTCTTCTCATGTTTGCGTGCCGAAGGCAGTAATCATATTCTTTAACTCTTGGCCGATTGTAGGGGGCTTTGTCTTCGCGTTCTTTTGGCTTTTGGTCTGCGTTTGGACTGTTTAAAGGGACAATCGGTTCTAGTCGATTCAAGTACTCGAGCGGTGCAGGATTTAAACCTTCTTAATCTCCGGGATTTGTTGATCTAGGTAAGGACCCTTAGTCTTGAGTGTTATTCCCTTTTTGTTCCATTTCACTGCGTTAATCCGGTCTAGTGACCAAGGTTCTGTTCATGGACTCAAATGTCAGCCAAGCAAAAGGAGGGGTTGGACTCGTAGTCCCAGCCCCTAGGTTCAAGAAGCGCGTGTGTCTCGCTGCTCGAGATTGGCCACCAAGGTTATGGGTAAGCTTCGAGTAAAATAGGAGGCGGATAGCGAGTTTTCGAAAGTGATAGTGTTGACATAGATAGCATAGTGTTGCGTGTAACTGTGTGTGTAATATTTACACACTTTAATATTATTATGTGTTATTAATTCTTTGGGGCTGAAAAACCGAAACGGCTAGATGAACAAGCGTTATGCCACTATGGGCATGGCTGAAATACTAGGTAAGTACCTAGTTCGTTATGTATGCGCTGATGAATGTATGCCATAATGATATTGTGCACTTGACAGCATGTTGCATTCATTTGACACTTTTATGCATAGGTTGGATTTGATGTGAAAGGGGAACTATAAGACTGTCACTAGTGGTTTGGTACCACACGTGGGTTGGCCCCACATTCTTGACTCGTGACTAAGTCTCAGTGGTTTGGAACCACCAGTGGTTTGGTACCACATAAATGTATGATTCGTGACTCGTCCCAGTGGTTTGGTACCACAGTGGGTTGGCCCCACATATATGATTATTCGGGATTGTCACTAGTGGTTTGGTACCACAAGTGGGTTGGCCCCACATATGATATCTTGTGACTATGTCACCCGGTGGCTAGGTGCCAAAAATGGAGTGTAGAGATGGAGGTTGATTGTAGAAATCCCCACTGAGTGATCGGTTGGTACGGGTGGTGTGTAGAGGATGGAAAATCTAGGCTTGGGCCGGGTACATTGCATCCATATCTGTACATGCTATTTTGAGTAGGCTAAGGCCCAATATGTGTTCGTGGGCTTGGAACCATTTATGTGACTTAAGGGGGACTTACACACTGAGTCTCGGTGACTCACCCCCTCTGCTTAATCTTGCAGGTGATTAGTGAGACGTGGACTTGGGAGCCGAGGGGACTCGAGAAGGCCATAGCTTGATATTTTTTAGTAAACTTAGTTTCTTTCCAAGACGTTTTAAATTTGGGTTTTTAATTGATGTAATAAGGCCTTCTAAATTGTTATTTGGTTTTACGTAATTACTTCACTTTGATACGACATTAATTTACGACTTAAAGATATTTGTTAAATAGAATTGTTCTAAACAACTGTAACCTGAATATCGGTTTTCTCACAAGTGCTAGCAAAAATAGCAAATGAGTGATTAATCCAACCTAAAATTTTTCTTAAGTTACAAACCCCTATTTTCAAAAAATCACCTAAAACAAAGAGTTTCAAACTTACAGTTTCCATCAAAATTTCAAAATTTCCTTATAACCTTTTTCCCTGTGACATACCAGATCTGGTCATAACGATTAGACCGGGTTTGGGATGTTACAATTTTGGTATCAGAGCCCGATTGCAAAACTCAGGCGGTGAAAATGGGTTCATTAACGCTCTATTAAGTTGGTTTAAATGATTTTAGAAAGGAATGTTTTGATTGGAACATGGCATCCGAGTCCGTCGGCACCCGATCCACCCAGGTAAGTGTTCTAAGAATTACTGATAATGTATGCATGCAATGATTGTTACCGTGAGTAAATATGGTTGTTTGTTCTAGAAGAGTCAGACTATAGGGACCGAAACTTTGATGTGTTTTGCGGAAATTACTCTCTAAAACTATTTTTTCATAAAATTGCTTGGTGTTAAAAAAAAAGTGAAAGAAATAATTAACTCATAAAACTTTTAACCAGATTAATCACGAACGTTAGTCATGAGCACTCGAGGTCGTGGAAGTAGTGTACGTGGTCGCGGTAGGGGCAGGATTGCTGTATCGGAACCAGTTGGATTTGGTCATGGGTCAGGTAGTGAGATGCCAGTACCGCCAGCAGTGGAAGCGGAATTTTAGGACCAAACAGGCGGGGATGATGCGGTGTCTCAGGTAATGTTACGGGTTTTGAAGAGAGTTGCGGGGGCAAGCATGAGTACTGGGGCCCGGAAATCTGTGTCTGAGCGACTCCAAGCCAATGGAGCGGAGATGTTTAGGGGTGTTTCAGGCGTAGCCCATAATACAACTGAATATTGGTTAGAAGCAAGTGAGCGCATAATGGATGATCTAGACTTCACGGTAGAGGAGAAGTTGAAAGGGTGGTGTCTCTTTCTGCGAGACGAGGCGATCGATGGTGGCTCACGGTTAGGGATGGTGCGGTGGCTGAGCATATCACCTGGGATTTCTTTAAGATGGCATTCCAGGGGAAGTACGTCAGATCAAGTTATGTGGATGCACAGCGTAAGGCATTTTTAAATCTGGTTCAGGGAAGTAAGTCGGTATCCGAGTATGAGGCAGAATTCTTACGTCTGAATCGTTATGCCCGGGGTATTGTGGCCACGAATCACGAGCGCTGTGTTCGGTTCGAAGATGGGTTGAGAGATGATCTACGTGTGCTGATAGCTCCACAGCGAGAGAGGGAATTTACTGTTCTTGTGGAAAAGGCTAAGATAGCCGAGGAGGTGAAGCGGTCTGAAAAGCAGAATCAGGAGAGAAATAGAAACAAGAGGAATTTATGTTCGTCAGGATCAGTTGGGCGGTTTCAGAAGAGGCCTAGGGTTGAGGGTCCGAACCATGTGGGGAGACCTGCTGTTGATAGTCGGCCTCCGAGGTGTACTCGATGTGATAAATTTCATTTTAGTGAGTGTTGGGTTGGTAGTAGAGGCTGTTTCAAGTGTGGGTCTCTGAGCATCGAATAAGGGATCATCCCACGGGGAGAAAGGCGAGCACAACCAATGGGTCGTGGTTATGTTGATCGGCCAGTAGTGGTGGGACAAAGAACCACCGAGAGGTCGAGGTCCGGTCAGAGGGGGTAACGGCTTCGGTCGTGGACGTGGAGCACCAGGCAGAGGTGCTGGGAGCAATGATGCAAGGATACCTGGGCTGGTCTATGCAGCCAGACGTCGAGAAGAGGGAGATGCACTGGACGTCATAAGCGGTACGTTTCTTATTTATGGGTTGCCTTATACTGCCTTAATTGATATAGGATCAACACATTCATATGTTGCTAGTGGGATATCTGGAACTTTAAGAATAGACTTTGAGATTGCCTCTAGGGAGATGGCCGTAGTTAGCCCGCTAGGACAATTGGTAGTGGTGAACAGACTTTATAGGGATGTACCTTTGGAAGTTCAAGGGATGGTTTTTCTGGCGATCTGATGGAACTACCGTTCGGAGAGTTTGACCTGATTTTAGGCATGGATTGGCTAGGGAAGTATCGAGCAAATTTGGATTGTGCTGCCAAGCGCATGGTATTGAGAACTCTCGAGGATGAAGAGGTGGTTGTAATAGGTGAGAGAAGGAACTACCTATCTAACGTAATATCTGCTTTAAAGGCTGAGCGAATGGTAAAGAAGGGTTGTGAGGCATTCATAGCGCTAGATTGTGCCTTGGAGGGCAAGGATTTGTCTGTGGGGGATGTTAGAACAGTGAAGGAATTTCCCGATGTTATTTCGGAAGAGCTTCTAGGATTGCCTCCGGATCGAGAGGTGGAATTTGGTATTGATCTTTTTCCGGGGACAGCACCTGTTTCGATTGCCCCATATAGGATGGCACCCAAGGAGTTGGTAGAATTAAAGGCTCAGATTCAAGAACTGTTGGATCGAGGTTTTATCCGACCGAGTGTATCACCTTGGGGAGCACCGGTGTTATTCGTCAAGAAGAAGGACGGATCAATGCGTATGTGCATTGACTACCGTCAGTTGAACAAGTTGACCATCAAGAATAAGTACCCGCTGCCGAGGATTGACGACTTGTTCGATCAACTGAAAGGGGCTTCAGTCTTTTCGAAGATAGATTTGCGGTCAGGTTATCATCAGGTTAAGGTCAAGGAGGCGGACATTCATAAGATGGCATTTCGAACTCGCTATGGCCACTATGAATTTCTGGTGATGCCATTTGGTCTAACCAATGCACCAGCAGCGTTTATGGACATGATGAACCGGGTTTTCCAACCCTATCTGGACCGATTCATCGTAGTATTCATAGACGATATTTTGGTCTATTCCAGATCGAACGAAGAGCATGACTCGCATCTTCGTGTGGTCTTACAAATTCTGAGGGAAAAGCAGCTGTTCGCCAAATTCAGTAAGTGTGAGTTTTGGCTAAAGGAAGTTACCTTTTTGGGTCATGTTGTGTCTGCTGAGGGGATTAGGGTTAACCCCTAGAAGGTCGGCCGTCTTTGGATTGGAAGCCACCTAGGTCTGTGGCAGAAATTAGGAGTTTTCTTGGTTTAGCTGGGTATTATAGAAGATTCGTTGAGGGATTCTCTTTGTTTGCGGCTCCATTAACCAAGTTGTTAAGGAAAGGGGTTCCGTTTGTTTGGTCTGACAAGCAGCAGGAAAGTTTTGAGAAGCTAAAGAGGATTCTGATGGAAGCTCCGGTGTTGATTCAGCCAGAGGCTGGGAAGGAGTTCGTGGTTTACTGTGATGCTTCACACACAGGATTAGGGTGTGTGTTGATGCAAGCGGGAAGGTTATTTGCGTATGTATGCCGTCTCACGATTAAGATCGCATGAGTTAAACTATCCCACGCATGACTTGGAGTTGGCGGCGGTGGTTTTTGCTCTGAAAATCTGGAGACACTATTTGTATGGGGAGAAATCTGTCATCTATACAGATCACAAGAGTCTTAAGTACCTTCTCTCTCAAAAAGAATTGAATTTGAGGCAGGGGCGATGGGTGGAGTTGTTAAAGGATTATGATTTTTCGATCGAATAACATTCGGGTAAAGCTAACGTGGTGGCAGATGCATTAAGTCGTAGGGTAATCTCGGATCTAAGGGCGATGTTTACACATCTTAGCCTGTACGATGATGGGAGTCTGTTAGCTGAGCTGTAGGTGAAACCGACGTGGATAAGTCAAATCAATAAGAAGCAGTTGTTGGATGATGTCTTGAATGCACAACTACTTCAAGTTCAGAATGGTGGGTTAGAGAATTTTAATATGAGTAGTGAGGGAGTTTTGTGTTTCCGGGGAAAGATTTGCATGCCGAAGGATTTAGAGTTGAGGCGTAGAATTTTGCAGGAAGCGCATAGCAGTCCATACGCTATGCATCCTGGAGGAAGTAAGATGTATCGGGATTTGCGAGGGGCGTTTTTTGGTGGGAGTCAGGCTTAGAAGTAACCGAATATATGAGTAAGTGTTTGACGTGTCAGCAGGTGAAAGCAAAACATTAGTTGCCTTCGGGTTGGTTACAGCCGGTGAAGATTCCGCAGTGGAAGTGGGAAAGGATCACAATGGATTTCGTTAGTGGGCTTCCCCTTACACCTACTAAAAAGGATTCGATTTTGGTAGTGGTTGATCGTTTGACAAAGTCCGCTCATTTCATACCAAGATGAGTGGAATACTCTCTTCAAAAGTTGGCTAAATTATATATATAGAGATTGTAAGGTTGCATGGGGTGCAAAGTGTCGATTATCTCGCGAGACCCTAGATTTACGTCAAGATTTTGGAAGGCGTTGCATCAAGCGTTGGGCACAAAGTTAGATTTCAAATCTGACATTTCATCCACAATCGGACGGAATGATCGAGAGAGGGTAATCCAAATCTTAGAGGATATGTTGAGAGGTCGTGTCATGGACTTTGAGGTAGTTGGGAAGAGTTCTTACCATTGGCGGAATTCGCGTACAATAACAGCTACCAATCGAGTATCCAGATGGCACCGTATGAGGCATTGTATGGTCGGAAGTGTCGCACTCCTACTTGTTGGACGGAGTTGGGTGAATGTCAGATGTTGGGTCCAGAATTGGTCGCTGAAACGGAGGACAAGGTTGAGCTAATTAGGGCTCGGTTGAAGGAAGCTTCGGACAGACAGAAGTCCTATGCAGACCTAAGGCGTAAGGACATAGAATTTGAAGTAGGGGACCAGGTATTCTTGAAGGTGTCACTGTGGAAGAAAGTGCTTAGGTTTGGACGGAAGGGCAAGCTAAGCCCCAGGTTTATCGGGCCTTATCGGATAGTGAAGCGTGTGGGACCAGTAGCCTATCAACTCGAGTTACTTGCAGAGTTAAGTCAGATTCACGATATGTTTCACGTGTCGATGCTAAGATGTTATCGTTCGGATCCATCTCACGTGGTGTCAGTGGAGGAGATCGAAGTGAGGCCTGATCTATCCTTTGAGGAAGAACCAGTTCGAATTTTGGATCGGGATGTCAAAGTATTACGAAGAAAGACAGTTCCGTTGGTTAAAGTTCTATGGCGTAATCACGGTTCCGAGGAAGCTACATGGGAATCTGAGGAATCGATGCGACAGTAATACCCTCATCTCTTTTGACCAGGTAATTTCGAGGCCGAAATTATTTTAAGGGGGTAGAACTATAACATCCTAAATTAGGGCCTTTGCATTTTATGTGTTTGGGTGTGAATGCTATGTTTTTCATGCTAGTTTAGGGTACTTTAGGGTCCAGAATGACTTAGGGGTGCCTGAGCCTTAGTAAAAATTTGCTTTTTGGGCACTTTTAAGGGAGAGTCGAATGGGATAGGACTTAAGGGTGGTTGGTTGTATGTTTAGACTCAAGAAGCGCTTTAGTAAAGTGGCAAGGAGGCGCCACTTAAAGCTCAGGAAGGTGACGCCTCAGGGAAGCTGGCAGGGAGCAGGTTCGAGCGACGTGGATTCCCGTTTGGGGATTTCTTTTTGACGCCAAGGTGGGGGAGAGTTGCTTTTAGCTTGGATTCTGGTGGATGAGTGTTGAATGGGTCAACACATTTGAATGAAGGGAAGAGAGCAATTCAAGGAGAAGGAATCGATCAATAGGTTTGAATGGAGAGTGGAGAGTGATCGGTGGAGAGAATCGTGGGATTGGGAGAGAGGGAGAGAGTTTGGCCGAATGTGGGGTGTGTGAGTGTGTGTGCTCGGTTTAGTGAGGTTA
This sequence comes from Gossypium sturtianum, assembly GCA_025698515.1. NCBI lineage: Eukaryota > Viridiplantae > Streptophyta > Magnoliopsida > Malvales > Malvaceae > Gossypium > Gossypium sturtianum. Next base: position 31,005,917 of record CM046943.1, on the reverse strand, counting down.
GGGGGTGGCCGAATGTTAAATGATAGCATTAGAGGGAGTGTTGAGCATTTTTGGCTAGCTAGAAAGGACCAAGAGCATTCTTTTGTTCTTTTCTTTTGTCAAAACCGAAACACCCTCATACCACTTGGTGTATTTTTCTTTTCTCTCAAAATACCAAAACCAAAACACCTTCTAATCCTCTTCTCATTTTCTTCTTCTTTTGTGCTTGGCTGAAACCTACATTGGCTTTCACTCATCACTTTTGTTTATTTTCTTTGCCATTAACATCAAAGCCGAAACCCTCTGAAGCCACACCTTTTTCCGAAACTCTGTCATTCTCTTCTCTTTTGTTTCGAACACCTTAGCCGAATCTCTCTTGGTAGATAGCACCTTTCTTCTCCATCTCTTTCTTTTCAAGAGCAGAACAACTTTGACATTTTTGGATTGCTGTTACCTATTTTCCTCCACTCCCAATCAGTTTCTCTAGTGTTTGGGGTAAGTGTTTTCTTTTCGGTTCAACCATCTCTTCTCATGTTTGCGCGTCAAGGCGTAATCATATTCTTTAACTCTTGGCCGATTATAGGGGCTTTGTCTTCGCGTTCTTCCGGCTTTTGGTCCGTTTTGACTATTTAAAGGGACAATCGGTTCTAGTCGATTCAAGTACTCGAGCGGTGCAGGATTCAAACCTTCTTAATCTCCGAGATTTGTTGATCTAGGTAAGGACCCTTAGTCTTGAGTGTTATTCCGTTTTTGTTCCATTTCACTGTGTTAATCCGGTTTAGTGACCAAGGTTCTGTTCATGGACTCAAATGTCAGCCAAGCGAAAGGAGGGGTTTGACCCATAGTCCCAGCCCCTAAGTTCAAGAAGCGCGCGGTGTCTGCTGTTCGAGATTGGCCACCAGGTTGTGGGCCGGCTTCTGAGCAAAATAGGAGGCATATAGCAGTAGCTTCCGAAAGCAATAGTGTTGACATAGATAGCATAGTGCTGCGTGTAACCAGGTGTGTAATATTTACACACTTTAATATTATTATGTGTTATTAATTCTTTGGGGCTAAAAAGCCGAAACGGCTAGATGAACAAGCGTTATGCCACTATGGGCATGGCCGAAATACCAGGTAAGTACCTAGTTGGTTATGTATGCGCTGATGGATGTATGCCATAATGATATTATGCACTTGACAGCATGTTGCCTTCATTTGACACTTGTATGCATGGGTTGGATTTGATGTGAAAGGGGAAGTGTAAGACTGTCACTAGTGGTTTGGTACCACACGTGGGTTGGCCCCACATTCTTGACTCGTGACTAAGTCTCAGTGGTTTGGAACCACCAAGTGGTTTGGTACCACATAAATGTATGATTCATGACTCGTCCAGCTGGTTTGGTACCACAAGTGGGTTGGCCCCACATATATGATTATTCGGGATTGTCACTAGTGGTTTGGTACCACAAGTGGGTTGGCCCCACATATGATATCTTGTGACTATGTCACCAGTGGCTAGGTGCCACGAATAGAGTGTAGCGGATGGAGGGTTGATTGTAGAAATCCCTACGAGTGATCGGTTGGTACGGGTGGTGTGTAGAGGATGGAAAATCTAGGCTTGAAATTTGGGTACATTGCATCCATATCTGTACATGCTATTTTGAGTGGGCTAAGGCCCAATATGTGTTTATGGGCTTGGAGACATTTATGTGACTTAAGGGGGACTTACACACTGATTTATGTGACTTAAGGGAGACTTACACACTGAGTCTCGGTGACTCACCCCCTCTGCTTAATCTTGCAGGTGATCGGTGAGACGTGGACTTGGGAGCCGAGGGGACTCGAGGAGGCCATAGCTTGATATTTTTCAAGAAACTTAGTTTCTTTCCAAGACGCGTTTTAAATTTGGGTTTTTAATTGATGTAATAAGGCCTTCTAAATTGTTATTTGGTTTTACGTAATTACTTCGCTTTGATACGACATTAATTTACGACTTAAACATATTTGTTAAAAAGAAGTGTTCTAAACAACGGTAACCTGAATATCGGTTTTCTCACCAGTGCTAGAAAAATAGCAAATGAGCGATTAATCCAACCTGAAATTTTTCTTAAGTTACAAACCCCTGTTTTCAAAAAATCACCTAAAACAAAGAGTTTCAAACTTACTGTTTCCATCAAAATTTCAAAATTTCCTTATAACCTTTTTCCCTGTGACATACCAGATCTGGTCGTAACGATTAGACCGGGTTTGGGATGTTAAAAATTTGCCCTTTAATAATATATTATTCTAAACCAAAACATAAACCTATTACTATCCATTAGTTTATAACATGGCATAATTACTGTAACACCCCAAACCCGGTCATCCACAACTCCGTTTTCTACCCCGTGTGGTACCAAACCACTGGTGGTGCCAAACCACTGGTGACCCAAAGTCACGAATAATCCATATGTGGGGCCAACCCACGTTGTGATACCAAATCACCGGCGACAATCCCGTTTTATCAAATGTGGGGCCAACCCACTGTGGTGCTAAACCACTGGGACGAGTCGCTATGAGGTGCCAAACCTCTAGTGACCCAAAGTCACGAAATCAACTGTGGTACCAAACCACTGGTGGTGCCAAACCACTGGTGACCCAAAGTCACAGATATCAATCTTCCCCCTCCTCTCATATCACCCACAATAATGCAATGCACATGCAAATCATGCCATCATGCATAATCATTAGACATATATCGAACATACATAGATATTATCATCAGAAATCATGTACCGTAATCTCAACAAAACGGACTTACCCGAAATCCTGGCTCATACCCATAAAGGTATCATATCAAAATCTACACAGTTTCGGCTTTTAACATAGTTTAGGTTATTAACAAGTTTACAACGATTATGAAGTGTGTAAGTTACACATTACTAACGCGATCACTGAATCCCGAAGATCCCGATCTAACGCACTAGATCCCCTTTAGCTACATTTGGCCAAACCAAGATCATTAGCAAAAGCCATTCGGCTTCACTTGTAAATCCCGAAAAGTTAACGCATCTAGCAACCCTCCTTACCTTAACGCTTTTCGAATACAAGCCACAACCCGAGATATGCGAGATCTCAGCCTTCCCCTACAATCAGCCAACATTCAACCACATAAAGCAATAGCCTTCGGCTTTTCAAAAGAATAAGGGAAAGAATGAATCGGCATGGGTCCTTACCATAGTCCTAACGAAACCGATTGGCAGAGAAAGTAGATGACCACGATCCACTGCTTCTAAACCCGAAGAACCTAGGAGAAACCGATTGCATAATTGATTAAGAGTCAAGAGAAATGCCAAAATTCAGCTTTTGTTCTATACATGTCGACAGAGAGAAAAGAAGAAGATGATAGAGTTTCGGCCAAGAACACTTACCCTCTTCAAACCCGATTAGAGAAAATCACACAAGAGAGATCTATGCTTAGTTGATATTTGGCCAAAAGTTAAAACAAGAAAGGGAGAGTTGAGAGCGATTTCGGCAATGGGGTTGAGTGATCAAGGGAGATTCGGCTATGGCTTAAGAAAAGAAAAAGCAGATGAGATTCGGCCAAAATGGAAGGAGAGAATGGAAGGGGTATTCGGTTTGAGTGATGGTGAAAAGAAGATGAAAGAAACAATTGAAAGAATGGCTTGAGGAAGAAGAAGGTTCGGCCAACCAATAAGAATGGAGAGCAAAAAGAGATGAGGTTTAGGGAGAGTAGTGTTTCGGCTTCAAATGAAATAAGAGAGGAATGCAAGTGAAAATTCAGCTCAATGCTTAAGGAAGAAATCGGCAAGAGTCTAGGGTGCTTTCGGCTTTCGGTTTCAAAGGAGAAAAAGAAAGAAATCTCAAATGGTTCTAAAGGATTCGGCTTTTTCTGCTAGAGGGAAAATCGACAAGTGCCCAAATGAGGTTTCGGTTTTGCTTTTCAACCGAATGCACCAGAGCTTTGCTAGCCGAAAATGTTCACTAAGGATTTTCGGCACTTCTCCTAAGTCTTCCAGCCGAATACACCTCCTCACACAATTCAAAATTTGGCAAACTCTCAAACCTCTCCTGGCCACTCGTTCAAATCAATTTGACTTGTTCAACAGTTATCTGACAGAGTTTGAGTTTAGCACAACTCTTCCTTAGTTTGGCGTCAAAATACTAAGCAGAAAGTGGGATCTCCGCTGCTCGAACCTGAGCTCCCCCTTCCCTGCATGTGGCGTCACTCCTCAAGGCCCTAAGTGGCGCCTCCTTGCCACTTTACCAAGGAAATTCTTGTGCTTAACTTTACCACGGAATATACTTAACCCCTAGCTCCTTCAGCTCCCCTTAACCAAAGCTTAAAACAAAATTTTTCCTATAGTTCGGGCCTACCCTTGGCTCATACCTAGACCCTAAAACATCCCAATTAACATCACAACCAAGCCATACACATGCAAACAGTTCAAACACAATAGCCCCTATTTAAGGATGTTACAGTTCTACCCCCTTAAAAATAATTTCGGCCTCGAAATTACCTTGTCAAAAGAGTTGAGGGTATTGCTGTCTCATCACATCCTCTGGTTCCCACGTAGCTTCTTCCACGCCATGGTTTCGCCACAACACCTTTACCAAAGGAACTGAATTCTTGCGCAAAACCTTCACATCCCGATCTAGAATCTGCACTGGTTCCTCTTCCATAGTCAAATCTGGGCTCACCTCTGTCTCCCCCACCGATACAACATGCGATGGATCTGAACGGTAGCGTCTAAGCATGGAGACGTGGAACACATCATGTATCTGACTCAGCTCTGCTGGCAACTCGAGCTGATAAGCTACTGGTCCCACTCATCTCAACACCTTATACGGGCCAATGAACCTTGGACTTAGCTTGCCTTTTCTTCCAAATCTCAGTACTTTCTTCCACGGCGAGACCTTCAAAAAGACCTTGTCTCCCACGACAAACTCCATATCTCTCCGCTTAAGATCGGTATATGACTTTTGCCTGTTCGAAGCTTCCTTCAAACCCGGTATGAAGCGAGTTTGAAGGGTTGATTACTCGCCCTGATACCATAATTGTAACACCCCAAACCCGGTCATCCACAACTCTGTTTTCTACCCCGTGTCGTACCAAACCACTGGTGGTGCCAAACCACTGGTGACCCAAAGTCACGAATAATCCATATGTGGGGCCAACCCACGTTGTGATACCAAATCACTGGCAACAATCCTGTTTTATCAAATGTGGGGCCAACCCACTGTGGTGCCAAAGCACTGGGACGAGTTGCTATGAGGTGCCAAACCTCTGGTGACCCAAAGTCACGAAATCAATTGTGGTACCAAACCACTGGTGGTGCCAAACCACTGGTGACCAAAAGTTACAGATATCAATCTTCCCCCTCCTCTCATATCACCCACAATAATGCAATGCACATGTAAATCATGCCATCATGCTTAATCATTAGACATATATCGAACATACATAGATATTATCATCAGAAATCATGTACCGTAATCTCAACAAAATGGACTTACCCGAAATCCTTGCTCATACCCATAAAGGTATCATATCGAAATCTACACAGTTTTGGCTTTTAACATAGTTTAGGTTATTAACAAGTTTACAACGATTATGAAGTGTGTAAGTTACACACCTGGTTACTAACGTGATCACTGAATCCCGAAGATCCCGATCTAACGCACTAGATCCCCTTTACCTACATTCGGCCAAACCAAGATCATTAGCAAATGCCATTCGGCTTCACTTGTAAATCCCGAAAAGTTAACGCATCTAGCAACCCTCCTTACCTTAACGCTTTTCGAATACTAGCCACAACCTGAGATATGCGAGATCTCAGCCTTCCCCTACAATCAACCAACATTCAACCACATAAAGCAATAGCCTTCGGCTTTTCAAAAGAATAAGGGAAAGAATGAATCGGCATGGGACCTTACCACAGTCCTAACGAAACCGATTGTCAGAGAAAGTAGATGACCACGATCCACTGCTTCTAAACCCGAAGAACCTAGGAGAAACTGATTGCATAGTTGATTAAGAGTCAAGACAAATGCCAAAATTCGGCTTTTGTTCTATACATGTTGATAGAGAGAAAAGAAGAAGATGATAGAGTTCCGGCCAAGAATACTTACCCTCTTCAAACCTGATTAGAGAAAATCACACAAGAGAGATCTATGCTTAGTTGATATTTGGCCAAAAGTTAAAACAAGAAGGGGAGAGTTGAGAGCGATTTCGGCAATAGGGTTGAGTGATCAAGGGAGATTCGGCTATGGCTTAAGAAAAGAAAAAGCAGATGAGATTCGGCCAAAATGGAAGGAGAGAATGGAAGGGGTATTCGGTTTGAGTGATAGTGAAAAGAAGATGAAAGAAACAATTGAAAGAATGGCTTGAGGAAGAAGAAGGTTCGGCCAACCAATAAGAATGGAGAGCAAAAAGAGATGAGGTTTAGGGAGAGTAGTGTTTCGGCTTCAAATGAAGTAAGAGAGGAATGCAAGTGAAAATTCGACTCAATGCCTAAGGAAGAAATCGACAAGAGTCTAGGGTGCTTTCGGCTTTCGGTTTCAAAGGAGAAAAAGAAAGAAATCTCAAATGGTTCTAAAGGATTCGGCTTGTTCTACTAGAGGGAAAATCGACAAGTGCCCAAATGAGGTTTCGGTTTTGCTTCTCAACCGAATGCACAAGAGCTTTGCTAGCCGAAAATGTTCACTAAGGATTTTCGGCACTCCTCCTAAGTCTTCCAGCCGAATACACCTCCTCACACAATTCAAATTTCGGCAAACTCTCAAACCTCTCCTGGCCACTCGTTCAAATCAATTTGACTTGTTCAACAGTTATCTGCCAGAGTTTGAGCTGAGCACAACTCTTCCTCAGCTTGGCGTCAAAATACTAAGCAGAAAATGGGATCTTCGCTGCTCGAACCTAAGCTCCCCCTTCCCTGCATGTGGCGTCACTCCTCAAGGCCCTAAGTGGCACCTCCTTGCCACTTTACCAAGGCAATTCTTTTGCTTAACTTTACCACGGAATATACTTAACCCCTAGCTCCTTCAGCTCCCCTTAACCAAAGCTTAAAACAAAATTTTTCCTATAGTTCGGGCCTACCCTTGGCTCATACCTAGACCCTAAAACATCCCAATTAACATCACAACCAAGCCATACACATGCAAATAGTTCAAACACAATAGCCCCTATTTAAGGATGTTACAATTACCATATAAGTCCATCAATTCAAGATTCCATAACCATTTGACCCCTTTAACTATTAAAAATCAACATTTGCACCTTATTCACTTTATTCCATTTTACATAATTAACCTTTTAAACATTAAAATTTCTGAACCAAATTCTAATATGACCCTAATAACACTCCATAAATATTGAATAAAATATTTATAGGTTCGATTTATAGAAATGAGGTCACGATACCTCTTTTCTAAAACCATTTGACTTTAGGGATATACCACTTGAACCTAATTATTCTTTCAATTAACAAAAATTATTAAATTAAATTTGAACTAAATTCTATATTTGTCTCGTAAATATTAAATAATAATATTTACAGATTCACTCGTCAGATTTGTGGCTCCAAAACCACTATTTCTAACATCGCTAAAAAATGAGTTGTTACAGAGACGTTATTCTCCAGTATGGTTTTCTCAACTTTCTATTTTTTCTTCATTTTTTTCACTGGTCTGGATAGAAAGAGGGGAAGATTAAAGAGCGATTTGCATGGAGGAAGGAAGCTAAATATTTTGCATAAGTAACTGATGATTTCTCAAGCTGGTAAGTTTCCTAACCTTTCTATACTCCCGTATTTAAGAAAAGGTATGGAAGTTAAGGATTTCAGTTATCCATCAAATTCTTTCTGTTTTGGATTAAGTTGTGGATAATCATTTTAATGGCCTCTGCATGCAAACAAATTCTAGTTTTTATAATGATGAAATATCTTTGTTGGAGATTCTAAAATGGTTTTTATATTTTGTAAGTTAGAGGCTCGGGTAGCAATGGAAAAAACTATAACATTCCAAACTCGATCGAGTTGGTTTGTAACAGCCTGCTTTTAGTCAAATCGGAACAGTGGTTTCGGGACCACAAATTCGAGGTAAAAATATTTATTTTATTATTATTTTAATGTTTACAGTATGATATTATGTTGGTGTGAAAATTTCGTTAAGAAATTTTATCGTGTAATTGGTCAATTTGAGAAAAAAGACTAAATCGCGTAAAGTGTAAAAGTGGAGTTCTATCAGTTAAAAGTATCTAATAGCTATAGAACCTTAAATTTAAGGTCCTTAAGTGATAATTAACCATTAGTGAGTTAATGTATGATAATGGTTTGGCATGTAGTGAAATAACAAATATTTATTAAGGTTATAATTGTAATTTGGTAAGTAAACTTAAAATAAAAAAAAAACCAAATTAAGTATCATCTTCCACTATCATCTTAACCACCGAAAATTGAGAAAGAATGGCAGCCATGGGAGTTTAAGTTTCGGCAACCCTAAGTTCTTTGATTAGGTATGCAATTTTATTCTGTTTTTAATGATTTCTATGTTTTTGAGATTGTTGCTTCTTGTTCTAGCTAGCCCAGGGACTAATTTACAAAATTTATAAAGATTTTGAATGTTTCCATTGATGGATAAGAATGAGTTTTGATGTTTAGTGATAGATTATGAACATTTGATGTTTGTTAAACAAGTTTTGTTAAGTGATTTTTGGTGAAAATGCAAATTAGGGGCTAAATTGTGAAATGTGAGAAATGTGTGGTGAAAATGTGAAGTAAATTAGAAATATGGGCTGATATGGACACTAGTGAAATTCGACTATCATGAAATTGGATTAAATTGTATGAATTTGTGATTTTATGCAACAAGGACTAAATTGTGAAAAATGTGAAAGTTTAGGGGTAAAAGGGTAAATATGCCTTAAAGTATGTTTTGGACTAAATTGAATAAAGTAGTGATTGAATAAGTTAATTTTGAATACATTTAGATCAAGAAAGAAGAAATTCAGATCAGGATCGGGGAAAAACGAAAGTGATCAACTAAACAGCTCGATTCGTCGTTTTAGCATCCGAGGTAAGTTCGTACGTGATAAACATTGTTACAATTAAGATTTTAATGCTTTGATATTGCATAAATTGTATATACAAGACTACGGTCATGTTCGACGACAAATCGATGGTGTTTAGCACTTAGTGTGCGATTTGAGATAGCTTCGGCTATTATGGCACTTAGTGTGCGATTTGGAATAGCTTCGGCTATATAAGGCACTTAGTGTGCGGGATTATAATAGCTTCAGGTATGTGATGGCACTTAGTGTGCGAAACATCGAGTAAGGCACTTAGTGTGCGGGATTATAATAGCTTCGGCTATGCGATGGCACTTAGTGTGCGAAACATTGAGTACTCGACAGTGTCACGAAAAGGTATGAGTTCATTATGAAATTGTACAGGTAAGTACATGTGAGCATGAGGTTCAACTAGGAAAGGTATGATTTTGCATATAAGTATATAAACAAGCTTATGGAAGGTTTGTTATATTCATGAATTATACATTGTCTAGTTCAAATTAATGATTTGTATTTTATGAATTGTTGAGTATATTTAGTACGAACTTACTAAGCTTTGTAGCTTACTTTGTTTATTTTTCCATGTCTTATAGTGATTTCAAAGCTAGCTCGGATTCGGGGATCGTCGGAGATTACATCACACTATCCAACCATCTACTTGGTATATGGCATGTATAGGCTTGAGTCATTTTGGTTATGTTTTGAAAGTGAATATTGTCCTTTGAGATGACTTATGAATGGTTATGTTTTGTTTATATTTATATCCATGAGATTTGGCTTAATTTGGCTAGTTTGATTATGTATATATAAGTGTGCTCATGGCCTATATTATGAGGTTTGTGGAATTGGTATTATACTTGTGAAATGGAACAAAATGATGTATGTTTGGTAAATGTTCTTTAGATATGAACTAATGTCATTTTATAAAGTGTTTAATGTTACATAGAAATTGGTTGATAAATTGATGATGATTGTGATTGAATTTTAGGCTAAGAAATATTAGATGAAATGGCAAGAATTATGGTTGATTTGGTTGTTATGGATTGCCTATTTTGCCTTGTTTTTGTGCCATATGTGTAGGTGAAGGTGTGTACCAAATGGGGTGGCAAAATGGCATGGTAAATAGCCTATTTTTGTCCACACGGGCAGAGACACGGGCGTGTGTCTCAGTTGTGTGTGAGACATGGTCAAGTTACACGGCTGTGTGTCCCCTAGTGTTGAAATTAAATTGAAGTCAATATGCTCCACACGGTCTCACACACGAGCGTGTGACTAGCCATGTGGTACAAGTCAGTATATCCCCTAATTGGCACATGGCCTAGCACACGGGCGTGTGACATGGCCGTGTTGCATAAGTCAGTATACCCTACAGTTTTGGCACGGCCTAGCACATGGTCTGGCACACGGACGTGTGTGGCCACTTCAAAGGGTACACGAACTAGACACACAGGCGTGTGGTCAGCCGTGTGACCCAAGTCAGTATGTATGCCATGTTTTCACACAGCCTGAGACACGGGCATGTCTACTAGCCGTGTGAGGCACACGGCCTATTCACACGGGCGTGTGACCCTTGTTTACATGAAAAATTTCTAAGTGTCCAGAATTTTCGTATGATATCGGTTTAGTCCCAAACCACTTCTAAAGCATGTTTAAGGCCTCGTAGGCTTTTAATAGGGAAAAATTGATTAAGATTAAATGATGAATGATTGAATTGAATAATCGTATGTTAAATAGTTGTTTAATTGTTTCGTAAGTCAGGTAATGCTCCGTAACCCTATTCTGGTGTTGAATACGGGTGAGGGGTGTTACATGGTTCGACCCAAATTTGGCAAGCTACATTAGCCACTGGAGTGACTCTCCATTAGCTCCCAACCTATCCTCCAACACACCATCGATTTACAACACATATAATGTGGTAAGCTATCACACAAAAATGAAATATTATACATGGAATGCAAAACATGCGAACTTACAAAAATAAGCAGAGGAATGATTCACATGTCACCTAAATAGTGAAACTTAAGGGTTCTCATGAAAGAAATAAATAGGGTATTTTAGGGTATGCATACTCAAACATAAATATAAGTACATATAATTTATTATTAAGGTTCACACAACAACATAGGTTCACATAAATCTTACAACATAGGTTCGTATAACAAGGTATCATACGAGTTCTTATAATTACATAAAGCATGAGTTCACACAGAAAACATGGGTTCGCAAAATATCAAAGGTTCGCATACTTCCTAAGTTCGCACTTAAACATACATATTTGGGTTTGCATACAAAACAAGCTCCGCAATAAAATGAGTCATTCATACAAGGTTCTCACACTTTTATAAGGTTCGCTAAATAGTAAGGTTATCAGTACCGAGGCTTTGCATGCATATTGGGTGCCACAAACATATAGAGGTCGAAACAATATTACGCAATATAAATGACTCGCATGTGGAATTAAGACATACTCTGGAAAAATTATAGGAATACGACATGGCACGCATATAAGGAGGAATAATGAACATTAAACTTTATTCATACCGAAAAGAAGAACTTAGCAACAAAGGGTTAATTCAAGGTTTCTCAAAATAAAATAAAATCAAACTTATGGAAATTGTTCAATAACAGTAGCAACTAAGCCCACACAGTTAACCTCATTGCCTTTTTCCCCAGGATTGCTGGTATCTATTCAGGGTTTAGCCTTTCCTAAATTATCCACCTCATCATTGCCATCCGCAACCTATTTAACTACGAAGTAAGAGAGGAGTGGGTGAGTTCATTGAGAACTCAATTAATATACAGGAACATTGGCCGCCTCCGGATATACCAACGTTTAGATTGTGAATACTGCAACTAAAAGATATGGACTTAAGGTAGTGTCCACAAGTATATAGGTCAGGTTGTAATATAGTTACAACAAAGCAGGTAAGTACTCTGAGGATCGTACCCAAGGGAGGCGAGTACTAAATTAATATCAACCTAAATGCAAATAAAAGTAATTAGTAGTTTAAATGAAATATGTTATGATAAAACATGAAAAGAAATATTTTTGGGGGGTTTTTATAACTAATGAAATAAAAATAACAAAAATAAAAGGAACTTCAGAAACTGAATTCTAACTTAATCAAATCTAAGCATGGGTGATTAGTTTGCTTTGATGATCATAACTATTTCCTATTTTGGGTTTCTATTCAATCAACTAGTCACCACTCTAGTAGGATCTCTCAATCTTCTAATAAATTAACGAGTCGATAAGAACTACTTATCTCTCGACCTCATAGTCCAAACCGGTTCAGGGCTAAGGTGTTCACGGATAAGCCATACCAATTTTCGGTTAATTCCCACCTAAATGATTCCTAAGGTTGTCAAGCCTAAGGATTAAGTTTTTCCTCTCTCAAACAGTTGATCCACTAAGAAAACCCTACATAGCAATTAATTAATCACACCTCCACTCACTAATCCCCCATAAAAGGATTAGTTCCTTGTGGATCTGATGAACACAATAATCTTGATAATAAAGATAAGCATAAATAATAAATCAAGAGAAAGGTTTAATAGAATCCTGAATTGTATTGATTGAAGCACAAAATCCACAATAGTTTGATCACAGTTACAACTTACATTCTCCGATGAACATGAAATAGAAAAGAACTGAAATAAACCTAAATCCTAAAAGAAAGGAAAATCTAAAGACTAAATTTACAAAGAAAAAATTAGAATATAAAATCTGTCCTTTAAACAAGTGTTTTAAAAGCCTATTTATAAAGTTAGGGTTGCTGTCATCCTTAATCCTAGGCCCGCTGATGTTCTCGTGTTTAATATTAATTGTGTGGACCAAAACGCTCCTGGCTCGTAAGTGTTTCCTGTACAGGACTGATGTCATGACAACCTAGTTCCTGTCTCACGACATCAAAGGCAGTATGCATGGTTTAGGGCTAGATTCAGGGGTCTGTCGCGACATTCCTTGGCTTTGTCGCGACACCCAAGGCAGTACATTAATCATAGCATTCTGCTCCCTGTGTTGCGACATCGAACTCCCCGTGTTGTAACATAGCGACCAACTTTGAGTTCCTATGCCTTTGAATAGTCTCCTGCACACTTACTAAGTACATTAACTCGCCTTTAGGCCTTAGTCGACCCCTAAGGTTAATAAAAGACTCAAAATGCACTTTTTATTGAATTGAACTAAACTAAGAAAACATAAGTAAAACATACTAAAATTGCTCGTATTCAAGCTCCTCAAGTATGAAAACTAGTTTAATATGCTACATCGAATTACAATAGATCAAACATCAAAGCATGCCATAAGAAATATGGTGTTTAAAACAAAAGCTTAGTTCAAAAACCGTTTTGTGAGCTAGGCTCGCCGTAAGGGTGCAAGATCTAGTTCGCAATTACCTGTTTGTTAGAAAAACATATAAATTTTAAAATAGAATCAAATATACTTTGCTGAAAATCATACTTAAAAGCTTGGCTTGTTCCTAAAAGGAAAACTTAAAACATAAACATGTACTTGTGCTTGTTCTATTTTTATACTTGTACTGTTAATGACAGTTTCATAAAAACTTGTTCATAGTCACTTGGACTTGTCTTTTGTTGGATAAGTGGATCTCCTTATAGCATCTCACTTGTGACTCAGAGAGTTCTTAACATGTCCCATAAGTGTAGCGATAAGCTAGACCCTCTCCTGTATGCCAATACGTCCTTGTGAATAGAGCATAGCTCGACATTGCCTTATCCCTCTACATGTTCCAGGCCTCAACACCCAAATCACAAAACTTATAGGAGGCTACTTACAATCCTATGGCATGCCATTATATCCAACATATAAGGCCGCATAAAGAGCTCACATATAATCACTTTTTTCATATAGATCTCAGACAAAAAGCTCGTAAAACCACAGTTTATAAAATCATACTTTAAAAACATATCTTAAAACTTTGGCTCACATAGGAGCACACATAAAACATAACTTAAAAAAATAACTTAAAAACAGAGTCTTAGAACTTAAAAACAAAATTTTATAGAAAAGCTTACTCTTGGAATTTAGTTGAAAAACCCGAAGTTCTTGGAAAATATAACAGTTCGCACACAGTAACCAACCCTGAACACTCACCAAAAATCTGAGAATTTTAAACGAGTTTTGCTTTTCTTTTATCCTTGCTAGTAGATGGTCCAATTGGTTCGAAACATACATACATGAATATACACAAATTACTAAACAAATAGATCATACTCAAATATACGAGCGAACCTAGCTACTTATCTTGGTTGGTACGAACTTGATTCTAAATAGAGACTTGAAAACAAAATAATTGATAAGAGAATTTTCATGGAATAAGAGTATATTTATAAGCACTAAGTGTCTTAGTATTCTTAGGACACCCTTCTTGACTTAGGAACCCTAGTCAGTGTAACACCCCTAACCCGTAACCATCGCCGGAATAGGGTTAAAGGCATTACCGGACCAAACAGAAACTTTTACAGACATATCATATCATAATCTGACAAATCACATCAAAGTGTACCTTAAATAGGTCAATGAGACCTTAGGCATGCTTAAGAATAGGGCTGGGACTAAACCAAACACATACGGAAATTCTTAGAAATTTAAAACTTTTTCTAAGTTACAGAGGTCACACGCCCGTGTGGGCAGGTCGTGTGCCTCCCACGGCCTCAGACACACCTGTGTGTCTAAGCTGTGTCAAAACAGAGCAAACATACTGACTTGTCCACACAGACATGGACATGCTCGTGTGCCTCACCCGTGGTCAATCTTGACTTGCACCACACGGCCAGTCACACGCCCATGTGTCTTGCCCGTGGTCGAGCCTGACTTGTTTCAAAATGAAACCAAAAGGGGCACAGTCGAGCCACACGCCCGTGTGCTCAACCGTGTGGGAAAATATAGGCCATTTGCAAGGCCAAAATGCCACCCACACTAGGGTCATCCCTACAAGCATATACGAATTCAATTCATGTCATAAATAACCAACCATTTCAAGCATTCAAAAGCATATCAAGCACACCATTTTATATAACAATTAACTCAATCTATCCACAATCATATTCAAGCATAATTTATCACCAACTTGCCATTTCCTTATAACATCCATTCATCATTTATATGCATACCTTGTATCAATAAACTTACCATCATTTTGACCATTTCATTGGTCATTAAACCACACCAAACAAACATCATATAACATGGTTACTCATTCATAACACAATCATTTGTCTAGCCATATCACATGGCAATATATACACATCTCAAACATAAACCAAAATGACTAGCCTATACATGCCATACTTTAGTATATACATTTTCAAAAGGTACCGAAATAAGTTTAAGTAGTGTGATGACGATCCTCGATAGTCCCCGAGCCTTCAGTAGCTTTGATGATCTATAAAACAGAGCAAACACACACAAAGTAAGCTTTCCAAAAGCTTAGTAAGCCATATACAAATAAACTTAACATAATTCACATTATCATGTCAATACATGAATCATTAACATATCTCAATGGTAAATTTATAATTCTTCATTGGCTCATTATTTAGCCATTGCTTACCAACCATCATATCTCCATCTATCTCATTTACTCATGTCACATTCATTCATATATCACATTTTAGCTCATTGTATCTATATGCATATTTTATCACCTTTCATACCTATTCAAGGCATATACATCAAACGTACCTGAAGCGGATATACAACTCACATAGTCATTCATTTCTCGGACTTGCCTGTTGAACCATTTAGAATCTAATAGGATACTCAAGGTGCTCAGAATAATCGTACAATGCCAACATCCCAGGCGTGGTCTTACATGTAATCAGATATCGATGCCACTGTCCCAGACATGATCTTACACGAATCAATACGATGCCAATGTCCCAGACATGGTCTTACACGTAAATCTCAAATTGATGCCAACGTCCCAGACGTGGTCTTACACGAAATCTCGAATCAATGCCAACGTCCCAGACTTGGTGTTACATGATATCAAATATCAGACACCTATGTCATGACATAAGCTATCCTATCTATTCCTAGGTTCGCACGAGACTTTTCGGACATTTATAACTTGTCGGTATATCCTCAGATTTCATATACATTCCATATCGAGCATTAGTCATACAATCTAAATCTCGTAGATACATAAATAACTCAATTCAAATATATTTATTTGTATATCGACTTACCTCGGATTCAGTTAGCGTATGGACTCGACTATTCGATCACTTTCGACTTCCTGTGATCTAAGTTCATTTTCTTCGGTTCTTGATCTATTCATATTCAAATTTAACTCATTTATTCACTAATTCATTCAATTCAATCCAAAGACACATATTTAGGGCAATTTACAAATTAGCCCTCACATTTTCACATTTTGACAATTTAGTCCCTATTTCACAAAATCACAAAATACACCAAATTTGCTTATACCCATGCTTGGCCGAATGTTCATGTATCTCATACAAGTCCATAAATTTAATTTATTTCACAATTTAGTCCCTCAAATAATCATTTTCTCAATTACATCCAAAATACTCAAATTCATCAAAACTCCTGAGACAAAACTTATTAATCTTACACATATCTTTCATATTTTATTAACAATCATCACAAAACTCATGTGTTTATCAATGGAACATTTCAAAACTTTCATCAATTCACAAAATTGAAGCATGGGTTTTGAAGTATACAAAGCAATGATTACAAAAACGTAAAAATTATTAAAAACTGAACAAAAACTAACCTTGAATCAAGCTACCACCATGACCGAATATTCAAGCTTTCAACCTAAGTTTTTCTATCCTTGTTTCGGTAGCCAAAAAGATGAAAACATGGTTTTATTCTTTAATGTTTTGTATATAATAACATAATTTTCATTTTACAATTTTAACCTTTAATAATAAAATTATAAAACATAGTTTCCAAGGTCATTATTGACCATAACCGTCCACTATCAATAATAATAGGCTAATTGACTTTTAAGGACTTTGCATTATAAAGACATAACAAATAGGCACTTTTACAAATATCATACTATCTTTGCATTTAATGCAATTTAATCCTTTTCTCAAATTAAACACACAAACGGACAAATTAATTCTGTAACATCCTAGAATTAAGGGTTCTGCATTTTGTGCTATTCTATGTGTTTGGCTCACTCAGCTTTGTTATTTAGGTGTGGTTGGGGGTCCTGGAGAGGCTCGGGTTCGAGTTAAAGCGTTGGAAAAATTTTATTTTTAGGGCACTTAAGAGGGAGAGCTAGTGGAAGCAGGCCTTAAGGATATTTATTTGTGTTTGATGTCAAAAAGTGGGCATGAGGTGGAGTGGAAGCGACGTCACTAGTAGAGCAAGGGGGGAGGGAGTTCGAATCCCATCTGCTGCATTGTGGAGCTCTAATTTTTTTGCTCAAGGAGGGGAAGAGGTGGCTTTCAGTTGGGACTCTACCTAGGTGGTTGTTGAATGGGTGAAAGGTTTTCAAATGGATGGAAAAGAGGAGCTTGGGGAGTTTGAATTGGTCAATCAATTCGAAATGGGAGATGGAGAGTGAATGGAGGAGAAAAACAAGGGATTTGGAGAGGGTGGATGAAAGTTGGCCGAATGTGGGAGTTGTGGGGGGAGAATTTCGGCTATGTGATGTAGTTGGCTAGGGAATTTCGGCATTTTGGTGTGTGATAGCAAAATCGAACCATTTAGTGGAATGTGCCATATTTTATAGTTTTCTTTAGCTTTTCTATTTGACGAGGTGGTGTTTTACTCTTAAGGCATTTCAGGTTTGTTACTCATTTTTGGTGCTTGTGCTGAATCTCTCAAACTTTCCTCTTCATCTTTTCTTTTCATTTGTGTGATAGCCGAATTTCAACTCTTCTCCTACTTCTTTTGTTTCTTTCTTTCCTTCTTAGCACCTCTATTTCTTTCTTCTCTTGACCGAACCATTTTCTTCCACACCCTTCCATTTTCTTTGACTCCTTATACCTAAGCCGAATCACTCTTCTTCTACACCCTTTTCTCCATAGCCGAACCTCAGCTTGCCCACTTGCTTTTCTTTTCGTTTTATTTCTTCTTGTTCTATTCTTCTAGCCGAAACTTGCTTCTCAGCATTCTTTCTTTTTGCATCTTCTTCTATACCATTCACCATTAGCCGATCATTTGGTGGACTGAAGCTTGAGGGTTCGTTGGTTGCCGAATCATATCTTTCCCTTCGATTCATCATTGGTGTTAAGTGTCGAATCTCCTATTTGGGTTGCTTTCGAATATTAGACCGAACCTCTATCTCTCTCTCAACTCATCTCTGATTCGAGGATGAATCGGTGGTTGTGCGATTCCTCATTTATTAAGGTAAGGAGTTCTCTTTTATTCGATTTCATTCCTCTTTCTCCTTTTGTTTTGCTCTGCCATAACTAAGCCTCCTTGTTAGATAATCACCAATCCTCATTGTATTATGATCTCTGGTCGAGATTTTCTTCATGGATGCGAGTGCTAGCCAATCTAAGGGGGTAGCATTAAAGGAGCATGAGGGGAGTGGACTCGTAGTCTCTGCTCCCAAGTTCAAATGACGTACGGTGTCGGCGGTTCGAGACTTTCCACCGGGTTGTGGTAGAGAGCCAACATCCGTTTGGGACAGGCAGGTAGTGGTTATTCCCGCTAGTGAGAGTAGCGACGATCAGAAGTGTTTAGTCCTTCGCGTAATCAGGTGTGTAATTCTAACACCTTCTCTTGTGGTTCAGTAATTGATCGCTATAAATCAGAGTTTTAAAATTTATAAAAGAATGATCGAACCTGGAAACTAACTCTGACAACTATTAAAGGCAAGTGCACCTATCGAACAGTAGTATAGTTTAGGCAAGACCGGATTGTCGAACCCAAAGGAACTAAAAGTACTAATACTCACTGTCTTTTTATTATTTAGCCTTAATATAAAGTGATGATTGTTTAAACTAAAAATAATCTACTAACTAAGCTAAGACGCAAAGACAAAAAGAATGAATTCGGGAAATAACTTTTGGGAAAACTCAGTTGACTCAAACGATACCCTTAGGAAAAATCCACCTAGACTTCACTTGTTATTTTACCTTGAACCATATGATTTATTTACTTAGTTTGATCCGTGAGACTCCCTAACGTATATTAAACCCTCTCTCGAGGCGAATAACGTCTAACCCTAGGTTAATTAGTGGAACTCTCATTCACTTATAATAACCCCCTAGAATAGCAGTAACTCGATCTGTGGACTCCTATATTAGGTTTCACCCTAATCCGGCAAAATCTCGTCACCCTATCTCTAGGTGTGCGATCAACTCCGCTTAATTATGTTGGATCTACTCTTAGGCAGGGTCTATTCCTCCTCCACCTAAGCACATTAGATTTGGATTAAGTTCACATAATTAAGAACAAATTAAGTTATTATCATATAATCAAAAAATCAAATAACAAGATTCATCATAGGTTTCATCCCATTCGGGTATCCGAAGGTTTAGTTCATAACAATAAAGGAAAACATCTCAAGAGAAAAGATAAAACAAAACATAAGAAATCCCTAAAACCCCCTGAAGGAATTTAAGAGGAGATCCTCCGTCTTGAGTAGAATTTCGGCTTCTTGAGATGGATCAACTGGCTATCTTCGAGTGATTCCCACAAATCTGACCTTCTCGGCTTGGCTTCTTGGCCTAGGTCTCCGCCCCCTTTCAGCTGGTACCTAGGGTGTATTTATAGGCTTTTGAAACACGTTTCTTTCTCCCTAAGTATCCTTTCTCGAATGGAATTGCTCTTCTCCACGGCAGAGGCATGGCCATGGCACACGCCCGTGTAAATCGTGGCCAGGCCGTGTTCAACACTGTTAAATGAGGCACGGCCGTGTAAGTCGTGGTAAGGCCGTGTTCTAGTAGGAATGGTGGCACGGTCGTGTGGCTTGAAGTCCAGGCCGTGCTGATTTCGTGGCTTGGCCCAATTTGGTCCATTTTAAGCCCGTTTCTCGTTCTTTCCGTCATCGGGTGCTTTCCTGAGTATAAGACATGAAAAGAAAGGATTAAGAGCACCTTTTTACATAAATTGGGGCTTAAATAATCCAAAAGCATACTAAATATGGGCTTAGAGTATGTTACTTTTATGGTTTATCAAATACCCCCACACTTAAGCTTTTGCTTGTCCTCAAGCAAAATTCTGAACTTACAATTAAAACGAACTTTCCTCAATTCATAATAGTCATTGATAGTGTCTCCCCATAATTCATAGATAATTTATACATGGATAATTCAATTCAAAGTGTCCTAAAAATTCAAACAGTATAAGTCATAGATTTTGTAGTTCGAAAACATAGGTGTCTCCCCTTATCTAGATAATTACCTTTAATTTGAAATCAACAAGGATTGACATCCTTACAAAAGATTCACTCAAATCACTCAAAGTGTTTAAGGTTCACAATTAGGCACTCAAAGGTCGAACATGAAGAGTTAGTCCCATAGGCTTGCATGAAAATCAAATCTCCACCACTGAAATATGAGATGAAAACACAAATTAAAAGGTCTTTGTTAGGGTTGTAGTGGGGCTATGGTTACGGTGTGGAGTAAGGTTGAATTAGAGGGTTAGAATCGAGATTGAATTGACAAATTACCTAACTAAGAACTAATGAACTAATAATAATTACATCAATTGAAAACTAATAGTACTTAATAATACGAGCTTCTTCTTTGATATTTGGAATTTATGTATAAGCTCATTTAATCACCTAATGACTAATAGATATACTTCATTTTTTTTTTGAACAAACTAAATACATAATAAAGGATAAACTACTAAAATTCATAATTAGGCAACTAATCAAATCAAATCTCGATATAAGGGTAGTCAAAAGGAATGGTGATAACAAAAACAAAGGGGTTCTGGGTTAATATTAGTGGTTATGTCAATAAATAGGGTTGTTAGGATTAAACGGGGTTCACTAAGGGTTAATTATGAAGGTAGGCTTTTTAATGGAGTAAGTGGGTTAAATCCTAGGTGCCTTTATCATCTCTGTGTATCAAATCAAAAAAAAATGTGGTCTCGACATGTATAATTGATGCAAGTTCTAGAATAACAAATCAGTGTTGACATACTCATAATCAATAAAGTGAGCAAGAAAAAGAATTTATGCTCTATAAGGTTCAAAAACTCACAAAAATTATGGGTATTTTGATGTCAACCTCGTAAATTTCAAACTTCAAGGTAATATTTAAACTCAGTTTGACAACCTAGCAAATTTTTAATTTCTGAAAAATAGACTTATCATGCTTGATTCTTTAGTATTCTTAGAATTTAATTATCAATGCACAATTATCAATGACTTAATCTAAAACATATCAATAAAAATCATAAATCATTAGAAATTCCATCCTAATTAGTAATATGAGTAATTTACTTTCAAACAAGACTAAATTCAGGGATTTAAGTTAGGTAACTTTTTAGGTTGTTCACCCCCCCACACTTGAGATGTACATTGCCCTCAATGTACAAAAATATATAATAACCTTGTAATAAAATCATTAGATATGGGGATAAGTGAAAACTTCCTAAATTTTTGGATGATTCCTTGAGAGGAGATTGTGCCTTTGGTGGTGGTGATGGGTCGTCTGGATGACGAACCTGCACTAGATGAAGAAATTGGGAGGCTCGTGGAGAATTAGCCAGGGATCATTAAGACATAATTAAAGTAAACTAAATATAAAATTAAGGACAAGGAAGATAAAGAGAAGGAGACTAAGAAGAAAACTAAAATTAAACGAAAAGATGAATAGACTTGGAGGTCCTTATTGTTGGGTGTGATTTCTAAGGCTGAGGTTATGGTGGTGGTGGTGGCGTGATTCCCAAGCAGCCTTTAGAACCTAAAATTAAGAAATTAAGATAAAATAAGCTAAATTAAGTAGAAGAGAAGTAAAGATAAGGAAAATAAAGGAGAAGATAAAAATAAAAGAACAGATAATTGGTCTCAAAGACCCTTGGCTTGTTGTTTGGATGAAGTCGCAAGCATGAACTCATGTGAATCGGTCTCCTTTGAGGAGACTGTGATTGGCCTTTTACGCTTCCTTGCCATGGATATGATATTGTTGTGGCTCAAGAGTCTAATGATTTATTAGGAAAAAGGAAAAAAAGAAAGAGGGAGAAAAGAAAGAAAGAAAGAAAGAAAGAAAAAAAGAAAGGAGAAGAAAGAAAGAAAGTGAGTTAAGAAGAGAAAGGAGAAGGGTATGGTGTTTAAATAAACTTTTAGATCTGGCAGTTTCCCACGCCCGTGGGTTGAGGGTGTGTCGATTCACACGGTCGTGCTCTAAGGCGTGTTGGTTCCCCACGCTCGTGTCTAGCCTATGTTTGGCAAGTCAGTATATTGGCACGATTATCCGACACGGGTGTGTTCAGCCCGTGGTTGGCAAGTCAGTAGCCTCACATGGCTGTAAAGCACGGCTGTGCCACTTTGTCGGTGCCCGTGGGGTAGTAGTTGGGTCCGTGATTCTGAAAATCTATTTTGCCCTGACATGTACCTTCTCTGTTCTATTAGTTTAAAGCGTCGGAGTACCCACACGACCACGGCCACGTGTGTAAGGCCGTGTGGCCTGGAATTCTGCACTTGGTTAGTTGGTTGTTAGTTGCTAAAAAGGAAGATAAAAAGGAAAATTAAGATAAACTGAATATAAAAAAAATATACTAGTATTAGTGCTATGGTTGCCTCCCGAGAAGCGCTCGTTTATAGTCTTAAGCTAGACTCTCTTCTCGTTTGCATCTTCAGGGTGGTTTGAGGAGTTGGAAGTCCTTCCTCATGTTATTATCTGTATCCTCATGAAAAAATTTAAGTCGAGATGCGTTTATAGTAAAAGTACCAAAAGTAGGATTACTTTACTCACTATTAAAGTGTGGGAAAACACTGGTTACCCTAAAAGATATTTCTTTGTTTGTGCCAGGATTCGGATGAGATATTTGAGGATTTACCTGATCTAACAGTACTTGGTCTCCTATTTTTAAGTGATTTGTTGTTCCTATTAGCTCTTTTGGGGGCTCCTTCGGTTTTATCTCGTGTGGTTCCGGTTATTCGTCGTGTATCCCAAATTTTTCCTTGAAGTGTGTCTTCCACTCGTCTAGATCATCAAACTGAATCCCTCGATCTTCATGAGTTATTTCTTTGTTGGCATGGGGTTTAGGATCGGGTTCAAATTTATTCTTTGGTGGTGCTTCCTGAAAATAAGGATTAACCGAATGGTTATTAGTAGAATTTACGTTCTCACCTTGATTACTCGATGTTCTAGCCGAAAGTCGAGAGCCTTGATGGTGATTTGTCTCATTACCTACACAAAGTATGAGTTCTCTGCATCAACATCAATTTTAGTCTGGCGATTGCTAAAAAGGGTCTTCCTAAGATTAGGGGGTCGAATTATCCTCATCCATGTCTAAGACAACAAAGTCTCATTGGGAAAACGAATCATCGATTTTCACAAGAACATCTTCGATAATACCCTAGGAATTCTAATGATTTTATCACCTAATTGAATGCTCATCCTAGTTTGTTTGGGTTTCTCTAGACCTAATTGTTTAAACAATTTATAAGGCATGACATTTATGCTTGCCCCTAAATCAGCTAATGCATTATCAACAGTTAGTCTACCAATTAAACATGGAATTGTAAAACTCCCTAGATCTTTTAGCTTTTCTGGTAGCCTATTTTGGAGAATTGCTGAGCACTTTGCGTTAAGTTCCACATGTGATGACTCGTCTAACTTCCGTTTGTTTGTTAGAAGCTCTTTTAAAAATTTCCTAGAATCTGGCATCTGCGACAGAGCTTCAAGTAATGGTAAGTTAATATGTAATTTCTTTAAGAGTTTAAGAAACTTACCGAACTATTCTTCTGTGTCGTCTCTTCTTAATGCCTCAGGGTAAGGTACGCGAGGTTGGTACTCCTTGATTACCGGTTTTGGCTTGTCTTGTGTTACCTCAACTTTACCTTTTCCTACCTCGTTTCCTTGTGTTGGACTAGGTTCGTCTACTTCTTCGCTTTCTTGAGCTGTTATGGCTTGGATTTGCTCCTTTGGATTAATTTCAGTATTACTCGGTAGACGCCCTTGCGGTCTTTCGGATAATAGCTTTGCAATTTCTCCGACTGACTGGGTAATTTCCCCGATTGCCTTTGTAAGTCCTCCAACTTGGTTCTTGATCTTTTTGATCGATGTTTGTTGGGTGTCGAGTGTTACCTCATTTTTTAGAGACGGGCTTCTGTAGATGCTATGAATTTGTTCAACGTCTCTTCCAGACTCGGCTTCTTTTCTTGTGGATAGGGCTGATTTTGGAAATTTTGAGGAGGTTGTTGTCTTTGATTTCCTTGATTTCCTTGTCCTCCCCACGAAAAATTTGGGTGGTTCCTCCAACCTGGATTATAATTATTACTATATGGGTTATTATTAGATCTGAAATTGTTACCTATATAGTTCATCTGTTCGCTCTCTGTGCCTGGTTGGTAGGGTGGGTACTTAGAATTCGCCACAGTTCCACTTACGTCGCACTGCATGACTGGATGTACCTACGAAGAACACAAACTATCAATCTTCTTATTCATCAATTCTACCTGATTTGATAGCATGGTTACTGCGTCGAGGTTGTAAACTCCGGCTGTTTTTGTTGGCCTTGTTCTTGTAACTTGCCACTGATAGTTGTTAAGCGACATCTCTTCAATAAACTCATAGGCTACCTCAGGAGTTTTATTATTCAGGGTTCCACCGGCGGCTGAATAAATTAATTGCCTCGTTGAAGGATTCACACCGTTGTAAAAAGTTTGGACTTGGAGCCACAATGGTAATCTGTGGTGTGGGCATCTCCTCAAGAGATCTTTGTATCTCTCCCATGCGTCGTATAATGTCTCTAAATCTATCTGCACAAAAGAAGATATATCATTACGTAATTTGACAGTTTTGGCCGGTGGAAAATATTTTAATAAAAAAATTTTGGTCATTTGTTCCCATGTAGTGATTGACCCTCGTGGTAACGAGTTTAACCACTATTTAGCTTTGTTTCTTAGTGAAAAGGGAAATAACTGAAGACGTATGGCATCGTCAGAAATGCCATTTATTTTGAAGGTATCACAGAATTCTAAAAAGTTAGCTATATGAGTGTTTGGATCTTCATCCTGCAACCCATCAAATTGAACAATTTGTTGAATCATTTGAATAGGGTTAGGCTTTAATTCAAAATTATTGGCAGCTATAGTAGGCCTAACAATACTAGATTCGGCTCCTATTAAATGCGGTTTAGCATAATCAAACATAGTATGAGGAGCATTATTTTCTCCCACATCTTGTGGTGGAAGATTATTTTCGTCCATCCCTTCAGTAGGATTGGATCTGTCTTCTCGCTCTCCTTGGTAATTTAGGGCTCGCCTAATTTCTCTGCGATTTCTTCGAGCAATAGCTTCAATATCACTGTCGTATTCTAAAGGTCCTCTCCGGTTCCTTCTAGTCATAAACTAGAGGTACCTGCTAGGAAAAGAAAGAAAGAAGTTTAGCAAATTTAAAAATAAAAATAAATTGCAAAAAATAAAAATAAAAATAATGGCTAAAGTAATAAAAATAGAGTTTTCTTAATATTTTTGCTCCCCGGCAACGGCGCCAAAAACTTGATCGCTGAAAATCAGAGTTTTAAAATTTATAAAAGAATGATCGAACCTGGAAACTAACTCTGACAACGATTAAAGGCAAGTGCACCTATCGAATAGTAGTATAGTTTAGGCAAGACCGGATTGTCGAACCCAAAGGAACTAAAAGTACTAATACTCACCGTCTTTTTATTATTTAGCCTTAATATAAAGTGATTATTGTTTAAACTAAAAATAATCTACTAACTAAGCTAAGACGCAAAGACAAAAAGAATGAATTCGGGAAATAACTTTTGGGAAAACTCAGTTGACTCAAACGATACCCTTAGGAAAAATCCACCTAGACTTCACTTGTTATTTAACCTTGAACCATATGATTTATTTACTTAGTTTGATCCGTGAGACTCCCTAACGTATATTAAACCCTCTCTTGAGGCGAATAACGTCTAACCCTAGGTTAATTAGTGGAACTCTCGTTCGCTTATAATAACCACCTAGAATAGCAGTAAATCGATCTGTGGACTCCCATATTAGGTTTCACCCTAATCCGGCAAAATCTCGTCACCCTATCTCTAGGCGTGCGATCAACTCCGCTTAATTATGTTGGATCTACTCTTAGGCAGGGTCTATTCCTCCTCCACCTAAGCACATTAGATTTGGATTAAGTTCACACAATTAAGAACAAACTAAGTTATTATCATATAATTCAAAAAATCAAATAACAAGATTCATCATAGGTTTTATCCCCTTCGGGTATCCGAAGGTTTAGTTCATAAAAATAAAGGAAAACATCTCAAGAGAAAAGATAAAACAAAACATAAGAAATCCCTAAAACCCCCTGAAGGAATTTAAGAGGAGATCCTCCGTCTTGAGTAGAATTCTGGCTTCTTGAGATGGATCAACTGGCTATCTTTGAGTGATTCCCACAAATCTGACCTTCTCGGCTTGGCTTCTTGGCCTAGGTCTTCACCCCCTTTCAGTTGGTACCTAGGGTGTATTTATAGGCTTTTGAAACACGTTTCTTTCTCCCTAAGTATCCTTTCTCGAATGGAATTGCTCTTCTCCACGGCAGAGGCACGGCCATGGCACACGATCGTGTAAATCGTGGCCAGGCAGTGTTCGATACTGTTAAATGAGGCATGGCCGTGTAAGTCGTGGTAAGGCCGTGTTCTAGTAGGAATGGTGGCACGACCGTGTGGCTTGAAGTCTAGGCCGTGCTGATTTTGTGGCTTGGCCCAATTTGGTCCATTTTAAGCCCGTTTATTGTTCTTTCCGCCATCGGGTGCTTTCCTGAGTATAAGACATGAAAAGAAAGGATTAAGAGCACCTTTTTACATAAATTAGGGCTTAAATCATCCAAAAGCATACTAAATGTGGGCTTAGAATATGTTAGTTTTACGGTTTATCAGTAATAATTTTGTGCTATTCTATGTGTTTGGCTCGCTTAGCTTGTTATTTAGGGGTGGTTGGGGGTCCTAGGGAGGCCCGGGTTCGAGTCAGAGTGTTGAAAAAATTTTGTTTTTAGGGCACTTAAGAGGGAGAGCTAGTGGAAGCAGGCCTTAAGGATATTTATTTGTGTTTGATGTCAAAAAGTGGGCATGAGGTGGAGTGGAGGTGGCGTCACTGGTAGAGCAAGGGGGAAGGAGTTTGAATCCCATCTGCTGCATTGTGGAGCTTTAATTTTTGTGCTCAAGGAGGGGAAGAGGTGGCTTTCGGCTGGGACTCTACCTAGGTGGTTGTTGAATGGGTCAAAGGTTTTCAAATGGATGGAGGAGAGGAGCTTGGGGAGTTTGAATTGGTCAATCAATTCGAAATGGGAGATGGAGAGTGAATGGAGGAGAAAAACAAGGGATTTGGAGAGGGTGGATGAGAGTTGGCCGAATGTGGGAGTTGTGGGGGGAGAATTTCAGCTATGAGATGTAGTTCGCTAGGGAATTTCAGCATTTTAGTGTGTGATAGCAAAATCGAACCATTTTGTGGAATGTGCCGAATTTTATAGTTTTCTTTAGCTTTTCTATTTGACGAGGTGGTGTTTTACTCTTAAGGCATTTCGGGTTTGTTACTCATTTTTGGTGCTTGTGCTGAATATCTCAAACTTTCCTCTCCATCTTTTCTTTTCATTTGTGAGATAGCCGAATTTCAACTCTTCTCCTACTTCTTTTGTTTCTTTCTTTCCTTCTTAGCACCTCTATTTCTTTCTTCTCTTGACCGAACCATTTTCTTCCACACCCTTCCATTTTCTTTGACTCCCTATACCTAAGGCGAATCACTCTTCTTCTACACCCTTTTCTCCATTACCGAACCTTAGCTTGCCCACTTGCTTTTCTTTTTGTTTTGTTTCTTCTTGTTCTATTCTTCTAGCCGAAACTTGCTTCTCATCATTCTCTCTTTTTGCATCTTCTTCTATACCATTCACCATTAGCCGATCATTTGGTGGACTGAAGCTTGAGGTTTCGTTGGTTGCCGAATCATATCTTTCCCTTCAATTCATTATTGGTGTTAAGTGTCGAATCTCCTATTTTGGTTTCTTTCGAATATTAGACCGAACCTCTATCTCTCTCTCAACTCATCTCTGATTCCAGGACGAATCGGTGGTTGTGTGGTTCCTCATTTATTAAGGTAAGGAGTTCTCTTTTATTCGATTTCATTCCTCTTTCTCCTTTCGTTTGACTCTGCCATAACCAAGCCTCCTTGTTAGATAATCACCAATCCTCATTGTATTATGATATCTGATCGAGATTTTCTTCATGGATGCGAGTGCTAGCCAATCTAAGGGGGTAGCGTTAAAGGAGCCTGAGGGGAGTGGACACGTAGTCTTTGCTCCCAAGTTCAAACGACGTGTGGTGTCAGCGGTTCGAGACTTTTCGCTGGGTTGTGGTAGAGATCCGACATCCATTTGGGATAGGCAGATAGTGGTTATTCCCGCTAGTGAGAGTAGCGACGATCAGGAGTGTTTAGTCCTTCGCGTAATCAGGTGTGTAATTCTCACACCTTCTCTTGTGGGTCAGTAATAATTATGTGTATGGTTAAAAAGCCGAAATAACTATAACGACAGTTGAGATACCCTTGAGGGTAAGGTTGGAGATACCAGGTTAGTAACCTTTATGAATATGTCATTTAAATAACTTTGCATGAATATATGTATGCTCCGATTATCCGATGTACACTGATATATGTTTGCATTCATTACATTATGATAATATTTGCATGGAGTTGGGATATGATATTGATGAAAAGGGGCAGTGTATTTCGGTGGCTCTGCCACATATTTCCGTGACCCTGTCACACTATTTCGGTGGCTCTGCCACATATTTCGGTGACTTTGTCACAATTTCGGCTTTGAGCAGCATGACTGTCAGCATGACTGCCAATGAGGTGTGTAGTGGATGGAGGGTTGATTGTAGAAATCCCCACAGGTGTGTTAGGTTGGATACGGAGTGGTGTGTAGCGGATGGAATACTAGGCAGGGCTGGGTTGCATTGCATTCATTATCTGATATGCCATGTTTTAGGGCTATGGCCCAATTCGATCCGTATGGGCTTCGGCCAATTTGCTTAAGAGAGGGCTAAGGCCCAATTTGCTTCGGTGGGCTTAGGCCCAAAAATGTTGTTCTTGAGGGGAATTACACACTGAGTTCTCGTAACTCATCCCTCTGCTTAATTTTGCAGGTAATTCCTAGCTTTGCGGATTTGGAGCCGAGGCGAACTCTGTGGTGGCCATGCATTGTTTCTTTAGTAAACTCTACTTTACATTACTTTAAATTTACTTTAATTTTGGAATTATGTTCTCTAATAAGGCCGCTATGATTTTAATTTGGTTTTTATGCATTTATTATCCACTATGAATTGACTAATATGGGGTTTTCCTAAAAACATAAATAACCGTTTTCCAAAATACTAAAGAATGGATCACCAACTATTGACAATTAAATTCGGGATTTCCTTAAAACTACAATACTTGTTTTCAAAAACGTCACATACTGAAATCTGTTGGTTTTTGATTCTCGTATTATAAAACAAGTTTTCGTTGGTTAGTACTATTTATAACCTTTTTTCAAGAAAACATAAAATCAAGTCTGATTTTCAAAATGGAATCAAAACTCGAAATTTTCAAACGATCACGAAGTTTCTTTAACAACCTTTCCATGTGACATGCCAGGTCTGGTCGTAACGTCTAGGCCAGGTTTGGGGTGTTACATTTTGTGGTATCATAGCCCAAGTTACAAAACTCGGCTGTAGAATGGGTTCAAAAACGTTTTCCAAAATTGGTTTGAAATATGGTTTAGAAAAATATATGTATTTTTGCAAGTATGGCACCCGAGTCTCTGGCACCAAATTGCATGCTTAAGTAAGTCTTCGATTACATTTGATTTTATGAAAGGATTTTTATTGTGTTGTGATTGCTAGTTATAAGAGATAAAATTTTAGAGATCGGGACCTTTAGAAATACGAATTGCGAAAACTACTTCTAAATCTTTCTTCATAAGATATCCGTTAATAAACAGTGGAATGATATACTAATTCATAAAATTTCTAATCAGATTAAGTCGATTCAGTAAACATGAGTGCTAGAGGACGTGGACGTGGTACACGCGGCCGTGGTAGAGGCCGGGGTGCTGAGGCTGGATCCTCAGAATCAGGACATGAGCCGGAAGGCAAAGTGCCAGCATCGCCAATAGCGAAAGCAGGGTCTCAAGACTGAACTGGAGGGAACGATGCTTTGTCTCAAGCAATGTTGCGTGTTCTGGAACGGGTTGCTGGAGCAAGCACTGGATCGGTAGCCCGAAAATCTATCCCTGAGCAACTTCGGGCGAATGGGGCTGAGATGTTTAGGGGCATTTCTAGTGTGGCCCCAAATGTAGCTGAATATTGGCTGGAAGCGGTTGAACGAGTTATGGACGACCTGGATTACACCGCAGAGGAGAAGTTGAAAGGAGCAGTGTCCCTTCTTCGGGATGAGACGTACCAATGGTGGCTTGCAGTGAGGGAAGGTACTCCAGCGGACCGTATTACCTGGGACTTCTTTAAGACAGCATTCCAGGGAAAGTATGTTGGGGCGAGTTATGTGGACGCCTAGAGGAAGGCATTTTTGAACTTGGTCCAGGGGAATAAGTCCGTGGCTGAATATGAGGCGGGGTTTCTGCGCCTAAGCCGTTACGCCCGGGGTATCGTCGGAACTGATTATGAACATTGTGTTCGGTTCGAGGATGGTCTGTGGGATGAGCTGCGAGTACTGATAGCTCCGCAACGAGAAAGAGATTTTGATATACTGGTTGAGAAGGCAAAAATAGCCGAAGAATTAAAGCATTCTGAGAGGCAAAACTGGGATAAAGACAGGGGCAAGAATAAGAGAAGTTTTGGGACGTCAGGGTCTACTGGGGGTTTCCAGAAGAGGCCTAGGTTTGATGGGCCGGGACGAGTTGCGATGCCTGTTGCTGTTGGTTAGTCTCGACCGTGTGCTTAGTATGGGAAAATACATTCGGGGAGTGTTGGAGAAGAACTGGAGGATGCTTCAAGTGTGGATCTAGGGATCATCTGATAAAGGACTGTCCACAAGAGTTGGCTAGGGCGCGATCGATAGGTCAGGGATTTGCACAGCCAGGAAGAGGTGGTCAGCAGCCACCGAGAGGTCGTGGTCCGGCCAGAGGAGGAAATGGTTTTGGTCGAGGGCGTGGAGCATCGAGCAGAGGTGCTGGTAATACAGATGCAAGACAGCCTAGATTGGTTTATGCGGCTAGACGTCGAGAGGATGGCGACGCACCAGACGTCATAACCGGTACGTTCCTTATATTTGATGTGCCCTTTATAGCTTTGATAGATATTGGGTCTACAGATTCATATGTTGCCTGTACTGTGTCTGGGACTCTGGGTATTAGATCTGAAATTGCCGCGAGAGAAATATCTGTGGTTAGCCCTCTAGGACAATTTGTGGTAGTGAACAAGTTGTTTAGGAATGTGCCTTTAGAAGTTCAAGGAGTAGTATTTCCGGCAGACTTGATGGAACTACCGTTCGGCGAGTTCGATCTGATCTTAGGCATGGATTGGCTAGTTAAGCACCGTGCGAATTTGGATTGTGCTACTAAGCGCATGATATTGAAGACTTTCGAGGATAAGGAGGTGCTGGTGATAAGAGAAAGAAGGAATTACTTGTCCAATGTGGTGTCGGCATTAAAGGTAGAAAGGATGGTGCGGAAAGAGTGTGAGGCGTTTTTAGCTTTCATCAGTGCTTTAGAGGCCAAGGAATTGACTGTTGGGGATGTCAGAACTGTAAAGGAGTTTCCAGACGTTTTTCTTGAAGAGCTTCTGGGATTACCTCCGGATTGCGAGGATGAATTTGGCATCGATTTGTTGCCAGGAACGGCTCCAGTGTCCATCGCCCCTTATAGGATGGCGTTGAAGGAGCTAGTGGAATTTAAAGCTCAGATTCAAGAACTGTTGGACCGTGGATTTATCCGACCAAGTGTGTCACCGTGGGGAGCACCGGTATTGTTTGTCAAGAAAAAGGATGGGTCGATGCGTATGTGCATTGACTATAGGCAATTAAACAAGTTGACTATTAAGAACAAATACCCGCTACTAAGAATTGATGATTTGTTCGATCAACTGCGAGGAGCTTCGGTTTTCTCGAAGATAGATTTGAGATCTTGGTATCATCAGCTAAAGGTCAAGGAGGCGGATATTCATAAGATTGCTTTTCGG
This sequence comes from Gossypium sturtianum, assembly GCA_025698515.1. NCBI lineage: Eukaryota > Viridiplantae > Streptophyta > Magnoliopsida > Malvales > Malvaceae > Gossypium > Gossypium sturtianum. The sequence goes on along the minus strand of CM046943.1, from coordinate 30,973,569 downwards.
ACTCGATATGGGCACTACGAGTTTTTAGTGATGTCGTTTGGGTTAACGAATGCACCAGCTGCATTTATAGATATGATGAACCGGGTATTCCAACCCTATCTAGATCGGTTTGTCGTGGTATTCATAGATGATATCTTGGTATATTCGAGGACTGAGGAGGAGCATGATTTGCATCTTCGGAAAGTTCTGCAGATTTTGAGAGAGAAGCAACTATATGCCAAATTCAGCAAGTGTGAATTTTTGTTGAAAGAAGTGACCTTTTTGGGGCACGTTGTCTCTGCTGAGGGGATTAGGGTTGATCCCCGAAAGATCGAAGCTGTATTGGATTGGAAACCACCGAAGTCAATGTCAAAAATTCAAAGTTTTCTGGGTTTGGCTGGGTACTACAGAAGGTTTGTTGAGGGGTTTTCGTTGATTGCTGCACCTTTAGCCAAGTTGCTGCGAAAAGGAGTACCGTTTGTTTGGGCCGATAAGCAACAGGAAATTTTTGAGAAGTTAAAGAAGATTCTGAATGAGGCGCCGGTATTGATTCAGCCTGAGGCTGGGAAAGAATTTGTCGTCTATTGCGATGCATCGCACACAGGTTTGGGTTGTGTGTTAATGCAAGAAGGGAAAGTGGTAGCGTATGCATCTCGACAATTAAGGCCACATGAAGTGAATTATCCTACTCATGACCTGGAGCTAGCTGCAGTAGTGTTCGCCCTAAATATATGGAGACATTACCTGTATAGGGAAAAGTCGGTTATCTATACGGATCACAAGAGTCTGAAATATCTCCTTACTCAGAAGGAGTTGAATTTAAGGCAGCGGAGATGGATTGAATTGTTGAAAGACTATGACTGCTCAATTCAGTATCACCCGGGTAAAGCTAATGTAGTGTCAGATGCGTTGAGTCGTAAGGTGATAATGGATTTGAGGGCAATGTTTGCTCATCTCAGTCTGTATAAAGATGGTAGCTTGTTAGCCGAACTTCAAGTGAAGCCGACTTGGGTAAGTCAGATTAAAGAGAAACAATTATTAGACAAATTGTTAAGTTCTCGACTTCAGCAAGTGGAAGATGGTGAAACAGGGGAGTTTGGTCTGAATAGTGAAGGGGTATTATGCTTTCGTGGAAAGGTTTGTATACCGAAGGACTCCGAGTTGAGACAGATGATTTTACGGGAGGCGCATATTAGCCCTTACGCTATGCATCCCGGTGGAAGTAAGATGTACCGAGATCTGCGGGAACAGTACTGGTGGCCAGGGTTGAAGCGTGAAGTTGCCGATTTTATGAGTAAGTGTTTGACATGCCAGCAGGTGAAGGCGGAACATCAGTTGCCTTCGGGGTTGCTGCAACCAGTGAAGATTCCACTTTGGAAGTGGGAGAGGATAACGATGGATTTCGTTAGTGGGCTACCCGTGACGCTTACGAAGAAAGATTCGGTGTGGGTGACTGTCGATCGGTTGACAAAGTCCGTCCACTTCATACCAGTTCGTGTCGACTATTCATTGCAGAAGTTGGCCAAGCGGTATGTAGCAGAGATTGTGAGGCTACATGGGGGACCGGTGTCTATCATATCACACAGGGACCCTAGGTTTACATAACGATTCTAGAAGGCTTTGCATGAAGCCTTAGGTACAAGGCTGGATTTCAAAGACAAGATGTTTCATCCATGATCGATGGTCGATCGGAAAGGGTAATTCAGATTCTGGAGGACATGTTGAGGGGCTGTGTGCTTGATTTCAGAGGTAGTTGGGAAGATTACTTGCCGCTGGCTGCATTCGCATACAACAATAGCTATCAATCCAGCATTCAGATGGCCCCCTACGAGGTGTTGTATGGTCGTAGGTGTCGTACCCCTACCTGCTGGACAGAGTTAGGTGAACGTCAGTTGTTGGGTCCAGGATTGATCTCAGAGACCGAGGAAAAGGTTAAGTTGATTCGGGCTTGGTTGAAGGAAGCTTCCGATAGGCAGAAATCGTATGCAGACCTGAAGTGTAAGGAAATAGAATTTTCCGTGGGGGATCACGTCTTCTTAAAAGTCTCACCCTGGAAGAAGGTTCTAAGATTTGGAAGGAAGGGCAAGTTGAGCCCCAGATTCATCGGGCCTTACCGAGTGTTGAAACGTGTAGGACCAGTGGCTTATCAGCTTGAGTTACCTCCAGAGTTGAGTCAGATACATAATGTATTCCATGTTTCGATGTTAAGGCGCTATCATTCAGATCCATCTCAAATAGTGCCGGTGGAAGAAATTGAAGTAAGACCCGACCTGTCTTTCGAAGAGGAGCCAGTGCAGATCTTGGATCGGGATGTTAAGGTGTTGAGAAGGAAATTGGTTCCATTGGTTAAAGTGTTATGGCGTAATCACGGTTCAGAGGAAGCCACGTGGGAGCCGGAAGATGTGATGCGACAACAATACCCTCACCTCTTTTAATCAGGTAAATTTCGAGGCCGAAATTTCTTTAAGGGGGTAGAACTGTAACTCCTAGAATTAGGGGTTCTACATTTTGTGCTATTCTACGTGTTTGGCTCGCTCAGCTTGTTATTTAGGTGTGGTTGGGGGTCCTGTGGAGGCTCGGGTTCGAGTCAGAGCGTTGAAAAAATTTTGTTTTTAGGGCACTTAAGAGGGAGAGCTAGTGGAATGTAACACCCCAAACCCGGTCTATGCATTAAGACCAGATTTGACATGTCACACGAAATGAACATACGTAAAGTCTTTTTAAAGATTTAAAGAAAACGGGTTTTTAAAAAAAAAACTTTTTGACGTGGAGTTTATTGAAAACCTAGGTTGATTGGTAAATCTAATAATTTAAGACGTAAGGATTTATGAATTGAAAACTTAGAAAAATTTATTTAATATTCCGAGAAATTAAAAAAAAGAGTTCGAAAGAAATTTTGAAAACAAAGATTTTAAAAGAATTGTTACAGAAAATTTCCGAGTTAAAAATATTTAAGAATGAAACCTTTTTCGCACATATATTTGAGGAAAACGTTTATTTCTATTTTGAAGGAAATTAATTCCGCTTAAGTATTTAAATCATAGTTATAAAATCCATCCACAAGTAAAACATCCATAAAAATTTAACCAGAGGCCTTATTACAACATAACTTAAATAGCAAATAATAAAAAGTACTTAAAGAAATCTGAAATTTAAATAACCCATTATTCGTAGTATGGCCCCCACCGAGTTGTCCATAGCTCAAGTCTCCGTCACTGATCATTACCTGAGAAGAGTAAGGAAAAACGGGGTGAGTTACTTAGAACTCAGTCTGTAAACCACTTACCATCGTTCACTGGGCCAAAATCCAATTTAGCACTTATTGGGCCAAAGCCCAATACAAATATAACATAATAACATGTATTAAATGAATGTAATATGCAATTCCCAAACCAAACCTAATTTCCATCCGCTACACACCACCCGTACCAACCAGCACACCTGTGGGGAGCTTTAGTCACCCACCCCACCAACACACCAAAATAGGCATTAAGCCGTTTATCAATTTGTGGACAAGCCACCAGATTTACAGAGTTTACATGGCATTTGCCATTTTTCAGATTTGTGGCAGAGCCACAAGAATTTTGTAGCAAAGCTACCAGAACTTCTCTTCGTTAATATCCCAACCCATGCAAATCATGTATATAATATGCATATTCATTTACAACAATCCATTCATATAATTATTACGAACAATATGACCCATTATAAAAATTTCAACAATCTGGCCCATATCACCTTTTTGGCCCATATACCAAATATCACATTTGGCCCATATATCAAATATCACATTTGGCCCATATATCAAATATCACATTTGGCCCATATTTCAAATATCACATTTGGCCCATATATCAAATATCACATTTGGCCCATATATCAAATATCACATTTGGCCCATATATCAAATATCACATTTGGCCCATTAAGGGTAATCTCGTAATTTTTACAGTCTTAATACCGATTTCATAGTCTTTACCATTTTAGTAATAATTATGCCATTTTACCCGATGTCACTAACATGCGATTTAATCAAACGATTAACACGATATAATTATCTAACCCATGGAATACGGTGTGAGATTACACACCTGATTACAGTAAGCACTACACTTTCCTGATCGTTGACACCTAAAAATATTTTTAACGCTCGATTAGAACATTAACAGTTATAGTAAATCTATTCTAAGATAAACGATCTAGGATTTTTACCCTCGGAATCGCGAATAACTATGATTTGCCGGTTTTCCCCGGTTGACGGTCCACAACCCGTTGGAAAATCCCAAATAGCTAATGGCTCAGAACTGTGAACAACCTCGAATAGTTGATTCTCACCGGATAAGGGTCCACAACCCGGTGGAAAATCCCGGATTGCCGAAACAACCCTTCGTTTGAATCTAGAGGGGATCGCGAATCCGCTCCTTTTCCGATCACTATTCACCACTCCTTTTGATTCGATCTTGTTTGCCTCCATTGACAATTAAATATTTGTCCAAACTAATATTTCATAATTAAAAACGATCGGTCTTATGAGCGAAGTTAGCTTACCACAAAATCCTTACGTTCACAGGATGAAAATCGAACGATAGAGTCCCTAAGATAAAAATCGGTTAATCACCCTATCTTTAATAAGTAATATGGAATCCTTGAAGGAAATCCTTACCTTAGATTTTTGGACCGAATCCTAATGATAACACGATGACTTCGGACACTCCAAGTTTCGGCCTTCCACTAAATTTCTATGATAGAGAAAAAGAGATTCGAATAAGATATGGTATGATGATGGTCTCGATCCAAAAAGGCCATCCCACAACAAAGTATAGATTCGGCACAATGGATAAGGTGAAATAAAAATACCAAAATGTTGAAACTAGCCACTTACCGATTGATCAAAGTGAGAGTAGAAAAAATGATTGAGAAGGAGATATGTGTGTGATAGAAGATTCGGCTATGGTGGAAAAATTGAAGAGGATGATGCTTAATGACATTCGGCCATGGTGAATATTAAGGAGGGAATGATGTTTGAGAGATTTTTTGCAAGAAGAAAAAGAAGAAGAAAGGTATAAGAAAATAAGGTGTTTAGGCTTCGGTTCTTTTCAAGAATGGAAGATGAACAAAGAAGAAACTTTGAGACTAGTGTGCATTCGGCAAAGAAGAAAAGAAGAGAAAAGAAAAATGGCCCTTCAAGGTTATGTGGTTTCGGCACCAAGAGAAAACTGGTTTGGAGAGAATGAACAAATAAGACTGAAATGGTCAAAAAAATAAAATGGCCAAAAGAAATCAAATGTTTACCTATTGCACAAGGTACATTCGGCTAGGGATAGGAAATTAGAGAGAAAATTGTAGAAAAGAAAAGCTATTGACAACACCAAAAGCCAAAATGAAAAAGTGACCAACTAGCACCTAAACCTTACCAAAAGCCAACAAAAATTCGGCCACCCCCCTAGCCCCTAAAACCGTCCAAGTACATGGCCAAATGGTCAAAGTTTGTCCACCCCAAACTTTCCAAAACATTTTCCTTGCTATAAGCCTTGTGTTCCCCCTACATACCTTTTCCATTTGATTCCCTTCCTTAAGTTAAAACTTGCCTTTTCTCTTAGCCACCTTACCATAAAAATAAAAGTCCAACTTACCATATGTACTAGGCTTGACCGACACTATGAGGAAGGAAAGCATAAAAATAAAATTCATGCACACCAAGGGATTCGAACTCCTTCCCTCAAGGAACACACATGGCACCATATCCCCTTTACTAATTGCTCAATTATGCTAACTTTTTACCACCTGATTACCTTAAGCTTTAAGGTCACTTATTCCATTTCCTTAAAGTACTAAATACAAAAAATTATTCAAATCCAAAATAAATCTTGAGCCTTCTCAGGACTAAATAAACACACACATTGGATAATTAAACTATTTGAGTACCAAAATAATGTAACATATAAAAACTCAAATTTTAGGATGTTACAATTCTACCCCCTAACAAAAAAAAAATTCGTCCTCGAAATTTACCTGGTTAAAAGATGTGAGGGTATTGCTGTCGAATTGCATCCTCAGGCTCCCACGTAGCTTCCTCTGCTCCGTGATTTTGCCATAGAACCTTAACAAACCAGATCGACTTCTTTCTTAGCACCTTAACATCTCGATCTAAAATTTTCCTTTGGTTCTTCCTCGAACGACAAGTCGGGCCTTAACTCAACTTCTCTCCGGTACTATGTGAGACGAATCCGATCGATAACGCCTCAACGTAGAGACGTAGAAAACACTATGAATCTGACTCAACTCCGGAGGTAACTCAAGCTAATAAGCCACTGGTCCTACCCGCTTCAACACACGATACGGTCTGATGAACCTAAGGCTCAACTTGCCCTTCCTTCCAAATCTGAAGATCTTCTTCCAAGGTGAGACCTTTAGAAAGACCTGATCTCCCACCGCAAACTCAATATCCTTACGCTTCAGATCCGCATACGATTTCTGTCTATCCGAAGCTTCCTTTAACCTTGTCCGAATTACTTTTACCTTTTCCTTCGTCTCTGATATCAATTCAGGACCCAATAACTGTCGTTCCCCCAATTCAGTCCAACAAGTAGGAGTACGACACCTACGACCATACAATGCCTCATAAGGTGCCATCTGGATGCTGGATTGATAGCTATTGTTATACGCAAACTCCGCCAACGGTAGAAAATCCTCCCAACTACCTCTGAAGTCAATCACACAACCCCTTAACATGTCTTCCAAAATCTGAATTACTCTTTCCGACTGACCATCTGACTGAGGATGAAAAGCCGTGCTGAAATTTAACTTTGTTCCCAAAGCTTCATGCAAAGCTTTCCAAAACCGTGATGTAAACCTAGGGTCCCTGTCCGAAATAATAGACACTGGTACCCCATGTAACTTCACGATCTCCGCTACATACAACTTGGCCAACTTCTGAAGTGAGAAATCCGTACGAATAGGTAGAAAATGGGCAGTCTTCGTCAATCGATCCACTATTACCCAGACGGAATCTTTCTTAGTAGGCGATAAGGGTAACCCACTAACAAAGTCCATCGTTATCCGTTCCCATTTCCATAATGGAATCTTCACCGATTGTAGCAATCCCGACGGCAATTGATGTTCTGCCTTCACTTGTTGACAAGTTAAGCACTTACCCACGAAATCAGTAACCTCCCGCTTCAACCTTGGCCACCAAAACTGTTCACGGAGGTCTCGATACATCTTATTTCCCCCGAGGTGCATAGCATAGGGGCTACTATGCGCCTCTCGCAGAATCATTAGTCTCAAATCCGAATCCTTGGGCATACAAATTCTTCCGCGAAAACACAGTACTCCATCCTTATTCAATCCAAAATCCCCTGTTACACCACTTTCAACTTGTTGAATTAAGGGACCCAACTTTTCGTCTGATAACTGCTTCTCCTTGATCTGTTCTAACCACATAGGCTTCTCCTGAAGTTCCGCTAGCAAACTACCATCTTCATACAAACTAAGATGAGCAAACATTGCTCTCAACTCCGATATCACCTTACGACTCAACGTGTCTGCCACCACGTTAGCCTTTCCAGGATGATACTCAATTGAGAAGTCATAATCCTTCAACAGCTCTATCCATCTCCACTGTCTTAAGTTCAACTCCTTTTGGGTAAGGAGGTACTTCAGACTTTTATGATCCGTATAAATGATCGACTTCTCATCGTACAGGTAGTACCTCCAAATTTTCAAAGCAAAAACCACCGCAGCCAACTCCAAATCATGAGTAGGATAATTGACTTCGTGCGGCCTTAACTGACGAGATGCATAAGCCACCACTTTACCACCTTGCATCAACACACATCCCAAGCCCGTGTGTGACGCATCGCAGTAAACAATAAACTCTTTTCCAGCCTCAGGTTGAATCAATACGGGCGCTTCCGTCAGAATCTTCTTCAATTTCTCAAAACTCTCTTGTTGCTGATCTGACCACACAAATGGTACTCCCTTGCGCAACAGTTTAGTTAGAGGTGCTGCAATCAACGAAAACCCCTCAACGAAATGCCTGTAGTAACCAGCCAACCCTAGGAAACTCTGAATTTCAGCCACTGACTTCGGTGGTTTCCAATCCAACACATCCTCTACTTTCCGGGGATCAACTCTAATTCCTTCGGCCGACACAACATGTCCTAAGAAAGTCACTTCCTTCAGCCAAAATTCACACTTACTGAACTTGGCATAAAGTTGCTTTTCCCGCAATATTTGCAATACTATCCGAAGATGTGAATCATGCTCTTCTTCATTCTTCGAATATACCAAGATGTCATCTATGAACACCACCACAAATCGGTCTAAATAGGGTTGGAAGACCCGGTTCATCATGTCCATAAATACAGCTGGTGCATTAGTCAACCCAAACGGCATCACCAAGAACTCGTAGTGTCTATAATGAGTTCGAAACATTGTCTTATAAATATCCGCCTCCTTGACCTTAAGCTGGTGATAACCCGATCTCAAATCTATTTTCGAGAAAACTGAAGCTCCTCGCAGTTGATCGAACAGGTCATCGATTCTCGGTAACGGATACCTATTCTTGATCATCAACTTATTCAACTGTCTATAATCGATGCACATACGCATCGACCTATCCTTCTTCTTGACGAACAAGACCGGTGCTCCCCACGGTGACACACTCGGTCGAATGAAGCCCCGATCCAACAACTCCTGAATTTGAGCCTTAAGCTCCGCTAACTCCTTCGGCGCCATCCTATAAGGAGCAATGGACACCGGAGCTGCTCCGCAAAAGCTCAATGCCAAAACTCTACTTCTGGCCCGGGAGGTAAACCCGAAAGTTCCTCGAGAAAAACATCTGAAAATTCTTTCACCGTTCTAACACCTTCCACTGATAATTCCTTGACATCCAAAGCACAAATAAAGGCTAGGAATGCTCCATACCCTTTTCGCACCAACTTTTCTGCTTTTAAAGCAGATATCACATTTGCTAAATAGTTTCTCCGTTCGCCCATCATCACCACTTCCTTATCTTCCAAAGTCCTTATCGACATCCGCTTTGCAGCACAATCCAAGTGCGCATGGTGCTTCACCAACCAGTCCATGCCCAAAATAAGGTCGAACTCTCCGAAAGGTAGTTCCATCAAATTCGCCAAAAATATTTATCTTTAAATTTCTAAGGGCACGTCTCTAAACAATTTATCCACTATCACAGACTGTCCTAAAGGACTAATTACCGTCATCTTTCTATCAGTAATCTCAGAACTAATGTTCAAACTTCCAGATGTAGCACTAGCAACATACGAATGGGTAGATCCGATATCTATCAAGGCGTGAATGTGTACATCGAGATGAAAACGCATCATTATCACATCAGGTGTATCGCCGTCCTCTCGGCATCTGACCGCATTAACTAACCTTGGCTGCCTCGCCTTCGCATTACCCCTGAAGCCATTACCTCTACCCGGTGCGCCTTGACCTCGACCTGCGCCATTACCACCTCGACCTGGTCCACGGCCCCTCGGTGGCTGTTGAGCACCTCTAGCTGGCTGTGTATCAGGGTTACGAGCTTCCTGAGTCAGAGCAGTCCGTCGATGACAATTCTTAAGCTGATGATCCTTAGAACCACATTTGAAACACCCACCGGTTCTCTTCCAGCATTCACCAGGGTGTCGTCTTCCACAGTCAGCACATGATTGAATCTGATTGGTAGCAACAGGTGCTCTAGCTTGAGCTGGCTCATCATTCCTGGGCCTCTTTTGGAACCTTTTAGCAGAACCCGAGCACTTAATGTCCCTCTTGCCTCTGCCTCTGTCTCTTTCTCGATTCTGACTCTCGGAGTTCTTAGCCTCTTCAGCTATTTTGGCTTTCTCCACAAGCGTGGTGAAAGTCCTTTCTTGTTGTGGGGCTATCAGTACCCGCAACTCATCATTCAACCCGTCCTCAAAATGCACACAGCATTCATGGTCAGTTGGCACTATAGTCCAAGCATAACGACTCAAACGTAGAAATTCTGCTTCGTAAGTGGCCACCGTCTTATTTCCTTGAACCAGATTAATGAATTCCTTCCTTCGGGCATCCATATAGCTTGCCCCGACATACTTTCCTTGGAATGCAGTTTTGAAGAAATCCCAAGTAACACGATCGGCCTGGGTGCCCTCCCGAACAGTAAGCCACCATTGATACGCCTCATCTCTCAACAAGGACATAGCTCCTCTCAGTTTCTGCTCTGCGGTGCACTCTAAGTCGTCCATGATCCGCTCCACAGCCTCGAGCCAATACTCTGCGACATTTGGGGCTACTCCCGAGATACCCCTAAAAGTCTCAGCACCATTTCATCTGAGTCGCTCCGATATTGACCCACGAGCTACTGGCCCTGATCTAGCCCCAGCAACCCTTTCCAAGACTCGTAACATTGCTTGGGACAGAGCAATATCTTCTCTCATACGGTCATGTGATCCATTATTCGACATGTGTGACGCCGGCAAGGCCCATTTTCGATATATGTCCTGACGCTTCAGACGCAACCCTAGCACCTCGACCCCTACCACGGCCACGTCTACCACGTCCACGTCCTCTAGCGCTCATTTTGAGTATTTCGGTTTAGTCTGATTACAAGTTTTATGAATCAGTATACTATTTCAGTGTTTATTAACGATATTTTATGAGATATAAGAAGTATAGTTGTTTTCGCAAACACATCCTATAGTCTCAATCTCTATAGTTTCCACACCTAAAACTAAAAGTTCTAGAGTGTTCCTATAGTCATATCACAATAATAAGAATTATTCAATTCACTTACTTGACTTGGTGCCGGATACTCATGGTGTCATACTACCTTTAAAAACATAAGTTCTATAATTCAAAACAGTTTTGAACCATAAATGTTTTTGAACCCAAACCACAGCCGAGTTTTGAACCAGGCTCTGATACCATAAAATGTAACACCCCAAACCCGGTCTATGCGTTAAGACCAAATTTGACATGTCACACGAAATGAACATACGTAAAGTCTTTTTAAAGATTTAAAAAAACGGGTTTTTAAAACAAACTTTTTGACGTGGAGTTTATTGAAAATCGAGGTTGATTGGTAAATCTAATAATTTAAGACGTAAGGATTTATAAATTGAAAACTTAGAAAAATTTATTTAATATTCCGAGAAATTTAAAAAAAAAGAGTTCGAAAGAAATTTTGAAAACAAAGATTTTAAAAGAATCATTATGTAAAATTTACGAGTTAAAAATATTTAAGAATGAAACTTTTTCACACGTATATTTGAGGAAAACATTTATTTCTATTTTGAAGGAAATTAATTCTGCTTAAGTATTTAAATCATAGTTATAAAATCCATCCACAAGTAAAATATCCATAAAAATTTAACCAGAGGCCTTATTACAACATAACTTAAATAGCAAATAATAAAAAGTACTTAAAGAAATCCGAAATTTAAATAACCCATTATTCGTAGTATGGCCCCCACCGAGTTGTCCATAACTCAAGTCTCCGTCACTGATCATTACCTGAGAAGAGTAAGGAAAATCGAGGTAAGTTACTTAGAACTTAGTGTGTAAACCCCTTACCATCGTCCACGGGGGCAAAATCCAATTTAGCACTTATTGGGCCAAAGCCCAATACAAATATAACATAATAATATGTATTAAATGAATGTAATATGCAATTCCCAAACCAAACCTAATTTCCATCCGCTACACACCACCCGTACCAACCAGCACACCTGTGGGGAGCTTTAGTCACCCACCCCGCCAACACACCAAAATAGGCATTAAGCCGTTTATCAATTTGTAGACAAGCCACCAGATTTACAGAGTTTACATGGCATTTTCCATTTTTCAGATTTGTGGCAGAGCCACCAGAATTTTGTAGCAAAGCTACAAGAACTTCTCTTCGTCAATATCCCAACCCATGCAAATCATGTATATAATATGCATATTCATTTATAACAATCCATTCATATAATTATTACGAACAATATGGCCCATTATAAAAATTTCCACAATCTGGCCCATATCACCTTTTTGGCCCATATACCAAATATCACATTTGGCCCATATATCAAATATCACATTTGGCCCATATATCAAATATCACATTTGGCCCATATTTCAAATATCACATTTGGCCCATATATCAAATATCACATTTGGCCCATATATCAAATATCACATTTGGCCCATTAAGGGTAATCTTGTAATTTTTACAGTCTTAATACCGATTTCATAGTCTTTACCATTTTAGTAATAATTATGCCATTTTACCCGATGTCACTAACATGCGATTTAATCAAACGGTTAACACGATATAATTATCTAACCCATGGAATACGGCGTGAGATTACACACCTGATTACGGTAAGCACTACACTTTCCTGATCGTTGACACCTAAAAATATTTTTAACGCTCGATTAGAACATTAACACTTATAGTAAATCTATTCTAAGATAAACGGTCTAGGATTTTTACCCTCGGAATCGCGAATAACTATGATTTGTCGGTTTTCCCCGGTTGACGGTCCACAACCCGTTGGAAAATCCCGAATAGCTAATGGCTCAGAACTGCGAACAACCTCGAATAGTTGATTCTCACCGGATGAGGGTCCACAACTCGGTGGAAAATCCCGGATTGCCGAAATAGCCATTCGTTTGAATCTAGAGGGGATCGCGAATCCGCTCCTTTTCCAATCAATATTCACCACTCCTTTTAATTCGATCTTGTTTGCCTCCATTGATAATTAAATATTAGTCCAAACTAATATTTCGTAATTAAAAACGATTGGTCTTATGAGCGAAGTCAGCTTACCATAAAATCCTTACGTTCACAGGATGAAAATCGAACGATAGAGTCCCTAAGATAAAAATTGGTTAATCACCCTATCTTTAATAAGTAATATGGAATCCTTGAAAGAAATCCTTACCTTAGATTTTTGGACCGAATCCTAATGATAACACGATGACTTCGGACACTCCAAGTTTCGGCCTTCCACTAAATTTCTATGGAAAAAGAGATTCGAATAAGATATGGTATGATGATGGTCTCGATCCAAAAAGGCCATCCCACAGCAAAGTATAGATTCGGCACAATGGATAAGGTGAAATAAAAATACCAAAATGTTGAAACTAGCCACTTACCGATTGATCAAAGTGAGAGTAGAAAAAATGATTGAGAAGGAGATATGTGTGTGATAGAAGATTCGGCTATGGTGGAAAAATTGAAGAGGATGATTCTTAATGGCATTCGGCCATGGTGAATATTAAGGAGGGAATGATGTTTGAGAGATTTTTTGCAAGAAGAAAAAGAAGAAGAAAGGTATAAGAAAATAAGGTGTTTAGGTTTCGGTTCTTTTCAAGAATGGAAGATGAACAAAGAAGAAACTTTGAGACTAGTGTGCATTCGGCAAAGAAGAAAAGAAGAGAAAAGAAAAATGGCCCTCCAAGGTTATGTGGTTTCGGCACCAAGAGAAAAATGGTTTGGAGAGAATGAACAAATAAGACCGAAATGGTCAAAAAAATAAAATGGCCAAAAGAAAGCAAATGTTTACCTATTGCTCAAGGTACATTCGGCTAGGGAGAGGAAATTAGAGAGAAAATTGTAGAAAAGAAAAGCTATTGACAACACCAAAAGCCAAAATGAAAAAGTGACCAACTAGCACCTAAACCTTACCAAAAGCCAACAAAAATTCGACCACCCCCTAGCCCCTAAAACTGTCCAAGTACATGTCCAAATGGTCAAAGTTTGGCCACCCCAAACTTTCCAAAACATTTTCTTTGCTATAAGCCTTGTGTTCCCCCTACATACCTTTTCCATTTGATTCCCTTCCTTAAGCTAAAACTTGCCTTTTCTCTTAGCCACCTTACCATAAAAATAAAAGTCCAACTTACCATATGTACTAGGCTTGACCGACACTATGAGGAAGGAAAGCATAAAAATAAAATTCATGCACACTAAGGGATTCGAACTCCTTCCCTCAAGGAACACACATGGCGCCATATCCCCTTTACTAATTGCTCAATTATGCTAACTTTTTACCACCTGATTACCTTAAGCTTTAAGGTCACTTATTCCATTTCCTTAAAGTACTAAATACCAAAAATTATTCAAATCCAAAATAAATCCCGAGCCTTCTCAGGACTAAATAAACACACACATTGGATAATTAAACTGGCTGAGTACCAAAATAATGTAACATATAAAAACTCAAATTTTAGGATGTTACATAGAAGCAGGCCTTAAGGATATTTATTTGTGTTTGATGTCAGGCGTCACTGGTAGAGCAAGGGGGGAAGGAGTTCGAATCCCATCTGCTGCATTATGGAGCTTTAATTTTTGTGCTCAAGGAGGGGAAGAGGTGGCTTTCGGCTGGGACTCTACCTAGGTGGTTGTTGAATGGGTCAAAGGTTTTCAAATGGATAGAGGAGAGGAGCTTGGGGAGTTTGAATTGGTCAATCAATTCGAAATGGGAGATGGAGAGTGAATAGAGGAGAAAAATAAGGGATTTGGAGAGGGTAGATGAGAGTTGGCCGAATGTGGGAGTTGTGGGGGGAGAATTTTGGCTATGTGATGTAGTTGGCTAGGGAATTTCGGCATTTTGGTGTGTGATAGCAAAACCGAACCATTTAGTGGAATGTGCTGAATTTTATAATTTCTTTAGCTTTTCTATTTGACGAGGTGGCGTTTTACTCTTAAGGCATTTCGGGTTTGTTACTCATTTTTGGTGCTTGTGCTGAATCTCTCAAACTTTCCTCTCTATCTTTTCTTTTCATTTGGGTGATAGCCGAATTTCAACTCTTCTCCTACTTCTTTTGTTTCTTTCTTTCCTTCTTAGCACCTCTATTTCTTTCATCTCTTGACCGAACCATTTTCTTCCACACCCTTCCATTTTCTTTGACTCTCTATACCTAAGTCGAATCACTCTTCTTCTACACCCTTTTCTCCATAGCCGTGTAACACCCCAAACCCGGCCCATTCGTTACGACAGAATTTGAGATGCCACTGCGGAAAAACGTTTGAAGACTGATTTCACTTTTGGGAAAAACATTAAAAATTTTGTCATTTGAAAACCATGTCCAATTAAAAATTCTAAATAATATAAGCTTGACAAAAATATCCAAATTAAAAGCACTTCCAAATAATAATTTAATGGTTGTCTAGCTTAAACATAATAAAAATGCTCAAATAGAAATACTTAAATACTTTAACTGGGCCTTATTACAATAAATAATTAAACAAAAGTTCTTAGTAATAAATGAATAAAATAAAGAAGATGTCTTCAGATGGGCCACATCGTATCCACTCCAACCCGGTCCAATCACCACGAATCATCTCGCAATGTTTAATAAAAATTGGGTGAGTCATACTGCACTCAGTGTGTAATTAATCCACCGAATTCCACCCACATGTTAACCACATATTAACCCATATATCGATAACAAATATCATATTCACATGTTAACACATTCTGGGCTTGGCCCATATTCATATCACATTCATCTAATAGGGTAGTTAACCACATAATTTCCACATACTGGGCTTGGCCCATTTCATCATCAACCCATATGACAGATAATGAGTTTATGCAAAGTGCACCCAACCCAACCTAGGGTCCATCCGTTACACCTACCCACAGACCCCCGCCAAGCCCGTGGCTAATCCACCGATCAACTAAGTGATCCCACATATCTTACCTTGGTAGACTTGCTGCTCAAGGCCGTGGCTAAGCCACTGATCACCTAAGTGATCCCACATATCATTCACCCACGGTGATGCACACATACTATCAACTGCCGAGATGTGGCACCTAGCCAACACCTCCCTTGATAAAGCACATAGCTAACATCAAGCGCTAATGTAGCACAAGGCTAACATTAGACCATGTACATAAAGTACACCCATACCTTCTTTCATATCATATCCCACCGATGCACATGCCACATAAAATAATGATACAATGTAATGATGCATGAGCATGTTCATCAAGCATATTATCACATATTCATATTAATAATCACATATCATCAGTTTGGTACTTACCGGATTATCGACATACCCTCTTGAGGGTATCCTTATCACAATTTCCATCGCACTAGTTAGCACATTCATAATACATACACATTTCACATACATATCATATACCCGAGAAAACGGTGGGTTAATCACACACCGATCACTTGGAGAACTATGCTTTCGATCATCGATGCTATCACTAGGCGATACTACGGCTATTTGCCTACTTTCTTGTTCAAGTGGTCCACACCCCGGTGGCCAATCCCTAACCGCCGAGACAGATCTCTTCTTAAACTTCGGGATAGGGACCTTCCTTTCCTTCTTGAATGGTATTCGCCTCCATCAACACACTTAATCGAATAATCGATTTAATCATCAATATACGAATTCTTAACCAAATATCCACAACTTATCATACTTACCGAAAGGGTCTTGAAATCCCGAAAAGCTTGATCTAATGCTTAGATCCCTAATCCCTACATTTGCTTAAGCACCTACTACTTTAATAAAAAGCCATTCGCCATAAATCCAAATCCTAGTAGGATTAGTATACTTAAACTTACCTTGTTGCCGTTTGACTTAAGAATCAAGTCTTGAAATCTCGCTATACTCTTCTTGCATTCGCCAAGCATTGAATCAATTAACTTGGTTAGTTTTCGCTTTTGAATAATTAATGAACACATATATTTACCAAACATGGCCTTGGCCGAATGCTATAGACACTTGCCTTGTGGATTTTAAATCTCAAACTCACCGAATAACTAGGGAACACGTGGCCTATGGTGTACCTTCGAAAAGAACTTCTCCTTCCTTGTAGTCGACACTTAGTAAATCCCGAAAGATCTCTTCAAAGTTTGGCAACAAGATATTAATGGGGTTAGTCCTATATTTCGACAAATCTTAAGAAAAAGGATGAAACCGAATGAGATCTTACCCTTACTTGAAGAAATCGATTGCACCTTCACTTCAACCGTCAGAGATTCAAAGCTATGGCTAGATGATGATCTCACAACTTTCGGCTTTTGGAGGATTAGAAAGAAAAGAGAAGGAAGAATAAAGATGGAGGATTCTGCCATGGCTTCTAATGGAGAGGAAAATATTCGGCTAGGTTCCAACAATTACTTAATTTCGGCTTGACAAAAGAAAAGAAAGAAAAGAAGAGAAGAGAGCACTAAGAATTCGGCAGAGAAAGGAGGAAGCACAAATTGATGAGTAGCCCTCCTTCCTTCCTTTTATAGCCGAAATTATCATCTAAGGAGTCCCTTACTTGGCCACCACTCCTCTATCCGATAACTTTATCCTTTAATTATCACTTAAAATAAAAGATAATTCAAAGCAACTATCCTTACTTAGCCAAAATTATTAAACTCAAAGTCCCTTACTTGGCCATCACTTCTCCCTTATTTTCCTCTTTATCTCTTTATTCAAATTAAAAGAATTTAATCCAACAATTATCTCTTGAAAATAATGATAAATAAATCCTTTATTTATCCACTATTTATAAAATAATAAAAGCTCTTAATTTATAGCCATGTGCCGTCCACCTCTCTGCTCCTTGTAGCAAAACAAAATTTCTTTTATTTGCTTCCCATGTGACTTGAACTTAGGCCCATTCCTGTTGCATATGGCGCCATTTCCATAGGCCCTAAGTGGCATCTTGCACCACTTTTCCAAGCCTTTTGTGTGTCAAATTTCACAAACTTTTCTTTTAAGGCCACCTTGCCTTAATTTCCCCTTTTAAACCTTAAAACTCGTCATTTCTAGGTCATTTCTAAGTTTCCAAAAATTTTCGATCGGCTCTGTAAACTTGACATTTCCTTACATTTCCAAGTTTCCAAAAATGTTCACTTTCCATTTTCCTTACATTTCCTAGTTTCCAAAAATGTTCACCTTCCATTTTTAAACTTAGCATTTCCATACATTTTCAGTTTCCAAAATGTTCATTTCTAACTTATTTTCGCTCATTTTCTGGGTTTCCAAAAATATTCAAAATTTATTCATAATACTTAAAACATGTCACTTCATACAATTAAACCGAAAATGCATAGGCCCTTTTCAGGATGTTACAGTTCTACCCTCCTTAAAAATAATTTCATCCGAAATTACTTATTAACGAATAATCGTACATCTTAACTCACCGCACTACGCTTTATGCCGCGCACTGATCTTAATAGAACCATCATACTTTCTAGGCACAGTCTCTAAGTTCACGCCCCTAGAACTCATTTCTAACATCGCGATTTAACTGATTAAAAGTTTTATGCATCGAAATTTTGTTCCATCGATTATTCGCGAACAGCTTTATGAAAAAATGTTCGTAAGTAGTTCTTTCAATCAACCAAAGTTTCTAGTTCAAGTTCACTACTCTAACTCGTGGAGTCACATTCACATTCATAAGCAGAGACACATTCATTTTTCCATGAAGTCACATTCATTCACAACATCATTCACTACACTTTTATGGCCATTCCATCCATTTCCCTACCTGTGGGTAATTTCGTCTTTTTCCCTACAGGGTATTTTGGTAATAAATCGGGTCAATTGAAAATATTTTTCAAATTAAAGGTATTTTTTAATTTACAAAATCTCTGGGTTATTTTGTTTTCCAAATCGAGGTGTTGCAAAAATTTCAAAAATCGAGGTTATTTTGTAATTTTGGAAGTCGTAAGCGATTCCATAAATTTTCCAAATCACGGTATCTTGTTATTTGTAAAACAGAAGTTTTTGGTATTTTTGTAAAGTAGAAATATTGTAGCAAACGTCGAGGGTATTTTTGAAAATCTTAAGAACTAAGGGTATTTTAGTAATTTATAATACATGGGCATTTTTGTAATTTTGTAAATCGGAGATATTTTGGAGAAATTTTTACAATAATCTTTTACTACAATTAAAAGGGTAATTTAGGGTTTTTAAAACTAGGGTTTTTATCATGGCTAGTCCCTTTCGGGTTTTAATTATCGAGTTTGGCCCGTGAATAAGTCCTCTTGGTTAGGGTGAACCGTAGCTACGCACCATGTAGAATTCGAGTAAAGAGGAGGTGAGTCACTAGGACCGCTAAATACCAAGCTCTTCATCGAATCCACTCCTAGACATGGGCACAACATGATTTGCCATACCCTAGCTCGGCGACTTACTTCACAGTTTGTTTAATAGTCCTTAAGTCTTATGCATGTGTTTGAGTGCACTAGCCCTAGGGTTCAATAGCCCTAATATTCTAATCTACGAGCCCAAATAAGCCCATAAAGTTCACATAAACAAGTCACTTCAATAATTAGAAGTACTTACTGGGTGGACTTCTGAGGGCCGAGATACAAAGTGCCATGCCGAATAACTCGAAAAGTTTATGAAAGCCCATACTTTTGAAAAGCCCATCTTTGGAAAAAATTATTTTTGGACCCAAAACCTCAAGGCCGAAGTTTTGAACCGGCTCGATACCAATTTGTAACACTCAAACCTGGCCCATCATTCACGACCGAATTTGAGATGCCATCATGGAAAAACGCTTGAAGACCGATTTCACTTTGGAAAAATTAAAAATTTTTCATTTGAAAACCATGTCCAATTAAAAATTCTAAATAATATAAGCTTGACAAAAATATCCAAATTAAAAGCACTTCCAAATAATAATTTAATGGTCGTCTAGCTTAAACATAATAAAAATGCTCAAATAGAAATACTTAAATACTTTAATCGGGCCTTATTACAATAAATAATTAAACAAAAGTTCTTAGTAATAAAATGAATAAAATAAAGAAGATGTCTTCTCAGATGGGCCACCTCGTATCCACTCCAACCCGGTCCAATCACCACTAATCATCTGCGATGTTTAATAAAAATTGGGTGAGTCATACAGCACTACGCACTCGGTGTGTAATTAATCCACCGAATTCCACCCACATGTTAACCACATATTAACCCATATATCGATAACAAATATCATATTCACATGTTAACACTTTCTGGCTTGGCCCATATTCATATCACATTCATCTAATAGGGTAGTTAACCACATAATTTCCACATATCGGGGCTTGGCCCATTTCATCATCAACCCATATGATGAGATAATGAGTTTATGCAAAGTGCACCCAACCCAACCTAGGGTCCATCCGTTACACCTACCTTAGCACTTCGCTCAAGCCCGTGGCTAATCCACCGATCAACTAAGTGATCCCACATATCTTACCTTGGCAGACTTTGCTGCTCAAGGCCGTGGCTAAGCCACCGATCACCTAAGTGATCCCACATATCATTCACCCACGGTGATGCACACAACTATCAACCGCCGAGATGTGGCACCTAGCTAACACCTCCCTTGATGAAGCACATAGCTAACATCAAGCGCTAATGTAGCATAAGGCTAACATTAGACCACGTACATAAAGTACACCCATACCTTCTTTCATATCATATCCCACCCATGCACATGCCACATAAAATAATGATACAATGTAATGATGCATGAGCATGTTCATCAAGCATATTATCACATATTCATATTAATAATCACATATCATCGTGTTTGGTACTTTAATGGATTATCGACATACCCCTTGAGGGTATCCTTATCACAATTTCCACTCGCACTAGTTAGCACATTCATAATACATACACATTTCACATACATATCATATACCGGAAAACGGTGGGTTAATCACACACCGATCACTTGGAGAACTATGCTTTCGACATCGATGCTATCACTAGGCGATACTACGGCTATTTGCCTACTTTCTTGTTGTTCGACGCTGGTCCACACCCGGTGGCCAATCCCTAACTCGCCGAGACAGATCTCTTTCTTAAACTTCGGGATAGGGACCTTCCTTTCCCTTCTTGAATGGTATTCGCCTCTATCAACACACTTAATCGTAACAATCGATTTAATCATCAATATACGAATTCTTAACCAAATATCCACAAATTATCATACTTACCGAAAGGGTCTTGAAATCTGAAAAGCTTGATCTAATGCTTAGATCCTTAATCCCTACATTTGATTAAGCACCTACTACTTTAATAAAAAGCCATTCACCATAAATCCAAATCCTAGTAGGATTAGTATACTTAAACTTACCTTGTTGCCATTTGACTTAAGAATCAAGTCTTGAAATCTCTCTGCTATACTCTTCTTGCATTCGCCAAGCATTGAATCAATTAACTTGGTTAGTTTTCGCTTTTGAATAATTAATGAACACATATATTTACCAAACATGGCCTTGGCCGAATGCTATAGACACTTACCTTATGGATTTTAAATCCCAAACTCACCGAATAACTAGGGAACACGTGGCCTATGGTGTACCTTCTGAAAAGAACTTCTCCTTCCTTGTAGTTGACACTTAGTAAATCCCAAAGATCTCTTCAAAGTTTCTAAGCAACAAGATATTAATGGGGTTAGTCCTAGATTTGGTAAATCTTAAGAAAAAGGATGAAACCGAATGAGATCTTACCCTTACTTGAAGAAATCGATTACACCTTCACTTCAACCTTCAGAGATTCAAAGCTATGGCTAGATGATGATCTCACAACTTTCGCTTTTGGAGGATTAGAAAGAAAAGAGAAGGAAGAATAAAGATGGAGGATTTGGCCATGGCTTCTAA
Source organism: Gossypium sturtianum (assembly GCA_025698515.1). NCBI lineage: Eukaryota > Viridiplantae > Streptophyta > Magnoliopsida > Malvales > Malvaceae > Gossypium > Gossypium sturtianum. The sequence goes on along the minus strand of CM046943.1, from coordinate 30,951,987 downwards.
TGGAGAGGAAAATATTCAGCTAGGTTCCAACAATTACTTAATTTCTGGCTTGACAAAAGAAAAGAAAGAAAAGAAGAGAAGAGAGCACTAAGAATCTAGCAGAGAAAGGAGGAAGCACAAATTGATGAGTAGCCCTCCTTCCTTCCTTTTATAGCCGAAATTATCATCTAAGGAGTCCCTTACTTGGCCACCACTCCTCTATCTGATAACTTTATCATTTAATTATCACTTAAAATAAAAGATAATTCAGCAACTATCCTTACTTAGCCGAAATTATTAAACTCAAAGTCCCTTACTTGGCCATCACTTCTCCCTTATTTTCCTCTTTATCTCTTTATTCAAATTAAAAGAATTTAATCCAACAATTATCTCTTGAAAATAATGATAAATAAATCCCTTATATATCCACTATTTATAAAATAATAAAAGCTCCTAATTTATAGCCATGTGCCGTCCACCTCTCTCCTCCTTGTAGCAAAACAAAATTTCTTTTATTTGCTTCCCATGTGACTCGAACTTAGGCCCATTCCTCTTGCATATGGCGCCATTTCCATAGGCCCTAAGTGGCATCTTCTGACCACTTTTCCAAGCCCTGCTTTGTGTGTCAAATTTCACAAACTTTTTCTTTTAAGGCCACCTTGCCTTAATTTCCCCTTTTAAACCTTAAAACTCGTCATTTCTAGGTCATTTCTAAGTTTCCAAAAATTTTCGATCGGCTCTGTAAACTTGACATTTCCTTACATTTCCAAGTTTCCAAAAATGTTCACTTTCCATTTTCCTTACATTTCCTAGTTTCCAAAAATGTTCACCTTCCATTTTTAAACTTAACATTTCCATACATTTTCAGGTTTCCAAAAATGTTCATTTCTAACTTATTTTCGCTCATTTCTGGGTTTCCAAAAATATTCAAAATTTATTCATAATACTTAAAACATGTCACTTCATACAATTAAACCGAAAATGCATAGGCCCTTTTCAGGATGTTACAAGTCGAACCTCAGCTTGCCCACTTGCTTTTCTTTTCGTTTTGTTTCTTCTTGTTCTATTCTTCTAGTCGAAACTTGCTTCTCATCATTCTCTCTTTTTGCATCTTCTTCTATACCATTCACCATTAGCCGATCATTTGGTGGACTGAAGCTTGAGGGTTTGTTGGTTGCCGAATCATATCTTTCCCTTCGATTCATCATTGGTGTTAAGTGCCGAATCTCCTTTTTTTTTTCTTTCGAATATTAGACCGAACCTCTGTCTCTCTCTCAACTCATCTCTGATTCGAGGACGAATCGGTGGTTGTGTGGTTCCTCATTTATTAAGGTAAGGAGTTCTCTTTTATTCGATTTCATTCCTCTTTCTCCTTTCGTTTTACTCTGCCATAACCAAGCCTCCTTGTTAGATAATCACCAATCCTCATTGTATTACGATCTCTGATCGAGATTTTCTTCATGGATGCGAGTGCTAGCCAATCTAAGGGGGTAGCGTTAAAGGAGCCTGAGGGGAGTGGACTCGTAGTCTCTACTCCCAAGTTCAAACGACGTGCGGTGTTGGCGGTTCGAGACTTTCCGCCGGGTTGTGGTAGAGATCCGACATCCGTTTGGGATAGGCAGATAGTGGTTATTCCCGCTAGTGAGAGTAGCGACGATCGGGAGTGTTTAGTCCTTTGCGTAATCAAGTGTGTAATTCTCACACCTTCTCTTGTGGTTCAAAGAATAATTACGTGTATGGTTAAAGTCAAATAATCAGAACGATAGCTTGAGATACCCTTGAGGGTAAGGTTGGAGATAACAAAGTTAGTAACCTTTATGAATATGTCATTTAAATAACTTTGCGTGAATATATGTATGCTCGATTATCTCGATGTACATCGATATATGTTTGCATTCATTACATTATGATAATATTTGCATGGAAATGGGATATGATATTGATGAAAAGGGCGGTGTATTTGGGTGGCTCGCCACATATTTTGGTGACTGTCACACTATTTTCGGTGGCTCGCCACATATTTCGTGACTTTGTCACAATTTCTTGGCTTTGAGCGGCATGATCACAAGATGACCGCCAATGAGGTGTGTAGCTAATGGAGGGTTGATTGTAGAAATCTCCACAGTGTGTGTTAGGTTGGATACGGAGTGGTGTGTAGCGGATGGAATACTAGGTCAATGGGTTGCATTGCATTCATTATCCGATATGCCATGTTTTAGGGCTATAGCCTAATCCGATCTGTATGGGCTTCGGCCAATTTGCTTATGAGAGGGCTAAGGCCCAATTTGCTTCGATGGGCTTAGGCCCAAAAATGTTGTTCTTGAGGGGAATTACACACTGAGTTCTCGTAACTCACCCCTCTGCTTAATTTTGCAGGTAATTCCTAGCTTTGCAGATTTGGAGCCGAGGCAAACTCTGTGGTGACCATGTATTGTTTCTTTAGTAAACTTTGCTTTACATTACTTTAAATTTACTTTAACTTTGGAATTATGTTCTGTAATAAGGCCACTATGATTTTAATTTGGTTTTTAAGCATTTATTATCCACTATGAATTGACTAATATGGGGTTTTCCTAAAAACTTAAATAATCGTTTTCTAAAATACTAAAGAATGGATCACCAACTATTGACAATTAAATTCGGGATTTCCTTAAAACTACAATACTTGTTTTCAAAAACGTCACATACTGAAATCCGCTGGTTTTCGATTCTCGTATTATAAAACAAGTTTTCGTTGGTTAGTACTATTTATAACCTTTTTTCAAGAAAACAAAAAATCAAGTCTGATTTAAAAAATGGAATCAAAACTCGAAATTTTTAAATGATCATGAAGTTTCTTTAACAACCTTTCCATGTGACATGTGTAATATCCCGGGTTAGGGGCTGTTTTGTTGTTGCATGATATTGCATGTGTCTAGTGTGCTGCGTGGCTATTTCTATGTTTTGGGGGCTTAATTGAAGTCTAAGTGTATGCCCGAGTGAATGGGAAAATTTTGATTTTTGGGTGTTAAGTCGTGGAGCCGTTGGAGCTAGGGTATAAGAGTTTTATTTGGTGTTTTGTTGAACAAGAAAGGAGCTGGTGGAGTGGCAGGATAGGCGCCACTAAGGCTTGTGTGTGTGGCGTCATTTGCAGGAGGGAGAGATCTTGTGTTCAAGTTATGGAGTGGCCACCTTTGGCTTTCTTTTGACGCCTAGGAAGGGAGAGTTTGTAGGCGCTCAAACTCGCCTTGACCTAGTCTATGGGTGAGATGGACGGCAAGGAGTGAATTGTGGAAGGGGACTAATTCAAATGCTTTTGAATTAGTGGCTTGGAGTACTTTGAGGAGTGGTGGCCGAATTCTAGGGGATTTGAGGGGAGTGTGGACGGCTTAGTGTGGGAGAAGGGAAGGCCGAATGTACCTTGGTTTGGGGTGCATTTCCGGTCACATTTGGTAAAAAAGAAAGCTCTCTCTCTTTTGTCTTTTGTAGCCGAAACTTCAAGAGAATTTCTCTCATCTTCTTCACTTCTTGAAACCGAAAACATCAAACCCCTTTAGTTGTTAAAAGTTGCTTTGTTTCTTTGGTTTTATGCTTGTGGTCGAATGCTTCTTTTCACTTCCTCCTTCTATTTCATTTGAGTAAGTCGAATGTGGAACTCTCTCCTCTCCATATTTTTTTTTCCTTTGATTTGAAAACCTTGTTAAATAAATTTCATTCCCTAAAAACACTTCCTTTATTTTCTTTCACTTTCAAGCCGAAGGTACCCTCCTCATCTATCTTTTATTTTCTTTCTTCTCCTAAACTCTATTACCGATTTTCTATTTCTTCTCACCTTTACTCTTATTTCTTTTTCACGCTAAACCGATCCTAGTAGTGTTCATATTGGCCGAATCTCCCTTTTCTCCTAGTGGTTTGCTGGCTGGTTAGTGGTTGGTGTTGGGGTAAGTTCTGGCCGAATGGCCATTTCTATTTTCTCTAGTGCTTGTGGTTTCGATTTGATTAAAGTCTATTTTGGTTTTGGTGGAAGGAGTTAATTATTTCGCTTTAGGGTCTCCAGATTTTTAGTGGCGATCAAGTGAAGCAGTCATCGTTGGTTGATCGTTGGTAAGTGGTGGTAAGAGTGATGTTATTAGGCTATTCCGTTAGTTTCACTAAATCGAGTTGCAAAGGATTAATCGTTATTCTTTTCAAGGTGGTGGCGATCATCGTAAAAGGACCATTGGGGTTCGGGTTTGGTAGGAAACCAAACATTTACAAGGTAAGGGTTATTTGATAAACCCTTTTTGGGTTAAACGGCTATGGCCGAATGGTCTAAGTGATTAACTCTTGTTGGCCGATTGTTATAGGAGCCCAGAATCAAGGAGCCTTATATCGCTTTTGTCGTCGATTTTTAGACTCAGATTTACCGTGTGTGTAAACTAACACACCGATATCTAGTAATGTTATTAATAAACCCGTTTGCCTATTAAAATCATGACAAGATGATGGATTATTGGATACCCAAACGGGGTATGTGTACGATCCGGTAAGTCTAATTTATTACAAGTTCTATTATGGATACCTTGGGTATTATGATCTATGTTATGTATGCTATGAGATGTAATGCTAGATAAAGTTGGCATGATATGCATGATTTGTATGATATGCATGATTACATGAGTATGGTATGTTGATGGGTGATATGAGTGGAGGGAGCAAAGTGATATTTTGTGCCGACGAGCACCGTTGTTTTGGTAACACACTTTGTGACTTTGGGTCACCAAAGTGCTTTGGTAGCACATTTGTGTCTTTGGGACACCGTGAGGTTGGGCACCTCATTGCGATTTGTGTCCCCGTGGTTAACACCACTGTGGGTTGGCCCCACATTGAGATATGGGATCGCCTCGCTAGTGATTGGGTATCACACGATGGGTTGGCCCCATCATTCGATTATTGTGACTACGGCCACCAAAGCTGCTTTGGTAGCACATTTGTGTCTTTGGGACACCAGAGGTTGGGCACCTCATTGCGACTTGTCCTCGTGGTTAACACCACCATGGGTTGGCCCCACATGAGATATGGGATCGCCTCGCTAGTGATTGGGTATCACACGATGGGTTGGCCTCACAATTGATTTGTGACTACGGCCACCAAGTGCTTTAGTAGCACATTTGTGTCTTTGGGACACCGTTGTTTTGGTAACACATTGTGATCAGATGTCACCAAAGTGGTTTGGCACCACCAGCTGGTTTGGTACCACACGGGTAGAAAAGGCGATACGGATGGTTAGGATCGGGTTGCATTAATCATGTTGCTATGTATGATGTGTGTTAGCATGTTGTCTCATCGGGAGCGGGATTTATGCATCGAGTCATTCGACTCACCCTCTCCTTTGACATTTCAGTGATTCAGAGTCGCTGACATGGAGCCGGGGTGGACTCGAGGTGCACATGCCATGCTTTAATAAAAGTTTTGCTCGACTATTCACTTTGGGTACTTTAGCTTACTTATTTTGATTTGAGATTTAATTTGGATTTGTAAAAGGCCTTTAAATTATGTTTTATGATGGTTATGCTTTAATTAGATTCGCAACTCGCTTAACAAATAACTTGGTATGAAATTTTACTAAAATTTGGTAAGATAATGTTTTCAAAATTATAACGCAGTTGTGTTTTAAACTATACCACCGGGTATCTCGCTATGCTTTGCTATAAAGTAAACTCAAATAGTTTCCAAATCAAACTCGATTTTCTACTAAGCCTAAAATGTTTCAAAATAGCACTAAGAAACTATCGGAAATGCTAAATGAAATCAACTCGCTTTAACTATATACTTTGGATAAGTTTTCAAAATCTAATCAAACAAGCCTACTCAAATTTTCCTCAAATTCACTACGTTTTCACCCCGCTTTTAAACGGGAAAATCTGATCACTCAAAGACGCTTTCCCCGTAACATACCGTGATTTGGCCGTGGTGTCTTGTCCGAGTTTGGGGTGTTACAATTGTGGTATCGAGAGCCAAGTTCAAAGGTTTCTACTGTGGGCCCGAGGCCCAAAATGTTTTCAAAGATTGTTTTGTTTCTTCAAGTATGGTTTGAAAGGCATGGCACCGAAGTCTCCTGCACTGGGCCGCCAGGTAAGTACCCTTACTATTGCGTGTGAATTGATTGGATGTGATATGATTTGATGAATAGCAATAGTATATTACTTTAGAGATTGAAATCGATAGGATTTTAGAACTCATGAGAACAAATCTCCTTAATATTCATAAGACTTGCTTTTAAACAAGTGGAATAAATATCGATGCATAAAAAATTCTTTAATCGATACGTAGGAAGATTAGTCATGAGCTCTAGAGGTGGACGTGGTCGTGGACGCAGGTCGTGGTAGGATGACGCTTCGAGCCCGTAGGGATCTGGTCGTGGTTCGTAAAATAAGATATCGGCCCGCCACCACCGGAGGTGGTGAGTTCCAAGATCGATCCGACGACGCAAAGGTCACTGCAACGCCGCGAGTGTTGGAAAGAGTAGCTGGTGTAGGTGGTAATGCAGAGTTAGGAAATTGCTCGAGCGACTTTCGCCAATGGGGCCGAATTCTTCCGAGGTGTTTCGGTGTTGCTCCCAAAGATCGCCGAATATTGGCCGAGGCAATCGAGCGGATCATGGACGACCGGACTTGACACCAAGAGAAGTCAAGGGCATCGACGCTTCGGGATGAGTCATATCGCTGGTGGCTCACGGTTCGAGACAAAGGTGGCAAAGCAGAGGATCTAACATGGGATTATTTCGTGGTCGCATATCAAAAGAAATACATCTGAGCTAGTTATATCGACTCCCAATGTAAAGGCTTTTTCGAGGCTTGTTCAGTGGAGTAAATCATGGTCGAGCACGAGGTCGAAGTTCCCGGTCGAGTAGGTATGCCAAGGGCATTGTGGCCACCGAGCATGAGAGGTGTGTTCGCTTTCGAGGATGGTCTCGCGAGACGACTTGAGGTCGCTGATTGCTCCTCGCCAGGAGCGCGAGTTTGTCGCCTTAGTTGAGAAGGCTAAGGTGGCCGAGGGTGTTAAGGAGTCGCGAGGAGGCAGGCATGGACAGTAAATAGACATAAGAGGAGCTTTGGGTCCTCGGGTCGCCAGTAATCCGCGTAAGAGAACTAGACCGAGTGGGCCGAACCACCGCTAGGTTTGTTGTCGCGCAGGCGTGGACCGCCGCAAAGGTGATGGGTGTGGGAAGTCTCATTGGGGTGGTTGCCGGATCGAGGAAAAGGGTGCTTCGAGTGTGGTTCTCTGAGCACCGTGAGGGACTCGTCCGCGTAGGTTGGCTAGGATTCACCGAGAGTCGTGGCCGTAATCGCTCAGAGAGGTAGTGGACCGCCACCGCAGAGGGGCCGTGGTAATGGCAGAGGTGGTAATGGTTCGCCTCGGGCCGTGGAGCACCGGCAGAGGTGTGGGTAGTTCGATGCCGCATACCGATTAGTGTATGCCGCGAGGCGCCGAGAGGAGGCGACGATCGGACGCCATACCCCAGACGTTTTTGATTTTTGGTTCTCCTTATAATCGCTTTGATTGATGTGGGTTCAACGCACTCTTATGTTGCCGTAGTATAATAGAGACCATGGATTTAGACTCGAGATATCTTCTAGGCAGATGACCGTGATTAGCCCTCTAGGTCACTCAGTAGTAGTAGATAAACTGTTTAGAGAGGTACCCTTAGAACTCCAAGGGGTAGTGTTTGTCGCCGATCCGATGGAACCGCCGCTTGGGGAGTTCGATCCGATTTTTGGGATGGATTGGCTGGTCAAGTACCAAAGCGAGGTTGGATTGCGCGCAAGCGCATGGTTCTTAAGACGGTTGAGGGTGATGAGGTGGCTATGATAGGTAGTAGGAGGGATTACTTATCAAATGTGGTATCCGCCCAAGGCGCAGAAGATGGTCGTGAAAGGCCGTGGAAGCGTATGTAGTTCATGTGTATGCGTTGGAGGCTAAGGAGTCCGCTGTGGGAGAAGGTCTGCACTGCTAAGGAGTTTGCTGATGTTTTTCCCGAGGAGCTTCTGTGTCCGCCGCCGATCGCGAGGTAGAGTTCGGGATTGATCTGTCATCCGAATCGCGCTGCGCGGTGTCTATTGCTCCGTATAGGATGGCGCCAAAGGAATTAGTGGAGCTTTAGGCTCGGGATCCAGGAGTTATTGGATCGAGGTTTTATTAGGCCTAGTGTTTCGCCGTAAGTGCGCGGTACTTTTGTTAAGAAGAAAGATGGCACGATGCGGATGTGTATAGACTACCGCCAGCTTGAACAAGCCGACGATTAAAAATGTGTATCCGCTGCCACGATAGATGATTTGTTTGATCACCAAGGGTGTCGCGTATTTTCAAGATCGACTTGAGGTCCTGGGTATCACCATTAAGAGTTAAGGAGGTCGATATCCATAAAACAAATATTTCGGACTGGGTATGGGCACTACAAATTTCTCGTAATGCCGTCGTTGACTAACGCGACCGCAAGCGCTTATGGATATGATGAAATGTGGTGTTTCAGCAAAGATCCGGATCATTCGTGGTGGTTTTCATAGACGACATCTTAGTGTACTCTGGCGACAGAGGAAGAGCATGATAAGCATTTGCGAGTGGTGTTGCGATTTTGAGGAAAAGCACTTTCATGCTAAGTTCGGTAAGTGTGAGTTCGCTTAGAGAAGTGACTTTCTTGGGTCATGTAGTGTCTACCGAGGGGATTCGAGTAGATCCTCGTAAGATTGAGGCGCTTTTGGATTGGAAGCCGCCTAAGTCGCTGGTCGAGATTCGAGTTTTTTGGTTTGGCCGATATCACCGAAGGTTTGTTGAGGGTTTCTCGTTGATAGCAGCGCTACTGATGACCAAGTTGCCGAGGAAAGAAGTTCCGCTTGTATGGACCGAGAAGCAAAGCAGAAAGCTTCGATAAGTTAAAGAAGATTTTGACCGAGGCTCCGTTTTAATTCAACCCGAGGTCGGTAAGGAGTACACAGATCTTTTTGCGACGCATCACATACGGGTTTGGGGATTGTGGGCCGATGCAAGAAGGTAAGGTTGTGGCTTACGCTTCTCGGCAGCTGAGGCCACATGAGGTCAACTATCCGACGCATGACTTGGAGCTAGCGGCTGTGGTCTTCGCTTTAAAGATATGGAGGCACTACTTGTACGGAGAGAGATCGATAGTCTATACAGATCACAAGAGTCCAAGTATCTACTAACTCGTAAGGATTTGAATTTGAGGCGCGCGCAGATGGGTTGAGTTGTCGAAAGATTACGATTGTTCGATTGAGTATCATCCGGCAAGGCTAACGTGGTGGTCGACGCGCTGAGCCGCAAGGTTGTTTCGGACTTAAGAGCATTGTTTGCCCACTTGAGTTTGTATGACGATGGGAGTATTCTCGCAAAGGCCGCAGTTAAGCCTACTTGGGCTGAGCAGATCGTAGAGAAACAGCTTATTGGATGAGGTTCCGAGTGCGCCAAGGTTGCAAGTGCGTGGATGGTGGTTTGGAGGGTTACACTTGTCCGGTGATGGGGTTCTGTGTTTTCAAGGTAAGGCTTGTATGCCTAAAGATGTTGAGTCGAGGCGTAAGATTCTTCAGACGCACATAGCGCCCTTATGCTATGCATCCCGGAGGTAGCAAGATGTATAGGGATCTTAGAGAGCATGTTTTGGTGGTCTGGCTTGAAGAAAGAGGTGACAGAGTTTGTTGGGAAGTGTCCGACTTGTCGCCAGGTCAAGGTCGAACATCGCTGTCGCCAGTTTGCTTCACTGTGAAGATTCTCGCTGGAAGTGGGAAAGGATAACCATGGATTTCGTGGTGGGTTATCGCTTACGCCAAGCAAGAAAGATTGGGTTTGGGTAGTGGTGGATCGATCGACTAAATCACTCACTTTATTCCGGTGAGGGTTGACTACTCACTTGGCCAGCGGTCGTATGTGTCGAGATAGTGAGGTTGCACGGTGTGCCGCTTTCGATAATCTCGGATAGGATCCTAGATTCACGCCAAGGTTCGGAAAGCACCGCATCAAGCTCTGGTACTCGCTTGGATTTCAAAGACGGCTTTTCATCCGCAAATCGACGGTCAATCGTAAAGCGGTTATTCAGATCTTAGAGGATATGCCGAGAGGTTGTGTCTTGGATTTCAGAGGTAGTTGGGAGGAGTTTCTACCATTAGTCGAGTTTGCCTACAACAACAGCTACAAGCGAGCATCAAGATGGCACCGTATGAGGCGTTGTATGGTAGGAAATGCCGCCACCTACGTGTTGGACGGAGTTAGGTGAACGCCGCTTGTTGGGACCCGAGTTGGTTGTCGAGACCCAAGACAAGGTTGTTGATCCAGCCTAGATTGAAGGAAGCTTCGACCGCAGAAGTCTTATGCCGATCTTAAGCGAAGAGATATAGAGTTCGGCTGTGGGGATCGAGTTTTCTCAAGGTCTCACCTTGGAAGAAGGTGTTGAGGTTGGAAGAAAAGGCAAGCTAAGTCCGAGGTTTATTGGGCCGTATAAGGTTCCGGAGACGAGTTGGACCATGGCGGCGACAGCTTGAGTTGCCGCAGAGCTTAGTCGATTCACGACGTATTCCACATTTCGATGCTTCGACGTTATCGCCGATCCGCCGCATGTGGTAGCAAAGTGGAAGAGATCGAGGTAAATCCGCATTTGACCATGGAGGAGGAACCCGTGCGCATTCTTGATCGAAATGTGAAGGTTCTCGCGTAAGAAGTCCTGTGCCTTTGGTTAAGGTACTTTGGCGGAATCATGGCGTAGAAGAAGCTACGTGGGAACCCGAGATATGATGAGACAAAGAATACCCGCAACTCTTATCGTCGTAATTTCGAGGTCGAAATTATTTTTAAGGGGGTAGAACCGTAATATCCCGTTGTTAGGGCTGCTTTTGTTGTTGCATGATATTGCATGTGTCTAGTGTCTTTGCGTGGCTATTTCTATGTTTTGGGGCTTAATTGAAGTCTAAGTGTATGCCTCGAGTGAATGGGAAAATTTTGATTTTTGGGTGTTAAGTCGTGGAGCCGTTGGAGCTAGGGTATAAGAGTTTTATTTGGTGTTTTGTTGAACAAGAAAGGAGCTGGTGGAGTGGCAGGATAGGCGCCACTAAGGCTTGTGTGTGTGGCGTCATTTGCAGGAGGGAGAGATCTTGTGTTCAAGTTATGGAGTGGCCACCTTTTGGCTTTCTTTTTGACGCCTAGGAAGGGAGAGTTTGTAGGCGCTCAAACTCTCGCTTGGACCTAGTCTATGGGTGAGATGGACGGCAAGGAGTGAATTGTGGAAGGGGACTAATTCAAATGCTTTTGAATTAGTGGCTTGGAGTACTTTGAGGAGTGGTGGCCAAATTCTAGGGATTTGGGGGAGTGTGGACGGCTTAGTGTGGGAGAAGGGAAGGCCGAATGTACCTTGGTTTGGGGTGCATTTTCTGGTCACATTTGGTAAAAAGAAAAGCTCTCTCTCTTTGTCTTTGTAGCCGAAACTTCAAGAGAATTTCTCTCATCTTCTTCACTTCTTGAAACCGAAAACATCAAACCCCTTTAGTTGCTTAAAAGTTGCTTTGTTTCTTTGGTTTTATGCTTGTGGCCGAATGCTTCTTTTCACTTCTTCCTTCTATTTCATTTGAGTGTTTCGAATGTGGAACTCTCTCCTCTCCATATTTTTTTTTCCTTTGATTTGAAAACCTTGTTAGTCAAATTTCATTCCCTAAAACACTTCCTTTATTTTCTTTCACTTTCAAGCCGAAGGTACCCTCCTCATCTATCTTTTATTTTCTTTCTTCTCCTAAACTCTATTGCCGATTTCTCTATTTCTTCTCACCTTTACTCTTATTTCTTTTTCACGCTAAACCGATCCTAGTAGTGTTCATATTGGCCGAATCTCCCTTTATCCTAGTGGTTTGGCTGGTAGGTTAGTGGTTGGTGTTGGGGTAAGTTCTGGCCGAATGGCCATTTCTCTTTTCTCTCTAGTGCTTGTGGTTTCGATTTGATTAAAGTCTATTTTGGTTTTGGTGGGAAGGAGTTAATTATTTCGCTTTTAGGTCTCCGATTTTTAGTGGCGATCAAGTGAAGCTATCATCGTTGGTTGATCGTTGGTAAGTGGTGGTAAGAGTGATGTTATTAGGCTATTCCGTTAGTTTCACTAAATCGAGTTGCAAAGGATTAACTGTTATTCTTTTCAAGGTGGTGGCCGATCATCGTAAAAGGACCGTTGGGGTTCGGGTTTGGTAGGAAACCAAACATTTGCAAGGTAAGGGTTATTTGATAAACCCTTTTTGGGTTAAACGGCTATGGCCGAATGGTCTAAGTGATTAACTCTTGTTGGCCGATTGTTATAGGAGCCAAGAATCAAGGAGCCTTAGATCGCTTTTTGTCGATTTTTAGACTCAGATTTACTGGTGTGTGTAAACTAACACACCGATATCTAGTAATGTTATTAATAAACTCGCTTGCCTATTAAAATCATGACAAGATGATGGATTATTGGATACCCAAACGGGGTATGTGTACGTATCCCGTAAGTCTAATTTATTACAAGTTCTATTATGGATACCTTGGGTATTATGATCTATGTTATGTATGCTATGAGATGTAATGCTAGACAAAGTTGGCATGATATGCATGATTTGTATGATATGCATGATTACATGAGTATGGTATGTTGATGGGTGATATGAGTGGAGGGAGCAGTGATATTTTGTGCTGACGAGCACCAGTGTTTTGGTAACACACTTTGTGACTTTGGGTCACCAGTGCTTTGGTAGCACATTTGTGTCTTTGGGACACCAGAGGTTGGGCACCTCATTGCGACTTGTCCCTGTGGTTAACACCACCGTGGGTTGGCCCCACATTGAGATATGGGATCGTCTGCTAGTGATTGGGTATCACACGATGGGTTGGCCCCATCATTTGATTATTGTGACTACGGTCACCAGTGCTTTGGTAGCACATTTGTGTCTTTGGGACACCAGAGGTTGGGCACCTCATTGCGACTTGTCCCTGTGGTTAACACCACCGTGGGTTGGCCCCACATGAGATATGGGATCGCTCGCTAGTGATTGGGTATCACACGCATGGGTTGGCCTCACAATTGATTTGTGACTACGGTCACCAAGTGCTTTGGTAGCACATTTGTGTCTTTGGGACACCAAAGTTGTTTTGGTAACACATTGTGATCAGATGTCACCAGTGGTTTGGCACCACCAGTGGTTTGGTACCACACGGGGTAGAAAAGGCGATACGGATGGTTAGGATCGGGTTGCATTAATCATGTTGCTATGTATGATGTGTGTTAGCATGTTGTCTCATCGGGAGCGGGATTTATGCATCGAGTCATTCGACTCACCCTCTCCTTTGACATTTCAGTGATTCGTGAGTCGCGACATGGAGCGGGGTGGACTCGAGGTGCACATGCCATGCTTTAATAAAAGTTTTGCTTCGACTATTCACTTTGGGTACTTTAGCTTACTTATTTTGATTTGAGATTTAATTTGGATTTGTAAAAGGCCTTTAAATTATGTTTTATGATGGTTATGCTTTAATTAGATTCGCAACTCGCTTAACAAATAACTTGGTATGAAATTTTACTAAAATTTGGTAAGATAATGTTTTCAAAATTATAACGCAAAGGTGTTTTAAACTATACCACCGGTATCTCGCTATGCTTTGCTATAAAGTAAACTCAAATAGTTTCCAAATCAAACTCGATTTTCTACTAAGCCTAAAATGTTTCAAAATAGCACTAAGAAACTATCTGAAATGCTAAATGAAATCAACTCGCTTTAACTATATACTTTGGATAAGTTTTCAAAATCTAATCAAACAAGCCTACTCAAATTTTCCTCAAATTCACTACGTTTTCACCCCGCTTTTAAACGGGAAAAATCTGATCACTCAAAGACGTTTTCCCCGTAACATACCAGATTCGGTCGTGGTGTCTTGTCCGAGTTTGGGGTGTTACAACATGCCAGATCCGGTCGTAATGTCTAGGCCAGGTTTGGGTGTTACAAATTCACAGAAATTTCACACATACTAATTCACATATCATAAGCACAGAATATAATATTAAAATACTTTTCTGACTCGGATTTGTGGTCCCGAAACCACTATTCCGACTAGGGTCTAAATCAGACTGTTACAATTCTCCCCCCTTAGGGATTTTCGTCCCCGAAAATCTTACCGTTAAACAGATTCGGATATTGTTGTCTCATTGAATCTTCAGGCTCCCACGTAGCCTCTTCCACTCCGTGTCGATCCCACAACACTTTCACTAACAGAATTTTCTTATTTCTCAATTCTTTCATTTCACGAGCTAAGATACGGATCGGTTCTTCCTCGCAAGTCATATCGGATCGGATTTCAATCTCAGATGGAGGAATCACATGTGACGGATCGGATCAGTATCGTCTAAGCATCGATACGTGGAATACATTATGAATCTTTTCTAGCTCAGGTGGCAACCACAATTTATACGCAACTGGTCCAACACGCTCAATAATTTCATACAGTCTGATGAACCTCGGACTCAATTTGCCTTTACGTCCGAATCTGAGTACTTTCTTCCACGGAGATACTTTCAAAAACACTTTGTCGCCTACTTGAAAATCAATGTCTTTTCGTTTCAAGTCCGCATAGGACTTTTGACGATCAAACGCTGCTTTCAGACTGTCACGGATCACTTTCACTTTCTGTTCAGTGTCTTTTATCAAATCGACCCCATGTATCTTATTTTCACTGAGCTCAGTCCAATACAGAGGTGTTTGACATTTGCGTCTGTACAAAGCTTCATAAGGTGCCATTCTGATGCTCGACTGAAAACTATTATTATACGAAAATTCAATCAATGGCAGACATTGTTCCTACGTACCTTCAAACTCAAGAATGCAGCATCTCAACATATCCTCGAGAATCTTAATGATCCGCTCAGATTGACCATCTGTTTGCGGGTGAAAAGCTGTACTGAAATGCAATTTCGTGCCTAAAGCTTCTTGCAATTTCTTCTAGAACCGTGAAGTAAATCTCGGATCTCTATCAGACACAATGGATAATGGCACTCCGTGCAATCTCACAATATCAGAAATATAAAGCTCAGCTAGCTTATCAAGTGAGTAATCCGATCTCACCGGAATATAATGGGCGGATTTTGTCAATCGATCAACTACAACCCAAATTGCATCTTTCTTTCTCGGAGTCAGAGGTAATCTAGAGACAAAGTCCATCGTCACTCTATCCCATTTCCACTCGGGAATCAGAATTGGTTGCAACAAACCGGATGGAACCTGATGTTCAGCTTTAACTTGCTGACAACCTAAACATTTTGAAACAAAGTCAGAAATGTCTCGTTTCATACCAGACCACCAATAGTGTTGCTTCAGATCATGGTACATCTTTGTACTTCCCGGATGAACAGATAGACGACTATTATGTGCTTCATTAAAAATCAACTGAATCAACTCCGATTTTCTTGGAACACATAATCAATCTCTAAATCTCAAACGATCACCAACATCAACTCGAAATTCAGAATCAGAGTTTGAATCACACTGAGCTCGTTTCGCTAGCATGTCATTATCAACTTTCTGAGCATCACATATCTGTTGTAAAAACAACGATTTCGCTTTTAATTCAGCTAACACTGAACCATCATCAGACAGGTCTAAATGAGCATTTATAGCATACAAAGCAAACAATGATATCCGACTCAATGCATCTGCAACGACATTTGCTTTACCTGGGCGATAATCTATCACAAGCTCGTTGTCTTTCAACAGCTTTAACCATCTTCTCTGTCGCAGATTCAAACCTTTTTGGGTCATCAAATATTTCAGACTTTTATGATCTGAAAACACATGACATTTTTCACCAAACAGATAATGACGCCAAATCTTTAATGCGAACACAATCGCAGTTAGCTTAAGATCGTGTGTCGGATATTTCTATTCATGCGGTTTCAGTTGTCTCGAGGCATAAGCTATAACTTTTCCTTCCTGCATCAAAACACATCCCAGACCACTTAATGAAGCATCACTGTAAACCATGAATTCTTTACCCGATTCTGGTTGTACCAAAACTGGAGCTTCAGTTAACAGAGTTTTCAACTGATCAAAGCTTTTCTGACATTTATCGGACTATTCACATCTCACATTTTTTGAAGTAATCTCGTCATTGAAGTAGCTATGATAGAGAATTCTTTTACAAATCGACGATAATAACCAACTAGTCCCAGAAAACTGCGAACTTCAGATACATTCTTCAGAGGTTTCCATTCCAGAATAGCAGAAATCTTACTCGGATCAACTTGTATCCCAGAGGCTGATACAATATGTCCCAGAAAACCAACTTCTCGCAACTAGAATTCACTTTTACTAAACTTTGCATACAATTTCTTTTCTCGTAGAGTTTGCAACACAATTCTCAGATGTTCAGCATGCTCAATCTCATTACGTGAATAAATCAAGATGTCGTCAATGAATACAACAACAAATTGATCTAAGTACGATTTAAAAATTTTGTTCATTAAATCCATAAAAAAACAGTAGGAGCATTGGTTAATCCGAAAGGCATAACTAAAAACTCATAATGCCCATACCTCGTTCTGAAAGCAATATTCGGAATGTCTGAATCTTTTACTCTCAACTGGTAGTATCATGATCTCAGATCTATCTTCGAAAACACAGTGGCTCCTTTCAACTGATCAAATAAATCATCAATTCGGGGTAGTGGATATTTGTTCTTTATAGTCACTTTGTTCAACTAAGGATAGTCAATACACATTCTCATCGTGCCATCTTTATTTTTCACAAACAGAACAGGAGCACCCCAAGGTGAGAAACTCGATCTTGCAAGCCCTCTATCTGTCAATTCTTGCAACTGTGACTCCAATTCTTTCAACTCTATTGGTGCCATTCAATACGGAGCTATCAAAATAGGAGTTGTACCAGGCAACAGATCAATACCAAATTCAACTTCACGTATAGGAGGCAATCCCGGTAGTTCTTCAGGGAATACATCGGAGAATTCACAGACAACAGGCACTGATTCAACTTTCTTATTAGACACTTTCGAATCAATTATATAAGGAAAATAAGCTTCATAACCCTTTCTCAAATAATTCTGAGCTTTTAACACAGATATCACAGCAGGTAACCCATTCAAATCATTAAACTCAACTCGAACTATTTCATCATTCTAGCATTTCATTCTTTTACGATTCACAACAACATCATGCAACGTCAACCAGTCCATACCCAAAATTATATCGAACTCACCAAAGGGCAATAACATCAGATCAGCCAAAAAACAGATATCTCGAATCATTAACGGACAGTTCTTGCATATTTTATCAACCAGAACACTTTTACCTAAGGGGTTCGATACTTTTATAACAAACTCAGTTGACTCTACAGGCAAAGTCTTACTGGATACTAAGTTCATGCATATATACGAATGCGTAGAACCAGGGTCTATCAATACAATCACAGAAGTATCATAAAGAGTAAATGTACCCGTTATAACATTCGGAGATGAAGCTTCCTCACGAGCTCGGATAGCATACGCTCTGGCAGGCGCTCTAGCTTCAGATCTTGCAACTGAATCTTTCGTAGTTCTCTGATTACCACTGACATTTCTTGCATTTCGGGAAGGTCTACCTCTCGCTGAAACATTCTCAGATCTCCAATTCTGAATAATCTCTTGCTCAACAGATTCTGGGCAATCACGAATGAAATGATCTAATGATTCACATATGAAACAAGCTCGGTCATTCAATCTACAACTACCCGGATGTCTTTTACCACAGTGCTTACGTTCAGGTCGCTCGAATCGAACATTTCCAACACTAGCCATTGAAGTTGCTGGAGCTTTAGAATTCAACTGTGATCTACCTCGCTCTCTCAAATTCGAATATCCCACATTGGTTCTGGAACAGCTATGCTCATCTCTGAATTTCTTTGAAGTAGACTGAAATGATTTGCTTGAAAATCTCTTTCTCGTGTCTCTGATTTCAGACTCAGCTTTTCTTTTATCTTTCCCAAGTGCCTCAGCCTTGCATGCTCGATCAACAAGCACAACAAACTCTCTTATCTCCAGAATCCCTACAAGTAACCGGATATCTTCATTTAGGAAGTCTTCAAATCTTTTGCACATTATTTCCTCGGTTGATACACATTCACGAGCATACTGACTTAGTCTCACGAACTCGTTCAGATTCAAGTGACGTACATATGCGGCCCTATTTCAAATCCAGAAATTCCTTTCGTTTCTGATCAATAAACCTCTGACTGATGTATTTCTTTCAAAACTCAGACTGAAAGAAATCCCAAGTGACCCGTTCTTTAGGAAAAATCGAAATCAAAGTCCTCCACCATTGATAAGTTGCGTCTCGTATCAAAGTTACAACACATTTTATACATTCTTCCGGAGTCAATGACATTTCATCAAATACTCGGATAGTGTTCTCTAGCCAAAATTTAGCTTTCTCAGCATCATCATCACTAGTGGCCCTGAACTCTTTGGCCCCATACTTATGGATTTTGTCAACCGGAGGTTTATTCAACAAATTTAGATTCATAGTCGGAGGTATAGCAGAAGTCTGAGGAGGATTAAGTGGGGGCGGAGATTGTGAAACCGTCGGATTATTTCTTACAAACTGAGTGAACCACTCACTCATCATTTGGAAGAAAGCTTGTTTAGCTTCTCTCTCTTGACCGCTAGTAGCCGGTCTCGAATCAGATGGCACTGTCCCTTGAGCGGGAGCAGGTGCATTGCTTTCAACGTCATCAGCTACGGCTATTTCGGGATCCATTACTATACGGAAAACACATTTTACTCGTCAGGATTCATCACAGTATCACAGTTCAAATATATGGCATGTATAGTTAGACTCTTACACGCTACGTTAGTCCGAGAATCGACTAAACCGTAGCTCTGGTACCAACCAAATGTAACACCCCTAACCCGTAACCGTCACCAGAATAGGGTTAAAGGCATTACCAGACCAAATAGAAACTTTTACAGACTTATCATCTCATAATCTGACAAATCACATCAAAGTGTCCCTTAAATAGGTCAACGAGACCTTAGGCATGCTTAAGAATAAGGCCGGGACTAAACCGAACACATACGGAAATTCTCAGAAATTTAAAACTTTTTCTAAGTTACAGAGGTCACAGGCCCGTGTGGGCAGGCCGTGTGCCTCCCACGGCCTCAGACACACCCGTGTGTCTAAGCAGTGTCAAAACAGGGCATACATACTGACTTGTCCACACGGCCATGGACACGCCCGTGTGCCTCACCCGTGGTCGATCCTGACTTGCACCACACAGCCAGTTAGACGCCCCTGTGTCTTGCCCGTGGTTGAGCCTGACTTGTTTCAAAATGAAACCACGAGGGGCACGGTCGAGCCACACGCCCGTGTGCTCAACCGTGTGGGCAAATATAGGCCATTTGCCGTGTGGCTCGACCGTGTGGGCAAATATAGGCCATTTGCAAGGCCAAAATGCCACCCACACTAGGGTCATCCCTACAAGCATATACCAATTCAATTCATGTCATAAATAACCAACCATTTCAAGCATTCAAAATCATATCAAGCACACCATTTTATATAACAATTAACTCAACCTATCCACAATCATATTCAAGCATAATTCATCACCAACTTTCCATTTCCTTATAACATCCATTCATCATTTATATGCATACCTTGTATCAATAAAATTACCATCATTTTGACCATTTCTTTGGTCATTAAACCACACCAAACAAACATCATATAACATGGTTACTCATTCATAACACAATCATTTGTCTAGCCATATCACATGGCAATATATACACATCTCAAACATAAACCAAAATGACTAGCCTATACATGCCATACTTTAGTATATACATTTTCAAAAGGTACCGAAATAAGTTTAAGTAGTGTGATGACAATCCTCGATGGTCCCCGAGCCTTCAGTAGCTTTGACGATCTATAAAACAGAGCAAACACACACAAAGTAAGCTTTCCAAAAGCTTAGTAAGCCATATACAAATAAACTTAACATAATTCACATTATCATGTCAATACATGAATCATTAACATATCTCAATGGTAAATTTATAATTCTTCATTGGCTCATTATTTAGCCATTGCTTACCAACCATCATATCTCCATCTATCTCATTTACTCATGTCACATTCATTCATATATCACATTTTAGCTCATTGTATCTATATGCATATTTTCTCACCTTTCATACCTATTCAAGGCATATACATCAAACGTACCTGAAGCGGATATACAACTCATATAGTCATTCATTTCTCGGACTTGCCCGTTGAACCGTTCGAAATCTAATAGGATACTCAGAGTGCTCGGAATAATCGTACAATGCCAACGTTTCAGACTTGGTCTTACATGTAATTAGATATCGATGCTACTATCCCAGACAAGGTCTTACACGAATCAATACGATGCCAATGTCCCAGACATGGTCTTGCACGTAAATCTCAAATCGATGCCAATGTACAAGACGTGGTCTTTGTAACACCCCAAACCCGGTCAACACACCACGACCGAATCTGGTATGTTACGGAGCGAAAACATTTTTGAAATCATAAGTTTGTCGAAAAATTTTAAAGAAGACTCTTTTATTGCTTTAGGGTTTAGAGAACTCAGTAATGAGGTTGTGGTTGTTTTAGTAGATGTTGAAATATTTGGAAAACTCGCGAGTGAAAACCCATTTGTTACTGCCGATTTTAGCAAACATTGGTTACTTATTAAAACTGAATGCGATGAGTACAATCAAGTTTAAAACCATTTGCCTTTAAGGTGATTTGAAAATTTGGGTTATAAAAACATCCAAGTTACCTTATTATTGTGTGAACTTTGTTACCCGATGGTAACATTTGAAAAACCCGAAGAGTTATAGTTTTGAAGACATTGCTTTTTACCGGTTAATTTAACAAGTCTATAAACCCAGCATATGTATGATGTAACCAAAATAAAAGCAAATAATAAAAACCCAAAATAATACTTAGCGGCCTTATTTCAAAACCCAAAACCAAATTTAAAGAAATTTAACTAAACGAAATAGCAGTTAAAGTCAAAACCAAACTAAGATGCATGGCCACCTCGAGTCCTCCCCGGCTCCATATCCGCGATCTATGCCTCATCTACAAAATTTAAGGGAAGGGGTGAGTCACCAAGACTCAGTGTATAAATCCCCAACCCGATAATTCAACCACTTACACAGATCATTAGAAAAACATGCAAATCATGCAACCCATAACCTAACCATCCAATCTCCTTTAACTACCCCGTGTGGTCAAAACCACTGGTGGTCAAAACCATCGTGACCAAGTCACAAATACATATATATCAATGATGGGGCCAACCCATCGGTGGTCAAAACCACCGATGAAAATCCCGTAATATCATGTGGGGCCAACCCACTGTGGTACCAAACCACCGGGACCAGTCACAATAATCCATGTGTGGTCAAAACCATCGTGACCATGAGTCACAAATATCAATCGTGTGGTCAAAACCACCGTGGTCAAAACCACCGGGACTTAGTCACAAATAATATCAATAGTGTGGTCAAAACCACTTTGGTGACCGTAGTCACAAATCAACCGATGGGGCCAACCCATCTTGTGGTCAAAACCATCGTGATGACAGTCGAGATAAATCATCCTCCTCCTCTCATCAATCCCATCATCATCATGCTCATATCATATGTGTCATAATATCATGTATCATGCAATTAAGGCATAGCATAGCATTTAACAAGCCATGATGATGTATATCAAAAATCACATAGCGGGGACTTACCGGAACCCAAGCTCATGCCCACGTGGCAAAGTCACTAATATCAATGGTTACACAGTAACATAATAAGCATCATAATACTAATAAAGTGTGTAAGCGTTTACACACCTGACTAATCGTAGATATAAGCAAAATCCCAAAACTACTCGAAACTAGCGAAATCCTGAAGCATTGCTTTCCCTTTCCTACAATCGGCCAATACCTAGTTAGTAGCTAAAAAGCCCATTCGGCTCAAATGGAAATCCCGAAGGATATGCCGCCCAAATGTAGCACTCACCTTAAAGCAGATTTGGTTTCCAACCAAATCCCGAAACTACGAAATGAAACCCCCCTGCAATCGGCCCAACACCAGCACACACAAATGGTTAGCCTTCGGCTTTTAAAAGAGTAATGAATAGATTCGATCCACTAGAACCCTTACCTAGATCAGCAATCAAACCCCGAAGATCCACTTATTCGGGTTGCACTCCTCCCTACAATCAACTTAAACGCATCATTAGCTATCCAAGCACCAATCGGCTTAATCAAGAATCCTGAAACCAAAAGGGATTGTCGCCACCTTACCTTAATGATTGATTCGGCTTCTAAACACCAAAGATCGGCACCCCCTATTGATGTTAGGGGTTTCGGCTATCAACATGAAACAAGAATGAAGTTTCAAAATCCCGACTAATAACGATTGGAAAAGTATAAAAAGAGAAAGGCAAAAGAGATTCGACCTTCACCAAATAAGTGTCGAAGAAGAAAAGGAAAATAGAAAGTCTACTTACCAAAAGATCCGACTAACCCAAATGGAAGATATAGGTTTCGGCATTTGAATGAAGGCTAGATCACGTGAGAAGAGAAAGGAAAATCACTAGGAGTATTCGGCCAAGAGAAGAACAACAAGGTTTCAGCTTTTGAACAATGGAAAGATGAAGAAGAAAAATGCAATGGGGAAGAAGGGATTCGGCAAGGGTGAATGAAAGAACTTTCGGCACAAGGGGTTTTAAGAGAGAAAAGAAAAGATGACGAATGGGGGGTGAGGTTGTTGGTTTCGGCTTTGAGCAAAAAGAAGAAGAAGAAGAGAACAAGGTGATTTCGGCAAAGAAGAGACTAACAAAGAGTGAACCGAAAAGAGAAGAAGAAAAAATAGCTATGTGAGTTTCGGCTTTTACAACAAAATAGCAATATTTGGTTCGGCCAAATGCCCAATTTGCCGAAAGGGAAAAGAGAGAAAGAACACCTGAGGTTCGGTTTTTAGCACAAAACGCAAAAAGAAGAAAGACCCTCCAAGCTAGCCGAAACACTCCTTTAAACCACCATAGACATTCGGCCACCACCTAAAGGCTCCCCTAACCGACTACACTTCCTCCCCCCTAGAGTCTATGATTCGGCCAACACCTAAAAGCTCTCCCATCCACTCATTCAAATTGGTTTGAAAGAGTCAAATTCCACATTTTTCTCCCTTCCATCCATTCAAATTTGTTGACTCAATCCTCATCTATCCATGAGAGTCCCACCTGAGCACACCTCTCCTTGCTTGTAGCGTCAAAAATAAAGGCACAAAGGGGATTCCTGCAGCTCGAACCAAGGCCCTCCTAGCTCCTTGTGGCGTCACCTTCCTCCAAGCTCTAAGTGGCGCCTGCCTGCCACTTTACCAAATGACATTCTTGTGTCTTAGACCTCCAATAAATTCTTTTAACCCCTATTTCCCTTAGCTCTATTTCCTTAAGTGCTAAAACAAAATTCTTAGCCCTAACTCAGGCCTAACCTAGGGTTATAACTAAACCCCAAAACATGTTAAATGAACATTATAGACAATTCATCACACGCAACATGAGCAAAATGCAGAACCCCCGATTTAAGGATGTTACAGTTCTACCCCCTTAAAAATAATTTCGACCTCGAAATTACCTGGTCAGAAGAGTTGAGGGTATTGCTGCCGCATCACATCCTCTGGCTCCCACGTAGCCTCCTCCGTACCATGGTTCCGCCATAATACTTTCACCAGGGGTACTGACTTCCTATGCAGAACCTTGACATCTCGATCCAAGATCTGTACGGGTTCTTCCTCGAAAGACAAATCAGGACTCACCTCTATCTCCTCCACTGGTACAACATGTGACGGATCTGATCGATAGCGCCTAAGCATTGAAACGTGAAAGACGTCATGAATTTGACTCAATTCTGCTGGCAACTCAAGCTGATAAGCTACCGATCCCACTCACTTCAACACTGTATATGGCCCGATGAACCTAGGGCTTAGCTTGCCCTTCTGACCAAATCTCAATACTTTCTTCCAAGGCGATACCTTTAGAAAGACCTTATCACCCAGTGCATACTCAATATCTCTGCGCTTAAGATCGGCGTAAGACTTCTGCCTGTCTGACGCTTCCTTAAGACGAGCCCGAATCGCCCTAACCTTATCCTCTGTTTTGCTACTAACTCCGGACCCAACATCCGCCGCTCACCCAATTCCCGTCCAACACGTAGGAGTACGACATTTCCGCCCATATAGTGCCTCATACGGTGCCATTCGAATACTCGCTTGATAACTATTGTTATAAGTTTAACTCGCTAATGGTAGATACTCCTCCCAACTACCGCTGAAATCCAGATCATGCCCCTTAACATATCTTCCAAAATCGAATTATTACCTTTCGATCGCTCCATCGATCGCTGGATGAAAAGCCGTCTTTTAAATCCAACTGTACCCAAAGCCTGATGCAAAGCTTTCCAAAACCTCGACGTGAACCTGGGATCCCTGTCCGAGATAATGGACACTGGCACCTCATGCAACCGCACTATCTCTGCCACATATAACTTGGCTAATTTCTGAAGCGAATAATCCACCCTTATCGGTATGAAATGAGCCGACTTAGTCAAACGATCCACTATAACCTAGACTGAGTCCTTCTTGCTAGGCGTAAGGGGAAGCCCACTGACAAAATCCATCGTAATCCTTTCCCACTTCCACTGTGGAATCTTTACCGGCTGCAACAGCCCTAATGGCAACTGATGCTCAGCCTTAACCTGCTGGCATGTCAAACACTTGCTTACAAACTCAGTTACTTCCCGCTTAAGACCTGGCCACCAGAATTGTTCCCTCAAATCACAATACATCTTACTGCCTCCAGGATGCATAGCGTATAGGCTGCTATGAGCTTCCTGAAGAATCCGCTGTCTCAATTCCATATCCTTAGGCATACATGCCTTCCCCTGAAATTGCAGTACTCCATCACTATCCATGTTGTACCCCTCAAATTCACCATCCTGCACTTGTAACCTCCAAGCACTCAAAACCCCATCTGTCAGCTGTTTCTCCTTAACCTGATCAATCCAAGATGGCTTTACTTGCAATTCTTCCAAAAGACTTCCATCATCATAAAGATTGAGGTGAGCAAACATCGCTCGCAAGTCAGCTACCACCTTACGGCTCAACGCATCCGCTACAAAGTTAGCCTTACCCGGATGGTACTCAATCGAGCAATCGTAGTCCTTTAACAACTCTATCCACCTTCACTGCCTCAAGTTTAAATCTTTCTGAGTCAAGAGGTACTTCAGACTCTTATGATCCGTATACACTATCGACTTCTCCCCATACAAGTAATGCCTCCAAATCTTCAAGGCGAAAACCACTGCAGCTAATTCTAAGTCATGCATCGGATAGTTACCTTTATAAAGCCTCAAATGCCTAGATGCATACGCTACCACTTTACCGTCTTGCATCAGCATACACCCTAAACCCGTATGTGACGCATCACAGTAGACCGTGAACTCCTTTCCTGCCTCAGGCTGAATCAAAACCGGAGCTTCAGTCAGGATCTTCTTTAACTTGTCAAAACTTTCTTGTTGTTTCTCAGTCCACGCAAACGGAACCCCATTCCTCAACAGCTTAGTTAACGGCGCTGCGATTAAAGAGAAACCCTCCACGAACCTTCTGTAGTCTCCTGCCAAACCCAGAAAACTCTGAATCTCTGCAACCGACTTGGGTGGTTTCCAATCCAATACCGCCTCAATCTTACGAGGATCCACCCTAATTCCCTCAGCTGATACAACATGACCCAAGAAAGTTACCTCCTTAAGCCAAAACTCACATTTACTAAACTTGGCGTATAACTGCTTTTCCCTTAGCACCAGCAGAACCACTCGAAGATGCGCGTAATGTTCTTCCTCCGATTTCGAGTACACCAAAATGTCGTCTATAAACACTACGACAAATTGGTCCAGATACGACTGAAACACCCGATTCATCATGTCCATGAATGCTGCCGGTGCATTGGTCAAACCAAAAGGCATTACCAGGAACTCGTAGTGCCCATACCGAGTACGAAATGCCATCTTATGAATATCCGCCTCCTTCACTTTGAGCTGATGATACCCAGACCTAAGGTCGATCTTAGAGAAAAATGATGCACCCTTGAGTTGATCAAACAAGTCATCTATCCTAGGCAATGGATACTTGTTTTTGATCGTCAACTTGTTCAGTGGCGGTAGTCTATACACATCCGCATCGCATCGCCCTTTTTCTTAACAAAAGCACCGAGCTCCCCAAGGTGATACACTCGGTCGGATGAAACCTCCGCCCAACAACTCCCGAACCGGAGCCTTTAACTCCACTAATTCTTTGGCGCCATCCTTTATGGAGCAATAGATACCGGCGCATTTCGGGTAACAAGTCTATACCGAACTCAACCTCGCGGTCAGGAGGTATACCCGGAAGTTCCTCTGGAAAAACATTAGCAAATTCCCCTACAGTTCGGACAGTCTTCACAGCTGCATCTTTAACTTCCAAAGCACAAACATGCACCAAAAATGATTCACAACCCTTTCTAACCATTTTCTCAGCCTTCAGTGCAGAGATAACATTAGATAAGTAATCTCTCCTATTACCTATCATCACCACCTCAACACCTTCCATGGTCTTCAACACCATGCGCTTAGCCGCGTAATCCAAACTAGCTTGATACTTAACTAGCCAATCCATCCCAAGAATCAGATCGAACTCCCCAAACGGCAGTTCCATCAAGTCAGCTAGAAGCACGACCCCTTGAAGTTCTAGGGGTACATCCCTATATAGTTTACTTACTTCTACAGAGTGACCTAGAGGGCTTATCACAGTCATCTTCCTAGAAGTAATCTCAGAGTCTAAGTTCATGGTTTCTACTATGCTACTAGCAACGTACGAGTGCGTCGAACCAACATCAATTAAAGCATTATAAGGTACTCCAAAAATTAAGAACGCATCGGTTATGACGCCCGGCAAGGCCGCTCTCCTCTCGACGCCTCGCTGCGTAGACCAACCCAGGCTGGCTCACCTCTGTACCACCTGCACCTCTGCCCGATGCTCCACGACCCCTACCAGAGCCATTACCTCCCCTGACTGAACCATGGCCTCTCTGGGGCTGCTGATTATCCTCCTAAACTGTGGCACGGTTCTAATCCTCGATCGCAGCCTAGGCGATCTCTCGTGGACAATCCCTAACTTGATGCCCCATCGATCCACACTCAAAGCATCCCCCGTTACAGTCCAACATTCTCCGTGTGAGACTTCCCCGCAGATCGAGCACACCGCTGGCGCGCCATCGAGTATTAGTAGCAGCGAGCCCAGCGACTTGATTCGCCCACTATATCTAACCCTTTTCTGCTGGTTCCCGAAAACCCAGATGATCCGTAACTCCTCTTATTCCAACCCCTATCCCGATTCCGCCTTACAAACCTGCTGTTTTACCCTTCAAAGAACCTTAGCTTTCTCCACTAGAACGGCAAATTCTCGTTCTCTTTGTGGGGCAATTATCATCCGCACTCATCCTCGGCCCATCTTCCGTCGACACAACGCTCATGCTCTGTGCCTACAATACCCGTGCATACCGACTCAACCAAGAAATTTCGCTCATATTCTGCCGCTACGCTTTATTACCCCGACCAAGTTCAAGAAAGCTCTACGCTGCGCATCAACATAGCTAGCCCCTATGTACTTCCTCCGATAGGGCGCGCCTAAAGAACTCCCAAGTGAGGTCATTCGCTATCGCTCCATCCCTAATCGTGAGCCACCAACGACACGACTCATCTCGCAGCAGAGATACTATGCCCTTCAGCTTTTCCTCAGCTGAAAAATCCAGATCATCCATGATGCGTTCCGTCGCCTCCAACCAATATTCCGCTTTACTAGGTGCCACACCAGATACACCTCTAAATACCTCTGCACTATTAGCCTTGAGTCGCTCGGTCACAGATTTCCGAGCTCTATTTCCTACTCCTGCACTCGCAACCCTCTCCAGCACTCGCGGCAAAGACACTGCGACATCGCTGCGTCATTACCACCGTCTCGATCTCGATATTCCGCGCCCACAGCTGGCGGCGGTGGTACCTCATTTTCGACCCATGTCCGAACCCTACACGTGTTCGAGGATCGTCATCCTACCCCTACCTCGTCCACGAGTGTTACGCCCACGTCCACGTGCACTCATATTTACCGGTATATTCAAGCTGATTAAAAGTTTTACGCGTTAGACTTTTATTCCACTGTCTATTAAAGCACAGTCTTATGAGGGGTTTAATAAGAGTTGGTTTCATGCAGTACACATCATCCTATTGTTCCAGTCTCTATAGTAGTTCCTACTACTAATCACCATACCATCATCATCATAATCATATAATCATATCATCACAAGCAATAGTTTGGGGGGGTACTTACAGGCGGATTGGTGCAGGAGACTCGGTGCCATGCTTTCCATCACTATACTTTTCCCATAAAAGCTTTTCACAATTTTTTTAAACATTTTTGGACCTCGGACCCACAGCCGAGCTGTTGAAACCTGGCTCTGATACCAAAATTGTAACACTCCAAACCCGGTCAACACACCACGACCGAATCTGGTATGTTACGGAGCGAAAACATTTTTGAAATCATAAGTCTGTCGGAAAATTTTAAAGAAGACTCTTTTATTGCTTTAGGGTTTAGAGAACTCAGTAATGAGGTTGTGGTTGTTTTAGTAGATGTTGAAATATTTGGAAAACTCATGAGTGAAAACCCATTTGTTCTTGCTAGATTTTAGGAAACATTGGTTACTTATTAAAACTGAATGCGATGAGTACAATCAAGTTCAAAACCATTTGACTTTAAGGTGATTTGAAAATTTGAGTTATAAAAACATCCAAGTTACCTTATTATTGTGTGAACTTTGTTACCCGATGGTAACGTTTGAAAAACCCGAAGAGTTATAGTTTTGAAGACATTGCTTTTTACCGGTTAATTTAACAAGTCCATAAACCCAGCATATGTATGATGTAACCAAAATAAAAGCAAATAATAAAAACCCAAAATAATACTTAGCGGCCTTATTTCAAAACCCAAAACCAAATTTAAAGAAATTTAATTAAACGAAATAGCAGTTAAAGTCAAAACCAAACAAAGATGCATGGCCACCTCGAGTCCTCCCTGACTCCATATCCGCGATCTATGCCTCATCTGCAAAATGTAAGGTAAGGGGTGAGTCACCAAGACTCAGTGTATAAATCCCCAACCCGATAATTCAACCACTTACACAGATCATTAGCAAAACATGCAAATCATGCAACCCATAACCTAACCATCCAATCTCATTTAACTACCCCGTGTGGTCAAAACCACTGGTGGTCAAAACCATTGGTGACCGAAGTCACAAATACATATATATCAATGATGGGGCCAACCCATCGTGTGGTCAAAACCACTGATGACAATCCCGTAATATCATGTGGGGCCAACCCACTGTGGTACCAAACCACTGGGACGAGTCACAATAATCCATGTGTGGTCAGAACCATTGGTGACCGTAGTCACAAATATCAATCGTGTGGTCAAAACCACTGGTGGTCAAAACCACTGGGACTTAGTCACAAATCATATCAATAGTGTGGTCAAAACCACTGGTGACCGTAGTCACAAATTAACCGATGGGGCCAACCCATCTTGTGGTCAAAACCATCGTGATGATCCGGATAAATCATCCCCTCCTCTCATCAATCCCATCATCATCATGCTCATATCATATGTGTCATAATATCATGTATCATGCAATTAAGGCATAGCATAGCATTTAACAAGCCATGATGATGTATATCAAAAATCACATAGCAGGGGACTTACCTGGAATCCAAGCTCATGCCCACAGGGCAAAGTCACTAATATCAATGGTTACACAGTAACATAATAAGCATCATAATACTAATAAAGTGTGTAAGCATTTACACACCTGACTAACCGCAGATCTAAGCAAAATCCCAAAACTACTCGAAACTAGCAAAATCCTGAAGCGTTACTTTCCCTTTCCTACAATCGGCCAATACCTAGTTAGTAGCTAAAAAGCCCATTCAGCTCAAATAGAAATCTCGAAGGATATGCCGCCCAAATGTAGCACTCACCTTAAAGCCGATTTGGTTTCCAACCAAATCCCGAAACTACGAAATGAAACCCCCCTGCAATCGGTCCAACACCAGCACACACAAATGGTTAGCCTTCGGCTTTTAAAAGAGTAAGGAATATATTCGATCCACTAGAACCCTTACCTAGATCGGTAATCAAACCCTGAAGATCCACTGATTCGGGTTGCACTCCTCCCTACAATCAACTTAAACGCATCATTAGCTACCCAAGCACCAATCGGCTTAATCAAGAATCCCGAAACCAAAAGGGATTGTCGCCACCTTACCTTAATGATTGATTCGGCTTCTAAACACAAAAGATCGGCACCCCCTATTGATGTTAGGGGTTTCGGCTATCAACATGAAACAAGAATGAAGTTTCAAAATCCCGACTAATAATGATTGGAAAAGTATAAAAAGAGAAAGGCAAAAGAGATTCGACCTTTACCAAATCAGTGTCGAAGAAGGAAAGAAAAATAGAAAGTCTACTTACCAAAAGATCCGACTAACCCAAATGGAAGAGATAGGTTTCGGCACTTGAATGAAGGCTAGATCACGTGAGAAGAGAAAGGAAAATCACTAGGAGTATTCGGCCAAGAGAAGAACAACAAGGTTTCGGCTTTTGAACAATGGAAAGATGAAGAAGAATAATGCAATGGGGAAGAAGGGATTCGGCAAGGGTGAATGAAAGAACTTTCGACACAAGGGGTTTTGAGAG
Organism: Gossypium sturtianum; assembly: GCA_025698515.1. Lineage (NCBI taxonomy): Eukaryota > Viridiplantae > Streptophyta > Magnoliopsida > Malvales > Malvaceae > Gossypium > Gossypium sturtianum. Next base: position 30,921,123 of record CM046943.1, on the reverse strand, counting down.
AGAAAAGAAAAGATGCCGAATGGGGGGTGAGGTTGTTGGTTTCGGCTTTGAGCAAAAAGAAGAAGAAGAAGAGAACAAGGTGATTTCGGCAAAGAAGAGACTAACAAAGAGTGAACCGAAAAGAGAAGAAGAAAAAATAGCTATGTGAGTTTCGGCTTTTACAACAGAATAGCAATATTTGGTTCGGCCAAATGCCCAACTTGCCGAAAGGGAAAAGAGAGAAAGAACACCTGAGGTTCGGTTTTTAGCACAAAACGCAAAAAGAAGAAAGACCCTCCAAGCTAGCCGAAACACTCCTTTAAACCACCATAGACATTCGGCCACCACCTAAAGGCTCCCCTAACCGACTACACTTCCTCCCCCCTAGAGTCCATGATTCGGCCAATACCTAAAAGCTCTCCCATCCACTCATTCAAATTGGTTTGAAAGAGTCAAATTCCATATTTTTCTCCCTTCCATCCATTCAAATTTGTTGACTCAATCCTCATCTATCCATAAGAGTCCCACCTGAGCACACCTCTCATTGCTTGTAGCGTCAAAAATAAAGGCACAAAGGGGATTCCTGCAGCTCGAACCAAGGCCCCCCTAGCTCCCTGTGGCGTCACCTTCCTCCAAGCTCTAAGTGGCACTTGCCTGCCACTTTACCAAATGACATTCTTGTGTCTTAGACCTCCAATAAATTCTTTTAACCCCTATTTCCCTTAGCTCCATTTCCTTAAGTGCTAAAACAAAATTCTTAGCCCTAACTCAGGCCTAACCTAGGGTTATAACTAGACCCCAAAACATGTTAAATGAACATTATAGACAATTCATCACACGCAACATGAGCAAAATGCAGAACCCCCGATTTAAGGATGTTACAGTCTTACACGAAATCTCGAATCAATGCCAATGTCCCAGACGTGGTCTTACATGATATCAAATATCGAACACCTATGTCATGACATACGCTATCCTCTCTATTTCTTAGGTTCGGACGGGACTTTTTGGACATTTATAACTTGTCGGTATATCCTTCGATTTCATATACATTCCATCTCGAGCAGTAATCATACAATCTAAATCTCGTAGATACATAAATAACTCAATTCAAATATATTTATTTGTATATCGACTTACCTCGCATTCGGTTAGCGTACGGACTTGACTATTCGATCACTTTCGACTTCCCACGAACTAAGTCCGTTTTCTTCGGTTCTTGATCTATACATATTCAAATTTAACTCATTTAACTCATTTATTCACTAATTCATTCAATTCAATCCAACGACACATATTTAAGGTAATTTACAAATTAGCCCTCACATATTCACATTTTGACAATTTAGTCCCTATTTCAGAAAATCACAAAATACACCAAATTTGCTTCTACCCATGCTTGGCCGAATGTTCATGTATCTTATACAAGTCCATACATTTCATTTATTTCACAATTTAGTCCCTCAAATAATCATTTTCTCAATTACATCAAAAATACTCAAATTCATCAAAACTCCAAAGACAAAACTTATTAATCTAACACATATCTTTCATATTTCATCAACAATCATCACAAAACTCATGTGGTCATCAATGGCACATTTCAAAACTTTCATCAATTCACAAAATTGAAGCATGGGTTTTGAAGTATACAAAGCAACGATTATAAAAACGTAAAAATTATCAAAAACCGAACAAAAACTAACCTTGAATCAAGCTACCACCATGACCAAATATTCAAGCTTTCAACCTAAGTTTTTCTATCCTTGTTTCGGTAGCCAAAAAGATGAAAACATGGTTTTATTCTTTAATGTTTTGTATATAATAACATAATTTTCATTTTACAATTTTAACCTTTAATAATAAAATTATAAAACATAGTTTCCAAGGTCATTATTGACCATAACCGTCCACTATCAATAATAATAGGCTAATTGCCTTTTAAGGGCTTTGCAATATAAAGACATAACAAATAGGCACTTTTACAAATGTCATACTAACTTTGCATTTAATGCAATTTAATCCTTTTCTCAAATTAAACACACAAACGGACAAATTAATTCATAGAAATTTCACACATACTAATTCACATATCATAAGCACGGAATATAATATTAAAATACTTTTCTGACTCGGATTTGTGGTCCCGAAACCACTATTCTGACTAGGGTCTAAATCGGACTGTTACAATTCTCCTCCCTTAGGGATTTTCATCATCGAAAATCTTACCGTTAAACAGATTCGAATATTGTTGTCTCATTGAATCTTTAAGCTCCCACGTAGCCTCTTCCACTCCGTGTCGATGCCACAACACTTTCACTAAGGGAATTTTCTTATTTCTCAATTCTTTCATTTCACAAGCTAAGATACGGATCGGTTTTTCCTCGTAAGTCATATCGGATCGGATTTCAATCTCAGACGGAGGAATCACATGTGACGGATCGGATCGGTATCATCTAAGCATCGATACGTGGAATACATTATGAATCTTTTCTAGCTCAGGTGGCAACCACAATTTATATGCAACTGGTTCAACACGCTCAATAATTTCATACAGTCCGATGAACCTCGGACTCAATTTGCCTTTACTCCGAATCTGACTACTTTCTTCCACGGAGATACTTTCAAAAACACTTTGTCGCCAACTTCAAACTCAATGTCTTTTCGTTTCAAGTCCGCATAGGACTTCTGACGATCAGACGTTGCTTTCAGACTGTCACGGATCACTTTCACTTTTTGTTCAGTGTCTTTTATCAAATCGACCCCATGTATCTTATTTTCACTGAGCTCAGTCCAATACAGAGGCGTTCGACATTTGCGTCTGTACAAAGCTTCATAAGGTGCCATTCTGATGCTCGACTGAAAACTATTATTATACACGAATTCAATCAAATACAGATACTGTTCCCACGTACCGTCAAACTCAAGAATGCAACATCTCAACATATCCTCGAGAATCTGAATGATCCGCTCAGATTGACCATCTGTTTGCGGGTGAAAAGCTGTACTGAAATGCAATTTCGTGCCTAAAGCTTCTTGCAATTTCTTCCAGAACTGTGAAGTAAATCTCGGATCTCTATCAGACACAATGGATAATGGCACTCCGTGCAATCTCACAATATCAGAAATATAAAGCTCAGCTAGCTTATCAAGTGAGTAATCCGGTCTCACCGGAATATAATGGGCAGATTTCGTCAATCGATCAACTACAACCCAAATTGCATCTTTCTTTCTCGGACTTGGAGGCAATCCAGAGACAAAGTCCATCGTCACTCTATCCCATTTCCACTCGGGAATCAGAATTGGTTGCAACAAACCGGATGGAACCTGATGTTCAGCTTTAACTTGCTGACAACCTAAACATTTTGAAACAAAGTCAGAAATGTCTCGTTTCATACCAGACCACCAATAGTGTTGCTTCAGATCATGGTACATCTTTGTGCTTCCCGGATGAATAGATAGAAGACTATTATGTGCTTCATTAAAAATCAACTGAATCAACTCCGGTTTTCTTGGAATACATAATCGATCTCTAAATCTCAAACAATCACCAACATCAACTCGAAATTCAGAATCAGAGTTTGAATCACACTGAGCTCGCTTCGCTAGCATTTCATTATCAACTTTCTGAGCATCACATATCTGTTGTAAAAATAACTGTTTCGCTTTTAATTCAGCTAACACTGAACCATCATCAGATAGGTCTAAATGAGCATTTATAGCATACAATGCAAACAATGATTTTCGACTCAATGCATCTGCAACGACATTTGCTTTACCTGGGTGATAATCTATCACAAGCTCGTAGTCTTTCAACAGCTCTAACCATCTCCTCTGTTGCAGATTCAAATCTTTTTGGGTCATCAAATATTTTAGACTTTTAGGATCTGAAAACACATGGTCTTACACGAATCAATACGATGCCAATGTCCCAGACATGGTCTTACACGTAAATCTCAAATCGATGCCAACATCCCAGACGTGGTCTTACACGAAATCTCGAATCAATGCCAATGTCCCAGACGTGGTCTTACATGATATCAAATATCAGACACCTATGTCAAGACATACGCTATCCTATCTATTCCTAGGTTCGCACGGGACTTTTCGGACATTTATAACTTGTCGGTATATCCTCAGATTTCATATACATTCCATCTCGAGCAGTAATCATACAATCTAAATCTCGTAGATACATAAATAACTCAATTCAAATATATTTATTTGTATATCGACTTACCTCAGATTCGGTTAGCGTACGGACTCGACTATTCGATCACTTTCGACTTCCCGCGATCTAAGTGCGTTTTCTTCGGTTCTTGATCTATACATATTCAAATTTAACTCATTTAACTCATTTATTCACTAATTCATTCAATTCAATCCAACGACACATATTTAAGGCAATTTACAAATTAGCCCTCACATATTCACATTTTGACAATTTAGTCCCTATTTCACAAAATCACAAAATACACCAAATTTGCTTATACCCATGCTTGGACGAATGTTCATGTATCTCATACAAGTCCATACATTTCATTTATTTCACAATTTAGTCCCTCAAATAATCATTTTCTCAATTACATCCAAAATACTCAAATTCATCAAAACTCCAAAGACAAAACTTATTAATCTAACACATATCTTTCATATTTCATCAACAATCATCACAAAACTCATGTGGTCATCAATGGCACATTTCAAAACTTTCATCAATTCACAAAATTGAAGCATGGGTTTTGAAGTATACAAAGCAACGATTACAAAAACGTAAAAATTATCAAAAACCGAACAAAAACTAACCTTGAATCAAGCTACCACCATGACCAAATATTCAAGCTTTCAACCTAAGTTTTTCTATCCTTGTTTCGGTAGCCAAAAAGATGAAAACATGGTTTTATTCTTTAATGTTTTGTATATAATAACATAATTTTCATTTTACAATTTTAACCTTTAATAATAAAATTATAAAACATAGTTTCCAAGGTCATTATTGACCATAACCGTCCACTATCAATAATAATAGGCTAATTGCCTTTTAAGGACTTTGAAATATAAAGACATAACAAATAGGCACTTTTACAAATGACATACTAACTTTGCATTTAATGCAATTTAATCCTTTTCTCAAATTAAACACACAAACGGACAAATTAATTCATAGAAATTTTACACATACTAATTCACATATCATAAGCACGGAATATAATATTAAAATACTTTTCTGACTCGGATTTGTGGTCCCAAAACCACTATTCTGACTAGGGTCTAAATCGAACTGTTACAATTCTCCCCCCTTAGGGATTTTCATCATCGAAAATCTTACCGTTAAACAGATTCAGATATTGTTGTTTCATTGAATCTTCAGGCTCCTACGTAGCCTCCTCCACTCCGTGTCGATGCCACAACACTTTCACTAAGGGAATTTTCTTATTTCTCAATTCTTTCATTTCACGAGCTAAGATACGGATCTGTTCTTCCTCGTAAGTCATATCAGATCGGATTTCAATCTCAGACGGAGGAATCACATGTGACGGATCGGATCGGTATCGTCTAAGCATCGATACGTGGAATACATTATGAATCTTTTCTAGCTCAGGTGGCAACCACAATTTATACGTAACTGGTTCAACACGCTCAATAATTTCATACAATCCGATGAACCTCGGACTCAATTTGCCTTTACTCCAAATCTGAGTACTTTCTTCCACGGAGATACTTTCAAAAACACTTTGTCGCCAACTTCAAACTCAATGTCTTTTCGTTTCAAGTCCGCATAGGACTTCTGACAATCAGACGTTGCTTTCAGACTGACACGGATCACTTTCACTTTTTGTTCAGTGTCTTTTATCAAATCGACCCCATGTATCTTATTTTCACTGAGCTCAGTCCAATACAGAGGCGTTCGACATTTGCGTTTGTACAAAGCTTCATAAGGTGCCATTCTGATGCTCGACTGAAAACTATTATTATACACAAATTCAATCAAATCCAGATACTATTCCCACGTACCGTCAAACTCAAGAATGCAACATCTCAACATATCCTCGAGAATCTGAATGATCCGCTCAGATTGACCATCTGTTTGCGGGTGAAAAGCTGTACTGAAATGCAATTTCGTGCCTAAAGCTTCTTGCAATTTCTTCCAGAACTGTGAAGTAAATCTCGGATCTCTATCAGACACAATGGATAATGGCACTCCGTGCAATCTCACAATATCAGAAATATAAAGCTCAGCTAGCTTATCAAGTGAGTAATCCGGTCTCACCGGAATATAATGGGCGGATTTCGTCAATCGATCAACTACAACCCAAATTGCATCTTTCTTTCTCGGAGTTGGAGGCAATCCAGAGACAAAGTCCATCGTCACTCTATCCTATTTCCACTCGGGAATCAGAATTGGTTGCAACAAACCGGATGGAACCTGATGTTCAGCTTTAACTTGCTGACAACCTAAACATTTTTAAACAAAGTTAGAAATGTCTCGTTTCATACCAGACCACCAATAGTGTTGCTTCAGATCATGGTACATCTTTGTACTTCCCGGATGAACAGATAGAAGACTATTATGTGCTTCATTAAAAATCAACTGAATCAACTCCGATTTTCTTGGAATACATAATCGATCTCTAAATCTCAAACAATCGCCAACATCAACTCAAAATTCAGAATCAGAGTTTGAATCATACTGAGCTCGCTTCGCTGGCATTTCATTATCAACTTTCTGAGCATCACATATCTGTTGTAAAAATAACTGTTTCGCTTTTAATTCAGCTAACACTGAACCATCATCAGACAGGTCTAAATGAGCATTTATAGCATACAATGCAAACAATGATTTTCGACTCAATGCATCTATAACGACATTTGCTTTACCTGGGTGATAATCTATCACAAGCTCGTAGTCTTTCAATAGCTCTAACCATCTTCTCTGTTGCAGATTCAAATCTTTTTGGGTTATCAAATATTTCAGACTTTTATGATCTGAAAACACATGGTCTTGCACGAATTAATACGATGCCAATGTCCCAGACATGGTCTTACACGTAAATCTCAAATCGATGCCAACGTCCCAGACGTGGTCTTACACGAAATCTCGAATCAATGCCAATGTCCCAGACGTGGTCTTACATGATATCAAATATCAGACACCTATGTCATGACATACGCTATCCTATCTATTCCTAGGTTCGGACGAGACTTTTTGGACATTTATAACTTCTCGGTATATCCTCAGATTTCATATACATTCCATCTCGAGCAGTAATCATACAATCTAAATCTCGTAGATACATAAATAACTCAATTCAAATATATTTATTTGTATATCGACTTACCTCGGATTCGGTTAGCGTACGGACTCGACTATTCGATCACTTTTGACTTCCCGCGATCTAAGTCCGTTTTCTTCAGTTCTTGATCTATACATATTCAAATTTAACTCATTTAACTCATTTATTCACTAATTCATTCAATTCAATCCAACGACACATATTTAAGGCAATTTACAAATTAGCCCTCACATATTCACATTTTAACAATTTAGTCCCTATTTCAAAAAATACACCAAATTTGCTTATACCCATGCTTGGCCAAATGTTCATGTATCTCATACAAGTCCATACATTTCATTTATTTCACAATTTAGTCCCTCAAATAATCATTTTCTCAATTACATCCAAAATACTCAAATTCATCAAAACTCCAAAGACAAAACTTATTAATCTAACACATATCTTTCATATTTCATCAACAATCATCACAAAACTCATGTGGTCATCAATGGCACATTTCAAAACTTTCATCAATTCACAAAATTGAAGCATGGGTTTTGAAGTATACAAAGCGACGATTACAAAAACGTAAAAATTATCAAAAATCGAACAAAAACTAACCTTGAATCAAGCTACCACCATGACCAAATATTCAAGCTTTCAACCTAAGTTTTTCTATCCTTGTTTCGGTAGCCAAAAAGATGAAAACATGGTTTTATTCTTTAATGTTTTGTATATAATAACATAATTTTCATTTTACAATTTTAACCTTTAATAATAAAATTATAAAACATAGTTTCCAAGGTCATTATTGACCATAACCGTCCACTATCAATAATAATAGGCTAATTGCCTTTTAAGGACTTTGCAATATAAAGACATAACAAATAGGCACTTTTACAAATGTCATACTAACTTTGCATTTAATGCAATTTAATCCTTTTCTCAAATTAAACACACAAACGGACAAATTAATTCATAGAAATTTCACACATACTAATTCACATATTATAAGCACGAAATATAATATTAAAATACTTTTCTGACTTGAATTTGTGGTCCCGAAACCACTATTCTGACTAGGGTCTAAGTCGGACTGTTACAATTTTCAATAGCCATCAAACCATACCAAAATATGCATCATTTAGCATGAATTACTCATTCATATCATATTCCTTACCTAGCCATATCACATGGCTATTTATATACAACTCAAAACATAATCCAAACTAACTAGCCTATACATGCCATATTTAACTATGTACACATTCGAAAGGTACCAAAATGGAGTTTGGTAGTGTAATGACGATCCTCGATGATCCCCGAGCCTTCCGTAGCTTAAACGATCTATAAAACAATGCAAAAACACAGAGAGTAAGCTTTCAAAAGCTTAGTAAGCCATATACAAATAAAATTAACATAATAAACATTTATAACCATTTCAAATACAAGAACTTAACACTTCTCAATAGCTTATTCATATTTCTCCATTCTAGCTCAATGGTATCTAACCATTTCCTCATCAACATATCTCATCTCTATATATTTCTTTAGATCATATCACATTCATACATATATCACATTATGTCTCAACATTTCTATGCACATATTTTCATTAGAAAATTCACATATACTTACCTTTCATACTCAAACATAGAGTACATCTCAAACGTACCTGAAACGAATACGCATTTCACATAGTATTTCATTTCTCGGAATTGCCCGTTGAACCATGCAGAATCAAATAGGATTCTCGGATAACTCGAAATACTCGTACAATGCCAACGTCCCAGACGTGGTCTTACATGTAACCAAATGTCGATGCCACTGCCCCAGACAGGGTCTTACACGAATCAAATATGATGCCAATGTCTCGAACATGGTCTTACACGTGAATCTCATATCGATGCCAACGTCCCAGACATGGTCTTACACGATATAACATATCAGAAACCTATGTCATGACTTATGAATCCTACTTATTCCTAAGGTTTGTACGGGACTTTTCGGATATTGATACATTGTCGATACTTTCTCGGATTTCTCGCGTATTTCATCCAAAGCCATTCATCACAATTCAATATCAAACGAACATAAATAGTTCAACTTAAATACATTTATTTGTATATGAACTTATCTCGGATTCGGATAAACAGACGGATTCGACTATTCGATCACTTTTGACTTTTCGCAGTCTAAATCTGTTTTCTTCGGTTATTGATCTATACATATTCAAATTTAACTCCTTTATTCACCAATTCGTTCAATTCAATCCAAGAACACACATTTAGGGCAACTTACAAATTAACCCTCATATTTTCACATTTTGACATTTTAGTCCTTATTTCACAAAGTCACAAAATACACCTAATTCAATTCAACCCATGCTTAGCCGAATTCTCTATAGGCCCCTAGTAGCCCATATTTTTCATTTATTTCACATTTTAGTCCCTCAAAATATTATTTTCTCAATTTAGTCCAAATTACTCAAATTCATCAAAAGTCCAAAGACAAACTATGTTAACCAATCACATATCTTTCATATTTCATCCTCAAACATCACAAAACTCATGAATTCATCAATGGAACATTTCAAAATCATCATCAAATCAAAAAATTAAGGCATCGATTTTGAAGTATTCGAAGCAACGATTACGAAAACGTAGAAATCATCAAAAACTAAAACCAAAACATACCTTAATTTGCTTGAACAAGGGCCGAAAACCTAGCCTAGTTTTCTTCTTTTCTTTTCTTTGTATTTCGGCAATATAGATGATGATAATGGCTTTATTTTCATGCTTTTATTTTATTTAATACATAATAATATACCTTTTACTATTTTACCCTTATTAATAAACATATAAAACTTATGATATTAAGGCCATTAATGTCCATTATCCATCATAATGGTTTAATTACCTCATAAGGCCACTATATTCAAAAACCAACTCAATTAAGCAATTTAACATATAGAATGTCACTTTTATCATTTATGCGATTTAGTCCTTTTCTCAATTTAAGCACACAAACAACGAAATTAATTCACAGAAATTTCACACATACCAATTCACATGCTATAGACTCAGAAAATAATATTAAAATATTTTTTTGACTCAGATCTGTGGTCCCGAAACCACTATTCCGACTAGGGTCTAAATCAGACTGTTACAAAATATATCAGTCAGAGATTTATAGATCAAAAACGGAAAAAATTTCTAGAATTGAAACAGGGTCGCATGTCCATCACTGAATACGAACGAGAATTTGTGAGATTAAGTCAATATGCTCGGGAATGTGTTTCGACTGAAGCCATAATGTGTAAACGATTTGAAGACGGCCTGAATGAAGATATTCGTTTGCTAGTTGGAATTCTGGAAATAAAAGATATTCATGTAAAGCTGAGGCACTCGGGAAAGATAAAAGAAAAGCTGAGTCTGAAGCCAAAGATGTGAGAAAGAGATTCTCGAGTAAAACATTTCAGTCTGCATCAAAGAAATTCAGAGATGAATATAGTCGTTTAAAGACTAATGTGGGACATTCGAACAGAGATCGAGCTAGATCACAGTCGAACTCCAAAGCTCTATCAATTTCGATGGCTAGTGTGGAAAATGTCTGATCTGAGCGACCTGAATGTAAGCATTGTGGTAAAAGACATCTGGGTAGTTGTAGATTGAATGACCAAGCCTATTTTAGATGTGGATCATTAGATCATTTCATCCAAGACTGCCCTGAATTAGTTGAACAAGAAATCATACAGAATCCGAAGTCAGATAATGTTTCAGCTAGAGGTAGACCTTCAAGAAACACATGAAATGTCAGTGGTAGTCAGAGAACTACGAGAGATACAGTCGCAAGATCTGAAGCTAGAGTGCCTGCCAGAGCGTACGCCATTTGAGCTCGTGAGGAAGATTCGTCTCCAGATGTTATTACGGGTACATTTACTCTTTATGATACTTCTGTGGTTGCATTGATAGATCCAGGGTCTACTCATTCGTATGTATGCATAAACTTAGTATCCAGTAAGACTTTGCCTGTAGAGTCTACTGAATTTGTTATTAGAGTATCGAACCCCTTAGGTAAAAGTGTCTTGGTTGACAAAGTATGCAAGAACTGTCCGTTGATGTTTTGAGATATCTATTTTCCGGCTGATCTGATGCTATTACTTTTTGATGAGTTTGATATAATTCTGGGTATGGATTAGCTAACATTGCATGATACTGTTGTGAACTGCAAACGAAAGACCATTGATTTAAGATGTCAGAATGATGAAATAGTTCGGATTGAATCTAATTATTTGAATGGATTACCGGCTGTGATATCAGTGATAAAAGCTTAGAGTTATGTGAAAAAGGGTTGTGAAGCCTATTTTGCTTATGTGATTGATTTGAGAGCAATTGAAAAGAAAGTTGAATCAGTGCCAGTTGTTTGTGAATTCCTTGATGTGTTTCCTGAAGAATTACCAGGATTGCCTCCGATACGAGAAGTTAATTTCAGTATTGATTTAATGTCGGGAACGACTCTTATTTCGATAGCTCCGTATAGAATGGTACAAACAGAATTGAAAGAGTTGAAGTCTCAGTTGCAAGAATTGACCGATAGAGGGTTTACACGACCAAGTTTCTCACCTTGGGGTGCTCCCGTTCTATTTGTGAAAAAAAAAGATGGCACGATGAGAATGTGCATTGACTACTGTCAGTTGAACAAAGTGACTATTAAGAACAAATATCCTTTCTTTGAGAATTGATGATTTGTTTGATCGGTTGAAAGAGCCACACCAGTGTTTTCAAAGATAGATCCGAGATCGGGATATTATCGATTCTGAGTAAAAGATTCGGACATTTCAAAATCGCTTTGTAAGCAGGTACGGGCATTATGAGTTTTTAGTTATGCCTTTCGGACTAACCAATGCTCCTCTTTGTCTTTATGGATTTGATGAACAGAATTTTCAGACCGTATTTAGATCGATTTGTTGTTGTATTCATTGACGATATTTTGATTTATTCACGTGATGAAATTGAGCATGCTGAACATCTGAGAATCGTGTTACAAACTCTACGAGAAAAGAAACTGTATGCAAAATTCAGTAAATGTGAGTTTTGGTTGAGAGAAGTTAGTTTTCTGGGACATATTGTGTCAGCATCTGGTATACCAGTTGATCTGAGCAAGATATCAGCTATTTTGGAGTGGAAGCCTCCAAAAAATGTGTCTGAAGTCCATAGTTTTCTAGGACTTGCTGGTTATTACCGACGGTTTGTAAAAGGCTTTTCGATGATTGCAACTCCATCCATTGAGATTGCTTTGTAAAGATGTGAAATTCGAGTGGTCTGAAAAGTGCCAGAAAAGTTTTGATCAGTTGAAAGCCCTTTTGACTGAAGCTCCAGTGTTGGTACAGCCAGAATCGGGTAAAGAGTTTGTGATTTATAGCGATGCTTCGTTGAATGGTTTGGGTTGTGTTTTGATGCAGGAAGGCAAAGTTATAGCTTATGCCTCGAGACAATTGAAACCGCATGAAAAGATTTATTCGACACACGACCTTGAGCAAGCTGCGATTGTGTTTGCTTTAAATATTTGGCGCCATTATCTTTTCGATGAAAAATGCCATGTGTTTTTGGATCACAAAAGTCTGAAATATTTGATGACTCAGAAAGATTTGAATCTACGACAGAGAAAATGGTTAGAACTGTTGAAAGACTACGAGCTTATGATAGATTATCATTCGGGTAAGGCAAATGTTGTTGCTGATGCATTAAGTCGAAAATCACTGTTTGCATTACGAGCGATGAATGCTCATTTAGACTTTTCTGATGATGGTTCAGTTTTAGCTGAATTGAAAACGAAACCGCTGTTTTTGCAACAAATATGTGATGCCCAAAAAAGTGATAACGAAATGTTAGTGAAACGAGCTCAGTGTGATTCGAACTCTGATTCTAAATTTCAGATTGATGTTGATGATTGTTTGAGATTTCGAGATCGAATTTGTGTTTCGAAGAATTCAGAGTTGATTTAGTTAATTTTGAATGAAGCACATAACAGTCGCCTATCTGTTCATCCGGGAAGTACAAAAATGTACAATAATTTGAAGCAACACTATTGGTGGCCTGGAATGAAGCGGGATATCTCAGAGTTTGTATCGAAATGCTTAGTCTGTCAGCAAGTTAAAGCTGAACATCAGGTGCCATCCGGTTTGTTACAACTGATAATGATTCCTGAATGGAAATGGGATAGAGTGACAAAGGACTTTGTTTCAAGGTTGCCTTTGACTCCGAGAAAGAAAGATGCAATTTGGGTCGTAGTTGACAGATTGAAAAAATCATCCCATTTCATTTCGGTACGATCTGATTACTCACTTGATAAATTAGCTGAGCTATATATTTCTGATATTGTGAGATTGCACGGGGTGCCATTATCTATTGTGTCTGACAGAGATCTGAGATTTACTTCACGATTCTGGAAGAAACTGTATAGCTTTTTACCCACAGACGGATGGTCAATCCGAGCGAATTATTCAGATTCTCGAGGATATGTTGAGATGTTACATTCTTGAGTTTGATGGTACGTGGGAACAATATTTGCCATTGATTGAGTTTGCGTATAATAATAGTTTTCAGTCGAGCATCAAAATGGCACCTTATGAGGCTTTGTACGGACGCAAATGTTGAACACCTTTGTATTGGACCGAGCTCAGTGAAAATAAGATACACGGGGTTAACTTGACTAAAGAAACTGAACAGAAAGTGAAAGTGATTTGTGATAGTCTGAAAGCTGCGTCAGATCGTCAGAAATCTTATGCAGACTTGAACCGAAAAGATATTGAGTTTGAGATCGGTGATAAAGTGTTCTTGAAAGTGTCTCCGTGGAAGAAAATACTCCGATTTGGACGTAAAGGCAAATTGAGTCCGAGGTTCATCGGGCCGTATGAGATCATCGAACGAATTGGGCCTGTCGCATACAGATTATTGTTGCCACCGAAACTAGAAAAGATTCATAATGTGTTTCACGTGTCAATGCATTGACGATACAGATCCGATCCCTCGCATGTAATTTCTCCATCTGAGATTGAGGTCCGATCCGATATGACTTACGAAGAAGAACCGATTCGTATTTTAGCTCGTGAGGTGAAAGAATTGAGAAATAAGAAGATTCCATTAGTAAAAGTGATATGGCATCGACACGGAGTGGAAGAGGCTACGTGGGAGCCCGAAGATTCTATGAGACAACAATATCCGAATCTGTTTAACGGTAAGATTTTTGGGGACGAAAATCCCTAAGGAGGGAGAATTGTAACAGTCCAGTTTAGACCCTAGTCGGAATAGTGGTTTCAGGACCACAAATCTGAGTCAGTGAAATATTTTAATATTATTTTCCGTGTCTACAGTATGTGATTAAGCATGTGTGAGTTTCGTAAATTAATTTTGTTGTCTGTGTGCTTAATTTGAGAAAAGGAATAAATCGCGTAAAATGTAAAAGTGGCAATTTATATGTTAATGTATTGAATTGACATGGATTATTAAAGGTGAAGTCCTTAAGTGGATATTAGACCATTAAACATTGTAGTAGAGGGTTATGGGCTTGTATTATATAGTTTTCTTATTAATTCATTAAGGATAAAATTGGAAATTGATTATTAATGTTAATATAATAAAAACAAAAGCTTAAAATAATGGCTATTTTAAGTGTTCATCCACCAAAAATTAAGAAAACAAAAAGGGTTTTAAGCTTCCATGATATCCGGCCATTGAAGAGCTTGATTAAGGTATGTATTTTGATCGGTTTTTGATAATTTCTATGTTTTTGTAATCGTTTCTTCGAGTACTACAAAACCCATGCCTTAATTTTTGGAATTTGATGAAGAATTTGAAATGTGCCATTGATGAATGCTTGAGCTTTGTGATGTTAGTTGATGAAATATGAAATATATTTGTTAGATTAACATGTTTTGTCTTTAGATTTTTGGTGAATTTGAGTAATTTGGACTAAATTGTGAAAATAATATTTTGAGGGACTAAAATGTGAAATAAATGAAAAATATGGGTTGCTAGGGACCTATAGAGAATTCGGCTAAGCATGGGTTATATTGAATTATGTATATTTTGTGATTTTGTGGAATAGGGACTTAAATGTCAAAATGTGAAAATATAAGGGCTAATTTGTAAATTGCCCTAAATGTGTGTTTTTGGATTGAATTGAATGAATTGGTGAATAAAAGAGTTAAATTTGAATATATATAGATCAAGAACTAAAGAAAACAGATTTAGATCGAAGAAAGTCGAAAGTGATCGAGTAGTCGAATCCGTCCGTTTATTCAGAAATACGAGGTAAGTCTATATACAAATAAATGTATTTGAATTTATTTGTTTATGTTCGTATGAAATTGAAATGTGATAAATGATTATGGAAGATATACATGTGTAATCTGAGACAGTATCGACAAAGTGTCAAAGTCCGAGAAGTCCCGTACGAACCTTAGGAATAGATGGGATTTATATGTCATGACATAGGTTTCTGATATGTGATATCGTGTAAGACCACGTCTGGAACGTTGGCATCGATTTGAGATTACGTGTAAGACCATGTCTGGGACATTGGCATCGTACTTGATTTGTGTAAGACCCTGTCTGAGACAGTGGCATTGATAATTGATTACATGTAAGACCACGTCTGGGACATTGGCATTGTACGAGTATTCTCAGTATCCTATTTGATTCCGAATGGTTCAACGGGCAATTCCGAGAAATGAAATACTATGTGAAATGTGTAATCGTTTCAGGTACGTTTGAGATGTACTCTATGTTTGAGTATGAAAGGTAAGTATATGTGAATTTGCTAATGAGAAATATGTGCATAGAAATGTTGAGTCATAATGATATATATGTATGAATGTGATATGATCGAAAGAAATACATAGAGATGAGATTTGTTGATAAGCAAATGGTTAGATACCATTGAGCTAGAAAGGAGAAATATGAATAAGCTATTGAGATATGTTAAAGTTTTTGCATTTGAAATGGTTATAAATGTTTATTATGTTAAGTTTAGTTGTATATGGATTACTAAGCTTTTGAAAGCTTACTTTGTGTGTGTTTACATTGTCTTATAGATCGTTAAAGCTACGGAAGGCTCGGGGATCGTCGAGGATCATCACCACACTATCAAACTCCATTTTGGTACCTTTTGAATGTGTATATAGTTAAATATGGCATGTATAGTCTAGTTAGTTTGGGATTATGTTTTGAGTTGTATATAAATAGCCATGTGATATGGCTAGATAATGATTATGATATGAATGAGTAGCTCATGTTAAATGATGCATAGTTTGGTATGGTTTGATGGCTAATGTTTGAGCTAATGAGATGGTCAAATCTACGATAATTTCAATGATGCAAAAATTAGCATATTTTTGATGATGGATTGACATTTTGAATTGGTAAGTTTTTGAATTGTTTATACTTAGAAATGCTTGTGATGAGATTGGGATAAATGTTGCATAAGTTGGTATTTTTGATATGTTCTTGAATGGTTAGAAAAGATGGTCATTTTGATATTATTTGAATTGGTATAATGCTTGTAGGTATAACCTAATGTGTGGGTGGAAATTTTGCCTTGTAAATGGCCTATAATTGCCCACACGGTTGAGCACACAAGCGTGTGGCTCGACCGTGTCCTTCGTGATTGTGTTTCAAAAACAAGTCAGTTTCGACCACGGGCTAGACATAGAGGCGTGTGACTTGCTGTGTGATGCAAGTCAGTGTCGACCACGGGTGACGCACACGGGCGTGTCTCAGGCCGTGTGGATAAGTCAGTATGTATGCCCATGTTTTGACATGGCTCGGGCACATGGGCGTGTCTGAGCCTCACACGGCCTGCCCACACGGGCGTGTGACCTCTGTAACATTGGAAAATGTTTGACTTTTGGAAAAATTTTGTATGATCCCGGTTTAGTCCCGATCCTTTTCTAATACATGTTTAAGGTCTCGTAGACCTCATTAATGGACTATATGCTTGTATTCTGCTATGATTTGACGATGATATACTTTATGATACGAAATGTTTGTAAAAGTTCTGATTGTCCGGTAATGCCTCTTAACCCTAGACCGACGATGGTTACGGGTTAGGGGTGTTGCATAACCTTTCAGGAAACACATCAGGAAAGCCTTTCACAGTTCATGTAACACCCCCAAACCTGGCCCAGACGTTATGGCTGAATCCGGGAATGTCACATCAAAGGCACAATCTCAAATAATTTTTGCTAAGTTAAAACCTAAGGCATAAAAGCCCAAAATCCTTGAATCTTGTTAAGTTAAGAAGAAAGCCCATGTTTTAAAATAAAATCCCATAGGTTATAGTTATTTTGAAAACCTTATTAAACTTTAGAAATTTATTTAAGTTAAAATAAAAATTAAGCAGCGGAATTAATAATAAAACCCATAAGTAACGTCAAATTGGAGATACAAGGCCTTATTACAACCAATGAAAATAAAAGATTTAAACTAAAGTCATTCGAAACAAATAAACAAAAAAAAACTTCTAATTAACCTGCAATGTGGCCATCTCTCGAGTCCTCTTCCATGTCGAGTCGTCTCATTGGCGTCACTGAAACATTAAATAAAAGGGTGTGAGTTTCGAAACTCAGTGTGTACGACCCTTGGCAATCAATTTAATATACAATTATCACATTGGGCCTAAGCCCTATCAAAATCGATGGTCTTGGGCCCTAGCCCACAATGACCTCATATCAGATCATATCATATCATATCATATGCAAAACAAGGTAATGCAAAACCCTCCCCAAAAATCCATCCGCTACACAGCATTTCCCTTCCAACCTTATACACTTGTGGGGAATTCTAGCTCGACCCACCCCTCCGCTACACACCAATGGTAGCACTCATATCGGCACTACTCAACGTTGCAGTAAAGCTGCTAATCATATAATGGGCTTAAAGCCACTGGTGGATCCACGGTCGTCAAGCGACTATGCGATCCTCAAATTCTTCCTCCGTACCATAATTCCCACCCATATGCATCCTAAACAGAATATCATATGAATGCGGCATGCACATGAGTAACATCCATAAAACTCATACTCATCACATAGGGGTATTTTAGTCATTTAACAATAAAGGGTATTCTCATAATTCTACCCTACAGGGGTATTATCGTAATTCCACCCTACAGGGGTATTTCTGTAATTCTGCCCTACATGGGTATTTCCGTAATTCTTTCATCTCGGGTTTTAGTTATGAACTTTGGCCCAATAACAAGTCCTCGCGGTTAAAGTGAACAAACACTATGCACCAGGTAGGATCTCAGAAAAGAGGAGGTGGGCCACTATGATCGCTTAAATACCAAGCTCTCCCTAGATCCAATCCTAGACATGCATATGTCCATTACCACACCCTAACCTATCGACTTATCCACAGACATGTTTGATTATTACAAGAGTTTTATGTTATTCAAGAGTTTGTCAAACAAGGCCTAGAGTTCATTAAACCCTAACATATATTTCTAAAAACCCATAAGGCCCATTAAGCCCATTTCATGTCATATAGCCCATTAAGCCAATTTCATGCTCATATAGCCCATTAAGCCAATTTCATGCTCATATAGCCTGTTGGACTCGAATACGATCAAATCATACAACCGTTCATGCCAATTCATCATTCATGCTCACATATCAACCATTACCGTTTTGGGCCCACAAGTTCGGCAGGCCCATTTAGCCACTTTCGACTTTTCGGCTTTTCGACATTGCTGATATCGTGTGTGCGTGTGTTGTGAATTCCTCTTAGTCACGAACATACATTCGATATTTCTTAACCATTAATCATAGGCTAAATACAAACTTTATCAAAAACCGAAACCTCACCATAGCCTTACCGTGTGCAACAAGCCTTAATAGCTCCTTTCTTTAACACCAACTGCGATTAGACCCTAGATCTGTACCAACTTCAACATTAGAGCCTAAGTAATAGATGACTTGTATCCAACACAAGTCACCCTCACAACATATATGACCATTCGGCCAACCTTTAAACCGAAGTAAAGAACACTTACCCTTGCAACGATCCTACAACGCTTGCGATCTTTGAACCTTATCCTTGTTACCACAGAGTTAACGATAGGTCAGTTAGATAGCCTTTCGGCTTTTAGCAAAACGTACAAGAGAGGTTAACCGAATACTTACCAAATCCACTTTCGATCCCGCGGCCTAAATTCGGCTTTTGAGATTAGTATGGTGACAGAGACAATTCGACACCAATAGGGAGAAGAAGAGGAGAAGTGATCGGCTAGAACTAAAGGTGAACAAGAAAAGGAATTTAAGAAGAGAGGGTATGGGGAATTCGGCTAGAGAGAAAACCAAAATTTGGCAAAGGAATGATGGGTTTTTTTTCGGCAAATGGAAGAATTCGGCTAAGGGGGAGAAAAAGAAAAGTAATGGAACCCAAGGAACCTCTCAAAGGAATTCGGCACCTCCTTTTATAGCCAATAGCCGAATCCTACCTTCCCCTACAGTCCAATTCGGCACCAACTCTTCCCACTTCTCATCTCCTAATTTTTCTCAATGATATCTCCCTTATCTCATCCGAAATTCCCTCCTTTATCAGATCACAAGACCAATTCAAACACTTCAACGAAAGAGTCCAAATTCCACACAACTCTGGCTGTCCACTATGCAAAATTAAACACTCCAAAAATACTTTACCACTACTCGAACCTTGGACCTCTTCACACCACCTTGTAGCTCCCCTAGTGATGCCACCTTGCCACTGGACCACAAGCCCATTTGTGTCCTATTTTCCCCTTAATCTGCTTAAGAGGCCTAATGCTTGAGACTAGGGTCCACTAAATCAAGAAAATTAAATTTTTCCCTATGGTCTTCCCTATCTCTAAGACTTCAAATAATCCCGATAATACCTTAAAATTAATATTCTAAGTGCTACTCATACATACCAACCTCAGTGCACAGAAATTTAAAGTTTCGGGATTTTTGGGGTGTTACAACCCAATAGGCCCCAATCTACTAGGCCCAAATCCGGGGCGTTACAGTTCATATCTTGTGAACTCCTTTCACCATATCTTGCGAACCCATCACAAAAGTGAGATAGGCTTCGCAGCCCTTTCCCAGCATCTTTTCTGCCTTCAACACTGAGACCATGTTAGACATAAATTAAGCTTCCTCACCAACCACCACAATTTCCCTACCGTCACTTCTTTGCAAGGTGACTCTGTTCAGCCAATCCAACCCTAAGATTACGACGAACACATAGAATGGCAATTCCATCAAGTTCACATAGAAAACTTGATCTTGAATAATCAGTGGACACCTACGGTACACTCTATTGACCAATTGATCTGCCAAAAATCAATGTGGCAAATTAGGATTTTTTGACACATTTAAGGAGCTTTTTCTTGAGTAAAATAGAGTTTTTAGCATAGTTTTTTTTGTTATTTTTGGGTAATAAGTGAAAATGTGTCGTTATTTTATCTATTTTTACCCAAATTGACTGCTAGTGCCATTTAGAGGCCTAATGTGTGTTTGAGTTTTGTAGAGACGTGTCAGAGGTTGAAAATGAGCAAGAACGTCACCTGGGGCAAGGGTGTCGTGATATCAAACCCTGGGGATTGCGATACCTCCAATGGTATAGAAGATTAAGGATCCTCTTCAATGGTATCATGATATTCACATGCCAAGGAAGACCCCAAGTTTCAACACTGCTTGAGATATCGCAATATCCTTTTCTAGGTATCGCGATATCTATAACCTCCCTAACCTGACCTAAACGTTTTGGATAGATTGAAAATGCTACATTAGCCACTGAAATGGCTAAACTAACTTATGTTAGTTTTAAAGACCTTAAATAAACTCATTTTAGAGAAAAACCATAGTTGTACTTTGAGTTAGTTTAAAAAAATTCATTTATTAGGTCATCTGTACTTAAGATTCATTTTATTATTAACAGTGTTATTTTAGAAAAAAAATTTGTTCGTCACTTTACATTGTAAAGACTTGCTGTTAACCAATGCAACGGAAAAATCATTATTCATGTCATTTTGGAAATCTAGTTGCCTTATCGATTTGTTTTTCAAAAAATGGTTTCTTTACAATGCAGCGAAAATTAGGGAACAATGTCAAATTTTACTTAAGCCAGATATCATGTATTCTCTGATTATTAAGCATAAGTAATCCATGCATGAAATAAAATCCCCAAATGAAAAGTTACCAAGCCACAGACCAGAAATAATTAAAAATTACAAACCAAAACCAATAGAAACTTATTAATAATACTTATTAAACATAGTCTGAGGCCCAAGGTGATTCTTCGTATGCCAGGTTTGGTCCTAGTTTCGAGGTTTACCTGAAAAGTTAAACAATATGGGGAGTGAGATTATGAATGCTTAGTGTGAGTCGAACAATTAGTTAAACAAATGTAAATATCAAATACAATGAAATCTATTAGCATTAACAGAAGAACACATAACCATCATTGGAATTTCATATCATTACATAGACATTATCAAATCGATGTCAAACGGTGTTTGAGCATGTGGTGATGCAAATGATGCAATGCAAAAGTTCCTACCCAAACCATCCGCTACATACCACGAGTTCCCCAGAACTCGTCTGCCAAACTCCAACGAATACGAGCAAAGCTTGATGTGGTAAAACCACCGAATAAACATAATTACAAAAAATCTGCCATTTAACGAAAAATGAGATAAAATTGACAAATCTCATCAAATCTCCGGTGTAGTGCACTGAATATGAATAAATACAGACTTGATATGCCACCGAATCTCCACGGAACTCATCCGTCATCCACAATAACAATCCTACCCCAATGCATATGCAAGATGTCATACAATCTCATACATAGTCACGAATTCATTACTTTCACATTTCTTTGGCATGCTCAACATTGCCTTATATTATCAAATACTTTCAGCAAATAGGATCATTTATCCAACTTTCAATTCACCATTATGTGGGGGTGTGATCTGCCATGAATTACACTATTATTTATACCCTTTTTACACATAACTTTAGCTTGGTTGATAGTTAAATCAAAGCAACTTAGTATATATATTTAGGTTTTCATACTTAAAGTAGTAATTTATGCTTTCTAGTAGTTTTTATTACATTTTATATATCTAAATAAGGTTACATGGTCTTGTAGGTCAAGTAGAGAGCTAAAAATGCTTATTCTGGCCAAAATGATGCCAATATCACGATAACAAGATGCTGATGTCTCTACGTCGAAGACAGAAGCTAAAAACAATTTTTGGAGTGAAATTGGCCTCGATGTCGTGGCATGGCCCTTCGATTTCATGACATCGGACTTTGATGTTGCAACATTAAAGGCCTATGTTGCAACCAAACCCCTGCGCAACCCAAAAATTCTTGCAAGTTTTAACTATGTTTTGGAGGGAAATTAGGTGTATTTATCCTAATCGAACTCTAAGGACTTCGAGGATAATTTAAGCACTTTAATATTCCAAGTTGAACCTATATAAAGACCATTGTAATCATGTTAAACATACAATTTTAGGGTTTTGATTCTTAGGTTTTTCTATCATTGTTAGTTTTTACTTAAGTCATTTTATGTTCTTGTAATCGAAAGATCCTATTACGAAGTGAGACTTCCACGAGGGGGGATTGTTCTGTAACCACACTTTCATTGATAAATCCATGAGCATCTCTTTTCCTTATTCTCGCCTTTATATTTATTTCGTTAACTTTGTTAGATGAATGTTTGTGTAAATATTAGAATCAATTTGTGCTTTCTACATATTTTACATGTTTCAATTGCTTTAACTTAATTAATTGCTTGAGTGATAGAGTTTCTTAGCGGATCAAATGTAACACCCCTAACCCGTAACCGTCGCCAAAATAAGGTTAAAGGCATTACCGGACCAAACAGCAACTTTTACAGACATCTCATATCATAGTCTGACAAATCACATCAAAGTGTCCCTAAAATAGGTCTACAAGACCTTAAACATGCTTAAGAATAGGGTCGAGACTAAACCGAACACATACGGAATTCCTCAAAAATTTAAAACTTTTTCTAAGTTACAGAGGTCACACGCCCGTGTGTCTAAGCTGTGTCAAAACAGGGCATACATACTGACTTGACCACACGGCCTGAGACACACCCGTGTGCCTCACCCGTGTTCGAGCCTGACTTGCACCACACGGCCAGTCACACGCCCGTGTGTCTTGCCTGTGGTCGAGCCTGACTTGTTTCAAAATGGAACCACGAGGGACACGATTGAGCCACACGCCCGTGTGTTCAACTGTGTGGGCAATTATAGGCCATTTGCAAAGGCCAAATTGCCACCCACACATTAGGCAAATCCTACAAGAACAATTATGCATCAATCTAAGCATTTCAAGTAACCAAAACATACCAAGATGTTCATCATTTCTTACTACATATGAGCTCAACAATCATACCAAATTAATAGCCATTTAACTCAACATGACCACAAGCATTTCAAGACAAAATCCATCACAAACTTACCATTAATAGTGTGCTAGTTATTCATCAATAAACTTACTATCCATATGACCATTTCATCTACTATCAAGCTATATCAAAACTAGCATCATAGAACGTAACTTGTCATTCATAACACAACCATATATCTAGCCATATCACATGGCCATATATTCACTTCCCAAACATAAGCCAAAGTGACTAGCCTATACATGCCATACTTAAAATATACATTTCCAAAAGATACCAAAATGAGTTTGAGTAGTATGATGACGATCCTCGACGGTTCCCCGAGCCTTCAGTAGCTTTGACGATATATAAAACAGAGCAAACACACACAGAGTAAGCTTTCAAAAGCTTAGTAAGCCATATGCAAATAAACTTAGCATATATGCATATAACCATTTTGATACAAATCAATAATATTTCTCATTCGCAATCTCATAACATGTTCCTTGGCTCATTTATTTTGCCATTACTTTCCACATTTCATAGCTCAAATATAACACATTTGCTCATAGCATCATCAAGCATATATCACATTTTATCTTTTCACATCTATATGCATATTTTCTCACCTTTCATGCTTATTCAAGGCATATACATCAAACGTACCTGAAGCGGATATACAACTCACATAGTCATTCATTTCTCAGACTTGCCCGTTGAACTGTTCGGAATCTAATAGGATACTCGGAATGCTCAGAATAGTCGTACAATGCCAACGTCCCAGATGAGGTCTTACATGTACTCGTATCTCGATGCCACTGTCCCATACAGGGTCTTACACGAATAAAATACGATGCCAATGTCCCAGACATGGTCTTACATGTAAATCTCATATCGATGCCAACGTTCCTGACATGGTCTTACACGAAATCTCGAATCAACGCCAATGTCCCAGACGTGGTCTTACATGATATCACATATCGGACACCTATGTCATGACATATGTTACCCTATCTATTCCTAGGTTCATACGGGACTTCTCGAACATAGATACACTATAGATACTATCTCGGATTCCATGTACATAAAATCTCGAGCATGTTCAACACAAGCTAAATTTCATATAGGAACAATTAACTCAATTCAAATGCATTTATTTGTACATCGACTTACCTCGGATTCGGTTAGCGTACGGACTTGACTATTCGATCACTTTCGACTTCCCGCGATCTAAGTCCGTTTTCTTCGGTTCTTGATCTATACATATTCAAATTTAACTCATTTATTCAATAATTCATTCAATTTAATCCAAAGACACATATTTAGGGCAATTTACAAATTAGCCCTCACATTTTCACATTTTGACAATTTAGTCCCTATTTCACAAAATCACAAAATACACCAAATTTGCTTATACCCATGCTTGGTTGAATGTTCATGTATCTAATACAAGTCCATACATTCCATTTATTTCACAATTTAGTCCCTCAAATAATCATTTTCTCAATTACATCCAAAATACTCAAATTCATCAAAACTCCAAAGACAAAACTTATTAATCTAACACATATATTTCATATTTCATCAACAATCATCACAAAACTCATGTGTTCATAAATGGAACATTTCAAAACTTTCATCAATTCACAAAATTGAAGCATGGGTTTTGAAGAACACGAAGCAACGATTACAAAAACGTAGAAATTATCAAAAACCAAATCAAAATCATACCTTAATTAAGCCAAACCATAGCCGAAACCCTTGAAAGCTTTTGTTCTTTCTTTTTCTTTGTTATATTCGGCCAAAATAAGATGAGAATGGCCATCTTTTATGTTTTATTTTATTATAACTTAGCTTATTAATTATTTTACATTTTTAACCTTTTAATTAACATATAAGACAAATAAACAATAAGGTTATTTTGTCATTTACCAATCCACTTACTAAATAATGGCTTAATTGCCTCATAAGGCCTCCACATTTAAAAGCCACATCAATTTAGCCATTAATCAAATAGAAAGCTACTTTTACGATTTATGCGATTTAGTCCTTTGCTCAATTTAAGCACACAAACAGACAAATTAATTCACGAAAAATTAACACATGCTTAATCATATACTGCAGACACAAAAAATAATATTAAAATATTTTCCTGACTCGGATTTGTGGTCCCGAAACCACTATTCTGACTAGGGTCTAAACCGGACTGTTATAATTCTCCCCTCCTTAGGGATTTTTGTCCCCGAAAATTTTACCGTTAAACAGATTCAGATATTGTTGTCTCATTGAATCTTCAGGCTCCCACGTAGCCTCTTCCACTCCGTGTCAATGCCACAACACTTTCACTAACGGAATTTTCTTATTTCTCAATTCTTTCATTTCACGAGCTAAGATACGGATCGGTTCTTCCTCGTAAGTCATATCGGATCAGATTTTAATCTCAGACGGAGGAATCACATGTGACGGATCGAAATGGTATTGTCTAAGAATCGATACGTGAAATACATTATGAATCTTTTCTAGCTCAGGTGGCAACCACAATTTATACGCAACTGGTCCAACACGCTCAATAATTTCATACGGTCCGATGAACCTCGGACTCAATTTGCCTTTACGTCTGAATCTAAGTACTTTCTTTCACGGAGATACTTTCAAAAACACTTTGTCACCGACTTCAAACTCAATGTCTTTTCATTTCAAGTCCGCATAGGACTTCTGACGATCAGGCGCTGCTTTCAGACTGTCACGGATCACTTTCACTTTTTGTTCAGTGTCTTTTATCAAATCGACCCCATGTATCTTATTTTCACTGAGCTCAGTCCGATACAGAGGTGTTCGACATTTGCGTCCGTACAAAGCTTCATAAGGTGCCATTTTGATGCTCAACTGAAAACTATTATTATACGCGAATTCAATCAATGGCAGATACTGTTCCCACGTACCGTCAATCTCAAGAATGCAACATCTCAACATATCCTCGAGAATCTGAATGATCCGCTCAGATTGACTATCCGTTTGTGGGTGAAAAGCTATACTGAAATGCAATTTCATGCCTAAAGCTTCTTACAATTTTTTCCAAAACCGTGAAGTAAATCTCAAATCTCTATCAGACACAATGGATAATGGCACTCCGTGCAATCTCACAATATCAGAAATATAAAACTCAGCTAGCTTATCAAGTGAGTAATCCTATCTCACCGAAATAAAATGGGCGAATTTCATCAATCGATCAACTACAACCCAAATTGCATCTTTCTTTCCCGAAGTCAGAGGCAATCCAGAGACAAAGTCCATCGTCACTCTATCCCATTTCCACTCGGGAATCAGAATTGGTTGCAACAAACCAGATGGAACCTAATGTTCAGCTTTAACTTGCTGACAAACTAAACATTTTGAAACAAAGTCAGCAATGTCTAGTTTCATACCAGACCACCAATAGTGTTGCTTCAGATCATGGTACATCTTTGTACTTCCTGGATGAACAGATAGGCGACTATTATGTGCTTCATTCAAACTTAACTGAATCAACTCTGATTTTCTTGGAACACATAATCGTTCTCTAAATCTCAAACAATCATCAACATCAACTCAAAATTCAGAATCAGAGTTTGAATCACACTGAGCTCGTTTCGCTAGCATTTCATTATCAACTTTCTGAGCATCACATATCTGTTGTAAAAACAATGGTTTCACTTTTAATTCAGCTAACACCGAACCATCATCAGACATGTCTAAATGAGCATTTATAACATACAATGCAAACAATGATTTCCGACTCAATGCATCTACAATGACATTTGCTTTACCTGGGTGATAATCTATCATAAGTTCGTAGTCTTTCAACAGCTCTAACCATTGATCGCTGTGAATCAGAGCTTTAAAGTTTATAAAAAGAATGATCAAACCTGGAAACTAACTCTGACAACGATTGAGGCAAGTGCACCTATCGAACAATAGTATAGCCTAGGCAAGACCGGATTATCGAACCCAAAGGAACTAAAAGTACTAATACTAACTTTCTTTTTATTATCTAGCCTAAAAATAAAGAGAGATTGTTTATCTAATCTAAATTAATTAACTACTAAACTAAAGACTCTAAGACAAAGAAGAATGAATTTGGAAAATAACTTGGGAAAAACTCAGTTGATTTAGATGATACCCTAGG
The DNA here is from genome assembly GCA_025698515.1 of Gossypium sturtianum. Lineage (NCBI taxonomy): Eukaryota > Viridiplantae > Streptophyta > Magnoliopsida > Malvales > Malvaceae > Gossypium > Gossypium sturtianum. The sequence continues at coordinate 30,893,254 of CM046943.1, read as the reverse complement.
AAGAATCCACCTAGACTTCACTTGTTATCTAACACTGAACCATACGATTTATTCACTTAGTTTGATCAGTAAGACTCCCTAACGTATATTAAACCCTCTCTCGAGGCGAATAACGTCTAACCCTAGGTTAATTAGTGGAACTCTTATTCTCTTATAATAACCCCTAGAATAGCAGTAAATCGATCTATGGATTCCCATATTAGGTTTCACCCTAATCCGATAAAATCTCGTCACCCTATCTCTAGGCGTGCGATCAACTCCGCTTAATTATGTTGGATCTACTCTTAGGCAGGGTCTATTCCTCCTCCACCTAAGCACATTAAATTTGGATTAAGCTCACATAATTAAGAACAAACTAAGTATTTATCATATAATTCAGAAAACAATAACAAGATTCATCATAGGTTTCATCTCTTGGGTATCAGAAGGGTTTAGTTCATAACAATAAAGGAAAACATCTCAAGAGAAAAGATAAAACAAAACATAAGAAATCCCTAAAACCCCTTGAAGGAATTGAAGGAGAGATCCTCCGTCTTGAGTATAATCATGGCTTCTTGAGATGGATCAACTAGCTATCCCTGAGTGAATCCCCACAAATCTGCCTTCTCTGGCCTATCACGATGCCCCTAGACGATGGCTTTGGGCTCACCCTCTTAGGTCATACTTAGGGTGTATTTATAGGCTTTTGAAATACGTTTCTTTCTCCCTAAGTATCCTTTCCCGAATGAAATTTCTCTTTTCCATGACAGAGGCACGACCATGGCACACGCCCGTGTGAATCGTGGCCAGGCCGTGTTCGGTTTCTTTAATGAGACACAGCCGTGTGAGTCGGGGTTAGACCGTGTTCTAGATGATTGACTTGGCACGGCCATGTGGGTCAAAGTTCAGGCCGTGTCGATTTCCTCTTTGGTCCATTTTGGTCCGTTTTGAGCCCGTTTCTCGTTCTTTTTATCCTTGGGTGCTTTCCTGGGTATAAGACATGAAAGGAAAGGATTAAGAGCACCTTTTTACATAAATCAAGGGATAATTCATCCAAAAGCATACTAAATGTGGGATTAAAATATGTTACTATTTCGGTTTATCAAATACCCCCACACTTAAGCTTTTGCTTGTCCTCAAGCAAAATTCTCACTTTACAATTAAAACAAACTTCTTATAATTCATAATAGTCATTGATAGTGTCTCATCATAATTCAGGGATAATTTATACATGGATAATTCAACTCAAAGTGTCTTAAAAATTCAAACACTATAAGCCTTATATTTTGTAGCACAAAACATAGGTGTTTCCCTTCATCTAAATAATTACCTCTGATTCAAAATTGTCAAGGATTGACATCCTCACTCAAGATTCACTAAAATCACTCAAAGTGTTTAAAGTTCAAAATTTAGGCACTCAAAAGTCAAACATGAAGAGTTAATCCCATAGGCTTGCATGAAAATCAAATCTCCACCACTGAAATATGAGATGAAACACAAATCAAAAGGTCTTTGTTAGGGTTTGCTTGGGGCTAGGGTTAAGGTGTGGAATAAGGTGAATTAGAGGTTAGAATCGAGATTGAATTGACAAATTACCTAACTAAGAACTAATGAACTAATAATAATAATTACATCAATTGAAAACTAATAATACTAATAATACGAGCTTCTTCTTCGACATTTGGAATTTAAATAAATGTATAAGCTCGTTTAATCACATAACTAATAATGAATATACTTCGTCATTTTTTTAAGAACAAACTAAATACATAATAAAGGATAAATTACTAAAATTCATAATTAGGCAACTAATCAGATCAAATCTCGATATAGGGGTAGTTAGAAAGAATGGTGATAACAATTACAAAGGGTTTTGGGTTAATATTAGTGGGTGAGTCAATAAATAGGGTTGTAAGGATTAAAAGGGGTTCACTAGGGGTTAATTTGTGAAGGTAGGCTTTTAATGGAGTTAGTGGGTTAAAACCTAGGTGCCTTTATCATCTCTGTATATCAAATCAAAAGTGTGGTCTTGACATGTATAATCGATGCAAGTTCTAGAATAACAAATCAGTGTTGACATACTCATAATCAATAAAGTGAGCAAGAAAAAGAATTTACGCTCTATAAGGCTCAAAAACTCACAAAAAATATGGGTATTTTGATGTCAACCTCATAAATTTCAAACTTCAAAGTAATATTTAAACTCAGTTCGACAACCTAGAAAATTTTTAATTTCTGAAAAATAGACTTATTATGCTTGATTCTCTAGTATTCTTAGAATTTAATCATCAATGCACAATTATCAATGACTTAATCTAAAACATATCAATAAAAATCATAAATCATCAGAAATTTCATCCTAATTAGTAATATGAGTAAATTACTTAAAAACAAGACTAAATTCAGGATTTTAAGAACAATGCAAAAAGTTTGGAACCTAATTCAGAAATTTGAGAATAATGAAAAAAGTTGGGCCACTTTTTATGTTGTTCACCCCCCACACTTAAGATGTACATTGCCCTCAATGTACAAAGTTAGATAATATAAATGTAATGTTCAGATCAGAAGATATGGGGATAAGTAAAACTTCTTGAATTATGGACGAGCTCCTTAAGTTGGCAGTGGTCGTGGTGAAAGATAAGTTGGAGGGGCGGTTTGGGTGACGATCCTGCGCTAGATGAAGAAATTGGGAAGCTCATGTAGGATTAGCCAGGATATACTAATAATAATTAAAACTATACTAATTAACTACTTAAGGAAAAGCAAGCTAAAGTGTAGAAAAATAAAGATGAAACTAAAATTAAAAGAAATGATGGATGGACCGTAGAGTCCTTATTGTTGGATGTGATTTCTAAGGCTGAAGATATGGTGGTGGTCGTGGCGTGATTCCCTAGCAGCCTTTAGAACCTAAAATTAAGAAACTAAGATGAAATAAACTATATTGAGCATAAGATTGTTAAAGGGAAGGAAATTGAAGTAAAAGAGAAAAATGAAATAAAAACTAGATAGCCTCAAATATCCTTGGCTTGTCGTGAGAATGAAGCCATCGTTCTCCTTTGAGGAGATTGTGCTTGATTCCTTCCGCTTCTTTGGCATGGTTCTAGCGTAGCTCAAGAGTGATAGAGGCTTTGTTTCTAAGGAAAGGAGAGAGATTTTTGAAAGAAAAATAAGATGGAAGAAGGTGGGGTGAAGGGGGAGGGTTGTGGGGTTTAAATAAAATTTTGTATCTGAGGCTCTCCCACGCCCGTGGATGGAGGGTGTGTCGATTCACACGGCCGCATCGCACGGCCGTGTTCCTAGGCGTGTTGGTTACCCCACTCTCGTGTCTAGCCTGTGTTCGACAAGTCAGTATGTTGGCACGGTTTTAAGGCACGAGTGTGTTCCGCCCTTGGTTGGAAAGTCAGTAGCTTCACACGGTCATGGGGCACGGTCGTGCCCCTTTGTCGGTGCCTGTGGTGTAGTGGTTGGATCCGTGACATCAAAAAGTGGTTGGAACTGATTCGCACGGCCTCTGCTATGTCAGTACGGGGATTCTTATGGTCCACACGGCCACGGCCACGGCTGTGTGCAAGGCCGTGTGACTTGGAAATATGCACTTCTGGTTAGTTTATAACTAAGTGTTCAGAAAGAAAAGAAGAAAAGAAAAATAAATTTTAAGCAAAATGTAAAAATAAATTGTGTTAGTGCTCGGGTTGCCTCACGAGAAGTGCTAGTTCATAGTCTTAAGCTAGACTATCCTCTCATTTGCATTGTCAGGGTGGTTTGAGGAGTTGGAAGTCCTTCCTCATGCCATCATTTGTATCCTCATGAAAAGATTTAAGTCGAAATGTGTTTGTAGTAAAAGTACCAAAAATAGGATTACTTACCTCGACTGTTCCGTATGGAAAAACATTGGTTACCCTAAAAGGTATTTCCTTGTTTGTGTTAGGGTCCAGAGGAGATATTCGAGGATCTGCCTGATCTAACAGTACCTGGTCCCCTATTTTGAAGTGGTTTGTTGTTCCTATTAGCTCTTTTGGGGGCTCCTTCGGTTTTATCTTGTGTGGTTCTAGTTCTTCGCCGTGTATCCCTAATTTCTCCTTGAAGTGTGTCTTCCACTCGTCTAGATCATCGATCTGAATCCCTCGTTCCTCATGAGTTATTTCTTTGTTGGCATGGGGTTTAGGATCGGGTTCAGTTGTATTCTTTGGTGGTGCTTCCTGAAAATAAGGGTTAACCGAATGGTTATCAGTAGAATTTACGTTCTCACCTTGATTACTCGATGTTCTAGCCGAGTCGAGAGCCTTGAGGGTGACCGTCTCATTACCTACAAAAAGTATGAGTTCTCCTGCATCAACATCAATTTTAGTCTGGCAAATCGCTAAAAGGGTCTTCCTAAAATTAGGGGAATCGAATTATCCTCATCCATGTCTAAGACAACAAAATCTACTGGGAAAATGAATCTATCAATTTTTACAAGAACATATTCGATAATACCCCTAGGAATTCTAATAGTTTTATCAGCTAATTGAATGCTCATCCTAGTTTGCTTGGGTTTCCCTAGACCTAGTTGTTTAAATAATTTATAAGGCATGACATTAATGTTTGCCCCTAAATCAGCTAACGCATTATAAACAGTTTGTCTACCAATTAAACATGGAATTGTAAAACTCCCTGGATCTTTTAGCTTTTGTGGTAGTCTATTCTGTAACATTGCTGAGCACACTGCGTTAAATTCCACATGTGGATCTTCGTCTAACTTGCGCTTATTCGTCAAGAGAAGTTTTAAAAAATTCCTCGAATCTGGCATCTGTGAAAGAGCTTCAAGTAGCAGTAAGTTAATATGTAATTTCTTTAAAATTTTAAGAAACTTACCAAACTGTTCCTCTATATCGTCTCTCGTTAACGCTTTGGGATATGGTATGCGAGGTTGGTACTCCTTGATTACCAGTTTTGGCTTGTCTTGTGTTACCTCAACTTTACCTTTTTCTACCTCGTTTCCTTGTGTTGGACTGGGTTCGTCTACTTCTTCACTTTCTCGAGCTGTTATGGCTTGGATTTGCTCCTTTGGATTAATTTCAGTATTACTCGGTAGACGCCCTTGCGGTCGTTCGGATAATTGCTTCGCAATTTGTCCGACTGACTGGGTAATTTCCCCAATTGCCTTTGTAAGTCCTCCAACTTGGTTCTCAATCGTTTTGATCGATGTTTGTTGGGTGTCGAGTGTTACCTCAGTTTTTTGGAGACGAGCTTCTGTGGATGCTATGAATTTGTTAAACGTCTCTTCAAGATTCAGCTTCTTTTCCTATGGATAGGGCTGATTTTGGAAATTTTGAGGAGGTTGTTGTCTTTGATTTCCTTTATTTCCTTGTCCTCCCCACGAAAAATTTGGGTGGTTCCTCCAACCTGGATTATAATTATTACTATATGGGTTATTATTAGATATGAAATTGTTACCTATATAGTTCATATGTTCGCTCTCTGTGCTCGGTTGGTAGGGTGGATACTCAGGATTCGCCACAGTTCCACTTTGCGTCGCCATTGCATATTTGGATGTACTGCGAAGAACACAAACTATCAAGCTTCTTATTCATCAACCCTACCTGATTTGATAGCATGGTTACTGCGTCAAGGTTGTAAACTCTGGCTGTTTTTGTTGGCCTTGTTCTTGTAACTTGCCACTGATAGTTATTCAGTGACATCTCTTCTATAAATCCGTAGGCTGCTTCAGGAGTTTTATTATTCAGAGTTCCACCGGCGGCTGAGTCGATTAGTTGCCTCGTTGAAGGGTTTACACCATTATAGAAAGTCTGTACTTGGAGCCATAAAGGTAAACCATGGTGTGGACACCTTCTCAAGAGATCATTATATCTCTCCCATGCATCGTATAATGTCTTTAAATCCATCTGCACAAAAGAAAAGATATCATTACGTAATTTGGCCGTTTTGGCCGGTGGGAAATATTTTAATAAAAATTTTTCGGTCAATTGATCCCATGTAGTGATTGACCCTCATGGTAGCGAGTTTAACCACTGTTTAGCTTTATTCCTTAATGAAAAGGGAAATAACCGAAGTCGTATGGCATCAACAGAAACACCATTTATTTTGAAGGTATCACATAACTCTAAAAAATTAGCTATATGAGTGTTCGGATCTTCGTCCTGCAAACCATCAAATTGAACAAACTGTTGAATCATTTGTATAGTGTTAGGCTTTAATTCAAAATTATTAGCAGCTATAGCAGGCCTAACAATACTAGATTCGGCTCCTGTTAAATGAGGTTTAGCATAATCATACATAGTACGCGGAGCATTATTTTCTGCCACATCTTGTGGTGGTGGGTTATTTTCGTCCATCCCTTCAGTAGGATTGGGTCTGTCTTCTCGCACTTCTTCCTTGTAATTTAGGGCTCGCCTAATTTCTCTGCGATTCCTACGAACGGTAGCGTGAATATCACTGTCGTATACTAAAGGTCCTCTCGGGTTCCTTCTAGTCATAAACTAGAGGTACCTGCTAGGAAAAGAAAGAAAGAAAATTTAGCAAATTTAAAATTAAAACTAAAAATAAAAATAAATTGCGAAAAATAAAAATAATGGCTTAAGTAATAAAAATAGAGCTTTCTTAATATTTTAGTTCTGACAATGGCGCCAAAAACTTGATCATTTGTGAATCGAGCTTTAAAATTTATAAAAAGAATGATCGAACCAGAAACTAACTCGACAACGATTGAGGCAAGTGCACCTATCGAGCGAAGAGTATAGCCTAGGCAAAGACCGGATTATCGAACCCAAAGGAACTAAAAGTACTAATACTAACTTTCTTTTTATTATCTAGCCTAAAAATAAAGAGAGATTGTTTATCTAATCTAAATTATTTAACTACTAAACTAAAGACTCTAAGACAAAGAAGAATGAATTTGGAAAATAACTTGGGAAAAACTCAGTTGATTTAGATGATACCCTAGGAAGAATCCACCTAGACTTCACTTGTTATCTAACACTGAACCATACGATTTATTCACTTAGTTTGATCCGTAAGACTCCCTAACGTATATTAAACCCTCTCTCGAGGCGAATAACGTCTAACCCTAGGTTAATTAGTGGAACTCTCATTCTCTTATAATAACCCCCTAGAATAGCAGTAAATCGATCTATGGATTCCCATATTAGGTTTCACCCTAATCCGGCAAAATCTCGTCACCCTATCTCTAGGCGTGCGATCAACTCCGCTTAATTATGTTGGATCTACACATAGGCAGGGTCTATTCCTCCTCCACCCAAGCACATTAAATTTGGATTAAGCTCACATAATTAAGAACAAACTAAGTATTTATCATATAATTCATAAAACAATAACAAGATTCATCATAGGTTTCATCCTCTTCGGGTATCCGAAGGGTTTAGTTCATAACAATAAAGGTAAACATCTCAAGAGAAAAGATAAAACAAAACATAAGAAATCCCTAAAACCCCCTGAAGGAATTGAAGGAGAGATCCTCCGTCTTGAGTATAATTCTGGCTTCTTGAGATGGATCAACTAGCTATCCCTGAGTGAAACCCCACAAATCTGCCTTCTCTTGCCTAGCACGACGCCCCTAGACGATGGCTTTGGGCTCCCCCTCTTAGGTCATACTTAGGGTGTATTTATAGGCTTTTGAAATACGTTTCTTTCTCCCTAAGTATCCTTTCCCGAATGAAATTGCTCTTTTCCACGGCAGAGGCACGGCTATGGCACACGCCCGTGTGAATCGTGGCCAGGCCGTGTTCGGATTTCTTTAATGAGACACGGCCGTGTGAGTCAGGGTTAGACCGTGTTCTAGATGATTGACTTGGCACGGTCGTGTGGGTCCAAGTCCAGGCCATGTCGATTTCCTCTTTGGTCCGTTTTGGTCCGTTTTGAGCCCGTTTCTCGTTCTTTTTATCCTTGGGTGCTTTTTTGGGTATAAGACATGAAAAGAAAGGATTAAGAGCACCTTATTTACATAAATCAAGGGATAATTCATCCAAAAGCATACTAAATGTGGGATTAAAATATGTTACTATTTCGGTTTATCAACCATCTTCTCTGTCGCAGATTCAAATCTTTTTGGGTCATCAAATATTTCAAACTTTTATTATTCGAAAACACATGACATTTTTCACCAAACAGATAATGACGCCAAACCTTTAATGCGAACACAATCGCAGCTAGCTCAAGATCGTGTGTCGGATAGTTCTTTTCATGAGGTTTCAGTTGTCTCGAGGCATAAGCTATAACTTTGCCTTCCTGCATCGAAACACATCCCAGACCACTTAATGAAGCATCACTGTAAATCACGAATTCTTTACCCGATTCTAGTTGTACCAAAACTGGAGCTTCAGTTAACAGAGTTTTCAACTGATCGAAGCTTTTCTGACATTTATCGGACCATTCAAATCTCACATCTTTTTGACGTAATTTAGTTAACGGAGTAGCAATCATTGAAAATCCTTTTTACAAACCGACGATAGTAACAAGCTAATCCTAGAAAACTACGGACTTTAGACACATTCTTCGGAGGTTTCCATTCCAGAATAGCTAAAATCTTACTCGGATCAACTCGTATTCCAGAGGATGATACAATATGTCCCAAAAAACCCACTTTTCGCAACCAGAATTCACATTTACTGAACTTTGCATACAATTGCTTATCTCACAGAGTTTGTAGCACAATTTTCAGACGTTCGGCATGTTGCGTCTCATCACATGAGTAAATCATAATATCATCAATAAATACCTCAACAAATCGATCCAAATACGGTTTGAATATTTGATTCATCAAATCCATAAACATTGCAGGAGCATTTGTTAGTCCAAAAGGAATAACTAAGAATTCATAATGTTCGTACCTTGTTCTGAAAGAAGTCTTCGGTACATCTGATTCTTTAACTCTCAACTGATAATAGCCCGATCTCAAATCTATCTTGGAAAACTTTGTAGCTCCTTTTAGCTGATCAAACAAATCATCAATACGAGGCAACGAATATTTATTCTTTATCGTCACTTTGTTCAACTGTCAGTAGTCAATACACATCATCATAGTGCCATCTTTCTTTTTCACAAACAACACAGGAGCACCCCAAGGCAAAAAAATCGGTCGTGCAAGTCCTCTATCTGTCAAATCTTGCAACTGGGACTTTAACTCTTTCAATTCTGTCGGTGTCATTCTATACGGAGCTATCGAGATAGGAGTCGTCCCCGGCAATAATTCAATACCAAACTCAACTTCCCGTATCGGAGGTAATCCCGGTAGTTCTTCAGGAAACACATCTGGGAACTCACATACTACAGGTACAGATTCAACTTTCTTTTCAGATACTTTCGAATCAATTACATAAGTAAAATAAGCTTCATAACCCTTTTTTTTAACCCAGTTTTGCTTACCCCATTAGTTAAAATATGGTTACATTTTCTTCGTACAAGAGTTTACCTCACTTCTAGCTCCATGATTGTTAACCCCTTTTAAGCCATCATGCGAGCTGCTATTTTGTAGAGGAAACAAGTTTCGTTATTTTCATATTTTTGGGTAATAAGTGAAAATGTCTTGTTATTTTTTGTCTATTTTTTACCCAAATTGGCTGCTAGTGCCATTTGAAGGCCTAACGTGTGTTTGAGTGCTATAGAAACATGTCGAAAGACGAAAACGAGTGAGAACAACACCTAGGGCAAGGGTATCACGATATCTAACTAATCTGTCGTAATTTGGTGTAGTAGATTAAACTAGTTTTCACACTTAAGGAGCCTAAATACAAGTATTTTTGTTATATTTTAATTAAGTTTCTTTAGTTTTACTTATATCTAATAAAATGTGTGAATTGAGTCTTTTATTGACCTTAAGGGCTGAATGAGGCCTAAGTGAGTGATCGTTGCTCGAAACTAACTATGACAACAAATAAGGCAAGCGCACCTATCATTCGGTAGTATAGCTATGGCAATACCGGAAATATCGTATCCTCAAGGACCAAGAGTACTAGTAGTTACTATCTTTTTATTATTTAGCCTAAGTATTAAGAGAATCGATGTTTAATTAACTAATTACTAAACTAAGGATGCTAAGACACAGAGTGAATTGGGAAAATACTTTTGGGAAAACCAGTTGATTAAGACAATACCCGAGGAAGAATCCACCTAGACTTCACTTGCTATTTAACTCTGAACCAGACGATTTATTCATTTGACTTGATCTGTAGGATTCCCTAATTTTTATTAATACCTCTTTCGAGGCTACTAACGTCTAACCCTAGGTTCATTAATTGAAATCTCTTTCTAATTAAAACCCCTAGTGTTGCATTAACTCGATCTATGGATTTCCATATTAGGTTTGACCCTAATCCGGCAGATTTTCGTCATCCTATTTCTAGGGTTGCGATCAACTCCGCTTAACTATGCTAGATCTACTCTTAAACAGGGACTTTTGCTCCACTGCCTAAGCACATCAATACTTGAATCAATATCCTTAAATATTAAGACAAGAATTAAGAACACATAATTAAGAACAAATCAAGTATTTATCATCTGATTCTAAAAAAATAACAAGATCCGTCTTAGGTTTCATCCCCCTAAGGTATTTGAGGGGTTTAGTTCATGTTTAATAAAGAATACATCTCAGAAGAAAGTAAATAACAAAACATAATAAAAACCCTAAAACCCCCTGAAGGAAATTAAAGGGAAGATCTTCCGTCTTGAGCATGATTTCAGCTTCTGGGATGAATAAACTGGCTTTCTTGGAGTAATTCCCCGTTTTTAGCCCTCTCTGGCTTCGCCTCCGACGTCAAAAGCCCTGACAGAAGGCTTCTTTCGAAATCCCCCTTTTAGGTCACACTTAGGGTGTTTATATAGACTTCAGAATGTCTTTCTTCGCCCCTAAGTATCCTTTTTCGAGTAAAATTACAACGGGTCACAACAGAGACACGCCCGTGGAGCACGCCCGTGTGAATCGAGCCCAGGCCGTGTTCAAGCCTGCTAAAGGGGCACGGCCATGTGGTGAACTCCAGGCCGTGTTGATTTCCTACTTTGGCCCATTTTCTCTGTTTTCGGCCCATTTCTCATTCTTTTCACCCTCTTATGCTCTCCTAAGTATAAAACATGAAATTAAAGGATTAGGAGCATCAAATTTCACAATTCAAGAGATTAAATCATCCAAAAGTATGCTAAATGTGGGATTAAAATATGTTACTTTTATGGTTTATCAAATACCCCCACACTTAAGCGTTTGCTTGTCCTCAAGCAAAATCCTCAACTCACAATTAGAATTAACTTCCTTCAATTCATAATCCTCATCAATAATGTTTCATCATAATTCATAGATAATTCATACATTGATAATTTAACCAGAAGGTTCCTAAAGATTCAAACAATCAAAGTCATAGTTTTTATCGTACAAAAAATAGGTGTTTCCCCTTGCCTAAATAATCACCTTTAATTTAAAATCACCAAGAATTGACATCCTCACTAAGGGTTCACTCAAATCACTCAAGGTGTTTAAGGTTCAAAAATAAGCACTCAAGAGTCAAACATGAAAAGTTAATCCCATAGGCTTGCCTGAAAATCGAATCTCCACCACTGTAAAATGAGATGATACACAAATCCAAAGGTCTTTAACAAGGTTGTAATGGGGCTTGGGTTAAAGGTGTGGATAAAGGCTGAATTAGAGGGTTAAAATCGAGATTGAATTGACAAATTACCTAACTAGAAAAATAACTAAAACTTAAATAATTACTTCACATAAAAACTTAATACTAATAACATGAGCTTCTTCTAAAGATAATGAAATTAACAGTTTAAGCTCAAATAACATAGAACTAATAATGAATATACTTTATTTTTTTAGAACAAATCATACAATAATAATAAGATAGAATTTAACAACTGAAATAAAGAAAATAGTTAAGTAACCGATCAAATCAAATCTCGATATAGGGGTAGTCAAGAGAAATTGTGATAAAAAATACAAAGTGGGTTTCGGGTTAATATTAATGGGTGAGTTAAGAAATGGTTTGTTAGTCTCAAAGGGGTTCACTAGGGGTTAATTATGAATGTAGGCTTTTTATGGAGTAAGTGTGTTAAAACCTAGGTGCCTTTATCATCTTAGTATATCAAATCAAAGGTGTGGTCTCGACATGTATAATTGAAGCAAGTTCTAGAATAACTAATCAATGTTGACATACTTATAATCAATAAAGTGAGCACGAAAAGGAATGTATGCTCGAAAAGGCTCAAGATCTCACAAAAATTATGGGCTTTTGATGTCAACCTTGTAAATTTCAAACTTCAAGGTAATAATTAGATTTAGGTAGACAACCTAACAATTTTTTTTTATTCTGAAAATAAAGTCATCATGCTTGATTCTCTAGTCTCCTAAAGTTTAAATCATCACTGCACAATTAACTATGACTTAATCCAAAACATATCAATGAAAATCATAAATCAATAGAAGTTTCATTCTAATAGTAATATGAGAAAATTACTTAAAGACTTAAATACAAGTCATAATTCAGGGATTTTCAAATAATACTCTAGTTAACCCCCCCACACTTAAGATGTACATTGTCCTCAATGTACAAAGATAAGTAATGGCACTATATTAAGAAAATAATAAGATAGGGAGAGGAGTGAAACTTCCTGAATTTTGGATGGAGTCAATGAAAGAAACGGCAAAGTTGGAGAGAGGTGAAGGTGGGGAGGATACTCCGGTGGTGGTGTGGTCGTTCGTTAACTGCCCCTTGAACCTAAATTAAAGAAATCAAAATATAATAATATAAATTAAAGACGAGAAAGATAAAAGAAAAGAAATTAAAATTGAAAATAAGAGAAAAAGGAAAAAAAAAAGAATAAATGGGCTCAAAAGGTCCCACGGGCGTGTCGCACGCCCGTGTAGATTTCTCAGTTTCGACCACGGACGAATCGCCCGGTCGTGGCGTTTTATCGCAGCCCGTGTTTTGGGAAAAGTTTTTTTTTGCCCTGTTTCCACACGGCCATTGCCACGCCCGTGTTCAAGGCCGTGTGGGTAGGCAAACCTGCGCCTAAAAATTTGGTTAGTTTTTAGTTAGATGCTAAAATTCGAAAATATGGACGTTAGTGGGGTTAGTACTCGGGTTGCCTCCCGAGAAGCGTTCGTTTAAAGTCTTGAGCTAGACTTACCTATTATTCATATGGCCATGGTGGTTCACGGAGTCGAAACTCCTTTTTCTTACTACCAATTCTATCAACATATGGTTTGAGTCGGGAAATATTTACCTCAAAAGTGCTGAAATTAGAATGAGTTACCTCGACCGTTCTGTATGGAAAGACCTTAAGTACCGTAAAAGGAGTCGCACCATTTGTATTAAGCTCTGAAGCAGCTATTCGAGGGTCGGTTGTATCGACGATGCACTGGTCCCCAACTTTGAAGTGATTGGTTCCACCTTTAATACTCGATGTCCTAGCCGTGTCAAGAACCTGAAGAGTAATCGTTTCGTCACTTACACGAAATGTGAGCTCATGTGGTAGTTTATTTTGTAGAATTGCTGAGCACACTGCGTTTAGCTCCACATGCAATGTATCGTTTAACTTCCGTTTGTTGGACAAAAGCTCTTTTAAAAATTTCCTTGAATCTGGCATCTACGAAAGAGCTTCAAGAAACGACAAGTTAATATGTAATTTCTTTGGAAGTTTAAGAAATTTACCGAATTGTTCCTCTGTATGGTCTTTCTTCATCACATCGGGGTATGGCACACGAGGTTGGTACTCTGTAATTACCGATTTTGGTTTATTATGGCTCACATCAACCTTACCTTTATCTGCCACGTTTTCTTGCCTTGGTTCTGGTTCATCTAACCCTTCACTATCTTGAGTAGTTATGGCTTGAAGTCGCTCCTTTGGGTTAGTTTCAATGTTGCGAGGCAAGCTACCTTGTGGTCGTTCTGAGATCAGCTTAGCAAGCTGTCCTATTTGGTTCTCGAGCCCTTGAATCGACGCTTGCTAATTTTTAAGCGCTTTTTCAGTGTTTTGGAAGTGTGTTTCTTACACCGAGATAAATTTCGTTAGCATCTCCTCAAGGTTCAGCTTCTTCTCCTGTGGGTAGGGTAGTTGTTGAAAGCTTGGAGACTGTTGCGGTCTTTGATTTCCTTGTCCACCCCAAGAGAAATTGGGATGGTTCCTCCAACCTGCATTATAAGTGTTACTATAGGGATTATTTTGAGGTCTAGAATAGTTACCCATATAGTTGACTTGTTTGTTTTCTGTGCTAGGGTTGTAGGATAGATATTCTGTGTTGTTCACCCCTCCTCCATTTGTATCATACTGCATTACCGGATGTACCAGCGTAGAACCATACAAGCCATCAATTTTTCTATTTAAATAGATAACATGGTGACCGCGTCAAGGTTGAAAACACCGGCTGCTTCATTAGGCTTTGTCCTCATGACTTGCAACTGGTAATTATTCAGTGACATCTCTTCGATTTTTGCGAGCGGTATATTCTATTTCACTGTCAAAAATCAAGGGTCCTGATGGGTTTCTTCTATTCATAAACTAGATTCACCTGCCAGAAGCAAAGAAAAGAAAACTTAGCAAAGTTAAAATAAAAATTCAATTGCAAATGAAAATAAGAATGGCTAAAGTAATAAAAATTTATTTTTCCTAATATCTTAGTCCCCGGCAACGGCGCCAAAAACTTGATCTTTGCTCAAAACTAACTATGACAACGAATAAGGCAAGCGCACCTATCATTCGGTAGTATAGCTATGGCAAGACTGAAAATATCGTATCCTCAAGGACCAAGAGTACTAGTAGTTACTATCTTTTTATTATTTAGCCTAAGTATTAAGAGAATCGATGTTTAATTAACTAATTACTAAACTAAGGATGCTAAGACACAGAGAGTGAATTGGGAAAATACTTTTGGGAAAACCAGTTGATTAAGACAATACCCGAGGAAGAATCCACCTAGACTTCACTTGCTATTTAACTCTGAACCAGACAATTTATTCACTTGACTTGATCCGTAGGATTCCCTGATTTATATTAATACCTCTTTCGAGGCTACTAACGTCTAACCCTAGGTTCATTAATTGAAATCTCTTTCTAATTAAAACCCCTAGTGTTGCATTAACTCGATCTATGGATTCCCATATTAGGTTTGACCCTAATTCGATAGATTTTCGTCATCCTATTTCTAAGGTTGCGATCAACTCTGCTTAACTATGCTAGATCTACTCTTAAATAGGGACTTTTGCTCCACTGCCTAAGCACATCAATACTTGAATCAATATCCTTAAATATTAAGACAAGAATTAAGAACATATAATTAAGAACAAATCACATATTTATCATACAGTTCAGAAAACAATAACAAGATTCGTCTTAGGTTTCATCCCCCTCAGGTATTTGAGGGGTTTAGTTCATGTTTAATAAAGAATACATCTCAGAAGAAAGTAAATAACAAAACATAAGAAAAAACCTAAAACCCCCTGAAGGAAATTGAAGGGAAGATCTTCCGTCTTGAGAGTGATTTCGGCTTCTGGGATGAATCAACTAGTTTTCTTGAAGTAATTCCCATCTTCACCCTCTGCAAAGCCGCCCCGACGTCAAAAGCCCCCGATGTAAGGCTTCACAAAATCCCTTTAGGTCACACTTAGGGTGTTTATATAGACTTCGGAATGTCTTTCTTCGCCCCTAAGTATCATTTTCCGTGTAAAATTACAATGGGTCACAGCAGAGACACGCCTGTGGAGCACGCCCGTGTGAATCGAGCCCAGGTCGTGTTCAAGCCTGCTAAAGGGGCACTGCCATGTGGTGAACTCCAGGCCGTGTTGATTTCTTACTTTGGCCCATTTTCTCCATTTTCGGCTCGTTTCTCGTTCTCTTCATCCTCCTATGCTCTCCTAAGTATAAAACATGAAATTAAAGGATTAGGAGCATCAAATTCAACAATTCAAGAGATTAAATCATCCAAAAGTATGCTAAATGTGGGATTAAGATATGTTACTTTTATGGTTTATCAGTGAGAGTTAACGTACTTTGTGAGTGTGCAGAAGACCATCAAAAGGCATTTAGGCCAATACTGGACACTATGTCAAAACATAGGAGGCTCGATGTCACAACATGGAGAGCAGAATGGAGAAAGTACGAAACTACCTTCAATGTCGTGACACTGACTAAGGGTGTCACAACATACCCCTGAAGACATCCCAAGGAGGAGCATACTGACCTCTATGTCGCGACACAAGTCTTGGTATGTGACGACATCGACTATGGGATGGAAATTAAACATGAAGCAAGGGCGTTTTGGTCCGCACAATCAAACTTAAAGCTTGGAAATGTCAGTTGACCTAGGGCTAAGGACGACGACCACCTGAAGGTTATTAATAGGCTCCTTTGGCACATGTTATAGACACATTTCATTAACCTATTTTCTTTCTTTAAATTTAGTTTTGTTTTCTTTCTTTCTTAGGTTTTTTAGAGTCTAGTTTATTTGTTCATTGTTTTCTTTCAAGATATCTGAAGATGATCAACTTTTGTGAATTCGTGTTATTATTTATATAAATTAGGCTTTTCTTAAACTCTTCACGTCGATTCATTCACCATGTTTTATTCTTCCATCTATTCCATATTGTTTATAAAAGCCATTAGGAACTAATCCTTCTATAGGGGATTAGCGAATGGAGGCATGATCTATTAACTGTTTTCTAGGGTTACTCAATATATCAGCTGTTTAATAAAGGAAGAGCGTGAAACAAACCCTAGGCTTGACAAACCTAGGAAGTCATCAAGGTGGGAATTAACCCAAAATTGGTATTACCCATCCGTGAACACCTTCACCCCAAGCCAGTCTGGACTGTGAGTTGGAAGATAAGTAGTCCTTATTGACTCGTTATGTTAGTGGAAGATCGGAAGATCCTGCTAGGGTAGCAACTAGTTGGTTGACAAGGAACTTGAAACGACAGTTGATTGGGATTGCCAAAGTAAGCTAATCATCCATCATTATATTTGATTCCTTCTACTTTTTCTATCTTTAAAATTTAGTTTTCTTTTATGTTATTTTGTTTTATTATCAGTACTATAACAATTCCCACAAATCTATTATTTACATTCACGTACTATAATTTAATTAAAGTATTAATTAGATCTTTTAGTGTGTAGGTTAAAATTGATCTAGTCTTCGTCTCCTTTGGTACGATCTTCAGAGTACTCACCCACTTGTTGTAAAACTATATTACAACTAGACCCGTATACTTGTGGATACCGCCTCATAATTTTATATTTTATTACAGTATTCACACTCTGGATGTTAGTACGTCCAGAGGAAGTCACCAACCCTTGGGACAGCAATACCTCCGATAGTATAGAAGATCAAGGATCCCTTTCAGTGGTATCGCGATATCTCCTTAGGTAACACGATATCCACCTCCCAAGGAAGACCCCAAGTTTCAACACTGCTTGAGATATCGCGATATCCTCTTCTGGGTATCGAGGTATCACCTTTGTCAATGGGACAAACTTGGACAAAAAAGGCAGCCTTTATCTACCCGACCCACGAATCACACAAAGCCCGTGTGGGGCATTTTTGGCATTGAAGAGTCATCAAAATAAACTTCAAAACAACCAAAAATTGTTGAGGAGGAGAGACACACACTTTAGCTTAGTTTTAGGTTTAGTTTTCTCTAGATTTTCTTTAGTTTTTCTCTGCACTTTTCTAGTGTTTTTTTTTCCTCTTCTTCTAACTTAGATTAGAGTTTATTTTTCTACATTTACTTCTTGTTCTTGTTGTTCTTAGTGTTAGTTAAGTTAGTTATCACTGTAGCTAAGGTTTATTTACATTTCCAGTTCTTGTACCTTGCTTTCAAGACTATTGAAGCTTTAGTTTAATGTATTTCAATTTATTTTACTTTTAATCTATTAAAGCTTGTTCCTTTTATGTTTATTGCCCTAGATTTATTTGTTAAATGCCTTTGGTTTCATGCTATTTAAGTTTTCTTTCATTAAAATTCACAACTTTTATTTTTTTCTCAAGCTTTAGTTTCATGGTTGCCTTGTTTTCCATGTTTATGTTTATTTTCTTTTCTTTGAGCATGAGTAGCTAAACCTCAAAGGAGGTTGGTTGATGGAGATGTGGGTAAACTAACATCCCTTGGACAAATGACTAAATCATAACAAATTGGACTAATTTGAATAGAACTAATAACTTAGGTAGTGACGCCCCTAAGGGAATATTAAGATAAAATGAGACCGAAAGGTAATATTGTCGCGCACTTGTTCGTTAGTCCCAATTAACCAGGGAGATTGAAAGATAAATTAGACATAATTCTTCTAAGTCGGTATATTGATATCGAAAGATAAAATGGAGTCACTTGGTACTTTACGTGGTTTATGTCCCTATTTCGAGATTTTGTGAACCACATTGAAGTCAACCAACCTCCATTAGTTATTCGCTGGATAGTCCCTGTAGTTTTACATTCCTTACAATTTAGTCTTTAAAGTAGAATATTTAATTTTCTTGCAAACTCATATTTTTATGAATTATCGTACTATAAAATCGTATTAGAAGTCGCTTAGACTCTATTGTGTATGCTAGTTATTGCTCAATTGCCTCTTCCTTTGGGTTCGACCCTTTGGAATACTTCGTATTCCATCGGAACTACAAATATTACAACTGACATTGTACGCTTGCAGCAAAATCGGGCTTTAAAAATAGTTTCATAAATTCAGTGTTTTAATACGCATGCGCACAGCCAGTCACCAACACACTGTCCCCAAATGAACTTGTGACAGTCACACCCTTATCTATGGTTTCAACTGAAATTCCCAACTCACAAGCTAGTTCGCTCAAAACATACGAGTGCGTGAAACCATAGTCAATCTGGGAAAATAATTGAATAGTTAGCAGAGTGAAGGTACCTATGATGACATCAGTTGGTCCCTGTTCATGTGGTTCCCTCACTGCATAGACTCATACGATGTCTCCTGTCTTATCTTGGGTAGCAACAATGTGAGCCAAAGTCCACTGTTCAACTTGTCTTGTTTCATTACCTTTGCCTCTTCCTCGTGTATGAGCACTAGCTCACACTTGAGTAGGGTCACATTCTGCACTTGTGATCTATCTTATATTTCTAGGCAATCCTTTATCAAGTTTTCCTTGGATCCATACTTGAAACATCTCCCAACTTTCTTACGATACTCACCGGGGTGTCTTCTCTCACAGTGCTAACAAAATGACTAGCTTGTACACTTGTACAAACTTCCCCTCCATCTTAGGTGTTGTCTCACTGTCGTGAATGGTCCGATTTGAAACTTCGCTTGATATTCCTACTAGAATTTTGCGAGTTTTGATCCTTTTTGGATGCTCCCTCAAACACTTGCTTTCCTGCTCCAACTTTAGTTTATTGAAGTCTTTATCTCTTCGATGGCTTTGGCTTTGCCAACCAGTTCGACGAAGTTCGTGGTATTGTGAGTCACCAGGTAAAGCTGGATATAGCGATGCATGTCGAAGAGAAACCTCTGGTAGTGATCTTTCTCTAGCGAGACCATCTCGACTGCATACTGGCTTAGTCATACAAATTCTACCTCGTACTCAGGACAGACAGCTCACCCTGTAACAGTTGATAAAATCACGCTTGTGAGCTTCCATATACTACTCACCCATGAACTTATTGTTAAAAGTTCCCGAAAAGAAATCCCATGTTAACTAGTTTGCAACTGTTCCTTGTATCGTAGTTCCACCAATGATGGGCTTTGTTGGCAAGTAAGGACACAATGCATCCCAACTTCTCTTCGTCAGAACATGCCATCTACTCAAGGATTTTCTCAACTCCTTCAAGCTAGTACTCGTCCTTGGTAGGATCAGATCCTCTAACACCACTAAATTCCTTACCACCTAGAGCTCATAGACAGTTGCAATCCATGATTCACATGAGCAGTGTTGGCACCAGCAGCTCTCTAAAAAGCCCCAATCATGGCTTACACTAGTGACTCTATACCATCTTCCAATTTGATGTGAGCATGGCCACATCATGTGATTATGTAATAATGTCGTTTTTGGATTGGGCCAAGATCCAACTCTACATCTCAACTGTGCCAAGTTTTAGTGGGCCAAATGAGGCTTTTGTTAAATTCAAAGAGCTTAATGGACATTTACTTTAGAGGCGTTGGGCCTAAGGGAGTAAATCATGGACTCAACCCAATTATTAAGACCCAACATGGGAAACCTAAGTTCAAGATGAAACATTCAGATTTTAGATCTTATGCTCTATTTCATATTTGTTACATTTCATGCGTTGAGTCATGCTTGTCGTATATTTATTTTTCTTCCAAAATTTTTATGTTTTCGTAATTGATTATGCTTAGTTCACTATTTCCATGAGTCACAATTTAGTTATTTTCTATGCGTCAAATATTTCATATGTTCATAGAGTCTTTTCTTCAAAATTCATTTGTTTTTATTTATGTTTAAGTGTCTTGATTTTGAGCATAATGAGTTCTGTTTATAGTGTTTTGAATGTACCTTGCTAACTGTACATCTTCCATGAAGATATTTCATATTCCCAACCAGCATTTAAGAATTCTGGTAACTTAAACACTTAAGGAATCCTAGCATTCAATGGACAAATTCAATGGAGGGGAGACTAAAGAATTCAATCATCCAATGAAGATTCAATGGATGAATTTAATGGAGGGGAGACTTAAGGATTCA
Organism: Gossypium sturtianum; assembly: GCA_025698515.1. NCBI lineage: Eukaryota > Viridiplantae > Streptophyta > Magnoliopsida > Malvales > Malvaceae > Gossypium > Gossypium sturtianum. The sequence continues at coordinate 30,872,610 of CM046943.1, read as the reverse complement.
AACAATCATTGGACAAATTTAATGGAGGGAAATTCTAAAAGGTTCACATCCATGCATCTTAGGTGACCATTCGGTTAACCAAAGTCCCTTTAATTGCCACCATTCAAGTTGGGAGCTGAACATGACCTCTCGAAAATAAGAGACTTTTTAGCAACCTCTTGACCTTTGGAGAGATTCTATTTTAATGCATTTATGCACATTAAGAAACCATTTCAGTAACTCCCAAGCGCATTCATTTCCACAAGTCATAAAAGGGGGCTGAATGTGACTTTTGATGTCCTTCTTTATTTATTAAGTCTACATTTAAGAATGGAAGTTATGTGAGTTTTCATGTAATACATGCATTTAGGCATAATTAAGGCCTTAAAGTTCATGGATGGGTTGACTATTCATATACCTAAAATAGCCTATAAATAGCTTCTCATTTTGTAACTAGAGGTTGATGAATGAATATAAATTTTGTGAGATTTTATCTTGAGTTCTTAAGAAAATACAAACTAAACATATCAATGCTTATTGCTTTGTGACATTCTTCTTTCTTTTCTATACCTTTGGTTCTTGTTTCTTTCAAAAACAGCGGGTCGAGGTTTGTTCGAATTTAATTCTTGTTTCCAATTGTTTTTCGTATAAAAAATAGGTCACGTTCAATAGCGTTGGTTCTTTTCTCATACAAGTTGTTAATTCAAGGAATTCTATCTTATTTCTTTCGTAACAAGTATTTGTTTAGAAACGGTTGGGCAGTCGAGTGACTTGTAATTCTAAATTAATTATGAGCTAACATCATTGCTCAACCGTTTCTAAACAAGTACTTGTTGTGAAAGAAATAAGATAGAATTCCTTGAATCAACAACTTATACGAGAAAATAACCAAAGCTATTCAACGTGACCCGTTTTCTATATGACAAACAATTGGAAACAAGAATTAAATTCGAACAAACACCGACCCATTGTTTTTGAAAGAAACAAGAATCGAAGGTATAGAAAAGAAAGAAGAACGCCACAAAGTAAGAAGCCTTGATAAATTCAGTTTGTATGTCCTTAAGGACTCAAGAGAAAATCTCACAAAATGTATATTCATTCATCAGCCTTTAGTTACAAAATGAGCATCTATTTATAGACAATTCTAGGTATATGAATAGTCAACCCATCCATGAACTTTAAGGCCTTAATTATGCATGAATGCATGTAGTACATGAAAAGGCACATAACTCCCAATCTTAAATGTAGACTTAATAAACAAAGAAGAACTTCAAAAGTCACATGTAGCCCCCTTTTATGACTTGTGGAAATGAATGTGCATGGGAGCTACTGAAACGATTACTTAATATTTATAAATGCATTAAAATAGAATCTCTCCAAAGGTCATGAGGTTTCTAAAAGTCACTTGTTTCCGAGAGGTCATGTTAAGCTCCCAACTTGAATGGTGGCAATTAAAGGGACTTTGGTTAACCGAATGGTCACCTAAGATGCATGGATGTGAACCTTTTTAGAATTTCCCTCCATTAAATCTGTCCAATGAATGCTTGAATCCTTAAGTCTTCCCTCCATTAAATTCGTCCACTGAATCTCCATTGAATGATTGAATTGTTTAGTCTCCCATCCATTGAATTTGTCCATTGAATGCTAGAATTCATTAAGTCTTTAAGTTACCAGAATTATTGAATGTTTGTTTGGAATATGAAAGATCGTTATGGAAGATGTACGGTCAGCAAGGTACCTTCAAAACACTATAAATAGAACTCATTATGCTCAAAATCAAAACACTTAAACATAAATAAAAACAAATGAATTTTGAAGAAAAGACTTTATGAACATATGAAAATATTTGACGCATAGAAAATAACTAAATTGTGACGCATGGAAATAATGAACTAAGCATAATCAATTATGAAAACATAAAAACTGTGGAATAAAAATAAATATACTACAAGCATGACTCAACGCATGAAATGTAACAAATATGAAATAGAGCATACGATCTGAAATCTGAAAGTTTCATCTTGAACTTGGGTTTCCCATGTTGGGTCTTAATAATTGGGTTTACTCCTTGATTGACTCCCTTAGACCCAATGCCTCTAAAGTAAGGTCCATTAAGCTTCGTGAATTTAAGAAAAGCCTCATTTGGCCCACTGAAACTTGGCAGAGTTGATATGTAGAATTGGATCTTGGCCCAATCCAAAAACCACATGGTTACATAATCACATGATGTGGCCATGCTCATATCACAACACATTTTCCCTGTGAGGTCACTCATATTCTATAGAAGTTCTGTCACCTTCAGAGGGGTTGGAAGCTTCATTCACACAGTTCGCATTCACTCTTCAGGAAGGCATTCTTGCTTACTCTAAATGAACACAATACACTAGCTCAGGTAAGACATAAAACACATGTAAATGGGTATCCAAACTTACAGACATACTTACGAACATAGTTTAGACTTAACAGAAACACATGCAAACATAGTTCGCTAAGATAACACCACTACTTACTAGGATGGCAAACAACGGAGGGATGATCCGAGGCATAATCTTGCAAAAGGTACAGCTGAACCAAGCGATGTTCCCATTCCTACCCTAATCAAAATTCATAATATGACAAACTTACCTTATCAGCTCTGGCGAGCTTACCAGACCAAATCTGGTGAACCTGTCTAGCCATTCAGGCGAACTCATTTGTCATAAAAAAATCCTGGTGAACCTGGCTAGCTCTGACTTGGCCGAATTTAACATGGAAAACCTTAACCTGGCTAGCTTTGATACCAACAAATGTAACACCCCAAACCTAACCGAGTTGGTTCGACTCAAATTTGGTGAACTACATTAGCCACCGGAGTAACTCTCAATTAACTCCCAACCTATCCTCCAACACACCATAGATTTACAACACATATAATATGCTAAGTTATCACACAACAATATAATATTATGCATGGAATGCAAAACATGAGATCTTAGAAAAATAAGCAGAGGAAGGATTCGCATGTCACCTAAATAGTAAAACTTAAGGGTTCGCATGAAAGAAATAAACATTGTATTTTAGGGTACGCATACTCAAACATAAATACAAGGACATAGAAGTTATTATTAAGGTTCACACAGCAACACAGGTTCACATAACAAGGTACCACATGAGTTCTTATAACTACATAAAGCATAAGGTCACAAAAAAAGCATGATTCGCATACTTCCCAAGTTCGCACATAAACATACATGTTTGGGTTTGCATACAAAACAAGCTTCACAACAAAAGGAGTTATTCATACAAGGGTTCTCACACTTCTATAGGGTTCATTAAACTGTAAGGTTATTAGTACTGAGGGTTTCCATGCATATTGGGTGTCACAAATATAAAGGGGTCGTGTGAAAAAGTATTACACAATATAACTAACTCGCATGTAGAATTAAGACATGCTCTGGAAAAATTATAGGAATACGACATGTCACGCATGCAAGGAGGAATAATTAACATTAAACTTTATTCATACTAAAAAGAAGAATCTAGCAACAAAGGTTTAATTAAAGGTTTCTCAAAAAAAAATCAAACTTATGGAAATTTCTTCAATAACAGTAGCAACTATAATAAAAGTAAGCCTACACAGTTAACCCCATCGTCTTTTTCCCTGGGTTCGTTGGTATCTGTTCAGGGTCTAGCCTTTCCCAAATCATCCACCTCACCACCCATTACCCGTATTCGACGCCGAAATTGGGTACGAGGCATTACTGGAATTAACTTACTTGTTCGTACAAAATAGGGCAATGAACTTTCTTTTCAACTTAAACTTTTTCATTTGAACTCTTAACGTCCTTATTATGGGCCTAAGAGACCCAAGACATACACATGGAGTGATCCGAGACTGAACCGGAACTTACGAACACTTAGAAATTTTTTGCTTAAAACAAGGCCACACGCCCGTGTGAGAGGAGTGACACGCCCGTGTGGCATGTCACACACCCGTGCTTCAGGCCGTGTCCAAAATAAGGGACATTCTGTTTATGACGTCAGCAAATCCTTAGTGGCACAGGTCCAAGCCACATGCCCATGTACTGGCCCGTGTGACGAACTGAATTTTTGGCAAATTAGGTGCAGGACACACGGCCTACCAACACGCCCATGGAGCTGACCGTGTGTCACACACGGCCTAGACACACGCCCGTGTGCCTACCCGTGTGGACAGTTGTAAGGCTATTTACCAAGCCTCTTGCCACCCTGAAAATCATCCACACTTATACCCAATTCATTCAACACATAGCATAGCAATAATGCACCATTATCATGCACTAATCCGTCATACATCTACTTCTACACACTACCCATTCAATTGCATCAACTTACACTTCATGGATTTCATCATCATTGAATAGATATAACTTAATTAGTATTGGCCAATCCCAATGGCCATTTACAAAATGAATCAAGTAACATTATTAGCCAACACCCTGACTAACCAATATGACATAACAAAATGACCAAATACCTATACATGCCATACTCAAAATAATCAAACTTTACTATACCTAGAGAATAGCTTGATAGTGTGAGCTGAACTTTGACGTCCTACGATCCCCGAGCTAGGTTGGCGATACTACAAGGAAATGAAAAAAAGAGGGAGTAAGCATAAGGCTTAGTAAGTTTGTATGCAATAAATAGCAACATAAATCTTATGATAACATCCTACATTGCATTGAGTTATAGTGCAAGATCTCAAGTACTTGGCATAACTTACTCATGCTTACTCTTACCAATCACATATCACTTATCGAACCCATTTCTCATAAGTTACTCATAAGTACCTGTAACATTCATCACATGACTTTAGCACTTTTATCATCTTGAATATAGACTTAACTCTTTATCCTGTTGAACCACTTGGAATATTGAAGGATACTCAAACTCGTCATGCATGTAACACGATGCCAATGCCATATCCTAAATATGGTCTTACATGGGATCACATCTCGATACCGATGCCATATCCCAGATATGGTCTTACACGGGATCTCAAATTGATGTCGATGCCATGTCCCAGACATGGTCTTACACGAGATCTCTATTTGGTGCCGAGGCCATGTCCCAGACATGGTCTTATACGGGACATTCCTTTGGTGCCGATGCCATGTCCCAGACATGGTCTTATACGGGACCTTCCTTTGGTGCCAATGCCATGTCCCAGACATGGTCTTATACGGGACCTTCCTTTGTCTCATGTCGCGACATTGGTATCCTTTTTATTCCTAAGATTCATCCGGGACTTCAACATCATAATTCTTCATAGTATTCTCATAAAAGCATCATTAATTGATTTCTTGAAATAATATACATCTTCATGCAATAGCAAACATTTTAAAACATATTAACATGGCGTTGAATTATTACACACAAACTTACCTCGGTACCAAAATATGTATAGTTGTTCGATTTAGTCTACAACCTTGTTCTTATCTCGGTTTCGGTCCGGACTTTGTGTTTCTTGATAATCAAGCTTGAAAGTTGAAGAAACCCTTGCTATGGCTCCTTGCAAATTTCAGCACTTAGGGGAAGAAGATGAACATAATTTTGACTTCTTTTTCCCTTTTTATTAACTTATTAACATAATGACCAAAATGCCCTTAAGGCCTTTTCTTGAGATTTTTCCTTCCCATGTCCATTTTTGTCCATCTTGACATATAATGGTCTAATTGCTAAATAAGGACTTCTAATAATTTTTTTGTAATGCTATTTCATACTTGAATATTCTAGAATCTCATATTTTTCAATCTTTGCAATTTAGTCCTAATGAATAAATTGATCACTAATTAATAAAATTTATTCATGAAATTTTCACATAATCATGCAAACATGTCTTAGACCTCATAAAAACCATAAAACACATATTTCTACTTTGGATTTGTGGTCTCGCAACCACTATTCTAACTAGGCCCTAAATCGGGCTGTTACAATTCTCCCCCTTAGGGATTTTTGTCCCCGAAAATCTTACCGGTAAAAAGGTTGGGATATTGGTTTCTCATGGCCTCCTCTGGCTCCTATGTAGCCTCTTCTACCCCATGTCTTTGTCACAATACTTTTACAAGGGCTATACTTTTATTTCTCAACTGTTTAACTTCTCGTGCCAAAATCTTAACCGGCTCTTCGCCATAAGTCATGTCCGGTTAAATTTCTACCTCTGTTGGTACAATCATATGCGAAGGATCTGATCGGTAGTGACGTAACATAGACACGTGGAATACATCATGAATCTTTTCCAACTCAGGTGGCAATGCCAACCAATAGGCTACCGGTCCTATCCTCTCGGTAATCTTATACGGTCCGATAAAGCGCGGACTCAACTTGCCTTTCCGACCAAACCTGAGAACTTTCTTCCATGGTGACACTTTCAAAAATACCTTATCACCAACTTGAAACTCAATCTCTTTTCGTTTCAAATCCTCGTAGGACTTTTGTCTATCTGAGGCAGCTTTTAAACAATTACGAATCACTCTTACTTTCTCCTCAGTTTCTCTGACTAAATCGACCCCGTGAATCTGATTCTCTCTGAGTTTAGTCCAGTACAGGGGCGTTCGGCACTTACGCCTATATAATGCCTCATAAGGCACCATTTTCAAGCTCGACTGAAAACTGTTATTGTAGGCAAATTCTACTAATGGTAAGTACTTTTCCCAATTACCTTGAAATTCTAAAACACAACATCGAAGCATGTCTTCAAGTATCTAAATTATCCTTTCCGACTGTCTGTCGGTTTGTGGATGGAAAGCTGTACTAAAGCTCAATTTTGTGCCCAAGGCTTCTTGTAAATTTTTAAAAAATCGTGATGTAAATCTCGGATCTCTATCCGATATAATCGACAACGGTACACCGTGAAGTCTCACAATTTCTAGCACATAGAAATCCGCCAATTTATCAAGTGAATAATCAATGCGTACCGGTATAAAATGGGCTGATTTCGTAAGTCTATCAACCACAACCCACACTACATCTTTCTTTTTCGGTGTCAAAGGTAGACCCGTCACAAAGTCCATAGTAATATGGTCCCATTTCCACTCAGAAACCATAATGGGCTGAAGTAGACCCGAAGGTACTTGTGCTCAACTTTTACTTGCTGACAAATCAAGCATCTCGATACGAACTCAGAAATATTTTTCTTCATACTCGGCCACCAATACCATTTCTTCAAATCATTATACATCTTTGTACTGCCTGGATGAATAGATAAACATCCACTGTGTGCTTCGTGCAGAATTTTCTGAATAAGCTCATCATCTCTGGGTACACAGACCCTATCCTGGAACATCAAACATTCATTAGGACTAACCCGAAAGTCCGACTCGACATTCGACTCACATGAACTCTTTTGGCTTGTAATTCATTATCCCCGTTCTGAGCTTCACAAATCTCTTGGAGAAACATCGATCTAGCTCTCAGCTCGGCTAGAATAGAACCATCATCCAATAAGGCCAACCATGTATTCATAGCTTTCAATGCGAACGAAGATTTCCTACTCAAAGCATCGGCGACCATGTTCACCTTTCCCGAGTGGTAATCGATCACTAACTCGTAATCTTTTATTAACTCTAACCACCTTCGTCACCTTAGGTTCAATTCCTTTTAAGTATCAAGTACTTTAGACTTTTGTGATCAGTGAATACCCGACATTTCTCACCATACAAGTAGTGTCTCCAAATCTTCAATACAAATACAATGGCAGCTAACTCCAAATCATGTGTCGGGTAATTCTTCTCATGCGGCTTTAATTGTCTAGAGGCATAAGCTATCACCTTGCCCTCTTGCATGAGTACACAACCCAATCCATTCAGGGATGCATCACTATAAACCATAAATTCTTTTCCTGGTTCGGGTTGTACTAAAACTGGAGCCTCAGTCAATAATGCCTTTAATTTCTCAAAACTCTATTGGCACTTTTCTGTCTACTCAAACTTCACATTTTTTTTTTGCAATAACTTCGTCATCGGAGTAGCTATCATGGAAAATCCCTTGATAAACCGTCTGTAATAACCAGCCAGGCCTAGAAAAATTCTAACCTCGAATACAATCTTTGGTGGTTTCCAATCAACAATTGCTGAAATCTTACTCGGGTCAACTCTAATTCCATCTCCCGAGACAATATGCCCCAAAAACCTGACTTTTTTAAGCCAAAATTCACTTTTACTAAACTTGGCATATAACTGATTATCTCATAAATTTTGTAAGACTATCCTCAAATGCTCAGCATGCTCGCTCTCATCTCGTGAGTAAATCAGTATATCATCGATAAAGACCACAACAAATTTATCCAAATATGGCCGAAAGACACGGTTCATCAAATCCATAAACACAGCGGGGGCATTTGTTAAACCAAAAGGCATAACTAAAAACTCGTAGTGACCATATCTTGTCTGAAATGCAGTTTTCAGCACATCTGAGTCTTTGACTCTCAACTGGTAATATCCAGACCTAAAGTCTATCTTGGAAAATATCGTGGCTCCCTTAAATTTATCAAATAAATGATTGATCCTTGGCAAGGGATACTTTTTCTTTACGGTTACCTTATTAAGCTGCCAATAATCTATACACAACCTCATAGAACCATCTTTCTTTTTCACAAATAATACAAGAGCACCCCACGGAGAATAACTGGTCTTGCGAAACCTTTATCCGTCAACTCTTGCAACTGTGCCTTAAATTCTTTCAACTCGGTCGGAGCCATCCTGTACGGGGCAATTGAAATAGGGGCAGTACCAAGGGCTAACTCAATGACAAATTCAACCTCTCTAACTGGAGGCAACCCTGGCAATTCTTCTGGAAACACATCTGGATACTCACATACTATCGGTACTGACTTAATTCTTAACTCTGATTCTTTAGAATTCATCACAAAAGCAAGATAAGCTTGGTATCCCTTTCTTACATGTTTCTGGGCAGACATTTGAGAAATCACTACAGGGAATCGGTCCTGTTCATTTGATTCAACACGAAGAATATCCCCATTTTCACATTTTAACTCAATGAACTTCCTTCCACAATTTACTATCACATCATGAGCAATTAGCCAATCCATACCAAGAATTAAATTAAATTCATCAAACGGAAATAACATAAGATTAGCCGGAAAGTAATGACTTCTAATCATTAAAGGGCAATCCTTGCATACTTTGTCAACTAACACACATTTTCCTAGGGGATTTGACACTTTTATCACAAATTCTGTAGACTCTACAGACATGTTCATACTAGTTACTAATTTCATGCAAATATATGAGTGGGTAGATCCCGGATCAATTAAAGCAACAACATGAGTATCATAAAGAGAAAATGTACTCCTGATCACATCAGGGGATGACGCCTCTTTGTGAGCGCGAATGGCGTAAGTCCTCTCAGGCACTCTACCATTAAACCTTGCAATCTGTTCTCTAGGTGTATTCTTACTACTCGTTCCATTTCCTGGATTTCTCTGTGGTCTCCCTCTAGTAGTGCTACCCGCTCTTGCACTCTGAAATTTCTCTTTTTCAACCATCTCAGGGCATTCTCTAATAAAATGATCTTCGGATCCACACTTGAAACAAGCTCTCTCGTGTGCTCGGCACTCACCGGGGTGACATCTACCACACTGTGAACATTTCGGTCTACTTGGTCGAGCATTACCAACACTAGCAATTGAAGTCGTCTGAGCTTTGGAACCTAAGTATTGTTTACCTTTACTTTGGTTTGAAAACCCAGCTGAAGTAGCTGATCGAGTAGTAAACTCTCTTGGTTTCTTGGATGAGGATTGAAATGACTTACCCAATTGTCTCTTCCTCGAGTCACGAGACACAATTTCAGCCTTTCTTTTCTCTTTGGCCAACTCCTCGACCTTGCAAGCTCTATCTACTTACACGACAAATTTCTTCAGTTCTAGGACACCTACATACAATCGAATATCCTCATTTAATCTGTCCTCAAACCTTTTACACATAATGGCTTTAGTGGATACACACTCTCGAGCGTATTTACTGAGCCTTAGAAACTCACGTTCGTATTCGGTTACCGTCATTCGTCCTTGCTTCAGCTCAAGGAATTCCTTTCTTTTCTGGACAATGAACCTTTGGCTAATATACTTCTTTCGGAACTCTTCTTGGAAAAATTCCCAATTAACTTTCTCCCTTGGTACAACCGACACTAGGGTGCTCCACCACTAGTAAGCCGAATCTCTTAAAAGAGACACGACACACTTCATACACTTTTCGGGTGTGCAAGATAGTTCATCAAATACTCTGATGGTATTTTCAAGCTAGAACTCTGCTTTTTCTGGACCATCATCTTTATTGGCTCGAAACTCCTCAGCTCCTTGTTTCCAGATTCTATCAACAGGGGGCTTTTCCCTTCTTACCACTTCTACAACTTGGGGAGCTACAGGGGTAGGCTGAGGGATAGGTGGGGGTGGAGGGGGTTGCGTGTTTGGGTTCGTTCGAACGAACTCCGTATACCAAGCATTCATCATGTGGAGAAAGGCTTCCCTAGCCTATTCTCATCCTCTCTGACTCATAGTCGTTGGTCTATTCTCATTTTCATTTGGCACCGTCCCTTGAGCGAGCTGGTGCGTTACTCTCTACATCATCCGCCACAGCTCTGTCGGGGTACATTTACTATATGAAAACATAATTTAAAATGTCAGGAGTCGTCACACTATCATTATGTAAATACTCAAATGTATGGCATGTATAGCTAGACTCGTGCTTACGCTACGTTAGTCCGAGAATCGACTAAATCGTAGCTCTGATACCACTAAATGTAACACCCCTTACCCGTATTCGACATCGAAACTGGGTACGAGGCATTACTGGACTTAACTAACTTGTTCGTACAAAATCGGGCAATGAACTTTGTTTTCAACTTAAAATTTTTCATTTGAACTCTTAACGTCCTTATTATGGGCCTACGAGACCCAAGACATACACATGGAGTGATCCGGGACTGAACCGAAACTTACAAACACTTAGAAAATTTTTGCTTAAAATAAGGCCACACGCCCGTGTGGCATGTCACACACCCGTGCTTCAAGCCGTGTCCAAAATAAGGGACATTCTTTTTATAACGTCAGCAAATCCTTAGGGGCACACGGCCGAGCCACACACCCGTGTACTGGCCTGTGTGACGAACTGAAATTTTCGCAAATTAGGTGCAGGGGACACACGGGCTACCAACACGTCCATGGAGCTGACCGTGTGTCACACATGGCCTAGACACACGCTCGTGTGTCTACCCCTGTGGATAGTTGTAAGGCTATTTACCAAGCCTTTTGCCACCCTGAAAAGCATCCACACTTATACCCAATTCATTTAACACATAGCATAGCAATAATGCACCATTATCATTTACTAATCTTTCATACATCTACTTCTACACACTACTCATTCAATTGCATCAACTTACACTTTATGGATTTCATCATCATTGAATAGATATAACTTAATTAGTATTGGCCAATCCCAATGGCCATTACCAAAATGAATCAAGTAACATTATTAGCCAACACCCTGACTAACCACATAACAAAATGACCAAATACCTATACATTCCATACTCAAAATAATCGAACTTTACTATACCAAAAGAATAGCTTGATAGTGTCAGCCGAACTCCGACGTCCTACGGTCCCCGAGCTAACTTGGCGATACTACAAGGAAATGAAAAAGAGAGGGAGTAAGCATAAGGCTTAGTAAGTTTGTATGCAATAAATAGCAACCTAAATCTTATGATAACATCCATACATTTCATTGAGTTATAATGCAAGATCTCAAGTACTTGGCATAACTTACTCATGCTTACTCTTACCAATCACATATCACTTATCGAACCCATTTCTCATAAGTTACTCATAAGTACCTGTAACACTCATCACATGAATTTAGCACTTTTATCATCTTGAATATAGACTTAACTCTTTATCCCATTGAACCACTTGGAATATTGAAGGATACTCAAACTCGTCATGCATGTAACACGATGCCAATGCCATATCCCAGATATGGTCTTACATGGGATCACATCTCGATGTCGATGCCATATCCCAGATATGGTCTTACACGGGATCTCAAATCGATGTCGATGCCATGTCCCAGACATGATCTTACACGAGATCTCTATTTGGTGCTGAGGCCATGTCCCAGACATGGTCTTATACGGGACCTTCCTTTGGTGCCGATGCCATGTCCCAGACATGGTCTTATACGGGACCTTCATTTGGTGCCGATGCCAGTCCTAGACATGGTCTTATACGGGTCCTTCCTTTGTCTCATGTCGTGACATTGGTATCCTTTTTATTCCTAAGGTTCAACCGGGCAATTCTAGGTGGTCTACCTCTATTCAACGTGTTACTTGGTCTCACATTCTGAACTTTATCATTCTCATCCAGCTCAGGGAAATCTCGGATGAAGTGATCTAGCAAACCACATTTGTAATAAGCTTTATTACTTTTATTCCAGCATTCTCTAAAATGTCGTCTCTCACACTACTGACACTCGGGTTTGTTGTCTCTCACATTGCCAACACTCGATACTGATGTAGCTTGAGCTTTAGAACCTGAGTATTGTTTTCTAATATCTCTGTTTGAATATTCATTTGAAGCATTTGGGCGAGCGTACAAATCTCTAGATTTCTTTGATGAAGAATGATACGGCTTACTCATCGATCTTTTTCTCGAGTCTCTAACTTCTGAATCTGCTTTTCTCTTTTCTTTGCTAAGATCCTCGGCTTTACAAGCCCTTTCAACCAGAATGACAAATTCTTCCAACTCTAGAATTCCGACTAGTAGTTTTATATCTTCGTTCAACCCGTCAACGAACCGCTTACACATAATCTCTTTGGTAGAAACATACTCCCTGGCATACTTACTCAACCGTACAAATTCTCTTTCATACTCGGTTACAGTCATTCAGCCTTGTCTTAATTCTAGAAACTCTTTGTGCTTTTAATCAAGAAATCTTTGACTGATGTATTTCTTTCATAATTAGGATTGAAAGAACTCCCAAGTAACCCGTTCTTTCAGAACCACAGATATCAACGTGTTCCACCATTGATACGTGGTATCTCCCAGCAAAGATACATCACATTTAATACATTCATCAGGAGTACAAGACAATTCATCGAATACTCGAATCGTATTTTCGAGCCAGAATTCAGCTCTCTCAGCATCATCATCAGCAGTAGCCCGAAACTCTTCAGCCCTATATTTACGAATCTTATCTGCTGGCGGCTTGTTCAACCATATTGGATCTATAACTTGAGGAACAACAGGGATTTGTTGAGGAATTGGTGGGGGTAAAGGTTGCTGAGTAGCCAGATTCATTTGAACAAACTCCGTGTACCACTAGTTCATTATTTGGAAAAAGGCTTGTTTAGCCTCTCCCTCGTGGCTACTCGTTACAGGCCTAGAAACAGATGGCGCTGCCCCTTGAGTGGGAGCGGGCGCATTACTCTCTACATCATCAGCTATACCTCATTCGGGATCCATTACTATACGAAAACACAATTTAAGATGTCAGGAATCATCACACTATAGCAGAGTATATATGGCATGTATAGCTAGACTCTCACACACGCTACGTTAGTCCTAGAATCGACTAAATCACAGCTCTGATACCAATAAAACGTAACACCCCTAACCCGTATCTGTTGCCAGAGTAGGGTTACGACGTGTTACCGATCAATATACAACATAAAGCATACATTTATCAAACATAAAGCATTCATTCTCATAAATCATTCAACACAATTACATTGTCCCTTATAAGTGCCTACGAGGCCTTAAACATGCTTTAGAAATGGTTCGGGACTAAACCGATAACATATGAAAATTTTTGGAAACTTAGAAAAGTTTCAACCATACAGGGGTCACACGCCCGTGTGAACAGACCGTGTGCCTCACACGATTCCAGACACGCCCGTGTCTCAGGCCGTGTGGAAACAGGGCATACATACTGACTTGGGTCACACGGCCAACCACACGCTTGTGACTCTAGCCCGTGTGCCCTTCGAAGTCGCCACACACGCCTGTGTGCCAGGCCGTGTGCTAGGCCGGGCCAAACCTGTAGGGTATACTGGCTTATGCAACACGGCCAAGTCAAACGCCCGTGTGCTAGGCCGTGTGCCAATTAGGGGGTATACTGACTTGTACCACACGGCCAGGCACACGCCCGTGTGTGAGACCGTGTGGAGCATACTGACTTAAATTCAATTTCAACACCAAGTGTCACACACGGCCGTGTAACATGATCGTGTGTCACACACGGCTGAGTCACATGCTCGTGTCTCTGCCCGTGTGGACAAAAGTAGGCCATTTGCAAGGCCAATTTGCCACCCTAACTCCAATGTACCTACACAAGGCAAAATGGTACCATTTCATCATATAATTAGGCAACCAAAATCATCAACCAAATGCACAATTCATACCATTATAATTTCATCTATTCAAATTCTCAAATCACTACCATTTACTTAGCCAAATAAGTTCCAAAACAATATCAAACAATATGGTTCATTTACCATAAGTCACACATACATAACTTACCCTGTAGATAACTAACACAATATCTAAAATCATACCTCATCAAGGCATTTCTCAAGCATTTATACTCCACAAATCAATTAGCCATTTGAGCAACTATAAAACCATAACCACATTCATACCAAACATACCAAAATAAGCCATCACTCATGGCTATATATACAAACCAAAACATGTACATTTACAAGCCATTTCTAATAGCCAAACACACATCGATATTAACATCATTTACAAGTCAAATCTCATGGCTATGATCACAACCAAAATACCACATCTAGCCTATAAATGCCATACCATAAATGTATAATCCAAAAGTACCAACTTAGATGTTTGATAGTGCGATGATGTTCCCAACGACTCCCGGATCCGAGCTAGCCTTGATTCACTATAAAAAATAGAAAAATATACGAAGTAAGCTTCGTAGCTTAGTAAGCTCGTATGTGAAAAACTTAATTCATCGTATAAATGCAAATCAACCAATTGCACATGACAAAACCATATATATACATTAACTACAAACATTTCTCATGTCTCAAAACATGATCAAATACAAACTCATCGAACTTTCACTATTTAATGCTCGAATAGGTTCTGCACGTACCTGTATCGCCTTGTACTAACCTCTTTCTCAACCACATCATTCGTTTACCCGTTGAACCATTCGAAATAGAAATCAGATAATCAGAAGTCTCATACGATAAGTGCCTATACCATGGCCCGTAGCCAAATCAAGGTAACTTATCTGAAGAATTATTATCATGCCCCGAAGCCAAATCGGTAAAATATGCACCCAAACTGCTAATATCATAGCCTGAAGCCAACTCAACGTATCACTTACTGACATGTCAATAGTATCCAAAACTATTCTTAAGGTTAAACCGGGCTTTCACACTTTTCTTTTTTATCATCGAATGCATCCGTAAAATCGTTATCACAATTCATACATTATCCATAATCCCGTTTTAACAATTTATGCAATATTAAAGCATTCTAACATACATTTATAATGTAATCATCACATACGAACTTACCTCGTATTCGAAATTGACGGATCGGGTCGACTACTCGATAACCTTGCTTTTCCCCCGATCTAAATCTGAATTCTTTGTTTCTTGATCTATATGAATTCAAAATTAACTTATTTATTCATCTACTCATTCAATTAATCCAATAATACACATTTAGGCATTTTTACACATTAGCCCCTAAACTTTCGCATTAAATCAATTTAGTCCCTATTTCACAAATACACAAAATTCACACAATTCAACAAAACCCATGCTCGGTCGAATTTACTACATGTTACTAGCAGCCCATAATTTCCATTTATTCACATTTTTAACCACCACATTTCACATTTTCTCAATTTAATCCCTATTATGCATTTTCATCAAAAATCACTTAACAAAACATGTAAAACTATCATCAATCTTTCATATTTCAACATTAAACATCAAAGAACACATAGGTTCAACAATGGAAACTCTCAAAATCTTTAACAGTTTCAAAATTAAAGGTACGGGCTAGCTAGATTGAGTTGCAACATTTACAAAAACATAGAAATCATAAAAAACGGATCAAAAACACATACCTAATTTATGAAAATAGAAGTGTCGAACTTGAAGGTATAAAAATGGCTTCTCAAGCCCTAGAATTTGGTGGTGGAAGATGATATGAAGGCATAATTTTGTTTTGTTTTATTTAATATACATTTATTAATGATTTACCTATTTAACCTTTCTTTAAAACATCAATAATCACATAATATAAGCCCATAATTGTCCATTACCAATAATAATGGTTTAATTACAACATAAGGACCTTAACATTAAGGTTCTATATCTATTTGACACCTTTAGCTAATAGAACTCAAGTTTTACACTTTACGTGATTTAGTCCTTTTTCTCAAATTAACCAACCAATCAATAAAATTAGCTCACGAAATTTTCACACATATCAAATAACATGCTGTAAATATTAAAAATAATACTAAAATAATTTTTTGACATCAAATTTGTGGTTCCAAAACCACTATTTTGGTTTAGCTAAAACTGGGCTGTTACACATGATATAGAAATATATCTATTAGATCAGTTCTAATCGAGAAATGTCATTATGGGTTAAAGTCGTCTCAATAGTTGAAGTTGTCGCGCTTGTGTTAGATGATATTGCTTGACGCTTTCCATGAAAGGGGAACAAATATCAATTGAAAGTTACAGATGCAAACATATCAGAAACATTAGTCAGATTTTGATAATTCGGGTTTCTCGGTTCTATTTTGACAGGCGATTACTGGGAATTTCTCGGTAGTTATGCTACTAATGATAAAGTAACGGTAGGAGAACATCATAGTTACTCAGTTAAGTTCAGATATAGTATCAAGTTTTAATATGAGTTCTGATGTGAGTTCTCAATCGAGATGCAAGTTCTGATGTGATGACTTTTATCAGGTGAAAAATTTCGAAGACGAAATTTTCGTAAGGGATGGAGCCTTTTTCTTAGTGGTGTCGAAAATAGTGGTTTTGTGGCCACCAAATCCGACGAGTAAGTTCATAAAAAATATTATTTAATATTTATGAGTCAAAAATGGTGTTAAAAAGGTTTTTGATTTGATAACTTATGTTATATAAGCGATTTATTAAGTTCAAGTGGTATGACCCTGAGGTCAAGTAGTTCTAGAAAATGAGGTATCGGGACCTCGTTTCTATAAAACGAGCCGTAAATATTTTTATAAATATTCACAGAGTTTCATTAAGGTGGTAATAAAGTTTCGTTAAAAATTTTTAACGTTTTGATTGTTAATTAATTAAAAAGGACTAAATTATAAAAGATGTAAAATTTGATCACTTTTTTATTTGAGTGATTAAATGGCTTAATGAATGAAATTATATGGACCAATATGGTAAATATACCATATTATAAATGAGTGGACGGTTATAGCATGAAATAAGTTAAAAATGCATGTATAATTGAAGGGTAAATTAGTAATTTAATAAAGAAATAATTAGAAAAAAAAGATAAAAATTGATTGTCATCTTCCAAATTGAAACACCACCGAATTTGAAAATAGAAAACTACATGAAAGATGAGCAAGTTTCAGAAATGGCTTTATCTATGCATGATCAAGATCGGGTGGAAAATCGAGGAAAATGGAAAATTACCAAAATGCACCTAAACTTTGGTATTTCTGCATTTTAGCCAGGTAAGTTCGTATGAACTGTATTCTGAATAATTTTGATTAATTTGTGGCTAAATGGCTATTAATGTTAATGTGCCTACAATTTATATCTTGTATGCTAACATGTTTGGTGTAAATGCTTAGGCTTTGGCCATGTTATAGTTGGATTAGGCAATGTTAAACTTATAAGTTATGCATTAATATGGTAAGTGCCTAAATGGAAATATGTTGGTGATCATGAAAGAGTGGTAAGGTTCAAATTATGTAATTTCTATTGAAATGGTTATCATGTGGTTAATTCCAAAAGAACTATGTTTAAATGCACTAGCTTGTGGCTGTGGCTAAATGATATGCTTGTGTCTTGTGTGATATGCATATGAAACGCGTGTGGAAAGATAATGAAATAGTAAGTTCATACTTGAAGTGTAAAATGATGAAAAAGGGAATGATAAGTTGACTTGATGTTGTTATCTAAGTTAAAGAAAGTAAATGCAATGGAAAGTAATGAAATACAAATGAAAATAAGAAAATTTGAAAGGGTTTAAAGTTTTATAAATCCTATTATGCTAGGAATGATATGTATATGTGATGTTGTGATTTTACTCACTTTGTGAGTTGTTAAATATGGTTTCATGAATCTTGCGGTATTGGTATAGGATTATTTTTTATAAGTATAAATTTCATATTTGAAATGGATTGATATGACTAAAGTTTATACGAGCTTACTAAGCATTCATTGCTTACGTAGTTATCTTTCTATTACTTTATAGATTATCGGAAGCTCGATTGGGTTCGAAGCTCGTCGAAGATCTATCACACTATCCAGCGGTTATATCGGTAGATTCTGATGTCTTGGTTAAGGTTATAACGGCATGTATAGGTGGACTTATGATTGATGATTAGTTGAATGGTAGTTTATGAGTTTGGCATGTATATGTCATTTTGGGTGATGTAGCCTTGGTACATTTGTGCCTTGTTGATATGTGTTAATTTGATAATGTGTTATAGTATGTTTGAATGGCCCAAGTGATATATGATGAATTAACCTCAACATGGTCAAGATATGGTATGCTTTGGAAAGGTTTTGAATAGATGTGCATGATGGAAATATGGTTTATATATATGTTAATTGTTGGAACCATCTGGGTATGGTTAGATTTGTGTCATTTAGATGGACTTGATTGTTGGAGTTGATATGGTCATTTGAAGTTGTGTTTTGAATAACCATTTTGGTATGTTTGAATTTAATTTTGGCATGTGGTCAATTATGGTATAACCTGGAATGGAATTAAACTATATATATGTAACACCCCAAACCCGGCCCAAAACACCACGGCCGAATTCGGAATGTTACTGGGAAAAACTTTTGAAAAGAATTTACTTGATGGGTGAAAACGCGTGTTGGGTTTTAATCAAATATCCCATCCATAGGAGTTAACTTGTTTATAAGAAGTTTGTCGTTTTGGAAATCGATTTGCCGGAAAAGTACAACTTTAAAGTTCGTGTGAAGTTGGAAATCGTATACGTTTGAAACTTTAGGAAAGTTGGGTTGTTACGAGTGTCCAGATTTGAAAATCTTAACTTAAGTTTTTAAGTTGTAAAAATTTGATTTCGCAATCATTTGCAATTATTAATCGATAGTCGATCTAGCATAAAACATAATGAAAATCCCAACTACTTAAAATGGCCTTATTACAATAAAATCATCCCGATGTAACCGAAATTAAAGAAAATGTATTTAAGTAAGTAAAATCGCATCTGCATGGCCATCTCGAATCCACTCCAAACCCGGTCCAAGACATCATGTATCACCTGCATTGTTTGGTAAATATTGGGTGAGTCAAACCGACTCAGTTGTGTAATTAACCCACAAATTTTCGCATATGGGCGTGGCCCAAAACCACACAAATCCACATGGCATTTAATAATGCAAAATGTACCCAACCCAGCCTAGTGTCCATCCGCTACACACCCCCGTATCCAGCCACCACACACCAGGGGATTACTAAATCGACCCTCCAATCGCTACACACTAATTCGGCAATCAATGCTGTCCACTTAGTGGCCTAGCCACTGGTCCACGTGATTAAATCACAAAAATCCACAACGTGACCCATGGTCAACGTCAATCCACGATGTAGCTCAAGGCTAACATCAATCCACAGTGAGGCTCGAGGCCATCACTAAACCACGTACATAAATGTACACCCTGTCCTTCATTCCATATATATACCACCCCATGCATATGCAACATGTTATAATGACATGGCCAAATAATGCATGAACAGATTATATAGGCATATGACATGCTACGTGTATCCACAGCAATCATCCATAGCCACACCATAAATAAAAGACTAACACAGTTACCGACATACCATTAAAGGTAACAATTCCACCATGACCAATCGTTTTGGCCATTTCACACATAATACATACAACTAATTAATTAACAGGGAAACTGCGAATTAACCACACACCTGATAACCTGAAGCACTACACTCTCGATTTCCCTAGCGTCCTCACTCGAAGAGACTACAGTGATCTGCTTGTCCCTTTCCGACGCTGGCCCACACCCTGGTGGCAAATCCCGAACTGCAGAAACCAAACGTTTCTTGAACTTAGGGGTAGGGACAACCCCTTCCTCTCCTCGACTCGTACTCGCATCCATTGAATAGCACTTAATCAGAATACCCGGTTAATTGATAAATCAAAATCTAAACGAGACAAAGACCTCATCTTAATTGAGTACTCTTACCGAAGTAGATCTGAATCCCGAAGCTTCTCCTTAACCTGTGTCGAAACCTCCCTACAATAGTCTAGTTAGAATCTGCTAACACTTCTTAGCTAAAAGATATGGCCTTTGGCCGAATATCACTATCTCCTTACCTTATTCGATCAAACCCCGAAGGCTCTTGCTCCTAACGCTAGCTTCAAAGAAAAGTTACGAACCCAAGACCTTGGATAGATTCGGCCACACACCTAAATACAGATTTAAGTCACTGATTTCGGCAACCAAAGTAAGAAAAGGGAGATTTAACCCAAGAGGGATCCCTTACCACACTATTGAGGTCGATTGGAAGGGATTACACAAGATGGCCGACGGCACCTCACTACAAGTCGTCTATCGAAATAAGTCTTTCCTTCACGTTATGATCGGTACTGGAAGATTCGACTTGATGACAACCCTTAGAGATCAACGTGATAGAAAAAGAATAGAAGAAAAGTGTAGATAAGAATAAAAGAAAACGATGGGTAGAAGGTTCGGCCAAAGCACTAATCGGTTTTGAAGAAAGCAAAAGAAGAAAAGAATGATGGTGAGGCTCAAATAGAGGTTCGGCTATAGGGAATTATGGAGAGAAAACTCGATTTAAGAGAGATTGAAAAGTGATGAAACGAGACTCGAGATGAAAAGATGAAGGCTTAGGAATTTCTGGCTATGGTGATGGGTGCATTCGGCTTTCAATCACAAAGGGAAAGAAAGAAAACAAATGAGCTTTTGGAAGAGAGAAAACGAAAAAAGAGTGCCTAATACCACACTAAGCTAATTCGGTCTCTACCCCCCCTATCATGACCGAAAATGCCATCCCAAGAGCCCTACTGCCGACCAACTCTCACCCCCTCTCCACATCCCTTATTTTCCTCCACATTTTCCTCCCCTCCCCACATTCAAATGAGTTTGAATGAGTCAAACTCTCATCTCTTCTCCTAGCCGCACATTCAAAACAATTTTACTTAGTCAAATTCCACCTTCCCAGTGCCATAGCCGAATCCAACTCTTCACTCCCCTTGACGCAAAAACAAATGCCAAAATGCTGCCAGTGCTGCTCGGACCAAGCCCTTCTCACTCCCTGAGGCGTCATCCACTTGCACCTTAAGTGGCGCCTCCCTGCCACTTTACCAACTGAGTTCTTGGGTCCCTAAACGCAACCTTAAACCCCTTAAGGCCTAGCTCCCTTAGCTCCCCCCTAATCAGCTTAAACCAAAAAGTTTCACTAAGGCTTCCACCTAACCCCAAGGTTTCCCGGAGCCCCCAAACACAATCAAACAGCACACAGAGCATACTCACACACACACACACATTTATGCAAAATACAAGACCCCTAAATCCCGGATATTACAGTTCCACCCTCCTTAAAGAAATTTCAGCCTCGAAATTACCTGGCTAAAATAGGTGAGGGTACTGCTGTCGCATTGCTTCCTCAGGCTCCCACGAAGCTTCTTCTGATCCATGATTCCGCCATAACACATTGAATAGAGGAACTGATTTCCTCCATAATACCTTCACATCCCGCTCTAAGATCTGAATCGGTTCTTCCTCGTAAGACAAGTCTGGTCTCAACTCAACTTCCTCAACTGGCACCACGTGAGATGGATCCGATCAGTAACGACGTAGTATCGACACGTGAAATACATCATGCATCTGTTTCAATCCTAAGGGCAACTCCAATCGATACGCCATGGTCCAACCCGCTTCAAAACCCGATAAGGCCCTATAAACACGGGACTCGACTTACCCTTTGCGCCCAAATCTCATCACCTTCTTCCATGGCGAAACCTTTAGGAACACCGATCACCCATCGCAAATTCTATTTCTTTCCGCTTAAGATCTGCGCACGATTTACCTCTGTCATCGATGCCTCCTTCAACCGCGCCCGGATTACCTTAACCTTTTCCTCTGATTCTGCCACTATCTCTGGACCCAAGACATGATGTTCACCCAATTCTGTCCAACACGTAGGAGTGCAACACTTTCGTCCATACAACGCTTCATACGGGGCCATCCGAATACTTGCTTGGTAACTGTTGTTGTACGCAAACTCTGCTAAAGGCAAAAACTCCTCCCAGCTACCCTTGAAGTCAATAACGCAACCCCTCAACATATCTTCTAACACCTGAATTACCCTTTCAGACTGGCCGTCCGTCTGCGGATGAAATGCCGTACTAAAGTCCAACCTGGTGCCCAATGCATGATGCAGTGCTCTCCAAAACCGAGACGTGAACCTAGGATCCCTGTCTGAAATAATTGATACCGGCACCCCATGTAGCCTCACAATTTCTGCCACATACAACTTTGCCAACCTCTGCAGAGAATAGTCGACTCGCACCGGTATGAAATGTGTAGACTTTGTCAACCGATCCACAACTACCCAGACTGAATCCTTCTTGCTAGGCGTAAGGGGAAGCCCACTAACGAAGTCCATTGTGATTCTCTCCCACTTCCACTACGGAATCTTTACTGGTTGCAGCAACCCTAAAGGCACCTGGTGTTCAGCTTTGACCTGCTGACACGTTAAGCACCTCCCCACAAATTCTCAGAACTTCCCGCCTGCACTGTGCCACCAAAACTAATCCCGTAGATCCCTATACAACTTACTCCCCTCGGGATGCATAGCGTAGGGCTACTATACGATTCCCGAAGAATCTTACGCCTTAACTCCCCATCCTTCCGGCATACATACTTTACCCCTAAACACAACACCCCGTTGTCGTTTACACTATAGTCTTCCACTCCCCGATTCAGACTTGCGCAGAGCTTAGTACTCAGATCGTCATCTACCAACTGCTTCTCTTTCACCTGACCTAACCATGTCGGCTTCACCTGCAGCTCCGCTAACAAACTCCCGTCATCATAAAGACTAAGATGTGCAAACATCGCCCTCAGATCCGATACTATCTTCCGACTTAGGGCATCTGCCACCACATTCGCCTTACCTGGGTGATACTCAATTGAACAGTCGTAATCCTTCAGCAACTCCACCCACCTTTTTTGTCTCAAGTTCAGCTCCTTCTGAGTCAGTAGATATTTCAGACTCTTGTGGTCTGTGTAGATCACCGACTTCTCTCCGTACAAGTAATGTCTCCACACCTTTAACGTGAAAACCACTGCAGCCAACTCCAAATCATGCGTCGGATAGTTAACTTCATGCGGCCTTAACTGCCGAGACGCATAGGCAACAACCTTTCCTTCCTGCATTAGCACACAGCCTAACCCCGTGTGCGAAGTATCACAGTACACTACAAAGTCTTTCCCCGCTTTAGGCTGAATCAAAACCGAAGCCTCTATCAAAACCCTCTTCAGCTTCTCGAAACTCTCCAGCTTCTTATCCGTCCACATGAAAGGTACCTCCTTTCTTAACAACTTCGTCAGAGGTGCTGCTATTGACAAAAACCCTTCAACAAATCTCCTGTAGTAGCCTGCTAACCCCAAGAAACTGCGAACCTCTGCCACTGACTTAGGTGGTTTCCAGTCTAACACCGCCTCAATCTTCCGAGGATCCACTCTTATCCCTTCTACAGACACCACATTACCCAGGAAAGTAACTTCCCTTAACCAAAATTCGCATTTGCCGAATTTGGCGTACAACTTCTTTTCCTCAAAATCTGCAAAGACTACCGGAGATGCGCATCGTGCTCCTCCTCAGACTTGGAATATACCAGGATGTCGTCTATGAACACCACGACGAACTGATCCAAGTAGGGTTGGAAAACCCGGTTCATCATATCCATGAACGCGGCTGGGGCATTCGTCAACCCGAACGGCATTACTAGGAACTCATAATGCCCGTATCGAGTCCGGAAAGCTGTCTTATGGATATCCGCTTCCTTCACCTTAAGCTGATGATATCCCGACCTCAGATCTATCTTTGAAAATACCGCAGCCCCTTTGAGCTGATCAAACAAGTCGTCTATCCTCGGCAGCAGGTACTTGTTCTTGATTGTCAGCTGATTCAACTGCCGGTAGTCTATGCACATACGCATAGTCCCGTCCTTCTTCTTCACGAATAAGACCAGTGCTCCCCATGGAGACACACTGGGTCGGATAAACCCGCGATCTAAAAATTCTTGGATCTGGGCCTTGAGTTCCCCCAACTCTTTTGGTGCCATTCTGTACGGAGCGATAGACACTGGCGCTGTACCTGGCAACAAATCAATTCCGAACTCCACCTCGCGATCCGGAGGCAACCCTGGAAGTTCTTCCGGAAAGACATCCACAAACTCCTTCACTGTCCCCGACCTCTCCTACAATTTGCTTCCTTAGCCTCCAAAGCACTGACAAACATCAGGAAAGCCATACATCCCTTCTTTACCATCTTTTCTGCCTTAAGGGCAGACACTACATTAGACAAGTAATCCCTTCTCTCACCTATCACCACAATCTCATTGTCTTCGGGAGTCCTCAACGACATGCACTTGGCAGCACAATCCAAATTTGCACGGTACCTCACTAACCAGTCTATACCTAAGATTAAGTCAAATTCCCCGAATGGCAGTTCCATCAAGTCAGCCGGGAACACTGTCCCCTGAACCTCTAAAGACACCTCCCTAAAGAGTTTGTCTACTACCACTAATTGCCCTAAAGGACTAAGTACGGCCAACTTCCTAAGGACAGTCTCAAAGTTCCCATTCAAAGTTTCGGACACTTCACTAGCAATGTAAGAATGAGTCGACCCCACATCAATTAAAGCAGTAAAGGGTAATCTGAAAATAAGGAATGTACCCGTGATCACATCTGGCGCATCCCCCTCCTCACGACGCCTGGCTGCATAAACCAACCGTGGCTGCCTTGCATCTGAACCCCCAGCACCTCTGTCTGATGCTCCACGACCTCGGCCAAAACCATTTCCTCCACGGTTCAGACCACGACCCCTCGACACCTGTTGACCACCCCTTCTAGGCTACACATACCCCTGACCTACTGTCCGAGCCCTATCCATATCCTGAGGAAAATTCTTAACCAAGTGAGCCTTGGACCCACACCTAAAACACTCTTTACTCCTTCCCCAGCACTCTCCTACATGAGTCCTCCCATATTGAGCACATGGACGGACCTGATTCCCAGCAGCTGGCACAGGAGCGCGAGCAGAATTCTCAACCCTAGGTCTTTTCTGATAACCCCCAGATGATGCTGACGGTCCAAAACTCCTCTTGTTCTGGCCTCTGTCCTTATCTCTGTTCTGCCTCTCAGTTCGCTTAACTTCCTCCGCTATCCGAGCTTTCTCTACCAGAATAGCAAAGTCCCTTTCCCGCTGAGGAGCTATCAACACTTGCAACTCATCTCGCAGCCCATCCTCAAATCTGACACAGCGCTCATAATCAGTAGCAACAATCCCTCCGCATACCGACTTAACCGTAAGAACTCCGCTTCATACTCCGCTCATCGACTTGCCCCTTGCACTAAATTTAGGAACGCCTTCTCTCGTGCGTCCACGAATCGCTCGACGCATTTCCTCGAACTTAATCTTAAAGTAACCCCAATCCACTCGATCCGCCGAGTAATTCCTCTCTCGACGGTGAGCCACCACCGGTAGGCCTCATCCCGGAGCAAAGAAACAGCGCTTCTTCAACTTCTCTCTCAAGAAGCAGATCCAAGTCGCCCATGATCCTTTCGATCGCCTCTAACCAAGACTCGCCACATTCGAGCTACCCCAGATACCCTCTAAATACTTCACTCTGTTTGCTCTAAGCCTCTCGCATACTAACTTTTGAGCCCCATTATCCATATTAGCTCCTCGCAACCCTCTCCAAAACTCGCAGCATAGCTCGCTGTGATCGCATCATCTCCTCCCGTTTGATGTCGAAACTCGCTCCTACGGTGGTGGCGGCGCTCGTTCTCGAACCCCGACAAGACCCAATCGGTTCCGAGCACGGTCATTCTCCGCCTCTACCACGCCCACGGATACTACGACCACGTCCCTAGAACTCATGTCTAACGTCGCTTTTTAATCTGATTTAAGAAATTTTATGTATTAGCTTCTTTTCACTTATTAATTAAAAGAGTAGTTTTATGCTATAGGATTTCAAGTTATTCTTTCACAAAGAACACATATCCCTAAAGTTTCAGTCTCTAAAGAGAATATCTTAAGTTCTAATGTCCATATCCACCACAATACATCACATACCCACTTCATTTCGTTTAACAAGGCAGAAGACTTACCTGGCAGACCTGGGCCGGAAGATTCGAGTGCCATGCCTTCATAAACCCTTTCCATGAAAAATTTCTTTAACCAACTTAAAACACAGAGTTTAAAAACGTTTGTGGGCCTCAAAATCCATAGGCCGAGTTTAAAACCTAGGCTTTGATACTAAATTGTAACACCTCAAACCCGGCCCAAAACACCACGGCCGAATTCGGAATATTACTGGGAAAAACGTTTGAAAAGAATTTACTTGAAGGGTGAAAACACGTGTTGGGTTTTAATAAAATATCCCATCCATAGGAGTTAACTTGTTTATAAGAAGTTTGTCGTTTTGGAAATCGATTTGCCGGAAAAGTACAACTTTAAAGTTCGTGTGAAGTTGGAAATCATATACGTTTGAAACTTTAGGAAAGTTGGGTTGTTACGAGTGTCCAGATTTGAAAATCTTAACTTAACTTTTTAATTTGTAAAAATTTGATTTTGAAATCATTTGCAATTATTAATCGATAGTCGATCTAGCATAAAACATAATGAAAATCCCAACTACTTAAAATGGCCTTATTACAATAAAATCATCCCGATGTAACCGAAATTAAAGAAAATGTATTTAAGTAAGTAAAATCGCATCTGCATGGCCATCTCGAATCCACTCCAAACCCGGTCCAAGACATCATGTATCACCTGCTTTGTTTGGTAAATATTGGGTGAGTCAAACCGACTCAGTTGTGTAATTAACCCACAAATTTCCGCATATAGGCGTGGCCCAAAACCACACAAATCCATATGGCATGTAATAATGCAAAATGTACCCAACCCAGCCTAGCGTCCATCCGCTACACACCCCCGTATCCAGCCACCACACACCAGGGGATTACTAAATCGACCGTCCAACCGCTACACACCAATTCGGCAATCAATGCCATCCACTTAGTGGCCTAGCCACTGGTCCACGTGATTAAATAACAAAAATCTACAACGTGACCCATGGTCAATGTCAATCCACGATGTAGCTCAAGGCTAACATCAATCCACAGTGAGGCTCGAGGCCATCACTAAACAACGTACATAAATGTACACCCTGTCCTTCATTCCATATATATACCACCCCATGCATATGCAACATGTTATAATGACATGGCCAAATAATGCATGAACAGATTATATAGGCATATGACATGCTACGTGTATCCACAATAATCATCCACAGCCACACCATAAATAAAAGACTAACCTGGTTACCGACATACCATTACAGGTAACAATTCCACCACTGCCACTGTTTCGGCCATTTTACACATAATACATACAACTAATTAATTAACAGGGAAATTGTGAATTAACCACACACCTGATAACCTGAAGCACTACACTCTCGATTTCCCTAGCGTCCTCACTCGAAGAGACTACAGTGATCTACTTGTCCCTTTTCGACGCTGGCCCACACCCTGGTGGCCAATCCCGAACTGCAGAAACCGAACATTTCTTAAACTTAGGGGTAGGGACAACCCCTTCCTCTCCTCGACTGGTACTCGCATCCATTGAATAGCACTTAATCAGAATACCCGGTTAATTGATAAATCAAAATCTAAACGAGACAAAGACCTCATCTTAATTGAGTACTCTTACCGAAGTAGATCCAAATCCCGAAGCTTCTCCTTAACCTCTGTCGAAACCTCCCTACAACCGTCTAGTTAGAATCGGCTAACACTTATTAGCTAAAAGATATGGCCTTTGGCCGAATATCACTATCTCCTTACCTTATTTGATCAAACCCCGAAGGCTCTTGCTCCTAACGCTGGCTTCAAAGAAAAGTTACAGAACCCAAGACCTTGGATAGATTCGCCACACACCTAAATCAGGAGTAAGTCTTTGATTTCGGCAACCAAAGTAAGAAAAGGGAGATTTAACCCAAGAGAGATCCCTTACCACACTATTGAGGTCGATTGGAAGGGATTGCACAAGATGGCCGACGGCACCTCACTACAAGTCGTCTATCGAAATAAGTCTTTCCTCACGATATGATCGGCACTGGAAGATTCGACTTGATGACAACCCTTGGAGATCAACGTGATAGAAAAAGAATAGAAGAAAAGTATAGATAAGAATAAAAGAAAACGATGGGTAGAAGGTTCGGCCAAAGCACTAATCGGTTTTGAAGAAAGCAAAAGAAGAAAATAATGATGGTGAGGCTCAAATAGAGGTTCGGCTATAGGGAATTATGGAGATAAAACTCGATTTAAGAGAGATGGAAAAGTGATGAAATGAGACTGAGATGAAAAGATGAAGGCTTAGGGAATTTCGGCTATGGTGATGGGTGCATTCGGCTTTCAATCACAAAGGGAAAGAAAGAAAACAAATGAGCTTTTGGAAGAGAGAAAACACAAAAAGGGTGCCTAATACCACACTAAGCAAATTCGGTCTCTACCCCCCTATCATGACTGAAAATGCCATCCCAAGAGCCCTACTGCTGGCCAACTCTCACCCCCTCTCCACATCCCTTATTTTCCTCCACATTTTCCTCCCCTTCCCAGATTCAAATGAGTTTGAATGAGTCAAACTCTCATCTCTTCTCCTAGCCGTACATTCAAAACAATTTGACTCAGTCAAATTCCACCTTCCCAGTGCCATAGCCGAATCCAACTCTTCACTCCCTTGACGCAAAAACAAATGCCAAAATCTTCGCCAGTCTTTGCTTTCAACCAAGGCCCTTCTCACTCCCCGAGGCGTCATCCACTTGCACCTTAAGTGGCGCCTCCCGCCACTTTACCAATCGAGTTCTTGTGTCGCTAAATGCAACCTTAAACCCCTTAAGGCCTAGCTCCCTTAGCTCCCCTAATCGCCTTAAACAAAAAGTTTCACTAAGGCTTCCACCTAACCCCAAGGTTTCCTGAGCCCCCAAACACAATCAAACAGCACACAGAGCATACACACACACACACACACATATATGCAAAATGTGAGACCCCTAAATCCCGGATAATACAATATATATATGGATGAGTTATGGTAAAAAAATGTATAAGTTATGTAACACCCCAAACCCTGGTCTATGCGTTAAGACCAGATTTGGTATGTCACACAAAACGAACATACATCTAGTCATTTATTGATTTAATTAAAACAGATCCTCAAAACTATTTTGGAATCGAAGTTTATTAAAAACCGAGGTTAATTTAAAATCTATGATTTATGACACAAGAGTTTTTAAATTAAAACTTAGAAATTAATTGGTAAAATTTTTACGAGAAGTTTAAAAGAGTTCAAAAGGAAATTTGAAAACAAGATTCTTAAAGAATTTTCTGAGAAAATTTACGAGAATAAAATATTTAAGAAAAACCCTTTTTGCACGAGAATTTAGGAAAACATTTATTAAAAATAGCTTAGTCCCATTTTAGTATTTAAACATAATTAAAATCCATCCACAAGTAAAAATCCATAAAAATAATACCAGAGGCTTTATTACATCATAGCTGAAATAGTAATTAAATAAAAATATTTAAGAGTAGTTCAAAATTCACAAAAACTATCATTCGAAGTATGGCCTCCACGAAGTCATCCCCCGGCCCAAGCCTCCATTAATGATCGTTACCTGAGATGGGTAAAGGAAACGAGGTGAGTTACTTAGAACTCAGTGTGTAACCCACTTACCAAGTCCACTGGGCCAAAACCATTTAAGCATTTAATTGGGCTTGAGCCCATTTACAAATGTACAATATAACAAGTATAAAATGCATGTGATATACAATTCCCAACCAAGCCGAAATTTCCAACCGCTACACACCACCCGTACCAACCAGCACACCTGTGGGGAGCTTTAGTCACCCACCCCGCCAACACACCAACTGGGCATTAAGACATATATTAAACTTGGCATGAAGCCATCAACTGGGCACGAAGCCATTAACTAGGCATGAAGCCATTAACTGGGCACGAAGCCATTAACTGGGCACGAAGCCATTAACTGGGCACGAAGCCATTAACTGGGCACGAAGCCATTAATTGGGCATGAAGCCATCTTCTCTTCGTCACATATCCCAACCCATGCAATCATGTATATAAAATGCATGACAATTCATTCATATATATAATAATTCCAACGTAAGGCTCATTATAAAAGTTATCAGAAACTGGCCCATTTCACATTTTGGCCCACATAATCTCATATCACATTTGGCCCATTTAACAATTATCACATATGGCCCATTTATCAAATATCACATATGACCCATTTAACATTTATCACATATGGCCCATTTAACAATTATCACATATGGCCCATTTATCAAATATCACATATGGCCCATTTATCAAATATCACATATGGCCCATTTAACAAATATCATATATGGCCCATTTATCAAATATCACATATGGCCCATTTAACAAATATCACATATGGCCCATTTATCAAATATCATATATGGCCCATTTAACAAATATCACATATGGCACATTTAGTCACTTTTATCGATTTAGCCCATTAAGGGCAATTTCGTAATTTTCATAATCTTGATACCAATTTCATAGTTTTTACGATTAAAGTGATAAAATAAACCATTTTACCCGATTTCACCAACTTGTGATTTTAATCTAGCAATATTACGATGTGGTTATCTAACCCACGAGATATAGTGTAAGATTACACACTTGATTACGGTGAGCACTACACTTTCCTGATCGTCAACACCTAAAAACGTTATAACGCTCGATTAGAACACTATTACTTAATATAAATCTATGCTAAAGATAAGCGATCTAGATCTTTACCCTCAGAATCTTGAACAACTACTATTTGGCGGTTCTCCCCGGTTGACGGTTCACAACCCGGTGGAAAATCCCGAATAGTTAATGGCTCCGAACTACGAACAACTTTGAATAATTGATTCTCCCCGGATAAGGGTCCACAACCCGGTGGAAAATCTCGAATTGCCGAAATAGCCCTTCGCTTAAATCTAGAGGGAATAGCGAATCCGCCCCTCTTCCGAACACTATTCACCACCCTTTTCGACCCTATCTTGCTTGCCTCCATTGACAGAAGAATATTAGTCCAACTAATATTTTGGAAATTTAGTTTATAGGTTTTAAGGGCAAAATCGGTTTACCACGAAATCTTACGTTCACGAGATGAAAATCGAGCGATAACGTTCCTAAGATAAAACCGATTAGTAACCCATCTTTGACGAAATAACGAGTAATAAGGAAGTCCTTGATAGAAACACTTACCTTAACACTTTGAACCGAATCCTAGCGATCCACGATGATTACGAACACTCCGAGTTTCGACCTTCTCTATATCACTATAAAGACTAGAAAGATTGTCTAAGAGAAAGAGATAGAGGATACTTTCGGTCAAAAGACCCTCCCGAACAAAAGTAGATTCGACAAAAGAAAAGATGAAAAAAATAAAGAATCGAAGAGTGTTCGTACCGATTGTCCCAAGATTGAATAGAAGAAATGATTGAGAAGAAATATATGAGAAATGGAAATTTCGGCTATGAAGATGTTTATTAACATTCGGCCATGGTGAAATATTTTGGAAAAGAAATGGTGATGTTAAGAGTTCTTTACAAGAAGAAAGAAAGGAGAAAAAGAAATAAAAGAGAAAGCGTTTATGTGTAAATTTTCAATGATGGAAGATGAACAAAGAAATGATCTTGGGGTTGGTGTATATTCGGCCAAAAAGAAAGAAAAAGAATATGACCTTTCAAGATGGTATGGTTTCGGAACAAAGAGGAGAAACTTGGGAAGAATGAAAGATGATATTAATTTGGGCTAGAAGAAATGACCAAAACCAAAACAAAATTTATCTATTGCACAAGACACAATCGGCTAGGGAGAGAAGTTGTGAAGAGAAAAGGAAAAATGCACTAATTTGCTAAAGCATTATGGCCAACTAGCTCCTAATCCTTACCAATATTCGGCCAACCCTTTCTAACCCCAAAACCGTCCAAGTACATTGGCCAAAAGTTAAAGTTTAGCCACCCCAAAGTTTCCAAAACATCACCCTTGTTTCATGCCTTATGTCCCTCCTTACTTGCCTTTTCCATATGATTCTTTCCCTGAAGTTCACTCTTACCATATCTCTTAGCCATCATACCATAAAATAAAAGTCTAACTTACCAAGAATATGATGCTTGGATGACACTTGCTAGGAAAGAGCAAAAATTAATATTCACAAAATGCATACTAGGGGATTCGAACCTCTTCCCTCAATACCATACATGTAGCACATAACCTCTTCATTAATGGCTCTTTTTATGCTATCTTTTTATCACTTAATTTCCTTAAACATCAAGGTTACTTGTTCCACTTCAATAAAGTATTCATTACTAGAATTTATTCTAATTCCGAATAAATCCCGAGCCTTCTCAAGACTATATTAAACACACAAATTGAGTCATTCACAAGCTAAGCACCAAAATTATGCAACATATCGATACTCAATTTTTAGGATGTTACAATTCTACCCCCCTAAAAGAAAATTTCGTCCTCGAAATTTACCTGGTTAAAAGAGGTGAGGATATTGTTGCCGAATTGCGTCCCCAGGCTCCCACGTAGCTTCCTCCGCTCCGTGATTACGCCATAGAACCTTAACCAACGGTACCGACTTCTTTCTTAGCACCTTAACATCTCGATCTAAAATTTTCACCGATTCCTCCTCGAAAGACAAGTTCGGCCTTATCTCCACTTCTTCTACCGGTACTATGGGAGACAGATCCGATCGATAACGCCTTAACATAGAGACATGGAAGACACTATGAATCTGACTCAACTCCAGAGGTAATTCAAGCTGATATGCCACTGGTCCTACACGCTTCAACACACGGTACAGACCAATGAACCTAGGGCTCAACTTGCCCTTCCTTCCAAATCTGAAAATCTTCTTCCAAGGTGAGACTTTCAGAAAGACCTAATCTCCCACCGCAAACTCAATATCCTTATGCTTCAGATCCGTATACGACTTTTGTCTATTCGAAGCTTCCTTTAACCGTGCTTTCGAATCACCGTTACCTTTTCTTCTGTCTCGGATACCATTTCAGGACCCAACAAGCGCCGCTCCCCAATTCGGTCCAACAAGTAGGGTACGACACCTCACGACCATATAACGCTTCATAAGGTGCCATTTGGATCTTTGGATTGGTAAGCTGTCATTATACGTGAACTCGCCAAGCGGTAGAGAATCTTCCCAACTACCTCTGAAATCAATCACAAAACCCCTTAACATGTCTTCCAAAATCTGGATTACTCTTTCCAGTGACCATCCGATCGAGGATGAAAAGCCGTACTGAAGTCTAACTTTGTTCCCAAAGCCTCATGCAAAGCTTTCAAAAACCGTGATGTAAACCTAGGATCCCTATCCGATATAATGACACTTGGTACCCCAAGCAACCTCACAATCTACGACACGCACAACTTAGCCAACCTCTGCAATGAGTAATTAAATGCATTTAACCGGTAGAAAATGGGCGATCTTCGTTAACCGATCCACTATCACCCAGACAAAATCTTTCTTAGTAGGTGTTAAGGGTAATCCACTAACAAAGTCCATCGTTATCCGCTCCCATTTCCATAAAGGAATCTTTACCGGTTGTAACAATCCCGACGGTAATTGATGTTCCGCCTTAACTTGCTGACACGTCAAGCACTTACCCACGAAATCATTAACCTCCCGTTTTAACCTTGGCCACCAATACTGCTCACGGAGGTCTCGATACATCTTATTTCTCCGGTGCATAGCATAAGGGCTACTATGCGCCTCCGAGAATCATTTGTCTCAAACCGAATCCATGGGCATACAAACTCTTCCACGAAAACACAGCACTTCATCCTTGTTCAATCCAAAATCCACTATTACACCACTTTTAACTTGCTGAATTAAGGGTCCCAACTTTTCATCTGATAACTACTTTTCCTTGATCTGTTCTAACCACAAAGGCTTAACCTGAAGTTCCGCTAGCAGACTGCCATCTTCATACAAACTGAGATGAGCAAACATTGCTCTTAACTCGATACTACCTTACGACTCAACGCGTGCGCCACCACGTTAGCCTTTCCAGGATGATACTCGATTGAGAAGTCATAATTCTTTAACAGCTCCACCCACCTCCGTTGTCTCAAGTTCAACTCCTTTTGGGTAAGGAAGTACTTAAGACTCTTATGATCCGTATAAATGATCGACTTCTCACCGTAGAGATAGT
Source organism: Gossypium sturtianum (assembly GCA_025698515.1). Classification (NCBI taxonomy): domain Eukaryota; kingdom Viridiplantae; phylum Streptophyta; class Magnoliopsida; order Malvales; family Malvaceae; genus Gossypium; species Gossypium sturtianum. The sequence goes on along the minus strand of CM046943.1, from coordinate 30,837,780 downwards.
GCCTCTAAATTTTTAAAGCAAAAACCGCCGTGACCAACTCCAAGTCATGGGTAGGATAGTTGACTTCATGCGGCCTCAATCGACGAGAAGCATAAGCCACCACTTTTCCACCTTGCATCAAAGACACGCCCTAAACCGTGTGTGACGATCACAAGAAACGATAAACTCTTTTCCAGCCTCAAAGTTGAATCGATCTGGCGCTTAGTCAAAATCTTCTTGATTTCTCAAAACTCTTTTATTGTTTATCGGTCCACACATACGGTACTCCCTTTCGTAACAGCTTAGTTAGGGGCACAGTAATCAACGAAAACCCCTCAACAAAGCGTCTATAATAACCAGCCAAACCTAAGAAACTTGAATCTCACCACTTGTCTTGGTGGTTTCCAATCCAACATGACCTCTACCTTTCAAGGATCAACTCTTATTCCTTCAGCTGACACCACATGACCCAAGAAAGTCACTTCCTTCAGCCAAGATTCACACTTACTGAATTTGGCATAAAGTTGCTTATCTCGCAGTATTTGCAATGCTATGCGCAAATATGAGTCATGCTCTTCTTCATTCCTCGAGTATACCAAGATATCATCTATGAACACCACCACGAACTGGTCTAGATAGGGTTGAAAGACTCGATTCATCATGTCCATAAATGCAGCTGGTGCATTGGTCAAACCAAACAGCACCACCAAAAACTCATAATGTCCATAACGAGTTCGGAATGCTGTCTTATGAATATCTGCCTCCTTAACCTTGAGTTGATGATAAGCCGATCTCAAATCAATCTTGGAGAAAATTGAAGCTCCTCTCAACTGATCAAACAGGTCATCGATTCTCGGCAATGGATACCTATTCTTGATTGTCAATTTATTCAACTGCCTATAATCAATACACATACGCATCGACCCATCCTTCTTCTTAACGAACAAAACCGGTGCTCCCCACGGAGACACACTCGGTCGGATAAATCCCCGATCCAATAATTCTTGAATTTGTGCTTTAAGCTCCGCTAACTCCTTCGGCGCCATTCTGTAAGGAGCAATGGACACCAGAGCCGTTCCAGGCAAAAGCTCAATGCCAAATTCTACTTCCCGATCTGGAGGTAACCCAGGAAGTTCTTCGGGAAAGACATCTAAAAATTCTTTCACCGTTCTCACACCTTCTACTGATAATTCTTTGGCATCCAAAGCACTAATGAAGGCTAGGAACGCTTCATACCCTTTTCGTACCAACTTTTCTGCCTTTAAAGTAGATATCACATTTGCCAAAAAGTTCCTTCGCTCGCCTATCATTACTACCTCCTTATCATCCAAAGTCCTTATTGGCATCCGCTTTTCAGCACAATCCAATTGCGCCCGGTGCTTTACCAACCAATCCATGCCCAAAATAAGATCGAACTCGCCGAAAGGCAATTCCATCAAATCCGCCAAAAATATATCTCTTTGAATTTCTAAAGGCACGTCTCTATACAATTTATTCACAATCACAGACTGTCCTAAAGGACTAATTACCGTCATCTCTCTATCGGTAATCTCAGATCTAATATTCAGGTTTCCAAATATGGCACTAGAAACATACGAGTGGGTAGACCCGATATCTATCAAAGCAGTAACAGGTACATCAAAGATGAAAAACGTACCAGTTATCACATCAGGTGCATCGCCATCCTCCCGACGCCTGACCGCATAGACCAACCCCAGCTGTCTTGCCTCCGTGTTACCTCTAAAGCCATTACCTCGACCCAGTGCACCTTGACCGCGTCCAGCACCATTACAACCACGACCTGGTCCACGACCTCTCGGTGGCTGCTGAGCGCCTCTAGCTGGCTGTGCATCAGAGTTACGAGCTTCTTGAGTCGGAGCAGTCCGTCGAGGGCAATTCCTAAACTGATGGTCCTTAGAACCACATTTAAAACAACCACCGGTTCTCTTCAAGCATTCCCCGGGGTGTCGTCTCCCACAGTCAGCACATTCTTGAATCTGATTGGTAGCCACAAGTGCTCTAGCTTGAGCTGGCTCATCATTTCGATGCCTCTTTTGGAACCTTTTAGCAGAACCCGAGTACTTAAAATCCCTCTTGCCTCTGACTCTTTCCCGGTTCTGGCGTTCTGAGTTCTTATCCTCTTCGGCTATCTTGGCTTTCTCCACAAGCGTGGCAAAAATCCTTTCTTGTTGCGGGGCTATCAGTACCCGTAACTCATCGTTCAGCCCATCCTCAAAACGTACACAGCGCTCATGATCAGTTGGCACTATTGCGCGAGCATATCAGCTTAAGCGAAGAAATTCTGCCTCGTATGCTACCACTGTCTTATTCCCTTGAACTAGATCAGTAATTCCTTCCTCCGGGCATCCATATAGCTTGCCCCGACATACTTCCCTTGGGAAGCAGCTTTGAAGAAATCCCAAGTAACACGTTCGGCACGGGTGCTGCGCCGCACGATAAGCCACCATTGATACGCCTCGTCCCTCAACAAGGACACGGCTCCTCTTAGTTTCTGCTCGGCAGTACACTCCAGGTCATCCATAATCCGCTCTACAGCCTCGAGCCAATGTTCCGCAACATTTGGGGCTACTCCAGAAATACCCCTAAAAGTCTCAGCACCATTAGATCTGAGCCGCTCCAATATTGATCCTCGAGCCACTGGCCCCGTTCTAGCCCCAGCAACCCTTTCCAAAACTCGTAACATTGCCTGAGACAAAGCAATGTCTTCCTTCATACGGTCGTGGGATCTAATATCCGACACAGGTGATGCCGGTGCATCCATTTCCGGCATATGTACCGATGCCTCAGACACGGCTCTAGCACCTCGACCTCTACCACGGCCACGTCTACCACGTCTACATCCTCTAGCACTCATAATAGCTAATTTGGTTTAATCTGATTACAAGTTCTATGAATCAGAATACTATTTCAGTGTTTATTAACGATATTTTATGAGATATATAAGAGATAGAGTTATTTTCGCAATCACATCCTATAGTCTCAATCTCTACAGTTTCAACACCTAAAACTAGGAGTTCTAGAGTGTTCCTATGATCAAATCACAATAATAAACATTCAATATACAAATACTTACTTGACTTGGTGCCGGATGCTCGTGGTGCCATACTACCTTTTAAACATAAATTCTATAAATTCGAAACAGCTTTAATAAAAAATTATTGTTGAACCCAAACCACAGCCGAGTTTTGAAACTGGCTCTGATACCATAAAATGTAACACCTCAAACCCTGGTCTATGCGTTAAGACCAGATTTGGTATGTCACACAAAACAAACATACATCTAGTCATTTATTGATTTAAATAAAATAGATCCTCAAAACTATTTTGGAATCGAAGTTTATTAAAAATCGAGGTTAATTTAAAATCTATGATTTATGACATAAGAGTTTATAAATTAAAACTTAGAAATTAATTGGCAAAATTTTTACGAGAAGTTTAAAAGAGTTCAAAAGGAAATTTGAAAACAAGATTCTTAAAGAATTTTACAGAAAAATTTACGAGAATAAAATATTTAAGAAAAACCCCTTTTTGTACGAGAATTTAGGAAAACATTTATTAAAAATAGCTTAGTCTCATTTTAGTATTTAAACATAATTAAAATCCATCCACAAGTAAAAATCCATAAAAATAAAACCAGAGGCCTTATTACATCATAGCTGAAATAGTAATTAAATAAAAATACTTAAGAGTAGTTCAAAGTTCACAAAAACCATCATTCGTAGTATGGCCTCCACGAAGTCATCCCCCGGCCCAAGCCTCCATTACTGATCGTTACCTGAGATGGGTAAAGGAAACGGGGTGAGTTACTTAGAACTCAGTGTGTAACCCACTTACAAAGTCCACTGGGCCAAAACCATTTAAGCATTTAATTGGGCTTGAGCCCATTTACAAATGTACAATATAACAAGTATAAATGCATGTGATATGCAATTCCCAACCAAGCCTAAATTTCAAACCGCTACACACCACCCGTACCAACCAAAGACACGTGGGGAGCTTTAGTCACCCACCCGCCAACACACCAACTGGGCATTAAGCCATATATTAAACTGGGCATGAAGCCATCAACTGGGCACGAAGCCATTAACTGGGCATGAAGCCATTAACTGGGCACGAAGCCATTAATCGGGCACGGCCATTAATCGGGCACGGCCATTAATCGGGCATGAAGCCATCTTCTCTTCGTCACATATCCCAACCCATGCAATCATGTATATAAAATGCATGACAATTCATTCATATATATAATAATTCCAACATAAGGCTCATTATAAAAGTTATCACAAACTGGCCCATTTCACATTTTGGCCCACATAATCTCATATCACATTTGGCCCATTTAACAATTATCACATATGGCCCATTTATCAAATATCACATATGGCCCATTTAACAATTATCACATATGGCCCATTTAACAATTATCACATATGGCCCATTTATCAAATATCATATATGGCCCATTTATCAAATATCACATATGGCCCATTTAACAAATATCATATATGGCCCATTTATCAAATATCACATATGGCCCATTTAACAAATATCACATATGGCCCATTTAACAAATATCACATATGGCCCATTTATCAAATATCACATATGGCCCATTTAGTCACTTTTATTGATTTAGCCCATTAAGGGCAATTTCGTAATTTTCATAATCTTGATACCAATTTCATAGTTTTTATGATTAAAGTGATAAAATAAACCATTTTACCCGATTTCACCAACTTGTGATTTTAATCTAGCAATATTACGATGTGGTTATCTAACCCACGAGATATGGTGTAAGATTACACACCTGATTACGGTGAGCACTACACTTTCCTGATCGTCAACACCTAAAAATGTTATAACGCTCGATTAGAACACTATTACTTAATATAAATCTATGCTAAAGATAAGCGATCTAGATCCTTACCCTCTGTGTAACACCCCAAACCCGGTCAACACACCACGACCGAATCTGGCGTGCTACAGAGTGAAAACATTTTTGGAAACATAAGTTACCGGTTAGATTTCATAAAACCCTTTTATTGTATACAGGAAAAAAAACTTAGTAATAGGTGATGTTTAAAATTGTCTTATAGGTGTTAAGAAATTTGGGAAAACTCATGTTTGGAAACCCATTTGTTAATACCAAATTTAGAAAAACGTTTGATTTTGACTAAAAACGGTTGTGTGGAGAGTTTATCCATATGCCTTTGAAGTTGAGAGAAAGATTTAGAGTTTGTAAAATCATCCAGGTTACCTCACGATTATGTTATGATCGTCGTTACCACGATGGTAACGTTTGAAAACCCGAAGAGATATAGTTTAGAAAACCTTGCTTTTACCGCTTAATTTTATCATGTCCATAAATCCAACATGTAATTTATAAGCGTAATGAAATCAAGTGAAAATAAAACCAAAATAAACTTAGCGGCCTTATTACAAAACCAAAACCAAATTTAAGGAAAAATCAAATAAACCAAAATAATAAGTTAAAGTCCTAAAACCGAAAACAAATCGCATGGCCACCCCGAGTCCTCCCGGCTTCATATCCGCGATCTATGCCTCATCCGCAAAATGTAAGGGAAGGGTGAGTCACCAAGACTCGGTGTATAAATCCCCAACCCGATAATTCAACCACTTACACAGATCATTAGCAAAACATGCAAATCATGCAACCCATAACCTAACCATCCAATCTCCTTTAAACTACCCCGTGTGGTCAAAACCATCGGTGGTCAAAACCATCGTGACCAAGTCACAAATACATATATATCAATGATGGGGCCAACCCATCGTGTGGTCAAAACCACTCGATGACAATCCCGTAATATCATGTGGGGCCAACCCATCGTGGTACCAAACCACGGGACGAGTCATAATAATCCATGTGTGGTCAAAACCATCGTGACCGTAGTCACAAATATCAATCGTGTGGTCAAAACCCTTTGGTGGTCAAAACCACTGGGACTTAGTCACAAATCATATCAATAGTGTGGTCAAAACCACTGGTGACAGTCCAAATAAGTCATTCCCCCTCCTCTCATCAACCCATCATCATGTTTGTCACATACGTGTCATAATATCGAATGGTCATGCAAAACATAAATTACATAGCATTTAGCAGAACATGATGACATAGATATATATATCGTAAATCACATAATAGGGGACTTACCCGGAATCCAAGCTTATGCCGCAAGGCAAAGTCACTAATACCAGGGGTTATACAGTAACATAATAAGCATCGTTAAACTAATAAAGTGTGTAAGCATTTACACACCTGACTAATCGCGGATCTAAGTAAAAATCCCGAAACTACTCGAATCTAGCGAAATCCGGCGTTGTTTCCTTCCCTACAATCGGCCAAGACCTTGTTAGTAACTAAAAAGCCTATTCGCAGTAAATAGAAATCCCAAGGATATGCGCCCCAAATATAGTACTCACCTTAGAGCCGATTTGGTTTCCAACCAAATCCCGAACCACGTGATGATCTCCTTGTAGTCGGCTAGCACTAAGACACACAGATAATTAGCGTCAAACACGCCCAAAAATACGAAATAGACCTGAAACATTAAGACCTTACCTAGATCAACCACCACGCCCAGAAGGCTCTCGAACTCGGCTATAGCCCCTCCTACAATCGATTTCATCATTCCATTTAGAGTCAAAAGGCCATTCGGCCATAACCATAGATCCCGAAAAGAGTAAACCACAAGATCTAGACTTACCTTAACGCAAAAGATCCCTTCGGTACCTAAAGAGGTTCGGCCCTAGCACCAAAGTAAGGAAATCGGCAACCCAAAAGAGAAAATAAGACTATTAAAAGATTCGGCCGTTAACCAGAAGAATAAGAGAGAAACAGAGGTGAAATAATAAAGGCTTACCACACCAAGGTTTGGGATTCGGCAAAAGGGAACCCAAGAAGAGATGGATGTCGGCACTTGAGATGATGAAGAGAAACGCAAAAAGAGGGGGTTTAAGAGCAAGGTATTCGGCCAAGAGAAGAACAACAACGAGGTCTCGGCTTTTGACAATGAAGAAGAAAAAGAGAATGGGGAAAGAAGAATTCAGCCAAGATGAATGGGGGACTTTTGGCACAAGAGGGGTTTGAAAAGAGAAAGATGTCGACAGAAGAAAGGGGTGTTGATTTCGGCTTTGAACCAAATAGCAAAAGAAGAAAAAGTGCACAAGGTGATTTCGGCAAGGAGAAAACAAACAAAGGGTGAACCGAAAAGAGAAGAAGAAGATAGGGGTTTGAGTTTCGGCTTTAAGCAAAATCAATAGAAGAGGAAAAAGTGACAAAGGTAGATTCGGCCAAGAGGAGTTTTCGGCTCTTCATGGGGTTGCTAAGATGAATTGGCTAAATGCCCAAATTTGCCAAAAGAAAGAAAAGCACCTAAGGTTCGGGTTTTAGTAGAAAATGCCAGAAGAGAAAAACATCTAAGCTAGCCGATTTTAGCTTCTAACCAAGGCACATTCGGCCACTACCCAAGAGAACCCAAAACCGATAGCCTCCTTGCCCACAGTCCACCATTCGGCCAACTCTTCCCAAGGGAGTTTGAAATAATTCAAACTCCTAAATTTCCTCCCTTCCATCCGTTCAAATCTGTTTGACCCGCTCCAACCTTATCTTACAGAGTCCCACCTGAGCACTCTTCTTCTAACTTGTGGCGTCAAAAATAAAGGAGCAGAAAGAGATTTCTGCGGCTCTCAACCAAGGTCCTCCTTGCTCCTCGTGGCGCCACCTCCCTTGTACTGTGTAGCGCTCCTTGCCACTCTACCATGGTAATTCTTGTGTCTTAAACCTCCAATAAATTCTTTTAACCCCTAATTCCCATAGCTCCATTTTCTTAAGTGTTAAAAACAAAATTTTGGCCATGACCCAGGACTAACCCGAGGTCATGCCTAGACCCCAAAACCTATCAAACAAACACAGCAGACATAACATCACGTGCAACCACATGCAAAAATACAGAGACCCCGATTTAAGGATGTTACGGTTCTACTTCTTAAAAATAATTTCGACTCGAAATTACCTCGGTCGTAAGAGTTGAGGGTATTACTGGCGCATCACATCCTCTGGCTCCCACGTAGCCTCCTCCGTACCATGGTTCCGCCATAATACCTTCACCAGGGGTACTGACTTCCTACGCAGAACTTTGAATCTAAGATTTGTACAGGTTCTTCCTCGAAAGACAAATCAGGACTCACCTCTATCTCCTCAACTGGTACAACATGCGACGGATCTGAACGATAGCGCCTAAGCATGGAAACGTGAAAGACGTCATGAATCTGACTCAATTCTGCTGGCAACTCAAGCTGATAAGCTACCGGTCCCACTCGCTTCAACACTGTATATGGCCCGATGAACCTAGGGCTTAGCTTACCTTTTCGACCAAATCTCAATACTTTCTTCCAAGGCGATACCTTCAGAAAGACCTTATCACCTACTACATACTCAATATCTCTGCGCTTAAGATCGGCGTAAGACTTCTGCCTGTCTGACGCTTCCTTAAGACGAGCCCGAATCGCCTTAGCCTTATCCTCTGTTTCTGTCACCAACTCCGGACCCAACATCTGCCGTTCACCCAATTCTGTCCAACACGTGGGAGTACGACATTTTCGTCCATATAGCGCCTCATATGGTGCCATCTGGATACTTGCTTGGTAAAATATTGTTATAAGCGAACTCTGCCAAAGGTAGATACTCCTCCCAACTACCGCTGAAATCCAGAACACAGCCCCTTAACATATCTTCCAGAATCTGGATTACCCTTTCAGACTGTCCATCCGACTGCGGATGAAAAGCCGTGCTAAAATCCAACCTTGTGCCCAAAGCCTGATGTAAAGCTTTCCAAAACCTCGACGTGAACCTGGGATCCCTATCCGAAATAATTGACACAGGTACTCCATGCAACCGTACTATCTCTGCCACATACAACTTGGCTAACTTCTGGAGCAAATAATCAACCCTTACCGGTATGAAGTGAGCTGAATTAGTCAAACGATCCACTATAACCCAGACTGAGTCCTTCTTGCTAGGCGTAAGGGGAAGCCCACTGACAAAATCCATCGTAATCCTTTCCCACTTCCACTGTGGAATCTTTACCGGCCGCAATGTATACGATGGCAACCGATGCTCAGCCTTAACTCGCCGGGCATGTCAAACACTTGCTTACAAACTCGCCACTTCTCGCTTAAGACCTGGCCACCAGAATTGTTCCCTCAAATCACGATACATCTTACTGCCTCCAGGAAGCATAGCGTATGGGCTGCTATGAGCTTCCTGAAGAATCCGCTGTCTCAATTCAATATCCTTAGGCATACATACCTTCCCCGAAATTGCGTGACTCCATCCCTATCCAAGTCGTGAAACTTCTGATTCACCACTGCACTTACGACCTTCGAGCACCCAAAACCCCATCCGTCACCGCTCTCCTTAACTCCGATCAATCCAAGACGACTTTACTTGCAATTCTACCAAAAGACTTCCATCATCATAAAGATCGAGGTGAGCAAACATCGCCGCAAGTCGGCCTATCAACTTACGGCTCAACGCATCCGCTACTACGTTAGCCTTACCCGGATGGTACTCAATCGAGCAATCGTAGTCCTTCAACAACTCTACCCACCTTCGCTGCCTCAAGTTTAAATCCTTCTGAGTCAAGAGGTACTTCAGACTCTTATGATCCGTATACACTATCGACTTCTCCCCATACAAGTAATGCCTCCAAATCTTCAAGGCGAAAACCACTGCAGCTAATTCTAAGTCATGTGTCAGATAGTTACCTTCATGAGGCCTCAACTGCCTAGATGCATACGCTACCACTTTTTCACTTTGCATCAGCACGCACCCTAAGCCAGTATGTGATGCATCACAATAAACAGTGAATTCCTTTCCTGCCTCAGGCTGAATTAGAACTGGAGCTTTAGTTAGAATCTTCTTCAACTTGTCGAAACTCTCTTGCTGTTTCTCCGTCCACACAAACGGAACCCCTTTCCTCAACAAATTAGTCAACGGTGTTGCGATCAAAGAGAAACCTTCCACGAACCTACTGTAATATCCTGCTAAACCCAGAAAACTCTGAATCTCCGCAACCGACTTTGGTGGTTTCCAATCCAATACCGCCTGAATCTTACGAGGATCCACCCTAGTTCCCTCAGCTGATACCACATGACCCAAGAAAGTTACCTCATTAAGCCAAAACTCGCACTTACTAAACTTGGCGTATAACTGCTTTTCCCTCAGAACTTGCAGAACTACCCGAAGATGGGCGTCATGATCCTCCTCAGATTTTGAGTACACCAAAATGTCGTATATAAACACTACGACGAACCGATCCAAATACGGCTGAAACACCCGATTCATCATGTCCATGAATGCTGCCGGTGCATTGGTCAAACCGAAAGGCATTACCAAAAACTCGAAGTGCCCATACCGAGTACGAAATGTTGTCTTATGAATATCAGCCTCCTTCACCTTGAGCTGATGATACCCCGACCTAAGGTCGATCTTAGAGAAAACCGATGCACCCTTGAGTTGATCAAACAAGTCGTCAATCCTGGGCAACGGATACTTGTTCTTAATTGTCAACTTGTTCACCGGCGATGAGTCTATACACATCCGCATCGTACCATCCTTCTTTTTAACAAAAAGCACTGGAGCTCCCTAGGGTGATACACTCGGTCGGATGAAACCTCTGTCCAACAACTCCTGGATCTGAGCCTTTAACTCCACTAATTCTTTCGGCGCCATCCTATATGGAGCAATAGATACTGGCGCAGTTCCGGGTAACAAGTCTATACCGAACTCAACCTCGCGGTTAGGAGGTATACCCGGGAGTTCCTCTGGAAAAACATCAGCAAATTCCCCTACAGTTCGGACATTCTTCACAGCTGCATCTTTAACTTCCAAAGCACAAACATGCACCAAAAATGATTCACAACCCTTTCTAACCATTTTCTCAGCCTTCAGTGCAGAAACCACATTGGATAAGTAATCTCTCCTATTACCTGTCATCACCACCTCATCACCTTCCATGGTCCTCAACACCATGTGCTTAGCCGCGCAATCCAAACTAGCTTGATACTTAACTAGCCAATCCATCCCGAGAATCAGATCGAACTCCCCAAACGGCAGCTCCATCAAGTCAGCCAGAAGCACGACCCCTTGAAGTTCTAGGGGTACATCCCTATATAGTTTACTTACTTCTACAGAGTGACCTAGAGGGCTTATCACAGTCATCTTCCTAGAAGTAATCTCAGAGTCTAAGTTCATGGTTTCCACTATGCTACTAGCAACATACGAGTGCGTCGAACCAACATTAATTAAAGCATTATAAGGTACTCCAAAAATTAAGAACGTACTGGTTATGACGTCCAGTGCGTCGCCCTCCTCTCGACGCCTCGCTGCGTAGACCAACCCAGGCTATCTCGCCTCTGTACCACCTGCACCTCTGCCCGATGCTCCACGACCCCTACCAGAGCCATTACCTCTCTTGATTGAACCATGGCCTCTCTGGGGCTGCTGATTATCCCTTCTAAACTGTGCACAGTTCTGATCCTCAGACTGCAGCCTAGCTGATCTCTGTGGACAATCCCTAACTCGATGCCCCATCGATCCACACTCAAAGCATCCCCTGTTACTAGTCCAACATTCTCCCGTGTGAGACTTCCCGCATCGAGCACACCGCGGCGGCCACTGAGTATTAGCAGCAGCAGGCCTAGTAGCTTGATTCGGCCCACTATATCTAACCCTTTTCTGCTGGTTCCCAGAAAACCCAGATGATCCTGAACTCCTCTTATTCCAACCCCTATCCTGATTCCGCCTTGCAGACTATTTTACCCCTTCAGCAACCTTAGCTTTCTCCACTAGAACGGCAAATTCTCGTTCCTGCTATGAGGCAATTATCATCCGCAGCTCGTCTCTCAACCCATCCTCAAATCTGACACAGCGCTCATGCTCGGTACCCATAATACCCCGAGCATACCGACTCAACCAAGGAATTCCGCCTCATATTCGCTCTGGTCTTATTACCTAGACCAAGTTCAAGAAAGCTCATACTGCGCATCAACATAACTAGCCCCTATGTACTTCCTCTGATAGGCTGCCCTAAAAAACTCCCAAGTGAGGTCATCTGCTATCGCTCCATCCCTAACTGTGAGCCACCACCGAGCACGACTCATCCACAGCAAAGAGAGATACTATGCCCTTCGGACTTTTCCTCACCTGAAAAATCCAGATCATCCATGATGCGTTCCGTCGCCTCCAACCAATATTCCGCTGTACTAGGTGCCACACCAGATACACCTCTAAATACCTCTGCGCCATTAGCCTTGAGTCACTCGGTCACAGATTTTCGAGCTCCAGTTCCTACTCCTGCACTCGCAACCCTCTCCAGCACTCGCAGCACAGCCTGCGACACTGCGTCATTTCCACCCGTCTGATCCTGATATTCCGCGCCCACAGCTGGCGGCGGTGGTACCTCGTTTTCTGACCCATGTCCGGACCCTACCGGTTCTGAGACTGTCATCCTACCCCTACCTCGTCCACGAGTGTTACACCCACGTCCACGTGCACTCATATCTACCAATATATTCAATCTGATTAAAAGTTTTGTGCGTTACACTTTTGTTCCACTGTCTTTTAGAGCACAGTTTTTTTGAGAAATTTTAATAAGGGGTTGTTTCGGGAGTACACATCATCCTATAGTTTATGTCTCTAAAGTAGTTCCTATTGCTACTCAATCATGTCATCATCATAACCATACAATCATATCATCACAAGCAATAGTTCGAGGTACTTACAGGCGGATTGATGCAGGAGACTCGGTGCCATGCTTTCACCACTTGTACTTTTTCTATAAAAGCCTTCCATAATCCTTTATAAAACATTTCTAGGCCTCGGGCCCACAGCCGAGCTATTGAAACCTGGCTCTGATACCAAAATTGTAACACCCCAAACCCGATCAACACACCACTACCGAATCTGGCGTGCTACAGAGTGAAAATATTTTTGGAAACACAAGTTACCGGTTAGATTTCATAAAACCCTTTTATCATATACAGGAAAAAAAAACTTAGTAATAGGTGATGTTTAAAATTGTCTTATAGGTGTTAAGAAATTTGGGAAAACTCATGTTTGGAAACCCATTTGTTAATACCAAATTTAGAAAAACGTTTGATTTTGACTAAAAACGTTGTGTGGAGAGTTTATCCATATGCCTTTGAAGTTGAGAGAAAGATTTAGAGTTTGTAAAATCATCCAGGTACCTCTGACGATTATGTTATGATAAATCGTTACCCGATGGTAACGTTTGAAAACCCGAAGAGATATAGTTTAGAAAACCTTGCTTTTTACCGGTTAATTTTATCATGTCCATAAATCCAACATGTAATTTATAAGCAGAATGAAATCAAGTGAAAATAAAACCAAAATAAACTTAGCGGCCTTATTACAAAACCAAAACCAAATTTAGGAAAAATCAAATAAACCGAAATAATAAGTTAAAGTCGAAAACCCGAAAACAAATCTGCATGGCCACCCCGAGTCCTCCCGGCCAGATCCGCGATCTATGCCTCATCCGCAAAATGTAAGGGAAGGGGTGAGTCACCAAGACTCAGTGTATAAATCCCCAACCCGATAATTCAACCACTTACACAGATCACTAGCAAAACATGCAAATCATGCAACCCATAACCTAACCATCCAATCTCCTTTAACTACCCGTGTGGTCAAAACCACCGGTGGTCAAAACCATGGTGACCGAAGTCACAAATACATATATATCAATGATGGGGCCAACCCATCGTGTGGACAAAACCACTGATGACAATCCCGTAATATCATGTGGGGCCAACCCACTTTGGTACCAAACCACTGGGACGAGTCATAATAATCCATGTGTGGTCAAAACCACTGGTAACCGTAGTCACAAATATCAATCGTGTGGTCAAAACCACTGGTGGTCAAAACCACTGGGACTTAGTCACAAATCATATCAATAGTGTGGTCAAAACCACTGGTGACCGTAGTCACAAATCAAATGATGGGGCCAACCCATCTTGTGGTCAAAACCACTGGTGACAGTCCAAATAAGTCATTCCCCCTCCTCTCATCAACCCATCATCATGTTTATCACATACGTGTCATAATATCGAATGGTCATGCAAAACATAAATTACATAGCATTTAGCAGAACATGATGACATAAATATATATATCGTAAATCACATAATAGGGGACTTACCCGGAATCCAAGCTTATGCCGCAAGGCAAAGTCACTAATACCAGGGGTTATACAGTAACATAATAAGCATCGTTAAACTAATAAAGTGTGTAAGCGTTTACACACCTGACTAATCGCAGATCTAAGTAAAAATCCTGAAACTACTCGAATCTAGCGAAATCCTGAAGCGTTGTTTCCCTTCCCTACAATCGGCCAAGAAATTGTTAGTAACTAAAAAGCCTATTCGACAGAAATAGAAATCCCAAAGGATATGCCACCCCAAATATAGTACTCACCTTAGAGCCGATTTGGTTTCCAACAAAATCCCGAACCACGTGATGATCTCCCTTGTAGTCGACTAGCACTAAGACACACAGATAATTAGCGTTCGGCTTCTGCCAAAAATACGAAATAGACCCTAAAACATTAAGGCCTTACCTAGATCAACCACCACGTCCCGAAGGCTCCCTGAATTCGGGTATAGCCCTCCCTACAATCGATTTCATCATTCCATTTAGAGTCAAAAGGCCATTCAGCCATAACCATAGATCCCGAAAAGAGTAAACCACAAGATCTAGACTTACCTTAACGCAAAAGATCCCTTCGGTACCTAAAGAGGTTCGGCCCTAGCACCAAAGTAAGGAAATCGGCAACCTAAAAGAGAAAATAAGACTATTAAAAGATTCAGCCGTTAACCGGAAGAATAAGAGAGAAACAGAGGTGAAAGAATAAAGGCTTACCACACCTAGGTTTGGGATTCGGCAAAAGGGAACCCAAGAAGAGATGGATGTCGGCACTTGAGATGATGAAGAGAAACGCAAAAAGAGGGGTTTGAGTTTCGGCTTTAAGCAAAATCAATAAAAGAGGAAAAAGTGACAAAGGTAGATTCAGCCAAGAGGGAGTTTTTGGCTCTTCACAGGGGTTGCTAAGATGAATCGGCTAAATGCCCAAATTTGCCAAAAAGAAAGAAAAGCACCTAAGGTTCGGGTTTTAGTAGAAAATGCCAGAAGAGAAAAACATCTAAGCTAGCCGATTTTAGCTTCTAACCAAGGCACATTCGGCCACTACCCAAGAGAACCCAAAACCGATAGCCTCATTGCCCACAGTCCACCATTCGGACAACTCTTCCCAAGGGAGTTTGAAATAATTCAAACTCCTAAATTTCCTCCCCTCCATCCGTTCAAATCTGTTTGACCCGCTCCAACCTTATCTTACAGAGTCCCACCTGAGCACTCTTCTTCTAACTTGTGGCGTCAAAAATAAAGGAGCAGAAAGAGATTTCTGCAGCTCGAACCAAGGTCCTCCTTGCTCCCTGTGGCGTCACCTCTCTTGTACCTATGTAGCGCCTCCCTTGCCACTCTACCAAGGTAATTCTTGTGTCTTAAACCTCCAATAAATTCTTTTAACCCCTAATTCCCCTAGCTCCATTTTCTTAAGTATTAAAAACAAAATTTTGGCCATGACCCAGGACTAACCCGAGGTCATGCCTAGACCCCAAAACCTATCAAACAAACACAGCAGACATAACATCACGTGCAACCACATGCAAAAATGTAGAGACCCCGATTTAAAGATGTTACACTCAGAATCTCGAATAACTACTATTTGGCAGTTCTCTCCGGTTGACGGTTCACAACCCAGTGGAAAATCCCGAATAGCTAATGGCTCTGAACTACGAACAACTTCGAATAATTGATTCTCCCCGGATAGGGTCCACAACCCGGTGGAAAATCCTGAATTACCGAAGCAGCCCTTCACTTGAATCTAGAGGGAATAGCGAATCTGCCCCTCTTCCGAACACTATTCACCACCCTTTTCGACCCTATCTTGCTTGCCTCCATTGACAGAAGAATATTAGTCCAACTAATATTTTGGAAATTTAGTTTATAGGTTTTAAGGGTGAAATCGGCTTACCACGAAATCTTACGTTCACGGGATGAAAATCAAGCGATAACGTTCTAAGATAAAATCGATTAGTAACCCATCTTTGACGAAATAACGAGTAATAAGGAAGTCCTTGATAGAAACCCTTACCTTAACACTTTGAACCGAATCCTAGCGATCCACGATGATTACGAACACTCCGAGTTTCGGCCTTCTCTATATCACTATAAAGACGAGAAAGATTATCTAAAAGAAAGAGATAGAGGATACTTTCGGTCAAAAGACCCTCCCGAACAAAAGTAGATTAGTGAAAGAAAAGATGAAAAAATAAAGAATCAAGAGGGTTCTTACCGATTGTCCAAAGATTGAATAGAAGAAATGATTGAGAAGAAATATATGAGAAAAGGAAATTTCGGTTATGAAGATGTTTATTAACATTCGGCCATGGTGAAAGATTTTGGAAAAGAAATAGTGATGTTAAGAGTTCTTTACAAGAAGAAAGAAAGGAGAAAAAGAAATAAAAGAGAAAGCGTTTATGTGTAAATTTTCAATGATGGAAGATGAACAAATAAATGATCTTGGGGTTGGTGTATATTCGGCCAAAAAAAAAAGAAAAAGAATATGACCTTTCAAGATGGTATGGTTTCGGCACAAAGAGGAGAAACTTGGGAAGAATGAAAGATGATATTAATTTGGTCTAGAAGAAATGACCAAAACCAAAACAAAATTTACCTATTGCACAAGACACAATCGGCTAGGGAGAGAAGTTGTGAAGAGAAAAGGAAAAATGCACTAATTTGCTAAAGCATTATGGCCAACTAGCTCCTAATCCTTACCAATATTCGGCCAACCCCTTCTAACCCCAAAACCGTCCAAGTACATTGGCCAAAAGTCAAAGTTTAGCGACCCCAAAGTTTCCAAAACATCACCCTTGTTTCATGCCTTATGTCCCCCTTTACTTGCCTTTTCCATATGATTCTTTCCCTTAAGTTCACTCTTACCATATCTCTTAGCCATCATACCATAAAATAAAATTCTAACTTACCAAGAATATGATGCTTGGCCGACACTTGCTAGGAAAGAGCAAAAAATAATATTCACAAAATGCATACTAGGGGATTCGAACCTCTCCCCTCAAGACGATACATGTAGCGCATAACCTCTTCACTAATGGCTCTTTTTATGCTATCTTTTTATCACTTAATTTCCTTAAACATCAAGGTTACTTGTTCCACTTCAATAAAGTATTCATTACTAGAATTTATTCTAATTCCGAATAAATCCCGAGCCTTCTCAAGACTATATTAAACACACAAATTGAATCATTCACAAGCTAAGCACCAAAATTATGCAACATATCGATACTCAATTTTTAGGATGTTACAAGTTAAACATATGTATATTTGGGATGCATGGTAACTGTATGATGGAAGTTCAAATGGTGGGTAAAAATGTATATTATAAATGGTCTTTTGATATGTTTGAATGTGGTGAATTGGTATAATTGTTATAGATGACATGTATGGCTATTGGTGCTAGATGTAAAATGGCATATTTGGTACTTTTGGTGTGGAATTTGATAGGTAAACAAAGTGGTAAGTTATGACATAAGTTTAGTTATAAGTTAGTTGAACTTTTGGCCAATTTATGTATATGGATATACATGTTTAATGGTTGTGATTGAGGTGCCTTTTTGGCACGTTGGTTGTATGCTTATGTACCTTAATTGGATAGCTTTTAATAGCATGGTTTGGTGCACTTTGGAGTGCTTGATTATATGTGGAAAATTGGTTGTAGGTGGATGCATGTTTGGGTGAGAAAAATGGCTTGAAAGTGGCCTATTTTTGTCCACACGGGCGTGTGTCTCAGCCATGTGTGACACACGGCCAGGCTTTCAAAGGGTTGCAAGTCAAGCTATTACACGACCTAGCACACGGCCTGGCACATGGGCGTCTGAGGCCATTTCGGAGGGTACACGGCCTAGAACACGGGCGTGTGGCTTTGCCGTGTGACCCAAGTTAGTGAGTTACACGAGCACAGACATGGGCTAGAACACGGCCGTGTGTCCCTATTTCGAATGCCCACACGGCCTGAGACACGAGCGTGTGTCTCAGCCATGTGAGTTACATGGCCTGGCCACATGGCTGTGTGACCCCTACAGTTTGAAAATTTTCATCTTTTCCCGATAAACTCTAAATGTTTCTGATTTAGTCCCGATTGGTTTCTAATGTGTTTTTAGGGCCTCGAGGGCTCGTATAAGGGACAATATGTATGTTATTGATGGAATTTTCTATTCTTGATGTTGTAAAGTAAATGATTTATATTTTTGATAGTTTTGAAATGTAAACTCTAGTAATGCTCTATAACCCTATTCCGGTGACGAATACGGGTTAAGGGTGTTACATATATCATAATAGATTCTTATACCTCCTAGTATTTTGCCTCAAGAAAGTTACTATGTCAATTCTAAAGACTTAAACCTTTATACATGTCTATTTCTAAAGAATTCAAATTTTCATGGCAAATCCTACATAAGACTAAGATCACACAAGCATTGCATCACTCAAGATAACATACGAATAACTTAGATAAAATAAAAAATCATGCTTGCATTTGAATATACTTGATAAACCAAAATAGTAACATATTTTAGGCCCACATTTAGCATACTTTTGGATGATTTATCCCTTTATTTATGTAAAAAGGTGCTCTTAATCCTTTCTTTTCATGTCTTATACTCAGGAAAGCACCTAAGAATAAAAAGAACGAGAAACGGGCTTAAAACGGGACAAATGGGCCAAAGCATGAAATCGACACAGCCTAGACTAAAGCCCACACGGCCGTGCCTCCTCAATACATTAGAACACGGCCTGATATCGATCTACACGGATGTGTCCTCATTAGAAGTCTAAACACGGCCTGGCCACGATTCACACGGGCGTGTACCATGGCCGTGCCTCTGCCGTGGAGAAGAGCAATTTCATTCGGGAAAGGATACTTAGGGACAAAGAAACCTATTTCAAAAGCCTATAAATACACCCTAAGTATGACCTAAAAAGGGGGGCCCAAAGCCATCGTTTAGGGGCGTCTTGCTAGGCCAGAGAAGGCAGATTTGTGGGGATTCACTCAGGGATAGCCAGTTGATCCATCTCTAGAAGCCGGAATTCTACTCAAGACGGAGGATTTCTTCTTCAATTCCTTCAGGGAGTTTTAGGGATTTCTTATGTTTTGTTTTATCTTTTCTTTTGAGATGTTTTTATTTACTATTATGAACTAAACCCCTCAGATACCTGAGGGGGATGAAACCTAGATGAATCTTGTTATTGTTTTCTAAACTATATGATAAATACTTGATTTGTTCTTAATTATGTGTGCTTAATTCTTGTGTTGATATTTTGCGGATATTAATTCAAGTCGAATGTGCTTAGGTGGTGGAGCAAAAGTCCCTGCTTAAGAGTAGATCTAGCATAATTAAGCGGAGTTGATCGCACGCCTAGAGATAGGGTGACGAGATTTTGCCGGATTAGGGTGAAACCTAATATGGGAATCCATAGATCGATTTACTACTATTCTAGGGGGTTATTAATGAGAAAGAGATTTCAATTAATTAACCTAGGATTAGACGTTATTTGCCTCGAGAGAGGGTTTAATATACTTAGGGAGTCTTACGGATCAAGTCAAGTGAATACATCGTCTGGTTCAGAGTTAGATAACAAGTGAAGTCTAGGTGGATTCTTCCTTGGGTGTCGTCTTAATCAACTGAGTTTTTCCCAAGTTATTATCCCAATTTCATTCTTCTTTGTCTTAGAATTTTTAGTTTAATAGTTAATTAATTTAGACTAGATAAACAACTTCACTTATTTTAGGCTAAATAATAGAAAGAAAGTTAGTATTAGTACTTTTAGTACCTTTGGGTTCGACAATCCAGTCCTGCCTAAGCTATACTATTGTTCGATAGGTGCACTTGCCTCAATCGTTGTCATAGTTAGTTTGCAGGTTCGATCATTCTCTTTATAAATTTTAAAACTCGACTTCACAAAATGATCAAGTTTTTTTGGCGCGTAGTTCTTGGGAACTAAAATATTAAGAACACTCTATTTTTATTACTTTAGACATTTTTATTTTTTTCAATTTAATTTTATTTCTTATTTTATTTGCTAATTTTTCTTCTTTTATTAATTCTTCCTTCCAAGTACCTCTAGTTTATGACTAGAAGGAACCCGAGAGGACTACTAGTATACGATAGTGATATTGAAGCTATCGTCAAGAAATTGCAGAGAAATTAGGCGAGCCCTAAATTACCAAGAAGAAGAGCGAGAAAGCAGATCCAATCTCTTTGAAGGGATGGACGAAAATAATCCACAACCACAAGATGTGGCGAGAAAATAATGCTCTCGCGTACTATGTATGATTATGCTAAACCTCATTTAACAGGAGCGAGAATCAAGTATAGTTAGGCCTGCTATAGCTGCTAATAATTTTGAATTAAAGCCTAACACTATACAAATGATTCAACAGTTTGTTCAATTTGATGGTTTTTGCGGGGCGAAGACCGAATACTCATATAGCTAATTTTTAGAGTTCTATGATACCTTCAAAATAAATGGCGTTTCGATGATGCCATAAGGCTTGGTTATTTCCCTTTTCATTAAGGAATAAAGCCAAACAGTGGTTAAACTCGTTACCACGAGGGTCAATCACCACATGGGATCAAATGACCAAAAAAATTTTATTAAAATATTTCCCATCGGCCAAAATGGCCAAATTACGCAATGATATCTCTTCTTTTGTGCAGATGGATTTAGAGACATTATGTGACGCATGGGAGAGATACAAGGTTCTCTTGAGAAGGTGTATGCACCATGGTTTACCCTTGTGGCTCCAAGTCCAAACTTTCTATAACGGTGTAAACCCTCAACGAGGCAACTAATTGATTTAGACACGGTGGAACCACCGAACAATAGAACTCCACAAGCGACTTACGAGTTTATTGAAGAGATGTCACTGAATAACTATCGAGTGGCGGAGTTACAAGGACCAAACCAACAAAATTACTTTGAGTTTTCAAAATGGATGCGATAACCATGCTATCGAGACAGTAGAGATGATGAATAAAAAGCTTGATAGTTTGTGTTCTTCGCAGTACATCCAAAGCAATGCGGTCATGACGTAAGTGGGGCGTGGCGAATCACGAGTACCCACCCTACCAACCGAGCATCGAGAGCGAACATATGAACTATATAGGTAACAATTTCAGATCTAATAATAACCCATATAGTAATAATTATAACCTGAGTTGGAGAAACCACCCAAATTTTTTCGTGGGAGGTCAAGGAAATAAAGGAAATCAAAGACAACAACATCCTCAAAATTTCCAAAATCACCCTATCC
This sequence comes from Gossypium sturtianum, assembly GCA_025698515.1. NCBI lineage: Eukaryota > Viridiplantae > Streptophyta > Magnoliopsida > Malvales > Malvaceae > Gossypium > Gossypium sturtianum. The sequence continues at coordinate 30,816,277 of CM046943.1, read as the reverse complement.
ACGGGAGGAGAAAAGCCAGAACCTTGAAGAGATCTTGACAAGATTCATGGCATCCACAGAAAACCGTCTCCAAGACACTGAAACCACCCTTAAGACCCAACAAGCATCGATCAAAGGGATCGAGAGTCAAGTTAGGGAAGTCACTAAGTCAGTTGAGGAAGTTTCTAAGTCAGTCGGACAACTCGCAAAGTTGATGTCTGAACGATCACAAGGAAGTCTACAAAGCAACACTGAGATTAATCCAAAAGAGCAAATCCAAGCCATAACAGCTCAAGAAAGTGAAAGATTAGACGAACCCAGTCCAATACAAGGAAACGATGTGGAAGAAGGTAAAGTTGAGGTAACACAAGAAAAACCAAAACCGGTAATCAAGGAGTACCAACCTCGCATACCATATCCCGAAGCATTAACAAGGGACGACACAGAGGAACAGTTCGGTAAGTTTATTAAACTTTTAAAGAAATTACACATTAACTTACCGTTACTTGAAGCTCTTTCACAGATGCCAGATTCTAGAAAATTTTTAAGAGAACTTTTGATGAACAAGCGAAGGATAGACGAGGCATCACACGTGGAACTAAATGCAATGTGCTCAGCAATCTTGCAAAATAAACTACCACGGAGATTAAAAGATCCAGGGAATTTTACAATTCCATGCTTAATTGGTAGTTTAACTGTTGATAATGCGTTAACTGATTTAGGGGCAAGCATAAATGTCATGCCTTATAAATTGTTTAAACAATTAGGTCTAGGGAAACCCAAGCAAACTAGGATGAGCATTCAATTAGCAGATAAAATTGTTAGAATTCCTAGGGGTATTATCAAAGATGTTCTTGTAAAAATTGACAAATTCGTTTTCCCAATAGATTTCGTTGTCTTAGACATGGATGAGGATAATTCGATTCCCTTAATTTTAGGAAGACCCTTTAGCAATTGCCGGGACTAAAATTGATATTGATGCAGGAGAACTCATACCGTGTAGGTAAGCGAGACAGTCACCCTCAAGGCTCTCGACTCAGCCAGAACATCGAGTAATCAAGGTGAGAACGTAAATTCTACTAATAACCATTCGGTTAACCCTTCTTTTCAGGAAGCACCACAAAAGAATACAACTGAACCCAATCCTAGACCCAGTGTTAACAAAGAAATAACTAATGAGGAACGAGGGATTCAATTCGATGATCTAGATGAGTGGAAGACGCATTTCAAGAAGAAATTAGGAATACACGAAGCAGAACCAGAACCACTCCACGAAGCAAACAAACTCAAAATAGGAGACCAGGTACTGTTAGATAAGGCAGATCCTCGAATATCTCCTCCGGACCCTAACACAAACAAAGAAATACCTTTTAGGGTAACCAGTGTTTTCCCATACGAAACAGTCGAGGTAAGTAATCCTATTTTTGGTACTTTTACTGTAAATGAATCTTGACTTAAACTCTTTCACGAGGATAAAACTGATAGCATGAGGAAGGACTTCCAACTCCTCAAACCACCCTGATAATGCAAACAAGAGGAAAGTCTAGCTTAAGACTATAAACGAGCGCTTCTTGGGAGGCAACCCGAGCACTAACCCCATTAACTTTTACATTTTTATTTTTCTTATTTATTCTATTTTATCCTTTCTTTATAGTATCTAGCTTTAAACTAACCAAAAAAGTGCAGATTTTTGGGCCACACGGCCTAGCACATGACCGTGGCCGTGGCCGTGTGGATGTCCCGAATCGCCGTACTGACATGGAAGAGGTGGTACAAGTCAGAGAGAATCGAATCTTCAAAGTCACGGACTCCAACCACCGCCCCACGGGCACCGACAGAATGCCACGGCCGTGCGACGTGGCTGTGGACGACACTGACTTATCACCAACAGGCGTGGCAATCTGTAAAACGGGCGTGGGTGAACCAACACACCTAGACACACGGCCGTGCGAGGCGGCCGTGTGAATCGACACGCCTAAGGAGCACGGGCGTGGGATGGTACCAGGTTTGAAAATCTATTTAACCCCCCTCCCTTCCCTCTTCTCCTACTAACTTTCAAACTTCAACTTTTCATTTTCTTTCTCTCTATACCCTTGAGCTACACCAAAACAATGTCAAAGAAGCGGAAGAAGCCAAGCACAGTCTCGCTCATGGAGACCGATACATATAAGTTCATGACGGCCACTTCAATCACTCGCCAAGCCAAGGGTCTTTGAGACCAATTATCTGTTCTTTTATTTTTATCTTCTCCTTTATTTTCCTTCTCTTTAACACTCTTATGCTTAATTTAGTTTATTTTATCTTAGTTTCTTAATTTTAGGTTCTAAAGGCTGCTAGGGAATCACGCCAATTCTGCCACCACCAGCACCTCCGTAGCCTTAGAGGTCACACCCACCTCGCGAACCATCCAACAATAAGGACACTACGGTCCATTAATTATTCTTTTAATTTTATTTTAATTTTCAATTTATTTCGCTTTAGCATACTTTTCTTTAATTTTATTAGTATAATTTTAATTATTGTGTCTTAATAATCCCTGACTAATCTTGCATGAGCTACCCGATTTCTTCATCTAGCGCAGGATCGTCACCCAGACAGACCCCTCCAACATATCGGATTTCATCCATAATTCAGGGAGTTTTTACTTATCCCCATATCTTCTGATCTGAACATTACATTTATATTATCTATCTTTGTACATTGAGGGCAATGTACATCTTAAGTGTGGGGGGTGAAATCTTAAGTATTCCAAACTTTTTGCATTATTCTCAAGATCCTGAATTTAGTCTTGTTTTTAAGTAAATTCCTCATATTACTAATTAGGATGAAACTTCTAATGATTTATGATTTTTCTTGATATGTTTTAGATTAAGTCATTGATAATTGTGCATTGATAATTAAATTCTAAGATTACTAGAGAATCAAGCATGATAAGTCTATTTTTCAGAATTAAAAATTTTCTAGGTTGTCTACCTGAATTTAAATATTACTTTAAAATTTGAAATTCACGAGGTTGACATCAAAATACCCATAATTTTTGTGAGATTTTGAGCCTTATAGAGCATAAATTTGTTTTCTTGCTCACTTTATTGATTATGAGTATGTCAACCCTGATTTGTTATTCTAGAACTTGCATCGATTATACATGTCGAGACCACACTTTTTGATTTGATACACAGAGATGATAATGGCACCTAGGATCTAACCCACTTACTCCATTAAAAAGCCTACCTTCATAATTAACCCCTAGTGAACCCCGTTTAATCCTAACAACCCATTTATTGACTTACCCGCTAATATTAACCCAAAACCCTTTTTATTTGTTTTCACCATCCTCTTTAACTACCCTTATATCGAGAGTTGATTTTGATTAGTTGCCTAACCATGATTTTTACTTTAGTAATTTATCCTTTATTATGTATTTATTATGTACTCATAAAAAAAATCGAAATATATTCATTATTAGCTTTGTGATTAAATGAGCTTACACATTTAAATTCCAAATATTGAAGAAAAAGCTCGTAGTATTAGAATTATTAATTTTCAATTAATGTAATTACTTATTATTCAGTTCATTGTTTCTGGTTAGGTAATTTGTCAATTCAGTCTCGATTTTAACCCTCTAATTCAGCCTTATTCCACACCTTTAACCCAAGCCCCGTTACAACCCTTTCAAAGACCTTTTGATTTGTGTTTCATCTCATATTTTAGTGGTGGAGATTTGATTCTCATGCAAGCCTATGGGATTAACTCTTCATGTTTGACTTTTGAGTGCCTAATTTTGAACCTTAAACACTTTAAGTGATTTGAGTGAATCTTTAAGTGAGGATGTCATTCCTTGTTGATTTTAAATCAGAGGTAATTGTCTAGATGAAGGGAAACACCTATGTTTTGTGCTACAAATGTATGACTTAGACTGTTTCAATTTTTAGGACCCTTTGAGTTGAATTATCCATGTATGAATTATCTCTGAATTATGATGAAACATCATCAATGACTATTATGAATTATAGAAAGTTCGTTTTAATTGTAAGTTGAGAATTTTGCTTGAGGACAAGCAAAAGCTTAAGTGTGGGGGTATTTGATAAACCGAAATAGTAACATATTTTAGGCCCACATTTAGCATACTTTTGGATGATTTATCCCTTTATTTATGTAAAAAGGTGCTCTTAATCCTTTCTTTTCATGTCTTATACTCAGGAAAGCACCCAAGAATAAAAAGAACGAGAAACCGGCTTAAAATGAGACAAATGGGCCAAAGCATGAAATCGACACGGCCTGGACTAAAGCCCACACGGCCGTGCCTCCTCAATGCATTAGAACACGGCCTGATATCGATCTACACGGACGTGTCCTCATTAGAAGTCCGAAGACGGCCTGGCCACGATTCACACGGGCGTGTGCCATGGTTGTGCCTCTGCCGTGGAGAAGAGAAATTTCATTCGGGAAAGGATACTTAGGGGCAAAGAAACCTATTTCAAAAGCCTATAAATACACCCTAAGTATGACCTAAAAAGAGGGGGCCCAAAGCCATCGTTTAGGGGCGTCTTGCTAGGCCAGAGAAGGTAGATTTGTGGGGATTCACTCAGGGATAGCCAGTTGATCCATCTCTAGAAGTCGGAATTCTACTCAAGACGGAGGATTTCTTCTTCAATTCCTTCAGGGAGTTTTAGGGATTTCTTATGTTTTGTTTTATCTTTTCTTCTGAGATATTTTTCTTTACTATTATGAACTAAAATGAAACCTAGATGAATCTTGTTATTGTTTTCTGAACTATATGATAAATACTTGATTTGTTCTTAATTATGTGTGCTTAATTCTTGTGTTGATATTTTGCGGATATTAATTCAAGTCGAATGTGCTTAGGTGGTGGAGCAAAAGTCCCTGCTTAAGAGTAGATCTAGCATAATTAAGCGGAGTTGATCGCACGCCTAGAGATAGGGTGACGAGATTTTGCCAGATTAGGGTGAAACCTAATATGGGAATCCATAGATTGATTTACTGCTATTCTAGGGGGTTATTAATGGGAAAGCGATTTCAATTAATTATCCTATGATTAGATGTTATTCGCCTCGAGAGAGGGTTTAATATACGTTAGGGAGTCTTACGGATCAAGTCAAGTGAATACATCGTCTGGTTCAGAGTTAGATAACAAGTGAAGTCTAGGTGGATTCTTCCTTGGGTGTCGTCTTAATCAACTGAGTTTTTCCCATGTTATTCTCCCAATTTCATTCTTCTTTGTCTTAGAATTTTTAGTTTAATAGTTAATTAATTTAGACTAGATAAACAACTTCATTTATTTTAGGCTAAATAATAGAAAGAAAGTTAGTATTAGTACTTTTAGTTCCTTTGGGTTCGACAATCCGGTCTTGCCTAAGCTATACTACTGTTCGATGGGTGCACTTGCCTCAATCGTTGTCATAGTTAGTTTCCAGGTTTGATCATTCTCTTTATAAATTTTAAAACTCTGACTTCACAGCGATCAATACTTATGAACAAAAATTATTTCTGAACATTCACTTATTTCAGCATACTTAAGTAAAAGGATTGAAACATATTTTAAGATTTATGCGAAATGCCTTATCCCCCTTTAAAAAGAAGCAATGTCCTTATTGCAAAAATAAAGTAATGAATGAAAACTGAACACCAGGTAGGATTGCAAGAAAAGAGAGGTGAGACATTAAAACTGCTTAAGTACCAAGTCTTTCTAACAATCCAATCCTAGACATGCTCATTCCCATTACCATATCACTTTATTTTTTTTCTATTGAAGAAGCATTGAGCTTATATTATTCATGCTTGCTTTTTATTATGCGAAAGCAAAATTCTAACTAAGAAACAAAAATAAACACATAAAAAGAAATAAAAACTAAAGGAAAAGAATTCCCCCCCTTTTTATTTATTTGACTCATCCTCCTCGTCTTCCTCCTTTACTGCTTCGTCCTTGCTTTCTTTATCATCTTCCTTCCATGAATCAGAGATATAATTTGGGAACTCAGGAACAAAATAATTAGAGATGTTTTTAGAAGTATTTCTTACAAAATTATCTCTATCTTTTGCATATTTCCAATAAGTTTGTTGTTGATTATGCATAAACTTCATCATATCCATCATAGTTGACAGTTCTAATTTCTTTACAGTGTTTGAAGAAGTGGTATAACACCCCTTACCCGTGTTCGACGCTGGAATAGGGTACGAGGTGTTACCTAACTGAAACACATACTAACATACATTTCCCGTCATAAAAGTTCGTTCGAGTTTAAAACTTTTCAAACTTTGTCTTAAAATCCCTAATATGAGCCTACGATGCCCATAACACACTTTAAAAACTGTTCGGGACAAACTGAGTTCTTTCGAAAAACTTTGGAAAATGTCACTAATAACAGGGGCACACGCCCATGTGGATGGGCGACACGCCCGTGTGACTTAATAACATGGCCATGTTGAAGGACCGTGTAACTCACACGACCTCAACATATAGGGACACACCCATGTCCTGTGTCCGTGTGGATTTATTTCACAATTCGAACCTACCGGGTTTTCACATGGCCTGGCACATGCCCGTGTCCATGGCCCATGTCCCTCACACGGAAATGGCACGCCCGTGTCTCAGCCCATGTGCAAAATCCTTGACATTCTGTTTCTAACGTCAGCAACAATTTAGGGTCACACGGCCAAGGCACACGCCCGTGTGCTATGCCGTGTAGAAATTCTAAATTTCACGTTAAAGGTGCAGACTTTACACGGCCTGGGCACATGCCCATGTCCTATGGTCATGTCTTCTACACGGTTGAGACACACGGCCATGCCTCAACCTGTGTGGTTTCTACTGGGCATTCTGTTTTACCAAATTAAGGTGCAGGGGAACACACGGCCGGACTACACGCCCATGGGGCAGACTGTGTGTCACACACGGCCTAGACACATGCTTGTATGTCTACCCGTGTGGACAAAAACAATGCTATTTACCAAGCCCTTTCTGCCACCCTTACTCGCACCAACATAAGCCACATCAAATAACCTACTCATTCATGCATTAACCTACCAAATACTCAACAATGCATTTTGTACATTCATGAAAAACAACATCATTTTCATATATCAATAATGAGTAATCATTTTCATATATCAATAATGAGTAATAGCCATCATCCATGGCCTTATACAAAATGAATCAATCTTCAAGACAAGCCAACACATTTGGCCAAAACAATATGACACTTGACAAAGACCAAGTCCCTATACATGCCATACTCAAAATGATAAATCTAACTATACCAAATGTTTAGATTGATAGTGTGATCGAGCCTCTGACATCCTTTGATCCCCGAGCTAGCTTGGCGATACTATAAGAAAATGGAAAGAAAAGGGAGTAAGCATAAAGCTTAGTAAGTCGCATGTAAATAATTAACAACAATTACCATACATTATTATACTCATTACATAGTATAAACTCGCACATAATTCTCAAATGATTTTAAGGCATAACTTACTCATTTTCATCCTTACTAAACACACAACATAAATCGAGTTCATTTCTAATGAATTTCGTGTAGGTACATGTATCACTTACAACATAGTCGTAATTTTTCTTACTTTTGACACAGGCTTTAAATTACCCGTTGAACTAGTTGGAATACCAAAGGATACTCGACAAGCCTCACACAAGAGAGTACGATGTTGATGCCATGTCCCAAACATGGTCTTACACTAGCTCTCGTCTCAATGCCGATGCCATGTCCCAGACATGGTCTTACACTGGCTCTCATATTTTGGCCGACGCCATGTCCCGGACATGGTCTTACACTAGCACACATATCATCGCCGATGCCATGTCCCAGACATGGTCTTACACTAGCAAACATATCAACCAAATGTCATGGCTTGGATATCCAATCTATTCCTAAGGTTCAACCGGGAGCATACCACATCAAATTTGCCTTGTATATTTATAACAATAATCAAACATTTTATGCAATATCAAATGTTTAATGAATAATAACAATAGAGTTGTATTATTTACGTATAACTTACCTCGATATACAAAATATGGGCGACTAGTTTGATTTAGTCCACTATTTTGGTTTTCCCCCGGTCTAAGTCTGGATCCCGTTTTTCTTGATCTAAAATGACAAAATTTACTCATTTAATCACCACATTAATCAAAACATTTCAAAATTTCTACTTTGGCAAAATTTTCGTTTTGCCCCTAGACTTTCACAAAATTACTATTTTTCCCCTAGGCTCGTAAAACGATTTTCATCAAATTTCCTCATTAACCATGCCTAGACGAATCTATTTTAAGCTTATAGGAACTCACAATTCCAATTATTTCACACATTTACTACCCATTTTATAACTTTTACAAAATAGTCCTTTTAGGTGTTTTCATGAAAAATCATTTCACAAAAGTTGTTTATTAAACAACCAAGATTCATTTTCTTCCATAAAATTTCAGCAAACAACATTAATGCTCCCATGGAAAAACCCTAGACTTTCAACCATTTTGCAAAATAGTAAGGGTTTCAAAAACACAAAAATCATCAAAAATGACCATCAAGACGACTTACTTGCAAGGATTAAAGGTTGCTGAAATTTTCAAGCTTCCATGGCCCTTTTCTTGAGTGAAAATTGGTGGATAAGAAAGAGAGAATGAAAAAGATGAAAACTTTCTTTTATTTTATCAATTAAGTCACCTAATGCCACCAAACCTTTGACTTTTCAATTTCTTTGTCTCCATGTTCAGCCACTAATCACTTTGGGGTCTATTTATTCAATAAGGACTTCTAATTTAGTGTTCCATAGCTAATTAATACCGTTAGCTATTAAAAGAAATCTTTCGCCTTTTGTGCGATTCTGTCTTTTTTCAAAATTAAGCAAGCAATCGCTAAAATTAATTCACCAAAATTTTCAAACACTCATATAATCATGCTATAACACGTAAAATAATATATAAAAAAATAATTTCTCCAACCTCAGATTTGTGGTCTCGAAACCACTATTCTGACTAGTCCCAAAATTGGGCTATTACAATTCTCCCCTTTAGGGATTTTCGTCCCCAAAAATTTTACCAGTGAAAAGGTTTGGGTATTGCTCTCTCATAGTCTCCTCGGGCTCCTATGTAGCCTCTTCAACCCCATGTCTATGCCATAGTACTTTCACGAGTGCTACACTTTTATTTCTCAATTGCTTAACCTCTCGATCTAAAATCTTAACCGGCTCTTCACCATAGGTCATATCTGGTTGAATTTCAACCTCTGCTGGTGAAATAACGTGTGAAGGGTCAGAACGATAACGGCGTAACATAGACACATAGAAAACATCATGGATCTTCTCTAACTCAGACGGTAAAGCTAATCGGTATGCTACCGGTCCAATTCTCTCAGTCACCTCATAAGGTCCAATAAAACGTGGACTTAATTTGCCTTTCTTACCAAATCTGAGGACTTTCTTCCACGGAGATACTTTCAAGAACACCTTATCACCGACTTGAAACTCAATTTCTTTTTGTTTCAAATCCGCGTAGGATTTTTGTCTATCCGAAGCGGCCTTGAAACAGTCACGAATTGTCTTTACTTTCTCTTCGATCTCTTTGACTAAGTCAACCCCGTGAATCTGATTTTCTCTGAGTTAGGTCCAATACAAGGGCGTTCAGAACTTACGCCCATACAAAGCCTCATAAGGCGCCATTTTCAAACTCGACTGATAACTATTGTTATAGGCAAACTCCACCAACGGTAAGTACCTTTCCCAACTGCCTTGGAACTCAAGAACACAACACCGCAATATATCTTCAAGAATCTGAATTACTCTTTCCAACTGACCGTCGGATTGCGAGTGGAAAGCAGTACTAAAATTCAGTTTTGTCCCCAATGCTTCTTGTAACATTTTCCAAAATCGTGATGTGAACCTCGGATCTCTATCTGAAATGATCGATAAAGGTACTCCATGAAGTCTCACAATTTCATAAACATATAAATCGGCCAATTTCTCAAGTGGATAATCGGTACGCACCGGTATAAAATGAGCCGACTTAGTTAGCCTATCAACCACAACCGAACAACATCTTTCTTCTTTGGCGTCAACGGCAATCCCGACACAAAATCCATGGTAATACGGTCCCATTTCCACTCGAGAACCATCACGGGCTGAAGTAAACCCGAAGGTACTTGGTGTTTGGCTTTCATGTAACACCCCAAACCCGGTCAAAACGTTACAACCAGATCCGGCATGTCACATAAAAGGGTTGTTTAAAAATTACGCGTTTGTTAAAAATTTCGAGTTTAATTATGTATTCGCTTATTATCCTTTTGTTAACATTTTGGAAAACGGTTATTAAGGGTTTAGAAAAATCCTGTATTAAACATTTAAGAATAATAGGCAGTATCATATTAAAAGCTAAACCAAATAAAATACCAAATTTAAAGTTAAAGCGGCCTTATTAAAAATATTAACCCAAGTTAAAAATAAGTAAAATACTAAAGTCCGTAATCGCTCGTAGTGTGGCCACCTCCGAGTCCTCGAAGACGTTGAACCGCCACCGAGGATTACCTAAGAAAAATTAAAAGAGGGGTGAGTTTACTTAAAACTCGAGTGTGTAATTCCTTACGAACAAAATCTGTAAGAACATGCATCAAAACAATTCGGGCCCAAGCCCATTAAAGTAACGGTGGTAATTGGGAATTAGCCTAAAATAGCCTCGAGTTAGGCCTTAACCCAAGTCAAATGTCACATGTCATACATATAAATCGGGGCCTAAGCCCATCTCGATAATATAATCCGGATATGCAATGCGTTAATGCCCATACCAACCCCGCACTCCGCCTCTCTGTCCAACCCTACACTCTGTGGGGATTTAATCGACCCACCCATCCCTACACTCCATATGTAGCACCGCCATGCACTAACATTATCGGTGCGGCAAAGATGGTGCGCTCGGTGGCTAAAAAGCCTTGATAGCGGTATTACAATTGGCACAAAGCCATCGATGATTGTATTATATTTGGCACATAGCCATCAATGACGGTAATATAATCGGCACGACCTTGGGTAAATATGATCGACACGAGTCATCAATATATAAGTTAGGCACATAGCCACGGTAAATACGATTGGCACAAAGCCATAATATCGGCACAAAGCCTTCGGTATTGGCACAAAGCCTTCGGTATTGGCACAAAGCCCATAATTACGGCACGAAGCCATATTAATGGCACACGACCTTGATAACATTATCGGTGCAAGCATGGTCGCTCGGTGGGCTAAAAAGCCTGCGGTGGCTATAAAGCCTTCGGTGGATCCACAGTCGTCAAGTGACCATGCGATCCTATTAGCACTTCCTCTGTATTAATAATCCCAACCCCATGCAATATGTCGTGTATGTCATGCTCAATCATTACACGTGTATGCAAAATGGACATGCTCAGTAACAATTATTTAAACATGTAATAAAAGCATATCAGTTATACAACCACAGACAAATTAGACAACTCATTGCACAAGTCGATCATTTACCTACAAGGGCAAATCAGTCATTTTACCCTATAAGGGTATTTCGGTAATTCCACCCTACAGGGGTAGTTCGGTAATTCTACTCATAACCAATCCATGTAAGCAACGCATCTCAAACATAATCAATCATACAATTAACACATACAACGCTAGTACTACCACGAGGGTACAACGATCATTTTGTTGTGTAGGGGTAAAACGGTAATTTCACAAACTGGGGGTATTTTGATAATTTCGTAAACTAGGGGTATTTCGATAATTTTACAAACTAGGGGTATTTTGGCAATTTTGCAAATCGGGGGTATTTCGGTAATTTCGCGAACCAGGGGTATTTCAGTAATTTTGCAAACTGGGGGTATTTTGGTAATTTCGCAAACCAGGGGTATTTTGGTAATTTTACAAACCAGGGGTATTTCGATAATTTTGCAAACTGGGGGCATTTCGGTAATTTTAACAAACCAGGGGTATTTCGGTAATTTTGCACCTGCAATGGCCTTTCCAAAGGCCTAATGTCGCATCGAGCAACTCAACTACCATTTCTAGTCGTACCGGACTATTGGGCCTAAAACCCGATTTTGGCCCATTCGGGCCCACACGCTCGTGTGGCCCACCTAACACAAATCTAGCCATGTATATGAGATTCACCTAGTCTAGTTCACTATATACTACACCATCATACATTTTATTCAATTGGGCCCACGGGCCCATTGGGCCCACTTCGGCCCATCGTGGCCCAAGCAGCCTCAACCCACAAGAATACTACTGATGGCCTCAACTATTGCGTCGAAGCCCCACACGTGCGTTCGCACGCTCGTGTGGCTACTATTGCCGTAATGGCACTTCAAAGATTTGCCGCTCTACAACTAGAGTAGAGAGAGTTACACACACGATAGGAATTGGTGCTAATCCGCGCTCCCGACCACTCCACGTGCCCAAACGCCAACCAAGGTATCCTTCCTCCTATCATAGAATGCTCTATATATAGCTAGCTTCTCACCTTCCTTCTTTGTATCTTTCCGATGTGGGATCCCTTCGTCAGTAGAGTTTAAATCCAACTCAAACTCTTGCCGTCCAATTCGCAAAATAAATACTCCCTTGCTTTTCATGAGATTTGAACCTGTGCTCCTTCAATAGTTCAACACGCCACTTGCCACCAAGCCACAAGCTCCTCTTGTGTCTTAAACCATGCGCAACTAAATATAAATCTATAGCCAAATTCTAAAGTCCATTTAAAAAGAAAACCAAAATGCAAGAGCCAAGACTTGAACCTTGGACCTCCTTCCTTCCCTGTGGCGTCACTCCCTTGCCTCTTAAGTGGCGTCACTTTGCCACTACACCACACACTCCACTTGTGTCATTTTTTCCACATTTTATTCTTAAAGCCTACCTACTAACTCCCAGGGTTTTTTCACCTAAAACCAAAATTTTCCTAAAGCTCAAGTTTAGTCCCGGGACTTCATAGAAGCCCCCTAACCTTCCAAAATCACTCACCTAATAGGTCCAACAAGCTGTTCTCTTGTTCTCAAAAATTTTAAACGCTACTACGCCCAAGGCCCATTGGGCCCAATTCTCCTAGGCCCAATTTCGGGATGTTACATTTCACTTGCTGACAAATTAAACACTTAGAGACAAACTCTGAGATGTCTATTTTCATTCCCGACCACCAATACATTTTCTTCAAGTCATTATACATTTTCACACTACCCGGATGGATAGACATACAACTGCTATGTGCCTCATGCAGAATTTTTCGAATAAGCTCACCATCTTTGGGTACACAAATTCTGTCTCGAAACATTGAACAGCCATTTGAACCAATCCAAAAGTCTAATTCCATACCCGTCTCGCGCTGAGTTATCTTGGCTTGCAATTCTTTATTACCTTTCTGAGCTTCGCAGAACTCTTGTAAAAACATTGGTTTCGCTCTCAACTCGGCTAAAATCGAACCATCGTCGGTTACTAACAACTGAGTGTTCATAGCCCTCAAGGCAAACAATGACTTCCTACTCAAAGCATCAGCAACCACGTTCACCTTCCCCGGGTGATAGTCGAGCACCAACTCATAATCCTTTATCAATTCTAACCATCTCCGCTGCCATAGGTTTAACTCCTTTTGAGTCATCAAATACTTAAGACTTTTATGGTCAGTGAACACTCGGCATCTCTCGCCATATAAATGGTTTCTCTAAGTCTTCAATGCGAACACTATGGCGGCTAACTCTAAGTCATGAGTCAGATAGTTTTTCTCATGCAGCTTTAGTTGTCTCGAGGCATATGCTATTACCTTGCCTTCTTGCATAAGCACACACCCCAATCCATTTAAGGATGCATCGCTATACACCACAAATTCCTTTCTCGATTTCGGTTGCACTAAAACTGGGGTTTCAGTCAACAATGCTTTTAGTTTCTCAAAACTCTGTTGGCATTTCTCTATCCATTCGAACTTGACATCTTTCTATAGCAACCTCGTCATCGGTGTAGCAATCATGGAGAATCCTTTAACAAACCGTCTGTAGTATCACGCTAAGCCCAAAAAGCTTCTAATCTCTGGTACATTCCTCGGCGGTTTCCAACTAACGATAGCCGATATCTTACTTGAGTCAACTCTAATTCCATCGCCCGACACGATGTGTCCGAAGAATCCGACTTCTTGAAGCCAAAATTCACTTTTGCTAAACTTAGCATACAACTTCTTATCTCTTAAAGTCTGCAAAATAGTTCTCAAATGCTCCGCGTGCTTACTCTCATCACGAGAATAAATTAATATATCATCGATAAAAACAACAACGAACTTATCCAAGTACGGTCGGAAAATACGATTCATTAAATCCATAAATACTACAGGAGCATTCGTTAAGCCAAAGGGCATGACGAGGAACTAATAATGGCCATACCTTGTCCAAAATGCAGTTTTCAGTACATCTTGTTCCTTAACTCTCAACTGGTAATAACCGGACCTCAGGTCTATCTTAGAAAACACTGTGGCTCCTTTCAATTGGTCAAACAAATCATCGATCCTTGGCAAAGGATACTTGTTCTTAACTGTAACCTTGTTGAGTTGTCGGTAGTCTATACATAATCTCATCGACCCATCTTTCTTTTTCACAAAAAGTACCGGAGCACCCCATGGAGAATAACTCGGTCTCGCAAAACCCTTATCCGTTAACTCTTGTAGCTGAACCTTTAGCTCTTTTAACTCCAACGGTGCCATCCTATACGGGGAAACCGAAATAGGTGCCGTACCAGGGACTAACTCGATATCAAACTCAACTTCCCTAGTTGGAGGCAATCCAGGCAACTCTTCCGGAAACACATCCAGGTAATCACATACCACAGGTACGGACTCAATCTTTACTTCTGACTCTTGGGTATTCAACACAAATGCAAGATAGGACTCATACCCTTTTCTCATGTATTTCTCAACAGTCATAGAAGAAATCAGTACAGGTAAGCTATCCAGTTCACATAATTCAACTTGAATAATATCCCCATTTTCACTTTTCAGTTCAATAAATTTTCTTCCACAATTTACTATCACATCATGAGCAGTTAACCAATCCATGCCAAGAATCACGTCAAAGTCATCAAACGGTAACAACATGAGGTTAGCCGGAAAACAATGACCTCTAATTGTCAAGGGACAATTTCTACATATTCGATTAACTAACACATGCTTGCCTAATGGGTTTGACAGTTTTATCACAAATTCTGTAGACTCAACAGGCATATTCATGCTAGACACTAATTTCACACAAGCATATGAATGGGTAGACCCCAGATCAATCAAAGCAACAACAGAGATATCATGAAGAGAAAAAGTACCCGTAAGCAAATCTAGGGATGAAGCCTCTTCGCGAGCGTGAATGGCATAAGTCCTTGCAGGAGCTTTACCCTCTGATGTCACAGTGAAATCTCTAGGTGCACCTCTACTGCTAGCCCCACTTCTCGGGTTCTTTTGTGGTCTACCTCTAGAAGGAGCATTACTCGCTCGCACATCTTGCTTTTTGTCTTTCTCATCCATCTCTGGACAGTTTTGAATGAAGTGGTCTGGTGAACCACACTTGAAACAGCCTCTTTCATTTCCTCGACACTCACCGAAATGTCGTCTACCATACTGCGAACACTCCGGTTTATTTGGTCGAGCACTACCAACACTCACAATAGAAGTGGTCTGAGCCTTAGAAATCGAATACTGCTTACTCCTATTTCTGTTTGAGAATCCAACTAAAGCATTGGATCGAGTAGTAAACTCTCTCAATTTCTTGGATGAGGATTGAAATGATTTTCCCAACTGTCTTTTCTTCGAGTTACGAGACTCGATTTTAGCTTTTCTTTTCTCTTTGGCCAATTCTTCGGCCTTGTACGCTCTCTCAACAAGCACCACAAACTCGTTTAATTCCAGGATGCCAACTAATAGTCGGATATCTTCATTTAATCCAACCTCAAACCTTTTACACATGATAGCTTCAGTGGATACGCACTCCCGAGCGTATTTGCAAAGCCTTACAAACTAACGTTCATACTCGGTTACCGTCATTCGGCCTTATTTTAGCTCAAGGAATTCCTTTCTTTTCTGATCGATAAACCTCTGGCTGATATACTTTTTACGGAACTCTTCCTGGAAGAATTCCCAAGTTATCCTCTCCCTCGATACAACTGACACAAGGGTGTTCCACTATTGGAAGGCCGAGTCTCGTAGGAGTGACACAACACACTTCATACACTCCTCAGGTGTGCAAGACAATTCATCGAATACCCTAATGGTATTTTCTAGCCAGAACTCTGCCCTTTCTGGGTCATCATCTATATTCGCTCGAAATTCATCGGCCCCTTGCTTTCAAATTCTATCTACCGGAGGTTTTTCCCTTCTAATCATTTCCACTACTTGGAGAGTTGTAGGGGCAGGCTGGGGAATTGGAGGGGTGGAGGGGGTGGAGCGTTCGGGTTTGCACGAACAAACTTTGAATACCAGACATTCATCATATAGAGGAAGGCTTCTCTAGCCTCTCTGCCCTGACTCAGTGTTACGGGCCCACTTTCGACTGGTGCGGTCCCTTCTGCAGGAGCCGGCACATTACTTTCAATATCATCCGCCACTGCTCTGTTAGGATCCATTTACTATATAAAAAAACACATTTTAAATTGTCAGGTTTCGTCAAACTATCATAATTCATATATGGCATGTATAGCTAGACACGTACACACGCTAGGTTAGTCCGAGAATCGACTAAACCATAACTCTGATACCATTAAATGTAACACCCCTTACCCGTGTTCGATACCGGAACAGGGTATGAGGCGTTACCTAACTCAAACACATACTAACATACATTTCCCGTCATAAAAGTTCGTTCGAATTTAAAACTTTTCAAACTTTGTCTTAAAATCCCTAATATGAGCCAACGAGGCCCAAAACACACTTTAGAAACGGTTCGGGACCAAACCGAGTTCTTTAGAAATACTTTGGAAAATGTAACTAATAACAGGGGCACACGCCCGTATGGATGGGCAACACGCCCGTGTGACTTAATAACATGGCCATGTTGAAAGACCGTACAACTCACACGACCTCAGCATATAGGGACACACCCGTGTCCCATGTCCGTATGGATTTATTTCTCAATACAAACCTACAGGGGTTTTCACATAGCCTAGCATACGCCAGTGTCCATGGCCCGTGTCCCTCACACGGCAATGACACGCCCGTGTCTCGGCCCGTGTGCAAAAACCTTGACATTTTATTTCTGACGTCAGCAACAATTTAGGGTCACACGGCCAAGGCACATGCCCATGTGCTAAGCCGGGTAGAAATTCTAAATTTCACGTTCAAGGTGCAGACTTTACACGGCCTGGGCACATGCCCATGTCCTATGGCCGTGTCTTCTACACGATTGAGACACACGGCCGTGCCTCAGCCCGTGTGGTTACTACTGGGCATTTTGTTTTACCAAATTAAGGTGCAGGGGAACACACGGTCGGACTACACGCCGATGGGGCAAACCGTGTGTCACACATGCCCGTGTGTCTACCCGTGTGGACAAAAACAAGGCTATTTACCAAGCCCTTTTCTGCCACCCTTACTTGCACCAACATAAGCCACATCAAATAATCTACTCATTCCTGCATTAACCTACAAAATACTCAACCATGCATTTTGCACATTCATGAAAAACATCATCATTTTCATATATCAATAATGAGTAATAGCCATCATCCATGGCCTTATACAAAATGAATCAATCTTCAAGACAAGCCAACACATTTGGCCAAAACAATATGACACTTGACAAAGACCAAGTCCTTATACATGCCATACTCAAAATGATAAATCTAACTATACCAAATGTTCAGATTGATAGTGTGATCGATCCTCTGATGTCCTTTGATCCCCGAGCTAGCTCGGCGATACTATAAGAAAATAGAAAGGAAAGGGAGTAAGCATAAAGCTTAGTAAGTCGCTTGTAAATAATTAACAACAGTTACCATACATTATTATACTCATAACATAGTATAAACTCGCACATAATTCTTAAATGATTCTAAGGCATAACTTACTCATTTTCATCCTTATTAAACACACAACATAAATCGAGCTCATTTCTCATGAATTTCGTGTAGGCACCTGTATCACTTACAACATAGTCGTAATTTTTCTTACTTTTGACTCAAGCTTTAAATTACCCGTTGAACCAGTTGGAATACCAAAGGATACTCGACAAGCCTCACACAATAGAGTACGATGCCGATGCCATGTCCCAGACATGGTCTTACACTGGCTCACATATCGAGGTCGATGCCATGTCCCATACATGGTCTTACACTAGCTCTCGTCTCAATGCCGATGCCATGTCCTAGACATGGTCTTACACTAGCTCTCGTATTGTGGCCGACGCCATGTCCCAGACATGGTCTTACACTAGCACACATATCATCGCCGATGCCATGTCCCAGACATGGTCTTACACTGGCTTTCATAATGTGGCCGATGCCATGTCCCAAACATGGTCTTACACTAGCACACATATCAACCAAATGTCATGGCTTGGATATCCAATCTATTCCTAAGGTTCAACCGGGAGTATACCACATCAAATTTTGTCCTGCATATTTATAACAATAATCAAACATTTTATGCAATATCAATTGTTTAGTGCATAATAAAAATACAGTTGTATTATTTACGCACAACTTACCTCGGTATACAAAATATGGGCGACTAGTTCGATTTAGTCCACTATTTTGGTTTTCCCCCGGTCTATGTCCAGATCCCGTTTTTCTTGATCTATAATGACAAAATTTACTCATTTAATCACCACACTAATCAAAACATTTCAAAATTTCTACTTTGGCAAAATTTTCGTTTTGCCTCTAGACTTTCATAAAATTATTATTTTTCCCCTAGGCTCGTAAAACGATTTTTATCAAATTTCCTCATTAACCATGCCTAGCCGAATCTATTTTAAGCTTATAGCAACTCACAATTCCAATTATTTCACACATTTACTACCCATTTTATAACTTTTACAAAATAGTCCTTTTAGGTGTTTTCATGAAAAATCCTTTCACAAAAGTTGTTTATTAAACAACCAAGATTCATTTTCTTCCATAAAAATTCAACAAACAACATTAATGCTCCCATGGTAAAACCCTAGACTTTCAACCATTTTGCAAAATAGTCCCCTCATTAACTAGATTAAGATATAAGGGTTTCAAAAACACAAAAATCATCAAAAATGACCATCAAGATGACTTACTTGCAAGGATTAAAGGTTGCCAAAATTTTCAAGCTTCCATGGCCCTTTTCTTGAGTGAAAATTGGTGGAGAATAAAGAGAGAATGAAAAAGATGAAAACTTTCTTTTATTTTATCAATTAAGTCACCTAATACCACCAAACCTTTAACTTTTCAATTTCTTAGTCTCCATGTTCAGCCACTAATCACTTTGGGGTCTATTTATTCAATAAGGACTTCTAATTTAGTGTTCCATAGATAATTAATACCCTTAGCTGTTAAAACAAAACTTCTGCCTTTTGTGCGATTCAGTCCTTTTTCAAAATTAAGCAAGCAATCGCTAAAATTAATTCACCAAAATTTTCAAACACTCATATAATCATGCTATAACACATAAAATAATATATAAAAAAATAATTTCTCCAACCCCGGATTTGTGGTCTCGAAACCACTATTTCGACTAGCCCCAAAATTGGGCTGTTACAAGTGGGCATTGGAATAGTCAACTTAGGATCAATACTTGGTTCAAATGGCTCATAAACATTTGGCTCATCTCTTGGTTCAAAAACTTCTGGTTCCTTTATTGATTCAGGTTCATTCTGTTCTTCCTCTGATTCTATCTCTTCTGTTTCAGTAACTGAGTTAGCTTTAGTTTTAGATTTGTTCGATGACTCATCGATTTCTAGTTCTGTCAGCTCACTTGGTTCAATTGGGTTTAGTTCATGAAAATTTTTCACTAACCTTTCATGATCACTAGCTGTGATGCAAACTTGAACATACCGGCCCTTCAGGATTACTTTTGTCTTAACTTGGGCCCTTATACAAAGTGAAATTATCAAGGGTGGGCCGTAAGCACTTCCAGTCTTCTTTCTGGCACAATCATGGATCTCCCTTAGAATGATCTTCCTAACATTGATAGACCTTTCTGTCATAAGTGCATACAACAAAAGAATTCGTTCCATCGAGATGCTGGAACTGTGTTTGATAGACATGAAACCATATTGAACAAAGTAAAACCATACCTTAGCCAACGACTTTAAATATTCCCTTCAGCAAGAATGACTACCATACTTCCTTATAATCCATTGGGATCCCGGATTTGTCACAACATTAAATATTTGTTGAAGAAAATCCCAATTTATATTTGTCATCATGGAAAAGTACTCATCTTCTTCAACATTCGGTAGGTTAAACAAATCATTAATGGACTTAAAAGTTAGGGGTACCTTTTTTTGCCAACGATAACTTTAGTAGCATCTGGCTTAGTCAAATTGGCATAGAACTCTCGAACTAACTTCTCATCGGGTAATAATTGTGTATTGCAAAAATAATTCCAATTGAGGGCATCAATTGTCTTTCGAATCAGCAAAGGCACAACCATCTTATCATTACTTTTCAGGTTGAAACCTTTTTTTCGGCATCATAGGTTGATTCTTAAAGATTGATTCAAACCTCTCTTTCACTTCTTCATATTGAATCACAATGCTATTTTCGGCAGAGATCTTAGAAGTTAGGGGTACCTTCTTCTTGCCAACAAGAACTTCAGTAGCATCTGGCTTAGTAAATTTGGCATAGAACTCTCAAACTAACTCCTCATCGGGTAATCATTGTGCATCGCAAAAATAATTCCAATTGAGGGCATCAAACGTCTTTCGAGTCAGCATAGGCACAACCATCTTATCAGTGCTTTCCAAGTTGAAACCTTTTTCCTGCATCATAGGTTGATTCTTGAAGATTGAATCAAACCTCTCTTTCACTTATTCATCTTGAATCACAACGGTATTTTCGGCAGAGGCTTGGAAGATATAGTTCTTTTGTGAGATGTGGACATTTTTTCTTGAAAATTAAGCAAAATTTCGGCACAAGGAAGGGAGAAGAATTGACAATGGGTTGAGAGTAAGGTTTTAAGGTGGTGATCAGTTTGCGGTGACGATAGGCGTGCAACAACGATAAGAATGGAACGGCGGAAGGGTTACTTCGGCAAAATTCGTGTGGCAGTAGTACTAGGGGTTTGCGATAAGGAAAAAATTTGGGGAGAAATTTTGGGATTTAGGCCCACGACTAAGAGGGAAAAGAATGAGTGGTTTAGGGTTTAATCTAATGGCTTAAAGGGCTGTGAAAATTATAAAGGTAGAGAGGGGTTTATATAGTGGTAAATTAGGGTAATTTTGTAGCTAAAATTTAGCTAATTTAAGGTGACTTGGGAGGCAAGTATAGATGGTGGTGGCAAAATTAGGGTTTTGGAGAACCCTATGGACAGCAAAAATGGGTAAATTTCTCATCTTTACTGTTCTGGCCTTAAGCCCAAACTGTATTTACAAACTAGACTGCTTAAAAATAAATAAACTGGTTAGTACTTGGGCCAATTTGACCCCTTTTATTAAACATAAACAAATTAAAGTTAAATTAAAATTAAAGGAAAATATAAAAATTAAAAGAAAATAAAAAAACTAAAAATAAAAAATTAATTAGAAATTTTCTTCTAAAAAATTACATTAAATTAATTCCTAGGAAAGGTTGGAGGGGTCACAACGATCCCGCTTAAGTTCTGATCTCCTTAGATAGAATTAATTAAATGTACTAATTTAAGAAAATGATTTCTAACTTTTTATTAAAAAGTAAAATCATGAAAAATTAAGAGTCTAATAATTTGAACGAGGTTTTAATTCGCTCAACTTCACCATCCCAATAGTGCTTGAGACGTTGACCATTAACTTTAAACGTACCTCCATAGTTTTTGTACAATTCTATAGCTCCATATGAATAAACTTTTTGGATGGTATAAGGTATTTTCCATCGAGATTTGAGCTTTCTTGAAAATAACCTTAGCCTTGAATTAAACAACAACACTTTCTGATCTTCTCTGAACTCACTAGGTTGAATATGACTATCATGCCAGCTCTTATATTTTTCTTTAAACATCTTGGCATTCTTGTACAAAAATAACCTCAACTCCTCCAACTCATCGAGTTGTGACATCCTTCTCTCACTAGCTTACTTAAGATAAAAATTCAATTGCTTCAAAGCCTAATGAGCTTTATTCTCTAATTCAAGCGGCAAATGACATGCCTTTCCAAAAACTAGCTGATAGGGAGTCATTCCTAACGTTGTCTTAAAAGTAGTTTGATAGGACCAGAGTGCATCATCGAGCCTTCGAGACCAATCTATTCTATTAGGTCGTACTACTCTTTCAAGAATACCGTTGATTTCTCGATTCACCCTTTCAACTTGCCCATTCGATTGTGGGTGATAGGCAGTAGCAATCTTATGTTTCACATCATACTTGTCAAGTAACCACTTAAGCCACTTATTTACAAAGTGAGATCCTTCATCGCTAATTATAGCTCTAGGAGTCCCAAACCGTGTAAATACATGCTTATTTAGGAATCGCATGACTACCTTAGCGCCATTAGTTGGGTATGCCTTGGCTTCAACCCACTTGGACACATAGTCCACAGCTACCAAGATATACTTGTTCCCATAGGGAGAAGGAAACAATCCTAAGAAATCAATGCCCCATACATCAGAAACTTCTATCTCTAAAATATTTTTCAAGGGCATCTCGCTCCTTCTTGATATGTTTCTGGTTCTTTAGCATCTATCGCAGTTTCTCACATATGCATAAGCATCTTTGAACAATATAGGCCAAAAGAACCCAGTTTGTAAAATCTTTGCTGCTGTACGTGAACCACCAAAGTGTTCCCCACTCAGAGATGAATTACAATGGTACGTCATTTCTCGAGGAATTATTCCACATGCTATGTAATTGACAAAATCAGAAAACCAAGGTGTTTCATGGATTTGTCTTACCTTGAAGATATGCTCATCAGGAAAATTCTCATTAATTGGAATAAATGAAAAAGTTACCTCATTTTGTTCCAACCTTGACAGATGATCGGCTACTTAATTTTCAACACCTTTTCTGTCTTGGATCTCAAGGTCAAATTCTTAGAGTAAAAGTATCCATCGAATTCTCGGTTTAGCATCTTTCTTCGTGAGTAAGTACTTAATGGCAGCATGATCGGTAAATACTATAACTTTGGTACCTATAATATATGAAAGGAACTTGTCAATAGCAAAAACTATAGCAAAGAGTTCTTTTTCAATTACCGTATAATTGATCTGGGCTCTTGTCCACGTTTTGCTTGCATAGTAGATAGGGTGAAACACTTGGTTCCTTTATTAGCCCATCACAGCTCTAACAGTGAAATTGCTTGCATCACACATCAACTCAAAAGGTGAGTTCCAATTAGGTGTAACAATTATTGAGGCTGGAATTAACTGGCTTTTTAATTTCTCAAAAGCTTCTAAACATGCTTTATTAAAATAAAAAACAATATCCTTTTCTAAAAGCATACAAAAAGGTTTAGAAATTTTTGAAAAATCCTTAATAAATCTATGAAAAAAATTAGCATGGCCTAAGAAACATCTTGTAACACCCCAAACCCGACCCAAACACCACGATCGGATCTGGCATGTCACTAAGAAGATTTAGTAAAACGTGTCGCATCTTTTTTTAAAACGTAAAAAACGTTGGTTGAGTCTAAACATTTATACCGGAAAACTTAATAATTTGATACTTTATATAAGATATAAATTCTACATGATGCCTTTATGAATTACAAACCGAAACTTAGTACATGCCCTGGTTTCAATTTTATCGGATAATTCAAGTGTCTGAAAGTAAAGCCCAAAAATCGAAAATATAACACTAATGGCCCATGGCCTTATTACAATGAATTAATGAACCAAGGTAACTGAAAATTTTAAGCATAATAATTTTAACAAGCCCTTTTTCTAAATCAAATAAACTCTTGCATGGCCACCTTGTGCTCCTCTCCAGCCCAGTCCGATGTACTAGGTGTCACCTGGAAAAAAAATGTTAAACAACGGGGTGAGTCACGAGACTCAGTGTGCAACCCTCCTGCACCATCAGGTTGGGCCTTAGCCCATAGAACAGAATACCAAAATATCACATATTAGAATTAAGAAAAGGCCATCCCAAACCTAGATCCATCCGCTACACACCACCCTTTCCTGCCAATCACACCATTGGGGATTTCTACAATCACCCTCACCGCTACACACCACCGATGGCAGTCATGCTGCAGTTAGCTGCTCATTGTCAGATTTGTGACATAGTCACTGAAGCAGTGATCGTGGCGAGCCACTACAATGATCGTGGCGAGAGCCACCGCACGAACACTTCCCCTTTCATCAATCACCCAACCCCGTGCATACATAGAAATCGGCATACATACAAAACATATCATCTCAATAGAAACATTCACTTATGAATGACAGAAATCACTAACCTGGTGATTCGCCTTTACCCTCCACGGGTTTTCAACAACCATTCCGGGATTTCGGCATTTAACAGAATATAGACAGATTCATGCATATATATATCAGACAACAAAGATGGTGTGAGAAATTACACACCTGATTACGCTTAATGCTATGCTATCGAAATTGATTCTTTCCCTAGCCGAAATCATGATTATCAGATCACTATGCCGTCGGTCAAAGACTTCACTTTAAGAGATTGATTTGAGTAACCACCCAACAAGGTTAAATGTCAGATTGGAGATAAACCGATTTAATAAAACGACAAAGATAAATCTCCTTACCTAAATTGATTGAATCCCGAAAGTAGTATAATTCGAGTGCTACCGATTAGAATCCTAGGCGATTAAATTTCCTTCAAATCCCAGGATGCCGCCCATGAAAGAAAACACAAGATCAGTTCACCATGTAACCATTCGGCTATGGTCTCTAAAAGCTGGAGAAGATTGGAAAAATATAGCACAATCGACACTTACCTCTACAGAAGGTTTCGGCTACCCCTTTGCAGAAAGATTCGGCAATCACATAAGAAGATCAAAGCGTAGAAGATTAGAGATCTAGGAATTTCGACTTTTAAGAAAATCCCGAAAAAGATGAACAAGAAGAATGTTGTCTTACAAGGGATATTCGGCCAATATGTTTGAAAGAGAAGAGACAGAAAATAATGATGTTTTGGTGATTGATGAGACTTGAGAGGTTTTGACTAGAAGGAAAAGAAAAGAAAGTGGGGAGGAGAATGAAGTGATGATTTGTGAGAAAAGAAAAAGATGACAAGAACTCGGTGAGGCAAATTTTTGGCACACTCCTTGCCTATACTAAACCGATTCTTCTCCCTCTCTTGTGTTTGATTTTCGGCCAACACTAGCCTCCCAGATAGATCCTCATCCTATCCCTTATCTTTCTCAAAACACCCATCCAAAGTGTCCTACATCACACCACTTCCTCCCTCCTTTATCTGAATAATATCACATTGTAACACCCCAAACCCGGTCAACACACCACGACCGAATCTGGCATGTTACAGAGTGAAAATGTTTTGAAGAAAATAGTTTGACAGTTTATTTCTAGCGAAAATATGAGTTTAGAAGAAACCCGTGTTGAGTGTTGTCGAAATCGTTGTTGTATTGCTTTAAAACCGGATACAATTCTTTTTTTTTTAAAACTCGTTTGTCGTTCTTAACTTTTCAAGTCCGTTAAAATCCCGAGTGAATTGAACCTAGTTAATTCAAAACCGTTTGTACTTGAGCTTGGAAAAACTTAAGTTTGAAAATCATTTAAGTTAACTTTGTAATCACCTTGTGAATGTTGTTACCCGATGGTAATGTTTAGAAAACCCATTGCGTAATATAATTTAGAAAACTTCGATCTTCAAGTTATCAAAACATGTCAAGTAGTTTACTTAGCAATACTTGAAATCCAATCTAAGCAGTCAAAATAATCGCAAATTATAGTTTAATGGCCTTATTACAAACCCCAAATAAAACCGAAATTTAAAATAAAGTACCCAAGTCGAAAGTCACTGTGAAACCAAAACAATTTCGCATGGCCACCCCGAGTCCACCCGGCTCCCCATCCGCGACCTACGAGTCACTGAAAAAGATAAGGAAGAGGCGAGTCACCAAGACTCGGTGCATAATCCCCTCCCAATTATAGCGACATTCTTACACAAGTCATAATCAAGCAAACATATCATGCACCCAAACCTAGCCATCCACAACTCCTTTTTCTACCCGTGTGGTACCAAACCATTGGTGGTGCCAAACCACTGGTGACCCAAATTCAACGATATCAATAATAATGTGGTGCCAAACCACTTTGGTGACCCAAAGTCACGAATAATCCAATTGTGGGGCCAACCCGTTGTGATACCAAATCACTTTGGCGACAATCCCGTTCTATCAAATGTGGGGCCAACCCTTTGTGGTGCTAAGCCACTAGGACGAGTCGCTATGAGGTGCCAAACCTCTGGTGACCCAAAGTCGAAATCAGCTGTGGTACCAAACCTTTGGTGGTGCCAAACCACCGTGACCCAAAGTCACGAAATCAATCTGTGGTACCAAACCCTTTGGTGGTGCCAAACCACCTAGTGACCCAAAGTCACAGATATCAATCTTCCCCCTCCTCTCATATCACCCACAATAATGCACATGCATATACATATCATGCTAATGAGCTTAATCATAAAACATATGCGGGCATAATGTGGATCATAGCATCAGAAATCATGTATCTTAAATTCATCAAAACGGACTTACCCGAAATCCTTGCTCATACCCATAAGGGTACCATGTCGAAATCTACACAGTTTTCGGCTTTTAACATTGTTTAGGTTATTAGCACATTTACATAGATTATGAAGTGTGTAAGATACACACCTGGTTACTAATGAGACTACGGAACCCCGTAGATCACGATCTAACGCACAAGTTCCCCCTTCCTACATTCGGGCAATATCACACTATTAGCAAAAAGTCATTCGACTTCACCTGTAAATCCCGAAGAGTTAACGCACAGAACCACAATCCTTACCTTTACGCCTTTCGAGCACTAGTCACAACCCTTCCCCTACAATCGGCCAACACTAAACAACATAAACTTAATAGCCTTCGGCTTTTCAAATGAATAAGGGAATGGTTAAATCGACATGTAACCTTACAACGGTCTTTAACGAAACCGATTGGTAGAGAGTAGATGATCACGATCCACTGCTTCAAAATCCTGAAGAACCTAGGAG
Source organism: Gossypium sturtianum (assembly GCA_025698515.1). Taxonomy (NCBI): domain Eukaryota; kingdom Viridiplantae; phylum Streptophyta; class Magnoliopsida; order Malvales; family Malvaceae; genus Gossypium; species Gossypium sturtianum. The sequence continues at coordinate 30,788,976 of CM046943.1, read as the reverse complement.
AAACCAATTCCACAGGTGATTAAGAATCATGACAAATGCCGAAATTTGGCTTTTGTTCCATATGAGTGAATAGAGAAGAAAAGAAGATAGAAGAGATTCGACCATGATAACTTACCTACTCCAAAACCGATTAGAGAAGAAGACAAGAGAGATCTACCCTTGATTGATGTTCGACAAAAACATTAGAACAAGGAGAGAAGAGTGGAGAGGTTTCGGCGAGAGAATAAGCTACCAAGGGGGGTTCGGCTAATCAATAAAATAAAAGTAGAGAACAAGAAGAAGAACGATCTATGAGGTTTTCAGCTCTTAAGGTTTTGGCAATGGGGTAAGGTGATCAAGATGGATTCGGCTATGGCTTGAGAAAAGAAATCAAAGGAGATTCGGCCAAACCAAATAAGAGTAGAGAGCAAAATGAAATAAGGTTTAGGGAGAATAGTGTTTCAGCTTCAAAGAAAATAAGTGAGGGGTTCAAATGGGGATTCGGCTTAATGCCTAAGAGAGAAGTCGACAAGAGCCTAAAAGCTTTCAGCTTTTGCTTCAACAAGGTGCACTAAGGGAGAAATCAACAAGGGCTTAGGGATTTCGACTTTTGGTTCCCAACCGAATACACTAAGGCATGACTTAGCCGAAAATGTCCACTTAGCTTGCCTAAGGAATTTCGGCACTCCCCCTAAGTCTTTCAGCCGAACACTCCACCTCACACACTTTAAAATTCGGCCAACTACTCAAACTCCTCCTGGCCACTCGTTCAAACGAGTTTGAATTGCTCAAACTCCTAAATTTTCTCTTCTCCACCCGTTTGAATCTGTTGACCTGTTCAACAGCTATCCATCAGAGTTTGAGCTGAGCACAACTCTTCCCTCTCTGGCGTCAAAAAGAAATTCCCACGGAGGATTCTGCAGCTCGAACCTCGGCTCCCTTCCTGCGCTTGTGGCGTCACTTCTCAAGGCCCTAAGTGGCGTATACGCCACTTTACCATCGGGTTATTTGTGCTAAAGTTTACCACAGAAAACACTTAACCCCTAGCTCCTTGGCTCCCTTAACCAAAGCTTAAAAATAAAAAAATTCTCCCATAGTTCGGGCCTACCCCTGGCTCATATCTAGACCCTAAAACATCCCAATTAACATCACAACCAAGCCATACACATGCAAACAGTTCAAACACAAAAGCCCCTATTTAAGGATGTTACACACATATTTTAAAACATTAAAATCCCCTATATTTTAGCCTTGTTGCTGTCCCCCCCCTTAGCCTCCTTTAGGTGCCGAATTTGGCCCAAAACATGGGCCCCAAGTGGCCCAAAACTTGGACCCTTAGTGACGCCAACTCCCTTCCCTCTTAGTGGCACCATTTTGCCACTGGGCCACAAGCCCACTTTGATATTTTAAACACAGATACCTATCTTAAATGCTCTAGAGTGTCTACACAAGAATTTAGCCAAGGCCTCAGCCCATACCCGAGCTCAATCTGAACCCCTAACTCTTAAATTAACACATTAACATATAACACACCAAAATGCACAGGCCCATTAATTCGGGATGTTACAGTTCTACCCCCTTAAAATAAATTTTGGCCTCGAAATTTACCTGCTCAAAAGAGATGGGGATACTGTTGTCGCATAACATCCTCTGGCTCCCATGTCGCCTCCTCCGCACCGTGGTTTCGCCACAGCACCTTGACCAAAGGGACGGACTTCCTTCTCAACACCTTTACGTCTCGATCCAAGATTTGCACTGGTTCCTCCTCAAAAGACAAGTCTGGCCTTACTTCAATCTCTTCTACCGGCACAATATGCGATGGATCCGAACGGTAACTTCTTAGCATCGAGACATGAAACACGTTATGTATCCGCTCCAACCCTGGAGGCAACTCCAATCGATACGCTACTGGTCCCATACGTTCTAGTATCCGATAAGGTCCAATAAACCGGGGACTTAGCTTACCCTTCCGACCAAACCTCATCACCTTCTTCCACGGTGACACTTTCAAAAAAACTTGATCTCCCACTGCAAATTCCAACTCCTTATGCTTTAGATCTGCATAAGATTTCTGCCGATCAGACGCTTTTTTTAACCGAGCCCGTATTACCCTAACTTTTTCTTCCGTCTCTGAAACTAGTTCTGGACCCAACACCTGGCGCTCCCACTAGTCCTCCTTCTGCACTCCTCGAAATGTACTTTCCCGCACAAGTTACATGATCGATTTTGACTCCCAGTAGCAGATGTCAGAGCACGAGCTGGCCCATCAATCCTAGGCCTTTTCTGAAAACTCCCAGATGATCCTGACAACCCAAAATTTCTCTTATTCCTATTCCGATCCTTATCCTTATTTTGCTTCTCAGTCCGCTTCACCTCCTCAGATATTTTAGCTTTCTCAACCAGGACGGCAAAGTCCCTTCTCATTCGCGGTGCTACCAACACTCTCAACTCATCCCGCAATCCATCTTCGAACCGTACACAGCGCTCATAGTCAGTCGCTACAATTCCCCGAGCGTAACGGCTCAAACGCAGAAATTCCGCCTCATACTCGGACACAGATTTACTTCCCTGCACCAAATTCGGAAATGCCTTCCTCTGTGCATCCATATAGTTGGCCCCAATGTACTTTCCTCAAATGATTCCTTAAAGAAATCCCGATCAATCCGCTGCGACAAAGACCTCCTTTACCGTGAGCCACCATCTGGTACGCCTCGTCTCATGAGAAGAGACACGACCTCTTTCAACTTCTCCTCCACCGTGAAGTCGAGGTCATCCATTATGCGCTCACTCGCTTCTAACCAATACTCAGCTGTGTTAGGGGCTACGCTAGAAACACCCCTAAACATCTCTGCTCCATTGGCTTGGAGTCGTTCGGCACTGATTTTTGAGCTTCGAACGCGCCGCCCCAAAGAACTCTTTCGAGGACTCGCAACATTGCCTGAGATACCGCATCATCTTCGGGCGCCTGGTCCCGAAATTCTCCCTCCACAGCCGGCATATCTGACATCTCGTTTCCTGACCCGTGGCTAGACCCTGCTGGCTCCGACACGGTCATCCTACCCCTACCACGACCACGCGGCGGACGTCCACGACTTCTTGTACTCATTCTACCGATTCGCGTTTATCTGACTAGAAATTTTATGAATTATTAATTTTCTTCCACTGATTAGCCACGAATAGTCTTATGATCAGTAGTTTAAGAGTAGTTCTTTCGAATTCGAAATTATATCTACAAGTTTCAGTCTCAAGTTTGTCTTCTAGTTCTAGGAACCACACACATCAACCATCAACATCTGAGACGACATCCATGAACCCACATTCAACACATAGGGTATTTTCGTCATTTCACTACCTGTGGGTATTTTCGTAATTTTATCCTACAGGGTATTTTCATAATTTTCCGAAATAGGGTTCCTTGGTGATTTTGTGAAAGAAGGGTATTTTGGTAATTTTTGCAATCTGGGGGTATTTCGATAATTTTACAATCCGGGGGTGTTTCGGTAATTTTAAAATCCGGGGGTATTTTGGTAATTTTACAAATTAGGGATATTTTGGTCATTTATAAATCAGGGGTAATTTAGTAGTTTTACAAAATAGAATGGCTGGTCCCTTTCGGGTTTTAGTTATAAATTTTGCCCGTCAACAAGTCCTCATGACTAAGGTGAAGCAAATACTACGCACTGCAGGATTCTAGCGAAGAGGAGGTGAGTCACTAGGACCACTTAAATACTAAGCTCTCCCCGAATCCAATCCTAGACATGCGTATGCCTGTTGCCACACCCTAATCTCGCGACTTGTTCACAGGTTTGTTTGGTTGGATTAAATCTTATGAATTTAGAGAGTTGTTTAAACTAAGCATAAAGTCCATCAAGTTCTAATTAAAATAATCTACTTCCCTTAAAGCCCATCAAGCCCACATGCATATATAACACACAATGAGTTCTGAATACTTACCTGGCGAACTTGGGCCAGAGCCGCAGGTGCCATGCCGGGAAAACCATCCTGTATTATTTATAAACATGCATGTTTCTAAAACCCATCTTTAGAAAACATTTTGAGCCTAAAATCCCCAAAGCTGAGTTTTGAACCGGGCTCTGATACCAATTTGTAACACCCCAAACCCGGCCCAAACACCATGACCGGATCTGGCATGTCACTAAGAAGATTTAGTAAAACATGTCGCATTTTTTTTTAAAACGTAAAAAACGTTGGTTGAGTCTAAACATTTATACCAGAAAACTTAATAATTTGATACTTTATATAAGATATAAATTCTATATGATGCCTTTATGAATTACAACCCGAAACTTAGTACATGCCTTGGTTTCAATTTTATCGGATAATTCAAGTGTCTGAAAGTAAAGCCCAAAAACCGAAAATATAAAACTAATGGCCCATGGCCTTATTACAATGAATTAATGAACCAAGGTAACTGAAAATTTTAAGAATAATAATTTTAACAAGCCCTTTTTCTAAATCAAATAAACTCCTGCATGGCCACCTTGCACTCCTCTCCAGCCCGGTCCGATGCACTAGGTGTCACCTAGAAAAAAAATGTTAAACAACGGGGTGAGTCACGAGACTCAGTGTACAACCCTCCTGCACCATCAGGTTGGGCCTTAGCCCACGGAACAGAATACCAAAATATCACATATCAGAATTAAGCAAAGCCCATCCCAAACCTAGATCCATCCGCTACACACCACCCTTTCCTGCCAATCACACCATTGGGGATTTCTACAATCACCCTCACCGCTACACACCATCGATGGCAGTCATGCTGCAGTTAGTCGCTCATCGCCGATTTGTGACATAGTCACAGAATAGATCGTGGCAAAGCCACCGCAACGTAACACTTCTCCTTTCATCAATCACCCAACCCCCGTGCATACATAGAAATCGGCATACATACAAAACATATCATCTCAATGAAACATTCACTTATGAATGACAAAATCACTAACCCGGTGATTCGCCTTTACCCTCCACGAGTTTTCAACAACCATGCCGGGATTTGGCATTTAATGAATATAGACAGATTCATGCATATATATATCGGACAACAAAGATGGTGTGAGAAATTACACACCGACACGCTTTAATGCTATGCTATCAAAATTGATGCTTTCCCTAGCCGAAATCGTGATTATCAGATCACTATGCCGCCGGTCAAAGACTTCACTTTAAGAGATTGATTTGAGTAACCACCCAACAAGGTTAAATGTCAGATCGGAGATAAACCGATTTAATAAAACGATGAAGATAAATCTCTTTACCTAAATTGATTGAATCCTGAAAGTAGTATAATTCGAGTACTATCGATTAGAATCCTAGGCGATTAAATTTCCTTCAAATCCCGGGATGCCACCCAAGAAAGAAAACACAAGATCAGTTCACAATGTAACCATTCGGCTATGGTCTCTAAAAGCCGGAGAAGATTGGAAAAATATAGCACAATCGACACTTACCTCTACAGAAGGTTTCGGCTACCCCTTTGCAGAAAGATTCGGCAATCAAAGAAGAAGATCGAAGCGTAGAAGATTAGAGATCTAGGAATTTCGACTTTTAAGAAAATCCCGAAAAAGATGAACAAGAAGAATGCTATCTTACAAGGGATATTCGGACAATGTGTTTGAAAGAGAAGAGACAGAAAATAATAGTGTTTCGGCGATTGATGAGACTTCAGAGGGTTTTGACTAGAAGGAAAAAGAAAAGAAAGTGGAGAGGGAGAATGAAGTGATGATTTCGGCAGAAAAGAAAAAGATGACAAGAACTCAGTAGGCAAATTTTCGGCACACTCCTTGCCTATACTAAACCGATTCTTCCCCCTCTCCTGTGTTTGATTTTCGGCCAACACTAGCCTCCCAGATAGATCCTCATCCTATCCCTTATCTTTCTCAAAACACCCATCCAAAAGTGTCCTACATCACACCACTTCCTCCCTCCTTTATCTGAATAATATCACATATTTTAAAACATTAAAATCCCCTATATTTTAGCCTTGTTGCCGTCTCCCCCCCTTAGCCTCCTTTAGGTGCCGAATTTGGCCCAAAATATGGGCTCCAAGTGGCCGAAAACTTGGACCTTTAGTGACGCCAGCTCCCTTCCCTCTTAGTGGCGCCATTTTGCCACTGGGCCACAAGCCCACTTTGATATTTTAAACACAGATACCTATCTTAAATGCTCTAGAGTGTCTACACAAGAATTTAGCCAAGGCATCAGCCCATACCCGAGCTCAATCTGAACCCCTAACTCTTAAATTAACACATTAACATATAACACACCAAAATGCACAGGCCCATTAATTCGGGATGTTACACATTTAACTCCTTTCACACTAACTGGAGGCAGTAATCTTTCAATTTGGTCCACATTTGCTTTATTCACTTCAATTCCATACTTGGAAATCTTATGTCCTAAGATTATTCCCTCCTTAACCATAAAATGGCACTTCTCTCAGTTAAGGACGAGATTCGTCTCCTCGCATCTTTTGAATACCTTATCCAAATTATTCAAGCAAATATCGTAAGTATTACCATAAACAAAGAAATCATCCATGAAAACCTCAACATAATTTTCAACCATATCAGTGAAAATTGCCATCATACATCGCTAAAATGTGGCATGTGCATTACATAAGCCGAAAGGCATTTGCCTAAAACAAAATGTACCATATGGATAGGTAAAAGTAGTTTTACATTGGTCTTCCAAGGCTATAACTATTTGGTTGTATCCCGAATATCCATCTAAAAAGCAATAAAATTCGTTACCTATCAGTTGGTCTAGCATTTGATCCATAAAAAGGTAAAAGAAAATGATCCTTACGAGTGGCTTTGTTAAGTTTTCTGTAGTCAATACAGATTCTCCAACCTGTGACAGTTCTCATCAGGATTAACTCATTTCGTTCATTTTCGACGATCGTGATTCCACCTTTCTTCGGTACACATTGTACCGGACTTAATCAAGAACCATCTGAGATGGTGTAAATAATTCCCGCATCTAACCACTTAATTACTTCCTTCTAAACCACTTCTTTCATGATAGGGTTAAGTCTCCTTTTCCTATCAATCTTACCTTTTTCACCTTCCTCTAAAATAATTTTATGCATACAAAAGGAAGGACTTATACCTCGTATGTCGCTATTGTCCAACCAATTGCTTTTTTAATTTTTTTAAAATAGCAATCAATTGCTCCTTTTAATGTTCTATCAAGTCTAATGAAATAATCACAGGCAAAGTAGAATTATTATCAAGATAAACATATTTTAAGTGAGATGGAAGTACCTTTAGTTCGAGTTTAGGCAGTTCCTCGATTGACAATTTGGGTTGTGTAAATTCTTGAATTTCCAACTCTAGCGGTTCGAACCGAGGTGGTTGAATATAACTCCTCGGATTGGCTTCCATCAAAGCCAAACCTTGATTACATTTTTCATCTTTTAATGGTTTAGACTCTAAGGTGTTCTCTAATAGGCCTTCTTCAGAATTGCTTCCCATAGAAACTAAGGTTTCTAATTCCTCCATTACTGAAAATTCCTCCATCAAATTGGGAAATTTCATTGCCTTCAGAACGTTAAACGTTACCTTATCGTCTTGAACTCACATCATGAGTTTGCCTTTTTGCACATCTATCAACATTTTTCCCGTGGCTGGGAAAGGTCTCCCAAGGATGATCGAAACTTCTTTGTCTGTTTCAAAATCCGAAACAATGAAATCGGCAGGAAAAATGAATTCATCGACTCTTACCAAAACATCCTCGATCTTTTCTTCGGGATATGTTAATGATTGATCTGGAAGTTGAAGTGTTACAGTAGTGAGTATTACTTCACCTATTCCCAACAACTTGAAAATAGATTTCGGCATCAAGTTGTTGCTTGCTCCTAAGTCACACAAAACTTTACCGCAATATGATTCACCAATGTTGCAAGGTATCATAAAACTTCTAAGATCTTTCAATTTCGGAGGTAGCTTGTTCTGTAAAAACACACTACACTCCGTCGTCAAAGCGATAGTCTCACGCTCACTAAATCATTTCTTCTTGGACAAGATATCCTTCATAAACTTCACGTAATTAGGAAATTTTTTTTAAAGCCTCCACCAATGGGATGTTGATGTGTAATTGCTTTAAAACATCCAAGAATTTCTTAAATTTTACCTCTTGTTTCAGCTTATTCTACTAAAGTCTTTGAGGATATGAAACTCTAGATTGATATGGACAACTTTTCTGAGGAGGTAAATCTGCAAAAGTAGGTGTTAGCTTCACTAGTTTAGGGTTTACCTCATTAGATTTTTCAGCATCTGATTTTTCTATTGTAGGAACTTCAACTGTTGGTTGACTTTCCTCTTTTTCAATAGGCTCATATTTAGCTACAACTTTCTTGGGTTCTAAATTCTTACCACTTCGTAATTCTACCACTTTGCAATGCTCCTTACCCAAATTTCTTGAATTTTCTATATCACTCGGCAAGGCTCCTTACGGTCTACTATGAAGCTCAGTAGCTAAGTGACCAATCTGGTTCTCCAGATTCTTCAGTGTTGTTGCTTGGCTTTGGATCATTGCTACTTGACTTTGGATCAATGCATCATTTTTTTCCATGTACGCCTTTAACAAGTCCTCCAAACTGTTCGATGATTCAGCTTGGGGTGGTTTTGGGGCTTGTTGGTTAAACCCTTGGGTTTGGTTGGGTCTATGCTGGATTTGATTATTGTTCGATCCATTTCCTTGGTTACTCTAAGAAAAGTTTGGATGGTTTCGTCACAAAGGATTGTAGAAGTTGGACTATGGTCCTTTTCCACTTCTATTTTGATATTGGTTACTTACATAACAAACTGATTCGGGATTTGAAGGGAAATTCTCGAAAGAATTATCGTCCCCACGGTATACACAAAAAACTACTTCATACTGATTTAGTGATTAAACAGCAAAATTATTCAAATCACTAGTGGTAAACTATTTTAACAGATAGAAAATAGAAGATACCTGAGCAGAGAGTGAAGTCAGTGCGTCCACTTCATGCACTCCAACTACTCGTCTTTCGGTAACTGCTTGATTTGTCAGCCATTGGTAATTGTTGCTTGCAATCCTTTCAATGATCTCATAAGCCTCGTTATAAGACTTAGATAAAATCGCACCATTCGCAGAAGCATTTAGCATTAATCTTGTTTGTGTGTTGAGACCATTATAAAACGACTCTAACTAGATACAATGAGGAATCCTATGATGAGGACACTTACAAAGTAATTCCTTGAATCTTTCCTACGCCTCATACAAAGATTCGTCATCCAATTGTTGGAAAGTTGTTATCTCATTACGTAACTTTGCGTTCTTACTTGGTGGAAAATATTTTACCAGAAACCTTTCTGCTAATTCTTGCCAAGTAGATATTGAACTTGGTGGCAATGAATTCAACCATGCTCGTGCTCGATCTCGCAACGAGTACGGAAATAGTTTTAACCTCAGTGCGTCTTCAGTCACACCAGCTAACTTAAATGAATCACTCACCTCAATGAATAATCGAAGGTGTAACACCCTATACCCGAGTCCGAGACTAAGACTGGATACGAGACATTACCATGCTTGAACTCACTTAAACATGTACTTACGGGCTATAAAATTTCGTTCCGAATTAAAAACTTCTCTTTCTTAGTCAAATCAAACATTTCATGGGCCTACGAGGCCTCAGACTTACGTCCCGATACTTTCGGAACTCATCTGAAAACTTTCTCTCGAAACAGGGGTCACAAGTCCGTGTGACTTGGGACACGCCCGTGCACCCCTAAAACATGCCCGTGTCTTTCACCCGTGGTGGATACTGGCAAATTACACATGGCCTGGACACACCCGTAGCCCTGGCCCGTGTACCAAACCTTGGCATTCTGACTTATTCACACGGTCTATACACACGCTCGTGTGCATTAGCCATGTGACAATTCAATTACTAAGTGTAAAGTGCAGACTTCACATGCCCAGGGCACACGCCCATGTGCTAACCGTGTGGTACACACGGCCTAAACACACGGCCGTGCTATTAGCCCGTGGTCTATCCTGACTTAAAACACTAATGTGCAGGGGACACATGGCTTACACACACGCCCGTGTGTCCATCCGTGTGGGCACTTAGAGGCTATTTACCAAGCCAACTGCCACCCTGAAATTAAGACCAAACCCATGCTCAATTCAGCAACTCAAGTATTACATCTAACATGAACAAGGATGCATACTTCATTGATAGACTAAAACATACATAAATAATCATTCATGACTCATCTCTTTGGCCATATACAAAAAGAATACTAAGCTTGATAACCAACACTTTGGCTAATTTTAAAACATAACTCAAAATGAAACGCTTCCTATACATGCCATACTTAATATAAACACTTGGCTATACCAAAATATCGATTGATAGTGTGCTCCGAGCTCCGATGACGATGATCCACGAGATTAGCTAGGCGGGACTACATGGAAAGAAAGAATAAAGGACGTAAGCATTTAGCTTAGTAAGTTTGCATGTAATTCTCATAGCAATATACTTGCTTAACATTAACCATTCATCATAAACAATGGCATTATGAATCTCAAGTATTTAAGCTTACTTACTCTTACTGATTCTTACATATCTCATGGTACTTACTATTCTCATGCTCGTACGGTAAACAATATACCTGTATCACTTGATTACATAGATCAGTATACTTTACTATGATAAGTATAATCTCAACTTCATCATCCATATCATGAATAATACTCTTAACTAGCATAACTTGATAATAACTTTACTTACTTAACTTTCTTACTATATCATTTGAGCTTTACTCTCTTGCCCGATGAATTTCTATGAATAACCGAGGATATTGAATCTCATCCCACGTAACTCGATGCCCAAGCCATATCCTCGATATGGTCTTACATGGGATCTCTCATCTTGGTATTGATGTCATGTCTTGACATGGACTTACTCAAAGTCTTCCTTGTGTGTTCCCTTGGGAACTTACCATTGCCATGTCTTGACATGGTCTTACTTGGTATCTTTACTCATTAACTGGTCAATGCCGAGCCTTGGCTTGGACTTACATGAAATATTTCTTGTTACTCACCAATGCCATGCCTTGGCTTGGACTTACATGGAATCTCTACCTCATGATAGCTTTTCAATGCCAAGACTTGTCTTGGACTTACATGACATCTTTGCTTGGAGACTCACCAATGCCATGCCTTGGCTTGGGCTTACATGGGTCTTCATCTCATAATAACTCTTCAATGCAAAGACTTGTCTTGGACTTACATGATAACTTGCTTGATTGCCGATGCCATGCCTTGGCTTGGTCTTATACGGACTTTCTTATCTCGTGTGGTAGATCGAGTATCCTAAGTAATTCAACTTCAATCGGGACTTTCTCATGCTTAGTCTCATTAATTTCTTTATTTAACATAGCAATAAGCATTTCTATGGTAATAATGTACATTATACTAAGCAATTCAATGATCATAATCGTAAAGCTTAGAAATCATACAAACTTACCTCAATATACAAAATGTATGTAGATATACAATTTAGTCCTCAACTTTGTTCTTGCCTCGGTTTCGATTCAGGCTTCATTTTTCTTGATCTATAATAATAATTAGATCATTTAATACTCACATTGACTAAATTGACTCTTAACTCATACTTTGGCAAAAATTACTATTTTGCCCCTAAACTTTCTCTTATTTGCACTTTTGCCCCTAGGCTCGTAAAATGATTCTCATTTAACTTTCTTAAACATCATGCTTAGCTGATTCATTTTCTCTACTATAACAATCATCAATTCTCACTATTTCTAATAGGTATGACAAATTTCATAACTATTACAAATTAGTCCATACTATCATTTTTCATGAAATTCACTAAGGAAAAGATGTTTATCTAACATCAAACTCTCATAAACTTCCATAAAATATCATTTTACATGCATGATACACATGGGTAGATTTTTAACATGCTTCTTAGCTCATCTTATAGCTAAAAATTACTAATTCATAATACGAGGACTCCAAAAATACGAAGAATATTAAAAGCGGGGCTAGGATGACTTACTTGCAAGCTTCAAAAATTTGAAGAACCCTAGCTATGGAGTCTCCCAATTTTTCGGCACAAGGAAGAAGATGAATGAAATTTTTATCATCTTTTCCTATTTTAATCATTTAATTGGTAAATGACCAAAATGCCCTTCTCTTTAAAAATTTACAATTTACTAACTCATGTCCATTTTTGTTCAAAACTTATAATTTGGGAAAATTGCTATTTAAGGACTTCTAATTTATATTCTAAAGCTATTTCATACAAAAAGCTTCTAGAAACTCATATTTTGTAACCTTTGCAATTTAGTCCTATTTGATCATTCCATGTCAATTTCACAAAATTTCTACATGGAACTTTAATACTATCATGCAAACATGTCATAAACCTTAAGAACTCAATTTACTAACTCAGATTTGTGGTCTCACACCACTATTCCGACTAGGCCCTAAATCGGGATGTTACAATTCTCCCCCTCTTACAGATTTTCGTCCTCGAAAATCTTACCAGCAAACTGGTTTGGGTACTGGTTTCTCATGCTCTCTTCTGGTTCCCACGTAGCTTCTTCTATTCCATGTCTTTGCCACAATATTTTTACCAGGGCAATACTTTTATTCCTTAGCTGCTTAACTTCCCGAGCTAAAACCTTAATTGGTTCTTCACCATAAGTCATGTCCGGATGAATCTCTATATCTGACGTGGTAATTACATGTGAAGGATCTGATCGGTAGCATCTCAACATTGACACGTGAAACACATCGTGAATCTTTTCTAACTCTGATGGCAAAGCCAACCGATAAGCTACCGGCCCAACTCTTTCAGTAATCTCGTATGGTCCGATAAAACGTGGACTCAACTTGCCTTTACAGCCAAATCTGGGAACCTTTCTCCATGGTGACACTTTCAAGAAAACTTTATCCCCGACTTGGTACTCTATCTCTTTCCTTCTTAAATTCGAATAGGATTTTTGTCTGTCTCAAGCAGCTTTTAAACTTTCTCGTATCACTTTCACTTTCCCCTCAGTTTCTCTAACCAAATCAACCCCGTGAATTTGGTTTTCCTTGAGTTCAGTCCAATATAGAGGCGTTCGGCACTTACGCCCATATAAAGCCTCATAAGGCGCCATCTTTAAACTCGACTGAAAGCTATTATTGTAGGCAAATTCTACCAATGGGAGAAACTTTTTCCAACTGCCTCGGAATTCGAGAATACAACATCTGAGCATATCCTCGAGTACTTGAATTAACCTCTCCGACTGACCGTCAGTTTGAGGATGAAAAGCGATACTAAAGTTCAACTTTGTACCCAAGGCCTCTTGTAACTTCTTCCAAAATCTAGATGTAAACCTCGGATCTCTATCTAAGATGATTGACAACGGAACACCGTGAAGCCTTACTATTTTCAAACGCATACAAGTTTGCCAACTTGTCTAGTGAGTAATCAACTCGCATGGTATAAAATGGGTGACTTCATAAGTCTATCAACCACGACCCATACAAACATCTTTCTTGCTCGGAGACAACGGTAAACCCGTTACAAAATCCATATTAATACGGTCCCATTTCCACTCCGAAACCAAAATGGGTTGAAGCAAACCCGAAGGTACTTGGTGTTCAGCCTTTACTTGCTGACAAATCAAGCATTTGGAAACGAACTCTAAAATATCTTTCTTCATTCTCGGCCACCAATATTGTTACTTCAAGTCATTATACATCTTGGTACCACCCGGATGTACGGATAAACATCCATTATGAGCTTCACGCAAAATTCCCTGAATAAGCTCTTCCTTTCTCGGTACACAAACTCTATCTTTGAACATTAGACTTCCATTGGGACTAATCCAGAAATCAGACTCAACATCTGTCTCGCATTGAGCTCTCTTGACTTGCAATCCACTATCTTCTTTTTGAGCTTCAATAATCTCTTGGAGGAAAATTGGTCTAGCTCTCAACTCAGCTAGAATAGAACCATCGTCGGATAAAGTCATCCGTGAATTCATTGCCCTTAATGCAAATAGGGACTATCTACTCAAAGCGTCGGCGACCATATTCGCCTTCCCGGGATGGTAGTCAATGACCAATTCATAGTCATTTATCAACTCTAACCATCTCCACTGCCTTAAGTTCAACTCTTTCTATGTCATCAAGTACTTCAAACTTTTGTGATCAGTGAAGATTCGACATCTCTCACCATATAGGTGGTGTCTCTATATCTTCAATGGAAAGACTATGGCAGCCAACTCTAGATTGTGGGTCAGATAATTCTTCTCATGTGGCTTCAACTGTCTTGAGGCGTAAGCAATCACTTTGCCTTCTTGCATAAGTACACAGCCTAATCCATTTAAGGATGCATCGCTGTAAATCACAAATTCTTTCCCTGTCTCAGGTTCTACTAAAACTAGAGCTTCTGTCAACATCGTTTTCAGTTTCTCAAAACTTTGTTGGCATCTTTCAATCCACTCAAACTTCACATTTTTCTGTAACAATTTAGTCATCGGGGTTGCAATCATAGAAAACCCCTTGACGAATCGTCTATAATAGCCAGCTAGGCCTAGAAAACTTCTAACCTCAGAGACATTTCTTGGTGGATTCCAGTCCATTATGGCCGATGTGACACCCCAAACCCGGCCTAAACGTTACGACCGAATCTGGCATGTCACATGAAAGGAATGTCTAAAAATTGTGCATTCGTTAAAAAGCTCATATTCTTTATAGTTGTGGTGAGAAATCAAGTTTAAGTAATTTTGAATAAGAAATAGTTTATTATCATTTTAGGAAAATCCCATATTGATCATTTAATAACAAGCAATAAACAAATTGAAAGCTGAAACCAAATAAAATACCCAAGGCCTTATTACATAACAAAAACTCAAATAAAAATAAGTCCAAATAAAAGAAACGAATTTACGAGTGAACATATGTATGGCCTCCACGAGTCCACCTCAACTCCCAAATCCGCGATCTAATGATTACACCGCAAAATTTAACTAAGGGGTGAGTCATCGAGACTCGGTGTGTAAATCCCCATCCAATGTGCCCTTACACAATTTCATATGAAAATATGCATATCATGCACCCAAACCTAGCCATCCGCACTCCATTTCTACCCCATGTGGTACCAAACCACTGGTGGTGCCAAACCACTGGTGACCCAAAGTCACGATATCAATAATTGTGGTGCCAAACCACTGGTGACCCAAAGTCACGAATAATCCAATGATGGGGCCAACCCATCGTGTGATACCAAATCACTGGCGTCAATCCCGTATTATCATCTGTGAGGCCAACCCACTGTGGTACGAAGCCACTGGGACGAGACGCTATGAGGTGCCAAACCTCTGGTGTCCCAAAGACACGAATGTGATACCAAATCCCTGGTGACCGAAGTCACGATTCCAATGATGGGGCCAACCCATCGTGTGATACCAAATCACCGGGCGTCAATCCGTATAATCAAGCGTGGGGCCAACCCACCGTGTGGTGCTAAGCCACGGGACGAGACGAGGTGCCAAACCTCCGTGACCCAAAGTCACAATAATCAACTGTGGTACCAAACCACTTTGGTGGTGCCAAACCACCTGGTGTCCCAAAGACACGGATATCATATTCCCCCTCCTCTCATCATACCCATGCAATATGACATAATAATTCGTGTATGCGTTATGTCATGTATGCTAGACATATATCAAATATAAGTATAACATGAATTACCATCATAATCAGATAGACATAAAACAACATAATCACCCTAATCAACCTCTAAGGGTATAACCAGTAATTTTACCTACCAAGGGCATTTTCGTAATTTACCCACCAAGGGTATATCGGTAATTTAACCACCAAGGGCATTTTCATAATTTCAGTACTGGAATGGCCTTTCCAAAGGCTGATGTCGCCCGGCGACCCAACTACCATTTCTCGGTCGAAATGGACTATTGGGCCTAAAGCCCAATTTCGGCTTATCGGGCCCCCACACGCTCGTGTGGCCCACCTAACACAATTCTAGCCACGTTTATGAGATTCACCTAGTCTAGTTCACTATATACTACACCATCATACATTTTACTATATTGGGCCCACGGCCCATTGGGCCCCTTCACCCATCGCGCGCCAAGCAAAATTTCCAACCCACAAGAATACTCACGATGGCCTCAACTATCGCTCGAAGCCCCACACGCGCGCGCCGCGCGCTCGTGTGGCTACTATTGCCGTGATCGGCACCCGGCATTTGCCGCTCTACAACTAGAGTAGAGAGAGTTACACACCGATAGGACTCGGTGTTAATCCGCGCTCCGACCACTCTCTGTGCCCAAACGCCTTCCAAGGTGTGTCAACCCTCCTCTGGAATGCTCTTTATATAGCTAGCTCTTCACCTTCCTTCTTTGTATCTTTCCGATGTGGGATCCCTTCACGTCAGAGAGTTTAAATTCAATCTGAAACTCTTCCCGCCAGCATCATAAAATAAATACTCCCTTGCTTCTCATGAGATTCGAACCTGTGCTCCCTTCAATAGTTCAACACGCCACTTGCCACCAGGCCACAAGCTCCTCTTGTGTCTTAAACCATGCGCAACTAAATATAAATCTATAGCCAAATTCTGAGGTCCAAGTAAAAAGAAAACCAAAATGCAAAAGCCAAGACTTGAACCTTGGACCTCCTTCCTTCCTTGTGGCGTCACCCCTTTGTCTCTTATGTGGCGTCACTTTGCCACTACACCACACACTCCTTTTGTGTCATTTTTCCCCACATTTTATTCTTAAGGCCTACCGCCAACTTCCAGGGTTTTTTTCACCTAAAACCAAAATTTCCCCAAAGCTAATATTTGATCCCGGGACTTCATAGAAGCCCTCTAACCTTCCAAAATAACTTACCTAATAAGTCTAACTTGCATTAATTCCGTTCTCAAAAATTTTAAAACAAGGCCCATTGGGCCCAATCCTACTAGGCCCAATTTCGGGATGTTACAATTCTACCCTTCCTTAAAGAAATTTTAGTCCTCGAAATTTCCAACTCTGAACATTCGTACCACCTAACCTCTGTTATTGTGCTCACGTTGCGCACTCGATTCCAAGAACCCTAATATACTTTTAACTAGAATTTAGAAATCCTACACATACTTAAAAACACCTAACCATTAAAGGGACAAATATTTCGTATGCAATCAACTCTATATCCGAACATCACATCCAACCCAAACACACAGAATAGATATTCAAAATACAAGATATAACAAAGAAAAGTATCAGAAACTTACGATGACGGATTGGTGCATAGGAGACTCGGGTGCCATATTTCAACAAAAAGAACAGATATATATTTTTCTAAACCATTTTCCAAACCATCTTTTGCAAACATTTTTTTGAACCCAAACCCACTGAAGTTTTTGAACCTAGGCTCGATACCATAATTGTGACACCCCAAACCCGGCCTAAACGTTACGACCAGAATCGGCATGTCACATGAAAGGAATGTCTAAAAAGCGTGCATTCGTTAAAAGCTCATATTCTTTATAGTTGTGGTGAGAAATCAAGTTTAAGTAATTTTGAATAAGAAATAGTTTATTATCATTTTAGGAAAATCCCATATTGATCATTTAATAACAAGCAATAAACAAATTGAAATTTGAAACCAAATAAAATACCCAAGGCCTTATTACATAACAAAAACTCAAATAAAAATAAGTCCAAATAAAAGAAACGAATTTACGAGTGAACATATGTATGGCCTCCACGAGTCCACCTCGGCTCCCAAATCCGCGATCTAATGATTACTCGCAAAATTTAACTAAGGGGTGAGTCATCGAGACTCGGTGTGTAAATCCCCATCCAATGTGCCCTTACACAATTTCATATGAAAATATGCATATCATGCACCCAAACCTAGCCATCCGCACTCCATTTCTACCCCATGTGGTACCAAACCACTGGTGGTGCTAAACCACCGGTGACCCAAAGTCACGATATCAATAATTGTGGTGCCAAACCACCGTGACCCAAAGTCACGAATAATCCAATGATGGGGCCAACCCATCGTGGTGATACCAAATCACCGGCGTCAATCCCGTATTATCATCGTGAGGCCAACCCACTCGTGGTGCGAAGCCTTTGGGACGAGGCGCTATGAGGTGCCAAACCTCCGTGTCCCAAAGACACGAATGTGATACCAAATCCTCGTGACCGAAGTCACGATTCCAATGATGGGGTCAACCCATCGTGGTGATACCAAATCACTTGGCGTCAATCCCGTATAATCAATCGTGGGGCCAACCCAATCGTGGTGCTAAGCCACGGGACGAGACGCTGAGGTGCCAAACCTCCGTGACCCAAAGTCACAATAATCAATCTGTGGTACCAAACCTTTGGTGGTGCTAAACCACCGGTGTCCCAAAGACACGGATATCATATCCCCTCCTCTCATCATACCCATGCAATATGACATAATAATTCGTGTATGCAAAGATGTCATGTATGCTAGACATATATCAAATATAAGTATAACATGAATTACCATCATAATCAGATAGACATAAAACAACATAATCACCCTAATCAACCTCTAAGGGTATAACCGTAATTTTACCTACCAAGGGCATTTTCGTAATTTACCCACCAAGGGTATATCGGTAATTTACCCACCAAGGGCATTTTCATAATTTCGTACCTGGAATGGCCTTTCCAAAGGCCCAGTGTCGCCCCGAGCGACCCAACTACCATTTCTGGTCGAAATGGACTATTGGGCCTAAAGCCCAATTTCATTCGCCATATCGGGCCCACACTCGTGTGGCCCACCTAACACAAATCTAGCCACGTTTATGAGATTCACCTAGTCTAGTTCACTATATACTACACCATCATACATTTTACTATATTGGGCCCACGGCCCATTGGGCCCCCTTCAGCCCATCGCGGCCCAAGCAGCCCCAACCCACAAGAATACTACTGATGGCCTCAACTATCGCGTCGAAGCCCCACACGCGCGCCGCGACGCTCGTGTGGCTACTATTGCCGTGATCGGCACGCCCGGCATTTGCCGCTCTACAACTAGAGTAGAGAGAGTTACACACCGATAGGACTCGTGTTAATCCGCGCCCGACCACTCGTGCCCAAACGCCTTCCAAGGTGTGTCAACCCTCCTCTGGAATGCTCTTTATATAGCTAGCTCTTCACCTTCCTTCTTTGTATCTTTCCGATGTGGGATCCTTCACAAGTAGAGTTTAAATTCAACTGAAACTCTTCCGTCTGCATCATAAAATAAATACTCCTTGCTTCTCATGAGATTCGAACCTGTGCTCCCTTCAATAGTTCAACACGCCACTTGCCACCGTGCCACAAGCTCCTCTTGTGTCTTAAACCATGCGCAACTAAATATAAATCTATAGCCAAATTTCCGAGGTCCAAGTAAAAGAAAACCAAAATGCAAAAGCCAAGACTTGAACCTTGGACCTCCTTCCTTCCTTGTGGCGTCACCCCTTTGTCTCTTATGTGGCGTCACTTTGCCACTACACCACACACTCCTTTTGTGTCATTTTTCCCCACATTTTATTCTTAAGGCCTACCTGCCAACTTCCAGGGTTTTTTTCACCTAAAACCAAAATTTCCCCAAAGCTAATATTTGATCCCGGGACTTCATAGAAGCCCTCTAACCTTCCAAAATAACTTACCTAATAAGTCTAACTTGCATTAATTCCGTTCTCAAAAATTTTAAAACAAGGCCCATTGGGCCCAATCCTACTAGGCCCAATTTCGGGATGTTACAATTCTACCCTCCTTAAAGAAATTTCGTCCTCGAAATTTCCAACTACAGAACATTCGCACCACCTAACCTACACATTTGTGCTCACGCTGCGCACTCACGATTCCAAGAACCCTAATATACTTTTAACTAGAATTTAGAAATCCTACACATACTTAAAAACACCTAACCATTAAAGCGCATAAATATTTCAGTATGCAATCAACTCTATATCCGAACATCACATCCAACCCAAACACACAGAATAGATATTCAAAATACAAGATATAACAAAGAAAAGTATCGGGAAACTTACAATGCGGATTGGTGCAGGAGACTCGGGTGCCATATTTCAACAAAAAGAACGAGATATATATTTTTCTAAACCATTTTCCAAACCATCTTTTGCAAACATTTTTTGAACCCAAACCCACACAGTAGAAGTTTTTGAACCTAGGCTCACGATATTATAATTGTGACACCCCAAACCCGGCCTAAACGTTACGGCCATCGAATCGGCATGTCACATGAAAGGAATGTCTAAAAACTGTGCATTCGTTAAAAGCTCATATTCTTTATAGTTGTGGTGAGAAATCAAGTTTAAGTAATTTTGAATAAGAAATAGTTTATTATCATTTTAGGAAAATCCCATATTGATCATTTAATAACAAGCAATAAACAAATTGAAAATTTGAAACCAAATAAAATACCCAAGGCCTTATTACATAACAAAAACTCAAATAAAAATAAGTCCAAATAAAAGAAACGAATTTACGAGTGAACATATGTATGGCCTCCACGAGTCCACCCTCACTCCCAAATCCGCGATCTAATGATTACCGCAAAATTTAACTAAGGGGTGAGTCATCGAGACTCGGTGTGTAAATCCCCATCCAATGAGGCCCTTACACAATTTCATATGAAAATATGCATATCATGCACCCAAACCTAGCCATCCGCACTCCATTTCTACCCCATGTGGTACCAAACCACTGGTGGTGCCAAACCACTGGTGACCCAAAGTCACGATATCAATAATTGTGGTGCCAAACCACTGGTGACCCAAAGTCACGAATAATCCAATGATGGGGCCAACCCATCGTGTGATACCAAATCACTGGCGTCAATCCCGTATTATCATCTGTGGGGCCAACCCACTGTGGTACGAAGCCACTGGGACGAGACGCTATGAGGTGCCAAACCTCTGGTGTCCCAAAGACACGAATGTGATACCAAATCACTGGTGACCGAAGTCACGATTCCAATGATGGGGTCAACCCATCGTGTGATACCAAATCACTGGCGTCAATCCCGTATAATCAACTGTGGGGCCAACCCACTGTGGTGCTAAGCCACTGGGACGAGACGCTGAGGTGCCAAACCTCTGGTGACCCAAAGTCACAATAATCAATCTGTGGTACCAAACCACTGGTGGTGCCAAACCACTGGTGTCCCAAAGACACGGATATCATATTCCCCCTCCTCTCATCATAAAGATAGGAGCTATCTACAAGGCTAGGAGTTGGCCGAAATTCCATCACCTAGAGAAGTGAAGAAATCGGTTTCTTTATGGCAAAGGGGGTGCCGAATTTTCCCTTTTTATTTGATTAATTTTTAGTTATCAGGAAGGGCACTTTCGGTTTTTCATAGGTAAGTGCCGAAATTTCTATAAATAGGGAGGGTTCTCTTCTTTATTTTTCGGCATTTAGGGTTTCCACCTTTTCTTTATCTTCTTTCTTCTAAAAGCCGAAAATCCCATTATTCTTTTCTCTTCTTTCTCCTAAAAGCTGAAAACTGCATTATTCTCTTCTTTCTTTTAAAAGCCAAATCTCTATAGATTTCTTCGAATCATCTTCTGTTCTGATCTTCTCAAAAAGCCAGAATCTCTAAGGGGTAGTCGAATTCTCTGTGTTAAGGTGAGTGCCGATTTTCCTATCTCTTCAATCTCTCTTTCAGTTTTTAAGAGACGAGGCCGAATGGCCACTTGGTTGTTAAGGCTTCCGAATGAAGCTAATATTTCCTCTCTTTTGCATTTGGACGACATTCTGGGATTTGAAGGAAACCTGATCATCTAGATTTAAAAGTCGGAAATCGCTAGTCTCTAATTTTGTGATTTTAAGGTAAGGTGATTTTCCCTAGATTTTTACTAGATTCGTTCATCACATGCGAGATCTTAACTTTATGATGTGGATTAATGATCATATGTTGTGATAGTAGTTCTGACAAGGACTTGTGATGGAATTAAATATGGATCAGGCAAAGGAGAGAATCCCTAAGTTTAAGAAATGAGCTGTGTCAGCAGTACGAGATTGGCCACCAGGTTGTGGACCGGCTTCTGAACAACACCTTAGGCAAGTAGCAGTTGTATCGACTTCTGATAGTGTCGACATAGAGAGTGTCGTTCTAACGGTAATCAGGTGTGTAGATCTCTAACACACAAATAATCTGTATGAATGTATATATATGTTTATGTTATGGGCTAAAAGCTAGGATAATAGGTGTGTAGACAGATCGAATAAAACCCTAAAAGGGTTAGGCAAGGATGCAGTGCGTAATCATAGAAATCTCTATGTGTATCGAAGTACATGAAAGCCTGTATGATGTTTTCTTTATGTGTGTATGCATGGGGTGGGATTATGATAATGAAGGGGAAGTGCATGATAGGTCACAATAGTGATCGGTGGTAGAAATCCCACATTATATAAATGTTAGGTCACATAGTGATCGGTGGCTATGCCACGTTTCATGATTCCTGACTAACAGGAATAGGCAGTACGGCTGTCGTTATGGTGTGTAGCGGATGGAGGGTTGATTGTAGAAATCCCCAAGGTGTGATGGTTGGTACGGGTTGGTGTGTAGAGGATGGATTTTTAGGCTGAGATGGGTCATGATGCATAGTTAGTTACCCTTGTGTGGGCCAAGGCCATAATGTGTTTGTGGGCCTAAAGCCTTTTATGTGTTTTCGGGATTTGCACACTGAGTCTTGGTGACTCACCCTATTATTTTTCCTAACCTTTCAGGTGAGCAGTACATCGTGGACAAGGGAGCCGAGGCGGACTCGAGGGGCCAACAAGTCTTTTATTTATTAAATTTCCATTTTATTTTAAGTTTAAATTTTAGAATTATTTGATGTAATAAGGCCTCCATCGCTTAGGTTATCAGTTGATACTTGTCAATGTTTATGTTTTTTCATTCATGATCAAGGACTTATGATTAAAAGAAATAAAAATGGGATTTTCACACATTATTTAAAATAACACTTGTTTTGGAAAAAAATAAAATTTTAAAGATTTTCTACCAGTGCCACCTATTTAAAGATTATCTACAAAAATGACTAAGTTTTTCAGAATCATTCCAAGTAAAGTTTTTAACCTTAAAACCGTAGCATACCAGTTCTGGTCGTAATGTTTGGGCCTGGTTTGGGGTGTTATATTTTATATCGAGCCCGATTCAAAACTCGAGATTTTGTGAAATGGGTCTAGTATTGTTTTAAAGTTGATAAGAATTTGGAAAAGTTTGGGTTGAGAAATGGCCTTCGAGTCTACCGACACCCGATCCACGCAGGTAAGTATTCTAAACTTTTGGATGTGATATGTATGTTGGGTTTGATGGGCTTGATGGACGTAGGCTAGTATATTAGACATTGATGGACTTTAGGCCTAGTTTAAACAACTCTCTAAATTGATAAGATTTAATCCAACCAAACAAACCTGTCAACAAGTCGCGAGATTGGGGTGTGGCAACAGGCAAACGCATGTCTAGGAATGGATTCAGAGAGAGCTTGGTATTTAAGCAGTCCTAGTGACTCACCTCCTCTTCGCTGGAATCCTACCTGGTGCGTAGTGACTGTTCACCTTAGCCATGAGGACTTGTTGACGGGCCAAAATCCATAACTAAAACCCGAAAGGGACCAGCCACCCTATTTTCACAAAATTGCTAAAATGCCCTTATTTTGAAGACTACCAAGATACCCATGATTTGCAAATATACCCCCAAAATTACCGAAATACCCCCAGATTGCAAAATTACCAAAATACCCTTCTTTCACAAAATCACCAAGGAACCCTATTTCAAAAAAGTACGAAAATACCCATGTAGGATAAATTACGAAAATACCCCTGGATAGTGAAA
This sequence comes from Gossypium sturtianum, assembly GCA_025698515.1. Classification (NCBI taxonomy): domain Eukaryota; kingdom Viridiplantae; phylum Streptophyta; class Magnoliopsida; order Malvales; family Malvaceae; genus Gossypium; species Gossypium sturtianum. The sequence goes on along the minus strand of CM046943.1, from coordinate 30,765,081 downwards.
CGATGAAGACACCCCTACATGATGAATGTGAGTTCGTGGATGCTACTTGTATGTGGATGGTTGATGATTGAACGTATGTGCTTCTTAGGACTAGAAGATGTGAACTTGAGACTGAAACTTGTGGATGTGATTCTGAATTCGAAAGAACTACTCTTAAACTACTAATCATAAGACTGTTCATGGTTAATCAGTGGAAGAAACATATTAATTCATAAAATTTCTAATCAGATAAATGTCAATCGGAAGAATGAGTACAAGGGGACGAGGACGCTCCTGATGCGAATACTGGTACGTACTCTATCATATTATCCTAAGTGTTTCTTTTGGCTTTAGAATTAGAGTTCGCAGTGAAAGCATAGTGGTGAGACTTGGGTAGTATGATTAATAGTTAGTTGGAAATATTGAGGATGAAATTTCTTTAAGGGGGGTAGAACTGTAACATCCTGAATTTTTGGGCCTATGCATTTAATGGGTGAATATGTGTAATGAGTTAATTTGAGCATTAGGGGTCCAAATTGGGCTCAGGATCGGGCTGAAGCCTTAGTTAAATTTTTGTTTGGGCACTATAGGGTTTAAAAGGTGGTATCTAAGTTTAAAATATCAAAATGGGCTTGTGGCCCAGTGGTCAGTGGCGCCACTTAGGGAGCAAGGAGGTGATGCCACACAAGGGAGTAAGGGGCCCAAATTTAAGTTACATGGAGCCCAACTCTTTTAATTTAAGTTAGCTAAATTTCGGCATTAGGGTTAGGTAGAGTGGACGGAAACAAGGCTCAAAAATAGGAGGATTTATGTGAACGGGATAATGTAGATAATATAGTTGATAATATGGAAGGGGAAAAAAAGGAGAAAAGATAGGAGCTATCTACAAGGCTAGGAGTTGGCCGAAATTCCATCACCTAGAGAAGTGAAGAAATCGGTTTCTTTATGGCAAAGGGGGTGCGAATTTTCCTTTTTATTTGATTAATTTTTAGTTATCGGGAAGGGCACTTTCGATTTTTCATAGGTAAGTGCCGAAATTTCTATAAATAGGGAGGGTTCTCTTCTTTATTTTTCGGCATTTAGGGTTTCCACCTTTTCTTTCTCTTCTTTCTTCTAAAAGCCAAAAACCCTATTATTCTTTTCTCTTCTTTCTCCTAAAAGCCGAAAACTCCATTATTCTCTTCTTTCTTCTAAAAGCCAGAATCTCTATAGATTTCTTGAATCATCTTCTGCTCGATCTTCTCAAAAGCCGAATCTCTAAGGGTAGTCGAATTTCTGCGTTAAGGTTAGTGCCGATTTTCCTATCTCTTCAATCTCTCTTTCAGTTTTTAAGAGACAAGGCCGAATGGCCACTTGGTTGTTAAGGCTGTCGAATGAAGCTAATATTTCCTCTCTTTTGCGTTTGGGTGCCATTCCGCGATTTGAAGGAAACCTGGTCATCTAGATTTAAAAGCCGAAAATCGCTAGTCTCCAATTTCGGGATTTTAAGGTAAGGTGATTTTCCCTAGATTTTCACTAGATTCGTTCATCGCATGCGAGATCTTAACTTTATGATGTGGATTAACGATCAAATGTTGTGATAGTAGTTCTGACAAGGACTTGTGATGGAATTAAATATGGATCAGGCAAAGGAGAGAATCCCTAAGTTAAAGAAACGAGCTGTGTCAGCAGTACGGGATTGGCCACCAGGTTGTGGACCGGCTTCTGAACAACACCTTAGGCAAGTAGCAGTTGTATAGACTTCTGATAGTGTCGACATAGAGAGTGTCGTTCTAATGGTAATCAGGTGTGTAGATCTCTAACACACAAATAATCTGTATGAATGTATATATATGTTTATGTTATGGGCTAAAAGCCGGATAATAGGCTTTCGGGATTTGCACACTGAGTCTTGGTGACTCACCCTATTATTTTTCCTAACCTTTCAGGTGAGCAGTAGATCGTGGACAAGGGAGCCGAGGCGGACTCGAGGGGCCAACAAGTCTTTTATTTATTAAATTTCCATTTTATTTTAAGTTTAAATTTTGGAATTATTTGATGTAATAAGGCCTCCATCGCTTAGGTTATCATTGATACTTGTCAATGTTTATGTTTTTTCATTCATGATCAAGGACTTATGATTAAAAGAAATAAAAATGGGATTTTCACACATTATTTAAAATAACACTTGTTTTGGAAAAAAATAAAATTTCAAAGATTTTCTACCAGTGCCACCTATTTAAAGATTATCTACAAAACGACTAAGTTTTTCGTAATCATTCAAGTAAAGTATTTAACCTTAAAACCGTAGCATACCAGATCTGGTCGTAACGTTTGGGCCGGGTTTGGGGTGTTACATTAAAGGGCTGAAACACACCATTGTAATTCGACACGTTTTACGAATACAGAGGATTTTTACGAATCATCCGAAATCGAAAGCAAAAATCAAAAGGTTGATTTCGTTTTACCACTACTGTTTACTGACTCTTTTATTTTATTTCAAAATCTTTCACAAACAAAAACAAAAAGAGAAGAGCAAAAGAAAAAACGAACCTGAATCTTGGGGCGCATCGTCGGAACCTCCTGCCGTCGTTGTGGCCGAACCAAGGACAGAGGGGGTTTTCTCTCCTTGCTCTTCTCTCGCATTTTGAGGCTTCTAAAAGAGGCTAAAGGTCCAGCCTTGAGCATCGCTGGCCACCGATGCGGTGGTGGTGCGGTAGTGCGACGAGTGACCGGAGGAATGCCGATCGTCGGGCAAAAAATAGAGAAAGGGGGGAGGCCTTTGATTTTTTTTTTCTGAAAGCATTGAAAGAATGAGGGTTAAAAAAATTTTCGGGTGTTTTAATAATAAACAAAACGGCGCCGTTTGATGCATAGGGTTACTGCGCATTTTCCTTAAAAGGAATATTTGCGCGATTAGTCCCCCTTGTCCTGCGTCGTTACTTGATTAGACCCTAGGTGCTTTTTATTTGTTTTTTTTAATTGGTCTCTGTAATTTAAGCACATTTTCAATTTAGTCCGTTTAAACACTGCGTTTTGAGCTTTGGGAATATTTTCTAGTTTAATCCCCGATCATTTTCGCACATTCTATTTTAGTCCCTATTTCTATTATTAGTGATTTATTTATTTTCAAAATAACCCTTTGATTCTATTTTAATTCCAATTTCGTCCTTTTCTATTCCTTCTGTGAGTTTGTTATTTTATTATTATTTTTTTAGTTCTAATTATTATTGATATTATTATTATTACTATTATTAATCAAGTATTACTATTTTTATTCTACTATCGTTATTTTAATACTACTACTACTACTACTATTATTATTATTATTATTATTATTATTATTATTATTATTATTATTATTACTACTACTACTTGTGATATTATTATTGTTATAATTGTATTTATTATTAATTTCATATTATTTATGCATGTATTTTCTTTTAAATCTATCTATGTATATATTTTATTTTTATAAAAATATAATTGCTCATTTAAAGATCTTATTTTAAAATTATGTATTTATTTATTCCAATGACTTTTATATATCATTTTTATATTTTTATTTATTACATAAATGTTTAACTTCAAATATTTTTATGTTTCTTGTTTTAAAGAATTGTAAAATTAGTATTAGAATTATTCCATTGATTTCGTAATATTGTTGATGCATGTATGTTAATTAATTTTCTTTATCATTGATTTAGTGTTTGATAATTATTGATATTATGTATGTTTTAATTCTCGTTTCATATTTATTGGTTGCTTGAGATTCAATACCATTATATTTCATTTGTACATAATTACTTCACGTTGTATGTTATTATTCGATCGCATTTTATTCGTTTAGAAAGCCATATTTTAACACTGTTCATGATTTTAAAAATCATTTTGTGCAAAGCTTTAAATCATAAGGCAATGCTTGTGTTTAGAGGTTTCGATAAAATCGTGCTCTAACTTACTGAGTTCTGATTTTCCTCGTTAAAACCTAGCAACCGAGTATCCTTCCTCTCTTGAATTAAAATGCATAATATTTGAAATAAAAAACTTATTCACGAGAATTTGAGATATTGCGCCCTAACTTACTGGGTGTGATATTTTATCATCTCGAGATAAGAATTTCAAAAGAACAAAGGCAATATTCCGTATTCGGGAATTTTGAGAAATAGTGCCCTAACTTACTGGGTTTCGATTTTTCATTTGACCTAGATAATGGAATGTCCTTCTTAATTTTAAATATACGAGTATTGAATGTCGAAGGATAAATCTAATTTCGAGAATATAAGATGTTGTGCCCTAACTTACTGAGTACGACATTTTATTTTCTTTGAAATAAGAAGTTTTGGCATACAATATGATTCTGTCCAAATGTGTCTTTAGTAAATGGATCGTAATCTAGAATCTTTTCAAATATTTGGCATTAAGACATTAATTAATCAATCTGGTACCAATTTTGGGTGTAACACCCCAAACCCAGCCCATGAGCCATGACCGGATCTGGTATGTCACGAAGTAAAAACGTTTTGAAAGATTTTGATTAACAGGTGGAAATCTGAAAATTTTGTTTATAAAACGGTGTCTAAAAAAAACATTTGGTGGGGTTGATTTTATAAACATGGTTGAGTTGAAACCCTTTTTCCTTTGAAAACATTTGATCATTTTAATTTTAGAAAACATCGGAGTTATAGTTAATCTTGGTAAATTTTGTTACCCGACGGTAACATCTTTGAAAACTCGTAAAGGTACTTATTTTGAAAACGTTCTTTTAACCGATTTATTTAACAATTTATAAATTCATTAGTAATATGGTAGAAGTAAAGTAAAAAAAACTACTTAAACATCAAAATAACAACTAGCGGCCTTATTACAATCCAAACCAAAATTTAGTAAATAATAAACTTTAACTGTGCTAAATATAAATTCAAATCCAAGGAACAAGCATGGCCACCTCGAGTCCTCTCCGACTCCGTCTCCGCGATCTACTCATCTGCAAAATGATAGAGGAAAGGGTGAGTCACCAAGACTCAGTGTATAAATCCCCAACCCGGTAGTGCAAACTCATACACAAAATATTAGCAAGACATGCAAAACATGCAACCCAAACTAGCCATCCATACTCCTTTAACTACCCGTGTGGTCAAAACCACTGGTGGTCAAAACCACCGTGACCAGGAGTCACAAATCAAGTGATGGGGCCAACCCATCGTGTGGTCAAAACCACCGATGACCATAGGTCACAATTATCAATATGTGGTCAAAACCACTGGTGGTACCAAACCACCGGGACTTAGTCACAATTCATATCAACGGTGTGGTCAAAACCTTTGGTGACCAGAAGTCACAATTTAGCCGATGGGGCCAACCCATCTTGTGGTCAAAACCATGGTGACAGTCCATAGAGATCATCCCCTCCTCTCATCAATCCCACCATCATCATGCTCACTTAACAAGTATCATAATCCCATATATCATGCATTTAGGTATAGTATAGCATTTAACGACATATGATGGCATACACGAACATACATCGAGATCACGTAATAGGGGACTTACTCGGAATCCAAGCTTATGCCCACAAGGCAAAGTTACTACACGAGAGGTTATATAGCAACATAATAAGCGAGTCTATGCTAATAAAGTGTGTAAGAGTTTACACACTGCTTAATCGAAGATCTAAGGAGAAATCCCGAATCTATACGATATCACAAAATCCCAAACGTATTCCCGTATTGCTCCTACATTCGGCCACTATTGGTTAGTATCAAAAGCCTTATTCGGCTAAACTAATAATCCCGAAGGACTAATCGCACTCCATAATCAAAATGTGGCCCTAGGCGAATCTTTATTATCACTTACCAAAGCAAATTGAAATCCCTGGAAAGCCACTCTTATCTTTTGAAACTGCCAGAAATCCCTATATTTCACTTGTTAAAATCGGCTATAAGCAAATCTATGGAAAGTGGCCTATGGCCGAATACCATATAGGCTTACCTTGCAGAATTGAAACCACGAAAGGCTCCCTTAATGCACCTTGACGTTAGCTACAACAAAGAAATACCATCTTGTGATCCTAAGAACATTCGGCCATCCCAAAAGAGAAGAAACAAACCGATTGCTTTAAAGAAGAAATACTTACCACTATGCCGCTTGGAGAAACTACAAGAGAAAAGTAGACAAATTTCTAAGAGATTCGGCTAACACCAAATGGAAGATGAAGTTTGAGTAGAATGGGGGTGATAAGTTCGGCCAAGTAGGAACAAAAGAAGAAAGGGATTTGAAGAATTTTTTTCAGTTGTGGACTAGAGAGAATTCGGCCAAGCAACCAATTAAAAAAAAATAATAAAACAAATGAATTTCGGCACCTCCTTGCTATACTCAAAGCCGATTGTGGATGTCCTTAAGGTGTCCCACATTCGGCCATCTCCCCCCCCTTTTTGTGATAATTCTTTATTCATTAATTATCACCCATTTGAAAAATAAAACAACATTATCTCCCATCCTATCTCTTAGCCACCGTTTCAAATAAATAAAATAAACATAAAATACCAATTATCCCATCCTTCCAGCCGATTTAAAAAAACAATCAAATTATCAAGCTTAACTTTTATCCCATCCTTTAACACCTCTTCAATAAATAAAATAAAAATAAAATAATGCTAACCCCACTCCTCCAGCAGAATAAAACAAGGTTTATTGTTATCAAATTAAGAGTCCCACGTGCAGGCCATTAGCTTACTCCTTCACGCCAGCATGCAAAAACAAAACACCCATTTGCTGCTCACGCCACTCGAACCTAGGACCAGCTGGAACTGCTTACAAGTAACGCCCCAGGCCACTTTGCCAAGGCGTTTATTTGTGATATAAACCCCCTACAATTTTTTTTAAGGGCTCCTTCCTACGCTCCCCATTGTCTTAACGCTTAAAGGCAAAAATAAAACATACCTCGCCTCCATCGTGACTCGAACTCGAGTCCTCCCTCCTGCTTGGGGCGGCGTTCACCAAGGCCCTAAGTGGCGGCCCCAAGCCTCTTTACCACTCCGACTTTCATGTCCACCAACCTTGCCATTTATTTTTAAGGCCTTCCTAGCCCAATTTCACTTGTTGACGCGAAAAGGAAAAATAAAACACTCCCATGCCATCACCCAGACTCGAACCTCCCTGCTCAAGGCGTCATTTGCCCAAGCCTTAAGTGGCGTCCTTAAGCCACTTTACCAAGCCCCTTTTTCATGTCCAAAAACTCCCAAATTTTTCCTTAAAGCCTCCTTCACCCAGCTCCCCATTTTATACTTAAAATCCAACATTTTCCCAAAGCTTTCCCCTTCATCCTTAGGTTCTAAAACTCCTAAAACATTACCAAACACACTTAAAGCCTACTAATACTTGAGTTATGCTCCGAACGAATAACCCCTAATCTAGGATGTTACATTGGGCGTTCCGAGGGTGCTAATCCTTCCTCGTGCGTAACCGACTCCCAAACCTATTTTCTCGAATTTCGTAGACCAAAATATTTTTATAGGTGATCCGATCACACCTAAACAAAAAAGGATTGGTGGCGACTCCATTTCCATATTTTATTTTTAAAGTCGATTCCCATTTTTTCAAACTCGTTTAAAAAATGGTTTCGACAGCTTGGCGACTCCACTGGGGACTGGTTGAGTGTCAGGCCATAAATTGATTAATTTTTGTCCTTTTGTCGAAAATTGAAAATTTGATTTGAAAAATTACGATCCTTTTATTGCATTCGCTTGCATCATCCCATTTGATTGCTATGGTTTGAGTCTTGTAGAATACTTTGCATCACATTGCATGACCTCTGGGTCACACCTTTAAGTGGGAGTGAAAAGCCACTCCTTCGTGAGGTTTTCACCTCCGTGCAGGATAGTGAATCACTTCCGGGATACATCCGTACCTATGTCTTCGTGAGATTTTCATCTCCGTGTAGCCATAGGGAAATGTATTCCCCTGAACCGAACTTGATCCATACGAGCCTATAATGGGTGAGGATTGAGGAATCTGCTAGTTCAGGTACCCTCAACTTTAGAACTCAAACTGCATGTAAAAGGCCCTAAGAGCCTACCCCAGATGGAGTTGTGATAAACCCTAGTGGTCACCCAATAGGTGCTTGAATATTTTACATGTTTTTCATTTCTATCGTACTGACTATTTGTTTTATTTTTGTTGCTTTGCATGCATTTTCACATTAGAGAAGGGTGTCGATTTAGGTTTGGTTGCTAAATTAGGGAGCTCGACATGGAAAACGACTTTCTTGATAAAACAGAAGACAGTACGGATGTCCGTATATTTGTAATCCGCTCTATGTAAAGAGCTTTGTTTTCAAATAAAGTTTCCTAAATGGAATTGAATCAGAATCGGCTCCTTTTGCATTGCATGCATTCACATAGCATTACATCACATGCATTAGATTTCATGAGAGGACCCTGATTGGTTGAAATTATTTCAGCATTAACCTAGACACCGGTAAAACCAAACACCCCTACGGTACCCGGACTATGACGAAAGATATGGAGAGATTAGAGAAAAGGCAAATACAAATGCAGGAGCAATTGGTGAAATCAGCGCAGGATATGCGAGATCAAATGAATATGATGCGCCCGATTAACTTGATTACTGGTGGTAGGCTTAGAAAAGGGAGTGACCCAGTGGTCGACAGTGTGGATGATGATGAAGAGATTGTTTATTCTCCAATAAGTGTACCGGTCCAACCAGACGTGCCTCCGCAAGGGGCACCTGTCATTATCGAACCCCATTGTCAGATTAATACCTCGGCACTGTTGAATTTCCCGATGGGCTCAAGTTTTAAACCGGTTGTTCTGGCAAAAACAAAGGAAAAGGGAGAGTGGGCTTCAAAGTCCCCGAAAAGAAAGGACAAGGGTGTGAATAATACGAGAAGGTATAACAAGGGCCATTCAGAGCCGATTATAGTAAGCCAGCCAAAGACGGTAACCACTAGCTGTCAGGGATCATCAAGACAAGAATCTAGTGCAAAGCAACTCCAGTTTACACCAATTCCAATGACATATAGGTAGTTATATCAAAGCCTATTTGATGCACATGAGGTGGCTCCTCACTACCCAAAACCGATGTAACCTCCATATCCAAAATGGTATGACCCAAATGCCCAGTGTGAGTACCACGCGGGGGTCACAGGGCATTCGATAGAAATTTGCCTTGCTTTCAAGAAATTGGTGGAAAAATTCATCGGCATGGGTATTGTGAAATTAGATGACATGCAAAATGCAGAAATATGAACCTGGGAGTATTTTGAGCAATAGGACTGTGGAAGAGACATGTATTTTTAAGGCTAATCTAGAGTAATATTCGAAACACACTTATTGCTTTCAGCCTAGGGGCAATAAGAGTCCTCTTGTGAAATAGGCTTGTGTCCAGAATTTTTATTTCAATAAAATGCATCCTTTTGAGCAAATATTTTTCTATTTATAGATTCTTTTGTCCTTTGGATTTCTATGCAAATATTCCTTCATTCTTTATTCATGATCATATCATATAAATAATCATCCTTAGAATCATTTATTCTTTGGAATTTGCCTTTGTACCTACAATAGGTACCCAGATATCCATGACATGAGCGATGCTGTTACTAACTCCCTTTTTGAATGAAATAAGGGCCTAAGGGATCGCAAGACTTTGAAGATGACAGAAATTGCAACATATCTTCTAATTTGTTAATACTGGATAAAAAACATATCCTACATTACGAGCCAAGGAAGGAGATGAAGATCAAAGCCTGGCTCAATGCAGAAACAAGATTCCCTATATGTGGGGCATGGATGTTATCAGGCCAGTCTCATCAGAAGCTTCTGGCTGACACCAATTCATCTTCGTGGTTGTCAATTTCTTCACTAGGATGGTAAAAGTTGCTTCATATGCCAATATTACAAAGTCGATAGCCATCGGAACAAAGAAAAGAAAAAGAAAGAATACTAACAAAAAAATGTCAAAAAGATCACATTTAACCACACAAAAAGTCTGCGGTCTGTTCAAAGATCAGGTGCCACATATCAGTGCAACAAAAGAGAAAAACAAAGGATCATAAAAAGACCGAGACTTGTAAGGATTGGCATACAGAAGTTACTATTTACCCTCTATGCTTATCAAACTTTGGCCAAGACTATCACGGGGCCAACACGTTTCTCATTGGTTTTGCCCATTGAGTCGAAGTGCAAATTGGCTTACTAATAAATTGGATGAGGCGAGAATAGATCCAATCTCAATATGATCAGTTTATGTTAAAAGCTATCTGTCACGGTCAGGTGATGCGAGCTCACAACAAAAAATGATTCGCCCTAGAAAATTTCATGATAGGACTTTGAAGAAGACTTTTCCCCATGTAAAAGGGACTTCAGAAGAAAGCGGATGCCAAGCGGGAAGGACCTTATACGGCAAAGAATGCTGTGCTGGGGAAGCATGAATATTGACCGAGATGGATAGCAAGGACCTGCCTAATCCGGTGAATTCAGACTCAATAGAAAGTTTTCCAAAGAGAAAAACAAACAAAAAAATAGGAAAAGAAAAAGAAAAAGGAGAGGCCAAGGTGAAAACCCGCAAAGGGCACTTTGAGACCAAAGGGGATTTGAGTTGAAAACCCGAAAAGGGCGACTCAAATTTTGATCAAGAGTGGGGCATATAGCAGTCCTGCTATGCTTGAATTAATAATGAAGAAGTATGCTACGTCTTGGGGCATCGACAAAGTACTCCAGATCCCCTAAACACATATCGAGCTTAAAATGGTCCTCAAGAAGTTGGAACAGAGAAGCTCAGACTGCGATATCTGGGGCACCTAGTTTCCATTTTACCCATTTTGAATTTGTTATTTGTGATTATATTATTCTTTTCAAAATATGTTCACAATAAATTTCCTTTTTGATTGCAATTGCTATCTTTGCCTAGCTTATTTGTTTCAAGCTATGCTCCTAATTAATTTTCTCCTTCTCCATAGTTATAATCTTTTTCAGGCATTCTGCACTGAAATAACAATTAGTGGACTAATAATACTTTCATAAAAGGAGTTTCGCATATTACTCTGAAAGCTTCTGAATAATACAAGAACTGGAAACAGGACTATTTTTTAAAACTCACCAAGTTTAAGGAGGAGTCTAAATTAAAGTTATCTCTTCGAATTTTTGTTAAAAATGGTGGTTGAGCAACCAACAAGTTATTGCGTCAGTGGGCATCGATAACCCAAGTGTAAAATAGGGATTATTCTCGGAAAAAATATTCTGCATTCATGCGAGCATCATGCATACACATCTGATTGGGTCATCCGGAGAGTGATCAGTTGATGGAACAAGCTACAGGCCCTATACCCCCTAGTCGTAGTGGGATAGATGGGAAGAGATTCAGATCCTATACCCCTAAGTTACAATGAGATGAACCCTGAAGTTACAATGGGGCAAGTCTGTTGAGCAAGATATTTATTTTCTTGAGTTTTCTGTCGAGAATGCCAGTCGAACAAGAGGGCAGCATATTACCCTGATGAACAATGAACGATGACACCTTAAGCAGGGATCATTCTCATGAAATTCTGCATTCATGCAAGACACATTTAGGAGCATTTGATTCATTCTGATCATTGCATCCTAATCATTGTAAGAAATCATTTTCATGACATTCTGCATTCATACAAATGTCATCCATAAGACACATCTATTTAGGGGCATTTGATTCATTCCGATCATTGCATCTTAATCTTTGTAAAAAGACTATTCTCATGACATTCTGCATTCATACAAATGTCGTCCATAATACATTTAGTTAGTAGCATTAGATTCATTCTAATCATTGCATCCTAACCATTTTGCATAAGCATAAACACAAAACTGATTTTATAAGACAGGTCACCTAGAAGACGTTGTCGCAACATCGGTGAATTCGAATATCTTGCTCTCCTGAGTAAAGCAGATTGAAGATAGCAGATCTGGTAGTCCTGAAGTTGCAGGAGTAGATCGAAGCCATACAAGTCTTATTTCCTCGAAGTTCTAGTGGAGTAGGTTGAAATTACAAATCCCTCCTCCTTGAGTTTACAATGAGGATCAGTCTGTATTTCTTTGAAATTTTTGTAGAGAAGATTGAAACTACGAATCTCTTCTCTCTAAATTTCTATCTCCTCGAAGTTCCAGTGGAATAGGTTGAAATTAAAAATCCCTCCTCCCTGAGTTTACAATGAGGATCAGTCCGTATTTCTTTGAAATTTCCGTAGAGAAGATTGAAACTACGAATCTCTTCTCTCTAAATTTCTATCTCCTCGAAGTTCCAGTGGAATAGGTTGAAATTAAAAATCCCTCCTCCCTGAGTTTACAATGAGGATCAGTCCGTATTTCTTTGAAATTTCAGTAGAGAAGATTGAAACTACGAATCTCTTCTCTCTAAATTTCTATCTCCTCAAAGTTCCAGTGGAGTAGGTTGAAATTACAAATCCCTCCTCCCTGAGTTTACAATGAGGATCAGTCCGTATTTCTTTGAAATTTCTGTAGAGAAGATTAAAACTACGAATCTCTTCTGTCTAAATTTCTATCTCCTCGAAGTTCCAGTGGAATAAGTTGAAATTACAAATCCCTCCTCCCTGAGTTTACAATGAGGATCAGTCTGTATTTCTTTGAAGTTTCAGCAGAGAAGATTGAAACTACGAATCTCTTCTCTCTGAATTCCTATCACCTCAAAGTCCCAGTAGAGTGGGTTGAAGCTACAAATCCCTTCTTCTTGAGGTTATTGAAGATCAAACTATATTTTTGAGAAGTTTCAGTAAGAAGACCGAAGTTACAAATCTCTTCTCTATGAATTCCTATCACCTCGAAGTCCCAGTGGAGTAGATGGAGGCTACAAATCCCTTCTCCCTGAGGTTATTGAGGATCAAACTATATTTTCGAGAAGTTTCAGTAAGAAGAACGAAGTTACAAATCTCTTCTCTTTGAATTCCTATCACCTCGAAGTCCCAGTGGAGTAGATGGAGGCTACAAATCCCTTCTCCCTGAGGTTATTGAGGATCAAACTATATTTCCGAGAAGTATCAGTAAGAAGACCGAAGCTACAAATCTCTTCTCCCTGAAATTCTACTGGAGCAAGTTGAGACATCATTTCCCATACCCTGGAAGACGCAATGAAGCTACTTGAAGGAAAGAAGCGCCAAGAAGTCAAAGATTCAAAGACCGAGCAAAAATGGTCCCTTTTGAAGTCTTTGCTTCATTCTCGTTACACGACAATGAGCAAAGAGGGGCAGCTGTAGGAGCCCATTTTCGCCCGGGCCCATCATAAACCATACAAAAAAAAACAAAAAAAAAATTAATAACAAACAGTCCATTACAGCAAACCCAATTGCCACAAAGGCTAAACTTACTAAACTAGCCCAAATTTACAAATCAACAGGCCCAAGTTAAAACCCAAACCAGCACCTAGCCCAAGTAGCCCAAAATATTCAGCTAAACAGAAACCCTAGGGTTTCTGTTACTCCCATGCGCCGCAACCCTCCTTCATCAGCCTCCACCGCACACCTCCGTACTACGATGGTCGTACCTGCAAAAAGGACAATAGCAACAACATCAATAACAGATGGCAGAGAGAAAACAAAAGTTGTAATTTTGATTTTTGTTTTACTTTTTTATTTCCAATTTTCATCTTTAAAGGACCGAAACACACCATTGTAATTCGACACGTTTTACGAATACAGAGGATTTTTATGAATCATCCAAAATCGAAAGCAAAAATCAAAAGGTTGATTTTGTTTTATTTTTCCATTACTGTTTACTGACTCTTTTATTTTATTTCAAATTCTTTCACAAACAAAAACAAAAAGAGAAGAGCAAAAGAAAAAAAGAACCTGAATCTTGGGGCGCATCGTCGGAACCTCCTGCCGTCGTTGTGGCCGAACCAAGGACAGAGGGGGTTTTCTCTCCTTGCTCTTCTCTCGCGTTTTGAGGCTTCTAAAAGAGGCTAAAGGTCCGGCCTTGAGCATCGCTGGCCACCGATGCGGTGGTGGTGCGGTAGTGCGACGAGTAACCGGAGGAATGTTGATCGTCGGGCAAAAAATAGAGAAAGGGGGGAGGCCTTTGATTTTTTTTCTGAAAGCATTGAAAGAATGAGGGTTAAAAATTTTTTCGGGCGTTTTAATAATAAACAAAACGGCGCATTTTGATGCATAGGGTTACTGCGCATATTCCTTAAAAGGAATATTTGCGCGATTAGTCCCCCTTGTCCTGCGTCGTTACTTGATTAGACCCTAGTTGCTTTTTATTTGTTTTTTTTAATTGGTCTCTGTAATTTAAGCGTATTTTCAATTTAGTCCGTTTAAACACTGCGTTTTGAGCTTTGGGAATATTTTCTAGTTTAATCCCCGATCATTTTCGCACATTCTATTTTAGTCCCTATTTCTATTATTAGTGATTTATTTATTTTCAAAATAACCCTTTGATTCTCTTTTTTTAATTCCAATTTAGTCCTTTTCTATTCCTTCGTGATTTTGTTATTTTATTATTATTTTTTAGTTCTAATTATATTAATATTATTATTATTACTATTATTAATCAAGTATTACTATTTTGATTCTACTATCGTTATTTTAATACTATTATTATTATTATTATTATTATTATTATTATTATTATTATTATTATTATTATTATTATTATTATTATTATTATTTTTATTATTATTACTACTACTACTTGTGATATTATTATTGTTATAAGTATATTTATTATTAATTTCATATTATTTATGCATGTATTTTCTTTTAAATCTATCTATGTATATTATTTTTATAAAAATATAATTGCTCATTTAAAGATCTTATTTTAAAATTATGTATTTATTTATTCCAATTACTTTCATATATCATTTGTATATTTTTATTTATTACATAAATGTTTAACTTCAAATATTTTTATGTTTCTTGTTTTAAAGAATTGTAAAATTAGTATTAGAATTATTCCATTGATTTCGTAATATTGTTGATGTATGTATGTTAATTAATTTTCTTTATCATTGATTTAGTGTTTGATAATTATTGATATTATGTATGTTTTAATTCTCATTTTATATTTATTGGTTGCTTGAGATTCAATACCATTATATTTCATTTGTACATAATTACTTCACGTTGTATGTTATTATTCGATCGCATTTTATTCGTTTAGAACGCCATATTTTAACACTGTTCATGATTTTAAAAATCATTTTGTGCAAAGCATTAAATCATAAGGCAATGCTCGTGTTTAGAGGTTTCAAGAAAATCGTGCTCTAACTTACTGAGTTCCGATTTTCCTCGTTAAAACCTAGCAACCGAGTATCCTTCCTCTCTTGAATTAAAATGCATAATATTTGAAATAAAAAACTTATTCACGAGAATTTGAGATATTGCGCCCTAACTTACTGGGTGTGATATTTTATCATCTCGAGATAAGAATTTCAAAAGAACAAAGGCAATATTCCGTATTCGGGAATTTTGAGAAATAGTGCCCTAACTTACTGGGTTTCGATTTTTCATTTGACCCAAATAATGGAATATCCTTATTAATTTTAAATATACGAGTATTGAATGTCGAAGGATAAATCTAATTTCGAGAATATAAGATGTTGTGCCCTAACTTACTGAGTACGACATTTTATTTTCTTTGAAATAGGAAGTTTTGGCATACAATATGATTCTGTCCAAATGTGTCTTAAGTAAATGGATCGTAATCTAGAATCTTTTCAAATTTTCGGCATTAAGACATTAATTAATCAATCTGGTACCAATTTTGGGCGTTGCGAGGGTGCTAATCCTTCCTCGTGCGTAACCGACTCCCGAACCTATTTTCTCGAATTTCGTAGACCAAAATATTTTTATAGGTGATCCGATCACACCTAAACAAAAAAGGATTGGTGGCAACTCCATTTCCATATTTTATTTTTAAAGTCGATTCCCGTTTTTTCAAACTCGTTTAAAAAATGGTTTCGACAACATCAAACTCTCATAAAATTTCGTAAAATATCATTTTACATGCATGATACACATGGGTAGATTTTTGAACATGCTTCTTAGCTCATCTTATAGCTAAAAATAGCTAATTCATAATACGAGGACTCCAAAAATACGAAGAATATTAAAAACGGGGCTAGGATTACTTACTTGCAAGCTTCAAAAATTTGAAGAACCCTAGCTATGGAGTCTCCCAATTTTCGACACAAGGAAGAACATGAATGAAATTTTTATCATCTTTTTCCTATTTTAATCATTTAATTGGTAAATGACCAAAATGCCCTTCTCTTTAAAAATTTACAATTTACTAACTCATGTCCATTTTTGTCCAAAACTTATAATTTGGGCAAATTTCTATTTAAGGACTTCTAATTTATATTCTAAAGCTATTTCATACAAAAAGCTTCTAGAAACTCATATTTTGTAACTTTTGCAATTTAGTCCTATTTGATCATTCCATGTCAATTTCACAAAATTTCTACATGGAACTTTAATACTATCATGCAAACATGTCATAAACCTTAAGAACTCAATTTACTAACTCAGATTTGTGGTCTCGCACCACTATTCCGACTAGGCCCTGAATCGGGATGTTACAGAAGGTGTAACTGTAGATCTTCCATGGGCATACCATTGAACTAGCCCACCATTTAGAGCATTTGAACCATTGGGTGCCTTGATATCCGGCCTTCTAATTCCCAGATTTAACTCTTAGAAGAGTGGCACAGCGTATTGTCTGATGGCACGATCTCTATCATCAGCAATAAGAATTGGGTTGTGCACTTGATTGACTCCATTACCTTGTCCATAATTTTGATTTCCAAGGTCCATCTTGGCTTGTCTTTGAGAAAATCTCTCACGTCTTCTTTGCCTAAAAGTCCGATCGATTTCAGGGTCCACGGGTAATAGATCAATGATTCAATCTATACTCATAAAACACTTGATAAAGAAATAAAAATAAAGAATAAATTAGTAAGGTTAAAATAAATAAATAAATAAAAATAAAAACCAAATTGTAAAAATAATTTCACAAAGAATGATTAAGGCAACAGTCCCCGGCAATGACGCCAAAAACTTGTAATGAATTGTAACGTGTTTACGCAAGTGTACGTAGTCGTTCAAGTAATAAGTAAGTAAGAATGAGTTATCCTCTCCACAGGGACTGTATAAGCTTCAACAATTAATTACAAAATTATAATTAACAATTTGATGTAAAAGGAACTCAATAAATTTGGATAGCGATGATTAGATTAATTAAATGCAAGAGTGATCCCTAATGCAATTTCTAATCTAAATGCAATTTACCTAAGTGTATGAATGAAGGCTTTAACATCAAAAACAATCAACATTAAATGGGCTAGGATAATTATATTAATCCAATCAACTTCCTTTCATCATGCTAACATGTTCGAGATTACTTCCATGGAAACTCGATCTCTTATGGGTTTGGAAACCAAATTAAGTCCTCTCGGATCTTTTACTTAGTTAAATATGCATGTTGCTGATCATATTAGACTAAGGGTTTCTTAGCATTTATGCAAGGTCGCATGGACATTTACGTTTGCAACAGTTTAATTACATAAATCTAAAAACCATGCAAGATAATAGAGCTAACTAAAGATATTATGAACCTTAACTTAGTCAGTTTTAATGACCTAAATTAGGCATTGCACTTTTCAATTATGCATCTACTAGCCGTCGTCTGGTTAGGATCACTCAACTAATCTGAGTGCACCCAATCACGTATGAATGAAATGCATCATGATATTAATTGAAAACATAAGTGATTGAAGCACAAAACATGTTAACATGAATTATATAAATCTCATTAAATTAATATAATCATCCTAACAGATAGGAATTAAAACTTCATAGACGATGTCAAAATATAAAACACAAAGCAAACATGACTAAAATAAATAACAAGGGGAAAGATTAAACTCTATTAAGTCCAGCAACCTTTCAGATCTATTCTGATTGATTCAGTTCAGCAGCCTTTTGGATCTCTTCTGACTGAGGCGCTCCTCCGTTCTGATTGATGCTTTGTTTACTAAGTGTTTAGAAGGTAGCCGGCTAAAGAGTGCTTTTGACAAAACTTTTAAAGCTAAAGGTGGGAGAGGGGATGGACAGCTATGCAAGGGAAAAAGGGAGAAGAAATTGAGAGAAAACTAATGTGAGTGAGAGAGGAATGTTGAGTGATGAAGGATGATTGAGAAGTGAGGGATGGCAAGGTATTTATAGGTGAAGGTAAGGGTTTGAGTTTACTAAAAATAGGTTTAAATTTCCTTTATTCCCTCTCTCATGTGGTCGGCCATGCTTCAAGGAACAAGGGATGACCAAGTTTTCTCCATTTGAATTTAAAATTCAATCTAAAAATAGCTATAGAGTGGACGGTTTCAATAGAGAAGTTATTGGGATGAATTCTAATTATTTTCCAACTGTAAGGACCTTCAATTAATTATCCCAAAACATATTTTGAGCAGCCACCTTTAAGTGTCAAATTTGGGCTCTTAGTTCCCCTTATTGGACGGTTCTTTAGTCCAAAACTTAACAAACATGTCCATCTTTCATCACCTTTTTTATTGGGTCAAGTAGTTAACCTCATGCCCCAAATTGCATGGTCTTGCCTTCCACATGGATAACTTGTACATGTCCATGTTTTATTTATTTAAATTATGTCTCCAATGGACCTACACAGTGAAAATTACATACATTAATAAATTAACATGAATTAATATAAAATATGTATGAAAATCATGTAATTAAGCATAATTTCACATACTTTCTAAATTCATGTCTAAAATTACTAATTAAGTAAAATTCACTTATTTCAATAATAATTACTCCAGATAAACACATTTATTAAGTAAAAAGGTGGTAAAATATATAGAAAAACCCTATATAATTTTGAGTTTACATCATTCAAGTAATATTCATTCAGGATTCTCATTTATGTTTTTCTCAGAATATATAGACCACGAAGAAGAACAAATTATGAATTCAAGTGACAGTTGTTAAATTTCTCAAATAGGGAAGCTGGTTATATATATGTGTGTGTGTGTAATAGGGTTCGTTAGGAAGTTTTCTTCTTCCTTCGGTATTGCACTTTGACTCGTTTTCTTTCTTTTAAATGCCATCTTTCCTCGTTAGACTAAAGCTAAAAAATTTTTGGGAACAATCAAAGGATGTTCTATCCTCTAATGATGCTGTAGGTTCATGAAAGGTATTCAAAATTGAGGATTTTGACCTTCAGTAAGGTGATTCTCAGGTGAGTCCTCAATATTGACTCCTACAAGTCTTTCTAGATAAATCTTTTGTGATCAATGTTCTAGTATCGGAGAATGAATATTTGAATAATATGTGTGAGATCTTGATGTAGTGTCATCGTGAGTCCGGTATGTAATGGACTATATGTATGGATGCATATGATTCTATGAAGCAACTGTGCATGTGTGTAAGATTTATATTGTGGTATGTGATCGCGTGATGCGTGATTGTGTGATGTGCGTGAAATGTAACACCTCAAACCCGGCCCAAACGCTACGACCAGATCTGGTATGCTACGGGGTTTAACGTTAAAAACTTCACTTGGATGATTTTCAGAAATTCAGTTTGTTTATTTAGGTATTCGCTAAAATAAGTGATATTTGAAGAAAACCTTTGCTTTTTCTTTGAACGTGTTTGAAAATCCCATATTATTACTTCTTATAGATAAGTCTTTGAACATAAAGTTAAATTTTTTTTAAAAAAAAGTAGAATAAAGACATTAACAAGTATAATTTAAACCTAAGCTATGGAGCCTTATTACATAAATAGTCCCAAAATTGAAAACTTAAAGGAAAGCTAAAAATAGTCTATGAAAATATAAGACTTGATGGCCCCTCGAGTCCGCCTCGGCTCCCATGTCCACGATCTACTGCTCATCTAAAAAGTCAGGGAAAATAAAGGGTGAGTCACCAAGACTCGAGTGTGCAAATCCGAAAACACATAAAAGGCTTGAGGCCCACAAACACATTATGGGCCTTGGCCCATACACAATGGCAACAAAATAATCACATGCTGCATGGCCCAACCCAACCTAAAAGTCCATCCTCTACACACCAGCCCGTACCAGCCATCACACCTCGGGGATTTCTACAATCAACCCACCAACCGCTACACACCATATCGAGCGGTCATGCTTTGTCGGTTATAATGCCGATCACCATGTGACCTTATAATCCATCGTGGCGAGCCACCGATCACTGTGGTGACCTTATAATCAAGTGTGGCGAGCCACCGATCACTATTGTGACCTAAGTGTACATATCGTGGTTTAACCACCGATCACTAGGTGACCTTTTAACATGCTCTTCCCCTTCATCATTTCAACCCCATCCCATGCATACATCCATGCAGAAGCAAAATAATATACAACCTAAAAGATCACAGTCTATCACATACATCGATACACATAGAGAAGTTTCTATGATTACGTACCTGGCATCCCTTGCCTACCCTTTTCGGGTAATACGACTATCCATACAGCCTTTTTCCGGCTTTTAGCCCATAACATATATAGTACAATTAATTAGTGTGATAGAGATCTACACACCTGATTACAGTCAAGATGATACTTTCTATGTCAACACTATCGGTAGCCAATCCCGGTCCACAACCCGGTGGCCAATCCCGAACTGCTGACACCATTCGTTTCTTAAACTTAGGGGTTGGATTTACGGGTCCAATCCCCTCCTTCGCCTGATCGACATTTGATTCCATCAAAAGACCTTATCAGTTGCTACCACCCACATATGGTTATTAATCCGTAACACAGGGTTAAGACCACAAATACAATAAATGAGCCTAACGAAAATCTAAAGAGAACCCCTTACCTTGAAATCCCGAAAAGAGGTATGGGTCTCAGAGACTAGCGATTTCCAGCTTTTGGGATCTAGATGATTTGATCTACATCGATTCCCGAAATGTTGCCCCAAGATGAGAACACAAGAACAGTCAAAACGTTACTCCAAAGTTAATCTTATCACATCAATTAGCCTTTCGGCTTTGGCCTCCAAAAACCAAAAGAGAAAGGAAGAACAGAAGAAATCGGCACTTACCTTAACACAGAGAATTCGGCAACTCCTAGAGAATTTTAGCTTTTGAGAAGATCAAAAAGAAAGATGGTGCAAAGGAATCTATGGAGGTTCGACTTAATGAAGGAATCAAAAGAAAAAGATACAGAGGAAGATTATGAGGTTTCGGTTTGTAGGAGAAAGCAGAGAAAAACAATGGACATTCGGCTTTAGCATAAAAATGGAGATGAGAGAATGGAATTAGGGGTTTTGGCTTTAGCAGAGAATGAGAGAAGAGAGTAAGAGAATAAAACCCAAATGCTGAAAATAAAGAAGTATTCCCCTCCCCTAAAGAGAATTTCGGATCTTACCAAACAAATGCCAAAAATGCCTATTTTGCAAACTAAAAACCCATCCTATCAATAGGGAAATTTCGGCACCCCTTAGCCATACAAAATCGATTCCCCCTTCCCACCTAGAGTTTGAAAATTGGCCACCACTCAGCTTACCAGATAACTCCTAGATTTTCTCCCTTATCTCCATCTGATCACTCATCCTCAAGTGGCATGGATAACGCCACCTCTTCCTTCATTTATCTACCACATTATCAGCCATATTATCCATATTATCCCACTCATTAAATCTCCCTGTTTTTAAGCATTTCAACATTATCAGCCATATTATCCACATTATCCGCCATATTATCCACATTATCCCACTCATTAAATCTCCTTGTTTTTAAGCATTTCAACCGACTCCAACTCCCTCTCTTTTGACTCCAAAAACATTTAAAATAAGTGGGTAATGCGACTCGAACCTTGGACCTCCTTATTGCTTATCACGCCACCTCAAAGCCCCTAAGTAACGCCATCGACCACTCGGCCACAAGCCCATTTGTGTGTCTTACTTTCTGAGATAATATCTTTTAAGCCCCTATTCTAACTGGCTTTCCACTAGAGTGCCCAAGCAGAAAATTTGACTAAGGCCTCGGTCCAATTCCTGAGCCCAATCTGAACCCCTTAAACACCCTAATTACACATTAGAGATAACATAAACATCACAACACATTAAACGCAAAGGCCCAATAATTCAGGATGTTACAGTTCTACCCCCTTAAAGAAATTTCGGCCTTGAAATTACCTGATCAGAATAGATGCGGGTATTGCTGTCGCATCGCTTCCTTTGGTTCCCAAGTAGACTCCTCAGAACCGTGATTCCGCCACAGAACTTTAACCAACAAAACCATCTTTCTCCATAATACTTTGACATTACGATCCAGGATTTCCATTGGCTCCTCTTCAAAGGATAAATCGAGTCTTACTTCGATTTCTTCCACCGACACCACGTGGGATGGATCCAAACGGTAACGTCTTAGCATAGAGACGTGGAATACATTGTGAATCTAGCTTAGCTCAGAAGGTAACTCTAGCTGATAAGCTACTGGTCCCACTCGTTTCAACACCCGATAAGGCCCGATAAATCTGGGACTTAATTTACCTTTCCGTCCGAACCTCAATACTTTCTTCCATGGCGACACCTTCAAGAACACCTTGTCACCCACTGCAAATTCTATGTCCTTACGCTTCAGGTCAGCATAGGACTTCTGTCGGTCTGACGCTTCCTTTAATCGAGCCCGAATTAACTCTACCTTCTCCTTTGTCTCGGTCACCAATTCCAGACCCAATATCCGACGTTCTCTTAATTCCGTCCAACAGGTAGGTGTACGACACCTCTGCCCGTACAATGCTTCATAGGGCGCCATCTGAATACTTGACTGGTAGCTATTATTGTACGTAAACTCTGCCAACGGTAATAACTCTTCCCAACTACCCCTAAAGTCAATGACACATCCTCTTAACATGTCCTCTAAGATCTGGATTACCCGCTCAGACTATCCATCGGTCTGAGGATGAAACGCCGTACTGAAATCCAACTTCGTACCCAACGCTTGATGCAACGCCTTCCAAAATCGTGAGGTGAACCTAGGGTCCCTGTCCGATATGATTGATACTGGTACCCCATGCAACCTCACTACCTCCGCTATGTATAGCTTAGCCAATTTCTCGCAGAGTAATCAACACGCATTGGTATGAAATGAGCGGACCCGTCAAGTGGTCAACAATCACCCGCACCGAATCTTTCTTAGTAGGCGTGAGGGTAGCCCACTAACAAAGTCCATTGTGATCCTTTCCCACTTCCATTGTGGAATCTTCACCATTTGCAACAACCACGATGGTAATCGATGTTCGCCCTTACCTCTCGATGGTCAAACACTTCCCCACAAATTCGGTCACCTCTCGTTTCAAACCCGGCCACTAAGGCCGATCTCACAAATCTCGATACATCTTACTTCCTCCGTGGTGCATAGCGTATGGACTACCATGCGCTTCTTGCAAAATCTTATGCCTCCTCAACTCGGGATCTTTCGGCATATACACTCTCCCTTGAAAACATAATAGCCCTTCCTCATTCACACTAAATTCTGTTGATCCTTCACTTGATCCTACCGGAAACTTCTCCTTTAGCAACTTATCAGTCTGCTGTTTCTCCTTAACCTGACTGACCCAAGAGGGTTTCACTTGAAGTTCAGCTAATAAACACCCATCATCATATAGACTAAGGTGAGCAAACATTGCTCTCAAGTCAGAGATTACTTTACGACTTAGAGCATCCGCCACCATGTTGGCTTTACCCGGATGGTACTCGATCGAGAAGTCATAATCTTTTAACAACTCGATCCACCTCCTTTGCCTTAGATTCAACTCCTTCTGGGTCAATAGGTATTTTAAGCTCTTATGATCGGTATAAATGACAGATTTCTCCTCGTACAGATAATGTCTCCAAATCTTCAAAGCAAAAACCACCACCGCCAATTCCAAATCATGGGTGGGATAACTTGCTTCGTGCGGTCTTAACTGCCGAGATGCGTACGCAACAACCTTTCCACCTTGCATCAACACGCATCCTAGTCCCGTGTGTGAAGCATCACAGTAAATTACGAACTCCTTCCCAGCCTTCAGCTGAATCAATACCGGAGCCTCCGTTAAAATCCTTTTTAACTTCTCAAAACTCTCTTGCTGCTTATTAGACCAAACAAACGGAACCCCTTTCCGTAACAACTTAGTCAACGGTGCGCAATCAATGAAAATCCTTCAACAAACCTTACGTAATACCGGCCAAACCAAGGAAACTCGAATTTACGCGCATCGACTTAGGCGGCTTCAATCCAACACCGCTTCAATTTTCCGAGGGTCAACCCTAATCCCCTCCGCCGACACAACGTGACCTAGAAAAGTAACTTCCTTTGCCAAAATTCGCACTTCATCGAATTTGGCATACAAGCCGCTTCTCCTCGAGAATCTACTGAGAACCACCCGAAGATGTGAATCATGCTCCTCTTCCGATTTTGAATAAACGAATATCATCTATAAACACCACGACAAACCGATCCAAGTAGGGTTGAAATACTCGATTCATCATATCCATAAACGCTGGCAGTGCGTTAGTCAACCCAAATGGCATTACCATGAATTCGTAGTGACCATAGCGAGTCCTAAAAGCCGTCTTATGAATATCCGCCTCCTTGACTTTAAGCTGATGGTACCCTGATCTCAGATCTATCTTTGAGAAAATTGAAACCCCCTTCAGCTGATCGAACAAGTCATTGATCCTCGGCAACGGGTATTTATTCTTGATGGTCAACTTATTCAACTGGCGATAGTCAATGCACATACGCATTGATCCATCCTTCTTCTTAACGAATAACACCGGCGCTCCCCAAGGCGACACACTTGGTCGGATAAACCCTCTATCAAGCAACTCCTGGATCTAAGCCTTCAATTCAACCAACTCCTTCGGCGCCATCCTGTACGGAGTGATAGATACTGGCGCTGTTCCCGGAAGAAGATCAATACCAAACTCCACTTCACGATCCGGGGGTAATCCCGGAAGCTCTTCTGGGAAAACATCAGGAAATTCCCTCATCGTCCTAACGTCCCCAATAGTTAGTTCCTTGGCTTCCAGAGCCCGAACAAACATTAAAATTGCCTTTCATCCTTTCCTCACCATCCTTTCTGCTCTTAAGGCAGACACCATATTTGACAAACAGTTCCCCCTTTCACCTATCACCAACACTTCGCCACCCTCGAGAGTTTTTAACACTATACGCTTGGCTGCACAGTCCAAATTTGCTTGATACTTCACTAACCAATCCATTCCTAAGATCAAATCGAACTCCCCAAATGGCAGTTCCATTAGATCGGCAAAAGCTACCCCCTTGAACTTCTAGGGTACATCCTTACTCTGATTTGCTCACCACTACGATTTGTCCTAGAGGGCTCACTACAGTCATCTCCCTAGAAGAAGTCTCAAAATCTAAGTTCAAAGTTCCCGCTATAGCACTATCAACATTAGAGTGCGTCGAACCAATATCAATCAAGGCGTATAAGGCAAACCATAAATTAGGAACGCACGGTTATGACACAGGTCCGTCGGCCACCTCTCGGCGTCTTGCGGCATAAACTAACCCGGGTGTCTCGCCTCGGTGTTTCCGCCCTCGGCCTAGTGCTCCACGGCCCCGTGGAACCGTTACCACCTCCGGGGTGGACCACGACCTCTGCGTGGCTACCGACCACCTCTTTCCATTGTGCATTCCCTTGACTCGTGGGCCTTTCATCGCCTGTTATCGCGGACGATTTCTAACTTGGTGGTCCGTAGATCCACACTTAAAGCACTTACCACTGCCTTCCCAACACTCACCTACGTGGAATTTACCACATCGAGCACACTTACGTATGCGACTAGCGCAGCGAGTCTCTCATCTCGTCTCGGCCCGTCGACTGGGTCTTTTTCGAATACGCCCGGTGCCCGATGATCCAAAATTTCTCTTACTTCCACTCCTATCTCTATCCCGATTCAATTTTTCTGTCCGCTTAACCTCCTCAGCTATCTTAGCTTTTTCCACTAGCACAGCAAATTCCCTCTCCCGCTGTGGTGCTATCAATACACGCAGATCATCCCTCAAACCATCTTCAAATCAAACACAATGTTCATGGTCTGTGGCCACCATCCCTCGAGCATAACGGCTAAGGCGTAAGAATTCCGCTTCATACGCAGCCACCGACCTACTTCCCTGAACTAGATTCAGAAACGCTCTACGCTGTGCATCCACATAACTCGACCCAATGTATTTACTCTGAAACGCCATTTTAAAGAGATCCCAGGTAATATGGTCAACCACCGTACCATCCTTAACCGTAAGCCACCATTGATAAGCTTCGTCCCGCAGGAGAGATACAACCCCTTTCAATTTTTCCTCTTCTGTGAAATCAAGATCATCCATTATATGCTCAACCGCCTCCAACCAATACTCAGCTGTACTCGGGGCTATACCAAAAATTCCCCTAAACATTTCTGCCCCATTGGCTCTAAGTCGCTCCGACACAGATTTCCGGGCTCCTATGCCCATGCGCTGCCCAAAGAACCCTCTCTAAAACCTTTAACATCGCTTCGAGATACCGCATCATCTCCGGCCATCGGTCTGAAATTCCACCTCCGCGGCGGGGGTGGTACCGGCATCTCGTTTCGGACCCATAGCCGGATCCCTCTGGTTCGACACACGACCATCCTACCCTACCACGTACCACGCGCAGGGCGCCTACGACCCCTTGTACTCATTCTACCGATTCGCGTTCATCGATTAGAAATTTTATGAATTATTAATTTCTTTCACTGATTAACCACGAACAATCTTATGGACAGTAGTTTCAAGAGTAGTTCTTTCGAATTTGAAATTATATCCACGAGTTTCAGTCTCAAGTCTGTATCTCCTAGTTCTAGGAACCACATACATTCAACCATTATACATCAACATACAAGTAGCATCCATGAACTCACATTCATCACATAAGGGTATTTTCATCATTTCACTACCTAGGGGTGTTTCTGTAATTTTATCCTACAAGGGTATTTTCGTAATTTCCCAGAATAGAGTATCTTGGTGTTGTTTTTTTTCAAAATAGAAATATTTTGGTATATATTTTTTTAAAGCAGGGGTATTTTGGAAAATTTTAAATTTTTTTCTCTTTTATTTTCCAAATCGAGGGTATTTTGGTAATTTCACAAATTTCGATAATTTTGTAAACCGGGTGCTATTGTAAATCTAGGGGCTTTTGGGTAAATTTTCAAAACATGGGTATTTTGGTAATTTACAAAACTAAGGGTATTTGGTCCCTTTCGGGTTTTAATTATGGTCTTTGGCCCGTCAACAAGTCCTCGCGGCTAAGGTGAACAGTCACTACGCACCAGGTAGGATTCCAGCGAAGAGGAGGTGAGTCACTAGGACTGCTTAAATACCAAGCTCTCCCTGAATCCAATCCTAGACATGCGCATGCCTGTTGCCACACCCTAACCCAGCGACTAGTTTACGGACATGTTTAGTTAGATTAAGTTTTATGAATTTAAAGAATTGTTTAAACTAGGCCTAAATTCCATTAATTCCTATCATACTAGTCTACGTCCATGAAGCCCATCAAACCCAACATGCATATCAAATCAAGAGTTAGAATACTTACCTGCGTGGATCAGCTGCCGGTAGACTCGAAGGCCATATCTCAACCATAGCATTTTACCAATTTATAAACTACTACTGGACCCATTTCACAGCCTGAGTTTTGCAACTGGGCTCTAATACCAAAATGTAACACCCCAAACCCGGCCCAAACGCTATGACCAGATCTGGTATGCTACGGGGTTTAACGTTAAAAAATTCACTTAGATGATTTTTGAAAATTCAGTTTGTTTATTTAGGTATTCGCTAAAATAAGTGATATTTGAAGAAAACCTTACTTTTTCTTTGAACGTGTTTGAAAATCCCATATTATTACTTCTTATAGATAAGTCTTTGAACATAAAGTTAAATTTTAAAAAAAAAATAGAATAAAGACATTAACAAGTATAATTTAAACCTAAGCTATGGAGCCTTATTACATAAATAGTCCCAAAATTGAAAACTTAAAGGAAAGTGAAAATAGTCTATGAAAATATAAGACTTGATGGCCTCGAGTCCGCCTCTCGGCTCCCATGTCCACGATCTCTTTGCTCATCTAAAAAGTCGGGAAAATAAAGGGGTGAGTCACCAAGACTCAGTGTGCAAATCCGAAAAACACATAAAAGGCTTGAGGCCCACAAACACATTATGGGCCTTGGCCCATACACAATGGCAACAAAATAATCACACATCTTTGCATGGCCCAACCCAACCTAAAAGTCCATCCTCTACACACCAGCCCGCGTACCAGCCATCACACCTCGGGATTTCTACAATCAACCCACCAACCGCTACACACCATATCGACAGTCATGCTGTCAGTTATAATGCCGATCACCATGTGACCTTATAACCCACTGTGGCAGAGCCACCTATCACTGTGTGACCTTATAATCAAGTGTGGTAGAGCCACCGATCACTATTGTGACCTAAGTGTACATATCGTGGTTTAACCACCGATCACTAGGTGACCTTTTAAACATGCTCTTCCCCTTCATCATATCAACCCCATTCCATGCATACATCCATGCAGAAGCAAAATAATATACAACCTAAAAGATCACAGTCTATCACATACATCGATACACATAGATAAGTTTATATGATTATGTACTTGGCATCCCTTGCCTACCCTTTTCGGTAATCTGATCATCCCATCTGACCTTTTCCCGGCTTTTAGCCCATAACATATATAGTACAGATTAATTAGTGTGATAGAGATCTACACACCTGATTACAGTCAAGATGATACTTTCTATGTCAACACTATCGGTAGCCGATTGTTCTGAAGCCGGTCCACAACCCAGTGGCCAATCCTGAACTGCTGACACTGTTCGTTTCTTAAACTTAGGGGTTGGATTTACGGGTCCAATCCCCTCCTTCGCCTGATCGACATTTGATTCCATCAAAAGACCTTATCAGTTGCTACCACCCACATATGGTTATTAATCCGTAACACAGGGTTAAGACCACAAATATAATAAACGAGCCTAACAAAAATCTAAAGAGAACCCCTTACCTTGAAATCCCGAAAAGAGGTATGGGTCTCAGAGACTAGCAATTTCTGGCTTTTGGGATCTAGATGATTTGATCTACTTCGATTCCTGAAATGTTGCCCCAAGATGAGAACACAAGAACAGTCAAAACGTTACTCCAAAGTTAATCTTATCACATCAATTAGCCTTTCGGCTTTGGCCTCCAAAAACCAAAAGAGAAAGGAAAAACAGAAGAAATCGGCACTTTCCTTAACACAGAGAATTCGGCAACTCCTAGAGAATTTCGGCTTTTGAGAAGATCAAAAAGAAAGATGGTGCAAAGGAATCTATGGAAGTTCAACTTAATGAATGAATCAAAAGAAAAAGTTGCAGAGAAAGATTATGAGGTTTCGGTTTGTAGGAGAAAGTAGAGAAAAACAATGAACATTCGGCTTTAGCATAAAAGTGGAGATGAGAGAATGGAATTAGGGGTTTCGGCTTTAGCAGAGAATGAGAGAAGAGAGTAAGAGAATAAAACCCAAATGCCGAAAATAAAAAAGTATTCCCCTTCCCTAAAGAGAATTTCGGCTCTTACCAAACAAATGCCGAAAATGCCTATTTTGCAAACTAAAAACCCATCCTATCAATAGGAAATTTGGCACCCTTAGCCATACAAAAAACCGATTCCCCCTTCTCACCTAGAGTTTGAAAATCGGCCACCACTCAGCTTACCAGATAACTCCTAGATTTTCTCCCTTATCTCTATCTGATCACTCATCCTCAAGTGGCATGGATAACGCCACCTCTTCCTTCCTTTATCTGCCACATTATCAGCCATATTATCCACATTATCCCACTCATTAAATCTCCCTATTTTTAAGCATTCCAACCGACTCCAACTCCCTCCCTTTTGACGCATAAAACATTTAAAATAAGTGGGTAATACGACTCGAACCTTGGACCTCCTTATTGCTTATCACGCCACCTCAAAGCCCCTAAGTAACGCCACTGACCACTGGCCACAAGCCCATTTGTGTGTCTTACTTTACAGATAATATCTTTTAAGCCCCTATTCTAAGCGGCTTTCCACTAGAGTGCCCAAGCGAGAAAAATTTGACTAAGGCCTCGGCCCAATTCTGAGCCCAATCTGAACCCCTTAAACACCCTAATTACACATTAGAGATAACATAAACATCACAGCACATTAAACGCAAAGGCCCATTAATTCAGGATGTTACATGAAATGTGTACCAAGCATGATTTTGTTAAGAAATGTGTATAGCCTATGTGTACCTATGTTAGACTTATCTAGTTTGAGTGATAAAGATGGGGAAAAACGGTGTAACTGAGAGATGCAAGTTTTGACATCGTGGTGGTTTTCAATGTGTCCGTCAGGATAGTAAAAACAAGTTATGATATGATGAATCTGAAGAAATTCCATGCCCATGGCACATTCTGGAGAGGGCAGATAAGTCGCATTTATCCACTAGGATTTCTGCGTGTCTCGAGGCGATGGTGGGAAAACCTCACACAATTGTTAGTTTAGGCAAATCCATATCGCAAACACAATATTTTACTCGGGGTGCCTAGGTGGCATTCTTTTTGGCCTTTGTGGCGTATTCTATATGTTGCCTTTGTGACGTATTTTGCATGTTGCCTTTGTGGCATATCTCTATCTAGCCCCTATGGCATATTCTGATAAATCTATGACAAGGATATGATCTGTCTGAAGTTATTTGGTGTGAAAAGTGTTTTGATGAAATCGAATAAGTTTTAGAGGAAGTTTCCTTGAAAAGAAGTATGAATCAGTATGTTCAATGAGGGTATCTGTCGTGGTTATCTGTCAAGTTTATTATAAGGGCATATTCAATGTAAAGTTCGTCGGTTTGAGCTATTTGTATCATTAAGGTGGAAATCTGAGTTATCTAGTATTTATTATATGTGAATAATATCATGTCTTGTTCTGAGACTTGAGGGAATCTGAGTTGTTCGTTAATTTGGTGGTTTTGTGCCATGTAACAAAGACATGTGGAATTCTTCTTATTGATCTAAAGTGGTTCTCATCAGTATGAGTATGTATTGGGTTGAGATAGAATATAGTTCAATTTAAGGTCTGATTTTGCAAGATCAGTAAGTGGTATCTGCCAAGAATGATGTCTGTGATTAACTGTTCTAAAATAACTGTTTAAAATTGTCTGAAGAGAAAAGAAAAAAGGTAGTATTGTAACACCCCAAACCCGACCCATGCGTTATGAGCGGATTTGGTATGTCACACGAGCAAAACATGTTAAACCCTTTTTGTTCGTACTAAAATATTGCTTTGTTAAAAATCAAGAAAACAAGTTTGATTTGATAAAATACTACTAACCTCAAAGATTTGATTGATAAATCGATAAATTTGATCTAACGATCTTACAAAACCGTGACTTTTGAAAACGACATTGAAAATTCGAAAGGGAATCCAAGTCTTTTGAAAATATCGTTAATAGTTCGAGAGAAAATATCCGTGTTAAAAATATTTGTAAAAGTTTATTTGAAATCCTTTTGTTAAACAATTTTGGAAAATATTTATTTAAGTTTTTAGAAAAATTCTCATTTAAAAACAATTCAAGCAAAATTTAAAGTACGTCAACATAAAGCAAAAATAAATACTCCGGAGGCCTTATTACATCATAAAAACCAAAATAGTAAAGTGAACGGAAATAGAAATCTAAAGTTCAAAATAAACACCATTTCTGAAGTATGGCCTCCACCGAGTCATCCATGGGCCCAAATCCTCATTACGGAGCATTACCTACAGAGATTAAAAAGAAAGGGGGGTGAGTTACAAGAACTCAGTGTGAAATCCCTTTACCGTCATCCATTGGGCCTGAACCCATATAACAATCATCTTGGACCAAAGCCCATAAACAAATAATAAATAAATGAAATGAATGCAACCCATCCCATCCTACCAGCCGCCTAACTCTCCACCCGTACCAACCAATCTCTCTGTGGGGATCAAGTCAACCCACCCCGATCTCTCCAATTTGTCAAGCAAGTCGCCATTTATACTATTTGTGGTTGAGCCACCAGAATCATATACGGTAATATAATCGGCACACAGCCTCGGTAAAAAAAATTGATCGACACAGAGTCGTTAATTCATATGTTAGGCACATAGCCCCAGTAAATAAGTTTAGCACAAAGCCATAATCACGATGGCACAAAGCCATATTTAGGTTGGCACATAGCTGTTATCAGAATTTGTGGCACTGCCACCGGTCTATACTTCTCTTCATTCAAGTTTCCCATCCCATGCAAAATTATGTAACTGCAACATTCATAGTAAGGCATCATATTTACAAATATAAACAACAATTATTACTCCAGAGATTTGTTACGATAAATCAGCCCATTATAACACTTTGCAATTCGGCCCATTAAGGCATTCTATCAAATCAGCCCATAGAGGCATTTTCGGTAAATCGGTCCATAAGGACATTTCGGTAAATCGGTAATTTTACCCATTAAGGGTAATTCGGTAATCTTGTAACCCAGGAGTATTTCGGTAATTTACCCTCCAAGGGTTATTTGGTAATTCGGCAACCCCGGACTTAACTACTAATTTGAGCATAGAAAATTGAAACTGTCCATCTGCGTCATATTGACTAAACTGACCATAACTCGGATTAGGAAACTCAAAATTTAGATCCGTAAATTTTCCTTGAAACTAGACTCATATATCTTCTTACGATAATTTTTCCAGAATTTTTTACTTAACAATTTAGTACAGTTTATTTCTTAAAGTTTCCCTTGTTTCACTGTCCAGTGATTCTGACCTCTCTTAACTTAATTTCAAATATCTCACTATATGGTTTTCATATTCTGCTCCCACTTGTTTCTAATGAAAATAGGCTCACTAATGAATCCATACATATGAATTATAACCCTTAATTCACTTTGTACAATTTTATATGATTTTTCCAAAACAGATCAGGGAACCACGAAGTTAATTAGAACCAGTCTCACTAAAATTAAGATATCTCAGAATATAAAATTCCTTTTCCTTCTCTGTTTCTTCCATATCAAAATAGACATGGTAAGATTTAATCTGATATCTTATTCCCTTGGTAATTCCTTTTCTCCTATTTTTCGTGATTTTTCAAATACACGTCACTGTTTCTAACCGTAACTGTTTTATTACGAAATACGATTACCATTACGATCATACGCACGCCCGAGTGATCACGGATGCCGATTTTTAGTTTTCTTCGGTATTTTGACCAAATCACAGAACATATCATACAAACTTTCAGAGAGATGTGAGATTACACACCATATCAAACATGTATTCGGAAGGTACGGGATTACACACCTGATTTTGATTTCCTAAAGAACCACTCGTCGATGACCTAGAACAATACCAACCAAAAGTTAGCCTCGGATTTCCAAAAGATTTCGTATCACTTCCACTTGAATCACTTACCACTATATCCGAAGGTAGAAATATATCGAGTGATTTGTCCCTAAAACATATAGTCGATTAGTCGAAACTTCAATCCTATTTGCAACATAGCCAAATAGAGATATAACGAAAAATCCAAAAATGAACCCCCTTACCTTATCGATATTGGATTCAATTTCCACCGTTTGACTTCGGCTAGAACAATACACGGTCTCCCACTTAAAGCACTACGAAAAGAGAGTGATTAAGACATGAAGAAGTGGAGGATAACACCATTTTCGGTTACGATCACGATTTACAACCGAATAGTGATAAATACTTATTCGGCTAAAGAGAAAAGAATATGATCATAGAAAAGAATTCACTTACCGATTTAATCGAAGAAAGAATGTCATCTCAAACGAAAGAAATTATGAAGGAGTGATTGTGAATTGTGAGTTTCGGCTATGGAAGAAAATGAACAAGAATAGTTTGGTTATGAGGGTATGGATTAGAGGAAAAAAGATAGTAGAGTTGGAGAATTTCGTGAAAAGAAAAGAAAGGTTGAGAAGGGGTGCTTATCAAATTTCGGTTTTCAAGAGAAGATTAATGAAAATAGTTTGGTCTCAATGGTTTGGTACCTACGGCAACAAGAAAGAATTGAAGAAAAGAAATGCTCACAAATGGCTTGAAGTTTCGGCAAAGATGAGAAGAAATTTGAGAGAAATGGCATAAAAATGCAAGAAGGAATTTTGACCAACCAAGCACCAAAGTTTCTACCAAAACACTAACAAAAATTCGGCTATCCCTCTTACACCCAAAACCGAGTCACATTCATGATCAAAATGGTCAAAATTAGCCAACCATACTTTCCATAACATTTCCCTTGAAAAAGGCCACTTGTTCCCCCTACTTTCCTATTTCTCTTGATTCCTTTCCCCAACTTCAACCTTGCCTTTTTCTTTTAGCCGCCTTACCAAAATAATGAAGTCAACCTTGCCATGAATGCCTCTTGGCCGAAACTTAAGGAAAGGGTGCAAAAATATAAGTCAAAATTTGCACACAAAGTGATTCGAACCTCTTCCCTCAAGGTACTACATGTGGCGCCATAACCCCTTTTACCAATTGCTCATTTATGCTAGCAATTTACTCTTTTATTTCCATAAGCCTTGATGCCACTTACTATCTCTCCTTAATAGGCTTAAACACAAAATTTTACTAAGGCCCAACTTGAACCCGGAACTTCATAGAATCCTCGTAACTTTCCAAAATTACCTTCTTAATAAGTCCAACTTGAAATAATGCCGTTCTCTTGTTCTCAAAATTTTAAAACGCTTCTATGCTCAAGGCCCATTGGGCCCAATCCTACTAGGCCCAATTTCGGGATGTTACAAGTATCATCTGTTAAGATCTAGAGATAGCCAAGTAGTTAGATGAATGATGAAACGTTAAGAATTGTGAGTGGTGTATAAGTATGCAATCATTTAATTGGTAATGTGAAGGTATCCGCCAAAGACAAATATGAGGAAATCAAAATATTCAAGATGGGGATTTCACACATGATAAGTTAAAAAAGGTATGTTGTGTCAAATCTCACTAAGTTCCTCTTAACTTATGAAATGTTATGTTTATATTTCACTTGTTGGTTTTTAAATGTGGTTGCTGAGAGGGACAAGCCAGGAGTACACTACAGAAGCGATGAATGGGGAAAACTATGCATACAGTGGACCTGTTTGAACAAGTGGCGTATTGTAGGATTACACCATATGAGTCTATTTTATTAAATTTATGTATTGTAATAATTTTTTATAGATATGATGGATGATGTTCAAATATATTTCCTTGTTTCTTTAATAATGAATTATGGTAAACATTAAGGAAAATGTCTTGAGTCAAAAGTATAAGAAGGCGGTTTCGAAATTTTGTTAAGAGAATTGTGTAAAAACACCCAAGATCCAGAACCATGGAATCAGGTCGGTTTAAGGGCGTTACATCAAAAAACTAAACAAGGAAGAGGTTCTGATGGTCGTGGCCAGAGCAGTAGAATCGATAGTCCTTGAGAGGCGGTTAAGATCAGTCCAGAGGTCTTAAGAATACCCAGTGTGTGGTTGCTCTGATGCACGAATGTAGCTCCACCAAGGAAGATTTAAATTGTTATTTAGGAGCCTGAGGCATCCTTCTGTCGAATTTCACCTATGACTTTCAACTAACTCGATGGTGTCACCTGAGTGGTAACACCAGGGGTTTTATTCTTCCCCTCATCTTCTAGAGGCTAAATTCCACCTACCTTTCCACCCCTTTTTTCTGCTCGGTGCTCAATGAGTACGACATTGTATCGTGGCAACTCTCTGCCTTATCCTGGTGGACATTGGTGGCCTTCTTCATAGATTGTTATATGCATCGTGAGTCGCTGATGCTAGATGTATTTAATAAAAATTACCAGTGAAAGGTGAAAAAGCAAGGGGTCTTAATTGGAAATGCCCACTTCAGTACATGCCAGGGTTTTGAGCCCATAAGCTAGAATTGGACTTCGAACCTTCATATTAGAAAAGACAAATTTGTGAGGGTCATCAATAGGTTCAAAATTAGGTTCGACTTTCCCACCTTCTGGTCTCTACCCCGGGAAGATGTTTGTTCGCAAAGTCAACCTACTGTCTAAGCGGTTGCATGGAAATAGTTTAAACGATTAAGGACGGGGCGTCTACCAGAATTAGGGGAGATTGCTACTATTAGACATGTGTTCAAATAATGTCTGCAAGGATTAAGCCCCAATGGTCACCAAGCTAATGAACTTCTATTATGGGCGGATTCTCATAAAGTCCCTACTGTTGAAACAACTTGGCCCCATAACTCCAATAAAGATTTGGCACGAATTCTAGTGGGGAGGATGAGGGAACCTCCTTTCCTTTTTCTATGAAGCTTGTGGGATTCACCCACACCACTGGAACATTATAAGTCATGGTACATCTTCTACTTCTTCTCCCAGTCGGGCTAATTCTCATGTTGATTGTGGAGGGTTTTCTTCCAATTCTTATACCACTACGCCCGTTCCAGCAGTCATGGATGTCCTAGATTTATTAGACTACATTCAAGAAAATAAAGGTACTACTACTGGGCCACCAAAAATAGGGGTTGGTAAGAAAACTCAAAAGAGGCCAAGGGTAGATGGAAGCACCCAAGATTCTAATGGCAGTGAAGGCCCACAGGTGGCTTGGTGTAGAATCATAAAAATGACTGCTCCTCTGAGAGCCAACACTTCTCTAGTTCCTACCTTCCTCCTGTTCCTACCCTACTAGTGGAGTCTTCCAATTCTACAGACTCCTAAGTGCACACCATTAATCTTCCTTCAACTGAAATTCCACCAGAGGTAGTGCGCCCAAGCCAGCCAGTGGCTCTTTTCAGTTCCTCACCCCACGATGCTTCTACTGGCGAAGTAGATGAACTTTTTCGTTGGCGAGATCTACTGAAGTCAGGGCCATCTCCTTTCTCACTAGGCACTATCCATCAGTAGCAAAACAACATCATGCCTCAACAGGTGAAAGAGGCTCTCCTCTCATACCTTTATTCAAATTCTCAGTTATCTCCACTCTCGATTTTGGCAAGGTCCTCCCAAGCCTTAGTGGTGGAATACAGGCTTATGAGTTGGGCCCTCCAAGAAGCTTATCAGTAGAACAGTGCTAAAGTGGCGAGATTAGAAGAACCTATAAAATCTGGTAAATAGTCTTTGGCTCAATTATGCTAGTCTCATAAAGGAGCTATGAGCTAAATCGAGGACTTCAATTCCTGTGTCTTAGCTTGGAAGGAAAAGTTTAAGGATACACAAGTCAAGTTTACGTAGGTGGAGGAGAACAGTTGGTTGAAGGATAGAGAGTCCTATTGGGAGGAGAAATTCAAAGCCCAACAACAATGTCACTTATTAGAGTTGGAAGGTCTAGGCCAATCTAGCGAAGAGGCTCTGAAAAGCATCAAAATGACACAAGGAAAATTTTGACAAAAGCCCTACATAAATTGAGGTCTAACCTGGTCTTCCATGCCCAAGTTGCTGTGGGCCCTCTAAATATAAGCCAAGTAGACTTTAACTATCTTCAAAAGGTCTCCATAGATTCTCTGAACTTTAACGTCTATAACCTGGAGGGTGACGACTTGGAAAAATTATAGAGGGAATGGAAGCAATCAACCTACTTCTTCATTCCCACTAAGCTTGAAGTAGAAGATGGGGAATAGGACTTAGAAGGTTCGACTGATCTAGAAGAAGTCCCTGAAAATCGCCCCCAAACAGAAGAAGCCCCCATCAAACCAACTGACCAGCCAGTTGAGGGAGGAAACTGAGAATTTTTTTGCTTTTCTTGTACTTACTCTTTTTGTTCCTCTTGTAATATTTTACTTATACTTTAATCAATGAAATTATCATTTTCCTTCCCAACTATTTTTTTTACCACAATATTAACAGCATATTAACATACTCACCATATTAAGGTTTTTAACTTACCCGAGGGACTAAGCTAGGTCCAACGTATTATGCATACAGGGCTGACTCTCACTTAACTTCTAGATGATCAGCTAAATTGAAAGGTCTGATATCAATTAACTTGTAATACCCTATACCCGACCCAATTTATTGAATCTAGGTATAAGACATTACAATAATCACTTACTTAGCTAAAATTTTCAATCAATTAAAGCCATATTGAATGTACCTCTTATTTATTTAAAATCCTTTCTAAGACAATAAGTTTGAAAAATACATTTATCATTTATCACAAAACTTTGAAAGGTAAAATAAAACCTTACAACAAATTGCTTAAATGGAAAAACATATTTGTAGCAAGTATTACTATTTCATTTGAAAAACATATTTCCATAATGTCCCTTTGTATGCATAATATTGCCCTCAGTCTACCGCCATGGTGCATTCTTGGCTTAGTCCCTCTTGACATACAGGTTCAACTCACAAACCTGCTAACCAAAACACGTATATAAGTTTCCAAGGAACTTAGTGGGTCTCACTCATTTTTACCTTTTTTATGGAGACTTAGATTCTTTCAACTCAAGGTCTTGAGTTCCCTCTCAGACCTTGGCGGATACACTTCTGATTCTTGGTTGGCGGATAACCCTACGTAAATCTCTGCACTTAACTGTCTTATACTCATTTCACCTAACTAGAGGATTTCAAAAATTACACCATATTTCAAATCCCATTACACGATTTCTTTGTTGCCTGCAGTTAGGTACGCTTCTCAAAATGATACCCAATGGATACCACTCTTGAAGATCCCCTTACAGGACTCATCGATTGCTAGGACACCAGTTACATCGTGTCTTCAAATCAGTCTAAATAGTCGTACTTGCTTAGAAGAACATGACATTTCAATACACACAATAGAATTCTAAATAACATTAATGTAGAACCTTAAGTACATTTCAGGTTTGGCAGACACCTGTGCCACCAACATTTCAAATGTTCGAAGTTCCTTGTTATGGAAGATCACTAAGGTGGATTCATCAATAGGTTATTCTATCGAGAATACGATTGAAAAGTGTCTCACAAGGATACCCAGATCTCACTCAAGGATCTCTAACATCTTGCCACTTTCTCATTACAAAATTCACTCTATGAATTTCCCAGATAATTCGCCACAAAGGCTTTCTAGAAAATTTCGTGCATACCATCCAGACGGACCATCTTAGTGGATGTCGTGGGGCTTTTTTCACATGGTCTTATACCTTCACACCCTCTTAGCATATTATCATATAATGACATGGCCATGAACTTTCCACAGATTTATTTCGTAATCTGCTAGTCCGATTAGCATTGCAGCTACTTTATCGGAGGCTACACAATAAATCTTCATTTTCACAGTGATCTGTCTGTCTAGTTAGCAATATGCTTGCCTTACTGGAGGCAACACAAACGGATCTATTTATCACCTTTTTACATAACCCAAAATTATTAGGTACTAGACACATATAATAAGAAAGTATTAAACAATGACTACACACATGCTAGTGACAACACCTTATACCATACAACGTCATACCATGCTGCACATTATTCACCTCATTTACGTATTTGTGGATATCTCTCAAAGACATGCATTCACATAATTACATGACATGCAAGAGTTAGGTTTAGAGATTCACCAAAGACTTACCTTTACTTTAGCCCAGAGCTTTTGTGTAATGCCCTCCACCCGATCTGATTTACTGAATCCGAATGTTAGATGTTATGCCTTATTACATATACAACTTAATCTTTTTATTTATTTTCCTATGTAAAACTTTTATATATGAGTGTGAAAAGTTCAGTTTTCTATTCGAGATTCCTATGTATGTATTGCAAGTGATTATCAAAACAATTCATAGTACTTCAGTTTTGACATCTATATTTAAGTTTCAGCTTAACTAAGTACCTTTAAACATAAAAAAAGAGTATACATGGGTTTAATCTTGAGTGTGCCTCTTATCACGTTTTGTATACATAATAGCCCAATCCACCACTACTTGGCGCAACCCTGGCGTCATCCCTCTCCACACACTTCTTTACAACCTAAAACATGAAATAACTTTCGTAAGTTCATAAGAACTTAGTGAGGTAATCCTTCAATACCTATTTCCTTACGCCTTAATGATTTAGATTCTTTGTCTATCCTTCACGTATCCCTTGATCTTTCTTTTCCCTCTAATGGCTACTTACTAGGATTTTTCTCATGTACCGTGATTATCCTTTCTTAGCTGAGGCCATTTCCTTTCCCTTAATATCATTAAGGACTTACCTTCTATTCTGAATGATTAACCATTTCCTTGTCATCTTCTAGTATACAACCCATAATCATGCAAACTATTCCTTCTTATGAGCGTATCATAATACAACTTCATTACTTTCCATGTTTCTTTGAGATCTTGTCCTTACACAGACCTTTATCCTCTTGTTTTCCTTATCAATGCACTTATGACTTCATTTCTTACTTACCGACTTTATCATTTACATTTGGGGCAAAGTAAACTACGCCAATTACTTATTGTGGAGTTTGCCAAAATTTCTATTTTATTCTCAAGTACCATTTCTTTTACTTATACCTTAAGTCTATGTAAGGTTCACCATACCTTTCCTTTAGAGGTTCTTCCTTCAGAGTTCTCTATATACCTTATTCATTCTGCTTGTCCCTTTTGAGTTCATTACATTTTCCATGCCTTCAGGGTACTATACTTACCATTCCTTCAGGAAACCTTACACACCATTCCTTCCTTGTCCTTTGAAATTCCTTTTGTTCATTATTCACCACAAGGGTGTTTTCTTAAATAGATGCCACAATGTCCATTCCTTAAATTGTGCCACGATTCAGTATTCGCCACAAAGGCTTTCCTATCCAGAGTTTTTCCACAAAGGCGTTCCTTTACATTCAATGCTCACCACAAAGGCTTTCTTGTCTAGAGTTTTGCCACAAAGGCATTTCTTTACATTCAGTACTCGCTACAGAGGCTTACTATCCAGAGTTTTTCCACAAAGGCATTCCTTTACGTTCAATACTCGCCAGAAAGGCTTTCCTATCCAAAGCTTTGCTACAAAGGCATTCTTATATAAATATTACCACAAAGGCTTTCCTTCTCTTGGATATTTAGGCGATAGGGATTTGCCTAGTCTCACACTTAGTAAGGTTTTTCCCTCATAGCCCTAAGACACATAGACAACCACATTAGGTAATAACCTTCCTTAAATATTTCCATATGATTCCATAACTCACCAATTACGGTCTTACACGATATGGTCCGTCAACGCTATGGCCAAGTACTTGTCCTTTCAAGTATTCGTGTTTTTAATCCCGACAGACCCTTTTGACGACTCCGGAGATAGACACAAACTCTTCATACTTAGACCCATCTTTCATGAACTCATCATATCTTGACTTACACATTCAAACACATCCAAAATTTTCAAACACAATAACGTATTTCCATTACCCAGACACAAGCATCCTTTAACCTCAAGATTCATGTTTTATACTTTAACCACGAAACTTCATGTTATCCATACATGCAAGTTCATAAATCTTATGTTACACATTAGAGTCATGGCATCATATATTACTAGTTCTATTTCACGATTTGGTTACTTAGCATAGAAGTTTCTAGAAGGCATATTATGCATGCATGAGTTAGTTTAGGGACCCACCTGATAACCTCAAAGGTAGTTTAAACTTCAGATCTAGCCTTTCTTTGTGAAATCAACAGTTTGGGCTCTAGATCCATCATTCAGCCAGATGCTACAGCCTCCTCTGCCTTGAAGAATAGAAACACTTCGTTAGAACCCATCCAGGTAACCATTATCATCATTTGAAACCTGGACATCTCTAAAAGTCATATTTCTTCAATCATACTTATAGATCTATGTTCCCTTAACAGACCAAGTCACGAAATGTACCATATAGTGAAGAAAATCACTAGATATATCCAGGATTCTGAACTCAGCTCAGAGCAATGTTTATATCTCTCTTTAGCCCTAAATCTTTTTTTATTTTTTAGAGGAAAAAAAAAAAGAAGATAACATTTTTCTTAACCCAATCGAAGTGTCCTTTTAACATAACCCAAGTCTTTATGAGAACTTGGAAAATTTCACATCAAGAATGAGTGGCCTTATCAAAATATGTCACCTCTAAGAACTTACTCGAGTTTAATAAAATGGAAACTTACCGTACAACACAATTGCACGCTTGCACAAAGGGGAAAAGATAAAGAAAGACAAAGAAAACGGAAGGGGAATTCAAAGGAAATTCAGCAGCAAGGATTTATTATTTAGAAAAAGAGAAAAACTAAAAATTAAGAGTGGGGGAGAAGAGAGAAAACATCAAAAAGGTGGAAAAGAGTCCGAAATTTGAAAATAAAAAACTAAACAAAAAGGTAATGCCTAAAAATCTGGTAACTCATCTTCTTAATTCTCTCCCTAACCTCCCACAACAACTCCACTACTCAAAATTTCAATTTGACTAGGACTCCACCATGCCACACGGCCAAGCAACAAAAATAATTCCCTTGCTCGCGCAGGGACTTGAACTCTAGACCTTCCACACGCCAACACACACCTTAGCCACTAGACTAGCAGGCCCATTCTGATATATTTTTACCAACTTTTAACTATAAGCCTACTGACTAGAGATAGGGTTTTATTCATATAAATATCAAAATTTGCCTAAGTCAAGGCTTGAACTTGGGACCTCCCACACATACCCAAAACACATAACCACTAAAGCAGATACACAATTGTGTGTCACACATACACGAAATCAAAAATTAAAATTTCGGGGTGTTACAATTCTACCCCTTAAAAGAAAATTTCATCCTCGAAATTTACTCGGACAGAATAGATGAG
This sequence comes from Gossypium sturtianum, assembly GCA_025698515.1. Lineage (NCBI taxonomy): Eukaryota > Viridiplantae > Streptophyta > Magnoliopsida > Malvales > Malvaceae > Gossypium > Gossypium sturtianum. Next base: position 30,722,266 of record CM046943.1, on the reverse strand, counting down.
GATATTGCTGACGCATCGTATCCTCAGGCTCCCATGTAGCCTCCTCAGTGCTATGATTACGCCAAAGAATCTTAACCAGTGGAATGGATTTCTTCCTCAGTACTTTTACATCTCGATCCAGAATCTGAACCGGCTCCTCCTCAAAGGTCAAGTCTGGCCTAACCTCAATCTCTTCAACGGAAATGATGTGATTAGGATCAGAGCGGTAGCGCCTCAACATCGAGATGTGGAACACGTCATGGATATGATCCAACTCTGGAGGTAGCTCCAACTGGTAAGCGACTGGTCCCACTCGCTTCAAAATACGATAAGGTCCAATAAACCTAGGGCTCAATTTGCCCTTACAACCAAGCCTCAGTACCTTCTTCCATGGCGAGACCTTAAGGAATACAAAGTCCCCCATCGAATACTCAATCTCACGTCACTTCAAGTCCGAATAGGATTTCTGTCTGTTAGAAGCCGCTTTCAGTCGATCCTAAATCAGTCTAACCTTATCCTCTGTCTCAAAAACCAACTCAGGACCCAGAACACGTCGCTCGCCCAACTCAGTCCAACATAAAGGAGTGCGACACTTACGACCATACAGTGCCTCATAAGGGCCATCTGAATGCTAGACTGGAAATTGTTATTATAGGCGAACTCCACTAGCAGTAGATAATCATCCACTGCCTCGAAAATCAATAGCACAGCTCCTGAATCTGAGCCTTAAGCTCTACAAGCTCATTCGGTGCCATTCGATAGGGAGCGATGGACACCGGAGTTGTACCTGGAAGTAGCTCAATCCCAAATTCCAACTTGCGATTCGGAGGTAACCCCGGTAGCTCCTTAGGAAAGATGTCTAGAAAATCCTTTACCGTTCTGATATCCTTAACTGTAGAATCCCCAGAATTCGAAACACTTACGTAGGCCAAGAATGCCTCACATCCCTTACGAACCATCTTCTCTGCCACCAGTGCAGAGATCACATTAGATAAGTAATTTTGGCGTTCTTCAATCATGACTACTTCCTTATCCTCATCAGTCCTTAGTACAACCCTCTTAGTCGTACAATCCAAGCTAACACGATGCTTAACCAACCAGTCCATCCCCAGAATTAGGTCGAACTCCCCAAATAGAAGCTCCATCAAATTAGCCAGGAAAATTGCCCTTTGTACCTCTAAAGGAACATCCCAATATAGTTTGCTAACTCTAAAAGATTGCCCTAACGGGCTCAGTACCGTAACCTCACTCGTAGTGCTCTCAACTGAAATCCCCAAGTTTCCAGATATGTTGCTAGCTATGTATGAGTAAGTAGACCCTATGCCTATCAAGGCAATATACGGTACATTAAGAATAAAAAATGTACCCGTGATGACGTCCGGAGCATCTCCATCCTCTCGGTGACGAGCAGCATAAACTAGGGCCGATCGCGCCTGCCGCCTCGGCTCCAAAGCACCTCTGCTGCGGTGCTCGTGCGCCACGACCCATACAATTACAACCTCTGGCCTGTCCACGGCCCCTCGGTGGTTGCTGCACTACCCTCTATGGCTGTGCCGTACCAGTATCCGGAGCTTACATCTGACCGGCCCTCAGTGGATACTCCCTAATACGGTGCTCCAATAACCCACACCGTAAGCACGCCCCAGTCCTTCTCCAACACTCGCCCTGATGGCGTCCACCACAATCAGTACATAGTTGCAGTCCAGTAACAATAATAGGGGGCCTAGCTCTAACCGGCCCATCAGCTCTGGCCTTTTTCTTAGGCCTCTGTGCAGAACTCGAGGGCTCCGAATCCCTCTTGTTCTTACCCCTCTCGCGATCATGGTTCTCGCACTCAGCGTGCTTAACCTTCTCGGTGATCTTCGCCTTTTCCACCAGTGCAGAAAAATCACGCTCCCTCTACGGAGCTATCAGGACTCTCAAATTATCTTTGAGCCCACCCTCAAAATGAATACATCGCTCATACTTAGAGGCCACCATACCTCGCGCATAACGGCTCAGTCGCAGGAACTCGGCCTCATACTCGGCCACATTAGGGGCAACTCCAGTGACACCCCTAAAGAGCTCAGCTCCATTGGATCGAAGTCGTTCCGTAACCGACCCTCGACCCCAGATCTAGTATTGGGCCCAGTGACCCTCTCTAAAATCCTTAGCATAGCTTGAGACAATGCATCGTCCCCAGCCATGCGATCTTAAGACCCAATCTCAGTAGCAGGCGACACTGGCATCTCACTCGTATCCAAATTCAGTATGCTACCCAGTAAAGAGGACTCAGCTTGAGCTCCTCTGCAGCCTCTACCTCGGCCTCTAGTACCCCGTCTGTGGATACCTCGTGCGCTCATTGTCTAATCACGTTTATCGTATCACTTGATTTTATGAATCGATTCTGATTTGATGTTTATTAACAAATGCTTTATGTAAAACAGTATCGGTTATTCAGAGTTTGTTTTTGTAAATCGCAGTCTCACTACAGTTTTCAGTTTCTATAAAATTTTCAATATACACTAACTAGAGTGTTTTCAGTACAGTTTACTACCTATATTAGTTTCAGAATATACTATCCATAACAGTTTCAGTTTAAAATAAATCACAGTTCAGAATACTTGCAGGATCGGCGCCGAAGACTCGGTGTCCCACTTACTCAGTAAAAACATTTCAAATCATTTGGAAATCAATCAATTTTTTGAAAGCCCATTTTTTTTATAAAACTCATAATCCACAGTCGAGTTTTGTAACCTGGCTCTGATACCACTAAATGTAACACCCCAAACCCGGCCTAGACGCTATGGCCTTATTTGGAAATGTCACACGATAGTGTTTTTGAGACCTCGTTGTTACAATGAAAACATTCCATGTTATTATCTTTAGTAAACCTTTGTTAGAACTTAGGAAGTCGTATTTATTCATTTAAAATATTTGTTTTGAAACATCCCTCGCTGCGGAAGCTTTAATAAAACAGTCTAGGTGATCATGCGTTTAGAAATTACTTTAACATTTTGAAAATTGAATTTCCTACGACCAGCAGGTATAAATCCATAAAGTAAAATAAATAAATAAAAACCCAAATTTAAAACCAAAGTCCCGGAGGTTCCTTAAATTACAATCCAAATAATCAATAATAATCAAATCATAAATCGTAAATTTAAGACCATGAAGTCCAAAAATTACTATGGTCACCGCTGAGTCCTCCGTCACACCGATTCGTCTAAGTCTGGGGATTACCTGTGCACATTAAACAAAAAGGGTGAGTTTACGTACACTCAGTGTGTAATCCCGCAGAAACAAACAAACAATCAGTATTCACGGTACGCTTAAATGACCTTAGGCCTAAGCCCTTTCGATGCTCGGTGATGCGTTTGGGCCTTAGCCCATCTCGATCTGATTTCAAAAATGCAGTAGGGCCTTAGACCATCACGATGATCGATGCAAAGCGATACTTGATTATGTAGTAGCAAAATTCTACCCAACCTGCCTCTACACACCATCTCCGTCCAACCCTACACTCCATGTGGGGATATAATCAACCCACCCATCCCTACACTCCAAGTAGTCTTGAATCATGCATAAAATAGTAGTTTGCGGTGAGTCACAAGAAATTAGGCTTAAAGCCTTTCGGTACACTTCCTCCGAATAACAACCCCCAACCCAATGCAATGCAACATACAATGGATGATATGCTATTATGCAATTTCAGTACATATATTCAGTTTAGATATTAACATGCTCAGTACAGATATCATTCGGTCAATTTCACACATTTAGGGGTCTAAGTAGTGCTTACCGACCCTACAGTAGGTTCACAGCCGACTTGGGCGACCCATGCAACCTTAGAAACATTTCAGTAAAAATGGGCTCACACGCCCATGTGATCTGCCCGTGTGGGCCCACACGCCCGTGTAGCCCACTCGGCCCAAATTGGCCTTGGCCGTGTGATCCATTTTTAATGTAGCCCATACTAGATAAATATTCATATATGTTTTTTTTTATTTACTTATATGTTCATTCAAAGCTGTCTACTTGAGTCATTGTCACTAAATTATTTATATCTTGAGCTACAGAATTCCAAATTAAGATCCGCTTGATGTTTTTGAAACTAGACTCAAATATCTTTCTACCATAAAATTTTTAGAATTTATAGTTTATTAAATAAGTACAGTAAAATCTTCAAATTTGACCCTATTCTGCTGTTTGACAGCTTCAACCTTTCCTTACTAAAAATTATTTATCTCTTAGTAAAGAATTTGGATGATATTTCTATTTGTTTCTATTGAAAATATACTAATTAAGGATTTAGACATATAAATTTAAGCCCCTAATTATTTTTTTAAAATTTTTGATGATTTTCCAAAGTCAGAATAGGGGACCCGAAATCATTCTAACCTTGTCTCACAAAATTTATTATATCTCATAATTTACAATTCCATTACTTACACTGTTTCTTCCATGAAAAACTAGACTCAATAAAATTTAATTTCATATTTTATTCAACCTCTAACTCAATTTTCACTATTTTTGATGATTTTTCAAATTTAGACTACTATTGCTGTCCAAAACTATTTTAGTGCAAAATGTTAATTTCCAAGTTTATAACACCCTTATTTCCTTTCTCTACAATTTTTAGCATCATTTTCTCTTATTTCCCTTATTTCTCGACAGCAAGCAATTTTGAATTTTTTTCTGAATCCCGTTTTCTGTGTTTCGGGTACACATCTGTATCATTTTCGTTGCTTATGCAATCCCGAGATCACCAAAAACCTATAATCGACAATCCCAACTTTAGAATCGGTCTTACTAAGATTAAACCGTATTCACGTACCAAAAGTTCTAAGCTTGTCTGTTCATCAATTACCTTCTAACTTCGCACAATTCCACCACCACTCAACACGAGGGAGATAGCAACCGAAATAATTTGCTGCTGTAAAAATAACCATTCCTCATTAATGAAGAGTTCAACAAAGTTAAGAACGAATTCAAAGCCAAAACCACTCGCCCAAACAACACAAGAAAACGCATACCTTATACGCTTACCAAACGATCACCACTTCGAGTCAAATCGACGAACGTTAATTCCAGCCTCACGATCGACTCCTAAACAGTCAACAAAACACCCATTAATCCCTTATCCAGAGTAACATTCGAGTTTAATAAAACAGAAACTTACCTGTAACGCCCAAAAATTGGGCCTAGAATAAATGGGTTTCGTGTGTCGAGGGAATGGATTTTGTCGATCGGGAAAAAAATTTATTATGCATATGTTAGTATAAAGGCTAGAGTTTAGGCCTTATAATTAGTTGGGTCTGATTCACGACACAAAGAAACGCCTGGCCCAGTGGCAAAGGCGTTAGGAGCAGGATGGGGAGCAAGGTTCTAGTCGCGGCGTGCACTAAGTGTTGGTTTTTTTTTTTGTAAACATGGAGCGCGGTAGAAAGGTTTATAATTAATTAGGGAGGAAATATGACTCAAATAAAGCGGGCGGCGCAGTGGCAAAGGGCATGTATCATAGTGAAGAGGTTAGAGGTTTGAAGCTGGGAGTGGCGAATATTTTTAGATTTCTTTGGATGATTCGGTCGCTGGGAAATAGGCCTTAAAAGAAGTTGAGAATGGTACATATCACAAGAAGAGTTGTGGTGCAGTGGCGAGAAGCGTGCTATGGATCCGAGTGGTCGCAGGTTGGAGTCCCAGTGGCTGGTAGCATGTGGTGGTGCCTGAAGGTCTTGGTTTTGAGTTGCCTTGTGTGCAATAACCTGCTATTTTACTCCTGGCGTGGGGAAGGTGTTTGAAGTGGACCGAAACACCAAAGGATGGCTGTTGTTCGAGGAAAGCAATTTGAACGTAATTCAAATTGGATTTTTGGCTAAATAAAGGAATTTTTGGATGGGGATGAAGATAAAATTTGAAGAAAATAAAGGAATTTAATTGGTGATAAGTTTGAGTCGACTGGGGAGTGTAGGTTTATTTTATTTATTTATTTATTTATTTATTTATTTATTTATTTTAGTATATATATGTGTGTCGTATGGGTAAGTAGGGCATTTGTTACTTTTGTGTGCTTTAGTTGATTAATTAGGGAAAATTCCTTCCAATCTCCCAATTCTTTTTAGTTTCTTTCCCTTTGGCAAATACCCGAGTAATCACAATTTCTTTCTTTTTCCAAACAAAAGCGCCTAGACCGAATTCTCCTTCCCTCCCACAATATTTCTTCTATTGCCGAATTAGAAAAGAAATTCTCTCATTGGGGTTTCATTCTTTGTCAAACCAATTTCTTCTTATCCATTTGTAAAACCAAATCTCACTTCTAAAAATCACACTCTATAATATAAAATCTTGTGGGCAAGTAATCTTGTGGCGGTAAGAGAGCAAATCTTTCTTTATGCAACAAAAGGGGTAAGTTTTAATCGCTTTATTATCTTATTCTTAGCCGAAACCCCTCATTGTGTCTTTCACTCATTCTCTTAACTAGGCCGAACCCTTGTGTTTCTCTACCGAATCGTTGTTGTTTCTTTGACGAGGTACTCTCCTCGCGTTTTGGGTTTTGGTGTGGTAAAGTCCCTAGTCAACCGGTAAGTGTACTCATCTATAATTCTTAGATTAATGGTTAGCCGAATATGGTTAGTATTGGTTAAGAGTGACTTTTGATGGATGTAAATCACTTGGTTGTGCAGCCTTTGATAGTCAAGGTTCTTTAATGCAGATCTTGGAGTCAATTGCGGTTAGCGAATAAGTGAAGGGTTGGTAGGCTTAATCGTTCAAGGTAAGGGATTGGTATGTTTTTGGCTTTTGATAAAAAAGGGAGAAACGATACTAAGCGTATGATTAACTGTTAGTTTTGATTGATCATAGGTTCGTGGCTAAGGAATCGTAGCGTGCTTCGCAATTGAAGGTGTGTACAAACATTACACACACACGATGGCGACAACGCCGAAAAGCTGAAAGTGGCTAAATGGGCCTGCCGAGCTCATGGGCCCAAATCGGCAAGGATTGATATGTGTATTTGAATAATGAATTGAAATGAAAGGGGTTGTACGGTTTGATTATGATCGGGCCTAATGAGCTATATAAGCATGATCGGGCCTAATGGGCTATATAAACATGAATGGGCTTAGTGGGCCTTATGGAATTTTAGAAATGCATGTTAGGGTGTAATGGACTTTAGGCCTAGTTCTGATAAATTCTTAAAATTGCATAAGACTTAATTTATTAATCAAACATGTCCGTGGACAAGTCAATTAGTTAGAGTGTGGTAACCGACATATGCATGTCTAGGATTGGATCGAGGGAGAGCTTGGTACTTAAGCGGTCCTAGTGACCCACCTCCTCTTCTCTGAGATCCTACCTGGTACATAGTGTTTGTTCACTTTAACCGCGAGGACTTGTTGATGGGCCAAAGTTCATAACTAAAACCCGAGATGAAAGAAATTACGGAAATACCCCTGTAGGGTAGAAATTACAGAAATACCCCTGTAGGGTAGGAATTATAGAAATACCCCTATAGGGTAGAATTACGAAAATACCCCTGGATAGTGAAATGACTAAAATACCCCTAGGTGCTTAATGTGTGAAAATGTGTATGTTGCATTCATGAAATATATGTTGCACTTGGGTGGGTTTGATGATACGGATGAAGATATGTGAGGATCGCATAGTCGCTTGACTACCGTGGATACACCGGTGGCTTTAAGCCTATTATATGCTTAGCGACTTTCTTTGCAACGTTGAAGTAGTGCATTTGTTGGTGCTACCTTTGGAGTGTAGGGCTAGGTGGGTTGATATTTATATCCCCACAGCGGGAGTGTAGGGTTAGTGCGGGTGGAGTGCGAGGTTGGATTTGGGATGGGTGCATTGCATTCATGTGATATTGATATAATATGAGGTCATTGTGGGCTAAGGCCCAAGACCACTGATTTTGATAGGGCTTAGGCCCAACGTGATAATTGTAATAATTGCATGTTGATTGGATTACCAAGAGTCGTACACACTAAGTTTGGAAACTCACACCCTTTAATTAAATGTTTCAGGTGATCCTCAGTAGACGACTCGACGTGGAAAAGGACTCGGGGATGGCCACACTACAAGCTACATAGAAGTTTTTGTTTACTGTTTTGAATGACTTTATTTTTTTTAAGTACCTTATTTTCATTGGGATGTAATAAGGCCTTGTATCTCCGATTTGACTCTACATTTGGTTTTTCTTATTTGTTTCAACTGCTTATTTATTAGACTTAAATAAATTTCAAAAGTTTAAACATGGTTTTCGAAGTAACTATAACATATGGACATTTTTCTGTAAAACATGGGCTTTTATCATAACTTAAGAGGTTACATAGATTTTGGGTTTCTAAATCCTAAACTTAAGTTTTTAACTAAGCAAAGTCGTTTTGGAATTTTCCCTTAAATGTGACACGCCGGATTCGGGCCTAACTTCTAGGCCGATTTTGGGGTGTTACATTACCGTACAACACAATTGCACGCTTGCACAAAGGGGGAAAGATGAAGAAAGACAAAGAAAACGGAAGGGGAATTCAAAGGAAATTCGGCAGCAAGGATTTATTATTTAGAAAAAAAGAGGAAAACCGAAAATTGAGAGTAGGGGAGAAGAGAGAAAACGTCAAAAAGGTGGAAAAGAGTCCGAAATTTGAAAAAAAACTAAACAAAAAGATAATGCCTAAAAATATGGTAACTCATCTCATTAATTCTCTCCCTAACCTCCCACAACAACTTCACTACTCGAAATTTCAATTTAACTAGGACTCTACCATGCCACACGTGTAACACCCCAAACCCAGCCTAGACGTTATGGCCGAATCTGGCGATGTCTCATGATAGTGCTTTTGAAACCGTAGCCATGCTCAAACCATTTCTCCTTTTTAAGTGTTTTTCATTACTTTATGTTAATTCCAATTAGTGTCATTCGTTTCCAAAACGCTGTCTGTTTTCCAAAACATTTATACTTCGCGGAAGCTTTTAAAAACAGTTTGCGTAATCGTGGTGTTTTGGTAAAACATTTGTCTCTTTTGAAAACCCGCGCTTTCGTACTTTTAGCAATAAAACCCATAAAACATTGCAAATCCTAATTTAAACAAAAATCCGTAATGGCCATAATTACATAAAACTTTTCCCAGATATACTCAAAACCATAAATAAGTATAAAAATCGTGAACCAATCGTGAAGCAGAAGTAGTGGTGTAACATCCTAAAATAGGGCCTATGCATTTTCGGTTTAATTGTACGAAGTGACATGTTTTAAGTATTATGAATAAATTTTGAATATTTTTGGAAACCTGAAAATGTATGGAAATGTTAAGTTTAAAAATGGAAGGTGAACATTTTTGGAAACTAGGAAATGTAAGGAAAATGGAAAGTGAACATTTCGGAAACTTGGAAATGTAAGAAAATGTCAAGTTTACAGAGCCGAACGAAAATTTTGGAAACTTAGAAATGACCTAGAAATGACGAGTTTTAAGGTTTAAAAGGGGAAATTAAGGCAAGGTGGCTTTAAAAGAAAAAGTTTGTGAAATTTGACATACAAGCAGGCTTGGAAAAGTGGTGCGAAGATGCCACTTAGGGCCTATGGAAATGGCGCCATATGCAAGAGGAATGGGCCTGAGTTCGAGTCACTTGGGAAGCAAATAAAGGAGGTTTTATTTTTGCTTCCAGTAAGACCGAGGTGGACGGCACATGGCTATAAATTAGAGCTTTTATTATTTTATAAATAGTGGATAAATAAGGGATTTATTTATCATTATTTTTAAGAGATAATTATTAGATTAAATTCTTTTAATTTGAATAAAGAGATCAGAGGAAAATAAGGGAGAAGTGATGGCCAAGTAAGGGACTTTGAGTTTAATAATTTCGGCTAAGTAAGGATAGTTCTTTGAATTATCTTTTAGTGATAATTAAAGAGATAAAGCTATTAAAATAAAAGAGTGACGGCCAAGTAAGGGACTCCTTAGATGATAATTTCGGCTATAAAAGGAAAAGAGAGGCCATTCTGCATTATTATCATTCTTTGAAAGCCTCTCTGTCGAATTCTCTTCACCAAATCTTCTTCTTCTTTTATTTTTGCCAAGCCGAAATACCTTGTGATCTAGCCGAATCCTCCATCTTTATTCTTCCTTCTCTTTTCTTTCTAAATCCCTCCAAAAGCCGAAAGTTGTGAGATCATCATCTAGCCATAGCCGAATCTCGAAGGTTGAAGTGAAGGTGCAATCGATTTCTTCAAGTAAGGGTAAGATCTCATTCGGTTTCATCCTTTTTCTTAAGATTTGCGAAATCTAGGACTAACCCCATTAATATCTTGTTGCCGAAACTTTGAAGAGATCTTTCGAGATTTACTAAGTGTCGACTACGGGGAAGGAGAAGTTCTTTTCCGAAGGTACACCATAGGCCATGTGTTCCCTAGTTATTCGGTGAGTTTCGGATTTAAAATCCACAAGGTAAGTGTCTATAGTATTCGGCCAAGGCCATGTTTGGTAAATATATGTGTTCATTAATTATTCAAAAGCGAAAACTAACCAAGTTAATTGATTCAATGCTTGGCGAATGCAAGAAGAGTATAGAGATTTCAAGACTTGATTCTTAAGTCAAACGGTAACAAGGTAAGTTTAAGTATACTAATCCTACTAGGATTTGGATTTATGGCGAATGGCTTTTTATTAAAGTAGTAGGTGATTAATCAAATGTAGGGATTAAAGATCTAAGCATTAGATCAAGCTTTTGGGATTTCAAGACCCTTAGGTAAGTATGATAAGTTGTGGATATTTGGTTAAGAATTCGTATATTGATGATTAAATCGATTGTTACGATTAAGTGTGTTGATGGAGGCGAATACCATTCAAGAAGGGAAAGGAAGGTCCCTATCCCGAAGTTTAAGAAGAGATCTGTCTCGGCGGTTAGGGATTGGCCACCGGGGGTGTGGACCAGCGTCGGAACAAGAAAGTAGGCAAATAGCCGTAGTATCGCCTAGTGATAGCATCGATGATCGAAAGCATAGTTCTCCAAGTGATCAGGTGTGTGATTAACCCACCATTTTCCGGGTATATGATATGTATGTGAAATGTGTATGTGTTATGAATGTGCTAACTAGTGCGGTGGAAATTGTGATAAGGATACCCTCAAGGGGTATGTCGATAATCCGGTAAGTACCAAACTTGATGATATGTGATTGTTAATATGAATATGTGATAATATGCTTGATGAACATGCTCATGCATCATTACATTGTATCATTATTTTATGTGGCATGTGCATGGGTGGGATATGATATGAAAGAAGGTGCGGGTGTACTTGAGAGCACGTGGTTTTGGTGTTAGCTACGGCTACATCGTGGATTGGCGTTGGATCGAGGTCACGTTGTGGATTAATTGCGATTTAGTTCGGCGTGGCTTGATGAGTGGCTATGTGCCTCATCGTGGTTGATATCGGCTATGTGCCATATCGTGGTTGATGAGTGACTATGTGTCCCATCGTGGTTTTGGTGTTAGCTACGGCTACATCGTGGATTGACGTTGACTGAGGTCACGTTGTGGATTAATTGCGATTTAGTTCGCGTGGCTTGATGAGTGGCTATGTGCCTCATCGTGGTTGATATAGGCTATGTGCCATATCGTGGTTGATGAGTGACTATGTGTCCCATCGTGGTTTTGGTGTTAGCTACGGCTACATCGTGGATTGGCGCTGACTGAGGTCACGTTGTGGATTAATTGCGATTTAGTTCACATGGTTTGATGAGTAGCTCTGTGTCTCATCGTGGTTGATATCGGCTATGTGCCATATCGTGGTTGATGAGTGACTATGTGTCCCATCGTGGTTTTGGTGTTAGCTACGGCTACATCGTGGATTGGCACTGACTGAGGTCGCGTTGTGGATTATTGTGCTTAATTGCACGTGGACAGCAGTGATTGCCTTTGGAGTGAAAAGGAGAGGGTAATTTGATAATCCCCTGGTGTGTGGTAGGCTGGATAAGGGGGTGTGTAGCGGATGGACCCTAGGTTTGGGTTGGGCTTCATAATTGCATGATTTCGTATGTGAGCATATATGAATATGGGCCAAGCCCAGAATGTGATAACATGTGAATTTGATAATTGATATTTGATATATGAGTTAATATGTGGTTAACATGTGGGTGGAATTCAGTGGACTAATTACACACTGAGTCTGTATGACTCACCCAATTTTTATTAAACATCGCAGATGATTCGTGGTGATTGGACCGGGTTGGAGTGGATACGAGGTGGCCCATGCAGAAGACATCTTCTTTATTTTATTCAGTTTATTACTAAGAACTTTTGTTTAATTATTTATTGTAATAAGGCCCAGTTAAAGTATTTAAGTATTTCTATTTGAGCATTTTTATTATGTTTAAGCTAGACGACCATTAAATTATTATTTGGAAGTGCTTTTAATTTGGATATTTTTGTCAAGCTTATATTATTTAGAATTTTTAATTGGACATGGTTTTCAAATGACAAAATTTTTAATGTTTTTCCCAAAAGTGAAATCAGTCTTCAAACGTTTTTCCGCAGATGGCATCTCAGATCCGGTCGGGGCTTGTGAAATTTGGGTTTGGGGTGTTCTGATTAGTATCGAGCCGGTTCAAAACTCGGCTTTGAGGGTTTTAGGTCCAAAAATAATTTTTTTCAAAGATGGGCTTTTCAAAAGTATGGGCTTTCATAAACTTTTCGAGTTATTCGGCATGGCACTGTATCTCGACCCACATGATCCACCGGTAAGTACCCTTGACTCTTGAAGTGAAATGTGTATGTGAATGTTATAAGTATGAAGGGAGCGTAGATTAGTGAACTAGGATCTGTTTGAACCCTAGGGCTAGTGCACTCAAACACATGCATAAGACTTAATGACTATTAAACAAACCTGTGAAGTAAGTCGCCGAGCTAGGGTGTGGCAACTGTTGTGCGCATGTCTAGGAGTGGATTCAGTAAGAGCTTGGTATTTAAGCAGTCCTAGTGACTCACCTCCTCTTTACTCGAATCCTACGTGGTGCGTAGTAACCGTTCACCCTAACCAAGAGGACTTATTCACGGGCTAAACCAATCATTAAAACCCGAAAGGGACTAGCCATGCAGTTTTATAAAATTCCTAGTTTTAAAATCCCTAAATTACCCTTTTAATTGTAGTAAAAGATTATTGTGAAAAATTTTTCCAAAATATCTCCGATTTACAAAATTACAAAAATGCCCCTGTATTGTAAATTACTAAAATACCCTTAGTTTTTAAGATTTTCAAAAATACCCTCAACTTTTGTTAAAATATTTCCACTTTACAAAGATATCAAAAACTTCTATTTTACAAATAACAAGATACCCTGATTTGGAAAATTTACGGAACTGCCCCTGACTTTCAAAATTACCGAAATAACCTCGATTTCTGAAATTTTTGCAACACCTCTGATTTGGAAAACAAAATAACCCAGAGATTTTGTAAATTTTGAAATACCTCTAATTTGAAAAATATTTTCGAATTGACCCCGATTTATTACCAAAATACCCTTGTAGGGAAAATGACGAAATTACCCCTGGGTAGGGAAATGGATGGAATGGCCATAAAAGTGTAGTGAATGATGTTGTGAATGAATGTGACTTCATGGAGAAATGAATGTGTCTCTGCTTATGAATGTGAATGTGACTCCCTGAGTTAGAGTAGTAAACTTGAACTGAACCTTTGTGTGATCTAAAGAACTACTTCTAAATATCTTTATATCATAAAATTGTTCGCGGTTAATAAGTGGAACAAAAGTCTGATACATAAAACTTTTTAATCAAATAAATCGCGACGTTAGAAATGAGTTCTAGGGGACGTGGTCGTCGTGGACGCGGTAGAGGTAGAATGGCAGTATCGGAACCAGTAGGGACTAGCCATGGGTCAGAAAACAATATGCCGCCGCCAGCTGTGGGCACGGAGGATCAAGATCCGATAGGAGAAGATGAAGCAGTGTCGCGAGCTATGTTGCGAGTACTAGAACGTGTGCCGAGAGCTAGCATGAGAAGTGGAGCTCGGAAGTCGGTATCGGAAAGGCTTAGGTCCAACGGGTGAAGTTTTTAGAGGAGTATTCGAGTAGCTCGAACGTAGCGTGAGTATTGGTTGGAAGCGATCAAAAGAATAATGGACGATTTGGATGCATCTTGATGAGGAAAAGCCGAAGGCGCTGTTTTGTTGCTCAGAGATGAAGCTTATCGATGGTGGCTCACCGTCGGACAAGGTGTCGGCAAATCGATTGGATTGGGATTATTTTAAGGTTAAGTTCGAAGGAAGTATGATGATTCTATTAAGATCGAGTGCGTGACATAAGCGTAGTGCGGTGAGTTAAGAGGTACGATTATTCGTTAATAAGTAATTTCGAGGACGAAATTATTTTTAAGGAGGGTAGAAGCGTAACATCCTAAAATAGGGCCTATGCATTTTTCGGTTTAATTATGCAGTGACATGTTTTAAGTATTATGAATAAATTTTGAATATTTTGGAAACACGAAAATGTATGGAAATGTTAAGTTTAAAAATGGAAGGTGAACATTTTTGGAAACTAGGAAATGTAAGGAAAATGGAAAGTGAACATTTCGGAAACTTGGAAATGTAAGAAAATGTCAAGTTTACTGAGCCGAACGAAAATTTTGGAAACTTAGAAATGACCTAGAAATGACGAGTTTTAAGGTTTAAAAGGGAAATTAATGCAAGGTGGCTTTAAAAGAAAAATTTTGTGAAATTTGACACACAAACAGCTTGGAAAAGTGGTGCAGAAGATGCCACTTAGGGCCTATGGAAATGGCGCCATATGCAAGAGGAATGGGCCTGAGTTCGAGTCACTTGGGAAGCAAATAAAGGAGGTTTTATTTTTGCTTCCAGAAGACTGAGGTGGACGGCACATGGCTATAAATTAGGAGCTTTTATTATTTTATAAATAGTGGATAAATAAGGGATTTATTTATCATTATTTTTAAGAGATAATTGTTGGATTAAATTCTTTTAATTTGAATAAAGAGATAAAGAGGAAAATAAGGGAGAAGTGATGGCCAAGTAAGGGACTTTGAGTTTAATAATTTCGGCTAAGTAAGGATAGTTCTTTGAATTATCTTTTAGTGATAATTAAAGAGATAAAGCTATTAAAATAGAAGAGTGATGGCCAAGTAAGGGACTCCTTAGATGATAATTTCGGCTATAACAGGAAAGAGAGGCCATTCGTGCATTATTATCTACATTCTTTGAAAGCCTCTACCGAATTCTCTTCACCAAATCTTCTTCTTCTTTTATTTTTGCCAAGCCGAAATACCTTGTGATCTAGCCGAATCCTCCATCTTTATTCTTCCTTCTCTTTTCTTTCTAAATCCCTCCAAAAGCCGAAAGTTGTGAGATCGTCATCTAGCCATAGCCGAATCTCTGAAGGTTGAAGTGAAGGTGCAATCGATTTCTTCAAGTAAGGGTAAGATCTCATTCGGTTTTATCCTTTTTTCTTAAGATTTGCCGAAATCTAGGACTAACCCCATTAATATCTTGTTGCCGAAACTTTGAAGAGATCTTTTGGGATTTACTAAGTGTCGACTACAGGGAAGGAGAAGTTCTTTTCCCGAAGGTACACCATAGGCCATGTGTTCCCTAGTTATTCGGTGAGTTTCGGGATTTAAAATCCACAAGGTAAGTGTCTATAGTATTCGGCCAAGGCCATGTTTGGTAAATATATGTGTTCATTAATTATTCAAAAGCCGAAAACTAACCAAGTTAATTGATTCAATGCTTGGCGAATGCAAGAAGAGTATAACGAGATTTCAAGACTTGATTCTTAAGTCAAAAGCGGCAACAAGGTAAGTTTAAGTATACTAATCCTACTAGGATTTGGATTTATGGCGAATGGCTTTTTATTAAAGTAGTAGGTGATTAATCAAATGTAGGGATTAAGGATCTAAGCATTAGATCAAGCTTTTCGGGATTTCAAGACCTTAGGTAAGTATGATAAGTTGTGGATATTTGGTTAAGAATTCGTATATTGATGATTAAATCGATTGTTACGATTAAGTGTGTTGATGGAGGCGAATACCATTCAAGAAGGGAAAGGAAGGTCCCTATCCCAAAGTTTAAGAAGAGATCTGTCTCGACGATTAGGTTAGGGATTGGCCACCGGGGTGTGGACCAGTGTCGAGAACAAGAAAGTAGGCAAATAGCCGTAGTATAGCCTAGTGATAGCATCGATCGAAAGCATAGTTCTCCAAGTGATCGGTGTGTGATTAACCCACCATTTTCCGGGTATATGATATGTATGTGAAATGTGTATGTGTTATGAATGTGCTAACTAGTGCAGTGGAAATTGTGATAAGGATACCCTCAAGAGGGTATGTCGATAATCCGGTAAGTACCAAACACGATGATATGTGATTATTAATATGAATATGTGATAATATGCTTGATGAACATGCTCATGCATCATTACGTTGTATCATTATTTTATGTGGCATGTGCATGGGTGGGATATGATATGAAAGAAGGTACGGGTGTACTTCGAGTACGTGGTTTTGGTGTTAGCTACGGCTACATCGTGGATTGACGTTGACTGAGGTCACGTTGTGGATTAATTGCGATTTAGTTCGCGTGGCTTGATGAGTGGCTATGTGCCTTATCGTGGTTGATATCGGCTATGTGCCATATCGTGGTTGATGAGTGACTATGTGTCCCATCGTGGTTTTGGTGTTAGCTACGGCTACATCGTGGATTGACGTTGACTGAGGTCACGTTGTGGATTAATTGTGATTTAGTTCGCGTGGCTTGATGAGTGGCTATGTGCCTCATCGTGGTTGATATCGGCTATGTGCCATATCGTGGTTGATGAGTGACTATGTGTCCCATCGTGGTTTTGGTGTTAGCTACGGTTACATCGTGGATTGGCGCTGACTGAGGTCACGTTGTGGATTAATTTTGATTTAGTTCGCATGGTTTGATGAGTAGCTCTGTGCCTCATCGTGGTTGATATCGGCTATGTGCCATATCGTGGTTGATAAGTGACTATGTGTCCCATCGTGGTTTTGGTGTTAGCTACGGCTACATCGTGGATTGGCACTAACTGAGGTCGCGTTGTGGATTATTGTGCTTAATTGCACGTGGACAGCAGTGATTGCCTTTGGAGTGAAAAGGAGAGGGTGATTTGATAATCCCCTGGTGTGTGGTAGGCTGGATAAGGGGGTGTGTAGCGGATGGACCCTAGGTTTGGGTTGGGCTTCATAATTGCATGATTTCGTATGTGAACATATATGAATATGGGCCAAGCCCAAAATGTGATAACATGTGAATTTGATAATTGATATTTGATATATGTGTTAATATGTGGTTAACATGTGGGTGGAATTCAGTGGACTAATTACACACATCGAGTGCGTATGACTCACCCAATTTTTATTAAACATCGCAGATGATTCGTGAGTGATTGGACCGGGTTGGAGTGGATACGAGGTGGCCCATGCAGAAGACATCTTCTTTATTTTATTCATTTATTACTAAGAACTTTTGTTTAATTATTTATTGTAATAAGGCCCGATTAAAGTATTTAAGTATTTCTATTTGAGCATTTTTATTATGTTTAAGCTAGACGACCATTAAATTATTATTTGGAAGTGCTTTTAATTTGGATATTTTTGTCAAGCTTATATTATTTAGAATTTTTAATTGGACATGGTTTTCAAATGACAAAATTTTTAATGTTTTTCCCAAAAGTGAAACCAGTCTTCAAACATTTTTCCGCAGTGGCATCTCAGATTCGGTCAGGGCTTGTGGGCTGGGTTTGGGGTGTTACAAGTGGTCACCGTCGAGTCTTCCGCTGCACCGATCTGTCTAATGCTGAGGATTACTTGAACAGATCAAACAGAAAAAGGATTAGTTTTCACAAACTCAGTGTGTAATCCCCACAGAAAACATGCACACAGCATAATATCAAAAAATAGTCATATACTTACAATTCGGGTCTGAGCCCATTACAGAATTGGTGTGGACATTAGTACACTCAGATATAGAATAAGATACAATTTAGGGCCTCAGTCCATCAGATATAACATGCAGAACAGAACAGAATATCATAATCCTACCCTCTAGCCTCTACACACCATCTCCGACCAACCCTACACACCATGTGGGGATAAAATCAACCCACCCATCCCTACACACCATGCTGTACCGAAATACGACACATAATCAGATATTTGCAGCGAGCTACCAGATAGCAGGCTTAATAGCCTTTCAAATACTTCCTCCAATATCGTCAGCCCACCCCAATGTAATGCAGCATACAATCGATGACATGCTACAAAGCAATTAACAGATCATACATTCAAGTCGGTATACATGCTAAGTGTAACATGCTTAATACATATATCACATAATCGGATCACGTAATTAGGGGTCTAGGTAACGCTTACCGACCCCACAGTAGGTCCACAATCGACTTGGGTGACCCATGCAACCTTACAGATCAGTTCATAAAAATGGGCTCGCACGCCCATTTGGCCTGCCCGTGTAGGCCCACACGACCCAAATTGGCCTTGGTCGTGTGGATCACACGGCCCAAATTGGCCTTGGCTGTGTGGATCACACGGCCTGGTCCAGAATTCAACACGCCCGTGTGGTCTACCCGTGTGGGTCCAGACGCCCGTGTGGCCCACACGGCCCAATAGGTCGAGCTCGTGTGTCACACACGGCCTTACCCGGCCATCACACGGTCGTGTCACTTGCGCACGGCCTGGCTCGTCGATCACACGGCCGTGTTGTGGCTCAAAGCCTTGCACACGGCCTACCACACGGCCATGTGGCGTCGACAGAATCATTTTTTGGCTTTCGTCGATTCTCATTTTCAATGTTTTTCGGTACACACCTGTATCGTTTCCGATGTTTTCACAACCCTAAGATCGCCAACACCTATAGTCAGAATACTTCATCTCTTAGTAAATAAAAACAAATCTAAATCAATTAATCCCCACATCGCAAAGTCGGCTTACCGGTACCGAATGAACACGACTCCGAAATAGAACGACAAAAAGTGATTTCCAGCCACACAGCCTCCTCCTAAATAGAACAGCACACCTCTTAATCACTCAACTAGAGAATAAACGAGTTTAGAAAAATGAAACTTGTAATAGTCCGGTTTAGACCCTAGTCGGAATAGTGGTTTCGGGACTACAAATTTGAGTCAGAAAAAAATATTTTTATATTATTTTCTGTGCTTACAGTAGGTGATTAAGCATGTGTGAAATTTCTGTGATTTAATTTATCAGTTTGTGTGCTTAATTTGATAAAAGGACTAAATCGCGTAAAATGTAAAAGTAGCCTTCTATATGATTAAGTGTCGAATTGATGTGTCTTATTAATTATGGGGTCCTTATGTGGCAAATTGGCCACTAACAAATAGCATGGGCAATTTTGGGCTTGAAATTTATGGTTTACTAATTAAATTTATAAGGTTAAAGTTGTAATTAATATATTATAATGTAATAAAATAAAATAAAAGACAAAATGGCCATGCATTCATCTTATTCAAGGCTGAATATTGAAAGTAAAATAAGGAAGAAAAGCTTTAAGGGTTCGGCTAGCTATAAGCAAAATTAAGGTATGTTTTGGTTTTGGTTTTTGATAATTTCTACGTTTTTGAGATCGTTGCTTAGTATATTATCAAGCCCATGCCTTAGTTTTCGAATTTGATGATGATTTTGAAATGTGCCATTGATGAATGCTTGAGTTTTGTGATAGTTGATGATGAAATATGAAATATATGTGTTAGATGAACATGTTTTGTATTTGGATTTTTGATGAATTTGAGTAATTTGGACTAAATTGTGAAAATAATATTTTGAGGGATTAAAATGTGAAAAAAATGAAATGTGAGGACTTAAATGAAGCATTTGAATATTCGGCTAAGCATGGGTACAAAGAAATTATGTATATTTTGTGATTTTGTGAAATAAGGACTTAAATGTCAAAATGTGAAAATGTGAGGGCTAATTTGTAAAATGCCCTAAATATGTGTTTTTGAATTGAATTGAATGATTTGGTGAATAAAAGAGTTAAATTTGAATATGTATAGACCAAGAACCAAGGAAAATGGATTTAGGCCGAGGAAAGTTGAAAGTGATTGAGTTGTCGAATCCATCCGTTTATATCCGTACGAGGTAAGTCTATATACAAATAAATGTATTTAAGTTGATTTATTCATGTTCATATATTATTGAATTGTGATGAATGGCCTTGGAAGATATACATGTGAAAACCAAGAAAGTATCGACAATGTGTCAATGTCCAAAAAGCCCCGTACGAACCTTAAGAATAGATAGGATTCATATGTCATGACATAGGGTTCTGATATGTGATATTGTGTAAGATCTCATCTGGAATGTTGGCATCAATTTGATAATTACGTGTAAGACTATGTCTGGAACATTGGCATCGTATATGATTTCATGTAAGACACTGTCTGGGACAGTGGCATCGATATTTGATTACATGTAAGACCACATCTGGGACGTTGGCATTGTACGAGTATTCTGAGTTATTCGAGTATCCTATTTGATTCCAAATGGTTCAACGGGCAATTCCGAGATGTGAATGACTATGTGAAATGTGTAACCGATACAGGTACGTTTGAAGTGTACACTATGTTTGAGTATGAAAGGTAAGTATATGTGAATTTGCAAAAGTGAGATATGTGCATAGAATTGTTGAGACAAAATGAGATATTTGTATGAATGTGCTATAATCTAATGAGATACAAGGAGATCTGAATTGTTGTCAAACAAATGGTTAGATAGCTTTGAGCTAAAGAAGAAATGTAAATTTGCTATTGAGATATGCTAAAGTTCTTGTAATTAAAATGGTATAAATGTTCTATATGATAAATTTATTTGTATATGGCTTACTAAGCTTTTGAAAGCTTACTTTGTGTGTGTTTGCTTTGTTTTATAGATTATCGAAGCTACGGAAAGCTCGGGGATCGTCGAGGATCATCATCACACTGTCAAACCATATTTTGGGTACCTTTTGAATGTGTACAACTTTAAGTATGGCATGTATAGTCTAGTTAAATTAGATGATTTTTTGAGATGTATATATAATCCATGAGATATGGCTTGTTAATAGATGTGAATATGGTAACATTTTAGTCTATGTTTTGAGATGCAAAGTTGGTTATATTTGATGAAAGCTTGTCAAATTGAATTGGTAAGTTTTTGGATGGATGATACTTAGAAATACTTGTGATGAGAATGAGATAAATGGTGCATAAGTTGGCATGTTTGATATGCTCTTGAATGGTTAGAAAAGATGGTCATTTTGGTATGTTTTGGTTGCTTTTGGTGCTTGAAATGATGATTGTTTTTGCATGTAGGTTTGACCCTAAGATGGGTGGCAAATTGGCCTTGAAAATGGCCTATATTTGCCCATAAGGTTGAGCACACGGGCGTGTGGCTCGACCGTGTCATTTGAGTTTGTAATTCAAAACAAGTCAGTGTCGACCACGGGCTGGACACACGGGTGTGTGACTGGCCGTGTGATGCAAGTCAGTGTCGACCACGGGTGAGGCACACGGGCGTGTCCTCGATTGTGTGGACAAGTCAGTATGTATGCCCTATTTTGTCACGGCTTAGACACACGGGTGTGCCTGAGGCCATGTGAGGCACACGACCTACCCACACGGGCGTGTGACCTCTGTAACTTTAAAAAAAAAGTTTAAATTTCAAAAAATTCTGTATGTGTTCGGGTTAGTCCCGACCCCTTTCTAATGCATGTTTAAGATCTCGTAGACCTATATAAGGGACTCATTGAGTATGAATTTTTAATTTATGATGTGAGATGTATGTAAAAGTTCAGAATTGTCCGGTAATGCCTCTAAACCTTAGACCGGTGTCGGTTACGGGTTAGGGGTGTTACATTTTATTGGTATCAGAGCTACGGTTTAGTCGATTTTAGGACTAGCGTAGCATGTGAGAGTCTAGCTATACATGTCATATATACGAACTGTGATAGTGTGATGAATCCTGACGTATAAAATGTGTTTTTCGTATAGTAAATGGATCCCGAAAGAGCTGTAGCTGATGATGTTGAAAGTAACGCGCCTGCTCCTGCTCAAGGGACAGCACCATCTGATTCTAGACCA
The DNA here is from genome assembly GCA_025698515.1 of Gossypium sturtianum. Taxonomy (NCBI): domain Eukaryota; kingdom Viridiplantae; phylum Streptophyta; class Magnoliopsida; order Malvales; family Malvaceae; genus Gossypium; species Gossypium sturtianum. The sequence goes on along the minus strand of CM046943.1, from coordinate 30,700,161 downwards.
GCTACTAGCAGTCAGGAATGAGAGGCTAAACAAGCCTTCTTCCAAATGATGAATGAGTGGTTCACTCAATACATTAGAACAAATCCGGCTGTTTCACAACCTCTGCCCCGACCCAATCCTCCTCAGACTTCTGTTGTACCTCCGGTTATGAATCTAAATCTGTTGAATAAGCCTCCGGTCGATAAAATCCGTAAATATGGAGCAGAAGAGTTCAGGGTCACTAGTGATGATGATGCTGAGAGAGCTGAGTTTTTGCTTGAGAATACAATCTGAGTGTTTGATGAAATGTCTTGTACTCCTGAGGAATGTGTGAAATGTGTCGTTTCCTTGTTACGAGATGCAGCTTATTAGTGGTGGAAAACTTTGACTTCTGTGGTTCCAAAAGAACGAGTTACCTGGGATTTCTTTCAGTCTGAATTCTGGAAGAAATATATTAGTCAGAGATTTATAGATCAAAAACGAAAACAATTTCTGGAATTGAAACAGGGTCGCATGTCTGTCACTGAATACGAACGAGAATTCGTGAGATTAAGTCAATATGCTCGGGAATGTGTTTCAACTGAAGCAATAATGTGTAAAAGGTTTGAAGACGGCTTGAATGAATATATCCGTTTGTTAGTTGGAATTTTAGAAATAAAAGAATTTGTTGTGCTTGTTGATCGAGCGTGTAAAGCTGAGGCACTCGGGAAAGATAAAAGAAAAGCTGAGTCAGAAGCTAGAGATGTGAGAAAGAGATTCTCAAGTAAATCATTTCAGTCTGCATCGAAGAAATTCAGAGATGAGTATAGCCGTTCAAAGACTAATGTGGGACATTCAAACAGAGATCGTGTTAGATCATAGTCGAACTTCAAAGCTCCAGCTACTTCGATAGCTAGTGTTGGAAATGTCAGATCTGAACGACCTGAATGTAGACATTGTGGAAAAAGACATCCGGGTAACTGTAGATTGAATGACCGAGCTTGTTTTAAATGTGGATCATTGGATCATTTTATTCGAGATTTTCCTGAGTCTGTTGAGCAAGGCATTGCATAGAGTCCAAAGTCAGATAATGCTTCAGCTAGGGGAAGACCTTCTAGAAACACAAGAAATGAAAGTGGTAGTCAGAGAGCTACGAAAGATACAGTTGCGAGATCTAAAGCTAGAGCACCTGCCAGAGCTTACGCTATTCGAGCTCATGAGGAAGCTTCGCCTCCAGATGTTTTTACGGGTACATTTACTCTTTATGATACTTCTGTGATTGCATTGATAGATCCAGGGTCTACTCATTCGTATGTATGCATGAACTTAGTATCCAGTAAGACTTTGCCTGTAGAGTCTACTGAATTTGTAATTATAGTATTGAACCCCTTAGGTGAAAGTGTTTTGGTTGACAAAGTATGCAAGAATTGTCCCTTGATGTTTCGAGATATTTGTTTTTCGGCTGATCTGATGCTGTTACCTTTTGATGAGTTTGATATAATTTTGGGTATGGATTGGCTAACATTGCATGATGCTGTTGTGAACTGCAAACGAAAAACTATTGATTTGCGATGTCAGAATGATGAGATTATTCGGATTGAGTCTAATGATTTAAATGGGTTACCGGTTGTGATATCAGTGATGAAAGCTCAGAGTTATGTGAAAAAGGGTTATGAAGCTTATTTTGCCTATGTGATTGATTCGAGAGTGACTGAAAAGAAAGTTGAATCTGTGCCAGTTGTTTGTGAGTTCTCTGATGTATTTCCTGAAGAATTACCGGGATTGCCTCCGATACGAGAAGTTGAGTTTGGTATTGATTTAGTACCGGGGACAACACCTATCACAATAGCTCCGTATAGAATGGCACCAACAGAATTGAAAGAGTTGAAGTCACAGTTGCAAAAGTTGACCGATAGAGGATTTGCACGACCGAGTTTCTCACCTTGGGGTGCTCCTGTTCTATTTGTGAAAAAGAAAGATGGCACAATGAGAATGTGCATTGATTATCGTCAGTTAAACAAAGTGACTATTAAGAACAAATATCCTCTGCACAGAATTGATGATTTGTTTGATCAGCTGAAAGGAGCCATCGTGTTTTCAAAGATAGATCTGAGATCGGGATATTATCAGTTGCGAGTAAAAGATTCAGAAATTCTAAAAACTACTTTCAGAACGAGGTACAGGCATTATGAGTTTTTAGTTATGCCTTTCGGACTAACAAATGCTCTTGCTGTCTTTATGGATTTGATGAACAAAATTTTTAGACCGTATTTAGATCGATTTGTTGTTGTGTTTATTGACGGCATTTTGATTTATTCGCGTGATGAAATTGAGCATGCTGAAAATCTGAGAATTGTGCTACAAACTCTGCGAGATAAGCAATTGTATGTAAATTTTAGTAGATGTAAATTCTGGTTGCGTGAAGTTGGTTTTCTGGGACATATTGTGTCAGCATCTGGTATACGAGTTGATCTGAGCAAGATTTCAGCTATTTTAGAGTGGAAAGCCTCCAAAAAATGTGTTTGAAGTTCGCAGTTTTCTGGGACTTGCTGGTTATTATCGACGGTTCGTAAAAGGTTTTTCGATGATTGCGACTCTGCTGACGAGATTACTTCAGAAAGATGTGAAATTTGAGTGGTCTGAAAAGTGTCAGAAAATTTTCGATCAGTTCAAAGCTTTGTTGACCGAAGCCCCAGTGTTAGTTCAACCAGAATCGGGTAAAGAATTCGTTATTTATAGTGATGCGTCTTTGAATGGTCTGGGATGTGTTTTGATGTAGGAAGGAAAAGTCATAGCTTATGCTTCAAGACAGTTAAAGCCACACGAAAAGAACTATCCGACACATGATCTGGAATTGGCAGCTATTATGTTTGCATTGAAGATATGGCGCCACTATCTGTTTGGTGAAAAATGTCACGTTTATTCCGATCATAAAAGTTCAAAATATTTGATGACTCAGAAAGACCTGAATTTATGACAGCGAAGATGGTTAGAGTTGTTAAAAGATTATGAGCTTGTGATTGACTACCATCCGGGAAAGGCTAATGTTGTTGCTGATGCATTGAGTCGGAAATCATTGTTTGCATTACGCACGATGAATACTCAGTTGGCCCTATCTGAGGATGGTTCGATAGTAGCTAAATTGAAAGCGAAACCATTATTTTTACAGCAAATATGTGATGCTCAGAAAGTTGATAATGAAGTGTTAGTGAAATGAGATCAGTGTGATTTGAACTCTGATTCTGAATTTCGGGTTGATGTTGATGATTGTTTGAGATTTCGAGATCGAATTTGTGTTCCGAGAAATTCAGAGTTGATTCAGTTAATTTTGAATGAAGCGCATAACAGTCGCCTATCTATTCACCCGGGTAGTACAAAAATGTATAATGATTCGAAACAGCTCTACTAGTGGCCTGGTATGAAATGAGATATCTCTGATTTTGTTTCGAGATGTTTGATTTATCAGCAAGTCAAAGCCGAGCATCAGGTACCATCTGGGTTACTTCAGCCGATTATGATACCTTAGTGGAAATGGGACAGAGTCACGATGGATTTTGTATCGGGTTTACCTTTGTCACCGAGTAAGAAAGATGCAATGTGGGTTATCATGGATAGATTGACTAAATCGGCTCATTTTGTTCCGGTCCGCACAGATTACTCGCTTGATAAACTTACTGAGTTATATATTTCTCAGATTGTGAGATTGTACGGGGTGCCACTATCTATTGTGTCTGATAGAGATCCGAGGTTTACTTCACGATTCTGGAAGAAACTGCAAGAGGCCTTAGGTACTAAATTGCATTTTAGTACAGCTTTTCACCCACAGACAGATGGTCAATCCGAGCGGATTATTCAAATTCTCGAGGATATGTTGAGATGTTGCATTCTTGAGTTTGATGGTACGTGGGAACAATATTTGCCATTGATTGAGTTTGCATACAATAATAGTTTTCAATCGAGCATCAAAATGGCACCTTATGAGGCGTTGTACGGACGCAAATGTCGAACACCTTTGTACTGGACTGAGCTAAGTGAAAATAAGATACACGGGGTCGATTTGATCAAAAAAACTGAACAGAAAGTGAAAGTGATTCGTGATGGTCTGAAAGCCACATCAGATCGACAGAAATCGTATGCAGATTTGAAACGAAAAGATATTGAGTTTGAGATTGGAGATAAAGTGTTCTTGAAAGTGTCTCCGTGGAAGAAAAAACTTCGTTTTGGTAGAAAAGGCAAATTGAGTCCAAGGTTCATCGGGCCGTATGAAATTATTGAACGCATTGGACCAGTTGCTTACAGATTATTGTTACCACCCGAATTGGAAAAGATCCATAATGTATTTCATGTTTCTATGCTACGACAATATAGATCCGACCCATCACATGTAATTTCTCCGTCTGAGATTGAGATCCGATCCGATATGACTTACGAGGAAGAACCGATCTGAATTTTAGATCGTGAAGTGAAAGAATTGGGAAATAAGAAAATCTCATTAGTGAAAGTCTTATGGCATCGACACGGGGTTGAAGAAGCAACGTGGGAGCCCGAAGATGCAATGAGAGAACGTTACCCTAACTTATTCGCCGGTAAGATTTTTGGGGACGAAAATCCCTAAGGGGGGAGAATTGTAACAGTCCGGTTTAGACCCTAGTCGGAATAGTAGTTTCGGGACTACAAATTCGAGTCAGATAAAAATATTTTTATATTATTTTCTGTGCTTACAGTATGTGATTAAGCATGTGTGAAATTTCTGTGATTGAATTTATCCGTTTGTGTGCTTAATTTGATAAAAGGACTAAATCGCGTAAAAGGCAAAAGTAGCCTTCTATATGATTAAATGTCGGATTGATGTGTCTTATTAATTATGGGGTCCTTATGTGGCAAATTGGCTACTAACTAATAGCATGGCTGGTTTTGGGCTTGAAATATATGGTTTACTAATTAAATTTATAAGGTTAAAGTTGTAATTAATATATTATAATGTAATAAAATAAAATAAAAGACAAAATGGCCATGCATTCATCTTATTCAAGGCCGAACATTGAAAGAAAAAGAAGGAAGAAAAGCTTTAAGGGTTCGGCTAGCTATAAGCAAAATCAAGGTATGTTTTGGTTTCGATTTTTGATAATTTCTACGTTTTAGAGATCGTTGCTTAGTATATTATCAAGCCCATGCCTTAATTTTGAAATTTGATGATGATTTTGAAATGTTCCATTGATGAATGCTTGATTTTTGTGATAGTTGATGATGAAATATGAAATATATGTGTTAGATGAACATGTTTTGTCTTTGGATTTTTGATGAATTTGAGTAATTTGGACTAAATTGTGAAAATAATATTTTGAGGGATTAAAATGTGAAAAAAATGAAATGTGAGGACTTAGATAAAGCATGTGAATATTCGGCTAAGCATGGGTACAAAGAAATTATATGTATTTTGTGATTTTGTGAAATAAGGACTTAAATGTCAAAATGTGAAAATGTGAGGGATAATTTGTAAAATGCCCTAAATGTGTGTTTTTGAATTGAATTGAATGATTTGGTTAATAAAAGAGTTAAATTTGAATATGTATAGATCAAGAACCAAAGAAAACGGATTTAGATCGAGGAAAGTCGAAGGTGATCGAGTAGTCGAATCCATCCGTTTATATCCGTACGAGGTAAGTCTATATACAAATAAATGTATTTAAGTTGATTTATTCATGTTCATATATTATTGAATTGTGATGAATGTCTTTGGAAGATATACATGTGAAAACCGAGAAAGTATCGACAATGTGTCAATGTCTAAAAAGCCCCGTACGAACCTTAGGAATAGATAGGACTCATATGTCATGACATAGGGTTCCGATATGTGATTTTGTGTAAGACCACATCTGGGACGTTGGCATCGATTTGAGAATTACGTGTAAGACCATGTCTGGGACATTGGCATCATATATGATTTCGTGTAAGACCCTGTCTGGGACAGTGGCATCGATATTTGATTACATGTAAGACCACGTCTGGGACGTTGGCATTGTACGAGTATTTCGAGTTATTCGAGTATCCTATTTGATTTCGAATGGTTCAACGGGCAATTCTGAGATGTGAATGATTATGTGAAATGTGTAACCGATGCAGGTACATTTGAAGTGTACACTATGTTTGAGTATGAAAGGTAAGTATATGTGAATTTGCAAAAGTGAGATATGTGCATAGAATTGTTGAAACAAATTGAGATATTTATATGAATGTGCTATAATCTAATGAGATACATGGAGATGTGAATTGTTGTCAAACAAATGGTTAAATACCTTTGAGCTAAAGAAAAATGTGAATATGCTATTGAGATATGCTAAAGTTCTTGTAATTAAAATGGTATAAAAGTTCTATATGATAACTTTATTTGTATACGGCTTACTAAGCTTTTGAAAGCTTACTTTGTGTGTGTTTGCGTTGTTTTATAGATTATCAAAGCTACGGAAAGCTCGGGGATCGTCAAGGATAGTCATCACACTGTGAAATCATATTTTGGGTACCTTTTGAATGTGTACAAATTTAAGTATGGCATGTATAGTCTAGTTAAATTAGATGATGTTTTGAGATGTATATATAAGCCATGAGATATGGCTTGTTAATGGATGTGAATATGGTAACATTTTAGTCTATGTTTTGAGATGCAAAGTTGGTTTATATTTGATGAAAGGTTGTCAAACTGAATTGGTAAGTTTTTGGATGGATTCTACTTAGAAATACTTGTGATGAGAATGAGATAAATGGTGCATAAGTTGGCATGTTTGATATGCTCTTGAATGGTTAGAAAAGATGGTCATTTTGGTATGTTTTGGTTGCTTTTGGTGCTTGAAATGATGATTGTTTTTGCATATAGGTTTGACCCTAAGATGGGTGGCAAATTGGCCTTGAAAATGGCCTATATTTGGCCACACGGTTGAGCACATGGGCGTGTGGCTCGACCGTGTCATTTGAGTTTGTAATTCAAAACAAGCCAGTGTCGACCACGGGCTGGACACACGGGCGTGTGACTGGCCGTGTGATACAAGTCAATGTCGACCACGGGTGAGGCACACGGGCGTGTCCTCGGCCGTGTGGACAAGTCGGTATGTAGGCCCTGTTTTGTCACGGCTTAGACACACGGGTGTGTCTGAGGCCGTGTGAGGCACACGGCCTGCCCACATGGGCGTGTGACCTCTTTAACTTTAAAAAAAAAATTTGAATTTCAGAAAATTCTGTATGTGTTCGGTTTAGTCCCGACCCCTTTCTAATGCATGTTTAAGGTCTCGTTGACCTATATAAAGGACTCCTTGATTATGAATTTTTAATTTATGATGTGAGATGTACGTAAAAGTTCAGAATTGTCTGGTAATGCCTCTTAACCTTAGACCGGCGTTGGTTACGGGTTAGGGGTGTTACAGAACTTACCACCTACCGCACAACGCAATTAGCCTTGCAGGAAAAACAAAAAAAGTGTATTGGCAAACAAATGAGAAGGGAGAATAGGAAAACAAAAGGGGAATTTTGGCGGCAAGGGGCAAGAAAATGGCTGAGAGAGAAGAGCAGGGAAGAGAGGAAAACATTAGGAAGAAAACGAAATTGAGATGGAGAGGGAGATAGCCAAATTTTGCCAAACCAAACCAACTGATCAGATTCTGATAACTCCCCCATTCACTCTCCTTACTTTTCTCCCTCAACCACTCCACTATCAGCATTTCACTCCCTCTCAAACTCCTACATGCCACTGGCAGCAAAAATCAATTCCCTTTGAACGTACAGGGATTCGAACACAAGACCTCCTTCACACCAACACTCCACTTAACCACTAGACCAGCATGCCCATTCTGATATGATTCTACCTACATATAATTAGAAGCCTACTGAACAAGAGCAAGACTTTTTTCACAAAAAAGAAAATTGCTCAAGTCAAGGCTTGAACCCAAGACTTCTCAGACACTCCTAGAACACTTAACCATTGAAGCAGATACTCAATTGTGTTAATTACTTTCAGAAACACATACAGATACTTTTGTGCTCCAAAATCACATAAGCCGAAATTAAAGAAATTTGGGGCGTTACAACTCTACCCCCCTAAAAGAAAATTTCGTCCTCGAAATTTTACCTGATCAGAAAAGGTGAGGATACTGCTGACGCATCAAATCCTCCGGCTCCCAAATGGCCTCCTCAGTGCTATGATTCTGCCACAGCACTTTCACTAAGGGGATAGACTTCCTTCGCAGAACTTTAATGTCACGATCCAGAATCTGGACTGGCTCCTCCTAAAACGTCAGATCTGGTCTAACCTCAATATCCTCCACCGGAATAATATGCATGGGATCAGAGCGGTAGCGTCTCAACATCGAAACGTGAAAAACATCATGAATGCGATCCAACTCTGCAGGTAGTTCCAATCGATATGCGATCGCCCCACTCGCTTCGTATCAGTGCGACGCCCAATAAACCTAGGGCTTAGCTTACCCTTGCGACCGAACCTCAGAACCTTCTTCCATGGCGAGACCTTGAGAAAAACTAAGTCCCCCACAGAATACTCGTTATCCTTTATCCTCAAATCTGTATAGGACTTCTGCCTATCAGATGCCGCTTTCAGTCGATCTCGAATCACTCGAACCTTATCTTCAGTTTCAAAAACCAGTTCAGGACCCAGTACACGTCACTCACCCAACTCAGTCCAGCACAAGGGAGTGCAACACTTACGACCATACAAGGCCTCGTAAGGCACCATCTGGATGCTAGACTGGTAGTTGTTATTGTAGGCAAACTCCGCCAAAGGCAAGTACTCCTCCCAACTGCCTCGAAAATCAATCACGCAGCTCCTCAACATGTCCTCCAGTATCTGAATCACCCTTTCCGACTGACCATCTGTCTGAGGATGGAATACAGTACTGAAGTCTAGTCTTGAACCCAGAGCCTCATGAAGCTTCTTCCAGAACCGAGACATGAAGCGAGGATCCCTATCGGAGATGATCGAGACAAGAACCCCATGCAGTCTCACTATTTCAGATATATATGGTTTAGCCAATTTCTGGAGAGAAAAGTCCGTCCTGACCGGAATGAAGTGAGCAGACTTGGTCAATCGATCCACTATGACCCAGACAGAATCCTTCTTAGTGGGTGTTAAAGGCAACCCACAACGAAGTCCATTGTTACTCATTCCCATTTCCACATCGGTATCTTTACCAGTGCAAGAACCTGTAAGGCAAGCGATGCTCGGCCTTAACTCGCCGACAAGTCGATGAAATGAGCAACGGTCAAGTAACCTCACGCTTCAACCCTGGCCACCAGTATAACTCTCAGAGATCTTGGTATATCTTGTTCGCACTGGGATGCATAGCATAGGGACTACTATGCGCCTCCCTCAGAATCGACTGTCGCAACTCCTTATCACTTGGTACACAAATCCTACCGCGAAAACAAAGTACCCCATCACTGTTAATCCCAAAATCAGTAGCATCACCAGTCTCAACCTGACGGAAGCGCAACTCAAGAGACTTATCCCCATCTGTTTACCTCTAATCTAATCAATCCATGTAGGCTTAACCTAAAGTTTCGCTAACAGACTCCCATCATCGAATAAACTGAGTTGAGCAAACATCGCTCTCAGATCGGCCATAGCCCTACGGCTCAAAGCATCTGCCACCACATTGGCCTTACCAGGATAGTACTCGATGGTGCAGTCATAATCCTTAAGCAGTTCAACCCATCTACGTTGCCTAAGGTTTAACTCCTTCTGAGTGAGTAGATATTTGAGGCTTTTATGACCAGTGTAGATAGTACACTTCTCACCGTACAGGTAGTGCCTCCAAATCTTTAAAGCAAAGACTACAGCAGCCAATTCCAAATCATGAGTAGGATAGTTCACCTCATGCGTCTTAAGCTGACGTGACGCATAAGCTACAACCTTACTATCTTGCATCAGTACGGAACTCAAACCCACATGCGACACATCACTGTATACGAAGAAATCCTTCCCAGATTCAGGTTGTATCGGAACCGGATCCTAAGTCAAAATAGATTTGAGCTTCTCGAAGCTCTCTTGTTGCTCATCAGTCCAGACAAAGGGAACTCCCTTACATAGAAGCTTGGTTAACGGTGCTGCGATCAAGGAGAACCCTTCTACGAAGCGTCGATAATAGCCCACCAGCCCCAGAAAGCTGCGGATTTCGAACACATTCTTCGACTGTTTCCAATCCAACACAGCCTCAATCTTACGAGGATCAACACGAATCCCCTCCACAGAAACCACATGTCCCAAAAAGGTTACTTCTCGGAGCCAGAACTCACACTTACTGAACTTCGCATACAACTGTTTCTCATGAAGAGTCTGTAGTACCACTCTAAGATGCTCATTGTGCTCGTCCTCAGTCTTAGAATACATTAGGATATCATCGATGAATACCACCACGAACTGGTCCAGATAAGGCTGGAACACACGGTTCATCAAATCCATAAATGCTGCTGGTGCATTGGTCAACCCAAAAGGCATAACCAGGAACTCGTAATGTCTATAACGAGTCCTAAATGCTGTCTTATGCACATCGGCCTCCTTAACCCTCAATTGATGATATCCTGAACGTAGATCATACTTGGAGAACACAGAAGCCCCTCTGAACTGGTCGAATAGATCATCTATCCTCGAAAGTGGGTACTTGTTCTTGATTGATAACTTGTTCAGCTGCCGGTAGTCGATACACATCCTCATTGTCCCATCTTTCTTCTTCACAAACAACACCGGTGCTCCCCACAGAGACACACTAGGACGAATGAATCCACGATCTAACAGTTCCTGCATTTGAGCCTTAAGCTCCGTCAGCTCTTTCGGTGCCATTCGGTAGGGCGCGATAGACACCAAAGCTGTACTTGGAATAAGCTCAATCCCAAATTCCACTTCTCAGTTTGGAGGCAAACCCTGTAATTCCTCATGAAAAACGTCTGGAAAGTCCCTCACGGTTCTGATGTCCTTAATCAAAGAGTCCCCAGAGTTAGAAATATCGATGTAGGCCAAGAATGCCTCACACCCTTTCCTCACTAACTTTTTCGCTACCAAAGCTGAAATTACATTAGTCAGATAGTCTAGTCGCTCCCCAATCACAACTACCTCGCTGTCCCCCTTGGTCCTTAAAACGACCTTTTTTGTCACACAGTCCAAACTTACCCGGTGTTTAACCAGCCAATCCATTCCCAGAATCAAATCAAACTCCCCAAATGAAAGCTCCATCAGATCAGCCAGAAATACTGTCCCTTGAACCTCTAACGGGACGTCTCTAAATAATTTACTCACTCGGATAGACTGCCCCAACGAACTCACAATAGTTACCTCACTAGAAGTACTCTCAACCGGAATCCCTAAGGTTTCAGACACAGTACTGGCTATGTAAGAGTGTGTAGAGCCTATGTCTGTCAATGCCAAATAAGGTACATTATAGATTAAAAACGTACTCGTGATGATGTCCGAAGCATCTTGGTCCTCCCGACAACGGGTAACATAATCTAGTGTGGGCTACCTCGCCTCAGTCGGTCCAGCACCTCTGCCCGATGCTCTCTGTCCTCGGCCCATGCCGTTACCACCCCTGGCCTGACCTCGGCCCCTAGGTGGTTGCTGAACTACTCTCGGTGGTTGTGCAGTACCAGTACCCGCAGCTTGCATCTGATCGGTTCTCAGCGGACAATCTCTGACACGATGCTCAGTAGAGCCACATCGTAAACAAGCCCCAGTAGTCCTCCAACATTCGCATAGATGGGGTCTACCACAGTGCCCACAAAGCGCCACCCCAGTAGGTGCAACAGGAGGCTCAACTTTCACTGGCCCATCAGATCTGGCCTTTTTCTCAGGCCTCATCACAAAACTCGAGGGCTCTAAATCCCTCTTATTCTTTCCTCTCTCTCGGTTTTGATGCTCAGCACGCTTAATCTCCTCGGCGATCTTCGCCTTCTCAACCAAAGTAGAAAAATCCCGTTTCCTCTGTGGAGCTATCAGAACTCACAAACTGTCCCTGAGTCCATCATCAAAACGAACGCATCGCTCATACTCAGTCGCCACCATGCCCCGCGCATAATGGCTCAATCTCAGGAACTCGGCCTCATACTCGGCCACTGAACGGTCCCCCTGTGTGAGATTGAGAAACTTACGCCTCCAAGCATCGATGTAGCTGGCTCCCACATACTTATTCTGGAACACATTCTTAAAGTAATCCCAAGTCAGTCAGTCAAGTTGAGTGCCCTCCTTAACCGTCAACCACCACTGGTAGGCTTCATCGCGAAGCAGAGAAACAGCCCCCTTAAGCTTGTAACACCCCTTACCTGTATCCAACCAGAACCGGGTTTGAGGCATTACCTAACTAATCTTACTTAAACGTCTCGAATAGGGTTATAAAATTTTGTTTAAACCCATCACTTGCACATACTCGGCCTAAGAGGCCCTAAACATACCTCCGAGAGGTATCGGAACTATTCTGGGAACTTTCGCGAACTTGGAAAACTTTTCTTCAAAACAGGGGCCACACGCCCGTGTTGGTCTAGGGACACGCCCGTGTTCCCCTAAGGCATGCCTGTGTCTTCCACCCGTGGCCGATCCTGACTATGACGTTATCATCTCACTAAGGTCACACGGCCAAGGCACACGCCCGTGTCCTTAGCCCGTGTGTCAAATTTAATTCCATATTTAAGGTGTAGACTTCACACGGCCTGGGCACACGCCCATGTCCTAGGCCGTGTCTCTCACAGGCTGAGACACACGGCCGTGTCTCTGCCCGTGGAGCACTTGCAAACCTAGCATGCAATGGGGCACACGGTCGATCCATACGCCCATAGGGCTGATCGTGTGTCACACACGGCATAGACACACGCCCGTGTGTCTACCCGTGTGGACAATTAGATGGCTATCTACCAAGCCCTTTGCCACCCTACATTGCACACATACAAACACCAATTCAATTCAACATAATTCATAACTCAAAGGCATATCTAAGTACTCAATTCAACATCCATACACAAGGGCATACACTTCAAGAAAATCACTTTCATTAAGCATAGGAGTTTGCCAAGTATTGGCCTAACTTAATAGACCATTACAAAAATACTTTAATGCCTTACAAAGCCAACACATTGGCCAACAATTACGACCTAACAAAATACTCGAGTCCTATACATGCCATACTCAAAATAAGTCTAAATTTTTATACCAAAGTGATGTCGATAGTGTGATCTCCAAACTCCTACGTTCCCATTCCTCGAGTTATCTTGGCAATACTACAAGGAAAAAGGGCAATGAAAGGGGTAAGCACAAAGCTTAGTAAGTTTGCATGGAAATAAATAGCAACAATAAGCTCATAATTTAATCCATCCATGGCATTAAATAACCATACACGAGTCATAGGCTTCTTGCCATACTTACTTACAATTGCCCTTATTTAGCACATACCGTGCCACACATCGTAGTCGTTTCTTCGTGACTCATTCACGAGTACCTGTACTCATTCATTTACATGACTTTAGAACAAATCTCATTTCTATTTCTAAACTCATCTACTTATCCCATTATTCACTAGGGATAGTCAAAGACGCATATTCAACGTCATTACTGTAGATACAAAGCCAATGCCACATCCCCGAGGTGGTCTTACATGGAGTCACCTCTAAATGGTAATGCCATATCTCGGATAAGGTCTTATATGGACTTTCTCATCAAATATCGATGCCATATCCCGGATATGGTCTTATGCGGGATCTCAACTTGGTGCCAAGGCCATGTCCCGGACATGGTCTTATACGGGACCTTATCTATTTCATATTTCAATGATAGCCTTTTCACATTCATTATAGTTCACTAGGACTTCAACATCATATTCAACCTCAATCACTTAATTTAGTAGAGTATCATGCATCAATATGATACCAAGAATTCTCAAATATGCTAACATGAATGTTGCATTAATTACATACAAACTTACCTCGTTTTCAAAATGAGCCAACTCGTCGGTTTAGTCCAAGACTTTGTTCTTTCCCCGGTCGAGGCGGATTCTCAGTTCTTCTTGCTCTATAATAGCAATTTAGCTCATTTTAATCACCACATTAATAAAAGCATTTCAATAATTATGCTTAGGTAAAATTACTATTTTGCCCCTAGACTTTGTCAAAATGACCATTTTGCTCCTAGGCTCGAAAATAAATTCTAATCACATTTCTACCTTCAACAAGACTAGGTGAACATTTAATACTCTTATAGCTATCATCAAAACTCAACATTTCACATAATTACTACAAATTTGTAACCTTTTCATCAAGGTCCAATTAGGTGTTTTCAAGACAACACCTTTCACAAAAGTTGTTCATCTATCAACCAAGACTCAACTTCTTCCATAAAAATGCAGCAAATAACAATGATAGATCTCATGGAAAAACTCTAAACTTTTCACCATATTGCACAATAGTCCCCTCATTTGAAAGCCTAAGCTTTAGGGGTCTCAAAAGTACAACTATTTTTAAGAAAAGATCACTAGAACACTTACTTGTGAAGAGAAGAGTGTGCTGAAATTTTTGAAGCTTTCAACCCCTATTTGGCTGCCAATTTTCAGTGGGAGAGATGAGCAAGAAAGATGGATATCATCTTTTCTTTATTCTAATATTAATCTATCAATTAAGTCCACCTACTCACCAACTTTGACCAACTTGGTCAATTCTTGTCCCCTATGGCCGACCAAGCATATATTGGGGTCTAATTGCCTTTTAAAGACCTCCAATTATCAATCTATGGCTATTTGGTACCTTTAGCTTATAGAATGGAACTTTCACACTTTATGCAATTTAGTCCTTTTTCGCGATTAAACATGAAATCGCTAAAATTAAAGTACCAAAATTCTCATGTACTTATACAATCATACTTTGACTCATAATATGACATGAAAATAAATTTCTCTAATCTCGGATTAGTGATCCCGAGATCACTGTTCCGACTAGGCCCTAAATTAGGCTGTTACAAAGCTTCTGCTCAGCTGTAAAATCCAGGTCGTCCATAATTCTTTCCGTGGCCTCCATCCAGTATTCAGCCACATTAGAGGCGACTCCAGTGACACCTCTGAATAATTCAGCCCCATTGGACCGGAGTCGTTCCGTAACCGACCCTCGGCCCCCAGATCTGGTGTTGGGCCTAGCGACCCTCTCCAATATACTCAGCATGGCCTGGGACAGTACGTCGTCCCCAGCCATGCGATCTCGAGACCCAGTATCTATCGCAAGTGATACCGGTGTCTAACTGGTATCCAGATTAGGCAGATTTCCAGATGATGAGGACCCAACTCGAGCCCCTCTACAGCCTCTACCAGGGCCTCTTGTACCCCGTCCGCGAGTACCTCGTGTGCTCATTGTAAATTTAGAGTTTATCTGTATTAATAGTTTTATGCATTAGTTTACAGTTCCGATATTCATTAAAAAATATTTTATGCAGACAGTATCAAAAGTTCGTAATTTGTTATCGCGAATCGCAGTCTCACTAAGGTTTTCAATTTAGCTACAGTTTTCAGTTTACACTACCTAGAGTGTTTTCAGTACAGTATACTACCTATGGTTGTTCCAACCATGCTAGTAGTATTTTTAGACAAATCTAAACAGAGTTTCAGAACACTTACAGGATCGGCGCCGAAGACTCGGTGTACCACATACTCAGTCCAAAAATATTTCAAATCACTTAAAAATTATTTCTTAAAATCAGTCTTTATAACCCAAATCCACAGCCGAGTTTTACAACCTGGCTCTGATACCACTAAATGTAACACCCCAAACCAGGCCTATACGTTATGGCCGAATCTGGCGATGTCACATGATAGTGCTTTTGAAACTGTAGCCACACTCAAACCATTTCTCCTTTTTAAGTGTTTTTGATTATTTTATGTTAATTCCAATTAGTGTCATTCTTTTTCCAAAACGCTATCCGTTTTCCAAAACAATTATACTTCGCGGAAGCTTTTAAAAACAGTTTGCGTAATCGTGGTGTTTCGGCAAAACATTTGTTTCTTTTGAAAACCCGCGCTTTCCTACTTCTAGCAATAAAACCCATAAAACATTGCAAATCCTAATTTAAACAAAAACCCGTAATGGCCATAATTACATAAAACTTTTCCCAGATATACTCAAAACCATAAATAAGTATAAAAATCGTGAACCTATCGTGAAGTAGAAGCAGTGGTCACCGTCGAGTCCTCTGCTGCACCGATCCGTCTAATGCTGGGGATTACCTGAACAGATCAAACAGAAAAAGAATGAGTTTTCGCAAACTCAGTGTGTAATCCCCATAGAAAACATACACACAGCATAATATCAGAAAACAGTCATATACTTACAATTCGGGTCTGAGCCCATTACAGAATCGGTGTGGACCTTAGCCCACTCAGATACAGAATAAGATACAATTTAGGGCCTCAGTCCATCAGATATAACATACAGAATAGAACAGAATATCAGAATCCTACCCACCAGCCTTTACACACCATCCCCGACCAACCCTACATACCATGTGGGGATAAAATCAACCCACCCATCCCTACACACCATGCTGTACCGAAATGTGGCACATAATCAGATATTTGCAGCTGAGCTGCCAGATAACAGGCTTAAAAGCCTTTCAGATACTTCCTCCAATATCGTCAACCCACCCCAATGTAATGCAGCATACAATCGATGAAATGCTACAAAGCAATTAACAGATCATACATTCAAGTCGGTATACATGCTATGTGTAACATGCTTAATACATATATCACATAATCGGATCACGTAATTAGGGGTCTAGGTAATGCTTACCGACCCTACAGTAGGTCCACAGTCGACTTGGGCGACCCGTGCAACCTTACAGATCAGTTCATAAAAATGGGCTCGCACGCCCATTTGGCATCCCCGTGTGGGCCCACACGCCCAAATTGAGTACTTTAGTTGTTAAAATGCATCAAAAAGGCCCTCAAAAGTTTTCAAAAAAAGCAATTAAGCCTTTTTTTTTTCTTGCACTCAATTGTCAAAATGCATCAAAAATGCCTTTTGACCGTAAACTTTATCAGTCAATTGTTAAAGTTAACTACCCCTAATTTTTTCCAGTTAGAACCACCCTGTGTCATAACCACTGCGTCACATGTGACAAAAGAATTATAAAAAATAAAAATCAATAAAAGTTATAAAATTTAAACTTTAATAAAAATATAAAAATATTTAAAATTTACTAAAAAATAAATAAATAAACATCGAAAAAAAATTGTAAAATTTTATAAAAATCATAAAAAAATGCATAAAAATGTCCTTTAACCATTAACTTTAACCATTAACCGTTAAAGTCAACGATCCCCAATTTTTTTCTAGTTAAAGCCATCGCGTGTCGCAACACAGTGACATGTGGTAAAAAATGATAAAAAATAAAAATCAATAAAAGTTATAGAAAAATTATAAAATACTTCTTTTGGTATGATAATTTTTATAATTCTTTTACGAATTTTATAATTTTTTACATTTTTTTATCATTTTCTTACGACTTTATAAAATTTCTATATATATTTTTTCTATATTTCTATATTGTTTATATTTTTTTCTAATTTTTAATAAAAAATAAATATTTCTTATATTTTTTTTAAAAATTAATATATTTTATAATTGTTATTTTTTATCAATTTTTTTCCACATGTCATGCTATGGCTGTGATATGTGGTGATTTTAATTAAAAAAAATAGGGGCAGTTAGCTTTAATGATCAAATAGTCTTTTGGATGCATTTTGGCAATGGAGTGAAAAAAAAAGTAGGGGTTTAATTGCTTTTTTGAAAATGTTTGAATGCCTTTTTAATGCATTTTGACAGTTCAAGTACCCAATTGTAGGGGTGAGCGTTCGATCGAATCGAAACAAATCGAATAAAAATTTTTTAAATAATCGAGTTGACGAATCATATTTTATCATCCTAATTTGATTTGAAATTTTCTCGAATCGAGTCGAGTGAGATGGAATTCAAATCGAATCGAACCGAATCGAATATATTTGTTCGAGTTAAATTTTAAAAAATAATTTTGGGTCCTTGTAACCATTGTCACCCATCGTTATAAAATTTGTCCACCTTAACCAAATTTTTTATTAACTTTCATCACCAAATAATTTATTTATTAATCTTTTATATACGGGTTAGCTTCTTTGCTTGCTTAGTTGTTTCAATTATCTTCAGATTCTTGTCACTGTGTATTTTGGAATTAAAAAATATATTAAATGTAAAAATGTGATATTTTAATAAAAGTTATTTTAAAGATAAAATGTGAAATTGATACCAATATAAAATTTTAACACGAATATTTTATGGCATAATTCATAATTCAATTTTAATATAAATATTCAATTATGACTAAACAATTCAATAATATAAATAATATAAAATGTGAAATTTAATTTAATAATATAAATAGTAGATATAAATAAAATTATTACTATTTATATTTAGTGATTTTTTTGGATAATTTTGATTTTTTATTTGAGAGTAAAGGGTGAGAAGTAAAAGTTTAGGGAAAAATAAAAAGTTTTGGAGAATAAAAGTTTGAGGGAAAATAAATAGGGGAGTAAAATTTTGAAGGAAAATATTAAAAAAATTGGAGGAGATGGATTTGGGGTAGATGGGAGGTGAGATGGGAAGGGAGTAAAAGTTTTAGGGGAACAGTGGGAGGGAGTAAAAATTTTGGGGGAAAATAAAAAGTTTTGAGGGTTTTTGGGAGTAAAATTTTGAGAAAAAGTAAATGGGAGAGTAAAATTTTGGTGGGAAATGAATTTTTGGGTAGATTAGGGGGTTGGGATGGGAGGGGAGTAAAAGTTTTGGGGGAAAAGTGGGAAGGGGTAAAAGTTATGAGGGAAAAGTAAAAATATTTGGGAGTTTGGGGTAAAAATGTAAAATATTATAGTTTGATATTCGAATTATTCGAGTTATTCGAATTCGAAAACTCAACTCGATTTTAACTCGAAATTTGAAAAAAAATCGAGTTGATTCGAATAACTCGATTAACTCGAATAACTTGATTCGTTTAACTCGAAATTTATTTTTTTTTCGATTTTTTCGAGTCGAATCGAGTTTTGATCACTCCTACTCAATTGAGTAAAAAAAACAGAGGCTTAATTACTTTTTTAAAAAAAAAAGTTTTACGGCCTTTTTGATATATTTTAAAAGTTCAAGTATCTAATTGAGTGAAAAAAAAGATTTAATTACCTTTTTTTTTAAAGTTTGTGGGTTTTTTACACTATTGAGCCTAAAAAAAAGTACAGATTTAATGTTTCAAAATTAAAGTAAGGACTTAAATTTTAAATTCTAGAAGATTACAGGGTCCTTTCACATATTTAAACCCTTCAAATATATTTTCCAGTCATGTGAACTATAATTAAAGTACCACGTGTCGAGTAACTGTGTTCCAAATTAAATATATAGGTCACGTCATGCTACAAGCATTTGCTCCCATAGTTCTTTCTTAAAGAATAAATAAATAAATGCTTCCCCTGACGCTTTCTCCATGCGAACTTAGGAAAGTAAAGCAGCAACATGAACCAAAAAACATTGCTAGACCGATCGGACGCCTCCCGGTTCATTGCGTTTCCGTTTTCCAAACCCGACGGTAGAGATGCAAAGACCAAATCTTCACGCTGGTCCAAGGTCAGTTCAGAATCGTCATCATCTCCGACCAACGATCCCGATTTTTCAGCTCTCCCTTTCGACATATTAACGAAAATCGCGGCGCCGTTTAATTTCCCGAATCTTCTAGCGGCGTCTCTGGTGTGTAGGTCGTGGGGGGACTCGCTTCGGGCTTTGAGGGAAGCCATGGTACTACTGCGTCAGGGGAATCAGTTCAAGCACGGTCGAGGCGGTGTTGGACGCAATTTGGAGAAAGCTCTCGTCTCTTTTCTGAAAGGCGCTGCGCGTGGCTCCACGCTTGCCATGGTCGATGCGGGTCTTATTTACTGGGAAAGGGGTCTGAAGGAAGAGGCGATTGCTCTTTATCAAAAAGCTGCTGCCCTTGGTGACGCTGCTGGCCAGTGCAATCTCGGAATTTCATACTTGCACGGTATTTTCTCTTTTTTTTTTTTAATCGAAATTCATGAACTTTTTTCTCAAATCCTAGCTTATAATTTAATGCCATACAGTTTGAATTCTTTTTAACGATATCCAGCACAACCTCAAAATCATAAGGAAGCTGTAAAATGGTTGCATCAAGCATCAGTTGGGGGCCATGTTCGAGCTCAATACCAGCTGGCCCTTTGCCTACATCAAGGTCTTGGGGTGGATCAAAATCTTCAGCAAGCAGTAGGGGGTTCTTTGCTTACCGGTTTTAATTATATTCATAAATCGAGCGTGTTGTATTTGAGAAAACTTGGATGATAGGATTTATTTTGTTGGTTACTGTTGTTTATCAGGCTAGATGGTATCTAAAGGCTGCTGAAGGTGGATATGTGCGTGCAATGTATGATGCTTCCCTTTGTTATACATTTGGGGAAGGTTTATCACATTGTCGTAGACAAGCGAGGAAGTGGATGAAGAGAGCAGCTGATCGTGGCCATGGCAAAGCTCAATTTGAACATGGACTTGCTCTATTTTCCGTATGTCACTTTCTTTTTTCTTTGTTTAAAAATATAGAGAATAATAGAAACGTGTCTGAGATACTGAGTGTCTTTTAATAGCAAAAAGTAGTTCTCTTTGATATTAGCTGAAAGGAATGTGATTTTCTGCTTATGTCACGTTGAAGTAGAATGGGGAAATATGATTGAGGGGGGAAAACAGAACCCTTCTTTTTCTTCCGTTTTTTGCTCGTATGCAGACTTGCTTCTGGTTCGAGTTTTTCATTTTTTGTTGGTGTGATTCTGACTTTTTCTACCTTCTCAATGGCAAAATTGTGTGCCTATACAACTATTATATTTATAAGCTGATATGGCTGTGATGATAATATTTGGGCAGGAAGGGGAATTGCTGAAAGCTATAGTGTATCTTGAACTTGCTACACGTTCTGGTGAAACTGCTGCAACTCATGTCAAAAATGGAATTCTTCAGCAACTCTCGGCAACTTCTCGTGACCGTGCCCTGCTTCTTACTGATAATTGGCGTGCTTTGCCTTCCTCCCGATGAGGATACCTACACTGTTTATTGAACTTTCTCATCTAATCCTGTAATTGCCTGTTACTTTCGGTTCTCTTGTTATATGCTTGACGAGTGACAAGAAAATTATTAATATATTATGGTGTTGTCTCCTTTTTGTCTTCTGGTTCTAGTCTCATTGATCTTTTAGTAACATTCAAATTGGGTTCTTGTTATTTTTGCCTTGACCAGCGAAAAGGATGATGGTAACCAAAGATTTCATCCTTGAATGTTTCAATACTTACATTGGAGGATATGAATTTGCACTCTTGACCTAAATTTTATATGAAGGTGGGGCTTCCTTAGGCAACCATGAGGTTGAATAATAACATTATTATTGTATTCTACCTTGTAAAAAACCGTTAATGTTTTTCTTATTAAATATGAGAAATAATATAAATAATATTTAAAACCGTACATATATAGAAGTCTATTGTACCTACACTGCATTCCCTAACACGTGTCTTTCAGCGGAGTTGATTTCTTAGTGAGGCATGTGTACCTAGTCTTTCAGCAGAGCTGATCTCTTAGCGAGGCATGTGTACCTAGTGGACTTGACTAAACTAGTGTACCTTCTACTCTTTACCATAGGCTAACTTGAATCTGGTGAACTTCACAAAGTACGCCTTTGTTGAACATATATGACACATGAGAAGCTAAGAATCAGATTACAAGTTATCCTAAGATGTCATATTTTAAGATTTCTTGTTGAAAGTATCATTGATCCTGTTAATAATGAGTAGGGTCAAATAATTTGATGGAGTAGTTGCTAAATCGTACCACATAGTTTTGGTAACAACAAAAGCTGCAACAAAGATAGCAGCTATACTACTGGAAAGGGCAATTTCAATTTTTCCCATATGTAATCTTTTATATAAATGTTGGGCCGAGGGATACTAAGATGGAATAACCTCGCTAATATGTTAAATGCTCCTATCACAATATGATGAGCCTTCTCCCGGAATAAAAGGATCAAAACCTTCCATGTCCTACGCTGGATTTATAGCTTGGACCTTGCCAGTTAGTCCATAAAGTTTCGACGCCCATGTTCTAGAACCATACAATCCTGTTATATGAAATGCGTCAAAATTAGAGCAAGTTACTCCTAAGAGAAATAAATGAATTCCAAAAATCTTGGGCAAATCCAAAGAAGGTTTTCATGTGCGTTTGTCATAAAAAAAAAATCTATATCCCAATTTTTGATAGCTGCCAATAAGCACAAGCCAGAAAACACAATATGTGCTCCGGCCACACTTCGTAACTTCAATACCCAGATTTGTTATAGTCTCCCCTATAATATTCCAACCACCCCATGAATTGGTTATTCCTAAACTTGTTAGGAAGGGTATAACAAACATACATTGTCTCTACATTGGATCAACAACAGGATCGGAGGGATAAAAAACTACTAATTCAAATAGAGCCATCTAACTAGCCCAACCAGCAACTAGAGTCGTATGCATTATATGAACATAAAGCAAGTGACTTGGATCATTCAATACGGCAGTATGAACAGATACCAAGGCGAACCCATGGAAATACTCATTTATCAATGAAAAATACACTATGTAACTTTATTGCATTGGAATACTCCCTTTTCGATGGATTCTTTCGGAGAAAGGATTAATATTTGTTCAAGTACATTCATAATTAAGGGAGAATTTGGCTCAGAACAAAAAAAAAGAAGCTGATCTATTTTATACCCAATAAGTATCAATATGCAATGGGGTTTGATCATATTTTTATAAATGAACGCATCCCTATTTGTTAATCATTCAAAGGAACTGTTGAAAAAAATCGGTTCAAAAACGATTTTCTTGTAAAAAGAAAAATTAAAATTTCAAAAATCGAGTCGTTATGTGACATCTATAGCAATAATTTTTTTCTCAAAATCGCACCTCTGTTTTCAATTAGATGTCATTTCCAGCTTTCAATCGAACTGCCTTCTCTGATATAATCATATCACAAATTGCTTCAAGTGTGGGTTCTAATGAATTCGAATCAAACATAAAATCAAAAATTTAAAAAAAAAATTAGTTACTTTACTTTTAGTAGGAAAACAAATCTCTGTTCAATAGAAATTGGTAGAATTGTTATTTCGGAAAATAGAATTTATACTTAGAAAATACTCACTATTTTCGGGTAGAATAGCAATATCTTAAAGTTTTGGGTTTGTCGTCCCATGTGTTAATATGAGAGACTTTTGGGTCTCTTCTCAATTTTAAGTATTTCTTGAACTTTTAACCTAGTACTTTATAATTAATATAGGTTTTTCTATGTTTTAAAATAAATATCATAAATTAATTTAAATAAATAAATTTTTTAGATTAAATAATTTTTACAATCCGATCCTAATTTCGTTAAAAATCATTGCAACTTCACCGTAAAAGAATCTATGAGAAAATATATTTAATATTTCTACATTTAACAGATTCACTAGAATTAATTAATTTAATTTAATTTTTCAACTTCAATTATTGAATTAATTAAAAAATAAAAAATTTATAAATTAGTTTTTCAAATAATTTCTATTTAGTGAGAAAACTACATCTATTTCTAAATGTTCCTCATTTTTTTTTCAATTTTACCATTTCTATCGATTTCTGTTAATTTAATTTAACATGCAATTAATTTCTAGCTTAAATAAGTTAGTGGAGGGATCGATTGGATATAAAATGATTTGTAACAGCTCGATTTTGGGTCTAGTCGGAACAGTGGTTTTGGGACCACAAATCTGACGCGGTAAAATTTGTTCTTATTATATTTTTATGGTCTAAAATTTTATGGAATTGTTTCGTGAAAATTTCGTTCAAAAATTTTGACGATTGGGCACTCAATTTAGTCAAAAGGACTAAATTTGTAAAAAGTGCAAAAGTTAAGTTCCACATGCTAAAGGTGTCTAATTGCTATGAAATTTAAAATTGAAGTCCTTAGATGGTAATTAGACCATTGGTTAAGTTAGTGGACAAAAATAGACATGAAGTAAGAGAATTGTTATGTTTTAAGTTAGGGGCATTTTGATCATTTGGTTAATAAATGAACTAAAAAGCCAAATTAAAAGCCAATTTTTGTCCATCTTCTACCCCATGGCCGAAACTTGCATGGATAAGACATAGCTAGAGTTTTCCAAGCTTCCAAGCTCGATTGTAAGTCCGTTCTAGCCCCATTTTTAATGATTTTTACGTTTTTGAAATTCTCTTAACAAGATCTACCTATTTCTACCACTAATTTGAGAAAAGATCAAGGTCTAGGGTTTGATCCATGTTGGATATTTGTGTATTTTGATGTTTAATGGTAGATTATGCAAATTTGATGTTGAATAAACGACTTTTGGTAAGTGATTTTCGGTAAAAACGTCAAAAAGGACTTGTTTGTAAAAGTTGTAAAATGATTAGTAAAAGTGTGAATAAATGAAAAATGTGGGCTGTTATGAGCATGAAATAGGTTCGGCTAAGCTTGGGCTTTGAAAAAATTGAATGAAACTCATTTTACGAGCCTAGGAACTAAATTGTAAAAATGTCAAACTTTAGGGGCAAAAATATAATTTTTGTCATAATGTGATTTTGTGCTAATTTGAATTGTATAATGATTGAATTAGTTAAATGTGATATTATAGATCAAGAAAAACGAGGTTTGGACCTAGAACGGGGGAAAAACGAGTATTTGACGATTTAGTCCTTTTCGCCAATTTTTATATCGAGGTAAGTTCGTATGTAAATAATGCATTTTTATTCTTGCTTTAATTGCTATATTATTATATGAATTGTGATTTACTCTTGAACGAAAGCGACAAGTTCGACAAACGAGAAATCTCGGTTGAACCTTTGGAATAGATAGGATACAAATGTCATGACATTAGGGTCACTAAGAATACGTGTAATACCATATCTGAGATATGGGATCGATATGAGACTTCGTGTAAGACCATATCTGGGATATGGCATCGATGTGAGATTTCGTGTAAGATCATAGCTGGGCTATTGGCATCGATACGAGATTACATGTAAGACCATATCTGGGATATGGCATTGGTACGGTACTGTGTGTACGAGATCCTCGAGTATCCTTTAGTATTCCAAATGGTTCAACGGGAAATTCAATGGGTATGTCAAAGACGAAAAAGTATGTGATTATGTTACGAGTTGGTACAGGTATGTACGAAAAACTCAAAGAAAATGAACTCAGTATACGATGAAGAATTGGTAAGATTGTAATTGAGCAAGTTGTGCTTATGAAGCTTAAATTACATTTATGTTGATATGTGTGATGTTATTCATACGATGAGCTATTGGTATATGAAAATTATGTTGACGTGTGTTATGAGATTCATGTAATGAGCCATTAGTATATGAAAATTATGATGACATGTGTTATGTTGATATTAAATGACATTTATGTTCATATGGCATTTATGAAGTTTAATGACATTTATATTGATGTATGTTATGTTATTCATATGATGAGCTATAGGCAAGAATGTGATTGAGTTAATTATACTCAAGAAGTTTAATGATATTCATGTGGAAATATGTTATGTTACTTATATGATGTGCTGTTGGTAAGATTAGGATTGAGTAAGTGGTGTTTATGAAATTTTTGTAACACCCCCTACCCGTGTTCAAAGTCAGAACCGGATACGAGGCATTATCGAACTCAACTTGCTTAAACATACAACATCGGGCCATAAAATTTCATTTCAACTTAAGACTTTTCATTCCTACTAATAATGTCCCTATTATGGGCCTACGAGACCCAAAACTTACACCCGGAATGATTCGGGACTAAATCGAAAACTTTGAAACACATAGACAAATTTGACTTAAATCAGGTCCACACGCCTGTGTGAAGGATGGGACACGCCCGTGTGGCATATCACATGCTTGTGTTCCACACCTGTGTGGATTTATTTCTCAATTCGAACCTACAGGGGTTTTCACACGGCTGGACACACGCCCGTGTCCCTGGCCGGTGTCCTTCACACGGCCATGACACGTCCGTGTCTTAGCCCGTGTGTAAAAACCTTGACATTCTGTTTATGACATCATCACCTCACTAAGGTCACACGGCCAAGGCACACGCCCGTGTCCTTAGACCGTGTGTCGAATTAAATTCCAAATTTCAAGTGCAAACTTTGCACGGCCTGGGCACATGCCCATGTCCATGGCCGTGCCTCCCACACGGCTGAGACACACGGTCGTGTCTCTATCCGTGTGTTTACTACTAAGCTTACTGACTTGTAAACCTAGCATGCAAGGGGACACACGGCCAATCAACATGCCCATGGGGCTAGCCGTGTTTCACACACGGCCTAGACACACGCCCGTGTGACTACCCTTGTGAACATTTTAAAGGGTATCTACCAAGCCACATGCCACCCTACACGGCAACCATGCTTATACCAGTTCAATCCAACATGTATCATGACTATAAAGCACTTCTAGAGACTCAAAATCAAGACAATCATATAAGCATACACTTAATAAATTTCATCATCATTAAATATAAATAAACTTGCCAAGTATTGGCCCATTTCCAATGACCACTTACAAAATGAATTGAACAAGTATTGACCATATTTGTTATATGGTTGGAATGTGGTAAGAGATGAGATGAGTAAGCATGGTTATGGAAATGTGAATTGTTCTTGCTTAGTATGGAATGTTATTGATTAATTAGCATATGTTATGATGCTTATTGTTTACATGTAAACTTACTAAGCTTAAAGCTTACTCCCTTTCTTTTTCCTTGTTATATAGTATCAAAGAGCCAGCTTGGGACACGAAGATAATCAGAAGATCGTCCACACTATCAGCTCATCTCGGTATATTTAGACTTAACATTTTGAGTATGGCATGTATAGAGGCTAGATTTAGTGAAATGTTTTGTTGTTTTGGCCAAGTGTGTTGGCTCTTTTAAAGATGAATTTTTTTTTTTTGTAAATAGCCATAGTTTATGGCTCATTATTATTAATATATGAAAAGATGAGGTTATTCATGAATGTGTATGATGCATGATTGGGTTGCTTGGTTAATGGTTGAATATAAATTATGTCATATGAGTTAGGGTGATAAAAAGGGCTTGAAAAATAGCCTTATTCTTGTCCACACGAGTAGGCACACGGGCGTGTGTCTAGGCCGTGTGTGACACACGGTCAGTCTCATGGGTGTGTGACTGGGCCGTGTGTCCCCTGCATGTTAGTGTTGAAAGTCAGTGTCGACCATAGGCTAGACACACGGGCGTGTACCTAGGCCGTGTGTCCCTTATGAGGTTGCTGACGTCATAAACAAAATACCCAGGTTTTTACACACGGGTGAGGACACGGGCGTGTCTAGGCCGTGTGAAGGACACGGGCTAAAGACATGGACGTGTGTCCAGCCGTGTGAAAACCCCTGAAGGTTCGAAAATAAAAATAAATTCCACACGGGCTAGGGACATGGGCGTGTGTAACCACACAGCCTGCCCACACGGGCGTGTGGCCCTGTTTAAGCAAAAATTTTCTAAGTATACAAAAGTTTCTGGTTTGATTCTGAGACCCTCCGTTTGCATGTTTAAGGCCTCGTAGGCCCATAATGAGGATACATTGAATGTGAATGGGAAGTTTTAAGTTGAAATGAAATTTTATAGCCCAAAGTTGTATGTTCAAGTGAGTTAAGTTCGGTAATGCCTCGTACCCGGTTCCGGCGATGAATACGGGTAAGGGGTGTTACACAAAAACCCAACTTCCTTAAGCCAAAATTCACTTTTACTAAACTTGGAATACAATTGTTTATCTCACAAAATTTGCAGAACTGTTCTCAAGTGTTCAACATGCTCGTTCTCATCCCGAGAGTAGATCAATATATCATTGATAAAAACTACTACAAATTTATCCAAATACGGCCGAAAGACACGATTCATCAAATCCATGAAAACTGCAAGAGCATTTGTTAAACCAAAAGGCATGACCAAAAATTCATAGTGTCCATACCTTGTCCAAAATGCGGTTTTCGGCACATCCAAGTCGTTGACTCTCAACTGATAATATCCGGACCTCAAGTCTATCTTGGAAAATACCGTGGCTCCCTTCAATTGGTCAAACAAATCATCGATTCTTGGCAATGGGTACTTGTTATTTACAGTTACCTTATTGAGTTGTCGATAATCTATACATAACCTCATGGAACCATCTTTCTTCTTCACAAATAATACGGGAGCACCCCACGGAGAATAACTCAGTCTTGCGAAGCCTTTATCCGTTAACTCTTGTAATTTTGCTTTCAGTTCTTTTAACTTGGTTGGGGCCATTCTGTATGGAGCAATAGTAATGGGGGCAGTACCAGGAGCTAACTCAATCCCAAATTCAATCTCTCTAACTGGAGGTAGCCCTGGCAATTCCTCCGGAAAAACATCTGGATACTCACATGCTATGGGCACCGATTCAATTCTTAACTCAGCCTCACTAGCATTCATTACAAAGGCAAGGTAAGCTTCGTACCCCTTTCTTAGATATTTCTGAGTCAACAAGGATGATATCACTACTGGCAATCCGTCTCGCTCATCTGATTCAACACGAATAAGATCTCTACTTTCACGTTTTAACTCAATAAACTTCCTTCCACAGCTCACTATCACATCATGAGTAGTTAACCAATCCATCCCAAGGATGACATCGAATTCATCAAACGACAACAACATGAGGTTAGCCGAAAAATAATAACCCCTAATCACCAAAGGGAAACCTTTGCATACTATATCGACCAATACACATTTACCTAGGGGATTTGACACTCTTATCACAAATTTAGTAGATTCTATAGGCATGTTCGTACTAGAGGATAATTTCATGCAAATATACGAGTGGGTAGATCTCGGATCAATTAAAGCTATAACATGAGTATCATAGAGAGAAAATGTACCCGTGATCACGTCGGGGGAGGAAACCTCTTCGTGAGTGCGAATGGCATATGTTATTGCCGGTGCTCTACCCTCAGCTCTCGCAGTCTGCTCTCTAGATATGTTCCTACTACTCATTTCATTTCTCGTGTTTCTTTGAGGTCTTCCTCTAACAGTACTTCCTGGTCTCGCATTCTGAGGTTTCTCTTTCTCACCCGCCTCGGGGCAATCTCTGATGAAATGGTCTAGGGATCCACACTTGAAACAAGCTTTCTCGTTTGCTCGACACTCACCGGAATGATGTTTGCCACACTACGGGCGTTCCGGTCTACTTGGTCGAGTGTTGCCAACACTAGCAATCGAAGTAGTCTGAGGTTTAGACCTCGGGTACTGTCCACCCTTACTTCTACTTGAAAACCCAGCTGAGGTGGCCGATCGAATAGTGAAATCTCTTGACTTCTTGGATGAGGATTGGAATGACTTACCTAATAATCTCTTCTTTGAGTCGCGAGACTCGTTTTCGGCCTTCCTTTTCTCATTAACCAGTTCCTCAGCCTTACAGGCTCTATCTACCAGCACCACAAATTCTTTTAGTTCGAGGAAACCAACAAACAAATGAACATCCTCATTTAACCCATTTTAGAACCTTTTGCACATAATGGCTTCTGTCGATACGCACTCTCGAGCGTATTTACTGAGCTTTACGAACTCACGCTTATATTCAGCCACCGTCATTTGACCTTGCTTTAGCTCTAAGAACTCCTTTCTTTTCTGGTCAATGAACCTTTGACTAATGTACTTCTTTCGGAATTCCTCTTGGAAGAATTCCCAGTAAACTCTCTCCCTTGGTACCACCGACACAAGGGTGTTCCACCACTGATAGGCCGAATCTCTCAAGAGAGATACCGTACACTTTATGCACTCTTCAGGCGTGCATGACAACTCATCGAATACCCTAATGGTATTCTCAAGCCAGAATCTCGCCCTCTCCGGATCATCATCCTTACTAGCCCAAAATTCCTCGGCTCCTTGTTTCCAGATCTTATCGACCGAAGGCCTTTCTCTTCTTACTACCTCTACCACTTGAGGAGCTACAGGAGCGAGTTGAGGAATAGGTGGGGGTAGAGGGGGTTGAGCATTAGGATTTGCTCGTATATACTCAGTATACTAGTTGCTCATCATATAGAGAAAGGCTTCTCGAGCCTCTTCTCCCTGACCCAAAGTCTCGGGTCTACTCTCTACTGGTGCGGTCTTTTACGCGGGAGCCGGTGCATTACTCACAACATCATCGGCTGCAGTTCGATCGGGATCCATTACTATATAAAAATACAATTTAAAATGTTAGGAGTCGTCACACTATCATTAGGTAAATACTCATATGTATGGCATGTATAGCTAGACTCATACTTACGCTACGTTAGTCTGAGAACCGACTAAACTGTAGCTCTGATACCACTAAATGTAACACCTCTACCCGTGTTCAAAGCCAGAACCGGATACGAGGCATTACCGAACTCAACTTGCTTAAACATATAACATCAGGCCATAAAATTTTGTTTCAACTTAAGACTTTTCATTCCTACTAATAATGTCCCTATTATGGGCCTACGAGACCCAAAACTTACACCCAAAATGATTCGGGACTAAACCGAAAACTTTGAAACACATAGACAAATTTGACTTAAATCAGGTCCACATGCCCGTGTGAAGGATGGGACACGCCCGTGTGGCATATCACATGCCCGTGTTCCACACCCGTGTGGGTTTATTTCTCAATTTGAACCTACAGGGGTTTTCACACGGCCGGACACATGCCCGTGTCCGTGGCCGATGTGCCTCACACGGCCATGACACACTTGTGTCGTAGCCCGTGTATAAAAACCTTGGCATTCTGTTTATGACGTCATCACCTCACTAAGGTCACACGGCCAAGGCACACGCCTGTGTCCTTAGACCGTGTGTCGAGTTAAATTCCAAATTTCAAGTGCAGACTTCGCACGGCCTGGGCACATGCCCATGTCCATGGCCGTGCCTCCCACACGGCTGAGACACATGGTCGTGTCTCTGTCTGTGTGTTTACTACTGAGCTTACTGACTTGTAAACCTAGCATGCAAGGGGACACACGGCCAATCAACATGCCCATGGGGCTGGCCGTGTGTCACACACGGCCTAGACACACGCCCGTGTGACTACCCGTGTGGACATTTGAAAGGCTATCTACCAAGCCAAATGCCACCCTACACGGCAACCATGCTTATACCAGTTCAATCCAACATGTATCATGACTATAAAGCACTTCTAGAGACTCAAAATCAAGACAACCATATAAGCATACACTTAATAAATTTCATCATCATTAAATATAAATAAACTTGCCAAGTATTGGCCCATTTCCAATGACCACTTACAAAATGAATTGAACAATATTCATAGCCAAAATTTTGGCTAACAAATATGACATAACAAAATGACTAAGTCCTATACATGCCATACTCAAAATAAATCTAACTTTTCTATACCAAAGAGGAGTTGATAGTGTGATTTTCGAACTTCGACGTTCCACGAATTTTTGAGCTAGCTTGGCAATACTACAAGGAAAAGGGAAATGAGAGGGGTAAGCATAAAGCTTAGTAAGTTTGCATGAATAAATAAGAACATAAAGGCTCATAATGCCATCCAACCATTATATCGAATAAACATAAAGTCTCAAGCACATTTGCCATAACTTACTCATGCTTACCCTTACCATTTACATATCAAGTCTCATATCGTAAAATTTCTCGTGAATTACTCACATGTACCTGTATCACTTCACCACATAACTTTAGTACTAATTTTGTCTCTATTTTAAGCTTAACTACTTATCCCATTGAATCACTTGGGATACTCAAAAATACATAATCATCATCTTACACACAAACAGGACGCCATTGCCACATCCCGGATGCAGTCTTACATGGGATCACATTTTGATGCCGATGCCATCCCGAATATGGTCTTATATGGGATCTCATTTCGGTGTCGATGCCATATCCCGGATATGGTCTTACATGGGATCTCATTTCGATGCCGAGGCCATGTCCCAAACATGGTCTTATACGGGACCTTACCCATCTCGTGTCTTGATGATAATATTCTCTCATTTATTTGAGTCCAACCGGGACTTCGACATCTTAGATTTTCATTATTTCATCATTCAACATCATTACTCAAATTCATAGAAACAATATACATCATCATCAATATCAAACATTTTAAGGCTTAATAATACGATGTTGAATTTATTACACACAAACTTACCTCGATTTTAAAATAGGCCAATTTGCCGATCTAGTCCGATACCTTGCCCTTTCCTCGGTCAAGGTTAATTCCACGTTCTTCTTGATCTATATTAGCAAATTAGCTCATTTAATTATCACATTAATTAATACATTTCAATAATCATACTTGGGCAAAATTACCATTTTGCCCTTAGACTTTCACAAAATGACCATTTTATCCCTAAGCTCATAATTCGATTCTAATTGAATTTCCTCCTCTTACAAGCCTAGATGAACATTTATTTCTCTTATGGAAACTCTAAATACTCATCATTTCACACATTTACCAAATATTTAGCAACCTTTACAAAAAGGTCCTTTGAGGTGTTTTCATGATAACACCTTTCACAAAAGTTGTTTATCAAACTACTAGGACTCATATTATTCCATAAAAATGCAGCAAACAACATAAATGCTCACATGGCAAAACCCTAGGTTTTCAATCATTTTGCAATATAGTCCCCTCATTAGCTAGCTTAAGCTTTAGGGGTTCCAAAAGTACAAATATTATCAAGAAAAATCACCAAAATCACTTACTTGAGAGGTGAAGAGCTTGCTGAAATTTTTGGGTTTTCAAACCCCTATTCGCTGCTAATTTTTGGTGGAAGGAGATGAGTGAATAGAAGGATATCATCTTTTCTTTATTTTATTCTATTTCATCAATTTAATCCACCTACTACACCAACTTTGACTAATTTTGACTTCTTTTTTGCCCTATGGCCGGCCACCCTATATCTAAAAGTCAATTTTCACATTAAAGGCCTCCAATTAATATTATATGGCTATTAGGCACCTTTAACTTGTAAAATAGAACTTTCACACTTTATGCGATTTAGTCCTTTTTTCGCGATTAAGCATGAAATCGCTAAAATTAAAGCACCAAAATTTTCATGCACCTATATAATCATACTATAACTCATACAATAATATAAAAATAATTTTTTCAACCTTAGATTTATGATTTCGAAACCACTGTTTTGACTAGCCCCTCAATCGTGCTGTTACAATTTTAATGACATTTATGTTAATATTTGTTAAGTTATTTGTATGTCAAGTGTATGAATAATGTTTTGTATTATTTTCATTTGAACTTACTAAGTTATATAGCTTACCCCCTTCTTTTCCCATGTCTTTTAGGGTTATTAAGCTAGCTCGGGTTGGAGTTTACCAGAGATCCTATCACACTATCAAGCTGCCATTTTGGGTATAAATGAATTCAAGTATTTTTAGTCTATGGCATGTATAGGGACTTAGTCATTTGGTTATATGTGTCTTTATGATTGTAGCCAATATGTTGGCTTGTAATCGTTAAAGGCTTGTTTACTATTTGGCCATGTAAGTTGGCTTATGTTGGCAACATGGTTGAAAGCCTAAGTATATTCATATATGTGTCAATGTCTATGGTGATATGATCATGGTACACTTGGTGAATGTAAAATATTTGGAAATGTGATTTATGACATAATTGTGTAATGTTGGAATTGTGACCTATTGATGAGATGAGGAATTTGAGTATAATTTGGTAACTAGATAGTAATTGAATGAAGCCTAATGAATGTGGGATTTGTAAGTTTGATTTAGGGCTTAATAAATGTAGTGAATATGGTAGATAAACATATATAGTTGATATGTTTCAACCATGAATGTGGATGCTTTGGTTGCCTAAGTATGTAATGTTATGTGCCTTTGAATTGATGTGAGTGTATGTGTGAATAAGGGTGACAAATGCCTTGGTAAATAGCCTTTTTATTGTCCACACGGGTAGACACACGGGCATGTGTCTAGGCCGTGTGTGACACATGGTCTTCCCCACGGGCATGTGATCCGGCCGTGTGTCCCCTGCACCCTAGATAATTGCAAAATAGAATGCTCAGAAATGAGCACACGGGCAGAGACAGGGGCGTGTGTCTCAGCCGTATGGACGGCACGGCCTTGAACTCGGGCGTGTGCCCTGGCCGTGTAAAGTCTGCACCTATTTTATGAAAATTATGAAAATTTAATCGATCACACGGCTTAAGCACATGGGCAAGTAATTTGAACACAGCCTGAAGCACGGGCGTGTCATACGGTCACACGGGCGTGTCCCGAACCTACATGGGCCTGTGACCCCTTTTTCATGAAAAATTTTCTAAGTTTCCCAAAAGTTTCCAAAGTTTTCGGTTTAGTCCCGAACCACTTTTGATGCATGTTTTGGGCCTCGTAGGCTCATTTTAGGGACAATATGAATGTTTTTGAAAAGTTTTAAATTTGAGTGGAATTTCATGTCTCGGTTTTGAATGTTTGCTTGTGAATAAGTCCGGTAATGCCTCGTACCCTATCCCGACATCGGACACGGGTAAGGGTGTTACATTTAGTGGTATCATAGCTATGGTTTAGTCGATTCTCAGACTAACCTAGCATATGTGAGAGTCTAGCTATACATGCCATATTACCATCTGTGATAGTGTGATATCTCTGAACTCTAATGAAATTGTTTTGTTGAGGCAGAGATGCTTTCCAACTGAACTAGTTTCGAAAACGCTAAAAGTGATACTAAGGTATTTGAAAATGTGTATGTGATGATGTACAAAATGAAATGACCATAAGTTGAGAAATATGGGTAAAATGTCATTGTTCCGGTTGAACGTTGTATTTTGATGGATTATGGTGATTTTATGAAATGGATACAACATTTTAAATGTTGCAAAAAGGATTTAGCCTGGAGCAGCAATCCCGAGTTAAGCTCTCTCGAGCATATGTTATGAAATGGATTTAGCCCGGTGGGTAATCCAGAGTAAGCCTTTAGAGCATACATTGCCAAAAGGATTTAGCCTAGACTGGCAGTCCTGTTATGTAATATGTGGTTCGAGAGTGTGCTCTATGAATATGTGCCAAAAGGGGCACTTTTGAATATGAATTGACGGACTGTTGACATGTATACATTGAGTATGCTACTCGAGTATCCATCAGAATTACAATAGTTCAATGGGAATTATTCTTGAAATATGAAATGTGAGATGAAATGAAAGTTTATATTGTGATAAGCATCCATGTTGTTTGGCATTCATATGGTGTTATGTGCCTGACTTGTTTGATTAAGTGAATGTGATAGGTAAACTTACTCAAAATTTATGGAATGTATGTTTAAGTACACTTGTTTGAATAAAGGTAATCGAAAAGTTCGTGTGACATAAATATGTATGTTAATTAACTTGAAGTGAATTATATGATTGTGAAGATATTATGTTGATGATGAATGCTAAGTGATATATGTGTATTTATGAGAGTCAAGTAGAGGCTTTACGACCTCACCCCCTTACCAATGTAGTATTTTATAACGAAATTTTAAAAGATTTATATTGAATAAGCTCACAAGTGTGAAACTAGAGAGCTCAGTGGTGGAGTAATTATTAATACAAGAAGAGATAAGAATAGTTTGGCAAGTGAATACAGTTTTGGAAGAGACGTTAGATTGTTCTAAAGATTATTCAGATTACGCAATGTCACGGCTAAAGAAAAAGTTAGTCTCAGCTAATCGACTCATTTAGGCATAGTGTCTAAAGTATGTATTTGCTGGAATTTCTTCTGGATTGATTTTTGTTAGTGAATGGAATAATATGGGATTAATGATGACAGAATTAGTCCGAGAAATGATACGTGAGTTGTAAAGATGTCTGTGTGTAACAGTTATAGTTGAATAGATTATGGTGATCTCTCTTGAGTATTCTATATATTCGTTTGTCCTCTGGAGTTTATAAAATTGTTTATTCTCTGATGAAATTTTTATCATATGAGAATGCTATCTAACTCTAATGTTAGATGAAAGCACTGTTGGTCTGGTTGGTTTATGATCAACATATCTTATCTCTCTTTGGGGTTCTATTCTATTATTTTGAGAATAAAAGTTTATAGTGAAAATTTATGTGAGGCTATTCTTCTATTTCTACTGGATGTTGCTTTGTTTTATATACATATTTGGAAAATATATTATCTCTGTTACAATTGATTCTAGAGCGTATAAGCACTGTTTTTCTTCTGGTTTTCTCTGAGAAATCATCGAGATCTTTATTATTTTTTTATGAGTTATGTTCTTGGACTTCCAATATGGTATCGCATCTTGGATTTCTTTGTCTCAGTTTTCTTATCATCCTTATTTCGTAAATTATCAATCATGGCTCATCTTTAAAGTGTGTTCTGTGGCTTGTGATAACTATGTCTAATATGAGTGTATTCCTGGTTTGATTATGGGAACGTAAGGATTCTGGTATTAGGATTTCTCTAATTTTCGTGAAAGGAATTTACATCGGCAAAGGTGTAGATAGTGAATGTAACATCCCGAAATTGGGCCTAGTAGGATTGGGCCCAATGGGCCTTGTTTTAAAATTTTTGAGAACGGCATTAATGCAAGTTAGACTTATTAGGTAAGTTATTTTGGAAGGTTAAAGGGCTTCTATGAAGTCCCGGGATCAAATATTAGCTTTGGGGAAATTTTGGTTTTAGGTGAAAAAAAAACCCTAGAAGTTGGCAGGTAGGCCTTAAGAATAAAATGTAGAGGAAAATGACACAAGTGGAGTGTGTGGTGGAGTGGCAAAGTGACGCCACATAAGAGACAAGAGGGTGACGCCACAAGGAAGGAAGGAGGTCCAAGGTTCAAGTCTTGGCTTTTGCATTTTGGTTTTCTTTTTACTTGGACCTCAGAATTTGGCTATAGATTTATATTTAGTTGCGCATGGTTTAAGACACAAGAGGAGCTTGTGGCCAAGTGGCTAGCGGCGTGGATTATGTTGCAAGGGAGCCGGGTTCGAATCTCATGAGAAGCAAGGGAGTATTTATTTTATGTGCGGACGGGAAGAGTTTCAGTTGAATTTAAACTCTACTGACGAAGGGATCCCACATCGGAAAGATACAAAAAAGGAAGGTGAAGAGCTAGCTATATAAAGAGCATTCCAGGAGGAGGGTTGAGACACCTTGGAAGGCGTTTGGGCACAGGAGTGGTCGGAGCGCGGATTAACACTAGAGTCCTATCAGGTGTGTAACTCTCTCTACTCTAGTTGTAGAGCGGCAAATGCCGAAGTGCCGGTCACGGCAATAGTAGCCACGCGAGCGTGCAAGCGCACGTGTGGGGCTTCGACGCGATAGTTGAGGCCATAAGTAGTATTCTTGTGGGTTGGGGCTGCTTGGGCCGCGATGGGCCGAAGTGGGCCCAAAGGGCCCGTGGGCCCTTATGAGTAAATTGTGCGATTGTGTAGTATATAGTGAACTAGACTAGGTGGAACTTATATACATGGCTAGATTTGTGCTAGGTGGGCCACACGAGCGTGTGGGCCCGAATGGGCCGGAATCGAGTTTTAGGCCCAATCGCCAGAGATGACCAGGAAATGGTAGCTGAGTCGCTCGGGGTGACATTTGGGCCTTGGGAAAGGCCATTGTAGGTGCAAAATTTACGAAAATGCCCTTGGTGGGTAAATTACCGATATACCCTTGGTGGGTAAATTACGAAAATACCCTTGGTGGGTAAATTACCAAAATACCCACTGAAGGGTATATTACGAAAAAAATACCCTTAGTGGGTAAATTCATGAAATACCATGAAGGGTAAATTATGAAAATGCCCTTGGTGGGTAAATTACCGATATACCCTTGGTGGGTAAATTACCAGAAAATGCCCTTGGTAGGTAAAATTACTTATACCCTTAGAGGTTTATTAGGGTGATTATGTTGTTTTATGTCTATCTCGATTATGATGGTAATTCATGTTATACTTATATTTGATATATGTCTAGCATACATGACATAACGCATACACGTAATTATTATGTCATATTGCATGGGTATGATGAGAGGAGGGGAAGATTGATATCCGTGTCTTTGGGACACCATTGGTTTGGCACCACCGGTGGTTTGGTACCAAAGATTGATTATTGTGACTTTGGGTCACCAGAGGTTTGGCACCTCGCCTCGTCCAGTGGCTTAGCACCACGTGGGTTGGCCCCACGATTGATTATACGGGATTGACGCCGGTGATTTGGTATCACACGATGGGTTGGCCCCATCATTGGATTCGTGACTTTGGTCACCAAAGTGATTTGGTATCACATTCGTGTCTTTGGGACACCGCAGGTTTGGCACCTCATAGCGTCTCGTCCTAGTGGCTTAGCACCACAGTGGGTTGGCCCCACAGTTGATTATACGGGATTGACGCCAGTGATTTGGTATCACACGATGGGTTGGCCCCATCATTGGATTCGTGACTTCGGTCACCAGCGATTTGGTATCACATTCGTGTCTTTGGGACACCAGAGGTTTGGCACCTCATAGCGTCTTGTCCCAGTGGCTTTCGCATCACGTGGGTTGGCCCCAGATGATGATAATACGGGATTGACGCCAGTGATTTGGTATCACACGATGGGTTGGCCCCATCATTGGATTATTCGTGACTTTGGGTCACTAGTGGTTTGGCACCACAATTATGGATATCGTGACTTTGGGTCACCAGTGGTTTGGCACCACCAGTGGTTTGGTACCACACGGGGTAGAGAAAGGAGCATTGGATGGCTAGGTTTGGGTGCATGATATGCATATTTTCATATGAAATTGTGTAAGGGCCTGTTGGATGGGGATTTACACACCGAGTCTCGATGACTCACCCCTTAGTTAAATTTTGCGTGTAATCATTAGATCGCGGATTTGGGAGCCGAGGTGGACTCGTGGAGGCCATACATATGTTTACTCGTAAATTCGTTTCTTTTATTTGGACTTATTTTTATTTGAGTTTTTGTTATGTAATAAGGCCTTGGGTATTTTATTTGGTTTCAACTTTCAATTTGCTTATTGCTTATTATTAAATGATCAATATGGGATTTTCCTAAAATGATAATAAACCATTTCTTATTCAAAATTACTTAAACTCAATTTCTCACCACAACTATAAAGAATATGAGCTTTTAACGAATGCACGCTTTTTAGACATTCCTTTCATGTGACATGCCGATTTGGTCGTAACGTTTAGGCCGGGTTTGGGGTGTTACAATTATGGTATCAGAGCCTAGGTTCAAAAACTCGGCTGTGGGTTTGGGTTCAAAAAAATGTTTTCAAAAGATAGTTTGGAAAATGGTTTAGAAAAATATATATCTGTTCTTTTTGTTGAAATATGGCACCCGAGTCTCCGGCACCAATCCGCACTGTAAGTTTCCTGATACTTTGCTTTGTTATATGCTGTATTTTGAATATCTATTCTGTGTGTTTGGGTTGGATGTGATGTTCGGATATAGAGTTGATTGCATACGAAATATTTGTCTGCTTTAATGGTTAGTTTTTTTTTTTTTGTGTAGGATTTCTAAATTCTAGTTAAAAGTATATTAGGGTTATTGGAATCAGAGTGCAGCGTGAGCACTGGCGTTGTAGGTTAGGTGGTACGAATGTTCTCAGAGTTGGAAATTTCGAGGACGAAATTTCTTTAAGGAGGGTAGATTTGTAACATCCCGAAATTGGGCCTAGTAGGATTGGGCCCAATGGGCCTTGTTTTAAAATTTTTGAGAACGGCATTAATGCAAGTTAGACTTATTAGGTAAGTTATTTTGAAAGGTTAGAGGGCTTCTATGAAGTCAGGGATCAAATATTAGCTTTGGGGAAATTTTGGTTTTAGGTGAAAAAAACCCTGGAAGTTGGCGAGGGTAGGCCTTAAGAATAAAATGTAGAGGAAAATGACACAAGTGGAGTGTGTGGTGGAGTGGCAAAGTGACGCCACATAAGAGACAAAGGGGTGACGCCACAAGGAAGGAAGGAGGTCCAAGGTTCAAGTCTTGGCTTTTGCATTTTGGTTTTCTTTTACTTGGACCTCGAATTTGGCTATAGATTTATATTTAGTTGCGCATGGTTTAAGACACAAGAGGAGCTTGTGGCCAAGTGGCTAGCAGCGTGGATTATGTTGCAAGGGAGCCCGGGTTCGAATCTCATGAGAAGCAAGGGAGTATTTATTTTATGGTGCGGACGGGAAGAGTTTCAGATTGAATTTAAACTCTCATCGTGAAGGATCCCACATCGGAAAGATACAAAGAAGGAAGGTGAAGAGCTAGCTATATAAAGAGCATTCCAGAGGAGGGTTGAGACACCTTGGAAGGCGTTTGGGCACAGGAGTGGTCGGAGCGCGGATTAACACTAGAGTCCTATCGTGTGTGTAACTCTCTACTCTAGTTGTAGAGCGGCAATGCCGGCGCCGGCCACGGCAATAGTAGCCACGCGGCGCGCGGCGAGCGCACGTGTGGGGCTTCGACGCGATAGTTGAGGCCATAAGTAGTATTCTTGTGGGTTGGGGCTGCTTGGGCCGCGATGGGCCGAAGTGGGCCCAAAGGGCCCGTGGGCCCTTATGAGTAAATTGTGCGATTGTGTAGTATATAGTGAACTAGACTAGGTGGAACTTATATACATGGCTAGATTTGGCTAGGTGGGCCCACACGGCGTGTGGGCCCGAATGGGCCGGAATCGAGTTTTAGGGTTCAATCGTCCCAGACGACCAGGAAATGGTAGCTGAGTCGCTCGGGGTGACATTTGGGCCTTGGGAAAGGCCATTGTAGGTGCAAAATTTACGAAAATGCCCTTGGTGGGTAAATTACCGATATACCCTTGGTGGGTAAATTACGAAAATACCCTTGGTGGGTAAATTACCAAAATACCCCTGAAGGGTATATTACGAAAATACCCTTAGTGGGTAAATTATCAAATACCATTGAAGGGTAAATTATGAAAATGCCCTTGGTGGGTAAATTACCGATATACCCTTGGTGGGTAAATTACCGAAAATGCCCTTGGTAGGTAAAATTACGGTTATACCCTTAGAGGTTTATTAGGGTGATTATGTTGTTTTATGTCTATCTGATTATGATGGTAATTCATGTTATACTTATATTTGATATATGTCTAGCATACATGACATATCGCATACACGTAATTATTATGTCATATTGCATGGGTATGATGAGAGGAGGGGGAAGATTGATATCCGTGTCTTTGGGACACCGGTGGTTTGGCACCACCAAAGTGGTTTGGTACCACAGATTGATTATTGTGACTTTGGGTCACCGAGGTTTGGCACCTCGGCGTCTCGTCCCCAGTGGCTTAGCACCACGGTGGGTTGGCCCCACGCTGATTATACTGGGATTGACGCAAAGTGATTTGGTATCACACGATGGGTTGGCCCCATCATTGGATTCGTGACTTCGGCCACCAAAGTGATTTGGTATCACATTCGTGTCTTTGGGACACGAGGTTTGGCACCTCATAGCGCCTCGCCCTAGTGGCTTAGCACCACGCTGGGTTGGCCCCACGATTGATTATACGGGATTGACGCCGGTGATTTGGTATCACACGATGGGTTGGCCCCATCATTGGATTCGTGACTTCGGTCACGGTGATTTGGTATCACATTCGTGTCTTTGGGACACCGTGAGGTTTGGCACCTCATAGCGCCTTGTCCCAGTGGCTTGGCACGCACCACGCTGGGCCGGGCCCCACGATGATAATACCGGATTGACGCCGGTGATTTGGTATCACACGATGGGTTGGCCCCATCATTGGATTATTCGTGACTTTGGGTCACCGGTGGTTTGACACCACAATTATGGATATCGTGACTTTGGGTCACCGGTGGTTTGGCACCACCGGTGGTTTGGTACCACACGGGTAGAGAAAGGAGCATTGGATGGCTAGGTTTGGGTGCATGATATGCATATTTTCATATGAAATTGTGTAAGGGCTCGTTGGATGGGGATTTACACACCGAGTCTCGATGACTCACCCCTTAGTTAAATTTTGCGGTAATCATTAGATCGCGGATTTGGGAGCCGAGGTGGACTCGTGGAGGCCATACATATGTTTACTCGTAAATTCGTTTCTTTTATTTGGACTTATTTTTATTTGAGTTTTTGTTATGTAATAAGGCCTTGGGTATTTTATTTGGTTTCAGCTTTCAATTTGCTTATTGCTTATTATTAAATGATCAATATGGGATTTTCCTAAAATGATAATAAACCATTTCTTATTCAAAATTACTTAAACTCAATTTCTCACCACAACTATAAAGAATATGAGCTTTTTAACGAATGCACAGTTTTTAGACATTCCTTTCATGTGACATGCCAGATTCGGTCGTAACGTTTAGGCCGGGTTTGGGGTGTTACAGTGAAAGCTCAATCTCAAATTGTACTATGGTTTTCTTTTCTCAAGTAATTTTGATTAAGGTCAATGAGTTCAATCAGGATATTTTGTTTCCTTGAGCTAATGCAGTTGTAAAGATCTTTTGAGTAGCATGTGAGGAAAATTTTGAAAGATTGTATGTTTGAATTGTTTTAACTGCATGAAAGAGGAAGTATTTTGATATGATATTATTTGATAGTTGAGATTGACTCAGTTATTTTATCTGAGCGAGCTGGGTAGTTGAAAGGTAATTTGAGTCATACGCATTTAAATTTGTACTCAGGTATGGAAATGAATTTTGTGCATTCATGAGTAATTAGACAGACAGTCTAAAGGAAGAATTTATATTTTAAACAGTATGATACAGAGATATACCTAATAGATTTTTTCTAATCGGACGATGTTATTATGAGTTAAAGCTGTTCTGATTGATAAAGTTAACACATTTGTGAAAGTTGAATGGTCTGTTGAGTATTAGCAAAGTAGAAAATAGTTGAAGGTATTGTTAACGAAGCACTGGCTCTGGGTTCTATTTGAATTGAGTAAAGAATTCGTAATTTTTCAATGATGCACTATCGAATGGATTGGAATGTGTGTTAATACAAGAATGTAAAGTGACAGTTTGTGCTTTCAGATGGTTATAGTCTCATTAAAAGAATTGTTCGACGAGTGACTTATGGTCGGCCGCTAGTATGTCTGTGTTGAGAAATGGATGACATCGTTTGTTCGACAAAAAACGTCATATGCTTCTTGATCCCAAGAGTATACAGTATTTAATGTTACAGAAAAATCTAAAATTAAGACAATGTTGATGGCTTAAACTATTGAAAGCTTGTGAATAATTAACGATTAACCTTTGAGGAAGTAGATATAGTTGCGGATGCTTAAATGGAAAGCCTTTGTTCATTTGTGAGTATTGGATACTTGATTAATCTTATATGATGAAGATCTAAATCCAGCTAAATTAGAAGCTAAAGCGATGTTTTCCTTTGCAAGATTGAGAATCTCAGGAATGTGATAGTGACTGGTAAACTAAATGAGTACAGTGTGAGACGACTTTTGATTCTAATTTCTGTTATTATTACTCCAAAATAGAATTCGTCCAATGAATTATCCAGAGCTTATACAAAAAATGTTGTACGAGACTCAGTAGTAGCTCGTTTGTTCATTTAGGGATCAATAAATATACAGTTATTTGAAGAAGATGTTCTGATGATCGGGAATATAATCTGAGTATGCAGTTGCATCTTGGAAATGTAGTTCATCTTTAGATTGATGGTAAGCCTGAGAGAGGAATTCATAGCTTTAACGATATGCTCTGACACTATGTTCCAGAGTTCAAAGGTGATTGGAAAGAGATATATGAGGTGGAATTAATTTGTGATTCTGAGGAAAAGGGTGAAAGTGATTCATG
Source organism: Gossypium sturtianum (assembly GCA_025698515.1). NCBI lineage: Eukaryota > Viridiplantae > Streptophyta > Magnoliopsida > Malvales > Malvaceae > Gossypium > Gossypium sturtianum. Next base: position 30,656,294 of record CM046943.1, on the reverse strand, counting down.
AAAGTTGAAAGCAACTTCAGACTGACATAAGTAGTATACAGATTTGATGAATTAAGATATTGGGTTCCAGATCAATGACAGAGTGCTTCTGGAAGTATTTCCCACAAAGAGGACTCCTCAAGGAGGTAGAGGAAACTACGAGAACGTTACCCTAATCTCTTTTCTGGTAAGATTTCCGGGGACAAAAATTCCTAAAGGGGGAGAGTTATAACAGCTCGATTTTGGGTCTAGTCGAAATAGTGGTTTCGGGACCACAAATCTGACGCGGTAAAATTTGTTCTTATTATATTTTTATGGTCTACAATTTTATGGAATTGTTTTGTGAAAATTTCGTTCAAAAATTTTGACGATTGGGCACTCAATTTAGTCAAAAGGATTAAATTGTAAATAGTGCAAAAGTTAAGTTCCACATGCTAGAGGTGTCTAATTGCTATGAAATTTAAAATTGAAGGTCCTTAGATGGTAATTAGACCATTGGTTAAGTTAGTGGACACAAATAGACATGAAGTAAGAGAATTGTTATGTTTTAAGTTAGGGGCATTTTGATCATTTGGTTAATAAATGAATTAAAAAGCCAAATTAAAAGCCAATTTTTGTCCATCTTCTACCCCATGGCCGAAACTTGCATGGAGAAGACATAGCTAGGGTTTTCCATGTAACACTCCGGTTTAGACCTTAGTCGGAATAGTGGTTTCAGGACCACAAATCTGAGTCAGAAAAATATTTTAATATTATTTTCCGTGCTTATAGTATATGAATTGATATGTGTGAAATTTCTGTGATTTAATTTATCCGTTTCTGTGCTTAATTTGATAAAAGGACTTAATTGCAGAAATGGTAAAAGTGGCTTTCTAATTAATTATGTGCCGAATTGATGTGTCTTTATAAAGGTGAGGTCCTTATGTGGTTATTTAACCACTGAATGTTTTAAATGACAAAGATGTACATAGTTAGTGGAATTTGAATGTTAATTAGTAAGGTTAAATTAGTAAAATGTGTATTAATGTTAAGTTAAATAAAATAAAACATTAAAAGATGGCCATTATCATCTTTTACCACCGATTGTTGAAAGAAAAAGAAAGAGTTTGAAGCTTCCAAATATTCGGCCATCAAGTTCTTTGATTCAAGGTTAGTTTTTGTTCGGTTTTTGATAATTTCTACGTTTTTTGTAATTGTTGCTTCATGTTTTTTAAAACCCATGTCTTAATTTTGTGAATTGATGAAGATTTTGAAAAGTGCCATTGATGAACTCATGAGCTTTGTGATGGTTGTTGATGAAATATGAAAGTTATGTGATAGATTAACATAGTTTGTCTTTGGATTTTTGATAAATTTGAGTAATTTGGACTAAATTGAGAAAATAGTATTTTGAGGGACTAAAATGTAAAATAAATGAAATGTATGGACTTTTATGAAGCTTGTGAAAATTCAGCTAGGCATGGGCAACATGAAATTTTGTGTATTTTGTGATTTTATGAAATAGGGACTAAAATGTCAAAATGTGAAAATGTGAGGGCTAATTTGCAAATTGCCCTAAATGTGTGTTCTTGGATTGAATTGAATGAATTGGTGAATAAAAGAGTTAAATTTGAATATGTATAGATCAAGAATCGAAGAAAATGGATTTAGACCGCGGAAAGTCGAAAGTGATCGAATAGTCGAATCTGTCTGTTTATCCGAATTCGAGGTAAGTCTATATACAAATAAATGTATTTGTATTGAATTATGTATGTTTATATGAAATTTCATTGTGATGAATGTGTACGAGATGATAAGTACCTGAAATCCGAGGAAGTATCGATAATGTATCAATGTCCGAGAAGTCCCGAACAAACCTAGGAATAGATAGGATTACGTATGTCATGACACAGGTTTTCGATTTGTAATATCGTGTAAGACCACGTCTGGGACGTTGGCATCGATTTGAGATTTACGTGTAAGACCATGTCTGGGACATTGGCATCGTATTTGATTCGTGTAAGACCCTGTCTGGGACAGTGGCATCGATATTTGATTACATGTAAGACCACGTCTGGGACGTTGGCATTGTACGATTATTTTGTGTATTCTGAGTATCCTATTTGATTCCGAATGGTTCAACGGGAAAATCCGAGAAATGAAAGACTAAGTGAATTGTGTAACTGTTTCAGGTACGTTTGTTGTGTATGCTTTGTTTAAGCATGAAAGGTGAGTATTTATGTACTTGCAAAAGAGAAATATGTGCATTGAAGTAATGTGATAAAATGTGATATATGTATGACTATGATATGAGAAAAAGAGATGTTTTGTGATATGATATGTTGGTAAGCTATGGCTAAACAAACGAGCCAACGAAAATGTTTTGATTTTTAAATTGAGAGACATTTATGGCATGTATTAATATGATTATGTGTATTTTATGTTAAGTTTATTTGTATATGGCTTACTAAGCTTTTGAAAGCTTACTTTGTGTGTGTTTACTATGTTTTATAGATCGTTAAAGCTACGGAAGGCTCGGGGATCGTCGAGGATCGTCACCACACTATCAAACTCATTTTGGTACCATTTGAAAGTGTATATACTAAAGTATGGCGTGTATAGGCTAGTCACTTTGAATTATGTTTGAGATATGTACATAGCCATGTGATGTGGCTAGATAAATGATTGTGGTATGAATGAGTAGTCATGTTATATGATGCTTGGTTTTGGTATGGTTTGATGGTTAGTGAAATGGTCAAAATAATGGTAAGCTTATTGATGCAAAGTAAGCATATATTTGATGAATGGTGGTTATAATGAAATGGTAAGTTTGTGATGAATTATACTTGGAAATGTTTGTCTTTTAATTGAGCTAATTGTTGCATAAGATGGTATGCTTGAAATGCTTTTGAATGCTTGGAAAAGTTGGTTATTTTAGCATGATTTGAATTGGTATGATGCTTGTAGGGATAGCCTAGAGTGTGGGTGGCATTTTGGCCTTGCAAATGGCCTATAATTGCCCACACGGTTGAGCACACGGGCGTGTGGCTCGACCGTGTCCTTCATGGTTAAATTTCAAAACAAGTTAGGCTCGACCACGGGCTGGACATACAGGCGTGTGACTAGCCGTGTGATGCAAGTCAGGCTCGACCATGGGTGAGGCACACGGGCGTGTCTCAGGCCGTGAGAGGCACACTACCGCCCGCCACACTGCCAAGGCGTGTGACTCTGTAGAATTTTGAAAATTTTTAAATTTCTAAAAATTTCCGTATGTGTTCGGTTTAGTCCCGACCCATTTCTAATGCACGTTTAAGGTCTCGTAGACCTATTTAAGGGACACTTTGATTTGATTCGTTGAATAATAATATGAAATGTTCGTAAAAGGTTCTGTTTTGTCCGGTAATGCCTTTAACCCTAAACTCGCGATGGTTACGGGTTAGGGGTGTTACATTCCAAGCTTCTAAGCTCGATTGTAAGTCCGTTCTAGCCCCATTTTTAATGATTTTTATGTTTTTGAAATCCTCGTAACAAGATCTACCGATTTCTACAACTAATTTGAGAAAAGATCAAGGTCTAGGGTTTGACCCATGTTGGATATTTGTGTATTTTGATGTTAAATGGTAGATTATGCAAATTTGATGTTGGATAAACGACTTTTGCTAAGATATTTGTGTATTTTGATGTTAAATGGTAGATTATGCAAATTTGATGTTGAATAAACGACTTTTGCTAAGTGATTTTCGGTAAAAATGTCAAAAAGGACTTGTTTGTAAAACTTGTAAAATGAGTAATAAAAGTGTGAATAAATGAAAAACGTGGGCTGTTATTAGCATGAAATAGGTTCGGCTAAGCTTGGGCTTTGAAGAAATTGAATAAAACTCATTTTACGAGCCTAGGAACTAAATTGAAAAAATGTCAAACTTTAAGGGCAAAAATGTAATTTTTGCCGTAATGTGATTTTGTGCTAATTTGAATTGTATAATGATTAAATAAGTTAAATGTGACATTATAGATCAAGAAAAATGAGGTTTGGACCTAGAACGGGGGAAAACAAGTATTTGACGATTTAGTCCTTTTTGCCAATTTTTATATCGAGGTAAGTTTGTATGTAAATAATGCATTGTTATCCTTGCTTTAATTGCTATATTATTATATGAACTGTGATTTACTCTTGAACGAAAGCGACAAGTTCGAAAAACAAGAAATTCTGGTTGAACCTTAGGAATAGATAGGATACAAATGTGTAACATCCCAAAATTTGAGTATTATTTGTGTTGGCTCGGGTATGAATTTTGCGTGTTAGCATAGTCTTATAAAGGCTTGATTTTATTTAGGAAGTTAGATAATTTTTAGTATGGTTTATTTAATGAAGTGGATTAAGTGAGCTTAGCACTTAAGTTAATTTAAGTGTTAATTAAAGCATAAGAGGAGTAAGTGGCAAGTTGGTTAAGGAGCTTGAAAGGTGGCTTGAGGTTAGAGGTTCGAGTATCATGGAAAGCATTTTTGAAGACTTTATTTTGTGTTCTAGCATTGATGGACGGTCAACCTATGTTTATGATAGGTTGGACCTTAAGTTTTTGGTAGGTTGAATTTTGGATTAAGGAAAGAATGAAATAGGGGATAAGAATCTTAAGGTTATGGAAGGTTGGGGAGACATAAGGCTTGGTTGTAGGAAAATGTTTTGGAAAGTATTCCAAGGCCTTTAGTGAATGTATGTGGACGGTATGGGTGTCTAAGGGGGTGGCCGAATTTTGTTAGGTAGCTTGGGGGGGAATAGTTGGCCAATTTTTCCTATTGAACATCTTTTTGTATTTTTGTTTTCCCTCTCCAAAAACTCTTTCTTTGGCCGAATGTTATTGTGCATTTTGTGCAAATTTAGCTTTTGTTTTAGCTCTTATTTTGTTGAACCAAAAATGCTATTTCCTTTCTTTCATTTGTCCTTTTGAACCAAAACTTCATTTTGGTATTTTTGCACTTTTCTTTTAGGTAAAATAGGTGTTGGCCGAATCTCATCTCTTCCACATCTCTCTTTTCTTTTCTTTTTGACATTTGTTCATAATCACATTTTCTTTTACACTCTCTTGGCCGAATATTTCTCCATCTCAAATACCATTTCTTTTTCATTTGTTCAAAGATAAAAACATCTACCTCCATTCTATTTTTCTTTTCTTTTTCACTTCACCATAGCCGAATCTTCCCACTTCCTTTTAGTTCTAGTTTGGCCGATGATTCAAGGGTAAACTCTCTTTGGTTTCTTCAATCGATTTTGATAAAAGGGGTAAGTGTTCATGGACGTTTTCCTTCAATTCTTTTCTCGTCTCTATGTTATTTTCTTGTGGATTAAGGCCGAATCTATGGGCATTGGTTTGCAAGGTTCTAATCATTCGTAGAAACCGATCTCTTTTAGGCTTTTCGGGACGTTGGAAGCAATCAATCTAAACCTCGTTTCTTTATCAATCGAATTGGGTAAGTTCGTGTAAGATTTGGTATTACAAGTGATAACTCTTTGGGATTTAGTAGTATGGCCGAATGGCCTTTGTTCATAATTTTAGTATTGGCCGATTGTAGGACAAGGTGTTCTAAAGTGTAGATCGGATTCGAGAGTTAGTTCTTGCGTTGGTGAAAGGTGTGTATCTTACACATTTTATAACTTGGTTTATATATGTATATTTGTGTGTTATATAACTAATCATATTATGAAAGTGGGTAAATCGATGAGATCTGGATATGATACCATGATGGTATGAATGAGGATTCGGGTAAGTCCGTTTCAATATGTTGTTAATACATGTGGATTGAAATCATGATCTACGATTTATGATATATTCATTATGAGATACATATCAAAGTTTATTGACATGATTTGTCTACCTATTGCATTGGTATGGGCAATATGAGAGGAGGGGGAAGATTGATGATTCGTGTCTTCGGACACCAGTGGTTTGGCACCACTAGTGGTTTGGCACCACCAGTGATTTGGTATCACATTCGTGTCTTCTGACACCGTGAGAGGTTTGGTACCTCATAGCGACTTGTCCCCGTGGTTAATTCCACCGTGGGTTGGCCCCACTTTTGAGATATGGGATCGCTCCGCCGGTGATTTGGTATCACACGGGTTGGCCCCACAACTTGATGATTCGTGTCTTCTGACACCGGTGGTTTGGCACCACCAATGATTTGGTATCACATTCGTGTCTTGGACACCGTGAGGTTTGGCACCTCATAGCGACTTGTCCCTCGTGGTTAATTCCACCGTGGGTTGGCCCCACTTTTTGAGATATGGGATCGCCTCGCGGTGATTTGGTATCACACGTGGGTTGGCCCCACAGATGGATTATTCGTGACTACGGTCACCAATGATTTGGTATCACATTTGTGTCTTTGGACACCAATGGTTTGGTACCACACGGGGTAGAAAAGGAGTTATGGATGGCTAGGTTGGGTGCATTATACATATATGTTGCTTTGTTATAATTTGTGTAAGTATGTGGTATTTACCCGGGAGAGGGAATATGCATCGAGTCTTGGTGACTCACCTTCTCCCTTATATTTTCAGTGATTCGTGAGTTCATGATATGGAGCCTAAGAACTCGAGGAGGCCATGCAATAAAGTTTGGTTTTACATGAACTTCCATTTGGGTACTTTATTTTAATTTGGTTTTCACATTTTATGGATTTGTAATAAGGCCATTTAATTATGTTTTGGATTATTTTTATGTTTTGAATATATTTAAAATATGGTTTATAAATTACTTGGTTAATTTAATAATTGAGCTCAAAGTTTTCTAAACTAAAAACTCGCAATGGTTTTAAAAATCTTACCATCGGGTAATATGAATAGTTCGATAGAAAAATTACAAGTTAAGTGTTTTCAACAAATTAAGTGATTTCCAAAATTCAAGTTTCTATACTCAATTGCAAACGGATTTTCAAAGTGATATTTCAAATTTTCTTAAAAAGATATAAATGTTTTCTATCCTATGATTTATCAACTAAGTTTTAAAGTCTTATGTAATTCAAAGTAAATTTTAGTTTTAACTTATTTTCGACAAATAAAGAATTTCAAAGAGTTTTTCACAAAATTTAATTGTTAATTCGATTCTTTCAAAAATATTTTCCTTAGTGACATACAGTTTCTGGCCGTGGCGTATTGACCGGGTTTGGGGTGTTACAAATTGGTATCGAGCTAAGTTCAAAAGCTTTACTGCAGGCCCAAGGCCCAAAATGTTTTAAAGAATGGATTTTAAAATGTTTTGTTGAAAATTATATGGTTGGAAAGGCATGGCCTCGAGTCTCCGACATCGATCCGCTCGTAAGTACATCAAATCGTTGATTTTGATGATATGATATGATGATGTTGGCATGACTTTATAGTAGTAGGAACTACTCTAGAGACCCAAACTATAGGTTGAATGTACTCGCGAAATAACTTCTTATTAAAATTATTCATAAACGTGCTTTAAAGAAAGTGGAATATTGACTAATGCATAAAACTTTTAATCGATAAGTCGAGACTTTAGACATGAGTACTCGTGGTCGAGGTCGTATGATTCGTGGACGCGGTCGGGGTAGGATGGCTGTGTCTGAGCCAATGAGGTCCGGTCAAGGATCCGAAAATGAGGTACCACTACCCCCCCAGCGGTTGGAGTTGAGCAACAGGATCAAACGGGGATGACGCAGTTGTCTCAGCGAGCGTCCGCGAGTTCTTGAGAGGGTAGCTGGAATAGGTGGAGGCGCGGGAATTCGAAAATCCGTGATTCGAGCGACTTGAGCCAATGGAGCCGAGGTATTTCGAGGTGTTTCAGCGTGGCTCCTAGTGCGGCTGAATATTGGCTAGAGGCGACGGAGCGAATCATGGATGATTTGGATCTCAATGCCGAGGAAAAGCCGAAAGGGATCGACGCTTCTTCGGGATGAGTCATATCGGTGGTGGCTCACAAGATGTAATGGTGCCGCAGCGGAGGATCTCACTTGGGATTATTTCAAGGCAAACAGATCGTGAAAATACGTTGGGTCTAATTACATTAATGTGCAGCGTAAGGCATTTCTGAGTTTGATCCAAGGTAGTAAGTCTGTGTCAGAATATGAGGCGGAATTTTTAAGACTGAGCCGGTATGCTAGAGGTATTGTGGCATCGGAGCACGAAGCGATGTGTTCGATTCAAGATGGTTTGAGGGACGAGCTGAAATTGTTGATTGCTCCACATCGAGAGCGAGTTTGTCGCTTTGGTTGAAAAGGCTAAGATAGCCGAAGGAATCAAGGAATCTGCAAGGCGAGTTATGACCAGAACAAGCATAAGAGAGGTTACGGATCATCGGGATCAGCCGGTAATTCTCAAAAGAGGGCTAGGCAAAATGGGCCGAATCAGTCTGGGAGGCCTGTTATCGCTAATCGAGTGGACCAACGACGGTGTAACCGATGTGGGAAATATCATTGGGGCGAATGTTGGACCGAGGGGAAAGGATGTTTCGAGTGTGGCTCATTTGGATCATCGTGGTGAGAGATTGTCCACGCAAGCTAGCCAAGAATCGCCCGAGGGTCAAGGTCGTGTTCGGGCCAGAAATGAGGACCGCCACCACATAGAGGTCGTGGTAATGGTAGAGGAGGTAATGGTTTCGCCGAGGCCGCGGAGCATTCGGCAAAGGTGTCGGGCAACACCGAGGCAAGACACTGGTTTGGTGTATGCAGCGAGACGCCGAGAGGAGGGCGACGCACCGGACGCCATAACCGCAGACGTTCTTAATCTTTGGTGAACCATATAACGCTTTGATAGATGTGGGTTCGACACATTCGTATGTTGCCGCAGAACATAGTAGAGACTATGAATCTAGACTCGAGACTACTTCTAGAAAGATGACAAAGATTTAGTCCTCTCGGGTCACTCAGAAGTAAATAAGTCAGATAGAGATGTACCCCTAGAACTCCAAGGGTAGTGTTCGTAGTCGATCCGATGGAATTGCCATTTGAGAAGTTCGATCCGATACTTGGGATAGACTGGTTGGCCAAGCACCGAGCAAGTTTGGATTGCATCGCTAAGCGCATGATTTTGAAGTCGATTGAGGGCAAAGAGGTGGTCATGATAGGTAATAGAAGAGATTATCTATCCAACGTGGTATCTGCGTTGAAAGCCGTGGAAGTTGGTTAGGAAGGGTCGTGAGGCATTCGTGGTCCATGTGTGCGTTGGAGGCTAAGGAGTCTAATGTGGGGAATGTCCGCACGGTAAAGGAATATGTTGACGTGTTTTCAAGAACTTCGGGACTACCTTCGGACCGTGAAGTTGAATTTGGTATAGATCTCGATATTCGAACAGCGCCGGTGTCTATAGCTCCGTATAGGATGGCAACGAAGGAATTGATGGAATTAAAGGCTCGATTCGTGGAGTTGTTAGATCGAGGTTTCATTCGACCAAGTGTTTCGCCTTGGGAGCGCGGTACTATTATTCACAAGAAGAAGGATGGTACGACACGGATGTGTATAGACTACCGCCATTGAATAAGTCGACGATCAAAAACAAATATCCTTTGCCGAGGATAGATGACTTGTTTGATCACCTTAAGGGGCGCTGGTTTTTCCAAGATTGATTTAAGGTCCGGATATCATTAGCTAAAGGTGAAAGAGGTCGATATCCATAAGATGCCTTTTGCACTCGGTATGGGCACTACGAAGTTTCGTGATGCCATTTGGGTTGACTAACGCACGCGGCATTCATGGACATGATGAATCGGGTATTCCAACAGTTTTGGATCGGTTTGTTGTGGTATTTATAGACGATATTTTGGTATACTCAAAGTCGAGGAGGAGCATGATGCGATTTATGCAGTAGTGTTGCAGATTCGAGGAAAAGCAACAGACGCCAAATTTAGTAAGTGCGAGTTTTGGCTTAGGAGGTGACTTTCTTGGGTCACGAGTATCACGGTGGGGATTAGAGTGGATCCTCGGAAGATTGAGGCGTTGTTGGATTGGAAGCCGCCTAAGTCGGTGGTCGAGATTCAAGTTTTCTAGGTCCGCGGGTATTATCAAGATTTGTAAAGGGATTTTCTTTGATAGCAGCACCTATGACCAAGTTATCAAGGAAAGGAGTTCCTTTTGTGTGGACCGAGAAGCAGCAAGAAAGTTTCGACAAGTTGAAGAAGATTCTGATCAAGCTCCGCTTTGATTCAACTCGAGGCGTGCAAGGAATTCATGGTTTATTGTGATGCATCGCATACTGGTCTGGGATGTGTGCTGATGCAAGAAGGGAAGGTAGTGGCTTATGCATCTCGACAGTTGAGACCACATGAGGTTAATTATCCGACGCATGACTTGGAATTAGCTGCTGTGGTTTTTGCTTTGAAGATATGGAGACACTATTTGTATGGAGAGAAGTCGATAGTCTACACGGATCACAAGAGTCTTAAGTACCTTTTGACTCGTAGGACTTGAACTTGAGGCGCGTAGATGGATCGAAAGTTATTGAAGGACTACGATCGCTCGATCGAATATCATCCCGGCAAGGCTAACGTGGTGGCGCACGCGCTGAGCCGTAAGGTTGTATCGGATTTAAGATTGATGTTTGCTCGACTTAGCTTATACGATGATGGGAGTCTTTGGCGTAATTGCAAGTCAAGCCGACTTGGTTAGATCGCATCAAGGAGAAGCGGTTAGAGGATGATGGTTTAAATGATTGGAGGTTGCAGGTTCGTGAACGGAGGTTTAGAGGAATATAGTTTGTCCAATGATGGAGTAATCGTGGTTTTAAAGGGAGAGCTTGTATGCCGAAGGATGTTGAGTTGAGGCAAAGGATTCTTCGGGATGCACATAAGCCCATATGCTATGCATCCCGGAGGAAGCAAGATGTATTGGGATTTAAGAGAGCGATTTTGGTGGCAGTGTCCAAGCGTGAGGTAATCGAGTTTGTGGGTAAATGTCCGACGTGTCGCTGGTCAAGGCGAGCATCGCCATCGTCTGGGTTACTTCACCAAGTGAAGATTCCACAATGGAAGTGGGAAAGGATCACTATGGACTTTGTCGGTGGATTACCTCTTACACCTAGTAAGAAGGATTCGGTTTGGGTGATTGTGGATCGTCTGACTAAGTCAGCTCATTTCATTCCGGTAAGGATGGATTATTCGCTTCAGAAGTTAGCTAAGTTGTATGTAGCGGAGATAGTGAGGTTGCACAAAGTGTACCAATTGTCGATCATCTCGCATGCAGATCCTAGATTTACGTCGAGGTTTTGGAGAGCGTTACATCAAAGCTTTGGGTACACGCGGTTGGATTTTAGTACCGCATTTCATCCACAGTCTGACGGGCAGTAAAGAGTTATACAGATTTTAGAGGATATGTTGAGAGGTTGTGTATTGGACTTCAGAGGCAGCTGGGAAGAGTTTTTACCATTAGATGAGTTCGCATACAACAATAGTTACCAAGCAAGCATTAAGATGGCACCATATGAGGCGTTGTATGGTAGGAGGTGTCTCACGCCTACATGTTGGACCGAGTTAGGTGAGCGTCAGATGTTAGGACCAGAGTTGGTTGCAGAGACTGAGGATAAGGTTAAGATGATTCAGGCTCGTCTCGAAGGAAGCTTCGGATAGGCAAAAGTCGATGCCGATCTCAAGCGGAGGGATATAGAGTTTGCCGTGAGTAACAAAGTTTTTCTCAAGGTCTCGCCATGGAAGAAAGTGTTAAGATTTGGGAGAAAAGGCAAGTTAAGTCCAAGGTTTATTGGGCCGTTTAAGGTGTTGAGATGAGTGGGACCGTGAGCTTATCGGCTTGAGTTGCCGCGGAATCGAGTCGATTCACGATGTGTTCCATGTCTCCATGCTTAGACGCTATCGCTCCGATCCATCGCATGTTGTGGCAAAGAGAGGAAATAGAGGTGAGTCCAGATCTCGACGATAGAAGAAGAACCTGCATGCATCCTAGATTGAGATGTGAAAGTTTTGCGTGAGGAAGATAGTTCCTTTAGTGAAGGTTTTATGGCGGAATCATGGCGTGGAGGAAGCTACGTGGGAACAGGAGGATGTAATGAGGCAAGAGAGATCCTCAACTCTTTTGATCGTGTAATTTCGAGGACGAAATTTTCTTAAGGGGGGTAGAATTGTAACATCCCAAAATTTGAGTATTATTTGTGTTGGCTCGGGTATGAATTTTGCGTGTTAGCATAGTCTTATGAAGGCTTGATTTTATTTAGGAAGTTAGATAATTTTTAGTATGGTTTATTTAATGAAGTGGATTAAGTGAGCTTAGCACTTAAGTTAATTTAAGTGTTAATTAAAGCATAAGAGGAGTAAGTGGCAAGTTGGTTAAGGAGCTTGAAAGGTGGCTTGAGGTTAGAGGTTCGAGTATCATGGAAAGCATTTTTGAAGACTTTATTTTGTGTTCTAGCATTGATGGACGGTCAACCTATGTTTATTGTAATATCCCGGGTTAGGGGCTATTTTGTTGTTGCATGATATTGCATGTGTTGGTGTCGTGGTTGCTCGCTTGTGTAGTGTCGGGGCTTAATTGTAGGCTAGGAGTGTGCCCGAGTAGGGTAGGAAAATTTTAGTTTTTAGGCTTTATAGGAGGGAGCTGATGGAGCCGAGGGATATGTATTTTAGTTGGAGTTTTATTGCACAAAAGAGAAGTGGCAAGGTGGCAAGGCATGCGTTATTTGGGAGCTAGGTGTGGCGTCCAATCGCATGAGGTGGAGATCTTGAGTTCAAGTCGCAGAGTTCCCATTTTGGCTTCATTTTGGACGGCATGGAGGAAGAGGTAGAAGACAAGTAGAATTCTTCCTTGACTTGGTCTCCACATTCAAATGGAAGGTGGAGAGCAAATAGTGGAGGGAGACTTGGTAAACTCATTTGAAATGGGTGGCTTGGAGTGATTGTGGGGATGTGGCCGAATATTGAGGAGTGTTGGGGGTGTTGGGCAAATAAACTTGGATGCTTGTGGGAGAGGTTACCGGTTTTGGTAAGGGGTAGGAGGGTGTGCTGAATGCATTTTGGCATTTTGTTTCTTTTTTGTTTTTGGTCACACTTGGTAAAAGAGAAAGTCTCTTTTTGGTCTTGGGTTAGCCGCTTGTCAAGAGAGCTTCATCACATTTTCTTTTCTCAAACCGAAAGCTTCAAACAAAAATTTACTTTGCCTCTTCTTAATTTTGTGCTTGTGGCCGAATATTCTCCTCCATTCCTCTTCTTTTGTCTTTTGGGGTAAAACCGAAAGTGGTATTCTCTCTTTCCACATTTTCCTTCTTTTGTTGAATAATTGGTAGCCGAAATTGCTTTGCTTTCTTTTACTTTGTGCCGAATACTCTTTTCTCTCCCTCTCATAATTTCTTTATTTTCATAAGAGCCTAAACTTACCATTTTCTTCCCAACCGATTTCTCCATTCATCTTTTCATCTCTTGTCAAAACCCTACTCACATTTCGCAATCTTTTCTTTCTCTCATTGCTATCCAAGTTGAATTCTTTTTCTTGTGAAGAGTAGGCCGAATCTCTTCCCTCTCCCTTGTAGCTCTCTTGGCCGAATATCGTTGAAGGGTGGATCTTGGTTGGTTGTTCAACCCTTGAACAAGGTAAGTGGGGTGGCCGAATGGCCATTTGTCCCTCTCTTGTCTTTTCTTTGGTTATGGTTTGGTTAAGGGCCGAATATGGTTATTTTGGAAGGGTATTAATCTCTTCGTTATAGGGTCATTGGAGTGTGGAAGCAAGCAAGAGGAGCCGTTTTTCTATTAACCGATTGTTAAGTGGTGGTAAGAGGATTATTTGTTAGACTATTCTTTTGGATTTCAATAAGATAAGGCTTCAAGTGTTTTAATCGTTTCTCTTTTAGGGGTGGCCGATTGTTAAAGGAGAACCATCGCTTGGTTCAGTTTGGTAGGAAACCAAATCATCTTCAAGGTAAGGGATTGATATTAACCCTTTGGGTTTGATAGTAACCTCTTTGGTTAATTGATGTTGGCCGAATGGTATAGATGCCTAGCTCCTATTTGACCGATTGTAGGAGCAAGTAATCAAGGAGCCTAGACTGTTTCTTTTGGTATTGGAGATTGTGCTTTAACAGGTGTGTAACTAACACACCCATACTTGGTGATATTATTAATAACTCTGATTGCTTTGTAAAACCGAAACAGTATGATGGATTAATTGGTACCTCAAAGGGGGTATATGTACGGATCCGGTAAGTCCGTAGCATTACGAGTTCTATTGATGTATACTCAATATTATGATCTATGTTATGTATGCTATGAGATATAATGCTTGGCATGTTGGCATGATATGCATGACTTGTATGAGATGCATGATCACATGAGTATGGCATGATGATGGGTGATATGAGTGGAGGGAGAATGATGATATCCGTGTCTTTGGGACACTGTGTCTTTGGGACACCGTGAGGTTTGGCACCTCCGGTGGTTTGGTACCACGCTTGATTTTGTGACTTTGGTCACCAAAGTGATTTGGTATCACATTTGTGTCTTTGGGACACCGGAGGTTTGGCACCTCATTGCGACTCGTCCCCTCGTGGTTAACACCACCGTGGGTTGGCCCCACTTTGAGATATGGGATCGTCTCGCTAGTGATTTGGTATCACACGATGGGTTGGCCCCATCATTGGATTATTCGTGACTTTGGGTCACCAAAGTGGTTTGGCACCACACTTATGGATATCGTGACTTTGGGTCACGGTGGTTTGGCACCACCGGTGGTTTGGTACCACACGGGGTAGAAAGGTGATATGGATGGTTAGGATCGGGTGCATTGATTATGTTGCTATGATATGATGTGTGTTAGCATGTTGTATTATCGAGCGGGATTTATGCACCGAGTCTTGCGACTCACCCTCTCCTTTGACTTTTCAGTGACACTTAGACGCGACATGGAGCCGGATGGACTCGAGGTGCTCATGCCATGCTTTAATAAAGATTTGCTCAGACTTTACAAAATTTGGTACTTGGGTTTATTTATTACTATTTGGTTTTATTTTGGGTTGTAAATGGCCTTTAAATTTGGTTTTACTATGTTTATGCTTAAAGTAGCTTTCTAATATGCCTTAACAAATTAATTGAGTTAAAATTTCTAAAAACTTGGAAGGTCAACGATTTCAAAACTATAACGCAATGTGTTTTAAACTTTACCATCGGGTATCACTCTAAAACATTAAAATACGACAAAGCAATCATGCCAAGATTTCGAAAAGTATAAAATATGACAAGGAGTTTCTCATCGAATCTTTAACCAGAAACCTAACCCTTCAAATGCGATTTTCCCCGTAACATGCCAGATTCGGTCGTGGTGTATTGACCGGGTTTGGGGTGTTACAATTGTGGTATCAGAGCCAAGTTCAAAGGTTTCATTTGTGGGCCCGAGGCCCAAAATGCTTTCAAAAGTCTGCTTTTAAGTGTTTTGTTTGAAATAAATGGTTTGAAGGGCATGACACCGAGTCTCCGCACTGGGCCGCCTGTAAGTACCCCTTACTATTGCTTGTGATTTATTGATGTGATTGGATGATTGCAATAGTGGATTACTTTAGAAATCAAATCGATAGGATTCTCGTGAACTCGCAAAACAAAGCTTCTTTACTATTCATAAGACTTTGCTTTAAAACAGTGGAATAGATATCGATGCATAAAACTCCTAAATCGATACGAGAGAACTTAGTCATGAGCGCTAGAGGTGGACGTGGTCGTGGACGAGGTCGTGGTAGGATGACGCGCTTTTCAACCCGTAGGGTCCTGGTCGTGGGTCGAAAATGAGATATCGGCATCGCCACCACCGGAGGTGGTGAGTTTCAAGATCGACCGATGACGCAGTGTCACAGCGGCGCCGCGAGTGATGGAAAGGGTAGCTGGTGTAGGTGGTGGTGCAGGAGTTAGGAAATTGCTCTCGAGCGACTCCGCAAACGGCCGAATTCTTTCGAGGTGTTTCTGGTGTTGCTCCTCAAAGATCGCCGAGTATTGGCTGGAGGCAACGGAGCGGATCATGGATGATCCGGACTTGATCGCCGAGGAGAAGTCAAGGGCATAGTATCGCTTCTTCGGGATGAGTCATACCAGTGGTGGCTCACGGTTCGGACAACAGGTGGCGCAGAGGATCCGACATGGGATTATTTCGTGGTCGCGATCAAAAGAAGTACATTGGGGCTAGTTATATTGACTCTCAAACAAAGGCATTTTTCGAGGCTTGTCCAAGGGAGTAAGTCCGTTTCCGAGTATGAGGTCGAGTTCTTGAAGCCGAGCCGGTATGCTAAGGGTATTGTGGCTACCGAACACGAGAGGTGTGTTCTTTTGAGGATGGTCCGAGAGACGAGTTGAGGTCGCTGATTGCTCTCGCCAGAGCGTGAGTTTGCTATCCCGGTTGAGAAGGCTAAGGTAGCCGAGGGTGTTAAGGAGTCCCCGAGGCAGGTATGGACAGAACAGGCATAAAAGGAGCTTTGGGTCTTTCGGATCGTCGGGTAATCCTCGTAAAAGGGCTAGACAGAGTGGGTCGAACTGGGCCCGGTAGGGTTGTTCTTCGCTAGTCGTGGACCGCCGCGGTGTAACCATTGTGGGAGATATCATTGGGGAGGCTGCTTCGGGACCGGTGGAAAAGGTTGTTTTGAGTGTGGTTCTCCGGATCATCGCGCGAGGGACCTGTCCGTAAGTTGGCCAGATTCACCCGAGAGTCGTAGGGCCGACTCGCTTAGGAATAATGTACCGCCACCGCAGAGGGGCCGTGGTAATGGCAGAGGTAGTAATGGATCCGGTCGGGGCCGTGGAGCACCGAGCAGGGTGCGGGTAGTTCGACGCCGCATACCGGGTTAGTGTGTATGCAGCAAGGCGCCGAGAGGAGGGCGACGACCGGACGCCATAACCGTGACGTTCTTGATCTTTGGTTCTCCTTTTACCGCTTTGATTGATGTGGGTTCGACGCATTCTTACATGGCCGTGAGCATAGTAGACACCATGGACTTAGACTCGAGATATCTTCTAGGCGCGATGACCGTAATTAGCCCTTTAGGTCACTCTGTGGTAGTAGATAAGTCGTTTAGAGATGTACCCCTAGAACTCCAAGGGGTAGTGTTTGTCGTTGATCCGATGGAACCGCCATTTGGGGAGTTCGATTTGATTCTTGGGATGGACTCGTTGGTTAAGTACCGTGCGGTTGGATTGCGCGCTAAAGCGCATGGTTCTAAGGACGACCGAGGGTGATGAAGTGGCTATGATAGGTAATAGGAGAGATTACTTATCAAATGTGGTATCCGCTCAAGGCGCAGAAGATGGTCGGGAAGGGTTGTGAAGCGTATGTGGTTCATGTGTATGCCTTGGAGGCTAAAGAGTCTGCTTTGTAGAAAAAGTCCGAAACAGCTTAAGGAATTTCTTCGATGTGTTTCGAGGAGCTTCCGGTTTGCCGCCGAGATCGTGAGGTAGAGTTCGGGATAGATCAGCATCCCGAATCGCGCCAAGTGTCTATTGCTCCGTATAGGATGGCGCCAAAGGAATTGGTGGAGCTTAAGGCTCGGATCCAGAATTATTGGATCGAGGTTTTATCAGCCAAGTGTTTCGCCGTGTGGTGCGCCAGTACTCTTTGTTAAGAAGAAAGATGGTACGATGCGGATGTGCATAGACTACCGCCGATTGAATAAGCCGACGAAAAATAAGTATCCGCTGCCACGGATAGATGACTTGTTTGATCACCAAGGGTGCAGCAAAGATTTTCTAAGATTGACCGAGGTCCGGTATCACCAATTAAAGGTGAAAGAAGCGGATATTCACAAGATGGCGCTTTGCATCTTGTGATGGGCACTACGAATTTCTAGTAATGCCGTTCGGGTTGACTAACGACCGGCAGCATTTATGGATATGATGAATAAAGTGTTTCAAAGAAAGATCTCGATCTGGCCGTCGTGGTTTTCATAGACGACATCTTGGTGTATTCAAGAACAGAGGAAGAGCATGATGCGCATTTGAGAGTTGTGCAGATTTTGAGGCAAAAGCGCTCTATGCTAAGTTCGCATAAGTGCGAGTTCGCTTAGAGAAGTGACTTTCTTGGGTCATGTAGTGTCGGTGAGGGGATTCGAGTAGATCCTCGCAAGATTGAGGCGATTTTGGACCGAAGCCGCCTAGGTCGCTGGTCGAGATTCGAGTTTTCCGGGTTGGCCGGATATTATCGAAGGTTTGTTGAGGGTTTCTCGTTGATAGCAGCACCGATGACCAAGTTGTTGAGGAAAGAGGTTCCGTTTGTTTGACCGAGAAATGCAGCAGGAGAGTTTCGGCAAGCTTAAGAAGATTCTAATGAAGCTCCGTTTTGATTCAACCCGAGGGTGGTAAGGAATTCACGGCTCATCGCGATGCATCACATACGGGTTGGGCTGTGTGATGATGCAGAAGGTAAGGTTGTGGCTTACGATCTCGGCAACTGAGGTCACATGAGGTCAACTATCCGACGCACGATCCGGAGTTAGCGGCTGTAGTCTTTGGCGTTGAAGATTTGGAGGCACTACTTGTACGGAGAGAGATCAATAGTCTACACCGATCATAAGAGTCTGAAGTACCTCTTGACTTAGAAGGATTTGAATTTGAGGCAGCGCAGATGGGTTGAGTTGCTTAAAGATTACGACTCGCTCGATTGAATATCATCCGGCAAGGCTAACGTGGTGGCGCACGCGCTGAGCCGTAAGGTTGTTTCGGACTTAAGAGCGATGTTTGCTCACTTGAGTTTGTATGGACGACGGGAGTATTCTCGCAGAGTTGCAAAGTTAAGCCTACTTGGGTTGAGCAGATCGAGAGAAACAGTTAGAGGATGAGGTTCCGAGTGCGCCAAGGTTTCAAGTACGTGAATGGTGGTTTGGAGGGTTACTGACTTGTCTAGTGATGAGGTTTCTGTGTTTCCAAGGTAAGGCTTGTATGCCTAAAGATGTTGAGTCGAGGCAAAGATTCTTCAGACGCACATAGCAGATCCTTATGCTATGCATCCCGGAGGTAGCAAGATGTATAGAGATCTTAGAGAGCGTTTTGGTGGCGGGCTTGAAGAAAGAGGTGACAGAGTTTGTAGGAAAGTGTCTCGACATGTCGCCAGTCAAGGTGAACATCGATTGCCGTCTGTGGTTGCTTCACCGTGAAGATTCTCGATGGAAGTGGGAAAGGATAACCATGGATTTTCGGCTGGGTTACCGCCACGCCAAGCAAGAAGGATTCAGTTTGGGTAATTGTGGATCGATCGACTAAAATCTCATTTCATTCCGGTGAGAGTTGACTACTCACTTCGTGAGGTTGGCGGTCGTATGTTTCAGTAGATAGTAAGGTTGCACGGGTGCCGTTCGATAATCTCGGATAGGGATCCCGATTTACGTCAAGGTTCCGGAAAACGTTGCATCAGCTCTGGGTACGCGGTTGGATTTCAAAGACGGCTTTTCACCCGCAAATCGACGGTCAATCGTAAAGGGTTATTCAGATCTTAGAGGATATGCCGAGAGGTTGTGTTCGGATTTTAGAGGTAGTTGGGAAGAGTTTCTACCATTAATGAGTTTGCCTACAACAACAGCTACCAAGCGAGTATCAAGATGGCACCATATGAGGCGTTGTATGGTAGGAAGTGTCGATCACCTATGTGTTGGACTCGAGTTAGGTGAACGCCAGCTTGTTAGGACCCGAGTTGGTTCTTTGAGACCGAAAAACAAGGTTAAGATGATTCAGCTCCTGGTTGAAGGAAGTTTGGACCGGCAGAAGTCTTAGGCGCCGATCTTAAGCGGAGAGACATAGAGTTTTCTCGTGGGGATCAAGTGTTTCAAGGTCTCGCCATGGAAGAAGGTTTTGAGGTTCGGAAAGAAAGGCAAGCTAAGTCCGAGGTTTATTGGGCCGTATAAGGTTTTGAGACGAGTGGGACTAGTGGCGTATCAACCTGGAGTTGCCGCAGAGCTTAATCGATTCACGACGATTTCACGCTTCGATGCTTTCGCGTTATCGCTCGATCCGTCACATGTGGTAGCAGTGGAAGAGATCGAGGTAAATTCAGATTTGACTATGGAAGAAGAACCTGTGCAGATTCTAGATCGGGATGTGAAGGTTCTGCGTAGGAAGTTTGTGCCTTTGGTTAAGGTACTTTGGCGGAATCATGGCGTAGAAGAAGCTACGTGGGAACCCGAGGATATGATGAGACAAAGCAATACCCGCAACTCTTTCTCGATCGTAATTTCGAGGTCGAAATTATTTTTAAGGGGGGTAGAACTGTAATATCCCGGGTTAGGGGCTATTTTGTTGTTGCATGATATTGCATGTGTTGGTGTGCTGTGTTGCTGTTTGTGTAGTGTCGGGGCTTAATTGTAGGCTAGGAGTGTGCCTGAGTAGGTAGGAAAATTTTAGTTTTTAGGCTTTATAGGAGGGGAGCTGATGGAGCTGAGGGATATGTATTTTAGTTGGAGTTTTATCGCACAAAAGAGAAGTCGGCAAGGTGGCAAGGCATGCGCTACTTGGGAGCTAGGTGTGGCGTCAATCGCATGAGGTGGAGATCTTGAGTTCAAGTCGCAGAGTTCCCATTTTGGCTTCATTTTGGACGGCATGGAGGAAGAGGTAGAAGACAAGTAGAATTCTTCCTTGACTTGGTCTCCACATTCAAATGGAAGGTGGAGAGCAAATAGTGGAGGGAGACTTGGTAAACTCATTTGGAATGGGTGGCTTGGAGTGATTGTGGGGATGTGGCCGAATATTGAGGAGTGTTGGGGGTGTTGGCAAACTTGGATGCTTGTGGGAGAGGTTGGCCGCTTTGGTAAGGGGTAGGAGGGTGTGCCGAATGCATTTTGGCATTTTGTTTCTTTTGGTTGTTTCGGTCACACTTGGTAAAAGAGAAAGTCTCTTTTTGGTCTTGGGTTAGCCGCTTGTCAAGAGAGCTTCATCACATTTTCTTTTCTCAAACCGAAAGCTTCAAACAAAAATTTACTTTGCCTCTTCTTAATTTTGTGCTTGTGGCCGAATATTCTCCTCCATTCCTCTTCTTTTGTCTTTTTGGGGTAAAACCGAAAGTGGTATTCTCTCTTTCCACATTTTCCTTCTTTTGTTGAATAATTGGTAGCCTAAATTGCTTTGCTTTCTTTTACTTTGTGTTTCGAATACTCTCTTCTCTCCCTCTCATAATTTCTTTATTTTCATAAGAGCCTAAACTTACCATTTTCTTCCCAACCGATTTCTCCATTCATCTTTTTCATC
Source organism: Gossypium sturtianum (assembly GCA_025698515.1). Classification (NCBI taxonomy): domain Eukaryota; kingdom Viridiplantae; phylum Streptophyta; class Magnoliopsida; order Malvales; family Malvaceae; genus Gossypium; species Gossypium sturtianum. The sequence continues at coordinate 30,635,187 of CM046943.1, read as the reverse complement.
TCTTGTCGAAACCCTACTCACATTTCGCAATCTTTTCTTTCTCTCATTGCTATCCAAGTTGAATTCTTTTTCTTGTGAAGAGTAGGCCGAATCTCTTCCCTCTCCCTTGTAGCTCTCTTGGCCGAATATCGTGAAGGGTGGATCTTGGTTGGTTGTTCAACCCTTGAACAAGGTAAGTGGAGTGGCCGAATGGCCATTTGTCCCTCTCTTGTCTTTTCTTTGGTTATGGTTTGTTAAGGGCCGAATATGGTTATTTTGGAAGGGTATTAATCTCTTCGTTATAGGGTCATTGGAGTGTGGAAGCAAGCAAGAGGAGCTGCTTTTTCTATTAACCGATTGTTAAGTGGTGGTAAGAGGATTATTTGTTAGACTATTCTTTTGGATTTCAATAAGATAAGGCTTCAAGTGTTTTAACTGTTCCCTTTTTAGGGGTGGCCGATTGTTAAAGGAGAACCACTGCTTGGTTCAGGTTTGGTAGGAAACCAAATCATCTTCAAGGTAAGGGATTGATATTAACCCCTTTGGGTTTGATAGTAACCTCTTTGGTTAATTGATGTTGGCCGAATGGTATAGATGCCTAACTCCTATTTGACCGATTGTAGGAGCAAGTAATCAAGGAGCCTAGACCGTTTCTTTTGGTATTGGAGATTGTGCTTTAACAGGTGTGTAACTAACACACCCATACTTGGTGATATTATTAATAACTCTGATTGCTTTGTAAAACCGAAACAGTATGATGGATTAATTGGTACCCCAGTGGGGTATATGTATGGATCCGGGTAAGTCCGTAGCATTACGAGTTCTACTGATGTATACTCAATATTATGATCTATGTTATGTATGCTATGAGATATAATGCTTGGCATGTTGGCATGATATGCATGACTTGTATGAGATGCATGATCACAAGAGTATGGCATGATGATGGGTGATATGGGAGTGGAGGAGAATGATGATATCCGTGTCTTTGGGACATCGTGTCTTTGGGACACCAGAGGTTTGGCACCTCCAAAGGGTTTGGTACCACAGCTTGATTTTGTGACTTGGCCACCAAAGTGATTTGGTATCACATTTGTGTCTTTGGGACACCAGAGGTTTGGCACCTCATTGCGACTCGCCCCGTGGTTAGCACACCACCGTGGGTTGGCCCCACTTTGAGATATGGGATCGTCTGCTAGTGATTTGGTATCACACGATGGGTTGGCCCCATCATTGGATTATTCGTGACTTTGGGTCACCAGTGGTTTGGCACCACACTTATGGATATCGTGACTTTGGGTCACCAGTGGTTTGGCACCACCAGTGGTTTGGTACCACACGGGTAGAAAGGTGATATGGATGGTTAGGATCGGGTGCATTGATTATGTTGCTATGATATGATGTGTGTTAGCATGTTGTATTATCGGGAGCGGGATTTATGCACTGAGTCTTGCGACTCACCCTCTCCTTTGACTTTTCAGGTGACACTTAGACGCGGACATGGAGCCGGGATGGACTCGAGGTGCTCATGCCATGCTTTAATAAAGATTTGCTCAGACTTTACAAAATTTGGTACTTGGGTTTATTTATTACTATTTGGTTTTATTTTGGGTTGTAAATGGCCTTTAAATTTGGTTTTACTATGTTTATGCTTAAAGTAGCTTTCTAATATGCCTTAACAAATTAATTGAGTTAAAATTTCTAAAAACTTGGAAGGTCAACGATTTCAAAACTATAACGCAATGTGTTTTAAACTTTACCATCGGGTATCACTCTAAAACATTAAAATACGACAAAGCAATCATGCCAAGATTTCGAAAAGTATAAAATATGACAAGGAGTTTCTCATCGAATCTTCAACCAGAAACCTAACCCTTCAAATGCGATTTTCCCCGTAACATGCCAGATTCGGTCGTGGTGTATTGACCGGGTTTGGGGTGTTACATTTATGATAGGTTGGACCTTAAGTTTTTGGTAGGTTGAATTTTGGATTAAGGAAAGCATGAAATAGGGGATAAGAATCTTAAGGTTATGGAAGGTTGGGGAGACATAAGGCTTGGTTGTAGGAAAATGTTTTGGAAAGTATTCCAAGGCCTTTAGTGAATGTATGTGGACAGTATGGGTGTCTAAGGGGGTGGCCGAATTTTGTTAGGTAGCTTGGGGGGGAATAGTTGGCCAATTTTTCCTATTGAACATCTTTTTGCATTTTTGTTTTCCCTCTCCAAAAACTCTTTCTTTGGCCGAATGTTATTGTGCATTTTGTGCAAATTTAGCTTTTGTTTTAGCTCTTATTTTGTTGAACCAAAAATGCTATTTCCTTTCTTTCATTTGTCCTTTTGAACCAAAACTTCATTTTGGTATTTTTTCACTTTTCTTTTAGGCAAAATAGGTGTTGGCCGAATCTCATCTCTTCCACATCTCTCTTTTCTTTTCTTTTTGACATTTGTTCATAATCTCATTTTCTTTTACACTCTCTTGGCCGAATATTTCTCCATCTCAAATACCATTTCTTTTTCATTTGTTCAAAGATAAAAACATCTACCTCCATTCTATTTTTCTTTTCTTTTTCACTTCACCATAGCCGAATCTTCCCACTCCCTTTTAGTTCTAGTTTGGCCGATTATTCAAGGGTAAACTTTCTTTGGTTTCTTCAATCGATTTTGATAAAAGGGGTAAGTGTTCATGGACGTTTTCCTTCAATTCTTTTCTCGTCTCTATGTTATTTTCTTGTGGATTAAGGCCGAATCTATGGGCATTGGTTTGCAAGGTTCTAATCATTCGTAGAAACTTATCTCTTTTAGGCTTTTCGGGACGTTGGAAGCAATCAATCTAAACCTCGTTTCTTTATCAATCGAATTGGGTAAGTTCAGGTAAGATTTGGTATTACAAGTGATAACTCTTTGGGATTTAGTAGTATGGCCGAATGGCCTTTGTTCATAATTTTAGTATTGGCCGATTGTAGGACAAGGTGTTCTAGTGCAGTAGATCGGATTCGGGAGTTAGTTCTTGCGTTGGTGAAAGGTGTGTATCTTACACACTTTATAACTTGGTTTATATATGTATATTTGTGTGTTATATAACTAATCATATTATAAAAGTGGGTAAATCGATGAGATCTGGATATGATACCATGATGGTATGAATGAGGATTCGGGTAAGTCCGTTTCAATATGTTGTTAATACATGTGGATTGAAATCATGATCTACGATTTATGATATATTCATTATGAGATACATATCAAAGTTTATTGACATGATTTGTCTATCTATTGCATTGGTATGGGCAATATGAGAGGAGGGGGAAGATTGATGACTCGTGTCTTCGGACACCAGTGGTTTGGCACCACCAGTGGTTTGGCACCACCAGTGGTTTGGCACCACCAGTGATTTGGTATCACATTCGTGTCTTCGGACACCAGAGGTTTGGTACCTCATAGCGACTTGTCCCTGTGGTTAATTCCACCGTGGGTTGGCCCCACTTTTGAGATATGGGATCGTCTGCCAGTGATTTGGTATCACACGTGGGTTGGCCCCACAACTTGATGATTCGTGTCTTCGGACACCAGTGGTTTGGCACCACCAATGATTTGGTATCACATTCGTGTCTTCGGACACCAGAGGTTTGGCACCTCATAGCGACTTGTCCCTGTGGTTAATTCCACCGTGGGTTGGCCCCACTTTTGAGATATGGGATCGTCTGCCAGTGATTTGGTATCACACGTGGGTTGGCCCCACGAGATGGATTATTCGTGATCACGGTCACCAGTGATTTGGTATCACATTTGTGTCTTTGGACACCAGTGGTTTGGTACCACACGGGGTAGAAAAGGAGTTATGGATGGCTAGGTTGGGTGCATTATACATATATGTTGCTTTGTTATAATTTGTGTAAGTATGTGGTATTTACCCGGGAGAGGGAATATGCACTGAGTCTTGGTGACTCACCTTCTCCCTTATATTTTTAGGTGATCCGTGAGTTCGCGGATATGGAGCCGGAAGAACTCGAGGAGGCCATGCAATAAAGTTTGGTTTTACATGAACTTCCATTTGGGTACTTTATTTTAATTTGGTTTTCACATTTTATGGATTTGTAATAAGGCCTGTTTAATTATGTTTTGGATTATTTTTATGTTTTGAATATATTTAAAATATGGTTTATAAATTACTTGGTTAATTTAATAATTGAGCTCAAAGTTTTCTAAACTAAAAACTCGCAATGGTTTTAAAAATCTTACCATCGGGTAATATGAATAGTTCGATAGAAAAATTACAAGTTAAGTGTTTTCAACAAATTAAGTGATTTCCAAAATTCAAGTTTCTATACTCAATTGCAAACGGATTTTCAAAGTGATATTTCAAATTTTCTTAAAAAGATATAAATGTTTTCTATCCTATGATTTATCAACTAAGTTTTAAAGTCTTATGTAATTCAAAGTAAATTTTAGTTTTAACTTATTTTCGACAAATAAAGAATTTCAAAGAGTTTTTCACAAAATTTAATTGTTAATTCGATTCTTTCAAAAATATTTTCCTTAGTGACATACCAGATTCGGTCGTGGCGTATTGACCGGGTTTGGGGTGTTACAAATGTCATGACATTAGGGTCACTAAGAATACGTGTAAGACCATATCTGGGATATGGCATCGATATGAGACTTCGTGTAAGACCATATCTGGGATATGGCATCGATGTGAGATTTCGTGTAAGACCATAGCTGGGCTATTGGCATCGATACGAGATTACATGTAAGACCGTATCTGGGATAAGGCATTGGTACTGTACTGTGTGTATGAGATCCCCGAGTATCCTTTAGTATTCCAAATGGTTCAACGGAAATTCAATGGGTATGTCAAAGAAGAAAATGTAATGCCCCAAAAATCTAAGTATTTATCTTTGCATGTTTTTATCACAACTATGTATTTGATTCAGTGGTTAAGTGATTTGGGTGTGTTTGGGAGTGTCTGAGAAGTCCTGGATTCAAGCCTGGGATTGTGCAAAAAGTTTTATTTTTAGGGAATAAACCATTGCCTTTAGTTAGTAGGCTTTTAAATTATTGTGTGTATAACAAGACATAAAAAGCCTGCTGGTCTAGGGGGTAAGTGGCGTGTTACCTAGGCCAGAGGACTGAGGTTCAAATCTTTGTAGAGGCAAGGGAGTATTTATTTTGCTGCTGTGCCGTAGGAGGTGGTGGAGTTTGACTGAAACACTGAAGTGGTTGATAGGAATTCAAATTGTGTGGTTGAGGGGAGGTGTGATCAGATGGAGAGGTTTGAGGAGGGATTTTAGGAGAAAATCAAGGGATGATGGGAGAGGGAATGTTGTGCCGAAAGTGGACTCTGGGCACTCAAGAATTCGGCCAAGAGTGGTATGCCTCATTTTGTTTTTCCCTTTGGTGTTTTTTCTCTTTTTGCTTCAAAGGCCGAATGTGGTAGGGGATTTTGGCATATTCTTTTGTCTCACATCTTGCCTTTTTGGCAACCTTTCTCTTTGGCCGAATACACCTTTTCCTTTCTTTTCACCTCCTCTTCTCTTCTTTCTCTGTGTTGCCCGAATATTATCTCTTCCCAATTGGCACTGTTTTGGCTGAATATACTTTATTGCCTCCTTCGTTTTCTCTTTTCTCTTCCCCCTAAACCATTTCCCCTTATCATTCCTCTCTAGTTGGCACCCAGGCTGATTCAATCACTATTTTGTCTTCGGGTTAGCGATTGTTCTCTGACAAATCGGTAAAAGCACTCGACTCCTTCTTCCTTTCTTTTAATTCGTATCAAGTTCCCTCCTTTCTTACACTATTAAAGCCGAATACTCTTGTGTTTCTCTCAATTTTCTTAGAACTTCTCGAGGAGTAAAGGAGTCGCAAGTGGTAGTGAAGCATCCGAAACCCTTCTTTTGTCACTCGATTAAAGGTAACTATTTTGTCTTGCATTGTGGGTAAAGGCCGAGTGCTCTTTCCCCTACCTTTGGGGTTCTGTGATGATGTAAGTTATTACGTATGGATTTAAGCCATGTATAAACAACTCTGATTAAGAGAATCCTCTTGTAACGCAGATATCTGTCAAGGAGGTGGTAATCAACCCTCGTCAGTGGTCTAAGAGGGCTAAGCCACCTTTGCTCAACCAAGGCAAGTGTGGTGCTCACGGTTATTCACACGTTTTCGCAAACAGGTGTGTAAACACTGCCCAAATCGTAAACCGGCAAAAGCCGAAAAAGTATGACAATTGACACTACACGAGCGTGCGCCTGCTCGTGTGGTAAACTGAACGCATAAAACCTGGGCGTTAGACTGTTGAGGCCACCATGAGCGATTTTGTGGTCTTAGGTCGTTTTGGGCCATGTTGGGCCGAAATGGGCCGTGTGGGCCCAACGGGCTTGTAGGACCCACATGGATAAACCACACGAACGTGTGGAGAATATTGGGCCAAACTGTGTAATTTTCATGACCGAGGCCAATTCTGGGCTATGTGGGCCACACGGGTGTGTGGGCCCACATGGGCCTGCATAATGGGCATTGGGCCCATTTTCACTGTTTGACTGTTAAGGTTGCACGGGTCGCCCGAGATGACTATGGACCTACTGATGGGTCAGTAAGTATACCTAGACCCCAAACTGATAAAATGTCTGTTATGCCCCTATGGTAAAATGACTGTTATGGCCCTATGATATTAATTGACTGTATGCCTTATGTTATGTATGACTGTATATGAGCATGCCATGATATATATATGTTGCATCCACGTATGATATGTTGCATGGGGATGGGATTATTATGATTGGAGGAAGTGTACTGTACTGGCAGCCCTGCTGCAAATACTGGTTAGTGCCGCAACCGGTGCTAATATTGGAGTGTAGGGATGGGTGGGTGATTTTATCCCCACATGGAGTGTTAGGCTGGACGGAGTGGAGTGTAGAGGCTGGATGGGTAGGATTTCTGATTGCATGCCTAAACCGACATCGACATCTTTGTTATGGGCTAAGGCCCACCCCGATCATCGACATCGTTATGGGCTAAGGCCCACACTGATATTGATATTGTAATGGACTAAGGCCTAATTGATCTGAATTGTTGTTGATTTAGGCTTAGGTCCAGTCTGTACTTGCCTATGACATGTTTGGCTATTTGCTTATATGGGGTTACATACTGAGTTTTTGTAAACTTACCCCTCTGTTTATCTGTACACGTAATCCCCAGTCTTAGGCGGATCGGTGCTGCGAGGGATTCAGAGGTGGCCACACAACCGCACCTGCTTTTATATTTGAGATTTATTTCTAATAAATTTAATTTGGATTTTTGTTATGTAATAAGGCCTCTTTAAATTTTATCTTTTAATTTGGGATTTTAATTATTTAAATTCTTACTGATAGTAGTAGGACACTGATTTTCAAAAGATGAAAGCTTTTCAAAACACCACGTTTTCGTAATATACTATAAAAGCTTCCGCATCAAACATTGTTTTAAAGTATAGTAACAAACTAATATGATCAACGTTCTGCTAAAAACAACTTGAGTTTTAAAAGATCAAGATACCTTAAATTTTTGTTAAGATTTATAAACGAGATTTAATAAGAAGCATAGATTTTCCAAAGAAACAAACTATGTTTCCGAAAAACACTTCAATGTGATATCGTCAGATTCGGCCATAACGTCTGGGCCAGGTTTGGGGTGTTACAGAAAAAGTATGTGATTATGTTATGAGTTGGTACAGGTATGTACGAAAAACTCAAAGAAAATGAACTTAATATATGATGAAAAATTGGTAAGATTGTAATTGAGCAAGTTGTGCTTATTAAGCTTAAATGACATTTATGTTGATATGTGTGATGTTATTCATACGATGAGCTATTGGTATATGACAATTATGTTGACATGTGTTATGAGATTCATGTGATGAGCCATTAGTATATGACAATTATGTTGACATGTGTTATGTTGATATTAAATGACATTTATGTTCATATGACATTTATGAAGTTTAATGACATTTATATTGATGTATGTTATGTTATTAATATGATGAGCTATAGGCAAGAATGTGATTGAGTAAATTATACTCATGAAGTTTAATGATATTCTTGTGGAAATATGTTATGTTACTTATATGATGAGCTGTTGGTAAGATTGGGATTGAGTAAGTGGTGTTTATGAAATTTTAATGACATTTATGTTAATATTTGTTAAGTTATTTGTATGTCAAGTGTATGAATAATGTTTTGTATTATTTGCATATGAACTTACTAAGTTATATAGTTTACCCCCTTCCTTTCCCATGCCTTTTAGGGTTATTAAGCTAGCTCGGGTTGGAGTTCGCCAGAGATCCTATCACACTATCAAGCTGTCATTTTGGGTATAAATGAATTCAAGTATTTTAAGTCTATGGCATGTATAGGGACTTAGTCATTTGGTTATATGTGTCTTTATGATTGTAGCCAATATGTTGGCTTGTAATCGTCAAAGGCTTGTTTGCTATTTGGCCATGTAAGTTGGCTTATGTTGGCAACATGGTTGAAAGCCTAAGTATATTCATATATGTGTCAATGTCTACGGTGATATGATCATGGTACACTTGGTGAATGTCAAATATTTGGAAATGTGATTTATGGCATAATTGTGTAATGTTGGAATTGTGACCTATTGATGAGATGAGGAATTTGAGTATAATTTGGTAACTAGATAGTAATTGAATGAAGCCTAATGAATGTGGGATTTGTAAGTTTGATTTAGCGCTTAATAAATGTAGTGAATATGTTAGATAAACATATATAGTTGATATGTTTCAACCATGAATGTGGATGCTTTGGTTGCCTAAGTATGTAATGTTATGTGCCTTTGAATTGATGTGAGTGTATGTGTGAATAAGGGTGACAAATGGCTTGGTAAATAACCTTTTTATTGTCCACACGGGTAGAAATATGGGCATGTGTCTAGACCGTGTGTGACACACGGTCTGCCCCACGGGCATGTGATCCGGCCGTGTGACCCCTGCACCCTAGATAATTACAAAACAAAACGCTCAGAAATAAGCACACGGGCAGACACACGGGCGTGTGTCTCAGCCGTGTGGATGGCACGGCCTCAAACACGGGCGTGTGCCTTGGCCGTGTGAAGTCTGCACCTATTTTATGAAAATTATGAAAATTTAATCGATCACACGGCCTAAGCACACGGGCGTGTGACTTGGCCTTGTGACCTCAATTTGATGATGACGTCATAAACAAAATGCTCCCTCATTTGAACACGGCTTGAAGCACGGGCGTGTCATAGGGTCACACAGGCGTGTCCTGAACCCACACGGGTGTGTGACCCCTTTTTCATGAAAATTTTTCTAAGTTTCCCAAAAGTTTCCAAAGTTCTCGGTTTAGTCCCGAACCACTTCCGATGCATGTTTTTGGCCTCGTAGGCTCGTTTTAGGGACGATATGAATGTTTTTGAAAAGTTTTAAATTTGAGTGGAATTTTATGTCTCGGTTTTGAATGTTTGCTTGTGAATAAGTCTGGTAATGCCTCGTACCCTATCTCGGCGTCGGACACGGGTAAGGGGTGTTACATGATTTATATGTTTCAACTATTAATTATAGGCTCATTTATTAGAGAATTCATTCTATTATGGTATTGTGACTTAACTCTTTTTAATCACATACCATTACGAAAATAACTCGATTAGTACTCGTCTAATGATTTTGTCATAAGTGTGTTATCTTTATAGGATATCATTAATCTCTTTTAATAATTTTTTTTAGTATAATCTTATTTTATTTTATAGTAATCATTACATCTTTCTTAATAAAAAGTCGATCACTATCAAATAGTAATTAAGTCATTCGTCATAAAGATAAATGACCTGTGACAATGTTTATTTTCATCTATCATGTAATGCAAATAAGATAATATCATTTACTCGTATTTTGGCTATGAATTTCACTGTTGTGAATGACGCTACATATTGCAGAAGTTGTATATTCAATTTATCAGCTTTCAGTTCCTTATCTATTTGAACTTAGGCTTGTACTTATATTAAAGTATACGAGTCATGCATACATTGTCATCCACTCATGATTAAGGTATATCGTACTATGAACGTCTCAAGTAAATAAATTCATAAATGGATTCAGGATTTATTTTCTGTAACACCCCAAACCCGGCCCAGAAGTTAGATCCAAATCTGGTGTGTCACAATAAAGTGTTTTTCGAAAACCATGTTTTCATTGAAAACCCTCCTTAATATTTAAAAACTAAAGTCTCAGTTTGTGTTCATTAAATTTCAAAACGTGGTTCAATGAAAAGTTATTCACTTTTAAAAAACATTATTAACTTCGTTAAAAATCTCTTTTAGTTGCGGAAGCTAATTTAAGGTAAAGAAGTTTAAACGTATGTTTTAAAAATAGTAATTGGGTTGAAAACTCGTCTACGCCTAACAGATATAAAACGTAACAAAATCCCAAATTCAGTATTAAATCCAGAGAGGCCTTATTACGTAAATTAAAACCCAAAATAGAATTTAAACCATATGTAAAGTCCAAAGCATAATGATCGCAATGTGGTGGTCACCTCCGAGTCCCCGCGCAAAGACCGATCCTCCTAACGCTAGGGATTACCGCACGATTAAAAATGGGGTGAGTTTACGAAAACTCAGTGTGTAATCCCCTTACTAGAGAAACAATCAAGATACGAAACGTAAACCAAAAAATGATGCAGGCCAAAGCCCTTTAACAAGATAAAGATGCATCCGATTCAGAGCATACGTGGACCAAAACCCACTACAAAATCATTTGGGTCACAACCCATAACAGAATCAATTGGGCCTAGCCCAAACCAATATAGAACAAGTGGCCCTAAGCCCAGTACAATGAAAAATCTCATAAACAGATATGCAACAGTATGAGGATGCATCCCACCCCGATCCAGCCAACACACCACCCGTACCAACCCTAGACTCCTGTGGGGATAAAATCGACCCACCCAGCCAACACACCAAGCTTAGCACCGGTTGCGGCACTAAGTTAACAGAACGGCTTGACGCCGTGGAGAGAACGGCTAAAAGCCATAAATATTGCAGCAACGCTGCCAGTTAACAGAACGACTAAAAGCCATAAACAGAATGGTTATAAACCATAATCAGGATAGCACATAGCCATAATTACGATGGCACAAATCTATCGGTAACTGTAATATGTTTGGCACCTAGCCATCAGCGATGGTAATATAATCGGCACACAGCCATGGTAATTATAATCGACACAAAGTCATCAGTATATATGTTAGGCACATAGCCACGGGTAAATACGATTGGCACAAAGCCATAATCAAGATGGCACAGAGCCATATTTAGGTTGGCATAGAGCCATAATCAGATTATGCGGCTTTAATCCGTCCGTCGGTCCACAGTCGTCTCATGCGACCCGTGCGACCTTAACAGATCAATACTGGATCCACGGTCGTCTCATGCGACCCGTGCGGCCCTATCAAAACTTTTTTCGTATCAATGTCCCAACCCCATGCAATATGTCGTGTATGTCATGCTCAATCATTACACGTGTATGCAAAATGACCATGCTCAGTAAAGTCATTTAAACACATATTAAAAGCATATCAGTCACACGACCATAGTTAAGTCAGTTAAAACACAGCCATACGATCACAGTCAAATCAGTCAAATTCATATTCTAAGTCAGTCATTTACCCATAAGGGCAAAACAGTCATTTTACCCTATAAGGGTATTTCGGTAATCCTACCCTTTAGGGGTATTTCAGAAATTTCACAAATCGGGGGTATTTCGGTAATTTCAAAAATTGAGGGTATTTCGATAATTTCACAAATCGGGGGTATTTCGGTAATTTCATAAATCGAGGGTATTTCGGTAATTTCACAAATCAGGGGTATTTCGGTAATTTCAAAAATATAGGGTATTTCGGTAATTTCACATATCGGGGGTATTTTGGTAATTTCATAGATCAGGGGTATTTCAGTAATTTCAAAATCTGAGGGTATGTCAGTAATTTTACATTCGGGGGTATTTCGGTAATTTTACAATCGAGGGTATTTTGGGTAATTTTACAATCCAAGGGTATTTTACTAATTTTACAATTCGAGGGTATTTTAGTAATTTTACAAATCGGGGGTATTTCGGTAATTTCACAGATTGGGGGTATTATGGTAATTTCATAATCTGATGGTATTTCGGTAATTTTACAATCGAAGGTATTTCGGTAATTTTACAATCTTGGGTATTTCGGTAATTTTACAATCCGAGGGTATTTCGATAATTTTACAAATCGAGGGTATTTCGGTAATTTCACAAATCGGGGGTATTTCGGTAATTTTACAATCTGAGGGTATTTCGGTAATTTTACAAATCAAGGGTATCAGCAAACCAACAGAAGGTCCACCGTCGCCTCGAGCGACTTAAGTAACCTAAACAATAGCAACGGTGTAAATGGGCCTGAGGCCCATTACTCGGCACCAGTGGGCCCACACACTCGTGTGGCCCCTTTATGCTAGAAACAGCCACAGTTATGCAAACGTCACAGTCCAAACAACACTTACCACATCACATACATTTTATCCGTGTGGGCCCACAAGCCCACTGGGCCCACATAGCCCATTTCGGCCCAACGAGGCCCAGAACAGCCCAACACCACGAGAGCGCTCGTTGTGGCCTCTACAGACTAACGCCCATGTTCGTGGGCTCGGTCCACCATACGTGCGATCGCACACTCATGTGGCATTATTCGCCGCTATTTTAGCTTTTCGGCATTTTGTCGATCTACGACCAGAGGGAGTGCGGTTACACACCTGATCACGTAGAGTTCTAAAAATTCCTGATCGCCAGAACCTATATTCAAACATAACATTCTGTTAATCACTTAACAAATAGTGTTAGAAAAACTCTTAACAACCACTTAACCGAGAGGTCGACTACCACTTGCCTTGACTAGATTGGTCGACTGTGATTAGCCGACTTGAACCAGAGTTTGGTGCAGCCACCCTTCCGCAACCGGGCGGAAAGTCCTGAATAGCCGACACCGCACGCGTCTTAAACTTGGGAGTAGAGGCTACGTGCTCAATCTCAGCCGGCACCTTTGCCATCACTTTATTATTAGCACCCTGTTCACCCATCAGAAGTTATAGGACCCGAAAGAACATACACATAGAAGAAAGGAGAAGAATGCCAATTCGGCAGAGAGAAAATGTGAAGAAGAAAAGAGAAGTTTCAAGGGAGAATTCAGCACTTGGTATATGTGTTTCGGCAAAAGTGAACGGAAAAGGGAGAGACCCGAATGGTCAAAAATGCTGCACGAGATGCCACAAATAGAGAGAGAAAAAAAAAGAGAATCCCAAAACAGTAGAGATGGAATTCAGCTTCTACACTCTCACCTTGCCGAAAAATGAACCAAATGGTTCCCCTAGCCAAATTTGCACAGAGAAGTTGCACAATTCAGCTACAACACTCCTCTCCTCCAAATCCCTTGAAAATCTCCTCAAATCTCTCAACACCCCTAATTTGAAACACTTTCAAACTCCTCCAATTCTTTATCCCATGAATCACTCCCCCAAGACCAATTCCACAACCACCTGAGCAGAATCCCCCTACAACACAACCACTAGGTGTCACAACTGCAAAATAAAACCTCCCTTGCTTATCCTGAGACTTGAACCTTAGACCTCTTGCCAGCTGTAACGCCACCTTACCACTAGGCCACAAGCTCCTCTTGTGGCACCTTTTACCACATTTTATTCTTAAAGCCTACTTACTTACTCCCAGGGTTTTATTCACCCACAACCAAAATTTTTGCTAAAGCCCAGGTTTGAACCCAGGACTTCCCAGACATCCCCCAAACACGCCAAACTCACTTAACCATCAAAGCAAACAATCGATTGTGTCATTTCCTAGCTCACATGAACTTTTATGCATAGTTTTCTAGCTGTTCCCTTGCTCAAGGCCCAATACTTCTAGGCCCAAATTCCGGGGCATTACAATTCTACCCCCTTAAAGAAATTTCGTCCTCGAAATTTCCAACTATCAGAATAATTGCTCATCCTAGCCTACCACACTACGCTCTCGCTGCGCACTCTGATCCTAATAATACAAGCACGCACCACACCATCTATCTATCGGAGCGAATGGATATCACACGCATATCACTTCCATAATACACACAGAATAAATACCAACTCTAACTTTAAGTGTAACAATACAATCTAATATCTATCTACTGTTTTTCAATCGAAAACAAAAAACAGTTTCAGAAACTTACGGATTCGGCGCCAGAGACTCGGTGTACCACACTTTCAGAAAAACGGTCAATACAACATTTCAGAACTTCAAATCTTTTCAAGACTTTATGAAACAATACTTTCAGAAATTCAATTTTAAAGACCCAATCCACAGTTGAGTTTGCAACTAGGCTCTGATACCACACCAAGCTTAGCACCGGTTGTTGCACTAAGTCAACAGAACGGCTCGGCGCCGTGGACAGAACGGCAAAAAGACATAAATATCACAGCAATGCTTCCAGTTAACAGAACGGCTAAAAGCCATAAACAGAATGGTTATAAACCATAATCAGGATGGCACAGAGCCATAATTAGGATGGCACAAAGCTATCGGTAACTGTAATAAGTTTGGCACCTAGCCATCAGCGACGGTAATATAATCGGCACACAGCCACGGTAATAATGATCAACACAGAGTCATCAGTATATATGTTAGGCACATAGCCACGGGTAAATACGATTGGCACAAAGCCATAATCAAGATGGCACAGAGCCATATTTAGGTTGGCACAGAGCCATAATCAGATTACGCAGCTTTAAGCCGTCCGTCGGTCCACAGTAGTCTCATGCGACCCGTGCGACCTTAACAGATCAATCATCGATCCGCAGCCGCCTCATGCGAATTCGTGCGACTTATCGTAACTTCCTCTCAGATCAATGTCCCAACCCCATGCAATATGTCGTGTATGTCGCTCTATCATTACACATGTATGCAAAATGGCCATGCTCAAGAAAGTCATTTAAACACATATTAAAAGCATGTCACCCACACGACCACGCCAAGTCGCTTAAAACACACTCATATGATCACACCAAATCAAGTCAAATTCATAGTCTAAGTCAGTCATTTACCCACAAGGGCAAAATAGTCATTTTACCCTATAAGGGTATTTTTATAATCCTACCCTTCAGGGGTATTTCGAAAATTTCACAAATCAGGGGTATTTTGGTAATTTCATAAATCGAGGGTATTTCGATAATTTCACAAATCGGGAGTATTTCGGTAATTTCACAAATTAGGGGTATTTCGGTAATTTCACAGATCGAGGGTATTTTGGTAATTTCACAGATCAGGGGTATTTCGATAATTTCACAATCCGAGGGTATTTCGGTAATTTTACAATCAGGGATATTTCGATAATTTTACAATCGGGGGTATTTTGGGTAATTTTACAATTCGAGGGTATTTTGGTAATTTTACAATCTGAGGGTATTTTGATAATTTTACAAATCGGGGGTATTTCGATAATTTCACAGTCCGAGGGTATTTCGGTAATTTTACAATCGGGGTATTTTGGTAATTTTACAATCGGGGGTATTTTGGTAATTTTACAATCCGAGGGTATTTCAGTAATTTTACAATCTGAGGGTATTTCAGTAATTTTACAAATTGAGGGTATTTCAATAATTTCACAAATCGGAGGTATTTCAGTAATTTTACAAATCGAGGGTATTTCGGTAATTTCACAAATTGGGGGTATTTCGGTAATTTTACAATCCAAGGGTATTTCGATAATTTTACAAATCGAGGGCATCAGCAACCCAACAGAAGGTCCACCGTCGCCTCGAGCGACTTAAGTAACCTAAGCAGTAGCAACGGTGTAAATGGGCCTGAGGCCCATTACTCGGCCCAAGTGGGCCCAAACACTCGTGTGGCCCATTTAGCCCAAAAACAGCCACAGTTATGCAAACGCACAATCCAAACAACACTTACCACATCACATACATTTTATCCGTGTGGATCCCAGAATAACCCAAGACCACGAGAGCGCTCGTGGTGGCCTCTACAGACTAACGCCCATGTTCGTGGGCTCGGTCCACCACACGTGCGATCGCACGCTCTTGTGGCATCATTCGCCGGTATTTTAGCTTTTCGGCAATTTGTCGATCTACGACCAGAAGAAGTGCGGTTACATACCTGATCACGTAGAGTACTAAAAATTCCTGATCGCCAGAACCTATATTCAAACATAACATTCCGTTAATCACTTAACAAATAGTGTTAGAAAAACTCTTAACAACCATTTAACCGAGAGGTCGACTACCACTTGCCTTGACTAGATCGGTCGACTGTGATTAGCCGACTCGAACCAGAGTTTGGTGCAGCCACCCTTCCGCAACCGGGCGGAAAGTCCCGAATAGCCGACACCGCACGCCTCTTAAACTTGGGAGTAGAGGCTACGCGCTCAATCTCAGCCGGCACCTTTGCCATCACTTTATTATTAGCACCCTGTTCACCCATCGGAAGTTTTAGGACTCGAAACAACATACACATAGGAGAAAGGAGAAGAATGCCAATTCGGTAGAGAGAAAATGTGAAGAAGAAAAGAGAAGTTTCAAGGGAGAATTTGACACTTGGTATATGTGTTTCGACAAAAGTGAACGGAAAAGGGAGAGACCCGAATGGGAAAAAATGCTGCACGAGATGCCATAAAGAGAGAGAGAAAAAAAAAGAGAATCCTAAAATAGTAGAGAAGGAATTCGGCTTTTACACTCTCACCTTGTCAAAAATGCACCAAATGGTTCCTCTAGCCGAATTTGCACAATTCGAGGGTATTTCAGTAATTTTACAAATTAGGGGTATTTCGGTAAATTCACAGATCAGGGGTATTTCAGTAATTTTACAATCTGAGGGTATTTCTGTAATTTTACAATCGGGGGTATTTTAGTAATTTTACAATCGTGGGTATTTCGGTAATTTTAGAATCTGAGGGTATTTCCGTAATTTTGAAATCTGAGGGTATTTCGGTAATTTCACAAATCGGGGGTATTTCGGTAATTTCACAAATTGGGGGTATTACAGTAATTTCACGACTCGAGGGTATCAGCAACCCAACAGAAGGTCCACCGTTGCCTCGAGTGACTTAAGTAACCTAAACAGTAGCAACGGTGTAAATGGGCCTGAGGCCCATTACTCGGCCCAAGTGGGCCCACACACTCGTGTGGCCCATTTATCCCAGAAACAGCCATAGTTATGCAACCGTCACAGTCCAAACAACACTTACCACATCACATACATTTTATCTGTGTGGGCCCACAAGCCAACTGGGCCCACACAGCCCATTTCGGTCCAACGATGCCCAGAACAGCCCAAGAGCACGAGAGCGCTCGTGGTGGCCGCTACAGACTAACACCCATGTTCGTGGGCTTGGTCCACCACACGTGTGATCGTACGGTCGTGTGGCATCATTCGCCGGAATTTTGGCTTTTCGACATTTTGTCGATCTATGATAAAAAGGAGTGCGGTTACACACCTGATCACGTAGAGTACTAAAAATTCCTGATCCCCAGAACCTATATTCAAACATAACTTTCCGTTAATCACTTAACAAATAGTTTTAGAAAAACTCTTAAGAACCTCTTATCCGAGAGGTCGACTACCACTTGCGTTGACTAGATCGGTCGACTGTGATTAGCTGACTCGAACCAGAGTTTGGTGCAGCCACCCTTTTGCAACTGGGCGGATAGTCCCGAATAGCCGACACCGCACGCCTCTTAAACTTGAGAGTAGAGGCTACGCGCTCAATCTCAGCCGGCACCTTTGCCATCACTTTATTATTAGCACCCTGTTCACCCATCGGAAGTTCTAGGACCCGAAAGAACATACACATAGGAGAAGTGAGAAGAATGCCAATTCGGCAGAGAGAAAATGTGAAGAAGAAAAGAAAAGTTTCAAGGGAGAATTCGACACTTGGTATATGTGTTTCGGCAAAAGTGAACGGAAAAGGGAAAGACCCGAATGGTAAAAAATGCTGCACGAGATGCCACAAAGAGAGAGAGAAAAAAAGAGAATCCCAAAATAGTAGAGAAGGAATTCAGCTTCTACACTCTCACCTTGTCGAAAAATGCACCAAATGGTTCCCCTAGCCGAATTTGCACAATTCGAGGGTATTTCGGTAATTTTACAAATCGGGGGTATTTTGGTAATTTCACAGATCGGGGGTATTTCGATAATTTCACAATCTGAGGGTATTTCGGTAATTTTACAATCGGGGGTATTTCGGTATTTTACAATTGGGGGTTTTTCGGTAATGTTACAATCCGAGGGTATTTTGGTAATTTTACAATCTGAGGGTATTTCGGTAATTTCACGAATCGGGGTGATCGCTGTGATTTGTCAAAGTTTTAAAATTTATAAAGAGAATGATCGAACCTGGGAACTAACTATGACAACGATTTGAGGCAAGCGCACCTATCGAACAGTAGTATAGTTAAGGCAAGACCGGATTGTCGAACCCAAAGGAACTAAAAGTACTAATACTAACTTTCTTTTTATTATCTAGCCTAAAATAAAGGGAATTGTCGTTTAATTTAAATTAACAAACTACTAAGCTAAAGACTCTAAGACAAAGAAGAATGAATTTGGGGAAATACTTGTGGGAAAGACCAATTGATTAAGACAATGCCCGAGGAAGAATCCACCTAGACTTCACTTGTTATCTAACACTGAACTAGACGATTTATTCACTTGACTTGATCCGTAGGACTCCCTAAGTTATATTAATACCTCTGTCGAGGCTACTAACGTCTAACCCTAGGTTGATTAATTGAAATCTCTTTCTAATTAAAACCCCTAGAATTGCATTAACTCGATCTATGGACTCCCATATTAGGTTTCACCCTAATCCGGCAAAATCTCGTCATCCTATGTCTAGGCGTGCGATCAACTCCGCTTAATTATGCTAGATCTACTATTAGGCAGGGACTTTTGCTCCTCCACCTAAGCACATCAAACTTGAATCAATATCCCGGAAATATCAAAACAAAAATTAAGAACACATAATTAAGAACAAATCAAGTATTTATCATATAGTTCAGAAAACAATAACAAAATTCATCTTAGGTTTCATCCCCCTCAGGTATCTGAGGGGTTTAGTTCATAATGATAAAAGAAAACATCTCAGAAGAAGAGATAAAATAAAACATAAGAAAAACCCTAAAACTCCCTGAAAGAATTGAAGAGAAGATCCTCCATCTTGAGTATGACTCCGGCTTCTTGAGATGAATCAACTGGCTTTCTTCGAGTAAATCCCACAATTCTGACCTCTCTGGCTTGGCTCCTTGGCCTAGCTGGATGCCCCGACAGAAGGCTTCTGTCGACTCCCCTTTTTAGGTCATACTTAGGGTGTTTATATAGACTTTGGAATGTGTTTCTTTGCCTCTAAGTATCCTAATTTGAGTGAAATTCCTCTTTTCCACGGCAGGGACATGCACTCGGCACACGCCCGTGTGAATCGTGGCCAGGCCGTGGTTGGGTCTGATAAGGAGGCACGGCCGTGTGGTGAAACCCCAGGCCGTGTTGATTTCCTACTTTGGCCCATTTGGTCCGTTTTAAGCCCGTTTTTCGTTCTTTTCATCCTCCTATGCTCTCCTGAGTATAAAACATGAAATTAAAGGATTAAGAGCACCAAATTACATGATTCAAGGGATAAATCATCCAAAAGTATGCTAAATGTGGGCTTAAAATATGTTACTATTACGGTTTATCAAATACCCCCACACTTAAGCTTTTGCTTGTCCTCAAGCAAAATTCTCAACTCACAATTAAAACAAACTTCCTCGATTCATAATATTCATCAATAATGTTTTGTCATAATTCACAGATAATTTATACATGGATAATTCAACTCAAAGAGTCCTAAAGATTCAAACAATCTAAGTCATACATTTTGTAGCATGAAAACATAGGTGTTTCCCCTAATCTAAATAATTACCTTTGATTCAAAATCGACAAAGATTGACATCCTCACTAAAGATTCACTCAAATCACTCGAGGTGTTTAAGGTTCAAGAAAAAGCACTCATAAGTCAAACATGAAAAGTTAATCCCATAGGCTTGCATGAAAATAAAATCTTCACCACTATAATATGAGATGATACACAAATCAAAAGGTCTTTAACAGGGTTGTAACGGGGCTTGGGTTAAAGGTGCGGATAAAGGCTGAATTAGAGGGTTAGAATCGAGATTGACCTGACAAATTACCTAACTAGAAACAACGAACTGAATAAAGAATAATTACATCAATTGAAACTTATAATACTAATACTAATAACACGAGCTTCTTCTAAAGATGTGAATTTAACTGTTTTAAGCTCATAGAACATAGAGTTAATAATGAATATACTTCGTTTTTTTTAAGAACAAATCAAGTAAGTAATAATAATAAAGAATTTAACAACTGATAAAGAAAATAGTTAAGTAACCGATCAAATCAAATCTCGATATATGGGTAGTCAAAAGGAATGGTGATATCAAATACAAAGGGTTTTGGGTTAATATTAGTGGGTGAGTCAATTAAAAGGTTTGTTAGGATCAAAGGGGTTCACTAGGGGTTAATTGTGAAGGTAGGCTTTAAGTGGAGTAAGTGGGTTAGGTGCCTTTATCATCTTAATATATCAAGTCAAAGGTGTGGTCTCGACATGTATAATCAATGCAAGTTCTAGAATAACAAATCAATGTTGACACACTCATAATCAATAAAGTGAGCAAGAAAAAGAATATATACTCTATAAGGCTCAAAATTTCACAAAAATTATGGGTTTTTGATGTCAACCTAGTAAATTTCAAACTTCAAAGTAATATTCAAATTTAGGTAGACAACCTAAAAAAATTTTAATTTCTGAAAAATAGACTTATCATGCTTGATTCTCTAGTCCCTTAAAGTTTAAATCATCAATGCACAATTATCAATGACTTAATCCAAAACATATCAATGAAAATCATAAATCAGGAGAAATTTCATTCTAATCGTAATATGAGAAAATTACTTAAGAAACAAGATATAATTCAGGATTTGAGAATAATGAAAAAATTAGGCACTTTTAAGATTCACCCCCACACTTAAGATGTACATTGTCCTCAATGTACAAAGATAGATAAAAACATTATAGTAAGAGGGAGAAGTAAAATTTCCTGATTTTTGGATGGATTCCTTGAGTTGGAAGTGTAGAAATTTGATTTGGAGGTGAAAGATAAGTTGGAGGAGGCGTCTTTGGTGGTGGTGTAGTGGCCGCCAACAATTTTTGCGCTAGATGAAGAAGTTGGGTAACTCATGAAGAAATAGCCAGGAAATAATAAGAATAATACTAATTATATATTTAAAGAAAAGAATAAAAATAAAGAGTTTAAAAAGTGAAATAAAACTAAAAGAAAAGATTAATGGACTGAGAAGTCCTTATTGCTGGATGGTTCGCGAGGTGGGTGTGACGATGAAATGTGAAGGTGCTGACATATCTGGTGCTGTTCGTTAACAGCCCCTTGAACCTAAATTAAAGAAATCAAAATATAGTAATATAAATTTAAAGACGAGAAGGATAAAAGAAGAGAAATTAAAAATAGGAGAAAAAGAAAAATATAAATGGACTCAAAGGTCCCACGGGCGTGTCCCACGCCCATGTAGATTTCTCAGTTTCGACCACGGTCGAATCGCACGGTCGTGGCTTTTTATCGCAGCCCGTGTTTTGGGATAAGTTTTGTCCTGTTTCCACACGGCCACAGCCACGCCCGTGTGCAAGGCCGTGTGGTAGGGAAACCTGCGCTTAAAAATTTGGTTAGTTTTTAGTTAGATGCTAAAATTTGAAAATATGGACGTTAGTAGGGTTAGTGCTCGAGTTGCCTCCCAAGAAGCGCTCGTTTAAAGTCTTGAGCTAGACTTACCTCTCATTCGCATAATCATGGTGGTTTGAGGAGGTGAAAATCCTTTCTCATGTGATCAATTCGATTATTGATATATAGTTTAAGTTGAGTAGTGTTTACCTTAAAAGTGCTGACTTTAGGATTAGTTACCTCGACTGTTCCATTTGGGAAGATTTTGAGTACCTGATCTCCTATCTTAATCTGGGTTGTCCCATCGTTAAGTTTGTCGTGGAGTTGCCTCGTTTTTGCTTCGTGTGCTTTTAGTTCCTCTTTGAAGTGTGTCTTCCACTCGTCTAGTCCATCGATCCGAAGCCTTAGTTCCTCATGAATTTCTTCTTTATTGACACGAGGTCTAGGATCTGGCTCGGTTGTGTAGTTTTGTGGTGTTTCCTGTACAGAAGGTTGAATCAAATGATTATTAATAGAGTTTATGTTTTTACCTTGATTACTCGATGTCCTAGCCGAGTCAAGAGTGTGAAGAGTGATCATTTCGTCGCCTACACGAAGTGTGAGTTCACCGAATTATTCCTCTGTGTGGTCTTTCATCATTGCATCGGGATATGGCACACGAGGTTGGTATTCTATAATTGCTGGTTTTGGTATATCATGGTTCGCCTCACCCTTACCTTTATCTGCTACGTTTTCTTGCCTTGGTTCTGGTTCATCTAACCCTTTACTATCATAAGCGGTTATGGCTTGAAGTTGCTCCTTTGGGTTAGTTTCAGTGTTGCTTAGCAATCTACCTTGTGGTCGTTCTGACATGATCTTGGTAAGTTGACCTACCTGATCCTTGATCTCTTGAATCGATGCTTGCTGACTTTCAAGTGTTGTCTCAGCTTTTTGAAGACGGGTTTTCGAGGATCGCTATGAATTTTGTCGACATCTGCTCAAGGGTTCGGCTTCTTTTCCTGTGGGTAGGGCTGATTTTGAAAATTTGGAGGGGGTTGTTGTCTTTGATTTCCTTGACCACCCCATGAAAAATTGGGGTGGTTCCTCCAACCTGGTTTATAAGTGTCACTATAAAGATTATTTTGAGGTCTAGAATAGTTACCCATATAGTGAACTTGCTCATTTTCAAAGACTCGGGTTGTAAGGTGGATATTCTGTATTGCTCATCCCTCCTCCATTCATATTGCTCTGTATTCCGGTGGGTGTACCGCAAGGAACCACATAAATCATAAATTTTCTTACTTAAAAGTCTACCTGGTTTGATAGCATGGTTATCGTGCATCGAGGTTGTAGACACTGGTGGCTTCGGGGATTGGCTTTGTCTCATGAATTGCCACCGATAGTTATTCAAATGCCATCTCCTCTATAAACTAAAATTACACAAAAGAAAATAAAAGAAAAATTAGCAAAGTAAAATAATAAAAATAAAAATAAAAATAAGAATAAAAATAAATTGCGATAAAATGGCTAAAGTAATAAAAATTGAGCGTTCTTAATATTTTAGTTCCCCGCAACGGCAAGAAAAACTTGATCATTTGTGATTTGTCAAAGTTTTAAAATTTATAAAGAGAATGATCGAACCTGGGAACTAACTATGACAACGATTTGAGGCAAGCGCACATATCGAACAGTAGTATAGTTAAGGCAAGACCGGATTGTCAAACCCAAAGGAACTAAAAGTACTAATACTAACTTTCTTTTTATTATCTAGCCTAAAATAAAGGGAATTGTCGTTTAATCTAAATTAACTAACTACTAAGCTAAAGACTCTAAGACAAAAAAGAATGAATTTTGGGAAATACTTGTAGGAAAGACCAATTGATTAAGACAATACCCGAG
The DNA here is from genome assembly GCA_025698515.1 of Gossypium sturtianum. Classification (NCBI taxonomy): domain Eukaryota; kingdom Viridiplantae; phylum Streptophyta; class Magnoliopsida; order Malvales; family Malvaceae; genus Gossypium; species Gossypium sturtianum. The sequence continues at coordinate 30,611,515 of CM046943.1, read as the reverse complement.
GAAGAATCCACCTAGACTTCACTTGTTATCTAACACTGAACCAGACGATTTATTCAATTGACTTGATCCGTAGGACTCCCAAAGTTATATTAATACCTCCGTCGAGGCTACTAACGTCTAACCCTAGGTTGATTAATTGAAATCTCTTTCTAATTAAAACTCCCAAAATTACATTAACTCGATCTATGGACTCCCATATTAGGTTTCACCCTAATCCGGCAAAATCTCGTAATCCTATGTCTAGGTGTGCGATCAACTTCGCTTAATTATGCTAGATCTACTCTTAGGCAGGGACTTTTGCTCCTCCACCTAAGCACATCAAACTTGAATCAATATCCCAGAAATATCCAAACAAGAATTAAGAACACATAATTAAGAACAAATCAAGTATTTATCATATAGTTCAGAAAACAATAACAAGATTCATCTTAGGTTTCATCCCCCTCAGGTATCTGAGGGGTTTAGTTCATAATGATAAAAGAAAACATCTCAGAAGAAAAGATAAAACAAACATAAGAAAAACCCTAAAACTCCCTAAAGAAATTGAAGAGAAGATCCTTCGTCTTGAGTATGACTCCGGCTTCTTGAGATGAATCAACTGGCTTTCTTCGTGTAAATCCCACAACTCTGACCTCTCTGGCTTGGCTCCTTGGCCTAGCTGGATGCCCCGATAGAAGGCTTCTATCGACTCCCCCTTTTAGGTCATACTTAGGGTGTTTATATAGACTTTGGAATGTGTTTCGTTGCCTCTAAGCACCTTAATTTGAGTGAAATTCCTCTTTTCCACGGCAGGGACACGCCCTCGGCACACGCCCATGTGAATCGTGGCCAGGCCGTGGTTGGGTCTGATAAGGAGGCACGACCGTGTGGTGAAACCCCAGGCCGTGTTGATTTCTTACTTTGGCCCATTTGGTCCGTTTTAAGCCCAATTTTCGTTCTTTTCATCCTCCTACGCTCTCCTGAGTATAAAACATGAAATTAAAGGATTAAGAGCACCAAATTACATGATTCAAGGGATAAATCATCCAAAAGTATGCTAAATGTGGGCTTAAAATATGTTACTATTACAGTTTATCACGGGGGTATTTCGGTAATTTCACAAATCGGGGGTATTATGGTAATTTCATAATCTAGGGTATCAGCAACCCAACAGAAGGTCCACCGTCGCCTCGAGTGACTTAATTAACCTAAACAGTAGCAACGGTGTAAATGGGTCTAAGGCCCATTACTCGGCCCAAGTGGGCCCACACACTCGGGTGGCCCCCTTATCCTAGAAACAACCACAGTTATGCAAACGTCACAGTCCAAACAACACTTACCACATCACATACATTTTATCCATGTGGGCCCACAAGCCAACTGGGCCCACGCAACCCATTTCGGTCCAACGAGGCCCAGATCAGCCCAAGACCACGAGAGCGCTCGTGGTGGCCTCTACAGACTAACGCCCATGTTCGTGGCCTCGATCCACCACACGTGCGATCGCACGCTCGTGTGGCATCATTCGTCGGTATTTCAACTTTTCGGCATTTTGTCCATCTATGACCAGAAGGAGTGCGGTTACACACCTGATCACGTAGAGTACTAAAAATTCCTAATCCCCAAAACCTATATTCAAACATAACATTCCGTTAATCACTTAACAAATAGTTTTAGAAAAACTCTTAACAACCATTTATCCGAGAGGTCGACTACCACTTGCGTTAACTTGATCGGTCGACTATGATTAGCCGACTCGAACCAGAGTTTGGTGCAGCCACCCTTCCGCAACCAGGCGGATAGTCCCGAATAGCCGACACCGCACGCCTCTTAAGCTTGGGAGTAGAGGCTACGCGCTCAATCTCAGCCGGCACCTTTGCCATCACTTTATATTAGCACCCTGTTCACCCATCGGAAGTTTTAAGAACCGAAAGAACATACACATAGGAGAAAGGAGAAGAATGCCAATTCGACAGAGAGAAAATGTGAAGAAGAAAAGAAAAGTTTCAAGGGAGAATTCGGCACTTGGTATATGTGTTTCGGCAAAAGTGAACGGAAAAGAGACAGACCTGAATGGTCAAAAATGTTGCACGAGATGCCACAAAGAGAGAGAGAGAAAAAAAAGAATCCCAAAACAGCAGAAAAGGAATTCGGCTTCTACACTCTAACCTTGCCAAAAAATGCACCAAATGGTTCCCCTAGCTGAATTTACACAATCCAAGGGTATTTCGGTAATTTTAAAAATTGGGGGTATTCCAGTAATTTCACAGATCGAGGGTATTTCGATAATTTTACAATCGGGGGTATTTCGATAATTTTACAATCAGGGGTATTTCGGTAATTTTACAATCTGAGGGTATTTCGGTAAATTTTCAAATTGGGGGTATTTCAAAAATTTCACAAATCAGGGGTATTTTGGTAATTTCAAAAATTGAGGGTATCAACAACCCAACAGAAGGTCCACCGTCGCCTCGAGCGACTTAAGTAACCTAAACAGTAGCAACGATGTAAATGGCCCTAAGGCCCATTACTCGGCCCAAGTGGGCCCACACACTCGTGTGGCCTATTTTGCCAAGAAACAGCCACAGTTATACAAACGTCACAGTCCAAACAACACTTACCACATCACATACATTTTATCTGTATGGGCCCACAAGCCAACTGGGCCCACACAGCCCATTTCGGGCCAACGAGGTCCAGAATAGCCCAAGACCACGAGAGCGCTCGTGGTGGCCCCTACAGACTAATGCCTATTCACCGGTATTTCGGCTTTTCGGCATTTTACCGATCTACGACTAGAAGGAGTGCGGTTACACACCTGATCACGTAGAGTACTAAAATTCTTGATCCCCAGAACCTATATTCAAACATAACATTCCGTTAATCACTTAACAAATAGTGTTAGAAAAACTCTTAACAGCCACTTAACTGAGAGGTCGACTACCACTTGCCTTGACTAGATCAGTCGAATCCAATTAGCCGACTCGAACCTGAGTTTGGTGCAGCCACCCTTCCGCAATTGGGCGTAAAGTCCCGAATAGCCGATACCGCATGCCTCTTAAACTTGGGAGTAGAGGCTACGCGCTCAATCTCAGCCGACACCTTTGCCATCACTTTATTATTAGTACCCTGTTCACCCATCGGAAGTTTTAGGACCCGAAAGAACATACACATAGGAGAAAGGAGAAGAATGCCAATTCGGCAGAGAGAAAATGTGAAGAAGAAAAGAGAAGTTTCAAGGGAGAATTCGGCACTTGGTATATGTGTTTCGGCAAAAGTGAACGGAAATGGGAGAGACCCGAATGGTAAAAAATGCTGCACGAGATGACACAAAGAGAGAGAGAGAGAAAGAGAGAAAAAAAAAAGAGAATCCCAAAATAGCAGAGAAGGAATTCGGCTTCTACACTCTCACGTTGTCGAAAAATGCATCAAATGGTTCCCCTAGCCGAATTTGCACAATCCGAGGGTATTTCTGCAATTTTACAAATCGGGGGTATTTCAATAATTTCACAGATCAGGGGTATTTTGGTAATTTCACAATCCAAAGGTATTTCAATAATTTTACAATCGGAGGTATTTCGGTAATTTTACAATCGAGGGTATTTCGATAATTTTATAATCCGAGGGTATTTCAGTAATTTTACAATCTGAGGGTATTTCGGTAATTTTACAAATTAGGGGTATTTCGATAATTTCACAAATCAGGGGGTATTTCAGAAATTTCACAACTCGGGGGTATTTCGGTAATTTCACAAATCGAAGGTATCAGCAACCCAACAGAAGGTCCACCGTCGCCTCAAGCGACTTAAGTAACCTAAACAGTAGCAACGGTGTAAATGGGCCTGAGGCCCATTACTCAGCCCAAGTGGGCCCACACACTCGTGTGACCCCTTTAGCCCAGAAACAACCATAGTTATGCAAACATCACAGTCCAAACAACACTTACCACATTACATACATTTTATCCGTGTGGGCCCATAAGCCAACTGGGCCCACAAAGCTCATTTCAGCCCAACGAGGCCCAGAACAACCCAAGACAACGAGAGCGCTCGTGGTGGCCTCTACAGACTAACGCCCATGTTTGTGGGCTCGGTCCACCACACGTGTGATCGTACGCTAGTGTGGCATCATTCGCCGATATTTTGGCTTTTCGGTATTTTGTCGATCTAGGACCAGAAGGAGTGCGGTTACACACCTGATCACGCAGAGTACTAAAAATTCCTGATCCCCAAAACCTATATTCAAACATAACATTCCGTTAATCACTTAACAAATAGTGTTAGAAAAACTCTTAACAACCACTTAACCGAGAGGTCGACTACCACTTGCCTTGACTAGCTCGGTCGACTCTGATTAGTCGACTCGAACCTGAGTTTGGTGCAGGCACCCTTCCGCAACCGGGCGAAAAGTCCCGAATAGCCAACACCGCACGCCTCTTAAACTTGGGAGTAGAGGCTACGCGCTCAATCTTAACCGGCACCTTTGCCATCACTTTATTATTAGCACCCTGTTCACCCATCGGAAGTTCTAGGACCCGAAAGAACATACACATAGGAGAAAGGAGAAGAATGCCAATTCGCCAGAGAGAAAATGTGAAGAAGAAAAGAGAAGTTTCAAGGGAGAATTAGGCACTTGGTATATGTGTTTCGACAAAAGTGAACGAAAATGGGAGAGACCCGAATGGTCAAAAATGCTGCACAAGATGCCCCAAAGAGAGAGAGAGAAAGAGAGAAAAAAAAGAAAATCCCAAAACAGTAGAGAAGGAATTCAGCTTCTACACTCTCACCTTGTCGAAAAATGTACCAAATGGTTCCCCTACTGAATTTGCACAATCTGAGGGTATTTCTGTAATTTTACAAATCAGGGGTATTTCAGTAATTTCACAGATCGGGGGTATCTCAGTAATTTCACAATCCGAGAGCATTTTAATAATTTTACAATCGGGCGTATTTCGATAATTTTACAATCGGGGGTATTTTGATAACTTTACAATCTGAGGGTATTTTGGTAATTCTATAATCTAAGGGTATTTCTGTAATTTTACAATAAGGGTATTTCGGTAATTTTACAATCCGAGGGTATTTCGATAATTTTACAAATCGAGGGTATTTTGGTAATTTCACAAATCGAGGGTATCAGTAACCTAACAGAAGGTCCACCGTCGCCTCGAGAGACTTAAGTAACCTAAACAGTAGCAACGGTGTAAATGGGCCTGAGGCCCATTACTCGACCCAAGTGGGCCCACACACTCGTGTGGCCCCTTTATCCCAGAAACAACCACAGTTATGCAAACGTCACAGTCCAAACAACACTTACCACATCACATATATTTTATCCGTGTGGGCCCACAAGCCAACTGGGCCCACGCAACCCATTTCGGTCCAACGAGGCCCAGAATAGCCCAAGACCACGAGAACGCTCGTGATGGCCTTTACAGACTAACGCCCATGTTCATGGGCTCGGTCCACCACACGTGCGATCGCATGCTCGTGTGGCATCATTCGCCGGTATTTTGGCTTTTCGGCATTTTATCGATCTATGACCAGAAGGAGTGCGGTTACACACCTGATCACGTAGAGTACTAAAAATTCCTGATCCCCAGAACCTATATTCAAACACAACATTCCGTTAATCACTTAACAAATAGTGTTAGAAAAACTCTTAACAACCACTTAACCGAGAGGTTGACTACCACTTGCCTTGACTAGATCGGTCGACTCTGATTAGCCGACTTGAGCCTGAGTTTGGTGCAGCCACCCTTCCGTAACCGGGCGGAAAGTCCCGAATAGCCGACACCGTACGCCTCTTAAACTTGGGAGTCGAGGCTATGAGCTCAATCTCAGCCGGCACCTTTGCAATCACTTTATTATTAGCACCTTGTTCACCAATCGGAAGTTCTAGGACCCGGAAGAATATACACATAAGAGAAAGGAGAAGAATGCCAATTCGGCAGAGAGAAAATATGAAGAAGAAAAGAGAAGTTTCTAGGGAGAATTTGGCACTTGGTATATGTGTTTCGGCAAAAGTGAACAGAATTGGGAGAGACCCGAATGGTCAAAAAATGTTGCACAAGATGCCACAAAGGGAGAGAGAGAAAGAGAGAAAAAAAAAAGAGAATCCCAAAACAGCAGAGAAGGAATTCGGCTTCTGCACTCTCACCTTATTGAAAAATGCACTAAATGGTTCCTCTACACGAATTTCCACAATCCGAGGGTATTTCTATAATTTTACAAATTGGGGGTATTTCGATAATTTCACAGATCGGGGTATTTCGATAATTTCACAATCCGAGGGTATTTCGGTAATTTTACAATCGGAGGTATTTTGATAATTTTGCAATCATGGGTATTTCGGTAATTTTACAATCGGAAGGTATTTCGGTAATTTCACAAATTCGGGGTATTTTTGGTAATTTCACAAATCGAGGGTATCAGTAACCTAACAGAAGGTCCACCGTCGCCTCGAGCGACTTAAGTAACCTAAACAGTAGCAACGGTGTAAATGGGCCTGAGGCCCATTACTCGGCCCAAGTCGGCCCACACACTCGTGTGGCCCCTTTATCCCAGAAACAACCACAGTTATGCAAACGTCACAGTCCAAACAACACTTACCACATCACATACATTTTATCCGTGAGGGCCCACAAGCCAACTGGGCCCATGCAACCCATTTCGGTCCAACGAGGCCCAGAATAGCCCAAGACCACGAGAGCGCTCGTGGTGGCCTCTACAGACTAACGCCCATGTTCGTGGGCTCAGACCACCACACATGCAATTGTACGCTCGTGTGGAATCATTCGCCGGTACTTTGACTTTTCGGCATTTTGTCGATCTATGACCAAAAGGAGTGCGGTTACACACTTGATCACGTAGAGTACTAAAAATTCCTGATCCCCAAAACTTATATTCAAACATAACATTCCGTTAATCACTTAACAAATAGTTTTAGAAAAACTCTTAACAAACATTTATTCGAGAGGTCGACTACCACTTGCGTTGACTTGATCGGTCGACTGAGACTAGCCGACTTGAACCAGAGTTTGGTACAGCCACCCTTCCGCAACCGGGCGGATAGTCCCGAATAGCCGACACCGCACGCCTCTTAAACTTGGGAATAGAGGCTACGCGCTCAATCTCAGCCGGCACCTTTTCCATCACTTTATTATTAGAACCCTGTTCACCCATCGGAAGTTCTAGGACCCGAAAGAACATACACATTGGAGAAAGGAGAAGAATGCCAATTCGATAGAGAGAAAATGTGAAGAAGAAAAGAAAAGTTTCAAGGGAGAATTCGGCACTTGGTATATGTGTTTCGACAAAAGTGAACGGAAAAGAGAGAGACCCGAATGGTAAAAAATGCTGCACGAGATGCCACAAAGAGAGAGAGAGAAATAAAGAAAATCCCAAAATAGTAGAAAAGGAATTCAGCTTCTACACTCTCACCTTGCCGAAAAATGCACCAGATGGTTCCCCTAGCTGAATTTGCACAATCCAAGGGTATTTTGGTAATTTTAAAAATTGGGGGTATTCCGGTAATTTCACAGATCGAGGGTATTTCAATAATTTTACAATTGGGGGTATTTCGGTAATTTTACAATCGGGGTATTTTGGTAATTTTACAATCTGAGGGTATTTCGATAATTTTACAATTTGAGGGTATTTCGGTAAATTTTCAAATTGGGGGTATTTCAAAAATTTCACAAATCGGGGTGTTTCGGTAATTTCAAAAATCGAGGGTATCAGCAACCCAACAGAAGGTCCACCATCGCCTCGAGCGACTTAAGTAACCTAAACAGTAGCAACGGTGTAAATGGCCCTAAGGCCCATTACTCGGCCCAAGTGGGCCCACACACTCGTGTGGCCCATTTAGCCTAGAAACAGCCACAGTTATGCAAACGTCACAGTCCAAACAACACTTACCACATCACATATATTTTATCTGTGTGGGCCCACAAGCCAACTGGGCCCACACAGCCCATTTCACCAACGAGGCCCAGAACAGCCAAGACCACGAGAGCGCTCGTGGTGGCCTCTACAGACTAACGCCCATTTTCGTGGGCTCGGTTCACCACACGTGCGATTGCACGCTCGTGTGGCATCATTCGCTGGTATTTCAGCTTTTCGGTATTTTATCGATCTACGACCAGAAGGAGTGCGGTTACACACCTGATAACGTAGAGTACTAAAAATTCTTGATCCCCAGAACCTATATTCAAACATAACATTCCGTTAATCACTTAACAAATAGTGTTAGAAAAAATCTTAACAACCACTTAACCGAGAGGTCGACTACCACTTGCCTTGACTATATCGGTCAACTCTGATTAGTCGACTCGAACCTGAGTTTGGTGCAGCCACCCTTCCGCAATCGAGCAGAAAGTCCCGAATAGCCGACACCGCACGCCTCTTAAACTTGGGAGTAGAGGCTACGCGCTCAATCTCAACCGGCACCTTTGCCATCAATTTATTATTAGCACCCTGTTCACGCATCGAAAGTTCTAGGACCCGAAAGAACATACACATAGGAGAAAGGAGAAGAATGCCAATTCGGCAGAGAGAAAATGTGAAGAAGAAAAGAGAAGTTTCAAGGGAGAATTCAGCACTTGGTATATGTGTTTCGGCAAAAGTGAACGAAAATGGGAGAGATCCGAATGGTCAAAAATGCTGCACGAAATGCCACAAAGAGAGAGAGTGAAAGAGAGAAAAAAAGAGAATTCCAAAACAGCAGAGAAGGAATTCGACTTCTACACTCTCACCTTGTCGAAAAATGCACCAAATGGTTCCCCTAGTCGAATTTGCACAATTCGAGGGTATTTCTGTAATTTTACAAATCAGGGGTATTTCGGTAATTTCACAGATCGGGGGTATTTTGGTAATTTCACAATCGAGGGTATTTCAATAATTTTACAATCGGGGGTATTTCGGTAATTTTATAATCGGGGGTATTTCGGTAATTTTACAATTCGAGGGTATTTCGATAATTTTACAATCTGAGGGTATTTCGGTAATTTTACAATCTAAGGGTATTTTGGTAATTTTACAAATTAAGGGTATTTCGGTAATTTCATAAATCGGGGGTATTTCAGAAATTTCACAACTCGGGGGTATTTTGGTAATTTCACAAATTGAGGGTATCAGCAACCCAACAGAAGGTCCACCGTCGCCTCAAGCGACTTAAGTAACCTAAACAGTAGCAATGGTGTAAGGCCCATTACTCGGCCCAAGTGGGCCCACACACTCGTGTGACCCCTTTAGCCCAGAAACAACCACAGTTATGCAAACGTCACAGTCCAAACAATACTTACCACATCACATACATTTTATCCGTGTGGGCCCATAAGCCAGCCCCAGGCCCCACAAAGCCCATTTCGGCCCAACGAGGCCCAGAATAGCCCAAGACCACGAGAGCGCTCGTGGTGGCCTCTACAGACTAACGCGCATGTTCGTGGGCTCGATCCACCACACGTGCGATCGCACGCTCGTGTGGCATCATTCGTCGGTATTTCAGCTTTTCGGCATTTTGTCGATCCAGGACCAGAAGGAGTGCGGTTACAAACCTGATCACGTAGAGTACTAAAAATTCCTGATCCGCAGAACCTATATTCAAACATAACTTTCCGTTAATCACTTAACAAATAGTGTTAGAAAAACTCTTAAAAACCACTTAACCGAGAGGTCGACTACCACTTGCCTTGACTATATTGGTCGACTCTGATTAGCCTGAGTTTGGTGCAGCCACCCTTCCGCAATCGAGCAGAAAGTCCCGAATAGCCGACACCGCATGCCTCTTAAACTTGGGAGTAGAGGCTACGCGCTCAATCTCAGCCGGCACCTTTGCCATCAATTTATTATTAGCACCCTGTTCACGCATCGAAAGTTCTAGGACCCGAAAGAACATACACATAGGAGAAAGGAGAAGAATGCCAATTCGGCAGAGAGAAAATGTGAAGAAGAAAAGAGAAGTTTCAAGGAGAATTTGGCACTTGGTATATGTGTTTCGACAAAAGTGAACGAAAATGGGAGAGACCAGAATGGTCAAAAATCTTTGAATGCCACAAAGAGAGAGAGAGAAAGAGAGAAAAAAGAGAATTCCAAAGCAGAGAGAAGGAATTCGACTTCTACACACTCACCTTGTCGAAAAATGCACCAAATGGTTCCCCTAGTCGAATTTGCACAATTCGAGGGTATTTCGTAATTTTACAAATCGGGGTATTTGGTAATTTCACGGATCGGGGTATTTTGGTAATTTCACAATTCGAGGGTATTTCAATAATTTTACAATCGGGGTATTTCGATAATTTTATAATCGGGGTATTTTGATAACTTTACAATTCGAGGGTATTTTGATAATTTTATAATCTAAGGGTATTTTAATTTTACAATCTAAGGGTATTTTGGTAATTTTACAAATTAAGGGTATTTCGGTAATTTCATAAATCGGGGGTATTTCAGAAATTTCACAACTCGGGGGTATTTTGGTAATTTCACAAATCGAGGGTATCAAACAACCCAACAGAAGGTCCACCGTCGCCTCGAGAGACTTAAGTAACCTAAGCAGTAGCAATGGTGTAAAAGGCCCATTACTCGGCCCAAGTGGGCCCACACACTCGTGTGACCCCTTTAGCCCAGAAACAACCACAGTTATGCAAACGTCACAGTCCAAACAATACTTACCACATCACATACATTTTATCCGTGTGGGCCCATAAGCCAACTGGGCCCACAAAGCCCATTTCGGCCCAACGAGGCCCAGAATAGCCCAAGACCACGAGAGCGCTCGTGGTGGCCTCTACAGACTAACGCCCATGTTCGTGGGCTCGATCCACCACACGTGCGATCGCACGCTCGTGTGCCATCATTCGTCGGTATTTCAGCTTTTCGGCATTTTGTCGATCCAGGACCAGAAGGAGTGCGGTTACAAACCTGATCACGTAGAGTACTAAAAATTCACGATCCGCGGAACCTATATTCAAACATAATATTCCGTTAATCACTTAACAAATAGTGTTAGAAAAACTCTTAACAACCACTTAGCCGAGAGGTTGACTACCACTTGCCTTGACTAGATTGGTCGACTCGATTAGCCGACTCGAAGCACGAGTTTGGTGCGACCACCCTTCCGCATAGCAGGGCAAAAAGTACCGAATAGCCGACACGCACGCCTCTTAAACTTGGGAGTAGAGGCTACACGCTCAATCTCGGTAGGCACCTTTGCCATCACTTTATTATTAGCACCTGTTCACCCATCGAAAGTTCTAGGACCAGAAAGAATATACACATAAGAGAAATGAGAAGAATGCCAATTCGTGAGAGAGAAAATGTGAAGAAGAAAAGAGAAGTTTCAAGGAGAATTTGGCACTTGGTATATGTGTTTCGACAAAAGTGAAGCGGAAATGGGAGAGACCCGAATGGTCAAAAATCTTTGAGATGCCCCAAGAGAGAGAGAGAGAAGAGAGAAAAAAGAAAATCCCAAAGCAAAGTGAGAGAAGAATTCGGCTTCTACACACTCACCTTGTCGAAAAATGCACCAAATGGTTCCCCTCTCGAATTTGCACAACTCGAGGGTATTTCGTAATTTTACAAATCAGGGTATTTCAGTAATTTCACAGATCGGGGTATCTCATTAATTTCACAATCTGAGAGCATTTTAATAATTTTACAATCGGAGCGTATTTCGATAATTTTACAATCGGGGTATTTTGATAACTTTACAATCGAGGGTATTTTGGTAATTCTATAATCTAAGGGTATTTCTGTAATTTTACAATAAGGGTATTTGGTAATTTTACAATCAGAAGGTATTTCGATAATTTACAAATCGAGGGTATTTTTGGTAATTTCACAAATCGAGGGTATCGAGTAACCTAACGAGAAGGTCCAGTCGCCGCCGAGAGACTTAAGTAACCTAAACAAGTAGCAGCGGTGTAAATGGGCACGAGGCCCATTACTCGACCCAAGTGGGCCCACACACTCGTGTGGCCCCTTTATCGAAACAACCACGGTTATGCAAGCGTCACAGTCCAAACAACACTTACCACATCACATATATTTTATCGTGTGGGCCCACAAGCCAATTGGGCCCACGCAACCCATTTCGGTCCAACGAGGCCCGAGAATAGCCCAAGACCACGAGCGCTCGTGGTGGCCTCTCTGGATTAACGCCCATGTTCATGGGCTCGAGTCCACCACACATGCATCGCATGCTCGTGTGGCATCATTCGCCGGTATTTTGACTTTTCGGCATTTTATCGATCTATGACGTAGGAGTGCGGTTACACACTTGATCACGTAGAGTACTAAAAATTCACGATCCCTAAAACTTATATTCAAACACAACATTCCGTTAATCACTTAACAAATAGTTTTAGAAAAACTCTTAACAAACATTTATTCGAGAGGTTGACTACCACTTGCCTTGACTTGATCGGTCGACTCTGAGACTAGCCGACTTGAACGAGTTTGGTGCGACCACCCTTCCCAGAATCGGGCGGAAAGTCCCGAATAGCCGACACCGCACGCCTCTTAAACTTGGGAGTAGAGGCTATGAGCTCAATCTCACCCGGCACCTTTTCCATCACTTTATTATTAGAACCTTGTTCACCCATCGGAAGTTCTAGGACCCAGAAAGAACATACACATTGGAGAAAGGAGAAGAATGCCAATTCGACAGAGAGAAAATATGAAGAAGAAAAGAGAAGTTTCAAGGAGAATTTGGCACTTGGTATATGTGTTTCGACAAAAGTGAGCGAAAAAGAGAGACAGAATGGTAAAAAAATGGGAGAGATGCCACAAGAGAGAGAGAAATAAAGAAAATCCCAAAATAGTAGAAAAGGAATTGGTTTCTACACTCTCACCTTCTTAGAAAAATGCACCGGATGGTTCCCCTATTTGAATTTGCACAATCCAAGGGTATTCGGTAATTTTAAAAATCGGGGTAATTTAATTTCACGGATCGAGGGATAATTTTACAATTGAAAGTATTTGGTAATTTTACAATCGAGGGAGGTATTTCAATAATTTTACAATTTGAGGTATTTAAGAATTTTTCAAATTGGGGTATTTCAAAAATTTCACAAAGGGTGTTTGTGTAATTTCAAAAATCGGGCCAACGAAGGTCCCATTATCGCCTCGGCGACTTAAGTAACCTAAGCAGTACAGCGGTGTAAATGGCCCTAAGGCCCATTATCCGCCTGCCACACACCGTGTGGCCCATTTAGCCTAGAAAGCGCCACACGATTATGCAAGCGTCACTTCCAAACAACACTTACATCACATATATTTTATCCGTGTGGGCCCACAAGCCAACCGGGCCCATGCAACCCATTCGGCCCAACGAGGCCCGAGCAGCCCAAGACCACGAGAGCGCTCGTGGTGGCCTCTGGACTAATGCCCATTTTCGTGGGCTCGGTTCACCACACATGCGATTTGCACTCGTGTGGCATCATTCGCCGGTATTTTTGACTTTTCGGCATTTTATCGATCTACGACCAGAAGGAGTGCGGTTACACACCTGATAACGTAGAGTACTAAAAATTCTTGATCCCCAGAACCTATATTCAAACATAACATTCCGTTAATCACTTAACAAATAGTGTTAGAAAAACTCTTAACAACCACTTAATCGAGAGGTCGACTACCACTTGCCTTGACTATATCGGTCGACTCTGATTAGTCGACTCGAACCTGAGTTTGGTGCAGCCACCCTTCCGCAATCGAGCAGAAAGTCCCGAATAGCCGACACCGCATGCCTCTTAAACTTGGGAGTAGAGGCTACGCGCTCAATCTCGTGGCACCTTTGCCATCAATTTATTATTAGCACCTGTTCACGCATCGAAAGTTCTAGGACCGAAAGAACATACACATTGGAGAAAGGAGAAGAATGCCAATTCGGCAGAGAGAAAATGTGAAGAAGAAAAGAGAAGTTTCAAGGAGAATTCGGCACTTGGTATATGTGTTTTGACAAAAGTGAACGAAAATGAGAGAGACCCGAATGGTCAAAAATGCTTGCACGAAATGCCACAAAGAGAGAGTGAGAGAGAAAAAAAGAGAATCCCAAACATAGTAGAGAAGGAATTCGACTTCTACACTCTCACCTTGTCGAAAAATGCACCAAATGGTTCCCCTAGTCGAATTTGCACAATTCGAAGGGTAATTTTACAAAATTTTATTTTGGTAATTTCACAGATCGGGGTATTTTGGTAATTTCACAATCGAGGGTATTTCAATAATTTTACAATTGGGGTATTTGGTAATTTTATAATCGGGGGTATTTTGGTAATTTTACAATTCGAGGGTATTTCAATAATTTTACAATTTGAGGTAATTTTACAATCTAAGGGTATTTTGGTAATTTTACAAATTGGGGGTATTTCGGTAATTTCATAAATCGGGGTATTTGAGAAATTTCACAACTTGGGGTATTTTGGTAATTTTACAAATCGAGGGTATCAACAACCCAACAGCGAAGGTCCACCATCGCCTCAAGCGACTTAAGTAACCTAAACAAGAGCAATGGTGTAAGGCCCATTAAGGCCCAAGTGGGCCAAGCCACACACTCGTGTGACCCATTTAGCCTAGAAACAACCACGGTTATGCAAACGTCACGGTCAAACAATACTTACCACATCACATACATTTTATCCGTGTGGGCCCATAAGCCAGCCCGGGCCCACAAAGCCCATTTCGCCCAACGAGGCCCCGAATAGCCAATACCACGAGAGCGCTCGTGGTGGCCTCTACAGACTAACGCCCATGTTCGTGGGCTCGATCCACCACACGTGCGATCGCACGCTCGTGTGGCATCATTCGTCGGTATTTCAGCTTTTCGGCATTTTGTCGATCCAGGACCAGAAGGAGTGCGGTTACAAACCTGATCACGTAGAGTACTAAAAATTCCTGATCCGCAGAACCTATATTCAAACATAACTTTCCGTTAATCACTTAACAAATAGTGTTAGAAAAACTCTTAACAACCACTTAACCGAGAGGTCGACTACCACTTGCCTTGACTATATTGGTCGACTCTGATTAGTCGACTCGAACCTGAGTTTGGTGCAGCCACCCTTCCGCAACCGGGCAAAAAGTACCGAATAGCCGACACGGCACGCCTCTTAAACTTGGGAGTAGAGGCTACACGCTCAATCTCAGCCGGCACCTTTGCCATCACTTTATTATTAGCACCCTGTTCACCCATCGAAAGTTCTAGGACCCGAAAGAACATACACATAAGAGAAATGAGAAGAATGCCAATTCGGCAGAGAGAAAATGTGAAGAAGAAAAGAGAAGTTTCAAGGGAGAATTCGGCACTTGGTATATGTGTTTCGGCAAAAGTGAACGGAAATGGGAGATACCCGAATGGTCAAAAATGCTGCACGAGATGCCGCAAAGAGAGAGAGAGAGAGAAAGATTAAAAAGAAAATCCCAAAATAGTAGAGAAGGAATTCGGCTTCTACACTCTCACCTTGTCAAAAAATGAACCAAATGGTTCCCCTAGCCGAATTTGCACAATTCGAGGGTATTTCTATAATTTTACAAATCGGGGGTATTTCGGTAATTTCACAGATCGGGGGTATTCAGGTAATTTCAAAATCTGAGGGTATTTCAATAATTTTACAATCGGGGGTATTTCGATAATTTTACAATTGGGGGTATTTTGATAATTTTACAATCTGAGGGTATTTCGGTAATTTTATAATCTAAGGGTATTTTGGAAATTTTACAAATTGTGGGTATTTCAGTAATTTCACAAATCAGGGGTATTTCGAAAAATACACAACTCGAGGGTATTTCGGTAATTTTCACAAATCGAGGGTATCAGCAACCCAACAGAAGGTCCTCCGTCGCCTCAAGCGACTTAAGTAACCTAAACAGTAGCAACGGTGTAAATGGGCCTGAGGCCCATTACTCGGCCCAGACACTCGTGTGACCTATTTAGCCCAGAAATAGCCACAGTTATGCAAACATCACAGTCCAAACAACAGTTACCACATCACATACATTTTATCCGTGAGGGCCCATAAGCCAACTGGGCCCAGAAAGCCCATTTCGGCCCAAAAGGCCCAGAACAGCCCAAGACCATGAGAGCGCTCGTGGTGGCCTCTACAGACTAACGCCCATGTTCGTGGGCTTAGTCCACCACACGTGCGATCGCACGCTCGTGTGGCATCATTCGCCGGTATTTTGGCTTTTCGGCATTTTTTCGATCTAGGACCAGAAGGAGTGCGGTTACAAACCTGATCACGTAGAGTACTAAAAATTCCTGATCCCCAGAACCTATATTCAAACATAACATTCCGTTAATCACTTAACAAATAGTGTTAGAAAAACTCTTAACAACCACTTAACCGAGAGGTCGACTACCACTTGCCTTGACTATATCGGTCGACTCTGATTAGTCGACTCGAACCTGAGTTTGGTGCAGCCACCCTTCTGCAACCGGGCAGAAAGTCCCAAATAGCCGACACTGCACGCCTCTTAAACTTGGGAGTAGAGGCTACGCGCTCAATCTCAGCCAGCATCTTTACCATCACTTTATTATTACCACCCTGTTCACCCATCAGAAGTTCTAGGACCCGAAAGAACATACACATAAGAGAAAGGAGAAGAATGCCAATTCGGCAGAGAGAAAATGTGAAGAAGAAAAGAGAAGTTTCAAGGGAGAATTCGGCACTTGGTATATGTGTCTCGGTAAAAGTGAACGAAAATGGGAGAGACCCGAATGGTCAAAAATGCTGCACGAGATGCCGCAAAGAGAGAGAGAGAAAGAGAGAGAAAAAAAGAAAATCCCAAAATAGTAGAGAAGGAATTCGGCTTCTACACCCTCACCTTGTCGAAAAATGCACCAAATGGTTCCCCTAGCCGAATTTGCACAATTCGAGGGTATTTCTATAATTTTACAAATCGAGGGTATTTCAGTAATTTCACATATCGGGGGTATTTCGGTAATTTCACAATCCGAGGGTATTTCAATAATTTTACAATCGGGGGTATTTCGGTAATTTTACAATCGGGGGTATTTTGATAATTTTACAATCTGAGGGTATTTTGGTAATGTTATAATCTAAGGGTATTTCGGTAATTTTACAAATTGTGGGTATTTCGGTAATTTCACAAATCGGGGGTATTTCGAAAATTTCACAACTCGGGGGTATTTCGGTAATTTTCAGAAATCGAGGGTATCAGCAACCCAACAGAAGGTCCACCGTCGCCTCAAGCGACTTAAGTAACCTAAACAGTAGCAACGGTGTAAATGGGCCTGAGGCCCATTACTCGGCCCAAGTGGGCACAAACACTCGTGTGACCCATTTAGCCCAGAAATAGCCACAGTTATGCAAACATCACAGTCCAAACAACAGTTACCACATCACATACATTTTATCCGTGAGGGCCCATAAGCCAACTGGGCCCACAAAGCCCATTTCGGCCCAACGAGGCCCAGAACAGCCCAAGACCACGAGAGCGCTTGTGGTGGCCTCTACAGACTAACGCCCATGTTCGTGGGCTCAGTCCACCACACGTACAATCGCACGCTCGTGTGACATAATTCGCCGGTATTTTGGCTTTTCGGCATTTTGTCGATCTATGACCAGAAGGAGTGCGGTTACACACCTGATCACGTAGAGTACTAAAAATTCCTGATCCCCAGAACCTATATTCAAACATAACATTCCATTAATCACTTAAAAAATAGTGTTAGAAAAACTCTTAACAACCACTTAACTGAGAGGTCGACTACCACTTGCCTTGACTAGATCGGTCGACTCTGATTAGCCGACTCGAACCTGAGTTTGGTGCAGCCACCCTTCCGCAACCGGGCGAAAAGTCCCGAATAGTCGACATCGCACGCCTCTTAAACTTGGGAGTAGAGGCTACGCGCTCAATCTCAGCCGGCACCTTTGCCATCACTTTATTATTAGCACCCTATTCACCCATCAGAAGTTCTAGGACCCGCAAGAACATACACATAGGAGAAAGGAGAAGAATGCCAATTCGGCAGAGAGAAAATGTGAAGAAGAAAAGAGAAGTTTCAAGGGAGAATTCGGCACTTGGTATATGTGTTTCGGTAAAACTGAACAGAAATGGGAGAGACCCGAATGGTCAAAAATGTTGCACGAGATGACATAAAGGGAGAGAGAGAAAGAGAGAAAAAAAAAAGAGAATCCCAAAACAGCAGAGAAGGAATTCGGCTTCTACACTCTCACCTTGTCGAAAAATGCACTAAATGGTTCCCTACACGAATTTGCACAATCCGAGGGTATTTCTGTAATTTTACAAATTGGGGGTATTTCGATAATTTCACAGATCAGGGGTATTTCAATAATTTCACAATTCGAGGGTATTTCGGTAATTTTACAATCGGGGGTATTTCGATAATTTTGCAATCAGGGGTATTTCGGTAATTTTACAATCCGAGGGTATTTTGGTAATTTCACAAATCGGGGGTATTTTAGTAATTTCACAAATTGAGGATATCAGTAACCTAACAGAAGGTCCACCGTCGCCTCGAGCGACTTAAGTAACCTAAACAGTAGCAACGGTGTAAATGGGCCTGAGGCCCATTACTCGGCCCAAGTGGGCCCACACACTCGTGTGACCCCTTTATCCCAGAAACAACCACAGTTATGCAAATGTCACAGTCCAAACAACACTTACCACATCACATACATTTTATCCGTGTGGGCCCACAAGGCAATTGGGCCCACACAGCCCATTTCGGCCCAACGAGGCCCAGAATAGCCCAAGACCACGAGAGCGCTCGTGGTGGCCTCTACAGACTAACGCCCATTTTCGTGGGCTCGATCCACCACACGTGCGATCGCACGCTCGTGTGGCATCATTCGCCGGTATTTCAGCTTTTTGGCATTTTGTCGATCTACGACCAGATGGAGTGCGGTTACACACCTGATCACGTAGAGTACTAAAAATTCCTGATCGCCAGAACCTATATTCAAACATAACATTTCGTTAATCACTTAACAAATAGTGTTAGAAAAACTCTTAATAACCACTTAACCGAGAGGTCGACTACCACTTGCCTTGACTAGATCGGTCGACTGTGATTAGCTGACTCGAACCAGAGTTTGGTGCAGCCACCCTTCTGCAACCGGGCGGAAAGTCCCGAATAGCCGACACCGCACTCCTGTTAAACTTAGGAGTAGAGGTTACGCGCTCAATCTCAGCCGGCACCTTTGCCATCACTTTATTATTAGCACCCTGTTCACCCATCGGAAGTTCTAGGACCCGAAAGAGCATACACATAGGAGAAAGGAGAAGAATGCCAATTCGGCAGAGAGAAAATGTGAAGAAGAAAAGAGAAGTTTCAAGGGAGAATTCGGCACTTGGTATATGTGTTTCGACAAAAGTGAACGGGAAATTGGAGAGACCCGAATGGTCAAAAATGCTGCACGAAATGCCACAAAGAGAGAGAGAGAGAGAATGAGAGAGAGAGAGAGAGAGAGCGAGAGAGAGAGAGAGAGAGAGAGAAAAGAGAATCCCAAAACAACAGAGAAGGGATTCGACTTCTACACTCTCACCTTTCCGAAAAATGCACCAAATGGTTCCCCTAGCCGAATTTGCACATAGAAGTTGCACAATTCGGCTACAACACTCCTCTCCTCCAAATCCCTTGAAAATCTCCTCAAATCTCTCAGCACCCCTAATTTGAACCACTTTCAAACTCCTCCAAATCTTTATCCCATGAATCACTCCCTCAAGACCAATTCCACAACCTCATGAGCAGAATCCCACTACAACACAACCACTAGGCGTCACAACTGCAAAATAAAACCTCCCTTGCGTATCCCAAGACTTGAACCTCAGACCTCTTGCCACCTATAACGCCACCTTGCCACTAGGCCACAAGCTCCTCTTGTGTCACCTTTTACCACATTTTATTCTTAAATCCTACTTACTTACTCCTAGGGTTTTATTCACCTACAACCAAATTTTTTGCTAAGGCCCAGGTTTGAACCCAAGACTTCCCAGACATCCCCAAACACTCCAAACTCATTTAACCATCAAAGCAAACAATCAATTGTGTCATTTCCTAGCTCACATGAACTTTTATGCACAGTTTCCTAACTGTTCCCTTGCTCAAGGCCCAATACTTCTAGGCCCAAATTATGGGGCGTTACATTTTCCTTGGGTTCAGCTAAATGCAATGTCAGTCTAGGTGATTCCATCTATGTTTTTATATTCTGGGAGTTATTCGCTCTGATGCTCAATATAAGACATCTTCTCAATTGGGCTTGGTAGATTACATATTAGTCTTTTAACCAGATAGTTGATTTTTGATTGGACTTAGGTTTGTCTATTAATATAAGCTGTCTTTCCATATTACGATTGACCACGTATACCGCTTAGTATTAGTTTGAACAGTAGACGACCAGTGAGCCAAAAATTTGCTTATATTTTGCTTTGCATCAAAAAACACATGAGGACATTATACAAAGTATATTGATGTAATCCATGAATGATTTTATTAACCAACCTGTTCAAAAAATTACAAGTGCACATAGACGAAAATACTATACTTAGGGTACCAGATCCAACAGTCACATCATCATCACTTTTAGGAAACCAGATAAGATAGTGATGTTAGCAGTATTTTCGAATAGTGATGATGATGTGATTGTTGGATCTAGTGCCCAAATTGTAGTATTTTCATCCATGTACAATTGTAATTTTTTCGAATAGATTGATTAATAAAATATTTAATAGATTACGTTAATATACTTTTATAATGTTCTCATGTGTTTTTGGCATGCTAAACAAAATAGAAACAAATATCAGCTCATTAGTTGTCTGATGCTTAACTAATACTAAGCATATTACATGGTCAGATCGTAATAAGAAAAGACAACTTATATTAGTAGATGAATCTAAACATGTTTTTAGTCTAATCAGAAATAAGCAAACCGGTTGAAACATTAATATACCGTTTATTAAATCCAATTTGGGAGATGTCTTGTCATAGGCATCGGAGTTGATGACTCCTACAAGATAGCAATATAGATGTGATTGGCTGGATTGATAGTACATCAGATTAGACCCAAGAAGAATAGATCTTAAATCCGTCTATGGATTTATTTACTTGTGGTGTCCGAAGTGTGGCATACCTTAATCTTGAATGGACTATGTATGCGTGACTCGTATACTTTGATGTAAGTAAAAGCTTGAGTTCTAATAGGTATGAACCGAAAGCTAGGGCATTGGGTATAAGATATGCAGTATGCACAGTAGGGAATTTATAGCCTAAGACATGAGTAAATGATATCCTCTTATTGACATTACATGATAGATAAAAAGTAAACATGGTCATGGCTCGTTTGTCTTTGTGATGAATGACTTAATTACTATTAGATGATAATTGACTTTTCATGAAGGAAGATCTAATGGTTATCAATGAAATAAAATATGATCATACTGGGGGAGTGGATTTATCACAAAAAGATTAATGATATCCTATGAGAGTAGCACACTTATGACAAGGTCATTAGATGAGTATTGATCGAGTTGCTTTCATAATAGTATGCCATTAGGTAGAGGTTAGTCATTATATTATAGTGGAATGGTTTTATGACTAAATAAGTTCATAACTAATAGATGAAAAGTTGGAATTTAATTGTACATAATTTGAGCTCTAATCACATATGTATAATCAGTTCCTCATCTAGCTCGTGAAATATAAAATGAATTTATGTTGAATCAAATGAATAGAAATTGATAGAAATGGTAAAGTTGGAGAAATGAGAAGCATTCAGAAATGAATGTGATTTTTTCATTAAATGGAAATGACTTGGAAAATTAATTTATGACTTTTTGAATTATTAATTAATTAATTAGTTGAAAGTTTGAAAATGGATTAAATTAATTGGTTATAATGAATCTGTTGAATGTAGAAATATTAGATATATTTTCTCATATATTTTTTTTACAGTAAAGTTGTCATGATTTTAAATAAATTAGAATTGGGTTGAGAAAATTATATAATTTGAGAAGTTTATTTATTTCTTTAAATTAATATATGATATTTGTTTTAGAAATTAGAAAAAAATATTTATTGGGTTGGATTGAATTATAAAGTGCTGGGCTAAAAAGTCCAGGAAACATTTATAATTATAGCCGATGCGGGAGAGGCCCAAAAGCCCTTGATGCTAATGCATGGGACGATAAACCCTAGCATATTTAATTAGGATTGCTCCCCCTCTCTTTCTTAGTTGGAGTAAGATTTTTTTTCTATTAAAAAAGACTTTTACTAATTCAACAAAGGTTTCATTTCTCTTTATAAATAGATGGCACCTGTAGGGTTAAACACATACGATTTGGAGATATTGTTATTCTCCACGAAAGTCAGAAACAACAAGGGTCCGTCTAGCCAAAAACACAGGTGTGACATGTAAAAATTATTTCTATAAATATAAAAAACAGGCTCAGTTTTCAAAATTTTAATTTTTCGTTGTGCAAGAAAATCATTTTCGAACCACATTTTTTCTAACATAGTGATGTTATCGCGCACGCATCGCTACTTTTGGCACATCACTATTTGTAACTTTTAATTGATAATATGTGGATAGATCAATCTTGAAGAAGATTGATGCACCTTTCAACTGATTAATCAAATTGTCGATACACGACAATGGATATCTGTTGTTGATATTAAGCTTATTTGACCACTGGTAATCAGTACAGAGCTGTATCGATCCATCTTTATTTTTAATAAAGAGCACCGGGGCACCACAAGGTGATGTACTAGGACGTATAAAACCACAATCTAGAAGATCTTGTAATTGAATTTTCAGCTCTTTTTTCTCCATTGGCGTCATATGGTATGGAGGAATAGATACTGGAGTTGTACTCAGGTAAACCTTAATTGCAATTCGAATATTACAATCCTGAGGTAATCTTGATAATTCTTCTGGAAAAACATCAGGGAACTCATATATTGTTCAGATCTGGTCCATCTTGCTTTCGTTCAAGTTCGAGTTAATAACATAGGCTAGATATGCTTCACAATTTTGATTCAGAAGATTATTAGTTCTAGTCGATAAAATAATAGGGGTAGAATCACTTGATTTTATGCTTTTAATGCCAATGATTTGTAACAACCCAAACCCGGCCCAAACACTATGGCCGAATCCGAGTTGCTACAGTGGAAAAGATTGTTGGAAAACCTTACTTAGAATTTATTTAAAAGTTAATTCAACCAAGTTATTATAGAATATCGAATGTGCCCGATGGCACGATAAAACATTTTCGTGTTAATTTAAGAAAAACATGTGATTTTAATTTAATTTTAATAATATAGTTTAAAACAAAGTATCCAACATATGAGAAATAACAAAAGTAAAGTATATGGAGGCCTTATTACATCCAAAATAAAAATAAACCAATAATAAAATAAAATAGCTAAGTTTAAAGTTCAATTTATTCAAGTCCACTGCATGGCCACCTCGAGTCCACCCGGCTCCATATCCGCGATCTATGCATCACCTGAAAAATTAAGGAGAAGGTGAGTCACCAAGACTCAGTATGTAACCCTTCCCCCGTTTTAAAAACATTTCCATACACAACATATAACAATTAATATGCAGAATATTATGTACCCCCAACCTAGCCAACCAAACGCCATTTGTCTACCCTTTTGTGGTACCAAACCACTTGGTGGTGCCAAACCACCGGTGACATATAGTCACGATGTGTTACCAAAACACTGGTGTCCGTAGACACGAATCGATTGATGGGGCCAACCCATCGTGTGATACCAAATCACTGGCAGACGATCCCATATCTCAAGTGGGGCCAACCCACGGTGGTGTTAACCACAGGGACGAGTCGCTATGAGGTACCAAACCTGCGGAGGTACCAAACCTCACGGTGACCGTAGTCACGGTGTGTTACCAAAACACTTGGTGCCGTCGGCACGAACATTCTTGCCCCTCCTCTCATCAACCCGTATCAAATAATCACGATATTCATGCCATCATATTTTCAATCATATATAACAAATTTATCATTAGTCATAAACAACACCTCATGCTTTCCAAAAGCATCATAAAAATCACATAATCAATCGGGACTTACCGGATCCTTGCTTATACCATTCATGGTATTAAACCCAAATCTACATAGATCGAGGTTAGCACACACAACGGTTCTATTACAATTAGTTAATTATAAGTGTGTATGTACACACTGTCACCACCGAATCGTCTAAATCTCGAAAAGAGATGTTGGTCACCTGATTCTCTCTGCACCTATATTCGGCCAACATAGGATTAGTACTATGGCCTACTCGGCCAAACCAAATATTTAAAAGGGTTCTCCTTTTGAACCCGAATCCTTACCCGAGTGCCTTTAAATAATTACTCCAAGCGTGCTCGCTTCCCTAATAATCGACAACCTTATGTTAGTAATCTTGGCTTAATCACTAACTAAATAACTTGCTCAAATTAGATCTTACCTACTCGCTTTGAATACTAGCTTGACACCGAATCACGAATCGTTCACAAACTATAATCAGTCATTGAACAATGTCAATCGCCTTCGCTTTTAATCACTTAAAATAATAATCCATTAACAATAGGCCCTTACCACCACTTACCAACGTCGACAATTAACAAATGAAGGCTTGATTGAAATATCCACGAGTACCTTCACTAATCGATTGCCACAAGAAATCCACGAGAACACCTCTGTCTTCACGATATTCGCCACAAGGAATCTTAATAGGGGAAGGAGATTTCGGCAACAAGGGTGGAGGTTATTTGGCTATGAGAGATAGGAAAAATATAGGGATTAGGTTTAAGAAGAAAAGAAATAGATGAGATTTGGAAGTGTGGAGAATTCGGCAAAAGACTAAGAAAAGAGAATGGTTTTCGGGGAATGAAAAAGAATTGAAAAAAATGGAATATTGGGAAGGGTAAAATTCGGCTATGCATCAAATGAAGAAAAAAAAATAAGATGGCACATAGGTGCTTTTATAGGCATTCGGCACCCCCCCTTTTGAGCTTGCCGTCCACTTCTCCTTGAAGTGTTTAAAAATTCACTCACTACCTAAAATAATTCTAGGCCACTCATTTGAAGCAATTCAAATTGAATTTGAATACTTAATAATAATAATCAAATAATAATTCCATTTAATCCTATTTGTTTATCACCTCTTCAAGATAACAATAAAATAAATTAATATTATCCACCCCACTCCAGCCGAATTTGAGAGTCCAAATTGAATCCATTCACGCCAGCAGCATAAAAATAAAATGAAACAAATAAAAACTCAAAGTGCAGCCCCTGGGGTTCGAACAGCGTCCCAAGCAAAAGCAAGCACCTTTAAGCGCCCAACCAACTCTTCCAGCCCGCCTTTCATGCCATAAAGCCCCCTTATTTATTTTTAAATCCTGCCTTCTTGACCCATCACCACATAACAAAATAAAAATGCCAAAATGCCACTCTGTGCCCTCGAAACCGCGCCCTCTCCCTCCGGGCGTCTAAGTGACGCACGCTAGCCACTCCGCCAATTGGACTTTCATGTCCACCAAGCCACACCATTAATTTTTAAGGCATACTTAGCCCGGTCCCTTGACGAACAAAAATAAAACAAAATTGCTGCCCCAAAGCTCGAACCACTGCTCCCCTAGGCGTCACCTTCCAAAGCCCCCAAGCAGCGCCTCCACGCCACTTTGCGGATCCTTTCTTGCGTTTTAAACTCCCCAATTTATTTTTAAGGCCTTCCCGCCCTATTTCCCCTTTATACCCTAAAAATCAAAAATTTTCCAAAGCCTTTCCCTTTCATCCAAGCATTCTTAGAACCTCTAAAACTCATCCAAGCACTCCCAAAACCTACTAACACTTGATTTATACCCAATATGCACACAAATTTCTAAACCAGTGGTGTTACAATTCTACCCCCTTAAAAATAATTTCGTCCTCGAAATTACTTATTATCGTTCAATCGTGCATCCTTAACTCGTCATCCTACGTTACTGCTGCGCACTCTGATCTTAAAGAACTATCATACTTTCTACACATTCCCTACGTTCATAATCCAGGTTCCATGCTCTTTACTAGCAATCATAAGAATGAACTAACGTAACCATAACCAAGACAATTGAGGGTATTCCAAAAATAAGAAACTTACCCGTTGTCATGTCTGGCACATCTTCCTCCTCACGACAGCCAACTGCATAAACCAACCTTGGTTGCCTCGCCTCTGCACCTTCATCACCTCGGCCACGCCCGTTACCATTTGCATTACTTCTAGCTGCACCTCGACCCCTCTGTGGTGGTCCTTCATTTCTAACCTGCGCACGGTTCTGACCCTCTGGTTGGTTCCTAGCTAGCTTTCGAGGACAATCCCTTACACGGTGATCGAATGACCCACATTCAAAGCACCCTTTACTTCCAGCCAAACATTCTCCTGAATGGGGTTTCCCGCATCTAACACACTGAGGTGGCCAGCGAAAGGAGCTTTGTGGTTCTTTTACGATTCCCAAATCTAGCCCTCTTTTCCACATTACTGCCCGATCCAGGCGATCCAAAGCCTCTCTTCTGGTTGTTCCTATCATGCTTCTGTCTTACGGTCTCCTTGATCCCTTCGGCTACCTTAGCCTTTTCCACTAGAGACGAAAACTCACAAACCTGCTGTGGGGCAATCAGCAACCTCAAATCATCTCTAAGCCCGTCCTCAAAGCGGACACAGCGCTCATGTTCAGTAGCCACAATGCCTCGAGCATATCTACTCAGCCTTAAGAATTCCGCCTCATATTCTGACACTGACTTAGTTCCTTGCACTAACCCCAGAAAAGCTTTCCTCTGAGCATCAGTATAGCTGGTGCCCACATACTTCTTCTGAAAAGCAACTCTAAAATAGTCCCATGTAAGATCATCCGCCGTGGCACCATCTCGAACAGTGAGCCACCACTGATATGCTTCATCCTTCAGAAGCGACACGGCTCCTTTCAGCTTCTCCTCATTAGACAGGTCAAGATCGTCCATAATCCTTTCCGTAGATTCTAGCCAGTATTCCGCTGCACTGGGTGCTACGCCAGACACACCCCGGAATACCTCAGCTCCGTTAGACCGAATTCGCTCGGGAACAGATTTTCGAGCTCCTAAATTTCCACCATTGACCACAATCTCCGAACTCGCAATACTGACTTGCATCGCTGCCTCACCACCGGCCCGATCCCGCTCCTCGGCTCTAAAAGTAGGAGGTGGTGGCGGTGGTACTTCATTTTCAGAACCCGTGTCCGACCCGGAGCGGAGTTTCGACACGATCATCCTACCCCTACCGCGTCCACGGCGTCCACGACCTCTAGAACTCATTCTATCTACTGCGCTTTTAATCGATTAAGAAAAATTTTATGCATTAGCGTTTGTTCCACTTGATTAGTCGCGAAGGAATTTTATGAAAGAATTTTAATTAGAGATTCTTTCGAGCAAACAAGGTTTCAGATTTCCTATCCTAGTTCGCACAAAGAAGTTCATGCATCCATTCCTTAATACTTTCCATACCTATTCGCTCATCGGACATTTACGCCCATTTCTATCCGAGGGTATTTTTCGTCTTTTTCCTACTGAGGTATTTTCGTAATTTTCTCGGAACCAAAATATTTTCTTGATGATTTCCAAAGCTAAGTTGTTGAATATTTGTAAAATAGTTGAAATTTTTGAGCAATACCATTGAACTGATATTTTATGAACCGAGGGCATTTTAGTAATTTTACCCCTAAGGGCATTTACGTAATTTTCCACAATTAAGTTTTTCAAGAAAAAGCGTTGTAAAAATAATGTTCTCGGATTTGAAAAAAGTTATTGCACAAGTTTTGAAAACATTAGGGTTTGTTGTTTCATTCTTTTTTGAAAACATGGCTAATTCCCTTTTCGGGTTTTAATCATTGTGTTTAGCCTATGACCGAGCCCTCCTAGTTAGGGTGAACCAAAGCTACGCACCAGGCAGAATTCGAGTGAAGAGGAGGTGGGTCACGCGGACCGTTTAAATACCAAGCTCTCACCGAACCTTTCTAGACATGCGCACAGAGGTTACCACACCACTGAGCCCTCTGAGTTAGGGTGAACCGAAGCTACGCACCAGGTAGGATACCTGCGAAGAGGAGGTGAGTCACGAGGACTGCTTAAATACCAGGCTCTTACGGATCCAATCCTAGACATGCGTACAGGGGTTACCACACCCTAGCTCATTGACTAAGTCATAGGTTGGTTTAGTTCCTTAAATCTTATGCTTCGTTTGTGTGTTTGAGTAGCCTAATCCTAGGGTTCAAGTTCCTATAAGTCTATCTACGTTCCATGCCTCCTACCCTTCTACAGAATATAATTCACAAAGAGGTTTCGATGTACTTACCTGGGCGGATAGTTGCCGGAGACTCGGGCCATGCCGTTCAAAAACCCAAAACATTTCAAATCCCTTAATAAGGCCCACTAACCGTAAAACCAAACCTTTTTGGGCCTTGGGCCCCCACAGCCGAGCTTTGAACCGGGCTCTGATACCAATTTTGTAACAACCCAAACCCGGCCCAAACACTATGGCCGAATCCGAGTTGCTACAGTGGAAAAGATTGTTGGAAAACCTTACTTAGAATTTATTTAAAAGTTAATTCAACCAAGTTATTATAGAATATCGAATGTGCCCGATGGCACGATAAAATATTTTCGTGTTAATTTAAGAAAAACATGTGATTTTAATTTAATTTTAATAATATAGTTTAAAACAAAGTATCCAACATATGAGAAATAACAAAAAAGTAAAGTATATGGAGGCCTTATTACATCCAAAATAAAAATAAACCAATAATAAAATAAAATAGCTAAGTTTAAAGTTCAATTTATTCAAGTCCTTTGCATGGCCACCTCGAGTCCACCCGGCTCCATATCCGCGATCTATGCATCACCTGAAAAATTAAGGAGAAGGTGAGTCACCAAGACTCGAGATGTAACCCTTCCCCGTTTTAAAAACATTTCCATACACAACATATAACAATTAATATGCGAGAATATTATGTACCCCAACCTAGCCAACCAAACGCCATCTGTCTACCCCGTTGTGGTACCAAAACCACTGGTGGTGCCAAACCACTTGGTGACATATAGTCACGATGTGTTACCAAAACACTGGTGTCCGTAGACACGAATCGATTGATGGGGCCAACCCATCGTGTGATACCAAATCACTGGCAGACGATCCCATATCTCAAGTGGGGCCAACCCACGGTGGTGTTAACCACAGGGACGAGTCGCTATGAGGTACCAAACCTCTGGAGGTACCAAACCTCTGGTGACCGTAGTCACGCGTGTGTTACCAAAACACGGTGGTGTCGCCGTCGGCACGAACATTACTGCCCCCTCCTCTCATCAACCCGTATCAAATAATCACGATATTCATGCCATCATATTTTCAATCATATATAACAAATTTATCATTAGTCATAAACAACACCTCATGCTTTCCAAAAGCATCATAAAAATCACATAATCAATCGAGGACTTACCGGATCCTTGCTTATACCATTCATGGTATTAAACCCAAATCTACATAGATCGAGTTAGCACACACAATGATTCTATTACAATTAGTTAATTATAAGTGTGTATGTACACACTGTCTGTAGAATCGTCTAAATCCCGAAAAGAGATGTTGGTCACCACAGTTCTCTCTGCACCTATATTCGGCCAACATAGGATTAGTACTATGGCCTACTCGGCCAAACCAAATATTTAAAAGGGTTCTCCTTTTGAACCCGAATCCTTACCGAGTGCCTTTAAATAATTACTCCAAGCGTTCGCTTCCTAATAATCGGCAACCTTATGTTAGTAATCTTTGGCTTAATCACTAACTAAATAACTTGCTCAAATTAGATCTTACCTACTCGCTTTGAATACTAGCTTCAGCACCCGAATCACGAATCTGGTTCACAAACTATAATCAGTCATTGAACAATGTCAATCGCCTTCGGCTTTTAATCACTTAAAATAATAATCCATTAACAATAGGCCCTTACCACCACTTACCAACGTCGACAATTAACAAATGAAGGCTTGATTGAAATATCCCTGAGTACCTTCACTAATCGATTGCCACAAGAAATCCCGAGAACACCTCTGTCTTCCCGATATTCGCCACAAGGAATCTTAATAGGGGAAGGACATTTCGGCAACAAGGGTGGAGGTTATTTGGCTATGAGAGATAGGAAAAATATAGGGATTCCGGTTTAAGAAGAAAAGAAATAGATGAGATTTGGAAGTGTGGAGAATTCGACAAAAGACTAAGAAAAGAGAATGGTTTTCGGGGAATGAAAAGAATTGAAAAAAATGGAATATTGGGAAGGGTAAAATTCGGCTATGCATCAAATGAAGAAAAAAAAATAAGATGGCACATAGGTGCTTTTATAGGCATTCGGCACCCCCCCTTTTGAGCTTGCCGTCCACTTCTCCTTGAAGTGTTTAAAAATTCAC
Organism: Gossypium sturtianum; assembly: GCA_025698515.1. NCBI lineage: Eukaryota > Viridiplantae > Streptophyta > Magnoliopsida > Malvales > Malvaceae > Gossypium > Gossypium sturtianum. Next base: position 30,581,069 of record CM046943.1, on the reverse strand, counting down.
TCACTACCTAAAATAATTCTAGGCCACTCATTTGAAGCAATTCAAATTGAATTTGAATACTTAATAATAATAATCAAATAATAATTCCATTTAATCCTATTTGTTTATCACCTCTTCAAGATAACAATAAAATAAATTAATATTATCCACCCCACTCCAGCCGAATTTGAGAGTCCAAATTGAATCCATTCACGCCAGCAGCATAAAAATAAAATGAAACAAATAAAAACTCAAAGTGCAGCCCCTGGGGTTCGAACCAGCGTCCCCAAGCAGCGGCACCTTTAAGCGCCCCAACCAACTCTTCCAGCCCGCCTTTCATGCCATAAAGCCCCTTATTTATTTTTAAATCCTGCCTTCTTCAGCCCATCACCACATAACAAAATAAAAATGCCAAAATGCCGCTCCAGGCCCTCGAAACCACGCCCTCTCTCCCCTCCAGCGTCTAAGTGACGCACGCTAGCCACTCCGCCAATTGGACTTTCATGTCCACCAAGCCACACCATTAATTTTTAAGGCATACTTAGCCCAGTCCCTTGACGCACAAAAATAAAACAAAATTGCTGCCCCAGCAGCTCGAACCCTTGGTCCCCTAGGCGCCACCTTCCAAAGCCCCCAAGCAGCGCCTCCACGCCACTTTGCCAGATCCTTTCTTGCGTTTTAAACTCCCCCAATTTATTTTTAAGGCCTTCCTGCCCTATTTCCCCTTTATACCCTAAAAATCAAAAATTTTCCAAAGCCTTTCCCTTTCATCCAAGCATTCTTAGAACCTCTAAAACTCATCCAAGCACTCCCAAAAACCTACTAACACTTGATTTATACCCAATATGCACAGCCCCTAAACCAGGGTGTTACATGATTTCACCTTCTAGACTCTGAATAGAGAACTTATTTTTACAACGATTTAATATGACACCATGCTTAGTTAATAAGTCTATTCCAAGAATGTTAAATGGCATGATCAACAGATCAAATGGGAACGATCTATTCTGGATTTCTAACAGAAAACGCTTGCACACTTAACCAATGAGCATAGATTTCCCTAAAGGACTTGAAACAACCATTTCTAGGATTGACATTTCAGATTTCGATTTCCCCAATTTCAAGGAGCTAAAGTTAAAATATGAATGCGCAGAGTCAAGGTTAATTAAGGCATGAATGGGTGTAGAACATAAATGAACTATACTTGATACAATAGTAGCATTATCTTCCCTTTTAGTTCGAATCACAGAAGCTTGACTAGGAGCTCTAGCTTTAGAGTGTTGTGCTACCAAAATAGTTTCTCTCCTCTGACTAGCCTTCACAACTGTGCCACCACGGTTAACTTTTTGACCTCTAACTGTATGAACAGATCTCTGGGTGGTAGTAGGAACATCATTAACATTTTTTAGGCGATCACAGGCTAAATGCACTAAGGATTCGCATAAAAAACATGGTCTCATTTTTTTCCTACATTCACTTCTGTGCTTATTCCCACAATGCTCACATGTTGGAATGATCACGTTCTTCGTTAGACCCCTAGCACTGCTTACCAATACTGTTGACTGACTAGCCAAACTTTTTTCTATCTTGTTATCCCATAGAGTTGATCTCTATGATGTTCGAGACTCCTTAACTTTTTTAGAAAAGGGTTGCGAACTAGTTGTCCTAACCTTTTTTTTCCAAATTTTTGGAAGCACTCAGCTAAAGAAAGGTCAACACTTTTCAACCCTTCAAATTGACGAGTTGTAGCCATTAATGCAGTCTGTGAAACAACTCCTACTATTTTTTGAAAGAAACCCGCAATTGTGTGCAGTAAATCCTCATAACCTCCAACCTCACGACGAGGTTTATCAATTTTATTTTATTGGACACCGACTTGATTAGCATAGTGTATCTCGATCTCTGCTCGATTCTCATCTTTAACAATGTGATCATTGCTGTTGATTTCTTATTTAACAATATTTCTTGACTTTTTAGATATTTTCAGCTATAAAATAGAAAAATTCATAATCAGTATCCAAATCTTCACTCAAACTAGACTCAATCTTACATGCACCTCTAGATTCATTTTTTGAGCTTGATTTAGTCAAAGATTCGACTAAACTTGTAGCTTTGATACCACTAAATTAACATTCCCTACATGATCCATTCATCGGGTTTGAGCTACCGGATGCCACATTCATTGTCAGAGCAATTACAATTTTAATTTCAATATAGTTTTACAATTTATACTTGTAATTGTGAATAATACATCATTTCTAGGTCTGGTGCCCTTAGTGTAATATATTCATTTGTAAACTTGTAATTTTTTGAATAGATTGGTTAATAAAATATTTCATGGGTTACATTAATATACTTTGTATATTTTTCATCATGTGATTTTTTTAGGCAAAGTAAAATAGAAGCAAATATTGGCTCACTGGTTGTCTAATGTTTAAACTTGTAACAGCCCTATTTAGGTAAAATCGGAATAGTGGTTTCGGGACCACAAATCTGATTTTGGAAGAAAAAATTATTTTATATTAATTTATGGTCTATAGTATGATATTAATGTCGTATAAAAATTTCGTAAAGAAATTTCACCGATTACATGTTTAATTTGATAAAGGACCAAATTGCACAAAATGCAAAAGTTGAGTTCTAATAGCTAAAGGAATTAAATAGCTATAGAAATTTAAAGTGGAGGTCCTTATATGGTAAATAGACCATTTAAAAATGCTTAGTGGTTAACGATGATGATTCATCCATGGTAAATAAAATAAAGAAAATGATGAAATTGGAAAGTGAAAAAAATAAAAGATGATAATTAATTAAATAATGAAAATATCATTTTCATCGTCTTTCCCAAATTATTTCCATGGAAACCCTAGCTAAGAGAAAGTGAGCTCAAGCAAGCTTATTTTGATCAATTAGGTATATTTTCTTGTCTCGTTTTTAATGATTTTTATATTTTCGAGACCGTAACAGCTTAATTTAGCTATCTTGGGGACTAATTTGAAAAGTTATTAAATTACTAGGGTTTTTCCATGGACGAGTATGTTGAAATTTTGAAATTTATGTAGAAAATGAAATGTTGTTGATAGATAAACAACTTTTGTAAAGTGAATTTTGATGAAATTATGATTTTAGGACTAAATTGTAAAGTTGTAAAATTCATGGAACATTCTGAATTTTTATGAAATACATGGGCTGTAAATATTATATGAGAAATTTGGCTGGGCTTGGAATAAGGATTAAATTGCATGAATTTCATTTTCCGAGCCTAGGGATGAAATCGTCATTAATTAAAAGTTTAGGGGCAAAATGGTAATTTTGCCTAAGATGTGAATTGAATTGAAATGAACATGAATTAATGTTAAATTCATTCATATAGATTTGGATAGACCAAATTCAGAGTTAGAACGAGGAAAAGAGAATATGTCAAATTAGTAGATTTTACGTATACGAACATTTGTCGAGGTAAGTTCGTGTAACTAAATTATGTATATTAATATCTTAAATTGAATGTTGTATATATGTGAATTGTATAAATGTCTTATGTATGAAAATTAGTTACATATCTGATAATACCTGATAAACGTTAAATTCCGTTTGAATAAATGAAATTCGATGGATACAGGATTTCTTGAATTGGTTGTAGCCCTACATATGTTGCGGACACACCATAGCTGTTACGAGCAGTCTGTTATAAGACCTCTTGAGCTTCCTGTTACATGGTTCCTGCGAGCATCTTGATCTGTAGTGATCTTACATGTGTTGTGAACTACCACAGCTCTTTGTGAGCATCCTGTTTTATGATCGGTTGTGATCCTGCATATGTTGCAGACACAAACGCAACTCTTTGTGAGCATCCTGATATGGCTCGCTTGAACTTCCTGACATATGGCTATCTAGAGCTCCCGTTATATGGCTCTTTTTAAGCTTCCCTATAGGCTCTTCGTGAGCTTCCTGATTAAAAGTTCTTTGTGAACTTCCTGATTATGGCTCTTATGAGCTTCCTGTTATATAGCCTTGATAAGCTTCCTGATAGGCTCTTTGTGAGCTTCCTGATTAATGGCTCTTTGTGAGTTTCCTGTTATATGGCTCGAGAGAGTGCTTCCTGATTATGTACACTAATGAGTACCCCTGAATATGAATTGATAGATTACAGCTTGTACACTTTAAGTGTACTACATGTGTATCCATCGATATTTCAAATAAATTAAATGGGCAAAATCTGGACATGAGAAAATATAAGCATGAAATGAAATATTATTCGTATCTGTTTGAAATACATGAAAATGATGATATATGATATATGGAAGTATGAGATGATGATATATGAACATGGAATTTGTTGGATGAATATGTTCATCTATGATTGTAGATTTGTACACCTCGAGTGTACTTCTCGTGTTTTCATTGATATTTCAATTTATTTAATGGGCAAAATCCTGATATGAAATAATCTGAACTTGAGACGAAATATTAAAAAAAATGTACTTGAAATACATGGGTAAGATTTGTATATGTTATATGAATTCATTATGTGGAAAGTATATGTATATGGGAATTTGGTTATTATTGAGTCCATACATGTTTCTTGATGTTTATATGAGATAGTATGACTTAGAAACGAACTATTACCCGTATGTACATGAAGTACATGGAAGTGATATTACCTTATATAATGATGCATGAATTGGTTGTTACTGGAATGTGGAACTTGCTTGATGACTTTGTTCATCCATGATTAAGGACTATTATATGTGAATACTTGGCTAACATGATGAGGATATGTGTTTAGGGCTTGTGACCAAATTGGTTAATAGTGCCTTGCATGTTTATTTTGAACATAAATATATGGTAAGTTATTTACCATGTTATACGAACTTACTAAGCATTTCATGCTTACTCTGTTTTACTTTTCCCGTGTCTTATAGTAATTCAGAAGCTTGTTGGATTGGAAGCTAGGCAGAGATCACTCACACTATCCATCAGCCCATCTTGGTATATATGATAAATTAATCATGGTTATAATGGCATGTATAGGTTAATTAGCCAATGTTGGCATGTAAATGTTTGGGTTATAACTAGCCATTGGAATGGCTTGTGATGAACATGTTTTGATATGTATAAATGAGGCTATAACATGTTTGGTGTGTGCTTAAATGGTTGAATGATAGAAATCATGTTGGCATATTAATGATTAATTCTAGCATATTTGGTAAAATATGCATATAGGTGAATTTGATAAGTTAAGTAAGTTTTGTATGTTTGGTTACATGATGGTAAAGTGTTATTTGAGGTGCTTAAGAGCACATTGGGTGTATGTGATGTTATGTCATGCATGAGACTCGGTTTTGACTTGAATTAATTGTTTTAAAAATGGCTTGTCAATATGTTTAAAGTATTGGTGTAAGAGGAAGAAAAATTGGGTAAGAAATGTGGCTTGGAAAATAGCCTATTTTTGTCCATACGGGCAGAGAAATGGGCATGTCTCTCAGCCGTGTGTGACAGACAGCCTAGAATATGGGCGTGTGATATGGCCGTGTGTCCCCTGCATCTTTAAAATGTTAAAACAGAATGCTCAGGATTGATCACACGGCCTGACACACGGGCGTATGGCTTGGCCATGTGACCCCTGCACGTACACACGGTCTAGCACACGGGCGTGTGACTTGACCATGTGACCCAAGTCAGAGAGTTACACGACTTGAGACACGGGAGTGTCATTGGCCGTGTGAGCCACACGGCCTGACCACACGGACGTGTGACCTCTGCACCTAGGAAAATTTTTGAGATTTTGTGAAAAATTCTCTGAGTGTTCGGTTTAGTCCCGACTCGTTTCTAATGCATGTTTTGGACCTCGAGGGTTCGTATAAGGGACTTTATGTTTTATTTCTGACTTGAATACTGTATAAATGAAATATATGTTTTCTTGATCTATATATTCTGGTAATGCTTTGTAACCCTGTTCTGGCGACGGATACGGGTTAGGGGTGTTACATTTTTTGGTATCAGAGCTACGGTTTAGTTGATTCTCGGACTGGACGTAGCATATGTGAAGTCTAGAAATACATGACATTATATAACCTGTGATAGTGTGAGATCTCCCGACTCTGATGAGAATTGTTTTACTAATAGATAGAGATGCTTTCCAACCGAGCTAATTCTGATAATGTTGAAAGCGATACACAAGTATCTGAGTAAAAATGTTGCTTATGATGAGTAGAGACTCATAAAGGTATGAATAAATGGTCATAATGAACATGTTGATGATAAATGTCATGTTATACGCGTGTATATATGAAAGTCAAATTTTGAGGTTTTACGACCTCCACCCCCTTACCAGTACACTTTTGTACAAGGAAATTCACAAGATTTATATTGATTAAGTTCACAAGTGTAAAGCTGAAGAGTTCAGTGGTTGAATAATTAATAATGCAGTCAGAGCTGAGAATGAGTTAGTAAATAAAGATGGTTTTAAAAGATATATCAGATTATTTTGAAAATTTATTCGGAATACGTAATGTCACTGTTAAGGAATAAGTTATTCATGAGTAATTGACTTATTCAGATATGGTATCTATAGAATGGATTAACTAGAAATTTCTTCTAGATTGGTTCCTTTAGTGAACTACATAATGTGAGATTATTGATGACTTTAGTAGTCAGTGGAATAGTGATAAAGTTGCAAATATATCTGAATACATCTGTTGTAATCGGGTATCTTATAGCGATCTCCTCTGGGTATTCTATATGTTCTGTTATTCTCAGAAACATATGTAATTGTTCATGTTCAGATGCGATACTTATCATATAAAAAGACAGGCTAATTATAACAACAGAAAAAATTATTGTAAGTCTAGTTGATTCATGAGCGGTATTGCTCTATTTTTCTTCGGTTTTCTAATCAATTATGTTTGAGAGAAGACTTGATGATAATATTCATATGATACTATTTTCTACTTCTATTGGTTGAAGCTCTGAATTGCAAATATGCAATTTATATTGTCTCTATCACAGCTGTTTCTACTGTATATGTACGATATTACTCTTCTAGATTTTCTCTGGGAAATCATCGATCTCTTTATTATCCAATATGGGTTTTATTTTCAAAAAATTCATATAACTTCACATTTTGGATTTCATTATCTTGGTATTCTTATCATTGTTATGGTCTAATCTTATCTATCAAACATGGTTTATCTGTGAAAGATATTCATTGGCCGAAGGTAACTACATTTATTACTGTTATAAATCCTGACTCGATCATGGGAGTTCAGTAATATGGATCTCCGATTAAAGAAGTTGTATTACTGCACTGGTTGTTATTGGGACTACTTTAAATTTTCCTCTTCTATTTGGAGACTATTGATGTTGAGGTATTGTTACATCTATACTGTTGAATCATCAGTCCTATTATGGTACTATGGTTTTTAATTTATCTGATGATTGTGGCTTCGGAATAATTCAAAGCTTCGGTGTTAATAATTGAAATAGCTTTATTATATAATTCCTTTTTAATTTTCGTGAAAGGGTTTTCTACGATAGCCACATCAATGATACAATTATTACAAAAAGATGTAAGATTTGAATGGTTTGATAAATGTCAGTAAACTTTTGACCAGATGAAAGCTCTGTTGATCGAAGCACCAGTTCTAGTTCAACCTGAATTGGGTAAGGAATTTATGATTTACAATGATTCATCATTAAATGGTTTAGACTGTGTTTTGATGCAGTAAGGCAAAGTAATAGCCTATGCTTCCTGACAGTTAAAATCTGTATGAAAAGAATTACCCAATACATGGTCTAGAATTTGCAACTATTATATTTGCACTAAAAATTTGCCGACATTATCTGTTTGGTGAAAAATACCATATTTTTATTAATCATAAAAGTTTAAATTATCTGATGTCGCAAAAAGATTTGAATTTGAGACAGCGTAGATGGCTTAAACAGTTGAAAGATTATGATTTGACAATTGAATATCACTCGGGAAAAGCAAATGTGGTTACAGATACTCTGAGTAGAAAGTCTTTGTTTGCCTTGCAAGTCATGGATATTTGATTATTATTGTCTGATAATGGCTCAATTTTAGCTGAGTTTAAAGTTAAACCGATGATTTTACAACGGATCTGTGAAGCTTAGAAAAATGGTAATGAATTGCAAGTTAAACAGGTACAGAGTAAGACAACTTTTGATTTAGAATTTCAGATTGAATTTGATGATTGTCTGTTATTCAGAGGTAGAGTCTGTGCACCGAAGAATTCAGAGCTTGTTGTAACGCGTAGGTTTGTGCAAGTGTACACAGTCGTTATCAAGTAATAGGTAAGTATCGAGTTATCGTATCCACAGGGATTGTATTTGTTTTAAATCACTTAATTGTAAAATTATATTAACAACTTGGTAAATAAAAACACAATATGATTGAGAAGTGATGATTAAAATTAAATATATTAAACTAAATGCAATGATCCCCAATGCAAATTATCCTAAATATGCAAACTATATGAATGAAATAGATTTTAACAAAATTAAACACAATTTGCAACAATTATAACATAAATAAACTAGGAAAATTACTTTAATTAAACTCAATTTATTATCAACATGCTTAATAACATTCGGGAAAACATTCCATGTGTAACACGCCAAACCCGGCCTAAATGTTATGGCCGAATCTGGCGGTATCACATTGAAGTGTTTTTCGAAAACATAGTTTCATGGAAAATCCATTCTATTATTAAATCTCGTTTATGAATCTTAACAGAAATCTAGGGAATCTTGTTCTTTTAAAACTCAAGTTGTTTTTAGAAAAACATTGATCATATCAGTTTGTTACTAAACTTTAAAACCATGTTTGATGCGGAAGCTTTTATAGTATGTTACGAAACGTGGTGTTTTGGAAAACAATTATATTTTGAAAAAAAAACCGCGTCCTACTACTTCTCAGATGTGAGTTGAAATAAATAAAATCCCCCAAATTAAAAGTTAAAATTTAAAGAGGCCTTATTACAAAACAAATACCCAAATTAAAATTATTGGAAATAAAACTCAAATATAAAAACAGGTGCGGTTGTGTGGCCACCTCCAAATCCCTCGCAGCACCGATCCACCTAAGACTGGGGATTACCTGTACTGATAAACAGAGGGGTGAGTTTACGAAAACTCAATGTGTAACCCCATATAAGAAAAATGCCAATCATGCCATAGGCAAGTATAGCCTGGGCCTAAGCCCAAATCAATAACAGTTTAGTTCAATTGGGCCTTATCCCATTACGATGATCGATGTCGGGTGTGGCCTTAGCCCATAACTTGATGTGAATGCATCGGACATGCAATAAGAAATCCTACCCATCCAGCCTCTACACTCCACTCCGTCCAAAGACAACACTCCATGTGGGATAAAATCACCCACCCATCCCTACACTCCAAAAATTAGCACCGGTTTGCATGCACTAAATGATATTTGCGGCAAAGACAGTACGCCAAGATAGTACACTTACTCCAATCATAATTATCCCATCCCCATGCAACATATAATACATGTATGCAACATATATATCTTGGCATGCTCATATAAGTCATACATAACATAGCATACAGCCATTTTATAACATAGGGGAATAATTGTCATTTTACAACATAGGGGTATAACAGTCATTTTCTATCAGTTTGGGGTCTAGGTATACTTACCGACCCATCAGTAGGTCCACATTCATCTCGGGCGGCCCGTGCAACCTTTACAGTAAAATAGTGAAAATAGGCCCAAGGCCCATAATGCGGGCCCATGTGGGCCCACACGTCCGTGTGGCCCACATAGGCCAGAATTGGCCTCGGTCATGAAAATTACACAGTTTGGCCCAATTTTCTCCACACGTTCGTGTGGTTTACTCGTGTGGGGCCCACACGACCCATTTCGGCCCAATATGGCCCAAAACAGCCTAAGACCATGAAATCGCTCATAGTGGCCTCAACAGTCTAACGCCCACATTTTAGGCGTTCGGTTTACCACACGAGCGAGTGCACACTCGTGTAGCATCAGTTGTCATAATTTTTTGGCTTTGCTGGTTTACGATTTGGGCAGTGTTTACACACTTGGTTTCGATTCGTCACGAACAGTCGCTCAAGCACTCACCAACCTACATTTGGTCAATCAAACACCACCATCAGTCCTACTTTACGATTAACAAGAACCCAAAATCAAAAATCCTATCATAGAATAGCGTTGTGTTACCTTCAATCGAGCCACTGTGATTCCCACGAATTTTAGTCTCTAGCGATTGATTAGGAGTTCCCTGAATCCTTCCTTAACTGCCATACACTTGCCATCAGTTATCACTTAAGGCAGAAGAAGAAAGGGAATAATGATTCGTTTATAGAACTTACCGAAAGAGAGCAAGAGAACCGAATAGTGAAAGGATTCGACAATAGAACAGCCCTTCACCCTCGATTTAAAGCTGTCCAAAAATAGTTAAACAAATCCCAGTTTAGTAACTCAAAAGTCGACACTTCAAGTGCCATACTCACTTACCGAAAAGAAAGGAGCAAAGCCAATCGACAGAGGGGGAAAGAATGGTTTCGGTAGTGATCAGAACTGGAAATTGGCAGCACAACACTTGAGGGAGAGAAAGAAGATAATCGGTTTAGGGGAGAAGAGATTTCGGCAGAGGGAAAAGAAGAAAAAGAGAAAAGAGAAGAGAAAAAAAAGAAAAAAGGAAAAAGGAAAGAAGGTGTATTCGGCCACTAGAAGAACTACTTGAGAAAGGAAACAAGAATAGACACTTGAGGGAGGAAATATTCGGGCAGAGAAGGTTGTCAAAATAGTAAAAATGTGAGACAGAAGAATATGCCAAAATTCCTTACCGCATTCGGCCTCTGAAGAAAAAAGAGAAAAACACCAAAGGGAAAAACAAAATGAGGCATACCACTCTTGGCCGAATTCTTGAGTGCCTAGAGTCCACATTCGGCACAACATTCCCTCTCCCCTCATCCCTTGATTTTCTCCTAAAATCCCTCCTCAAACCTCTCCATCTGATCACACCTCCCCTCAACCACTCAATTTGAATTCCTCTCAACAACTTCAGTGTTTCAGTCAAACTCCATCTCCTTCCACGGCACAACAGAAAAATAAATACTCCCTTGCCTCTACCAAGATTCGAACCTCAGTCCTCGGGCCTAGGTAACACGCCACTTACCCCCTAGACCAGCAGGCTTTTTATGTCTTGTTATACACACAATAATTTAAAAGCCTACTAACTAGAGGCAAGGGTTTTATTCCCTAAAAATCAAAATTTTGCACAAGCCCAGGCTTGAACCCAGGACTTCTCAGACACTCCCCAACACACCCAAATCACTTAACCACTAAAGCAGACTAGTACTTTGTGTTGCAACCATAAAAAAAATTACCTAGATTTTGGGGCGTTACAGCTCTACCCCCTAAAAGAAAATTTTGGCCTCGAAATTTACCTGATCAAAACAGATCTGAGTCTTAAGCTCCACTAGCTCCTTCGGTGCCATTCTATAGGGAGCAGGGGACACCGGAGCTATATCTGGTAGGAGTTTAATCCCAAATTCAACTTCGCGGTTTGGAGGTAATCCAGTTAATTCATCGAAAAAACATCCAAAAAATCTTTGACTGTCCTGATGTCTTTAACAGATGAAACCTCAGAATCAAAAACATCAATTTAGGCTATATACGCCTCACAACCCTTACGAACCAACTTCTCGGCCTTCAGGGCAGAAATTACATTTGACAAATAATTCTGATGCTCCCCTATTACTACCACCTTATCACCCTCCACAGTTTTCAGTACCACCCGTTTAGTAGCACAATCCAAATTCACTTTGATGCTTAACCAGCCAATCCATGCCCAGAATTAAGTCAAATTCTCCAAATGGAAGTTCCATTAAATCCGCCAAAAAGATGGTTCCTTGAACCTCCAACGGTACATCTCTGAACAATTTGTTTACCTTAATTGACTGCCCTAAAGGACTGAACACAGTAACCTCACTCGCAGTGGTTTCTACCATTAAACCCAAAGTCTCAGACACTGAGCATGCTATATACGAATGCATAGACCCAACATCAATCAATGCAGTATAAGGTACTTTATGGATAAAGATCGTACCAGTAATAACATCTGGGGCTTCTCCGTCCTCTCGGTGGTGTGCAGCATAAACCAGAGCTGGCTGCCTCGCCTCAGCATGACCAGCACCTCCGCCCAGTGCCCCACGACCACAGCCCATACCATTTCCCTCTCTGGCCTAACCACGGCCTCTCGGTGGCTGCTGCTCACCTCTCGGCGGCTGAACAGTACCCCGATGTAACAACCCGAATATGACCCTAATCGGAATGGTGGTTTCGGGACCACGAATTCGAGTTAGAAAAATATTTTAATACTTTATTTGATATTTATGTTACGTGTTTGAGCATGTGTTAAAGTATCGTAGAATTATTTGTATGTTTGAGTGGCTAATTTAAGTGAAGGATTAAATTGAGTAAGTATGAAAATAGCTATTGTGGAATTTAGGGCCAAATTGAATGGTTTTCTTCTTACATGAGATTTAAGTTGCAATTTAGCCTTTAATTCCAAGTTAGTGGATGGCATTGACCATGGGTTATGATTAAATTATATTTTTATATATATTATTATGAGATAGTGGGATGATACCTAATAAACCATTATTAATTGATAAAAAGAAAAAGAAAGAAAACAAATTTTTTTTCTTCCCACTTGCTTCATCATCCTCACAAAAACAAAGAGAAAAGAGGAGAAACTTAAGCTTCCATAGTTTCGGTCATTGCATGTCTCTTTAAGGTGAGTAATTAAGCTTAGTTTTTGTAAATTCTTGCATTTTTGAGTTCATTTCCTTGAGTATTATTGAACCCATGTTAAAAATTTTGAGTTTGAGGCATGCTATAGATTCGGCCATTGATGAATAATTTTGATTTGCTATGCTTGATGGATGAATATTAAATATATGTTTGAAATCAATGTTTTGAGTAGGAAATTTAAATGAAATGGAGAATAGTGGTTTAAATTGTGTAAATAATTAGTTAAGGGTTTAAAATGCAATATAAATGAGTTATAGGGACTTGTATAGGGATGAAGAGTATTCGGCCCTTAAGGGGCTAATTCAAATTTTTCATATTTTGTGTTTTGTGCAAATAGGACTAAGTTAAAAAAAATTGTGAAATGTTGAGGGCAAATTGGTAATTTGTCCATTTAGGTGTTTAAGGATTTAATTGAATGGAAATACATTTGAATAAGTTTAATTTGGTATTTTATAGATCAAGGTCATAAGGAAACAGGATTGGATCGGGGAAAAACGAAACTGCACGAATAGCCGAGAAGCTCACATTCATCAATTTCCGAAGTAAGTTTATAAGCAATTGGTTTTAAATGAATAAGTATTAAATTGAAATGTACATTTTCAAATGAAATATTGTCTAAAGTCTTGATTGCCGAATGGATATGGCGATTTTTAAATGTGATTGCCGAATGTGATAGTATTATGGACATGTAATTATTTATACAAATTTCTTGGTTGGTTGAATTATATATAAAGGTATATAAATATTAACAATGTGATAGAGTATAGATTAAATATTTGTATTGGCCGAATGTATGTTTGGCCTAGGTATGAAATTTTGATATGTTTGGATTGGATAAATAATTATGGGTTGAGTAGTAGTTAATTGTGAAACATGAAATGAGTGATGGTGGTGATTGAATAAATAACTATGTGTTTAATTGAGTAAGGCCGAATGTGATGGTAAATTATAGGAAGAAAGATTCGGGTTGAATGTGTGTATTTATGTATGTTCATATTTATAATATGTGAAATTATATGTTATGTTTAAGTGGAGGTTTGTTAATGAGCACTGTGTGTGCGGAAATGTTAAGTAACGGCTCTATGTGAGCGATACGTTACGGGAAGTTGGCATTGTGTGTGCGGAAATGTTAAGTAACAGCTCTATGTGAGCGATACGTTACGGGAAGTTGGCACTAAGTGTGCGGAAATGTTAAGTAACGACTCTATGTGAGCGATACGTTACGGGCTTTGTATTACGTGTGCGGGTTTTCGGATTTTCCTAAAAGACGAAAACACTTAATGGAGGTAAACAGCGATTGTCGTATGTATGTGGTATACGATAATTCATTCTTGGTGTAAAATGGGTAAGCTATTTTAGTATGGAAATTTATCATATGAATACTCGATTTTATTTGGAGACCAAATAGGTATGATATTGATCAATGATAACATATTATGTGTATGGATGTTGCAATCTAATCCATGTTTATGTTAAGTTAATTAGAAACTATTAAATTGCTTGTATATATATATATACTACCCTTTGCTTATAACTTACTAAGCTAAAATAGCTTACCGTTTGTGTATTTGTTTGCTCATGGTATAGATCTTTGGAGTGGTAGCTCGCATTCGGGAAATCCTTTTCGAAGTCAAGCGCACTATCATCTACTTTTGGTATCAATTTTAGCGTTAAACCTTAGAAATTATGGCATGTATAAGCTTGAATATTTTTGGTCTCTTTTGGGTTGAAATGTATATGAAAGCCATGCGAAAATGGCTAAATTTTGGTTGTTTTGAACTTATATGATTTCGGTCATGGTTAAAGCTTATTATAGATTTATATGTCATGAAGAGTGGTATTCAATGTTTGTTTATATGATATGATCTAAGAGTCTATATGGTTTTGAATGGTGATTGATAAATTTGGCATATGGTTATAAGTGTAACTAAGTGACTATGAATCATTGGTAAGAGTTGTATATTGTATATGTGTATGCTATCAATGGTACATGTTCAGCCTTGAAGGCATTAAAGGTTAAATAATAACGAAAAGAATGGTTAAAGTGAATGCATGAAATGGTTGAATGATTAGGTGTATAAGGTACAATGACGAATATGGCATGATATTGATGCTAATGAATTAGTTGCTTTGGTTATTATAATTATGGGTATGTGAAATGAGGTATGCCGTAGACAAAAGTGAAGCATATATGCATTAATGATATATGTTTAAATGTATTGATGATATTGGAAATGGAATAAATGGATAAGCATTATATGCATGTTCGGTATTTGTATATGAATGGTCAGTAAATAATACTTTACTATATGATTGTAATTAGTCCTTATTTGATGAAATGATATTATTTGTGTTGCATTAATAATTGATCTTATAAAGTGAATTATCTTGTGTGAGGTTTAGTAATGCCCGTAACCCTAATCCGGCAACGGAGATGGGTTTGGGGTGTTACACCCGACCTGTAACTTGCATCTGATACGGTGCTCTAATGATTCGCATCTCAAACATGCCCCAACCCTTTTCCAGCACTCGCCCTGGTGGCGTCTACCACAGCCAACACATGGCTGCGGTCCAGCAGCTGCATTAGGGGCCCCAACTCTGACCGGCCCATCCACTCTGGCCTTTTGCTTCGGCATCTGAACGAAACTTGAGGGCTCCGAATCCCTCTTATTCCTACCATTTTCTCTATTCTGACGCTCAGTACGCTTCACCACCTCGATGATCTTCACCTTATCCACTAGTGTGGCAAAATCTCGCTCCCTCTGTGGAGCTATCAAAACTCTCAGACTATCCCTGAGGCCGTCCTCGAAACTAACACACCGCTCATAGTCAGTTGCCACCATCCCACGTGCATAGTGGCTTAATCGCAAAAATTCAGCTTCATATTCAGCCATTGATTTATCCCTCAAAGTCAAATTTAGAAACTCCCTCCTTCGGGCATCCACATAACTAGCGCCCACATACTTCCCTCGGAAAGCAGTCTTGAAGAATTCCCATGTCAATCGGTCAGCCTGAGTACCCTCTTTAACTGTAAGCCACCACTGATAGGCTTCATCTCGCAGCAATGACACTGCACCTTTTAGTTTCTGTTCAGGGGTTCAGTCGAGGTCATCCATGATCCTTTCTGTGGCCTCAATCCAATATTCAGCCACGTTAGGGGCAACTCCAACAATACCCCTAAAATTCTCAGCCCCATTAGACCGGAGTCGTTCTGTGACTGACCCACAGCCTATAGTACCAGTATTGGGCCCAGCAACCCTCTCCAGAATTTGCAACTAAACTTAGGACAATGCGTCGTCCCCAGCTGCTCGATTGTGGGACCCAGTCTCAGTCACAGGTGAAGCCGGTGCCTCACTAACTTCAGCGTTAGGCATGTGGCCCTATGACGAAGACCCAGCTTGGACACCTCCTCGGCCTCCGCCCCGACCTCTTGTACCCCTTCCATGAGTACCTCTGGTGCTCATTATCTATTTGCGTATTATCTGAATTAATAGTTTTATGCAGATCAGTTTACAGTTTCAGTTATTTATTAGCAAAGTTTTATGCAAATCATCATCAGTAATTCAAAGTTCGTTTTCGTAGATCGTAGTCTTTCTACAGTCTTCAGTTCACACTAACTAGAGTGTTTCAGTACTGTTTTCTACCTACAGTAGTCTCAGTATTTCCTATTTATAGCATTTCAGTTTAAAACAAACAACAGTTTCAGAAGACTTACAGGATCGGCGTCGGAGACTCGGTGTACCACACATGCAGTAAAATATTTCAAAATACTTCCAAATCGTTTGAAATAGTTTTTTTTGAAAATTCCAAGTTTTAAAAAAACCCAAAAACTACAGCCGAGTTTTGCAACCTGGCTCTGATACCACTAAATGTAACACCCCAATCCCGGCCTAGACGTTATGGCCGAATCTGGCAGTATCACATTGAAGTGTTTTTCGAAAACATAGTTTCTTTAGAAAATCCATTCTATTATTAAATCTCGTTTCTGAATCTTAACAGAAATCTAGAGAATCTTGTTCTTTTAAAACTCAAGTTGTTTTTAGCAAAACATTGATCATATCAGTTTGTTACTAAACTTTAAAACCATGTTTGATGCGGAAGCTTTTATAGTATGTTAAGAAACGTGGTGTTTTGGAAAACAATTACCTTTTGAAAAAAAACCGCGTCCTACTACTTCTCAGATGTGAATTGGAATAAATAAAATCCCCCAAATGAAAAGTTAAAATTTAAAGAGGGCTTACTACAAAACAAATACCCAAATTAAAATTATTGGAAATAAAACTCAAATATAAAAGTAGGTGCGGTTGTGTGGCCACCTCCGAATCCCTCGTAGCACCGATCCGCCTAAGACTGGGGATTACCTGTACAGATAAACAGAGGGCTGAGTTTACAAAAACTCAGTGTGTAACCCCATATAAGAAAAATGCCAATCATGCCATAGGCAGCACGATCTGGGCCTAAGCCCAAATCAATATGATTCGATTCGATTCGATTCGGTTGGGCCTTAGCCCATTACAAGATCGAGATCGGTGTGGGCCTTAGCTGCGTAATAGTGACAAGATAGATTAGGCATGCAATCGTAAATCCTACCCGTCCGGCCTCTACACTCCACTCCGTCCAAAGACAACACTCTATGTGGGGATAAAATCACCCACCCATCCCTACACTCCAAAAATTAGCACCGATTGCGGCACTAAACAAGATTTGCAAGTAGAGAGCCGCCGATGACGATACACTTACTCCAATCATAATTATCCCATCCCCATGCAACATATCATACATGTATGCAACATAAATATCGTGGCATGCTAATATAAGTCATACATAAATAGCATACAATCATTTTAGAACATAGGGGCATTACAGTCATTTTACAACATAGGGGTATAACAGTCATTTTCTATCAGTTTGGGGTCTAGGTATACTTACCGGCCCATCAGTAGGTCCACAGTCATCTCGGGCGACCCGTGCAACCTTTACAGTAAAAAAGTGAAAATGGGCCCAAGGCCCATAATGCGGGCCTATGTGGGCCCACATGCCCGTGTGGCCCACATAGGCCAGAATTGGCCTCGGTCATGAAAATTACACAGTTTGGCCTAATTTTCTCCACACGTTCGTGTGGTTTACTCGTGTGGGGCCCACACGACCCTTTTCGGCCCAACATGGGCCAAAACGGCCTAAGACCATGAAATCGCTCATAGTGGCCTCAACAGTCTAACGCCCACATGTTAGGCGTTCGGTTTACCATGCGAGCGAGTGCACGCTCGTGTAGCATCAGTTGTCATAATTTTTCGGCTTTTGCCAGTTTACGATTTGGGCAGTTTTTACACACTTGGTTTCGATTCGTCACGAACAGTCGCTCAAGCACTCACCAACCTACATTTGGTAAATCAAACACCACCATCAGTCCTACTTTACGGTTAACAAGAACCCGAAATCAACAATCCTATCATAGAATAGCGTAGTGTTACCTTCAATCGAACCACTGTGATTCCCACGAATTTTAGTCTCTAGCGATTGATTAGTTCCCTGAATCCTTCCTTAACTGCCATACACTTGCCATCAGTTATCACTTAAGGCAGAAGAAGAAAGGGAATAATGATTCGTTTATAGAACTTACCGAAAGAGAGCAAGAGAACCGAATAGTGAAAGGATTTGGCAATAGCACAGCCCTTCACCCTCGATTTAAAGCTGTCCAAAAATAGTTAAACAAACCCCACTTTAGCAACTCAAAATCCGACAGTTCAGGTGCCATACTCACTTACCGAAAAGAAAGGAGCAAAGTCAATCGGCAGAGGGGGAAAGAATGGTTTTGGTAGTGATTAGAACTGGAAATCGGCAGCACAACACTTGAGGGAGAGAAAAAAGAGAATCGGTTTAGGGGAGAAGAGATTTCGGTAGAAGGAATAGAAGAAAAAGAGAAAAGAGAAGAGAAAAAAAAGAAAAAAAGAAAAAGGAAAAAAAGTGTATTCGGCCACTAGAAGAACTACTTGAGAAAGGAAACAAGAATAGGCACTTGAGGGAGGCAATATTCGGCCAAATAAGGTTGTCAAAATAGAAAAAATGTGAGACAGAAGAATATGCCAAAATTCCTTACCACATTCGGCCTCTGAAGCAAAAAGTGAAAAACACCAAAGGGAAAAACAAAATGAGGCATACCACTCTTGGCCGAATTCTTGAGTGCCCAAAGTCCACATTCGGCACAACATTCCCTCTCCCCTCATCCCTTGATTTTCTCCTAAAATCCCTCCTTAAACCTCTCCATCTGATCACACATCCCCTCAACCACTCAATTCGAATTCCTCTCAACCACTTCAGTGTTTCAGTCAAACTCCATCACCTCCCACGGCACAGCAGCAAAATAAATACTCCCTTGCCTTTACCAAGATTCAAACCTCAGTCCTCTGGCCTAGGTAACACGCCACTTACCCCCTAGACCAGCAGGCTTTTTATGTCTTGTTATACACACAATAATTAAAAAGCCTACTAACTAGAGGCAAGGGTTTTATTCCCTAAAAACTGAAATTTTGCACAAGCCCAGGCTTGAACCCAGGACTTTTCAGACACTCCCCAACACACCCAAATCACTTAACCACTGAAGCAGACCAGTACTTTGTGTTGCAACCATAAAAAAATAATTACCTAGATTTTGGGGCGTTACACCATGGCAACTCGATCTTTCATGAGTTTGGAAACCACATTAGGTCCTTTCAAAATCCTTTACTTAGTAAATTTGCATTTTACTGATCCTTATTTACTAAGGGTTTCTTAGCATTCATATGAGGTAACAGGGACGTGTTATGTTTGAAAAAGTTTAATCACACAAATCTGAAAACTATGCAGATAACAAAGCTTGGTTAGAGTTGTTATACAACCTACAATTTAATCGGGTTAGGATCTAAATTGTGCATGTACATTTCAATTATGTGTCCACTAGTCGTCGTCTGGTTAGGATCACTCAGCTAATTCAGGTGCATTTCAATCACGTATGAACAAAATATAGACTTGATTTTAATTGAAAACATGATCGATTGAGGCACAAACATTATAAGCATGAATCAAATAAATATTATTTAATCGAAGCAATCATCCTAGCTTAAATAAAATCAAGCTAACATTGTTGTAAACAAGAACAAAGAACACATAGCAAACATTTTCAGTTTAAATCAAAGAAAATAAAGATTAAACCTAAATCAAAGTGGCTATCACCGAAGACTCTGACCGACGAGGCTTCTTCGCTCCTTTGTTGATGGCTCTCCAAGGTGGCCGACCAAGGGCTCTTTAAGAGGCTTAATTACTAAAATCTCTATGAAGAGATGATGCTAGGCGTAGGGAACGGAAAATGCTAAAGAGAATTGAGAGAAAAAAGAGAATGATGAGGGATGAGGGATGATGGATGATGGTGAAATGAAGTCTTATTTATAGGTGAAGAGAGGAGAGTAGTTTGCTAAAAATAGAGAGGTTTAAGTCTCTTAAAGCTTCTTCAATGAGTGGCTGGCCATGATTAGTGGATTTTGAGTTGAATTTTGCTTGATTTTTAAGCAATCTAAATGCCATAACAACTCAGGATTGAGACTCGGTCAAATGTAAATCTTCGGGCAAATCTCCAATTTCTTCAACATTGCAAGGACCTTATGTAATTAAACCAAAAATTGGTTTATGTGGACAGCCATGTGCAGCCGAAATTGGGTTGACTTGGTCTTCAGTTTGGACGATTTTTGTAATCCAACAAAGCTATCAGACCTGTCCAAAATAAAACCCAAAATATTAATGAAATGTTTTAAAATGAATTATTAAATATAATTTTATATTTTATTATTTAATTTAATCATGCATGGCCCATTTTATGTCTTAAAAATATTATATGCTCAAATAAATATAAAATAAGCCATTTTATGCATGAAAACTATATAATAAAGCATAAAATCACATTTTAATAATTTCTATGTCCTAATTTCATATTTTCACATATTTCATTAATTTATTAAACAATTACTTAGTTTTAACAATGAATTTAAGTAAAAAGGTGATAAATTGCGTACGAAAAATCCTATATATTTTTCAGTTTACACATCCCCAAACTTATATCATTGCTTGTCCTGAGTAATGTTTATGCACAGCAAAAGGTCTTGCTAAGGCAAAATTGCTAACTGTGTAAGTAGCATCAATCTTTGTCCCATAATCATGCATTAATAACTTCATGTTCATAGATCTCCTTTATTAATAAGTAATTCATATGCAAACATTTTTAGAATTTTATACTAAGTTTCAAAATATGCCAACATGAATCATAGTTTGTATGTATGTCACAGCCACAGATAACATTATTCATTCAACATAATTTCTTATCATTCAAGCAAACAATCATAAGGATTATTTATGATCTTCATATGTTGAACTTAGTACTTCCTCTCCACTAATGTAGGTGACATAATCATCAAATCAATAGGTCTTTTAATAAGGTTGTAATGGGGCTCGGTTAAAGGTAGGTATTTTAAGAGATGAGACATTTCAGTTTCAAAATCTTAACCTTTAACTTTGTCTTGGATTTCTCGAAATACATCCTTTTTGTTTAAGTGAACCATTGGAACACCCCCATACTTATTTTGAACTCATGCTCATACATTTTTCTTTATGGAGATTGAGCAAACTTTTCTTCGCTCTTTCTTCGTCTTTTTTTTTAATCATGAGCACATACATCTTTTTGAAAATTTCCTCAAATGTTGATTACCAAGACAACTTTAGTTAAGATGGGTGCACAAAATTAGGATAACTTAAAAAGATGGTAATGTGGCTTATAATGTAGGTTCATTTTAATAAACAGGCCATTAAGGTCAAAATTATAGTTTTAAGGGTCTAATATCATAAGGTTGGCTCGAAAAGACTCAAACGATCTAAAGAAATAGTGCCTATATCATTTTAGATTTTTATGTCTCCTAGGATTTCGCCTCAAGAAAGTTACTAAGTCAATTCTAAAGATATAAACCTTCATGCATGTCTAATCTCAAGAGAAACTAAGTTTTCATGGCAAACATTACTAAGACTAAGATCATACAAGCATTCCATTCTTCATGATAACATATTTTCACTCAGATATAATCATCATTCATACTTGCATACAAACTATCTCATTAACAAAAAAAATGTCTCTAAACATTCATTTATTAAAACATACTTATGAAAGAAATGATTGAAACATACTTGAAAAATTTTAAAAAATTGAGCAATTTATTTGCCTTACCCCCCTTTAAAAAGAAGCAATGTCCTCATTGCAAGAACAAAGTAATGAATGAAAACTGAACACCAGGTAGGGTTGTAAAGAAAGAGAGGTGAGTCATTAAGACTGCTTAAATACCAAGTCTTTCCTAATAACCCAATCCTAGACATGTTCATTCCCATTACCACATCACTTAGTTTTTTTTTCTTTCTAAAGAAGTGTTAAGTTTATTCATGCTTGTTATGCTTTATTCTGTAGAAATTAAATCCTAATTATGAAAGAAATAAATTCCTAAAGACCTAAAAATAATTAAATAAATAACAAGACAAGAATCCCCCCTTTTATTTTTCTGACTCATTCCCCTTGTCTTTTTCAGCTCCATCTCCGCTTGCATAGTCAGTATCTTCCGTCCATGTCTCAAAGATAGCATCTGGGAACTCAGGAACAAAAGTATTAGAGATATTCTTAAAAGTATTTCGAATTGAGTCATCTCTAATTTTTGCATATTTCCAGTAAGTTTGTTGTTGATTGTGCATGAACTTGCACATATCCATCATAATTGAAAACTCTAATTTCTTTGAAGTACTTGCATAAGTCGGCATAGGAGTTGTAGATTCAGGTTCAACACTAAGCTTGACTGTTTCTTCTTCTGGCTCAACCTTTGGTTCAGAGTTTGCAGATCCTTCAGCTGGTTTAGGACTGTTCAGTTCCTTATCAAATTCTTCTTCTTCAGTGTCTGTAACTAAATTAGCTTCAGTTTCAGTTTCATTTGTTGACTCCTTGGTATCTTGCTCAGTTGGCTCTTCTTGCTTACCTTGATTCAGCTCATGCACCTTTTCTACTAACCTTTCAAGATCATGATTTGTAATGCACCCTTGAACATATTGCCCATTCATATTTGCTTGTGTTTTAACATTGGCCCTTAAGCAAAGTGAAGTGATTAATGATGGGAAATAAGTACTTCCTATCTTCTTTTTAGCACAATCATGAATCTCCTTGAGAATAATTTTCCCAACATTAATGGACTTTTCTGTCAAAATTGCATATAACAAGAGCATCCGTTCCATCGAGATGGTGGAACTATGTGAGATAGGCATAAAACTATAGCGAACGAAATAAAACCATACCTTTGCTACTGGTTTTAGGTATTCCCTTCGGCAAGAATGGCTCCCATCCTTTCTTATAATCCATTGGGATCCTGGATTTGTCACAACATCAAGCACTTGTTGAAGAAAATCCCAATTGATATTTTTCATCATAGGGTAATACTCATATTCTTCAACATCAGGTAAGTTAAACAAATCATTGATGGACTTAGAAGTAAGAGGTACCTTTTTCTTTCGAACGATGCCCTCAGTAGCATCTTGCATAGTCAAACTAGCATAGAATTCTCGAACTAGTTCATCATCGGGAAGTGAACGAGCATCGCAAAATCATTCCCACTTGAGAGCATTGATTTTCTTTCTAATCGGTATAGGAACAACCATCAAATCATGACTCTTCAAGTTAAAACCTTTTTTCGGCATAGGTTGATGCTTGAAAATTGAAGCAAATCTCTCTTTCACTTCTTCATCGATTATGAGTTTTCAGGAGTAGTCTTTGAAGATCTAGTTCTTTTACAAGACATGGTATCTTTTCTTGAGAATTTGGCAAAGTTTCTGCACAAGGGGGAAAAGAGAAATCGGCATGGTGAGTAAGGACTTGCTACGACGAAAATCTTGCAACGACAAGGATGGTCCGGAGACGACGAAAGCGTGAGACATCAATGGCGGTGTACGGCGGTGACAATAGCAATGTGTAGCAGCAACGTTGGTGCTTCAACAATCTTCTTGCGGCTGCAATAGGTGATTTGGGCAAAAAGGGAAGAGAAACTAGGGTTTCTTTCGGGATTTGAGGCTTAGCGGCACAAGAAGGAGATTTAGGGATTTTTAGGTTTAAGTAAATGCCTTTGAGGGATATGAAAAATAGAAGAATGAAAAGGAGTTTATATAGGGAAGAATTAGGGCAACATGGAGCGAAAATTTAGCTACATTAGGGTTACTTGGGCAGCAAGTAATGGGAGTGGTAGCAAAGTATGGAATTTTCCCTCCTTTTTGTTGTCTTGGGCCTCAAACTTAGACTGTATTTACAAACTTACTCAAGAAAAAAAAACTGATTAGTACTTGGGCCAAATTTGACCCCCTTTATTAACATAAAAATTTAAAACTTAAACAAAACAAATGAAACTTAAAAATTTTAAATCTTAATTAGAAAATTTCTTCATAACAAATTACATTAAATTAATTCCCAAGAAAGGTTGGAGGGGTCACAGCGGTCCCGCTTAAGTTCCAATCTCCTTAGACATAATTAATTAAATGTAATAAGTTAAGAAAATAAATTCTAATGATTTATTTATTTACAAAATGAGTTCATGAAAAATCAAGGGTCTGTTAATTTGAACGAGGATTCAACTCGCTCAACTTCACCATCCTAGTAGTGTTTGAGACGTTGACCATTAACTTTATATTTACATCCGTAATTGTCATATAATTCAATAGCTCCATAAGGATAAACTTGGTAAATGGTATAGGGTCCTTTCCATCGGGATTTAAGCTTCCCAGGAAATAACTTCAACCTTGAATTAAACAACAAAACCTTTTGACCTTCTTTAAATCGCGAGGTTGTATATGACTATCATGCCATCTCTTGATCTTTCTTTACACATTTTGGCATTCTCATAGGAACACAACCTCAGCTCTTCCAACTCATCAAGTTGTAACATCCTTCTCTCACCGGCTTGCTTAAGATCAAAGTTCAACTGCTTCAAAGCCCATTGAGCTCTATTCGCCAACTCTAATGGCAAATGACATGCCTTTCTAAAGACTAACCGATAAGGAGTCATTCCTAACGGTGTCTTAAATGCTGTTCGATAAGCCCATAATGCATCATCGAGCCTTCGAGACCAATCTTTTCTACTAGGGCATACTACCTTTTCAAGGATACCTTTGATTTCACGGTTCACTCTTTCAACTTGCCCATTAGACTGGGGGTGATAGGAAGTAGCAATCTTGTGCTTCACATCATATTTGTCAAGCAACCACTTAAGCCATTTGTTTACAAAGTGAGAACTTTCATCACTAATAATAACTCTTGGTGTCCCAAATCGTGTAAACACATGCTTATGTAGGAATCGCATTACTACCTTAGCATCATTTGTAGGGTATGCTTTAGCTTCAACCCACTTGGATACATAGTCCACAGCAACTAATATGTATTTGTTCCCATATGAAGAAGGAAACGAGCCTAAGAAGTCAATGCCCCATACGTCGAATAATTCAATCTCCAAAATTTTTGTCAAGGGCATCTCATTCCTCCTTGATATATTTCTGATCCTTTGGCATTTATCATAGTTCTTCACATAAGCATAAGCATCTTTAAATAATGTAGGCCAAAAGAAACCTGCTTACAAAATCTTTGCTGTAGTACGTGAACCACCAAACTGTTCCCCACTTGGAGATGAATGGTAATGATACAAGATCTCAGCAATCTCACTTTCAACTACACACTTTCGGATTATATTATCTGCACACTGTTTAAACAAAAGCGGATCCTCCTAAAAATAATATCGACTATCATGAAGGAATTTTTCCTTTGTTGGTATGTCATTTCTCGAGGAATTATTCCACATGCAAGATAATTGGCAAAATTAGCAAACCAAGGTGTTTCTTGAATTCGACTTACCTCAAATAAGTGTTCATCTGGAAAATTCTCGTTGATAGGCACACATGATCGAGTTACCTTATCTTGCTCCAACCTCGACAGATGATCAGTTATTTGATTTTTGACACCTTTTCTATCTTGGATCTCAAGGTCAAATTCTTGGAGTAAAAGTATCCAACGAATTAGCCTCGGTTTCACATCTTTCTTCGTGAGCAAGTATTTAATGGCCGCATGGTCAGTAAATACTGTAACTTTGGTACCTATAAGATATGAGCGAAATTTTTCAAAAGCAAATACTATAGCAAAGAGTTCCTTTTCAGTTACCGTATAATTGAGTTGGGCTCCCATCAAAGTTCTACTTGCATAGTAAATAGGGTGAAACAATTTGTTTCTTTTTTGACCCATCACAGCTCCAACGACACTTGCATCGCACATCAACTCAAAAGGTAAGCTCCAATTAGGTGTAACGATTATTGGGGCTGAGATTAACCATTTTTTAGATCTTCAAAAGCTTCCAAACATGATTTGTTGAAATCAAACACTGTATCTTTCTCTAACAACAAACACAATGGTTTAGAAATTTTTGAGAAATCTTTGATAAACCTTCGGTAAAAACCAGCATGGCCTAAGAAAATTCTGACTCCTTTCACACTAATTGGGGTCGGTAATCTTTCAATTACGTCCACCTTTTCTTTATCAACTTCAATTCCTCTCTTTGAGATTTTATGCCCTAAGACAATCCCTTCCTTAACCATAAAATGGCATTTTTCTCAGTTAAGGAAAAGATTCGTCTCTTCGCATCTCTTCAGTACCTTAGCAAAATTACTCAAACAAATATCATAAGTGTTACCAAAAATAAAAAAATCATCCATGAAAACTTCAACAAAAGTTTCAACCATATCAGTGAATATTGCCATCATGCATAGTTGAAATGTTACAGGTGCATTGCATAAACCAAAAGGCATTCGCCTAAAAGAAAACGTACCATATGGACAAGTAAAGGTTGTTTTATGTTGGTCCTCCGGAGCTACAACTATTTGGTTATATCCTGAATAACCATCTAAAAAACAATAGAATTCATTACCTGTCATTCGATCTAACATCTGATCCATAAAAGGAAACAAAAAATGGTCCTTCCGAGTGGCTTTATTCAACTTTCTGTAATCAATACAAATTCTCTAACCAGTAACAATTCTCGTTGGAATCAACTCGTTACGCTCAATTTTAACAATCGTGATTCCACCTTTCTTCGGCACACACTGCACCGGACTTACCCACGAACTATCTGAAATAGGATAGACGATTCCTGCATCTAACCATTTGATCACTTCCTTTCTCACAAATTCTTTCAGAATAGGATTGAGCCTCCTTTGCCCATCAATTCGAGCTCTTTCACCTTCTTCTAAAATAATTTTATGCATGCAAAAAGAGGGGCTTATACCTCGAATATCAGCTATGGTCCAACCAATTGCTTTCTTAATTTTTTTTGAATAGCAATTAGTTGCTCCTCTTGATCTTTCGTCAGTTTTGCTGAAATAATCACAGCCAAAGTGGAACAATCACCTAAATAAACGTACTTCAAATGGGAAGGAAGTACCTTTAGTTCGAGTTTAGGTGGTTCTTCAATTGACAACTTGGGTTGCATAAATTCTCTGACTTTTAACTCCAACGGTTCAAATCGTGTGGATTGAATAAAATTTCTCAGATTGGCTTCCATCAAAGCCATGTTTTCTTCACCTTCTTCATCCTCCAAAGGGTCAAGATCTAAGGCCTTCTCCAATGGATCTTCTTCAAAATTGATTTCCATAGAAACCAAGGTTTCTATCTCTTCCATAACTGAACACTCTTCTGTCGGATTGGAAAATTTCATCACTTTAAGAATGTTAAAGGTTACCTGATCATCTTGAACTTGCATGGTGAGTTCACCTTTCTGCACAACAATTAACGTTCTTTCCATGGCTAAGAAAGGTCTCCCAAGGATGATCGACACTTCTTTATCTGCTTCAAAATCTAAGACAATGAAATCAGTAGGAAAAATAAATTTATCGACTCTTACCAAAACATCATCGATCTCTCCCTTGGGATATGCTAAAGATCGATCTGCTAGCTAAAGCATCACAGTTGTAGGTCTTACTTCACCTATCCCTAGCATCTTGAAAATAGACTTAGGCATCAAGTTGATACTTGCTCTTAAATCACACAAAGCTTTACCACAGTAAGAGTCACCAATGTTACAGGGTATAGTAAATCTTACTGGGTCTTTCAATTTCGGTGGCAATTTGTTCTGCAAGAACGAACTGCACTCCTTTGTCAAGGCAATAGTCTCATACTCACTCAGTCGTTTCTTCTTGGACACTATATCCTTCATAAACTTCACATAATTTGGCATTTGTTCTAAAGCCTCCACCAACGGAATATTGATGTGTAACGACTTCAGAACATCCAAAAACTTCTTGAATTGCACCTCTTGTTTCTGCTTGTGTTGCTGCAATCTTTGTGGATATGGAGGTGATGGAACTTTCGATTGAATCGGATAACTCTTCTGAGTAGGTAAATCTGCATCCAAAGAAGATGTTAAAGTATCTAAATTCACTAAGTTAGGATTTACCTTGTCAGTCTTTGCAGATTCTGACTCTTTTGGTGTAGAAATTTCAAAAGCTGGTTGATTCTTCTCAACAGACTTATCTTCGACATCAATCCATTGGGGTTCCAGAATTTTACCACTTCGCAATGCCACTGCCTTGATATGTTCTTTACCCAAATTTCTTGGATTCTTAGTATTTCTCAGCAAGGTTCCTTGCAGTCTATTACGAAGCTCCGTAGCTAACTGACCTATTTGGTTTTCCAAATTTTTCAATGTTGCTGTTTGGCTTTGGATCAAAGCGTCATTCTTTGCCATGTACGCTTTCAAAAAGTTCTCTAAACTATTTGATGCCTCAGCTTGAGGTGGTTTTGAAGCTTGCTGATTAAAACCTTGAGATTGGTTGGGTTTATGCTGCAAGAAATTATTGCTAGGTCCATTTCCTTGGTTGCTCCAAGAAAAGTTAGGATGATTACGCCATGCAGGATTGTAGAAGTTGGACTGGGGTCCTTGTCCACTCCTATTTTGATGTTGGTTCCCCACATAGTACATTGACTCGGGATTTGATAGACAATTCTCAAAAGAATGACCTTCCCCACATTACACACAGGAAACTACTTCAAATGGACTTGGTGGCTGAGCTGCAAAATTATTAGCACTATTAGCGGTAAACTATTTTAACATAGAGGAAATAGATGATACCTGAGCTGATAACAAAGTGAGGGCGTCAACTTCATGAGCTTCGGCTACACGTCTTCTTGAAACTTTTCGATTTGTTGGCCATTGATAGTTATTACTCATGATCCTCTCGATGATCTCATAAGCCTTATTATAAGACTTAGACACAATTGCACCATTCGCAGTAGCATCTACCATCAATCTTGTAGGTGCATTGAGACCATTATAGAATGTCTCCAACTTGATACAATGAGGAATCCCATGATGAGGACACTTACGAAGTAACTCCTTGAATCGCTCCCAAGACTCATACAATGACTCGTCATCCAATTCTTGGAAAGTTGTGATCTCGTTCCTCAACTTAGCGTTTTTGCTAGGCGGGAAATACTTAACCAAAAATCTCTCTGCTAATTCTTGCCATGTAGATATAGAACTTGGTGGCAATGAATTGAGCCATGCTCATGCTCGATCTCACAACGAGTACGGAAACAACTTCAACCTCAATGCGTCTTCAGTCACACTGGCTATCTTGAATGAATCACTCACCTCCATAAACAATCGAAGGTGGAGATGTGGATCTTCCGTGGGCATACCACTAAATTGGCCCATCGTCTGGAGCATTTGAAACATCATTGGTTTCAATTCAAATTGGGTTGCCTCAATATCTAGCCTTCTAATTCTTGGATTTAACTTACTGAAAAGTGGCACAACATATTGTCTGATGCATTGATCCCTATCATCAGCAATGAGGATGGGATTTTGTACACGATCGACTTCATTACCTTAGTCTTGATTCTAATTTCCAAGGTCCATCTCGACTTGTCTTTGAGCTTTTCGTTCACGTCTTTTTTGTCTAAAATTTCACTCAATTTCAGGGTCTACAGGGAGTAAATCGATAATCTGATCTATGCTGATAAACACCTCAAAATAAAAACACAAAATTAAAAAGAATAAGTTAGTAATGTTAGAAATAAACCAAATTGGAAGTAAATAATTTCACACACAAAAAAAAAAGACTATGGCAACGGTTAACAATCCTTGGCAAGGGCGCCAAAAAACTTGTAATGTGTAGGTTTGTGCAAGTGTACACAGTTGTTATCAAGTAATAAGTAAGTATCGAGTTATCGTCTCCACAGGGATTGTATTTGTTTTGAATCACTTAATTGTAAAATTATATTAACAACTTGGTAAATAAAAACACAATATGATTGAGAAGTGATGATTAAAATTAAATATATTAAACTAAATGCAATGATCCCCAATGCAAATTATCATAAATATGCAAACTATATGAATGAAATAGATTTTAACAAAATTAAACACAATTTGCAACAATTATAACATAAATAAACTAGGACAATTACTTTAATTAAACTCAAATTATTATCAACATGCTTAATAACATTCAAAAAAACATTCCATGGCAACTCGATCTTTCATGAGTTTGTGGAACGGTGGAAATGTGCAAGTGTACACAATCGTAACAAGTAATAAAGTGACAAGTAAATGTCGAGTTATCGTACCCACAGGGACTGTAAAAAGAACTATTTATGAAAATGTTTTCAAACACTTTGGTAAAGGAAAAATAAATGGATTTAAGAAATATTTTAAAACTAAAGGAAAAACAAAGTAAAATAAAATAAAACAAAGTTATAATGCACGATTTCAAAAGCTGATTTTAATCAAGATGACATAATTGTGTTAGATTAATCACATTTCTTACCTTAGAATTATTAACTTGTGTTTATACCTGTTAAAACATGGCAACTCGGTAATTTGCTAACTTATGAACATATTTACAAATAAAAATCCATTCATCTCTTGTACATATTTCTATGCAAATTCGATCGATTGAACAGACTTCTAAGAGTAAACATGTTATTGCACATACATACTTATTAAATTAAACAATCTATCGCATATCACTATGCGATTCAACCGATTAATTCAACCTAGTAAACATATAAAAGATCACGTGAGGTAACAAAGTATTTTTACCTTGAAACAATTTAATCACAAAGAATCTTGCAAGTTATGCAAGGCATATGTATCGCCAAATACAATGCTAATTTAATCTTCAGCTACCTTAGAAGAATTAAACATGCACAGATTAAGTATTGTGTCCATTAATTACAATTTCAATGCGTTTAAATAATTAATTCATTAGCTATCTAAACAATTATAATGCCAGATAACTTAAACATGATTTTACTTAATCAAACATTTTACCGAGGCCTTTTAACAGTATAAACACAATTTTAATAATTTAAGAGGACGAAATGCAATCAACCCAACACGAATTAAATTCAAGTTAAGCTGATTAAATTACCCATTCCAATAGCATAAATATTCATAAACATGTTTTTCAAAACAACAACGAAATTTAAAGAGACAGGGAACAAGAAACAAATCCGGTGTTTCTCCGTGGCTTGTCTGACTGCTCCATTCTTCGTTCTCCGTTGTCCTCGGCTATCAAGGTGGCTTATGAACACTCCAATTGCTGCTCCAAATGGCTGGGAAAATACCTCTTTTCCAAGAGGAGAAATCGGCACAAGAACACAAAAAGGGAAAATGGAAAATGGGAGTTGAGAGAAAGTGAGAGAGGAGAATGTTGGAGGCTTGAAGGATGATTTGAATGATCAGCAAGGGGTGGTATTTATAGCTGATCATGGCTGCTAAAAATAGAAAATAGCAGCAGAAAAAGAGACCTCCCTTGGCTGGCCATCTATGTGGCAAAGTTGATGGTTTCAACTTTGCTAAATATGGCATGGGGCAAATCTACAAAGCCACTATATTTGGAGGGGGTTAAATGCTACTTTGAAAATTCTTCAAGGGCTTCTTTGCAAGCTTTAATTAATCAGCAAATAAGCTTATTTGGGCCAGCATATGGACGGTTTGGGCTGCCCAACTCTTTGCTCGGTTCGGTTCAACCAGTTTGGTTCAATTGAAGCGGTTCAACTGGGCTTTTTCATAATTAATTAAGATCAATTTATTTAGCCCAAATTAAATTGGGAATAAATTAAAATTAATTATATTATGATCAAATATTCATAATTGGACCGTATTGGGCTGGAAATACATTCGCCTCGATACTTCAAATTGCTTCTCGGTTTTGTTCTTCGAGCAGTGTCTACCGAGCCAATTTTCGCCCTTTGTGCGAATCTGTCAAAAATAGACAAAATAAATTAAAATTAACTATAAAATTAATCATGTTCATATTTTTAGCATAATTTAATTATTTTATAATATTTAATTATTTTTCGACGAGAATTTAATCGAAACTGCATAAATTTGGGATAAAAAGGGCATAAAAAATATATAAATTTCTGTGTTTCCACACCCCCAAACTTAATTCATTGCTCGTCCCGAGTAATGCACAAATTTGAAAAGAATTTTCTCGGAAACACCTTTGAAAAACTCCTTCAGAACAACTTTCTTATCAAAATTATGAATTTAGTATACTTATGCTCAAAAATAAGAAATTTGATAATTATGCTACTTAAGTATACATATCGTTCAAATTACCTCCAACAATTATTATACTAGCAAAATTAGACTAAATGTTTCTTAATAAAGACATGTTCTTCACTACCAATTTGATTTTAATTACTTATTCAAAAAGTAAACTGTAATCATTAAGCTTAACTAATGTCTTCATATGTTGAACAGAGCAATTTATCTCCACTAATGTAGGTAACATTGGAATTTTGAATCAATAGGTCTTTAATTAGGTTGTAACGTGGTTGGGCTTAGGGGTAGGTAAAAGATAGACAAATTTTTGGCTTAAAAACCCTAGACTCAGCTTAAAATCGAACCTTCAAAATTTTCACCCTTGATACCCAACTTATGCTCTTTCGACCACTTATTTCATTTTAAGTACATGTTTTATTTATTTTTTATTTATTTTTAGGCTCAAATTCGAGCACTTGCTTCATGTACTACAATTTTCGAGCATTTGATACTTCTTTTCAACTCCCCCAAACTTATTTTCAAACGATCTTCTGAATAGTACTGAGTCTAGTGTTTGGGACAATTTTAAAAGTAATGAAGAGAAAATTGATGGCTAAATATTGCATAGGTCCGAATAAAATTAGGCCATATTGTCTCAAAGTTGAGTTTCAACGGATAATTTTATCAGGGTCAGCTTGAAAGGCTCAAACGGTCCAAACAATAGTTGCCTAAATCATTTTCAATATTCCATGCTTCCTAGGATTTTGCCTCAAGAAATTACTAAGTCAATTCTAAAGACTTAAACTTTCATGCATGCCTAATTTTGTCGTAGGGAACTAAAATTTTATGGTACGAATTTGCATGCTATATTAAAACACATTCATATCATTATTAAGCTAATATAATAACTTATTGAAATAATAGAACTTTATTAATACTGAAGTTCAACATACTTAACAAGATTTCAAATTATTGAACAAAATATATCCTAATCATAATTAAAAGAAAATTTTATTATGAGTGGAAGTAATTCAAATTTTCGGTCCCCCCTACTTAAAGTGAACAATGTCCTCATTGTTTAAAGTGAATAGATACTATACACCAGGTAGGATATTTAGAAAAGAGGAGGTGAGTCAAATTGACTGCTTAAGTACCAAGTTCTCTCTAAAATCCAATCCTAGACATGTATATATCTCTTGCCACACTTTAGCCTTTGTGACTTGTTCAGATTTTATTCATGATTCATATCTCTTTTTTTGTTGTGCAAAAATAAAAATTCCTAATTAACCTAATCCTAAAATAACTTAAGAATAAAAATAAACTAAAGTTGAAGTCCTCCCCTTTTATTTGTTTGCCGATCTTTCCGAATTCGACTCATCTTTTGCTCCATCAGTATTGCCTTTGTATGAATCGCCTTGCTCCTTCTTTGACGGGGAAATCCATGGTTCAAATATGAAATCTGGAAACTCAGGCACAAAAATAAATGGATCATTATAAATTTTCTTGAGAGCACTCCTCATCGAGTCATCTCTTATTTTTGAGTATCTCCCAGAGGCTTGTTGTCGCCATTGCATGTGTTGCATTAAGTCCATCGCCTTTAACATGACTCATCACGAAGATCTGGGGTAGGCGGTGGAACTCCAAACATTGAGGTTTTGATATCAGGTTCAACTTCTGGTTCCATTGATTCTGCCTCATTAGGGACTTCAGTTGATTGCTCTGGCAGGGTTTCTGTGGGATCATCTTCTGCTTCTTCGGGATCCTCGCTCTCTTCAACTTGTTGCTATAGAACAGAATCTCCGGCTACTCTGTAGAGGTCCCAATCGGTGATTGTGCCTTGACTATACTCTATCCCCTTCACGTCTACAAGGAGTTTTGCTTTTAAGCATAAAATTGTTATCGTTAAAGGGAAATAAGCCGGGCCAGAACGTCTAACGGCACAATTTTGCATTTCTCTTAGGATGATTTTGCCCACACCAATGGTCTTTCCAGTTAGAATCGAGTATAATAGGACCATTCGTCTAATGAGATTGTAGTCCCATGCGAACTAGGCATAAGGCTGAAACGAATGAAATAGAACAATACCTTCGCTAGTGGTGTCAAATACTCTCTTCGACACGTGTGGATTCCTTGCTTTGACACAGTCCACTTAGAACCTGGAAGTGTAAGCTCCTCGAGAATTTCTTGCAAATTTTCAGGCTTAATGTTGCTCAACAGAGAAGAATATTCATCATTGTCGAAATCAGGTAATTCAAAGAATTCATTAATAGCATTTGAATTTATTGGTACCTTGATTCCGCGGACTGGAACTTCAGTCAATTCGCTTGAGGTTAAGTTCGCATAGAATTCACAAACTAGTTCCTCATCCACACTTGGTCTCTTTTCACAAAACAATTCCCAATTGAGGGCTTCAGCAACTTGACGAATACGTGCCATAAAGTCTCTGTAGTTGCTTTCCTTCAATGTGAAGCCTTTCTCTGGATCCATCTGTTGATTTTTGAAGATACTTTCGTATCTTACTTTGGCTTCTTCACAGTGAAATTTGCTTTGTGTTTTGTCAATTTGGGCGGAGGCACAAGTTCTTTTGCGAGTCATGATTAACCTGAACATCAGATGGAAAGAAAAGTAAAAAAAATTAGTTTCTTGAAAATTTAATAACAATTACTAATATTTCAATAAATTAAAAAATTAAATAATTGAATAAAAATTAAATTTAAGGGAGAAATATTTTTCTTACCACCTTCCTCGTAAAAATTAAGAACTCTGAAAATAAAATATACTAATGAACAAAAGATGGAAATTTAAAAGGCTTTTGGCTTAGGTTGGGTGAAGGAGGAGTGTGCGCATAGGCCCACAAGGCAGCAAGGCGCACGGCTGAGTAGCAACGTGCGAGGGGGCTGCGAGCAGGTGGCACGCAAGGCCTTGAGGTAGGTAGGCCATGGGCTGGTCTGGTGTGCGGGGCGATGGTGCACAGCAAGCACACGAGCTGGAGGCAGCAGGCGTGAGGCCCCGACTTGAGCAGCTGCTGGAGCTGGCGTGCGGCGAGTGCTGGAGCTGCTGGGCGAATGCTTGTTGTGGCTAGGGGCTTGCGGCACTTTGAGGGGTTGGTGGTTGGGGTTTTGAGTGATGAATGAATGGGGAGAAACAAGGGTGCAATTTATAGAGGGAGAGTAGGAATTAGAGTAGAACTCTTAGAACAATTAAAGAATTAAAAATAAGAGTCCAATTCTAATTTTACTCAAGATTAACAACAATTAATAATTAAATATACACATATAAAATTATCAATTGCTATTAAATTACTAAGATAAATATAAAATAAAATTAATTCTAACTAAGCTAAGTTGATAAAATTAATATATAAATTATAATGGATATAATTATATATTAAAGTTTATCAAATAATAATAAAAAGACTGATATTAAAAAAAAATTATTCTAGATGCTTTAAAAGAATATTTACAAAAAGAGGCACCTAGTTTTTATTAATTACGAAAATAGCAACCAAATTTTAAAAATAAATCAATTAAGTCCCTAGACCTAATGAAAATTTGAAATTGAGTTGCAATTTTAAGACTTGGGTCAAAATTGACCTTTTTATTTGGAAAACCAAAAATTTATTTTGACATTTAGGGACTAATTTCTTGGAAAATTATGCAAAAATCAATTCCCAGGAAAGATCGGAGGGGTCACAAACGATCCCGCTTAAGTTCCAATCTTCTAGACAGAATTTATTTAAACATAATAAACCCAAAAATATTCCCTAAATAATTTATTGAAAGCAAGAAAATCTAAAGATCAGATAAATGAACAAGATTTTATCGTTCGAGTTTTTCTCCGTAGTAATGTTTCAAATCTTTGAGCGTTGACTTGAAAATTACCTCCTTACCTTGAGTTCAACAACCCGTATGGATAGACGCGATGAATCGTAAATGGACCGAACCAACGTGATTTTAACTTACCGGAAAGAACTTCAACTGGAATTAAATAACAAAACTTGCTGACCTGCTTCAAACTCTCGAACTCGAATATGCTCGTCATGCCATTTCTTGAGTTTTTCTTTGAGTAATTTGGCATTTTCATATGAGAACATTCGAAATTCCTCTAGCTCATTGAGTTGGAGCATTCGCTTCTCTTTAGCAAGCTTGAGATCCAAATTGAGTTGTCGAAGAGCCCAAGAAGCTTTGTGCTCTAACTCCTGAGGTAGATGACAAAGCTTTCCCAAAGACCAACCTATAGGGTGACATTCCTAAGGGTGTCTTGTATGTCGCTCAGAAGCCCATAAAGCATCATCTAGTCTCTTGGACCAATCTCGTCGATCGGGCAAACTACCTTCTCAAGTATGCCCTTGATCTCCTTATTTGCTAGCTCACTTGCCCATTTGTCTCATGGATGGTAAGTCAGTAGCAACCTTATGTTTCACTCCATGTTTATCTAACAACCATTTTAACCACTTATTCACAAAATGGGTCCCTTCATCGCCGATAATAGCTCTTGGGGTTCCGAACCTTGTGAACACATGTTTCGCAAGAACTTCATCACAACTTTAGCATCGTTCGTCGGATAAGCTTCACCTCGACCCACTTGGACACATAATCATCTGCTACTAAAGATGTATTTGTGACCAAAAGATGGACTTAAAAGGACCGAGAAAGTCAATACCCCAAACATCGAATAATTCTACCTCAATGATATTTGTTCGAGGCATCTCATTTCTGTTGGTGACGTTTCCAACCCTCTGACATCAATCACAACTCTTTACGTAAGTGTATGCATCCTTGAATAGTGTTGGCCAAAAGAATCCGGCTTGTAATACTTTGGCCGCTGTACGAGTACCTCCGAAGTGTCCCCCACTTGGAGCTGAATGGCAATGGTATAAAATCTTGGTATTTCATCTTCTCATCACACATCTCCTAATCATCCGATCCGCACACTTTTTAAACAAATATGGCTCTTCCCAAAAATAGTACTTCACATCGTGACGAAACTTTTTTTCTTTGCTGATACGTTTTATCAATCGGCATCAAACCACAAGCTAAATAGTTAGCAAAATCAGCAAACCAAGGAATATTATGGACATGATTTACCTTCAGTATGTGTTCACCTGGAAATGTCTCTTGGATAGGTAACAGTGGAGAATTTCCCTCTTGCGGCTCTAATCTGGATAAGTGATCTGTTGCTTGGTTTGCTACTCCCCTTCGATCTTGAATTTCTAGATCGAACTCTTGAAGTAGAAGCACCCATCAGAT
Source organism: Gossypium sturtianum (assembly GCA_025698515.1). NCBI lineage: Eukaryota > Viridiplantae > Streptophyta > Magnoliopsida > Malvales > Malvaceae > Gossypium > Gossypium sturtianum. Next base: position 30,543,393 of record CM046943.1, on the reverse strand, counting down.
TAATCTCGGCTTAGCATCTTTCTTGGCCAATAAGTATTTAATTGCGGAGTGGTCCGCATAGACAATCACTTTGGTACCTACAAGATAAGATCGAAACTTGTCGAAAGCAAACACAACAGTAAGTAACTCTTTTTCTCATATCAGATAGTTCAGTTGAGCTCCGGTTAGAGTTCTACTTGCATAGTAGATGGGATGAAAAACTTTGTTCCTTCGCTGGAAATACATTCGCCTCGATACTTCAAATTGCTTCTCGGTTTTGTTCTTCGAGCAGTGTCTGCCGAGCCAATTTTCGCCCTTTGTGCGAATCTGTCAAAAATAGACAAAATAAATTAAAATTAACTATAAAATTAATCATGTTCATATTTTTAGCATAATTTAATTATTTTATAATATTTAATTATTTTTCGACAAGAATTTAATCGAAACAGCATAAATTTGGGATAAAAAGAGCATAAAAAAATATATAAATTTCTTTGTTTCCAGTTTGGAAACCACATTAGGTCCTTTCGGAATCCTTTACTTAGTAAATATGCATTTTACTGATCCTTATTTACTAAGGGGTTCTTAGCATTCGTGTGAGGTAACAGGGATGTGTTAGGTTTGAAACAGTTTAATCACAAAAATCTAAAAACTATGCAGATAACAGAGCTTGGTTAGAGTTGTTATCAACCTGCAATTTAATCAGGTTAGGATCTAAATTGAGCAAGCACATTTGAATTATGTGTCCACTAGCCGTCGTCTGGTTAGGATCGCTCAGCTAATTCAGGTGCATTTCAATCACGTATGAACAAAATACAGACTTGGTTTTAATTGAAATCATGATCGATTGAGGCACAAACATTATAAGCATGAATCAAATAAATATTATTTAATCAAAGCAATCATCCTAGCTTAAATAAAATTAAGCTAACATTGTTGTAAACAAGAACAAAGAACACATAGAAAACATTTTCAATTTAAATCAAAGAAAAGAAAGATTAAACCTAAATCAAAGTGGCTGTCACCCAAGACTCTGACCGACGAGGCTCCTTCGCTCCTTTGCTGGTGGCTCTCCAAGGTGGCCGACCAAGGGCTCTTTAAGAGGCTTAATTGCTAAAATCTCTATGAAGAGATGATGCTAGGTGTGGGGAATGGAAAATGCGAAAGAGAATTGAGAGAAAAGAGAGAATGATGAGGGATGAGGGATGATGGTGAAATGAAGTCTTATTTATAGGTGAAGAGAGGAGAGTAGTTTGCTAAAAATAGAGAGGTTTAAGTCTCTTCAAGCTTCTTCAATGAGTGGTTGGCCATGATTAGTGGATTTTGAGTTGAATTTTGCTTGATTTTTAAGCAATTTAAATGCCATAACAACTTAGGACTGAGACTCGTTCAAATGTAAATCTTCAGGCAAATCTCCAATTTCTTCAACATTGCAAGGACCTTGTGTAATTAAACCAAAAAGTGGTTTATGTGGACAGCCATGTGCAGCCGAAATTGGGTTGACATGGTCTTCAGTTTGGATGGTTTTTATAATCCAACAAAGCTATCAGACCTGTCCAAAATAAATCAATAAATTAAAAGACCAAAGAATAATTAATTAAAACCCAAATTATTAATGAAAATATTTTAAAATGAATTATTAAATATAATTTTATATTTTATTATTTAATTTAATCATGCATGACCCATTTTATGTCTTAAAAATATAATATGCTCAAATAAATATAAAATAAGCCATTTTATGCATGAAAACTATATAATAAAGCATAAAATCACATTTTAATAATTTCTATGTCCTAATTTCATATTTTCACATATTTCATTAATTTATTAATCAATTACTTAGTTTTAACAACAAATTTAAGTAAAAGGTGATAAATTGCATAGGAAAAATCCTATATATTTTTCAGTTTACACTTGTATAGAAAATTTTACATTAATGTTGACAGTGGTACTATGTCTGTTTATCTGGGGAATGATAAAATGCATAGCGATTTAAAACAGATGTACTGGTAGTCCGGAATGAAATTTGGTATTTCTGATATTGTATTTAAATGCTTGATATGTCACTAAGTTAAAGCTGAACATCAGGTACTGATACTTTCGGGATTGTTACACTCAGTGACGATACCAAAATGGAAATGGAATAAAGTTATTATGGATTTTGTATCGGGATTACCCCTGTCTCTGAAAAAAAAAAGATGTTATTGGGTAATCATCGATCGTTTGACGAAGTCTGCATATTTATTCCTAGTATGAATCGATTTCACACTTAATAGATTGTCTGAATTATGTTTCTGAGATTGTCAGATTACATGATATGCTAGTTTCTATTATATCTGATAGAGATCCATGATTCATATTCTAATTTTGGAACAAGTTACCAAAAGCTCTGGGTACGTGGTTACATTTTAGTACCACATTTCATCCTCAGATGGATGGTCAATCTGAACGTATGATTCAGATTTTTTAAGATACTTCGGTGCTATGTTTTAAAATTCGAAGGCAATTAGAGAAGAAATAATTGTCGTTAGTCAAATTCACATACAATAACAATTATCAATCAAGTATAAAATGGCATCGTACAAGGATCTGTATGGTCGTAGATGTAGAATTCCGTTGTATTGGAATGAGCTCAGTGAGAAAAGATACATGGAGTTAATCTGATTCGTGAAGCCGAAGAAAGGTAAAAGTGATCTGAGACAGTTTAAAAGCAGTATCTGATCGTCAGAAGTTCTATGTGGATTTAAAACGAAAAGAAATAGAATATCAAATTAGTGACAATGTATTCTTGAAAGTTTTGCCTTGGAAAAAAAATTCTCTTGTTTGCCCGTAAAGGCATATTAAGTCCTCGATTTATTGGGCCATATGAGATTACTAAAAGAATCTGACCTATTGCATACTGATTGGCATTACCGTCAGAACTTTACAGAATACATAATGTTTTTCATATGTTATGTTACGATGGTACCGATCAGATTCGTCACATGTTATTTCTCTGATAGATAATGAAATTCAGTCTTACATGACTTATAATAAGGAACCGATCAAAATTCTGGCACTTGAAGTGAAAGAATTGACAAAAAAAAAGGTAGCTTTAGTAAAAGTTTTCTGAAAACGACACGATGTAGAAGAAGCTACCTGGGAATCAAAGGAAATTATGAGAAAGTAATATCTAAACCTTATTACTGGTGAGATTCTCAAGGACGAAAATTCTTAAGGGGGAGAGTTGTAACAACTCGCTTTCGGTAAAATCGGAACAGTGGTTTCGGGACCACAAATTTGATTTCGGAAGAAAAAAATATTTTTATATTAATTTATGGTCTATATTATGATAGTAATGTCGTACAAAATTTTGTAAAGAAATTTTACCGATTACATGTTTAATTTGATAAAAGACCATGTAACACCCCAAACTCGGCCTAGAAGTTAGGCCCGAATCCGGCGTGCCACATTGAAGTGTTTTTCGAAAACCATGTTTTCATTGAAAACCCTTCTTAATTAAAAGCTTAAGTAAAATCCCAGTTACGTTTATTACCTTCAAAACATTGTTTGTTGCGGAAGCTTAATTTAAAATAGATGATTTACGAAAATTGAGTTGCGAAAGCGTAATGTTTTGAAAACAGTTTGGTTTAGGAAAATCGCGATCTACTTTTAACGGTTATAAAACATCATAGATAAATATCCCAAATAAAACCAAAAATTAAAATTGGCCTTATTACAACCCAATAAAAAAAAGAACATCGGTTTAATTTAAGGTAAAATAGAACACTAAGTCTAAAGTTGTTCGTAGTGTGGCCGCCTCCGAGTCCTCCAGAACGTCGAACCGCCTACTGAGGATTACCTAAAAAATTAAAAAGAGGGGGGTGAGTTTACGAAAACTCAGTGTGTACAACCCTCATCAGTAAGAACATGCATCACAATAATTTAGGTCGAAGCTGATCGTTGTTTTCGCGATGTCAAAGTCTTTAAATTTATAAAAGAATGATCAAACTTGGAAACTAACTATGACAACGATTTGAGGCAAGCGCACTTATCAAACAGTAGTATAGTTTAGTGGCAAGACCGGAAGGTCGAACCCAAAGGAACTAAAAGTACTAATACTAACTTTCTTTTTATTATCTAGCCTAAATTAAAGGGAATTTGTTGTTTAATCTAAATTAATTAACTACTAAACTAATGACTCTAAGACAAAGATGAATGAATTTGGGGAAAATAACTTGAGGAAAAACCAATTGATTAAGACGACACCCAAGGAAGAATCCACCTAGACTTCACTTGTTATCTAACTCTGAACCAGACAATTTATTCATTTGACTTGATCCGTAAGATTCCCTTATGCATATTAAACCCTCTCTCGAAGTGAATAATGTCTAACCTAGGTTGATTAATTGAAATCTCTTTCTAATTAAAACCCCTAGAATTGCATTAACTCGATTTATGGAATCCCATATTAGGTTTCACCCTAATCCGGTAAAATCTCGTCACCCTATCTCTAGGCGTGCGATCAACTCCGTTTAATTATGCTAGATCTACTCTTAGACAGGGACTTTTGCTCCTCCACCTAAGCACATCAAACTTGGATCAATATCCCGGAAATATCAACACAAGAATTAAGAACACATAATTAAGAACAAATCAAATATTTATCATATAGTTCAGTAAATGATAACAAGATTCATCTAAGTTTCATCCCCCTCAGGTATCTGAGGGTTTAGTTCATAACAATAAAAGAAAACATCTCAGAAGAAAAGATAAAACAAAACATAAGAAATCCCTAAAACTCTCCGAAGGAATTGAAGGAGAGATCCTCTGTCTTGAGTATAATTCCAGCTTCTAGAGATGAATCAACTGGCTATCCTTGAGTGAATCCCCACAAATCTGCCTTCTCTGGCCTAGCAAGACGCCCCTAGACGATAGCCTTGGGCTCCTCCTTTTAGGTCATACTTAGGGTGTATATATAGGCTTTTGGAATGTGTTTCTTTACCCCTAAGTATCCCAATCCGAATGAAACTTCTCTTTGCCATGGCAGGGGCATGGCCATGGCACACGCCCGTGTGAATCATGGCCAGGCTGTGTTGGACTTCATTAATGAGGCACGGCCGTGTGGTCTTGGGTCTAGGCTGTGCCGATTTCTTGATCTGGCCCAATTGGCCCGTTTTAAGCCCGTTTTCCGTTCTTTTCATCCTCCGGTGCTTCCCTGAGTAAAAAACATGAAAATAAAGGATTAAGAGCACCAAATTACATAAAATAAGGGATAATTCATCCAAAAGCATACTAAATGTGGGATTAAAATATGTTACTTTTACGGTTTATCAAATACCCCCACACTTAAGCTTTTGCTTGTCCTCAAGCAAAATTCTCAAGTCATAATTAAAACAAACTTCCCTTAAATCATAATAGTCATTAATAATGTTTCGTCATAATTCAAGGATAATTCATACATGGATAATTCAACTCAAAGGGTTCTAAAGATTCAAACAGTCTAAGTCATACAATTGTAGCACAAAACATAGGTGTTTCCCCTCATCTAAATAATTACCTCTGATTCAAAATCGACAGGGATTGACATCATCACTAAAGATTCACTCAAATCACTCAAAGTGTTTAAGGTTCAGAATTAAGCACTCAAAAGTCAAACATGAAAAGTTAATCCCATAGGCTTGCATGAAAATCAAATCTCCACCACTATGATATGAAATGATACACAAATCAAAAGGTCTTTAACAGGGTTGTAATGGGGCTTGGGTTAAAGGTGTGGATAAAGGCTGAATTAGAGGGTTAGAATCGAGATTGGATTGACAAATTACCTAACTAGAAACAATGAACTGAATATAAGTAATTACATCAATTGAAAACTAATAGTACTAATAATTCGAGCTTCTTCTTCAATATTCAAACGTATAAGCTCATTTAATCACAAGACTAATAATGAATATACTTGAATTTTTTTTAAGAACACATAAATACATAATAAAGGGTAAATTACTGAAATAAAGATCATAGTTAGGCAACTGATCAAATCAAATCTCGACATAAGGGTAGTTAAAAGGAATGGTGGTAACAAAAATAAAAAGGGTTTTAGGTTAATATTAGCGGGTAAGTCAATAAATGGGGTTGTTAGGAATTAAAAGGGTTCACTAGGGGTTAATTGTGAAGGTAGGCTTTTAGTGGAGTAAGTGGGTTAAATCCTAGGTGCCTTCATCATCTCTGTATATCAAATCAAAGGTGTGGTCTCGGTATGTATAATCGATGCAAGTTTTAGAATAACAAATCAATGTTGACACACTCATAATCAATAAGGTGAGTAAGAAAAAGAATATATGCTCTATAAGGCTCAAAATCTCACAAAAATTATAGGTATTTTGATGTCAACCTCGTAAATTTCAAATTTCAAAGCAATATTCAAATTCAGGTAGACAACCTAGAAAAATTTTTAATTTCTGAAAAATAGACTTATTATGCTTGATTCTCTAGTATCTTAGAATTTAATTATCAATGCACAATTATCACTGACTTAATCCAAAACACATCAATAAAAATCATAAATCAAAGTAATTTCATTCTAATCATAATATGAGAAACTTACTTTAAGATAAAGCATAATTCAGGATTTGAGAATAATGCAAAAAGTTTGGCACCTAATTTCAGGAATATGATAATAATGAAAAAAGTTAGACACCTTTTTAGGTTGTTCACCCCCCACACTTAAGATGTACATTGCCCTCAATGTACAAAGATATATATATAGACAATTAAGTATACATTCAAAAGATATGGAGAGAGGTGAAACTCCCTGAATTATGGATGAAATCCTTGCGTTGGAGGTGAAAGATAAGTTGGAGGAGGCGTCTCTGGTGGTGGTATGGTGGCCGTCCACAGTTTCTGCGCTAGATGAAGAAATTGGGGAGCTCGTAGAGAATTAGCTAGGAATTGTTAAGACAGATTTAAAATAAACTAGATATATAATTAAAGACAAGAAAGAGAAAGAGAAAGAAAATATAAATGTAAGTAAAATTAAAATGAAAGATGAATGGACCGAAGAGTCCTTATTATTGGATGGTTCGCTAGGTGGGTGTGACTTCTAAGGCTGTGGAGGTGCTTGTGGTCGTGGTTCCGGCGTGATTCCCAAGCAGCCTTTAGAACCTAAAACCTAGAAACTAAGATAAAATAAACTAAATTAAACATAAGAGAAATAAAAAAAAAAGGAAAATAAAGGAGAAGAGAAAGGAAAAAGAAAAATAGAATGCTCTCAAAGACCCTTGGCTTGGCGAATAATTGAAGCGGCCGGCATGAACTTATATAGATCGGTCTCCCTCTGGGAGACTATGCTTGATTCCTTCCGCTTCTTCGACATTTGGTGTAGCTCAAGGGTTTGTTAGAAGAGAAATGGGGAAAAATGAAAAGGGTGGAAAGTTGAAAGTTAGTAGGAGAAGAGAGAAAGGAGGGGGTTTAACTAGATTTTCAGGCCTGGTACAGCCCCACGCCCGTGTACCGTGGGCATGCTAAGTCACACGGCTACCTCGCACGGCCGTGTTGAGCATCGTATCGTTTCTCCCACGCCCATGTTCAGGTTGCCATGCCCGTGTGTAAACTACCAGTGTCGACCACGGCCGCATCGCACGGCCGTGGGGTTTTGTCGGTGCCCGTGGTGTGGTGGTTGGAGTCCGTGATTTGAAAATTGATTTGCTCTGACTCGTACCATCTCTGCCATGTCAGTACAGAGATTCGATACATCCACACGGCCACGGCCACGGCCGTGTGCAAGGCCATGTGGCCTGGAATTCTGTACTTTTGGTTAGTTTATAGTTAGGTACTATAAAGAAAGGATAAAATAGAATAAGACAAAATAAAAATGTAAAAGTTAATGGGGTTAGTACTCGGGTTTCCTCCCAAGAAGCGCTCGTTTAAAGTCTTAAGCTAGACTCACCTCTCATTCGCTTAATCAGGGTGGTTTGAGGAGTTGAAAGTCCTTCATCATGCTATCAGTTTCATTATCATAATATAGTTCAAGTCGAGATGCGTTTATATTGAAAGTACCAAAAATAGGATTACTTACCTCGACTGTTCCGTATGGAAAAACACTGATTACCCTAAAAGAGATTTCTTTGTTAGTGTTAGGGTCAGGAGGAGATATTCGAGGGTCTGCTTTATCAATCAATACTTGATATCCGATTTTGAACTTGTTTGCCGCGTAGAGTGGCTCTGGTTCTTCTTTGTGTATCCCTATTTTTTCCTTAAAATGTGTCTTCCACTCGTCAAGATCATCGATCTGAATCCCTTGTTCCTCATGAGTTATTTCTTTGTTGGGACATGGTATATGATCGGGTTCAGTTGTATTCTTTTGTGGTGCTTCTTGAAAAGAAGGGTTAACCGAATGGTTATCATTCGAATTTAATTTCTCACCTTGATTATTTGATGTTCTAGTTAAATCGAGGGCTTGAAGAGTGGCTGTCTCATCACCTACACAGAGTATAAGTTCGCCTGCATCAACATCAATTTTAGTTCTAGCAGTTGCTAAGAATGGTCTTCCTAAAATTAGGGGGATCGTGTTGTCCTCATCCATGTCTAAAATGACAAAGTCTACTTGGAATAAAAATTTGTCAATTTTTACGAGTACATCTTCAATTATGCCCATAGGAATTCTAACAATTTTATCAGCTAATTGAATGCTCATCCTAGGTTGTTTGGGCCTCCCTAGACCTAGTTGTTTAAACAATTTATAAGGCATGACATTTATGCTTGCCCCTAAATCAGCTAACGTATTATCAATAGATAAACTACCAATTAAGCATGGAATTGTAAAACTCCCTGGATCTTTTAATTTCCGTGGTAGTCTATTTTGCAATACTACCGAGCACATTGCGTTTAGTTCCACATGTGATGCTTCGTCTATCCTTTGCTTTTTCGTCAATAGCTCTTTTAGGAATTTTCTAGAGTCTGGCATCTGTGTAAGAGCTTCAAGTAATGGTAAGTTAATATGTAATTTCTTTAAAAGTTTAAGAAACTTACCAAACTGTTCCTCTGTGTCGTCTCTCCTTAATGCTTCGGGATATGGTATACGAGGTTGGTACTCTTTGATTACCGATTTTGGCTTATTATTACTTACCTCAACCTTACCTTCTTTGACCACATTCTCTTGCCTCGAATTGGGCTCGTCTAACCCTTCACTATCTTGAGCTGTTTTGGCTTGAACTTGTTCCCTTAGGTTAGTCTCGATGTTGCTCGGTAGTCTTCCATGTGGTCTCTCAGAGATTTGCTTAGCGAGTTGCCCGATTTGATCCTTGAACTCTTGTGTCAATGCCTCAATTTTTGTTTCTATCTTTTGGAAATGTGTTTCTGTATTTTGGGAACGTATTTCTGAGGCTGCTATGAAGTTTGTCAGCATCTCTTCAAGGTTTGGCTTCTTTTCCTGTGGGTGGGGCTTTTGTTGGAAGTTTTGGGATGGTTGTTGCCTTTAATTTATTTGACCGCCCCATGAGAAATTGGGGTGGTTCTTCCAACCTGGATTATAAGTATTACTATAAGGGTTATTGTTAGATCGGAAATTGTTACCCATATAGTTCATTTGTTCGCTCTCCATGCCCTGTCTGTAGGGTGGGTACTCAGGATTCACCACTCCTTCACTTGCGTCGCACTGCATAACTAGATGTGAATACGAAGAACCATATAAACCATCAAATTTTTTATGTAATAATTCTACCTAGTTTGATAGCGCGGTTACTGCATCGATGTTGAAAACTCTGGCTGATTTGGCTGGCCTTGTCCTTGTAACTTACCACTGATAGTTATTTAGTGACATATCTTCTATAAACTCGTAGGCCGCTTTAGGAGTTTTGTTGTTCAGGGTTCCGCCGGCAGCTAAATCGATTAGTTGCCTTGTTGAAGGGTTCACACCATTGTAAAAAGTTTGGACCTGTAGCCACAAAGGTAATCCGTGGTGTGGGCACCTTCTCAGCAAATCTTTGTATCTCTCCCATGCATCATAAAGTGTCTCTAAATCCATCTGCACAAAAGAAGAGATATCATTCCTTAATTTGGCCGTTTTGGCCGGTGGAAAATATTTTAGTAAAAAATTTTCGATCATCTGATCTCATGTAGTGATTGACCCTCGTGGAAGAGAATGTAACCACTGTTTGGGTTTATTCCTCAAAGAAAAGGGAAATAACTGAAGACGGATGGCATCATCAGAAATGCCATTTATCTTGAAGGTATCACAGAATTCTAGAAAATTTGCTAAGTGTGTGTTAGGATCTTCATCCTGCAAACCATCAAATTGAACAAACTGTTGTATCATATGTATAGTGTTAGGTTTCAGTTCAAAATTATTTGCAGCAATAGTAGGCCTAACAATACTAGATTCAGTTCCTGTTAAACTAGGTTTAGCATAATCATACATAGTACGTGTAGCATGATTTTCGGCCATCTCTTGAGGTGGCGGATGATTCTCAGCCATCCCTTAAGTAGGATTGGTTTCGCCTTCTTGCTCCCCTTCTATGTAGTTTAAGCTTCGCCTTATCTCTCTACGATTTTTGCTAACTGCACCTTTAATATCACTGTCGTAATGTAGGGGTCCTGTCGGGTTCCTTCTAGTCATAAACTAGAGGTACCTGAAAGGAGGAAACAATAACAGAAGAAAAATTAGCTAAGTTAAAAATTAAAATAAAATTAAATTGCAAAAAATAAAAAATGGCTAAAGTAATAAAAGTTAAGCTTTCTTAATATTTTAGTTCCCCGGCAACGACGCCAAAAACTTGATCGTTGTTTTCGCGATGGCAAAGTCTTAAAATTTATAAAAAGAATGATCGAACCTGGAAACTAACTATGACAACGATTTGAGGCAAGCGCACCTATCGAACAGTAGTATAGTTTAGTGGCAAGACCGGAAGGTCGAACCCAAAGGAACTAAAAGTACTAATACTAACTTTCTTTTTATTATCTAGCCTAAATTAAAGGGAATTTATTGTTTAATCTAAATTAATTAACTACTAAACTAATGACTCTAAGAAAAAGATGAATGAATTTGGGGAAAATAACTTGAGGAAAAACCAATTGATTAAGACGACACACAAGGAAGAATCCACCTAGACTTCACTTGTTATCTAACTCTGAACTAGACGATTTATTCATTTGACTTGATCCGTAAGATTCCCTTATGTATATTAAACCCTCTCTCGAAGCGAATAATGTCTAACCTAGGTTGATTAATTGAAATATCTTTCTAATTAAAACCCCTAGAATTGCATTAACTCGATCTATGGAATCCCATATTAGGTTTCACCCTAATCCGGCAAAATCTCGTCACCCTATCTCCAGGCGTGCGATCAACTCCGCTTAGTTATGCTAGATCTACTCTTAGACAGGGACTTTTGCTCCTCCACCTAAGCACATCAAACTTGGATCAATATCCCGGAAATATCAACACAATAATTAAGAACACATAATTAAGAACAAATCAAATATTTAACATATAGTTCAGTAAACGATAATAAGATTCATCTAAGTTTCATCCCCCTCAGGTATCTCAGGGTTTAGTTCATAACAATAAAAGAAAAAATCTCAGAAGAAAAGATAAAACAAAACATAAGAAATCCCTAAAACTCCTTGAAAGAATTGAAGGAGAGATCCTCCGTCTTGAGTATAATTCCGGCTTCTAGAGATGAATCAACTGGCTATCCTTGAGTGAATCCCCACAAATCTGCCTTCTCTGGCCTAGCAAGACGCCCCTAGACGATAGCCTTGGGCTCCTCCTTTTAGGTCATACTTAGGGTGTATATATAGGCTTTTTGAATGTGTTTCTTTGCCCCTAAGTATCCCAATCCGAATGAAACTTCTCTTTGCCATGGCAGGGGCACAGCCATGGCACACGCCCGTGTGAATCATGGCCAGGCCGTGTTAGAATTCATTAATGAGGCACGGCCGTGTGGTCTTGGGTCCAGGCCGTGCTGATTTCGTGATCTGGCCCAATTGGCCCGTTTTAAGCCCGTTTTCTGTTCTTTTCATCCTCCGGTGCTTCCCTGAGTATAAAACATGAAAATAAAGGATTAAGAGCACCAAATTACATAAAATAAGGGATAATTCATCCAAAAGCATGCTAAATGTGGGATTAAAATATGTTACTTTTACGGTTTATTAGAAGCCCATTACGGTAACGGTGGCAATTGGGCCTTAGCCCAAAATAGTCTCGGCTGGGCCTAAGCCCATTACAAAAATCACAGTAACAGAACATGTGAATGCGATGCATTAATGCCCATACCAACCCTGCACACCGTCTCCTGTCCAACCCTGCACTCCTGTGGGGATTTAATCGACCCATCCATCCCTACACTCCTTATGTAGCACCGGTTGTGACACTAACTTATCGGTGTAGCATGGCTGCTCGGTGGCTAAAAAGCCTTCGGTGGATCCACAGTCGTCATGCGACCATGCGATCTTATTAGCACTTCCTCCGTATTATTAATCCCATCCCCATGCAACATAATAATGCATGAATGCAACATAAAATATTAATCATACGATAACAATCATAAAACGCATACAAGAATAACCATATAACATGTAGGGGCGTTTTCGTCATTTTGCCCTTCAGGGGCGTAACGGTCATTTTACCCAACGAGGGTATTTCAGTAATTTTATGACCCTTTATGAAGGTCTATAGTCACCTCGAGCGACACAAATATCATTTTTAATCAAAAAGATATATTTGGCATCATTTGCCGGTATTTTGGCTTTTCGGCATTTGCCGAACTATAGTCAGATTGGTGTGAGTACACACCTGTTACAAGCGTTGCTTGAATCCCCAAAATTCGTACCTACGATCCAATATATCCCAAATAGTTATTAAACACTCTGATTTAACAAATCTAAGCTAAATCCGAATAGCCACTCACCTTACTTATCACTAAATAATCTCTTCCAAAAGTGTGACAATAATCGGCTTTGTCTCTCTCCTGGCTAGAGCAACCGATCACCTGCACTGGTTGATGTTCAAGGGGAGGTGCTAACAACTATCACATTCAGCACTAGGGAGAGATTTAACAAAGATAAGTGTTACCTACCCTAGATTCGACAACAACAGACCCTTTGAACAAGAGGAGTTTCACAACACGAGGGTTAGATGAGAAGAGATTCGGCAATTGCTTCCTGGTAAGATCGGCCTTGCAAGAAGAATAGAAGTTTCAGCTTTAGAGAGAAGAGAAAAGGAAGAACCTATGGAAAAGAAATAGGAGAACAAATATTTTCTTGCTCACAACAGTACCGAATAGCCAAGGTAGATTCGGCAGTCAAAAGTCCCTCACGCCTCAGGCTACTCAACTTCGGCTATTAGTAAAAGAAGAGAAGCACCAATTCAGACCGGGGAGAAGTAGAGGTTTGGTTAATGGAGAAAAAGTAGAGAAGCAAAGAAAAAGAGTTAAGGTTCGGTTATGGTGACCACACACAAGAGAGAAGTCGATCCAAAATAGGATAACAAGGGAGGTTCGGTTATGGTGAAGAAAAACAATAGTAGGAGATGGAAAAGAGAATTCGGATATTGAGTAGAAAAACAATTGAAAAGGATGGGAGGTTGAACAAAAGTTGTACGAGTGGTTAATTTCCAAAGAGACGAGAAGAAAGAAAGCGTATCAAGAGGAGAAAAAAATGCCAAAAGAGAAGAAAACCCGAAACACTAGAATAGAAAATACCAAAGATGCAAAAAGAGAAAAAGTTCTCTCTCCAATCAACACTTAGAGAAACGACACTCCCCACACACCAATGACCGAATATGCACCCTAAACACACCTCCCAAATTCGGCCAACCACCTCCACTCTCCACATCCCATGATACCCTCCTTAATTCTCTCTTACATTTACTCCCCTTCACTCATTCAAACAGTTTGACCACTTCAAACCCTCACCTAGCAGAATCCCATTCCAACTCCACCTCTTCTTCTCCCTTAGCATAAAAATAAAAGCCACATTTTGCATGCCATGGGATTCGAACCCCACTTCCCTTGCTACACAAGTGACGCCAACTCCACTAGGCCACCTTGCTCTTTTTTGTTAACACAATACCAACAATTACACTTAAATCCTGCTTCCACTAGCTCTCCCCACTTAAGTGCCCAAAACCAAAATTTTTCCAAGGCTCCAACTCGACCCCAGGCCTCCCTAGGGCCCCTGAACACCCTTAAACATCACACAGAACTAGCATAACATGCAATTACACAAAAATTATAAACCCCTAATTTTTGGGATGTTACAGACCAAATTGCACAAAATGCAAAAGTTGAATTCTAATAGCTATAGGGATTAAATAGCTATAGAAATGTAAAGTGTAGGTCATTCTATGGTAAGTAGACCATTTAAAAATGCTTAGTGGTTAAGGATGATGATTCATCCATGGAAAATAAAATAAAGAAAAGGATGAAATTGGAAAGTGAAAAAAATAAAAGATGATAATTAATTAAATAATGAAAATATCATCTTTTTCATCATCTTTGTAACAGCCCGATTTAGGGGCTAGTCGGAACAGTGATCTCGGGATCACTAATCCAAGGTTAGAGAAAAATATTTTCATGTTAATTTATGTGTTATAACATGTTTATGAGGGTGCATGAAAATTTTGGTGCTTTAATTTTAGCGATTTCTTGCTTAATTGCAAAAAAGGACTAAATCGCATAAAGTGCGAAAGTTCTATTTTATTTGCTAGAGGTGCCAAATAGCTATAGAATATCAATTGGAGGTCCCAAATGTGCAATTTGGCCTTGTTTTAAGTGAGTTGGCCGGTCATGTGACATAGGGGATAAAGAGCATTTAATTTTGGTCAAAATTGGTGGAAATTAGGTGGAAAAATGAATAAAATAAGATGAAATAAGAAAAAAGCTAACATCTTTTTATTTACTTCTCTTTTTCCACCAAAAATACAAGCAAGAATGGGGGTTCTTGAAGCTGAAAATTTCAGCAAGCTTTTCTTCACTCAGGTAAGCCAATTTGATGTTTATTTTTGATGATTTTTGTATATTTGGAGCCCTCAAAGCTTAAGCTGGCTAATGAGAGGACTAATTTGCAATATGGTTGAAAGTGTAGGGAATTACCATGATAGAGTTTATGTTTTTTGAAGAGTTTTTATGGAAGAAAATGAATGATAGGATTATGAGAAACAACTTTTGTAAAAGGTGTTGTTATGAAAAGACCTAATTAGGACTAATTTGTAAATGTTGCAAATTGGTAATAAGTGCATGAAATAGTTGAAATTTTGAGGTGCTATAGAAGAGAATATTATTCGGCTAATCTTGATTAGTAAAGAAGATGGATGAAAATTTATTTATGAGCCTAGAGGAAAAATCGTAATTTTGCCAAAGTATAGGGGCAAAATGGTCTTTTTTACCTAAGTAGAGATTAAGTTGTAATATGATCATTAAGTGATTAAATGAGTAAATTTTATTGTTCTAGATCGAAGAAAACGAGATTCGGACCTAGAACGGGAGAAAGAGAAATATGGGCAAATAGACTCCCTTTTTACCCTTTTCGGTATCGAGGTAAGTTCGTATGCAAATAATGAAATCTTACGTGAGATATTTAATATTCGATGTTGTATAAATTTTATGTTGCCTTCATGTATGCATTAAATACGTTTTGACGAGATGTCAATAAATGAAATTCTTAGATATAATCTAAGAATAGTAAGAAATGCAAATGGTATGAAATGATGATAGTTAAGGTTCCGTGTAAGACCATATTGAAATATGGCCTCGGTGTGAGATATTGAATAAGACTATTTCGATGACATGGCATCGATATGTTAGTTCATGTATGACCCTATCGGGGGTATGATGTCAATGTGACATTATGTGTATAAGACTCAAGGGAGTTACTTAACAATTTTAATGACTCAACAAGTATTTTGAAATTGAGAATGAATGTGTTGTACCATGAGAGGTACATGTATGTGTTAGAACTGAATTGAGATGAATTCGGTATATGATGAACCTATAGGGGGTTATGTGTAAATAATGCACTTTGGTTTCATAAGTTATAATTATTAATGCATTGTGTGAGTGCAAACGATTATAGTAGAAAGCTAAGTAAGAATGGTAGTGTGTGAGGATGTTTCGGGTAAACATTTGAAATAGATAAACTCATGTGGATAACTATCCATGAATGTACAATAACGGTGGGTTGTGTGCGTTACCACCTTATTAATTATTAAACGATGGGCCGTGTCTGATACCATCGCTTATTTATTCCAGTTGGTGGGCTAAGTGCGATACCACCGAAATTATAAATGATTGGTGGGCTAAGTGCGATACCACCCTAAATGCTTAACTACGATGGGCTGTGTGTGATGTTATCGTTAAGCATATTATCTAGTGGGCTATGTGTGATACCACTATAATTACCCTTTTTGGTAGGCTAGGTGCGATACTACCCTACTATCTGATTGTGGTGGGCTAAGTGCGAAACCATCAAGTAATTTAGCATTATGGATGGATTAGTGAGAATTCATGATGTGTGGTATCATGAGTAATGGGCGGTATGAGTGATTTATTAAAAATGTTTTATGTGATGATGTGGTGACAAGTGCAGGGATGCATGCTAATTAATATGGGCATCTGGCTCGTGGCATGGTTAGAAAGTGGTAAGAGACAGAATGAGTAAGCTTCAAGGGTGATTGTATAGGTAACTATGAGTTTAAGATGTAAAACTCATTATAATACCTTGCGGTTGGGTATAACTAATGGTTATCAATATCAGATTCTTATATGCATATGAACTTACTAAGCATTATTGCTTACTCCTCTTCCTTTCTCATCTCTTATAGGTTAATCTAGCTAGCTCGGGTTGGAGATCGCCGGGGACATTTTCACACTATCGAGCAGACACTTGGTATGAGGTTTCAAGTCCTTATGAGTCATGGCATGTATAGGGCTAGTATTTAAGGTTGATTAAGTCATAGTTGAGATCGCCAAATGTGATAATCCAAGATTTGTAATTAATGATGTGTGAAGTTTTTGTAATGGAATTTGTATGTGTGCAATGTAGAGTGGCAAGGGCTTGGTAGTTAGCCTGATAATTGTCCACATGGGTAGACACACGGGTGTGTGTCAAGACCATGTGGGAGGCATGGCTAGCACATGGACGTGTGCCCAAGCCGTGTGAAGTCTGCACTTTACATTTGGAATTTAATTTGCCCACGGCTGAAGCACACGGGCGTGCGTATATGCCGTGTGGATAAGTCAGAATGCTAAGTTTTAGCACACGGGCCATTGCCACGGGCGTGTCAAGGCCGTGTGAAATTAGTTAGTGTCGCCCACGGGCTAGTCACCCGGGCGTGTGCCTAGGTCGTGTGACACAAACAGAATACTCATGATTTTATACACGGGATAGGGAAATGGGCGTGTGTGACCATACGGCCTGCCCACACGGGCGTGTCCCACTTCACATGGGCGTGTGGCCCATTTTTATTGAGAAGTTTCTTGAATTCGTAAAAGTTCCCGAGATAGTTCCAGTACCTCTCGGAAGTATGTGTAGGGCCTCCTAGGCCGAGTATGTACAAGTGATGAGTTTAAACAAAATTTTATAACCCCGATCAAGATGTTTAAGAAGGATTAGTTAGGTAATGCCTCAAACCCTATTCCAGCTTGAATACGGGTAAGGGGTGTTACATTTAGTGGTATCAGAGTAATGGTTTAGTCGGTTCTCAGACTAACCTAACGTGAGTAAGAGTCTAGCTGTACATGCCATATGTGGATCGTGATAGTGTGATATCTCTCGGCTCTAATGAAATTGTTTCGATTAAGACAGAGATGATTCCCAACCGAGCTATTTTTTAATAATGTTGTATGTGATAACGAAGTAATTGAAATGCGCTTATGTATTGAGGAAATTCAGGGAAGTATGAATAGAAGTTTAGGACATGTGTGTGATAAGGTATGAAATGAGAGTTATAAAGTGATAAGCTTATTTGTATTGGCTTGATATGCATACGGTGTTATATACTTGACCTGTTGGGTTAGGTGTATATAGTGAGTAAATATATATATCAAGAGAACGGGATATGTGTGTATGTACGACTGTTTGAATGATGTATGAACAATATGTCCACATGGTTGAATCTCATGTGCGACTGTTAAAGTAGAGGATGTATAATGTTTTATTTTTATGACTCTGTTATGAAGCCACACATATTATAGTGTGGGAGTTAAACTGAGAAGTTTGACTAAGTAGAATGCAGGAGATGAGTACGGTCGTTCAATGATAAAATGATGAATAGGACCATGGTTGGACCATGGCAATACATGTGATCCCATATAAGACCATGTCTGGGGCATGGCATTGGCAACGATACGTGATCCCGTGCAAGACCATATCTAGGATATGGCATTGGCATCAATATGAGTTTCCATGTAAGACCATATCTGGGATATGGCATTGGTATCCATATGAGATTTCATGTAAGACCATAGCGAGGCTATGGCATCGTGACGACATGTAAGATTATAGCTGGGCTATAATGTTGTGATACGAGTAAGACCATAGTTGGAATATGGCAATTAAGTAAACGACGTACTCAAACCCGTAAGACATTCCCTAATTTGATAAGTGATGGCAGGAGAACTTAGAGTTAAATGTTGGGTACTCGAGTGGACATAATGTGGAACTTGAGTAAGTGTGAAAACTTGCCTGGAGTGAGTTGTGTGACTACGATGATATTTCATTAATGATGAATGTTAAATCACATGTATGTGGTCACGAGAGTCAAGTTAGGGGCTCTATGACCTCACCCCCTTACCACTATTGAATCATGATGAGATGTTTATGAGAATCAAGTTGAGTAAGTTCATGGGTATGGAATAAAAGAGTTTAGTGGCGAAACAATTAGTATTGTATATAGAGATAAAGGTATTTAGAAGATGAAAAATAGTTTTGATAAGAATGTCTGAATGCTTTGACGATTGTACTGATTATGCAATGTTAAGAGCAAAGAGAAAGTTAGCCTAAGCTATTTGACTCAATTGAGTAGGAAGCCTGAGGTGTATGTTTATCGAGACCTTCCTGAATTGATGTTCACTAATGAAAGGAATAGTCAAGGAGTTTTGATGACGGAAATGGTTAGAGAAACAATATTTGAACTGCGAAAGTGTTCAATCAAGATAACCATAGTTGTATGGATTAAAATGATCTCTTTGAGTATTACGTATTAATGTCTGTTGCCTTTCAGGGGTGATGTAGTTGTCCTTTTCATGAATCATGATCGTGTGAGAATGTTAGCTAACTGTAAGATCAGACAAAACGGTTGTCGATTTAGTCAATTGAAATCAACATTCCTTTATCTCTTCGTAACCTTATTATGGTACTTTGAGGAGGAAGTTGGTGATAAAACTTTATGTGAGATTTCTCTTATAATTCCGTTGATCATGGTTATCTTTAAAGTGTGTGTTCTTTGAGTTGTGATAGTTATATCTACTATGATTGCACTTTTGTTTTAATCATAGAAAGGTGATAATTCTAGTATAAGAAGTGAAATCACAAGTTTTATGTTGTATGATGGGTTTTCGGGTAAGCCGAATAGAGTTAATGAACTCGATTGAGATGTCCTTGCTATCTTGGGATATGATGTTAGTAAAGGTTTTAAATTAGCACATCAAGAGAAACTCAAACGAGAGTGTGTTTGAAATATATTCTCAGTGTGGAGAAAAGAGTAGATTGATGAATTGAGATACGATTCTAGTTATGTGTATATTTACGCATGAATCAATAAGGATAATGAAATTCTAGGTGTACATGAGTAAGGAGCATGATACAGAGGTATGCTCATTGAAACATTTTAACCGTGATGGTTAAGTTGAAAGTCATTAAAGGTACTATTAACTGAAAGTCTTAATATTGAGTTCAGTATGGATCAGGAGAAAGAGTTTGTAAGTTTGTATATGATTAATGCAACATTCATGTTGGCATAATTGAGAATGCTTGGTATCATATTGATGTATGATACTCTTCTAAATTGAGTAGTTGATGTTGAATGAGATGTTGAAGTCCTAGTGGACCATGTGAATATGAAAATGCTATCATCGAGATATGAAATAGATAAGGTCCCGTATAAGACCATGTCTGGGACATGGCCTCGGCCCCGAGTTGAGATCCCGTATAAAACCATATCCGGGATATGGCTTCGGTAATGAAAATGAGAATCGTATAAGACCATATTCGGGATATGGCATCGATACTTGATGTGGAAGTCCATATAAGACCTTATCTGGGATATGGCATTGGCATTTAGAGGTGACTCCATGTAAGACCACCTCAGAGATGTGGCATTGGCTTCGTACCTACTGATGAATGATGACGAATATGCGTCTTTGACTATCCCTAGTGATTAATGGGATAAGTAGATGAGTTTAGAAGTAGAAATGAGAATTGTACTAAAGTCATGTGAATGAGTGAATACAGGTACTCGCGAACGAGTCACGAAGAAATAAGTATGATGTGCGGCACGATATGTGCTAAATAGAGGCAATTGTAAGTAAGTATGGCCAGAAGCCTATGATTTGTGTATGGTTAGTTAATGCCATGAATGGTATTTTAAATAAGCTTTGAGTGAGTTTGACTAAGATGTTATAACTCAGGTCGAATAAGATTTCCATTGTAGAAGTTACCCAGAGGTAGAATTTGTATGTCAATGAATTCATAGCCCAAACAGAAGGTTTTGGTATGAGACATAGTAATAGCATGTCTACTCATGCAAGACTAAGAAAAAGTTCAGTTATATGCATAAATGTTTTGGTGATTGAGTACATTTCACGATATGATTGAGTTTATGGTCAAAAGTAGTCGACCACTAAAAGCTGAATTTTCAAAGCGTACAAGTCAGGACTATTACAGTTGGTGACTATCCTAGTGATAAATTGTGATAAAATACAATAGGTTTCAAAATTTAAGTGACTTGATTTCCAAGAAGGGGGTTGTCATCTGAACTTCAGTGAAGTATGTGATAAGGATCTGAATGATCATTTTGGCATGTGCCGAGTCCACAGTTGTAAGATTACTAAGTATTTATGCCCTGGAGAAAGAGTAATCTAGGTTCCAAAGTTGTGCTTCGACCTTGCGTACTACAGCTTAAAGGTTGTTGGCGAGAGAAACTTGAGGATAAGTTGATTTGTGATTTTAAAGAGTTGGTGGAAACGTTTCAGGAATGTTAAAAGCAATTTCCCCTGGTAAGATTTTTGGGGATGAAAATCCCTAAGGGGGAGAATTGTAACAACCCGATTTAGGGGCTAGTCGGAACAGTGATCTCGGGATCACTAATCCGAGGTTAGAGAAAAATATTTTCATGTTAATTTATGTATTATAACATGTTTATGAGGGTGCATGAAAATTTTGGTGCTTTAATTTTAGCTATTTCTTGCTTAATCGCGAAAAAGGACTAAATCGCATAAAGCGCGAAAGTTCTATTTTATTTTCTAGAGGTGCCAAATAGCTATAGAATATCAATTGGAGGTCCCAAATGTGTAATTTGGCCTTGTTTTAAGTGAGTTGGCCTGTAACAGCTTGATTTTGGCCCTAATCGGAACGGTGGTTTCGGGACCGCGAATCCGAGTTATAAAAATTTTTAAATATTATTTTCTGTGTTAATTATATGTGAATTAGCATGTGTGAAAGTTTCGTATAAAAAATTGATTGTTTGTGTGCTTAATTAAATAAAAGGGCGTAATCGCGAAAAATGCGAAAGTTACAAACTAAAGTGTGAAGTGCCAAATTGATAGTGGCTTTTTAATATGGGATCCTTAAAAGGCAAATAGCCCATTTTAGAAGGTAGTGGGCGTGTAACAACCCAAACCCGGCCCAAACATTACGACCGAATTTGATTTGTTACGAAGAAAAACCTTGTGAACACCATTTCGATACCTATTTAATTTTTATTGAAAACTTCTCATTTTCGGTTATCTTTCCAAAGCTACACTTAGGTTTAATTTGGAAATTTAATTAAGTCCGATTATTATACCAGTTTCAAGTGTGCCCGATGGCACGATTAAACTTTTTCGTGTTAAATTAAGAAAACGTGTGATTTCAATTCAGTTTTAATGATACAGTTTAAAGTAAATATCCAACATATAAAAAAAACACAAATAAAGTTTATGGAGGCCTTATTACAACCAAAAATAAAAATAACCAATGTTAAAGTTCTATAAATTTAAATCCACTGCATGGCCACCTCGAGTCCAACCGGCTCCTCAACCGCCATCTACGAGTCACCTGAAAAATGTTAAAGGAGAAGGTGAGTCACCAAGACTCAGTATGTAACCCTTCCCCCGTTTAAAAACAACATTTCATACACAACATATAACAGTTAATATGCAGAGTATCCTGTGCCCAACCTAGCCAACCAAACGCCTTTGTCTACCCCATGTGGTACCAAACCATTTGGTGACCGTAGTCACAATGTGTTACCAAAACACCGGTGGTGCCAAACCACCTTTGGTGACATATAGTCACGATGTGCTACAAAAAGCACTGGTGTCCGTAGACACAAATCGGGTGATGGGGCCAACCCATCGTGTGATACCAAATCACCGCAGACGATCCCATATCTCAAGTGGGGCCAACCCACGTGTGGTGTTAACCACGAGGACAAGTCGCTATGAGGTGCCAAACCTCCTGGAGGTACCAAACCTCTCGTGACATATAGTCACGAGTGTGTTACCAAAACATGGTGCTCGTCAAGACGAAACATCACCGCCCCTCCTCTCATATAGCCCATAGTAGGTAAACGATTAACAACAGATCTCATGCATTCATCACATGTATCAATAAACCATGCTTCCCAAAAGCACTAAAGTAATCTCATATCAACAGAGACTTACGGGATCCTCACTTGTGCCTGTTAAGGTACCAATCCGCATCTACATCAAGCGATTTACATACAAAATATATATATATAACACAACATTAAGCGCTATAAGTGTGTATGTACACACCTGATGTTGATGAGAAGTCTAAATCCCGAAGAAAACCAATCGGCCACACTCTAAGTCCTTGCCCCTATATTCGGCCAACTACCAAAGTTAGTGAAATGGCCATTCGGCCAAACCCAAAGATTCTATAGGGTTATTGCTTGAACCCGAATCCTTACCTACTCGCTTTGAATACTAGTCTCAGCACCCAAATCACGAATCTGGTTCACATACTATAATCGGTCAATGGACAATGTCAGTAGCCTTCGGCTTTAATCGAATACAAACTAAATGAAATCTTCTTACCACTACTTACCCAAGCCGATTATTAGAGAATAGGAGTTGGGATTGAGTACTTCAAAATCCGGGATACCTAATGAAATCGATTGCAAAAGAAGAGAAATAGTTAGCCATTACCAACACCAAATCTCGGCTCTTCTTTCCACTCTAGTCGACGACAATATAAGATTGAGAGAGAAGAGTTTCGGCCCTTCTTACCTTCACCAAATCGACTACCCAGAGAAATCTCGAAAAGTTCTGCACTACTTATGATATTCGGCCAAGAAGCTCCAATATAGAAAGGACTTTCGGCACAAGTTGGTAGATTCGGCTATGATGAAAGAAAAGTAGTGGAGAGAAAGAAAGGTAGCAAGAGTTTCGGCTAAAGGAGTTGGGAAAAGTAAAGAAAGGTTTTAGGGAATGTGCTTTCGGTTTTGGAGAGGATGGAGAAAAGAAAATAGCAAATGGAAGACTTTTTGGGAGGATTCGGCTGATAGAGAAAAAAAAAAAACAAAAGAGAATTTGACACTCCCCAGTACTCCTTGCCGTCCACTCTCCTTGCTCAAGGAGTTCAAAATCGGCACAACACCTAAAAATCCTCTTGGCCACTTATTTGATTTAATTCAAACAATTTTGAATTAATAAAAATAATCTCCTAATATTCCATCAATTATCCCTTTTATTAATACTATAATTAAGCAAATAAAACTCTCATATTATCCTTTAATAATAACACTTAATAAAAGAGTTTGAAGGGAGAAAAACTCTCCCCCCTTGTGCCGTCCAAATAAAAACAAAAAGGAGGATTTTGTGACTCGAACCAAGGCTCTCCCTTGTTCCTTGGTGGCGTCACATGCTAGCTCCTAAGTGGGCTTGCTTTGCCACTTATCCAAGGCCTAATTAGTGTTAAATTACCCACATTTATTCTTATAACACCCACTTACTAAGGCTCCCTTTCTTTTAAAATTAAAAACCGAAATTTTTCTATCAAACCGGGCACACTCAAAGCCTTAAATTAAGCTCTATTACTCCATTAATAATATCACAGCAGTTCATAATAAGAAAATAATCAAATTCCAAATAACCCCATATTTGGGATGTTACAGTTCTACCCCCCTTAAAATAAATTTCGTCCTCGAAATTCCTTGATCAAAAGAGATGGGGGTATTGCTGCCGCATCACCTCCTCGGGCTCCCACGTAGCTTCTTCCACTCCGTGGTTCCGCCATAACACCTTCACTAAAGGCACTGCCTTCCTTCGTAGAACTTTCACATCTCGGTCTACAATCTGAACCGGTTCCTCTTCAAAAGATAAATCTGAATTCACCTCAATCTTTGCTACTGGCACAACGTGCGAAGGATCTGACCGATACCGTCTCAGCATTGACACATGAAATATGTCATGAATCTGACTCAGTTCTGCCGGCAGCTCTAGCTGATAAGCTACCGGTCCTACTCGCTTCACAACTGTATATGGCCCGATGAACCTTGTGCTTAGCTTCCCTTTCCGTCCAAATCTCAACACCTTTTTCCAAGGCGACACTTTCAGAAAGACTTTATCTCCCACAGCATACTCCACTTCCTTGCGTTTGAGATCGGCATAAGACTTCTGCCTATCCGATGCTTCCTTGAGACGAGACCGAATCACCTTGACTTTGTCTTCCGTCTCGGTTACCAGTCTGGACCAGAACTTGTCTTTCTCCCAACTCCGTCCAACATGTAGGAGTACGACACTTTCGTCCATATAGGGCCTCGTATGGAGCCATTTGAATACTCGCTTGATAACTATTGTTATAAGCGAATTCCGCTAATGGTAGGTACTCCTCCCAACTACCACTAAAATCCAAGACATGACCTCTTAACATGTCTTCTAAAATCTGTATCACCCTTTCCGACTGTCCGTCGGATTGTGGATGGAAAGCGGTACTAAATTCTACCCGTTAACTAAAGCCTTGAGCCAAGGCTTTCCAAAACCTTGACGTGAATCTGGGATCCCTATCCGAGATAATCGACATCGCACGCCATGCAACCTCACTATTTCTCCACATACGACCGCTAGCTTTCGGAGTGAGTAATCCATTCTCACAGGCATGAAGTGAGCTGATTTAGTTAAGCGATCCACAATTACCCAAAGCGCATTCTTCTTGGTGGGCGTAAGGGGTAGCCCACTAACAAAATCCATGGTGATCCTCTCCCATTTCCATTGAGGATCTTTATCGGTTGAAGTAGTCCCGATGGTAAGCGATGTTCAGCCTTAACTTGCCGGGCACGTCGGACACTTCCCCTACGAACTCCGTTATCTCACGCTTCAACCTGTGCCACGTAATCTGTTTTGCAAATCTCCATACATCTTGCTTCCCCGGGATGCATAGCGTATGGGCTGCTATGTGCATCTTGGAGAATTTTCGCCTTAATTCGTATCTTTTGGCATACATACTCGTCCTTGAAAACAAAGCACTCCATCACTAGACAAAGCTGTACCCTTCCAAGCAACCATCACGAACTTGTACCCTCTTAGCGCTCAAGCCTTCATCCACTAGCGCTTTTCTTTAATCTCCTCAATCCAAGTCGGCTTTACTTGAAGTTACGCCAAAAGACTCCCATCATCATACAAACTTAACCGAGCGAACATTGCTCTTAAGTCCGTCACCACCTTAGGCTCAATGCGTCGGCTACCACATTAGCCTTACCGGATGGTACTCGATTGAACAATCATAGTCCTTTAATAGTTCAATCCACCGACGCTGTCTCAGATTCGAGATCCTACGAGTCGGAAGATACCTCAAGCTTTTTGTGGTCCGTGTAGACCATCGACTTCTCCCCATACGGTAATGTCTCCATATCTTGAGCGAGCGAAGACGCATTGCTAACTCCAAGTCTGCGTTGGGTAGTTAACCTCATGCGATCTAAAGCGGCGAGATGCATAGGCTACTACCTTCCCATCCTGCATCAACACACATCCCAAACCGGTGTGAGATGCATCACAATAAAGCTCGTGAATAACTTTTCCGCTTCAGTGTACCAAAAGCAAGAGCTTAGTCAAAATCTTCCTTAACCTATCAAAGCTTTCTTGCTGCTTCTCCGTCCATACAAATGGGACACCTTTCCTTAGCAACTTAGTTAACGGCGCTGCTATTAGAGAGAATCCTTCCACGAATCTCCTCCGAGATAGTACCTGCTAAACCAGAAACTTCGTATTTCACCATCGCCCTAGGTGGTTTCCACTCCAATCTTGCTTCAATCTTGAGAGGTCTACCCTAATTCCTTGGTGACACTACATGACCTAAGAAAGCCACTTCCCTAAGCCAAAATTCACACTTACCGAATTTGGCATACAACCGCTTCCCCCTCAATACTTGCGAGAACTATCCGTAAATGCTTGTCATGCTCCTCTTACGTCTTTGAATAAACCAATATGTCGTCTATGAACACCACGACGAATCTGGTCCAAATCTTCTTTGGAATACTCTATTCATCAAGTCCATGAATGCCGCGGTGCATTGGTCAAACCGAATGGCATTACCAAGAACTCAAAATGCCCATACCGAGTTGAATGCCGTTTTGTGAACATCGGACCTCCTTCACCCTTAATTGGTGATAACGACCTAAGGTCTATCTTGAAAACACCGAGGCACCCTTCAGTTGATCAAACAAGTCGTCAACTGGAGGCAGCGGATACTTGTTCTTGATCGTTAACTTGTTTAAGCGGCGGTAGTCGATACACATCCGCATAGAACCGTCCTTCTTCTTGACAAACAACACAAAGTGCTCCCACGGGATATACTTGGTCGTATAAACCCTCTATCCAAGAGCTCACGAATTTGAGCCTTTAGCTCCACCAATTCCTTTGGTGCCATTCGGTATGGTGCTATGGACATGGTTCCGTTCAGGGGTAGCAAGTCTATACCGAATTCGACTTCTCGATCCGGAGGCAAACCCGGAAGTTCTTCTGGGAACACATCAGCAAATTCCCCAACCGTTCGGACCTTTTCAATTACTAACCCCTTAGCTTCCAAAGCACAGATTTGAACCAAATACGCCTCACAACCCTTCTTGACCATCTTTTCAGCCTTCAAGGCATTCACTACATTGGATAGATAATTCCTTCGATCTCCTATCATAACCACTTCATCACCTTCAGCCGTTTTAAGGACCATGCGCTTAGCCGCGCAATCCAAACTCGCTTGGTACTTAACCAACCAATCCATACCAAGGATCAAATCGAACTCCCCAAACGGTAGTTCCATTAGATCAGCTACAAATACTACCCCTTGAAGTTCTAGGGTACGCCTCTATACGATCTATCTACGACTACGGAGTGACCTAAGGGGCTAACTACAGTCATCTCCCTAGAAGCAGTTTCAGAGTTTAGGTCCATAGTTCCTACCACACTACTAGCAATGTACGAGTGCGTCGAGCCCACGTCAATCAATGCAACATAAGGAAAACCGAAAATTAGAAACGTCGGTTATGACATCCGGTGCGTCACCTTCTTCGCGACACCTTGCTGCGTAAACTAAGCCAGCCGCCTAGCCTCTGCGTGTTGCTGAACCTCTCGCGCCTTGAGTTCCACGACCTCGGTTAGGACCGTTGTTTCCTCTGCCATTACCACGACCCCTCTCCGTGGTCCTACATCTCTATCCCGAGCACTGTTACGCCGCCTCGCCGCTTCTTAGCTAGTTTTCGGGGACAATCGACGCGATGCTCCAAAGACCCACACTCAAAACATCCTTTGTCACCAGTCCAACAACCTCCCAATGGGTCTTTCCACAGCGATTGCACCGAGTCGGCCTCCTCGATTAGCGATCGTGGGCCTTGTCACTGATTGGGCCCACTTGGCCTAGCCTTTTTCTCGAGCACTACCGCTTGATCCGGTGACCCAAAACTTCTCTTACGATTGTTCTTATTATAGTTCGCCTCACGGCCTCCTTGATTCCTTCGGCTACCTTAGCCTTCTCCACTAGAGATGAGAACTCACGAACTGCTTTGTGGGGCAATCGGTAATCTTAAATCATCTCGAGTCCGTCCTCAAAGCGCACACGGCGCTCATGTTCGAGAGCCACGATGCCTCTCGCATATCTACTCGGCCTTAGAAATTCCACCTCATATTCCGACACGGACTTAGTTCCTTGCACTAATCCCGAAAAGCCTTTCTCTGTGGCGTCGGTGTAGCTAATGCCCACATACTTTTTCTCGATTGGTGGTTCGAAATACTCCCAAGTCAAATCATCTCTGTAGCCCCATCTCGAACCGTAAGCCACCATCGATACGCTTCATCCTTTAGAAGCGACACACGCGCCTTCACTTCTCTCTCTCGGTCAGTCAAGGTCATCCATGATTCTTTGGTGGACTCTAGCCGTGATTCCACTGACCGGGTGCCACTCGACACACTCGGAATACCTCCGCTCCGTTAGATCGAGTCGCCGGGACAGATTTCCGAGCTCCCACATTTCCACCAGCCCCACCACCATCTCCAAGACTCGCAACACGACTTGCGATACCGACTCGCCACCTGCCCTCGCGCTCGGCTCTCGGCTCTAAAAGTAGGAGGTGGTGGTGGCGAGTGGTACCTCATTTTCGAACCTTGTCCCGACTGGCGGGTTGGACACCGTCATCCTACCCCTACCACGTCCACGGCGTCCACGTCCTCTAGAGCTCATTCTATCTACCACGCTTTTAATCGATTAAGAAAAATTTTATGCGTTAGCATTTGTTTCACTTTATTACTCATGAAGAAGTTTTATGGATGGGGTTTAATCAGTGATTCTTTCGAGCAAACAATGTTTTGATTTCCTATCCTAGTTCACACAAAGAAGTTCATGCATCCATTCCTTAATACTTTCCATACCTATTCGCTCATCGGACATTTCGCCCATTTCTAACCTGTGGGGTATTTTCGTCTTTTTCCTGGCTGAGGTATTTTCGTAATTTTCCAGAACCAAAATATTTTTTGATGATTTCCAAAGCTAAGTTATTGAATATTTGTAAAATAGTTGAAATTTTTGGCAAAACCGTCGAATTAATATTTTATGGGTCGGGGGCATTTTGGTAATTTTACTCCTAAGGGTATTTACGTAATTTTTCACAAGTCCGCTTTTTTCGAGAAAAGCGTTGTAAAAGTAATGTTCTAAGGTTTAAGAGAGTTATTGGACAAGTTTTGAAAACATTAGGGCTTGTTTCATTCTATTTCAAAAACAAGGTGATTCCCTTCTCGGGTTTTAATCATTGTGTTTAGCCCATGACCGAGCCCTCCGGTCGGGGTGAACCAAAGCTACGCACTGTGCAGAAGTGAGTGAAGAGGAGGTGGGTCACGCGGACCGCTTAAATACCAAGCTCTCCTTGAACCTTTCTAGACATGCGCACAGAGGTTACCACACCACCGAGCCTTACGAGTTAGGGTGAACCGGCTACGCACTGCAGGATACTGCGAAGAGGAGGTGAGTCACGAGGACCGCTTAAATACCGTGCTCTTCCGGATCCAATCCTAGACATGCGCATGCAGGGGTTACCACACCCTAGCTCATTGACTAAGTCATAGGTTGGTTTAGTTCTTTAAGTCTTATGTCTTGTTTGTGTGTTTGAGTAGTCTAAACCTAGGGTCCAAGTTCCTATAAGTCTATCTACGTTCCATGCTTTCTACCCTTCTATAGAATATAATCCACAAAGAGGTTTAGATGTACTTACCTAGGCGGATCGGGTGCCGGAGACTCGGGCCATGCTGCTTAAAACCCAATAACAATTCAAAAGGCCTACTAAAACATTTTTGGGCCTTGGGCCCCACAATGAAGCTTTGAACTGGCTCGATACCAATTCAGTAACAACCCAAACCCGGCCCAAACATTACGACCGAATTTGATTTGTTCTGAAGAAAAACCTTGTGAACACCATTTCGATACCTATTTAATTTTTATTGAAAACTTCTCATTTTGGTTATCTTGCCAAAGCTACACTTAGGTTTAATTTGGAAATTTAATTAAGTCCGATTATTATATACGCTTTCAAGTGTGCCCGATGGCACGATTAAACTTTTTCGTGTTAACTTAAGAAAACGTGTGATTTCAATTCGATTTTAATGATACAGTTTAAAGTAAATATCCAACATATAAAAAAACACAAATAAAGTTTATGGAGGCCTTATTACAACCAAAAATAAAAATAACCAATGTTAAAGTTCTATAAATTTAAATCCATTGCATGGCCACCTCGAGTCCAACGGCTCCTCAACCGCCATCTACGAGTCACTGAAAAATGTTAAAGGAGAAGGTGAGTCACCAAGACTCGATAGATAACCCTTCCCCGTTTAAAAACAACATTTCATACACAACATATAACTTGATTAATATGCAGAGTATCCTCGTGCCCAACCTAGCCAACCAAACGCCTTTGTCTACCCCATGTGGTACCAAACCCTTTGGTGACCGTAGTCACAATGTGTTGCAAAACACTGGTGGTGCCAAACCACCGGTGACATATAGTCACGATGTGCTACCAAAGCACTGGTGTCCGTAGACACAAATCGGGTGATGGGGCCAACCCATCGTGTGATACCAAATCACCGCGCACGATCCCATATCTCAAGTGGGGCCAACCCACGGTGGTGTTAACCACGAGGACAAGTCGCTATGAGGTGCCAAACCTCTGGAGGTACCAAACCTCGGTGACATATAGTCACGGTGTGTTACCAAAACAACGGTGCTCGTCAACCACGAAACATCACCGCCCTCTCCTCTCATATAGCCCATAGTAGGTAAGCGATTAACAATGAGATCTCATGCATTCATCACATGTATCAATAAACCATGCTTCCCAAAAGCACTAAAGTAATCTCATATCAACAAGAGACTTACGGGATCCTCACTTGTACCGTTAAGGTACCAATCCGCATCTACATCAAGCAGATTTACATACAAAATATATATATATAACACAACATTAACTGCTATAAGTGTGTATGTACACACCTGATGTTGATGAGAAGTCTAAATCCCGAAGAAAACCAATCGGCCACACTCTAAGTCCTTGCCCCTATATTCGGCCAACTACCAAAGTTAGTGAAATGGCCATTCGGCCAAACCCAAAGATTCTATAGGGTTATTGCTTGAACCCGAATCCTTACCTACTCGCTTTGAATACTAGTCTCAGCACCCAAATCACGAATCTGGTTCACATACTATAATCGGTCAATGGACAATGTCAGTAGCCTTCGGCTTTAATCGAATACAAACTAAATGAAATCTTCTTACCACTACTTACCCAAGCCGATTATTAGAGAATAGGAGTTGGGATTGAGTACTTCAAAATCCCGGGATACCTAATGAAATCGATTGCAAAGAAGAGAAATAGTTAGCCATTACCAACACCAAATCTCGGCTCTTCTTTCCACTCTAGTCGACGACAATATAAGATTGAGAGAGAAGAGTTTCGGCCCTTCTTACCTTCACCAAATCGACTACCCAGAGAAATCCCGAAAAGTTCTGCACTACTTATGATATTCGGCCAAGAAGCTCCAATATAGAAAGGACTTTCGGCACAAGTTGGTAGATTCGGCTATGATGAAAGAAAAGTAGTGGAGAGAAAGAAAGGTAGCAAGAGTTTCGGCTAAAGGAGTTGGGAAAAGTAAAGAAAGGTTTTAGGGAATGTGCTTTCGGTTTGGAGAGGATGGAGAAAAGAAAATAGCAAATGGAAGACTTTTTGGGAGGATTCGGCTGATAGAGAAAAAAAAAAAACAAAAGAGAATTTGACACTCCCCAGTACTCCTTGCCGTCCACTCTCCTTGCTCAAGGAGTTCAAAATCGGCACAACACCTAAAAATCCTCTTGGCCACTTATTTGATTTAATTCAAACAATTTTGAATTAATAAAAATAATCTCCTAATATTCCATCAATTATCCCTTTTATTAATACTATAATTAAGCAAATAAAACTCTCCTATTATCCTTTAATAATAACACTTAATAAAAGAGTTTGAAGGGAAAAACTCTCCCCTTGTGCCAGCCCAAATAAAAACAAAAGGAGGATTTTGTGACTCGAACCAAGGCTCTCCCTTGTTCCTTGGTGGCGTCACATGCTAGCTCCTAAGTGGGCTTGCTTTGCCACTTATCCAAGGCCTGATTAGTGTTAAATTACCCACATTTATTCTTATAACACCCACTTACTAAGGCTCCCTTTCTTTTAAAATTAAAAACTGAAATTTTTCTATCAAACCGGGCACACTCAAAGCCTTAAATTAAGCTCTATTACTCCATTAATAATATCACAGCAGTTCATAATAAGAAAATAATCAAATTCCAAATAACCCCATATTTGGGATGTTACAGGGCGGCATAGGACAACTTTTTCCATATTATTATGTTGTATAATTAAAACATAATAAGGTTAAATTAGTAAACTAGTTATAATTTATAATATATGTTAAAATAACATAAAAAGAAAAAGAAAACAAATCCACCTTCTCCATCTTTCAATGTTGGCCGAATGTGAGCTTAATAAGAAGAAAGAAAACCCAGGAAAGTTTCGGTCATTTAAAGCTTAATTAAGGTATGATAGTTGTTCGGTTTTTGATAATTTCTACGTTTTTGAGATCGTTGCTTTGAATACTATCCGACCCATACTAGAATTTCTGACTTTGATGCATATTTGGAATTTGGTCATTGATGAATA
The DNA here is from genome assembly GCA_025698515.1 of Gossypium sturtianum. Lineage (NCBI taxonomy): Eukaryota > Viridiplantae > Streptophyta > Magnoliopsida > Malvales > Malvaceae > Gossypium > Gossypium sturtianum. The sequence continues at coordinate 30,510,545 of CM046943.1, read as the reverse complement.
TATGTGTTTTGTGTTGTTTGATGATAAAATATTAAAGATATGTTTTAGATTAACATGTTTTGTATTGGAGTTTTTGATGATTTTGAGTAATTAGGATTAAATTGCAAAAATAATAAATTGAGGGATCAAAATGCAAAATAAATGAAATGTATGGACTTATATGATTATAAGGAAGATTCGACCTAGCTATGTTGTTGTGAGATTTTGCATATTTTGTGTTTTGTACAATAGGGACTAAATTGTGAAAATGTGAAATATTAGGGGTAAAAATGTAATTTGCCCATTAATGTGTTTCTGGATTAAATTGAATGAAAATATGTTGAATGAGCTTAATTTGAAATTTATTTAGATCAAGAACAAAAAGGATCGGGAGTGGATCGGGGAAAAACGAAGTTAATTGAATAGCCGGGAAATCTAGTCTGTCGATATTCGAGGGAAGTTTTTAAGCAATTGGGTTAAATTGAATCTTTATCTATATTGATGTACATGTATTTAATAAAAGTAATTAAGTATAATGTTATAATACCGAATGTGATATTGATTGAGAGTTGTATTTGGCCGAATGTGAGGTATACATACATGTTAATAATATAGTCATGTGAGATATTGAAATAAGAAACAAATATAGTTGAATGAGATGTATGTTTATTTGTCAAAGATATAGCCAAATGTGATGTATACCTATATGTTAATGAAATAGCTGAATGTGATATTGATATAAAGATGAAATAAGCTAAATTGTATGCATGAATGTGTTTATTTAAGCAAGTAATAGGCTCAAGCTAAGCACTAACTGTACGAATCTTATTACCGAGCACTATGTGTGCGAAATCGGTCAATTGGCACTAAGTGTGCGTAATGTTAATGTAATGGCACTAAGTGTGCGATACATTACGAGTATTTGGCACTATGTGTGCGATATGTTAAGGCGACAGCACTAAGTGTGCGATACGTCACATAGTTGGCACTGAGTGTGCGGGTTTGCGGATCCTTCAAGGATATCGGTTAGTGAAAGTGTTAAACAAAATAAATGATCAGGTATGTGATTCATAATGGTATGAAAATCTAATACAAATTCGATAAGTGATATATGTAAATGAAGTTAAGAAAATGTGATGTATTTATTTACATATGAATTTATTTAAGATGAGAAAACGGTTTATAGTTCAACGTGAAACCTATTATTGAATGTTTGAGTATTCGATCTTAAGGTTACGAAATATGATAGTTAATGGATGGTGTTATGATTTATAATTATGGTTGTAAATCTTAATGAGGATTATAATAATTTGATCTAATTAGTACGATGTTATATTGTATTCTTATATAATTGCTTATAACTTACTAAGCTGTGAAAGCTTACTTGGTGTTTTTTGATTGCTTTTGTAGTTTAGATCTCTTTTGGCGAAGGTCGTTACGTGCTCAGGGATCGTCGCTAAAGCTCATCACACTATCATCATCACTTTGGTACCTTTTAAAGGTTAAACTTAAAGTTTATGGCATGTATAGGCTAAATTACCCTTTTGAGTTGTTACAAATGATATGTATGTGTTTATGTATGTGCCATGCGAAAATGGCTAAAACATGTTATTTTGGATTTATGTGATTTTCGGTCATAATATTAAGTTAAGATGAAAGTATAATTTCTGATGTGTTATGTTAGGTGTTTGAATATGTGGCTTGATTGATCATTAAATTAGATTATAGTTATGAAATTTCGACCATGGTGTTTATATGATGCGGTAAATAATTTTATGATGGGTATGAATGGTGTTATAATTTTTATATATATTGATTGCGCAAAATTGATCATGATATGTGTATATGTGTATAATGAGTTGATTTATAGGTTTTAAGTTATTTATAAGGTAGGTATGGTTTTGATAATTTGGTTTGATAATTATAAGACATATAATCGTTTATATCTTTGGATGATGTTGGCAATTAGAGTCTAATTCGGTTTTGTATTAGATTTGGTAAAGTAAAGTTTTGGTATATGTATATAGATGGTTTAATAATAGATAACTTGGTTTTAGTAAAGTGAATATTGAAATGTGCATATTCGGCTATTGTAACTTAAATGACCAAATGAACAGTACTTTTGCTATTTGATCAAAACTACTTTTATGTGAAATTGGTGATATAAATTTGTGATATGTTCTTTAAGTTTTAAGCAAACATTGAAAGTATAACTTTATCTATGGTACGTTCGAGCATGACCATTTAAATGATAGATTGCTATGTTAATATTGATAAATTAAATGTTATGTATATGTTTGATATGTAAATATGTGCAAGTGAGTATGTTATGATTATTAATGAAAATTTTTCATCTATAATGCAATATGATATGATTGAAGTATGTTTGATAATAAATTAGGCATTGGATAATTATGCGATGGAAGTTCATTTGATTCAAATTGGTTAAGAACTATGATATGTTTATATAAAACATTTATAGGTATATAAATATTTTTTTATGAATGCTTGTTTTGGGTTATGTTTTGATAGGTAATGCCTCGTAACCCTAATTCGGCGATGGATACGGGTTAGGGGTGTTACATTTGATTGGTATTAGAGCTACGGTTTAGTCGATTCTCGGACTAATGTAGTGCGTGTGAGTTTAGCTATACATGCCATAAAGTTTTACTATGATAGTGTGATAACTTCTAACCGTGAAATGTGTTTTCTTCTTTTGTATAGTGAATGGATCCTGATCCCGATCGAGCCGTAGCCGATGATGTCGAGAGTGTGGCGCCTGCTCCTGCGCAAGGGACCGCGCCGGTTGAATCTCGATCAGCTACGAGTAACCAAGATGAGGGGGCTAAACAAGCCTTCTTTAGTATGATGAATGATTGGCTTAATCAGTATATCCGGACGAATCTGGCTGTTCAACAACCCTCGAATCTGAATAATCCACCTATAGTACCTGTGGTACCTTCTATCATTAATCCTGAGAGATTAAATAAGCCTCCTGTTGATAAAATTAAAAAGTACGAAGCTGAAGAGTTTAGGGCTACAGCTACTGATGATGCTGAGCGGGCTGAATTTTGGCTCGATAATACTATTCGTGTCTTCGATGAACTATCTTGTACACCCGAAGAGTGCTTGAAGTGTGTTATATCTTTATTACGGGATTCTGCCTACTATTGGTGGAACACTTTGGTTTCGATTGTTCCGAAGGAAAGGGTTACTTGGGATTTCTTCCAGACGAAAATTCACAAAAAGTATATCAGTCAGCGATTCCAGAAACGCAAAGAATTTCTTGAGCTTAAACAGGGTCATTTTTTCCTAAGTAGAGATTAAGTTGTAATATGATCATTAAGTGATTAAATGAGTAAATTTTATTGTTCTAGATCGAAGAAAACGAGATTCGGACCTAGAATAGGAGAAAGAGAAATGCGGGCAAATAGACTCCCTACTCTTTTCGGTATCGAGGTAAGTTCGTATGCAAATAATGAAATCTTACGTGAGATATTTAATATTCGATATTGTATAATTTTAATGTTGCCTTCATCTATGCATTAAATACATTTTGACAAGATGTCAATAAATGAAATTCTTAGATATAATCTAAGAATAGTAAGAAATGCAAATGGTATGAAATGATGATAGTTAAGGTTCCGTGTAAGACCATATTGGAATATGGCCTCGGTGTGAGATATTGAATAAGACCGTTTCGGGGACATGGCATCGATATGTTAGTTCATGTATGACCCTATCGGGGGTATGATGTCAATGTGACATTATGTGTATAAGACTCAAGGGAGTTACTTAACAATTTTAGTGACTCAACAAGTATTTTGAAATTGAGAATGAATGTGTTGTACCATGAGAGGTAAATGTATGTGTTAGAACTGAATTGAGATGAATTCGGTATATGATGAACCCATAGGGGGTTATGTGTAAATGATGCACTTTGGTTGCGTAAGTTATAATTATTAATGCATTGTGTGAGTGCAAACGATTATAGTAGAAAGCTAAGTAAGAATGGTAGTGTGTGAGGATGTTCCGCGTAAACATTTGAAATAGATAAACTCATATGGATAACTATCCATAAATGTACAATAACGGTGGGCTGTGTGCGTTACCACCTTATTAATTATTAAACGATGGGCCGTGTGCAATACCATCGCTTATTTATTCCAGTTGGTGGGCTAAGTGTGTAACACCCCTAACCCGTATCCGTCGCCGGATTAAGGTTACGAGGTCTTACCATAACAATTACCAAGTCCATACACTCCATACAACTAACACTTGATAAATTCATATCATTTCATGCTATCACAAATGAATATAAATATATATATATATTCTATCAGGTCTTAATATAACAACTTGCATTATAAAATCACATGGTCAATAAAAAAAAACAACGACTACATAAGTATATAATATTTAGACATTTATTCACCTATAACATGCACACAAATAAAAATCTAATAGTCACTTACATATTTAATCAAATAAAATTCTTAAAGCATTCCATATATATATAAAAACCAAATTAGCACATACCATTTTGAAATCAATCCATGTACAAATGTTTTCATGTACACTTTATTATTAAAAATATATATTCACGCAACAAACGGATGCACATATAGACTGTGAAATATTAAACATACATGAACGTCTATTAAACCAATATACCTTATCAATTCATTATCTTAGCCCAAAATGCCTTAAACCACAAAATCAAACCATACTTATCAATTATATATGTACCATGGCCGAATATAGGCTAAAATAACTTACTACTCATCAACATTAACATGGCATCTTTAATAATCCAAATAGACCAAATTAATTTACAACCCAAAGAACATCATCTCAACTATATCCACCTCATTCGAACCAAATCAAAATGAATGCAAAACATATCAATATATCATACTTATCCCAAATGCATCACATTTAGATATAATAGGCATATTATATGACCATATTCCATACATGATTAAACCATGGCCATATTTCACATCTCTTAATATCATAATCAATCCATTATATCAAGAACATAGGAATTAAATTTAATCAAAAGAAATAGCCATTTTCGCAAGGCTATTCATATATATATACAAGGCCAAAAGTCATTAATCTAAACCTTAGTCTAACCTATACATGCCTTCGGTTCAAAACTAAGATTAAATACCACAAGGGGAGATAGTGTGGTTGACTTTTCCGACGATCCTCAGATGCCCGTAGCTTGATGGAAAATCTATAAAACAGAACAAAGAGCACACACGAAATAAGCTCACTAGCTTAGTAAGTCTTAAGCATTTACGAAACAACAGTCAAATATTCCAACATTTAGCACACATACATATATGAATATACCTGTAAATTCAAGTAATTTAACAAATAATAATTTCAATATGGTCGAACAGCCGTCTATGTAACTTATCACCTATTATTCCCTCATTGAAGGTATACAACCCTTCCAGCACTTTAAGCCTTAAGTATTCGCATATTACCTTATTAACAAGTATAACATATATCACAAGTATATATATATAGATATGCATTTTCAATAACTTTCACTTTTGACATTTTCACCTTTGACCGAATCTCAAAGATATCACCAAGCTTATATTCAATATACATATCACACTTATTAATGAATAATTCAAATACACATATCATAAAGACTCATTATCAAAAACTTTAACCATTCTACAACTTATGTAATTTGAAAGGAAAGATATTCACATACCTTGTTCCTTGCATCCATAAACCTTTATATTTACCCGAGCATTTTGTTTATTTAAGTATTTACATCCCACCTTGTAAAGGATTTATAACACATCACCGGCATTAAGCTCGCTAGGCAATAAGCTCGATATACATCACCGGCACAAGGCCCGCTAGGCTCATAGCCCGATTACATCAGGCACAAGGCCCGCTGGGCATTTAGCCCGAATTACATCAGGCACAAGGCACGCTAGGCATTTAGCCCGATAAATAACACAAAGACCACGAAGCTCGCTAGGCTTAAGGCCCGATATAGATATGATCATTAATTCCACACTCATTTCATAACATCAACAATGCAAACAACTCATATAAATCATAATACCTTCACATACCAACCAAAACATATTTATACGCACTGTTTTACAAAGTAAATTCAATTCAATACCATACTTCTACATTCGGCTATTATCTATAATTATACTTTAAATATTTAAGTTTCATTATTCATCATAGTCGTAAATAAATTTTTAACGTATATTTGCTTAAGGACTTACCTCGACTGTCGATGGACAACGTAGTCCGGCTATTCGGTAACCTTCGCCTTTCCCCGATCCAAATCCATTTTTCTTTGTTCTTGATCTAAACACATTAAAATTTAGCTCATTCAAGCACATTTCATCTCAATTTAGTCCCAAAACACATAAATGGGCAAATTACCATTTTACCCCTAATGTTTCACATTTTTACAATTTAATCCTATTTGCACAAAACACAAAATACACAAAATTTCACTATAATTCTTTAGGGCCGAATTTACGTAGGGACTATACAAGTCCATTTCTTTCATTTATTTTGCATTTTGTTCCCCTCAAAAATTCATTTTTGCAATTTAGCCCAAATACTCAAATTTACCAAAAATCCAAAGACAAAACATATTAATCTAACATATATCTTTCATTTAAAATCATCAAACATCAAAACCACATGAACATGTCAATAGCCGAACATCAAGCATGCTTAGATTTAAAAATTTTAACATGGGTCACTCATCGCTCAAGCAACGATCTCAAAAACATAAAAATTTACAAAAACCGACCAAGAATTTACCTTGAATTTGGCTTGAATGTAGCCGAAATTTAAAAGAACCTAGCTCCCCTTTCTTTCCTCAATATTCGGCCAAGAGAAGATGAGTAAACATGCATATTTTTTTATGTTTTAATTAACATATAATATGGCTTTAATTTATTTACTTATTTAACCTTATATCATAAAATCATATAATATAAAACTTAAGGTTAATCTTGTCATATACCACCCACTAACTTAGAAATGGGTTATTTATCCATTTAATACTTCATATTAAAAAGCCATCATCATTCTAGCACTTTACACTATAATATGCAACTTTTACACTTTACGCGATTTAATCCTTTTTGTTAAATTGAACACACAAACGATTAAATTTTTCTACGAAACTTTCACACACATTAATTCACATATAATAAACACAAAATAAAATATTAAAATATTTCTCGGACTCGGATTCGTGGTCCCAAACCACCGCTCCGATTAGGGTCAAATTCGGTCTGCATACAACTCTCCCCCTTTAGGATTTTCGTCCCGAAAATCTTACCGTTAAACAAGGTCGGATATTGTTGCCTCATTGAATCCTCAGGCTCCCACGTAGCCTCTTCAACTCGTGACGATTCCATAGTACCTTCACTAATGGAATTCTTTTATTTCTCAACTCTTTTATTTCCCGAGCTAAGATACGGATCGGTTCTTCATCATATGTCAAATCATATTAGATTTCAATCTCTATCGGTGTGATCACATGAGACGGATCTGATGCAGATTTACGAAGCATCGAAACATGAAATACGTCATGTATCTTTTCTAACTTTCGAGAGGGCAACTTCAACCTATAAGCAAGCGGGCCCAATACGCTCGGTGATTTCATAAGGTCCGATGAATCTCGGACTAAGTTTGCCTTTCCGACCAAATCGAATACCTTTTTCCACGGAGAAACTTTCAAGAATACACGATCTCCGATTTGAAATTCAATATCTTTACGCTTTAAGTCAGCATAAGACTTTTGTCTGGCCTCGAGGCAACTTTCAAAGTATTTCGATCACACCACTTTTTGTTGATTTCTTTAATCAAATCAACCCCGTGGATCTTATTCTCATTGAGCTCATCCGAAGATAATGGTGTTCGACATTTCGCCCATACAAGGCTTCATAAGGTGCCATTTTGATACTAGATTGAAAGCTATTATTGTAAGCAAATTCAATCAAAGGTAGGTATCGTTCCCACGCACCTTCAAACTCGAGAACGCAACATCTCAACATGTCCTCAAGTATCTCGAATAGTTATTTCGGACTGACTGTCTGTCATGCGGATGAAAGGTCAGTACTAAAATGAAGTTTAGTGCCTAAAGCATCTTGCAACTTCTTCCAAAACCGCGATGTGAATCTCGGGTCTCATGTCGAAACAATGGAACTCGGTACACCATGCAATCTCACATCTGCATGATACATACAATTCGCAAGTTTATCGAGTGAATAGTCCGCACGAACCGGTACAAAATGAGTGATTTGGTCGATCTATCAACTATAACCCAAACGGCATCTTTCTTACTCGGTGTCATAGGAGACCAGGATACAAAATCCATTGTAATTCTATCCCATTTCCATTCGGGTATCATGATTGGTGAAGTAGTCCGGATGGCACTTGATGCTCGGCTTTTACTTGGCGACAAACTAAGCATTTCAAACAAATTCGGATATATCCCGTTTCATGCCAAAGCCACCAATAGAATTGTTTCAAATCGTTATACATTTTTGTGCTACCCGGATGTATCGATAGTCGACCACTATGGGCCTCACACTAAGAATCATCTCGTATCAAATCGAGTTCTTGAACACACATTCGGCTTTTAAAATTCAAGCAGTCATTTGCATCAATCGAAAATCTGATTCTCGCACCTTTTCACACATCGAATTCGACTAGTAATCAAATCTTTGTCAACTACGTGCATCACAAATTTGCTGAATAAACATCGGTCTTGCTTGTAACTTTCGGCTATGATCGAACCATCACCGCACATAGCTATCCACGCGCTCATTGCACGAAGAGCAAACAATGATTTCCGACTTAACGATCCGCAAATAACGTTAGCTTTTCCCGGATGGTAGTCAATCACCAATTCATAGTCTTTTAACAATTCCAACCACTGCGTTGTCTTAAATTCATGTCTTTTTGAGTCATCAAATACTTCAGACTTTTATGATCCGAGTAAACATGGCATTTCTCGAATAAGTAATGACGCCAAATCTTCGGTCACGAACACAATGGCCGCAAGCTCCAAATCATGCGTCGGGTAATTTCTTTCATGCGGCTTCAATTGTCTTGATGCGTAGGCTACTACTCGCCTTCTGCATCAATACGCAGCCCAAACCATTTAAGGAAGCATCGGAATACACAACAAATTCCTTACACTCGACTCAGTGAGCTAACATCAGGGCTTAGTCAAAGGGCTTTCAACTCGATCGAAACTCTTGAGACAATTTTCCGACCACTTGAACTTTACATCTTTCTCGTAGTAGCTTTGTCAAAGGTGTAGCTATTACTGAAAAAACCTTTCACAAACCGTCTATAGTAGCCCGCAAGTCCCCGAAAGCTTGAATCTCAAAAACATTCTTTGGTGGCTTCCAATCAAGTATAGCCGAAATTTTGTTCGGATCGACTTGAATACCGATCTTTGAAACAACATGTCCCAAAAAGTGACCTTTTTCATCCGAACTCACACTTACTAAACTTCGCATACAACTCAAGTGATCTCTCAAAGTTTGTAGCACTAATCTCAAATGCTCAAGATGCTCTGGTTTCATTTTTGGAATAGATCAGTATATCATCAATAAACACTACTACAAACCGATCCAAAACTGCGTCCTCAAAACTCAATTCATTAGATCCATAAAAATAGCAGTGCATTAGTGAGTCCAAAAGGCATAAACTGGAAACTCAAAATGTTCGTACCTTGTCGGAATGCGTCTTTGGCACATCTCGTATCTCTCGACTCATAATCGATAATAGCTCGATCTCAAATCTATCTTCAAAATATGAAGCCCCTTTTAGCCTGATCAAACAAGTCATCAAACTGAGGTAACAGGTTACCTTATTTAGTTGCCGATAGTCGATACACATTCGCATGGTCCCATCTTTCTTTTCACAAATAAAACCGGGGTGCACCCCAAGGAGATAAACTCGGTCGTGCAAAGCCCCTATATCATCAATTCTTGCAAGCTGCGCTTTCAATTCTTTTAACTCGTAGGTGCCATCCGATCTGGAGCTATCAAAATCGAGTCGTTCGGTACTAATTCAATGCCGAACTCAATCTCTCATCGTGGTGGTAAGCCGGTAGTTCTTCAGAAACACATCCGGGTATTCATACACAACCAGTCATGATTCAATATGCTTTTCGGACACTTTATTATCGAAGACATACGCCAAATAAGCTTCACATCCTTTTCTCACATATTTAGGGCTAACATCGAAGATATTATTGTAGGAAAACCACTTAAATCACTGGATTCAATTCGATAATCTCCCGTTCGACATCTCAAATCAATTAGCTTTCTTTTGCAATTCACCATTGCATCATGTGAAGTTAACGGTCCATTCCCAAAATTATATCGAACTCATTGAAGGGCAACAACATTAAATCTATTTGGAAAGCAAGAATCCCGAATCATCAACGGGCAACCTTTACACACTTTATTAACAAGCACACATCTACCCAAAGGGTTGGACACACGAATCACAAACTCGGTGAGACTCAATCGCGAGTCTTCCCCGAATACTAGAGTTTCACACACATATGAATGAGTCGAACCGGGATCAATCAATGCAATCACAGTAGTATCATAAAGGGTGAAAGTACAGGTAATGACATCGGGGAAGCATCCTCTCCGCTCGTGTGGCATAAGCTCTAGCTGGGGCTCTAGCCTCGAGATCGAACTACGATGTTCTTCGTTCCTCTCGACTACCACCTACATTGCTTGAATGTGCGGGTGGCTCGCCTCGCTACCGATGTCTTCGCTTTCGACTTAATGTTTTGAATCAGATTCGCTCAACTAACATCGGACATTCTCTAATAAAATGATCCGACGATCCGCATTTAAAGCAAGACCGATCATGGAATCTACAACTCCGGAATGCCATTTTCCACGGTGCTTGCATTCAACTCGATTACGTGGAACGTTACCAACACCGCCATCGAGGTAGCTCGGGAGCCCACCGGAGGTCGATCACGTCTAGGTAAATCGGAAGTAGCTTTATGTCGGTTTGAAGTCATCTCGAACTTCTTAGATGTGGAATGGAAACTCCTACCCGACGATCTCTTACGAGTGTCTCTAGCTTCATCTCACCTTTCTTTTCTCCCTCCCGAAGTTCTTTGACTTTGCAAGCTCGCTCGACTAGTATCACAAACTCTTTGATTTCAAGAATGCCAACAAGCAACTTTAAATCTTCATTCAAACAAATCTTGAACCTTTTGCACATAATGGCTTCAGCTTGATACACATTCCCGAGCATATCGGCTCAATCGACAAATTTTCTCTCATATTGATCCACGGTCATTTGCCCTGTTTTAGTTCGAGAAATTCTTTTTGTTTTTGATCAACGAATCTTTGATCGATATATTTCTTGCGTAATTCATCTTTGAAAAAATCCCATGTCACTTTTTCTTTCGGAACTATCGATACTAGTGTATTCCACCAGTGATATGCAAGTGTCCCGAAGTAAAGATATAGCACACTTCAGGCATTCATCTGGAGTACAAGATAGCTCATCAAGTACCCGAATAGTGTTATCAAGCCACATTTCAGCTCGCTCTGCGTCATCATCATCGTTGGCCCTGAATTCTTCGGCCCCAAATTTCCTGATTTTATCAACTGGAGGCCTACTAGATCTCATCGGATCTATCATTGGGGGTGCTGAAGGTATCGAAGTTGAATTATTCGGGGGTGGAGGTTGGTGTACAGCCGGGTTAGTCTGAATAAATTGGGTAAACCACTCGTTCATCATCCGATAGAAGGCTTGTTTAGCCTCCCCTCGTGGCTACCCGAACTGGTCGAGAGTTCACGCAAGACCGATCCGTGTGCACGGTCAGGCACTACACTCTCTACATCATCCGCTACGGCTCTTTCAGGATTAGTGTCCATTTACTATATAAAACATAGTTCAGAATGTCAGAAGTCACCACACTATCAATATATAAAAAAGGCATGTATAGTTAGACTCACACGCGCTACGATAGTCCTAGAATCGACTAAACCGTAAGCTCTGATACCAATCAAATGTAACACCCCTAACCCGTATCCGTCGCCGGATTAAGGTTACGAGGTCTTACCATAACAATTACCAAGTCCATACACTCCATACAACTAACACTTGATAAATTCATATCATTTCATGCTATCACAAATGAATATAAATATATATATATTCTATCAGGTCTTAATATAACAACTTGCATTATAAAATCACATGGTCAATAAAAAAACAACGACTACATAAGTATATAATATTTAGACATTTATTCACCTATAACATGCACTGTAAATAAAAATCTAATAGTCACTTACATATTTAATCAAATAAAATTCTTAAAGCATTCCATATATATATAAAAACCAAATTAGCACATACCATTTTGAAATCAATCCATGTACAAATGTTTTCATGTACACTTTATTATTAAAAATATATATTCACGCAACAAACGGATGCACATATAGATCGTGAAATATTAAACATACATGAACGTCTATTAAACCAATATACCTTATCAATTCATTATCTTAGCCCAAAATGCCTTAAACCACAAAATCAAACCATACTTATCAATTATATATGTACCATGGCCGAATATAGGCTAAAATAACTTACTACTCATCAACATTAACATGGCATCTTTAATAATCCAAATAGACCAAATTAATTTACAACCCAAAGAACATCATCTCAACTATATCCACCTCATTCGAACCAAATCAAACTGAATGCAAAACATATCAATATATCATACTTATCCCAAATGCATCACATTTAGATATAATAGGCATATTATATGACCATATTCCATACATGATTAAACCATGGCCATATTTCACATCTCTTAATATCATAATCAATCCATTATATCAAAAACATAGGAATTAAATTTAATCAAAAGAAATAGCCATTTTCGCAAGGCTATTCATATATATATACAAGGCCAAAAGTCATTAATCTAAACCTTAGTCTAACCTATACATGCCTTCGGTTCAAAACTAAGATTAAATACCAAAAGGGGAGATAGTGTGGTTGACTTTTCCGAAGATCCTCAGATGCCCGTAGTGTAACACCCCAAACCCGGCCTAAGCGTTACGACCGAATCTGGCATGTCACATGAAAGGAATGTCTAAAAACTGCGCATTCGTTAAAAAGCTCATTTTCTTTATAGTTGTGGTGAGAAATCGAGTTTAAGTAATTTTGAATAAGAAATGGTTTATTATCATTTTAGGAAAATCCCATATTGATCATTTAATAACAAGCAATAAACAAATTGAAAAGCTGAAACCAAATAAAATACCCAAGGCCTTATTACATAACAAAAACTCAAATAAAAATAAGTCCAAATAAAAGAAACGAATTTACGAGTGAACATATGTATGGCCTCCACGAGTCCACCTCACACTCCCAAATCTGCGATCTAATGATTACTCGCAAAATTTAACTAAGGGTGAGTCATCGAGACTCAATGTGTAAATCCCCATCCAACAGGCCCTTACACAATTTCATATGAAAATATGCATATCATGCACCCAAACCTAGCCATCCAATGCTCCTTTCTCTACCCCGTGTGGTACCAAACCACCTTGGTGGTGCCAAACCACCGGTGACCCAAAGTCACGATATCCATAATTGTGGTGCCAAACCACTTTGGTGACCCAAAGTCACGAATAATACAATGATGGGGCCAACCCATCGTGTGATACCAAATCACCGGCGTTAATCCCAGATATCATCGTGGGGCCAACCCAATCGTGGTACGGCCACCGGGACGAGACGCTATGAGGTGCCAAACCTCTCGGTGTCCCAAAGACACGAATGTGATACCAAATCACCGTGACCAAGTCACGAATCCAATGATAGGGCCAACCCATCGTGTGATACCAAATCACTGGCGTCAATCCGTATAATCAAGCGTGGGGCCAACCCACCGCGTGGTGCTAAGCCACCGACGCGAGGCGCTATGAGGTGCCAAACCTCCGGTGTCCCAAAGACACGAATGTGATACCAAATCAATGGTGACCAAGTCACGAATCCAATGATGGGGCCAACCCCATCGTGTGATACCAAATCACCGGCGCCAATCCCGTATAATCAATCGTGGGGCCAACTCACCGTGGTGCTAAGCCACCGGGACGAGACGCGAGGTGCCAAACCTCCGTGACCCAAAGTCACAATAATCAATCTGTGGTACCAAACCACCGGTGGTGCCAAACCACTGGTGTCCCAAAGACATGGATATCATCTTCCCCTCCTCTCATCATACCCATGCAATATGACATAATAATTCGTGTATGCAGTATGTCATGTATGCTAGACATATATCAAATATAAGTATAACATGAATTACCATCATAATCGAGATTGGACATAAAACAACATAATCACCCTAATCAACCTCTAAGGTATAACCGCAATTTTACCTACCAAGGGCATTTTCGAATTTACCCACCAAGGGTATATCGGTAATTTACCCACCAAGGGCATTTTCATAATTTACCCTTGGTGGTATTTCAAAGTAATTTACCCACTAAGGGTATTTTAAGTAATATACCCTTCAGGGTATTTTGGTAATTTACCCACCAAGGGTATTTTTGTAATTTTGCACCTACAATGGCCTTACCCAAAGGCCCAAATGTCACCCCGAGCGATTCAGCTACCATTTTCGATCGTGCGCACGATTGGGCCTAAAACTCGATTCCGGCCCATTCGGGCCCACACGCCTTCGTGTGGCCCACCTAGCACAAATCTAGCCATGTATATAAGTTCCATCTAGTCTAGTTCACTATATACTACACAATCGCACAATTTACTCATAAGGGCCCACGGGCCCATTGGGCCCACTTCGCCCATCGCGCCTGGGCGTACCCCAACCCACAAGAATACTACTTATGGCCTCAACTATCGCGCCGAAGCCCCACACGCGTGCGCTCGCACGCTCGTGTGGCTACTATTGCCGTGGCCGCACCGGCATTTGCCGCTCTACAACTAGAGTAGAGAGAGTTACACACCGATAGGACTCGGTGTTAATCCGCGCTCCGACCACTCCTCGTGCCCAAACGCCTTCCAAGGTGTGTCAACCCTCCTCTGGAAATGCTTTATATAGCTAGCTCTTCACCTTCCTTCTTTGTATCTTTCCGATGTGGGATCCCTTCACAAGAGAGTTTAAATTCAATGAAACTCTTCCCGTCAGCATCGCAAAATAAATACTCCCTTGCTTCTCATGAGATTCGAACCTGGGCTCCCTTGCAACATAATCCACGCTGCTAGCCACTTAGCCACAAGCTCCTCTTGTGTCTTAAACCATGCGCAACTAAATATAAATCTATAGCCAAATTCCGAGGTCCAAGTAAAAGAAAACCAAAATGCAAAAGCCAAGACTTGAACCTTGGACCTCCTTCCTTCCTTGTGGCGTCACCCCCTTGTCTCTTATGTGGCGTCACTTTGCCACTACACCACACACTCCACTTGTGTCATTTTCCTCTACATTTTATTCTTAAGGCCTACTGCCAACTTCCAGGGTTTTTTCACCTAAAACCAAAATTTCCCCAAAGCTAATATTTGATCCCAGGGACTTCACAGAAGCCCTCTAACCTTCCAAAATAACTTACCTAATAAGTCTAACTTGCATTAATGCCGTTCTCAAAAATTTTAAATCAAGGCCCATTGGGCCCAATCCTACTAGGCCCAATTTCGGGATGTTACACGTAGCTTGATGGAAAATCTATAAAACAGAACAAAGAGCACACACGAAATAAGCTCACTAGCTTAGTAAGTCTTAAGCATTTACGAAACAACAGTCAAATATTCCAACATTTAGCACACATACATATATGAATATACCTGTAAATTCAAGTAATTTAACAAATAATAATTTCAATATGGTCGAACAAATTGTCTATGTAACTTATCACCTATTATTCCTCATTGAAGGTATACAACCCTTCCAAAGACTTTAAGCCTTAAGTATTCGTGATATTACCTTATTAACAAGTATAACATATATCACAAGTATATATATATAGATATGCATTTTCAATAACTTTCACTTTTGACATTTTCACCTTTGACCGTATCACCAAGCTTATATTCAATATACATATCACACTTATTAATGAATAATTCAAATACACATATCATAAAGACTCATTATCAAAAACTTTAACCATTCTACAACTTATGTAATTTGAAAGGAAAGATATTCACATACCTTGTTCCTTGCATCCATAAACCTTTATATTTACCCGAGCATTTTGTTTATTTAAGTATTTACATCCCACCTTGTAAAGGATTTATAACACATCACCGGCATTAAGCCTACTAGGCAATAAGCCTGATATACATCACCGGCACAAGGCCTGCTAGGCATTTAGCCCGATAAATAACACCAGCACGAAGCCTGCTAGGCTTAAGGCCCGATATAGATATGATCATTAATTCCACACTCATTTCATAACATCAACAATGCAAACAACTCATATAAATCATAATACCTTCACATAGCAACCAAAACATATTTATACGCTTTTCGTTTTACAAAGTAAATTCAATTCAATACCATACTTCTACATTCGGCTATTATCTATAATTATACTTTAAATATTTAAGTTTCATTATTCATCATAGTCGTAAATAAATTTTTAACGTATATTTGCTTAAGGACTTACCTCGACTGTCGACGGACAACGTAGTCCGGCTATTCGGTAACCTTCGCCTTTCCCCGATCCAAATTCATTTTTCTTTGTTCTTAATCTAAACACATTAAAATTTAGCTCATTCAAGCACATTTCATCTCAATTTAGTCCCAAAACACATAAATGGGCAAATTACCATTTTACCCCTAATGTTTCACATTTTTACAATTTAATCCTATTTGCACAAAACACAAAATACACAAAATTTCACTATAATTCTTTAGGACCGAATTTACATAGGGACTATACAAGTCCATTTCTTTCATTTATTTTGCATTTTGTTCCCCTCAAAAATTCATTTTTGCAATTTAGCCCAAATACTCAAATATACCAAAAATCCAAAGACAAAACATATTAATCTAACATATATCTTTCATTTAAAATCATCAAACATCAAAAACCACATGAACATGTCAATAGCCGAACATCAAGCATGCTTAGATTTAAAAATTTTAACATGGGTCACTCATCGTTCAAGCAACGATCTCAAAAACATAAAAATTTACAAAAATCGACCAAGAATTTACCTTGAATTTGGCTTGAATGTAGCCGAAATTTCAAAGAACCTAGCTCCCCTTTCTTTCCTCAATATTCGCCAAGAGAAGATGAGTAAACATGCATATTTTTTATGTTTTAATTAACATATAATATGGCTTTAATTTATTTACTTATTTAACCTTATATCATAAAATCATATAATATAAAACTTAAGGTTAATCTTGTCATATACCACCCACTAACTTAGAAATGGGTTATTTATCCATTTAATACTTCATATTAAAAAGCCATCATCATTCTAGCACTTTACACTATAATATGCAACTTTTACACTTTACGCGATTTAATCCTTTTTGTTAAATTGAACACACAAACGATTAAATTTTTCTACGAAACTTTCACACACATTAATTCACATATAATAAACACAAAATAAAATATTAAAATATTTCTCAGACTCGGATTCGTGGTCCCAAAACCACCGTTCTGATTAGGGTCAAATTCGGTCTGTTACAAAGTGCGATACCACCGGAATTATAAATGATTGGTGGGCTAAGTGTGATACCACCCTAAATGCTTAACTACGATGGGTTGTGTGCGATGTTATCGTTAAGCATATTATCTAGTGGGCTATGTGCGATACCACTATAATTACCCTTTTTGGTAGGCTAGGTGTGATACTACCTTACTATCTGATTGTGGTGGGCTAAGTGTGAAACCATCGAGTAATTTAGCATTGTGGATGGATTAGTGAGAATTCATGATGTGTGGTATCATGAGTAATGGGCGGTATGAGTGATTTATTGAAAATGTTTTACGTGATGATGTGGTGACAAGTGTAGGGATGCATGCTAATTAATATGGGCATCTAGCTCGTGGCATGGTTAGAAAGTGGTAAGAGACAGAATGAGTAAGCTTCAAGGGTGATTGTGCAGGTAACTATGAGTTTAAGATGTAATACTCATTATAATACCTTACGGTTGGGTATAACTAATGGTTATCAATATCTGATTATTATATGCATATGAACTTACTAAGCATTATTGCTTACTCCTCTTCCTTTCTCATCTCTTATAGGTTAATTTAGCTAGCTCGGGTTGGAGATCATGGGGATGTTTTCACACTATCGAAAGCGTATACACTTGGTATGAGGTTTCAAGTCCTTATGAGTCATGGCATGTATAGGGCTAGTATTTAAGGTTGATTAAGTCATAGTTGAGATCGCCAAATGTGATAATCCAAGATTTGTAATTGATGATGTGTGAAGTTTTTGTAATGGAATTTGTATATGTGCAATGTAGAGTGGCAAGGGCTTGGTAGATAGTCTGATAATTGTCCACATGGGTAGACACACGGGCATGTGTCAAGACCATGTGGGAGGCACGGCTAGCACATGGGCGTGTGCCCAAGCCGTGTGAAGTCTGCACTTTACATTTGGAATTTAATTTGCCCACGGCTGAAGCACACGGGCGTGTGTATATGCCGTGTGGATAAGTCAGAATGCTAATTTTTAGCACACGGGCCATGGCCACGGGCGTGTCAAGGCCGTGTGAAATTAGTCAGTTTCGCCCACGGGCTAGTCACACGGGCGTGTGCCTAGGCCGTGTGACACAAACAGAATACTCATAATTTTATACGGGGTAGGGACATGGGCGTGTGTGACCACACACGGCCGCCTTTGCCGGCGTGTCCCACTTCACATGGGCGTGTGGCCCCTGTTTTATTGAGAAGTTTCTCAAATTCGTAAAAGTTCTCGGGATAGTTTCGGTACCTCTTGGAAGTATATGTAGGGCCTCCTAGGCCGAGTATGTACAAGTGGTGAGTTTAAACAAAATTTTATAACCCCGATCAAGATGTTTAAGAAAGATCAGTTAGGTAATGCCTCAAACCCTATTCCGGCTTGAATACGGGTAAGGGGTGTTACAATCTTTCCCAGATTATTTCCATGGAAACACTAGCTAAGAGAAAGTGAGCTCAAGTAAGCTTATTTTGACCAATTAGGTATGTTTTCTTGTCCCATTTTTAATGATTTTTATATTTTCGAGATCGTAACAACTTAATTTAGCTATCTCAGGGACAAGTTTGTAAAGTTATTAAAGTACTACGGTTTTTCCATGGACGAGTATGCTGAAATTTTGGAATTTATGGTAGAAAATGAAAGGTTGTTGATAGATAAACAACTTTTGTAAAGTGAATTTTGATGAAATTATGATTTTAGGACTAAATTGTAAAGTTGTAAAATTCATAGAAAATTCTAATTTTTTATGAAATACATGGGCTATAAATATTATATGAGAAATTCGGCTGGGCTTGGAATAAAGATTAAATTGCATGAATTTCATTTTCCGAGCCTAGGGATGAAATTATCATTAATTAAAAGTTTAGGGGAAAAATGGTAATTTTTCCTAAGATGTGAATTGAATTGAAATGAATATGAATTAATGTTAAATTCATTCATATAGATTTGGATAGACCAAATTCGGAGTTAGAACGAGGAAAAGAGAAAATGTTGGATTAGTAGATTTTACGTACACAAACATTTGTCGAGATAAGTTCGTGTAACTAAATTATATATACTAATATGTTTAAATTGAATGTTGTATATATGTGAATTGTATAAATGTCTTATTTATGGAAATCAATCACATATCCGATAATACCCGATAAATGTTAAATCCCGTTTGAGTAAATGAAATTCGATGGAGATAGGGTTTCCTGAATTGGTTGTAGTACTGCATATGTTGCAGACACACCATAGCTCTTACAAGAATTCTTTTATAAGACCTCTCGAGCTTCCTTTACATGGTTCCTGCGAGCATCTTGATCGGTAGTGATCCTGCATGTGTTGCGAACTACCGTAGCTCTTTGTGAGCGTCCTGTTTTATGATCGGTTGTGATCCTGCATATGTTGCAGACACAAACGCAACTCTTTGTGAGCGTCCTGATATGGCTCGCTTGAACTTCCTAACATATGGCTATCTAGAGCTCTCGTTACATGGCTCTTTGTAAGCTTCCCGATAGGCTCTTTGTGAGCTTTCTGATTAAAAGTTCTTTGTGAACTTCCTAATTATGGCTCTTATGAGCTTCCTGTTATATAGCCCGGATAATCTTCCTGATAGGCTCTTTGTGAGTTTCCTGTTATATGGCTTGAGAGAGTGCTTCCTGATTATGTACTCTAATGAGTACCCCTGAATATGAATTGACAGATTACAGTTTGTGCACTTTAACTGTACTACATGTGTATCCATCGATATTTCAAATAAATTCAACGGGAAAAATCCGAACATGAGAAAATATAAGCATGAAATGAAATATTATTCGTATCTGCCTGAAATACATGAAAGTGATGATATATGATATATGGAAGTATGATATGATTATATATGAACATGGAATTTGTTGGATGAATATGTTCATCTATGATTGTAGATTTGTACATCTCAAGTGTACTTCCCGGCTTTCCATTGATATTTCAATTGATTTAATGGGCAAAATCTTGATATGAAATAATCTGAATTTGAGACAAAATATTAAAAAAATATACTTCAAATACATGGGTATGATTTGTATATGTTATATGAATTCATGATGTGGAAAGTATATGTATATGGGAATTTGGTTATTATTGAGTCCATACATGTTTCTTGATGTTTATATGAGATACTGTGACTTAGAAACGAACTATTACCCGTATATACATGAAGTACATGGAAATGATATTACCTTATATGATGATGCATGAATTGGTTGTTACTGGAATGTGGAACTTGCTTGATGACTTTGTTCATCCATGATTAAGGACTATTATATGTGAATACTTGGCTAACATGATGAGGATATGTGTTTAGGGCTTGTGACAAAATTGGTTAATAGTGCCTTGCATGTTTATTTTGAACATAAATATATGGTAAGTTATTTACCATGTTATACGAACTTACTAAGTATTTCATGCTTACTCTGTTTTATTTTTCTCGTGTCTTATAGTAATTCAGAAGCTCGTTGGATTGGAAGCTAGGCGGAGATCACTCACACTATCCATCAGCCCATCTTGGTATATATGATAAATTAATTATGGTTATAATGGCATGTATAGGTTAATTAGCCAATGTTGGCATGTAAATGTTTGGGTTATAATTAGCCATTGGAATGGCTTGTGATGAACATGTTTTGATATGTATAAATGAGGCTATAACATGTTTGGTGTGTGCTTAAATGGTTGAATTATAGAAATCATGTTGGCATATTGATGATTAATTCTAGCATATTTGGTAAAATATGCATATAGGTGAATTTGATAAGTTAAGTAAGTTTTGTATGTTTGGTTACATGATGGTAAAGTGTTATTTGAGGTGTTTAAGAGCACATTGGGTGTATGTGATGTTATGTCATGCATGAGACTTGGTTTTGTCTTGAATTAATTGTTTTAAAAATGGCTTGTGAATATGTTAAAAGTATTGGTGTAAGAGGAATACAAATTCGGTGAGAAATGTGGCTTGGTAAAATAGCCTATTATTGTCCACACGGGAAGAGACACGGGCGTGTGTCTCAGCCGTGTGTGACAGACGGCCTAGCACATGGGCGTGTGATTTAGCCATGTGTCCCCTGCATCTTTAAAATGTCAAAACAGAATGCTCAGAATTGATCACACGGCCTGGCACACGGTCGTGTGGCTTGGCCGTGTGACCTCTGAACCTACACACGATCTAGTACACGGGCGTGTGACTTGACCGTATAACCCAAGTCAGAGAGTTACACGGCCTGAGACACGGGCGTGTCATTGGCCGTGTGAGCCACACGGCCTGACCACACAGGCGTATGACCTTTGCAGCTAGGAAAAATTATGAGATTTTGCGAAAAATTCTTTGAGTATCCGATTTAATCTCGACTAATTTCTAATGCATGTTTTGGACCTCGAGGGTTCATATAAGGGACTTTATGTTTGATTTCTGACTTGAATACTGTATAAACAAAATATCTATTTACTTGATCTGTATATTCTGGTAATGCTTCGTAACCCTGTTCCGGCGACGGATATGGGTTAGGGGTGTTAGAAAACTAATTTTAAGCGATATTACATGGTCGGATCATAATACATAAAGACAACTTATAGTTGTGGATGAACGTAAACATGTCTTTAGTCTAATCAGTAATGAGCAAATTGATTGAAAAACTATATGTCGTCTATCAACTTCAATTGGGGAGATGCCTTTTCTTAGGCATCGGAGTGGATGACTCCTAGAAGATAACATAGATGTGACTGACTGGTCTGACAATGCATTGGACAGGATCGAAGAAGAATAAGTCTTGAATTTGTTTATGAATTTATTCACTTGTGACGTTCAACATGTGGCATACCATAATCCTGAGTGGATGATAGGCTATGTATGTATGACTCATCTACTTTGATGTAAGTAGAGGCTTGAGTTAAAGTAGATAAAGAACTAAAAGCTGGTGCGTTGGATATACGACTTTTATAGTATGAAGCATCATTAACAATAGTAGAATTCAAGTTGAGGCTAGAAAATGCTGGAAGAGTCTGATGAGATAGCTTGTTGCTAATGCTGGCAAGCATGACCAACACCCTTTATAAGAAATTGGAGATATATAAGACCACCAAAGTTATTCAAGACAAACTAGAAGATATGTTAAGGTGTCAAGTTGCCTTCGCTCAACAGTTAACTATTACTAGTTTGATGAATTCCCAACAAAAGCCCGCACTACAATAAAAGGTTATATGATTACTCTTATGGGATACTTTTCCAAGGTTGTAGATAATGACACCAATTTGTTTTAGAACACTCAGATTGAAATGGTGTTCAAGAACTTGTCCAAGGATTTTTCTAGCTTTTGAATCGCATATACGCTTACATAACTCAGGAAGGAGTTACAATCTTAAGATTTGATGTTGAGTGACGATCAGTTGGTCTAAAGAACGACAACAAACATAATTGTCGCTTTTTCATCAAAAGGGAAGGGAAAACACACTAATAAAAGTAAAGTTAAGGTATCTGGGCCACCACAAATGGAAAGGAAGAGAACCAGAAAGCCTAAATACTTATCTAAGTCTAAATGTTTCTTCTACAGTGAGAAAGGGCGCTTTAAGGCAAACTATAAAAAATGGAAGGAATACTTGATAAAATATTGTTTATTGGAATATTCAATAGATCACTAGGTCATTGATTTGAGAGTCACTAATCACATATGTGTTTTTCCACAAAGGTTCGAGGAGATGAAAGATCTTAGAGATAAGAGTCTATTGTTACGGATCGAAAACGGGACAACTGTAACACCCCAAACTCGGACAAGACACCACGCCCGAATCTGGTATGTTACGGGGAAAAACGTCTTTAAGTGATCAGATTTTTTTTTTTTCGTTTAGAAGTGGGGTGAAAACAAAGTGAATTTGAGGAAAGTTTGAGTAGGCTTGTTTGATTAGATTTTGAAAACTTATCCAAGTATATAGTTAAAACGAGTTAATTTCATTTAGGACTTCCAATAGTTTCTTAGTGCCATTTTGAAACATTTTAGACTTAGTGGAAAAAAAATCGAGTTTGATTTGGAAATCATTTGAGTTTATTGAATAGCAAAACATAGCGAGATACCCGATGGTATAGTTTGAAACACATTGCGATCTAATTTTGAAAACGTTGTCTTTCCAAGTTTTAGTAAATTTCATGCCAAGTTATTTGTTAAGCAGGTTGAGAATCTAATTAAAACATAACCATCAAAAACGTAGTTTAAAGGCCTTTTTACAATTCCAAATTAAAACCCAAATAACAGTAATTAAACTAAAGTACCCAAATGATAGAGTTGGAGTAAAACTTTATTAAGCATGGCATGAGCGCCTCGAGTCCATCCCTGCCCATGTCCGCGCCACGGGTCACCTGAAATGTCAAAGGAGAGGGTGAGTCGAATGACTCGATGCATAAATCCCGCCCCGATGAAACAACATGATAGCACACATCATACATAGCGACATAATTAATGCAACCCGATCCTAACCATCCAGAATCGCTTTTTCTCCCCCGTGTGGTACCAAACCACCGGTGGTGCCAAACCACCGGTGACATATAGTCACAATGTGTTACCAAAACACTGGTGTCCCAAAGACACAATGTGCTACCCAAGCATCGTGACCGTAGTCACGATAATCGAATGATGGGGCCAACCCATCGTGTGATACCCAATCACTAGTGCACGATCCCATATCTCAAAGTGGGGCCAACCCACGGTGGTGTTAACCATGGGGACAAGTCGCAATGAGGTGCCCAACCTCCGGTGTCCCAAAGACACAAATGTGCTACCAAAGCATGGTGACCGTAGTCACAATAATCGAATGATGGGGCCAACCCATCGTGTGATACCCAATCACTAGCGCACGATCCCATATCTCAATGTGGGGCCAACCCACTGGTGGTGTTAACCACGGGGACAAGTCGCAATGAGGTGCCTAACCTCCGTGTCCCAAAGACACAAATGTGCTACCAAAGCACTGGTGACCCAAAGTCACAAAGTGTGTTACCAAAACACCGGGGCTCACAAGACAAATCATCACCGCCTCCACTCATATCACCCATCAACAACCCAACTCATGTAATCATGCATATCATACAAATTATGCATATCATGCTAATATGTTTGACTCATGCCCCATATCACATACATACATAGTCATGATACCATATAGATCATCGAGAATCTAGTAACAATACCGACTTACCCGGATACGTACACATACCCCGTTTGGGTATCCAATAATCCATCATATTGTCATGATTTTAATAGGCAAACAGGTTTAATAACAATATTACTAAGTATGGGTGTGTTAGTTACACACACGTAATACGAGTCTAGAAATCTCGACAAAAGCGATCTAAGTCCCTCGATTACTAGCTCCTACACTCTACCCACACACATAGGGTTAGGCATCTATAACATTCGGCCATCATCAATTAACCAAAGGGGTTAATACCGAACCCTTACCTTTTAAGATGATTTGGTTTCCCTACCAAACCGAATCAAACAATGATTCTCCTATAGCAAAGCGGCTACACCATAAAAGATGAACAGTTAAACCTTAATAATCTTGACTCAATCGAAACCAAAAGATTGAAGCGATTAATGCCAATACCAATCACTTACCACCACCATGTTTGTTTACAATCGGTTACTAGAGTAGAACTCCTCTTGGTTACTTTCACTATCCAAAGACCCTATATGAAAAGGTTAAACAAGTGATTAACTCACTTCCATCTACAACCATCATAGGCTTTGAACAAACCGCAATCAATATAATACTTGAGAAGAGAGAGATGGCCATTCGGCCAACCACTTACCCCAACACCAACCACCAAGAATTCGCCACAAGAAACGCCCTAGGAGAGAAGGGAAATTCGGCTTCAACCACCCAAGAGAAAGAGGAAAACGGCTAAAGTTTTGGAAGTAGAAAAAGAGGAGATGCGATTCAAGAAGAGAAAGAATTCGGTAATAAAAGTTTAGAAGGGAGAAAGGAAAGATTCGGTCTAACCCCAAGGAAGGAAAACACCAAAAAGAGATGGAAGGAAGAAGGTGGTATTCGGCCTATGCTCAAAGAAAAAGGAAACAAAAGTTTTGGCTAAGAGAAAAATGCAAATTCGGCACAAGGGTTGTAGAAATAAAGAAAATATGAGAAGAAAATGATGGCTAGTTTCGATTTACTCAAATGAACAAGAAGAGAGACATGTAAGGGACATTCGGCTTAACAAAGAATATTGAGAAAACAACACAAAAATTCGGCAAGCCTTAGAGAGGTTTTGATTTTCGGTTTACAAAGAAAGAAAAACGAAAAAGAATACACTAGAGAATTCGGCTACCAATGTCAAAATGAGAAGACACTAGCTTGCTAAGCCTTGACCGAAACAACCAAAATTCCAAAAATGAATTTCGGCACAACACCTCCAAACATCCCAAAATTTCGGCCATATCCCCCCCCATTCACTCACAACCTCACACTTAAACCACCTTGACCAAGTCTTCCTCCTAAACTCACTCTCCACTCTCCATTTGAACGGTTTGACCAAGTCCAAAGAAGAATTTGAACTACATACAACCTCTTCCTTCCATGCCGTCAAAAAGAGTGCAAAAAGTGGCCACTCCGCAGCTTGAACACAAGACCTCTCCCCCTGCAGATGACGCCACACTCAAGCCCCCAAGTGACGCATGCCTTGCCACTCCACTAGCTTTCTTTTGTGCTCAAGAACACCAAATAATATTCATATATCCCACTTCATCAACTCCTCTTACTTAAGCCTAAAAACAAAAAGTTTCCCACCGCTCGGACATACCCCTAGCCTACAATTAAGCCCCTAAGACACCAAAATAGCCACATAGCAAGCCAACACATGCAAAACATGCCATAATAAAAATAGCCCCTAACCCGGGATATTACGGTTCTACCCCCTTAAAAATAATTTCGACCTCGAAATTACTCGATCAAAAGAGTTGCGGGTATTCTTTGTCTCATCATATCCTCGGGTTCCCACGTAGCTTCTTCTACGCCATGATTCCGCCTAAAGAACCTTAACCAAAGGCACAGACTTCTTACGCAGAACCTTCACATCTCGATCAAGAATCGCACGAGTTCCTCTTCCATGGTCAAATCTGGATTTACCTCGATCTCTTCCATTGCTACCACATGCGACGGATCCGAACGATACCTCGAAGCATCGAAACATGGAAAACATCGTGAATCGACTAAGCTCTGCTGGCAACTCAAGGCGATACGCCATGGTCCAACTCGTCTCGTAACCCTATACGCCCAATGAACCTCGGACTTAGCTTGCCTTTCTTCCCGAACCTCAACACCTTCTTCCAAGCGAGACCTTGAAAACTCGATCCCCACAAATAACTCTATATCTCTTCGCTTAAGATCGGCATAAGACTTCGCCGGTCCAAGCTTCCTTCAATCGAGATCGAATCGACTAACGTTGTCTTCGGTCTCAAAGCAACCAACTCGGGTCCTAACAAGCGGCGTTCACTTAACTCCGCCCAACACGTAGGTGAGCGACACTTCCTACCATACAACGCCTCATACGGTGCCATCTTGATGCTCGCTGGTAATCGTTGTTGTAGGCAAACTCACTAATGGCGAAACTCCTCCCAACTACCTCGGAAATCCAAAATACAACCTCTCAAAGATATCCTCCAAGACCGAATAACCCTTTCGATTGACCGTCGATCATGCGGGTGAAAAGCCGTCTTTGAAATCCAAACGAGTACCCGTGAGCCCGATGCGGTGCTTTCCGAGAACCTTGACGTGAATCTAGGATCCCTATCCGAGATTATCGAAACCGCACACCGTGCAACCTCACTATCTCGACACATACACCGCTAGCTAGCACGAAGTGAGTAGTCAGCCCTCACCGAATAAAGTGAGTGATTTAGTCATCGATCCACCACTACCCAAACCGAATCTTTCTTGCTTGGCGAAGCTGTAACCCATTGACGAAATCCATGGTTATCCTTTCCCACTTCCATCGAGGAATCTTCACAGTGAAGCAAACCCGACGGCAATCGATGTTCGGCCTTGACTGGCCGGGCAAGTCGAGACACTTCCCAACAAACTCACACCTCCTTCTTCAAGCCAAAGCCACCAAAAGCGCTCTCTAAGATCCCTATACATCTTGCTACCTCCGGGATGCATAGCATAAGGACTGCTATGTGCGTCTGAAGAATCTTCTGCCTCTACTCAACATCTTTAGGCATACAAGCCTTACCTTGAAAACATAGAACCCCATCACCGCACAAGTCAGAACCCTCCAAACCACCATCCCGCACTTGCAACCTCCGCGCACTCGTAACCTCATCCAATAATCGTTTCTCTCGATCGCTCAACCCAAGTAGGCTTAACTCGCAACTCGCGCGAATACTCCCATCATCATACAAGCTCAAGTGGGCGAACAAAGCTCTTAAGTCCGAAACAACCTTGCGACTCAACGCGTCAGCCACCACGTTAGCCTTGCCCGGATGATACTCAATCGAACAGTCATAATCTTTCAGCAACTCGACCCATCTGCGCTGTCTCAAATTCAAATCCTTTTGAGTCAGTAGATACTTCAGACTCTTGTGATCTGTGTAGACTATCGATCTCTCTCCGTATAAGTAGTGCCTCCAAATCTTTAAAGCGAAGACCACAGCCGCTAGCTCCAAGTCATGCGTCGGATAGTTGACCTCATGTGGCCTCAGCTGTCGAGAAGCGTAAGCCACAACCTTACCTTCTTGCATCAGCACACAACCCAAGCCCGTATGTGATGCATCGCAATAGACTGTGAATTCCTTACCGACCTCAAAGTTGAATTAGAACCGAGCCTCGGTCAAAATCTTCTTTAACTTATCGAAGCTTTCTGCTGTTTCTCGGTCCATACAAACGGAACTTCTTTCCTCAAGAACTTGGTCATCGGCGCCGCTATCAACGAGAAACCTCAACAAACCTTCGGTAGTATCCGGCCAAACCAGAAAAACTCCAATCTCACCATCGACTTAGGCGGCTTCCAATCCAAAATCGCCTCAATCTTACGAGGATCTACTCGAATCCCCTCACCGACACTACATGACCCAAGAAAGTCACTTCTCTAAGCCGCGAACTCACACTTACCGAACTTAGCATAGAGTCGCTTTTCCTCAAAATCGCAACACCACTCGCAAATGCTTATCATGCTCTTCC
Organism: Gossypium sturtianum; assembly: GCA_025698515.1. Classification (NCBI taxonomy): domain Eukaryota; kingdom Viridiplantae; phylum Streptophyta; class Magnoliopsida; order Malvales; family Malvaceae; genus Gossypium; species Gossypium sturtianum. Next base: position 30,481,616 of record CM046943.1, on the reverse strand, counting down.
TCCGCCGCTTGAGTACACCAAGATGTCGTCTATGAAAACCACGACGAACCGATCCAGATCATCGTTGGAACACCTATTCATCATGTCCATAAACGCTGCCGGTGCGTTAGTCAACCCGAACGGCATTACGTAAATTGTGAGTGCCCATACCGAGTCGAAAACGCTGTTTTATGGATATCGGCCTCCTTAACTCTTAATCGGTGATACCCGGATCTCAAGTCGATCTTCGAGAATACCGCAGCCCCTTGGTGATCAAACAAATCGTCTATCCGTGGCAACGGATACTTGTTTTTAATCGTCACTTGTTCAATCAAGCGTAGTCTATACACATCCGCATCGTGCCATCTTTCTTCTTGACAAAGAGTACCGGCGCACTTACGGCGAAACACTTGGCCTAATAAAACCTCGATCCAATAACTCCCGGATCGAGCCTTAAGCTCCACCAATTCCTTTGGCGCCATCCTATACGGAGCAATAGACACCGGCGCAGCGATTCCGGCAATGCATCAATCCCGAACTCCACCTCGCGATCCGGCGGCAAACCCAGAAGCTCCTCAGAAAACATCAATAAACTCCTTAGCGGTGCGAACCTTCTCACAGCGGACTCCTTAGCCTCCAACGCATACACATGAACTACATACGCCTCACACCTTTCTCGACCATCTTCTCTCGCTTTCAAAGCAGATACCACATTTGATAAGTAATCTCTCCTATTACCTATCATAGCCACCTCTTCACCCTCGACCGCCTTAAGAACCATGCGCTTGGCCGTGCAATCCAACCTCGCGCTGGTACTTGACCAACCAATCCATCCTAAGAATCGGATCGAACTCCCCAAACGGCGGTTCCATCGGATCGCTGACAAACACTACCCCTTGGAGTTCTAAGGGTACCTCTCTAAACAGTTTATCTACTACTACAGAGTGACCTAGAGGGCTAATCACGGTCATCCGCCTAGAAGATATCTCGAGTCTAAATCCATGGTCTCCACTATACTCATCGGCAACATAAGAGTGCGTTGAACCCACATCAATCAAAGCAAAGATAAGGAGAACCAAAATAAAAACGCGTCTGGTTATGACGTCCGGTGCGTCGCCGCCTCTCTCTCGGCGCCGCAGCATACACTAATCCAGCCGTCTAGCATCGAACTACTCGCACCTCGCCGGTGCTCCACGGGCCCGACCGAACCATTACCACCTACTGCCATTACCACGGCCCCTGCGGTGGCGGTCCATTACCTCACGAACTCGACACGGCCGCCTCTCGGATGAATCCTAGCGAACCCACGCGGACAATCCCTCACCACGATGCTCCGGAGAACCACACTCGAAGCAACCTTTCCCTCCGATCAAAGAGCCACCCCAATGAGATTTCCCACACCGATCACATCTGCGGCGGTCCTCGCCTAGCGAAGAACAAACCTAGCAGCTGGTTCGGCCCACTCGGTCTAGCTCTCTTCTGCGGATTACCTGACGATCCGAGAAGATCCAAAGCTCATCTTATGCCTATTTTCGCCCATACCGCCTCGCGACTCCTTAACACCCTCGGCTACCTTAGCCTTCTCAACTAAGACAAACAAACTCGCTCCTGCCGAGGAGCAATCAGTGACCTCAAGTCGCTCTCGAGACCATCCTCGAAACGAACACACCTCTCATGCTCGGTGGCCACAATGCCCTCGGCATACCTACTCACCCAGAACTCGGCCTCGTGACTCGGCAACATTGATTTACTCCCTGAACAAGCCTCGAAATGCCTTCATTGGGAGTCAATATAACTAGCTCCGATGTATTTCCTTTGATATGCGATCCTGAAATAATCCCATGTTAGATCCTCTCTGCCGCCACATCGTCTCGAACCGTGAGCCACCACCGATATGACTCATCCGGAGAAGCGTCGATGCCCTTCGACTTCTCTTCTTCACTGCCAGTCCGGATCGTCCATGATCCCGCTCGGTTGCCTCCACCAATATTCAAGCAAAGGCTGGGAGCAACACCGTAAACACCTCGGAAGAATTCGGCCCCATTTGCCCGAAGTCGCTCAGAAGCGATTTCCTAACTCCTGCATTACCACCAACACCGGCTACTCTTTCCAACACTCGCGAAGATCGCTGTGACATCTGCGTCGTCCCGGGCGGTCTTGGAACTCACCACCTCCGGTGGTGGCGGTGCGCGGTATCTCATTTTCTCGAACCACGACCGGATCCCACGGGCTCGTAAACCGTCATCCTACCACGACCTCGGCCCACGACCACGTCCACCTCTAGCGCTCATGACTAATCTTCCTACGTGATTCGATTAAGAATTTTTATGCATCAAAGCATTTATTCCACTTGTTTAAGAGCAAGTCTTATGAATATTTTAAGAGGATTTGTTCTCGCGAGTTCACAGAATCCTATCAGTTTCAATCTCTAAAGTAGTATACTATTGCTATTCATCAAATCATATCACATCCAATCAATTCACAAGCAATAGTACGGGGTACTTACAGGCGAATCGGTGTAGGAGACTCGGTGCCATGCCTTTCAAACCATACTTTAAGAATAAAACTAACAAAACAACCTTTTGAAAACATTTTTGGGCCTCAGGCCCACAGCCGAGCTTTTGAACTTAGCTCTGATACCACAATTGTAACACCCCAAACTCGGACAAGACACCACGCCCGAACCGGTATGTTACTGGGAAAACGCGTCTTTGAGTGATCATTTTTTTTTTTTCGTTTAGAAGTGGGGTGAAAACAAAGTGAATTTGAGGAAAGTTTGAGTAGGCTTGTTTGATTAGATTTTGAAAACTTATCCAAGTATATAGTTAAAACGAGTTAATTTCATTTAGGACTTCCAATAGTTTCTTAGTGCCATTTTGAAACATTTTAGACTTAGTGGAAAAAATCGAGTTTGATTTGGAAATCATTTGAGTTTATTGAATAGCAAAACATAGCGAGATACCCGATGGTATAGTTTGAAACACATTGCGATCTAATTTTGAAAACGTTGTCTTTCCAAGTTTTAGTAAATTTCATGCCAAGTTATTTGTTAAGCAGGTTGAGAATCTAATTAAAACATAACCATCAAAAAACGTAGTTTAAAGGCCTTTTACAAATCCAAATTAAAACCCAAATAATGATAATTAAACTAAAGTACCCAAATGATAGAGTTGGAGTAAAACTTTATTAAGCATGGCATGAGCGCCTCGAGTCCATCCGGCTCCATGTCCGCGCCTACGGGTCACTGAAATGTCAAAGGAGAGGGTGAGTCGAATGACTCGATGCATAAATCCCGCTCCCGATGAAACAACATGCTAGCACACATCATACATAGCAACATAATTAATGCAACCCGATCCTAACCATCCGAATCGCCTTTTTCTACCCCGTGTGGTACCAAAAACCACGGTGGTGCCAAACCACCGGTGACATATAGTCACAATGTGTTACCAAAACACTTTGGTGTCCCAAAGACACAATGTGCTACCCAAGCACGGTGACCGTAGTCACGATAATCGAATGATGGGGCCAACCCATCGTGTGATACCCAATCACTAGCAGACGATCCCATATCTCAAAGTGGGGCCAACCCACGGTGGTGTTAACCACTACGTGGACAAGTCGCAATGAGGTGCCCAACCTCCGGTGTCCCAAAGACACAAATGTGCTACCAAAGCACTGGTGACCGTAGTCACAATAATCGAATGATGGGGCCAACCCATCGTGTGATACCCAATCACTAGCAGACGATCCCATATCTCAATGTGGGGCCAACCCACGGTGGTGTTAACCACAGGGACAAGTCGCAATGAGGTGCCCAACCTCTGGTGTCCCAAAGACACAAATGTGCTACCAAAGCACTGGTGACCCAAAGTCACAAAGTGTGTTACCAAAACACTGGGGCTCGTCAGCACAAATCATCACTGCCCCCTCCACTCATATCACCCATCAACAACCCAACTCATGTAATCATGCATATCATACAAATTATGCATATCATGCTAATATGTTTGACTCATGCCCCATATCACATACATACATAGTCATGATACCATATAGATCATCGTAATCTAGTAACAATCTCGACTTACCCGGATACATTACACATACCCCGTTTGGGTATCCAATAATCCATCATACTGTCATGATTTTAATAGGCAAACAGGTTTAATAACAATATTACTAAGTATGGGTGTGTTAGTTACACACCTGGTAATACGAGTCTAGAAATCCTGACAAAAGCGATCTAAGTCCCTCGATTACTAGCTCCTACACTCGGCCAACACATAGGGGTTAGGCATCTATAACATTCGGCCATCATCAATTAACCAAAGGGGTTAATACCGAACCCTTACCTTTTAAGATGATTTGGTTTCCTACCAAATCCGAATCAAACAATGATTCTCCTATAGCAAACGGCTACACCATAAAAGATGAACAGTTAAACCTTAATAATCTTGACTCAATCGAAACCAAAAGATTGAACGATTAATGCCAATACCAATCACTTACCACCACCACTGTTTACCAATCGGTTACTAGAGTAGAACTCCTCTTGGTTACTTTCACTATCCAAAGACCCTATATGAAAAGGTTAAACAAGTGATTAACTCACTTCCATCTACAACCATCATAGGCTTTGAACAAACCGCAATCAATATAATACTTGAGAGAAGAGAGAGATGGCCATTCGGCCAACCACTTACCCCAACACCAACCACCAAGAATTCGGCCACAAGAAACCCCCTAGGAGAGAAGGGAAATTCGGCTTCAACCACCCAAGAGAAAGAGGAAAACGGCTAAAGTTTTGGAAGTAGAAACAGAGGAGATGCGATTCAAGAAGAGAAAGAATTCGGTAATAAAAGTTTAGAAGGGAGAAAGGAAAGATTCGGTCTAACCCCAAGGAAGGAAAACACCAAAAAGAGATGGAAGGAAGAAGGTGGTATTCGGCCTATGCTCAAAGAAAAAGGAAACAAAAGTTTTGGCTAAGAGAAAAATGCAAATTCGGCACAAGGGTTGTAGAAATAAAGAAAATATGAGAAGAAAATGATGGCTAGTTTCGATTTACTCAAATGAACAAGAAGAGAGACATGTAAGGGACATTTGGCTTAACAAAGAATATTGAGAAAACAACACAAAAATTCGGCAAGCCTTAGAGAGGTTTTGATTTTCGGTTTACAAAAAAAGAAAAACGAAAAAGAATACCCTATAGAATTCGGCTACCAATGTCAAAATGAGAAGACACTAGCTTGCTAAGCCTTGACCGAAACAACCAAAATTCCAAAAATGAATTTCGCACAACACCTCCAAACATCCCAAAATTTCGCCATATCCCCCCATTCACTCACAACCTCACACTTAAACCACCTTGACCAAGTCTTCCTCCTAAACTCACTCTCCACTCTCCATTTGAACGGTTTGACCAAGTCCAAAGAAGAATTTGAACTACATACAACCTCTTCCTTCCATGCCGTCAAAAAGAGTGCAAAAAGTGGCCACTCCGCAGCTTGAACACAAGACCTCTCCCCCTGCAGATGACGCCACACTCAAGCCCCCAAGTGACGCATGCCTTGCCACTCCACTAGCTTTCTTTTGTGCTCAAGAACACCAAATAATATTCATATATCCCAGCTTCATCAACTCCTCTTACTTAAGCCTAAAAACAAAAAGTTTCCCACCTGCTCAGACATACCCCTAGCCTACAATTAAGCCCCTAAGACACCAAAATAGCCACATAGCAAGCCAACACATGCAAAACATGCCATAATAAAAATAGCCCCTAACCCGGGATATTACAACAACTGTGGTAGTTGAAGCAGTGAGACATGTACATCTTTATTTTCATAATTTTAGGAAGATTAATTAGAAAAACATTTTCTATATACCAAATTTTAAAATAAACTTTATTTATGTTGTATGTTCATATAAAAATGGCTTGACCTTGACTTTTAATAATAATATTGCAATATGTAGAAATCTTACACTTATCTATAATTGATGAATGTCAAATAATCTCTATTTTATCAACAAAATATGTACACACTGCTAGAGACTGAAATCTTCAATAAAAGACTTAAACATTCTCACTCTAATGAGGTGTACCTTTGGCATTTGGGACTTGATCATATTAAACAAGAAAGAATCACTAGACTTGTGGAAGATGACACATTAAGTTCTCTTAAAGAAGTTGATCTTCCACACGTGAATCTTGCTTGGAAGGTAAGATGACTAAGCGATCTTTTAATACAAATGGAACGAGGGTCGTGAAACCTTTAAACTTGTGCACATTAGCATATGCGCCCTTATGAGCGTAAGTGCAAGAGTATGTAACCTTTATTAATGATTATTCTAGATATGAATATGTGTTCCTAATGCACCCCAAGAGTGAAACCTTTAATAAGTTTAAATAGTTTCGTGTGTAAGTGGAGAAACAACTAGGTTTACCCATAAAAAGCACTTCAGTCTGATTGAGGTAGGAAATATTTATTAGATGATTTCTTAGGGTACTTATCCCAATTAATCACGTTAGGCACTCCTTGAAAGAATGACATGGCAGAGAGAAGAAATCAAAAGTTCTTAGACATGGTTTATTCGAAGTTAAGTTATTCGAAGTATATCCTTTTAGGGATATGTGGTACAAACAACTTGCTATATTTTGAACTATGTACCAATTAAAGCAGCATCAAAAATTCTATACGAATTATGACATGACAAGAAGTCGAATCTAAATCATTTAAAGATCTAGCCCACGTATTGGATAAATATGCGAGGAAGTTGGATTCATGTAAAAAATTGTGCATGTTTGTAAGATATCCAAAAGGAGCAAATGGTGGTTTATTTTGTAACCTGAAATAGCATACTATGATAGTGTCTATTCATGCTACTTTCCTGGAGGAAAGTTACATGATTGAATTCAAACCTCAAAGTAAAGAAGTATTCAAGGAACTTTCAGGAAATACACAAAGCCCTACAAAAATGGTTCCAAAACCAACTCCTAATAGTAGACCTACAAACAATTAGCAACATAGGGTGCTTTGCCGTAATGGGAGGGCCTCTTGTAGGCCTGAGGTCTTCCAATCTGGGGGAAGTTTTTTAAACATTGATTCTATCGAATAGGAACATGATGACCTACCCAAATAAGATGAAGCGATGAAAAGTGTTGGTTCCAAGCTCTAGTAAATAACTATAAAAGCTGATGTGGATTTTATAGATTCCAACTTAATGTGGGAACTTGTAGACTTACCAAAATGGATAAAACCCATAGGGTGTAAGTGGATCTACAAGAAGAAAATAAATGTGGATGGAAAAATGGAAACTTATAAGGCCAAACTTGTAGCAAAAGGTTATATTCAGAAACAAGGTATTAATTATCTCTCTGGTTGCTATGCTCAAGTCAATCCATTGTGGCACCTCTCGATTATGAGATCTAGCAAATAGATGTTAAGACAGAGTTTTTGACCGACTATCTTGAAGAGAGTATTTATGATGCAACCCATTGGATATATAACTAAAGGAAATGAGCATAATATTTGCGAACTGCTTAGATTCATATATGAACTTAAGAAAATATCCCTCTCATGGAAACAAAAATATGATGAAGTGATCAAAACTTTTGAATTTGAGCAAAACATAGATGAACCTTGTATTTGTAAATGTATAGGGGATGGAAAGGTGGTCTTTCTCATTTTATATGTCGATGACATTCTACTTATTGGGAATGATTTAGGGTCATTGACATCGATTAAGCTGTGATTAACCCAAAAATTTAGCATGAAGGACTTGGGAGAAGCTAATTTTATTTTAGGTATTTGAATCTTAAAGGATCGAAAGAATAAAGTGATAGTTCTATCTCAGTCTTCATAAATAGACAAGATATTGGAAAGTTATGCAATAACGATTCAAAGAAGGGAAATCAACCTTCTATATTGGGATTTCATCTTTCTTTGGAGGACTATTCTAAGATAGCAGAAGAAAGAGAAATCATAAGAGAGGTTCCTTATGCTTCAATAGCAGGAAGTCTTATGTGTGCTATGTTGTGCACACATTTAGATATTTTTTTTGTAGTGGGTTTGGTGAGCTGATATCAGGTAAATCCAAGTTCAATACACTAGCAAGTACTTTAGTGACCACGCCCCAACGTGCGCGCACCGTGGCTGAGAATCAAAACTAAAAAAAATAAATAACATAGCAGTATCTGCAAGTGTGACAGTCAGTTGTAATATTTATAAATGTTAAAATGGAACACTTCGAAAGGATCAAACCCAAGAGATTGCCAAATTTATAAATGTGTTTATCAAGTTAATTACAAGTTAAGCAATTACTAATCTAATCAAGTTGAAAGTTACCAGTGCAAGTTCAAATAAAATATATTTTGAATTATATCTAAATTAAAAAATAAAATCACCAAACTAACTTTCTTCCTTTTTACTAGAAACAATGCAAATGGATTGAAATGATGATTGAATGAGTCATGGATAATTAACAAAGCTAATAAATTTATGATGATTATATTTTTGCTACTCTTAGCTAGGAATCTCCTCTTGGTCTCATCTTAAAATAGAAGATACCACTTAAGCTCTCATCCTGGTCTCACTTAGGTATATAGATCTTCTATCGATCTCACAATTCGACATAAGTGTATCAAAGTCCTACACGATAGAGTTTTCTCTCGGTCTTATCTATCTAAATCTTCCATTAGAGCTGTTAATTCTAGTGTAATATGCAATTTAATAAATTTGAAAAAAACCAACCAGTCAAGGAATATATAATAACTTAGCTAAGTAACCCACTCATCAATCAACCAATAAAATAATTCAGCACATGATTAAATTTAAGTTTCACACAAGCATTTTGACAAACACATAGTACGCATAAAATATAAAAAATAAGGGTTGATAAAATGTTTATTAACAGATAAACATCAAATGAAGTGTGAGCGTTTAATACATCTCCATCCACAATGCTCCAACAAAAATGAAGAAATAAAAATACTACAACAAAAACAAAAAGAAAAGAAAAAAAATGAAAACCTAAACTAATAATGATGAAACTAAGGAGAAAACGTTCAACCAAAAAAATATGAAATCAAAAGCTTATAAAGTAGTATCTATAGTTTACTAACATTTAATTTAACATTGACCATTATACCTTTAAATGAAAAAAAAAGACTTAAGCTTATTTGGATATAAAATTGTCTCTGTAGTTTTTCACCCGTTAGGCAACAGTATTGCAATACCCAAAACAATAACTAAATTGGTAGTCTTGGGATCTTGGTATCACAATACCAATTACTTGGTATCCCGATATCACTAGAATTGGCCTTAACTTTCATCATTTTAGCACTATGAAGGGTATCACGACTTTCATGCCTTAGTATCATAATACCCTCCTTCTGAATGATGGTTTCTTCAAGTTTGGGCCATTATTGACCTCCTACACCACTTAGACGTATCATTAGGTCCCTTATTGCGTGTGTGGTCAATCTGAGTCTCAAAAAGGGTGTGGAACTAAATAAAATTTTTTATTAATACTTAGAATTAAAAATCAACAAAAACATATAAAAATACTTAAATTGCTTGAGAATAATGGAGAGCCTAATTTGATGTATCAAATTACGAAAGATCATTAAGCATATACTCAAGTATTTTCAAAGAACAATGGATTATATGCTTTTGTATTCTAGAGGAGATCTTACTCCTATCGAATATATTGATTCTGACTTCCAAACATGTCACAATTTGAGGAAATCAACGTCGGGTTGTGTTTTTGTCCTGAGCAATGGGTCCATTGTGTGGAGAAGTGTAACACAGAGGTGTATTGCTGATCGCCTATAAACGTGTTAACTTTTATACTAAAAATATCACACCAAAAATATATAAAAGTGTCTGCAAGCATACAAGTAAAATTGTAATATAGTATATGTGTTTACAATGGAACACATGAAGTATTCTGAGGATTCCACCCAAGGGAGGATGGAATAAATCTACAGAAAATCTTTTTACAATAATAAGTCTAAATAGTAATAATTAAATCCTATATTACGACAGTTCATAAAGTAGATTAATAAGAGAAATTAAATAACTAAAATAAATAAACAATGAAATAAAATAAAATAAACAAACGACTTAAATTGATTAAACCAATTAGGAAGATTAACTTGTTTCAGGTTTTGTAATTGACTTCGATTTATGGTTTTAGGGTGGATTAGCTACCGATTAACTAATTATTACCTTCTAACCTCTAACTGATAAATCGATTGGTTGATACTGACTTATCTCCGACCATACTTTCTCAGCCAGGATAAACTATGATTTACTCGGTTAGACTTATCTCCCGATCTCGTTTAACCTATGCTTACTTCATAGGGTGCCAAGCCTACGGTTTAGGAACGCGTAATCTATACCAACTAATATTCTCAAGAAGCCCTAAATCCTCTATTAATCAGGTCCCCGTCCACTCATTAATCTCCCCTAAGGGATTTAGCCACTCATATTATTCATAGTCTTAATCTCAATTGAATAAAACATGTAAAGAATATGATTGAATTGAAAGAGGAAAGAAATTAGAATAATCTTGGATTTTGATGTCTAATATAGAACAGAGTAGTAAATCTCTCAATCGAAATAATGAATAAGCCACTCACAAAGGTAGATAACGGAAATAATTAAATATTTGAAAAGAATTCTTGGACCGAAACCGATTCCAAGAGGAAAATCAAAGAGTTTATGAAAAACCATAAGAAAACTAAATCTAATCCTACTCCAAAAATACGAGGGTTTTTAAAGGCGTCTAAGACGACTTAGTTACATCAAACCTCTAAGGTCTTATTTATAAGACTGTTGGCAGCTAGAATGACACGTCTTAGGCCTTCGTATAAAGTTAATTGTGTGAACGAAATAAATCTGACATTTTCCTTGCATGGTGCAACACGATAGGTGTTCCAGGCCTTGTATGGCTCATTTCATGCTTTAACGGCTCAAGAAGCTTATGCATTACTTATCCTTTTCTCCCACGTCAATTGGGCCTATTGTAACACCCCAAACCCGGTCTATGCGTTAAGACCAAATTTGACATGTCTCACAAAATGAACATACACCTAGTCCTTTAAAGATTTAAAGAAATCAGATTTAAAAAAAACATTTTGACGTGGAGTTTATTGAATACTAAAGTTGACTATTGAATAAACAATTTAAGTCATAAGAGTTTATGAAACGAAACTTTGGAAAGTTTAATTTGAGAAAAAGAGTTTGCATGATAACTTTGGAAAAGTTTGAAGAATCAGAAAATTTTCCAAGTTAAAGTATTTAAGAATAAAATCTTTTACTTTTTTTTTCTTATTTTTTTCATGTCTATTTGAGAAAACGTTTATTTATGTTTTTAGAAATTATAATCCCTCTTGAAGCATTTAAAGCTATTTATAAAATCCATCAAACCTAAAGCAACATTAAAAATTTATCCGAAGGCCTTATTACAACTTAACTTAAAATAGTAAAATAGTTAAAAGTACTTAAAAGAAATCCAAAATTCAAATAACCCATTATTCGTAGTATGGCCCCACCGAGTTGTTGTACAGATCAAGTCTCAAAATCATCGATCATTACCGAGAAGAGTAAGGAAAAATGGGGTGAGTTACTTAGAACTCGGTGTGTAAACCACTTACCATCTTCCTTTGGGCCAAAATCCAATTTAGCATTTATTGGGCCAAAGCCCAATACAAATATAACATAATAACATGTATTAAATGAATGTAATATGCAACTCCCAAACCAAACCTAATTTCCATCCGCTACACACCACTGCGTCAACCAAAGACACTGTGGGGAGCTTTAGTCACCCACCCCGCTAACACACCAAAATAGGCATTAAGCCGTTTATCAATTTGTGGACAAGCCACCAGATTCATGAGTTTACATGGCATTTTCCATTTTTGATTTGTACAGAGCCACAGAATTTTGTAGCAAAGCTACCGAACTTCTCTTCGTCAATATCCCAACCCATGCAAATCATGTATATAATATGCATATTCATTTACAACAATCCATTCATATAATTATTACGAAAAATATGGCCCATTATAAAAATTTCCACAATCGGCCCATATCACCTTTTTGGCCCATATACCAAATATCACATTTGGCCCATATATCAAATATCACATTTGGCCCATATATCAAATATCACATTTGGCCCATTAAGGGTAATCTCATAATTTCTGAGTCTTAATACCGATTTCATAGTCTTTACCATTTTAGTAATAATTATGCCATTTTACCCGATGTCACTAACATGCAATTTAATCAAACGATTAACACGATATAATTATCTAACCCATGGAATACGATTGTGAGATTACACACACGACACGGTAAGCACTACACTTTCACGATCGTTGACACCTAAAAATATTTTTAACGCTCGATTAGAACATTAACACTTATAGTAAATCTATTCTAAGATAAACGATCTAGGATTTTTACCCTCGGAATCACGAATAACTATGATTTGCCGATTTTCCCCAGTTGACGGTCCACAACCCGTTGGAAAATCCCGAATAGCTAATGGCTCAGAACTGCGAACAACCTCGAATAGTTGATTCTCACCGGATGAGGGTCCACAACTCTGTGGAAAATCCCGGATTGCCGAACCAGCCCTTCGTTTGAATCTAGAGGGGATCGCGAATCCGATCCTTTTCCGATCACTATTCACCACTCCTTTTGATTCGATCTTGTTTTCCTCCATTGACAATTAAATATTAGTCCAAACTAATATTTCGTAATTAAAAACGATTGGTCTTATGAGCGAAGTCAGCTTACCACAAAATCCTTACGTTCACAGGATGAAAATCGAACGATAGAGTCCCTAAGATAAAAATCGGTTAATCACCCTATCTTTAATAAGTAATATGGAATCCTTGAAAGAAATCCTTACCTTAGATTTTTGGTCCGAATCCTAATGATAACACGATGACTTCAGACACTCCAAGTTTCGGCCTTTCCCTAAATTTCTATGATAGAGAAAAAGAGATTCGAATAAGATATGGTATGATGATGGTCTCGATCCAAAAAGGTCATCCCACAACAAAGTATAGATTCGGTACAAAGGATAAGGTGAAATAAAAATACCAAAATGTTGAAACTAGCCACTTACCGATTGATCAAAGTGAGAGTAGAAAAAAATGATTGAGAAGGAGATATGTGTGTGGTAGAAGATTCGGCTATGGTGGAAAAATTGAAGAGAGAATGATGTTTGAGAGATTTTTGCAAGAAGAAAAAGAAGAAGAAAGGTATAAGAAAATAAGGTGTTTAGGTTTCGGTTCTTTTCAAGAATGGAAGATGAACAAAGAAGAAACTTTGAGACTAGTGTGCATTCGGCAAAGAAGAAAAGAAGAGAAAAGAAAAATGGTCCTTCAAGGTTATGTGGTTTCGGCACCAAGAGGAAAAGGTTTGGGAGAATAAGCAATTAAGACCGAAATGGTCAAAAATGAAATGGCCAAAAAGAAAGAAAAAGTTTACCTATTGTTCAAGATACATTCGGCTAGGGAGAGGAAATTAGAGAGAAAAACTTTGAAGAGAAACACAAAAATACCAAAATGCCAAAGTGACCAACTAGCACCTAAACCTTACCAAAAGCCATCAAAAATTCGGCCACCCCCCTAGCCCCTAAAACCGTCCAAGTACATGGCCAAAAGGTCAAAGTTTGGCCACCCCAAACTTTCGAAAACATCTCCCTTGTTTTAAGCCTTGTGTTCCCCCTACATACTTTTTCCATTTGATTCCATTCCTTAAGTTAAAACTTGCCTTTTCACTTAGCCACCTTACCATAAAAATAAAAGTCCAACTTACCATATGTACTAGGCTTGACCGACACTATGAGGAAGGAAAGCATAAAAATAAAATTCATGCACACCAAGGGATTCAAACTCCTTCCCTCAATGAACACACATGGTGCCATCTCCTCTTCACTACTAGCTCACTTATGCTAACTTTTTACCACCTAATTACCTTAAGCTTTAAGGTCACTTATTCCATTTCCTTAAAGTACTAAATACCAAAAATTATTCCAAATCCAAAATAAATCTCGAGCCTTCTCAGGACTAAATAAACACACACATTGGATAATTAAACTAGCTGAGTACCAAAATAATGTAACATATAAAAACTCAATTTTTAGGATGTTACAATTCTACCCCCCTAAAAAAAATTTTGTCCTCGAAATTTACCTGGTTAAAAGAGGTGAGGATATTACTGTTGAATTGCGTCCTCAGGCTCCCACGTAGCTTCCTCTGCTCCGTGATTTTGCCATAGAACCTTAACCAACGGTACTGACTTCTTTCTTAGCACCTTAACATCTCGATCTAAAATTTTTACTGGTTCTTCCTCGAACGAGAAGTCAGGCCTTAACTCAACTTCCTCTACCGTTACTATGTGAGACGGATCCGATCGATAACGCCTCAACATAGAGACATGGAAAACACTATGAATCTGACTCAACTCTGGAGGTAATTCAAGCTGATAAGCCACTGATCCTACACGCTTCAACACACGGTACGGTCCGATGAACCGAGGGCTCAACTTGCCCTTCTTTCCAAATCTGAAAATCTTCTTCCAAGGTGAGACCTTTAGAAAGACCTGATCTCCCACCGCAAACTCAATATCCTTACGCCTTAGATTCGCATACGACTTTTGTCTATCTGAAGCTTCCTTTAACCGTGCTCAAATCACCTTTACTTTTTCTTCCGTCTCTGATATCAATTCAGGACCCAATAACTGTCGTTCCCCCAATTCAGTCCAACAAGTAGGAGTACGACACCTACGACCATACAATGCCTCGTAGGGTGCCATCTGGATGCTGGATTGATAGCTATTGTTATACACAAACTCCGCCAACGGTAGAAAATCCTCCCAACTACCTCTGAAGCCATTACCTCTACCCGGTGCGCCTTGACCTCGACTTGCGCCGTTACCACCTCGACCTGGTCCACGGCCCCTCGGTGGCTGTTGAGCGCCTCTAGCTGGCTGTGTATCAGGGTTACGAGCTTCTTGAGTTGGAGCAGTCCGTCGAGGACAATTCTTAAGCTGATGATCCTTAGAATCACATTTGAAACACCCACCGGTTCTTTTCCAGCACTCACCAGGGTGTCGTCTTCCACAGTCAGCACATGGTTGAATCTGATTGGTAGTAGCAGATGCTCTAGCTTGAGCTGGCTCATCATTCCTTGGCCTCTTCTGAAACCTTTTTGCGAAACCCGAGTACTTAAAGTCCCTCTTGCCTCTGCCTCTGTCTCTTTCTCAGTTCTGACGCTCGGAGTTCTTAGCCTCTTCAGCTATTTTGGCTTTCTCCACAAGCGTGGCGAAAGTCCTTTCTTGTTGTGGGGCTATCAGTACCCGCAACTCATCATTCAACCCGTCCTCAAAACGCACACAGCGTTCATGGTCAGCTGGCACTATAGTCCGAGCATAACGACTCAAACGTAGAAATTCTGCTTCGTAAGTGGCCACCGTCTTATTTCCTTGAACCAGATTAAGGAATTCCTTCCTTCGGGAATCCACATAGCTTGCCCCGACATACTTTCCTTGGAATGCAGTTTTGAAGAAATCCCAAGTAACATGATCGGCCTGGGTGCCCTCCCAAACAGTAAGCCACCATTGATACGCCTCATCTCTCAATAAGGACACAGCTCCTCTCAGTTTCTGCTCGGTGGTGCACTCCAAATCATCCATGATCCGCTCTACTGCCTCGAGCCAATACTCTGCTACATTTGGAGCCACACTCGAGACACCCCTAAAAACCTCGGCACCACTCGATCTAAGTCGTTCCGAAATTGATCCACGAGCTGCTGGCCCAGTTCTAGCTCCAGCAACCCTTTCTAAGACTCGCAACATTGCTTGGGTCAAGGAAATGTCCTCTCTCGTATGGTCATGTGATCCAGTCTCAGTCCCGGGTGATGCAAGTGCGTCCATTTCTGGTATATGTCCCGACGCTTCAGACGCAACCCTAGCACCTCGGCCTCTACCACGACCACGTCTACCACGTCCACATCCTCTAGCGCTCATTTTGAGTATTTCGGTTTAGTCTGATTATGTAACAACCCGAACCCGGCCCAAACATTACGACCGAATTTGGTTTGCTACGGAGGAAAAATCTTTTGAAACCATTTTTAAGCCAATTTAAGTTTTGTTGAAAACTTCTCGTTTTTGGTTATCTTGCCGAAACCATACTTAGATTTAATTTGGAAATTTAATTGAGTCCGGTTATTATACAAATTTCAAGTGTGCCCGATGGCACGATAAAACATTTTCGTGTTAATTTAAGAAAAACATGTGATTTTAATTTAATTTTAATAATGTAGTTTAAACAAAGTATCCAACATATAAGAAATAACAAAAGTAAAGTTTATGGAGGCCTTATTACATCCAAAATAAAAATAACCAATAATAAAATAAAGTAGCTAAGTTTAAAGTTCAATTATTCAAGTCCACTGCATGGCCACCTCGAGTCCAACCGGCTCCTCAACCGCCATCTACGAGTCACCTGAAAAATGTTAAAGGAGAAGGTGAGTCACCAAGACTCAGTATGTAACCCTTCCCCCGTTTTAAAAAACAACATTCCATACACAACATATAACAGTTAATATGCAGAATATTATGTGCCCCAACCTAGCCAACCAAATGCCTTTGTCTACCCCATGTGGTACCAAACCACTGGTGACCGTAGTCACAATGTGTTACCAAAACACTGGTGGTGCCAAACCACTGGTGACATATAGTCACGATGTGTTACCAAAACACTGGTGTCCGTAGACACAAATCGGGTGATGGGGCCAACCCATCGTGTGATACCAAATCACTGGCAGACGATCCCATATCTCAAGTGGGGCCAACCCACGGTGGTGTTAACCACAGGGACGAGTCGCTATGAGGTACCAAACCTCTGGAGGTACCAAACCTCTCGGTGACATATAGTCACGGTGTGTTACCAAAACACGGTGCTCGTCAGCACGAAATATCACTGCCCCCTCCTCTCATATAACCCACAGTAGATAAACAGTTATCAACAGATCTCATGCATTTATCACATGTATCACTAAGCCATGCTTCCCAAAAGCATCAAAATAATCTCATAATAACAGAGACTTACCGGGATCCTCACTTGTACCGTTAAGGTACCAATCCGCATCTACATCAAGCAGATTTACATACAAAATATATTTAACACAAACATTAACTGCTATAAGTGTGTATGTACACACCTGTCACCCTTGGATGTTCTAAATCCCGAAAAGAAACGTTGGCCACCCTAGATCTACTTGTCCTATATTCGGCCAAATTCATGGGTTAGTCTTATGCCCTATTCGGCCAAATTAAATTATTAGAGAGGGGTTCCTTGTGAACCCGAAATCCTACCTGAATATCTTTGAACCCAAGTCACTATACTCCAAATGGTTTGGCTTCCCTGAAATCGGCAACTATTAGTAGCCTCTTAATAGCCTTCGGCCTTTCTTAATTAGAAGAGCAATTTCCTTATGAATAGGTACTTACCACTTACTTACCAATTTGATTGACAAAGACAAATGGTTGAGATCCTTGCTTTGAGATCACGGAGTCTTAGGTGAATCGGCTTCAAAAGAAAGTTTAGCCAACCATTAGAGTATGTCGGATTTTGGCTTTCCTTAAATCCATATAAGAGAAGAGAGAAGAATAGCATTCGGCTATGGCTACTCACCTTTTCCAAATCGACTGACAACAAATAACTTGAAGGGATCTAACCACTTTGATATTCGGCCAAAGCTAAAGAAGTGAACAGGAGATTCGGCTAGAGACCTCCAAATCAGAGAAAGAAGTTTCAGCACAAGAATATGATGTATATTCGGCTAATGGGGTTAAGAGAAGAGAGGATTCAGCAGGGTAGGTTTCGGCACAAGAGTTTTGTGAAGAAAGGAAATAAAAGAAGAAGAAGAATGAGAGGGTTTAGTGTTATCGGTTTTGCTCAAGGTTGAAAAGAAGAGGAGAGTTGAACCATGGGAGAGTGCCTAGCCGAAATTAGCAAAATGGTTCACTAAACAAATTCGGCCTCCCTTAGGAAGCTTCTTGCCGTCCACTCCCATCCAAGGAGTACCAAATTCGGCAAACACCTAGTTTTTCTCTAGGCCACCCATTCGAAAATATTTGAATAATTTTGAATACTCAATAATAGTCTCATAATAATCCATCAATTATCCATGAATATCCTCTTATTATCACTATAATTAAACAAATAAAAACTCTCATATTATCCTTTAATAACAATATTTAATAAAAGAGTTTGAAGGAGAAAAATTCTCCCACTTGTGCAGATCAAACATAGTGCAAAAGAAAGGGAATTTTGTGACTCGAACCCAGGATCCCCCTTGCTTGATGTGGCGTCACATGTTAGCTCTTAAGTGGCCTCACTTTGCCACTTATTCTAGGCTCATCTTATGTCCAAATTATCCCCATTTATTCTTATAACCCCACTTGTTAAGGCTCCCTACCTCAAAGCTTGAAAATAATATTTTTCCCACTACTCGAGCTTACTAAAAATCCATAATTAAGCCTTAACATTCCATAAATAATATCACAAATGATTCATAATAAGAAAAATAATTAAATTCCAAATAACCCCATATTTGGGATGTTACTGATTCTACCCCCTTAAAATAAATTTCGTCCTCCAAATTCCTTGATCAAAAGAGATGGGGGTATTGCTTTGCCGCATCACCTCTTGGGCTCCCACGTAGCTTCTTCCACTCGTGGTTCCGCCATATCACTTTCACTAAAGGCACCGCCTTCCTACGTAGAACCTTCACATCTCGGTCTACAATCTGAACCGGTTCCTCTTCAAATGATAAATCCGAATTCACCTCAATCTCTGCTACCGCATCGCACGACGTGCGAAGGATCTGACCGATACCGTCTCAACATCGATACATGAAAGACATCATGGATCTCGATTCGATTCTGGCGGCAACTCCGGTGATAAGCTACCGGTCCTACTCGCTTTACCACTGTATATGGCCCCGATGAACCTTGGGCTCGGCTTCCCTTTTCGTCCAAATCTCAACACCTTTTTCCAAGGCGACACCTTCAGAAAGACCTTGTCTCCCAAAGCATACTCCATTTCCTTGCGTTTGAGATCGGCATAAGACTTCTGTCTATCTGATGCTTCCTTGAGACGAGACCGAATCACCTTGACTTTGTCTTCGCCTCTGTTACCATTGCGGACCCGAACTTGTCGTTCCCCCAACTCCGTCCAACATGTAGGAGTACGGCACTTTCGTCCATATAGGGCCTCATATGGAGCCATTTGAATACTCGCTTGATAACTATTGTTATAAGCGAATTCCGCTAATGGTAGGTACTCCTCCCAACTACCACTAAAATCCAAGACACAACCTCTTAACATGTCTTCTAAAATCAGTATCACCCTTTCCGATCGTCCGTCGATTTCGTGGATGGAAAGCCAGATTGAAATCTAACCAGTGTACCCAAAGCTTGATGCAACGCTTTTCGAACCTTGACGTGAATCGGGATCCCTATCCGAGATAATCGATCTTCGCACACCATGCAACCTTACTATTTCTCCCACATACGACTTTGCTAGCTTCGGAGTGAGTAATCCATTCTCACCGGCATGAAGTGAGCTGATTTAGTCGAGCGATCCACAATTACCCAAAGCGCATCCTTCTTGTTGGGCGTGGGGTAGCCCACTAACAAAATCCATGGTGATCCTCTCCCATTTCCATTGAGGATCTTTATCGGTTGAAGTAGTCCCGATGGTAAAGCGATGTTCAGCCTTAACTTGGCGGGCACGTCGACACTTCCCTACGAACTCGGTTATCTCACGCTTCAACCCCGGCCACGAGGCTGTTTTGCAAATCTCCATACATCTTGCTTCCTCCCGGATGCATAGCATATGGTGCTATGTGCATCATGGAGAATTTTCCGCCTCAACTCCTTATCCTTCGGCATGCATGCTCGCCCTTGAAAACATAGCACTCCATCCCTAGACAGATGTGCCCCCTTCAAACCACCATCCCGAACTTGTACCCTCTTAGCGCTCAAGCCTTCATCCACTAACCGCTTTTCCTTAATCTCCTCAATCCAAGTCGGCTTTACTTGGAGTTCCGCCAAAAGACTCCCATCATCATATAGACTCAACCGAGCGAACATTGCTCTTAAGTCCGTCACCACCTTAGGCTCAACGCGTCGGCTACCACATTAGCCTTACCGGATGGTACTCGATCGAACAATCGTAGTCCTTTAATAGTTCAATCCACCGACGCTGTCTCGATTCAGATCCTTTTGAGTCGAGAAGATACCTCAAGCTTTTGTGATCCGTGTAGACTATCGACTTCTCCCCATACGTAATGTCTCCATATCTTGAGCAAAGACGCATCGCCGCTAACTTCAAGTCGTGCGTTGGGTAGTTAACCTCATGCGGTCTTAAGCGACGGGATGCATAGGCTACTACCTTCCCATCTGCATCAACACACATCCCAAACGGTGTGAGATGCATCACGATGAAGAGATCGTGAATAACTTTCCCCGCTTCAGTCGTACCAAAACCGAGCTTAGTCAAAATTTTCCTTAGCTTATCAAAGCTTCCTTGTCGCTTCTCCGTCCATACAAATGGAACACCTTTCCTTAGTAACTTGGTTAATGGCGGCGCTATTAGAGAGAATCCTTCCACGAATCTCCGATAGTACCTCGCTAAACCCGTAAAACTTCGTATTTTCACCACCGACCTAGGTGGTTTCCAATCCAATCTCGCTTCAATCTTGCGAGGGTCTACTCTAATTCCTTGGCCGACACCACGTGCCCTAAGAAAGCCACTTCCCTCAGCCAAAATTCGCACTTACTGAATTTGGCATATAATTGCTTCTCCCTTAATACCTGCAGAACTATCCGTAAATGCTTGTCATGCTCCTCCTCTGTCTTTGAATAAACCAATATGTCGTCTATGAACACCATGACGAATTGGTCCAAGTACTGTTGAAATACCCTATTCATTAAGTCCATAAATGCCGCCGGTGCATTGGTCAACCCGAATGGCATCACCAAGAACTCAAAATGCCCATACCGAGTTCGGAATGCCGTCTTGTGAACGTCAGCCGCCTTCACCCTTAATTGATGATAACCTGACCTAAGGTCAATCTTTGAGAATACCGACGCACCTTTTCGGGGTTGGTCAAACAAATCATCGATCCGAGGCAACGGTACTTGTTTTTGATCGTTAACTTGTTTAAGCGACGGTAGTCGATGCACATCCGCATAGAACCGCCCTTCTTCTTGACAAACAACACAAAGTGCTCCCCACGGAGATATACTTGGTCGAATAAACCCTCTATCCAAGAGCTCCTGAATTTGAGCCTTTAGCTCCACCAATTCCTTTGGTGCCATTCGGTATGGTGCTATAGACACAAGTGCCGTTCGGTAGCAAGTCTATACCGAATTCGACTTCCCGATCCGGGAGGCGGACCGGAAGCTCTTCCGGGAATACATCACAAATTCCCCAACCGTTCGGACCTTTCCAACTACTAACCCCTTAGCTTCCAAAGCACGATTTGAACCAAATACGCCTCACAACCCTTCTTGACCATCTTTTCAGACTTTTCAAGGCGGTCTACTACATTGGATAGGTAATTCCTTCTATCTCCTATCATAACAACTTCATCACCTTTCACTGCCTTAAGAACCATGCGCTTGGCGCGTTAATCCAAATTCGCTTGATACTTAACCACCGGTCCATTCCAAGGATCAAATCGAACTCCCCAAACGGTAGTTCCATCGATCGACCTACAAATACTACCCCTTGAAGTTCTAGGGTACGCCTCTATAAAGTTTGTCTACTATTACAGAGTGACCTAAAGGGCTAACTACGGTCATTTCCTAGAAGCGCTTTGAGTTTAGGTCCATAGTTCCTACCACACTACTAGCAATGTACGAGTGCGCCGAGCCCACATCAATTAATGCAACATAAGGAAAACCAAAAATTAGAAACGCATCGGTTATGACATCCAGGTGCGTCACCTTCCTCGCGACACCTCGCTGCGTAAACTAAGCCAGTGCCTAGCCTCGTGTTGCCCTGAACCTCGCGCCTTGAGTTCCACGACCTCGGTTAGGACCGTTGTTTCTCTCTGCCATTACCACACGACCCTCCGTGGTCCCACACTTCTATATCGAGTAACGATTACGCTCTCGGTGATTCTTAGCTAGTTTCGGGGACAATCTCTGACACGATGCTCCAAAGACCCACACTCAAAACATCCTTTATCACCGGTCCAACAACCTCCCCAATGGGTCTTTCCACAGCGATTACACTGAGTCGGCCTCTGATTAGTAGTCGTGGGCCTTGCCGCCTGATTGGGCCCACTTGGCCTAGCCTTTTTCTGAACACTACCGCTTGATCCAGCTGACCCAAATCCTCTCTTCTGATTATTCCTACTATAACTTTGCCTCACAGCCTCCTTGATCCCTTCGGCTACCTTAGCCTTTTCCACTAGAGATGAGAACTCACGAACCTGCTGTGGGGCAATCAGTAACCTCAAATCATCTCGAGTCCGTCCTCAAAGCGGACACAGCGCCATGTTCGAGAAGACACGATGCCTCTAGCATACCTACTCGGCCTTTAAAAATTCGCCTCATATTCGACACGGACTTAGTTCCTTGCACTAATCCCGAAAAGCCTTTCTCAAGGCTGTCGGTAGCTGTTGGTACCCACATACTTCTTCTCCGATAGGTGGTTCGAAATACTCCCAAGTCAAATCATCTGCTGTAGCCCCATCTCGAACCGTAAGCCACCACCGATACGCTTCATCCTTTAGAAGCGACATCGCCTTTCGACTTTTCTTCCTCGGTCAAAGTCAAGGTCATCCATGATTCTTTCGGTTGACTCTAGCGATGATTCTCACTGCTTTGGTGCCACTCCCGACACACCTCGGAATACCTCCGCTCCGTTAGATCGGAGTCGCTCGGGGGACAGATTCCGAGCTCCCACATTTCCACCAGCCCCACCACCATCTCCAAGACTCGCAACACACTTGCGATACCGCCCGCCACCGGCCCCGATCCGGCTCCTCACTCTAAAAGTAGGAGGTGGTGGTGGTAGTGGTACCTCATTTTCGTAACCTTGTCCGACTGACGGGTTCGGATAACCGTCATCCTACCCCTACCACGTCCACGGCGCCCACGTCCTCTAGAACTCATTCTATCTACCGTGCTTTTAATCTCGATTAAGAAAAATTTTATGCGTTAGCATTTGTTTCACTTTATTACTACATGAAGAAATTTTATGGATAAGGTTTAATCAGAGATTCTTTCGAGCAAACAATGTTCCAGTCTTCTTCCTAGTTCACACAAAGAAGTTCATGCATCCATTCCTTAATACTTTCCATACCTATTCGCTCATCTGGACATTTTTGCCCATTTCTATCCTGTGGGTATTTTCGCCTTTTCCCTACTGTGGGTATTTTCGTAATTTTCTAGAACCAAAATATTTTCTTGATGATTTTCAAAGCAAGGTTTTTAAATGTCTGTAAAATCATTGAAATTTTTGGGCAAAACCATTGAATTAATATTTTATGGGTCAGGGCATTTTGGTAATTTTACTCCTAAGGGTATTTCGTAATTTTTCACAAGTCAAGTTTTTCGAGAAAAACGTTGTAAAAGTAATGTTCTAGGATTTGAGAAAGTTATTGCACAAGTTTTGAAAACATTAGGGTTTGTTGTTTCATTCTATTTGAAAAACAAGGCTAATTCCCTTTCGGTTTTAATCATTGTGTTTAGCCTATGACCGAGCCCTCCCGGTCGTGGTGAACCAAAGCTACGCACTGTGCAGTAATTCGAGTGAAGAGGAGGTGGGTCACGCGGACCGCTTAAATACCAAGCTCTCATCGAACCTTTCTAGACATGCGCATGTGAGGTTACCACACCACCGAGCCCTTTGAGTTAGGGTAAACCGAAGCTACGCACTGGGCAGGATACTGCGAAGAGGAGGTGAGTCACGAGGATCGCTAGCAAATACTGTGCTCTTCCGGATCCAATCCTAGACATGCATGCGGGGGTTACACCCTAGCTCATTGACTAAGTCATAGGTTGATTTAATTCCTTAAGTCTTATACTTCGCGTTTGTGTTTGAGTAATCTAACCTTAGAGTCCAAGTCCTATAAGTCTATCTACGTTCCATGCTTCCTACCCTTCTACAGTAATATAATTCACCAAGAGGTTTAGATATACTTACAGGCGGATTGGTGCTTAGGAGACTCGGGCCATGCTGTTCACAAACCAAAAATCATTCCATAAGGCCTACCAAAAACATTTTTGGGCCTTGGGCCCCACAGTGAGCTTTGAACTAGGCTCTGGTACCAATTTTGTAACAACCCGAACCCGCCCAAACATTACGATCGAATTTGGTTTGCTACGGAGGAAAAATCTTTTGAAACCATTTTTAAGCCAATTTAAGTTTTGTTGAAAACTTCTCGTTTTTGGTTATCTTGCGAAACCATACTTAGATTTAATTTGGAAATTTAATTGAGTCCAGGTTATTATACAAATTTCAAGTGTTCTGATGGCACGATAAAACATTTTCGTGTTAATTTAAGAAAAACATGTGATTTTAATTTAATTTTAATAATGTAGTTTAAACAAAGTATCCAACATATAAGAAATAACAAAAGTAAAGTTTATGGAGGCCTTATTACATCCAAAATAAAAATAACCAATAATAAAATAAAGTAGCTAAGTTTAAAGTTCAATTATTCAAGTCCACTGCATGGCCACCTCGAGTCCAACCGGCTCCTCAACCGCCATCTACGAGTCACCTGAAAAATGTTAAAGGAGAAGGTGAGTCACCAAGACTCGATATGCAACCCTTCCCCGTTTTAAAAACAACATTCCATACACAACATATAACAGTTAATATGCAGAATATTATGTGCCCCAACCTAGCCAACCAAACGCCTTTGTCTACCCCATGTGGTACCAAACCACTGGTGACCGTAGTCACAATGTGTTACCAAAACACTGGTGGTGCCAAACCACTGGTGACATATAGTCACGATGTGTTACCAAAACACCGTGTCCGTGAGACACAAATCGGGTGATGGGGCCAACCCATCGCGTGTGATACCAAATCACCGCGCGAGACGATCCCATATCTCAAGTGGGGCCAACCCACGGTGGTGTTAACACATGGGACGAGTCGCTATGAGGTACCAAACCTCTGGAGGTACCAAACCTCACGGTGACATATAGTCACGGTGTGTTACCAAAACACTGGTGCTCACAAGACGAAATATCACCGCCCCTCCTCTCATATAACCCATGTAGATAAACGAGTTATCAACAGATCTCATGCATTTATCACATGTATCACTAAGCCATGCTTTCCTAAAAGCATCAAAATAATCTCATAATAATAGAGATTTACTGGGATCCTCACTTGTACCGTTAAGGTACCAATCCGCATCTACATCAAGTGATTTACATACAAAATATATTTAACACAAACATTAACTGCTATAAGTGTGTATGTACACACCTGTCACCCTTGGATGTTCTAAATCCCGAAAAGAAACGTTGGCCACCCTAGATCTACTTGTCCTATATTCGGCCAAATTCATGGGTTAGTCTTATGCCCTATTCGGCCAAATTAAATTATTAGAGAGGGGTTCCTTGTGAACCCGAAATCCTACCTGAATATCTTTGAACCCAAGTCACTATACTCCAAATGGTTTGGCTTCCCTGAAATCGGCAACTATTAGTAGCCTCTTAATAGCCTTCGGCCTTTCTTAATTAGAAGAGCAATTTCCTTATGAATAGGTACTTACCACTTACTTACCAATTTGATTGACAAAGACAAATGGTTCAGATCCACTGTTTTGAGATCCTGGAGTCTTAGGTGAATCGGCTTCAAAAGAAAGTTTAGCCAACCATTAGAGTATGTCGGATTTTGGCTTTCCTTAAATCCATATAAGAGAAGAGAGAAGAATAGCATTCGGCTATGGCTACTCACCTTTTCCAAATCGATCGACAACAAATAACTTGAAGGATCTAACCACTTTGATATTCGGCCAAAGCTAAAGAAGTGAACAGGAGATTCGGCTAGAGACCTCCAAATCAGAGAAAGAAGTTTCGGCACAAGAATATGATGTATATTCGGCTAATGGGGTTAAGAGAAGAGAGGATTCAGCAGGGTAGGTTTCGGCACAAGAGTTTTGTGAAGAAAGGAAATAAAAGAAGAAGAAGAATGAGAGGGTTTAGTGTTATCGGTTTTGCTCAAGGTTGAAAAGAAGAGGAGAGTTGAACCATGGGAGAGTGCCTAGCCGAAATTAGCAAAATGGTTCACTAAACAAATTCGGCCTCCCTTAGGAAGCTTCTTGCCGTCCACTCCCATCCAAGGAGTTCCAAATTCGGCAAACACCTAGTTTTTCTCTAGGCCACCCATTCGAAAATATTTGAATAATTTTGAATACTCAATAATAGTCTCATAATAATCCATCAATTATCCATGAATATCCTCTTATTATCACTATAATTAAACAAATAAAAACTCTCATATTATCCTTTAATAACAATATTTAATAAAAGAGTTTGAAGGGAGAAAAATTCTCCCACTTGTGCCGTCCAAACATAGTGCAAAAGAAAGGGAATTTTGTGACTCGAACCCAGATCCCCTTGCTTGATGTGGCGTCACATGTTAGCTCTTAAGTGGCCTCACTTTGCCACTTATTCTAGGCTCATCTTATGTCCAAATTATCCCCATTTATTCTTATAACCCCCACTTGTTAAGGCTCCCTACCTCAAAGCTTGAAAATAATATTTTTCCCACTACTCGAGCTTACTAAAAATCCATAATTAAGCCTTAACATTCCATAAATAATATCACAGCAGTTCATAATAAGAAAAATAATTAAATTCCAAATAACCCCATATTTGGGATGTTACAGATTACAAGTTTTATGAATCAGTATACTATTTCAGTGTTTATTAACGATATTTTATGAGATATAAGAAGTAGAGTTGTTTTCGCAAACACATCCTATAGTCTCAATCTCTATAGTTTCCACACCTAAAACTAAAAGTTTTAGAGTGTTCCTATAGTCATATCACAATAATAAGAATTATTCAATTCACTTACTTGACTTGGTGCCGGATACTCGTGGTGCCATACTACCTTTAAAAACATAAGTTCTATAATTTAAAACAGTTTTGAACCATAAATGTTTTTGAACCCAAACCACAAAGTAGAGTTTTGAACCAGGGCTCGATACCATAAAATGTAACACCCCAAACCCGGTCTATGCGTTAAGACCAAATTTGACATGTCTCACAAAATGAACATACACCTAGTCCTTTAAAGATTTAAAGAAATCGGATTTAAAAAAAACATTTTGACGTGGAGTTTATTGAATACTAAAGTTGATTATTGAATAAACAATTTAAGTCGTAAGAGTTTATGAAACGAAACTTTGGAAAGTTTAATTTGAGAAAAAGAGTTTGAATGATAACTTTGGAAAAGTTTGAAGAATCAATGTTAAGAGAAAATTTTCCGAGTTAAAGCATTTAAGAATAAAATCTTTTAATTTTTTTTTCTTATTTTTTTCATGTCTTTTTGAGAAAAGGTTTATTTATGTTTTTAAAAAATATAATCCCTCTTGAAGTATTTAAAGCTATTTATAAAATCCATCAAACCTAAAGCAATATTAAAAATTTATCCGAAGGCCTTATTACAACTTAACTCAAAATAGTAAAATAATTAAAAGTACTTAAAAGAAATCCAAAATTCAAATAACCCATTATTCGTAGTATGGCCCCCACCGAGTTGTCCATGACTCAAGTCTCTCATCCACGATCGTTACCGAGAAGAGTAAGGAAAAGCGGGGTGAGTTACTTAGAACTCAATGTGTAAACCACTTACCATCGTCCACTGGGCCAAAATCCAATTTAGAATTTATTGGGCCAAAGCCCAATACAAATATAACATAATAACATGTATTAAATGAATGTAATATGCAACTCCCAAACCAAACCTAATTTCCATCCACTACACACCACCCGTACTAATCAAGACACCGTGGGGAGATTTAGTCACCCACCCCGCCTAACACACCAAAATAGGCATTAAGTCGTTTATCAATTTGTGGACAAGCCACCGATTTACTGAGTTTACATGGCATTTGCCATTTTTCGATTTGTGGCGAGCCACTGAATTTTGTAGCAAAGCTACAGAACTTCTCTTCGTCAATATCCCAACCCCTGCAAATCATGTATATAATATGCATATTCATTTACAACAATCCATTCATATAATTATTACGAACAATATGGCCCATTATAAAAATTTCCACAATCTGGCCCATATCACCTTTTTCGCCCATATACCAAATATCACATTTGGCCCATATATCAAATATCACATTTGGCCCATATATCAAATATCACATTTGGCCTATATATCAAATATCACATTTTGCCCATATATCAAATATCACATTTGGCCCATATATCAAATATCATATTTGGCCCATTAAGGGTAATCTCGTAATTTTTACAGTCTTAATACCGATTTCATAGTCTTTACCATTTTAGTAATAATTTTGCCATTTTACCCGATGTCACTAACATGCGATTTAATCAAATGATTAACACGATATAATTATCTAACCCATGGAATACGATGTGAGATTACACACCTGATTACGGTAAGCACTGCACTTTCCTGATCGTTGACACCTAAAAATATTTTTAACGCTGGATTAGAACATTAACACTTATAGTAAATCTATTCTAAGATAAACGGTCTAGGATTTTTACCCTCGGAATCGCGAATAACTATGATTTGCCAGTTTTCCCCGGTCGACGGTCCACAACCCGTTGGAAAATCCTGAATAGCTAATGGCTCAAAACTGCGAACAACCTCGAATAGTTGATTCTCACCGGATGAGGGTCCACAACCCGGTGGAAAATCCCGGATTGCCGAAATAGCCCTTCGTTTGAATCTAGAGGGGATCACGAATCCGCTCCTTTTCTGATCACTATTCACCACTCCTTCTGATTCGATCTTGTTTGCCTCCATTGACAAATAAATATTAGTCCAAACTAATATTTCGTAATTAAAAACGATTGGTCTTATGAGCGAAGTCGGCTTACCACAAAATCCTTACGTTCACAGGATGAAAATCGAACGATAGAGTCCCTAAGATAAAAATCGGTTAATCACCCTATCTTTAATAAGTAATATGGAATCCTTGAAAGAAATCCTTACCTTAGATTTTTGGACCGAATCCTAATGATAACACGATGACTTCGGACACTCCAAGTTTCAGCCTTCCACTAAATTTCTATGATAGAGAAAAAGAGATTTGAATAAGATATGGTATGATGATGGTCTCGATCCAAAAAGGCCATCCCACAACAAAGTATAGATTCGGCACAAAGGATAAGGTTAAATAAAAATACCAAAATGTTGAAACTAGCCACTTACCGATTGATCAAAGTGAGAGTAGAAAAAAATGATTGAGAAGGAGATATGTGTGTGGTAGAAGATTCGACTATGGTGGAAAAATTGAAGAGAGAATGATGTTTGAGAGATTTTTGCAAGAAGAAAAAGAAGAAGAAAGGTATAAGAAAATAAGGTGTTTAGGTTTCGGTTCTTTTCAAGAATGGAAGATGAACAAAGAAGAAACTTTGAGACTAGTGTGCATTCGGAAAAGAAGAAAAGAAGAGAAAAGAAAAATGGCCCTTCAAGGTTATGTGGTTTCAGCACCAAGAGGAAAAGGTTTGGGAGAATAAGCAATTAAGACCGAAATGGTCAAAAATGAAATGGCCAAAAGGTCAAAGTTTGGCCACCCCAAACTTTCCAAAACATCTCCCTTGTTTTAAGCCTTGTGTTCCCCCTACATACCTTTTCATTTGATTCCCTTCCTTAAGTTAAAACTTGCCTTTTCTCTTAGCCACCTTACCATAAAAATAAAAGTCCAACTTACCATATGTACTAGGCTTGACCGACACTATGAGGAAGGAAAGCATAAAAATAAAATTCATGCACACCAAGGGATTCAAACTCCTTCCCTCAAGGAACACACATGGCGCCATCTCCTCTTCACTACTAGCTCACTTATGCTAACTTTTTACCACCTAATTACCTTAAGCTTTAAGGTCACTTATTCCATTTCCTTAAAGTACTAAATACCAAAAATTATTCCAAATCCAAAATAAATCCCGAGCCTTCTCAGGACTAAATAAACACACACATTGGATAATTAAACTAGCTGAGTACCAAAATAATGTAACATATAAAAACTCAATTTTTAGGATGTTACACCTATAATTCATCATCTTACATACTCAATTTAACATATTAACACTACCTAAGGTCGTGTCAGCCTAATATGTAACACCCTAAACCCGGCCTATGCGGTATGACCGAATCTAGCATGTCACATGAAGAAAGTGTGTAAAGAACTTATGATTCTTACTAAAGTTGATGTTATTATGTTATAGTTAAGAAAACACGTTTGATTATAAATATTCAATAAAAATACCACTAATCTCGAGAGGTTGATTGGTGAATCGAAAATCGAACTAGTGAACTTTAAAATCGTGACTTTTGAAAATGATGTTGATAATTTGAAGAAAATCCAAGTTGAATCATTTGTACATATTTGTTATGAAATCCGTTTGTTAATCAATTTTGGAAAATTGTAGTTTATGATCTCAGAAAATCCCCGTTTAGAACAATTCATGGAAAATAATAAGTACGTCAAAACATAAAACAAAATAAAAATCCCAGAGGCCTTATTACAACTTTAAACCCAAAATAGTGAAAGTAATGAAATAAAGCGGAAAAGAAGTTTACTAAAGTTTGAAAATATCATTCCAAAAGTATGGCCTCCACTGAGTAATCCATGGTCCCAAGTCCTCGTCACTGAGCATCACCTGCAAGGATTTAGAAAAAGAAAGGGGGGTGAGTTTCAAGAACTCAGTGTATAATCCCCCTTCATGTCATCCATCGGGCCTGAACCCGCATAGCATAATCTTGGGCCTAAGCCCATTTACATAGTAATAAATAAATGAAATGAATGTAACCCAACCCATCCATCCATCACACCCCACCACCAATCACACCGTGGGGATCAAGTCAACCCACCCGCCGCTCACACCAATTTGTTGTCGATTTGCTATTTGTATAATATTTTGTGGTCAAGCCATCGAAATCATAATTAAGCACAATAATAAACGAATTGCGGCTATGCCACCAGGCTACACTGCTCTCCATTCAATTTTTCCCAACCCATGCAATATGTAAAGATGCAACATAATAAAAATATATCCACATATATAACAACCATTAATCTAATGAAATATTTCGGTGAATCGGTCCATTAAAGCACTTTGGTAATTCGGCCAACTAAGGCATTCAAGCAAATTGGCCCGTTAGTGCATTTTGGTAAATCGGCCCATAGGGGCATTTTCGTAAAAATGGCCCATTAGAGCTTTTTAGTAATTCGACCAATAAGGGCATTTTTGTAATTTTACAAATTAATATCGATTTTGACAGATCTTAGAATTAACATTGTTTAAGTAAGTTACTCGATTCATGCCATATTACGGTTATTAGATTCGTAAGCAACATCGATCTATTTTTCCAACATGATGGTGAATCACGGATTTACAGGATTTCGATGTGAGATTACACACCTGATTACGGTAAGGACTAAACCTTCTTGATCGTCGGCACCTATGTCACCATAACACTCGATTAAATAACAAAAATAGTGTCTTAATCCAAATCTAAATCAAACGATCTAAAGAAATGCTTACCCTTAGTACCGTGAACAACCACGATTTGCCTACTCTCACCAGAAGATGGTCCACAACCTGGTGGAAAATCCCGAACTGTCGATACCGCCCTACGTTTGAACTTGGGAGTAGAGATTGCAAGTCCACTCCCTTTTTGCCCTCCTATTGATTTTCCCTTAATAACTCTACCACTTGCCTCCATTGAAAGAGTCTCGATAAGAATAATACTACGATGAGAGAAAATAGTTGTTTAGGGAGAGGATTTCGGCTTACCACTACTTCTGAAGGGTCAACGAGTAGAGAAGAACGAGTGATTTAGTCCCTAAAATAATCGATTAGTCATAACCTTTGATCCGATTTGCAAAATAACCGAGTAGAGAGATATCGAATGAACCAAGAAGAAACTCCTTACCTTATCGATTGTGACCCTGACTCCCACCGATTCGACTTAAGGCTAAAGATGAGTCGGCAAGGATGTTATATTCAGCCAACCTATTAGAGCACTACAAAAATGAGATGATCACAATATGAGGGAGTAGATGGGAATGGTGTTCCGGTTTAGAAACAAAGTGAAACAACCGAATGATGATGGACACACATTCGGCTAGGGAGAAAAGAAGATGAAAGGAATAGAATGAAGCCACTTACCCGATTCAACCAAGGAAGAAATGTCCAACGCGCAAGAATGGAGAAGAGATAATGGATAAGAGTATTCGGCTACTTTGAGAGAAAGAAAAGAAGAAGATTCATCCTCCAAATATGGTCAACTAAAGAAAGAAGGGAGAAAGATAGGAGGAACGGTGAAAAAGAAACAAGAAAAGAAGAGCAAAATGGCTTGAGTGTTTCGGCAAAACAATGGAAAAAGGTGAACAAATTGGCTTGAGTGTTTCGGCAAAACAAGGGAAAAAGGTTGGAAAAGAAAGTACCAAAATGTTAAAAAGAAACAAAACCTTTCATGCATAAACTTGTAAATAGTCTATAGGAAATTCGGCTCCCATATTCCCCTACCAAAACCGAATACCTCTAACACCATAAAGGTAATGGTTGACCAAAAATTCTTTCCCCAAGCACCTCCAAAAATTCGGCCAACATATCCCCCCTTATCTCTTTCCTTTATTTCTTTCCTTATTTTCTCCTTGATCTCCTCCTTACTCTTCTCCTTAGTGTTCTTTCCATCATTAGAAAGTCTTCCTTACCTTCTTTAGAGTCTTGGCCAACACTTACCATCTTCCACCTGATTAGCACAAAAATTAATCCAAAATTTGCAATAGGTGGGATTCAAACTCCACCCCTTAAGCCACTTCATGTGACGCCTCACCACCTTGCTACTAGCTCCTCTTGTGCTAGCAAAATACACACTTATTCCCTTATGCCTTGACGCCACTTAACTTCTCCCCTTTAAGTACTTAAACACAAAAATTTCTACTAGGGCCCAACTCAACCCCAAGCCTTCTTAGGGCCCCTAAACATACACAACTAACATTTTAACTAGCCTAACGCATGGTATAATGCAAAACTTAAAATCCTGAATTTTAGGATGTTACAATTCTACCCCCTTAAAGAAATTTCAGCCTCGAAATTTACCTGATTAAAAGAGATGAGGCTATTATTGTCGGATCATGTCCTCAGGCTCCCATGTAGCTTCCTCTGACCCGTGATTACGCCTTAATACTTTGACTAACGGAACCGACTTCCTTCTCAACACCTTAATGTCGCGATCTAAAATCTGCACTGGCTCTTCTTCAAAAGACAAGTCAGGTCTTAACTCAACTTCCTCCACTGGCACTACATGAGACGGATCCGAACGATAACGCCTTAACATCGAGACATGGAATACACTATGTATCTGACTTAACTCCGGAGGTAACTCAAGCTGATAAGCCACTGGCCCAACACGCTTCAATACACGATAAGGTCCGATAAATCTAGGGCTCAACTTGCCCTTCCGTCCAAATCTTAAGATCTTTTTCCAAGGTGAGACCTTGAAAAAGACCTGATAACCCACAGAGAACTCTATATCCTTACACTTCAGATCTGCGTATGATTTCTATCTGTCCGAAGCTTCTTTTAACTGAGCCTGAATTACCTTAACTTTTTCCTCCGTCTCCGAGATCAATTCTGGACCCAATAACTGTCGCTCCCCCAGCTCAGTCTAGCAAGTAGGAGTACGACACCTACGACCATACAACGCCTCATAGGGTGCCATCTGGATGCTGAATTGATAGCTATTGTTGTATGCAAACTCTGCCAATGGTAGAAAATCTTCCCAACAACCCCTGAAGTCGACCACACATCCCCTTAACATGTCTTCTAGAATTTGGATTACTCTCTCCGACTGACCATCAGTCTGCGGATGAAACGCCGTGCTGAAATTTAGTTTTTTACCCAAAGCTTCATGTAAAGCCTTCTAGAACCGTGATGTAAACCTAGGATCCTTGTCTGATATAATAGACACTGGTACCCCATGCAACCTCACGATCTCTGTTACATACAACTTGGCCAACTTCTGCAATGAATAATCCGCATGCGAGCAGTAGGAAATGGCGATCTTTCGTTAACCGATCCACTATCACCCATACTGAATCTTTCTTAGTAGGCATTAAAGGTAACCCACTAACAAAGTCTATCGTTATCCTTTCCCATTTCCATAGTGGGATTTTCACCAGTTGTAGCAACCCTGAAGGCAGTTGATGTTTCGCCTTCACCTGTTGACATGTCAAGCACTTGCTCACGAAATCAGTAACCTCCAGTTTCAACCCTGGCCACCAATACTGCTCACCGAGGTCTCGGTACATTTTGTTTTCCCCGCGGTGCATAGCGTATGGGCTACTATGCGCCTCACGCAGAATCATTTTTCTTAATTCCGAATCCTTGGGCATACAAACTCTTCTGCAGAAACACAATACTCCATCACTATTTAATCCAAAATCCCTTATCTCACCACTTTCCATTTGCTGAAGCCTAGAACCCAACCTTTCATCTAACAACTGCTTTTCCTTAATCTGACTTACCCACGCAGGCTTCACTTGAAGTTCAGCTAACAAGCTACCATCTTCATAAAGGCTGAGATGAGCGAACATCGCTCTCAAATCTTATATCACCTTACGACTCAACGCATCTGCCACTACGTTAGCTTTACCTGGGTGATACTCGATTAAGCAGTCATAATCTTTCAACAATTCTATCCACCTCCGCTGTCTTAAGTTCAACTCCTTCTGGGTAAGGAGGTACTTTAGACTCTTATGGTCCGTGTAGATAATCGACTTCTCCCCGTATAGATGGTGTCTCCAAATCTTCAGAGCAAACACCACTGCAGCTAACTCCAAATCATGTGTGGGATAGTTCACCTCATGCAGCCTTAATTGACGAGATGCATAAGCTACCACTTTCCCTCCTTGCATCAACACACATCCCAAGCCCATGTGTGACACATCACAATAAACAATAAACTTTTTACGAGCCTCAGGCTGAATCAATACTGGCACTTCTGTCAGAATCTTCTTCAATTTCTCAAAGCTTTCTTGCTGCTTATCTGACCACACAAACGGTACTCCCTTACGCAATAGTTTAGTTAGGGGTGCAGCAATCAACGAAAACCCCTCAACGAATCGTCTATAATACCCAGCCAAACCTAAAAACTTGAGATTTACGCCACTAACCCGGTGGCTTCGGTCCAATCTGACCTCGATCTTCCGGGGATCAACCCTAATTCTTTTGGCAGACACAACATGCCCCAAAAAGGTCACTTCTCTCATCCAAAATTCACACTTACTGAATTTGGCATACAACCGCTTCTCCTTAATATACTTGTACGACCCGTAGATGCGAATCATGCTCCTCTTCCGTCTCTCGAGTACACCAAGATGTCATCTATGAACACCACCACAAACCGATCTAGATAGGGTTGGAAGACTCGATTCATCATGTCCATAAATGCAGCTGGTGCATTTGTCAACCCAAATGGCATCACCAAGAACTCGTAATGCCCATAACGAGTTCAGAACGCAGTCTTGTGAATATCCGCCTCCTTGACCTTAAGCTGGTGATACCCCGATCTCAAGTCTATCTTCGAGAAAACTAAAGCTCCTCGCAGTTGATCGAACAGATCATCGATCCTGGGTAACGGGTACTTGTTCTTGATCGTCAACTTATTCAATTGTCTATAATCGATGCACATACGCATCGACCCATCATTTTTCTTAACGAACAAAATAGGCACTCCCCACGGTGACACACTTGGTCGAAAAAATCCACGATCCAACAACTCCTGAATTTGAGCTTTAAGTTCCACTAGCTCCTTCGGCGCCATTCTGTAAGGAGCAATAGACACCGGAGCCGTTCCTGGCAACAACTCAATACCAAATTCCACTTCCTGATCCGAGGCAATCTCGAAGCTCCTCGGGAAAGACGTGCGGAAACTCTTTCACCGTTTTAACACTCTCTACCGACAACTCTTTGGTATCCAAAGCACTGATAAAGGCTAAGAACGCTTCACACCCCTTTCGTACCAACCTTTCCGCCTTTAAAGCAGATACCACATTAGATAGATAATTTCTTCTTTCACATATCATCATCACTTCCTTATCCTCTGAAGTTCTTATTACCATCCGCTTTGCAGTACAGTCCAAGTTTGCATGGTGCTTAACCAGCCAGTCCATGCCCAATATAAGGTCGAACTCCCCGAACGTCAGTTCCATCAAATCCGCCAGAAATACTACTCCCTAAACTTCTAAGGGCACATCCCTAAACAATTTATTTACTACCACCGACTGTCCTAAAGGGCTAATCATAGTTGTTTCTCTAGCAGTAATCTCAGATCTAATATTCAGAGTTCCAGACACAGAACATGCAACATATGAATGGGTGGATCCAATGTCTATCAAAGCGATAAAAGGTACATCAGATATGAAAAATGTACCGGTTATAATGTCCGGTGCGTCGCCATCCTCTCGATGTCTGACCGCATAGACCAAACATGGTTGTCTCGCCTCCGCATTACCCCTGTTACCGATACCTCTACCCGGTGCACCCTGACCTCGTCCTACACCATTACCACGTCGACCTAGCCCACAGCCTCTCGGCGGCTGCTGAGCGCCCCCTGCTGGCTGTGCAAATCTGTTTTGAACTACCTGTAACACACCAAACCCGGCCTAGAAGTTAGGCCCAAATCTGGTGTGTCACATGGAAGTAAAAACCATCTTTGCGATTATTAAAAACTTGCTTGAGAAATACAGCCTCTTTGTTAAAACCAAAAACACTTAAGCAAATGTTAGCTACTTGAAAACATAATAATCTTTAAAAACCTTTTCGTTTGCGGAAGCATATTTGAAATAAACAATTTACGAAAATGTGACGTTTATAAATAGAGTTGCAGAAGCATTTTGAAAACGTTGCGGAAACGTAGATAAAATACAAGTTTTTTTGAGAGGTTGTTTGATAAATCAATAATCGAAACTAACGATCTTACAAAACCGTGACTTTTGAAAATGACGTTGAAAATTCGAAAGAGAATCCAAGTCTTTTGAAAATATCGTTAATAGTTTGAGAGAAAATATCCGTGTTAAAAATATTTGTAAAAGTTTATTTTGAAAACCATTTGTTAATCGATTTTGGAAACCATTGTTTAAGTTTTTAGAAAATTCCCCTTTTTAAACAATTTAAGAAAAATAATAAAAACATCCCTACCAAAAAGCAAAAATAAAAATAGTCCAGAGGCCTTATTACAACATTTAACCCAAAATAGTAAGGTAATAAAATAAATGAGAAAGAAGTCTAAAGTCCAAATAAACCATTTCCGAAGTATGGCCTCCCTCGAGTCATCCATAGCCCAAGTCCATATCATCAAGCATTACCTGCAAGGGTTAAGAGAAAGGGGGTGAGTTACAAGAACTCAGTGTGAAATCCCCTTACCGTTATTCATTGGGCCGGAACCCAATTAGCGATATTTTGGGCCTAAGCCCATAAAAAAATAATAAATAAATGAAATGAATGCAACCCATCCCATCCTACCAGCCGTCTAACTCTCCACCCGTACCAACCAATCTCTCCTGTGGGGATCAAGTCAACCCACCCCGCCAATCTCTCCAATTTGTAGTCAAGCTGCCATTTATACTATTTGTGGCTGAGCCACCAGAATCATATACGGTAATATAATCGGCATACAGCCTCGGAAAAAAAATGATCGACACAGAGTCATTAATTCATATGTTAGACACATAGCCCCGGTAAATACGTTTAGCACAAAGCCATAATCACGATGGCACAAAGCCATATTTAGGTTGGCACATAGCAGTTATCAGAATTTGTGGCAATGCAACCGGTCTATACTTTTCTTCATTAAAGTTTCCCATCCCATGCAAAATTATGTAAGTGCAGCATTCATAGTAAGGCATCATATTTACAAATATAAACAACAATTGTTACTCCAGAGATTTGTTACGATAAATCAGCCCATTATAACACTTTTCAATTCGGCCCATTAAGGCATTCTATCAAATCAGCCCATAGGGGCATTTTCGGTAAATCGATCCATAAGGACATTTCAGTAAATCGGTCCATAAGGACATTTCGGTAAATCGGTCCATAAGGACATTTCGGTAAATTGATCATTTTACCCACTAAGGGTAATTCAGTAATCTCGTAACCCAGGGGCATTTCGGTAATTTACCCTCCAAGGGTATTTTGGTAATTCGGCAACCCCAAACTTAAATACTAATTTGAGCATAGAAAATTGAAACTGTCCATCTGCGTCATATTGACTAAACTGACCATAACTCGGATTAGGAAACTCGAAATTTAGATCTGTAAATTTTCCTTGAAACTAGACTCATATATCTTCTTACGATAATTTTTCCAGAATTTTTGACTTAACCATTTAGTACAGTTTATTTCTTAAAGTTTCCATTGTTTCACTGTCTAACGATTCTGACCTATCTTACCTTAATTTCAAATATCTCACTATACGGTTTTCATATACTGCTCTCACTTCTTTCTAATGAAAATAGGCTCACTAATGAATCCATACATATGAATTATAACCCTTAATCCACTTTGTAAAATTTTATACCATTTTTCCAAGACAGATTAGGGAACCACAAAGTCATTCAGAACCAGTCTCACTAAAATTAAGATATCTCACAATATAGAATTCCTTTTCCTTTTCTGTTTCTTCCTTATCAAAATAGACAAAGTAAGCTTTAATCTGATATCTTATTTCTTGGTAATTCCTTTCCTCCTATTTTTCGTGATTTTTCAAATACACATCACTGTTTCTAACCGAAACTGTTTTATTACGAAATACGATTACCATTACGATCATACGCACGCCCGAGTGATCACGGATGCTGGTTTTCGGTTTTCTTCGGTATTTTGACCAAATCACATAACATATCATACAAAATTTCAGAGAGATGTGAGATTACACACCATATCAAACATGTATTCGGAAGGTACGGGATTACACACCTGATTTTGATTTCCTAAAGAACCACTCGTCGATGACCTAGAACAATACCAACCAAAAGTTAGCCTCGGATTTCCAAAAGATTTCGTATCACTTACACTTGAATCACTTACCATTATATCCGAAGGTAGAAATATATCGAGTGATTTGTCCCTAAAACATATAGTCGATTAGTCGAAACTTCAATCCGATTTGCAACATAGCCAAATCTGATATATAACGAAAATCCAAAAATGAACCCCCTTACCTTAACGATATTGGATCCAATTTCCACCGTTTGACTTCGGCTAGAACAATACACGGTCTCCCACTTAAAGCACTACAAAAAGAGAGTGATTAAGACATGAAAAAGTGGAGGATAACACCATTTTCGGTTACGATCACGATTTACAACCGAATAGTGATAAATACTTATTCGGCTAAAGAGAAAAGAATATGATCATAGAAAAGAATTCACTTACCGATTTAATCGAAGAAAGAATGTCACCTCAAACGAGAAATAAATTATGAAGGAGTGATTGTGGATTGTGAGTTTCAGCTATGGAAGAAAATTAACAAGAATAGTTTCGGTTATGAGGGTATGGATTAGAGGAAAAAGATAGTAGAGTTGGAGAATTTCGTGAAAAGAAAAGAAAGGTTGAGAAGGGGTGCTTATCAAATTTCGGTTTTCGAGAGAAGATGAATGAAAATAGTTTGGTCTCAATGGTTTGGTACCTACGGCAACAAGAAAGAATTGAAGAAAAGAAATGCTCACT
Organism: Gossypium sturtianum; assembly: GCA_025698515.1. NCBI lineage: Eukaryota > Viridiplantae > Streptophyta > Magnoliopsida > Malvales > Malvaceae > Gossypium > Gossypium sturtianum. Next base: position 30,441,603 of record CM046943.1, on the reverse strand, counting down.
AATGGCTTGAAGCTTCGGCAAAGATGAGAAGAAATTTGAGAGAAATGGCATAAAAATGCAAGAAGGAATTTTGACCAACCAAGCACCAAAGTTTCTACCAAAACACTAACAAAAATTCGGCTACCCCCCTTACACCCAAAACTGTCCACATTCATGATCAAAATGGTCAAAATTAGCCAACCATACTTCCCATAAAATTTCCCTCGAAAAAGGCCACTTGTTCCCCCTACTTTCCTATTTCTCGATTCCTTTCCCCAACTTCAATCTTGCCTTTTTCTTTTAGCCACCTTGCCAAAATAATGAAGTCAACCTTGCCATGAATGCCTCTTGGCCGACACTTAAGGAAAGGGTGCAAAAATATAAGTCAAAATTTGCACACAAAGTGATTCGAACCTCTTCCCTCAAGGTACTACATGCGGCGCCATAACCCTTTTACCAATTGCTCATTTATGCTAGCAATTTACTCTTTTATTTCCATAAGCCTTGATGCCACTTACTAACTCTCCTTAATAGGCTTAAACACAAAATTTTACTAAGGCCCAACTTGAACCCGGAACTTCATAGAAACCTCGTAACTTTCTAAAATTACCTTTTTAATAAGTCCAACTTGAAATAATGCCGTTCTCTTGTTCTCAAAGTTTTAAAACGCTTCTACGCTCAAGGCCCATTGGGTCCAATCCTACTAGGCCCAATTTTGGGATGTTACACTACCTGAGTCTGAACAGGCTCTCGAAGGCAATCCCTAAACCGATGGTCTTTGGATCCACATCTGAAACAACCTCCAGTTCTCTTCCAGCATTCACCCGAGTGAAGTTTTCCACAATCCACACAAGGTTGTAACTGATTGGTAGTAGCTGGAGCACCCACTCGAACTGGTCCCTCATTCCTGGGCCTTTTTTGAAATCCTCTAGCAGGACTTGAATACCCAGAGTCTCTCTTGTTCCTGCCTCTATCCTTGTCTCGATTTTGTCGTTCCGAGTGTTTTACTTCTTCAGCAATCTTAGCTTTTTCCACCAGTGTAGCAAAATTCCTCTCCTTCTGTGGGGCTATCAATACCCGTAACTCATCACGCAACCCGTCCTCAAAACACACACAACATTCGTAATCAGTCGGCACTATTCCTCGGGTATACCGGCTCAGACACAGAAACTCCGCCTCGTATACTGCCACAGATCTACTTCCTTGAACCAGATTCAGGAATTCCTTTCTTCGGGCATCTACATAGCTAGCCCCGACATATTTTTCCTGGAATGCTGTCTTAAAGAAATCCCAAACACTGATCGGTGAGTGCCTTCCCGAGCGATGAGCCACCACCGACACGCCTTGTCTCTCAAAGCAATGACACAACCCCTTTCAGTTTCTACTCAGCTGTACAATCCAGATCATCCATAATTCGTTCCACCGCCTCAAGCCAATACTCCGCTACACTTGGGGCTACACACAAAATACCCCTAAAAACTTCAGCCCCATTCGATCTAAGTCGCTCGGATATTGACCCACGAGCTGCCGACCCAGTTCTAGCCCCAGCAACCCTTTCCAGTACCAGCAACATCGCTTGGGACAGAGCATCGTCCTCTCTCATTCGATCATGTGACCCAGCTTCAGTCACTGGTGACCCAGCTTCAGTCACTGGTGACACAGGTGCGTCCATTTCAGGCATATGTCCAGATGCCTCAGATACAACTCTAGCACCTCGGCCTCTACCACGACCACGTCTACCGCGTCCACGTCCTCTAGCGCTCATATTTGCTAAGTCGATTTAATCTGATTACGAGTCTTATGAATCAGTATGCTATTCAATGTTTATTAAACAATGTTTTATGAAGTATAAGAAGTAAAGTTATTTTCGCAAAACGTATCCTAAAGTCTCAATCTCTATAGTTTCAGCTCCTAAAGCTAAAAGTTCTAGAGTATCTCTATTTTGTGAAGTTTTCTTACTACAGTCATACCACAATAATCATAAAATGAAAACAAAACTTACTGACTTGGTGCCGGATACCCGTGGTGCCATACTTCCTCTAAAACATGCATTTATAAATTAAATTTCAAACAGCTTTAGAAAACGCTTTTGAACCCAAACCACAGCCGAGTTTTGCAACCGGGCTCTGATACCATAAAATGTAACACCCCAAACCCGGCCTATGCAGTATGACCGGATCTAGCATGTCACATGAAGAAAGTGTGTAAAGAACTTATGATTCTTACTAAAGTTGATGTTATTAGGTTATAGTTAAGAAAACATGTTTGATTATAAATATTCAATAAAAATACCACTAATCTCGAGAGGTTGATTGGTGAATCAAAAATTGAACTAGTGAACTTTAAAATCGTGACTTTTGAAAATGATGTTGATAATTTAAAGAAAATCCAAGTTGAATCATTTGTACATATTTGTTATGAAATCCGTTTGTTAATCAATTTTGGAAAACATTAGTTTATGATCTCAGAAAATCCCCGTTTAAAACAATTCTTGGAAAATAATAAGTACGTCAAAACATAAAACAAAATAAAAATCCCAGAGGCCTTATTACAACTTTAAACCAAAAATAGTGAAAGTAATGAAATAAAGCGGAAAAGAAATTTACTAAAGTTTGAAAATATCATTCCAAAAGTATGGCCTCCATCGAGTCATCCATGGTCCCAAGTCCTCAAATCCTTTGAGCATCACTGCAAGGATTTAGAAAAAGAAAGGGGGTGAGTTTCAAGAGCTCGGTGTATAATCCCCTACCAGTCATCCATGGGCCTGAACCCGCATAGCATAATCTTGGGCCTAAGCCCATTTACATAGTAATAAATAAATGAAATGAATGTAACCCAACCCATCCATCCATCACACCCCGAGCCCACCAATCACACTGTGGGGATCAAGTCAACCCACCCCGCCGCTCAAACCAATTTGCAGTCGAGCTGCTATTTGTATAATATTTTGTTGTCAAGCCATCGAAATCATAGTTAAGCACATTAATAAACGAATTGTGGCTATGCCACCAGGCTACATTGCTCTCCATACAGTTTTTCCCAACCCATGCAGTATGTAAAGATGCAACATAATAAAAATACATCCACATATATAACAACCATTAATCTAATGAAATATTTTGGTGAATCGGTCCATTAAAGCACTTTGGTAATTCGGCCCACTAAGGCATTCAAGCAAATCGGCCCGTTAGTGCATTTTGGTAAATCAGCCCATAAGGGCATTTTCGTAAAAACGGCCCATTAGAGCTTTTTAGTAATTCGACCCATAAGGGTATTTTGGTAATTTTACAAATTAATACCAATTTTGACAGATCTTAGAATTAACATTGTTTAAGCAAGTTACTCGATTCATGCCATATTACGGTTATTAGATTCGTAAGCAACATCGATCTATTTTTCCAACATGATGGTGAATCACGGTTCTGAGGATTTCGGTGTGAGATTACACACCGACACGATAAGGACTAAACCTTCTTGATCGTCGGCACCTATGTCACCATAACACTCGATTAACTAACAAAAATAGTGTCTTAATCCAAATCTAAATCAAACGATCTAAAGAAATGCTTACCCTTAGTACCGTGAACGACCACGATTTGCCTACTCTCACCAAAAGATGGTCCACAACCTGGTGGAAAATCCCGAACTGTCGATACCGCCCTACGTTTGAACTTGGGAGTAGAGATTGCAAGTCCACTCCCTTTTTGCCTCCTATCGATTTTCCCTTAATAACTCTACCACTTGCCTCCATTGAAAGAGTCTCGATCAGAATAATACTACAATGAGAGAAAGTAGTTGTTTAGGGAGAGGATTTCGGCTTACCACTACTTCTGAAGGGTCAATGAGTAGAGAAGAATGAGTGATTTAGTCCCTAAAATAATCGATTAGTCATAACCTTCGATCCAATTTGCAAAATAACCGAGTAGAGAGATATCGAATGAACCAAGAAGAAACTCCTTACCTTATCGATGATGAACCTGACTCCCACCGATTCGACTTAAGGCTAAAGATGAGTCGGCAAGGATGTGATATTCGGCCAACCTATTAGAGTACTACAAAAATGAGATGATCACGATATGAGGGAGTAGAAGGGAATGGTGTTTTGGTTTAGAAACAAAGTGAAACAACCGAATGATGATGGACACACATTTGGCTAGGGAGAAAAGAAGATGAAAGGATTAGAATGAAGCCACTTACCCGATTCAACCAAGGAAGAAATGTCCAACGCGCAAGAATAGAGAAGAGATAATGGCTAAGAGTATTCGGCTACTTTGAGAGAAAGAAAAGAGGAAGATTCGTCCTCCAAATATGGTTGACTAAAGAAAGAAGAGAGAAAGATAGGAGGAACGGTGAAAAAAAATAAGAAAAGAAGAGCAAAATGGCTTGAGTGTTTCGGCAAAACAAGGGAAAAAGGTTGGAAAAGAAAGTACCAAAATGTAAAAAAGAAACAAAACCTTTCATGCACAAACTTGCAAATAGGCTATAGGAAATTCGGCTCCCACATTCCCCTACCAAAATCGTATTCCTCTAACACCATAAAGGTAATGGTTGACCAAAAATTCTTTCCCCAAGCACCTCCCAAAATTTGGCCAACATATCCCCCCTTATCTCTTTCCTTTATTTCTTTCCTTATTTTCTCCTTGATCTCCTTCTTACTCTTCTCCTTAGTGTTCTTTCCATCATTAGAAAGTCTTCCTTACCTTCTTTAGAGTCTTGGCCGACACTTACCATCTTCCACCTGATTAGCACAAAAATTAATCCAAAATTTGCAATAGGTGGGATTCGAACTCCACCCCTTAAGCCCCTTCATATGACGCCTCACCACCTTGCTACTAGCTCCTCTTGTGCTAGCAAAATACACACTTATTCCCTTATGCCTTGACGCCACTTAACTTCTCCCCTTTATGTACTTAAACACAAAAATTTCTACTAGGGCCCAGCTCAACCCCAAGCCTTCTTAGGGCCCCTAAACATACACAACTAACATTTTGACTAGCCTAACTCATGGTATAATGCAAAACTTAAAATCCAGAATTTTAGGATGTTACATAATAGGTCACAACACTCATAAAATGTGTTAAAAAACTTATTTTACTAATATTTAATCGTAACTACTGAATACTGAAAGCATAATATGAAAGACTAAATTGATTTAAAAAAAAAATGTTGATTAAGTGTGGAAATGGACCGAAATAATAACCATATTTGACGGTAGGTCAACTGCTCACTCCACTATGAAGGCCGAATACGTGGTTGCTTTTAGCTTCCAAAGAAGCAATATGGCTTCGAAAGTTCCTCACGGATCTTGAAATGATTCTTGGTATGGGAAAAGCTATAACATTATATTGTGACAGCAGTGTGACAATAGTTAATATTAAGGAGATGAGAAACCACAAGAGAACAAAATATATTGACCAGAAGTATCATATCATAAGGGAGGCAATTACAGACGGGATGGTAGATGTATTCAAGGTTGCATCTGAGGAAAAACTTGCAGACCTGTTTACCAAGAATTTACTAGCTAGGAATCTAAGGAACACGAGGAGAGTATGGGAATACAGAATATGACTCATCAACTTCACTAGGGCAAGTAGGAGATTGTTAGATTTGGTGCCCTGAGTGTAGTATATTCGATTGTAAACTTGTAATTCTTTCAAAAATATTGATCAATAAAACAATTCAAGGATTACATTAATATACTTTGTATAATTTTCCTCATGTGGTTTTTGCATGCAAAGTAAAATAGAAGCAAATATTGACTTACTAGTTGTCTAATGTTTAAACTAATACTAAGCGGTATTATGTGGTTGGATCGTAATACGAAAAGATAACTTATATTAGTAGAAGAACCTAAATATGTCCTTAGTCTAATTGAAAATAAGCAAACTAATTGAAAGACTAATATGTCGTCTATCATGTCCAATTGGGGAGATGCCTTGTCTTGGGATTAGAGTAGACGACTCTCAAAAGATAGAGACGTAGATGTAACAGATTGGACTGGTAGTACATTGGACTAGACCTAAGAAGAATAAATCCTAAATCTGCTTATGGATTTATTCAGTTGTGGCGTTTAAAGTGTGACATATCTTAACCCTGAGTGGATGATGGACTATTTATGTGTGACTCGTATACTTGATGTAAGTAAAAGCCTGGGTTCAAATAGATAAGGAACCAAAAGCTGGTGCGTTGGGCGTATGACTTTTACAGTATGTAACGTCATTCAAAAAAAGGAATTCTTAGCCTGAGACATGGATAAATGATATCCTCTCATTGGCTTTACACAATTGATGAAAAGTAGACATGGCCACGAGTCGTTCGTCTTTGTGATGGGCAGCTTGATTACCATTTTATAGTAATTGACTTTTCATGAAGGAAGATGTAATGGTTACCATGAGATAAAATAGGAACATATTTGGAGAATGAATATTATCCCAAAGATATTAAGGATATCCTATGAGCATTTGTAATTAACTTTGGATTGAGGTTTTAAGGTGGATTAGCTATCGATTGACCAATTATTACCTCTCGGCCTCTAACTGATAAATTGATTGGTTGATACTAACTTATCTCCTGACCTCACTTTATCAAATAGGACAAACTACAATTTACTTGGTTAGACTTATCTCTCGATCTCATTTGACCTGCGATTACTACCTAGGGTTGCTCAGCCTAGGGTTTAGGAATGCATAATCTATACCAACTAAACCTCTCAGGAAACCTTAAATCCTCCATTAATCAAGTTCATATGCAAATAATAAGCATCATACACACTTTAACATATATTTAACATAAAGTAAATTAACATAAATGTCATTGTGAATTCATAATCAAGCTTAGCATAAATGTTATTAAAATCTTAACATCATAACTTACTCAATCGAACTAATTCGAGGTTTCATCACATATCGAGCTCATTAAGCATGATTTTTATGTACATACATGTACCAACTTGCAACTTACCATAATCTTTCACATCATACCATAGTCTTTCACAACTTAAACTTTGCCATTAAGGTTCCCGTTGAACCACTTGGAATACTAAAGGATACTCGGGAAATCTCACACACATAGTACCATACCAATGACATATCCCAGATATGGTCTTACATGGGATCTCAAATCGAGGCCAATAGCCCAGCTATGGTCTTACACGAAATCTCATATCGATGCCATATCCCAGATATGGTCATACACGTAATCTCTACTAACCCTAATGTCATGACATTTGTATCCTAGCAATTCTTAAGGTTCAACCTTGATTTTTTTTCGCTTGTCGAACTTTGTCGAATTCATTCAAAGAGTAAATCACAATTCATACAATAATAACACAATTAAAGCATAAATAATAATGCATTATTTACATACGAACTTACCTCGGTACAAAAATAGCAGAAATAGACCTAATCATCAATAACCTTGTTTTTCCCCCGATCAAGGTTCGAACCTCATCTTTCTTGATCTATAATAGCAAATTTAACTTATTTGTTATCCACATTACTCAATTCAGTCCAAAATCCTATTATGGCAAAATTACACTTTTGCCCCTAAACTTTGACATATTTATATTTTTTCCCTAGGCTCGTAAAATGAAATGTATCCATTTTCCTTGAATCCCAAGCCTAGCCGAACCTAAATCATGCTCATAATAGCCCACATTTTTCATCAAATCAGATTTTTACTACCCATTTTACAACTTTTTACAAATAAGTCCTTTTTATACATTTTCACTAAAAATCACATAGTAAAAGTTGTTTATCACACCTTAAACAATCAATATCTTCCATCAAACATCAAAATACATGCATGTCACACATGGTTAAATTTTTAAACATGAACCCTACTTCAAAATAATGGTAGAAATAGGTAAACCGGATTACGAGGACTTCAAAAATGTAAAGAGCATTAAAAACGAGGCTAGAATGCACTTACTATCAAGCTTGAAAAGTGGAAAACCCCTACCTATGGAGCCCTTATGAAATCTGACTAGGGTAGAAGAAAGATGAGCAATTTTGGCTTTATTTTCCCTTTTTATTCTTTTATTAACCAAATGACCAAAATGCCCTTTTTGCCAAACTTTAAAATTTTATCTCACCATGTCCATTTTTGTCCAGTATCTTAAGAAATGGTCTAATTATCATATAAAGACCTCTAATTTAAAATACCATAGCAATTAGACACCTCTAACATGTAGAACTCAACTTTTGCACTTTTTACAATTTAGTCCTTTTAACTAAATTGAGTGCCCAAACGTCAAAATTTTCGAATGAAATTTTCACGAAATCATCCCATGAAGCTGTAGAACATAAAAATGTAATAAAAATAAACTTTTCTGTGTTGGATTTGTGGTCCCAAACCCACTGTTCTGACTAGGCCCAAAATCGGGCTGTTACAACTCTCCCCCCTTAGGGATTTTCGTCCCCGAAAATCTTACCAGAGAATAGGTTTGGGTACTGTTTTTGCATAGCTTCCTTAGGTTCCCACGTAGCCTCTTCGACTCCGTGTGGTTCCCATAAAACATTCACTAGGGCTATACTCTTATTTCTTAACTGTTTAACTTCTCGAGCCAAAATCTTGATCGGTTCTTCACAATAAGTCATATCAGGTCTAATCTCAACCTCTGTCGGAGAAATCACATGTGAAGGGTCTGATCGATATCGTCGCAGCATAGACACATGAAACACATTATGGATTCTTTCCAACTCTGTCGGTAAAGCTAACTGATATGCCACTGGCCCTATTCCTTCAATAACTTCATACGACCCAATGAAACGTGGACTCAACTTTCCTTTATGGCCAAATCTTAGAATCTTCTTCCACGGAGATACTTTCAGAAAGACTTTGTCACCGACCTGAAATTCGATCTCTTTTCTTTTCAAGTATGCATACGACTTTTTTCGATCTGAAGCGGCTTTCAAGCAATCTCGGATACATTTACTTTTTCTTCGGTTTCCTTAACCAAGACAACCCCGTGAATCTGTTTCTCGTTAAGCTCGGTCCAATACAAAGGTGTTCGGCACTTGCGGCCATACAATGCCCCATAAGTTGCCATTTTTATACTCGACTGATGGCTGTTGTTTGTAGGAAAATTCGACCAATGGTAGATATTTTTCCCAACTACCCTCAAATTCTAGAACACAGCATCGAAGCATATCTTTAAGTATCTAAATTACCCTTTAGGATTGACCGTCGGTCTGTGGATGAAATGCAGTACTAAAATTCAATTTCGTACCCAAAGCCTCTTGTAGCTTCTTCCAAAATCTGGAAGTGAACCTCGGATCTCTATCCGAAATAATCGAAGTAAGCACCCTGTGCAATCTTACAATCTCAGAAATGTACAACTCAGCTAGCTTATCAAGCGAATAATCGGTACGTACCAGAATAAAATGAGCCGATTTCGTCAATCTATCAACAACGACCCAAGCGGTATCTTTCTTTTTCGGAGTCAGAGGTAATCTAGTTACGAAATCAAGCGTAATTCTGTCCCATTTCCATTTGGGTACCATCACTGGCTGAAGTAAACCCAAAGGTACTTGGTGTTCGGCTTTCACTTGTTGACAAATCAAAAATCTCGAAAAAAACTCTGAAATATCTCGTTTCATACCTAGCCACCAGTACAATGCCTTCAAATCGTTATACATTTTCGTACTACCCGGATGCAAAGAAAAGCAACCATTATGTGCCTTACGGAGAATTTTCAGAATAAGTTTATCATTTTTCGGTACACATATTCTACCTCGAAACATCAAACAACCATAAGATCCGGTATGAAAATCTGAATCACTGCCCGATTCACACTGAGTTCTCTTAGCTTGCAAATCACTATCACATTTCTGAGCTTCACAAATCCGTTGAAGAAATAATGGTCTAGCTTTCAACTCACCTCGGATCGAACCATTATCTGACGAAGTCAACCTCGTGTTCATTTCTCTCAAGGCAACCAAAGTCTTTCTACTGAACACATCTGAGACCTCATTTTCCTTACCCGGGTGATAGTCAATCACTAGCTCATAATCCTTCAGTAACTCGAGCCATCTTCGTTTTCGTAAGTTGAAATACTTTTGAGTCATCAAATACTTTAAACTCTTGTGGTCGGTATAGATATAGCACTTGTCACCGTACAAATGATGTCTCCAAATTTTTAGAGCAAACACACTTCAATTGTCTCGAGGCATAGGCTATCACTTTGCCCTCTTGTATCAACACACATCCCAATCCATTCAGTGATGCGTCACTATAAATTACAAACTCCTTTCTCGGTTCAGGTTGCACTAAAACCGGTGCCTTAGTCAATAAAGCTTTCAACTTCTCAAAACTTTGTTGACATTTTTCGGACCATACACATTTGACATATTTTTGCAACAGCTTGGTCATAGGGTTAGCAATCATCGAAAACACTTTGACAAACCGCCGGTAGTAACCGGCTAAGCCCAAAAATCTTCTAACTTCAGATACATTCCTTGGCAGTTTCCAATCAACAATTGCCGAAATCTTACTTGGATCAACCCGAATACCATCACCTGAGACAATAGGTCCTAAAAATCTGACTTCTTGGAGCCAAAACTCACTTTTAATAGAACTTAGCATACAACTTCTTATCTCTCAAAGTCTACAAAACAACTCTCAAGTGTTCGACATGTTGGACTCATTACGAGAATAAATCAATATGTCATCAATAAAATCAACTACAAACTTGTCCAAATACGGTCTAAAGATTCAATTCATTAGGTCCATAATAACTGCAAGAAAATTCGTTAGTCCAAAAGGCAAGACAAGAAATTCGTAGTGTCCGTACCTTGTTCTAAAAGCGGTTTTCTGCACATCTGACTCTTTTACTCTCAACTGATAGTAACCAGATCTCAAATCTATCTTCAAGAACACTGTCGCTCCTTTCAGTTGGTCAAATAAATCATCAATCCTCAGCAAAGGATACTTGTTCTTAATGGTTACGTTATTGAGCTATCGGCAATCTATACAAAGTCTCATAGTCCTGTCTTTCTTCTAAACGAACAACACTGGAGCACCCCAGGGAGAATAACTTGGTCTCGCAAAACCCTTGTCTGTCAACTCTTGCAACAGAGTCTTTAACTCTTTCAATTCGGTCGGAGCCATTCTATACGGAGCAATAGATATCGGCGAGGTTCCTGGTACTAAGTCAATACCAAACTCAATTTCTCTAACTGGAGGTAACCCAAGTAACTCTTCCAGGAACACCTTCGGATATTCACAAACTATCGGCACCGATTCAACTTTCAATTCAGATTCTTTTGTATTCAATACATAAGCAAGGTAAGCTTCACAGCCTTTTCCTACATATCTTTAGGTAGTCATCGAAGAAATCATAATAGGTAACTCACCCGACTCATCTGAATCAATCCGAAGAATTTTACCATTTTCACATTTCAGTTCAATAATCTTTCTTTTACAGTTCAATACGGCATCATTCAATGTTAACCAATCCATACCCAAAATAACATCGAATTCATCAAATGGCAATAGCATTAAATCAGCCAGAAAACAGTGACCTCAAATCATCAAGGGATAATTCTTGCAAACTCTATCAACTAAAACATGTTTGCCTAAGGGGTTTGACACTCTAATCACAAATTCAGTAAACTCAATAGGAAAGCTCTTGCTAGCTACCAATTTCACACATACATAAGAATGCGTTGATCCAGGATCGATCAATGCAACTACATTAGTATTATAGAGAGAAAAAGTACCAGTGATAACATCGGGAGATATTACTTCTTCACGAGTACGGATGGCATAAGCTCTAGCAGGTGCTCGAGCTTCGGATCTCACAGTTGTATCCTTCGTCACATCTTTACTACTAGCTCCATTTCAAATATTTCTCGGTGGCCTACCTCTATTAGCAGTATTACTCGGCCTCACACTCTGAAAATATTCCTTCTCAGCCATTTCAGGACAATATCAGATAAAGTGCTCTTGAAAGCCACACTTGAAACAAGCCCGGTCATTCATCCTACACTCACCGGGATGTCTTCTTCCTCATTGTTGACATTTGGGTATGTTAGACTTTACATTACCCACACTTTCCATCGAAGTAGCTTGAGATTTAAAACTTGAATATTGTTTCTCACGATCTCTACGTGAATACCCCGCTGAAACATTCGAATGGGAATACATCTCTTTCAATTTCTTAGACTGAGATGGAAATGACTTACTCATCGGTCTTTTCCTCGAGTCTCTAGCTTCAAGATCAGCTTTCCTATTCTCTTTGTTCAATTCTTCGGCCTTACAAGCCCGTTTAACCAATACCACAAACTCTTTTAGCTCTAAAATCCCGACTAACACACGAATATATTCATTCAATCCATCCTCAAATCTTTTGCACATAATAGCCTCCGTAGAAACACACTCTCGAGCGTATTTGCTCAGTCTGAAAAATTCTTGCTCATATTCGGTCACTGTCATACGACCCTGTTTCAGCTCAAGAAATTCTTTACGTTTCTGCTCGATGAACCGTTGGCTAACATACTTCTTTTGGAACTCCTCTTGAAAGAAGTCCCAAGTGACCCTTTCTCTCGGAACTATAGATGCAAGTGTATTCCACCAATGGTATGCAGAATCTCTCAGAAGCGAGATAACACACTTTAAACACTCATCTGGTGTGTAGGACAACTCATCAAATACCCTGTTGGAGTTTTCGAGCCAAAACTCAGCTCTCTCGGGATCATCATCCATATTAGCTCTAAAATCTTCACCCCCATGCTTTTGGATCTTATCAACCGGGGGCTTATTCATTCTTACAAAGTCCATACCTTGTGGGGCTACAGGAACCGGTCGAGGAATGGGTGGGGTGAAGGAGGTTGGGCATTCGGATTTGTTCGAACAAATTCCGTATACCACTCATTCATCATATGGAGAAAGGCTTCCCTGCCTCCTTCTCCTTGACTAACCGTAGGAGGTCTACTATCAGACGGTGCTGCCCCTTGAGTGGGAGCCAACGCATTACTTTCAACTTCATCAGTCTCAGCTCGATTGGGATCCAATACTATATTAAAACACAATTTAAAATTGTCAGGAGTCATCACACTATCACAGTTCATTTATGGCATGTATAGCTAGACCCTTACACACGCTACGTTAGTCCGAGAATCGACTAAACTGTAACTCTGATACCACTAAATGTAACAACCCTTACCCGTATCCGACGCCGGAATAGGGTACGAGGCATTAATGGACTTATTCACAAGCAAACATTCAAAATCGAGACATGAATTTCCACTCAAATTTAAAACTTTTCAAAAACATTCGTATCGTCCCTAAAACGAGCCTACGAGGCCCAAAACATGCATTGGAAGTGGTTCAGGACTAAACCAAGAACTTTGGAAACTTTTGGAAAACTTAGAAAATTTTTCATGTAAAAGGGGTCACACGCCCGTGTGGGTTCGGGACACGCCTGTGTGACCCTAAGACACGCCCGTGCTTCAGGTCGTCTTCAAATTAGGGAGCTTTCTGTTTATGATGTCATCATCAAATTAAGGTCACACGGCCAAGTCAAACGCCAGTGTGCTTAGGCCGTGTGATCGATTAAATTTTCATAATTTTTCATACAATAGGTGCAGACTTCACATGGCCAGGGCACACGCCCGTGTTCAAGGTCGTGCCATCCACACGATTGAGACACACGCCCGTGTGCTCATTACTGACCATTCTGTTTTGCAACAATTAAGGTGCAGGGGACACACGGTCGAAACACATGCCCTTAGAGCAGACCGTGTGTCGCACACGGCCTAGACACACGTTCGTGTGCCTACCCGTGTGGACAAATGTAAGGCTATTTACCAAGCCTTTTTGCCACCCTTCCATGCACCAACCTACACAACAAAACATAGCACCAATCCAAGCATATACTTTCAACCCAATCAGCCGTACACAAGGCATCCACATACCATTTACATGTTATCATTTATCACATACAAACATCACATACTGAGCATCTCAAACCATGCAATGTCCCACATTCATGAAAACATCATCATATGTATGTATACTTAACCAATATTAGCCAATATCAAATGGCCATTTACAAAATGAATTATCAACTATTAAAGCCATCACTTATGGCCAAATCAATTATGACACATAACAAAAGACCAAGTCCCTATACATGCCATAACTCAAAATATTGAAATCATAAGTACTCGAAATGATAATTTGATAGCGTGAATGAATCTCCGACCGTCTTCAATCCCCGAGCTGGCTTGGTAACACTATAAGACAAGAGAAAGAGAAAGGGAGTAAGCTTTAAAGCTTAGAAAGTTCCTATGCAAAAAATAAGCATCATACACACTTTAACATATATTTAACATAAAGTAAATTAACATAAATGTCATTGTGAATTCATAATCAATCTTAGCATAGATGTTATTAAAATCTTAACATAAAAACTTACTCAATCGAACCAATCTGAGGTTTCATCACATATCGAGCTCATTAAGCATGAGTTTTATGTACATACATGTACCAGCTTGCAATTTACCATAATCTTTCACATCATACCATAGTCTTTCAAAACTTAAACTTTGCCATTAAGTTTCCCGTTGAACCACTGATCGTTGCTCGAAACTAACTATGACAGCGAATAAGGCAAGCGCACATATCGTTCGGTAGTATAGCTATGGCAAGACCGGAAATATCATATCCTCAAGGACCAAGAGTACTAGTAGTTACTATCTTTTTATTATTTAGCCTAAGTATTAAGAGAATCGATGTTTAATTAACTAATTACTAAACTAAGGATGCTAAGACATAGAGAGTGAATTGGGAAAATACTTTTGGGAAAACCAGTTGATTAAGACAATACCCGAGGAAGAATCCACCTAGACTTCACTTGCTATTTAACTCTGAACCAGACGATTTATTCACTAGACTTGATCTGTAGTATTTCCTAATTTATATTAATACCTCTTTCGAGGCTACTAACGTCTAACCCTAGGTTGATTAATTGAAATCTCCTTCTAATTAAAACCCCTAGTGTTGCATTAACTCGATCTATGGATTCCCATATTAGGTTTGACCCTAATCCGGCAGATTTTCGTCATCCTATTTCTAGGGTTGCGATCAACTTCGCTTAACTATGCTAGATCTACTTTTAAACAGGGACTTTTGCTCCACTGCCTAAACACATCAATACTTGAATCAATATCCTGAAATATTAAGACAAAAATTAAGAACACATAATTAAGAACAAATCAAGTATTTATCATACAGTTCAGAAAACAATAACAAGATCCGTCTTAGGTTTCATCCCCCTCAGGTATTTGAGGGGTTTAGTTCATGTTTAATAAAGAATACATCTCAGAAGAAAGTAAATAACAAAACATAAGAAAAACCCTAAAACCCCCTAAAGGAAATTGAAAGGAAGATCTTTCGTCTTGAGCGTGATTTCGGCTTCTGGGATGAATCAACTGGCTTTCTTGGAGTAATTCCCCGTGTTTAGCCCTCTCTGGCTTCGCCTCCGACGTTAAAAGCCCTGACAGAAGGCTTCTGTCGAACTCCCCCTTTTAGGTCACACTTAGGGTGTTTATATAGACTACAGAATGCCTTTCGTCGCCCCTAAGTATCCTTTTTCGAGTAAAATTACAATGGGTCACAGCAGAGACATGCTCGTAGAGCACGTCCGTGGAGCACGCCCGTGTGAATCGAGCCCAGGCTGTGTTCAAGCCTGCTAAAGGGGCACGGCCGTGTGGTGAACTCCAGGCCGTATTGATTTCCTACTTTGGCCCATTTTCTCCGTTTTCGGCCCGTTTCTCATTCTTTTCATCCTCCTATGTTCTCTTAAGTATAAAACATGAAATTAAAGGATTAGGAGCATCAAATTCCACAATTCAAGAGATTAAATCATCCAAAAGTATGCTAAATGTGGGATTAAAATATGTTACTTTTATGGTTTATCAAATACCCCACACTTAAGCGTTTGCTTGTCCTCAAGCAAAATCCTCAACTCACAATTAGAATTAACTTCCTTCAATTCATAATCCTCATCAATAATGTTTCATCATAATTCATAGATAATTCATACATTGATAATTTAACCAGAAGGTTCCTAAAGATTCAAACAATCAAAGTCATAGTTTTTATAGTACAAAAAATAGGTGTTTCCCCTTACCTAAATAATCACCTTTAATTTAAAATCAACAAGAATTGACATCCTCACTAAGGGTTCACTCAAATCACTCAAGGTATTTAAGGTTCAAAAATAAGCACTCAAGAGTCAAACATGAAAAGTTAATCCCATAGGTGTAACATCCCGATTTAGGGCCTAGTCGGAATAGTGGTGCGAGACCACAAATCTGAGTTAGTAAATTGAGTTCTTAAGGTTTATGACATGTTTGCATGATAGTATTAAAGTTCCATGTAGAAATTTTGTGAAATTGACATGGAATGATCAAATAGGACTAAATTGCAAAAGTTGCAAAATATGAGTTTCTAGAAGCTTTTTGTATGAAATAGCTTTAGAATATTAATTAGAAGTCCTTAAATAGCAATTTTCCCAAATTATAAGTTTTAGACAAAAAATGGACATGAGTTAGTAAATTGTAAATTTTTAAAGAGAAGGGCATTTTGGTCATTTACCAATTAAATGATTAAAATGGGAAAAAGATGATAAAAATTTCATTCATCTTCTTCCTTGTGCATAAAAATTGGGAGACTCCATAGCTAGGGTTCTTCAAATTTTTGAAGCTTGCAAGTAAGTCATCCTAGCCCTGTTTTTAATATTCTTCGTATTTTTGGAGTCCTCGTATTATGAATTAGCTATTTTTAGCTATAAGATGAGCTAAGAAGCATGTTAAAAAATCTACCCATGTGTATCATGCTTCTAAAATGATATTTTATGGAAGTTTATGAGAGTTTGATGTTAGATAAACATCTTTTCCTTAGTGAATTTCATGAAAAATGATAGTATGGACTAATTTGTAATAGTTATGAAATTGGTCATACCTATTATAAATAGTGAGAATTGCTGATTGTTATAGTAGAGAAAATGAATCAGCTAAGCATGATGTTTAAGAAAGTTAAATGAGAATTATTTTACGAGCCTAGGGGCAAAAGTGCAAATAAGAGAAAGTTTAGGGGCAAAATATTAATTTTACCAAAGTATGAGTTAAGAGTCAATTTAGTCAATATGAGTATTAAATGATCTAATTATTATTATAGATCAAGAAAAATGAAGCCCGGATCGAAACCGAGGCAAGAACAAAGTCGAGGACTAAATTGCATATCTACATACATTTTGTATATTGAGGTAAGTTTGTATGATTTCTAAGCTTTATGATTATTATCATTGAATTGCTTAGTATAATGTACATTATTACCATAGAAATGCTTATTTCTATGTTAAATAAAGAAACTAATGAGATTAAGCATGAGAAAGTCCCGATTGAAGTTGAATTACTTAGGATACTCGATCTACCACACGAGATAAGAAAGTCCGTATAAGACCAAGCCAAGGCATGGCATCGGCAATCAAGCAAGTTATCATGTAAGTCCAAGACAAGTCTTGGCATTGAAGAGTTATTATGAGATGAAGACCCATGTAAGCCCAAGCCAAGGCATGGCATTGGTGAGTCTCCAAGCAAAAATGTCATGTAAGTCCTGTAACGCCCCTTACCCGGGTTCTACGCCGGGAACTGGGCCCGTGGCGATACCAAACTCAAACCACTTGATCGCCACTTAAGCTCAACGTAATTACTCTCTATAACCTCATTCTCGACTTACGAGGCCTCACTCATACACACGAGGGCTCTCGAGACTAATCCAGAACTTTTTCCAATCTTAAAATTTTTCCTTTCAAAATAGGTCTTACACGCCCGTGCAAGATTAGACACGCCCGTGCAAAGACATGCACGCCCATGTCCCCTGACCGTGCCTAAAAACCCAAGCATTCTGCCAAATGCCCACGGGTAAGGCACACGCCCATGCGTTTTGGGAACACGCCCGTGTACCCTATTACACGTCCGTGCCTTCCACCCGTGGTTGACACTGACTAATCACACACGATTTTGACACGCCCGTGGGCCTAAACCGTGCCATACCTTAATATATTGACTTGTTCAACGCGGCCTAGGCACGCCCGTGTGCTTTAACTGTGCGACCATTCAAATTCCAATTTCAAGGTGCAGACTTCACACGGCCTGGGCACACGCCCATGGCTTGATCGTGTGTCTCACACGGCCTAGACACACACCCGTGTGCCTACCCATGTGGACAAGAACAAGGCTATTTGCAAAGCTCTTAGCACCCCTATAGCTTACATTACATGAATCTATTCAGCATGCTAATAAACATCTCATAATTTTCATTATGAACTCCCATAGATAATCTCGTAATTTCATAGATGGTAAAATGAGCCATCATGCATGGCAAGTTACAAAATTAAATGTCTTAACAAGAGCCAATACACCTTTGGCCAAAATAACAAAATAATCTAACTAGTCTAGCCCCTATACATGCCATTTACAAAATCATTAAGTCTAGGTATACAGAGAGGAGCTGATAGTGTGGGCGGTCTTCAGGTTAGCTGCGTATCCCGGCTCGGCTCTTACACTCTATAAAATAAGGGAAAAAGAGAAGGGGGAGTAAGCTTTAAGCTTAGTAAGTTTACATATAAACAACACAACATTATAACATGTATTGAACAAATACATAGCCTTACGTACTAAGCAAGAAGCAATTTACATTCATGACATGCTTACTCATTTTCTCCATTCCCACATTTCAACCATCTCACATCTTAATGCACACACTCATTAAGAGTTTCCCTGCACTTAGTATCACAAGGTCACATAATACAACATTCACTATTTCTAATTCCATTTCACACAGTCAAGTCACTCGGTGGTTTCGCACTTAGCCCACCAAAAGATTAGTTATTATTATGGTAGTATCGCACATAGCCCACCAAAAAGATTAGTTATGGTGGTATCGCACATAGCCCACCAAAAGAAGAATAGACAATGGTATAACACATAGCCCATCGTAAATTAGCAACAAGGTGGTATCGCACTTAGCCCACCAAAAAGTGTCGACATCACATATTTATATGACTATTTCATCATTCATACATTAATTATTCAACAATTTCCACATTCAATCCATTTGAACCACACATGTTCTCGATCTTGCCATACACTAGTTAACCACACAATATTTACACGATCATGCATTGTTTACACATAAACTTACCTTGGTGCAAAACGTGATAACCAACGATCTAATCTGTCACCTTGCCTTTTCCTCGGTCAAGGTTGATTCCACGCTCTTCTTGATCTATAACAATGAAATTCATTCGTTTAGATCATTCTATGATCATAATACTTCAAATTCTACACTTGGGTAAAAATGACCATTTTGCCCTTGTACATTGGCAAAATTACAATTTTGCCCCTAGGCTCAAAATTTATTTTTCAACACATTTTCTCAATGAACAAGCGTAGATGAACATTTATTTCTCTTACAACTACTCACCATTACAACTATTTCATGCATTTATGACACAATTTAAATCTTTGCATTTAAGTCTTATTTAGGTGTTTTCATGTTAACACCTTTCACAAAAGTTGTTTCTCATCTCACTAACATTCATTTTCTTCCATAAAAACTTAGTTAACAACATAAACTCTCTTATTGCAAGTCCCTAAACCTTCAGCCATTTGACAAATTAGTTCCCTCATTAGCTAGCTTAAGCTTTGGGACTCCAAAAATACAAAAATCATCAAGAAAGATCTCTAAAATCACTTACTTGTGAAGAAGATGAGTTGCTGAAATTTTAAAGCATTCAAAACCCGTCTAAGCTTGAAATTTTCGGTGAAGAGGAAGAGTGAATAGTGAAAGATGATAGATTTTCTCTTTACCATATTTTATTCATCTTTTCTCACCTAATTCACCCAAAATTTGACCAAGAATTAAATGCCCTTATCTCCCCTATGCACATGGCCGGCCATCACTACATAAATGGCCTAATTGCACTTTAAAATCCTCCCAATTACATTCTTTAGCTATTAGACACCTCTACCATGAAAAATAGAACTTTCGCATTTTATGCGATTTAGTCCTTTTTCGCAATTAAGCATGCTATCACTCAAATTAAAACACCAAAATTTTCATGCATCCATATAATCATGCTACAGCACATAAATTAACATCAAAATAATTTTCCTCGACCTCAGATTAGTGGTCTCAAAACCACTGTTCTGACTAGCCCCAAAACCAGACTGCTACAAATCCAAGACAAGTCTTGGCATTGAAAAGCTACCATGAGGTAGGGATTCCATGTAAGTCCAAGCCAAGGCATGGAATTGGTTAGTAACAAGAAAGATTTCATGTAAGTCCAAGCCAAGGCTCGGCATTGACCAGTTCATGAGTAAAGATACCAAGTAAGACCATGTCAAGACATGGCAATGGTAAGTTCCCAAGGGAACACACAAGGAAGACTTTAAGTAAGTCCATGTCAAGACATGGCATCAATACCAAGATGAGAGATCCCATGTAAGACCATATCGAGGATATGGCTTTGGCATCGAGTTATGTGGGATGAGATTCAGTATCCTCGGTTATTCATAGAAATTCATCAGGCAAGAGAGTAAAGCTCAAAGGATATAGTAAGAAAGTTAAGTAAGTAAAGTTATTATCAAGTTATGCTAGTTAAGAGTATTATTCATGATATGAATGATGAAGTTGAGATTATACTTATCATAGTAAAGTATCTTGATCTATGTGATCAAGTGATCTGGTATATTGTTTCACCGCACGAGCATGAGAATAGTAAGTACCATGAGATATGTAAGAATCGATGTAAGAGTAAGTAAGCTTGAATACTTGAGATTCATAATGCCATTGTTTATGATGAATGATTAATGTTAAGCAAATATATTGCTATGAGAATTACATGCAAACTTACTAAGCTAAATGCTTACGTCCTTTATTCTTTCTTTTCATGTAGTCCCGCCAAGCTAATCTCGTGGATCATCGTCACCAGAGTTCGGAGCACACTATCAATCGCTATTTTGGTATAGCCAAGTTGTTTATATTAAGTATGGCATGTATAGGAGACATTTCATTTTGAGTTATGTTTTAAAACTAGCCAAAGTGTTGGCTATCAAGCTTAGCATTCTTTTTGTATATGGCCAAAGAGATGAGTCATGAATGATTAAGTATGTATGTTTTAATCTATCAATGAAGTATGCATCCTTGTTCATGTTAGATGTAATACTTGAGTTGCTGAATTGAGCATGAGTTTGGTCTTGATTTCAGGGTGGCAATTGGCTTGGTAAATAGCCTTTAAGTGCCCACACGGATGGACACAAGGGCGTGTGTCTAGGCCGTGTGCACCCTGCACCTTTGTATATTAAGTCAGAATAGGCCACGGGCTAGCTACACGGGCGTGTGTCTAGACTCTAGGCCGTGTTAAGGTAGTCAGTGTGCACCACGAGTGGTAAGTACGAGCGTGTTCCTTGGCCGTGGGGCATTGGCAGAATGGTGGGGTTTTAGTAACGGTTTGGGGCCACGGGCGTGTCTAGGCCGTGTGTAATTTGCCAGTATCCACCACGGGTGAAAGACACGGGCATGTTTTAGGGGTTCACAGGCGCGTCCCAAGTCACACGGACGTGTGACCCCTGTTTGGAGGGAAAGTTTCTAGATGAGTTCTGAAAGTTTCGTGACGTAAGTCTGAGGCCTCGTAGGCCCATGAAATGTCTGATTTGACTAAGAAAGAGAAGTTTTTAATTCGGAACGAAATTTTATAGCCCGTAAGTACATGTTTAAGTGAGTTCAAGCATGGTAATGTCTCGTATCCAGTCTTAGTCTCAGACTTGGGTATGGGGTGTTACATTTAGTGGTATTAGAGCTACGATTTAGTCGGTTCTAGGACTAACGTAGCACGAGCACGAGTCTAGCTATACATGCCATACGTAAGAATGTTTTTATAATGACAGTGTGACGACTCCTGATGACTTAAATTATGTTTATACATTTAGTAAATGGATCCCGATAGAGCTGTGGCGGATGACATAGAAAGTAACGCACCGACTCCCGCTGAAGGGACGGTGCCGAATGAGAATGAGAATAGACCCACTACGGTGAGTCAAGAAGGAGGAGAAGAGGCTAGAGAACCCTTCCTCCATATGATGAATACATGGTATATGGAGTTCGTTCGTACGAACCCAAATGCGCAACCCCCTCCACCCCCACCTATTCCTCAACCTATCCCAATAGCCCCTCAAGTAGTAGAGGTGGTAAGAGGAGAGAAGCCTCCGGTTGATAGGATTAGGAAACATGGGGCAGAAGAATTCCGGGCTAGAAAAGATGATGATCCGAAAAAAAGCTGACTTCTGGTTAGAAAATACCATCAGGGTATTTAATGAGTTGTCATGCACACCTGAGGAATGCATGAAGTGTGTAGTCTCTCTTTTAAGAGATTCTTCTTACCAATGGTGGAACACCCTTTTGTCAATGGTACCGAGGGAAAAGATCACATGGGAATTTTTCCAAGAAGAGTTCAAGAAAAAGTATATCAGTCAAAGGTTCGTGGACCAGAAAAGAAAGGAATTTCTAGAGTTAAAGTAAGGCAAGATGTCTGTGACTGATTATGAGCGTGAGTTTGTACGGCTCAGCAAATATGCTCGAGAATACGTGTCCACCGAGGCCATCATGAGTAAGATATTTGAATATGGGCTAAATGAGGACATCAAATTGTTTGTTGCTGTCCTAGAACTGAAGGAATTCGTTGTGCTAGTAGAGAGGGCTTGTAAAGCCGAAGAACTAGTAAAGGAGAAGAGAAAATCTGAAGTAGAGTCTCGTGACTCTAAAAAGAGACAGTGGAATAAGTCATTCCAACCCTCATCCAAGAAGTCAAGAGATTTCTCCACCCGATCAGCTACTTCCACTGGGTTTTCAAGGAAGGACAAGAGTAAGCAGTATTCGGGAAGTAAGGCCTGAGCGACCTCGGTTGCTAGTGTGGGAACATCCGATCGAGATAGACCCGAATGCCCATAGTGTGGCAGACGTAATCTTGGAGAATGTCGAGCACATGAAAATGCATGTTTTAGATGTGGTTCCCAGGACCACTACATAAAATATTGTCCAGAGACAAGGAAAGAAGATAGAGCTCAGAACCCGAGATCCGGGAGTGTGGTCAGAGGAAGACCGTAGAGGAACCCAGTAAGTGGGGCAAGTTGAAGAGGTAACCCTAGAGAGCAGGCTGCGAGACCCGTGGGTAGGGTGCCTG
The DNA here is from genome assembly GCA_025698515.1 of Gossypium sturtianum. Classification (NCBI taxonomy): domain Eukaryota; kingdom Viridiplantae; phylum Streptophyta; class Magnoliopsida; order Malvales; family Malvaceae; genus Gossypium; species Gossypium sturtianum. Next base: position 30,418,373 of record CM046943.1, on the reverse strand, counting down.
TAAGGACTTATGCCATTCGCGCTTGCGAAGAGGCATCTTCTCCTGATGTTATTACGGGTACCTTTTCTCTTTATGATATCAAAGTTATTGCTTTAATAGATCCCAGATCCACACACTCTTACATTTGTATGAAACTAGTATCCAGTATGAATATGCCTATAGATTCTACAGAATTTACGATTAAGGTGTCTAATCCTTTAGGCAAGAGTATGTTAGTTGATGAAGTATGTAAAGGTTGTCCATTAATGATTAGAGGTCATTACTTTAAAGCAAATCTTATGTTGCTACCATTTGATGAGTTTGACATCATTCTTGGTATGGACCGGTTGACCACTCATGATGTAATAGTTAATTGTGGGAAGAAATATATTGAGATGAGATGTGAGAATGGGGATACTCTCCATATAGAATCAGATGAGCAAAGTAAATCACCGGAAATGATTTTTCACATGACGGCACAGAGGTACGTAAGAAAGCGGTATGAGCCATATTTGGCCTTTGTGATGAATGATAAAGAAATAGAGTTAAAGATTGAGTCAGTACCAATAGTATGTGAGTACGTGGATGTTTTTCCCGAAGATTTACCAGGACTACCACCAGTTAGAGAGGTTGAGTTCAGCGTTGAGCTAGCTCCCGGTAATGTACCAATATCTATTACTCCTTACAGAATGGCTCCAACGGAGTTAAAGGAGCTGAAGTCACAGTTGCAAGAGTTGACAGATAAAGGCTTTGGTAGGTCAAGTTGTTCTCCCTAGGGTGCTCCAATTTTATTTGTGAAAAAGAAAGATGGCACCATGAGATTGTGCATAGATTACCGTCAGCTTAATAAAGTGCCGGTGAAGAACAAGTACCCATTGCCTAGGATCGATGATTTGTTCGATCAATTGAAAGGAGCCACTGTGTTCTCCAAAATAGACTTGAGATCAGGGTACTATCAATTAAGAGTAAAGGAATCAGATGTGTCTAAGATAGCTTTTCGAACAAGGTATGGCCATTATGAATTTTTAGTCATGCCCTTTGGTTTGACCAATGCTTCTGCGGTATTCATGGACTTAATGAACCGCATTTTTAGACCATACCTCGACAAGTTTGTAGTCATTTTAATTGATGACATACTGATTTATTCCTGAGATGAGAATGAGCATGCTGAGCACCGACGGACAGTTTTACAGATTCTACGAGAAAATCAGTTGTATGCCAAGTTCAGTAAAAGTGAATTTTGGCTCAAGGAAGTAGGATTTCTGGGACATATTGTCTCGGGAGATGGAGTCCGAGTAGATCCAAGTAAGATTTCAGCCATAATGGACTGGAATCCACCGAGAAATGTCTCTGGAGGTTAGAAGTTTCTAGGCCTAGGTGGCTATTATAGACGATTCGTCAAGGGGTTTTCTATGATTGCAACCACGATGACTAAATTGTTACTGAGAAAAATGTGAAGTTTGAGTGGGACAGAAAGATGCCAACAAAGTTTTGAGAAAGCGAAAGCGATGTTGTGAAGCTCCAATTTTAGTACAACCTGAGACAGGGAAAGAATTTGTGATTACAGCGATGCATCCTTAAATGGATTAGGCTGTGTACTTATGCAAGAAGGCAAGGTGATTGCTTACGTCTCAAGACAGTTGAAGCCACATGAGAAGAATTATCGACCAGGATCTAGAGTTGGTGCCATAGTCTTCGCATTGAAGATATGGAGACACCACCTATATGGTGAGAGATCTCGGATCTTCACCGATCACAAAAGTTTGAAGTACTTGATGACACGAGAAAGATTTGAACTTAAGGCAATGGAGATGGTTAGAGTTGATAAAAGACTATGAATTGGTCATTGACTACCATCACAGGGAAGGGAAGGCGAATGTGGTCGCCGACGCTTTGAGTAGAAAGTCCCTATTTGCATTAAGGGCAATGAATTCACGGATGACTTTATCCGACGATGGTTCCATTCTACCTGAGTTGAAAGCTAGGCCAGTATTCCTCCAAGAGATTTTTGAGGCTCAGAAAGAAGATAGTGAATTGCAAGTCAAGAGAGCTCAGTGCGAGATAGATGTTGAGTCTGATTTCCAGATTAGTCCCAATGGAAGTCTGATGTTCAAAGATAGAGTTTGTGTACCGAGAAAGGAAGAGCTTATTCAGGGAATTTTGTGTGAAGCCCATAACGGATGTTTATCTGTACATCCGGGTGGTACCAAGATGTATAATGACTTGAAGCAACAATATTGGTGGCCGAGAATGAATAAAGATATTTCAGAGTTCTAATAAACCGTAAAAGTAACATATTTTAATCCTACATTTAGTATGCTTTTGGATGAATTATCCCTTATTTTATGTAATTTGGTGCTCTTAATCCTTTCTTTTCATGTTTTATACTCAGGGAAGCATCAAAGGATGAAAAGAACAAGAAACGGGCTTAAAACGGGCCAAATAAGCCAAAGCACGAAATCGACACGGCCTGGACCTAAGACCACACGGCCGTGCCTCCTTTATAATCTCGAACACGGCCTGGCCACGATTTACACGGTCGTGCCTCATCAACGAAGTCCACACGGCCTAGCCACAACTTACACGGGCGTGTGCCAGAGGCCGTGCCCCTGCCGCGGCCAAGAGGAGTTTTACTCGGATTTGGATACTTGGAGGCAAAGAAACACATTCAAAAGTCTATTTAAACACCCAAATAGGAATTTAATTCAGATTAGGATACTTGGAGGCCAAGTAAGGCATCTCAAATCTTATATAAACACCCTAGGGGGCAACTTATTCGGGGGGGGCTAGGCCAAGGAGCCGAGCCGAAAAGGTCAGATTTGTGGGAAACACTCGAAGATAGCCAGTTGATCCATCTCAAGAAGTCAGAATTCTACTCAAGACGACGGATCTCTCCATCAATTCCTCCAGGGGTTTTAGGGATTTCTTATGTTTTGTTTTATCTTTTCTTCTGAGTTGTTTTCTTTTATTATTATGAACTAAACCCTCAGATACCTGAGGGGGATGAAACTTAGATTAATCTTGTTATCGTTTGCTGAACTATATGATAAATATTTGACTTGTTCTTAATTATGTGTTCTTAATTCTTGTGTTGATATTTCCGGGATATTGATTTAAGTTTGATGTGCTTAGGTGGAGGAGCAAAAGTCCCTGCTTAAGAGTAGATCTAGCATAATTAAGCAGAGTTGATCGCGTGCCTAGAGATAGGGTGACGAGATTTTGCCGGATTAGGGTGAAACCTAATATGGGAGTCCATAGATCGAGTTAATGCAATTCTAGGAGTTTTAATTTGAAAGAGATTTCAATTAATCAACCTAGGGTTAGACGTTATTCGCTTCGAGAGAGGGTTTAATATACATTAGGGAGTCTTACGTATCAAGTCAAGTGAATAAATTGTCTGGTTTAGAGTTAGATAACAAGTGAAGTCTAGGTGGATTCTTCCTAAGGGTATCGTCTTAATCAACTGAGTTTTTCCAATGGTATTTCCCCAATTCATTCTTTTTGTCTTTGTGTCTTTAGCTTAGTAGTTAGTTAAATTTAGATTAAAAAAACAACTTCACTTATTTTAGGCTAGATAATAAAAAGAAAGTTAGTATTAGTACTTTTGGTTCCTTTGGGTTCGACAATTCGGTCTTGCCTAAGCTATACTACTTGTTCGATAGGTGCGCTTGCCTCAAATCATTTTCATAGTTAGTTTCAGGTTTGATCATTCTCTTTATAAATTTTAAAACTCGACAAACATACAATCAAGTTTTTAGCGCCGTTGCCGGGGAACTAAAATATTAAGAAAGCTCTATTTTTATTACTTTAGCCATTATTATTATTATTATTATTTATTTTTATTTTTATTTTTTTTACTTTGCTAAATTTTATTTTATTTGATTTTGGCAGATAGAGGAGATGGCACTGAATAACTATCAGTGGCAAGTTATGAGGACAAAGCCAACAAAAGCAGCCGATATCTACAACCTTGACCCAATAACAAGGCTATCAAACCAGTTAGAGATGTTAAATAAAAAGTTTGATGATTTGTGTTCTTCGCAGATACATCTGGTTATGCAGTAAGAAACAAGCGGAGGCATGGCGAATCTTGAGTACCCACCCTACGGATATGGCATAGAGAACGAAAAAGTCCACTATATGGGTAACTATTCTAGACCTCAAAATAGTTTTTATAGTGACACTTATAATGCAGGTTGGAGGTACCATCCTAATTTCTCGTGGGATGATCAAAGTAGCCAAGGTCCGGAACTTCCTCCAAATTTTCAACAACCACCTTACCAACAGGAAGAGGAGTCGAACCTCGAAGAGATGCTGACAAAATTCATGGCAGCCATAGATACCTGTCTCCAAAAAACGGAGACAATGCTTAATAATCAACAAGCATCGATCAAAGGGATCGAGAGCCAAGTTGGGGAACTCACTAAGACAGTTGGACATCTTACTAACACAGTTGGACAACTCGAAAAGATAATTTCCGAACGACCACAAGGGCGTCTACCAAGCAACACTGAGATTAACCCAAAGGAGCAAATCCAAGCCATATCAGGTCAAGACAGTGAAAGTTTAGTGGAATCTAACCCAAGGCAAGAGCCTGTAGTAAGTGAAGGTAAGGTTGAGGTAAGCCATGATTTACCAAACCCGGTAATTACAGAGTGCCAAGCTCATATCCCATACCCCAATGCGATAAAGAAAGACCACACAGAGGAACAATTCGGTAAATTTCTTAAACCTCCAAAGAAGTTTCTTATTTAACTTGCCGTTTCTTGAAGCTCTTTCGCAGATGCCAGATCCTAGACCTCGTGTCAATAAAGAAGAAATTTATGAGGAACGAAAGCTTCGGATCAATGAACTAGACGAGTGGAAGATACACTTCAAAGAAATACACAAAGCAAAAATGAGGCAACTCCATGAGAAAATTAATGATGGGACAACCCAGCTTAAGATAGGAGATCAGGTACTCAAAATCTTCCCAGATGGAACAGTCGAGGTAACTAATCCTAAATTCAGCACTTTTAAGGTAAACACTACTCGACTTAACCTATATATCAAAAACCGAATTGAACGCATGAGAAAGGATTTTCACCTCCTCAAACCACCCTGATAATGCGATTAAGAGGTAAGTCTAGCTTAAGACTATAAATGAGCGCTTCTCGGGAGGCAACCCGAGCACTAACCCCATCAATTTTTACATTTTTTTCTTCTTTTACTTTTATTTTTCCTTTTTAGCACCTAACTATAAACTAACCAAAGTGCAGATTTCCATACCACCAGCCTTACACACGGCCGTGGCCGTGGCCGTGTGGCCATCACAGGAAGGTACAAAGGGCGGGGGCAACCACCAGATCCATAATCTCTATTTAGACCCCCCTTCTTCCTTTTTCTTGTTCAGTTGTCTTTCTTCTTTCATTTTCCATAATTTACTTTTATTCTTATTTTTATTTTCCATTATTTACTTTTATTTTTATTTTTATTTTTATTTTCTTTATTATTTTCTTCTTATTCTTCATACCATTTAGATTTAGCTTAGGATACAATAAAATCAGACCAGCTACTTTGAGGATTCAATTTCAAACGGTTCGAGACGCTTCCCCACATTCACCTCCGCTCAATTCCTATCCGGTTTCTTTTCATTGACTTCATCCGAAATTCAGGAAGTTTCACTTCTCTCCCTATCTTATGATTTTATTATTATTTTGCTATTATCTATTTTTGTACATTGAGGATAATGTACATCTTAAGTGTGGGGGGAATAACTATAGTATTATTTGAAAATCCCTGAATTATATCTTGTCTTAAAGTAAGTTTCTCATATTATGATTAGAATGAAATTTCCATGATTTATGACCTTTATTGATATGTTTTAGATTAAGTCATTGATAATTGTGCATTGATAATTAAATTCTAAGAATACTAGAGAATCAAGCATAATAAGTCTATTTTTCGGAATTAAAATTTTTTAGGTTGTCTACCTGAACTTAAATATTACTTTGAAGTTTGAAATTTACGAGGTTGACATCAAAATACCCATAATTTTTGTGAGATTTTGAGCCTTATAAGAGCATATATCCTTTTTTTTCATGCTCACTTTTTGATTATGAGTATGTCAACATTGAACTGTTATTCTAGAACTTGCCTCGATTATACATGTTGAGACCACATCTTTGATTTGATATACTGAAATGATAAAGACACCTAGGATTTAACCCACTTACTCCATAAAAAGCCTACCTTCATAATTAACCCCTAGTGAACCCCTTTGATCCTAACAACCCTTTTTATTGACTCACCCACTAATATTAACCCAAAACCCTTTGTATTTGTTATCACCATTCTTCTTGACTACCCTTTTTGTCGAGATTTGATTTTGAGCGGTTACCTAACTATGTTCTATATTTCAGTTGTTAAAGTACTTTCTTATTATTGTAAATATTTAATGATTTGTTCTTAAAAAAACGACGAAGTATATTCATTATTAGTCTTATAACTAAGTGAGCTTACATATTCCACATCTTGAAGAAAAAGCTCGTATTATTAGTATTACAAGTTTATGTGATTATTAAGGATTAGTTCATTTTTCTAGTTAGGTAATTTGTCAAGTCAATCTCGATTCTAACCCTCTAATTTAGCCTTTATCCACACCTTTAACCTAAGCCCCATTACAACCCTGTTAAAGACCTTTTGATTTGTGTATCATCTCATATTATAGTGGTGGAGATTTGATTTTCATGCAAGCCTATGGGATTAACTTTTCATGTTCGACTTTTAAGTGCCTAATTTTGAACTTTAAACACTTTGAGTGGTTTGAGTGAATCTTTAGTGAGGATGTCAATCCTTGTCGATTTTGAATCAAATGTAATTATTTAGATGAGGGGAAACAGCTATGTTTTGTGCTACAAATATACGACTTAGAATGTTTGAATCTTTAGGACTCTTTGAGTTGAATCATCCATGTATGAATTATCTTTGAATTATGTTGAAACACTATTAATGACTATTATGAATTGAAGGAAGTTCGTTTTAATCATGAGTTGAGAATTTTGCTTGAGGACAAGCAAAAGCTTAACTGTGGGGGTATTTGATAAACCGTAAAAGTAACATATTTTAATCCTACATTTAGTATGCTTTTAGATGAATTATCCCTTATTTTATGTAATTTGGTGCTCTTAATCCTTTATTTTCATGTTTTATACTCAGGGAAGCACCGGAGGATGAAAAGAACAAGAACGGGCTTAAAACGGGCCACATGGGCCAAAGCACGAAATCGACACGGCCTGGACCTAAGACCACACGGCTGTGCCTCCTTTATAATCTCGAACACGGCCTGGCAACGATTTACACGACCGTGCCTCATCAACGAAGTCTACACGGCCTGGCCACGACTTACACGGGCGTGTGCTAGAGGCCGTGCCCCTGCCGCGGCCAAGAGGAGTTTTACTCGTATTTGGATACTTGGAGGCAAAGAAACACATTCAAAAGTCTATTTAAACACCCAAATAGGAATTTAATTCAGATTAGTATACTTGGAGGCCAAGTAAGGCATCTCAAAGTTTATATAAACACCCTAGGGGGCAACTTATTCGGGGGGAGCTAGGCCAAGGAGCCGAGCCGAAAAGGTCAGATTTGTGGGAAACACTCGAAGATAGCCAGTTGATCCATCTCAAGAAGTCAAAATTCTACTCAAGATGGCAGATCTCTCCTTCAATTCCTCCAGGGGTTTTAGGGATTTCTTATGTTTTGTTTTATCTTTTCTTCCGAGATGTTTTCTTTTATTGTTATGAACTAAACCTCTCGGATACTGAGGGGATGAAACTTAGATGAATCTTGTTATCGTTTGCTGAACTATATGATAAATATTTGACTTGTTCTTAATTATGTGTTCTTAATTCTTGTGTTGTTATTTCTAGGATATTGATTCAAGTTTGATGTGCTTAGGTGGAGGAGCAAAAGTCCCCGCTTAAGAGTAGATCTAGCATAATTAAGCGGAGTTGATCGCGCGCTTAGAGATAGGGTGAGATTTTGCCAGATTAGGGTGAAACCTAATATGGGAGTCCATAGATCGAGTTAATGCAATTCTAGGGTTTTAATTAGAAAGAGATTTCAATTAATCAACCTAGGGTTAGACGTTACTCGCTTCGAGAGAGGGTTTAATATACATTAGGGAGTCTTACGGATCAAGTCAAGTGAATAAATCATCTGGTTCAAAGTTAGATAACAAGTGAAGTCTAGGTGGATTCTTCCTAAGGGTATTGTCTTAATCAACTGAGTTTTTCCAACGGTATTTCCCCAATTCATTCTTTTTTTCTTTGCGTCTTTAGCTTAGTAGTTAGTTAAATTTAGATTAAAAAAACAACTTCACTTATTTTAGGCTAGATAATAAAAAGAAAGTTAGTATTAGTACTTTTGGTTCCTTTGGGTTCGACAATCCGGTCTTGCCTAAGCTATACTACTGTTCGATAGGTGTGCTTGCCTCAAATCGTTGTCATAGTTAGTTTCCAGGTTCGATCATTCTCTTTATAAATTTTAAAACTCGACAGACATACGATCAAGTTCGTTTCCAAATGCTTTATTTGTCAGCAAGTAATGGCTGAACACCAAGTACCTTCGGGTTTGCTTCAACCCATTTTGGTTCCGGAGTGGAAATGGGACCGTATTACTATGGATTTTGTAACGGGTTTACCGTTGTCTCCGAGCAAGAAAGATGCTATATAGGTCGTGGTTGATAGACTTACGAATTCAGCCTATTTTATACCTGTACGAGTTGATTACTCACTAGACAAGTTGGCAAACTTGTACGTTTCAGAAATAGTAAGGCTTCACGGTGTTCCGTTGTCAATCATCTCAGATAGAGATCCGAGGTTTACATCTAGATTTTGGAAGAAGTTACAAGAGGCCTTGGGTACAATGTTGAACTTTAGTACTGCTTTTCATCCTCAAACTGACGGTTAGTAGGAGAGGTTAATTCAAGTACTCGAGGATATGCTCAGATATTGTATTCTTAAATTCCGAGGCAGTTGGGAAAAGTTTCTCCCATTGGTAGAGTTTGCCTACAATAATAGTTTTCAGTCGAGTTTAAAGATGGCGCCTTCTGAGGCTCTATATGGGCGTTGATTTGGTTAGAGAAGCTGAAGAGAAAGTGAAAGTGATACGAGAATGTTTAAAAGCTGCATCAAATAGACAGAAATCCTATTCAGACTTAAAGAGAAAAGAGATAGAGTATCAAGTCGGAGATAAAGTTTTCTTGAAAGTGTCACCATGGAGAAAAGTTCTCAGATTTGACCGTAAAGGCAAGTTGAGTCCACGTTTTATCGGACCATACCAGATTACTGAAAGAGTTGGGCTGGTAGTTTATTGATTGGCTTTTCCATCAGAGTTAGAAAATATTCACGATGTGTTTCACGTGTCAATGTTGAGACGCTACCGATCAGATCCTTCACATGTAATTACCCCGTCAGAGATAGAGATTCATCCCGACATGACTTATGGTGAAGAACCAATTAAGGTTTTAGCTCGGGAAGTCAATCAGCTAAGGAATAAAAGTATTGCCCTGGTAAAAGTATTGTGGCAAAGACATGGAATAGAAGAAGCTACGTGGGAACCAGAAGAGAGCATGAGAAACCAGTACCCAAACTTGTTTGCTGGTAAGATTTTTGAGGACGAAAATTCCTAAGAGGGGGAGAATTGTAAAATCCCGATTCAGGGACTAGTCAAAATAGTGGTGAGAGACCACAAATCTGAGTTAGTAAATTGAGTTCTTAAGGTTTATGACATGTTTGCATGATAGTATTAAAGTTCCATGTAGAAATTTTGTGAAATTGACATGGAATGATCAAATAGGACTAAATTGCAAAAGTTGCAAAATATGAGTTTCTAGAAGCTTTTTGTATGAAATAGCTTTAGAATATTAATTAGAAGTCCTTAAATAGCAATTTGCCCAAATTATAAGTTTTGGACAAAAATGGACATGAGTTAGTAAATTGTAAATTTTTAAAGAGAAGGGCATTTTGGTCATTTACCAATTAAATGATTAAAATGGGAAAAAGATGATAAAAATTTCATTCATCTTCTTCCTTGTGCCAAAAATTGGGAGACTCCATAGCTAGGGTTCTTCAAATTTTTGAAGGTTGCAAGTAAGTCATCCTAGCCCCGTTTTTAATATTCTTCGTATTTTTGGAGTCCTCGTATTATGAATTAGCTATTTTTAGCTATAAGATGAGCTAAGAAACATGTTCAAAAATCTACCCATGTGTATCATGCTTGTAAAATGATATTTTATGGAAGTTTATGAGAGTTTGATGTTAGATAAACATCTTTTCCTTAGTGAATTTCATGAAAAATGATAGTATGAACTAATTTGTAATAGTTATGAAATTGGTCATACCTATTAGAAATAGTGAGAATTGATGATTGTTATAGCAGAGAAAATGAATCAGCTAAGCATGATGTTTAAGAAAGTTAAATGAGAATTATTTTACGAGCCTAGGGGCAAAGTGCAAATAAGAGAAAGTTTAGGGGCAAAATAGTAAATTTTCCAAAGTATGAGTTAAGAGTCAATTTAGTCAATATGAGTATTAAATGATCTAATTATTATTATAGATCAAGAAAAACGAAGCCCGGATCGAAACTGAGGCAAGAACAAAGTCGAGGACTAAATTACATATCTACATACATTTTGTATATTGAGGTAAGTTTGTATGATTTCTAAGCTTTATGATTATTATCATTGAATTGCTTAGTATAATGTACATTATTACCATAGAAATGCTTATTGCTATGTTAAATAAAGAAACTAATGAGATTAAGCATGATAAAGTCCGGATTGAAGTTGAATTACTTAGGATACTCGATCTACCACACGAGATAAGAAAGTCCGTATAAGACCAAGCCAAGGCATGGCATCGGCAATCCAGCAAGTTATCATGTAAGTCCAAGACAAGTCTTGGCATTGAAGAGTTATTATGAGATGAAGACCCATGTAAGCCCAAGCCAAGGCATGGCATTGGTGAGTCTCCAAGCAAAGATGTCATGTAAGTCCAAGACAAGTCTTGGCATTGAAAAGCTACCATGAGGTAGAGATTCCATGTAAGTCCAAGCCAAGGAATGGCATTGGTGAGTAACAAGAAAGATTTCATGTAAGTCCAAGCCAAGGCTCGGCTTGGCGGTTCATGAGTAAAGATACCAAGTAAGACCATGTCAAGACATGGCAATGGTAAGTTCCCAAGGGTACACACAAGGAAGACTTTGAGTAAGTCCATGTCAAGACATGGCATCAATACCAAGATGAGAGATCCCATGTAAGACCATATCGAGGATATGGCTTTGGCATCGAAAGTTATGTGGGATGAGATTCAAGTATCTCGGTTATTCATAGAAATTCATCGGGCAAGAGAGTAAAGCTCAAAGGATATAGTAAGAAAGTTAAGTAAGTAAAGTTATTATCAAGTTATGCTAGTTAAGAGTATTATTCATGATATGAATGATGAAGTTGAGATTATACTTATCATAGTAAAGTATCTTGATCTATGTGATCAAGTGATACAGTATATTGTTTCACCGTCACGAGCATGAGAATAGTAAGTACCATGAGATATGTAAGAATCAGTAAGAGTGAGTAAGCTTGAATACTTGAGATTCATAATGCCATTGTTTATGATGAATGGTTAATGTTAAGCAAATATATTGCTATGAGAATTACATGCAAACTTACTAAGCTAAATGCTTACGTCCTTTATTCTTTCTTTCCATGTAGTCCCGCCAAGCTAATCTCGTGGATCATCGTCACCGGAGTTCAGAGCACACTATCAATCGCTATTTTGGTATAGCCAAGTTGTTTATATTAAGTATGGCATGTATAGGAGACATTTCATTTTGAGTTATGTTTTAAAACTAGCCAATGTGTTGGCTATCAAGCTTAGCATTCTTTTTGTATATGGCCAAAGAGATGAGTCATGAATGATTAAGTATGTATGTTTTAATCTATCAATGAAGTATGCATCCTTGTTCATGTTAGATGTAATACTTGAGTTGCTGAATTGAGCATGAGTTTGGTCTTGATTTCAGGGTGGCAATTGGCTTGGTAAATAGCCTCTAAGTGCCAACACAGATGGACACACGGGCCTGTGTCTAGGCTGTGTGCACCCTGCACCTTTGTATATTAAGTTAGAATAGGCCACGAGCTAGCTACACGGGCGTGTGTCTAGACTCTAGGCCGTGTTAAGGTAGTCAGTGTGCACCACGGGTGGTAAGCACGGGCGTGTGCCTTGGCCATGGGGCATTGGCAGAATGCTGGGGTTTTAGTCACGGTTTGGGGCCACGGGCGTGTCCAGGCCGTGTGTAATTTGCCAGTATCCACCACGGGTGAAAGACACGGGCATGTTTTAGGGGTGCATGGGCGTATCCCAAGTCACACGGATGTATGACCCTGTTTGGAGGGAAAGTTTCCAGATGAGTTCTGAAAGTTTCGGGACGTAAGTCTGAGGCCTCGTAGGCCCATGAAATGTCTGATTTGCCTAAGAAAGAGAAGTTTTTTAATTCAGAACGAAATTTTATAGCTCGTAAGTACATGTTTAAGTGAGTTCAAGCATGGTAATGTCTCGTATCCAGTCTTAGTCTCGGACTTGGGTATGGGGTGTTACAATAGGCTTTCCTGAAAATCAAATATCCACCACTGTAAAATGAGATGATACACAAATCCAAAGGTCTTTAACAGGGTTTTAATGGGGCTTGGGTTAAAGGTGTGGATAAAGGCTGAATTAGAGGGTTAAAATCGAGATTGAATTGACAAATTACCTAACTAGAAAAATAACTAAAACTTAAATAATTACATCACATAAAAACTTAATACTAATAACATGAGCTTCTTCTAAAGATAATAAAATTAACAGTTTAAGCTCAAATAACATAGAACTAATAATGAATATACTTCGTTTTTTTTAGAACAAATCATACAATAATAATAAGATAGAATTCAACAACTAAAATAAAGAAAATAGTTAAGTAACCGATCAAATCAAATCTCGATATAGGGGTAGTCAAGAGAAATAGTGATAACGAATACAAAGTGGGTTTCGAGTTAATATTAATGGGTGAGTTAAGAAATGGTTTGTTAGTCTCAAAGGGGTTCACTAGGGGTTAATTATGAAGGTAGGCCTTTTATGGATTAAGTGTGTTAAAACCTAGGTGCCTTTATCATCTTAGTATATCAAATCAAAGGTGTGGTCTCGACATGTATAATCGAAGCAAGTTCTAGAATAACAAATCAATGTTGACATACTCATAATCAATAAAGTGAGCACGAAAAGGAATGTATGGGCTTTTGATGTCAACCTTGTAAATTTCAAACTTCAAGGTAATAATTAGATTTAGGTAGACAACCTAACAATTTTTTTTTTATTCTGAAAATAATCTCATCATGCTTGATTCTCTAGTCTCCTAAAGTTTAAATCATCACTGCACAATTAACTATGACTTAATCCAAAACATATCAATGAAAATCATAAATCAATAAAAGTTTCATTCTAATATTAATATGAGAAAATTACTTAAAGACTTAAAGACAAGTCATAATTCAGGGATTTTCAAATAATACTCTAGTTAACCCCCCCACACTTAAGATGTACATTGTCCTCAATGTACAAAGATAAGTAATGACACTATATTAAGAAAATCATAAGATAGGGAGAGGAGTGAAACTTCCTGAATTTTGGATGGAGTCAATGAAAACAAATGGAAAAGTTGGAGAGAGGTGAAGGTGGGGAGGATACTCCGGTGGTGGTGTGGTCGTTCGTTAACAGCCCCTTGAACCTAAAATAGAGAAATCAAAATATAATAATATAATTAAAGACGAGAAAGATAAAAGAAAAGAAATTAAAATTGAAAATAAGAGAAAAAGGAAAAAAATAAATGGGCTCAAAAGGTCCCACGGGCGTGTCGCACGCCCGTGTAGATTTCTCAGTTTCGACCACAGCCGAATCGCCCGGCCGTGGCATTTTATCGCAGCCCGTGTTTTGGGAAAAGTTTTTTTTGCCCTGTTTCCACACGGCCACGGCCACGCCCGCGTTCAAGGCCGTGTGGGTAGGGAAACCTGCGCCTAAAATTTTGGTTAGTTTTTAGTTAGATGCTAAAATTCAAAAATATAGACGTTAGTGGAGTTAGTGCTCGGGTTGCCTCCCGAGAAGCACTCGTTTAAAGTCTTGAGCTAGACTTACCTGTTATTCGTATGGACGTGGTGGTTCACGGAGTCGAAACTCCTTTTTCTTACATCAATTCTATCAATATATGGTTTGAGTCGAGAAATGTTTACCTCAAAAGTGATAAAATTAGAATGAGTTACCTCGACCGTTCTGTATGGAAAGACATTAAGTACCGTAAAAGGAGTCGTACCATTTGTATTAAGCTCTAAAATGACTATCCGAGGGTCGGTTGTATCTGACAGTACTTGGTTCCCAACTTTGAAGTGATTGGTTCCACCTTTAATACTTGATGTCCTAGCCGTGTCAAGAACCTGAAGAGTAATCGTTTCGTCACTTACACGAAATATGAGCTCACGTGGTAGTTTATTTTGTAGAACTGCTGAGCACACTGCGTTTAGCTCCACATGCGACGTATCGTTTAACTTCCGTTTTTTGGTCAAAAGCTCTTTTAAAAATTTCCTTGAATCTGGCATCTGCGAAAGAGCTTCAAGAAACGGCAAGTTAATATGTAATTTCTTTGGAAGTTTGAGAAATTTACCGAATTGTTCCTCTGTGTGGTCTTTCTTCATCGCATCGGGGTACGGTACACGAGGTTGGTACTCTGTAATTACTGGTTTTGGTTTATTATGGCTCACATCAACCTTACCTTTATCTGGCACGTTTTCTTGCCTTGGTTCTGGTTCATCTAACCCTTCACTATCGTGAGTAGTTATAGCTTGAAGTCGCTCCTTTGGGTTAGTTTCAGTGTTGCTAGGCAAGCTACCTTGTGGTCGTTCTGAGATCAGCTTAGCAAGCTGTCCTATTTGGTTCTCGAGCCCTTGAATCGAAGCTTGCTAATTTTTAAGCGTTGTTTCAGTGTTTTGGAAGCGTGTTTCTTACACCGAGATAAATTTCGTTAGCATCTCCTCAAGGTTCGGCTTCTTCTCCTGTGGGTAGGGTAGTTGTTGAAGGCTTAGAGGGTGTTGCAGTTTTTGATTTCCTTGTCCACCCCAAGAGAAATTGGGATGGTTCCTCCAACCTAAGTGTTACTATAGGGATTATTTTAAGGTCTAGAATAGTTACCCATATAGTTAACTTGTTCGTTTTCTGAGCTAGGGTTGTAGGATAGATATTCTGTGTTGTTCACCCCTCCTTCATTTGTATCGTACTGCATTACCGGATGTACCTGCGTAGAACCATACAAGCCATCAATTTTTCTATTTAAAATTTCTACCTGGTTAGATAACATGGTGACCGCGTCAAGGTTGAAAACACTGGCTGCTTCATTAGGCTTTGTCCTCATGACTTGCCACTGGTAATTATTAAGTGACATCTCTTCGATTTCTGCAAGTGGTATGTTCTATTTCACTGTCAAAAATCAAGGGTCCTGACGGGTTTCTTCTATTCATAAACTAGATTCACCTGTCAGAAGCAAATAAAAGAAAAATTAGCAAAGTTAAAATAAAAATTCAATTGTAAATGAAAATAAGAATGGCTAAAGTAATAAAAATTTAGTTTTCCTAATATCTTAGTCCCCGGCAACGGCGCCAAAAACTTGATCGTTGCTCGAAACTAACTATGACAACGAATAAGGCAAGTGCACCTATCGTTCGGTAGTATAGCTATGGCAAGACCGGAAATATCGTATCCTTAAGGCCAAGAGTACTAGTAGTTACTATCTTTTTATTATTTAGCCTAATTATTAAGAGAATCGATGTTTAATTAACTAATTACTAAACTAAGGATGCTAAGACACAGAGAGTGAATTGGGACAATACTTTTGGGAAAACCAGTTGATTAAGACAATACCCGAGGAAGAATCCACCTAGACTTCACTTGCTATTTAACTCTGAACCAGACGATTTATTCACTTGACTTGATCCGTAGGATTCCCTAATTTATATTAATACCTCTTTCGAGGCTACTAAAGTCTAACCCTCGGTTGATTAATTGAAATCTATTTCTAATTAAAACCCTTAGTGTTGCATTAACTCGATCTATGGATTCCCATATTAGGTTTGACCCTAATCTGGTAGATTTTTGTCATCCTATTTCTAGGGTTGCGATCAAATCCGCTTAACTATGCTAGATCTACTCTTAAACAGGGACTTTTGCTCCACTGCCTAAGCACATCAATACTTGAATCAATATCCTAAAATATTAAGACAAGAATTAAGAACACATAATTAAGAACAAATCAAGTATTTATCATACAGTTCAGAAAACAATAACAAGATCTATCTTAGGTTTCATCCCCTCGTGTATTTGAGGGGTTTAGTTCATGTTTAATAAAGAATACATCTCAGAAGAAAGTAAATAACAAAACATAAGAAAAACCCTAAAACCCCCTGAAGGAAATTGAAGGGAAGATCTTTCGTCTTGAGCGTGATTTCGGCGTCTGGGATGAATCAACTGGCTTTCTTGGAGTAATTCCCCGAGTTCAGCCCTCTCTGGCTTTGCCTCCGACGTCAAAAGCCCTAACAGAAGGCTTCTGTCGAACTCCCCCTTTTAGGTCACACTTAGGGTGTTTATATAGAATTCAAAATGTCTTTCTTCGCCCCTAAGTATCCTTTTCCGAGTAAAATTACAACGGGTCACGGCAGAGACACGCCCGTGGAGCACGCCCGTGTGAATCGAGCCCAGGTCATGTTGATTTCCTACTTTGGCCCATTTTCTCCATTTTCAGCCCGTTTCTCGTTCTTTTCATCCTCCTATGCTCTCCTAAGTATAAAACATGAAATTAAAGGATTAGGAGCATCTAATTCCACAATTCAAGAGATTAAATCATCCAAAAGTATTCTAAATGTGGGATTAAAATATGTTACTTTAATGGTTTATCAACCACTTGGAATACTAAAGGATACTTGGGAAATCTCACACACATAGTACCATACCAATGCCATATCCCAGATATGGTCTTACATGGGATCTCATATCGAGGCCAATAGGCCAGCTATGGTCTTGCAGGAAATCTAATATCGATGCCATATCCCAGATATGGTCTTACACGTAATCTCAACTAACCCTAATGTCATGACATTTGTATCCTAATAATTCCTAAGGTTCAACCGGGATTTTTTTCGCTTGTCGAACTTTGTCGAATTCATTCAAAGAGTAAATCACAATTCATACAATAATAACACAATTAAAGCATAAAAAATAATGCATTATTTACATACTAACTTACCTCGATACAAAAATAGTAGAAATGGACCTAATCGTCAAAAACCTTGTTTTCCCCCCGATCAAGGTCTGAACCTCGTCTTTCTTGATCTATAATAGCAAATTTAACTTATTTATTATCCACATTACTCAATTCAGTCCAAAATTCTATTATGGAAAAATTACACTTTTGCCCTTAAACTTTGACATATTTATATTTTTGTCCCTAGGCTCGTAAAATGAAATGTATCCATTTTCCTTGAATCCCAAGCCTAGTTGTGTGATAGTTCGGTTCAGATCCTAGTCGGAATAGTGGTTTCGGGACCACAAATCCAAGTTAGAAAATATTTTAATATTATTTTTTTGTGCCTTTGATACGTGATTAGTATGTGTGAAAACTTCTGTGAGTTAATTTGTCTGTCTGTGTGATTAATTGAGCAAAGGACTAAATCGCATAAAAGGTAAAAGTAGCCTTCTATTTGATTGAGTGGCCTAATTGATGTGTCTTCTTATATATGAGGCCTTATGTTGTAAATTGGCCATTTAGTAAGATGGTGGATAGCATATTGAATTTATATGGCTTTTATTTATTAGTTATAAAAGGGTAGAATAATAATGATAATATATTATATTTTATCATAATAAAAATAAAAGAAAGAAGATAGTGGAATGTTCATCCATTGTTCACCGAATGTTGAAGGAAAAAGAAAGAATAAAAGCTTTTAAGGGTTCGGTTATAAGTTGGCTAAATTAAGGTATGGATTTTGATCGGTTTTTTATGATTTCTACATTTTTGTAATCGTTGCTTTGTTCTCTACAAAACCCATGTCTTAATTTTATGAATTGATGAATATTTTGCAAAGTGTCATGGATGAACATATGAATTTTGTGATGTTTAATAGTGATATATGAAAGCTATATGTTAGATGAACATATGTTGTTCTTGAATTTTTGATGAATTTAGCTAATTAGGGCTAAATTGAGAAAATAGCATTTTGGAGGACTAATTTGTGAAATAAATGAAATGTTTGGACTTCTATGAGATACATGAGCATTCGGCTAAGCATGGGTATATGGTGATTTTGTATATTTGATGTTTTGAGAAAAATGGACTAAATTGATAAAATGTGCAAATGTGAGGGCTAAAATGCAAATTGCCCTAAATGTGCGTTCATGAATTGAATTGAATGAATTAGTGAATAAATGGATTAGATTTGAATATGTATAGATTAAGAGCCAAAGAAAACAGGCTTAGATCGCGGAAAGGCAAAAGTAGTTGAATAACCGAGTCTGAACGAATATCCGAATCCGAGGTAAGTCAATATACAAATAAATGTATCTATATTGAATTATGAATGTCCATATGATTATTGAAAATGGTGAATGCATATGAGATGATGTATACATGAATTCCGAGATAGAATCGACATAGTGTCAATGTCTGAGAAGTCCCGTTTGAACCTAGGAATAGATAGGATAGTATATGTCATGACATAGGTGTCTGCTATGTGATATCATGTAAGACCACGTCTGGGATGTTGGCGTTGATTCGAGATATCGTGTAAGACCACGTCTGGGACGTTGACATCGATATGAGATTTACGTGTAAGACCATGTCTGGGACATCGGCATCGTATTTGATTCGTGTAAGACCCTGTCTGGGACAGTGGCATCGATATCTGATTACATGTAAGACCACGTATGGGATGTTGGTATTGTACGACTATTCCGAGCACTCTGAGTATCCTATTAGATTTCAAACGGTTCAACGGGGAAGTCTGAGATACGAATGATTATACAGTTTGCATATCTGTTTCAGGTACGTTTGATAAATACACTTATTGTGTATGAGAAGGTAAGTATACTCATAAACTTACCTAGATGAATTGTGTATTTGAATATGAGAATGTAAATGTGATACATGAATGGAAAAGCTATGAGTTAATAAAAATATGATGATATACAAGATTGAAAGATGAATGGCTAGTAAATGTGTCAAGGTGAATTATGGTTATGCAATTGAACTTTTAGTGAATTCATATTGATTATATGTTTGAATGCTTAATTGTTAAGTTTATTTGTATATGGCTTACTAAGCTTTTGAAAGATTACTCTGTGTGTGTTTGCTCTGTCTTATAGATCGTCAAAGCTACTGAAGGCTCGGGGATCATCGAGGATCGTCATCACACTACTCAAACTCATTTTGGTACCTTTTGAAAATGTATATACTAAGTAAGGCATGTATAGGCTAGTGATTTAGTATATGTTTGATATGTAAATAGCCATGTGATTTGGCTAGCTAAATGTTAGTAATGTGCATGAGTATTATGAGTTATGATGATGGCTTTGGTATGTTTATATGTCCAAGATATGGTAAAATTTGTGGTAAGTAGATTGATGCTATATGGGCATACAAATGTGATCAATGAAATGATTATATAATTGGTAAAAAGTGAATGTACCATGCATTGTTATACATGTGAATTGGCTATGCAAATTTGTACATGAGTTAGCATGATTAGAAGTGAGATTGAATGAGGTGAAATGTTGTTTATTTGATATGATTATTGGTTGCCAAATGCGTTTGAAATGAATTGGTAAGTATCTTGTAGGGTAAACCCAAGTGTAGGTGGCAAATTGACCTTGCAAAGGGCCTGTTAAGTAGACACGGTTGTGGCACACGGGCGTGCCTAGTGACCGTGGGATTAAGTTAGTATATAGCATAAGAGTACACGGCCATGGTACACGGGCGTGCCTGGTGGCCGTGGGGATAAGTCAGTATACATGCCCTGTTTTGACATGGCCAGGACACATGGGTGTGTCTAGTAGCCGTGGGAGGCACACGGCCTGACTACACGGGCGTGTGACCTCTGCAGTGTTCAAAAAGTTTTAAATTTCTGAGAATTTCCGTATGTGTTCAGTTTAGTCCCGACCCTCCTCTAAAGCATGCTTAAGGTCTCGGTGACCTATCTAAGGGACACAGTGATTGAAATCGATGACTTGTGGTATGAAATGTCTGTAAACGTTTCTGATCCGTCTGATAATACCTTTAACCCTAATCTGACGACGGATACGGGTTAGGGGTGTTACATTTGGTTGGTATCAGAGCTACAGTTTAGTCAATTCTCAGACTAACGTAGCGTGTCAGAGTCTAGCTATACATGCCATATGTATCAGAGCTACAGTTTAGTCGATTCTCAGACTAACGTAGCGTGTCAGAGTCTAGCTATACATGCCATATATCTGAACTGTGATAGTGTGATGAATCCTGACGTATAAAATGTGATTTTCGTATAGTAATGGATCCCAAAAGAGCCGTAGTTGATGATGTAGAAAGCAATGCGCATGCTCCCGCTGAAGGGACAACGCCCTCTGATCCGAGACCGGCTATAACACCCCATACCTGAGTCCGAGGCTTAGACCGAATGCGAGATATTACTATGCTTTAACTTGCTTAATCATACACTTACGGGCTATAAAATTTTGTTCCAATTTAAAAACTTCTCTTTCTTAGTCAAGTCATCCGTATCGTGGGCCTACGAGGCCTTAAACTTGCGTTCGGAAACTTTTAATAGTTAAAGGAAACTTTTCTTTAAAATAGGGGCCACACGCCCGTGTATAATGAGACACGCCCGTGTGTAGACACACACGGCCATGTTCAACAACCGTGCTTAAAAACCTAAGCATTCTGCCAAATGCCCCACGGTTAAGGCACACGCCCATGCGGTTTGGGACACGCCCATGCACCCCTTTACATGCCCATGTCTTCCGACCGTGGTCGACATTGACTAATTACACACGGCATTGACACGCCCGTGGACTTAGACCATGTACTATACCTTGATATACTGACTTATGACACACGGCCGGGGCACACGCCCATGTTCTAACCGTGTGTCATGCACGGCTTCAACACAAGGCCATGGGATTAACCCGTGGCCTATTCTAACTTATGAGATTAAGGTGAAGGTTACGCACGGCCTAGACACACGCCCGTGTGTCTAACCGTGTGGGCACTCAGAAGCTATCTACCAAGCCTTTTCTTACTCTCCTTTGCATACATTCATATACTTCTTCAAAACATTCTCAAAACATCAATTGAAACACATAAATTAACACGTTTGGTTCATGAAAATAAAGTTTTCCTCTCATACACTTGGGAGAATTGTTCCCACAACATTTACAACAACTTAAACCATCATAAATGGCTATACACAACCATACTATGAATACTCTTTGGCCAACAACATTTGGCTACCACAATTAGACTTCATCAACCTTAAACGAATCCCTATACATGCCATGACTCTTAAAAACTTGATACCTCATACCGTATGTCTGATCGATAGTGTGAAAACATCTCCGGCGGCCTCCAACCCGAGCTAAGTAATAAAACCTATAAGAGATGAGAAAAGTAAAGGAGTAAGCAATAATGCTTAGTAAGTTCATCTGTATAATTGGACAAATATTGATATTCAATGAATATACATAACACCAAGGCAATATGTTGAGTTTTTCTCATCAACTCATGGTTACTTACTCAACCATTCCTAAAACTTACTCATTCAATCTCTTACCACATTCTTACCATATCACAAGCCAATTCGCTCGTTTAATTAGCATACGTTCCTGCACTGATCGTCACAAGATCATATATAACAACACATCAAGCATTTTCAATAAGTCGCTCATGCAACTAATATCTCGGTGGTTTCGCACTTAGCCCACCATTCCTTTATAAGTGATGGTATCACACATAGCCAATCGATCAATAATCAATAAGGTGACATTGCACATAGCTTACCGTTATTTACATTCATGGATAATAATTCACAAGTATATCTCTATTTCAAATGTTCATTCAAGAACATCCTCACATGTTCCCATTTCTACTTAACTTTCTACGATACACGTTCTCAGTCACACAGTGCATCAAATACACATACCCCACTAGGGGTTCATCATTTATTAAATTCATCTCAATTCAATTCTACACCTACTTGTACTACTCATAGTACCACTGTAACACCCCATACCCGAGTCCGAGGCTTAGACCAGATAAGAGACATTACTATGCTTGAACTTGCTCAATCATGTACTTACGGGCTATAAAATTTTGTTCTGAATTAAGAACTTCTCTTTCTTAATCAACTTGTACTTTTCATGGGCCTACGAGGCCTTAAACTCATGTCCGTAAACTTTCGGAACTCAATCAAAAACTTTTCATGGAAACAGGAGTCACACGCCCATGTGAGTTGGGACACGCCCGTTTAACTCTGAGATACGCCCATGTCTCCCAACCGTGCTTAAAACTCGAGTTTACTGCCAAATTTCACACGGCCATGGCACGCCCGTGGTACTAGCCCGTGTGAAAAACCTTAGCATTCTGACTTATAACACACGGCCATGGCACACGCCTATGTTCTAACCGTGTGATATGCACGACCTTAACACACGGCCGTGGGATTAGTCCGTGGCCTATTCTTACTTATAAGACTAAGGTGCAGTTTATGCACGGCCTAGACACATGCCCGTGTGTCTAACCGTGTAGGCACTTAAGGGCTATTTACCAAGCCAATTGCCATCGTGAAATTAAGACCAAACTCAATTATTACATCTTTCATGAACAATATAACATGCTTCATTGATATTTATAACATACATTCTTAGTCAAACTTGGCCAATCACTTAGCCATTTACAAAAGAATAATAAACTTGACAGCCCATACTTTTGCCACTTTCTAAGACATATACTCAAAATGAAATGTTTCCTATACATGCCATACTTAAAATCAACTTGGCTATACCAAAATGGCGATTGATAGTGTGCTACGAGCTCCGACTTCAATGATCCACAGTTTAGCTTGGCGGGACTACATGAAAAGAAAAAATTAAAGACGTAAGCATTTAGCTTAGTAAGTTTGCATATGAAACACATTTCAACATACTTGCTTAAATAAACCATTTGACATAATCAATGGTATCATAATTTCAACTATAAAGCTTATTTGCTCATACTTGGTTCTTACATGCCTTGTAATACTTACTAGTCTCATACTTGTGAAGTAAACAAGAGACTTGTATCACTTGATCACATTGATCAGCATACTTTAACAAAGTAATCATAATCTCTATTTTATCATTCATAATATGACTAATATTTGTCCCCACTTGATAATGATTTTTCTTACTAAACTTTCTTGTTATCTCTTGTGAGCTTATCTCATTTGCCCGATGAATTCCTATGAATTACCGAGAATACCAAATCTCTTACCATGAACTTGATACTAAAGCCATATTTTGGATATGGTCTTACATGGGATATCTCATCTTGGTTTCAAGGCCATGTCTTGACATGGACTTATATGAAATCTTCCTCTTGATAACTTGTTCAATGCCAAGCTTGGATCCTTGGACTTACATGATAACTTGTTCAATGCCAAGCTTGGGTCCTTGGACTTACATGATAAACCTGTCAATGCCAAGCTTGGGTCCTTGGACTTACATGATAAACTTGTCAATGCCAAGCTTGGGTCCTTGGACTTACATGATAACTTGCTTGATTGCCGATGCCATGCCTCGGCTTGGTCTTATACGGACTTTCTCATACTTGATCTCATTAATTTCATTGTTTAACTTAACGTTAAACAATTTCATAATAACATTGTACATTATACTAAGCAATTCAATGATATAAATCATAAAGCTTAGAAATCATACAAACTTACCTCAATATACAAAATGTATGTAGATATGCAATTTAGTCCTCGATTTTATCCTTGCCTCGATTGCGATCCGGGCTTCATTTTTCTTGATCTATAGTCATAAATAGATCATTTAATACTCACATTGACTAAATTGACTCTTAACTCATACTTTGGAAAAATTACCATTTTGCCCCTATACTTTCTCATATTTGCACTTTTGCCCCAAGGCTCGTAAAAAAATTTTCTTTCAACTTTCTTAAACTTCATGCTGAGTTGAATCATTTTCTCTACTATAACAATAATCAATTCTTGTTATTTTTAATATGTATGCCCAATTTTCATAACTATTACAAAATGGTCCATACTATCATCTTTCATGAAATTCACTTAGAAAAAGATGTTTATCTAACATCAAACTCTCATAAACTTCCATAAAACATCATTTAACATGCATATCAATCATGGGTGGATTTTTGAACATGCACTTTAGCTCACTTTGTAGCTAAAAATAGCTTACTCATGCTACCGGGACTTCAAAAATATGAAGAATATCAAAAACTGGGCTAAGATGAACTTACTAGCAAGCTTGAAAGATGAACAAACCCTAGCTATGGGTTCTTCAAAATTTCGGCACACACAAGGAAGAAGATGAATGATTTTTATCATCTTTTTCCTATTTTAAGTCACTTATTAGACAAATGACAAAAATGCCCTTATCATAAAAATTTCTTAACTTACTAACTCATGTCCAATTTTGTCCAAAAAATATGATTTGGGCAAATTGCTATTTAAGGACTTATAATTGCTATTATAGAGCTATTTCATACAAAATGCTTCTAGAAACTCACATTTTACAACTTTTGCAATTTGGTCCTTTTTGACCATTCAACTTCAATTTAGCAAAATTGCTTCATGAAACTTTCACACTAACATGCAAACATGGCATGAACCTTAAAAACTCATAAATTCACCTCGGATTCATGGTCTCGCACCACTATTCTGACTAGGCCCTAAATCGGGCTGTTACAATTCTCCCCCTTTAGGGATTTTCGTCCTCAAAAATCTTACCAGTAAAAAGGTTTGGATCTTTGGTTTCTCATACTCTCTCCGTTCCCATGTGGCTTCTTCTATTCCATGTCTTTGCCACAATACTTTCACTAAGGCAATACTTTTCTTTCTTAGCTGCTTCACTTTCCGAGCTAATATTTTGACTTGTTCTTCACCATAAGTCATGTCGGGATGGATCTCTACCTCTGACTGGGGAATTACATGCGAAGGGTCTGATCGGTAGCGTCTTAACATTGACACGTGAAACACGTCATCTATCTTTTCTAACTCTGATGGCAAAGCCAATCTATAAGCTACAGGCCCAACCTTCTCGGTAATCTCATACGATCCAATAAAATGTGGACTCAACTTGCCTTTCCGGCCAAATCTGAGAACTTTTCTCCAAGGTGACACTTTCAAGAAAACTTTATCTCCGACTTGATACTCTATCTCTTTTCTCTTTAAGTCCGAATAGAACTTCATGCATGCGATGCGACTTTTAAACTTTCTCGTATCACTTTCACTTTCTCTTCAGCTTCTCTAACCAAATCAACCCCGTGAATTTGGTTTTCTTTAAGTTCAGTCCAATAAAGAGGCGTTCGGAACTTACGCCCATATAAAGCCTCATAAGGCGCCATCTTTAAGCTCGACTGAAAACTATTATTGTAGGCAAACTCTACTAATGGGAGAAACTTTTCCCAATAGCCTCGGAATTCAAGAATACAACATCTGAGCATATCCTCGAGTACTTGAATTAACCTCTCGGATTGACCGTCAGTTTGAGGGTGAAAAGCGGTACTAAAGTTCAACTTTGTACCTAAGGCTTCTTGTAACTTCTCCCAAAACCTGGATGTGAATCTCGGATCTCTATCTGATATGATTGACAAGGGAACTCCATGAAGTCTTACTATTTCTGAAACATACAAGTTTGCCAACTTGTCGAGGGAGTAATCCACTCGAATAGGTATAAAATGGGTTGATTTCGTGAGTCTATCAACTACAACCCATACAACATCTTTCTTACTCGGTGATAATGGTAAACCGGTCATAAAATCCATCGTGATACGGTCCCATTTCCACTCGGGCACCATAATTGGTTGAAGCAAACCCGAAGGTACTTGGTGTTCAGCCTTTACTTGCTGACAAATCATGCACTTGGAAACGAACTCTGAAATGTCTTTCTTCATTCTTGGCCACCAATACTATTGCTTCAAATCATTAAACATCTTGGTACTACCCGGATGCACAGATAAACATCCATTATGGGCCTCATGCAAAATTTTATGTATAAGCTCTTCCTTTCTTGGTACACAAACTCTATCTTTGAACATCAAACTTCCATTGGGATTAATCCGAAAATCGGATTCAACATCTGACTCGCATTGAGCTCTTTTGACTTGCAACTCGTTATCTTCTCTCTGAGCCTCAAAAATCTCTTGAAGGAATACTGGTCTAGCTTTCAACTCAGCTAGTATAGAACCACCATCGGATAAAGTTATCTGTGAATTCATTGCCCTTAATGCAAAAAGGGACTTTCTGCTTAAAGCATCGGCAACTACATTCGCCTTGCCAGGATGGTAGTCAATAACCAACTCATAGTCTTTTATCAACTCTAACCATCTTCTTTGCCTTAAGTTTAACTCTCTTTGCGTCATCAAGTACTTCAAACTCTTGTGATCTATAAAAATCCGACATCTCTCACCATTTAAGTGGTGTCTCCATATCTTCAATGCGAAGACTATGGCAGCCAACTCTAGATCATGTGTTGGATAATTCTTCTCATGAGGCTTCAACTGTCTGGAGGCATATGCAATCACCTTGCCTTCTTGCATAAGTACACAGCCTAATCCATTTAAGGACGCATCGCTGTAAATTATGAATTCTTTTGCTTTGTCTCAGTTGTACTAATATCGAGCTTTCATCAACAATGCTTTCAATCTCTCAAAACTTTGTTGACATTTTTCATCCACTCAAACTTCACATTTTTCTGTAACAATTTCGTCATCGGGGTTGCAATCATGGAAAATCCTTTGACAAATCTTCGGTAATAGCTGGCTAGGCCTAGGAAACTTCTAACCTCAGAGACATTCCTCGGAGGATTCTAGTCCATTATGGCCGAAATCTTACTTGGGTCTACTCGAACTCCTTCTCCCGAGACAATGTGTCCCAAAAATCCTACCTCCCTGAGCCAAAATTCACTTCTACTGAACTTGGCATATAACTGATTTTCTCGAAGAGTCTGTAAAACTGTCCGTAGGTGTTGAGCATGCTCATTCTCATCTTGGGAATAAATCAGTATGTCATCAATAAAAACGACTACAAACTTGTCGAGGTATGGTCTAACAATGCAGTTTATTAAGTCCATGAATACTGCAGGAGCAATGGTCAAGCCAAAGGGCATGACTAAAAATTCATAATGCCCATACCTTGTTCGAAAAGCTGTCTTGGACACATCTGAGTCCTTTACTCTCAACTGGTAGTACCCCGATCTCAAGTCTATCTTGGAGAACACATTCGCTCCCTTCAATTGATCGAACAAATCATCGATCCTTGGCAAAGGGTACTTGTTCTTTACTGTCACTTTATTAAGCTGACGGTAATCTATGCACAATCTCATAGTGTCATCTTTCTTTTTCACGAATAAAACCGGAGCACCCCATGGTGAACAACTAGATCTTGCAAAGACTTTATCTGTCAACTCTTGTAACTGTAACTTCAACTCTTTTAATTCTGACGGAGCCATTCTGTAAGGAGTGATAGATATCGGTACAGTACCGGGAACTAACTCAATATTGAACTCAACCTCTCTAATTGGAGGTAATCCTGGTAATTCCTTAGGAAAGACATCCAAGTACTCACATACTATCGGTACTGACTCAATCTTTGACCCTGTTTCTTTATCATTCATCACAAAAGCCAGATATGCCTCATACCCCTTTCTCATGTATCTTTGTGCCTTCATATGAGAAATCAATACCGACAATCTACTTTGTTCATTTGATTCTATATGGAGGATATCCCCATTCTCACATCTCATTTTAATGTATTTCTTCCCACAATTAACTATTACATTATGGGCAGTTAACTAGTCTATACCGAGAATGAGATCAAACTCATCAAATGGTAACAACATAAGGTTTGCTTTAAAACAATGATCTCTAATCATTAATGGACATTATCTACATACTTCATTCACTAACACACTCTTGCCTAAAGGATTAGACATTCTAATCACAAATTCTGTAAACTCTATAGGCATACTCAAATCAGATACCAATTTCATGCAAATGTAAGAGTTTGTAGATCCGGGATCTATTAAAGCAATAACTTTAACATCATGAAGAGAAAAGGTACCCGTGATAACATCATGGGAAGATTCCTCTTCGCGAGTGCGAATGGCATAAGTCCGTGTAGGTGCCCTACCCTCGGGTCTCACGGCCTGCTCTCTAGGGTTACCTCTTCCACTTGCCCCACTTTTGGGGTTTCTCTGCAGCCTTCCTCTGACCATACTTCCGGATCTCGGGTTCTGAGTTCTGTCCTCTTTCATCATCTCTGGACAATCTTTTATGTAGTGGTCCTGGGAACCACATCTAAAACATGCATTTTCATGCGCTCGGCATTCTCCAAAATGGTGTCTGCCACACTGTGGGCATTCGGGTTTGTCAAATCGAACATTCCCTACACTAGCGACTGAAGTAGTCTGTGCCTTATTTCCCGAATACTACTTACTCTTGTCCTTCCATGAAGATCTAGTGGAAGTAGTCGATCGGGTAGGGAATTCTTTTGACTTCTTGGATGAGGATTGGAATGACTTATTCCAATGTCTCTTTTTGGAGTCACGAGACTCTGCTTCAGATTTTCTCTTCTCTTTTACTAGTTCTTCGGCTTTGCAAGCTCTCTCGACTAGCACCACGAATTCCTTCAATTCTAGGGCAGCAACAAACAATTTGATGTCCTCATTTAGTCCATCTTCAAACCTCTTACTCATGATGGCCTCAGCGGACACACATTCTCGAGTGTATTTGCTGAGTCTTACAAACTCATGCTCATAGTCAGTCACTGACATCTTGCCTTGCTTCAGTTCTAGGAATTCTTTTCTTTTCTGGTCCACAAACCTTTGACTAATATACTTTTTCTTGAACTCTTCTTGGAAAAACTCCCATGTGATCTTTTCCCTCGGTACTACCGACACAAGGGTGTTCCACCATTGGTAAGCAGAATCTCTTAGAAGAGAGACTACGCACTTCATGCATTCCTCAGATGTGCATGAAAACTCATTAAATACCCTGATGGTATTTTCTAACCAGAACTCAGCTCTTTCCGGATCGTCATCTTTTCTAGCCCGGAATTCTTCAGCCCCATGTTTCCTAATCCTATCAACTGGAGGTTTAACTCCTCTTGCCGCCTCTATCACTTGAGGGGCTGCAGGAATAGGTTGCGGAATAGGCGGGTTTTGGAGGGTGTTGTACATTTGGATTCGTATGAACGAACTCCGTATACCATGTGTTCATCATATGGAGGAAGGCTTCTCTAACCTCTTCTCCTCCTTGACTCACCGTAGTGGGCCTATTCTAATTCTCATTTGGCACCATCCCTTCTGCGAGAGCTGGTGCATTACTTTCCACATCATCCGCCACATCTCTGTCGGGATCCATTACCATATGTATAAACACAATTTAAGTCGTCAGGAGTCGTCACACTATCATTATAAAAACATTATTACGTATGGCATGTATAGCTAGACTCGTGCTCATGCTACGTTAGTCCTAGAACCGACTAAACCGTAGCTCTGATACCACTAAATATAACACCCCATACCCAAGTCTGAGGGTTAGACCGGATACGAGACATTACTATGCTTGAACTTGCTTAATCATGTACTTACGGGCTATAAAATTTCGTTCTGAATTAAGAACTTCTCTTTCTTAATCAACTTGTACTTTTCATGGGCCTACGAGGCCTTAAACTCATGTCCGTAAACTTTCGGAACTCAATCAAAAACTTTTAATGGAAACAGGAGTCACACGCCTATGTGAGTTGGGACACGCCCGTGTAACTCTGAGACACGCCCATGTCTCCCAACCGTGCTTAAAACTCGAGTTTACTGCCAAATTTCACACGGCAATGGCACGCCCGTGGTCCTAGCCCGTGTGAAAAACGTTAGCATTATCACTTATAACACACGGCCATGGCACACGCCCATGTTCTAACCGTGTGATATGCACGGCCTTAACACACGGCCGTGGGATTAGTCCATGGCCTATTCTTACTTATAAGACTAAGGTGCAGTTTATGCACGGCCTAGACACACGCCCGTGTGTCTAACCGTGTAGGCACTTAGGGGCTATTTACCAAGCCAATTGCCATCCTGAAAATAAGACCAAACTCAATTATTACATCTTTCATGAACAATATAACATGCTTCATTGATATTTATAACATACATTCTTAGTCAAACTTGGCCAATCACTTAGCCATTTACAAAAGAATAATAAACTTGACAACCCATACTTTTGCCACTTTCTAAGGCATATACTCAAAATGAAATGTTTCCTATACATGCCATACTTAAAATCAACTTAGCTATACCAAAATGGCGATTGATAGTGTGCTACGAGCTCCGACTTCAATGATCCACAGTTTAGCTTGGCGGAACTACATGAAAAGAAAGAATTAAAGACGTAAGCATTTAGCTTAGTAAGTTTGCATGTGAAACACATATCAACATACTTGCTTAAATAAACCATTTGACATAATCAATGGTATCATAATTTCAACTATAAAGCTTATTTGCTCATATTTTGTTCTTACATGCCTTGTAATACTTACTAGTCTCATACTTGTGAAGTAAACAAGAGACTTGTATCACTTGATCACATTGATCAGCATACTTTAACAAAGTAATCATAATCTCTATTTTATCATTCATAATATGACTAATATTTGTCCCCACTTGATAATGATTTTGCTTACTAAACTTTCTTGTTATCTCTTGTGAGCTTATCTCATTTGCCCGATGAATTCCTATGAATAACCGAGAATACCAAATCTCTTACCATGAACTTGATACTAAAGCCATATTTTGGATATGGTCTTACATGGGATATCTCATCTTGGTTTCAAGGCCATGTCTTGACATGGACTTATATGAAATCTTCCTCTTGATAACTTGTTCAATGCCAAGCTTGGATCCTTAGACTTACATGATAACTTGTTCAATGCCAAGCTTGGGTCCTTGGACTTACATGATAAACTTGTCAATGCCAAGCTTGGGTCCTTGGACTTACATGATAAACTTGTCAATTCCAAGCTTGGGTCCTTGGACTTACATGATAATTTGCTTGATTGCCGATGCCATGCCTCGGCTTGGTCTTATACGGACTTTCTCATACTTGATCTCATTAATTTCATTGTTTAACTTAACGTTAAACAATTTCATAATAAAATTGTACATTATACTAAGCAATTCAATGATATAAATCATAAAGCTTAGAAATCATACAAACTTACCTCAATATACAAAATGTATGTAGATATGCAATTTAGTCCTCGATTTTGTCCTTGCCTCGGTTGCGATCCGGGCTTTGTTTTTCTTGATATATAGTCATAAATAGATCATTTAATACTCACATTGACTAAATTGACTCTTAACTCATAGTTTGGCAAAATTACCATTTTGCCCTTATACTTTCTCATATTTGCACTTTTGCCCCAAGGCTCGTAAAAAAATTTTCATTCAACTTTATTAAACTTCATGCTGAGCTGAATCATTTTCTCTACTATAAAAATCATCAATTCTTGCTATTTTTAACATGTATGCCCAATTTTCTTAACTATTACAAAATGGTCCATACTATCATCTTTCATGAAATTCACTTAGAAAAGATGTTTATCTAACATCAAACTCTCATAAACTTCCATATAACATCATTTAACATGCATATCAATCATGGGTAGATTTTTGAACATGCACTTTAGCTCACTTTGTAGCTAAAAATAGCTTACTCAGTCTACCGGGACTTCAAAAATACGAAGAATATCAAAAACGGGGCTAAGATGAACTTACTAGCAAGCTTGAAAGATGAACAAACCCTAGCTATGGGTTCTTCAAAATTTCGGCACACACAAGGAAGAAGATGAATGATTTTTATCACCTTTTTCCTATTTTAAGTCACTTATTAGACAAATGACCAAAATGCCCTTATCATAAAAATTTCTTAACTTACTAACTCATGTCCAATTTT
This sequence comes from Gossypium sturtianum, assembly GCA_025698515.1. NCBI lineage: Eukaryota > Viridiplantae > Streptophyta > Magnoliopsida > Malvales > Malvaceae > Gossypium > Gossypium sturtianum. Next base: position 30,386,063 of record CM046943.1, on the reverse strand, counting down.
GTCCAAAAATTATGATTTGGGCAAATTTCTATTTAAGGACTTATAATTGCTATTCTAGAGCTATTTCATACAAAATGCTTCTAGAAACTCACATTTTACAACTTTTGCAATTTGGTCCTTTTTGACCATTCAACTTCAATTTAGCAAAATTGCTTCATGAAACTTTCACACTAACATGCAAACATGGAATGAACCTTAAAAACTCATAAATTCACCTCGGATTCGTGGTCTCGCACCACTATTCTGACTAGGCCCTAAATCGGGCTGTTACAACCACCACATACATTCACATATACATTGAATCATTCGAATTGTTAAATAACTCTCTTGAGTCTCATGCACATAGTTCTCGTTGTCACTCTACCCCAATTGGGTTTTACATACTCTAACATATCGATGCCATGTCGCTGACATGGTCTTATACGAATTATTACACCGAGGCCATATCCCAATATGGTCTTACTCGAGCCTTTAACCATCGTTCTATCGTGTTATACACCTTTCCCATTACTCTAAATTCGATTCCATTGACATCTCATCAAGAGACATTTCATACATTCACATAATAATATACATTCCATACAACATTGGAATACTAAATAAGCTCATACGTAATTTCAACATTTGCACATGAACTTACCTCGATGTCGAAAGAGCCGAAAAGGACTTTTTGCCCACATTTCTCTTTTCATCTGTTCTAGGTCTGAAACTCATTTCGTTGATCTAAAACAATGAAATTTACTCATTTAATCACTTAATGATCGTATTACAACATAATCTCTACTTAGGCAAAAATGACCATTTTGCCCCTATACTTTGGCAAAATTACAATTTTGCCCCTAGGCTCGTAAATAAATTTTCATCACATTTTCTTGTTAAACAAGCCTAGCTGAACATTTAATCCTCTTACAACTATTCTCAATTCCATCAATTTCATGCCTTAATGAACAAATTACAACTTTTGCATTTTAGTCCCAAATAGGTGTTTTCATGACAACACCTTTCACAAAAGTTGTTTCTTATCATCCTATCATTCATTTTCTTTCATAAAACTCATCAAAAAACATAAACTCTCTCATGGAAAGTCCCTAGACTTTCAACCATATTGCAAACTAGTCCCCTCTTTAGAAAGCTTAAGCTTTAGGGGTCTCAAAAGTACAAAAATTAACATCTAAAGCCATCAAAATCACTTACTTGAGTGAAGAGAAGCTTGCTGAAATTTTCAAGCTTTCCAAGCCCTCCCATGGCTGATATTTTTGGTTGAAAGAGAAGAAGTAAAAAGATGATAGCTTTTTGGCTTATTTCATATTATTTTATTTCTTTTTAAACACCTAACATGACCACATTTAATGTTCTTGTCCCCTTAGTTTACTATGGCTGGCCAACTCACTTAGAAAAGACCAAATTACTCATTTGGGACCTCCAATTAATAAGCCATAGCTATTTGGTACCTTTAGCCTATAGAATGGAACTTTCGCACTCTATGTGATTTAGTCCTTTTTCACAATTTAGCTAGAAATCGCTAAAATTAAGGCACCAAAATTTTCATGCATCCTCATAAACATGTTATAACTCATAACATAACATGAAAATAATTTTCTCTAACCTCGAATTAGTGATTCCAAGATCACTGTTCCGACTAGCCCCTAAATCGGTCATTACAATTCTCCCTCTAGGGATTTTCGTCCCTGAAAATCTTATCAGGAGGGTTAGCTACCAACATTCTTAAAATGTTTCCATCTAATCTTCAAAATCGAAAATCCACTTATCCTCAAATTCCTCTTTCTGATAACTCTTAAGCTGTGATACATAAGATCGAAACGTAACTTGAGACCTAGGTTATTCTTCCTCCGGGCTTATACTATATCCGTAAATCCACTAATTTGGAACTCCGCACATGCCCAAATGATCGTTCGGATCTTCATTTGGTTGATTCACTACGATTTGAATGACATTCCCCTCCTTGGGAATTTCGTCAAACCAAATTTGAAATCTATAAGGTTTCATCTCACTTTCTCATTAAAGCATTCACCGACTGTAATAGTCCTGACTTGTACGCTTTGAAAACTCAGCTTTTAGTGGTCAACTACTTCTGACCATAAACTCAATCGTATCATGAAATGTACTCTATTGTCAAAACATTTATGCACATAACTGCATTTCCTTATTCTTGCATTAACAGATATGCCGCTACTAAATCTCATACCAAAACTTCTGTATAAGTTCTGGATTTATCATCATTCAAATCCTATCTCGAGGAATCATCGACAACAGAAAACTTATACAACTTGTATTTTATCATCTCAATAAACTCGTTCAAAGCTTATTTAAAATACCACTTACTATCTCATTTCTGAACCCTTTTGTTCTGAAAAGAAAGCTCGCTCTTGTCATTAACTTTGCTAAAACTGGGATATTACCAACTAAGATCAACCGAGTAACCAGCTCGCATTGCTTAACATGGATCTTTCGTAACATCTAACTTACAACAAGGACACAGAAGCGATCGTCTCGGGATCACTAACCTGTCAACTCTTTCTCTCGATTCAGACTGATTGCAGTACTAGAACTTTCAAATAAATAGTTCTTTTTATAGCTTTCGACTCAACTATCACGGTTTGAACATTCAGATGAGCATACCCTTGTATCATGCTCCCTACTCACGTACACACAATTTTATTCTCTTTATTGATTCATGCGTGAATATACATAAAACTTGAATCATATCTCAATACATTAATCTACTCTTTTCTCCACACAGAGAACATATTTCTAGCACACTCTCATCTGAGTTTCTCCTGCTGTACTAATCTAAAACCTTTACTAACATCATATCTCATGATAGCAGGGGCATCTAGGTCGAATTCATTAACTCTATTCGACTTACTCGAAACTCATCATACAACATGAAACTTGTGATTTCACTTCTTATACTAGAATCATCACCCACTTCCTCCTCATAGTACCCGAATAGGGTTACAAAGAGATAAAGAAATGTCGATTTTAGTTAACTAAATCGACAACCGTTTTGTTTGATTTTTCAGTATCAGCTAACATTCTCACATAGTTACAGTTTATGAAAAGAACAACCGCAACCACTCTGAAAGGCAACGGATAATGGTACACAATACACAAGGGGATTATTATAATCCATCTATGGCATCAACTAACCATGCACAATCTCTGTGGCTTCAAGCCAATCGACTCAAACTTGCCATTTATTTAGCACATATCGTGCCACACATCGCGACTCGCTTCTTCGTGATTCATTCACGAATATCTGTATTCACTCCTTCACATGACTTTAGTACTAGTCTCATTTCTATTTCTAACTCATTTACCTGTCCCTTCGATCACTAGGGATAATCAAAGATGTATATTCATCGTCATACATATAGGTACGACACCAATGTCACATCTCCAAGGTGGTCTTATGTGGAGTCACCTATAAATGCCAATGCCATTTCCCGGATAAGGTCTTATATGGGATTCCACATCAAGTATCGATGCCATATTCTGAATATGGTCTTATACGGAATCATAACTTGGTGATGAGGCCGTGCCTCGAACATGGTCTTATACGAGACCTTATCTATTTCATATCTCAATGGTAGCCTTTTCATTATAGTCCCCAAGGACTTCAACCTCATTTTCAAAAACAATTATTCTATAAAGTAGAGTATCATGTATCAATGTGATACAAAACATTCTCAATTATACTAACATAATTATTGTATTAATCGAATGCAAACTTACTTAACTTAACTCTCATAACATTTCATCATAATTCAACAGTGGTAAGGAGGGTGAGGTCACAGAGCCTCTTAACTTAAGTGACTACATACATATGATTTAATATTCATCATCAATGAAATATCATCATAGTCACATAACTCATCTCCAGTGAGTTTTCACGTTTATCACTTTACAATTATCTTTATCACTCATACTTTCGAGCTGTGACTTTAATAACTCAAGTTTCACATTAATATCTACTCGAGTACTTAACATTTAACTCTACTTTTTCTTACTATTGCTTATTAATCTAGAGAATGTCTTACAGTTTTTGAGTACGTCGTTTACTTGATCGCCATAGTCCAGCTATGGTCTTACTCGTATCACAACATCATAGTCCAGCTATTGTTTTACATGTCGTCACGATGCCATAGCCTCGTTATGGTCTTACATAAAATCTTATCTCGATATCGACGCCATATCCCAGATATGGTCTTACACGATCTCATACCAAAGCCAGGTCCCAGACGTGGTCTCACGCGGGATTACTATTTGATGCCGATGCCATATCCCAGATATGGTCTTGTACGAGATCTCACAACAAATATCGATGCCATATCCTAGATATGGTCTTATCCGATTAACTTTTTCAATACTGAAGCCATATCCCTGATATGGTCTTATACGAGATCTTGTAACTCGATGTCGATGCCATATCCCAGATATGGTCTTATACGAGATCCCAAATATGGTCTTATACGAGATCGTACTTAGATGTCGATGCCATGTCCCGGACATGGTCTTATACGAGATCTTTCTTTGGTGCTGAAGCCATGTTCCAAACATGGTCTTACACTGGCCCTCATAATATTGCCGATGCCATGTCCCAGACATGGTCTTACACTAGTACACATATCATCACCAATGCCATGTCCCAGACATGGTCTTATATGGGATTTCCTCTAGGTGCCAACGCCATATCCCAGATATGGTCTTACATGGGATGACATGTACTGCCATGGTCTTATTCATCATTTTATCATTGGAAGACTGTACTCATATCCTGCATTTTACTCTTACTGCTTTTCACATACATCATGGCACTTACTAGTCTCATGCTTGTAAGGTAAACAAGGTACCTATAACACTTGATCACATAGATCAGTATACTTTAACATAATAATCATAATCTCTAATTCATCATTCATAACATGAATAATACTCATTTTCACTTGATAATAACTTTGCTTACTTAGCTTTCTTGTTATCTCATTTGAGCTTAGCTCGTTTTCCCGATGAATTTATATGAATAATCGAGGATACTAAATCTCATCTAAATTTTGAGGCCATGACTTAACATGGACTTATATGGGATCTCTTTCTCTTGATAACTTTTCAATGCCAAGCTTGCCTTGGTCTTACATGATAACTTGTTCAATGCCAAGCTTGCCTTGGACTTACATGATAACTTGTTCAATGCCAAGCTTGCCTTGGACTTACATGATAACTTTCTCAATGCCAAGCTTGCCTTGGACTTACATGATAACTTGTTCAATGCCAAGCTTGCCTTGGACTTACATGATAACTTGTTCAATGCCAAGCTTGCCTTGGACTTACATGATAACTTGTTCAATGCAAAGCTTGCCTTGGACTTACATGATAACTTGCTTGCTTGCCGATGCCATACCTCGGCTTGGTCTTATACGGACTTTCTTGTTTCATGTGGTAGATTGAGTATCCTAAGTTACTCAACTTCAATCGGGGCTTTCTCATGCTTGATCTTATTAATTTCTTTGTTTAACATAACATTAAACATTTTTCATAATAACATTGTACATTATACTAAGAAATTTAATGATATAAATCATAAAGCTTAGAAATCATACAAACTTACTGAAATTAGCTCAGTTGGGAATCATTACTGTCTTAACAAAATAATTTCATTAGAGCCGGGAGACATCACACTATCACGATCCACATACGGCATGTATAGTTAGACTCTTACTCACGCTAGGTTAGTCCTAGAACCGACTAAACCATATCTCTGATACCACTAAATGTAACACCCCATACCCGAGTCTGAGGCTTAGACCGAATACGAGATATTACTATGCTTTAACTTGCTTAATCATGCACTTACGTGCTGTAAAATTTTGTTCCAATTTTAAAACTTCTCTTTCTTAGTCAAGTCATTTGTATTGTGGGCCTACGAGGCCTTAAACTTGCGTTCAGAAACTTTTACGAGTTAAAGGAAACTTTTCTTTAAAGCAGGGGCCACACGCCTATGTATAATGAGACACGCCCGTGTGTAGACACACACGGCCCTGTTCAACAATCGTGCTTAAAAACCTAAGCATTCTGCCAAATGCCCCACGGTTAAGGCACACACCCATGCGGTTTGGGACACACCCGTGCACCCCTTTACACGCCTATGTCTTCCAATCGTGGTCGACACTAACAAATTACACACGGCATTGACACGCCCGTGGACTTAGACCGTGTACTATACCTTGATATACTGACTTATTACACACGGTCGGGGCACACGCCCATGTTCTAACCGTGTGTCATGCACGGCTTTAACACACGGCCGTGGGATTAACCCGTGGCCTATTCTAACTTATGAGATTAAGGTGCAGGTTATGCACGGCCTAGACACACGCCCGTGTGTCTAACCGTGTGGGCACTCAGAAGCTATCTACCAAGCCTTTTCTTACTCTCCTTTGCATACATTCATATACTTCTTCAAAACATTCTCAAAACATCAATTGAAACACATAAATTAACATGTTTGGTTCATGAAAATAAAGTTTTCCTCTCATACACTTGGGAGAATTGTTCCCACAACATTTACAACAACTTAAACCATCATAAATGGCTATACACAACCATACTATGAATACTCTTTGGCCAACAACATTTGGCTACCACAATTAGACTTCATCAACCTTAAACGAATCCCAAGACATGCCATGACTCTTAAAAACTTGATACCTCATACCGTATGCCTGCTCGATAGTGTGAAAACATCTCCGGCGGCCTCCAACCCAAGCTAAGTAATAAAACCTATAAGAGATGAGAAAAGTAAAGGAGTAAGCAATAATGCTTAGTAAGTTCATCTGTATAATTTGACAAATATTGATATTCACTGAATATACATAACACCAAGGCAATATGTTGAGTTTTTCTCATCAACTCATGGTTACTTACTCAACCATTCTTGAAACTTACTCATTCAATCTCTTACCACATTCTTACCATATCACAAGCCAATTCGCTCGTTTAATTAGCATACGTTCCTTAACTGATCGTCACAAGATCATATATAACAACACATCAAGCATTTTCAATAAGCCGCTCATGCAACTAATATCTCGGTGGTTTCGCACTTAGCCCACCATTCCTTTATAAGTGATGGTATCACACATAGCCCATCGATCAATAATCAATAAGGTGACATTGCACATAGCTTACCGTTATTTACATTCATGGATAATAAATCACAAGTATATCTCTATTTCAAATGTTCATTCAAGAACATCCTCACATGTTCCCATTTTTACTTAACTTTCTACGATACTCGTTCTCATTCACATAGTGCATCAAATACACATACCACACTAGGGGTTCATCATTTATTGAATTCATCTCAATTCAATTCTACACCTACATGTACTACTCATAGTACCACCACATACATTCACATATACATTGAATCATTCGAATTGTTAAATAACTCTCTTGAGTCTCATGCACATAGTTCTCGTTGTCACTCTAACCCAATTGGGTTTTACATACTCTAACATATCGATGCCATGTCCCTGACATGGTCTTATACGAATTCTTACACCGAGGCCATATCCCAATATGGTCTTACTCGAGCCTTTAACCATCGTTCTATTATGTTATACACCTTTCCCATTACTCTAAATTCGATTCCATTGACATCTCATCAAGAGACATTTCATACATTCACATAATAATATACATTCCATACAACATTGGAATACTAAATAAGCTCATCCGTAATTTCAACATTTGCACATGAACTTACCTCGATGTCGAAAGAGCCGAAAAGGACTTTTTGCCCACATTTCTCTTTTCATCCGTTCTAGGTCCAAAACTCTTTTTCGTTGATCTAAAACAATTAAATTTAATCATTTAATCACTTAATGATCATATTACAACATAATCTCTACTTAGGCAAAAATGACCATTTTGCCCCTATACTTTGGCAAAATTACAATTTTGCCCCTAGGCTCGTAAATAAATTTTCATCACATTTTCTTGTTAAACAAGCCTAGCTGAACATTTAATCCTCTTACAACTATTCTCAATTCCATCAATTTCATGCCTTAATGAACAAATTATAACTTTTTGTATTTTAGTCCCAAATAGGTGTTTTCATGACAACACCTTTCACAAAAGTTGTTTCTCATCATCCTATCATTAATTTTATTTCATAAAACTCATCAAAAAACATAAAATCTCTCATGGAAAGTCCCTAGACTTTCAACCATATTGCAAACTAGTCCCCTCTTTAGAAAGCTTAAGCGTTAGGGGTCTCAAAAGTACAAAAATTAACATCTAATGCCATCAAAATCACTTACTTGAGTGAAGAGAAGCTTGCTGAAATTTTCAAGCTTTCCAAGCCCTCCCATGGCTTATATTTTTGGTTGAAAGAGAAGAAGTAAAAAGATGATAGCTTTTTGGCTTATTTCATCTTATTTTGTTTCTTTTTAAACACCTAACATGACCACATTTAATGTTCTTGTCCCCTTAGTTTACTATGGCCGGCCAACTCACTTAGACAAGGCCAAATTGCTCATTTGGGACCTCCAATCACTAATCCATAGATATTTGGTACCTTTAGCCTATAGAATGGAACTTTCGCACTCTATGCGATTTAGTCCATTTTCACAATTTAGCTAGAAATCGCTAAAATTAAGGCACCAAAATTTTCATGCATCCTCATAAACATGTTATAACTCATAACATAACATGAAAATAATTTTCTCTAACCTCGAATTAGTGATTCCGAGATCACTGTTCCGACTAGCCTCTAAATCGGGCTGTTACACCGACTACGAGCGGTCATGAGGGAGAAGCTAAACAAGCTTTCTTCCAGATGATGAGTGAGTGGTTCACTCAGTTTGTTAGAAATAACCCGACTGTTACACAACCTCCGCCTCTGGTTAATCTCCCTCAGACATCTACTATGCCTCAAACTATGAATTTGAATCTGTTGAACAAGCCTCTGGTTGATAAAATTCATAAGTATGGGGCTGAAGAATTTAGGGCTACTAGTGACAACGATGCTGAAAAAGCTGAGTTTTGGTTAGAGAATACAATCCGGGTATTTGATGAGATGTCACTGAGTTCTGAGGAATGTATAAAGTGTGTGGTTTCTTTGCTACGAGATGCGGCCTATCAGTGGTGGAAAACTCTGATTTCTATTGTTCCAAAAGAATGGGTGACATGGGACTTCTTTCAGATTGAGTTTCGGAAGAAATACATCAGTGAGAGATTTATTGATCGTAAAGCAGAAAAGAATTTACGGACTTGAAAGCAGTCGTATGTATCATTCATCGAATACGAACGAGAGTTCGTGAGACTGAGTCAATATGCTCGTGAATGTGTATCCACTGAGGCAATAATGTGTAAAAGATTTGAAGATGGTCTTAACGAATACATCTATTTACTTGTTGGGATTCTGGAAATAAAAGAGTTTGTTATACTTGTTGATCGAGCGTGTAAAGCTGAGGCACTCGGGAATGATAAAAGGAAAGCTGAGTCTGAAGCTAGAGATGTGAGAAAGAGATTTCAGAGTAAATCATTTCAGTCAGCATCAAAGAAATTCAGAGATGAACAAAGCCGTTCAAGAGTTAATATGGGACATTTGAATTGAGATCGAGCTTGATCACAAATGAGCTCCAAAACTCTGGCAACTTCAGTAGTAAGTGTTGGAAATGTTCGATTCGAACGACCTGGGTGTAAGCATTGTGGTAAAAGACATTCGAGAAGTTGTAGATTGAATGATCGGGCTTGTTTTAGATGTGGATCATTAGATCATTTCATTTGTGATTGCCCAGAGCCTGTTGAGCCAGAGACTAATCAGAATCTGAGATCAGATAATGCTCCAGTGAGAGGTAGACATTCGCAAAATACAATAAATGTCATTGGTAGTCAGAGAACTACGAGAGATACTGTTGCGAGATCTGAAGCTAGAGCGCCTGCCAGAGCGTATGCCATCCGAGCTCGTGAGGAAGCTTCATCTCCTGATGTTATAACTGGTACTTTTATACTTTATGATACTTCTATGATTGCATCGATAGACCCTGGTTCTACTCATTCGTATATATGCATGAATTTGGTAACCAGTAAGACTTTTCTTGTAGAGTCTACTGAGTTTGTTATAAAAGTATCGAACCCCTTAGGTAAAAGTGTCCTGGTTGACAAAATATGTAAGAACTGTCCGTTAATGTTTTGAGATATCTGTTTCCCTGCTGATCTGATGCTATTACCGTTTGATGAGTTTGATATAATTCTGGGTATGGACTGGTTGACATTACATGATGTTGTTGTGAACTGTAAAAGAAAGACTATTGATTTGAGTCGTCAGAATGGTGAAATAATTCGCATTAAGTCGAATGATTTAAATGGATTGCCTACTATGATATCTGTGTTGAAAGCTCAGAGTTATATGAAAAAGGGTTACAAAGCTTATTTTACTAATGTGATTGATTCGAAAGTGTTTGAAAAGAAAGTTGAATCAGTGCCAGTTGCTTGTGAGTTTTCTGATGTATTTCCTGAAGAATTGTCGGGATTGCCTCCGATACGTGAAGTTGAATTTGGTATTGATCTATTGCCTGGTACGACTCCTATTTCGATAGCTCCGTATAGAATGGCTTCAACAGAGTTGAAAGAGTTAAAGTCACAGTTGCAAGAGTTGACTGACAGAGGGTTTGCTAGACCGAGTTTCTCACCTTGGGGCGCTCCCGTTCTATTTGTGAAAAAGAAAGATGGCACGATGAGAATGTGCATAGATTATCGTCAGTTGAACAAAGTGACCATAAAGAACAAATATCCATTGCCCAGGATTGGCAATTTATTTGATCAGTTAAAAGGAGCTACTGTGTTTTCGAAGATAGATCTGAGATCGGGTTACTACCAGTTGCGAGTAAAAGATTCAGACATTCCAAAAACTACTTTTAAAACAAGGTACGGGCATTATGAGTTTTTAGTTATGCCTTTCGGACTAACAAACGCTCCTGCTATTTTTATGGATTTGTTTAACGAAATTTTCAGACCGTACCTAGATCGTTTTGTTGTTGTATTCATAGACGACATTCTGATTTATTCACGGGATGAAATTGAACATGCTGAACATCTGAGAATTGTGTTGCAAACTCTGAGAGAAAAGCAATTGTATGCGAAATTCAATAAATGTGAATTCTGGTTGCGTGAAGTCAGTTTTCTGGGACATATTGTATCAGCCTCTGGAATACGAGTTGATCCGAGCAAGATTTCTGCTATTCTGGTTTGGAAACCTCCGAAGAATGTGTCTGAAGTTCGTAGTTTGCTGGGACTTGCTGGTTATTACCGCAGATTTATAAAAGGCTTTTTGATGATAGCTACCCCGTTAACTAAATTGCTTCAAAAAGATGTGAGATTTGAATGGTCCGATAAATGTCAGAAAAGCTTTGATCAGTTGAAAACTCTGTTAACTGAAGCTCCAGTGTTAGTACAACCGGAATCGGGCAAAGAGTTTGTAATATACAGTGATACTTCATTGAATGGTCTGGGATGTGTATTGATGCAGGAAGGCAAAGTAATAGCTTATGCCTCGAGACAACTTAAGCCTCATGAAAAGAATTATCCGACTCACGATCTTGAGCTAGCTGCAATTGTGTTTGCATTAAAGATTTGGCGTCACTACCTCTTCCGTGAAAAGTGTCATATATTTTCAGATCATAAAAGTCTGAAATATTTGATGACTCAGAACGATTTGAATCTGCGACAGAGAAGATAGTTAGAGCTTTTGAAAGACTATGAACTTGTAATAGATTATCATCCGGGTAAAGCTAATGTAGTTGCCGATGCATTGAGTCGAAAGTCACTGTGTGCATTACGTGCTATGAACGCTCAATTATATCTGTCTGATGATAGTTCAGTGTTAGCTGAATTGAAAGCGAAACCATTTTTTTTACAGCAGATATGTGATGCTCAAAAAGTTGATAATGAAATGTTAGCGAAACGAGCTCAGTGCGATTCGAATTCTGATTCTGAGTTTCAAGTTGTTGATGATTGCTTGATATTTCGAGATCGTATCTGTGTTTCGAGAAAACCTGAGTTAATTCAATTGATTTTGAACGAAGCACATAATAGTCGTCTATCTGTTCATCCGGGTAGTACAAAGATGTACCATGATTTGAAGCAACACTATTGGTGGTCTGGTATGAAACGAGATATCTCTGATTTCGTATCGAAATGCTTAGTCTGTCAGCAAGTGAAAGCAGAACATCGGGTTATGCGGTTTGTTACTGACCAACACTCGATTCCCGAGTGGAAATGGGATAGAGTGACGATGGACTTTGTTTCTGGATTGCATCTGACTCCGAGAAAGAAAGATGCAATTTGGGTCGTAGTTGATCGATTAACGAAATCTGCCCATTTTATTCCGGTACGATCTGATTTCTCGCTTGATAAGTTAGCTGAGCTTTATATTTTTGAGATTGTAAGATTGCATGGGGTGCCACTATCCATTGTGTCTGATAGAGATCCGAGGTTTACATCTCGATTTTGGAAGAAATTGCAAGAAGCTTTAGGCACAAAATTACATTTCAGTACAGCTTTTCACTCGCAAACTGATGGTCAATCTGAGCGGATCATTCAGATTCTTGAGGATATGTTGAGATGCTGCATTTTTGAATTCAATGGTACGTGGGAATAGTACATATCACTGATTGAATTTGCATATAATAACAGTTTTCAGTCGAGTATTAAAATGGCACCTTATGAAGCTTTGTACGGACGTAAATGTCGTACACCTCTGTATTGGACCAAGCTTAGTGAAAATAAGATACACGGGGTTGATCTGATAAAAGACACTGAACAGAAAGTGAAAGTAGTCCGTGATAGTCTGAAAGCAGCGTCTGATCGTCAGAAATCCCATGCGGATTTGAAATGTAAAGATATTGAATTCGAGATTGGTGACAAAGTGTTTTTGAAAGTATCTCCGTGGAAGAAAGTACTTCGATTCAGATGTAAAGGGAAGTTGAGTCCGAGATTCATCGGACCGTATGAGATTATCGAGCGAGTTGGGCCAGTTGCGTATAGATTGTTGTTGCCCTCCGAACTAGAAAAGGTACACAATGTATTACAGGTTTCGATGCTTCGTAGATATCGATCCGATCCGTCACATGTGATTGCTCTGTCTAAAATTGAAATCCGATCTGATATAACTTATGAAGAAGAACCGATCCGTATTTTAGCTCGTGAAGTAAAAGAGTTTAGAAACAAGAAAATTCCGTTAGTGAAAGTGTTGTGGTATCGACACGGAATAGAAGAGGCTACGTGGGAGCCTGAAGATTCAATGAGGCAACAATATCTGAATCTGTTTAACGGTAAGATTTTCGGGGACGAAAATCCCTAAGGGGGAAAATTGTAACAGACCGGTTTAGACCCTAGTCGGAACAGTGGTTTCGAGACCACAAATCTGAGTTAGAAAATATTTTAATATTATTTTTTCGTGCATTTGATATGTGATTAGTATGTGCGAAAACTTCCGTGAGTTAATTTATCCGTCTTTGTGATTAATTGAGCAAAGGACTAAATCGCATAAAAGCTAAAAGTAGCCTTCTATTTGATTGAGTGGCCTAATTGATGTGTCTTCTTATATATGAGGCCTTATGTTGTAAATTGGCCATTTAGTAAGATGGTGGACGGCATATTGAATTTATATGGCTTTTATTTATTAGTTATAAAAGGGTAGAATAATAATGATAATATATTATATATTATCATAATAAAAACAAAAGAAAGAAGATAGTGGAATGTTCATCCATTGTTCACCGAATGTTGAAGGAAAAAGAAAGAATAAAAGCTTTTAAGGGTTCGGCTATAAGTTGGCTAAATTAAGGTATGGATTTTCATCGGTTTTTGATGATTTCTACGTTTTCGTAATCGTTGCTTTGTTCTGTACAAAACCCATGTCTTAATTTTATGAATTGATGAATATTTTGCAAAGTGCCATGGATGAACATATGAACTTTGTGATGTTTAATAGTGATATATGAAAGCTATATGTTAGATGAACATATGTTGTTCTTGAATTTTTGATGAATTTAGCTAATTAGGGCTAAATTGAGAAAATAGCATTTTGGAGGACTAATTTGTAAAATAAATGAAATGTTTGGACTTGTATGAGATACATGAGCATTCGGCTAAGCATGGGTATATGGTGATTTTGTATATTTGATGTTTTGAGAAAAATGGACTAAATTGATAAAATGTGCAAATGTGAGGGCTAAAATGCAAATTCCCATAAATGTGTGTTCATGAATTGAATTGAATGAATTAGTGAATAAATGGATTACATTTGAATATGTATAGATCAAGAGTCGAAGAAAACAGACTTAGATCGCGGAAAGGCGAAAGTAGTTGAATAACCGAGTCCGAACGAATATCCGAATTCGAGGTAAGTCAATATACAAATAAATGTATCTGTATTGAATTATGAATGTCCAAATGATTATTGACAATGGTGAATGCATATGAGATGATGTATACATGAATTCCGAGATAGAATCGACATAGTGTCAATGTCTGAGAAGTCTCGTTTGAACCTAAGAATAGATAGGATAGTATATGTCATGACATAAGTGTCTGCTATGTGATATCATGTAAGACCACGTCTGGGATGTTGGCGTTGATTCGAGATATCGTGTAAGACCACATCTGGGACATTGGCATCGATATGAGATTTACATGTAAGACCATGTCTGAGACATCGGCATCGTATTTGATTCGTGCAAGACCCTATCTGGGACAGTGGCATCGATATCTAATTACATGTAAGACCATGTCTAGGACGTTGGCATTGTACGACTATTCCGAGCACTCTGAGTATCCTATTAGATTCCAAATGGTTCAACGGACAGGTCTGAGATAAGAATGATTTTACATTTTGCATATCTGTTTCAGGTGCGTTTGATAAATACACTTATTGTGTATGAGAAGGTAAGTATACTCATAAACTTACCTAGATGAATTGTGTATTTGAATATGAGAATGTAAATGTGATACATGAATGGAAAAGCTATGAGTTAATAAGAATATGATGATATACAAGATTGAAAGATGAATGGCTAGTAAATGTGTCAAGACGAATTATGGTTATGCAATTGAACTTTTAGTGAATTCATATTGATTATATGTTTGAATGCTTAATTGTTAAGTTTATTTGTATATGGCTTACTAAGCTTTTGAAAGATTACTCTGTGTGTGTGTTTACTCTGTCTTATAGATCGTCAAAGCTACTGAAGGCTCGGGGACCGTCGAGGATCGTCATCACACTACTCAAACTCATTTTGGTACCTTTTGAAAATGTATGTACTAAGTATGGCATGTATAGGCTAGTGATTTAGTATATGTTTGATATGTAAATAGCCATGTGATTTGGCTAGCTAAATCTTAGTAATATGCATGAGTATTATGAGTTATGATGATGGCTTTGGTATGTTTATCTGTCCAAGATATGGTAAAATTTGTGGTAAGTAAATTGATACTATATGGGCATAAAAATGTGATCAATGAAATGATTATATAATTGGTAAGAAGTGAATGTACCATGCATTGTTATACATGTGAATTGGCTATGCAAAGTTGTGAATGAGTTAGCATGATTAGAAGTGAGATTGAATGAGATGAAATGTTTTTTATTTGATATGATTCTTGGTTGCCAAATGTGTTTGAAATGAATTGGTAAGTAGCTTGTAGGGTAAACTCAAGTGTAGGTGGCAAATTGACCTTGCAAAGGGCCTGTTAAGTAGACACGGTTGTGGCACACGGGCGTGCCTAGTGACCGTGGGATTAAGTCATTATATAGCATAAGAGTACACGGCCATGGTACACGGGCGTGCCTGGTGGCCGTGGGGATAAGTCAGTATACATGCCCTGTTTTGACACGGCCAGGACACATGGGTGTGTCTAGTAGCCATGGGAGGCACACGGCCTGACTGCACGAGTGTGTGACCTCTGCAGTGTTCAAAAAGTTCTAAATTTCTGAGAATTTCTGTATGTGTTCGATTTAGTCCCGACCCTCCTCTAAAGCATGCTTAAGGTGTCGGTGACCTATCTAAGGGACACAGTGATTGAAATCGATGACTTGTGGTATGAAATGTCTATAAACGTTTCTGATCCGTCCGGTAATACCTTTAACCCTATTCTGGCGACGGATACGGGTTAGGGGTGTTACAAGCTGAACCTAAATCATGCTCATAACAGCCCACATTTTTCATCAAATCAGATTTTTACTACCCATTTTACAACTTTTTACAAATAAGTCCTTTTTATACATTTTCACTAAAAATCACTTAGTAAAGGTTGTTTATCACACCTTAAACAATCAATATCTTCCATCAAACATCAAAATACATGCATGTCACACATGGATAAATTTTTAAACATGAATCCTACTTCAAAATAATGGTAGAAATAGGTAAATCAGATTACGAGGATTACAAAAATGTAAAGAGCATTAAAAACGGGGCTAGGATGCACTTACTATCAAGCTTGAAAAGTGGAAAAACCCTAGCTATACAGCCCTTATGAAATTCGGCCAAGGTAGAAGAAATATGAGCAATTTTGGCTTTATTTTCCCTTTTTATTCTTTTATTAACCAAATGACCAAAATGCCATTTTTGCCAAACTTTATAATTTTATCTCACCATGACCATTTTTGTCCACTATCATAAGAAATGGTCTAATTATCATATAAGGACCTCTAATTTAAAATCCCATAGCAATTAGACACCTCTAACATGTAGAACTCAACTTTTGCACTTTTCACAATTTAGTCCTTTTGACTAAATTGAGTGCCCAAACGTCAATATTTTCGAACAAAATTTTCACAAAATCATTCCGTGAAACTGTAGACCATAAAAATATAATAAAAATGAACTTTGCTATGTCGAATTTGTGGTCCCAAAACCACTATTCCGACTAGGGCTGTTACAGGGGGACTCTATGGCTACTGATTTTTTCTATTTTTAGCAGCCTAAAAAACCTATAAAAACCTCCATTGGCTGCTCATTTGAAACACATCTCAGAACCTCTCATCCTTTCACTTCTCTCTTAGTTTCTCTCTTCAAAACCCTTTTGTTGTTTTTCATTTTCTTCCCCATTCCTTTGCCGATTTCACCTCTTGAAAAAAAGAGTACTTCAACCACCATTTGGATCAGCATTCAAGTGTTCGTGGAAGCCTCGGTTCAACAAGAACAAGCGGAGAAGGAGGAGCAGACCAAACTAGTCAAGCCACAGAGAAACACCAAATTTGATTCTTGTTTCTTATCCTTTTAATTTTATTGTTGTTGTTATGAACATGTCTATGAATATTTGTGATGTTGATATGTTTAATCTAATTAATATGGCTTAAATTTAATTCGTGTTAGGTTGATTACATTTTGTCCACTTAATTTATTAAAATTGTGTTTGTGTTGTTGTTGGCCTTGGTAAGATATTTGATTAAGTAAAACCATGACTAAGTTATTCTTGCATTACAATTGTAAGGTAACTAATGAATAAATTATTTAAACGGATTGAAATTGGAATTAATTAACACGATACTTAATCAGTTCATGTTTAATCATCTAAGGTAGCTGAAGGTTAAATTAGCAACAGTATCTAACGATACATTAGCCTTGCATAACTTGCAAGATTATTGTGATTAAACTGTTTCAAGGTTGAAATACATTGTTACCTCACATAATCTTTTTATGTGCTTGTGAGATTGAATTAATTGTTTGAATTGGCATAGAGATATGTACAAGAGATTATTTTATTTTCATAAGTATGTATGTGCATTAACACATTTGCTTATTAAAATTTGTTTAATCGGTTGAATTGACATAGAGATATAGTCAAGAGATAAATGGATTTTAGTAGGTAAGTATGTTCATAAGTTAGCAAATTACTGAGTTTCCGTGAATTTATTCGTAACAACATGAACATGAGTTTAGTAATTCTAAGTTAAGAAATGTAATCAATCTAACACAATTATGTCATCTTGATTAAAATCATCTTTTGAAATCGTGCATTGGAACTTTTATTTCCTCTTTATTTATTTTACTTAGTTAAAAATCTTAGTTTTTAATCACCTCCTCAAATCAAAATATGTTTTTTCATTAAAGTATTTTTAATTGCGTTCATAAATAATCCTTTTAACAATCCCTATGGGTATCATAACTCGACATTTACTTGTCACCTTTTTACTTGTTGCGATTGTGTACACTTGCACATTTCCGTCATTCCAATTTTTTAGCGTCGTTGTCGGGGACTGTTTTAAAAGACAAGATTTGTGAAATTGTTAAATTTTCATTTTGGTCTATTTTTTCTGTTAAATTTTAATTCCATTTTTTTGTTTGTTTTAGGTGTTTATAAGTATTGATCAAATTATTGACTTACTCCCTATAGACCCTGAAATTGAAAGGAGTTTCTGACAAAGGAGAAGACAAGTGAACCAAAGAAGGATCGAAGATATGAATTTCGAAAATCCAAACCAAAATCCAAGAGGAACATTCATTTATAATACTCACAATCTGATCATTCTTGCCGATGACAGAAATTGTGCCATTCAACAATATGCATTCCTCTATTCAACGAGCTCAATTCGAGTATTAGGAGACTCAAAATCAAGGCACAACAATTTAAGCTGAAGCCGGTCATGTTCCAAATGTTGCAAAATATGGGTCAATTTAGTGGGATTTCTACTGAAGATCCACATCTTCATCTTCGGCTATTCATGGAAGTGAGTGACTCATTTAAATTATTCGGGGTGACTGAGGATGCCTTGAGACTGAGATTATTTCTATTCTCCTTAAGAGATAGAGCACAAGCGTGGTTGAACTCCCTACCGTCCGGTTCTATAACTACATGGCAAGAGTTGGTTGAATGATTCTTAATGAAATATTTCCCTCCATATTTAATCGCCAAAATAAAAAACAAATCACTTCGTTTCAACAACTTGATGAAGAATCTTTATATGAGGCATGGGAGCGGTTCAAGGAGTTATTACGAAAGTGTCCTTATCGCGACATTCCTTGTTGCGCTCAAATGGAGACTTCTATATTGGTCTCAATATTCATACAAGAATGATGGTGGATACTTCGGAAAATGGAGCCCTTCTTCCTAAGTCTTATAACGATGCTTACGAGATTATTGAAAAAATTGCCACTATCAGTGGCCAACCAACCGAGAAGCCTCAGAAAGACGAGCAGCAGGAGTACATGAAGTGGATACACTTGCTTCTTTGGTAGCCCATTTATCCTCTATGTCTTCTATGCTTAAGAACATAATTTTAATGGTTTCAATGGTAATCTATCAGGTCAGCAACTGAACCAGTTCGAGAATATTTCTTGTGAATATTGTGGAGATGGCTATTTGTTTGAAAATTTCCCATCGAATCAAGAGTCAAATTATTACATGGGAAATCAAAATTGGAATGGTCCGCAATCAAATTTTTACAACTCTTCATGGAAAAATCATCCAATTTCTCCATGGAGTAATCAATGGACAGAACATAGTGACTCTGTTATGCCATTTCGACCAAATTATATGTCGAAATATTCTCAACAAGTGCAACAACCCCTACCAACTGAATCTTTAAGTGATGTTGGGAATTTGCTGAAGGCATACATAGCGAAGAATGATACCACTTTAAGAAATCTTGAGAATCAAATGGGTCAGCTAACTAATGAACTTCTAAATAAACCCCAAGGTATTTGGCCAAGCGACATAGAAAATCCAAAAATTTTGGGCAAAGAACATTGCAAAGTAGTCTCTTTGCCAAGTGGAAAAACATTGGAGCTCAAGGTGGTTGAGGTTCAAGATGAGCCTGTTGTAGCTCAAGACAAAAAGGAAGTTCAACCAAGTGTTGAAACTCCTGTATCACAGAAGTCAGATTCAGTGATTCTTGATGAGGTAAACTTTAAACCAGTTAGTTTTGATTATCTCCCTTGTCGGATGTAGAAAAATATCCACAAAAGAGTTGTCCAGTTAAAGCTAAGATTCCACCATTGCCATATCCTCAACGATTCCAGAAGTAGCAACGAGATACTCAGTTGAAAGAAATTTTTGATGACGAGGTGACTTTTAATGACTTTGATGCTGCTAAATCCCCAGATGTAGTTGAAGACTGTTCTGCTATTTCCAAGATGGAATCGCTGGCTTCTATAGAGCTGGAGCTCAATTCTATAGATGATTCGTTAGAATGTATTCTATTAGCGAATTCGCCAAGTGGTAATGAAAAAGAGGAATGTTTGGCTTTTTTAGAAGCTGAAACGAAGGGGTTCACTCAGGAAGTTCCACTGGAATCATTAGAGCTATTATCTCGGGAGTACACACAACCAAAAGTGTTGATTGAAGAGCCAGTCGAATTGGAACTGAAGATTTTTCCTCCTCATTTGAAATATGATTATTTGGGTTTATCTCCATTTTTACCTATCATGATTTCAGTTGAGTTCATCAAGAATCAATAAGAAGAGTCATTTGTTGTTTTGGAAAAGCACAAGAAGGGTGTCGAATGGATTATTGCAGATATTCGAGTCATGGGTTGGAGGATTTGTAGGAATTACAGGAAGTTAAACAAGGCACCAAGAAAGATCATTCCGGGTTTTCTTTCCCTAATAAGATGTTGGACAGATTTGATAGGAAAGAATATGATTACTTCCTAGATGGCTATAGTTGGTATGACAAATGGCCATTTGACACCACCATGGTCAATGACGATCCTGAAAAAATAGAGGGAGTTCTCTTCACTTTCTTTATCGTTATTTTTTATTTTTAGTTTTTTTCTCATTTGAATAAAATGGTAGACTTAGATAAAATTTTCTTTGGTTCATTACATTAATTAAAACTCTGTCTAGGAGATTAGGACTTAAGCGGGACCATATGTGATCCCTCCAGTCTTTTCTGGAAATTTAATTTAATGTAATTTTTTGAAAAATATTTTTCTAAGTACGCTGAAGAATTTAAGTATTTGTTTTGTTAAATAAAGGGTCAACTTTTAACCCAAGCAATAATTTCTTTGAGTTTTTTTTAGTTTACTTTTAGTACAGGAGCTTAGGATCCAAAAAGGAACTGCCATTGGGCTTAAGACACTGCTAAGAAGGGAAATATTCAACCCTTTTCTGCACAAACCTATAGCCCTTACCGTGCTCCACCGCCACTCCCAAGTAGCCCAATAGTGCATCTCAATTAACCCCTTAATGTCGTAGCCTTTAACTCCATGAATCACCACCCCGAACACCTTCATTCGAAGTGTAACACCCCTTACCCGTATTCCATGCTAGAACTGGATACGAGGCATTACCGTACTTTACTTTCTTTAACATACGGCATTGGGCTGTAAAATTTCATTTCAATTTAAAACTTTTCATTCGTGCACAATACTACCCTATCATGAGCCTACGAGGCCCTAAACATACAATCGAAATAGTTTGGAACCAATCCGGAAACTTTTACGCACTTAGAAATTTTTTGCTCAAAACAGGGCTACACGCCCGTGTGAAATGGAACACGCCATGTGTGGGCGTGCCTTGTGGTCTGAGGCGCCCATGTTCCCGGCCGTGTGGAATTTATTTTCATTTCGAACCTCTGGGGTTTTCACCACGGACACATGCCCGTGTCTTTGGTTCGTGTCCTCCATGTGCCTAGACACACCCGTGTCCTCACCGTGTGAGAAAACCCTTGCATTGCTTATGACGTCAAGAATCCTTTAAGTGCACACGGCCTAGCACACGCCCAGGTGCCGCTTGGCGTGTGGCCAATCAAATTCTCGAAAATTTGATGCAGGGGACACACGGCCTGTCAACACACCCATGGGGTTGGCCATGTGTCACACACGGCCTAGAGACACGCCCGTGTGTCTACCCGTGTGGACAATTAAAAGGCTATTTACCAAGCCAATTGCCACCCTGAAACATAAACACATATATGCCAACTCAAGAAACATATAGCATGGCAATAATATACTAGGAAGAATCCCTATTCATCATTCATACATCTCACATTTTACTCCATCTATTGCATGAACATTTACTTCATGAAACTCATCATAATTAAAATAATAAACTTGACATTTATTGGCCAAATACTAATGGCCATTTACAAAATGGGTGTATAACATTAATAGCCAACACTTTGGCTTTCAAATATGACATAGCACAAAATGACCAAGTTTCTATACATGCCATACTCAAAATGAATCAACTTTACTATACCAAAGATTAGTTGATAGTGTGATCCGAGCTCCGACGTCTTACGATCCCCAAGCTAGCTTGGCGGTACTACAAGGAAAAAGGAAAAGAAAGGGGTAAGAATATAGCTTAGTAAGTTTGTATGAATTAAAATAGCAACATAAATGCTCATGGAAAAATTCATTCATCTCATAGAACAATAATAACATAAGTTCTCAAGTACTTTGACATACTTACTCATACTTAAGCTTACCCATTACATATCACATTAGGGTATCATAACTCGTATTTTACTCATGGTACATGTATCACTTCATCACATAATTTAGCACTTATGCATTCATAAATATAAACTTAAATCGTAATCATCTTTCACTTAAATGTAACTCTTTGTCATCTTTATATAGCTTAGCTCTTACCATCTTTGCATACTTAGCTCTTTTGCCCGTTGAATTACTCGGAATATCAGAGGATACTCAATCTCATCACACATATATTACGATGCCAATGCCATATCCGAGATATGGTCTTACATGGGATCACCTCTTGATATCGATGCCATAATGTAACACCCCTAACCCGAAATCATCACCGGAATAGGGTTAAGAGGCATTACTAAACATTCAGAACATTTTACATTCATTTAATCAACACAAATTCAATCACAAATTAAACATATGCAAATACAAACATATAGTCTCTTATCGAGGTCTACGAGACCTTAAACACGTGTTAGAAAGAGGTCGGGACCAAACCGAATACATACAAAAATTCTCAGAAATTAAAACATTTTTCAATTCTGCAGAGGTCACACGCCCGTATGGGAAGGCCGTGTGCCTCACACGGCGTCGGACACCCCCGTGCATCCAAGCCGTGTCAAAACAGGGCATACATACTGACTTGTCCGCACGGCCTGAGACATGCCCATGTGCCTCACCCGTGGTGGACTCGTACTTGCACCACACGGCCAGTCACACGCCCGTGTGTCCAGCCCGTGGTCGCGACTGACTTGTTTCACTTGGCAAACTTAAGCAACACGGTCGAGCCACACGCCCGTGTGCTCAACCGTGTGGGTAGTTATAGGCCATTTTCAAGGCCAAATTTGCCTCCCACACATTGATTCACCTATAAGCTTCAAATCTCATGCATTTATACCCCAATTGGCAACCAAAACATACCATTTTATACTCCAATTATTCCTCAACAATACCATCTATTCATGTTGATAAACCTTAATAGTAACCTATTTTATCTCCATATTTAGCATGCTTTTGGATTATTTATCCCTTGAATTATGGAATTTGGTGCTCTTAATCCTTTAATTTCATGTTTTATACTCAGGAGAGCATAGGAGGATGAAAAGAACGGAAAACAGGCTTAAAACGGGCCAAATGGGCCAAAGTAGGAAATCAACATGGCCTGGGCCCAAGGCACACGGCCGTGCCCCTTTAGCAGGCTCGAACACGGCTTGAAGTCGATTCACATGGGCGTGCCACACGGGCGTGTCCTTGCCGTGATAGAGAGGAATTTCACTCGGAATAGGATACTTAGAGGCAAAGAAACACATTCCAAAGCCTATATAAACACCCTAAAAGGTGCTTTGGAGGGAGGGTCCAGCTAGGCCAAGGAGCCGAGCCAGAGAGGTTAGAATCGTGGGATTTACTCGAAGAGAGCCAGTTGATTCATCTCAAGAAGCCGAAATCATACTCAAGACAGCGGATCTCTCCTTAAATTCCTTCAGGGGGTTTTAGGGTTTTCTTATGTTTTGTTTTATCTTTTCTTCTGAGATGTATTCTTTTATAATTATGAACTAAACCCTCAGATACCTGAGGGGGATGAAACCTAAGACGAATCTTGTTATTGTTTTCTGAACTATATGATAAATACTTGATTTTTTCTTAATTATGTGTTCTTAATTCTTGCTTTGATATTTGAGGGTATTAATTCAAGTAGTGATGTGCTCAGGCAGTGGAGCAAAAGTCCCTGTTTAAGAGTAGATCTAGCATAATTAAGCGGAGTTGATCGCAACCCTAGACATAGGATGACAAAAATCTGTCGGATTAGGGTCAAACCTAATATGGGATTCCATAGATCGAGTTAATGCAATTCTAGGGGTTTTAATTAGAAAGAGATTTCAATTAATCAACCAAGGGTTGCACGTTAGTAGCCTCGACGGAGGTATTAATATACATTAGGAATCCTACGGATCAAGTCAAGTGAATAAATCGTCTTGTTCAGAGTTAGATAACAAGTGAAGTCTAGGTGGATTCTTCCTTGGGTATTGTCTTAATCAATTGGTTTTTCCCACGAGTATTTCCCCAATTCATCCTCTTTGTCTTAGTGTCTTTAGCTTAGTAGTTACTTAATTTTAGATTAAACAATAATTCACTTCAATTCTTAGGCTAAATAATAGAAAGAAAGTTAGTATTAGTACTTTTGGTTCCTTTGGGTTCGATATTCTGGTCTTGCCACTAAACTATACTACTGTTCGATAGGTTCGCTTGCCTCAATCGTTGTCACAGTTAGTTTCTAGGCTAGATCATTCATTATATAAATTTTTAAGACTCTGACACACGATCAAGTTTTTGGTGCCGTTGCCGGGGAACCAATCACTTCAAAGTTGGGGACCAGGTACTGTTAGATACAACCAACCCTCGAATAGTCGCTTCAGAACTTAATACAAATGGTACGACTCCTTTTACGGTACTTAAGGTCTTTCCATACGGAACGATTGAGGTAACACATTCTAATTTCGACACTTTTGAGGTAAATATTACCCGACTCAAACCATATGTTGATAGAATGGATAGTAAGAAAAAGGAGTTTCGAATCCGTAAACCACCATATCCATACGAATAACAGGTAAGTCTAGCTCAAGACTTTAAACGAGCGCTTCTTGGGAGGCATCCCGAGCACTAACCCCACTAAAGTCCATATTTTCGAATTTTAGCATCTAACTAAAAACTAACCAAATTTTTAGGCATAGGTTTCCATACCACACGGCCTTGAACACGGGCGTGGCCGTGGCCGTGTGGGCACCACGAGTATGCATATCGGCATGGCGAATATCGTGCAGAAATAGGACGAAAATTTTCCCCAAGACACAGGCTCCGACTAAATGCCATGGTCGTGCAATGCGGCCGTGGTCGAAACTCGCCTAAAGAACACGGGGTGAGATAAATCACACTGCAGTGCGAGCGAGGCGCCGTGGTCGATATTATCAGCTTTTTCACATATCGCCACCACCACCACCTCGAGATCACTCCGATGATGAGGACCTTTGAGTCCTTTTTATTTTCTTTATTCTTATTTTTATTTTTATTTATTTATTTTAGTTCATTTTCCTTTATTATTAAACTCTTTAAATTTTTAAGTATAATTTGATTTCTTTTATCTCTGGCTGTTTAACTCTCGAGTAACTATAACAAACGTCCATTAAATAAGAACTCTCTAAAAACTTTACTGATGACTTTGCAGTTTAAAAAGGTTCAAGGTGCCACTCAAGGAACGAACACACCACCGGAGTATTCTCTACCACCTTCACCTATGCCTAGTCATCATGTTCATCATTGATCATCCTCCAAGGATTTCATCAATGATTCAGGAAGTTTCACTTCTCCCTTTCTTTTGATTTTCTTAAAATATTGTTCTTATCTATCTTTGTACATTGAGGACAATGAACATTTTAAGTGTGGGGGGTAAATTTATTCAGGAAAGTGCCTAACTTTTTTCATTATTCTCGAACCCGAAATTATATATTATTCTTAAATAATTTTCTCATATTACGATTAAAATGAAATTTCCTTTGATTTATGATTTTTATTGATATGTTTTGGATTAAGTCATAGTTAATTGTACATTGATGATTTAAACTTTAGGAGACTAGAGAATCAAGCAGGATAAGTTTATTTTTCAGAATTAAAAATTGTGTTAGGTTGTCTACCTGAATTTAAGTATTACCTTGAAGTTTGAAATTTACAAAGTTGACATCAAAAACCCATAATTGTTGTGAGATTTTGAGCCTTTTAGAGCATATTCTTTTTTCGTGCTCACTTTATTGATTATGAGTGTGTCAACATTGATTTGTTATTCTAGAACTTGCTTCGATTATACATGTCAAGACCACACCTTTGATTTGATATACTGAGATGATAAAGGCACCTAGGTTTTAACCCATTTACTCCACTAAAAGCCTACCCTCATAATTAACCCCTAGTGAACCCCTTTGATCCTAACAACCCTTTTTATTAACTCGCCCTCAACATTAACCCATAACCCACTTTGTATTTGTTATCACCATTTCTCTTGACTACCCCTATATCGAGATTTGATTTGATCGGTTACGTAACTATTTTCGTTATTTCAGTTATTAAATTCTATATTATTATTGTATGTGACTTGATTTGTTCTTAAAAAAACGAAGTATATTCATTATTAGTTCTATGTTATTTGAGCTCAAACTATTAATTTCATTATCTTTAGAAGAAGCTCATGTTATTAGTATTAAGTTTCTGTGATGTAATTATTAGTACAACTTTTTAGTTAGGTAATTTGTCAATTCAGTCTCGATACTAACCTTCTAATTCAAGCCTTTATCCACACCTTTAACCCAAGCCCCATTACAACCCATAAAAGACCTTTTGATTTGTGTATCATATCATTTTACAGTGGTGGAGATTTGATTTTCATGCAAGCCTATGGGATTAACTTTTCATGTTCGACTTCTGAGTGCTTATTTTTGAACCTTAAACACTTTGAGTGATTTGAGTGAATCTTTAGTGAGGATGTCAATCCTTGTTGATTTTGAATCAAAGCTAATTATTTAGGTAAGGGGAAACACCTGTTTTTCATACTATAAAAACTATGACTTTGATTGTTTGAATCTTTAGGAACCTTTCGGTTAAATTATCAATGTATGAATTACCTATGAATTATGATGAAACACTGTTGACGAAGGTTATGAATTGAGGAAGTTCGTTTTAATTGCAAGTTGAGAATTTTGCTTGAGGACAAGCAAAAGCTTAAGTGTGGGGGTATTTGATAAACCGTAATAGTAACATATTTTATCTCCACATTTAGCATGCTTTTGGATGATTTATCCCTTGAATTATGGAATTTGGTGCTCTTAATCCTTTAATTTCATGTTTTATACTCAGGAGAGCATAGGAGGATGAAAAGAACGGAAAACGAGCTTAAAACGGGCCAAATGGGCCAAAGTAGGAAATCAACACGGCCTGGGCCCAAAGCACACGGCCGTGCCCCTGTAGCAGGCTCAAACACGGCTTGAAGTCAATTCACACGGGCGTGTCCCTGTCGTGACAAAGAGGAATTTCACTCGGATTAGGATACTTAGAGGCGGAGAAACACATTCCGAAGCCTATATAAACACCCTAAGTACAACCTAAAAGGGGGCTTGTGGTCAGGGGCGTCCAGCTAGGCCAAGGAGCCGAGCCAGAGAGGTTAGAGTCATGGGATTTACTCGAAGAAAGCCAGTTGATTCATCTCAAGAAGCCGGAATCATACTCAAGACGGTGGATCTCTCCTTCAATTCCTTCAGGGGGTTTTAGGGTTTTCTTATGTTTTTTTTATCTTTTCTTCTGAGATGTATTCTTTTATAATTATGAACTAAACCCTCAGATACCTGAGGGGGATGAAACCTAAGATGGATCTTGTTATTGTTTTCTGAACTATATGATAAATACTTGATTTGTTCTTAATTATGTGTTCTTAATTCTTTCTTTGATATTTCAGGGTATTGATTCAAGTATTGATGTGCTTAGGCAGTGGAGCAAAAGTCCCTGTCTAAGAGTAGATCTAGCATAATTAAGCGGAGTTGATCGCAACCCTAGACATAGGATGATGAAAATCTGCCGGATTAGGGTCAAACCTAATATGGGAGTCCATAGATCGAGTTAATGCAATTCTAGGGGTTTTAATTAGAAAGAGATTTCAATTAATCAACCTAGGGTTAGACGTTAGTAGCCTCGACGAAGGTATTAATATACATTAGGGAATACTACGGATCAAGTCAAGTGAATAAATCGTCTGGTTCAGAGTTAGATAACAAGTGAAGTCTAGGTGGATTCTGCAACACCCCAAACCCGGCCTATGCGGTATGACCGGATCTGACATGTCACATGAAGAAAACGAGTAAAGAACTTATGCTTCTTACTAAATATTAGAATTAAGTTTAAGAAAACAAATTTGGATCAGAAATATTTAATAGAAATACTACAATTCTTGAAAGGTTAATTGAAGAGTCGATAATTGAATTAGTGATCTTTTAAATCCGTAATTTTTTGAAAATAATATTGATATTTCGAAGGAAATTCCAAGTTAAATTATTCGAACATATTTGTTATGAAATCCGTTTGTTGATAAATTTTATGAAAAACTGTTGTTTATGATTTTCAGAAAAATCCCCGTTTAAATCAAACCATGATAGAAAATAATTAGTCAAACATAAAAACCAAATTTAAAATCCCAGAGGCCTTATTACAACTTTAACCTAATATAGTAAAAGTAACGAAAATAAACGAAAAAGGAATTTACTAAGTTCGAAAACACCATTTCTAAAGTATGGCCTCCACCGAGTCATCCATGGCTCAAGTCCACATCACTGAGCATTACCTGCAAGGATTAAGAAAAAGGGGGTGAGTTACTAGAACTCAGTGCATAATCCCCTTACCGTCATCCACTAGGCTTAAACCAGCATAGCATAATCTTGGGCCTAGGCCCATATAGCATGTTCTTGGGCCAAAGCCCATTTACATAACAATATTTGTATGAAGTAAATGTATACAACCCAACCCATCCATCCATCACACCCTCGACCAGCCAATCACACATGTAGGGATCAAGTCAACCCACCCCGCCGCTCACACCAAATTTGCAGTCAAACTGCTATAGCATTTTATTTTTGTGGTCAAACCACTGAAAACATAATTTAGGCTCAATAATACACAATTTTTGGCAATGCCACCAGGCTACACTGCTCTTCATACAATTTTCCCATCCCATGGAAAATGTAAAAGAAAATGCAACATACATAATTAACATAAAGTATTCACATATAAATAACAACCATTATTCTATTGAACAATTTTGGAGATCCAGCCCAATAAAGCATTTTAATAATTTGGCCCGCTAAGGCATTCTAACAAATCGGCCCATAGGGGCATTTTGGTAAATCGGCCCATAGGGGCATTTTGGTAAATCAGCCCATAGGGGCATTTTGGTAATTTTACAAATTTTATACCGATTTTAACAGATTTTAGAAATAATGTAATTTAATCAAGTTACTCGATCTATGCCATATTACGATTTTTAGCCTTATAATAATAACGATCTATTATCCAACATGTTATCGAATCATGAATCATGCGGGATTTGATTGTGAGATTACACACTGATTACAGTAAGGATTAATCCTTCTTGATCGCTTCGGCACCTAAATCATCATTACACTCGATTAACCAACAAACGAGATTTTATTAATCTAAATCAGACGATCTAGTGAAACGCTTACCCTTAGTATCGTGAACGACCACGATTTGTCTATTCTCACCGGATGATGGTCCACAACTCGGTGGAAAATCCCGAACTGTCGATACCGCCCTACGTTTGAACTTAGGAGTAGGAATTGCAAATCCACTCCTTTTGTGTTCTCCTATCGCTTTTCCTTTCAAATCGCTACCACTAGCATCCATTGAAAAGTCCCGGTCAGTAAAATACTATGAGAGAAAGTAGTTGTTTAGGGGTAGATTCAGCTTACCTCTACTTCCGAAGAACCAACGTGTAGAGAAAACGAGCGATTTAGTCCCTATAACAATCAATTAGACAAATCTATCATTCCGTTTTAATGGAATAACCGAGCAATGAAAGATATCGAAATAAACCATAACGAAACTCTTTACCTTATCGATGATGAATCCGATTTCTACCGATTGACTTATGGCTACGGATGAGATAAGGATATTAGATTCAGCTTTCCCACTTTAATACTACGAAAAAGAGATGATCACGCTTTGAGTGAGTAGAATAAAGTGATGCTTTTAGTTAAAAAAAAAACCATCCCAAGTCAAGGGCACATATTCGGCATGAAGAAAAGAAATTCAAAAGAAGAGGATTACTTACCGATTCGGTCAAGAAGATAGTGCCCAACACGAAAGAAAAAGAAATAGAGAGGAAGTAGGATGTTAATAGATTCGGCTATGGAGAGAAATGAATAAGAAAATTTGGTCACAAGGTAATGTTGATATAAGAAGTGAAAGGAAGGTTGAAGAAATAATAATAAAAAGAAAAGAGAAGATGGAAAAGAGGTGTTAAGAGGTTTCGGCCAACACCAAAAGAGAAATGAACCAAAAGATGTGAGTATTTCGACAATCAAAGAAGAATGAACAAGGATGGATTAAGGGTTACGGCACAACAAGGGAACAAGGTGAACAATGACTAGGTATTTCAGCCAAAACAAGGAAAAGAATTAGGAAAAGAAAACACCAATATGCTAAAAAGAAAATAGGCCTCTCTTGAACCAAAACTAGCAAAATGACTCGAGGAATTTCGGCTATCAAGTTCCCCCCTCTCAAAACCGTGTATTACTTTTTCCAAAAGGATGAGTGTTGACCAACATTCTATTCCCAGCACCTTCCAAATTTTCGGCCAACATATCCCCCTTCTTTCTCCTTTCTTTTTTACTTCTTTCCTTACCCTCCTCCTTACCTTTTTTTCTTATTCATCTTTCCATCAATAAAAAGTCTCCCTTACCAAATTTAGAACCATGGCCGACACTTGTAATAGGGACACAAAAATAAATCCAAAATTTTTGCACTAGATGGGATTCGAACCTCAGACCATTAGTACACTCCACACGCCACTTTCCACTTTTACCAATAGACTCCTTGTGCTAGCAAAATTACATACTTATTTCCTTAAGTCATGATGCCACTTACCTTCTCTCCTTAAAGTGTTTAAACACAAAAATTTTACTAAAGCCCAACTCAACCCCAAGCCTTCTTAGGACCCCTAAACATACACAATTAACACTATTGACCAGCCTATCGCATGGTATAATGTAAAACATAAATTCCCGAATTTCAGTATGTTACAATTCTACCCCCTTAAAGAAATTTCGGCCTCAAAATTTACCTGATTAGAAGAGATGAGGATATTCTTTGCCGAATCATGTCCTCTGCTCCCATGTAGCTTTCGACCCGTGATTACGCCATAATACTTTGACCAGCGAGAATCGACTTCTTTCTCAAAGCACCTTAATATCCCGATCTAAAAATCAGACCGGCTCTTCTTCAAAAGACAAGTCAGGTCTTATCTCAACTTCTTCCATTGGCACAACATGAGACGGATCCGAACGATAACGCCTTAACATCGAGACATGGAATACACTATGTATCGACTTAACTCGGAGGTAACTCCGGTGATAAGCCATCGCCCAACTCGCTTCAAGATACGGTATGGTCCGATGAACTTAGGTCTTAACTTGCCCTTCCGTCCAAATCTTAAGATCTTCTTCCAAGGTGAGACCTTCAAAAAGACCTGATCTCCCACCGCAAACTCTATATCCTTACGCTCGAGATCCGCATACGATTTCGCATCGTCCAAGCTTCTTTTAACTGCATCTCCGAATTACCTTAACTTTTTTCCTCCGTCTCCGAGATCAACTTAGGACCCAATAACTGTCGTTCCCCCAGCTCAGTCCAACAGGTAGGAGTACGACACCTACGACCATACAACGCCTCATAGGGTGCCATCTGGATGCTGGATTGATAGCTGTTGTTGTATGCAAACTCTGCCGACGGTAGAAATTCTTCCCAACTACCCCTAAAGTCGATCAGACAGCCCCTTAACATGTCTTCTAGAATCTGGATTACTCTCTCCGACTGACCATCACTTTGCGGATGAAATGCCGTGCTGAAATTTAGTCTTGTACCCAAAGCTTCATGTAGAGCCTTCCAGAACTATGATGTAAACCTAGGATCCCTGTCCGATATAATCGACACTGGTACCCCATGCAACCTCACGACTTCTGCTATATACAACTTGGCCAACTTCTGCAACGTATAATCCATACGAACAGGTAGGAAATGGGTAGACTTCGTTAATTGATCCACTATCACCCATACTGAATCTTTCTTAGTAGGCGTTAAGGGTAACCCAATAAGAAAGTCCATCGTTATCCTTTCCCATTTCCATAGTGGAATTTTCACCGGTTATAGCAACCCTGAAGGCAGTTGATGTTCCGCCTTCACCTGCTGACATGTCAAGCACTTACTCACGAAGTCAGTAACCTCTCGTTTCAACCCTGGCCACCAATACTGCTCACGAAAATATCGGTACATCTTATTTCCTCTGGGGTGCATAGCATATGGGCTACTATGCACCTCACGCAAAATCATTTTTCTCAATTCTGAATCCCTGGGCATACAAACTCTTTCGCGGAAACACAATACTCCATCACTATTCAATCCAAAATCCCTATCTCACCACTTTCCACTTGCTGAAGTCGAGAACTTAATCTTTCATCTGACAACTGCTTTTTCTTAACTCCCGATTTACCCATGCAGGTTCACTTGAAGTTCGGCTAATGCAGACTACCATCTTCATAAAGGGTGAGATGAGCGAACATCGCCTCAAATCCGATATCACCTTACGACTCAACGATCCGCCACTACGTTAGCTTTACAGGTGATACTCGATTGAGAAGTCATAATCCTTCAAAATTCTATCCACCTCCATTGTCTTAAGTTCGGCTCCTTCAGGTAAGGAGGTACTTGGACTCTTATGATCGTGTAGATAATCGACTTCTCCCGCATGATAATGTCTCCAAATCTTGAGCAAACACTCTGCAGCTAATTCCAAATCATGAGTGGGATAGTTCACCTCATGCGGCCTTAATTGTGAGATGCATATGCCACCACTTTTCCCCCTTGCATCAACACACATCCTAAGCCCGTGTGTGACGCATCACAATACACAATGAACTCTTTACAAGCCTCAGGTTGAATCAATACCGGTGCTTCTGTTAGAATCTTCTTCAATTTCTCAAATCTCTCTTGTTCCTTATCTGACCACACAAACGGTACTCCCTTACGCAACAACTTAGTTAGGGGTGCAGCAATCAATGAAAACACCTCAACGAAACGCCTATAATACCCAGCCAAACCTAGAAAACTCTGAATTTCTGCCACTGACTTCGGTGGCTTCCAATCTAATACAGCCTCGACCTTCCGGGGATCAACTCTAATTCCTTCGACAAATACAACATGCCCCAAAAAGGTCACCTCCTTCAGCCAGAATTCACACTTACTGAATTTGGCATACAATTGCTTCTCCCTTAATATCTGCAATACGACCCGTAAATGCGAATCATGCTCCTCTTAAGTCTTTGAGTACACCAAGATGTCATCTATGAACACTACCACTAATCGGTCTAGATAGGGTTGGAAGACTCGGTTCATCATGTCCATAAATGCAGCTGGTGCATTAGTCAACCCGAACGACATCACTAAGAACTCGTAATGCCCATAACGAGTTCGAAATGCAGTCTTATGAATATCCACCTCCTTGACTTTTAACTGGTGATATCCCGATCTCAAGTCTATCTTCGAGAAAATCGAAGCTCCTCGCAGCTGATCGAACAGATCATCAATCCTCGGTAACAGATACTTGTTCTTGATCGTCAACTTATTTAATTGCCTATAATCGATGCACATACGCATTGATCCATCCTTTTTCTTAACGAATAAAACCGGCGCTCCCCACGGTGACACACTTGGTCAAATAAATCCACGATCCATCAACTCCTGAATTTGAGCCTTAAGTTCCACTAACTCCTTCGGCGCCATTCTGTAAGGAGCAATAGACACCGGAGCCGTTCCTGGCAACAGCTTAATGCCAAATTCCACTTCCCGATCCGAAGGCAATCCTGGAAGGTCCTCGGGAAAGATGTCTGAAAACTCTTTCACCATTCTAACACTCTCAATCGACAACTCTTTGGCCTCCAAAGCACTGATAAAGGCTAAGAACGCTCCACACCCCTTTTGCACCAACTTCTCTGCCTTTAAAGCAGATACCACATTAGACAGATAGTTTCTTCTTTCACCTATCATCATCACTTCCTTATCCTCCGAAGTTCTTAATACCATCTCGCTGCAAACACCAAATCCAAATTTGCACGATGCTTAACCAGTATTGCCCATGTCCAAAATAAGATCGAACTCCCCGAATGGCAGTTCCATCAAATCCGCTAGAAATACTTCCCCCTGAACTTCTAAAGGCACATCCCTAAACAACTTATTTACTACTACCGATCGCCCTAACGGGATAATCACGCAGTTGTTTCTCTAGCGATAATCTCGGATCTAATATTAAGAGTTCCGCATACGCACATGCAACATACGAATGGGTGGATCCAATGTCTATCAAAGCGGTAAAGGTACATCGGATATGAAGAACGTCTGCGGTTATGACGCCCGGTCGTCGCCATCCTCTTGATGTCCGACCGCATAGACCAAACTCGGGCCGTCTCACCTCGTGTTACCCACATTCACGGTACCTCTACCGGTGCACCTTGACCTCGCCCCACACCATTACCACCTCGACCGGCCCACGGCCTCTCGGTATTCACGACGAGCACCTCCCCTTGGCTACGCAAATCATTTATGAAGGCGCCTGAGTTTGATCAGGCTTTCGAGGGCAATCCCTAAACCGATGGTTCTTGGATCCACATCTGAAACAACCACAAGTTCTCTTCCAGTATTCTCCCGAGTGAAGTTTCCCACAATCCGCACAAGGTCAGAATCGATTAGTAGTAGCTTGAACTCTCACTCGAGTGGGCCTCATTCCTGGGCCTTTTCGAAACCCTCTAGCAGGACCTGAGTACCCAGAGTCTCTCTTGTTCCTGCCCCTATCCTTGTCTCAGTTTTGCCGTTCCGAGTGCTTAACCTCCTCAGCTATTTTAGCTTTTTCCACAAGTGTGGCAAAATTCCTCTCCTTCTGTGAGGCTATCAATACCCGCAACTCATCACGCAATCCATCCTCAAAACGCACACAGCGCTCATGATCCGTCGGCACTATACCCCGGGCATACCGACTCAGACGCAAAAATTTTGCCTCGTAAGCTGCCACAGATTTACCTCCTTGGATCAAATTCAGAAATTCCTTCCTTCGGGCATCCACATAGCTAGCCCTGACATACTTTCCTTGAAATGTTGTCTTAAAGAATTCCCATGTAATACTATCAGCCTGAGTGCCTTCCCGAATAGTGAGCCACCACTGATACGCCTCATCTCTCAGTAATGACACAACCCCCTTCAGTTTCTGCTCGGCGGTGCAATCCAGGTCGTCCATAATCCGCTCCACCGCTTCAAGCCAGTACTCCGCTACATTAGGGGCTACACCCGAAATACCCTTAAAGAATTCAACCCCATTCGATCTGAGTCGCTCCGATATCGACCCACGAGCTGCTGACCCAGTTCTTGCCCCAGCAACCCTTTCCAGAACTCGCAACATC
Organism: Gossypium sturtianum; assembly: GCA_025698515.1. Classification (NCBI taxonomy): domain Eukaryota; kingdom Viridiplantae; phylum Streptophyta; class Magnoliopsida; order Malvales; family Malvaceae; genus Gossypium; species Gossypium sturtianum. The sequence goes on along the minus strand of CM046943.1, from coordinate 30,350,324 downwards.
GCTTTGGACAGAGCGTCGTCCTCTCTCATTCGATCATGTGACCCAGCTTCAGTCACAGGTGATGCAGGTGCGTCCATTTCCAGCATATGTCCCGATGCCTCAGATACAACTCTAGCACCTCGGCCTCTACCACGGCCATGTCTACCGCGTCCACGTCCTCTAGCACTCATGTTTACTAAATCGATTTAATATGATTACAAATCTTATGAATCAGTATATTATTCAATGTTTATTAAATAATGTTTTATGAAGTATAGGAAGTAAAGTCGTTTTCGCAAAACGTATCCTAAGGTCTCAATCTCTATAGTTTCAGCTCCTAAAGCTAAAAGTTCTAGAGTATTTCTACAGTCATACCACAATAATCATAAAATGAAAACATAAACTTACTTGACTTGGTGCCGGATACCTGTGGTGCCATACTTCCTTTAGATCATACATTTATAATTTAAAATTTTAAACAGCTTTGGAAATCGCTTTTGAACCCAAGCCATAGCCGAGTTTTGCAACCGAGCTCTGATACCATAAAATGTAACACCCCAAACTCGGCCTATGTGGTATGACCGGATCTGAAATGTCACATGAAGAAAACGAGTAAAGAACTTATGCTTCTTACTAAAGATTAAAATTTAGTTTAAGAAAACAAATTTGGATCAGAAATATTTAATAAAAATACTACAATTCTTGAAAGGTTAATTGAAGAGTCGATACGTAATTTTTTGAAAATAATATTGATATTTCGAAGGAAAGTCCAAGTTAAATTATTCGAACATATTTGTTATGAAATCCGTTTGTTGATAAATTTTATGAAAAACCGTTGTTTATGATTTTCAGAAAAATCTCGTTTAAATCAAACCATGAAAGAAAATAATTAGTCAAACATAAAATCCAAATTTAAAATCCTAGAGGCCTTATTACAACTTTAACCTAATATAGTAAAAGTAACGAAAATAAACGAAAAAGGAATTTACTAAGTTCGAAAACACCATTTCTAAAGTATGGCTTCCACCGAGTCATCCATGGCCCAAGTCCACATCACTGCGCATTACCTGCAAGGATTAAAAAAAACGGGGTGAGTTACTAGAACTCAGTGCATAATCCCCTTACCGTCATCCACTGGGCTTAAACCCGCATAGCATAATCTTGGGCCTAGGCCCATATAGCATGTTCTTGGGCCGAAGCCCATTTACATAACAATATTTGTATGAAGTAAATGTATGTAACCCAACCCATCCATCCATCACACCCCTGACTAGCCAATCACACCTGTGGGGATCAAGTCAACCCACCCCGCCGCTCACACCAAATTTGCAGTCAAACTGCTATAGCATTTTATTTTTGTAGTCAAACCACTGAAAACATAATTTAGGCTTAATAATACACAATTTGTGGCAATGCCACCAGGATACACTGCTCTTCATACAATTTTCCCATCCCATGCAAAATGTAAAAGAAAATGCAACATACATAATTAACATAAAGTATTCACATATAAATAACAACCATTATTCTATTGAACAATTTTGGAGATCCAGCCCAATAAATCATTTTAATAATTCGGCCCGCTAAGGCATTCTAGCAAATCGGCCCATAGGGGCATTTTGGTAAATCGGCCCATAGGGGCATTTTGGTAATTTTACAAATTTTATACTGATTTTAATAGATTTTAGAAATAATGTAATTTAAGTAAGTTACTCGATCTATGCCATATTATGATTTTTAGCCTTAAAATAATAACGATCTATTATCCAACATGTTATCGAATCATGAATCTGCGGGATTTTGGTGTGAGATTACACACCTGATTACGGTAAGGATTAAACCTTCTTGATCGTCGGCACCTAAATCATCATTACACTTGATTAACCAACAAATGAGATTTTATTAATCTAAATCAGACGATCTAGTGAAACACTTACCCTTAGTATCGTGAACGACCACGATTTGTCTATTCTCACCGAATGATGGTCCACAACCCGGTGGAAAATCCTGAACTGTCGATACCGCCCTACGTTTGAACTTAGGAGTAGGAATTGCAAATCCACTCCTTTTGTGTTCTCCTATCGCTTTTCCTTTCAAATCGCTTCCACTTGCCTCCATTGAAAAGTCCCAGTCAGTAAAATACTATGAGAGAAAGTAGTTGTTTAGGGATGGATTCGGCTTACCTCTACTTCCGAAGAACCAACATGCAGAGAAAACGAGCGATTTAGTCCCTATAACAATCGATTAGACAAATCTATCATTTCGTTTTAACGAAATAACCGAGCAATGAAAGATATCGAAATAAACCATAACAAAACTCTTTACCTTATCGATGATGAATTCGATTTCTACCGATTGACTTATGGCTACGGATGAGATAAGGATATTAGATTTGGCTTTCCCACTTTAATACTATGAAAAAGAGATGATCACGCTTTGAGTGAGTAGAAGAAAGTGATGCTTTCAGTTAAAAAAAAACATCCTAAGTCAAGGGCACATATTCGGCATGAAGAAAAGAAATTCAAAAGAAGAGGATTACTTACCGATTCGGTCAAGAAGATAGTGCCCAACACGAAAGAAAAAGAAATAGAGAGAAAGTAGGATGTTAATAGATTTGGATATGGAGAGAAATGAATAAGAAAATTCGGTCACAAGGTAATGTTGATTTAAAAAGTGAAAGGAAGGTTGAAGAAATAATAATAAAAAGAAAAGAGAAGATGGAAAAGAGGTGTTAAGAGGTTTCGGCCAACACCAAAAGGGAAATGAACCAAAAGATGTGAGTATTTCGGCAATCAAAGAAGAATGAACAAGGATGGATTAAGGGTTACGGCACAACAAGGGAACAAGGTGAACAATGACTAGGTATTTCGGCCAAAACAAGGAAAAGAATTAGGAAAAGAAAACACCAATATGCTAAAAAGAAAATAGGCCTTTCTTGAACCAAAACTAGCAAAATGAATCTAGGAATTTCGGCTATCAAGTTCCCCCCTCCCAAAACTGTGTATTACTTTTGCCAAAAGGATGAGTGTTGACCAACATTCTATTCCAAGCACCTTCCAAATTTTCGGCCAACATATCCCCCTTCTTTCTCCTTTCCTTTTTACTTCTTTCCTTACCCTCCTCCTTACCTTATTTTCTTATTCATCTTTCCATCAATAAAAAGTCTCCCTTACCAAATTTAGAACCATGGCAGACACTTGTAATAGGGACACAAAAATAAATCCAAAATTTTTGCACTAGATGGGATTCAAACCTCAGACCATTAGTACACTCCACACGCCACTTTCCACTTTTACCAATAGACTCCTTGTGCTAGCAAAATTACATACTTATTTCCTTAAGTCATGATGCCACTTACCTTCTCTCCTTAAAGTGTTTAAACACAAAAATTTTGCTAAGGCCCAACTCAACCCCAAGCCTTCTTAAGACCCCTAAACATACACAATTAACACTATTGACTAGCCTATCGCATGGTATAATGTAAAACATAAATTCTCGAATTTCAGGATGTTACAGATTCTTCCTTGGGTATTGTCTTAATCAATTTGTTTTTCCCACAAGTATTTCCCCAAATCATCCTCTTTGTCTTAGCGTCTTTAGCTTAGTAGTTAGTTAATTTTAGATTAAACAATAATTAACTCCAATTCTTAGGATAAATAATAGAAAGAAAGTTAGTATTAGTACTTTTGGTTCCTTTGGGTTCGATATTCCGGTCTTGCCACTAAACTATACTACTGTTCGATAGGTGCGCTTGCCTCAATCGTTGTCACAGTTAGTTTCTAGGCTAGATCATTCATTATATAAATTTTTAAGACTCTGACACACGATCACCAGCGTTGAATACGGGTGAGAGCTGTTACAATTTCTACGAATCAAGACACAAGTGAATAAATCGTTTAATTCAGATTCATAATAATAGGTGAAGTCTAGGTGGATTCTTTCTTGGGTGTTGTCTATCTTATTGGATATCTTCTATTATTTTCCTATTTCATTCTCTGTTGCGTTCTTAGTTAGATTAGTTTAGTAATTTTAGATTAAAAACAATCACTCCAATTTGTCGGCTAAATAATAGAAAAACGGTAATTACTAGTACTTTTAGGCCTCGTGGATACGATATTCCCTACTCACCATAACTATACTATTGTTCGATAGGTGCGCTTGCCTTAGTCGTATTTATAGTTAGTTTAGTGACCATCAAGTCTCTCGGATTTAATTTTAATAAAATACTTTATAAACTCTTTGAGTTTGATTTTGGACATTGGACTACTTTTGGTTATTTATAATTTTGATACAATAACTACTATGCATGCATAATCGATGAACTTTTAAACGTTTTAGTTATTGTTTTTAGAACTTAAATGGTTTTACTTTATTTTAAATAAATTCAAACATAAATTTTTCTAAGTACTTCTAAATTTGCTGCAAATTATTTATATTTAGATTGTTTTAAGTACCATTTTAAAATTGATATTGCAAATTTCCTTCTTAAAAAGATTAAAAGTGGAAATCTGATTTATGAAGATAAATTTCCAAAATAATCGTGTACTATTAAATGATTTTCAACGATAAATAAATTATTTTGAAATAATTCTAAGTTTTCTTAAGAACGATTTAAACATAAAAGTTTTAATTAGAAAAAGCTTTTCAACTGATTTAATGTAGCTTCCGAAAGTTGACCATAACGTCTAGCCCGGGTTTGGAAGGATTACAAGGTGGTCATTTATACATCATCAAGCATAACCTTTGTGTCATCTAAATATTCCATCTATATGTTTCAGAAATAATTTACCAAAGTACCAAATTGCACCAATTAAACATCTTACTTATATATATTCATTAGCAAATAACGCATTCAACTCATCATTATATATCATCATATTCTCATACCATAATCATATTTACTACATTTTCTCAATCATCCCACATTCAAAATTTGAACATTCGTGACTTCATTTGTAACTTGTTACCATGCATCATACAGATTTAAATACATAACATACATACTTCCAAAATCAACCATCATTTAAATTCAAGATCAAATACATCCAAACATTCACTTATACAATACGACCCTTATATACATATCACTTAACCAAGTTAGGAACAATAGAAAATATACCGAATCAAGGTTGGATATTGTGAGCTTCGAGTTGATCTAATTGATGCGTTCCGCAATAAGACCTAAATAGAGATAGGAAAAAAAAATAGGATAAGCATTACTAATGCTTAGTAAGTTTGTATAAATTTAATTTAACGTACCTTGATAAATTTCCAATTAAATTATGAAAACATAATGTAACAATTATGGATATCATTTGGCATCCTGTTACATCCACAAATACATCACTTAACACTTCTAGAGGTTAATACATTATATTACACAAGCTTATTATATAGCCATTTAACTTTAATACTATCCAAAAACACATTTGAACAATTATAACTCAAATCATTTTGTTCCATTTTCATTCACAACTTAAAACAATATAGCTCACCTCAGTTCACATTTAATTAAATAGACTAGCAACTATACAGTTCTTTGTTATCATAATTTAACAACAATAGCTGAGCTTATCACACACGAATCATATAACATTTCCAACGATACAATTTAATCTATATAAAAAAACATTCAACAAGTAAAACACTTAAGTCATTTCATTCTCATGTATCCATTTCAAATTCAGTATTCACATCATTTAAACAATTTCATTTCATATCACATTTATTTTCATTGCCTGGAGAACTATAGCGATTATACCTCGGATACATGGGATAATAATGCTCACACAAGCTAACAATTGAGACATTAACCATTTCTCGATGTTTCTCACACAAACTGTCGAGAATCCGCAACAAATGCTAGATTCTAGTCATTGATATGGTATCCACCACTAGTACGTAGTACCCGATAAATGTAACACCAGCATAGAAGGCTTGATAAATGTAACACCAGTACAAAAGTACCTGATAATATGGTCACTGATACATAGTACTTGATATAATATCCAGCGCATAGTGCCTGATAAACTCTAATGATACGTCATTTGTATACTAGCTATTCACTAAGTTCACATGGGCCCTGTATCACGTACTCAATCTTTTCCATTCTTTTGAACATTTTCTTACACATATCAAATAACCATATACTTATTCGTTTTCCTTCACATAGCAAATAACCATATATTTGTAACTTAAACCAATTAATATTTTAGAACTGTTCCATATCATATAACTAGTCGTATTAGCCACATATATCGTACTTTGCACTATAGTTCTTTCGATGCCAACAATTATTGTATTACAACAATTAAAATATCAAGTGATTAAATAACACAATAATAAACAATCATTAACACATTAAGTCTCCTACAAAACTTACCTAATCAAAATCGGCAATGAATACAACACTAAGGATTTTTAGGCAGTTTTTTTCTTTTTTCGCGTTTACCTTCTAATTGATTCAAATCTCGATCTATAATATGATTTAATTCAATTAATCCATTTCAAACATATCAAAACAGCCTATTGTAATCGTAAATTAATTCAATTTCATTTTTCAAATTGCCCTAAAGTTTTGCATTTTATTCAATTTAGTCCCTAAAATCGAAACTAGCATAACTTTCATATTTGAGCTTTGATTTTTAAATCCATTTCAAATGCATCCTTCTACAACCCTCTATTATCAGTAATTACAGAAATTTCATACTAATTTCAAAATATTTACACTTTAGTCCCTATGTTAAAAAATAACAATTTTCACTTTACAAAATAGTCCTATCTTATATCCAAGCTTCAAATACAACCATTTAACATCAAAACTTCAAGCATTCATAAATGGAAATATTTTAAAACTTTAACAGTTCTGAAGACGGAGATACGAGTTAGCTAAACCTAATTGCAACGATCTTAAAAATATAAAATTTACTAAAAACGAGTCCCAAAAGTACTTACATGCAAGGCAAAAAAAAATCAGTTGAATTCTCCAAGCTCTCATCAATGGATTTTCGATGTTGAAAGAAAAGAAAATGAAAATGGATGATGATTTTTTTTTGTTTTTCTTTTCTTTTATTGTATTTTATTATTAACTATTTAATTAAAATATTGATAATAATAATAACTAAAATGACAAATTAGGTTCCATTGACCGTCCACCATCTTCGAAAAGGGTTTATTTTCCAGCTAGACCCTTGCACAATCATTAATCAAGTCATTCAACTAATAATAATAAATATCGATGAACTTTTACAATTTTTACGATTTAGTCCTTTTTTCTTATTTAGCTATCCAAACACTATAATTGTTGGACAATACTTCAATTCCTATATAATAGTTTCATAAATATTAACAATATTATTTTTAAGCTCGATTTATGAAAACAAGGTCCTGACACCTCATTTTTCAAAACCACTTGACTTTCGATACACACTATTTATACCTTGACCAACTGACCAATTAATAAAAACTATTAAATCATGTTTCACTATTATATTATATTTAACTGGAAAATATTAATTAAAAATATCTATAGACTCTCTCGTCGAAAATGTGGTCCCGAAACCACTATTTCTGACACCACTGGAAAACAGGCTGTTACACCTCCTTTGGGTACGATATTTGGAGTACTTCAGGTACTTGTGGACATCGCCTAATTTATATCTTTTGTTGCATTATTCTTACTTCTGACATTGGTACGTTAGGAGGCGGTCACCTAAAAACAAAGGGTGACATGATTTAAAGAAAAAAATAAAATAAAAGAGTAAGAAATCAACTTGGAGTCTTAGGAACAACTCTCTCACACCAAGGGAACTTTTAAGTTTGAAAAGACAAGAAGAAAAGGAGATCTGGAGATCTCGACATTAATTTGATAGCTGTTTTTCTCTTTAGATTACTTTCTTTTACTTTCTATTGACGTAAATTTATTTTTAATATCTTCTTCTATGGTTTTCACAAATTATTATGAACTAAACTGTATTTTCTTAGAATGATGATGGATCCTATTTTTTACTTAATTTATTTATTTTCTCTTCAACTTTTTTTATTTATATTAATCACTTATTTAGTCTTGTGCTTATTTAATATGCTTGTCTGATAACCAAGTTGCATTAATTTGATAATCTTGATTTTTCTTAGAAGAGAAAATTAAGGTTGAAATCTCGATTGAATAGATTAGGATTAACTTTAGTAGAGCTGACAAATGAGTTAATTTGCAGCTAGGATAGGAATATACCTGATTCCCTAGTCAACCCAATAGGTTTGTTCTTAGTCATCCTAGCATAGGAATATAGCTAGTGGGAAAGAGGGATTAACTTAGCTAGATACGTAATCGCTGTGAATCAGAGCTTTAAAATTTATAAAAAGAATGATCGAACCTGGAAACTAACTCTGACAATGATTGAGGCAAGTGCACCTATCGAACAGTAGTATAGCTTAGGCAAGACCGGATTATCGAACCCAAAGGAACTAAAAGTACTAATACTAACTTTCTTTTTATTATCTAGCCTAAAAATAAAGAGAGATTGTTTATCTAATTTAAATTAATTAACTACTAAACTAAAGACTCTAAGACAAAGAAGAATGAATTTGGAAAATAACTTGGGAAAAACTCAGTTGATCTAAATGATACCCTAGGAAGAATCCACCTAGACTCCACTTGTTATCTAACACTGAACCATACGATTTATTCACTTAGTTTGATCCATAAGACTCCCTAACGTATATTAAACCCTCTCTCGAGGCGAATAACGTCTAACCCTAGGTTAACTAGTGGAACTCTCGTTCTCTTATAATAACCCCTAGAATAGCGATAAATCGATCTATGGATTCCCATATTAGGTTTTCCCTAATCCAAGCAAAATCTCGTCACCCTATCTCTAGACGTATGCGATCAACTCCGCTTAATTATGTTGGATCTACTCTAGGCGTGGTCTATTCCTCCTCCACCTAAGCACATTAAATTTGGATTAAGCTCACATAATTAAGAACAAACTAAGTATTTATCATATAATTGAGAAAACAATAACAAGATTCATCATAGGTTTCATCCCCTTCGGGTATTTGAAGGGTTTAGTTCATAACAATAACGGAAAACATCTCAAGAGAAAAGATAAAACAAAACATAAGAAATCCCTAAAACCCCCTGAAGGATTTGAAGAGGAGATCCTCCGTCTTGAGTATAATTCTGGCTTCTTGAGATGGATCAACTAGCTATCCCTGAGTGGATCCCCACAAATCTGCCTTCTCTGGCCTAGCACGACGCCCCTAGACGATGGCTTGGGCTCCTCTTCTTAGGTCATACTTAAGGTGTATTTATAGGCTTTTGAAATACGTTTCTTTCTCCCTAAGCATCTTTTCCCGAATGAAATTGCTCTTCTCTACGGTAGAGCCACGGCCATGGCGCACGCCCGTGTGAATCGTGGTCAGGCCGTGTTAAGATTTCTTTAATGAGACACGGCCGTGTGAGTCGGGGTTAGACCGTGTTCTAGATGATTGACTTGGCACGGCCGTGTGGGTCTAAGTCCAGGCCGTGTCGATTTCATGCTTTGGCCTATTTGTCCCGTTTTATGCCCGTTTCTCGTTCTTTTTATCCTTGGGTGCTTTCCTGAGTATAAGACATGAAAAGAAAGGATTAAGAGCACCTTTTTACATAAAATAAGGGATAAATCATCCAAAAGCATACTAAATGTGGGCCTATAATATGTTACTATTTTGGTTTATCAAATACCCCCACACTTAAGCTTTTGCTTGTCCTCAAGCAAAATTCTCAGCTTACAATTAAAAGGAACTTTCTATAATTCATAATAGTCATTGATAGTGTCTCATCATAATTCAGGGATAATTTATACATGGATAATTCAACTCAAAGAGTCCTAAAAAATTCAAACAATATAAGTCTTATATTTTGTAGCACAAAACATAGGTGTTTCCCTTCATCTAAATAATTACCTCTGATTCAAAATTGTCAAGGATTGACATCCTCACTAAAGATTCACTCAAATCACCCAAAGTGTTTAAGGTTCAAAATTTAGACACTCAAAAGTCAAACATGAATAGTTAATCCCATAGGCTTGCATGAAAATCAAATCTCCACCACAGAAATATGAGATGAAACACAAATCAAAAGGTCTTTGTTAGGGTTGTAACGGGGCTAGGGTTAAGGTGTTGATATAGGCTGAATTAGAAGGTTAGAATCGAGATTGAATTGACAAATTATCTAACTAAGAACTAATGAACTAATAATAATAATTACATCAATTGAGAACTAATAATACGAGCTTCTTCTTCAATATTTGGAATTCAAACGTATAAGCTCATTTAATCACAACTAATAATGAATAATGGATATACTTCGTTTTTTTTTAAAGAACAAACTAAATACATAATAAAGGATAAACTACTAAAATTCATAATTAGGCAACTAATCAAATCAAATCTCGATATAAGGGTAGTCAAAAGGAATGGTGATAACAAAAACAAAGGGTTTCTGGGTTAATATTAGTGAGTGAGTCAATAAATAGGGTTGTTAGGATTAAAAGGGGTTCACTAGGGGTTAATTTGTGAAGGTAGGCTTTTTATGGAGTTAGTGGGTTAAAACCTAAGTGCCTTTATCATCTCTGTATATCAAATCAAAAAGTGTGGTCTCGACATGTATAATCGATGCAAGTTCTAGAATAACAAATCAGTGTTGACATACTCATAATCAATAATGTGAGCAAGAAAAAGAATTTATGCTCTATAAGGCTCAAAATCTCACAAAAATTATGGGTATTTTTGACATCAACCTCGTAAATTTCAAACTTCAAAGTAATATTTAAATTCAGGTAGACGACCTAGAAAATTTTTAATTCAGAAAAATAGACTTATTATGCTTGATTCTCTAGTATTCTTAAAATTTAATTATCAATGCACAATTATCAATTACTTAATCTAAAACATATCAATAAAAATCATAAATCATCAGAAATTTCATCCTAATTAGTAATATGAGAAATTTACTTTCAAACAAGACTAAATTTGGGATTTTGAGAACAATGCAAAAAGTTTGGTACCTAATTCCAGAAATTTGAGAATAATGAAAAAAGTTAGGCACCTTTTTCGGTTGTTCACCCCCCACACTTAAGATGTACATTGCCCTCAATGTACAAAGTTAGATAATATAAATGTAATGTTCAGATCAGAAGATATAGGGATAAGTAAAACTCCCTGAATTATGGATGGCTCCTTGAGTTGGCGTGGAAAATACGTTGGAGGGGCCGGTCTGGATGACGCTCCTGTGCTAGATGAAGAAATTGGGGAACTCGTGAAGAATTAGCCAAGAAATCTAAAGAAACCTTAATAATATACTAATAATATAATTAAAGACAAGAAAGATAAAGAGAAAGAAAATAAAAATTGAATTAAACTAATGCTAAAAGATAAAGGGGCTTGAGAATCCTTATTGGTAGATGGTTCGAGAGGTGGGTGTGACTTTGAAGGTGACGGAGGTGTTGGTGATGGTGGAAGTGGCGTGATTCCCAAGCAGCCTTAAGAACCTAAAAACAAGAAACTAAAATAAAATAAACTAAATTGAGCATAAGAGTGTTAAAGAGAAGGGAAATAAAGGAGAAGATAAAAATAAAAGAACAGATAATTGGTCTCAAAGACCCTTGGCTTGTCGTGAGAATGAAGCGACCGGCATGAACTTATGTAGATCGGTCTCCTTTGAGAAGATTGTTCTTGATTCCTTCCACTTCTTTGGCATGGTTCTAGTGTAGCTCAAGAGTGGTAGAGGCTTTGTTTCTAAGAAAAGGGGAGAGATTTTTGAAAGAAAAAGAAGATGGAAGAAGGTGGGGTGAAGGGGGAGGGCTCTGGGGTTTAAATAAAATTTTGTATCTGAGGCTCTCCCATACCCGTGGACAGAGGGTGTGTCGATTCGCACGGCCGCCTCGCACGGTCGTGTTCTAGGGCGTGTTGGTTCCCCACGCTCGTGTCTAGCCTGTGTTCGACAAGTCAGTATGTTGGCACGATTTTAAGGCACGGGCGTGTTAAGCTCGTGGTTGGAAAGTCAGTAACTTCACACGGTTATGGGGCACGGCCGTGCCCCTTTGTTGGTGCCCGTGGTGTAGTGTTTGGATCCGTGACATCGAAAAGTGGTTGGAACTAATTCGCACGGCCTCTGTTATGTTAATACGGGGATTCTTATGGTTCACACGGCCACGGCCACGGCCGTGTGCAAGGCCGTGTGTCCTGGAATTCTGCACCCCTTGTTAGTTTAAAGCTAGATATTATAAAGAAAGGATAAGAATAGAAATAAAATAAAAAGTTAATGGGGTTAGTGCTAGTGTTGCCTCCCGAGAAACGCTCGTTTACAGTCTTAAGCTAGACTTTACCTCTCATTTACTTCGTCAGGGTGGTTTGAGGAGTTGGAAGTCCTTCATCATGCCATCATTTGTATCCTCGTGAAAAAATTTAAGTCGAGATGTGTTTATAGTAAAAGTACCAAAAATAGGATTACTTACCTCGACTGTTCCGTGTGGGAAAAAACTGGTTACCCTAAAAGATATTTCTTTGTTTGTGCTAGGGTCCGAAGGAGATATTCGAGGATCTGCCTGATCTAACAGTACCTGGTCCCCTATTTTGAAGTGGTTTGTTGTTCCTATTAGCTCTTTTGGGGGGCTCCTTCGGTTTTATCTTGTGTGGTTCCGGTTCTTCGTCATGTATCCCTAATTTCTCCTTGAAGTGTGCCTTCCACTCGTTTAGATCATCGAACTGAATCCCTCAATCTTCATGAGTTATTTCTTTGTTGGCATGGGGTTTAAGATCGGGTTCAGTTGTATTCTTTGGTGGTGCTTCTTGAAAATAAGGGTTAACCGAATGGTTATCTGTAGAATTTACGTTCTCACCTTGATTACTCGATGTTCTAGCCGAGTCGAGAGCCTTGATGGTGACTGTCTCATTACCTACGCAAAGTATGAGTTCTACTGTATCAACATCAATTTTAGTCTGTGAGTTGCTAAAAGGGTCTTCCTAAAATTAGGGAATCGAATTATCCTCATCCATGTCTAAAATAACAAAATCTACTAGGAAAACGAATCTGTCAATTTTACAAGAACATCTTCGATAATACCCCTAGGAATTCTATGAGTTTTATCAGCTAATTGAATGCTCATCCTAGTTTGCTTGGGTTTCCCTAGACCTAGTTGTTTAAATAATTTATAAGGCATGACATTAATGCTTGCCCCTAAATCGCCTAACGCATTATCAACAGTTAGTCTACCAATTAAACATGGAATTGTAAAACTCCCTGGATCTTTTAGCTTTTGTGGTAGTCTATTTTGGAGAATTGCTGAGCATTTTGCGTTAAGTTCCACATGTGACAACTCGTCTAACTTCTGTTTGTTTGTCAGAAGCTCTTTTAAAAATTTTCTAGAATCTGGCATCTGCGAAAGAGCTTCAAGTAATGGTAAGTTAATATGTAATTTCTTTAAAAGTTTAAGAAACTTACCGAACTATTCTTCTGTGTCGTCTCTTCTTAATGCCTCAGGGTAAGGTACGCGAGGTTGGTACTCCTTGATTACCGGTTTTGGCTTGTCTTGTGTTACCTCAACTTTACCTTTTTCTACCTCGTTTCCTTGTGTTGGACTGGGTTCGTCTACTTCTTCGCTTTCTCGAGCTTTTATGACTTGGATTTGCTCCTTTGGGTTAATTTCAGTATTACTCGGTAGACACCCTTGCGGTCGTTCGGATAATAGCTTTGCAATTTGTCCAACTGACTGGGTAATTTCCCCGATTGCCTTTGTAAGTCCTCCAACTTGGTTCTCAATCATTTTGATCGATATTTGTTGGGTGTCGAGTGTTATCTCAATTTTTTGGAGACGGGCTTCTGTGGATGCTATGAATTTGTTCAACGTCTCTTCAAGATTCGGCTTCTTTTTCTGTGGATAGGGCTGATTTTGGAAATTTTGAGGAGGTTGTTGTCTTTGATTTCCTTGATTTCCTTGTCCTCTCCACGAAAAATTTGGGTGGTTCCTCTAACCTGGATTATAATTATTACTATATGGGTTATTATTAGATCTGAAATTGTTACCTATATAGTTCATCTATTCGCTTTCGTGTCTGCTGGTTGGTAGGGGGTACTCAGGATTCGCCACAGTTCCACTTATGTCGCGATTGCATTCTTTGGATGTACTGCGAAGAACACAAACTATCAAGCTTTTTATTCATCAACTCTACGATTTGATAGCATGGTTCTCGTGTGTCGAGGTTGTAAACTTTACTGTTTTTGTTGGCCTTGTTCTTGTAACTTGCCACCGATAGTTATTCAAATGACATCTCTTCAATAAACTCGTAGGTTGCCTCGGAGTTCTATTATTCAAGGTTCCACCATGTGGTGAGTTGATTAGTTGCCTCGTTGAGGGTTCACCTGCTTTATTATAGAAAGTCTGGACTTGGAGCCACAAGGGTAAACCATGGTCCGGACACCTTCTCAAGAGATCCTTATATCTCTCCCATGCATTGTATAATGTCTCTAAATCCATCTGCACAAAAGAAGAGATATCATTACGTAATTTGGCCGTTTTGGCCGGTGGGAAATATTTTAATAAAAAATTTTCGGTCATTTGTTCCCATATAGTGATTGACCCTCGTGGTAACGAGTTTAACCATTGTTTAGCTTTATTCTTTAATGAAAAGGGAAATAACCGAAGTCATATGGCATCATCTGAAACGCCATTTATTTTGAAGGTATCACAGAACTCTAAAAAATTAGCTATATGAGTGTTTGGATCTTCGTCCTACAAACCATCAAATTGAACAACCTGTTGAATCATTTGTATAGTGTTAGGCTTTAATTCAAAATTATTAGCAGCTATAGCAGGCCTAACAATACTAGATTCGGCTCTTGTTAAATGAGGTTTAGCATAATCAAACATAGTACGAGGAGCATTATTTTCTCCCACATCTTGTGGTGGTGGGTTACTTTCGTCCATCCCTTCAGTAGGATTGGATCTGTCTTCTCGCTCTCCTTCTTGGTAATTTAGGACTCCCCTAATATCTCTGCGATTTCTCCGAGCGGTAGCTTCAATATCACTGTCGTATACTAAAGGTCCTCTCGGGTTCCTTCTAGTCATAAACTAGAGGTACCTGCTAGGAAAAGAAAGAAAGAAAATTTAGCAAATTTAAAATTAAAACTAAAAATAAAAATAAATTGCGAAAAATAAAAATAATGGCTAAAGTAATAAAAATAGAGCTTTCTTAAAATTTTAGTTCCCTGGCAACGGCGCCAAAAACTTGATCGCTGTGAATCAGAGCTTTAAAATTTATAAAAAGAATGATCGAACCTGGAAACTAACTCGACAACGATTGAGGCAAGTGCACCTATCGAACAAATAGTATAGCTTAGGCAAGACCGGATTATCGAACCCAAAGGAACTAAAAGTACTAATACTAACTTTCTTTTTATTATCTAGCCTAAAAATAAAGAGAGATTGTTTATCTAATCTAAATTAATTAACTACTAAACTAAAGACTCTAAGACAAAGAAGAATGAATTTGGAAAATAACTTGGGAAAAACTCAGTTTATCTAGATGATACCCTAGGAAGAATCCACCTAGACTCCACTTGTTATCTAACACTGAACCATACGATTTATTCACTTAGTTTGATCCGTAAGACTCCCTAATGTATATTAAACCCTCTCTCGATGCGAATAACGTCTAACCCTAGGTTAATTAGTGGAACTCTCGTTCTCTTATAATAACCCCCTAGAATAGCAGTAAATCGATCTATGGATTCCCATATTAGGTTTCACCCTAATCCGTCAAAATCTCGTCACCCTGTCTCTAGGCGTGCGATCAACTTCGCTTAATTATGTTGGATCTACTCTCAGGCAGGGTCTATTCCTCCTCCACCTAAGCACATTAAATTTGGATTAAGCTCACATAATTAAGAACAAACTAAGTATTTATCATATAATTCAGAAAACAATAACAAGATTTATCATAGATTTCATCCCCTTCGGGTATCCGAAGGGTTCAATTCATAACAATAAAGGAAAACATCTCAAGAGAAAAGATAAAAAAAAACATAAGAAATCCCTAAAACCCCTTGAAGGATTTGAAGAGGAGATCCTCTGTCTTGAGTATAATTTCGCTTCTTGAGATGGATCAAGCTGGCTATCCACGAGTGGATCCCCACAAATCGCCTTCTACGGCCTAGCACGACGCCCTACAGGCGATGGCTTAGGCTCCTCTTCTTAGGTCATACTTAGGGTGTATTTATAGGCTTTTGAAATACGTTTCTTTCTCCCTAAGTATCCTTTCCCGAATGAAATTGCTCTTCTCCACGGCAGAGCCACAGCCATGGCGCACGCCCGTGTGAATCGTGGTCAGGCCGTGTTCGGATTTCTTTAATGAGACACGGCCGTGTGAGTCGGGGTTAGACCGTGTTCTAGATGATTGACTTGGCACGGCCGTGTGGGTCCAAGTCCAGGCCGTGTCGATTTCATGCTTTGGCCCATTTGTCCCATTTTAAGCCTGTTTCTCGTTCTTTTATCCTTGGGTGCTTTCTTGAGTATAAGACATGAAAAGAAAGGATTAAGAGCACCTTTTTACATAAAATAAGGGATAAATCATCCAAAAGCATACTAAATGTGGGCCTAGAATATGTTACTATTTCAGTTTATCAATACGGGAAGGGTTTAGATGATGCCATTGAATCTTGGGTTAGTAATTATATAGGTTGAACAATTGAACAATAGATAATAGATTACATAAATTAGGTGAAGTTAAAGTTCCAATATCTATAAAATTGACTAAGAAACTTACTAAATTTCATTTTTTTTAAGTTTAATAAAGTCTCTTAAATTTGCTTAGTTTAATTTTAGTATTAATTAAATTTTTTTCTTGATTTGAATTAGATAAAATTGAATAGTTGGTACTTAGCAGCTTAGAATTTGGTCATTGTGGGAATGATATCTTCTTATCACTTTATTACTTGATTTGACACATACACTTGCATTACAAATTTTGACATATCAATTATTCTAAGTGTATGTGAGTGAACTAAGTTTTGGTTGACCTTAACTGATTAAAAACATTACATATGTGATCATATTTGATTATTATGCTTGATTTTGCCATGTTAATATTTGTTGTATTCCATTTGTTAATGGCTATCATTATCAACTTGGCTAGCTCATTCAAAGGCAAGGTAAGTATGGTAATTTTCCATTTGAGTTTACTAAGAAATTACTTTTACGCACCATTGTTTCTATGCGTAGGTTTTTATTAGTGTTTTTGAAGCCTGAATCATCTATTAGATTACAACGCCACATCAGTGTATATGTACTAGAGGCTCTTAGTGGTATGTACTTAATGAGTCATTCATATTGCTTACATATATGTTAGTTTCATGTTACTATTTGTCTTGGTATTGGATGTCATTGATGGTTGTGTTTAAAAGGTTACTTTTATTGGCTTTATACCATGGTTGAATGATGAATTAATTGGATGTATAACACCTTACACTCGGCCAGATCACCAGACCCAATATGTGGGATGCCACATTCATTGCCGAAGCAACTACGATCTCATTTCAGAATTTAATATACGAATCATGCAAGCTATTATGTTTTAAAACATTTAAAAACATTATTTATTCAAATACGGGTTTTAAGTTACAAAATTTTTCAAGAATCACCGGTACAAATGAGGGACCAAAATGCAAATTTGGCTAAAACAAAACCTTGTCGCGACATTGAAAGTTGCATGCCACGGTAGTGAGGATAGTTAATTATTGATGTCACGACTCCACCTAGATATGTTGCAAATTTGAAAGCAGAAGCCTAATGTTGCAACTTCAACAAGGGAATGTGACAACCTTGATGATAGGAGCTTGATGTTGCGACCTCAGTAGGGGTGAATCATGACTATGTAAATAGAGGCTTAATGTCGTGACATCAATAGGGGATGTCACAACTATGAAGACAATGCCATCAATTTTTGCATCATTTTACACAACCTAAAAATCAACAATCCCTTTTATGGTCTAAATGACCCAAAATGCTCAACTCATCATATTATAATCATAGACATAAATGCCAAATTTCCATTCTTAACATATGAACATCTACTCATATATTATGTAACACCCCAAACCCGGCCTAGGCGTTATGGCCGGATTTAGCGTGTCACATCAAAAGGTAGTTGAAAAGCTAAGCGATTGTAAAGAATGTTGTGTCTCTTTTTGAAACTCCGAATTTCTTTTTTTGTTTGTAAAAGCAAGGTTCGCTTAATGTGTACTCTTAAAAAGATGTTATTATTTTAGAAAACTATGTTCGTTGTGAAAATCGATCTTGAATAGTTGCGGAAACGTGATATTTTGAAAACGGTTACTAATGTTTTAAGAAAACCCAGTGTTTAATCGTTTAACAATTTAATAATAGCCGAAAGGTAAGTTCAAAAGGAAAATAAAATCCAATGGCCTTATTACAAAATATTAATCCCAAAATAAATAACATAAAATAAAATAGAAACTGGATTTACTAAGTTTCGTGAGTAGTAACTCCGATGTATGGCCACCACCGAGTCCTCCGTAGCTCCAAATCCTCTAACATTGTGGATACCTGAAAGGTTAAGGGAAAGGAGGTGAGTTACGAGTGTGTAATCCCCTAAACGATCACTATCTGGGCCTGAGCCCTTACAGTATCAATCTGGGCCTAAGCCCTATAATCATGGTAATGCAAACAATAAAATGCAACCCAACCCGTACCAACCAATCATCACCTGTGGGGATCAAGTCAACCCACCCCGCCAAACACACCAATATTGCAGACAAGCTGCTAATCACGGTATTTGTGGCTGAGCCACCAAAATAATAGTATATATATGGCATAGCCACTAAAACAGTATGTGGCAGAGCCACCAGGCTACACTTCCTCTGATCATCAAACCCAACCCATGCAACATGATATAAATGCAATTTATCAAACGTATAAAAGTGTAAATAAAACCATGTACACAATATCCAACCATAATCGAGGGTATAACGGTCATTTTCACCCCTTTTGGGGTATTTCGGTAATTTTACCCATCGAGTGTATTTCGGTAATTCACCCATTAAGGGTATTTCGATAATTTACCCTCCAGGGGTATTTCGGTAATTTACTCATTTAACAGCCTTTCCGGAGGCCTATTGTCGCCTCGAGCAACATGGGACCCCTTTTGGGTCTCTACATGCAATTGGGCCAAAAATCCATTTTAGGCCCAAACAGGCCCACACGCTCGTGTGGCCCATTACGCATTGTTTCGGTCTCAGTTTTGCAGACTTCGCAATCGCATCTATCATTCGATAGTTTTCTATAAATTTTTTTCCCATGTGGGCCCGTTAGCCCACTGGGCCCATTTGGCCCGAATAAGCCCGTTACAGCCTCAGTTTCGCGAGAGTGCTCGTGACACTCTCAACGACCTACCTCCTTCATTCGTGTCTCGATTTACCACTACGAGCGCTCGCACGCTCGAGTGGCCACGGTTACCGATTTTTTGGCTTTTCGGCTTTTGGTCGATTCACAGAGCAATACATGCTTTCAACACATTGGTGTAAGATTACACACCTGATTACGTATAGTACTAAATAATCACGAACACCGTCACCTAAACCAAACATAACGCACAGTTAAATCTATTAACAAAAGAATTGGAAGATCTTTAATCTGAACACCTAACTATGAGATTTACTAACACTTGCCTTCAATAGAGCGATCAACCGTGATTTGCCTATCTAAACCGAATCCGACGCCCTTCCGCATCCAAAGGAAAGTCTGAATCGGCCCGACACCCTACGCCGCTTAAACTTGGGAGCAGGTGCTACGAGTCCATTTCCATTAGGCACTCTTCCTGATCCCCCCTCAGATTGGCTATTACTTGCCTCCATGAAGAGCTCTTGATTGGCTAAGCCCACAGATTTGGCAAAGACAGATTTTTTGAACAAACAGAAGTTGAACACGTACGGCCCTCAGCGATGATAATAAACTAGAAATCAAAGGGAGAGATTAGTTTCGGCTTAACCAAAAAGAGAACAAAAGATGAAGTGTTGGGGAGGATAGATTCGGCTAAGGACAACAAGGAGTCAATGCTAAGAGTTTCGGCTTTAGCTACTTACCAAACAAACTTTCAAAATTCGAAGGCTAAAAGAATGGTGGGGAGAGTATGCTTAAACTCCAACAGATTCGGCTCACACCAAAGGAGAATAAGAGAGATTCGAGATAGAAGAGAGTGAGAAGGTTCGGCCTAGTCCAATAAAAGTCAAAGTGAGAGTCTCAACTTTAGTAGAGAGAAAAGAGAGACAAGAAATAAAGTAGAGAAAGAAAACAACCATTACCTTAGACTAGAGATGAGTCGAATGGGAAGAAGAGATTTAGCAACCAAGCGAAGAAACTAGGGATCAATGATGGAACAATTCGGCACTTAGCAGCAAAACAAAAGGTCCAATTTTGGCTATGGGGTTAGACCGAAGTGAAAAATCCAATGATGAGAAAGAAAAGAGATAAGTCAATTGAAGACTAGAAGAAAAAGGGGTAGAGATTTCGGCTATGGAGTAAAAAAATAACAAATAGAAGAAGATGGAAGTGTGAGTTTCGGCCAAGAAGTGCTTAGGTGACAAGCAAAGGAAATAAAGTATGAAAATAAAGCGAAAGAGAGGAAAGAGGAGGCTGACAAATTCGGCAAAAGCAAAATGAAGAAAAGAACCCGGAATGCTACAGTCAAAACGCAAAAGCAACACTCTCCAAATTGAACTTGAGCAAAAACGGCACTCCCTCCCTCTCTCAAAAACTGAATATGCACTCACAAGAGACCAACTTGACCGAAATTCCCCTCTTCCACTTCCCCACATTCGGCCAACTCTACCCACACCCACCACTTCCACGATTTCCTCCCCAAATTCCTCCTACAATTTCTCTCCTTCACTCATTTGAAAGATTTGACCAAGTCTCCAACTCCTATAGCAGAGTTTGATCCCAACTCTGCTTCTTCCTCTCCCAACGCACAAAACAAAAACCACAAATTGTAGCTTGCGAGATTCGAACTCCCCTCCTCCATGCTTCCCTTGTGACGCCACACCACCTTGCCACTTACTCACTTGTGTTAGCAAACACACTCAATTAAACTTAAGTCCTGCTTCTGTTAACCCTCTTCACTAAAGAGCCAAAAATCAAAATTTTTCCTATGGCCTAACTTGAACCCGGGACTTCATAGTACCCTCTAAACACTCCAAAATCACACACCTAATGGGTCCAACCTGCATTATTGGCGTTCTCTTGTTCTCAAAAATTTTAAACGCTTCTACGCCCAAGGCCTAGTGGGCCCAATTCTACTAGACCCAAATTCGGGGTGTTACATATTATCACAAGTATATTCACCTATTAATTTACTTGGCAAGCAAGAATTAACTCATTCATAAGCTTAATATGATCAATGGGCAAGCAAATCATTAATTCACTAGATTACTACATATACATACCACCAACATAAATGGTATCAAATTCAAAATGTAAGTATTTCCTACCATATGGACCAAAACTTCAATATGAACCCTAAGGCCAACTCAATACATTAGGTACATGTCATTTTCGATAAACATAAAAAAATTATACAAACCTGCTGAGTCGAGAGTTGAATTCTGGATGTTGTCGATCACCTTGAGGATTTAAGATCTACTATACCTGCGGAAAAAAATAAACAATTGTAAGCTGAGCAATAGGGCTTAGTAGTGCTAACATGATTTAAAACAATTGTCATATAGAAGCAATATACCAAATATAACTAATATGTAATTTATAACTACTTAGAATACAACGACCATTCTTGCCTCATGTTGTAAAATTTGTGTTTTCATACATGTTGTAACAAACTACTTATTACCATTTGTATTCATTTAACATAACTTCTCAATCACATGAATCACATAGTATCCCATAGAAATATATTCATCTTCTCATTTCATAATTGAATCTATTGATTCATTTTATATCAATATCGGTTCATAGGGCTCGTACTAATTGAATCACAAAGTCTTTCTCATTCCATCTTTTATCACTTTAACATCAAGATACCATTACATAATGCAATGTTCAATATCAATAAAAAAAATACATATTTTCATAATCCATATTAATCAGACACAGACTCAAGACGGATATATGGATCGTCCAACCATCACACCAATATATCTGGCACCTAGTGCCTCATTGGTACGTCTGAAATATATATGCACTCCACGCCTCATCAATATAAATCGAAGTGTATAAATGTACCTAGCACCTCATCAGAACGTCCGAAGTATAATATTCATTGTTCATCTCCTCAACATAACCTAAAGTATAATCCCATAGTCTAATCCCATGGCATGCCAACTATACCCGACTCTACACGATACTATTAATAGAGTATCCAATTTTTCAAATATATATATACAATTCACATATCATAATGTAATACATACCAATTCACATTATGCTCAAATCAATTAATGCTATTTCATATCATCATAAGTATACCATCACATTTCCACAAGTTACCAACTATTTCATACTTACCTTGTCAAAAGACAAGTATTTTACCTTAAGTATAGCTAATTGCACCAATCCATATATGTAATTCAATTTAAATCGTGAAAGCACAAACCAGGATAGTTACTCATCTACGACTTTCGCATTTCCTTTATCATGAGACAATCCGACATTGCCTTTAAATACGTACAGTAATTCAATTATAGGAATAGTATCAGTTTCACATAAATACATGAAAACATAACAATTTAACATACTATGCATTTTATTCATTTTAGTCCCTATATCTGAATTGCTCATATTTTTCGATATTTACTGTTAAATCAAAATCAAATTTCATATTCTTTCATTAGGGACTTTGTACTTCTAATCTATAGCATAATTTCTCAAAAACTTTCAATTTATTCAATTCAATTCCTAATCTCAAAAATAACTAAACTTTTAATTCTAGCTAATTTAACTATATTCTAATACAATCTTAGCAAATTCTAAGCATAATAATTACATACCTATCATTTCAAAGCTTGAATTTAACAAAACTCTTTCATGGTAACATAATACACACTTGATAATTTGATAATCTACTACATGGGTCTTCTAGCTTAAGTTAAAAAATACATAAAAATCTTCAAGAAATCACATGTTTACCTTGATCAGTTTTGGATAGTAAAATAATGAAAACAAAGTAATTTCTTTCTTTTCTCTTGTGGCATGGACCACACAAGCATAGGAGAAAAATGATGGTTTTATTCTCTCTCCCACTAATAGTTATATATACTTAGTTTAGCAATGTGATTAACATAATCATGTTTAGCTTATTAGTTTAAGACTTTTATATATTATAATTATAATATGAATATTTAAGTGGATTTAGTCACTATCTTTCCACTATCTCATAAGGAAAAATGATTAAATAACCATTAAGTCTCTTGGTTAATTGTTAATTAGATCTTCAAGTTTTTTTTAAATTAAAATTAAATAGCGATTGCACTTTTACAATTTATTCCCTATACTTTAATTAATGATTTTATCGATTTAATTATTCGTCGTTCATTAATATATTTTTATATTAAATACAAAAGTCCTTCTATTCATAATTTCACTAATTTGATTTACTTAAATTGGATTTGGAAATCGCATTTTCCAACATCGGTCAAAATGGAATCGTTACAGGATGCATGCAAGCTAAATTCTCAATGTCCATTTGGATATGAGTTGGATTTATGATTTAATTTGTGAATGTTTTTTTTTTCTTTAGGATTTACCTTGATGATATGTTGGTGTATGTTTTGTCAATAAGTCTAGGTAGTTTTCAAGACTTCTCTTGGCGTGGCATGTGTTTGTAAGGTTGATTGAGCTTTGAGATGATTCTTTAAGTGTTTTAAACTTAAGATTTTGATCCCTTACTTCAAGTCTTAAAACATGACACTTAAGTATCGAGATTTACAAGTTAGTAGACTTAATTTTTGCTCAACCTCTGGTTTTGATACTTGGGGCTAAGTACCAATACTTGCATATTAATAGCTAAAAAGCAACATGAAAAGGGTCAAATCTTGATACCTAAAGACCAAGTATCAAGACTTGTTGCACTTGCATTGCACTAATTGATTTTTTTTTTTTTTTGTGAGTCGCTTTAATTCTAAGACTTCAAATTTTATTGAATAACAAATTATAAGTGTTAACTATATGTATTGATAACATCTTTTATTAAATACGGATCATAAATAGATAAGTAGTAATATAAATAAACTTCAACAAGAATCAAAGATAGAAGAATAATCCTGGTGAAAATCGAATGGATTTTACATTTGAAATTATTGTAAAGAAAAAAAAAACTTGCGGCAACAAAGGTTTAAAGAATCTTCAAAACTTGGGAAAAAATGATCAAGATATGAAATTAGGATAATAAATTCTAGATATAAACAAAGTAACAAGAATTGACTGAAAAGATGATATGGAATAATGGAACCGATTTGATGAGTTGTAGGAAGATGATGAGCGGATGGATTTTAATTAATAACTGCTCAAATAATTAATAAAAATGTTAAAATTTTAATTTTGGTCCATATTTTATATTGGAATTTAAAATTTACCTTTATATTTTATTTTTTCAACATAATTTGATGGGCAAATTACCAGAAAATGCCATTTTTTTTACAAAATTTACGGAAAAGGACATGTTTTCCAATTATTTACTGGAATGGGCCATTTCCTCGAAAACGCATCCACGTCAGCGCGATTTCAGGGGATACAACAGGAAAATGCGTCCCTGAGGGAGCGTTTTCTACCACATCAGCAGAAATCACGTCCTTGAGGGCGCGCTTTGCTGATGTGGCAAAAATGCTCCCTCAGGGACGCGTTTTTGCCCTTTTCCCCCGCTAGGGTTTTCAACTATTTTTAGGGTTATGGTATGGGTTTTTAGGGATTTAGGGTTTAAGGTTTAGGGTTTTAGGGTTTAGGGTTTAGGATTTAGGGTTTTTAGGGGAAAATTAATGAACTAGAGTTTAGGGTTAATTAATTAAAATAATTTTAGGTTTAGGGTTTTGGAAAAAATATATCAGCAATATAAAAATTATTTGTTTTTTTTACAGTATTCTCTGGCAAAATAATTTTGAGAAGACGTTTCTGAACAAATAGTGACCAAAACGCTTCAAGTAGGATGCACTGTCAGCAAGAGTACTGAAAAAAGCTCCCACGTGGACGCTCTTTTGTTACAGTAGTCTCTGGCAAAATAATTTTGAGAAGACGTTTCTGAACAAATAGTGACCAAAACGCTTCAAGCAGGATGTACTGTCAGCAAGAGTACTGAAAAAAGTTCCCACGTGAACGCTCTTTTGCTATAGTAGTCTCTGGCAAAATAATTTTGAGAAGACGTTTCTGAACAAATAGTGACCAAAACGCTTCAAGCAGGATGCACTGTCAGCAAGAGTACTAAAAAAAGCTCCCACGTGGACGCTCTTTTGCTACAGTAGTTCCTAATTGTCCTTAGACTATAAATGAGCCAAATTTCATTCTTAGGTTGCATAATAGAAATTGAGGCAAAAGTAAAATAGAAACTGAAGATGAGTGAACGTATAAGTGCTGTTATTTACTATGATGGTGAGGTTTGTGACACCGAAAATGGTGTTGTTTTTTTATCGAAGAACACAGCGCGACTAGTTTTTAACCAAAACATAGATTTGACAGAACTTCGCAAAAGAATTAGGTGTAAAATCTTCGGAACAACGCCAATGAAAGTTCAGTCTATTAAGTATTGATTTTGTGCTTCGGTTGATCCCGTGAGATATGACTCATTCGACATCAAAGGTCCTTGGAGCTTGGAGGCAATGGTGGAGACTCATCTTGCCAGTGGATCACCCTATCTTGATGTAACACCCCTAACCCATATCCATCACCGGATTAGGGTTACAAGGTATTACTGGACATAGCACAGATCAGGACAGACATTTACTATTTTTTTATTTTTATTTTTTTTCGTAATTCAATCACATCAATACACATACATTTTATATACAATAACAATATCACACAACTTATAAATCAAAACACATTCAAATATTTATTATACATATAGTTCACTTAAGCAACTAAAACCCAATTATGCTTCACTACTTAAAATTCATAAGCAAATCATGCTTTAAAATTTTAAGCATGTCAATATCAATTATTTATCCACATATTCGAAATAACTAATGTGCAACAAAGACATGTTACATGTACTTAATACATACAAGGTTCGAACTATATAACTTCAACAGTATTGGCATTTGCTTCCTGAATACATGTTCAAACATATATCCTTACATTTCATACATCGAACAAATGTCAATACAATTATCTCATAGAATAACTGTTAATCATATCTTTTTTTTATTATAAATTTCTGTACATGCACATATTAAAAACACAACAACCATATTATGTGGCCTACTTTTTATTTTGTTCTTATTCATATATGAGGCATTGATTAATATAATACAATGACCGAACATATTATATATAATTACTTAAGTCACAGAATAATGTACCATATTTAACCACAAATAATAGATTAATGATATACATAATCTACTAACATATTATATGCACATGCACTGTACGAAATATGTAATCACCATTACAATTATATTCGAATAATAATAATTTCTAAAAACCCTTTTTGCTTAATAGGATACCTACTTTTAGTAAATTTAATAAATCATAACATAAAGCTTAATGACCAAGATCATAAATAACATACACAATTATTTAACCTTTCAAATAACCAAAAACATGTATACTTTCCATATACAAGCTTGCATATATGTGTACACAATTGAGCCATTTTCGAATGTCCATATTTCATTATCACTACAAAGCTAGTCATTACATATTCGGTATTGTTTATACTCCAATCCATAGAATATTTATATAATGCTATAAACCAAATATCATGCTTATCATTTTAGGCCATCTCCTTAGCCTAATATACATATACAATTAAATTATCATTTCTAAACCAATTTACCCATTTAAAACATGCCATTTCAACTCAATAATAAAACCACAAATTTTAATTCAATACACACTTGAATATATAATCATTCTTTTACCCCATTAATAAGCCAAAATATAGATAGTCTCCAACCTTCATATGCATATTTCAATTCATATGTCATAACCCAAACTCACTTGAAAACCAAATCCAAACATACCACACATATTATATATATATAAAACACATAACCAAAATCACTTAAACTTAACATTATTTATCTTACTAAAATACACCAAACATACCTCATTTACCTCATTGCCGAAACACATGAATAAAACACCACCATATATATATATATATATATATATATATATACCATACCATGTGATTACTATCCATATAAGATTAAACCATGACCAAAATAAACTTAAGCCATAATTAAACCAAAACCGAACACAAGCAAGGAAATTAAGCCATTTTCGCATGGCTTTTATACATACACTTTCGAATTAAACTAACTCCAAAGCTAGCCTATACATGCCATAGTTTCAAAGAAATTTCAGCTTATAAAATACCGAAGTTAGTCGATAGTGTGATAGAATTTGCTGATGATTCCCGAGCTTGTAACTTGACTCCAAAATCTATAAAACAGAGGTAAGCAAGAACACACTCACAGTAAGCTATTTAAGCTTAGTAAGTCATAAGCAAACAATAATCATATGAACATTAACACTAAATCAATTAGCCAAGTCAATCCAAACTTTAATTAAATATACATATATCACACTCTCAAGTTTGTATGTTATCAAATATACATTAGCATTTAACATCATATAACTAAATGCTCAAATACTCATAAACACATATAATTATCACTTTTAAATATCACAACTATATCAATAGGACGAATCACTTATATTATCACAAATACATCAATAGGCCTAATCTCTTATATGTTCAAATAATGCTAACACATAATTCATATTTCACATAACTTTAAATCATCAATTCACATATACAATTTACCTTAATTTCATAACATAATATGAATACATACCTGAACCTTTTAATTCGATTTCACATTCGGTCTTTACTTCACATTGCTCATTGAACCGTTCGGAATTAAAAAGGATACGTGGATAATCGGAAAGCTCGTACAACGCCAACTTCCCAGACGTGGTCTTACATGTAATCACATATCGATGCCACTGTCCCAGATAGGGTCTTACACGAATCAAATACGATGCCAATGTCCCAGACATGGTCTTACACGTAAACACAAGTCGTTGCCAACGTCCCAGACGTGGTCTTACACGAAAACACATATCGGAATCCTATGTCATGACATATGTATCCTAACTATTCCTAGGGTTCGTACGGGACTTTCGAACAACGTATCTCGATCGAATCAAACTCGTAACTTATCTTCCAAGCTTAATCAAAATTGGTCAATGCACATATATATTCTTAAAATTTTAATTCAACACATAACAAACATAGATTTTCAATTTAACAACATTTATATGCTTATAGACTTACCTCGAATGTCGTCAAACGGTTTAATCGACTATTCATCTACTTTCGATTTCCCTCGATCAAATTTCGTTTTCTTCCGTTCTTGATCTAAATAAATTCAAATTTAACTAATTTAACCACATATTCATTCAATTTAATCCAAAAACACATAAATGGGAAAATTACCATATTGCCCCTGACATTTTACACTTTTTGCAATTTAGTCCCTATTGCATAAAACACAAAATACACAAAATTTGCATATACTATGCTTAGGTTCAATATTCACTAGCTCCATACAAGTCCACATATTTCATTTTTTTCACAATTTAGTCCAAATTACTCAAATTCATAAAAAATTCAAAGACAAAACATATTAATCTAACACATATTTCATAATTCATCATCAAACATCATAAAACTCATAAACTCATCAATGTTAAAACACGAAATCATCATCAAATTCAAAAATTAAGACATGGGCTTTGAAGATAACTTATCAATGATCTCAAAAACGTAAAAATTATCAAAAACAGAACAATTAACATACCTTAATTGAAGAAACACAAGGCCGAACCCTAGCTTGTTTTTCTTATTTCTTTTTCTTTTCTTTGTTTCGATCACAAAAAGGATGAGAGAATGGCTTTTAAATTATGTTTTGTTTTATTATACTAACCTTATATTATAATATATATTATTTTAACCTTTATAAATAATATAAAAAAAACTATATATTATAAACATAATGCCAATGCCGTCCACTATCTTTATTAATGGCAAAATTGCAACATAAATCCCTTATGTTAAAAAGACAACAATAATTAGGCACTTTCACAACTAACGATCAAATTTTCATTTTACGCGATTAAATCCTTTTATTTAATCAGACACTCAAACAACAAAATTAAAACACGAAAATTTAACACTAGCAAATTCACACATAATAAACACTGAAAATAATTTTAAAATATTTTTCAGACTCAGATTTGTGGTCCCGAAACCACTATTCCGATTAGGGTCAAAATTAGGCTGTTACACTTGAGGTATATGTACAATTTTCATCACCAAGTAATCTTCCTTCGACTTCAACATCTACTACTGTTCGAGGGGAATACATGACCCCAAGCCGACACTCTGTTAGTGGGAGGCAGAATACGGAAACGCCCGTGTTTGGTGGTAGTATGGAAAACACAACCCCTGCACGACACTCGGTTGGTGGATGGGACATGCATATCCTTCCTTCGACATTCGATGCTAGAAATATGTATTGGGGAACGTCATCAACTTCTAGTGGTTGGCAATCTACATATGATTGGGGACGCTATAAAATTTGTTTAAGAAGGGATAATGTACTCCCCACGACATCCACCGGCGAGGGGACCTCGTTCGTTGCAGATGATGGTGGGTCGGATGATGAGTTCGATGTGGATCCACCTCGAGAGCCCCGCCCTAATGGTGCAGAAGTTGCATTATTTTCAGAACTGGAGCCTGTTCCAACCATACCTGAAGATGTTGAAGGGGGTTCAGATGAAGAAGAAGAAGATCCGCGATTCAGGGCGTACTCACCTCCAGCCCACATGCATAATGTCGATCTATCTCAAGAAGATGCATTGGAGTTTCCTGAACTACCACACAGAAGGCGTGACCATACAAGTTCGTCGTTGGATTCGGGTGAATTAGAAGTTGGTAAAGAGTTTTCCAACAAGGAT
Organism: Gossypium sturtianum; assembly: GCA_025698515.1. Classification (NCBI taxonomy): domain Eukaryota; kingdom Viridiplantae; phylum Streptophyta; class Magnoliopsida; order Malvales; family Malvaceae; genus Gossypium; species Gossypium sturtianum. Next base: position 30,320,100 of record CM046943.1, on the reverse strand, counting down.
AGTTTTCTTGGTGCATTGAAATAATATAGCATCAAGAACGGGGTTAACTACAACGTGGTTAAATCCAAACTCGATAAGTACGAGGCCAAGTGTGCAGTGCAAGAAAGTACATGTTCATGGAAAATCATGGCCTCGTTGAGAAAAAGGACAGGCTTGTGGGAGATTAAAAAGTACAAAGGTCCACATACATGTCTTGCCGGTACAGTATCACTAGGTGTTCAAGGTTTTTGAATAATACTGATATTACGTAATGTTGCATTATTTAACGTACTTCGTTGACAGGTTTTTCACAAGATCATTCCAAGATGGATTCAGATATGTTGGCTAACTTAATAATACCGACGGTAAAGGCGGATCCCAAGACTTCAGTGCCGTCCTTAATTGCCAATATTCGTAGCCAATTGGGGTACACGCCCTCTTACCGGAAGACTTGGATAGCTAAGCAGAAGGCATTGGAAATGTTGCATGGTCGGTGGGACGCTTCATATAATGAAGTGTGGCAGTGATGTCATGTAACATCCTGAAATTCAGGAATTTATGTTTTACATTATATCATGCGATAGGCTAGTCAATAGTGTTAGTTGTGTATGTTTAGGGACCCTAAGAAGGCTATGGGTTGAGTTGGGCCTTAGTAAATTTTTTTTGTGTTTAAGCACTTTAAGGAGAGAAGGTAAGTGGCATCAAGACTGAAGGAAATAAATGTGTATTTTGCTAGCACAAGTGGAGCACATGGTGGAGTGGGGTGGCGTCAAGTGGAGAGCATTGAGGGAAGGGGTTCGAAACCCATCTTTTGCAACTTTTGGGACTTAATTTTTGAGCTTCTCAAGTGTTGTATGGTAAGTTTCGGCCATGGCATCAAAGAAGGAAAGGAAGACTTTTCTAATGTTGAAAAGAAGGCTAAGAAAATATGGTAAGGAGGAAAGCAAGGGAAAAAGAAGAAAAGAAATAAAGGAAAGGGATAAGGTGGGGGAACATGTTAGCCGAATCTTAGGGAGGTGTTTTGGAAAGAAATTTTGGGTCAACCTTAATCTTTTTGGTGCTTAGGATACACGGTTTTGTTGAGAGAAAAAGAGGAGCCGAATTTTCCCAGCCTATTTGCAAGTTTGTGCATGAAAGGCCTATTTTCTCTTTTGAACATTTTTGGTACTCTTTTCCAATCTTTTTCCTTTGTTGCCAAAACACAAAATGATCAAAACACTCAAAGCATTTTGCTCACTTTTTCCTTTGTGTTAGCCGAATTATCTAACACTTCTTTTTCCATCTTTTCTTTTCTTTTTACCATTTCTTCAACCTTTCTACCTTTTTCCTAAATCGACATTACCATATGACCGAATCTTCTTTGTTCATTTCTCCCAATAGCTGAATCCTCTTAGTCACTATCTCGTCTCCATTCTTGCGTGTTGGACATTTCTCTTTGGTTGAATGGGTAAGGGGCTTCATTCTATTCTTATCTTTCTTCCTAGCCGAATGTGTGTTCATCACTATTCGGTTGTTCTACTTGTTTCTAAATCGAAATATCATTTTCTCTTACTCCCTCATATCTTGATCATCTTCTTTTCGTAGTGTTCTAGTGGGTGGCTGAATATCACATCCTTGCCGATTCATCTCTAGTCTTAAGTCAATCGGTGGAAGTTGGATCTATTATCATTAAGGTAAGGAGTTTCTTTATGGATCATTTCGATCTCTCAATACTTGGTTATTCCATTGAAATGGAATGATAGATTTGACTAATCGATTGTTATAGGGATTAAATCGCTCATTTTCTCTACTCGTTGGTTCTTCTAAGTAGGGGTAAGCGAATCCTATCCCTAAACAACAACTTTCTCTCATAGTAGTATTTTCTTGTGGGACTTTTTCAATGGAGGCAAGTGGTAACGATTTGAAAGGAAAAAGCGATAGGAGAACACAAAAGGAGTGGATTTGCAATTCCTACTCCTAAGTTCAAACGTAGGCGATGATCGGCGATTCGGGATTTCCCACCGGGTTATGGACCATCATCCGGTGAGAATAGACAAATCGTGGTCGTTCACGATACTAAGGGTAAGCGTTTCATTAGATCGTCGATTTAGATTAATAAAACCTTGTTTTTGGTTAATCGAGTGTAATGGTGATTTAGGTGTGAAGACGATCAAGAAGGTTTAGTCTTACTGTAATCAGTGTGTAATCTCACACCGAAATCCTTAGATTCGAGATTCAATATTATGTTGGAAAAGTAGATCGTTATTATTTACAGAGTTAAAAAAATTGTAATATGGTATAAATCGAGTAACTTACTTAAATTAATTTTTTTTTTTAAAGATCTGTCAAAACCGGTATTAAATTGCTAAATTACGAAAATGCCCCTATGGGTCGATTTACCAAAATGCCCCTATGGGCCAATTTGCTAAAATGCCTTAGTGGGCCGAATTATTAAAATGCTTTATTGGGTTGGATCACCAAAATTGTTCAATAGAATAATGGTTGTTATTTATATGTGAATACTTTATGTTATTATGTATGTTGCATTTTTTTTTACATTTTGCATGGGATGGGAAAATTGTATGAAGAGCAGTGTAGCCTGGTGGCATTGCCACAAATTGTATATTATTGTGCCTAAATTATGATTTCAGTGGTTTGACCACAAAAATAAAATGCTATAGCAGTTTGACTACAAATTTGGTGTGAGCAGCGGGGTGGGTTGACTTGATCCCCACAGGTGTGATTGGCTGGTCGGGGGTGTGATGGATGGATTGGGTTGGGTTGGGTTGCATACATTTACTTCATTTAATTATTGTTATGTAAATGGGCTTAGGCCCAAAATTATGCTATACGGGTTCAGGCCCAGTGGATGACGGTAAGGGGATTATACACTGAGTTCTAGTAACTCACCCCATTCTCTTAATCCTTGCAGGTAATGATCAGTAATGAGGACTTGGGCCCATGGATGACTCGGTGGAGGCCATACTTTGGAAATAATATTTTCGAACCTTAGTAAATTTCTTTTTCGCTTATTTCGTTACTTTTACTATTTTGGGTATAAAGTTGTAATAAGGCCTCTAGGATTTTTATTTCGGTTTTATGTTTGACGTATTTATTTTCCATGAATTGTTTTAAACGGGGATTTTCTAAAATCATAAACAACGGTTTTTCTTCAAATTTAACAACAAACGGATTTCATAATAAATATGTACAAATAATTTAACTTGGATTTTTCCTGCAAATTATCAATAATATTTTCAAAAGTCACGTTTTAAAAGATCATTAGTTTGATTATCGATTCTTCAATCAACCTCTAGATATTAGTAGTATTTTATCAATTAATTATAACCGAACTTGTTTTCTTAACTATAACCAAATAATGTCAACTTTAGTTCTTTATACGTTTTATTTATGTGACATAATAGATCCAATCATATCGCATGGGCCGAGTTTGGGGTGTTACATTTTATGGTATCAGAGCCGGTTGCAAAACTCAGCTGTGGTTTGAGTTCAAAAATGTTTTCTAAAACTGCTTGAAATTTGATTTATAAATACATGTTTTAGAAGAAGTATGGCACCATGGGTATCCGGCACCAAGTCAGTAAGTTTTGTTTTCATTTTATGATTATTGTGGTATGACTGTAGTAAGAAAACTTCACAAAATAGAGATACTCTAGAACTTTTAGCTTTAGGAGCTGAAACCATAGAGATTGAGACTTTAGGATATGTTTTGCGAAAACAAACTTTACTTCTTATACTCCATAAAATATTGTTTAATAAACACTGAATAAGCATATTGATTCATAAGACTCGTAATCAGATTAAATCGACGTTAGTAAACATGAGCGCTAGAGGACGTGGACGTGGTAGACGTGGACGAGGTAGAGGCCGAGGTGCTAGAGTTGTATCTGAGACATCGAGACATATCCCAGAAATGGACGCACCTGCGTCACCAGTGACTGAAGCTGGATCACATGACCGAATGAGAGAGGACGACGCTCTGTCCCAAGCGATGTTGCGAGTTCTGGAAAGGGTTGCTGGGGCAAGAATTGGGTCGGCATCTCGTGGGTCGATATCGGAGCGACTCAGATCGAATGGGGCTGAATTCTTTAGGGGTATTTCGGGTGTAGCCCCAAGTGTAGTGGAGTACTAGCTTGAGGCGGTAGAGCGGATTATGGACGATCTGGATTGCACTGGTGAGCGTAACCGAAAGGGGTTGTGTCATTATCGAGAGACGAGCGCGATCGGTGGTGGCTCACGTTGTTCGGGAAGGCACTCAGGCTGATCGTATTACCTGGGATTTCTTTAAGACAGCATTCCAGGGAAAATATGTCGGGGCTAGTTATATGGATGCCAGAAGAAAGGAATTCCTAAATCTGGTACAAGGAGGTAGGTCTGTGGCAGCTTACGAGGCGGAGTTTCTGCGTCTGAGTCGGTATGCCCGGGGTATAGTGCCGACTGATCATGAACGTTGTGTGTGTTTTGAGGATGGATTGCGTGATGAGTTGCAGGTACTGATAGCCCCACAGAAGGAAAGGAATTTTGCTACACTTGTGGAAAAAGCTAAGATAGCTGAGGAAGTTAAGCACTCGGAACGGTAAAATCGAGACAAGGATAGGGGCAGGAACAAGAGAGACTCTGGGTATTCAGGTCCTGCTAGAGGATTTCAGAAAAGGCCCAGGAATGAGGGGCCAGTTCAAGTGGGTGCTCTAGCTACTACCAATCAGTCACAGCCTTGCGTGGATTGTGGGAAACTTCACTCGGGTGAATACTGGAAGAGAACTGGTGGTTGTTTCAGATGTGGATCCAAGGACCATCGGTTTAGGGATTGCCCTCAAAGCCTGATCAAACTCAGCAGTTCATAATATTTGATTTGCGATCGGATCGGAGGCGCTCAGAGCTACTGAGAGGAGGCCGTGGGCCAGGTCGAGGTGGTAATGGTGTAGGACGAGGTCAAGGTGCACCGGGCAGAGGTACCGATAACAGGGGTAACACGGAGGCGAGACAGTCAGGGTTGGTCTATGCGGTCAGGCGTCGAGAGGATGGGGATGCACTGGACATCATAACTGGTACATTCTTCATATCTGATGTACCTTTTACCGCTTTGATAGACATTGGATCCACCCATTCGTATATTGCATGTGCTGTGCCTGGAACTCTAAATATTAAATCTCAGATTACTGCTAGAGAAACAACTGTAATTAGCCCTTTAGGACAGTCGGTGGTAGTAAATAAGATGTTTAGAGATGTGCCCTTAGAGGTTCAGGGGGTAGTATTTCTGGCGGATTTGATGGAACTACCGTTCGTGGAGTTCGATCTTATTTTGGGCATGGACTGGCTGGTTAAACATCGTGCGAACTTGGACTGTGCATCAAAGCAGATGGTACTAAGAACTTTGGAGGATAAGGAAGTGATGATGATAGGTGAAAGAAGAAATTATCTATCTAATGTGGTATCTGCTTTAAAGGCAGAAAGGTTGGTATGAAAGGGGTGTGGAGCGTTCATAGCCTTTATCAGTGCTTTGGATGCCAAAGAGTTGTCGGTAGAGAGTGTTAGAACAGTGAAAGAGTTTTCAAACGTCTTTCCCGAGGAGCTTCTAGGATTGCCTCTAGATCGGGAGGTAGAATTTGGTATTGAGCTGTTGCCAGGAACGGCTCTGGTGTCCATTGCTCCTTACAGAATGGCACCGAAGGAGCTCGTGGAACTTAAAGCTCAAATTCAGGAGTTGTTGGATCGTGGATTTATTCAACCAAGTGTGTCACCGTGGGGAGCACCGGTGTTATTCGTTAAGAAAAAGGATGGGTCGATGCGTATGTGCATCGATTATAGACAATTGAATAAGTTGACGATCAAGAATAAGTATCCGTTACCGAGGATCGATGATCTGTTCGATTAGCTGGGAGGAGCTTTAGTTTTCTCGAAGATAGACTTGAGATCAGGGTATCACCAGCTTAAGGTCAAGGAAGCGGATATTCACAAGACTGCATTTCGAACCCGATATGGGCATTACGAGTTCTTAGTGATGCCGTTTGGGTTGACTAATGCACCAGTTGCATTTATGGACATGATGAACCGAGTCTTCCAACCTTATCTAGACCGGTTTGTGGTTGTGTTCATAGATGACATCCTGGTGTACTCAAAGACTGAAGAAGAGCATGATTCGCATCTACGGGTAGTATTGCAGATTTTGAGGGAGAAGCAGTTGTATGCCAAATTCAGTAAGTGTGAATTTTGGTTGAAGGAGGTGACCTTTTTGGGGCATGTTGTGTCTGCCAAAGGAATTAGAGTTGATCCCCAGAAGGTCGAGGCTATGTTGGATTGGAAGCCACTGAAGTCAGTGGCAAAAATTCAGAGTTTTCTAGGTTTGGCTGGGTATTACAGGCGATTCGTTGAGGGGTTTTCGTTGATTGCTGCACCCCAACTAAGCTCATTGCGTAAAGGAGTACCGTTTGTGTGGTCGGATAAGCAAAGAGAGCTTTGAGAAACTGAAGAAGATTCTAATAGAAGCGCCAGTATTGATTCAACCTGAGGCTGGTAAAGAGTTTATTGTGTATTGTGGTGCGTCACACAATGGCTTAGGATGTGTGTTGATGCAAGGGGGAAAAGTGGTAGCTTATGCATCTCGTCAATTAAGGTCGCATGAGATAAACTATCCCACTCATGATTTGGAGTTAGCTGCAGTGGTATTTGCACTGAAGATTTGGCGACACTATCTGTACGGGGAGAAGTCGATTATCTACACGGATCATAAGAGTCTGAAGTACCTCCTTACCCAAAAGGAGTTGAACTTAAGACAGTGGAGGTGGATAGAATTGTTGAAGGATTATGACTTCTCAATCGAGTATCACCCAGGTAAAGCTAACATAGTGGCAGATGCGTTGAGTCGTAAGGTGATATCGGATTTGAGAGCGATGTTCGCTCATCTCAGCCTTTATGAAGATGGTAGTCTATTAGCCGAACTTCAAGTGAAGCCGGCATGGGTAAGCCAGATTAAGGAAAAATAGTTGTTAGATGAAAGGTTGGGTTCTCGACTTCAGCAAGTGGAAAGTGGTGAGATAGGGGATTTTGGATTAAATAGTGATGGAGTATTGTGTTTCCGTGGAAGAGTTTGTATGCCCAGGGATTCAGAATTGAGACAAATGATTCTGTGTGAGGTGCATAGTAGCCCATATGCTATGCAACCCGGAGGAAATAAGATGTACCGAGACCTCCGTGAGCAGTATTGGTGGCCAGGGTTTAAACGAGAGGTTACTGACTTCGTGAGCAAGTGCTTGACATGTCAGCAGGTGAAGGTGGAGCATCAACTGCCTTCAGAGTTATTGCAACCGGTGAAAATTCCACTATGAAAATGGGAAAGGATAACGATGGATTTTGTTAGTGGGTTACCCTTAACGCCTACTAAGAAAGATTCAGTATGGGTTATAGTGGATCGGTTAACAAAGATTGCTCATTTCCTACATGTTCGTACGGATTATTCGTTGTAGAAGTTAGCCAAGTTGTATGTAGCAGAAGTCGTGAGGTTACATGGGGTACCAGTGTCTATTATATCGGACAGGGATCCTAGGTTTACATCACAGTTTTGGAAGGCTTTACATGAAGCTTTGGGTATAAGATTAAATTTCAAAGACGGCATTTCATTGCAGCACGGATGGTCGATCGGAGAGAGTAATCCGATTCTAGAAGACATGTTAAAAGGTGTGTGATTGACTTGAGGGTAGTTGGGAAGATTTTCTCACTTGGCGAGTTTGCATACAACAACGGCTATCAATCCAAAGATCCCGATGGCACCTACGAGGCGTTGTATGGGCGTAGGTGTCGTACTTTTACTTGTTGGACCGAGTTGGGGAGCGGCAGTTATTGGGTCCCTGAGTTGATCTCAAGACGAAGAAAAAGTTAAGGTAATTTGGGCTCGGTTAAAAGAAGCTTGGACAGACAAAAATCGTGCGCGGATCCAAGCGTAAGGATATAGAGTTCTCGAGGAGATCTGTGTCTTTTGAAGGTCTCACCTTGGAAAAAGATTTTAAGATTTGGGCGAAAGGCAAGTTGAGCCCTAGATTCATCGGACCGCACTGCAGTCTTCAATCAAGCGTTGGACCAAAGTGGCTTATCAGCTTGAGTTACCTCCGGAATTAAGTCAGATACATAGCGTATTCCATGTCTCGATCTTAAGGCGTTATCGTTCGGATCCGTCTCATATTGTACCAGTGGAGGAAATTGAGATAAGACCTGACTTGTCCTTTGAAGAAGAGCCAGTGCAGATTTTAGATCGGGATATTAAGGTGCTGAGAAAGAAGTCAGTTCCGTTGGTCAAAGTATTATGGCGTAATCACGGGTCAGAGGAAGCTACATGGGAGCCAGAGAACACGATCCGACAGCAATATCCTCATCTCTTCTAATCAGGTAAATTTCGAGGCCAAAATTTCTTTAAGGGGGTAGAATTGTAACATCCTGAAATTCAGGAATTTATGTTTTACATTATATCATGCAATAGGCTAGTCAATAGTGTTAGTTGTGTATGTTTAGGGAACCTAAGAAGGCTATGGGTTGAGTTGGGCCATAGTAAAATTTTTTGTGTTTAAGCACTTTAAGGAGAGAAGGTAAGTGGCATCAAGACTTAAGGAAATAAATGTGTATTTTGCTAGCACAAGTGGAGCACATGGTGGAGTGGGGTGGCGTCAAGTGGAGAGCATTGAGGGAAGGGGTTCGAAACCCATCTATTGCAACTTTTGGGACTTAATTTTTGAGCTTCTCAAGTGTTGTATGGTAAGTGTCAGCAATGGCATCAAAGAAGGAAAGGAAGACTTTTCTAATGTTGGAAAGAAGACTAAGAAAATATGGTAAGGAGGAAAGCAAGGGAAAAAGAAGGAAAGAAATAAAGGAAAGGGATAAGGTGGGGGAACATGTTGGCCGAATCTTAGGGAGGTGTTTTGGAAAGAAATTTTGGGTCAACCTTAATCTTTTTGGTGCTTGGGATACACGGTTTTGTTGGGAGAAAAAGAGGAGCCGAATTTTCCTAGCCTATTTGCAAGTTTGTGCATGAAAGGCCTATTTTCTCTTTTCAACATTTTTGGTACTCTTTTCCAACCTTTTTCCTTTGTTGCCAAAACACAAAATGATCAAAACACTCAAAGCATTTTGCTCACTTTTTCCTTTGTGTTAGCCGAATTATCTAACACTTCTTTTTCCATATTTTCTTTTCTTTTTACCATTTCTTCAACCTTTCTACCTTTTTCCTAAATCGACATTACCATATGACCGAATCTTCTTTGTTCATTTCTCCCAATAGCCGAATCCTCTTAGTCACTATCTCGTCTCTATTCTTGCGTGTTGGACATTTCTCTTTGGTTGAACGGGTAAGGGGATTCATTCTATTCTTATCTTTCTTCCTAGCCGAATGTGTAACACCCTTAACCCGTATCCATTGCTGAATTAGGGTTATAAAGCATTACCAAACATAGCACAAGTCATAATAAATATTTACTACTCATATAGTCAAAACCGAATGTGTTGTGAGTAATGCATTATCAAAGTTTACTTAAACCATCTCGAGCATATCTTAGATCCATTAGCCAAATCCCATCTAAACATTTTTCATCAAATACAAAGGGTTCAATTCATGTGGTCTATAAAGATTCAATATTCGCACATGCACATGCTCACTTAAAAATTATTAAAGCAAGTTGTCAAATACTAAAACTAATCATACATATATATTTTAATATAGAATTTTATTTAACCGTGATCAAGATATACCAATTGCTCTCGCATCCACACAAAACATAGATCAAAACATCTAAATGAACATAATCGCACCCAAAAATACCAAATATGTTTTCCATAATTCGAACACCTAACTTGAACTTAATATACATGCACATATATATATACACCATAAGCGAATATGTCAACTTACCTAAAACTCAACTTATAAGATTTTAAAAGATACCACGTATCAAAACATATACATATTCCTGAGCATATAATGAACTCACATGACAACCATACTTTTAATCCAAGCATGACAAACACACATAACATGATTAAGAACATTCAAGCATTAGATCATTTAACATTATGATCTAGCCATTTTCATATGGCTTATATTTACAGCATCAAAACATCTTTTAGTTATTAAACTAGCCTATACATGCCTTAAGTTCAAAATCTAAACTTTAGAGGTACCAAAATAAGTCGATAGTGTGGATGACTTTATTGACGATCCCCCGAGCTCGTAGCTTGAAACCAAAATCTACAGAACAGATTAACAAAACACACAAAGTAAGCTAATTTAGCTTAGTAAGTCTTAAGCAATCATAACAATTCAATTTAACAATCTAACATCTTAAACCAATCATTTTATAACATTAATATAATTACACAACACAACTGAACCATCATGGCCGAATATTACCATCCTTACATAGCATTTTAATTATCACTTATCAAATCCAAAACATCACTATTTTACTTTAAGAATACAAACTCACCAAAAGCATATAATTCAATATGTTTCCATATACAACCAAAATAATAGTACATGTACAATTTAATCACATTTAATCGAATGTATGTGCATATATATATAATTCCACATGTTCGAATATATATATGTATATAATTTCACATATCCGAATGTACATGCATAAAATTTTACATAACCGAGTGTATACATGTATATATATATACATGTACATCTATTAAACAGTCTCATGTTTGCAAGTAAACATTATCGATCCAAATAACATTTTATTCACATATTCAAGAAGCCAAAAATACAAGCACATTCATCTATCAACTTACTTACTCAACCACATCACATAAACATACACATATGTAAATACATACCTTGTGGCCGAATATAATTTAATTCATTTTAATAAGCCGTAGCTTGCTCAATTTTCCACCATAACTAAATCATTTCATAGGCATAAGCTTGTAATTTAGATCACCGGTATAAAACCTGCTAGGCATAAGCTGAATTACACACCTAAGACTAACTCGCTAGACCCAGAGGTCCGATATTCAATCACCTAAGCATTAAGCCCGCTAGCTAGGCATAAAGCCCGATATAATTCACCAGCACAAGGCTTGCTAGGCTCACAGCCTGAATAATAATACTTTAAACTGTCTCACACGAATCATTTCATATATCGAATCTTTTCTACATTTCAAACTCATTGTACGAACATTCAAATAACATATATTAATCGAATAACTTAAATAAATTCAATATTATACTTAGCCAAATTCGGCTATTCCATAATATGGTTACCATATTTCTAAAATCAACATATATTAGGTTACGTAAATAATTTACGATGTTTAGTTGCTTAGAGACTTACCTCGGATAACGTCGGACGACAAAAATCGACTATTCGATTATTTTCGCTTTTCCCCGATCCAAGTCTGTTTTCTTTTGTTCTTGATCTAAACATGTTCAAATTAAGCTCATTAAAATACATTTCTATTCAATTTAATCCTAAAACACATAAATGGGCAAATTACCATTTTGCCCCTAACATTTCACACTTTTACAAATTAGTCCTATTTGCACAAAACACAAAATACACAAAATTTGAATTAACTCCATAAGGGCCGAATGTACCTAGTACTTATACAAGTCCATGCATCTCATTTATTTCACATTTTAGTCCTTCAAAAATTTATTTTTGCAATTTAGTCCAATATACTCAATTTCATCAAAAATTCAAAGACAAAACTTGTTAATCTAACACATATATATCATAATTCATCCTCAAACAACATAAACAACAAACTATTCTCAATGGCTCAACTCAAAATATTCATCAAACTCAAAAATTAAAGCATGGGTCTTGTACATTTCATAGCAACGATCTCAAAAACGTAAAAATTATCAAAAACTAAACAAAGTACATACCCGAATTAAGCTTCCCTAATGCTGAAACCTTAAGCTTCAAAAATGGTGTTTTCTCATCTCACATTCGGCCAAGGAAAGAGATAATGCATGTTTTTTCTTTATTTTATGTTGTTTTATAATATTAACATATAATATAATATAAAAGTTAACTTATATTATAAATAAAACATATTAATAATCACATTAATATCAATGCCGTCCTCTAAGGTTCTAAATGGCTAATTTGCATCATGAGGCCACATACAAAAGAAGACAAATCAATTAAACCACTCAATTAAATAAAAGGTTACTTTTACCACTTATGCAATTTAGTCCTTTTTCATAAATCGAACACACAAACGGACAAATTAGCCTACGAAATTTTAACACATGCTCAAACATATATCATAGATGTCAAATATAATATTAAAATATTTTTCTAATTCGGATTCGTGGTCCCAAAACCACCGTTCTGATTAGGGTCAAAATCGGGCTGTTACAGAATGTGTGTTCATCACTATTCGATTGTTCTACTTGTTTCTAAACCGAAATATCATTTTCTCTTACTCCCTCATATCTTGATCATCTTCTTTTCTTAGTGTTCTAGTGGGTGGCTGAATATCACATCCTTGCCGATTCATCTCTAGTCTTAAGTCAATCGGTGGAAGTCAGATCTATTATCATTAAGGTAAGGAGTTTCTTTATGGATCATTTCGATCTCTCAATACTTGGTTATTCCGTTGAAACGGAATAATAGATTTGACTAATCAATTGTTATAGGGATTAAATCGTTCGTTTTCTCTACTCGTTGGTTCTTCGGAAGTAGGGGTAAGCCGAATCCTATCCCTAAACAATAACTTTTTCTCATAGTAGTATTTTACTGACCGGGACTTTTTCAATGGAGGCAAGTGGTAACGATTTGAAAGGAAAAGCGATAGGAGAACACAAAAGGAGTGGATTTGCAATTCCTACTCCTAAGTTCAAACGTAGGGTGGTATAGGCAGTTCGGGATTTCCCACCGGGTTGTGGACCATCATCCGGTGAGAATAGACAAATCGTGGTCGTTCACGATACTAAGGGTAAGCGTTTCATTAGATCGTCTGATTTAGATTAATAAAACCTTGTTTGTTGGTTAATTGAGTGTAATGGTGATTTAGGTGCCGACGATCAAGAAGGTTTAGTCCTTACCGTAATCAGGTGTGTAATCTCACACCGAAATCTGTAGATTCGAGATTCAATATTATGTTGGAAAAGTAGATCATTATTATTTACAGAGTTAAAAAAATCGTAATATGGCATAAATCGAGTAACTTGCTTAAATTAATATTATTTTTTAAAGATCTGTCAAAATCGGTATTAAATTGCTAAATTACAAAAATGCCCCTATGGGATGATTTACCAAAATGCCCCTATGGGCCGATTTGCTAGAATGCCTTAGTGGGTCGAATTATTAAATTGCTTTATTGGGCTGGATCACCAAAATTGTTCAATAGAATAATGGTTGTTATTTATATGTGAATACTTTATGTTATTATGTATGTTGCATTTTTTTTTACATTTTGCATGGGATGAGAAAATTGTATGAAGAGTAGTGTAGCCTGGTGGCATTGCCACAAATTGTATATTATTGTGCCTAAATTATGATTTCAGTGGTTTGGCCACAAAAATAAAATGCTATAGCAGTTTGACTGTAAATTTGGTGTGAGCGGCGGGGTGGGTTGACTTGATCCCCACAGGTGTGATTGGCTGGTCGGGGGTGTGATGGATGGATTGGGTTGGGTTGCATACATTTACTTCATTTAATTATTGTTATGTAAATGGGCTTAGGCCCAAAATTATGCTATACGGGTTCAGGCCTAGTGGATGACGGTAAGGGGATTATACACTGAGTTCTAGTAACTCACCCCATTCTCTTAATCCTTGCAGGTAATGATCAGTAATGAGGACTTGGGCCCATGGATGACTCGGTGGAGGGCATACTTTGGAAATAATATTTTCGAACCTTAGTAAATTTTTTTTCCGCTTATTTCATTACTTTTACTATTTTGGGTTTAAAGTTGTAATAAGGCCTCTGGGATTTTTATTTCGATTTTATGTTTGACGTATTTATTTTCTATGAATGGTTTTAAACGGGGATTTTCTAAAATCATAAACAACGGTTTTTTTCAAATTTAACAACAAACGGATTTCATAATAAATATGTACAAATAATTTAACTTGGATTTTTCCTGCAAATTATCAATAATATTTTCAAAAGTCACGATTTTAAAAGATCACTAGTTCGATTATCGATTCTTCAATCAACCTCTAGATAATAGTAGTATTTTATCGATTAATCATAACCGAACTTGTTTTCTTAACTATAACCAAATAATGTCAACTTTAGTTTTTTATACGTTTTCTTTATGTGACATACTAGATCCGGTCATATCGCATGGGCTGGGTTTGGGGTGTTACATGTCAGGTGCTGGAGAGATATGTCCCAGGCAGCATAATAGACCTTGAAACGAAACCCGCGTACTACAACGATCGATTGCTCCGTGGATGCCAAGTGTTCAAGCGTCTGTTCTGGACATTTAAGCAATGCCGAGACGCATTTCTATACTGCAAGACATTGGTACAAATTGACGGTACCTTTATGTATGGTAGATATACGCATCGGCTATTGCTAGCTGTGACACAGGATGGCAGTGGGAGAATCCTTCCAATTGCATTTGCAATAACACCGGGGGAGTCAGCTGATGACTGGGATTTCTTTCTATCTAGGTTAAGGAGGCATGTCTGCCCCCAACCTGATATATGCGTTATATCGGATCAGGGCCCTAGAATACTAGCCGCAATAGAGCGAGAGGGAAGCCTATGGCATCGCACACACCATCGATAGAGCGAGAGGGAAGCCTATGGCATCGCACACACCATCGATGTTGCCTAAGGCATGTTGCGTCCAACTACCACGGGCAACATCGATCTACTAGTGAACGACGGCAAGTGACCAACATGGGTATGTAATATCTATTAATATAATTTTGTTTGTAATATTCAATTTATTCTTAATTGAAGAGTGGTATGTAATATATTCGCTATCAACTTATATTGGCAAGGTACGAGATCAATAAGGACCGTTTTCACGAGATGTTGGCAAGTTTGCGCTCAGTTAACGAAGAAGGCGCAAACTACCTATGCAACATACCTTTCGAACAGTGGACACAAGCATACGACGGTGGCCTACGATATGGTCATATGACCTCAAACCTGGCTGAATGCATAAATTCTATTCTAAAAGGAACGTGTCATTTTCCGATAACATCGGTTGTGCGAGAGACATATTTTTGTTTAGTGGCATTATTTTCGAAGCGAAGAGCGAGTTATAAAGGCCAAATGCAGGGAGGCCATGTATGGTGCGCGAAGGTATTACGAGAAATTAACAAGACGAAGGCACGGGCCAACACCATGCATACAGTGTGTCACGATCGCGACAACCTATGGTTTCGTGTGACGGAGTTTGACAGACCGAACCAAGGTATTGTTGGCGGGCAATATCGTGTACACTTGAGAAATAGGACCGCGATTGTGGGATATTTGACGACCGTTATCCATGCGCTCATGTAATTGCGGCTTGTCAGAATCTCCGCCTGGATCCCATGAGCTATGTCGACGAAGTGTATAAAATAGAATACATGTACAACGTGTGGAGACACGTATTCCCACCAGTCCCAGATGAACGTAAGTGGCCGTCTGTATCGCTTGCACCGTTTAAGCTGTTACCGGATAGAGAATTGCGTTGCAAACCAAAGGGTCGACCTTGCTCGACTAGAATACGCAACAATATTGATATCCGAGAAACAGCCAACCAACGGAAGTTATGCAGATGGTGTAGGAACCCAGGCCATACATCTCGCTCATGTCCAAATCGGAATAGTTGATAGTCTCCTTATCATTTTTGTCTCTTGGTGGCTATGAAAATTCTTTTAATTTCTTGATGAAAATGGTGGACTTTTGTAGAAGGACTAAGTTGCAAAACAAAAAAAAAGTTATTCAGTTAATCTAAAATATCACCATCATCATTATTCTTCAAAATTATCTTTCTTGCTAAATGATTATTTTGCCCCTTACGATCCTTCAAAATTCCTACATTGTTTCAATATCCATCTTGATAAAATTACAAATTAACCCCTCATACTTTTCACTTATTCAATTTAGTCCTAAATAAAAAATAAAGGACCTTGAAAAATATATTAGAAAAAAGTCAACCGTTGTACTTGCAAATGGTGCTTTTATTGAGAAATGGAAACCCTCAGTTTCTGTCAGACTTTTGATAAAGTAAATTGTTAAAAATTTTCTTAAATAAACAATAATTAGAAATTTCCTTTACTAAATTTTAATATGACATTTAATAAAGTATTTTTAGTTAATAAATTTTATTTTTTAAAAAAATATAAAAATTAAATTACAATTAGGATATTAAAAACAACTTTTATTTTATAAAAAATAAAAAATAAAAATTACAATAAAAAAATAAAAAAAACAACTTTTATTTTTTAAAAACTATATAAATTAAATTACAATTGAAATATTAAAAACAACATTTATTTTATTAAATGAAACAATAAAAAATTACAATAAAAAATAAATGAAACAATATAAAAAAAAAGTTTATACAAATATATTAAAAATCAATGTTGGTGCCGGTCGGAATCGAGTGCCACATGGGGTGGTCGACATTTGATACGCTACTGGATTCCTTCTTGTTCTAGCATCCCGTGGGGTTGTGGTTGCTCGTGGGGATTCTGGTTCTCCCGGCAGGGTCAGTTGTGGGTGTTGGGAGGATGACCCACCTTGATAAAATATTGATCGCGAAGGTGTTTGCATCATCCATGGCGAGGTGTCTCAATCCCATACGGCGAAGGAGATTGGTAAAAGAAGAGCTCCCCGACGGCGGCTCGTGCGATCCCTCATGCAACGGCAGCCTATAGATCGGCTGGCCAGTCGGAGTAGTCGAGAACGGACTCGAACTGGGCCATGCATTCCAACCTGCCATTGGACTAGGAAAAGGAAACATATAAGGGTTAGGATACATCTAAGGGCTAGGATACGCACCTGGCATAACCGGAAAAGGCTGTGATATGGGTGTCGTCGGCTGAAGTGTTGGGCCCGGTGACTGTGTGGGCGTTGTTGATGGGCCCGGTGATTGTGTCGGCGCTGTTGATGGGCCCATCCCATCATCTCTTCTCCTTGGATTTAAAGGGCCCCGTCGTTCCCTTTGTGCACGAAGTTGACGTCGCCTCTCCTCTTCTGACAATAAATACGGCTTGCCATGGATCCTAAACCATGGCATGTATTCCAGCACGCACGCTAACTCAGGAACGATGATAGGTTCCCGAGTAGGTATATAATCATACTGGGTTTCCCACAATTCGATATACGCTGACCAAAATCTTGGCCAATCTGTATGCAACATCCGTAAGTCGACTTTGTGCTCATCATCGAGCACCTCAGGTGCCACGGGAATCGGTTGTCGGAATCCAAATTGACGCAGAACCCGATCTGACTGGTGCATCTCCACGGTGGCATAATTGACCAATGGCACCTTCACATGCCAAATGTTCAGATTTTGGAAGAACTCTTCCGGAATTACTGCCCGAATTGACAGGTCCTCGTATGGTGTCCATTCAAACTATATTAACATGATAAAAATATTAGTTGTATACTAAATACTAAATACTAACTACTAAATACTAAATACTAAATACAAAATACGAAATACGAAACGACTATTTTATTACGAAAATATATTTTATTTAATACTTACTTGTGCTTCCGACCGTTGCTCTAATAGAAGTAGATATCTTCAAGCGAGGTAGGTATTCCAACATAACTCATTGAATGGTTCCACCTAATTAAATAAATTTTTAGCATACAATTATATTTTAAATCTACGTAATAATTGTAAAATCTAATATTAAATTTACCTCGTTATGAGTGGGAATGTATATGGGTGGTCCACTTGAGGACGTAAAAATGGAAAGCGAAACTGTGCCCATGATTGCAGTAGTGATAGGCAACCTCCGATTTTCGCTTTATTTGGTCACGTCGCCCCGCACATCTCCCGATACAATTTTGCTAGCACGGCTGACCCCCAACTCAATTCACCAGCTGCTCTAAAATCAACGAGTTTTAATGACCATCTCGGATGAACGAGGTTTCGTGACAAGTCCCAAGCATCGATAGCCTCCAATCATCTCAAGAATGTATGCCCGAGCATACCGTATTCTTTTTATTTCGGTCGAATCATTATCCGGATCCGGGAATGTGTCTCGTAACCAGCCCATCTCGATCCGACCTCCGTAAATGTTATCCTGAATAGCACCCAAAAGCTCGTAGCATACGGCTCCCCAATCACCAGAAGTTACAGACCCGATGACTACGTACCCATCCACCGGCAATCCCAATTGCAAATGCACGTCTTCCAAAGTGATAGTACACTCTCTGCATGGAAGATGGAAAGTGTGCGTCTCGGGTCTCCACCTCTCTATCAACGCACTGATTAGCTTCGGGCTTGCACCCCCGGCCTATCATGGCCACGTGCTAAAAACCCACTTCCCGCAGGTAATTCTCGATCAACGGCGATGGCGGACCAGGCATATTGCGAATATAGCATTGCAACACCCGATCTATAGACTGTTTAAAAAATTATAAAATAAAAATTAATTAAATTTGCATAAACCTAAAAAATATTAAATAGTATTGAAAAATTAAAATTATAACTTACCATTGTCATTTGATCGACGAAGATGTGTTTATTGTCGAGACGAATTAATTCTACGGCCATTGCAAAAAAATTAAAAGAATTTGAACAGGGTTTTTTTGTAAATTTAACAAAAAAAATATTTCAAATTAAAGGACTATTGTGAAATTTGAGAGGAACTTTAAGGAATTTGAGAGAAATTTGAGAGGAATTTGAGAGAAAGTTGAGAGAAATTTGAGAGAAAATTGAGAGAAGGACCGTTGGAAGCGGGCAAAATGCGTCCCTGAGGGAGCGTTTTTGCCACATCAGCAAAGCGCGCCCTCAAGGACGCGATTTCTGCTGATGTGACAGAAATTGCTCCCTCAGGGACACGTTTTCCTGCTGCATCCCCTGAAATCGCGCTGACGTGGACGTGTTTTCATAATCAAATTACTCGGTGGTTTCGCACTTAGCCCACCATCAGTCTTTATTAGGGTGGTATCGCACATAGCCCACCAAATGATAAATAGACGATGGTATCGCACATAGCCCATCGTAATTAAATAACTAGGTGGTATCGCACATAGCCCACCATCAAGTGTTTATTACACGTTTATATGACTATTTCGTCATTCATACAATAATTATACAACAACTACCGCATTCAATCCACTTGAATCACACATGTTCTCAATCATGCCATGCAACAATCAACAACGACAATGTATGTATATAAAATGTATAGTTTACACATACACTTACCTCGGTGCAAAACGTGTCAACTAACGGTTTAATCCGTAACCTTGCCTTTTCCCCGGTCAAGGTTAATTCCGCGCTCTTCTTGATCAATAACAATAAAATTCATTCATTTAGATCATTCTATGATCATAATGCACCAAAATCTACACTTAGGCAAAAATGACCATTTTGCCATTGTATTATGGCAAAATTACGATTTTGCCCCTAGGCTCGTAAATCATTTTTTTTATCACATTTTCTCAATAAAAAAGCCTAGCTGAACATTTATTTCTCTTACAACAACTCACCATTCCATCTATTTCTTGCATTTATGACACAAATTAAATCTTTGCATTCAAGTCCTATTTAGGTGTTTTCATGCTAACACCTTTCACAAAAGTTGTTTCTCATCTCCCTAACATTTATTTTCTTCCATAAAAACTCAGCTAACAACTTAACTACTCTCATGGCAAGTCCCTAGACTTTCAACCATATCTCAAATTAGTCCCCTCATTAGCTAGCTTAAGCTTTGGGGACTCCAAAAAAAACACAAAAATCATCAATTAAAACCACCTAAATCACTTACTTGAATATGAATTGAGTGGCTGAAAGTTTGAACCCCCAAGAGCTCTATTTATTCTTCAATTTTCGGTGGAAAGAGATGAGTGAATAGTGAAAGATGATAGTTTTTCTTTTTACCATATTTTTATTCATCTTTTCTCACCTAATTTTGACTAAACATTAAATGCTCTTGTCTCCCCATACCACATGGCCGGCCATCACACTCCAAAGTGGCCTATTTGCACTTTAAAGACCTCTAATTTACATTCTATAGTCATTAGGTACTTCTACCTTGAAAATTAGAACTTTCGCACTTTATGCAATTTAGTCCTTTTTCAAAATTAAGCATGCAATCATTAAAATTAAAGTACCAAAATTTTCACATAGTCATATATTAATGCTATAACGCATAAAATAATATCAAAATAATTTTCCTCGACCTTGGTTTAGTGGTCTCGAAACCACTGTTTCGACTAGCCCCAAAATCGGGCTGTTACATTTCCTTTATCATGAGACGATCCGACATTTCCTTTAAATACGTACAGTAATTAAATTATAGGAATAGTATCAGTTTCACATAAATACATGAAAACATAACAATTTAACATACTATGCATTTTATTCATTTTAGTCCCTATATCTGAATTGCTCATATTTTTCGATATTTAGTGTTAAATCAAAATCAAATTTCATATTCTTTCATTAGGGACTTTGTACTTCTAATCTATAGCATAATTTCTCAAAAACTTTCAATTTATTCAATTCAATCCCTAATGTCAAAATTAACTAAACTTTTAATTCTATCTAATTTAACTATATTCTAATACAATCTTAGCAAATTCTAAGCTTAATGATTACATACCTATCATTTCAAAGCTTGAATTTAACAAAACTCTTTCATGGTAACATAATACACACTTGATAATTTGATAATCTACTACATGGGTCTTCTAGCTTAAGTTAAAAATACATAAAAATCTTCAAGAAATCACATGTTTACCTTGATCGCTTTTTGGATAGTAAAATAATGAAAACAAAGTAATTTCTTTCTTTTCTCTTGTGGCATGGACCACACAAGCATAGGAGAAAAATGATGGTTTTATTCTCTCTCCCACTAATAGTTATATATACTTAGTTTAGCAATGTGATTAACATAATCATGTTTAGCTTATTAGTTTAAGACTTTTATATATTATAATTATAATATGAATATTTAAGTGGATTTAGTCACTATCTTTCCACTATCTCATAAGGAAAAATGATTAAATAACCATTAAGTCTCTTGGTTAATTGTTAATTAGATCTTCAAGTTTTTTTTAAATTAAAATTAAATAGCGATTGCACTTTTACAATTTATTCCCTATACTTTAATTAATGATTTTATCGATTTAATTATTCGTCCGTTCATTAATATATTTTTATATTAAATACAAAAGTCCTTCTATTCATAATTTCACTAATTTGATTTACGAAATTGGATTTGGAAATCGCATTTTCCAACATCGGTCAAAATGGAATCGTTACAGGATGCATGCAAGCTAAATTCTCAATGTCCATTTGGATATGAGTTGGATTTATGATTTAATTTGTGAATGTTTTTTTTTTTTCTTTAGGATTTACCTTGATGATATGTTGGTGTATGTTTTGTCAATAAGTCTAGGTAGTTTTCAAGACTTCTACTGGCGTGGCATGTGTTTGTAAGGTTGATTGAGCTTTGAGATGATTCTTTAAGTGTTTTAAACTTAAGATTTTGATCCCTTACTTCAAGTCTTAAAACATGACACTTAAGTATCGAGATTTACAAGTTAGTAGACTTAATTTTTGCTCAACCTCTGGTTTTGATACTTGGGGGCTAAGTACCAATACTTGCATATTAATAGCTAAAAAGCAACATGAAAAGGGTCAAATCTTGATACCTAAAGACCAAGTATCAAGACTTGTTGCACTGCACTGCACTAATTGATTTTTTTTTTTTTTGTGAGTCGCTTTAATTCTAAGACTTCAAATTTTATTGATTAACAAATTATAAGTGTTAACTATATGTATTGATAACATCTTTTATTCGTACGGATCATAAATAGATAAGTAGTAATATAAATAAACTTCAACAAGAATCAAAGATAGAAGAATAATCCTGGTGAAAATCGAATGGATTTTACATTTGAAATTATTGTAAAGAAAAAAAAAACTTGCGGCAACAAAGGTTTAAAGAATCTTCAAAACTTGGGAAAAAATGATCAAGATATGAAATTAGGATAATAAATTCTAGATATAAACAAAGTAACAAGAATTGACTGAAAAGATGATATGGAATAATGGAACCGATTTGATGAGTTGTAGGAAGATGATGTGCGAATGGATTTTAATTAATAACTGCTCAAATAATTAATAAAAATGTTAAAATTTTAATTTTGGTCCATATTTTATATTGGAATTTAAAATTTACCTTTATATTTTATTTTTTTTTAATTTGATACCTTAATATTTACAATTTGATTAGTTATTTATATTAAAAAAAAAAGGGCTTAAGTGATTCTGCCTGTCTTTTGTTTTACCTATGTTAAAGTTTAGCATTTAGTTTATATTATAAATTTAATAAATAATTAAAATATAGTTATAATTAAAAAAATTGAATCTAACGAAAACGGGCAAAAGATTCTAGTTTTCATTAGTTTTAATCTTTCCTTAATATTGTAATTCAAATGAATTTATTTGATGAAACAAGATAAATTGTATACAGTTTAAGCATTTATACTAATTATAAAATTCTTAATGAAATTAGTGTCTTTAATTGAGAAAAAAAAAACAAGATTATATAAATAGTTTACTTTTACTTCTTTCCCGTGTGTGGCAATCTAATTTTACATTATTGTTGTCATGATTACATACCAATATTTTACATGAATCTGTACCAAAGTCACGTGTGTCATAGTTTCTAGTGTTATTAAATAAAATAATATCCATGACAATGCATATTGTTGTAAATAGAGTAAAAAAGTTGCGTGATCGACAGCGATGAACAAATTAAAAAACAGGATTTGTTTATTAAAATGGATAAGGGATTGACTTCCAGCTGGGGTCCAGCACACCCTGCCACTGTCTGTCCTGGGAAGAATCGCCTAGAAATAATAATTTAACTAAAAAATCAAAACTTGTGTAAAAATGGGGTTTTCCCTTTTGGAAAGTAAAAATGGTTTCTTGTTGTTTTTGAAGGTCAAACAAAACGTCTCTCTCAGATCCAAAATTCTCAACGCATCCGTGTTTTTTGGATTTCTAGATTTATAAAGAAAAATAGGATGTGAGAGAGAGGTTTAGGGGGTTTTCTTTAAATGGAAAGGATTTAATATTCTATCTTTATCTTTCCCATAATTTAGTGGGACCCCTTTACTCCAACCGTGGAAAGGAGATAATGTGCACAATTTGGGAGGGGGTGGGGATAGGGGGGATGGATGGGGTTGCCTTTAGGACATATGGCATCTGTAATGGCTCTTCATTGGTTACTTTGGTATATTTGGAATCGAGGAATTTGTGGGAAAAAACCATTTTCAAAGTTAGAAACTAAAAGCCCGATGAATGCAGTGACAACAAAAGAAACAGAAAAACCAAAACATACAAACAAACGAACAAAGCAAAAAAAACTTGGCACAGCCTGTTTCCATCTGCCCCCTTCTATGGTACTACCTTATATCATTGAAGGGTTTTAGCCTCTTTTCTTTACAATCTTCTATTCAGAAGAGAGAGAGCCTTCTTTTTTCTTTCTTTCTTTTTCTTTCTATTATTGTGTTGTAAAGGAGGAGGCTCTTTTGGAGGAGGTGGGGGACTTTTAGAAGATGATAAGATGGTGGATATATGCTTTGCAATTAGCGGAGCTGCTTGTTAGTTCTTTGGTGCATGTGCTATATGGGTTGTATATCTTTAGCACGGCCGTTGCTGGGGATCTTTCTCAGGCTTTAACTGATCGCTTTTTTATGCCTAATGCAAATATAGAGGTCAAAAGCGAGGATCCCAGTGGGACCAATGTTGATGATCTGCCTCCTATTGTATTGGTTCATGGCATTTTTGGATTTGGCAAAGGAGTATGCTTTTATTGATCTCTTCGTCATTCCTTCCCCCCCCCCCCCCCATAATATTCATTAATATGGGATTCTAGTTTTAAGCTAGATCTTTTATCTATTGATTGGCAGAAATTAGGAGGTTTTTCATATTTTGCTGGGGCAGAGAAGAAAGATGAGAGAGTTCTTGTGCCTGATTTGGGATCTCTTACCAGCATATACGATAGGTTGGCCTCTTATACCATGAATTCTTGCCATTTGGTTTTGCTTTTTTTGTGTTTTTCATATGGGATTTGATTGGTTTCAGGGCGCGTGAATTGTTCTATTATTTGAAAGGAGGACAGGTTGATTATGGTGAAGAACACAGCAAGGCTTATGGGCACTCGCAGTTTGGACGAATTTATGAACAAGGCAAGCATTAAGTTTCCCAGATTTTTATTTGACTACGATTGCTCTGTGTCTCTGTTTTAAATGGACGAAACTGCATTTGATTACTGTGATGCAGGGAATTACCCACAATGGGATGAAGATCACCCTATTCATTTTGTTGGCCATTCGGCTGGTGCACAGGTCGTGCGTGTCTTGCAGCAGATGCTTGCTGATAAGGTATGTAAATTTCCCATTCATATGAAGAACAATCCTTCATCCACTTTATTCTACTCATTGTATGTTTTTCTCCCCAGAAATTCAAAGGATATGAGGATACCTCTGAGAACTGGGTTTTAAGCATAACATCCTTATCGGGGGCTTTCAATGGCACTACTAGAACTTATTTCGACGGCATGCAGTAGGTTCCCTTTACACCATCTTCTTTGGCTTCAAAGCTTTTAATCATTGGTAGTATTAAGTTGCAGGTGATAACACATGTTGGTTGGTGTGATTTTCAGGCCAGACGATGGGAAAACGATGAAACCTCTAAGTCTGCTTCAACTATGTCGGATTGGAGTTATAATTTATGATTGGTTAGATATCCCGTGGCTAAAGGATTATTACAATTTCGGGTTCGATCATTTCAACATGTCAAGGAAAAAATTGGGTGCTTGGGGTCTAGTTGAATGCCTGTTGGGGAATGCAGGGCCGTTTGCTACAGGAGATTGGATCCTTACTGATCTTACAATTCAAGGGTCAATGGGAATGAATAGCCATCTCCAAATCTTTCCCAATACATTCTATTTTAGCTACGCAACCAAGCGTACAACCAAGATCCTGGGCGTAACAGTCCCTTCCGGCATTCTTGGTATACACCCATTGCTTTTTATACGAGTACTACAGATGAGCCAATGGCGTCATCCCCCTGATGTTCCTCCCCCTTACAAAGGCTACAGGTGCGCTCTATACCACATTATATTGTTACATAAACATTTCTAAAAATTACAAGTTTTAACATTGATTTGAAATCATGGTTTTAAGATAACAATGATTATAGAGTAGTGGTGCCTTAAAGAAATGAGTACTTGCAGGGATGAGGATTGGCAGGAGAATGATGGAGCTCTGAACACAATATCAATGACTCATCCACGTCTCCCAATTGAGCACCCAAGCCGTTTGGTTGTCAATGATTCTGATTGCCTGCCTTTGCAGCCAGGCATATGGTTAGTATTATAATTATTCATTCCTATTCCATTATCAATCATTAACTTCCCATTATAATATGTTTCTTTTTTAACAACTTGCTTTCATTGGATAAAGTGGTTTCCACATGATGAGATAGGGTCTATATTCCATGCACGTGAACCAATTAGTGGTATTAAGTTAATAATACTATTTTATATTATTTAATGCAGGTATTACAAGATTGTAGAGGCAGATCACATATTGTTCATAGTGAATAGGGAAAGAGCAGGCGTCCAATTTGATCTGATATATGACAGCATATTTGAGCGTTGCAGAAAGCATGTGTTTAGAAAGACTCCACAAACATTACCCAATCAAGCTCCCTAAATAATAGTCTTAGCACCCTCTTATTTACTAATTCAATGTTTGCAGTTGGTAGAGAAAGTCCATCATAACCCCCGACCTTACTCCCCTACTGTCAATGTAAATTATTTCCTTCTCATTTCTGTTTTTCCTCTTACCACTTTCACTCCTTTGTAGTTTTACGAGGGACATCACAAGATGTAGTTTATGTATCACTCTTGTTTTCTTAGATGTATTTTGGAAGACATTCATTCTCCTTTTATGTTTTTTTCCTTACACTTTTATTCATTTTTAGAATTTAACGCTCTTGACCTATGAAAATGTGGGCAACTTCTAGAATATGATAAGATTATGGGTGAGAAGAATTATATAACAATTTATTAAAAATTGATATAAAACATAAAATGTTATTTTAGTTAAAACGGTAAAATTGAGACACTTATTATAATGTTTTGTGTCCAAATATCATAACCATTTATTATAAAAAACATTAAAAAGTACTAAATTCCTTCAAAATAATATTTATTTTTATAAAATGAAGGGTATTTGGTAATTTTCTAATATTGTTGAGATTCAGTTGATGGGTGACAGATAGTCTCTTATTAGTTGAATGAAATGGATCAATTTAACCCTTATACTATTAAAAAGAATCAAATAATGTTAAATTTCAAATAAGTTAACATTTATTGTTTAAAAGGGTTATATTTTGAAAGCTTTTTATGATTCTACATATGAAATATTTTGGTTGGAGTTGATTTGTAAATGAAAAAAATAACATTTTTCATATAATTTTGTAAACAGTAAATTTTAACTCTATTCTAATTTTGTTTCTTTTAATAGTATATGGATTAAATTGATTTATTTAATAATAAAAGGACTAATCACTACAGCAGAATAGGTTTTCAGCGGCGCTTTTAGCGGCGCTAAGATAAAAAATGCACTTTTAGCGGCGTTTTCTATAAAAGCGCCGCTAAAGACGCGCCGCTAAAGACAAGGACCTTTAGCGGCGTTTTCTATAGCAGCGCCGCTAAAGACAAGGACCTTTAGCGGCGTTTTCTATACAAGCACCGCTAAAGACCATGACCTTTAGCGGCATTTCCTATACAAGCGCCGCTAAAGACCATGACCTTTAGCAGCGTTTCCTATACAAGCGCCGCTAAAAGTTGTGGTCTTTAGCGGCGTTTTCTATAAATGCACCGCTAAAGGTCGTGGTCTTTAGCGACGTCTTCTATAAAAGCGCCGCTAAAAGTCATGATCTTTAGCAGCGTTTTTTCAAATAAACGCCGCAAATTTTAGCGGCGTTGTCTATATCGGCGTTTTTGCGGCGCTTGAAGGAAAAAAAAAAGCGCCGCAAAAAGTCTGTTTTCCTGTAGTGAATTTAATCTGGTCCTTACAATAGAAGGACTTCTCAAGTGCTTTTACCTTTGTTAATATATAGTATAGATACTCTTAAGTTAGATACTTACGAGTTTTATTAAGTCCGGTTAATTACATGATTTGCACTCTTTTACTTAAAATTTTAATGTTAAGTTTAAGAAATTTCCATTAACATCCCTCCTTTATTTTGTTTATCAATTTATACACGAGATTAACACTGTCAAATGATGAAATGTGTCCAAATTTATGCATATTGAATAAATCAAAATGACACCAGCATTGTATGTATACCATTTTTATTGCATGTTTTGAACACGTTACTCATTTGACTAACAATGCTAGTCTACAGAATGAAATCGAAATTTTGATTATAATTTGGGTACCAAATGCAAAATTAACCCTTTTAACTTATAACCATTAGGATTACTTATTGGAAACCATAGCATATAATGTTCACTTCAGCTAATTCTTGGCGCCGGGAAAATCCAAAGCTTCGAAGTTCTTTGAATATATTGGAAAGTGTTGAGTATGACTCCTATTTCAGTCAAATTTAAGAAATAATCTTTCAGTTAAACTCTGTTTATTTGTTTCAATCAAACTCTGATTAGTCTAGATTGTTTTATTATTATTTGACCTATGAATTTAGCCTATAAATAGGCTCTTTTACGACCTTAGAAAATACATCCATTAGATATTAGAACTCATAACACATTTAGAGATTTTTTTTTGTGTTTACGTTTTGAGGGTTCTTTGTTTTCGGGTTTTCGGGGTTTAGTTTTTATCTCCATCTTTTGTACTCTTTGTTCTTTTGCCATTATAGAAAAATTATTTTTGCACGTGGTTTTTTATCCTATTTGGAGGGGTTTTTCCCCGTTAAATTTGTGTGTTCAATTTTTCAATTTATTCCGCTATTTTTTTTACTTATTGCTTAATCAGGTCGATCCCAACAGAAAGTCTGGACTACTTTGTACCATATTTTATCTTCTGAAAAACTAGTTTGTGACTTGTATCACGCACAAATTATAATTTTTTGGCAAAAAAAAAATAATTTTACTTATTTCTATAAATATATAGAATAATTTTATATAGATAATCAATGTGATTTTATTTTAAGAAAAATAAAATAATTTTATATAAAGTATTTAAGTATATCTTTTTTTTCTTATGTTTAAACCAAGAAACTTGACAATAAACATCTCCTCTTGCAAGACATTTATCTACAAGTCTCTCGATTTAGGCATAAAAGTATCTATGGTCACTTGTAAATATTCTGGGCTATAATCCTCTACTAATTGACATGCCTTAAGGTAACCTTTCGCCGTAAAAGTTCACCAATGTTCACTCTTATACTATCTTTTGAACCATTATAAAATGTTTGAAGTTGGAGCAAATCCCGAAGACTATGATATGGGCATTTCCTTTGGAACCTTTTGAAGCGCTCCCATGCCTTATATAAGGTATCTGTTGGGGATAAACTCGTGTAAGCAATAAACAAGAAAAATAATAAAGAAATTGAAAAGATCGAACACATAAATTTTACGTGAAAATCTTTTCCGAAGAGGATAAAAAACCACGAGTAAAGATAATTTCACCAAATCAGCAAAAACCAATAGTACAAAGATGGAGATGAAAATTAAACTCCGAAACTCAAAAATAAGAACTCTCAAAATTTAAACACAAAATTTCCTAAAAACTTGTAAAAGCTAATAATAATCTTAAAATAATATACACTAATCAGAATTCGACTGGGACAAATAATCAGAATTTGACTGGAAGAAGAAAATCGAGAAAATTGCATGACATGTCATGATGTCGTCACATCCCCTACCATGTCGTCATGACATCGTTTCTGCTTGTAACATCCTCAAAATTTTCGAAGTTCGGAACTGTGACAAATAAATGATAAATCAGTCAAAATTTGATAAAGCCAGAAAATAAGAATTATCAGCGTTATGAGACATTAAATACAAGTATTGAAGGCGACCGGAAAAATATGCATATTAAAAGAAATAAATCTGGGGTATTGACTAAATTATAAGAGAGTGAAAAGTATTGGGGCTAAAGTGAGAAAATTTAAAGTTAAAATGATTAAATGGAATTGAAGGAAAAAAGGAGGAGAGACTAGAGGAGGAAATTTACTAAAAGAAAAGATGAATCATCTATGGAATTGCAGAAAAGTGAAGGGGTAAAAATGGTAATTATTGGAGAAGATAATTATGGAGATTTAATGATTAAGGATTAAAATTGGTGGCAAAACATGATGGGAGGGTGAAAGTGTAAATAATTAATTTAAAAGATATTTTGATTTGATTTTTATATAGAAAAGTCTAGAGAAATTAGTCTAGAGAAATTGAGAGAAATGAAGGGAAAAGGGCTATAAATCAGCCATCACCCCATAGTTGTCACGTTACCCTCCATGCTATTAAATTAAGTTTTATTTTTCTTTTGATTTAGTCATTTTTACCATTTCTTAACCAATTTAGCTCCAACCTTCAAAATTTCTAAATAAGTAGTAGATGAAATTAATATAAAAGAGTACTAGCTACATCAATTCCATAAGATAAGCAACAATGGATGTCTTAGAGGAGAGAGAAAATAAGGGATTTTTAAAGAATACAAGCAATTGAAGTACGTACTTCAATGTTTCTATTTTATTTAATTTAAACCAAGTATAGAGTATACTAAATTGATCTAATTAATTGTGAATGTGCAAATAATATGTATGAATTTAAATTAGTACAATGAAGTAGTAGGAAAGTGATTAAATTATAAAGTGTACAAAAGTTTATGTGTGAGAAATAATGTTGTGTTAGAAAGTTTAAAATGAAATATTGAGTGTTAGTGAATTAGTTACAAAATGATTTTATAGTGAAATTATATTAGATGATAAATTCTCATGATGGTAAGGATTAAATCGTAAAAGTTGTGAAATTTATAATTAAAATAAGAGAAGTTATTTTAAAGTTATATGTTGATGATAAGTGAGATATAAGGATTAAATTGAATGAAAAATTAAAAGTATAATGGTTATGTGTGACTAAATGAAAATTAATGCAAAGAAACTTGAAAAAGTAAATATTAGCACCAAACAGTTTTGGACAGCAATAATGGTTTCACTTTAAAAATTCGCCAAAAATTGTTTCAAATTAGAGGTTAAATCAAATATGGAATTAAAGATTATTGAGTCTAGTTTCACATAAAAGAAACAGCAAAAGTAACGGAATTGTAGATTGTGAGATATAATAATTTATGTGACACAAGGTCAGAATGATTTCAAGTTTCCCTATTCTAATTTTGAAAAATCATTATAAATTGTAAAAAAATGTTTAGAAGATGAAATTTATATGGATAAAATCTTAATGAGTCTAATTTGAAGGGAAACAGACAGTATCTTAATACAAGGCTTGTACTGAAAGATAATAGATTTTTAGTGAAGAAGGGTTAGTGTTGTCTAGCGGTAGAACATGGGAAGATTTAAAGAATAAATTGTATTAATTGGCTTAAATAAAAATTTAGAAAATTTTATGGTTGAAGCTTCATCAAGTATAGTTTCAAGATCAAAAGGCATAACTTAATTTCGAATCTTGTAGGCCGAGATATAAATATTTTAGTGATTGTCACTCAATGGACAACTTTCATAAGAGTATGTGTGAGATTAGAGAAACATTAATTAATGTCACACCTAGGCATGGTATGTTAAGAGTCAAAGATTTATATAAATATATAAATAAACATTAAGGATGTGGATTGGAGTGGAGGAGGAGGAAAATATTTGTAGAATTATTGTACTATCCCTAAACTGGGTCTAGTAGTTTCGAGTATATTTTTCGGGTTCCGAGTGTGAATTTAGGAATTTATCGGGTTAATAGTAATTTTTAATTTAATTTAGGAGGTCAATTTCATCTAAAATTGATTAAAAAATAATTGGAAAAAAAAATATTTTTTGAAAATTAATTTTAAAGTAATTAAATAATTATTAGTGAAAATAATTAATTTGGGTCAAAAAAGAATTTTAAAAGAATTTTTATTGGGGGTTAATTTGAGTTAAATTTAAATATTAATTAAATTGGATTTAATTGTAAAATAAGAGAAATTTTGGAGTATTTATTTGGCAAATAAACCTTTAAATTCGGAATTTCGGAGGAAAAGGATCAATTGGTAAAGTAAGGGAAATGTGAGAGTGGTCATTGGGCAAATTTCCCAATTTTTAAATTTCTGGTGGGTTGTTTCAGTTTTAAACTCAATGCATATAGTCTACTTTTCACACAATTTACATCAGATTAGGGAGCTATAAAATTTGTTTTCTTTGCATGGTTTTAAATATCTATAATTAGAGAATAGATTCAACAAATTTCCTTCTCAAAATACTCTCTCTTTTCACCCAAAATTATTTACAAAAGTAGCCAAAAATATTCTGAAATTTCTTAAGATTCTTGAATCAAGATTTTCAATCAAAGGATTTAGAACGAATCAAAGTTAATTATTATTTCTAAACTTATTTGTATGATGATTAGAAACATATTTACATGATTTGAGTGATAATTACATGATTTTTATTAATATAATCTTCTTCAAAAGCTTAAGGTGCTTTAATGGTGGATCTTGAAATTTGAGAGGAAATCCACAAATCAATGGATATTTTAACTCAAAATGGATCTATTAGAAGGTTTTTTATCTTCTTTCTCAAGATTAAACATGTTTTGTAAGGTAATTTAAAGAAATTTGAATTTCGTCATCTTCATGAACCAATTTTCCGGATTTAGTTACACGTTTTAGATATGTTAATCAGGCATTGTAGAACTTCTGGGACTTAGTTTAATTTTGGTTGTAATTGGAATTGGACATTTTTAATTTTGGATGGTTTTATAATATCATATATGCATGTTTGAGTTTGATTATTGAATAACTTACGGTGTATTGTTGTTTGATAACCCAGTAATTGATAACACGGTGTGTGAGGCATGATGTTTACACTAACCATTGTTTAAATGAAGCTTCCATGGAGTGGTTTACTAGTGACTAAGGTACGCCACTTGTTTGAATTAATCGGTGGGTGATATGCATGAAATTGAATGTTTAATTCTATTTAATTAAGGCTTAATCGGTGTTAATAAATTCAATTGAAGGTGTATGAATGTGTATGATATGTAATTATAGCTAAATCGGGTTTAATTGGCCATTAAATTACTCAAGATCGGGTTTGAAATCGAATTTTTCGCACAAAAAAAACTGTAGTGGACTGTTGGGATTTGAATTTTGGTCTTGTTAAATTGGTTCTCTAGTCCGTGTAAATTACAAATTAGTTCTGTAACTTGATAAGTCTAATTAGAGCCTTAAATGATAAGGAAACTTGATAAAATTTTAGGATTAGACTTGTAATTGATAAAAAATTTTAGAAACACACTCAATTTAATATTCGAGTATAGTACTGATAGTTTAAAATTGTTACGATTTAGTCCTTAATGATAAAACTTGAATTAGACATCGAAAATAAACTCGGATTAAGCTAAAATTTTTAGGGTTTACATAAATTGACTAAAATAGGGTTGGTAAATGTTTTGATCTAAATTTGGGTTAGTTTAACCGTAAGTGGTAAAATGACAAAAATGCCCTTAGGTTAAATTACTTATAAAAAGTTTAAAATTGGTTCACAAATTGTTTCCGCATTAATAAATAACTAATAAATTGATATGATTGAGGTGTTATAAGGTCGGGGTGTGTCTTGAGTGGTCGTTAGCTAGGGAGTCTGTCACACACGGTCTAGGCACACGCCCGTGTGTCTACCCGTATGGACAAATGTAAGGCTATTTTCCAAGCCATTTGCCACCATGAAAAGTAATTACATTTACACTATTCTAGAACCCCATAACAAAACACTAACGTACTTCGAATATTTGCTCTACTCATCATGCACATGCTTCATACATAACTCATTCGATTTCACAACTTGTACTTCATGAATTTCATCATCATTGAATATATATAACTTAGCAATTATTGGCCAATTCCAATGGCCATTTACAAAATGAATGAGTAGCATTAATAGCTATCACATGGGCTAACCAAATGACATATAACAAAATAACTAAGTTCCTATACATGCCATACCCAAAATAATCAACTTTACTATACCAAAAGAATAGCTTGATGGTGTGAGCCGAACTCCGACGTCCTACGATCCTTGAGTTAGCTTGGCGATACTACAAGGAAAGGAAAAAGGAGATGGAGTAAGCATAAAGCTTACTAAGTTTGCATGAAATAAATAGCAACATAAATCTTAAGATAACATCCATACATTGCATTAAGTTATAACACAAGTTCTCAAGCACTTTGACATAACTTACTCATGCTTACTCTTACAAATCACAAATCGCTTATCGAACTCATTTCTCATAAGTTACTCATATGTACCTGTAACACTCATCACATGACTTTAGCACTTTTATCATATTGAATATGGACTTAGCTCTTTATCCCGTTGAACCACTTGGAATATCGAAGGATACCCTAACTCGTCATTTACGTAATACGATGCCAAAGCCATATCCCAAATATGGTCTCACATGGGATCACAATTCGATGCCGATGCCATATCCCAGATAAGGTCTTACACGGGATCTCTTATCAATGTCGTTGCCATGTCCCAGACATGGTCTTATATGGGACCTTCCTTTGGTACCGATGCCATGTCCCAGACATGGTCTTATACGGGACCTTCCTTTGGTGCCGATGCCATGTCCCAGACATGGTCTTATACGGGACCTTCCTTATCTCATGCCGTGACAAAGGTATCCTTGCTATTCCTAAGGTTCAACCGGGACTTCGACTTAATATAATATCATCATACTTTCATCAAGACATCATTAATCAATCTCGTAGAGATAATATAAATTTCTCATGATATTAAGCAATTAAAAACATAATAGCATTATGTTGCTTTAATTTCACACAAACTTACCTCGGTACCAAAATATGTATAATTGTTCGATTTAGTCCACCACTTTGTTCTTCCCTCGGTTTTGGTCCGGACTTCGTGTTTCTTGATCTATAATGACAATTTCACTTATTTAATGATCACATTAACTAAAATAACCCATGAATCATACTTTGGAAAAATTACACTTTTACCCCTAAACTTTCACTTATTTACACTTTTGCCCTTAATCTCGTAAAATGATTTTTATTCAATTTCCTTGTATTTTAAGCCTAGCCGAACCATTTTCATAACTACAACAGTCCACAATTCCCACTAATTCACACTTTTATGACAAATTTCATAACTTTTACAAATTAGTCCTTTTTATGAATTTTCCATGAAAATCATTTAGAAAAAGATGTTTATCATACATCAAACTTTCATATTCCTCCATTAATCATCAAATTACATGCATGTCATACATGGGTAAATTTTTAAACATGAACCCTAGCTCAAAATATAGCTAGAAATAGCTAAATCGAGCTACGAGGATCTCAAAAATACGAAGAATATTAAAAACGGGGCTAGGAGGTACTTACAATCAAGCTTGAAAGATGAAAAAGCCCTAGCTATGGTGAGCTTGAAATTTTTGGCAATGGGGAGGAAGATGGACATCAATTTTGACTTCTTTTTCCCTTTTTATTAACTTATTAACATAATAACCAAAATGCCCTTAAGACCTCTTTCTTGAGATTTTTTCTTCCCATGTCCATTTTTGTCCATCTTGACATATAATGGTCTAATTACTAAATAAGGACCTCTAATAATTTTTCTAATGTTATTTCATACTTGAATCTTCTAGAATCTCATATTTTTCAATCTTTGCAATTTAGTCCTAGTTAATAAATTGATCCCTAAATAATAAAATTTCTTCATGAAATTTTCACATAAGCATGCAAACATGTCTTAAACCTCATAAAAGCCATAAAACACATATTTCTACTTTAGATTTGTGGTCTCGCAACCACTATTTCAACTAGGCCCTAATTCGGGCTGTTACAATTCTCCCCCCTTAGGGATTTTCGTCCCCAAAAATCTTACCGGTAAAAAGGTTGAGATATTGGTTTCTCATGGCCTCCTCGGGCTCCCATGTAGCCTCTTCTACCCCATGTCTTTGCTACAATACTTTCACAAGAACTATATTTTTATTTCTTGTTTGACTTCCCGTGCCAAAATCTTAACCGGTTCTTCGCCATAAGTCATGTCCGGTTGAATTTCAACCTCTTTCGGTACAATCACATGCGAAGGGTCTGATCGGTAGCGACATAACATAGACACGTGGAATACATCATGAATCGTTTCCAACTCAGGTGGCAATGCCAAACGATAGGCTACCGGTCCTATCCTCTCGGTAATCTCATACGGTCCGATAAAGCGCGGACTCAACTTGCCTTTCTGACCAAACCTGAGAACCTTCTTCCATGGCGATACTTTCAGAAACACCTTATCACCAACTTGAAACTCAATCTCTTTTCGTTTAAAATCCGCGTAGGACTTTTGTCTGTCCGAAGCAGCTTTTAAACAATCACGAATTACTTTTACCTTCTCTTCGGTTTCTCTGACTAAATTGACCCCGTGAATTTGATTTTCTCTAAGTTCAGTCCAATACAAGGGTGTTCGACACTTTCGTCCATACAATGCCTCATAAGGCACCATTTTCAAACTTGACTGAAAACTGTTATTGTAGGCAAATTCTACTAATGGTAAGTACTTTTCCCAATTTCCTTGAAACTCTAAAACGCAACATCGAAGCATGTCTTCAAGTATCTGTATTACCCTCTCCGACTGTCCGTCGGTTTGTGGATGGAAAGCTGTACTAAAACTCAATTTTGTGCCCAAGGCTTCTTGCAACTTCTTCCAAAATCATGATGTAAATCTCGGATCTCTATCCGATATAATCGACAACGGTACTCCGTGTAGTCTTACAATTTTTGAAACATACAAATCCGCCAACTTATCAAGCGAATAATAAATGCGTACCGGTATAAAATGGGCTGACTTCGTAAGTCTATCAACTACAACCCATATGGCATCCTTCTTTTTCGGTGTCAAAGGCAAGCACGTCACAAAGTCCATGGCAACACGGTCCCATTTCCACTCGGGAACCATGATAGGCTGGTGTTCAGCTTTCACTTGCTAACAAATCAAGCATCTCGTCAAAAAATTTGAAATATCTTTCTTCATACTTGGCCACCAATACCATTTCTTCAAGTCATTATACATTTTTGTACTGCCTGGGTGTACTGATAAACATCCATTATGTGCTTCATGTAAAAATTTTTGAATAAGTTCATCATTTCTAGGTACACAGACCATATCTTGGAACATCAAACATCCATTCAAATTAATATGGAAGTCCAACTCAACATTCGACTCACACTGAACTCTTTTGGCTTGCAAATCACTGTCGCTTTTCTGAGCTTCACAAATCTCTTGGAGAAACATCGGTCTAGCTCTCAACTCAGCTAAAATTGAGCCATCATCAGATAATGCCAACCGTGTATTCATAGCTCTTAATGCAAACAAGGATTTTCTACTCAAAGCGTCGGTGACCATATTTGCCTTTCCCGGATGGTAATCAATCACTAGCTCATAATCTTTTATCAGCTCTAACCATCTTCGTTGCCTTAGATTCAATTCTTTTTGAGTCATCAAGAACTTTAGACTTTTGTGATCAGTGAATACCCGACATTTCTCGCCATACAAATAGTGTCTCTAAATCTTCAATGCAAATATGATGGCAGCTAATTCCAAATCATGTGTTGGGTAATTCTTCTCATGCGGCTTTAACTGTTTAGAAGCATAAGCTATCACCTTGCCCTCTTGCATAAGTACACAACCCAATCCATTCAAGGATGCATCACTATAAACCACAAATTCTTTTCCTGGTTCGGGTTGTACTAAAACTGGAGCCTCAGTCAACAATGCCTTCAATTTCTCAGAACTTTGCTGGCACTTTTCTGTCCACTCAAACTTCACATCTTTTGGCAATAGTCTCGTCATCGGAGTAGCTATCACAGAAAATCCCTTGACAAATCGTCTATAATAACCAGCTAAGCCCAGAAAACTTCTAACCTCGGAAACGTTCCTTGGCGGCTTCCAATCCACAATTGCTAAAATCTTACTCGGGTCAACTCTAATTCCATCTCCCGAGACAATGTGCCCCCAAAATCCAACTTCTTTAAGCCAAAATTTACTTTTACTAAACTTGGCATATAGCTGATTATCTCGTAAAATTTGTAAGACCGTTCTCAAGTGCTCAGCATGCTCATTCTCATCACTAGAGTAAATCAGTATATCATCAATGAAAACTACAAAAAAATGATCCAAATATGGCCGAAAGATGCGGTTCATTAAATCCATAAACACAGCAGGGGCATTGGTTAAACGAAAAGGCATGACTAAAAACTCATAGTGACCATACCTTGTCTGAAATACGGTTTTCGGCACATCTGAGTCTTTGACTCTTAACTGGTAATAACCAAACCTCAAGTCTATCTTAGAAAACACAGTGGCTCCCTTCAATTGGTCAAACAGAAGTAAGGGTAAACAACACTCGGGGTCTAAAGCTCAGACCACTTCGGTTGCTAGTGTTGGTAACGCTCGACCAAATAGACCAGAATGTTCACAGTGTGGCAAACGTCACCTCGGTGAGTGCTGAGCACACGAGAGAGCTTGTTTCAAGTGTGGATCCCAAGATCATTTTATTAGAGAATGCCCTAAGATGGTTGAAAAAGAGAAATTTCAGAGTGTAAGATCGGGAAGTACTACTAGAGGTAGGCCACAGAGAAATCCGGGAAATGGAACGAGTAGTAAGAATACATCTAGAGAACAGATTGCAAGATTTGAGGGTAGAGCGCCAGCGAGGACTTATGCTATTTGCGCTCGCGAAGAGGCGCCCTCCCCTGATGTGATCACGGGTACATTTTCTCTCTATGATACTTATGTTGTTGCTTTAATTGATCCGGGATCTACCCACTCATATATTTGCATGAAATTAATATCCAGTATGAACATGCCTGTAGAGTCTACAGAATTTGTGATAAATGTGTCAAATCCCTTAGGCAAATGTGTGTTAGTTGATAAAGTATGCAAAGATTGCCCTTTGATGATTAGAGGTCATTATTTTCCGGCAAATCTTATGCTATTTCCATTTGATGAATTCGATGTAATTCTTGGTATGGATTGGTTAACTACTCATGATGTGATAGTAAATTGTGGAAGGAAATTTATTGAGTTAAAGTGTGAACATGGGGATATTCTTTGTGTTGAATCAGATGAACAGGACAGATTGCCTGTATTGATTTCTCATATGTCTTGTAACACCCCTAACCCGAAACCGTCATCGGAATAGGGTTAAGAGGCATTACCGATCATTTCAAAACTTTTAAATTCATTTCTCAACACAAAGTTAAACATCAATCAAACATATCCAAATATAAACATATAGTCCCTTAATGAGGTCTACGAGACCTTAAACACATGTTAAAAAGGGGTCGGGACTAAACCGAACACATACAAATTTTTTTGAAATTCAAACATTTTTCTAAGTTACAGAGGTCACACGCCCGTATGGGTAGGCCGTGTGCCTCCCACGGCCTCAGACACGTCCGTGTGTCTAAGCCGTGTCAAAACAGGGTATACATACTGACTTGTCCACACGGCCATGGACACGCCCGTGTGCCTCACCCGTGGACACGCCCGTGTGCCTCACCCGTGGTCGAGCCTGACTTGCACCACACGGCCAGTCACACGCCCGTGTGTTCAGCCCGTGGTCGAGCCTGACTTGTTTTGAAACACAACCTCGAAGGACACGGTCGATCCACACGCCCGTGTGCTCAACCGTGTGGGCAATTATAGGCCATTTTCAAGGCCAAATTACCATCCACACTTTGGAATCACCTATATGCATCAAACCAATACCATTTCATGCCTCAAATGCTACCAAAACCTACCATTTCAAGCACCAACTAATCATCTATTACATCATTTATTTCAATACTCAATTCCTACCCAAATAAATCCATCCAAAACATCATATTCACAACTCAATTCATATAACTAAGCATCATCTAGTCATACCACAAATTCACACTTAAAATGCCATTCTCATCGATCAATTCAAGCATGAAATATACCAATTCCATTCTCACTATTTCATACCACATTCATCATTTCCATAGCTTCACATATAAACCATCAACATTCAACATTCAAGCCATATCACATGGCAAGATCCAAACATTATAAAACATACCATAACCACTAGCCTATACATGCCATATACAAAAAATGTACATCTTTCAAAAGTACCAAAATAGTTAGCCGATAGTGTGATTGAGTCGCTGACGATTCCCAAATCCGAGCTAGCTTTACTGACACTATAAAACAGAGAAATACATCACATAGTAAGCTCTAAAGCTTAGTCTTTGTCTTTGCCTCGATCTCGATCCGAATCTCTCCTTTCTTGGTCAATTGAAGCTTCTCTTGACCGAACCCTAAATACCCATGAAATTTCTCTTTTGCTTCTTGATATTCGGTGGAAAGATGAATAAAAATGACTTACATTTTGTTTTGTTTTAATTTATTAACATTAATACAAATTTTACCATTTTACCCTTAGTTTAAAACATTATAATTCATTCATTTAATGGCCATTTATGTCCATCTCCACTACCAAAGGGCTAATTACCACATAAGGACTTCCCATTTAATAAGCCATGCCAAATAGACAATTCAACAATCAACACACAGCTTTTACATTTTATGCGATTAAGTCCTTTTTCATAATTCGACACGCAGACGATAAAATTTTCACACGAAATTTTCACACATACTCAATCACATATTATAAACACCAAAAATAATATTAAAATATTTTTTCCAACCTCGAATTTGTGGTCTCGAAACCACTATTTTTACTAGGGTCTAAACAGGGCTGTTACAACTCTCCCCCCTTAGGGATTTTCATCCCCGAAAATCTTACCAGTGAATAGGTTTGGATATTGCTCTCCCATAACATCTTCAGGCTCCCACGTAGCCTCTTCTACTCTGTGTTTGTGCCACAACACTTTCACTAAGGAAATTCTCTTATTTCTCAACTCTTTAATCTCACGTGCCAAAATTTGGATCGGTTCTTCACTATACGACAAATCTGACTGAATCTCAACTTCAGTAGGAGCAATTACATGCGATGGATCAGATCTGTATCATCGAAGCATCAATACATGAAATAAATTATGAATCTTTTCCAATTCAGGTGGCAACAATAACTTATAAGCAACTGCCCCAATCCTTTCGATAATCTCATACGGCCCGATGAACCTCAGACTCAGCTTGCCTTTTCGGCCAAATCAAAGTATTTTCTTCCACGGAGACACTTTCAAAAACATTTTGTCACCAACCTCAAATTCGATATCTTTTCGTTTCATGTCTGCGTAAGACTTCTGACGATCTAACGCTGCTTTCAAACTGTCACGAATCACTTTTACTTTCTGTTCAGCCTATTTTGGCCCTAGAAGAATTGGGCTTTGGGCTTTGGATCTCAGAAAAATTTTAAGTGAGCGAGAAAATGACAATTGGCATGTGGGCTTTGAGGGTTAGTGAATTTAGAGTGTCTAGGGGCGTTGGAGATGTCCTGGGATCAAGTAAGGGTATAGGAAAAATTTTGGTTTTAGCCCCAAGGGAACTGTGACTTCAGGTAGTAGGCCTTTTAAATAAATGAAGAATAAAAATGACACAAAAGAGCTTGTGGTGGAGTGGCAAAGTGGCGCCACTTAGGGTGCAGGGAGGTGGCGTCACTAGCAGGCAAGGGAGTCCAAGGTTCGAGTAGTGGCATGGTATTTTGTTGGGGATTTATTTTTTGCCTTCTAGATGGTTAGTAGTGGCGTTGGATGTGAACTCACTATAGGAAAATAGGGCTTTAGTGGCATTTTTAGTGGCATTTGGATAAAAAACGTCGCAAATATTATACATTAGCGGCGTTTGGAAGAAAACGCCGCAAAAGACTGAGCAATAATGGCGTTTTCTCCTAAACGCCGCTAAAGGTTAGAGATATAGCGGCATTTTTCAGAAAACACCAGTAAAAGTAAGCAATAGCGGCGTTTGTATCAAAAACGCCGCAAAATATCAAATTATTTAAATACTCAAACGGTGACGTTTTGTTTCTAGGCCAAGCAATAGCGGTGTTTTGTAGAAAACACCGTAAAAGGTTAGAGATATAGCGGCGTTTTCCTCGAAACGCCACTAAATGTAAGCAATAGCGGCGTTTGTGTGAAAAACACCGCAAAATTTCTAATTATTTAAATACTCAAACGGCGCCGTTTTGTTTCCAGGCCAAGCAATAGCGGCGTTTTTATGAAAAATGCCACAAAAAAAGCAAATTGTTTCACAACTTTAACGACACCATTTTGGTCATTGTATAATATTTCAATATAGGAATTATTTTATTTTAAGGTTAGTGTTTAGGGTTTATGATTTAATGTTCATGGTTTAGTGTTTATAGTGTTTCGGGTGTAGTGTGTATGGTGTAGGTTTAGGGTTTACTGTTTAAGGTTTAAGGTTTATAGTTTTAGGATTTAGGATTTCTGTTTAATAGTTTAAGGGATTAGTGTTTCGATTTTAGTGTTTAGGGTTTTAGGGTTTTGTATTTAAAGATTTACAAATTATAGTTTGGCCACACGAATTCCCAAAATTATGGTCTATGATTATGGTTTAGGGTTTACGATTTAGAGTTTATGGTTTTGGTTTTATGGTTTTGGATTTATGGTTTAAGGTTTATATATTGGTGTGGATTTTGGGGTATGTTTGTAGCTAGGTGTTCGTGGTCTATGCGTTTAGGGTTTAGAGTTTACGGGCCTATAGTTTAGGGTTTGTGGTTTAGGGTTTAGGGTTTAGGATTTATGGTTTAGGGTTTAGGATTTAGCTTCATGGTTTAAGATTCAGGGTTTAAGGGTCTAAGGGTTTAGGGTTATAAGATAAATATAAATTATTATTTTAAAAAATAAATATATCAAAAAGGGTTAAATCCCAAAAGCATACATTAATGGTTAACCATTGTATATATATACATTAACCCAATTATTGATATAATATTTTATCATCGTTTCTTATTTATATATTGCATACATAAATATTTATATTTATTCAATATAAAAATATATTCATGTATTTATTTTTAAAAATGTGTATTTTTTTTAAAAATTGCATTATTCTCCCATTATTTATTAATTAATATTTCCATTTTATAACTTTTGTTTTAATTTTGGATCAATTTGACTTGAATCTTGGATGACACTAATTCGAGAACTCATGTGTTAGTATATTTGTATTTTATTGTTGGTGTATATACAATTTTAAAGAAATTATAAACAATTTTAAATTTTGTTGAATTTTTAAATATTAATTGGAATGGAAGGCATTAGCGGCGTTTTTTTTTAAAAACGCCGCAAAAGTCATGATATTTAATATAAAACGCCGCTGCTTTTTGGTGGCGATGTTAGAATCGTAGAGTGGCTTTAACCAAAAACGCCGCAATAGGTTATGTATTACCGGCGTTTTAGTAAAAATGCCGCAAATATGTATTACGCGTTAAGGAAATGGCACCGTTTTCCATTCTAATTAGTGGTGCCTTTAATTAAACTCCGCAAATATGGTAGTTTTATTGATGTTATTAGTGGCGTTTTATCCCAAAACGCCACAAATTAGAGAAAAACGACTGTGTTTTTGATAATTTATTTAGTGGCGTTTATTTAAAAGCGCCGCAATAGGGATAAATTTTATGCAGAAACGACGCCGTTCTTTTTACATCCATTTTAATTACTCAAAGACTTTGTTAAGCCGTTTCGTCTCTTCCCCGATTTATGCTATCTCCCTAAATCCCTAATTTCTTCATCCCCTTTAGCATTCCCCTCCGAATCCCTAAATTGTTCTTCGATTACATTATAAATACTTCCCCAACTTGATAAATTCCCCATCAGGTATTTATTTATTGTTTTAGCATTTTTGATTGTGGTCCCCAAATATTATTTATTTGA
This sequence comes from Gossypium sturtianum, assembly GCA_025698515.1. Taxonomy (NCBI): domain Eukaryota; kingdom Viridiplantae; phylum Streptophyta; class Magnoliopsida; order Malvales; family Malvaceae; genus Gossypium; species Gossypium sturtianum. The sequence goes on along the minus strand of CM046943.1, from coordinate 30,276,884 downwards.
TTCTCGACATGGATTTCTAATCCATTTTTCGTTGAGTTGATACGGTGTTCCATCTCGCTATTTTTCATTCTCAAGACTCATACAAGGCAAGGACATTCATTTGTTGAGGTATTATTTGCTTATTGCGATTAATTTGGAGTTGAAAAAATGTAGATTTATACTTCTTTTTTTCTAAGTTAAAAGATGGAATTTGCCTTCAACCTAAGTTTTCACTTATATTTTGTGTCCGTTTGCGTTTGATATATGCTTTCTGTATTTGTTCTTTAGATATTGTTGGTGTTGAAGAAATTGACATGGGTTACAAAATTTTAACTCGAATCACTTTGGGATCTGTAATTTTGGACTGCTATTGAATGTTGGGGATTTAATGGCATATGTTTTATTTGTGGTATGTTGAGTCAGTGTCCAAAACTCTCAAGTGTTTGAAAGATCGTCTCCTTTGATATCTCTAGCTACTAGATTAAGGAACTCAGTGTTTCAGTCGTTTCAGTTCACTGGGACATTGTCGGGCTTTTGCTCCTTTCCTTGTTGGCTCACATGCATTTACACCATTTACACATATTTTCTCCTTTCTTGTGATGTTTAATGTGGTGGGGACACTTCTATTTTCTACATGTTACTTTTAGTAGCTTGTCAATGTTAAAGTTGTAGGAATATATGTTTATTGGATTTTCCTCATGACTTAACAAATGAAGAGCCCTTCAAGCATTTGTTTTATTATTTTACTCAAATCCTTTTTTTATCACTTGGGACAGATTATTGTTGTCAACCTTAATGAAAGTGCTTCTCTGCATGGTTCACAAACAGGAAACCTCTTTATGACTTTACTAAAACTTCAAAAGATAAGATAGTTCGGGGTAATCTCGTTACGCATTTACTCTGATCTCTTGATATTGAGTGTGACTTGGTGAAAATAAAGCACATGTTTTCTCACTTTTCTGAATTGTTTGTTTGTGATTTTTGTTTTCATGGTAAAATATATTATGTCATGAATTGTTTTTGATCAGAATATTATGTTCACAGTTATTTCCAAAAGTGGCCGTGGGCAATTGGATCTTCTGATATTGGATTGTTTGTACAAGGTGTGTTACTCCCTTGCTTCTTTCTTTTTCACAGTAGTTGAATACTTTTCTTCATTTTTTCTTGTTAGTGAATTGTCTAAGAATTAGAAAAATTCAAAAAGACAATTTTATTCCATGCTGATTCTTTCATAACCTATCTGCATCTATGTATGTGCTGCTTTGCATATTATGTTCTTTCATGTTACATCACTATGTTGTACCATAGGTGATTGTTTAACATAGTTGAAAGGTCATGTATGGATTTGCTTTCGGGTTACAAATGGTGGCTTATTTAATTGTAAGACTTGAAAAAGTATCAGTATTAACTCGATTTTCAGAAACTTAAAAACTACTATTATAGAGATATAATGAATATAGAAATTAATTAAATGGTTATGAAAATTTTGAGATCTTTCCTTTGTCTGATTATCAAGGATATCTTAGTAAAATTCTTTTGATGAATGTACACTGCAATAGTAAAATTACTCTTCTGTTTTATTATTTATTGTATTTTTGATTGTATATATATTCTCTGAACTAATGTTTTATGTTTTTTGCATGGCAGAAAGGATCCCATAACGTTCACTTATGCTTACCTCAGGTTTGTTCTAAATTTTCCTAACATTGTCAGAACATGTTTTGTTTGATCACCTCTTACTGAAATTATTTAAGGTACATACTTTGAACTTGATCTCTCAAATTATTGTGTAATCCAAAGCAAATAAAATTTTGCAACCTTGATATTTAAAATGGCATAGGCCATTCTTGCTAAAAAAACTATGTTGTTTTAGATACAACTGTTGGCAGACCTCAACTTGAAGAAAACACCTCAATTGGTGGAGCTTGTTGATGATAGTAAGGTAATGTATTGTTTCACATGAATATCAGTTCATTTGACTATACTTGTTTTGTGGAACATTTTAAGGAAAAGTACTACTTATATTTTTTATATCATACACCAATATTTTAAGGAAAAGTTAAGTCATGTATATAAGAAAGGAGTAAAATGGTAATAATAACCAATTGAATGTGAAATGATACTATCAATTTTTCAAACACTTAAAATCCTTTGTTAGCACAGAATAACAAAGCATCTATGGTGGGACAGTTTTACAAACCTTTGTTGTCAATCCATAAAATTTTATTTTTTACCTTTAATGTTGTTTGATATTATATTTATTTTCTATTTTTTTTAAGTATTAGTGAGTTAATCTTGTTTGTATTTCTGACTGCAACCTCTGTTTCTTGGTGTGAGTGGAGTAGACCAGCTTATTGAAATAATTAAGGTACGTTTTACTTCAAAATTTTGATCAGTAAGATTTATATCATGATGAATTTGTCCAAATTGCTGTTTATTATCCTGCTTGGTTGGTATATGTGTTGTTTATTATATTGCTGTCCAATAAAATAAAAGATTCAAAGTATATAGGCTGAAAACCTAACGGGTTGCCTTATATCTCATTGTAAGATATAATGGATCCTCCCCAGGTGTAACAATGCCACGTATGATGAATCTTCAAAAATGTCTGTCCAAATTGACTGTCCAAATTGCTGTTTACTATCCTGCTTGGTTGGTATATATGCTGTTTATTATATTGCTGTCCAAAAAGAAAAAGATTGTTTATTATATTGTTTATTATACGCTGTTTATAGCATGATGATTTTGGAAAAATTGTTGTTTATTAAATTGTTTCAACTGGTACTCAAGCAATATATTTAGTTAGCTCATCATCCAGTTTGAGTTTATGATGTTAAGCAATATATTAGAAAATGTTAAGCAATATATTATAAAATGTGATGTTAAGCATTTTAGATAGTTTTCTTACGGTTTATTTTTTAATATAAAAATCGAATTAAGATAACAAACAAATTATGATCTATGAATATTTTGATAGTGATTAAGCTTCCGATATTTTATGAAAACAACATTGGTTTATAATTTGATACCAACATCTTAAATATTCGAATATGCTAAAATTAAATTTCTTTTTAGAAATCGGTTTTGTTTTAGTCAAACCCCCAACATAAAATTCTTAAAATATATTTTCATTATTTAAATATATTTTCATATAAAAATCAAATTACTAATTTTTTATATTAATAATGTTTGATTTCAATATTTAATATTTTTAAATGTTTTTAAAACTTATAATTTTTTTATCAATATAATAATAATAATGATCATTATTTAAATATTTTTAATATAAAAATCAATTTTTTTAAAAAGTAATTTAAAAACTTCTTAAAATAGTTTTTTCATTATTTAAATATATTTTCATATAAAAATCAAATTACTAATTTTTTATATGATTTCAATTTAGTTAAATATTTTTAAATGTTTTTAAAACTTATAATTTTTTATCAATATAATAATAATGACCATTATTTAAATATTTTTTAATATAAAAATCGAATTCTTTTTAAAAAAAAAGTAATTTAAAAACTTCTTAAAATGGTTATTTCATTATTTAAATATATTTTCATATAAAAATGAAATTACTAATTTTTTATATTAATAATGTTTGATTTCAATATTTAATATTTTTAAATGTTTTTAAAACTTATAATTTTTTATCAATATAATAATAATAATGATCATTATTTAAATATTTTTTAATATAAAAATCGAATTCTTTTTTTTAAAAAGTAATTTAAAAACTTCTTAAAATGAAAATTTAAAACTTACATAATTATTATTTAACTAAATAATTATTATTTAAAACTTACATAAGTAATTTAAAACTTATAATTTTTTTATCAATATAATAACAATAATGATGATTATTTAAATAACTTACATAATTGACATAACTCACACAACATACATAACTTACATAACTTACATAACTCACATAACTTACATAATACATGTAGTTTAATGTAATAATTAAAATATAAACATTTAGTTTAAAGATCAAATTTTAAAACTTTCATCAAATTTCATAACTTACATAATACATAACGTACATAATTTTAAGATCAAATTTCATAACTTACATAAGTTTAAGATCAAACTTCATGACTTACATAATACATAACTTACAATGCCATGTATGATGAATCTTAAAAAAAATTTTGTTTTAAAAATCAAATTCTTTTTTTTAAAAAAAGATTCAAAGTATATAAATGAAACTGGATTGTGGGTTGCCTTATATCTCACTGTTAGATATAATGGATCCTCCCTAGGTGTAACAATGCCACGTATGATGAATCTTAAAGAATACATAACTTACTTAATTTTAAGATCAAATTTCATAACTTACATAATTTTAAGATCAAATTTCATAACTTACATAATTTTAAGATCAAACTTCATAACTTACATAATTTACATAACTTACATAGTACTTAGTTATATATATGATCATATCATTACTTACATAAATTATAAATTAACAATTTAGCCGTGTAATTTATTGTCAACTTTAGACTTCAACAACTACGAAATGGATAGGACTTGGATGAATTTGTCAAGGGTAAGCAACAGCTATCGAAATGGAGTAGAAAATTTTCTAAATTTCGCATTTCAAAATGCAAGCCAAGAGAATATGATTCTTTGCCCGTGTAAGAAGTGTTGCAATATCAATTGGCATTATCGTGAAGTTGTCTACGAACATCTAGTTGTTGATGGCTTTGTCCGGGGGTACAAAAAATGGATTTTTCATGGAGAGTGTACATCCAGTGGAGCATCTTAATCGATGAATCTGGGTTATCCTCATAGTGCTTACAATCAGAATGTTAGAGATGATAACATGGAAGGCATGTTGCGGGATGCTTTTAATATGCGCAGTGATGGTTTAGGGTCATTTCCACCTAACTTAGGTGCAACCGATGATTATAATTTTGGTGGAAATATTTTCACCAAAGGGGAAGAAGTGTATTGATGATGAACACCAAATGAAGAAGCGGCGAGGTTCTACACGTTACTTGGTGAAATGAATGAAGAACTGTATGAGGGATCAAAATTTTCCAAAATGTCTTTCTGTATTCGTCTTTTTCACTTGTAATGTTTGGGAGGATGGACCAGAAACTCCTTGACAATGCTTTGTTAGAGTTTCGCAAGAAATGTTCCGTTATGCGAAAATCCTCAATCTTCCAAAGGCATGAAGAAACCGATAAAGGATTTGGGCCTTGGCTACAACAAAATTCATAGTTGCCCAAATGACTGCATATTGTATTGGGGCGATCGGATAAACCAACAGTGCTGTCATGTATGCGGTCAATCTCGTTGGATTAATAGAAATACAGAGGATGGTAACGACGATGAACACGATACACAGTCAAGGAAGCAGCCAGTTAAGATTTTGCGGTATTTTCCGCTAATACCAAGGCTTCAAAGGCTTTTCATGTCGTCAAAGACAGCCGAGTTAATAACGTGGCACCATGATGGACGAACCGATGATGGATTGTTAAGGCATCCTGCAGATTCTTTAGCTTGGAAATCATTTGACTCCAGATTTGAAGCTTTGCAAGCGATCCCTGAGTGTGAGGTGGGACTAGCATCGATGGATTTAACCTTACAAAATAATGAGCATCGCGTCAAGATGCTTGGTCCGTGGTGCTTGTTCCTTACAATTTGCCTCCATGGGTTTGCATGAAACAATCATCCTTTATCTTGTCTATGATTATCCCTAGAGAGAAAGGGCCCGGGAATGATATTGACATATATTTGCAGCCACTTATTGAAGAGTTAAAACAATTATGGGCTGGTGTTGAGACATACGATGTACTGAGAAAGGAGAACTTCAATTTACGTACGGCTTTGATGTGGACTATTAATGACTTCCCGGCCTATGCCAATTTATCTGGTTGGAGTACCAAGGGACGTTATGCTTGCCCTTGTTGTGCTGCGCAAACATGTTCGCAATGGTTATATAATGGGAAGAAGTTCTCTTACATGGGGCATCGTCGGTGGTTATCAGAAAATCATAGATTTAGATTTTGAGTGCTCGGCTTTGTTCGGACTAAAGAGTTCGGAGAAGCTCCTTCGCAGACTAGTGGATCCGAAATATTGTTCATGTTGAAAGATATGAATTTCATTTATGGGAAGATGAATCAATTGGCCAACACACAAAGAAATAGAAGATCAAAGGATGAATCTGATGATGAATCTGATGAAGAGGATGATCCTAATGAGGCGGATTTGTGGAAAAAAAAGAATTATTTTTTTTGAGTTGCCTTATTGGGAGCATCAGATTTTACGCCATAATCTTGATGTCATGCACATTGAGAAAAATGTCTGCGAGAACATCATTGGGACTATTTTGAATGTCGATGGAAAATCGAAAGACAATCTTCAGAGTCGACTTGATTTAGTCCACATAGGAATTCGGCGTGAGCTTCATCCCCAAGCACTTCCGAATATAAAATATCGGTTGCCGCCTGCTATTTATTCAATGTCAAAGACGGAGAAAGAAGTGTTCTGTATGGTGTTGAAGGATATAAAGGTCTCTTGATGCGTATGCATCAAATATATCTCGATGTGTGAGTCTTAAAGATCGAAGACTATATGGCTTAAAATCGCATGACTATCACATCTTGATGCAAGACTTATCGCCGATTGCTATGCGGTGTTGCATGTCGAAAAAGGTGACGTCTTGTGTAATTGAACTGTCCAATATAATGAAAGGCATTTGTGGCAAAGTTTTGGATGTTCAAGAACTTGAGACACTATAAGATTGAGCCGCACTGACTTTATGCAATTTGGAGAAGATCTTCCCGCCTTTCTTCTTCACAATTATGGTGCACTTGTTAATTCATCTCCCTCGTGAAGCAATACTTGGTGGACCCGTTTTCTATCGATGGATGTATCCCATAGAAAGGTCTTACTTTATTTGCAAATTATTCCTTCATTCACCTAAATGCCTTTGGTTGCAACTTTTGATAATGTTCTATACCGTGTTTAGGTTCCTATCCAAATTGAAGTCTTATTGCCGCAATAAGCGTTATCTGGAAGGATCAATTGCCGAAGGCTACTTGGCAGAGGAATGTATGACTTTCTGTTCGAGGTATTTGGAAGATGTCAAAACAAGAATGAACAGACCAAGCAGAAATGCTGGGCTCACAGATTATAACCTGGCCGAAACTTACTTATTTCAAAGTTTCGGAGAACCGATCGGCAAAGTCAAAATTATAGAATTAGACGATAGATCGTGGGTCCAAGCACATCGATACGTTCTTTTTCATCACGATTCAATGGAACCATTATGCAAGTAAGTTGTAGAATTTGATAAATACTCATCAATTATAACTTGTCTGTCTTCTAACAAAGTAACCCTTTTTTAACATAGTGAGTACAAACAAATATTGAGAGCTCATTCACGATCCCGAAGATTACATCGACGAGAAATTAATAAGTTGTTCACGGAATCATTTCATGAATGGTTAAGCTAAACGGTATGCAATTGAAGTTTTCATTGACAAGTAATAATGTTTTCTCGTAACATTTATAATTACTCAATTTACTTTTGATTCAATAGGTTTGGAGTCGGAATGAAGTAAATGATGAAGTTAAATGGCTTTCACAAGGTCCAAACAGATTAGTGAAAAGATATAGTGCCTTCCTCATCAACGGATACAGATTTCATACAAGGTATCGCGAGAGATTGAAGAGAACCCAAAATTGTGGAATTGTTGTTAATTCTTCAATTACAAGTTATGCTAGTGCTAGGGACAGTAATCCTGTCGAGGGGAATGTGGAGTATTACGGACTTCTTACTGACATCATTGAGTTGGATTATTACGGCAAATGGAAAGTTGTCTTATTTCGAGGAGATTGGGCTGATGTGAATACGGCTCGCGGAATTAAAAAAGATCAATATGGTTTTACAATGGTGAATTTCTCTCGATTGATTCACACTGGAGAACAATTGATGGACGAGTCGTATGTGTTTTCTTCTCAAGTGAAACAAGTTTTTTACTCGAAAGATCCAACTGATAAGGGTTGGTACGTTGTACTTCGAAACACCCCTAGAGACTTGTTCGACATGGGCAATGGAAGTAGAGATGACATCGTCGATAGATCAGAAACTCTGTCTTTTCCAAAACAAAACTTAAATGAAAATATCCCTAGTACTAGTACACAATTTCAATGGGTTCACAGACGTGGGACGAAGATATTTATGAATTATGATGTAGTAAGATTTTACGATTTCTTATTTATATGTAATATTATAATTTTAATCTTGGTCATTTTATATATTTTAACTATTTTATATGTACCATTATCGTTGTTATTTGTTACTAAAATTTCTATATTTTATGTGTATTGCGGGAAAAATGAGTAGAAGAAGATTGCGTAGATTTAAATATTGTATGAATCACTGTAAATTCAAGAGGGCAATAGTGAACAAAGAAACAATGGTTGGATCCTCGAGTGTGCTCGACATAGATGATGAGCTCTGCAGAATTACAAAGTAATGTTAAGTTTATTTTACATGCATGTTGACTTTTATTATTGATTCATTTTTCAATTTTAATATAACAATAATATATCATTGTTCATTTTGAGAGTGGTGGGACGCATAAGGTTGCGGACGACGACGCTTAGAGATTTATACGAACTAAATCCCGTCGAGCGTGTGAAAGTAAGGAGAAATGATCTTGGCGACTGTTGGCCCTCAAGCTCGACTTCTAGCAAAGCTATTTGGGAATTATTGCACGGAATGCAAATATGTTGCCCATCAATTACGAGTCATGGCATCACATGCCTGATGCAAACAAAAATCAAGCTCTCGAGAACATTAAGGTAACAAAACGTGAATGTAATTTATAATACTTTGGTTGAAGTTTCATTTATATTTACTTTCTAAACTTATATTTTTTTAGGAGAGATTTGCTTTGGAGGTCTCCGATGACTATATAAAGAAGACACTGGGAAAAAAATGGAGAGACCATAAAAGCACATTGAAGAAAGATTATTTTAAGAAAGAAATAAGCCTCAAGGATAAATTGCGAAATGTCCCGCCGGGAATGTTGAGGTATCAATGGGAAGATGTGGTTAGATTTTGGAACTCAAAGAAAGGAGAGGTATTACCTAGTTGCAAACTCTTATAAATTTTTCGGTTTATAGTATTTACTATATACGTAATAATAATTTCATTATGTAGGACCGTGAGCGTGTTGGAACGAAAGCAAAGAAAGTGTAAACAGTAAATTCACACACACGGAGGTCCAGAAGTTTTGCTTCAGAAATGATGCCGAGGTATGATAATTTATTAATTCTCACAAATATTAATGACTTTATACTATTAAATTATATTTTTACTTCTACATCTGTAGGAAGCCTCCACTGGTCAAAAAGTTGGACGCGTTGACTTTTTGACATTACTATATAGGAAGAAGGATGGGTCTCCGATGACATCCAAGTGGAGAGATTATGGTATATTTACTTAATAAAATTTGATTTATTATAAATATTTATAATGTTTACTTATAATAGTTTAATTATTCATTAGTAGTTATAAATTAATAATGTTAAGTTATGTTCCATTCTTTCTTATTGTATATTTCGTTTCTAACTTTTTAATGATTTATTAGGAGAAACTAAAGGAGAATAAGGCACAATATGAAGCGGCTGCTTCGAGTGATAGTTCTGTTAATCTTGAGGATATCGATAACAGAATTATTACCGATGTTTTGGGTCCTGAAAGGTATGGTCGGAATTTTTATGCTACATTTGCTGTTTTTTATTACTGATGTTTTTGGGTCCTTTCAGGTATGGTCGGGTTCGATTTCAAGGCTCTGGTGTTACCCCGACCCAATATTTTGGATCTGGCTCCCAGCAATACATGCCTTTCGGGAGTCAATCTCGAGCTAAAGTTCAGAGGCTAAAAGACCAGATGGCTCATATGGAAGTGAGCACGGTTGAGAAAATTGCTGATGTTCAAAGAAAATATGAAGAACTCCAAAGCAACGGACTTAGAGCGGATGCAGAATCTATAGAGATGAGGGAGGCAAAGGGCACAAAGTGAGGGAGGCAGAGGCAGCAGCGATTCTAGCAGAGCAGAACAGAAAGTGCGATGATGCATATTTTTCAGCAGTCGTAGAAGCTGCCATCTTAGACATTTAGTTTCTCGTTGTAAGATTATTGTTAACATTATTACATTTAACATTATTGTAAGAATATTTTAAGTTACAATTCATTTATATCACATATCTTTTATTGAATTTGAAGTATCAATTAGAATTAATGCATTTGGTGTGATTTTTATGCTACATTTGCTTCTTTGGGTTGGAATTATATGTTGCATTGGCTGTTATTGGTTGGTTTTAGTGCAGGAGGGGTATGATATTGAACAAACTGTACATTGCAAATCTGTACAAATTAGCGGCGTTTGTGTGAAAAGTGCCGCTAAAAGTCATGACCTTTAGCGGCATTTGTGGGGAAAGCACCGCTAAAAGTCATGACCTTTAGCGGCGTTTGTGGGGAAAGCGCCGCTAAAAGTCATGACCTTTAGCGGCGTTTGTGGTGAAAGCGCCACTAAAAGTCATGACCTTTAGCAACGTTTGTTGGGAAAGCGCGGCTAAAAGTCATGACTTTTAGCGGCATTTTTTTCTCATAAATGCCTCTAAAGTTTGCGGCGTTTGTTTTAGCAGCATTTTTTTCTGCGCTTCTAAAAGGGCCACAAATACTATTAGTGGCACTTAAAAACGCCGCTAAAGGCCTAAAACAACGCCGCTAAAAGTCTGTTTTGCTGTAGTGACTCTGAAGGAAGTGTTCATAAGAGAAAATTAAGGAAGGGATAAATGAGCTTATCTTAGAGAAAATTTAGGATGAGATTGAGAAGTTATCAGGGAGAAAAGTTAGGTGCTGAGAAGTGTGAAGAGTTGGTGCCGTTTTGGGAAGTTGGAAGTGTATAAATTCGGCTTAAGAGGGTAAATGAGTGCCATTTTTGGGTCTTTTAGGGGGTATTACGAATTTTCATTGTGGCTTTCGGCATTTGGAGAGTTTTGCAAACCGAATATCCTGTAGTGACCCTCACGCAAGAACATTTGATCTTTTCTTTTCTCCCCCTCATTCTGTTTCTCCCATTGCCGAAAAACCATCATTCCTTATTTCTGAAATCCCTATTGGTGTTGCGTTCTTCTTCTTTCTCTGAAAGTCGAATACTCCCTTATAATCGAATAGCCCTATCTTTTTGCCAAGTCCTTGTTGTTTTTCCTCCATCACAAATTGGTTGCTGTTATCTACTCTTAATCAAGTTTTAAAAGCTGGATCTCGTTCAGTAACTATCTAGGCCACATGATTAAAGGTTGGATCGGTAAGTACTTAGTCAACTTCCTTTAGTGTGTTTTGGTAAAAGTCGGAGGGCTATCTAACTCTTTCTTGTCGTTAACCCTGTATTAACAAGGGTAGGGTTCAAAGATCGCAAGCGTGGTAAGGATCGCTAGCAAGTGGTAAGTGTACTCGTCTCAATTGTGGATTAGTAAGTGGCCGAATATAAGTGTGGCTTATAGAGGTGACTTGTGTGGAATATGAGTCACTTGATTTTTGATAGTATATGTGTGGGTGCAGATCTAGGGGATATTCGTGAATAGCAACTAAGGAAGGGCTACTAGAACTGGTGGCACACGGTAAGGTTATGGTAAGGCTTCAGTTCTTTTGGGTAAATATTATGGTTAAGTGGGTGATTGATTGGAGATTGATATTGGTTGTAGGTTCAAGGCTGGGGATAGTGTAGCACGTCGCATTAACCAGGTGTGTACAAACACTACACACACATGATGGCGGCAACACCGGAAAGCCGAAAAGCTGAAAGTGGCTAAATGGGCCTGCCGAGCTCGTGGGACCAAATCGGCAAAGATTGATATGTGTATTTGAATATTGAATTGACATGAAAGGGGTGTATGGTTTGATTATGATCGGGCCTAATAGGCTACATAAACATGAGCGGGCCTAATGGGCTATATAAACATGAATGGGCTTAGTGGGCCTTATGGGATTTTAGAAATGTTTGCTAGGGTTTAATGGACTCTAGGCCTAGTTATGATAAATTCTTAAAATTGCATAAGACTTAATTTATTAATCAAACATGTCTATGGACAAGTCGATTAGTTAGAGTGTGGTAACCGACATATGCATGTCTAGGACTGGATCTAGGGAGAGCTTGGTACTTAAGCGGTCCTAGTGACCCACCTCCTCTTTTCTGAGATCCTACCTGGTGCATAATGTTTGTTCACTTTAACCGCGAGGACTTGTTGATGGGCCAAAGTTCATAACTAAAACCCGAGGTGAAAAAAATTACGAAAATACCCCTGTAGGGTAGAATTACGGAAATACCCCTGTAGGGTAGAATTACAAAAATACCCCTTCAGGGTAGAATTATAGAAATACCTCTGTAAGGTAGAATTACAGAAATACCTCTGTAAGGTAGAATTACGAAAATACCCCTTGGTAGTGAAATGAGTAAAATACCCCTAGGTGCTTAATGTGTGAAAATGTGTATGTTGCATTCATGAAATATATGTTGCACTTGGGTGGGTTTGATGATACGGAGGAAGATATGTGAGGATCGCATAGTCGCTTGACGACCGTGGATCCACCGGTGGCTTTAAACCCATTATATGCTTAGCAGCTTTGCTGCAACGTTTGAGTAGTGCATTGTTGGTGCTACCTTTGGAGTGTAAATTTGGGTGGGTTGATATTTATATCCCCACAGGAGTGTAGGGTTGGTACGGGTGGAGTGCAGGGTTGGATTTGGGATGGGTGCATTGCATTCATGTGATATTGATTTGATATGAGGTCATTATGGGCTAAGGCCCAAGACCACCGATTTTGATAGGGCTTAGGCCCAACGTGATAATTGTGATAGTTGCATGTTGATTGGATTTCCAAGGGTCGTACACACTGAGTTTCGAAACTCACACCCTTTTTAATTAAATATTTCAGGTGATCCTCAGTAGACGGTTCGACGTGGAAGAGGACTCGGGGACAACCACTCTTCAAGCTACTTAGAAGTTTTTCTTTATTTGTTTCGAATAACTCTATTTTAATTACTTTGTTTTCATTGGGATGTAATAAGGCCGTGTACCTCCAATTTGATTTTACATTTGGGTTTTAATTATTGTTACAACTGTTTAATTATTAAACTTTAATAATTTCTAAAGTTTAAACATGATTTTTGAAATAACTATAACAGATGGACGTTTTTCTTTAAACATGGGCTTTTATCATAACTTAACAGGTTACATAGATTTTGGGTTTCTAAATCTTATACTTAAGTTTTTAACTAAGCAAAGTCGTTTTGGAATTATTCCTTTGATGTGACATCACCAGATTTGGCCATAATGTCTGGGCCCGGTTTTAGGGTGTTACAAATACAATGGAGTTCGACATTTTTGACCGTAAAGAGCCTCATATGGTGCCATTTTGATGCGAGATTGAAAACTATTATTGTATGCGAATTCAATCAATGTCAAATGTTTTTTCGACGTACTTTCAAATTAAAGAATACAACATCTCAACATATCTTTGAGAATCTAAATGATCCGCTCGGATTGTCCATCCGTTTGCGGATGAAATGCAGTACAGAAATGCAACTTTGTGCCTAAAGCCTCTTGCAATTTCTTCCAAAACTGCGAGGTAAATCTCGGATCTCTGTCAGATACAATAGATAATGGCACTCTGTGCAATCTCACAATCTCAGCAATATACAATTCAACTAATTTTCAAGTGAATAATCTGTTCTCACCGAAACAAAATGAGCTGACTTTGTCAATCTATCAACTATTACCCAGACCGCATCTTTCTTTCTCGGAGATAAAGGCAATCCCGACACAAAGTCCATTGTGATTCTTTCCCATTTCCACTCAGGAATCATAATCGGTTGTAACAAACCGGATGGAACCTGATGTTCAGCTTTAACTTGCTGACAAACCAAACATCTCAAAACAAATTCTGAGATGCTCCGTTTCATACCATGCCACAAATAAAACTATTTTAGATAGTTATACATTTTTGTACTCCCGGGGTGAACAGCCAAACGACTATTGTGAGCTTCGTTTAAAATCATCTGAATCAAATCTGAATTCCTCAGAACACAAATCCGATCTCTGAATCTCAAACAATCATTATTATCAACTCGAAATTCTGAATTAGAGTTCAAATCACATTGAGTTCGTTTTGCTATCATCTCATCATCACTTTTCTGGGCATCACAAATCTGACGTATAAACATCGGCCTAACTTTCAACTCAGCCAAAACTGAACCATCATCACATAGATCTATCTGAGTACTCGTTGCTCGCAAAGCACATATAGACTTTCGACTCAAAGTATCAGCAACAACATTAGCTTTACCCGGATGATAATCAATCACAAGCTCGTAGCCTTTCAACAATTCTAACCATCTTCTCTGTCGCAAAATCAATTCTTTCGGAGTCATCAGATATTTTAAGCTCTTATGATCAGTATATATATGACATTTCTCACCAAATAGGTAGTGACGCCAAATCTTCAATGCAAATACAATCGCGGCTAATTCAAGATCGTGCGTCAGATAGTTCTTTTCATGCGGCTTTAACTGCCTCGAAGCGTAAGCGATGACTTTGCCTTCTTGCATCAGCACACAACCTAAACCATTCAACGATACATCACTATAAACTATAAACTCTTTACCCGATTCAGGTTGAACTAACACTGGTGCTTCTGTTAACAGTGCTTTCAACTGTTCAAAACTCTACTGGCACTTTTTTGACCACTCGAATTTAACATCTTTCTTTAACAATTTCGTTAACGGAGTTGCAATCATTGAGAAGCCTTTCACAAACCACTTATAATATCCCGCTAGTCCTAGAAAACTACGGACTTCAGACACATTTCTCGGAGGCTTCCATTTTAAAATAGCTGAAAGCTTACCCGGATCAACTCATATTCCCGCAGCTGATACAATATGTCCCAGAAAACTGACCTCGCGCAACCAAAACTTACATTTGCTGAACTTTGCATATAATTGCTTCTCACGTAGAGTCTGTAACACAATTCTCAAATGCTCAGCATGTTGCGTCTCATCACATGAGTAAATCAGAATATCATCAATGAACACTACAACAAAACAATCCAAATACGGTCTAAATATCCGATTCATCAAATCCATAAACACTGCAGGAGTATTCGTTAGTCCAAAAGGCATAACTAAGAATTCATAATGTCCATACCTCATTCTGAAAGCAATCTTCGGTACATCTGATTCTTTAACTCTCAACTGGTAGTAGCCCGATCTCAAATCTATCTTAGAAAACACTATAGCTCCTTTTAGCTGATCAAATAAATCATCGATACGAGGCAAAGGATACTTATTCTTTATCGTCACTTTGTTCAATTGTCGGTAATCAATACACATCCTCATAGTGCCATCTTTCTTTTTCACAAACAACACAGGAGCACCCCAGCGCGAGAAACTCGGTTGTGCAAATCCTCTATCTGTCAACTCTTGCAACTGAGACTTTAACTCTTTCAACTCTGTTGGTGCCATTCTATACGGAGCTATTGAGATGGGAGTCGTCCTCGGCACTAAATTAATACCAAATTCAACTTCCCGTATCGGAGGTATTCCCGGTAGTTCTTCAGGAAACACATCAGGGAATTCACAAACCACAGGCACAGATTCAACTTTCTTTTCTGACACTTTTGTATCAATCACATATGTAAGATAAGCTTTGCAACCCTTTTTCACATAGTTAAAAGCTTTCATAGATGATATAACAGCCGGTAATCCATTCAACTCACTGGATTTAATTCGAACCATCTCACCATTCTGACTTCTCAAATCAATACTCTTTCTTTTACAATTCACGATAGCATTATGCAGAGTGAGCCAATCCATACCCAGAATAATATCAAATTCATCAAATGGTAGCAACATCAAATTAGCCGGAAAGCAAATATCCCGAAACATCAACGGATAGTTATTGCACACTTTATCAACTAAGACACACCTGCCTAAGGGGTTCAATACTCTAATCACGAATTCAGTAGACTCAACAGGTAGAGTCTTACTTGATACTAAATTCACACACACATAGGAATTAGTAGATCCTGGATCTATCAATGCAATCACATCAGTATCAAATAGAGTAAAAGTACCAGTAATGACGTCTAGAGATGACACTTCTTCTTGTGCACGTATAGCATAGGCTCGGGCAAGTTCTCTCACCTCGGATCTCACAGCTGTATCCGACGTCCTTTTCTGACTACCACTCACATTTTCAGTGTTTCTGGGTGGTCTACCCCTAGCTGTCGTATTACTCGGTCTTGCACTCTGAACATTGTCTTTCTTAACTAACTCTGGGCAATCTTGAATGAAATGGTCTCGTGATCCACATTTGTAGCAAGTTCTATTATTATACTTGCCCCAGCATTCTCCAACATGTCGTCTTCCACACTGTCTACACTCAGGCTTATTGCTTTTAACACTACCAACACTTGATTCAATGGGAGCTTGAGTTCTTGGATCAACACTTTGTCTCATACTATCTCTACCCGAATGTCCAAATGAAGCATTTGAGCGATTGCTTGCATCTCTAAATCTCTTCGTCGAAGGTTGAGACATCTTACTCATCGAACTTTTTCTTTCATCTCTAGCCTCAGAATTCGCTTTCTTCTTTTCTTTATTAAGCTATTCGGCTTTGCAGGCTCTTTCAACTAACACAACAAATTCATTCAAGTCAAGTATTTCAACCAGTAATTTAATGTCTTCATTCAGCCCTTCAATGAAACATTTACACATAGTAGCTTCGGTCGAAACACATTTCTGCGCGTATTGACTCAGTTTCATAAACTCCCGTTCATACTCCGTAACTGACATACGGCATACGGCCTTGTTTTAGCTCTAGAAACTCTTTACGTTTCTGATCTATGAATCGTTGAATGATGTACTTCTTTCGAAATTTAGTTTGAAAGAAATCCCAAGTGATTCTCTCTCTCGGAAACACAGATATCAATTTCTTCCACCAGTTATATGCCGTATCTCTCAACAAGGAAACAA
Organism: Gossypium sturtianum; assembly: GCA_025698515.1. Classification (NCBI taxonomy): domain Eukaryota; kingdom Viridiplantae; phylum Streptophyta; class Magnoliopsida; order Malvales; family Malvaceae; genus Gossypium; species Gossypium sturtianum. The sequence continues at coordinate 30,259,837 of CM046943.1, read as the reverse complement.
CACATTTAATACATTCATCAGGAGTCAACGACATCTCGTCCAACACTCGAATAGTATTCTCGAGCCAAAACTCAGCTCGCTCGGCATCATCATCAGCTGTGCCCCTAAACTCTTCGGCCCCATACTTTCGGATTTTATCTACAGGAGGCTTATTCAATCAGATCGGATCTGTCACTTGTGGCATAGCAGGTACTTGTGGGGGTGGAGGTTACAGAGCAGCCGGATTCGTTCGAACGAACTCTGAAAACCACTCACTCATCATTCGGAAAAAGGCTTGCTTAGCCTTTTCCTCTTGGCTACTATCATTCGGCCTAAATGTCGCCGACACCGTCCCTTGAGTGGGAGCATGGTGCATTACTCTCTACATCATCAGTAACAGCTCGATCGGGATCCATTCGCTATATAAAAACACATTTTTAACTGTCAGGATTCATCACACTATCGTAATTATATATATGACATGTATAGCTAGACTCACACACGCTATGTTAGTCCGAGAATCGACTAAATCATAGCTCTGATACCAATAAAATGTAACATCCCTAACCCAAAACTGTCGCCGAAATAGGGTTAAGAGGCATTACCGATCATTTCAAAACATTTAAATTCATTTCTCAACACAAAGTTAAACATCAATCAAACATATCCAAATATAAACATATAGTCCCTTAATGAGGTCTACGAGACCTTAAACACATGTTAAAAAGGGGTCGGGACTAAACCGAACACATATAAAATTTTTTGAAATTCAAACATTTTTCTAAGTTACAGAGGTCACACGCCCGTGTGGGCAGGCCGTTTGCCTCCCACGGCCCCTTAGACACGTACGTGTGTCTAAGCCGTGTCAAAACAGGGCATACATACTGACTTGTCCACACGGCCGTGGACACGCCCGTGTGCCTCACCCGTGGTCGAGCCTGACTTGCACCACACGGCCAGTCACACGCCCGTGTGTTCAGCCCGTGGTCGAGCCTGACTTATTTTGAAACACAACCTCGAAGGACACAGTCGAGCCACACGCCCGTGTGCTCAGCTGTGTGGGCAATTATAGGCTATTTTCAAGGCCAAATTACCATCCACACTTTGGAATCACCTATATGCATTAAACCAATACCATTTCATGCCTCAAATGCTACCACAACCTACCATTTCAAGCACCAACTAATCATCTATTACATCATTTATTTCCATACTCAATTCCTACCCAAATAAATCCATCCAAAACATCATATTCACAACTCAATTCATATAACTAAGCATCATCTAGTCATACCACAAATTCACACTTAAAATGCCATTCTCATCGATCAATTCAAGCATGAAATATACCAATTCCATTCTCACTATTTCATACCACATTCATCATTTCCATAGCTTCACATATAAACCATCAATATTCAACATCCAAGCCATATCACATGGCAAGATCCAAACGTTATAAAACATACCATAACCACTAGCCTATACATACCATATACTAAAAATCTACATCCTTCAAAAGTACCAAAATAGTTAGCCGATAGTGTGATTGAGTCGCTGACGATTCCCAAATCTGAGCTAGCTTTACTGACACTGTAAAACAGAGAAATACATCACACAGTAAGCTCTAAAGCTTAGTAAGTTCGTAATATAATACATATTACTCAAAAATACAATATCAATACATAAATAAATCATCACTTAGATAGATTCACAACTAAACACATTATCATCCTCAACCATATACTCATACATACATCTATTTAACCATAACCATTATCATCAACCACATAGGTTCGAAACATACCTTTGCCAACACTTAGTTAACAAATGTTTTTGCTATTCAATGCTCGATACCATAATTTATTCAATTTTCACTATCTCTTCAGTTCAATCGCACACTTAGTGCCCCAATTCATAGCCGAAGCTTGATTAAAATCGGTATCGCACACACAGTGCCAATTAAAAAGCCGAAGCTTCTATTATTTCGCACACACAGTACTAACCATTTCGGTCTCATTTCCAAATACGCACACTTAGTGCCACCTAACTCGATTCCACACATAGCATTACTGATCCAAAATCACATAACTATTCATTTCATAGCATTTAAACATAATTTAAGAACACATATTATATCTGAACTTACCTCAGACGTCAAAATACCGAAACTAGTCGATCAATCGAGTACTTTGATTTTGCCTCGATCTCGATCCGAATCTCTCCTTTCTTGGTCAATTGAAGCTTCTCTTGACCAAACCCTAAATAGCCATGAAAGTTCTCTTTTTATTCTTGATATTCGGTGGAAAGATGAAGAAAAATGACTTACATTTTGTTTTGTTTTAATTTATTAACATTAAGACAAATTTTACCATTTTACCCTTAGTTTAAAACATTATAATTCATTCATTTAATGGCCATTTATGTCCATCTCCACTACCAAAGGGCTAATTACCACATAAGGACTTCCCATTTAATAAGCCATGCCAAATAGACACTTCAACAATCAGCATACAGTTTTTATATTTTATGCGATTAAGTCCTTTTTCATAATTCGACACACAAACGATAAAATTTTCACACGAAATTTTCACACATACTCAATCATATATTATAAACACCAAAAATAATATTAAAATATTTTTTCCAACCTCAGATTTGTGGTCCCGAAACCACTGTTTCGACTAGGGTCTAAACTGGGCTGTTACATGTCTGCTAAAAAATATGCAAGAAAGGGATATGAAGCTTAGCTTGCCTTTGTGATAAATGCCAAAGAGACTGAGTTAAGAATTGAATCAGTGCCCATAGTATGTGAGTATCCAGATGTATTTCCAGAAGAATTGCCAGGGTTGCCGCCGGTTAGGAAGATTGAATTTCGCATTGAATTAGCCCATGGTACTGCCTCTATTTCAATTGCTCCGTACAGGATGGCTCCAACTGAGTTGAAAGAATTGAAGGCACAGATACAAGACTTGACGGATAAATGCAATATTTCTCGTATTTTTGAGATCCTCGTAGCTCGATTTAGCTATTTCTAGCTATATTTTGAGCTAGGGTTCATGTTCAAAAATTTACCCATGTATGACATGCATGTAATTTGATGATTAATGAAGGAATATGAATGTTTGATGTATGATAAACATCTTTTTCTAAATGATTTTCATGGAAAATTCATAAAAAGGACTAATTTGTAAAAATTATGAAATTTGTCATAAAAGTGTGAATTAGTGGGAATTGTGGACTGTTGTAGTTATGAAAAAGGTTTGTCTAGGCTTAAAATACAAGGAAATTGAATAAAAAACATTTTACGAGATTAGGGGCAAAACTGTAAATAAGTGAAAGTTTAGGGGAAAAATCATAATTTTGCTAAAGTATGATTCATGGGTTATTTTAGTTAATGTGATCATTAAATAAGTGAAATTATCATTATAGATCAAGAAACATGAAGTCCGGACCAAAACCGAGGGAAGAACAAAGTGGTGGACTAAATCGAACAATTATACATATTTTGGTACCGAGGTAAGTTTGTATGAAATTAAAGCTACATAATGCTATTATGTTTTTAATTGCTTAATATCATGAGAAATGTATATTATCTCTACGAGATTGATTAATGATGTCTTGATGAAAGTATGATGATATTATATTAAGTCGAAGTCCCGGTTGAACCTTAGGAATAGCAAGGATACCTTTGTCACGGTATGAGATAAGGAAAGTCCCGTATAAGACCATGTCTGGGACATGGCATCGGCACCAAAGGAAGGTCTCATATAAGACCATGTCTGGGACATGGCATCAGCACCAAAGGAAGGTCCCGTATAAGACCATGTCTGGGATATGGCATCGACACCAAATGGAGATCTCGTGTAAGACCATGTCTGGGACATGGCAACGAAATTGATAAGAGATCCCGTGTAAGACCATATCTGGGATATGGCATCAGCATCGAATTGTGATCCTATGTGACACCATATCTGGGATATGGCTTTAGCATCGTATTACGTGAATGACGAGTTAGGGTATCCTTCGATATTCCAAGTGGTTCAACGGGATAAAGAGCTAAGTCCATATTCAAGATGATAAAAGTGCTAAAGTGATGTGATGAGTGTTACAGGTACATATGAGTAACTTATGAGAAATGAGTTTGATAAGCGATTTGTGATTGGTAAGAGTAAGCATGAGTAAGTTATGTTAAAGTGCTTGAGAACTTGTGTTATAACTTAATGCAATGTATGGATGTTATCTTAAGATTTATGTTACTATTTATTTCATGCAAACTTAGTAAGCTTTATGCTTACTCCATCTCCTTTTTCCTTTCCTTGTAGTATCGCCAAGCTAACTCAGGGATCGTAGGACGTCGGAGTTCGGCTCACACTATCAAGCTATTCTTTTGGTATAGTAAAGTTGATTATTTTGGGCATGGCATGTATAGGAACTTGGTTATTTTGTTATATGTCATTTGGTTAGCCCATGTGATAGTTATTAATGCTACTCATTCATTTTGTAAATGGCCATTGAAATTGGCCAATAATTGCTAAGTTATATATATATTCAATGATGATGAAATTCATGAAGTACAAGTTGTGAAATCGAATGAGTTATGTATGAAGCATATGCATGATGAGTAGAGCAAATATTCGAAGTACGTTAATGTTTTGTTATGGGGTTCTAGAATGGTGTAAATGTGATTACTTTTCAAAGTGGCAAATGGCTTGGAAAATAGCCTTACATTTGTCCACACGGGTAGACATACGGGCGTGTGCCTAGACCGTGTGTGACACACGGTTAGCCCTATGGGTGTGTTGGTAGGCCGTGTGTCCCCTGCATCTAGTTGCGAAAAATTCAGTTCATCACACGGGCCAGCACACGGGCGTGTGGCTTGGTCGTGTGGCCCTAAATTTTTGCTGACGTCATAAACAAAATGTCTCTTATTTTGGACACGGCCTGAAGCACGGGCGTGTGACATGCCCTCACACGGGCGTGTGGCCCTGTTTTGAGTAAAAATTTTCTAAGTGCGCGTAAGTTTCTGGTTCAGTCCCAGATCACTCCATGTGTATGTCTTGAGTCTTGTAGGCCCTCAATAAGAACGTTAAGAGTTCGAATGAAAAAAAGTTTAAGTTGAAATGAAAGTTTATTGCCGATTTTGTACGAATAAGTAAGTTAAGTCCGGTAATGCCTCGTACCTAGTTTTGGCATCGAATACGGGTAAGGGGTGTTACAGAGTCACTTAGGTGGCTAATGTAACGCTTTGAATTCGGGAAGATCCATCCCGTTCAGGTTTGGGATGTCACAATTATAATACTAAGAAATTATTACAAATGATGTTTTTTTTTTAAATCATAAAGGAAGTGTAAATGTTTTATTGAAATGCAAAATAAGTGACTGATATAAAATTAATTACGAAGAACCTAATTGACAAATAGATTGTTAATTATTACTAATAATAATGAAAGTAAGAGAGGATAAACTAATTTAAAGTAAGTCCTCTAAAGGATTTATTTGTAAAATGTTGATAATTGTGTTAATTTATCAAATTTGGAATTAATGGCATGATCATAAGGTTCAATTACAGAATATCATATGTTTAAGAATAAGTTGGGTAATGATTTTGGATAATAAATTTAGTATGTTTTAAGGCTAAAAAATAAAAAGGTAAAATATAAAGGATAACAGTGGTAAATTAACTCAAGCTGAAAATGAAACACAGAATGTCAATTTGGTATCGATACCAAGTAAAAAGTATCGATACTTTAAGGCAAGTATCGATACCTTGTGTTATGTATCAATACATTAGGTATTTATTTTGAAATTTTTAATTTTGAAGCTCAAAACGGTATCGATATCTAAGCTATACTATCGACATCTTAGTGGTGGTATTGATACTTGGGCCCTGTTTTGTGTAAAATGTGATTCTGAAACAAATTTTTACAAAAACATTTCACCCGGTGTAGTCTGATATTGTTGTATTATGGTAATAACACATTCATAAATTTAAAATATGATCGGACAAGGAATCAGATTAAAGGATTTAGCCAAGAATTCACTAGCACTCTAATGTGACATTCCTATTTTTGACTTGATAGTCGGGTTAGGTATAGGGGTGTTACACTGCTTTTCCCTTGTTTCGTTGTCACGTTGTCGTGATTTCGCATGGCTTCTCGTCGCTACGTCGCTTTCAGTTTTTTCTTAATTTGTCTGAAATGTGAGGCATACTCCACAAATCTCTACCTTGACTCGTACTTCCACAATGTCTTCTTTGCCGAGCCCACCACAAGCCTATCTTAAACTTTGCAAGTTATTACTTGAGTCCAAGCCGTGCTTGAACTTTGAAACCGGAATACTTCTAGTCTTCAACTTGTGCACTGCCAAATAAAAAATGACTCGGGTCTACTTTCCACGAACGTAGTGCTCTATCTTTCCAAATCCTGCACCCAAAAGAGAACTTCTCTTATTCAAAATGGTCACATACATTTTCCCTTCTATGACCAAATTGCCTCTGCTTCAAACGAGTCGACTCCAACTCCTTAACAGATAAAGGACTTATTGTTTTACCAGTCACTGTTGAACCTTGTAGAACATAAAGACTGTCAGTCTTTTGACCTTTCATCAGAATGATAGCCTCATGAGACACTTTAATGTTGCTTGACTTGATTTTAATTCTACAACCCTTCAAGTCTAATATACTCAAGGAGATGAGATTCTTCCTTAAATCAGGTACATGCTTGACATCTGATAGTGTCCTGATTGTCCCGTCATGCATCCTAATTTGAACGGTACTTACACCGATTGTCTTATTGGATGAACCATTCACCTGATGCAGAAATCCACCTTCAATTGAACTGTATGTGGATAACTAGTCCCTGTTGGGACAAATGTGGAAAGAACACCCCTAATATAGGATCCATTTGGACATAAACTTAGACCTATCAGTTGTAGACACCAACAACCAATCATCATGTAATGCCCCAAAAATCCTTTATGATTATTCTCGTATGTTTGTGACACAATATCTGTCTGCTTCAGTGGTTAAGTGTTCTGGGAGTGTCTGAGAAGTCTTGGGTTCAAGCCTTAGCATGGGCAAAATTTTGTTTTTAATTGAGTAAACCCCTATCTTTAGCTAGTAGGCTTATAAATAAATATTGGAAAAACATGTCAGAATGGGCCTACTAGTCTGGTGGTTAAGTAGAGTGGCAAAGCTGGTGGTCTTGAGTTCGAGTCCTGGTATGTGCAAGGGAGTGTTTTATTTTGCTACTTGTGCCGTGTGTGTGTTCTAGTATGACCGAAATTCTGAGAGTTTGAGGGCGGTGGGAGTGTGTTGGACGGCTTGGGAGGGAAATAAGGGATTTGGGGAGAAAAGTAAGGAGTGGAGGCGTTTGAGATGGACTGGGATGCTGAGTGGTTGGAATGGATGTGGTTTAGTGGAGTAAATCAAGGAGTTTGGTGAGTTTCCCTTTGATTCCGAAAATCTCTGCAGAATTCTCCTCTACCATCTTTCATTTTTATTTTATTTTTTTCTCTGCCTCTATAGCCGAATTTTGTCCCTTTCTCCCCCATTCCCTTTTCGTTTTCTCTTGACTTCAATCTCCCTGTGTTGCTGTGGAGATTTCGAGTGCTTTCCCTCTACCTGCCGAATTTTTCCCTCTCCACATTTTCTTTTCTTTTGTTTTCAGCTGAAATCCCCCATTGCTGCCATTTTCCTCCTCCAATTCTCTCTTTTTGTTGCCGAATTTTCAAGTGTTTCCCCTTATCTTTTGTTTTTGGTCTATCTTGCTCCTCAGCTTTTATTTTCGTGCGAAAATGGTAAGTAGTGTTGTTGAGTTCTTTTAGTTTTGGTTTCAGAAGATTTTGATTCTGTTGTTTATGCATAGGGGACGATCGTGAAGTGGTTTTTTCTTCCCAACGAATTGATTAGTGCGAGTAGTCGGGGGTGATTGCGGTAAGTGAGTGCATTTGGCTCATTTTGGTGTTGATTAAATTGTGTTTTAGTTGTTAAATTTGAGATTGGGTACGCTGTTTGTAGGTTCCAGAAGGTTAGGAAGTGCTTAAGCATCGAGAACGACCCAGGTATGTAAACACAACTTTGCAAACGAAAATCGGTGAAAAGCCGAAAAGTGAGACTGTCGACACCACACGGGCGTGTTACCGCCCGCATGGTAGGCTGTGTGATCAGACATGGGCATGTGATCGACGAGGCAGGCCATTTGCGATTCATGGGTCGGGCCGAATTGGGTCGTATGGGCCCCACGGGTGTGTGGGCCCCACATGGGTGAACCACACGGGCGTGTGGGATTATTGGGCCAGGCCGTGTGATCCACACAACTAAGGCCATTTTGGGCCTTGTGGGCCACACGGGCGTGTAGGCGCACATAGGCAAATTACATGGGCTTGTGGGCCCATTTTCACTATTTTGACTGCTAAGGTTGCACGGGTCGCCCGAGTCGAATGTGGACCTACTGTAGGGTCGGTAAGATTACCTAGATCCCTAATGGACTGAGTGACTGTTATATCCATGTACTTTATATATATACATGTACGACTGTATTGTGAGCATGCTGTTAAAACTATACTGAATACATATATGATACCATGATTTGGCATGACATGATTGTATGATGCATTGCATGGGGATGGGTTTATATGGATCGGAGGAAGTGTACTGAAAGGCTTCGAGCCTAACTTACTGGCAGCTCAGCTGCAAACTACTGTCTAGTGCTTTGGCATGACATGATTGTATGATGCATTGCATGGGGTTGGGTTTATATGGATCGGAGGAAGTGTACTGAAAGGCTTCGAGCCTAACTTACTAGCAGCTCAGCTGCAAACTACTGTCTAGTGTCGCAACCGGTACTACTTGGAGTGTAGGGACGGGTGGGTTGATTATATCCCCACATGGAGTGTAGGGTTGGATGGAGATGGAGTGTAGAGGCTAGTTGGGTAGGACTTGTACACTGCATATTGTGATACTGTACTGATTATTGATACTGTAATGGGGCAAGGCCCAAATGCATGACTGCCTTTGTACTGAGATGGGCTAAAGCCCAAACTGATACTATCACTGATTCTGAATAGGGCTTAGGCCCAGACTGTGATTGCCTTCTATCTTTCTATTTGTACTATTTGGGATTACACACTGAGTTTCCGTAAACTCACCCTTCTATTTTAACTGTACAGAAAATCCCCAACCATATGCGGATCGATGCGGCGGAGGACTCAGCGGTGGCCACATGACTCATTTCATTCTATTTTAGTACTTAATTATAATTTTGATTTTACTTTGGGGTATTTTACTGTAATAATGGCCTTTTTGGATTTTCACGTTTAATTTGGGATTTCTATTATTTTGATTTACAACTGATAGTAGTAGGGTTAATCGAGTTTTCAAAACGAAACAAATGTTTTAACAAAATACACTCAAATACGCAAACAGATTTAAAAAGCTTCCGCGATAAGTGACGTTTTGAAAATTAATATTGTTTTGAAAGAGAATACTTTTATGATAATGAACTACGTTTTGAAAATGAACGACGCATCCTATAATTAACATAAGATTTTGTAATGAGGCTAATTCTGAAAGAGGTTTTTATGACAACTCGTTTATTTCCAAAACACTACCATGTGACATCGCCAAGATTTGGCCATAATGTCTAGGTCAGGTTTGGGGTATTACATTTAGTGGTATAAGAGCCAGGTTCAAAACTTAGTTGTGGATTTGGGTTTTTAAGATTTGATTCTCTAAGAACTGATTTCGAAATGATGTGAAATGATTTCACTAGATGTGTGGTACACCGAGTCTCTGGCGCCGATCCTGTAAGTCCTCTGAACTGTTATCTGTTTAAAAACTGAAAATGCTATAGATAGTATGTACCGAAACTACTTGTAACAGCCCGATTTTGGGCCTAGTCGGAACAGCGATTTTGGGGCCACAAATCTGATGAGGAAAAATATTATTTTTATTATATTTTATGGTCTACAATTTCATGGATAGATTCTGTAAAAATTTCGTTCGAAAATTTCGACGTTTGGGCACTCAATTTAATCAAAAGGACTAAATAGTAAAAAGTACAAAAGTTGAGTTCCACATGTTAGAAGTGTCCAATTTCTATGAAATTTTAAATTGGAGGTCCTTAAATGAAAATTAGACCATTGGTTAAATTGTTGGACAAAAATGGACATTAGATAAGTGAAATAGGATATTTTTAAGTTAGGGGCATTTTGGTAATTTGGTAATTAAATGGACTAAAAGACAAAATAAAAGCCAAAAACCTTTGTCCATCTTCTTCCTGGGCTGAATTTAGCATGGGGGAAGCCATGGCTAGGGTTTTCAAGCTTTCAAGCTCAATAGTAAGTGCATCCAAGCCCCGTTTTTAATGTTCTTTACATTTTTAAGATCCCCGTAACTCGGTTTAGCTATTTCTACCATTATTTTGAGCTAGGGTTTGTGTTTAAAAATTTACCCATGGATGAAATGCATGTGCTTTGATGTATAATGGTAGAATATGAATGCTCGGTGTGTAGTAAACGACTTTTACTAAGTGGTTTTCGATGAAATCGCATAAAAGGACTAATTTGTAAAAAAATGAAAAATGTATGAAAAATGTGTGAATGAGTGCAAATTGTGGACTGCTATAGGTATGAAAATGGTTCATCTAGGCCTAAAATACAAGGAAATCGAATAAAAATCATTTTACGGGCCTAGGGGCAAAAGTGTAAATATGATAAAGTTTAGGGGTAAAAACATAAATTTTCCATAGTATGAATTTTGGGTCACAATGAATAATTTGACTAATAAGTAAGCTAAATTGTTACAGATCAAAGAAAATGAGACTCGGACTTAGAACGGGGGGAAAAACGAGTAACTGACGGTTAGGTCCCTTCTTGCCATTTTGGTATCGAGGTAAGTTTGTGTGAAATTAAAGCTACATAATGTTTTTATATTTTTAATTTCTAGATATTATGCGAAATGAGTATTATTTCTATGAAATCGACTAATGATGCCTCGATGAGAGTATGATGAAAATATGTTAAGTTGAAGTCCCGGTTGAACATTCAGAATAGCAAGGATATTAATGTCACAACATGAGATAAGGAAGGTCCCGTATAAGACCATGTCTGGGACATGGCATCGGCACCGAATGTAGGTCCCGTATAAGACCAAGTCTGGGGCATGGCATCGACACCGAATGTAGGTCCCGTATAAGACCATGTCTGGGACACGGCATCGGCACCGAACGTAGGTCCCGTATAAGACTATGTCTGAAACATGGCATCAGCACCAAATGAAGGAGGTCCCGTATAAGACCATGTTTGGGAGATGGCCTCGGCACCAAAGAAAGATTTCGTGTAAGACCATGTCTGGGACATGGCATCGACATCTATATTCGATCTCGTATAAGACCATGTCTGGGACATGGCATCGACATCTATATACGATCTCGTATAAGACCATTTCTGGAACATGGCATTGACATCGAGATATGAGATCCTATGTAAGACCATATCTGGGATATGGCGTCGGCATCGAGATGTGATCCTATGTAAGACCATATCTGGGATATGGCATTGGCATCGTGATACATGCATGATGAGATTGAGTATCCTTTGATATTCCGAGTAGTTCGACGGGCAAAGAGCTAAGTTTATGCATCAATGACAAAGAGCTAAGTCCATGCTTATGATGTATGAATATGTGGGAAATGTGGATTGTGATCATGTGTGAGGCTTTAAGCCAAATTAAATTGAGAAATGAAATGTTCAAGTTTTTGTTGTTGATGTATAAGTTAAATTTGCCAAAGAATGGCTTGTAAATGTTTGATGATGACTAGCTATTGGCATGGCTAACTATGGATATGCTTTAGTGTTATAAGTGTGTAAATGAGAATTAATACAAAGAAAACATGATAGAGTAAAATTAGCAATAAAATAGTTTGGACAGAAGCAGTTGAATCACTTGGAAAATTCACCAAAAATGGTGGAAATTGAATTAGAAGTTGAATATGATATGAAATTAAATATTATTGAGCCTATTTTCTCACAAAAGAGACGGTGTAAGCAAAAGAATTTCAGATTATGAGATATTTGAATTTTCATAAGACAGGGTCAGAATGATTTCGGAATCCCCTGTTCTGACTTTGGAAATTCATTAAAAATTGTACAAAAATAATCAAGGAATAAAATTTATATTCTTAAATTTATTAATGAGTCTTTTTTCAAGAGAAACAAATGGGACGTCTTTCGAGTTATTTGAAATGAGAAAATAAATTTTTAGTGAAGAGGGGTCAGAACTTTCGGACATCAAAACAGGGGAAATTTTAAAGAATAAACTGTACTGGTTGGCTAAACCAAAAATTCTGGAAATATTATGGTAAGAAGATATGTGAGTCTAGTTTCAAGGAAAATTAGCAGATCTTAATTTGGAGTTCCGTAGCTCCAGATAAAAATAATTTAGTGACTGTAACTCGAGTAGATAGGTCAAGATGAACATAAGTGAATTGAGAAATTTTATGCAATAATGATGGCATTATCTTGAGAACTAAAAATAAGGATTGTTAAAAGAATGGTAATAAATTTTTTATTATTTACATACATACTTACTAAGATTTATAGCTTACTGCCCTTCCTTTCTCATATCATGTAGGGTTTTATACTAGCTCGAGTTGGAGATCGCCGGAGATGCTATCACACTATCAAGCTATCATGTTGGGTATAAGTGAGTGCAAAACCTTTTGAGTCTATGGCATGTATAAGGACTTAGTCAATTGTGTATGTGTCATTTGATTTGGCCAAATGTGTTGGTTCATATTGGTTAATGAGTTGTAATGCCTATTTATACGTGTGTGCTTATACTAAAGGTTTTATGTGATATGGTTATGTGTGTTTGGGATGGATGGATTGAAGTTGTGTTTAAGTATGTGCAAATGAGGGTGCCAAATGGTCTTGAAAATAGCAATTTTCTTGGCCACACGGGTAGGGACACGGCCGTGTGTCTCAGCCGTGTGGAGAACACGACCCCGGGACATGGGCGTGTGCCCAGGGCGTGTGAAATCTGCATTTACTTTTCAAAATTTAATTCGCCATACGGCCTAAGCACACGAGCATGTGACTTGGCCGTGTGACCCAATTTTGTTAATGACGTCATAAACAGAGAGTCACACGGGCTAAGGACATGGGCGTGTGTGACCACACGGCCTACCCATATGGGCGTGTCCCAAGCCACACGGACGTGTGACCCCTGTTTTGATGAAAATTTTTCTAAGTCTTCTTAAAGTTTTCTAAGTTCTCGGTTTAGTCTCGAACAGTTCCCAATGTATGTTTTGGGCCTTGTGGGCCCATATAAGGGGCGATTTTCATGTGAATGAAGAATGTTAAATTGAATGAAATTTTATAGCCGATTTTGTATAAAGGTTCTTGTTTAAGTTCGGTAATGCCTCGTATCCTGTCCCGACATCGGACACGGGTAAGGGGTGTTACATTTAGTGGTATCAGAGCTATAGTTTAGTCGATTCTAAGACTAACCTAGCGTATGTGAGTCTAGCTATACATGCCGTATTATTACTCGTGATAGTGTGATATCTCCCGGCTCTAACGAAATTATTTTGTTAAGACAGAGATGACTTCCAATCGAGCTATTTTCGATAATGCTGAAAAATGATATTAAGGTGATTGAAATGTGTTTGTGATGAGACAAAACTTAGAAAGGTATGAATAGAAGTTCATGATATGTATGTGTTAATGTACGAAGTGAGATAACCATGAGTTGAGAAATGTGGAAACATGGAATAAAATGAAAGTTTATGTGGTGATAAGCCCATTCATGTTAGCTTGGCATGCATATAATGATATATACCCAACCTATTTGAATAAGTGAAAATGATAAGTAAACTTACCCAATGGACGAAATATGTGTGTATGTACACTTGTTTGAATAACGTATAACAGTATGTCCACATAGTTGAATCTCATGTTTAATTGTTAAATTAGAGAATATATAATGTTTTGTTTTATGACTCTGTTATGAAACCACAAATATTATAATAGTATGAGAGTTGAATTAGAAGATCAAATTAAGTAAAACATAGGAGATGAGTACGATCGTTCAATGATGAATTGACAGATAAGACCATGGTTAGACCATGGCAAAGTATGGAATGTAAGACCATAGTTTGGCTATGGCATTTCAGTGAAAAGACCATAACTGGGTTATGGCATTGTGTACGTAAGACCATGGTTGGACCATGGCAGTACATGTGTGTACGTGCAAGACCATAGTTGGACTATGGCATCAAGTAAACGACGTACTCGAACCCGTAAGGCGTTCTCTAATTTGACAAATGTTAGTAAGTAAATTCATTGTTTGAAATTGTGAATGGCAGAAAACATTCGTAAAATGAATAAGTATATTAAATTGTCTGAAGTGAATTATGTGATTATGATGATATTACGTTAATGATGAATGCTAAGTCATATGTGTGTATTAATGAGAGTCAAGTTAGAGGCTTTACGACCTCACCCCATTACTAGTGATACTTTATGACGAAATTTTACGAGAACCATGTTGAATAAGTTCATAAGTGTGAAACTAAGGAGTTCAGTGATGAAATAATTAGTAATGTATACAGAGGTGAGAATAGTTGGAAAGTGAAAACAGCTTTAGAAGAAATACCAGAATGTTTTAAAGATTACATAGATTATGCAATGTCACAGATAAAGAAGAAGCTAGTCTCGGCTATTCGATTTAATTGAGTTATGTGTATTTAAAGTATCCTCAAGTATAGTAATGAATTTTGTACATTCATGAGTATATAGACGGATAGTCTGAATGAAGAAATTATATTCTGGAAAGTATGATACAGAGATATGCCTATTGGATTGTTCTAATCGAATGATGTTATTACGAGTTAAAGCTGTACCGATTGATAAAGTCATCACATTTATGAAAATTCGAATGATCTATGCATGTTAGCAAAGTTCTAAACAGTTGAAAGTATTATTAACCGAAGCTCTAGTTCTGAGTTCAGTTTGAATTGAGTAAGGAAATTGTGATTTTTCAATGATGTACTATTGAACAGATCGGAATATGTTTTAATACAAGAATGTAAAGAAGCAGTTTGCACTTTCAGACGGTTAAAGTCACATGAAAAAGAACTGTTCGACTAATGATTTAGAGACGGCCACTTTTGTATCTGTGTTGTGAACTGGATGATTTTGTATGTTCGACGAAAAGTGTCATATGCTTCCTAATCCTAATGGGTTAAAGTATCTAATGTCACAGAAAGATCTGAAACTAAGACAACGTGAATGTTTTGAGATGTTAAAAGACTGTGAGTAATTATCGACTTACCTTTTGGAAATCAAGTATGATTACAGATGCTTGAATGGAAAATTTTTATTTATTTTTGTGAGTACTGGTTACTTGATTGATCTTATTTGATGATGGACTAGTTCTAGCTAAGTTAAAAGCTTAAGCGATTCTTTCTTTATGAATTGAGAAGCTCAGAGATGTGATAGAGAGTGGTGAACAAAACGAGTACAGTGTGAAACGACTTTCTATTCCGAATTTTAGGTTGGACCTGATTCCTGTTATTATTATTGTTCTGAGATAGAATTCGCGTATTGGGTAACCTAGAGTTTGTACAGAAGTTTTGTACGAGACTCAGTAGTAGCTCGTCGATTCATCCAAGAATAATAAAATGTGCAGTTATAGGAGTAGATGTTCTGGTGATTGAGTATGTATCACAATATTTTTGACTTTATGTTCAGATGTCTATTTGCTAGCAAGTAAGCTGAAATCAAGTATATGCAGGACTAATATAGTCAGTGATGGTAAGGGAGTGATGATGAGATAGAGTTGCCGTAGATTTCATATCGGGATTGTCATTGTCCCCGAAAAGTAAGATGTTAATTGGTTTATGGTTGGTCATTTGAAAAAGAAAGATCCGCAGGATCATTTCATTATGTACAGATTTCTTATTTGATAGATTAGTCGAGTAATATGTTCCTGAGGTTATTCGATTATGCAGAATGCCAGTTCCATTATGTCGGATAGAGATCCGGAAGTTACATCGTAATTATGGGATGAGCCATAGGGAACTCTGAGTATACAGTTGCATTTTGGCACAGTAATTTGTTTTTATATCAATGATAAGTCTAAGAGGGTAGTTTAGATTTTGACGGTGTACTCCGACACTGTGTGCTAAAGTTTAAAGGATATTGGAAAGAGATATATGAGATTAAATCGATTTGTAATTCTAAGAAGATTAGTGAAAGTGTTTCAGGGGAGTTGAAAGCAATTTCTTCTGGCAAGATTTTTGGGGACGAAAATCCCTAAAGAGGGGGAGAATTGTAACAACCCGATTTTGGGCCTAGTCGGAACAGTGGTTTTGGGGCCACAAATTCGACGAGAAAAAATTCTTATTTTTATTATATTTTTATGGTCTACGATTTCACGGAAAGGTTCCGTGAAAATTTTGTTCGAAAATTTCGACGTTTGGGCACTCAATTTAGTCAAAAGGACTGAATTGTAAAAAGTGCAAAAGTTGAGTTCCACATGTTAGAAGTGTCCAATTTCTATGAAATTTTAAATTGGAGGTCCTTAAATGGAAATTAGACCATTGGTTAAATTTTTGGACAAAAATGGACATTAGATAAGTGAAATAGGATATTTTTATGTTAGGGGCATTTTGGTAATTTGGTAATTAAATGGACTAAAAGACAAAATAAAAGCCAAAAACCTTTGTCCATCTTCTTCCTTGGCTGAATTTAGCACGGGGGAAGCCATGGCTAGGGTTTTCAAGCTTTCAAGCTCAATAGTAAGTGCATCCAAGCCTCGTTTTTAATGTTCTTTACATTTTTGAGATCCTCGTAACTCGGTTTAGCTATTTCTACCATTATTTTGAGCTAGGGTTTGTGTTTAAAAATTTACCCATGGATGACATGCATGTTATTTGATGTCTAATGGTAGAATATGAATGCTCGGTGTGTAGTAAATGACTTTTACTAAGTGATTTTCGATAAAATCGCATAAAAGGACTAATTTGTAAAAAGTTGAAAAATGTATGAAAAATGTGTGAATGAGTGCAAATTGTGGACTGCTATAGTTATGAAAATGGTTCAGCTAGGTCTAAAATACAAGGAAATCGAATAAAAAACATTTTACGAGCCTAGGGGCAAAAGTGTAAATATGACAAAGTTTAGGGGCAAAAACATAATTTTTTCATAGTAAGATTTTTGGGTCACAATGAATAACGTGACTAATAAGTAAGCTAAATGTGATGTTATAGATCAAATAAAACGAGGCTCGGACTTAGAATGGGGGGAAAAACGAGTAACTGACGGTTAGGTCCCTTCTTGCCATTTTGGTATCGAGGTAAGTTTGTGTGAAATTAAAGCCACATAATGTTTTTATATTTTTAATTTCTAGATATTATGCGAAATGAATATTATTTCTATGAAATCGACTAATGATGCCTCGATGAGAGTATGATGAAAATATGTTAAGTTGAAGTCCCGGTTGAACATTCGGAATAGCAAGGATACTAATGTCACAACATGAGAAAAGGAAGGTCCCGTGTAAGACCATGTCTGGGACATGGCACCGGCAACGAATGTAGGTCCCGTATAATACCATGTTTGGGACATGGAATCGGCACCGAATGTAGGTCCCGTATAAGACCATGTCTGGGACATGGCATCGGCACCGAATATAGGTCCTGTATAAGACCATGTCTGAGACATGTCATCGGCACCAAACCCGTATAAGACCAAGTCTAGGACATGGCCTCGGCACCAAAGAAAGATCTCGTGTAAGACCATGTTTGGGACATGGCATCGACATCTATATACGATCTCGTATAAGACCATGTCTGGGACATGGCATCGACATCGAGATATGAGATCCCGTGTAAGACCATATCTGGGATATGGCGTCGGCATCGAGATGTAATCCCATGTAAGATCATATCTGGGATATGGCATTGGCATCGTGATACATGTATGATGAGATTGAGTATCCTTTGATATTCCGAGTAGTTCGACGGGCAAAGAGCTAAGTTTATGCATCAATGACAAAGAGCTAAATTTATGCATCAATGACAAAGAGCTAAGTCCATGCTTATGATGTATGAATATGTGGGAAATGTGGATTGTGATCATGTGTGAGGCTTTAAGCCAAATTAAATTGAGAAATGAAATGTTCAAGTTTTTTTTGTTGATGTATAAGTTAAATTGGCCAAAGAATGGCTTGTAAATGTTTGATGATGACTAGCTATTGGCATGGCTAACTATGTATATGCTTTAGTGTTATAAGTGTGTAAATGAGAATTAATACAAAGAAAACATGATAGAGTAAAATTAGCAATAAAACAGTTTGGACAGCAGCAGTTGAATCACTTTCAAAATTCACCAAAAATGGTGGAAATTGAATTAGAAGTTGAACATGATATGAAATTAAATATTATTGAGTCTATTTTCTCACAAAAGAGACGGTGTAAGCCAAAGAATTTCATATTATGAGATATTTGAATTTTTATAAGACAGGGTCAGAATGATTTCGGAATCCCCTGTTCTGACTTTGGAAATTCATTAAAAATTGTACAAAAATAATCAAGGAATAAAATTTATATTCTTGAATTTATTAATGAGTCTATTTTCAAGAGAAACAAATGGGACATCTTTCGAGTTCTTTGAAATGAGAAAATATTTTTTTAGTGAAGAGGGGTCAGAACTGTCGGACAACGAAATAAGGGAAACTTTAAAGAATAAACTGTACTGATTGGATGAGCCAAAAATTTTGGAAATCATATGGTAAGAATATATGTGAGTCTAGTTTCAAGGAAAATTAGAGGATCTTAATTTGGAGTTCCGTAGCTCCGGATAAAAATAATTTAGTGACTGTAACTCGAGTAGACAGCTCAAGATGAACATAAATGAATTGAGAAATTTTATGCAAGAATGATGGCTTTATCTTGAGAACTCAAAATAAGGATTGTTAAAAGAATGGTAATAAATTGTTTATTATTTACATACATACTTACGAAGCTTTATAGCTTACTCCCCTTCCTTTCTCATATCATGTAGGGTTTTATACTAGCTCGAGTTGGAGATCGCCGGAGATGCTATCACACTATCAAGCTATCATGTTGGGTATAAGTGAATGCAAAACCTTTTGAGTCTATGGCATGTATAGGGACTTAGTCAATTGTGTATGTGTCATTTGATTTGGCCAAATGTGTTGGTTCATATTGGTTAATGAGTTGTAATGCCTATTTATACGTGTGTGCTTATACTAAAGGTTTTATGTGATATGGTTATGTGTGTTTGGGATTGATGGATTGAAGTTGTGTTTAAGTATGTACAAATGAGGGTGCCAAATAGTTTGGTAAATAGCCATTTTCTTGGCCGCACGGGTAGGGACACGACCGTGTGTCTCAGCCGTGTGGAGAATACGACCCCGGGACATGGGCGTGTGCCCAGTGCGTGTGAAGTCTGCATTTACTTTTCGGAATTTAATTCGCCAAATGGCCTAAGCACACGGGCTTTTGACTTGACCGTGTGACCTAATTTTGTTGATGACATCATAAAAAGAGAGTCACACGGGCTAAGGACATGGGCGTGTGTGACCACACGGCCTACCCATATGGGCGTGTCCCAAACCACACGGACGTGTGACCCCTATTTTGATGAAAAGTTTTCTAAGTCTTCTTAAAGTTTCCTAAGTTCTCGGTTTAGTCCCGAACAGTTCCCAATGTATGTTTTGGGCCTTGTGGGCCCATATAAGGGGCGATTTGCATGTGAATGAGGAATGTCAAATTGAATGAAATTTTATAGCCGATTTTTTATAAAGGTTCTTGTTTAAGTTCGGTAATGCCTCGTATCCTGTCCCGGCATTGGACACGGGTAAAGGGTGTTACACTACTATAGATAGACTGTACTGAAAACACTCAAGTTAGTGTATACTGATACTGTAGAAAAATCGATAGGCATTGATTGACACTGCGATATACGAAATAAACTTTGTACTTCTAATACTGTTTTCATAAAATATCCGTTAATAAACACTGGAACTGTAAACTGATGCATAAAACTGTAAATACAGATTAACGCGAATAGACAATGAGCACAAGAGGTACTCTCGGACGAGGCACAAGAGACCGTGGTAGAGGCCGTAGAGGTGCTCGAGTTGGGTCTTATCTTCTGGCAACTTGCCTAATTTGGATACAAGTGAGACGCCGGCTTCACCTGTGACCAAGACTGGATCTCATGATCGAGCGGCAGGGGATGACGCACTGTTCCAGGCCATGTTGAGGATTTTAGAGAGGGTCGTTGGGCCCAATACTGGAGCTGGAGGCCGCGGGTCGGTTACGGAACGACTCCGATCTAACGGAGCTGAGCTCTTTAGGGGCATTGCTGGCTGGCCCCGAATGTGGCTGAATACTAGATTGAGGCCACAGAGAGGATTATGGACGACCTGGACTGCACCTCTGAGCAGAAACTAAAGGGTGCAGTGTCACTGCTGAGAGATGAGTCTTACCAGTGGTGGCTTACGGTTAATGAGGGCAGTCAGCCCAATCGACTGACCTGAGAGCTCTTTAAGACCGCTTTCTAGGGGAAGTATGTTGGTGCCAGTTATGTAGATGCCCGTAGGAGAGAGTTCCTGAATCTGACTTAGGGGGATAGATCAGTGGCCGAGTACGAGGTCCAATTTCTGCGACAGAGCCACTACGAGTGAGGAATAGTGGCGACTGAGTACGAGCGATGTGTTCACTTCGAGAATGGCCTCAGGGATAATTTGAGGGTTCTGATAGCTCCATAGAGGGAGCAAGAATTTGCGGCACTGGTTGATAAGGCGAAGATTGCCGAGGAAGTGAAGCGCGCGCACCAGAACAGAGAGAGAGGTAGGAATAAGAGAGAATTGGAGCCCTCGAGTTCCGTTCAAGGGCCTAAGAAAAAGGCCAGAGTGGATTGGCCGATCAGAGTTGGGGCTCTTATTGCTGCTACTGGATAGCCACCATTTACTGATTGTGGTAAACATCATCAGGGCGAGTGCAGGAAAAGAACTGGGGCTTGTTTGAGGTGCGGTTCATTAGAGCACCGTATTAGAGAGTGTCCGCGGAGGTCCGATCAGATGCAAGCTTCTGGCCTGGGTACTGCACCACCACCGAGGGTAGTTCAGCAGCCACCGAGAGGTCGTGGTCAGGCCAGAGGTGGAAATGGTCTGGGCCATGGTCAGAGAGCACCGGGCAGAGGTGCTGGTCATACTAAGGTGAGGCAGCTGGCTCTAGTCTATGCTGCTCGTCGCCGATAGGATGGAGATGCTCCAGACGTCATTACGGGTACGTTCTTTATTTATAATGTACCTTATACTACAATGATAGATATAGGATCCACTCACTCCTATATAGCTTGTACTGTATTTGAAAACTTGGGTATACTGGTTGAGAGCACTACGAGTGAAGTCGCTATACTGAGTCCGTTGGGGCAGTCAATAAGGGTTAACAAACTATTTAGAGATGTTCCTCTAGAGGTTCAAGGAGCTATCTTTTTGGCTAATCTGATGGAGCTGCCTTTTAGAGAATTTGATCTGATACTGGGAATGAACTGGTTAGTCAAACACCGAGTGAGCTTAGATTGTGCCACAAAAAGGGTTGTACTGAGAACTGAGGAGGACAGCGAGGTAGTGGTAATTGGGGAGCATCGAAACTACTTATCGAATGTGATTTCTACATTGAGGGCCGAGAAGTTGGTTCGTAAGCGATGTGAGGCATATCTGGCCTACATCAGTGTTTCAGATTCTGGGGATTTTTCGGTTAAGGATATAAGGACGGTTAAGGACTTTCTGGATGTTTTTCCTGAGGAGCTACCTGGGTTACCCTCGAATCGTGAAGTAGAGTTTGGGATTGAGCTCCTTCCTGGTACAGCTCCGGTGTTCATCGCCCCCTATAGAATGGCACCAAAAGAGCTTGTGGAGCTTAAGGCCCAGATTCAAGAGCTACTGGATCGTGGGTTCATCTACCTTAGTGTGTCTCCGTGGGGAGCACCGGTTCTGTTTGTGAAGAAGAAGGATGGATCCATGCGTATGTGTATTGACTACCATCAACTGAACAAGCTGACCATCAAGAATAAGTACCCCTACCGAGGATAGATGATCTGTTCGACCAGTTCCGAGGGGCTTCGGTTTTCTCCAAGATTGATCTCCGATCAGTGTATCACAAGTTAAGATTTAAGGAAGTTGATGTACATAAGACGGCGTTTAGGACTTGCTATGGTCATTACGAGTTTCTAGTAATGCCATTTGGACTGACAAATGCACCAGCAACTTTTATGGATCTGATGAACCGAGTGTTCTAGCCCTATTTGGATCGGTTCGTGGTGGTATTTATTGACGACATACTGGTGTATTCGAAGACTGAGGGTAAGCATGATGAACACCTCAAAGTGGTTCTGCAGACTTTACGAGAGAAACAACTGTACGCCAAGTTCAATAAATGTAAGTTCTGGTTATGTGAAGTAACGTTTCTGGGACATGTGGTTTCTGCTGAGGGGATTAGAGTCGATCCTCGACAGATTGAAGCTATCTTGGATTCGAAGCAGCCTAAGACTGTAACTGAGATCCACTGTTTTTTGGGACTGGGGAGATATTATCGACATTTTATAGAGGGGTTTTCACTGATCGCCGCACCCTTGACTAAGGTGCTACGCAAGGGTGTGCCGTTTAACTGGACTGACGCGCAGTAAGAGAGCTTTGAGAAGCTCAAAACTGTATTAACTGAGGCCCCTATCTTGATACAGCCAGAGTCTGGAAAAGATTTTACTGTTTACAGTGATGCATCACATGTCGGCTTAGGATGTGTGTTGATGCAAGAGGGTAAGGTGGTAGCGTATGCGTTTCGTCAGCTTAAGATGCATGAGGCGAATTATCCGACGTATGACTTGGAGTTTGTCGCTGTGGTGTTTTCCCTAAAAATCTAGAGGCATTATTGTATGGTGAGAAGTGTATCATTTACACCAATCACAAGAGCCTCAAGTACCTCCTCACTTAGAAGGAGCTAAATCTTAGGCAGCATAGATGGATTGAGCTGCTTAAGGATTACGACTGTACTATCGAATACCACCCTGGTAAGACCAATGTGGTGGCCGATGCGTTGAGCCGTAGGGCTATGTCTGGTCTGAGGGCAATGTTTGCTCGCCTCAGTTTATTTGATGATGGTAGTCTGTTGGCCGAACTTCAAGTTAAACCGACGTGGATAGAGCGGATTAAGGGTAAACAGTTGGAGGATGAGTCTTTGGGTCTTCGATTCCGATAGATTGAGATTGGTAGCACATCATATTTTGGACCGAATAGCGAAGGGGTACACTAATTCCGTGAGAGAGTCTGTGTACCGAATGATACCGAGTTGAGACAGTCTATACTGCGGGAGGCGCATAGTAGCCCCTATGCTATGCATCCTGATGGGAATAAGATGTACCGAGACCTTCGTAAGTTATATTGGCGGCTGAGTCTTAAGCGTGAGCATACAAACTTTGTGGGTAAATGTCTGACATGCCAGCAGGTTAAGGCTGAGCATCAGTTACCTTTGGGTTTGCTTCAGCCAGTCAAGATTCCGCTTTGGAAGTGGGAACGTGTAAATATGGACTTCGTTATTGGGTTACCCCTTACACCCACTAAGAAGGACTCTGTATGGGTTATCGTGGATCGATTGACCAAGTCTGCCCACTTCATACCGGTTCGTACTAAGATAGTGTATGTGTCTGAGATAGTGAGACTGCATGGGGTACCGGTTTCGATAATATCTGATAGGGATCCTCACTTCACGTCTCGGTTCTAGAAGAAGTTACATGAAGCTCTGGGTACAAGATTGGACTTCAACACTGCGTTCCATCTTCAAACTGACGGTCAGTTAGAGAGGGTGATTCAGATACTGAAGGATATGTTGAGAAGTTGTGTGATTAACTTTCGAGGCAGTTGGGAGAATTACCTGCCGCTAGCAGAGTTTGCTTATAGCAAAAGCTATCAGTCTAGCATTCAGATGGCACCATACGAGGCATTATATGGTCGTAGGTGTCGCACACCTTCATGTTGGACTGAGTTGGGCGAGCGGCGTGTTCTGGGCCTTGAACTGGTTTCTGATACCAAGGATAAAGTTAGACTAATTCGGGACCGATCAAAGCAAAGATTCGATAGGCGAATTCCTACGCAGCACAGGCGACGGAAGATTGAGTATTCTGTGGGAGACTTCATTTTTCTCAAGGTCTTGCCATGGAAGAAGGTCTTGAGGTTTGAATGTAAAGGCAAGTTGAGCCCTAGATTCATTGGGCCCTATCGATTCTAAAGCGAGTAGGACCGGTTGCCTACCAGTTGGAGTTACCTCCAGAGTTAGATCAAATTCACGATGTATTCCACGTCTCAATGTTGAGGCGCTACCGCGCTAATCCCACGCATATTGTTCCTGTTGAGGAGACCGAGGTTAAGCCAGATCTGATCTTTGAGGAGGAGCCAGTCCAGATATTGGATCACAATGTAAAGGTTCTGAGAAGAAAGTCCATCCCACTGGTTAAGGTTCTTTGGTGTAATCATAGTTCTGAGGAGGCCACGTGGGAGCCTGAGGATGCGATGCAACAGCAGTATCCTCATCTGTTCTGATCAGGTAAAATTTCGAGGCCAAAATATTCTTTAAGGGGGGTAGAGTTGTAACGCCCCAAAAATCCTTTATGATTATTCTCGTCTGTTTGTGACACAATATTTGTCTGCTTCAGTGGTTAAGTGTTCTGGGAGTGTCTGAGAAGTCTTGGGTTCAAGCCTTAGCTTGGGCTATAACAGCCCGATTTAGGGGCTAGTCAGAACAGTGGTTTCGGAACCACTAATCTGAGATCGGATAAAATTATTTTTATGGTATTTTATGAGTTATAGCATGATTATATAGGTGCATGACAATTTTGGTGCTTTAATTCTAGCGATTGCATGCTTAATTGCAAAAAAGGACTAAATTGCAATAAGTGCAAAAGTTTTATTTTACAAGCTAAAGGTGTCTAATAGCTATAGAATATTAATTGGAGGTCCTTAATGTGCAATTGACCCCTCTAGTAATGGTTGACCGGCCATAGGAGACAAAAAGATGTCAAAATTGGTCAAGTTAGTGGATTATGTGATAAATTGTCTAGAAATATAATAAAATAAAGAAAGAAAAGATATCATCTTTTCTTCTCTTCTTCTCCATCGAAAATTAGCAACAAAATTGGGATTTGAGAGCTCAAAAATTTTAGTAAGCTTTTCTCCTTGTAAGCAAGTGTTTTGATGATCATTTGTTGATAATAATTGTACTTTTAGAACCCCTAAAGCTTAAGCTAGCTAAAGAGGGGACTATCTTGCAAAATGGTTGAAAGTTTAGAGTTTTTCCATGTGAGCATTTATGTTGTTTTATGCATTTTTATGGAACAAAATGAGTCTTAGTGGTTAGATAAACAACTTTTGTGAAAGGTGCTACCATGAAAACACCAAAAAGGAACTTTTTTGTAAAGGCTATAAAATATGTGGTAAATGCATGAAATGATGAGTATTGAGAGTTGCCATAAGAGTAATAAATGTTCATCTAGGCTTGTAAAAGAAGGAAATTCGATTAAAATTGATTTACGAGCCTAGGGGTAAGATAGTCATTTTATGAAAGTATAAGGGCAAAATGGTAATTTTTCCAAATTATGATTATTGAAATGTGTTGATTAATGTTATAATTAAATGAGCTATTTTGTTAATATAGATCGAGAAGAACGAGGCATTAACCTTGACCGAGGAAAGGGTAAGGTATCGGACTAGATCGACAATTTGGCCTATTTTGAAATCGAGGTAAGTTTGTGTGCAATAAATTCAACATCATGTTATTATGTTTTAAAATGTTTGATGTTAGTGATGATGAATATCATTTCAATAAAATTTGAGTAATGATGTTGAATGAGAAAATGATGAGAATTGTGATGTTGAAGTCCCGGTAGGACTTCAATAAATGTGAGAATAATGCCATCAAGACTTGAGATGGGTAAGGTCATGTATCAAACCATGTTTGGGACATGGCCTCGGCACCGAATTGAGATCCCATATAAGAACATATCTGGGATATGGCATCGGCATCGAATATGAGAATCGTATAAGACCATGTCTGGGATATGGCATCGATAATTGATATGAGATTCCGTATAAGACCATATCTGGAATATGGCATCGGCATCTAGAGGTAATCCCATGTAAGACCACATCTGGGATGTGGCATTTGTTTCGCATTTATATGAATGATGATAATATGTAATTTCGTGTATTCCAAGTGGATTCAGTGGGTAAATAGCCAAGCTTATAATAGAAATGAGATTAGTGCTAAAGCTATGTGATGAAGTGATACAGGTACATGTGGGTAATTCACGAGAAATGTTTACGATATGAGACATGATATATATATTGATAAGGTATTTCCAAGCTAACTCGGGGATCGTACGACGTCGGAGTTCAGAATCACACTATCGACTTCTCTTTGGTATAATAAAGTTAGAATCATTTTGAGTATGGCATGTATAGGACATGGTCATTTTGTTATGTCATATTTGTTAGCCAAAGTGTTGGCTAATAATGTTGTTAAATTCATTTTGTAAGTGGTCATTGGAAATGGGCCAATACTTGACAAGTTTATATATTCAATGGTGATGAAATTCATGAAGTGTATGCTTGTGTGGAGGTCTTGATTTTGAGTTCTTAGAAGTGCCTTATGGTCTTGAATATGTTTAAGTTAATTGGTATAAGAATGGTTGCTTTGTAGGGTGGCAAATGGCTTGGTAGATAGCCTTACAATTGTCCATATGGGTAGACACACGGGCGTGTGTCTAGGTCGTGTGTGACACACGGTTAGCCCCATGGACGTGTGGAGAGGCCGTGTGTCCCCATGCATGCTAGGTTTGCAAGTTAGTATGCTCAGTAGTAACCACACGGTCAGAGACACGGCCGTGTGTCTAAACCGTGTGGAAGACACGTCCATGGACATGGGCATGTGCTCAGGCCGTGTGAAGTCTGCACCTAAATTTAGGAATTTAATTCGCCACACGACCGAAGGACACGGGCGTGTGCCTTGGCCATGTGACATTTATGGGGTGATGACGTCATAAACAAAATGCCATGGGTTTTGCACACGGGCTAAGACACGGGCGTGTCGTGGCCGTGTGAGGGACATGGGCCAGGGACACGGGCGTGTGTCCGGCCGTGTGAAAACCCCTGTAGGTTCGAATTGAAAAATAAACCCACATGGGAGTGGAACACGGGCATGTGATATGCCACACGGGCATGTTCTTTCCTTCACACGGGCGTGTGGCCCAGTTTTATGTAAAATTTTTCTAAGTGTTCAAAAGTTTCTAGTTTAGTCCTGAACCATTCAGTGTGCAAGTTTAGGGTCTCGTAGACCCATGATAAGGACATTATGGTCTTGAATGAAAAGTTTTAATATGACATGAAGTTTTTATGGATCGATATCGTATGATTGAGCAAGTTAAGTACGGTAATGCCTCGTATCCGGTTTAGGTGTCGAATACAGGTAAGGGGTATTACATCGCAAAATTTTGTTTTTATTTGAGTAAACCCCTATCTTTAGCCAGTAGGCTTATAAATAAATATTGGAAAAACATGTCAGAATGGGCCTGCTTGTCTGGTGGTTAAGTAGAGTGGCAAAGCGCTGGTGGTCTTGAGTTCGAGTCCTGGTATGCGCAAGGGAGTGTTTTATTTTGCTACTTGTGCCGTGTGTGTGTTCTAGTTTGACCGAAATTCTGGGAGTGTGTTGGACGGCTTGGGAGGGAAATAAGGGATTTGGGGAGAAAAGTAAGGAGTGGAGGCGTTTGAGATGGACTGGGATGCTGAGTGGTTGGAATGGATATGGTTTAGTGGAGTAAATCAAGGAGTTTGGGGAGTTACCCTATGATTTCGAAAATCTTTGCAGGATTCTCCTCTACCATCTATCATTTTTATTTTATTTTTTTAACTGCTTCCATAGCCGAATTCTGTCCCTTTCTCCCCCATTCCCTTTTCGTTTTCTCTTGACTTCAATCTCCCTGTGTTGCTGCCGAGATTTTGAGTGATTTCCCTCTACCTGTCAAATTTTTCCCTCTCCACCTTTTCTTTTCTTTTATTTTCAGCCGAAATCCCCTATTGCTACCGTTTTCCCCCTCCAATTCTCTCTTTTTGTTGCCGAAATATCAAGTGTTTCCCCTTATCTTTTGTTTTCGGTCTATCTTACTCCTCGGCTTCTGTTTCCATGCGACAACGGTAAGTAGTGTTGTTGAGTTCTTTTAGTTTTGGTTTCGGAAGATTTTGATTCTGTTGTTTGTGCATAGGGGACGATCGTGAAGCGGTTTTTTCTTCCCAACGAATTGACTAGTGCGAGTAGTCGGGGGTGATTGCGGTAAGTGAGTGCATTTGGCTCGTTTTGGTGTTGATTAAATTGTGTTTTAGTTGTTAAATTCAAGATTGGGTACGCTGTTTGTAGGTTCCAGAAGGTTAGGAAGTGCTTAAGCATCGAGAACGACCTAGGTGTGTAAACACAACTCTGCAAACGGAAATCGGTGAAAAGCTGAAAAGTGAGACTGTCAACACCACACGGGTGGCCACGCGCCCGTGTGGTAGGCTGTGTGATCAGACACGGGCGTGTGATCGACGAGGCAGGCCATGTGCGATTCATAGGCCGGGCTGAATTGGGCCATGTGGGCCCACGGGCGTGTGGGCCCCTAACGGGTGAACCACACGGGCATGTGGGATTATTGGGCCAAGTCGTGTGATCCACACGGCTAAGGCCATTTTGGGCCTTGTGGGCCACACGGGCGTGTAGGCCCACATGGGCAAATTACATGGGCTTGTTGGCCCATTTTCACTGTTTTGACTGCTAAGGTTGCACGGGTCGCCCGAGTCGACTGTGGACCTACTGTAGGGTCGGTAAGATTACCTAGATCCCTAATGGACTGAGTGAATGTTATATCCATGTACTTTATATCTATACATGTACGACTGTATTGTGAGCATGCTGTTAAAACTATACTGAATACATATATGATACCATGATTTGGCATGACATGATTGTATGATGCATTGCATGGGGATGGGTTTATATGGATCGGAGGAAGTGTACTGAAAGGCTTCGAGCCTAACTTACTGGCAGCTCAACTATAAACTACTGTCTAGTGCCGCAAACGGTACTACTTGGAGTGTAGGGACGGGTTGGTTGATTATATCCCCACATGGAGTGTAGGGTTGGACAGAGATGGAGTGTAGAGGCTGGCTGGGTAGGACTTGTATATTGCATATTTTGATACTGTACTGATTACTTATACTGTAATGGGCCAAGGCCCAAATGCATGACTGCCTCTCAGATCGAGATGGCTAAAGCCTAAACCGATCATCACATCGATTTTGAATAGGGCTTAGGCCTGCATCGTGATTGCTTTTCATTCGCTCTGTTTGTGCTATTTGGGATTACACACTGAGTTTTCGTAAACTCACCCTTCTATTTTAACTGTACAGGAAATCCCCAACCATATGCGGATCGGTGCGGCGGAGGACTCAGCGGTGGCCACATGACCCATTTCATTCTATTTTAGTACTTAATTATAATTTTGATTTTACTTTGGGGTATTTTACTGTAATAATGGCCTTTTTGGATTTTCACGTTTAATTTGGGATTTCTATTTTTTTGATTTACAACTGATAGTAGTAGGGTTAATCGAGTTTTCAAAACGAATCAAATGTTTTAACAAAATACACTCAAATACGCAAACAGATTTAAAAAGTTTCCGTGATAAGTGACGTTTTGAAAATTAATATCGTTTTGAAAGAGAATACTTTTGTGATAATGAACTACATTTTGAGAATGAACGACGCATTCTAGAATTAACATAAGATTTTGTAATGAGGCTAATTCGGAAAGAGGTTTTTACGACAACTCGTTTATTTCCAAAACACTACCATGTGACATCGCCAAGATTCGATCATAACGTCTAGGCCGGGTTTGGGGTGTTACACATCACGCTTGTCGTTGGTCAAATTGGCATTAGCTAATTCTTTCTTGTTGCTCAACAACCCTCTTATTTCACATTTTGTAACAATTTGCCTTAACGTGACCTAACTTCTTGCAGTAGTGACATCTTTTATCTCGATTCCTTGATGCTACCAAAATCGAGGCTTATCTATCTAACTTGCTATCCGAACCAAACTCATTTTTGAGTTTGTCTTTTCTCAACAAGTGACACTTCACATTCTTGAACGAGAGTTATCTTTGCCATAAATCAGGGTCTCCCTGAAAGACTTATATGAAGGGGGTAAAGAGCAAAATAATAGCATAGCCGAATCTTCATCATCAATCTGAACCTCAACGTTCTTTAAATCATTTAAAAGAGTAATAAATTGACTGATATGACCACTAAGGTGCTCACATTCATCCATATGGAACGTGTATAATCGTTGTTTCAACACCAATCAATTAGCTAGAGACTTTGTTGCGTAATGGGTTTCTAACCTTTTCCACAAGGCGGATGTCATTTTCTCCATCAACACCTCCTGCAATCCACTATTTGTGAGACACAACTAAACTGCAGACAAGATCTTCCCATTCTAACTGATCTAGCTTACAGAGTTTTTTCTCGGTAACGACCTTTTTTAGACCGTTACGAACGAGAATTGTCGTTATCCAAACTTGCCACATATTGAAATTTGTGATGCCATCAAACTTTTCAATGTTAAACTTTATTATTGCCATTTTTTTATCGAATTGGATGTAAAAATTGAACCAAGCTCTGATACCAATTTGTTGGAGATGAACCCGTGTAAGCAACAAAAAAGAAAAATAACGAAGAAATTGAAATGATCGAACACAAATTTTACATGGAAAATCCCCTCAAAAAAGGATAAAAAATCGCGGTAAAGATAATTTCACTAAATCGACAAAAATGATGAGTACAAAGATGGAGATAAAAATTAAACCCTGAAACCTAAAAATAAGAACCCTTAAAACTTAAACACAAAATTCCCTGAAAGCTTGTAAAAGCTAATACTTAAATGTGTTATGAGTTAATCTTTATAGGTAGAAAGAAAGCCTATTTATAGGCTAAATTTTTAGGTCAAATAATCTTAAAATAATCTACACTAATCAGAGTTTGACTAGAACAAATAATCAAAATTTGACTGGAAGAAGAAAAATGAGAAAATTGCATGACATGTCACGATGTCACCACGTCCCTTATCGTGTTGTCGTGACGTCGTTTCTGTTTCTCCCCTATTTTGTTGTCGCATCGTTGTGACGTCGCATGGATCCTTGTGGCGACGTCGCTCGATGTTTGTGTCTTAATTTGACCAAAATACGAGGCATACTCCATAGTATCTTCCATATATTGTTTGAAATTCATGATATCCATCCTAAGTTTTACTATTGTGTTTAGGTGAAAATACTTAGCCAACAAATTATTAGCCACATCCTATGTGGTAGTGGATCCCAAAGGTTGGGCATCAAGCCACATAAAACTTCATAAAGAAAACGAGAATAATATAACTTTGATAACTTCTTTTGAAACCACATTAACCTTAAAGGTATTGCATATAGTGATAAATTTCTTCAAATGTTGGTTTAAATCCATTCAACAAAAATTCTTTTAGCATTTTGTAGTTTCTCTTGAAACACGCCCCTTTATATTCCCTACAATTGTTTCCACACATTTGAAGTCACTTCTACACTCTCTTCTGCTAATAGCCATTTTGATTTTTTTTCATTTTCTCACTTTTTTTGTATTACAATAACTACTGGATTATTGTTTGATTCGATGGTTGGTCAAAAAAAAACCATGGTTTGTTTTTATAATGGTATTATGTTAGTTTGTGCAATAGCCCTCACCCGTCCTAGCATACGGTATGAATGAGAGACGCTACCATTGTAACAGCCCAATTTTAGGGCTAGTCAGAACAGTGGTTTCGAGACCACTAATTTGAGGTTGAGAAAAATTATTTTAGTACTATTTTATGTGTTATAACATAAATATATGGCTACATGAAAATTTTGGTGCTTTAATTTTAACGATTGAATGCTTAATTGTGAAAAAGGACTAAATCGCATAAAGTGCGAAAGTTCTGTATTTCAAGGTAGAGGTGTCTAATAGCCATAGAATATTAAATTGAAGGTCCTCAAAGTGAAATTAGGCCATATAGAGTGTGTTGGCCGGCCATAGGAAGCAAGGGGACAAGAGCATTAATTTTAGTCAAAATTTGGTGACATTAGGTGATAAAAAATGAATAAAATAAGATAAAAAGATGATATCTCATATTTTACTATTAATTCTTCTTCTACCACCAAAATTTGAAGGAAATTAGAGGGTTTTGGAGTCCAAACTTTCAGCCAAGCAACTTTCTTGCAAGTAAGTGATTTTGATGGTTTTAGTTGATAATTTTTGTACTTTTGGAACCCCCAAAGCTTAAGCTAGCTAATGAGGGGACTAATTTGCAACATGGTTGAAAGTATAAGGACTTGCCATGAGAGTGTTTATGTTGTTTGCTGAGTTTTTATGGAAGAAAATGAATGTTAGGGAGATGAGAAACAACTTTTGTGACAGGTGTAGCCATGAAAACACCTAAATGGGACCAAGTTTTAAATGTTGTGATTTAGTAATAAATGCATGAAATAGTTGGAATTGTGAGTAGTTGTAGGAGAAATAAATGTTCAGCTAGGCTTGTTTAATGAGAAAATGTGTTGAAAAATGATTTACGAGCCTAGGGGAAAAATCGTAATTTTGCCATAGTACAAGGGAAAAATGGTCATTTTTGCCTAAGTAGAGATTAAGATGCATTATGATCATAAAATGATTTAAATGAGTGAATTTTGTTGTTATAAATTAAGAAGAGCGTGGAATTAACCTTGATCGGGGAAAAGGCAAGGTTTCAGATTAAACCGCAAATTAACGCATTTTGCACCGAGGTAAGTTTATGTGTAAACGATGTATCTTAAATATACATGTTGTTACTTATTGGTGCATTGTATGATTGAGAAAACTTACAATTTAAATGGATTGAAAGTGGTAGAAAATGAATAAATTCGTTATGGATGTTGAATTAGATATGTAGGTATGGAATATTATATGTAGTAATTAATGGTGGGCTGTGTGCGATACCACCTTAATTATTCTTGTTGGTGGGCTATGTGCGATACCACCTTAATACTTATTCATGATGGGCTGTGTGCGATACCATCGTTTGGTGGGCTAAGTGCGATACCACCGTAAATAATCTCGTTGGTGGGCTATGTGCGAACCACCCCATTAAAGTTAAATGGTGGGCTAAGTACGAAACCACCGAGTGTTAGGTAATACTATGAATGGCTTATTGTGGAATTGTTGAGTGCTGTTTCATGAGATTATGTGGTGATAAGTACAGGATTGTAAGTTAAATAATGTGAGCATTTGGCTCGTGATAAGCTCAGAATATGGTAAGGGATGAAATGAGTAAGCATGATCATGAAAGTGGATTGTTCTTGCTTAGTATGTAATGCTATTTATTGATTAGCACATATTATGATGTTTATTGTTTACATGTAAAATTACTAAGCTTAAAGCTTACTCCCTTTCTTTTCCCTTGTTTTATAGTGTCAAAGAGCCGGGTCGGGACACGAAGATAATTGGAAGATCACCCACATTATCAGCTCATCTCGGTATATCTAGAACTAGCATTTTGAGTATGGCATGTATAGGGGCTAGACTTAGTGAATTGTTTTGTTATTTTGGCCAAGTATGTATTGACTTTTTTAAGGATGAATTCTTTTGTATATTGCCATAGTTGATGGCTCATTATGTTTAAGTTATGAAATATGAGGTTATTCAAGAAAGTGTTGTTGCATAAATTGAGTTACTTGATGATGTGTTGAATGGAAATATGTTGTGTGAACTAGGGTGGAAAAAAGAGCTTGGCAAATAGCCTTGTTTATGTCCACACGGGTAGGCTGCAGGCGTGTGTCAGGGCAGTGTGTGACACACTGGTCGATCCCATTGGTGTGTGACTAGGCCGTGTGTCCCTGCGTGCATGTTAGTGTTTCAAGTCAGTGTCGACCACGGGCTAGCCACACGGGCGTGTGCTTAGGCCGTGTGTCCCTTATGAGATTGCTGATGTCACAAATAGAATACCCTAGTTTTTACACACGGGTAAGGACACGGGCGTGTCTAGGCCGTGTGGAACACACGGGCCAAGAACACGGGCTTGTGTCCGGCCGTGTGAAAACCCCTGTAGGTTCGAAATGAAAATAAATCCCACATGGGTTTGGGACATGGGCGTGTGTGACCACACGGGCGTGTCCTATTTCAGACGGGTGTGTGGTCCCTGTTTAGACAAAAAAAATTATATGTACAAAAGTTCCCGGTTAGGTTCCGAAACCCTTCGTATGCTTGATTAAGGCCTCGTAGGCCCTTAATGAGAATGTATTGATTGTAAATGGGAAATGTTAAGTTGGAATGAAGTTTTAAAGCTAAAAGTTGTATGACCTAGAAAGTCAAGTCTGGTAACGCCTCGTACCCGGTTTCGACATAGAATATAGGTAAGGGGTGTTACATTTAGTGGTATCAGAGTTATGATTTAGTCAGTTCTCGGACTACCGTAGCATGTGTTAGAGTCTAGCTATACATGCCATTAGTGTATAATGATAGTGTGGTGGCTTCTGACAATTCTAAACTTTGTTTTCATATACTAAATGTATCCCGATCGAGTGGCTGCTGATGACGCAGCTAGTAACGCGCCGGCTCCTGCGCAAGGGACCGCGCCTGTAGAGAGTGGACCCGAGACTAGGGGTCAAGGAGAAGAGGCTCGGAAAGCCTTTCTCCAAATGATGAGTAATTGGTACACGGAGTATGTATGAGCAAACCCAAACACCCAACCTCCTCCACCCCTCCTATACCTCAGCCAGTTCTAGTGGCTCCTCAAGGTATAGATTTAGTGAGGATAACCAAGCCCCCGGTAGATAAGATTCGGAAGCAAGGGGCCGAGGAATTCAGAGCTAATATAGACGATGACCCTGAGAGGGCGGTGTTCTGACTTGAGAACTCGATGAGGGTGTTTGATGAACTCTCCTGCACACCTGAGGAGAGCTTAAAATGCACCGTGTCCTTTCTGAGGGACTCGGCATACCATTGGTGGAAAACGTTGACGTTGGTGATACCAAGGGAGAGAGTGACGTGGGGCTTCTTTTTGGAAGAGTTCCGAAAGAAGTATATAAGTCAGAGGTTTGTGGACCAGAAACAGAAAGATTTCCTTGAATGAAGCAAGGAAAAATGACTGTGGCAGAATATGAGCGCGAGTTTGTTAGGCTCAGCAAGTATGCACAAGAGTGCGTGTCTACAGAAGCTATTTTGTGCAAGAGGTTTGAAGATGGACTGAATGAGGATATCAGACTTCTAGTTGGAATTTTAGAATTAAAAGAGTTTGTAGTGTTGGTTGATAGGGCATGTAAGGCCGAAGAACTGAATAAGGAAAAGAGGAAAGCTGTGAGTGAGGCCCGGGATGCAAGAAAAAGACTGATGAGTAAATCATACCAAGCTCAATCGAAGAGGTCCAAGGAAGTAAACCCTCGAACGACTGCATTAGTCGGATACTCACATAGAGATCGAGGTGGTACCTACTCGGGCTCAAGAGTTCAAGCCACTTCGATGGCAAGTGTGAGCAATCCGAAGTCCAAACCGGAGTGTCCAAATTGTGGTAGGCAGCACACTAGGGAGTGTTGGGGAAACAACTGGAATTGTTATAAGTGTGGTTCCCCCGATCATTTTATTCAAAATTGTCCTGAGAGAGATGACAAGGAAAGGAAGCAATAGATAAGGTCTAGCAATGTATCTTCAAGGGGTAGATCACAAAAGAACCCGGGAGGTGGGACTAGTGGTAGAAGTACGCCTCGAGATTCTACTGTGAGACCGGAGGGTCGGGCTCCTGCAAGGACTTATGCCATTCGCGCTCGCGAAGAGGCATTGTCTCCGGACGTGATAACGGGTACTTTTTCTCTTCATGACACTTTTGTTATTGCTTTAATTGATCCGGGGTCTACCCATTCTTACATTTGCATGAAATTGGCATCTAGTATGAGCATGATTGTTGAATCTTCAGAATTTGTAGTAAAAGTGTCAAACCCGTTAGGCAAACATGTGCTAGTTGACAAGGTGTGTAGGAATTGTCCTTTGACAATTAGAGGTCATTGTTTTCCGGAAAACCTTATGTTGTTGCCATTTGATGAGTTTGAATTCATTCTTGTTATGGACTGGTTGACTGCCCATAATGTTTTAGTGAACCGTGGTAGCAAGTTTATTGAATTAAAGTTGAAAATGGAGATGTCATTCAGGTTGAATCAGGTAAATCGAATAGTTTGCCTATGATAATTTATACTATGGTAGCTAAGAAATACTTGAGGAAAGGATACGATTCCTATCTCGCCTTTGTGCTGAATACTCAAGAGTCAGAGGTAAAGATTGAATCTGTGCCGGTGGTATGCGGATATCCAGATGTGTTTCCGGAAAAGTTACCCGGGTTACCTCCAATTAGAGAGGACGAGTTTGGAATTGAGTTAGTTCCGGGAACGACACCTATCTCGGTTGCTCCGTATAAGATGGCACCATTAGAGTTGAAAGAACTGAAGGTTTAGTTGCAAGAGTTAACGATAAGG
Organism: Gossypium sturtianum; assembly: GCA_025698515.1. Taxonomy (NCBI): domain Eukaryota; kingdom Viridiplantae; phylum Streptophyta; class Magnoliopsida; order Malvales; family Malvaceae; genus Gossypium; species Gossypium sturtianum. The sequence continues at coordinate 30,223,184 of CM046943.1, read as the reverse complement.
GTTTTGCAAGACCGAGCTATTCGCCGTGGGGTGCTCCGGTACTTTTTGTGAAAAAGAAAGATGGGTCAGTGAGATTGTGCATAGACTACAGACAGCTCAATAAGGTGAAAGTAAAGAATAAGTACCCTTTACCAAGAATAGATGATTTATTTGACCAACTGAAGGGAGCTACAGTGTTCTCCAAGATAGATCTAAGGTCTGGTTATTATCAGTTAAGGGTTAAGGAGCAGGATGTGCCGAAAACTACATTTCGGACGAGGTATGGCCATTATAAGTTTCTTGTCATGCCATTTGGTTTAACGAATGCTCCTACAATTTTTATGGATTTAATGAACCGAGTCTTTCGACTGTATTTGGACAAGTTTGTAGTTGTCTTTATCGATGATATATTGATTTATTGTCGGGATGAGAGTGATCATGCAGAGCATCTGAGAATTGTTTTGCAGACTTTAAGAGACAAGCAATTGTATGCTAAATTTAGCAAGAGTGAGTTTTGGCTCCGAGAGGTCGGATTCCTAGGACACATTGTGTCGGGTGATAGTATTAGAGTTGATTCGAATAAGATCTCGGCTATTGTGGAGTGGAAATCGCTAAGAAATGTGTCGAAAGTCAGGAGCTTTTTGGGTTTAGCGGGGTATTACAGACGGTTCGTAAAGGGGTTTTCCATGATTGCTACGCCGATGACGAAACTACTGCATAAAGATGTCAAGTTTGAATGGACTGAGAAATGCCAACAGAGCTTCAAGAGATTGAAAACCTTGTTGACAGAAGCGCCGATTTTAGTGCAACCTGAGTCGTGCAAGGAGTTTGTAGTATATAGTGATGCATCATTTAATGGACTCGACTGTGTGTTGATGCAAGAGGGTAAGGTAGTAGCTTACGCCTCGAGACAGTTAAAACCACATGAGAAGAATTATCCCACTCACGACTTGGAGTTGGCTGCGATAGTTTTCGCATTAAAGATTTGGCGTCATTATTTATATGGTGAGAAGTGCCGAATCTTTACCGATCATAAGAGTTTGAAGCACTTAATGGACCACAAGGATTTGAATTTGAAAAAATGGCGGTGGCTTAAATTATTGAAGGACTATGAGCTAGTAATTGATTATCATCCGGGGAAAGCAAATGTAGTGGCGGATGCCTTGAGTAGAAAATCTCTGTATGCTTTGAGGGCCATGAGTACGAGCTTAGCGTTGTCTGATGATGGTGCTATATTGGCCGAGTTGAGGGCTAGACCGCTATTTATTCAACAGATATGTGAGGCTCAAAAGAATGATAATGAGATGCAAGCTAAGAGAGCTAAGTGTGAATCGGGAAATGATTCTGACTTTTGGGTGAGTTTAGATGGTTGTTTGATGTTTCACGACAGGATTTGTCTACCTAAAGATGATGAGTTGATCCAGAAAAGTTTACATGAAGCACACAGTGGCCATTTGTCAGTACATCCCGGTAGCACGAAAATGTACAATAATTTGAAGCAATTTTATTGGTGGCCGGGTATGAAAAGAGACATCTCTGAGTTCGTGACAAGATGTTTGATCTGTCAGCAAGTGAAAGCCGAGCATCAAGTACCTTCGGGATTGCTTCAGCTGGTGATGGTTCCTGAGTGGAAGTGGGATCGAATCACTATGGATTTTGTGACGGGGTTGCCTATGAATCCGAGAAAGAAAGATGCTGTGTGGGTTATTTTTGATAGACAAATGAAGTCGGCTCACTTTATACCAGTGCGAGTAGATTATTCGCTTGATAAGCTGGCTGAGCTGTATATTGCTGAGGTAGTGAGACTTCATTGGGTGCCTATATCTATCATCTCGAATAGAGATCCGAGATTTACTTCTAGATTTTGGAAGAAGCTGCAGGAAGCTTTGGGCACAAGGTTGAATTTTAGTACTACGTTTCATCCCCAAACTGATGGCCAATCTAAAAGGGTAATTCAAGTTCTTGAGGATATGCTCCGATGCTGTGTGTTGGAGTTCGAAGGTATTTGGGAAAGATACCTACCTTTGGTTGAGTTTGCTTACAACAACAGTTATCAGTCGAGTATACGAATGGCACCGTACGAAGCCTTGTATAGTCGCAAGTGTCGGACTCCCTTGTATCGGACCGAACTTAGTGAGAAACAAATTCATGGGGTTGATTTAGTTAAAGAAACCGATGAGAAGGTGAAAGTGATCCGTAATAGTCTGAAAGCTGCATCGAACCGACAAAAGTCATATGTGGATTTGAAAAGAAAAGAAATTGAGTTTCAAGAGGGCGACAAAGTATTTCTGAAAGTATCCCCGTGGAAGAAAATATTGAGATTTAGTCGGAAGGGCAAATTGAGTCCACGATTCATAGGGCTGTATGAGGTTACCGAAAGGATTGGGCCAGTGGCATATCTATTGGCTTTGCCAGTAGAGTTAGAGAGAATACACAACGTGTTTCATGTATCGATGTTGCAGCGATACCGATCCGATCCTTCGCATGTAATCCCTCCATCAGAAATTGAGATACGATCGGACATGACTTATGAAGAGGAGCCAATTAAGATATTAGCTCGAGAGGTTAAACAGTTGAGGAATAAGAGCATAGCTTTAGTAAAAGTGTTGTGGAAAAAACACGGTGTGGAAGAAGCTACGTGGGAACCGGAAGAAGCCATGAGAGAACAATATCTAAACCTTTTTATCGGTAAGATTTTCGGGGACGAAAATCTCTAAAGGAGGGGAGAGTTGTAATAGCCCGATTTTGGGGCTAGTCGGAACAGTGGTTTCGAGACCACTAATCTGAGGTTGAGGAAAATTACTTTAGTATTATTTTATGTGTTATAGAATGAATATATGGCTACATGAAAATTTTGGTGCTTTAATTTTAACGATTGAATGCTTAATTGTGAAAAAGGACTAAATCGCATAAAGTGCGAAAGTTCTATATTTCAAGGTAGAGGTGTCTAATAGCCATAGAATATTAAATTAAAGGTTCTTAAAGTGAAATTAGGCCATATAGAGTGTGTTGGCCCTCCATAGGAAGCAAGGGGACAAGAGCATTAATTTTAGTCAAAATTTGGTGACATTAGGTGATAAAAAGATGATATCTCATCTTTTACTATTCATTCTTCTTCTACCACCAAAATTTGAAGAAAATTAGAGGGTTTTGGAGTCCAAACTTTCAGCCAAGCAACTTTCTTGCAAGTAAGTGATTTTGATGGTTTTAGTTGATAATTTTTGTACTTTTGGAACCCCCAAAGCTTAAGCTAGCTAATGAGGGGACTAATTTGCAATATGGTTGAAAGTCTAAGGACTTGACATAAGAGTGTTTATGTTGTTTGCTGAGTTTTTATGGAAGAAAATGAATGTTAAGGAGATGAGAAACAACTTTTGTGAAAGGTGTAGCCATGAAAACACATAAATGGGACCAAGTTGTAAATGTTGTGATTTAGTAATAAATGCATGAAATAGTTGGAACTGTGAGTAGTTGTAGGAGAAATAAATGTTCAGCTAGGCTTGTTTAATGAGAAAATGTGTTGAAAAATGATTTACGAGCCTAGGGGAAAAATCGTAATTTTGCCATAGTACAAGGGAAAAATGGTCATTTTTGCCTGAGTAGAGATTAAGATGCATTATGATCATAAAATTATTTAAATGAGTGAATTTTGTTGTTATAGATCGAGAAGAGCACAGAATTAACCTTGAACGGGGAAAAGGCAAGGTTTCATATTAAACCGCAAATTAACGCATTTTGCACCGAGGTAAGTTTATGTGTAAACGATGCATCTTAAATATACATGTTGTTACTTATTGGTGCATTGTATGATTGATTACACTTACAATTTAAATGGATTGAATGTGGTAGAAAATGAATATGGATGTTGAATTAGATATGTAGGTATGGAATATTATCCGTAGTAATTAATGGTGGGCTGTGTGCGATACCACCTTAATTATTCTTGTTGGTGGGCTATGTGCGATACCACCTTAATACTTATTCACGATGGGCTGTGTCCAGTAGCATCGTTTGGTGGGCTAAGTGCGATACTACCGTAAATAATCTCGTTGGTGGGCTATGTGCGATACCACCCCATTAAAGTTAAATGGTGGGCTAAGTGCGAAACCACCGAGTGTTAGGTAATACTATGAATGGCTTATTGTGGAATTGTTGAGTGTTGTTTCATGAGATTATGTGGTGATAAGTGCAGGATTGTATGTTAAATAATGTGAGCATTTGGCTCGTGATAAGCTCAGAATGTGGTAAGGATGAAATGAGTAAGCATGATCATGAAAGTGGATTGTTCTTGCTTAGTATGTAATGCTATTTATTGATTAGAACATATTATGATGTTTATTGTTTACATGTAAACTTACTAAGCGTAAGGCTTACTCCCTTTCTTTTCCCTTGTTTTATAGTGTCAAAGAGTCGGGTCGGGAAACAAAGATAATTGCAAGATCACCCACACTATCAGCTCATCTCGATATATCTAGAACTAGCATTTTGAGTATGGCATGTATAGGGGCTAGACTTAGTGAATTATTTTGTTATTTTTCCATGTATGTATTGACTTCCTTAAGGATGAATTCTTTTGTATATTGCCATAGTTGATGGTCATTATGTTTAAGTTATGAAATATGAGGTTATTCAAGAAAGTGTTGTTGCATAAATTGAGTTGCTTGATGATGTGTTGAATGGAAATATGTTGTGTGAACTAGGGTGGAAAAAAGAGCTTGGCAAATAGCCTTGTTTATGTCCACACGGGTAGGCACACGAGCGTGTGTCTAGGCCGTGTGTGACACACGGTCAGTCCCATGGGTGTGTGACTAGGCCGTGTGTCCCTTGCATGTTAGTGTTTCAAGTTAGTGTCGACCACGGGCTAGCCACACAGGCGTGTGCTTAGGCCGTGTGTCCCTTATGAGATTACTGACATCACAAACAGAATACCCAGGTTTTTACACACGGGCGAGGACACGGGCATGTCTAGGCCGTGTGGAACACACGGGCCAAGAACACGGGCGTGTGTCCGGTAGTGTGAAAACCCCTGTAGGTTTGAAATTAAAATAAATCCCACATGGGTTAGGGACATAGGTGTGTGTGACCACACGGCCTGCCCACATGGGCGTGTCCCATTTCACACGGGCGTGTGGTCCCTATTTAGACAAAAAAAATTTATATGTACAAAAGTTTCCGGTTGGGTTCCGAGACCCTCCGTATGCTTGATTAAGGCCTCGTAGGCCCTTAATGAGAATGTATTGATTTTAAACGGGAAATGTTAAGTTGGAATGAAGTTTTAAAGCTTAAAGTTGTATGACCTATAAAGTCAAGTCCGGTAACGCCTCGTACCCAGTTCCGGCATAGAATACGGGTTAGGGGTGTTACAACCAGAGTATATACAAAAAGAAAATCTTAGAGTTGATTAAAATTTTGAGCTTTAAACATTTTTATAAAATCAGAAAAAAGGTAAAAACAATTTGAAGGCTTTATAAAAAAATTTAAAATCATTTTGGAGTGGTTCGGGGAAGATGAAGTGTATGAGACTCAAAACGGGCAAAACAGTGTAGTGTGAACAAAGTGGTACAAAAATGTTGGAATAGCATGCGAGGTCGCAATGCCACTTGCTGTTTGGGAAAATTTGAGATGTTACAAGGACAACTTCGTGATGTTAGAGGTGAGCACCACGACATTGCAAAAACAAGGTCGTGACATCACAACAGGGCAGCCCAAAAATAGTCCAAATTAATCCAAAATCACCTCAAACATCCACAAAATATACAAATAACATATCAATCATTTTAAAAATAATTATAATTCAATTTCTAAACTCATTTAACTCAAATACAAGACATAAAACATTCAAACCAAATAAAGGATTAAAGCATGATTAAAAAAAAAACAAAATGACTTGAACTATGTAAACGGAAAAATATATAGGATTTTTCCTATGTAATTTATCACCTTTTTACTTAAATCCGTTGTTAAAACTAAGTAATTGTTTAATAAATCAATGAAATATGTGAAAATATGAATTTAGGAAATAGAAATTATTAAAATGTGATTTTATACTTTATTATATAGTTTTCATGCAATAACTGGCTTATTTTATATTAATTTGAATATATTATAATTTTTAAGACATAAAGTGGGCCATGCATGATTAAATTAAATAATAAAATATAAAATTATATTTAATAATTAATTTTAAAATATTTCATTAATAATTTGGGTTTTAATTAATTAATTAAATTGGATAAATTTTATTCTTTGGTCCTCTAACTTGTTGATTTATTCTGGACAGGTCTGATAGCTTTGCTAGATTACAAAACCGTCCAAATTGGAGACCAAGTCAACCCAATATTCGACTACACATGGCTGTCCATTTAAACCATTCTTTGGTTTAATTACACAAGGTCCTTGCAGTGTTGATGAAATTAGAGATTTGCCCGAAGATTTACGATTGACCGAGTCTCAGTCCTGAGTTGTGTGGCATCCAAAATTGCTTAAAAATCAAGCAAAAATCAAGTTAAAAGCCACTAAGCATGGCCGGCCACAATTTGAGGAGATTTGAAGAGGTTAACATCCACTATTTTTAGTAAACTATCCCCCTCTCCTCACCTATAAATAAGACCATTTCATTCCCTCATTCATCATCCCTCAATCATTCCTCATTCATTCTCATCATTCATCATTCTCTCTTCTCTCCAAATTCTCTTAGCCTTTTCCATTCCCACGCATAGAATCATCTCTTCATAGAGATTTTAGCAATTAAGCCTCTTAAAGAACCCTTGGTCGGCCACCTTGGAGAGCCATCAGCAAAGGAGTAAAGCAAAGGAACGAAGGATCCTCGTCAGTCAGAGTCTTGGGTGACAGCCACTCTGAATTGGGTTTAATCTCTATTTTCTTTAATTTAATCTAAAGATGTTTGCTATGTGTTCTTTGTTCTTGTTTACAACAATGTTAGCTTAATTTTATTTAAGCTAGGATGATTGCTTTGATTAAATAATATTTATTTGATTCATGCTTATAATGTTTGTGCCTCAATCAATCATGTTTCAATTAAAATCAAGTCTGTATTTCATTCATACGCGATTGAAATGCACCTGAATTAGCTGAGCGATCCTAACCAAACAACGGCTAATGGACACATAATTGAAATGTGCATGCTCAATTTAGATCCTGTCACGATTAAATTGTTGGTTGCATAACAACTCTAACCAAGCTCTGTTATCTGCATAGTTTTTAGATTTGTGTGATTAAAATGTTTCAAACCTGACATGTCCCTGTTACCTCACATGAATGCTAAGAAACCCTTAGTAAATAAGGATCAGTAAAATGCGTATTTACTAAGTAAAGGATTCTGAAAGGACCTAATGTGGTTTCCAAACTCATGAAGGATCGAGTTGCCATGGAATGTTTTTCCGAATGTTATTAAGCATGTTGATAATAAATTGAGTTTAATTAAAGTAATTGTCCTAGTTTATTTATGTTATAACTGTTGCAAATTGTGTTTAATTTTACTAAAATCTATTTCATTCATATAGTTTGCATACTTAGGATAATATGCATTAGGGATCATTGCATTTAGTTTAATATATTTTAATCACCACTTCTCAACTATATTGTGTTTTTATTTACTAAATTTTTCATATAATTTTACAAATTAAGTGACTTAGCACAAATACAATCCCTGTGGAGACGATAACTCGATACTTACTTATTACTTGATAACGACTGTGTACACTTGCACAAACCTACGCGTTACAAACTTCAATTCAAGTTTTACAAATACATTATCCAAACTAAGTCTTTATCTACATGTAAAAGTTCTTATACAAATGATAACTAATATAAAAACATTACAACCTCAATTGAAGAGTGATGTGAAGCTCCCAAGCCAAACCTACAGCTTCTCGACAAATCTGATACCCATGCATTTAAACAACTAACGTGTGAGTCCAAGGAGCTTAGTAAATATACAAGGATAAACCTATTTATCCTATTTCTTATTAATGTTGAGCCTTTCAAAAGTAATCATTACTAGGTGATCTATCACAATTCGTTGTGGCAAATTAGAGTCTTTTCAACACTTAACGAGATTATTTTCTAGCTCTTTTATATGTTTTTAATAGTTCAAGGTTAATTTTCGCAAAATCAATGTTTTACGTAATTTTTAGCCATATGATGACCTAATGGGCCAATACGAGTCTAGGGATGAACTAACGAGCTATTTGAGTGTGTAGAATAATGATTTCGGGTTGAAAACACGAAGAACGATGGCAGCATCGTGACACCAGGCTGTGGTGTTGCAACACAGGACTTCAAAGCCAAATAATTTATACTCAAAAGGCAGTGTCGTGACACCGATCCTGTGGTGTCATGACACCGATCTTGTGGTGTCGCAACACCGGACGATGAATCAACATAAATTAATCAATGGCATTTTAGTTTGCACAATCTATAATTATCAGTTTTGAAGGTTGTAACTAACCTAATTAGGTAAGACATTTTTTTACTATAAATAGGTGTGTTTAGCCTCACTTTAAGAGGCTTGGTGAAAGGGGCCACTTAGTTTAGGTTTAGGTTTTTCTTTTTTTAGTTTTTTTTTCTTTTATTTTAATTTAGTCCTAAACAAAATTTGTTCTTTGTTTAACTTGGATTCGATTTATATCCATGTCTTTAATTAAGTAGTTTTTATTTATTTCTTTGTGGTTTTCAATTGCAATTGGAATTATCTTTCCGATTGTCAAAGGAAATTTAACTTTTGCACGCAAATCAACATCAGAACGTATTTATTCTTATATTCCCTTTATTTTTTTGTTTTGCATGTTAAATAATAAATTAGGGATAATTGCATCTAGATCCATGAGTGGCTAGTTTCCTTAGGGAGATTAATGAGCAAATTTGTGAATAATTAACGGAAGAATTAGGCTTTTAGTCTGAGTTAGTTGGTTTAAATTATGTGCGATTAAACCCTAGGATTGACAACCCTAGGAAGTAATTTAGGATAAACAAGATTGAGAGATAAGTTTACCGAGTAAATCATAATTTATCCCAGTCAAGAAAGTGAGGTCGAGAGATAAGTGTGTATTGGTCGATTAGTTAATTAGTTAGAGGCTAAGAGGTAATAACTGGTTAATTAATAGCTAACTCGACAAAACTCGAGTTTTGAAGTTATTTAGGAACATTAAAGTGAGTTAATATTGTAACACCCCAAACCCAGCCTAGACGTTACGACCGGATCTGACGTGTCACATCGAAGTGTTGATTTGAAAACTGGTCTTGTCGATGAAAGTTCTTGACTAAAGTTTTAAATCCCTTTTAACTAATTGCTATTGAAAACGTTGGTGTTGTAAAATCAAAACATGTTGACCAATTATTGGTCATATCATTTGTTACCAGTTTATTAATCTGAATTAAAAACCGCAGAAGCTTTTCTAATTGTAGACTTTAAAATTTGCAATGCGTGATTTTCTTTGGAATTAGTTATTATTTGGAAAACCCGTTTTTCCTAATCTAGCAAGTTGAAGCAAGAAGTTAAAACCAAATAAAAGTTAAAACCTCAAATGGCCTTATAAAAAAATTAAAACCCAAAGTATAAAATTCAAATATTTAAGTCTCAAGAGGAAAATAAGTGTTCACGTGGACACCTCCGGGTCCCTCGCGGCTCCAAATCGCCTAAGGCTGGGGATTACCTGTACAGTTAGACAGAAGGGTGAGTTTACAAAAACTCAGTGTGTAATCCCTTATAATACAAATGATCGGATATACGGTATGCGAAAAGCAGATCGGGCACGAGCCCATCACGCACCACGATATCAAGTGGGCCTTAGCCCATTAATAGAACCAGGTGGACCTAAGCCCATTACAGAATTAGTGTCAGATGCAGATATGCAGACAGAAATCCAGCCCAATCCAACCAATACACCACCCGTACCAACCAATACACCATGTGGGGATAAAATCGACCCACCCAGCCAACACACCAAGCTTAGCACCGGTTGCAGCACCGAGTCAATAGAATTGCTCGGCGCCGTAGACAGAACGACTAAAAGTCATAAATATCGCAACACCGCTGCTTGTTAACAGAACGACTAAAAGCCATAAATATCGCAGAAAGGCTGGAAGCCTTGTACAGAACTGCAACGGGCCGTACACTTCCTCCGTAACAATGTCCCTACCCCATGCAAAATGTCGTGTATGTCATGCTCAATCATCACAGGTGTATGCAGAATGGCCATGCTCAGTAACAGTCATTTAAACATATATTAAAAGCATATCAGTCACACAACCACAGTCAAATCAGTCAAGTTCATAGTCTAAGTCAGTCATTTACCCTCAAGGGCAAAACAGTCATTTTGTCCTACAGGGGTATTTCGGTAATTTTACAAAGATTAGGGTCTCGGTACTTATTACGACCTCCTAGAGGGTCTATCATCGCTTCGAGCGACTTAGATAACCTACACGGCTAGAATAGTGTATATGAGCCCAAAACTCGCTATTGGGCCCAAGTGGGCCTACACGCTCGTGTGGCCCATTTAGTCCAGATTCACATACGATATTGCGAGCCTCATAAACCAACCTATCAATGATCACTTACCGAGGATTTTACCCGTGTGGGCCCACAAGCCCTTTGGCCCACGTGACCCATTTTGACCCATCGAGGCCCATAACGGCCCTAGTCCACGAAAATGCACGTGGTGGCCTCTGCAGTCTGCTACCCACGATTTGGGGCTCGATTCGCCCCATGTGCGTTTGCACGCTCGTGAGACCTCGAATGTCGAGGTTTCGGCATTCCAGCTTATCAGCTTTTACCGATTCACAGATAGACAGGGGTGTGAATACACACCATTGTCCATCGTTTTGACCGTAACAATACTGGGTGTATGATTACACACCTTTTAGAGACCACTTGCGAAATTCCAAAAGCACCAACCTAGATTCAATCCAAAAATTCAATCAGTCCTTAAATCATTAATAAGATTCACAAACCCTGAATCTCTACACTTCCCTTACCATTAACCTTGGTAAACAGGAGTATAGCCTTTAACCCTAAAATCGCTTGGCTAGACTCCCACAATTGTTGATTGACCACTCAATGCATAACAACAGATCTCGTTAGGGATTGATTAAGGATGTAGTTTACACCCATCACATTAACTTGAGCAAGACAGAGAACAACTTACCAAATCCCTCAAAACCAAATGCTGACTTAAGAGAGCGGCACACGTGAGTGGAATATTGCGTTCGATCTAAGAGGATAAACCGGAAAGAGATCATTGAATAGTAACAACGATAATCCTAAAAGGGAAAACCTTAAAGTAACAAGAAACAACCCAATTACTTACCCCAATATTTGGCTTGGTGACAAAGAGAAAGGGTAATAATAGATTCGCAACAGAAATGGAATGACAAAATGAAAGTATGAGAAGGTCTATGCAGTGATCGGCTTGTCAGTGTTTTAGAAGGTGTGAGGAGGAGGCAAGGTATTCGGCTATTACTCAAGAAGAGAGGAAACAGAAGAAACTTAATTCGATTTAGCAAAAGAGAAGAAGAAGAATGCCAATTCGACAGAGAGAAAATGTGAAGAAGAAAAGAGAAGTTTCAAGGGAGAATTCAGCATTCAGTATTTGTGTTTCGGCTAAAGTGAACAACAGTTGAGAAACAAAGTTGAAAAGAGAAAGACCCGAATGGTCAAAACACTGCACAAAACCCCACAAGGAGAGAAAAACCCAAAATGCAAAAAGGAAAGAATCCAAAATAGCAGAGAGGATAATCGGCTTCTACACTCTCACAAAATGCCGAAAATGCACCCAATGAGTTCTCTTAGCCGAATTCCCCTACTCTAGCTACCCAATTCGACTATCACTCCCCTCACACCTCAATTCCTTAAAAATCTCCACCGATTTCTCCTAGATTTACTCCAACCTCCCCCCATTCAAATTCCATTCAAATTCTAATGACCAATTCTCCAACCACCTCTGCAGAGTTTGAATCAAACTCCACCTCTCATGTCACAGAGACATAAAATAAAACCCCCTTTTTGCAAGCCATGGGATTCGAACCCACTCTCTCTTAAATGCCAAACATGCCACTAGCCACCACAACACAAGATCTTTTGTGTCACATTTTATCTTCAATTAACTAAAAGGTCTAAAGGCCAAAGTCCAGGTTCCTTTAAAAGAAAAACCAATTTTTTTGCTAAAGCCCAGGTTTGAACCCAGGACTTTTCCAACTCCTCTAGGGACCCTTAACCACTTGAGCAGACATTGAATTGTGTCATTTCTTAGCTTACATAAACTTTATGCGGAGTTTCCTAACCGTTCCCTTTCTCAAGGCCCAATACTTCTAGGCCCAAATTCTGGGGCGTTACAAATATTTTTCTTGCTTAATTGGATTAATTTTGATTATTAAAATTATTATCTTTAATTTTAGTTGATTTATGTTATTTCAATTAATTATTTTTATTTTGATTTCTCATAATATAATTTTAGATTATTACTATTTAGCCCTGTTAGTGTAGAAAATTAATTTTAGTTTAATTTAACCTCCATTGGATACGGTCCTTATAATACTTCCTGAAGTGTTTCATTGTACACTTTACTATAATACAATTTGACCCATATACTTTTTGTACCACTACTTTTTATATTATCTTTTTTGCTGTAGTATTACTAGTCTAGACGTTCAAATGTTTGATGGCAGTCAACTTGTTGGCGTCGGCCCGGGAGGTTTCGACATTAAATTAAAAATTTATTTTCTACACTTTAATAGGATAAATGGGAAAATTCAGTATTATAGATACGAATTTTTATTTTAGTTATTTTTATTTGATTTAACTTTTAGGTTATTAATTTTATTTTAATTTCTCTGACTTCAGTATATAACTCGAAGCGAAACCATCCCAATCGAGTCAAATCCTGAACTGGAGAGAATTTGAAGATGAAACTGTTAACAAATGCAAAATAATCCACTCGTGGTAGCTGACTTACCTTGAAAAAAACCCTCTATTTTACGAACCACCTGAACCACTAGCATAGTTTTGAAAAGAGCCATTATTAGCTCGACAAGAGTGAACATTGCATGAATAAGCGCTAGCCACCTTAGATGGAGTTCGAGACAGTATTGAGAGGTCGATGATCAACGAAAATAATTTGGAAATCAAGACAACCACCATCCTAATGATTCAAAATAATTTGCTATTTCGGGGCAATATGATGGAAGACCTGAATCAACGCTTAAAGTGATTCCTGCAACTCTGTGATACTTTCAAGTCTAACAGGGTTATCGGTGATGCCATCCATCTTCGGTTGTTCCCTTTTTTGCTGTGCGACAACACGAACGAATGGTTGGATTTACAAGAGCTTGGTTCTATCACGACATGGGATGAATTGCTAGGGAAATTTTTACACAAAATTTTCCCCATTAGTCGAACCATCCAATTGAGGTACGACATTGCCAACTTCAAGCAATTCAAAAGAGAAACCTTGTACAACGTGTGGGAACATTTTAAGTCACTACTAACAAAGTGCCTGCATCACGAAATTCAAGAGTGGTTGCAACTTCAAATATTTTACAACAGATTGGATGGTAGCTTAAGAGCCATATTAGATGGTGCATCTGACAACGCCTTCATGAACAACACATACGAGAGAGCTTATCAATTAATCGAGGACATGGCTATGAACTCATACATGTGGCCCAACGTGCGATTCTCATATAATCTGAAGGTGTCGGTGGCTAAAGTGGTAAAAAAAATACTACAAATATCAACAAATTTTGGAAAATTTACATTGTTTAGAGATCATTGTTAAACCATCCATGAACATTGTTGCTCGAACTACATGTCGTATTTTGAAACCTAACCAGAAGAAGTTAATTATTTGGGAAATAAGGGTGGAAATCCCTATTGAAACATGTACAATCCTGGTTAGAAGGACCATCAGAATCTAAAGTGGAGAGGCAATCAAGGTAGCAGAAAGACGATTCAGAATAAAAAAATCCTCCATATCAATCACTGCATATTCAACGATCTCAAGAAAGATCCATTGGCAACAATCACGTGGGTGTGGTCAACAATTGGATCGTATCGAAGGTGAGATACAACTAATGAGATTCAACATTCAACAAGTGAAATTCAAATGCACTCAAACTTGTGCTGATGTGGCTGAATGAAAGGAAGAGATGCACAACATCGTAAGCATGTTGAATGAAATGAGAAGGCAAATGGGTACGGACATTCGGAGCAATATGGAAAACAATCCCTGAAAAGAGGGAAAAGAAAATGTGAATTCCACTGCACTTCGTTCGGGTAAGACATTAGTAAGCCCGAGTCCGCCCATGAAAAAGGAGGATGATAAGGTTGAGACGGTTGACAAAACCTTTGATGAGCCTGAACTTGAGAAACAAACAGAGAAAGTAGCCAAACTAGTTGTTGAACAAAAAATTGCACAACTCTCGGAAATAATGTCAAAAGCACATACCGTTTCTATCAAGGTTAAAGGACAAATAATGAAGGGATGAAACAGAATTCGTAAGTTTTCTAAAATTATTTAAATCCCTTAATGTTAATTTGCCACTGCTCGAATTAATAGATAAGATACCAAAGTATGCCAAATACCTAAAAGAAATAATGTCTTGCCATAAGAAATTAAAGAAAGGTGAGCAAATTAGTATTGACGCTTTTTATAGTGTGACAATTGCTCAAAAAATACCCCCAAAATTAAAAGATCTAGGCAGTTTTACAATTCTTGTTGAGATAGGGGACAAACATTTTAGTAAGGCCTTTTGCAATTTAGGGGCCAGTATTAATTTGATGCCTCTGACGACTTATTTAAAACTCAGATTGGGGGAATTAAAAAACATGACGATCCCACTACAATTAGACGATATGTCATTAGTACACCCAAATGTGTGCTCAAAGACGTATTAGTTAAGGTGAGGGGTTTTATTATCCCCGTCAACATTTTCATCCTTGACTTCGAACAGGAACAAGATATTCTCATTCTATTAGGTAGGTCATTTTTAGCCATGTTTAGATCGACCATCAATCTAGAGAAAAATGAACTAATAGAAAATTGATGGCGAGATAGAAGTGTTCAAATGTGACCATGATTCCCAAAATGAGGAATTAGGAAATAAATTAGGGGAGTATTTTTACACAATTTTTTATATCACCCCTAACAACCTTGATCGAAGGTTTGGTTCTGGTTTAATGTGTGTAGGAATGCATGGACCGAGGGAGAGCGACAAATGGAAAGACCACGTATGAAAAGGTAAATGTTGGACGGATTGTGACGAGCGACAATAGAAGAAGAATTCGATGAAATGAATTTATGGGATATCGGATGAGTCCGGTAGCCACACCTAATTAATCATCAAAATCTTTAATCCGTGTTTTAAATTAGTGTAAATTAATTATTATTTTTGTTTTTTTAAAAGTTAATTAGGTTTAGTAATTTTAATTAGGATAGGATTACAGTTGTAGGATGCCAATGGGTGGCTAATTAGGACGTATTTTCAAGTTAGGAGTAAACGGAAGGGACTGATATGCCCAAAAATATGAATAATTTGAAAAATTAGGGTCGTGTCACAACACAGAACCTCGATGTTGCGACAAAAAACTTCAAACACTCTAGTATTTTGAAAATTAGGGTCGTGTTTTGACATTTCTTCTCTGAATCGTGACACGGTACTTCAAAACCAAAAAAATTTAAAATTCCAGACCTGTAACACCCCTCACCTGCATTCATTGTTGGAATCAGATTACGAGACAATATAGTAATTAACAAAACAAGAACATTTGAATTTAATAAAAAAATTGGATAAATCATGCATCATATCATAAAAATTCAAACAAACGTGGTTATTATACAAATTCAAACGCAAATCGAGTTTATAGAAGCTCTTAAATTAAATCGCAGTCAAAAGGGGACTTAATTAAAAACTTAAAAAAAAGGGGGGGAAATAATCAAACAATGTCACATGGCCATGCGACTAGCACGTATGACAGGCTGAGGCCATATGGAGCTTGACAACACAACCTTGTGTTTAGACCGTGTCACAAACTAAAGCGGTGTATATGTAACACCCCAAACCCAGCCTAGACGTTATGGTCGGATCTAGTATGTCACATCAAAAGGTTATTTAAAAATTATGCGTTCGTTAAAAACCTTGTATCCTTTTTGAAACTCCGAATTTCGTTGTTTGTAAAAAAAACAAGATTTGCTTAAAGTGTATTATTGTAAAGATGTTATTATTTTCGAAAACTTTGTTTGTTGTAGAAGTCTGACTTAAAGAATTGCGGAAACGTGATATTTCGAAAACAGTTGTTATTGTTTTAAAAACCAGTGTTTAATCGTTTAACAATTCATACTTAGCAGAATTACCAAATGAAAGTTTAAAAAGAAAAATCCAGTGGCCTTATTACACAAAATATTAACCCCAAAAATAATATAAAATAAATTAAAACCAAAATTACTAAGTTTCGTTAAGAAGCAAATCTGACGTATGGCCACCTCCGAGTCCTCCACAGCCCCAAATCCTCTAACGCTGGGGATTACCTGCACGGTTAAAAGGAAGGGGTGAGTTACGAGAACTTAGTGTGTAATCCCCCATAACAGTCACTATCTAGGCCTGAGCCCATGCGGTATCGGTTTGGGCCTAAGCCCTATTCAGTAACAAGCTGGGCCTGAGCCCCAAAATCATCTCAATGTATGTGGATATGTGCCCACCCCAATCCTACCAGCCGTCTAACTCTCCACCCGTACCAACCAATCGCACCATGTGGGGACCATGCCAACCCACCCAGCCAATCCTCACCAATATTGCAGTCAACCTGCTAATCACGGTATATGTGGTTGAGCCACTAAAACGGTATGTGGCAGAGCCACTAAAACGGTATGTGGTAGAGCCACTGAAATGGTATGTGGCAGAGCCACTAAAACGGTACTTCCTCCAATCATCAAACCCAACCCATGCAACATGATATGAATGCAGTGTACTACAAGTATAAACAGGATAAATAAAAATCACATACACGATATTTAACCACGATCAGTATTACAAGTATAAACAGTATGAATAAAAATCACATACACGATATTTAACCACAATCAAGGGTATAACGGTCATTTTGTCACCTAAGGGTATAACGGTAATTTTTACCCCTTTGGGGGTGTTTTGGTAATTTTACCCGGCGTAGGTATTTCGGTAATTCACCCACTAAGGGTATTTCGGTAATTTACCCTCTAGGGGTATTTCACAAATCAAGGGTATTTTGGTAATTTCACAAATTGAAGGTATTTCGATAATTTCATAAATCGGGGGTATTTCGGTAATTTTACAAATCAAGGGTATTTTGATAATTTCGCAAATTGAGGGTATTTTGGTAATTTCACAAATCAGGGGTACTTTGGTAATTTTGCAGACTGAGGGTATTTTGGTAATTTTATAAATCGGGGGTATTTCAGAAATTTTGCAAAGGTATTTCGATAAATTTTCAAACTGAGGGTATTTCGGTTATTTTACAAATTAGGGGTATTTCAGTAATTTTGCAAATCGAGGGTATTTTAGTAATTTTGTAAACCAAGGGTATTTCAGTAATTCTGTAAACCAAGGGTATTTCAGTAATTCTGTAAACCAATGGTATTTCAGTAATTCTTTAAACTAAGGGTATTTTAGAAATTTTGTAAACCAAGGGTATTTCAGTAATTCTGTAAACCAAGGGTATTTCAGTAATTTTGTAAACCAAGGGTATTTCAGTAATTCTGTAAACCAAGGGTATTCTAAACAGAGATAACGATGTGAATGGGCCTAGGGCCCATTCTCGGCTCAAATGGGCCCACACGCTCGTGTGGCCCATTTAGCCCAAATCTAGCCACAGATATGAGATTCACATAGTCCAGTCCAATATTTACTACACAATCATACAACTTACTCGATTGGGCCCACAGGCCCATTGGCCCTACATGGCCCCTTTCGGCCCATCGTGGCCCAAACAGCCTAAACCCACAAGAACACTCATGATGGCCTCAACTATCGCGTCGAAGCTCCCACACGTGCGCTCGCACGCTCGTGTGGCTACCATCGCCGTGTGACCGGCATTTCGGCATTTGCCGCTCTACAGCTAGAGTAGTGCGAAATACACACCTGATAGGAATCTGAAGTTAATTCGCGCTTTGAACACTGTTCTGTGTAGAAGCCAACAATGATCGCACCCTTGACCCCCAAGGGTGTGCTGATCCACTTCGGTCACCACCTCCGCGACCCAACGACATTCAGATCAATGAATGATCCAACGCCTAACCCAAACGTGCACGCCACAAAGTGAAAGGATAAGCCAGGAAAGGTGTACTTACTCTCCTCATGGTTTGCTCTATTTAAAGCCAGCTTCTTGCCTATCCTCATGCTAGCTTCCCGATGTGGGATCCCTCCTTCAGCACGGTTTAAATCCAACACAAACTCTTGCTGTCCAATTCACAAAATAAACACTCCCTTGCTTGACATGAGATTCGAACCTTTGCCCTCTCCTATGCTCCAGACGCTACATGCCACCACAACACAAGCTCCTTTTGTGACTTAGAACATGCGCAACTAAATATAAGCCTATGGCCAAAGTATAAGTTCTTTTAAAAGGAAAAACAAAAAGAATTGCAAGCGCCAAGACTTGAACCTTGGACCCCTTGCTCCCTCTATGGCGTCACTTCCTTGTCTCCCATGTGGCGCCATTTGCCACTAGACCACAACTCATTTTGTGTCACTTTTTCCCAACATTTTATTCTTAAAGCCTACTTACTCACTTCCAGGGTTTTATTCACCTAAAACCAAAATTTTTCCTAAAGCCCAGGTTTGAACCCGAGACTTTATGGAAGCCCCCTAACCTTCCAAAATCACTCACCTAATAGGTCCAACTTGCATTAGTGTCGTTCTCTTGTTCTCAAAAATTTTAAACGCTCCCATGCCCAAGGCCCAATAGACCCAATTCTACTAGGCCCAAATTCGGGGCGTTACAGTATAACGGGGTAACACAACTGTGTCGCCAGGCTGGATAATAGACTAAATTCGTGTGGACCTAAATGCAAAATTCCTAACAAAAATTACACGGTCGTGCCTTGAACTGTTTACCTGTAGCATCTTGCCCAGTAGAATCTTAGTATTCGAATACTTTTTAGAGAATGGGTTTGATAAGATGAGTTAGAAGTGAATGGTGTTAAATCTAGTCTAAAGATAAGAACCATTTGGGTACGCCCGTGGTGGAAAACACAAAAATATATAGACTTTTTCAGCACCTTTTGAGCTCTAATTTATGTTGGTTCGTAGTAATTTCTGTCAAAATGCATACTTTAATTATAAAATAATTAATTTGCATTTAAATTATTAACATAATGAATTTTAATTATTTTATAATAAATTTTTACAAATTTGGTTTATTTTCGACAGTTTTGCACAAAAGGTAAAAATTGGCTCGATAGTCACCTCGAAAGGCATGAACTGTTGGGAAAATTTTATACATCAAGTGAATAAAGGGCAAGACTAATTAATTTTCAAGCCATGGGCGGTTCAAAAATATTTATTAAACATAATTTCTATTTAATTTTTATCAAACATTAATTGGGTTAAAAATAAATATAAAGTCTGAAGTAGAAAGAAGGCCCAGTTGTGATAAGTAAAGAAGACTGATCCACCAAGCAAATTGGCAGCCCAAAACCGTCCCTATAGCTGAACCAATCAGATTTTTTAGCTAATTTTATTAATTGAAAAACATCCCTTGAAGTTTTCTTAAATTCTGTTCAAGCCCCTCCACCTTTTATGTCTTCCAACTTTTGCCCCAAGCTAAAAATAGCAAGTTTAAGCCCATTCAAACTTGCACCATGCACGGCCGGCCAAGAAAAGAGGAGTGGCTGAAATTTATTTGCTATTTTTAGCAGCCATTCCCACCTATAATTACCCCTCTTCCCTTCCTCATTTCACACACCATTCATTCATATACATCTCTCTCTTTCACCCACTTTCTCTCTTCCATTCCCTTCTTTGCTTTCCCATTTTCCTTTGTTTCATTCCATTGTCGATTTCCCTTTTGAAAAAGAGCTTTCGTCCACCTTGGAGTAGTAGCATTCAAGAGTTCCTAAAGGCCTCGGATCAATAGAAGAAGCAGAGAAAGGAGAGGAGCGCACTAGTCTGGCTTTAGAGAAATACTGGATTTGCTTCTTAGTTCCCTTCTCTTTAATTTTCTTGTTTATGTTGTGATCATGAACATGAATATTTTTTGTGTTGTTATTCTAGATTTAATTAAAATGACTTAAATTTAATTCGTGTTAGATTGACTGCATTCTATCCACTTAAATTATTATAATTGTGTTTGTGTTGTTATTAGGCCTTGGTAATTTGTTCAATTAAATAAAATCATGCCTATGTTATACGTGAATTATAATTGTAAGGTAACAAATGAATTAATTATTAACCGTATTGAAATTTTAATTAATTGACACAATATTTAATTGATGCATGTTTAATCTTCTAAGGCAACTGAAGGTTAAATTAGCGATGGTATTAAATGATACATTAGTCTTGCATAACTTGTAAGATTATTGTGATTAAATTGTTTCAATATAGGACTATGTTGTTACTTCACTTAATCTTATACTTTCTTATGAAAATTGATTAATTGTTTGAATTGACATAGTAATATGTTTAAGAGATTAATTGGTTTAGTAAGTTTGTATGTGCATTAGTTAGTAAAATACCAAGTTCCCGTGAAATTATTCTTAACAACATGAACATGAGTTTAGTAATTTTAAGTTAAAGAATGCTGTAACAGCCCGATTTTGGGTCTAGTCGGAACAGTGGTTTCGAGACCATAAATCCGACGAAGAAAAAAATTATTTTTATTATTATTTTATGGTCTAAAAATTTATGGAATAATTTCGTGAAATTTTCGTTCAGAAATTTTGACATTTGAGCGCTTAATTTAGCTAGAAGGACTAAATTGTAATAAATGCAAAATGTGTGTTTTAGAAGTTAGAGGTGTTTAAATGCTATGAGATTTCAATTAGAGGTCCTTAAATGGTAATTAGACCATTATACTTCAGTATGGACAAAAATGGACATGGATAGGTGAAATTTTGAAGTTTTTCATTAAGGGCATTTTAGTCATTTGGTTAATAAAGACAAAATTTAACAAATAAAAGATGTTCATCTTTATATTTTCATCCTCCATGGTCGAATTTCACAAGGAGAAGACATGGCTAGGGTTTGCCAAGCATCCAAGCTCGATTGTAAGTTCGTTCTTGTCCCGTTTTTAACGATTTTTGTATTTTTGAGATCGTTGTAGCTTGATTTAGCTATTTCAAGGACTAATTTGAAAGAAAGGTGAAGTTTAAAATTTTACCCATGTTGAACATGTATGTATTTTGATGTTTGATTGTAACATCCTGAAATTCGAAATTTTATGTTTTGCTTTATATCATGGTTTAAGCTAGTTAAGAATGCTAATTGTGTATGTTTAGGGGTCCTAAGAAGGCTTTGGGTTGAGTTGGGCCTTAGTAAAATTTTTGTGTTAAAGCACTTAAAGGAGAGAAGGTAAGTGGCATCAAGACTTAAGGAAATAAGTGTGTATTTTGCTAGCACAAGAGGAGCTAGTAGTAGAGTGGTGTGGCGTCACATGAAGGGGCTAGAGGGGTGGAGTTCGAATCCCACCTTTTACAAAATTTTTGGATTATTTTGTGCTTCTTTTCCAAAGTGTCAGCCAAGGATTTAAATAAGGTAAGGAATACTTTTTATTGATGGAAAGAAGACTAAGAAAATAAGGTAAGGAGGAGAGTAAGGAAAGAAGTAAAGGAAAGGAGTAAGAGGGGGGATATGTTGGCTGAATATTTGGAAGGTGCTTGGGATAGAATTTTTGGTCAACCATGACCTTTTTGGTGAATGAAGTACACAGTTTTAGTAGGGGGAGTGAGGGAGCCGATTTTCTTATGGTTTTTGTGCAAATTTGTGCATGAAAGGTTTTGGTTTCTTTTAGCATTTTGGGTACTTTTCTTTTCCAACTTCTTTTTCCCCTTGTTTTGGCCGAAACACTCTAGTACATTTGTTCATCTTTCTCCCTTGTTTAGCCGAAACCCTCAATCCATTATTGCTCATTTTTTCCTTTGTTAGCCGAAACTATCTAGCACTCTTTCTCCATCTTTTCTTTTCTTTTTCACTATTTCTTCAACCCTTCTTTCTTCTTCTTTAATCAACATTTTGGTAGCCGAATCTTCTTGTTCATTTCTCTCCATAGCCGAACCTTTTGACCCTTAATCTCTTCTTCATTATTTCTTTCTCTTTCGTGTTGGCACTCTCTTCTTTGATCGAATCGGTAAGTGGTTTCTTTCTTCTCTTTTCACTTTCTTTTCTCCCTAGCCGAATGTGTGTCCATCACTATTCGGTGGTTCTATTTTGTTTCTAAACCGAAATATCACTTTCTCCTACTCCCTCAAATCGTGATCATCTTTTCTTTTTTGTAGTGTTCTAGTGGGTGGTCGTATATCACATCCTTGCCGATTCACCTCTAGCCTTAAGTCAAACGGTGGAAGTCAGATTTATAATCGTTAAGGTAATGGATTTCTTCAAGGTTCATTTCTATATCTCTCAATACTTGGTTATTCCCCTAAAGCGAATCGATGATTATGTTTAAGCGTTTATTCTAGGGACTAATCGCTCGTTCTTCTATATTCGTTGATCCTTCGGAGTAGTGGTAAGCGAATCCTATCCCTAAACAACTACTTGCACTCATCATAGTATTTTTCTAACAGAGGCGTTTCCAATGGAGGCAAGTGGTAGCGATTTGAAAGGAAAAGCGATTGGAGGACAAAAAGGGGGCGGATTTGCAATTCCTACTCCTAAGTTCAAACGTAGGGCGGTATCAGCTGTTTGGGATTTTCCACCGGGTTGTGGACCATCATCCGGTGAGAATAGACAAATCGTTGTCGTTCACGATACTAGGGGTAAGCATTTTTAGATCGTCTGATTTAGATTTGGATTAATAAAATCATGTTTGTTGGTTAATCGAGTGTAATGGTGATTTAGGTGCCGACGATCAAGAAGGTTTAGTCCTTACCGTAATTAGGTGTGTAATCTCACACCGAACTTCCGTTGATTAATGATTCACCATTATGATTGGAAGAATAGATCGTTGTTGTTTTACAAGTCTAATAACCGTAATATAGCATGAATCGAGTAATTAGCTTAAACGTCAGTATTTTTAAAAATCTATTAAAATCGGTATGAAATTTGATAAATTACGAAAATGCCCTTATGGGCCGAATTACGAATATACCCTCAATGAGTCATTTTTATCAAAATGCCTTAACGGGCCGAATTGCTTAAATGCCTTTAAAGTGCCGAATTACGAAAATGCCCCTATGGGCCGAATTACGAAAATGCCCTATGGGCTGATTTACCAAAATATCCCTACGGGCCAATTTGCTAGAATGCCTTAGTGGGCCGAATTACCAAAGAACCATAATGGGTCGACTCACCTTAATAAATTACTTGATTAATGGTTGATATTTATATGTGGATGTTTTATGTTATTTTATTATGTATGTGGCATTTTTACATATTGCATGGGATGGGAAAAATTGTATGGAGAGCAGTGTAGCCTGGTGGCATTGCCACAATTTATATATTACTGTGCTTAAATATGATTTCGGTGGCTTGACCACAAAAATACTATATGATAGCAGTTTGACTGCAAATTTGGTGTGAGTGGCGGGGTGGTTGACTTGATCCCCACAGGTGTGATTGGCTGGTCGGGGGTGTGATGGATGGATGGGTTGAGTTGCATACATTTACTTCATTTATATATTGCCATGTAAATGGGCTTCGGTCCAAGATGATACTCTACGGGTTCAGGCCCAGTGGATGACGGTAAGGGGGATTACACACTGAGTTCTAGTAACTCACCCCTTTTTTTTTCAATTCTTACAGGTAATGTTCAGTGATGTAGACTTGGGCCATGGATGACTTGGTGGAGACCATACTTTAGAAATGGTGTTTTCGAACTTTAGTAAATTTCATTTTTCTCTTTATTTCATTACTTTCACTATTTTGGGTTTAAGGTTGTAATAAGGCCTCTGGGATAAACTTTAATTTGCTTTATGTTTGGGATGTAATTATTATTTTTCTTAAATTGTTTTAAAAGTGGTTTTTCTAAAATCATAAATAACGGTTTCCAAAATTGATTAACAAATGGATTTCATAACAACCTTGTACAAATAATTTAACTTGGATTTTCTTACAAATTATCAACAATATTTTCAAAAGTCACGATTTGTAGTATTTTATCGAATATTTATAAAACAAACTTGCTTTCTTAACTATATCAAATTAACGTAAACCTTTAGTACATTCACAAGTTCTTTAAACACTTTCTTCCTGTGACATACCAGATCCGCTCGTAACGCATGGGCTGGGTTTGGGGTGTTACATTGATGGTAGAAAATGCATGTTTGTTGTTTGTTAAACGACTTTTGCTAAGTGATAAAAATGTCAAAAAGGACTTATTTGTAAAAGTCTATAAAATGAGTAGAAAAATGTGAATAAATGAAAAATGTGGGCTGTTATGAGCAAGAAATAGTTTCGTCTAGGCTTGGGTGCGATGAAATTGAATGAAAATCATTTTACGAGTCTAGAGACTAAAATATAAAATGTCAAAAGTTTAGGGGCAAAAATGTAATTTTTGCCATAGTTTGTTTTTGGGTTGAAATGAAAAATGTGATGATTAAATGAGATGAATTTCGTATTATAGATCAAGAAAAACGAAGTTCGGGTCTAGATCGAGGGAAAACCAAAGTGTTTGACGATTAGGTCCATTTCTGCTATTTTTGTATCAAGGTAAGTTCGTATGTTAATAATGCAATGTTATAATTGCATTTATAATGTTTTGATTATGTATAAATTGTATGATTGACTCTATGGGTGTAATTGACGAAGTTCCGACAAGCGAGAAAATCCCGGTATAACCTTAGGAATAGATTAGGATAAAAGTGACATGTCACTAGGAACCCATGTGATTATGTGATTTATGTGTCCCGGGTGCTGGTCTAGTACATCCTATCGGTGGTGAGTATCTGGACATATGTTCGAATACTTGCGACTTGTGTGAGCAAAGAGCGAGTAGTTACGTCTCTTGGTTGACGGCTTGTGTGAGCAAGCCCGTGGATAGCTCGAGAGCGAG
The DNA here is from genome assembly GCA_025698515.1 of Gossypium sturtianum. NCBI lineage: Eukaryota > Viridiplantae > Streptophyta > Magnoliopsida > Malvales > Malvaceae > Gossypium > Gossypium sturtianum. The sequence goes on along the minus strand of CM046943.1, from coordinate 30,198,010 downwards.
CCTATGTGTGTTATGAGATTGGTGGTAGCTTTGGCTACATATGTGGCAGTTATGTGAAAAGTTTTCCATGTATCCGATAGTATTCCAAAGGGTTCAACGGGTATGTCAACGATGAGAAAGTGTGTGATTATGTTACAAGTTGGTACAGGTATGTACGAAAAACTAAAAGGATATGGATTCGGTATATGATGAAATATTGGTAAGAATGTGATTGAGTAAGTTATGCTCCTGAAGTTTAATGACATTTATTGTAACAGCCCGATTTAATGCCTAGTCAGAATAGTAGTTGCGAGACCACAAATCCAAAGTAGAAATATGTGTTTTATGATTTTTATGAGGCTTATGATGTGGTTGCATGATTGTGTGAAAATTTCATGAGGAAATTTTATTTATTAGTGATCAATTTGTCCATTAGGACTAAATTGCAAAGATTAGAAAATATGAGATTCTAGAATATTTAAGTATGAAATAGAATTATAAAAATTACTAGAGGTCCTTATTTAGCAATTAGACCATTAAATGTCAAGATAGACAAAAATGGAAATGGGAAGGAAAAATCTCAAGAAAGGGGCCTTAAGGACATTTTTGTCATTTGGTTAATAAAAGAATTAAAAGGGAAAAAGAAGTCAAAATTCATGTCCATCTTCTCTAAGATTGGCCAAAAATCACAAGGACTCCATAGCTAGGGTTTCTTCAACTTTCAAGCTTGAAAGTAAGTGCATCATAGCCCCGTTTTTAATGTTCTTCGTATTTTTGAGATCCTCGTAGCTTGATTTAGCTATTTCTAGCTATATTTTGAGCTAGGGTGTAGGAGCCCATTTTCGCCCGGGCCCATTATTAACCAAAAAAAAAACAAAACAAAACCACTAGAAATTAAACAGTCCATTAAATGTCCATTTACAAATCAAAATTAAAATCCATGTCCATTACATTTTACAACCCAATTCCGGAACTAGCCCAAAACCCAAATCTTAGAACAAGACCCAGACGGCCCAAGCAGAGCTGAATGCCAGAAACTTCTGGAGCCTTCTCAGCAGCCACTCCCCACGCGCGACTCTTAGACTACCTTCTGCCTTCACGCGTGTGACTATTCGTGTAACATCCTAAATTAGGGCCTTTGCATTTTATGTGTTTGGGTGTGAATGCTATGTTTGTCATGCTAGTTTAGGGTACTTTAGGGCCCAGGAATGACTTAGGGGAGTAGCGGAGCCTTAGTAAAAATTTGCTTTTGGGCACTTTAAGGGAAATTTGAATGGGATAGGACTTAAGGGTGGTTGGTTGTATGTTTAGACTCAAGAAGTGCTTTAGTAAAGTGGCAAGGAGGCGCTACTTAAAGCTCAAGAAGGTGACGCCTCAGGGAAGCTGGCATGGAGCAGGTTCGAGCTGCGTGGATTCCCTTTAGGGGATTTCTTTTTGACGCCAAGGTGGGGGAGAGTTGCTTTCAGCTTGGACTCTGGTGGATGAGTGTTGAATGAGTCAACACATTTGAATGAAGGGAAGAGAGAAATTCAAGGAGAAGGAATCAGTCAATAGGTTTGAATGGAGAGTAGAGAGTGATCGGTGGAGAGAATCGTGGGATTGGGAGAGGCGGAGAGAGTTTGGCCGAATGTGGGGTGTGTGAGTGTGTGTGCTCGGTTTAGTGAGGTTAGGAGGGTGGCCGAATGTTAAATGATAGCATTAGAGGGAGTGTTGAGCATTTTCGGCTAGCCGAGGAGGGGTTGGACCCGTAGTCCCAGCCCCTAAGTTCAAGAAGCGCGCGGTGTCTACTGTTCGAGATTGGCCACCAGGTTGTGGGCTGGCTTCTGAGCAAAATAGGAGGCAGATAGCAGTAGTTTCCGAAAGCGATAGTGTTGACATAGATAGCATAGTCTTTGCGTGTAACCGGTGTGTAATATTTACACACTTTAATATTATTATGTGTTATTAATTCTATGGGGCTGAAAAGCCGAAACGCCTAGATGAACAAGCGTTATGCCACTATGGGCATGGCCGAAACACCAGGCAAGTACTTAGTTGGTTATGTATGCGCTGATGAATGTATGCCATAATGATATTGTGCACTTGACGACATGTTGCATTCATTTGACACTTGTATGCATGGGTTGGATTTGATGTGAAAGGGAAGTGTAAGGTGTCACTAGTGGTTTGGTACCACACGTGGGTTGGCCCCACATTCTTGACTCGTGACTAAGTCTAAGTCGTTTGGAACCACCAGTGGTTTGGTACCACATAAATGTATGATTCGTGACTCGTCCCAGTGGTTTGGTACCACAGTGGGTTGGCCCCACATATATGATTATTCGGGATTGTCACTAGTGGTTTGGCACCACAAGTGGGTTGGCCCCACATATGATATCTTGTGACTATGTCACCAGTGGCTAGGTGCCACAAATGGAGTGTAGCGGATGGAGGGTTGATTGTAGAAATCCCCACGGAGTGATCGGTTGGTACGGGTGGTGTGTAGAGGATGGAAAATCTAGGCTTGGGCTGGGGACATTGCATCCATATCTGTACATGTTATTTTGAGTGGGCTAAGGCCCAATATGTGTTTGTGGGCTTGGAGCCATTTATGTGACTTAAGGGGGACTTACACACTGAGTCTCGGTGACTCACCACCTCTGCTTAATCTTGCATGTGATCAGTGAGACGTGGACTTGGGAGCCGAGGGGACTCGAGGAGGCCATAGCTTGATATTTTTTAGTAAACTTAGTTTCTTTCCAAGACGTTTTAAATTTGGGTTTTTAATTGTTGTAATAAGGCCTTCTATATTGTTATTTGGTTTTACATAATTACTTCACTTTGATACGACATTAATTTACGACTTAAACATATTTGTTAAAAAGAAGTGTTCTAAACAACTGTAACCTGAATATCGGTTTTCTCACAAGTGCTAGCAAAAATAGCAAATAAGCGATTAATCCAATCTAAAATTTTTCTTAAGTTACAAACCCCTGTTTTCAAAACATCACCTAAAACAAAGAGTTTCAAACTTACTGTTTCCATCAAAATTTCAAAATTTCCTTATAACCTTTTTCCCTGTGACGTACCAGATCTGGTCGTAACGATTAGATCGGGTTTGGGATGTTACAATTTTGGTATCAGAGCCCGGTTGCAAAACTCGGACGGTGAAAATGGGTTCATTAACGCTCTATTAAGTTGGTTTAAATGATTTTAGAAAGGAATGTTTTGATTGGAACATGGCATCCGAGTCCGTCGGCACCCGATCCACCCAGGTAAGTGTTCTAACAATTACTGATAATGTAAGCATGCAATGATTGTTACCATGAGTAAATATGGTTGTTTGTTCTAGAAGACTCAGACTATAGGGACTGAAACTTTGATGTGTTTTGTGAAAATTCTCTCTAAAACTATTTTTTCATAAAATTGCTCGGTGTTAAAAAAAGTGAAAGAAATAATTAACACATAAAACTTTTAACCAGATTAATCACGAACGTTAGTCATGAGCACTCGAGGTCGTGGACGTAGTGTACGTGGTCGCGGTAGGGGCAGGATTGCTGTATCAGAACCAGTTGGATCTGGTCATGGGTCAGGTAGTGAGATGCCAGTACCGCCAGCAGTGGAAGCGAAATTTCAGGACCAAACAGGCGGGGATGATGCGGTGTCTCAGGCAATGTTACGGGTTTTGGAGAGAGTTGCGGGGGCAAGCATGAGTACTGGGGCCCGAAAATCTATGTCTGAGTGACTCCGAGCCAATGGAGTGGAGATGTTTAGGGGTGTTTCAGGCGTAGCCCCTAATACAGCTGAATATTGGTTAGAAGCAAGTGAGCGCATAATGGATGATCTAGACTTCACGGTAGAGGAGAAGTTGAAAGGGGTGGTGTCTCTTCTGCGAGACGAGGAGTATCAGTGGTGGCTCACGGTTAGGGATGGTACGGTGGCTGAGCATATCACCTGGGATTTCTTTAAGATGGCATTCCAGGGGTAGTACATCGGATCAAGTTATGTGGATGCACAGCATAAGGCATTTTTAAATCTAGTTCAGGGAAGTAAGTCGGTATCTGAGTATGAGGCAGAATTCTTACGTCTAAGTCATTATGCTCGGGGTATTATGGCCACGGATCATGAGCGCTGTGTTCGATTCGAAGATAGGTTGAGAGATGATCTGCGTGTGCTGATAGCTCCACAGCGAGAGAGGGAATTTGTTGTTCTTGTGGAAAAGGCTAAGATAGCCGAGGAGGTGAAGCGGTCTGAAAAGCAGAATCAGGAGAGAAATAGAAACAAGAGGAATTATGGTTCGTCAGGATCAATTGGGCGGTTTTAGAAGAGGCCTAGGGTTGAGGGTCCGAACCGTGTGGGGAGACCTGCTATTGATAGTCGGCCTCCGAGGTGTGCTCGATGTGATAAATTTCATTTTGGTGAGTGTTGGGTTGGTAGTAGAAGGCTGTTTCAAGTGTGGGTCTACGGATCATCGAATAAGGGACCATCCCACGGGAGAAAAGCGAGCGCAACCAATGGGTCGGGGTTATGTTTAGTCGGTAGAGGTAGACAGCCCAACCACCCAGAGGTCGAGGTTCGGTCGGAAAGGGGTGACTTGATCGTGGGCGTGGAGCACGAGCGAGAGAGTCTTGAGAGCGATGATGCAAGGAGACACGGGCTGGTCTATGCTGACGAGCGTCGAGAAGAGGGAGATGCACGGACGTCATAACCGTGTACGTTTCTTATTTATGGGTTGCCTTATACTACATTAATTGATATATGATCAACACATTCATTTGTTGCTAGTGGGATATCTGGAACTTTAAGAATAGACTTTGAGATTTCCTCTAGGGAGATGGCCGTAGTTAGCCCGCTAGGACAATCAGTAGTGGTGAACAGACTTTATAGGGAAGTACCTTTGGAAGTTCAAGGGATGGTTTTTCTGGCTGATCTGATGGAACTACCATTCGGAGAGTTTGACCTGATTTTAGGCATGGATTGGCTAGGGAAGTATCGAGCAAATTTGGATTATGCTTCCAAGCGCATGGTATTGAGAACTCTCGAGGATGAAGAGGTGGTGGTAATAGGTGAGAGAAGGAACTACCTATCTAACGTAATATCCGCTGCTTTAAAGGTGGCGAATGGTGAAGAAGGGTTGTGAGCGTTCATCATAGCGCTGGTTTGTGCCTTGGAGGCAAGGATTTGTCTGTGGGGGATGTTAGAACAGTGAAGGAATTTCCCGATGTTTGTCCGGAAGAGCTTCCAGGATTACCTCCGGATCGAGAGGTGGAATTTGGTATTGATCTTTATCCGGGGACAGCGCCTGTTTCGATTGCCCCATATAGGATGGCACCCAAGGAGTTGGTAGAATTAAAGGCTCGGATTCAGGAACTGTTGGATCGAGGTTTTATCCGACCGAGTGTATCATCTTGGGGAGCATCGGTGTTATTCGTCAAGAAGAAGGACGGATCAATGCATATGTGCATTGACTACCGTCAGTTGAACAAGTTGACCATTAAGAATAAGTACCCACTGCCGAGGATTGACGACTTGTTCGATCAACTGAAAGGGGCTTCAGTCTTTTCGAAGATAGATTTGCGGTCAGGTTATCATCAGCTTAAGGTTAAGGAGGCGGACATTCATAAGACGACATTTCGAACTCGCTATGGCCACTATGAATTTCTAGTGATGCCATTTGGTCTAACAAATGCACCAGCAGCGTTTATGGACATGATGAACCGGGTTTTCCAGCCCTATCTGGACCGATTCGTCGTAGTATTCATAGATGATATTTTAGACTATTCCAGATCAGACGAAGAGCATGACTCGCATCTTCGTGTGGTCTTACAAATTCTGAGGGAAAAGCAGTTGTTCGCCAAATTCAGTAAGTGTGAGTTTTGGCTAAAGGAAGTTACCTTTTTGGGTCATGTTGTGTCTCTTTGAGGATTAGGGTTGACCGGAAGGTCGAAAGGTGTCTTTGGATTGGAAGCCACCTATGTCTGTGGCAGAAATTAGGAGTTTTCTTGGTCTAGCTGGGTATTATAGAAGATTCCTTGAGGGATTCTCTTTGATTGTGGCTCCATTAACCAAGTTGTTAAGGAAAGGGGTTCCATTTGTTTGGTCTACAAGCAGCAGGAAAGTTTTGAGAAGCTAAAGAGGATTCTGACGGAAGCTCCGGTGTTGATTTAGCCAGAGGCTGGGAAGGAGTTCATGGTTTACTGTGATGCTTCACACACAGGATTAGGGTGTGTGTTGATGCAAGACGGGAAGGTTGTTGCGTATGCGTCTCGACAGTTAAGACCGCATGAGTTCAACTATCCCACGCATGACTTGGAGTTGGCGGCGGTGGTTTTTGCTCTGAAAATCTAGAGACATTATCTGTATGGGGAGAAATCTATCATCTATACGGATCACAAGAGTCTTAAGTACCTTCTCTCTCAAAAAGAATTGAATTTGAGGCAGAGGCGATGGGTGGAGTTGTTAAAGGATTATGATTGTTCGATCGAATACCATCCGGGTAAAGCTAATGTGGTGGCAGATGCATTAAGTCGTAGGGTAATCTCGGATCTAAGGGCGATGTTTGCACATCTTAGCACATCGATGATGGGAGTCTGTTGGTTGAGTGCAGTGAAACCAAGCGTGGATAAGTCGAGATCAAAGAGAAGCGATTGTTGGATGATGTCTTGAATGCACGACTACTTCAAGTTGAGAATGGTGGGATAGAGAATTTTAATATGAGTAGTGAGGAGTTACGTGTTTAGGGGAAAGATTTGCATCTTGAGAAGGATTCAGAGTTGAGGCGTAGAATTTTGCAGGAAGCGTATAGCAGTCCATACGCCATGCATCCTGGAGGAAGTAAGATGTATCAGGATTTGCGAGGACAGTTTTGGTGGCCGGGTCTAAAGCGAGAAGTAACCGAATATGTGAGTAAGTGTTTGATGTGTCAGCAGGTGAAAGCAGAACATCAGTTGCCTTCGGGTTTGTTACAGTCGGTGAAGATTTCGCAGTGGAAGTGGGAAAGGATCACAATGGATTTCGTTAGTGGGCTTCCCCTTACACCTACTAAAAAGGATTCGATTTGGGTAGTGGTTGACCGTTTAACGAAGTTTGCTCATTTCATACCAGTACGAGTGGAATACTCTCTTCAGAAGTTGGCTAAATTATATATAGCAGAGATTGTAAGGTTGCATGGGGTGCCAGTGTCGATTATCTCGGACAGAGACCCTAGATTTACGTCAAGATTTTGGAAGGCGTTGCATCAAGCGTTGGGTACAAAGTTAGATTTCAGTACAACATTTCATCCATGATCGGACGGAATGATCGAGAGAGGGTAATCCAAATCTTAGAGGATATATTGAGAGGTTGTGTCATGGACTTCAGAGGTAGTTGGGAAGAGTTCTTACCATTGGCGGAATTTGCGTACAATAACAGCTACCAATCGAGTATCCAGATGGCACCGTATGAGGCATTGTATGGTAGGAAGTGTCGCACTCCTACTTGTTGGACGGAGTTGGGTGAACGCCAGATGTTGGGTCCAGAGGTGGTCATTTGAAAGCGGAGGACAAGGTTGAGCTAATTAGGGCTCGGTTGAAAGAAGCTTCGGACAGACAGAAGTCCTATGCAGACCTAAGGCGTAAGGACATAGAATTTGAAGCAGGGGACCGGGTATTCTTGAAGGTGTCGTCGTGGAAGAAAGTGCTTAGGTTTGGACGGAAGGGCAAGCTAAGCCCCAGGTTTATCAGGCCTTATCGGATAGTGAAGCGTGTGGGACCAGTAGCCTATCAACTCGAGTTACCTGTAGAGTTAAGTCAGATTCACGATGTGTTTCACGTGTCGATGCTAAGACGTTATCGTTCGGATCCATCTCATGTGGTGTCAGTAGAGGAGATCGAAGTGAGGCCTCATCTATCCTTTGAGGAAGAACTAGTTCGAATTTTGGATCGGGATGTCAAAGTATTACGAAGAAAGATAGTTCTGTTGGTTAAAGTTTTGTGGCGTAATCACGGTTCCGAGGAAGCTACATGGGAATCCAAGGAATCGATGCGCCAGCAATACCCTCATCTCTTTTGACCAGGAATTTTGAGGCCGAAATTATTTTAAGGGGGTAGAACTGTAACATCCTAAATTAGGGCCTTTGCATTTTATGTGTTTGGGTGTGAATGCTATGTTTTTCATGCTAGTTTTGGGTACTTTAGGGTCCAGGAATAACTTAGGGGTAAGCCGGAGCCTTAGTAAAAATTTACTTTTTGGGCACTTTAAGGGAGAGTTGAATGGGATAGGACTTAAGGGTGGTTGGTTGTATGTTTAGACTCAAGAAGCGCTTTAGTAAAGTGGCAAGGAGGCGCCACTTAAAGCTCAGGAAGGTGATGCCTCAGGGAAGCTGGCTGGGAGCAGGTTCGAGCTACGTGGATTCCCTTTTGGGGATTTCTTTTTGACGCCAAGGTGGGGGAGAGTTGCTTTCAGCTTGGACTCTGGTGGATGAGTGTTGAATGGGTCAACACATTTGAATGAAGGGAAGAGAGCAATTCAAGGAGAAGGAATCGATCAACAGGTTTGAATGGAGAGTGAAGAGTGATCGGTGGAGAGAATCGTGGGATTAGGAGAGAGGGAGAGAGTTTGGCCGAATGTGGGGTGTGTGAGTGTGTGTGCTCGGTTTAGTGAGGTTAGGGGGTGGCCGAGTGTTAAATGATAACATTAGAGGGAGTGTTGAGCATTTTCGGCTAGCTAGAAGGGACCAAGAGCATTCTTTTGTTCTTTTCTTTTGTCAAAACCGAAACACCCTCATACCACTTGGTGCATTTTTCTTTTCTCTCAAAATACCAAAACCAAAGCACCTTCTAATCCTCTTCTCATTTTCTTTTCTTTTGTGCTTGGTGAAACCTACATTGCCTTTCACTCATCACTTTTGTTTATTTTCTTTGCCATTAACATCAAAGCCGAAACCCTCTGAAGCCACACCTTTTGCCGAAACTCTGTCATTCTCTTCTCTTTTCTTTCGAACACCTTAGCCGAATCTCTCTTGGTAGATAGTACCTTTCTTCTCCATCTCTTTCTTTTCAAGAGCAGAACAACTTCGACATTTGTGGATTGCTGTTACCTATTTTCCTCCACTCCCAATCAGTTTCTCTAGTGTTTGGGGAAAGTGTTTTCTTTTCGGTTCAATCATCTCTTCTCATGTTTGCGTGCCAAAGGCAATAATCATATTCTTTAACTCTTGGCCGATTATAGGGGGCTTTGTCTTCGCGTTCTTCTGGCTTTTGGTCTGCGTTTGGAGTGTTTAAAGGGACAATCAGTTCTAGTCGATTCAAGTACTCGAGCGGTGCAAGATTGAAACCTTCTTAATCTCTGGGATTTGTTGATCTAGGTAGGGACCCTTAGTCTTGAGTGTTATTCCCTTTTGTTCAATTTCACTGCGTTAATCCAGTCTAGTGACCAAGGTTCTGTTCATGGACTCAAATGTCAGCCAAGCGAAAGGAGGGGTTAGACCCGTAGTCTTAGCCCCTAAGTTCAAAAAGCGCGCGGTGTCTGCTGTTCGAGATTGGCCACCAGGTTGTGGGCCGGCTTCTGAGCAAAATAGGAGGCAGATAGCAGTAGTTTCCGAAAGCGATAGTGTTGACATAGATAGCATAGTGCTGCGTGTAACCAGGTGTGTAATATTTACACACTTTATTATTATTATGTGTTATTAATTCTTTGAGGCTGAAAAGCCGAAACGCCTAGATGAACAAGCGTTTTGCCACTAGGGGCATGGCCGAAACATCAGGTAAGTACCTAGTTGGTTATGTATGCGCTGATGAATGTATGCCATAATGATATTGTGCACTTGACAGCATGTTGCATTCATTTGACACTTGTATGCATGGGTTGGATTTGATGTGAAAGGGGAAGTGTAAGACTATCACTAGTGGTTTGGTACCACACGTGGGTTGGCCCCACATTCTTGACTCGTGACTAAGTCTCAGTGGTTTGGAACCACCAGTGGTTTGGTACCACATAAATGTATGATTCGTGACTCGTCCCAGTGGTTTGGTACCACAGTGGGTTGGCCCCACATATATGATTATTCGGGATTGTCACTAGTGGTTTGGTACCACAAGTGGGTTGGCCCCACATATGATATCTTGTGACTATGTCACCAGTGGCTTGGTGCCACAAATGGAGTGTAACGGATGGAGGGTTGATTGTAGAAATCCCCACGGAGTGATTGGTTGGTACGGGTGGTGTGTAGAGGATGGAAAATCTAGGCTTGGGCCGGGTACATTGCATCCATATCTGTACATGTTATTTTGAGTGGGCTAAGGCCCAATATGTGTTTGTGGGCTTGGAGCCATTTATGTGACTTAAGGGGACTTACACACCGAGTCTCGGTGACTCACCCCCTCCGCTTAATCTTCGGTGATCAAGTGAGGCGTGGACTTGGGAGTAGGGGACTCGAGGAGGCCATAGCTTGATATTTTCGAAGAAACTTAGTTTCTTTCCAAGACGTTTTAAATTTGGGTTTTTAATTGTTGTAATAAGGCCTTCTAAATTGTTATTTGGTTTTACATAATTACTTCGCTTTGATACGACATTAATTTACGACTTAAACATATTTGTTAAAAAGAAGTGTTCTAAACAACTGTAACCTGAATATCGGTTTTCTCACAAGTGCTAGCAAAAATAGCCAATGAGCGATTAATCCAACCTAAAATTTTTCTTAAGTTACAAACCCCTGTTTTCAAAACATCACCTAAAACAAAGAGTTTCAAACTTACGGTTTCCATCAAAAATTCAAAATTTCCTTATAACCTTTTTCCCTGTGACATACCAGATCTGGTCGTAACGATTAGACCGAGTTTGGGATGTTAGAATTCGTGTCCCACTCGCGCCACGCGCTCCACCCATGCACAGGCCTTCACCAGCGCGCCTCCGTACTACCTCCAGCACAGCCGTATTGTACGACTACCCACATTTCGGCCACGTCTGTACCTGCAAGCAAATAGCAAAAAGACAACAAAAGTAGCAGCAAATAGAAAATAGGAACGAAATAAAAGAAAAAGATTTGTATTTTGACATTTTAGATCGGCTATAAAGAGGGCCGAGTCAAAACCCTGTATTTTTACGCACACATAACAGAGGAAAATCAAAATCAATAGCAGAAATTCAAACAAAAGGTTGTTTATATTCTATCTTTTCGGATGTTTTCTCTTTTTTTTGTTTGAATCCATTTTCCGTGTTTTCCATTTTGTTTTTTCTTCTTCGTTTGCTATACATAAGATACCAAAGAAGAGGGAACTTACCTTCAATCTCCATGACGATCGGCCTTCTCTGTCGAAATCGGAAGAAGGATAGTCGTGAGAGGTTAATACTCGAGCCTGGTTTGAGAGAAGCTTGATCACCGAGACCAGATCGGCCCCCCCGATCGCGGTTACAATGGCGTTGAGGCAGCCCGATGACTTTCCCTCTGCGGCAGATAAACATAGAAAGAAAAGAATGCTTAGGGTTTGGGTTTTTACATTTGTGAGTGATTAGAGGGTTAGAAATTAGGTTTAGTTTAGATTTTATTACGAACGCAGCGGCGGCACCGTTTAGGGCTGTTTGGTGGCCTCAAAGCGGCCCGTATTGGCCTATACCCATCGACCCGACCCGATTGCGGCCAAGATCTGCGTGTCCTGGTTCTAATGGGTTATTTAACTCTTGATCCTTCCACATTTTAATTTTCTTTCAATTAAGTTTTATTTCATTCTTAATTCCCCTTAATTTGTATTAGTTTTCATTTTGGCCCTTGTTTAAATCTTTGCGTTTTGAGATTTGGGAAATATTGTCTTTGTTTATTTTGATTATTTGAATGCTTTTAATTTAGTCCCTTTTATTGTTTTATTTATCATTTATTTAATATTGTTACTATTATTGTTGTTATTTTTGAATATTATTATGAACATTATTTTTAATATTATTATTACTTCTAATTAATGTTAATATTACTATTATTATTTTATTGTTTTTATTATCTTAATAAATTCTTATTTTTATCATCATTATTATTATTATTTTATTCAAACTATCATATATAGTATATTATCAATTTAGTAATTTACTATTACTTTCAATAATTTATATTAAATTATTTTTACGTATATACTATTGATTTTATATTATTATGTATATACTTTGTCTCTCTAAAAGACCCTATTCTATATTTATTTATTTCCAAACACTTTTAAATATCATTATTATTTTTATATATATACACTATTTTATATTAAGTTATTTTTATTACATGCAGATTATTTAAATTGACACATTATTTTACGTATATCATTTGTTCATTTACTTTAATATTTACTATATTTTATTTTAATTTATGAATTAGCTATATTTTTTTAGTTTTCGTTGTTTATTGATTAATAATGTTGGTATTTTCAAAATAAGAGTTGTGAGATTATTGATTTTGTATATGTTGAATTGTATGTTCATATCATTATTCTTGACATCCATTTGTACAAAGGTTGTATTCACATGTTATTATTCCATAGTCGATATTATGTTTTTGTTTCTCATTACCTAGTAATTCAATAAAAAACATTTTAAATCGATTTTAAAATCATTTATTTAAAAGTTTTTTTTTAAACAAGGTAGTTTTCGATGTTTGGAAATTCGAAGAAATCGTGCCCAATCGTTCTGGGTGTGGTCTTTTTGTTTGACGAAATAAACGAATATCCTTTCAAATTTTGTCCATATTTTCAAAATAAGGTAATATTTGTGCGTTTGGAAATTCGAAGAAATCGTGCTCAATCGTGCTGGGTGTGGTTTTTTGTTTGTCCAAATAACCAAATACCCTTTCAGAATTTCAATACATGTGCTTGGAGAATTTTCAGGATAATCTCAAATTCGAGGACTCAGATTGTCGTATCCAATCGTGCTGGATGTGATACTCTATTCCTTCGGAACAATGGAATCTCAATATTCAATTAAGTTATTTAAAATTATAGAAAAAAAAGGAACAGAATTTGAAAATCATTTCAAACTTTTCAACATTAGGACATCAATTACTCAATTTGGTACCAATTTTAGGCGTTGCGAGGGTGCTAATCCTTCCTCATACGTAACCGACTCTCGAACCCATTTTCTTCTTATTCGTAGACCAAAATTTATTTTATAGGTGGCCCGATCACACCTAAACAAAAGGATCGGTGGCGACTCTATATTTTTCAAAATCGATTCCCGTTTTTCAAATCCCGATAAAAAACTGGTTTCGACAGCTTGGCGACTCCACTGGGGACTGGTTGAGAGTCAGGCCATAAATTGATTAATTTTTGTCCTTTTAATTGAAAATTTGGAAAATTGTTTTGACAAAACGTGTTTTTAACGCATTTGTTTGTGCTATAGTGTCAAGTTTCATGAAATATTTTGGCATTGCCTTGCATGACCGTTGTGGTCACACCTTTAAGTGGGAGTGAGAAACTAAGCTTTCGTGAGGTTTTCACCTCCGCATGGGCTAGTGGACCGCTTCCGGGATACATCTGTACCTATGTGTTTCGTGAGATTTTCATCTCCGCATGGCCATACGAAAATGTATTCCCCTGAACCGAACTCGATCCATACGAGCCTATAATGGGTGAGGATTGAGGAATCTGCTGGTTCAGGTACCATCAACTTTAGAACTCAAACGGCATGTAAAAGGCCTTAAGAGCCTACCCCAGATGGAGTTGTGATAAACCCTAGTGGTCACCCAATAGGTGCTTGAATATTTTACATATTTTTCGTTTTTATCGTACTGACTATTTGTTTTATTTTGGTTGCTTTGCATGCATTTTCATATTAGAGAAGGGTGTCGATTCGGGTTCGGTTGCTAAATTAGGCAGCTCGTCATGGAAAACGACTTTCTTGATAAAACGGAAGACAATATGGATGTCCGTATATTTGTAATCCGCTCTATGTAAAGAGCTTTGTTTTCAAATAAAGTTTCCTAAATGGAATTGAACCAGAATCGGCTCCTTTTGCATTGCATGCATTCACATAGCATCAAATCGCATGTGCTAGATTTCATGAGAAGACCCTGATTAATTAAAAATTATTTCAGTCAACCTAGAAGACATGGAACAAAGATTGGAGAGATTAGAACAGGGCCAAATACTGATGCTGGGGTACCCGTCATTATTGGACCTCAATGTCGACGATGCTTCTACTGTTCAACTTCCCGATAGGTTCAGATTTTAACCCAGAGGATGATCGAGCCAAACCGGTTATCTTGTGAAACAAAGGAAAGGGAGAGCGGACTTCAAAGGCCCCCAGAAATAGGGAAAGCGAAGTGAAGCGGCTTGAGCAAGCGTCCCAAATTAGTCCGTAGGTCAGCGAGGGTGTGACCAGCGGCCATCAAGGCTCATCAAGACGAGAATCTAGTACAAAGCAACTCCAGTTTACATCGATTCCAATGACGTACAAGGAGTTATATCAAACCCTATTCGATGCACATGAGGTGGCTCCTCGCTACCCGAAACCGATGCAACCCCATATCCAAAATGGTATGACCCAAATGCTCAATGTGAGTACCACGCGAGGTCACGGGGCATTCGATAGAAAATTGCCTTGCTTTCAAGAAATTGGTGAAAAATTCATCGGCATGGGTATTGTGAAATTAGATGACACGCAAAATGCAGGAATATGAACCTGTGAGTGTTTTGAGCAATAGGACTGTGGAAGAGACATGTATTTTCTAAGGCTAATCTAGAGTAATATTCGAAACACACTTATTGCTTTCAGCCTAGGGGAAATAAGAGTCCTCTTGTGAAATAGGCTTGTGTCCAGAATTTTTATTTCAATAAAATGCATCCTTTCGAGCAAATATTTTTCTATTTATAGATTCTTTTGTCCTTTGGATTTCTATGCAAATATTCTTTCATTCTTTATTCATGATCATATCATATAAATAATCATCCTTAGAATCATTTATTTTTTTGGAATTTTCCTTCGTACCTACAATAGGTACCCAGATATCAATGACTTGAGCGATGCTGTTACTAACTCCCTTTTTGAATGAAATATGGGTCTAAGGGATCCCAAGACTTTGAAGATGACAAAAATTATAACATATCTTCTGATTTGTTATCTTTGGATGAAAAATAGATCCTACGTCATGAGCCAAGGAAGGAAATGAAGATCAAAGCTTAGCTCAATGCGAGAAATAAGATTTCCTATATGTGGGGCATGGATGTTATCAAAGCCGGTCTCATCAGAAGCTTCTGGCTGACACCAATTCATCTTCGTGGTTGTCAATTTCTTCACTAGGATGGTAAAAGTCGCTTCATATGCCAATATTACAAAGTCGATAGTCATCGGAACAAAGAAAAGAAAAAGAAAGAATACTAAAAAGAAAGAAAGAAAGAATACCAAAAAAATATAACGAAAAGATCACATTTAACCGCACAAGGTTAAAAGTCTGTGGTTTGTTCAAAAATTAGGTGCCACATATCAGTGCAGTAAAAGAGAAAAACAAAGGATCATAAAAAGACCGAGACTTGTAAGGACTAGCATACAGAAGTTACTATTTACCCTCTATGCTTATCAAACTTTGGCCAAGACTGTCACGGGGGCAACACGTTTCTCATTGGTTTTGCCCATTGGAGTCAAAATTCTATCAGCGCTGAAGTTGGATGAGGCAGAATAGATCCAATCTCAATATGATCAGTTGATGTTAAAAGCTATCTGTCATGGTCAGGTGATGCGAGTTCACAAAAAAATGATTCGCCCTAGAAAATTTCATGATAGGGCTTTGAAGAAGACTTTTCCCATGCAAAAGGGACTTCAGAAGAGAGTGGATGCCAAACTGGGAATGACCTTATACGACAAAGAAGGCCTGTTCTGGGGAAGCATGAATATTGACCGATATAGATAGGAAGGACCTGCCTAATCCGGTGAATTCAAACTCAATAGAAAGTTTTCCAAAGAGAAAAACAAACAAAAAAAGAGGAAAAGAAAAAGAAAAAAGGAGAGGCCAAGGTGAAAACCCGCAAAGGGCACTTTGAGACCAAAGGGGATTTGAGTTGAAAACCCAAAAAGGGCGGCTCAAATTTTGATCAAAGTGGGACATACAACAGTCTTGCTATGCCTAAATTAATAATGAAGAAGTATGCTACGTCTTGGGGGCATCGACAAAGTACTCCAGATCCCCTAAACACATATCGAGCTTAAAATGGTCCTCAAGAAGTTAGAACAGAGAAGCTCAGACTGCGATATCTGGGGCACCTAGTTTCCATTTTACCCATTTTAAATTTGTTATTTGTGATTATATTATTCTTTTCAAAATATGTTCACAATAAATTTCCTTTTTGATTGCAATTGCTATCTTTGCCTAGCTTATTTGTTTCGAGCTATGCTCCTAATTAATTTCCTTCTTGTCCATTGTTATGATCTTTTTCAAACATTTTGCATTGAAATAACGGTTAGTGGACTGATAATATTTTCAGAAAAGGAGTTTCACATATTACTCTAGGAACTTCTAAATAGTACAAGAACCCGAAACAGGATTATTGTTTAAAACTCACCAAGTTTAAAGAAAAGTCTAAACTGAGATTTTCTCTTCGAATTTTTGTCAAAGATGGTGGTTGAACAAACGACAAGATACTGAGTCAGTGATACAATCTTGACAAAAATTGAGCAATGTTAACACAAGTGTAAAAGGGGAATCATTCTCTGGAAAAAATTGATATTCTGCATTCACGCGAGCATCATGCATACACATCTGGTTGGGTCACCTGAGGAGTGATCAGTTGATGGAACAAGCTACAGGGCCTATACCCCCAAGTTATAGTGGGATAGATGGAAGATAATACAAATCTTATACCTTTGAATAGTAATGTGATGGATTGAAGAAGAAACAAATCCTACATCTTGAGGTCGCAGTGGGATAGATGGGAAGAGATTCAGATCCTATACACCTAAGTCACAAGGAGATGAACCCTGAGGTTACAGTGGGGCAAATCTGTTGAGCAAGATATTTGTTTTCTGGGGTTTTCTGTCAAGAATACCAGCCGAACAAGATGGGAGCATAATATGTCAGTGATAAAGCCTTAATAAACAATTAGCGATGACACCTTAAACTTTTAAAAAGGGATCATTCTCATGAAATTCTGCATTCATACAAAACACATTCGGTTAGGAGCATTTGATTCATTCCAATCATTGCATCCCAATCCTTAAACATTTAAAAAGTGATCAGTCTCATGACATTCTGCATTCAAATGTCATCCATAAGACACATCTATTTAGGGGCATTTGATTCATTCCGATCATTGCATCTTAATCTTTGTAAAAAGACTATTCTCTTGACATTCTGCATTCATACAAATGTCGTCCATAATACATTTAGTTAGGAGCATTAGATTCATTCTAATCATTGCATCCTAACCATTTTGCATAAGCATAAACACATAAAACTGATTTTACAGGATAGGTCCCCAAGAGGACGGTGTCACAACGTCGATAAATTAGCAGATCTTGCCTTCCTGAGCGAAGCGGATCGAAGATAGTAAATCTGGCAATCCTGAAATTGTAGGAGTAGATTAAAGATAACAGATCTGGCATTCCTGAAGCTGCAGGAGCAGATCGAAGACATCGGATCTTACCTTCCTGAGCGAAGCGGATCGAAGATAGAAAATCTGGCAATCCTGAAGTTGCAGGAGCAGATTGAAGATAGCAAATTTGGCAATCCTGAAGTTACAGGAGCAGATTGAAGATAGCAGATCTGGGAATCCTGAAGTTGTAGGAGTAGATCGAAGACATCAAATCTTGTCTCCCTGGGTTCGCAGTGGAGCAGATTGAAGATAGCAGATCTGGCAATCCTGAAGTTACAGGAGCAGATCGAAGCCATACAAGTCTTATTTCCTCGAAGTCCCAGTAGAGTAGGTGGAGGTTACAAATCCCTTCTCCCTGAGGTTATTGAGGATCAAACCATATTTTCGAGAAGTTTCAGTAAGAAGATCGAAGTTACAAATCTCTTCTCTCTAAATTCGTATCACCCCGAAGTCCCAGTGGAGTAGGTGGAGGTTACAAATCCCTTCTCCCTGGGGTTATTGAGGATCAAACTATATTTCCGAGAAGTTTCAGTAAGAAGATCAAAGTTACAAATCTCTTCTCTCTGAATTCCTATCACCTCGAAGTCCCAGTGGAGTAGGTAGAGGTTACAAATCCCTTCTCCCTGAGGTTATTGAGGATCAAACTATATTTTCGAGAAGTTTCAGTAAGAAGATCGAAGTTACAAATCTCTTCTCTCTGAATTCCTATCACCCCAAAATCCCAGTGGAGTAGGTGGAGGTTACAAATCACTTCTCCCTGAGGTTATTAAGGATCAAACTATATTTTCGAGAAGTTTAAGTAAGAAGATCGAAGTTACAAATCTCTTCTCTCTGAATTCCTATCACCCCAAAGTCCCAGTGGAGTAGGTGGAGGTTACAAATCCCTTCTCCTCGAGGTTATTGAGGGTCAAACTATATTTTCGAGAAGTTTCAGTAAGAAGATCAAAGTTACAAATCTTTTCTCTCTGAATTCCTATCACCCCGAAGTCCCAGCGGAGTAGGTTGAGGTTACAAATCCCTTATCCCTGAGGTTATTGAGGATCAAATTATACTTCCTTGAAGTTTCAAGTAGAGAAGATTGATGTTACAAATCTCTTCTCTCTGAAATTCTACTAGAGCAAGTTGAGACATCATTTCCCATACCCTAGAAGACGCAATGAGGCTACTTGAAAGAAAGAAGCGCCAAGAAGTCAAAGATCCAAAGACCGGGCAAAAATGGTCCCTTTTGAAGTCTTTGCTTCATTCTCATTGCACGACAACGAGCAAAGAGGGGCAGCTGTAGGAGCCCATTTTCGCCCGGGCCCATTATTAACCAAACAAAACAAAACCACCAGAAATTAAACAGTCCATTAAATGTCCATTTACAAATCAAAATTAAAATCCATGTCCATTACATTTTACAACCCAATTCCGGAACCAGCCCAAAACCCAAATCTTAGAACAAGACCGGACGGCCCAAGCGCGGTGAATGCGAAAACAGAGCCTTCTCAAGTGACCACTCCCCACGCGCGACTCTTGGACTACCGCGTGCCTTCACACGTGCGACTATTTCGTGTCCCGCTCGCGCCACGCGCTTCACCCACGCATGAGCCTTCACGGTGCGCCTCCATCTCGCCTCCAAAGACACCGTATTATTACGACTACCCACATTTCGGCCACGTCATACTGCAAGCAAATAGCAAAAAAAACAACAAAAGCGACAACAAATAGAAAATAGGAACGAAATAAAAGAAAAAGATTTGTATTTTGACATTTTAGATCAGCTATAAAGAGGGCCGAGTCAAAACCCTGTATTTTTACGCACACATAACAGAGCAAAATCAAAATCAATAGCAGAAATTCAAACAAAGGTTGTTTATATTCTATCTTTTCGGATTTTTTTTTTGTTTGAATCCATTTTTCGTGTTTTCCATTTTGTTTTTTCTTCTTCGTTTGCTATACATAAGATACCAAAGAAGGGGGAACTTACCTTCAATCTCCATGACGATCGACCTTCTCTGTCGAAATCGGAAGAAGGATAGTCGCCGAGGTTAATACTCGAGCCTGGTTTGAGAGGAAATAGTCAGTCGTGGCAGAATCAGCCCCTGATCACCGGTTACAATGGCGTTGAGGCGGCCCGATGACTTTCCCTCTGTGGCGGATAAACAGGGAAAGAAAAGAATGCTTAGGGTTTGGGTTTTCTGTTGTGAGTGATTAGAGGGTTAGAAATTAGGTTTAGTTTAGATTTTATTACGGAGCACGAAACGGCACCATTTAGGGCCTGTTTCAGTGGCCTCAAACCGGCGCCGTATTGGCCTATACCCATCGACCCGACCCGATTGCGGCCAAGATCTGCGTGTCCTGGTTCTAATGGGTTATTTAACTCTTCAGTCCTTCCACATTTTAATTTTCTTTCAATTAAGTTTTATTTCATTCTTAATTCCCCCTTAATTTGTATTCCGTTTTCATTTTGGCCCTTGTTTAAATACTGCGTTTTGAGATTTGGGAAATATTGCTGTTTCGGCCCCTTATTATTTGAATGCTTTTTAATTTAGTCCCTTTTTGTTGTTTTATTTATAATTAATTTAATATTGTTACTATTATTGTTGTTATTTTTGAATATTATTATGAACATTATTTTTAATATTATTATTATTACTTCTAATTAATGTTAATATTACTATTATTATTTTATTGTTTTTATTATCTTAATAAATTCTTATTTTTATCATCATTATTATTATTATTATTTTATTCAGACTATCATATATAGTATATTATCCATTTAGTAATTTACTATTACTTTCAATAATTTATATTAAATTATTTTTACGTATATACTATTGATTTTATATTATTATGTATATACTTTGTCTCTTTAAAAGACCCTATTCTATATCTATTTATTTTCAAACACTTTTAAATATAATTATTATTTTTATATATATACACTATTTTATATTAAGTTATTTTTATTACATGCAGATTATTTAAATTGACACATTATTTTACGTATATCATTTGTTCATTTACTTTAAAATTTACTATATTTTTTATTTTAATTTATGAATTAGCTATATTTTTTTAGTTTTCGTTGTTTCTTGATTAATAATGTTGGTATTTTCAAAATAAGAGTTGTGAGATTATTGATTTTGTATATGTTGAATTGTATGTTCATATCATTATTCTTGACATCCATTTGTACAAAGGTTGTATTCACATGTTATTATTCCATAGTCGATATTATATTTTTGTTTCCCATTACTTAGTAATTCAATAAAAACATTTTAAATTGATTTTAAAATCATTTATTTAAAAGTTTTTTTTAAACAAGGTAGTATTCGATGTTTGGAAATTCAAAGAAATCGTGCCCAATCGTGCTGGGTGTGGTCTTTTTGTTTGACCGAATAAACGAATATCCTTTCAAATTTTGTCCATATTTTCAAAATAAGGTAATATTTGAGCGTTTGGAAATTCGAAGAAATCGTGCCCAATCGTGCTGGGTGTGGTTTTTTGTTTGTCCAAATAACCAAATACCCTTTCAGAATTTCAATACATGTGCTTGGAGAATTTTCGGGATAATCTCGAAATCGAGGACTTAGATTGTCGTATCTAATCGTGCTGGATGTGATACTCTATTCCTTCGGAACAATGGAATCTCAATATTCAATCAAGTTATTTAAAATTATAGAAAAAAAAAGGAACAAAATTTCAAAATCATTTCAAACTTTTCAACATTAGGACATCAATTACTCAATTTGGTACCAATTTTGGGCGTTGCGAGGGTGCTAATCCTTCCTTGTATGTAACCGACTCCCGAACCCATTTTCTTCTTATTCGCAGACCAAAATTTATTTTATAGGTGACCTGATCACACCTAAACAAAAGGATCGGTGGTGACTCTATATTTTTCAAAGTCGATTCCCTTTTTTCAAATCCCGATAAAAAACTGGTTTCGACATAGGGTTTATGTTCAAAAATTTAACCATGTATGAAATGCATGTATTTTGATGTTTTAAGGAAGAATATGAAAGTTTGATGTGTGATAAACATATTTTTCTAAGTGATTTTCATGAAAAATGCATAAAAGGACCAAATTGTAAAAGTTATAAAAATGGTCATACATGAGTGAAATAATGGAAATTGGGGGGCTGTTGTAGTTAAGAAAATGATTCGGCTAGGCTTAAAATACAATGAAGTTGAACAAAAATCATTTTACGAGCATAAGGGCAAAAGTGTAATTATGTGAAAGTTTAGGGGAAAAATCATAATTATGCCAAAGTGTGATTCATGAGTCAATTTAGTCAATGTGAGTATTAAATAATTGAAATTGTTATTATAAATCAAGAAACACGAAGCCCAGACCGAAATCGAGGCAAGAACAAAGTGTTGGACTAAATCGAACATCTACACACATTTTGAGTACCGATGTAAGTTTGTGTGAAATTAAAGTTTCATAGTGTTTTTATATTTTAAATTACTTGATTCATGAAAATCGACTAATGAAGCCTCGATGAGAAAATGATGAGAATGTATAAAGTTGAAGTCCCGGTTGAATATCCGAAATAACGAGGATACTTATGTCGCGACATGAGATAAGGAAGGTCCCGTATAAGACCATGTTTGGGACATGGCATCGACACCGAATATAGGTCCCGTATAAGTCCATGTCTGGGACATGGCATCGGCACCGAATGTAGGTCCCGTATAAGACCATGTCTGGGACATGGCATCGGCAGCGAATAAGGAAGGTCCCGTGTAAGACCATGTCTGGGACATGGCCTCGGCACCAAAGGAAGATCTCGTGTAAGACCATGTCTGGGACATGGCATTGACATCTACGTACGATCTCGTATAAGACCATGTCTGGGACATGGCATCGACATCGAGTTAAGAGATCTCGTGTAAGACCATATCTGGGATATGGCATCGGCATCAAAAGGTGATCCCATGTAAGACCATATCTAGGATATGGCATTGGCATCGTGATACATGTATGATGAGATTAAGTATCCTCCGATATTCTGAGTAGTTCAACGGGCAAAAGAGTTAAGTATGCAAAGATGACAAAGAGTTACATTTAAGTTAAGGATGATAATGATTTAAGTTTATGTTCAAGATAGCATAAGTGCTAAATTATGTGATGAAGTGATACATGTACCATGAGTAACTTACGAGAAATGCATGCAATATGTGATATGTAATTTGGTAAGGCTGTACATGAGTAAGTTATGTTGAAGTATTTGAGAATTTGTGTATCATTTGATGAGGTAAATGGATGCTATTATAAGTCTTAATGTTGCCATTATTTCATGCAAACTTACTAAGCTATATGCTTACCCTTTTCTTTTCCCTTTTCATTGTAGTATCACCAAGCTAGCTCGGGGATCGTAGAACGTCGGAGCTCGGATCACACTATCAATCATTTGGTATAGTAAAGTTGATTTATTTTGGGTATGGCATGTATAAGAACTTGGTTATCTTGTGTTATGTCATATTTGAAAGCCAAAGTGTTGGCTATTAATGTTATACACTCATTTTGTAATTGGCCATTAGGAATTGGCCGATATTTGTCAAGTTTTATATCTTAATGATGATGAGTTTTATGAAGTGAAAGTTCATGCGATTGATGGAGTAAAATGTGAAGTGTATGAGTGATGATTAGTGAGTCTTCATAGTGTATTATTGCCATGTTATGTATTGCTTGTGTTGGCATATGTGTGTTTATGTTTCAGGGTGGCAATTGGCTTGGTAAATAGCCCTCAAATTGTGACACCCCAAACCCAGCCTAAACGTTACGACCGGATCTGGTATGTCACAAGGAAAGGAAATTTTGAAAATTCTAACAAAATATCGTGATTTGGAGAAACTTTGCATTGAGTTATTTCATTTTAGAGAAAATTTAAAATATTTGTTTAAAATGAACTGAATATCGAAATCAGGTTTATTTGTCATAAGTCAAATTTAAGGAATTTCATAAAGCGTGTGATTGAACACAATGTTGCAATTTTAATAAAATCTCCGAATTAGTAAGTTATTCACATGTCATCTTTTGGTAACACCATTTTAAAAGAAAATCTTTGGTTTATGTTTGTATTTTAGGAAAAAACCTCATATTAAATATGTCGCTTTATGCATAATCATAGTGCAATCATAAATCCCAAGTTTAAAGTTATAGTGGCCTTATTACATAATAGAATCCTGAATTTAAAAAGTAATATTAAATAAGAACCAGAAAGTTTCTGAGAAAAACAATGCATGGCCACCTCGAAGTCCGCCTCGGCTCTAAAACCGCAATCTATGAATTACCTGCAAAATTAAGCGAGAGGGTGAGTCACCAAGACTCAGTGTGCAAATCCCTTATAATGTAATCGGGCCTTAAGCCCCTGGATGCCCATTGGGCCTTAGCCCACACAATACTGACATATTACACATGAATGCAATGCAGCCCACCCAACCTAGTTTTCCATCCTCTACATCACTGAATCGATTAAACGCCCGTGGCACCGAGCCATTGTTGTTCCGGACCACCGTGATACAGATCAACGTGGATGAGTCACTAATTATATGTGTGGGGCCAACCCACCATGGTACCAAACCACTGTGGCAATCCCTGATAAATATATATGGGGCCAACCCACTGTGGTACCAAACCAACGAGACAAGTCACTGAATTACATATATGTGTGGTGACAAACCACCGTGGTACCAAACCACTTTGAGACATAGTCATCGAATAAGATATGTGGGGCCAACCCTTTGTGGTACCAAACCACATGTGAGGTCCCTAAATAACACTTCCCTTTACATCATATCCCAAGCCCATGCACATATTAACATACTCGAGATGAATGCAAACATGCTTCCAAAGCACAGCGGTGAATTGTATCATACATACATACTTTCGAAAAATAGAACCATATAGGTACTTACCAGTGTCTCCAACCTTACCCACGAGGTATCTTGACTATCTAAGCGATTGTTTTGGCTTTCACCAACTCGATTATTAACAAAAATTACTAAAGTAAAGTGTGAGCATTACACACACGATTCACGCAGAAACTAGACTCTCTACGTCGACGCTCTCACTAGCGAGGATAACGGCCTATTTGTCTATCCCGAGCAGACGTCGGCTCTCTACCACACCGTACAGAAAGTCTCGAACCGCCGACACAAAGACGTCTTTTAAATTTAGGAGCGGGGACTACGAGTCCACTCCCTTCCTTAGATAGGCTAGCACTCACATCCATGAAGAGACTTGATCGATTCGAACTATGATGAAATAACGATTTCCCCAACAAGGGGTTTGATTATGACAGAGTAATGAATAGAGGCTCAATACAAAGAACAAAGAGGGCTCCTTACCTTAAAACCTGAATGGAAAGGTAAGATTTGGTAATCAACAGATCTTTATTCTTCGGTCTTCAAGACGTTCGGCTTATGGGGTTTCCCAGAGTAAACATTCCAAAACGAGAAAGAAGAGAAGGAATTAGCCAGAATTTAACCATCAGAACCAAAATAGTCATTCGTCTACTGAAGAAGAGTCCATCTTACCTTGCACGATAGGACCCTACTGAAGAAGAGACTTTCGGCAACCCACAGAGATGCTTCTTGATATTCGGTTGATAATGGTAGATGAGCAAAGGTTGTTCAGCTCAAGAGAAAAATAAAGAAGACGAAAAAGAATGAAGAAAATGGAAGCAATGCGAAAGAGAAAGGGGTTTCGGCTTTGGAGAAGAGTGTAGCAAAGAGAAGAAAAGAAAGTTGAATGGAAAAGGAAGAATGGTGAGGAGAGATTCGGCTTAGGTATAGAGGAGTCAAGACTAGGTTCGGCCAAAGGTTCCTTTAGTAAACTTGAAGGAAAAGCAATGCACGAATGGGAAGGTTTGACAACAAAAGGGAAAAGATGAGAAGAAATTGAGAAAACAAAAAGAAACACACAAGAAGAGACCTTAGATGCACTTAGGGAATTTCGACACACACACAAAAATTAGGCAACCCGAAATGGAAAACAAAAACTCTCTCACCAATTTGGCACTCCCTAGCCTCAACAACACATAGCCGAAATTTCCCCCTCCAAGCTCCCCAAATTTGGCCAACACCTTTCACCTTCACCAAATCCCTTCTTTTGCTCCTACTTTCACTCTCCAACACCCATTTGAATTGGTTTGACCAATTCAAACTCCACCAGCCCCTCATGTACACTCATTTCAAATGCTTGACTCCTTCAACAGCCACCAAGAAGAGTTCAGCCGAATGCCAACACCTTACCACCTTGAGCATAAAAAAAAAATAAAGCGCCACTTGCTGCAGAGGAGACTCGAACTCCTCCTTCCTTCTGCTCCCTTGTGACGCCACTCCCTTGCACCTTAAGTGGCGTCACTTGCCACCACACCACACTCCTTCTTGTGCCAATAATTACAAGTAATTACACATAAGGCCTGCCCCAGCTAGCTCTCCCCTCCATAGTGCCCAAAAAGCAAAATTTTCTAAAGTTTTGGCTCAAACCCGAGCCTCCCCAGGACCCCCAAACACACCAAAATAACATGCTAAACCAGCCCAACACCTCAATTAGCACAAAATGCAGAACCCTTAATTCTAGGATGTTACACAAATTGTCCACACGGGTAGACACACGGGCGTGTATCTTGGCCGTGTGTGACACACGATCAGCCCCATAGGTGTGCTGATAGGTCGTGTGTCCCCTGCATCAAATTTGCGAGAATTCAATTTGCCACACGGGCCAGCAAAAAGGGCGTGTGCCCTTAAGAGGTTGCTGACGTCATAAACAGAATACCCAGGTTTTTCACACACGGGTGAGGACACGGGCATGTCTAGGCCGTGTGAGGGACACAGGCCACAGACACGAGCATGTGTCCGGCAGTGTGAAAACCCCTGAAGGTTCGAAATGAAAAATAAATTCCACACGGGCTAGGAACATGGGCGTGTGTGACCATACGGCCTGCCCAAATGGGCGTGTTCCATTCTATACGGGCGTGTAGCCCTATTTTAGGCAAAAAAAAAATTAAGTGTGCACAATTTTCTGATTGGATTCCGAACCATTCCGATTGTATGTTTAGGGTCTCGTAGACCCATAATAAGGATGTTATGATTATGAATAAGAAGCTTTAAGTTGAAATGAAATTTTATAGCCGAGGTTGTATGTTTAAGCAAGTTAAGTTCGGTAATGCCTTGTATCCTGTCCCGACGTCGAACACGGGTAAGGGGTGTTACATTTATGTTGATATATGTTATGTTATTCATATGATGATCTATTGGTAAGAATGTGATTGAGTAAATTGTGTTTATGAAGTTTTAATAACATTTATGTTAATATATTTTAAGTTATTTATATGAATAATGTTTTGTATTATTTGCATATGGACTTACTAAGCTACATAGCTTACCCCCTTTCTTTCCCTCATCTTATATTGTTACCAAGCTAGCTCGGGATCGGAGATCGTCGGAGATTCGGATCACACTATCAAACTCTCTCATTTTGGGTATTGATGATCTTAGTATTTTGAAAGTATGGCATGAATAGGGACTTATTCATTTTGTTAAATGTGGCATCATGATTTTAACCAATGTATTGGCTTGTAAATGTCAAAGGCTTGTTGTGATATTTGGCCATGTAAATTGGCTTATTTGGGCTAACATGGTTGTAAGCCTAAGTATATTTATATATGTGACAATGTCTTTGGTAATATGGTCATGGCATGCTTGGTCAATGATGGAAATGTGATTTATGACATGAGTGTGACATGTTTGGCAATGTGGTCTATTGAAGAGATGATAAAGTGGCGCACAATTAAGTATTTTGAAAGTAGTCAATTGTGGCTTAATAATTGTTGTGAGTATGATAGATGTTGATATTGTGTTGGTATGTGTTGGTCATAATTGTGGATGTTTTAGTTGCCTAAGTATGTTATGTTTTGTGCCTTGAATTGGTGTAAGTGTATGTATGAATAAGGGTGGCAAATGGCTTGGTAAATAGCCTTTGTTTAGTCCACACGGGTAGACACACGGGCGCGTGTCTAGGCCGTGTGTGACACAAGGTCTACCCCACGGGCATGTGTTCCGGCCGTGTGTCTCCTGAGCCTTAATTTTGAGAAACAGAATGTCCAGAATTGAGCACACGGGCAGAGACACAGGCATGTGTGCTACACGACCTAGCACACGAGCGTGTGGCATGGCAATGTGGCACAGTCAGATAGCACCCTGAATCGAACATGGTCTGAAGCACGGGCGTGTCCCAGGATCACATGGGCGTGTCCCTTGGACCACACGGGCGTGTGAGCCTTGCAGTTAGCAAAAATTGTCTAAGTTTTGTAAAAATTTCTAAAGTTCTCTGTTTAGTTTCGAACCCCTTCCAATGAATGTTTTGGGCCTCGTAGGCTCGGATTAGGGACTCTATGATCGAATATGAATGGTTTTAATTTGGACGCAAATTTATGATCCAAAATTGTGTGAATGCTTGTGTGGTGAGTTTGGTAATGCCTCATACCCTATTTCGGTGTCGAATACGGGTAGGGAGTGTTACATATAGTGGTATCAGAGCTATGGTTTAGTCGATTCTCGGACTAACCTAGCGTGTGTAAGAGTTTAGCTATACATGCCATATATAAATTGTGATAGTGTGACGACTCCTGACAATTTAAATTGTGTTTTCATTTAGTAAATGGATCCCAACCGAGCTAATTCTGATGGTATTGGAAATGATACTCAAGTATCTGAGTAAAGATATGTTTATGATGAGTGGAAAAAGGTTTGGATAAAAGTTCATAATATTACGTTGATGATAAATATTATGTTATACGTGTGTATGTATGAGAGTTAAATTTAGAGGCTTTACAATCTTCACCCCCTTACCAGTATAGTATGGTACAATAAAACCCACAAGATTTAGATTTAATAAACTCGCAAGTGTGAAACCAAAGAGTTCAGTGTCCGAATGATTAATAATGCGGTCAGAGCTAAGAATGGGTTATCAAGTAAGGACTGATCTAGAAGGGATATCAGGTTTTTTAGAAGATCATTCGGATTTCGTATTATCTCTTTTAAAGAAGAAATTAATCTCGACTAATCGGCTTATTCAGGTATGATGTCTATAGAATGTGTTAACCGAAACTTTAGCTGAATTGATTTTCATTAGTAAATGGAATAATGTGGAAGTAGGGATGACTGTAATAATCAGTGGAATAATATTTGAGTTATAAAGATATCTGAGTACAACAGTTATAGTTGAATAGATTATGACAATATCTCCCGAGTATTCTATGTGTTTATTTATTTTCAGAGGTATATGTAACTGTTCGTTTTCAGATGAAATTCCTATCGTATAAGAATGCTAGTTAACTATAATGTTAGACGAAAGCACTGTTGGCCTGAATGGTTTATGATTGGCATTTCTTTATCTTTCTTTGGGATTCTATTCTATTACGTTTGGTATAAAATTTGACGGTGAAATTTATATGAGGCTATTATTCTGTTTCTACTGGTTGTTGTTTTGTTTTATATATATATGGAAAGTATATTGTCTCTGTCACAACTAATTTCTGTGCGTATGAGTAGTGTTTTTCTCCTGGTTTTTCTCTGAAGAATCATTAAAATCTTTATTATTCAATATGGGTTGAGTTCTCAGAAATTCAGTATGGTCTCACATCTTGGATTCCATTATCTCTGTTTTCTTATCATTCTTACTGTTTAATTTATCAAACATGGCTCATCTGTAAAGTTTCTGTGAAAGGGATTGACGTCGGTAAAAGTATAGACGGTGGAAGCTCAAGCTCAAATTTGTATAATGGTTTTCTTTTCTCAGGTAAGCTTGATTAAGGTCAATGAGTTAAATTGGGATATTATGTTTCGTTGAGCTAATGCAGTCTGTAAAGATATTTGACTAGCATGTTAAAGGAATTATGAAGGATTATATGTTTAAGTTGCTCTAACAACATGACGAAGAGATTACTTTAAAATATTATTGTTTGATATTTGTGATCGACTCAATTGTTTCGAATAGAGCGGTTATTTAGTTGAAAAGTATTTTGAGTTATATGCATTTAAGTTTATCCTCAAGCATGGAAATAAATTTCGTACATTCATGGATAAATAGATGAATAGTTTGAATGAAGAATTCATGTTCTAGGAGAAATGATACAGAAACACATGTCTATTAGATTATTTCTAATTGAAAGATGTTATTATGAGTTAAAGTTGTTCTGATTAATGAAGTTATCCCATTTGTGAAGTTTGAATGGTCTAATACATGTTAGTAAAGTTTTAAACAGCGAAAGCATTGTTAACCGAAGCACTAGTTCTGGTTCGGCCTGAATCGGGCTAAGAATTCGTGATTTTCAGCAATGAGTCATTGAACAGATTGAGATATGTTTTAGTACTAGAATGTAAAGTAGTCGTTTATGCTTCCAGATGGTTAAAGTCATATTAAAAGAATTATCTGACACGCAACTTAGAGTGGGCCGCTATTGTGTTTGCATTGAGAATCTAGCGACATCTTTTGTTCGGTGAAATGTGTCACATGATTAATGATTATAAGAGTTTAAAATATCTGATGTCACAGAGAGATCTAAATCTGAGACAGCGGAGATGCCGCGAACTATTGTAAAATTATGAGTAGTTACTGATTAACCTTTGGGAAAAGTAAATATAGTTGCAGAGGCTTGAGTGGAAAAATTTTGTTTACCTTGTGAACGAGGGTTACACGATTGATCTTGCCTTATGATAGTTCGATCCTAGATGAGTTAAAAGCTAAATTGATGTTTCTATTTCAAATATGAGAAGCTCAAAAATATGATAGGGAATTGCGCGCCAAACGAGTACAGTGTGAGTCGACTTCTGATTCTAAATGTTAGGTCAGACTTGATGACTATTTATTATTCCGAGGTAGAAATTGTGTACCGAAAAATCCAGAACTTATACGAAATTTTTTTGCACAAAGCTCACAGAGGTAGCTTGTTTGTTCATTTGGGGAAAAATAAATTGTACAGTGATTTGAGACAAATGTATTGATGGTCGGGTATGAAACTTGAGATTTCTGACTTTATATCCAAATGTTTGATTTGTCAACAGGTTAAAACCGAACATCAAGTACCCTTAGAATTGTTACAACAAGTGATGATGTTGGAACGTAAATGAGGTATAAGTTCCTAAAATTGTCAAGCTATTTAGAATGTCAGTCTTTAATATATTCGTTAGAAATCTATAGTTTACGGTTCACTTCTTAATTTTGAAATAAATTATAAGAAGTTTTGGGTAAGCAGTTACAAATCTTTGATACAGCATTTTTGCTCTCTGACTGATGGTTAGTTAGAGTGTGTTATTCAGATTCTGGAAGATATGTTTTGATACTGTATTTTAGAATTTGAAGGTAAATGGAAAAGACATAATTACGGTTAGTCAAAACTGCAGGTCACAACAGTTTTCAGTTAAGTATTTAAGTGTCACTATATGAGATTCTGTGTAGCTACAAATTTAAAACTACATATTATTGGATTAAGTATGATAAGAAAAGCTACATGGAATTTGTAACACCCCAAACCCGGTCAAGACACCACGACCGAATCTGGTATGTTACGAGGAAAACATATTTGAGAAGTTGGGTTTTCGTTTAAAAACTTGATGAAAATTTTGTGAAAAGTGTTGAACGTGTAGAAATCTTGGGCATGATTGTTGAAAACTTCATGCGTCATTTTGAAAACTCAGAGATTTCGGAAACTTAATCAATTAAGAAGTTAAACAAGTTTATTTCATTTAGAAATTCAAGTTGCTTCTTGATGTTACTCAAACATTTAGACTTAGTAGGAAATCGAGTTTAGGTTTGAAAATCATTTGAGTTTCCTTGATACCAAATCATAGTGTGATACCCGATGGTATAGTTTAAAACACATTGCGTTATAGTTTTGAAACCGTTGTCCTTCCAAGTTTCTAGCAAATTTTAACTCAATTAATTTGTTAAGGCATATTAGAAAGCTACTTTAAGCATAAACATAGTAAAACCTAATTTAAAGGCCATTTACAACCCAAAATAAAACCAAATAGTAATAAATAAGCTAAAGTACCAAATTTTATAAAGTCCGAGCAAATCTTTATTAAAGCATGGCATGAGCACCTCGAGTCCATCCGGCTCCATGTCCGCGTCTAAGTGTCACACTGAAATGTCAAAGGAGAGGGTGAGTCGCAAGACTCGGTGCATAAATCCCACTCCCGATAATACAACATGCTAACACACATCATATCATAGCAACATAATCAATGCACTCGATCCTAACCATCCATATCACCTTTCTACCCGTGTGGTACCAAACCACCGGTGGTGCCAAACCACCGGTGACCCAAAGTCACGATATCCATAAGTGTGGTGCCAAACCTTTGGTGACCCAAAGTCACGAATAATCCAATGATGGGGCCAACCCATCGCGTGATACCAAATCACTAGCGACAATCCGTATCTCATAAGTGGGGCCAACCCGCGGTGGTGTTAACCACGAGGGACGAGTCGCAATGAGGTGCCAAACCTCACGGTGTCCCAAAGACACACGGTGTGATACCAAATCCTTTGACCGCGATCACAAATCCGATGATGGGGCCAACCCATCGTGTGATACCAAATCACTAGCGTCAATCCCGTATAATCAACCGTGGGGCCAACCCACCGTGGTACTAAGCCCTTTGGGACGAGACGAGGTGCCAAACCTCTAGTGACCCAAAGTCACAAAATATATCATCTGTGGTACCAAACCACCTTTGGAGGTGCCAAACCTCGGTGTCCCAAAGACACAAGTGTCCCAAAGACACGGATATCATCATCCCCTCCTCTCATTTCACCCATCATCATGCCATACTCATGTAAATTATGCATATCATACAAGTCATGCATATCATGCCAACATGCTTAGCATTACATTTCAGTAGCATACATAGCATAGATCATAATATTAAATATATCATCAATAAAACTCGTAATGCTCTACAGACTTACCCGGATCCGTACATATACCCCATTTGGGTACCAAATAATCCATCATCTTGTTTTGGTTTTAACAAGGCAATCGAGTTATTAACAGTATTACTAAGTATGGAGTGTGTTAGTTACACACACGGTATATAGCAAGCCTAAATCCCAAAGAACCCGATCTAACCCACGATCCTCTTGCTCCTAACAACAATCGGCCAAAACATAGGTTAGCCTTCTACACCATTCGGCTAAGACCAAATAAACCAAAGGGTTTAACTTTGATCCCTTACCTTGCTATTGGTTTGGTTTCCTACCAAACCTCGAACCAACAAATGGTTCTCCTCCCAACAATCGGCTACACCTTAAAAAGAGAACGGTTAATTCTTTGAACCCTTAAGCTTAATCGAAACCAAAAGATTGAACTAATAATAATAGTACCCAACACTTACCACTACTTACCAATCGGTTTACAAAGAAGGAAGACTCCTCTTGATTACTTCCAATATCCAAAGACCCTATCTGAGATGATTAAGCAGTGATTAACTCCTTTCAACCACAACCAACATAGGCTTTAAACAAACCGAAATCAACATAGTACTAGAGAAGAGAGAAATGGCCATTCGGCCAAACACACACTTACCCAACACCAACTATATTCGGCCAACAACACACTAGGTGAGGGGATAGGTTCGGTCACCACCTTGAACCCGAGGAGGAGAAGAAGATTCGGCACTCCTATGTTCGGCTTAGGGTGAGAAGAGAAAAGAAAATATGCGAATAGGGAGTATAGCTTCGGCAAGATAGTATTGAGAAAAGAAAATGAAGATTAGGGGAACAAAATAAGATGGTTTCGGCTTAATGAAATGGTAAGAAACAAATGAAAGATTCGGCTAAGAAGGAGATATGGATTCGGCACAAGAGTTGTAAAAGAATGGGAATATGAAAAAGAAGGATTACTAGTTTAGGCTTCAACAAATGAATAAAAGAAGGGAGATGGTTGAGAACTTTCGCCACACCAACTCAAAAGGGCAACACAGATTCGGCAAATGAGAACTTGACTTTCGGTTTGCAAAAGAAAAGATGGAGAAACTCACTTGAATTTTCGGTTTCAAGAAGTGAAGAAAATGAGAGGAAAACCTTGGAAAAATTCAGTGCAATTGACAAAAAGAGAAAGAACTTAGCTTACTAACCCTTGATCGAAAACACCAAAATGCCAAAATGAAATTCGACACACCTCTCCTACCCACTACCAAAACCGGCCACTCACTCCACACACACCCCAATATTCGGCCACTACCTCCAATCACTCACAACCACCCAATTCAAACTAGTTGAACTAGTCTTCCTCCTAAATTCACTCTCCACCTTTCTTTTGAATAATTTGACTTGGTCCATGGTAGAGTTTGAACTACCAACAACTCCTCCTCCTTGAGCCGCCAAAATGGAAGCCAAAATGGGAATTTCGCAGCTTGAACTCGGGACCTCGCCTCATGCAATTGGCGCTAACACCGGCTCCAAGTGGCACATGCTTTGCCACTCCACCAACTCCTCTTTTGTACTCTAAAACACCAAATAAAATATAAAAACCCCAGCTCCCTCGGCTCCTCTCACCTAAGGCTTAAAAACTAAAATTTTCCTACACTGCTCGCGCATAGTCCTAGCCTACAATTAAGCCCCTAAGACACCAAAACAAGCAACATAGCAAGCTCCTAACATGCAAATTATGCCATAACAAAAATAGCCCCTAACCCGAGGATATTACGGTTCTCACGCCCTTAAAATAATTTTCGACCTCGAAATTACGTCGATCGAAAAAGTTGAGGTATTGCCGTCTCATCATATCCTCGGGTTCCCACGTAGCTTCTTCTACGCCATGATTACTCGCCAAAGTACCTTAACCAAAGGCACGGACTTCTTACGCAGAACCTTCACATCCCGATCTAGAATGCGCACGAGGTTCTTCCTCCGTGGTCAAATCGAATTTACCTCGATCTCTTCCTTTGCTACCACATGCGATGGATCCGAGCGATAACGCGAAGCATCGAAACATGGAAAAGCGTCGTGGATCGACTTAGCTCTCTTTGGCAACTCAAGGCGATACGCTGGTCCCACTCGTCTCAATACCTTATACGGCCCAATAAACCTCGGACTTAGCTTGCCTTTCTTTTCGAACCTCAAAACCTTCTTCCATGGCGAGACCTTGAGAAAAACTTGATCCCCATAGAAAACTCTATGTCTCTCCGCTTAAGATCGGCATAAGACCTCGCCGGTCCGAAGCTTCCTTCAACCAGAGCTGAATCAACTTAACCTTGTCTTGGTCTCAAACCAACCAACTCGGGTCCTAACAAGCTGGCGTTCACCTAACTCGAGTCCAACACGTAGGTGATCGACACTTCCTACCATACAACGCCTCATATGGTGCCATCTTGATGCTCGCTTAGTAAAGCGTTGTTGTAGGCAAACTCACTAATGGTAGAAACTCCTCCCAACTACCTCTGAAATCGAACACAACCCCTCGGCCATATCCTCCAAGATCTGAATAACCCTTTCCGATTGTCCGTCCGATTGCGGGTGAAAAGCCGTCTTTGAAATCCAACCGCGTGCCAGAGCCCGATGCAACGCTTTCGAACCTTGACGTAAATGCGGGATCCCTATCCCGGATGATCGATCTTGGCACACGTGCAACCTCACTATCTCTGAAACATACGGCCGCCAACCTCTCAAGTGAGTAGTCAACCCTCACCGGAATGAAATGGGTGATTTAGTCGATCGATCCACAATTACCCAAAATGAATCCTTCTTGCTTGGCGTAGCGTAAACCACCGACGAAATCCATGGTTATCCTTTCCCACTTCCATCGAGGAATCTTCACAGTGAAGCAACCACGGCGGCAATCGATGTTCAGCCTTGACCTGCTTGACATGTCGGACACTTCCCAACAAACTCTGTCACTTCTTTCTTGGACCAGGCCACCAAAACGCGCTCTCTCGAGATCCTATACATCTTACTACCTCCGGGATGCATAGCATAAGAGCTGCTATGTGCGGCCTGAAGAATCCTCCGCCTCACTCAACATCCTTGGGCATACAAGCTTTACCTTGAAAACACAAAGACCTCATCACTAGACAAGTTGTAACCTTCCAAACCACCACTGGTGCACCGCAACCTCCGCGCACTCAGAACCTCATCCTCTATCTGTTTCTCTCGATCTGCTCAACCCAAGTAGGCTTAACTTTGTAACTCTGCGCGAGAATACTTCCGTCGTCATACAAACTCAAGTGGGCAAACATCGCTCTTAAGTCCGAAACAACCTTACGGCTCAACGCGTGCGCGCCACCACGTTAGCCTTGCCGGATGATACTCAATCGAGCGATCGTAGTCTTTAAGCAACTCAACCCATCTGCGGCGCCTCAAATTCAAATCCTTACGAGTCAAGAGGTACTTGGACTCTTATGATCGGTGTAGACTATTGATCTCTCTCCGCACAAGTAGTGCCTCCAAATCTTCAACGCCAAAGACTACGTACCGCTAACTCCGGATCGTGCGTCGGATAGTTGACCTCATGTTGCCTCGGTGCCGAGATCGTAAGCCACAACCTTACCTTCTGCATCAAGCACACAACCCAACCCCGTATGTGATGCATCGCGATGAGTAGTGAATTCCTTACCACTTTAGGTTGAATCAAAACCGAGCTTCATCAAAATCTTTTTAAGCTTATCGAAACTCTCCTGCTTTGTTTCTCGGTCCAAACAAATGGAACCTCTTTCCTTAACAACTTGGTCATTGGTGCTGCAATCAACGAGAAACCCTCTACAAACCTTCGGTAGTATCTGCCAAACCCGAGAAAACTCGAATCTCGACCAGCGACTTAGGCGGTTTCCAATCTAAAAGCGCCTCAATTTTCCGAGGATCCACTCTAATCCCCTCGGTGACACTACATGTCCCAAGAAAGTCACTTCTCTAAGCGAACTCGCACTTTCATCGAACTTAGCATAAAGTCGCTTCTCCTCAAAATCTGCATTACCACACGCAAATGCGCATCATGCTCTTCTTACGTTCTTGAATACACCGGGATGTCGTCAATAAAAACTACCACGAACTGGTCCGGATCATTGCTGAAACACCCTATTCATCATATCCATGAATCTTTGCCGCGCGTTAGTCAACCCGAACGGCATTACGAAATTCGTAGTGCCCATACCGAGTCAAACGCTGTCTTGTGAATATCCGCTTCTTTCACCTTTAAGCTGGTGATACCGGACCTCGAGTCAATCTTAGAAAATACCGCTGCACCCCCGGTGATCAAACAAGTCATCTATACGTGGCAGCGGATACTTGTTTTTGATCGTCACTTATTCGGTGGCGGTAATCTATGCACACCGCATTGTACCATCTTTCTTCTTAACAAAAGTACCGGCGCACTTACGGTGAAACACTTGGTGCGATAAAACCTCGGTCCAACAACTCTTGAACCGAGCCTTAAGCTCCACCAATTCCTTTGGCGCCATCCTATACGGAGCAATAGACACCGCACGATTCCGGCAATGCAGATCTATCCCGAACTCTACCTCACGATCCGTCCGGCAAACCCGGAAGTTCTTTCCGAAACACATCGCCAAATTCCTTAAGCTGTTCGGACTTTTTCTACTGCGAGACTCTTTAGCCTCCAAGGCATACACATGAACCACATACGCTTCACAGCCCTTTCTCACCATCTTCTCTGCCTTTAGAGCAGATACCACATTAGATAAGTAGTCTCTCCTATTACCTATCATAGCCACTTCATCGCCCTTAGTCGTCTTTAGAACCATGCACTTAGCCGCGCGCAATCCAACCGCCGGTACTTAACCAACAGTCCATCCCAAGAATCAAATCGAACTCCCCAAATGGCGGTTCCATCGGATCGGCAGCAAACACTACCCCTTGGAGTTCTAGGGGTACATCTCTAAACAGCCTTATCTACTACTACAGAGTGACCTAAAGGGCTAATTACGGTCATCTGCCTAGAAGATATCTCAGAGTCTAGATCCATGGTCTCTACTATACTACTAGCCATGTAAGAATCGTCGAACCCACATCAATAAAAGCGAAGAAAAGGAGAACCAAAGATCAAGAACGCACGGTTATGACGTCCCGGTGCGTCGCTTCTCCTCTCGGCGCCTTTGTTGCATACACTAACCCAGCCGTCTAGCGTCGAACTACCGCACCGCGCCGGTGCTCCACGGCCCCGACCGGATCCATTACTACCTGCGCCATTACCACGGCCCCTCTGCGGTGGCGGTACATTATTCTGAACCGAGTATGCCCGACTCTCGATCGAATCTCGCCAACTTACGCGGACGGTCCCTCACGCGATGATCCAGAGAACCACACTCAAAACAACCTTTTCCACCGGTCAAAGTAGCCTCCCAATGATATTTCCCACAATGGTTACACCGCGGCGGTCCACGACTTGCGGCAACAACCCTACGGATCGATTCGGCCCCACTGTCTAGCCCTTTTCTCGAGGGTTACCAGACGACCCGTAAGACCCAAAGCTCCTCTTATGCATTTCTCCGCCCATGCCCCGCCTTACGGACTCCTTAACACCCTCGGCTACCTTAGCCTTTTCAACCAAGACAGCAAACTCACGCTCCCGCCGAGGAGCAATCGCGATCTCAACTCGTCTCTCGAGACCATCCTCGAAACGAACACACCTCTCGTGTTCAAGTAGCCACAATACCCCTAGCATACCGGCTCGGCTTCAAGAACTCGGCCTGCACTGGAAACAGACTTACTCCCCGGACTAGCCTCAAAATGCTTTTACGCGCGCATCGATGTAGCTAGCTCCAATGTACTTTTTTGGTAGGCGACCTAAAATAATCCCACGTAAGATCCTCTCACGCCACACTATCCCGAACCGTGAGCCACCCTTTGGTATGACTCATCCCGAAGAAGCGATACTATGCCCTTCACTTCTTTTCAAGAAATCAAGTCCGGATCATCCATGATCCGCTCCTGTCGCCTCCACCAATACTCAAAGCGATCTTTGGGAGCAACACCGAAACACACTCGAAAGAATTCGGCCCCGTTTGCCCGAGTCGCCAGAATGATTTCCTAACTCCCGCACCACCACCTACACCGGCTACCCTTTTCAACACTCGCAAAGATCGCTCGTGACGCTGCGTCATCCCGGGCCGATCTTGAAACTCACCACCTCCGGTGGTGGTGGTACCCGGTATCTCATTTTCTCGACCCTTGACCGGACCTCTCACGGTTCGAGATATCATCATCCTACCACGGCCACGCCCACGAGTATTACGACCACGCCCACCTCGAGTGCTCATGACTAGAATTCGACTTATCCGATTTAGGAGTTTTATGCATCAAAGCAATTATTCCACTATTTTAAAGCAAAGTCTTATGAA
Source organism: Gossypium sturtianum (assembly GCA_025698515.1). NCBI lineage: Eukaryota > Viridiplantae > Streptophyta > Magnoliopsida > Malvales > Malvaceae > Gossypium > Gossypium sturtianum. The sequence continues at coordinate 30,159,164 of CM046943.1, read as the reverse complement.
TATTTAAGAAACTTTGTTTTCGCGAGTTCACGTAATCCTATTAGTTTGGTTTCTAAAGTAATCCACTATTGCAATCATCCAATCACATCAATAAATCACAAGCAATAGTAAGGGGTACTTACACAGGCGGATCCAGTGCAGGAGACTCGGTGTCATGCCTTTCAAACCATTTATTTCAAACAAAACACTTAAAAGCAGACTTTTGAAAACATTTTGGGCCTCAGCCCACAATCGAGCCTTTGAACTTGGCTCGATACCACAATTGTAACACCCCAAACCCGGTCAAGACACCACGACCGAAACGGTATGTTACGAGGAAAACGATTTGAGAAGTTGGGTTTTCGTTTAAAAACTTGATGAAAATTTTGTGAAAAGTGTTGAACGTGTAGAAATCTTGGGCATGATTGTTGAAAACTTCATGCGTCATTTTGAAAACTCGAGAGATTTGAAACTTAATCAATTAAGAAGTTAAACAAGTTTATTTCATTTAGAAATTCAAGTTGCTTCTTGATGTTACTCAAACATTTAGACTTAGTAGGAAATCGAGTTTAGGTTTGAAAATCATTTGAGTTTCCTTGATACCAAATCATAGTGTGATACCCGATGGTATAGTTTAAAACACATTGCGTTATAGTTTTTGAAACCGTTGTCCTTCCAAGTTTCTAGCAAATTTTAACTCAATTAATTTGTTAAGGCATATTAGAAAGCTACTTTACGCATAAACATAATAAAACCTAATTTAAAGGCCATTTACAACCCAAAATAAAACCAAATAGTAATAAATAAGCTAAAGTACCAAATTTTATAAAGTCCGAGCAAATCTTTATTAAAGCATGGCATGAGCACCTCGAGTCCATCCCGACTCTATGTAAAGCGTTTAAGTGTCACTGAAATGTCAAAGGAGAGGGTGAGTCGCAAGACTCGAAGTGCATAAATCCCACTCCCGATAATACAACATGCTAACACACATCATATCATAGCAACATAATCAATGCACCCCGATCCTAACCATCCATATCACCTTTCTACCCCGTGTGGTACCAAACCAGTGGTGGTGCTAAACCACCTGGTGACCCAAAGTCACGATATCCATAAGTGTGGTGCCAAACCACTTTGGTGACCCAAAGTCACGAATAATCCAATGATGGGGCCAACCCATCGCGTGATACCAAATCACTAGCGACAATCCCGTATCTCATACGTGGGGCCAACCCACGGTGGTGTTAACCACAGGGACGAGTCGCAATAAGGTGCCAAACCTCTGCGGTGTCCCAAAGACACAGTGTGATACCAAATCACCGGTGACCGCAGCCACAAATCCGATGATGGGGCCAACCCATCGTGGTGATACCAAATCACTAGCGCGTCAATCCCAGTATAATCAACCGTGGGGCCAACCCACCGTGGTACTAAGCCACTCGGGACGAGGTACGAGGTGCCAAACCTCTAGTGACCCAAAGTCACAAAATATATCATCTGTGGTACCAAACCACCTGGAGGTGCCAAACCTCTGGTGTCCCAAAGACACGGTGTCCCAAAGACACGGATATCATCATCCCTCCTCTCATTTCACCCATCATCATGCAATAGTCATATAAATTATGCATATCATACAAGTCATGCATATCATGCCAACATGCTTAGCATTACATTTCGTAGCATACATAGCATAGATCATAATATTAAATATATCATCAATAAAACTCGTAATGCTACTGCACTTACCCGGATCCGTACATATACCCCATTTGGGTACCAAATAATCCATCATCTTGTTTTGGTTTTAACAAGGCAATCGTGAGTTATTAACAGTATTACTAAGTATGGAGTGTGTTAGTTACACACACGGTATATAGCAAGCCTAAATCCCAAAGAACCCGATCTAACCCACGATCCTCTTGCTCCTAACAACAATCGGCCAAAACATAGGTTAGCCTTCTACACCATTCGGCTAAGACCAAATAAACCAAAGGGTTTAACTTTGATCCCTTACCTTGCTATTGGTTTGGTTTCCTACCAAACCTCGAACCAACAAATGGTTCTCCTCCCAACAATCGGCTACACCTTAAAAAGAGAACGGTTAATTCTTTGAACCCTTAAGCTTAATCGAAACCAAAAGATTGAACTAATAATAATAGTACCCAACACTTACCACTACTTACCAATCGGTTTACAAAGAAGGAAGACTCCTCTTGATTACTTCAAATATCCAAAGACCCTATACGAGATGATTAAACAGTGATTAACTCCTTTCAACCACAACCAACATAGGCTTTAAACAAACCGAAATCAACATAGTACTAGAGAAGAGAGAAATGGCCATTCGGCCAAACACACACTTACCCAACACCAACTATATTCGGCCAACAACACACTAGGTGAGGGATAGGTTGGTCACCACCTTGAACCCGAGGGAGAAGAAGATTCGGCACTCCTATGTTTGGCTTAGGGTGAGAAGAGAAAAGAAAATATGCGAATAGGGAGTATAGCTTCGGCAAGATAGTATTGAGAAAAGAAAATGAAGATTAGGGAACAAAATAAGATGGTTTCGGCTTAATGAAATGGTAAGAAACAAATGAAAGATTCGCTAAGAAGGAGATATGGATTCGGCACAAGAGTTGTAAAAGAATGGGAATATGAAAAAGAAGGATTACTAGTTTTGGCTTCAACAAATGAATAAAAGAAGGAGATGGTTGAGAACTTTTGGCCACACCAACTCAAAAGGGCAACACAGATTCGGCAAATGAGAACTTGACTTTCGGTTTGCAAAAGAAAAGATGGAGAAACTCACTTGAATTTTCGGTTTCAAGAAGTGAAGAAAATGAGAGGAAAACCTTGGAAAATTAATTTGCAATTGACAAAAAGAGAAAGAACTTAGCTTACTAACCCTTGATCGAAAACACCAAAATGCCAAAATGAAATTCGCACACCTCTCCTACCCACTACCAAAACAGGCCACTCACTCCACACACACCCCAATATTCGGCCACTACCTCCAATCACTCACAACCACCCAATTCAAACTAGTTGAACTAGTCTTCCTCCTAAATTCACTCTCCACCTTTCTTTTGAATAATTTGACTTGGTCCATGGAAGAGTTTGAACTACCAACAACTCCTCCTCCTTGAGCCGCCAAAATGGAAGCCAAAATGGGGAATTTCGCAGCTTGAACTCGTGACCTCTCGCCTCCCGCATTGACACCAACACCAGCTCCAAGTGGCACATGCTTTGCCACTCCACCAACTCCTCTTTTGTACTCTAAAACACCAAATAAAATATAAAACCCCAGCCTCCTCGGCTCCCTCTCACCTAAGGCTTAAAAACTAAAATTTTCCTACCGCTCGTGCATAGTCCTAGCCTACAATTAAGCCCCTAAGACACCAAAACAAAGCAACATAGCAAGCTCCTAACGTGCAAATTATGCCATAACAAAAATAGCCCCTAACCCGGATATTACGGTTCTCATCGCTCTTAAAATAATTTCGACCGAAATTACCGATCGTAAAAGTTGAGGGTATTGCCGCCTCATCATATCCTCGGGTTCCCACGTAGCTTCTTCTACGCCATGATTCCGCCAAAGTACCTTAACCAAAGGCACGGATTTCTTACGCAGAACCTTCACATCCCGATCTAGAATCTGCATAGGTTCTTCCTCCGTGGTCAAATCGAATTTACCTCGATCTCTTCCATCGCTACTACATGCGATGGATCCGAACGATAACGCCAAGCATCGAAACATGGAAAACGTCGTGGATCTCGACTTAGCTCTGCTGGCAACTCAAGCCGATACGCCATGGTCCCACTCGCCTCAATACCTTATACGCCCAATAAACCTCGGACTTAGCTTGCCTTTCTTTTGAACCTCAAAACCTTCTTCCATGGCGAGACCTTGTAAAAACTTGATCCCCATAGAAAACTCTATGTCTCTCCGCTTAAGATCGGCATAAGACTTCGCCGGTCCAAGCTTCCTTCAACCGAGAGCTGAATCAACTTAACCTTGTCTTGGTCTCAAAGAACCAACCCGGGTCCTAACAATCTGGCGTTCACCTAACTCCGCCCAACACGTAGGTGATCGACACTTCCTACCATACAACGCCTCATATGGTGCCATCTTGATGCTCGCTTGGTAAATCGTTGTTGTAGGCAAACTCGCCTAATGGTAGAAACTCCTCCCAACTACCTCTCAAATCCGAACACAACCCTCAAAGATATCCTCCAAGATCCGAATAACCCTTTCCGATTGTCCGTCCGATGCGGGTGAAAAGCGTCGTTGAAATCCAACCGCGCACCAGAGCCCGATGCAACGCTTTCGAACCTTGACGTAAATCGGGATCCCTATCCCGGATGATCGAGCATCTTGGCACACCGTGCAACCTCACTATCTCTCGAAACATACGGCCGCCAACCTCAAGTGAGTAGTCAACCCTCACCGGAATGAAATGGGCTGATTTAGTCGATCGATCCACAATTACCCAAGCTGAATCCTTCTTGCTTGGCGAAGCGAACCCCTCGACGAAATCCATGGTTATCCTTTCCCACTTCCATCGAGGAATCTTCACAGTGAAGCAACCACGACGGCAGAATCGATGTTCAGCCTTGACTGCGACATGTCGACACTTCCCAACAAACTCTGTCACTTCTTTCTTGGACTGTGCCACCAAAATCGCTCTCTCGAGATCCCTATACATCTTACTACCTCCGGGATGCATAGCATAAGAGCTGCTATGTGCGCCCTGAAGAATCCTCCGCCTCACTCAACATCCTTGGGCATACAAGCTTTACCTTGAAAACACAGCACCCCATCACTAGACAAGTTGTAACCTTCCAAACCACCACTCTGTGCACTGCAACCTCCGCGCACTCGTAACCTCATCCTCTATCTGTTTCTCTACGATCGCTCAACCCAAGTAGGCTTAACTCGTAACTCGCCGAATACTTCCGTCGTCATACAAACTCAAGTGGGCAAACATCGCTCTTAAGTCCGAAACAACCTTACGGCTCAACGCGTCGCCACCACGTTAGCCTTGCCGGATGATACTCAATCGAACAAATCGTAGTCTTTAAGCAACTCAACCCATCTGCGGCGCCTCAAATTCAAATCCTTCCGAGTCAAGAGGTACTTGGACTCTTATGATCGGTGTAGACTATTGATCTCTCTCCGCACAAGTAGTGCCTCCAAATCTTCAACGCAAAGACTACACCGCTAACTCCGGATCGTGCGTCGGATAGTTGACCTCATGTGGCCTCAATGCCGAGATCGTAAGCCACAACCTTACCTTCCCCGCATCAAGACACAACCCAACCCCGTATGTGATGCATCGCGATGAGACCGTGAATTCCTTACGGCCTTAGGTTGAATCAAAACCGAGCTTCATCAAAATCTTTTAAGCTTATCGAAACTCTCCTGCTTTGTTTCTACCCAAACAAATGGAACCTCTTTCCTTAACAACTTGGTCATTGGTGCCGCAATCAACGAGAAACCCTCTACAAACCTTCGGTAGTATCCGCCAAACCAGTAAAACTCCGAATCTCACCCATCGACTTAGGCGGTTTCCAATCTAAAAGCGCCTCAATTTTCCGAGGATCCACTCTAATCCCCTCGGTGACACTACATGTCCCAAGAAAGTCACTTCTCTAAGCCAGAACTCGCACTTACTGAACTTAGCATAAAGCTGCTTCTCCCTCAAAATCTGCAGTACCACACGCAAATGCGCATCATGCTCTTCTTCTGTTCTTGAATACACCAGGAATTGATATGATCCGTGAAACAGAAGGAAACAGAAGGAAACGTAAAAGAGATCCTAGATAGGTTTAAAGCAGCCTTTGATTGTCAGAGATTTTATGTGAATTTTTAATGAAAATAAATAGAGTTTCAAAATGGTGACAAAGTGCTTCTGAAAAATTAGCTATGGAAGAAAGTTTTTCGATTTGGTCGTAAAGGAAAGTTGAGTCCGCGATTTATCGGACCGTATGAAATTATCGAGAAATTTGGGTCAGTGACTCATCGATGTGAATTACTTTACTTGGGGAGATTTATATGTGTTTCATGTGTTATGTTATGATGGTACCGGTCGGATCCTCCACGTAAAATTTCTTAGACAAATGTTGAGATTTGGCTGACATGTTAAATAATGAAGAACCGATCCGAATTATGACACATTAGATTAAAGAGTTAAGAAACAAAATCATAGCTTTAGAGAAGATTCTATGGAATCATCATGAGATAGAGGAAACTATGAGAAAATAATGCCCAAACCTCTTTTCTGGTAAGATTTTCGGGGACGAAAATCCCTAAAGGGGGGAGAGTTGTAACAGCCCGATTTTGGGTCTAGTCGGAACAGTGGTTTCGAGACCACAAATCCGACGAAGAAAAAATATATTTTTATTATTATTTTATGGTGTACAGTTTTATGGAATAATTTCATGAAATATTCGTTCAGAAATTTTGATGTTTGAGCGCTCAATTTAGCTAGAAGGACTAAATTGTAATAAATGCAAAATGTGTGTTCTAGAAGCTAGAGGTGTTTAAATGCTATGAGATTTTAATTGGAGGTCCTTAAATGGTAATTAGACCATTATACTTTAGTATGGACAAAAATGGACATGGATAGGTGAAATTTTGAAGTTTTTCATTAAGGGCATTTTAGTCATTTGGTTAATAATGACAAAATTTAACAAATAAAAGATGTTCATCTTTCTATTTTCATCCGTCATGGCTGAATTTCACAAGGAGAAGACATGACTAGGGTTTGCCAAGGTTCCAAGCTCGATTATAAGTCCATTCTTGTCCCGTTTTTAACGATTTTTGTATTTTTAAAATCGTTGTAACTTGATTTAGCTATTTCAATGACTAATTTGAAAGAAAGGTGAAGTTTAAAATTTTACCCATGTTGAACATGTATGTATTTTGATGTTTGATGGTAGAAAATGCATGTATGTTTGTTGTTTGTTAAACGACTTTTGCTAAGTGATTTTCGGTAAAAATGTCAAAAAGGACTTATTTGTAAAAGTCTATAAAATGAGTAGAAAAATGTGAATAAATGAAAAATGTGGGCTGTTATGAGCAAGAAATAGTTTCGACTAGGCTTGGGTGTGATGAAATTGAATGAAAATCATTTTACGAGTCTAGGGACTAAAATGTAAAATGCCAAAAGTTTAGGGGCAAAAATGTAATTTTTGCCACAGTGTGTTTTTGGGTTGAAATGAATAATGTGATGATTAAATGAGATGAATTTGGTATTATAGATCAAGAAAAACGAAGTTCGGGTCTAGATCGGGGGAAAACCATAGTGTTTGACGATTAGGTCCATTTCCACTATTTTTGTATCGAGGTAAGTTCATATGTTAATAATGCAACGTTATAATTGTATTTATAATGTTTTGATTATGCATAAATTGTATGATTGACTCTATGGGTGTAATTGACGAAGTTCCGACAAGCGAGAAAATCTCGGTTGAACCTTAGGAATAGATTAGGATAAAAGTGACATGTCACTAGGAACCCATGTGATTATGTGATTTATGTGTCCCGGGTGCTGGTCTAGTACGTCCTACCAGTGGCTGAGTATACCGGCATATGTTGCGGATACTTGACAGTTTGTGTGAGCAGCACCGAGTAGTTACGTCTTGACTGACAGCTTGTGTGAGCAAGCCCGTGGATAGCTCAAGAGCGAGCCTATGTGTGTTATGAGATTGGTGGTAGCTTTGGCTACATATGTGGCAGTTATGTAGTATTCCAAGGGGTTCAACGGGTATGTACAAAAAACTCAAAGGATATGGATTCGGTATATGATGAACTATTGGTAAGAATGTGATTAAGTAAGTTATGCTCATGAAGTTTAATGACATTTATGTTGATATATGTTATGTTATTCATATGATGAGCTATTGGTAAGAATGTGATTGAGTAAAGTTGTGTTTATGAAGTTTTAATGACATTTATGTTAATATATGTTAAGTTATTTATATGAAAAATGTATGAAAAATGTTTTGTATTATTTGGATATGGACTTACTAAGCTATATAGCTTACCCCTTTCTTTCCCTTATCTTATAGTGTTACCAAGCTAGCTCGAGATCGGAGATCTCGGAGATTCGGATCACACTATCAAACCCTCTCATTTTGGGTATTGATGATCTTAGTATTTTGAAAGTATGGCATGCATAGGGACTTAGTCATTTTGTTAAATGTGTCATCATGATTTTAGCCAATGTATTGGCTTGTAAATGTCAAAGGCTTGTTTTGATATTTGGACATGTAAATTGGCTTATTTGGGCTAACATGGTTGTAAGCCTAAGTATATTTATATATGTGCCAATGTCTTTGGTGATATGGTCATGGTACTCTTGGTGAATGATGGAAATGTGATGAATGTGACATGTTTGGCAATGTGGTCTATTGAAGAGATGATAAAGCGGTGCACAATTAAGTATTTTGGAAGCAGTCAATTGTTGCTTAATAATTGTTGTGAGTATGATAGGTTTTGATATTGTGTTGGTATGTGTTGGTCATAATTGTGGATGTTTTAGTTGCCTAAGTATGTTATGTTTTGTGCCTTAAATATGTTTAAGTGTATGTGTGAATAAAGGTTGCAAATGGCTTGGTAAATAGCCTTTATTTTGTCCACACGGTTAGACACACGGGTGTATGTCTAGGCCGTGTGTGACACACGGTCTGCCCCACGGGCATGTGTTCCGGCCGTGTGTCCCCTGCACCTTAATTTTGAGAAACAGAATGTCCAGAATTGAGCACACGGGCAGAGACACGAGCGTGTGTCTCAGCCGTGTGTGCTATACGACCTAGCATACGGGCGTGTGGCATGGCCGTGTGGCACAAATCAGAGAGCACCCTAAATCAAACACGGTCTGAAGCACGGCGTGTCCCAGGGTCACATGGGCGTGTCCCTTGGACCACACGGGCGTGTGAGCCCCGCAGTTAGCAAAAGTTTTCTAAGTTTTGTAAAAAAATTTAAAGTTCTCGGTTTAGTCCCGAACCCCTTCCAATGCATGTTTTGGGCCTCGTAGGCTCGTATTAGGGACTCTACGATCGAATATGAATGGTTTTAATTTGGATGCAAATTTATGATCCGAAATTATGTGAATGCTTGTGTGGTGAGTCTGGTAATGCCTCGTACCCTGTTCGAGCATCGAATACGGGTAAGGGGTGTTACAAATGTAATCGATCTAACACATTTATGTCATCTTGATTTAAAGCCATCTTTTAGAAATCGCGCATTGGAATATTTTTACTTTTTATTTTTTCTTAGTTAAATTATTTTTTTTTGTTTTCATAACACCTTTTCAAATCAAATGTTGTTTTCATCACCAAAGTGTTTAACTTTACATTTCATAAATATTTTTCTTTAACAGTCCCTGTGAGTATAATAACTTGACATTTACTTGTCACTTTATTACTTGATAATGATTGTGTACACTTGCACATTTCCGTTGTTCCAAGATTTTTGCACCTTTACCGAGGATTGTTCAAAAAAGACACTATCCATGAAATTGTTAATTTTTCATTTTGGTTTATTTTTCTGTGATTGTTTCAGGTGTTTAGGGGTATTGATCGAATTATCAACTTACTCCTCGTAGATCCTGAAATTGAAAGGACTGTTCAATAAAGAAGAAGACAGGCAGTTTAGAGAAGGACTGGAGAGATGAGCTTTGAAAATCAGAATTAAGGAAACGGAGCAAATCATGCTCAAAATCCTATCCTTATTGCTGATGATAGAGATAGAGCCCTAAGATAGTATGTCGTGATGTTGTTTCATGACCTTAATTCAGGTATTAGGAGACTCGAAATTGAGGCACAACAATTCGAGCTGAAGCCAGTCATATTCCAGATGCTTCAAATAGTGAGCCAATTTAGTGGAATGCCTACTGAAGATCCTTACCTTCATCTAAGATTATTCATGGAGGTGAGTGATTCTTTCAAGTTAGTTGGAGTACTTGAAGATGTATTACGATTAAAGTTATTCCCATATTCACTAAGGGATAGAGCTCGAGCCTGGTTGAACTCATTGCCACCAGATTCTATTACCACATGGCAAGAGTTAGTAGAAAGATTCCTTATGAAGTATTTCCCACTTAGCAAGAATGCTAAGTTGCGGAATGAGATCACTACCTTCCAATAGATGGATGGCGATTCCTTGTATGAGGTGTGATAAAGGTTTAAAGAATTGTTACAAAAGTGCCCTCATCATGGAATCCTGCACTGTATCAAACTAGAGACATTCTATCATGATCTCAATGCTCACACGAGAATGGTAGTAGATGCTTCTGCTAAAAGTGCTTTCCTTTCTAAGTATTATAATGAGGCTTATGAAATCATTGAGAGTAACAATTACCAATGGCCAACCAATGAAGTAGTGCCAGGAAGACGAGTCGCAGGAATACATGAAATGGATGCTCTCACTTCACCTGCATATAAGGTATTCTCGATCTCCTCAACACTTAAAAACTTTACTAGTAATGGATTTAATAAATTTGTAGCTCATCCACCGAATCAATTCGAAAATGTAACCTGTGTTTATTGTGGGGGAAGGGCACTTGTTCGAAGAATGTCCATCAAACCCAGAATCTGTTTATTACATGCGTAACCAGAATTAGAACCGAGGAAGGAAAGGATTGCAGTCTAATTTTTATAACTCATCTAGGAAAAACCACCCTAATTTTGCTTGAAGTAAATAAGGAGTTGGACACAGTAACACTTATGCACAACCTAGATCGACCCAGCCACCTGTATTTACCTAATAAGTTCAGAAACAACCTGAAATTGAACCTTCCAATGGTTTGGAAAACCTATTGAAGGCATACATAGCGAAAAATGATACCTTAATCCAAAGACAAGCAACCATATTGAAAAACCTGGAAAACTAAATGGGCCAGCTTGCAACTGAACTCAGGAACTGACCACAAGGTGTTTTGCCTAGTGATACAGAGAATCCAAGAAATCCAGGGAAAGTGCATTGTAAATCATTGACATTGAGGAGCGGACAAATGTTAGAGCCCAACACTGTCGAAGTTGAAGAAGAGCAAGCTGATGCTCGAGATAAAGTGGAAGTTCAACCAAGTGTTGAAACTCCAGTTTCACCTGAACCAGAATCTGTAAAATTTGATAAGGTAACTTCTGAACCAGTCAATTCTAATAAACTAACACCTTTTTTAGATGTAGAAGTGCCACAACAGGCAAAATGCTCAGTTCAAGTTAAGAATCCTCCACCACCCTACCTTTAAAGACTTCAGAAGCAGAAGTAGCAGCAGGAAGTCTAGTTCAAGAAGTTTTTAGACGTACTCAAGAAACTTCATATCAACATTCCGTGGGTAGAAGCACTTGAGCAGAAGCCAAACTATGTCAAATTCATGAAAGATATCCTGTCCAAGAAATAAAGAATTGATGAATTTGATATGGTAGCTCTGACGAAGGAATGCAACACATATCTACAAGATAAACTACCCCAAAAGATGAAGGACCCTGGATGTTTTACCATACCTTGCAACATTGGAACAACTTATTGTGGTAAGGCATTATGTGATCGGGGTGCAAGCATCAACTTGATGCCCCTGTCCATATTCAAAAAAGTGGGGATAGGTGAAGTTAGACCAACTGCAGATAGACTTCAGTTAGCAAATCGACCTTAGAACATCCAAAAGGAAAAATTGAGGATGTATTAGTACGTGTAGACAAATTTGTTTTTCCTACTGACTTTGTTATCTTAGACTTTGAAGCAAATAAAGAGGTTCCAATAATCATAGGAAGGCCTTTCCTAGCAATTGGAAGGACTATTATTGATGTGTAGAAGGGCGAGCTCACCATGCATGTATAGGACAATCATGTAACGTCCAATGTTTTAAAATCTATGTGATTTTCTGATGCAATTGATGAGTGTTCTACAGTATCTAAGTTAGAGGATTTAGCTGCAGAATGGGAACTCAACTCTGTTGAGGGCCCATTGCAACAAGTTTTGATGTCAGACCCTCCAAGTGATGAAAATGGGAGGAATACTTAGCTTTGCTAGAAGCTAACTAATAGGAATTTAATCCGCAATCCCTTTTTGAATATTTGGAATTAGAAAGCAGAGATTATGTTCAACCAAAAGTGTCAATCGAGGAGCCACCTAAATTAGAACTAAAGGTACTTCCCTCGCACATAAAATATGTTTATTTAGGTAATGCTTCGACTTTTCCAGTGATTACTTCAGCAGAGTTAACAGAAGAGTAGGAAGAGAAACTTATTATAGTGCTAAAACAATTAAAGAAGGCTATCAGATGGACCATAGTCGATATTCATGGTATTATTCCATTTGTGTGCATGCACAAAATAATCCTAGAAGATGGTGAGAAAAGGGACGATTGATGGACAACAGAGACTAAACTCCATTATGAAGGACGTGGTAAAAAAAGAAATCATTAAGTGGTTAGATGTGGGTATAATTTACCCCATCTCAGACAGTTCATGGGTAAGTCTGGTCTAGCGTGTGCCAAGGAAAGGAAGTATTACAGTCGTAGAGAACGAAAATAACGAGTTGATACTGACTAGAACTATAACAGCCTATTTTCAGTAAAATCGAAATAGTGGTTTCAGGACCACAAATCCGAGTTAGGAAGAAAATTTATTTTAATATTATTTCATGTTCTGCATTATGATTGAAATATTGTATGAAAATTTTGTAAAGAAATTTTATCTGTGACATGTCTAATTAGATGGAAAGGACCAAGTTGCATAAAATGCAAAAGTTGAGTTCTAGTAGCTATAAGTATCAAATAGCTATGGAATTCAAAATTGGAGGTCCTTATATGACAAATAGACCATTAAGAGGAGATAGTAGATAAGTATGATTAGTCATCATTGGAAAATTCATTAAAGAAAAGGACTAAATTGGAAAGTGAATAAAATAAAAGATGATAAAGAAAATAAAAATCTAATATCATCATTTATCATCATCTTTCCCAAATAAAACATGGAAACACTAGCCATGGAGAATTGAAGAAAGACAAACTTATTTGGCTTAATTAGGTGAGTATTCTTGTCCCGTTTTTAGTAAATTTTATATTTCTGAGATCGTAATAACTTAATCTAGCTATCTCGGGGATGAGTATGCATGAATTTTGAAGTTTTATGGTAGAAAATGAAAGATTGTTGATAGATAAACAACTTTTGTAAAGAGAAATTTGATGAAATTATGGTTTAGGGACTAAATTAAAAAGATGTAAAATTCATGGAAAAATTCTGAATTTTGTGAAATACATGGGCTGCTAATGTTATATGTAAAATTCGGCTAGGCTTAGTGATAAACCGAAATAGTAACATATTTCAATCCCACATTTAGTATGCTTTTGGATGAATTATCCCTTGATTTATGTAAAAAGGTGCTCTTAATCCTTTCTTTTCATGTCTTATACTTAGGAAAGCACCCAAGGATAAAAAGAACGAGAAACGGGCTTAAAACGGGACAAATGGGCCAAAGAGGAAATCGACACGGCCTGGACTTGGACCCACACGGCCGTGTCTCATTAAAGATATCCGAACACGGCCTGGCCACGATTTACACGGGCGTGCGCCATGGCCGTGCCTCTGCCGTGGAGAAGAGCAATTTTATTCGGGAAAGGATACTTAGGGAGAAAGAAATGTATTTCAAAAGCCTATAAATACACCCTAAGTATGACCTAAGAAGGGGAGCCCAAAGCCATCGTCTAGGGGCGGTCAGCTAGGCCAAGGAGCCGAGCCAAAAAGGTCAGATTTGTGGGGATTCACTCAGGGATAGCCAGTTGATCCATCTCAAGAAGCCGGAATTATACTCAAGATGGAGGATCTCTCCTTCAATTCATTCAGGGGGTTTTAGGGATTTTTTATGTTTTGTTTTATCTTTTCTCTTGAGATTTTTTCCTTTATTATTATGAACTAAACCCTTCGGATACCCGAAGGGGATGAAACCTATGATGAATCTTGTTATTGTTTTCTGAATTATATGATAAATACTTAGTTTGTTCTTAATTATGTGAGCTTAATCCAAATTTAATGTGCTTAGGTGGAGGAGGAATAGACCCTGCCTAAGTGTAGATCCAACATAATTAAGCGGAGTTGATCGCACGCCTAGAGATAGGGTGACGAGATTTTGCTAGTTTAGGGTGAAACCTAATATGGGAATCCATAGATCGATTTACTGCTATTCTAGGGGGTTATTATAAGAGAACAAGAGTTCCACTAATTAAGCTAGGGTTAGACGTTATTCGCCTCGAGAGAGGGTTTAATATACGTTAGGGAGTCCTACGGATCAAACTAAGTGAATAAATCATATGGTTCAGTGATAGATAACAAGTGAAGTCTAGGTGGATTCTTCCTGAGGGTATCGTCTGAATCAACTGAGTTTTTCTGAAAGGTATCTCCCCAATTTTAGTCTTTTTTTGTCTTTGTGTCCTTATCTTAGTAGTTCGTTAATTTTAGATTAAAAGCAACTTCACGTATTTTAGGTTAAATAATAAAAAGAAAGTTAGTATTTGTAACATCCTGGATTTTGGGTTTATGCATTTGTTCTTAAATAAATGTGAAAGCATGTCTATGTGTGTGTTAAATGTGTTTTATGAATTTTTCTGAACCCTAGAGTGTAGTGAATGCTTTAGAAATTATTAGATTTTAAATTCAAAAGAGGAAGCTAGGCAGAGTAGCCTTAAGAGAAATTGTAGGGGAAATATGACACGCAAATGGGCTTGGAAAAGTGGCAAGGAGGCGCCAGTTAAAGCCCAGTGAGTGACGCCACAAGCATGAGTGTAGGGCCAAGGATTGAGTTACAAGGGAAGCAAAATAAAGGTTTTATTTTGCAGCAGAAATGAGCAGCAAGGGATGGCACTAAGGCTAAATTTTAGGAGCTTTAATCCTTTTAATATTTTTAAGAGATAAATGGTGATAATTAATTAAGATAGGGGATAAATGTTGGATTATTTTTATTAATTTGAAAAAGGTGAGAGATAAAGTTATCAGAATAGGGAGAGTTGGCCGAATAGGGGGCTCTAGGTAGAGTAATTTCGACAAAAAGGGGAAAAGGGTGGCCATTCTTCATTCTTTTCTTCTCTTTTTCCCTCTGCCGAATTCTTTAGCAACACTTCTCTTCTCTTTTATTTTGCCAAAAGCCGAAAACTCAAGAAAGCCTAGCCGACTTCTCCATCTTTTTCTTCTTCAAAGATTATCACTATTGTCGAATTGCTCAACCCTTCTCTCCTTCTTCTCACAAGTTCATAAAAGCCGAAACTGAGTACTTGCTAGATCCTAGTCGATTGTTCATTGAATCCCAAAGCCGAATCTTACGTGGTGGCGGATAAGGGTGTTGTCGATTTCTTGAAGAGGGGTAAGATCAAATTGGGTTTCCATTCTTTTTCTTTTAGGCTTGTCAAAATCTAAGATCTAATCTCTACTATTGTTCTTTGACCGAAACTATGAAAAAGGTTTCGGGATTTGCCTATTGTCGACTTCAAGCAAGGATCATTCGGGATTTAAGGTAAGTCATGTGGTTTTCGGCCAAAGGCCATGTATTGTGATTAAATGTTAGTTTTGGATCTAACACATGTCTATGGGGATTTCGGCAGATACCATAATCAAGTAGCTATTTCGGGATATTTAGATCCACAAGGTAAGTGCATGTGACATTCGGCCAAGGTCCTATTTAGTGACTTAGATCTGTTTCTTACTTATACAAAAGCCGAAAACTAACCAAGTCAATTGATCTAGTGTTAGCCGATTTTAAGGAGGAAATACTACAACATTTCGGGATTTGATTAGTAATCAAATCGCAATGACACGGTAAGGATTTTGGTTGCAATAATCCTTCGGGATTTGATCATATAGCCGAATAGGCTTTTGCTAAGCATTAAGCGATTGACTAAATGTAGGAATTAAGGATCTAAAGCGTTAGATCGGGATTTTCGGGATTTTAGTGAAAACGATAAGTATATCAGGTGTGTACCCCACGCTGAATCTTGATTGATTTACGGTATTATTTTAATATATGTGTTAATAATAATATGAAAAGTGGGCTAAGGTACCATGCAATGGTACAAAGTACTCAGGTACGTAATCTTAACATCATGTTAATAAATGTTATGAACATGTGGAATATGGCATGTATGTGAACATTGATAAGAATGTGAAATAAGGCCTAAGCTATGATAATTGCATGATTTGTATGACATGGGGCATATGGGTGATTATGAAAGGGGAAGTGATTGGTGGTTTTATACCCCAATATCTGAATGTGGTGACTTCGGTCACATAATCCGAATGTGGTGACTCATGTCACAATAACTGAATGTGGTGACTTGTGTCACAAAATATATTATCTGGTGGCTATGCCACGAATTTATAAGGGCGATGTGCTAGTCGTGCAGCAATGATCGCTTCGATGATGTGTAGCGGATGGGTGGGTTGATTTAGTAATCCCCACGGTGTGATGGTTGGTACGGGTGATGTGTAGCGGATGGCATCTAGGTTTGGGTTCGGGATTGCATCAGTATATTTAATTGCTATTTGTATATGTATGAATTGTTATGCCTAAATCGTTGGGATTTAGTGTTGGCTGTACACACTGAGTCTGTTTGACTCACCTCGTTGTGGGATATCTTTTCAGGTGACACTCAGTGATGGACCGGGTCGGCAGGAGCTTAATGGTGGCCATGCTCAGCTCAGCTTTTATTCTACTTTATTTTATTTTGAACTTAAGTTTGAATTTCAATTCGGGTTTCCTTTGATGTAATAAGGCCACTAGTAGAAAACTGTTTATGCATGCATTTTAATTATTTAGCATGATACGAATTTTATCAATATAAAGTTTAAGCAATTTTTTTTTCTTAAAAATAAATTTTTAATGTTTAGACACCTAAACACAAACGATTTTCGAATTAAAGATTAAACCCCAAGACAACTCGGTATTTTTATAAAACCACCCCAAATTTTCCGAGGTAATAAACATGAAATTAAAACGTTTTACTCGAGGAATATACCAGATCCGGTCTAGGCTCGTGGGCCGGGTTTGGGGTGTTTCAATTTGGTATCAGAGCCCGGTTCAAAACTCGACTCTGAGGTTTTTGGGCTCAAAACATTTTCTAAAAATAGGCTTTCTTTAAAGGATAACATGTCTGTTAGCTCGGCATGGCACCTGCGTCTCCGACCCAAGTCCGCCAGGTAAGTACCCTAAACCATTGTGTGATATACATGTGGGCTTTATGGGCTTTATGGGACGTAGACTAGTTTAAATAGACTCTGATGGACTGTGAGGCTTAGTTTAAACCACTTCTTAAATTTTCATAAGACTTAATTTCACTAACCAAACCCGTTAACGCAGCTGCAAGACTAGGGTGTGGCAACCGTCATACGCATGTCAGGATTGGATCCAGGAAGAGCACAGTATTTAAGCAGTCCTAGTGACTCACCTCCTCTTCGCTGGAATCCTACAGTGCGTAGTGGACTATTCACCTTAGTCGAGTTAGGGTGTGGCAATAGGCGCACGCATGTCTAGGAGTGGATTCGGGGAGAGCTTGGTATTTAAGCGATCCCTAGCGACTCACCTCCTCTTATTTGGAATCCTACAGTGCGTGGTGACTATTCACCCTAGTTATGAGGACTCGTTGATGGGCTAAACCCTATAATTAAAACCCGAAAGGGACCAGCCACCCTAGTTTGAAAAAAAAATTTACCGAAATACCCCCAGATTTTAAAATTACCGAAATACCCTTATTTCATAAAATCACCGAGGAACCCTGAATTGGAAAATTTACAAAATCACCCCTAATTTACAAAATTTTCAAATCGACCCCGATTTATTACCAAAATACCCCTGTAGGTGAAATGACGAAAATACCCCTGGGATAGGAATAAGACGAAAATGTTTGAATGATGAATATGTGTTGAATGAATGTGCTTCTCTAAATTAGGATAAAAGACTTGAAACTTTGAAATGATCGAAATAACTGCTACTAAACTTCTTTTCATAAAATTTCTTTGCGGATAATCAGTGGAACAAAGACTAATGCATAAAATTCCTTAAAGCAGATTAAATCGCGATCGTAGAAATAAGTTCTAGGGGACGTGGTCGTAATGTACGAGAATGTGGTAGAGGCAGAATGGCCGTATCGAAACCCGTAAGGTCTGGACAAGGGTCCGAAAATGAGGTACCACCACCCCCACCACCAGCTGTTGGTGTTGAGCAAACAAGATCGGACGGGGATGATGCGATGATCGCGAGCAATGCTGCGAGTTCTTGAGATGGTGGTGGAGCAGGTGGAGGTATGGGAGCTCGAAAATCTGTACCCGAGCGACTCCGAGCCAATGGGGCTGAGGTGTTTCGTGGTGTATCTGGTGTGGCACCCAGGAAGTACGGTGAGTATTGGTTGGAGGCGACAGAGCGAATCATGGATGAGCTCGATTTAACCGCTGAGGAGAAACTGAAAGGAATGGTGTCGCTACTTCGCGATGAGGCATATCAATGGTGGCTCACAGTTCGGGATGGTTCCACAGCTGAGGATCTCACTTGGGAGTATGTTAAAGTGGCGTACCAGAAGAAGTATGTTGGAACTAGTTATACTGATGCACAGAGGAAGGCATTTCTGGGGCTGGTTCAAGGGAACAAGTCCGTAGCGGAGTACGAGGCCGAATTCTTAAGGTTGAGCCGGTATGCTCGAGGTATCGTGGCTACGGAGCATGAGCGATGTGTCCGGTTTGAGGATGGCCTTAGGGATAATCTAAGGTTGTTGATAGCTCCGCAGCAAGAGCGTGAATTTGCCGTGTTAGTAGAGAAGGCTAAAGTAGCCGAAGGAGTTAAGGAATCTGTAAGGCAAAATACGGATCGGGACAGGCAAAAGAGAGGTTTTGGGTCGTCAGGGTCATTTGGGAATGCGCAGAAGAGGCCTAGAGTTGATGGGCCGTGAGGTCAGCAAGTTGTGACAGGAGGGCAGTATCGTACTTGTGATCAGTGTGGGAAGAGGCACCTAGGAGAGTGTTGGAAGAAGACAGGGGGATGTTTCAAGTGTGGGTCCAAGGACCACATGATTAAGGACTGTCCTATACAAATAGACGGGGGCCGACCAATAGGTCAAGGTTCTAATCAGGCTGGAAGAGGGGGACAGCAGCCTCAGCGGGGTCGTGGTCTGAATGGCAGAGGAAATGGTGCCGGAAGAGGACGTGGAACACCAGGTAGAGGTGTTGGTAATACTGAGGCTAGACAGCCAGGACTGGTATATGCAATTCGTCGGAGGGAAGACGGCGATGCACCTGATGTTATAACAGGTACGTTTCTTATTTCGGAGTTACCCTTTATTGCTTTGATAGACATAGGGTCAACTCATTCCTATGTTGCTAGTAAAGTATTCGAAACTTTGCATGTGAACTTTGAGATTGTACCTAGAAAGATGACTGTACTTAGTCCTTTAGGGCAGACTGTGATAGTAGATAAACTTTTTAAGGAAGTGCCTTTAGAAGTTCAGGGGACTTGATTCCCGGTGACTTAGTGGAACTACCATTCGGGGAATTTGATCTAATCTTAGGCATGGATTGGTTAGTGAAGTATCGTGCGAATGTGGATTGCGCCGCTAAACGCATGTCGTTGAAAACTCCCGACGATAAGGAAGTTGTGGTGATGGGCGAAAGACGGAACTATTTGTCGAATGTAGTATCCGCTCTTAAGGCGGAGAAGATGGTAAGGAAAGGACGTCCAGCTTTTCTGATGTGGGTCAGTGCCTTGGACACTAAGGAAACAAGTGTTGAAGGGGTTAGAACAGTAAGGGGATTTGTGGATGTCTTTCCGGAGGAATTACCTGGAATACCCCCTGATAGGGAGGTGGAGTTCGGAATTGACTTGCTACTGGGAATAGCTCCTGTGTCAATCGCTCCGTATAGAATGGCACCGAAGGAATTGGTTGAGCTCAAGGCTCAAATTCAAGAGTTGCTTGATCGTGGGTTTATTCGACCCAGTGTGTCTCCATGGGGAGCACCGGTCTTGTTCGTGAAGAAGAAGGACGAAACTATGCGCATATGCATAGATTATCGTCAGCTGAATAAGCTGACCATCAAGAACAAGTACCCGTTGCCGAGGATAGACGACTTGTTCGATCAGCTTAAGGGAGCCGCGGTGTTTTCGAAGATAGATCTAAGGTCTGGGTATCATCAGCTTAGGGTCAAGGAGGTGGATATCCATAAGACAACTTTTCGAACAAGATACGGGCACTATGAGTTCTTAGTAATGCGATTTGGGTTGACGAACGCCCCAGCCGCGTTCATGGATATGATGAATCGGGTTTTTCAACCTTACTTGGATAGGTTCGTCGTTGTGTTCATAGACGATATCCTAGTATACTCAAAGTCTGAGGAAGAACATGATAAGCATCTCCGGAAAGTGTTGCAAGTCTTAAGGGAGAAGAAGCTATATGCCAAATTCAGCAAGTGCGAGTTTTGGCTTAAGGAGGTTGCATTCTTAGGGCATGTAGTGTCTGCTAAAGGAATAAGAGTGGACCCTAGGAAGATTGAGGCGATCTTTGAATTGGAAACCACCTAAGTGCGTGCATTTGAGATTCGAAGTTTCTTGGGATTGGCAAAGCTACTACTGAGAAGGTTTGTGGAAGGATTTTAATCAGCCATTTGCACCTTTGTGAAGTTGTTGAGAAAGGAAGTACCTTTAAATGCAGACGGACAAGCAACAGGAGAGCTTTGAGAAGCTTAAGAGGGTTTTGACCAAGCTCGATTTTGATTCAGCCGGAGGCGGGGAAGGACTTTGTGGCATCTTGTGATGCATCTCACAGGATTGGGATGCGTATTGATGCAATATGGGAAGGTAGTCGCTTATGCGTCTCGACAATTAAGGCTACACGAGGTTAACTACCCGACGTATGATTTGGAATTGGCGGAAGTGGTCTTTGCTCTTAAGGTGTGGAGGCATTATTTATATGGAGAAAAGTCAGTGATCTACACGGACCACAAGAGTCTTAAGTATCTGTTGACTCAGAAGGAGCTGAACTTGAGACAGCGAAGGTGGGTGGAGTTATTGAAAGACTACTATTGTTCTATAGAGTATCATCCTAGCAAGGCGAATGTAGTGGCAGATGCCCTAAGTCAGAAAGTAGTGTCGGATCTGAGGGCAATGTTTGCACATCTTAGCTTGTATGATGATGGAAGTTTATTGGTAGAGTTGCAAGTCAAACTAACATGGTTGAATGAGGTGAAGGAAAGTCAGTTAATGGATGAGGATCTAAGTGCTAAGCTACGGCAAGTGCAGAGTGGAGAGTTGGAAGATTACGGTATTAATGACGAGGGAGTATTGTATTTCAAGGGTAAGGTTTGTATGCCAAAAACTAAGGAGTTAAGGCAGAGGATTCTTCAGGAATCGCATGGTAGCCCCTATGCTATGCATCCTAAAGGTACTAAGTTGTATAGAGATCTAAGGGAACAGTTTTGGTGGCCTGGTCTTAAGCGGGAAGTTACGAAATTTGTAGGGAAATGCTTGACGTGTCAGCAAGTTAAGGCTGAACACCAAGTTCCATCAGGATTGCTTCAGCCGATAAAGATTTCGCAGTGGAAGTGGGAGAGAATCACCATGGACTTCGTTAGTGGGCTTCCCCTTACGCCTACTAAGAAGGACTCGGTATGGGTAATAGTGGACCGATTAACAAAGTCCGCGCATTTCATCCCAGTAAGAGTTGATTATTCTTTACAGAAGTTGGCGAAGTTATACGTGGCGGAGATTGTGAGGTTGCATGTAGTGCCGGTATCGATAATCTCGGATAGGGATCCAAGGTTTACGTCTCGATTCTGGAAAGCACTACATCAGGCTTTAGGCACCAGATTAGACTTCAGTACGGCTTTTCATCCATAGTCGGACGGGCAGTCTGAACGAGTAATCCAAGTGCTAGAGGATATGTTGAAAGGCTGTGTGATAGACTTCAGAGGAAGTTGGGAAGAATATTTGCCGTTAGCGGAATTTGCATACAACAACAGCTATCAAGCCAGTATTCGGATGGCACCGTATGAAGCATTATATGGACGGAAGTGTCGCATCCCTACGTGTTGGACGGAATTGGGGGAACGACGAGTTTTGGGTCCAGAGATTGTGGCAGAATCTGAGGAGAAAGTTGAAGTAATTCGGGCACGGTTAAAGGAAGCGTCTGAAAGACAGAAGTCGTATGCAGATCTTAAGCGAAAGGAGATAGAATTTGATGTGGGAGATCAAGTGTTTCTTAAGGTATCGCCTTGGAAGAAGGTTATGAGATTTGGTCGCAAAGGGAAATTAAGTCCAAGGTTTATAGGACCTTATCGGGTATTAAAGCAAGTTGGACCAGTGGCATACCAGTTAGAGTTGCCTTCGGAGTTGAAACAGATGCACGACATATTCCATGTTTCTATGTTACGTCGTTATCGATCGGATCCATCTCATGTAGTACCAGTTGAGGAGGTGGAGCTAAGACCAGATTTGTCCTACGAGGAAGAGCCGATTCAGATTTTGGAACGAGATGTGAAAGTGCTACGAAGGAAGTCAGTTCCTTTAGTCAAAGTGTTATGGCGCAATCATGGATCGGAAGAAGCTTCGTGGGAGCCGGAAGAAGCAATGCGACAGCAATACCCTCACTTATTTCAGCCAGGTAATTTTGAGGACGAAATTATTTTAAGGGGGTAGAACTGTAACATCCTGGATTTTGGGTTTATGCATTTGTGCTTAAATAAATGTGAAAGCATGTCTATGTGTGTGTTAAATGTGTTTTATGAATTTTTGTGAACCCTAGAGTGTAGTGAATGCTTTAGAAATTATTAGATTTTAAATTCAAAAGAGGAAGCTAGGCAGAGTAGCCTTAAGAGAAATTGTAGGGGAAATATGACACACAAATGGGCTTGGAAAAGTGGCAAGGAGGCGTCACTTAACGCCCAGTGAGTGACGCCACAAGCATGAGTGTAGGGCCAAGGATCGAGTTACAAGGGAAGCAAAATAAAGGTTTTATTTTTGCAGAGTAAATGAGCAAAGAAGGGACAGCACTAAGGCTAAATTTTAGGAGCTTTAATCCTTTTAATATTTTTAAGAGATAAATGGTGATAATTAATTAAGATAGGGGATAAATGTTGGATTATTTTTATTAATTTGAAAAAGGTGAGAGATAAAGTTATCAGAATAGGGAGAGTTGGCCGAATAAGGGGCTCTAGGTAGAGTAATTTCGGTAAAAAGGGGAAAAGGGTGGCCATCCTTCATTCTTTTCTTCTCTTTTTCCCTCTGCCGAATTCTTTAGCAACACTTCTCTTCTCTTTTATTTTGAGAAAAGCCGAAAACTCAAGAAAGCCTAGCCGACTTCTCCATCTTTTTCTTCTTCAAAGATTATCACCATTTCCGAATTGCTCAACCCTTCTCTCCTTCTTCTCACAAGTTCATAAAAGCCGAAACTAAGTACTTGCTAGATCCTAGCCGATTGTTCATTGAATCCCAAAGCCGAATCTTCTGTGGTGGCAGACAAGGGTGTTGTCGATTTCTTCAGTAGGGGTAAGATCAAATTGGGTTTCCATTCTTTTCCTTTTAGGCTTGTCGAAATCTAAGATCTAATCTCTACTATTGTTCTTTGACTGAAACTATGAAAAAGGTTTCGAGATTTGCCTATTGTCGACTTCAAGCAAGGATCATTCGGGATTTAAGGTAAGTCATGTGGTTTTCGGCCAAAGGCCATGTATTGTGATTAAATGTTAGTTTTGGATCTAACACATGTCTATGGGGATTTTAGTGAGATACCATAATCAAGTAGCTATTTCGGGATATTTAGATCCATAAGGTAAGTGCATGTGATATTCGGCCAAGGTCCTATTTAGTGACTTAGATCTGTTTCTTACTTATTCAAAAGCTGAAAACTAACCAAGTCAATTGATCTCATCGTTAGCCGATTTTAAGGAGGAAATACTACAACGTTTTGGGATTTGATTAGTAATCAAATCGGTAGCAAGGTAAGGATTTTGGTTACAATAATCCTTGGGATTTGATCATATAGCCGAATAGGCTTTTTGCTAAGCATTAAGCGATTGACTAAATGTAGGAATTAAGGATCTAAAGCGTTAGATCGGGATTTTCGGGATTTCGGTGAAAGCGATAAGTATATCAGTGTGTACCCCACATTTGAATCTTGATTGATTTACGGTATTATTTTAATATATGTGTTAATAATAATATGAAAAGTGGGCTAAGGTACCATGCAATGGTACAAAGTACTCAGCACGTAATCTTAACATCATGTTAATAAATGTTATGAACATGTGGAATATGGCATGTATGTGAACATTGATAAGAATGTGAAATAAGGCCTAAGCTATGATAATTGCATGATTTGTATGACATGGGGCATATGGGTGATTATGAAAGGGGAAGTGATTGGTGGTTTTATACCCCAATATCTGAATGTGGTGACTTCGGTCACATAATCCGAATGTGGTGAATCATGTCACAATAACTGAATGTGGTGACTTGTGTCACAAAATATATTATCTAGTGGCTATGCCATGAATTTATAAGGGCGATGTGCTAGTCGTCTGCAGCGACTGCCTTCGATGATGTGTAGCGGATGGGTGGGTCGATTTAGTAATCCCCACGGTGTGATGGTTGGTACGGGTGATGTGTAGCGGATGGCATCTATGTTTGGGTTCGGGATTGCATCATTATATTTAATTGCTATTTGTATATGTATGAATTGTTATGCCTAAATCGTTGGGATTTAGTGTTGGCTGTACACACTGAGTCTGTTTGACTCACCCCGTTGTGGGATATCTTTTCAGGTGACACTCAGTGATGGACCGGCCTCGGCAGGAGCTTAATGGTGGCCATGCTCTCATTCAAATTTTTATTCTACTTTATTTTATTTTGAACTTAAGTTTGAATTTCATTTCGGGTTTCCTTTGATGTAATAAGGCCACTAGTAGAAAACTGTTTATGCATGCATTTTAATTATTTAGCATGATACGAATTTTATCAATATAAAGTTTAAGCAATTTTTTTTTCTTAAAAATAAATTTTTAATGTTTAGACACCTAAACACAAACGATTTTCGAATTAAAGATTAAACCCCAAGACAACTCGGTATTTTTATAAAACCACCCCAAATTTTCCGAGGTAATAAACATGAAATTAAAATGTTTTACTCGAGGAACATACCAGATCCGGTCTGGGCTCGTGGGTCGGGTTTGGGGTGTTTCAGTATTAGTACTTTTAGTTCCTTTGGGTTCGATAATCCGGTCTTGCCTAAGCTATACTATTGTTTGATAGGTAAACTTGCCTTTAATCGTTGTCAGAGTTAGTTTCTAGGTTTGATCGTTCTTTTTATAAATTTTAAAGCTCTGATTCATAGCGATCAAGTTTTTGGCGCCGTTGCCGGGGAACAAAAATATTAAGAAAGCTCTATTTTTATTACTTTAGCCATTTTTTTTATTTTTTTATTTTTTTTATTTTTATTTTTTCTTACTTTGCTAATTTTTCCTCTATTTTGCTTTTGGCAGATAATTTTAGTCTATAGAGAAGATGGCACTGAATACTTATCATTGGCAAGCGATGAGGACAATTCCTACTAAAGCAGCCAGTGTCTTCAACCTCGACGTGGTCACCAGGTTATCTAATCAGTTAAAGATGATGAATAAAAAATTGATGGTTTGAATAGTCTCTCGCAGGTACACCCAGAAATACAATATGATTCGAATTTAAGAGGCGTGGCGAATCCTGAGTACCCACTCTACGGATATGGCATGGAAAACGAGCAAGCTCACTATGCGGGTAACTATTCTAGACCACAAAATAATTTTTATGATAACACTTATAATGCAGGTTGGAGGTACCATCCCAATTTCTTCTGGGATGATCAAAGTAGCCAAAGGCCAGAACTTCCTTCAAACTTACAACAACCACCTCACCAGCAGGAAGAGGAGTCGAACCTTGAAGAGATGCTGACAAAATTCATGACAGCTACAGATAACCGTCTCCAAAAACTGAGACAACACTTAATGACCAACAAGCATCGATCAAAGGGATCGAGAGCCAAGTTGGGGAAACTTACTGAGTCAGTTGGGGAACTTACTAAGTCAGTTATACAACTTGCTAAGCTGATCTCAGAACTACCACAAGGAAGCTTGCCAAGCAATACTGAAACTAACCCGAGTGAGAAAAATCAAGCCATTTACGATAGTGAAGGGTTAGACGAACCAAACTCAAGGGAAGAACCTGTGGTAAGTGAAGGTAAGGTTGAAGTGTGCCATGATATACCAAAATCGGTAATTACAGAGTACCAACCTCGTGTGCCATATCACGATGCAATAAAGAAAGACCACATAGAGGAAGAAGTCGGTGAACTCACACTTCGTGTAGACGATGAAACAATCACTCTTCAAGCTCTTGACTCAGCTAGGACATCGAGTAATAAAGGTACGAACGTTAATTCTATTGATAACCATTTGGTTCAACCTTCTTTACAGGAAGCATCACGAAATCACCTAGCTGAGCTAGATCTAAGACCTCGTACCCATAAAGAAATAATTCATGATGAACTAAGGCTTCAGGTCGATGAATTAGACAAGTGGAAAACACACTTTAAAGAGAAACTAGGAATACACGAAGTGAAACCAAAGGAAACCCCAGACGAGCTGATAGGAACAACAAATCACTTCAAAATAGGGGATCAGGTATTGTTGAACAAGGAAGACCCTCGAATCACCAATTCAGATCTCAAGACAAACGAAGAAATCACTTTTGAGGTACTTAATGTCTTCCTATACGGCACAGTCGAGGTAAGCAATCCTAAATTCAACACTTTTGAGGTAAACATTACTCGACTTAAACTATTTATCAAAAATCGAATTGATCGCATGAGAAATGATTTTCACCTCCTCAAACCACCATGACCATACGAATGAGAGGTAAAGTCTAGCTTAAGACTATAAACGAGCGGTTCTCGGGAGTCAACCCGAGCACTAACCCCATTAATTTTTACATTTTTTTAAATTCTTCTTTTACTTTTATTTTTCCTTTTTATCACCTAACTATAAACTAACCAAAGTGCAGATTTCCAGACCACACGGCCTTACACACGGCCGTGGCCGTGGCTGTGTGGCCACTACAGGAAGGTACAAGGGCGGGAGCAACCACCAGATCCATAATTTTTATTTAACTCCCTTCTTTCTTTTTCTTTTCCAGTTATTTTTCTTTTTTCATTTTCCATTATTTACTTTTATTTTTTATTTTTATTTTTATTTTTATTTCTTTTAATTTTATTTTATTTTATTTATTATTTTCTTCTTATTATTCATTCCATTTAGATTTAGCTTAGGATACAATAAAATTAGGATGGCTGCTTCGAGGACTCAAACAGTTCGAGACGCTTCCCCATGTTCACCTCCAATCCTATCCGGTTTCTTTTCATTGGCTTCATCCAAAATTCAGGAAGTTTCACTTCTCTCCATATCTTATGATTTTAGTATTATTGTCTATATAGCTAACTTTGTACATTGAGGGCAATGTACATCTTAAGTGTGGGGGGTGAACAACCTAAAAAGGTGCCTAACTTTTTTCATTATTCTCAAATTTTTGAAATTAGGTGCCAAACTTTTTGCATTATTCTCAAAATCTTGAATTTAGTCTTGTTTTTAAGTAAATTCCTCATATTACTAATTAGGATGAAATTTCTAATGATTTATGATTTTTATTGATATGTTTTAGATTAAGTCATTGATAATTGTGCATTGATAGTTAAATTCTAAGAATACTAGAGAATCAAGCATGATAAGTCTATTTTTCAGAAATTAAAAATTTTCTAGGTTGTCAAACTGAGTTTAAATATTACTTTGAAGTTTGAAATTTGCAAGGTTGATGTCAAAATACCCATAATTTTTGTGAGATTTTGAGCCTTATAGAGCATATATTCTTTTTCATGCTCACTTTATTGATTATGAGTATGTCAACACTGATTTGTTATTCTAGAACTTGCCTCGTTTATACATATCGAGACCACACCTATGATTTGATATACAGAGATGATTAAGGCACCTAGGTTTTAACCCACTAACTCCATAAAAGCCTACCTTCACAATTAACCCCTAGTGAACCCCTTTTAATCCTAATAACCCTTTTTATTGACATAACCGCTAATATTAACCCAAAACCCTTTGTTTTTGTTATCACCATTCCTTTTGACGACCCTTATATCGAGATTTGATTTGATTAATAGCCTAACTATGTTTTTATTTAAGTAATTTATCCTTTGTTATATATTACTTGATTTGTTCTTAAAAAAAAATCAATCGAAGTATAGTCATTTTTGTGATTAAGTGAGCTTATACGTGTGAATTCCAAATATTGAAGAAGAAGCTCACATTATTAGTATTATTAGCTTTCGGTTGATGTAATTACTTTTATTCAGTTTATTATTCTAGTTAGGTATTTTATCAATTCAGTCTCGATTCTAACCCTCTAATTCAGCCTTATTCCACACCTTAACCCTAGCCCCATTGCAACCCTAACAAAGACCTTTTGATTTGTGTTTCATCTCATATTTCAGTGGTAGAGATTTGATTTTCATGCAAGCCTATGGGATTAACTCTTCATGTTTGACTTTTTAGTGCCTACATTTTGAACCTTAAACACTTTGAGTGATTTGAGTGAATCTTTAGTGAGGATGTCAATCCTTGAAAATTTCGAATCAGAGGTAATTATTTAGATGAAGGGAAACACCTATGTTTTGTGATACAAAATATAAGACTTATAGTGTTTGAATTTTTAGGACACTTTGAGTTGAATTATCCATGTATAAATTATCCTTGAATTAAGATGAGACACTATCAATGACTATTATGAATTATAGGAAGTTCGTTTTAATTGTAAGTTGAGAATTTTGCTTGAGGACAAGAAAAAGCTTAAGTGTGGGGGTATTTGATAAACCGAAATAGTAACATATTTTAA
This sequence comes from Gossypium sturtianum, assembly GCA_025698515.1. Lineage (NCBI taxonomy): Eukaryota > Viridiplantae > Streptophyta > Magnoliopsida > Malvales > Malvaceae > Gossypium > Gossypium sturtianum. Next base: position 30,130,231 of record CM046943.1, on the reverse strand, counting down.
TCCCACATTTAGTATGCTTTTGGATGAATTATCCCTTGGTTTATGTAAAAAGGTGCTCTTAATCCTTTCTTTTCATGTCTTATACTCAGGAAAGCACCCAAGGATAAAAAGAACGAGAAACGGGCTTAAAACGGGACAAATGGGCCAAAGAGGAAATTGACAGGGCCTGGACTTGGACCCACACGGTCGTGTCTCATTAAAGAAATCCGAACACGGCCTGGCCACGATTTACACGGGCGTGCGCCATGGTCGTGCCTCTGCCGTGGAGAAGAGCAATTTCATTCGGGAAAGGATACTTAGGGAGAAAGAAACGTATTTCAAAAGCCTATAAATACACCCTAAGTATGACCTAAGAAGGGGAGCCCAAAGCCATCGTCTAGGGGCGGTCAGCTAGGCCAAGGAGCCGAGCCAAAAAGTCAGATTTGTGGGGATTCACTCAGGGATAGCCAGTTGATCCATCTCAAGAAGCCGGAATTATACTCAAGACGGAGGATCTCTCCTTCAATTAATTCACGGGGTTTTAGGGATTTTTTATGTTTTGTTTTATCTTTTCTCTTGAGATGTTTTCCTTTGTTGTTATGAACTAAACCCTTCGGATACTCGAAGGGGATGAAACCTATGATGAATCTTGTTATTGTTTTCTAAATTATATGATAAATACTTAGTTTGTTCTTAATTATGTGAGCTTAATCCAAATTTAATGTGCTTAGGTGGAGGAGGAATAGACCCTGCCTAAGAGTAGATCCAACATAATTAATTGGAGTTGATCGCACGCCTAGAGATAGGGTGACTAGATTTTACCGGATTAGGGTGAAACCTAATATGGGAATCCATAGATCGATTTACTGCTATTCTAGGGGGTTATTATAAGAGAATGAGAGTTCCACTAATTAACCTAGGGTTAGACGTTATTCGCCTCGAGAGAGGGTTTAATATACGTTAGGGAGTCCTACGGATCAAACTAAGTGAATAAATCATATGGTTCAGTGATAGATAACAAGTGAAGTCTAGGTGGATTCTTCCTGAGGGTATCGTCTAGATCAACTGAGTTTTTCTGAAAGGTATCTCCCCAATTTTAGTCTTTTTTCGTATTTGTGTCCTTAGCTTAGTAGTTCGTTAATTTTAGATTAAAAGCAACTTCACGTATTTTAGGTTAAATAATAAAAAGAAAGTTAGTATTAGTACTTTTAGTTCCTTTGGGTTCGATAATCCGGTCTTGCCTAAGCTATACTAATTGTTCGATAGGTACACTTGCCTTTAATCGTTGTCGAGTTAGTTTCGAGTTCGATCGTTCTTTTATAAATTTTAAAGCTCTGATTCACAGCGATCACTTAGTGTAACAGCCCGGTTTATACCCTAGTCAGAATAGTGGTTTTGGGACCACAAATTCGAGTCAAAAAAATGTTTTAATATTATTTTCCGTGCTTAAAGTACGTGAATTGACATGTGTGAAATTTTCGTGATTTAATTTAATCATTTGAGTGCCCAATTTGTTGAAAGGACTAAATTGCATAAAAGATAAAAGTGACATTTTATATGTTTAATGTGTTGAATTGCTTTGGCTTTTGAATAAGATGGCCTTAAATGGCAATTATGCCATAAGAATTATGAGTGGACATTAATGGCCTTTGTTGACATGTTTTATATGTTTAATTTTAATGGACAAAATGGTAATTATGTTAATAAGATTAATATAATAAAACAAATTGATTAAAATGATGTTCATCTTTGTTGTTTCCACCGAAAATCAAAAAGAAAATAAGGGTTTGAGTTTTCAAACATTCGATCATGGTCTAAGCATCAATCGGGTATGTGTTTTTGATCCGTTTTTGATAATTTCTATGTTTTTGTGATTGTTGTTAAGTATACTAGCAAGCCCATGTCTTAATTTTAGAATTTGATGATAATTTTGAGTTATGCCATTGATGATTTTGTGAGTTTAATGATGTTAATTGATGAATTATTAAAGCTTGGTGTGAGATTAATATGTTTTGTATTTGAATTTTTGATGAATTTGAGTATATTCGGTTAAATTGTGAAAATGAGATATTGAGGGGCTAAAATGTGTAATAAATCAAAAATATGGGCTGCTAGGGACCTATAGAGAATTCGACTAAGCATGGGTTATATTGAATTATGTGTATTTTGTGACTTTATGAAATAGGGACTAAAATGTCAAAATGTGAAAATGTGAGGGCTAATTTGTAAAATGCTCTAAATATGTGTATTTGCATTGAATTGAATGATTTTGTGAATAAAAGAGTTAAATTTGAATGTGTATAGATCAAGAACCAAAGAAAACTGAATTAGATCGGGGGAAATCGAAAGTAGTTGAATAGCCGTTCGTTTCCGTTCTTTCCCGTACGAGGTAAGTTGATATACAAATAAATGTGTTTAAATTGAATTATTAATACTTTTATGTGAATGAATTATGATATATGGCTAGTTGAGCTGAATATGTGAAATCTGGAAAAGTTTCGATAATGAGACGATGTCCCAGAAGTCCCGTACGAACCTTAGGAAGTAATTAGGATACGTATGTCACGACATAGGATTCCGATATGAGTTATCATGTAAGACCACGTTTGGGACTTTGGCATCGATATTTAATTACATGTAAGACCACGTCTGGGACGTTGGCATTGTACGAGCTTTTCGAGTTATCCGAGTATCCTTATTGGTTCCGAACGGTTCAATGGGCATTCCGAGAAATGAATGAGTATACGAATGTGTATCTGTAACACCCCATACCCGAGTCCGAGGCTTAGATCGGATACAAGATATTACTATGCTTTAACTACTTAATCATACACTTACGGGCTGTAAAATTTCATTTCAAATTAAAAACTTCTCTTTCTTAGTCAAGACATTTGTATCGTGGGCCTACTAGGCCTTAAGCTTGCGTTTGGAAACTTTTACGAGTAAAAAGAAACTTTTCTTTGAAACAAGGGCCACACGCCCATATAGAATGAGACACGCCCGTGTGTAGACACACACGCCCATGTTCAACAACTGTGCTTAAAAACCCAAGCCTTCTGCCAAATGCCCCACGGTTAAGGCACACGCCCATACGGTTTGGGACACGCCCGTGCACCCCTTTACACGCCTATGTCTTCTGACCGTGGTCGACACTGACTAATTACACGGCCTTGACACGCCCGTGGACTTAGACCGTGTACTATACCTTGATATAATGAATTATTACACACGGCCGGGGCACACGCCCATGTGCCGGCCGTACGTATCACACGGCCTGAACAAATGGTCGTGGGATCAGCCCGTGTTCTATTCTAACTTAAGGCACTAAGGTGCAGGATGTACACGGCCTAGACACACGCCCGTGTGTCTATCCGTGTGGGAACTTAGATGCTATCTACCAAGCCTTTTTCCACCCACATTTGCATACATTCATACCTCATCGCATAACTACACCTAGTATCAACATTACTCTTGAACTATAGACATTTGATTATAAAAGAAATAAGATCTTTATCCCATACACAAGGGAGGACTAATTTCCCTATTATTACAAACAACTTAGGCCATCATCTATGGCTATACACAATGGTCCCATAACTCATTTAGGCCAACACATATGGCTACAATAATTAGACCTCATCGACTTCAAGTACTAGCCCTATACATGCCATGTCTTCTAAGGACTTGATACCTTATACCAAGGGTCTGCTCGATAGTGTGAAAACATCTCCGGCAGCCTCCAACTCGAGCTAGTTAATATAACCTATAAGAGATGAAAAGAAGGTAAAGGAGTAAGCAATAATGCTTGGTAAGTTCATCTGTATAATTTGACAAATATTGATATTCACTGAATATACATAACCCCAAGGCAATATGTTGAATTTTTCTCATCAACTCATAGTTACTTACTCAACCATTCTTGAAACTTACTCATTCAATCTCTTACCACCTTCTTACCATATCACAAGCCAATTCGTTCATTAAATTAGCATATGTTCCTGCACTGATCGTCACAAGATCATATATAACAACACATCAAGAATTTTCAATAAGCCGCTCATGCTACTAATATCTCGGTGGTTTCGCACTTAGCCCACCATTAAATCTCTAATAGAGAGGTATCGCATATAACCCACCAATCATTTATAAGCGATGGTATCACACATAGCCCATCGATCAACAATTAATAAGGTGATATCGCACATAGCTTATCGTTATTTACATTCATGGATAATAATTCACAAGTATAACTCTATTTCAAATGTTCATTCAAGAACATCCTCACATGTTTCCATTTTTACTTAACTTTCTACGATATTCGTTCTCATTCACACCGTGCATCAAATACACATACCCCACTAGGGGTTCGTCATTTATTGAATTCATCTCAATTCAATTCTACACATACTTGTGCTACTTATCGTACAACCACATACATTCACATATACAATGAATCATTCGAATTGTTAAATATCTCTCTTGAGTCTCATGCACATAGTTCTCGTTGTCACTCTACCCCAATTGGGTTTTACATACACTAACATATCGATGCCATGTCCCTAAAATGGTCTTATACGAATTGTTACACCGAGGCCATATCCCAATATGGTCTTACTCGAGCCTTTACCCATCGTCCTATCGTTTTATACACCTTTCCCATTACTCTAAATTCAATTCCATTGACGTCTCATCAAGAGACATTTCAAACATTCATATAGTAATATACATTCCATACAACATTGAAATACTAAATAAGCTCATACGAAATTTCAACATTTGCACATGAACTTACCTCGATGTCAAAAGAGCCGAAAAGGACTTTTTGCCCACATTTCTCTTTTCATCCGTTCTAGGTCCGAAACTCATTTTCTTTGATCTAAAACAATGAAATTTACTCATTTAATCACTTAATGATCGTTTTACAACATAATCTCTACTTAGGCAAAAATGACCATTTTGCCCCTATACTTTGGCAAAATTACGATTTTGCCCCTAGGCTCGTAAATAAATTTTCATCATATTTTCTTGTTAAACAAGCCTAGCTGAACATTAAATCCTCTTACAACTATTCTCAATTCCATCAATTTCATGCCTTAATGAACAACTTATAACTTTTGCATTTTAGTCCCAAATAGGTGTTTTCTTGACAACACCTTTCACAAAAGTTGTTTCTCATCATCCTATCATTCATTTTCTTTCATGAAACTCATCAAACAACATAAAATCTCTCATGGAAAGTCCCTATACTTTCAACCATATTGCAAACTAGTCCCCTCTTTAGAAAGCTTAAGCTTTGGGGACTCCAAAAGTACAATTTTTATCAAGAAAGATCATCAAAATCACTTACTTGTGAGGAGAAATGCTTGCTGAAATTTTAAGCTTCCAAACCCCTTTCATGGCTGATATTTTCGGTTGGAGAAGAAAGAGAAATAAAAGGATGATAACTTTTTTCCAACTAATATCACCAACTAAACATCATAATAAATGCACTTGTCCCCTATGCATTACTATGGCCGGTCAACACATTTAACAAGGCCAAATTGCACATTTGGGACCTCCAATTAATATTCTATGACTATTTGGCACCTCTAGCAATTAAAATAGAACTTTCGCACATTATGCGATTTAGTCCTTTTTCACAATTTAGCTAGAATTCGCTAAAATTAAGGCACCAAAATTTCCATGCATCCTCATAAACATGTTGTAACTCATAACATAACATGAAAATAATTTTCTCTAACCTCAAATTAGTGATTCCGAGATCACTGTTCTGACTAGCCCCTAAATCGGGCTGTTACAATTCTCCCCCCTTAGGGATTTTCGTCCCCGAAAATCTTATCAGGAGGGTTAGTTACAAACATTCTTAAAATGTTTCCATCTAATTTTCAAAATTGCAAATCCACTTATCCTCAAATTCCTCTTGCCGATAACTCTTAAGCTGTGATACATGAGATCGAAACGTAACTTGAGACCTAGGTTATTCTTCCTCTGGGGCTTATACTATATCCAGAAATCCACTAATTTGGAACTCCGTACGTGCCCAAATGATTGTTCGGATCTTCACTGATTGATTCACTACAATTTGAATGACATCCCCTTCTTAGGGAATCTTGTCGAACTGAATTTAAAATCTATAAGGTTTTACCTCACTTTCTCATTAAAGCATTTACCGACTGTAATAGTCTTGACTTATACGCTTTGAAAACTCAACTTTTAGTGGTCAACTATTTCTGACCATAATCTCAATCATATCGTGAAATGTACTCTATCGTCAAAACATTTATGCACATAACTGCATTTCCTTATTTTTGCATTAGTAGATATGCTACTACTAAATCTCATACCAAAACTCTTGTATAAGTTCTGAATTCATCATCATTCACTTCTTATCTCGAGGAAGCACCAACAACATAAACCTTATCCAACATGGATAAATTTCATTCAGACATCTGTACTATGTCTACTATCTGAGTAGTATCACAATAACTATACTCACCATTGTAATAGCTCAAGCCGTTTCACTATTTCATTTTCAAAATCTTCTGTAGCATATGATTCTCTTTCATCATAAAAAAAAATTCAAAAAATTCACATCGATGATCCCATGGATCAATACATAATATCTAACTCATAACATTGCAGGACACAAAAGTGATCGTCTCTGGATCACCAACTGTCAACTCTCTTTCTCGATTCGATCGATCTCAAGATTTAGAACTTTCAAATAAATAGTTCTTTCAATAGCTTTCAACTCAACCATCACAGTTTGAACATTTCGATGAGCATATCTTTATATCATGCTCCCTACTCACGTACACACAGAATTTTATTCTCTTTACTGATTCATGCGTGAATATACATAGAACTTGAATCATATCTCAATACATTAATCTACTCTTTTCTCCATACTGAGAACATATTTTGAGCACACACCCATCTGAGTTTCTCTTGCTATGCTAATCTAAAACCCTTGTTGTCTTCATATCTCACGATAGCAGGGTCATCTTGGTCAAATTCATTAACTCTTTTCGGCTTACCCGAAAACCCATCACACAACGTGAACTTGCGATTTCACCTTTTATACACGAATCATCACCAACTCTCTCCTCAAAGTACCCAATTAAGGTTACGAGAAGATAAAGGAATGTCGATTTCAATTAACCAAATTGACAACCATTTTGTCTGATTTTTACCATCAGCTAACATTCTCACACAATCATAATTTATGAAAAGAACAACTACATCAGCCTTGAAAGGTAACAGTCATTTATACGCAATACTCAAGGGGATTATTAGTATAATCCATCCATGGCATCAACTAACCATGCACAAACTACAGGCTTTAAGCCAACTTATTTAGCACATACCATGCCACACATCATACTCATTTCTTCTTGACTCGTTCACGAGTGTCTACACTTACTCATTCACATGGCTTTAGTACAATTTCCATTTCTACCTCTAGACTCATCTATGTGTCCCATTAATCACTAGGGATAATCAAAGACGCATATTCATCGTCATTCATGTAGGTACAAGGCCATTGCCACATCCACGAGGTGGTCTTATATGGAGTCTCCTCTGGGTGCCAATGCCATATCCTAGATAAGGTCTTATATGGACTTCCATATCGAATACCGTTACCATATTCTGAATATGGTCTTATACGGGATCTCAACTCGGTGCCGAGGCCATGTCCCGGTCATGGTCTTATACGGGACCTTATCTCTTTCATATATCAATGATAACCCTTTTTTATTATAGTCTCCAAGGACTTCAACCTCATTTTCAAAAATAATTACTCTATATAGTAGAGTATCATGTATCAATGTGATACAAAGCATTCTCAATTATACTAACATAATTATTGCATTAATCGAATGCAAACTTACTCAATTTAACTCTCTTAACATCTCATCATAATTCAACAGTGGTAAGGAGAGTGAGGTCACAGAGCCCCTTAACTTGGCTCTCGTGACTACATACATATGACTTAATATTCATCATAGTCATATAACTCATCTCGAGTGGGTTTTCACATTTATCACTCTACAATTGTTTCTATCCCTTATACTTTTGAACTGTAACTTTTAATAATTCAAGTTCCACATTAATATCTGCTCGAGTACTCAACATTTAACCCTACTTTCTCTTACAATCACTTATCAATTAATGAATGTTGTACGGGTTTGAGTACGTCATCTACGATTGCCATAGTCCAAACTATGGTCTTACTCAGATATTACAACGAGCATAGTCTAGCTACTTCTTTATATGTCATCATGATGCCATAGCCTCGCTATGGTCTTACATGAAATCTCATACCAATACCAATGCCATATCCCTGATACGGTCTAACATGGAACACACGTCAATGACGATGCCATATCCCAGATATGGTCTTACACCAGCTCTTGTCTTAATGCCGATGCCATGTTCCAAACATGGTCTTACACTGACCCTCATAATACGGTCAATGCCATGTTCCAAACATGGTCTTACACTGACCTTCTCATTGCCATGGTCCAACCATGGTCTTATTCATCTTTTCATCGTTGAACGACCGTACTCGTATCCTACATTCTACTTAGTCAACTTTTCAGTTTTTACATCCACACCATAATATGCGTGGCTTCATAACAGAGTCATAAAATAAAACATCATGCATTCTCTACTTTAACAGTCACATGTGAGATTTAACCATGTGAACATATTTATCATAAACAATGGCATCCCAAATCTCAATTGCTTACTTACTCTTACTGCTTCTCACATACATCATAGTACTTACTAGTCTCATGTTTATAAGGTAAACAAGGTACCTGTAACACTTGATCACATAGATCAGTATACTTTACTATAACAAGCATAATCTCAACATCATCATTCATAACATGAATTATACTTGTTAGTCAACCTTCACTAGCATGACATAATATCAACTTTACTACTAACTTTCTTGCTATCCCATTTAAACTTTACTTGTGTGCCCAACGAATTTCCATGAATAACCGAGGATACTGAATCTCATCTCACATGCTTGATGCCAAAGCCATATTCTAGATAAGGTCTTACATGGAATCTCTCTTCTTGGTTTCGAGGCTATGTCTTGACATGGGCTTATATGAAGTCTTTCTCGTTCTCACCAATGCCATGCCTTGGCTTGGACTTACATGATAACTTGTTCAATGCCAAGCTTGCCTTGGGCTTACATGATAACTTGTTCAATGCCAAGCTTGCCTTGGACTTACATGATAACTTGTTCAATGCCAAGCTTTCCTTGGACTTACATGATAACTTGTTCAATGCCAAGCTTGCCTTGGGCTTACATGATAACTTGTTCAATACCAAGCTTGCCTTGGACTTACATGATAACTTGTTCAATGCTAAGCTTGCCTCGGACTTACATGATAACTTGTTTGCTTGCCAATGCCATGCCTCGGCTTGGTCTTATATAGACTTTCTTATTTCATGTGGTAGATCAAGTATCCTAAGTTATTCAACTTCAATCGGGGCTTTCTCATGCTTGATCTCATTAATTTCTTTGTTTAACATAACATTAAACATTTTTCATAATAACATTGTACATTATACTAATCAATTCAATGATATAAATCATAAAGCTTAGAAATCATACAAACTTACTGAAATTAGCTCGGTTGGGAATCATCACTGTCTTAACAAAACAGTTTTGTTAGAGTTGGGAGACATCACACTATCACGATCCACATACGGCATGTATAGCTAGACTCTTACTCACACTAGGTTAGTCCTAGAACTGACTAAACCATAGCTCTGATACCACTAAATGTAACACCCCATACCCGAGTCCGAGGCTTAGATCGGATACAAGATATTACTATGCTTTAACTACTTAATCATACACTTACGGGCTGTAAAATTTCGTTTCAAATTAAAAACTTCTCTTTCTTAGTCAAGACATTCGTATCGTGGGCCTACGAGGCCTTAAGCTTGCATTTGGAAACTTTTACGAGTAAAAAGAAACTTTTCTTTGAAACAGGGGCCACACGCCCGTGTAGAATGAGACACGCCCGTGTGTAGACAGACATGCCCATGTTCAACAACTGTGCTTAAAAACCCAAGCCTTCTGCCAAATGCCCCACGGTTAAGGCACACGCCCATGCGGTTTGGGACACGCCCGTGCACCCCTTTACACGCCCATGTCTTCCAACCGTGGTCGACACTGACTAATTACACACGGCCTTGACACGCCCATAGACTTAAACCGTGTACTATACCTTGATATACTGACTTATTACATACGGCCGGGGCACATGCCCATGTGTCGGCCATGCGTATCACACAGCTTAAACAAACGGCCGTGTGATCAGCCCGTGTTCTATTCTAACTTAAGGCACTAAGGTGCAGGATGTACACGGCCTAGACACACGCCCGTGTGTCTATTCGTGTGGGCACTTAGATGCTATCTACCAAGCCTTTTTCCACCCATATTTGCATACATTCATACCTCATCGCATAACTACACCTAGTATCAACATTACTCTTGAACTATAGACATTTGCTTATAAAAGAAACAAGATCTTTATCCCATACACAAGGGAGGACTAATTTCCCTATTATTACAAACAACTTAGGTCATCATCTATGGCTATACACAATGGTCCCATAACTCATTTAGGCCAACACATATGGCTGCACTAATTAGACCTCATCGACTTCAAGTACTAGCCCTATTCATGCCATGACTTCTAAGGACTTGATACCTTATACCAAGGGTCTGCTCGATAGTGTGAAAACATCTCCGGCGGCCTCCAACCCGAGCTAGTTAAAATAACCTATAAGAGATGAAAAAAAGGTAAAGGAGTAAGCAATAATGCTTAGTAAGTTCATCTGTATAATTTGACAAATATTGATATTCACTGAATATACATAACCCTAAGTCAATATGTTGAATTTTTCTCATCAACTCATAGTTACTTACTCAACCATTCTTGAAACTTACTCATTCAATCTCTTACGACCTTCTTACCATATCACAAGCCAATTCATTCGTTTAATTAGCATACGTTCCTGCATTGATCGTCACAAGATCATATATAACAACACATCAAGCATTTTCAATAAGCCGCTCATGCTACTAATATCTCGGTGGTTTCGCACTTAGCCCACCATTAAATCTCTAATAGAGAGGTATCGCATATAACCCACCAATCATTTATAAGTGATGGTATCACACATAGCCCATCGATCAACAATCAATAAGGTGATATCACACATAGCTTACCGTTATCTACATTCATGGATAATAATTCACAAGTATAACTCTATTTCAAATGTTCATTCAAGAACATCCTCACATGTTTCCATTTTTACTTAACTTTCTACAATATTCGTTCTCATTCACACCGTGCATCAAATACACATACCCCACTATGGGTTCGCCATTTATTGAATTCATCTCAATTCAATTCTACACATACTTGTGCTACTCATGGTACAACCACATACATTCACATATACAATGAATCATTCGAATTGTTAAATAACTCTCTTGAGTCTCATGCACATAGTTCTCGTTGTCACTCTACCCCAATTGGGTTTTACATACACTAACATATCGATGCCATGTCCCTGACATGGTCTTATACGAATTCTTACACCAAGGCCATATCCCAATATGGTCTTACTCGAGCCTTTACCCATCGTCCTATCGTTTTATACACCTTTCCCATTACTCTAAATTCAATTCCATTGACGTCTCATCAAGAGACATTTCAAACATTCATATAGTAATATACATTCCATACAACATTGAAATACTAAATAAGCTCATACATAATTTCAACATTTGCACATGAACTTACCTCGATGTCGAAAGAGCCGAAAAGGACTTTTTGCCGACATTTCTCTTTTCATCCGTTCTAGGTCCGAAACTCATTTTCTTTGATTTAAAAAATGAAATTTATTCATTTAATCACTTAATGATCGTTTTACAACATAATCTCTACTTAGGCAAAAATGACCATTTTGCCCTTATACTTTGGCAAAATTATAATTTTTCCCCTAGGCTCGAAAATAAATTTTCATCATATTTTCTTGTTAAACAAGCCTAGCTGAACATTAAATCCTCTTACAACTATTCTCAATTCCATCAATTTCATGCCTTAATGAACAACTTACAACTTTTGCATTTTAGTCCCAAATAGGTGTTTTCATGACAACACCTTTCACAAAAGTTGTTTCTCATCATCCTATCACTCATTTTCTTTCATGAAACTCATCAAACAACATAAAATCTCTCATGGAAAGTCCCTATACTTTCAACCATATTGCAAACTAGTCCCCTCTTTAGAAAGCTTAAGCTTTGGGGACTCCAAAAGTACAATTTTTATCAAGAAAGATCATCAAAATCACTTACTTGTGAGGAGAAATGCTTGCTGAAATTTTAAGCTTCTAAACCCCTCTCATGGCTAATATTTTCGGTTGGAGAAGAAAGAGAAATAAAAAGATGATACCTTTTACTTATATCATCTTATTTTATTTCTTTTTCCAACTAATATCACCAACTAAACATCATAATAAATGCACTTGTCCCCTATGTATTACTATGGATAGTCAACGCATTTAACAAGGCCAAATTGCACATTTGGGACCTCCAATTAATATTCTATGACTATTTGGCACCTCTAGCAATTAAAATAGAACTTTCGCACTTTATGCGATTTAGTCCTTTTTCACAATTTAGCTAGAATTCGCTAAAATTAAGGCACCAAAATTTCCATGCATCCTCATAAACATGTTTTAACTCATAACATAACATGAAAATAATTTTCTCTAACCTTGAATTAGTGATTCCGAGATCACTGTTCCGACTAGCCCCTAAATCGGGCTGTTACAGTATCCGAATTCCGGTACGTACATATGTATATGAAATTTGGCAATGAAAGGTATGTATGAATATGAACATTTGATATGTGAGCTACATGAAATTGTGATATGTTTATAAGCAAGTGATTATGAAAAAAGAAGTTAGATGAGAAGTAAGAATTTGCTATTGTGTTATGCCATAGTTCATATGAATGAAATAGTTGTAATTGTTTATATGATAAGTTTATTTGTATATGGATTACTAAGCTTTTGAAAGCTTACTTTGTGTGTGTTTGCATTGTTTTATAGATTATCAAAGCTACTGGAAGCTCGAGGATCGTCGAGGATCATCACCACACTATCGAACTATATTTTGGTACCTTTTGAAAATGTACATATTGAAATATGGCATGTATAAGCTAGAAATGTTAAGATATATTTTGGGTCATGTATATATAGCCATGTAATATGGCTTTATAATTAATGTGAATATAGGTGAATTTTAGTCCATGCTATGTGATGCAAAAGTTGGTATGTTTTGATGTGCTCTTGAATGGTCAATTTGGTTGCCTTTGGGTCATGGATTGATGCTTGTTGGATGCTTATAGGTATGACTCAAAATGAGTGGCAATTTGGCCTTGCAAATGGCCTATAATTGACTACACGGTTGAGCACACAGGCATGTGTCTTGACAGTGTCCTTCACTGCCCCAATTTGAAACAAGTCAGACTTGCACACGGGCCAGACACACGGGCGTGTGATAGGCCGTGTGTTTCAAGTCAGTTTATCACATGGCCATGAAGCACGGGCTTGTTCCAGACCGTGTGACCCAAGTAAGAGTTGTACACGGGCTGAGACATGGTCCAAGGCACGGCCGTGTGAGGCACACGGCCTAGCCACATGGGCGTGTGCCTTGTTTTAAAAGAAAAATTTTCTGAGTTCAGCAAAGTTTCCATATGAGATTGGTTTGGTCCCGACCCCTTCCCAATGTATGTTTAAGGTCTTGTAAACCTTCTAAAGGGACTCTATGTGTATACATTTCGCTATGGAAGGTTTGTGATTATTTGATGTTTGTGAAATGTTGGTGATATGATCCGATATGTCCGGTAATGCCTCTTAACCCTAGTCCGGCGACGGATACGGGTTAGGGGTTTTACACTTAGAATAAGGATTAAATTACATGAATTTCATTTTCCAAGCCTAGGGATGAAATCGTTATTAATTAAAAGTATAGGGGCAAAAGGGTAATTTTGCCAAAGATGAGTATTGGATTGAATTGAGTATGAATTGTATTAAATTGATGTTAAATTCATTCATATAGATTCGGATAGACCGAAGACGGAGTTAGAAATTGGATTAGTAGATTTTGAGTACACAAACACTTGTCGAGGTAAGTTCGTGTAACTAAATTGTATGTTTATAAGTTTGAACTGAATGTTGTGTATGTGAATTGTGTAATTGCCTTATATGAAATTAATTACATATTCGACAATGATCGACAAGTATTAAGTCCCGTTTGAATAAATGAAATTTGATGGATATAGGGTTCCCGAATTGGTTCTTGTCTTGCATGTGTTACGGACACACCACAACTCGAAAAAGCGTCCCGTTATTAGCTCTCATAAGCTTCCCTTTATATGGTTCTTACGAGCTTCCCGTAAATAGCTCTTTAGAGCATCCCGATTGGTTGTGATCCTGCACGTGTTGTGGACACACCACAGCTCTTATGAGTGTTTCGATATATGGCTCTTCAAAGCTTCCTGATTAAAGGCTCTTTCATGAGCCTCCCGATTAATGGCTCTCCAGAGCTTCTCGATATTGGCTCACTTGAACTTCTCGATATTGGCTCGTATGAGCTTCCCGTTAATGGCTCTCTGGAGCTTTCCGTTACATGGCCCACATGAGCTTCCTGTTATATGGCTCGAAAGAGCGTCCCGTTTATATTCTTGTATGAGCATTACCGGATATGAATTGATGGACTACAGATTTGTGCACTTTGTGTGTACTACCCGTGTATCCATCGATATTTTAAATGATTCAACGGGTAAAATCCTGACATGAGAATATATATGAATTCGAAATGAATCATTATCCGTATATACTCGAAATACATGGAAATTTGATATTTGATGAGCTCATACATGTTTCTTGATATTCATGAGAAATAGATGACTAACATGTTTGATGAAGTTATGTGTTTAGGCTACTAGCCAATTTGCTTTGGATGTATTTTTGTATGCTTACCTTACAGGTAAATGAATGGTAAGTTAATTTTCCGTTATACGAACTTACTAAGCATTAAATGCTTACTTTGTTTTATAGTACTTCGGAAGCTCGTTGGGTTGGAAGCTTGGCGGAGATATCTCACACTATCCATCAATTTAGTTCGGTATATGTAACAAACTAAATTTTGGGTTATAATGGCATGTATAGGCTAAATTTGGCCGATGATGGTATGCATGTTTTTGGTTGTGACTAGCCATTGGAATGGCTTGTGTTGGACATATTTTGATAAATATATATGGGTGGTCTTATCATGCTTGATATATGTTTGGTGTGGTTGGATGATGGATAGCATATAGGCATGTTGATGAATGAGTTGAGATGGTATTTTAGGTATAAGTAAGCAAATATGTGTTTTGATCATCATGGTAAATTTGAATGCTAAGATATATGTGATAATGTGACTTGTTTAAAACTTGGTTTTGGATTGATTTGAAAGTCTTGTATTGGCTTGTGAATGTGTTAAAGTGTTTATGTAGGTGGATGATAGGTGTGTCACAGTCTTAAAATTTATAATGACAATGATCGAGCCTAAAAACTAACTATGACAACAATTGAGGCAAGTGTACCTATCGAGCAGTAGTATAGCTTAGTGGCAAGACCGGATTGTCGAACCCAAAGGAACCGAAAGTACTAATACTAACTTTCTTTTTATTATTTAGCCTTAAAATTGAAGTGAATCGGTTTAATGTAGAAAATTAATTAACTACTAAGCTAAAGACGATGAGACAAAAACAATGAAATTAGGGAAATACTTGTGGGAAAAACTAATTGATTAAAAGAATACCCAAGGAAGAATCCACCTAGACTTCACTTGTTATCTAACTCTGAACCAGATGATTTATTCATTTGACTTGATCCGTAAGATTCCCTAATGTATATTCAACCCTTTCTCGAAGCGAATAATGTCAAACCCTAGGTTGATTAATTGAAATCTCTTTCTAATTAAAACCCCTAGAATTGCATTAACTCGATCTATAGAATCCCATATTAGGTTTCACCCTAATCCGGCAAAATCTCGTCACCCTATCTTTAGGCGTGCGATCAACTCTGCTTAATTATGCTAGATCTACTCTTAGGCAGGGACTTTTGCTCCTCCACCTAAGCACATCAAACTTGAATTAATATCCGGAAATATCAACACAAGAATTAAGAACACATAATTAAGAACAAATCAAATATTTATCATATAGTTCAAATAAACGATAACAAGATTCATCTTAGGTTTCATCCCCTCGTGTATTTGAGGGTTTAGTTCATAATGATAATAGAATACATCTCAAAAGAAAAGATAAAACAAAACATAAGAAAAACTCTAAAACCCCCTGAAAGAATTGAAGAGAGATCCTCCATCTTGAGTATAACTCCGGCTTCTTGAGATGAATCAACTGGCTTTCTTCAAGTAATTTCCACAATTCTGATCTTTCTGGCTCGGCTCCTTGGCCTAGCTAGATGCCTCGATAGAAGGCTTTTATCGACCTCCCCCTTAAGTTGCCTCCTAGGGTGTTTATATAGGCTTTGAGATGCCTTACTTGGCCCCTAAGTATCCTAATCCAAGTAGAATTCCTACTAGGGTGTTTAAATAGGCTTTGGAATGTGTTTCTTTGCCTCCAAGTATCTTATTCCGAGTGAAATTCATCTTTTTCACGGCAGGGACACGCCCGTGGCACACGCCCGTGTGAATCGTGGTCAGGCCGTGTTCGAGTCTATCAATGAGGCACGAGCGTGTGGTCTTGGGCCCAGGCCATGTCGATTTCGTGATCTGGCCCATTTTGCTCGTTTTAAGCTCATTTTTCGTTCTTTTCATCCTCCTATGCTTTCCTGAATATAAAACATGAAAACAAAAGATTAAGAGCACCAAATTACATAATTTAAGGGATAAATCATCCAAAAGCATACTAAACGTGGGCTTAAAATATGTTACTCTTACGGTTTGTCAAATACCCCTACACTTAAGCTTTTGCTTGTCCTCAAGCAAAATTCTCAACTCATAATTAAAACAAACTTCCTCAATTCATGATATTCATCAATAATGTTTCATCATAATTGAAAGATAATTCATATATGGATAATTCAACTCAAAGAGTCCTAAAGATTCAAACAATCTAAGTCATACATTTTTGTAGCACAAAACATAGGTGTTTCCCCTCATCTAAATAATTACCTCTGATTCAGAATCGACAAGGATTGACATCCTCACTAAAGATTCACTCAAATCACTCGAAGTGTTTAAGGTTCAGGAAAAAGCACTCATAAGTCGAACATGAGAAGTTAATCCCATAGGCTTGCATGAAAATCAAATCTCCACCACTGAAATATGAGATGATACACAAATCAAAAGGTCTTTAACATGGTTGTAACGGGGCTTGGGTTAAGGTATGGATAAAGCCTGAATTATAGGGTTAGAACCGAGACTGATTTGACAAATTTCCTAACCAGAAATAATGAACTGATAATAAACAATTACATCAATTGAAAACTTGTACTAATAATACTCTAATACGAGCTTCTTCTTCAGTAATTGGAATTTAAACGTATAAGCTCACTTGATCACAGAACTAATAATAAATATACTTTGATTTGAATTTATTTATTTTTTGTTTTTTTTAAGAACAAGTTAAAAATACATAATAAATGATGAATTTACTATCAAAATAAATAGGCAATCGATCAAATCAAATCTCGATATAAGGGTAGTCAAAAGGAATGGTGATAACAAAAACGAAGGGTTTTGGGTTAATATTAGCGGTTGAGTCAATAAAAAGGGTTATTAGGATTAAACGGGGTTCACTAGGGGTTAATAAAATGGATAGGCTTTTAGTGGAGTGAGTGGGTTCAAGCCTAGGTGCCTTCATCATCTCTGTATATCAAATCAAAAGTGTGGTCTCGATAAGTATAATTGATGCAAGTTCTAGAATAACAAATCAATGTTGACACACTCATAATCAATAAAGTGAGCAAGAAAAAGAATATATGCTCTATAAGGCTCAACATCTCACAAAAATTATGGCTTTTTGATTTCAACCTAGCAAATTTCAAACTTGAAAGTAATATTCAAATTCAGGTAGACAACCTCAAAAAAATTTAATTTTGAAAAATAGACTTATCCTGCTTGATTCTCTAGTATCTTAAAGTTTAAATCATCAATGCACAATTATCAATGACTTAATCCAAAACACATTAACAAAAATCATAAATCAAAGGAAATTACATTCTAATCATAATATGAGAAACTTACTTTAGAAACAAGACATAATTCAGGATTTGAGAATAATGCAAAAAATTAGGCAATTTTAAGATTCACCCCCCACACTTAAGATGTACATTGTCCTTAATGTACAAAGATAGATAATAGCAAAATAATAAAATCATAAGATAGGGAGAGAAGTGAAACTTCCTGAATTTTGGATGAATTCAATGAAAAGAAACCAGATAGGAATTGGAGGTGAACATGGGGGAGCGCCTCGAACCGTTTGAGTTTGAATCCTCGAAGCAGCCGGCATGATTTTATTGTATCCTAAGCTAAATCTAAATGGTATGAAGAATAAGAAGATAATAATAAAGAAAATAAAAATAAAAGTAAATAATGGAAAATGAAAAAAGAAAGACAATTGAAAAAGAAAAAGGAAGAGGGGGGTTTAAATAGAGATGCAACCCGTGTTTTGGGAAAAATTTTGTCCTGTTGCCACACGTCTACGGCCACGCCCTTTTTTCTACCTATGGTGCCCACACGGCTACGGCCACGGCCGTGTGCAAGACCGTGTGGGTATGGAAACCTGCACCTAAATATGAAAAGAAATAAAACTAAACTAATTAGTAGGGTTAGTGCTCGGGTTGCCTCCCGATAAGCGCTCGTTTAAAGTCTTGAGCTAGACTTACCTCTCATTCGCATTATCAGGGTGGTTTGAGGTGGTGAAAGTCCTTTCTCATGCGATCAATTCGATTTTTGATATATAGTTTAAGTCGAGTAGTGTTTACTTTAAAAGTGCTGAATTTAGGGTTAGTTACCTCGACTGTTCCATCTGGGAGGATTTTGAGTACCTGATCTCCTATCTTAAGCTGGGTTGTCCCATTGTTAAGTTTCTCGTGGAGTTGCCTCGTTTTTGCTTCACGTATTTTTAGTTTCTCTTTGAAGTGTATCTTCCACTCGTCTAGTTCATCGATATGAAGCCTTCGTTCTTCATGAATTTCTTTTTTATCGTCACGAGGTCTAGGATCTGGCATCTGCGAAAGAGCTTCAAGAAATGACAAGTTAATATGAAATTTCTTTGGAAGTTTAAAAGACTTACCGACTTGTTCCTCTGTGTGGTCTTTCTTTATCGTATTGGGGTATGGAACACGAGGTTGGTACACTATACTTACCGGGTTTATTAGATCATGGCTTACCTCAACCTTACCTTCACTTACCATAGGCTCTTGCCTAAAATTTGGTTCGTCTAACTCTTCACTATCTTGAGCTGTTATGGCTTGAATTTTCTCCTTTTCCTTAGGTAAGCTTTCTGATTGTATTTCAGAAAATAACTTAGTAAGTTGTCCAATTTGATCCTTGAGCTCATGTGTCGATGCTTCCTGTTTTTCAAGTTTTGTTTCTATATTTTGGAAACGTATTTCTGTGGCTGCTATGAATTTTGTCAACATCTCCTCAAGGTTCGACTCCTCTTCCTGTTGGTGATGTGGTTGTTGAAAATTTGGAGGAATTTCCGGTCTTTGGCTACTTTGATCATCACACGAGAAATTGGGATGGTACCTCCAACCTGCATTATAAGTGTCACTATAAAATTTATTTTGAGGTCTAAAATAGTTACCCATATAGTGGACTTGTTCGTTCTCCATGCCATATCCGTAGGGTGGGTACTCAGGATTCACCATGCGTCTGCTTGTTTCGTGCTGCATAACTTGATGTACCTGCGAAGAACCGTATAAACCATCAAATTTTTTATGTAACATCTCTAACTGGTTTGATAGCCTGGTTACTGCGTCGAGGTTGTAGATATCGGCTGCTTTTGTTGGCTTTGTCCTCATAACTTGCCACAGATAGTTATTCAATGCCATCTCCTCTATAAACTAAAATTACCTAACAAAAGCAAATAAAAGAAAAATTAGCAAAATAAAAATAAAATTTAATTGCAAAAATAAAATATGGCTAGAGTAATAAAAATTGAGCGTTCTTAATATTTCAGTTCCCCGGCAACGGCGCCAAAAACAAGATCGGTGTGTCACAGTCTTAAAATTTATAATGAGAATGATCGAGCCTAAAAACTACCTATGACAACGATTGAGGCAAGTGTACCTATCGAACAGTAGTATAGCTTAGTGGCAAGACTGGATTATCGAACCCAAAGGAACCGAAAGTATTAATACTAACTTTCTTTTTATTATTTAGCCTTAAAATTGAAGTGAATCGGTTTAATGTAGAAAATTAATTAACTACTAAGCTAAAGACGATGAGACAAAACGAATGAAATTAGGGAAATACTTGTGGGAAAAACCAATTGATTAAAACAATACCCAAGGAAGAATCCACCTAGACTTCACTTGTTATCTAACTCACGAACAGACGATTTATTCATTTGACTTGATCCGTAAGATTCCCTAATGTATATTAAACCCTTTCTCGAAGCGAATAACGTCAAACCCTAGGTTGATTAATTGAAATCTCTTTCTAATTAAAACCCCTAGAATTGCATTAACTCGATCTATGGAATCCCATATTAGGTTTCACCCTAATCCGGCAAAATCTCGTCACCCTATCTCTAGGCGTGCGATCAACTCCGCTTAATTATGCGAGATCTACTCTTAGGCAGGGACTTTTGCTCCTCCACCTAAGCACATCAAACTTGAATTAATATCCAAAAATATCAACACAAGAATTAAGAACACATAATTAATAACAAATCAAATATTTATCATATAGTTCAGCAAATGATAACAAGATTCATCTTAGGTTTCATCCCCTGTGTATTTGAGGGTTTAGTTCATAATGATAATAGAATACATCTCAAAAGAAAAGATAAAACAAAACATAAGAAAAACTCTAAAACCCCCTGAAGGAATTGATGAGAGATCCTCCGTCTTGAGTATAACTCCTGCTTCTTGAGATGAATCAACTGGCTTTCTTCAAGTAATTTCCACAATTCTGATCTTTTTGGCTCGGCTCCTTAGCCTAGCTGGACACCCCGATAGAAGGCTTCTGTCGATCTCCCCCTTAAGGTGCCTCCTAGGGTGTTTATATAGGCTTTGAGATGCCTTACTTGGCCCCTAAGTATCCTAATCCAAGTACAATTCCTACTAGGGTGTTTATATAGGCTTTGGAATGTGTTTCTTTGCCTCCAAGTATCTTATTCCGAGTGAAATTCATCTTTGTCACGGCAGGGACACGCCCGTGGCACACGCCCGTGTGAATCGTGGTCAGGCCGTGTTCGAGTCTATCAATGAGGCACGGCCATGTGGTCTTGGGCCCAGGCCGTGTCGATTTCGTGATCTGGCCCATTTGGCCCGTTTTAAGCCCGTTTTCCTTTCTTTTCATCCTCTTATGCTCTCTTGAATATAAAACATGAAAACAAAGGATTAAGAGCACCAAATTACATAATTTAATGGATAAATCATCCAAAAGCAAACTAAATCTGGGCTTAAAATATGTTACTCTTACGATTTATCAGTGGAAGATAGATTTGGGTGAGAAATGTGGCCCTGGAAATGGCTTATTTTTGTCGACACGGGCGTGTCTCTCAGCCGTGTGTGACACACGGCCTCACGTACGGGTGTGTGTTTGGTCGTGTGTCCCCTGTATCTTTAAAATTTGCAAAATAGAATGCTCAAAATATCCACACAGCCTAGCACACGGGCGTGTGACTTGGTCGTGTAACCCCCGCACTAATTTAATGCAAGCCGGTATGCTCACATGGCTTAGCACACGGGTGTGTGGCTTGGCCGTGTGACCCAAGTCAGAGAGAACCCTAATTTGGACACGGGCTGAGACACGGCCGTGTGCCCTTATTTTGAATGCCCACACGGCCTGAGACACGGGCTTGTCTCTTGACTGTTTGAGACACACGGCCGGCCACACGGGCGTGTGTCCCCTGCACCTTAAATTTTTTTTGACATTTTGCAAAAAATTCTCTGAGTACCCAGTTTAGTCCTGACTTGTTTCTAATGTGTATTTTGGGCCTCGAGGGATCATATAAGGGACAATATGATTGAATATGATTTGATTTTTGATATAAAATGTCTATATTTGATCTGTAAATTCTAGTAATGCTCCGTAACCCTATTCTGGCGACGGTTATGGGTTAGGGGTGTTACAAGAATGGTTACTGGATGGAGAATTTGCATAGATTACCGAAAGTTGAACAAGGCAACTAGGAAAGATCATTTTCCTTTATCGTTTTTGGATCAAATGCTGGATAGACTCACGGGGCGAGACTATTATTGTTTTCTAGATGGATACTCAGGGTACAATCAGATCACAATAGTACTAGAGGATCAACACAAAACAATATTCACATGCCCGTACGATACATTTTCATTTAGACGGATGCGATTTGGTTTATGTATTGCACCTACTACATTTAAAAGATGTATGATGGCTATTTTTACTGACATGGTTGAGAAGTATTTGGAATATTTTATGGACGATTTTTCTGTGTTTGGACACTTATGATAATTACTTCGCCAATCTAGCCAAGGTACTAAGGCGGTGCCATTTCATGGTACGAGAAGGGATTTTTTTGGGGCACCGAATAACGAGACAAGGGATCGAGGTAGACAAAGCAAAGGTAGATGTCATTGAGAAGCTCCCACCTCCAACATCTATAAAGGGTGTTAGGAGCTTTTTGGGACATACCGGATTCGGATTCTATCGAAGCTTCATCAAAGACTTCTCCAAAATTGCTAAACCCTTATGTAAATTATTGGAGAAGGACACAACATTTAACTTTGATGAAGAATGTTTGAAAGCTTTTAATGATCTAAAGAATGGGTTAGTTTTGGCACCAATTATCGTCACACCAAATTGGGATTTTCCATTTGAGTTAATGTGTGATGCAAGTGACTTTGCGGTAGGAGTTGTGATGGGTCAGCGAAGGAACAAGGTTTTTCATCGCATATCCTATGCAAGTCAGACTCTGACAGGAGCTCAATTGAATTATACGGTAACAAAGAAAGAGCTACTTGCTATTGTTTTTGCTTTTGACAAGTTTCAATCTTATCTTGTAGGTACCAAAGAGACTGTCTATACGGATCACTCGGTAATTAAATATTTACTTGCCAAGAAAGATGCCAAGCCAAGGTTGATTCGATGAGTACTTCTACTTCAAGAGTTTTATCTAGAGATTCAAGATCGTAAAGGGGTAGAAAACTAAATAGAAGATCACTTATCCAAATTGGAGCCATAAAAAGGAACTTCATCTCTTGTACCAATCCAGAAGACATTCCCGGATGAGCATATACTTATGGTAAATCATGTCCATAACACCCCTTGGTTTGCTGATTTGCTAACTATTTAGCTTGTGGTTTGATTCTGATTGATAAGACATATCAACAAAAGAAAAATTTTATTCACGATGTGAAGTATTATTTCTGGGAAGAGCCATACTTGTTTAAAATGTGCGCAGATCAAATGATCAGGAGATGCATGGCAGAAAATGAGGTACATGAAATTCTATATCATTGTCACATCACTCTAAGTGGGGGACACTTTGGAGGTTCACGTACTGCAGCAAAGGTATTGCAAGTTTGATTCTTTTGGCCAGCTCTATTTAAAGATGTGTATGCATATGTAAAGAGTTGTGATCGATGCCAGAGGGTTGTAAACATCACCAATAGAAATGAGATGCCCTGAACAAATATTTTTGAGGTAGAATTATTTGATGTTTAGGGTATTGACTTTCTCGACTCGTTCCCTCCTTCTTTTGGTCACAAGTATATGTTGGTAGCAGTAGACTACGTATCTAACTAGGTTGAGGCCGAGGCATATCCGATGAATGATGCCAATGTTGTAATGAAGTTTTTGTAGAAACATGTGTTCATAAGGTTCGGAACTCCTAGGGCTATCATCAGTTACAAAGGGTCCCACTTTGTGAACAAATTGTTGAAATGGTTACTCGATAGACACAAAGTGAAGCACAAGGTTGCCACAGCTTACCATCTGCAAACAAATGGGCAAGTTGAACTAGCAAACAAAGAGATAAAAGGTATACTCGAGAAGATAGTTTATCCAAACAGACGAGACTAGCCCAAAAGACTGGATGATGCTTTATAGGCCTACATGACAGCATACAAAACACCTTTAGGGATGTCTCCCTATAGGTTGGTTTTTGGGAAAGCTTGTCATTTACCCTTGGAGTTAGAACATAAGTTTATTGGGCTCTCAAACAGCTCAACTTGGATATAAACCTTGCTAAAGAGAAACCAATGCTTCAACTTAACGAGTTAGAAAAGTTCCGAATGTTCTCATATGAAAACGTTAAATTATTCAGGGAGAGATTAAAAAGATGGCATGACAAACACATTCGAGTTCGAGAATTTGAAGCAGGTCAACAAGTCTTGTTGTTCACTTGTAACACCCCTTACCCGGGTTCTATGTCGGAACCAGGCCCGAGGCGTTACCGAACTCAAACCACTTGATTGCCACTTAGGCTTATCGTAACTACTCTCTGAAGTCATCTCAACAACCTCATTATCGACTTACGAGGCCTCACTCATTGTAACACCCCATACCCGAGTCCGAGACTAAGACTGGATACGAGACATTACCATGCATGAACTCACTTAAACATGTACTTACGGGCTATAAAATTTTGTCCCGAATTAAAAACTTCTCTTTCTTAGTCAAATCAGACATTTCATGGGCCTACGAGGCCTCAGACTTACGTCCCGAAACTTTCAGAACTCATCTGGAAACTTTCTCTCCAAACAGGGGTCACACGTCCGTGTGACTTGGGACATGGCCGTGCACCCCTAAAACATGCCCGTGTCTTTCACCCGTGGTGCATACTGGCAAATTACACACGGCCTGGACACGCCCGTGGCCCTGGCCCATGTGACAAACCTTGGCATTCTGACTTATTCACACGGTTTATACACACGCTCGTGTGCATTAGCCGTGTGACAATTCAATTACTAAGTGTAAAGTGCAGACTTCACACGCCCAGGGTACACGCCCATGTGCTAACCGTGTGGTACACACGGCCTAAACATACGATCGTGTTATTAGCCCGTGGTCTATCCTGACTTAACACACTAATGTGCAAGGGACACACGGCTTAGACACACACTCTATGTCCATCCGTGTGGGCACTTAGAGGCTATTTACCAAGCCAACTACCACCCTGAAATCAAGACCAAACCCATGCTCAATTCAGCAACTCAAGTACTACATCTAACATGATCAAGGATGCATACTTCATTGATAGATTAAAACATACATACATAATCATTCATGACTAATCTCTTTGGCCATATACAAAAAGAATACTAAGCTTGATAACCAACACTTTGGCTAATTTTAAAACATAACTGAAAATGAAATGCTTCCTATACATGCCATACTTAATATAAACACTTGGCTATACCAAAATATCGATTGATAGTGTGCTCCGAGCTCCGATGACGATGATCCACGAGATTAGCTAAGCGGGACTACATGGAAAGAAAGAATAAAGGACGTAAGCATTTAGCTTAGTAAGTTTGCATGTAATTCTCATAGCAATATACTTGTTTAACATTAACCATTCATCATAAACAATGGCATTATGAATCTCAAGTATTCAAGCATACTTACTCTTACTGATTCTTACATATCTCATGGTACTTACTATTCTCATGCTCGTACGGTAAACAATATACATGTATCACTTGATCACATAGATCAGTATACTTTACTATGATAAGTATAATCTCAACTTCATCATTCATATCATGAATAATACTCTTAACTACCATAACTTGATAATAACTTTACTTACTTAACTTTCTTACTATATCATTTGAGCTTTACTCTCTTGCCCGATGAATTTCTATGAATAACCGAGGATACTGAATCTCATCCAACATAACTCGATGCCAAAGCCATATCCTCGATATGGTCTTACATGGGATCTCTCATCTTGGAATTGATGCCATGTCTTGACATGGACTTACTCAAAGTCTTCCTTGTGTGTTCCCTTGGGAACTTACCATTGCCATGTCTTGACATGGTCTTACTTGGTATCTTTACTCATGAACTGGTCAATGCCGAGCCTTGGCTTGGACTTACATGAAATCTTTCTTGTTACTCACCAATGCCATGCCTTGGCTTGGACTTACATGGAATTTCTACCTCATGATTGCTTTTCAATGCCAAGACTTGTCTTGGACTTACATGACATCTTTGCTTGGCGACTCACCAATGCCATGCCTTGGCTTGGCCTTACATGGGTCTTCATCTCATAATATGTCTTCAATGCCAAGACTTGTCTTGGACTTACATGATAACTTGCTTGATTGCCGATGCCATGCCTTGGCTTGGTCTTATACGGACTTTCTTATCTCGTGTGGTAGATCGAGTATCCTAAGTAATTCAACTTCAATCGGGACTTTCTCATGCTTAATCTCATTAATTTCTTTATTTAACATAGCAATAAGCATTTCTATGGTAATAATGTACATTATACTAAGCAATTCATTGATAATAATCATAAAGCTTAGAAATCATACAAACTTACCTCAATATACAAAATGTATGTAGATATGCAATTTAGTCCTCGACTTTGTTCTTGCCTCGGTTTTGATCCGGGCTTTATTTTTCTTGATCTATAATAATAATTAGATCATTTAATACTCATATTGACTAAATTAACTCTTAACTCATACTTTGGCAGAAATTATTATTTTGCCCCTAAACTTTCTCTTATTTGCACTTTTGCCCCTAGGCTCGTAAAATGATTCTCATTTAACTTTCTTAAACATCATGCTTAGCTGATTCATTTTCTCTACTATAACAATCATCAATTCTCACTATTTCTAATAGGTATGACCAATTTCATAACTATTACAAATTAGTCCATACTATCATTTTTTCATGAAATTCACTAAGGAAAAGATGTTTATCTAACATCAAGCTCTCATAAACTTCCATAAAATATCATTTTACATGCATGATACACATGGGTATATTTTTTTTGAACATGCTTCTTAGCTCAAAATAGCTAATTCATAATACGAGGACTCCAAAAATACGAAGAATATTAAAAATAGGGCTAGGATGACTTACTTGCAAGCTTCAAAAATTTGAAGAACCCTAGCTATGGAGTCTCCCAATTTTCGGCACAAGGAAGAAGATGAATGAAATTTTTATCATCTTTTTCCCATTTTAATCGTTTAATTGGTAAATGACCAAAATGCCCTTCTTTTTAAAAATTTACAAATTACTAACTCATGTCCATTTTTGTCCAAAACTTATAATTTTGGCAAATTACTATTTAAGGACTTCTAATTTATATTCTAAGCTATTTCATACAAAAAGCTCTAGAAACTCATATTTTGCAACTTTTGCAATTTAGTCCTATTTGATCGTTCCATGTCAATTTCACAAAATTTCTACATGGAACTTTAATACTATCATGCAAACATGTCATAAACCTTAAGAACTCAATTTACTAACTCAGATTTGTGGTCTCGCACCACTATTCCGACTAGGCCCTGAATCGGGATGTTACAATTCTCCCCATCTTAGGAATTTTCGTCGTCGACAATCTTACCAGCAAACAGGTTTGGGTACTGGTTTCTCATGCTCTCTTCTAGTTCCCACGTAGCTTCTTCTATTCCATGTCTTTGCCACAATACTTTTACCATGGAAATACTTTTATTCCTTAGCTGCTTGACTTCCCGTGCTAAAACCTTAATTGGTTCTTCACCATAAGTCATGTTGGGATGAATCTCTATCTCTGACGGGGTAATTACATGTGAAGGATCTGATCGGTAGCGTCTCAACATTGACACGTGAAATACATCGTAAATCTTTTTTAACTCTGATGGCAAAGCCAATCGATAAGCTACCGGCCCAACTCTTTCAGTAATCTCATATGGTCTGATAAAACGTGGACTCAACTTGCCTTTACGGCCAAATCTATGAACTTTTCTCCGTGGTGACACTTTCAATAAAACTTTATCTCCGACTTGATACTATCTTTTTTCTCTTTAAGTCTGAATAGGACTTCTGTCTATCTGATGGAGCTTTTAAACATTCTCGTATCACTTTCACTTTCGCTTCAGCTTCTCTAACTAAATCAACCCCGTGAATTTGGTTTTCCTTGAGTTCAGTCCAAAATAAAGGCATTATGCACTTACGCCCATATAGAGCCTCATAAGGTGCCATCTTTAAACTCGACTGAAAACTATTATTGTAGGCAAACTCTACCAATGGGAGAAACTTTTCCCAACTGCCTTGGAATTCAAGAATACAACATCTGAGCATATCCTCGAGTACTTGAATTAACTCTCTCTCGATCGACCGCCGATTGAGGATGAAAAGCGGTACTAAAGTTCAACTTTGTACCCAAGGCCTCTTGTAACTTCTTCCAAAATCTAGATGTAAACCTCGAATCTCTATCTGAGATGATTGACAACGGAACACCGTGAATCCTTACTATTTTCAAACGCATACAAGTTTGCCAACTTGTCTAGTGAGAAATCAACTCGTCTGTGTATAAAATGGGCTGACTTTGTAAGTCTATCAACCACGACCCATACAACATCTTTCTTGCTCGGAGACAATGGTAAACCCGTTACAAAATCCATAGTAATACTGATCTCATTTCCACTGGAACCAAAATGGGTTGAAGCAAACCGAAGGTGCTTGGTGTTCAGCCTTTACTTGTCGACAAATCAAGCATTTGGAAACTAACTCAAATATCTTTCTTCTTTCTCACCACCAATATCGTTGCTTTAAGTCATTAAACATTTTGGTACTACCCGGATGTCTGAGATAAACATTCGTTATGTGCTTCACGCAAAATTCTCTCGAATAAGCTCGCCCTTTCTTGGTACACAAATTCTATCTTTGAACATCGACTTCCATTGGGACTAATCCAGTAAATCGACTCAACATCCGTCTCGTGACCGAGCTCTCTTGATTTGCAATTCACTATCTTCTTTTCTCGAGCCTCAAAAATCTTTAGGAGGAATAATCGGTCTAGCTTTCAACTCAGCTAGAATAGAACCATCGTCGGAAAAAGTCATCCGTGAATTCATTGCCCTTAATGCAAATAGGGACTTTCTACTCAAAGCATTGGCGACCACATTCGCCTTCCCGGGATGGTAGTTAATGACCAATTCATAGTGTTTTATCAACTCTAACCATCTCCGCTGCCTTAAGTTCAACTCTTTCTGCGTCATCAAGTACTTCAAACTTTTGTGATCGGTGAAGATCCGACATCTCTCACCATATAGGTGGTGTCTCCATATCTTCAATGCAAAGACTATGGCAGCCAACTCTAGATCGTGGGTCGGATAATTCTTCTCATGTGGCTTTAACTGTCTTGAGGCGTAAGCAATCACTTTGCCTTCTTGCATAAGTACACAGCCTAATCCATTTAAGGATGCATCGCTGTAAATCACAAATTCTTTCCCTGTCTCAGGTTGTACTAAAACTGGAGCTTTTTTCAACATCGCTTTCAATTTCTATAACTTTGTTGGCATTTTTCTGTCCACTCAAACTTCACATTTTTCTGTAACAATTTAGTCATCGGGGTTGCAAACATAGAAAACCCATTGACGAATCATCTATAATAGCCAGCTAGGCCTAGAAAACTTCTAACCTCAGAGACATTTCTCGGTGAATTCCAGTCCATTATGGCCGAAATCTTACTTGGATCTACTCGGACTCCATCTCCGAAGATAATATGTCCCAGAAATCCTTCTTCCTTCAGCCAAAATTCACATTTACTGAACTTGGCATATAATTGATTTTCTCGAAGAGTCTGTAAAACTGTCCGTAGGTTTTCAAAGATGCTCATTCTCATCGGAAATAAAATCGTATATGTCGCCAATGAAAACGACTACAAACTTGTCGAGGTATGGTCTAAAAATACGGTTCATTAAGTCCATGAATACCGCAGGAGCATTGGTCAAACCAAAGGGCATGACTAAAAATTCATAATGCCCATACCTTGTTTGAAAAGATGTCTTGGACACATCTGAATCCTTTACTCTCAGCTGGTAGTACCACGATCTCAAGTCTATCTTAGAGAACACAGTGGCTCCCTTCAATTGATCGAACAAATCATCGATCCTTGGCAATGGGTACTTGTTCTTTACTGTCACTTTATTAAGTTGACGGTAATCTATGCACAATCTCCGGGTGCCATCTTTCATTTTCACAAATAAAACCGAAGCATCCCATGGAGAACAACTTGATCTCGCAAAACCTTTATCTATCAACTCTTGCAACTGTGACTTCAACTCTCTCAACTCTGTTGGAGCCATTCTGTAAGGAGTAATAGATATTGGTACAGTACCAGGAGCCAGTTCAATGCCGAACTCAATCTCTCTTACTGGGGGTAGTCCTGGTAATTCTTCAGGAAAAACATCCACGAACTCACATACTATTGGTACTGACTCAATCTTTAACTCTGTTTCTTTATCATTCATCACAAAGGCCAAATATGCCCTGCACTTTCTTATGTATCTGCGTGCGCCATATGAGAAATCATTGCCGGTGACCTACCTTGTTCGTCTGATTTTACATGGAGAATGTCCCCATTCTCACATTTCATCTCAATGTACTTTTTCCCAAAATTTACTATTACATCATGGGCAGTCAACCAGTCCATACCAAGAATGATGTCAAACTCATCAAATGGTAGCAACATAAGATTTGCTTTAAAGTAATGACCTCTAATAATTAATGGACAATCTTTACATAGTTCATCAACTAACACACTCTTGCCTAAAGGATTAGACACCTTAATCGTAAATTGCAGTAGAATCTATAGGCATATTCGTGCATGGATACTAGTTTCATACAAATGTAAGAGTGTGTGGATCCGGGATCTATTAAAGTAATAACTTTGATATCATAAAGAGAAAAGCTACCCGTAATAACATCAGGAGAAGATGCCTCTTCGCAAACGCGAATGGCATAAGTCCTTGCACGCCTCTACTACCCTCGGTCTCTCGCACTGCTCTCTAGGGCTACCTCTTCCACTTGCCCCACTTCCCGGGTTCCTCTCGCGGTCTTCCTCTCGACCACACTCCTAGATCTCGGGTTCTGAGCTCTATCTTCTTTCATTGTCTCTGGACAATCTTTTATGTAGTGGTCTTGGGAACCACATCCGAAACATGCATTTTCATGTGCTCGACATTCTCTAAGATGACATCTGCCACACTGTGGGCATTCTGGTCTATCCGATCGGATGTTCCCCACACTAGCAACCGAGGTTGTTCAGGCCTTACTTCCCGAACATCGCTTACTCTTGTCCTTCCTTGAAAACCCAGTGGAAGTAGCCGATCGGGTGGAGAAATCTCTTGACTTCTTGGATGAGGATTGGAATGACTTATTCCACTGTCTCTTTTTAGAGTCACGAGATTCTACTTTAGATTTTCTCTTCTCCTTTACTAGTTCTTCGGCTTTACAAGCCCTCTCTACTAGCACAGCGAATTCCTTTAGTTCTAGGACAGCAACAAACAATTTGATGTCCTCATTTAGCCCATCTTCAAATCTCTTACTCATGATGGCCTCGGTGGACACGCATTCTCGAGCATTTTTGCGGAGCCGTACAAACTCACGCTCATAATCAGTCACAGACATCTTGCCTTGCTTTAACTCTAGAAATTCCTTTCTTTTCTGGTCTACGAACCTTTGACTGATATACTTTTTCTTGAACTCTTCTTGGAAGAATTCCCATGTGACCTTTTCCCTCGGTACCACAGACACCAATGTGTTCCACCATTGATAGGCAGAATCTCTTAAAAGAGAGACTACACACTTCATGCATTCCTCAGATGTGCATGACAACTCATTAAATACCCTAATGGTATTTTCTAACTAGAATTCAGCATTTTCCGGATCATCATCTTTTCTAGACCAGAATTCTTCTGCCCCATGTTTCCTGATTCTATCAACTGGAGGCTTCTCTCCTCTTACCACCTCTACTACTTAAGGGGCTACTGGGATAGGTTGAGGAATAGGTGGGGGTGGAGGGGGTTGCGTATTCGGGTTCGTACGAACGAACTCCGTATACCATGTATTCATCATATGGAGGAAGGCTTCTCTAACCTCTTCTCCTCCTTCTTGACTCACTGTAGTGGGTCTATTCTCATTCTCGTTTGGCACCGTCCCTTCAGCGGGAGCCGGCGCGTAACTTTCTACGTCATCCGCCACAGCTCTATCGAGATCCATTTACTAAATGTATAAACATAATTTAAGTCATCAGGAGTCATCACACTATCATTATAAAAACATTCTTACGTATGGCATGTAAAGCTAGACTCGTGCTCGTGCTACGTTAGTCCTAGAACCGACTAAACCGTAACTCTGATACCACTAAATGTAACACTCCATACCTAAGTTCGAGACTAAGACTGGATACGAGACATTACCATGCTTGAACTCACTTACACATGTACTTATGGGCTATAAAATTTCATCCCGAATTAAAAACTTCTCTTTCTTAGTCAAATCAGACATTTCATAGGCCTACGAGGCCTTAGACTTACGTCCCGAAACTTTCGGAACTCATCTGGAAACTTTCTCTCCAAACATGGGTCACACGTCCGTGTGACTTGGGACACGCCCGTGCATGCCTAAAACATGCCCGTGTCTTTCACCCGTGGTGGATACTGGCAAATTACACACGGCCTGGACACGCCCGTGGCCCTGGCCCGTGTACCAAACCTTGGCATTCTGACTTATTCACACGGTCTATACACACGCCTATGTGCATTAGCCATGTGACAATTCAATTACTAAGTGTAAAGTGCAGACTTCACACGCCCAGGGCACACGCCCATGTGCTAACCGTGTGGTATACACGGCCTAAACACCCGGCCGTGTTATTAGCCCGTGGTCTATCCTGACTTAACACACTAATGTACAGGAGACACACGGCTTAGACACACGCCCGTGTGTCCATCCGTGTGGGCACTTAGAGGCTATTTACCAAGCCAACTGCCACCCTGAAATCAAGACCAAACCCATGCTCAATTCAGCAACTCAAGTATTACGTCTAACATGAACAAGGATGCATACTTCATTGATAGATTAAAACATACATAAATAATCATTCATGACTCATCTCTTTGGTCATATCCAAAAAGATTACTAAGCTTGATAACCAACACTTTGGCTAATTTTAAAACATAACTGAAAATGAAATGCTTCCTATACATGCCATACTTAATATAAACACTTGGCTATACCAAAATATCGATTGATAGTGTGCTCCGAGCTCCGATGACGATGATCCACGAGATTAGCTAGGCGGGACTACATGGAAAGAAAGAATAAAGGACGTAAGCATTTAGCTTAGTAAGTTTGCAAGTAATTCTCATAGCAATATATTTGTTTAACATTAACCATTCGTCATAAACAATGGCATTATGAATCTCAAGTATTCAAGCTTACTTACTCTTACTGATTCTTACATATCTCATGGTACATACTATTCTCATGCTCGTATGGTAAACAATATACCTGTATCACTTGATCACATAGATTAGTATACTTTACTATGATAAGTATAATCTCAACTTCATCATTCATATCATGAATAATACTCTTAACTAGCATAACTTGATAATAATTTTACTTACTTAACTTTCTTACTATATCATTTGAGCTTTACTCTCTTGCCCGATGAATTTCTATGAATAACCGAGGACACTGAATCTCATCCAACATAACTCGATGCCAAAGCCATATCCTCGATATGGTCTTACATGGGATCTCTCATCTTGGTATTGATGCCATGTCTTGACATGGACTTACTCAAAGTCTTCCTTGTGTGTTCCCTTGAGAACTTACCATTGCCATGTCTTGACATGGTCTTACTTGGCATCTTTACTCATAAACTGGTCAATGCCGAGCCTTGGCTTGGACTTACATGAAATCTTTCTTGTTACTCACCAATGCCATGCCTTGGCTTGGACTTACATGGAATCTCTACCTCATGATAGCTTTTTCAATGCTAAGACTTGTGTTGGACTTACATGACATCTTTGCTTGGAGACTCACCAATGCCATGCCTTGGCTTGGGCTTACATGGGTCTTCATCTCATAATAACTCTTCAATGCCAAGACTTGTCTTGGACTTACATGATAACTTGCTTGATTTCTGATGCTATGCCTTGGCTTGGTCTTATACGGACTTTCTTATCTCGTGTGGTAGATCGAGTATCCTAAGTAATTCAACTTCAATCGGGACTTTCTCATGCTTAATCTCATTAATTTCTTTATTTAACATAGCAATAAGCATTTCTATGGTAATAATGTACATTATACTAAGCAATTCAATGATAATAATAAAGCTTAGAAATCATACAAACTTACCTCAATATACAAAATGTATGTAGATATGCAATTTAGTCCTCAACTTTGTTCTTGCCTCGGTTTCGATCCGGGCTTCATTTTTCTTGATCTATAATAATAATTAGATCATTTAATACTCACATTGACTAAATTAACTCTTAACTCATACTTTGGCAAAAATTACTATTTTGCCCCTAAACTTTCTCTTATTTGCACTTTTGCCCCTAGGCTCATAAAATGATTCTCATTTAACTTTCTTAAACATCATGCTTAGCTGATTCATTTTCTCTACTATAACAATCATCAATTCTCCCTATTTCTAATAGGTATGACCAATTTCATAACTATTACAAATTAGTCCATACTATCATTTTTTCATGAAATTCACTAAGGAAAAGATGTTTATCTAACATCAAACTCTCATAAACTTCCATAAAATATCATTTTACATGCATGATACACATGGGTAGATTTTTTTTGAACTTGCTTCTTAGCTCATCTTATAGCTAAAAATAGCTAATTCATAATACGAGGACTTCAAAAATACGAAGAATATTAAAAACGAGGCTAGGATGACTTACTTGCAAGCTTCAAAATTTTGAAGAACCCTAGCTATGGAGTCTCCCAATTTTCGGCACAAGGAAGAAGATGAATGAAATTTTTATCATCTTTTTCCCATTTTAATTATTTAATTGGTAAATGACCAAAATGCCCTTCTCTTTAAAAATTTACAAATTACTGACTCATGTCCATTTTTGTCCAAAACTTATAATTTGGGAAAATTACTATTTAAGGACTTCTAATTTATATTCTAAAGCTATTTCATACAAAAAGCTTCTAGAAACTCATATTTTGCAACTTTTGCAATTTAGTCTTATTTGATCATTCCATGTCAATTTCACAAAATTTCTACTTGGAACTTTCATACTATCATGAAAACATGTCATAAACCTCAAAAATTCAATTTATTAACTCGGATTTATGGTCTCGCACCACTATTCCGACTAGGCCCTGAATCGGGATGTTACACTCATACACACGAGGGCTCTCGAGACTAAATCGGAACTCTTTCCAATCTTTAAATTTTTCTCTTTTATACGGATCTCACACGCCTGTGCAAGATTAGACACGCCCGTGCATGGACACACACGCCCATGTCCCCAAACCGTGCCTAAAACCCCAGCATTCTGCCAATGCCCCACGGCCAAGGCACACGCCCGTGCTTACCACCCGTGGTACACACTGACTACCTTAACACGGCCTAGAGTCTAGACACACGCCCGTGTAGCTAGCCCATGGCCAATTCTGATTAATCCCACACGCCCTAGGCACACGCCAGTGTGACTAGTCCGTGGTCTAATCTGACTTCAAATACTAACATGCAGGGGACACACGGCTGAGTCACACGCCCGTGGGCTGGCTGTGTGTCACACATGGCCTAGACACACGCCCGTGTGTCTATCTACTTGGAAAACAACAAAGCTATGTGCCAAGTTCTTTTCACCCCTCTAGCATACACAACATATACTCATCTAACACAATCATGATCAACTCAAATTGGATTGCAATCTCACATAGACAACTATAACTTTTCATATAACATAAAATAGACAACAACTATGGCAATATACAAAATAAGCTATCCATCTAAAGGCCAACACATCTTAGCCATTTACAACAAAATTCACTAACTTGTCTAGCCCCTATACATGCCATATACAAAACATTGAGTCTCATGTACGAGAGTGTGCTGATAGTGTGGGCGATCTTCCAAATGATCCTCGTATCTCGGTTCAACACTTTTACTCTATAAGACAAGGGAAAAGAAAAGGAGTAAGCTTTGAGCTTAGTAAGTTTATACATAAACAATTAAGCGTCATAGTATAAGCTAAACAACAATTAGCATTATACTACCAAAAGGGATGAACAACTATGCTTACTCTTTCTAACCCTTACCACATTTCCAACACATCTTGAGTCACATACTCATAACCATCAAAATGCAACCCTGCATTCAATGTCACATTTACACAATATACAACACATCATTATTTCCCAATAATTCATCCACACAGCTAATTAACTTAATAATGCATCCACACAACTTCTTTACTCAATAATGCAATCACATGGCTAATCCACACAGTTAACCCACACAGCAAATGTCTCGGTGGTTTCGCACTTCGCACACCACAGTCGATTAATAAGGTAGTATCGCACTTAGCCTACCACAAAGGTAATCATAGGGGTTTCTCAGTTAGCCCACTAAATGATATACCTAACGCTAGCATTGCACATAGCCAGCTCATCATCAATATGCATTAGAATGGTATCGCACTTAGCCTGCCATCTAGCATTATCACTACACATTCACATGTCTACTTACTCAATTAAACATCCATTCACAATTCTACTTGAACCACATAGGTTTTCAATCAATCTCGAACAAGCTACACACTAGCTATCATCAACAAATTGTAAGTATGAATGCATTGTTTATGCATAGACTTACCTCGGTACTCAAAAGTATTAAGACTTGCAATTTAGTCCACCACCTTACTTTTGCCTCGATTTCGATCTGGGCTTTGCCTTTCTTGATCTATAATGAATAAATCAGCTTATTCAATACACACATTGACTAGATTGACCCGTATCTCATACTTTAGCAAAATTACTATTTTGCCCCTAAACTTTCTCATATTTACACTTTAGCCCCAAAGGCTCGTAAAGTGATTTTTATTCAACTTTCTAGTCTTTCATGCTTAGTCGAACCACTTATTCAACTAAAGCTATCATCAATCTCACTAAAACACACATGTATGACTAAACTTAAGATTTTCACAATCAAGTCCCTACATGCATTTTCATGGAAAATCACTTAACAAAAGATGTTTCTACTACATCAAGCTTTCATAATCTTCCATAAAATATCAACATACATGCATGTCATACATGACCACATTTTTTAACATCCATTTTAGCTCATCAAATAGCTAAAAATAGCTTACTCATGCTACTAGGACTTCAAAAATACAAAGAATATAAAAAACGAGGCTAGATGCACTTACTAGCAAGCTTGAAAAATTGAAGAACCCTAGCTATGGCTTCCTTCAAATTTTTGGCAATGAGGGGAAGAAGATGAGCATGATTTTGTCATATTTTCTCCTTTTTAATCACTTATTTGTTAAATGGCCAAAATGCCCGTTTTGATAAACTTTAAATTTTAACCCATTCATGCCCAATTTTGTCCAAAAATTAGAATTTGGATAAATTTCTATTTAAGGACCTATAATTAATAATCTAAAGCTATTTCACACATATAGCTTCTAGAAACACACATTTTGCAACTTTTGCAATTTAGTCCTTTTGGACAATTCAACCACAATTTCACAAAATTGCTTCATGAAACTTTCACACTAGCATGCATACAAGGCATAAACCTCAAAAACTCATTTATAACCCTCATATTTGTGGTCTCGCACCACTATTCTGACTAGGCCCTAAACCGGGATGTTACAACTCTCTCTCTTTAGAGATTTTCGCTTAGAAAATCTTACCAAGAAAGAGGTTTGGATGTTGCTCTCTCATAGCTTCTTCCATTTCCCACGTAGCCTCTTCCACACCATGTTTCTTCCATAACACTTTCACTAGTGCTATGCTCTTATTTCTCAACTGTTTCACTTCTCGAGCCAAGATCTCAATTGGCTCCTCTTCATAAGACATATCCGGCCTTATCTCAACTTCTGATTGCTGTAAATCAGAGTTTTAAAATTTATAAAAGAATGATCGAACCTGGAAACTAACTCTGACAACGATTAAAGGCAAGTGCGCCTATCGAACAGTAGTATAGCTTAGGCAAGACCGGATTGTCGAACCCAAAGGAACTAAAAGTACTAATACTCATTGTCTTTTTATTATTTAGCCTTAATATAAAGTGATGATTATTTAAACTAAAAATAATCTACTAACTAAGCTAAGACGCAAAGACAAAAAGAATGAATTCGGGAAATAACTTTTGGAAAAACTCAGTTGACTCAAACGATACCCTTAGGAAAAATCCACCTAGACTTCACTTGTTATTTAACCTTGAACCATATGATTTATTTACTTAGTTTGATCCGTGAGACTCCCTAACGTATATTAAACCCTCTCTCGAGGCGAATAACGTCTAACCCTAGGTTAATTAGTGGAACTCTCGTTCGCTTATAATAACCCCCTAGAATAGCAGTAAATAGATCTTTGAACTCCCATATTAGGTTTCACCCTAATCCGGTAAAATCTTGTCACCCTATCTCTAGGCGTGCGATCAACTCCGCTTAATTATGTTGGATCTACTCTTAGGCAGGGTCAATTCCTCCTCCACTGTAACATCCTAAAATTTGAGTTTTGTATGTGTTACATTAAATTGGTGATTAAGCATGTTAGATTATTAATTTTGTTTGTTGAAGAGGTCCTGAGAAGGCTTGGGATCTATTTGGACCTAGTGAAAATTTTTAGCATTTGGTACTTTAAAGAGAGGGAGTCAGTGGATTTGTAACATATGGAAATTTTTGAGTAAGTAACTAACATAAGCTAAGCTAATGGTTAAGAGGATATGCGCCATATGTATTGTCTTGAGGGGAGAGGTTCGAATCCCATGGTATACATTTTTGTGACTTAAATTTTTGCACTCATCTAGCATGTGTCGCCAAGCTTTATTTTTGGAAGGTTGGACTTTTAGTTTATGGCAAGGTGGCTAATGGATTAAGGCAAGAATTGAAACATAGGAAAGGAATCAATAGGATAAGGTATGTAGGGGAACAAGTGGCTTAAATTGAGGAATGTGCTATGGAAAGTAAAGTTGGCAAATGTTGACCCCTTTTGGCTTGAACATGGACGGTTTTTGGGGCTAGGGAGAGTGGCGAGAATGTTGTTAGTAGTTTGGTTAGGATTAAGAGTTAGTTTTGGTCAATTTCTTAGCATCATGTGTATCAAGAATTCTCTCCAAACTCTTCCTTCTAGCCGAATTTTGTCATAAGAAAAATGTAAAGTTTTTGTTTTCTTTTGGCCATTTCATCTTTGTGACCATTTTGATATCATCTTTTCTCCCTAAACTTTATTCCTCTTTGTACCGAAATCATATAGTCTTTGAGTGACATTTTCTTTGTCTTTCATTTGGCCGATTATTCACCAACCGCAAGCCCCTTTCTTTGTTCATCTTCCATCATTAAAAATCGATACATAAACACTATCTTTCTTTTAATTCTTTTTCTCCTTCCTTCCTTCTTGCAAAGAACTTTTTAAACATTTTTTTTTCTTCTCCTCCAAAATATTTCATCATGACCGAATGTTAATAATCATCTTCATAGCCGAATCTTCCAATTCTCATATATTTCTTCTCAATCATTTCTTCTATTCAAACTTTGGACAATCGGTAAGAAATCTCTTCATTGGTTTCTATTTTGTTATTTGTTGCTTTTGGCTGAATCCATAGGTTGGCTTAGGAGAGTTTTTTTTATTGAAATAATCATTCATTTTCTTAGACAATCTCTTTTCGTTTTATTTTAGTGAAATAGTGGAGGACTGAATCTCCATCTCCTCGAAGTTATCTCGAAATCATTAGAGTTTGGATCAAAAACCTTCAAGGTAAAGAGAATTCTTCATGGATTTCATGATCACCCTCAATATTATCAAAATGATTATCAATTTGGAATGTAGTAACCGGAAATTTTATATAGGGATTCTTTTGGGGATCACTCAGAACATCGTGGTAAGCCTAGCTATATAATTTCTTTAAGTCCATACTTTAGTATATTATCGATTTACTAAAGATCTAACGAATGGAGGCCTGTAGTGACGTTTTGAAAGGGAAATCTAGTGGTGATTCCAAAAGGAGTGGTTTGGCGTTCTCAACTCCTAGATTCAAACGAAGATCCGTTTCGGCAATTTGAGACTTTCCACCGGGTTGTGGACCCTCCTCTGGCAAAAATCAATTATTCGAGGTTATTCACAGTTTGGAGCCATTAGCTGTTCGTGGTTTTCCAACGGGTTGTGGACCGTTAACCGGGGAAAATCGATAAATCGTAGTTATTCGCGATTCCGAGGGTAAAAATCCTAGACCGTTTATCTTAGAATAAATTACTATAAGTGTTAATGATCTAATCGAGCGTTAAAATTATTCTAGGTGTTGACGATCAAGAAAGTGTAGTGCTCACCGTAATCAGGTGTGTAATCTCACACCATATCTCGTGGGTTGGATAACTATATTGTATTAATCGTTGGATTAAATCACAAGTTAGTGAAATCAGGTAAAATAGTATATTTATCATTTTAATGGTAAAAACAATGAAATCGGTATTAAGACCGTGAAAATTACGGAATTTGCCCTTAATGGGCTAAATCGATAAAAGTGACTGAATGGGCCATATGTGATATGTGATAAATGGGCCAAATGTGATACTTGATTTATGGGCCAAATGTGATATTGGCTACATGAGCCAAAATGTGGTATGGGCAGACAGAGAATTTTTATATTGGGCCATATGTTTGTAAAAATTATAGGAATGGATTGTAGTAATTGAATGTACATAATTTATACATGATTTGCATGGGTTGGGATATTTGATGAAAAGAAGTTCTGGTAGCTTTGCTACAAAATTCTGGTGGCTTGTCCACAATTTGATATATGGCTTAATGCCCAGTTTGATATATGGCTTAATGCCCGTTTGGTGTGTTGGCGGGGTGGGTGACTAAAGCTCCCCACAAGTGTGTTGGTTGGTACGGGTGGTGTGTAATGATGGAAAACTAGGTTTGGTTGGGAAATTGCATAACACATGCATGTTATATATATATGATATAATGCTATGATTGTAATGGGCTTTGGCCCAATAAATGCTTAATTGAATTTTGGCCCAGATGAAAGTGGTAAGTGAATTACACACTCGAAGTTCTAAGTAACTCACCCCGCTTTCCTTACCCTCCTCGGTAATGATCGATGATGGAGACTTGGGGCGGGACGACTCAATGGAGGCCATACTACGAATAATGGGTTATTTACATTTCGAATTTATTTTTAAGTACTTTTATTATTTTTACTATTTAAGTTGTTCGTAATAAGGCCTCCGGTTAAATTTTTATGGATGTTTTACTTGTGGATGGATATTATATTACGCTTTAAATACTTATGTGGGTTTCTTTTCTAAAAATAAAAATAAATGTTTTTCTTAAAATAAATATGCAAAAAGGGTTTTCATTCTTAAATATTTTTACTCATAAAATTGTTCGTTAACGACGTTCTTCAAAATTTTGTTTTCAAAATTATTTTCGAACTCTATTAAATTTTCTCAAAATATTATTTTAACTTCTTGTAAGTTTCAATTTATAAATTCTTACGACTCAAAATGTTTGAGTTATCAATCAACCTTAGTTTTCAATAAACTTCACGTCAAGATGTTTTGGAAAATCCGATTTCTTAAAATCTTTAAAAAGACTAGATGTATATTCCTTTCTGTGTGACATGTCAAATTTGGTCTTAACGCATAGACCGGGTTTGGGGTGTTACATCCACCTAAGCACATTAGATTCGGATTAAGTTCACACAATTAAGAACAAACTAAGTTATTATCATATAATTCAAAAATGAAATAACAAGACTCATCATAGGGTTCATCCCCTTTGGGTATCCGAAGGTTTAGTTCATAACAATAAAGGAAAACATCTCAAGAGAAAAGATAAAACAAAACATAAGAAATCCCTAAAACCCCCTGAAGGAATTGAAGAGGAGATCCTCCGTCTTGAGTAGAATTCTGGCTTCTTAAGATGGATCAACTGGCTATCTTTGAGTGATTCCCACAAATCTGACCTTCTCAGCTTGGCTTCTTGGCCTAGCTCTCCGCCCCCCTTTCAGATGGTACCTAGGGTGTATTTATAGGCTTTTGAAACACATTTCTTTCTCCCTAAGTATCCTTCCTCGAATGAAATTGCTCTTCTCCACGGCAGAGGCACGGCCATGGCAGACGCCCGTGTAAATCGTGGCCAGGCCGTGTTCGACACTGTTGAATGAGGCACAGCCGTGTAAGTCGTGGTAAGGTCGTGTTCTAGTAGGAATTGTGGCACGGCCGTGTGGCTTGAAGTCCAGGCCGTGTTGATTTCGTGGCTTGGCCCAATTTGGTCTGTTTTAAGCCCGTTTCTCGTTCTTTTCGTCATCGAGTGCTTTCCAGAGTGTAAGACATGAAAAGAAAGGATTAAGAGCACCTTTTTACATAAATTGGGGCTTAAATCATCCAAAAGCATACTAAATGTGGGGTTAGAATATGTTACTTTTATGGTTTATTAAATACCCCCACACTTAAGCTTTTGCTTGTCCTCAAGCAAAATTCTCAGCTTACAATTAAAATGAACTTCCTGTAATTCATAATAGTCATTGATAGTGTCTCATCATAATTCATAGATAATTTATTCATGGATAATTCAATTCAAAGTGTCCTAAAATTTCA
The DNA here is from genome assembly GCA_025698515.1 of Gossypium sturtianum. Taxonomy (NCBI): domain Eukaryota; kingdom Viridiplantae; phylum Streptophyta; class Magnoliopsida; order Malvales; family Malvaceae; genus Gossypium; species Gossypium sturtianum. Next base: position 30,087,142 of record CM046943.1, on the reverse strand, counting down.
AACAGTATAAGTCATAGATTTTGTAGCTCGAAAACATAGGCGTCTCCCCTTATCTAGATAATTACCTTTAATTTGAAATCGACAAGGATTGACATCCTTACAAAAGATTCACTCAAATCACTCAAAGTGTTTAAGGTTCACAATTAGGCACTCAAAGGTCGAACATGAAGAGTTAATCCCATAGGCTTGCATGAAAATCAAATCTCCACCACTGAAATATGAGATGAAAACACAAATCAAAAGGTATTTGTTAGGGTTGTAACGGGGCTAGGGTTAAGGTGTGGAGTAAGGCTGAATTAGAGGGTTAGAATCGAGATTGAATTGACAAATTACGTAACTAAGAACTAATGAACTAATAATAATTACATCAATTGAAAACTAATAGTACTTAATAATACGAGCTTCTTCTTCGATATTTGGAATTTATGTATAAGCTCATTTAATCACCTAACTAATAATGAATAATGGATATACTTCGTTTTTTTATTTAGGCAACTAATCAAATCAAATATCGATATAAGGGTAGTCAAAAGGAATGGTGATAACAAAAACAAAGGGGTTCTGGGTTAATAATAGCAGTTATGTCAATAAATAGGGTTGTTAGGATTAAACGGGGTTCACTAAGGGTTAATTATGAAGGTAGGCTTTTTAATTGAGTAAGTAGGTTAAATCCTAGGTGCCTTTATCATCTCTGTGTATCAAATCAAAAAATGTGGTCTCGACATGTATAATCGATGCAAGTTCTAGAATAACAAATCAGTGTTGACATACTCATAATCAATAAAGTGAGCAAGAAAAAGAATTTATGCTCTATAAGGTTCAAAAACTCACAAAAATTATGGGTATTTTGATGTCAACCTCATAGATTTCAAACTTCAAGGTAATATTTAAACTCAGTTTGACAACCTAGCAAATTTTTAATTTCTGAAAAACAGACTTATCATGCTTGATTCTCTAGTATTCTTCAAATTTAATTATCAATGCACAATTATCAATGACTTAATCTAAAACATATCAATAAAAATCATAAATCATCAGAAATTTCATCCTAATTAGTAATATGAGTAATTTACTTTCAAACAAGACTAAATTCAAGGATTTAAGTTAGGTATCTTTTTAGGTTGTTCACCCCCCCACACTTGAGATGTAGATTGCCCTCAATGTACAAAAATATATAATAACCTTGTAACAAAATCATCAGATATGGGGATAAGTGAAAACTTCCTGAATTTTCGGATGATTCCTTGAGAGGAGATTGTGCCTTTGGTGGTGGTGATGGGCCGTCTGGATGGCGAACCTGCGCTAGATGAAGAAATTGGGAGGCTCATGGAGAATTAGCCAGGGATCATTAAGACATAATTAAAGTAAACTAAATATAAAATTAAGGACAAGGAAGATAAAGAGAATGAGACTAAGAAGAAAACTAAAATTAAAAGAAAAGATGAATGGGTTGGAGGTCCTTATTGTTGGGGTGTGATTTCTAAGGCTAAGGTTATGGTGGTGGTGGTGGCGTGATTCCCAAGCAGCCTTTAGAACCTAAAATTAAGAAATTAAGATAAAATAAGCTAAATTAAGTAGAAGAGAAGTAAAGATAAGGAAAATAAAGGAGAAGATAAAAATAAAAGAACAGATAATTGGTCTCAAAAACCCTTGGCTTGTTGTTTGGATGAAGCTGCCGGCATGAACTCATGTGAATCGGTCTCCATTGAGGAGACTGTGATTGGCCTTTTACGCTTCCTTGCCATGGATATGATATTGTTGTGGCTCAAGAGTCTAAGGATTTATTAGGAAAAAGGAAAAGGAAAGAGGGAGAAAAGAAAGAAAGAAAGAAAGAAAGAAAGAAAAAGAAAGGAGAAGAAAGAAAGAAAGTGGGTTAAGAAGAGAAATGAGAAGGGTATGGTGTTTAAATAAACTTTCAGATCTAGCAGTTTCCCACACCCGTGGGTTGACGGTGTGTCGATTCACACGGCTGCTCGCACCGCCGTGCTCTAGGGCGTGTTGGTTCCCCACGCCTGTGTCTAGCCTGTGTTCGACAAGTCAGTATATTGGCACGGTTATCCAGCACCAGCGTGTTCAGCCCGTGGTTAGCAAGTCAGTAGCCTCACACGGCCATAAAGCATGGCCGTGCCACTTTGTTGGTGCCCATGGGGTAGTAGTTGGGTCCGTGATTCTGAAAATCTGTTTTGCCCTGACATGTACCTTCTCTGCTCTTGTTAGTTCAAAGCGTCGGAGTACCCACACGGCCACGGCCACGGCCACGGCCGTGTGTAAGGCCGTGTGGCCTGGAATTCTACACTTGGTTAGTTGGTTGTTAGTTGTTAAAAAAGAAGATAAAAAGGAAAATTAAGATAAACTAAATATATATAAAAAATACTAGTATTAGTGCTCGGGTTGCCTCGCGAGAAGCGCTCGTTTATAGTCTTAAGCTAGACTCTCTTCTCATTTGCATCTTCAGGGTGGTTTGAGGAGTTGGAAGTCCTTCATCATGTTATTATCTGTATCCTCGTGAAAAAATTTAAGTCGAGATGTGTTTATAGTAAAAGTACCAAAAGTAGGATTACTTACCTCGACTGTTCCGTGTGGGAAAACACTGGTTACTCTAAAAGATATTTCTTTGTTTGTGCCAGGGTCAGGAGGAGATATTCGAGCATTTACCTGATCTAACAGTATTTGGTCCCCTATTTTGAAGTGATTTGTTGTTCCTATTAGCTCTTTTGGGGGCTTCTTCGGTTTTATCTCGTGTGGTTCCGGTTCTTCGTCGTGTATCCCTAATTTTTCCTTGAAGTGTGTCTTCCACTCTTCTAGATCATCGAACTGAATCCCTCGATCTTCATGAGTTATTTCTTTGTTGGCATGGGGTTTAGGATCAGGTTCAGTTGTATTCTTTGGTGATGCTTCCTGAAAATAAGGGTTAACCGAATGGTTATTAGTAGAATTTACGTTCTCACCTTGATTACTCGATGTTCTAGCCGAGTCGAGAGCCTTAATGGTGACAGTCTCATTACCTACACAAAGTATGAGTTCTCCTGCATCAACATCAATTTTAGTCCTAGCAGTCGCTAAAAAGGGTCTTCCTAAGATTAGGGGATCGAATTATCCTCATCCATGTCTAAGACAACAAAGTCTCATTGGGAAAATGAATCATCGATTTTCACAAGAACATCTTCGATAATACCCCTAGGAATTCTAATGATTTTATCACTAATTGAATGCTCATCCTAGTTTGTTTGGGTTTCTAGACCTAATTGTTTAAACAATTTATAAGGCATGACATTTATGCTTGCCCCTAAATCAGCTAATGCATTATCAACAGTTAGTCTACCAATTAAACATGGAATTGTAAAACTCCTGGATCTTTTAGCTTTTGGCTGACCTATTTTGGAGAATTACGAGCACTTTGCGTTAAGTTCCACATGTGACGACTCGTCTAACTTCGTTTGTTTGTCGAAGCTCTTTTAAAAATTTCCTAGAATCTGGCATCTGCGATAGAGCTTCAAGTAATGGTAAGTTAATATGTAATTTCTTTAAGAGTTTAAGAAACTTAACGAACTGTTCTTCTGTGTCGTCTCTTCTTAATGCCTCAGGGTAAGGTACGAGAGGTTGGTACTCCTTGACTACCGGTTTTGGCTTGTCTTGTGTTACCTCAACTTTACCTTTTTCTACCTCGTTTCCTTGTGTTGGACTGGGTTCGTCTACTTCTTCGCTTTCTTGAGCTGTTATGGCTTGGATTTGCTCCTTTGGATTAATTTCAGTATTACTCGGTAGACACCCTTGCGGTCGTCCGGATAGTAGCTTTGCAATTTCTCCGACTGACTGGGTAATTTGCCCGATTGCCTTTGTAAGTCCTCCAACTTGGTTCTCGAACTTTTTGATCGATGTTTGTTGGGTGTCGAGTGTTACCTCATTTTTTTGGAGACGGGCTTCGTGGATGCTATGAATTTGTTCAATGTCTCTTCAAGACTCAGCTTCTTTTCTTGTGGATAGGGCTGATTTTGGAAATTTTGAGGAGGTTGTTGTCTTTGATTTCCTTGATTTCCTTGTCTCCCCACGAAAAATTTGGGTGGTTCCTCCAACTGGATTATAATTATTACTATATGGGTTATTATTAGATCCGAAATTGTTACCTATATGGTTCATCTGTTCGCTCGTGCTCGGTTGGTAGGGTGGGTACTGAATTAGCCACAGCTCCGCTTGCGTCAGATCGCATATTTGGATGTACTGCGAAGAACACAAACTATCAATCTTCTTATTCATCAATTCTACCTGATTTGATAGCATGGTTCTTGCGTCGAGGTTGTAAACTCCATCGTTTTTGTTGGCCTTGTTCTTGTAACTTGCCAGCGATAGTTATTCAATGACATCTCTTCAATAAACTCGTAGGTCGCCTCGGGAGTTCTATTATTCAAGGTTTCCACTGGTGGCTGAATCAATTAATTGCCTCGTTGAAGGATTCACACCGTTATAAAAAGTTTAAACTTGGAGCCACAAAGGTAAACCATGGTGCAGACACCTTCTCAAGAGATCCTTATATCTCTCCCATGCATCGTATAATGTCTCTAAATCCATCTACACAAAAGAAGAGATATCATTACGTAATTTGGCCGTTTTGGCGGTGGGAAATATTTTAATAAAAATTTCGGTTATTTGTTCCCATGTAGTGATTGACCCCGTGGTAACGAGTTTAACCTTGTTTAGCTTTATTCTTTAATGAAAAGGGAAATAAGCAAGACGCGTCACGGAATCATCGTAAACGCCATTTATTTTGAAGGTATCACGTAACTCTAAAAGATTAGCTATATGAGCGTTTGGATTTTAAATCCGTAAACCATCAAATTGAACAAGCTGTTGAATCATTTGTATAGTGTTAGGCTTTAATTCAAAATTATTAGCAGCTATAGCAAGCCTAACAATACTAGATTTGGCTCCTGTTAAATGAGGTTTAGCATAATCAAACATAGTACGAGGAGCATTATTTTCTCCCACATCCTGTGGTGGAAGATTATTTTTGTCCATCCCTTCAGTAGGATTAGATCTACCTTCTCGCTCTCCTTGGCAATTTAGGGCTCGCCTAATTTCTCTGCGATTTCTTCGAGCGGTAGCTTCAATATCACTGTCGTATTCTAAAGGTCCTCTCGGGTTCCTTCTAGTCATAAACTAGAAGTACCTGCTAGGAAAAGAAAGAAAGAAAGTTTAGCAAATTTAAAAATAAAAATAAATTGCGAAAAATAAAAATAAAAATAATGGCTAAAGTAATAAAAATAGAGTTTTCTTAATATTTTAGTTCCCCGGCAACGGCGCCAAAAACTTGATCGCTGTAAATCAGAGTTTTAAAATTTATAAAAGAATGATCGAACTCGAAACTAACTCGACAAGGATTAAAGGCAAGTGCACCTATCGAACAAGAGTATAGTTTAGGCAAGACAGGATTGTCGAACCCAAAGGAACTAAAAGTACTAATACTCACCGTCTTTTTATTATTTAGCCTTGATATAAAGTGATGATTGTTTAAACTAAAAATAATCTACTAACTAAGCTAAGACGCAAAGACGAAAAGAATAAATTCGGGAAATAACTTTTGGAAAAACTCAGTTGACTCAAACGATACCCTTAGGAAAAATCCACCTAGACTTCACTTGTTATTTAACCTTGAACCATATGATTTATTTACTTAGTTTGATCCGTGAGACTCCCTAACGTATATTAAACCCTCTCTCGAGGCGAATAACGTCTAACCCTAGGTTAATTAGTGGAACTCGTTCGCTTATAATAACCCCTAGAATAGCGAAGAATCGATTCGTGGACTCCCATATTAGGTTTCACCCTAATCCGGCAAAATCTCGTCACCCTATCTCTAGGCGTGCGATCAACTCCACTTAATTATGTTGGATCTACTCTTAGGCAGGGTCTATTCCTCCTCCACCTAAGCACATTAGATTCGGATGAAGTTCACACAATTAAGAACAAACTAAGTTATTATCATATAATTCAAAAATCAAATAACAAGATTCATCATAGGGTTCATCCCCTTTGGGTATCCGAAGGTTTAGTTCATAACAATAAAGGAAAACATCTCAAGAGAAAAGATAAAACAAAACATAAGAAATCCCTAAAACCCCCTGAAGGAATTGAAGAGGAGATCCTCCGTCTTGAGTAGAATTCTGGCTTCTTGAGATGGATCAACTGGCTATCTTCGAGTGATTCCCACAAATCTGACCTTCTCGGCTTGGCTTCTTGGCCTAGCTCTCCGCCCCCCCTTTCAGCTGGTACCTAGGGTGTATTTATAGGCTTTTGAAACATGTTTCTTTCTCCCTAAGTATCCTTCCTCGAATGAAATTGCTCTTCTCCACGGTAGAGGCACGGTCATGGCACACGCCCGTGTAAATCGTGGCCAGGCCGTGTTCGACACTGTTGAATGAGGCACGGCCGTGGAAGTCGTGTTAAGGCCGTGTTCTAGTAGGAATGGTGGCACGACCGTGTGGCTTGAAGTCCAGGCCGTGCTGATTTCGTGGCTTGGCCCAATTTGGTCCGTTTTAAGCCTGTTTCTCATTCTTTTCGTCATCGGGTGCTTTCCTGAGTATAAGACATGAAAAGAAAGGATTAAGAGCACCTTTTTACATAAATTGGGGCTTAAATCATCCAAAAGCATACTAAATGTGGGCTTAGAGTATGTTACTTTTACGGTTTATCAACTTCCGTCAAAGGAATCACATGTGAAGGATCGGAGCGATACCGTCGCAACATCGACACATGGAACACATTATGAATTTTTTCTAACTCTACCGGCAAAGCCAATCGGTATGCTACAGGTCCAATCTTGTCTGTAATTTCATACGGCCCAATAAATCTTGGACTCAATTTCCCTTTTCGTCCAAATCTCATAATCTTCTACCACGGAGACACTTTCAAAAACACTTTGTCGCCCACTTTAAACTCAATTTCTTTTCTTTTCAAATCCGCGTACGACTTCTGCCGGTTCAAAGCAGCTCTCAGACTATTACGGATTACTTTAACCTTCTCTTTGGTTTCTTTCACGAGATCGACCCCATGGATCCGCTTCTCACTAAGCTCGGTCCAATACAAAGGAGTCCGGAACTTACGACCATACAAAGCCTCATACGGTGCCATCTGTATACTCGACTGATAACTGTTGTTATAGGCGAATTCGACCAAAGGTAGATATCTCTCCCAGCTACCTTCGAATTCTAACACACAGCATCGAAGCATATCTTCAAGAACTTGAATCACTCTTTTAGACTGACCATCGGTTTGCGGATGGAACGCGGTGCTGAAATTCAATCTCGTACCCATGGCCTCTTGCAACTTCTTCCAAAATCTCGAAGTAAACCTCAGATCTCTATCTGATATAATAGACACAGGTACACCATGCAATCTTACTATCTCTGCCACATACAACTCAGCTAACTTATCCAGTAAATAATCAACACGTACTGGAATAAAGTGAGCCGACTTTGTCAATCTATCCACAACAACCCACACAACATCTTTCTTTCTCGGAGTCATCGGCAACCCCGTTACAAAATCCATGGTAATCCGATCCCACTTCCATTCGGGTACCATTACTGGATGAAGCAACCCCGAAGGCACTTGATGCTCAGCCTTCACCTGTTGGCAAATCAGACACTTTGTCACAAACTCTGAAATATCTCTTTTCATACCCGTCCACCAATACAACTTCCTTAAGTCGTTGTACATTTTCGTAATGCCTGGATGTACTGACAAACATCCACTGTGGGCCTCATGCAAAACCTTTCGAATCAACTCCTCATGTAACACCCCTTACCCGGGTTCTACGCTGGGAACCGGGCCTGAGGCGTTACCGAACTCAAACCGCTTAATCGCCACTTAGGCTCAATGTCATTACTCGCTATAACCTCATTCTCGACTTACAAGGCCTCACTAATGCGGAACTTTTACGATCCTTAAAATTTCTCTTTTATACAGGTCTCACACGCCCGTGCAAGATTAGACACGCCCGTGCATGAGCACACACGCCCATGTCCCCAGACCATGCCTAAAAACCCAAGCATTCTGCCAAATGCCCCACGCCATGGCACGCCCGTGCTCCCCAACCGTGGTGAACACTGACTTCCCTCACATGGCCTAGAGTCTAGACACACGCCCGTGTGGCTAGCCCGTGGCCAACACTGATGAATCCCACATGCCCTAGGCACACGCCCGTGTGACTAGTCCAGGGTCTATTCTGTTTTCAAATATTAACATGCAGGGGATGCACGGCCACAGCACACGCCCGTGGGCTGACCGTGTGTCACACATGGTCTAGACACACGCCCGTGTGTCTATCCACATGGTCAAGAACAAGACTAAGTGTCAAGTTCTTTTCACCCTTCTAACATACACTACATATACTCATCTAACACCATCGTAATCAACTCAAATTAAAGTGCATTCTCACATAGAAAACTACATCTTTCTTTCATATAATGTAATAGTCAACAACCATGGCATTATACAAAATAAGCTATCCATCTATAGGCCAACACATATTAGCCATTTACAACAAAATTTACTTACTTATCTAGCCCCTATACATGCCATATACAAAACATTAAATTTCATGTACCAAAGTGTGCTGATATGTGGGCTATCTTCTGATGATCCTCGTATCTCGATTCAACGCTTTAAATCTATAAGACAAGGGAAAAGAAAGAGAGTAAGATTTGAGCTTAGTAAGTTTACACATAAACAATTAAGCATCATAGTATAAGCCCGACCACAATTAGCATTATACCAACATATAATATACAACTATGCTTACTCTTTCTATCCCTTACCATATTACCAACACATCATGAGTCACATGCTCAGAATTATTGAAATGAACCCCTGCATTCAATATCACATTTACACAATATACAACAAATCATTATTGCTCAATAATACATCCACATAGCTAACTCACATAGCTAATCCACGCAGCTACTATATACAATTAATCCACACAGCCAATATCTCAGTGGTTTCGCACTTAGCACACCACAATCAATTTATAAGGTGGTATCGCACTTAGCCTACCAAAAAGGTAATCATCGTGATCTCGCACATAGCCACTAAATGATATACCTAATGATAGCATCGCACATAGCCAGCTCATCGTCAATATGCATCCAGATGGTATCGCACTTAGCCCACCATCTAGCATTATCACAACACATGCACAAGTCTATTTACCCAATTACTCATCCATTCACATTTATACTACATTCATTCCAATTGAACCACATAGGTTCCCAATCATTCTCATTCATTCTCATTCATGCTACACCCTAGCTAGCATTTACAAATTGTAAGTATGAATGCATTGTTTATGCATAGACTTACCTCGATACTCAAAAGTACAGAAATATGCAATTTCATCCACCACCTTGGTTTTGCCTCAGTTTCGATCCGGGCTTCGTCTTTCTTGATCTATAATGAATAAATCAGCTTATTCAATACACATATTGACTAAATTGACCCACATCTCATACTTTAGCAAAATTACTATTTTGCCCCTAAACTTTCTCATATTTACACTTTAGTCCCGAAGGCTCGTAAAGTGATTTTTATTCAACTTTCTACTCATTCATGCCTAGCCGAACCACTTACTCAACTAAAGCATTCATCAAATCTCACTAAATCACCCATGTATGACCAAACTTAAGATTTTCACAACTAAGTCCCTACATGCATTTTCATGGAAAATCACTTAGCAAAAGATGTTTCTACTACATCAAGCTTTCATATTCTTCCATAAAACATCAAAATACATGCATGTCATACTTATATACGTTTTTGAACATCCATAATAGCTCACCAAATAGCTATAAATAGCTTACTCATGCTACCGGACTTCAAAAATACGAAGAATATCAAAAACCGGGCTTAGGAGCACTTACTAGCAAGCTTGAAAAATTAAAAGAACCCTAACAATGGCTTCTTGAATTTTCGGCAGCTAGGGGAAGAATATGAATGAATTTCTATCATCTTTTCCCCTATTTTAATCACTTAATTGATAAATGACCAAAATGCCCTTTTTTATAAACTTTCAATTTTAACTCATCCATGCCCATTTTTGTCCAAAAATTAGAATTTGGATAAATTTCTATTTAAGGACCTCTAATTAATAATCTAAATCTATTTCACACATATATCTTCTAGAAACACACATTTTGCAACCTTTGCAATTTAGTCCTTTTGGACAATTCTACCACAATTTCACAAAATTGCTTCACGAAACTTTCACACTAGCATGCATACGTAATATAAGCCTCAAAAACTCATTCATGACCCTCGAATTTGTGGTCTCGAACCACTATTCTGACTAGGCCCTAAACCGGGATGTTACAACTCTCCCCCCTTTAGAGATTTTCGCCCCCGAAAATCTTACCAGAAAAGAGGTTTGGATGTTGCTCTCTCATAGCTTCTTCCGTTTCCCACGTAGCCTCTTCCACGCCATGTTTCTGCCATAACACTTTCACTAGTGCTATGGTCTTATTTCTCAACTGTTTCACTTCTCAAGCCAAGATCTTAATCGGCTCCTCTTCATAAGACATATCTGGTCTTATCTCAATTTCTGTTGAAGGAATCACATGTGAAGGATCGGAGCGATACCGTCGCAACATCGACACATGGAACACGTTATGAATCTTTTCCAACTCTATCGTCAAAGCCAACCGGTAAGCTACAGGCCCAATTCTGTTTGTAATCTCATACGGCCCTATGAACCTTGGACTCAATTTCCCTTTCCGTCCAAATCTCATAATCTTCTTCCACGGCGATACTTTCAAAAATACTTTGTCGCCTATCTCAAACTCAATTTCTTTTCTTTTCAAATCCGCATACGACTTCTGTCAGTCCGAAGCAGTTTTTAGACTATTACGGATTACTTTCACTTTCTCTTCGGTCTCTTTTACTAGATCAACCCCATGGATCCGTTTCTCGCTAAGCTCGGTCCAATACAAAGGAGTCTGACACTTACGGCCATACAAAGCCTCATACGGTGCCATCTGTATACTCGACTGATAACTATTGTTATAGGCGAATTCGACCAAAGGTAGATATCTCTCCCACCTACCTTCGAATTCTAACACACAACATCGAAGAAAATCCTCTAGAACTTGAATTACTCTTTCAGACTGACCATCGAATTGTGGATGGAACGCAGTACTGAAATTCAATCTTGTACCCATGGCCTCTTGCAACTTCTTCCAAAATCTCGAAGTAAACCTCGGATCTCTATCCGATATAATAGACACAGGTACACCATGCAATCTCACTATCTCTGCCACGTACAACTCAGCTAACTTATCCAGTGAATAATCAACACGTACTGGAATAAAGTGAGCTGACTTCGTCAATCTATCCATAATAACCCACACAGCATCTCTCTTTCTCAGAGTCGTCGGTAACCCCATCACAAAATCCATGGTAACCCGATCCCACTTCCATTCGGGAACCATCACTGGCTGAAGCAATCCCGAAGGCACTTGATGCTCAGCTTTCACTTGTTGGCAAATCAGACACTTTGCCACAAACTCTGAAATATTTCTTTTCATACTCAGCCACCAATACAACTTCCTCAAATCGTTGTACATTTTTGTACTGCCCGGATGTACTGACAAGCATCCACTGTGGGCCTCATACAAAACCTTTCGAATCAACTCCTCATTGTTAGGAACACAAATTCTGTCACAATACATCAGACAACCATTAAAATCCACTCGAAAATTAGAATCACTCTCTGATCCGTACTTAGCTATCTTAGCTTGTATCTCGCTGTCATTTCTCTGAGCCTCACATATTTGTTGAACAAATAGTGGCCTAGCTCTCAACTCTGCCAAAATAGCACCATCATCAGACAATGCTAAACTCGCTCTCATAACTCTTAGAGCATACATGGATTTCCTACTTAAGGCATCCGCAACTACATTCGCTTTTCCCGAGTGGTAATCAATGACTAACTCATAGTCTTTCAACAATTTAAGCCATCGTCTCTGTCTCAGATTCAGATCCTTCTGATCCATCAAATACTTTAAACTCTTGTGATCTGTAAAGATTCGGCACTTTTCGCCACACAAATAATGTCGCCAAATCTTTAACGCAAACAAAATCGCAGCCAACTCCAAATCGCGAGTCAGATAATTCTTCTCGTGCGGTTTTAACTGCCTCGAGGCGTAAGTGGCTACCTTACCCTCTTGCATCAACACGCAACCGATACCATTAAACGACACATCACTATATACCACGAACTCTTTCCCCAATTCTGGTTGAACCAAAACCGGTGCCTCAGTCAACATTGTTTTCAGTCTCTCGAAGCTCTGTTGGCATGTCTCAGTCAATTCAAACTTGACATCTTTATGCAATAGCTTAGTCATCGGGGTAGCAATCACAGAGAACCCCTTTATGAAATGTCTGTAATATCTCGCTAATCCCAAGAAACTTCTAATTTCTGACACGTTCCTCGGCAGTTTCCAATCCATAACAGCCAATATCTTACTCGGGTCAACTCTGACACCATCACCTGACACCATGTGTCCTAGGAATCCGACCTCTCGGAGCCAAAACTCACTCTTGCTAAACTTAGCATACAACTGCTTATCTCTCAAAGTTTGCAAGACAATTCTCAAGTGCTCTTCATGATCGTTTTCATCCCGAGAATAGATCAATATGTCGTCAATAAAGACAACCACAAACTTGTCCACATATGGTCTGAAAACACGGTTCATCAGATCCATAAAAATCGCAGGTGCATTCGTCAAACCAAATGGCATAACCAAAAATTCATAATGGTCGTACCTTGTCCGAAATGCGCCAAAGACATCTTGCTTTTTTCACTGAAATGATAATAACCAGACATCAAGTCTATCTTGGAGAACACTGTAGCTCCCTTCAGTTGATCGAAAAGATCATCAATCCTTGGTAAAGAATACTTATTCTTAACCGTAACCTTGTTCAGTTTTTCATAGTCTATACACAACCTCATAGACCCATCTTTCTTCTTCACAAACAATACCGGAGCACCCCACGGCGAGAAGCTCGGTCTTGCAAAACCCTTATCTGTCAACTCTTGTAATTGAACCTTCATTATTTCAACTCTACAGTGCCATTCTCATGCGGGGCAATCAAAATAGGTGCCGCCTCCGGAACCAACTCAATTCCAAACTCGACCTCTCTCACTGGAGGTAATCCGGGTAACTCTTCTGGAAACACATCTGGGTACTCACATACCACTAGCACTCTTTCAAACCCTACTCCAACCTCTTGAGTATTCAACACAAACGCAAGATAGGACTCACACCCTTTTCTTAAACATTTCTCAGCCATTAAGGAAGAAATCATCACGGGTAGACTGTCCGATCCACCTGATTCAACCCGAATTACATCTCCACTCTCACATTTCAGTTCAAAAAACTTACTACCACATTTCACTAAGACACTATGGGTAGTCAACCAATCCATGCCTAGGATTAAATCGAACTCATCAAACGGCAACAACATAAGGTTTACCGAAAAACAATGATTCTCAATCAACAAAGGACAATTCTTACACACTTTGTCCACTAACACATGCTTTCCTAACGGGTTTGACACCTTAATCACAATGTCCGTAGACTCAATGGTCATACTCAAACTAGATGCTAATCTCATGCAAATATAAGAGTGAGTAGTCCCTGGATCTATTAAAGCAATAACAGAGGTGTCAAAGAGAGAAAAAGTACCCGTTATCACATCAGGGGAGGATGCCTCTTCGCGAGTACGAATGGCGTACGTCCTCGCAGGTGCCCGACCCTCTGGTCTCACAGCAGAGTCCCTGGACGCACCTCTACCACTAGCCCCACCTCTTGGGTTCCTTGGTGGTCTACCCCTCGTAGACCAATCACTAGGTCTCACTTCTTGCCTCTCTTCCTTATCATCCCTATCGGGACAGTTACGGATAAAGTGGTCAGGGGAACCACATTTGTAACATTTCCGACTGTTTCCCCAACACTCTCCAGTGTGATACCTACCATAACTTGGACACTCCGATTTACTCTTTGTATTGCCCACACTTTCCAACGAGGGGGCTCAGACTCTCGAACCCTGACGAGTATTGTCCAAGTCTCGATGCGAATATCCCACTGAGGCTGACATCCGAGGATTCACTTCCTTGGATCTTTTTGACTGGGCTTGATACGACTTGCCCATCGGTCTCTTTCTCGCATCTCGGGCTTCACTCACAGCCCTCCTCTTATCTGAACTCAACTCTTTCGCCTTACTTGCCCTCTCAACTAATAGCACGATTTCTTTCAACTCTAAAATGCCAACTAGGAGTTTGATATCCTCATTCAGCCCATCTTCGAACCTCTTGCACAAGATGGTCTCTGTCGACACACATTCTTGAACGTATTTGCTAAGCCTAACAAACTCACGCTCGTATTCAGCTACTGTCATCCTTCCTTGCTTCAGCTCAAGAAATTCTTTCCTTTTTCGGTCAGTAAACCTCTGGCTTATGTACTTCTTCCGGAACTCTTCCAGAAAGAAGTCCCACATTACCCGCTCTCTCGGGACCACTAATGTCAGAGTCTTCCACCAATGGTATGCCGAGTCTCTCAGCAAAGATACAGCACACTTCAAACTTTCCTCAAGTGTACATGAGAGCTCATCGAACACCCTCATCGAGTTCTCTAACCAGAACTCCGCCCTCTCAGGGTCGTCATTTACTTTAGCTCTAAACTCCTCAGCCCCGTGTTTCTTAATCTTATCCACCGGGGGTTTCGATATCCTCACTACATCCATACCTTGAGGAGCCACAGGATTTGGCTGAGGTATAGGAGGAGGTGGGGGAGGTTGAGCATTAGGGTTCGCTCGGACATAATCCGAGTACCAATTACTCATCATATGGAGAAAGGCTTCACGTGCCTCTTCCCCTTGACCCTTCGCCTCGGGTCCACTTTGCACCGGCACGGTTCCTTGTGCAGGAGCCGGTGCATTACTAGCTGCTTCATCAGCAGCCAATGGATCGGAATCCATCTTCTATATAAAACAGATTTAAAATCATCAGAAACCACCACACTATTATCGTACACTTATGGCATGTATAGCTAGACTCTTACACCCGCTACTGTAGTCCTAGAACTGACTAAGCCATAGCTCTGATACCACTAAATGTCACACCCCTTACCCGGGGTCTATGCCAGGAACCAGGCCCGAGGCGTTACCGAACTCAAACCGCTTAATCTGCACTTAGGCTCAACGGCATTACTCGCTATAACCTCATTCTCAACTTACAAGGCCTCACTCATACACACGAGGACTCTGGAGACTAATTCGGAACTTTTACGATCCTTAAAATATCTGTTTTATACAGGTCTCGCACGCCCGTGCAAGATTAGACACGCCCGTGCATGAGCACACACGCCCATGTCCCCAGACCATGCCTAAAAACCCAAGCATTCTGCCAAATGCCCCACGGCCATGGCACGCTCGTGCTCCCCAATCGTGGTGAACACTGACTTCCCTCACACTGCCTAGAGTCTAGACACACGCCCGTGTGGCTAGCCCGTGGCCAACACTGATGAATCCCACACGCCCTAGGCACACGCCCGTGTGACTAGTCCAGGGTCTATTCTATTTTCAAATATTAACATGCGGGGGACGACGGCCACAAAGACACACCCGGGTGGACTGTGTCACACATGGTCTAGACACACGCCCGTGTGTCTATCCACATGGTCAAGAACAAGACTAAGTGTCAAGTTCTTTTCACCCTTCTAACATACACAACATATACTCATCTAACACCATCATAATCAACTCAAATTGAAGTGCATTCTCACATAGAAAACTACATCTTTCTTTCATATAATGTAATAGCCAACAACCATGGCATTATACAAAATAAGCTATCCATCTATAGGCCAACACATCTTAGCCATTTACAACAAAATTTACTAACTTATCTAGCCCTATGCATGCCATATACAAAACATTAAGTTTCATGTACCAAAGTGTGCTGATATGTGGGCTATCTTTTGATGATCCTCGTATCTCGATTCAACGCTTTAAATCTATAAGACAAAGGAAAAGAAAGAGAGTAAGCTTTGAGCTTAGTAAGTTTACACATAAACAATTAAGCATCATAGTATAAGCCCAGCCACAATTAACATTATACCAACATATAATACACAACTATGCTTACTCTTTCTATCCCCTACCATATTACCAACACATCATGAGTCACATGCTCAGAATTATTGAAATGCACCCCTGCATTCAATTTCACATTTACACAATATACAACACATAATTATTGCTTAATAATACATCCACATAGCTAACTCACAAAGCTAATCCATGCAGCTAATCCACATATCTTATCCACATAGCTATTACACACAGCTAATATATACAATTAATCCACACAGCCAATATCTTGGTGGTTTAGCACTTAGCACACCACAATCAATTCATAAGGTGGTATCGCACTTAGCCTACCACAAAGGTAATCATCGTGATCTCGCACATAGCCACTAAATGATATACCTAATGATAGCATCGCACATAGCCAGGTCATCGTCAATATGCATTCGGATGGTATCGCACTTAGCCCACCATCTAGCATTATCACAACACATGCACAAGTCTATTTACCCAATTACTCATCCATTCACATCTATACTACATTCATTCTACTTGAACCACATAGGTTCCCAATCATTCTCATTCAATCTCATTCATGCTTCCCCCTTAGATAGCATTTACAAATTGTAAGTATGAATGCATTGTTTATGCATAGACTTACCTCAATACTCAAAAGTACAGAAATATGCAATTTAGTCCACCACCTTGGTTTTGCCTCGGTTTCGATCCGGGCTTCGTCTTTCTTGATCTATAATGAATAAATCAGCTTATTCAATACACACATTGACTAAATTGACCCACATCTCATACTTTAGCAAAATTATTATTTTGCCCCTAAACTTTCTCATATTTACACTTTAGTCCTGAAGGCTCGTAAAGTGATTTTTATTCAACTTTCTACTCTTTCATGCCTAGCCGAACCACTTACTCAACTAAAGCATTCATCAAATCTCACTAAATCACCCATGTATGACCAAACTTAAGATTTTTACAACTAAGTCCCTACATGCATTTTCATGGAAAATCACTTAGCAAAAGATGTTTCTACTACATCAAGCTTTCATATTCTTTCATAAAACATCAAAATACATGCATGTCATACATATATACATTTTTGAACATCCATAATAGCTCACCAAATAGCTATAAATAGCTTACTCATGCTACCGGGACTTCAAAAATACGAAGAATATCAAAATTCGGGCTTAGGAGCACTTACTAGCAAGCTTGAAAAATTGAAAGAACCCTAACAATGGCTTCTCAATTTTTCGGCAGCTATGGGAAGAATATTAATGAATTTTTATCATCTTTTCACCTATTTTAATCACTTAATTAATAAATGACCAAAATGCCCTTTTTGATAAACTTTCAATTTTAACTCATCCATGCCCATTTTTGTCCAAAAATTAGAATTTGGATAAATTGCTATTTAAGGACATCTAATTAATAATCTAAAGCTATTTCACATATATAGCTTCTAGAAACACACATTTTGCAACTTTTGCAATTTAGTCCTTTTGGACAATTCTACCACAATTTCAAAAAATTACTTCACGAAACTTTCACACTAGCATGCATACATAATATAAGCCTCAAAAACTCATTCATGACCCTCAAATTTCTGGTCTCGAACCATTATTCCGACTAGGCCCTAAACCGGGATGTTACACCCCATCTTTAGGATTACCAATTCTTTCACGATACATCAGACAACCATTCAAATCCACTCGAAAATCAGAATCACTTTCTGATCTACACTTAGCTCTCTTAGCTTGCATCTCACTGTCATACTTCTGAGCCCCACCTATCTGTTGAACAAATAGCGGCTTAGCTCTTAATTCTTCCAAAATAGCACCATCGTCAGACAATGCTAAACTCGTGCTCATAACTCTTAGAGCATACAAGGATTTCCTAGTTAGGGCATCCGCAACCACATTCGCTTTTCCCGGGTGGTAGTCAATGACTAACTGATAGTCTTTCAACAACTCAAGCCACCATCTCTGTCTCAGATTTAGATCTTTCTGATCCATCAAATACTTTAAACTCTTGTGATCCGTAAAGATTCGGCACTTCTCACCATACAAGTAATGTCGCCAAATCTTTAAGGCAAAAACAATCGCCGCTAACTCCAAATCATGAGTCAGATAATTCTTCTCGTGCGGTTTTAACTGTCTCGAGGCGTAAGCGACTACCTTACCCTCTTTCATCAACACGCAACCTAGACCATTAAACGACGCGTCACATTAAACCACAAACTCCTTCCCCGATTCTGGTTGAACCAAAACCGGTGCCTCAGTCAACATTGTCTTTAGTCTCTCAAAACTCTGCTGACATGTCTCAGTCCATTCAAACTTGACATCTTTATGCAACAACTTCGTCATCGGAGTAGCAATCACGGAGAACCCCTTTGCGAAACGTCTGTAATATCCTGCTAATCCCAAGAAACTTCTGATTTCAGACACGTTCCTCGGTGATTTCTAATCCACAACAGCCGATATCTTACTCGGGTCAACTCTGACACCATCACCTGACACCATGTGTCCTAGGAATCCGACCTCTCGGAGCCAAAACTCACTCTTGCTAAACTTAGCATACAACTGCTTATCTCTCAAAGTTTGCAAGACAATTCTCAAATGCTCTTCGTGATCGTTCTCATCCCGAGAATAGATCAATATATCATCAATAAAGACAACTACAAACTTGTCCACATATGGTCTAAAAACACGGTTCATCAGATCCATAAAAATTACAGGTGCATTCGTCAAACCAAACGGCATAACCAAAAACTCATAATGGCCATACCTTGTCTGAAATGCAGTTTTCAACACAACTTGCTCTTTCACTTTGAGCTGATAATAACCAGACCTCAAGTCTATCTTGGAGAACACTGTAGCTCCCTTCAGTTGATCAAAAAGATCATCAATCCTTGGTAAAGGATACTTATTCTTCACCGTCACCTTGTTCAGTTGTCTATAGTCTATACACAACCTCATAGACCCATATTTCTTCTTCGCGAGTAATACCGAAGCACCCCACGGCGAGTAGCTTGGTCTTGCAAAACCCTTATCTGTCAACTCTTGCAACTGAACCTTCAGTTCTTTCAACTCTACAGGTGCCATTCTATATGGAGTAATTGAAATAGGTGTCGTTCCCGGAACCAACTCAATTCCAAACTCGACCTCTCTCACTTGAGGTAATCTGGGTAACTCTTTCAGGAATACATCCGGATACTCACAAACCACTGGCACTATTTCAAACTCTACTCCAACCTCTCGAGTATTCAACACAAAAGCAAGATAGGACTCACATCCTTTTCTCAAACATTTCTCAGCCACTAGGGAAGAAATCATCACTGGTAGACTATCCGGTCCACCTGATTCAACCCGAACCACATCTCCACTCTCACATTTTAATTTAATAAACTTACTACCACAGTTCACTAAGACACTATGGGTAGTCAACCAATCCATGCCTAGGATTAAATCAAACTCATCAAATGGCAGGAACATTAGGTTTGCCGGAAAACAATGATTCTCAAGCAATAAAGGACAATTCTTACACACTCTGTCCACTAACACATGCTTTCCTAACGGGTTTGACACCTTAACCACTATGTTCGTAGACTCAACGGTCATACTCGAACTAGATGCTAATCTCATGCAAATATAAGAATGAGTAGACCCTGGATCTATTAAAGCAATAACAAAGGTGTCAAAGAGAGAAAAAGTACTCGTTATCACATCAGCGAGGATGCTTCTTCGCGAGCGCGAATAGCATATGTCCCTGCAGGTGCCCGACCCTCCGGTCTCATAGCAGAGTCTCTGGACGCACCCCGACCACTATTCCCTTCTCTAGGGTTTCTTGGTGGTCTACCCCTTACAGACACATCACTAGGTCTCATCTCTTGCTTCTCTTCCTTATCATCCCTCTCGAGACAGTTTCGGATAAAGTGGTCAGGGGAACAACACTTATAACATTTTCGACTATTTCCCCAACACTCTCCGGTGTGATATCTACCACAACTTGGACACTCTAGTTTACTCTTCGTATTGCCCACACTTTCCATCGAGAGGGCTTGGACTCTCGAACCCGAGCGAGTATTGCCCAAGTCCCGATGCAAATAACCCACTGGTGCCGTCGTCCGAGGATTCACTTCCTTGGATCTTTTCGACTGGGCTTGGTATGACTTGCCCATCGGCCTCTTTCTAGCATCTAGGGCTTCACTCACAGCCCTCCTCTTTTCTGATCTCAACTCTTCGGCCTTGCTTGCCCTTTCAACTAACACCACAAACTCTTTCAACTCCAAAATTCCAACTAGGAATTTGATGTCCTCATTCAGCCCATCTTCAAACCTCTTACACAAGATGGTCTCTGTCGACACATTCTTGAGCGTATTTGCTAAACCTAACAAACTCATGCTCATACTCTGCTACTAACATCCTTCCTTGTTTCAACTCAATGAATTCCTTCCTTTTCCGATCAGTAAATCGCTGGCTTATATACTTCTTCCGGAACTCTTCCAGAAAGAAGTCCCACGTCACCCGCTCTCTCGGGACTACCAATGTTAGTGTTTTCCACCAATGGTATACTGAATCTCTCAGCAAGGATACGGTACACTTTAAGCTCTCCTCAGGCGTACATGAGAGCTCATCGAACACCCTCATCGAGTTCTCCAACCAGAACACCGCCCTCTCTGGGTCATCATCTACCTTAGCTCTAAACTCCTCAGCCCCGTGTTTCCTAATCTTATCCACCGGGGGTTTCGATATCCTCACTACATCCATACCTTGAGGAGCCACTGGATTTGGCTGAGGTATAGGAGGAGGTGGAGGAGGTTGAGCATTAGGGTTCACTCGAACATAATTCGAGTACCAATTGCTCATCATCTAGAGAAAGGCTTCCCGTGCTTCTTCCCTTTGACCCCTAGCCTCGGGTCCACTTTAAACAGGCACGGTTCCTTGCGCAGGAGCCGACGCATTACTAGCTACTTCATCAGCAGTCAATGGATCAGAATCCATATACTATATAAAATAAGATTTAAAATCCTCAGAAACCACCACACTATCATTGTACACTTATGGCATGTATAGCTAGACTCTTACACCCGCTACTGTAACAGCCCGATTTAGGGCCTAGTCAGAATAGTGGTGCAAAACCACTAATCCGAGGTGAATTTATGAGTTTTTAAGGTTCATGCCATGTTTTCATGTTAGTGTGAAAGTTTCATGAAGCAATTTTGCTAAATTGAAGTTGAATGGTCAAAAAGGACCAAATTGCAAAAGTTTTAAAATGTGAGTTTCTAGAAGCATTTTGTATGAAATAGCTCTAGAATAAAAATTATAAGTCCTTAAATAGCAATTTTCCCGAATCATAATTTTTGGACAAAAATGGACCTGAGCTAGTAAATGGTGATATTTTAAAGAGAAGGGCATTTTGGTCATTTATCTATTAAATGATTAATAAAGGATAAAGATGATAAAAATCATTCATCTTCTTCCTTGTGTGTGTCAAAATTTTGAAGAACCCATAGCTAGGGTTTGTTCATCTTTCAAGCTTGCTAGTAAGTTCATCTTAGCCCCGTTTTTTATATTCTTCGTATTTTTGAAGTCCCGGTAGCATGAGTAAGCTATTTTTAGCTATAAAGTGAGCTAAAGTGCATGTTCAAAAATCTACCCATGATTGATATGCATGTTAAATGATGTTTTATGGAATTTTATGAGAGTTTGATGTTAGATAAACATCTTTTTCTAAGTGAATTTCATGAAAGATGATAGTATGGACCATTTTGTAATAGTTATGAAAATTGGTCATACATGTTAAAAATAGCAAGAACTGATGATTGTTATAGTAGAGAAAATGATTCAGCTAAGCATGAAGTTTAAGAAAGTTGAATGAAAAATATTTTACGAGCCTTGGGGCAAAAGTGCAAATATGAGAAAGTTTAAGGGCAAAATAATAATTTTGCCAAAGTATGATTTAAGAGTCAATTTAGTCAATGTGAGTATTAAATGATCTATTTATGACTATAGATCAAGAAAAACAAAGCCTGGATCGAAATCGAGGCAAGAACAAGGTCGAAGACTAAATTGCATACCTAGCTACATTTTGTATATTGAGGTAAGTTTGTATGATTTCTAAGCTTTATGATTTATATCATTGAATTGCTTAGTATAATATACAACGTTATTATGAAATTGTTTAACGTTAAGTTAAACAATGAAATTAATGAGATCAAGTATGAGAAAGTCCGTATAAGACAAAGCCGAGGCATGGCATCGGCAATCAAGCAAGTTATCATGTAAGTCCAAGGACCCAAGCTTGGCATTGACAAGTTATCATGTAAGTCCAAGGACCCAAGCTTGGCATTGACAAGTTATCATGTAAGTCCAAGGACCCAAGCTTGGCATTGAACAAGTTATCATGTAAGTCCAAGGACCCAAGCTTGGCATTGAACAAGTTATCATGTAAGCCCAAGGATCCAAGCTTGGCATTGAACAAGTTATCAAGAGGAAGATTTCATATAAGTCCATGTCAAGACATGGCCTTGAAACCAAGATGAGATATCCTATGTAAGACCGTATCCAAAATATGGGTTTAGCATCAAGTTCATGGTAAGAGAATTGGTATTCTTGGTTATTCATAGGAATTCATCGGGCAAATGAGATAAGCTCACAAGAGATTACAAGAAAGTTTAGTAAGCAAAATCATTATCAAGTGGGGACAGAATATTATTCATGTTATGAATGATGAATTAGAAATTATGAGTATTATGTTCAAGTATGCTGATTAATGTGATCTAGTGATACAGGTACTTTGTTGCCTATCAAGTATGAGACTAGTAAGTTTCATGAGTTATGTAAGAATCAAGTATGAGTAAGTAAGCTTTATATAGCTGAATTTATGATGCCATTTTTTATATCAAATGGTCTATATTAAGTAAGAATGTTGCTATGTGTATTATGCAAACGTACTAAGCTAAATGCTTATGTCTTTCATTCTTTCTTTCCATGTAGTCCCACCAAGCTAATATCAAGGATCACCATCATCGGAGCTCGGATCACACTATCAATCGCTATTTTGGTATAGCCAAGTTGTTTTATTAAGTATGGCATGTATAGGTAGCATTACATTTTGAGTAAATGTTTTAAGAAGAGCCAAAGTATAGGCTATTAACTTTATTATTCTTTTGTAAATGGCTAAGTGATTGGCCAAGTTTGACTAAGTATGTATGTTATTAATATCAATGAAGCATGTTATATTGTTCATGAAAGATGTAATAATTGAGTTGCTGAATTGAGCTTGAGTTTGGTCTTCATTTCAGGATGGCAATTGGCTTGGTAAATAGCCTCTAAGTGCCTACACGGTTAGACACACGGGCGTGTGTTTAGGCCGTACATAAACTGCACCTTAGTCTTATAAGTAAGAATAGGCCACGGACTAATCCCACGGTCGTGTGTTAAGGCCGAGCATGACACACGGTTAGAACTTGGGCATGTGCCCGGTCGTGTGAAATAAGTCAGTATATCAAGATGTAGTACACAGTCTAAGTCCACGGGCGTGCCATGGCCGTGTGTTATAAGTCAGAATGCTAAGGTTTTTCACACGGGCTAGGACCACGTGCGTGCTATGGCCGTGTGGAAATTGGCAGAATACTGAGTTTTAGGGTACGGTCTGAGGACATGGGCGTGTATGCCTATACACGGGCGTGTTTTATATTACATGGGCGTGTAACCCCTGTTTCAAAGAAAAGTTTTTCGATAAGGTTCCGAAAGTTTACCAGTATAAGTTTAAGGCCTCGTAGGCCCATGAAATGTACGAATTGTTTAAGAATGAGAAGTTTTAATTTCGGAACGAAATTTTATAGCCCGCAATGTCATGATTAAGCAAGTTCAAGCATAGTAATGTCTCGTATCCGGTCTGAGCCTCAGACTCGGGTATGGGGTGTTACATTTAGTGGTATCAGAGCTACAGTTTAGTCGGTTCTAGGACTAATGTAGCATGAGCACGAGTCTAGCCATACATGCCATACGTAAGAATGTTTTATAATGATAGTGTGACGATTCTTGACGGCTTAAATTATGTTTATATATATAGTAAATGGATCCTGAAAGAGATATAGCGGAAGATGTAGAAAGTAATGCGCCGGCTCCTGCCGAAGGGACGGTGCCAAATGAGAACGGGAATAGACCCACTATGGTGAGTCAAGGAGGAGGAGAAGAGGCTAGAGAAGCCTTCCTCCATATGATGAACACATGGTACACGGAGTTCGCTCGCACGAACCCGAATGCACAACCCCCCTCTACCCCCACCTATTCCTCAACCTATTCCAATAGCTCCTCAAGTAGTAGAGGTGGTAAGAGGAGAGAAGCCTCCGGTTGATAGAATCAGGAAACATGGGGCAGAAGAATTCCGGGCTAGAAAAGATGATGATCCGAAAAAAAGAGCTGAACTCAGTTAGAAAATACCATCGTGGTATTTAATGAGGTGTCATGTACACTCAAGAGTGCATGAAGTGCGTAGTTTCTCTTTTAAGAGATTACGCCTATCAATGGTGGAACACCTTGGTATCAGTAGTCCCAAGAGAAAAGATCACATGGGAATTCTTCCAAGAAGAGTTCAAGAAAAAGTATATCAGTCAAAGGTTTGTGCACCAGAAAAGGAAGGAATTCCTAGAACTAAAACAAGGCAAGATGTCTGTAACTGACTACGAGCGTGAGTTTGTAAGACTCAGCAAATACGCTCAAGAATGCGTGTCCACCGAAGCCATCATGAGTAAGAGATTTGAAGATGGTCTAAATGAGGACGTCAAACTATTTGTTGCTGTTCTAGAATTGAAGGAATTTGTTGTGCTAGTCGAGAGGGCTTGTAAAGCTGAAGAACTAGTAAAAGAGAAGAAGAAATCTAAAAAGGAGTCCCGTGACTCGAAAAAGAGACAGTGGAACAAGTCATTCCAATCTCCATCCAAGAAGTCAAGAGATTTCCCTGCCCGATCGGCTACTTCCACTGGATTTTCCAGGAAGGACAAGAGTAAACAGTATTCAGGAAATAAAGCACAGACTACTTCAGTCGCTAGTATGGGGAATGTTCGATCTGATAGACCCGAATGCCCACATTGTGGCAAACGCCATTTAGGGGAATGTCGAGCACACAAAAATGCATGTTTCAGATGTGGTTCCCATGACCACTACATAAAAGATTGTCCAGAGATGATGAAAGAGGACAAAAATCAGAACCCGAGATTCGGGAGTATGGTCAGAGGAAGGCCGTAGAGAAACCCCGGAAGTAGGGCTAGTGGAAGAGGTAACCCTAGAGAGCAAGCCGTGAGGCCCGAGGGTAGGGCGCCTGGACGGACTTATGCCATTCGCGCTCGCGAAGAGGCATCTTCCCATGATGTTATCACAGGTACCTTTTCTCTTCATGATGTTAAAGTTATTGCTTTAATAGATCCCGGATCTACACACTCTTACATATGCATGAAATTGGTATCCGATTTGAGTATGCCTATAGAGTTTACAGAAGTTGTGATTAGAGTGTCTAATCCTTTAGGCAAGAGTGTGTTAGTGAATGAAGTATGTAGAGAATGTCCATTAATGATTAGAGGTCATTGTTTTAAAGCAAACCTTATGTTGTTACCATTTGACGAGTTTGATATCATTCTTGGTATGGACTGGTTAACTGCCCATAGTGTAATAGTTAATTGTGGGAAGAAATACATTAAATGAGATGTGAGGATGGGGACACCCTTCACATAGAATCAGATGAACAGAGTAGATTGCCAGAATTGATTTCTCACGTGACAACATAGAGATACATGAGAAAGGGGTATGAAGCATATTTGGCTTTTGTGATGAATGAAAAAGAAACAGAGATAAGGATTGAGTTAGTGCCAATAGTATGTGAGTACGTGGATGTGTTTCCTGAGGAATTGCCAGGACTACCACCAGTTAGAGAGGTTGAGTTCAGCATTGAGCTAGCTCCGATGACTGCACCAATATCTATTACTCCTTACAGAATGGCTCCAACGGAGTTGAAAGAGTTGAAGACACAGTTGCAAGAGTTAACAGACAAAGGCTTTGTAAGGTCAAGTTGTTCTCCCTAGGGTGCTCCAGTTTTATTTCTGAAAAATAAGGATGGCAGTATGAGATGGTGCATAGATTACCGTCAGCTTAATAAAGTGACAGTAAAGAACAAGTACCCATTGCCAAGGATCGATGATTTGTTTGATCAATTGAAAGGAGCCACCGTGTTCTCTAAGATAGACTTGAGATCGGGGTATTACCAGTTAAGAGTAAAGGAATCAGATGTATCCATGATTGCTTTTCGAACAAGATATGGGCATTATGAATTTTTAGTCATGCTTTTTGGTTTGACCAATGCTCCTGCGGTATTCATGGACTTAATGAACCGCATCTTCAGACCATACCTCGACAAGTTTGTAGTCATTTTTACTGACGACATACTGATTTATTCCCGAGATGAGAATGAGCATGCTGAGCACCTACGGACAATTTTACAAATTCTTCGAGAAAATCAGTTGTATGCTAAGTTCAGTAAAAGTGAGTTTTGGCTCAATGAAGTAGGATTTCTGGGACATATTGTCTCAGGAGAAGGGGTTCGAGTAGACCCAAGTAAGATCTCGACTATTACGGATTGGAAACCACCGAGGAATACCTCTGAGGTTAGAAGTTTCCTAGGCCTAGCCGACTATTATAGACGATTTGTCAAGGGTTTTCCATGATTGCAACCTTGATGACGAAGTTGTTACAGAAAAATGTGAAGTTCAAGTGGACAAAAATATGCCAACAAAGTTTCGAAAAATTGAAAGCATTATTGACAGAAGCTCCAGTTTTAGTACAACCTGAGACAGGGAAAGAATTTGTGATTTACAGTGATGCATCCTTAAATGGATTAGGTTGCGTACTTATGCAAGAAGGCAAAGTTATTGCTTATGCCTCCAGACAGTTGAAGCCCCATGAGAAGAATTATCTGACGCATGATTTAGAATTGGCTGCCATAGTCTTCGCATTGAAGATATAGAGACATCACCTATATGGTGAGAAATGTCAGATTTTCACTGATCATAAAAGTTTGAAGTACTTGATGACGCAGAAAGAGTTGAACTTAAGACAACGGAGATGGTTAGAGTTGATAAAAGATTATGAGATGGTCATTTATTACCATCCCGGGAAGGCGAATGTGGTCGCCGACGCTTTGAGCAGAAAATCCATATTTGCATTAAGGGCAATGAATTCACGAATGACTTTATCCAATGATGGTTCTACTCTAGCTGAGTTGAGAGCTAGACCAATTTTCCTCCAAGAGATCATTGAAGCCCAAAAAGAGGATAGTGAATTGCAAGTTCAGAGAGATCAGTGCGAGACAGATGTTGAGTCTGACTTCCGGATTAGTTCCAATGGAAGTCTGATGTTCAAAGATAGAGTTTGTGTACCGAGAAAAGAAGAGCTTATTTAGAAATTTTTGCATGAGGCTCATAATGGATGTTTTTTGTACATCTGGGTAGTACCAAGATGTGTAATGACTTGAAGCAACAGTATTGGTGGCCGAGAATGAAGAAAGATATTTCAGAATTTGTTTCCAAATGCTTGATTTGTCAGCAAGTAAAGGCTGAACACCAAGTACCTTCAGGTTTGCTTCAACCCATTTTAGTTCTGGAGCGGAAGTGGGACCGTATTACTATGGATTTTGTAACGGGTTTACCACTATCTCTGAGCAAGAAAGATGCCGTATGGGTTGTAGTTGATAGACTCACGAAATCAGCCCATTTTATACCTGTTCGAGTGGATTACTCCCTCGACAAGTTGGAAAACTTTTATGTTTCAGAAATAGTAAGACTTCATGGAATTCCCTTGTCAATCATATCGGATAGAGATCCGAGATTCACATTCAGATTTTGGAAGAAGTTACAAGAGGCCTTGGGTACAAAGTTGAACTTTAGTACCGCTTTTCATCCTCAAACTGACGGTCAATCCGAGAGGTTAATTCAAGTACTCGAAGATATGCTCAGATGTTGTATTCTTGAATTCCGAGGCAATTGGGAAAAGTTTCTCCCATTAGTAGAGTTTGCCTACAATAATAGTTTTCAGTCGAGCTTAAAGATGGCGCCTTATGAGGCTTTATATGGGCGTAAGTGCTGAACGCCTCTTTATTGGACCGAACTTAAAGAAAACCAAATTCACGGGGTTGATTTGGTTAGAGAAGCTGAAGAGAAAGTGAAAGTGATACGAGAAAGTTTAAAAGTTGCATCAGATAGACAGAAGTCCTATTCGGACTTAAAGAGAAAAGAGATAGAGTATCAAGTCGGAGATAAAGTTTTCTTGAAAGTGTCACCTTGGAGAAAAGTTCTCAGATTTGGCCGGAAAGGCAAGTTGAGTCCACGTTTTATTGGACCGTATGAGATTACCGAGAAGGTTGGGCCTGTAGCTTACAAATTGGCTTTGCCATTAGAGTTAGAAAAGATACATGATGTGTTTCACGTGTCAATGTTAAGACGCTACTGATTAGACCCTTCGCATGTAATTCCCCAGTCAGAGGTAGAGATTCATCCCGACATGACTTATGGTGAAGAACCAGTCAAGATATTAGCTCGGGAAGTGAAGCAGCTACGAAAGAAAAGTATTGCCTTAGTGAAAGTATTGTGGCAAAGACATGGAATAGAAGAAGCCACATGGGAACCAGAAGAGAGTATGAGAAACCAGTATCCAAACCTTTTTGCTGGTAAGATTTTCGAGGACAAAAATCCCTAAGGGGGAGAATTGTAACAGCCCGATTTAGGGCCTAGTCGAAATAGTGGTGCGAGACCACTAATCTGAGGTAAATTTATGAGTTTTTAAGGTTCATGCAATGTTTGCATGTTAGTGTGAAAGTTTCATGAAGCAATTTTGCTAAATGGAAGTTGAATGGTCAAAAAGGACCAAATTGCAAAAGTTGTAAAATGTGAGTTTCTAGAAGCATTTTGTATGAAATATCTCTAGAATAGCAATTATAAGTCCTTAAATAGCAATTTGCCTAAATCATAATTTTTGGACAAAAATGGACATGACCTAGTAAATGGTGATATTTTAAAGAGAATGGCATTTTGGTCATTTATCTATTAAATGATTAATAAAGGAAAAAGATGATAAAAATCATTCATCTTCTTCCTTGTGTGTGCTGAAATTTTGAAGAACCCATAGCTAGGGTTTGTTCATCTTTCAAGCTTGCTAGTAAGTTCATCTTAGCCCCGTTTTTTATATTCTTCGTATTTTTGAAGTCCCGGTAGCATGAGTAAGCTATTTTTAGCTATAAAGTGAGCTAAAGTGCATGTTCAAAAATATACCCATGATTGATATGCATTTTAAATTATGTTTTATGGAAGTTTATGAGAGTTTGATGTTAGATAAACATCTTTTTCTAAGTGAATTTCATGAAAGATGATAGTATGGACCATTTTGTAATAGTTATGAAAATTGGTCATACATGTTAAAAATAGCAAGAATTGATGATTGTTATAGTAGAGAAAATGATTCAGCTAAGCATGAAGTTTAAGAAAGTTGAATGAAAATTATTTTACGAGCCTTGGGGCAAAAGTGCAAATATGAGAAAGTTTAGGGGCAAAATAGTAATTTTGCCAAAGTATGATTTAAGAGTCAATTTAGTCAATGTGAGTATTAAATGATCTATTTATGACTATAGATCAAGAAAAATGAAGCTCGGATCGAAACCGAGGCAAGAACAAGGTCGAGGACTAAATTGCATACCTAGCTACATTTTGTATATTGAGGTAAGTTTGTATGATTTCTAAGCTTTATGATTTATATCATTGAATTGCTTAGTATAATATACAACGTTATTATGAAATTGTTTAATGTTAAGTTAAACAATGAAATTAATGAGATCAAGTATGAGAAAGTCCGTATAAGACAAAGTCGAGGCATGGCATCGGCAATCAAGCAAGTTATCATGTAAGTCCAAGGACCCAAGCTTGGCATTGACAAGTTATCATGTAAGTCCAAGGACCCAAGCTTGGCATTGACAAGTTATCATGTAAGTCCAAGGACCCAAGCTTGGCATTGACAAATTATCATGTAAGTCCAAGGACCCAAGCTTAGCATTGACAAGTTATCATGTAAGTCCAAGGACCCAAGCTTGGCATTGAACAAGTTATCATGTAAGTCCAAGGACCCAAGCTTGGCATTGAATAAGTTATCATGTAAGTCCAAGGACCCAAGCTTGGCATTGAACAAGTTATCAAGAGGAAGATTTCATATAAGTCCATGTCAAGACATGGCCTTGAAACAAAGATGAGATATCCCATGTAAGACCATATCCAAAATATGGCTTTAGTATCAAGTTCATGGTAAGAGAATTGGTATTCTCGGTTATTCATAGGAATTCATCGGGCAAATGAGATAAGCTCACAAGAGATAACAAGAAAGTTTAGTACGCAAAATCATTATCAAGTGGGGACAGAATATTATTCATGTTATGAATGATGAATTAGAAATTATGAGTATTATGTTCAGGTATGCTGATCAATGTGATCTAGTGATACAGGTACTTTGTTTGCCTATCAAGTATGAGACTAGTAAGTTTCATGAGTTATGTAAGAATCAAGTATGAGTAAGTAAGCTTTATATAGCTGAATTTATGATGCCATTGTTTATATCAAATGGTCTATATTAAGTAAGAATGTTGCTATGTGTATTATGCAAACTTACTAAGCTAAATGCTTATGTCTTTCATTCTTTCTTTCCATGTAGTCCTGCCAAGCTAATATTGAGGATCACCGTCATCGGAGCTCGGAGCACACTATCAATCGCTATTTTGGTATAGCCAAGTTGTTTTATTAAGTATGGCATGTATAGGTAGCATTACATTTTGAGTAAATGTTTTAAGAAGAACCAAAGTATAGGCTATTAAGTTTATTATTCTTTTGTAAATGGCTAAGTGATTGGCCAAGTTTGACTAAGTATGTATGTTATTAATATCAATGAAGCATGTTATATTGTTCATGAAAGATGTAATAATTGAGTTGCTGAATTGAGCTTGAGTTTGGTCTTAATTTTAGGATGGCAATTGGCTTGGTAAATAGCCTCTAAGTGCCTACACGGTTAGACACACGAGCGTGTGTCTAGGCCATGCATAAACTGCACCTTAATCTTATAAGTAAGAATAGGCCACGGACTAATCCCACGACCGTGTGGTAAGGTCGTGCATGACACATGGTTAGAACTTGGGCATGTGCCCAGTCGTGTGAAATAAGTCAGTATATCAAGATGTAGTACACGGTCTAAGTCCACGGGCATGCCATGGTCGTGTGTTATAAGTCAGAATGCTAAGGTTTTTCACACGGCTAGGACCACGGGCGTGCTATGGCCGTGTGGAAATTGGCGAATCATCGAGTTTTAGGGCACGATCCGAGGACATGGGCGTGTATGCCTATGCGGGCATGTCTTATATTACACGGGTGTGTAACCCTGTTTCAAAGAAAAGTTTTTCGATAAGGTTAGAAAGTTTACGTATAAGTTTAAGGCCTCGTAGGCCCATGAAATGTCTGAATTGTTCAAGAATGAGAAGTTTTAATTTGAACGAAATTTTATAGCCCGTAATGTCATGATTAAGCAAGTTCAAGCATAGTAATGTCTCAGATCCGGTCCCGAGCCTCGGACTCGGGTATGGGGTGTTCTGACTACGGTAGTCTAAAAAACCGACTAAACCATAGCTCGATACCACTAAATGTAACACCCCTTACCGGGTTCTACGCCGGAACCGGGCCCGAGGCGTTACCAAACTCAAACCACTTGATTGCCACTTAGGATCGTCGTAACTACTCTCTGAAGTCATCTCAACAACCTCATTCTCGACTTACGAGGCCTCACTCATACACACGAGGGCTCTCGAGACTAAACCGGAACTGTTTCCAATCTTAAAATTTTTCTCTTTTATACAAATCTCACACGCCCGTGCATGGACACACACGCCCATGTCCCCAAACCGTGCCTAAAACCCCAGCATTCTGCCAATGCCCCACGGCCAAGGCACACGCCCGTGCTTACCACCCGTGGTGCACACTGACTACCTTAACACGGCCTAGAGTCTAGACACATGCCCGTGTAGCTAGCCCGTGGCCAACACTGATTAATCCCAGACGCCCTAGGCAAACGCCCATGTGACTAGTCCGTGGTCTAATCTGACTTCAAATACTAACATGCAGGGGACACACGGCTGAGTCACACGCCCGTGGGCTGGCCATGTGTCACACACGGCCTAGACACACGCCCGTGTGTCTATCCACATGGACAAGAACAAAGCTATGTGCCAAGTTCTTTTCACCCCTCTAGCATACACAACATATACTCATCTAACACAACCATGATCAACTCAAATTGAATTGCAATCTCACATAGACAACTATAACTTTTCATATAACATAAAATAGCCAACAACTATGGCATTATACAAAATAAGCTATCCATCTAAAGGCCAACACATCTTAGCCATTTTCAACAAAATTCACTAACTTGTCTAGCCCCTATACATGGCATATACAAAACATTGAGTCTCATGTACCAGAGTGTGCTGATAGTGTGGGCGATCTTCCAAATGATCCTCGTATCTCGGTTCAACACTTTTACTCTATAAGACAAGGGAAAAGAAAAGGAGTAAGCTTTGAGCTTAGTAAGTTTACACATAAACAATTAAGCGTCATAGTATAAGCTAAACAACAATTAGCATTATACTACCAAAAGTAATGAACAACTATGCTTATTCTTTCTAACCCTTACCACATTTCCAACACATCATGAGTCACATACTCATAACCATCGAAATGCACCCCTGCATTCAATGTCACATTTACACAATATACAACACATCATTATTTCTCAATAATTCATCCACACAGCTAATTAACTTAATAATGCATCCACACGCCTTCTTTACTCAATAATGCAATCACATGGCTAATCCACACACGGTTAACCCACACAAAGAAATGTCTCGGTGGTTTCGCACTTAGCACACCACAGTCGATTAATAAGGTAGTATCGCACTTAGCCTACCACAAAGGTAATCATAGGGGTTTCTCACTTAGCCCACTAAACGATATACCTAACGATAGCATCGCACATAGCATGCTCATCATCAATATGCATTAGGATGGTATCGCACATAGCCTGCCATCTAGCATTATCACTACACATTCACATGTCTACTTACTCAATTAAACATCCATTCACAATTCTACTTGAACCACATAGGTTTTCAATCAATCTCGAATAAGCTACTCACTAGCTATCATCAACAAATTGTAAGTATGAATGCATTGTTTATGCATAGACTTACCTCGGTACTCAAAAGTATTGAGACTTGCAATTTAGTCCACCACCTTGCTTTTGCCTCGGTTTCGATCCGGGCTTTCCCTTTCTTGATCTATAATGAATAAATTAGCTTATTCAATACACACATTGACTAGATTGACCCGTATCTCATACTTTAGCAAAATTACTATTTTGCCCCTAAACTTTCTCATATTTACACTTTAGCCCCAAAAGCTCGTAAAGTGATTTTTATTCAACTTTCTAGTCTTTCATGCTTAGTCAAACCACATATTCAACTAAAGCTATCAACAATTCTCACTAAAACACACATGTATGACTAAACTTAAGATTTTTACAATCAAGTCCCTACATGCATTTTCGTGGAAAATCACTTAACAAAAGATGTTTCTACTACATCAAGCTTTCATAATCTTCCATAAAATATCAACATACATGCATGTCATACATGACCACATTTTTGAACATCCACTTTAGCTCATCAAATAGCTAAAAATAGCTTACTCATGCTACTAGGACTTCAAAAATACAAAGAATATAAAAAACGAGGCTAGATGCACTTACTAGCAAGCTTGAAAAATTGAAGAACCCTAGCTATGGCTTCCTTAAAATTTTCGCCAATGAGGGGAAGAAGATGAGCATGATTTTGTCATCATTTCTCCTTTTTAATCACTTATTTGTTAAATGGCCAAAATGCCCTTTTTGATAAACTTTAAATTTTAACCCATTCATGCCTAATTTTGTCCAAAAATTAGAATTTGGATAAATTGCTATTTAAGGACCTCTAATTAATAATCTAAATCTATTTCACACATATAGCTTCTAGAAACACACATTTTGTAACTTTTGCAATTTAGTCCTTTTGGACAATTCAACCACAATTTCACAAAATTGCTTCATGAAACTTTCACACTAGCATGCATACAAGGAATAAACCTCAAAAACTCATTTATGACCCTCAGATTTGTGGTCTCGCACCACTATTTCGACTAGGCCCTAAATCGGGATGTTACATCACTTCTAGATTAAGATTCTTTTCAGGTAAGTTAAAATCACATTGGTCTGGTCCATTCACTATTCATCAAGTTTTTCCATATGGAGTTGTTGAACTTCATGGTAAGGGAGGTAATTTCTGAGTTAATGCTCAGCGCTTGAAACATTATTGGGAGGATAAATTTGAGTAGGATAAAACCTCGTTCACTTTATCGGATGCCAAATTTTTCTTGTTTTCTTTTAAATAAATGAATTAGGCTATATTTTCTGGATTAGTATGTTAAAATAAATTATGTCTAGGAGATTGGAACTTAAGCGGGACCGCTTGTGA
This sequence comes from Gossypium sturtianum, assembly GCA_025698515.1. Lineage (NCBI taxonomy): Eukaryota > Viridiplantae > Streptophyta > Magnoliopsida > Malvales > Malvaceae > Gossypium > Gossypium sturtianum. The sequence continues at coordinate 30,052,342 of CM046943.1, read as the reverse complement.
CCCCTCCAATCTTTCTTGCGAATTAATTTTAACATAATCTTCTAAGAAAGTATTTCCTAAGTGACAAAATAAAATTTTAATTTGACAAATAAAAGGGTCAATTTTGATCCAAATTTTTGTTTGTAGCTCAATTTTCAAATTATCTTTAAGTTTAGGTACTTAATTGAATTATTTGCAAAATTTGGTTATTCTTTTTGTAAATATTGAAATTACCTATCTTTTTCTGTAAATATTTTAAAATGGCTAAAATAAAGGTTTTAAGTTTTTAGTTTTAATAAAATAGGATGATAACAATTAATATATATTATATTAGATTGTCCCGAGAATCTAAGGATGGAGTTTAAAATGTGATAATCGTAATCGTAATTTGTAAGTTGAAATTAAAATTTTCAAAGATTGTTTGATTAAATTTTGAAAAAGGAAAATAATTTAAAAACTTAAATTTTGAAAACTTAAAATTTGGAGAAACATGTTTTGATCTCTGAAATGGGTGTTTCAAGTCGTGTCCTCCATTTTAAATCTGATAGCCTTTTATAGAGTGCTATTGTCTCTTTACATCATTTTAATCGGGGAATTCAATCCCTTACATCATTACATAATTGAAACTTTCATTACATAATTGAAACTTTTCAGAGAATATATCCTCTGGTTACAAAAATACAAACTACAGAGAATATTCACTATTCATGCGCCAGAGAATCTTACTGTTCTTGCAAGGGAATATTTATTTTTTACGCCAGAGAATATTTCTTGTTCACTCGTCTTTTCTTGCAGGAAATATGTAACACCCCAAACCTGGAATAGAAGTTAGGACAAAATCTGGCGTGTCACATTGAAGAGTCTTTTTGAAAACTACGCGTTCATTGAAAACCCTTCTTACAATTTAAAACTTTCTGCCTTTAAAACCTCAGATTTCATTTGCTTAGTTTCAAAACGTGGTTTATTAAAAGTCATTCTGTTGTAAAACATTATTATCTTTAAAACCTTGCTTGTTACGGAAACTTAATTTAAAACAGTTGCGGAAGCATGATATTTTGAAAAACAGTAGTTAATTTGGAAAACCAGGTTCAATTTCTAGCAATTATAAAACCATAACAAAAAACCCACAACTTCACTTACAAGGCCTTATTACAAAAATTAAAACCCAAACTAGATTCTTAAAAATAAAGTCCAAAGTATAAAGAAACTGTAGACGTGTGGCCATCTCCGAGTCCCTCACAGCACCGATGCTCCTAAAGCTGGGGATTACCTGCACAGTTAAAAATGGGGTGAGTTTATGAAAACTCAGTGTGCAATCCCCTATTACGGTCATGGTCTGGGCCCAGGCCCTATTCGGTGACAATCTGGGCCTAAGCCCTAAATCATATCAATGCAAAACATGCATGTACCCCAACCCTATCCAGCCAACTCTCCACCCGTACCAACCATCTCTCCATGTGGGGACCACATCGACCCACCCAGCCAATCTCTCTAATAATGCAGCCTAGTTGCTAGTATTTATACGGCTTTAAGCCTTCAATAACGGTCTCATAATTGGCACATAGCCATCGGTAACTGTAATAAGATCGGCACATAGCCATCAGCTACAGTAATATAACCGGGACACAGCCACGGGTAAATATGATCGACACAAAGTCATCGGTATATATGTTAGGCACATAGCCACGGGTAAATACGATTGGCACAAAGCCATAATCAAGATGGCACAGAGCCATATTTAGGTTGGCACAGAGCCATAATCGGATTACGCGCTTTTAAGCCGCCCATCGGTCCACGATCGTCAAACGACCCGTGCGACCTTAACAGATCAATTTGGATCCACGGTCATCATGCGACCCGTATGCGACCCTATCGAGAACTTCCTCTCGTATCAAAGTCCCAACCCCATGCAATATGTCGTGTATGTCATGCTCAATCATTACACGTGTATGCAAAATGGGCATGCTCAGAAACAGTCATTTACACACATATCAAAAACATATCAGCCATATAATCCCAGTCAAATCAGTTAAAACACAGTCATACATTCACAGTTAGATCAATCATAGTCCTAATCGCCACATTACAGGGCAAAATAGTCATTTTACCCTATAAAGGTATTTGGTAATCCTACCCTACAGAGGTATTTTAGTAATTCTACCCTACAGGTATTTCAAGAATGCTGCTACCCTGTGGGTATTTCACAAATCGAGGGTATTTTGGTAATTTTACAAATCGGGGTGTTTCGATAATTTTGCAAATCGTGGGTACTTTGGTAATTTCATAAAGCGAGGGTATTTTGGTGATTTTGCAAATCAGGGGTATTTCAGTAATTTTGCAAATCGAGGGTATTTTGGTAATTTTGCAAATCAGGGGTACTTTGGTAATTTCACAAACCGGGGTATTTGGTAATTGTACAAACCTGGGGGGTACTTGGTAATTTTAAAAGTCGAGGGTGTTTGATGATTCAGAAACCAAGGGTATTTCAAAGAATTTTGTAAACCAATGGTATTTGAGTAATTTTGTAAACCAAGGGTATTCTAAACAGAGATAACGATGCGAATGGGCCTAGGGCCCATTCTCGGTCCAAATGGGCCCACACACTCGTGTGACCCATTTAGCCCAAATCTAGCCACAGATATGAGATTCACATAGTCCAGTCCAATATCTACTACACAATCATACAATTTATTCCTATGGGCCCACGGGCCCATTGGACCCACATAGCCCCTTTCGGCCTAAACAGCCCAAACCCACAAGAACACTCATGATGGCCTCAACTATCGCATCGAAGCTCCCACACGTGCGCTTGCACGCTCGTGTGGCTACCATCGTCGTGTGACCGGCATTTCGGCATTTGCCGCTCTACAGTTAGAGTAGTGCGAAATAAACACCTGATAGGAATCTGAAGTTAATTCGCGCTCTGAACACTATTCTGCGCAGAAGCCAACAATGATCGCACCATTGACCCCCAAGGGTTGTGTTGATCAACTTCGGTCACCACGACTGCGACCCAACGGCATACAGATCAACGAATGATCCAACGCCTAACCCAAACGAGAACGCCACAAAGCGAAAGGGATAAGCCAAGAAAGGTATGCTTACTCTCCTCATGGTTTGCTCTATTTAAAGCCAGCTTCTTGCCTATCCTCATGCTAGCTTCCCGATGTGGGATCCCACCTTCAGCAGAGTTTAAATCCAACACAAACTCTGGCCGTCCAATCCGCAAAATAAACAGTCCTTTGCTTGACATGAGATTCAAACCCTTGCCCTCTCCTATGCTCCAGACGCTACATGCCACCACATCACAAGCTCCTTTTGTGACTTAGAACATGTGCAACTAAATATAAGCCTATGGGTCAAAGTCTAAGTTCATTTAAAATAAAAACAAAATGAATTGCAAGCGCCAAGACTTGAACCTTGGACCCCTTGCTTCCTTTATGGCGTCACTTCCTTGTCTCCCCTGTGGCGCCATTTGCCACTAGACCACAACTCCTTTTGTGTCATTTTTTCCCACAATTTATTCTTGAAGCCTACTTACTTACCCCCAGGGCTTTATTCACCTAAAACCAAAATTTTTCCTAAAGCCCAGGTTTGAACCTGGGACTTTATGGAAGCCCCCTAACCTTTCAAAATCACTCACCTAATAGGTCCAACTTGCAGTAGTCTCGTTCTCTTATTCCCAAAAATTTTAAACGCTCCCATTCCCAAGGCCCAATGGGCCCAATTCTACTAGGCCCAAATTCGGGGCGTTACAAAATATTTACTATTTACACTAGATAATATTTCATGTTCCTCTTCATTCATTTCTTTCTTTTGCATCAGTTTTTCTTAGTCCTGGTAATGGTTACTGAGGTGGTATCGTCTGCAAGATCCACCGTTTTGATTGAAGACGCTGAAGATTTCTCATCTTCAGATTCAGAATCCATTGAGCTGAGCATTTCAGCCATGAGTTTTTTGTATTCCTTCTTGGTCTTGGCTTGAGCTAACATCGCACTCGCTGTCGATTTTTCTTGAAGGAATTTTGCTGTTGGTTTGATCCGGGGCTGCGGACTTACATAATTTCAAATATTTTGAATCATATTTTTCATCATTAAACTTGTCCCACCATTTAGTTCTGTAGTTTTGAACTAATAATGGAACTCCAGTACATTGATCTTTCTCATAGGAATAATTCCAAGAAATAATCCAAGAAATGCACAATTTTGAGAAAAATTGGATTGTTCTGTAAATGTGTTTTTAGTTTGGTTCAGGTTGAAATTTGTCAAAGAATTTGGGCCATAATTTTTGAATTTTTTCTGGTAAGATCTCGAAGGATGATGGTCCATACCAATTCCACCATTCTTGGAACCAATTTGGGAATTTGAATTGGGTACCGTATTTGAAATATATGAGCCGAGAATGTCTCATATGTTGGTTGTTCATTAAGAAGGCATTGTACCACGCCATTTGGTAATCCCAATATGTGAAATATGGGTGGTGGTCAATTTTGGTGGTAAATTTGGCTGGAAATTTCTTTGGAGAATTTGGGTTTTCACTCCAATCCCTTGGTCGAAGAATTTTTAATATTTGGGCTGTTGAATGGGTAATAAAATTTGGATCTTTTTGGTCTGTGTAGTGTTTGAACAGTATTGATCCAATTTGAACTAGTATGTTTTCATAATACTGCTGAGGTTCTTGAGAATCCAATGGCTTGAAATGCCATCCATTGAAAAGTTCTTTTTGCAAGTATACGTGGAAGTTTTTCTGAAAATTCTTCCTCCATAACAAGAATTTTTTCAAAATATTTGTTTGGAAAATATTGTGAGGATTTTTGTGTAGCAGTCTGTGAAGACACTGCTATTTCTTTTGGAAAAACATCTTGGAGAGATGTCTCCTTTAAAATATTTTTGAGAGTTTTGGTTTCTGTAAAACAATCTCTTTATTCTTTTTGAAATCTTTGCTGCTTCACCAGCAATTTGCTTGAGAGGAGTTTCCTCTTTCATTTGAGAAAAGGCCAACGCCACTTCTGGGGATTGAGAAAAGGACTCAATCCATTTTTTGATTTCAGAACGAATTTCATCTGGATCTTGTGCATCTTGAACGATTTTATTTTTGGAGGATTTTGATGAGGGTGATTGTAACACCCCAAACCCGGTCCATGCGTTAAGACCGGATCTGACATGTCACATGAGAAAAACATGTTAAATCCTTTTGAGAAAACGAGTTGATTTGAAATATTTGATAAAGTACTACTAACCTGGAAGGTTGTTTGATAAATCAATAATTTGAACTAGAAATCTTTATAAATCGTGACTTTTGAAAATATCGCTGATAGTTCGAGAAAAACTTTCCGAGTTAAAATATTTGTAAAAGTTTGTTATGAAATCCATTTGTTAATCTATTTTGGAAAACCTTTATTTAAGTTTAAGAAAAATACCTATTTAAAATCATTCAAGCAAAATAGTAAGTACGACAAACATAAAACAAAAATAAAATATTCCAGAGGCCTTATTACAACATAAAAACCCAAAATAGTAAGAGTAGTAAAATAAGCGAAAATAGAAATCTAAAGTTCAATAACACCATTACTGAAGTATGGCCTCCATCGAGTCATCCATGGCCCAAATCCACATCACTGAGCATTACCTACAAGGGTTAAGGAAACGGGGTGAGTTACTAGAACTCAGTGTGAAATCCCCTTACCGTCATCCACTGGGCCTGAACCCATATAGCAATATCTTGGGCCTAAGCCCTTTTACATAACAATTCTTAAAAATGAAGCAAATGTATGAATGTATGCAACCCAACCCATCATAGATATCCATCCGCTACACACCACCCGTACCATCCCATCACACCTGTGGGGATCAGGTCAACCCACCCCGCCAAACACACCAATCGCAGGCAATTCGCCATTTAATTCACAGGCAAGATGCCATTTAATTCGCAGGCAATATGCCATTTAATTCGCAGGCAAGATGCCATTTAGTAATATTTGTGGCTGAGCCACTAGAGTCATAATTATGCGTGGCATAGCCACTATACAGATTGTGGCAGAGCCACCAGAATATCATATACGGTAATATAATCGGCACACAGCCTTGGTAAAACAATGATCAAAACAGAGTCGTTAATTCATATGTTAGGCACATAGCCCCGGGTAAATACATTTAGCACAAAGCCATAATCACGATGGCACAAAGCCATATTTAGGTTGGCACATAGCCATTATCAAAATTTGTGGCAGAGCCACCAGAATCAGAATGAAACATAATAACAAACATTTTTGTGGCAATGCCACCGAGCTACACTTCTACTAGGTTCTAAAATCCGGCCTTGCACCTTGGCTATTGCAACGAGTTCCTAAAGTAAATAAGTTATGTACCAAAGGGGTTAGCCTTCATCCAATATTCGGCCCTTCCACAAGAGTAGGAAGTTGATATCTTCACCACAAAATAGAATCACATGAGCGACGCAAAACATCGAAATAAAGAGTAACATCTTACCACCAATATTCGGCCTAATCACCCACTTACCAATCAACTTCCGAAACCAAGGCTAAGAGAATGATAAGTAGCAGCAAAGGATGGCTTGATTCGGCCCTTAATAACAGGGATGAGTCGAAAAGGATAACAAGGTTTGGCACTAGCAACAAGACAATAACTTTAGGTTCGGCTATGGAGACTATACCGAAAAGAAAACCAATCAAAGAACAAGCTATTAAAGAACACAAACCGAAATGGTAGCTATAGGAGAGATTCGACTAAGGAAGAAAAGGGTTAGAAAGACATGGTAAAGTTGAGGTTTTGGTTAGGAAAAATTGAAGAAGACCCCAAAATGCGTCGAAAAGGAAAAGTGATCCCAAAAATGTGAAAATGCAAAGGAGAGCTAGAGAAATTCGGCTCCCCCTCTTCCCTCTAACAAAACCATGTATCATCTTTACCAAAAGATGAGTGTTGACCAAAATGCTTTCCAAAACATCCTCCACATAATAGGCCAACATGTTCCCTTCTCTTTCCTATTCTTCCATTTCTTTCCTTCCTTTTCCCTTATCTTCCTCCTTACCATGTTTCATTAGCCATCTTTCCAACATTAGAAAAGTCTCCCTTACCATATTTGATGCCATGACCGACACTTGGAAGAGAAGTACAAAAATTAATCAAAAATTTGCAAAAGATGGGATTTGAAACCCTTCCCTCCATGCTCTCCACTTGATGCCATAACCTCCTTGCCATATGCTCATTTATGCTAGAAAAATACACACTTATTACCTTAAGTCTTGATGCCACTTACCTTCTCTCCTTTAAGTGCTTAAACACAAAATTTACCTACAGCCTAACTTGAACCCGTAACTTCCTAGAAACCTCGTAACTTTCCAAAATCACCTTCCTAATAAGTCCAACTTGAAATAATGTCGTTCTCTTGTTCTAAAAAATTTTAAACACTCCTACTTCCCAAGGCCCATTGGGCCCAATTCTACTAGGCCCAAATTCGGGTCATTACAATTCTACCCTCCTTAAAGAAATTTTGTCCTCGAAATTTCCAATCAACTACTAAACGCACCGCTCAAATCACACCACTATGCTTTCGCTGTGCACTCTGATCTTAATAACACTAATGTACTTTCAACATAATCTTGAATCCTCTTTCACACAACCAAACATCTAACCACAGAAGCAAGCAGTTATCTACCTCTTATACCTAAAATTTTCTACATTCAATCATCACGTCCAACCAAAACATACCGACTTGATAGTGATGAAACAATCCTGCCTTATGCTCCTTAGACCCGCATCTCAAGCATGCTCCTGACCTCCTCCAGCATTCTCCCGGATGACCTCCTCTGTAATAATCGCAAGCCGAAAAGTTTGGATGTGCCTTAACACGCTTTACGGAATGAGACTGCGTCCCAAAAGAACTGCGATCTCTTTTCGTCTTACAGTCCACACACTCAACTCGAAGTGCTTTACCGATTCCTTTAACCTCCTCCAATACCTCCTTAACTATTTGAGTCAGCTCATCAACCCTAGCTCGATCATGAGATCCCGTCTCAGCCACTGGTGATGCCAGCGCCTCCCTTTCGGGCACATGCCTCGGTGTCGAAAATCCAGTCCTAGCACCTCGGCCTCTATCACGATCGCGTACACTACGTCCACGTCCTCTAGTGCTCATATTTGCTAAGTTGATTTAATCTGACTAAGAGTCTTATGAATCATTATGCTATTCAATGTTTATTAAACAATATTTTATGGAGTATAAGAAGTAAATTTGTTTTCGCATAACGCATCCTAAAGTCTCAATCTCTATAATTTCAGCTCCTAAAGCTAAAAGTTCTAGAGTACGCCTACAGTCATACCACAATAATAATAAATTGAAAACATAAACTTACTTGACTTGGTGTCGGATACCCGTGGTGCCATACTTCCTTTAGAACATGCATTTACAAATTAAAATTTTAAACAGCTTTGGAAAATGCTTTTGTGTAACATCCCAAAATAGGGGTTATTTGTGATTGAATTATTTTTCTTATATTTGAATTTCTGTGATATTATTCGTGTTGATATAAGGCTTAATTAGGGGTCTTGAGTAAGCTCGGTTTAGTAGAATAATTCTTAGTATGGCTTATTTAAAGAAGAGGATTAAATGAGCTTAGCACTTAAGTTAATTTAAGTAGCAATAAGTGACACAAGATGAGTGCATGGCAAGTTGGTAATGGCGCATGGAGTTTAGCTTGAGGGGAGAGGTTCAAATCCCTTAAATAGCATTGGGATAACTTTTATTTTTGCTTTGGTATAAGTAAGTGTCGGCCAAGGATGATTAAGATAAGGGTTGACCATGTTAATTTTTGGTTAGTAGACTATAGGTTTAAGGCAAGTGTTAACATATGGAAGGGAATCAAGTGATTAAGGAAAATATGGAGACATGGGGCTAGTATCAAGGATTATGTTTGGAAACATAATCATGGCCTTTATGCCATGAACTTGGGACGGCAATGTGGCTAAGGGAGGGGATTTGGCCGAATATGCTAGTGTGGGTAAGGCTTAGGAATTCTTTTTGGTCATTTCTTTCATTTGGTGCAAAAGGTGCAAAACAATTTTTCTCTCAAACTCTTTTCTTGTTAGCCGAATTTCACCATTTGCTAAGCTTAATACTTTTTGACCATTTGGTCATTTTTGGCTCATTTTCTATTTCTCCTTTTCATTCTCTCAAAACCGAAACACTCATCTCTTTTGTCCATTTTCTTCTTTCTTTCTTAGCCGAATCTCCTATACCATAATACTCTATCTAATTCTTTCTTTTCTCTTCTCAAAAGCACTTAGCCGAAACTATTGGTTCACTTTCTTACTTCATCTTTTCCATACAAGTTGAACCTTGGTTGATTGTGTTGAACAAATCATAGCCGAATCCACTCTCTTGGGTATACCGAATTTTCTTCTCCTATCTTGATCAACTTAGGCCGAATTTTGAAGGTAAGATAAGTTATCATTGGGACTTCTCTAGAAAATTGGTTTTGGTAAGGTGGTAAGGCTTATTTCAAAGGGATTACTCTTTTAAGTTTTCGTTTTAGTCAGAAGGCTAATAAACTTTATTGATGATGGTTGATTGTAGGGAAGTGAGGCCGATTCTTTTAGGAGTGTGTTGGATAAGTGTTCAAGGCTTTGGGTAAGATTTTAGGTTCACAAGGAACCTTTCTCAATTATTTTGGCTTGGCCGAATAGGCCATGGTTCTAATATTCATTTTTGGCCGAATATAGGGGCAAGAATACTTGTGTGGCCGATTTGTCTATTCGGGATTTAGAATTCTTTTTGGTGCGTGTGTGTATACATACACATCTTATAACTTTTAATATGCTAAGTGTTATTTTATGCCTAACGTTTCGTGTAGACATGGATGAAATACCTTCATGGTATTAACAAGGATTTGGGTAAGTTCTTATTACTATGTGATTATTATTTGATGCTTTTGGGAAGCAGGACACATTTGGTATGTGTATTATTTGATATATGGCTTATGATAAATCGATTGGATGTTGTTAAATAAATCTATCAACATGATTTGTGGTACATGCATATAAATGATTGTTATGGGTTGATGAGAGAGGGGGCAAAGTGATATTCGTGGTCGACGGACACGTTGTTTTGGTAACACATCGTGACTACGGTCACCAGAGGTTTGGTACCTCCAGAGGTTTGGCACCTCATAGCGACTTGTCCCTGTGGTTAATACCACCGTGGGTTGGCCCCACTTTGAGATATGGGATTGTCTGCCAGTGATTTGGTATCACACGATGGGTTGGCCCCATCATCTATTTGTGACTTCTGGTCACCAAATGTTTTGGTAACACAATTGTGTCTTGGACACCGAGATTTGGTATCTCCAAAGTGATTTGGTATCACATTTGTGACTATATCGTCACCAGTGGTTTGGCACCACCAGTGGTTTGGTACCACAAGGGGTAGAAAAAGGCGTATGGATGGTTAGGTTGGGTGCATTTAAACTTATGCATGTTAATTGGTTATAATTTGTGTATGTGATTGCATTAAATTGGGGAAGGGTTACACATTGAGTCTTGGTGACTCACCTTCTCCTTTAATTTTTCAGGTGATTCGTAGACCGCGGATGAGGAGCCGGATGGACTCGAGGTGGCCATGCAGTGGAGATTTTTAATAAATGAATTTTGGATATTATTTATCTTTCTTTTTGGTTTATGTTGCTTATTTGTAATAAGGCCTCCTAGTATGATTTCATTATTATTGCGTGTTTGAATGTTTGGTTTAAACTACTTGATGATGTTAAAACGGTTGCACATGTTTTCTCAAATTAAACGAAAAATGTTTTAAAGTACCATCGGGTACATTCGAAATTTGTAAACAACTCGACTCAGCAAATATATTAAGTTTGGTTTTTAACAAAGAAAATTTAAATTGAAAGGCATTTCGACTAATTTGGAAATCGGTTTTTAAAATGGTTTTAAAAATCTTTTCTCTGTAGCAAACCAAATTCGGTCGTAATGTTTGGGCCGGGTTTGGGGTGTTACATTTTGAACCCAAACCACAGCCGAGCTTTGCAACCGAGCTCTAATACCATAAAATGTAACACCCTAAACCCGGCCCATGCGTTAAGACCGGATCTGACATGTCACATGAGAAAAACATGTTAAATCCTTTTGAAAAAACGAGTTGATTTGAAATATTTGATAAAGTACTACTAACCTCGAAGGTTGTTTGATAAATCAATAATTTGAACTAGAAATCTTTATAAATCGTGACTTTTGAAAACATCGTTGATAGTTCGAGAAAACCTTTTCGAGTTAAAATATTTGTAAAAGTCTGTTATGAAATCCATTTGTTAATCTATTTTGGAAAACCTTTATTTAAGTTTTAGAAAAATACCCATTTAAAATCATTCAAGCAAAATAGTAAGTACGACAAACATAAAGCAAAAATAAAATATTTCAGAGGCCTTATTACAACATAAAAACCCAAAATAGTAAGAGTAGTAAAATAAGCGAAAATAGAAATCTAAAGTTCAATAACACCATTACTGAAGTATGGCCTCCACCGAGTCATCCATGGCCCAAATCCACATCACTGAGCATTACCTACAAGGGTTAAGGAAACGGGGTGAGTTACTAAAAATCAGTATGAAATCCCCTTACCGTCATCCACTAGGCCTGAACCCATATAGCAATATCTTGGGCCTAAGCCCTTTTACATAACAATTCTTAAAAATGAAGCAAATGTATGAATGTATGCAACCCAACCCATCCTAGATATCCATCCGCTACACACCACCCGTACCATCCCATCACACCTGTGGGGATCAAGTCAACCCACCCCGCCAAACACACCAATCGCAGGCAATTCGCCATTTAATTCGCAGGCAAGATGTCATTTAATTCACAAGCAAGATGCCATTTAATAATATTTGTGGCTGAGCCACCAGAGTCATAATTATGCGTGGCATAGCCACTATACAGATTGTGGCAGAGCCACCAGAATATCATATACGGTAATATAATCGGCACACAACCTTGGTAAAAAAAATGATCGACACAGAGTCGTTAATTCATATGTTAGGCACATAGCCCCGGGTATATACGTTTAGCACAAAGCCATAATCACGATGGCACAAAGCCATATTTAGGTTGGCACATAGCCATTATCAGAATTGGTGGCAGAGCCACCAGAATCAGAATGAAACATAATAACAAACATTTTTGTGGCAATGCCACCGGGCTACACTTCTACTAGGTTCTAAAATCTGGCCTTGTACCTTGGCTATTGCAATGAGTTCCTAAAGTAAATAAGTGATGTACCAAAGGGGTTAGCCTTCATCCAATATTCGGCCCTTCCTCAAGAGTAGGAAGTTGATATCTTCACCACAAAATAGAATCACATGAGCGGCGGAAAACATCGAAATAAAGAGTAACATCTTACCACCAATATTCGGCCAAATCATTCACTTAACAATCAACTTCCGAAACCAAGGCTAAGAGAATGATAAGTAGCAGCAAAGGATGGCTTGATTCGGCCCTTAATAACAGGGATGAGTCGAAAGGGAGAACAAGGTTTGGCACTAGCAACAAGACAATAACTCTAGGTTCGGCTATGGAGACTATACCGAAAAGAAAACTAATCAAAGAACAAGCTATTAAAGAACACAAACCGAAATGGTAGCTATAGGAGAGATTCGACTAAGGAAGAAAAGGGTTAGAAAGACATAGTGAAGTTGAGGTTTTGGTTAGGAAAAATTGAAGAAGACCCCAAAATGCCTCGAAAAGGAAAAGTGATCCCAATAATGTGAAAATGCAAGGGAGAGCTAGAGAAATTCAGGCCCCCTCTTCCCCTAACAAAACCCCTGTATCATCTTTACCAAAAGATGAGTGTTGACCAAAATGCTTTCCAAAACATCCTCCACATAATAGGCCAACATGTTCCTTCTCTTTCCTATTCTTCCATTTCTTTCCTTCCTTTTCCCTTATCTTCCTCCTTACCATGTTTCATTAGCCATCTTTCCAACATTAGAAAAGTCACCCTTACCATATTTGATGCCTTGACCGACACTTGGAAGAGAAGTACAAAAATTAATCAAAAATTTGCAAAAGATGGGATTTGAACCCCTTCCCTCCATGCTCTCCACTTGATGCCATAACCTCCTTGCCATATGCTCATTTATGCTAGCAAAATACACACTTATTACCTTAAGTCTTGATGCCAGTTACCCTCTCTCCTTTAAGTGCTTAAACACAAAATTTACCTATAGCCTAACTTGAACCCGTAACTTCCTAGAAACCTCGTAACTTTCCAAAATCACCTTCCTAATAAGTCCAACTTGAAATAATGTTGTTCTCTTGTTCTCAAAAATTTTAAACACTCCTACTTCCCAAGGCCCATTGGGCCCAATTCTACTAGGCCCAAATTCGGGTCGTTACAATGATGATCTCTTATTTTCTTCTTCACGGCAAATTTCATACCATGACTTAATTGGTTTTGAGGAAATTTGGGTTTTGGATGACTCTCCTATTTTTCCTTTTCCTTTGTCTCGGAGTTTGGGTGGCATATTTGAAGAAACTCTTTGGTGAGAAAATCAGGAAAAGAATTAGTTTCTCCTTTGATGTATTCAATATCAAAATCAAATATGCTCAAAATTGCTTGCCATCTTGCAAAAATCTGTTTTGAGGCAATATTTTGAACATCTTTTTGTAAAACTTATTTTGCTAATTTGTAATCAATTCGTAAAAGAATTTCTTGATTTAATAAATCACTTTGAAATTTTGTAATGCATAAAAAATTGATAAAATTTTTTTTTTAATAGTATTATAATTTTGCTGAGTTGGATTCCAGTGTTTGGAAGTAAATTGGAATATTTGCTCTTTTCCCCCTTTAACTTTTTTTAGGATCCCACTGTATCCTATTTCAGAAGCATCTATTTCTACAATCTTGGGGGCATTTGGATCAACTAAATATAAACAAGGAAGCTTAGTGATTTGTTTTTTAATTTGGGTGATAATATTGGTGTGGTCATTTGTCCAAGGTTGTGGATTTTTTTTAGCCTATCATATAATGGTTTACATAATTTGTTAGGACCAAGATAAAAGTCTATGACATAATTGAGGCTTCCTAAGAATCTTTGTAATGGGACTTTATCAAGGATTTGGTCTGGGAATTTGCTAGCAAATTCTATGGACCTTTCTATTGGGGTAATGGTTCCTTGGGTAATGTAATGACCTAAAAACCTTACTTTGGTTTGGAACAAACTTATCTTGGATTTAGAAACTACTAAACCGTTATTTTTTATGACTTTTATAAAGATGGATAAATGTTTGAAGTGTTTTTCTAAATTTTCTGAAAACATTAATACATCATCGATGTATACTATTGTGAATTGAGAATATTGGTAAAAAATATCATTCATTATTTTTTGAAATTTGGATGGAGCATTTTTTAATCCAAAAGGCATTACATTCCATTCATATTGTCCAAATGTTACAGTAAATGCCATTTTATATCTTCCTTATTCTTTTATTTGGATTTGCCAAAATCAAGATTTCATGTCAGATTTTGAGAAAATATTTGCATTACAAAGTTTCTATAACAAATCTTTCTTATTTGGTATTAGGTACCTAATCCATTTTAAGGCTTGATTGAGAGGTTTGTAATTAATTACTAATCTTGGCGTTCCTCTTTCAAATTCTGTATTTTTTATTACATAAAATGCTGAACAACTCCAAGGAGAACTGCTTTTCATAATTTAATTTTTATTAAGAAGATCTTGTATTTCTTTTTTACAAAATTCTTCCATTTCTTTGTTCATTTGTATTGGTCTTGCTTTTGTGGGTATTTGTCTTTCATCAAAATTATTTTCATATGGTAATGTTACTTCGTGTTTTTTCCTATTCCAAAAAGCATTAGGAATGTCAAAACAAATTGTTGATTCTATTTCTTCTTTGATTTGATTTATCCTTTTTTGTACTTCTCTTTTTTCTAATTGTTCAGTCAATTGTTTAAAACATATTTCTTATTTTAGAAAAGAGATTTCTTTCCATTTATGATTAATTAAATTATTGATTTGCCCATTATGGATGGATAAAGATTTTAATAAGTTGAGATTTCTTATTTTTGGTTTTTCTACAAAAGGAAATTCTACTTTAGTGTTTAAAACTTTGGTGGAGATAGAATTATTTGTTACTTTATACGGTTTGAGTAAGGATATGAATGGAGTTCCCAATATGACGCCTTGGGTAATATCTTTTACCATTAAAAAACATGTTTGGTATTTTATACCTTTATTGCATATTTCTGCATTGGGAATTTTGTAAGTAATTTTTAGTTTTTTTCCATTTGCAGCTTTAAGAGATTTTGATGTTTTGTCATAATATTTTGTTGGAATTATCCCATCTCTAATACATTTTTGGTCCGCTCTTGTATCAAAAAGGGCTATTATTTCTAATTGAAATTCATTATTTATGACAATATTTATTTTTATTAAATATCTTTGGATAGATACCTCAGTTAGAACCATCATATATTCCTGTGTATTTTCTTCATGTTCAGGTTCAGTTTCTGACGAACTATTTTATGTGATTTCATGTTTTAAGGTTTGCATTTGTTTTTTCATTTCTTGTTGTCCCATTTTAGGATGAGAAAGTTCTAATTTAATTTGTTTTATTTCTAACTGTAATTCAAAATTTGTAATTTGTCTGGGTTTTATTTTTTCATATTTATTAAATATTATATCTTGTATATTATACTTTTGTGATTGACTTGAAATAATTTCTTTTTCTGGTTTATCTTTCAATGAGGATTTTAATTTCAAAAGGTATTCTCTTTTAAGTTCTGGGTCTTGAATTTTGTCAATAACTTCAATCATAAATTCTTGGTCTTTAGTTAACATATTAATTGAGGGTTCATTTCATCATCAGCAGATTGGGATGTTGTATGTATTTCATCTATTTGTAATTCATCTGTATGTATCATTTTCAGAAGAAGTTGTTTCTAAGAGAATCTCATTTAATTTTTATTCTATTTTTTCATCTAGATTTAAATTATTAATTTTCTTTTAATTTTGCAATATTTTGAGATGTGTCCTGGTTTTCCACATCTATAACATTTTATTGTTTTATGTTTATTGTTGTTTCTTTTTCTTTTCTGTATTTTCTATATTTGGGGTTTTTTATAATATTCCGAAATATTGTTTCTCCTATTTTTTGGTTTTACAGGGCAACATGTTTTTGAAGAAGAAGGTTCATTCCTAATGTCAAATTGGTGGCAGAATGATCCTAATTCCTTTCTACATTGATATCTTTCTTTCTTAAGTTGTTTTTGTAATTTTAAATCTTGAAAAATTTTTAATCCTTCTTTTTGGGTGAAACTAATTAGTTCACCATATGTAATTTTTTCATATGGAATAATACCTCTATAATTTTCTCTTATTTGATTTCTAACTTTTTCTCCTAGTAAAGTAGGAAGTCCTGCTAGAAACTTTTCTTTCCAAAATGGTTGTTGGTTATCAGATCTTTGCATAACTCTAGTCATAAAAACATCTTTATACCATTTAAAATTGGTTAATTTTTTACATTTTAAATTTGATAATAATTCTGAATTTCTATCTTTAAGATGAGAAGGATATCCTATAAAGTGTTTAGAGATTGAGAAAATTAAAGTTGCTACTGCATCTTGGATTTCTCTTCCTTGTTCATCCAAAACAATTCTTCCTTGATCATATTTTTTTATTGCTTTTAAGATTTCTTCTTGTTGGGTTTTAGTGAGTGCATGGTCTCACCATCCTTTTAATTGGCCAGTAAATCCAGCAACTAAAAAATTGGGTATAGCATGAACACTGATTAATCCATTTTGGTTTTGGGTTTTATAAACATTTGAAACCATTGTCATTTTTTGTAATAAACTAAGAATATTGTATTCAGACATTCCGTCCATATTCCATTCATAAATTGTATTAGCATTGTATTTATTCTTGAAAACGGGTTTTTCTTCTATATTAAGATCAGGTGCAGTGATTTTTGGATAATATAATCTTTTTGGTTCTTTCCAAGCCATCATGTTAATTTTTTGTTCATCTGACTAGTCGGAGTCAGATTGGGAGGATTGGTGTAATGTATTTACTGAATGTTGGGCTAGCATTGGGGTATCAGGTGCAATTAATTCAGACTTGCAACTTCCCAGAGCATCAAGTCTATTTTGGATTTCTGTTAAGAAATCATTTTGCGATTTTTGGAAAGGTTTTGGAATCTCATAAGGTCTAAATATTGGTTCTTTAGAACTTTTTTCTGTTACCTCTTTTATTGGTTCTTTCCTAATCGGTTGACTTTCTACCAAATTCTCAATATAATCTAATTGTTTTCCTATCGTATGAAGACTTATATTTGTATAGTTGTTTTGTTCTACTATCATTTTAATATCTTTTGATGAGATTTGTTCTCCTGCATCAGGAGCTCTCATTCTTAAAGGATTTGCTTTTATTCTAGTATTTTTGTGAAGATATTGAACCTCCATTAAAGGGGGGTGTTGAGATTCAACTTATCCTTTATTAGTCTAGCATCTAGTATTATGTTTTATTGTATTAACAGATTCTGAATAATATTCTTCAAACCATTCAAAGAATTTTATATGAATTTTTTTGGTATTCATAAATTCATAATATTCTTGAAGAATGCCTTCTTTTTTATCATTATAATTTTTAAAGTAATCTTCTCTTTTTCCTTATTTTTTTTTGGAATAGAAGTGTTTTGTACACCATTCCTTATTTATCTCAAAAGTTTTTTCTAAAAAAAATATTTCTGAATTTTCTCCTTGTGTAACATCCCAAATGTGGGGTTATTTGGAATTTGATAATTTTTCTTATGTATGAACTGCTGAGTCATTATTTATGGAATAATAATGGTCAATTTAAGGCTTTGTGTTGGTTCGATTTGGTAGGAAATTTGAGTTTTTAACTTACAAAAAGAAGGGAGCCTTGGTAAGTGGTGTTATAGGAATAAGTGTGGGTAATTTAACACTAAAAAGCCCTTGGTAAAGTGGCAAAAAGAAGCCCACTTAGGAGCTACATGTGACGCCACCAAGGAGCAAGGGAGAGCTTGTGTTCGAGTCACAAAATCCTCCTCTTTTTGTTTTTATTTGACGGCACAAGGGGGAGAGTTTTCTCCCTTCAAACTCTTTTATTAGGTGTAATTATTAAGGGATAATTTAAGCATTTTAATTAGTTTTAACTTGCTTAAACCTTTTGATAATACAAGAGATTTGATAATAGCATTAAGGATATTATTTTAATTAAAAAGGGATTATTAAGTGATTAATTCAAATTATTTGAATTAATTGAAATGTGTGGCCAAGAGTACTTGGAGAGGTTGTCGAAGTTTTGAACTCCTTGAACAAGGAGGTGTGGAGGGCAAGGCTACTAGGTGATGGCCGAATGTGGGACTCCTTGGTGAAGAGGAGTTGGCTAGGAGTTGGACTCCTTGTTGCCAAGGTTGGACGGCAAGCATTAGGGGGGGGGGTGCCGAATTTCTTTATAAGCACCCATCCATCAATAGGTTTTCTTTTTCTCACTTTTGCTAGTTGCCAAACCTCAACCTCTCCTTGTTCTTCTTTTATTTCTTTCCCTTCTCTTAAAAGACCTTAGCCGAATTCCCTACACATCAACCTCTCCTCTATCTTCTTTCTTTCCTCTTCTCTTTTTCTTAGTTAGCCGAATCTACTCCTAGCCATAGCCGAATTTCCCCTCTCCATATTTTCAAAGCTTTGGCCGAATATACCTCTCTAGAGTGCCGAAATTCCCTTCTCTTTGGATGCACTTTTGCCGAACCCTAAAGGTGGTATAAGACTCTTGAGACTCTCCTTCAATCGGTCATAAGGTGGTAAGTGATCTTGGCCGAATGCCATCTTTCTTTTCTCTCTTTGTCCGTCGATTTATTTTACAAGGAGGGTGCCGATTTCGGCAATGGTTTCTAAACGGTTAGTAACCGATTCTTGTTAGGTACTCGGGAAGTGAAGCGATCGATTCGGGCCCGATCTCTAGTATTCGGTTGGTGGTACGTAACGGTGAGATCTACTTTAATGGTCAAGTGATATTTGTTTTAGCCAAGGCTACTAACTTTTAGAGTGCCGATTCATGATATCGTAAGCGATTTGGGGAGTTAGGTGTTGCGGTTGGTGTCCAAAAGTGTGAAGGTGAGATTTTGGGTTCACAAGGAACCCCTCCCAATAATTTGATTTGGCCGAATAGGCCCTAAGACTAATCCCCTAGTTGGCCGAATATAGGTACAAAGTGAGATCTAGGGGGCCAACATTTCTTCTCGGGATTTAGAACATCCAAGGGTGACAGTGTGTACATACACACTTATAATAGTTAATTAAGTGTATGTTATGTGTAAATCTGCTCTATGTAGATGTGGCAATAGTACCTTAATGGTACAAGCGAGGATCGGTAAGTCTCTATATGTATGAGATGGATAATATGCTTTTGGGAAGCATGGATTATTTGATACATGTGATGTATGTATGTTCTGTTATTAACCGCTTGACATGGGTTGATGAGAGGAGGGGCGGTGATATCGTGGTCGACGAGCACCGGTGCTTTGGTAGCACATCGTGACTATATGTCACAGAGGTTTGGTACCTCCGGAGGTTTGGTACCTCATAGTGACTTGTCCCCGTGGTTAACACCACCGTGGGTTGGCCCCACTTGAGATATGGGATCGCCTCGCGGTGATTTGGTATCACACGATGGGTTGGCCCCATCACCCGATTTGTGTCTACGGACACCAGTGCTTTGGTAGCACATTGTGACTATACGTCACCAAAGTGGTTTGGCACCACCAGTGTTTTGGTAACACATCGTGACTACGGTCACGGTGGTTTGGTACCACGTGGGGTAGACAAAGGTGTTTGGATGGTTAGGTTGGGTACATGATACTTTGCTTAATTAATCGTTATATGTTGTGTATGAAATGTTGTATTAACCGGGAAGGGTTACATCGAGTCTTGGTGACTCACCTTCTCCTTTAACATTTTTCAGGTGACTCGTAGATGGCGGTTGAGGAGCGGTGGGACTCGAGGCGGCCATGCAAAGGATTTTAATTTACGTAACTTTAAAGTTGTTTAATTTTTATTTTGGGTTGTAATAAGGCCTCCATAAACTATAGTTGCGTTTTATTTTTTATTTTTTTATGTTGGATATTTACTTAAAACTATGTCATTAAATTGAATTAAATCACATGTTTTCTTAAGTTAACACGAAAGAGTTTAATCGTGCCATCGGGTACACTTGAAACTGGTAAAACAATTGGACTTAATTAAAATTTCGAATTAGATCTAAAGGTAGCTTTAACTGATAAATCAAACGCGAGGGTTTTCAATGGAAAATTAAATGTTTTTGAAATAGCGTTCACAAGGTTTTACCGTAATAACTCAAATTCGGTCGTAGTGTTTGGGCCGGGTTTGGGTTGTTACAGAGTGGTATCGAGCCAAGTTCAAAGCTCGGTGTGGGGCCCAGGCCCAAAAATGTTTTTGGTAGGCCTTATGGTATGATTTTCGGTTTTTAAGCGGCATGGCCCGAGTCTCCGGCACCGATCCGCCCAGGTAAGTACATCTAAACCTTTTTGGGAAATATATTCAGTAGAAGGGTAGGAAGCATGGAACGTAGATAGACTTATAGGACTTGGACCCTAGGGTTAGATTACTCAAACACAACGTGACATAAGACTTAAAGAACTAAACCCACCTATGACTTAGTCAATGAGCTAGGGTGTGGTAACCCACATGACGCATGTCTAGGATTGGATCGGGAAGAGCTTGGTATTTAAGCAGTCCTCGTGACTCACCTCCTCTTCGCAGGTATCCTACCTGGTGCGTAGCTTCGGTTCACCCTAACTCAGAAGGCTTAGTGGTGTGGTAACCTCTGTGCGCATGTCTAGAAAGGTTCAGTGAGAGCTTGGTATTTAAGCGGTCCGCGTGACCCACCTCCTCTTCACTTGAAGTCCGCAGTGCGTAGCTTTGGTTCACCCTGACCAGGAGGGCTTGGTCATAGGCTAAACACAATGATTAAAACCCGAAAAAGGGAATCAGCCATGTTTTCGAAAAAGAAGGAAACAACAAGCCCTAATGTTTTCAAAACTTGTCCAATAACCCTCTTAAACCCTAGAACACTTAGTATACCATGTTTTTCTCGGAAAACTTGACTTGTGGAAAATTACAAAAAAATTACCCTTAGGAGTAAAATTACCAAAATGCCCCTGACCCATAAAATATTAATTCGACGGTTTTGCTTAAAAATTTCAACTATTTTACAAATATCAAGTAGCTTAGCTTTGGAAATCATCAGTAAAATATTTTGGTTTCCGAAAATTACGAAAATACCCCTGTAGGAAAAAGACGAAAATACCACAGGTTAGTAATGGGCGAGAAATGTCCAGATGAGTGAATAGGTATGGAAAGTATTAAGGAATGGATGCATGAACTCCTTTGTGTGAACTAGGATAGGAAAGCTCAAACATTGTTTGCTCGAAAGAATCTCTACGATTAAACCTCGTCCATAAAACTTCTTCATGAGTAATAAAGTGAAACAAATGCTAACGCATAAAATTTTTCTTAATCAGATTAAAAGCGCGGTAGATAGAATGAGTTCTAGAGGACGTGGACGCCGTGGACGTGGTAGGGGTAGGATGACGGTGTCTGAACCCGTCAGGTCAGGACAAGGTTCAGAAAATGAGGTACCACCGCCACCACCACCTCCTACTTTTAGAGCTGAGGAGCCGAGCGGCACCGGTGGCGAATCGGTATCGTCGTGTTTGCGAGTCTTGGAGATGGTGGCTGGGGCTGGTGGAAATGTTGGAGCTCGGAAATCTGTCCCCGAGCGACTCCGATCTAACGGAGCGGAGGTATTCCGAGGTGTGTCAGGAGTGGCACCCAGTGCAGCGGAATACTGGCTAGAGTCAACTGAAAGGATCATGGATGACCTTGACCTGACTGAAGAAGAGAAGCTGAAAGGGGCAGTGTCGCTTCTAAAGGATGAAGCGTATCAGTGGTGGCTTACGGTTCGAGATGGGGCTACAGCCGATGATTTGACTTGGGAGTATTTCAGAACCGCCTATCAGAAAAAGTATGTAGGCATTAGCTACACTGACGCGCAGAGAAAGGCTTTTCTGGGATTAGTTCAAGGAACTAAGTCCGTGTCGGAATATGAGGCGGAATTTCTAAGGCTGAGTAGATATGCGAGAGGCATCGTGTCTACTGAACATGAGCGCTGTGTCCGCTTTGAGGATGGACTCCGAGATGATTTAAGGTTACTGATTGCCCCATGTGAGTTCGTGAGTTCTCATCTCTAGTGGAGAAGGCTAAGGTAGCCGAGGGAATCAAGGAGGCCGTGAGGCGAATTATAGTAAGAACAATCGAAGAGAAGTTTTGGGTCATTTGGGTCAAGCGGAAGTGCTCGAAAAGGCTAGGCCTAGGTGGGTCTAATCAATCAAGCGGCGAGGCCCACGATCGCTAATCGAGGCCGACTCGGTGCAATCATTGTGGAAAGACCCATTGGGGAGGATGTTGGACCGCGATAAGGGATGTTTTGAGTGTGGGTCTTTGGAGCATCGCGTCAGAGATTGTCCCCAGAAACTAGCTAAGAAGCAGCCAGAAGGACAGAACCGTGCTCAAGATAGAAATGTAGGACCACAGAGGGGTCGTGGTAATGGTAGAGGAAACAACGGTCCCCAACCGAGGTCGTGGAACTCAAGGCAGAGGTTCAGGCAACACAGAGGCTAGGCAGCCTGGTTTGGTTTACGCAGCGAGGTGTCGCGAGGAAGGTGACGCACCGGATGTCATAACCGGTACGTTTCTAATTTTTGGTTTTCCTTACGTTGCATTGATTGATGTGGGCTCGACGCACTCGTACATTGCTAGTAGTGTGGTAGGAACTATGGACCTAGACTCAAAGCGCTTCTAGGAGATGAGTGTAGTTAGCCCCTTAGGTCACTCCGTAGTCGTAGATAAACTCTATAGAGGCGCACTAGAACTCCAAGGGGTAGTATTTGTAGTCGATCTAATGGAACTACCGTTTGGGGAGTTCGATTTGATCCTTGGTATGGATTGGTTGGTTAAGTACCAAGCGAGTTTGGATTTGCGCGGCTAAGCGCATGGTCCTTAAGACGCATGAAGGTGATGAAGTGGTTATGATAGGAGATAGAAGGAATTATCTATCCAACGTAGTGATTTGCCTTGAAGGTGAAAAGATGGTCAAGAAGGGTTGTGAGGCGTATTTGGTTCAAATCGTGCTTTGGAAGCTAAGGAGTTGGTAGTTGAAAAGGTCCGAACGGTTGGGGAATTTGTTGATGTATTCCCTGAAGAACTTCCGGTTTGCCTCCGGATCGAGAAGTCGAAGTCGGTATAGACTTGCTACACAGGAACGGCACCTGTGTCTATAGCACCATACCGAATGGCACCAAAGGAATTGGTGGAGCTAAAGGCTCAAATTCAGGAGCTCTTGGATAGAGGGTTTATACGACCAAGCATATCTCCGTGGGGAGCACCTGTGTTGTTTGTCAAGAAGAAGGGCGGTTCTATGCGGATGTACATCGACTACCGTCAGTTAAATAAGTTGACGATCAAGAACAAGTATCCGTTGCCTCGGATTGACGACTTGTTCGATCAACTGAAGGGTGCCTCGGTGTTTTCGAAGATAGACCTTAGGTCAGGTTATCATCAACTTAAGGTAAAGGAGGCTGATGTTCACAAAACGGCATTTCGAACTCGGTATGGGCATTTTGAGTTCTTGGTAATGCCATTTGGGTTGACCAATGCGCGTGGCGGCATTCATGGACTTGATGAGCGAGTATTCCAAAGAAGATTTTGACCCGGTTTGTCGTGGTGTTCATAGGCGACATATTGGTTTATTCAAGGACGAGAAGAAGAGCATGACAAGCATTTACGGATAGTTCTGCAAGTATTGAGGGAGAAGCAGTTGTATGCCAAATTTAGTAAGTGTGAATTTTGGCTTGGGGAAGTGGCTTTCTTAGGTCATGTAGTGTCAGCCGAAGGAATTAGGGTAGACCCCCGCAAGATTGAGGCAGTATTGGAGTGGAAACCACCTAGGACGGTGGCTGAAATACGAAGTTTTCTGGGTTTAGCAGGATACTATCGGAGATTCGTGGAAGGATTCTCCCTAATAGCAGCGCCGTTGACTAAGTTGCTAAGGAAGGGTGTCCCATTTGTATGGACGGAAAAGCAGCAAGAAAGCTTTGATAAGCTAAGGAAGATTTTGACGGAAGCTCCGATTTTGGTGCAACCTGAAGCAGGAAAGTTATTCACAGTCTATTGTGATGCATCTCACACCGGTTTGGGGTGTGTGTTGATGCAAGATGGGAAGGTAGTAGCCTATGCATCCCGTCAGTTAAGATCGCATGAGGTTAACTACCCAACTCACGACTTAGAATTAGCGGTCGTCTTCGCTCACGAAGATATGGAGACATTACCGTATGGAGAGAAGTCGATGGTCTACACGGATCACAAAAGCTTGAGGTATCTTCGACTCGAAGGATGCGAATCGAGGCAGCGTCGATGGATTGAACTACTAAAGGACTATGATTGTTCAATCGAGTACCATCCGGTAAGGCTAATGGTAGCCGACGCATTAAGCTTCGGAAGGTGGTGACGGACTTAAGAGCAATGTTCGCTCGGTTAAGTACGTATGATGATGGGAGTCTTTTGGCGAGAACTTCAAGTAAAGCCGACTTGGATTGAGGAGATTAAAGAAAAGCGGTTAGTGGATGAAGGCTTGAGCTCTAAGAGGGTACAAGTTCTAGGCGGTGGATTGGAAGGATACCGCTTGTCTAGTGATGGAGTGCTTTGTTTTCAAGGACGGGTATGTATGCCAAAAGATACGGATTTAAGGCGTAAAATTCTCCAAGATGCACATAGCACCCATACGCTATGCACCTGGAGGAAGCAAAATGTATGGAGACTTGCGGAAAGCAGTTTTGGTGGCGGGGTTGAAGCGTGAGATAACGGAGTTCGTAGGAAAGTGTCCGACGTGTCGCAGGTTAAGGCCGAACATCGGTCACCATCGGGACTACTTCAACCGATAAAGATCCTCAATGGAAATGGGAGAGGATCACCATGGATTTTGTTAGTGGGCTACCCCTTACGCCCACTAAGAAGGATGCGATTTGGGTAATTGTGGATCGCCTAACTAAGTCGCTCACTTCATGCGGTGAGAATGGATTACTCACACCGAAGCTAGCAAGGTTATATGTGGGTGAGATAGTCGATTGCATGGTGTGCCAATGTCGATTATCTCGGATAGGGATCCGAGGTTCACGTCGAGGTTTTGGAAAGCGTTGCATCAAGCTTTGGGTACACGGTTAGATTTGAAGACGGCTTTCCATCCACAAAATCGACTGGACGATCGGAAAGGGTGATCTGATTTTAGAAGACATGTTAAGAGGTTGTGTCTTGGATTTTAGTGGTAGTTGGGAGGAGTATCTACCACTAGCGGAATTCGCTTATAACAATAGTTATCAAGCGAGTATTCAAATGGCTCCATACGAGGCCCTATATGGACGGAAGTGTCGTACTCCTACGTGTTGGACGGAGTTGGGAGAAAGACAAGTTCGGGTCCAGAGGCGTAACCGAGACGGAAGACAAAGTCAAGGTGATTCGGTCTCGTCTCAAGGAAGCATCGGATAGGCGTAAGTCTTATGCCGATCTCAAACGCAAGGAAATGGAGTATCTTTGTGGGAGACAAGGTCTTTACGAAAGTGTCGCCTTGGAAAAAGGTGTTGAGATTTGGACGGAAAGGAAGTTAAGCCCAAGGTTTATTGGGCCATATACCGTTGTGAAGCGAGTAGGACCAGTGGCTTATCAGTTAGAGTTGCCGGCAGAACTAAGTCAGATACACGACGTCTTCCACGTATCAATGCTAAGACGGTATCGGTCAGATCCTTCGCACGTTGTGCGAAGAGGCGGAAATCGAGGTGAACTCGGATTTATCTTTTGAGGAAGAACCAGTTCAGATTATAGATCGAGATGTGAAAGTTCTACGAAGGAAGGCAGTGCCTTTGGTAAAAGTGTTATGGCGGAACCACGGAGTGGAAGAAGCTACGTGGGAGCCCGAGGAGGTGATGCGGCAGCAATACCCCATCTCTTTTGATCAAGGAATTTCGAGGACGAAATTTATTTTAAGGGGGTAGAAGCGTAACATCCCAAATGTGGGGTTATTTGGAATTTGATAATTTTTCTTATGTATGAGCTCATTTGAGTCATTATTTATGGAATAATAATGGTCAATTTAAGGCTTTGTGTTGGTTCGATTTGGTAGGAAATTTGAGTTTTTAACTTTTAAAAAGAAGGGAGCCTTGGTAAGTGGTGTTATAGGAATAAGTGTGGGTAATTTAACACTAAAAGCCCTTGGTAAAGTGGCAAAAGAAGCCCACTTAGGAGCTACATGTGACGCCACCAAGGAGCAAGGGAGAGCTTGTGTTCGAGTCACAAAATCCTCCTCTTTTTGTTTTTATTTGGACTGAGCACAAGGGGAGAGTTTTCTCCTTCAAACTCTTTTATTAGGTGTAATTATTAAGGGATAATTTAAGCATTTTAATTAGTTTTAACTTGCTTAAACCTTTTGATAATACAAGAGATTTGATAATAGCATTAAGGATATTATTTTAATTAAAAGGGATTATTAAGTGATTAATTCAAATTATTTGAATTAATTGAAATGTGTGGCCAAGAGTACTTGGAGAGGTTGTCGAAGTTTTGAACTCCTTGAACAAGGAGGTGTGGAGGGCAAGGCTACTAGGTGATGGCCGAATGTGGGACTCCTTGGTGAAGAGGAGTTGGCTAGAGTTGGACTCCTTGTTGCCAAGGTTGGACGGCAAGCATTAGGGGGGGGGTGCCGAATTTCTTTATAAGCACCCATCCATCAATAGGTTTTCTTTTTCTCACTTTTGCTAGTTGTCAAACCCTCAACCTCTCCTTGTTCTTCTTTTATTTCTTTCCCTTCTCTTAAAAGACCTTAGCCGAATTCCCTACACATCAACCTCTCCTCTATCTTCTTTCTTTCCTCTTCTCTTTTTCTTAGTTAGCCGAATCTACTCCTAGCCATAGCCGAATTTCCCCTCTCCATATTTTCAAAGCTTTGGCCGAATATACCTCTCTAGAGTGCCGAAATTCCCTTCTCTTTGGATGCACTTTTGCCGAACCCTAAAGGTGGTATAAGACTCTTGAGACTCTCCTTCAATCGGTCATAAGGTGGTAAGTGATCTTGGCCGAATGCCATCTTTCTTTTCTCTCTTTGTCTGTCGATTTATTTTACAAGGAGGGTGCCGATTTCGGCAATGGTTTCTAAACGGTTAGTAACCGATTCTTGTTAGGTACTCGGGGAAGTGAAGCGATCGATTCGGGCACGATCTCTAGTATTCGGTTGGTGGTACGTAGCGGTGAGATCTACTTTAATGGTGGTGATATTTGTTTTAGCCGAAGGCTACTAACACAAGAGTGCCGATTCATGATATCGTAAGCGATTTGGGGAGTTAGGTGTTGCGGTTGGTGTCCAAAAGTGTGAAGGTGAGATTTTGGGTTCACAAGGAACCCCTCCCAATAATTTGATTTGGCCGAATAGGCCCTAAGACTAATCCCCTAGTTGGCCGAATATAGGTGCAGTGAGATCTAGGGGGCCAACATTTCTTCTCGGGATTTAGAACATCCAAGGGTGAGTGTGTACATACACACTTATAATAGTTAATTAAGTGTATGTTATGTGTAAATCGCTCTATGTAGATGTGGCAATAGTACCTTAATGGTACAAGCGAGGATCCCGTAAGTCTCTATATGTATGAGATGGATAATATGCTTTTGGGAAGCATGGATTATTTGATACATGTGATGTATGTATGTTCTGTTATTAAGCGCTTGACATGGGTTGATGAGAGGAGGGCGGTGATATCGTGGTTGACGAGCACCGGTGCTTTGGTAGCTGCTCGTGACTATATGTCACCGGAGGTTTGGTACCTCCGGAGGTTTGGTACCTCATAGCGACTTGTCCCCGTGGTTAACACCACCGTGGGTTGGCCCCACTTGAGATATGGGATCGTCTCCCGGTGATTTGGTATCACACGATGGGTTGGCCCCATCACCCGATTTGTGTCTACGGACACGGTGCTTTGGTAGCACATTGTGACTATACGTCACCGGTGGTTTGGCACCACCGGTGTTTTGGTAACACATCGTGACTACGGTCACCGGTGGTTTGGTACCACGTGGGGTAGACAAAGGTGTTTGGATGGTTAGGTTGGGTACATGATACTTTGCTTAATTAATCTGTTATATGTTGTGTATGAAATGTTGTATTAACCAGGGAAGGGTTACATCATCGAGTCTTGGTGACTCACCTTCTCCTTTAACATTTTTGGTGACTCGTAGATGGCGGTTGAGGAGCCGGTGGGACTCGAGGCGGCCATGCAAAGGATTTTAATTTACTGAGAACTTTAAAGTTGTTTAATTTTTATTTTGGGTTGTAATAAGGCCTCCATAAACTATAGTTGCGTTTTTTTTTTTATGTTGGATATTTACTTAAAACTATGTCATTAAATTGAATTAAATCACATGTTTTCTTAAGTTAACACGAAAGAGTTTAATCGTGCCATCGGGTACACTTTGAAGCTGGTAAAACAATTGGACTTATTTAAAATTTCGAATTAGATCTAAAGGTAGCTTTAACGGACAAACCAAACGAGGGGTTTTCAATGGAAAATTAAATGTTTTTCGAAATAGCGTTCACAAGGTTTTACTTCGTAATAACTCAAATTCGGTCGTAGTGTTTGGGCCGGGTTTGGGTTGTTACACCTTGTCTTACATTATTAGTCATTGATGAATATGTTGGTGACATATTAGGTGAATTTTGGGGACTCTCTTCCTATCTGGCATAGATAGGTTGAGCTATATTTGAGGAATTATCTATTCCTTGTAAATTGGTTCTAAATGTTGTTGGGATAGAAGAGATAGAGGCTTTAGCTGTCCTAAAATATGTCGTTTGTGTTTCTGGATTTGACTATTCTTCTAAATTTAACCTCCTAAAAGCTGTGCTGGTACTTCCTATTTTGAAGGAATGTCTTGGAGGCATTCTTCGTGGCCTGTTGAATATTAATTCAACTGTGCCATCATGGTGTTGAGAAATTTCACTTAATGAAGTGTTTCTTATTGGAGTTGGTGCAACAAGGTCTGTAGCACCCTCAGGTTTCCACCTATTAGGAAGTTTTATTTCATGCCATTGTATTATTCTTGGGATTATGGTATGAGATCTTGAAGTATCTGTTTCTATTAAGAGGGTTTCTCCTTTTGGGATTTGAAGTAAAGCCTTGGTATTAACTACAGAATACATAGCTTTTGTAACAGCCCGTTTTCAGTGAAATCAGAACAGTGGTTTTGGGACCACAATTTCGAGTCAGAAAGAAATTTTATTTTAATATTATTACATGGTCTGCATCATAATAGGAAAGACGTATGAAAATTTCGATAAGAAAATTTTATCAATTTTAATTAGAAAGAAAAGACCAAATTTTATAAAGTGCAAAAGTTGAATTCTAGTAGCTAGAAGGATTAAATAGCTATGGAATTCAAAATTTGAGGTCCTTACATGGTAATTTGACCATTAAGAAAAAGTTAGTAGATATTTTTGATGATTCATCCATGGAAAATTAGAAAAAGAAAAGGACTAAATTGGAAATTAAAATAAATAAAAGATGATAAATTAAATAAATAACTAATATCATCATTTTATATCATCTTCTTCCCCAAATTCTATGGAAACCCTGAAAGAGAAAGAAAATCAAGCAAGCTTAATTGGGTAAGTAATCTTGTCCCGTTTTTAGTAATTTTTATATTTTTTTGATCAGAATAACCTAATCTAGCTATTTTGGGGATCAATTTGTAAATATATCAAAGTGTTAAAATTTTGCCATGGATGAGTACGTTGAAATTTTGAAATTTATAGTAGAAAATGAAAAATTATTGATAGATAAACAACTTTTATAAATGAAAGTTTCATGGAATTGTGATTTAGGGTCTAAATTTTAAAGATGTAAAATTCATAGAAAATTTTTGATTTTTTTGAAATATATGGGCTGTAAATGTTATATGTAAAAAATTATTAGGCTTGGAATAAGGATTAAATTGAATGAATTTTATTTTCTAAGCCTAGAGACGAAATTGGAATTTATCAAAAGTATAGGGGCAAAATAGTAATTTTGCCTAATAAGTGAATTGAATGAAATTGAATGTGAATTTTATCAAATTAATGTTAAATTCATTTATATAGATCCGGATAACTCAAACACGAAGTTAGATCAAGGAAAAGAAAAATTGTCGAATTAGTAGATCATTGTATACGAACGCTTGTCGCGGTAAGTTCGTGTAACTAAATTTGTACATTTATATGTTTGAATTGAATGTTGTGTATGAGAATTATGTAGTTGTCATGTGTATGAAAATTGAATACATTTTCGATAATGCCCAATAAATGATAAGTCCCGTTTGAATAGATGGAATTTGATGGATATAGGATATCCCGATTGATTGTGGTATTGTATATGTTGCAGACACACCTTAGCTGGAAAGAGCATTCTGTTATAAGCCCTCTCGAGCGTCCTGATACATGGTTCCTGCGAGCATCCTAATCGGTAGTGATCCTGCATGTGTTGTGGACTACCGCAGCTCTTTGTGAGCGTTCTGTTATACGATCGGTTGTGATCCTGCATATATTGCGGATACAAACGCAGCTCTTTTTTAGCGTCCTAATATAGGCTCTTTCTAAGCTTCCTGATATGGCTCGCTTGAACTTCCTGTTATAGGGCTATCCGGAGCTCCCTTATAATAGCTTTTCGGAGTTACCTGTTAAGCTCATTGAGCTTCCTGTTTTAAACTCTTATGAGTTTCCTGATTTAGCCTGGATAAGCTTTCTGTTACACGGCTCACATGAGCATCCTATTATATGGCTCGAATGAGTGCTTCCTGATTATGTGCCCTAATGGCTACCCCTGAACATGATTTGACGGATTATAGTTTTGTACACTTTAAGTGTACTACATGTAACACCCCATACCCGAGTCTGAGGCTTAGACTGGATACGAGACATTACTATGCTTGAACTTGCTTAAACATGTATTTACGGGCTATAAAATTTCGTTCTGAATTAAAAACTTCTCTTTCTTAGTCAAATCATTCATATCGTGGGCCTACGAGGCCTTAAACTTGCGTCCGAAACTTTTACAAGCCAAAAGAAACTTTTCTTTAAAACAGGGGCCACACCCCCGTATTGGTATAGGGACACGCCCGTCTGCCCGTAAGACATGCCCGTGCCTTCCACCGTGGTCGACACTGACTAAATCCACACGGCCTGGACACGCCCGTGGCCCTGGCCCGTGTGCCAAACCTTGGTATTCTGACTTATCCACATGGTCTGTACACACGCCCGTGTGCGTCAGCCGTGTGACAATTGAATTTCTAAGTGTCAAGTGCAGACTTCACATGGCCTTGGCACACGCCCATGTGCCAACCGTGTGTATCACACAGCCTGAACAAACGGCCGTGTGACCAGCCCGTGGTCTAATCTGACTTAAGATACTAAGGTGCAAGAGACACACGGGCTAGACACACGCCCGTGTTTCTATCCGTGTGGGCACTTAGAGGCTATCTTACCAAGCCTTTTACCACTCCCGTTTGCTTACATTCATATACTACTTCAAAACATTCTCAAATCATCAATTAAAACACATGAATTAACACATTTAATCATTAAAGAGATAAAGTCTTTATCCCATACACTAGGGAAAACTACTCCCAATACAAATACAACCAACTTAGATTCTCTTAGGCCAATACAATTGAGCACATTATCAATGACTTAATCAACCTCAAGTACTAGCCCTATACATGCCATGACTTCTAAGGACTTGATACCTCATACCAAGAGCCTGCTAGATAGTGTGAAAACATCTCTGGCGGTCTCCAACCCGAGCTAGTTAATATAACCTATAAGAGATGAGAAAAGTAAAGGATTAAGCAATAATGCTTAGTAAGCTTATCTGCATAATGTGTCAAATATTGATATTCATTGAATATACATAATTACAAAGTATCATGAAGAGTGTCTCTCCTAAACTCATGGTTACTTGCTCAACTATTCTTGAAACTTACTCATTCAATCTCTTACCACATTCTTACCATGTCATAAGCCAATTACTCATTCAATTAGCATACCTTCCTGCACTGATCACAACATGATCATATAAAACAACACATCAAGCATTTTTAATAAGTCGCTCATGCTACTAATATCGCGGTGGTTTCGTACTTAGCTCACCATTGAATCTCTAATAGGGTGGTATCGCACATAGCCCACCGATAATAATATAATTGATGATATCACACACAGCCCATCATTACCATCAATAAGGTAGTATCGTACGTAGCTCACCGTTATTTTACATTCATGGATAATAATCCTCATGTGTATCTCTATTTCAAATGTTCCTTCGAGAACATCCTCACATACTTCGATTCTTACTTAACTTTCTACGAAACTCATTTGCATTCACATAATGCATTAATGAATCTATCTCATACAACTAAGGTGTATTGAATACATAACACCCACTAAGGGTTCATCATACACTGAATTCATATCAATTCAATTCTAGCACACACACTTATGCTTTTTCCGTGGTACAACCACGTACTTTCTTTCTTTCAACATATACGTTGAATCACTCAAGTTATTAAATAATTCTCTTGAGTCTCATACTCATAATGTCACATAGAATATATACCCCAATAGGGTCTTACTTGCATTAACATATCAATTCCATGTCCCTGACATGGTCTTATACGAATTCTTACATCGAGGCCATATTCCAATATGGTCTTACACGAAACTTTAACTATCATCATATCATTCTACATACATTTCCCATTACTCATAGATTCAATTCTTTTGACCTCTCATCAAAGATATTTCATACATTCATAGAGTAAATATACATTCCATACAACATTGGAACATTAAATTAACACATACGAAATTGCAACATTCGCACATGAACTTACCTCGATGTCGAAAGGCCCAATAAGGGACTTTTTGCCCAAATTTCTCTTTTCACCCGTTCTAGGTCCGAAACTCATTTTCTTTGATCTAGAACAATGGAATTTACTGATTTAATCACTTATGAATCATAATGCACCATAATCTACACTTTAGGCAAAAATGACTATTTTGCCCCTGCACATTTGAAAAATTATGTTTTTGCCCCTAGGCTCGTAAATAAATTTTCATCTCAATTTCTTATTAAGAAAGCCTAGATGAACATTTAATCCTGTTACAACTATTCACAATTCCATCAATTTCATGCCTTAATGAACAAATTACAACTTTTGCATTTTAGTCCCAAATAGGTGTTTTCATGGCAACACCTTTCACAAAAGTTCTTTCTCATCATCCTATAATTCATTTTCTTCCATAAAAACTCATCAAACAACATAAAATCTCTCATGGCAAGTCCCTAGACTTTCAACCATGTTGCAAATTAATCCTCCCATTAGCTAGCTTAAGCTTTGGAGACTCCAAAAATGCAATTTTCATCAAAAATAAGCATCAAAATCACTTACTTGAATGGAGTAAAGCTTGCTGAAATTTGAAGCTTTCAAACCCCTCCCATGGTTGATATTTTCGGTTGAAGAAGAGAAGAAATAAAAAGATGATAGCTTTTTGCTTATTTCATCTTATTTTATTTCTTTTTAATTACCTAACATGACAACATTTAATGCCCTTGTCCCCTTTGTCTTCTTTGACCGGCCAAGCTAATTCCCATGGCCTAATTGCACATTTGGGACCTCCAATTTATAAACCATAGCTTTTTGGTACCTCTAGCAATTAAAATAGAACTTTCGCACTTTATGCGATTTATTCCTTTTTCACAATTTAGCTAGAAATCGCTAAAATGAAGGCACCAAAATTTTCATGCATCCTTATAAACATGTTATAATACATAACATAACATGAAAATAATTTTCTCTAACTTCAAATTAGTGATTCCGAGATCACTATTCCGACTAGCCCCTAAATTAGGCTGTTACAATTCTTCCCCCCTTAGGGATTTTCGTCCCCGAAAATTTTATCAGGAGGAGTTGCTACCAACATTCTTAAAACGCTTCCATCTACTCTTCAAAATTGCCAATCCACTTCTCCTCAAGTTTCTCTTACCAATAACTCTTTAGCTGTGATACATAAGGTCGAAACGTAACTTGAGACCTAGGTTATTCTTCCTCTGGGGCATATACTCACTAATCCACCAATTTGGAACTCTGTATATGTCCAAATAATCGTTCGGATCTTTACTGGTTGATTCACTACAATTTGAATGACATTCCCCTTCTTGGGAATTTGTCAAATCAAATTTTAAATCTATAAGGTCGTATCTCATTTTCTCATTCAAGCGTTTACTAACTGTAATAGTCTTGACTTGTACGCTTTGAAAATTCAGCTTTTAGTGATCAACTACTTCTGACCATAGACTCAATCATATCGTGAAATGTACTCTATTGTCACATCATTTATGCACATAATTGCACTTTATTATTCTTACATTAGTAGATATGCTACTACTAAATCTCATATCAAAACTTCTGTATAAGTTTTGGATTCATCATTATTCGAATTTAATCTCAAGGAAACATCGACAACGGAAATTTTATCCAATCTGGATTTTATCGCCTTAAATCCCATTTATTAACTCACTTATGAACTCCTTTGTTCTGAAAGGGGAGATTCGCTCTAGTCATTAACCTTGCTGAAACTAGGATATTACCAACTAAGTTCAACCGAGTAACTAACTCGCATTGCTTAACGTGGATCTTTTCATAATATCTAACTCATTACACAGACACAAAGGTGATTGTCTCTGGATCATCAATCTGGCAATTCTTTTCTTGATTCAGATTGAACTCAGTACTAGAACTTTCAATTAATAGCTCCTTCAATAATTTTCAACTAAACCATCACGATTTGAACATTTCTATGAGCATATATTTGTATCATGCTCCCCACTCACGAACACACAGAAATTTATTCTCTTTATTGATTCATGCGTGAATATACATAAAATTCGAATCATATCTCAATACATTAATCTACTCTTTTCTCCACACGGAGAACATATTTCTAGCACACTCTCATCTGAGTTTCTCTTGTTGTGCTAATCTAAAACCTTTACTATCGTTATATCTCACGATAGCGGGGACGTCTCGATCGAATTCATTAACTCTATCCATCTTATTTGAAAACTCATCATACGACGTGAAACTTGTGATTTCATTTCTTATACTAGAGTCATCACCAACTTCCTCCTCAAGGTACCCCATTAAGGTTACGAGGAAATAGAGGAATGTAGATTTCGATTAACTAAATCGACAACCGTTTAGTCTACTTTTTCCTCCAGTTAACGTTCTCACACAATCACAATTTCATGAAAAGAACGACCACATTATCCCTGAAGGGAAACATGTATTAGTACATAATACTAAAGGAGATCATTATAACCCCAT
Organism: Gossypium sturtianum; assembly: GCA_025698515.1. Lineage (NCBI taxonomy): Eukaryota > Viridiplantae > Streptophyta > Magnoliopsida > Malvales > Malvaceae > Gossypium > Gossypium sturtianum. Next base: position 30,016,780 of record CM046943.1, on the reverse strand, counting down.
CCATGGCATTAACTAACCATGCACAAACCATAGGCTTCTAGCCAACTTACTCATACTTGCCCTTATATAATACTTTCTGTGTCATATATCGTAATCGTATCTTCGTGATTCATTCACGAGTACATGTTTTCACTCTTTCACATGACTTTAGTACCATTCTCATTTCTACCTCTAGACTCATCTATCTGTCCCATTTATCACTAGGGATAATCAAAGACGCATATTCATCGTCATTCATGTAGGTACGAAACCAATGCCACATTCCCAAGGTGGTCTTATATAGAGTCACCTCTAAATGCCAATGCCATATCCCGGATAAGGTCTTATATGGACTTCCACCTCAGGTATCGATGCCATATTCTAAATATGGTCTTACACGATTCTCATATTCATTACCGATGCCATATCCCGGATATGGTCTTATACGGAATCTCAACCGGTCTGCGAGGCCGTGCCTCTAACATGGTCTTATCGGCACCTTCTCTATTTCATATCTCAATGATAGCCTTTTCATTATAGTCCCCTAGGACTTCAACCTCATGTTCAACATCAATTACTCTACATAGTAGAGTATCATGTATCAATGTGATACAAAGCATTCTCAATTATGCTAACATAAATATTGCATTAATCACATGTAAACGTACTCAATTTGATTCTCATAAACATCTCATCATGATTCAACAGTGGTAAGGGGGTGAAGTTGTAGAGCCCTTAACTTGATTCTCGGGACTACATACATATGATTTACTATTCATAAACAATGAAATATCATCATAGTCACATAACTCGTCTAAAGTGAGTTTTCACGTTTATCACGTTACAATTATCTCTATCACTCATACTTTTGAGCTGTGACTTTAATAACTCAAGTTTCACATTAATATCTAATCGAGTACTTAACATTTAACTCTACTTTCTCTTACTATTGCTTATTAATCTAGAGAATGTCTTACGGTTTGAGTACGTCGTTTACTTGATCGCTATAGTCCAACTATGGTCTTACTCGTATCACAACATCATAGTCTAGGTATTGCTTTATATGTCGTCACGATGCCATAGCCTCGCTATGGTCTTACACGAAATCTCACATCAATACCAATGCCATATCCTAGATACGGTCTTACATGGAAACTCATGTCGATGCCGATGCCATATCTCATATATGGTCTTATACGGGATCTTGTAACTCGATGTTGATGCCATATCCCAGATATGGTCTTATACGAGATCATACTTAGATGTCGATGCCATGTCCCGGACATGGTCTTATATGAGATCTTTCTTTGGTGCCGAAGCCATGTCCTAAACATGGTCTTACATTGAATCACTATTCGATGCCGACGCCATACCCCAGATATGGTCTTATACGGGATCATGTATCGATTCCAATGCCATGCCCCAGACATGGTCTTATATGGGATCACATATCGTCACCAATGCCATGTCCCAGACATGGTCTGATATGGAATCACATGTACCGCCATGGTCCTACCATGGTCTTATTCATCATTTTATCATTGAACGACCATACTCATCTCCTGCATTCTACTTAGTCAAACTTTTCAGTTTTAACTCTCACACTATAATATGTGTGACTTTGTAACAGGGTCATAAGACGAAACATTATATCTTTTCTAATTTAACAGTCACACGTGAGATTTAACCATGTGGACATATTTATCATAAATAATGGCATCACAAATCTCAAATGCTTACTTACTCTTAATGCTTCTCACATACATCATGGTACTTACTAGTCTCATGTTTGTAAGGTAAACAAGGTACCTGTAACACTTGATCACATAGATCAGTATACTTTACAATAACAAGCATAATCTCAACATCATCATTCATAACATGAATTATACTTGTTAGTCAGCCTTCACTAGCATGACATAATATCAACTTTACTACTAACTTTCTTGCTATCTCATTTAAGCTTTACTCTTTTGCCTGATAAATTACTATGAATGACTGAGGATACTGAATCTCATTTCACAAGTGTCTTGATGCCAATGCTATATCCTTGATATAGTCTTACATGGGACCTCTTACTTGGTATCGATGCCATGTCTTGACATGGACTTACACGAAGTCTTGCCTGTGGGTTCCCTTGGGAACTTACCATTGCCATGTCTTGACATGGTCTTATTGGTAACTTTACTCATGAACTGGTCAATGCCGAGCCTTGGCTTGGACTTACATGAAATCTTCCTTGTTACTCACCAATGCCATGCCCTGGCTTGGACTTGCATGGGATCTCTATCTCTTGATAGCTTTTCAATGCCAAGACTTGTCTTGGACTTACATGACATCTTTGCTTGGAGACTCGCCAATGCCATGCCTTGGCTTGGGCTTATATGGGTCTTCATCTCATAGTAACTCTTCAATGCCAATACTTGTCTTGGTCTTACATGATAACTTGCTTGATTGCCGATGCCATGTCTTGACATGGTCTTATACGGACTTTCTTGTCTCATGTGGCAGATTGAGTATCCTAAGTAATTCATTTTCAATCGGGACTTTCATATACATGCTCTTAGTAACTTCTTTGTTTAATAAATCATTAAACATTTTCATGGAAATAATGTGCATATAACAACATCACAAGCAATTCAATGAAATATTCATGAAGCTTGAAAATCTTACAAACTTACTGAAATTAGCTCGGTTGGGAATCATCACTATCTTAACAAAACAATTTTGTTAGAGCCGGGAGACATCACACTATAACAATCCACATACGGCATGTATAGCTAGACTCTTACTCACTCTAGGTCAGTCCTAGAACCGACTAAACCATAGCTCTGATACTACTAAATGTAACACCCCATACCCGAGTCTGAGACTTAGACCGGATACGAGACATTACTATGCTTGAACTTGCTTAAACATGTATTTACGGGCTATAAAATTTCGTTCCGAATTAAAAACTTCTCTTTCTTATTCAAATCATTCATATCGTGGGTCTACGAGGCCTTAAACTTGCGTCCGAAAACTTTTACAAGCCAAAAGAAACTTTTCTTTAAAACAGGGGCCACACGCCCGTGTTGGTATAGGGACACGCCCGTGTGCCCTTAAGACATGCCCCTGCCTTCCACCCGTAGTCGACACTGACTAAATCCACACGGCCTGGACACGCCTGTGGCCCTGGCCCATGTGCCAAACCTTGGCATTCTGACTTATCAACACGGTCTGTACACACGTCCGTGTGCGTCAGCCGTGTGACAATTGAATTTCTAAGTGTCAAGTGCAGACTTCACACGGCCTTTGCACACGCCCATGTGCCAACCGTGTGTATCACACGACCTGAACAAACGGCCGTGTGACCAGCCCGTGGTCTAATCTGACTTAAGATACTAAGGTGAAGGAGACACACGGCCTAGACACACGCCCGTGTGTCTATCCGTGTGGGCACTTAGAGGCTATCTTACTAAGCCTTTTACCACTCCCGTTTGCTTACATTCATATACTACTTCAAAACATTCTCAAATCATCAATTAAAACACATGAATTAACACATTTAATCATTAAAGAGATAAATTTTTTATCCCATACACTAGGGAAAACTACTCCCAATACAAATACAACCAACTTAGATTCTCTTAGGCCAATACAATTGAGCACATTATCAATGACTTAATCAACCTCAAGTACTAGCCCTATACATGCCATGACTTCTAAGGACTTGATACCTCATACCAAGAGTCTGCTAGATAGTGTGAAAACATCTCCAGCGGTCTCCAACCCAAGCTAGTTAATATAACCTATAAGAGATGAGAAAAGTAAATGAGTAAGCAATAATGCTTAGTAAGCTTACCTGCATAATGTGTCAAATATTGATATTCATTGAATATACATAATTACAAAGTATCATGAATAGTGTCTCTCCTAAACTCATGGTTAGTTGCTCAACTATTCTTGAAACTTACTCATTCAATCTCTTACCACATTCTTACCATGTCACAAGCCAATTACTCGTTCAATTAGCATACCTTCCTGCACTGATCACCACATGATCTGTAACACCCCAAACCCTGGTCTATGCATTAAGACCAGATTTGGTATGTCACACAAAACGAACATACATCTAGTCATTTATTGATTTAAATAAAACAGATCCTCAAAACTATTTTGGAATTGAAGTTTATTAAAAACCGAGGTTAATTTAAAATCTATGATTTAAGACATAAGAGTTTATAAATTAAAACTTAGAAATTAATTGGTAAAAATTTTACGAGAAGTTTAAAAGAGTTCAAAAGGAAATATGAAAACAAGATTCTTAAAGAATTTTACAGAAAAATTTACGAGAATAAAATATTTAAGAAAACCCCTTTTTGCACGAGAATTTAAGAAAACATTTATAAAAAAATAGAATAGTCCCATTTTAGTATTTAAACATAATTAAAATCCATCCACAAGTAAAAAATTCATAAAAATAATACCAGAGGCCTTATTACATCATAGCTAAAATAGTAATTAAATAAAAATACTTAAGAGTAGTTCAAAGTTCACAAAAACCATCATTCGAAGTATGGCCTCCACGAAGTCATCCCCCGGCCCAAGCCTCCATTAATGATCGTTACCTGAGATGGGTAAAGGAAACGGGGTGAGTTACATAGAACTCAGTGTGTAACCCACTTACCAAGTCCACTGGGCCGAAACCATCTAAGCATTTAATTGGGCTTGAGCCCATTTACAAATGTACAATATAACAAGTATAAAATGCGTGTGATATGCAATTCCCAACCAAGCCTAAATTTCCATCCGCTACACACCACCCGTACCAACCAGCACACCTGTGGGGAGCTTTAGTCACCCACCCTGCCAACACACCAACTGGGCATTAAGCCATATATTAAACTGGGCATGAAGCCATCAACTGGGCACGAAGCCATTATCTGGGCACGAAGCCATTAACTGGGCACGAAGCCATTATTTGGGCACGAAGCCATTAACTGGGCACGTAGCCATTATTTGGGCATGAAGCCATTAACTGGGCACGAAGCCATTAACTGGGCACGAAGCCATCTTCTCTTCGTCAATTATCCCAACCCATGCAATCATGTATATAAAATGCATGACAATTCATTCATATGATAATTCCATCATAAGGCCCATAAAAAAAATTATTACAAATCTGGCCCATTTCACAATTTGGCCCTTTTCTTAATTTGGCCCATTATATCTCATATCATACTTGGCCAATTTTATCAAATAACTCATATGGCCCATTTATCACATGGGGCCCAAAATGTCACTTTTTATCATTTTAGCCCATTAAGGGCAATTCCAAAATTTTCACGATTTTAATACCGATTACATGTTCTTAACACTAAAGTGTTAATATACCATATTTTCCAATCGCACCAACTTTGGGATTTTTTTTAGACTAATGCTTAATTACGGTAAAGTCATCTCACCCATGAGATAAGTGTGAGATTACACACCTGATTACGGTGAGGACTATACTTTCCCAATCGTCGATACCTAAATACGTATCACGCTTGGTTAGAACACTAATACTTAATATAAATCTATGCTAAAGATAAGCAATCTAGATCTTTACCCTCGGAATCTCGAACAACTATTATTTGGCGGTTCTCCCCGGTTGACGATTCACAACCCGGTGGAAAATCCTGAATAGCTAATGGCTCCGAACTACGAACAACTTCGAATAATTGATTCTCCCCGGATGAGGGTCCACAACCCGGTGGAAAATCCTGAATTGCGAAAGCAAATTTCTTCGCTTGAATCTAGAGGGAATAGCGAATCCGCCCCTCTTCTGAACACTATTCACCACCCTTTTCGACCCTATCTTGCTTGCCTCCATTGACAAAAGAATATTAGTCAAACTAATATTTTTGGAAATTAAGTTTATAGGTTTTAAGGGCAAAATCGGCTTACCACGAAATCTTACGTTCACGGGATGAAAATCGAGCGATAACTTTCCTAAGATAAAATTGATTAGTAACCCATCTTTGACGAAATAACGAGTAATATGGAAGTCCTTGATAGAAACCCTTACCTTAACACTTTGAACCGAATCCTAGCGATTCACGATGATTACGAATACTCCGAGTTTTGGCCTTCTCTATATCACTATAAAGACGAGAAAGATTGTCTAAGAGAAAGAGATAGAGGATACTTTCGGTCAAAAGACCCTCCCAAACAAAAGTAGATTCGGCAAAAGAAAAGATAAAAAAATAAAGAATCGAAGAGGGTTCTTACCGATTAATCAAAACGAATGCAAAGAAAATGATTGATAAGAAAATATATATGAAGAGGAAGATTCGGCTAAGAAGAAAAAACGGAAGAAAATGATACTAGCAATATTCGGCCATGGAGGAAAAGAGAAAGGAGAAAATATGTTTGTAAGAAAGAGCAAAATGAAGAAAGAAAGAAATAGAGGATGAGAGGTTTGCGTTTCGATTTTCAAATGTGAAAAAGGAGCAAAGAGAGGGATTTGGGGCAAGAGAGCATTCGGCAATGGAGAAGAAAAGAAAAAAGAGAAAAAATGGCTTTTGTGTTTTTGGTGTTTTCGGCACAAGGGGAAGAGTGACTTGAGAGGTTAGGCAAAATATGACCAAATGATCCAAAAGAAATGACCAAAAGAAGAAAACAAGATGTTCACTAATGCACAAAATGCATTCGGCTAGGGAGAGAAAGATGAAAAGAAAAGTTTTTGTGAAAAGCACAAAATTACCAAAATGAAAGTGACCAAACTTGCTACACATTCTTACCAATACCTCCAACAACATTCGACCACCCCCCTAGCCCCCAAAATCGTCCAAGTTCATGGACAAAGTTTGGCCATTCCAAACTTTCCAAAACACACCCCTTAAAAAGTGCCTTGTGTTCCCCCTACATACCATAAGCTCATGATTCCTTTCCCTATGTTCAAATCTTGCCTTAAACCATTAGCCACCTTGCCATAAAAATAAAGTCCAACCTACCAAAAATAGAGCTTGGCCGACACATGCTAGAAGAGTGCAAAAATTAAAGTCACAAAATGCATACCATGGGATTCAAACCTCTTCCCTCAAGCAACACTTATGGCGCCAACTCCACTTTACTACTAGCTCATTTTATGCTAAATTTTGTCACTTAATTTCCTTAAACATCAAGGTTACTTGTTCCACTTCAATAAAGTACTCATTACTAAAATTTATTCTAATTCCGAATAAATCCCGAGCCTTCTCAAGACTATATTAAACACACAAATTGAATCATTCACAAGCTAAGCACCAAAATTATGCAACATATCGATACTCAATTTTTAGAATGTTACAATTCTACCCCCCTAAAAGAAAATTTCGTCCTCAAAATTTACCTGGTTAAAAGAGGTGAGGATATTGTTGTCGAATTGCGTCCTCAGGCTCCCACGTAGCTTCCTCCGCTCCGTGATTACGCCATAGAACCTTAACCAATGGTATCGACTTCTTTCTTAGCACCTTAACATCTCGATCTAAAATTTTCACCGGTTCCTCCTCGAAAGACAAGTCCGGCCTTATCTCCACTTCTTCTACCAGTACTATGTGAGACGGATCTGATCGATAACGCCTTAACATAGAGACATGGAAGACACTATGAATCTGACTCAAATCCAAGGGTAATTCAAGCTGATAGGCCACTTTTCCTACACGCTTCAACACACGGTCCGATCCAATGAACCTAGGGCTCAACTTGCCCTTCCTTCCAAATCTGAAAATCTTCTTCCAAGGTGAGACTTTTAGAAAGACCTGATCTCCCACCGCAAACTCAATATCCTTACGCTTCAGATCCGCATACGACTTTTGTCTATCCAAAGCTTCCTTTAACCCTGCTCGAATCACCTTTACCTTTTCATCTGTCTCAAATACCATTTCAGGACCCAACAACTGCCGTTCCCCCAATTCAGTCCAACAAGTAGGGGTACGACACCTACGACCATATAACGCTTCATAAGGTGCCATTTGGATATTTGATTGGTAACTGTTATTATACGCGAACTCTGCCAACGGTAGAAAATCTTCCCAACTACCTCTGAAATCAATCACACAACCCCTTAACATGTCTTCCAAAATCTGGATTACTCTTTCCGTGACCATCCGGTGAGGATGAAAAGCCCATCTTAGAAGTCTAACTTTGTTCCCAAAGCCTCATGCAAAGCTTTCCAAAATCGTGATGTAAACCTAGGATCCCTGTCCGATATAATAGACACTGGTACCCCATGCAACCTCACAATCTCCGATACGTATAACTTAGCCAACTTCTGCAGCGAGTAATCCGTACGAACTAGTAGAAAATGGGCGGTCTTCGTTAACCGATCCACTATCACCCAGACGAAATCTTTCTTAGTAGGTGTTAAGGGTAACCCACTAACAAAGTCCATCATTATCCGCTCCCATTTCCATAAAGGAATCTTTACCGTTTGCAATAAGCCCGATGGTAATTGGTGTTCCGCCTTCACATGTTAACAAGTCAAGCACTTACCCACGAAATCAGTAACCTCCCGTTTTAACCTTGGCCACCAATACTGCTCACGGAGGTCTCGATACATCTTATTTCCTCTGGGGTGCATAGCATAAGGGCTACTATGTGCCTCCCACAGAATCATTTGTCTCAAATCCGAATCCATGGGCATACAAACTCTTCCACGAAAACACAACACTTCATCCTTGTTCATTCCAAAATCCCTTATTACACCACTTTCAACTTGTTGCATTAACGGACCCAACTTTTCATCGATAAGCGCTTTTCCTTGATGCATTTCTAACCACAAAGGCTTAACCTGAAGTTCCGCTAGCAGACTGGCATCTTCATACAAACTGAGATGAGCAAACATTGCTCGTAACTCCGATACTACCTTACGACTCAACGCGCTCCGCCACCACGTTAGCCTTTCCAGGATGATACTCGATTGAGAAGTCATAATCCTTTATGACTCCACCCACCTCTGTTGTCTCAAGTTCAACTCCTTTTGGGTAAGGAGGTACTTAAGACTCTTATGATCCGTATAAATAATAGACTTCTCACCGTAGAGATAGTGCCTCCAAATCTTTAAAGCAAATACCACATGAGCCTAACTCCAAGTCATGAGTAGGATAATTGACTTCGTGCGGCCTTAAGCGGCGAGAAGCATAAGCTACCACTTTTCCACCTTGCATCAAGACACATCCTAAACCGTGTGTGGTGACGATTACGAGAAACGATAAACTCTTTTCGGCCTCGAGTTGAATCGATCTGGCGCTTCAGTCAAAATCTTCTTGATTTCTCAAAACTCTCTTGTTGTTTATCGGTCCACACATACGGTACTCCCTTTCGCGAATGCAGCTTAGTTAGGGGTGCAAAGCAATCGGTGAAAACCCCTCAACAAAGCGTCTATAATAACCACCAAACCAAGAAACTCGAATCTCACCACTTTGTCTTGGTGGTTTCCAATCCAACACGACCTCTACCTTCCGAGGATCAACTCTTATTCCTTGGTGACACCACATGACCCAAGAAAGTCACTTCCTTCAGCCAAAATTCACACACTACTGAATTTGGCATAAAGTTGCTTATCTCGTGAAGATTTGCAATACTATGCGCAAATGTGAGTCATGCTCTTCTTCATTCTCGAGTATACCAAGATATCATCTACGAACACCACCACGAACTGGTCTAGATAGGGTTGAAAGACTCGGTTCATCATGTCCATAAATGCAACTGGTGCATTGGTCAAACCAAACGGCATCACCAAAAACTCATAATGTCCATAACGAGTTCGGAATGCCTTCTTATGAATATCTGCCTCCTTAACCTTGAGTTGATGATAACTCGATCTCAAATCAATCTTGGAGAAAACTGAAGCTCCTCTCAATTTATCAAACAGGTCGTCGATTCTCGGCAATAGATACCTATTCTTGATCGTCAATTTATTCAACTGCCTATAATCAATACACATACGCATCGACCCATCCTTCTTCTTGACGAACAAAACCGGTGCTCCCCACGGAGACACACTCGGTCGGATAAATCCCCGATCCAATAATTCTTGAATTTGTGCTTTAAGCTTCGTTAACTCCTTCGACACCATTCTGTAAGGAGCAATGGACACCAGAGCCGTTCCAGGCAAAAGCTTAATGCCAAATTCTACTTCCCGATCTGGAGGTAGACCAGGAAGTTCTTCGAGAAACACATCTGAAAATTCTTTCACCGTTCTCACACCTTCCACTGATAATTCCTTGGCATCCAAAGCACTAATGAAGGCTAGGAACGCTCCATACCCTTTTTGTACAAGCTTTTTGGCCTTTAAAGCAGATACCACATTTGCCAAAAAGTTCCTTCGCTCGCCTATCATTACTACCTCCTTATCATCCAAAGTCCTTATTGACATCCACTTTTCAGCACAATCCAATTGCGCCCGATGCTTTACCAACCAATCCATGCCCAAAATAAGATCGAACTCGTCGAAAGGCAGTTCCATAAAATCCGCCAAAAATATTTCTCTTTGAATTTCTAAAGGCATGTCTCTATACAATTTATTCATGACCACAGACTGTCCTAAAGGACTAATTACCGTCATCACTCTATCGGTAATCTCAGATCTAATATTCAGATTTCCAGATATGGCACTAGCAACGTACGAGTGGGTAGACCCGATATCTATTAAAGCAGTAATAGGTACATCAAAGATGAAGAACATACCAGTTATCACATCAGGTGCATCGCCATCCTCTTGACGCCTGACCGTATAGACCAACCCCGACTGTCTTGCCTTCGCATTACCTCTAAAGCCATTACCTCGACCCGGTGCACCTTGACCACGTTCAGCACCATTACCACCACGACCTGGTCCACGGCCTCTCGGTGGCTGCTGAGCACATCCAGCTGGCTGTGAATATGAGTTACGAGCTTCTTGAGTCGGAGCAGTCCGTCGAGGGCAATTCCTAAACTGGTGGTCCTTACAACCACATTTAAAACAACCACCAATTCTCTTCCAGCATTCCCCGGGGTGTCGTCTCCCACAGTCAGCACATTCTTGAATCTAATTGGTAGCCACAAGTGCTCTAGCTTGAGCTTGCTCATCATTCCGAGGCCTCTTTTGGAACCTTTTAGCAGAACCCGAGTACTTAAAATCCCTTTTTCCTCTAACTCTTTCTCGGTTCTGGCGTTCTGAGTTCTTAGCCTCTTCGGCTATCTTGGCTTTCTCCACAAGCGTGGCAAAAATCCTTTCTTGTTGCGGGGCTATCAGTACCTGTAACTCATCGTTCAGCCCATCCTCAAAATGTACACAGCGCTCATGATCAGTTGGCACTATTGCGCGAGCATATCGGCTTAAGAGAAGAAATTTTACCTCGTAAGCTGCCACTGTCTTATTCCCTTGTACTAGATTCAGGAATTCCTTCCTCTGGGCATCCACATAGCTTGTCCCGACATACTTCCCTTGGAAAGCAGCTTTGAAGAAATCCCAAGTAACACGTTCAGCCTGGGTGCCTTCACGCGATGATAAGCCACCATTGATACGCCTCGTCCCTCAACAAGGACACGCGGCTCCTCTTAGTTTACGCTTTCGGCAAGTACACTCCGAGTCATCCATAATCCGCTCTGACCTCGAGCCAATATTCCGCAACATTTGGGGCTACTCCAGAAATACCCCTAAAAGTCTCAGCACCGTTAGATCTGAGCCGCTCCGATATTGATCCTCGAGCTACTGGCCTCGTTCTAGCCCCAGCAACCCTTTCTAAAACTCGTAACATTGCCTGAGACAAAGCAATATCTTCCCTCATACGGGCATGGGATCCAATATCTGACACAGGTGATGCCGGTGCATCCATTTTCGGTATATGTCCCGATGCCTCGGACACGGCTCTAGCACATCGGCCTCTACCACGGCCACGTCTACCACGTCCACGTCCTCTAGCGCTCATAATAGCTAATTTGGTTTAATCTGATTACAATTTTTATGAATCAGAATACTATTTCAGTGTTTATTAACGATATTTTATGAGATATAAGAGATAGAGTTGTTTTCGCAATCACATCCTATAGTCTCAATCTCTATAGTTTCAACACCTAAAACTAGAAGTTCTAGAGTGATCCTATGATCATATAACAATAATAAACATTCAATATACGAATACTACTTGACTTGGTGCTGGATGCTCGTGGTGCCATACTACCTTTAAAACATAAATTCTATAAATTTGAAACTTGACTTTAAACAAAAATTGTTGTTGAACCCAAACCACAACAGAGTTTTGAAAGCGGCTCGATACCATAAAATGTAACACCCCAAACCACGGTCTATGCGTTAAGACTCATTTGGTATGTCACACAAAACGAACATACATCTAGTCATTTATTGATTTAAATAAAGCAGATCCTCAAAACTATTTTGGAATTGAAGTTTATTAAAAACCGAGGTTAATTTAAAATCTATGATTTAAGACATAAGAGTTTATAAATTAAAACTTATAAATTAATTGGTAAAAATTTTACGAGAAGTTTAAAAGAGTTCAAAGGGAAATATGAAAACAAGATTCTTAAAGAATTTTCTGAGAAAAATTTACGAGAATAAAATATTTAAGAAAACCCCTTTTTGCACGAGAATTTAAGAAAACATTTATAAAAAATAGAATAGTCCCATTTTAGTATTTAAACATAATTAAAATCCATCCACAAGTAAAAAATCCATAAAAATAATACTGCAGAGGCCTTATTACATCATAGCTAAAATAGTAATTAAATAAAAATACTTAAGAGTAGTTCAAAGTTCACAAAACCATCATTCAAGTATGGCCTCCACGAAGTCATCCCCGGCCCAAGCCTCCATTAATGATCACACGAGATGGGTAAAGGAAGCGGGGTGAGTTACATAGAACTCGATGTGTAACCCACTTACCAAGTCCATCTGGGCCGAAGCCATCTAAGCATTTAATTGGGCTTGAGCCCATTTACAAATGTACAATATAACAAGTATAAAATGCGTGTGATATGCAATTCCCAACCAAGCCTAAATTTCCATCCACTACACACCACCCGTACCAACCAGCACACCTGTGGGGAGCTTTAGTCACCCACCCCGCCAACACACCAACTGGTCATTAAGCCATATATTAAACTGGGCATGAAGCCATCAACTGGGCACGAAGCCATTATCTGGGCACGAAGCCATTATCTGGGCACGAAGCCATTATTTGGGCATGAAGCCATTAACTGGGCATGAAGCCATTAACTGGGCACGAAGCCATTAACTGGGCACGAAGCCATTAACTGGGCACGAAGCCATCTTCTCTTCGTCAATTATCCCAACCCATGCAATCATGTATATAAAATGCATGACAATTCATTCATATGATAATTCCATCATAAGGCCCATAAAAAAATTATTACAAATCTGGCCCATTTCACAATTTGGCCCTTTTCTTAATTTGGCCCATTATATCTCATATCATACTTGGCCAATTTTATCAAATAACTCATATGGCCCATTTATCACATGGGGCCCAAAATGTCACTTTTTATCATTTTAGCCCATTAAGGGCAATTCTGAAATTTTCACGATTTTAATACCGATTACATGTTCTTAACACTAAAGTGTTAATATACCATATTTTCCGATCTCACCAACTTTGCGATTTTTTTAGACTAATGCTTAATTACGGTAAAGTCATCTAACCCATGAGATAATTGTGAGATTACACACCTGACTACGGTGAGGACTATACTTTCCCAATCGTCGATACCTAAATACGTATCACGCTTGGTTAGAATACTAATACTTAATATCAATCTATGCTAAAGATAAGCGATCTAGATCTTTACCCTCGGAATCTCGAACAACTATTATTTGGCGGTTCTCCCCGGTTGACGGTTCATAACCCGGTGGAAAATCCTGAATAGCTAATGGCTCCAAACTACGAACAACTTCGAATAATTGATTCTCCCCGGATGAGGGTCCACAACCCGGTGGAAAATCCCAAATTGCCAAAACAGCCCTTCACTTGAATCTAGAGGGAATACCGAATCCGCCCCTCTTCTGAACACTATTCACCACCCTTTTCGACCCTATCTTGCTTGCCTCCATTAACAAAAGAATATTAGTCAAACTAATATTTTTGGAAATTAAGTTTATAGGTTTTAAGGGCGAAATCGGCTTACCACGAAATCTTACGTTCACGGGATGAAAATCGAGTGATAACGTTCCTAAGATAAAATTGATTAGTAACCCATATTTGACGAAATAACGAGTAATATGGAAGTTCTTGATAGAAACCCTTACCTTAACACTTTGAACCGAATCCTAGCGATTCACGATGATTACGAATACTCCGAGTTTCGGCCTTCTCTATATCATTATAAAGACGAGAAAGATTGTCTAAGAGAAAGAGATAGAGGATACTTTCGGTCAAAAGACCCTCTCAAACAAAAGTAGATTCGGCAAAAGAAAAGAAAAAAAAATAAAGAATCGAAGAGGGTTCTTACCGATTAATCAAAACGAATGCAAAGAAAATGATTGATAAGAAAATATATATGAAGAGGAAGATTCAGCTAAGAAGAAAAACGGAAGAAAATGATACTAGCAATATTCGGCCATGGAGGAAAAGAGAAAGGAGAAAATATGTTTGTAAGAAAGAGCAAAATGGAGAAAGAAAGAAATAGAGGATAAGAGGTTTGTGTTTCAGTTTTCAAAGGTGAAAAAGGAGCAAAGAGAGGGATTTGGGACAAGAGAGCATTCGGCAATGGAGAAGAAAAGAAAAAAGAGAAAAAATGGCTTTTGTGTTTTTGGTGTTTTTCGGCACAAGGAAGAGTGACTTGAGAGGTTAGGAAAAATATGACCAAATGATCAAAAAGAAATGACCAAAAGAAGAAAACAAGATGTTCACTAATGCACAAAAAGCATTCGGCTAGGGAGAGAAAGATGAAAAGAAAAGTTTTTGTGAAAAGCACAAAATTACCAAAATGAAAGTGACCAAACTTGCTACACATTCTTACCAATACCTCCAACAACATTTCGCCACCCCTAGCCCCCAAAACCGTCAAGTTCATGGAAAAGTTTGGCCATTCCAAACTTTCCAAAACACACCCCTTAAAAAGTGCCTTGTGTTCCCCCTACATACCATAAGCTCATGATTCCTTTCCCTATGTTCAAATCTTGCCTTAAACCATTAGCCACCTTGCCATAAAAATAAAGTCCAACCTACTAAAAATAGATCTTGGCCGACACATGCTAGAAGTGTAACACCCCAAACCCGGCCCATACGCCACGGCCGAATTTAGAATGCCACTGCGGAAAACGTTTGAAAAATATTTTGACTTAGAGTGAAAACATAAAAAAAATTTATTGTCTTTAATAAAACATTGTATATTTATAAATCCAAATAAAATCAAGTTGTTACAAATTCTTCGATTTGTAATTTTAACATATATCTTTAAGATATGAGTTGCTATAAATATAACATATCCAAATAATAAAAATTGTCAATCCACTTTAAAACATAATAATAAACTTCAAAACCTTTTAAGTGACCCTTATTACAATAACCAAATATTCGCAAATTCTGAAAATATGTATAATATATATATATAAAATAAGGAAAATAACTTCTGCATGGGCCACCTCGTATCCACTCCAACTCGGTCCAAGCTTTATGCATCACCTGTAAGGTTTGAGAAAAATTGGGTGAGTCACACAGACTCAGTGCATAGTTATTACACATGTCCCCACATATGGACTTGGCCCATATCCACACAGTCCACATGCAAAATTATGCAAAATGAAGCCCAACCCAACCTAGTTCCATCTATTACACCAACCTCAGCACACCTGTCGCCCAAGGCCGTGGCTAATCCACCGATCACCTAAGTGATCCCACATAACTTACCTCGCGGACTTGCTTTTGCTCAAGGCCGTGGCTAAGCCACCGATCACATAAGTGATCCCACATATCAATTAATCCACGGTGATGCACACACACTATCAACCGCCGAGATGGGCACCTAGCCAAAACCTCCCTTGATGGAGCACATAGTTAACATCAAGCGCCAATGTAGCACAAGGCTAACATCAGACCACGTACATAAAGTACACCCTTTCCTTCGATAGTCACATCCCAAGTCCCATGCATATATATATATATGTGTATCATGGCAACATATCACTTGGACAATAATGCATCACATGCCATCACATTTCATATATTCATCAATGATCATTTAATATCGTAATTCAACGACTTTGAGTATTCGATCACCCACCACGGTATTCACAAACTTAGCCCTTAATTCGGCTACCATTAACATCATATCACATATATATAAATATAACACATACACACAATCAAGAGACAACGATAACTACGCACTGATAATAATGATGAGAACTATACTTTCCCGCTCGTCGATACCTAAATATTTATCACTCTTGATTAGAACACTAACATTCATAAAACTATAAAATTGATAAGTAATCTAAATCCTTACCCTCGGAATCCCGAACAACAACTATATGCGATTTCACTCCAATTGATGGTTCATAACACGATGAAGAACCACGAACAAACAATGGCTCGGGAGTACGTGCGACTTCAAATAATCGATTATCACCAGTAGAGGGTCCACATCCGGTGGAAAGTCTCGGACTCGACACGATTTCTTCGTTTGAAATTTGAGGGTATAGCAGAACCACCCCTCTTCCAAACACTATTAAGCTGCTCTTTTCGAACCCATTCTTGATTGCCCCAAAATCTTAACACTTTGATTCAATTCCGATAATCGCGTCACTTGCCTATGGAGTTGTCAAAATCCTTGAATGATGAGATCCTTTACCACCCGTTCTTAGTATGGCTATGGTCGACTATCAATGAAGAAATGATCAGCACTCCCTATACCACTACAAAGATAAAAGGGTTTGTTTGAAAGAGAAGAAATAATGATTTCGGTCAAAAAGATCCTCTCAAGGAAATATACAATTTCGGCAATGAAAGAAAAATAAAAGAATTGAAAAGAGTGTTTTTACCGATTGATCAAGGTGTGAATAAGAAAAATTGTTGAGAAGTGAATATATATGAAGAGAAAGATTCGGCTAAGGAGATTGTCATCAACATTCGGCCATGGTGAAGAATTAGGGAGAGAATAATGTTGAAAGTCTCTTGGGGAAAATAAAGAGGAAAAGAAGAATAGAAATGAGGAGTTTGGGTTTCGGGTTCTCAAGAATAGAAGATGAATCAAGGAAGAACTTTGAGTCAAAGTGTGTTCGGCAATAAGGGAAAAAGAGAAGAAATGGTCTTTGATGGTTTTGTAGTTTCAGTCACAAAAAGAAGAGAAAGAAGGAATGGACTTGAGGGAAGAAAGAACAACTAAAAACCAAAATGGTCAAAACTCAAATGGCCAAAAGAAAAGAAAATGGTTACCTTTTGGCCAAAATACATTCGGCTAAGAGGAGAAAAAGATTAGAGAGAAACACAAAATAACCAAAAGAAAGATGTGCTCGTCTAGCACTTAATTCTACCAAAAACTAGCACCATACCATACCAAAAGCTAACCAAAAATTTCGGCCATCCCCCCTAGCCCCTAATACCATCCAAGTTCATGAACTCCAAAGCCAAAGTTTTCCACACAAAACTTTCCATAGCAATAACCTTATATTATGCCTTGTGTTCCCTCATCATTCCTTAATCAAAAATAATTCTTTTCCCCAAATTCAAGCTTACTTAAACTACTAACCATCTTGCCATAAAAATTAGTCCTCCTTATCCATAATGCCGTCCACATTCATGGACAAGTTGGTCATGCCAAACTTTCCAAAACCTCATCCCTTAGTCCAAGCCTTATGTCCCCTTATCATACCATAACACCTTGATTCCATACCTTAACTATCAACTTGCCTTTTTTTTTTATTAGTCTACTATCCATAAATGATAAAGTCCAACCTTATCTTAATTAGAGTTGACCAACACATGCCATACAATGCAAAAATAAAAGTCACCTTATTGTCATCCATGGGATTCGAACCTCTTCCCTCATACAATTACTCATGTGCCAACACCACTTTACTACTTGCTCACTTATGCTAACATTAAACACTTAAATTAACTTAAGCATCATAATCACTTGATCCACTTCACTAAATTCTCCATACTAAAAATTATTCTAAACCAATTAATTCCAAGCCTTCACAAGACTATATTAAGCATACAATAAAATCATACCTGAATTAACTCAAGCAACAATATGATACTCAAATTTTTCCTAAAGCCCAAGGCCCAATCGGCCCAATCCTATTAAGCCCAATTTCAGGATGTTACAATTCTACCCTCCTAAAAAAAATAATTTCGTCCTCGAAATTACTTACTAATGAACAATCGTACATCCTATCTCACCACACTATGCTCTTGCTGCGCACTCTGGTCTTAATAAAACCAATATACTTTCTAAATCACAGTCTCCAAGTTCACACTCAAGGTTCTAGATACTTCACTAGCGATGGTTACGACACGACCATTTTGCTTCTACGCGTCCCACTACAACCACGCCCCCTAGAACTCATATCTAACATCGTGATTTAAACGATTAAGAAGTTTTATGCATTAATACTTTTGTTCCACTTGTTTATGCGCGAACTATTTTATGAAACAAAGTTTTTGAAGTTGTTCTTTCGATCAATTAAAATTTCTAGTTCAAGTTCACTATTCTAATTCAGAGAATCACACTCACATTCATCCACAACATTCAACACATCATTATAGGTATTTCTGACCATTCTTGACCCAGGGGTAATTTCGTCATTTTACCACTCAAGGGTATTTTAGTAATAAATCGAGGTCAACTCGAAAATAATCTTTACAAATCAAAGGCATTCCAAAATATACAAATCTCGAAGTTATTTTGAAAATTCTTCCAAATCAATGGTATTGCAAAAATTTCAGAAATCGGGGTTATTTTGTAAATTTTCCCAAATCAAGGTATCTTAGCATTTTGCAAAACAGGGGTTTTGGTATTTTGTAAAGTAAGAATATTTTCATAAAAGTCAAGGGTAACATGGTAATTTTATAAACTAGGGGCATTTTCGTAATTTTACCTCTCAGGGGTATTTTAGTAATTTTGCAAATCAAGTGTATTTCGGAAAATTTTCAAGTCTAAAAGGATTTTATAAATCAGAGGGGTAATTTGGTAAATTTAAAACTAAGATCTTTATAAAAAAATATGGCTAGTCCCTTTCGGGTTTTAGTTATCGAGTTTAGCCCGTGAATAGGTCCTCTTGGTTAGGGTGAACCATAGCTACGCACCATGTAGGATTCGAGTAAAGAGGAGGTGAGTCACTCGGACCGCTTAAATACCAAGCTCTTCATCGAATCCACTCCTAGACATGCGCACAATGGTTGCCACACCTAGCTCGGCGACTTAGTCACGAGTTTGTTCAATTGTTCTTTAAGTCTTATGCATGTGTTTGAGTGCACTAGCCCTACGGTCCAATAGTCCTAATATTCTAATTTTACGAGCCCAAATAAGCCCATAACATTCACATATATAAATCATTTCAATAGTCGAGGTACTTACAGTGGACTTGGGTTGGAGATATAGGTGCCATGCGAATAAACTGAAAAATTTATGAAAGCCCAAATCTTTGAAAAGCCCATCAAAAAAAATATTTTTGGGCCCAAAACCCTCAAAGCCGAGTTTTGAACCGAGCTCTGATACCAAACTGTAACACCCTAAACCCGGCCCATACGCCACGGTCGAATTTAGAATGCCACTGCGGAAAACGTTTGAAAAATATTTTGACTTAGAGTGAAAACATAAAAAAAAATTATTGTCTTTAATAAAACATTGTATATTTATAAATCCAAATAAAATCAAGTTGTTACAAATTCTTCGATTTGTAATTTTAACATATATCTTTAAGATATGAGTTGCTATAAATATAACATATCCAAATAATAAAAATTGTCAATCCACTTTAAAACATAATAATAAACTTCAAAACCTTTTAAGTGGCCCTTATTACAATAACCAAATATTCGCAAATTCTGAAAATATGTATAATATATATATATATAAAATAAGGAAAATAACTTCTGCATGGGCCACCTCGTATCCACTCCAACTCGGTCCAAGCTTTATGCATCACCTGTAAGGTTTGAGAAAATTGGGTGAGTCACATGGACTCGGTGCATAGTTATTACACATGTCCCCACATATGGGCTTGGCCCATATCCACACAGTCTACATGCAAAATTATGCAAAATGAAGCCCAACCCAACCTAGTTCCATCTATTACACCAACCTCGGCACACCTGCTGCCCAAGGCCGTGGCTAATCCACCGATCACCTAAGTGATCCCACATAACTTACCTCGCGGACTTGTCGCTCAAGGCCGTGGCTAAGCCACCGATCACATAAGTGATCCCACATATCAATTAATCCACGGTGATGCACACAGCTATCAACCGCCGAGATGGGCACCTAGCCAACACCTCCCTTGATGGAGCACATAGTTAACATCAAGCGCCAATGTAGCACAAGGCTAACATCAGACCACGTACATAAAGTACACCCTTTCCTTCGATAGTCACATCCCAAGTCCCATGCATATATATATATGTGTATCATGGCAACATATCACTTGGACAATAATGCATCACATGCCATCACATTTCATATATTCATCAATGATCATTTAATATCGTAATTCACTGACCTGAGTATTCGATCACCCACCACGGGTATTCACAAACTTAGCCCTTAATTCGGCTACCATTAACATCATATCACATATATATAAATATAACACATACACACAATCAAGAGACGGTCACGATAACTACGCTTTTTGATAATAGTGAGAACTATACTTTCCCGCTCGTCGATACCTAAATATTTATCACTCTTGATTAGAACACTAACATTCATAAAACTATACAATTGATAAGTAATCTAAATCCTTACCCTCGGAATCCCGAACAACAACTATATGCGATTTCACTCCAATTGATGGTTCATAACACGATGAAGAACCACGAACAAACAATGGCTCGAGTACGCATCGACTTCAAATAATCGATTATCACCGTGAGAGGGTCCACATCCGGTGGAAAGTCTCGGACTCCGACACGACCCTTCGTTTGAAATTTGAGGTATAGCAGAACCACCCTCTTCCAAACACTATTAATCGCTTTTCGAACCCATTCTTGATTGCCCCAAAATCTTAACACTTTGATTCAATTCCGATAATCGTCACTTGCCTATGGAGTTGTCAAAATCCTTGAACGATGAGATCCTTTACCACCCATTCTTAGTATGGCTATGGTCGACTATCAATGAAGAAATGATCAGCACTCCCCTATACCACTACAAAGATAAAAGGGTTTGTTTGAAAGAGAAGAAATAATGATTTCGGTCAAAAAGATCCTCTCAAGGAAATATACAATTTCGGCAATGAAAGAAAAATAAAAGAATTGAAAAGAGTGTTTTTACCGATTGATCAAGGTGTGAATAAGAAAAATGGTTGAGAAGTGAATATATATGAAGAGAAAGATTCGGCTAAGGAGATTGTCATCAACATTCGGCCATGGTGAAGAATTAGGGAGAGAATAATGTTGAAAGTCTCTTGTGGAAAACAAAGAGGAAAAGAAGAATAGAAATGAGGAGTTTTGGTTTCGGGTTCTCAAGAATAGAAGATGAATCAAGGAAGAACTTTGAGTCAAAGTGTGTTCGGCAATAAGGGAAAAAGAGAAGAAATGGTCTTTGATGGTTTTGTAGTTTCGGTCACAAAAAGAAGATAAAGAAGGAATGGACTTGAGGGAAGAAAGAACAACTAAAAACCAAAATGGTCAAAACTCAAATGGCCAAAAGAAAAGAAAATGGTTACCTTTTGGCCAAAATACATTCGGCTAAGAAGAGAAAAAGATTAGAGAGAAACACAAAATAACCAAAAGAAAGATGTGCTCATCTAGCACTTAGTTCTACCAAAAACTAGCACCATACCATACCAAAAGCTAACCAAAAATTTCGGCCATCCCCCCTAGCCCCTAATACCGTCCAAGTTCATGAACTCGAAAGCCAAAGTTTTCCACACAAAACTTTCCATAGCAATAACCTTATATTATGCCTTGTGTTCCCTCATCATTCCTTAATCAAAAATAATTCTTTTCCCCAAATTCAAGCTTACTTAAACTACTTACCATCTTGCCATAAAAATTAGTCCTCCTTATCCATAATGCCGTCCACATTCATGGACAAGTTGGTCATGCCAAACTTTCCAAAACCTCATCCCTTAATCCAAGCCTTATGTCCCCTTATCATACCATAACACCTTGATTCCATACCTTAACTATCAACTTGCCTTTTTTTATTATTAGTCTACTATACATAAATGATAAAGTCCAACCTTATCTTAATTAGAGTTGACCAACACATGCCATACAATGCAAAAATAAAAGTCACCTTATTGTCATCCATGGGATTCGAACCTTTTCCCTCATACAATTACTCATGTGCCAACACCACTTTACTACTTGCTCACTTATGCTAACATTAAACACTTAAATTAACTTAAGCATCATAATCACTTGATCCACTTCACTAAAGTCTCCATACTAAAAATTATTCTAAACCAATTAATTCCAAGCCTTCACAAGACTATATTAAGCATACAATAAAATCATACCTGAATTAACTCAAGCAACAATATGATACTCAAATTTTTCCTAAAGCCCAAGGCCCAATCGGCCCAATCCTATTAAGCCCAATTTTAGGATGTTACAAGAAGAGTGCAAAAATTAAAGTCACAAAATGCATTCCATGGGATTCGAACCTCTTCCCTCAAGCAACACTCATGGCTCCAACTCCACTTTACTACTAGCTCATCTTATGCTAACTTTTGTCACTTAATTTCCTTAAACATCAAGGTTACTTGTTCCACTTCAATAAAGTACTCATTACTAAAATTTATTCTAATTCCGAATAAATCCCAAGCCTTCTCAAGACTATATTAAACACACAAATTGAATCATTCACAAGCTAAGCACCAAAATTATGCAACATATCGATACTCAATTTTTAGGATGTTACATGATCATATAAAACAACACATCAAGCATTTTCAATAAGCCGCTCATGCTACTAATATCGCAGTGGTTTCGTAATTAGCTCACCATTGAATCTCTAATAGGGTGGTATCGCACATAGCCCACTGATAATAATATAATTGATGATATCTCACACAGCCCATCATTACCATCAATAAGGTAGTATCGCACGTAGCTCACCGTTATTTTACATTCATGGATAATAGTCCTCATGTATATCTCTATTTCAAATGTTCCTTCGAGAACATCCTCACATACTTCTATTCTTACTTAACTTTCTATGAAACTCGTTTGCATTCACATAATGCATTAATGAATCTATCTCATACAACTAAGGTGTATTGAATACACATAACCAACTAAGGGTTCATCATACACTGAATTCATATCAATTCAATTCTAGCACACACACTGATGCTTTTTCCGTGGTACAACCACGTACTTTCTTTCTTTCAACATATACGTTGAATCACTCAAGTTATTAAATAATTCTCTTGAGTCTCATACTCATAATGTCACATAGAATATATACCCCAATAGGGTCTTACTTGCATTAACATATCAATGCCATGTCCCTGACATGGTCTTATACGAATTCTTACATCAAGGCCATATTCCAATATGGTCTTACACGAGACTTTAACTATCATCATATCATTCTACATACATTTCCCATTACTCTTAGATTCAATTCTTTTGACCTCTCATCAAAGATATTTCATACATTCATAGAGTAAATATACATTCCATACAACATTGGAACATTAAATTAACTCATACAAAATTGCAACATTCGCACATGAACTTACCTCGATGTCGAAAGGCCCATAAAGGGACTTTTTGCCCACATTTCTCTTTTCACCCGTTCTAGGTCCGAAACTCATTTTCTTTGATCTAGAATAATGGAATTTACTGATTTAATCACTTATGAATCATAATGCACCATAATCTACACTTTAGGCAAAAATGACTATTTTGCCCCTACACTTTTGCAAAATTATGATTTTGCCCCTAGGCTCGTAAATAAATTTTCATCTCAATTTCTTATTAAGCAAGCCTAGCTGAACATTTAATCCTCTTACAAATATTCACTATTCCATCAATTTCATGCCTTAATGAACAAATTACAACTTTTGCATTTTAGTCCCAAATAGGTGTTTTCATGGCAACACCTTTCACAAAAGTTATTTCTCATCATCCTATCATTCATTTTATTCCATAAAAACTCATCAAGCAACATAAACTCTCTCATGGCAAGTCCCTAGACTTTCAACCATGTTGCAAATTAATCCTCCCATTAGCTAGCTTAAGCTTTGGGGACTCCAAAAATGCAATTTTCATAAAAAATAAGCATCAAAATCACTTACTTGAATGGAGTAAAGCTTGCTGAAATTTGAAGCTTTCAAACCCCTCCCATGGCTGATATTTTCAGTTGAATAAGAGAAGAATAAAAAGATTATAGCTTTTTACTTATTTCATCTTATTTTATTTCTTTTTAATTACCTAACATGACAACATTTAATGCCCTTGTCCCCTTTGTCTTCTTTGACCGACCAAGCTAATTCCCATTGCGTAATTGCACATTTGGGACCTCCAATTTATAAACCATAGCTTTTTGGTACCTCTAGCAATTAAAATAGAACTTTCGCACTTTATGCGATTTAGTCCTTTTTCACAATTTAGCTAGAAATCGCTAAAATGAAGGCACCAAAATTTTCATGCATCCTTATAAACATGTTATAATACATAACATAACATGAAAATAATTTTCTCTAACTTCAAATTAGTGATTCCGAGATCACTGTTCCGACTAGCCCCTAAATCGGGCTGTTACACTACATGTGTATCCATCGATATTTCAATTAAATTCAATGAGCAAAGTTCTGTTATGGCTAATCTGAACTTGAGATGATTTATCATAGAAATGTATATGTTATGTGGAAATATGAAAAGAAAAGTATGTGTATGAAAGTTATTACATGATGGGCTCATCTTTATTATTTGAAAAGTATTTAGAAATTCATGACTAACTTGTTTGATTGAAAGTATGTGATTAGGCAATTGGTCAATTTGTTGGGATGCATGTTATTTACATGATTACTTAAATTGAACAAAATTGGTAAGTTAAATTCCTGTTATACGAACTTACTAAGCATTTGAAATGCTTACTCGATTTTCTTTTCTCTGTTTTATAGTGCTCAGAAGCTCGTAAAGGTTGGAATCGGTCGGAGCATCATCACACTATCCTTCAGCACATTTTGGTATAAATAGCAAACTTATTTTGGTATAATGACATGTATAGGCAAATTTGGCCAATGTTGGCATGTAAATGGTTGTTTGTAATCTAGCCATTGGAATGGCTAGTTATGGTATATTTAGTGAATATATACTTGAGGTTATAATATGGTTAATAAATGTGTGCTTGGTATGGTTAGATTAAATAATGGTAAATAAATATGTCTTTCAAAAGGTAAGTTTGAGTACATGTGATGATATATTAATTATAATGTTAATGTTGGCTTGGTTTTAACATCTTAAATTGGTTGGTATATGTATGCAAGTATTAATGTAGGTACAAGGCAAAATTTGGGTGAGAAAAGTAGCCACGAAAATGGCCTATTTTTGTCCACACAGGTAGAAACACGGGCGTGTGTCTTAGCCGTGTGTGACACACAGCCATGTGCACTAACGTGTGGTTTGGCCGTGTGTCCCCTGCATCTCAAAAATTGAAAAACAAAATGCTCAGAATTGGTCACACGTGTAGAGACACGGACGTGTGTCTCAGCCGTGTGAAACACATGGCCCAACACATGGGCGTGTGTCTTAGCCGTGTGAATCCTGCATCTAATTTTTGAAAAATTAAATTGTCCACACGACCTAGCACACTGGCATGTGGCTGGTCGTGTGACCTAAGTCAGAGAGTTACACGGGTATTAACACAGGTTAGGACACGACCATGTGCCTCACATCGAATGCCCACATTGCCTGAGACACGGGCGTGTCACTTGGTCGTGTGAGCCACACGGGCGTGTGTCCCCTGCATCTAGGAAATTTTTTTGAAATTTTGCAAAAAATTCTCGGAGTTTCCGATTTAGTCCCGACTTGTTTCTAATGTATAAATAGGACCTCGAGGGTCCATTTAAGGGACAACATGATTGAATTATGATTTGTTTTGGATATGAATAGTAAAAGATATGAATTAATTGTAATTGATCTGTAAACTCCGATAATACTCTGTAACCCTGTTTCGGCGACGGATATAGGTTAGGGGTTTTACAGCTTTGAAATGGATTCTATAGACTAAAGTTAGTACTTCTGTACCAGGAAGCATTTTGTAGTTATGGGTATGTATTTGGAGGGTCAAAGATTGTAAAATATTTTTGTCAGTTAAAGAAACCATAAAATTTGGATAACAATTAAAATGTATTGGGCCAGTACATAGGATTGTTTCTTTAGTTCCTAATAATGAGTCATTAAACATGATGTGTCTTTGGTCTCTTAAGACAATTAAAATTGAGGTATGTTTAATGGCTTCAACACTAAAAGGTTTGACACCAACTTGGACTAGTCCAAAATGGACATATTTGTATTTTTGTTCTTTGAGTTTATTAATGATGACTTCACTAATAATTGGATTGTTTCCTATTCTTTTTGAATAGGTAAACTCCTTTCTTTAGTTTTTATAACGTAACTGCAAAAAGCATTTAAATTTTCAAAAGTTGTTTTCTTGTAAACTTGGTTTTTTAGAACTCTTGGAAGAGTCCAATTATCAAACCTTTGGGGAATATTTTCATAATGTTTTTCTTATTCATTAACAATGTTGTTTGAGGTTTGGTCGGACTCTTGGGATTGATTGGAAATAAAGCTTGTAGAAGAATTGGTTCTTCTAAGGTAGGGAAACATTCTTTATTTTCTTATTTTCTATAAGGGGGTTCTACTATCAGGATTTCTGGATTATTATAGTTGCCTAAATGGATACTTTGTCCTTGACACGCCTAACCCATGGCTAACTGGACTGTGTATCAATACTCAGCAAAATAATAATACATTAATGAAGACTGTTAAACCAGAACTCAGAAATATTGAAAACAAAGTGAATATTTTCACAACTTAAAAATAACTACTTCTCCTTGGCTCTGATACCATGGCAATCAAATTCTTGGTGGAAATCATCAACTTTATAATGTTTTAATAACGGCTCATGCTTTTCTAATGATCTTTTTTATGGTTATGCCAGCAATGATAGTGGATCTGGTAATTGGTTTGTTTCGATTCTGATAGGTGCACCTGACATGGCATTGCCACGATTAAATAATATTTCATTCTGGTTGTTGCCACAAAATCTCTTGCTCCTATTAAGCTCAGCCTTAGTAGAAGTGGGCAGTGGCACTGGGTGGACGGTCTATCCGCCCTTAAGCGGTATTACCAGCCATTCTGGAGTAACAGTTGATTCAGGAATGTCTAGTCTTCATCTATCTGGTGTTTCATTCATATTAGATATAATTATATATTAGTTGTTATCATCCCTGTATAGGATTAGAATTATTTAGTATTTTATTAGTATTTTTCTCAAGAGTTTTTATTTCAATAAATAAGGTAATAGTAAAAAATATATTAATATACTTTATATTATATATTAATTGTTATTAACTTTATATGACATTAGGACTTATAATATTTTATTATTATTTTGTTCTAAGAATTTGAATTAAACTTCTTCTTTCTTTCACTTTAAATTCCACCTTCCCCCTTCACTTTTTTCTTCCATCAATCCTAGTACCCTACAAACAGCCTAGCATCGCACGTCCCAAGCTACAATTGCACCCACCAATAGCCACGCACAACTAGCAGCCACAATTAGCTTGCGCGTACCATCGCTCACACCTGCTCCCTTGCACTCCGTACTGCTCACGCGCCCTGCTATCCTTGTGTGCACTGCTGCTCATGGTCCAACCCTCACACGTTGCTGTTAGCCCCTAAACCTCGTGTGCTGCCGCTGATCCTTGCTTCTAGCCATGTGTGTAACAGCCCAATTTAGACCCTAGTCAGAATAGTAGTTTCAGGACCACAAATCTGAGGTCAGAAAATATTTTAATATTATTTTTGGTGTTTACAGTATGTGATTAAGTATGTGTGAAATTTCTGTGTGAAAATTTTATCGTTTGTGTGTTAAATTGTGAAAAATGACTTAATCGCATAAAATGTAAAAGATGTGTTCTAATTGATAAGTGCTGAATTGACATGGCTTTTTAAATGAGAGGTCCTTAAGTTGTAAATGGACCATTAATGGCTTGAATGGACAAGTATGGACATGAGATAGTGGATTTTTAATGTTATACATTAAGGTTAAAATTGGTATTTAATTATTAAAGTTATTATAACTAAAATAAAAGAAATTTGAAGCCATTATCATCATCCTCTCACCGAATTTGAAAGAAAAAAATTAAGAGTTTGAGCTTTTAACATTCGGCCATTGTCTAAGCTTCAATCGGGTATGTGTTTTTGATCCGTTTTTAATGATTTCTATGTTTTTGTGATCGTTGATTTGTGTTCTATCAAGCGCATGTCTTAATTTTAGAATTTGATGATGATTTTGAGATGTACCATTGATTAATATGTGAGCTTTGTGTTGATAGTTGGTGAAATATGAAATTTTAAAGTTGGGTTAACATATTTTGTCTTTGGATTTTTTGTGAAATTGGTTATTTTGAGCTAAATTGGGAAAATAAGAAATTGAAGAACTAAAATGTGAAATAAATGAAATTTGTGGGCTTGTATGAACATGAGGAAAATTCGGCCTAAGCATGGTGTAATGAAATTGTGTGTATTTTTTGATTTTATGAAATAGGGACTAAAATTTTAAAATGTGAAAATGTGAGGGCTATTTTGTAAAATGCCATAAATATGTGTGTTTGGTTTAAATTGACTGAATTTGTGATTGAATGAGTTGAGTTTAATATTATATAGATCAAGAAAAGAGAGATTCAGATCGAGATCGAGGTAAAGATAAGGTGCTCGATTAATCGACCTGTATCGTGTTTCTACGTCCGATGTAAGTTCGTTTATAATACAAATTGTTTAAATTATATTCATGTGTTATGAAATGAATCAATATGTGGTTGATGAATTGGTAAAGCTATATGTGAATTGAGAATTGTGGCACCAAGTGTGCGAAATAGAATTGATATAGTGGTGAATGGCACTGTGTGTGCGAAATAAAGAAAGTATCGGCTATATTGATTGGCACTGTGTGTGCGATACTGAGTTAAATTTGGTTTAATGTAAAGGCAATAAGTGTGCGATGATATTAAAGCTTCGGCTAAGAAATTGGCACTAAGTGTGCGAGTAAATCAAATGGTCAAAAAAGATCGAATGAATTGTGGTGTTAAGCATTGAGTAGTATGAGCGATAGTTAATTAAGTAATGGCACAAGTATGTTCGGAACCTATGTGGTTGATAATGTCGTATATGGATGAATGGATGATTACGTGAGTAATGACTATGGATGAGATTGTGTATTATTGTTAATTGAACCATGAAATAGTTTATTCTGTATATTGAAATTAAATTGTTATGTTAAATGTATTAAATCTCGAACTGTAACATCCAGGATTTAGGGGTTATGCATTTAGTGCATAGTGCAAGTGTTAGTGGGCTTGGTGTATGTTTCGATGTGTTTTAGGGGTTCCTAAAACTCTAGGATGAAAGAGAATGCTTTGGAAAATTATTAGATTTTAAGTTTAAAATGGGAGCTAGGCTAAGGAGGTCTTAAGAAAATTTGTAAGAACTTTTGGACATGAGATTGGGCTTGGTAAAGTGGCTTGAAGGCGCCACTTAAGGCCTTGGTAAGTGACGCCATATGCAGTGGGCAAGGGCCTTGGTTCGAGCAACATGGGAAGCAGTGGGAGCCTTTATTTTTGCGTCAAGAGAGGGAGGAGTATTGGACGGCATGGGACTCTGAAAAGATGAGGATTAAGACTTGATTTTATTTTAAAAATTCGGCTAGGAAGGGGAGATAAAGGTTGGACTTGTTCAAATTATTTTGAAAGAGTAACAGGGAGAGAATATAGGAGGAAATTTTGGGATATGATAAGGAAGGAGGTAGTGGCCGAATGTTGGGTTCTTTTGGATGGCAAATTCGGCCATGTAGAGGGGATAAGTGCCGAATTTTAGTTGTGAGAGTGTCCATCCTTCTTGTCAAAATTTGTTAGTCATAGGAGTGCTCTCTTTACTTCTTTTTCATTTGAAGCCGAATTCTCCCTTGTCACCATTGCCAAAATTCATCAAACTCTTCTCTTCTTCTTTCTCTATTTGTTCTTGGCCGAATCTATACCTCTTTCCCAAGCTTCTTCTTTTATTTGGGTGTTAGCCGAATATTTTATCAACACTTGAAGCCATAGCCGAACCCTTAAAGAGACCTTATTCTCTTTTTTTTGTTCAAAGCCTTGAAACCGAAACCTTGATTTAGTTTATTTGTGGCCGAATTCTCTAAGCATTAAACTCCCTCCACTTTTGTGTTTTCTTTCTTCACCATTAAAGTGTCGAAATCCTTCTCTTTGGGATCTAGAAGTCGATTCTCTGTGGATGCTTGTATAGCGGTAAGTATTTCCTTCTTTAGGCAATCAGTTTTGTCTCATCTTCATTAGTATGCCGAAAGCAATGGTTAGGCCTTTGGTCTAAGGTTGGCCGAATGTCCTTTATGGCCATAGTGATGTGTTCTTTTGTGTGTAGTCGAAGGAAGGGAGCATTGAAGGAGTCTTGCAGGATTCGACGACTCAAGGTAAGTGATATGTGCTATACGGCCAAGGGTTATTTTCTCATGAATTATTGCTTAAAGCCGATTTTAACAGTTGGTTAGCGAGGATTTTGTGACTTCATAGTTAAGTGGTAATTCGAGATTTGAAAGGTGGTAAGTGGTTCATGGTATTCGCCATAGGCCATATTTGGTATTAAGGTTAGCCGATTCTAACTTTGATGATTTAGGGGCAAATCGATTGTGGTCAAAGGAGGAGACTCGGGTCTCGATTCATTTTGGTAAGAGGGTTAAGATTTAGTTTCTATTCGTTTAAGATCTTGTATTAATCGGTTTTGAATTAAGTATTGTTGATGGAGGCGAACATCAGTCAAGAAGGTAAAGGGATAGTCCCTATCCCTAAGTTTAAGAGGAGATCTGTTTACGCCATTCGAGATTGGCCACTGTGTGTGGGCGTGAGCGAGGCGGGACTATAGGCGAGATAGCGGTAGTTTCGCTTTAGTGATAACATCGGGATCGAGAGCGTAGTGCTTCAAGTTATCAGGTGTGTGGTTAGCCTACTATTTTTCGGGTTTATATGTTATACTTGTATGAGTTTTGCGTATGCTTACAAGTGCAGTGGTAATTATGAAACGGATACCCTTACGGGGTATATCGATGATCAGTCGATACTAATCGGTGAAAAGTGGTTATCAATGTGTATATGTGAATATGTTCATGAAAATATGGTTGAATGCGTCAACATGTACATGCATTACTCATCATGACGTTATTATATGTTGCATGTGCATGGGATGGGATATGAATGTGAAAGAAGGACGAGGGTGTACTTCGAGTACGTGGTTTGATGTTAGCCATGAGCTACATCGAGGATTGGCACCGACCGAGGTCGCATACTTGTGGATTACTTGTGATTAAGTTCACGTGGATTGATGAGTGGCTCTGTGCCTCATCGTGATTGATATCTACCAGTGTGCCATATCGTGGTTTGATGAGTAGCTATGTGCCTCATCGTGGTTTGATGCTAGCTACGAGCTACATCGTGGGACGGCATTAATTGCCAAATTGGTGTGTAGTGGTTGGAGGGTGATTTAGAAATCCTGGTGTGTGTGGTGTTTGGATACGGGGTGTGTAGAGGATGGACCCTAGGTTGGGTTGGGTGCACTTTGCATGATTATGTGTGGCATTGTGGTTATTGATGTGGTTATGGGCCAAGCCCAATATGTGAATGTGGATCGGTGTGGGAATGGGCCAAGCCCAATATATGGAATCATGTGGTTAATTACATTATGATCCGATATGTGGTATGGATATGGGCCAAGCCCGAATTGTGATATTATGTGAATAAGTTGCCTTGTTATACTGTTATGTGGGTTGATATGTGGGAGGAATTCGGTGGACTAATTGCACACTCGAGTCGTGTGTGACTCACCCAAATAATTATCAACATCGCATGGTGATACGTGATTCTTGGACCGGGTTGGAGTGGATACAAAGGTGGCCATGCGAAGCTATATTTCATGCCAGAAGATGTTTTATTTATTTTATGCGAATTAATATTAAGTATTTTTGAATAATTATTTGATGTAATAAGGGCCACTTAAAGTATTTGGACACGTTATTTATGATTTTGAAGTTATATTACTTTTATTCGGAAACCGGAAATGATTTTAGGAATCGATTCATATTATTAAAGCCTATATTAAAGTTTTAAATCCGGGAATTTGTAACAACATGATTTTACTTAGAATTTTAAATATACAATGTTTTACAATCGACAACAAATTTTTATGTTTTCAACCATAAGTCAAATCTTTTCGAACGTTTTACTCAGTGACATACCAGATCCGGTCAAGGCTCGTAGGCCGGGTTTGGGGGTGTTACACGAACTTACTAAGCTTTTAAGCTTACTGTGTTAAGTGTTTCTCTATTTTTCAGTGTCTTTAAAGCTAGCTCGGATCTGGGGATCGTCAGCGACTCAATCACACTATCGGCTATCTACTTTGGTACTTTTGGAAGTTGTATATAATTGGTATATGGCATGTGTGGGCTAGTGATTATGGTATGTCTTGAAGTGTATAAATCTTGCCATGTGATATGGCTTGATAGTTTAATGATTTTGGTATATGCTTTGGGTATGTGTAAAGGATGGTTAATATGTGTATATATGTTCTATGTGAATGATCATTTTGGCATGAGTTAGTAAAATGGAAATGGTATGTTTCATGATTAGATTTGGTAAGGGTTGAATGATGAATGGGTTATGTTATTTGGATGTGAAATTGATACTTTGGGTTGGTAAGTTAAGTTGAAGTTGTATAGGGAAATGAATGATGATGTTAAGAGTTTAAACTATGCCATGTTTTAGTATGTTTGGATGCCATTTGGGGTATTAAATTATATGGTTTAATGTTTGTAGGTGTGACCCAAAGTGTGGGTGGAAAATTGGTCTTGCAAGTGGCCTATATTTGCCCACACGGTTAAGAACACGGGCGTGTTGCTCGGCTGTGTCTCCTAAGTTTTCAAATTGAAACAAGTCAGACTCGCACACGGGCTGGACACACGGGCGTGTGACTGGCCGTGTGAATCAAGTCAGTGTCGACCACGGGTGAAGCACATAGGCGTGTCCTCGGCCGTGTGGTCAAGTCAGTATGTATGCCCTATTTTGCCACAGCTTTGTAACACGGTTTTCTGAACTTTATGATAAATACTTGATTTGTTCTGAATTATGTGTTCTTAATTATTGTTTTGATATTTCAAGATATTGATTCAAGTAGTGATGTGCTTAGGCAGTGGAGAAAAAGTCCCTGTTTAAGAGTAGATCTAGCATAGTTAAGCGGAGTTGATCGTAACCCTAGAGATAGGATGACGAAAATCTGCCGGATTAGGGTCAAACCTAATATGGGAGTCCATAGATCGAGTTAATGCAACCTTAGGGGTTTTAATTAGAAAGAGATTTCAATTAATCAACCTAGAGTTAGACGTTAGTAGCCTTGAGAGAGGTATTAATATAAATTAGGGAATCCTACGAATCAGGTCATGTGAATAAATCGTCTGGTTCAGAGTTAAATAACAAGTGAAGTCTAGGTGGATTCCTCCTTGGGTATTGTCTTAATCAATTGGTTTTTCCCACAAGTATTTTCCCCAATTCATTCTCTTTGTCTTAGCGCCTTTAGCTTAGTAGTCAGTTAATTTTAGATTAAATAACAATTCCCTTAATTCTTAGCCTAAATAATAATAAGAAAGTCAGTATTAGTACTTTTGATTCCTTTGGGTTCGACAATCCGGTCTTGCCACTAACCTATACTACTGTTCGATAGGTGCACTTGCCTCAATCATGGTGATAGTTAGTTTCTAGGCTAGATCATTCATTATATAAATATTAAGACTATCGATACCAACGATCAAGTTTTTGGCGCCGTTGCCAGGGAAATAAATATTAAGAACGCTTAACTTTTATTACTTTAGCCATTTTTATTTTTGCAATTTACTTTTATTTTGTTTTGTTTTTAACTTTGCTAATTTTTCTTATTTTATTTTGTTCCTAGTAGGTACCTCTAGTTTATGACTAGAAGGAATTCGACAGGACCCTAAATTTACGATAGAGATATTGAAGGCACCGTTCGTAGAAATCGTAGAGAAATAAGGCGAAGCTTAAATTACATAGAAGAAGATCAAGAGGACGATACTAATAACATGGAAGAGATGGCTGATCACCAGAATAATCCACTCCCTCCTGTGGTTGCCGAAAATCCTCCTCCTCGAACTATGTATGATTATGCTAAACCTAATTTAACAGGAACTGAGTCAAGTATTGTTAGACCTACTATTGCTGCAAACAATTTTGAATTGAAACCTAACACTATACAGATGATACAACAGTTTGTTCAGTTCGATGGTTTGCAGGATGAGGATCCTAACACACACTTAGCAAATTTCCTAAAATTTTGCGATACCTTCAAAATAAATGGCGTTTCTGATGATGCCATCCATCTTCGGTTGTTTCCCTTTTCTTTGAGGAATAAAGCCAAACAGTGGTTGAATTCTCTTCCACGAGGATCAATCACTACATGGGAGCAAATGACCGAAAATTTTTTATTAAAATATTTTCTGCCGGCTAAAGCGGCTAAGTTGAGGAATGATATCTTTTCTTTTGTGCAGATGGATTTAAAGACACTTTATGATGCATGGGAGAGATATAAAGATCTATTGAAAAGGTGCCCACACCATGGATTACCCTTGTGGCTACAGGTCCAAACCTTTTACAATGGTGTAAACCCTTCAACCAGGCAGTTGATTGATTCAGCTACCGGCGGAATGCTGAACAACAAAACTCCTGTAGCGGCCTACGAGTTTATAGAAGAGATGTCACTGAATAACTATCAGTGGCAAGCCACGAGGACAAGGCCAACAAAAACAGTCGGAGTTTTCAACCTCGACGCAGTAACCATGCTATCCAATCAGGTAGAACTCTTAAATAAAAAGATTGATGGTTTGTATAGTTCTTCGCAGGTACATCCAGTGGTGCAGTGTGATACAAATGGAGGGTCGAACAATATGGAATATCCACCCTACAACCCTGGCATAGAAAACGAGCAAATGAACTATATGGGTAACAATTTCAGATCTTAAAATAACCCTTATAGTAATACTTATAATCCAGGTTGGAGGAACCACCCCAATTTTTCATGGGGTGGTCAAGGAAATCAGAGACAACAACCCCCTCCAAATTTCCAACAACAGCCCTACCCACAGGAAAAGAAGCCAAATCTTGAGGATATGCTAGAAAAATTTATTTCAGCGTCAGAAAATCATTTTTGGAATACAGAAACGATGTTGAATAATCAGCAGACATTAATTCAAGAACTGAAGAATCAACTAGGACAGCTGACTAAGTTAGTTTTCGACAAGCAACCAGGTCGTTTACCTAATAATACCAAACCGAAACCATAAGAGCAAGTACAGGCAGTAACATTAAGGAGTGGGAAGGAATTGGTTGAAGCAGAAAAAAAGATACCTCAAGAAACTAATAAATAAAAAAGTGAGGAAATCGAGAATGTAACACCGGTACGTGAAGAATTTAAACCACCGATCCCATATCCGGCAAAGTTGAAGAAAGACCACTTAGACACACAATATGGTAAATTTCTTGAGCTTTTTAAATAGTTACATATCAATTTACCTTTTGTTGAAGCCATTTCGTAGATGCCGACGTACTCAAAATTCCTAAAAGAGCTTCTAACAAATAAAAGGAAGTTTAAAGAGATATCAACAGTGGAACTTAATGAAGAATGTTCAACCATCCTTCAAAACAAGCTACCAACCAAATTGAAAGATCTAGGAAGTTTCACTATTCCCTGTTTAATTGGTAGTTTAAACATAGAGAAAGCACTAGCTGATCTAGGTGCCAGTATTAATTTAATGCCTTATATAATGTTTAAGCAACTTGGTCTCGGGGAACCAAAACCCACTAGGATGAGTATTCAGTTAGCTGACAGATCTATTAGATATCCTAGGGGAGTTATCGAATATATTCTGGTAAAAGTTGATAAATTTATATTCCCTGTTGATTTTGTTGTGCTTGACATGGATAAGGACATTGAGGTACCCTTAATTTTAGGGCGCCCTTTTTTAGCTACTGCTAGGGCTGTCATTGATGTAGGTGATGGTAAACTTGTGCTAAGGGTAGGCGACAAGGAAATTATTTTTCAAATTTACGACTCTATGCGATATTCTAGAGAACAAGATGACTCCTATTTTTTTATTGATGCCATTGATCATTTTATTCAAGATTCTTTGCAGGAAATCATACACGACGACACGATGGAACTATGTCTTACCCAAGATGAGGGGGTAGATGATGATACCGACGAGTTGAATTCTAATACATCTTCCTCTAGACAAACGAAAGAAGAGGGCATTGAAATCAACGACGAACTAAAACAAAAACCCTCTATTGATGAGCCACCTAAATTGGAATTAAAACAGTTGCCAAAACACTTAGAATATGCATTCCTCGGGGATAATTCTACGCTACCAGTAATTATCTCTTCAGAACTGGAACCCAAAGAGAAAGACGAGTTGCTACAGGTACTAAGGGAACATAAAAGATCTATGGCTTGGAAAATTTCTGACATTAAAGGAATAAGCCCATCGTTTTGCACCCACAAAATTTTAATGGAAGATGAGTATAAACCATGTGTGCAACCTCAAAGACGATTGAATCCCAATGTGAAACAAGTTGTTAAAGCTGAGGTAATTAAACTTCTAGATCTTTGGAATAATTTATCCTATTTACGATGAAGACTTTGGGTAAGCCCTGTGCAGGTCGTTCCAAAGAAAGGAGGCATGACTTTTGTAGCAAACGAAAAGCATGAATTGATTCCTACAAGAACAATCACGGGTTGGAGAGTCTGTATTGACTATAGAAAGTTGAACGACGCCACCAGAAAAGATCACTTCCCTTTGCCCTTTATTGATCAGATGTTAGAAAGATTATCTGGGCATATGTACTACTGGTTCCTGGACGGACTCTCCGGCTACTTCCAAATCCCAATAGGCCCTGAGGATCAAGAAAAGACAACATTTACATGTCCATACGGTACGTTTTCTTATCGTAGAATACCTTTTGGATTATGTAATACTCCTACTACTTTTCAGCGCTGCATGCTGGCCATCTTTGACGAACTTGTGGAAGACATTATGGAGGTATTTATGGACGACTTTTCGGTATTTAATAATTCTTTCCATCTTTTCCTTAAAAAATTGAAATGATTTCTAATGAGATGTGAGGAAACGAACCTTGTTTTAAATTGGGAAAAATGTCACTTTATGGTTCGAGAAGGGATTGTGTTAGGACATAAAATCTCTAGTAAAGGGGTTGAGGTAGATAAAGCAATGGTTGAAACCATAGAAAAATTACCTGCCCCTAGTTCAGTGAAGGCT
The DNA here is from genome assembly GCA_025698515.1 of Gossypium sturtianum. Classification (NCBI taxonomy): domain Eukaryota; kingdom Viridiplantae; phylum Streptophyta; class Magnoliopsida; order Malvales; family Malvaceae; genus Gossypium; species Gossypium sturtianum. Next base: position 29,979,025 of record CM046943.1, on the reverse strand, counting down.
ATTAGAAGCTTTTTAGGACATGCTGGATTTTTATAGAAGATTCATTAAAGATTTTTCTAAAATAGCTAAGCCTTTAACGAAATTACTAGAAAAAGATGTACCTTTCAGTTTTGATCAGGGATGTTTAGATGCATTTAACATCCTCAAAGATAAATTAATAAATGCTCCAATTATAATTGCACCTGATTGGAATTTACCCTTTGAACTAATGTGTGATGCGAGTGATTTTGCAATAGGTGCAGCTTTGGGACAGCGAAGAGACAAGCACTTTCAGCCGATCTATTACGCTAGCAAGACATTAACGGCTGCACAAGAAAATTACACCACCACATAAAAAGAATTTCTAGCTGTGGTTTTAGCATTTGATAAATTTAGACAATATTTGATACTATCTAAAGTTGTCGTTTACACTGACCATTCAGCTCTTCGTTATCTTTTGACTAAATCCGATGTAAAACATCGACTAATAAGATGGATTTTACTCTTACAGGAATTTGATTTGGAAATTCAGGATAAGAAAGGGGCTGAAAATCTTGCAGCAGATCATCTTTCTAGGCTTGAAAATCCACATATCAAAGAACTCAATGAGAGTGAGATAAACGACTCATTTCCTGAAGAACAACTCTTTTCTATAACCGACTCCGAGGTACCTTGGTTTGTAGATATTGTGAATTATTTAGCTACTAACATCCTACCAAAAAAGTTAACACATCATCAAAAGAAGCGATTCTTTGCCGATGTGAAAAACTATTTTTGGGAGGACCCATTTCTTTTCCGTATATGTGCAGATCAAGTAATTCGGAGATGTGTTACAAAGGCAGAAGCAAGCAAAATCCTAGAACATTGCCACTCAAGACCTTCAGGAGGACATTACAGCGGGATTAAGACAGCACATAAAACGCTCGAATCAGGTTTTTATTGGCCAACCCTATTTGAAGATGCCAACAGGTGTGTTGCTTCATGTGATAAATGCCCAAGAACATGTAATATTTCTAAACGCGATGAAATGCATCAAACGTATATGCTATCATGTGAAACATTTGATGTACGGGGTATTGACTTTATGGGCCCATTTCCTAGTTCATTTGGAAATAAATACATCTTAGTAGCAGTGGATTACATGTCAAAATGGGTGGAAGCTCAAGCTTTACCTAATAACGATGCTATAGTAGTAGTGAGGTTTCTTAAGAAACTTTTCTCTCGATTCGGAACACCCAGAGCAATTATTAGTGATAGGGGTACTCACTTTTGTAATACTCAATTTGATAGTCTTAAAAAAAATATGGAGTACACCACAGGACAGCTACCCCTTATCACCCTCAAACTAGTGGGCAAGTGGAAGTAGCAAATCGAGAGCTTAAGCGTATTCTAGAGAAAACAGTTGAATCAAACATGAAAGACTGGGCATTGAAAGTAGACGATGCTTTATGGGCCTATAGAACAGAGTTTAAAACTCCCAGAGGAACATCCCCATACAAACTTGTCTACGGAAAAAGTTGTCATCTACCATTTGAGTTAGAGCACAAAGCTTTTTGGGCTATAAAATTCTTAAATTACGATCTTAAAACCGCAAGTGAGAAGAGGAAGATGCAGTTGAACGAGCTAGATGAATGGCGAGCTAATGCCTATGAGAACTCACGACTATATAAGGAGGCACCAAAGCGACACCATGATGCTTGTTTAAAGAAATCAAAGAAATTCGAAGTAGGAGACTTAGTCCTGCTATACAATTCAAGGCTCAAATTGTTTCCTAGAAAGCTAAAATCAAGATGCTCAGGTCCATTCGTGATCAAAACTATTTTTCCCTACGGCACAATCGAGGTAACTCATCCAACTCATGGCACATTCAAGGTCAATGGTCAGCAACTAAAAATTTATAATGGTGAAGGTTTTAGGGATATGAGAGAAGAGCTTCGGCTCCGTGAACCTTCATTTAGAAATGAAAACAGGGTAAGTCTAGCTTAAGACTTTAAATGAGCACTTCTCGGGAGGCAACCCGAGCACTAACTTCACTAATGTCATATTTTCAATTTCTAGCACCTAACTACAAACTAACCAATTCAGTAAAGCGCAGTTTTCCCTACCACACGGCCTTGCACACGGGCGTGGCCGTGGCCGTGTGGACACCACGAGCAGGTACATGGGCGTGGCAAAGATGGTGTAGAAACAGGACAAAAAATTTCCCAAGCCACGGGCTCTGACTAGACGACACGGCCGTGCGACGCTGCTGTGGTCAAAACTGACTAGGGAACACGGGGTGTGATAATTATACACGCTCGTGCGATGTACCCGTGGCTGATAATGATAAATCAACACGGGCGTGCGACACGCCTGTGCATCTAACCCATGGCCAACACTGAGTAAAGGACACGGTCGTAAAACACGCCCGTGCTCTAAGGCCGTGGACGACACTGACTTAAGAACACGGCTGTAGGACCATTTACACGGGCGTGGGAGAAGCGAACGAGACAATACACGGGCGTGCAAAATGGCCGTGTGGCCCAACAGGCCCACGTTGTAACACCCCAAACCCAGCCTAAACGTTACGACCGAATCTGGTATGTCACATGGAAAGATTGTTAGTAAGTTTTAAAGAAAACTTCACAATTTTAAAAACATTTCGTTTTGTGTTTTAAATCTTGAAAATTAACTTCAGTTTCAAGGGTTTAATACCAACTTTTATTAAAGAAAATCAAAATAGTGGAAAACAGAATTTGTGATACGAAAGCTGACATTTAAAAACATTGTGTATAGTTTTAGGAAAATTCCGAGTTCATTTATTTGTTTGCTTATTAACCGTGTGTCATTATTGGAAGAACCGTTTGTTTGCATTTTGTTTAGAAAACTCCCAATTTAACGTTTCACATAATATAAATTACCGAAATAAGTTGAAAACCAAATTATAAAATACTGGAGGCCTTATTACATAACAAATTCCCAAATTAAAAGTATGATTAAAATAAAGGAAAACATAGTTTACGAAAGAAGTATTGCATGGCCACCACAGAGTCTTCCTCCGCTCCAAATCCTCGAACTAGGGATTACCTGCAAAATTAAGCAGAGGGGTGAGTCACCAAGACTCAGTGTGTAAATCCCTCATACGAGCACGCAACTGGGCCTAAGCCCACAGATGCACATTCACAACATGGCATAGTAAAAGATGTATCCAATGCAGCCCAGCCCAACCTAGTATTCCATCCTCTACATCACACTGAACGGCCAAAACACTGTGGCACCAAGCCACTGTGTGGCACCAAGCCATTATGGTACCAAACCACGGTGGTACCAAACCACCGTGATGAGTCAGCGATAAAAATATGTGGGGCCAACCCCTTTGTGGTACCAAACCACCGTGGCGATCCATCGATGAATATATGTGGTGCCAAACCACGAGTGGTACAAAACCACCGTGTGATCCATCGATAAATATATGTGGTGCCAAACCATCTGCTGCAGTGAGTCACGGAATTACACTTCCCCTTTCAATATCATATCCCAAAGCCTATGCAACACATTATCATAATATGATGAATGCAATCATACTCCCAATGTACAACAGATAATCAAATCATGCACAGATTTAGGCCATGTTATTCAAAAGATAGAATCGTAAAGGTACTTACCCGGTGTCTTCAACCTTACCCACAAGGGTATCTCAACTGTCGATACAGTCGTTTCGGCTTTCAGCCAACACAGTTATTAACACAAAATAATAAAAGAAGGTGTAAGCATTACACACCCTATTACGCGAAGAACTAAACACTCTAGATCATCGACACTCTCACTAGCGGGAATAACAACGATTTGCCTATCCCAAACAGATGTCGGCTCTCTACCACAACCCGGCGGAAAGTCTCGAATCGCCTACACAGCACGTCGTTCGAACTTAGGAGCAGAGACTACGAGTCCACTCCCATCCTTAGATTGGCTAGCACTTGCATCCATGAAGAGACTTGATCAGTACTCAAAGAGAAACGTTGGTTGTCTAATAAGGGAATTTGGTTAAGGCAGATCACAACGAAAAGGAAGAATAGCCAAGAATCCGAAAAGATGACTCCTTACCTTGAAGATCAATGCAGATTAGTTCTATCCTCTTGACTGGATTCCCCCTGATTCGGTACTAGCAGGTTCTTGATCAATCGAGAATCGAACCCTTACACAAAGATAAACAACACCACGCAAGATCGAGGTAATGAGTGCCCGGCTAATACAACACTATTCGCCCACAACTAAAATAAGAGCAAAGAAAGTGTTACCTACTATTTGAAAGACCCAAGTAGGAGATTCGGCCCTTACTACTTAAGAACTCGAATGAATGGTAAGATTCGGCAATCAACGGACCTTCAACCTTCAGACTTCAACACGTTCAGCTAATGGGGTTCACCGAGTAAACGTTCCATAATGAGAGAAGAAAAGGAGGGATTAGCCAAAATCTAACATTAAAAGAGATAGCCACTTCGGCTAAGAGCAACCCAAGACTGAAAAGAGAAATAAAAAGATGAACAAAATTACCCTTACCTTGCGTTAACTGATGAGTTGAAGGAGAAAAGAGATTCGGCCACCCCACTTCACAACTACGAGAGGAGAACGAATTGAGAAGGAGTAAAAAGTGATGGAGTTTCGGTTATCAACCAATAGAGAAGAAACAAATTCCAACAAGAATAAGAGAAGGTTCTGTCAATGGGAGAAGGGTAGAATGATAATGAGGGAGAAAAGAGGTTTCAGTTATGGTGAGAAAACCGAGAGGGAAGATAAGAGAAATTCGGCTATGGTAAAGACTGTAGAAGAGAAAGAGAGATAAAATGAAAAGAGAAATGATATGAGTGAGGAGAGGTTCGGTTATGGTGAAGTAAACAAGTTGTGGAAGATGAACAAGGGAGATTCAGCTTTTGGTGTTTGTCCACAACCAAGAAGAGAAAAGAAAACGTTTTACGGTGAGAAGAAGAAATGAAGAATAAGCCACCCAAATGACTATGGTTTCGGCAATTAGTGAGACAACTAAAAGTGAAACACGATTGATCAAAAAAAAGAGAATGCTCTTCAAACACACAAAAGCTAAGAAAATACTTCCACAATTTCGGCACACATTCACACAAAAGTCCCCCTTTCATGAACAAAATTCTCCCCTCAAAGACCCCCACATTCGGCCAACACCTCCACCACACACCAAATCCCTTGTTTTGCTCCTCCAAATTCTCCCCATCACTCTTTCAAATTGGTTTGACCAATTCAATTCCTCAATCACCTCTCATCCATCCATTTCAAATGATTTGACTCATTCAAACTCCTCCTAGAAGAGTCCCAGCTGAATGCCACCTCCTCATCTCCTTGAGCACAAAAAAAAAGGCACCACAATGCAACAGATGGGATTCAAACTCCTCCCCCTCTGCTCCAACAAGTGACGCCACACCACCTTGCCACTAACTCCCTTGTGACATCAAATTACAACCAATCATACCTAAAGCCTGCATCCACTAGCTCTCCCCCTAAAGTGCCCTAAAGAGAAAATTTTACCAGAGCTCCGGCTCGAACCCGAGCCTTCCCAAGACCCCTAAACACACCAAATCAGCAAGCATAACTAGCCAAATGCATGAAATAGCACAAAATGCAGAACCCCTAATTCTAGGATGTTACAATTCTACCCCCTTAAAGAAATTTCGGCCTCGAAATTTATGTGATCAAAGAGGTGAGGGTATTGTTGTCGCATCACATCCTCTGGATCCCATGTGGCTTCCTCTGCATCGTGATTCCGCCATAAAACTTTGACCAACAGAACCGACTTCCTTCTCAACACCTTAACATCTCGGTCTAAGATCTGCACTGGTTCTTCTTCAAAAGACAGATCAGGTCTTACTTCAATTTCCTCCACTGGCACTATGTTAGATGGATCCAAACGATAGCGCCTTAACATAGAAACATGTAAAACATCATGTATCCGATTCAACTCCGGAGGTAACTCAAGCTGGTAAGCTACTAGTCCCACACATTTCAACACTCGATAAGGCCCGATGAATCTGGGGCTCAACTTGCCTTTCCGTCCAAATCTTAGAACCTTCTTCCAAGGTGAAACTTTCAGAAAAACCTGATCACCCACCGAAAATTCTATTTCTTTACACTTCAGATCTGCATACGATTTCTGCCTGTCGGAAGCTTCCTTCAACCGAGCCCGAATCAACTTAACCTTTTCTTCCGTCTCTGAAACCAATTACGAACCCAACAACTGTCGCTCACCCAACTCTGTCCATCAGGTAGGAGTACAACACTTACGACCACACAACGCCTCGTAGGGTGCCATTTGAATGCTGGATTGGTAGCTATTGTTGTACGCAAACTCTGCCAACGGTAGAAAATCTTCCCAACTACCCCTGAAGTCGATTACACAGCCTCTCAACATGTCTTCCAGAATCTAAATTACTCTCTCGAACTGTCCATCGGTCTGTGGATGAAACGCCGTGCTGAAATCCAGTCTTGTACCTAAAGCTTTATGTAACGCCTTCCTGAATCGCGATGTAAACCTAGGGTCTCTGTCTGATATGATAGACACTGGTACCCCATGTAACCTCACAATCTCTGCTACATACAGCTTGGCTAACTTCTGTAGTGAGTAGTCGATACGAACCGGTATGAAATGAGCGGAATTCGTCAACCGATCGACAATCACCCATACCGAATCTTTCCTAGAAGGTGTAAGAGGTAGCCCACTAACAAAATCCATCGTTATCCTCTCCCACTTACAGAGTGGAATCTTCACTGGCTGTAGCAACCCCAAAGGCAACTGATGCTCTGCCTTCACCTGTTGACACGTCAAACACCTACTCACAAATTCGGTAACTTCTTGCTTCAGACTTGGCCACCAATACTGTTCACGCAAATCTCGGTACATCTTACTCCCACCAGGATGCATAGCGTATGGGCTACTATGCGCCTCCTGCAGAATCATCTACCTCAACTCAAAATCCTTCGGTATACAAACCTTTCCAGGAAAGCATAATACCCCTTCACTGTGCAGACCAAAATCTTCTGTCTCAGCACCTTCCATTTGCTAAAATCGAGAACTTAACACTTCATCTAACAACTGCTTCTCCTTAATCTGACTTACCCATGAAGGCTTCACTTGAAGTTCAGCTAAAAAGCTTCTATCTTCATACAAACTAAGATGAGTAAACATTGCCCTTAATTCCGATATTACCTTACGGCTCAACGCATCCGCCACAACATTGGCTTTACCCGGGTGATACTCAATCGAGCAGTCATAGTCTTTCAACAATTCAATCCACCTTCGCTGCCTTAAATTCAACTCCTTCTGGGTAAGGAGATACTTCAGGCTCTTATGATCGGTGTAGATAATTGACTTCTCCCCATACAAGTAGTGTCTCCAAACCTTCAGAGCGAACACTACTGCCGCTAACTCTAAATCATGAGTGGGATAATTCACTTCATGCGGCCTTAATTACCGAGACGCATACGCTACTACCTTCCCTTCTTGCATCAACACACATCCTAACCCTGTGTGCGACGTATCACAATAGGCGACAAAGTCCCTTCCCGCCTCAGGCTGAATCAACACTGGTGCCTCCGTCAAAATCTTCTTTAATTTCTCAAAACTTTCCTGCTGTTTATCTGACCATACAAACGGTAACCCTTTCCGTAATAGCTTGGTTAATGGTGCAGCAATCAACGAGAATCCATCAACGAACCTTCTGTAGTACCCAGCTAACCCAAGGAAACTTCGAATTTCTACTACTGACTTCGGCGGTTTCCAATCCAAAATAGCTTCAATCTTTCGGGGATCAACCCTAATCCCCTCGGCAGACACAACATGTCCCAAAAAAGGTAACTTTCCTCAACCAAAATTCACACTTGCTGAATTTGGCATACAGTTGCTTCTCTCTCAAAATCTGCAGAACTCTCCGAACGTGCGAATCATGCTCCTCTTCCGTCCTTGAATATACCAAGATATCATCTATGAACACTACAACAAACCGATCCATGTAGGGTTGGAATACCCGGTTCATCATATCCATAAATGCAGCTGGTGCATTCGTCAACCCGAACGGCATCACTAAGAACTCGTAGTGACTATAACAAGTTCGAAAAGTAGTCTTATGAGTATCCGCCTCCTTGACTTTTAGCTGATGATACCCCGACCTCAAGTCTATCTTCGAGAACACCGAAGCGCCTCGCAGCTGATCGAACAGGTCGTCAATCCTTCGCAACGGGTATTTGTTCTTAATCGTCAACTTGTTCAATTGCATATAGTCAATGCACATTTACATTGACCCGTCCTTTTTCTTAACGAACAACACCAGCGCTCCCCACGGAGACACACTTGGTCGGATAAAACCACGGTCCAACAGTTCCTGAATCTGAGCTTTAAGTTCCACCAGTTCCTTTGGTGCCATCCTATATGGAAGGATTGACACAGGTGCCGTTCCCGGAAGTAGATCAATGCCAAACTCCACCTCACAATCCGGAGGTAACCTTGGAAGCTCTTCTAGAAAGACATCCAAGACCTCTTTCACCGTTCTAAGACATCCAAGACCTCTTTCACCGTTCTAACATCCCTTACAGACAATTCTTTGGCCTCCAAAGCACTGATGAAAGCTAAGAACGCCTGACACCCTTTTCGCACCATCCTTTGAGCCTTTAATTCAGACACCACATTGGACAGGTAATTCCTTCTCTCACCTATCACCAGCACCTCCTTATCCTCAAGAGTCTTCAATATCATGCGGTTAGCAGCACAATCCAAGTTTGCTTGATACTTAACTAACCAGTCCATGCCTAAAATCAAGTCGAACTCGTCGAACGGTAATTCCATCAAATCAGCCAGGAAAACAATCCCTTGCACTTCTAAAGGCACACTCCTAAATAGTTTGTTCACCACTATAGATTGTCCTAAAGGGCTAATCACAGTCATTTTACTAGAGGCAACCTCAGATTCTATACTCAAAGTCCCAGACATAGTACTAGCAACATATGAATGTGTAGACCCAATATCTATCAAAGCTGTAAATGGCACACCAAACATAAGGAACATACCGGTTATGACGTCCGGTGCATCGCCATCCTCTCGACGTCTAGCTGCATACACCAATGCAGGCTGTCTTGCATCTGTACTCCCAGCACCTCTGCCCGGTGCACCATGCCCTCGACCAACTCCATTTCCTCCTCTGGCCAGACCACGACCTCTCGGTGGCTGCTGCCCACCTCTTTCGGACTATGCATAACCCTGATTTACTGGTCGCGCCGTGTCTGGCTCTTGTGGGCAGTCCCTTACCCGATGATCCATAGATCCACACCTGAAGCATCCTCTATTTCTTGCCCAACACTCCCCCAAATGAAGATTCCCACATCGAGCACATGGTTGAGACCGCCCAACGGCAGCAGGCATTGTAACTCGACCCGGCCCATCAAACCTAGGCCTCTTCTGAAAACCCCCAGTAGATCCTGACGACCCAAAGTTCCTCTTATTCCTACCCCTATCCTTATCCCAATTCTGCCTTCTCAACCAAAATGGGAAACTCTCTTTCCCGCTGCGGAGCTATCAGTACCCGCAACTCATCCCGCAGACCATCTTCAAACCGAACATAATGCTCATAATCAGTTGCGATAATACCCCGAGCATAGCGGCTTAAATGCAGGAACTCCACCTCATACTCAGCCACAGACTTATTCCCCTGGACCAAGTTCAAAAATGCCTTCCTCTGAGCGTCCACATAACTCGCTCCAACATACTTTCCCTGGAACGCTGTCTTAAAGAAGTCCCAGGTAATACGGTTTGCTGATGTACCATCCCTTATCGTGAGCCACCACTGGTATGCCTCATCTCGAAGGAGAGACACTACTCCTTTCAACTTTTCCTCTGCGGTACAGTCAAGATCGTCCATGATTCGTTCAACCGCTTCCAACCAGTACTCCGCTACGTTGGGAACCACCCCAGAAATACCTTTAAATATCTCAGCCCTATTTGCTCGAAGTCGCTTAGGAATAGATTTCTGAGCTACTGATCCCGTGCTTACTCCAGTAACCCACTCCAGTACACGCAGCATAGCTTGGGACAAAGCATCATCCCCACCAGATCAGTCCTGAGATCCCGCTTCTGCTATCAATGATGCTGGCACTTCGTCTTTCGGTCCATGCCCTGATTCTGAGGGTCCTGCCTCAATACCCTGGTCTCTACCACGGCCGCGTAAACCATGTCCACGTCTTCTAGTGCTCATGATTACGGAATCGACTTAATCTGATTAAAATTTTATGAATTAGTATATCTTCCACTGTTTATTACCAGATAGTCTTATGAAAATAGAATTAGAAGTAGTTTTTCGCAAAACATATTTCTAAAGGTCTCAATCTCTAAAATTGAATCTCTTAAAACTATCAACCACAACATAATTTAATCTTTTCATAAGAAATCAAACAATAGTCAGAAGACTTACAGTATGGATTGGTGCCGGAGACTCGGGTGCCATACTTCAAGAAAACAAGTATTTTTCTAAACCATATTTCAAACCAACTTTAAAAACATTTTTGAACCCATTCCACAGCTGAGTTTTGCAACCTAGGCTCTGATACCATAATTGTAACACCCCAAACTCGGCCTAAATGTTATGACCGAATCTGGTATGTCACATGGAACGATTGTTAGTAAGTTTTAAAGAAAACTTCACAATTTTAAAAACATTTCGTTTTGTGTTTTAAATCTTGAAAATTAACTTCAGTTTCAAGGGTTTAATACCAACTTTTATTAAAGAAAATCAAAATAGTGGAAAACAAAATTTGTGATACGAAAGCTGACATTTAAAAACATTGTGTATAGTTTTAGGAAAATTCCGAGTTTATTTATTTATTTGCTTATTAACCGTGTGTCAATATTGGAAGAACCGTTTGTTTGCATTTTGTTTAGAAAACTCCCAATTTAACGTTTCACATAATATAAATTACCGAAATAAGTTGAAAACCAAATTATAAAATACCGGAGGCCTTATTACATAACAAATTCCCAAATTAAAAGTAAGTTTAAAATAAAGGAAAATGGAGTTTACGAAAGAAGTATTGCATGGCCACCACAGAGTCCTCCTCCGCTCCAAATCCTCGAACTAGGGATTACCTGCAAAATTAAGAAGAGGGGTGAGTCACTAAGACTCAGTGTGTAAATCCCCTTACGAATGCAATATGGGCCTAAGCCCACAGATGCACATTCACAACATGGCATAGTAAAAGATGTATGCAATGCAATTTTTGACCTAACCTAGTACTCCATCCTCTACATCACCCGAACCACCAAAACACCTGTGGCACCAAGCCACTGTGGTACCAAACCACCGTGACAGAGTCACTGATAAAAATAAGTGGGGCCAACCCACTGTGGTACCAAACCACTGTGACAGTCACTGATGAATATATGTGGTGCCAAACCACTATGGTACCAAACCACTGTGACAGTCACTAATAAATATATGTGGTGCCAAACCACTGTGACAGAGTCAGTGAATTACACTTCCCCTTTCAATATCATATCTCAAAGCCCATGCAACACATTATCATAATATGATGAATGCAATCATACTCCAAATGTACAACAGATAATCAAATCATGCACATATTTAGGCAATGTTATTTAAGAGATAGAATCATAAAGGTACTTACCCGGTGTCTTCAACCTTACCCACAAGGGTATCTCAACTGACGATATCTGATGCGTTTGGCTTTTCACCAACACACGATTATTAACGCAAAATAATAAAAGAAGGTGTAAGCATTACACACCTGATTACGCGAAGAACTAAACACTCTAGATCGTCGACACTCTCACTAGCGGGAATAACAACGATTTGCCTATCCCAAACAGATGTCGGCTCTCTACCACAACCCGGCAGAAAGTCTCGAATCGCCAACACAGCACGTCATTTGAACTTAGGAGCAGAGACTACGAGTCCACTCCCCTCCTTAGATTGGCTAGCACTCGCATCCATCAAGAGACTTGATCAGTACTCAGAGAGAAACATTGGTTGTCTAATAAGGGAATTTGGTTAAGGCAGATCACAACGAAAAGGAAGAATAGCCAAGAATCCGAAAAGATGACTCCTTACCTTGAAGATCAATGCAGATTAGTTCTATCCTCTTGACTGGATTCCCCCTAATTCGGCACTAGCAGGTTCTTGATCAATCAAGAATCGAACCCTTACACAAAAATAAACAACACCACGCAAGATCGAGGTAATGAGTGCCGGGCTAATACAACACTATTCGGCCACAACTAACAGAAGAGCAAAGAAAGTGTTACCTACTCTTTGAAAGACCCAAGTAGGAGATTCGACCCTTACTACTTAAGAACCTGAATGATTGGTAAGATTCGACAATCAACGGACCTTCAACCTTCAGACTTTAACACGCTCGGCTAATGGGGTTCACCGGGTAAACGTTCCATAATGAGAGAAGAAAAGGAGGGATTAGCCGAAATCTAAAATTAAAAGAGATAGCCACTTCAGCTAAGAGCAACCCAAGACCGAAAAGAGAAATAAAAAGATGAATAGAATTGCCCTTACCTTGCGTTAACTGATGAGTTGAAGGAGAAAAGTGATTCAGCCACCCTACTTCACAACTACGAGAGGAGAACGAAATGAGGAGTAAAAAGTGATGGAGTTTCGGTTATCAACCAATGGAGAAGAAACAAATTCCAACAAGAATAAGAGAAGGTTCCGTCAATGGGAGAAGGGTAGAATGATAATGAGGGAGAAAAGAGATTTTGGTTATGGTGAGAAAACTTAGAGGGAAGATAAGAGAAATTCGGCTATGGTAAAGACTGTAGAAGAGAAAGAGAGATGAAATGAAAAGATAAATGATATGAGTGAGGAGAGGTTCGGTTATGGTGAAGTAAACACGTTGTGGAAGATGAACAAGGGAGATTCAGCTTTTGGTGTTTGTCCACAACCAAGAAGAGAAAAGAAAAACGTTTACGGTGAGAAGAAGAAATGAAGAATAAGCCACCCAAATGACTATGGTTTCGGCAATTAGTGAGACAACTAAAAGTGAAACACGATTGATCAAAAAAAAAAGAGAATGCTCTTTAAACGCACAAAAGCTAAGAAAATACTTCCACAATTACGGCACACATTCACACAAAAGACCCCCTTTCATGACCGAAATTCTCCCCTCAAAGACCCCCACATTCGGCCAACACCTCCACCACACACCAAATCCCTTGTTTTGCTCCTCCAAATTCTCCCCATCACTCTTTCAAATTGGTTTGACCAATTCAATTCCTCAATCACCTCTCATCCATCCATTTCAAATGATTTGACTCGTTCAAACTCCTCCTAGAAGAGTCCCAGCCGAATGCCACCTCCTCTTCTCCTTGAGCACAAAAAAAGGCTCCACAATGCAACAAATGGGATTCGAACTCCTCCCCCTCTGCTCTAACAAGTGACGCCACACCACCTTGCCACTAACACCCTTGTGACATCAAATTACAACCAATCATACCTAAGGCCTGCATCCACTAACTCTCCCCCTAAAGTGCCCTAAAGAGAAAATTTTACCGAAGCTCCGGCTCGAACTCGAGCCTTCCCAAGACCCCCAAACATACCAAATCAGCAAGCATAACTAGCCAAACGCAAGAAATAGCACAAAATGTAGAACCCCTAATTCTAGGGTGTTACACACGTAACACGGGCGTGTGACACAATTCAGATGCGCCTAAATTCAAAACTCTCGATTCAAACGGCCCAAACAAATAGAACACGGGCGTGGCCTCTACCCGTGTGACCGATTCCCTATTTAAACCCCCTTCTATTCATCTTCTTCCCCAATCCCCAACTCTAGCCGTTTCCTCCAAGCATCCCCAAATCCTCCTTCCCTCCCCATTCCGACCACTGTCACCCTCTCCCCTCTCCTCCCTTAACTTCCCCTCATTACCCTCTCCCTTCTCTCTCTTTATCTTTCTCACCCACATACAAACACAGACCACGCCTGTGTGAACGAAATACACACCCAGAAACTAACTACCCGCAACACACGCCCGTGCATCAAGCCTCAACGACCGTGCACCGTCCCCATGCTCCGTCGGTTTACTTTACTTCCCTCTTCTATACTTTGTTACTAATTTTATTTAATCCATGTTTATTCTCTTTTAGACCTTAGATTTACTCCTTTCAATCTTTAAAATTCAATTTTTATTATTATCTTTGATATTGATATTACTTAAGTGTTATAGATAATATTACTCTGATTCTTGAACACCTAGTACTAGGAGAATACTTAGGAAAGATCCTCATTTTTTTTTTATCATGAGACACTAATTTTTTATTCATACGTGCTATCATTCTTATGGCAAGATATGGGATAATGTTATGCGATCTATCTTGCAGGAACATAATGTCGTCCTCTCGAGGTAAGAAAACTGCAGTCCCTATCTCGAAAAAATAAAAGGGCCCAGCTCATCATCAGCTAGCGCATCCATCGAAGTGAGACATCCATTTTTACGTTTTCCCCTGGAACTCAAGAGGAACATTTTCAGATCCCACGAGCGTGACCCCTCAGTCAAGGCAGATGTATCGACTGGGACGCTCTAGAACAAGTACAACTTGCTGATGATGTCCGGGCCCTACTAACCACGGACCCTTGGGAGCGGTTTCTCGGTATTATCGAGCCTACCTACCTTGAACTAACGCTAGAGCTTTACTCCACTTTTCACTTGCAGGTGGTAATGACGATTCACGATGACCCGGGCACTATTCAGTTTAGTCTAGGAGGTTTAGTTTGGGAAATGAGTGTCCCCAAATTTGGCATTGCTCTGGGCCTATACACGGATGACTTCAGAAGAGAACATGATCTTACGGAGTTACATCGCCACATCCATAACTCCCCTACGAGATGTTGGTATAATATAGCCCCCAACACAGCCACTTATGACCCTAGTCGCTCCAAAGCAACAGCTCTCGTCCCATCCTTACGGTACTTACACGCCATTTTAGCTCATACATTGACAGGAAGGCGAGAGAGCACCGGGGTCGTTAACACTCATGACGCCTACTACCTCTGGTGTATGGAAAATGGGCACGTCTTCGACCTTGCCTACTTCATCGCTCTGGCCATTCAGCATCAGACGGAGCGCCATCAAAAGGGGGTCATTTCTATGGGGCCTTATCTAACACGGCTCGTGAGACACTTTGGTGTTCTCAACACCGCATCACAATCTGCCTCCCTCACCTTGATAGGCCAGATGTCTCCATAGGGCATCTCAACGATGATAAACATGCAGATGATCAAGCGTCACCGTGGGACCGATCCTCTCTAATATCGGCTAGCCTGTACCACCGAGTAGGAGGACCCTGAGGACATTACTGACGATGTCCCACACCCACATGAGGAGCCACAATCCAGCCATCGACTAGTTCATGCGGCTGCTTCACTTTCAGACATCTCTGCACGGCTCACTCAGTTTGAGCATTACTGTACTCAGTAATTCAATGATATCGCTCGATGATTCGACAGCATTGAGGCGACTCTTCAGCAAATTTGTCATCACTTTCACATATCGCCTCCCCCACCACCTCGCGATCCAGCCGATGATGAGGACTTTTGAGTCTTTTTTATTTTTAGTTCTATCTTTATTTTTATTTTGCTTTTATTTGATTTTTATGTAACCTTTTATTATAATTTGCTAGTTCACATCTTTACCTTTTATTTTGTTCAAAACTTTTAGTAAAAGTCCAATTTCTTTTACTTTCGACTGTCTAATTTTTGAGTAAATATAACAACGAAACACCCTAAAAATTTACTGATGACTCTGCAGTTCTAAAAGATTCAAGGTGCTACTAAGGAACTGGAATATTTTCACATACCTTCATCTCTGCTTAGTCCTTCATGCCTTTCATTTACTCCATCCCTACAAGCTTCATTCTCAAGGAATCAATCCAAAAATTTAGGGAGTTTCACTTCTATCCCTATCTTTTGATTTTCTACTATATTGTTTTATCTATCTTTGTACATTGAGGGCAATGTACATCTTAAGTGTGGGGGGTGAATCTTAAAAATGCCTAACTTTTTTTCATTATTCTCAAATCCTTGAATTAATTTTGTGGAGAGGTGTCAACAATACTTTCCCTAAATTATATCTTGTTCTTAGGTAAATGTTCTCATATTACTGTTAGAATGAAATTTCCTTTGATTCATGATTTTTATTAATATGTTTTGGATTAAGTCATAGTTAATTATGCGGTGATGATTTAAACTTTAGGAAACTAGAGAATTAAGCATGATGAGTTTATTTTTAGAATAAAGAAAATTTGCTAGGTTGTTTACCTGAATCTAATGATTACTTTGAAGTTTGAAATTTACAAGGTTGATATCAAAATGCCCATAATTTTTGCGAGATTTTGAGCCTTTCAGAGCATACATTTTTCGTGCTCACTTTATTGATTATGAGTGTGTCAACATTGATTTGTTATTCTAAAACTTCCTTCGATTATACATGTCGAGACCACACCTTTGATTTGATATACTAAGATGATAAAGGCACCTAGGTTTTAACCCACTTACTCCATAAAAAGCCTACCCTCACAATTAACCCCTACTGAACCCCGTTGATCTTAACAAACCATTTATTGACTCACCCACTAATATTAACCCGAAACCCACTTTGTATTTGTTATCACCATTTCTCTTAACTACCCTTTTTATCGAGATTTGATTTGAAAAGTTGCCTAACTATGTTTTCCATTTCAGTTGTTAAATTCTTTATTACTATTGTATGATTTGTTAAAAAAAAAAAAACCGAAGTATATTCATTTTTACTTCTTTGTTATTGGAGCTTAAGCTGTTAATTTCATTATCTTTAGAAGAAGCTCATGTTATTAGTATTAAGTTTTTAATTGATGTAATTATTCAGGATTAGTTCATTTTTCTAGTTAGGTAAATTGTCAATTCAATCTCGATTCGAACCCTCTAATTCAGCCTTTATCCACACCTTTAACCCAAGCCCCGTTACAACCCTTTTTAAAGACCTTTTGATTTGTGTATCATCTCATATTATAGTGGTGGAGATTTTATTTTCCTGCAAGCCTATGGGATTAACCTTTCGTGTTCGACTTTTGAGTGCTTAATTTTGAACCTTAAACACTTTGAGTGATTTGAGTGAATCTTTAGTGAGGATGTCAACTTTTATCAATTTTGAATTAAAGGTAATTATTTAGGTAAGGGGAAACACCTATTTTTCGTACTATAAAAACTATGACTTTGATTGTTTGAATCTTTAGGAACCTTCTGGTTAAATTATCAATGTACGAATTACCTGTGAATTATGATGAAACATTGTATATGAAGGTTATGAATTGATGAAGTTCGTTTTAATTGTGAGTTGAGAATTTTACTTGAGGACAAGCAAAAGCTTAAGTGTGGGGGTATTTGATAAACCGTAGTTTATACATATTTTAATCCCATATTTACCATGCTTTTTGGATGATTTATCCCTTGATTCGTGGAATTTGATGCTCCTAATCCTTTTATTTCATGTTTTATACTTAGGAAAGCATCGGAGGATGAAAAGAACACGAAACGGGCTAAAAACAGACCAAATGGGCCAAAGTAAGAAATCAACACTACTGGAGGTAGCCACATGGCCGTGCCCCTTTAGTGTGCTCGACCACGGCACGGACTTGAATCACACGGCGTGTTGCACGGCGTGTCCTCGCCGTGACAAAAAGAATTTCACTCAGAATAGGGTACTTAGAGGCAAAGAAAGACATTCCAAAAGCCTATATAAACACCCTAAAGGCCAACCTTTAGGGGGGCATCCAGCTAGGCCAAGGAGCCGAGCTAGAGAGGTCATAATTGTGGGATTTACTCGAAGAAAGCCAGTTGATTCATCTCAAGAAGCCGAAATCATACTCAAGACGGCGGATCTCTCCTCCAATCCCTTCAGGGGGTTTTAGGGTTTTCTTATGTTTTGTTTTATCTTTTCTTCTGAGATGTATTCTTTTATGATTATGAACTAAACCCCTCAGATATCTAAGGGGGATGAAACCTAAGACGAATCTTGTTATTGTTTTCTGAACTATATGATAAATACTTGATTTGTTCTTAATTATGTGTTCTTAATTCTTTTTTTTTTATATTTCAGGATATTGATTCAAGTAGTGATGTGCTTAGGCAGTGGACCAAAAGTCCCTGTTTAAGAGTAGATCTAGCATAGTTAAGCGGAGTTGATCGCAACCCTAGAGATAGGATGACGAAAATCTATTGGATTAGGGTCAAACCTAATATAGGAGTCCATAGACCGAGTTAATGCAACCTTAGGGGTTTTAATTAGAAAGAGGTTTCAATTAATCAACCTAGGGTTAGACGTTAGTAGCCTCGAGAGAGGTATTAATATAAATTAGGGAATCATACGGATCAGGTCAAGTGAATAAATCGTCTGGTTCAGAGTTAAATAACAAGTGAAGTCTAGGTGGATTCCTCCTTGGGTATTGTCTTAATCAATTGGTTTTTCCCACAAGTATTTTCCCCAATTCATTCTCTTTGTCTTAGCGTCTTTAGCTTAGTGGTCAGTTAATTTTAGATTAAATAACAATTCCCTTAATTCTTAGACTAAATAATAAAAAGAAAGTCAATATTAGTACTTTTGGTTCCTTTGGGTTCGACAATCCGGTCTTGCCACTAAGCTACACTACTGTTCGATAGGTGCACTTGCCTCAATCGTGGTGATAGTTAGTTTCTAGGCTAGATCATTCATTATATAAATATTAAGACTATCGATACAAATGATCAGAGGGGTTTAGTTCATAATTATAAAAGAATACATCTCAGAGGAAAGTAAATAACAAAACATAAGAAAAACCCTAAAACCCCCTGAAGGAAATTGAAGGGAAGATCTTCCGTCTTGAGCTTGATTCCGGCTTCTGAGATGGATCAACTGGCTTTCTTGGAGTAATCCCCTGTGTTCAGCCCTCTCTGGCTTCGCCCCCGATCAAAAGACCTGACAGAAGGCTTCTGTCGAACTCCTCTTTTAGGTTGCCCTCTAGGGTGTTTATATAGGCTTTCGGGATGCCTTACTTGGCCCACAAGTACCCTAATTGTAACATCCTGAAAAGGGCCTATGCATTTTTGGTTTAATTGTACGAAATGACATATCTTATGTGTTATGAATATATTTTGAACACTTTTGGAAACCTGGAAATGTATGGAAATATTAAGTTTAAAAGAGGAAAGTGAACATTTTTAGAACCTTGGAAATGTAAGGAAATGTCTTGTAAGGAAATGTCATGGATATGTAAGGAAATGTCTTGGAAATGTAAGGAAATGTCTTGTAAAGAAATGTCTTGGAAATGTAAGGAAATGTCTTGTAAGGAAATGTCATGGAAATGTAAGGAAATGTCAAGTTTACAGAGCCGATCTAAAATTTTTGGAAACTTAGAAATGACTTAGAAATGTCGAGTTTTAAAGTATAAAAGAGGAAATTAAGGCAAGGTGGCCTTAAAAGAAAAAGTTTGTGAAATTTTGACACACAAACAGGCTTGGAAAAGTGGTCTGAAGATGCCACTTAGGGCCTATGGAAATGGCGCCATATGCAAGACGAATGGGCCTAAGTTCGAGTCACATGGGAAGCAAATAAAAGAAATTTTATTTTGCTACAAGGAGCAGAGAGGTGGACGGCACATGGCTATAAATTAGGAGCTTTTATTATTTTATAAATAGTGGATAAATAAGGGATTTATTTATCATTATTTTCAAGAAATAATTGTTGGATTAAATTCTTTTAATTTGAATAAAGAGATAAAGAGGAAAATAAGGGAGAAATGATGGCCAAGTAAGGGACTTTGAGTTTAATAATTTCGGCTAAGTAAGGATAGTTGCTAAATTATCTTTTATTTTAAGTGATAATTAAAGGATAAAGTTATCAGATAGAGGCGTGGTGGCCAAGTAAGGGACTCCTTAGATGATAATTTCGGCTATAAAAGGAAGGAAGGAGGGCTACTCATCAATTTGTGCTTCCTCCTTTCTCTGCCGAATTCTTAGTGGTCTCTTCTCTTCTTTTCTTTCTTTTATTTTTGCCAAGCCAAAATACCTTGTGTTCTAGCCGAATCCTCCATCTTTATTCTTCCTTCTCTTTTCTTTCTAATCCCTCCAAAAGTTGAAAGTTGTGAGATCATCATCTAGCCATAGCCGAATCTCTTAAGGTTGAAGTGAAGGTGCAATCGATTTCTTCAATTAAGGGTAAGATCTCATTCGGTTTCATCCTTTTTTCTTAAGATTTGCCGAAATCTAGGACTAACCCCATTAATATCTTGTTGCCGAAACTTTGAAGAGATCTTTCGGGATTTACTAAGTGTCGACTACAAGGAAGGAGAAGTTCTTTTCCCGAAGGTACACCATAGGCCACGTGTTCCCTAGTTATTCGGTGAGTTTGGGATTTAAAATCCACAAGGTAAGTTTAAGTATACTAATCCTACTAGGATTTGGATTTATGGCCGAATGGCTTTTTATTAAAGTAGTAGGTGATTAATCAAATGTAGGGATTAAGGATCCAAGCATTAGATCAAGCTTTTCGGGATCTCAAGGAAATTTTAAGCTTAATCAGGTGTGTACCCCACACTAATTTTTAATAAGATTGATGGTAATATGTAAAATATGCATGTTTATAAGAATGTGGCTAAGGTACCATAATATGGTACAAAGTACTCAGCACGTTTCCTACTCCTATTAGGATTACTTAAATATGTTATATTTAACATGTGAAATATGATAAGAATGTGAATTTAAGTATGATATGCATGATATGAATAATATGGGTCGGGATATATGAAAAGGGGAAGTGAATGTGATGACTACGGTCTCACTATCTCGAATGTGGTGACTTTGGTCACATTATCGAATGTGGTAACTTCGGTTACATTATCGAACGTGGTAACTTCGGTTACATTATTCGAATGTGGTGTCTCATGACACAATTATCCGTGGCTATGCCACAAATTTTATATGGGCGATGAGCACGCCGATCGCAAATGATCGCGCTTCGATGGAGTGTAGCGGATGGAAGGTTGACTTAGTAGTCCCCCACGGTGTGACCGGCAAGTACGGGGTGTGTAGCGGATGGACAACTAGGTTTGGGTTTGGGAATGCATCATAACCTGTATTCTATGTTTTGAATGTGTAATATGTGATATGCCCGATTCTATTATGATTTAGTGTCGTGTACACATTGAGTCTGTTTGACTCACTCGTTGGGAACATTTTTGGTGATGAATAAGTGATGGACCGGGACGGCGGAACTTGTGGTGGCCATGCTCAACATGAATTTTATATTTTTGAGGACTCTTGAATTTATTTTAGTACTTTGAATTATTTTGGGAATTATTCGATGTAATAAGGCCATAAGGCCATAGTTGAATTACTTTACACTTATTTTTATTTATTATGATTATGAATTTTATCTATTAAAATTTAATTAAAATTTCTTTTAAACTAAACCCTAAATATTTTATCACTTAAGATAAAAGGGATTTCAATATAAAACGAACCTGTTTTCAACACAAGCCCAACCCAAAATAATATTTTTCTTAAAATCACACAAGTTTTCCTAGGAACAAAAGAATTTTGAACCGATTTACTTGAGGAACATACCAAATCTGGTCAAAGCTCGTGGGCCGGGTTTGGGGTGTTTCAATTTGGTATCAGAGCCAGGTTTTAAACTCTCGGCCTTTGGGCTAAGGCCCAAAACATTTTCAAATTGAGCCCAAATGAGTTTTATGAAAGTATTTTTGAAGATGAGCAGGTTTTCTGGCATGGCACCTAAGTCTCCGACCATGATCCACTGTAAGTACCCTAACCATTTGTGTGAATATGTGGTTTATGTTATGAATTATGGAAGGGTAGAAGAGGAATGGAACGTAGAATAGCATGATAGGAACTTGAACTCTAGGACTAGTCTACTCAAACACAAAAACATAAGACTTAATTCCATTAAACAAACCTATGACTAAGTCGCCGAGTTAAGGTGTGGCAACCATAGTACGCATGTCTAGGATTGGTATTCAGTAAGAGCTTGGTATTTAAGCAGTCCTAGCGACTCACCTCCTCTTTACTCGAATCCTACCTAGTGCGTAGCTACGGTTCACCCTAACCAAGAGGACTTATTCACGGGCTAAACCCGATAATTAAAACCCGAAAGGGACTAGCCATGATAAAAACCCTAGTTTTAAAATCCCTAAATTACCCTTTTAATTGTAGTAAAAGATTATTGTGAATTTTTTTTCCAAAATATCTTCGATTTACTAAATTACAAAAATGCCCCTGTATTGTAAATTACTAAAATACCCTTAGTTTTTAAGATTTTCAAAAATACCTCGACTTTTGTTAAAATATTTCTACTTTACAAAGATATCAAAACTGCATTTTACAAATAACAAGATACCCCGATTTGGAAAATTTACTGGAACTACCCTCGACTTCCAAAATTACCGAAATAACCTCGATTTTCAAATTTTTATGACACCTCCGATTTGGAAAACAAAATAACCCAGAGATTTTGAAAATTTTGAAATACCTCTAATTTGAAAAATATTTTCGAATTGACCCCGATTTATTACCAAAATACCTCAGTAGGGAAAATGACTAAATTACCCTCAGGTAGGGAAATGGATGGAATGGCCATAAAAGTGTAGTGAATGATGTTGTGAATGAATGTGACTTCATGGAAAAATGAATGTGTCTCTCGCTTATGAATGTGAATGTGACTCCCTGAGTTAGAGTAGTGAACTTGAACTAGAAACTTTGGTTGATCGAAAGAACTACCTCTGAACATCTCTTTTCATAAAGCTGTTCGCGAATAATCAGTGGAACAAAATTTTTGATGCATAAAACTTTTTAATCAGATTAAATCGCGACGTTAGAAATGAGTTCTAGGGGACGTGAACTTAGAGATTGTGCCTAGAAAGTATGATGGTTCTATTAAGATTAGAGTGCGCAGCATAAGCGTAGTGCGGTGAGTTAAGATGTATGATTATTCGTTAATAAGTAATTTCGAGGACGAAATTATTTTTAAGGAGGGTAGAACTGTAACATCCTAAAAAGGCCCTATGCATTTTTGGTTTAATTGTACAAAATGACATATCTTATGTGTTATGAATATATTTTGAACACTTTTGGAAACCTGGAAATGTATGGAAATGTTAAGTTTAAAAGAGGAAAGTGAACATTTTTAGAACCTTGGAAATGTAAGGAAATGTCATGGAAATGTAAGGAAATGTCTTGGAAATGTAAGGAAATGTCTTGTAAGGAAATGTCTTGGAAATGTAAGGAAATGTCTTGTAAGGAAATGTCTTGGAAATGTAAGGAAATGTCTTGTAAGGAAATGTCATGGAAATGTAAGGAAATGTCAAGTTTACAGAGCCGATCGAAAATTTTTGGAAACTTAGAAATGACTTAGAAATGTCGAGTTTTAAAGTTTAAAAGAGGAAATTAAGGCAAGGTGGCCTTAAAAGAAAAACTTTGTGAAATTTTGACACACAAACAGGCTTGGAAAAGTGGTCTGAAGATGCCACTTAGGGCCTATGGAAATGGCGCCATATGCAAGAGGAATGGGCCTAAGTTCGAGTCACATGGGAAGCAAATAAAAGAAATTTTATTTTGCTACAAGGAGCAGAGAGGTGGACGGCACATGGCTATAAATTAGGAGCTTTTATTATTTTATAAATAGTGGATAAATAAGGGATTTATTTATCATTATTTTCAAGAGATAATTGTTGGATTAAATTCTTTTAATTTGAATAAAGAGATAAAGAGGAAAATAAGGGAGAAGTGATGGCCAAGTAAGGGACTTTGAGTTTAATAATTTCGGCTAAGTAAGGATAGTTGCTGAATTATCTTTTATTTTAAGTGATAATTAAAGGATAAAGTTATCAGATAGGGGAGTGGTGGCAAAGTAAGGGACTCCTTAGATGATAATTTCGGCTATAAAAGGAAGGAAAGAGGGCTACTCATCAATTTCTGCTTCCTCCTTTCTCTGCCAAATTCTTAGTGCTCTCTTCTCTTCTTTTCTTTCTTTTATTTTTGCCAAGCCGAAATACCTTGTGTTCTAGCCGAATCCTCCATCTTTATTCTTCCTTCTCTTTTCTTTCTAATCCCTCCAAAAGCCGAAAGTTGTGAGATCATCATCTAGCCATAGCCGAATCTCTGAAGGTTGAAGTGAAGGTGCAATCGATTTCTTCAAGTAAGGGTAAGATCTCATTTGGTTTCATCCTTTTTTCTTAAGATTTACCGAAATCTAGGACTAACCCATTAATATCTTGTTGCCGAAACTTTGAAGAGATCTTTTGGGATTTACTAAGTGTCGACTACAAGGAAGGAGAAGTTCTTTTCCCGAAGGTACACCATAGGCCACGTGTTTCCTAGTTATTCGGTGAGTTTCGGGATTTAAAATCCACAAGGTAAGTTTAAGTATACTAATCCTATTAGGATTTGGATTTATGGCCGAATGGCTTTTTATTAAAGTAGTAGGTGATTAATCAAATGTAGGGATTAAGGATCCAAGCATTAGATCAAGCTTTTCGAGATCTCAAGGAAATTTTGTTTAATGTGTGTGTACCCTACACTAACTTTTAATAAGATTGATGGTAATATGTAAAATATGCATGTTTATAAGAATGTGGCTAAGGTACCATAATATGGTACAAAGTACTGTGCACGTTTCTTACTCCTAT
This sequence comes from Gossypium sturtianum, assembly GCA_025698515.1. Classification (NCBI taxonomy): domain Eukaryota; kingdom Viridiplantae; phylum Streptophyta; class Magnoliopsida; order Malvales; family Malvaceae; genus Gossypium; species Gossypium sturtianum. Next base: position 29,954,327 of record CM046943.1, on the reverse strand, counting down.
TAGGATTACGAAATATGTTATATTTAACATGTGAAATATGATAAGAATGTGAATTTAAGTATGATATGCATGATATGAATAATATGGGTCATCGGGATATATGAAAAGGGGAAGTGAATGTGATGACTACGGTCTCACTATCTGAATGTGGTGACTTCGGTCACATTATCTGAATGTGGTAACTTCGGTTACATTATCTGAACGTGGTAACTTCGGTTACATTATCTGAATGTGGTGTCTCAAGACACAATTATCTGGTGGCTGTGCCACAAATTTTATATCGGCGATGAGCACGTCGACTGCAGCGACTGCCTTCGATGGAGTGTAGCGGATGGAGGGTTGACTTAGTAGTCCCCACGGTGTGACTGGCAGGTACGGGGGTGTGTAGCGGATGGACAACTAGGTTTGGGTTTGGGAATGCATCATAACTTGTATTCTATGTTTTGAATGTGTAATATGTGATATGCCCTGATTCTATTATGATTTAGTGTCGTGTACACATTGAGTCATTTGACTCACCCTGTTGGGAACATTTTTCAGGTGATGAACAAAGTGATGGACCGGGACTAGCAGAACTTGTGGTGGCCATGCTCAACATGAAGTTTATATTTTTGAGGACTCTTGAATTTATTTTAGTACTTTGAATTATTTTGGGAATTATTCGATGTAATAAGGCCATAACGCCATAGTTGAATTACTTTACACTTATTTTTATTTATTATGATTATGAATTTTATCTATTAAAATTTAATTAAAATTTCTTTTAAACTAAACCCTAAATATTTTGTCACTTAAGATAAAAGGGATTTCAATATAAAACGAACTGTTTTCAACACAAGCCCAACCTAAAACAATATTTTTCTTAAAATCACACAAGTTTTCCTAAGAACAAAAGAATTTTGAACCGGTTTACTTGAGGAACATACCAAATCTGGTCAAAGCTCGTGGGCCGGGTTTGGGGTGTTTCACTAATCCGAATGGAATTAAAATAGGTCAAGGCAGGGGCACGCCTGTGTGGAACGCCCGTGTGAATCGAGCCCAGGCCGTGTTCAGGCCTGCTAAGGTGGCACGGCCGTCTGGTGAACTCCAGGCCGTGTGAATTTCTTACTTTGGCCCATTTTTTCCATTTTCGGCCCGTTTCTCGTTCTTTTCATCCTACGATGCTCTCCTAGGTATAAAACATGAAATTAAAGGATTAGGAGCATCAAATTCCACAATTTAAGGGATTAAATCATCCAAAAGTATGTTAAATGTGGGATTAAAATATCTATATATTACGGTTTATCAAATACCCCCACACTTAAGCATTTGCTTGTCCTCAAGCAAAATTCTCAACTCAGGATTAAAATTGAATTTCATCAATTCATAACCTTCATCAACAATGTTTCATCATAACTCATGGGTAATTCATACATTGATAATTTATCCAGAAGGTTCCTAAAGATTCAAACAATCAAAGTCATAGTTTTTATAGTACGAAAAATAGGTGTTTCCCCTTACCTAAATAATTACCTTTAATTCAAAATCGACAAAAATTGACATCCTCAATAAAGGTTCACTCAAATCACTCAAAGTGTTTAAGGTTCAAAAATAAGCACTCAGAAGTCAAACATGAAAAGTTAATCCCATAGGCTTGCATGAAAATCAAATCCCCACCACTGTAAAATGATATGATACACAAATCAAAAGGTTTTTAAAAAGGGTTGTAACGGGGCTTGGGTTAAAGGTGTGGATAAAGGCTTGAATTAGAGGGTTATTATCGAGACTGAATTGACAAATTACCTAACTAGAAAGTTGGACTAATACTGAATAATTACATCAATTGAAAACTTAATATTAATAACATGAGCTTCTTCTAAAGATAATGAAATTAACAGTTTAATCTCAAATAACATAGAACTAATAATGAATTTACTTCGTTTTTTTAAGAACAAATCAAACAATAATAATAAGATAGAATTTAGCAACTGAAATAAAGAAAATAGTTAAGTAACCGATCAAATCAAATCTCGATATAGGGGTAGTCAAGAGAAATGGTGATGACAAATACAAAGTGGGTTTTGGGTTAATATTAATGGGTGAGTCAAGAAGCGGTTTGTTAGTCTCAAAGGGGTTCACTAGGGGTTAATTATGAAGGTAGGCTTTTTATGGAGTAAGTGGGTTAAAACCTAGGTGCCTTTATCATCTCAGTATATCAATTCATAGGTGTGGTCTTGACATGTATAATCGAAGCAAGTTCTAGAATAACAAATCAATGTTGACATACTCATAATCAACAAAGTGAGCACGAAAAATGAATGTATGCTCTAAAAAGGCTCAAGATCTCACAAAAATTATGGGCTTTTGATGTCAACCTTGTAAAATTCAAACTTCAAGGTAATAATTAGATTCAGGTAGACAACCTAACAAATTTTTAATTCTGAAAATAGACTCATCATGCTTGATTCTCTATTCTCCTAGAGTTTAAATCATCACTGCATAATTAACTATGACTTAATCCAAAACATATCATTGAAAATCATAAATCAAAAGAAATTTCATTCTAATAGTAATATGAGAAGATTATTTAAGAACAAGATATAATTCAGGGATTTGAGAATAATGCAAAAAGTTAGGCACTTTTCAAGATAAAATTCACGCCCCACACTTAAGATGTACATTGTTCTCAATATACAAATATAAAAATTATAAAAAGAAAAGCACAAGATAGGGGAAGAGGTGAAACTTCCTAAATTTTGGATGGAGTCAGAGAAAAAAAATCGGGGAAATTCGGTCGAGTCAGAGGAAGACATTCCTGTGGCGATGGTGTCTATTGTCGTGGTGGGGTGATTCCCAAGTAGCCTTTAGAACCTAAAACCAAGAAACTAAAATAAAATAGATTAAATTAAGCACAAGAGAGATAAAGAGAAGGGAAATAAAGGAGAAGAGAAAAGACATATGTAAAATAAATGGACTCAAATGTCCTTGGCTTGGCGAGTAAAAGAAGCGGCCGGCATGAACTTATGTGGCTCGGTCTCGCACGGGGAGACTGTGCTAGGGTCCTTTCGCTTCTTCAACATGGGGATAGTGGTGAGAAAAGGAATGAGGGGGAGGGAAACGGAAAATGAAAGGAGAGGATAGTGAGAAGAGAAAGTGGTTTAGTGGCTGGGGGTTGAAAGAAGAAGAATTTGGGGAGAAAGTGAGAAGAAGGGGGGTCTTAAATAAGAATCAAGTGCCTGATTGCTGCCCACGCTCGTGTGGTGTGGGCGTGTTCGGTCACACGGCCGAATCACACGGCCGTGTGGTGGCTCGCTCGTTTCTCCCACACCTGTGTAGAGGTTTCCACACTCGTGTATCGTTTTCAGTGTCAGCCACGGGCTCAAAGCATGGGCGTGTCTCATACCTGTGTGACTTCCTCAGTGTCGGCCACAGCCATATCGTACGGTCGTGGCCATTTATAGCCATCCGTGATCTGGGGATTTTTTGTCCTTGGCTCGTACGACCTCTGCCATGCCAGTATGCAAATCCGTGATGCCCACACGGCCACGGCCACGCTCGTGTGCAAGGCCGTGTGGTATGGAAACCTATGCTTTATTTAACTTGGTTAGTCTTTAGTTAGGTGCTAAAAATCAAAGATATGAAAATTAAAGGGGTTAGTGCTCGGGTTGCCTCCCGAGAAGCACTTGTTTAAAGTCCTAAGCTAGACTTACCACTCATAATCATGGTGGTTTGAAGAGTTTAAGCTCCTCATTTTTGCTATCAATTCGGTTATCGATATATAGTTTAAGTCGAGTATTGTTTACCTTAAAAGTGCCGAACTTAGGATTAGTTACCTCGACTGTTCCGTATGGGAAGACATTCAATACCGTAAAAAGAATTTATTCATTTGTATTATGTTTTGAAATGATGATTCGAGTATCTGTCTTATCTAACAATACCTGATCTCCTATTTTGAAGTGATTTGCTGTTCCTATAAGCTCGTTTGGGGGTTCCCTCGGTTTTGCTTCGAGTGTTCTTAGTTTCTCCTTGAAATGTGTCTTCCACTCATCTAGTTCCTCGACCTGAAGCCTTCGTTCCTCATGAATTACTTCCTTGTTTGCATGAGATCTAGGATCTAGCTCAGATATGTACTTCCGAGGTGCTTCCTGAAAAGAAGGTTGAACCAATTGGTTATCAATAAAATTTATGTTCTCACCTTTTTCACTTGACGTCCTAGCCGAGTCAAGAGCCTGAAGAGTGATCATTTCTTCACCTACACAAAGTGTGAGTTCTCCTGTAACAACGTCAATTTTAGTCCTAGCAGTTGCTAAAAAGGTCTTCCTAAAATTAACGGAACATTGTTGTCCTCATCCATGTCTAAAACGACAAAGTCTACTAGGAATATAAATTTATCAACTTTCACTAGCACATCTTCGATTATACCCCTTGGAACTCTAATGGTTTTATCAGCTAATTGAATGCTCATCCTAGTTTGTTTGGGCTTCCCTAGACCTAGTTGTTTAAACAGTTTATAAGGCATAACATTGATGCTTGCCTCTAGATCTGCTAAAGCATTATCAATAGATAAACTACAAATTAAACAAGGAATCATAAAACTCCCTGGATCTTTTAATTTCCATGGTAGTTTGTTCTGTAGAATTGCTGAGCACACTACGTTAAGCTCCACATGCGACACCTCATCTAACCTCCGCTTGTTTGTCAGAAGCTCTTTTAAAAATTTCCTTGAATCTGGCATCTGCGAGAGAGCTTCAAGAAACGGTAAGTTAATATGTAATTTCTTTAAAAGTTTAAGAAATTTACCAAATTGTTCCTCTGTGTGGTCTTTCTTCATCGTATTGGGATATGGCACTCGAGGTGTATACTCTTTAATGACCGGTTTCTGTGTATCGTTGCTTATCTCAACCTTACCTATATTTACCATGGGTTCTTGCCTTGGCTCAGATTCGGATTCTACTAACCCTTCACTATCGTGATTAGTAATGGCATGAATTTGCTCCTTTGGGTTAGTTTCAGTGTGGCTTGGCAAGCAACCTTTGGGTCTTTCTGAGATTAGCTTAGCTAGATGACCTAATTGGTTCTCAATCCCTTGAATCGATGCCTGCTGATTTTTGAGCATTGTCTCATTGTTTTGAAAACGGGTTTCTGACACCGCGATAAATTTTGTCAGCATCTCCTCAAGGTTCGGTTTTTTCTCTTGTGGATAGGGTTGCTGTTGAAAGCCTGGAGGGGGTTGTTGTCTTAGATTTCCTTGACCAACCCATGACAAGTTTGGGTGGTTCCTCCAACCTTGATTATAATTGTTACTATAGGGGTTATTTTGAGATCTAAAATTATTACCCATATAGTTCATCTGCTTGCTTTCTATGCCAGGGTTGTAGGGTGGGTATTCTATATTGTTCGTCCCTCCTCCATTTGTATCACACTGCATCGCTGGATGTACCTTTGAAGAACCACATAAACCATCAATTTTTTTACTTAAAATCTCTACCTGGTTTGATAGCATTGTCACTGCGTCGAGGTTGAAAACTCCGGCGGCTTTTGTTGGCTCTGTTCTCATAACTTGCCACTGATAATTATTTAGTTACATTTCTTCAATGAATTCATAAGCCGCTTTAGGGGTTTTATTGTTTAGTGTACCGCCGGCAGATGCATCAATCAACTGCCTAGTCGAGGGGTTCACACCGTTGTAGAAGGTTTGAACCTGTAGCCATAATGGTAACCCATGATGAGGGTACCTTCTCAATAAATCCTTGTATCTCTCCCATGCATCGTAAAGTGTCTCTAAATCCATCTGCACAAAAGAAGAGATATCATTCCTCAACTTAGCCATTTTAGCCGGGGGGAAAGTATTTTAACAAAAAAATTTGGTCATTTGTTCCCATGTAGTGATTGATCCTCGTGGAAGAGAATTCAACCACTGTTTGGCTTTATTCCTTAAAGAAAAGGGAAATAACCGAAGGCGAATGGCATCATCAGAAACGCCATTAATCTTAAACGTATCGCATAACTCTAAAAAGTTCGCTAAGTGTGTGTTAGGATCCTCGTCTTGCAAACCATCAAACTGAACAAACTGTTGTATCATCTGTATAGTGTTAGGTTTCAGTTCAAAATTATTTGCAGCGACAGCAGGTCTAAAAATACTCGATTCAGTTCTTGCTAAATTAGGTTTAGCATAATCATACATAGTTTGAGGAGGAGGATTTTCGGCAACCACAGGAGGAAGTGGATTATTTTGGGGATCAGCCATCTCTTCTGTGTTATTAGTATTGTCCTCTTGCTCTTCTTGTGTGTATTGTAGGCTTCGTCTAATTTCTCTTCGATTTTTGTGAACGGTTCCTTCTATATCACTATCATAAAGTAGAGGTCCTGACGGGTTTCTTCTAGTCATAAACTAGAATACCTGCCAGAAGCAAGGAAAAAGACAAATCAGCAAAGTTAAAATAAAAAAATAAAAATAAATTGCAAATAAATAGAATGGCTAAAGTAATAAAAATCAAGTGTTCCTAATATCTTAGTCCCCGGCAACGGCGCCAAAAACTTGATCGTTTCTCGAAACTAACTATGACAACGAATAAGGCAAGCGCACCTATCGTTTGGTAGTATAGCTATGGCAAGACAAGAAATATCGTATCCTCAAGGACCAAGAGTACTAGTAGTTACTATCCTTTTATTATTTAGCCTAAGTATTAAGGGAATTGTTGTTTAATTAACTAATTACTAAACTAAGGATGCTAAGACACAGAGAGTGAATTGGGAAAGTACTTTTGGGGAAAAACCAGTTGATTAAGACAATACCCGAGAAAGAATCCACCTAGACTTCACTTGTTATTTAACTCTGGACCAGACGATTTATTCACTAGACTTGATCCGTAGGATTCCCTAATTTATATTAATACCTCTTTCGTGGCTACTAACGTCTAACCCTAGGTTGATTAATTGAAATCTCTTTCTAATTAAAACCCCTAGTGTCGCATTAACTTGATCTATGGACTCCCATATTAGGTTTGACCCTAATATGGCAGATTTTCGTCATCCTATCTCTAGGGTTGCGATCAACTCCGCTTAACTATGCTAGATATACTCTTAAACAGGGACTTTTGCTCCACTGCCTAAGCACATCAATACTTGAATCAATATCCTAAAATATTAAAACAAGAATTAAGAACACATAATTAAGAACAAATAAAGTATTTATCATACAGTTCAGAAAACAATAACAAGATCTGTCTTAGGTTTCATCCCCCTCAGGTATTTGAGGGGTTTAGTTCATAATTATAAAAGAATACATCTTATAGGAAAGTAAATAACAAAACATAAAAAAACCCTAAAACCCCCTGAAGGAAATTGAAGGGAAGATCTTCCGTCTTGAGCGTGATTCCGGCTTCTGAGATGGATCAACTGGCTTTCTTGGAGTAATCCCATGTGTTCAGCCCTCTCTAGGTTCGCCCCCGATCAAAAGACCTGACAGAAGGCTTCTGTCGAACTCCCCTTTTAGGTTGCCCTCTAGGGTGTTTATATAGGCTTTTGGGATGCCTTACTTGGCCCACAAGTACCCTAATCCGAATGGAATTAAAATAGGTCAAGGCAGGGGCACGCCCGTGTGGAACGCCCGTGTGAATCGAGCCCAGGCCATGTTCGGGCCTGCTAAGGTGGCACGGCCGTGTGGTGAACTCCAGTCCGTGTGAATTTCTTACTTTGGCCCACTTTCTCCGTTTTTGGCCCGTTTCTCGTTCTTTTCATCCTACGATGCTCTCCTAAGTATAAAACATGAAATTAAAGGATTAGGAGCATCAAATTCCACAATTCAATGGATTAAATCATCCAAAAGTATGCTAAATGTGGGATTAAAATATGTATATATTACGGTTTACCACACATATCGATGCCACTGTCCCAGACAGGGTCTTACACGTAAACACAAGTCGATGCCAACATCCCAGACGTGGTCTTACACGAAAACACATATCAAAAATCCTATGTCATGACATATGTATCCTAACTATTCCTAGGGTTCGTACGGGGCTTTCGGACAATGAAACTTGATCGAATCGAACTCAAAATATATCTCCCTTGCTCAAATCACATTCGGCCAACACCAATTAAATTCACAAAATTTAATTTATCATGTAACATATATATATTTTCAAAATTTAACAACATTTATGTGCTTATAGACTTACCTCGGATATCGACGAATGAATCGACTATCCGACTACTTTCGACTTCCCCCGATCTAATTCCGTTTTCTTTCGTTATTGATCTAAATAAAATTCAAATTTAACTAATTTAATCACACATTTATTCAATTTAATCCAAAAACACATAAATGGGCAAATTACCATTTTACCCCTGACATTTCACACTTTTTGCAATTTAGCCCCTATTGTATAAAACACAAAATTTGCATATACCATGCTAGGGCCGAATATTCATAAGCATCATACTAATCCATATATTTTATTTATTTCACATTTTAGTCCCTAAAAATATTATTTACACAATTTAATCCAAATTACTCAAATTCATCAAAAATCCAAAGACAAAACATACTAATCTAACACTTATATTTCATAATTCATCAACTAACATCATAAAACTCACAAACTCATCAATGGTACATTTCAAAATCTTCATCAAAATCAAAAATTCAAGCATGGGTCTTGAAGTATTCGAAGCAACGATTACAAAAACGTAAAAAATCAAAAACCGATCTAAATCCATACCTTAATCAAACTTGATATTGGCCGAACCCTAAGCTTTCTTATTTCTTTTTCTTTTCTTTTTGTTTCGGTTTAAAGAAAGATGAAAACATGGCTAACTTTATTTTAATTTTTTATGACATATATTAACATTATTATTTTACCTAATTAACCTTTATTAATTAATATATAAAACATATATAATAAGGTTACTTTAGTCCATTGCTGTCCACTATCTTTATTAATGGCCTAATTTCCTATTAAGGACTTCACATTATAAAGACATTAGCAAGTTAGCACTTTACACATTAATTAGCCAATTTCACATTTTACGCGATTAAGTCCTTTTATTTAATCGGACACTTAAATGACAAAATTAAAACACGAAAATTTCACACAAACAAATTCATACATAATAAACACAAAAAATAATATTAAAATATTTTTTAGACTCGAATTTGTGGTCCCAAAACCACTATTCTGATTAGGGTCAAAATTGGGCTGTTACACAAATGGCAAGCCTTGTAGTTTAAAGGAAAATAAAATGTTATTCTTCCCCCTAAGACTTTTGACATATATGTGGGTGCGTAGTCTATAAAAAAATCTGATGCGAGACGCCGTTAGGAAAGGATGTCCTGTAAAGCACATAGTGGACTCAAGTAATAGATTTGCCACCAAGAAGGTCTAATGCGCCAATGCGTGATCAGTCGAGCTATCAGCTATGCCTTAACGAAAGATGGGTTAAGACCCAAAAGTGAGTATACCCGTATGTGTTTCTTTTACAGCTGTCATGCATCTAACTGGTTATCACATGGATTATTACACGTGTCAAGCATCCATTGGAACAAAGGAAATATCTAGCTGACCGGGTAAGTGTAGAGGACTATTCCCTTCTTTCCTCGTGAAGTATTCTCTGTCTATATAAGGGTGAGCTGAGGGGAAAATCCTATCATCCTGTAGGATGAGTCAGGAATGAGAGGATTAGCTTTGAGATGCCCCTAGTAATGTAAGTCTCTCGACCTTGCATGCTAACCTGTCAGAGAGTAATTCGATTTAACTTGGTAAAGCAAGCTTGGTAGAGCTTTGCTATGTGATTTTAGTGTTTGAGGTAAAAGGAAAGATGAGTTAGATGAGTAGATCTTGATGAGTTTCTATGATTTAACATTTAGAGGTTGTTGATCTACTCGATCGATGCCTAAAACTGATGTTTAAAGTTGCCAAAGGTGAGGTTTTTGTGAGGGTTCTGTGAGTCTTTAACACTGACTATTACATGTATGTACTTATGTCTATGTGCTCATTTATTTTGTTCTAAATGACTATTTTGTGAAACGAAAACAAGCTTGATACGCTGATTCTATGAAAATTGTGATGCTTGATTGAAGATGATGTGCCTCTGTTATAAAGAAAGTATGTACACGCAAGAATGTGTCTAAAAGTATGATTCTGTCATTAGTAAGTCTGTGCATGAAGTTCAAGTGCATGAGTGCATGTCTAGAAATGGGAATGCATCTGTGTCATGAAGTCTGAAAGAATGAGTCAGTATGTGCATAAGTCTGCATGTTGAGTCTGCTTACGTGTGAGTCCATCTGAATAGTAAAAACGAATTCTGATATGGAAGTCCATGGCCATGGCAAGAAGACTATATTATGTAAGACCTAGTCTGGGACTATGGCATCATATGGGGATATGAAAACTATATAGTGTAAGACCTAGTCTGTGACTATGGCATCAGATGGGGATAAGAATACCACATAGTGTAAGACCTAGTCTGGGACTATGGCGTTATGTAGGGAAAGAAGATAAACGACGGTTAGGTGAGTACCAAGCGATGAGGGGAAAACTTCAAGATGTTAAGTTTAGGCAAATCCCTATCGTCAAAAATTCCATTTACCAAAATGTGGAAGCCTTTGTGTATATTCTCCGATATGTGGAAGCCTCTATGGTTGTATCTATTATACATGAGCCTTTACGGTGATATCTGTTATATCGAGCATTAGTGGCTGACTCTGTGAATGCGCCTTCGAGGTGAAGTATGTTATAGTGGATGCTTTGGTGGCTGATTTTGTTCTATGAAAGTCTTTGTGGCTGATGTTGTTAAATGCGTGTTCGTGGAAAAGTCTGTTATATGGAGACGCCTGTTTGGCTATCTATCTATATGGACGCCATTATGACTATCTATTGCTTATGGACGCCCTTGTGGCTATCTAATGATGTGTTGATGCCCTTGTGGCTATCTAATGTTGTATATATGCCTCTGTGGCTATCTAAGTCAAGTGGATGCCCTTGTGACTATCTATTGATGTATGGGCATTGTAACACCCCTAACTCGTATCCGTCGCCGGATTGGGGTTACGAGGCAATACTGAACAATACACAGCTTAAAAGAGTCATTTATTACTATTTATGTATAAGGAAATATAAAATTAATTATACGAATCCTAAGTACAACTTCCTTTTAGCATTCAAATAATCAATTTATAACATAGTTTAATACATAACAAAATTTCTTGCGCATACATTAAGACATGTATAAAGATATTGTGTACATGTCAATATATGTTTCTATTTAATTTATCAAATATCAAATATATCATTTCTCAACTCTGTACGAATACATATTAAAACCAAACAAATTATTATACATTAATTATTGACCAAACACATATGCAACTTTAATAACATTACCCTAAGGTCAAACATAACCTTAATGTAACATATATAATACATAATTTAGTCTATCACTATGAATCATTATAAGAGCACAAAATACAAACCAAAGCACACCTCCTTCGCATGTTAATTATCATGCATAATTTACACTTACATAACCCATTTCTTTTATCACTTGATTCAGCTATCAAATTTAGATTCAAAAGTAGCACAAAGTTTTCACCATTCATTACTAAGCTAACTTTACCTTTACAAGTCATGATCATTATCAGCCATTATCACATTAAACATATTTCACCATAGTAAAATGAATCACCTATTTAACGCATTAAATTCAAAATATAGTATACTCATTTTGCATAATCAATAACCAATTCAACTACCAAATTTGTAGGCTATTTAACAAGTTTCATATACTTATCCATATATCTATCAAAATGGTATATGATTTACTTTATCTTTCTTAATAAACTTTATAATCTAACTTACCAATTTTACATATAACCATCGTGTCAAAACTTTATATAACTCACTATTCAAATGGTCATAATCTAAATACATCAACCGAGAGCGCTAAACATTGGATACACACCATATATTATATTACAGACTTATCAATATAAATTTTATGCCAAAGCCAAATATGCTCATACACATATGTTCACCGTTTCTAAATCAAAAACCTATGAAATTTACCATTTCCAACCAACACAATTAACCATTTTACAATCAATATAAGTATCCATTACTATACTTCATTTCTAAGCCAAATCATATAACCAATTACATATACAAATCTAAACGTGTTTCAAGCTTACTAAATGAGCTATTTATAATTCATTCATATCTTTACACAACCAAGATATATAACCCAAACACCATTCATACATGTCATGGAACTTGCTTTCCAAATCATTCAAATACCATGACCAAAATTACACAACTATCATCTAACTCAATAATCAATCAAACCATATAACCAAACACCATGCATAAATACACCATTAAATACACTTCCATAATAAGCTAATGCCATGACCGAATACACATAAGCCCTAAATATCAAGATTAAGCCATTTTCGCATGGCTATATATATATACATGCCCAAAAATCGAACTCAAACATTCCATATATGCTATACATGCCATAAGCCCAAATTCAACTTTGTAAAATACCAAAAGAAACAGTCGATAGTGTGATAGGCTTTGCTGACAATCCCCGAGCTCGTAACGTGTCTCCAAAATCTATAAAACATAGGTAAACGATAACACACACAGAGTAAGCTATTTAAGCTTAGTAAGTCATAAGCAAAGACATATATAAACACTTGCATAATAAAATTAGGTTAATAAGGCCGAATACCCCAAAATATTAAGCTCAATTATCATTTAGTACCTAGATCACATTTTACATTCACACATAAACATTATATATATTTATATATATATATATATAGCCGAATACACAGATTAACTTCACAAGGCTGAATATACAATGTTCACATAATCTATCACATAATTCACATAACATTTTATCACTTCAAATAACCAACTTACCTTGTTTCCATATAAACAAATAACTAACACGTACCTAAACCTATAATTCAATTTCACAATCGACCTTTACTTCACATTGCCCGATGAACCGTTCGAAATTAAAAAGGATAGGCGGATAGTCACAAGCTCGTACAATGCCAACGTCCCAGACGTGGTCTTACATGTAGTCACATATCGATGCCACTGTCCCAGACAGGTTCTTACACAAATCAAATACGATGCCAATGTCCCAGACATGGTCTTACTCGTAAACACAAGTCGATGCCAACGTCCCAGACGTGGTCTTTCACGATAACACATATCGGAAATCCTATGTCATGACATATGTATCGTATCTATTCCTAGGGTTCGTACGGGACTTTCGGACGTTTAATCTCGATCGAATCAAACTTGAAACATAGGTCCTTTGCTCGATACACATTCGGCCATACACAAATTAATTCACAAAAATTCCATTCATCATGTAACATATATATATTATCAAAATTAACAACATTTATATGCTTATTGACTTACCTCGGATATCGACGAACGAAATCAACTACTCGACTACTTTTGACTTCCCCCGATCTAATTCCGTTTTCTTTCGTTCTTGATCTAAATAAATTCAAATTTAACTAATTTAATCATACATTCATTCAATTTAATCCAAAAACACATAAATGGGCAAATTACCATTTTGCCCCTGACATTTCACACTTTTTGCAATTTAGTCCCTATTGCATAAAACAAAAAATACACAAAATTTACATATATTATGCTAGGGCCGAATATTCGTAAGCTCCATACAAGTCCATATATTTCATTTATTTCACATTTTAGTCCCTCAAAAATTTATTTTCACAATTCAATCCAAATTACTCAAATTTATCAAAAATTCAAAGACAAAACATGTTAATCTTTCATATATCTTTAATATATCATCATCAAACATCAAAAATCACAAACTATCATCAATGGCAAAACTCAAAATCATCATCAATTTAAAAAATTCAAGCATGGGTCTTGAAGATAACTTAGCAACGATCTCAAAAACGGAAAAATTATCAAAAACCGAGCTAGTTACATACCTTAATCAAGCTTGACAATGGCCGAATACCCTAGCCTTAGTTTCTTTCTTTTCTTTTCTTTGTTTCAGTCAAAAATGGATGATAATGGCTTTTTATTTTATGTTTTATTTTATTATTATAACTTATAATATATTAATTTTAATTTTAACTTATAAAATTAACATATAAAAACATATATATAAACACTTAATGTCGTACACTCACTTGTATAATAGGCTAATTAGAACATTAAGCCTCCAAATTATAAAGACAACAACAATTAGGCACTTTCTTATTAAACCATCAAATTTTCATTTTACGCGATTAAGCCCTTTTATTTAATCGGACACGCAAACAACGAAATTAAAACACAAAAATTTAAAACAAGCAAATTCACACATAATAAACACTTAAAATAATTTTAAAATATTTCTCAAACTCGGATTTGTTGTCCCAAAACCACTATTCTGATTAGGGTCAAAATCGGGCTGTTACAACTCTCCCCCTTAGGGATTTTTGTCCCTGAAAATCTTACCGGTGAATAGGTTTGGATAACGCTCTTTCATTGTATCCTGTGACTCCAAAGTTGCTTCCTCAACTCCGTGCTTATGCCACAGTACCTTAACTAACAGAATTTTTTTATTTCGCAAGTCTTTAATCTCACGAGCCAGAATATGAATCGATTCTTCTTTATATGTCATATTGGACTTAATCAGAACCTCTGTCGGACTAATCACATGTGAAGGATCGGATCGGTGTCTACGGAGCATCGAAACATGGAATACATTGTAACACCCCAAACCCGGCCTAAACATTACGACCGAATCTGGCATGTCACATGAAAGGAATGTCTAAAAACTGTGCATTCGTTAAAAAGCTCATATTCTTTATAGTTGTGGTGAGAAATCGAGTTTAAGTAATTTTGAATAAGAAATGGTTTATTATCATTTTAGGAAAATCCCATATTGATCATTTAATAATAAGCAATAAACAAATTGAAAGGTGAAACCAAATAAAATACCCAAGGCCTTATTACATAACAAAAAAACTCAAATAAAAATTAAGTCCAAATAAAAGAAAGCGAATTTACGAGTGAACATATGTATGGCCTCCACGAGTCCACCTCGGCTCCCAAATCCGCGATCTAATGATTACTGCAAAAATTTAACTAAGGGGTGAGTCATCGAGACTCGGTGTGTAAATCCCCATCCAACAGGCCCTTACACAATTTCATATGAAAATATGCATATCATGCACCCAAACCTAGCCATCCGCAACTCCTTTTTCTACCCGTGTGGTACCAAACCATTGGCGGTGCCAAACCATCGGTGTCCAAGGACACGATATTTATCAATATTGTGGTGCCAAACCCTTTGGTGACTCGAAGTCACGAATAATAGTGATGGGGCCAACCCATCGTGTGATACCAAATCACCTGGCGTCAATCCCGTTGTATTATCTGTGGGGCCAACCCCATCGTGGTACCAAACCACGGGACGAGACGCTATGAGGTGCCAAACCTCTCGGTGTCCGGGAGACACGAATGTGATACCAAATCTTTGGTGACTCAAAGTCACTAATAATCCATCTGTGGGGCCAACCCACGTGTGATACCAAATCACCGGCGGCGATCCCATATCTCAAAAGTGGGGCCAACCCACGGTGGTGTTAACCACAGGGGACGAGTCGCTATGAGGTGCCAAACCTGCGGAGGTGCCAAACCTCTCGGTGACCGTAGTCACAATGTGGTACCAAACCACCTGGTGCCGTCGACACGAATATCACCGCCCCTCCACTCATATAACCCATGCAATATGACATAATAATTCGTGTATGCGTTATGTCATGTATGCTAGACATATATCAAATATAAGTATAACATGAATTACCATCATAATCAGATAGACATAAAACAACATAATCACCCTAATCAACCTCTAAGGGTATAACCGTAATTTTACCTACCAAGGGCATTTTCGTAATTTACCCACCAAGGGTATATCGGTAATTTACCCACCAAGGGCATATCGGTAATTTACCCACCAAGGGCATTTCAAGAATTACGCACTGGAATGGCCTTTCCAAAGGCCCGATGTCGCCCGAAAGCGACCCAACTACCATTTCGGTCGAAATGGACTATTGAGCCTAAAGCCCAATTTTGGCCCATTCGGGCCCACACGCTCGTGTGGCCCACCTAACACAAATCTAGCCATGTATATAAGTTCCACCTAGTCTAGTTCACTATATACTACACAATCGCACAATTTACTCATAAGGGCCCACGGGCCCATTGGGCCCACTTCGGCCCATCGCGGCCCAAGCAGCCCCAACCCACAAGAATACTACTTATGGCCTCAACTATCGCGTCGAAGCCCCCACACGTGCGCTCGCGCGCTCGTGTGGCTACTATTGCCGTGACCGGCACTTCGGCATTTGCCGCTCTACAACTAGAGTAGAGAGAGTTACACACCTGATAGGACTCTGGTGTTAATCCGCGCTCCGACCACTCCTGTGCCCAAACGCCTTCCAAGGTGTGTCAACCCTCCTCCTGGAATGCTCTTTATATAGCTAGCTCTTCACCTTCCTTCTTTGTATCTTTCCGATGTGGGATCCCTACGTCGAGAGAGTTTAAATTCAATCTGAAACTCTTCTCGCCCGGATCGCAAAATAAATACTCCTTGCTTCTCATGAGATTCGAACCTGTGCTCCTTGCAACATAATCCACGCTGCTAGCCACTTGGCCACAAGCTCCTCTTGTGTCTTAAACCATGCGCAACTAAATATAAATCTATAGCCAAATTCTGAGGTCCAAGTAAAAAGAAAACCAAAATGCAAAAGCCAAGACTTGAACCTTGGACCTCCTTCCTTCCTTATGGCGTCACCCCCTTGTCTCTTATGTGGCGTCACTTTGCCACTACACCACACACTCCACTTGTGTCATTTTTCCCCACATTTTATTCTTAAGGCCTACCTGCCAACTTCCAGGGTTTTTTTTTTTCACCTAAAACCAAAATTTCCCCAAAGCTAATATTTGATCCCGGGACATTATAGAAGCCTTCTAACCTTCCAAAATCACTTACCTAATAAGTCTAACTTGCATTAATGCCGTTCTCAAAAATTTTAAAATAAGGCCCATTGGGCCCAATCCTACTAGGCCCAATTTCGGGATGTTACAAATCTACCCTCCTTAAAGAAATTTCGTCCTCGAAATTTCCAACTACAGGAACATTCGTACAACCTAACCTACAACACTGTGCTCACGCTGCGCACTCTGATTCCAATAACCCTAATATACTTTTAACTAGAATTTAGAAATCCTACACATACTTAAAAACACCTAACCATTAAAGCAGACAAATATTCCGTATGCAATCAACTCTATATCCGAACATCACATCCAACCCAAACACACAGAATAGATATTCAAAATACAGAATATAACAAAGCAAAGTATCAAGAAACTTACAGTGCGGATTGGTGCCGGAGACTCGGGTGCCATATTTAAAAAAAAAACAGATATATATTTTTCTAAACCATTTTCCAAACCATCTTTTGAAAACATTTTTTTGAACCCAAACCCACAGCCGAGTTTTTGAACCTAGGCTCTGATACCATAATTGTAACACCCCAAACCCGGCCTAAACATTACGATTGAATCGGCATGTCACATGAAAGGAATGTCTAAAAGCGTGCATTCGTTAAAAGCTCATATTCTTTATAGTTGTGGTGAGAAATCGAGTTTAAGTAATTTTGAATAAGAAATGGTTTATTATCATTTTAGGAAAATCCCATATTGATCATTTAATAATAAGCAATAAACAAATTGAAAGCTGAAACCAAATAAAATACCCAAGGCCTTATTACATAACAAAAAACTCAAATAAAAATTAAGTCCAAATAAAAGAAACGAATTTACGAGTGAACATATGTATGGCCTCCACGAGTCCACCTCAGCTCCCAAATCCGCGATCTAATGATTACCGCAAAATTTAACTAAGGGGTGAGTCATCGAGACTCGTGTGTAAATCCCCATCCAACAGTGCCCTTACACAATTTCATATGAAAATATGCATATCATGCACCCAAACCTAGCCATCCGCAACTCCTTTTTCTACCCCGTGTGGTACCAAACCACTGGCGGTGCCAAACCACTGGTGTCCAAGGACACGATATTTATCAATATTGTGGTGCCAAACCACTGGTGACTTGAAGTCACGAATAATAGTGATGGGGCCAACCCATCGTGTGATACCAAATCACTGGCGTCAATCCCGTTGTATTATCGTGGGGCCAACCCCATCGTGGTACCAAACCACTGGGACGAGGCGCTATGAGGTGCCAAACCTGCGGTGTCCGGAGACACGAATGTGATACCAAATCACTTTGGTGACTCAAAGTCACTAATAATCCATCGTGGGGCCAACCCCGTGTGATACCAAATCACCGGCGGCGATCCCATATCTCAAAAGTGGGGCCAACCCACGGTGGTGTTAACCACGAGGGCGAGTCGCTATGAGGTGCCAAACCTGGAGGTGCCAAACCTCTGGTGACCGTAGTCACAATGTGGTACCAAACCACCTTTGGTGCCCGTCGACACGAATATCACCGCCCCTCCACTCATATAACCCATGCAATATGACATAATAATTCGTGTATGCAGTATGTCATGTATGCTAGACATATATCAAATATAAGTATAACATGAATTACCATCATAATCAGATAGACATAAAACAACATAATCACCCTAATCAACCTCTAAGGGTATAGCAGTAATTTTACCGCCAAAGGGCATTTTCGTAATTTACCCACCAAGGGTATATCGGTAATTTACCCACCAAGGGCATATCGGTAATTTACCCACCAAGGGCATTTCAGTAATTTTGTACCTGGAATGGCCTTTCCAAAGGCCCAGTGTCGCCCCGAGCGACCCAACTACCATTTCACGGTCGAAATGGACTATTGGGCCTAAAGCCCAATTTTAGCCCATTCGGGCCCCTGCGCTCGTGTGGCCCACCTAACACAAATCTAGCCATGTATATAAGTTCCACCTAGTCTAGTTCACTATATACTACACAATTGCACAATTTACACATAAAGGCCCACGGGCCCATTGGGCCCACTTCGCCCATCGCGCCTGGCCAAGCCCCCAACCCACAAGAATACTACTTATGGCCTCAACTATCGCGTCGAAGCCCCACACGCGCTTTCGCTGCGCTCGTGTGGCTACTATTGCCGTGGCCTCGCACTTCGGCATTGCCGCTCTACAACTAGAGTAGAGAGTTACACACCGATAGGACTCGGTGTTAATCCGCTCCGACCACTCCTGTGCCCAAACGCCTTCCAAGGTGTGTCAACCCTCCTCTCTGGAATGCTCTTTATATAGCTAGCTCTTCACCTTCCTTCTTTGTATCTTTCCGATGTGGGATCCCTTTGTCAGGGGAGTTTAAATTCAACTGAAACTCTTCTCGTCCAGACCGCAAAATAAATACTCCCTTGCTTCTCATGAGATTCGAACCCATGCTCCCTTGCAACATAATCCACGCTGCTAGCCACTTGGCCACAAGCTCCTCTTGTGTCTTAAACCATGCGCAACTAAATATAAATCTATAGCCAAATTCTGAGGTCCAAGTAAAAAGAAAACCAAAATGCAAAAGCCAAGACTTGAACCTTGGACCTCCTTCCTTCCTTATGGCGTCACCCCCTTGTCTCTTATGTGGCGTCACTTTGCCACTACACCACACACTCCACTTGTGTCATTTTCCCCACATTTTATTCTTAAGGCCTACCGCCAACTTCAGGGTTTTTTCACCTAAAACCAAAATTTCCCCAAAGCTAATATTTGATCCCGGGACTTTATAGAAGCCTTCTAACCTTCCAAAATCACTTACCTAATAAGTCTAACTTGCATTAATGTCGTTCTCAAAAATTTTAAAACAAGGCCCATTGGGCCCAATCCTACTAGGCCATATTTTGGGATGTTACAAATCTACCCTCCTTAAAGAAATTTCGTCCTCGAAATTTCCAACTACAGGAACATTCGTACAACCTAACCTACAACACTGTGCTCACGCTGTGCACTCTGATTCCAATAACCCTAATATACTTTTAACTAGAATTTAGAAATCCTACACACACTTAAAAACACCTAACCATTAAAGCAGACAAATATTTCGTATGCAATCAACTCTATATCCGAACATCACATCCAACCCAAACACACAGAATAGATATTCAAAATACTGACATATAACAAAGCAAAGTATCGTGAAACTTACGGTGCGGATTGGTGCAGGAGACTCGGGTGCCATATTTCAAAAAAAAAAAAACAGATATATATTTTTCTAAACCATTTTCCAAACCATCTTTTGAAAACATTTTTTGAATCCAAACCCAGTAGGAGTTTTTGAACCTAGGCTCGATACCATAATTGTAACACCCCAAACCCGGCCTAAACATTACGACCGAATCGGCATGTCACATGAAAGGAATGTCTAAAAAGCTGTGCATTCGTTAAAAGCTCATATTCTTTATAGTTGTGGTGAGAAATCGAGTTTAAGTAATTTTGAATAAGAAATGGTTTATTATCATTTTAGGAAAATCCCATATTGATCATTTAATAATAAGCAATAAACAAATTGAAAAAGTGAAACCAAATAAAATACCCAAGGCCTTATTACATAACAAAAACTCAAATAAAAATTAAGTCCAAATAAAAGAAACAATTTCTGAGTGAACATATGTATGGCCTCCACGAGTCCACCTCGACTCCCAAATCCGCGATCTAATGATTACCTGCAAAATTTAACTAAGGGGTGAGTCATCGAGACTCGGTGTGTAAATCCCCATCCAATGAGGCCCTTACACAATTTCATATGAAAATATGCATATCATGCACCCAAACCTAGCCATCCGCAACTCCTTTTTCTACCCCGTGTGGTACCAAACCATCTGGCGGTGCCAAACCATCGGTGTCCAAGGACACGATATTTATCAATATTGTGGTGCCAAACCACTGGTGACTCGAAGTCACGAATAATAGTGATGGGGCCAACCCATCGTGTGATACCAAATCACTGGCGTCAATCCCGTTGTATTATCTGTGGGGCCAACCCATTGTGGTACAAAACCACCGGGACGAGGCGCTATGAGGTGCCAAACCTCGGTGTCCGGAGACACGAATGTGATACCAAATCACCGGTGACTCAAAGTCACTAATAATCCATCTGTGGGGCCAACCCACGTGTGATACCAAATCACTGCGACGATCCCATATCTCAAAAGTGGGGCCAACCCACGGTGGTGTTAACCACAGGGACGAGTCGCTATGAGGTGCCAAACCTCTGGAGGTGCCAAACCTCTGGTGACCGTAGTCACAATGTGGTACCAAACCACTGGTGCCCGTCGACACGAATATCACCGCCCCTCCACTCATATAACCCATGCAATATGACATAATAATCGTGTATGCGATTATGTCATGTATGCTGAACATATATCAAATATAAGTATAAAATGAATTACCATCATAATCGGATAGACATAAAACAACATAATCACCCTAATCAACCTCTAAGGGTATAACCGTAATTTTACCTACCAAGGGTATTTTCGTAATTTACCCACCAAGGGTATATCGGTAATTTACCCACCAAGGGCATATCGGTAATTTACCCACCAAGGGCATTTCAGTAATTTCGTACCTGGAATGGCCTTTCCAAAGGCCCAGTGTTGCCCCGAGCGACCCAACTACCATTTCTGGTCGAAATGGACTATCGGGCCTAAAGCCCAATTTCGGCCCATTCGGCCCACTGCGCTCGTGTGGCCCACCTAACACAAATCTAGCCATGTATATAAGTTCCACCTAGTCTAGTTCACTATATACTACACAATCACACAATTTACTCATAAAGGCCCACGGGCCCATTGGGCCCACTTCGGCCCATCGCGGCCCAAGCAGCCCCAACCCACAAGAATACTACTTATGGCCTCAACTATCGCGTCGAAGCCCCCACACGCGCGCCGCACGCTCGTGTGGCTACTATTGCCGTGGACCGGCACTTCGGCATTTGCCGCTCTACAACTAGAGTAGAGAGAGTTACACACACGATAGGACTGGTGTTAATCCGCGCTCCGACCACTCCTGTGCCCAAACGCCTTCCAAGGTGTGTCAACCCTCCTCTGGAATGCTCTTTATATAGCTAGCTCTTCACCTTCCTTCTTTGTATCTTTCCGATGTGGGATCCTTCACAAGTAGAGTTTAAATTCAATGAAACTCTTCTCGCCCAGCATCGCAAAATAAATACTCCCTTGCTTCTCATGAGATTCGAACCTGTGCTCCCTTGCAACATAATCCACGCTGCTAGCCACTTGGCCACAAGCTCCTCTTGTTTCTTAAACCATGCGCAACTAAATATAAATCTATAGCCAAATTTCGAGGTCCAAGTAAAAGAAAACCAAAATGCAAAAGCCAAGACTTGAACCTTGGACCTCCTTCCTTCCTTATGGCGTCACCCCCTTGTCTCTTATGTGGCGTCACTTTGCCACTACACCACACTTTGCACTTGTGTCATTTTCCCCACATTTTATTCTTAAGGCCTACCGCCAACTTCCGGGTTTTTTTTTTTTTTTCACCTAAAACCAAAATTTCCCCAAAGCTAATATTTGATCCCGGGACTTTATAGAAGCCTTCTAACCTTCCAAAATCACTTACCTAATAAGTCTAACTTGCATTAATGCCGTTCTCAAAAATTTTAAAACAAGGCCCATTGGGCCCAATCCTACTAGGCCCAATTTCGGGATGTTACAAATCTACCCTCCTTAAAGAAATTTCGTCCTCGAAATTTCCAACTCACAGAACATCCGCACAACCTAACCTACAACATCTTTGTGCTCACATGCTGCGCACTCTGATTCCAATAACCCTAATATACTTTTAACTAGAATTTAGAAATCCTACACATACTTAAAAACACCTAACCTTTAAAGCGGACAAATATTTCAGTATGCAATCAACTCTATATCCGAACATCACATCCAACCCAAACACACAGAATAGATATTCAAAATACAGCATATAACAAAGCAAAGTATCAGGAAACTTACAGTGCGGATTGGTGCCGGAGACTCGGGTGCCATATTTCAAAAAAAAAACAGATATATATTTTTCTAAACCATTTTCCAAACCATCTTTTGAAAACATTTTTTGAACCCAAACCCACAGCCGAGTTTTTGAACCTAGGCTCTGATACCATATTTGTAACACCCCAAACCCGGCCTAAACATTACGACCGAATCTGGCATGTCACATGAAAGGAATGTCTAAAAACTGTGCATTCGTTAAAAAGCTCATATTCTTTATAGTTGTGGTGAGAAATCGAGTTTAAGTAATTTTGAATAAGAAATGGTTTATTATCATTTTAGGAAAATCCCATATTGATCATTTAATAATAAGCAATAAACAAATTGAAAGCTGAAACCAAATAAAATACCCAAGGCCTTATTACATAACAAAAAACTCAAATAAAAATTAAGTCCAAATAAAAGAAACGAATTTACGAGTGAACATATGTATGGCCTCCACGAGTCCACCTCACTCCCAAATCCGCGATCTAATGATTACTCGCAAAATTTAACTAAAGGGTGAGTCATCGAGACTCAGTGTGTAAATCCCCATCCAACAGGCCCTTACACAATTTCATATGAAAATATGCATATCATGCACCCAAACCTAGCCATCCGTAACTCCTTTTTCTACCCCGTGTGGTACCAAACCACTGGCGGTGCCAAACAATCGGTGTCCAAGGACACGATATTTATCAATATTGTGGTGCCAAACCCTTTGGTGACTCGAAGTCACGAATAATAGTGATGGGGCCAACCCATCGTGTGATACCAAATCACCGGCGTCAATCCCGTTGTATTATCTCGTGGGGCCAACCCCATTGTGGTACCAAACCACCTGGGGACGAGACGCTATGAGGTGCCAAACCTCGGTGTCCGGAGACACGAATGTGATACCAAATCTTTGGTGACTCAAAGTCACTAATAATCCATCTCGTGGGGCCAACCCACGTGTGATACCAAATCGCGGCGACGATCCCATATCTCAAAGTGGGGCCAACCCACGGTGGTGTTAACCACGGGGACGAGTCGCTATGAGGTGCCAAACCTCGGAGGTGCCAAACCTCTAGTGACCGTAGTCACAATGTGGTACCAAACCCACCGGTGCCCGTCGACACGAATATCATCGCCCCTCCACTCATATAACCCATGCAATATGACATAATAATTCGTGTATGCAGTATGTCATGTATGCTAGACATATATCAAATATAAGTATAACATGAATTACCATCATAATCAGATAGACATAAAACAACATAATCACCCTAATCAACCTCTAAGGGTATAACCGTAATTTTACCTACCAAGGGCATTTTCGTAATTTACCCATCAAGGGTATATCGGTAATTTACCCACCAAGGGCATATCGATAATTTACCCACCAAGGGCATTTCAGTAATTTCGTACTTGGAATGGCCTTTCCAAAGGCCCAGTGTCGCCCCGAGCGACCCAACTACCATTTCTGGTCGAAATGGACTATTGGGCCTAAAGCCCAATTTCGGCCCATTCGGGCCCACACGCTCGTGTGGCCCACCTAACACAAATCTAGCCATGTATATAAGTTCCACCTAGTCTAGTTCACTATATACTACACAATCGCACAATTTACTCATAAAGGCCCACGGGCCCATTGGGCCCACTTCGACCCATCGCGGCCCAAGCAGCCCCAACCCACAAGAATACTACTTATGGCCTCAACTATCGCGTCGAAGCCCCACACGTGCGCGCCGCACGTGTGGCTACTATTGCCGTGGACGGCACTTCGGCATTTGCCGCTCTACAACTAGAGTAGAGAGTTACACACCGATAGGACTCTGGTGTTAATCCGCGCTCCGACCACTCCTGTGCCCAAACGCCTTCCAAGGTGTGTCAACCCTCCTCCTGGAATGCTCTTTATATAGCTAGCTCTTCACCTTCCTTCTTTGTATCTTTCCGATGTGGGATCCCTTCGTCAGTAGAGTTTAAATTCAATGAAACTCTTCTCGTCCTGCATCAATAAATAATACCCTTGCTTCTCATGAGATTCGAACCTGTGCTCCCTTGCAACATAATCCACGCTGCTAGCCACTTGGCCACAAGCTCCTCTTGTGTCTTAAACCATGCACAACTAAATATAAATCTATAGCCAAATTCTGAGGTCCAAGTAAAAACAAAACTAAAATGCAAAAGCCAAGACTTGAACCTTGGACCTCCTTCCTTCCTTATGGCGTCACCCCCTTGTCTCTTATGTGGCGTCACTTTGCCACTACACCACACACTCCACTTGTGTCATTTTTCCCCACATTTTATTCTTAAGGCCTACCTGCCAACTTCCAGGGTTTTTTTTTTCACCTAAAACCAAAATTTCCCCAAAGCTAATATTTGATCCCGGGACTTTATAGAAGCCTTCTAACCTTCCAAAATCACTTACCTAATAAGTCTAACTTGCATTAATGCCGTTCTCAAAAATTTTAAAACAAGGCCCATTGGGCCCAATCCTACTAGGCCCAATTTCGGGATGTTACATACATTGTGAATCTTTTCTAACTCAGGTGGCAACAGCAGTCTATAAGTAACCGGCCCGATACGCTCTATAATCTTATACAGTCTAATAAATCTCGGACTCAATTTGCCTTTACGACCGAATCTGAGTATTTTCTTCCACGGTGATACCTTCAAAAACACTTTATCTCCAATCTGAAACTCTATATCTTTTTTTTTCAAGTCTGTATACGATTTCTGACGATCTGATGCTATTTTCGGACTATCGCAAATCACTTTCACTTTCTGTTCAGTCTCTTTGATCAAATCGACCCCGTGTATCTTATTTTCACCGAGCTTAGTCCAATACAATGGTGTACGACATTTACGACCGTACAAAGCCTCGTAAGGTGCCATTTTGATACTAGATTGAAAGCTATTATTATAAGCAAATTCAATCAAAGGTAAGTATCGTTCCCACGTACCTTCGAACTCGAGTAAGTATCGTTCCCACGTACCTTCGAACTTGAGAATGCAACATCTCAACATATCCTCAAGTATCTGAATGATTCGTTCGGACTGACCATCTGTTTGCGGATGAAAAGCTGTGCTAAAGTGTAGTTTCGTACCTAAAGCATCTTGCGGTTTCTTCCAAAACCACGATGTGAACCTCGGATCTCTGTCCGAAACAATAGAAATAGGCACTCCATGCAATCTCACAATCTGAGAAACATATAATTCAGCCAGCTTGTCAAGTGAATAATCTATACGAACCGGAATAAAGTGAGCCGACTTAGTCAATCTATCCACAATAACCCAGATTGTATCTTTCTTGCCCGGTGTCAACAGTAGACCAGATACAGAATCCATCGTGACTCTGTCCCACTTCCACTCGGGTATCATAATCGGTTGAAGTAACCCAGAAGGTTCCTGATGCTCGACTTTTACTTGTTGACAGACTAAACATTTCGAAACAAAGTCAGATATGTCTCGTTTCATACCATGCCACTAGTAAAGCTGTTTCAGATCATTATAAATTTTTGTACTACCCGGGTGAACAGATAACCGACTGTTATGAGCTTCGTTCAAAATCATCTGAATCAACTCTGAATTTCTCGGAACACATATTCGGTTTCTGAACCTCAAGCAATCATTTGCATCAACTAGAAACTCAGATTCAACATTTGATTCACACTGAGCTTGCTTTGCTAACAAATCATTATCAACTTTCTGAGCATCACAAATTTGTTGAACAAATAACGGTCTTGCTTTTAATTCGACTATTATCGAACCATCATCAGATATAACCATATGCGCATTCATTGCATGCAAAGCAAATAATGATTTTCGACTTAAAGGATCAGCAACAACATTAGCTTTTCCCGGATGATAGTCAATCACAAGCTCGTAGTCTTTTAACAACTCTAACCATCGACGTTGTCTCAAATTCAGATCTTTCTGAGTCATCAAATACTTCAGTCTTTTATGATCAGAATAAACATGACATTTTTCTCCGAATAGATAGTGACGCCAAATCTTCAATGCAAACACAATAGCTGCCAATTCCAGATCGTGCGTCGGATAGTTCTTTTCGTGCGGCTTTAACTGTCTTGAGGCATAAGCTATGACTTTGCCTTCCTGCATCAAAACACAACCCAGACCTCTTAGAGATGCATATAAATGACAAATTCTTTACCTGATTCTTGCTGAACTAACACTGGAGCTTCGGTCAAAAGAGCTTTCAACTGATCGAAACTTTTCTGACATCTTTCTGACCACTCGAACTTAACATCTTTCTGTAACAACTTCGTCATCGGTGTTGCGATCATAGAGAAACCTTTCATGAACCGTCTATAGTAACTTGCAAGTCCCAGAAAACTCCAAACTTTAGAGACATTTCTCGGAGGTTTTCAATCAAGTATAGCTGAAATTTTACTCGGATCAACCCGAATACCCGATGCTGATACAACATGGCCCAAAAAACTTACTTCGCGTAACCAGAACTCACATTTACTGAACTTTGCATACAACTATTTATCTCGCAAGGTCTGTAACACAAGCCTCAGATGTTCGGCATGCTCCATTTCATCACGGGAGTAAATCAAAATATCATCTATGAATACTACCACAAACCGATCCAGATACTATCTAAAGATCCGATTCATCAAATCCATGAAAACAACTGGTGCATTAGTAAGTCCGAAAGGCATAACCAGAAACTAATAGTGTCCGTACCTCTTTCGAAAAGCAGTCTTTGGCACATCAGAGTCTTTAACTCGCAACTGATAGTAGCCGGATCTCAAATCTATTTTTGAAAACACTGTAGCCCCTTTCAACTGATCGAACAGATCGTCAATCCGTGGAAACGGATACTTATTCTTTATAGTCACTTTATTGAGTTGTCTGTAGTCGATACACATTCTCATAGTTCCATCTTTCTATTTCACAAATAAAACTGGTGCGCCCCAGGGAGAGAAGCTCAGTCACGTAAAACCTCTATCTGTCAACTCTTGCAACTGAGCTTTTAATTCTTTTAATTCTGTAGATGCCATTCTTTACGGAGCTATCAAAATTGGAGTCGTCCTCGGCACTAATTCAATACCAAATTCAACTTCTCGAATAGGTGGCAAACCCGATAACTCTTCAGGAAACACATCCGGATACTCACACAAAACAGGTAATGATTCAATCTTCTTTTCGGTCACTTTAGAGTCGAGCACATAAGAAAAGTAAGCTTCACAACCCTTTCTCACGTATTTTTGAGCTAACATTGAAGATATCACTGCCGATAAACCATTCAGATCATTAGATTCAATCTGAATAATCTCATCATTCTGACACCGTAAATCAATAGTCTTCCGTTTGCAGTTCATAATAGCATCATGCAGAGTTAACCAACCCATACCCAGAATTATATCAAACTCGTCGAATGGCAACAACATCAAATCAACCAGAAAACATGAATCTCGAATCATCAACGAACAATTCTTGCACACTTTATCAATCAAAACACACCGGCCTAAGGGGTTCGATACTTTAATCACGAACTTAGTAGACTCTACACGCAAAGTCTTACTGAATACTAAAGTCTCACACACATAAGAATGAGCCGAACCAGGATCAATCACTGCAACAACGCTAGTATCATAGAGAGTGAAAATAAAAGTAATAACATCCGGGGATGAGGCCTCCTCGCGTGCGCGAATAGCATAGGCTCTGGCAGGTGCGTGAGCCTCGGATCTAACAGTTGTATCTTTGGTCCCTCTTTGACTGCCACTCACATTACCCGTATTTCTGGGTGGTCTACCTCGAGCTGCAGTGTTACCCGATCTTGTATTCTGTACCGGATTTTGATCCGCTAACTCTAGGCACTCACGAATGAAATGATCCCTAGATCAACATTTAAAACAGGCTCGATCATGCAATCTGCAACTACCGGGATGCCGCTTACCACAATGTTCACACTCGGGTTGATTTGATCTGACATTACCCACACTAGCTACCAAGGTAGCTCTCAAGCTCACAGGTGGTCTATCCCGATCACATCTAGAATAACCAACAGTAGTCTTTGAACGGCTAGCATCATCTCGGAACTTCTTTGATGTCAACTGGAATGACTTACTGAATGGTCTTTTACGTGTATCTCTAGCTTCAGAGTCAGCATTTCTTTTCTCTTTCCCAAGCTCTTCAGCTTTGCAAGCTCGCTAACAAGTACCACGAACTCTCTTATCTCAAGTATGCCAACTAACAGTTTAATGTCTTCATTCTACCCATCTTCAAATCTTTTACACATAATAGCCTCGGTCGAAACACACTCTCGGGCATACCGACTGAGTCTCACAAATTTTCGCTCATACTCTGTCACTGTCATCCGACCTTGTTTCAATTCAAGAAATTCTTTGCGTTTCTGGTCGATAAATCTCTAACTGATGTATTTCTTACGGAACTCAGTCTGAAAGAATTCCCAGGTCACTCGTTCTTTCGGAACCACCGATACTAGTGTATTCCACCAGTGATATGCAGTGCCTCATAGCAAAGATATGGCACATTTTAAGCACTCATTAGGGGTGCAAGATAACTCATCAAACACTCGTACAGTATTATCGAGCCAGAATTTAGCTCGCTCAGCATCATCATCATCAGTAGCTCTGAATTCTTCAACTCTGTGTTTTCTGATTTTATCAACAGGAGGCTTAGGCAATCTCAACGGATCACTCGCTTGAGGTATAACAAGTATCAAAGATGGATTAGTCGGGGGTGGAGGTAGTTGTACAGCCGGATTAGTCCAGATATATTGAGTAAACCAGTCATTCATCATTTGATAAAAGGCTTGTCTAGCCTCTCCCTCCGGGTTACTCGAAGTCGGTCGAGATTCAACTGGTGTTGTCCCTTGCGCAGGAGCAGGCGCTATACTCTCGACATCATCAGCTACGGCTCGATCGGGATCTATTACTATACGAAAACACATTTTCAGATGTCAGAAGTCATCACACTATTGTAGTATAAAATATGGCATGTATAGCTAGACTCACACGTGCTACGTTAGTCCTAGAATCGACTAAACCGTAGCTCTGATACCAATCAAATGTAACACCCCTAACCTGTATCCGTCGCCAGATTGGAGTTACGAGGCAATACCGAACAATACACAGCTTAGGAGAGTCATTTATTACTATTCATGTATAAGGAAATATAAAATTAATTATACGAATCCTAAGTACAACTTCCTTTTAGCATTCAAATAATCAATTTATAACATAGTTTAATACATAAAAAATTTCTTGCGCATACATTAAGACATGTATAAAGATATTGTGTACGTGTCAATATATGTTTCTATTTAATTTATCAAATATCAAATATATCATTTCCTGAACTCTGTACGTATACATATTAAAACCAAACAAATTATTAAACATTAATTATTGACCAAACACATATGCAACTTTAATAACATTAAACTAAGGTCAAACATAACCTTAATGTAACATATATAATACATAATTTAGTCTATCACTATGAATCATTATAAGAGCACAAAATACAAACCAAAGCACACCTCATTCGCATGCTAATTATCATGCATAATTTACACTTACATAACCCATTTCTTTTTCTCTTGATTCAGCTATCAAATTTAGATTCAAAAGTAGCACTAAGTTTTCACCATTCATTACTAAGCTAGCTTTACCTTTACAAGTCATGATCATTATCAGCCATTATCACATTAAACATATTTCACCATAGTAAAATGAATCACCTGTTTAACGCATTAAATTCAAAATATAGTATACTCATTTTGCATAATCAATAACCAATTCAACTACCAAATTCGTAGGCTATTTAACAAGTTTCATATACTTATCCATATATCTATCAAAATGGTATATGATTTACTTTATCTTTCTTAATAAACTTTATAATCTAACTTACCAATTTTACATATAACCATCGTGTCAAAATTTTATATAACTCACTATTCAAATGGTCATAATCTAAATACATCAACCGAATTTAATCTTACAAATACATCAAATCTAATCTATTAATTCAACCAAGAGCGCTTAACATTACATACACACCATATATTATATTACAGACTTATCAATATAAATTTTATGCCAACGCCGAATATGCTCATACACATATGTTCACCGTTTCTAAATCAAAAACCTATGAAACTTACCATTTCCAACCGACACAATTAACCATTTTACAATCAATATAAGTATCCATTACTATACTTCATTTCTAAGCCAAATCATATAACCAATTACATTTACAAATCTAAACGTGTTTCAAGCTTACTAAATGAGCTATTTATAAGTCATTCATATCTTTACACAACCAAGATATATAACCCAAACACCATTCATACAGGTCATGGAACTTACTTAACAAATCATGCAAATACCATGACTAAAATTACACAACTATCATCTAACTCAATAATCAATCAAACCATATAACCAAACACCATGCATAAACACACCATGAAATACACTTCCATAATAAGCTAATGCCATGACCGAATACACATAAGCCCTAAATATCAAGATTAAGTCATTTTCGCATGGCTATATATATATACATGCCTAAAAATCAAACTCAAACATTCCATCTATGCTATACAAGCCATAAGCCCAAATTCAACTTAGTAAAATACCCAAATTCAACGTGTCTCCAAAATCTATAAAACAGAGGTAAATGAGAACACACACAGAGTAAGCTATTTAAGCTTAGTAAGTCATAAGTAAACACATATATAAACACTTGCATAATAACATTAGGTTAATAAGGCTGAATACCCCAAAATATTAAGCTCAATTATCATTTAGTACCTAGATCACATTTTACTTTCACACATAAACATTATATATATTTATATATATATATAGCCGAATACACAAATTAAGTTCACAAGGCCGAATATACAATGTTCACATAATCTATCACATAATTCGCATAACATTTTATCATTTCAAATAACCAACTTACCTTGTTTCCATATAAACAAATAACTAACACATACCTGAACCTGTAATTCAATTTCACAATCGACCTTTACTTTACATTGCCTGTTGAACCGTTCAGAATTAAAAAGGATATGGCGATAGTTGGAAGCTCGTCCAATGCCAACGTCCCAGACGTGGTCTTACATGTAATCACATATCGATGCCGCTGTCCCAGACAGGGTCTTACATGAATCAAATACGATGCCAATGTCCCAAACATGGTCTTACTCGTAAACACAAGTTGATGCCAACGTCCCAGACGTGGTCTTACATGATAACACATATCGGAAACCCTATGTCATGACATATGTATCCTATCTATTCCTAGGGTTCGTACGAGACTTTCGGACGTTTAATCTCGATCGAATCGAACTCGAAACATAGATCCTTTGCTCGATAAACATTCGGCCATACACAAATTAATTCACAAAAATTCCATTCATCATGTAACATATATATTATCAAAATTAACGATATTTATATGCTTATTGACTTACCTCGGATATCGACGGACGAAATCAAGTACTTGACTACTTTTGACTTCCCCAGATCTAATTCCGTTTTCTTTCATTCTTAATCTAAATAAATTCAAATTTAACTAATTTAATCATACATTAATTCAATTTAATCCAAAAACACATAAATGGGCAAATTACCATTTTGCCCCTGACATTTCACACTTTTTGCAATTTAGTCTCTATTGCATAAAACAAAAAATACACAAAATTTACATATATTATGCTAGGGCCGAATATTCATAAGCTCCATACAAGTCCATATATTTCATTTATTTCACATTTTAGTCCCTCAAAAATTTATTTTCACAATTTATTCCAAATTACTCAA
This sequence comes from Gossypium sturtianum, assembly GCA_025698515.1. Lineage (NCBI taxonomy): Eukaryota > Viridiplantae > Streptophyta > Magnoliopsida > Malvales > Malvaceae > Gossypium > Gossypium sturtianum. Next base: position 29,921,426 of record CM046943.1, on the reverse strand, counting down.
ATTTATCAAAAATTCAAAGACAAAACATGTTAATCTTTCACATATCTTTAATATATCTTCATCAAACATCAAAAATCACAAACTATCATCAATGGCAAAACTCAAAATCATCATCAATTTCAAAAATTCAAGCATGGGTCTTGAAGATAACTTAGCAACGATCTCAAAAATGTAAAAATTATCAAAAATTGAGCTAGTTACATACCTTAATCAAGCTTGACAATGGTCGAATACCCTAGCATTGGTTTCTTTCTTTTCTTTTCTTTGTTTCAGTAAAAAATGTATGATAATGGCTTTTTATTTTATGTTTTGTTTTATTATTATAACTTATAATATATTAATATTAATTTTAACTTATAAAATTAACATATAAAAACATATATATAAACACTTAATGTCGTCCACTCACTTGTATAATAGGCTAATTACAACATTAAGCCTCCAAATTATAAAGACAACAACAATTAGGCACTTTCTTATTAAACCATCAAATTTTCATTTTACGCGATTAAGCCCTTTTATTTAATCGGACACTCAAACAACGAAATTAAAACACGAAAATTTAACACAAGCAAATTCACACATAATAAACACTGAAAATAATTTTAAAATATTTCTCAGACTCGGATTTGTGGTCCCAAAACCACTATTCTGATTTGTGTCAAAATCGGGTTGTTACAGGCACCTTTATGATTATCTAATGAGGTATGAACGCCTCCGTGGCTATTTTTTGATCAAGAAAGTGTTTGAAGCTTCCGGAGACAAGGGAGGACATATGAAGTCAAGAATATGCCTTAGTGGCGTAGTTTGTGAAATGAACTCGGGTCAAAGATTCAATGGCAATGGCGAAATGGCGAACTCTGAATCAAAGTGCAAGCAACGAGCTTGAGACAACAAAAGAATGGAGAGTAAGTTACTCTTAGAACCCGTAAGTAAGTCGTGCGATAACGATTAAGGTAAGAACACTTGTAGAATATGAAGGAAGATGAGGTAAGTAAAGGTTAATATCTGAAATGCTAATCATAATAAGTACTTGTCTAAGTAGAAAAGTGAAGCAAAATTTTTTATATTTAATATGAGATGATGAATCAATGTATGATAATGCCTTACTAAGTTCTTGTGACCCTGTTATGGATGCCTTTGATTGTAGGGCATGTTAGAAAGATGGGAGATGAGAGACGATGCCAAGGCTATGCCATAGAAGTGGCAGGTTAGGCTGATATTCCTACAGATAGGAGAAAGATTGTGGTGGAGTTAAGGTCTACGCCAATGGAAAAACTAAGAGAAGTCATGCAACTAGTTATAAGTAATGGCAACACACGAGTTTATACGAGAAGCCTTATGGAGAAGTTTAATTCTGCGCACAAGATGTAATACTTTGTATAGAGACAGAAATAAGACGAATACATTAGTTTTATTATGCAAAACTGTAAACGTGACTTTACATTGTACAAGGAGTTATACATAATAAGTAAAACAAGGCATTTCAAGGTAAAAGACTTAGAAATTTTATTAGTTGACTAGTTACATAGAAAAGTAAAGTAGAAGTCTAAGTATGTCGGTCCTTACGCGTAACACCCAATACTCAGATTCGGTTGATCGGGTCGGGTGGAGGACATTATAGTAAAAGACTAAGACTGTGTAAGTTAGAGTTACACGACCATGTATCTAGACCGTGTAACCCATTGATACCGTTACACCCCAAACCCGACCCATGCGGTATGACCGGATCTGGCATGTCACATGAAGAAAACGTGTAAAGAACTTGTGATTTTTACTAAAGTTGTCGTTATTTGTTTATAGTTAAGAAGACAAGTTTGATTATAAAAACTACTAATCTCGAGAGGTTGATTGATGAATCGAAAATTGAACTAGTGAACTTTAAAATCGTGACTTTTGAAAAAAATGTTGATAAAATCCGAAGGAAAATCCAGATTAAATTATTTATACTTATTTGTTATGAAATCCGTTTGTTGTTAATCAATTTTGGAAAACCGTTATTTATGATCTCGTAAAAATCCCATTTAAAACAATTCAAGAAAATAATAAGTACGCAAAACATAAAGCAAATTAAAACATATCCTGCAGGCCTTATTACAACTTTAAACCCAAAATAGTAAAAGTAATGAAATAAAGCAGAAAGAAGTTTACTAATGTTCAAAACATTATTTTCAAAGTATGGCCTCCATCGAGTCATCCATGGGCCCAAGTCCTTATCATGAGCATTACACGCAAGGATTAATAAAGAAAGGGGTGAGTTACAAGAACTCAATGCATAATCCCCTTACCGTCATCCACTGGGCCCGAACCCACATAGCAACATCTTGGTCCTAAGGCCATTTACATAACAATAATCAAATGAAATGAATGCAACCCAACCCATCCATCCATCACACCCCCGACCAGCCAATCACACCTGTGGGGATCAAGTCAACCCACCCCGCCGCTCACACCAAATTTGCAGTCAAGCTGCTATAATATATTATTATTGTGGCCATGCCACCGAAATCATAAGTAAGCACAATAATAAATGAATTGTGGCTATGCCACTGGGCTACACTACTCTCCATACAATTTTTCCCAACCCATGCAATATGTAAAGATGCAACATAATAAAAATTATATCCACATATATAACAACCATTAATCTAGTGAAAAATTTCGGTGAATCGGCCCATTAAAGCACTTTGGTAATTCGGCCCACTAAGGCATTCTAGCACATCGGTCCATCGAGGGCATTTTGGTAAATCGGCCCATAGGGGCATTTTCGTAAAAATGGCCCATTAAAGCTTTTTAGTAATTCGGCCCATAAGGACATTTTTGAAATTTAGTAAATTAATACCGATTTCGACAGATCTTTACAAATAATGTTGTTTAAACAAGTTATTCGATTCATGCCATATTACGGTTATTAGATTTGTAAGCAACAACGATCTATTTTTCGAACATGATGGTGAATCACAGATTTACAGGATTTCGGTGTGAGATTACACACCTGATTACGGTAAGGACTAAACCTTCTTGATCATCGACACCTATGTCACCATAACACTCGATTAACTAGCAAGAGATAGTGTCTTAATCCAAGTCTAAATCAAACGATCTAAAGAAATGCTTACCCTTAGTATCGTGAACGACTACGATTTGCCTACTCTCACCTGAAGATGGTCCACAACCTGGTGGAAAATCCCGAACTGTCGATACCGCCCTACGTTTGAACTTGGGAGCAGAGATTGCAAGTCCACTCCCTTTTTGCCCTCCTATTGATTTTCCCTTAGAACGGCTACCACTTGACTCCATTGGAAGAGTCTCGGTCAGAATAATATTACAATGAGAGAAAGTAGTTGTCTAAGGAGAGGGTTTCGGCTTACCACTACTTCCAAAAGATCAAAGAGTAGAGGGGAACGAGTTGTTTAGTCCCTTAACGATGATGAACCCGATTCTTCTGATTCGACTTATGGCTACGGATGAGTCAGCAAAGATATGAGATTCGACACCCCACTAGAATGCTACAAAAGAAGAGATGATCACGATATGATGGAGTAGGAGAGAGTGATGTTTAGGTTTAGAAATAAAGTGAACCAACCGAATGATGAGGGTCACACATTCGGCTATGGAGAAAAGAGGATGAAAGGAAGAGAATAAAGCCACTTACCCGATTCGACCAAGGAAGAAAATGCCCCACACAAAAAAGAGAGAGAAAATAAGATGCTTAAGAGATTTGGCTTTTTGGAGAGGAAAGAACAAGGGAGATTTGGTCTCCAAGTATGTCGTCTAACGAAAAGAGAAAAAGAAAGCTATGGCAAAGATGAGAAGAAGAAAAGAAAATGCTCCCTAATAGTCACGGTTTTAGGCAAGGAAAAGAGGTACCAAATGGTAAAAAGAAAAGACCTTCAAATGAAACCAAAAACTCCTCAAAAAGTCTAACAAAGATTCGGCACAACCACCCCTTACCAAAACCTATTACACCCTCCACCAAAAAAAGTCTTAGTTGACCAAAATTCCTTCCCCAAGCAACTCCTAAAATTCGGCCAACATATCCCCCTTTATCTCTTTCCTTTATTTCTTTCCTTATTTTCTCCTTGATCTCCTCCTTACTCTTCTCCTTAGTGTTCTTTCCATCATTAGAAAGTCTTCCTTACCTTCTTTAGAGTCTTGGCAGACACTTACCATCTTCCACCTGATTAGCACAAAAAAAAATATATTTCCAATAGGTGAGATTCGAACTCCACCCCTTAAGCCCCTTCATGTGACGCCTCACCACTTTGCTACTAGCTCTTCTTGTGCTAGGAAAAATACACACTTATTTCCTTAAGTCTTGACATCACTTGCCTTCTCCCCCTTAAGTGCATAAACACAAAAAATCTACCAAGGCCTAACTCAACCTCAAGCCTTCTTAGGGTCCCTAAACATACACAACTGACACCCTTAGCTAGCCTAACGCATGGTATAATGCAAAACATAAAATCCAGAATTTCAGGATGTTACAATTCTACCCCCTTAAAGAAATTTCGGCCTCAAAATTTACCTGATTAAAAGAGATAAGGGTATTGTTGCCGGATCGTGTCCTCAGGCTTCCATGTAGCTTCCTCTGACCCGTGATTATGCCATAATACTTTGACTAACGGAACCGACTTCCTTCTCAGCACCTTAATATTTCGATCTAAAATCTGCACTGGCTCTTCTTCAAAAGACAAGTTGGGTCTTATCTCAACTTCCTCCGCTAGCACTACATGAGACGAATCCGAACGATAACGCCTTAACATCGAGACATGGAATACGCTATGTATTTGACTTAACTCCGGAGGTAACTCGAGCTGATAAGCTACTGGCCCTACACGCTTTAATACTCGGTAAGGACCGATAAATCTGGGGCTCAACTTACCCTTTCGTCCAAATCTTAAGACTTTTTTCCAAGGTGAGACCTTCAAAAAGACCCGATCTCCCACTGAAAAATCTATCTCCTTCCGCTTCAGATCTGCATACGATTTCTGTCTATCCGAGGCTTCTTTTAACTGAGCCCAAATTACCTTAAATTTTTCCTTCGTCTCCGAGATTAACTCTGGACCCAATAATCGCCGCTCTCCTCGAGTCCACCAAATAGGAGTACGGCACCTACGACCATACAACGCCTCGTAGGGTGCCATCTGGATGCTGGATTGATAACTATTGTTGTATGCAAACTCTGCCAATGGTAGAAAATCTTCCCAACTACCCCTGAAGTCGATCACACAGCCCCTTAACATGTCTTCTAGAATCTGGATTACTCTCCGATCGACCATCATGCGGATGAAACACCGTGCTGAAATTTAGTTTTGTACCCAAAGCTTCATGTAAAGCCTTCCAGAACCGTGATGTAAACCTAGGATCCCTATCTGATATGATAGACATCGGTACCCTATGCAACCTCACGATCTCTGCTACATACAACTTGGCCAACTTCTGCAATGAATAATCCGTACAAGCAGGTAGGAAATGAGCAGTCTTCGTTAACCGATCCACTATCACCAATACTGAATCTTTCTTAGTAGGCGTTAAGGGTAACCCACTAACAAAATCCATCGTTATCCTTTCCCATTTCCATAGTGGGATTTTCACCAGTTGTGGCAACCCTGAAGGCAGTTGATGTTCCGCCTTCACTTACTGACATGTCAAACACTTGCTCACGAAGTCAGTAACCTCCCGCTTCAAACTCGGCCACCAATACTGCTCACGGAGGTCTCGGTACATCTTGTTTCCCCCAGGGTGCATAGCATACAGGCTACTATGCGCCTCCCGCAGAATCATATGTCTCAGTTCAGAATCCCTTGGCATACAAACTCTTCCACGGAAACACAATACTCCATCACTATTTAATCCAAAGTCCCCTATCTCACCACTTTCCACTTGCTGAAGTCGAAAACCCAACACTTCATCTGACAACTGCTTTTCCTTAATCTGACCTACCCATGCAGGCTTTACTTGAAGTTCAGCTAACAGACTACCATCTTCATAAAGGCTGAGATGAGCAAACGTCGCTGTCAAATTCGATATCACCTTACGACTCAACGCATCTGCCACTACGTTAGCTTTACCTGGGTGATACTCAATTGAGCAGTCATAATCTTTCAACAATTCTATCCACCTCCGTTGTCTTAAATCCAACTCCTTCTGGGTAAGGAGGTACTTCAGACTCTTATGGTCCGTGTAGATAATCGACTTCTCCCCGTACAGATAGTGTCTCCAAATCTTCAGAGCAAACACCACTGCAGCTAACTCCAAATCATGTGTGGGATAGTTCGCCTCATGCGGTCTTAATTGACGACATGCATAAGCCACCACTTTCCCCTCTTGCATCAACACACATCCCAAGCCGTGTGTGACGCATCACAATAAACAATAAACTCTTTTACCGCCTCAGTGAATCAATCTTGGCGCTTCGCGTAATCTTCTTCAATTTCTCAAAGCTCTCTTGCTGCTTATCTGACCACACAAATGGTACTCCCTTACGCAACAACTTAGTTAGAGGTGCAAAAATCAACGAAAACCCCTCAACAAACCGCCTGTAATACCCAGTCAAACCTAGAAAACTTTGAATTTTTGCCATTGACTTCGGTGGCTTCAAGTCTAGTACAGCCTCGATCTTCTGGGGATCAACTCTAATTCCCTCGGCAGACACAACATGCCCCAAAAAGGTCACTTCCCTCAGCCAAAATTCACACTTACTGAATTTGGCATACAGTTGCTTCTCCCTTAATATCTGCAATACAACCCGTAAATGCGAATCATGCTCTTCTTCGGTCTTTGAGAACACCAAGATGTCATCTATGAACACCACCACAAATCGGTCTAGATAGGGTTGGAAGACTCGGTTCATCATGTCTATAAATGCAGCTGGTGCATTTGTCAACCCAAACGGCATCACCAAGAACTCGTAATGCCCATAACGAGTTCGGAACGCAGTTTTATGAATATCCGCCTCCTTGACCTTTAGCTGGTGATACCCCGATCTCAAATCTATCTTCGAGAAGACTGACGCTCCTCGCAGCTGATCGAATAGGTCATCAATCCTCGGTAACGGCTACTTGTTCTTGATCGTCAACTTATTCAATTGTCTATAATCGATGCACATACGCATCGACCCATCCTTTTTCTTAACGAACAAAACTGGCACTCCCCACGGTGACACACTTGGTCGAATAAACCCACGATCCATCAGCTCCTGTGTAACACCCCAAACCCGGCCCAAACACTACGACCGAATTTGGTGTGCTACAGAGAAAACATTTCTTTGAAAACTCCTTTAAACCGGTTTAACTTTTTGATAAAAAATAGTGTCTTGTTTAAAACAGTTGAGGTGTATAAAACCCATACTTAGGTTTATTTAAAAATATTTATTAAGTCAAGTTATTATATATTTTAAATGTACCCGATGGCACAATAAAACATTTTGCGTACAACTTGAGAAAACATGTGTACTTATTTTAATTTCATTAAATAATTTAAACAAATCATTCAAACATGTAACATAGTAAAATAAATCTAGGAAGCCTTATTACAACTTGATTAAAATAAAACCAACAATCGAATAAAATAAACAAGAATTCAAAGTCCATTAAATTCAGATTCCACTGCATGGCCACCTCGAGTCCATCCGGCTCCTCATCCGCAATCTACGAGTCACCTGAAAAATGTTAAAGGCGAAGGTGAGTCACCAAGACTCAATGTGTAGCCCTTCCCCGATTTAGTGCAATAACATACACAATTTATAACAAATTAACATGCACTAAATCATGCACCCAACCTAGCCATCCAAACGCCTTTCTCTACCCGTGTGGTACCAAACCACTGGTGGTGCCAAACCACCGTGACGTATAGTCACAAAATCCGTCATATTGTGGTGCCAAACCACTTTGGTGACTCAAGTCACAAATCCAATGATGGGGCCAACCCATCGTGTGATACCAAATCACCTGGCGTCGATCCCATAATGTCAATCGTGGGGCCAACCCCATCGTGGTGCTAAGCCATGGGAAGACGCTATGAGGTGCCAAACCTCCGGAGGTGCCAAACCTCCGTGACCGTAGTCACAATGTGGTACCAAACCACTGGTGTCCGTCGACACGAATATCAGTTCCCCCTCCACTCATATATCCCACATCAGTCCATGATATATATAACAAAATTCATGCCAACATGTATTTAAATCGCATATACCAAATATGCCATGCTTTCCAAAAGCATCAAATAGTAAACTCATACGGACAGGGTCTTACCTGAATCATCGCTTATATCGTTATGGTATTAAATCCACAGCTACATAAACCAGATTTAGCATACACAAACATTTAGCATAGTTAATTAATCATAAAGTGTGTATGTACACACCTGATTCTAGTGATAACTCTAAATCCCCAAAGAGGCAATCGGCCACCCTAGCTTTTCTGTCCCTAAATGCCTTTGAATGCTAGCTACCACACACCAAATATTTTCGCTTCCCCTAAATCGGCAATCACATGTTAGTAGCCTTCGGCTTTCGGTTACTAAAAGAATAATCTATTAAAAATAGATCATTACCACCACTTACCAATCGGTTTGACAAAGAATGGAAGATCAGATTTACTGCTTTGAGATCCCGGAGTTCCTAAAATCGGTTTCAACACCGATTAGCCACCAAAGTATTTCTGGCTCTTCCCATTACATCCAAATCGACAAGAGAACAAAATAAAAGGCATTCGGCCACCACTTACCTCACCAACCGATTGGAGAAAAAGATAGAGGAGCTCCTTTGCTTGAGATTCGCCAACACCGATCAAAAGGAAGAAAAGAATTCGGCTAAAATAGAGAAAAATAATGGTTAAAAGGAGATAGAGTTTGGCAAAGAAGAGAGTAGAGGAGATTTTTGGTGTTGAAGCAAAACAAATAGGAGAGAAAGTGTTGATGAAGATTTCGGCTTGAGAGAATGAGAAGGAGAGAGTAGAAGATGAGCAGAGGAATTTCGGCTATGTGCAAGAATGAAGAAAAGAGAAACAAGATGATAGGTATGTGCCTTAAAAAGAATTCGGCACCTCCCCCCCTATGCTTGCCGTCCACTCTTCCATGAAGAGTTCAAATTTCGGCAATCACCTAAAATTCCTCTTGGCCACTAGTTTAAAATTATTCCAAATAATTTGAATACTCAAATGCCTATATTTTCTCTTTGCCACTTAATAAAAATTAATCAAAATAAAATCTAACAAAAATCCAAATAATATCTTCATTATCCTTTTTATTATCTCTTATCACCTCTTTAATTAAATAATAAAAATAAAAGAAACCATGTGCTCATCAATTTCTTCCAGCCAAATTTAAAAAAACAAATTCAGCTTGATCCTTATCCCAATTGAAGATCCCATGTGCAGGCCAATTCCTTCTCTCCCTTTTCACGCCAGCATTGAAAAATAAAAACCCCAATTGCAGCTCCCTTGGTTCGAACCTGGAACCTCACTGCCGCAGCCCTTTCTTTCAACGCCCCAGGCCACTCTTCCCAATTGACTTTCATGTCATAAAACCCCATCATTTAATTTTAAAGCCTTCCTACTTAAGCCCATCACCGCACATATAAAAAAATAAACGCGAAAACGCCGCTTGCTCCAAACCATTCGAACTGCGCCCATCTTCACCTCCAGGCCCTTAAGTGCCGCCTTGCAGCCACTTTACCAAGGCCTACTTTATGTCCAAAGACCACTGCATATTTCCTTAAAGCCGTCTTCACCCAACCTCCCTTCTTGACGCAAAATACAAAAATAAAACACTCCCATGCTGCCCTCAAGACTCGAACTCCAGACCCTTGTTGGCGCCATTCCCAGGCCTTTAGTGGCGTCCTTAAGCCACTTTACCAAGCCCCCTTTCGTGACCCAAAGCGCCCACAAATTATTCTTAAGGCCTCCTCAGCCTAATTTCCTCTTTTTACACTTAAATCCAAAATTTTTCCAAAGCTTTCACCCTCATTCTAAAGTTCTAAAAACTCTTAAAACATCTCCAAATACCCTTAAAACCCACTAGCACTTGGGTTATGCTCCAAACGCATAACCCCTAATCTAGGATGTTACAGTTCTACCCTCCTTAAAAATAATTTCGTCCTCGAAATTACTTACTAACGAATAATCGTACATCCTAACTCACCGCACTACGCTTATGCTGCGCACTCTGATCTTAACAAATCTAACACATCCCCTAGAACTCATTTCTAACGTCGCGATTTAATCTGATTAAAAAGTTTTATGCATTAGTATTTGTTCCACTGTTTAACCGCGAACAATTTTATGAAAAGAATTTCTAAAAGTGGTTCTTTCGATCGAACAAAGTTCCAGTTCAAGTTTACTATTCTAATTCAGAGAATCACATTCACATTCATCCACAACATTCACTTCACCACTTTGGGCATTTCGATCATTCCCTACCTGTGGGTAATTTCGTCATTTTTCCTATAGGGTATTTTGGTAATAAATCGAGGTCACCAAAAATAATCTTTACAAATCCAGGCATTTTGAAATCTCCAATTTTCGAGGGTATTTTTGAAAATATTTTTCAAATCAAAGGTATTGCTTAGAAATTTAAATCGGGTTTATTTTGGTAATTTTGGAAGTCAGGGGCATTTTAGTAATTTTCCCAAATCAGAGTATCTTGGTATTTTGTAAAATATGGTTTTGAATACTTTTACAAAGTAGGAAAATTTTATTAAAAATGAGGGTAATATGGTAATTTTAGAAACCAAGGGCATTTTTGTAATTTTACCACTAGGGGTATTTTAGTAATTTACAATGTAGGGGCATTTTTGTAATTTTGTAAATCGGAGATATTTTGGAAAAATTTTCACAATAATATTTTACTACAATTTAAAGGGTAATTTAGGGATTTTAAAACTAGGAATTTTATAAAACTGCATGGCTAATCCCTTTCGGGTTTTATTTAGTATGTTTAGCCTATGACCGAGTCCTTTTGGTTAGGGTGAACCGAAGCTACGCACCAGGTAGGAATCCCGCGAAGAGGAGGTGAGTCACGAGGACTGCTTAAGTACCAAGCTCTTCCGGATCCAGTCCTAGACATGCGCACAAGGGTTACCACACCCTAACTCGGGGACTTGGTCGTAGGTTTGTTTAATTAAGCATTTAAAGTCTTATGTCTTTTGTTGGAGTGGGCTAGTCCTAAAGTTCAAACACCTATCATACTATCTACGTTCCATACCTACCCTTCTACCAATAATAATTCATACGTAAGTCAGAAGTACTTACCTGGGCGGATTGGTGCCAGGAGACTCACGCCATGCTTTGTCTAAAACAAAAACCATTTTCACAAGGCCTACCAAAACATTTTGGGCCTTGGGCCCCCACAGCCGAGCTTTGAACCTGGCTCTGATACCAATTTTGTAACACCCCAAACCCGGCCCAAACACTACGACCGAATTTGGTGTGCTACAGAGAAAACATTTCTTTGAAAACTCCTTTAAACTGGTTTAACTTTTTGATAAAAAATAGTGTCTTGTTTAAAATAGGTTGAGGTGTATAAAACCCATACTTAGGTTTATTTAAAAATATTTATTAAGTCAAGTTATTATATATTTTAAATGTACCCGATGGCACAATAAAACATTTTGCGTACAACTTGAGAAAACATGTGTACTTATTTTAATTTCATTAAATAATTTAAACAAATCATTCAAACATGTAACATAGTAAAATAATTCTAGGAGGCCTTATTAGAACTTGATTAAAATAAAACCAACAATCGAATAAAATAAACAAGAATTCAAAGTCCATTAAATTCAGATTCCTTCGCATGGCCACCTCGAGTCCATCCGGCTCCTCATCCGCAATCTCACGAGTCACTGAAAAATGTTAAAGGAGAAGGTGAGTCACCAAGACTCAATGTGTAACCCTTCCCCGATTTAGTGCAACAACATACACAATTTATAACAAATTAACATGCACTAAATCATGCACCCAACCTAGCCATCCAAATGCCTTTCTCTACCCCGTGTGGTACCAAACCACTGGTGGTGCCAAACCACTGGTGACGTATAGTCACAAAATCCGTCATATTGTGGTGCCAAACCACTGGTGACTCGAAGTCACAAATCCAATGATGGGGCCAACCCATCGTGTGATACCAAATCACTGGCGTCGATCCCATAATGTCAACTGTGGGGCCAACCCACTGTGGTGCTAAGCCACTGGGACGAGACGCTATGAGGTGCCAAACCTCTGGAGGTGCCAAACCTCTGGTGACCGTAGTCACAATGTGGTACCAAACCACTGGTGTCCGTCGACACGAATATCAGTTCCCCCTCCACTCATATATCCCACATCAGTCCATGATATATATAACAGAATTCATGCCAACATGTATTTAAATCGCATATACCAAATATGCCATGCTTTCCAAAAGCATCAAATAGTAAACTCATACTTTATTGTGGTCTTACCTGAATCATCGCTTATATCGTTATGGTATTAAATCCAAAGCTACATAAACCAGATTTAGCATACACAAACATTTAGCATAGTTAATTAATCATAAAGTGTGTATGTACACATCTGATTCTAGTGATAACTCTAAATCCCCAAAGAGGCAATCGGCCACCCTAGCTTTTCTGTCCCTAAATGCCTTTGAATGCTAGCTACCACACACCAAATATTTCTGCTTCCCTAAATCAACAGTCACATGTTAGTAGCCTTCGGCTTTCGGTTACTAAAAGAATAATCTATTAAAAATAGATCCTTACCACCACTTACCAATCGGTTTGACAAAGAATGGAAGATCAGATTTACTGCTTTGAGATCCCGGAGTTCCTAAAATCGGTTTCAACACTAATTAGCCACCAAAGTATTTCGGCTCTTCCCATTACATCCAAATCGACAAGAGAACAAAATAAAAGGCATTCGGCCACCACTTACCTCACCAACCGATTGGAGAAAAAGATAGAGGGGAGCTCCTTTGCTTGAGATTCGCCAACACCGATCAAAAGGAAGAAAAGAATTCGGCTAAAATAGAGAAAAATAATGGTTAAAAGGAGATAGAGAGTTTCGGCAAAGAAGAGAGTAGAGGAGATTTTTGGTGTTGAAGCAAAACAAATAGGAGAGAAAGTGTTGATGAAGATTTCGGCTTGAGAGAATGAGAAGAAGAGAGTAGAAGATGAGCAGAGGAATTTCGGCTATGTGCAAGAATGAAGAAAAGAGAAACAAGATGATAGGTATGTGCCTTAAAAAGAATTCGGCACCTCCCCCCCTATGCTTGCCGTCCACTCTTCCATGAAGAGTTCAAATTTCGGCAATCACCTAAAATTCCTCTTGGCCACTAGTTTAAAATTATTCAAAATAATTTGAATACTCAAATGCCTATATTTTCTCTTTGCCACTTAATAAAAATTAATCAAATAAAATCTAACAAAAATCCAAATAATATCTTTATTATCCTTTTTATTATCTCTTATCACCTCTTCAATTAAATAATAAAAATAAAAGAAACCATGTGCTCATCAATTTCTTCCAGCCGAATTTAAAAAACAAATTCAGCTTGATCCTTATCCCAATTGAAGATCCCATGTGCAGGCCAATTCCTTCTCTCCCTTTTCACGCCAGCATTGAAAAATAAAAACCCCAATTGCAGCTCCCTTGGTTCGAACCTGGAACCTCACTGCCGCAGCCCTCTCTTCCAACACCCCAGGCCACTCTTCCCAATTGACTTTCATGTCATAAAACCCCATCATTTAATTTTAAAGCCTTCCTACTTAAGCCCATCACCGCACATATAAAAAAATAAAACACAAAACGCTGCTCCAGCCATTCAAACCTGCGCCCATCTTCACCTCCAGGCCCTTAAGTGCCGCCTTGCAGCCACTTTACCAAGGCCTGCTTTATGTTTAAAGACCACTACATATTTCCTTAAAGCCGTCTTCAGTCCAACCTCCCTTCTTGACGCAAAAGACAAAAATAAAACACTCCCATGCCGCCTCAAGACTCGAACCTGCACCCTTGTTGGCGCCATTCCCGAGCCTTAAGTGGCGTCCTTAAGCCACTTTACCAAGCCCCCTTTCGTGACCCAAAACGCCCACAAATTATTCTTAAGGCCTCCTCAGCCTAATTTCCTCTTTTTACACTTAAATCCAAAATTTTTCCAAAGCTTTCACCCTCATTCTAAAGTTCTAAAAACTCTTAAAACATCTCCAAATACCCTTAAAACCCACTAGCACTTGGGTTATGCTCCAAACGCATAACCCCTAATCTAGGATGTTACATCCTAGATCTGAGCTTTAAGTTCCACTAGCTCCTTCGGCGCCATTCTGTAAGGAGCAATGGACACCGGAGCCGTTCCTGGCAACAGCTCAATACCAAATTCCACTTCCCGATCCGGAGGCAATCCTAGAAGCTCATCGGGAAAGACGTCTGGAAACTCTTTCACCGTTCTAACACTCTCTACCGACAACTCTTTGGTATCCAAAGCACTAATAAAGGCTAAGAACGCTTCACACCCTTTTCGTACCAACCTTTCCACCTTTAAAGCAGATACCACGTTAGATAAATAATTTCTTCTTTCACCTATCATCATCACTTCCTTATCCTCTGAAGTTCTTAGTACCATCCACTTTACAACACAGTCCAAGTTCGTACGATGCTTAACCAGCCAGTCCATGCCCAATATAAGGTCGAACTCCCCGAACGGCAGTTCCATCAAATCCGCCAGAAAAGTTACCCCCTGAACTTCTAAGGGCACAACCGTAAACAACTTATTTACTACCACCGACTGTCTTAAAGGACTAATCACAGTTGTTTCTCTAGCAGTAATCTCAGATCTAGTATTCAAAGTTCCAGACACAGCACATGCAACATACGAATGGGTGGATCCAATGTCTATCAGAGCGGAAAAAGGTACATCAGATATGAAAAATGTACCGGTTATGACATCCGGTGCATCGCCATCCTCTCGATGTCTGACCGCATAGACCAACCCTGGCTGTCTCGCCTCTGTGTTACCCCTGTTACCGGTACCTTTACCTGGTGCACCCTGACATCGTCCTACACCATTACCACCTCGACCCGGCCTACGGCCTCTCGGCGCTCACGCCGAGCGCCTGGTCGGTTGCGCAAATTTGTTACGAACTACCTGAGTCTGAGCAGGCTCTCGAGGGCAATCCCTAAACTGATGGTCTTTGGATCCACATCTGAAACA
Organism: Gossypium sturtianum; assembly: GCA_025698515.1. Taxonomy (NCBI): domain Eukaryota; kingdom Viridiplantae; phylum Streptophyta; class Magnoliopsida; order Malvales; family Malvaceae; genus Gossypium; species Gossypium sturtianum. Next base: position 29,906,240 of record CM046943.1, on the reverse strand, counting down.
ACCTCTAGTTCTCTTCCAACATTCACCCGAGTGAAGTTTTCCACAATCCACACAAGGTCAGAATCGATTGGTAGTAGCTGGAGCACTCAGTCGAACTGGTCCCTCATTCTTGGGCCTTTTACTGAAATCCTCTAGCGGGACCTAAATACCCGAGTCTCTCTTATTCTCGCTCTATCCTTGTCTCGATTTTGCCGCTATGAGTGTTTAACTTCCTCAGCTATCTTAGCTTTTTGTATCAGTGTAGCAAAATTCCTCTCCTTCTGTGGGGCTATCAGCACCCGTAACTCATCACGCAATCCGTCCTCAAAACGCACACAGCGTTCATAATCAGTCGGAACTATACCCCGGGCATACCGACTTAGACGCAAGAACTCCGCCTCATATAGTGCCACAGATCTACTTTCTTGAACCAGATTCAGGAATTCCTTTCTTCGGGCATCCACATAGCTAGCCCCAACATATTTTCCCTGGTATGCTGTCTTAAAGAAATCCCAAGTAATACGATCAGCCTGAGTTCCTTCTCGAATAGTAAGCCACCACTGATACGCCTCGTCTCTCAGCAATGAAACAACCCTTTTTAGTTTCTGCTCAGCTGTACAATCTAGATCATCCATAATTCGTTCCACCGCCTCAAGCTAGTACTCAGCTACACTTGGGGCTACACCCGAAATACCCCTAAAAACTTTGGCCCCATTCGATCTAAGTCGCTCAGATATCGACCCACGAGCTACTGACCCAGTTCTAGCCCTAGCAACCCTTTCTAGAACACGCAACATCGCTTGGGACAGAGCGTCGTCCTCTCTCATTCGATCATGTGACCCAGCTTCAGTCACCGGTGATGTAGGTGCATCCATTTCTGGCATATGTCTAGATGTCTCAGATACAACTCTAGCACCTCGGCCTCTACCACGTCCACGTCTACCGCGTCCACGTCCTCTAGCACTCATGTTTGCTAAGTCAATTTAATCTGATTACGAGTCTTATGAATCAATATGCTATTCAAAGTTTATTAAACAATACTTTATGGAGTATAGGAAGTAAAGTTGTTTTCGCAAAACGTATCCTGAAGTCTCAATCTCTATAGTTTCAGCTCCTAAGCTAAAAGTTCTAGAGTATTTCTATTTTGTGGAGTCTTCTTACCACAGTCATACCACAATAATCATAAAATGAAAAAAAAAACTTACTGACTTGGTGCCGGATACCCGTGGTGCCATACTTTCTCTAAATCATGCATTTAATAATTAAATTTCAAACAGCTTTGGAAAACGCTTTTGAACCTAAACTACAGCTGAGTTTTGCAATCGGGCTCTGATACCATAAAATGTAACGCCCCAAACCCGGCCCATGCGGTATGACTTGATCTGGCATGTCACATGAAGAAAACATGTAAAGAACTTGTGATTTTTACTAAAGTTGTCGTTATTTGTTTATAGTTAAGAAGACAAGTTTGATTATAAAAACTACTAATCTCGATAGGTTGATTGATGAATCGAAAATTGAACTAGTGAACTTTAAAATCGTGACTTTTGAAAAAAACGTTGATAAAATCTGAAGGAAAATCCAGTTAAATTATTTATACTTATTTGTTATGAAATTCGTTTGTTGTTAATCAATTTTGGAAAACCGTTATTTATGATCTCAGAAAAATCCCGTTTAAAACAATTTAAGAAAATAATAAGTACATCAAAACATAAAGCAAATTAAAACATATCCCAGAGGCCTTATTACAACTTTAAACCCAAAATAGTAAAAGTAATGAAATAAAGCAGAAAGAAGTTTATTAATGTTCAAAACATTATTTTCAAAGTATGGCCTCCACCGAGTCATCCATGGGCCCAAGTCCTTATCACCGAGTATTACTCGCAAGGATTAAGAAAGAAAGGGGGTGAGTTACAAGAACTCAATGCATAATCCCCTTACTGTCATCTCATCGGGCCCGAACCCGCATAGCAACTTCTTGGGCCTAAGCCCATTTACATAACAAGAATCAAATGAAATGAATGCAACCCAACCCATCCATCCATCACACCCCGACCACCAATCACACCGTGGGGATCAAGTCAACCCACCCCGCCGCACACCAAATTTGCAGTCTAAGCCGCTATAATATATTATTGTTGTGGCCATGCCACCGAAATCATAAGTAAGCACAATAATAAACGAATTGTGGCTATGCCACCGGGCTACACTACTCTCCATACAATTTTTCCCAACCCATGCAATATGTAAAGATGCAACATAATAAAAATTATATCCACATATATAACAACCATTAATCTAGTGAAAAATTTGGTGAATCGCCCATTAAAGCACTTTGGTAATTCGACCCACTAAGGCATTCTAGCACATCGCCCATCGAGGGCATTTTGGTAAATCGGCCCATAGGGGCATTTTCGTAAAAACGGCCCATTAAAGCTTTTTAGTAATTCGACCCATAAGGACATTTTTGAAATTTAGCAAATTAATACCGATTTTAACAGATCTTTAGAAATAATGTTGTTTAAGCAAGTTATTCGATTCATGCCATATTACGGTTATTAGATTTGTAAGCAACAACGATCTATTTTTCGAACATGATGGTGAATCACAGATTTACAGGATTTCGGTGTGAGATTACACACTGACACGGTAAGGACTAAACCTTCTTGATCGTCGGCACCTATGTCACCATAACACTCGATTAACTAGCAAGAGATAGTGTCTTAACCCAAGTCTAAATCAAACGATCTAAAGAAATGCTTACCCTTAGTATCATGAACGACTACGATTTGCCTACTCTCAGCAGAATATGGACCACAACCTAGTGGAAAATCCCGAACTGTCGATACCGCCCCACGCTTGAACTTGGGAGTAGAGATTGCAAGTCCACTCCCTTTTGCCCTCCTATCGATTTTCCTTAGAACGGCTACCACTTGCCTCCATTGGAAGAGTCTCGGTCGTAATAATATTACAATGAGAGAAAGTAGTTGTCTAAGGAGAGGGTTTTGGCTTACCACTACTTCTAAAAGATCAAAGAGTAGAGGGGAACGAGTTGTTTAGTCCATTAACGATGATGAACCCGATTCTACCGATTCGACTTATGGCTACGGATGAGTCAGCAAAGATATGAGATTCGACACCCCACTAGAATGCTACAAAAGAAGAGATGATCACGATATGAGGGAGTAAGAGAGAGTGATGTTTCGGTTTAGAAATAAGTGAACCAACCGAATGATGAGGGTCACACATTCGGCTATGGAGAAAAGAGGATGAAAGGAAGAGAATGAAGCCACTTACCCGATTCGGCCAAGGAAGAAAATGCCCCATACGAAAAAGAGAGAGAAAATAATATGCTTAAGAGATTCGGCTTTTTGGAGAGGAAAGAACAAGGGAGATTTGGTCTCCAAGTATGTTGTCTAACGAAAAGAGAAAAAGAAAGCTATGGCAAAGATGAGAAGAAGAAACGAAAATGCTCCCTAATAGTCACGGTATTAGGCAAGGAAAAGAGGTACCAAATGGTAAAAAGAAAAGACCTTCAAATGAAACCAAAAACTCCTCAAAAAGTCTAACAAAAATTCGGCACAACCACCCCTTACCAAAACCGATTACACCCTCCACCAAAAAAATTCTTAGTTGACCAAAATTCCTTCCCCAAGCAACTCCTAAAATTCGGCCAACATATCCCCCTTTTATCTCTTTCCTTATTTTCTTTCCTTATTTTCTCCTGGATCTCCTCCTTACTCTTCTCCTTAGTGTTCTTTCCATCATTAGAAAGTCTTCCTTACCTTCTTTAGAGTCTTGGCCGACACTTACCATCTTCCACCTGATTAGCACAAAAAAATATATTTGCAATAGGTGAGATTCGAACTCCACCCCTTAAGCCCCTTCATGTGACGCCTCACCACTTTCCTACTAGCTCTTCTTGTGCTAGCAAAAATACACACTTATTTCCTTAAGTCTTGACGTCACTTGCCTTCTCCCCCTTAAGTGCATAAACACAAAAATTCTACTAAGGCCCAACTCAACCCCAAGCCTTCTTAGGGTCCCTAAACATACACAACTGACACCCTTAGCTAGCCTAACGCATGGTATAATGCAAAACAGAAAATATCGAATTTCAGGATGTTACAGATACCATGTACACAATTCACCTCCCAAAACATAATGACCACACGGAAGTGCTACATGCCCATGTGTGGCACACAGCCGTCTAACAAGCTGTGTATACTTTTAGTAGCTTTGAAAAAAGCTATCAAACCTTATATTCACTTATGTCACAAGCATGCAATATACAATTCTTTAAACCTAATCAAATGCATCAAAATCATACAAAAACTACAACTCAAAACACCATCCTATGTGCCTAACCAATATGCCATAAGGCACCATCACAAACAACATTCAATACCAAAGTGTTTCCTATTTCATACAAGCTTGAGTATAGCTAAGAAAATACCATATGAATCACCAAAAATACCATAACTTCTATCACCAACTATTAACCATATACCAAGGTATATTCACCAATATATTTTCCACCAAAAGAACCATTGTACATGACACGTTTATAACATCAAAATCAAAGATAAAACAATTATGCCATATGCTTCCACAAAAATCTCACCTAGTAGTTCATTCTATACCATATTACAGCTTACTAACTACTTATCTTATTTCATCATATACTAAGCTCAATCCCAGATTCAAGATTACCACATTAAACCATGAGCAACCATACCATTTAACCATCAAGCACACATCATTTGTGCCAACACAAAACATACATACATTTACGAATACATATGTATATATACAAATTACGCATATTACATGCCACATAACCAAAATAAAACATTTTCAAAGTCTACCAAAAGGTGGCTAGATAGTGTGATCTTCAAATTGATATCGTTGGGTTCCATAATATGATAACTACAGAAAAATAGGAAAACAAAGCAGAGTAAGATTCAATTGAGCTGTAAAACCCTATACCCGATCTAGTTGGCCGATCAAAGCTATAAAGTGTTACAATAACAAATCTTGAACATTTTTTATAATTTCTATTAAATAACAACCAAATAAATTATTTAAGATCATTTCCATGCTTTACAATCAATTTGGGACCTAAATCGAGCTTACGAAACATTTAAAATATTTTTGAATCAAAATTGGGTTAAATTGAAACTTTTACAAAAATTTAAGTAAAATGTGTAAATAGGGGTCACACGATCGTGCAGCTCTAACCATGGCCGTGTGCCTACTCCACACACCTGTGTTCTCAGACCGTGTACAATTCAGAAATAGGGTCACACGGTCGTGTCACTAGGCCGTATAACTCTATGAGACCGTGAGGACAATCTTGCACCAAAAATTAATGAATCACACAGCCATGTCATATGGCCGTGTAGGGCACACGACTGTGTGGCAATCCGTGTCGTAGGCTTGTGTACCCAAACTACCTTCAAAATCAAGTCATTTCACATCCAAATGCTTGGGTACCAAGCTAGGTAATAACCAACAAGCAAACCTATCAAAAATGTGACTAAACAAGAAAAAACATATCAATTCACAATCAACCTAAGTGTCTAACTAATATGCCCTCATTGGCACCACAAATCAAACATATATACAACAACCATGCAATCAAAACATCTACACAATTTGATTTAATTCAAACATCCTTTAAACTATAGATAGCAAATATCAAAGTTCATCCACAAACCAAACCTTTAAATGTTCAAATACCTTATTCCAAATGCAACCTAACATAACCTGTCACACCTCAAAATTGGGCCTAGAAATTTTGATGGTATTTTAGGAATTTTAGCCTATATGTACTCGAAATTTTGTAAGTTTGGTAACCGATAATGTTTTCGACAAAGGCTATTAGGATATTAAACTAATTTCTAAAAATGAGTTTTAAATGTCTTTAATTTTGAAAATAGGACTGATTTGTAAAAGAGTCAAAACTTTGAGTTTTTATGAAGTAATTTACCCATAATTTTAAAATCAACCTAAAAACCCCCATCTACAGTATGTTTCACGTTATTTCTTTCTTCTGTATTAGTTGTGTCGTCGCTTGCACTCCTCTTGTTTTTCCAATTGCTTTTGATCTCCAACTCCTAATCCCTCTTGAGTTCCATCATCCCTTGAACTATAAATCTCCATTGAAACCAAGAAAACACCCAAAAACTTTATTAATTTCATCTTCTTCTTCAAGAGTGGATTTTTTAGAATTTCGCCAAAGGTTTTTTCTTATTGCATTCAAGGAAACCAATCATCTTCTTATTAGTTTTAAATTGAATTTCTAGCTATTAAAATACATGTTTTAGATAAAAGTTAATTTTTTGGTCATTAATGGTGGATTTCGGGTTTGTGGATAAAAACTTGGTTTTAAAGCATTTTTCAACTTTTTTTTAACATAATTAGAAGGTTTCTAAAGCTACTTTGAAGTTTCGTTAAGGAATTATTGAGTTTTAATAAATTTTTGTCATAATGGCCTATACTTGTTGAAAAATGTTGATACCTTAAAATGTGTAGTTTTGTGTAGTTTAAAGGATGGGAATTGATCGTAGATGAATGTGTAGATGAACTGAAATTTGTTTTGTGCGAATTAAGTGTAGGCTGAGATATTCAAATTTAAAGTTTCCTATGTTGAAGGTTTTGGTTAAAAGAGAACGTAGCTTAGTCTATTGCTTTTGATTGTTTAAGGTGAGTTGATGACTGATTTTTGATTGTGTGTTTGTTTGGTTTGTCTTGTTGAAGTGTCAGAGTCAATAGGACCTTCAACGAGTAGAGACAAAGGCAAGGAAAAGTGTGTCTAAGCTTTCGGCTTTTCGGCAAAAGCATATTTCTGGTGAGTGTTTTAGGATCGCTACTCGTAGATAATTCATTGTGTAATTGGGAATTTAAAGGCATCCTAAACCCCTACTCTAAATTCTGAGTGTAAGTGTTCTCACACCTATGATTAAATGTGAAATATGTTTGCTTGTGAAGTTGTGAAGTCATGAACATATATGAGATGCTATGATATATGCTATACGCTTGTGATGACTATTGTCAAAGTGAATATGAGGGTATGTTATTCATGCTATGTGACAGTAAATATGTGGATATGTTTTCATGCCAGAGTTGTGCTACTAATGTGAATATGCAGTGAATATGTGCAGAAAATATGTAAGTAAATTTGTGATAATAATGTGGATATTTTTGCCTTGTGACCTTATGAGACCGTTGGATATAGTTGGCATGCCATAGGATTGTGATTACTCACCTTTGTGTTGTGATATATGTGGGGCGTTGAGGCCTAGGGACAGTTTTGGAGAGATAAGAGAATGTGAGCTAAGCTTCATCCATCAGGATATGTATGTGTGGTGTGTTGGAGTGTGTTATCTATATGCTTCACTTATGGGACATGTTTGACTCTTTGAGTCATTATGGTGTGATGGAGATCCATGTATTCGATGTATGGTGATAGAGTCCACTTCATTTATCGTAATTTCAAGAGCGAAATTATCATAAAAAGTGATTGAATGTGATTAAATGTTATTGAAATATGCTGAAATAAATGCTTAAAAATTCATGAATGAATTCAGGAAAGATGATTAATGTAGATGACCGACTGTTTAATGTCCCAGCAATAATGTGCTAGCGTACACTGTCGATGTGAGTCTATCGGATATCGATCCCACAGGGATGGTTGTCTTTTGTCTGTTAATTTCGATGCAATAACTAGATAGAAATGAGATAAATTGTGAGGATAGTTGTCGGAGCAACAACTTGAAAACAATAAAATAAAATATGATACTGATGAACTGGGACTTAAACAGGATAGGTGATTGTCGAGGCAATAAATTTCAATGTATATCTTACCAAGTGTCACTCCTCTATTTAATCTAAGATTTAAACAAGAACATTAACCCCACCTTCCGATGATGGTTATATGGCACTATTAAGAACAAGTGGACTAAATTCCTCTAATCCTCACTCAACTTCCGTGACTACAATAACACTTCCATGTTAAGAAACATTGAAACCCCAAGACTACATTAAAAGCAAGATTGAATAAGATAACATTTAACCAAGAATTCATGTGTACTTCCATACAAACAGAAAACAGAGAGTAATCACTAGCATTTACAAAGAAATAAGAAAGAATCGAGTGGAGAATACTATTCCTAGACAACTCGAATGAATCTCTCTATTCCCTCTTGTCTCGCACTTAGGTCTCCTCATCAGAAGCTAATCTGCATCAATTTTCACGTTGGCTCATCCGTGAGAGGCTTAAGCTGCCATAATTGCAAGCTTGAAGGTAGGATGAAGAGGATGATGGTCAAGAAAAGTTCTCCCCCTTTTATTTTCCTTCTCACGTCAACCTTTTATGTCCTCCTCCAACAGTACATGTGTCCTTTCCTCGGAATTATTCTGTCCTTATACGTACAGGTTGGTTATACCATACTGGATAGCTCATGCATTTTTAGTTCTTATCTGGACAGCTGTCAAGTGCAGTAACAATTCTGGACGCAATATGTAATTATCTCATGCAGCGACATTAATGCAAAAAGATAACAAAATTAAGGATAAAATAGGTTAGGATTCACTGAGTTATAAAATGCAATTTACTAAACTTAAAATGCTAAAATATATGCTAAGGATAACTAAATGGGAACAATTTAACCAATAAGTAAGGAGGAAAACCTATGTTCTTTCTAGTGCTATCACACCCCCGAACTTGAGTTTTTACTTGTCCTCAAGTAAAATAGAAAATAGCAAGGCTACAAAAATTTTACTAAGGCAAATGATCACTCTAGCAACTTGAACCCTCTAAATTCCCAATGAATGAATCTCATTCAGATGAAAGAATATTGCATCGACAATACATAAGCTTGAATAAATAAGGTTGCAACTTCATCAATGCTAGCATCATGCTTCAAACCCTAAGTTCTATCTACCAATACAACATTTATTGTACAATGCTAAGTATTTATATTATATATATATATCGGAATAAGGGATACCGTTGCATTACTGTACCCTTGTTCCTGAGAAGTAACAATAGAGTGCAACAAACCTCCAGGGAGTACGTAATTGCACCGACACACACTCGTACAGCGACAACCTTTGGCCAGATTGATTTTTCTAACGCTTGTATTGGAGTGTTCCCTCTTTAACATTCTATACTACACCCACTTTGGAGTGTCTCTAATTTATAACTATATATATAAGCAGCTATAAAAAGTAGATTCATTCAAGATTTAAGGAATGATAGCAGTCATCCATTACTAATGCAACCTAATCCATTCATCAAAGAATTGAAGCTACAACCTTCTGTCAAATTTATCCAACTCATTCATTGATAATTCACATGATTCAAGAATTAAGCATCGAATGTAACAAAAATTTTTGAACAATTTTCATTAACTATAATTAAACCTTGCATGCTTCATTACAGGAAAAAAATTGAAATGTGGTTGCATTTCCAATGAACTTAAAGTTCCCCCATGTGCATTCCCTAAACCCAAGCCCCATGTGCATTCCCCCAAACTTAAAGTTCGCATTGTCCCCAATGAACTAACATGAAAAAGTAATGACAATGTGTAATTATCAAAATAAAACTTACAGCTACATGCAATGCATGAATACTACAGCAAAAGCTTAAAATAAACTAACTCGGTTATCCTCAGCCATCGATGTGGCTGTATGATGTTTTTTCCTCCTCCTTATTTCATTTTTTATCCTTGGAGCACTTTCTCTTCTTTTCTTTGGGCTTCGTACGGTCCTCGGATTGCTTTTCAATTTTTGACTCTGCCCCGACATCATCGGTTGCTTCCTATGTAGGAGAGGCCACCTAGAGTGGTCCAGTGTAGACCACTATTGCCAATGAATTGTATTGCTCCTCACTGGTTACCTCAACAACTTCCTCCGGTCTCGCTCCATCTCACTCCAAATTATCAATACTTGCAACCAAAGACTTGGGTACAGTGACAATGTTCACAATAGAATCTTCCTCTTATTTTTATTTTTCATATTCAGCAACTTCTTCTTCTTCAGCAACAACTTCCTTCTCAACAACAGTGTCCTCTTGATCAACAAAAATACCATCGTCGAACAAGCTATCAATCTTTTGCATGCATTCTTCAATGTCCCCGGATTCCTCTTCTTTGTCATTATCAGATACCTACACAATAGGAGAGGATGCCACCTATCTATCTCAGTCTTCTAAGTCGTCATCCGTGGATGAGAGCTCATAATTTTGAATGATTGGTGGAAACAATGGGAATTTCGGTAGTGGGGATAGGCTCAATTGGCTTAATGTGGCTACAATAGAACTGTTCCAGGCTTTGGTATAAGCATAAAACAAATTCTGGGATTTCTCCATATCCTCTATTGTAGCGACAAGCCTGATCTGTCTATTGTTGATGGAATTGACCATTTTTTGACATCTTTCATTTTGTGCCATAATGATGTCTCTACATTCAGGTTTGTTCCTTTGCTGTCGGCCTTGGTTTTGCCCTTCCTTGTCTTGCTTTTTTTTGCCTCCTTCAGTATTGGCGTATCTTTGTCGCGATTCATTCTTTCTATAGAGGCTTCATTGATTGGACTCTTATTTTCCAGGACTTCCTCACCATCGTGGGGGGACTCCAGTGACACTCCTAAACAGCTCAGCTCCATTGGACCGGAGTGGTTCAGTTGACGACCCGCGGCCCCTAGATCCAGAATGGGGTCCATCGACCTTCTCCAATACCTCAACATGGCTTGGGACAGTGCGTCAACCCTAGCTGAGCGACTTTGAGACCAAGTCTCAGTAGCAAGCGAAACCGGTGTCTAACTCATATCTAAATTTGTTATACCCCCTACGGCCTCTACCACGGCCACGAATACCATGCCCGCGAGTTCCACTAGCGCTCATCGTAAATTTTCAAATTTTATCTACATTATAAAATTTTATGTATCAATTCCAGTATTTATTAACAGATATTTTATGCATAAATTATCAAAAGTTTAGAAATGTTTTCAGAGGTTTCAGTCTCTAACTGATTCAGTATAGTTTCAGAAAGTACTATCTACAGTGTTTTCAGAATATACTATCTAAGTTTAGAAATACTTACAGGACCAGTGCCGGAGACTTGGTGTACCACATACTTTCTCAAATTAGCAAAATTATTTTGAAAATCAGTTCTTTTTGAAACAAAATTTAGGAACCCAAAATTTCACATCTCGAGTTTATCAACCTGGCTCTGATACCACTAAATGTAACACACCAAACCCAACCTAGACGTTATGGACGGATCCAGAGATGTCACAAGTTAGGGTTTTGATGTAACACCCCTAACCCGTGTCCGACGTCGGACTAGGGTTAAGAGCATTACTGGACAGATAGGAAAACTTTAACAGACAATTCATCAAGAACTCATCAATTACATTCATATTGTCCCTTACGTAAGTCATCGAGACTTAAAGCATGCTTATAAATAGGGTCGGGACTAAACCGGAACACATACAAAATTTCACAGAAATTTAAAACTTTTTTAAGTTTCAGGGGTTACACGCCCATGTAGGCAAGCCGTGTGCCTCCCACGGCTGCTAGACACCCCCGTGTGTCCTGCCCATGGTCGAAACTGACCTCACCTCCACGGCCACCAAGCACGCCCGTGTGCCTTGGCCGTGGTCGAATCGAATCTCACATCCACGGCCACCAAGCACGCCCATGTGCCTTGGCCGTGGTTGAATCTGTCTTTACACCCACGGTCACCTGTCACCCCGTGTGCTAAGGCCGTGTACTATTAGGCCATATACTGACTTTCTCACACGGCTACTAGACACGCCCGTGTGTCTTGGCCGTGTACTATTAGGCTAGCTACTGACTTATCCCCACGGTCACTAGGCACGCCCGTGTGCCACAACCGTGTGACATTATAGGCCATTTGCAAGGCCAAAATGCCACCCACATAGGTCATATCTACAAGCAATGTTTACCAACTCATTTCATGCATATTTATCAACCAATAACACACCAAAACAATCATCCTATCAATACATTCAATACCCATTCCATTCATGCCAACTTTCAAGACAAAATATATATATAACTAAAGCATTTCTCAATCATTTTCCTACCAAAAAACTTGACCATATCATGAGCAGCAAACCATACCAAAACAACTACACATACCACATTCATCAAGGCAAAATATGAACCAATAATTAATCACATCTCATGACCAAGTCTATACATCAACTTATACCAAAATACTAGCCTATACATGCCATATCTAACTTTATACATTTCCAAAGTGTACCAAAATGAGTTTAGTAGTGTGATGACGATCCTTGACGGTCCCGAGCCTTCAGTAGCTTTGACGACCTATAAAACAGAGAAAAGACACATAGAGTAAGCTTTCCAAAAGCTTAGTAAGTCAATATACAAACAAACTTAGCATGGATTGCACACAACCAATTTAACAAGATGACAAATATGGTTCTCATCACAAAAATCACCTCTTTCTTTCTCAAGCTCATATGCTTATCCATAACTTACCGTATATGCATATAGTTCATCTAGTCCAGACTTTACATATCGTATCATCAATTCCATACACATAACATCATAATATGCTCACATAGATACTTACCTTATATACACAATTAGTATATAAGCAACGCACCTAAAACGGATATTCATTCATTTAATTTATCAAAGCTCGGATTTGCAATTCGTATCACAGACTTGCCCATTGAACCGTAAGGAAACTAGTAGGATACTCAGAAAGTTCAAAATAGTCGTACAATGCCAACATCCAAGATGAGGTCTTATATGTACTCTAATATCGATGCCACTGTCCCAGACAGGGTCTTACACGAATCAACACGATGCTGATGTCCTAGACATGGTCTTACTCGAATCCATACGATGCCGATGTCCCAGACATGGTCTTACATGCAAGGATCATAACGATGCCAACGTCCCAGATGTGGTCTTACACGTAAAGCTCATATCGATGCCAACGTCCTAGACGTGGTCTTACACGAGTCTCAAATCAACGCCAATGTCCCAGACGTGGTCTTACATGATGAAAATAGAACAGAAGCTATGTCATGACATAGCTAATCCTATCTATTCCTAGGTTCGTACGGGACTTCTCGGACTTAGTCACTATATCAAACTTATCGCGGAATTCATATGCATAATTCTCTCATAAGCATCCATTATCAACATTAGTCATATAAACAATTATAATTTCATACAAGTACGTTTATTTGCATAATGACTTACCTCAGAGTCGATCTATCAGAATGAAAACGGCTACTCGTTTACTATCGCTTTCCCGCGATCTAAATCCGTTTTCCTCGGTTCTTGATCTAAACATATTCAAAATTAACCCTTTTATTCAATAATTCATTCAATTCAATCCAAGGACACACATTTAGGGCTATTTGCAAATTAGCCCTCACATTTGCATAATTTATCAATTTAGTCCATTTTTCTCAAAACATCAAATTCACAAAATTATTACACATCTAAGCTTAGCCGAATATATATACATTTCATACAAGCCCATATTTTCCATGAAATTTGCAATTTAGTCCTCAAAAATAATATTTTCTCCATTTAGCCCTAATTAGCTAAATTCATCAAAAATTCTAGAACAATGTTTGTTCATCTAGCTTAAATCTTTCATTTAACACCATAAATCATCACAAAGCTCAACATATCAACAATGGCACATTACACAAACATCATCAATTCACAAAATTAATACATGGGTTTTGTAGCTCTCAAAGCAACGATTACAAAACGTAGAAATTATCAAAAATGGATCAAAAACTAACCTTCGATTTAAACCCTCAAATGGCCGAACCTTAACAAGCTTAAGTTCTTTTTTTTTTGTGTTTTTCGGCAACAAGATGAGAAAATGAGGCCACTAGCTCATGTTTCTTTTATTATAATAACATAACTTATAAAATAGTATAATATAAATTTAACTTATAAAATAACAAATAAAAGCATAATGTGTATATATATGTTGCCGTCCACTAACCATAGAAATGGCTAATTTGCCATATAAATCCCCCATACTTATAAAGACATAACAAATAAGCATATTTTCATTAAACATGCAAATTTGCATTTCAATGCAATTCAATCCTTTTCATCAAATTAAACACACAAACGGACAAATCAACTTACGAAAATTTACCACATGCTTAATCACATATCAACGGCATAGATTATAATATTAAAATATTATTCAGACTCAGATTTGTGGTCCCGAAACCACTGTTTCGACTAGGGTATAAATCGGACTATTACAATTCTCCCCCTTAGGAATTTTTGTCCCCGAAAATCTTACCGTTAAACATATTCGGATATTGCTGTCTCATTGAATTTTCCAGTTCCCATGTTGCCTCTTCAATTTCGTGTCGATTCCATAATACTTTCACTAACGAAATTTTCTTGTTTTTCAACTCTTTTACTTCACGAGCTAAGATACGGATCGGTTCCTCTTCATATGTCATATCAGATCAGATTTCAATTTCAGATGGAGCAATCACATGTGACGAATCTGATCGATATCTACGGAGCATCGAGACATGAAATACATTATGGATCTTTTCAAGCTCGGGTGGCAACAAAAATCGATATGTGACAGGTCCAACTCGCTCAATGATCTCATACAGTCCGATGAATCTCGGACTCAACTTGCCTTTACGTCCGAAACGGAGTACTTTCTTCCACGGTGACACTTTCAGAAACACTTTTTCACCGATCTCAAATTCTATATCTTTTCGTTTCAAGTCCGTATATGACTTCTGACGATCAGATGCTATTTTCAAACAATCTCGGAATCAGTTTTACTTTCTGTTCTGAGTCTTTTATCAAATCAACCCCATGTAGCTTATTTTCACTGAGCTCGGTCCAAAATAGAGGCGTACGACATTTACGTCCGTACAAAACTTCGTAAGGTGCCATTTTGATGGTTGACTGAAAACTATTATTGTATGCAAATTCAATCAATGGCAAATACTGTTCCCACGAACCATTAAACTCAAGTATACAGCATCTTAACATATCTTCAAGAATCTGAATAATCAGCTCAAATTGACCATCTGTTTGCGGATGAAAAGCTGTACTGAAATGCAGTTTCGTGCCTAAAGCTTCTTGCAATATCTTCTAGAACCTCGATGTAAACCTCAGATCCCTATCTGACATAATGGATAGTGGTACCCCGTGCAATCTAATAATCTCAGAAATATATAGCTCGGCTAATCTATCAAGTGATTAGTCAGATCTTATCGGAACAAAATGGGCAGATTTTGTCAGTCGGTCAACAACGACCCATACCGCATCTTTCTTTCTCGGAGTCAGAGGCAATCCAGAAACAAAGTCCATCATTACTCTATCCCATTTCCACTTAGGAATCAAAATCGGTTGCAAAGAACCTGCATGTAACTTGATGTTCATTTCTTTAACTTGTTGATGATTAAACATTTCAAACAAAGTCGTAAATGTCTCGTTTCATACTGCATCACCAATAGTGTTGCTTCAGATCATGGTACATCTTAGTACTTCCCGGATGAACAGATAGACAACTGTTATGAGCTTCACTCAAAATCAACTGAATCAATTCCGGATTTCTTGGAACATAGATACGATCTCGAAATCTCAAACAATCATCAACAACTTGAAATTCAGATTCAGAATTCGAACCACACTGAGCTCGTTTTGCTAATGACTCATTATCAGATTTTTGAGCATCACAAATCTGCTGTATAAACAACGGTTTCGCTTTTAATTCAGCCATCACAGAACTATCATCAGATAAATCTAACTGAGCATTCAAAGCACGTAATGCAAACAATGATTTTCTACTCAATGCATCAACAACAACGTTTGCTTTACCCGGATGATAATCTATCAAAAGTTCATAATCTTTTAACAGCTCTAGCCATCTTCTCTATCGCAGATTCAAATCTTTCTGAGTCATCAGATATTTCAGACTTTTATGATCTGAAAATACGTGACATTTCTCACCATAAAAACAGTGGCGCCAAATTTTAAGTGCAAACACAATTGCGGCTAACTCAAGGTCGTGTGTCGGATAGTTCTTCTCATGAGGCTTTAGTTGTCTTGAGGCATAAGCTACAACTTTGCCTTCCTGCATCAGAACACATCCCAGACCATTTAACGAAGCATCACTGTAAATTAAAAATTCCTTGCCCGATTCTGGTTGTACTAACACTGGAGCTTCTGTTAACAAGATTTTCAACTGATCAAAACTTTTCTGACATTTATCCGACCATTCAAATCTAACATCCTTCTAAAGCAATTTAATCAACGGAGTAGCTATCTTCGAAAAGTCTTTTACAAATCGGCGATAATAACCAGCAAGTCCCAGAAAGCTTCGGACTTTAGATACGTTCTTCGGAGGTTTCCAATCCAGAATAGCAGAAATCTTGCTCGGATCAACACGTATACCGGATGCTGATACAATGTGCCCCAGAAAACTAACTTCATGTAACCAGAACTCACATTTGCTGAATTTTGCATACAATTTCTTTTCTCGCAGAGTTTGCAATACAATCCTCAAATGTTCAGCATGTTTAGTTTCATCATGCGAATAAATCAATATATCATCTATGAATACCACAACAAATCGGTCTAGGTACGGTCGGAAAATTCTGTTCATCAGATCCATAAAAATAGTAGGTGCATTTGTTAGTCCAAATGGCATAACTAAAAACTCATAATGCCCGTACCTCATTCTGAAGGCAGTTTTTGGTATATCAGAATCTTTCACTCTCAACTGATAGTATCCCGATCTCAGATCAATATTAGAAAATACAGTAGCTCCTTTTAACTGATCGAATAAGTCATCAATCCTGGGAAACAGATATTTATTCTTTATCATCACTTTATTCAACTGACGGTAATTGATACACATCCTCATCGTGCTATCTTTCTTTTTCACAAACAGAACAGGAGCACCCCAAGGTGAGAAACTCGGTCTAGCAAACCCTCTATCAGTTAATTCTTGCAACTGCGACTTTAACTCTTTCAATTCTGTTGGTGCCATTCTATACGGAGCTATCGAAATAGGTGTAGTACTAGGTAACAACTCAATACCAAACTCAACTTCACAAATCGAAGGCAAACCCAGTAACTCTTCAGGGAATACATCAGAAAACTCACAGACAATAGGCACTGACTCGAATTTCCTTTCAGATGCTTTCGAATCAATTACATAAGCAAAATATGCTTCATATCCCTTTTTCACATACTTTTGAGCTTTTAACACCGATATAACAGCAGGCAAACCATTCAGATCATTAGATTCAATCCGTACAATTTTATCATTCGGACATCTCAAGTCAATAGTCTTTCTTTTACAATCCACAATATCATCATGTGAAAATAACTAGTCCATACCCAGAATGATATCAAACTCATCAAATGGCAAAAGCATCAAATCAGCAGGGAAACAAATATCTCGAAACATTAATGGACAGTTCTTGCATACTTTGTCAACCAGGACACTTTTACCTAAGGGGTTCGATACTTTTATAATAAACTCAGTAGACTCTACAGGCAAAGTCTTACTGAATACTAAATTCATGCATATATATGAATGCGTAGAACCAGGGTCTATCAATGCAATCATAGAAGTATCATAGAGTTTAAAAGTACCCGTTATAACATCAAGTGATGAAGCTTCCTCACAAGCTCGGATAGCATACGCTTTGGTAGGCGCTTTAGCTTCAGATCTCGTAACAGTCTCTCTCGTAGTTCTCTGACTACCACTGACATTTCTTACATTCTTTGAAGGTCTACCTCTCATAGGTGCATTATCAGATCTCAGATTCTGAACAGTCTCAGGCTCGACAAACTCAGGGCAATCACGGATAAAATGATCAAATGATCCACATCTGAAGCAAGCTCTGTCATTCGGCCTTGTTTTAGTTCCAGAAATTCCTTTCGTTTCTGATCTACGAATCTCTCACTGATATATTTCTTCCAAAACTCGCTCTGAAAGAAGTCCCTTGTCACTCTTTCTTTCGGAATAACAGATGTCAGAGTTTTCCACCACTGGTACGCTGCATCTCGAAGTAAAGATACAACACACTTTATGCATTCTTTCAGAGTCAAAGACATCTCATCGAATACCCGGATCGTGTTTTCTAACCAAAACTCTGCCTTCTCAGCATTATCATCAATAGTAGCTTAGAACTCTTTAGCCCCATACTTGCGGATCTTGTCAATCGGAGGCTTATTCAACAGATTTATACCCATCACTGGAGGCACAACTGAGGTCTGAGGGGGATTAACCGGGGGCGGGGGTTGTGAAATAGTCGGGTTATTCCTTACGAATTGAGTGAACCATTCACTCATCATCTGGAAGAAAGCTTCTTTAGCTTCTTCCCCTTGACCGCTAGTAGCCGATCTCAGATCAGAGGGCGCTATCCTTTGCGGGGGAGCAGGCGCATTGCTTTCTACGTCGTCAGCTACGCCTCTTTCGAGATCCATTACTATACAGAAATCACATTTATACGTCAGGATTCATCACACTATCACAATTCAGACATATGGCATGTATAGCTAGACTCTGACACGCTACGTTAGTCCAAGAATCGGCTAAACCGTAGCTCTGATACTAACCAAATGTAACACCTCTAACCCGTGTTCGACGCCAGACTAGGGTTAAGAGCGTTACCGGACAGATCGGAAAACTTTAACAGACAATTCATCAAGAACTCATCAATTACATTCATATTGTCTCTTAAGTAAGTCATCGAGAATTAAAGCATGCTTATAAATAGGGTCGGGACTAAACCGGAACACATACAAAATTTCACAGAAATTTAAAACTTTTCTAAGTTTCAGGGGTTACACGCCTGTGTAGGCAAGCAGTGTGCCTCCCATGGCTGCTAGACACCCCCGTGTGTCCTGCCCATGGTCAAAATTGACCTCACCTCAACGGACACCAAGCACGCCCGTGTGCCTTGGCCATGGTCGAATCTGACCTCACATCCACGGCCACCAAGCACGCCCATGTGCCTTGGCCGTGGTTGAATCTGTCTTTACACCCACGGTCACCCGTCACCCCGTGTGCTAAGGCCGTGTACTCTTAGGCCATATACTGACTTTCTCACAGGGCTACTAGACACGCCCATGTGTCTTGGCCGTGTACTATTAGGCTAGCTACTGACTTAGCCCCACGGTCACTAGGCACGCCCATGTGCCACAACCGTGTGACATTATAGGCCATTTCCAAGGCCAAAATGCCACCCACATAGGTCATATCTACAAGAAATGTTTACCAACTCATTTCATGCATATTTATCAACCAATAACACACCAAAACAATCATCCTATCAATACATTCAATACCCATTTCATTCATGCCAAATTTCAAGACAAAATATATATATAACTATAGCATTTCTCAATCATTTTCCTACCAAAAAACTTGACCATATCATGAGCAGCAAACCATACCAAAACAACTACACATACCACATTCATCAAGGTAAAATATGAACCAATAATTAATCACATCTCATGACCAAGTCTATACATCAACTTATACCAAAATACTAGCCTATACATGCCATATCTAACTTTATACATTTCCAAAGTGAACCAAAATGAGTTTAGTAGTGTGATGACGATCCTTGACGGTCCCGAGCCTTCAGTAGCTTTGACGACCTATAAAACAGAGAAAAGACACACAGTGTAAGCTTTCCAAAAGCTTAGTAAGTCAATATAAAAACAAACTTAGCATGGATTGCACATAACCAATTTAATAAGATGACAAATATGGTTCTCATGAAAAAAATCACCTCTTTCTTTCTCAAGCTCATATGCTTATCCATAACTTACCGTATATGCATATAGTTCATCTAGTCCAGACTTTACATATCGTATCGTTAATTCCATATACATAACATCATAATATGCTCACATAGATACTTACCTTATATACATAATTAGTATATAAGCAATGTACCTGAAACGGATATTCATTCACTTAATTTATCAAAGCTCGGATTTGCAATTCGTATCACAGACTTGCCCGTTGAACCGTAAGGAATCTAGTAGGATACTCAGAAAGTTCAGAATAGTCGTACAATGCCAACGTCCCAGACGAGGTCTTATATGTACTCTAATATCGATGCCATTATCCCAGACAGGGTCTTCCACGAATCAATATGATGCCGATGTCCCAGACATGGTCTTACACGAATCAATACGATACCGATGTCCCAGACATGGTCTTACACGCAAGGATCATAATGATGCCAACGTTCCAGACGTGGTCTTACACGTAAAGCTCGTATTGATGCCAACGTCCCAGACGTGGTCTTACATGATGAAAACAGAACAGATGCCTATGTCATGACATAGCTAATCCTATCTATTCCTAGGTTCGTACGGGACTTCTCGGACTTAGTCACTATATCAAACTTATCTCGGAATTCATATGCATAATTCTCTCATAAGCATCCATTATCAACATTAGTCATATAAATAATTATAATTTCATACAAGTACGTTTATTTGCATAATGACTTACCTCGGAGTCGATCTATCGGAATGAAAACGACTACTCGTTTACTATTGCTTTCCCGCGATCTAAATCCGTTTTCCTCGATTCTTGATCTAAACATATTCAAAATCAACCCTTTTATTCAATAATTCATTCAATTCAATCCAAGGACACACATTTAGGGCTATTTGCAAATTAGCCCTCACATTTGCATAATTTATCAATTTAGTCCATTTTTCTCAAAACATCAAATTCACAAAATTATTACACATCTAAGCTTAGCTGAATATATATACATCTCATACAAGCCCATATTTTCCATGAAATTTGCTATTTAGTCCTCAAAAATAATTTTTTCTCCATTTAGCCCTAATTAGCTAAATTCATCAAAAATTCAAGAACAAAGTTTGTTCATCTAGCTTAAATCTTTCATTTAACACCATAAATCATCACAAATCTCAACATATCAACAATGGCACATTACACAAACATCATCAATTCACAAAATTAATACATGGGTTTTGTAGCTCTCAAAGCAACGATTACAAAAACGTAGAAATTATCAAAAACAGATCAAAAACTAACCTTGAATTTAAACCCTCAAATGGTCAAACCTTAACAAGCTTAAGTTCTTTCTTTTTTTTTGTGTTTTTCGGCAAGAAGATGACAAAATGAGGCCACTAACTCATGTTTCTTTTATTATAATAACATAACTTATAAAATAGTATAATATAAATTTAACTTATAAAATAACAAATAAAAGCATAATGTATACATATATGTTGCCGTCCACTAACCATAGAAATGGCTAATTTTCCATATAAATCCTCTATACTTATAAAGACATAACAAATAAGCATATTTTCATTAAACATGCAAATTTGCATTTCAATACAATTCAATCCTTTTCATCAAATTAAACACACAAACGGACAAATCAACTTACGGAAATTTACCACATGCTTAATCACATATCAAGGGCACATAATATAATATTAAAATATTATTCAGACTCGGATTTGTGGTCCTGAAACCACTGTTCCGACTAGGGTATAGAGCAGACTGTTACATTTGAAAACAGAGTCGTTTTGTCAAACCATTCAAGTTTCAAAACTCATATTCGTTTACATCTATAATTGAAAGCATTCGCTTAACTAATTTATTTGCCAAAACATAAGTTACAGTGGAAGTCATAAAACGTTTAATTAGGAAATCTTGTTTGTGTTATCAGAAAACCATTGTTTTGATAAAATCATGTTTTATGCTATTCGTCTTAAATAAAATATTTAAATAAAAAACTCAAATCCAAAATAAAACCAAAAGTCTGAAGAGTCCAATTTTTACAAAACTCCAAAAATAATCCTTAATTTAAACTAAAACCATAATCACAAAGTCAGTTTATAGATGAGTGATCATCACGAGACTCCGCTGCTTTGATTCACCTAAGTCTGTGGATTACCTGAATTGAATAGACAAACAGTAGTGAGTTTACGTAAACTTCGTATGCAACCCACAGAAATAGATATGCAAAACAAACAGAAATCCCCAAAAAAGTCGGATTCAGATTTGGACTCATGTCCATTTCAGAAATAAATAATAGTTATAGATATGCAGATCAGATTTACATAATCCTACCCCCATCCTCTACACACTAACTCCGGCCATCCCATCACACTATGTGGGGTTAAAAACACCCACCCATCCCTACACACCATATTGTGCCATTATGACACACATCAGATAAAGTGCAGCCATGCTGTCAGAATATAGGCGAAGGTCGCCTTACAGAACACTTCCTTCATATATACAATCCCACCCCAAAAATAGATACAGAATACATATATAACATGCTTATCATGCTTGTGTACAGATATCAGATATACATATATCAGAATAGTCAGACATGCATAATAGTGTCCTATTCAAAAGATACTATCAGAATATCATATCACATAATCTAGGGTTTGGTTAGCCCTTACTGACCCTACGGTAGGCCCACAGTCGATCAGAACGACCCGTGCGACCCTAGTGAAAATTTCAGAATTATGGGCCCACATGCCCGTGTGGGCCTACACGGGCACACTCACACTACCACACGGCCACCCAGACGACCAGCCACACGCCCATGTGCCGTCAATAGAATGGTTTTTCGACTTTTAACGAAGTTTATTTTTCTACGTTTCGGGTACACACCTGGTACGATTCTAGTGCGAAAACACTCTCGAGACACACAGTACCTAAAATCGACAAACCAAACTCACAAAATCAGTCTTAATCCATAATTAAACCGAACCAAAGAAATTGTCAATGAAGAATAATCAAGCGTTTGACACATACCCAACCTCCTGAGAGATTTCTACTACGATTCCGCAAGTGCAGAACCCTGTCCTACTCGATTTACTGCCCCCAAAACAGAAAATAAGGTTCTAACCGGCAATTTGGGAAACGAAAACTTCAAAAAACACTAGAATCCCACTTACCCAACAACTAAGGGAAAACAAAGAAGCAAAATACCGAGAATTAATGACAAGTTGAAATAGAACAGAAGGAAGAATCAAAAGAAAAAAAACGACAGAGCAAAGAAAAGGAAAAAAAAATTTTGACGTCATTTTTTTTCTGTAAAGAGAGAATTTTTTAAAAAAGAATAAAAATAAAAGATATTCCAAATCCCCTATTTTCTTCAACCACAACTACCCACTCACACAGACTCCCAATCCCATCCAAACTCTCTCAGTCAATCGAGGCAAAAATTAACATCCACGCTTGCGCAAGGATTCAAAGACAGGACCTCCAACACACTAACTCCCTTACCACACGAACCAGCAGGCTCATTCTGGTATAAATTAACAGACAATTTTATGTAAGCCCACTCCCCAAGGGTAAGGCTTGGACCAAAAATAACAAAAAATGCAAAAAAGTGGGAATTGAACCGAAGACCTCACACACACACCCAAAACACTTAACCACTGAAGCAAATACACAATTGTGTCAAAATTTTACAGATACAGAATTAATTTAAGCGGGGCGTTATAGAAGTATATTTCATTCTTAACTGCCAACTTCCAATCGAGACAGATGATCTGCAACTTGATTCTCTGAACCCATACGGCCTTTTATCTCAATGTTAAATTCTTGCAATAGTAATATTCAGTGTATCAGTCTTGGTTTGGAATCCTTTTTCACAAAGAGATATCTCAACGCCGAGTGACTAGTGAATACAGTAACTGTAGTAGCCCGATTTTGGGGCTAGTCAGAATAGTGGTTTCGGAACCACTAATCTGAACCTGGAGAAATTATTTGTAATATTATTTTATGTGTTATAGCATAATTATATGAGTACATGAAAATTTTGGTGAATAAATTTTAGTGATTTCTTTCATAATTTTGAAAAAGGACTAAATCGCATAAAGTGTGAAAGTTTTGTTCTACAAGCAAAAGGTATTAAATAGATATGGAGCACTAAAGTAGAGGTCCTTATTGAGCAAAAAGACAAATAAAAATGTGGTGTCTGGACATGGAATTTTTAATTGTGAAATTGGTCAAGGTTAGGTGATTTGGTGACTTAATAGATAAAATAAAATAAAATAAAAAGAATAGGGCTATCATCTTTTCTTTCTCCACCAATTTTTGTCCAAGAAAACAGCAATGGAAGCTTGAAAATTTTCAGCAACTTACAACCCTTTCAAATAAGTCATTTTGATGACCATTTTTTTTTTTGATTTTTGTATTTTTGTGACCCTAGTAGCTTAAGCTAACAAATGAAGGGACTATTTTGAAAAATGGTTGAGAGTCTAGGGTTTTACCATGTGAGTATTCATGTTTTTTTCCAAAATTTTAAGGAAGAAAATGAATCTTGGTTGTTAAATAAACAACTTTTGTGAAAGGGGTTTTCATGAAAACACCTAAAAGGACCATTTTGTGAAGTTTATAAAGTAGGTAGTAAATGTGTGAAATAATTGAAAATTGTGAGTTCCTATAAGAGTAATAAAGGTTTGGCTAGGCTTGATAAAGGATGAAATTTGATTAAAATCATTTTACGAGCCTAGGGGCAAAATTGTAATTATGTGAAAGTCTAAGGGCAAAACGGTAATTTTGCCAATGTAGGAATTTTTGGATTGCTTTGATTAATGTAGTGATTAAACAAGTGAATTTGTCATTATAGATCAAGAAAAACGGAGTTCAGACCTAGACCAGGGGAAAACCAAGCTATTGGACTAAATCGAACTAGTTGCCCATATTTTGTATACCAAGGTAAGTTGTACGTAAACAATACAACTTTATTGTTATTATGTATTGAACAATTAGTATGGCATAAAGTGTATGATTATTTTTGTGAATTTGTATGATGAGAATTGATGTTGTAAAAACTCTCGGTTGAACCTTAGGAATAGATTGGATATCCATTCCATGACACTTGGGTGTTATGTGTGCTAGTGTACGACCATGTCTAGGACATGGCATTGGCCACATAATGAGAGCCAGTGTAAGACCATGTCTGGGACATGGCATCGGCGTTGATATGTGTGCTAGCGTAAGATCATGTTTGGGACATGGCATCGGCCATAGTATGAGAGCCAGTGTAAGACCATATCTGTGACATGGCATCGGCATTGAGACGAGAGCTAGTGGAAGACCATGTCTGGGACATGGCATCGGCCTCGACCGATGAGCCAGTGTAAGACCATGTCTGGGACATGGCATCGACATTTTACCCTCTTGTGTGAGGCTTATAGGATATCCTTTAGTGTTCCAAATGGTCCCACGGGTTATTTAAAGCTTATAATAAAGATATGAAAGGATATGATCAAGTTGTGAGTGGTACAGGTTCTTACTCGAAACTCATGAGATATGAGCTTAGTTATGATGCCTTAATGGCATGGATGAAATTGAGTAAGTTCTATCTACGAGAATGATTTCGGGACGATTTTGTAATCTTTGGATTATATTTGTGATGTCTAAATATGTAGTAAATCTACATTGCTAAATCAAGAATGATTTGATGGTTTATATTATACTATGTGTTTAAAGATGCATGGTTGATGTTGTTACTTATTTACATACAACTTACTAAGCTTTATGCTTACTCCCTCTCTTTTCCATTTTCTTATAGTGCCGCCAAGCTAGCTTGGGGATCAACAGACGTCAGAGGCATCGATCACACTATCAATCTGAACATTTGGTATACTTAGTTTTATCATTTTGAGTATGACATGTATAGGGACTTGGTCTTTTTTCAAGTGTCATATTGTTTTGGCCAAATGTGTTGGCTTGACTTGAAGATTGATTCATTTTGTATAAGGCCATAGATGATAGCTAATACTTGTTATTGATATATGCAAATGATGATGTTTTTCATGAATGTGCAATTTGCATGGTGAAATACATGTGTATGTCTTGGTTGTGGCTGATTTAGTCAGATGTTTATCTTTGGATTGGTGTTACTTGATGTGGCTTATGTTGGTGCAAGTAAAGGTGGCAAAAGGGCTTGGTAAATAGCCTTGTTTTTGTCCACACGGGTAGACACACAGGCGTGTAGTAACCACACGGACTGAGACACGGCCGTGTGTCTCAACCATATGGATGACACGGCCATAATACATGGGCATGTGCCCAGGCCGTGTGAAGTCTGCACCTTAAATACGAAATTAAATTTGCCATACAGGGCACACGCCCATATGGAAAGGTGAAACGCTCGTGTGATCTCATAACATGGTCATGTTGAAGGACAGTGTAACTCGCACGGCCTAAGCATATAGGGACATGCCCGTGTCCCTTGCCCGTGTGGATTTATTTCTCAATTCGAACCTATAGGGGTTTTCACACGGCCTGGGACACGCCCGTGCCATGGCCTGTGTCCCTCACACGGCCATGACACGTCCGTGTCTCAGCCCGTGTGTTAAAACCTTGACATTCTATTTCTGACGTCAGCAACATTTTAGGGTCACACTGCCAAGGCACACGCCCGTGTTTTAGTGACATTTTCCAAAGTTTTCTAAAGAACTCGGTTTGGTCCCGAACCGTTTCTAAAGTGTGTTTTGGGCCTCGTAGGCTCATATTAGAGATTTTAAGACAAAGTTTGAAAAGTTTTAAATTTGAACAAACTTTTATGACCTGAAATGTATGTTAGTATGTGTTTAAGTTAGGTAACGCCTCGTACCCTATCCGGCATCAACATGGGTAAGGGGTGTTATATTTAGTGGTATCAGAGCTATGGTTTAGTCGATTCTCAGACTAACCTAGCGTGTGTATGAGTCTAGATATACATGCCATATATGAATTATGATAGTGTAACGACTCTTGACAATTTAAAATGTGTTTTTATATAGTGGCAGATGATGTCGAAAGTAATGCGTCGGCTCCTGCAGAAGGGACCGCGCAAGTCGAAAGTGGGCCTATGACACTGAGTCAGTGTGGAGGGGCTAGAGAAGCCTTCCTCCATATGATGAACGTTTGGTATTAAGAGTTTGTTCGTGCGAACCCGAATGCTCCACCTCCTCCACCCCCTCCAATCCCTCAGCCTACCCCTACAGCTCCCCAAGCAGTGGAAATGATTAGAAGGGAAAAACCTCCGATAGACAGAATTCGAAAGCAAGGGATAGAGGAATTTCGAGCGAATATAAATGATGACCTAGAAAGAGAAGAATTTTGGCTAGAAAATACCATTAGGGTATTCGATAAATTATCTTGCACGCCTGAAAAGTGCATAAAGTGTGTTGTGTCACTCCTACGAGACTCGGCTTACCAATGGTGGAACACCCTTGTGTCAGTTGTATCGAGGGAGAGGATAACTTGGAAATTCTTCCAGGAAGAGTTTCGTAAAAAAGTATATTAGCCAGAGGTTAATAGACCAGAAAAGGAAAGAATTTCTTGAACTGAAGCAAGGCCGAAAGACGGTAATACAGTATGAGTGTGAGTTCGTGAGGCTCAGCAAATACGCTTGAGAGTGCGTATCCACCGAAGCCATCATGTGAAAGGGGTTTGAGGGTGGATTAAATGAAGACATCCGACTATTAGTTGGCATCCTATTATTAAATGAGTTTGTGGTGCTTGTTGAGAGAGTGTGCAAGGCCGAAGAATTGGCCAAAGAGAAAAGAAAGCTGAAATCGAGTCTCGTGACTCAAAAAAAAGACAGTTTGGGAAATCATTTCAGTCCTCCTCCAAGAAATTGAAAAAGTTCGCTACTTGATCAAATGCTTCAGCGGGATTCTTGAGTAAAAATAAGAATAAGTAGTACAAGATGTCTAAAGCTCAAACCACTTCTATTGCGAGTGTTGGTAGTGCTCGACCAAATAAACTGGAGTGTTCGCAGTGTGGTAGATGACATTTCGGTGAGTGTCGAGGAAATGATAGAGGTTGTTTCAAGTGCGGTTCACTAGACCACTTCATTTGAAACTGTCTTGAGATGGATGAGAAAGACAAAAGGCAAGATGTGCGAGCGAGTAATGCTCATTCTAGAGGTAGACCACGGAAGAACCTGGGAAGTGGGGCTAGCAGCAGAGGTGCGCCTAGACATTCCACCGTGAGGTCCGAGGGCCAAGCGCCTGTAAGGACTTATGACATTCGCGCTCGCGAAGAGGCATCGTCATCGGATGTGATTACGGGTACTTTTTCTCTTCACGATATTTCTATTGTTGCTTTGATTGATCCGGGGTCTACCCATTCATATTCTTGTGTGAAATTGGTGTCTAGCATGAATATGCCTGTTGAATCTACAGGATTTGTGATAAAAGTGTCAAACCCGTTAGGCAAGCATGTGATAGTTAACAAAGTGTGTAGAAACTGTCCTTTGATGATTAGAGGTCATTATTTTCCGGCTAACCTCATGCTACTACCGTTTGATGAATTTGACCTAATTCTTGGCATGGATTGGTTGACTATTCATAACGTGTTAGTAAACTGTGTTAGTAAGTTTATTGAACTAAAATATGAAAATAGGGATATTCTTTGGGTTGAATCAGGTGAATCGGATAGCTTGCCTGTACTGATTTTCTCTATGACTACTGAGAAATACATGAGAAAAGGGTATGAGTCATATCTAGCATATGTGTTGAATACCCAAGAGTCAGAAGTAAAGATTGAGTCAGTTCCTGTGGTATGTGAGTCCCTGGATGTGTTTCCGAAAGAGTTGCCCGGATTGCCTCCAACTAGGGAAGTCAAGTTTGGTATTAAGTTGGTCCCTGGTACAGAACCTATTTCGGTTGCCCCTTATAGGATAGCACCGTTGGAGTTAAAAGAGTTGAAGGTTCAGCTACAAGAGTTAACGGATAAGGGTTTTGCGAGACCAAGCTATTCTCTGTGGGGTGCTCCGGTACTCTTTGTGAAAAAGAAAGACAGGTCGATGAGGTTATGTATAGACTACAGACAACTCAACAAGGTTACAGTTAAGAACAAGTATACTTTTCCAAGGATCGACAATTTGTTTGACCAATTGAAGGGAGCCACAGTGTTTTCTAAGATAGACCTGAGGTCCGGTTATTACCAGTTGAGAGTTAAGGAACAAGATGTACCAAAAACTGCATTTTGGACGAAGTATGGCCATTATGAGTTTCTCGTCATGCCCTTTTGCTTAACGAATGCTCCTGCATTATTTATCGATTTAATGAATCGTATTTTCCGACCATACTTGGATAAGTTCATTGTTGTTTTTATCGATGATATATTAATTTATTCTCGTGATGAGAGTGACCACGCGGAGCATTTGAGAACTGTTTTGTAGACTTTAAGAGATAAGCAGTTGTATGCCAAGTTTAGTAAAAGTGAGTTTTGGCTCCTAAAGGTCCAATTCTTAGGACACATCGTGTCGGGTGATGGAATTAGGGTTGACCCGAGTAAGATCTCGGCTATTGTTGAGTGGAAACCGCCGAGGAATGTATCAGAGATTAGAAGCTTTCTAGGCTTAGCGGGTTACTACAGACAATTCGTTAAAGGATTTTCCATGATTGCTACTCCGATGACGAGGTTGCAATAGGAATATGTCAAGTTTGAATGGACGGAAAAATGCCAACAGAGTTTCGAGAAACTAAAGGCATTGTTGACTAAAGCTCCAATTTTAGTGCAACCGGAATCAGGAAAAGAATTTGTAGTGTATAGCGACGCATCCTTGAATGGATTGGGATGTGTGCTCATGCAAGAAGGCAAGGTAATAGCATATGCCTCGAGACAACCAAGTCGCATGAGAAAAACTATCGACTCACGACTTAGAGTTAGCCGCCATAGTGTTCGTGACTTGAAGATTTGGAGACACCATTTGTATGGCGAGAGATGCCGAGTATTCACCTACCATAAAAGTCTAAAGTATTTGATGACCCAAACGGAACTGAACCTTGGCCAACAGAGATGGCTAGAGCTCATAAAATATTACAAACTGGTGGTTGACTATCACCCGGGGAAGGCGAACGTGGTCGCTGATGCTTTGAGTAGGAAGTTATTGTTTGCCTTGAGGGCTATGAACACTCAGTTGTTAGTAACTGACGATGGTTCGATTTTAGCTGAGTTGAGAGCAAAACCAATGTTTTTACAAGAGATCTGCGAAGATCAGAAAGATGATAAAGAATTGCAAGCTAAGATAACTCAGTGCGAGACATGTATAGAATCAGACTTTCGGATTGGTTCAGATGGCTGTTTAATGTTTCAAGACAGAATTTGTGTACCCAAAGACGATGAGCTTATTCGAAAAATTTTGCATGAGGGACATAGCAGTTGTATGTCTATCCATCCGGGTAGTGTGAAAATTTATAATGACTTGAAGAAAATGTATTGGTGGTCGAGAATGAAGAGAGACATTTTAGAGTTTGTCTCTAAGTGCCTAATTTGTCAGCAAATGAAAGCCGAATACCAAGTACCTCCGGGTTTACTCCAGCCTGTGATGGTTCCCAAGTGGAAATGGGACCGTATTACCATGGATTTTGTGTCTGGATTGCCGTTGACGCCAAGGAAGAAAGATGCTGTATGGGTCGTGGTTGATAGGCTAACAAAGTCGGCTGATTTCATACCAATGCGTACCGATTATCCACTTGAGAAATTGGTCGATTTGTATGTTTCTGAAATTGTGAGACTTCATGGGGTACCTTTATCGATCATTTCAGATAGAGATCCGAGGTTCACATCACGGTTTTTGAAAAAGTTGCAAGAAGCGTTAGGAGCAAAACTGAATTTTTGTACTGCTTTTCACCCGCAAACCGATGGTCAGTCGGAAAGAGTAATTCAAGTTCTTGAAGATATGTTGCGGTGTTGTGTTCTTGAGTTTCAAGGCTGTTGGGAAAGGTATTTACCATTGGTAGAGTGTGCCTACAACAATAGTTATTAGTCGAGTTTGAAAATGGTGCCTTATGAGGCTTTGTATGGGCGTAAGTGCCGAATGCCCTTGTATTGGATCGAACTCAGAGAAAATTAGATTCACGGAGTTGACTTAATCAAAGAGACCGAAGAGAGAGTAAAGGTAATTCGTGACTGTTTGAATGCCGC
The DNA here is from genome assembly GCA_025698515.1 of Gossypium sturtianum. Classification (NCBI taxonomy): domain Eukaryota; kingdom Viridiplantae; phylum Streptophyta; class Magnoliopsida; order Malvales; family Malvaceae; genus Gossypium; species Gossypium sturtianum. Next base: position 29,875,254 of record CM046943.1, on the reverse strand, counting down.
TTTGGATAGACAAAAATCCTACGCGAATCTAAAATGAAAAGAAATTGAGTTTCAAGTCGGTGATAAGGTGTTTTTGAAAGTATCTCCATGGAAGAAAGTCCCCAGATTCGGTAGGAAAGGCAAATTAAGTCCACAGTTTATTGGACCTTATGAGGTGACTGAGAGAATTGGACCGGTAGCATACCAATTAGCTTTACCGTCCGAGTTAGAGAAGATCCATGATGTTTTCCATGTGTCTATGTTGTGCCGTTATCGTTCTGACCCTTCACACGTTATTTCACCAGCAGAGGTTGAAATTCGACCGGATATGACCTATGGTGAAGAGCCAGTTAAGATTTTAGATCGAGAGGTCAAGCAATTGAGAAATAAAAGTATAGCACTAGTGAAAGTACTATGGCATAGACATAGGGTTGAAGAGGCCACATGGGAGCCCGAGGAGACTATGAGAGATCAATACCCAAACCTTTTCACTGGTAAGATTTTCGGGGACGAAAATCCCTAACGGGGAGAATTGTAACAGCCCGATTTTGGGGCTAGTTGGAATAGTGGTTTCAGAACCACTAATCCGAAGCTGGAGAAATTATTTTTATTATTATTTTATGTGTTATAGCATAATTATATGAGTACATGAAAATTTTGGTGAATTAATTTTAGTGATTTTTGCTTAATTTCAAAAAAGGACTAAATCGCATAAAGTGCGAAAGTTTTGTTCTACAAGCTAAAGGTGTTAAATAGCTATGGGACCCTAAAGTAGAGGTTCTTATTGAGTAAAAAGAAAAATAAAAATGTGGTGGCTGGACATGGAATTTTTAATTGTGAAATTGGTCAAGGTTAGGTGGTTCGGTGACTTAATAGATAAAATAAAATAAAACAAACAGAATAGGGCTGTCATCTTTTCTTTCTCCACCGATTTTTCTCCAAGAAAATAGCCATGGAAGCTTGAAAATTTTCAGCAACTTACAACCCTTGCAAGTAAGTCATTTTGATGATCATTTTTGTTGATTTTTGTATTTTTTTGACCCATGTAGCTTAAGCTAACTAATGGAGGGACTATTTTGCAAAATGGTTGAGAGTCTAGGGTTTTGCCATGTGAGTATTCATGTTTTTTGCTGAAATTTTATGGAATAAAATGAATCTTGGTTGTTAAATAAATAACTATTGTGAAAGGGGTTTTCATGAAAACACCTAAAAGGACCATTTTGTGAAGTTTATAAAATAGGTTGTAAATGTGTGAAATAATTGGAAATTGTAAGTTGCTATAAGAGTAATAAAGATTCGGCTAGGCTTGATAAAGGATGAAATTTGATTAAAATCGTTTTACGAGCCTAGGGGCAAAATCATAATTATGTGAAAGTTAAAGGGCAAAATGGTAATTTTGCCAAAATAGGAATTTTGGATTGTTTTGATTAATGTAGTAATTAAATAAGTGAATTTGTCATTATAGATCAAGAAAAACGGAGTTCGGACCTAGACCAGGGAAAAACCAAGCTATTGGACTAAATCGAACCAGTTGCATATATTTTGTATAACGAGGTAAGTTGTACGTAAATAATACAACTTTATTGTTATTATGTATTGAACAATTAGTATGGCATAAAGTGTATGATTATTGTTGTGAAATTTTATGATGAGAATTGATGTAGTGAAAACTCCCGGTTGAACCTTAGGAATAGATTGGATATCCATGCCATGACATTTGGGTGATATGTGTGCTAGTGTAAGACCATGTCTGGGACATGGCATCGGCCACATTATGAGAGCCACTGTAAGACCATGTCTGGGACATGGCATCGGCGTTGATATGTGTGCTACTGTAAGACCATGTTTGAGACATGGCATCGGCCACATTATGAGAGATAGTGTAAGACCATGTCTGGGACATGGCATCAGCAATGAGATGAGAGCTAGTGTAAGACAATGTGTGGGACATTGCATTAGCCTCGACCGGTGAGACAGTGTAAGACCATGTCTGGGACATGGCATCGGCATTTTACCCTCTTGTGTAAGGCTTATAGGATATCCTTTAGTATTCCAAATGGTCGCAGGGGTTATTTAAAGCTTATGATAAAGATATGAAAGGATATGATCATGTTGTGAGAGGTACAGGTTCTTACTCAAAACTCATGAGATATGAGCTTAGTTATGATGCCTTAATGGTGAGGATGAAATTGAGTAAGTTCTATCTACGAGAATGATGTCGGGACAATTTTGTAATCTTTGGCTTATATTTGTGATGTGTAAATATGTAGGAAATCTACCATTGCTAAATCAAGAATGATGTGCTGGTTTATATTATACTATGTGTTTAAAGATGGATGGTTGATGTTGTTACTTATTTATGTACAACTTACTAAGCTTTATGCTTACTCCCTCTCTTTTCCATTTTCTTATAGTGCCGCCAAGCTAGCTTGGGGATCAACAGACGTCGGAGGCATCGATCACACTATCAATCTGAACATTTGGTATAGTTAGATTTATCATTTTCAGTATGGCATGTATAGGGACTTGATCTTTTGTCAAGTGTCATATTTTTTTGGCCAAATCTGTTGGCTTGACTTGAATATTGATTCATTTTGTATAAGGCCATGGATGATGGCTAATACTTGTTATTGATATATGCAAATGATGATGTTTTTCATGAATGTACAATTTGCATGGTGAAATATATGTGTATGTCTTGGTTGTGGCTGATTTGGTCAGATGTTTATGTGTGTATTGGTGTTACTTAATGTGGCTTATGTTGGTGCAACTAAGGTTGGCAAAAGGGCTTGGTAAATAGCCTTGTTTTTGTCCACACGGTCTGTCCCATGGGCGTGTAGTCTGGTCGTGTGTCCCCTGCACCTTAATTTGGTAAAACATAATGCCCAGAAGTAACCACACAGACTGAGGCACGGCCGTGTGTTTCAACCGTGTGGATGACATGGCCAAAATACATGGGCATGTGCCCAGGCCGTGTGATGTCTGCACCTTAAATACGAAATTAAATTTGCCACACGACCTAGCACACGGGCTTGTGCCTTGGCTGTGTGACCCTAAAATGTTGTTGACGTCAGAAATAGAATGTCAAGGTTTTAACACACGGGCTGAGACACGAACGTGTCAGGGCCGTGTGAGGGACACGGGCCATGGGCACGGGCGTGTGCCAGGCCGTGTGAAAACCCCTGTAGGTTCGAATTGAGAAATAAATCCACACGGACAAGGGACACGGGCATGTCCCTATATGCTTAGGCCGTGCGAGTTACACTATCCTTCAACATGACCTTGTTATGAGATCACACGGGCGTGTCGCCCTTCCACACAGGCGTGTGCCCTTATTTTTAGTGACATTTTCCAAAGTTTTCTAAAGAACTAGGTTTGGTCCCAAACCGTTTCTAAAGTGTGTTTTGGGCCTCATAGGCTCGTATTAGAGATTTTAAGAAAAAGTTTGAAAAGTTTTAAATTTGAACAAACTTTTATTATGTTAGTATGTGTTTAAGTTAGGTAACGCCTCGTACCCTGTTCCAGCGTCAACACGGGTAAGGGGTGTTACAGTAACCTTTGCGCCGACAAGATAGGAACGAAACTTGTCGAAAGCAAAGACTACAATCAACAATTCTTTCTCTGTGGTGGTATAATTGAATTGAGCCTCTGTAAGAGTTTTGCTAGTATAATAGATGGCATGAAATATTTTTCCCTTTCATTGTTCTAGAATCGTACCCACAACACAGTCACTTGCATCGCAAATAACTTCAAAAGGTTCAGACCGATCTGGTGCAACGACAATGGGTGCATTCACTAGCTGCTTTTTTAACTGAATAAAGGCATCCAGACATGCATCATCAAAGAAGAATTTTCGATTCTGTTCCTGCAATGATCATAAGGGCTTTGCAATTTTTGAAAATTCTCTAATAAACCTTTGGTAAAACCCCGCTAGTCCAAGAAAACTGTGAATACCTTTCACGTTTGTTGGTAGAGGTAATTTCTCAATGATTTCCACATTAGCTTTGTCTACTTGGGTGCCTTGACTAGAGATGCGATGGCCTAACGCAATGCCTTCAGTTGCCATGAAATGACATTTTTCCCAATTCAAGACAAGATGTGTGTCCTCACACCGCTTCAATACTTTATCCAAATTGTTAGCGCAATGATCAAAATCATTCTCATAGACTGAGATATCATCCATAAAAACCTTTAAAGAGTCTTCGATCATATCTGAGAATATTGCCATCATGCACCTTTGAAATATAGCTGGTGCATTGCAAAGACTGAAAGGCATATGGTGAAAAGTGAAAGTACCAAAGGGGCAGGTGAAGGTTTCTAGCAAGTCGATCCAACATTTGGTCAATGAAAGGAAGTTGGAAGTGATCCTTCTTTGTGGCCACATTCAATTTGCAATAATCCATACAAACTTGCCATCCTGTGGGAATACGTGTAGGAATTAATTTGTCCTTATCGTTGCCAACCACAGTGATGCCACTCTTTTTAGGTACGCATTACATTAGACTTACCCAATTGCTATGAGAAATTGGGTAAATAATTCCAAAATCAAGCCATTTTATGATTTTCTTCTTGACAACTTCCTTCATTTTCTTGTTTAATCTTCTTTGTTGTTCATTCGATTGCTTGCTTTCATATTCCAACTTGATCTTGTGCATGCAAAAAGAATGACTAATACCTCAAATATTGGCAATACTCCAAGCAATATCTCATTTATGTTGCTTGAGAATATGGACCAATTTCTCTTCTTGAGTTACACCCAGTGTTGCAGAGACAATAACTGGAAGATTATTGTGATCACCAAGAAAGACATATTTAAGATGAGGAGGTAGTGGTTTCAATTCCAGAGTAGGAGCTTCTTCAATAGAATGGTTTGAAAATTGGGGTTGTTTTGGTGGGTACGTCTAAGGATTCAATCTGCCATCCATGCTTAAGTTCAAGATTATTAGCTTCAACCATGCTATCACAATCATCTAAGGACTCGGCATCAGATGTCACTGCAAACTCTTTAGAAGGTACTGTGCTTTGGTCATTGAATTCTTCCTTAATTAGATTATCTAGCACATCGACAGTATGGCATTCTTCTTTGTCCTTACATTAAATAGATTCAAAAACACTGAAATTGACTTGCTCGTCATTAAGTCGCATGGTTAGTTCACCTTTGCAAACATCAATAAGAGTTCGGCCAATGGCTAAAAATGGTCTTCCCAAGATTATGGGAACCTCCTTGTTTGCCTTGTAGTCAAGTATGATAAAATCAGCCGGAAAAATGAATTTATCCAGACAAACTAAGACATCTTCGGTTTTCCCTTCAGGTTGAGCCAAGGATCGATTGACTAGTTGTAATGTCACTACAGTAGATTTCATGTAACCAATTCCCAACTTTCTGAAAGCAGATAGTGGCATTAGGTTAATGCTAGCTCCCAAGTCACATAAAGCCTTACCCAAATAATGATTGCCAATTGAACATGGGATGGTAAAGCTCCTAGGATCTTTCAATTTCGGGGGTAACTTGTTTGTCAAAATAGCACTGCAGCCTTCTCTGAGTGCAATAGCTTCAATATCAGTGAGCTTGTTCTTCTTCGTCAAGAGGTCTTTCATAAAATTCCTATAACTCAAAATTCGTATCAAAGCGCCTACTAAAGGAATGTTGATTTGTAGTTGCTTCAGTGTGTCCAGCAACTGCTGATACTGCTTGTCATGCTCATTCTTCCTACATCTTTGTGGGAAAGGTAAAGGTAGAGATACTTCTGCTTGCGCCGACACCTATGATTGCGTCGACAGTTTCGAAGGTCAGACATTAGGCATATGAGTGACAATTTGTGGAACTTCTTTGTCTGATGCATCGACAATGTAACATCCTAAATTTAGGCCTAGTAGGATTTGGCCCAATGGGCCTTGAGCGTAGTAGCGTTTAAAATTTTTGAGATCAAGAGGTCGGCATTAAGGTAGGTTAGATCTATTAGGTGAATGATTTTAGAAGGTTAGGGGGCTTCTATGAAGTCCCGGGATTAAACTTGGGCTTAGGAGAAATTTTGGTTTTAGGTGAAAAAAACCCTGGGAGTTAGTAGGTAGGCTTTAAGAATAAAATGTGGAGGAAAATGTCACAAAAAGGAGTGTGGTGTAGTGGCAAAGTGACGCCACTTAGGGAGCAAGGGGGTGACGCCACAAGGAAGGAAGGAGGTCCAAGGTTCAAGGCGTGGAACTTGCATTTCTTTTAGAATATTTTATTAAATGGATTTTGACCTTGGCCATAGACTTATATTAAGTTGCACATGTTTTAAGACAACAAGGAGCTAGTTGGTAAAGTGGCTAGCGGCGTGGATTATGCTACAGGGGAGCCTGGGTTCGAATCTCATGACAAGCAAGGGAGTATTTATTTTGTGGATTGGATGGCCAGAGTTTGAGTTGGATTTAAACTCTGCTAGCGGAGGGATCCCACATCGGAAAGATACAAAGAAGGAAGGTGAGAAGCTGGCTATATATAGAGCTATCTATGATGGGAGGAAGGATACCTTGGTGGGCGTTTGGGCACAGGAGTGGTCGGAGCGCAGGTTAGCACCAGATTCCTATCAGGTGTGTATTCCTTCTACTCTTGCTGTAGAGCAGCAGATGCAGAAGTGCGAGTTACACGGTAATGGTAGCCACACGAGCGTGCGAGCACACGTGTGGGGCTTCGACGCGATAGTCGAGGCAATCTTAGTATTCTTGTGGGTTGAGGGTGCTTGGGCCACGATGGGCCGAAGTGGGCCCAATGGGCCAAGGGCCCATATGAGTAGATTGTATGATTGTGTAGTATGTATTAAACTAGACTAGGTGAATCGCATATACGTGGCTAGATTTGTGCCAGATGGGCCTCACGAGCGTGTGGGCCCGAGTGGGCCGAAATCAGGTTTTAGGCCCAATAGTCTGATAAAGACTGGGAATGGTAGTCGAGTCTCTCGGGGTGACTTTGGGCCTTCGGAGAGGCCATTGTAGATGCGAAATTACCGAAATACCCTCGGCAGGGTAAATTACCAAAGTAACCCTGGAAGGTAAATTACGGAAATATCCTTGGTAGGTAAAATTACAATTATACCCTTAGAGGTTGAGTAGCTTGATTATGTTGCAACTTGATATTTGATTATGATGGTAATTCATTTCATACGTTATATTTGATATATGTTTTGCATACATGACATACTGCATACACGAATTGTTATGACATATTGCATGGGCATATGCTATTAATGGAAGGGGAAGTGTATCCGTGACTATGTCACAATATCTAGTGGCTCTGCCACACACATTCAGTGGCCATGCCACATAATCGTGACTCTGTCACAACTATGACGATGAGCGACTAAGCGCATCATGAGCGCCATCGATGGTGTGTAGCGGTGGTCGATTGTAAAAATCCCCATTGGTGTGTTTGGCAGGAATGGGTGGTCTGTAGCGGATGGATAACTAGGTTGGGTTGGGATTTGCATCATATTGCACTTATATCTTATTATCTGCTATACTCTGCTAAAAGGGCTAAGGCCCAGTCTGTTTCTGTGCGGGCTTCGCCTAAAATGATTTGTAAGGGCTAAGGCCCAGTTTGCATCTGAATAGGCTCGGGCCCAGTTAATGTCCAATTAGGGGATTACACACTGAGTTCTCGTAACTCACCCCCTCTGCTTAAATCTTGCAGGTAAACCCCAGCATTGAGGATTTGGAGCCGAGGCGGACTCTGTGGTGGCCACACATCGTAACTTTAGTAAATTTCGTTTTACTTTATTTTAAGATTATTTAATTTGGCTTATGTTTTGTAATAAGGCCTTTTGGACTTAATTTTTCTTTTAAGCTTTCATTTCGATTATTCTCAAACTATAAACGATTAAACTCTGGGTTCTCTTAAAAAGAATTAACAACATTTTTACACACAACATAGCTCGAAGACTTCAAAAAGAATCCGAAGTTTGTAACGAACACTTAGTTTTCAAACAACTTATCCATGTGACATGCCAGATCCGGTCGTAACGTATAGGCCGGGTTTGGGGTGCTACATTTTATGGTATCAGAGTCAGGTTGCAAAACTCGGCTTATGGAATGGGTTCGAAAACGTTTTCTAAAAATGGGTTTGAAAAATGGTTTAAAAATATATGTCTTTTTGGAAGTATGGCACACCGAGTCTCCGGCACCAAATCTGTAAGTTTCCTGACCTTATACTCTATTATATGCTGAAATGTCGGTATTGCTGGTATTTATTCTGTGTGTTTGGTTTGGATGTGATATAGAATATAGAAACTGTGTGCATATGTGGTAAGATCTATTTGCTTCTGCGTTAGATATTTGGTTGTGTGAAGAGCTTCCAAGATTAAGATAGAAAACAAATTAGTGTTAGTAATATCAGAGTGCGCAGCATGAGCATAGTGTTGTAGGTTAGGATGTATGGCTGTTGGTTAGTTGGAAATTTTGAGGACAAAATTTCTTTAAGGAGGGTAGATTTGTAACATCCTAAATTTTGGCCTAGTAGGATTGGGCCCAATGGGCCTTGAGCGTAGTAGCGTTTAAAATTTTTGAGATCAAGAGATCGGCATTAAGGTAGGTTAGACCTATTAGGTGAGTGATTTTAGAAGGTTAGGGGGCTTCTATGAAGTCCCGGGATCAAAGTTGGGATTAGAAGAAATTATGGTTTTAGGTGAAAAAACCCTGGGAGTTAGTAGGTAGGCTTTAAGAATAAAATGTGGAGGAAAATGTCACAAAAAGGAGTGTGGTGTGGTGGCAAAGTGACGCCACTTAGGGAGCAAGGGGGTGACGCCACAAGGAAGGAAGGAGGTCCAAGGTTCAAGGCGTGGAACTTGCATTTCTTTTAGATTATTTTATTAAATGGATTTTGACCTTGGCCATAGTCTTATATTAAGTTGTGCATGTTTTAAGACAACAAGGAGCTAGTTGGTAAGTGGCTAGAGGCGTGGATTATGCTACAGGGGAGCCTGGGTTCAAATCTCATGACAAGCAAGGGAGTATTTATTTTGTGGATTGGACGGCCAGAGTTTGAGTTGGATTTAAACTCTGCTAGCGGAGGGATCCCACATCGGAAAGATACAAAGAAGGAAGGTGAGAAGCTGGCTATATATAGAGCTATCTATGATGGGAAGAAGGATACCTTGGTGGGCGTTTGGGCACAGGAGTGGTCGGGGCGCGGGTTAGCACCAGATTCCTATCAGGTTTGTATTCTCTCTACTCTAGCTGTAGAGCGGCAGATGCCAAAGTGCCGGTTACACGGTAATGGTAGCCACACGAGCGTGTGAGCGCACGTGTGGGGGCTTCGGCACGATAGTCGAGGCCATCTTAGTATTCTTGTGGGTTAAGGCTGCTTGGGCCACGATGGGCTGAAGTGGGCCCAATGGGCCAAGGGCCCAAATGAGTAGATTGTATGATTGTGTAGTATGTATTAAACTAGACTAGGTGAATCGCATATACGTGGCTAGATTTGTGCCAGATGGGCCTCACGAGCGTGTGGGCCGAAATCGGGTTTTAGGCCCAATAGTCCGATAAAGACCGGGAATGGTAGTCGAGTCGCTCTGGACGACTTTGGGCCTTCGGAGAGGCCATTGCATGTGCGAAATTACCAAAATACCCTCGGTAGGGTAAATTACCAAAGTAACCCTGGAAGGTAAATTACGAAAATATCCTTGTTAGGTAAAATTACGGTTATACCCTTAGAGGTTGAGTAGCTTGATTATGTTGCAACTTGATATTTGATTATGATGGTAATTCATTTCATACGTTATATTTGATATATGTTTTGCATACATGACATACTGCATACACGAACTGTTATGACATATTGCATGGGCATATGCTATTAATGGAAGGAGAAGTGTATTTGGTGGCTATGTCACAATATCTGGCGGCTCTGCCACACTCTGTTCTGGTGGCCATGCCACATAATCTGGTGACTCTGTCACAACTATGACGATGAGCAGCTAACTGCAGCATGACTGCCATCGATGGTGTGTAGCGGTGAGGGTCGATTGTAGAAATCCCCATTGGTGTGTTTGGCAGGAATGGGTGGTGTATATCGGATGAATAACTAGGTTGGGTTGGGATTTGCATCATATTGCACTTATATCTGAATATCTGCTATACTCTACTAAAAGGGCTAAGGCCCAATCTGTTTCTGTGCGGGCTTCGCCTAAAATGATTTGTAAGGGCTAAGGCCTAGCTTGCATCTGAATGGGCTCGGGCCCAGTTAATGTACGATTAGGGGATTACACACTGAGTTCTCGTAACTCACCCCTCTACTTAAATCTTGTAGGTAAACCCCAGCATTGAGGATTTGGAGTCAAGGCAGACTCTGTGGTGGCCACACATCGTAACTTTAGTAAATTCCATTTTACTTTATTTTAATATTATTTAATTTGGGTTGTGTTTTGTAATAAGACCTTTTGGACTTAATTTTTATTTTAAGCTTTCATTTCAATTATTCTCAAACTATAAACGATTAAACTCTGGGTTCTCTTAAAAAGAATTAACAACGTTTTTACACACAACATAGCTCAAAGACTTCAAAAAGAATACGAAGTTTGTAACGAACACTTAGTTTTCAAACAACTTATCCATGTGACATGCCAGATCCGGTCGTAACGTATAGGCCGGGTTTGGGGTGCTACAGACAAACTCTTCAGATTCAACCTTCTCACCAGTGGTCACCCCATCCATATCTTGAGGTGCTATAGTTGAGTCTATAAACTGTTCGCCAGTTTGTTTACCACTCCTAAGAGTGATAGCCTTACAATGTTCTTTCCCCATCGGACTGGGATTTTTCGTGTCACTAGGTAATGAGCCTGGTGGTCGAGTATTTAGATTTGAAGCAAGTGTCCTAATTGTGCCTCCAATGCTCGAATGGAAGATGACTTCCCTTGTACGATAGCTTCCGTGTGAGTAATATGCTTCCACATTAACACCTCAAGAGTTGCTAATAGGTTAGAAGTAGAAGCTTGAGCGTACAGTTGTTGTCGATGTCCTTGAACATATTGATTTGGTATTTAAGAGTGTTGTGGCTGCATCAGATTTTGGTATGGATGTGTCTGGCCTTATTGTAGATGCATCTGAGTGTGCTGATTGTAGTTTTACTGTTGTTGATTGTAATTCTCTTGTCTTGGATTATAATTGCCCTGAGTAGATGTATTCCCATATCTGAATGTCGCATCAATTTGTCCAGCATTCTGAGTTCCCCAAAACGGTTGGTTGTGTGCAGAGTCGTTGTAAGAGTTACCATAAGAATTGTTGTGGATGTTACTAATATAACAGGCATTCTCTGCATGTTGTGGATAATCTTCATAGTTATGGTTGTCACTATAAATATCAGAACAAAAAGTACGAACATCAACTTGTTGAGCGACTTGTATAGGTGTAACGCCACTAGTCCCTTGCATATTTTTAATCATGTTTGCGAGAGAAGAAACTTGAGCACTTAGTGCGGTTATTGCATCCAATTCAATAACTCCTGGAGTAGTTTTTTCTTGTGCAGCTCTGGAGATAGGGTATTGATAATCATTCTGAGCAATTCTCTCAAGAATTCTCACAGCATCATTATAAGTACAATCCAGTAGAGGTCCATTGGCTGATGCGTCGAAAAGATTCATTGTATGTGAATTCAGCCTATTATAAAAAATCTCAGTTTGTGTTTCTTGTGGAATGTCGTGCATGGGACAATGTCGAAGTAAAGATTTATAATTTTCCCATGTGGTGTGAAGATTTTCATCATCCAGCTAATGATAAGTAGTAATTTCATTTCGAAGATGAGCATTCATTGTTGGCGGGTTAAATCGCAAAACAAACTGTGTTGCTAGTGCATCCCAAGAAGTAATGCTGGCTTAAAGTTCAGCATTTGAAACATTACTGGCTTGAGTTCAAAATTCCCAGCTTGGATTGCTGGCCTAACAACTCTCGGTTGTAAATCATCCAAGACAGGTACTACAAAATCTCATATAGTCCTATTTTGTATGTGAGCATCTTGCGGCAAAAATGGGTTATTAACATTTTGTTGTTGCATCGGGGGTATGGCTGCATTGTCCCTTGGTAGAGCCATATTTTTTTGTTCTCGAAGTCTACTTCGAAAGTCCTTTCAATTTTTGGATCAAAATTGGAAAGAAAATATGGCTTGCTTCGAGTCATAAAACACCTAAAATGAAGTTGAAGAAATAGCAACAAAGAAAAACAAGTTAGTGAATACTAAATATTATATAAGGAAAATAAAGTGCAAAAACACAAACACAAAAACAAACATCAAACAAACACCATCCTCGACAACAGCGCCAAAAACTTGATCGGCTATTTAACCTCACAGTAATAATGTGCAAGCGTACACTGTCGATGCAAGTATAGTAGACAGATGTGAGTGTGTCAGATATCGATCCAACACGGATGGTTGTCTTTTGTATATTAATGTCAGTGCAATAAGTAGATAAAAACGAGATAAATTGTGAGGATAGTTGTCGGAGCTACAACATGAAAACAATAAAATAAAATATGATAATGATGATCTAGGGTCCTCAACATGAATCTTCAGCAGAATACTAAGTTCTCACAAGGTAAAAAAGGATAGGTGATTGTCGAAGCAATAAATTTCAATGTATATCTTACTGAGCGTTACTCCTCTATTTAATCCGAGACTTAAACATACACATTAACCCCACCTTCCAATGATGGCAATATGGCACTATTAAGAACAAGTTGTAACACTCCTTACCCGAGACCGTTGCCGGAGTCGAGCACGAGGCATTACTAGACTTAACTTACTAGTTCGGGGCATAAAAATTGAAACTGTCCATCTGCGTCATGTTCACTAAATTGACTATAACTCGAGTTACAAGACTCAAAATTTAGATCCGTAAATTTTCTCTGAAACCAGACTCATATATCTTCTTACTATAATTTTTCCAGAATTTTGTGTGTGGCCAATTAGTACAGTTTATTATTTAAAGTCTCCCCTATTACACTGTTCGAAAGTTCTGACCACTCTCCACTAAAAATCAATTATCTCCTAATATCCAATTCTTTTGCCTACATCGTTTCTTTCATATAAAAATAGACTCAATAATATTTAATTCTATATCTCATACACACCCTAATTCCATTTCAAATATCCTTGGTGGTTTTTCAAAATCACGTCACTGCTGCTGTCCAAACTGTTCCCCTGCATATAATTACATAATTTCTTTATAATAACTATCAACTAGGCATTACATAACATCCAAAACATGCTCTTAATTAGCCGTTTTAATAGCTAATCATTATCAAGCATTTACAAGCCAATCTTAAGCCATATCATAAGGACATACACACAAAATGGCTAAGTCCCTATACATGCCATAACTTAAAACGTTCGAGTCACAAAATACCAATATAATCCTTTGATAGTGTGTAACGGTCTCCGACGTCCTTGCGATCCCCGAGTTGGCTTGTAATACTATAAAAAGAGAGAAAGGAATGGGAGTAAGCATAAAGCTTAGTAAGTTTATATGTAACTAAATAACAACATTCTTCATGAATTATCTTATTCTTTTCTTATCAAGATCATTTAAACTTTTAACTCAATATACTTAAACTTTGCATTCTTACCTGTACTTTTTTAATATGAACTTGTCTTACCTTTCCCTTGATATACTCTTTGAATTTTCCGTTGAACCACTTGGAATACTAAGGATACACGGGTACCTTTCCTTTTGAAACTTAACCATTGCCATGTCTTGACATGGTCTTACGTGGTATCCTTGCCTTATGAACTCACCAATGCCATGCCTTGGCATGGTCTTACATGGGACCTTTGCCTTATAGTAACTTATCAATGCCATGTCTTGACATGGTCTTACATGATTTCCTTAAACCCTAATGTCATGACATTTGTATCCTACACATTCCTAAGGTTCAACCGGAACTTTCTGAGATTGCTTCTCCATCAATTCATGCTTGAGTCTTTAAATGATAAATTTACAGAATAAATATGTAAATGCTGGAATTTAATAGTATTGAATGTAAAGTAATAGAATATTGCATTTATTTACCGCAAACTTACCTCGAAACAAAATACGATCAACTATAGTGATTTAATCCACTATCTTTTTCTTTCCCCGGTCTAACTCCGGATTTCGTTCCTCTTGATCTATAATAACAAATTTAGTTTATTTAATACTCACATAAACAGCCCTTAACTCTAACATTGGCAAAATTACGACTTTGCCCCTAAACTTTTACATATTTACACATTTGCCCCAAAGTTTGGAAATTAAACTTTATCCCTTATTCTTATGTTTTATGACATTCTAATCATTTTTCCCTTCTATGACAACATCAAAGTCTCACTCTAACATGTACTTATGAACATTAGGTATTTTTACCGATTAAGCCGTGTTACTCGTTTTCACTTAAAATCGCTTAGCAAAAGTTGTTTAACATAATTTCAGACATCATATTCTATCATAAAAAATCAAAATAAACACATTTCACCTATGGGTATTTTTCCAAATATGAACTAGATTAAGCTAAATCAAGTTACCGGGACTCCAAAAACGTAAAGAACATTAAAAACGGGGCTTGGATGCACTTACTATGAGCTTGAGAAGTTGAAAAAACCCTAGCTATGGTGTCCCCTTGAAAAATTCGGCCTAATGAAGAAGATGAACACATTTTGCCATCTTTTTCCCTTTTGATTTCTTTTAAATACCAAATCACTAAAATGCCCTTCATTAAAACTTTAGTTACTTTTATCTATGTATGTCCATTTTTGTCCATAGAAAATATAATGGTCTAATTACCATCTAAGTACTCCTACTTCAAACCCCCATTTCAATCAAGTACTCTATAAATTAGAACCCCTATTTAGCAACTTTTGCAAACAAGTCCTAATAGGCAATTTAAGCATGCAATCAATAAAATTTCTTATCGATACTCTAACACATGTATTTAATCACTCGGTAAATCATAATAATTTATCGTAATAAACTTTTATATCTCAGATTCGTGGTTTCGCAACCACTATTCCGTTTAGGCCCTATTTCGGGATGTTACATTTCTCCCCCCATTAGGGATTTTTGTCCCCGAAAATCTTACCTGTGAAGAGATTTGGGTACTGTTTTCGCATAGTCTCTTCGGGCTCCCATGTAGCCTCATCTATCCCATGCCTATTCCGTAATACTTTCACAAGTGCAATACTTTTGTTCCTTAATTGCTTAACCTCTCGAGCTAGGATTTTTACTGGTTCCTGACCGTAAGTCATATCTGGCTGAATCTCAACCTCTGTCTGCGAAATCACATGCGACGGATCTGAACGATAACGACATAGCATAGACACATGAAACACATCATGAATCTTCTCTAACTCATTCGGCAAAGCCAATCGATATGCCAATGGCCCAACTCTCTCAATCACCTCAAACGGTCCAATAAAACGTGGACTTAGTTTGCCTTTCTTGCCAAATCTGAGAACTTTCTTCCACGGGGATACTTTCAAGAATACCCTATCACCAACTTGAAACTCAATTTCTTTTCTTTTCAAATCTGCATATGATTTTTTTCTATCTGAAGCTGCTTTCAAGCAATCTATAATGACTTTTACTTTCTCTTTTGTTTCTTTGACTAGATCAACCCCGTAAATCTGATTTTCCTTAAGCTCTGTCCAATACAAAGGTGTACGACATTTAAGTCCATATAAAGCTTCATAAGGTGCCATCTTCAAACTCGATTGATAACTATTATTATAGGCAAACTCTATTAACGGCAAATATTTCTCCCAACTACCTTGAAATTCTAATACACAACATCTAAGCATATCTTCAAGTACCTGAATAACTCTCTCTGATTGACCATCAGTCTGAGGATGGAAAGTTGTACTAAAACTCAACTTTTTACCTAAAGCTTCCTGCAATTTCTTCCAAAATCGTGAAGTAAATCTCGGATCTCTATCTGAGATAATCGATAACGGTACTCCATGTAGTCTGACTATCTCTGAAATATACAACTCAGCCAACTTGTCAAGTGAATAATCTATATGGACTGGAATAAAATGAGCTGACTTCGTTAACTTATCAATCACAACCCATACTGCATCTTTCTTTCTCGGTGTCAAAGGCAATCCTGTCACAAAATCCATAGTAACTCGGTCCCATTTCCACTCGGGAACTAATACAGGCTGCAATAAACCTGAAGGTACCTGATGTTTGGCTTTTACCTGCTGACAGATCAAGCATCTAGAAACAAACCCTAAAATATCTCTTTTCATTCCTTTCCACCAATACATTTTTTTCAAATCATTATACATCTTTGTACTACTTGGGTGAATAGACCAAGAACTACTATGTGCTTCCTGTAAGACCTTTCGAATAAGCTCATCATTCTTTGGTACACATACCCTGTCTCTGAACATCAAACAACCGTCAGAACTGATCTGAAATTCAGACTCTACATCTGACTCACACTGAACTCTTTTAGCTTGCAACTCACTATAATCCTTCTGAGCTTCACAAATTTCTTCAAGAAACATTGGTTTATCTCTCAACTCAGCTAAGATAGAACCATCATCTGATAAGGCAAAACTAGTGTGCAAAGCTCTTAATGCAAATAAAGATTTTTTACTCAAAGCATCAGCAACAACATTTGCCTTACCCGGGTGATAACCGATCACTAGCTCATAATCTTTAATCAACTATAGCCATCTTCTTTGCCTCAAGTTTAGATCTTTCTGAGTCATCAAGTATTTCAAACTTTTATGATCAGTGAATATTCGGCATTTCTCACCATACAAGTGATGTCTCCAGATTTTCAATGCAAATACAATAGCAGCTAGCTCTTAATCATGTGTCAGATAATTTTTCTCATGTGGCTTTAACTGTCTAGAGGCGTAAGCAATTACCCTTCCTTCCTGTATAAGTACACATCCTAGTCCATTCAAGGATGCATCACTGTAAATCACAAACTCTTTACCCGATTCTGGTTGTACTAAGATAGGAGCTTCAGTCAACAATGCCTTTAACTTGTCGAAACTCTGCTGACACTTCTCAGTTCATTCAAACTTAACATCTTTCTGTAGCAATCTTGTCAATGGAGTAGCTATCATAGAAAATCCCTCTACAAATCGTCTATAATAACCGGCAAGACCAAGAAAACTTCTAACCTCTGATACATTCCTGGGAGGCTTCCAATCAACAATGGCTGAAATCTTACTTGGATCAACTCTAATACCTTCACCTGAGACAGTATGTCCAAGAAAAAAAACTTCCCGTAACCAGAACTCACTTTTGCTAAACTTGGCATAAAGCTGATTATCTCTCAAAATCTATAAAACTGTTCCCAAATGCTCTGCATGCTCAGTCTCATCATGAGAATAAATCAAGATGTCATCAATGAACACAACTACAAACTTTTCCAAGTAAGGTCTGAAAATTCGGTTCATTAAATCCATGAAAATGGCGGGAGAATTACTTAAGCCAAATGGCATCATAAGAAAGTCATAGTGACCATACCTAGTTCGGAAAGCAGTTTTCGGAACATCTGACTCTTTAACTCGCAATTGATTGTATCCAGATCTCAAATCTATCTTGGAGAACACAGTGGCTCCCTTCAATTGATCAAACAAATCATCTATTCTAGGCAGTGGATATTTGTTCTTGATGGTTACCTTGTTAAGCTGCCGATAGTCTATGCACAATCTCATGGAACCGTCCTTCTCTTTCACAAATAACACTGGTGCACCCCATGGTGAACAACTAGGTCTTACAAAGCCTTTATCAGTTAATTCCTGTAGCTGAGCTTTCAATTCTTTCAATTCTATCGAAGCCATTCTATAAGGAGCAATAGAAATAGGTGTGGTACCTGGAATAAATTCAATACCAAACTCAACTTCTCTGATAGGAGGCAAACCTTGTAGTTCTTCCGGAAACACATAAGGAAACTCATTTACCACAGGCACTGATTCAATTTTCAGCTCTGGATCTTTAGTATTCAACACAAAAGCAAGATAAGCTTCACATCCTTTCCTCAAACATTTTTGAGCAGACATAACTGAAATCATCGTAATTGAACTATCTGACTCATCTGAATTAACCCGAAGGATTTCACCATTTTCACATTTCAACTCAATGAATTTCTTTCCACAATTCACTATCACATCATATGCTGTTAACCAATCCATACCAAGAATCACATCAAACTCATCAAATGGCAATAGCATGAGATCGGCCGAAAAACAGTAACCTCTAATCATCAAAGGTAATTTTTACATACTTTGTTTACTAACACATACTGACCTAATGGATTCGATACTTTAATCACAAATTCTGTAAACTCTATGGGCATGTTCATACTAGGCATCAATTTCATACAAACATAGGAATGGGTTGAACCCGGATCAATCAAAGCAATAACATTAACATCATGAAGAGTAAATGTACCCGTAATTACGTCGGGGGAGGATGCCTCTTCACGAGCATGGATAGCATAAGTCCTTGCGGGTGCTCTAACATCTGATCTCGTTGTTGTATCTCTAAATGTAACTCTACCTGCCCCTATTCCTGGATTTCTCTGAGATCTGCCTCTAACGGGGGCATTGCCTGATCTTGCACTCGGTATTACTTCTCTTTTAACCATCTCGAGACACTCCCGAATGAAATGATCCGGTGCACCACATTGGAAACATCCAGTCTCAGTTGCTCGACATTGACCTGGGTGACGTCGACCACATTGAGGACACTCAGGTCTATCAGGCTGAATACTGCTAACACTCGCAATCGAAGTGGTTTGAGCTTTTGGATCCATAAATCTTCCACCTCTGCTTCGGCTAGAATACCCGGCTGAAAAATTAGATCTCGTAGAAAACTCTCTAGGCCTCTTGGATGTAGACTGAAATGACTTTCTCATCTGTGTTTTCTTCATATCTTGCATCTCAATTTCAGCTTTACCCTATCTTTTTAACAACTCCTCTGCCTTACAGGCTCGGTCAACTAAAACAACAAACTCTTTTATCTCAAGAACACCAACTGACAGTCGGATATCATCATTGAGCCCATCCTCAAATCTTTTGCACATGATAGCTTCTATAAACACACACTCTCGAGCATAATTGCTGAGTCTGAGAAATTCACGTTCATAATCAGTCACAGTCATCTTACCCTGTTTTAACTCAAGGAACTCTTTTCTTTTCTGGTTAATAAACCTCTGACTGATTTATTTCTTACGGAACTCCTCTGAAAGAAATCCCAAGTAACTCTTTCTTTCGGTACTCTCGACACAAGTGTCTTCCACTTTGGTAGGCGAATCTCTAAGAAGTGACACTACACATTTAATACACTCTTCCGGTGTGCAGGATAACTCATCAAAGACTCTGATAGTATTCTCAAGCCAAAATTTAGCTTTCTTTGCATCATCATCTTTGGTAGCCCGAAACTCCTCGGCCCCTTGTTTTCTAATCTTATCAACGGGTGGCTTCTCTCTTCTGACTGTATCTATGACTGGGGAAGCTACATGGGTAGTCTGAGGATCATGAGGGGGTGGAGGTCTAACGGTCGGGTTCGTACGAACAAACTCAGCAAACCATTCATTCATAGCTTGGAAGAAGGCTTCTCGAGCCCCTCCTCCCTAGCTAACTATAACGGGCCTTTCACTGCTATCTGGTGGCACCGTCCCTTCAGCGGGAGCGGGTACATTACTCTCTACATCATTTACCCCAGCTCGTTCGAGATCCATAGCTATAAAAGAAAAACAATTTAAAACCGTCAGGAGTCGTCACACTATCAAAATATAAGTATGACATGTATAGTTAGACTCTTACTCATACTGAATATTTCGAGAACCGACTAAACTCTCACTCTGATACAAATAAATGTAACACTCCTTACCCGAGACCGTTGTAGGAGTCGAGCACGAGGCATTACTAGACTTAACTTACTAGTTCGGGGCATAAAAAATGAAACTGTCCATCTGCGTCATGTTCACTAAATTGACTATAACTCGAGTTAAGAAACTCAAAATTTAGATCCATAAATTTTCCCTGAAACTAGACTTATATATATTCTTACTATAATTTTTCTAGAATTTTTGGTGTGGCCAATTAGTACAGTTTATTAGTTAAAGTATCCCTTGTTACACTGTTTGACAGTTCTGACCACTCTTCACTAAAAATCAATTATCTCCTAATATACAATTCTTTTGCCTACAAAGTTTATTTCATATAAAAATATACTCAATAAGATTTAATTATATATCTCATACATACCCAAATTAAATTTCTACTATCCTTGGTGATTTTTCAAAATCACGTCACTGCTGCTGTCCAAACTGTTCCCCTGCATATAATTACATAATTTCTTTATAATAACTATCAACTAGGCATTACATAACATCCAAAACATGCTCTTAATTAGCCATTTTAATAGCTAATAATTATCAAGCATTTACAAGCCAATCTTAAGCCATATCATAAGGACATACACACAAAATGGCTAAGTCCCTATACATGCCATAACTTAAAACGTTCGAGTCACAAAATACCAATATAATCCTTTGATAGTGTGTAACGGTCTCCGACGTCCTTGCGATCCCTGAGTTGGCTTGTAATACTATAAAAAGAGAGAAAGGAATGGGAGTAAGCATAAAGCTTAGTAAGTTTATATGTAAATAAATAACAACATTCTTAATGAATTATCTTATTCTTTTCTTATCAAGATCATTTAAACTTTTAACTCAATATACTTAAACTTTGCATTCTTACCCGTACTTTTTTAACATGAACTTGTCTTACCTTTCCTTTGATATACTCTTTGAATTTTCCGTTGAACCACTTGGAATACTAAGGATACACGGGTACCTTTCCTTTTGAAACTTAACCATTGCCATGTCTTGACATGGTCTTACGTGGTATCCTTGCCTTATGAACTCACCAATGCCATGCCTTGTCATGGTCTTACATGGGACCTTTGCCTTATAGTAACTTATCAATGCCATGTCTTGACATGGTCTTACATGATTTCCTTAAACCCTAATGTCATGACATTTGTATCCTACACATTCCTAAGGTTCAACAGGAACTTTCTGAGATTGCTTCTCCGTCAATTCATGCTTGAGTCTTTAAATGATAAATTTATAGAATAAATATGTAAATTCTGGAATTTAATAGTATTAAATGTAAAGTAATAGAATATTGCATTTATTTACCGCAAACTTACCTCGAAACAAAATACGATCAACTATAGTAATTTAATCCACTATCTTTTTCTTTCCCCGGTCTAACTCTGGATTTCGTTCCTCTTGATCTATAATAACAAATTTAGCTTATTTAATACTCACATTTATTAAAACAGCCCTTAACTCTAACTTTGGCAAAATTACGATTTTGCCCCTAAACTTTTACATATTTACACATTTGGCCCAAAGCTCGGAAATTAAAATTTATCCCTTATTCTTATATTTTATGACATGCTGATCATTTTTCCCTTCTATGACAACATCAAATTCTCACTCTAACATGTACTTATGAACATTAGGTATTTTTATCGATTAAGCCGTTTTACTCGTTTTCACTTAACATCGCTTAGAAAAAGTTGTTTAACATGATTTTAGACTCCATATTCTATCATAAAAAATCAAAATAAACACATTTCACCTATGGGTATTTTTCCAAATATGAACCCTAGGTTAAATTATTGCTAGATTAACCTAAATCAAGTAAGCGAGACTCCAAAAACGTAAAGAACATTAAAAACGGGGCTTGGATGCACTTACTATGAGCTTGAGAAGTTGAAGAAACCCTAGCTATGGTTTCCCCTTAAAAAATTCGGCCTAATGAAGAAGATGAACACATTTTGCCATCTTTTTCCCTTTTAATTTCTTTTAAATACCAAATGACTAAAATGCCCTTCATTAAAACTTTAGTTATTTTTATCTATGTATGTCCATTTTTGTCCATAGAAAATATAATGGTCTAATTACCATTTAAGGACTCCTACTTCAAACCCCCATTTCAATCAAGTACTCTATAAATTAGAACCCCTATTTAGCAACTTTTGCAAACAAGTCCTAATAGGCAATTTAAGCATGCAATCAACAAAATTTCTTATCGATACTCTAACACATGTATTTAATCACTCGGTAAATCATAATAATTAACCGTAATAAACTTTTATATCTCAGATTCGTGGTTTCACAACCACTGTTCCGTTTAGGCCCTAGTTTGGGATGTTACACAAGTGGACTAAATTCCTCTAATCCTCACTCAACTTCTGTTGTAAGACTTGTTGGCTCGAACTATCACTGCACCTTCCAGTGTCAGTGACTGCAATAACACTTCCGTGTTAAGAAACATTCAAACCCTAAGATTAAACAAAAAAAACAAGATTGAGTAAGATAACATTTAACCAAGAATTCATGTGTACTTCCATACAAACAGAAAACAGAGAGTAATCACTAGCATTTAGAAAGAAATAAGAAAGAATCGAGTGGAGAATACTATTCCTAGACAACTCAACTAAATCTCTCTATTCCCTCTTGTCTCGCACTTAGGTCTCCTCGTCAGAAGCTAATCTGCATCAATTTTTACGTTGGTCACCCGTGAGAGGCTTGAACTGCCATAGCCGCAAGCTTCAAGGTTGGATGAAGAATATGATGGTCTAGAAAAAGCTCTCCTCCCTTTATTTATCTTCTCACGTTAACTTTTTATGTTCTCCTCCAATAGTATAGGTGTCCTTTCCTCATAATTTTTCTATCCTTGTACGTACAGGTTGGTTATACCAGATTGGACAGCTCACGCATTTTTAGTTCTTATGCGGACAACTGTCAGATGCGGCGACAATTCTAGATGCAATATGGAATTAACTCATACAGTGACATTAATGCAAAAAGATAGTAAAATTAAGGATAAAATAGGCTAGGATTCATTGAGTTATAAAATGCAATTTACTAAACTGAAATGCTAAAATATATGCTAAGGATAACTAAATGGGAACAATTTAACCAATAAGTAAGGAGGAAAACCTATGTTCTTTCTATTTCTATCAGTGTAAAATATTTAAGAGTAATAGATGATATGAATATGATGTAGGCCTGTTTCATTGATTCATGATGACTTGTTTATGTAGTGATTATTCAGAGCATTCATTGAACTTGTTAAGCTTACCCACTCCTTCTTAACCATTGTAGATACATAGTGCCGGTGTGAGAAGTGTGGCCTTCGAGGGACTGATCCAAGCTGATTATCTAACTTCTTTTAGTAGGTGTCATATGTTCATTTATGTTTGGGAATAAAGGCAATGTGATAGGCCAATGTGCTAAATTTTATATTTGTTATGCTAAGTTAATTTTTGGGTTGTTTGCATGCTATTTATGTTTGGAAGTTGTGGACTTGAACATGACATTTTGAACGAAGCATGTTTTTTAGGATTAAGTGTGAATGGTTTTAATGTTAATGTATGCTGAGATTTTATAGTGTGGAGCAGAGGTATCGATATTTGGTTTTTAAAAATGGTACCTTTGTATTCTCGAAAGTGCAGGGAAACATAATATAGATTTAGTATCGATACTCTGGCCCAAGTTACCTAGTGAAAGGTACCAATAGTTTTCAATGTTTGGGAATTTTGGTGAGAAACATAATACAAGTTTGGAATAGATTTTTCATGTGGTATTGATACCACTTCAAGAAAATATCAATACCATTCCTTTAGTTTCGATACATACTTAACATATTTGGGAAAATGTGTTGAGTGGTCCCAATGCTCGATGTATGTCCATTCTTTGTTTATTTGTCGTATGTTAGCATGGTTAAATGTTAATTTTAGTTTGCATGTCTTAATATTCGCATGATTGCTATAGTAACAAAAGAAAATAAGGATGATTGTATACTAAATGTGACGATTATGATGAAATCGATGTGAGAAGGTGGAGTAGCGCCCTAGAATTTGGGCTCGACGATCGAACTAGGTATATGGTGTTACATTTGGTGGTATCAGAGCTCTAAGTTCATTAACTCTCAAACCTAGGTGATTGTTGTGTGTTTGGACTTTCGAAACTCATGAGTTTAAATCTCTCTATTTTTTGAAACTGTTGATATGACTCTGATTAAATTGAATGAGATTGATTGAAATGTTCTGATTGAATTGTATGTGGGGTAGGAATGGGATCACATTGCCTTTAATCCTAAATTTTGCTTCTAGGAATGAGACTTGGATCATTTCCCCCGCCACTCACACCTTTGCTTGTTTGTTTGTGAATGTTAGATTATTAGATTCGATATGCCTTCTAGATGTGTTAATGTTAGAGCTAGTGCTTAAGAGGATGGTACATCTTTTGCACCTCTTGTATCGTCACGTAGAGTGAATATACTTGATGAGAGTGTAGGCCCTCTGATGGAAGTGATAATTGGAGCATTTCAGCGGATTGCTGGTGCTAACCTTGCTCTTGCACCTGCCAATCTTGCACATGTGAATCATGGGTTACCGCTTGAACATCTTCGGGCATTGGGTGGTAAAGAGTTTTTTGGAGTTAAAGGAACCGATCTGACCATAGCTAAGTACTGGTTGGAAGGAGTTGAAAGGATCCTCGAGCATATGCCTTATTCTGACAAGGTGAAATTGGGTTGTATTGTTTCCCTACTCGGTGGGGAGGCGCATTGTTGGTGGATATTGTTAAGAGAGGTACAACCACTAATCGTTTAACTTGAGATTATTTCTTAGAGGTATTTAGGAGAAAGTTTATAGGCGAGCAGTTTATGGAATCTCGTAAGCGATAATTTCTGGATCTTGTCCAAGGTGATTTGTCTGTGGCTGAATATGATGCAGAGTTTGTGCGCCTTAGTCAGCATGTGCCTAAGATGGTTCTGAATAAGAAGGACCGTTGTAAGAGGTTTCATTTTAGGCTCAATTGTGAGATTGGGGTTTACTTGGTGGCCCAAAATGCTGACTTGTGGAAAAAGCAAAAGATATTTAGGAGACTTTGGCTAAGCCAGCTCATTCTGTGGTGGCTAAGACTGGTAAGAGGGCTTCTGACAGTGCTTCTGGAAGACCGTTTAAGAGAAGACGTGATAATTAGGGTTCTGATGGGAGTGCACGACATGAGATACGACCAAGTTAGTCTGGGCAGCAAAATAGTATTGTAGTTAGTACTGGTGGTTCAATTGGTGGTGTTGGATGGTCAATTTGTGTGCATTGTGATCATAGACATCTTGGAGAGTGCTGTAAGTTGATAGGTGGTTGTTATAAGTGTGGTTCGAAAGAACATTTTTTGAGGGATTGTCCAAATAGAGTTCAGGTTTCACAAACTTAGAGTTCGACACCTATTTCTGTGCCTGCTAGTGGCCTTGGCAGTGGTAGAGGTAATGGGAGACCGGTTGGGCAGTGAGTTGTTGCTCATACTATTGCTTCACAAGTTGAGCCTGGAGGTCCAGCTCAGGTT
Source organism: Gossypium sturtianum (assembly GCA_025698515.1). Taxonomy (NCBI): domain Eukaryota; kingdom Viridiplantae; phylum Streptophyta; class Magnoliopsida; order Malvales; family Malvaceae; genus Gossypium; species Gossypium sturtianum. The sequence continues at coordinate 29,849,877 of CM046943.1, read as the reverse complement.
TTTGCTATTAATAACTCTTGAAAAGAGTTATATTTTATGCCTTTAGACTTGGTTAATTGCCTGTACCATTAGTGTTTTTAGGAAATTGTATTAAAATGTTTTGACTATGCTTAAATGTTATTACATCTTACTTTTAATTGTTTGCGGGAATGATTTGTTTGTTAAGTGGCAGGTGCAGATTGAGGAAAACAAGTAGAGAAGTGAAGGTTTGTTGTGGCAAAAGGTTTGACAGCTTGCCAACACGAATGTCGTGACAATGCCAGGAAGTGACCCAGTCAACACTTAACCGTTATTAGCCTTGTTGTACATGTACCAGAAAAATTAGCCTGAAAAAGAAGAAAAAGATCATGGGATCATGGGATGGTGAGTCTACCCTAAAGGAGGAGATATAAAACCAAAAAAATAAAAACTGAAAAGTTGTGGACGGTTAGAGAGTCATTTTGGAAGGAGAAATCCCTTAGACAAAAACAGAGGGTAGCAGTTGCGACAAGGATAGAGACGCAAAAGGGAAGACGAAGGCAGACCCCCTGGTCACCGGAAGACATTTCGTAGCCGGAGTTGTAGGTGGGATAGGCGAAAGCTATCTTTTTGAGTTCTACCTTTAATTCTTTATTTTCTGTTCTGTAATTTGATTTAATGAGACGATGTTGATTACTATTTTGAATCTGGATTCTATTCACCAACCCATGAGTTAAATCTCATAGGTTTGGGATTACTTGAGGAAACTTTTATTTCCATTATTGGCCACGGCTTAAATTGGTTTTAATTTACTGTTTCATTCAATGGTATTTATGAATTGCATGTGTATAATCTCTAGACATAGATGAATGTATAGCATGGTTATGAGATTAATGTTATACTAACAAGGTTAGGTTCTGTTTATCCAAGCAGTAAAATAAAATTGATTTTGTCAAGGCATTATTGGTTAATAAGGGTAGATTCTCAATAATCCCAACCTTTCAAGTCAACATCATAGATTCTTTAACCTTTGCCATAGCATCTCTATTTTTGCATCCCTAATTGTTTACTATTTTGTTTTGCACATTTTCTACCTCGTTATTCTCCTAATTGCCACTACATTTTTATTATTGTTTTTGCCAGAGCATTAATCACACTCCTTTATAATAACTTGAACAATTTATACCTAACCGATCCCTTTGGAGATGATCTCACTTATCACTTTATTACTTGATCTGACGTGTATACTTGCACAATTCGCATAACACATTCACACGCGACAAGTTTTTGGCGCTGTTGCTAGGGATCGACAATTTGGTGAAAGTTGGTTTGGTTATTTTACTTAATTCGATTAGTTTTATTAAATTTAGTTGTTTTTAATTTCTACAGGTTTGTCGTTATTGCATAAGTAGAGGCATTCCTGCTAACAAAAAGCATCCTTTTGGCCGTGAGATCGAGAGAACTTTGAGAATAAGGAAAAGAGAAATGTGTAACATGGCTAGGAACAGGAATGATCCTGTTCAGAATGATCTATTAAATCCAAATGGTCAGGATGTTGATATTCCTATTCATTATGTGATAGATGACCGGGACAGGCCAATTCATGTACATGTTGTGCCAATTTTGGATGATCTGAATCTAGGGATAGTTAGACCACACATTCAAGCTTGACATTTTGTATTGTAATAGGTGATGTTTCAGATGTTGCAAATAGTAGGGCAGTTCAGTGGATCACCAATTGAATATCCAAGAGTACATTTAAGACTTTTTCTGGAAGTCTATGACTTGTTTCGTCAATAGGGTGTTTCTGAAGATGCTTTGCGGCTTAAACTATTTCCATATTCACAGTGACATCATGGAATGATCTTTGCCAGAGGTTTTTTCTATGGTATAATCCACCAAACATGAATGCCAAGCTTAGAAATGACATCACATTTTTTCGGCAATCAGAATATGAAACATTGTACGAAGCCTGGGAAATATTTGAAGAACTACTTTGGAAATGCCTAATACATGGATTCCAGCACTGGACACAGATGGAGATGTTTTATAATGGGTTTAATGCACATACGATGATGGTAGTTGATGCTTTTGCTAATGGTACTTTGTTGGATAAATCTTATAATGAAGCATATGAGATTTTGGAAAGGATTGCCAACAATGATTATCAATATCCTACCACACGAGTTGGGACTGGTAGGAGAACTGGTGGTGCTAGCTTGATGAAATCACTTCGTTCACTCCTCAGGTATCATTCTTAACTAATCTGATTAAGACAATGAAGAGGTCAACTATAGTTCAGGAGCTAAAAGTAACCGAGCTAGCGTGTATTTATTATGGTGAAGAGCATGTGTTTGACGAATGCCCATCAAATCCAACATCTGTGTGCTACATGGGTAATTTCAATAGGAATAATAACCATTATTCCAACACATATAATCCAGGGTGGAAGCAACATCCAACCTTAGTTTTAATAATTAAGGAGCAAATAATTTTAACAATGCTGAAGTCAAAATGCCATCAATGCACCTCCTGGTTATACTCGACCTATGCCAAGGAAAAATGTGCAACAAGGTAAAACATCAGCTTCATCATCATCATCATCATCATCTATTGAAGCTTTGTTGAAAGAATATATGGGCAAGAATGATGATGTAATTCAAAGTCAAGTTGCATCCCTTCAAGCTCTTGGGAATCAAGTGGGGCATATAGCAAATGCTTTAAGTTCGAGACCACAAGGAGCTCTGCCAAGTGATGCTGAGAATTCGAGATCACAAGGGAAAGAGCATTATAAGGCAATCACTCTTAGAAGTGGAATTCAATTTCCTGAAGTTGTTAGAGATGCCACTGCAAAAGAGGAAAACTCAAGTATCAACCATGAAAAGATTCTAGAAACATCTAAAAATCACACTGCATTTAAAAAGGTTAAACAAAAGAATGTTGCAGTAGAATCAGATCATGTTGCTAGTAAAAATGCCATAACAACATAATATCAACAAACTGAAGGACGACCACCACCTCTATGATTCCACAATTGTAAACAAGAGGCCCAGTTCAAGAGATTTCTAGATGTCCTTAAGCAAGTTCACATTAACATACCACTGGTTGAAGCTTTGGAGCAGATGCACAATTATGTGAAATTTATGAAAGATATACTGTCAAAGAAGCGTCGATTGGGAGAATTTGAAAACAGTATGTTTGAAGCAGAATATAAATTTAGTATCGATACCCTGGCCCGAGTATCGATACTCGGGGTAAATTTATTGATACCTTGCAAAAGGTACTGATAGTTTTTGATGTTTGCAAATTTTGGTAAGAAACATAATACATGTTTGGTATCGATAATTCATGTGGTATCTATACCACTTAAAGAAAATATCGATACCACTCCTTTAGTATTGATACCTATGTAACATTTTTGGGAAAATTTTCTGAGTGGTCCCAATGCTCGATGTATGTCTATTCTTTGTTTGTTTGTCGTATGTTAGCATGGTTAAACGTTAATTTAAGTTTGCATGTCTTAATATTTGCATGATTTCTATAGTAACAAAAGAAAATAAATATGCTTGTATAATAAATGTGACAATTATGATGAAATTGATGTGAGACGGTGGTGTAGCGTCCTATAACTCGTGCTCGGTGACCGGGTCGGGTATAGGGTGTTATATAACCAATTTGACAATTCATCAAGCTTCAAACATTCCAAATTGCATATTAACCTAATCATATCAAAACCACCATTTAAATGCATCTAGATATCACCATATGCATCCACCATCACAACCATTACCAAACAATTTACCAACAAGGATTTACACCAACACATACACCATAAATTTTTAAATGCACAACAAATGACCAAGATGCTTATGAGAAGCTAATCGAGAACAAAAACGGACAATCAGAGGACTTCAAAACATCTTGAAAGGCTAGGAGCGATGTCGTGTCATGCCATGCATAAGCTATGGCACGACACATGCAGTTCGAAGCCACAATTTCTAATGTTAAACTGTCATGTCATGCCATGCACAAGCTATGGCACGACATGAGCAGTTCGAAGCTAAAATAGGTGTTTTTAGGGTGTCGTGTCGCGCCATGCATATTCTATGGCGCAACATGCTTGTGTTTTTCAGCCGAAATCAGGCCATTTCAGGCATAAAGCCAATTGAAATTATTTATACACCATAAAATTTAAGTGCACAACATATAAGCAAAATGCTTATAATTTAAATAACCAAAACCCTAGTTACATGCCACTTATAACGAGGCCAAATTTAATGAATAACTACCAAATGAATTGTAGGATAGTGTGATCTCCAACGACATTTGATCGCTGTAAATCAGAGTTCTAAAATTTATAAAAGACTGATCGAACCTGGAAACCAACTCTGACAACAATTAAAGGCAAGTGCACCTATCGAACAGTAGTATAGTTTAGGCAAGACCGGATTATCGAACCCAAAGGAACTAAAAGTACCAATACTCACTGTCTTTTTATTATTTAGCCTTAATATAAAGTGATGGTTGTTTAAACTAAAACTAATCTACTTACAAAGCTAAGACGCAAAGACAAAAAGAATGAATTCGGGAAATAACTTTTGGAAAAACTTAGTTGACTCAAGCGATACCCTTAGGAAAAATCCACCTAGACTTCACTTGTTATCTAACCTTGAACCATATGATTTATTTACTTAGTTTGATCCGTGAGACTCCCTAACATATATTAAACCCTCTCTCGAGGCAAATAACGTCTAACCCTAGGTTAATTAGTGGAACTCTCGTTCGCTTATAATAACCACCTAGAATAGCAAGAAACCGATCTGTGGACTCCCATATTAGGTTTCACCTAATCCAAGCAAAATCTCGTCACCCTATATCTAGGCGTGCGATCAACTCCGCTTAATTATGTTGGATCTACTCTAGGCGAGGTCTATTCCTCCTCCACCTAAGCACATTAGATTTAGATTAAGTTCACACAATTAAGAACAAACTAAGTTATTATCATATAATTCAAAAATCAATTAACAAGATTCATCATAGGTTTCATCTCTCGGGTATCAGAAGGTTTAGTTCATAACAATAAAGGAAAACATCTCAAGAGAAAAGATAACACAAAACATAAGAAATCCGAAAACCCCTGAAGGAATTGAAGAGGAGATCCTCCGCTTTGAGTAGAATTCAGCTTCTTGAGATGGATCAACCGCCTATCTTCGAGTGATTCCCACAAATTTGACCTTTTTCGGCTCGGCTTTTTAGCCTAGCTTTCGCCCCCTTTCATTTGGTACCTAGGTGTATTTATAGGCTTTGAAATACGTTTCTTTCTCCTAAGTATCCTTTCCGAATGGAATTTCTCTTCTCCACGGCGGAGAGGCACGACCATGGCACATACCGTGTAAATCGTGGCGGCCGTGTTCAAATCTGTTGAATGAGGCACGACCGTGTAAGTCGTGGTAAGGTCGTGTTCTAGTAGGAATGGTGGCACGGCCGTGTGGATTGAAGTCCAGGCCGTGCTGATTTTGTTGCTTGGCCCAACTTGGTCCGTTTTAAGCCCGTTTATCATTCTTTTCATCATCGGGTGCTTTCCTGAGTATAAGACATGAAAAGAAATGATGAAGAGCACCTTTTTACACAAATTAGGGCTTAAATCATCCAAAAGCATACTAAATGTGGGCTTGAATATGTTACTTTTACGGTTTATCAAATACCCCCACACTTAAGCTTTTGCTTGTCCTCAAGCAAAATTCTCAACTTACAATTAAAACAAACTTCCTGTAATTCATAATTCCTATTGATAGTGTCTCATCATAATTCATAGATAATTTATACATGGATAATTCAATTCAAAGTGTCCTAAAAATTCAAACAGTATAAGTCATAGATTCTGTAGCACAAAACATAGGCGTTTCCCTTTATCTAAATAATTACCTCTGATTCAGAATCGACAAGGATTGACATCCTCACAAAAGATTCGCTCCAATCACTCAAAGTGTTTAAGGTTCAAAATTTAGGCGCTCATAAGTCAAACATGAAGAGTTAATCCCATAGGCTTGCATAAAAATCAAATCTCCACCACTGAAATATGAGATGAAACACAAATCAAAAGGTCTTTAACAAGGTTGTAACGGGGCTAGGGTTAAGGTGTGGAATAAGGCTGAATTAGAGGGTTAGAATCGAGATTAAATTGACAAATTTCCTTACTAAGAACTAATGACTAATAATAATACATACATCAATTGAAAACTAATAATACTAATAATACGAGCTTCTTCTTCGATATTTGGAATCCAAACGTATAAGCTCATTTAATCACAACTAATAATGAATAATGGATATACTTCGTTTTTTTTAAGAACAAACTAAAAATACATAACTGAAATAGAAAACATAGTTAGGCTATTAATCAAATCAAATCCGATATAAGGGTAGTCAAAAGGAGTGGTGATAACAAAAACAAAGGGGTTAGGTTAATATCGATTGGGTGAGTCAAAATAGGGTTGTTAGGATTAAAAGGGGTTCACTAGGGGTTAATTGTGAATGTAGGCTTTTTATGGAGTAAGTGGGTTAGATCATAGGTGCCTTTATCATCTCTGTGTTTCAAATCAAAAAATGTGGTCTCGACATGTATAATCGATGCAAGTTCTAGAATAACAAATCAGTGTTGACATACTCATAATCAATAAAGTGAGTAAGAAAAATAATATATGCTCTATAAGGCTCAAAAACTCACAAAAATTATGGGTATTTTGATGTCTACCACGTAAATTCAAAACTTCAAGGTAATATTTAAACTCAGTTTGACAACCTAGCAAATTTTAAATTTCTAAAAAATAGACTTATCATGCTTGATTCTCTAGTATTCTTAAAATTTAATTATTAATGCACAATTATCAATGACTTAATCTGAAATATATCAATAAAAATCATAAATCATCAGAAATTTCATCCTAATTAGTAATATGAGTAATTTACTTTCAAACAAGGCTAAATTCAGGGTTTTTGTTAGGTATCTTCTTAGGTTGTTCACCCCCCCACACTTAAGATGTACATTGCCCTCAATGTACAAAGATATCTAATAACCTTGTAATAAAATCATCAGATATGGGGGTAAGTGAAAACTTCCTAAATTTTCAGATGATTCCTTGAGATGAGATTATGCCTTTGGTGGTGGTGATGGGCCGTCTTGATGACGAACCTACGCTAGATGAAGAAATTGGGCCGCTCGTGGAGAATTAGCCAGGGTTCCTTAATACATAATAAAAGTAAACTAAATATGAAATTAAGGACAAGGAAGATAAAGAGAGGGGGACTAAGAAGAAAACTAGAATTAAAAGAAAAGATGGATGGACCGTAGAGTCCTTATTTTTGGGTGAAATTTCTAAGGCTGAGGTTATGGTGGTGGTGGTGGTGTGATTCCCAATCAGCCTTAAGAACCTAAAAACAAGAAACTAGAACAAAATAAACTAAATTAAGTAGTAGAGAAGTAAAGATAAAGAAAATAAAGGAGAAGATAAAAATAAAAGAACAGATAATTGGTCTCAAATACCCTTGGCTTGTTGTTTGGATGAAGCTGCCGGCATGAACTCAGATGAATCGGTCTCCTTTGGGGAGATTGGCCTCTTACGCTTCTTTGCCATGGATATGATTTTAATAAGGATTTATTAGGAAAAAGAAAAAGGAAAGAGAAAGGAAAGGAAGGAAGAAGGAAAGAAGAAAGAAGTGGGTTAATAAGAGGAAGGAGTAGGGTATGGTGTTTAAATAAACTTTTAGGTCTGGCAGTTTTCCCACGCCCGTGGGTTGAGGGTGTGTCCATTCACACGGCCGCCTCGCACGGCCGTGGTCTAGGGCGTGTTGGTTCCCTACGCTCGTGTCTAGCCTGTGTTTGACAAGTCAGTATATTGGCACGGTTATCCGGCACGGGCGTGTGTAGCCCGTGGTTGGTAAGTCAATAACTTCACACGGCCGTAGAGCACGGCCGTGTCACTTTTTCGGTGCCCGTGGGAGAGTGGTTGAGTCCGTGTTGCCAGAAATTAGTTCATTCTGACTTGTATCATCCTGCCATGTTAGTACCAAGATTCTTGAGGTACACACGGCCACGGCCACGGCCGTGTGCAAGGTCGTGTGTCCTTGAATTCTGCACCCCTTGTTAGTTTATAACTATGTATTCAGAAAGAGGAGAAGAAAAGAAAAATAAATTTAAAGCAAAATATGAGAATAAATTATGTTAGTGCTCGGGTTGCCTCCCGAGAAGCGCTCGTTTATAGTCTTAAGCTAGACTCTCCTCCCGTTTTCTTTGTCAGGGTGGTTTGAGGAGTTGGAAGTCCTTCCTCATGCTATCATTTGCGTCTTTGTGAAAAAAATTTAAGTCGAGATGTGTTTATAGTAAAAGTACCAACAATAGGATTACTTACCTCGACTGCTCCGTGTGGAAAAACACTGGTTCCCTTAAAAGATATTTTTTTGTTTGTGCTAGGGTCCGAAGGAGATATTCGAGGGTCTGCTTCGTCTAACAGTACCTTGTCCCCTATTTTGAAGTGTTTTGTTGTTCCTATAAGTTCTTCTGGGGGCTCTTTTGATTTTTTCTCGTGTGGTTCTGGCTCTTCGTCGTGTATCCCTAATTTCTCCTTAAAGTGTGTCTTCCACTCGTCTAGATCATCGATCTGAATTCCTCGATCTTTACGAGTTATTTCTTTGTTGGGGTTTGGATCAGGGTCGGGTTTAGTTGTATTCTTTGGTGGTGTTTCCTGAAAAGAAGGGTTAACCGAATGGTTATTAGGGAAATTTACGTTCTCACCTTGATTACTCGATGTTCTAGCCGAATCGAGAGCCTTGATGGTGACGGTCTCATTACCTACGCAAAGTATGAGTTCTCCTGCATCAACATCAATTTTAGTCCTGGCAGTTGCTAAAAAGGGTCTTCCTAGGATTAGGGGGATCGAATTATCCTCATCCATGTCTAAGACAACAAAGTCTCTTTGGAAAAGCGAATCATCGATTTTCACAAGAACATCTTCGATAATACCCCTAGGAATTCTAACAGATTTTATCGACTAATTGAATGCTCATCCTAGTTTGTTTGGGTTTCCCTAGACCTAATTGTTTAAACAATTTATAAGGCATGACATTTATGCTTGCCCCTAAATCAGCTAACGCATTATCAACAGTAAGTCTTCCAATTAAACATGGAATTGTAAAACTCCCTGGATCTTTTAGTTTCTGTGGTAGCTTATTTTGCAAGATTGCATAGCACTTTGCGTTGAGTTCCACATCCGAATCTTCGTCTAGTTTCCGCTTGTTTGTCAAAATTTTCTTTAAGAATTTCCTGGAATCAGGCATCTGCGAAAGAGCTTCGAGGAGTGGTAAGTTAATGTGTAATTTCTTTAAAATTTTAAGAAACTTACCGAACTGTTCCTCTGTGTCGTCTCCTTTCAATGCTTCGGGATAGGGTATGCGAGGTTGGTATGCTTTGATTATCGGTTTTGGCTTGTCTTGTGTTACCTCAACTTTACCTTTTTCTACCTCATTTCCTTGTGTTGAGATGGATTCATCTACCCTTGTATTCTCCTGAGCTGTTATGGCTTGGATCTGCTTTTTAGGATTAATTTCAGTGTTACTTGGTAGACGCCCTTGAGGTCGTTCGGATAATAGCTTTGCAATTTCTTCGATTGACTAGGTAATTTCCCTGATTGCCTTTGTAAGTCCTCCAACTTGGTTCTCAATCGTTTTGATTGATGTTTTTTGGGTGTTGAGTGTTACCTCATTTTTTTGGAGACGGGCTTCTGTGGATGCTATGAATTTGTTCAACGTCTCTTCAAGACTCGGCTTCTTTTCTTATGGATAGGGCTGATTTTGGAAATTTTGAGGAGGTTGTTGTCTTTGATTTCCTTGATTTCCTTGTCCTCCCCACGAAAAATTTGGGTGGTTCCTCCAACCTGGATTATAATTATTACTATATGGGTTATTATTAGATCTGAAATTGTTACCTATATAGTTCATATGTTCGCTCTCTATGCCCGGTTGGTAGGGTGGGTACTCAGAATTCGCCACAGTTCCACTTGCGTCGCACTGCATCACTGGATTTACCTGCGAAGAACACAAACTATTAATCTTCTTATTCATCAACTCTACTGGTTTGATAGCATGGTTCTTGCATCGAGGTTGTAAACTCCATTGTTTTTGTTGGCCTTGTTCTTGTAACTTGCCAGCGATAGTTGTTCAAATGACATCTCTTCAATAAACTCGTAGGGTGCCTCGGGAGTTTTATTATTCAGTGGTTCCACCAGTGGTTTGAATCAATTAATTGCCTCATTGAAGGATTCACACCGTTGTAAAAAGTTTGGACTTGGAGCCACAATGGTAATCCGTGGTGTGGGCATCTCCTCAAGAGATCTTTGTATCTCTCCCATGCGTCATATAATGTCTCTAAATCCATCTGCACAAAAGAAGATATATCATTACGTAACTTGGCCATTTTGGTCGGTGGGAAATATTTTAATAGAAATTTTTCGGTCATTTGTTCCCATGTAGTGATTAACCCTCGTGGCAATGAGTTTAACCACTGTTTAGCTTTATTTCTTAGTGAAAAGGGAAATAACCGAAGACGTATGACATCGTCAGAAACGCCATTTATTTTGATGGTATCACAGAACTCTAAAAAGTTAGCTATATGAGTGTTTGGATCTTTGTCCTGCAAACCATCAAATTGAACAATTTGTTGAATCATTTGAATAGTGTTAGGCTTTAATTCAAAATTATTAGCAGCTATAGCAGGCCTAAAAATACTCAATTCTGCCCCTGTTAAATGAGGTTTAGCATAATCATACATAGTACGAGGGGCATTCTAATCCGCCACATCGTTTTGTGGTGGTGGATTATTTTCGTCCATCCCTTCAGTAGGATTGGATCTATCTTCCTGCTCTCCTTGGTAATTTAGGGCTCGCCTAATTTCTTTACGATTTCTTCGAGCAATAGCTTCAATATCACTATCGTATTCTAAAGGCCCTCTCGGGTTTCTTCTAGTCATAAACTAGAGGTACCTGATTGGAAAAGAAAGAAATAAAATTTAGCAAAAATTAAAATTAAAACTAAAAAGAAAAATTAATTGCGAAAAATAAAAAAAAATGGCTAAAGTAATAAAAATAGAGTTTTCTTAATATTTTAGTTCCCCGGCAACGGCGCCAAAAACTTGATCGCTGTAAATCAGAGTTTTAAAATTTATAAAAGACTGATCGAACCTGGAAACCAACTCTGACAACAATTAAAGGCAAGTGCACCTATCGAACAGTAGTATAGTTTAGGCAAGACCGGATTATCGAACCCAAAGGAACTAAAAGTACCAATACTCACTGTCTTTTTATTATTTAGCCTTAATATAAAGTGATGGTTGTTTAAACTAAAACTAATCTACTTACAAAGCTAAGATGCAAAGACAAAAAGAATGAATTCGGGAAATAACTTTTGGAAAAACTTAGTTGACTCAAGCGATACCCTTAGGAAAAATCCACCTAGACTTCACTTGTTATCTAACCTTGAACCATATGATTTATTTACTTAGTTTGATCCGTGAGACTCCCTAACATATATTAAACCCTCTCTCGAGGCGAATAACGTCTAACCCTAGGTTAATTAGTGGAACTCTCGTTCGCTTATAATAACCACCTAGAATAGCAATAAACCGATCTGTGGACTCCCATATTAGGTTTCACCCTAATCCAGCAAAATCTCGTCACCCTATATCTAGGCGTGCGATCAACTCCGCTTAATTATGTTGGATCTACTCTTAGGCAGGGTCTATTCCTCCTCCACCTAAGCACATTAGATTTAGATTAAGTTCACACAATTAAGAACAAACTAAGTTATTATCATATAATTCAAAAATCAATTAACAAGATTCATCATAGGTTTCATCCCCTTCGGGTATCCGAAGGTTTAGTTCATAACAATAAAGGAAAACATCTCAAGAGAAAAGATAACACAAAACATAAGAAATCCCTAAAACCCCCTGAAGGAATTGAAGAGGAGATCCTCCGTTTTGAGTAGAATTCTGGCTTCTTGAGATGGATCAACTGCTATCTTCGAGTGATTCCCACAAATCGACCTTTTCGGCTCGGCTTTTTAGCCTAGCTTTTCGCCCCCTTTCAGCTGGTACCTAGGGTGTATTTATAGGCTTTTGAAATACGTTTCTTTCTCCCTAAGTATCCTTTCCCGAATGGAATTTCTCTTCTCCACGGCAGAGGCACAGCCATGGCACATGCCCGTGTAAATCGTGGCCAGGCCGTGTTCGAAACTGTTGAATGAGGCACGACCGTGTAAGTCGTGGTAAGGTCGTGTTCTAGTAGGAATGGTGGCACGGCCGTGTGGATTGAAGTCCAGGCCGTGCTGATTTTGTTGCTTGGCCCAACTTGGTCCATTTTAAGCCCGTTTATCATTCTTTTCATCATCGGGTGCTTTCCTGAGTATAAGACATGAAAAGAAATGATGAAGAGCACCTTTTTACACAAATTAGGGCTTAAATCATCCAAAAGCATACTAAATATGGGCTTGAATATGTTAGTTTTACGGTTTATCAAGTACCCCCACACTTAAGCTTTTGCTTGTCCTCAAGCAAAATTCGCAACTTACAATTAAAACAAACTTCCTGTAATTCATAATTCCTATTGATAGTGTCTCATCATAATTCATAGATAATTTATACATGGATAATTCAATTCAAAGTGTCCTAAAAATTCAAACAGTATAAGTCATAGATTCTGTAGCACAAAACATAGGCGTTTCCCTTTATCTAAATAATTACCTCTGATTCAGAATCGACAAGGATTGACATCCTCACAAAAGATTCGCTCCAATCACTCAAAGTGTTTAAGGTTCAAAATTTAGGCGCTCATAAGTCAAACATGAAGAGTTAATCCCATAGGCTTGCATAAAAATCAAATCTCCACCACTGAAATATGAGATGAAACACAAATCAAAAGGTCTTTAACAAGGTTGTAACGGGGCTAGGGTTAAGGTGTGGAATAAGGCTGAATTAGAGGGTTAGAATCGAGATTAAATTGACAAATTTCCTTACTAAGAACTAATGACTAATAATAATACATACATCAATTGAAAACTAATAATACTAATAATACGAGCTTCTTCTTCCATATTTGGAATCCAAACGTATAAGCTCATTTAATCACAACTAATAATGAATAATGGATATACTTCGTTTTTTTTTAAGAACAAACTAAAAATACATAACTGAAATAGAAAACATAGTTAGGCTATTAATCAAATCAAATCCCGATATAAGGGTAGTCAAAAGGAGTGGTGATAACAAAAACAAAGGGGTTCTGGGTTAATATCAGTGGGTGAGTCAAAATAGGGTTGTTAGGATTAAAAGGGGTTCACTAGGGGTTAATTGTGAATGTAGGCTTTTTATGGAGTAAGTGGGTTAGATCATAGGTGCCTTTATCATCTCTGTGTTTCAAATCAAAAAATGTGGTCTCGACATGTATAATCGATGCAAGTTCTAGAATAACAAATCAGTGTTGACATACTCATAATCAATAAAATGAGTAAGAAAAAGAATATATGCTCTATAAGGCTCAAAAACTCACAAAAATTATGGGTATTTTGATGTCTACCACGTAAATTCAAAACTTCAAGGTAATATTTAAACTCAGTTTGACAACCTAGCAAATTTTAAATTTCTAAAAAATAGACTTATCATGCTTGATTCTCTAGTATTCTTAGAATTTAATTATTAATGCACAATTATCAATGACTTAATCTGAAATATATCAATAAAAATCATAAATCATCAGAAATTTCATCCTAATTAGTAATATGAGTAATTTACTTTCAAACAAGGCTAAATTCAGGGTTTTTGTTAGGTATCTTCTTAGGTTGTTCACCCCCCCACACTTAAGATGTACATTGCCCTCAATGTACAAAGATATCTAATAACCTTGTAATAAAATCATCAGATATGGGGGTAAGTGAAAACTTCCTAAATTTTCGGATGATTCCTTGAGATGAGATTATGCCTTTGTTGGTGGTGATGGGCCGTCTTGATGACGAACCTACGCTAGATGAAGAAATTGGGCCGCTCGTGGAGAATTAGCCAGGGTTCCTTAATACATAATAAAAGTAAACTAAATATGAAATTAAGGACAAGGAAGATAAAGAGAGGGGGACTAAGAAGAAAACTAGAATTAAAAGAAAAGATGGATGGACCGTAGAGTCCTTATTTTTGGGTGAAATTTCTAAGGCTGAGGTTATGGTGGTGGTGGTGGTGTGATTCCCAATCAGCCTTAAGAACCTAAAAACAAGAAACTAGAACAAAATAAACTAAATTAAGTAGTAGAGAAGTAAAGATAAAGAAAATAAAGGAGAAGATAAAAATAAAAGAACAGATAATTGGTCTCAAAGACCCTTGGCTTGTTGTTTGGATGAAGGCTAGGCATGAACTCGGATGAATCGGTCTCCTTTGGGGAGATTGGCCTCTTACGCTTCTTTGCCATGGATATGATTTTAATAAGGATTTATTAGGAAAAGAAAAAGGAAAGAGAAAGGAAAGGAAGGAAGAAGGAAAGAAGAAAGAAGTGGGTTAATAAGAGGAAGGAGTAGGGTATGGTGTTTAAATAAACTTTTAGGTCTGGCAGTTTTCCCACGCCCGTGGGTTGAGGGTGTGTCCATTCACACAGCCGCCTCGCACGGCCGTGGTCTAGGGCGTGTTGGTTCCCTACGCTCGTGTCTAGCCTGTGTTTGACAAGTCAGTATATTGGCAGGATTATCCGGCACGGGCGTGTGTAGCCCGTGGTTGGTAAGTCAATAACTTCACACGGCCGTAGAGCACGGCCGTGTCACTTTTTCGGTGCCCGTGGGAGAGTGGTTGAGTTCGTGTTGCCAGAAATTAGTTCATTCTGACTTGTATCGTCCTGCCATGTTAGTACCAAGATTCTTGAGGTACACACGGCCACGGCCAGGGCCGTGTGCAAGGTCGTGTGTCCTTGAATTCTACACCCCTTGTTAGTTTATAACTATGTATTCAGAAAGAGGAGAAGAAAAGAAAAATAAATTTAAAGCAAAATATGAGAATAAATTATGTTAGTGCTCGGGTTGCCTCCCGAGAAGCGCTCGTTTATAGTCTTAAGCTAGACTCTCCTCCCGTTTTCTTTGTCAGGGTGGTTTGAGGAGTTGGAAGTCCTTCCTCATGCTATCATTTGCGTCTTTGTGAAAAAATTTAAGTCGAGATGTGTTTATAGTAAAAGTACCAACAATAGGATTACTTACCTCGACTGCTCCGTGTGGAAAAACACTGGTTACCTTAAAAGATATTTTTTTATTTGTGCTAGGGTCCGAAGGAGATATTCGAGGGTCTGCTTCGTCTAACAGTACCTTGTCCCCTATTTTGAAGTGTTTTGTTGTTCCTATAAGTTCTTCTGGGGGCTCTTTTGATTTTTTCTCGTGTGGTTCTGGCTCTTCGTCGTGTATCCCTAATTTCTCCTTAAAGTGTGTCTTCCACTCGTCTAGATCATCGATCTGAATTCGTCGATCTTTACGAGTTATTTCTTTGTTGGGGTTTGGATCAGGGTTGGGTTTAGTTGTATTCTTTGGTGGTGTTTCCTGAAAAGAAGGGTTAACCGAATGGTTATTAGGGAAATTTACGTTCTCACCTTGATTACTCGATGTTCTAGCCGAATCGAGAGCCTTGATGGTGACGGTCTCATTACCTACGCAAAGTATGAGTTCTCCTGCATCAACATCAATTTTAGTCCTGGCAGTTGCTAAAAAGGGTCTTCCTAGGATTAGGGGGATCGAATTATCCTCATCCATGTCTAAGACAACAAAGTCTACTGGAAAAACGAATCTGTCGATTTTCACAAGAACATCTTCGATAATACCCCTAGGAATTCTAACAGTTTTATCAGCTAATTGAATGCTCATCCTAGTTTGTTTGGGTTTCCCTAGACCTAATTGTTTAAACAATTTATAAGGCATGACATTTATGCTTGCCCCTAAATCAGCTAACGCATTATCAACAGTAAGTCTTCCAATTAAACATGGAATTGTAAAACTCCCTGGATCTTTTAGTTTCTGTGGTAGCTTATTTTGCAAGATTGCATAGCACTTTGCGTTGAGTTCCACATCCGAATCTTCGTCTAGTTTCCGCTTGTTTGTCAAAATTTTCTTTAAGAATTTCTGGAATCGGGCATCTGCGAAAGAGCTTGAGGAGTGGTAAGTTAATGTGTAATTTCTTTAAAATTTTAAGAAACTTACCGAACTGTTTCTCTGTGTCGTCTCCTTTCAATGCTTCGGGATAGGGTATGCGAGGTTGGTATGCTTTGATTATCGGTTTTGGCTTGTCTTGTGTTACCTCAACTTTACCTTTTTCTACCTCATTTCCTTGTGTTGAGATGGATTCATCTACCCTTGTATTCTCCTCGAATTTGTTATGGCTTGGATCTGCTTTTTAGGATTAATTTCAGTGTTACTTGGTAGACGCCCTTGAGGTCGTTCGGATAATAGCTTTGCAATTTCTTCGATTGACTAGGTAATTTCCCTGATTGCCTTTGTAAGTCCTCCAACTTGGTTCTCAATCGTTTTGATTGATGTTTTTTGGGTGTTGAGTGTTACCTCATTTTTTTGGAGACGGGCTTCTGTGGATGCTATGAATTTGTTCAACGTCTCTTCAAGACTCGGCTTCTTTTCTTATGGATAGGGCTGATTTTGGAAATTTTGAGGAGGTTGTTGTCTTTGATTTCCTTGATTTCCTTGTCCTCCCCACGAAAAATTTGGGTGGTTCCTCCAACCTGGATTATAATTATTACTATATGGGTTATTATTAGATCTGAAATTGTTACCTATATAGTTCATATGTTCGCTCTCTATGCCCGGTTGGTAGGGTGGGTACTCAGAATTCGCCACAGTTCCACTTGCGTCGCACTGCATCACTGGATTTACCTGCGAAGAACACAAACTATTAATCTTCTTATTCATCAACTCTACCTGGTTTGATAGCATGGTTACTGCATCGAGGTTGTAAACTCCAGCTGTTTTTGTTGGCCTTGTTCTTGTAACTTGCCCAGCGATAGTTGTTCAAATGACATCTCTTCAATAAACTCGTAGGGTGCCTCGGGAGTTTTATTATTCAGGAGGTTCCACCGTGGGTGAATCAATTAATTGCCTCATTGAAGGATTCACACCATTGTAAAAAGTTTGGACTTGGAGCCACAATGGTAATCCGTGGTGTGGGCATCTCCTCAAGAGATCTTTGTATCTCTCCCATGCGTCATATAATGTCTCTAAATCCATCGCACAAAAGAAGATATATCATTACGTAACTTGGCCATTTTGGTGGTGGGAAATATTTTAATAGAAATTTTTCGGTCATTTGTTCCCATGTAGTGATTAACCCTCGTGGCAATGAGTTTAACCACTATTTAGCTTTATTTCTTAGTGAAAAGGGAAATAACCGAAGACGTATGACATCGTCAGAAACGCCATTTATTTTGATGGTATCACAGAACTCTAAAAAGTTAGCTATATGAGTGTTTGGATCTTTGTCCTGCAAACCATCAAATTGAACAATTTGTTGAATCATTTGAATAGTGTTAGGCTTTAATTCAAAATTATTAGCAGCTATAGCAGGCCTAAAAATACTCAATTCTGCCCCTGTTAAATGAGGTTTAGCATAATCATACATAGTACGAGGGGCATTCTAATCCGCCACATCGTTTTGTGGTGGTGGATTATTTTCGTCCATCCCCTTGATGGGATTGGATCTATCTTCCTGCTCTCCTTGGTAATTTAGGGCTCGCCTAATTTCTTTACGATTTCTTCGAGCAATAGCTTCAATATCACTATCGTATTCTAAAGGTCCTCTCGGGTTTCTTCTAGTCATAAACTAGAGGTACCTGATTGGAAAAGAAAGAAATAAAATTTAGCAAAAATTAAAATTAAAACTAAAAAGAAAAATTAATTGCGAAAAATTAAAAAAAATGGCTAAAGTAATAAAAATAGAGTTTTCTTAATATTTTAGTTCCCCGGCAACGGCGCCAAAAACTTGATCGCTGTAAATCAGAGTTTTAAAATTTATAAAAGACTGATCGAACCTAGAAACCAACTCTGACAACGATTAAAGGCAAGTGCACCTATCGAACAGTAGTATAGTTTAGGCAAGACCGGATTATCGAACCCAAAGGAACTAAAAGTACCAATACTCACTGTCTTTTTATTATTTAGCCTTAATATAAAGTGGTGGTTGTTTAAACTAAAACTAATCTACTTACTAAGCTAAGAAGCAAAGACAAAAAGAAGGAATTCGGGAAATAACTTTTGGAAAAACTCAGTTGACTCAAGCGATACCCTTAGGAAAAATCCACCTAGACTTCACTTGTTATCTAACCATGAACCATATGATTTATTTACTTAGTTTGATCCGTGAGACTCCCTAATGTATATTAAACCCTCTCTCGAGGCGAATAACGTCTAACCCTAGGTTAATTAGTGGAACTCTCGTTCGCTTATAATAACCCCCTAGAATAGCAGTAAATCGATCTGTGGACTCCTATATTAGGTTTCACCCTAATCTGGCAAAATCTCGTCACCCTATCTCTAGGCGTGCGATCAACTCCGCTTAATTATGTTGGATCTACTCTTAGGCAGGGCCTATTCCTCCTCCACCTAAGCACATTAGATTTAGATTAAGTTCACACAATTAAGAACAAACTAAGTTATTATCATATAATTCAAAAATCAATTAACAAGATTCATCATAGGTTTCATCCCCTTCGGGTATCCGAAGGTTTAGTTCATAACAATAAAGGAAAACATCTCAAGAGAAAAGATAACACAAAACATAAGAAATCCCTAAAACCCCCTGAAGGAATTGAAGAGGAGATCCTCCGTTTTGAGTAGAATTCTGTCTTCTTGAGATGGATCAACTGGCTATCTTCAAGTGATTCCCACAAATCTGACCTTTTCGGCTCGGCTTTTTAGCCTAGCTTTCCGCCCCCTTTCAGCTGGTACCTAGGGTGTATTTATAGGCTTTTGAAATACGTTTCTTTCTCCCTAAGTATCCTTTACCGAATGGAATTTCTCTTCTCCACGGCAGAGGCACGGCCATGGTACACGCCCGTGTAAATCGTGGCCAAGCCGTGTTCGAAACTGTTGAATGAGGCACGGCCGTGTAAGTCGTGGTAAGGCCGTGTTCTAGTAGGAATGGTGGCGCGGCTGTGTGGATTGAAGTCCAGGCCATGCTGATTTCGTGGCTTGGCCCAACTTGGTCCGTTTTAAGCCCATTTCTCATTCTTTTCGTCATCGAGTGCTTTCCTGAGTATAAGACATGAAAAGAAAGGATTAAGAGCACCTTTTTACACAAATTATGGCTTAAATCATCCAAAAGCATACTAAATGTGGGCCCAGAATATGTTACTTTTATGGTTTATCAACATTCCAATCAACAACAAAAGTCCAACAATCTACAAAGACATAAACCAAATAAAGTAAGCATTCAAATAAACTTAGTAAGTTTGTAAAATCAAACATATCATACCTATCAATTTAAATATAAATCGTTCATAACAAGGAAATTAATAATCCCTTTATCGTATCTCATCATTCCAACTTCCCGAAGTAACTAAACCTGGATGATTCATTTCATCAAAACACAACATGTCAATTAACCATGTACTAAGATACAAATCATCATGTCATTTCATTCCATTTTCCTTTTAATAGATAACTATTTTGACCGAAGAACATTAGTAAATCAACTTTCAATAGACGGGAGGATAATGCTCATAATAGCTAACATAAGGACATTAACTGATACGAGATGCTGCGTACACAAGCTTTAGAGAATCCACCACACATGCATGACCTCAAGCCATTGGTATAGTATCCATCATCGGTACATAGTACATGCTAAATAAAACACTGACACATAGTGCTTGCTAATACAACACCAGCACAAAGCTTTCTAAATATAGACCGGCTCAAAGCCTGCTAAAAATACACAGGCACAAAGCCCGCTATGCCTCAATGACATGTCATTTGTATCCTAGCTATTCACTAAGTTCACACGAGCTTATCCTGCTTTTCTGGTACATTCCATATTCAACTTTATAATTCCATTTAATTAATCATCCAATAGATCTTAACAACATTCACTTCCATTTATGTAATAAGTAAAATCATTATAGACATAATAAATGTAATACAAACTTACCAAAATGCGATAGATAACGACACGCGATTTAGCGATTACTCGACGACTTTTTCCTTCCCCCATTTATCAACAAACTGGTCTGTTTCTTGATTTGAATAATTTAATTTAATTAACCAATTTAAAAATCTTAAAACATCTAAATTCATGTAATTAACCGTTTTATGACATTTTACACATTTACCCTAAACATTCACCTTTTATTCAATTTAATCCCTAAAACAAAAAATCTCCCAATTATCACAAATTAACCCAAAAAATCTTGTGTCGAATTCTATATGGTCCCTAAATAGTTCACTTTTATCACTTAATCACAAAACAATACATGATATTTTACAATTTAACAACTTAATCCCTAAACTTTAAAATTAACTAAAATCACTTTACAAAATAGTCCTATGTAACTATCAAGCTTAATAATTTATCATAAACATTCAAGAACATCACAAATTCATCTATGTTAAAATTCTAAACAATTAACAATTATACGAATTGGTCTCCGGGTTAGCTAGATTAAGCTATAACGATATTGAAAACATAAAAATTACTAGAAACGAAAACCAAAATCACTTACATGCAACCTAAGGCATGAACCGCACTCTCCCAAGCTTATTTCAATGGTGATTTAGGTTGTAGATGGATGAATGAAGAAGATGATCACCAATTGTTTTGTTTATGTTTAATTTATTTACTTATTTACAATACTACCCTTAATATAAGCCTTAATAATAAATTAAACAATGGCCTTAAACGTCCATTAGCTATCTATGTGGTCTAGTTACCATTTAATCCATCAATTCTAATTTTTATAGACATTAAACACCTTAAACTACTAGAAATAACTTTTGCAGATTTTACGATTTACTCCTTTTTACTTAATTAGCTATCTAAACGTTAAAATTTTCTGACCAAATTTTAATTTAGCACTTTAATAACACTATAAATAATAAATAAATAATAAAAGACTGACTCACTGGTCGGAATCATGGTCTCGAAACGACTATTTTTGAAACCATTGAAAAACATGCTGTTACAACTCTACCCCTAAAGGAATTTTCGTCCCCGAAAATCTTACCAGAAAAGAGATTCGAGTATTGAATTTTCAGTCTCTTCAGGTTCCCAAGTGGCATTCTCAACACCGTGACACTGCCTAAGAACTTTCACCAATGATATCTATTCGTTTCGAAGTTCTTTAACTTCCCAAGCTAAAATCTTAATCGGTTCTTGATTATAAGTCATATCAAGCTGTAATTCTATCTCAACCGGAGAAATCACATGCGAAGGATTTGATCTATACCATCTCAGCATCGACACATGGAAAACATTATAATTTTTTTCAAGTTTTTCCAGTAATGCCAAACGATAAGCTACTGGACCTATACTTTCAGTAATTTTGTACGGACCAATAAACCTCGGGCTAAGTTTTCCCTTCCAGCTGAAACGAAGAACCTTCTGCCAAGATGGTACTTTTAGGAATACTTTCTTGCCAACCTAATACTAGATGTCTTTTATTTTTAGACCATTATACAATTTCTAACGCTCTGAGGCAGCTTTCAAACAATCCCAAATAACCTTGACCTTTATCTTCAGTCTTGTGGATCAAATCTGTACCAGAAATATTTCTGTCACTTAACTCGATCCAATACAATGGAGTTCTACATTTCTGTCCATACAAAGCTTTGTATGGTGCCATTTTAATGCTTGACTGGTAACTGTTATTATAAGCAAATTCAACCAACGGAATAAACGTTTCCCAGCTACCTTCAAACTCAAGTATACAGCATCGAAGCATATCTTCAAGTACCTGAATTACCCGTTCTGATTGACCATCTGTTTGTGGATGAAAAGCTGTACCGAATTTCAATTTGGTAGCCAGAGCTTCGTGCAATTTACCCCACAATATGAAAGTAAACCTCGTATCACAACCAAAAATAATAGAGAGTGGAACATCGTGTAATCTGCCTATTTTTGAAACGTACAACTCTGCCAATTTATCAAGTGAGTAATTCATACGTAAAAGTGTAAACTTTGTATACTTCATTAACCGATCAACTATAACTTAGATTGCATCTTTCTTCCTCGATACAAATTCTATAGTAACATGCTCCCATTTCCACTCGTGAATCATAATAGGCTGTAACTACCCAGATGGAACCTGATGCTCAGCTTTGACCTGTTGACACACAAGGCATTTAGATACAAATTCAAAAATTTCACGTTTCATTCCTTGCCATCAGTACATCTATTTCAAATCATAATAGATTTTTGTGCTTCTTGGGTGTAACAAATAAACACTATTGTGAGCTTCATTCAAGTGTCAACTGTAAATCGTCAAGTATACATAATATGTTACAGAAATATAAACTACTATCTGCACCAATACTAAAATAAGTTATTTGACCATTTTCAACCAATTTTCGTTTAGCTAACAAATTCGATCATCAAATTACAACTCCCGAATATTCTATAAAAACAAAGGTTTAGCCCGCATAACTCGGCCAAAATAGAACCATCATACTTGATTGAAAGTGAGCATTCATTGATCGAAGAGCAAAAAGAGATTTGTAGCTCAAAGCATCAGCAACAACATTTGCTTTGCTCAGATGATAGTCTATCACCAAATCATAATCTTTTAGCAACTCTAGCCACCTCCTTTTTTGCAAATTCAACTTTTGTGATCAGTATAGGCATGACATTTCTCGTCGTATAGATAATGACGCCAAATTTTAAACGTAAAAACAATTTTGTCTAGACACATCCCAAATCGTTCAAAGAGGCATCACTCTAAACAATAATTCTTTCCCCAATTTAGGCTATGTTAACACTAGTGCCTCTGTCAACATATTTTTCAACTGATCAAACCTTTGTTGACATTTCTCAGACTATACAAAGCTAACATCTTCCTGTAACAATTTCATCATAGGTAATGCTATTACGGAATAGTTCTTAACAAACCATCGATAATATCTAGCTAATCCTAGGAAACTACGTACCTCATAAACATTTCGTGGAGGCTTCTAGTTCAAAATCATGGAAAGCTTGCTCGGATCAACTCGTATCCCTTAAGCTGAAACCATATGACTGAGAAATTCGAATTATTTGAGCCAAAGTTTGCATTTACTAAACTTTTCTTACAATTGCTTTTCACGCAAAGTCTGTAAAATGATCATCAAATATTGAGCATGCTCGAATTCTTTCTGGACTAAATTAGAATGTCATCAATAAAAAACAACAACGAACTTGTCGAGGTGTGGCTTAAAAACTCGGTTCATTAGATCCATAAACACTAATGAGGCATTCGTCAATCTGAAGGGCATAACTAGATTATTTTGAGTGTCACTATAAAGATTATTTTGAGGTCTAGAATAGTTACCCATATAGTGAACTTGCTCGCCAAAGACTCGGGTTGTAAGGTGGATATTCTGTATTACTCATCCCTCCTCCATTCATATTGCTCTGTATTACTGGGTGTACCTACAAGGAACCACATAAACTGTAAATTTTCTTACTTAAAAGCTCTACCTGGTTTGATAGCATGGTTACTGCATCGAGGTTGTAGACACTTTGGTGGCTTAAGTTGGCTTTGTCCTCATGAATTGCCACCGATAGTTATTGATTGCCATCTCCTCTATAAACTAAAATTACTGTCAAAAGCAAATAAAAGAAAAATTAGCAAAGTAAAATAATAAAAATAAGAATAAAAATAAATTACGATAAAATGGATAAAGTAACAAAAATTGAGCGTTCTTAATATTTTAGTTCCCTAACAATGGCGCTAAAAACTTGATCATTTGTGATTTGTCAAAGTTTTAAAATTTATAAAGAGAATGATCGAACACAGGAACTAACTATGACAACGATTTGAGGCAAGCGCACCTATCGAGCAGTAGTATAGTTAAGGCAAGACCGGATTGTCGAACCCAAAGGAACTAAAAGTACTAATACTAACTTTTTTTTTATTATCTAGCCTAAAATAAAGGGAATTGTCGTTTAATCTAAATTAAGTAACTACTAAGCTAAGGACTCTAAGACAAAGAAGAATGAATTTTGGGAAATACTTGTGGGAAAGACCAATTGATTAAGACAATACCCGAGGAAGAATCCACCTAGACTTCACTTGTTATCTAACACTGAACCAGACGATTTAGTCACTTGACTTGATCCGAGGGACTCCCTAAGTTATATTAATACCTCCGTCGAGCCTACTAACGTCTAACCCTAGGTTGATTAATTAAAATTTCTTTCTAATTAAAACCCCTAGAATTGCATTAACTCGATCTATGGACTCCCATATTAGGTTTCACCCTAATTTGGCAAAATTTTGTCACCTTATTTCTAGGCGTGCGATCAAATCCACTTAATTATGCTAGATCTACTCTTAGGCAGGGACTTTTGCTCCTCCACCTAAGCACATCAAACTTGAATCAATATCCCGAAAATATCAAAACAAGAATTAAGAACAGATAATTAAGAACAAATCAAGTATTTATCATATAGTTCAGAAAACAATAACAAGATTCATCTTAGGTTTCATCCCCCTCAGGTATCTGAGGTTTTAGTTCATAATGATAAAAGAAAACATCTCAGAAGAAAAGATAAAACAAAACATAAGAAAAACTCTAAAACCCCCTGAAGGAATTGAAGAGAGATCCTCCGTCTTGAGTATGACTCCGGCTTCTTGAGATGAATCAATTGGCTTTCTTCGAGTAAATTCCCACAAATCTACCCTCTTTGGCCTAGCTGGACGCTCCCTGACAAAAGCCTTGGGCTCCTGTCGACTCCCCTTCTTATGTAACAGCCCAATTTAGGGGCTAGTCAGAACAGTGATCTCAAAATCACTAATTCGAGGTTAGAGAAATTATTTTCATGATATGTTATATATTATAACATGTTTATAAGGATGCATGAAAATTTTGGTGCCTTAATTTTAGCGATTTCTAGCTAAATTGTGAAAAAGGACTAAATCGCATAGAGTGCGAAAGTTCTATTTTAATTGCTAGAGGTACCAAAAAGCTATGGTTTATAAATTGGAGGTCCCAAATGTGCAAATAGGCCATTTTGGAGAGTGATGGCCGGCCATGTGGTATGGGAGACAAGAGCATTTAATGCTTAGTCAAATTTGGTGAGAAAAGATGAATAAAATATGACAAAAAGAAAAGCTATCATCTTTTTTTTATTTCTTCTCTTCCTCCACCGAAAATAGCAGCCATGGGAGGGGTTTTTGAAGCTTAAAATTTCAGCAAGCGATTCTCCACTCAAGTAAGTGATTTTGATGGTATTTCTTGAAGAAAATTATACTTTTGGAGTCCCCAAAGCTTAAGCTTTCTAAAGAGAGGACTAGTTTGCAATATGGTTGAAAGTCTAGGGACTTTCCATGATAGATTTCATGTTGTTTGATGAGTTTTATGGAATAAAATTAATGATAAGATGATGAGAAACAACTTTTGTGAAAGGTGTTGTCATGAAAACACCTATTTGGGACCAAAATGTAAAAGTTGTAATTTGTTCATTAAGGCATGAAATAGTTGGAATTGTGGATAGTTGTAAGAGGATTAAATGTTCAGCTAGGCTTGTTTAACAAGAAAATGTGATGAAAGTTTATTTACAAGCCTAGGGGCAAAATCGTAATTTTGCCAAAGTGTAGGGGCAAAATAGTCATTTTTGCCTAAAGTGTATATTATGGTGTAGTATGATTTATAAGTGATTAAATCAGTAAATTTCATTGTTCTAGATCAAAGAAAACGAGTTTCAGACCTAGAACGGATGAAAAGAGAAATGTGGGCAAAAAGGTCCCTTTTTGGCCCTTTCGGCATCGAGGTAAGTTCATGTGCAAACGTTGTAATTACGTATGAGTTAATTTAACGTTCCAATGTGGTAGGGAATGTATATTTACCATATGAATGCATAAAATATCTTTTGATGAAATGTCAATAAAATTGAGATGTGTATAGCATGATATGATGATGGTTAAAGTCTCGAGTAAGACCATATTGGAATATGGCCTCGGTGTAAGAGTTCGTATAAGACCATGTCAGGGACATGGGATCGACATGTTAATGTATGTAGGACCTGATTGGGGTATAATGTCAATGAGAACTATGTGTATGAGACTCAAGAGAGTTAGTTAACAATTTGAATGATTCAACGGATATGTTGAATGTATGTGGTTGTACCACGAGAAGCACAAGTATGTGTTAGAATTGAATGGAGATGAATTCAATATATATGATGAACCCCTAGTGGGATATGTGTTATTATTGCACCTTAGTTGCATGAGATAGATTTATTGATGCACTGTGTGAATGCGAACGAGTATCGTAGAAAGTTAAGTAAGAATAGAAGTATGTGAGGATGTTCTCGATCGGAACGACCCGTGTGACCCTAGTGAAAATTTCAGAATTATTGGCCCACATGCCTGTGTGGGCCTACACGGGCACACTCACACTACCACACGGCCACCCAGACGACCAGCCACACGCCCATGTAGCGTCAATAGAATGGTTTTTCTGCTTTTGACGAAGTTTATTTTTCTACGTTTCGGGTACACACCTGGTACGATTCTAGTGCGAAAACACTCCCGAGACACACAGTACCTAAAATCGACAAACCAAACTCACAAAATCAGTCTTAATCCACAATTAAACTGAACCAAAGAAATTGTCAATGAAGAATAATCAAGAGTTCGACACATACCCAACCTCCCGAGAGATTTCTACTACGATTCCGCAAGTGCAGAACCCTATCCTACTCGATTTACTGCCCCCAAAACAGAAAATAAGGTTCCAACCGGCAATTTGGGAAACGAAAACTTCAAAAAACACTAGAATCCCACTTACCCAACAACTAAGGGAAAACAGAGAAGCAAAATACCGAGAATTGATGACAGGTTGAAATAGAACAGAAGGAAGAATCAAAAGAAAAGAAAAATGACAGAGCAAAGAAAAGGAAAAAAAAAATTGACGTGCTTTTTTTTCTGTAAAGAGAGAATTTTTTTAAAAAAGAATAAAAATAAAAGATATTCCAAATCCCTATTTTCTTCAACCACAACTACCCACTCACCTGGACTCCCAATCCCATCCAAACTCTCTCAGTCAATCGAGGCAAAAATTAACATCCACGCTTGCGTAAGGATTCAAAGAGAGGACCTCCAACACACTAACTCCCTTACCACACGAACCAGCAGGCTCATTCTGGTATAAATTAACAGACAATTTTATGTAAGCCCACTCCCCAAGGGTAAGGCTTGGACCAAAAATAACAAAAATTGCAAAAAAGTGGGAATTGAACCGAAGACCTCACACACACACCCAGAACACTTAACCACTGAAGCAAATACACAATTGTGTCAAAATTTTACAGATACAGAATTAATTTAAGCGGGGCGTTATAGAAGTATATTTCCTTCTTAACTGCCAACTTCGAATCGAGACAGATGGCCTGCAACTTGATTCTCTAAACCCATACGGCCTTTTATCTCAATGTTAAATTCTTGCAATAGTAATATTCAGTGTATCAGTCTTGGTTTGGAATCCTTTTTCACAAAGAGATATCTCAACACCGAGTGACCAGTGAATACAATAACTGTAATAGCCCGATTTTGGGGCTAGTCAGAATAGTGGTTTCGAAACCACTAATCCGAACCCGAAGAAATTATTTGTAATATTATTTTATGTGTTATAGCATAATTATATGAGTACATGAAAATTTTGGTGAATAAATTTTAGTGATTTCTTTCATAATTTTGAAAAAGGACTAAATCGCATAAAGTGTGAAAGTTTTGTTCCACAAGCTAAAGGTATTAAATAGATATGGAACACTAAAGTAGAGGTCCTTATTGAGCAAAAAGACAAATAAAAATGTGGTGTCTGGACATGGAATTTTTAATTGTGAAATTGGTCAAGGTTAGGTGGTTTGGTGACTTAATAGATAAAATAAAATAAAACAAAAAGAATAGGGCTATCATCTTTTCTTTCTCCACCAATTTTTCTCCAAGAAAACAGCCATGGAAGCTTGAAAATTTTCAGCAACTTACAACCCTTTCAAATTAGTCATTTTGATGATCATTTTTTTTTTATTTTTGTATTTTTGTGACCCTAGTAGCTTAAGCTAACAAATGGAGGGACTATTTTGAAAAATGGTTGAGAGTCTATGGTTTTACCATGTGAGTATTCATGTTTTTTGCCAAAATTTTAAGGCAAAAAATGAATCTTGGTTGTTAAATAAACAACTTTTGTGAAAGAGGTTTTCATGAAAACACCTAAAAGGACCATTTTGTGAAGTTTAAAAAATAGGTAGTAAATGTGTGAAATAATTGGAAATTGTGAGTTGCTATAAGAGTAATAAAGGTTTGGCTAGGCTTGATAAAGGATGAAATTTGATTAAAATCATTTTACGAGCCTAGGGGCAAAATCGTAATTATGTGAAAGTCTAAGGGAAAAACAGTAATTTTGCCAACGTAGGAATTTTTGGATTGCTTTGATTAATGTAGTGATTAAACAAGTGAATTTGTCATTATAGATCAAGAAAAACGGAGTTCGGACCTAGACCATGGGAAAACCAAGCTATTGGACTAAATCGAAATAGTTGCCCATATTTTGTATACCAAGGTAAGTTGTACGTAAATAATACAACTTTATTGTTATTATGTATTGAACAATTAGTATGGCATAAAGTGTATGATTATTGTTGTGAATTTGTATGATGAGAATTGATGTAGTAAAAACTCCCGGTTGAACCTTAGGAATAGATTGGATATCCATTCTATGACACTTGGGTGATATGTGTGCTAGTGTACGACCATGTCTAGGACATGGCATTGGCCACATTATGAGAGCCAGTGTAAGACCATGTCTGGGACATGGCATTGGCGTTGATATGTGTGCTAGCGTAAGACCATGTTTGGGACATGGCATCGGCCACAGTATGAGAGCCAGTGTAAGACCATATCTGTGACATAGCATCGGCATTGAGACGAGAGCTAGTGGAAGACCATGTCTGGGACATGGCATCGGCGTCGATCGGTGAGCCAGTGTAAGACCATGTCTGGGACATGGCATCGACATTTTACCCTCTTGTGTGAGGCTTATAGGATACCCTTTAGTGTTCCAAATGGTCCCACGGGTTATTTAAAGCTTATAATAAAGATATGAAAGGATATGATCAAGTTGTGAGTGGTACAGGTTCTTACTCGAAACTCATGAGATATGAGCTTAGTTATGATGCCTTAATGGTATGGATGAAATTGAGTAAGTTCTATCTACGAGAATGATTTCGGGACGATTTTGTAATCTTTGGATTATATTTGTGATGTCTAAATTTGTAGTAAATCTACATTGCTAAATCAAGAATGATTTGATGGTTTATATTATACTATGTGTTTAAAGATGCATGGCTGATATTGTTACTTATTTACATACAACTTACTAAGCTTTATGCTTACTCCCTCTCTTTTCCATTTTCTTATAGTGCCGCCAAGCTAGCTTGGGGATCAACAGACATCGGAGGCATCGATCACACTATCAATCTGAACATTTGGTATAGTTAGATTTATCATTTTGAGAATGGCATGTATAGGGACTTGGTCTTTTTTCAAGTGTCATATTGTTTGGGCCAAATGTGTTGGCTTGACTTGAAGATTGATTCATTTTGTATAAGGCCATGGATGATGGCTAATACTTGTTATTGATATATGCAAATGATGATGTTTTTCATGAATGTGCAATTTGCATGGTGAAATACATGTGTATGTCTTGGTTGTGGCTGATTTGGTCAGATGTTTATCTATGGATTGGTGTTACTTGATGTGGCTTATGTTGGTGCAAGTAAAGGTGGCAAAAGGGCTTGGTAAATAGCCTTGTTTTTGTCCACACGGGTAGACACACGGGCGTGTGTCTAGGCCGTGTGTGACACACGGTCTGCCCCATGGGCGTGTAGTCTGGTCGTGTGTCCCCTGCATCTTAATTTGGTAAAACAGAATACCCAGTAGTAACCACACGGACTGAGACACGACCGTGTGTCTCAACCATATGGATGACACGACGATAATACATGGGCATGTGCCCAGGCCGTGTGAAGTCTGCACCTTAAATATGAAATTAAATTTACCATACAGGGCACACGCCCATGTGGAAAGGTGACACGCCCGTGTGATCTCATAACATGGTCATGTTGAAGGATAGTGTGTAACACCCTAGTTTTAGGGGTTAGGCATTTGGTGCTTAGCTCGGGTGTTGGCACACTCTAGTGTGTGGTTGGGTAAGTTTTAGGAGTCCTGAGAACCCTAGGTGGTGGTAGGTTGCCTTAGAAAATTTTTAGTTTTAGGGGTTAAAAGGGGAGCTTGGCGAGGGGTGTCTTAAGAGAATTATTTGGGAGTTTTTGTCACAAGAAAGGAGCTGGTGGAGTGGCGGGATAGGCGCCACTAAGGCCTTGTGTGTGTGACGCCATTTTGTGGGGAGGAGGCTCAGTTCGATTCGCAAGAGCAGTGAGATGGGCATTCTTTTTGCGTCATCTTGGTGGGGTGGATGGACGGTTTGAAAGGCTTAAAAGGTGGAGAAGACTTGGTCATTTTTTTGAATTTGGCTAGGTAAAGTTTGACTCATTCAAACTTTTGAATGGGTGGTAGGGAGATATTTTAGGAGGATTTTGGGGACTATTTTTGGGGGTTGGAGCTTGGCCTTTTAGTATAAATAGGGGAGTGCTCATTACTCATTCACCATCCGCCTTCTCTCCTTTCTTCTTCTCTCACATTTTCTCCAAGTGGCGAGACCCTCTACTCTCCCTATTTCCTTCCTTTTCACTTCAAAACCGAAAATACACCCACACCTTTCTTTCTCCTCTCTTTGGCATTTGAAACCAATGTTCCCTACCCCTTGATTTAATTAATAGCCGAATCTACATCCATCACCCCTTTTGCCGAATTTCCTTCTCTCAACTTGATAGCACTTGGGTCGTGTGTTAACTTAGATCTTTCGGGTTCCGTGGATCGAGATACTTGGGGTTTTAGTGGTTGGCCAAGCCTCCGCTTGTAGTGATCGGTTTGATCAAGTGGAGGTAAGGTTATTTATTAAGGTTAAATGCTTAAGTGGTGTTTTGAGGGTTAACCTGTTTACCTGATTAAGCTTTTGCATGGAGGCCACAACCAGTCAGAGTGGGCAAGGGAAGGTCCCTATTCCGAAGTTTAAGAAAAGAGCGGTTTCATCAGACATGAGATTGGCCACGTGGTGTGGGGCAGCAGAAAACGTTAAGCAAATAGCCGTAGTT
Source organism: Gossypium sturtianum (assembly GCA_025698515.1). Lineage (NCBI taxonomy): Eukaryota > Viridiplantae > Streptophyta > Magnoliopsida > Malvales > Malvaceae > Gossypium > Gossypium sturtianum. Next base: position 29,818,451 of record CM046943.1, on the reverse strand, counting down.
TCGCTAGACGATAGCATCGAGGATCGAGAGTCTAGAACTCCTAGCAGTAAGGTGTGTAACTAACCCACTGTTTCCGGGTTTTTATGTGTTATATGTTTTACTAACAAGTGCAGTAATAAGTGTGCTATATATACCCCTAAAGGGTATAGCGATGACCAGGTTAGTGTCGGATCTATTGCAGTGTATTATTTGTTTATGAGTATGTTTATGGACACTAATAAGCATGTGCATGCATGATCACGAATATATTTTATGTGGCATGTGCATGGGTGGGTTATGAAAAGAAGGTACGGGTGTACTTGAGTACGTGGTTGATGTCGACTTTGTGCTACATCGTGGGATTGGCGCTACCGATCGAGGTCGCGTTGTGGTTCTTTGCGATTTAGTTCGCGTGGTTACCTTGATTGATATGAGCTTTATGCCATATCGTGGCTTGATGGATTGTCGTGTGTGCTCCATCGTGGTTTGATGTTGGCTATACGCTACATCGTGGATGGCATTGGTTGCCTTTTTGGAGGGAAAAGGAGAGGGTGACTTGATGGTCCCCGGTGTGTGGTAGGTGGATAAGGGGTGTGTAGCGGATGGACCCTAGGTTGGGTTGGGAATCATGTTGCATTGTTTTTGTAATGATATGGAAATGGGCCAAGCCCAATATGACATGTGGATAGGTATGTTTGGGAACATACGTGGACATGGGCCAAGCCCAGTGGATATGTGGTTTATTAGGAAATGGGCCTAGCCCAAAGATTTAAGTATGATTTGAATGTGGGCCAAGCCCAGATTGTGATGATGAATAAATGAATATATATATATACTTGTTGCCTTTGATAATTGGGATACTATGTGGCTAAGCATGTGGGTGGATTTCAAGGTGGTTATCTTACACATCGAGTCTGTATGACTCACCCAACTTTTTAATCATCGCAGTGAGTCGTGATTAGTGGACGGGTTGGAGTGGATACAAGGTGGCCCATGCGAGAAGAAGATGTTTCACTTTATTTAAGTATTTTATATTATCGTATTTTGGGATTTTATTGATGTAATAAGGGCCTCTTTGGTTTAAAGTACTCTATTTATTAAAGTTGAAGTTTACACTACGCTTAGTAATAATTTCGCAAAAAGGATTCATATTATAGCAACTTATAATAATGTTGTAATTCGAAATTTTCAACAAACTTATATATTTTTTTATTAAATTTTAAATGGACACGATTTTCAGCGATAACAAATTTTCAAGTTTAGTTCTAAAAACAAAGATTTCCAACCGTCTTTCCCAGTGACATAACCAGATTCGGTCGTAGTGAATGGGCCGGGTTTGGGGATGTTACAGTTTGGTATCAGAGCCCGGTTCAAAACTCGGCTTTGAGGGTTTTGGGGCCCAAAAACGTTTTCAAAATGGGCTTTTCAATGGGCTTTTATAAAAGGTTTTCAGGTTACTCTGGCATGGCACCTGTACCTCCAACCCGAAGTCCACCAGGTAAGTACTTCGGACTTTTGAAGTGATTTGTTTGTATGAATTGTTATGGGTTTATTTGGGCTCGTAGAATAGAATACTAGGATCTGTTGGACCCTAAGATTAGTCTACTCAAACATGTGCATAAGATTTAAAGTGCCTAATAAACAAACCTGTGAAGTAAGTCGCCGAGTTAAGGTGTGGTAACCTTGGTGCGCATGTCTAGGAGTGGATCCGGAAGAGCCTGGTACTTAAGCAGTCCTCGTGACTCACCTCCTCTTCGCAGGAATCCTACCTGGTGCGTAGCTACGGTTCACCTTAACCAAGAGGACTTGTTCATAGGCTAAACCAGTTATTAAAACCCGAAAGGGAATTAGTCTTGCTTTTTTTTTTAAAATTCCCTATTTTAAAATTTTCAACTCTACTCCTTGGGTTTGTAAGCTCTAAATCTGATTTTGAAAGATGTTTTCTCGATTTACAGAATTACCAAAAATACCTCTGTAGGAAAATGACGAAATTACCCCTGGGTAGGAAGGAAACTTTGATTGATCGAAAGAACTACCCTTGGAACCTTCATTGCATAAAATTGCTCGTGAATAAAACAGTGAAACAATAATTTCTAATTCATAAAACTTTCTAAACAGATTAAATCGAAGCGCTAGAGATGAGTTCTAGGGGACGCGGTAGAGGTAGAATGACAGCTTCGGAACCAGTAGGGTCTGGCTATGGGTCAGAAAGCGAAGTGCCGCCAGCAGTGGATGTAGAGGAACAAGATCCGATAAGTGAGGAGAACGCAGTGTCGCAGGCTATGTTACGCGTGCTTCAGCAAGTGGCAAGAGCTAGTAGGGGAAATGGAACTCGGAAGTCAGTGCCCGAGAGGCTTAGGTCTAACGGGGCTGAAGTTTTTAGGGGAGTATCTGGAGTGGCCCCGAATGTAGCGGAATATTGGTTGGAGGGAGTCGAGAGAATTATGGACGACTTGGATTGTGCCCCAGAGGAAAAGTTGAAAGGTCTTTGTTTAGCTACTACGGGATGAGGCTTATCGATGGTGGCTCACCGTCAAACAAGGTGTACCGCAGATCGATTAGATTGGGACTACTTTAAGGAAAAGTTTGAAGGAAAATACGTTGGAGCAAGCTACTTAGATGCGCAAAGGAAGGCGTTTCTAAATCGGGTGCAAGGAAATAAGTCGATAGCGGAATACGCTAAGGCGAGTTTGTACGGCTAAGTCGGTATGCTAAGGGAATTGTGGCCACCGACTATGAGAGGTGCGTCCCGGTTTGAAGACGGATTGCGAGATGAGCTTCGAGTCTTGACGCTCCCGCAGAGGGAAAGAGACTTCGGTGCTAGTGGAGAAAGCTCGTATAGTAGAAGAAGTTAAGAGGACGGTAAGGGGAAACCGAGAAAAGAATAGAAACGAGAATAAGAGAAATATTGGACCGTCAAGATCGTTTGGTAATGTCCAGAAAAGACCAAAGATCGAGAATCCTGCAAGTGTACTTGTATCAATGGATCGGAATTGTCTCGTGCTCGATGTGGAAGACCTCACACAGAGAGTCTTTGGGAAATAGTAAAGAATGTTTTCGGTGTGGATCTAAGGCACATCTGGTTAAGAATTGTCCTCAAGCGATGAGGGGTCGTGGTTCAAGTCATGGAAGGAATGGTTCTAGTCGGAGTCAACCAAGGATGTGATTCTAGGTAAGCTCCTTTGCTTGGGTACTTGCGTTCATTACTTTGTTTGCTTATAAGTTAGCCTTTCCTGTGTTGCTAAGAGAGGCGTTTCGAATTTTGAGCGCGAATTTGGAGATTGTGTAGGTACGTTAGCCTTAGTGAGATCAGAGTGCGCAGCATAAGCGTAAGGTGGTGAGATAGGTTGTATGGACGTTGTTAGTAAAGTAATTTCGAGGACGAAATTATTCTAAGGAGGGTAGAATTGTAACACCCTAGTTTTAGGGGTTAGGCATTTGGTGCTTAGCTCGGGTGTTGGCACACTCTAGTGTGTGGTTGGGTAAGTTTTAGGAGTCCTGAGAACCCTAGGTGGTGGTAGGTTGCCTTAGAAAATTTTTAGTTTTAGGGGTTAAAAGGGGAGCTTGGCGAGGGGTGTCTTAAGAGAATTATTTGGGAGTTTTTGTCACAAGAAAGGAGCTGGTGGAGTGGCAGGATAGGCGCCACTAAGGCCTTGTGTGTGTGACGCCATTTGCGTGGGGAGGAGGCTCTGGGTTCGATTCGCAAGAGCGGCCAGATGGGCATTCTTTTTGCGTCATCTTGGTGGGGTGGATGGACGGTTTGAAAGGCTTAAAAGGTGGAGAAGACTTGGTCATTTTTTTTTGAATTTGGCTAGGTAAAAGTTTGACTCATTCAAACTTTTTGAATGGGTGGTAGGGAGATATTTTAGGAGGATTTTGGGGACTATTTTTGGGGGGTTGGAGCTTGGCCTTTTAGTATAAATAGGGGGGGGAGTGCTCATTACTCATTCACCATCTGCCTTCTCTCCTTTCTTCTTCTCTCACATTTTCTCCAAGTGGCCGAACCCTCCACTCTCCCTATTTCCCTTCCTTTTCACTTCAAAACCGAAAATACACCCCACACCTTTCTTTCTCCTCTCTTTGGCTGAAACCAATGTTCCCTACCCCTTGATTTAATTAATAGCCGAATCTACATCCATCACCCCTTTTGCCGAATTTCCTTCTCTCAACTTGATAGCACTTGGGTCGAGTGTTAACTTAGATCTTTTCGGGTTCCGTGACTGAGATACTTGGGGTTTTAGTGGTTGGCCAAGCCTCCGTTTGTAGTGATCGATTTGATCAAGTGGAGGTAAGGTTATTTATTAAGGTTAAATGCTTAAGTGGTGTTTTGAGGGTTAACTGTTTACTGATTAAGCTTTTGCATGGAGGCCACAACCAATCGAGTGGGCAAGGAAGGTCCCTATTCAAGTTTAAGAAAAGAGCAGCTGGCACAGAGGAGATTGGCCACCGTGGTGTGGGTCACAGCAGAAGCACGTTAAGCAAATAGCCGTAGTTTCGCTAGAGCGATAGCATCGAGGATCGAGAGTCTAGAACTCCTAGCGAGAAGGTGTGTAACTAACCCACTGTTTAGGGTTTTTATGTGTTATATGTTTTACTAACAAGTGCAAGTAATAAGTGTGTGCTATATATATACCCCTAAAGGGTATAGCGATGACCAGGTTAGTGTCGGATCTATTGCAGTGTATTATTTGTTTATGAGTATGTTTATGGACACTAATAAGCATGTGCATGCATGATCACGAATATATTTTATGTGGCATGTGCATGGGTGGGTTATGAAAAGAAGGTACGGGTGTACTTCGAGTACGTGGTTGATGTCAGCTTTGTGCTACATCGTGGACTGGCGCTGACTGAGGTCGCGTTGTGGATCTTTGCGATTTAGTTCGCGTGGTTACCTTGATTGATATGAGCTTTATGCCATATCGTGGCTTGATGGATTGCTGTGTGCTCCATCGTGGTTTGATGTTGGCTATACGCTACATCGTGGATGGCATTGGTTGCCTTTTTGGAGGGAAAAGGAGAGGGTGACTTGATGGTCCCCTGGTGTGTGGTAGGCTGGATAAGGGGGTGTGTAGCGGATGGACCCTAGGTTGGGTTGGGAATCATGTTGCATTGTTTTTGTAATGATATGGAAATGGGCCAAGCCCAATATGACATGTGGATAGGTATGTTTGGGAACATACGTGGACATGGGCCAAGCCCAGTGGATATGTGGTTTATTGGGAAATGGGCCTAGCCCAGTATTTAAGTATGATTTGAATGTGGGCCAAGCCCAGATTGTGATGATGAATAAATGAATATATATATATACTTGTTGCCTTTGATAATTGGGATACTATGTGGCTAAGCATGTGGGTGGATTTCAGTGGTTATCTTACACACTGAGTCTGTATGACTCACCCAACTTTTTAATCATCGCAGGTGAGTCGTGATTAGTGGACGGGTTGGAGTGGATACAAGGTGGCCCATGCAGAAGAAGATGTTTCACTTTATTTAAGTATTTTATATTATCAGTATTTTGGGATTTTATTGATGTAATAAGGGCCTCTTTGGTTTAAAGTACTCTATTTATTAAAGTTGAAGTTTACACTACGCTTAGTAATAATTTCGCAAAAAGGATTCATATTATAGCAACTTATAATAATGTTGTAATTCGAAATTTTCAACAAACTTATATTTTTTTTTATTAAATTTTAAATGGACACGATTTTCAGCGATAACAAATTTTCAAGTTTAGTTCTAAAAACAAAGATTTCCAACCGTCTTTCCCAGTGACATAACCAGAGTCGGTCGTAGTGAATGGGCCGGGTTTGGGGATGTTACATAGTGTAACTCGCACGGCCTAAGCATATAGGGACATGCCCGTGTCCCTTGCCCGTGTGGATTTATTTCTCAATTCGAACCTATAGGGGTTTTCACATGGCCGCGGCACGCGCGTGCCATGGCTCGTGTCCTCACATGCCCATGACACGTCCATGTCTCAGCCCGTGTGTTAAAACCTTGACATTCTGCTTCTGACGTCAGCAACATTTTAGGGTCACACTGCCATGGCACACGCCCGTGTTTTAGTGACATTTTCCAAAGTTTTCTAAAGAACTCGGTTTGGTCCCGAACCATTTCTAAAGTGTGTTTTGGGCCTCGTAGGCTCATATTAGAGATTTTAAGACAAAGTTTGAAAAGTTTTAAATTTGAACAAACTTTTATGACCTGAAATGTATGTTAGTATGTGTTTAAGTTAGGTAATGCCTCGTACCCTATCCGGCATCAACATGGGTAAGGGGTGTTACATTTAGTGGTATCAGAGCTATGGTTTAGTCGATTCTCAGACTAACCTAGCGTGTGTATGAGTCTAGCTATACATGCCATATATGAATTATGATAGTGTGACGACTCCTGACAATTTAAAATGTGTTTTTATATAGTGGCAGATGATGTCGAAAGTAATGCACCGGCTCCCGCAGAAGGGACCGCGCAAGTCAAAAGTGGGCCTATGACACTGAGTCAGGGCGGAGGGGCTAGAGAAGCCTTCCTCCATATGATGAACGTTTGGTATTCAGAGTTTGTTCGTGCGAACCCGAACGCTCCACCTCCTCCACCCCCTCCAATCCCTCAGCCTACCCCTACAACTCCCCAAGCAGTGGAAATGATTAGAAGGGAAAAACCTCCGGTAGAAAGAATTCGAAAGCAAGGGATCGAGGAATTTTGAGCGAATATAGATGATGACCCAGAAAGAGCAGAATTCTGGCTAGAAAATACCATTAGGGTATTCGATGAATTGTCTTGCACGCCTGAAGAGTGCATGAAGTGTGTTGTGTCACTCCTACGAGACTCAGCTTACCAATGGTGGAACACCCTTGTGTCAGTTGTACCGAGGGAGAGGATAACTTGGGAATTCTTCCAGGAAGAGTTCCGTAAAAAGTATATTAGCCAGAGGTTTATAGACCAGAAAAGGAAAGAATTTCTTGAACTGAAGCAAGGCCGAAAGACGATAATAGAGTATGAGCGTGAGTTCGTGAGGCTCAGCAAATACGCTCGAGAGTGCATATCCACCGAAGCCATCATGTGAAAGGGGTTTGAGGATGGATTAAATGAAGACATCCGACTATTAGTTGGCATCCTATTATTAAATGAGTTTGTGGTGCTTGTTGAGAGAGTGTGCAAGGCCGAAGAATTGGCCAAAGAGAAAAGAAAAGCTGAAATCGAATCTCGTGACTCGAAGAAAAGACAGTTTGGGAAATCATTTCAGTCCTCCTCCAAGAAATCGAAAAAGTTCGCTACTTGATCAAATGCTTCAGCGGGATTCTTGAGTAAAAATAAGAATAAGTAGTACAAGATGTCTAAAGCTCAAACCACTTCTATTGCGAGTGTTGGTAGTGCTCGACCAAATAAACTGGAGTGTTCGCAGTGTGGTAGATGACATTTCGGTGAGTGTCGAGGAAATGATAGAGGTTGTTTCAAGTGCGATTCACTAGACCACTTCATTCGAAACTGTCTTGAGATGGATGAGAAAGACAAAAAGTAAGATGCGCGAGCGAGTAATGCTCATTCTAGAGGTAGACCACGGAAGAACCTGGGAAGTGGGGCTAGCAGCAGAGGTACGCCTAGACATTCCACCGTGAGGTCCGAGGGCCAAGCGCCTGTAAGGACTTATGCCATTCGCGCTCGCGAAGAGGCATCGTCATCGGATGTGATTACGGGTACTTTTTCTCTTCACGATATTTCTGTTGTTGCTTTGATTGATCCGGGGTCTACCCATTCATATTCTTGTGTGAAATTGGTGTCTAGCATGAATATGCCTGTTGAATCTACAGAATTTGTGATAAAAGTGTCAAACCCGTTAGGCAAGCATGTGATAGTTGACAAAGTGTGTAGAAACTGTCCTTTGATGATTAGAGGTCATTATTTTCCGGCTAACCTCATGCTACTATCGTTTGATGAATTTGACCTAATTCTTGGCATGGATTGGTTGACTATTCATAACGTGTTAGTAAACTGTGGTAGTAAGTTTATTGAACTGAAATATGAAAATAGGGATATTCTTTGGGTTGAATCAGGTGAATCGGATAGCTTGCCTGTACTGATTTTCTCTATGACTGCTAAGAAATACATGAGAAAAGGGTATGAGTCATATCTAGCATATGTGTTGAATACCCAAGAGTCAGAAGTAAAGATTGAGTCAATTCCTGTGGTATGTGAGTCCTCGGATGTGTTTAGAAAGAGTTGCTGGATTGCCTCCAACTAGGGAAGTCAAGTTTGGTATTAAGTTGGTCTCGGTACAGCACCTATTTCGGTTGCCCCTTATAGGATAGCACCGTTGGAGTTAAAAGAGTTGAAGGTTCAGCTACAAGAGTTAACGGATAAGGGTTTTGCGAGACCAAGCTATTCTCCGTGGGGTGCTCTGGTACTCTTTGTGAAAAAGAAAGACGGGTCGATGAGGTTATGTATAGACTACAGACAACTCAACAAGGTTACAGTTAAGAACAAGTATACTTTTTCCAAGGATCGACGATTTGTTTGACCAATTGAAGGGAGCCACAGTGTTTTCTAAGATAGACCTGAGGTCCGGTTATTACCAGTTGAGAGTTAAGGAACAAGATGTACCAAAAACTGCATTTTGGACGAAGTATGGCAATTATGAGTTCCTCGTCATGCCCTTTGGCTTAACGAATGCTCCTGCATTATTTATGGATTTAATGAATCGTATTTTCCGACCATACTTGGATAAGTTCGTTGTTGTTTTTATCAATGATATATTAATTTATTCTCGTGATGAGAGTGACCACGCGGAGCATTTGAGAACTGTTTTGCAGACTTTAAGAGATAAGCAGTTGTATGCCAAGTTTAGTAAAAGTGAGTTTTGGCTCCTAGAGGTCAGATTCTTAGGACACATCGTGTCGGGTGATGGAATTAGGGTTGACCCGAGTAAGATCTCGGCTATTGTTGAGTGGAAACCACCGAGGAATGTATCAGAGATTAGAAGCTTTCTAGGCTTAGCGGGTTACTACAGACAATTCGTTAAAGGATTTTCCATGATTGCTACTCCGATGACGAGGTTGCTATAGGAATATGTCAAGTTTGAATGGACGGAAAAATGCCAACAGAGTTTCGAGAAACTAAAGGCATTGTTGACTAAAGCTCCAATTTTAGTGCAACCGGAATCAGGAAAAGAATTTGTAGTGTATAGCGACGCATCCTTGAATGGATTGGGATGTGTGCTCATGCAAGAAGGCAAGGTAATAGCATATGCCTCGAGACAACTGAAGCCGCATGAGAAAAACTATCTGACTCACGACTTAGAGTTAGCCGCCATAGTGTTCGCACTGAAGATTTGGAGACACCATTTGTATGGCGAGAGATGCCGAGTATTCACCTACCATAAAAGTCTAAAGTATTTGATGACCCAAACGGAACTGAACCTTGGACAACGGAGATGGCTAGAGCTCATAAAAGATTACAAACTGGTGGTTGACTATCACCCGGGGAAGGCGAACGTGGTCGCTGATGCTTTGAGTAGGAAGTCATTGTTTGCCTTGAGGGCTATGAACACTCAGTTGTTAGTAACTGACGATGGTTCGATTTTAGCCGAGTTGAGAGCGAAACCAATGTTTTTACAAGAGATCTGCGAAGATCAGAAAGATGATAAAGAATTGCAAGCTAAGATAACTCAGTGCAAGACATGTATAGAATCAGACTTTCGGATTGGTTCAGATGGCTGTTTAATGTTTCAAGACAGGACTTGTGTACCCAAAGACGATGAGCTTATTCGAAAAATTTTGCATGAGGGACATAGCAGTTGTATGTCTATCCATCCGGGTAGTGTGAAAATTTATAATGACTTGAAGAAAATGTATTGGTGGTCGGGAATGAAGAGAGACATTTTAGAGTTTGTCTCTAAGTGCCTAATTTGTCAGCAAATGAAAGCCGAATACCAAGTACCTCCTGGTTTACTCCAGCCTGTGATGGTTCCCAAGTGGAAATGGGACCGTATTACCATGGATTTTGTGTCTGGATTGCCGTTGATGCCAAGGAAGAAAGATGTTGTATGGGTCGTGGTTGATAGGCTAACAAAGTCGGCTGATTTCATACCGATGCGTACCGATTATCCACTTGAGAAATTGGCCGATTTGTATGTTTCTGAAATTGTGAGACTTCATGGGGTACCTTTATCAATCATTTCAGATAGAGATCCGAGGTTCACATCACGGTTTTGGAAAAAGTTGCAAGAAGCGTTGGGGGCAAAACTAAATTTTAGTACTGCTTTCCACCCGCAAACCGACGGTCAGTCGGAAAGAGTAATTTAGGTTCTTGAAGATATGTTACGGTGTTGTGTTCTTGAGTTTCAAGGCTGTTGGGAAAGGTATTTACTGTTGGTAGAGTGTGCCTACAACAATAGTTATCAGTCGAGTTTGAAAATGGCGCCTTATGAGGCTTTGTATGGGCGTAAGTGCCGAACGCCCTTGTATTGGATCGAACTCAGAGAAAATCAGATTCACGGAGTTGACTTAATCAAAGAGACCGAAGAGAAAGTAAAGGTAATTCATGACTGTTTGAATGCCGCTTTGGATAGACAAAAATCCTATGCAGATCTAAAATGAAAAGAAATTGAGTTTCAAGTCGGTGATAAGGTGTTTTTGAAAGTATCTCCGTGGAAGAAAGTCCTCAGATTCGGTAGGAAAGGCAAATTAAGTCCACGGTTTATTGGACCTTATGAGGTGACTGAGAGAATTGGACTGGTAGCATACCAATTAGCTTTACCGTCCGAGTTAGAGAAGATCCATGATGTTTTCCATGTGTCTATGTTGTGCCGTTATCGTTCTGACCCTTCACACGTTATTTCACCAGCAGAGGTTGAAATTCGACCGGATATGACCTATGGTGAAGAGCCAGTTAAGATTTTAGATCGAGAGGTCAACCAATTGAGAAATAAAAGTATAGCACTAGTGAAAGTACTATGGCATAGACATAGGGTTGAAGAGGCCACATGGGAGCCCGAGGAGACTATGAGAGATCAATACCCAACCCTTTTCACTGGTAAGATTTTCGGGGACGAAAATCCCTAACGGGGAGAATTGTAACAGCCCGATTTTGGGGCTAGTTGGAATAGTGGTTTCGGAACCACTAATCCGAAGCCGGATAAATTATTTTTATTATTATTATATGTGTTATAACAGAATTATATGAGTACATGAAAATTTTGGTGAATTAATTTTAGTGATTTCTTGCTTAATTTCAAAAAAGGACTAAATCGCATAAAGTGCGAAAGTTTTGTTCTACAAGCTAAAGGTGTTAAATAGCTATGGGACACTAAAGTAGAGGTTCTTATTGAGTAAAAAGAAAAATAAAAATGTGGTGGCTGGACATGGAATTTTTAATTGTGAAATTGGTCAAGGTTAGGTGGTTTGGTGACTTAATAGATAAAATAAAATAAAACAAAAAGAATAGGGCTGTCATCTTTTCTTTCTCCACCGATTTTTCTATAAGAAAATAGCCATGGAAGCTTGAAAATTTTCACCAACTTACAACCCTTGCAAGTAAGTCATTTTGATGATCATTTTTGTTGATTTTTGAATTTTTTTGACCCTTGTAGCTTAAGCTAACTAATGGAGGGAGTATTTTGTAAAATGGTTGAGAGTCTAGGGTTTTACCATGTGAGTATTCATGTTTTTTGCTGAAATTTTATGGAATAAAATGAATCTTGGTTGTTAAATAAATAACTTTTGTGAAAGGGGTTTTCATGAAAACACCTAAAAGGACCATTTTGTGAAGTTTATAAAATAGGTTGTAAATGTGTGAAATAATTGGAAATTGTAAGTTGCTATAAGAGTAATAAAGATTGGACTAGGCTTGATAAAGGATGAAATTTGATTAAAATCATTTTACGAGCCTAGGGGCAAAATCGTAATTATGTGAAAGTCGAACGGCAAAATGGTAATTTTGCCAAAATAGGAATTTTGGATTGTTTTGATTAATGTAGTGATTAAATAAGTGAATTTGTCATTATAGATCAAGAAAAACAGAGTTCGGACCTAGACCAGGGAAAAACCAAGCTATTGGACTAAATCGAACCAGTTGCCTATATTTTGTATAACGAGGTAAGTTGTACGTAAATAATACAACTTTAATGTTATTATGTATTGAACAATTAGTATGGCATAAAGTTTATGATTATTGTTGTGAAATTTTATGATGAGAATTGATGTAGTAAAAACTCCCGGTTGAACCTTAGGAATAGATTGGATATCCATGCCATGGCATTTGGGTGATATGTGTGCTAGTGTAAGACCATGTCCGGGACATGGCATCAGCCACATTATGAGAGCCACTGTAAGACCATGTCTGGGACATGGCATCGGCGTTGATATGTGTGCTAGTGTAAGACCATGTTTGAGACATGGCATCGGCCACATTATGAGAGATAGTGTAAGACCATGTCTGGGACATGGCATCAGCAATGAGATGAGAGCTAGTGTAAGACCATGTGTGGGACATGGCATCAGCCTCGACCGGTGAGCCAGTGTAAGACCATGTCTGGGACATGGCATCGGTATTTTACCCTCTTGTGTAAGGCTTATAGGATATCCTTTAGTATTCCAAATGGTCGCACGGGTTATTTAAAGCTTATGATAAAGATATGAAAGGATATGATCATGTTGTGAGCGGTATAGGTTCTTACTCAAAACTCATGAGATATGAGCTTAGTTATGATGCCTTAATGGTAAGGATGAAATTGAGTAAGTTCTATCTACGAGAATGATGTCGGGACAATTTTGTAATCTTTGGCTTATATTTGTGATGTGTAAATATGTAGGAAATCTACCATTGCTAAATCAAGAATGATGTGCTGGTTTATATTATACTATGTGTTTAAAGATGGATGGTTGATGTTGTTACTTATTTACGTACAACTTACTAAGCTTTATGCTTACTCCCTCTCTTTTCCATTTTCTTATAGTGCCGCCAAGCTAGCTTGGGGATCAACAGACGTCGGAGGCATCGATCACACTATCAATATGAACATTTGGTATAGTTAGATTTATCATTTTGAGTATGGCATGTATAGGGACTTGATCTTTTGTCAAGTGTCATATTTTTTTGGGCAAATGTGTTGGCTTGACTTGAATATTGATTCATTTTGTATAAGGCCATGGATGGTGGCTAATACTTGTTATTGATATATGCAAATGATGATGTTTTTCATGAATGTGCAATTTGCATGGTGAAATATATGTGTATGTCTTGGTTGTGGCTGATTTGGTCAGATGTTTATGTGTGTATTGGTGTTACTTAATGTGGCTTATGTTGGTGCAAGTAAGGTTGGCCAAAGGGCTTGGTAAATAGCCTTATTTTTGTCCACACGGGTAGACACACGAGCGTGTGTCTAGGCCGTGTGTGACACACGGTCTGCCCCATGGGCGTGTAGTCTGGTCGTGTGTCCCCTGCACCTTAATTTGGTAAAACATAATGCCCAGTAGTAACCACACAGACTGAGGCACGGCCATGTGTTTCAACCGTGTGGATGACACGGCCAAAATACATGGGCATGTGCCCAGGCCGTGTGAAGTCTGCACCTTAAATACGAAATTAAATTTGCCACACGACCTAGGACATGGGCTTGTGCCTTGGCTGTGTGACCCTAAAATGTTGTTGACGTCAGAAATAGAATGTCAAGGTTTTAACACACGGGCTGAGACACGAACGTGTCAGGGCCGTGTGAGGGACACGGGCCATGGGCACGGGCGTGTGCCAGGCCGTGTGAAAACCCCTGTAGGTTTGAATTGAGAAATAAATCCAAATGGGCAAGGGACACGGGCATGTACCTATATGCTTAGGCCGTGCGAGTTACACTATCCTTCAACATGACCATGTTATGAGATCACACAGGCGTGTCGCCCTTCCACACGGGCGTGTGCCCTTATTTTTAGTGACATTTTCCAAAGTTTTCTAAAGAACTAGGTTTGGTCCCAAACCGTTTCTAAAGTGTGTTTTGGGCCTCGTAGGCTCATATTAGAGATTTTAAGAAAAAGTTTGAAAAGTTTTAAATTTGAACAAACTTTTATTATGTTAGTATGTGTTTAAGTTAGGTAACGCCTCGTACCCTATTCCAGCGTCAACACGGGTAAGGGGTGTTACAGTAACCTTTGCACCGACAAGATAGGAACGAAACTTGTCGAAAGCAAAGACTACAATCAACAATTCTTTCTCTGTGGTGGTATAATTGAATTGAGCCTCTGTAAGAGTTTAGCTAGTATAATAGATGGCATGAAATATTTTTCCCTTTCATTGTTCTAGAATCGTACCCATAACACAGCCACTTGCATCGCAAGTAACTTCAAAAGGTTGAGACCAATCTGGTGCAACGACAATGGGTGCATTCACTAGCTGCTTTTTTAACTGAATAAAGGCATCCAGACATGCATCATCAAAGAAGAATTTTTAATTCTGTTCCTGCAATGATCATCAGGGCTTTGTAATTTTTGAAAATTCTCTAATAAATCTTTGGTAAAACCCCGCTTGTCCAAGAAAACTGTGAATACCTTTCACGTTTGTTGGTAGAGGTAATTTCTCAATGATTTCTACATTAGCTTTGTCTACTTGGGTGCCCTGACTAGAGATGCGATGGCCTAACGCAATGCCTTTAGTTGCCATGAAATGACATTTTTCCCAATTCAAGACAAGATGTGTGTCCTCACACCGCTTCAATACTTTATCCAAATTGTTAGCGCAATGATCAAAATTATTCTCATAGGCTGAGATATCATCCATAAAAACCTTTAAAGAGTCTTCGATCATATCTGAGAATATTGCCATCATGCACCTTTGAAATATGGCTGGTGCATTGCAAAGACTGAAAGGCATATGGTGAAAAGTGAAAGTACCAAAGGGGCAGGTGAAGGTTTCTAGCAAGTCGATCCAACATTTGGTCAATGAAAGGAAGTTGGAAGTTATCCTTCTTTGTGGCCACAATCAATTTGCGATAATCCATACAAACTTGCCATCCCGTGGGAATACGTGTAGGAATTAATTTGTCCTTATCTTTGCAAACCACAGTGATGCCACTCTTTTTAGGTACGCATTGCATTAGACTTACCCAATTGCTATCAGAAATTGGGTAAATAATTCCAGAATCAAGCCATTTTATGATTTTCTTCTTGACAACTTCCTTCATTTTCTTGTTTAATCTTCTTTGTTGTTCAATCGATTGCTTGCTTTCATATTCCAACTTGATCTTGTGCATGCAAAAAGAATGACTAATACCTCGAATATTGGCAATACTCCAAGCAATATCTCATTTATGTTGCTTGAGAATATGGACCAATTTCTCTTCTTGAGTTACACCCAGTGTTGCAGAGACAATAACTGGAAGATTATTGTGATCACCAAGAAAGACATATTTAAGATGAGGAGGTAGTGGTTTCAATTCCAGAGTAGGAGCTTCTTCAATAGAATGGTTTGAAAATTGGGGTTGTTTTGGTGGGTAGGTCTAAGGATTCAATCTGCCATCCATGCTTAAGTTCAAGATTATTAGCTTCAACCATGCTATCACAATCATCTAAGGACTCGGCATCAGATGTCACTGCAAACTCTTTAGAAGGTACTGTGCTTTGGTCATTGAATTCTTCCTCAATTAGATCATCTAGCACATCGACAGTATGGCATTCTTCTTTGTCCTTGCACTAAATAGATTCAAAAACACTGAAATTGACTTGCTCATCATTAAGTCGCATGGTTAGTTCACCTTTGCAAACATCAATAAGAGTTCGACCAATGGCTAAAAATGGTCTTCCCAAGATTATGGGAACCTCCTTGTTTGCCTTGCAGTCAAGTATGATAAAATCAGCTGGAAAAATGAATTTATCCAGACAAACTAAGACATCTTTGGTTTTCCCTTCAGGTTGAGCCAAGGATCGATCGACTAGTTGTAATGTCACTACAGTAGATTTCATGTAACTAATTCCCAACTTTCTGAAAGTAGATAGTGGCATTAGGTTAATGCTAGCTCCCAAGTCGCATAAAGCCTTACCCAAATAATGATTGCCAATTGAACATGGGATGGTAAAGCTCCTAGGATCTTTCAATTTCGGGGGCAACTTGTTTGTCAAAACAGCACTACAGCCTTCTGTGAGTGCAATAGCTTCAATATCAGTGAGCTTGTTCTTCTTCGTCAAGAGGTCTTTCATAAATTTCCTATAACTCAAAATTCGTATCAAAGCGTCTGCTAAAGGAATGTTGATTTGCAGTTGCTTTAGTGTGTCCAACAACTACTGATACTGCTTGTCATGCTCATTCTTCCTACATCTTTGTGGGAAAGGTAAAGGTAGAGATACTTCTGCTTGCGCCGACACCTATGATTGCGTCGACAATTTCGAAGGTCAGACATTAGGCATATGAGTGACAATTTGTGGAACTTCTTTGTCTGATGCATCGACAATGTAACATCCTAAATTTAGGCCTAGTAGGATTGGGCCCAATGGGCCTTGAGCGTAGTAGCGTTTAAAATTTTTGAGATTAAGAGTTCGGCATTAAGGCAGGTTAGACCTATTAGGTGAATGATTTTAGAAGGTTAGGGGGCTTCTATGAAGTCTCGGGATCAAACTTGGGCTTAGGAGAAATTTTGGTTTTAGGTGAAAAAAAACCTGGGAGTTAGTAGGTAGGCTTTAAGAATAAAATGTGGAGGAAAATGTCACAAAAAGGAGTGTGGTGTGGTGGCAAAGTGACGCCACTTAGAGAGCAAGGGGGTGACGCCACAAGGAAGGAAGGAGGTCCAAGGTTCAAGGCGTAGAACTTGCATTTCTTTTAGATTATTTTATTAAATGGATTTTGACCTTGGCCATAGACTTATATTAAGTTCCACATGTTTTAAGACAACAAGGAGCTAGTTGGTAAAGTGGCTAGCGGCGTGGATTATACTACAGGGGAGCCTGGGTTCGAATCTCATGACAAGCAAGGGAGTATTTATTTTACGGATTGGATGGCCAGAGTTTGAGTTGGATTTAAACTCTGCTAGTGGAGGGATCCCACATCGGAAAGATACAAAGAAGGAAGGTGAGTAGCTGGCTATATATACAGCTATCTATGATGGGAGGAAGGATACCTTGGTGGACGTTTGGGCACAGGAGTGGTCGGAGCGCGGGTTACCACCAGATTCCTATCAGGTGTGTATTCTCTCTACTCTTGCTGTAGAGCGGCAGATGCAAAAGTGCCAGTTACACGGTAATGGTAGCCACACGAGCGTGCGAGCGCACGTGTAGGGGCTTCAACGCGATAGTCGAGGCAATCTTAGTATTCTTGTGGGTTGAGGCTACTTGGGCCACGATGGGCAGAAGTGGGCCCAATGGGCCAAGGGCTCATATGAGTAGATTGTATGATTGTGTAGTATGTATTAGACTAGACTAGGTGAATCGCATATACGTGGCTAGATTTGTGCTAGATGGGCCTCACGAGCATGTGGGCCGCCGAAATCGAGTTTTAGGCCCAATAGTCTGATAAAGATCGGGAATGGTAGTCGACTCGCTCGGGGCGACTTTGGGCCTTCGGAGAGGCCATTGTAGGTGCGAAATTACCGAAATACCCTCGGCAGGGTAAATTACCAAAGTAACCCTAGAAGGTAAATTACGGAAATATCCTTGGTAGGTAAAATTACAATTATACCCTTAGAGGTTGAGTAGCTTGATTATGTTGCAACTTGATATTTGATTATGATGGTAATTCATTTCATACGTTATATTTGATATATGTTTTGCATACATGACATACTGCATACACGAATTGTTATGACATATTGCATGGGCATATGCTATTAATGGAAGGGGAAGTGTATCTGGTGACTATGTCACAATATCTGGTGGCTCTGCCACACTCTGTTCTGGTGGCCACGGCACATAATCTGGTGACTCTGTCACAACCATGACGATGAGCAGCTAACTGCAGCATGACTGCCATCGATGGTGTGTAGCGGTGAGGGTCGATTGTAAAAATCCCCATTGGTGTGCTTGGCAGGAATGGGTGGTGTGTAGCGGATGGATAACTAGGTTGGGTTGGGATTTGCATCATATTGCACTTATATCTGATTATCTGCTATACTCTGCTAAAAGGGCTAAGGCCCAGTCTATTTCTGTGCGGGCTTCGCCTAAAATGATTTGTAAGGGCTAAGGCCCAGTTTGCATCTGAATGGGCTCGGGCCCAGTTAATGTCCAATTAGGGGATTACACACTGAGTTCTCGTAACTCACCCTCTGCTTAAATCTTGCAGGTAAACCCCAGCATTGAGGATTTGGAGCCGAGGCGGACTCTGTGGTGGCCACACATCGTAACTTTAGTAAATTTCGTTTTACTTTATTTTAAGATTATTTAATTTGGGTTATGTTTTGTAATAAGGCCTTTTGGACTTAATTTTTCTTTTAAGCTTTCATTTCGATTATTCTCAAACTATAAACGATTAAACTCTGGGTTCTCTTAAAAAGAATTAACAATGTTTTTACACACAACATAGCTCGAAGACTTCAAAAAGAATACGAAGTTTGTAACGAACACTTAGTTTTCAAACAACTTATCCATGTGACATGCCAGATCCGGTCGTAACGTATAGGCCGGGTTTGGGGTGCTACATTTTATGGTATCAGAGTCAGGTTGTAAAACTCGGCTTGTGAAATGAGTTCGAAAATGTTTTCTAAAAACGGGTTTGAAAAATGGTTTAAAAATATATGTCTTTTTGGAAGTATGGCACACCGAGTCTCCGGCACCAAATCCGTAAGTTTCCTGACCATATACTCTATTATATGCTGAAATGTCGGTATTGCTGGTATTTATTCTGTGTGTTTGGTTTGGATGTGATATAGAATATAGAAACTATGTGCATATGTGGTAAGATCTATTTGCTTCTGTGTTAGATATTTGGTTGTGTGAAGAGCTTCCAAGATTAAGATAGAAAACAAATTAGTGTTATTAATATCAGAGTGCGCAGCATGAGCATAGTGTTGTAGGTTAGGATGTACGGCTGTTGGTTAGTTGGAAATTTCGAGGACGAAATTTCTTTAAGGAGGGTAGATTTGTAACATCCTGAATTTAGGCCTAGTAGGATTGGGCCCAATGGGCCTTGAGCGTAGTAGCGTTTAAAATTTTTGAGATCAAGAGATCGGCATTAAGGCAGGTTAGACCTATTAGGTGAGTGATTTTAGAAGGTTAGGGGGCTTCTATGAAGTCCCGGGATCAAACTTGGGATTAGGAGAAATTTTGGTTTTAGGTGAAAAAACCCTGGGAGTTAGTAGGTAGGCTTTAAGAATAAAATGTGGAGGAAAATGTCACAAAAAGGAGTGTGGTGTGGTGGCAAAGTGACGCCACTTAGGGAGCAAGGGGGTGACGCCACAAGGAAGGAAGGAGGTCCAAGGTTCAAGGCGTGGAACTTGCATTTCTTTTAGATTATTTTATTAAATGGATTTTGACCTTGGCCATAGACTTATATTAAGTTGTGCATGTTTTAAGACAACAAGGAGCTAGTTGGTAAGTGGCTAGCGGCGTGGATTATGCTACAGGGGAGCCTGGGTTCGAATCTCATGACAAGCAAGGGAGTATTTATTTTTATGGATTGGACGCCGCGAGTTTGAGTTGGATTTAAACTCTGCTAGCGGAGGGATCCCACATCGGAAAGATAAAAAGAAGGAAGGTGAGAAGTTGGCTATATATAGAGCTATCTATGATGGGAAGAAGGATACCTTGGTGGGCGATTGGGCACAGGAGTGGTCGGAGTGCGGGTTAGCACCAGATTCCTATCAGGTGTGTATTCTCTCTACTCTAGTTGTAAAGTGGCAGATGCCAAAGTTTCGGTTACACGGTAATGGTAGCCACACGAGTGTGCGAGCGCACGTGTGGGGGCTTCGACACGATAGTCGAGGCCATCTTAGTATTCTTGTGGGTTAAGGCTGTTTGGGCCATGTTGGCTGAAGTGGGCCCAATGGGCCAAGGGCCCATATGACTAGATTGTATGATTGTGTAGTATGTATTAGACTAGACTAGGTGAATCACATATACGTGGCTAGATTTGTGCCAGATGGGCCTCACGAGCGTGTGGGCCCGAGTGGGCTGAAATCAGGTTTTAAGCCCAATAGTCCGATAAAGACCGGGAATGGTAGTCGAGTCGCTCTTGATGACTTTGGACCTTCGGAGAGGCCATTGCAGGTGTAAAATTATCGAAATACCCTCGGTAGGGTAAATTACCAAAGTAACCCTGGAAGGTAAATTACGGAAATATCCTTGTTAGGTAAAATTACTGTTATACCCTTAGAGGTTGAGTAGCTTGATTATGTTGCAACTTGATATTTGATTATGATGGTAATTCATTTCATACGTTATATTTGATATATGTTTTGCATACATGACATACTGCATGCACGAATTGTTATGGCATATTGCATGGGCATATGCTATTAATGGAAGGAGAAGTGTATTTGGTGACTATGTCACAATATCTGGTGGCTCTGCCACACTCTGTTCTGGTGGCCATGCCACATAATCTGGTGACTCTGTCACACCCATGACGATGAGCAGCTAACTGCAGCATGACTGCCATCGATGGTGTGTAGCGGTGAGGGTCGATTGTAAAAATCCCCATTGGTGTGTTTGGCAGGAATGGGTGGTGTGTAGCGGATGGATAACTAGGTTGGGTTGGGATTTGCATCATATTGCACTTATATCTGAATATCTGCTATACTCTACTAAAAGGGCTAAGGCCCAATCTATTTCTGTGCGGGCTTCGCCTAAAATGATTTGTAAGGGCTAAGGCCCAGTTTGCATCTGAATGGACTCAGGCCCAGTTAATGTCCGATTAGGGGATTACACACTGAGTTCTCGTAACTCACCCCTCTGCTTAAATCTTGCAGGTAAACCCCAGCATTGAGGATTTGGAGCCGAGGCAGACTCTGTGGTGGCCACACATCGTAACTTTAGTAAATTTCGTTTTACTTTATTTTAAGATTATTTAATTTGGGTTGTGTTTTGTAATAAGGCCTTTTTGACTTAATTTTTCTTTTAAGCTTTCATTTCGATTATTCTCAAACTATAAACGATTAAACTCTGGGTTCTCTTAAAAAGAATTAACAACGTTTTTACACACAACATAGCTCGAAGACTTCAAAAAGAATACGAAGTTTGTAACGAACACTTAGTTTTCAAACAACTTATCCATGTGACATGCCAGATCCGGTCGTAACGTATAGGCCGGGTTTGGGGTGCTACAGACAAACTCTTCAGATTCAACCTTCTCACCAGTGGTCACCCCATCCATATCTTGAGGTGCTACAGTTGAGTCTATAAACTGTTCGCCAGTTTGTTTACCACTCCTAAGAGTGATAGCCTTACAATGTTCTTTCCCCATCGGACTGGGATTTTTCGTGTCACTAGGTAATGAGCCTGGTGGTCGAGTATTTATATTTGAAGCAAGTGTCCTAATTGTGCCTCCAATGCTCGAATGGAAGATGACTTCCCTTGTACGATAGCTTCCGTGTGAGTAATATGCTTCCACATTAACACCTCAAGAGTTGCTAATAGGTCAGAAGTAGAAGCTTGAGCGTACAGTTGTTGTCGATGTCCTTGAACATATTGATTTGGTATTTAAGAGTGTTGTGGCTGCATCAGATTTTGGTATGGATGTGTCTGGCCTTATTGTAGATGCATCTGAGTGTGCTGATTGTAGTTTTACTGTTGTTGATTGTAATTCTCTTGTCTTGGATTATAATTGCCCTGAGTAGATGTATTCCCATATCTAAATGTCGCATCAATTTGTCTAGCATTCTAAGTTCCACAAAATGGTTGGTTGTGTGCAGAGTTGTTGTAATAGTTACCATAAGAATTGTTGTGGATGTTACTAATATAGCAGGCATTCTCTGCATGTTGTAGATAATCTTCATAGTTATGGTTGTCAATACAAATATCAGAACAAAAAGTACGAACATCAACTTGTTGAGCGACTTGTATAGGTGTAACGCCACTAGTCCCTTGCATATTTTTAATCATGTTTGCGAGAGAAGAAACTTGAGCACTGAGTGCGGTTATTGCATCCAATTCAATAACTCCTGGAGTAGTTTTTTCTTGTGCAGCTCTGGAGATAGGGTATTGATAATCATTCTGAGCAATTCTCTCAAGAATTTTCACAGCATCATTATAAGTACAATCCAGTAGAGGTCCATTGGCTGATGCGTCGAAAAGATTCATTGTATGTGAATTCAGCCTATTATAAAAAATTACAGTTTGTGTTTCTTGTGGAATGTCGTGCATGGGACAACGTCGAAGTAAAGATTTATAATTTTCCCATGTGGTGTGAAGATTTTCATCATCCAGCTAATGATAAGTAGTAATTTCATTTCGAAGATGAGCATTCATTGTTGGCGGGTTAAATCGCAAAACAAACTGTGTTGCTAGTGCATCCCAAGAAGTAATGCTGACTTAAAGTTCAGCATTTGAAACATTACTGGCTTGAGTTCAAAATTCCCAGCTTGGATTGCTGGCCTAACAACTCTCGGTTGTAAATCATCCAAGACAGGTACTACAAAATCTCATATAGTCCTATTTTGTATGTGAGCATCTTGCGGCAACAATGGGTTATTAACATTTTGTTGCATCGGGGGTATGGCTGCATTGTCCCTTGGTAGAGCCATATTTTTTTGTTCTCGAAGTCTACTCCGAAAGTCCTTTAAATTTCTGGATCAAAATTGGAAAGAAAATATGGCTTGCTTCGAGTCATAAAACACCTAAAATGAAGTTGAAGAAATAGCAACAAAGAAAAACAAGTTAGTGAATACTAAATATTATATAAGGAAAATAAAGTGCAAAAACACAAACACAAAAACAAACATCAAACAAACGCCATCCTCGACAACAGCGCCAAAAACTTGATCGGCTATTTAACCTCACAGTAATAATGTGCAAGCATACACTGTCGATCCAAGTATAGTAGACAGATGTGAGTGTGTCAGATATCGATCCAACATGGATGGTTGTCTTTTGTATATTAATGTCAGTGCAATAAGTAGATAAAAATGAGATAAATTGTGAGGATATTTGTCGGAGCAGCAACATGAAAACAATAAAATAAAATATGATAATGATGATCTAGGGTCCTCAACATGAATCTTCAGCGGAATACTAAGTTCTCACAAGGTAAAAAAGGATAGGTGATTGTCGAAGCAATAAATTTCAATGTATATATTACCGAGCGTCACTCCTCTATTTAATCTGAGACTTAAACATACACATTAACCCCACCTTCCAATGATGGTAATATGGCACTATTAAGAACAAGTTGTAACACTCCTTACCCGAGACTGTTGCCGGAGTCGAGCACGAGGCATTACTAGACTTAACTTACTAGTTCGGGGCATAAAAATTGAAACTGTCCATCTGCGTCATGTTCACTAAATTGACTATAACTCGAGTTAAAAAACTCAAAATTTAGATCCGTAAATTTTCCCTGAAACCACACTCATATATCTTCTTACTATAATTTTCCAGAATTTTTTCTTTGGCCAATTAGTACAGTTTATTATTTAAAGTCTCCCCTGTTACACTGTTTGACAGTTCTGACCACTCTCCACTAAAAATCAATTATCTCCTAATATCCAATTATTTTGCCTACATTGTTTCTTTCATAGAAAAATAGACTCAATAATATTTAATTCTATATCTCATACACACCCTAATTCAATTTCAACTATCCTTGGTGGTTTTTCAAAATCACGTCACTGCTGCTGTCCAAACTGTTCCCCTGCATATAATTACATAATTTCTTTATAATAACTATCAACTAGGCATTACATAACATCCAAAACATGCTCTTAATTAGCCATTTTAATAGCTAATCATTATCAATCATTTACAAGCCAATCTTAAGCCATATCATAAGGACATACACACAAAATGGCTAAGTCCCTATATATGCCATAACTTAAAACGTTCGAGTCACAAAATACCAATATAATCCTTTGATAGTGTGTAACGATCTCCAACGTCCTTGCGATCCCCGAGTTGGCTTGTAATACTATAAAAAGAAAGAAAGGAATGGGAGTAAGCATAAAGCTTAGTAAGTTTACATGTAAATAAATAACAACATTCTTAATGAATTATCTTATTCTTTTCTTATCAAGATCATTTAAACTTTTAACACAATATACTTAAACTTTGCATTCTTACCTGTACTTTTTTAACATGAACTTGTCTTACCTTTCCCTTGATATACTCTTTGAATTTTCCGTTGAACCACTTGGAATACTAAGGATACACGGGTACCTTTCCTTTTGAAACTTAACCATTGCCATGTCTTGACATGGTCTTACGTGGTATCCTTGCCTTATGAACTCACCAATGCCATGCCTTGGCATGGTCGTACATGGGACCTTTTCCTTATAGTAACTTATCAATGCCATGTCTTGACATGGTCTTACATGATTTCCTTAAACCCTAATGTCATGACATTTGTATCCTACACATTCCTAAGGTTCAAATTTAACTTTCTCGAGATTGCTTCTCCATCAATTCATGCTTGAGTCTTTAAATGATAAATTTACAGAATAAATATGTAAATGCTGGAATTTAATAGTATTGAATGTAAAGTAATAGAATATTGTATTTATTTACCACAAACTTACCTCGAAACAAAATACGATCAACTATAGTGATTTAATCCACTATCTTTTTCTTTCCCCGGTCTAACTCCGGATTTCGTTCCTCTTGATCTATAATTACAAATTTAGTTTATTTAATACTCACATAAACAACCCTTAACTCTAACATTGGCAAAATTACGATTTTGCCCCTAAACTTTTACATATTTACACATTTTCCCCAAAGCTCGGAAATTAAACTTTATCCCTTATTCTTATGTTTTATGACATTCTGATCATTTTTCCCTTCTATGACAACATCAAATTCTCACTCTAACATGTACTTATGAACATTACGTATTTTTACCGATTAAGCCGTGTTACTCATTTTCACTTAAAATCGCTTAGCAAAAGTTGTTTAACATAATTTCAGACTTCATATTCTATCATAAAACATCAAAATAAACACATTTCACCTATGGGTATTTTTCCAAATATGAACTAGATTAAGCTAAATCAAGTTACCGGGACTCTAAAAATGTAAAGAACATTAAAAACGGGGCTTGGATGCACTTACTATGAGCATGAGAAGTTGAAAAAACCCTAGCTATGGTATCCCCTTGAAAAATTCAGCCTAATGAAGAAGATGAACACATTTTGCCATCTTTTTCCCTTTTGATTTCTTTTAAATACCAAATCACTAAAATGCCCTTCATTAAAACTTTAGTTATTTTTATCTATGTATGTCCATTTTTGTCCATAGAAAATATAATGGTCTAATTACCATCTAAGTACTCCTACTTCAAACCCCCATTTCAATCAAGTACTCTATAAATTAGAACCCCTATTTAGCAACTTTTACAAACAAGTCCTAATAGGCAATTTAAGCATGCAATCAATAAAATTTCTTATCGATACTCTAACACATGTATTTAATCACTCGGTAAATCATAATAATTAATCGTAATAAACTTTTATATCTCAGATTCGTGGTTTCACAACCACTATTCCATTTAGGCCCTATTTCGAGATGTTACATTTCTCCCCCCATTAGGGATTTTTGTCCCCGAAAATCTTACCTGTGAAGAGATTTGGGTACTGTTTTTGCATAGTCTCTTCGGGCTCCCATGTAGCCTCGTCTATCCCATGCCTATTCTGTAATACTTTCACAAGTGCAATACTTTTGTTCCTTAATTGCTTAACCTCTGAAGCTAGGATTTTTACTGGTTCCTGACCGTATGTCATATCTGGCTGAATCGCAACCTCTGTCTGCGAAATCACATGCGACGGATCTGAACGATAACGACATAGCATAGAAACATGAAACACATCATGTGTAACATCCCAAAATTGGGCCTAGTAGGATTGAGCCGACTGGGAATTGGGCTTTAGGAAAATTTGAGTATTATTTTTGTGTTGGCTCGGGTAGGAATTTTGTGTGATAGCATAGTCCTGTGAAGGCTTGTTTTTATTTAGGAAGTTAGAATAATTTTAGTATGGTTTATTTAATGAAGTAGGATTAAGTGAGCTTGACACTTAAGTTAATTAAGTGTTCATTTAAAGCACAAGAGGAGTAAGTGGCAAGTTGGTTAAGGAGCTTGAAAGGTAGCTTGAGGTTAGAGGTTCGAGTGGTTTGTTTAGCATTTTGAAGGTTTATTTTTGTGTATTAGCATTGATGGCCGGTCAAACTTATTTATGATAGGTGGACTAATAACTTTTGGTAAGTTGAATTTATGATTAAGGAAAGCTTAATTTAGGGGATAAGAATCTTGAACTTATGGCATGATGAGGGGACAAAGGCATGGAATAGGAGGATGTCATGGAAAGTTTTCCTAGGCTTTAGTGGTTGAATGTGGACTGGCAAGGGTGTCTAGGTGGATGGCCGAATGTGTTTGGTGGTTTAAGGGAGGATATTTGGCCAACTTTGGCATTTGGGCACCATTTGGCATATTTTTTTCCTCTCCAAGCAAATTCCTCTTTGGCCGAATGCACTTAGGCATTTTTGTGCAAAATTGTTTTGGGATTTTAGCCTCATTTTGTTGAATCAAATACCATTTCTCTTTCTCACATTTTTTCCTTTTGACATCAAAACTACCTTTTTTATTTATGTGCATTTTCTTTTGGGCAAACAAGGTGTTGGCGAATCTCATTTCTCCTATCTCTCTCTTTTCTTCCTTTGATTTGTGCTCAAACACAAATCCCTTTTCTTTCATTTGGTCGAACCTCTTTCTTCCTCAAATCCTCTTTTCTTTTCTTTCTTCCATTGTTGATTAAACTGACTCCCCATTCACTCATTGTTATTCTCTTTTCTACTTACATTCCCTCACTTTTATTCACATATTTTTCTCCTTTCATTACTATATAGCCGAAATCTTTCCTTCTCCATTAGAGTTACTTTGGTCGAATATCAAGGGAGCACAAGATCCTTTTTGGGATTCTTTTTCAAGCATTAGTAAGAGGGAAGCCATAGCCATTAAGGGAAGCTTTTGGGATTTATTCTCCTAAGGAAAGGTGGTAAGTAACATTCGGCTATAGGCTTTGGTTATGAATAGATGTGCAAGCTAATTATTACCAAGTGTTTTGGTAGGAATCTCGATAGGACAAGTGATAAATACGGGAATTCGGTGAATTGGAGGAAACAACATCTCGAGATTTCGCTAGTATATTCGAGAATTGCTAGAAAATAGGTGTGTAAGATCTCTATACACACTTTATTAATTTACGTGCTATTATTATTTGCCTTAGATCTTTTGGTTGTGATTTGCTTATGACTAAGCATGGAATTCTGTAAGTCCCTAAATTGTAATTTTTGATATATGATTTGTATGCCATTACATGATGTTAAATGCTATGACATGAAACATGATAATAGATATATAAGCATGTGATGGTGGGATTGATGAGAGGAGGGGGGATGAATTATGGACTGTCGTCAGTGGTTTTGACCACAAGATAGGTTGGCCCCATCAGATTATTTGTGTCCTATGGTCATCAGTGGTTTTGACCACAACGATTGATTAATTTGCGACTAAGTCCCAGTGGTTTGGTACCACCAGTGGTTTTGACCACACTTGATTATTGTGACCTATGGTCATCAGTGGTTTTGACCACACGATGGGTTGGCCCCATCATCTGATTTGTGACTCTAAGTCATCAGTGGTTTTGACCACCAGTGGTTTTGACCACACGGGGTAGGAAAGGAGTATGGATGGCTAGTTGGGTTGCGTGTGCATGTTTATTAATGACTTGTGTATGAGTTACTTTACCGGGTGGGGGATTACACACTGAGTCTTGGTGACTCACCCCTTTTCCTTAACATTTTGCAGATGAGTAGATCGCGGAAATGGAGCCGGATGGACTCGAGGTGGCCATGCAGTGGAGTTTTTAATAAATGAATTTTGGGTTTTATTATCTTTCTTTTGGATTTATGTTGTTTAATTGTAATAAGGCCTCCTAGGATTATTTTATTATTCTTTGCATGTTTTGAATGTTTTGTTTAAACTATTCGATGATGTTAAAACGGATGCACATGTTTTCTCAAATTAAACGCAAAATGTTTTAAGGTACCATCGGGTACATTTTAAATTTGTAAACAACTCGACTCAACAAATATTTATTAAGTATGGTTTTTAACAAAGAAATTTAATTTGAAAGGCATTTCGACTAATTTCAAAATCGGTCTTAAAATGGTTTTCAAAATGTTTTCTCTGTAGCAAACCAAATTCGGTCGTAATGTTTGGGCCGGGTTTGGGGATGTTACAAAATTGGTATCAGAGCCTGGTTCAAAGCTCGGCTATGGGGGCCCAAGGCCCAAAAATGTTTTGGTAGGCTTTTTTTTTGAAATATTTTGGGTTTGAACAGCATGGCACCGAGTCTCCGGCACCGATCTGCTTAGGTAAGTACTTCTCATTTCTTTGTGAATTATTATTGGTAGAAGGGTAGGTATGGAACGTAGTTAGTGTGATAGGTGTTGAACATTCGGACTAGATACCGCAAACAAAGACATAAGACTTTAAAAGCCTAATTAAACCAACCTACGACCAAGTCGCCGAGTTAGGGTGTGGTAACCTTGGTGCGCATGTCTAGGATTGGATCCGGAAGAGCTTGGTACTTAAGCAATCCTCGTGACTCACCTCCTCTTCGCGAGATTCCTACCTGGTGCGTAGCTTCGGTTCACCCTAACCAAGAGGACTCGGTCATAGACAAAACCCTAAATAAAACCCGAAAGGGACTAGCCATGTTTTAAGGAAAACTTCAGTTTTAAAATCACTAAATTATCTCTTTTAGATAGTAGGACAAATTTATCTTCGGAAATTATCAAATATTCCCGGTTTATCAAAATTACCAAAATACCCCTGGTTTTCAAAATTTTTCTGTACCTTTAAATTGCAAAATTTACAAAGAATACTCCTCAGTTTTAGAAGTTACAAAATGTTTTGATTCATTAAAGTTTTAAAATTTTCTTGATTTATTACGAAAATACCCCCGGTAGGAAAATGACGAAAATACCCTTGGGATAGAAACGGGACAGAAACGTCCAAGAGTGAATAGGAATGAAAGGTATTAGGGAATGGATGTTCTTCTCTGTGTGAACTAGGACAGAGGACTTAAAACCTTATGTGATCGAAAGAATCTCTATTAAACTCCCTTCATAAAAATTTCTTCTTGAATAACCAAGTGAAACAAAGTACTAATCCATAAAATTTTTCTAAATAGATTAAAAGCGCGATAGTTAGAATGAGCTCTAGAGGACGGGTCGTCGTGGACGCGGAAGGGAAGGATGACCGTGTCTCCAACCCGTTAGGTCGGGTCAAGGTTACGAGAATGAAGTACCACCAGCACCACCACCTCTAACTTTTGGAGCCGAGGAGCAGGATCGAGGCCGAGGTGAGGCGTTGTCGCAAGCCGTGTTGCGAGTCCTTGAGTTGGTGGTGGGGCTAGTGGAAATTTGGGAGCTCGGAAATCGTGTTCCCGGCGACTCCGATCTAACTGAGTGAGGTATT
Source organism: Gossypium sturtianum (assembly GCA_025698515.1). NCBI lineage: Eukaryota > Viridiplantae > Streptophyta > Magnoliopsida > Malvales > Malvaceae > Gossypium > Gossypium sturtianum. Next base: position 29,788,883 of record CM046943.1, on the reverse strand, counting down.
TCGGGGTGTGTCGGGAGTGGCACCCCAGTCAAGGTGAGTATTGGTTGGAATCCTTTGAAAGGATTATGGGTGATTTGGATTTCACCGCCGAGGAGAAGTTGAAGGGTATTATCTCCTTGCTTGGGATGAGTCTTATCAGTGGTGGCTCACCGTAAGGGATGGAACAAAGGCGAGAAAATCTCACGTGGGAATTCTTCAGGAAGCTTACCAAAAGAAGTATATTGGAACTAGCTATGTAGACGCACATCGAAAGGCTTTCTTGAACCCGGGTTCAGGAAATAAGTCGATGGCGGAATATGAGGCCGAGTTCCTCCGGTTGAGTAGGTATGCTCATAGTATGGTAGGCACCGAGCATGAACGTTGTGTTAGATTTGAAGATGGGCTGAGAGATGAGCTGAGAATGATGATAGCTCCAAAGTAGGAGCGGGAGTTTCTTTGTCCTAGTAGAGAAATCAAAGGTTCTTTGAAGAGGTAAGACAAATCCGTTAAGCGGAACCAAGAACGGAATGGAATAAGAGAAGCTCGGAACCTTCAAGGTTCTCGGGTAATGAATGAAGAGGACGAGGTTTGATGGGTCGATCAAGGCCGCTAGGGCTCGCCGCTACTAATCCTCAATGGCCGCCACGGTGTGATAAGTGTGGCAAGTTTCACAAGGGGAGTGTTGGAATGGTAATCGAGGATGTTTTGAGTGTGGATCGTTCGATCATCGTGTAAGGGATTGTCCCCGGAAGTTAGCTAAGAATCGGCCCGGAGGGTCGTAACGTGCTCGGTGTTAGAAATGAAGGACCACCACGGAGAGGTCGTGGTAATGGTGATGGTAACGGGCGTGCCGAGGTTTGAAGGTATAGAGGCGAGGCAACCAAGGTTGGTTTATGCGGTTGGCCGTCGCGAGGAGGAAGATGTGCGGATATGACAACGGGTAAGTTCTTATTTCGGAATACCCTCAATTGTTTTATTTGTGGTTACGTTAGTTTGTTCTTTTGAGTTGGTGAAGTGTGGGAAAAATTTGATTATGAACTTGGAGAATGTGTTTAGAAATATGATAATTCTTTAAGATCGAGTGCTTGTGATAGGAGCGTAGTGTGGCGAGATAGAGAGGTACGATGTGAGCTAGTTGGAAATTTTGGAGGACGAAATTTCTTTAAGGAGGGTAGAATTGTAACATCCCAAAATTGGGCCTAGTAGGATTGAGCCGATTGGGAATTGGGCTTTAGGAAAATTTGAGTATTATTTTTGTGTTGGCTCGGGTAGGAATTTTGTGTGATAGCATAGTCCTGTGAAGGCTTGTTTTTATTTAGGAAGTTAGAATAATTTTAGTATGGTTTATTTAATGAAGTAGGATTAAGTGAGCTTGACACTTAAGTTAATTAAGTGTTCATTTAAAGCACAAGAGGAGTAAGTGGCAAGTTGGTTAAGGAGCTTGAAAGGTAGCTTGAGGTTAGAGGTTCGAGTGGTATGTTTAGCATTTTGAAGGTTTATTTTTGTATATTAGCATTGATGGCCGGTCAAACTTATTTATGATAGGTGGACTAATAACTTTTGGTAAGTTGAATTTATGATTAAGGAAAGCTTAATTTAGGGGATAAGAATCTTGAACTTATGGCATGATGAGGGGACAAAGGCATGGAATAGGGAGGATGTCTTGGAAAGTTTTCCTAAGCTTTAGTGGTTGAATGTGGACGGCAAGGGTGTCTAGGTTGATGGCCGAATGTGTTTGGTGGTTTAAGGGAGGATATTTGGCCAACTTTGGCATTTGGGCACCATTTGGCATATTTTCTTTTCCTCTCCAAGCAAATTCCTCTTTGGCCGAATGCACTTAGGCATTTTTGTGCAAAATTGTTTTGGGATTTTAGCCTCATTTTGTTGAATCAAATACCATTTCTCTTTCTCACATTTTTTCCTTTTGACATCAAAACTACCTTTTTATTTATGTGCATTTTCTTTTGGGCAAACAAGGTGTTGGCGAATCTCATTTCTCCTATCTCTCTCTTTTCTTCCTTTGATTTGTGCTCAAACACAAATCCCTTTTCTTTCATTTGGCGAACCTCTTTCTTCCTCAAATCCTCTTTTCTTTTCTTTCTTCCATTGTTGATTAAACCGAATCCCCATTCACTCATTGTTATTCTCTTTTCTACTTACATTCCCTCACTTTTATTCACATATTTTTCTCCTTTCATTACTATATAGCCGAAATCTTTCCTTCTCCATTAGAGTTACTTTGGTCGAATATCAAGGGAGCACAAGATCCTTTTTGGGATTCTTTTTCAAGCATTAGTAAGAGGGAAGCCATAGCCATTAAGGGAAGCTTTTGGGATTTATTCTCCTAAGGAAAGGTGGTAAGTAACATTCGGCTATAGGCTTTGGTTATGAATAGATGTGCAAGCTAATTATTACCAAGTGTTTTTGTAGGAATCTCGATAGGACAAGTGATAAATACGGGAATTCGGTGAATTGGAGGAAACAACGTCTCGGGATTTCGCTAGTATATTCGAGAATTGCTAGAAAATAGGTGTGTAAGATCTCTATACACACTTTATTAATTTACGTGCTATTATTATTTGCCTTAGATCTTTTGGTTGTGATTTGCTTATGACTAAGCATGGAATTGAGTAAGTCCCCTAAATTGTAATTTTTGATATATGATTTGTATGCCATTACATGATGTTAAATGCTATGACATGAAACATGATAATTGATATATAAGCATGTGATGGTGGGATTGATGAGAGGAGGGGGATGAATTATGGATCGTCGATGGGTTTGACCACAAGATTGGTTGGCCCCATCGGTTTATTTGTGACCTATGGTCATCAGTGGTTTTGACCACAACGATTGATTAATTTGCAACTAAGTCCCAAAGTGGTTTGGTACCACCGATGGTTTTGACCACACTTGATTATTGTGACCTATGGTCATCGGTGGTTTTGACCACACGATGGGTTGGCCCCATCATCCGATTTGTGACTCTAAGTCATCGGTGGTTTTGACCACTAGTGGTTTTGACCACACGGGGTAGAAAAGGAGTATGGATGGCTAGTTGGGTTGCATGTGCATGTTTATTAATGACTTGTGTATGAGTTACTTTACCGGGTGGGGATTACACATTGAGTCTTGGTGACTCACCCTTTTCCTTAACATTTTGCGGATGAGTAGATCGCGGAAATGGAGTCGGATGGACTCGAGGTGGCCATGTAGTGGAGTTTTTAATAAATGAATTTTGGGTTTTATTATATTTCTTTTGGATTTATGTTGTTTATTTGTAATAAGGCCTCCTAGGATTATTTTATTATTGCTGCATGTTTTGAATGTTTTGTTTAAACTATTCGATGATGTTAAAACGGATGCACATGTTTTCTCAAATTAAACGCAAAATGTTTTAAGGTACCATCGGGTACATTTGAAATTTGCAAACAACTCGACTCAACAAATATTTATTAAGTATGGTTTTTAACAAAGAAATTTAATTTGAAAGGCATTTCGACTAATTTCAAAATCGGTCTTAAAATGGTTTTCAAAATGTTTTCTCTGTAGCAAACCAAATTCGGTCGTAATGTTTGGGCCGGGTTTGGGGATGTTACATCATGAATCTTCTCTAACTCAGTCGGCAAAGCCAATCGATATGCCAATGGCCCAACTCTCTCAATCACCTCAAACGGTCCAATAAAACGTGGACTTAGTTTGCCTTTCTTGCCAAATCTGAGAACTTTCTTCCACGGGGATACTTTCAAGAATACCCTATCACCAACTTGAAACTCAATTTCTTTTCTTTTCAAATCTGCATAGGATTTTTGTCTATCTGAAGCTACTTTCAAGCAATCTCTGATGACTTTTACTTTCTCTTTTGTTTCTTTGACTAGATCAACCCAGTAAATTTGATTTTCCTTAAGCTATGTTCAATACAAAGGTGTACAACATTTACGTCCATACAAAGCTTCATAAGGTGCCATCTTCAAACTCGATTGATAACTATTATTATAGGCAAACTCTATTAACGACAAATATTTCTCCCAACTACCTTGAAATTCTAATACACAACATCTAAGCATATCTTCAAGTACCTGAATAACTCTCTCTGATTGACCATCAGTCTGAGGATGGAAAGCTGTACTAAAACTCAACTTTGTACCTAAAGCTTCCTGCAATTTCTTCCAAAATCGTGAAGTAAATCTCGGATCTCTATCTGAGATAATCGATAACGGTACTCCATGTAGTCTGACTATCTCTGAAATATACAACTCAGCCAACTTGTCAAGTGAATAATCCATATGGGCTAGAATAAAATGAGCTGACTTCGTTAACTTATCAATCACAACCCATACTGCATCTTTATTTCTCAGTGTCAAAGGCAATCCTGTCACAAAATCCATAGTAATTCGGTCCCATTTCCACTTGGGAACTAATACAGGCTGCAATAAACCTGAAGGTACCTGATGTTCGACTTTTACCTGCTGACAGATCAAGCATCTAGAAACAAACCCTGAAATATCTCTTTTCATTCCTTTCCACCAATACATTTTTTTCAAATCATTATACATCTTTGTACTACTTGGGTGAATAGACCAAGAAGCGCTATGTGCTTCTGTGTAAGACCTTTCGAATAAGCTCATCATTCTTCGGTACACATACCCTGTCTCTGAACATCAAACAACCGTCAGAACCGATCTGAAATTCAGACTCTACATCTGACTCACACTGAACTCTTTTAGCTTTCAACTCACTATCATCCTTCTGAGCTTTACAAATTTCTTCAAGAAACATTGGTTTAGCTCTCAAATCAGCTAAGATAGAACCATCATCTGATAAGGCAAAACTAGTGTGCAAAGCTCTTAATGCAAATAAAGATTTTCTACTCAAAGCATCAGCAACAACATTTGCCTTACCCGGGTGATAATCGATCACTAGCTCATAATCTTTAATCAACTATAGCCATCTTCTTTGCCTCAAGTTTAGATCTTTCTGAGTCATCAAGTATTTCAAACTTTTATGATCAGTGAATATTCGGCATTTCTCACCATACAAGTGATGTCTCCAGATTTTCCATGCAAATACAATAGCAGCTAGCTCTTAATCATGTGTCGGATAATTTTTCTCATGTGGCTTTAACTGTCTAGAGGTGTAAGCAATTACCCTTCCTTCCTGCATAAGTACACATCCTAGTCAATTCAAGGATGCATCAATGTAAATCACAAACTCTTTACCCGATTCTGGTTGTACTAAGATAGGAGCTTCAGTCAACAATGCCTTTAACTTGTCGAAACTCTACTGACACTTCTCAGTTCATTCAAACTTAACATCTTTCTGTAGCAATCTTGTCAATGGAGTAGCTATCATAGAAAATCTCTCTACAAATTGTTTATAATAACCGGCAAGACCAAGAAAACTTCTAACCTCTGATACATTCCTGGGAGGCTTCCAATCAACAATGGCTAAAATCTTAGTTGGATCAACTCTAATACCTTCACCTGAGACAGTATGTCCAAGAAAAAAAACTTCCCGTAACCAGAACTCACTTTTGCTGAACTTGGCATAAAGCTGATTATCTCACAAAATCTATAAAACTATTCCCAAATGCTCTGCATGCTCAGTCTCATCATGAGAATAACTCAAGATGTCATCAATGAACACAACTGCAAACTTTTCCAAGTAAGGTCTGAAAATTCGGTTCATTAAATCCATGAAAATGGCGGGAGCATTACTTAAGCCAAATGGCATCATAAGAAAGTCATAGTGACCATACCTAGTTCGGAAAGCAGTCTTCGAAACATCTGACTCTTTAACTCGCAACTGATTGTATCCAGATCTCAAATCTATCTTGGAGAACACAGTGGCTCCCTTCAATTGATCAAACAAATCATCTATTCTAGGCAGTGGATATTTGTTCTTGATGGTTACCTTGTTAAGCTGCCGATAGTCTATGCACAATCTCATGGAACCGTCCTTCTCTTTCACAAATAACACTGGTGTACCCCATGGTGAACAACTAGGTCTTACAAAGCCTTTATCGTTAATTTCACAGTTGAGCTTTCAATTCTTTCAATTCTATCGAAGCCATTCTATAAGGAGCAATAGAAATAGGTGTGGTACCTGGAATAAATTCAATACCAAACTCAACTTCTTTGATAGGAGGCAAACCTTGTAGTTCTTCCGGAAACACACAAGGAAACTCATTTACCACAGGCACTGATTCAATTTTAAGCTCTGGATCTTTAGTATTCAACACAAAAGCAAGATAAGCTTCACATCCTTTCCTCAAACATTTTTGAGCAGACATAACTGAAATCATCGTAATTGAACTATCTGACTCATCTGAATTAACCCGAAGGATTTCACCATTTTCACATTTCAACTCAATGAATTTTTTTCCACTATTCACTATCACATCATGTGCTGTTAACCAATCCATACCAAGAATCACATCAAACTCATCAAATGGCAATAGCATGAGATCGACCGGAAAATAGTAACCTCTAATCATCAAAGGTAATTTTTACATACTTTGTTTACTAACACATACTGACCTAATGGATTCGATACTTTAATCACAAATTCTGTAAACTCTATGGGCATGTTCATACTAGGCATCAATTTCATACAAACATAGGAATGGGTTGAACCCGGATCAATCAAATCAATAACATTAACATCATGAAGAGTAAATGTACCCGTAATTACGTCGGGGGAGGATGCCTCTTCACGAGCACGGATAGCATAAGTCCTTGCGGGTGCTCTAACATCTGATCTCGTTGTTGTATCTCTAAATGTAACTCTACCTGCCCCTATTCCCGGATTTCTCTGAGATCTGCTTCTAACGGGGGCATTGCCTGATCTTGCACTCGATATTTCTTCTCTTTTAACCGTCTCGAGATACTCCCGAAGGAAATGATCCGGTGCACCACATTGGAAACATCCAGTCTCAGTTGCTCGACATTGACCTGGGTGACATCGACCACATTGAGGACACTTGAGTCTATCAGGCTGAATACTGCCAACACTCGCAATCGAAGTGGTTTGAGCTTTTGGATCCATAAATCTTCCACCTCTGTTTCGGCTAGAATACCCGGCTGAAAAATTAGATCTCGTAGAAAACTCTCTAGGCCTCTTGGATGTAGACCGAAACGACTTTCTCATCTGTGTTTTCTTCATATCTTGCATCTCAATTTCAGCTTTACCCTTTCTTTTTAACAACTCCTCTGCCTTACAGGCTCGGTCAACTAAAACAACAAACTCTTTTATCTCAAGAACACCAACTGACAGTCGGATATCATCATTGAGCCCATCCTCAAATCTTTTGCACATGATAGCCTCTGTAGACACACACTCTCGAGCATAATTGCTGAGTCTGAGAAATTCACGTTCATAATCAGTCACAGTCATCTTACCCTGTTTTAACTCAAAGAACTCTTTTCTTTTCTAGTCAATAAACCTCTGACTGATGTATTTCTTACGGAACTCCTCCTGAAAGAAATCCCAAGTAACTCTTTCTTTCGGTACTACTGACACAAGTGTCTTCCACCACTGGTAGGCCGAATCTCTAAGAAGTGACACTACACATTTAATACACTCTTCCGGTGTGCAGGATAACTCATCAAAGACTCTGATAGTATTCTCGAGCCAAAATTTAGCTTTCTTTGCATCATCATCTTTGGTAGCCCGAAACTCCTCGGCCCCTTGTTTTCTAATCTTATCAACGGGTGGCTTCTCTCTTCTGACTGTATCTGTGACTGGGGAAGCTACATGGGTAGTCTGAGGATCATGAGGGGGTGGAAGTCTAACGGCCGGGTTCGCATGCGAGCAAACTCAAAGAAACCATTCATTCATAGCTTGGAAGAAGGCTTCTCGAGCCCCTCCTCCCTGGCTAACTGTAACGGGCCTTTCACTGCTATCTGGTGGCACCGTCCCTTCAGCGGGAGCGGGCGCATTACTCTCTACATCATTTGCACCAGCTCGTTCGAGATCCATAGCTATAAAAGAAAAACAATTTAAAACCGTCAGGAGTCGTCACACTATCAAAATATAAGTATGACATGTATAGTTAGACTCTTACTCATACTGAATATTTCGAGAACCGGCTAAACTCTTGCTCTGATACAAATAAATGTAACACTCCTTACCCGAGACCGTTGTTGGAGTCGAGCACGAGGCATTACTAGACTTAACTTACTAGTTTGGGGCATAAAAAATGAAACTGTCCATCTGCGTCATGTTCACTAAATTGACTATAACTCGAGTTACGAAATTCAAAATTTAGATCCATAAATTTTCCCTGAAACTAGACTCATATATATTCTTACTATAATTTTTCCAGAATTTTTGGTGTGGCCAATTAGTACAGTTTATTAGTTAAAGTATCCCTTGTTACACTGTTTGACAGTTCTGAGCACTCTTCACTAAAAATCAATTATCTCCTAATATACAATTCTTTTGCCTACAAAGTTTCTTTCATATAAAAATAGACTCAATAATATTTAATTCTATATCTCATACACACCCAAATTAAATTTCTACTATCCTTGGTGATTTTTCAAAATCACGTCACTGCTGCTGTCCAAACTGTTCCCCTGCATATAATTACATAATTTCTTTATAATAACTATCAACTAGGCATTACATAACATCCAAAACATGCTCTTAATTAGCCATTTTAATAGCTAATAATTATCAAGCATTTACAAGCCAATCTTAAGCCATATCATAAGGACATACACACAAAATGGCTAAGTCCCTATACATGCCATAACTTAAAACGTTCGAGTCACAAAATACCAATATAATCCTTTGATAGTGTGTAACGATCTCCGAGCGCCCCTTGCGATCCCCGAGTTGGCTTGTAATAATATAAAAAGAGAGAAAGGAATGGGAGTAAGCATAAAGCTTAGTAAGTTTATATGTAAATAAATAACAACATTCTTAATGAATTATCTTATTCTTTTCTTATCAAGATCATTTAAACTTTTAACTCAATATACTTAAACTTTGCATTCTTACCTGTACTTTTTTAACATGAACTTGTCTTACCTTTCCTTTGATATACTCTTTGAATTTTCCGTTGAACCACTTGGAATACTAAGGATACACGGGTACCTTTCCTTTTGAAACTTAACCATTGCCATGTCTTGACTTGGTCTTACGTGGTATCCTTGCCTTATGAACTCACCAATGCCATGCCTTGGCGTGGTCTTACATGGGACCTTTGCCCTATAGTAACTTTTCAATGCCATGTCTTGACATGGTCTTACATGATTTCCTTAAACCCTAATGTCATGACATTTGTATCCTACACATTCCTAAGGTTCAACAGGAACTTTCTGAGATTGCTTCTCCGTCAATTCATGCTTGAGTCTTTAAATGATAAATTTATAGAATAAATATGTAAATGCTGGAATTTAATAGTATTAAATGTAAAGTAATAGAATATTGCATTTATTTACCGTAAACTTACCTCGAAATAAAATACGATCAACTATAGTAATTTAATCCACTATCTTTTTCTTTCCCCGGTCTAACTCTGGATTTCGTTCCTCTGGATCTATAATAACAAATTTAGCTTATTTAATACTCACATTTATTAAAATAGCCCTTAACTCTAACTTTGGCAAAATTATGATTTTGCCCCTAAACTTTTACATATTTACACATTTGTCCCAAAGCTCGGAAATTAAAATTTATCCATTATTCTTATGTTTTATGACATTATGATCATTTTTCCCTTCTATGACAACATCAAATTCTCACTCTAACATGTACTTATGAACATTAGGTATTTTTATCGATTAAGCCGTTTTACTCGTTTTCACTTAAAATCGCTTAGCAAAAGTTGTTTAACATAATTTTAGACTCCATATTCTATCATAAAACATCAAAATAAACACATTTCACCCATGGGTATTTTTCCAAATATGAACCCTAGGTTAAATTATTGCTGGATTAAACTAAATCAAGTAACCGGGACTCCAAAAACGTAAAGAACATTAAATACGGGGCTTGGATGCACTTACTATGAGCTTGAGAAGTTGAAGAAACCGTAGCTATGGTGTCCCCTTAAAAAATTTGGCCTAATGAAGAAGATGAACACATTTTGCCATCTTTTTCCCTTTTAATTTCTTTTAAATACCAAATGACTAAAATGCCCTTCATTAAAACTTTAGTTATTTTTATCTATGTATGTCCATTTTTGTCCATAGAAAATATAATTGTGTAATTACCATTTAAGGACTCCTACTTCAAACCCCCATTTCAATCAAGTACTCTATAAATTAGAACCCCTATTTAGCAACTTTTGCAAACAAGTCCTAATAGGCAATTTAAGCATGCAATCAACAAAATTTCTTATCGATACTCTAACACATGTATTTAATCACTCGGTAAATCATAATAATTAACCGTAATAAACTTTTATATCTCAGATTCGTGGTTTCACAACCACTGTTCCGTTTAGGCCCTAGTTCGGGATGTTACACAAGTGGACTAAATTCCTCTAACCCTCACTCACATTTGTAAGGCTTCTTAGCTCGAACTATCACTGCACCTTCCAGTGTCAGTGACTGCAATAACACTTCCGTGTTAAGAAACATTCAAACCCTAAGATTAAACAAAAAAAACAAGATTGAGTAAGATAACATTTAACCAAGAATTCATGTGTACTTCCATACAAACAGAAAACAGAGAGTAATCACTAGCATTTAGAAAGAAATAAGAAAGAATCGAGTGGAGAATACTATTCCTAGACAACTCAACTAAATCTCTCTATTCCCTCTTGTCTCGCACTTAGGTCTCCTCGTCAGAAGCTAATCTGCATCAATTTTTACGTTGGTCACCCGTGAGAGGCTTGAACTGCCATAGCCGCAAGCTTCAAGGTTGGATGAAGAATATGATGGTCAAGAAAAAGCTCTCCTCCCTTTATTTATCTTCTCACGTTAACTTTTTATGTTCTCCTCCAATAGTACAGGTGTCCTTTCCTCATAATTTTTTCGTTCTTGTACGTCTGAGTTGGTTATACAGTTGGATGACTCACGCATTTTTAGTTCTTATGCGGACAAGCACATCGGACAAGTGGCGACAATTCTAGACGCAATATGGAATTAACTCATACAGTGACATTAATGCAAAAAGATAGTAAAATTAAGGATAAAATAGGCTAGGATTCATTGAGTTATAAAATGCAATTTACTAAACTGAAATGCTAAAATATATGCTAAGGATAAGTTAATGGGAACAATTTAACCAATAAGTAAGGAGGAAAACCTATGTTCTTTCTATTTCTATCAGTGTAAAATATTTAAGAGTAATAGATGATATGAATATGATGTAGGTTTGTTTCATTGATTCATGATGACTTGTTTATGTAGTGATTATTCAGAGCATTCATTGAACTTGTTAAGCTTACCCACTCCTTCTTAACCATTGTAGATACATAGTGTGCGGTGTGAGCAAAGTGTGGCCTTCGAGAGGGTGATCCAAGCTGATTATCTAACTTCTTTTAGTAGGTGTCATATGTTCATTTATGTTTGGGAATAAAGGCAATGTGATAGGCCAATGTGCTAAATTTTATATTTGTTATGCTAAGTTAATTTTTGGGTTGTTTGCATGCTATTTATGTTTGGAAGTTGTGGGCTTGAACATGACATTTTGAACGAAGCATGTTTTTTAGGATTAAGTGTGAATGGTTTTAATGTTAATGTATGCTGAGATTTTATAGTGTGGAGCAGAGGTATCGATATTTGGTTTTTAAAAATGGTACCTTTGTATTCTCGAAAGTGCAGGGAAACATAATATAGATTTAGTATCGATACTCTGGCCCAAGTATCGATACTCAAGGTAAATTTATCAATACCTAGTGAAAGGTACCAATAGTTTTCAATGTTTGGGAATTTTGGTGAGAAACAAAATACAAGTTTGGAATCGATTTTTCATGTGGTATTGATACCACTTAAAGAAAATATCAATACCATTCCTTTAGTTTCGATACATACTTAACATATTTGGGAAAATGTGTTGACTGGTCCCAATGCTCGATGTATGTCCATTCTTTGTTTATTTGTCGTATGTTAGCATGGTTAAATATTAATTTGAGTTTGCATGTCTTAATATTCGCATGATTGCTATAGTAACAAAAGAAAATAAGGATGATTGTATACTAAATGTGACGATTATGATGAAATCGATGTGAGAAGGTGGAGTAGCGCCCTAGAATTTGGGCTCGACGGTCGAACTAGGTATATGGTGTTACATTTGGTGGTATCAGAGCTCTAAGTTCATTAACTCTCGAACCTAGGTGATTGTTGTGTGTTTGGACTTTTGAAACTCATAAGTTTAAATCTCTCTAGTTTTTGAAACTGTTGATATGACTCTGATTAAATTGAATGAGATTGACTGAAATGTTCTGATTGAATTGTATGTGGGGTAGGAATGGGATCACATTGCCTTTAATCCTAAATTTTTCTTCCAGGAATGAGACTTGGATCATTTCCCCCGCCACTCACACCTTTGCTTGTTTGTTTGTGAATGTTAGATTATTAGATTCGATATGCCTTCTAGATGTGTTAATGTTAGAGCTAGTGCTTAAGAGGATGGTACATCTTTTGCACCTCTTGTATCGTCACGTAGAGTGAATATACTTGATGAGAGTGTAGGCCCTGTGATGGAAGCGATAATTGGAGCATTTCAGCGGATTGCTGGTGCTAACCTTGCTCTTGCACCTGCCAATCTTGCACCTGTGAATCATGGGTTACCGCTTGAACATCTTCGGGCATTAGGTGGTAAAGAGTTTTTTGGAGTTAAAGGAACCGATCTGACCATAGCTAAGTACTGGTTGGAAGGAGTTGAAAGGATCCTCGAGCATATGCCTTATTCTGACAAGGTGAAATTGGGTTGTATTATTTCCCTACTCGGTGGGGAGGCGCATTGTTGGTGGATATTGTTAAGGGAGGTACAACCACTGATCGTTTAACTTGAGATTATTTCTTAGAGGTATTTAGGAGAAAGTTTATAGGCGAGCAGTTTATGGAATCTCGTAAGCGATAATTTCTGGATCTTGTCCAAGGTGATTTGTCTGTGGCTGAATATGATGCAGAGTTTGTGCGCCTTAGTCAGCATGTGCCTAAGATGGTTCTGACTAAGAAGGACCGTTGTAAGAGGTTTCATTTTAGGCTCAATTGTGAGATTGGGGTTTACTTGGTGGCCCAAAATGCTGAGTTGTTTGATGAACTTGTGGAAAAAGCAAAAGATATTTAGGAGACTTTGGCTAAGCCAGCTCATTCTGTGGTGGCTAAGACTGGTAAGAGGGCTTCCGGCGGTGCTTACGGGACGACCGTTTAAGAGAAGGCGTGATAATTAGGGTTACGATGGGAGTGAGCGACATGAGATACGACCAAGTTAGTGCAGGCGACAAAATAATATTGTAGTTAGTCTTGGTGGTTCAATTGGTGGTTTTGGATGGTCAATTTGTGTGCATTGTGATCATAGACATCACGGAGAGTCTTTGTAAGTTGATAGGTGGTTGTTATAAGTGTGGTTCGAAAGAACATTTTTTGAGGGATTGTCCAAATAGAGTTCAGGTTTCACAAACTTAGAGTTCGACACCTATTTCTGTGCCTGCTAGTGGCCTTGGCAGTGGTAGAGGTAATGGGAGACCGGTTGGGCAGTGAGTTGTTGCTCATACTATTGCTTCACAAGTTGAGCACGGAGGTCCGGCTCGAGGTTTTGCTATTAATAACTCTTGAAAAGAGTTATATTTTATGCCTTTAGACTTGGTTAATTGACTGTACCATTAGTGTTTTAAGGAAATTGTATTAAAATGTTTTGACTATGCTTAAATGTTATTACATCTTACTTTTAATTGTTTGCGGGAATGATTTGTTTGTTAAGTGGTAGGTGCAGATTGAGGAAAATAAGTAGAGAAGTGAAGGTTTGTTGTGGCAAAAGGTTTGACAGTTTGCCAACACGAATGTCGTGGCAATGCCAGGAAGTGACCCAGTCAACACTTAACCGTTATTAGCCTTGTTGTACATGTACCAGAAAAATTAGCCTAAAAAAGAAGAAAAAGATCATGGGATCATGGGATGGTGAGTCTACCCTAAAGGAGGAGATATAAAACCAAAAAAATAAAAACTGAAAAGTTGTGGACGGTTAGAGAGTCATTTTGGAAGGAGAAATCCCTTAGACAAAAATAGAGGGTAGCGGTTGCGACAAGGATAGAGACGCAAAAGGGAAGATGAAGGCAGACCCCCTGGTCACCGGAAGACATTTCGTAGCCGGAGTTGTAGGTGGGATAGGCGAAAGCTATCTTCTTGAGTTCTACCTTTAATTCTTTGTTTTCTGTTCTGTAATTTGATTTAATGAGACGATGTTGATTACTATTTTGAATCTGGATTCTATTCACCAACCCATGAGTTAAATCTCATAGGTTTGGGATTACTTGAGGAAACTTTTATTTCCATTATTGGCCACGGCTTAAATTGGTTTTAATTTACTGTTTCATTCAATGGTATTTATGAATTGCATGTGTATAATCTCTAGACATAGATGAATGTATAGCATGGTTATGAGATTAATGTTATACTAACAAGGTTAGGTTTTGTTTATCCAAGCAGTAGAATAAAATTGATTTTGTCAAGGAATTATTGGTTAATAAGGGTAGATTCTCAATAATCCCAACCTTTCAAGTCAACATCATAGATTCTTTAACCTTTGCCATAGCATCTCTATTTTTGCATCCCTAATTGTTTACTATTTTGTTTTGCACATTTTCTACCTCGTTATTCTCCTAATTGCCACTACATTTTTATTATTGTTTTTGCCAGAGCATTAATCACACTCCTTTATAATAACTTGAACAATTTATACCTAACCGATCCCTTTGGAGATGATCTCACTTATCACTTTATTACTTGATCCGACGTGTATACTTGCACAATTCGCATAACACATTCACACGCGACAAGTTTTTGGCGCTGTTGCTAGGGATCGACAATTTGGTGAAAGTTGGTTTGGTTATTTTACTTAATTCGATTAGTTTTATTAAATTTAGTTGTTTTTAATTTCTACGAGTTTGTCGTTATTGCATAAGTAGAGGCATTCTGCTAACAAAAAGTATCCTTTTGGTTTGTGAGATCGAGAGAACTTTGAGAAGAAGGAAAAGAGAAATGTGTAACATGGCTAGGAGCAGGAATGATCCTGGATGCGAATGATCTATTAAATCCAAATGGTCAGGATGTTGATATTCCTATTCATTATGTGATAGATGGCCAAGACAGGCCAATTCATGTACATGTTGTGCCAATTTTGGATGATCTGAATCTAGGGATAGTTAGACCACACATTCAAGCTTAACATTTTGTATTGTAATAGGTGATGTTTTGGATGTTGCAAATAGTAGGGCGATTCGATAGATCGCCAATTGAATATCCAAGAGTACATTTAAGAATTTTTACGAAGTCTATGACTTGTTTACGTCATAGGGTGTGTTCTGAAGATGCTTTGCGGCTTAAACTATTTCTATATTCACAGTGACATCATGGAATGATCTTTGCCAGAGGTTTTTTCTATGGTATAATCCACCAAACATGAATGCCAAGCTTAGAAATGACATCACGTTTTTTCGGCAATCAGAATATGAAACATTGTACGAAGCCTGGGAAATATTTGAAGAACTACTTTGGAAATGCCTAATGCATGGATTCCAGCGCTGGACACAGATGGAGATGTTTTATAATGGGTTTAATGCACATATGAGGATGGTAGTTGATGCTTTTGCTAATGGTACTTTGTTGGATAAATCTTATAATGAAGCATATGAGATTTTGGAAAGGATTGCCAACAATGATTATCAATATCCTACCACACGAGTTGGGACTGGTAGGAGAACTGCTGGTGCTAGCTTGATGAAATCACTTCGTTCACTCCTCAGGTATCATTCTTAACTAATCTGATTAAGACAATGAAGAGGTCAACTGTAGTTCAGGAGCTGAAAGCAACCGAGCTAGCGTGTATTTATTATGGTGAAGACCATGTGTTTGACGAATGCCCATCAAATCCAACATCTGTGTGCTACATGGGTAATTTCAATCGAAATAATAACCATTATTCCAACATGTATATTCCAGGGTGGAAGCAACATCTAACCTTAGTTTTAATAATTAAGGAGCAAAGAATTTTAACAATGCTGAAGTCAAAATGCCATCAATGCACCTCCTGGTTATACTCGACCTATTCCAAGGAAAAATGTGCAACAAGGTAAAACATCAGCTTCATCATCATCATCATCATCTATTGAAGCTTTGTTGAAAGAATATATGGGCAAGAATGATGATGTAATTCAAATTCAAGTTGCATCCCTTCAAGCTCTTGGGAATCAAGTGGGGCATATAGCAAATGCTTTAAGTTTGAGACCACAAGGAGCTCTGCCAAGTGATGCTGAGAATTCGAGATCACAAGGGAAAGAGCATTATAAGGCAATCACTCTTAGAAGTGGAATTCAATTTCCTGAAGTTGTTAGAGATGCCACTGCAAAAGAGGAAAACTCAAGTATCAACCATGAAAAGATTCTAGAAACATCTAAAAATCACATTGCATTTAAAAAGGTTAAACAAAAGAATGTTGCAGTAGAATCGGATCATGTTGCAAGTAAAAATGCCATAACAACATAATATCAACAAACTGAAGGACGACCACCACCTCTATGATTCCACAATTGTAAACAAGAGGCCCAGTTCAAGAGATTTCTAGATGTCCTTAAGCAAGTTCACATTAACATACCACTGGTTGAAGCTTTGGAGCAGATGCACAATTATGTGAAATTTATGAAAGATATACTGTCAAAGAAGCGTTGATTGGGAGAATTTTAAAACGGTATGTTTGAAGCAGAATATAAATTTAGTATTGATACCCTGGCCCGAGTATCGATACTCGGGGTAAATTTATTGATACCTTGCAAAAGGTACTGATAGTTTTCGATGTTTGCAAATTTTGGTAAGAAACAGAATACATGTTTGGTATCGATAATTCATGTGGTATCTATACCACTTAAAGAAAATATCGATACCACTCCTTTAGTATTGATACCTATGTAACATTTTTGGGAAAATTTTCTGAGTGGTCCCAATGCTCGATGTATGTTTATTCTTTGTTTGTTTGTCGTATGTTAGCATGGTTAAACGTTAATTTAAGTATCCATGTCTTAATATTCGCATGATTTCTATAGTAACAAAAGAAAATAAATATGCTTGTATAATAAAAGTGACAATTATGATGAAATTGATGTGAGACGGTGGTGTAGCGTCCTATAGGGTGTTATATAACAAATTTTACCATTCATAAAGCTTCAAACATTCCAAATTGCATATTAACCTAATCATATCAAAACCACCATTTAAATGCATCTAGATATCACCATATGCATCCACCATCACAACCATTACCAAACAATTTACCAACAAGGATTTACACCAACACATACACCATAAATTTTTAAATGCACAACAAATGACCAAAATGCTTATGAGAAGCTAATCGAGAACAAAAATGGACGATCAGAGGACTTCAAAACATCTTGAAAGGCTAGGAGCGATGTCGTGTCATGCTATGCATAAGCTATGGCACGACACATGCAGTTCGAAGCCACAATTTCTAATGTTAAACTGTCATGTCACGCCATGCACAAGCTATGGCACGACATGAGCACTTCGAAGCTAAAATAGGTGTTTTTAGGGTGTCGTGTCGCGCCATGCATATTCTATGGCGCAACATGCTTGTGTTTTTCAACCGAAATCAGGCCATTTCAGGCATAAAGCCAATTGAAATTATTTGTACACCATAAAATTTAAGTGCACAACATATAAGCAAAATGCTTATAATTTAAATAACCAAAACCCTAGTTACATGCCACTTATAACGAGGCCAAATTTAATGAATAACTACCAAATGAATTGTAGGATAGTGTGATCTCCAACGACATTTGATCGCTGTAAATCAGAGTTTTAAAATTTATAAAAGACTGATCGAACCTGGAAACCAACCCTGACAACAATTAAAGGCAAGTGCACCTATCGAACAGTAGTATAGTTTAGGCAAGACAGGATTATCGAACCCAAAGGAACTAAAAGTACCAATACTCACTGTCTTTTTATTATTTAGCCTTAATATAAAGTGATGGTTGTTTAAACTAAAACTAATCTACTTACAAAGCTAAGACGCAAAGACAAAAAGAATGAATTTGGGAAATAACTTTTGGAAAAACTTAGTTGACTCAAGCGATACCCTTAGGAAAAATCCACCTAGACTTCACTTGTTATCTAACCTTGAACCATATGATTTATTTACTTAGTTTGATCCGTGAGACTCCCTAACGTATATTAAACCCTCTCTCGAGGCGAATAACGTCTAACCCTAGGTTAATTAGTGGAACTCTCGTTCACTTATAATAACCACCTAGAATAGCAGTAAATCGATCTGTAGACTCCCATATTAGGTTTCACCCTAATCCGGCAAAATCTCGTCACCCTATCTCTAGGCGTGAGATCAACTCCGCTTAATTATGTTGGATCTACTCTTAGGCAGGGTCTATTCCTCCTCCACCTAAGCACATTAGATTTAGATTAGGTTCACACAATTAAGAAAAAACTAAGTTATTATCATATAATTCAAAAATCAAATAACAAGATTCATCATAGGTTTCATCCCATTTGGGTATCCGAAGGTTTAGTTCATAACAATAAAGGAAAACATCTCAAGAGAAAAGATAACATAAACCATAAGAAATCCCTAAAACCCCCTGAAGGAATTGAAGAGGAGATCCTCTGTTTTGAGTAGAATTCCGGCTTCTTGAGATGGATCAACTGGCTATCTTCGAGTGATTCCCACAAATCTGACCTTTTCGGCTCGGCTTTTTAGCCTAGCTTTCCGCCCCCTTTCAGCTGGTACCTAGGTTGTATTTATAGGCTTTTGGAATATGTTTCTTTCTCCCTAAGTATCCTTTCCCGAATGGAATTTCTCTTCTCCACGGCCATGGCACACGCCCGTGTAAATCGTGGCCAGGCCGTGTTTGAAACTGTTGAATGAGGCACGGCCGTGTAAGTCATGGTAAGGTCGTGTTCTAGTAGGAATGGTGGCATGGCCGTGTGGATTGAAGACCAGGCCGTGCTGATTTCGTGGCTTGGCCCAACTTGGTCCGTTTTAAGCCCGTTTATCGTTCTTTTCGTCATCGGGTGCTTTCCTGAGTATAAGACATGAAAAGAAAAGATGAAGAGCACCTTTTTACACAAATTAGGGCTTAAATCATCCAAAAGCATACTAAATGTGGGCTTAGACGATGTTACTTTTACGGTTTATCAAATACCCCCACACTTAAGCTTTTGCTTGTCCTCAAGCAAAATTCTCAACTTACAATTAAAACGAACTTCCTGTAATTCATAATTCCTATTGATAGTGTCTCATCATAATTCATAGATAATTTATACATGGATAATTCAATTCAAAGTGTCCTAAAAATTCAAACAGTATAAGTCATAGATTCTGTAGCACAAAACATAGGCGTTTCCCTTCATCTAAATAATTACCTCAGATTCAAAATCGACAAGGATTGACATCCTCACAAAAGATTCGCTCCAATCACTCAAAGTGTTTAAGGTTCAAAATTTAGGCGCTCATAAGTCAAACATGAAGAGTTAATCCAATAGGCTTGCATAAAAATCAAATCTCCACCACTGAAATATGAGATGAAACACAAATCAAAAGGTCTTTAACAAGGTTATACTTGAGGCTAGGGTTAAGGTGTGGAATAAAAATTTGAATTAGAGGTTAGAATCGAGATTAAATTGACAAATTTCCTTACTAAGAACTAATGACTAATAATAATACATACATCAATTGAAAACTAATAATACTAATAATACGAGCTTCTTCTTCGATATTTGGAATCTAAACGTATAAGCTCATTTAATCACAACTAATAATGAATAATGGATATACTTCGTTTTTTTTTAAGAACAAACTAAAAATACATAACTGAAATAGAAAACATAGTTAGGCTATTAATCAAATCAAATCTCGATATAAGGGTAGTCAAAAGGAGTGGTGATAACAAAAACAAAGGAGTTCTGGGTTAATATCAGTGGGTGAGTCAAAATAGGGTTGTTAGGATTAAAAGGGGTTCACTAGGGGTTAATTGTGAATGTAGGATTTTTATGGAGTAAGTGGGTTAGATCATAGGTGCCTTTATCATCTCTGTGTTTCAAATCAAAAAATATGGTCTCGACATGTATAGTCGACGCAAGTTTTAGAATAACAAATCAGTGTTGACATACTCATAATCAATAAAGTGAGCAAGAAAAAGAATATATGCTCTATAAGGCTCAAAAACTCACAAAAATTATGGGTATTTTGATGTCAACCACGTAAATTCAAAACTTCAAGGTAATATTTAAACTCAGTTTGACAACCTAGCAAATTTTAAATTTCTAAAAAATAGACTTATCATGCTTGATTCTCTAGTATTCTTAGAATTTAATTATTAATGCACAATTATCAATGACTTAATCTGAAATATATCAATAAAAATCATAAATCATCAGAAATTTCATCCTAATTAGTAATATGAGTAATTTACTTTCAAACAAGGCTAAATTCAGGGTTTTTGTCAGGTATCTTCTTAGGTTGTTCACCCCCCCACACTTAAGATGTACATTGCCCTCAATGTACAAAGATATATAATAACCTTGTAATAAAATCATAAGATATGGGGGTAAGTGAAAACTTCCTGAATTTTCGGATGATTCCTTGAGATGAGATTATGCCTTTGGTGGTGGTGATGGGCCGTCTTGATGACGAACCTGCGCTAGATGAAGAAATTGGGCCGCTCGTGTAGAATTAGCCAGGGTTCCTTAATATATAATAAAAGTAAACTAAATATGAAATTAAGGACAAGGAAGATAAAGAGAGGGAGACTAAGAAGAAAACTAGAATTAAAAGAAAAGATGGATGGACCGTAGAGTCCTTATTTTTGGGTGTGATTTCTAAGGCTGAGGTTATGGTGGTGGTGGTGGTGTGATTCCCAATCAGCCTTAAGAACCTAAAAACAAGAAACTAGAACAAAATAAACTAAATTAAGTAGTAGAGAAGTAAAGATAAAGAAAATAAAGGAGAAGATAAAAATAAAAGAATAGATAATTGGTCTCAAAGACCATTGGCTTGTTGTTTGGATGAAGCTGCCGGCATGAACTCAGGTGAATCGGTCTCCTTTGGGGAGATTGGCCTCTTACGCTTCTTTGCCATGGATATGATTTTAATGTAGCTCAAGAGTCTAAGGATTTATTAGGAAAAAGAAAAAGGAAAGAGAAAGGAAAGGAAGGAAGAAGGAAAGAAGAAAGAAGTGGGTTAATAAGAGGAAGGAGTAGGGTATGGTGTTTAAATAAACTTTTAGGTCTGGTAGTTTTCCCACGCCCGTGGGTTGAGGGTGTGTCGATTCACACGGCCGCCTCGCACGGCCGTGGTCTACGGCGTGTTTGTTCCCTACGCTCGTGTCTAGCCTGTGTCGACAAGTCAGTATATTGGCACGGTTATCAGAGTGCGGGCTTGTGCGGCCCGTGGTTGGTAAGTCGATAACTTCACACGGCAGAGAAACGCGGCCGTGTCACTTTTCGGTGCCCGTGGGAGAGTGGTTGAGTCCGTGTTGCGAAATTAGTTCATTCGACTTGTACCGTCCCGCCATGTTAGTACCAAGATTCTTGAGGTACACACGGCCACGGCCACGGCCGTGTGCAAGGTCGTGTGTCCTTGAATTCTGCACCCCTTGTTAGTTTATAACTATGTATTCAGAAAGAAGAGAAGAAAAGAAAAGTAAATTTAAAGCAAAATATGAGAATAAATTATGTTAGTGCTCGGGTTGCCTCCCGAGAAGCGCTCGTTTATAGTCTTAAGCTAGACTCTCCTCCCGTTTGCTTTGTCAGGGTGGTTTGAGGAGTTGGAAGTCCTTCCTCATGCTATCATTTGCGTCTTTGTGAAAAAATTTAAGTCGAGATGTGTTTATAGTAAAAGTAACAACAATAGGATTACTTACCTCGACTGCTCCGTGTGGAAAAACACTGGTTACCCTAAAAGATATTTCTTTGTTTGTGCTAGGGTCCGGAGGAGATATTCGAGGGTGCGCTTGTCTAACAAAGACCTTGTCCCCTATTTTGAAGTGGTTTGTTGTTCCTATAAGCTCTTCTGGGGGCTCTTTTGATTTTTCCTCGTGTGGTTCTGGCTCTTCGTCGTGTATCCCTAATTTCTCCTTAAAGTGTTTCTTCCATTCGTCTAGATCATCGATCTGAATTCCTCAATCTTTACGAGTTATTTCTTTGTTGGGGTTTGGGTCAGGGTCAGGTTTAGTTGTATTCTTTGGTGGTGTTTCCTGAAAAGAAGGGTTAGACGAATTGTTATTAGGGAAATTTACGTTCTCACCTTGATTACTTGATGTTCTAGCCGAATCGAGAGCCTTGATGGTGACGGTCTCATTACCTACTCAAAGTATGAGTTCTCCTGCATCAACATCAATTTTAGTCCTGGCAGTTGCTAAAAAGGGTCTTCCTAGGATTAGGGCGATTGAATTATCCTCATCCATGTCTAAGACAACAAAGTCTACTGGAAAAACGAATCGTGTCGATTTTTACAAGAACATCTTCGATAATACCCCTAGGAATTCTAACAGTTTTATCAGCTAATTGAATGCTCATCCTAGTTTGATTGGGTTTCCCTAGACCTAATTGTTTAAACAATTTATAAGGCATGACATTTATGCTTGCCCCTATATCAGCTAACGCATTATCAACAGTAAGTCTACCAATTAAACATGGAATTGTAAAACTCCCTGGATCTTTTAGTTTCTGTGGTAGCTTATTTTACAAGATTGCATAGCACTTTGTGTTGAGTTCCACATGCGAATCTTCGTCTAGTTTCCGCTTGTTTGTCAGAATTTTCTTTAAGAATTTCCTGGAATCAGGCATCTGCGAAAGAGCTTCGAGGAGTGGTAAGTTAATGTGTAATTTCTTTAAAAGTTTAAGAAACTTACCGAATTATTCCTCTGTGTCGTCTCCTTTCAATGCTTCGGGATAGGGTATGCGAGGTTGGTATGCTTTGATTATCGGTTTTGGCTTGTCTTGTGTTACCTCAACTTTACCTTTTTCTACCTCATTTCCTTGTGTTGAGATGGATTCATCTACCCTTGTATTCTCCGAAAGTACATTATGGCTTGGATCCGCTTTTTAGGATTAATTTCGGTGTTACTTGGTAGGCGCGCCCTTGCGGTCGTTCGGATAATAGCTTTGCAATTTCTCCGACTGACTGGGTAATTTCCCTGATTGCCTTTGTAAGTCCTCCAACTTGGTTCTCAATCGTTTTGATCGATGTTTTTTGGGTGTTGAGCGTTACCTCATTTTTTTGGAGACGGGCTTCTGTGGATGCTATGAATTTGTTCAATGTCTCTTCAAGACTCGGCTTCTTTTCTTATGGATAGGGCTGATTTTGGAAATTTTGAGGAGGTTGTTTTCTTTGATTTCCTTGATTTCCTTGTCCTCCCCACGAAAAATTTGGGTGGTTCCTCCAACCTGGATTATAATTATTACTATATGGGTTATTATTAGATCTGAAATTGTTACCTATATAGTTCATCTGCTCGCTCTCTGTGCCGGTTGGTAGGGTGGGTACTCGAGTCGCCACGAGTTCCACTTGCGTCATGATCGCATCACTGGATTTACCTGCGAAGAACACAAACTATCAATCTTCTTATTCATCAACTCTACCTGGTTTGATAGCATGGTTACTGCATCGAGGTTGTAAACTCCAGCTATTTTTGTTGGCCTTGTTCTTGTAACTTGCCACGATAGTTGTTCAAATGACATCTCTTCAATAAACTCGTAGGTTGCCTCGGGAGTTTTATTATTCAGTGGTTCCCACCGTGTTTGAATCAATTAATTGCCTCGTTGAAGGATTCACACCATTGTAAAAAGTTTGGCCTTGGAGCCACAATGGTAATCCGTGGTGTGGGCATCTCCTCAAGAGATCTTTGTATCTCTCCCATGCGTCGTATAATGTCTCTAAATCCATCTACACAAAAGAAGATATATCATTACGTAACTTGGCCGTTTTGGTCGGTGGGAAATATTTTAATAGAAATTTTTCGGTCATTTGTTCCCATGTAGCGATTGACCCTCGTGGCAATGAGTTTAACCACTGTTTAGCTTTATTTCTTAGTGAAAAGGGAAATAACCGAAGACGTATGGCATCGTCAGAAACGCCATTTATTTTGAAGGTATCACAGAACTCTAAAAAGTTAGCTATATGAGTGTTTGGATCTTTGTCCTACAAACCATCAAATTGAACAAATTGTTGAATCATTTGAATAGTGTTAGGCTTTAATTGAAAATTATTAGCAGCTATAGCAGGACTAAAAATACTCGATTCTGCCCCTATTAAATGAGGTTTAGCATAATCATACATAGTACGAGGGGCATTCTGATCCGCCACATCGTTTTGTGGTGGTGGATTATTTTCGTCCATCCCTTCAGTAGGATTGGATCTGTCTTCTTGCTCTCATTGGTAATTTAGGGCTCGCCTAATTTCTTTACAATTTCTTCGAGCAATAGCTTCAATATCACTGTCGTATTCTAAAGGTCCTCTCGGGTTTCTTCTAGTCATAAACTAGAGGTACCTGATTGGAAAAGAAAGAAATAAAATTTAGCAAAAATTAAAATTAAAACTAAAAAGAAAAATTAATTGCGAAAAATAAAAAAAATGGCTAAAGTAATAAAAATAGAGTTTTCTTAATATTTTAGTTCCCAAACATGGCGCAAAAACTTGATCATTGTAAATCGAGTTTTAAAAATTATAAAAGACTGATCGAACACCGAAACCAACTCGACAACGATTAAAGGCAAGTGCACCTATCGAACAGTAGTATAGTTTAGGCAAGACCGGATTATCGAACCCAAAGGAACTAAAAGTACCAATACTCACTGTCTTTTTATTATTTAGCCTTAATATAAAGTGGTGGTTGTTTAAACTAAAACTAATCTACTTACTAAGCTAAGAAGCAAAGACAAAAAGAATGAATTCGGGAAATAACTTTTGGAAAAACTCAGTTGACTCAAGCGATACCCTTAGGAAAAATCCACCTAGACTTCACTTGTTATCTAACCTTGAACCATATGATTTATTTACTTAGTTTGATCCGTGAGACTCCCTAACGTATATTAAACCCTCTCTCGAGGCGAATAACGTCTAACCCTAGGTTAATTAGTGGAACTATCGTTCGCTTATAATAACCCCCTAGAATAGCAGTAAATCGATCTGTGGACTCCCATATTAGGTTTCACCCTAATCTGGCAAAATCTCGTCACCCTATCTCTAGGCGTGCGATCAACTCCGCTTAATTATGTTGGATCTACTCTTAGGCGGGTGTATTCCTCCTCCTCCACCTAAGCACATTAGATTTAGATTAAGTTCACACAATTAAGAACAAACTAAGTTATTATCATATAATTCAAAAATCAATTAACAAGATTCATCATAGGTTTCATCCCCTTGATTATCCGAAAGTTTAGTTCATAACAATAAAGGAAAACATCTCAAGAGAAAAGTTACACAAAACATAAGAAATCCCTAAAACCCCTGAAGGAATTGAAGAGGAGATCCTCCGTTTTGAGTAGAATTCGACTTCTTGAGATGGATCAACTCGCTATCTTGAGTGATTCCCACAAATCGACCTTTTCGGCTCGGCTTTTTAGCCTAGCTTTCGCCCCTTTCAATTTTGGTACCTAGGGTGTATTTATAGGCTTTTGAAATCGTTTCTTTCTCCTAAGTATCCTTTCCCGAATGGAATTTCTCTTCTCCACGCGCAGAGGCACGGCCATGGCACACACGCCGTGTAAATCGTGGTCGCCGTGTTCGAAATCGTTGAATGAGGCACGGCCGTGTAAGTCGTGGTAAGGCCGTGTTCTAGTAGGAATGGTGGCAATTTGTGTGGATTGAAGTCCAGTGCCATGCTTGATTTTGTGGCTTGGCCAAACTTAGTACATTTTAAGCCCGTTTTCGTTCTTTTCGTCATCGAGTGCTTTCACGAGTATAAGACATGAAAAGAAAGGATTAAGAGCACCTTTTTACACAAATTATGGCTTAAATCATCCAAAAGCATACTAAATGTGGGCCTAGAATATGTTACTTTTACGGTTTATCAACATTCCAATCAACAACAAAAGTCCAACAATCTACAAAGACATAAACCAAATAAAGTAAGCATTCAAATAAACTTAGTAAGTTTGTAAAATCAAACATATCATACCTATCAATTTAAATATAAATCGTTCATAACAAGGAAATTAATAATCCCTTTGTCGTATCTCATCATTCCAACTTCCTGAAGTAACTAAACCTGGATGATTCATTTCATCAAAACACAACATGTCAATTAACCATGTACTAAGATACAAATCATCATGTCATTTCATTCCATTTTCCTTTTAATAGATAACTATTTTGACCGAAGAACATTAGTAAATCAACTTTCAATAGACGGGAGGATAATGCTCATAATAGCTAACATAAGGACATTAACTGATACGAGATGCTGCGTACACAAGCTTTAGAGAATCCACCACACATGCATGACCTCAAGCCATTGGTACAGTATCCATCATCGGTACATAGTACATGCTAAATAAAACACTGACACATAGTGCTTGCTAATACAACACCAGCACAAAGCTTTCTAAATATACACCGGCTCAAAGCCTCCTAAAAATACACAGGCACAAAGCCCGCTATGCCTCAATGACATGTCATTTGTATCCTAGCTATTCACTAAGTTCACACGAGCTTATCCTGCTTTTCTGGTACATTCCATATTCAACTTTATAATTCCATTTAATTAATCATCCAATAGATCTTAACAACATTCACTTCCATTTATGTAATAAGTAAAATCATTATAGACATAATAAATGTAATACAAACTTACCAAAATGCGATAGATAATGACACGCGACGACGATTACTCGACGACTTTTTCCTTCCCCCATTTATCAACAAACTGGTCTGTTTCTTGATTTGAATAATTTAATTTAATTAACCAATTTAAAAATCTCAAAACACCTAAATTCATGTAATTAACCGTTTTATGACATTTTACACATTTACCCTAAACATTCACCTTTTATTCAATTTAATCCCTAAAATAAAAAATCTCCCAATTATCACAAATTAACCCAAAAAATCTTGTGTCGAATTCTATACGGTCCCTAAATAGTTCACTTTTATCACTTAATCACAAAACAATACATGATATTTTACAATTTAACAACTTAATCCCTAAACTTTAAAATTAACTAAAATCACTTTACAAAATAGTCCTATGTAACTATCAAGCTTAATAATTTATCATAAACATTCAAGAACATCACAAATTCATCTATGTTAAAATTCTAAACAATTAACAATTATACGAATTGGTCTCCGGGTTAGCTAGATTAAGCTATAACGATATTGAAAACATAAAAATTACTAGAAACGAAAACCAAAATCACTTACATGCAACCTAAGGCATGAACCGCACTCTCCCAAGCTTATTTCAATGGTGATTTAGGTTGTAGATGGATGAATGAAGAAGATGATCACCAATTGTTTTGTTTATGTTTAATTTATTTACTTATTTACAATACTACCCTTAATATAAGCCTTAATAATAAATTAAACAATGGCCTTAAACGTCCATTAGCTATCTATGTGGTCTAGTTACCACTTAATCCATCAATTCTAATTTTTATAGACATTAAACACCTTAAACTACTAGAAATAACTTTTTACTTAATTAGCTATCTAAACGTTAAAATTTTCCGACCAAATTTTAATTTAGCACTTTAATAACACTATAAATAATAAATAAATAATAAAAGACTGACTCAGTGGTCGGAATCATGGTCTCGAAACGACTATTTTTGACACCATTGAAAAACATGCTGTTACAACTCTACCCCTAAAGGAATTTTCGTCCCCGAAAATCTTACCAGAAAAGAGATTCGAGTATTGAATTTTCAGTCTCTTCAGGTTCCCAAGTGGCATTCTCAACACCGTGACACTGCCAAAGAACTTTCACCAATGATATCTATTCGTTTCGAAGTTCTTTAACTTCCCAAGCTAAAATCTTAATCGGTTCTTGATTATAAGTCATATCAGGCTGTAATTCTATCTCAACCGGAGAAATCACATGCGAAGGATTTGATCTGTACCATCTCAGCATCGACACATGGAAAACATTATAAATTTTTTCAAGTTTTTCCAGTAATGCCAAACGATAAGCTACTGGACCTATACTTTCTGTAATTTTGTACGGACCAATAAACCTCGGGTTGAGTTTTCCCTTCCTGTTGAAACGAAGAACCTTCTGCCAAGATGGTACTTTTAGGAATACTTTCTTGCCAACCTAATACTAGATGTCTTTTCTTTTTAGACCATTATACAATTTCTAACGCTCTGAGGCAGCTTTCAAACAATCCCAAATAACCTTGACCTTTATCTTCAGTCTTGTGGATCAAATCTGTACCAGAAATATTTCTGTCACTTAACTCGATCCAATACAATGGAGTTCTACATTTCCATCCATACAAAGCTTTGTATGGTACCATTTTAATGCTTGACTGGTAACTGTTATTATAAGCAAATTCAACCAACGGAATAAACGTTTCCCAGCTACCTTCAAACTCAAGTATACAGCATCAAAGCATATCTTCAAGTACCTGAATTACCCGTTCTGATTGACCATCTGTTTGTGGATGAAAAGCTGTACCGAATTTCAATTTGGTAGCCAGAGCTTTGTGCAATTTACCCCAAAATATGAAAGTAAACCTCGTATCACAACCAAAAATAATAGAGAGTGGAACATCGTGTAATCTGCCTATTTTTGAAACGTACAACTCTGCCAATTTTTCAAGTGAGTAATTCGTACGTAAAAGTGTAAACTTTGTATACTTCATTAACCGATCAACTATAACTTAGATTGCATCTTTCTTCCTCGATACAAATTCCATAGTAACATGCTCCCATTTCCACTCGTGAATCATAATAGGCTGCAACTACCCAGATGGAACCTGATGCTCGGCTTTGACCTGTTGACACACAAGGCATTTAGATACAAATTCAAAAATTTCATGTTTCATTCCTTGCCATTAGTACATCTATTTCAAATCACAATAGATTTTTGTGCTTCTTGGGTGTAACAAATAAACACTATTGTGAGCTTCATTCAAGTGTCAACTGTAAATCGTCAAGTATACATAATATGTTACAGAAATATAAACTACTACCTGCACTAATACTAAAATAAGTTATTTGACCATTTTCAACCAATTTTCGTTTAGCTAACAAATTCGATCATCAAATTACAACTCCCGAATATTCTATAAAAATAAAGGTTTAGCCCGCAACTCGGCCAAAATAGAACCATCATACTTCGACTGAAGCTGAGCATTCATCGATTGAAGAGCAAAAAGAGATTTGTAGCTCAAAGCATCAGCAACAACATTTGCTTTGCTCAGATGATAGTCTATCACCAAATCATAATCTTTTAGCAACTCTAGCCACCTCCTTTTTCGCAAATTCAACTTTTGTGATCAGTATAGGCATGACATTTCTCGTCGTATAGATAATGACACCAAATTTTAAACGTAAAAACAATTTTGTCTAGACACATCCCAAATCGTTCAAAGAGGCATCACTCTAAACAATAATTCTTTCCCCAATTCAGGCTATGTTAACACTAGTGCCTCTGTCAACATATTTTTCAACTGATCGAACCTTTGTTGACATTTCTCAGACAATACAAAGCTAACATCTTCCTGTAACAATTTCATCATAGGTAATGCTATTACGGACTAGTTCTTAACAAACCATCGATAATATCTAGCTAATCCTAGGAAACTACGTACCTCATAAACATTACGTGGAGGCTTCTAGTTCAAAATCATGGAAAGCTTGCTCGGATCAACTCGTATCCCTTAACCTGAAACCATATGACTGAGAAATTCAAATTATTTGAGCCAAAGTTCGCATTTACTAAACTTTTCTTACAATTGCTTTTCACGCAAAGTCTGTAAAATGATCATCAAATATTGAGCATGCTCGAATTCTTTCTGGAATAAATCAGAATGTCATCAATAAAAACAACAACGAACTTGTCGAGGTGTGGCTTAAAAACTCGGTTCATTAGATCCATAAACACTAATGAGGCATTCGTCAATCTGAAGGGCATAACTAGATTATTTTGAGTGTCACTATAAAGATTATTTTGAGGTCTAGAATAGTTACCCATATAGTGAACTTGCTCGTTTTCAGCACTCGGGTTGTAAGGTGGATATTCTGTATTACTCATCCCTCCTCCATTCATATTGCTCTGTATAATTGGGTGTACCTGCAAGGAACCACATAAACCGTAAATTTTCTTACTTAAAAGCTCTACCTGGTTTGATAGCATGGTTACTGCATCGAGGTTGTAGACACTGGCGGCTTAAGTTGGCTTTGTCCTCATGAATTGCCACTGATAGTTATTCAGTGCCATCTCCTCTATAAACTAAAATTACCTGTCAAAAGCAAATAAAAGAAAAATTAGCAAAGTAAAATAATAAAAATAAGAATAAAAATAAATTACGATAAAATGGCTAAAGTAACAAAAATTGAGCGTTCTTAATATTTTAGTTCCCCGGCAATGGCGCTAAAAACTTGATCGCTGTGATTTGTCAAAGTTTTAAAATTTATAAAGAGAATGATCGAACCTGGGAACTAACTATGACAACGATTTGAGGCAAGCGCACCTATCGAACAGTAGTATAGTTAAGGCAAGACCGGATTGTCGAACCCAAAGGAACTAAAAGTACTAATACTAACTTTTTTTTTATTATCTAGCCTAAAATAAAGGGAATTGTCGTTTAATCTAAATTAACTAACTACTAAGCTAAGGACTCTAAGACAAAGAAGAATGAATTTTGGGAAATACTTGTGGGAAAGACCAATTGATTAAGACAATACCCGAGGAAGAATCCACCTAGACTTCACTTGTTATCTAACACTGAACCAGATGATTTATTCACTTGACTTGATCCGTAGGACTCCCTAAGTTATATTAATACCTCCGTCGAGCCTACTAACATCTAACCCTAGGTTGATTAATTAAAATTTCTTTCTAATTAAAACCCCTAGAATTGCATTAACTCGATCTATGGACTCCCATATTAGGTTTCACCCTAATTTGGCAAAATTTTGTCACCCTATTTCTAGGCGTGCGATCAAATCCACTTAATTACGCTAGATCTACTCTTAGGCAGGGACTTTTGCTCCTCCACCTAAGCACATCAAACTTGAATCAATATCCCGGAAATATCAAAACAAGAATTAAGAACACATAATTAAGAACAAATCAAGTATTTATCATATAGTTTAGAAAACAATAACAAGATTCATCTTAGGTTTCATCCCCTTCAAGTATCTGAGGTTTTAGTTCATAATGATAAAAGAAAACATCTCAGAAGAAAAGATAAAACAAAACATAAGAAAAACTCTAAAACCCCCTGAAGGAATTGAAGATAGATCCTCCGTCTTGAGTATGACTCCGGCTTCTTGAGATGAATCAACTGGCTTTCTTCGAGTAAATT
Organism: Gossypium sturtianum; assembly: GCA_025698515.1. Classification (NCBI taxonomy): domain Eukaryota; kingdom Viridiplantae; phylum Streptophyta; class Magnoliopsida; order Malvales; family Malvaceae; genus Gossypium; species Gossypium sturtianum. Next base: position 29,757,222 of record CM046943.1, on the reverse strand, counting down.
CCCACAAATCTGCCCTCTTTGGCCTAGCTGGACGCTCCCTGACAAAAGCCTTGGGCTCCTATCGACTCCCCCTCTTATGTAACAGCCCAATTTAGGGGCTAGTCAGAACAGTGATCTCAAAATCACTAATTCGAGGTTAGAGAAATTATTTTCATGATATTTTATATATTATAAAATGTTTATAAGGATGCATGAAAATTTTGGTGCCTTAATTTTAGCGATTTCTAGCTAAATTGTGAAAAAGGACTAAATCGCATAAAGTGCAAAAGTTCTATTTTAATTGCTAGAGGTACCAAAAAGCTATGGTTTATAAATTGGAGGTCCCAAATGTGCAAATAGGACATTTTGGAGAGTGATGGCCGGCCATGTGGTATGGGAGACAAGAGCATTTAATGCTTAGTCAAATTTGGTGAGAAAAGATGAATAAAATATGACAAAAAGAAAAGCTATCATCTTTTTTTTATTTCTTCTCTTCCTCCATCGAAAATAGTAGCCATGGGAGGGGTTTTTGAAGCTTAAAATTTCAGCAAGCAATTCTCCACTCAAGTAAGTGATTTTGATGGTATTTCTTGAAGAAAATTGTACTTTTGGAGTCCCCAAAGCTTAAGCTTTCTAAAGAGGGGACTAGTTTGCAATATGGTTGAAAGTCTAGGGACTTTCCATGATAGAGTTCATGTTGTTTTATGAGTTTTATGGAATAAAATTAATGATAAGATGATGAGAAACAACTTTTGTGAAAGGTGTTGTCATGAAAACACCTATTTGGGACCAAAATGTAAAAGTTGTAATTTGTTCATTAAGGCATGAAATAGTTGGAATTGTGGATAGTTGTAAGAGGATTAAATGTTGAACTAGGCTTCTTTAACAAGAAAATGTGATGAAAATTTATTTACGAGCCTAGGGGCAAAATCGTAATTTTGCCAAAGTGTAGGGGCAAAATAGTCACTTTTGCCTAAAGTGTATATTATGGTGTAGTATGATTTATAAGTGATTAAATCAGTAAATTTCATTGTTCTAGATCAAATAAAATGAGTTTCAGACCTAGAACGGATGAAAAGAGAAATGTGGGCAAAAATGTCCCTTTTTGGCCCTTTCGGCATCGAGGTAAGTTCCTGTGCAAACGTTGTAATTACGTACAAGTTAATTTAACATTCCAATGTGGTAGGGAATGTATATTTACCATATGAATGCATAAAATATCTTTTGATGAAATGTCATTAGAATTGAGATGTGTATAGCATGATATGATGATGGTTAAAGTCTCGACTAAGACCATATTGGAATATGGCCTCGGTGTAAGAGTTCGTATAAGACCATGTCAGGGGAATGGCATCGACATGTTAATGTATGTAGGACCTGATTGGGGTATAATGTCAATGAGAACTATGTGTATGAGACTCAAGAGAGTTAGTTAACAATTTGAATGATTCAACGGATATGTTGAATGTATGTGGTTGTACCACGAGAAGCACAAGTATGTGTTAGAATTGAATGGAGATGAATTCAATATATATGATGAACCCCTAGTGGGATATGTGTTATTATTGCACCTTAGTTGCATGAGATAGATTTATTGATGCGCTGTGTGAACGCGAACGAGTATCGTAGAAAGTTAAGTAAGAATAGAAGTATGTGAGGATGTTCTCGGATGAACTTTTGAAATAGAGATATACTTGTGGATTACTATCCATGAGTGTAAAATAATGGTGAGCTATGTGCGATATCACCTTATTGATGGTAGTGATGGGCTGGGTGCGATACCATCAATTATATTAATATCGGTGGGCTATGTGCGTTACCACCTGATTAATTAGTAATCAATGGGCTGTGTGCGATACCATCGCTTATAAACAATTGGTGTGCTAAGTGAGAAACCACCGTAAGTATAAACGATTGGTGTGCTAAGTGCGAAATCACCATAAGTATAAATTATTGGTGGGCTGTGTGCGATGCCACCCTATTAGAGATTCAATGGTGGGCTAAGTGTGAAACAACCGAGATATTAGTAGCATGAGCGGCTTATTGAAAATGCTTGATGTATTATTTTATATGATCATGTGGTGATCAGTGCAGGAATGTATACTAATTGAACGAGCAATTGGCTTTTGACATGGTAAGAATGTGGTAAGAGATTGAATGAGTAAGTTTCAAGAATATTTGAGCAAGTAACCATGAGTTTATGAGAGACACTCTCCATGATACTTTGTAATTATGTACATTCAATGAATATTAATATTTGACAGATTATGTAGATGAGCTTACTAAGCATTTTTGCTTACTCCTTTACTTTTCTCATCTCTTATAGGTTTCATTATTTAGCTCGGGTTGGAGGACGCCAGAGATGTTTTCACACTATCGAGCAGACCCTTAGTATGAGGTATCAAATCCTTATGAGTCATGGCATGTATAGGGATTCATTTAAAGTTGATTAAGTTCTAACCAATGTAGCCAAATTTTATTGGCGTAAGAGAATCTAGAGTTGGTTGTGTATGACCATAGATGATGGCTTAAATTGGTTATAATTGTATTGGGAGTAGTTCTCCCTAGTGTATGCGATAAAGACTTTATCTCTTTAATGATTAAATGTGTTAATTCATGTGTTTTAAATGATGATTTGAGAATGTTTTGAAGTAGTATATGAATGTATGCAAACGGGAGTGGTAAAAGGCTTGGTAAGATAGCCTCTAAGTGCCCACACGGATAAACATAGGGGTGTGTGTCTAGGCCGTGTGTCTCCTGCACCTTAGTATCTTAAGTTAGATTAGACCACGAGCTGGTCACACAGCCGTTTGTTCAGGCCGTGTGATACACACGGTTGGCACATGGGCGTGTGCCAAGGCCGTGTGAAGTCTGCACTTGACACTTAGAAATTCAATTGTCACACGGATGACGCACACGGGCGTGTGTACAGGCCGTGTGAATAAGTCAAAATGCCAAGGTTTGGCACATGGGCCAGGGCCACGGGCGTGTCCAGGCCGTGTGTAATTTGCCAGTATCCTCCCCGAGTGAAAGACACGGGCATGTTTTAGGGGTGCACGGGCGTGTCCCAAGTCACACGAACGTGTGACCCCTATTTCGAGAGAGAGTTTCCAGATGAGTTCTGAAAGTTTTGGGACGTAAGTCTGAGGCCTCGTAGGACTATGAGACGTCTTATTTGACTAAGAAAGAGAAGTTTTTAATTCGGAATGAAATTTTATAGCCCGTAAGTACATGTTTAAGAAAGTTCAAGCATAGTAATGTCTCGTATCCGGTCTTAGCCTCAGACTCGGGTATGGGGTGTAACATTTAGTGGTATCAGAGCCTGGTTTAGTCGGTTCTCGGACTAACCTAGCATGAGTAAGAGTCTAGCTATACATGCTATATGGGGATAATGATAGTGTGATGTCTCCCGGCTCTAACAAAATTGTTTTGTTAAGACAGAGATGATTCCCAATCGAGCTAATTTCAGTAAGTTTGTGTGATTTCTAAGCTTTATGATTTCTATCATTGAATTGCTTAGTATAATGTACATTATTATCATGGAATGCTTAATGTTTTGCTAAACAAAGAAATCAATGAGATTGAATACGAGCATGTCCCGATTGAAGATGGAATTTCCTAGGATACTCGATCTACCACATGAGATTAGAAAGTTCGTATAAGACCAAGCCAAGGCATGGCATCGACAATCAAGCAGAGATATCATGTAAGTCCAAGGGAATCTTGGCATTGAACAAGTTATCATGTAAGTCCAAGGCAAGCTTGGCATTGAACAAGTTATCACGTAAGTCCAAGGCAAGCTTGGCATTGAACAAGTTATCATGTAAGTCCAAGGCAAGCTTGGCATTGAACAGATATCATGTAAGTCCAAGGCAAGCTTGGCATTGAAAAGCTATCAAGAGAAAGAGATCCCATGTAAGTCCAAGCCAAGGCATGGCATTGGTGAGAACAAGAAAGACTTCGTATAAGTCCATGTCAAGACATAGCCTCGAAACCAAGATGAGATATCCCATGTAAGACCGTATCTAGGATATGGCTTTGGCATCAAGTTCATGTGAAGAGATTTAGTATCCTCGATTATTCGCAAAAATTCATCGGGCAAATGAGTAAAGTTAAAGTGAGATAGCAAGAAAGTTGAGTAAGCAAAGTTATTATCAAGTTGAAAATGAGTATTATTCTTGTTATGAATGATGAATCAGAGATTATGCTTGTTATAGTAAAGTATACTGATCTATGTGATCCAGTGTTACAGGTACCTTGTTTACCTTACAAACATGAGACTAGTAAGTACCATGATGTATGTGAGAAGCAGTAAGAGTAAGTAAGCATTTGAGACTTGTGATGCCATTGTTTATGATAAATATGTCCACATGGTTATATCACATGTGTATTTATTAAAGTAGAGAATGCATGATGTTTTGTTTTATGACTCTGTTATGAAGCCACACATATTATGGTGTGGAAGTTAAAACTGAAAAGTTTGACTAAGTAGAATGCAGGAGATGAGTATGATCGTTCAATGATAGAATGATGAATAAGACCATGGTTGGACCATGGCGGTATATGTGATCCCATATAAGACCATGTCTAGGGCATGGCATTGGCATCGATACATGATCCCGTATAAGACCATATCTGGGATATGGCATCGGCATCAAATAGTAATCCCGTGTGAGACCACGTCTGGGACCTGGCTTTAGTATAGGATTTCGTGTAAGACCATATCTGGGATATGGAATCGACATCGATATGAGTTTCCATGTAAGATCGTATCTGGGATATGGCATTGGTGTTGATATGAGATTTCGTGTAAGACCATAGCGAGGCTATGGCATCGTGATGACATGTAAAGCAATAGCTGGGCTATGATGTTGTGATACGAGTAAGACCATAGTTGGACTATGGTAATCAAGTAAATGACGTACTCAAAACCCGTAAGACATTCTCTAGATTAATAAGAAATAGTAAGAGGAATTAGAACTTAATGTTGAGTACTTGAGTAGACATTAAGGTGGAACTTGAGTAAGTGAAGTCACTGTTCGAAATTATGGGTGATAGAAACCATTGTAACATGAGTAAGTATGAAAACTTGCCTGAGGCGAGTTGTGTGACTATGATGATATTTCATTGACAATGAGTAGTAAATCATATGTATGTAGTCACGAGAGTTAGGCTAAGGGACTTTGCAACCTCACTCCCCTACCACTGTTGAATTATGATAAGATGTTATGGGAGTTAAATTGAGTAAGTTTATATGTGATTAATGCAGTATTTATGTTAGCATTTTGAGAATGCTTTGTATCACATCGATGCATAATACTCTACTAAATAGAGTAACTATTGTTGAACATGAGGTTGAAGTCCTAGAGGACTAAAATGATGAGGCTATCATCAAGATATGAGATAGACAAGGTCCCATATAAGATCATGTTCGAGGCATGGCCTCGGCACCAAGTTATGATTCCGTATAAGACCATATCTAAAATATGGCATCAGTAATGAATATGAGAATCGTGTAAGACCATATTCAGAACATGGCATCGATACTTGATGTGGAAGTCCATATAAGACCTTATCTAGAATATGGCATTGGCATTTAGAGGAGACTCCATATAAGACCACCCCGGGGGTGTGGCATTGGTTTCGTGCCTACATGAATGACGACGAATTTGCGTCTTTGATTATCCCTAGTGATCAATGGGACAAATAGATGAGTCTAGAAGTATAAATGAGATTAGTACTAAAGTCATGTGAATGAGTGAATGCAGATATTCGTGAATGAATCACGAAGAAACTAGTACGATGTGTGGCACGATATGTGCTAAATAAATGGCAAGTATGACTAAGTTGGCTCGAAGCCTTTGGTTTGTGCATGGTTAGTTAATGCCATGGATAGGATTATAATGATCTCCTTTAGTATTATGTACTAATACATGTTTCCCTTCAGGGATGATGTAGTTGTTCTTTTCATAAATTGTGATTGTGTGAGAATGTTAGCTGATAGTAAAAATCAGACAAAACGGTTGTCGATTTAGTTAATTGAAATCGACATTTCCTTTATCTCCTCGTAACCTTAATTGGGTACCTTGAGGAGGAAATTGGTGATGATTCGCGTATAAGAGGTGAAATCACAAGTTTCACGTTGTGTGATGGGTTTGGGTGTTTGAATAGAGTTAACGAATTCAATCGAGATGTCCCTACTATCATGAGATATGACGATCGTAAAGGTTCTAGATTGGCATAGCAAGAGAAACCGGATGATGAGTGTGCTTAAAATATGTTCTCGGTATGGAGAAAAGAGTAGATTAAGGTATTGAGATATGATTCAAGTTCTGTGTATATTCACGCATGAATCAAAGAAAGAGAATAAAATTACGTATGTATGCGTGAGTAGGGAGCATAATATAAAGATATGCTCATCGAAATGTTCAAACCATGATAGTTGAGTTGTAAGCTATTGAAAGAAGCATTTATTTGAAAGTTCTAGTACTTGAGATCGATCTGAATCAAGAGAAAGAGTTGATAGGTTGGTGATCCGAGAGACAATCACTTTTGTGTCTGTGTTGTGAGTTAGATGTTATGAAAAGATCCATGTTAAGCAATGCGAGTTAGTTACTCGGTTGACCTTAGTTGGTAACATCTTAGTTTCGGCAAGGTTAATGACTAGAGCGAGTCTTCTTTTCAGAACAAAAAGGGTTCAGAAGAGATATAGTAAATGGTATTTTAAATAAGCTCCGAATGAGTTTATTTGAGATGGTAAATACAGGTTGTATAAGTTTTCCGTTGTTGATGATGAATCCAAAACTTATACAGAGCTTTGGTATGAGATTTTGTAGCAGCATATCTAATAAAGCAAGAATAAGGAAGTACAGATATGTGGATAAATGTTTTGACAGTAGAGTACATTTCACGATATGATGGAGTTATAGTGAGAAGTAGTTAACCACTAAAAGCTGAGTTTCCAAAGCGTACAAGTCAAAACCACTACATTCGGTGAATGCTCTAATGAGAAAGCAAGATAAAACCTTATAGATTTCAAATTTAGTTTGATAAGATTCCCAAAGAGGGGGATGTCATTCAAATTGTAATGAATCAACCAGTAAAGATCCGAACGATCATTTGGACATGTACAGAGTTCAAAATTGGTGGATTACTGAATATAGTATATACCCAGAGGAAGAATAACTTAGGTCTCAAGTTATGTTTCGACCTTATGTATCATAGCTTAAGAGTTGATGGCAAGAGAAACTTGAGGATAAGTGGATTCGTGATTTTGAAGAGTAGATGGAAACGTTTTAAGAATGCTGATAGCAACTCCTCCTGATAAAATTTTCGGGGACGAAAATTTCTAAGGAGGGGAGAATTGTAACAGCCCAATTTAGGGGCTAGTTAGAACAGTGATCTCAGAATCACTAATTCGAGGTTAGATAAATTATTTTCATGATATGTTATGTATTATAACATGTTTATAAGAATGCATGAAAATTTTGGTGCATTAATTTTAGCGATTTCTAGCTAAATTGTGAAAAAGGACTAAATTGCATAAAGTGTGAAAGTTCTATTTTAATTGCTAGAGGTACCAAAAATCTATGGTTTATAAATTGGATGTCCCAAATGTGCAAATAGGCCATTTTGGAGAGTGATGGCCGGCCATGTGGAATGGGAGACAAGAGCATTTAATGCTTAGTCAAATTTGGTGAGAAAAGATGAATAAAATATGACAAAAAGAAAAGCTATCATCTTTTTTTTTTATTTCTTCTCTTCCTCCACCGAAAATAGCAGCCATGGGAAGGGTTTTTGAAGCTTAAAATTTCAGCAAGCAATTCTCCACTCAAGTAAGTGATTTTGATGGTATTTCTTGAAGAAAAATGTACTTTTGGAGTCCCCAAAGCTTAAGCTTTCTAAAGAGGGACTAGTTTGCAATATGGTTGAAAGTCTAGGGACTTTCCATGATAGATTTCATGTTTTTTGATGAGTTTTATGGAAGAAAATGAATGATAGGAAGATGAGAAACAACTTTTGTGAAAGGTGTTGTCATGAAAACACCTATTTGGGACTAAAATGCAAAAGTTGTAATTTGTTCATTAAGGCATGAAATAGTTGGAATTGTGGATAGTTGAAAGAGGATTAAATGTTCAGCTAGGCTTGTTTAACAAGAAAATGTGATGAAAATTTATTTACGAGCCTAGGGGAAAAATCGTAATTTTGCCTAAGTGTAGGGGCAAAATAGTCATTTTTGCCTAAAGTGTATATTATGGTGTAATATGATTTATAAGTGATTAAATCAGTAAATGTCATTGTTCTAGATCAAAGAAAACGAGTTTCGGACCTAAAACGGATGAAAAGAGAAATGTGGGCAAAAAGGTCCTTTTTGGCCCTTTCGGCATCGAGGTAAGTTCATGTGCAAACGTTGTAATTACGTACGAGTTAATTTAACGTTCCATTATGGTAGGGAATATATATTTACCATATGAATGCATGGAATATCTTTTGATGAAATGTCAATAGAATTGAGATGTGTATAGCGTGATATGATGATGGTTAAAGTCTCGAGTAAGACCATATTGGAATATGGCCTCGGTGTAAGAGTTCGTATAAGACCATGTCAGGTACATGGCATCGACATGTTAATGTATGTAGGACCTTATTAGGGTATAATGTCAATGAGAACTATGTGTATGAGACTCAAGAGAGTTAGTTAACAATTTGAATGATTCAACGGATATGTTGAATGTATGTGGTTGTACCATGAGAAGCACAAGTATGTGTTAGAATTGAATGGAGATGAATTCAATATATATGATGAACCCCTAGTGGGATATGTGTTATTATTGCACCTTAGTTGCATGAGATAGATTTATTGATGCACTGTGTGAACGCGAATGAGTATCGTAGAAAGTTAAGTAAGAATAGAAGTATGTGAGGATGTTCTCGGATGAACTTTTGAAATAGAGATATAATTGTGGATTACTATCCATAAATGTAAAATAATGGTGAGCTATGTGCGATATCACCTTATTGATGGTAGTGATGGGCTGGGTGCGATACCATCAATTATATTAATATCGGTGGGCTATGTGCATTACCACCTGATTAATTAGTAATCAATGGGCTGTGTGCGATACCATCGCTTATAAACAATTGGTGTGCTAAGTGAGAAACCACCGTAAGTATAAACGATTGGTGTGCTAACTGCGAAATCACCATAAGTATAAATGATTGGTGGGGTGTAATGCGATACCACCCTATTAGAGATTCAATGGTGGGCTAAGTGCGAAACCACCGAGATATTAGTAGCATGAGCGGCTTATTGAAAATGCTTGATGTATTGTTTTATATGATCATATGGTGATCAGTGCAGGAATGTATACTAATTGAACGAGCAATTGGCTTCTGACATGGTAAGAATGTGGTAAGAGATTGAATGAGTAAGTCTCAAGAATATTTGAGCAAGTAACCATGAGTTTATGAGAGACACTCTCCATGATACTTTGTAATTATGTACATTCAATGAATATTAATATTTGACAGATTATGTAGATGAGCTTACTAAGCATTTTTGCTTACTCCTTTACTTTTCTCATCTCTTATAGGTTTCATTATTTAGCTCGGGTTGGAGGATGCCAGAGATGTTTTCACACTATCGAGCAGACCCTTAGTATGAGGTATCAAATCCTTAGGAGTCATGGCATGTATAGGGATTCTTTTAAAGTTGATTAAGTTCTAACCAATGTGGCCAAATTTTATTGGCGTAAGTGTAACATCCCGAAATTGGGCCTAGTAGGATTGGGCCCAATGGGCCTTGTTTTTAAAATTTTTGAGAACGGCATTAATGCAAGTTAGACTTATTAGGTAATTTATTTTGGAAGGTTAGAGGGCTTCTATGAAGTCCGGGATCAAATATTAGCTTTGGGAAATTTTGGTTTTAGGTGAAAAAACCACGGAAGTTGGCGGTAGGCCTTAAGAATAAAATGTGGGGAAAAATGACACAAGTGGAGTGTGTGGTGTAGTGGCAAAGTGACGCCACTTAAGAGGCAAAGGAGTGACGCCACAAGGAAGGAAGGAGGTCCAAGGTTCAAGTCTTGGCTTTTGCATTTTGGTTTTCTTTTTACTTGGACCTCAAAATTTGGCTATAGATTTATATTTAGTTGCGCATGGTTTAAGACACAAGAGGAGCTTGTGGCCAAGTGGTTAACTGGCGTGGATTATGTTGCAAAGGAGCACAGGTTCGAATCTCATGAGAAGCAAGGGAGTATTTATTTTATGATGCGGACGGGAAGAGTTTGATTGAATTTAAACTCTCTCGACGAAGGGATCCCACATCGGAAAGATACAAAGAAGGAAGGTGAAGAGCTAGCTATATAAAGAGCATTCCGGAGGAGGAGGTTGACACACCTTGGAAGGCGTTTGGGCTCGAGGAGTGGTCGGGCGCGGATTAACACGAGTCCTATCGGTGTGTAACTCTCTACTCTAGTTGTAGAGCGGCAAATGCCGGAAGTGCGGTCACGGCAATAGTAGTTACACGAGCGTGCGGCGCGCGTGTGGGGCTTCAACGCGATAGTTGAGGCCATAAGTAGTATTCTTGTGGGTTGGAAATTTTGCTTGGGCGCGATGGGCCAAAGTGGGCCCAATGGGCCCGTGGGCCCTTATGAGTAAATTGTGCGATTGTGTAGTATATAGTGAACTAGACTAGGTGGAACTTATATACATGGCTAGATTTGTGCTAGGTGGGCCACACGAGCGTGTGGGCACAGAATGGGCCGGAATCGAGTTTTTAGGCCCAATCGTCGGTATGACCAGGAAATGGTAGCTGAGTCGCTCGGGGTGACATTTGGGCCTTTGGGTAAGGCCATTGTAGGTGCGAAATTACTGAAATACCCTTGGTGGGTAAATTACCAAAATACCCCTGAAGGGTATATTACGAAAATACCCTTAGTGGGTAAATTACTGAAATACCACTGAAGGGTAAATTATGAAAATGCCCTTGGTGGGTAAATTACCAATATACCCTTGGTGGGTAAATTACGAAAATGCCCTTGGTAGGTAAAATTACGGTTATACCCTTAGAGGTTGATTAGGGTGATTATGTTGTTTTATGTCTATCTGATTATGATGGTAATTCATGTTATACTTATATTTGATATATGTCTAGCATACATGACATAACCGCATACACGAATTATTATGTCATATTGCATGGGTATGATGAGAGGAGGGGGAATATGATATCCGTGTCTTTGGGACACGGTGGTTTGGCACCACCGGTGGTTTGGTACCACTGAATTGATTATTGTGACTTTGGGTCACAGAGGTTTGGCACCTCATAGCGTCTCGCGTCGGTGGCTTAGCACCACAATGGGTTGGCCCCACGATTGATTATACGGGATTGCGCCGGTGATTTTGTATCACACGATGGGTTGGCCCCATCATTGGATTCGTGACTTCGGTCACGGTGATTTGGTATCACATTCGTGTCTTTGGGACACCAGAGGTTTGGCACCTCATAGCGTCTCGTCCCGGTGGCTTAGCACCACGATGGGTTGGCCCCACGGTGATTATCTGGGATTGGCGCCGGTGATTTGGTATCACACGATGGGTTGGCCCCATCATTGGATTATTCGTGACTTTGGGTCACCGGTGGTTTGGCACCACAATTATGGATATCGTGACTTTGGGTCACGGTGGTTTGGCACCACCGGTGGTTTGGTACCATACGGGTAGAGAAAGGAGCATTGGATGGCTAGGTTTGGGTGCATGATATGCATATTTTCATCCTGAAATTGTGTAAGGGCTGTTGGATGGGGATTTACACACCGAGTCTCGATGACTCACCCCTTAGTTAAATTTTGCGGGTAATCATTAGATCGCGGATTTGGGAGCTGAGGTGGACTCGTGGAGGCCATACATATGTTCACTCGTAAATTCGTTTCTTTTATTTGGACTTATTTTTATTTGAGTTTTTGTTATGTAATAAGGCCTTGGGTATTTTATTTGGTTTGACTTTCAATTTGTTTATTGCTTGTTATTAAATGATCAATATGGGATTTTCCTAAAATGATAATAAACCATTTCTTATTCAAAATTACTTAAACTCGATTTCTCACCACAACTATAAAGAATATGAGCTTTTAACGAATGCATGCAGTTTTTAGACATTCCTTTCATGTGACATGTCAGATTGGTCGTAACATTTAGGCCGGGTTTGGGGTGTTACAATTATGGTATCGAGCCTAGGTTCAAAAACTAATTTGTGGGTTTGGGTTCAAAAATGTTTTGAAAGATGGTTTGGAAAATGGTTTAGAAAATATATATATATCTGTTCTTTTTGTTGAAATATGGCACCCGAGTCTCCGGCACCAATCCGCACTGTAAGTTTCGATACTTTTCTTTGTTATATCTTTGTATTTTGAATATCTATTCTGTGTGTTTGGGTTGGATGTGATGTTGGATATAGAGTTGATTTGCATCTGAAATATTTATGCTGCTTTAATGGTTAGTTTTTTTTTTTTTTGTATGTGTAGGATTTCTAAATTCTAGTTAAAAGTACATTAGGGTTATTGGAATTAGAGTGTGCAGCGTGAGCATAGCGTTGTAGGTTAGGTGGTACGAATGTTCCTGTAGTTGGAAATTTCGAGGACGAAATTTCTTTAAGGAGGGTAGATTTGTAACATCCTGAAATTGGGCCTAGTAGGATTGGGCCCAATGGGCCTTGTTTTTAAAATTTTTGAGAACGGCATTAATGCAAGTTAGACTTATTAGGTAAGTTATTTTGGAAGGTTAGAGGGATTCTATGAAGTCCCGGGATCAAATATTAGCTTTGGGGAAATTTTGGTTTTAGGTGAAAAAAAAACCCTGGAAGTTGGCAGGTATACCTTAAGAATAAAATGTGGGGAAAAATGACACAAGTGGAGTGTGTGGTGTAGTGGCAAAGTGACGCCACTTAAGAGGCAAGGGAGTGACGCCACAAGGAAGGAAGGAGGTCCAAGGTTCAAGTCTTGGCTTTTGCATTTTGGTTTTCTTTTTTACTTGGACCTCAAAATTTGGCTATAGATTTATATTTAGTTGCGCATGGTTTAAGACACAAGAGGAGCTTGTGGCCAAGTGGTTAACAGCGTGGATTATGTTGCAAGGAGCACAGGTTCGAATCTCATGAGAAGCAAGGGAGTATTTATTTTTGGTGCGGACGGGAAGAGTTTGATTGAATTTAAACTCTCTTGACGAAGGGATCCCACATCGGAAAGATACAAAGAAGGAAGGTGAAGAGCTAGCTATATAAAGAGCATTCCGAGGAGGAGGGTTGACACACCTTGGAAGGCGTTTGGGCTCAGGGAGTGGCGGAGCGCGGATTAACACCGAGTCCTATCGGTGTGTAACTCTCTACTCTAGTTGTAGAGCGGCAAATGCCGAAGTGCCGATCACGGCAATAGTAGCCACACGAGCGTGCGAGCGCACGTGTGGGGCTTCGACGCGATAGTTGAGGCCATAAGTAGTATTCTTGTGGGTTGGGGCTGCTTGGGCGCGATGGGCGAAGTGGGCCCAATGGGCCGTGGGCCCTTATGAGTAAATTGTGCGATTGTGTAGTATATAGTGAACTAGACTAGGTGGAAATTATATACATGGCTAGATTTGTGCTAGGTGGGCCACACGAGCGTGTGGGCCTGAATGGGCCGGAATCGAGTTTTAGGCCCAATCATCCGGTATGACCGGAAATGGTAGCTGAGTCGCTCGGGGTGACATTTGGGCCTTTGGGTAAGGCCATTGTAGGTGCGAAATTACTGAAATACCCTTGGTGGGTAAATTACCAAAATACCCCTGAAGGGTATATTACGAAAATACCCTTAGTGGGTAAATTACTGAAATACCACTGAAGGGTAAATTATGAAAATGCCCTTGGTGGGTAAATTACCAATATACCCTTGGTGGGTAAATTACGAAAATGCCCTTGGTAGGTAAAATTACGGTTATACCCTTAGAGGTTGATTAGGGTGATTATGTTGTTTTATGTCTATCTGATTATGATGGTAATTCATGTTATACTTATATTTGATATATGTCTAGCATACATGACATACTGCATACACGAATTATTATGTCATATTGCATGGGTATGATGAGAGGAGGGGGAATATGATATCCGTGGACACCAGTGGTTTGGTACCACAGATTGATTATTGTGACTTTGGGTCACCAGAGGTTTGGCACCTCATAGCGTCTCGTCCCAGTGGCTTAGCACCACAGTGGGTTGGCCCCACAGTTGATTATACGGGATTGACGCCAGTGATTTTGTATCACACGATGGGTTGGCCCCATCATTGGATTCGTGACTTTGGTCAAAGTGATTTGGTATCACATTCGTGTCTTTGGGACACGAGGTTTGGCACCTCATAGCGCCTCGCCCCGGTGGCTTAGCACCCCGATGGGTTGGCCCCACGGTGATTATACTGGGATTGACGCCGGTGATTTGGTATCACACGATGGGTTGGCCCCATCATTGGATTATTCGTGACTTTGGGTCACCAAAGTGGTTTGGCACCACAATTATGGATATCGTGACTTTGGGTCACGGTGGTTTGGCACCACCGTTTGTTTGGTACCATACGGTAGAGAAAGGAGCATTGGATGGCTAGGTTTGGGTGCATGATATGCATATTTTCATCCGAAATTGTGTAAGGGCCTGTTGGATGGGGATTTACACACTCGAGTCTCGATGACTCACCCCTTAGTTAAATTTTGCGGGTAATCATTAGATCGCGGATTTGGGAGCCGAGGTGGACTCGTGGAGGCCATACATATGTTCACTCGTAAATTCGTTTCTTTTATTTGGACTTATTTTTATTTGAGTTTTTGTTATGTAATAAGGCCTTGGGTATTTTATTTGGTTTCAGCTTTCAATTTGTTTATTGCTTGTTATTAAATGATCAATATGGGATTTTCCTAAAATGATAATAAACCATTTCTTATTCAAAATTACTTAAACTCGATTTCTCACCACAACTATAAAGAATATGAGCTTTTTAACGAATGCACAGTTTTTAGACATTCCTTTCATGTGACATGCCAGATTCGGTCGTAACATTTAGGCCGGGTTTGGGGTGTTACAATTATGGTATCAGAGCCTAGGTTCAAAAACTCGGCTGTGGGTTTGGGTTCAAAAAATGTTTTCAAAAGATGGTTTGGAAAATGGTTTAGAAAAATATATATATCTGTTCTTTTTGTTGAAATATGGCACCCGAGTCTCCGGCACCAATCCGCACTGTAAGTTTCCTGATACTTTTCTTTGTTATATGCTGTATTTTGAATATCTATTCTGTGTGTTTGGGTTGGATGTGATGTTCGGATATAGAGTTGATTTGCATCTTAAATATTTGTGCTGCTTTAACTGGTTAGTTTTTTTTTTTTTGTATGTGTAGGATTTCTAAATTCTAGTTAAAAGTACATTAGGGTTATTGGAATTAGAGTGCGCAGCGTGAGCATAGCGTTGTAGGTTAGGTGGTACGAATGTTCCTGTAGTTGGAAATTTCGAGGACGAAATTTCTTTAAGGAGGGTAGATTTGTAACATCCCGAAATTGGGCCTAGTAGGATTGGGCCCAATGGGCCTTGTTTTTAAAATTTTTGAGAACGGCATTAATGCAAGTTAGACTTATTAGGTAAGTTATTTTGGAAGGTTAGAGGGATTCTATGAAGTCCCGGGATCAAATATTAGCTTTGGGGAAATTTTGGTTTTAGGTGAAAAAAACCCTGGAAGTTGGCAGGTAGGCCTTAAGAATAAAATGTGGGGAAAAATGACACAAGTGGAGTGTGTGGTGTAGTGGCAAAGTGACGCCACTTAAGAGGCAAGGGAGTGACGCCACAAGGAAGGAAGGAGGTCCAAGGTTCAAGTCTTGGCTTTTGCATTTTGGTTTTCTTTTTTACTTGGACCTCAAAATTTGGCTATAGATTTATATTTAGTTGCGCATGGTTTAAGACACAAGAGGAGCTTGTGGCCAAGTGGTTACCAAGCGTGGATTATGTTGCAAAGGAGCACAGGTTCGAATCTCATGAGAAGCAAGGGAGTATTTATTTTATGTGCTGGACGGGAAGAGTTTTGATTGAATTTAAACTCTATCGACGACGGGATCCCACATCGGAAAGATACAAAGAAGGAAGGTGAAGAGCTAGCTATATAAAGAGCATTCAGGAGGAGGGTTGACACACCTTGAAGGCGTTTGGGCTCAGGAGTGGTCGGAGCGCGGATTAACACCGAGTCCTATCGTGTGTGTAACTCTCTCTACTCTAGTTGTAGAGCGGCAAATGCCGAAGTGCGGTCCACGGCAATAGTAGCCACACGAGCGTGCGCCTTGCACGTGTGGGGCTTCGACGCGATAGTTGAGGCCATAAGTAGTATTCTTGTGGGTTGGGGTCGCTTGGGCGCGATGGGCGAAGTGGGCCCAATGGGCCCGTGGGCCCTTATGAGTAAATTGTGCGATTGTGTAGTATATAGTGAACTAGACTAGGTGGAACTTATATACATGGCTAGATTTGTGCTAGGTGGGCCACACGAAAGGCGTGTGGGCACGAATGGGCCGGAATCGAGTTTTAGGCCCAATCGTCCGAGTATGACCGGAAATGGTAGCCTGAGTCGCTCGGGGTGACATTTGGGCCTTTGGGTAAGGCCATTGTAGGTGCGAATTACTCGAAATACCCTTGGTGGGTAAATTACCAAAATACCCCTCAAGGGTATATTACTTAAAATACCCTTAGTGGGTAAATTCATGAAATACCCTTTGAAGGGTAAATTATGAAAATGCCCTTGGTGGGTAAATTACCAATATACCCTTGGTGGGTAAATTACGAAAATGCCCTTGGTAGGTAAAATTACGGTTATACCCTTAGAGGTTGATTAGGTGATTATGTTGTTTTATGTCTATCGATTATGATGGTAATTCATGTTATACTTATATTTGATATATGTCTAGCATACATGACGCATCAGCATACACGAATTATTATGTCATATTGCATGGGTATGATGAGAGGAGGGGGAATATGATATCAGTGTCTTTGGGACACCGGTGGTTTGGCACCACCGGTGGTTTGGTACCGCATTGATTATTGTGACTTTGGGTCACGGAGGTTTGGCACCTCATAGCGTCTCTCCGTCGGTGGCTTAGCACCACTGGTGGGTTGGCCTCACGATTGATTATACGGGATTGACGCCGGTCATTTTGTATCACACGATGGGTTGGTTCCATCATTGGATTCGTGACTTTGGTCACCGGTGATTTGGTATCACATTCGTGTCTTTGGGACACCAGAGGTTTGGCACCTAATAATAGCCTCGTCGGTGGCTTAGCACCCAAAGGTTGGGCCCACACGGTGATTATACTGGGATTGACGCCGGTGATTTGGTATCACACGATGGGTTGGCCCCATCATTGGATTATTCGTGACTTTGGGTCACCAAAGTGGTTTGGCACCACAATTATGGATATCGTGACTTTGGGTCACCAAGTGGTTTGGCACCACCGGTGGTTTGGTACCATACACGGTAGAGAAAGGAGCATTGGATGGCTAGGTTTGGGTGCATGATATGCATATTTTCATCCGAAATTGTGTAAGGGCACGTTGGATGGGGATTTACACACCGAGTCTCGATGACTCACCCCTTAGTTAAATTTTGCAGGTAATCATTAGATCGCGGATTTGGGAGCCGAGGTGGACTCGTGGAGGCCATACATATGTTCACTCGTAAATTCGTTTCTTTTATTTGGACTTATTTTTATTTGAGTTTTGTTATGTAATAAGCCCTTGGGTATTTTATTTGGTTTGACTTTTTCAATTTGTTTATTGCTTGTTATTAAATGATCAATATGGGATTTTCCTAAAATGATAATAAACCATTTCTTATTCAAAATTACTTAAACTCGATTTCTCACCACAACTATAAAGAATATGAGCTTTTTAACGAATGCACAGTTTTTAGACATTCCTTTCATGTGACATGCCAGATTTGGTCGTAACATTTAGGCCTGGTTTGGGGTGTTACAGTAAGAGTATCTAGAGTTGGTTGTGTATGACCATAGATGATGGCTTAAATTGGTTGTAATTGTATTGGGAGTAGTTCTCCCTAGTGGATGCGATAAAGACTTTATCTCTTTAATGATTAAATGTGTTGATTCATGTGTTTTAAATGATGATTTGAGAATGTTTTGAAGTAGTATATGAATGTATGCAAACGGGAGTGGTAAAAGGCTTGGTAAGATAGCCTCTAAGTGCCCACACGGATAGACATAGGGGTGTGTGTCTAGGCCGTGTGTCTCCTGCACCTTAGTATCTTAAGTTAGATTAGACCACGAGCTGGTCACACGGTCGTTTGTTCAGGCCGTGTGATACATACGGTTGGCACATGGGCGTGTGCCAAGGCTGTGTGAAGTCTGCACTTGACACTTAGAAATTCAATTGTCACACGGATGTCGCACACGGGCGTGTGTACAAACCATGTGAATAAGTCAGAATGCCAAGGTTTGGCACATGGGCCAGGGCCACGGGCGTGTCTAGGCCGTGTGTAATTTGCCAGTATCCTCCACGGGTGAAAGACACGGGCATGTTTTAGGGGTGAACGAGCGTGTCCCAAGTCACACGGACGTGTGACCCCTGTTTCGAGAGAAAGTTGCCAGATGAGTTCTGAAAGTTTCGGGACGTAAGTCTGAGGCCTCGTAGGCCCATGAAACATCTGATTTGACTAAGAAAGAGAAGTTTTTAATTCAGAACGAAATTTTATAGCCCGTAAGTACATGTTTAAGAAAGTTCAAGCATAGTAATGTCTCGTATCCAGTCTTAGCCTCGGACTCGTGTATGGGGTGTTACATCTTAGGTCATACTTAGGGTGTTTATATAGGCTTCGGAATGTGTTGCTTTGCCTCTAAGTATCCTAATTCGAATAGAATTTCTCTTTGCCACGGCAGGGACACGCCCTTGGCACACGCCCGTGTAAGTCGTGGTCAGGCCGTGTTTGAGTCCATTAATGAGGCACGGCTGTGTGGTCTTGGGCCCAGGCCGTGTCAATTTCATGATTTGGCCCATTTGGTCCGTTTTAAGCCTGTTTCTCGTTCTTTCATTCTCCGGTGCTTTCCTGAGTATAAAACATGAAAACAAAGGATTAAGAGCACGAAATTACATAATTCAAGGCTTAAATCATCCAAAAGCATGGTAAATGTGGGCTTAAAATATGTTACTATTGCGGTTTATCAAATACCCCCACACTTAAGCTTTTTCTTGTCCTCAAGGAAAATTCTCAACTCACAATTAAAACAAACTTCCTCGATTCATAATATTCATCAATAATGTTTCATCATAATTCAAAGATAATTCATACATGGATAATTCAACTCAAAGAGTCCTAAAGATTCAAACAATCTAAGTCATACATTTTTGTAGCATGAAAACGTAGGTGTTTTTCCTCTTCTAAATAATTACCTCTGATTCAAAATCGACAAGGATTGACATCCTCACTAAAGATTCACTCAAATCACTCGAGGTGTTTAAGGTTCAGGAAAAAGCACTCATAAGTCAACAATGAAAAGTTAATCCCATAGGCTTGCATGAAAATCAAATCTCCACTACTGTAGTATGAGATTATACACAAATCAAAAGGTCTTTAACAGGGTTGTAACGGGGCTTGGGTTAAAGGTGTGGATTAAAGGCTGAATTAGAGAGTTTGTATCGAGACTGAATTGACAAATTACCTAACTAGAAAGTTGTACTAATACTGAATAATTACATCACGGAAACTTTCATACTAATAACATGAGCTTCTTCTAAAGATAATGAAATTAACAGTTTAAGCTCAAATAACATAGAACTAATAATAAATATACTTCTTTTTTTTATGAACAAATAAAGTAATAAGAAGATATAATTTAACAACTGATAAATAAAATATTTAAGTAATCGATCAAATCAAATCTCGATATAGGGGTAGTCAAGAAGAATGGTGATAACGAATACAAATGGTTTTGGGTTAATATTAGTAGGTGAGTCAATAAAAAGGTTTGTTAGGATCAAAGGGGTTCACTAGGGGTTAATTATGAAGGTAGGCTTTTTAGTGGAGTGAGTGGGTTAAAACCTAGGTGCCTTTATCATCTCTGTATATCAAATCAAAGGTGTGGTCTCGACATGTATAATTGATGCAAGTTCTAGAATAACAAATCAATGTTGACACACTCATAATCAATAAAGTGAGCATGAAAAAAATATATGCTCTAAAAGGCTCGAAATCTCACAAAAATTATGGCTTTTGATGTCAACCTCGTAAATTTCAAACTTCAAAGTAATATTCAAATTTAGGTAGACAACCTAAAAAAAATTAATTTCTGAAAAATAGACTTATCATGCTTGATTCTCTATTATCTTAAATTTTAAATTATCAATGCACAATTAACTATGACTTAATCCAAAACATATTAATAAAAATCATAAATCATAGGAAATTTCATTCTGATCGTAATATGATAAAATTACTTAAGAAACAAGATATAATTCAGGATTTGAGAATAATGAAAAAAATTAGGCACTTTTAAGATTCACCCCCCACACTTAAGATGTACATTGCCCTTAATGTACAATGATAGATAAAAACATTATAGTAAGAAGATCAAAAGATAGGGATAGAAGTGAAACTTCCTGAATTTTGGATGGATTCCTTGAGAGAGAGGCTTGTAGGTATTTGATTTGGAGGTGAAAGATAAGTTGGAGGAGGCGTCTTTGGTGGTGGTGTGGTGGCCGCCAGCAATTTCTGCGCTAGATGAAGAAATTGGGTAACTCGTGAAGAATTAGCCAGGAAATAATAAGGATAATTCAAATTATACTAATTATATATTTAAAGGAAAGAAAAATAAAAGGAAAGAGTGTAAAAGGTGAAATAAAACTAAAAGAAAAGATTTAACGGACTGAAATGTCCTTATTGTTGGATGGTTCGTGAGGTGGGTGTGACAATGAAATGAGAAGGTGCTATCATATCTAGTGGAGGTTGGTGTTGTTCGTTAACAACCCCTTGAACCTAAATTAAATAAGTCAAAATATAATAATATAAGTTTAAAGACGAGAAGGATAAAGAAAAGAAATTAAAAGCTAAAATAAGAGAAAAATATAAATATAAATGGACTCAAAGGTCCCACGGGCGTGTCGCACGCCCGTGTAGATTTCTCAATTTCGACCACAGTCGAATTGCACGGTCGTGGCATTTTATCGCAGCCCGTGTTTTGGGATAAGTTTTTTCCTGTTTCCACACGGCCACAGCCACAACTGTGTGCAAGGCCGTGTGGTAAGGAAACCTGCGCTTAAAAATTTGGTTAGTTTTTAGTTAGATGCTAAAATTTGAAAATATGGACATTAGTGGGGTTAGTGCTCGGGTTGCCTCCAGAGAAGCGCTCGTTTCAAGCCTTGAGCTAGACTTACCTCTCATTCGCATAATCATGGTGGTTTGAGGAGGTGAAAATCCTTTCTCATGCGATCAATTTAGTTATTTATATATAGTTTAAGTCGAGTAGTGTTTACCTTAAAAGTGCTGACTTTAGGATTAGTTACCTCGACTGTTCCACCTGATCTCCTATCTTAATCTGGGTTGTCCCATCGTTAAGTTTGTCGTGGAGTTGCCTCATTTTTGCTTCGTGTGCTTTTAGTTTCGCTTTGAAGTGTGTCTTCCACTCGTCTAGTCCATCGATCCGAAGCCTTCGTTCCTCATGAATATCTTTTTTATTGACACGAGGTCTAGGATCTGGCTCGGTTGTGTAGTTTTGTGGTGTTTCCTGTACAGAAGGTTGAATCAAATGATTATTAATAGAATTTATGTTTTTACCCTGATTACTCGATGTCCTAGCCGAGTCAAGAGTGTGAAGAGTGATCGTTTCGTCGCCTACACGAAGTGTGAGCTCACCGAATTGTTCCTCTGTGTGGTCTTTCATCATTGCATCGGGATATGGCACACAAGGTTGGTACTCTGTAATTGCCGGTTTTGGTATATCATGGCTCACCTCACCCTTACCTTTATCTGCTATGCTTTCTTGCCTTGGTTCTAGTTCATTTAACCCTTCATTATCGCAAATAGTTGTGGCTTGAATTTGCTCTTTAGCGCTAGTTTCAGGGTTGCTTGGCAAGCTTCCTTGTGGTCGGTCTGAGATCAGCTAAGCAAGCTGACCTGATTGATTGTTGATCTCTTGAAGCGATGCTTGCTGATTTTTTAACATTGTTTCGTTGTTTTGAAGACAGGTTTCGAGAGATCGCTATGAATTTTGTCAAGATCTCCTCAAGGTTCGGCTTCTTTTCCCGTGGGTAGGTTTGTTGTTGGAAGCTTTGGAGGGGTTGTTGTCTTTGGTTACCTTGACCCACCCCGAGAAATTGGGATGGTACCTCCAATCTACATTATAAGTGTCACTATAAAGATTATTTTGAGGTCTAGAATAGTTACCCATATAGTGAACTTGCTCGTTTTGCCAAGACTCGGGTTGTAAAGTGGATATTCTGTATTACTCATCCCTCCTCCATTCATATTGCTCAGACATCGGGTGTACCGCAAGGAACCACATAAACCGTAAATTTTCTTACTTAAAAGCTCTACTGGTTTGATAGCATGGTTATGCATCGAGGTTGTAGACATCTGGCGCTTAAGTTGGCTTTGTCTCATGAATTGCCACCGATAGTTATTGATTGCCATCTCCTCTATAAACTAAAATTACTCACAAAAGCAAATAAAACAAAAATTAGCAAAGTAAAATAATAAAAATAAAAATAAAAATAAATTGCGATAAAATGGCTAAAGTAATAATAATTGAGCGTTATTAATATTTTAGTTCCCCGGAAACGGCGCCAAAAACTTGATCTCTGTGTTTTGTCAAAGTTTTAAAATTTATAAAGAGAATGATTGAACCTGGGAACTAACTATGACAACGATTTGAGGCAAGCGCACCTATCGAACAGTAGTATAGTTAAGGCAAGACCGAATTGTCGAACCCAAAGGAACCAAAAGTACTAATACTAACTTTCTTTTTATTATCTAGCCTAAAATAAAGGGAATTGTCGTTTAATCTAAATTAACTAACTACTAAGCTAAGGACTCTAAGACAAAGAAGAATGAATTTTGGGAAATACTTGTGGGAAAGACCAATTGATTAAGACAATACCCGAGGAAGAATCCACCTAGACTTCACTTGTTATCTAACACCGAACTGCACGATTTATTCACTTGACTTGATTCGTAGGACTCCTAAGTTATATTAATACCTCCGTCGAGGCTGCTAACGTCTAACCCTAGGTTGATTAATTGAAATTTCTTTCTAATTAAAACCCCTAGAATTGCATTAACTCGATCTATGGACTCCCATATTAGGTTTCAACCTAATCCAGAAAAATCTCGTCACCCTATGTCTAGGCATGCGATCAACTCTGCTTAATTATGCTATATCTACTCTTAGGCAGGGACTTTTGCTCCTCCACCTAAGCACATCAAACTTGAATCAATATCCCGGAAATATCAAAACAAGAATTAAGAACACATAATTAAGAACAAATCAAGTATTTATCATATAGTTTAAAAAACAATAACAAGATTCATCTTAGGTTTCACCCCCCTCAGGTATCTGAGGGTTTAGTTCATAATGATAAAAGAAAACATCTCAGAAGAATAGATAAAAGAAAACATAAGAAAAACTCTAAACCCCCCTGAAGGAATTGAAGAGAGATCATCCATCTTGAGTATGACTCTGGCTTATTGAGATGAATCAACTGGCTTTCTTCGAGTAAATTCCCACAAATCTGCCCTCTTTGGCCTAGCTGGACGCCCCCTGACAAAAGCCTTGAGCTCCTGTCGACTCCCCCTCTTAGGTCATACTTAGGGTGTTTATATAGGCTTCGGAATGTGTTACTTTGCCTTTGAGTATCCTAATCCGAATAGAATTTCTCTTTGCCACGACAGGGACACGCCCTTGGCACACGCCCGTGTAAGTCATGGTCAGGCCGTGTTCGAGTCCATTAATGAGGCACGGCCGTGTGGTCTTTGGCCCAAGCCGTGTCAATTTCGTGATTTGGCCCATTTGGTTCGTTTTAAGCCCGTTTCTCATTCTTTTCATTCTCCGGTGCTTTCCCGAGTATAAAACATGAAAAAAAAGGATTTAGAGCACCAAATTACATAATTTAAGGCTTAAATCATCCAAAAGCATGCTAAATGTGGGCTTAAAATATGTTACTATTGCGGTTTATCAGTTTCTCGAAACATATATTTGATCTCAAAATCTCAAGCAATCATCAACATCTACCCGAAATTCAGAATCAGAGTTCAAATCACACTGAGCTCATTTCGCTAGCATTTCATTATCAACTTTCTGAGCATCACATATTTGTTGCAAAAACAACGGTTTCACTTTCAATTCTGCCAAAATTGAACCATCATTGGACAGGTCCAAATGAGCATTCATAACACATAATGCAAACAATGACTTCCGGCTCAGGGCATCAGCAACAACATTTGCTTTGCCCGGATGATAATCTATTACAAGCTCGTACTACTTCAAAAGTTCTAACCATCTTCTCTGTCGCAGATTCAAATCTTTCTGAGTCATTAGGTACTTCAAACTTTTGTGATCTGAAAACACATGGCACCTCTCACCAAAAAGATAATGGCGCAAAATTTTTAATACGAACATAATCGCAGCTAGCTCAAGATCGTGTGTCGGATAGTTCTTTTCATGCGACTTTAGTTGTCTCGAGGCATAAGCTATAACTTTGCCTTCCTACATCAGAGCACATCCCAAACCATTTAACGAAGCATCACTATAAATCACGAATTCTTTACCCGATTCTGGTTGTACCAAAACTGGAGCTTCAGTTAACATAACTTTCAACTGATCAAAGCTTTTCTGAAACTTAGACCATTCAAATCTCACATCTTTCTGAAGCAATTTAGTCAACGGAGTAGCAATCATCGAAAAGCCTTTTACGAACCTTTGATAATCACCAGCAAGTCCCAGAAAACTGCGAACTTCAGACACATTCTTCGGAGGTTTCCATTCCAGAATAGTAGAAATTTTACTCGGATCAACTCGTATTCCAGACGCTGACATAATATGTCCCAGAAAACCAACTTCTCGCAACTAGAATTCACATTTACTAAATTTTGCATACAATTTCTTTTCTCGCAGAGTTTACAAAACAATTCTCAAATGCTCAGCATGCTCAATCTCATCACGTGAATAAATCAAAATGTCGTCAATAAATACAACAACAAATCGATCTAGGTAGGGTTTGATAATTATGTTCATCAAATCCATAAAAACGGCAGGAGCATTGGTTAGTCCGAAAGGCATAACTAAAAACTAATAATGCCCGTACCTCGTTCTGAAAGTAGTTTTCGGAATGTCTGAATCTTTTACTCGCAACTGATAATATCCTGATCTCAGATCTATCTTTGAAAACACAGTGGCTCCCTTAAGCTGATCAAACAAATCATCAATTCTAGGCAGA
Source organism: Gossypium sturtianum (assembly GCA_025698515.1). Classification (NCBI taxonomy): domain Eukaryota; kingdom Viridiplantae; phylum Streptophyta; class Magnoliopsida; order Malvales; family Malvaceae; genus Gossypium; species Gossypium sturtianum. Next base: position 29,731,751 of record CM046943.1, on the reverse strand, counting down.
GGATATTTATTCTTTATAGTTACTTTATTCAACTGACGGTAGTCAATGCACATTCTCATCGTGCCATCTTTCTTTTTCACAAACAGAACGAGAGCACCCCAAGGTGAGAAACTTGGTCTTGGAAACCCTCTATCAGTCAACTCTTGCAACTATGACTTTAACTCTTTCAGCTCTGTTGGTGCCATTCTCTACGGAGCTATCGAAATAGGAGTCGTACCAGGCAACAGATCAATACTAAATTCAACTTCACGTATCGGAGACAATCCCGGTAGTTCTTCAGGGAATACATCAGGGAACTTACAAACAACTGGCACTGATTTAACTTTCTTTTCAGACACTTTTGAGTAAATTACATAAGCAAAATAAGCTTCATATCCTTTTCTCAAATAATTCTGAGCTTTTAACACAGATATCACAGCAGGTAACCCATTCAAATCATTAGACTCTATCCAAACTATTTCATCATTCTGACATCTCAAATCAATGGTCTTTCTTTTGCAATTCACAACAGCATCATGTAGTGTCAATCAGTCCATACCCAAAATTATATCAAACTCATCAAACGGTAATAGCATCAGATCAGCAGGAAAACAGATATCTTGGAACATCAACGGACAGTTCTTGCATACTTTATCAACTAGTACACTTTAACCTAAGGGGTTCGATACTCTAATAACAAATTCAGTAGATTCTACAGGCAAAGTCTTACTGAATACTAAGTTCATGCATATATACGAATGTGTAGAACCTGGGTCTATCAATGCAATCAAAGAGGTATCGTAAAGAGTAAATGTACCCGTTATAACATCCAGAGATGAAGCTTCCTTACGAGCTCGGATGGCATATGCTCTTGCAGGCACCCTAGCTTCAGATCTCGCAATAGTGTCTTTCGTAGTTCTCTGACTACCACTGACATTTCTTGCATTTCGGGAAGGTCTACCTCTCCCTGAAACATTATCGGATCTCGAATTCTGAATGATCTCTTGCTCAACAGACTCAGGGCAATCACGGATGAAATGATCTAATGATCCACATCTGATACAAGCTCGATCATTCAATCTACAACTTCCCGGATGTCTTTTACCATAATGCTTACACTCGGGTCGCTCGGATCGGACATTTCCAACACTCGCCATCAATGTTGCTGGAGCTTTGGAGCTCAACTGTGGTCTAGCTCGATCTCTATTCGAATGTCTCACATTAACTCTTGAATGACTTTGTTAATCTTAAATTTCTTTGATGCAGACTGAAATGATTTACTCGAAAATCTCTTTCTCACATATCTAACTTCAAATTCAGCTTTTCTTTTGTCTTTCCCGAGTGCCTCAGCTTTGCACGCTCGACCAACAAGCACAACGAACTCTTTTATTTCTAAAATCCCAACAAGCAAGCGGATATCTTCATTAAGGCCATCTTCAAATCTTTTGCACATTATTGCCTCGGTCGATACACATTCTCGAGCATACTGACTTAATCTTACAAACTCTCATTCGTATTCAATGACAGACATGCGGCCCTGTTTCAAATCCAGGAATTCTTTTCATTTCTGATCAATGAATCTCTGACTGATATATTTCTTTCAAAACTCAGACTGAAAGAAATCCCAAGTAACCCGTTCCTTTGGAACCACTGAAACCAAAGTCTTCCACCACTGATAGGCTGCATCTCTAACAAGGAAACAACGCATTTTATACATTCTTCAGGACTCAGCGACATCTCATCGAATACCCAGATTGTGTTCTCTAACCAAAACTCGGCTTTCTCGGCATCGTCACCATTAGTGGCCCTGAACTCTTCAGCCCCATATTTACAGATTTTGTCGACTGGAGGCTTATTCAACAGATTTAGATTCATAACCGGAGGCACAACTGAAGTCTGAGGAGGATTAGACAGGGTCGGAGGTTGTGAAATAGTCGGATTATTCCTTACAAACTGAGTGAACCACTCACTCATCATTTGGAAAAAAGCTTGTTTAGCTTCTCCCTCTTGACCGCTAGTAGCCAGTCTCAAATCAGATGGTGCTGTCCCTTTAGCGGGAGCAGGCGCATTGCTTTCTACATCGTCAGCTACGGCTCTTCCGGGATCCATTGCTATACAAAAACACATTTTACTCATCAGGATTCATCACACTATCACATTTCATATATATTGCATGTATAGCTAGACTCTCACTCGTTACGTTAGTCCGAGAATCGACTAAACCGTAGCTCTGATACCAACCAAATGTAACAGCCTTAACCTATAACCGTCGCCGGAATAGGGTTAAAGGCGTTACCAGATCAGACAGAAACATTCATAGATATTTCAAAATATAATTCTTCAAATCCAATCAAAGTGTCCCTTTAATAGGTCAACGAGACCTTAAACATACTTTAGAATAGGGCCGGAACTAAATCGAACACATACAAAAATTCTCAGAAATTTAAAAATTTTTCTAAGTTACAGAGGTTGCACGCCCGTGTGGGCAGGCCGTGTGTCTCCCACGGCCTCAGACATGCCCGTGTGTCTAAGCCGTGTCAAAATAGGGCATACATACTGACTTGTCCACACGGCTATGGACACGCCCGTGTGCCTCACCCGTGGTTGAGCCTGACTTGCACCACACGGCCAGTCACACGCCCGTGTGTCCAGCCCGTGGTCGAACCTGACTTGTTTTGGAATACAACCACGAGGGACACGGTCGAGCCACACGCCCATTTAACTAGCCATTTCACATATAGCATGACTCATGTTCATTACACAACCATTTAACTAGCCATTTCACATGGCTATCCATATTTTCAAACATAATCCAAAATAATTAGCCTATACATGCCATATTTAGCTATATACACATTCAAAAAGTACCAAAGTTAAGTTTGATCCTTGACGATTCCCGAGCCTTTCGTAGCTTTGACGATCTGTAAAACAGAATAAACACACACAAAGTAAGCTTTCAAAAGCTTAGTAAGCCATATACAAATAAACTTAACGCATAATTCACATTATCAATCAATACTTGAATCATTAACATATCTCAATAGCAAATTCATAATTCTTCATTGGCTCATTAACTTTGCCTTTGCTTACCACATTCCTCAACTCAAGTATCACCTATATACATAACTCATTTAAGCATATATTCACATATTACCTCATCAAATCCATATACATATTCACTTTAGTAAGCTCGTATATACACTTACCTTTCACACACACATAGTGTACTTTTCAAACGTACCTAAAACGGATATACAACTCACATAATCGTTCGTTTCTAGGACTTGCCCGTTGAACCATTCGGAATCTAATAGCATACTCGGAAGGCTCAGAATAGTCGTACAATGCCAACATCCCAGACGAGGTCTTACATGTACTCGGACATCGATGCCACTGTCCCAAACAGGGTCTTACACAAATCAAATACGATGCTAATGTCCCAGACATGGTCTTACACGTAAATCTCATATCGATGCCAACTTCCCAGACGTGGTTTTATACGAAATCTCGAATCAATGCCAACGTCCCAGACGTGGTCTTACATGATATCACATATCGAACACCTATGTCATGACATATGTAATCCTATCTTTTCCTAGGTTCGTACGGGACTTCTCGGACATTAATAACTTGCCGACACTTTCTCGGATTTCATACACATAACCTCTTGAGCATTATTTATAGCAATCTAAATTTCATAGATGTATAAATACTCAGTTAAAATACATTTATTTGTATATCGACTTACCTCGGATTCGGTTTAATGGAAACGGACTCGGCTACTCAATTACTTTCGATTTCCCACGATCTAAGTCTGTTTTCTTTGGTTCTTGATCTATACATATTCAAATTTATTCCATTTATTCAACAAATCATTCAATTCAATCCAAAAACACATATTTAGGGCAATTTACAAATTAGCCCCAACATTTTCACATTTGGACATTTTAGTCTCTATTTCACAAAATCACAAAATATACAAAATCACCATATACCCATGCTTAGCCGAATGTTCATGTAGCTCATACAAGTCCATACATTTCATTTATTTCACTATTTAGTCCCTCAAAATACTATTTTCTCAATTAACTCTAAAATACTCAAATTCATCAAAAACTCAAAGACAAACTATGTTAATCAAACACATATCTTTCATAATTCACCATCAAACATTACAAAACTCATGTGTTCATCAATGGCACATTTCAAAAACATCATCAATTCATAAAATTGAGGCATGGGTTTTGAAGTTTACGAAGCAACGATTATGAAAACGTAGAAATTATCAAAAACCAAAGCAAAACATATCTTGAATTTGGATTAAACCTAGTCGAATGAAGCTTGGATTCTTTCTCTTCTTTTCTTAAGAAATTCAGCCAAAGATGATAAGAAAATGGCCACTTTTCATGCTTTGTTTTATTAAAAACATATTAATTATCAAATTCAAAAATTAGCCTTTTATAAAACATAATAAGCTTTTATTCATTAAGGCCATTTTTATCCATTACCATCGACTATCTTTAAAAATGGCTTAATTGCCTCATAAGGCCTCCACATTTAAAAGCCACATCAATTTAGCCATTAATCAAATAGAAAGCTACTTTTATGATTTATTCGATTTAGTCCTTTGCTCAATTTAAGCACACAAACAGACAAATTAATTCACAGAAATTTAACACATGCTTAATCATATACTACAGACATAGAAAATAATATTAAAATATTTTCCTGACTCGAGTTCATGGTCCCAAAACCACTTTTCTGACTAGGGTTTAAACCGAACTGTTACAAGAAATATGTGTTTTATGATTTTTATGAAGCTTATGATGTGGTTACATGATTGTGTAAAAATTTCATGAGGAAATTTTATTAATTAGTGATCAATTGGTCCATTAGGACTAAATTGCAAAGAATAGAAAATATGATATTCTAGAAGATTCAAGTATGAAATTGAATTATTAAAATTACTAGAGGTCCTTATTTAGCAATTAGACCATTATATGTTTAGATGGACAAAAATAGACATAGGAAGGAAAAATCTCAAGAAATGACCATTAAGGGCATTTTTGTTATTTGGTAAATAAAAGATTAAAAAGGGAAAAAGGAGTCAAAATTGTGTCCATCTTCTTCTTCCATGGCCGAAAATCACTAAGGAGCCATAACTAGGGTTTCTTCAACTCCCAAGCTTGATAATCAAGAAACACGAAGCCCGGACCGAAACTGAGGCAAGAATAAGGTGTTGGACTAAATTGAACATCTACGCACATTTTGAGTACCAAGGTAAGTTTGTATGAAATTAAAGCTATACAATGTTATTCTACTTGTAATTACCTTATTTTATGAGAAACATATATAAATCCCATGAAGTTAATTTATGATGCTTTGATGAGATTGAAATGAGGATGTATTAAGTTTACGTCCCGGTTGAAGATTCGGTTTAACGAGGATACCTATGTCACGACATGAGATAAAGAAGGTCCCGTATAAGACCATGTCTGAGACATGGCATCGGCACCGAATGTAGGTCCCGTATAAGACCATATTTGGGATATGGCATCGGTACCGAACATAGATTTTGTATAAGACCTTGTCTGGGACATGGCATCGGCATCGAATAAAAAAGGTCCCGTATAAGACCATATCTGGGATATGGCATCGGGACCGAATAAGGAAGGTCTCGTATAAGACCATGTCTGGGACATGGCCTCGGCACTAAAGGAAGATCTCGTGTAAGACCATATCTGGGATATGGCATGGACATCTATGTACGATCTCGTATAAGACCATGTCTGGGACATGGCATCGACATCGAGCTAAGAGATCCCGTGTAAGACCATATCGAGGATATGGTGTAACAACCCAGTTTAGACCCTAGTCAGAATAGTGGTTTTTGGACCACAAATATGAGGTCAAAATAATATTTTATTATTATTTTCTATGTTTACAGTATGTGAATCAGCCTGTGTAAAATTTCTGTGTGAAATTTTTATTGTTTGAGTGCCTAATTAGCAAAAAGGACTTAATCGCATAAAGTGTAAAATGTTGTGTGCTGATTGTTAAGTGCTTAATTGTGGTTGTCTTTGTAATTTTGAGGATTTATGTTGCAATTAGCCCATTTTATAAGTTAGTGGAAGATGATAGCATGGCACAAGGTGTAATAATTAATTTTCATTAAGGGTAAAATGGTAAAATGCCAATTATGTTAATATTAATTAAAACATAATGAATTAATTGATGCATATTCTCATCTCTTCCACCGAAATTAGAAAGGAAAGAAAGGGTTAAGAGCTTTGAAGGTTTCGGCACACTTTGATCTTGATTGAGGTATGTTTTGAGCTCGGTTTTTGATAATTTCTACATTTTCGTAATCGTTGCTTCGTCTACTTCAAAACCCATGCTTCAATTTTGTGAACTGATGATGTTTTTGAAATGTGCCATTGATGAATACATGAGTTTTGTGATGTTTTATAGTGAAATATGAAAGATATGTGTTTAATTATCATAGTTTGTTTTTGGAGTTTTGGTTGATTTTGAGTAATTTGGAGTAAATTGGAAGAATAGTATTTTGAGGGACTAAATTGTGAAATAAATGAAATGTATGGACTTGTATGAAGCATGTGAAAATTTGGCTAAGCATGGGTGACAGGAAATTTTGGTGTATTTTGTGATTTTGTGTAATAGGGACTAAAGTGTCGAAATGTGAAAATGTGAGGCTATTTTGCAAAATGCCCTAAATATGTGATTGTGGACTAAATTGAATAAATTGGTGATTGAATGAGTTAAATTTAAATGTGTATAGACCAAGAAAGGAGAGGTTCGGATCGAGATCGAGGCAAAGACAAAGTCCTCGATTAATCTATCGTTTCAGCATTTCAACGTCCGAGGTAAGTTTGGATATAATATTAGTTGCTAAAATATATATATGTGATGTAAATTGAATGAATATATACATAATTATTAGATTAGAAATGCTATGTGCGGAATTGAAATAGATGGCACTAAGTGTGCGAAATTAGAAACGAGGCAGAGATGGTTAGCACTGTGTGTGCGAAAAGATAGAAGATCCAGCTTATTGATTTGGCACAGTGTGTGCGTTACCGATATAAGTTCGGTTTAATATATTGGCACTAAGTGTGCGATGACGATTATGATTCGATCATAAAACTAGCACTAAGTGTGCGAGTAAATCACAAGAATAGCAACGATTGAACGAGATGTAATATCGAGCTATTGAGTAGCATGAATGGTGAGTAACTATATGTTGATCAAGGTACGTTTGAACCTATGTGGTTGATGATAGTTTTAATGGTGAATGAATAGATATTTGAGTATATAGTTGAGATTGAGGATGTGCTTAATTGTGCATTTATTTAAGTGATTGTTCAATTATATGTTGAAGTGGTATTATTGAGTTGTATGTATTGTATTTCGAACTTACTAAGCTTTGAAAGCTTACTGTATGATTTGTTTCTCTGTTTTACAGTGTCAGTAAAGCTAGCTAGAATTCGGGGATCGTCTGCGGCTCTATCACACTATCGACTATCTATTTCGGTACTTTTAAAAGATGTACATAGATGTTATATGGCATGTATAGGATAGCAGATATGGTACATTTTGTGATGTTGGAACCTTGCCATTTGATTTGGCTTGGAAGTTGAATGATGTTGATACTTATATGAGCTATGGAAAGGATGAATATGGAATGAGATGATAAGAATGGAAATGGTATGTTATATATGTGATTTGGTTGATGAGAATGATGGATAAAATGTGAACTTGTAGTAAGAATTACATGATGCTTGGCTTATATGAATTGAGTTTTGATCATGGTGCTTGAATGGATTTATTTGAGTAGGAATTGAGAACATGAATAGATGGTATTGTTGAGGATTAATTTGAGTATAAAATGGTATGTTTTGGTTGCCAAATGGGGTATAAATGCATGAGATTTGAAGCTTGTAGGTGAATCAATGTGTGGGAGGCAAATTTGGCCTTGAAAATGGCCTATAACTGCCCACACGGTTGAGCACACGGGCGTGTGGCTCGACCGTGTTGCTTAAGTTTGTCAAGTGAAACAAGTCAATAGCGACCACGGGCTGGACACACGAGCGTGTGACTGGCCGTGTGGTGGAAGTACGAGTCCACCACGGGTGAGGCACACGGCCGTGTGGACAAGTCAGTATGTATGCCCTGTTTTGACACGGCTTGGACGCACAGGCGTGTCTGAGGCTGTGTGAGGCACACGGCCTTCCCACACAGGCGTGTGACCTCTGCAGAATTGAAAAATGTTTTAATTTCTGAGAATTTTTGTATGTATTCAGTTTGGTCTCGACCTCTTTCTAACACGTGTTTAAGGTCTCGTAGACCTCGATAAGAGACTATATGTTTGTGTTTTCATATGTTTGTTTGGTGATTGACTTTGTGTTGATTAAATGAATGTAAAATGTTTTGAATGTTTAGTAATGCCTCATAACCCTATTCCGGCGACGGTTTTGGGTTAGGGGTGTTACATTTTATTGGTATCAGAGCTACGGTTTAGTCGATTCTCGGACTAACGTAGTGTGTGTGAGTCTAGCTATACATGCCATATATGTAATTGCGATAGTGTGATAAATCGTGACAGTTATAAATGTGTTTTCGTATAGTAATGGATCCCGATCGAGCAGTTGCTGACGATGTTGAGAGTAATGAGCCTGCTTCCACTCAAGGGACAGCGTCGGCCACATCTAGGCCGAATGATAGTGGTGATGGAGGAGAGGCTAAGCAAGCCTTCTTCCGAATGATGAGTGAGTGGTTATCGGAGTTCATTCGAACGAATCCTGCTGCTCCACAACCTCCACCCCCAGAAGTACCTGTTGTGCCACAAGTGATAGATCCGATCTGATCGAATAAACCTTCTGTGGATAAGATTCGAAAGTATGGGGGCGAAGAGTTTAGGGCCACAGCTGATGATGATGCTGAGCGAGCTGAGTTTTGGCTCGAGAATGCAATTCGAGTGTTCAATGAGATGTTGTTGAGCCCTGATGAATGCATTAAATGTGCAGTTTCTTTGTTGAGAGATACGGCTTATAACTGGTGGAAGACGTTGACATCTGTGGTTTCGAGAGAGAGAATTACCTGGGATTTCTTTCAAGCTGAATTCCAGAAGAAATATATTAGTCAACGATTCATAGATCAAAAACATAAAGAATTCCTCGAGTTGAAACAGGGTCGCATGTCTGTTACTGAGTATGAGCGGGAATTTGTGAGATTGAGCCAATATGCACGGGAATGTGTTTCGACCGAAGCTACAATGTGTAAATGCTTCATAGAAGGGTTAAATGAGGATATTAAATTTTTGGTTGGAATACTTGATATAAATGAATTTGTTGTATTGGTTGAACGTGCTTGCAAAGCCGAGGAGCTCAGTAAAGAAAAGAAGAAAGCTGATTCTAAAGCTCATGATGAAAGAAAAAGATCGATGAGTAAGTTTTCTCCACCTTCGATGAAGAGATTTAGAGATGCAAGCAATCGATCAAATGCTTCGTTTGGACATCCGAATAGAGATCGTGTGGGACAAAGTGTTGGTCCAAGAACTCAAGCTCCAATTGAATCAAGTGTTGGTAGTGTTAAAAGCAACAAGCCCGAGTGTAGACAGTGTGGAAGACGACACGTTGGAGAATGCTGGGCCAAGTATAATAATAGAGTTTGCTATAAATGTGGATCACGAGATCATTTTATTCGAGATTGCCAAGAGTTAGCTGAGAAAGACAATGTTCAGAATGTGAGACCGAGTAATGTGACGGCTAGGGGTAGACCACCTAGAAGCACCGGGAATGTTAGTGGGAGCCAAAGAGGGACTACTGATACAGCTGTGAGATTAGAGGCAAGAGCACCTGCCCGAGCCTATGCTATACGCGCACGAGAGGAAGCGTCAACTCCAGACGTCATCACTGGTACTTTTACTCTATTTGATACTGATGTGATTGCATTGATAGATCCAGGTTCTACTCATTCCTATGTGTGTGTGAATCTAGTATCAAGTAAGACTCTACCTGTTGAGTCTACTGAATTTGTAATTAGAGTATCAAACCCCTTAGGCAAGTGTGTCTTGGTGGATAAGGTGTGCAAGAATTGTCCGTTGATGTTTTGAGATGTTTGCTTTCTAGCTAATTTGATGCTGCTACCATTCGATGAATTTGATATTATTCTGGGTATGGATTGGCTTACTTTGCATAATGCTATTGTGAATTGTAAAAGAAAAAGTATTGATTTGAGAAGTCAGAATGGTGAGATGGTAAGAATTGAATCCGGTGATTTGAAAGGGTTACCAGCTGTTGTATCTGCGATGAAAGCTTTGAAATATGTGAGAAAGGGTTGTGAAGCTTATCTGGCATATGTTATTGATACAAAAGTGTCAGAAAAGCAAGTTGAATATGTGTCTGTGGTTAGTGAGTTTCCAGATGTGTTTCTTAAAGAATTACCGGGATTACCTCTAATCAGAGAAGTTGAATTCGGTATTAAATTAGTTTCAGGAATGACTCCTCTTTCGATAGCTCCATATAGAATGGCACCAATGGAATTGAAAGAGTTAAAGTCTCAGTTGCAAGAGTTGACTGATAGAGGATTTGTACAACCGAGTTTTTCACCCTGGGGTGCTCCTGTGTTGTTCATGAAAAAGAAAGACGGCACTATCAGGATGTGTATTGATTATCGATAATTGAACAAAGTGAAGATAAAGAACAAATATCTGTTGCCTCGTATTGATGATTTATTTGATTAGCTGAAAGGAGCTACAATGTTTTCTAAAATAGATTTAAGATCGGGCTACTACCAGCTACGAGTCAAAGAGTCAGATGTACCGAAGACTGCTTTCAGAACGAGGTACAGGTATTATGAGTTTTTAGTTATGCTGTTCGGACTAACGAATGCTCTTGCAGTGTTTATGGATTTGATGAACCGGATGTGCAGAACGTATTTGGATCGTTTTGTTGTGGTGTTCATTGATGATATTCTGATTTACTCTTGTGATGAGGCGCAACATACCGAGCATTTGAGAATTGTGTTACAGACCCTACGTGAGAAGCAATTGTTTGCAAAGTTTAGCAAATGTGAGTTTTGGTTGTGTGAGGTTGGTTTTCTAGGACATATTATATCAGCTGCTGGAATACGAGTTAATCCAAGTAAAATCTCAGCTATTCTAGAATGGAAACCTCCGAGAAATGTGTCTGCAGTCCGTAGTTTTCTGGGACTAGCGGGATACTATAGACGGTTTATGAAAGGTTTCTCGATGATTGCGACTCCGTTGACGAAATTGCTACAGAAAGATGTTAAATTCGAGTGGTTTGAAAAGTGCCAACAGAGTTTTGAGCAGTTGAAGTATTGTTGTTGAGAGGCGCGGTGTTAGTTCAACTCGAGTCGTAAAGAATTCATAGTTTCAAAGTGATGCATCGTTGAATGGTTTGGGCTGTGTGCTGATGCAAGAAGGCAAGGTCATTGTTTATGCTTCGAGGCAGTTAAACCCGCATGAAAAGAACTATCTGACGCATGATCTTGAATTAGCCGCGATAGTGTTTGCATTGAAGATATGGCATCACTACCTATTCGGTGAGAAATGTCATATTTATACCGATCACAAGAGCTTGAAGTACTTGATGACTCAGAAAGAATTGAATTTGCGACAAAGAAGATGGTTGGAACCGTTGAAAGATTACGAACTTGTGATTCATTGTCATCCAGGCAAAGCTAACGTAGTTGTTGATGCCTTGAGTCGAAAGTCATTATGTGCTTTGCGAGCTATGAGTACTCAGATAAATCTATGCGATGATGACTTAGTTTTGGCTGAGTTGAAAGTGAGACCGATGTTCGTACGTCAGATTTGTGATGCCCAGAAAAGTGATGATGAGATAAAAGCAAAATGATCTCAATGTGATTTGAATTCTGATTCAGAATTTCGAGTTGATAGTGATGATTGTTTGAGATTCAGAAATCGAATTTGTGTTCTGAAGAATTCAGAGTTGATTTAGATGATTTTAAATGAAGCTCACAATAGTCGTTTGAATGTTCATCCGGGGAGTACAAAAATGTATAATGATTTGAAACAGTTTTATTGGTGGCATGGTATGAAACGGGACATCTCTGACTTTGTGTCAAAATTTTTAATATGCCAGCAAGTTAAAGCTGAACATCAAGTTTCGTCTGATTTGTTACAACCGATTATGATTCCTAAGTGGAATGGCAATGAATCACAATGGACTTTGTGTCGGGATTGCCTTTGTCTCCGGGAAAGAAAGATGCAATCTGCGTGATAGTTGATAGATTGACGAAATCAACTCATTTTGTTCCGGTGAGAACAGATTATTCACTCGATAGATTGGCTGAATTATATATTGCTGAGATTGTGAGATTGCACGGGATGCCACTATCTATTGTATCTGACAGAGATCCGAGATTTACCTCACGATTTTGGAAGATATTGCAAGAGGCTTTAGGCACAAAATTGCATTTCAGCACTGCATTTCATCCGCAAACGGATGGACAATCCGAGCGGATCATTCAGGTTCTCGAAGATATGTTGAGGTGTTGTATTCTTGAATTTGAAACATCCTTAAATAGGGGCTATGATGTTTGGACTGTTTGCATGTGTATGGCTTGGTTGTGATATTAATTGAGACGTTTTAGGGTCTAGGTATAAGCCAAGGTTAGGCTCGAACTATAGGAAATTTTTATTTTTAAGCTTTGGTTAAGGGAGCCAAGGAGCGAGGGGTTAAGAATATTTTGTGGTAAACTTTAGCACAAGAATTTCCTTGGTAAAGTGGCAAGGAGGCGCCACTTAGGGCCTTAAGCGGTGACGCATACAAGCGAGGGGAAGGAGAGCTTGGGTTCGAGTGCAGAAACCCCTTGCCGCTAATTCTTTTTACGCGAGAGAGGAAGAGTTGTGCTCACTCAAACTCGATGGATAATCATTGAACAAGTCAATGATTTAAACGGGTGGAGAAGAGAGAATTTAGGAGTTTGAATAATTCAAACTCGTTTGAACGAGTGGTCAGGAGAGATTTGAGAGTTTTGCCGAAATTTGAACTTGTTGTGGAGGAGTAATCGGTTGGGAGTCTAGAAGGGGAAGTGCCGTTTCTCCATAGTCAGGCTAGGTGACATTTTCGGCTAGTGAATGCCTTGGAGCATTCGGTTGTGTGCTAAAGCCGAAACCCCCTTAGTCTTGTCAATTTTTCTCCCTTAATGCATCATTTGAAACAAAAGCCGAAATCCCTTTTGCACCTGTCGAATTCTCTTTAAAGCACCTAGCCGAATGCCCATCTAAACTTCCTTAGTGCCATTTCTTTTTCTTCTTCTTCTCAAGGTGCTTAGCCGAATTTACTTGGAACCAATTGAGCTCTCTCTCTTTCTTCTTTGAACCGAAATCCCTTTGGCTGAATCTCTTCAAGGCCGAATCCCTTTCACTTCTTTTTTCTCTTTTCTTTCATATTTGTTCAAAACCCCATCAACATCTCTTCTTCTCAAATCAACAACCTTCTTTTCTCTTCATTCTCTCTTGTGCCGAAAGTCCATCAATCTTCTCTTGATTCTTTCCAAAGCCGAATCTCTTTTGCTCTTCTTTCAAAAGCCATAGCCGAAACTCCTTTGATTGTTCCACCACCATTGCCAAAATCTCCCTTTACTCTTCTCTTCTTATTCCAACACTTTGGCCGAATATCAATCAAGGGTAGATCTCTTTGGTCTTCTTCTCTAATCGGTTTTGGAGGGGGTAAGTGTTCTTGGCCGAATCTATTCTATTTTCTTCTTCTTTTCTCTGTCGACTTACATAGAACTAAAAGCCGAATTTCGGCATTTGTTTTGGTTCTCATTCATCTGTGAAATCAGTTTCTCCTAGGTTCTTCGGGTTTAGAAGCAGTGGATCGTGGTCATCTACTTTCTCTGCCAATCGGTTTTGTTAGGACTGTGGTAAGGTCTTATGCCGATTCATTCTTTCCCTTATTCTTTTGAAAAGCCGAAGGCTATTACTTTATGTGGTTGAATGTTGGCCGATTGTAGGGGAAGGTTGAGATCTCGCATATCTCGGGTTGTGGCTAGTATTCAAAAAGCGTTAAGGTAAGGAGGGTTGCTAGATGCATTAACTTTTCGGGATTTACAAGTGAAGCCGAATGGCTTTTGCTAATGATCTTGGTTTGGCCGAATGTAGGTAGAGGGGGTCTAGTGCGTTAGATCGGGATCTTCGGGATTCAGTGATCGCGTTAGTAACCAGGTGTGTAACTTACACACTTCATAATCGTTGTAAACTTGTTAATAACCTAAACTATGTTAAAAGCCGAAACTGTGTAGATTTCGATATGATACCTTTATGGGTATGAGCAAGGATTTCGGGTAAGCCCGTTTTGTTGAGATTACAGTACATGATATCTGATGATAATATCTATGTATGTTCGATATATGTCTAATGATTAAGCATGATGGCATGATTTGTATGTGCATTGCATTATTGTGGGTGATATGAGAGGAGGGGGAAGATTGATATTTGTGACTTTGGGTCACCAGTGGTTTGGCACCACCAGTGGTTTGGTACCACAGTTGATTTCGTGACTTTGGGTCACCAGAGGTTTGGCACCTCATAGCGACTCGTCCCAGTGGCTTAGCACCACAGTGGGTTGGCCCCACATTTGATAAAGCGGGATTGTCGCCAGTGATTTGGTATCACAACGTGGGTTGGCCCCACAATTGGATTATTCGTGACTTTGGGTCACCAGTGGTTTGGCACCACATTATTATTGATATCAGTGACTTTGGGTCACCAGTGGTTTGGCAACACCAGTGGTTTGGTACCACACGGGGTAGAAAACGGAGTTGTGGATGGCTAGGTTCGGGTGCATGATGTGTTTGCTTGATTATGATTTGTGTAAGCATGTTGCAATAATCGGGAGGGGGATTATGCACTGCGTCTTGGTGACTCACCTTCTCCCTTATCTTTTCAGGTGATTCGTAGATCGCGGATGAAGAGCCGGGTGGACTCGAGGTGACCATGCGATAATTGCTTCGGTTTTACATGGACATTTGATTTGGGTATTCTACTTTAAATTCTGGTTTTTATTTGGGTTGTAACAAGGCCTTTAACTTATGTTTTGGATTATTTTATCTGATTTGGATTTGGTTTTAAATATGACTAAGTAATTACTTGATTTGCTTTAATAACCTGGTAATCAAAGTTTTCAAACTAAGCTACGCAATGCGTTTTCTAAACTCTACCATCGGGTAATACAATTCACATGATTTCAAAGCAACTTAACAATTTCCACTATACATACATCGGTTTTCCCCAAACACAGGCAATCGAAGAGCTTTCACTGAAAATAAATCGGTAACCTATTTTCTTCGAATCATTTTCACTCTGTGACATGCCAGATTCGGTCGTGGTGTGTTGACCGGGTTTGAGGTGTTACAGTTTTATTGGTGGCATGGTATGAAACGGGACATCTCTGACTTTGTGTCAAAATTTTTAATATGCCAGCAAGTTAAAGCTGAACATCAAGTTCCGTCCGGTTTGTTACAACCGATTATGATTCCTAAGTGGAATGGCAATGAATCACAATGGACTTTGTGTCGGGATTGCCTTTGTGTAACATCCTTAAATCGGGGTCTCTGTATTTTTGCATGTGGTTGCACATGATGTTATGTCTGCTGTGTTTGTTTGACAGGTTTTGGGGTCTAGGCATGACCTCGGGTTAGTCCTGGGTCATGGCCAAAATTTTGTTTTTAACACTTAAAAAAATGGAGCTAGGGGAATTAGGGGTTAAAAGAATTTATTGGAGGTTTAAGACACAAGAATTACCTTGGTAGAGTGGCAAGGGAGGCGCTACATAGGTACAAGGAAGGTGACGCCACAGGGAGCAAGGAGGACCTTGGTTCGAGCTGCAGAAATCTCTTTCTACTCCTTTATTTTTGACGCCACAAGTAAGAAGAAGAGTGCTCAGGTGGGACTCTGTAAGATAAGGGTGGAGCGGGTCAAACAGATTTGAACGGATGGAGGGGAGGAAATTTAGGAGTTTGAATTATTTCAAACTCCCTTGGGAAGAGTTGGCCGAATGGTGGACTGTGGGCAAGGAGGCTATCGGTTTTGGGTTCTCTTGGGTAGTGGCCGAATGTGCCTTGGTTAGAAGCTAAAATCGGCTAGCTTAGATGTTTTTCTCTTTTGGCATTTTCTACTAAAACCTGAACCTTAGGTGCTTTTCTTTCTTTTTGGCAAATTTGGGCATTTAGCCGATTCATCTTAGCAACCCCTGTGAAGAGCCGAAAACTCCCTCTTGGCCGAATCTACCTTTGTCACTTTTTCCTCTTCTATTGATTTTGCTTAAAGCCAAAACTCAAACCCCTATCTTCTTCTTCTCTTTTCGGTTCACCCTTTGTTTGTTTTCTCCTTGCCGAAATCACCTTGTGCACTTTTTCTTCTTTTGCTGTTTGGTTCAAAGCTGAAATCAACACCTCTTTCTTCTGTCGACATCTTTCTCTTTTCAAACCCCTCTTGTGCCGAAAGTCCCCCATTCATCTTGGCCGAATTCTTCTTTCCCCATTCTCTTTTTCTTCTTTATTGTCAAAAGCCGAGACCTCGTTGTTGTTCTTCTCTTGGCCGAATACCTTACTCATAAACCCCCTCTTTTTGCGTTTCTCTTCATCATCTCAAGTGCCGACATCCATCTCTTCTTGGGTTCCCTTTTGCCGAATCCCAAACCTTGGTGTGGTAAGCCTTTATTATTTCACCTCTGTTTCTCTCTTATTCTTCCGGTTAACGACCGAATCTTTTAATAGTCTTATTTTCTCTTTTGGGTTGCCGATTTCCTTACTTTGGTGCTAGGGTCGAACCTCTTTAGGTACCGAAGGGATCTTTTGCGTTAAGGTAAGTCTAGATCTTATGGTTTACTCTTTTCGGGATCTATGGTTATGGCCGAATGGCCTTTTGACTCTAAATGGAATGATGAAATCGATTGTAGGGAGGGCTATAGCCGAATTCAGGGAGTCTTCGGGACGTGGTGGTTGATCTAGGTAAGGCCTTAATGTTTCAGGGTCTATTTCATATTTTTGGCAGAAGCCAAAAGCTAATTATCTGTGTGTCTTAGTGCTAGCCGACTACAAGGGAGATCATCACGTGGTTCAGGATTTGGTTGGAAACCAAATCGGCTTTAAGGTGAGTACTATATTTGGGGCGGCATATCCTTCAGGATTTCTATTTCTGCCGAATAGGCTTTTTAGTTACTAACAAGGTCTTGGCCGATTGTAGGGAAGGGAAACAACGCTTCGGGATTTCGCTAGATTCGAGTAGTTTCGGGATTTTTACTTAGATCCGCGATTAGTCAGGTGTGTAAACGCTTACACACTTTATTAGTATTATGATGCTTATTATGTTACTGTGTCACCTTTGATATTAGTGACTTTGCCCTGTGGGCACGAGCTTGGATTCCAGGTAAGTCCCCTGCTATGTGATTTTTGATATACATCATCATGGCTTGTTAAATGCTATGCTATGCCTTAATTGCATGATACATGATATTATGACACGTATGATATGAGCATGATGATGATGGGATTGATGAGAGGAGGGGGATGATTTATCTGGACTGTCACCAGTGGTTTTGACCACAAGATGGGTTGGCCCCATCAGTTGATTTGTGACTACGGTCACCAGTGGTTTTGACCACACTATTGATATGATTTGTGACTAAGTCCCAGTGGTTTTGACCACCAGTGGTTTTGACCACACGATTGATATTTGTGACTACGGTCACCAGTGGTTTTGACCACACATGGATTATTGTGACTCGTCCCAGTGGTTTGGTACCACAGTGGGTTGGCCCCACATGATATTACGGGATTGTCATCAGTGGTTTTGACCACACGATGGGTTGGCCCCATCATTGATATATATGTATTTGTGACTTCGGTCACCAGTGGTTTTGACCACCGGTGGTTTTGACCACACGGGGTAGTTAAAGGAGATTGGATGGTTAGGTTATGGGTTGCATGATTTGCATGTTTTGCTAATGATCTGTGTAAGTGGTTGAATTATCGGGTTGGGGATTTATACACTGAGTCTTGGTGACTCACCCCTTCCCTTACATTTTGCAGATGAGGCATAGATCGCGGATATGAAGCCGGGGAAGACTTGGGGTAGCCATGCAGATTTGTTTTCGGGTTTTTGACTTTAACTTATTATTTCAGTTTATTTGATTTTTCCCTAAATTTGGGTTTTGGTTTTGTAATAAGGCCGCTAAGTTTATTTTGGTTTTATTTTCACTTGATTTCATTCTGCTTATAAATTACATGTTGGATTTATGGACATGATAAAATTAACCGGTAAAAAGCAAGGTTTTCTAAACTATATCTCTTCGGGTTTTCAAACGTTACCATCGGGTAACAACGATCATAACATAATTAGAGGTAACCTGGATGATTTTACAAACTCTAAATCTTTCTCTCAACTTCAAAGGCATATGGATAAACTCTCCACACAACCGTTTTTAGTCAAAATCAAACGTTTTTCTAAATTTGGTATTAACAAATGGGTTTTCAAACATGAGTTTTCCCAAATTTCTTAACACCTATAAGACAATCTTAAACATCACCTATTACTAAGTTTTTTTTTCCTGTATACGATAAAAGGGTTTTATGGAATCGAACCGGTAACTTGTGTTTCCAAAAATGTTTTCACTCCGTAGCACGCCATATTCGGTCATGGTGTGTTGACCGGGTTTGGGGTGTTACAATTTTGGTATCAGAGCCAAGTTCAATAGCTTGGCTGTGGGCCCGAGGCCCAAAAATGTTTTCAAATGGGTTTTTATGGAAAAGTGTAGTTGGAAAAGCATGGCACCGAGTCTCCGGCATCAACCCGCCCAGGTAAGTACCCCGAACTATTGCTTGTGATGATATGTTTGTATGGTTATGATGATGACATGATGGAGTAGTAATAGGAACTACTTTAGAGACATAAACTATAGGATGGTGTGTACTCCCGAAACAACCCCTTATTAAAACTTCTCAGAAAAACTGTGCTCTAAAAGACAGTGGAACAAAAGTCTAACGCACAAAACTTTTAATCGGCTTGAATATATCGGTAGATATGAGTGCACGTGGGCGTGGGCGTAACACTCGTGGACGCAGGTAGGGTAGGATGACGATCCCGGAACCGGTAGGGTCCGGACATGGGTCGAAAATGAGGTACCACCGCCGCCCGCCAGTTGGGGCGCGGAATATCGAGATCGACGAGTGGTAATGACGCGATGTCGCGAGTTGTCTTTGCGAGTCTTTGGAGAGGGTTGTGAGTGCAGGAGTAGGAACCGGAGCTCAGAAATCTGTGACCGAGCGACTCAAAGCTAATGGTACAGAAGTATTTAGAGGTGTATCTGGTGTGGCACCTAGTACAGCGGAATATTGGTTGGAGGCGACGGAACGCATCATGGATGATCTGGATTTTTCAGCTGAGGAAAAGCTGAAGGGCATAGTATCTCTGCTGCTAGATGAGTCGTATCAGTGGTGGCTACAGTTAGGGATGGAGCGATAGCAGATGACCTCACTTGGTAGTTCTTTAGGGCAGCCTATCAGAGGAAGTACATAAGGGCTAGTTATGTTGATGTGCGTATGAGCTTTCTTGAACTTGGTCCAGGTAATAAGGCGTAGCGAATATGAGGCGAAATTCCTTCCGGTTGAGTCGGTATGCTCGGGGTATTGTGGTACCGTGCATGAGCATGGTATGTCGATTTGAGGATGGGTGAGAGACGAGTGCGGATGATAATTGCCCCACAAAGAGAAGCGAGAGAATTTGCCGTTCTAGTGGAGAAAGCTAAGGTTCTTTGAAGGGTAAAAGCGATGCAGAAGGCGGATTCGGGATAGGGGTTGGAATAAGAGGAGTTCGGATCATCCGGGTTTTCCGGGAACCAACGAGAAAATGGTTAGATATAGTGGGCGAATCAAGGCGCTTAGGCTGCGCCGCTAATACTCGATGGCCATTGCGGTGTGCTCGATGCGGAAGTCTCACGCGGGAGAATGTTGGACCGGTAACGGGGATGCTTTGAGTGTGGATCGATGGGGCATCGAGTTAGGGATTGTCCACAAAGATCGGCTAGGGCAGCGATCGAGGATCGAACCGCGTACGATTTAGGAGGGATAATCGCAGCCACAGAGAGGCCGTGGTTCGGATCGGGGAGGTAATGGCTCTGGTAGGGGTCGTGGAGCATCGTGCAGAGGTGCAGTGGTACTGAGGCGAGACGTACTGGGTTGGTCTACGCAATGAGGCGTCGAGAGGAGGGCGACTTGCCGGGACGTCATAACGATGTGACGTTCTTAATTTTTGGAGTACCTTATAATGCTTTAATTGATGTTGGTTCGATGCACTCGTATGTTGCTAGTAGCATAGTAGAAACCATGAACTTAGACTCTGAGATTACTTCTAGGAAGATGACTGTGATAAGCCCTCTAGGTCACTCTGTAGAAGTAAGTAAACTATATAGGGATGTACCCCTAGAACTTCAAGGGGTCATGCTTCTGGCTAACTTGATGGAACTGCCGTTTGGGGAGTTCGATTTGATTCTTGGGATGGATTGGCTAGTTAAGTATCAAGCTAGTTTAGATTGTGCGGCTAAGCGCATGGTGTTGAGGACCATGGAAGGTGATGAGGTGGTGATGACAGGTAATAGGAGAGATTACTTATCCAATGTGGTTTCTGCACTGAAGGCTGAGAAAATGGTTAGAAAGGGTTGTGAATCATTTTTGGTGCATGTTTGTGCTTTGGAAGTTAAAGATGCAGCTGTGAAGAATGTTTGAACTGTAGGGGAATTTGCTGATGTTTTTCCAGAGGAACTCCTGGGTATACCTCCTGACTGCGAGGTTGAGTTCGGTATAGACTTGTTACCCGGAACTACGCCAGTATCTATTGCTCTATATAGGATGGCGCCGAAAGAATTAGTGGAGTTAAAGGCTCAGATCCAGGAGTTGTTGGACAGAGGTTTCATCCGACCGAGTGTATCACCTTGGGGAGCTCCAGTGCTTTTTGTTAAAAAGAAGGATGGTACGATGCGGATGTGTATAGACTACCGCCAGCTGAACAAGTTGACAATCAAGAACAAGTATCCGTTGCCCAGGATTGACGACTTGTTTGATCAACTTAAGGGTGCATCGGTTTTCTCTAAGATCGACCTTAGGTCGGGGTATCATCAGCTCAAGGTGAAGGAGGCTGATATTCATAAGACGGCATTTCGTACTCGGTATGGGCACTACGAGTTTTTGGTAATGCCTTTCGGTTTGACCAATGCACCGGCAGCATTCATGGACATGATGAATCGGGTGTTTCACCAGATTTGGATCGATTCGTCGTAGTGTTTATAGACGACATTTTGGTGTACTCAAAAATCAAGAGGATCATGACGCGCATCTTCGGGTAGTTCTGCAAGTTCTGAGGGAAAAGCAGTTATACGCCAAGTTTAGTAAGTGCGAGTTTTGGCTTAAGGAGGTAACTTTCTTGGGTCATGTGGTATCAGCTGAGGGAATTAGGGTGGATCCTCGTAAGATTGAGGCGGTATTGGATTGGAAACCACCCAAGTCGGTTGCGGAGATTCGGAGTTTTCTGGGTTTAGCAGGATACTACGGGAGGTTCGTGGAAGGTTTCTCTTTGATCACAAAGACCGTTGACTAAGTTGTTGAGGAAAGGGGTTCCGTTTGTGTGGACGGAGACAAAGCAAGAGAGTTTCGACAAGTTGAAGAAGATTTCGATCAAGCTCCGGTTCGATTGACTGAGGAGGAAAGGAATTCATTGTTTATTGTGATGCATCACATACTGGCTTAGGGTGTGTGCTGATGCAAAGTGGAAAACTGGTAGCGTAGGCATCTAGGCAGTTGAGGCATCATGAAGGTAACTATCCGACGCATGACTTAGAATTAGCTGCAGTGGTTTTCGCCTTGAAGATTTGGAGGCATTACTTGTATGGGGAGAAGTCGATAGTGTATACGGATCATAAGAGTCTGAAGTACCTCTTGACTCAGAAGGATTTAAACTTGAGGCAGCGAAGGTGGATAGAGTTGTTGAAGGACTACGATTGCTCGATTGAGTACCATCCGGGTAAGGCTAACGTAGTAGCGGATGCGTTGAGCCATAAGGTGATAGCTGACTTGCGAGCGATGTTTGCTCACCTCAGTCTTTATGATGATGGAAGTCTTTTGGCAGAATTGCAAGTAAAGCCGTCTTGGATTGATCAGGTTAAGGAGAGGCAGCTGACAGATGAGGTTTTGGGTGCTCGAAGGCTGCAAGTGCAGAGTGGTGAATCCGAAGGTTACTGACTTGGATAGGGATGGAGTCTCGTGCAGTTTGAGGGAAGGCATGTATGCCTAAGGATGTTGAATTGAGACAACGGATTCTTGAGGAAGCTCATAGCAGCCCATACGCTATGCATCCCGGAGCGATAAGATGTATCGTGATTTGAGGAACAATTCGTGTGGCCGGTCTTAAGCGGTAAGTAACTGAGTTTGTAAGCAAGTGTTTGACATGCCAGCAGGTTAAGGCTGAGCATCAGTTGCCATCAGGGCTATTGCAGCCGGTAAAGATTCCACAATGGAAGTGGGAAAGGATTACGATGGATTTTGTCAGTGGGCTTCCCCTTACGCCTAGCAAGAAGGACTCAGTCTGGGTTATAGTGGATCGTTTGACTAAGTCGGCTCATTTCATACCGGTGAGGGTTGATTATTCGCTTCATAAATTAGCCAAGTTGTATGTGGCAGAGATAGTGCGGTTGCATGGGGTGCCAGTGTCCATTATCTCGAATAGGGATCCCAGGTTCAC
This sequence comes from Gossypium sturtianum, assembly GCA_025698515.1. Taxonomy (NCBI): domain Eukaryota; kingdom Viridiplantae; phylum Streptophyta; class Magnoliopsida; order Malvales; family Malvaceae; genus Gossypium; species Gossypium sturtianum. The sequence goes on along the minus strand of CM046943.1, from coordinate 29,708,968 downwards.
GTCGAGGTTTTAAAAAGCTTTGCATCAGGCTTTGGGTACCAGATTGGATTTCAGCACGGCTTTTCATCCGCATGATCGATGGATACCGAAAGGGTAATTCAGATTTTGGAAGATATGTTAAGGGGCTGTGTTCTGGATTTCAGTAGTAGTTGGGAGGAGTATCTACCTTTGGCAGAGTTCGCTTATAACAATAGTTACCAAGCGAGTATCCAGATGGCACCATATGAGGCGCTATATGGACGGAAATGTCGTACTCCTACGTGTTGGACAGAATTGGGTGAACGGTAGATGTTGGGTCTAGAGTTGGTTACAGAAACAGAGGATAAGGTTAAGGCGATTCGGGCTCGTCTTAAGGAAGCGTCAGACAGGCAGAAGTCTTACGTCGATCTTAAGCGCAGAGATATTGAGTATGTAGTGGGTGATAAGGTCTTTCTGAAGGTATCGCCTTGGAAGAAAGTATTGAGATTTGGTCAGAAAGGCAAGCTAAGCCCTAGGTTCATCGGGCCATATACAGTGTTGAAGCGAGTGGGACCGATAGCTTATCAGCTTGAGTTGCCAGCAGAATTGAGTTAGATTCATGATGTCTTTCATGTTTCCATGCTTAGGCGCTATCGTTCAGATCCGTCGCATGTTGTACCAGTTAAGGAGATAGAGGTGGATCCTGATTTGTCTTTCGAGGAAGAACCTGTACAGATCTTAGATCGGGATGTCAAAGTTCTGCGTAGGAAGTCGAGACTTCTGGTGAAGGTATTATGGCGGAACCATGGTACGGAAGAGGCTACGTGGGAGGACAGAGGATGTGATGCGCAAAGAATACCCTCAACTCTTTCGACTGTAATTTCGAGGTCGAAATTATTTTTAAGGGGGTAGAAGCGTAACATCCTTAAATCGGTCTCTGCATTTTTGCATGTGGTTGCACGTGATGTTATGTCTGTGTGTTTTTTGATGTGTTTTGGGGTCTAGGCATGACCTCGAGGTTAGGCTTGGGTCATGGCCAAAATTTTGTTTTTAACACTTAAGAAAATGGAGCTAGGGGAATTAGGGGTTAAAAGAATTTATTGGAGGTTTAAGACACAAGAATTACCTTGGTAGAGTGGCAAGGGAGGCGCTACACAGGTACAAGGGAGGTGACGCCACAGGAAGCAAGGAGGACCTTGGTTCGAGCTGCAGAAATCTCTTTCTGCTCCTTCATTTTTGATGCCACAAGTTAGAAGAAGAGTGCTCAGGTGGGACTTTGTAAGATAAGGGTGGAGTGGGTCAAGCAGATTTGAACGGATGGAGGGGAGGAAATTTAGGAGTTTGAATTATTTCAAACTCCCTTGGGAAGAGTTGGCCGATTGGAGGATTGTGGGCAAGGAGGCTATCGGTTTTGGGTTCTCTTGGGTAGTGGCCGAATGTGCCTTGGTTAGAAGCTAAAATCGGCTAGCTTAGATGTTTTTCTCTTCTGGCATTTTCTACTAAAACCCGAACCATAGGTGCTTTTCTTTCTTTTTGGCAAATTTGGGCATTTAGCCGATTCATCTTAGCAACCCCTGTGAAGAGCCGAAAACTCCCTCTTGGCCGAATCTACCTTTGTCACTTTTTCCTCTTCTATTGATTTTGCTTAAAGCCGAAACTCAAACCCCTATCTTCTTCTTCTCTTTTCGGTTCACCCTTTGTTTGTTTTCTCCTTGCCAAAATCACCTTGTGCACTTTTTCTTCTTTTGTTGTTTGGTTCAAAGCCAAAATCAACACCCCTTTCTTCTGTCGACATCTTTCTCTTTTCAAACCCCTCTTGTGCCGAAAGTCCCCCATTCATCTTGGCCGAATTCTTCTTTCCCCATTCTCTTTTTCTTCTTTATTGTCAAAAGCTGAGACCTCGTTGTTGTTCTTCTCTTGGCCGAATACCTTGCTTATAAACCCCCTCTTTTTGCGTTTCTCTTCATCATCTCAAGTGCCGACATCCATCTCTTCTTGGGTTCCCTTTTGCCGAATCCCAAACCTTGGTGTGGTCAGCCTTTATTATTTCACCTCTGTTTCTCTCTTATTCTTCCGGTTAACAACCGAATCTTTTAATAGTCTTATTTTCTCTTTTGGGTTGCCGATTTCCTTACTTTGGTGCTAGGGCCGAACCTCTTGAGGTACCGAAGGGATCTTTTGCGTTAAGGTAAGTCTAGATCTTGTGGTTTACTCTTTTCGGGATCTATGGTTATGGCCGAATGGCCTTTTGACTCTAAATGGAATGATGAAATCGATTGTAGGGAGGGCTATAGCCGAATTCAGGGAGCCTTCGGGACGTGGTGGTTGATCTAGGTAAGGCCTTAATGTTTCAGGGTCTATTTCGTATTTTTGGCAGAAGCCGAAAGCTAATTATCTGTGTGTCTTAGTGCTAGCCGACTACAAGGGAGATCATCACGTGGTTCAGGATTTGGTTGGAAACCAAATCAGCTTTAAGGTGAGTACTATATTTGGGGCGGCATATCCTTGGGATTTCTATTTTCTTTGAATAGGCTTTTTAGTTACTAACAAGGTCTTGGCGATTGTAGGAAGGGAAACAACGCCGGGATTTCGCTAGATTCGAGTAGTTTCGGGATTTTTACTTAGATCCGCGATTAGTCGGTGTGTAAACGCTTACACACTTTATTAGTATTATGATGCTTATTATGTTCTTTGTGTCACCTTTGATATTAGTGACTTTGCCACGTGGGCACGAGCTTGGATTCCGGTAAGTCCTGCTATGTGATTTTTATATACATCATCATGGCTTGTTAAATGCTATGCTATGCCTTAATTGCATGATACATGATATTATGACACGTATGATATGAGCATGATGATGATGGGATTGATGAGAGAGGGGATGATTTATCGGTGTCACGATGGTTTTGACCACAAGATGGGTTGGCCCCATCGGTTGATTTGTGACTACGGTCACCAAAGTGGTTTTGACCACACTATTAATATGATTTGTGACTAAGTCCCGGTGGTTCGACCACCGGTGGTTTTGACCACACGATTGATATTTGTGACTACGGTCACCAGTGGTTTTGACCACACATGGATTATTGTGACTCGTCCCAGTGGTTTGGTACCACAGTGGGTTGGCCCCACATGATATTACGGGATTGTCATCAGTGGTTTTGACCACACGATGGGTTGGCCCCATCATTGATATATATGTATTTGTGACTTGGTCACGAAGTGGTTTTGACCACCAGTGGTTTTGACCACACGGGGTAGTTAAAGGAGATTGGATGGTTAGGTTATGGGTTGCATGATTTGCATGTTTTGCTAATGATCTGTGTAAGTGGTTGAATTATCGGGTTGGGGATTTATACACTGAGTCCTGGTGACTCACCCCTTCCCTTACATTTTGCAGATGAGGCATAGATCGTGGATATGAAGCCGGGGAGGACTTCGGGTGGCCATACAGATTTGTTTTCGGGTTTTCGACTTTAACTTATTATTTTGGTTTATTTGATTTTTCCCTAAATTTGGGTTTTGGTTTTGTAATAAGGCCGCTAAGTTTATTTTGGTTTTATTTTCACTTGATTTCATTCTGCTTATAAATTACATGTTGGATTTATGGACATGATAAAATTAACCGGTAAAAAGCAAGGTTTTCTAAACTATATCTCTTCGGGTTTTCAAACGTTACCATCGGGTAACAACGATCATAACATAATCAGAGGTAACCTGGATGATTTTACAAACTCTAAATCTTTCTCTCAACTTCAAAGGCATATGGATAAACTCTCCACACAACCGTTTTTAGTCAAAATCAAACGTTTTTCTAAATTTGGTATTAACAAATGGGTTTCCAAACATGAGTTTTCCCAAATTTATTAGCACCTATAAGACAATCTTAAACATCACCTATTACTAAGTTTTTTTTCCTGTATACGATAAAAGGGTTTTATGGAATCTAACCGGTAACTTGTGTTTCCAAAAATGTTTTCACTCTGTAGCACGCCAGATTCGGTTGTGGTGTGTTGACCGGGTTTGGGGTGTTACACTTTGTCTCCGGGAAAGAAAGATGCAATCTGCGTGATAGTTGACAGATTGACAAAATCAACTCATTTTGTTCCGGTGAGAACAAATTATTCACTCGATAGATTGGCTGAATTATATATTGCTGAGATTGTGAGATTGCACGGGATGCCACTATCTATTGTATCTGACAGAGATTCGAGATTTACCTCACGATTTTGGAAGATATTGCAAGAGGCTTTAGGCACAAAATTACATTTCAGCACTGCATTTCATCCGCAAACGGATGGACAATCCGAGCGGATCATTCAAGTTCTCGAAGATATGTTGAGGTGTTGTATTCTTGAATTTGAAAGTACGTGGGAAAAGTATTTACCGTTGATTGAGTTTGCGTTCAATAACAGCTTTCAATCTAGCATTAAAATGGCACCGTATGAAGCTCTTTACACACGAAAATGTCGAACTCCATTGTATTGGACTGAGCTGAGTGAAAATAAGATTCACGGAGTTGATTTGATAAAAGAGACTTAGCAAAAAGTGAAAGTGATTTGTGACAGTTTGAAAGCGGCTTCAGATCGTCAGAAGTTTTATGCAGACTTGAAACGAAAAGATATTGAAATCGAAGTTGGTGATAAAGTGTTTTTAAAAGTATCTCCGTGGAAGAAAATACTTCGATTTGGTCGGAAAGGCAAGCTGAGTCCGAGGTTCATCGGGCCGTATGAGATCATTGAACGTGTTGGACCTGTTGCGTACAAATTGTTGTTGCCATCCGATCTAGAAAAAATACATAATGTATTTCATGTATCGATGCTTCGACGGTACAGATCTGATCCGTCACATGTAATTGCTCCTACGGAGGTTGAAATTCAGTCAAATTTGTCGTATAATGAAGAACCAATCTGAATTTTGGCGCGAGAGATCAAAAAGTTGAGAAACAAAAGAATTTCCTTAGTGAAAGTGTTGTGGCACAAACATGGCATAGAAGAGGCTACATGGGAGCCTGGAGATACTATGAGAGAGCAATATCCACACCTTTTCATTGGTAAGATTTTTGGGGACAAAAATCCCTAAGGGGGGAGAGTTGTAACAGCTCGGTTTAGACCTTAGTTGGAACAGTGGTTTTGGGACCACAAATCCAAGGTCGGAATAATATATATTATATTATGTGTTTACAGTATGTGAATCAGCCTGTGTAAAATTTCTGTGTGAAAATTTTATTATTTGAGTGCCTAATTAGCAAAAATGACTTAATCGCATAAAGTGTAAAATGCTGTGTGCTGATTGTTAAGTGCTTAATTGTGGTTGTCTTTATAATTTGGAGGATTTATGTTGCAATTAGCCCATTTTATAAGTTAGTGGAATATGATAGCATGGCATAAGGTGTAATTATTAATTTTCATTAAGGGTAAAATGGTAAAATTCCAATTATGTTAATATTAATTAAAACATAATGAATTAATTGATGCATATTCTCATCTCTTCCACCGAAATTAGAAAGGAAAGAAAGGGTTAAGAGGTTTGAAGGTTTCGACACACTTTGATCTTGATTGAGGTATGTTTTGAGCTCGGTTTTTGATAATTTCTACGTTTTCGTAATCGTTGCTTCGTCTACTTCAAAACCCATGCTTCAATTTTGTGAATTGATGATGTTTTTTAAATGAGTAATTAATTAATACATGAGTTTTGTGATGTTTGATAGTGAAATATGAAAGATATGTGTTTAATTATCATAGTTTGTTTTTGGAGTTTTGGTTGATTTTGAGTAATTTGGAGTAAATTGAAAGAATAGTATTTTGAGGGACTAAATTGTGAAATAAATGAAATGTATGGACTTGTATGAAGCATGTGACAATTCGGCTAAGCATGGGTGACATGAAATTTTTGTGTATTTTGTGATTTTGTGTAATAGGGACTAAAGTGTCGAAATGTGAAAATGTGAGGGCTATTTTGAAAAATGCCCTAAATATGTGATTGTGGACTAAATTGAATAAATTGGTGATTGAATGAGTTAAATTTAAATGTGTATAGACCAAGAAAGGAGAGGTTCGGATCGAGATCGAGGCAAAGACAAAGTGCTCGATTAATCGACCATTTCGATATTTCGACGTCCGAGGTAAGTTCGGATATAATATTAGTTGTTAAATTATATCTATGTGATGTAAATTGAATGAATATATACATAATTATGAGATTAGAAATGCTATGTGCGGAATTGAAATAGATGGCACTAAGTGTACGAAATTAGAAACGAGGCAGAGATGGTTAGCACTGTGTGTGCGAAAAGATAGAAGATTCGGCTTATTGGTTTGGCACTGTGTGTGCATTACCGATATAAGTTCGGTTTAATATATTGGCACTAAGTCTGCGATGATGATTATGATTCGATCATAAATCTAGCACTAAGTGTGCGAGTAAATCACAAGAATAGCAACGCTTGAACGAGATGTAATATCTAGCTATTGAGTAGCATGAATGGTGAGTAACTATGTGTTGATCAAGGTACGTTTGAACCTATGTGGTTGATGATAGTTTTAAAGGTGAATGAATAGATATTTGAGTATATAGTTGAGATTGAGGATGTGCTTAATTGTGCATTTATTTAAGTGATTGTTCAATTATATGTTGAAGTGGTATTACTGAGTTGTATGTATTGTATTTCGAACTTACTAAGCTTTGAAAGCTTACTGTGTGATTTGTTTCTCTGTTTTACAGTGTCAGTAAAGCTAGCTAGAATTCGGGGATCGTCTGCGGCTCTATCATACTATTGACTATCTATTTTGGTACTTTTAAAAGATGTACATAGATGTTATATGGCATGTATAGGCTAGCAGATATGGTACATTTTGTGATGTTGGAACCTTGCCATTTGATTTGGCTTTGAAGTTGAATGATGTTGATACTTATATGAGCTATGGAAAAGATGAATATGGAATGAGATAATAAAAATGGAAATGGTATGTTATATATGTGATTTGGTTGATGAGAATGATGGATAAAATGTGAACTTGTAGTAAGAATTATATGATGCTTGGCTTATATAAATTGAGTTGTGATCATGGTGCTTGAATTGATTTATTTGAGTAGGAATTGAGAACTTGTGATCGTGTGTCAGAGTCTTAAAAATTTATATAATGAATGATCTAGCCTAGAAACTAACTGTGACAACGATTGAGGCAAGCGCACCTATCGAATAGTAGTATAGTTTAGTGGCAAGACCGGAATATCGAACCCAAAGGAACCAAAAGTACTAATACTAACTTTCTTTCTATTATTTAGCCTAAGAGTTGAAGTGAACTATTGTTTAATCTAAAATTAACTAACTACTAAGCTAAAGACGCTAAGACAAAGAGGATGAATTGGGGAAATACTTGTGGGAAAACCCAATTGATTAAGACAATACCCAAGGAAGAATCCACCTAGACTTCACTTGTTATCTAACTCTGAACCAGACGATTTATTCACTTGACTTGATCCGTAGGATTCCCTAATGTATATTAATACCTCCGTCGAGGCTACTAAAGTCTAACCCTAGGTTGATTAATTGAAATCTCTTTCTAATTAAAACCCCTAGAATTGCATTAACTCGATCTATGGACTCCCATATTAGGTTTGACCCTAATCCGGCAGATTTCCGTCATCCTATGTCTAGGGTTGCGATCAACTCCGCTTAATTATGCTGATCTACTCTTAAATAGGGACTTTTGCTCCACTGCCTAAGCACATCACTACTTGAATCAATACCCTGAAATATCAAAGCAAGAATTAAGAACACATAATTAAGAACAAATCAAGTATTTATCATATAGTTCAGAAAACAATAACAAGATCCGTCTTAGGTTTCATCCCCCTCAGATATCTGAGGGTTTAGTTCATAATTATAAAAGAATACATCTCAGAAGAAAAGATAAAACAAAACATAAGAAAACCCTAAAACCCCCTGAAGGAATTGAAGGAGAGATCCGCCGTCTTGAGTATGATTTTGGCTTCTTGAGATGAATCAACTGGCTCTCTTCGAGTAAATCCCACGATTCTGACCTCTCTGGCTCGGCTCCTTGGCCTAGCTGGACGCTCCCTCCAAAGCACCTTTTAGGGTGTTTATATAGGCTTTGGAATGTGTTTCTTTCCCTCTAAGCATCCTATTCCGAGTGAAATTCCTCATTGTCACGGCAGGGACACGCTCGTGTGGCACGCCCGTGTGAATCGACTTCAAGAAGTGTTCGAGCCTGCTAAAGGGGCACGACCGTGTGCCTTGGGCCCAGGCCGTGTTGATTTCCTACTTTGGCCCATTTGGCCCGTTTTAAGCCCGTTTTCTGTTCTTTTTATCCTCCTATGCTCTCCTGAGTATAAAACATGTGATAAACCGAAATAGTAACATATTCTAAGCCACATTTAGTATGCTTTTGGATGATTTAAGCCCCGATTTATGTAAAAGGTGCTCTTAATCCTTTCTTTTCATGTCTTATACTCAGGAAAACACCAGGGGATGAAAAGAACGCAAAACAGGCTTAAAACGGGACAAATGGGCCAAAGCATGAAATCGACACTACTTTGGACTAAAGATAACACGGCCATGCCTCACTGATCATCTAGAACACGGTCTACCCTCGATTCACACGGCCGTGCTTCATTAAAGAAGTCCGAACATGACCTGTCCACGATTTACATGGGGGTGTAACATGGCCATGCCCCTGCCGTGGAAAAGAGGCATTTTATTCGGGAAAGGATACTTAAGGAGAAAGAAACGTATTTCAAAAGCCTATAAATACACCCTAAGTATGACCTGAAAGGGGGAGCCCAAAAGCTATCGTTTAGGGGCGTCGTGCTAAGCCAGAGAAGGCATATTTGTGGGGATTCACTCAGGGATAGCTAGTTGATTCATCTCGAGAAGCCGGAATTCTACTCAAGACGGAGGATCTCCTCTTCAATTCCTTCAGGGGGTTTTAGGGATTTCTTATGTTTTGTTTTATCTTTTCTCTTGAGATGTTTTTCTTTATTGTTATGAACTAAACCTTCGGATACCTGAAGGGGAGGAAACCTATGATGAATCTTGTTATTTGATTTTTAAAATTATATGATAAATACTTAGTTTGTTCTTAATTATGTGATCTTAATCCAAATTTAATGTGCTTAGGTGGAGGAGGAATAGACCCTGCCTAAGAGTAGATCCAACATAATTAAGAGGAGTTGATCGCAGGCCTAGAGATAGGGTGACGAGATTTTGTCAGATTAGGGTGAAACCTAATATGGGAATCCACAGATCGATTTACTACTATTCTAGGGGGTTATTATAAGCGAACGAGAGTTCCACTAATTAACCTAGGGTTAGACGTTATTCGCCTCGAGAGAGGGTTTAATATACGTTAGGGAGTCTTACGGATCAAACTAAGTAAATAAATCATATGGTTCAAGGTTAGATAACAAGTGAAGTCTAGGTGGATCCTTCCTAGGGTATCGTCAAAATCAACTGAGTTTTTCCCAAGTTATTTTCTAAATTCATTCTTCTTTGTCTTAGAGTCTTTAGTTTAGTAGTTAATTAATTTAGATTAATAACAACTTCACTTATTTTAGGCTAAATAATAAAAAGAAAGTTAGTATTAGTACTTTTAGTTCCTTTGGGTTTGATAATCCGGTCTTGCCTAAACTATACTACTGTTCGATAGGTGCACTTGCCTTTAATCGTTGTCAGAGTTAGTTTCCAGGTTCGATCATTCTTTTATAAATTTTAAAACTCTTATTTACAGCGATAAAGTTTTTGGCGTCATTGCCGGGGAACTAAAATATTAAGAAAACTCTATTTTTTATTACTTTAGCCATTATTTTTATTTTTTGCAATTTATTTTTATTTTTAGTTTTAATTTTAAATTTGCTAAATTTTCTTTCTTTCTTTTCCGAGCAGGTACCTCTAGTTTATGACTAGAAGGAACCCGAGAGGACCTTTAGAAATCTGACGGTGATATTGAAGCTACCGCTCAAAGAAATCATGAGAGAAATTAGGCGAGCCCTAAATTACCAAGGAGAGCGAGAAGACAGATCCAATCCTACTGAAGGGATGGACGAAAATAATCTTCCACCACAAGATGTGGGCGAAAATAATGCTCCTCGTACTATGTTTGATTATGCTAAACCGCATTTAACAGGAGCCGAATCTAGTATTGTTAGGCCTGCTATAGCTGCTAATAATTTCGAAATAAAGCCTAACACTATACAAATGATTCAACAGTTTGTTCAATTTGATGGTTTACAGGACGAAGATCCAAACGCTCATATAGCTAATTTTTTAGAGTTCTGTGATACCTTCAAAATAAATGGCATTTCTAATGATGCCATACGACTTCGATTATTTCCCTTTTCATTAAAGAATAAAGCTAAACAGTGGTTAAACTCGTTACCACGAGGGTCAATCACTACATGGGAACAAATGACCAAAAAATTTTATTAAAGTATTTCCCAATGGCCAAAACAACCAAATTACGTAAAAATATCTCTTCTTTTGTTGCAGATGGATTTAGAGACATTATACGATGCATGGGAGAGATATAAGGATCTCTTGAGAAGGTGTCCGCACCATGGTTTACCTTTGTGGCTCCAAGTCCAAACTTTTTATAACGGTGTGAATCCTTCAACGAGGCAATTAATTGATTCAGCCGCCGGTGGAACTTTGAACAACAGAACTCCTGAGGCAGCCTACGAATTTATAGAAGAGATGCCGTTGAATAACTATCAGTGGCAATTTACAAGAACAAGGCCAACAAAAACAGCCGGAGTTTACAACCTCGACGCAGTAACCATGCAATCAAATCAGGTAGAGTTGATGAATAAGAAGATTGATAGTTTGTGTTCTTCGCAGGTACATCCAGTCATGCAGTGCGACGCAAGTGGAACTGTGGCGAATCCTGAGTACCCACCCTACCAACCGGGCATAGAGAGTGAAAAGATGAACTATATAGGTAACAATTTCAGATCTAATAATAACCCATATAGTAATAATTATAATCCAGGTTGGAGGAACCACCCAAATTTTTCGTGGGGAGGACAAGGAAATCAAGGAAATCAAAGACAACAACCTCCTCAAAATTTCCAAAATCAGCCCTATCCACAGGAAAAGAAGTCGAGTCTTGAAGAGACGCTTGAACAAATTCATAGCATCGCAGAGGCCCGCTTCCAAAAGGCGAGACAACATTAGATAATCAACAAATAGCGATCAAAGCGATCGAGAGTCAAGTTGGGGAATTTATTAAGTCAATTGAACAACTTATCGAGATGGTTTTCAAATTCGATCACGGTTTTCTAAAGAAACAGAATAGGTAAAGGCGATTACACTAAGAAGTGGAAAGGAGCTAGTCGAACGAGAAAAAGAATGCCACCGTAGATGATAAAACAAAGGATATGAAAATTGAGGATGTAATTCCCGGTACATAAAGAAAGTAAACCACCGATCCCATATCCAAACAAGGTTGAAGAAAGAACGGTTAGACTCCCAATATGGTAAGTTCTCGAACTTTTTAAACAAATACATATTAACCTACCTTTTGTTGAAGCCATTTCACGAGATGTCGACGCACGCGTAATTCTTGAAAGAACTCGGATTTAATAAAAGGAAGCTTGAAGAAATATCAATGGTGGAGCTTAATGAAGAATGTTGGGCATCCTCCAAAACAAGCTACCAACCAAATTAAAAGACCAGGAAGTTTTACTATTCCTTGTTTAATTGGCGATTTAAATGTTAAGAAAGCATTAGTGATCTAGGTGCCAGATTAATTTAATGCCTTATAAGATGTTTAAACGACTAGATCTCTGGGGAACCAAAACCCACTAGGATAAGTATTCGATTAGGTGATAGATCTATTAAATATCCTAGGGGAGTTATCGAAGACGTCTTGGTAAAAATTGATAAATTTATTTTTCCGTTGATTTTGTTGTGCTTGACATGGATGAAGACATTGAGGTCCCCTTAATTCTAGGGCGCCTTTTTAGCTAATGCTGCTAGAAGTTTGTTATTGATGTAGGTGATGGTAAACTTGCATTAAAGATAGGCGTTGAGGAAATTAGTTTTCAAATTTATGATGCCATGAAATATTCTAGAGAACAAGATGATTCATGTTATTTTGTTGATACCAATGACCATCTCAATCAAAACTCATTACAGGAAATCCTCGCATGATGACACGATGGAACTGCGTGTCTCACTCAAGAAGAGGGGAAGAAGATGAAGCTTCGAGCTAAAATTATCATCGAAAAAAACGAAAAAAGAAAGCATCGAATTTGATGACGATTTCAAACAAAAACCCTCTGTTGATGAACCACCTAATTTAGAATTAAAACAACTGCCAAAGCACCTAGAGTACGCATTCCTTGGGGAAAATTCTACGTTACCAGTAATTATCTCTTCAGAATTAGAACCCAAGGAAAAAAGGAGTTGATCTGGTATTGAGAGAGCATAAAAAGCCATAGCTTGGAAAATCTCTGACATTAAGGGAATAAGCCCAACATTTTGTACCCACAAAATTTTAATGGAATATGAGTACAAGCCATGTGTGCAACCACAAAGATGACTAAATCCCAACGTAAAAGAAGTCGTGAAAGCCTGTAATCAAACTTCTAGATTTGGAATAATTTATCCTATTTTCGATGGCAAGTGGGTGAGTCTGTGCGAGTTGTCCCAAAGAAAGGAGGCATGACCGTGGTAGCTAACGAAAAGAATGAACTAATTCCTACCAGAACAGTCACAGGTTGGAGAGTTTGCATAGATTATAGGAAACTGAATGACGCCACTAGAAAAGATCACTTCCCCCTACCCTTTATTGATCAAATGCTAGAAAGGTTATCAAGACACATGTACTATTGCTTCCTAGATGGACTCTCCGGCTATTTCCAAATCCCAATAGCACCTGGAGATCAAGAGAAGACAACGTTCACATGCCCATACGGTACGTTTGCTTATCATAGAATGCCTTTTGGATTATCCAATGCTCCTGCTACTTTTCAGCGTTGCATGCTAGCAATCTTTGATGAACTCGTGGAAGATATCATGGAGGTATTTATGGATTATTTCTCAGTTTACGGTAATTCTTTCCATCTTTGCCTTAAAAATTTAAAACGAGTCCTAATGAGATGTGAGGAAACAAACCTTGTTTTAAATTTGGAAAAATGTCACTTCATGGTACAAGAGGGAATAGTATTAGGACATAAAATTTCTGGTAAAGGGATCGAGGTAGATAAAGCAAAGATTGAAACCATAGAAAAATTACCTCCTCCCAGTTCAGTTAAGGCCATTAGAAGCTTTTTAGGACATGCAGGACTTTATAGAAGATTCATTAAGGATTTTTCTAAATTAGCTAAGCCTTTAACAAAATTACTATAAAAAGATGTTCCTTTCAATTTTGATCAGGAATGTTTAGATGCACTGAATATCCTTAAGGATAAACTAATAAATGCTCCAATTATAATTGCACCTGATTGGAGTCTACCCTTTGAACTAATGTGTGATGCAAGTGACTTCGCAGTAGGTGTAGTTCTGGGACAACGAAGAGGCAAGCATTTTCAGCCAATTTACTACACTAGCAGAACACTAACACCCGCAAAAGAAAACTATACCACCACAGAGAAAGAATTGCTAGCCGTAGTTTTTGCTTTTGATAAATTTAGACAGTATCTAATATTGTCTAAAGTTGTCGTTTACACTGACCATTCAGCTCTTCGTTATCTTTTAAACAAACCTGATGCAAAACCCAGACTCATACAATGGATTTTACTCTTACAGGAATTCGACTTAGAAATACAAGATAAGAAGGGAGCCGAGAATCTTGCAGCGGATCACCTTTCTTGACTTGAAAATCCACACACCAAAGAACTCGATGAAAGTGAAATAAATGATTCTTTTCCCGAAGAACAACTCTTTTTTATAACACATTCTGAGGTACCATGGTTTGCAAATATTGCGAATTATTTAGCAGCTAACGTCTTGCCAAGGAAATTAACACATCACCAAAAGAAGCGATTCTTTGCTGATGTGAAAAATTATTTTTTGGAAGATCCCTTTCTTTTTCGCATATCTGCAGATCAGATAATTAGAAGATGTGTTACAAAGACAGAAGCGAGCAAAATCTTGGAGCATTGCCATTCAGGACCATCAGGAGGACACTACAGTGGTATTAAGACAGCACACAAAATACTCGAATCAGGTTTTTATTGGCCCACTCTATTTAAAGATGCCAACAGGTATGTTGCCTCGTGTGATAGATGCCAAAGAATAGGTAATATTTCTAAACGTGATGAAATGCCTCAAACATATATGTTATCATGTGAAATATTTGATGTATGGGGTATTGATTTCATGGGACCATTCCTTAGTTCGTTTGGAAACAAGTACATCCTAGTGGCGATTGATTACATGTCAAAATGGGTAGAAAGGAAGCTTTACCTACCAATGATGCTAGGGTAGTAGTCAAGTTTCTCAAGAAACTTTTTTCCGATTTGGCTCACCGAGAGCCATCATTAGTGATAGGGTACTCATTTCTGTAATACTCAATTTGCAAAAGTCCTAAAAAATATGGAGTATACCACATGACATGACCACCCCATATCATCCTCAAACCAGTGGGCAAGTTGAGGTAGCAAACCGAGAACTTAAGTGCATTCTAGAGAAAACGGTTGAATCAAATAGAAAAGATTGGGCAGTTAAAGTAGATGATGCTTTATGGGCCTATAGAACAGCATTTAAAACACCTCTAGGGACATCCCCATACAAACTTGTATACGGGAAAAGCTGTCATCTACAATTCGAATTAGAACACAAAGCTTTTTGGGCAATAAAATTTTTGAATTCTGACCTCAAAATTGCAGGAAAGAGAAGATTGATGTAGATGAACGAACTTGACGAGTGGAGAACGAAAGCCTATGAGAACTCAAAACTGTACAAGGAAGCAACAAAGCGACGCCACGATGCTCGTCTCAAGAGATCAAAACATTTCGAAGTAGGAGACCTGGTCCTACTATACAACTCAAGGCTTAAACTATTTCTGGGAAAGTTAAAATCAAGATGGTCAGGCCCATTTATGATCAAAACAATTTTTCCATATGGCACCATCAAGGTAACTCATTCCACTAAAGGCACATTCAAGGTAAATGGTCACCGACTTAAAATTTATAATGGTGCAGATTTTGGAGATATGAGAGAGAAGCTTATGCTCCATGAGCCTTCTTTTAGAACAGAACACAGGGAAAGTCTAGCTTAAGACTACAAACAAGCGCTTCTCGGGAGGCAACCCGAGCACTAACCTACTAACATTTTATTTTTTCTAACACCACACTAAAATTAGTCCAATAGAAATGCAGGTTTCGAAACACGGCCTTTAACACGGGCGTGTCAATGACCGTGTGCAAGACAAGGGCCAAAACACGGGCGTGCCAGGAGCCGTGCACAAACAAGGAAAATTTCTTTCGACAACACGGGCTACGACACCAGACCACACCCGTGCCTCCTAACCGTGTGAAGCTACTAACTTATCGAACACGGGTAACACACGCTCGTGCGATCTCACCGTGCCAACATACTGACTATTAAAACACAGGCGTGCTAATTTACCCAAGGCCGTGCCAAGAACCCTGAAACGCGCCCAAATTTTGGAAATCGTGAAAAGCACGGGCATTTTCAAATGAACACGGGCGTGGCGATGGACCGTGCCACCTCCTCTATATATAAAATCTAACCGTCTTTCCCCCCCCAAAACCTAACCCTAAAATCAGTTTTAACCCCTCTTTTCCCCAAATCCGGCAGCATAACCATTCCCCTCCACCTAAAACCACCTCCTCTCACCGTTTTTCTCCAAAAACCACCCAAAAACCATCCACACGCCCATGCCACTGCCGTGTTCATACAGCAGAACCCACACCACCGCCGTGCTCCGCCCATGTCGATCATATCACATCATCCCTGGTTCCCTTTTCTTGACTTAATCTTATAGCATTCTTGTTTACTTCCAGATTTTGTTTAGATTCAATTTTAAAAAGCATGATTTTTTTTAGGAAATTTGTTTTAGTCCCCATAATATTTATTGGTTGTTAGATTCTATACTCATTTTATTCTTGAATTGTAAACTCATGAAATTGATACATTACTCTGCCCACTATTGTCCAAGAAAATTTTACTCCTGCAAATTAACATGCTCACAATTATAAATTCCTAAAATTTTTGACTTAGTGTGGCATATGATGGCTGTGCTATTGATGAAGCTTGAAACTGCTTTATATTTGATTACAAATTTCAGGTACCATGTCAACATCACGTACCAAATGATCAGCCCCAAGCAATAAAAGAAAGGGGCCCGGTTCATCCTCCGCAAGTGCCTCTACCGAGCTTCGACACCCATTCCTCAGATTCCCTCAAGCAACTCAGGAAGAACGGTACAAAGCAATCCAGGGTAGACCCCTAGGCACTGGTAGGCGCATCGACTGGAGCGCAGTGCGGCAAGTTAGGCTCACCACCGATATTCAAGCACTCCTCTCAACCGACCCATGGGAGAAACTCTTCTCAATCGACGAGCCCACATATTTGGAGCTCACATTAGAATTCTGCACCACCTTCACATTCCAAACAGTGCCGACTCAGTTCGACGACCTAGGTGCTATCCAATTTCGGTTAGGAGGCACAGTACGATGATTGAGCATACCACAATTCGGCACAGCTCTAGGACTTTACACACCGGAATTCATAGAAGAAAACCCACTTGACGATTTAAACCGTGAGGTCCACTACACTCTGATCGAATGGTGGCGAAACCTACACCCCACTACAATCATCTACGATCCCGGTTGCTCTAAGGTGACGGCACTTCCCCCAGCCCTAAGGTATATTCACGCCATTCTCACGCACACCATCACAGGTCAAAGAGAAAGGACCGGCGTCGTAAACAAGCAAGACGTTTACTTCCTACCATGCATGTCTGAAGGACATGTTTTCGACTTGGCATATTTTATCGCATGCGTGATTCAACATCAGACAGAGCAACATAGGAAGGGGATTTTGTCAATGGGGCCATACATTACGAGGTTGGCTCGGCACTTCAACCTCCTCGACACTAAAGCTCAGATCACCTCCCTCACACTGATCGACAACATGTTACCTCAAGGCATCCAGACAATGCTACACATGAGGATGATTAAACACCGACGAGGGACTGACCCCCCTCAATACCGATTAGTGACGCCACAGACGAGGGGGAGCCCGAGGACATTACTGATAATGCCCCACCACCATCACAGGAGGCACCGATTCCGAGCCAGCGGCCATCCCATGCAGCAACCTCATTGGCAGACATTTCTGCATGCCTCGACCAGTTCGAACAGTATTTCGTTGACAACACTCGACGTTTTGATGGGATAGAGGCCACCCTCCAACAGATATGCCAGCACCTCCATATCTCATCACCAACACCACCACAGGACCTGGCCGATGATGAGGACCTTTGAGTCCTTTTATCTAGACTTTCTTTTTCTTATTTTTAAGTTTTATTTTTTCGTTATTTCAATTTGTCTTAAGTTTGAACATTTTCATCATTCATTGACAACTTTTATCACCATTTTCATTAACATCTAACCTTCGAGTATTCCTAACATTTATTTAATTACGCCCTCAAAATATTTCTAATTGATGACTTAGCAGTTTCAAGGACATCACTAGGAGCAATTCACTACTACACAAGTCATCAGACAACACGAACTCTACCATCCTCTAAGGAAATCATCCATTAATTCAAGGAATGCCACTTTCTCCCTTCTCTTTTGATTTTGAATATTTACTGTCATCATCTATCTTCGTACATTGAGGGCAATGTACATCTCAAGTGTGGGGGGGGTGAACAACCTAAAAAGATACCTAACTCAAAGCCTGAATTCAGTTTTGTTTGAAAGTAAATTACTCATATTACTAAGTAGGATGAAATTTCTGATGATTTATGATTTTTATTGATATGTTTTAGATTAAGTCATTGATAATTGTGCATTGATAATTAAATTTGAAGAATACTAGAGAACCAAGCATGTTAAGTGTATTTTCTAGAAATTAAAAAAAACTTTCTAGGTTGTCGAACTAAGTTTAAATATTACTTTGAAGTTTGAAATTTACGAGGTTGACATTAAAATACCCATAATTTTTGTGAGAATTTGAGCCTTATAGAGCATATATTCTTTTTCTTGCTCACTTTATTGATTATGAGTATGTCAACATTGATCTGTTATTCTAGAACTTGCATCAATTATACATGTCGAGACCACATTTTTTTGATTTGATACACAGAGATGATAAAGGCACCTAGGATTTAACCCACTTACTCCATTAAAAAGCCTACCTTCATAATTAACCCTTAGTAAACCCCGTTTAATCCTAACAACCCTATTTATTAACATAACCACTAATATTAACCCAGAACCCCTTTGTTTTTGTTATCACCATTCCTTTTGACTACCATTATATAGAGATTTGATTTGATTAGTTGCCTAATTATGAACTTTAGTAATTTATCCCTTATTATGTATTTAGTTTGTTCTTAAAAAAAAACAAAGTATATCCATTATTCATTATTAGTTATGTGATTAAATGAGCTTATACATAAATTCAAAATATCGAAGAAGAAGCTCGTATTATTAAGTACTATTAGTTTTCAATTGATGTAATTATTATTAGTTCATTAGTTCTTAGTTAGGTAATGTGTCAATTCAATCTCGATTCTAACCCACTAATTCAGCCTTACTCCACACCTTAACCCTAGCCCCGTTACAACCCTAACAAAGACCTTTTGATTTGTGTTTCATCTCATATTTCAATGGTGGAGATTTGATTTTCATGCAAGCCTATGGGATTAACTCTTCATGTTTGACTTCTTGAGTGCCTAAATTTGGAACCTTAAACACTTTGAGTGATTTGAGTGAATCTCTAGTGAGGATGTCAATCCTTGTCGATTTTGAATCAGAGGTAATTATTTAGATGAAGGGAAACACCAACGTTTTGTGCTACAAAATATAAGGCTTATATTGTTTGAATTTTTAGGACACTTTGAGTTGAATTATCCATGTATAACTTATCCCTAAATTATGATGAAACACTATCAATGACTATTATGAATTACAGGAAGTTCGTTTTAATTGTAAGTTGAGAATTTTGCTTGAGGACAAGCAAAAGCTTAAGTGTGGGGGTATTTGATAAACCGAAATAGTAACATATTCTAAGCCACATTTAGTATGCTTTTGGATGATTTAAGCCCGATTTATGTAAAAAGTTGCTCTTAATCCTTTCTTTTCATGTCTTATACTCGTGAAAGCACCGGGGATGAAAAGAACGCATAAAGCAGGCTTAAAGCGGGACAAATGGGCCAAAGCATGAAATCGACACGGCCTGGACCAAAGATAACATGGCCGTGCCTCACTGATCATCTAGAACACGGTCTTCCCTCGATTCGCACAGCCGTGCTTCATTAAAGAAGTCTGAACACGGCCTGTCCACGATTTACACGGGCGTGTGCCATGGCCGTGCCTCCGCCGTGGAAAAGAGCAATTTTATTCGGGAAAGGATACTTAGGGAGAAAGAAATGTATTTCAAAAGCCTATAAATACACCCTAAGTATGACCTGAAAGGGGCATCCCAAAAGCTATCATTTAGGGGCGTCGTGCTAAGCTAGAGAAGGCAGATTTGTGGGGATTCACTCAGGGATAGCCAGTTGATTCGTGTTGAGAAGCCGGAATTCTACTCAAGACGGAGGATCTCCTCTTCAATTCCTTCAGGGGGTTTTAGGGATTTCTTATGTTTTGTTTTATCTTTTCTCTTGAGATGTTTTTCTTTATTGTTATGAACTAAACCTTTGGATACAGAAGAGATGAAACCTATGATGAATCTTGTTATTTGATTATTTAAATTATATGATAAATACTTAGTTTGTTCTTAATTATGTGAGCTTAATCCAAATTTAATGTGCTTAGGGGAGGAGGAATAGACCCGCTAAGAGTAGATCCAACATAATTAGCAGAGTTGATCGCACGCCTAGAGATAGGGTGACGAGATTTTGCGGATTTGGGTGAAACCTAATATGGGAATCCACGGATCGATTTATTGCTATTCTAGGGGTTATTATAAGCGAACGAGAGTTCCACTAATTAACCTAGGGTTAGACGTTATTCGCCTCGAGAGAGGGTTTAATATACGTTAGGGAGTCTTACAGATCAAACTAAGTAAATAAATCATATGGTTCAAGGTTAGATAACAAGTGAAGTCTAGGTGGATTCTTCCTAGGGTATCATCGAAATCAACTGAGTTTTTCCCAAGTTATTTTCTAAATTCATTCTTCTTTGTCTTAGAGTCTTTAGTTTAGTAGTTAATTAATTTAGATTAATAACAACTTCACTTATTTTAGGCTAAATAATAAAAATAAAGTTAGTATTAGTACTTTTAGTTCCTTTGGGTTCGATAATCTGGTCTTGCCTAAACTATACTACTGTTCGATAGGTGCACTTGCCTTTAATCGTTGTCAGAGTTAGTTTCCAGGTTCGATCATTCTTTTATAAATTTTAAAACTCTGATTTACAACGATCAACATGAAATTATTGGATCAAGAGCACCAAATTCCATAATTCAAGGGATAAATCATCCAAAAGCATGCTAAATGTGAAGATAAAATATGTTACTATTACGGTTTATCAAATAACCCCACACTTAAGCTTTTGCTTGTCCTCAAGCAAAATTCTCAACTTGCAATTAAAAAGAACTTCCTCGATTCATAACCTTTGTCAACAGTGTTTCATCATAATTAATAGGTATTTCATACATTGATAATTTAACCGGAAGGTTCCTAAAGATTCAAACAATCAAAGTCATAGTTTTTATAGTATGAAAAATAGGTGTTTCCCCTTACCTAAATAATTACCTCTGATTCAAAATTGACAAAAAATTGACATCCTCACTAAAGATTCACTCAAAGCACTCGAAGTGTTTAAGGTTCAAAAATAAGCACTCAGAAGTCGAGCATGAAAAGTTAATCCCATAGGCTTGCATGAAAATCAAATCTCCACCACTGTAAAATGATATGATATGCAAATCAAAAGGTCTTTTATGGGTTGTAACGGGGCTTGGGTTAAAGGTGTGGATAAAGGCTTGAATTAGAGGGCTAGTATCGAGACTAAATTGACAAATTACCTAACTAAAAAGTCGTACTAATACTAAATAATTACATCACAGAAACTTAATACTAATAACATGAGCTTCTTCTAAAGATAATGAAATTTACAGTTTGAACTCAAATAACATAGGGCTAATAATGAATATACTTAGTTTTTTTTTAAGAACAAATCAAGTACAATAATAATATAGAATTTAATAATTGAATTAAAGAAAATAGTTAAGTAACAGATCAAATCAAATCTCGATATAGGGGTAGTCAAGAAAAATGGTGATAACAAATACAAAGTTGGTTTATGGGTTAATATTAATGGGTGAATCAATAAAAGGGTTGTTAGGATCAAAGGGGTTCACTAGGGGTTAATTGTGAGGGTAGGCTTTTAGTGGAGTAAGTGGGTTAAAACCTAGGTGCCTTTATCATCTTAGTATATCTAATCAAAGGTGTGGTGATCGTTATGTCAGAGTCTTAAAAATTTATATAATGAACGATCTAGCCTAGAAACTAATTGTGACAACGATTTAGGCAAGCGCACCTACCGAACAGTAGTATAGTTTAGTGGCAAGACCGGATTGTCGAACCCAAAGGAACCAAAAGTACTAATACTAACTTTCTTTCTATTATTTAGCCTAAGAATTGAAGTGAATTATTGTTTAATCTAAAATTAACTAACTACTAAGCTAAAGATGCTAAGACGAAGGGAATGAATTGGAGAAATACTTGTGGGTAAAACCAATTGATTAAGACAATACCCAAGGAGGAATCCACCTAGACTTCACTTGTTATCTAACTCAACTGCAGACGATTTATTCACTTGACTTGATGCGTAGGATTCCCTAATGTATATTAATACCTCCGTCGAGGCTACTAACGTCTAACCCTAGGTTGATTAATTGAAATCTCTTTCTAATTAAAACCCTAGAATTGCATTAACTCGATCTATGGACTCCCATATTAGGTTTGACCCTAATCCGGTAGATTTTGTCACCCTATCTCTAGAAGCGCGAGCAACTCAAGCTTAACTATGCTAGATCTACTCTTAGACAGGGACTTTTGCTCCACTACCTAAGCACATCAATACTTGGATCAATATCCTGAAATATCAAAACAACAATTAGGAACACATAATTAAGAACAAATCAAGTATTTATCATATAGTTCAAAAAACAATAACAAGATCCGTCTTAGGTTTCATCCCCTCAAGTATTCTGAGGGTTTAGTTCATAATCATAAAAATATACATCTCAGAAGAAAAGATAAAACAAAACATAAGAAAAACCCTAAAACCCCCTGAAAGAATTGAAGAGAAGATCTTCCGTCTTGAGTATGACTCCAGCTTCTTTAGATGAATCAACTGGCTTTCTTCGAGTAAATCCCACGATTCTGACCTCTCCGGCTTGGCTCCTTGGCCTAGCTAGATGCCCCCCTAAAGGTTGTCCTTTAGGGTGTTTATATAGGCTTTTGGAATGTGTTTCTTTGCCTCTGAGTACCCTAATCC
This sequence comes from Gossypium sturtianum, assembly GCA_025698515.1. Classification (NCBI taxonomy): domain Eukaryota; kingdom Viridiplantae; phylum Streptophyta; class Magnoliopsida; order Malvales; family Malvaceae; genus Gossypium; species Gossypium sturtianum. The sequence continues at coordinate 29,686,342 of CM046943.1, read as the reverse complement.
GAATAAATTTCTTCTTTCCCACGGTAGGGACACGCCCATGGCACACGCCCGTGTAAGTCGAGTTGTAGGCCGTGGTTGTAACATCCCGAAATTGGGCCTAGTAGGATTGGGCCCAATGGGCCTTGATTTAAAATTTTTGTGAACGGCATTAATGCAAGTTAGACTTATTAGGTAAGTTATTTTGGAAGGTTAGAGGGCTTCTATGAAGTCCCGGGATCAAATATTAGCTTTGGGGAAATTTTGGTTTTAGGTGAAAAAAACCCTGGAAGTTGGTAGGTAGGCCTTAAGAATAAAATGTGGGGAAAAATGACACAAGTGGAGTGTGTGGTGTAGTGGCAAAGTGACGCCACTTAGGGAGCAAGGGGATGACGCCATAAGGAAGGAAGGAGGTCCAAGGTTCAAGTCTTGGCTTTTGCATTTTGGTTTTCTTTTTACTTGGACCTCAGAATTTGGCTATAGATTTGTATTTAGTTGCGCATGGTTTAAGACACAAGAGGAGCTTGTGGCCAAGTGGCTAGCAGCGTGGATTATGTTGCAAGGGAGCCTGGGTTCGAATCTCATGAGAAGTAAGGGAGTATTTATTTTATGATGCTGGACGGGAAGAGTTTGAGTTGAATTTAAACTCTCTTGTGAAGGGATCCCACATCGGAAAGATACAAAGAAGGAAGGTGAAGAGCTAGCTATATAAAGAGCATTCGGGAGGAGGGTTGACACACCTTGGAAGGCGTTTGGGCACGAGGAGTAGTCGGGCGCGGATTAACACGAGTCCTATCGGGTGTGTAACTCTCTCTACTCTAGCTGTAGAGCGGCAAATGCCGAAGTGCCGATCACGACAATAGTAGTTACAAACGAGCGCGCGCGAGCGCGTGTGTGGGCTTCACGCGATAGTTGAGGCCATCGTGTAGTATTCTTGTGGGTTGAAATTTCGCTTGGGCGCGATGGGCGAAGGGGGCCCAATGGGCCGTGGGCCCAATATAGTAAAATGTATGATGGTGTAGTATATAGTGAACTAGACTAGGTGAATCTCATAAGCGTGGCTAGATTTGTGTTAGGTGGGCCACACGAGCGTGTGGGCGAATGATGGTGAAATTGGGCTTTAGGCCCAATAGTCCATTTCGACCGAGAAATGGTAGTTGGGTCGCTCGGGGGCGACACTGGGCCTTTGGAAAGGCCATTCCAGTCTGAAATTACCAAAATACCCTTAGTGGGTAAATTCATGAAATACCCTTTGAAGGGTAAATTACAAAAATGCCCTTGGTGGGTAAATTACCGATATGCCCTTGGTGGGTAAATTACGAAAATGCCCTTGGTGGGTAAATTACCGATATACCCTTGGTAGGTAAATTACGAAAATTCCCTTGGTAGGTAAAATTACCGTTATACCCTTAGAGGTTGATTAGGGTGATTATGTTGTTTTATGTCTATCTCGATTATGATGGTAATTCATGTTATACTTATATTTGATATATGTCTAGCATACATGACATCTGCATACACAATTATTATGTCATATTGCATGGGTTATATGAGTGGAGGGGGCAGTGATATTCGTGTCGACGGGCACCAGTGGTTTGGTACCACATTGTGACTACGGTCACGGAGGTTTGGCACCTCATAGCGACTCGTCCACGTGGTTAACACCACCGTGGGTTGGCCCCACTTTTGAGATATGGGATCGTCGCGGTGATTTGGTATCACACGTGGGTTGGCCCATGAGATGGATTATTAGTGACTTTGAGTCACCGGTGATTTGGTATCACATTCGTGTCTCCGGACACCGAGAGGTTTGGCACCTCATAGTGTCTCGTCCAGTGGTTTGGTACCACGATTGGGTTGGCCCCACGATAATACAACGGGATTGACGCCGGTGATTTGGTATCACACACGATGGGTTGGCCCCATTACTATTATTCGTGACTTCGAGTCACGGTGGTTTGGCACCACAATATTGATGAATATCGTGTCCTTGGACACCGGTGGTTTGGCACCACCCGGTGGTTTGGTACCACACGGGGTAGAAAAAGGAGTTGCGGATGGCTAGGTTTGGGTGCATGATATGCATATTTTCATATGAAATTGTGTAAGGGCTGTTGGATGGGGATTTACACACCGAGTCTCGATGACTCACCCCTTAGTTAAATTTTGCGGGTAATCATTAGATCGCGGATTTGGGAGCCGAGGTGGACTCGTGGAGGCCATAAATATGTTTACTCGTAAATTCGTTTCTTTTATTTGGACTTATTTTTATTTGAGTTTTTGTTATGTAATAAGGCCTTGGGTATTTTATTTGGTTTTGACTTTCAATTTGTTTATTGCTTATTATTAAATGATCAATATGGGATTTTCCTAAAATGATAATAAACCATTTCTTATTCAAAATTTCTTAAACTCGATTTCTCACCACAACTATAAAGAATATGAGCTTTTTAACGAATGCACAGTTTTTAAACATTCCTTTCATGTGACATGCCAGATTCGGTCGTAACGTTTAGGCCGGGTTTGGGGTGTTACAGTGGTTGAGCCTGCTAAGGAGGCACGGCCGTGTGGTGAAACCCCAGGCCGTGTCGATTTCTTACTTTGGCCCATTTGGTCCGTTTTTGGCTCGTTTCTCGTTCTTTTCATCCTCCTATGCTCTCCTGAGTATAAAACATGAAATTAAAGGATTAAGAGCACCAAATTCCATAATTCAAGGAATAAATCATCCAAAAGCATGCTAAATGTGGGATTAAAATATGTTAGTATTATGGTTTATCAAATACCCCCACACTTAAGCTTTTGTTTGTCCTCAAGTAAAAATCTCAACTCACAATTAAAATATAATTTCCTCAATTCATAACCTTCATCCATAATGTTTCATCATAATTCATAGGTAATTTATACATTGATAACTTAACCAGAAAGTTCCTAAAGATTCAAACAATCAAATTCATAGTTTTTATAGTACGAAAAATAAGTGTTTCCCCTAACCTAAATAATTACCTCTGATTCAAAATCAAAAAAAATTGACATCCTCACTAAAGATTACTCAAATCACTCGAAGTGTTTAAGGTTCAAAAATAAGCACTCAGAAGTCGAACATGAAAAGTTAATCCCATAGGCTTGCATGAAAATCAAATCTCCACCACTGTAAAATGATATGATACACAAATCAAAAGGTCTTTTATGGGTTGTAACGGGGCTTGGGTTAAAGGTGTTGATAAAGGCTTGAATTAGAGGGTTAGTATCAAGATTGACCTGACAAATTACCTAACCAGAAACGACGAACTGATAATAAATAATTACATCAATTGGAAACTTAATACTAATAACATGAGCTTCTTCTAAAGATAACGAAATTAACAGCTTGAACTCAAATAACATAGAACTAATAATGAATATACTTTGTTTTTTTTTAATTAAGAACAAATCAAGTACAATAATAATAAGATAGAATTTAATAACTGGAATAAAGAAAATAGTTAAGTAACTGATCAAATCAAATCTCGATATAGGGGTAGTCAAGAAAAATGGTGATAACAAATACAAAGGGTTTTGGGTTAATATTAGTGGGTGAGTCAATAAAATGGGTTGTTAGGATCAAAGGGGTTCACTAAGGGTTAATTGTGAGGGTAGGCTTTTTATGGAGTAAGTGGGTTAAATCCTAGGTGCCTTTATCATCTTAGTATATCTAATCAAAGGTGTGGTCTCGACATGTATAATCGAAGCAAGTTCTAGAATAAGAAATCAATCTTGACACACTCATAATCAATAAAGTGAGCACGAAAAGGAATGTATGCTCTAAAAGGCTCAAAATCTCACAAAAATTATCGGCTTTTGATATCAATCTTGTAAATTTCAAACTTCAAAGTAATAATTAGATTCAGGTAGACAACCTAACAAATTTTTAATTTTTAAAAAATGGACTTATCATGCTTGATTCTCTAGTCTCCTAAAGTTTAAATCATCACTTCACAACTAATTATGACTTAATCCAAAGCATATCAATGAAAATCATAAATCAAAGGGAATTTCATTTTAATCGTAATATGAGAAAATTATTTAAGAACAAGACATAATTCAGGAATTTGAGAATAATGCAAAAAGTTAGGCACTTTATCACGATAAAATTCACCCCCCACACTTCAGATGTACATTGTCTTCAATGTACAAAGATATATATGAACAATATTTTAAGAAAATCAAAAAGAGAGGGAGAAGTGAAACTTCTTGAATTATGGATGAAATCCTTTGAGGATGATCAATGGTGAACATGATGACTAGGCATAGGTGAAGGTGGTGGAGAATACTCCGGTGGTGTGTTCGTTCCTTGAGTGGCACCTTGAACCTTTTTAAACTGCGAAGTAATCAGTAAAGGTTTTAGGGAGTTCTTATATAATGGACGTTTGTTATAATTACTCGAGAGTTAAACAGCTAGAGATAAAAGAAATTAAATTATACTTAAGAATTTAAAGAGTTTAATAATAAAAGAAAATGAACTAAAATAAAAATAAATAAATAAAAATAAATAAATAAAAACAAATAAATAAAAATAAGAATAAAGAATAAAGAAAATAAGAATGACTCAATGGTCATCATCATCGGAGTGATCTCGAGGTGGTGGTGGCGGCGATATGTGAAAAAGCTGATAATATCAACCCCGGCCGCCTCGCACGGCCGTGTGGATTTATCTCAGCCCGTGTTCTTTAGGTAGTTTCGACCACGGTCGCGATGTACAACCGTGGCATTTAGTCGGAGCCCTTGTCTTGGGGAAAATTTTTGTCTTGTTTCTGCACGATATCCGCCACGCCGATATGCATACTCGTGGTGTCCACACAGCCACGGCCACGCCTGTGTGCAAGGCCGTGTGGTATGGAAACCTACGCCTAAAAATTTGGTTAGTTTTTAGTTAGATGCTAAAATTTAAAAATATAGACGTTAGTGGGGTTAGTGCTCGGGTTGCCTCCCGAGAAGCACTCGTTTAAAGTCTTGAGCGAGACTTACCTGTTATTCGTGTGGCTATGGTGGTTTACGGATTCGAAACTCATTTTTCTTACTATCAATTCTATCAACATATGGTTTGAGTCGGGTAATATTTACCTCAAAAGTGCCGAAATTAGAATGTGTTACCTCGACCGTTCCGTATGGAAAGACCTTAAGTACCGTAAAAGGAGTCGCACCGTTTGTATTAAGTTCTGAAGCGACTATTCGAGGGTCGGTTGTATCTGACAGTACCTGGTCCCCAACTTTTAAGTGATTGGTTCCACCTTTAATACTCGATGTCCTAGCCGTGTCAAGAACCTGAAGAGTGATCGCTTCATCACTTACACGAAATGTGAGCTCACGTGGTAGTTTATTTCGTAGAATTGCTGGGCACACTGCGTTTAGCTCCATATGCGACGTATCGTCTAACTTCCGTTTGTTTGTCAAAAACTCTTTTGAAAATTTCCTTGAATCTGGCATCTGCGAAAGAGCTTCAAGTAACGGTAAGTTAATATGAAATTTCTTTGGACGTCTAAGAAATTTTGTAACATCCCAATTTAGGGCCTAGTTAGAATAGTGGTGCGAGACCACAAATTTGAGGTTTATGAATGAGTTTTTGAGGTTTATGCTATGTATGCATGCTAGTGTGAAAGTTTCATGAAACAATTTTGTGAAATTGTGGTTGAATTGTCCAAAAGGTCTAAATTGCAAAAGTTGCAAAATGTGATATTCTAGAAGCTATTTGTGTGAAATAGCTTTAGAATATTAATTAGAGGTCCTTAAATAGCAATTTTCCCAATTTCTAATTTTTGGACAAAATTGGGCATGGATGAGTTAAAATAGAAAGTTTATCAAAAAGGGCATTTTGGTCATTTAACAATTAAGTGATTAAAATAGGAGAAAATATGACAAAATTCATTCATCTTCTTCTCCAAGGTCACTAGAAAATTGAGAGAGCCATTGTTAGGGTTCTTCAAAATTTTCAAGCTTGCTAGTAAGTGCATCTAAGCCCCGTTTTTTATATTCATTGTATTTTTGAAGTCCTTGTAGCATGAGTAAGCTATTTTTAGCTATTTGATGAGCTATGATGGATGTTCAAAAATGTGGCCATGTATGACATGCATTTATTTTGATGTTTTATGGAAGATTATGAAAGCTTGATGTAGTAGAAACATCTTTTGCTGAATGAGTTTCCATAGAAAATGCATGTAGGGACTAGTTTGTAAAAATCTTGAGTTTGGTCATACATGTATGATGTAGTGAGAATTGATGATTGCTTTAGTTGAGTAAGTGATTCGGCTAAGCATGAAAGGCTAGAAAGTTGAATAAAAATCACTTTACGAGCCTTGGGGCAATAGCGTAAATAGGAGAAAGTTTAGGGGCAAAAGGGTAATTTTGCCAAAGTATGAGATGTGGGTCAATTTAGTAAATGTGTATATTGATGAGTTGAATTATCATTATAGATCAAGAAAGACAAAGCCCGGATTAAAACCGAGGCAAGAGCAAAGTGGTGGACTAAATTGCACGTTTCTATACTTTTGAGTATCGAGGTAAGTCTATGCATAAACAATGCATTCATACTTACAATTTGTTAATGCTAGCTAGTGTATAGCATGGTTGAGAATGATTGAGAACCTATGTGGTTCAAGTGGAATGAATGTGATAGATTATGTGAATGTGTAGTGATAATGCTAAAAGATGGGCTAAGTGCGATACCATCCTAATACATAATGACGATGAGCTGGCTATGTGCGATGCTATCGTTAGGTATATTGTCTAGTGGGCTGTGTGCGAAACCACTACGATTACCTTAATGGTAGGCTTAGTGCGATACTACCTTATTAATTGATTGTGGTGGGCAAAGTGCAAAACCACCGAGACATTAGTTGTGTGGATTAGCTGTATGGATGTATTATCAAGAAATAATGATGTGTTGTATATTGTGTAAATGTGATATGGAATGCAGGGGTGCATGTCAATGGTTATGAGTAAGTGACTCATGATGTGTTGGAAATGTGGTAAGGGATAGAAAGAGTAAGCACAGTTGTACATTATATGTTAGTATAATGCTAATTGTTGTTTAACTTATACTATGGTGCTTAATTGTTTATTTGTAAACTTACTAAGCTCAAAGATTACTCCCTTTCTTTTCCCTTGTCTTATAGAGCAAAAGTGTTGAATCGAGATGCGAGGATCAATTGGAAGATCGCCCACACTATCAGCACACTCTGGTACATGAGACTCAATGTTTTGTATATGGCATGTATAGGGGCTAGACAAGTTAGTGAATTTTGTTGCTTATGGCTATAATGTGTTGGCCTTTAGATGGATAATCTATTTTGTATAATGCCATAGTTGTTGGCACTTTATTATATGAAAAGATGTAGTTATCTATGTGAGATTGTACTTCATATGAGTTGATTATGGAGGTGTTGAATGAGTGCATGTTGTGTATGCTAGAAGGGTGAAAAGAACTTGGCATATAGCTTTGTTCTTGTCCATGTGGATAGACACACAGGCATGTGTCTAGGCCATGTGTGACACACGGTCAGCCCATGGGCGTGTGACTTGGCCGTGTATCTCCTGTATGTTAGTATTTTAAATCAGAATAGACCACGGACTAGTCACACGAGCGTGTGCCTAGAACGTGTGTGTTAATTAGTGTTGGCCACGGGCTAGCCACACGGGCGTGTGCCTAGACTCTAGGCCGTGTTAAGGTAGTCAGTGTGCACCACAGGTGGAGAGCACGGGCATGTGCCCTAACCGTGGGGCATTGGCAGAATGCTTGAGATTTCATGCACGGGTAGTGACCATGGGCGTGTGTGACCTCCACGAGCGTGCCAAATCTTACACGGACGTGTGAGCCTTGTATAGATGGAAAAGTTTTAAAAATCGTAGAAGTTTTGATATGGTCTCGAGAGCCCTCGTAAGTATGAGTGAGGCCTCGTAAGTCGAGAATGAGGTGACTTAAGAGAGTAGTCACAATGAGCCTAAGTGGCGATCTTGAGGATTTATTATGGTAACGCCTCGGGCCTGGTTCCGGCGTAGAACCCGGGTAAGGGGTGCTACAAATTTACCGAATTGTTCCTTTGTGTGGTCTTTCTTTATCGCATTGGGGTATGGCACACGAGGTTGGTACTCTGTAATTACCGGTTTTGGTTTATCCTGGCTTACCTCATCCTTACCTTCCTCTACCACAATCTCTTGCTTCAATTTTGGTTCATCTAACCCTTCACTATCGTGAGTAGTTATTGCTTGCAGTTGCTCTCTTGGGTTAGTTTCGGTGTTGCTAGGCAAGATGCCTTGTGGTCTTTCTGAGATCAACTTAGCAAGCTGACGTATTTGGTTCTTGATCTCTTGAATCGATGCTTACTGATTTTTGAGCATTGTCTCGTAGTTTTGAAAATTTGGTTTCTGACACCGCGATAAACTTTGTTAGCATCTCCTCAAGGTTCGGCTTCTTTTTTTGCTGGTAAGGTGGTTGTTGAAAACCTTGAGGAAGTTGCGGTCCTTGACCACTCCACGAGAAATTTGGATGGTACCTCCAACCTACATTATATGTGTTACTATAAAGATTATCTTGAGGTCTAGAATAGTTACCCATATAGTGTACTTGTTCGTTCTCGGTGCTAGGGTTGTAGGGTAGATATTCTGTGTTGTTCACCCCTCCTCCATTTGTATCGTACCGTATTATCGGATGTGCCTGCGTAGAACCATACCAAATATCAATTTTTTTATTTAAAAGCTCTACCTGGTTAGATAACATGGTGACCGTGTCAAGGTTGAAAACACCGGCTGCTTTATTAGGCATTGTCCTCATGTCTTGCCATTGATAATTATTCAGTGACATCTCTTCGGTTTCTATGAGTAGTATGTTTTATTTCACTGTCAAAAATCAAGGATCCTGACAGCTTTCTTCTAGTCTTAAACTAGAGGTACCTGCTAGGAACAAAGAAAGAGAAAAATTACCAAACTTAAAATAAAAATAAAATAAAAGTAAATTGCAAAAATAAAAAAAAATGGCTAAAGTAATAAAAATTGAGCGTTCTTAATATTTTAGTTCCCCGGCAACGGCGCCAAAAACTTGATCGTTATGTCAGAGTCTTAAAAATTTATATAATGAACGATCTAGCCTAGAAACTAACTATGACAACGATTGAGGCAAGCGCACCTATTGAACAGTAGTATATTTTAGTGGCAAGACCAGATTGTCGAACCCAAATGAACCAAAAGTACTAATACTAACTTTCTTTCTATTATTTAGCCTAAGAATTTAAGTGAATTATTGTTTAACCTAAAATTAACTAACTACTAAGCTAAAGATGCTAAGACGAAGGGAATGAATTGGAGAAATACTTGTGGGAAAAACCAATTGATTAAGACAATACCCAAGGAGGAATCCACCTAGACTTCACTTGTTATCTAACTCTGAACCAGACGATTTATTCACTTGACTTGATCCGTAGGATTCCCTAATGTATATTAATACCTCCGTCGAGGCTACTAACATCTAACCCTAGGTTGATTAATTGAAATCTCTTTCTAATTAAAACCCCTAGAATTTCATTAACTCAATCTATGGACTCCCATATTAGGTTTGACCCTATCCGGCAGATTTTCGTTACCCTATCTCTAGGCGCGCGAGCAACTCCGCTTAAATATGCTAGATCTACTCTTAGACAGGGACTTTTGCTCCACTGCCTAAGCACATCAATACTTGGATTAATATCCTAAAATATAAAAACAAGAATTAAGAACACATAATTTAGAACAAATCAAGTATTTATCATATAGTTCAGAAAACAATAACAAGATCCGTCTTAGGTTTCATCCCCCTCAAGTATCTGAGGGTTTAGTTCATAATCATAAAAATATACATCTCAGAAGAAAAGACAAAACAAAACATAAGAAAAACCCTAAAACCCCCTGAAGGAATTGAAGAGAAGATCTTCCGCCTTGAGTATGACTCCGACTTCTTGAGATGAATCAACTGGCTTTCTTCGAGTAAATCCCACGATTCTGACCTCTTCGGCTTGGCTCCATGGCCTAGCTGGACGCCCCCCAAAAGGTTGGCCTTTAGGGTGTTTATATAGGCTTTTGGAATGTGTTTCTTTGCCTCTAAGTACCCTAATTCGAATAAAATTCTTCTTTTCCACGGCAGGGACACGCCAATGGCACACGCCCGTGTAAGTCGAGTTGTAGGCCGTGGTCGAGCCTGCTAAGGAGGCACGGCCGTGTGGTGAAACCCCAGGCCGTGTTGATTTCGTACTTTGGCCCATTTGGTTCATTTTCGGCCCGTTTCTCGTTCTTTTCATCCTCCTATGCTCTCCTGAGTGTAAAACATGAAATTAAAGGATTAAGAGCCAAAATTCCATAATTCAAGGAATAAATCATCCAAAAGCATGCTAAATGTGGGATTAAAATATGTTACTATTACGGTTTATCATGTGGTCTCGACATGTATAATCGAAGCAAGTTCTAGAATAACAAATCATTGTTGACACACTCATAATCAAAAAAGTGAGCACGAAAAGGAATGTATGCTCTAAAAGGCTCAAAATCTCACAACAATTATGGGTTTTTTATGTCAACTTTGTAAATTTCAAACTTCAAGGTAATACTTAAATTCAGGTAAACAACCTAACAAAATTTTTAATTCTGAAAAATAGACTTATCCTGCTTGATTCTCTAGTCTCCTAAAGTTTAAATCATCAATGTACAATTAACTATGACTTAATCCAAGACATATCAATAAAAATCATAAATCAAAGGAAATTTCATTTTAATCGTAATATGAGAAAATTATTTAAGAACAAGATATAATTCCAGATTCGAGAATAATGAAAAAAGTTAGGCACTTTCCTGAATAAATTTCACCCCCCACACTTAAAATGTACATTGCCCTCAATGTACAAATATAACAATTATAATAAGAAAAGCACAAGATAGGGAAAGAGGTGAAACTTCCTGAATTTTGGATGGAGTCAGAGAAAAAAATTCTGGAAAGTTCGGGCCGCGTTGGTGGAAGACATTTCTATAGAGGTGGATACTAGGGTCGCGGTGGTGTGATTCCCAAGCAGCCTGAAGAACCTAAAACCAAATAACTAGAATAAAATAAATAAAATTAAGCATAAGAGAGTCAAAGAGAAGAAAACTAAAAGAGAAGAGAAAAAACATAGGTAAAATAATTGGACTCAAATGTCCTTGGCTTGTCGAGTAAATGAAGCGGCCAGCATGAACATATGTAGATCGGTCTCCCATAGGGATATTGTGCTAGGGTCCTTACGCTTCTTCGACTTAGGTAAGGTGAAAATAAAGAGTTTGGGACAGGAGAATGAGAGGGAATGGAAAAGAGAATGGTGAAAGGGAATGGAAGAAAAGGAATGGGGAGTAGGTGGGAAAGGGAGAGGGGTGTTTTTAAATAGAGATTTCAAGTCTGGTACATCCCCACGCCCGTGTACCATGGGCGTGTTGGGTCACATGGCCATATCGCACGGCCGTGTTGTGCTTTGTTCATTTTTCCCACGCCCGTTTTGTGGTCACCACCCCATGTTTGATAAAACAGTGTCGACCATAGCCGTATCACATGGCCGTGGTGTTTAGTCGGAGCCCGTGTGACTTCCCTCAGTGTCGGCCACGGCCGTATCGCATGGCCGTGCCAATTTATAATCGTCCTTGATCTTGGGAATCTTTCGTCATTGGCTTGTACTACCTCTGCCATGTCAGTACGGATGTCCGTAGTATCCACACGGCCACGGCCACGGCCGTGTGCAAGGCCGTGTGGTATGGAAATCTGCACTTCTGTTAGTTAATAGTTAGATGCTAAAAAGGAGAAATAAAAGTAGAAATAAAAATAAAAATAAACGGAGTTAGAGCTCGAGTTGCCTCCCGAGAAGCGCTTGTTTAAATTCTTAAGCTAGACTTGCCTCTCATTTGCACATTCATGGTGGTTTGAAGAGTTGAACATCCTCTCTCATGCTATCAGTTCTACTATCATGATTTAACTCGATTCGAGTAGCGTTTACTTTAAAAGTGCCGAAAATAAGGTTACTTACCTCGACTCTTCCATATGGGAAAACATTCAGTACCGTAAAAGGGATTTCTTCGTTTGTATTAAGGTCTGAAGGAGATATTCGAGGATCTGTTTTATCTAATAATACCTGATCTCCGATCTTAAATTTATTTGTCCCATGGAATGGTGTTGGTTCTGCTGCGTGTATCCCTAATTTCTCTTTCAAATGTGTCTTCCATTCGTCTAGTTCATCGATTCGAAGCCTTCGTTCCTCATGAGTTAATTCCTTGGTTGCATGAGGTCTAGGATCTGGCTCCGTTGTGTAGTTCCATGGTGCTTCCTGAAAAGAAGGTTTAACCGAATGGTCATTAATAAAATTAATTTTCTCACCTTGATTACTTGATGTCCTAGCCGAGTCAAGTGCTTTTAGAGTGACTGTCTCGTCACCTACACGAAGTATGAGTTCGCATGTATCAATGTCGATTTTTGTTCTAGCAGTTGCTAAAAAGGGTCTTCCCAAAATTAAAGGGATCGTATTGTCCTCATCCATGTCTAAAACGACAAAGTCTACTGGGAATATAAATTTATCAATTTTTACGAGTACATCTTCAACTATACCCCTAGGAATTCTAATAGTTTTATCAGCTAATTGAATGCTTATCCTAGTTTGTTTGGGTTTCCCTAGACCTAGCTGTTTAAACATTTTATAAGGCATGACATTTATACTTGCCCGTAGATCAGTTAAAGCATTATCAACTGATAAACTACCAATTAAACAAGGAATCGTAAAACTCCCTAGATCTTTTAATTTCCGTGGTAGTTTGTTTTGTAGAATCGCTGAGCACACTGCGTTCAGCTCCACATGCTATGCCTCGTCTAACCTCCATTTGTTTGTCAAAAGCTCTTTTAAAAATTTCCTTGAATCTGGCATCTGCGAAAGAGCTTCGATAAACGGTAAGTTAATATGTAATTTCTTTAAAAGTTTAAGAAACTTACCGAACTGTTCCTCTGTATTATCTTTCTTCATTGCTTCGGGATATGGTATGCGAGGTTGGTACTCTTTGATTACTGGTTTTGATTTATCATGACTTACCTCGACCTTACCTTCATCTACCACATCCTCTTGCCTTAATTTGGGCTCATCTAACCCTTTACTATCATGAGCGGTTATGGCTTGAAGTTGCTCCTTTGGGTTAGTTTCAGTGTTGCTTGGCAATCTACCTTGTGGTCGTTCTGACATGATCTTGGTAAGTTGACCTACCTGATTCTTGATCTCTTGAATCGATGCTTGTTGATTTTTAAGTGTTGTTTCGGTGTTTTGGAAACATGTTTCTGACACCGCTATGAATTTTGTCAACATCTCCTTAAGGTTCGGCTACTTTTCCTGTGGGTAGGGCTGTTGTTGGAAGTTTGGAGGGGGTTGCTGTCTCTGATTTCCTTGACCTCCCCATGAAAAATTGGGGTGTTTCCTCTGACCTGGATTATAATTGTTACTATAGGAGTTATTTTGAGATCTAAAATTATTACCCATATAGCTCATCTGCACGCTTTCTACACTAGGGTTGTAGGGTGGATGTTCCGTATTGTTCGACCCTCTATTTGTATCACACTGCATCACTGGATGTACCTGCGAAGAACTATACAAACCATCAATCTTTTTATTTAAAAGTTTTACCTGATTGGATAGCATGGTTACTGCGTCGAGGTTGAAAACTCTGGCTGTTTTTGTTGGCCTTGTCCTTGTGACTTGCCACTGATAGTTATTCAGTGACATATCTTTTATAAACTCGTAGGCCGCTTCAGGAGTTTTGTTGTTCAGCGTTCTGCCGGCGGCTGAATCGATCAATTGGCTGGTTGAAGGGTTTACACCATTATAAAAAGTTTGGACTTGTAGCCACAAGGGTAATCCATAGTGTGGGCACCTTCTCAATAGATCTTTGTATCTCTTCCATGCATCATAAAGTGTCTCTAAATCCATCTGCACAAAAGAAGAGATATCATTCCTTAACTTAGCCGTTTTAGCCGGCAAAAAATATTTTAATAAACTTTTTTCAGTCATTTGCTCCCATGTAGTGATTGATCCTCGTGGAAAAGAATTCAACCACCGTTTGGCTTTATTCCTCAAAGAAAAGGGAAACAACCGAAGACGATGGCATCATCAGAAACGCCATTTATTTTGAAGGTATCGCAAAATTCTAGGAAATTTGCTAAGTGTGTGTTAGGATCCTCATCCTGCAAACTATTGAACTGAACAAACTGTTGTATCATCTGTATAGTGTTAGGTTTCAATTCAAAATTATTTGCAGCAATGGCAGGTCTAACAATACTTGACTCAGTTCCTGTTAAATTAGGTTTAGCATAATCATACATAGTTCGAGGAGGAGGATTTTCGGCAACCACAGGAGGGAGTGGATTATTTTGGTGATCAGCCATCTCTTCTGTGTTATTAGTATCGTCCTCTAACTCTTCTTCTATGTAATTTAGGCTTCGCCTTATTTCTCTACGATTTCTGCGAACGATTCCTTCAATATCGCTGTCGTAAATTAAGGGTCCTGTCGGGTTCCTTCTAGTCATAAACTAGAGGTACCTGCTAGGAACAAAATAAAAGAAGAAAAATTAGCAAAGTTAAAAACAAAATAAAAGTAAATTGCAAAAATAAAAAAAATGGCTAAAGTAATAAAAATTGAGCGTTCTTAATATTTTGGTTCCCCGGCAACGGCGCCAAAAACTTGATCATGTGTCAGAGTCTTAAAAATTTATATAATGAATGATCTAGCCTAGAAACTAACTGTGACAACGATTGAGGCAAGCGCACCTATCGAACAGTAGTATAGTTTAGTGGCAAGACCGGAATATCGAACCCAAAGGAACCAAAAGTACTAATACTAACTTTCTTTCTATTATTCAGCCTAAGAATTGAAGTGAATTATTGTTTAATCTAAAATTAACTAACTACTAAGCTAAAGACGCTAAGACAAAGAGGATGAATTGGGGAAATACTTGTGGGAAAAACCAATTGATTAAGACAATACCCAAGGAAGAATCCACCTAGACTTCACTTGTTATCTAACTCTGAGCCAGGCGATTTATTCAATTGACTTGATCAGTAGGATTCCCTAATGTATATTAATACCTCCGTCGAGGCTACTAACGTCTAACCCTAGGTTGATTAATTGATATCTCTTTCTAATTAAAACCCCTAGAATTGCATTAACTCGATGTATGGACTCCCATATTAGGTTTGACCCTAATCCGACAGATTTTCGTCACCCTATCTCTAGGCGCGCGAGCAACTCCGCTTAATTATGCTAGATCTACTCTTAGACAGGGACTTTTGCTCCACTGCCTAAGCACATCAATACTTGAATCAATACCCTGAAATATCAAAGCAAGAATTAAGAACACATAATTAAGAACAAATCAAGTATTTATCATATAGTTCAGAAAACAATAACAAGATCCGTCTTGGGTTTCATCCCCCTCAGGTATCTGAGGGTTTAGTTCATAATTATAAAAGAATACATCTCAGAAGAAAAGATAAAACAAAACATAAGAAAACCCTAAAACCCCCTGAAGGAATTGAAGGAGAGATCTATGATTCCGGCTTCTTGAGATGAATCAAATGGCTTTCTTCAAGTAAATACCACGACTCTGACATCTCTGGCTCAGCTCATTGGCCTAGCTGGACACCCCTGACCACAAGCCCCCTTTTAGGTTATACTTAGGGTGTTTATATATGCTTCAGAATGTGTTTCTTCACCTCTAAGTATCCTAATCCGAGTGAAATTCCTCTTTGTCACGACAGGGACATGCCCGTGTGGCACGCCCATTTGAATCGACTTCAGGCCGTGTTCAAGCCTGCTAAAGGGGCACGGCCGTGTGCTTTGGGCCCAGGCCGTGTTGATTTCCTACTTTGGCCCATTTGGCCCGTTTTAAGACCGTTTTCCATTCTTTTCATCCTCCTATGCTCTTCTGAGTATAAAACATGAAATTAAAGGATTAAGAGCACCAAATTCCATAATTCAAGGGATAAATCATCCAAAAACATGCTAAATGTGGATATAAAATATGTTAGTATTACGGTTTATTAGTCGGAATAGGGTTACGGAGCATTACCAGACTTATTTCATAAATAAACATACATTTCACATACATTTTCCATTCCCAAACAAACATCATTCATAATCAATCACATTGTCCTTAATACGAGCCTACGAGGCTCAAAGCATGCATTAGGAGTGATTCAGGACTAAACCGACAACTTAGTAAACTTTTAGAAAACATAGAAAATTTTAAAAATACAGGGGACACACGCTCGTGAGGCCCAGCCGTGTGTCTCACACGGCCAAAGAAACGCCCGTGTCACAGGCCGTGTGGACATTCGAAATGGGATCACATGGCCGTGTTCCATGTAACAGTTCAATTTTGACCCTAATCGGAACGGTAGTTTCGAGACCATGAATCCGAGTCAGAAAAATTTTTAAATATTAGTTTCTGTGTTCTGAATGTGTGAATTTGTTGGTGTGAAAATTTCGTTCTAAAATTTGATTGTTTTGATGCTTAATTGTAAAAGGGGACTTAATTGCATAAAAAGAAAATTTGGTGGATAAAGGTGTGAGTACCGAATTGATGATGGTTTTATAAATTGAAGAGTTAATAGGGTAATTTAGCCATAAATGAACATAAGTGGCCGGCCAGAATGCATGTAATAGTAACATGAATTGTTTATTATATTTTTACGATATTTTATTGTAATTTAATATATGTTAAAATATTATAATTGAATAAAAATAAAAATGAAAGAGAAAGTGTTCATCTTTCTCAAGTGACCGAAACTAAGAGAGAAAAAGAGAGAAAAGAAGCTTGGAAACATTCGGCCCTTGCAAGCTCAAATAGGTAAGTGATTTGAGTCCGATTTTTGATAATTTTTACGTTTTTGAGATCGTTGCTTTGAATACTAGCTAGCCCAAGTTGGAATTTTCAAATTTGATGATGTATTCATGAAATGCCATTGTTGATAGCATGATGAAATTTGTGTTTAGTGATGGAAAATAAATATAGGTTGTTAGATCGTTATGTTTAATTAAGGCATTTTTGGTAGAAATGCCTAAACAGGATTAAATTGTGAAATTTATAAATTGAGGGGTCAAAATGTGAAATAAATGAAATGTATGAGCTTGTAATAAGACTATGAATATTCGGCCCTAAAGAAGTGTGGTCAAATTTTGTGTAATTTGTGTTTTATGCAAAAAGGACTAAATTGTAAAAAGAGTAAAATATCAGGGGAAAAATGGTAATTAGCCCATTTATGTGTATTTGGACTAAATTCAATGGAATTATATTTGATTTAGCTAAATTTGAAATTTATTAGATCAAGTACAAAAAGGATCGGAATTGGATCGGGGGAAGGCAAAGTTAGTTGAATAGTCGAGAAATACGATCCGTCGATATTCGAGGTAAGTTTTTAAGAAATTGAGTTGAATTGAATTTAATTATAATGTTGTACGTGAGTTTAATGGAAGTATATATATATGAATTTTCTATTGCCGAATGTGATAAAGATTTAGGAGATGAATGAGTTGATTTGAAAATGTGTATATATATATGATTGAAGTTAAGTTTAAGTGTTTATATATGAATGAGAAGCAATTTCGAGAGATGCACTAATGTGCAAATTTAACACCGAGCACTATGTGTGCGAAATCGGTCATTTAGCACTAAGTGTGCGAATTGAACTTCCGAGCACTAAGTGTGCGAAATCGGTTAATGAGCACTAAGTGTGCGAGTTGAACTTCCGAGCACTAAGTGTGCGAAATTGGTTAATGAGCACTAAGTGTGCGAATTGAACTTCCGAGCACTAAGTGTGCGAAATCGGTTAATCAGCACTAAGTGTGCGAGTAAATTTTAAAGCTCAAAGATTGAATTTGGTAAGTTATGAAATTATGAGATGTCATTATTTGAAATCAAGTATAGGTGATTAATTGTGGATTGAATGGAATATTTCTTTTAAATGTATAGTTCGGATGATATAAGTTGATATAGGAGAAGTTTACAAAGAAATCATGTTGATTGTTATATGAATTTCAAAATGTAATTCGACCATGTGAAATTCGTATAAGGTGTTCTTTTGAATAGTTTGGACTTGAAAATGTGGATAAGACTTGAGAATGTAATTATTATATTGGATTCGATTTTGAATGTGAGAAATATGAATTTTTATGCGATTGTACAAGTAGATGGGTATATGATAAATTCTTGTCCATAATTTTAGTTAAAAATCATTTTTAAGAGTAATTGATAGATTTTTTAATTGCTTATAACTTACTATGCTGTTAAAGCTTACTTGGTGTGTTGGTTGCTCTTGTGATTTAGATTTTCGAGTGATTATTACGTGCTCAGGGATAATCGGTGAAGCTCGTCACGCTATCATCAGTATTTTGGTACCTTTTTGTTGTTAAATTCAAAGTTTATGGCATGTATAGGCTATGTTACCCTTTTGAGTTCACTATGAATGCGATGTATATAAATGCCATGCGAAAATGGCTAAATCTTGATATTTTGGACTTATGTGAATTCGGCCTTAGTATTAACTTATGATGGAAATATACTTTATGGTGTGTTTATGCTTGGTGTTTGGTTATATGGCTTGATTTATTTTTAAGTTGACTAATAATTGTGTAATTTCGACCATGGTATTTGCATGATTCGGTAAATAAGTTTCATGATATGTATGAATGGTGTTATAAATTATATGTCTTGGTTGTGTAAAACCGGTCATGAAATATATATGTGTGTGTACAATGAGCTTGGATTTATATGTTCTTGGTTAAATGTAAAATAGGTTTGGTTTTGATGATTCGGCTATGTTAATTATAAGAGATGTGATTTATAAAATGGTTGGATGTGTTTGGAAATTGGTATGTCTTGGATTCGGTTAAACAAGGTTTAGGCAGATAAATGTATCATAGTTCTTATTGGTTGTTATGTTCGACTAATAGGAGTTGTGGAAATGATTATGATGATTACTCATGATTAAAGTTATTTTGGGATTTTTTTTTTAAAAACGGATAAATGTGAGTATGATGCATATTTGGGCATGGTGTATTGATATATATATGTTTTAAGGTATTAGGTATATTTCAAGTTATTAGAAATTGAGGATATGTATCTTTGACTTTGGTAATTTGATAACTTGTTTTAGTAAAATGATTATAAGCATGTGCGTATTCGGCTAATGTAAATTTCAATGATTAAATGGGTAGTAACTTTTGCTATGTGTTGAATAATGCTTATATGAGAATTTGGCTAAATAGTTTTAAGATATGTGCGTAAATGCTTAAGTGTACTATGAAGGTACATCATTATTCTTAATGCATTCGGTTATGACCATATGAATAGTAAATATTTGCTATGATCTTTGCTATGTCTGGTAATGCCTTGTAACCCTAATTCGGCGTCGGGTATGGGTTAAGGGTGTTACATCCCTGCCCGTGTCTGACCCCGTGTAACTCCCTGACTTGGGTCACACGGCCAACCACAGGCCCGTGTGACCAGCCCGTGTGCCCTTCGAAATGGCCACACACGCCCGTGTCCCAGGCCGTGTGCTAGGCCGTGCCAAACCTACACGGCTGAGACACACGCCCATGTCTCTGCCCGTGTGGACAAAAATAGGCTATTTTCCAAGCCATCTTTCTCACCCAAATCTCATACACTTACACTAAACCAATTGGCACATAACATGGCATAAATAGGCATTCAACTAATCTCAACCAAGCATAATTCATACCATTTCAATACCAACAACCACAAGGCACACATGTACCACAATATATGCTATTCCATTGATGCCAATTTCACATTCTCAAATCACTTAAATGGTCACTTTCATTTATGCATCACTTTACCTAAATCACAAGCATACCAATTCTCAATTATCAACTATATGATACTTAAATTACCAATTCACAAACAACCATTCACCACAAGCATTTACATAGCAATTACCCAATGCATATCAAAGCCATTTGCACATATATATATACACAACCAAATCAACCAAAATAAGCCAAATCACATGGCCAAAATACATATCAAACCATTCATCATTCACAAACCAACTCAAATGACTAAATCCATTACTAACATATACTAAGATGACCATAATTCCTATACATGCCATATAACCAAAAACATAAGTTCAAAAGTACCAAAGTGATAGCTTGATAGTGTGATAACTTCCCTGACGATTCCTAAATCTTAGCTAGCTTCGATATCACTATAAAACACGAAAAAATAAACAGACTAAGCTATAAAGCGTAGTAAGCTCGTATAGTTAATAAGTAAAACTCATCATTTAATCACCATTCAAGTAAAGTAACATAGGGTACTTCAAAATCATGTAATTATAAGGTTAACATATATTCAAACACATAATTAATCAAGATCTCACAACTTTCATAGTTTCAGTGATCGTATAGTTTTCGTACATACCTGTACTGATACGTATCTATTTCTCACCATTTCATGTCTTCGATATACCCGTTGAACCATTTGGAATACTATCGAATACTCGGGAATCTCGCACCCTAAGTGCCAAATACATAGCCGAAGCTATCTCAATCTCATATCACATATAATGCTCACTCTCGAGCTATCAACGGGTCTGCTCACACAAGCTAACGGTCATGACGAAGCTACACGGTGCTGCTCACATAAGCTGTCGAGAATTCGTAACACATGCCGGATAACTCAACCACCGGTAGGACGTACAGTCCAACATCCAAATCACATAACCCCTAATGACATGTCATTCGTATCCTAATCTATTCTTAAGGTTCCACTGGGATTTCTCATTTGTTGAATCGTCGTCGAATATATCCGCAAAGTCGTATTCATAAATAATTCAATAATAAAGCATTTAAAATACAATTATATTAATGCTTACTAACATACGAACTTACCTTGATTGCAAAAACGATGAAATAGATCGACAAATCCAGAACTTTGTTTTTCCCCCGATTTAAATTCGAACTTCGCTTTTCTTGATCTATATAATATCAAATTTAGCTTATTTAATTATCCTTCTATTCAATTTAGCCCAAAAAACATATTATGGCAACTTTACACTTTTGCCCCTAATATTTTAACATTTTTTACAAATTAGTCCTTATCTCATAAAAGCAAGAATTCATGCAATTAGGTCCCTACCCATGCTAGCCGAATTTCATATAGACCCATAACAGCCCATATTTTTCATTTATTTCACAATTTAACAACAAATTTACATATTTCACAATTTAATCCCTAATTGACAAACGTATCAAAAATCACTTTATAAAATGTTGTTTATCTAACAACAACCATACATTTTCTATCATCAAACATCAAAATACACCTATATTCATCAATGGAAAAACCCTAAACCTTTAACAGTTTTGCAAATTAGTCCTTGGGCTAGCTAAATTAAGCTGCAATGATCTCGAAAACATAGAAATTATTAAAAACGGGACAAAATTCACTCACCAATTAAACTACAAAGTGACCGAACCCTAGCAAGCTCTTATGGCTTCTTATTTTCTTGAATTTTCGATGGGAGAGATGAGTGAAGATGATAGCTTTTGTTGTTTTATTATTTTACTTAACTTATTTCATAAATTACTAATTTAACCTTAACTTAAAACATTAAAAATTCACTTAAATGATGTCTTAGAATGTCCACTAACATTAAAAATGGTGTAATTACCACTTAAGGACCTACACTTTAAGGTTCCATAACTATTAGACACCTTTAACTATTAGAACACTACTTTTGCACTTTACGTGATTTAGTCCTTTTTTATCAAATTAAGCATTCAAACAATAAAATTTCTTAACGAAATTTTCACACAATCATACTATCATGCTGTAGACATTAAAATAGTAATAAAATAATTATTTTGACTTCAGATTTCTTGTAACATCCCGAAATTGGGCCTAGTAGGATTGGGCCCAATGGGCCTTGAGCGTAGAAGCGTTTTGAAATTTTGAGAACAAGGGAACGAAATTATTTCAAGTTGGACTTATTAAGAAGGTAATTTTGGAAAGTTACGAGGTTTCTATGAAGTTCCGGGTTCAAGTTGGGCCTTAGTAAAATTTTGTGTTTAAGCCTATTAAGGAGAGATAGTAAGTGGCATCAAGGTTTATGGAAATAAAAGAGTAAATTGCTAGCATAATTGAGCAATTGGTAAAAAGGATATAGCGCTACATGAAGTACCTTGAGGGAAGAGGTTCAAATCCCATTGTGTGCAAATTTTGACTATTATTTTTGCACCCTTTCCTTAAGTGTCGGCCAAGAGGCATTCATGGCAAGGTTGACTTCATTATTTTGGTAAGGTGGCTATATGAATAAGGCAAGGTTGAAGTTTGGGAAAGGAATCAAGGGAAATAGGAAAGAAAGGGGGACATGAGGCTTATTTCGTGGGTGATGTTTTGGAAAGCTTGGGTGGCCAAACTCTTATCCTAGGGGGGATGCATGTGGACGGTTTTGGGGAGAATAGGTAGCTGAATTTTTTAGTTGGCATTTGGTAAAGACTTAGTAGTGTTTTGGCAAAAAATTCCTTCTTGCATTTTTATGCCATTTCTCTCAAATTTCTTCTCATCTTTGCCGAAACTTCAAGCCATTAGTGAGCATTTCTTTTCTTCAATTCTTTCTTGTTGCCATAGGTACCAAACCATTGAGACCAAACTATTTTCATTCATCTTCTCTTGAAAACCGAAATTTGATAAGCACCCCTTCTCAACCTTTCTTTTCTTTTCACGAAATTCTCCAACTCTACTATCTTTTCCTCTAATCCATACCCTCATAACGAAACTATTCTTGTTCATTTTCTTCCATAGCCGAAACTCACAATTCACAATCACTCCTTCATAATTTCTTTCTCGCTTGAGGTGACATTCTTTCTTCGATTAAATCGGTAAGTGAATTCTTTTCTATGATCATATTCTTTCTCTTTAGCCGAATAAGTATTTATCACTATTCGGTTGTAAATCGTGATCGTAATGAGAAAATGGTGTTATCCTCCACTTCTTCATGTCTTAATCACTCTCTTTTCGTAGTGCTTTAAGTGGGAGACCGTGGTATTGTTCTAGCGAAGTCAAACGGTTGAAATTGGATCCAATATCGATAAGGTAAGGGGGTTCATTTTGGATTTTTTGTTATATCTCTATTTGGCTATGTTGCAAATCGGATTTAAGTTTCGACTAATCGACTATATGTTTTAGGGACAAATCACTCGATATATTTCTACCTTCGGATATAGTGGTAAGTGATTCAAGTGTAAGTGATACGAAATCTTTTGGAAATCCGAGGCTAACTTTTGGTTGGTATTGTTCTAGGTCATCGACGAGTGGTTCTTTAGGAAATCAAAATCAGGTGTGTAATCCCATACCTTCCGAATACATGTTTGATATGGCGTGTAATCTCACATCTCTCTAAAAGTTTGTATGATATGTTCTGTGATTTGGTCAAAATACCGAAGAAAACCGAAAACCGGAATCCGTGATCACTCGGGCATGCGTATGATCGTAGTGGTAATCGTATTTCGTAAAAAAATAGTTTCAGTCAGGAACAGTGACGTGTATTTGAAAAATCACGAAAAATAGGAGAAAAAGAATTACAAAGTGAATAAGATATCAGATTAAATCTTACTATGTCTATTTTGATAAGGAAGAAACGGAGATTGAAAATGAATTCTATATTCTGAGATATCTTAAATTTAGTGAGACTGGTTCTGAATGACTTCGTGGTTCCCTGATCTGTCTTGGAAAAAAATCTTATAAAATTGTACAAAGTGAATTATGAGTTATAATTTATATGTACAGATTCCTTAGTGAGTCTATTTTCAATAGAAACAAGTGGGAGCAACATATGAAAACCGTATAGTGAGATATTTGAAATTAAGGTAAGAGAGGTCAGAATCGTTGGATAGTGAAAAAAGGAAAACTTTAAGGAATAAACTGTACTAAATGGTTAGGTCAAAAAATCTGGAAAAATTATCGTAAGAAGATATATGAGTCTAATTTCAAGGAAAATTTACGGATCTAAATTTCGAGTTTCCTAATCCGAGTTATGGTCAGTTTAGTCAATATGACGCAGATGGACAGTTTAAATTTTCTATGCTCAAATTAGTAGTTAAGTCCGGGGTTGCCGAATTACCAAATAACCCTTGGAGGGTAAATTACCGAAATACCCCTGGGTTACGAGATTACCGAATTTACCTTAGTGGGTAAAATTACCGATTTACCGAAATGTCCTTATGGACCGATTTACCGAAATGTCCTTATGGACCGATTTACAAAAAATGCCCCTATGGGCAGATTTGATAGAATGCCTTAATGGGCCGATTTATCGTAACAAATCTCTGGAGTAATAATTGTTGTTTATATTTGTAAATATGATGCCTTACTATGAATGTCGCATTTACATAATTTTGCATGGGATGGGAAAATATAAATGAAGAGAAGTATAGACCGGTGGCATTGCCACAAATACCGATGAGGGCTATGTGCCAATATAAACGTGATTTGGCTTTGTGGCATCGTGATTAAGGCTATGTGCCAATATAAACGTGATTTGGCTTTGTGCCATCGTGATTAAGGCTATGTGCCAATATAAACGTGATTTGGCTTTGTCCCATCGTGATTATGGCTTTGTGCTAAACGTATTTACCGGGGCTATGTGCCTAACATATGAATTAACAACTCTGTGTCGATCATTTTTTTACTGAGGCTGTGTGCCGATTATATTACCGTATATGATTCTGGTGGCTCAGCCACAAATAGTATAAATGGCAGCTTGACTGCAAATTGGAGAGACTGGCGGGGTGGGTTGACTTAATCCCCACAGGAGAGATTGGTTGGTACGGGTGGAGAGTTAGACGGCTGGTAGGATGGGATGGGTTGCATTCATTTCATTTATTTATTATTTGTTTATGGGCTTAGGCCCAAAATATTGCTAATTGGGTTCCGGCCCAATGAATAACGGTAAGGGGATTTCACACTGAGTTCTTGTAACTCACCCCCTTTCTCTTAACCCTTGTAGGTAATGCTTGATGATATGGACTTGGGCTATGGATAACTCGAGGAGGCCATACTTTGGAAATGGTTTATTTGGATGTAGACTTCTTTCTCGTTTATTTTATTACTTTACTATTTTGGGTTAAATGTTGTAATAAGGCCTCTGGACTATTTTTATTTTTTCTTTTTGGTTGGGATGTTTTTTATTATTTTTCTTAAATTGTTTAAAAAGGGGAATTTTCTAAAAACTTAAACAATGGTTTCCAAAATCGATTAACAAATAGATTTCAAAATAAACTTTTACAAATATTTTTAACATGGATATTTTCTCTCGAACTATTAACGATATTTTCAAAAGACTTGGATTCTCTTTCGAATTTTCAATGTCGTTTTCAAAAGTCACGGTTTTGTAAGATCATTAGTTCAAATTTATCGATTTATCAATCAAATCTTTGAGGTTAGTAGTATTTTATCAAATCAAACTTGTTTTCTTGATTTTTAACAAAGCAATATTTTAGTACGAACAAAAAGGGTTTAACATGTTTTGCTCGTGTGACATACCAAATCCGCTCATAACGCATGGGCCGGGTTTGGGGTGTTACATTTTATGGTATCAGAGCCCAGTTGCAAAACTCGGCGTGGTTTGGGTTCAAAAGCGTTTTCCAAAGCTGTTTAGAATTTTTATTTATAAATATATGTTCTAAAGGAAGTATGGCACCACGAGTATCCGGCACCAAGTCAAGTAAGTATTTTTTTTTCATTTTATGATTATTGTGTTATTACTGTGGTACAAAAATTCTACGAAATAGAATACTCTAGAACTGTTAGCTTTAGGAGTTGAAACTATAGAGATTGAGACTCTAGGATGCGGATTTGACACTCGAAAACAACTTTTCTACTCATACTCCATAAAACATCGTTTAATAAACATCGAATAGTATATTGATTCATAAAACTCGTAATCAAGATTAAATCGACTTAGTGAACATGAACGCTAGAAGATGTGGACACGGTAGACGTGGACGTGCTAGAGGCCGAGGTGCTAGGACTAGATCTTTAGCATCGGGGCGTGTGCCTGAAAGGGAGGCATTAGCACCGCCAGTGGCTGAGACGGGATCTCATGATCGAGTTGGGGTTAATGAGCTGACTCAGATAGTTAAGAAGGTATTGAGGGAGGTTAAGGAGATCAGCGAAGCACATCGAGTTGGGTCTGTGGACTGTAAGAAGAAAAGAGATTACGGTTCTTTTGGGTCGCAGTCTCGTTTCGTGAAGCATGTCAAAGCATGACCAAACTTTCCGGCTTGCGATTATTACGGAAGGCGTCATCCGGGAGAATGCTGGAGGAGGTTAGGAGCATGCTTGAGATGCGGGTCTAAGGAGCATAAGGCTCGGGATTGTTTCATCACCATCAAGTCAGGTATGTTTTGGTTGGACGTGATGATTGAATGTAGAAAATTCTAAGTATAAATGGTAGATAACTGTTTGCTTCTGTGGTTAGACGTTTGGTTGTGTGAAAGAGGATTCAAGATTATGTTAAAAGTATAATAGTGTTACTAAGATCAGAGTGCGCAGCAAAAGCATAGTGGTGTGATTTGAGCAGTGCGTTTAGTAGTTGATTGGAAATTTCGAGGACGGAATTTTTCTTAAGGAGGGTAGAATTGTAACATCCCGAAATGCCTAGTAGGATTGGGCCCAATGGGCCTTGAGCGTAGAAGCGTTTTAAAATTTTGAGAACAAGGGAACGACATTATTTCAAGTTGGACTTATTAAGAAGGTAATTTTGGAAAGTTACGAGGTTTCTATAACGTTCCGGGTTCAAGTTGGGCCTTAGTAAAATTTTGTGTTTAAGCCTATTAAGGAGAGATAGTAAGTGGCATCAAGATTTATGGAAATAAAAGAGTAAATTTCTAGCATAATTGAGCAATTGGTAAAAAGGATATAGCGCCACATGAAGTACCTTGAGGGAAGAGGTTCAAATCCCATTGTGTGCAAATTTTGACTATTATTTTTGCACCCTTTCCTTAAGTGTCGGCCAAGAGGCATTCATGGCAAGGTTGACTTCATTATTTTGGTAAGGTGGCTATATGAATAAGGCAAGGTTGAAGTTTGGGAAAGGGATCAAGGGAAATAGGAAAGAAATGGGGACATGAGGCTTATTTCGTGGGTGATGTTTTGGAAAGCTTGGGTGGCCAAACTCTTATCCTAGGGGGGATGCATGTGGACGGTTTTAGGGAGAATAGGTAGCTGAATTTTTTAGTTGGCATTTGGTAAAGACTTAGTAGTGTTTTGGCAAAAAATTCCTTCTTGCATTTTTATGCTATTTCTCTCAAATTTCTTCTCATCTTTGCCGAAACTTCAAGCCATTAGTGAGCATTTCTTTTCTTCAATTCTTTCTTGTTGCCGTAGGTACCAAACCATTGAGACCAAACTATTTTCATTCATCTTCTCTTGAAAACCGAAATTTGATAAGCACCCCTTCTCAATCTTTCTTTTCTTTTCACGAAATTCTCCAACTCTACTATCTTTTTCCTCTAATCCATACCCTCATAACCGAAACTATTCTTGTTCATTTTCTTCCATAGCCGAAACTCACAATTCACAATCACTCCTTCATAATTTCTTTCTCCTTTGAGGTGACATTCTTTCTTCGATTAAATCGGTAAGTGAATTCTTTTCTATGATCATATTCTTTTCTCTTTAGCCGAATAAGTATTTATCACTATTCGGTTGTAAATCATGATCGTAACCGAAAATGGTGTTATCCTCCACTTCTTCATGTCTTAATCACTCTCTTTTCATAGTGCTTTAAGTGGGAGACCGTGTATTGTTCTAGCCGAAGTCAAACGGCGGAAATTGGATCCAATATCAATAAGCTAAGGGGGTTCATTTTGGATTTTTCGTTATATCTCTATTTGGCTATGTTGCAAATCGGATTGAAGTTTCGACTAATCGACTATATGTTTTAGGGAAAAATCACTCGATTTATTTTTACCTTCGGATATAGTGGTAAGTGATTCAAGTGTAAGTGATACGAAATCTTTTGGAAATCCGAGGCTAACTTTTGGTTGGTATTGTTCTAGGTCATCGACGAGTGGTTCTTTAGGAAATCAAAATCAGGTGTGTAATCCCGTACCTTCCGAATACATGTTTGATATGGTGTGTAATCTCACATCTCTCTCAAAGTTTGTATGATATGTTCTTTGATTTGGTCAAAATATCGAAGAAAACGGAAAACCGGCATCCGTGATCACTCGGGCATGCGTATGATCGTAGTGGTAATCGTATTTCGTAATAAAACAGTTTCAGTTAGGAATAGTGACGTGTATTTGAAAAATCACAAAAAAATAGGAGAAAAGGAATTACAAAGTGAATAAGATATCTGATTAAAGCTTACTGTGTCTATTTTGATAAGGAAGAAACGGAAAAGGAAAAGGAAATTTATATTTTGAGATATCTTAATTTTAGTGAGACTGGCTCTGAATGACTTCGTGGTTCCCTGATCTGTCCTAGAAAAAAATCTTATAAAATTGTACAAAGTGAATTATGAGTTATATTTTATATGTACAGATTCCTTAATGAGTCTATTTTCAATAGAAACAAGTGGGAGCAACATATGAAAACCGTATAGTGAGATATTTGAAATTAAGGTAAGAGAGGTCAGAATCATTGGATAGTGAAACAAGGGAAAATTTAAGGAATAAACTGTACTAAATGGTTAAGTCAAAAATTCTGGAAAACTTATCGTAAGAAGATATATGAGTCTAGTTTCAAGGAAAATTTACGTATCTAAATTTCGAGTTTCCTAATCCGAGTTATGGTCAGTTTAGTCAACATGACGCAGATGGACAGTTTCAATTTTCTATGCTCAAATTAGTAGTTAAGTCTGGGGTCGCCGAATTAACAAATAACCCTTGGAAGGTAAATTACCGAAATACCCCTTCGTTATGAGATTACCGAATTAACCTTAGTGGGTAAAATTACCAATTTACTGAAATGTCCTTATGGACCGATTTACCTATATGTCCTTATGGACCGATTTACCGAAATGTCCTTATGGACCGATTTACCGAAAATGCCCCTATGGGCTGATTTGATAGAATGCCTTAATGGGCCGATTTATCGTAAAAAATCTCTGGAGTAATAATTTTTGTTTATATTTGTAAATATGATGCCTTACTATGAATGTTGCATTTACATAATTTTGCATGGGATGGGAAAATATGAATGAAAAGAAGTATAGATCGGTGGCATTGCCACAAATACCGATAAGGGCTATGTGCCAATATAAACGTGATTTGGCTTTGTGCCATCGTGATTAAGGCTATGTGCCAATATAAATGTGAATTGGCTTTGTGCCATCATGATTAAGGCTATGTGCCAATATAAACGTGATTTGGCTTTGTGCCATCGTGAATATGGCTTTGTGCTAAACGTATTTACCGGGGCTATGTGCCCAACATATGAATTAACGACTCTGTGTCGATCATTTTTTTACCGAGGCTGTGTGCCGATTATATTACCGTATATGATTCTTGTGGCTCAGCCACAAATAGTATAAATGGCAGCTTGACCGCAAAATGGAGAGATCAAGCGGGTGGGTTGACTTGATCCCCACAGGAGAGATTGGTTGGTACGGGTGGAGAGTTAGACGGTTGGTAGGATGGGATGGGTTGCATTCATTTCATTTCATTTATTATTTGTTTATGGGCTTAGGCCCAAAATATTGCTAATTGGGTTCCGGCCCAATGAATAACTGTAATATCACGGGTTAGGGGCTGTTTTGTTGTTGCATGATATTGCATGTGTCTAGTGTGCTGCGTGGCTATTTCTATGTTTTGGGGGCTTAATTGAAGTCTAAGTGTATGCCTGAGTGAATGGGAAAATTTTGATTTTTGGGTGTTAAGTCAGGGGAGCTGTTGGAGCTAGGGTATAAGAGTTTTATTTGGTGTTTTGTTGAACAAGAAAGGAGCTGGTGGAGTGGCAGGATAGGCGCCACTAAGGCTTGTGTGTGTGGCGTCATTTGCAGGAGGGAGAGATCTTGTGTTCAAGTTGCGGATTGGCCACCTTTTGGCTTTCTTTTTGACGCCTAGGAAGGGAGAGTTTGTAGGCAGTTCAAACTCTGCCTTGGACCTAGTCTATGGGTGAGATGGACGGCAAGGAGTGAATTGTGGAAGGGGACTAATTCAAATGCTTTTGAATTAGTGGCTTGGAGTACTTTGAGGAGTGGTGGCCGAATTCTAGGGGATTTGGGGGGAGTGTGGACGGCTTAGTGTGGGAGAAGGGAAGGCCGAATGTACCTTGGTTTGGGGTGCATTTTCGGTCACATTTGGTAAAAAAGAAAAGCTCTCTCTTTTGTATTTTGTAGCCGAAACTTCAAGAGAATTTCTCTCATCTTCTTCACTTCTTGAAACCAGAAAACATCAAACCCCTTTAGTTGCCTAAAAGTTGCGTTGTTTCTTTGGTTTTATGCTTGTGGCCGAATGCTTCTTTTCACTTCTTCCTTCTATTTCATTTGAGTAAGTTTCTAATGTGGAACTCTCTCCTCTCCATATTTTTTTCCTTTGATTTGAAAACCTTGTTAGCCAGAAATTTCATTCCCTAAAAACACTTCCTTTATTTTCTTTCACTTTCAAGCCGAAGGTACCCTCCTCATCTATCTTTTATTTTCTTTCTTCTCCTAAACTCTATTGCCGATTTCTCTATTTCTTCTCACCTTTACTCTTATTTCTTTTTCACGCTAAACCGATCCTAGTAGTGTTTCATATTGGCCGAATCTCCCTTTTCTCCTAGTGGTTTGGTTGGCTAGGTTAGTGGTTGGTGTTGGGGTAAGTTCTTGGCCGAATGGCCATTTTCTTTTCTCTCTAGTGCTTGTGGTTTCGATTTGATTAAAGTCTATTTTGGTTTTGGTGGGAAGGAGTTAATTATTTCGTTTTAGGGTCTCCAGATTTTTAGTGGCGATCAAGTGAAGCAGTCATCGTTGGTTGATCGTTGGTAAGTGGTGGTAAGAGTGATGTTATTAGGCTATTCCGTTAGTTTCACTAAATCTAGTTGCAAAGGATTAACTGTTATTCTTTTCAAGGTGGTGGCCGATCATCGTAAAAGGACCATTGGGGTTCGGGTTTGGTAGGAAACCAAACATTTGCAAGGTAAGGGTTATTTGATAAACCCTTTTTGGGTTAAACGGCTATGGCCGAATGGTCTAAGTGATTAACTCTTGTTGGCCGATTGTTATAGGAGCCAGTAATCAAGGAGCCTTAGATCGCTTTTGTCAGGATTTTTAGACTCAGATTTACGTGTGTGTAAACTAACACACCGATATCTAGTAATGTTATTAATAAACCTGTTTGCCTATTAAAATCATGATGAAGATGATGGATTATTGGATACCCAAACGGGGTATGTTACGTATCCGGGTAAGTCTAATTTATTACAAGTTCTATTATGGATACCTTGGGTATTATGATCTATGTTATGTATGCTATGAGATGTAATGCTAGACAGTGTTGGCATGATATGCATGATTTGTATGATATGCATGATTACATGAGTATGGTATGTTGATGGGTGATATGAGTGGAGGAGCGGTGATATTTTCAGCCGACGAGCACCAAGTGTTTTGGTAACACACTTTGTGACTTTGGGTCACCAGTGCTTTGGTAGCACATTTGTGTCTTTGGGACACCAGAGGTTGGGCACCTCATTGCGACTTGTCCCTGTGGTTAACACCACCGTGGGTTGGCCCCACATTGAGATATGGGATCGTCTGCTAGTGATTGGGTATCACACGATGGGTTGGCCCCATCATTCGATTATTGTGACTACGGTCACCAGTGCTTTGGTAGCACATTTGTGTCTTTGGGACACCAGAGGTTGGGCACCTCATTGCGACTTGTCCCTGTGGTTAACACCACCGTGGGTTGGCCCCACATGAGATATGGGATCGTCTGCTAGTGATTGGGTATCACACGATGGGTTGGCCCCGTCAATTGATTTGTGACTACGGTCACCAGTGCTTTGGTAGCACATTTGTGTCTTTGGGACACCAGTGTTTTGGTAACACATTGTGACCTGTATGTCACGGTGGTTTGGCACCACCAGTGGGTTTGGTACCACACGGGGTAGAAAAGGCGATACGGATGGTTAGGATCGGGTTGCATTAATCATGTTGCTATGTATGATGTGTGTTAGCATGTTGTCTCATCGGGAGCGGGATTTATGCACTGAGTCATTCGACTCACCCTCTCCTTTGACATTTCAGGTGATTCGTAGCCGCGGACATGGAGCCGGGGTGGACTCGAGGTGCACATGCCATGCTTTAATAAAAGTTTTGCTCCGACTATTCACTTTGGGTACTTTAGCTTACTTATTTTGATTTGAGATTTAATTTGGATTTGTAAAAGGCCTTTAAATTATGTTTTATGATGGTTATGCTTTAATTAGATTCGCAACCTGCTTAACAAATAACTTGGTATGAAATTTTACTAAAATTTGGTAAGATAATGTTTTCAAAATTATAACGCAGTGTGTTTTAAACTATACCACCGGGTATCTCGCTATGCTTTGCTATAAAGTAAACTCAAATAGTTTCCAAATCAAACTCGATTTTCTACTAAGCCTAAAATGTTTCAAAATAGCACTAAGAAACTATCGGAAATGCTAAATGAAATCAACTCGTTTTAACTATATACTTTGGATAAGTTTTCAAAATCTAATCAAGCAAGCCTACTCAAATTTTCCTCAAATTCACTACGTTTTCACCCCGCTTTTAAACGGGAAAAATCTGATCACTCAAAGACGTTTTCCCCGTAACATACCAGATTCGGTCGTGGTGTCTTGTCCGAGTTTGGGGTGTTACAATTGTGGTATCAGAGCCAAGTTCAAAGGCTCGGCTGTGGGCCTGAGGCCCAAAATGTTTTCAAAGATTGTTTTGTTTCTTCAAGTATGGTTTGAAAGGCATGGCACCGAGTCTCCGGCACCAGTTCGCCCAGGTAAGTACCCTTACTATTGCGTGTGAATTGATTGGATGTGATATGATTTGATGAATAGCAATAGTATATTACTTTAGAGATTGAAACTGATAGGATTTTGTGAACTCGCGAGAACAAATCTCCTTAATATTCATAAGACTTGCTTTTAAACAAGTGGAATAAATACTGATGCATAAAAAATTCTTTAATCGGATAATGAGGAAGATTAGTCATGAGCTCTAGAGGTGGACGTGGTCGTGGACGAGGTCGTGGTAGGATGACAGTTTTTGAGCCCGTAGGATCTGGTCAGGGTTCAGAAAATGAGATACCGGTTCCGCCACCAGCTGGAGGTGGTGAGTTCCAAGATCAGACTGGGGACGACGCAGTGTCACAGGCAATGCTGCGAGTGTTGGAAAGAGTAGCTGGTGTAGGTGGTAATGCAGGAGTTAGGAAATCTGTTCCTGAGCGACTTCGGGCCAATGGGGCCGAATTCTTCCGAGGTGTTTCTGGTGTTGCTCCAAAGATCTTTGAATATTGGCTGGAGGCAACTGAGCGGATCATGGACGACCTGGACTTGACAGCTGAAGAGAAGCTGAAGGGCATCGTATCGCTTCTTCGGGATGAGTCATATCAGTGGTGGCTCACGGTTCGAGACAGTGTGGCAGCAGAGGATCTAACATGGGATTATTTCAGGGCTGCATATCAAAAGAAATACATCGGAGCTAGTTATATCGACTCCCAGCGAAAGGCTTTTCTGAGGCTTGTTCAGGGGAGTAAATCATGGTCGAGTCACGAGGGTGAGTTCCTCGGTGAGTAGGTATGCCAAGGGCATTGTGGCCACCGAGCATGAGAGGTGTGTTCGTTTCGAGGATGGTCTCGCGAGACGACTTGAGGTCATTTGATTGCTCCTCAGCAGGAGCGCGAGTTTGCTGTCTTAGTTGAGAAGGCTAAGGTGGCCGAGGGTGTTAAGGAGTCAGTGAGGCAGGGCATGGACAGAAATAGACATAAGAGGAGCTTTGGGTCCTCTGGGTCGTCAGGTAATCCGCAGAAGAGAACTAGACCGAGTGGGCCGAACCAGCCTGCTAGGTTTGTTTTTCGCTAGGCGGGGACCGCTTGTGATGTGATCGGTGTGGGAAGTCTCATTGGGGTGGTTCTTTGGGTGGAGGAAAAGGTTGCTTCGAGTGTGGTTCTCTGGAGCACCGTGTGAGGGACTGTCCGCGTAGGTTGGCTAGGATTCAGTCTGAGAGTCAGGGCCGTAATCAGTTCAGAGGTAGTGGACCGCCACCGCAGAGGGGCCGTGGTAATGGCAGAGGTGGTAATGGTTCTGGTCGGGGCCGTGGAGCACCGGGCAGAGGTGTGGGTAGTTACGATGCTAGATACTGGATTAGTGTATCCGCGAGGCGCCGAGAGGAGGGCGACGCATCGGACGTCATAACCCGTGACGTTTTTGATTTTTGGTTCTCCTTATCCGCTTTGATTGATGTGGGTTCAACGCACTCTTATGTTGCCGTAGTATAGTAGAGACCATGGATTTAGACTCGAGATATCTTCTAGGCGGATGACCGTGATTAGCCCTCTAGGTCACTCTGTAGTAGTAGATAAAGCTGTTTAGAGAGGTACCCTTAGAACTCCAAGGGGTAGTGTTTTGTGCGATCTCGATGGAACCGCCGTTTGGGGAGTTCGATCCGATTCTTGGGATGGATTGGTTGGTCAAGTACCGGCGAGGTTGGATTGCGCGCCAAGCGCATGGTTCTTAAGACGGTTGAGGGTGATGAGGTGGCTATGATAGGTAGTAGGAGGGATTACTTATCAAATGTGGTATCTGCTCTGAAGGCAGAGAAGATGGTCAGGAAAGGCTGTGAAGCGTATGTAGTTCATGTGTATGCGTTGGAGGCTAAGGAGTGCTGTTGTGGAGAAGGTTCGTACAGTTAAGGAGTTTCTTGATGTTTTTTCCGAGGAGCTTCGAGTGTCCGCCGCCGGATCGCGAGGTGGAGTTCGGGATTGATCATTGTTAGGCTAATCGCGCCAAAGTGTCTATTGCTCCGTATAGGATGGCGCCAAAGGAATTGGTGGAGCTTAAGGCTCAGATCCAGGAGTTATTGGATCGAGGTTTTATTAGACCTAGTGTTTCGCCGTGGGGTGCGCCGGTACTTTTTGTTAAGAAGAAAGATGGCACGATGCGGATGTATATAGACTACCGCCAGTTGAACAAGCTGACGATTAAAAACCGGTATCCGTTGCCACGGATAGATGATTTGTTTGATCAGCTGAAGGGTGCTGCGGTATTTTCGAAGATCGACTTGAGGTCCAGGTATCACCGATTAAGAGTTAAGGAGGTGATATCCATAAAAAGCGGCGTTCGGACTCGGTATGGGCACTACGAATTTACTCGTAATGCCGTTCGGGTTGACTAACGATGGCGGCGTTTATGGATATGATGAGCAGGGTGTTTCGATTCAGATATCTGGATCGGTTCGTGGTGGTTTTCATAGAGCGACATCTTAGTGTACTCAAGGACAGAGGAAGAGCATGATAAGCATTTGCGAGTGGTGTTGCGATTTTGAGGAAAAGCGACTCTATGCTAAGTTCGGTAAGTGTGAGTTCGGCTTAGAGAAGTGACTTTCTTGGGTCATGTAGTGTCGGTGAGGGATTGAGTAGATCCTCGTAAGATTGAGGCGATTTTGGATTGGAAGCCGCCTAAGTCGGTGGTGAGATTCGGAGTTTTCTGGTTTGGCGGATACTCACAGAAGGTTTGTTGAGGTTTCTCGTTGATAGTAGCGCCGATGACCAAGTTTGCCGAGGAAAGAAGTTCCGTTTGTATGGGTGAGAAGCGGCAGGAAAGCTTCGATAAGTTAAAGAAGATTTTGACCGAGGCTCGGTTTTAATTCAACTTTTGAGGTGGTAAGGAGTACACAGATCTTTGCGACGCATCACATACGGGTTTAGGTCAGTCTTGATGCAAGAAGGTAAGGTTGTGGCTTACGCTTCTGGCACGGTGAGGCCACATGAGGTCAACTATCCGACGCATGACTTGGAGCTAGCGGCTGTGGTCTTCGCTTTAAAGATATGGAGGCACTACTTATGCGAGAGAGATCGATAGTCTATACAGATCACAAGAGTCGAAGTATCTACTAACTCGAAGGATTTGAATTTGAGGCGTAGCAGATGGGTTGAGTTCTTTGAAAGATTACGATTGTTCGATTGAGTATCATCGGGCAAGGCTAACGTGGTGGTGGCGCGCGTTGAGCCGCAAGGTTGTTTCGGACTTAAGAGCATTGTTTGCCCACTTGAGTTTGTATGACGATGGGAGTATTCTCGCAGAGCTGCGAGTTAAGCCTACTTGGGTTGAGCGATCAGAGAAACGATTATTGGATGAGGTTACGAGTGCGCGAAGGTTGCAAGTGCAGGATGGTGGTTTGGAGGGTTCTGACTTGTCCGTGATGGGGTTCTGTGTTTTCAAGGTAAGGCTTGTATGCCTAAAGATGTTGAGTGAGGGAAGATTCTTCAGAGGCGCACATTATAGATCCTTATGCTATGCATCCTGGAGGTAGCAAGATGTATAGGGATCTTAGAGAGCGATTTTGGTGGCACGGCTTGAAGAAAGAGGTGACAGAGTTTGTTGGGAAGTGTCGACTTGTCACAGTCAAAGTGAACATCGATTTGCCGTCGAGTTTGCTTCACTGTGAAGATTCCTCGGTGGAAGTGGGAAAGGATAACCATGGATTTCGTCGGTGGGGTTACCGCT
The DNA here is from genome assembly GCA_025698515.1 of Gossypium sturtianum. Classification (NCBI taxonomy): domain Eukaryota; kingdom Viridiplantae; phylum Streptophyta; class Magnoliopsida; order Malvales; family Malvaceae; genus Gossypium; species Gossypium sturtianum. The sequence continues at coordinate 29,649,606 of CM046943.1, read as the reverse complement.
TACGCCAAGCAAGAAAGATTCGGTTTGGGTAGTGGTGGATCGATCGACTAAATCACTCACTTTATTCCGGTGAGGTTGACTACTCACTTGAAGCTAGCGGTTGTATGTGTCGAGATAGTGAGGTTGCACGGTGTGCGATTTCGATAATCTCGGATAGGGATCCTAGATTCACGTCAAGGTTTCGGAAAGCACCGCATCAAGCTCACGGGTACTCGTTTGGATTTCAAAGACGGCTTTTCATCCGCGATCGACGGTCAATCGAAAGGGTTATTCAGATCTTAGAGGATATCGCTTTGAGAGGTTGTGTCTTGGATTTCAGAGGTAGTTGGGAGGAGTTTCTACCATTAGCTGAGTTTGCCTACAACAACAGTTACCAAGCGAGCATCAAGATGGCACCGTATGAGGCGTTGTATGGTAGGAAATGCCGCTCACCTACGTGTTGGACGGAGTTAGGTGAACGTCAGTTGTTGGGACCCGAGTTGGTTGCTGAGACCGAAGACAAGGTTAAGTTGATCCAGTCTAGATTGAAGGAAGCTTCGGACCGGCAGAAGTCTTATGCCGATCTTAAGCGAAGAGATATAGAGTTCGCTGTGGGGGATCGAGTTTTCCTGAAGGTCTCACCTTGGAAGAAGGTGTTGAGGTTCGGAAGAAAAGGCAAGCTAAGTCCGAGGTTTATTGGGCCGTATAAGGTTCTGAGACGAGTTGGACCAGTGGCGTATCAGCTTGAGTTGCCAGCAGAGCTTAGTCAGATTCACGACGTATTCCACGTTTCGATGCTTCGACGTTATCGCTCAGATCCGTCGCATGTGGTAGCAGTGGAAGAGATCGAGGTAAATCCAGATTTGACCATGGAGGAGGAACCTGTGCAGATTCTTGATCGAGATGTGAAGGTTCTGCGTAAGAAGTCTGTGCCTTTGGTTAAGGTACTTTGGCGGAATCATGGCGTAGAAGAAGCTACGTGGGAACCCGAGGATATGATGAGACAGCAATACCCGCAACTCTTCTGATCAGGTAATTTCGAGGTCGAAATTATTTTTAAGGGGGTAGAACTGTAATATCCCGGGTTAGGGGCTGTTTTGTTGTTGCATGATATTGCATGTGTCTAGTGTCTTTGCGTGGCTATTTCTATGTTTTTGGGGGGCTTAATTGAAGTCTAAGTGTATGCACGAGTGAATGGGAAAATTTTGATTTTTGGGTGTTAAGTCGTGGATTTGTTGGAGCTAGGGTATAAGAGTTTTATTTGGTGTTTTGTTGAACAAGAAAGGAGCTGGTGGAGTGGCGGGGATAGGCGCCACTAAGGCTTGTGTGTGTGGCGTCATTTGCAGGAGGGAGAGATCTTGTGTTCAAGTTGCGGAGTGGCCACCTTTTGGCTTTCTTTTTGACGCCTAGGAAGGGAGAGTTTGTAGGCAGTTCAAACTCTGCCTTGGACCTAGTCTATGGGTGAGATGGACGGCAAGGAGTGAATTGTGGAAGGGGACTAATTCAAATGCTTTTGAATTAGTGGCTTGGAGTACTTTGAGGAATGGTGGCGAATTCTAGGGATTTGGGGGAGTGTGGACGGCTTAGTGTGGGAGAAGGGAAGGCCGAATGTACCTTGGTTTGGGGTGCATTTTCGGTCACATTTGGTAAAAAAGAAAAGCTCTCTCTCTTTTGTCTTTTGTAGCCGAAACTTCAAGAGAATTTCTCTCATCTTCTTCACTTCTTGAAACCGAAAACATCAAACCCCTTTAGTTGCCGAAAAGTTGCTTTGTTTCTTTGGTTTTATGCTTGTGGCTGAATGCTTCTTTTCACTTCTTCCTTCTATTTCATTTGAGTAAGCCGAATGTGGAACTCTCTCCTCTCCATATTTTTTTTCTTTGATTTGAAAACCTTGTTAGCCGAAATTTCATTCCCTAAAAACACTTCCTTTATTTTCTTTCACTTTCAAGCCGAAGGTACCCTCCCTCATCTATCTTTTATTTTCTTTCTTCTCCTAAACTCTATTGCCGATTTCTCTATTTCTTCTCACCTTTACTCTTATTTCTTTTTCACGCTAAACCGATCCTAGTAGTGTTCATATTGGCCGAATCTCCCTTTTCTCCTAGTGGTTTGGTTGGCCGGTTAGTGGTTGGTGTTGGGGTAAGTTCTTGGCCGAATGGCCATTTCTCTTTTCTCTCTAGTGCTTGTGGTTTCGATTTGATTAAAGTCTATTTTGGTTTTGGTGGGAAGGAGTTAATTATTTCGTTTTAGGGTCTCCAGATTTTTAGTGGCGATCAAGTGAAGCAGTCATCGTTGGTTGATCGTTGGTAAGTGGTGGTAAGAGTGATGTTATTAGGCTATTCCGTTAGTTTCACTAAATCGAGTTGCAAAGGATTAACTGTTATTCTTTTCAAGGTGGTGGCCGATCATCGTAAAAGGACCATTGGGGTTCGGGTTTGGTAGGAAACCAAACATTTGCAAGGTAAGGGTTATTTGATAAACCCTTTTTGGGTTAAACGGCTATGGCCGAATGGTCTAAGTGATTAACTCTTGTTGGCCGATTGTTATAGGAGCCAGTAATCAAGGAGCCTTAGATCGCTTTTGTCAGGATTTTTAGAGTCGTATTTACCAGGTGTGTAAACTAACACACTGATATCTAGTAATGTTATTAATAAACCTGTTTGCCTATTAAAATCATGACAGTATGATGGATTATTGGATACCCAAACGGGGTATGTGTACGTATCCGGGTAAGTTTAATTTATTACAAGTTCTATTATGGATACCTTGGGTATTATGATCTATGTTATGTATGCTATGAGATGTAATGCTAGACAGGTTGGCATGATATGCATGATTTGTATGATATGCATGATTACATGAGTATGGTATGTTGATGGGTGATATGAGTGGAGGAGCGGTGATATTTTGTGTCTTGTGAGCACCGGTGTTTTAGTAACACACTTTGTGACTTTGGGTCACCGGTGCTTTGGTAGCACATTTGTGTCTTTGGGACACCAGAGGTTGGGCACCTCATTGTGACTTGTCCACGTGGTTAACACCACCATGGGTTGGCCCCACATTGAGATATGGGATCGTCTGCGCTAGTGATTGGGTATCACACGATGGGTTGGCCCCATCATTCGATTATTGTGACTACGGTCACCGGTGCTTTGGTAGCACATTTGTGTCTTTGGGACACTGAGGTTGGGCACCTCATTGCGACTTGTCCCTGTGGTTAACACCACCGTGGGTTGGCCCCACATGAGATATGGGATAAATCGCTAGTGATTGGGTATCACACGATGGGTTGGCCCGTCAATTGATTTGTGACTACGGTCACCAAAGTGCTTTAGTAGCACATTTGTGTCTTTGGGACACAAAGTGTTTTGGTAACACATTGTGATTGTATGTCACGGTGGTTTGGCACCACCGGTGGTTTGGTACCACACGGGGTAGAAAAGGCGTACGGATGGTTAGGATCGGGTTGCATTAATCATGTTGCTATGTATGATGTGTGTTAGCATGTTGTCTCATCGGGAGGCGGGATTTGTGCCTTTGAGTCATTCGACTCACCCTCTCCTTTGACATTTCGGGTGATTCGTAGCCGCGGACATGGGCCGGGGTGGACACGAGTGCACATGCCATGCTTTAATAAAAGTTTTGCTCGACTATTCACTTTGGGTACTTTAGCTTACTTATTTTGATTTGAGATTTAATTTGGATTTGTAAAAGGCCTTTAAATTATGTTTTATGATGGTTATGCTTTAATTAGATTCGCAACCTGCTTAACAAATAACTTGGTATGAAATTTTACTAAAATTTGGTAAGATAATGTTTTCAAAATTATAACGCAGTGTGTTTTAAACTATACCACTGGGTATCTCGCTATGCTTTGCTATAAAGTAAACTCAAATAGTTTCCAAATCAAACTCGATTTTCTACTAAGCCTAAAATGTTTCAAAATAGCACTAAGAAACTATCGGAAATGCTAAATGAAATCAACTCGTTTTAACTATATACTTTGGATAAGTTTTCAAAATCTAATCAAACAAGCCTACTCAAATTTTCCTCAAATTCACTACGTTTTCACCCCGCTTTTAAACGGGAAAAATCTGATCACTCAAAGACGTTTTCCCCGTAACATACCAGATTCGGTCGTGGTGTCTTGTCCGAGTTTGGGGTGTTACAATAACGGTAAGGGGATTTCACACTGAGTTCTTGTAACTCACCCCCCTTTCTCTTAACCCTTGTAGGTAATGCTTGATGATATGGACTTGGGCTATGGATGACTCGAGGGAGGCCATACTTCAGAAATGGTTTATTTGGACTGTAGACTTCTTTCTCATTTATTTTATTACTTTACTATTTTGGGTTAAATGTTGTAATAAGGCCTCTGGACTATTTTTATTTTTGCTTTTTGGTTGGTGTAACACCCTGATTTAGGGGTTATGCGTTTGGGGGCATAACCCGCGTGTTTAGTAGGCTATGGTCATGTTGGGAGAATTTTTAGGGGTTTTGGAGAACCTTAGAAGGCAAGGGATGCCTTAGAAAATTTTTAAATTTTAGGGTAATAAGAGGGAAATAGGGTAGAAAGGCCTTAAAATAAAATTGTGGAGTTTAAGTCATAAGAAAGGCATTGGCAAAGTGGTGCCCTGGCGCCACTTAGGCGCTAGAGAGAGGTGAGGGCGCTGGTTCGAGTGGTAGAAGCGGCATTTTGGTGTTTTATTTTATATGCGGTTATGGGCTGGCGTAGGAAGGGTTTAAAAATTAAATAGTGTGGCTTATGGACATGAAAGGCAGGTGGGCGGAGTGGCTAAGGCGCTACTTGAGAAGGGGCTTTGTGCGGTCGCGGGTTCGAGGGTGGAAGCAACATTTTGGCATGTTTTATTTTATGCGGATATGGACTGTAGTATGAAGGCCTTAAAAAATAAAATGGGTGGCTTTATAGCATAGAAATCAGTGGCCGAGTGGCTGGCGCTGGGGAAAAAGGAGCAGATTGGTCCGTGTTTGAGCCAAGGAAGAAGTGCATTTAGGAGTTTAAATTTTTGATGCTTTTTGGCAGCAATTTTAGGAAGTGTTGGACGGCTAGAAGACTTTGATTTTGGGATAAGGATTATGTTTTTATTATTTTTATTATTTTTTATTTATTATTTATTATTTAGATTAAGTGGAATTATTATTATTTATTTTTGTTAGATAATAATGGGATAATATGAGCATTTTTTTTTATTGGAGGATGATATGAGTTTTTAGGAGATAATCAAGGATATTATGAAGATTAAAAGAATTATTATTGGATTATTAGTGAAGTGTTTAAGTGGAATTAAATTAGTGAAGTGTTGGCCAAATTTTGGAGACTTCAAGGGGGGTTGGCCGAATACTATAAATAGGGGAGGGTAGAGTGCTAGTTGTTCATCAAGTCTTTTGCCTCTCCCTCTTGGTGTGCCGATTTCTCCTTTGGCCTTGTAGCCAAGTATTTCTTTTATTTTCTTTTAGCCCTTGATAGCCGAAATCCTTAGCCCTCCATCTCTCTTCTACTTTATCAAGTTTGAAGCCGAACTGGTGAGGTGTAGTGCTGTCGACATTCAGAGCTTGTAGCCAGCGCCAAGGAGTCTAAAGGAAGGTCTTGAATTGTTTGGACTCATCAAGGGGCAAGTCGACAAAAAGTACAGAGGAGCCTTTGAGATTTAAGATCGTTTTGTAAGTAGTTAAATTATAGTTGTTCGCTTGAGATTTTGTATTATGGTGTTTAACCAAAGGGTTCTAATTAAGTGATTACGATGGACGTGGGTTCGAGTACCACCAAGGTGGGCAAGGGAAAGTCCCCATCCCAAAGTTCAAGAAGAGATCCGTTCTCTTTGTTCGAGATTGGCCACCGGGTGTGGGCCAACAAAGAAGAAACGTTAGGCAGAAAGCCGTAGTTTCGCTAGACGATAGTGTCGAGGAACGAGAGTCTAGAACTCCTAGTAATAAGGTGTGTAACTAACCCACTGTTTCCGGGTTTTATGTGTTATATGTTTTACTAACAAGTGCGAGTAAGGAGTGTGCCATATATACCCCTAAAGGGTATGATGATGACCGAGTTAGTAGCAAATTGGCTAATATGTGATGATTGATTTTTAATATGTAAGTATGCCTATGATTGTGAATAGCATGCACATGCATCATCCTCGCATTATATTATGTTACATGTGCATGGGTGGGTTATGAAAAGAAGGTGCGGTGTACTTGAGTAACGTGGTTGATGTCGACTTTGTGCTACATCGTGGATTAGCGCCGATCGAGGTCGCGTTGTGGATCTTTGCGATTTAGTTCGCGTGGTTACCTTGATTGATATGGGCTTTATGCCATATCGTGGCTTGATGGATTGCTTTGTGTGCTCCATCGTGGTTTGATGTTAGCTATACGCTACGTCGTGGATGGCATTGGTTGCCTTTTTGGAGGGAAAAGGAGAGGGTGACTCGATAGTCCCCCGGTGTGTGGTAAATTTGGATAAAGGGTGTGTAGCGGATGGACCCTAGGTTGGGTTGGGAATCATGTTGCATTATTTTTGTAATAATATGGAAATGGGCCAAGCCCAATATGACATGTGGATAGGTATGTTTTGGGAACATACGTGGAAATGGGCCAAGCCCAGTTGATATGTGGTTTATTGAGAAATGGGCCTAGCTCAGTATTTGAGTATGATTTGAATGTGGGCCAAGCCCAGGTTGTGGTAATTGCTAAAATGATATATATATATATATTACTTGTTGCATTTGGTAAGTGGGATATTTTGTGGCTAGCATGTGGGTGGATTTCAGTGGTTAACTTACACATCGAGTCATTGTGACTCACCCAATTATTTATCCATCATCGCAGGTGAGTCGTGACTAGTGGACGGGTTGGAGTGGATACAAGGTGGCCCATGCAGAAGCAGATTTTCATGCAGAAGTTGACGTTTTGAATATTTTTTTCAAGCATTTTAAGTACTTGGTTTATTTATTTGATGTAATAAGGGTCACTTTTGATTAAAGTACGCTATTTATAGTTGTTAAAGGTTATAACGTATTTAGCAATATTTTTACAAAAGAGTTATATTATAGTAAATTATAATAAAGTTTTAATTCATCCCAAGCATATATTATTTAATAATTTTTATGGACATAATTTTCCAACGATAATAAATTTTCATGTTTTAAATTCTAAGTAAAGAAACATATTTTCACTAACATAACCAGATTCGGTCGTAGTGAATAGGCCGGGTTTGGGGATGTTACAGTTGGGATGTTTTTATTATTTTTCTTAAATTGTTTAAAAAGGGGAATTTTCTAAAAACTTAAACAATGGTTTCCAAAATCGATTAACAAATGGATTTCAAAATAAACTTTTACAAATATTTTTAACACGGATATTTTCTCTCGAACTATTAACGATATTTTCAAAAGACTTGGATTCTCTTTCGAATTTTCAACGTCATTTTCAAAAGTCACGGTTTTGTAAGATCATTAGTTCAAATTTATCGATTTATCAATCAAATCTTTGAGGTTAGTAGTATTTTATCAAATCAAACTTGTTTTCTTGATTTTTAACAAAGCAATATTTTAGTACGAACAAAAAGGGTTTAACATGTTTTGCTCGTGTGACATACCAAATCCGCTCATAAAGCATGGGCCGGGTTTGGGGTGTTACATTTCTGGTCCCGAAACCACTGTTCCGATTCGACTAAAAACGGGTTGTTACAGAAATCCCTAAGTTATGTTAATATCTCTTTCGAGAGTAAGAACAACTGACTCTAGGTTGATTAATTGAAATCTCTTTCTAATTAAAACCCTTATTGTCCCATTAACTTGATCTATGGATTCCCCTGTTAGATTTGACTCTCATCCGGTAGATTTATGCCGTCCTATTTCTAGGATTGCATGCAACTCCACTCAATTATGCTAGATCTACTCTTTAACGGAGACTTTTGCTCCATTGAAATAAGCAAATTAAACTTGAATTAATATCTTAGAAATATTAAAAAAAAGAAATAAGCATACATAATTGAGAACAAGAATAAAGTATTTAACGCGTAAATCAGAAATCAAATAATAAGATTCATCATAGGTTTCATCTTCCCTAGGTATCTAGGGAATTTAGTTTATAATCCTGAATGAAAACATCCCAAAGTCAGAATAACCACAAGACATAAAGAAACTCAATAAAACTTTGAAAGAAATTAAATGGAGATCTTCGGTCTTGAGGGAGATCCGCTTCCGAGTTGATTCCGATGGCGTTCTTCGATCTTGTAACAGCCCGATTTTGGGTCTAGTCAGAATAGTGGTTTTGAGACCACAAATCTGATACAGTAAAATTCATTTTTATTATATTTTTATGGTCTACAATTTTATTGAACGATTTCGCAAAAAAATTCGTTCGAAAATTTTGACGTTTGGACACTCAATTTAGTCAAAACGACTAAATTGTAAAAAGTGCAAAACTTGAATTCTATATGTTAAAGGTATTTAATTGCTATGAAATCTTAAATTAGAGGTCCCTAAATGGTAATTATACCATTGGCTAAATTGGTGGACAAAAATTGACATGGTTTGGCGTGTTTCTAAAGTTTTTCATTAAGGGCATTTTGGTAATTTGGTTATTAAAAGAATTAAAAAGGCAAATTAAGCCAGAATTTATTCATCTTATTCATGCTATGGCCGAATGTCTCAAGAGAAGCCATGGCTAGGGTTTGGCCACATCCAAGCTTGATTGTAAGTCCGTTCTACCCCGTTTTTAATGCTCTTTACATTTTTGAAGTCGTTGTAACTCGATCTTTCTATTTCTACCATCAATTTGAAGAGATGTCATGGTCTAAAATTTTACCCATGATGGATGTTTGTGTATTTTGATGTCTAATGGTAGAAAATGCATGTTTGGTGTATGATAAACGACTTTTGCTAAGTGATATTCGGTGAAAATGCCTAAAAGGACTTATTTGTAAAAGTTATAAAATATGATGCAAAATGTGAATAAATGAAAATTGTGGGCTGTTATAAGCATGTATAAGGTTCGACTAGGCATGGGTATTGAAGAAATTGAGTACATTTCATTTTACGAGCCTAGGGACTAAATTGTAAAAATGTCAAACTTTAGGGGAAAAAATGTAAATTTCTCCATAATGTGACTTTTCGACTGAAATGAATAATATGTTGATTAAATAAGTTACATGTGATATTATAGATTAAGAAAAATGAAGTTCGAACCTAGAACGGGGGGAAAATGAGTATTTGATGATTTAGTCCTTTTCGCCATTTTTATGTCGAGGTAAGTTAGTATGTAAATAATGCAACGTTATAATTGTATTTATAATGTTCTGTTATTACATGAATTGTATGATTGACTCTATGGATGAAATTGACGAAGTTACGATAAGCGAGTAAATCCCGGCTGAACCTTAGGAATAGATAGGATACAAATGTCATGACAATAGGGTTACTGCGATTACGTGTAAGACCATATCTAGGATATGGCACCAATATGAGACTTCGTGTAAGACCATAGCTGGGCTATTGGCATCGATACGAGACTACATGTAAGACCATATCTGGGATATGGCATTAGTACGGTACTATGTGTACGAGACTTCCGAGTATCCTTTAGTATTCCAAATGGTTCAACGGGAAATTCAACGGGTATGTCAAATATGAGAAAGTATGTGAATAAGTTAGGAGATGGTACATGTATGTACGAAAAACTCAAAGAAAATGAACTCAGTATATGATGAACAATTGGTAAGATTGTGATTGAGCAAGTTGTTCTTATGAAGCTTAAATGACATTTATGTTGATATGTGTGTTGTTATTTGTAACACCCCTAACCCGTAACCATCGCTGGTCTAGGGTTAAGAGGCATTACCGGACAATCGGAAACTTTTACAAACATTTCGTATCATAAAGTATATCATCATCAAATCATAGCAGAATACAAGCATATAGTCCCTTAATGAGGTCTACGAGACCTTAAACATGCATTAGAAAGGGGTCGAAACTAAACCGAGATCATACAAAGTTTTTCCAAAAATCAAACATTTTTCAAATTTACAGAGGTCACACGCATGTGTGGCGGTGGTGTGTGCCTCACACGGCCTCAGACACGCCCATGTGCCCGAGCCGTGTCAAAACAGGGCATACATACTGACTTGTCCACACGGCCTGAGACACGCCCGTGTAACTCACCCGTGGTCGACACTGACTTGCGCCACACGGCCAGTCACACGCCCGTGTGTCCAGCCCGCGGTCGAGTCTGACTTGTTTTGAAACACAATCACGAAGGACACGGTCGAGCCACACGCCCGTGTGCTCAACCGTGTGGGCAATTATAGGCCATTTCCAAGGCCAAATTGCCACCCACACATTAGGTTATACCTACAAGCATTATACCAATTCAAATCATATCAAAATGACCATCTTTTCTAACCATTCAAGAACATATCAAACATACCAACTTATGCAACATTTATCTCAATCTCATCACAAGCATTTCTAAGTATAAACCATTCAAAAACTTACCAATTCAAAGTGTCAATCCATCATCAACAATATGCTAATTTTTGCATCATAGAAATTATCATATATTTGACCATCTCATTAGCTCAAACATTAGCCATCAAACCATACCAAACTATGCATCATTTATTATGAACTACTCATTCATATCATAATCATTATTTAGCCATATCACATGGCTATTTATATACAACTCAAAACATAATCCCAAACTAACTAGACTATACATGCCATATTTAACTATATACACATTCAAAAGGTACCAAAATGGAGTTTGATAGTGTGGTGATGATCCTCGATGATTCCCGAGCCTTCCGTAGCTTTAACGATCTATAAAACAATGCAAGCATACACAAAGTAAGCTTTCAAAAGCTTAGTAAGCCATATACAAATAAACTTATCATAATAAACATTTATAATCATTTCAAATGCAAAAACTTTAACATATCTCAATAGCTTATTTATATTTCTCCTTTCTAGCTCAATTGTATCTAACCATTTGCTTATCAACAAATCTCATCACTATGTATTTCTTTGGATCATATCACATTCATACATATATAACATTTTGTCTCAACATTTCTATGCACATATTTCTCTTAGCAAATTCACATATACTTACCTTTCATACTCAAACATAGAGTACATCTCAAACGTACCTGAAACAATTATGCATTTCACATAGTATTTCATTTCTCGGAATTTCCCGTTGAACCATTCGGAATCAAATAGGATACTCTGATAACTCGGAATACTCGTACAATGCCAACGTCCCAGATGTGGTCTTACATGTAATCCAATATCGATGCCACTATCCCAGACAGGGTCTTACACGAATCAATACGATGCCAATGTCCCAGACATGGTCTTACACGTAAATCTCAAATCATTGCCAACGTCCCAGACATGGTCTTACATGATATTACATATCAGAATCCCTATGTCATGACATATTAATCCTATCTATCCTTAAGGTTCGTACGGGACTTTTCGGATATTGATACATTGTCGATACTTTCTCGGATTTCTCACGTATTTCATCCAAAGCCATTCATCACAATTCAATATCAAATGAACATAAATAATTCAACTTAAATATGTTTATTCATATATAGACTTACCTCGTACGGATATAGACGGAGGGATTTGACTATTCAATCACTTTCGACATTCCTCGGTCTAAGTCCGTTTTCTTGGGTTCTTGATCTATACATATTAAAATTTAACCCATTTATTCACCAAGTCATTCAATTCAATCCAAAATCACATATTTAGGTCATTTTACAAATTAGCCCTCACATTTTCACATTTTGACATTTATGTCCCTATTTCACAAAATCACAAAATACACATAATTTGCTTGTACCCATGCTTAGCCAAATTTTCATATGCTTCGTACAAGTCCATACATTTCATTTATTTCACATTTTAGTCCCTCAAAATATTATTTTCACAATTTAATCCAAATTACTCAAATTCACCAAAAATCCAAAGACAAAACATGTTAATCTATCACATATATTTTATATTTCATCAACTAACATCACAAAGCTCAAGCATTCATCAATGGCACTTTTCAAAATCATCATCAAATTCCAAAATTAAAGCATGGGTTTTGAAGTATTCGAAGCAACGATTACAAAAGCGTAGAAATTATCAAAAACGGAACAAAAACTAACCTTGAATCAAAGTAAATGTTAGCCGAATGTAAAAGAGCTTCAAACCTTATTTCTTTTCTTAATTTCGGCGGTAGATTGATGAACATTCCACTGTCATGTTTCATTTGTTTTATTTATTACATTAATATGCTAAATTACCATGTTAACCTTTATAATTTAATATACATATTTTATATACAATGTACATAACCGTCCATCATTATAATCCATGGTATAATTGCAACATAAACACTTACCATTAGAATAGCAAAGCAATTTAGAACTTTATCAAATAGTTAGCAACTTTTATCATTTACGCGATTTAGTCCTTTTATCAAATTAAGCACACAAACAACAAAATTAACTCACAAAACTTTTACACATGCTTAATCACATACTGTAGACACGGAAAATAATATTAAAATATTTTTTTGACTCAGATTTGTGGTCCCGAAACCACTATTTCGACTAGGGTCTAAACCGGACTGTTACAATTCTCCCCCTTAGGGATTTTCGTCCCCGATAATCTTACCGTTAAACAGATTCAGATATTGTTGTCTCATAGTATCTTCAGGCTCCCACGTAGGCTCTTCCACTTCGTGTCGATGCCATAGCACTTTTACTAACGGAAAGTTCTTATTTCTCAATTCTTTCGCCTCGCGAGCTAAAATTCGGATCGGTTCTTCCTCGTAAGTCATATCGGATTGGATTTCAATCTCAGATGGAGAAATCACATGTGATGGGTCAGATCTGTATCAGCGAAGCATTGATACGTGAAATACATTATGAATCTTTTCTAGTTCCGGTGGCAACAACAATCTATATGCAACAGGCCCAATTCGTTCGATGATCTCATACAGCCCGATGAACCTCGGACTCAATTTGCCTTTACGTCCAAATCGGAGTATTTTCTTCCATAGAGACACTTTCAAGAACACTTTATCACTGATCTCAAATTTGATATCTTTTCATTTCAAGTCTGCATAAGATTTCTGACAATCTGACGCAGCTTTCAGACTATCACGAATCACTTTCACTTTCTGTTCAGTTTCTTTAGTCAAGTCAACCCCGTGTATCTTATTTCCACTTAGCTCAGTCCAATACAAAGGTGTGTGACATTTGCGTCCGTATAAAGCTTCATAAGGTGCCATTTTGATGCTCGACTAAAAACTATTATTGTATGCGAATTCAATCAATGGGAAAAATTGTTCCCACGTACTATTAAACTCAAGAATGCAACATCTCAACATATCCTCGAGAATCTGAATAATCCGCTCGGATTGACCAATCGTCTGTGGGTGAAAAGCTGTACTAAAATGCAATTTAGTACCTAAGGCCTCTTGTAGTTTCTTCCAGAATCGTGAAGTAAATCTCGAATCTCTGTCAGATACAATAGATAGTGGTACCCCGTGCAATCTCACAATATCAGAAATATATAGCTCAGCTAATTTATCGAGTGAGTAATCAGATTGTATCGGAATGAAATGGGCAGATTTCGTCAATCTGTCAACTACGACCCAAATTGCATCTTTCTTTCTCGGAGTCAAAGGCAACCCTGAAACAAAGTCCATTGTCACTCTATCCTATTTCCATTCAGGAATCATTATCGGTTGTAACAAACCGGATGGCACCAGATGTTCAACTTTAACTTACTGACAAACTAAGCATTTCGATACAAACTCTAAGATATCCCACTTCATTCCAAGCCACCAATAGTGTTGCTTCAAATCATTGTACATTTTTGTACTTCTCGGATGAACAGATAGGCAACTATTATGTGCTTCATTCAAAATTAACTGAATCAACTCTGGATTCCTCGGAACACAAATCTGATCTCGAAATCTCAAACAATCATCATCATCAACCTGAAATTCAGAATTAGAGTTTAAATCACACTAAGCTCGTTTCATTAACATTTCATTATCAACTTTCTGAGCATCACATATTTGCTGTAAAAATTGCGGTTTCACTTTCAATTCAGTTAAAACTAAACCATCATCAGACAAGTCTAAATGAGCAGTCATCGCTCGTAATGCAAATAGTGATTTTTGACTTAATGCATCAGCAACAACGTTTGCCTTACCCGGATGATAATCTATCACAAGCTCGTAGTCTTTCAACAGTTCTAACCATCTTCTCTGTCGCAGATTTAGATCTTTCTAAGTCATCAAATATTTCAAACTTTTTTCATCCGAAAACACATGGCATTTTCCACCAAAAAGATAATGGCGCCAAATCTTTAAAGTAAACACAATCGCAGCTAGCTCAAGGTCGTGTGTCGGATAATTCTTTTCATGCGGTTTCAATTGTCTCGAGGCATAAGCTAAAACTTTGCCTTCCTGCATCAAAACACAACCCAAACCATTCAACGAAGCATCGCTAAAAATCACAAACTCTTTACCCGATTCTGGCTGTACCAACACTAGAGCTTCAGTCAAAAGGGCTTTCAATTGATCAAAGCTTTTCTGGCACTTTTCAATCCACTCAAATTTCACATCTTTCTGAAGCAATCTCGTCAATGGAGTTGCAACCATCGAAAAGCCTTTTACAAACCGTCGGTAATAACCAGCAAGTCCTAGAAAACTATGGACTTCAGACACATTTTTCGGAGGCTTCCACTCCAAAATAGCTGATATCTTGCTCGGATCAACTCGTAAACCAGATGCTGACACAATATGCCCAAGAAAACTAACTTCTCGTAACCAAAACTCACATTTACTAAATTTTGCATACAGTTGCTTATCTCGCAGAGTTTGTAACACAATTCTCAGATGTTCAGCATGCTCAATTTCATTACGTGAATAAATCAAAATATCGTCAATGAATACAACAACAAATCGATCTAAATACGGTATGAAAATTCTGTTCATCAAATCCATAAAGACAGCAGGAGCATTGGTTAGTCCGAAAGGCATAACTAAAAACTCATAATGCCCGTACCTCGTTCTGAAAGCAGTTTTCAAATTGTCTAAATCTTTTACTCGCAACTGATAATACCCAAATCTCAGATCTATCTTTGAAAAAACGGTAGCTCCCTTCAACTGATCAAACAAATCATCAATTCTGGGCAAAGGATATTTGTTCTTAATAGTCACTTTGTTCAGTTGGCGGTAATCAATGCACATTCTCTGTAACACCCCATACCCGAGTCCGAGACTAAGACTTGATATGAGACATTACCATGCTTGAACTCACTCAATCATGTACTTACGAACTATAAAATTTTGTTCTGAATTAAAAGCTTCTCTTTCTTAGTCAAATCAGGCATTTCATGGGCCTACGAGGCTTCAGACTTACGTCCTGAAACTTTCGGAACTCATCTGGAAACTTTCTCTCCAAACAGGGGTCACACATCCGTGTGACTTGGAACACGCCCGTGCACCCCTAAAACATGCCCGTGTCTTTCACCCGTGGTGGATACTGGCAATTTACACATGGCCTGGACACGCCCGTGGCCCCAAACCGTACCTAAAACCCTAGCATTCTGCCAATGCCCAACGGCCAAGGCACACGCCCGTGCTTACCACCTGTGGTGCATACTGGCTACCTTAACACGGCCTAGAGCCTAAACACACGCCCGTGTGTCTGGTCCGTGGTCTATTCTGACTTAAGATACGAAGGTGCAGGGTGTACACGGCCTAGACACACGCCCGTGTGTCCATCCGTGTGGGCACTTAGAGGCTATTTACCAAGCCAATTGCCACCCTGAAATTAAGACCAAACTCATGCTCAATTCAGCAACTCAAGTATTACATCTATCATGAACAAGGATGCATACTTCATTGATAGATTAAAACATACATACTTAATCATTCATGACTCATCTCTTTGGCCATATACAAAAAGAATACTAAGCTTGATAGCCAACACTTTGGCTAGTTTTAAAACATAACTCAAAATGAAATGTTTCCTATACATGCCATACGTAATATAAACAACTTGGCTATACCAAAATAGCGATTGATAGTGTGCTCCGAGCTCCGGTGACGATGATCCACGAGATTAGCTTGGCGGAACTACATGGAAAAAAAGAATAAAGGACGTAAGCATTTAGGTTAGTAAGTTTGCATATAATGCACGTAGCAACATACTTGCTCAATATAAACCATTTAACATAAACAATGGTATCATAAATTTTAGCTATTTAAGCTTACTTACTCATACTGATTCTTACATATCTCATGATACTTACTAGTCTCATACTCGTGAGGTAAAAAAGGTACCTGTATCACTTGATCACATAGATCAACATGCTCTACAATAATAAATATAATCTCTAGTTCATCATTCATAATATGAGTAATACTCATTTCTAACTTGATAATAGCTTTTCTTACTTGTCTTTCTTGTTATCATTTTAACTTTACTCATTTGCCCGATGAGTTTCTGCGAATAACCGAGGATACTGAATCTCATCCCACATAGTTCGATGCCAAAGCCATATCCTCGATATGGTCTTACATGGGATCTCTCATCTTGGTATTGATGCCATGTCTTGACATGGACTTACTCAAAGTCTTCCTTGTGTGTTCCCTTGGGAACTTACCATTGCCATGTCTTGACATGGTCTTACTTGGTATCTTTACTCATGAATTGGTCAATGCCGAGCCTTGGCTTGGACTTACATGAAATCTTTCTTGTTACTCACCAATGCCATGCCTTGGCTTGGACTTACATGGAATCTCTACCTCATGATAGCTTTTCAATGCCAAGACTTGTCTTGGACTTACATGACATTTTTGCTTGGAGACTCACCAATGCCTTGCCTTGGCTTGGGCTTACATGGGTTTTCATCTCATAATAACTCTTCAATGCCAAGACTTGTCTTGGACTTACATGATAACTTGCTTGATTGCCGATGCCATGCCTTAGCTTGGTCTTATACGGACTTTCTTATCTCGTGTGGTAGATCGAGTATCCTAAGTAATTCAACTTCAATCGGGACTTTCTCATGCTTAATCTCATTAATTTCTTTATTTAACATATCAATAAGCATTTCTATGGTAATAATGTAAATTATACTAAGCAATTCAATGATAATAATCATAAAGCTTAGAAATGATACAAACGTACCTCAATATACAAAATGTATGTAGATATGCAATTTAGTCCTCGACTTTATTCTTGCCTCGATTTCGATCCGGGCTTCATTTTTCTTGATCTATAATAATAATTAGATCATTTAATACTCACATTGACTAAATTGACTCTTAACTCATACTTTGGCAAAATTACTATTTTGCCCCTAAACTTTCTCTTATTTGCACTTTTTCCCCTAGGCTCGTAAAATGATTCTCACTTAACTTTCTTAAACATCATGCTTAGCTGATTCATTTTCTCTACTATAACAATCATCAATTCTCACTATTTCTAATAGGTATGACCAATTTAATAACTATTACAAATTAGTCCATACTATCATTTTTCATGAAATTCACTAAGGAAAAGATGTTTATCTAACATCAAACTCTCATAAACTTCCATAAAATATCATTTTACATGCATGATACACATGGGTAGATTTTTGAACTTGCTTCTTAGCTCATCTTATAGCTAAAAATAGCTAATTCATAATACGAGGACTCCAAAAATGCGAAGAATATTAAAAACGGGGCTAGGATGACTTACTTGCAAGCTTCAAAAATTTGAAGAACCCTAGCTATGGAGTCTCCCTATTTTCGGCACAAGGAAGAAGATGAATGAAATTTTTATCATCTTTTCCCCATTTTAATCATTTAATTGGTAAATGACTAAAATGCCCTTTTCTTTAAAAAGTTACAAATTATTAACTCATGTCCATTTTTGTCCAAAACTTATAATTTGGGCAAATTGCTATTTAAGGACTTCTAATTTATATTCTAAAGCTATTTCATACAAAAAGCTTCTAGAAACTCATATTTTGCAACTTTTGCAATTTAGTCCTATTTGATCATTCAATGTCAATTTCACAAAATTTCTACATGGAACTTTAATACTATCATGCAAACATGTCATAAACCTTAAGAACTCAATTTACTAACTCAGATTAGTGGTCTCGCACCACTATTTCGACTAGGCCCTGAATCGGGATGTTACATTCTCATCGTGCCATCTTTCTTTTTCACAAATAGAACAGGAGCACCCCAAGGTGAGAAACTCGGTCGTGCAAACCCTCTGTCGGTCAACTCTTGCAATTGAGACTTCAACTCTTTCAATTCTGTTGGTGCCATTCTATACGGAGCTATCGAAATAGGAGTTGTACCCGGCACTAAATCAATACCAAACTCCACTTCTCGTATCGGAGGAAATCCAGGTAATTCTTTAGGGAACACGTCAATGAATTCACAAACAATTGGCACTGATTCAACTTTCTTTTCAGTCGCTCTCGAATCAATCACATAAGCAAAATAGGCTTCACAACCCTTTTTCACATAACTCTGAGCTTTCATTACTGATATCACAGGTGGTAATCCATTCAATTCATTAGATTCAATCCGAACTATTTCATCATTTGGACATCTCAAATCAATAGTCTTTCTTTTGCGATTCAACAAACATCATGCAATGTTAGCCAATCCATACCGAATTATATCAAACTCATCAAAAGGTAATAGCATCGATCAGTAGGAAAAGCAGATATCTCGAAACATCAACGGGACGGTTCTTGCATACTTTGTCAACCAAGACACTTTTACCTAAGGGGTTCGATACTCTAATCAACAAATTCGATGAGACTCTACAGCAAAGTCTTCATTGGATACTAAGTTCATGCATACATATGAATGAGTAGACCCTGGATCTATCAATGCAATCACAGAAGTATCATAAAGAGTAAATGTACCCGTAATAACATCTGGAGACGAAGCTTCCTCACGAGCTCGAATAGCGTACGTTCTAGCAGGCGCTCTAGCTTCAGATCTCGCGACTGTATCTCTCGTAGTTCTCTGACTACCACTGACATTTCTTGTGTTTCTTGAAGGTCTACCTCTAGCTGAAGCATTATCTGACTTCGGATTCTGTACAATCTCTTGTTCAACAGACTCAGGATAATCTCGGATGAAATGATCTAATGATCCACATCTGAAACAGGCTCGATCATTCAATCTGAAACTACCCGAATGTCTTTTATCACAATGCTTACATTCAGGTCACTCAGATCGAACATTTTGCACACTAGCCATCGAAGTTGCTGGAGCTTTGGAGTTCGACTGTGATCTAGCTCGATCTCTGTTCGGATGTCCCACATTAGTCTTTGAACGACTATATTCATCTCTGAATTTATTTGATGAAGACTGGAATGTTTTACTCGAGAATCTCTTTCTCACATCTTTGGCTTCAAACTCAGCTTTTCTTTTATCTTTCCCGAGTGCCTCAGCTTTACACGCTCGATCAACAAGCACAACAAATTCTTTTATTTCCAAAATTTCAACTAGCAAACGAATATCTTCATTCAAGCCGTCTTCAAACCGTTTACACATTATGGCTTCAGTCGAAACACATTCCCGAGCATATTGACTTAATCTCACGAATTCTCATTCGTATTCAGTGACAAACATGCGACCCTATTTCAATTCTAGAAATTCTTTTCGTTGCTGATCTATAAATCTCTGACTGATATATTTCTTCCAGAATTCAGACTGAAAGAAATCCCATGTAACCCATTCTTTTGGAACAACAAAAATCAAAGTCTTCCACCACTGATAAGTTGCATCTCGTAACAAGGAAACGACAGATTTTATGCATTCATTAGGAGTCAATGACATTTCATCAAACACTCGAATTGTGTTCTCGAGCCAAAACTCAGCGTTCTCAGCATCATCTTCATTGGTTTCCCTGAACTCTTCAGCCCCATATTTACAGACTTTATCAACCGGAGGCTTATTCATCAAATTCAAGTTCATAATCTGTGGTACAACAGAAGTCTGAGAAGGATTGGGTGGGGCGGAGGTTGTGAAATAGCCAAATTTGTTCTAACGTATTGAGTGAACCACTCATTCATCATTTGGAGGAAGGCTTGTTTAGCCTCTCCTTCCTGACCGCTAGTAGCCAGTCTCGAATCAGATGGCGCTGTCCTTTGAGCGGGAGCAGGAGCATTGCTTTCAACATCATCAGCTATAGCTCTTTCGGGATCCATTACTATACGAAAAACACGTTTTATACGTTAGGATTCATCACACTATCACAATTCTTATATATATGGCATGTATAGCTAGACTCTCACACGCTACGTTAGTCCTAGAATCGACTAAACCGTAGCTCTGATACCAATCAAATGTAACACCCCTAACCCGTAATTAGAGGTGATCATGGGCCGGGCCGGACCGGGCCCAGACAAAATATTAGGCCCATTTTCTAGGCCCGAGCCTGACCCGGCCCTAAATATGGGCCTAAAAATTTGTCCAAGCTCGACCTGAAAGAAATTTGATAAACCCGAGCCCGGCCTGGCCCGGCTCATATTAATTTTTTTTAGCTTTTTTCATTAAATAAAAAATTTTAAAACAAATATTAAAACAAATAAAAATTATGTAAATTTAAAAAGTATATTTGATTAAAAATAAAATATATATTTAATATATAAAATTTTTACCCGAGGCCCGGCCCGTTTTCTAAACGGGCCTCGTTTTTTTGCCCAAACCCATATTTTGGGCCTATATTTTTACGCAAACCCTCCTATTTTTCGTGCAGGCCGTCGGGCCGGGCCGGGTAGCCCAACCCATGATCACTTCTACCCGTAACCATCGTCGGTCTAGGGTTAAGAGGCATTACCGGACAATCGGAAACTTTTACAAACATTTCGTATCATAAAGTATATCATCGTCAAATCATAGCAGAATACAAGCATATAGTCCCTTAATGAGGCCTACGAGACCTTAAACATGCATTACAAAGGGGTCGAGACTAAACCGAGATCATACAAAATTTTTCCAAAAATCAAACATTTTTCAAAGTTGCAAAGGACACACGCCCATGTGGGCAGGCCGTGTGCCTCACACGGCCTCAGACACGCCCATGTGCCCGAGCCGTGTCAAAACAAGGCATACATACTGACTTGTCCACACGGCCTGAGACACGCCCGTGTGCCTCACCCGTGGTGACATCGACAGCTGACTTGCGGCACCGCGCCTGCACGCCCGTGTGTCGGCCGCGTGGTCGAGTCTGACTTGTTTTGAAACACAATCACGAAGGACACGGTCGAGCCACACGCCCGTGTGCTCAACCGTGTGGGCAATTATAGGCCATTTACAAGGCCAAATTGCCACCCACACATTAGGTTATACCTACAAGGATTATACCAATTCAAATCATATCAAATGACCATCTTTTCTAACTATTCAAGAACATATCAAACATACCAACTTATGCAACATTTATCTCAATCTCATCACAAGCATCTCTAAGTATAAACCATTCAAAAACTTACCAATTCAAAGTGTCAATCCATCATCAACAATATGCTAATTTTCGCATCATAGAAATTATCATAGATTTGACCATCTCATTAGCTCAAACATTAGCCATCAAACCATACCGAACTATGCATCATTTATCATGAACTACTCATTCATATCATAATCATTATTTAGCCATATCACATGGCTATTTATATACAACTCAAAACATAATCCCAAACTAACTAGCCTATACATGCCATATTTAACTATATACACATTCAAAAGGTACCAAAATGGAGTTTGATAGTGTGGTGATGATCCTCGATGATTCCCGAGCCTTCCGTAGCTTTAACGATCTATAAAACAATGCAAACATACACAAAGTAAGCTTTCAAAAGCTTAGTAAGCCATATACAAATAAACTTATCATAATAAACATTTATAATCATTTCAAATGCAAAAACTTTAACATATCTCAATAGCTTATTCATATTTCTCCTTTCTAGCTCAATTGTATCTAACCATTTGCTTATCAACAAATCTCATCACTATGTATTTCTTTGGATCATATCACATTCATACATATATCACATTATGTCTCAACATTTCTACGCATATATTTCTCTTAGAAAATTCACATATACATACCTTTCATACTCAAACATAGAGTACATCTCAAACGTACCTGAAACAATTACGCATTTCACTTAGTATTTCATTTCTCGAAATTGCCCGTTGAACCATTCGGAATCAAATAGGATACTCTGATAACTCGGAATACTCGTACAATGCCAACGTCCCAGACGTGGTCTTACATGTAATCCAATATCGATGCCACTATCCTCGACAGGGTCTCACACGAATCAATACGATGCCAATGTCCAGACATGGTCTTACACGTAAATCTCAAATCAATGCCAACGTCCCAGACGTGGTCTTACATGATATTACATATCGAAATTCCTATGTCATGACATATTAATCCTATCTATCCTTAAGGTTCGTACGGGACTTTTCGGATATCGATACATTGTCGATACTTTCTCGAATTTCTCACATATTTCATCCAAAGCCATTCATCACAATTCAATATCAAATGAACATAAATAATTCAACTTAAATATGTTTATTCATATATGGACTTACCTCGTACGGATATAGATGGACGGATTTGACTATTTAATAACTTTCGACTTTCCTCGGTCTAAGTCCGTTTTCTTTGGTTCTTGATCTATACATATTCAAATTTAACCCATTTATTCACCAAGTCATTCAATTCAATCCAAAAACACATATTTATGGCATTTTACAAATTAGCCCTCACATTTTCACATTTTGACATTTAAGTCCCTATTTCACAAAATCACAAAATATACATAATTCCATAAAATCACAAAATACACATAATTTTCATATGCTTCATACAAGTCCATACATTTCATTTATTTCACATTTTAGTCCCTCAAAATATTATTTTCACAATTTAATCCAAATTACTCAAATTCACCAAAAATCCAAAGACAAAACATGTTAATCTAACACATATATTTCATATTTCATCAACTAACATCACAAAGCTCAAGAATTCATCAATGGCACTTTTCAAAATCATCATCAAATTCCAAAATTAAAGCATCGGTTTTGAAGTATTCGAAGCAACGATTACAAAAGCGTAGACATTATCAAAAACCGAACAAAAACTAACCTTGAATCAAACTAAATGTTAGCCGGATGTAAAAGAGATTCAAAATCTTCTTTCTTTTCTTAATTTCGGTGGTAGATGGATGAACATTCCACTATCATGTTTCATTTGCTTTATTTATTACATTAATATGCTAAATTACCATGTTAACCTTTATAATTTAATATACACATTTTATATACAATGTACATAACCATCCGTCATTATAATCCATGGTATAATTGCAACATAAAAAATTACCATTAAAATAACAAAGCAATTTAGCACTTTATCAAAGAGTTAGCAACTTTTATCATTTACACGATTTAGTCCTTTTATCAAATTAAGCACACAAACAACAAAATTAATTCACGAAACTTTTACACATGCTTAATCACATACTGTAAACATGAAAAGTAATATTAAAATATTTTTTTGAGTCAGATTTGTGATCCCGAAACCACTATTCCGACTAGGGTCTAAATCGGACTGTTACATTATTCATACGATGAGCTATTGGTATATGACAATTCTGTTGATATGTGTTATGAAATTAGTATGATGAGCTATTAGTATATGATAATTATGTTGACATGTGTTATGTTGATATTAAATGACATTTATGAAGTTTTAATGACATTTATGTTGATATATGTTACGTTATTCATATGAAGAGCTATGGGCAAGAATGTAATTGACTAAATTATACTCATGAAGTTTAATGACATTTATGTTGAAATATGTTATGTTATTTATATGATGAGTTGTTGGTAAGATTGGGATTGAGTAAGTTGTGTTTATGAATTTTTAATGACATTGATGTTAATATTTGTTAAGTTATTTGTATGTCAAGTGTATGAATAATGTTTTGTATTATTTGCATATGAACTTACTAAGCTATATAGCTTACCCCCTTCCTTTCCCATGTCTTTTAGGGTTATTAAGCTAGCTCGGGTTAGAGATCGCCAGAGATCCTATCACACTATCAAGCTATCATTATGAGTATAAATGAATCCAAGCATTTTGAGTCTATGGCATGTATAGGGACTATGTCAATTTATTATGTGTGTCATTATTAATTTGGCCATATGTGTTAGCTTGTAATTGTTAATGCTTCAACTTATATATAGCCATGAATGATTGCTTATGTTGATCATAAGTTTATTCATATGTTAATGCCCTTTTCTGAATATGAAATTAGTACATTTTTAATGGGTTAAGTATGATGTTTTAAGCATGATAAATGATGGTATAAGAATGACATGTTATTATCTTGGTTGTGGTTGTTTAGTTACTCTAAAATGCTTGAGTTTGTGCCATGTGATGTTGTGTTGATGTGTACAAGTGCGGGTGACAAATGGCTTGGTAAATAACCTTTGTTTTTTCTACAAGGGTAGGTACACGGGCGTGTGTCTAGGCCATGTGTGACACACGGTCTGCCTTACGGGCATGTGATCTGGCCGTGTGTCCCCTGCACCTTAATTGTTGCAAAACAGAATGTCTAAAATTGAGCACACGGGCAGAGACATGGGCGTGTGTCTCAGCCGTGTGTGCTACACGGCCTAGCACACGGGCGTGTGGCACGGGCGTGTGGCACAAGTTAGATAGCACCCTAAATCAAACACAGTCTGAAGCACGGGCGTGTCCCGGGGTCACACGGGCATGTCCGTTGGACCACACGGACGTGTGAGCCTTGCTTCTAGCAAAAATTTTCTAGGTTTTATAAAAGTTTCCTAAGTTCTCGGTTTTGTCCCGAACCACTTCCAAAGTATGTTTTGGGCCTCGTCGGCTCATTTTAGGGACGATATGAATGTGTATGAAAATTTTTAATTTGAATGGAAATTTATGACTCAGAAATGTATGTTTGTTTGTGTTTATGTTCGGTAATGTCTCGTACCCTATTCCGGTGTTGAATACGGGTAAGAGATGTCACATTTAGTGGTATCAGAGCTACAGTTTAGTCGATTCTCAGACTAACACAACATATGTGAGTCTAGCTATACATGCCATATTACTACCTGTGATAGTGTGATATCTCCCGGCTCTAATGAAATTATTTTGTTGAGGCAGAGATGCTTTCCAACCGAGCTATTTTCAAAAACGCTAAAAGTGATACTAAGATATTTGAAAATGTGTTTGTGATGAGTCAAAACTTGGAAAGGTATGAATAAGAATTCATGATATGTATGTGATGATGTACAAAATGTGATAAACATAAGTTGAGAAATATGGATAAAATGTCATTGTTCTGGTTGAACGTTGTATTTCGATGGATTATGGTGATTTTATGAAACGGATAAAATTTTTTAAATGTTTTAAATGTTGCAAAAAGGATTTAGCCCAGAAGGGTAATCCTGAATTAAGCCCTCTCGAGCATATGTTATGAAATGGATTTAGCCCGGACGGGTAATCCAGAGTAAGCCTTTAGAGCATACGTTATCGAAAGGATTTAGCCTGAATTGGCAATCCTGTTATGTCATATGTGGCTTGAGAGTGTGCTCCATGAATATGTGTCAAAAGGGCACTTTTGAGTATGAATTGACGAATTGTTGACATGCATACCTTGAGTATACTACCCAAGAATCCATCAAAATTACAATAGTTCAATGGGAATCATTCTTGAAATATGGAATGGTGAAATGAAATGGAAATTTATAATGTGATAAGCTCATCCATGTTGTTTGGCATTCATATGATGTTATGTGCCTAATTTTTTTGATTAAGTGAATGTGATAAGTAAACTTACCCAAATTTTGTGGAATGTGTGTTTAAGTGCACTTATTTGAACAAAGATAATCGGAAAGTTCGTGTAACATAAATATGTATGTTAATTAGCTTAAAGTGAATTAGATGATTGTGAAGATATTATGTTGACGATGAATGCTAAGTTATATGCGTGTATTTATAAGAGTCGAGTTAGAGGCTTTATGACCTCACCCCCTTACCAATGTGGTATTTTATAATTAAATTTCACGAGATTTAAGTTGAATGAGCTCACAAGTAAGAGACTAAAGAGTTCAGTAGCGGAATGACTAATAATGTGGTCAGAGTTGAGAATAGTTTGACAAGTGAATATAGTTCTGAAAAAGATGCCAGGTTATTTTAAAGATCATTCGAATTTCGCGATGTCACAGTTAAGGAAAAAGTTAATCTCGGCTAATCGACTCATTCAAGTATGATGTCTTAAGTATGTATTTGCTGGAATTCCTCCGGATTGATTTTTGTTAGTGAATGGAATAATACGGGATTAGTGATGACAGAATTAGTCAGAGAAATAATATTTGAATCATAAAGATGTCTGAGTGTAACAGTTGTAATTGAATAGATTATGATGATCTCTCCTAAGTGTTATATATATATATATATTCATTTATCCTCAGAGATATATGTGATTGTTCTTTTTCTGATGAAATTCTTATCGTATGAGAATGCTAGCTGCTTATAATGTTAAATGATAGCACTGTTGATCTGGTTGGTTGATGAGTAGCATTTCTTATCTCTCTCCGTGGTATTCTATTCTATTATGTTTGGAATAAAAGTTGTTGGTGAAAACTTATGTGAGGCTATTCTTCTGTTTCTACTGGATGTTGTTTTGTTTTCTATATATATTTGGAAAATATATCATCTCTGTTATAATTGATTCTGGAGCGTATAAGCATTTTTTTCTTCCGGTTTTCTCTGAGGAATCATCAAGATCTTTATTATCTTCATATGAGTTATGTTCTCAGACTTCCAATATGATATCGCATCTTGTATTTCTTTATCTCACTTTTCTCATCATCTTTATGTCGTAAATTATCAATCATGGCTCATTTTTAAAGTGTATTCTTTGGCTTGTGATAACTATGTCTATTGCGGTTGTATTTCTGGTCCGATCATAGGAAAGTGGTGATTTTGGTATCAGGATTTCTCTAATTTTCATGAAAGGAATTGACATCGGCAAAGGTATAGATAGTGGAAGTTCAAGCTCAAATTGTACGATGGTTTTCTTTTCTCAGGTAATTTTGATTAAGGTCAATGAATTCAATCAGAATATTTTGTTTCCTTAAGCTAAGACAGTTGTAAAGATCTTTGACTAGCATGTGAGGAAATTTTGGAAGATTATATGTTTGAGTTGTTTCAACGACATGAAGAAGGGAGTATTTCGATACGATATTATTGGATAGTTGAGATCGACTCAGTTGTTTTTATCTGAGTGAGCTGGTTAGCTGAAAGGTAATTTGAGTCATATGCATTTAAGTTTATCCTCAGGTAAGAGGATAAAATCTTGTATTTTCATGGGTAGATTGTGAGCGATCTGAATGAAGAATTTATATTCGAGAAGGGTGTGATACAAGGACATACCTATTAGATCGGTTCTAATTGGATGATATTATTATGAGTTAAAATTTGTTTTGATTGATAAAGTTATCACATTTGTGAAAGTTTGAATAAATTCATTGAGTGTTAGCATAGTTGAAGGTATTGTTAACCAGAAAGCGCGATCTTTGAGTCGATTTAAATTGAGTAAAGAATTTTTGATTTTTTTCAGCGATGCACTATCGAATGGATTGGAATGTGCTTTAATACAAGAATGTAAAGTGATAGTTTATGCTTTCAGACGGTTAAAGTCACATGAAAAGAACTGTTCGATGGGTGATTTAGAGTCGGCCACTTTTTATGTCTGAGTTGAGAATTTGATGACATCGGTTGTCTGACGAAAAATGTCATATGTTTCCTGATCCCAAGAATTTAAAGTATCTAATGTCACAGAAGGAATCTTAATTTAAAACAGCATAGACGACTTGAACTATTGAAAGATTGTGAGCAGTTATCGATTAACCTTTGGGAAAGTAGATATAGTTGCAAATGCTTGAATGGAAAACCTTTGATTATTTTGTGAGTATTGGGTACATGATTAATCTTATTTGATGATGGTATGAATCTAGCTAAATTAGAAGATAAAGCATTGTTTCTTTGCAAGATTGTGAACCTCAGGAATGTGATAGTGAGTGGTAAATTGAACGAGTACAGTGTGAAACGACTTTTGATTCTGAATTTCAGGTCAGACCTGATGACTATTATCATTATTCTGAGATAGAATTTGCGCACTGATTAATTCAGAGCTTATGCATAAAATTTTGTACGAAGCTCAATAGTAGCTCGTTTATTCATTCAGGGAGTAATAAAATGTACAGTTATTTGAAATAGATGTTCTGGTGATCGGGTATGTAACATGATAGATTAGTTGAGTTATATGTTTCAAAGACTATCCGATCAAAAATCGTACAGAAAGTAAAAGTGACTCGTGGCAGTTTAGAATCCACTTCAAATTGTCAGAAAACGTACGTGAATTTGAAACATGAGGATATGAAATTTTCGTTCAGCGAAAGCATGCTTCCGAAAGTATTGCCTTGGAAAACGATTCAAAATATGTTTTGTGTATCCATGTTGCGATGGTAAGCCTGAGAGAGTAATTCAGATCTTTGACGGTATGCTCCAACACTATGTTTCAGAGTTCAAAGATGATTGGAAAAAGATATACGAGGTGGAATTAATTTGTGATTTTGAGGAAAAGGGTGAAAATGATTCATGAAAGTTGAAAGCAACTTCAGACTAACATAAGTAGTATACAGATTTGAAAATTTAAGACATTGGATTCCAGATCAATGACAGAGTGCTTCTGGAAGTATTGCTCTCGAAGAGGACTCTTCGATGTGGTAGAGGAAACTACGAGAACGTTACCCTAATCTTCTTTTTTCTGGTAAGATTTTCGGGGATGAAAATCACTAAAGGGGGGAGAGTTGTAACAGCCCGATTTTGGGTCTAATCAGAACAGTGGTTTCGGGACCACAAATACGACGCAGTAAAATTCATTTTTATTATATTTTTATGGTCTACAGTTTTATGGAACAATTTCGCAAAAAATTTCATTCAAAAAATTTGATTTTTGGTCACTCAATTTAGTCAAAACAACTAAATTGCAAAAAGTGCAAAACTTGAATTCTATATGTTAAAGGTGTCTAATTGCTATGAAATCTTAAATTAGAGGTCCTTAAATGGTAATTAGACTGTTGGTTAAGTTGGTGGACAAAAATGGACATAGTTTGGCATGTTTCTAAAGTTTTTCATTAAGGGCATTTTGGTAATTTGGTTTTTAAAAGAATTAAAAAGGCAAAATAAGCCAAAATTTCATTCATCTTCTTCATGCTATGGCCGAATGTCTCAAGAGAAGCCATGGCTAGGGTTTGGCCACTTCCAAGCTTGATTGTAAGCCCGTTCTAGCCCCGTTTTTAATGCTCTTTACATTTTTAAAGTCGTTGTAACTCGATCTTTCTATTTCTACCATCAATTTGAAGAGATGTCAAGGTCTAAAATTTTATCCATGATGGATGTTTGTGTATTTTGATGTCTAATGGTAGAAAATGCATGTTTGGTGTATGATAAACGACTTTTGCTAAGTGATATTCGGTGAAAATGCCTAAAAGGACTTATTTGTAAAAGTTATAAAATATGGTGTAAAATTGTGGGCTGTTATAAGCATGTATAAGGTTCGGCTAGAGATGGGTATTGAAGAAATTGAGTACATTTCATTTTACGAGTCTAGGGACTAAATTGTAAAAATGACAAACTTTAGGGAAAAAATGTAAATTTTTCCATAATGTGACTTTTTTACTGAAATGAATAATATGTTGATTAAATAAGTTAAATGTGATATTATAGATCAAGAAAAATGAAGTTCAGACCTAGAACCGGGGAAAAACGAGTATTTGACGATTTAGTCCTTTTCGCCATTTTTATGTCGAGGTAAGTTAGTATGTAAATAATGCAATGTTATAATTGTATTTATAATGTTTTGTTATTGCATGAATTGTATGATTTACTCTATGGATGAAATTGACGAAGTTACAATAAGCGAGTAAATCCCGGTTGAACCTTAGGAATAGATAGGATACAAATGTCATGACATTAGGGTTACTGAGATTACGTGTAAGACCATATCTGGGATATGGCATCAATATGAGACTTCGTGTAAGACCATATCTTGGATATGGCATCGAAATGAGACTTCGTGTAAGACCATAGCTGGGCTATTGGCATCGATACAAGACTACATGTAAGACCATATCTGGGATATGGCATTAGTATGGTACTATGTCTACGAGACTTTCGAGTATCCTATAGTATTCTAAATGGTTCAACGGGAAATTCAACGGGTATGTCAAAGATGAGAAAGTATGTGAATATGTTATGAGATGGTACAGGTATGTACGAAAAACTCAAAGAAAATGAACTTAATAGATGATGAACAATTTGTAAGATTGTGATGGAGCAAGTTGTGCTTATGAAGCTTAAATGACATTTATGTTGATATGTGTGTTGTCATTCATACGATGATCTATTGGTATATGACAATGATGTTGATATGTGTTATGAAATTCATATCATGAGCTATTAGTATGTGATAATTATGTTGACATGTGTTATGTTGATATTAAATGACATTTATGTTCATATGACATTTATGAAGTTTTAATGACATTTATGTTGATATATGTTACGTTATTCATATGATGAGATATGGGCAAGAATGTGATTGAGTAAATTATACTCATGAAGTTTAATGATATTTATGTTGAAATATGTTATGTTATTTATATGATGAGCTGCTGGTAAGATTCGGATTGAGTAAGTTGTGTTTATGAATTTTTAATGACATTTATGTTAATATTTGTTAAGTTATTTGTCTGTCAAGTGTATGAATAATGTTTTGTATTATTTGCATATGAACTTACTAAGCTATATAGCTTACCCCCTTCCTTTCCCATGCTTTTTAGGGTTATTAAGCTAGCTCGGGTTGGAGATTGCCGGAGATCCTATCACACTATCAAGCTATCATTATGGGTATAAATGAATCCAAGCATTTTGAGTCTATGGCATGTATAGGGACTATGTCAATTTGTTATGTGTTTCATTATTAATTTGTCCATATGTGTTAGCTTGTAATTGTTAATGCTTCATCTTATATATAGCCATGAATGATGGATTATGTTGATCATAAGTTTATTCATATGTTAATGCCCTTTTCTGAATATGAAATTAGTATGTTTTTAATGGGCTAAGTATGTTATTTTAAGCATGATAAATGATGGTATAAGAATGACATGTTATTGTCTTGGTTGTGGTTGTTTAGTTACTCTAAAATGCTTGAGTTTGTGCCATGTGATGTTGTGTTGATATGTGTAAGTGAGGGTGGCAAATGGCTTGGTAAATAGCCTTGTTTTTGTCCACACGGGTAGGCACACGGGCGTGTGTCTAGGCCAAGTGTAACACACGGTCTGCCCCACGGGAATGTGATTTGGCCGTGTGTCCCCTGCACCTTAATTGTTGCAAAACAAAATGTCCAGAATTGAGCACACGGGCAGAGACACAGGCGTGTGTCTCAACCGTGTGTGCTACACGGCCTAGCACACGGGCGTGTGGCACGGGCGTGTGGCACAAGTTAGAGAGCACCCTAAATAAAACATGGTTTGAAGCACGGGTGTGTCCCGGGGTCACACGGGTGTGTCCCTTGGACCACACGGACGTGTGAGCCCTGCTTCTAGCAAAATTTTTCTAAGTTTTGTAAATGTTTCCTAAGTTCTCGGTTTAGTCCTGAACCACTTCCAAAGTATGTTTTGGGCCTCGTAGGCTCGTTTTAGGGGTGATATGAATGTGTATGAAAAGTTTTAATTTGAATGGAAATTTATGACTCAGAAATGTATGTTTGCTTGTGTTTATGTCCGGTAATGCCTCGTACCCTGTTCCGGTGTTGTATACGGGTAAGGGGTGTTACAGATCTTCTCTGAGTGTCCCCTTAGGTCTTCTTCTAATTGGTATATTTTAGACTTTAGAATGCTTAGAAAGCCTAAAAATTGGGTTTTTCTGCGTATTTGGGAAGAGGTGTGATATCAACACGGGCTGGCACATGGGTGTGTGGCCAGCCCGTGTGGCTCACACGGGCGTGTGGTCAGCTGTGTGGAAATGCCCAGGCCGTGTGGATCCTGGAAACAACTCTATTTGTCCGATTTTGGCTTATTTTTCGCTCCTTTTTCTCCCAAATGCTCTCCTAAGTATATAAAGATGAATTTAAAGGATTAGGAGCATCAAATTCACTAATTTAAATAATTAATCATCCAAAAATGCATTAAGAATGGAATTAAAATATATTACTTTTACAGCTTATCAAAACTCCTTCAAATGCTGCATCCAAGTCCTACGAACAAGTATTATCTGAAGAGTTTATGAAACTAAGGGGTGAGCTAATAAGCTTAGTGTGAGTTTTATAAAAAGCTAAATATCAATTATCGCATAAAACATTTCATTATTATTATCACAAATATATTATTCCAATATACAAGCTATTATGCACATGATAATTTCAATGCAATTTTTAGTAAATACAATTATGCATATTTTTCAAAGCATCCTACCCATTTCCACTACACACCAAAAGGAGTTCTCCAGAACTCATCCATCCAAAACACACCAACACATATGTTGTAACACCCCTCACCCGTATCCGTCACCGGAATAGGGTTACAGAGCATTACCAGACTTATTACACAATTGAACATACATTTCTCATACAATTATCAAATTCAAATACAAGTCATTCATAATAATTCATCAAGTCCCTAATATGAGCCTACGAGGCCCAAAACATGCTTTATAAGTTGTTCGGGACTAAACCGATATCTCAGGAAATTTTTTGGAAAACTTAGAAATTTTTTCAATATAAATGGGACACACGCCCATGTGGCCAGGCCGTGTGTCTCACACGGCCAAAGACACACCCGTGTCACATGCCGTGTGGACATTCGAAATGGGATCACATGGCTGTGTTCCCGCCTGTGTCCTACCCTGTGTAACTCTCTGACTTGGGTCAGACGGCCAACCACACGCCCGTGTGACCAGCCTGTGTGCCCTTTGAAATGGCCTCACACGCCTATGCACCAGGCCGTGTGCTAGGCCGTGCCAAACCTGTAGGGTATACTGACTTATGCCACATGGCCAAGTCACACGCCAGTGTACTGGGCCGTGTGGAGCATACTGACTTGATTTCTAATTAAACACCAAGGGGCACACGACCGTGTCACCAGACCGTGTGTCACACACGGCTGAGACACACGCCCATGTCTCTGCCCGTGTGGACAAAAATAGGCTATTTACCAAGCAATCTTTCTCACCCAAAATGCAACCACCTAAAAAAAACATCAATTGACATATAGCATAGCATCAATAGACATTCAAACCAATCTCAACCAAGCATAATTCATGCCATTTCAATACCATCAAATACAAGGCACACAAATATCACAATATGCTATTCAATTTCATACCAATTTCACATTCTCAATTCACTTAACTAGTTAACTTCATATATGCATTTTCTTACCTCTAATCACATGCATACCAAATCTTCAAATTTCAACCATATGGTACTCCAAAATGCCAATTCACAACAAGCATTATAAATGGAAATATTACACAACATAACAAAGGCTATTTGCACAAATATATACAACACCAAATATACCAAAATAAGCCAACTCTCATGGCTATACACAAAACCAAACACTTAACATTTACAAGCCAACTCAAATGGCTAAATTCATTACCAAACTATATACCAAAATGACCATAATTCCTATACATGCCATATAACAAAATACATAAGCTCAAAAGTACCAAAGTAGAAGCTCGATAGTGTGATACAATCTCTGACAACTCCTAATCTGAGCTAGCTTCGATATTCACTATAAAACACAGAAAAGTAAACAGAGTAAGCTATAAATCTTAGTAAGTTCGTATAGTAATAAACTCAACTTGCCATAAATACACAATTCACACAATTGAATATAACAATATACAACCCATATTAATCCACAAACCTATCACAAGATCATTTACAAGGTTAGATGTGAAATTCACAAATTTCTTCGATTCAAAGATTATACGGTTCATGTACATACCTGTACCATCTTGAACTAATCTCATACTCGTCCATATCTTTGACATACCCATTGAACCATTTGGAATACTATCGGATACTCAGGAATCTCGTACCCTAAGGGCCAATACATAGCTGAAGTTATATCAATCTCATAACACATATAATGCTCACTCTCGAGCTATCAACGGGTCTGCTCACACAAGCTGACGGTCATGACGTAACTACACGGTGCTGCTCACACAAGCTGACGAGAATATACGACACATGCTGGATAACCTAACCACCGGTAGGACGTGCGAACCAACACCCGAATCACATAACCCCTAATGACATGTCATTCGTATCCTAATCTATTCCTAAGGTTCAACCGGGATTTCTCATTTGCTGAATCCTCGTCGAACATATCCGTAAGGTCGTATTCACAAATAATTCAATAATAAATCATTTAAAACACAATTATATTAATTCTTATTAACATACGAACTTACCTCGAATGCAAAAACGATTAAATGAGTCGATTAGTCTAACACTTTGTTTTTCCCCCGATCTGAATTCGAACTTCGCTTTTCTTGATCTATATGTAATCAAATTTAGCTTATTTAAATATCATTCTATTCAATTTAGCCCAAATTGCATATTATGGAAACATTACACTTTTGCCCCTAATATTATTTCAACATTTTTACAATTTAGTCCTTAGCTCATAAAAATACAAATTCATGCAATTAAGTCCCTACCCATGCTAGCCAAATTTCATATAGACCCATATCAGCCCATATTTTTCATTTATTTCATAAATTAACCACAAAATTTCCACACTTCTCAATTTAATCCCTAATTGACAATTTTACTAAAAATCACTTTACAAATGTTGTTTATCTAACAACAAACATACATTTTCTATCATCAAACATCAAAATACCCTTATATTCATCAATGGAAAAACCCTAAACCTTTAACAGTTTTGCAAATTATTCCCTAGGCTAGCTAGATTAAGCTGCAACGATTTCAAAAATATAGAAATCATTAAAAATGGGACAAAAATCACTTACCAATTAAGCAATGTAATGACCGAACCCTAGAAAGCTCCCATGGATGTTCTCCTTTTTTATTTTCGGTGGTGATAGCTAAATTAGAAAGATGATATCCTTATTTTTATTATTTAACTTAAGTTTGTTTATTAATTTACCTATTTAACCCTAGTTATATAACCTTTAAAGCCATTAAAAGATGTCCATCTTTGTCCACTAACATTAAAAATGGTCTAATTACCACTTAAGGACCTCCACTTTAACGTTCCATGGCTATTAGACACCTTTAGCTATTAGAACACTACTTTTACACTTTAAGCGATTTAGTCATTTTTATCAAATTGAGCATTCAAACGATAAAATTTCTTAACGAAATTTTCACACAATCATATTATCATACTGTAGAACTCGAAATAATATTAAAATAATTATTTCAACTTCAGATTTGTGGTCTCGAAACCACTCTTCCGATTTGACTAAAAACGGGCTGTTACAACTCTCCCCCCTTAGGAATTTTCATCCCTGAAAATCTTACCAGAAAAGAGGTTAGGGTACTATTTTCTCATAGCTTCCTCGGGTTCCCACGTAGCTTCTTCAACCCCATGATGTTGCCACAAAACACAACCAAAGCTATGTTTTTGTTTCTCAACTCTTTAGTCTCTCAAGCCAGAATTCTAATTGGTTCTTCGCTATACGTCATATCAGGTTGAATTTCAATCTCTGTCGGAGAAATTACGTGTGACAGATCTGATCTATATTGATGCAACATCGAAACATGAAATATATTGTGAATCTTTTCTAATTCTGATGGTAAAGCTAGTCGATATGCCACTGGCCCTATTCTTTCGATAATCTCATACGGCCTGATAAATTGCGGGCTCAATTTACCTTTGCGACCAAATCGAAGAATCTTCTTTCACGAAGATACTTTCAAAAATACTTTGTCGCAGATTTGAAATTCAATGTCTTTACGGTTCAAATCCGCATACGACTTCTGTTGATCTGAAGCTGTTTTCAAACTGTCACGAATTACTTTCGCTTTCTCTTCGGTCTCTCTGATCAAATCAACCCCGTGAATCTTTTTCTCACTAAGTTCGGTCCAGTACAACGGAGTTCAGCATTTACGACCATACAAAGCTTCATACGGTGCCATCTTTATGATCGATTGAAAACTATTGTATACGTGAATTCAACCAACGGTAAATATTTCTCCCAATTGCCTTCAAACTATAAAACACAGCAACGAAGCATATCTTCGAGAATCTGAATTACTCTCTCAGATTGACCGTCAGTTTGCGGATGAAAAGCAGTACTAAAGTGCAACCGCGTGCCCAAAGCTTCTTGCAATTTCTTCCAAAATCACGACGTAAACCTCGGATCTCTATCCGAAATACTAGAAACTTACACCCCGTGCAATCTAACAATCTCAGAGATGTACAACTCAGCTAATCTATCAAGCGAAAAGTCTGTACGTACCAGAATGAAATGTGCCGATTTCGTCAGTCGATCAACGACAACCCAAATAGCATTTTTCTTTTTATGAGATAGGGGTAATCCCGATACGAAATCCATCGTAACTCTATCCCATTTCCACTCTGGTATCATCACAAGCTGTAGTAATCCCGAAGGCACTTGATGTTCAGCTTTAACTTGT
Source organism: Gossypium sturtianum (assembly GCA_025698515.1). Classification (NCBI taxonomy): domain Eukaryota; kingdom Viridiplantae; phylum Streptophyta; class Magnoliopsida; order Malvales; family Malvaceae; genus Gossypium; species Gossypium sturtianum. Next base: position 29,612,749 of record CM046943.1, on the reverse strand, counting down.
TGAAAAACTAAGCATCTCGACACAAACTCTAAAATGTCTCGTTTCATGCCTGACCACCAGTCCAATTGTTTCAAATCATTGTACATTTTAGTACTCCCCGGATGAATAGATAAACATCCACTGTGTGCTTCATGTAGAATTTTCTGAATAAGCTCGATATTCTTTGGTACACATATTCTATCTCAGAACATCAAACAATCATCAGATCCGATCTGATACTCTGAATCATTATTCGAATCACATTTCATTCTTTTAGCTTGCAATTCATTATCACATTTTTGAGCTTCATAAATTTGTTGAAGAAATAATGGTTTAGCTTTTAACTCAACTAAAATCGTACTGTCATCAGACAAAGTTAACTGCGTATTCATCGCTCGTAACACAAACAAAGATTTTCTACTCGAAGCATTCGCGACTACATTCGCTTTCCCCGGATGATAATCAATCACTAATTCATAGTCTTTCAGCAACTCGAGCCATCTTATTGTCGCAAATTCAAATCTTTCTGAGTCATTATATATTTCAAACTCTTGTGGTCGGTAAAGATATGGCACTTCTCACCAAATAAATGATGTCACCAAATTTTCAAAGGGAAAACAATAGCGGCCAACTCTAAATCGTGCGTCGGATACTTCTTTTCATGCGGTTTCAACTGTCTAGAAGCATAAGCTATCACATTGCCCTCTTGCATTAAAACACATCCCAAATTGTTCAATGACTTGTCGCTGAAAATCACAAACTCTTTACCTGTAACACCCCTTACCCGTATTTGACGCTGGAACAGGGTACGAGGCATTACCGGACATAAACTCAAGAAATCATAAAAAACCGAGACTTAAATTTCCTTCCAAATTAAAACCTTTCACACACATTCATAACGTTCCTTATATGAGCCTACGAGGCCTAAAACATGCTTCGAGAGTGGTTCGAGACTAAACCGAGAACTTAGAAGATTTTCTGAAACTCAAAAAAATTTTAAGATTTTAGTGGCACACGCCCGTGTGGGTCAATGGACACGCCCGTGTGGCATGTCACACACCCATGTGCTTAGGCCGTGTCGATTTTAGGGTGCATTATGTTTATGACGTCAGCAACAAATGGTAGCCACACGTCGAAGTCACACGCCCGTGTGCTAGGCCGTGTGGTCGATTTTATTTTCTTGATTTTTCATAAATCAGGTGCAGACTTCACACGGCCAGGGCACACACCCATGTCCTAAGGCCGTGTCCCTCACACGGCCAAGACACAAGGCCATGTCTCAGCCCGTGCGGCCAATCCTGGACATTCTATTTTGCTAAATTAAGGTGCAGGGGACACACGGCTGGATGACACGCCCCTGAGGGCAGACCGTGTGTCACACACGGCCTAGACACATGCCCGTGTGTCTACCCGTGTGGACAATTACAAGGCTATTTTCTAAGCAATTTTGTCACCCTCACTTGCACACCTTCAAGCAACATCACATGGTAAATTTTATGGCATACAAATGCCTTTAAACTGAACCAAACATAATCAAGCAATAACATATCATTTACATATTCACTTCCATCATTCTAATAGCATTATGCTTTACTAATACAACTCATACCAACATCATATTCATAAGGACATTATCATATGAATGGCTCATACCATTAGTCAACTTATCTAATCAACAACAAGACTATTAACCACTTCCATCACATATCAAGCAAATATAAACCACATCACAAGGCATTGGCATATGCACATGAATAATCATATAATCAACATAAGCCATCATTCATGGCTATATACAAATTGGACCATAACCATAATAGGCCAACACACATGACCGCATTAACAATGACATAATTAACCAAAGATAAAGTCCTTATACATGCCATAAACTTAAAATACTTGCATTCACTTACACCTAAATGATAACTTGATAGTGTGATAGCATCTCCGACGATCTCCAACCCGAGCTAGCTAAATTAACCTATAAGAGATAGGAAAGGAAGGGGAGTAAGCAATAGAGCTTAGTAAGTTCATATGCAAATAATAAACAACTATTAACATTCATTTACTTTATCCATCCATAAGAGTTTTGCATTAAATCTCAAATTTACCACTTATTCATTCATAGTGCTTACTCTTTTAACTTATAAACACCATTTACGTGCCTTAGCATTAGCCTAACCACCATAGTCTCCCCATTATAACATATCACATTATTTAACAAGTTATTTCCATCCTCTTAATCACATGCACATTAATTATGAGTAATCATAATTTCAACATATAGTTTAACCACCTTTCACTTGTCTAAGCTCGTATCCTACTATATTCTCATAATGACTTTATTTGGAAATTATGCCTGTCCTTCCTTTTTCTCATAACCAATGAAACACAATTTAAATAAATACACCGTACTATATCGCAATTCAATTAGGCTCATAAACTTATCACCTGATCATTATCAAATCTTATCATGTATCCATTCATCTTAAGTGTAGATCAATAATCATAAGATTATCTATATTTCTCAAGCGTAACTTACTCGAATACACTCTTACCGAATGTTCATCATACACCGAGCTCATTACTCATGAGTTGTTGTACATACCTGTACCATCTCGTAAAATAATCACTTGCTTTCTCATCTTTGGCATACTCGTTGAACACTTGGAATAATAAATGGATACACGAAAAGTCTTTGCACATAAGTGCCACATATGTAGCTAAAGCTACCTCATATCTCATATCACATAAATGCTCGCTCTCGAGCTAATCACGGGCCTGCTCACACAAATTTGTCGAGTCAAGACGTCACTACTGTGATCTTTGCTCACACACAAGCCGTCAGTATCCGCAACACATGCTTGGGACTACCCGACCCACCAGTAGACATATGAGACTAGCACCTGGATCACATAAGCACATATATATCACATGGGTCCCTAGTGACATGTCACTCTATCCTATTTTATTCCTAAGGTTCAAATGAGATTTTTCATGCTTATCGGAACTTGTCGATTGTATCCATAGAATTAATCATTCATTCCACAAATTAACGAAGCATTTAAAATATTTAAAATACAAAGATAATAATACATTAGTCACATACGAACTTACCTCGATACCAAAAAGGAAAAAGGGACCTAATCGTCAATTTCTCTTTTTCCTCTGTTCTAGGTCCGAACCTCATTTTCTTTGATCTATAACATCACACTTAGTCTATTTATTAGTCACATTATTCAATGTGATCCAAAAATCACATTATGGCAAAATTACGTTTTTGCCCCTAAAGTTTCACATTGTAAAATGAAATGTGTTCAATTTCTTTGTAATCCAAGCCTAGCCGAACCATTTTCATGCTTATAGCAGCCCACATTTTCCACTAAAACACACTTTTATGACATATTTTATAACTTTTATGAATTAGTCCTTTTAGGCATTTTTATCGAAAATCACTTAGTAAAAGTTGTTTATCTAACCATAAACATGCATAATCTACCATTAAACATAAAAATACACAAATTTCTAACATGGGTCAAACCCTAGACCTTCATCATATCTCAAATAAATGGTAGAAATAGATAGATCACGTTACAAGGATTTTAAAAATGTGAAAATCATTAAAAACGGGGCAAGAACAGACTTACCATAGAGCTTGGAAAGCTTGAAAAAAACCCTAGTCATGGCTACCATGGTATTTTCAGCCAAGGCATGAAGAAATGAAAAAGATGACATCTTTTTCTCATGTTATTTTGGCTTTATTTACCAAATTACTAAAATGCCTTTCATGTCTTTCTTTCAAAATTCACCTAACCATGACTATTTTGGTCCAAACAATTATCCAATGGTCTAATTACCATTTAAGGACCTCTAATTTAAAATTTCATAGCAATTAGACACCTCTAGCTTCTAGAACTCAAGTTTTGTACTTTTTTACGATTTAGTCCTTTTGACTAAATTGAGTGCCCAAACGTCGAAATTTTCAAACGAAATTTTCATGAAATCATTTCTTAAAATCATAGGCCATAAAAATATAATAAAAATAAATTTCCTTACATCGAATTGTGGCCCCGAAACCACTGTTCCAACTAGACCCAAAATTGGGCTGTTACATTACCCGATTCAGACTGAACTAAAACTGGTGCCTCAGTTAACAATGCTTTCAACTGTTCAAAACTCTGTTGGCATTTCTTAGACCATTTGAACTTCACATCTTACTATAGCAATCGAGTCATAGGTGTAGCAATCATCGAGAACCATTTTACAAAATGCCGATAGTAACCAGCTAATCTGTAACAGCTCGATTTTGGGGCTAGTCGAAAAAGTGGTTTTGGAACCACTAATCCAAGGCCAGAGAAATTAATTTTAATATTATTTTATGTGTTATAGCATGATTATATGAGTGCATGAAAATTTTGGTGGATTAATTTTAGTGATTACTTGCTTAATTTCGAAAAAGGACCAAATTGCATAAAGTGCGAAAGTTTTGTTCTACAAGCTAAAGGTGTTAAATAGCTATGGAACACTAAAGTGGAGGTCCTTATTGAGTAAATAGACCAATAAAATTATGGTGGCTGGACATGGAAATTTTAATTAGAGATAAAGTCATAAAATTAGGTGACATTAGGTGACTTGTCTAATAAAAAGAAACAAAAAGAGAGGAGGCTATCATCTTCTCTTCACCACTAAAAATATCAGCAAAAATAAGGGTTTTAGAAGCTTGAAATTTTAGCCAAGCTCCTTCTACAGGTAGACCACAGAAGAACCCGGGAAGTGGGGCTAGCAGTAGAGGTGCGCCTAGAAATTCCACTATGAGATCAGAGGGTAAAGCTCCTGTAAGGACTTATGCCTTCGCGCACGCGAAGAGGCTTCATCCCTAGATGTGATTACGGGTACTTTTTTTCTTCATGATATCTCTGTTGTTGCTTTGATTGATCTGGGGTCTACCCATTCGTATGTTTGTATGAAATTGGTGTTTAGTATGAATATGCAAGTTGAGTCTACCGAATTTGTGGTAAAAATGTCAAACCCTTTAGGCAAGCATGTGCTAGTTAACCAAGTGTGTAGAAATTTTCCCTTGACAATTAGAGGTCATTGTTTTCTGGCTAATCTTATGCTGCTACCATTTGATGAATTTGACGTGATTCTTGGTATGGACTAGTTAGCAGCTCATGATGTGATAGTAAATTTTGGGAGAAAATTTATTGAACTGAAATGTAAAAATGGGGATATCCTTCGGGTTGAATCAGGTGAATCGGATAGCTTGCCTATAGTGATTTCTTCTTTGGCGGCTGAGAAATGTATAAGAAAAGGGTATGAGTCTTATCTCGCGTTTGTGTTGAATACTCAAGTGTCGAAAATAAAGATTGAATCAGTGCTTGTGGTATGTGAGTACCTGGATGTGTTTTTGGAAGAGTTGCTCTGATTGCCTCTAACTAGAGAAGTCAAGTTTGGTATTGAGTTGGTCCCTGGTACGACACCTATTTCGGTTGCCCCGTATAGGATGGCACCATTGGAGTTAAAAGAGTTAAAGGTTCAGCTACAAGAGTTAACGAATAAGGGTTTTTGCGAGACCGAGCTATTCTCCGTGGGGTGCTCCGGTACTTTTTGTGAAAAAGAAAGACTGGTCGATGAGATTATGTATAGACTACAGATAGCTCAACAAGGTGACTGTGAAGAACAAGTATCCTTTGCCAAGGATCGATGATCTGTTTGACCAATTGAGGGGAGCCACAGTGTTTTCTAAGATAGACCTAAGGTCTGGTTATTATCAGCTGAGAGTTAAGGAACAAGATGTACTGAAAAATGCATTTCGGACGAGGTATGGCCATTATGAGTTCCTCGTCATGCCCTTTGGCTTAACGAATTCTCCTGCAATATTTATGGATTTAATGAACAATATTTTCCGACCGTACTTGGATAATTTTGTAGTTGTTTTTATTGATGACATATTAAATTATTCTCGTGATGAAAGTGAGCATGCGGAGCATTTGAGAACTGTCTTACAAACTTTAAGAGATAAGCAGTTGTATGCTAAGTTTAGCAAAAGTGAATTTTGGCTTCGAGAAGTCAGATTCTTAGGACACATCGTGTCGGGTGGTGGAATTAGAGTTGACCCGAGTAAGATATCGACTATCGTTGATTGGAAACCACCGAGGAATGTATCAGAGATTAGAAGCTTTTTGAGCTTAGCCAGATATTACAGACGGTTTGTTAAAGGATTCTCCATGATTGCTACACCGATGACGAGGTTGCTACAGAAAGATGTCAAGTTCGAATGGACAGAGAAGTGCCAACAGAGTTTTGAGAAACTAAAAGCATTGTTGACTGAAGCCCCAGTTTTAGTGCAACCGAAACCAGGAAAGGAATTTATGGTGTATAGCGATGCATCCTTAAATGGATTGGGGTGTGTGCTTATGCAAGAAGAAAAAGTAATAGCTTATGCCTCGAGACAGCTGAAGCCACATGAGAAAAACTATCCGACATACGATTTAGAGCTGGCCGCCATCGTGTTCGCATTGAAGATATGGAGGCATTATTTGTATGGTGAGAAATGTCGGGTATTCACTGATCATAAAAGTCTAAAGTATTTGATGACTCAAAAGGAGTTAAACCTACGGCAGCGGAGATGGTTAGAGCTGATAAAGGATTATGAGTTGATGATTGACTATCACCCTGGAAAGGTGAATGTGGTCGCCGATGCTTTGAGTAGGAAGTCATTGTTTGTCTTGAGGGCTATGAATACCCAGTTGTCTATGACTGATTACAGTTCGGTCATAGCAGAGTTAAGAGCTAGACCGATGTTTTTGCAAGAGATCTACGAAGCTCAGAAAGGTGATAAAGAATTGCAAGCTAAGATAAGTCAGTGCGAGACGGGTATAGAATCAGACTTTCAGATTGGTTCAGATGGCTGTTTAATGTTTCGAGATAGAATTTTTAAACCCAAAGACGATGAGCTTATTCGAAAAATTTTGCATGAGGCACATAGCAGTCGTATGTCTATCCATCTGGGTAGTGTGAAAATGTATAATGACTTGAAGAAAATGTATTGGTGGTCGGGAATGGAGAGAGGCATTTTAGAGTTTGTCTCTAAGTGCCTAATTTGTCAGCAACTGAAAGTCGAACACCAAGTACCTCCGGGTTTACTCCAGCCTGTGATGGTTCTTGAGTGGAAATGGGACCGTATTACCATGGATTTTGTGCCTGGATTTCCGTTGACGCCAAAAAAGAAAGATGCTGTATGGGTTGTGGTTGACAGGCTAACAAAGTCGGCTCATTTTATACCGGTGCGTACTGACTATCCGCTTGAGAACTTTGCTGATTTGTATGTTTCTAAAATTGTGAGACTTCACGGGGTACCTTTGTCGATTATTTTGAATAGAGATCCGAGATCTACAACACGGTTTTGGAAAAAGTTGTAAGAAGCATTGGGGACAAAACTGAATTTTAGCACTGCTTTCCATCCGCAAACCGACGGCCAATCGGAGAGGGTAATTCAGATACTTGAGGACATGTTACGGTGTTTTGTCCTTGAATTCCAAGGCAGTCGGGAAAAGTATTTACCGCTGGTAGAGTTTGCTTACAACAATAGCTATTAGTCGAGTTTGAAAATGGCGCCTTATGAGGTTTTGTATGGGCGTAAGTGCCGAACGCCCTTGTATTGGACCGAACTTAGAGAAAATTTGATTCACGGAGTTGACTTAGTCAAAGAGACCGAGGAGAAAGTAAAGGTAATTCGTGACTATTTGAAGGCCGCTTCGGATAGACAGAAATCCTACGCGGATCTGAAACGAAAAGAAATTGAGTTTCAAGTCGGCGATAAGGTGTTTTTGAAAGTATCCCCATCGAAGAAAGTCCTCAGATTCGGTAGGAAAGGCAAATTAAGTCCACGTTTTATTGGGCCATATAAGGTGACTGAGAGAATTTGACCGGTAGCATACCGATTAGCTTTACCGCCCGAGTTAGAGAAGATCCATGATGTTTTCCATGTGTCTATGTTACGCTGTTATCGTTCTGACCCTTCACACGCTATTTCACCAGCAGAGGTTGAAATTCGACCGGATATGACCTATGGTGAAGAGGCGGTTAAGATTTTAGATCGAGAGGTCAAGCAATTGAGAAATAAAAGTATAGCACTCGTGAAAGTACTGTGGCATAGACATGGGGTTGAAGAGGCCACATGGGAGCCCGAGGAGACTATGAGAGATCAATACCCAAACCTTTTTAACGGTAAGATTTTTGGGGACGAAAATCCCTAAGGGGGAGAAATGTAACAGCCCAATTTTGGGGCTAGTCGGAACAGTGGTTTCAAAACCACTAATTCGAGTCTGGAGAAATTATTTTTAATATTATTCTATGTGTTATAGCATGATTATATGAGTGCATGAAAATTTTGGTGGATTAATTGTAGTGATTACTTGCTTAATTTCGAAAAAGGACTAAATCGCATAAAGTGCGAAAGTTTTGTTCTACAAGCTAAAGGTGTTAAATAGCTATGGAACACTAAAGTAAAGGTCCTTATTGAGTAAATAGACCAATAAAATTATGGTGGCTGGACATGGAAATTTTAATTGGAGACAAAGTCATAAAATTAGGTGACATTAGGTGACTTGTCTAATAAAATAAAAAACAAAAAGTGAGGAGGCTATCATCTTCTCTTCACCACCGAAAATATCAGCAAAAATAAGGGTTTTGGAAGCTTGAAATTTTAGCCAAGCTTTTCTCTTGCAAGTAAGTGATTTTGGTGGTTGTTTTTGTTAATTTTTGTGTTTTTGGATCCCCTATAGCTTAATCTAGCTAATGAGGGGACTATTTTGCAAAATGGTTGAGAGTCTAGGGTCTTCCCATGAGATTATTTATATTGATTGCTGAAATTTTATGAAATAAAATGAAACTTGGTTGTTTAATAAACAACTTTTGTGAAAGGGGTTTTCATGAAAACACCTAAAATGACCATTTTGTGAAGTTTATAAAATAGGTTGTAAATGTGTCAAATAATTGAAAATTTTGAGTTGCTATAATAGTAATAAAGGTTCGGCTAGGCTTGGTTAATGAATAAATTTGATGAAAATCGTTTTACGAGCCTAGGGGCAAAATCGTAATTATGTAAAAGTCTAGGGACAAAATGGTAATTTTGCCCAGGTATGAATTATAGATTGTTTTTATTAATGTAGTGATTAAATAAGTGAATTTGTCATTATAGATCAAGAAAAATGGAGTCTGGACCTAGACCGGGGGAAAACCAAACTATTGGACTAAATCGAACTAGTCGCCCATATTTTGTATTCTGAGGTAAGTTGTACGTAAATAATACAACTTTATCGTTATTATGTATTGAAAAATTAATATGGCATAAAGTGTATGATTATTGTTGTGAATATGCATGATGAGAATTGCTGTAGTAAAAACTCCCGGTTGAACCTTAGGAATAGATTGGATATCCATGCCATGACATTTGGGTGATATGTGTGCTAGTGTAAGACCATGTCTGGGACATTGCATCAGCGTTGATTTGTGTGCTAGTGTAAGACCATGTCCGGGACATGGCAGCGACCACATTATGAGAGCCAGCGTAAGACCATATCTGGGACATGGCATCGGCCACATTATGAGAACCAGTGTAAGACCATGTCTGGGACATGGCATCGGCATTGAGACGAGAGCTAGTGTAAGACCATGTCTGGGATATGGCATCAGCCTCGACAGGTGAGCCAGTGTAAGACCATGTCTAGGACATGGCATCGACATTTTACCCTCTTGTGAGAGGCTTATAGGATATCCTTTAGTATTCCAAATGGTTCCACGGGTTATTTAAAGCTTATGATAAAGATATGAAAAGATATGATCATGTTGTGAGTGGTACAAGTTCTTACTCGAAACTCATGAGATATGAGCTTAGTTATGATGCCTTAATGGTAAGAATGAAATTGAGTAAGTTCTATCTATGAGAATGACTTCGGGACGATTTTGTAATCTTTGGCTTATATTTGTGATGTGTAAATTTGTGGTAAATCTACCATTGCTAAATCAAGAATGACGTGCTGGTTTATATTATACTATGTGTTTAAAGATGCATGGTTGATGTTGTTACTTATTTACATGAAACTTACTAAGCTTTATGCTTACTCCCTCTCTTTTCCGTTTTCTTATAGTGCCGCCAAGCTAGATCGGGGATCAACAGACGTCGGAGGCATCGATCACACTATCAATCTGAACATTTGGTATAATTAGATTTATCATTTTGAGTATGGCATGTATAAGGACTTGGTCTTTTGTCAAGTGTCATATTTTTTTGGCCAAATGTGTTGGCTTGTCTTACATATTGATTCATTTTGTATAAGGCCATGGATGATGTCTAATACTTGATATTGATATGTGTAAATGATGATGTTTTTCATGAATGTGTAATTTGCATGGTGAAATATGTGATAAGTTTTGCATGTGAATGGAGTGTAGTGGTCTTGATGTGTGTATGAAACACCCCAAACCCGACCCACGAGCCTCGACCGGATCTGGCATGCTCCTCAAGTAAAACACTTCCAAAAGATTGTTCGTCAGTTCGGAAAATTTGAGTCATTTTGAAAAGAAATTGATTTGAGTTATGATTGGATTGTAAACGGTGTCTATATAGAAGCCTTTAGATAATTAAAACTTTATTTCCGTATTTGAAAACTATAAGTTAAAAGAAATGCCGGTGTTTAAGTTTCAAAACATTTAAAATTCCTTTTTGGGAAAAATGTTAATAATTGTTGATTTAATAATAATCGTTATCATAATAAAACAAATAAAATGCATGCATAAAACAGTCTAATAGTAATGGCCTTATTACATCCAAGCAAAACCCGAAATAAATTAAAAACTTAATTATAAGTCTCAAAATAAAATAAATGCTGAGCTGAGCATTGGCCACCACTAAGTTCCTGCCGACCCGGTCCATTTACTGAGTGTCACCTGAAAAGATATCCCACAAAGGGGTGAGTCAACAGACTCAATGTGTAACAATCACACCAACTCCCAAACCTAATAACCATCCTCTACACATCACCCGTACCTGCCATCACACCATGGGGATTACTAAATCGACCCTCCATCCGCTACACATCATCGAAGGCAGTCGCTGCAGACGACTTGCTCATCGCCCTTATAAATTGTGGCATAGCCACCAGATAATGTGACAAAGTCACCAGATATTAATATGTGACCGTAGTCACCAGATAACAATATGTGACATAAGTCACCACATTGAGACACGTGACATGAGTCACGGATATTGTGGTAAAACCACGGATCACTTCCCTTTTCAATATCACCCGTATGCCCCATGCGTCATACAACATGCAGAAATAACACATTTTACCTTATTTCACATTCGTAACAATTTCTCATATGTGTCATGTTCAATATTCATAATATTATTAATGAGCATTAATGGGTAACGATACAACCCACTCGTACCATTGAATGGTACCTTTAGCTACACTTTTCATATTTCCATTTGTACATACATAATATTCATACCATCAATCTATTAGGAGTTAGTGTAGGGCTACACACCTGGTTACTAACGTATTCACTGAATCCCGAAAGTCTGCCGAAACAGCCTATACTCCTGCCTAAAGATCAAAGTCAGAATCGGCTAAACACTAATACCTATCACGGCCTTGGCCGAATATTCATATTCACTTACCTTGCGGATCTAAATCCCAAAAATAGTCACTTGGCTATGGAGATGTCGAAATCCTACATGATACATGTTAGGGTCAGCCTTTTGTACAAGATCTATGAAAATGGCCCTTGGCCGAATACCACACATGGCCTACCTTGGCTCTTTAATTCTCGAAGACCTCCCCCTTGTAGTCAACAATAATCAGAATCCTGAAACCTCGCGATGTTTCCCCCTTGCAATCGGCCAGACACTAGATCACTTAACTGGTTAGTTTTCGGCTTTTGAACAAATAAGAAACAGATCCGAATCACTAGAACCCTTACCACTGACTTACCAAAAACTATTGGCAGGGAAAAGATGCTCCCGGCCTACTGCTTCAAAATCCCGGAAATCCTAAAAGAAACCGATTGCATGGTTGATTAAAAATCAAGACAAATGTCGAATTTCGGCTTTTGTTCTACACATGTCGACAGAGAGGAAATAAGGAAGAATAGTGGAGATTCGGCCATAGCAGACTTACCTATCCAAACCGATTTAAGAAGAGATCAAAAGAGACCTCTTACTTGGTTGTTATTCGGCCAAAAACTGAGAAGAGATGAGGTGGAAAAAATTTCGACAATGGCTTAGGAAAACAATGGAGATTCGGCCAAAACTGAAAAGAGAAAATAGGAGAAGGATAAATGATATTCGGCTTTTGGTTAACAGTAGAGATTATGAGAAAAGAAGGAAAAAGAATGATATGGAGGCTCAGGTATGACTCGACTAGAGTGAGAAAGAAAAAGAAAGAAAGAATTGAGAGAAGAAAAGAAAAAGAAAAGTGTTGGTGAGGCTTAACCAAAAATTCGGCTCAAAGAGAAAGATGAGAAAAGAATGAATTTCAGTACACCCTTCCTACTATTACCAAAACCGAAAATACCATCCTCCAAAGCCCCATATTCGGCCAACTCTTACTCTCTCTATTCAATCCCTTGTCATTCTCCTAAAACTTCTCTTCTTCACCCATTCGAAAATAATTTGAATAATCAACAATTATCCTTTGCCCCTAGCTGAATTTTAAAAGGTATTTGACCACATCTAAAGCTCGTCCCCTTAGTGTCCCATTGCTGTCCACCTCTGTTCCTCCCTGCTGCAAAATAAAACTCCTATTTGCATCCCTTGCTGCTTGAACCTTGGCCCTTTTACCCTGCTTGTGGCGTCACTTACTAAGGCCCTAGGTGGCGCCTCCTTGCCATTTAAACAAGCCCATTTTTATGTCTAATTTCCCCCACAATTTCTCTTAAGGCCTATCAAGCTTAGCTCCACTTCAAGACTTAAAATCTGATAATTTCTAAGACATTCACCTACACTCTAAAGTTCTCAAAATCTATAAAACACATTCAAAACACACATTGGCATACTAGCACATTCAATTTAGCAAAAATGCACAAGCCCAAAATCCCGGATATTACAGTTCTACCCCCCTTAAAATAATTTCGTCCTCGAAATTACCTGGCTAAAATAAGTGAGGGTATTGCTGTCGCATTGTTTCTTCCGGCTCCCACGAAGCTTCTTCCGATCCATGATTGCACCATAACACTTTGACTAAAGGAACTGACTTCCTTCATAGCACTTTCACATCTCGTTCCAAAATCTGAATCGGCTCTTCCTCGTAGGACAAATCTGGTCTTAGCTCTACCTCCTCAACTGGCACCACATGAGATGGATCCGATCGATAACGACGTAGCATCGAAACATGGAATACATCCTGCATCTGCTGCAATTCCGAAGGCAACTCCAACTGGTATGCCACTGGACCAACTCGCTTCAATACCCGATAAGGTCCTATAAACCTTGGACTTAATTTCCCTTTGCGACCAAATCTCATCACCTTCTTCCAAGGCGAAACCTTAAGAAACACTCGATCTCCCACAGCAAATTCTATTTCCTTTCACTTAAGATCTGCGTACGACTTCTGTCTGTCGGATGCTTCCTTTAACCGTGCCCGAATCAACTTAACCTTTTCTTCGGATTCTGCCACCATCTCTGGACCCAAAACTTGACGTTCTCCCAATTCTGTCCAACACGTAGGAGTGCGACACTTTCGTCCATACAGCGCTTCATACGGTGCCATCTGAATACTGGCTTTATAGCTGTTATTATATGCAAATTCTACTAAAGGCAAGTATTCTTCCCAACTTCCTCTAAAGTCTATTACACAGCCTCTCAACATGTCTTCCAACACTTGGATCACTCGCTCAGATTGACCGTCTGACTGTGGATGAAATGCCCGATCTTGAAGTCTAATCGGTGCCCAAAGCTTGATGTAGTGCTTTCCAAAACCGAGACGTAAACCTTGGATCCCTATCTGAGATAATCGACATTGGCACTCCATGCAACCTCACAATTTCTGCCACATATAACTTCGCCAACTTTTGTAAAGAATAGTCAACCCACACTGGTATGAAATGCGCGGATTTTGTCAATCGATCCACTATCACCCATACCGAGTCCTTCTTAGTAGGCGTAAGGGGAAGCCCACTAACGAAGTCCATGGTGATTCTCTCCCACTTCCACTGCGGAATCTTTATCGGCTGAAGCAACCCTGACGGAACTTGGTGTTTAGCCTTGACTTGCTGACACGTCAAGCATTTCCCTACAAATTCGGTAACTTCCCTCTTAAGACCAGGCCACCAAAACTGTTCCCTTAGGTCTTTATACATCTTACTACCTCCAGGATGCATAGCATAGGGGCTACTATGCGATTCCCGAAGAATCCTCTGCCTTAACTCCTTGTTCTTCGGCATACAGACCTTACCCTTGAAACACAATACTCCCTCGTCATTAATACTATAATCTTCTAACTCTCCACTCTGCACTTGCCGTAGCTTAGCACTTAGATCATCATCCATTAACTGACTTTCCTTCACCTCATTCAACCATGTCAGTTTAACTTGCAACTCTGCCAATAAACTTCCATCATCATACAAGCTAAGATGTGCAAACATTGCCCTCAGATCCGACACTACTTTCCGACTTAGGGCATCTGCCACTACATTCGCCTTGCCCGGATGATACTCTATAGAACAATCGTAGTCTTTCAATAACTCCACCCACCTTCGCTGTCTCAGGTTCAGCTCTTTCTGAGTCAGCAGATACTTAAGGCTCTTGTGGTATGTGTAGATCACTGACTTCTCCCCATAAAGATAATGCCTCCATACCTTAAGAGCAAAGACTACCGCCGCTAACTCCAAATCATGCGTCGGGTAGTTAACCTCATGCGGCCTTAATTGTTGAGACGCATAAGCGACTACCTTCCCGTCTTGCATCAATACGCATCCTAATCCAGTATGAGAAGCGTCACAATACACCACGAAATCCTTTCCTGCCTCCAGTTGTATCAAAACCGGAGCTTCAGTCAAAACCCTTTTAAGTTTCTCAAAACTCTCATGTTGCTTATCTGTCCATACGAAAGGTACTTCCTTTCTTAACAACTTCGTCAAAGGTGTGGCTATTGATGAGAACCCTTCTACAAACCTTCTGTAGTAGCCTGCCAATCCCAAGAAACTACGAACCTCCGCCACAGACTTAGGTGGTTTCCAATCCAACACTGCCTCAATCTTCTTAGGATCCACTCTTATCCCTTCTGCAGACACTACATGCCCTAAGAATGCGACCTCCTTCAGCCAAAATTCACACTTGCTGAATTTGGCATAAAGCTTCTTCTCCCTTAATACTTGCAACACAACCCGGAGATGCTCATCATGCTCCTCTTCAGACTTGGAATATACTAAGATGTCGTCTATGAACACAACGATGAACCTATCCAAGTAAGGTTGAAAAACCCGGTTCATCATATTCATGAACGCGGCTGGGGCGTTCGTCAATCCGAACGGCATTACTAAGAACTCATAATGCCCGTATCTTGTTCGGAAGGCTGTCTTATGGATATCTGCTTCCTTCACCTTAAGTTGATGATATCCAGACCTTAGATCTATCTTCGAGAATACTGCTACTCCCTTCAGTTGATCGAACAAGTCGTCTATCCTCGGCAACGGGTACTTGTTCTTGATGGTCAGCTTATTCAACTGACGATAATCTATGCACATACGCATAGTTCCATCCTTTTTCTTCACAAACAAGACCGGTGCTCCCCATGGAGACACACTGGGTCGGATAAACCCACGATCAAGCAACTCTTGGATTTGAGCCTTGAGCTCAACCAATTCCTTTGGTGCCATTCATCAGACGGGCGATTGACACGAGGAGCTGTTCCGGTAGCAAGTCAATTCCAAACTCCACCTCCCTATCCGGGGGTATTCCAGGTAATTCCTCCGGAAAGACATCCACAAATTCCCTTACCGTTCTAACCCCTTCCACACTTGTTTCCTTAGTGTCCAAGGCACTAACCCACATCAGAAAAACCGGACATCCTTTCCTTACCATCTTCTCCGCCTTAAAGGCGGATACTACATTCGACAAATAGTTCCGTCTTTCGCCCATCACCACAACTTCCTTATCGTCGGGAGTTCTCAACAACATGCGTTTAGCGGCGCAATCCACATTCGCACGGTACTTCACTAACCAATCCATGCCTAAGATTAGATCAAATTCCCGAATGGTAGTTCCACTAAGTCACGTGGGGAACTGCGTCCCCGAACTTCTAAAGGCACTTCCTTAAAGAGTTTATCTACTATCACGATGCTGCCTAAAGGACTAAGTACAGTCATCTTCCTAGGCAGTCTCAAAGTTCACATGCAAAGTTTGGATACTTCACTAGCAACATAGGAATGAGTTGACCCTATGTCTATCAAAGCAATAAAGGGTAACTCCGAAATAAGGAACGTACCCGTTATAACATCACGTGCATCGCTGTCCTCCCTCCAACGAACCGCATATACCAGTCCTGGCTGTCTAGCCTCAGCATTACCAACACCTCCGCCTGGTGTTCCACGTCCTCTTCAAAGACTGCGTTTCCTCACCAATTGGACCACGACCCGCCGAGGTTGTTTGCCTCTCCCCCTCTTCGCCTGATTAGAACCCTGACCTGTTGGTCGACTCCCGTCTAACTTAATAGGACAGTCCTTAATCATGTGTTCCTTAGACCCACACTTAAAGCATCCTCCCGTCTTCTTCCAACACTCTCCTAGGTGCCTCTTCCCACACTGATCACAAGTACGATACTGCCCTCCCGTCATAACTTGCTGACCTCGCGGCCCATCAACTCTAGGCCTCTTCTGCGTATTCCCAGATGACCCTGATGATCCAAAACCTCTCTTGTGCCTATTCCGTTCAGTATTCTGTTTCACAGAGTCCTTAATCCATTCGGCTATCTTAGCCTTTTCCACCAACACGGTAAACTCTCGCTCTTGCTGTGGAGCTATCAACAATCTCAGGTCATCCCTCAGTCCGTCCTCAAACCGGACACATCGCTCATGCTCCGTAGCCACGATACCTCGAGCATACCGGCTCAACCTTAAGAATTCATCCTCGTACTCGCTACGGACTTGTTCCCTTGAACCATTTCGAAATGCCTTCCTCGAGCATCGGTATAACTAGTTCCAACATACTTCTTACGATATGCCGCTTTAACATACTCCCAAGTGAGATCCTCGGTGTAGCACCATCCCGAATCGTGAGCCACCATCGATATGCCTCATCGCGAAGTAGCGACACCATTCCTTCGGCTTCTCTCTTGATCGGATCCGGCTCATCCATAATTCGCTCTATCGCTTCCATCCAATACTCGGTCAGATCGGGTGCCACACCAGATACGCCACGGAATACTTCACTCTATTTGCTCGGAGTCGCTCGGGTGCTGATTTTTGAGCTCCCCACCTCCACCGCCCAGCCACCATCTCAAGAACCGCGCAGGCGCTGCACATCGCATCATCCCCGTCCGATCTTTGTCGCTCAACACCAACATGGTGGTGGTGGGGTGGTGGTACCTCATTTTCGGACCCTTGTCCGGACCTAACGGGTTCCGACACGGTCATTCTGCGCTCTACCACGTCCTCGCACATTACGACCACGCCCCTAGAACTCATTTCTACGATCACGCTTTAACTGGATTTAAGGAATTTTATGCATTAGTATTTGTTCCACTGATTATCCGCGAAGAAATTTTATGAAAATGAGCTTAGTAGTAGTGCTTTCGATCATTCTGTGGTTTTCATTTCAAGTCTCCTATCCTAGTTCAGAGAAAGATGCACCTTCATTCAGTAGTATCTACTACACACATTCATCACTTGTACATTTTCGTCCGTTTTAATCCCAGGGGTATTTTCGTAATTTGTCCTATAGGGGTATTTTGGTAATTTCCAAATCAGGGTATCTTGATATTTCACGAAATAGGGATTTTGGTGTTTTTGTGAAGTAAAAATGTTTTAGTAAAAATCGAGGGTAGTATGGTAATTTCATAAAACAAGGGTATTTTAGTAATTTTACAAATCAGGGGTATTTGGGTAATTTTTGTAAATCGGGAATATTTCGAAAAATTTTATTTTTAAGGTCTAAAATAGTTTTTACAAATCAAAGGGGTAATTTGGTGATTTTAAGACTAAGGTTTTTTTTTTATAAAATAGTGTAGCTGGTCCCTTTCGGGTTTTAATTATTGAATTTAGCCCGTGAATAAGTCCTCTTGGTTAGGGTGAACCATTACTACGCACCAGGTAGGATTCGAGTGAAGAGGAGGTGGGTCACTAGGACTGCTTAAATACCAGGCTCTCCCTGAATCCAATCCTAGACATGCGCACAATGGTTGCCACACCCTAACTCGACGACTTAACCACAGGTTTGTTTAGTTAGGCCTTAAAGTGTTATGTAATTCTTGTGTTGAAGTAAGCTAATCCTAGGGTTCAATAACTTAATATGCTAATCTACGTTCCCGTTATTCCCATATACAAATCATACAATAAATCATACAACAGTTAGGGGTACTTACCTGGTGGACTTCGGGTCGGAGACTTAGGTGCCATGCCAGAAAACCTGCTTAATTTCAAAAATTTTCACGAAAACTTGTTTGGGCTCAATTTTGAAAACGTTGTGGGCTTTAAACCCAAGGCCGAGAGTTTAAAATTGGGCTCTGATACCAAACTGAAACACCCAAAACCCGGCCCACGAGCCTCGATCGGATCTGGCATGCTCATCAAGTAAAACACTTCCAAAAGCTTGTTCGTCAGTTCGGAAAATTTGGGTCATTTTGAAAAGAAATTGATTTGAGTTGTGATTAGATTGTAAACGGTGTCTATATAGAAGCCTTTAGATAATTAAAACTTTATTTTCGTATTTGAAAACTATAAGTTAAAAGAAATGCCGGTGTTTAAGTTTCAAAACATTTAAAATTCCTTTTTGGGAAAAAGGTTAATAATTGTTGATTTAATAATAATCGTTATCATAATAAAACAAATAAAATGCATGCATAAAACAGTCTAATAGTAATGGCCTTATTACATCCAAGCAAAACCCGAAATAAATTAAAAACTTAATTATAAGTCTCAAAATAAAATAAATGCTGAGCTGAGCATTGGACACCACTAAGTTCTTGCCGACCCGGTCCATTTACTAAGTGTCACCTGAAAAGATATCCCACAAAGGGGTGAGTCAACAGACTCAATGTGTAACAATCACACCAACTCCCAAACCTAATAACCATCCTCTACACATCACCCGTACCTGCCATCACACCGTGGGGATTACTAATTCGACCCTCCATCCGCTACACATCATCGAAGGCAGTCGCTGCAGACGACTTGCTCATCGCCCTTATAAATTGTGGCATAGCCACCAGATAATGTGACAAAGTCACCAGATATTAATATGTGACCGTAGTCACCAGATAACAATATGTGACATAAGTCACCACATTCAGATTACGTGACATGAGTCACCAGATATTGTGGTAAAACCACCAGATCACTTCCCCTTTTCAATATCACCCGTATGCCCCATGCGTCATACAACATGCAGAAATAACACATTTTACCTTATTTCACATTCGTAACAATTTCTCATATGTGTCATGTTCAATATTCATAATATTATTAACAGAGCATTAATGGGTAACGTACCTGAACCCACTGTACCATTGAATGGTACCTTTAGCTACACTTTTCATATTTCCATTTGTACATACATAATATTCATACCATCAATCTATTAGGAGTTAGTGTAGGGCTACACACCTGGTTACTAACGTATTCACTGAATCCCAAAAGTCTGCCGAAACAGCTTATACTCCTCCCTAAAGATCAAAGTCAGAATCGGCTAAACACTAATACCTATCACGGCCTTGGCCTAATATTCATACTCACTTACCTTGCGGATCTAAATCCCGAAAATAGTCACTTGGCTATGGAGATGTCGAAATCCTACATGATACATGGTAGGGTCACCTTTGTACAAGATCTATGAAAATGGCCCTTGGCGAATACCACACATGGCCTACCTTGGCTCTTGAAATCCGAAGACCTCCCCCTTGTAGTCGACAATAATCGAGAATCTCGAAAACCTCGCGATGTTTCCCTTGCAATCGGCCGGACACTAGATCATTTAACTGGTTAGTTTTCGGCTTATGAACGAATAAGAAACAGATCTGAATCACTAGAACCCTTACCACTGACTTACCGAAAACTATTGGCAGGGAAAAGATGCTCCTGGCCTACTGCTTCAAAATCCCAGAAATCCTAAAAGAAACCGATTGCATGGTTGATTAAAAATCAAGACAAATGCCGAATTTCGGCTTTTGTTCTACACATGTCGACAGAGAGGAAATAAGGAAGAATAGTGGAGATTCGGCCATAGCAGACTTACCTATCCAAACCGATTTGAGAAGAGATCAAAAGAGATCTCTTACTTGGTTATTATTCGGCCAAAAATGGAGAAGAGATGAGGTGGGAAAAATTTCGACAATGGCTTAGGAAAACAATGGAGATTCGGCCAAAACATAAAAGAGAAAATAGGAGAAGGATAAATGATATTCGGCTTTTGGTTAACAGTAGAGATTATGAGAAAAGAAGGAAAAAGAATGATATGGAGGCTCAGGTATGACTCGACTAGAGTGAGAAAAAAAAGGAAAGAAAGAATTGAGAGAAGAAAAGAAAAAGAAAAGTGTTGGTGAGGCTTAACCAAAAATTCGGCTCAAAGAGAAAGATGAGAAAAGAATGAATTTCGGCACACCCTTCCTACTATTACCAAAACTGAAAATGCCATCCTCCAAAGCCCCATATTCGGCCAACTCTTACTCTCTCTATTCAATTCCTTGTCTTTCTCCTAAAACTTCTCTTCTTCACCCATTCGAAAATAATTTGAATAATCAACAATTATCCTTTGCCCCTAGCTGAATTTTAAAAGGTATTTGACCACATCTAAAGCTCATCCCCTTAGTGTCCCATTGCCGTCCACCTCTGTTCCTCCCTGCTGAAAAATAAAACTCCTATTTGCGTCCCTTGCTGCTTGAACCTTGGCCCTTTTACCCTGCTTGTGGCGTCACTTACTAAGGCCCTAGGTGGCGCCTCCTTGTCATTTAAATAAGCCCATTTTTATGTCTAATTTCCCCCACAATTTCTCTTAAGGCCTATCAAGCTTAGCTCCACTTCAAGACTTAAAATCTGATAATTTCTAAGACATTCACCCACACTCTAAAGTTCTCAAAATCTATAAAACACATTCAAAACACACATTGGCATACTAGCACATTCAATTTAGCAAAAATGCACAAGCCCAAAATCCCGGATATTACAGTGTATGTGTTGGTTGTGGCTTATGTAGGTGCAAGTAAGGGTGGCAAAAGGGCTTGGTAAATGGCCTTCTTTTTGTCCACACGGGTAGACACACGAGTGTGTGTCTAGGCCATGTGTGACACATGGTTTGCCCCGTGGGCGTGTAGTCTAGTCGTGTGTCTCCTGCACCTTAATTTGGTAAAACAGAATGCCCAGTAGTAACCACACGGGCTGAGCCACGGTCGTGTGTCTCAACCGTGTGGATGACGCGGCCATAATACATGGGCATGTGCCCAGGCCGTGTGAAGTCTGCACCTTAAATGCGAAATTAAATTTGCCACACGGCCTAGCACACAGGCGTGTGCCTTGGCCGTGTGACCCTAAAGTTTTCCTGACGTCAGAAATAGAATGTCAAGGTTTTAACACACGGGCTGAGACACGGACGTATCATGGCCGTGTGAGGGACACGGGCCATGGACACGGGCGTGTGACAGGCCGTGTGAAAACCCCCGTAGGTTCGAATTGAGAATTAAATCCACGTGGGCAACGGACACAAGCGTGTCCCTATATGCTTAAGTCGTGTGAGTTACACTGTCCTTCAACATGGCCATGTTATTAGGTCACACGGGCGTGTCGCCCTTCCACACGGGTGTGTGCCCCTGTTTTTAGTGACATTTTCCAAAGTTTTCTAAAGAACTCGGTTAGGTCCTGAACCGTTTCTAAAGTGTGTTTTGGGCCTCGTAGGCTCATATTAGAGATTTTAAGACAAAGTTTAAAAAGTTTTAAATTTGAACGAACTTTTATGACCCGAAAATGTAGGTTAGTATGTGTTTAAGTTAGGTAACGGCTCATACCCTGTTCCGGCGTCAACACGGGTAATTGGTGTTACATAATCCAAAAAAACTTCTAACTTCGGATACGTTTCTTTGTGGTTTCCAATCAACAACTGCTGAAATCTTATTCGGATCAACTCGTATACCTTCCGCTGAAACAATTTGCCCCAAAAATCTAACTTCTCGGAGCCTAAACTCGCATTTACTGAATTTAGCAAACAACTTCTTATCTCTCAATGTTTGTAATACAATTCTTAAATGTTCAGCACGCTAAGACTCATCTCAAGAATAGATCAAAATGTCATCAATGAATACAACAAAAAATCTATCGAAATATGGTCTAAAGATTCAATTCATCGAATCCATAAAAACTGCAGGAGCATTAGTTAATCCGAAAGGCATAACAAGAAATTCATAATGCCCGTACCTTGTTCTGAACGCAGTCTTCGGCACATTCGAATCTTTAACTTGCAACTGATAATAACAAGATCTCAAATCGATCTTTGAAAATACGGTTGCTCCTTTCAACTGATCAAATAAATCATCAATTCTCGGCAAAGGATACTTATTCTTAATCGTAACCTTGTTGAGTTGACGATAGTCGATACACAATCTCATCGACCCATCTTTCTTCTTTACAAATAACACTGGTGCTCCCCAGGGAAAAAAACTAGGTTGTGCAAAACCTCTATCTGTTAAAACTTGCAATTGAGATTTCAACTCTTTCAATTCTGTCGAACCCATTTTGTACGGAGCTATCGATATTGGTGATGTTCCCGGTACTAATTCAATAGCAAACTCGACTTCTCTGATCGGTGGCAACCTATGCAACTCCTCTGGAAACACATCTGGATATTCAAATACCACTGGTACTGATTCAATCTTCGATTCAAACACTTTTGTATCCAATACATACGCAAGATAATCGTCGCAACCTTTTCTCACATATTTCTGAGCTAACATCGACGGTATCACAACAGGCAATCCACTCGACTAACCAGACTCAATTTGAAGAGTTTCATTATTCTAACATTTCAATTCAATGGTCTTTCATCTACAATTCACAAAAGCATCATGCTGAGTCAACCAATCCATACCCAGAAACACATCAAATTCATTAAACAGTAAATGAATCAAATTTGCCAGAAAACAGTAACCCCGAATCATCAAAGGAAAATTCTTGCAAACTTTATCAACTAGGACATACTTGCCCAAGGGGTTCGATACTTTAATCACAAATTCGATAGACTCAACAGGAAAACTCTCACTAGACACTAAATTCATAAAGGCACGATCCAGGATCTATCAAGGCAATTACATTAGTGTCATAAAGAGAAAATGTATCGGTGATAACATCTGGTGACGACGCATCTTCGCGAGCGCGAATAGCGTAAGCTCTTGCTGGTGCTCTAGCCTCGGATCTTAAAGCAAAGTCCTTTGTTGTTCCTTTGCTACTAGTCACATTGCCCGTATTTCTAGGTGGTCTCCCTCTAGCAGCTGTGTTACTTGGTCTTTCATTCTGATATCTATGTTCCTCGGGTAACTCAGGACAATCCCGAACGAAGTGATCTTGCGAGCCACATTTAAAACAACCTTTATTATTCATCCAGCAATCTCCAAAATGTCACCATCCACACTGTTGACACTCGGGTTTATTGTTTCTTACACTACCCACACTCGACACTGAAGTAGCTTGAGCTTTAGGACTCGTGTATTGCTTCCCACGATCTCTATTTGAATATCCCACTGAAGCTATCGAACGATTATACGAATCTCGTGATTTCTTTTACGAAGAGTGATATGGTTTACTCATCGACATCTTTCTCGAATCTTTAGCTTCGAAATCATCTTTTCTCTTTTCTTTGCCCAGTTCCTCAGCCTTGTATGCTCTGTCAACTAACACAACAAATTCTTTCAACTCCAGAATCTCGACTACCAATCTGATGTCTTCATTCAACCCATCTTCAAATCTCTTACAGATAATTGCCTTAGTGGAACACATTCTCGAGCATATTTACTGAGTCTCACAAACTCTCTTTCATACTCGGTCACAGACATTCGACCCTGTTTCAACTCCAGAAACTCTTTTCGCTTTTGATCGATAAACCGCTGGATGATGTATTTCTTTCTGAACTTGGCTTGAAAGAATTCCCACGTGACCCGTTCTCTTGGCACCACATATATCAAAGTAGTCCACCGCTGATATACAGTGTCTCTCAGAAGTGATACGGTGTAATTTACACATTCAGCTAGTGTGCAAGATAGTTCATCAAATACTCTGATCGTTTTCTCAAGCCAAAACACGGCTCTCTCAGAATCATCATCAACTGTAGCTCTGAACTCTTCAGCCCTGTATTTTCAGATTTTATCAACTGGCGGCTTACTTAGTCGTAAATGTTCCACACCTTGAGGAGCTACAAGAACCGGTTGAGGAATAGGTGGGGGTGGAGGTTGCTAAGCAGCCGGATTAGTTAGGACAAACTCAGTAAACCAATCATTCATCATTGGGAAGAAGGTTTCCTTGGCCTCCCCTCCCTGACTACCCGATATAGGTCTCGAAAGAAATTGCGCTACTTCGTTAACGGAGGCTAGTGTATTACTCTCAACATCATCAGCCATAGCTCGATTGGGATCGATTTACTATATGAAAACAAGATTTAAACTGTCAGGAGATATCACACTATCACAGCTTATATATGGCGTGTATAGCTAGACTCTCACATACGCTACGTTAGACCTAGAATCGACTAAATTGTAGCTCTGATACAAATAAATGTAACGCCCCTTACCTCTATCCTTCGCCGAAATAGGGTTACAGAGCATTACCGGACTTATTACACAATCGAACATACATTTCTCATATAATTATCAAATTCCAATACAAGTCATTCATAATCATTCATCAAGTCCTTAAGACGAGCCTACGAGGCCCAAAACATGCTTTAGAAGTGGTTCGGGACTAAACCGATATCTCAGAAAATTTTTGAAAACTTAGAAATTTTTTCAATAAACAGAGGACACACGACCGTGTGGCCAGGCCGTGTGAGAGACACACCCGTGTCACAGGCCGTGTGGACATTCGAAATGGGATCACATGACTGTGTTCCCGCTCGTGTCCGACCCTGTGTAACTCTATGACTTGGGTCACACGTTGAACCACACGCCCGTGTGCCCTTCAAAATGGCCTCACACGCTCGTGTACTAGGCCGTGTGCTAAGCTGTGCCAAACCTGTAGGGTATACTGACTTATGCCACACGGCCAAGTCACACGCCCGTGTGCTGGGCCGTGTGGAGCATACTGACTTGATTTCTAATTAAACATCAGAGGACACACGGCCGTGTCACCTGATCGTGTGTCACACACGGCTGAGACACACGCCCATGTCTCTACCCGTGTGGACAAAAATAGGCTATTTACCAAACCATCTTTCTCACCCAAAATGCAACCACCTAAAAAAAAACATCAATTGGCATATAGCACAGAATCAATAGTCATTCAAACCAATCTCAACCAAGCATAATTCATGCCATTTCAATACCATCGAATACAAGGCACACAAATACCACAATATGCTATTCAATTTCATACCAATTTAACATTCTCAGTTCACTTAATTAGTTAACTTCATATATGTATTTTCTTACCTCTAATCACATGCATACCAAACCTTCAAATTTCAACCATATGGTACTCCAAAATACCAATTCACAGCAAGCATATAAATGGCAATATTACACAACATAACAAAGGCTATTTGCACAAACATATACATCACCAAATATACCAAAATAAGCCAACTCTCATGGCTATACTCAAAACCAAACAATTAACATTTACAAGCCAACTCTCATGGCTATACACAAAACCCAACACTTAACATTTACAAGCCAAATCAAATGGCTAAATTCATTACCAAACTATATACCAAAACGACCATAATTCCTATACATGCCATATAACCAAATACATAAGCTCAAAAGTACCAAAGTAGAAGCTCGATAATGTGATACAATCTCCGACAACTGACAATCAGAGTTAGCTTCGATATTCACTATAAAACAATGAAAAGTAAACAGAGTAAGCTATAAAGCTTAGTAAGTTCATATAGTAATAAAGTCAACTTGCCATAAATACACAATTCACACAATTGAATATAACAATATACAACACATATTAATCCACAAACCTATCACAAGATCATTTACAAGGTTAGATGTGAAATTCAAAAATTTCTTCGATTCAAAGCTTATACGGTTCATGTACATACTTGTACCATCTCGTACTAATCTGATACTCATCCATATATTTGACTTACCCGTTGAACCATTTGGAATATTATCGAATACTCGGGAATCTCTCACCCTAAGTGCCAATACATAGCCGAAGCTATCTCAATCTCATAACACATATAATGCTCACTCTCCAGCTATCAACGGGTCTGTTCACACAAGCTGACGGTCATGATGTAGCTACACGGTGCTGCTCACACAAGCTGACGAGAATCCGCAACACATGCCGGATAAATCAGCCACCGGTAGGACGTATGGACCAACACCCAAATCACATAACCCCTGATGACATGTCATTCGTATCCTAATCTATTCCTAAGGTTCAACCGGGATTTCTCATTTGCTGAATCGTCGTTGAACATATCCCTAAGGTCATATTCACAAATAATTCAATAATAAAGCATTTAAAACACAATTATATTAATGCTTATTAACATATGAACTTACCTCGAATGCAAAAACGATGAAATGAGTCGATTAGTTTAACACTTTGTTTTTCCCCCGATCTAAATTTGAACTTCACTTTTCTTGATCTATATGTAATCAAATTTAGCTTATTTAATTATCATTCTATTCAATTTATCCCAAATTGCATATTATGGCAACTTTACACTTTTACCCCTAATATTTCAACATTTTTACAATTTAGTCCTTAGCTCATAAAAATACAAATTCATGCAATTAAGTCCCTACCCATGCTAGCCGAATTTCATATAGACCCATATCATCCCATATTTTTCATTTATTTCATAAATTAACTACAAAATTTCCACATTTCTCAATTTAATCCCTAATTGACAATTTTACTAAAAATCACTTTACAAATGTTGTTTATCTAACAACAAACATACAATTTCTATCATCAAACATCAAAATACACCTATATTCATCAATGGAAAAACCCTAAACCTTTAACAGTTTTGCAAATTAGTCCCTGGGCTAGCTAGATTAAGTTGAAATGATTTCAAAAATATAGAAATCATTAAAAACGGGACAAAAATCACTTACCAATTAAGCAATGTAATGACCGAACCCTAGAAAGCTCCCATGGATGTTCTTATTTTTAATTTTAGGTGGTGATAGCTAAATTAGAAAGATTACATCCTTATTTTTATTATTTCACTTAAGTTTGTTTATTAATTTACCTATTTAACCCTAGTTATATAACCTTTAAAGCCATTAAAAGATGTACATCTTTGTCCACTAACATTAACAATGGTCTAATTACCACTTAAGGACCTCCACTTTAATGTTCCATAGCTATTAGACACCTTTAGCTATTAGAACACTACTTTTGCACTTTACGCGATTTAGTCCCTTTTATCAAATTGAGCATTCAAACGATAAAATTTCTTAACGAAATTTTCACACAATCATACTATCATACTGAAGACCTAAAAATAATTTTAAAATAATTATTTCAGCTTCAAATTTGTGGTCTCAAAACCACTGTTCCTGTAACACCCCAAACTCGGCCTAGAAGTTAGGCCCAAATCTGGCGTGTCACATTGAAGAGTCTTTTGAAAACTACGCGTTCATTGAAAACCCTTATTACAATTTAAAACTTTCTGCCTTTAAAACCTCAGATTTCATTTGCTTAGTTTCAAAACGTGGTTTATTAAAAGTCATTCTCTTGTAAAACATTATTATCTTTAAAACCTTGCTTGTTGCGTAAACTTAATTTAAAGCGATTCGGAAGCATGATATTTTGAAAAACAATAGTTAATTTGGAAAACCATGTTCTACTTTTAGCAATTATAAAACCATAACAAAAACCCACAACTTCACTTACAAGGCCTTATTACAAAAATTAAAACCCAAACTAGATTCTCAAAAATATAGTCCAAAGTATAAAGAAAGCAGTAGACGTGTGGCCATCTCTCGAGTCCTCACGACTTCGATCCTCCTAAAGTCGGGATTACCTTGCGATTAAAAACGGGGTGAGTTTACGAAAACTCGGTGTGTAATCCCTATTACGGTCATGGTGCAGGCCCAAGCCCTATTCGGTGACAATCTGGGCCTAAGGCTATTCGGTAACAATCTGGGCCTAAGCCCTAAATCATATCAATGCAAAACATGCATGTACCCCAACCCTGCCCAGCCAACTCTCCACCCGTACCAACCATCTCTCCATGTGGGGACCACGTCGACCCACCCAGCTAATCTCTCCAATAATGCAACCTAGCTGCTAGTATTTATACGGCTTTAAGCCTTCAATAACGGTCTCATAATTGGCACATAGCCATCGGTAACTGTAATAAGATCGACACATAGCCATCAGCTACGGTAATATAACTGGCACACAGCCACGGGTAAATATGATCGATAAAAAGTCATCGGTATATATGTTAGGCACATAGCCACGGGTAAATACGATTAGCACAAAGCCATAATCAAGATGGCACAGAGCCATATTTAGGTTGGCACAAAGCCATAATCGGATTACGTGGCTTTAAGCCGTCCGTCGGTCCACAGTCGTCATGCGACTCGTGCGACCTTAAGATATCAATACTGGATCCACAGTCGTCATGCGACCCGTGCGACCATATCAGAACTTCCTCTGTATCAAAGTCCCAACCCCATGCAATATGTCGTGTATGTCATGCTCAATCATTACGTGTATGCAAAATGGCCATGCTCGAAAGCTTGATCATTTACACACATATTGAAAACATACCAGCCATATAATCCCAGTCAAATCAGTTAAAACACAGTCATACATTCACAGTTAGATCAATCATAGTCCTAATCATTCAGTTACCGGCAAGGGAAAAATAGTCATTTTACCCTATAAGGGTATTTCGGTAATCCTACCCTACAGAGGTATTTCAGTAATTCTACCCTACAGGGGTATTACGATAATTCTACCCTACAGGGGTATTTCAGTAATTCTACCCTACAGGGGTATTTCAGTAATTCTACCATTGTAACACCCCATACCCGAGTCCGAGACTAAGACTGGATACAAGACATTACCATGCTTGAACTCACTTAATCATGTACTTACGGACTATAAAATTTTGTTTCGAATTAAAAACTTCTCTTTCTTAGTCAAATCAGGCATTTTATGGGCCTATGAGGCTTCAGACTTACGTCCCGAAACTTTCGGAACTCATCTGGAAACTTTCTCTCCAAACAGGGGTCACACGTCTGTGTGACTTGGGACACACCCGTGCACCCCTAAAACATGCCCGTGTCTTTCACCTATGGTGGATACTGGCAATTTACACACGGCCTAGACACGCCCGTGGCCCCAAACCGTGCCTAAAACCCCAGGATTCTACCAATGCCCCACGGCCAACGCACACGCCCGTGCTTACCACCTGTGGTGCATACTGACTGCCTTAACACGGCCTAGAGTCTAAACACACGCCGTGTGGATCTAGTGCGTGGTCTATTCGACTTAAGATACAAAGGTGTAGAGTGCACACGGCCTGAGACACGCTTTGTGTGTCCATCCGTGTGGGCACTTAGAGGCTATTTACCAAGCCAATTGCCACCCTAAAATCAAGACCAAACTCATGCTCAATTCAGCAACTCAAGTATTACATCTATCATGAACAAGGATGCATACTTCATTGATAGATTAAAACATACATACTTAATCATTCATGACTCATGTCTTTGGCCATATACAAAAAGAATACTAAGCTTGATAGCCAACACTTTGGCTAGTTTTAAAACATAACTCAAAATGAAATGTTTTCTATACATGCCATACTTAATATAAACAACTTGGCTATACCAAAATAGCAATTGATAGTGTGCTCCGAGCTCCGGTGACGATGATCCACGAGATTAGCTTGGCGGGACTACATGGAAAGAAAAAATAAAGGACGTAAGAATTTAGCTTAGTAAGTTTGCATATAATGCACGTAGCAACATACTTGCTCAATATAAACCATTTAACATAAACAATGGTATCATAAATTTCAGGTATTTAAGCTTACTTACTCATACTGATTCTTACATATCTCATGATACTTACTAGTCTCATACTCGTGAGGTAAACAAGGTACCTGTATCACTTGATCACATAGATCAACATGCTCTACAATAATAAATATAATCTTTAGTTCATCATTCATAATATGAGTAATACTCATTTCTAACTTGATAATAGCTTTTCTTACTTGTCTTTCTTGTTATCATTTTAACTTTACTCATTTGCCCGATGAGTTTCTGCGAATAACCGAGGATACTGAATCTTTTCCCACATAGTTCGATTCCAAAGCCATATTGTAACATCTTGGAGTTATGGGTTCTGCATTTTATGTTTTCTGTGTGTTTGGCTTGTTCTGCATGTTAATTTGGTGTGTTTGGGGGGGTCTCGGGAAGGCTCGTGGTCAAGCTAGAGCCTTGGTAAAAATTTTGTTTTTAGGCACTTTAAGGGAGAGCTGGTTGAGGCAGGTCTTAAGAGTATTTTCTTGTGTTTTTTGACACAAGAAAGTGTGTGGTGTGGTGGCAAGGTGACGCCACTTAGGGAGCAAGGGAAGTGGCGTCACAAGAGAGCAGCAGGGGGAAGGAGTTTGAGTCTCGTTAGCTGCATCCAGAAGCTTTATTTTTGTGCTTAGGGAGCTAAGGTGTTGGTTTTTGGCTGGACTCTTCATGGTGGTTGTTGAATGAGTCAAATGCTTTTGAATGAGTGGTGGAGAGGTGCTTGTGGTGTTTGATTGGGTCAACAAGTTTGAATGGGTGTGGGGGAGTGAAAGTAGGAGGAAATCGTGGGATTTGGGTGTTGGTTGTGGAGTTGGCCGAAAGTTGGGATGTATGAGGGGGTGAATTCGGTGAAGTGGGTAAAAGTGAGGGGACCTTTGTTGTTGAGCATTTTCGGTTTAGTTGCTAGAGGTGTGTGCCGAAATCTGCTTTGTTTTAAGGATATTTCTTTTTGGCATCTTCGGTCTTTGGGAGTGAGTGTGTGCCGTTGTGAAAGAGAGCACCTTTGAGGTTTATTTCGGGTTGCCTATTCTTTGTGAGTGCCGAAAGTCCATAAGTGCATTACTATTTTTCCCTTCTTCATTTTCGGCAAGTACTCTATCTCTTATCAAAACATTTCTTTTCTCTTCCATCTTCTAGTAAACATCTTCTTCTCCATAACCGAACCATCTTTGTTGTTGCTAGCCGAATCCCTCCTCACTATTTCTTTTTCTTGCTCATAAAACTTTCTTCTTCTTTTGTTCTATATTTGTTTCTACACTCTATTTCTCCATAGTCGAACCTCAGCCTACTCTTTGCTTCCTTTTCATCTTGTTTCTCCTCGTTTTATTCTCTTCTCCTCATCTTCTTCTTTAGCTGAAACCTTGCACCTCCTCCATTGACACCTTTTCTTTTCTCTCTTTAGCCAAATAGCTCCTTTGGTCAAGAGAATCAGTTTCATCCTGTTACTCGATGGTTGAAGGTAATGATCTTCTTTTCTATCTTTTGTTAAAAACCAAATCTTCTATCTCCTTCTTCACTAACCGAACCTCTGGTTCTTTGTCAACTCGAATCGATGCTGCTCGTATAGCCTAAGGCGTGAAGGGCTATTCTTCTCTGTCAAATCTATCTTGGTTTTTCATCATCAATAACGTAAGGTAATCTCGTGTGATACTTTTTCCTTCTCTAAGTTTCTTCTAGCCGATTACTCAAGGGGGTAACTTTTACTGCTAGGCTGAACTTTTGGTTCTCTCACAACTCATCCTTGATTCAAGGATGAACCAGTTGCTGTGTGGTTCATCATTTACCAAGGTAGAAGTCACTTCTTTTCGGTTCTTGGTTATTATATCCCTTATCGGTTGTAGTCGGCCTTAATCAATTCTCTTGTTAGACAAGCGATGTTTCACTCTGAGTACTGATCAAATCTCTTCATGGATGCAAGTGTTGGTCAAGCTGTGGTGGGGAGCGAACTCGTAACCCCTGCTCCCAAATTTAAAAGACATGCTGTGTCGGTGGTTCGAGACTATCCGCCAGGTTGTGGTAGAGAGCCAACATCTGCCTAGGATAGACAAATAGTTGTTATCCCTGCTAGTGAGAGCGTCAATGTAGAGAGTCTAGTTTTACGCGTTATTAGGTGTGTAATACGCAAACGTTTCTTTACTATTTTGTGTTATTAACTGTGTGGGCTGAAAGCCGAAACGACTGTGTTGATAGTCGAGATACCCTCGTGGGTAAGTTTGGAGACACCGGGTAAGTTCTGCTATGATGATACTTTCGATTATATGCATGTATGAAATAATTATCTGTTACACATTGAGAGTATGTTTCCATTCATTTTATGTATGGTAAAATGAGCATGGGCTTGGGATTGAATGAAAGGGGAAGTGTGAATCAGTGACTATTGTCACGGTGGTCTAAGAACCACGGTGGTTTAAAACCAGGTATACATATATCAGTGACTTGTCTCGATGGTCTAAGACCACAGTGGGTTGGCCCCACATATACATAAACTTATCAGAGATCGTCACGGTGGTCTGAGACCACAGTGGGTTGGCCCCACGATTATATATTTTAGTGACTTTGTCACGAGTGGTCTGGGACCACGGTGGTCTAGAACCACGGTGGCATAATGCCTCAGGTGTTTGGATGATTCAGGTGTGTAGAGGATGGAAAACTAGGTTGGGCTGGGCTGCATTGCATACATGTGATATATGCTATATTGAGTGGGCTAAGGCCCAATGTGCATCTGTGGGCTTAAGGCACAGATTTCGTTTAATGGGGATTTACACACTGAGTCTCGATGACTCACCCTTCTGCTTAATTTTGCAGGTAATCCCTCGATCGCAGATTTGGAGTCGAGGCGGACTTTGAGGTGGCCATGCGTTAATTTCTCGTAAACTTTCGTTTCTTATTTAAACTTACTTTTTCATTTTGGGATTTTTGCAATGTAATAAGGCCTCCATAACTTTAATTTGCATTTTTTATTTAAATTGGTTATAGCATGTTTTATGAACTGTCAAATACGGAGTTTTCTAAGATAAAAATCTAAACAATCATATTTTCAAGTGTTAACAAAAGATAGCAAGCGGTTAATTAACTAAATTCAGAAATTTTTCTTAAACCAGTAAACACTGCTTTCAACATATCACATTTCGGAATACCACTAGATTTCAGTTTTCGTAATACAGAACCTGACCGAATTTGATGATTAAAAAGGGTTAACACAACGCGAAGAATGTTTCTCTTTTAAATTTTCAAAGTTATTTAAAACAACCTTTCCTTGTGACATACCAGATCCGATCGTAACGTTTAGGTCGGGTTTGGGGTGTTACACATATCCTCGATATGGTCTTACATGGGATCTCTCATCTTGGTATTGATGCCATTTCTTGACATGGTCTTACTTGGTATCTTTACTCATGAACTGGTCAATGCCGAGCCTTGGCTTGGGCTTACATTAAATCTTTCTTGTTACTCACCAATGCCATGCCTTGGCTTGGACTTACATGGAATCTCTACCTCATGATAGCTTTTCAATGCCAAGACTTGTCTTGGACTTACATGACATCTTTGCTTGGAGACTCACCAATGCCATGCCTTGGCTTTGGGTTACATGGGTCTTCATCTCATAATAACTCTTCAATGCCAAGACTTGTCTTGGACTTACATGATAACTTGCTTGATTGCTGATGCCATGCCTTGGCTTGGTCTTATACGGACTTTCTTATCTCGTGTGGTAGATCGAGTATCCTAAGTAATTCAACTTCAATCGGGACTTTCTCATGCTTAATCTCATTAATTTATTTATTTAACATATCAATAAGCATTTCTATGGTAATAATGTACATTATACTAAGCAATTCAATGATAATAATCATAAAGCTTAGAAATCATACAAACTTACCTCAATATACAAAATGTATGTAGATATGCAATTTAGTCCTCGACTTTGTTCTTGCCTCAGTTTCGATCCGGGCTTCGTTTTTTTTTTATCTATAATAATTATTAGATCATTTAATACTCACATTGACTAAATTGTCTCTTAACTCATACTTTGGCAAAATTATTATTTTGCCCCTAAACTTTCTCTTATTTGCACTTTTGCCCCTAGGCTCGTAAAATGATTCTCACTTAACTTACTTAAACATCTTGCTTAGCTGATTCATTTTCTCTACTGATTCATTTTCTCTACTATAACAATCATCAATTCTCACTATTTCTAATAGGTATGACCAATTTCATAACTATTACAAATTAGTCCATACTATCATTTTTCATGAAATTCACTAAGGAAAAGATATTTATCTAACATCAAACTCTCATAAACTTCCATAAAATATCATTTTACATGCATGATACACATGGGTAGATTTTTGAACATGCTTCTTAGCTCATCTTATAGCTAAAAATAGCTAATTCATAATACGAGGACTCCAAAAATGTGAAGAATATTAAAAACGGGGCTAGGATGACTTACTTGCAAGCTTCAAAAATTTTAAGAACCCTAGCTATGGAGTCTCCCAATTTTCGGCACAAGGAAGAAGATGAATGAAATTTTTATCATCTTTTTCCCATTTTAATCATTTAATTGGTAAATGACTAAAATGCCCTTCTCTTTAAAAATTTACAAATTATTAACTCATGTCCATTTTTGTCCAAAACTTATAATTTGGGAAAATTGCTATTTAAGTACTTCTAATTTATATTCTAAAGCTATTTCATACAAAAAGCTTCTAGAAACTCATATTTTGCAACTTTTGCAATTTAGTCCTATTTGATCATTCCATGTCAATTTCACAAAAATTCTACATGGAACTTTAATACTATCATGCAAACATGTCATAAACCTTAAGAACTCAATTTACTAACTCAGATTTGTGGTCTTGCACCACTATTCTGAGTAGGCCCTGAATCGGGATGTTATAATTCTCCCCCTCTTAGGAATTTTCGTCCTCAAAAATCTTACCAGCAAACAGGTTTGGGTATTGGTTTCTCATGCTCTCTCTCGGTTCCCACGTAGCTTCTTCTATTCCATGTCTTTGCCACAATACTTTTACCAGGGCAATACTTTTATTCCTTAGCTGCTTGACTTCCCAAGCTAAAACCTTAATTGGTTCTTCACCATAAGTCATGTCGGGATGAATCTCTATCTCTGATGGGGTAATTACATGTGAAGGATCTAATCGGTAGCGTCTCAACATTGACAGGTGAAACACATCGTGAATCTTTTCTAACTCTGATGGCAAAGCCAATTGATAAGCTACTGGCCCAACTCTTTCAGTAATCTCGTATGGTCTGATAAAACGTGGACTCAACTTGCCTTTACGGCCAAATCTGAGAACTTTTCTCTATGGTGACACTTTCAAGAAAACTTTATCTCCGACTTGATACTCTATCTCTTTTCTCTTTAAGTCCGAATAGGACTTCTGTCTATCTGATGCAGCTTTTAAACATTCTCATATCACTTTCACTTTCGTTTCAGCTTCTCTAACCAAATCAACCCCGTGAATTTTGTTTTCCTTGAGTTCAGTCCAAAATAAAGGCATTCTGCACTTACGCCCATATAGAGCCTCATAAGGCGCCATCTTTAAACTCGACTGAAAACTATTATTGTAGGCAAACTCTACCAATGGGAGGAATTTTTCCCAACTGCCTCGGAATTCAAGAATAAAACATCTGAGCATATCCTCGAGTACTTGAATTAACCTCTCTAACTGACCGTCAGTTTGAGGATGAAAAGTGGTACTAAAGTTCAACTTTGTACCCAAGGCCTCTTGTAACTTCTTCCAAAATCTGGATGTAAACCTCGGATCTCTATCCGAGATGATTGACAACGGAACACCGTGAAGCCTTACTATTTCTGAAACGTACAAGTTTGCCAACTTGTCTAGTGAGTAATGAACTCATACTGGTATAAAATAAGCTGACTTCGTGCGTCTATCAACTATAACCCATACAGCATCTTTCTTGCTCGGAGATAATGGTAGACCCGTTACAAAATCCATAGTAATACGGTCCTATTTCCACTCCGGAACCAAAATGGGTTGAAGCAAACCCGAAGGTACTTGGTGTTCAGCCTTTACTTGCTGACAAATCAATCATTTGGAAACAAACTCTGAAATATCTTTCTTCATTCTCAGCCACCAATACTGTTGCTTTAAGTCATTAAACATTTTGGTACTACCCGGATGTACAGATAAACATTCGTTATGTGCTTCATGCAAAATTCTCTTAATAAGCTTGTCCTTTCTTGGTACACAAATTCTATCTTTGAACATTAGACTTCCATTGGGACTAATCCAGAAATCAGACTCAACATCTGTCTCGCACTGAGCTCTCTTGACTTGGAACTCACTATCTTCTTCTTGAGCCTCAAAAATCTCTTGGAGGAATATTGGTCTAGCTTTCAACTCAGCTAGAATAGAACCATCATCGGATAAATACATCCATGAATTCATTGCCCTTAATGCAAATAGGGACTTTCTGCTCAAAGCGTCGGCGACCACATTCGCCTTCCCAGGATGGTAGTCAATGACAAATTCATAGTCTTTTATCAACTCTAACTATCTCCGTTGCCTTAAGTTCAACTCTTTCTGCATCATCAAATACTTCAAACTTTTGTGATCGGTGAAGATCCGACATCTCTCACCATATAGGTGGTGTCTCCATATCTTCAATGCGAAGACTATGGCAGCCAACTCTAGATCGTGGGTCGGATAATTCTTCTCATGTGGCTTCAACTATCTTGAGCCATAAGCAATCACTTTGCCTTCTTGCATAAGTACACAGCCTAATCCATTTAAGGATGCATCGCTGTAAATCACAAATTCTTTCCCTGTCTCAGGTTGTACTAAAACTGGAGCTTCTGTCAACATCACTTTCAGTTTCTCGAAACTTTGTTGGCATCTTTCTATCCACTCAAACTTCACATTTTTCTGTAACAATTTAGTCATCGGGGTTGCAATCATAGAAAACCCCTTGACAAATCGTCTATAATAGCCAGCTAGGCCTAGGAAACTCCTAACCTCAGAGACATTTCTCGGTGGATTCCAGTTCATTATGGCCGAAATCTTACTTGGATCTACTCGGACTCCATCTCCCGAGACAATATGTCCCAGAAATCCTACTTCCTTGAGCCAAAATTCACTTTTACTGAACTTGGCATATAATTGATTTTCTCGAAGAGTCTGTAAAATTGTCCGTAAGTTCTCAGGATGCTCATTCTCATCTCGAGAATAAATTAGTATGTCGTCAATTAAAATGACTACAAACTTGTCGAGGTATGGTCTAAAAATGCGGTTCATTAAGTCCATGAATACCGCAGGAGCATTGGTCAAACCAAAGGGCATGACTAAAAATTCATAATGCCCATACCTTGTTCGGAAAAGTCGTCTTGGACACATCCGATTCCTTTACTCTCATTTGGTAGTACCCTCGATCTCAAGTCTATCTTAGAGAACACGTTGGTTCCCTTCAATTGATCGAACAAATCATCGATCCTTAGCAATGGGTACTTGTTCTTTACTATCACTTTATTAAGTTGACGGTAATCTATGCACAATCTCATGGTGCCATCTTTCTTTTTCACAAATAAAACCGAAGCACCCCATGGAGAACAACTTGATCTCGCAAAACCTTTATCTGTAAACTCTTGCAACTGTGACTTCAACTCTCTCAACTCCGTTGGAGCCATTTTGTAAGGAGTAATAGATATTGGTACAGTATCGGGAGCTAGCTCAATGCTGAACTCAACTTCTCTAACTGGTGGTAGTCCTGGTAATTCTTCGGGAAAAACATCCACATACTCACATACTATTGGTACTGACTCAGTCTTTAACTCTGTTTCTTTATCATTCATCACAAAGGCCAAATATGCCTCATACCCTTTTCTTACGTATCTTTGTGCCGTCATGTGAAAAATCATTGCCGGAGATTTACTTTGCTCATCTGATTCTATATCGAGAGTATCCCCATTCTCACATCTCATCTCGATATATTTCTTCCCACAATTAACTATTACATCATGAGTGGTCAACCAGTCCATACCAAGAATGATGTCAAACTCATCAAATGGTAGCAACATAAGATTTGCTTTAAAGTAATGACCTCTAATCATTAATGGACAATCTTTACATACTTCATCAACTAACACACTCTTGCCTAAAGGATTAGACACCTTAATCGTAAATTCTGTAGAATCTATAGGCATATTCATACTGGATACTAGTTTCATACAAATGTAAGAGTGTGCGTATCCGGGATCTATTAAAGCAATAACTTTGATATCATAAAGAGAAAAGGTACCCGTAATAACATCAGGAGAAGATGCCTCTTCGCGAGTGAGAATGGCATAAGTCCTCGCAGGCGCCCTACCCTCGGGTCTCGCAGCCTGCTCTCTAGGGTTACCTATGCCGCTTGCCCCACTTCCTGGGTTCCTCTGCGGTCTTCCCCTGACCACACTCCCGGATCTCGGGTTCTGAGCTCTATCTTCTTTCATTGTCTCTGGACAATCTTTTATGTAATGGTCCTGGGAATCACTACTGAAAAATGCATTTTCATGTGCTTGACATTCTCCAAGATGACGTCTACCACACTGTGGGCATTCGGGTCTATCCGATCGGATGTTCCCCACACTAGCAACTGAGGTTGTCTGTGCCTTACTCCCCGAATATTTCTTACTCTTGTCCTTCCTTGAAAACCCAGTGGAAGTAGCCGATCAGGTGGAGAAATCTCTTGACTTCTTGGATGAGGATTGGAATGACTTATTCCACTGTCTCTTTTTAGAGTCACGAGACTCTACTTCAGATTTTCTCTTCTCCTTTACTAGTTCTTTGGCTTTACAAGCCCTCTCTACTAGCACAACGAATTCCTTTAGTTCTAGGATAGCAACAAACAATTTGATGCCCTCATTTAGCCCATCTTCAAATCTCTTACTCATGATGGCCTCGGTGGACACGCATTCTCGAGCGTATTTGCTGAGCCGTGCAAACTCACACTCATAATCAGTCACAGACATCTTGCCTTGCTTTAACTCTAGAAATTCCTTTCTTTTCTGGTCCACAAACTTTTGACTGATATACTTTATCTTGGACTCTTCTTGGAAAAATTCCCATGTGATCTTTTCCCTCAGTACCATCGACACAAGGGTGTTCCACCATTGGTAAGCAGAATCTCTTAAAAGAGAGACTACACACTTCATGCATTCCTCAGGTGTGCATGACAACTCATTAAATACCATGATGGTATTTTCTAAACAGAAATCGACTTTTTAGGATCATCATCTTTTCTAGCCTAGAATTCTTACGCCCCATGTTTCTGATTCTATCGATTGGAGGCTTCTCTCCTCTTACCACCTCTACTACTTGAGGGCTCTTGGGATAGGTTGAGGAATACGTGGGGTGGAGGGGGTTGCGCATTCAGTTCATACGAACGAACTCCGTATACCATGTATTCATCATAAGGAGGAATGCTTCTCTAGCCTCTTCTCCTCCTTCTTGACTCACCGTAGTGGGTCTATTCTCATTCTCGTTCGGCACCGTCCCTTCAGCGGGAGCCGACGCATTACTTTCTACGTCATCCGCCACAGCTCTATCGGGATCCATTTACTAAATGTATAAACATAATTTAAGTCGTCAGGAGTCGTCACACTATCATATAAAAACATTCTTACGTAAGGCATGTATAGCTAGACTCGTGCTCATGCAACGTTAGTCCTAGAACTGACTAAACCGTAGCTCTGATACCACTAAATGTAATACCCTATACCCGAGTCTGAGACTAAGACTGGATACGAGACATTACCATGCTTGAACTCACTTAATCATGTACTTACGGACTATAAAATTTCGTTCTGAATTAAAAACTTCTCTTTCTTAGTCAAATCAGGCATTTCATGGGCCTACAAGGCTTCAGACTTACATCTCGAAACTTTCGGAACTCATCTGGAAACTTTCTCTCCAAATAGGGGTCACACGTCCGTGTGACTTGGGACACGCCCGTGCACCCCTAAAACATGCCCGTGTCTTTCACCTGTGGTGAATACTGGCAATTTACACACGGCCTGGACACGCCGGTGGCCCTAAACCGTGCCTAAAACCCTAGCATTCTGCCAATGCCCCATGGCCAAGGCACACGCCCGTGCTTACCACCCGTGGTGCACACTAACTACCTTAACACGGCCTAGAGTCTAAACACACGGCCTAGAGTCTAAACATGCCCGTGTGACTGGTCGGTGGTCTATTCTGACTTAAGATACAAAGGTGCAGGGTGCACATGGCCTAGACACACGCCCGTGTGTCCATCCGTGTGGGCACTTAGAGGCTATTTACCAAGCCAATTGCCACCCTGAAATCAAGACCAAACTCATGCTCAATTCAGCAACTCAAGTATTACATCTATCATGAACAAGGATGCATACTTCATTCATAGATTAAAACATACATACTTAATCATTCATGACTCATCTCTTTGGCCATATACAAAAAGAATACTAAGCTTGATAGCCAACACTTTGGCTAGTTTTAAAACATAACTCAAAGTGAAATATTTCCTATACATGCCATACTTAATATAAACAACTTGGCTATACCAAAATAGCGATTGATAGTGTGCTCTGAGCTCCGGTGACGATGATCCACGAGATTAGCTTGGCGGGACTACATAGAAAGAAAGAATAAAGGACGTAAGCATTTAGCTTAGTAAGTTTGCATATAATGCACGTAGCAACATACTTGCTCAATATAAACCATTTAACATAAACAATGGTATCAAAAATTTTAGCTATTTAAGCTTACTTACTCATACTGATTCTTACATATCTCATGATACTTACTAGTCTCATACTCGTGAGGTAAACAAGGTACCTGTATCACTTGATCACATAGATCAACATGCTCTACAATAATAAATATAATCTCTAGTTCATCATTCATAATATGAGTAATACTCATTTCTAACTTGATAATAGCTTTTCTTACTTGTCTTTCTTGTTATCATTTTAACTTTACTCATTTGCCCGATGAGTTTCTGCGAATAACCGAGGATACTGAACCTCATCCCACATAGTTCGATGCCAAAGCCATATCCTCGATATGGTCCTACATGGGATCTCTCATCTTGGTATTGATGCCATGTCTTGACATGGACTTACTCAAAGTCTTCCTTGTGTGTTCCCTTGGGAACTTACCATTCCCATGTCTTGACATGGTCTTACTTGGTATCTTTACTCATGAACTGGTCAATGCCGAGCCTTGGCTTTGACTTACATGAAATCTTTCTTGTTACTCACCAATGCCATGCCTTGGCTTGGACTTACATGGAATGTCTACCTCATGATAGCTTTTTAATGCCAAGACTTGTCTTGGACTTACATGACATCTTTGCTTGGAGACTCACCAATGCCATGCCTTAGCTTGGGCTTACATGGGTCTTTATCTCATAATAACTCTTCAATGCCAAGACTTGTCTTGGACTTACATGATAACTTACTTGATTGCCGATGCCATGCCTTGGCTTGGTCTTATACGGACTTTCTTATCTCGTGTGGTAGATCGAGTATCCTAAGTAATTCAACTTCAATCGGGACTTTCTCATGCTTAATCTCATTAATTTCTTTATTTAACATATCAATAAGCATTTCTATGGTAATAATGTACATTATACTAAGCAATTCAATGATAATAATCATAAAGCTTAGAAATCATACAAACTTACCTCAATATACAAAATGTATGTAGATATGCAATTTAGTCCTCGACTTTGTTCTTGCCTCGGTTTCGATCCAGGCTTTATTTTTCTTGATCTATAATAATAATAAGATCATTTAATTCTCACATTGGCTAAATTGACTCTTAACTCATACTTTGGTAAAATTACTATTTTGCCCCTAAACTTTCTCTTATTTGCACTTTTGCCCCTAGGCTCGTAAAATGATTCTCACTTAACTTTCTTAAACATCATGCTCAGCTGATTCATTTTCTCTACTATAACAATCATCAATTCTCACTATTTCTAATAGGTATGACCAATTTCATAACTATTACAAATTAGTCTATACTATCATTTTTCATGAAATTCACTAAGGAAAAGATGTTTATCTAACATCAAACTCTCATAAACTACCATAAAATATCATTTTACATGCATGATACACATGGGTAGATTTTTGAACATGCTTCTTAGCTCATCTTATAGCTAAAAATAGCTAATTCATAATACGAGGACTCCAAAAATGCGAAGAATATTAAAAACGGGGCTAGGATGACTTACTTGCAAGCTTCAAAAATTTTAAGAACCCTAGCTATGGAGTCTCCCAATATTCGGCACAAGGAAGAAGATGAATGAAATTTTTATCATCTTTTTCCCATTTTAATCATTTATTTGGTAAATGACTAAAATGCCCTTCTCTTTAAAAATTTACAAATTATTAACTCATGTCCATTTTTGTCCAAAACTTATAATTTGGGAAAATTTCTATTTAAGGACTTCTAATTTATATTCTAAAGCTATTTCATACAAAAAGCTTCTAGAAACTCAAATTTTGCAACTTTTGCAATTTAGTCCTATTTGATCATTCCATGTCAATTTCACAAAATTTCTACATGAAACTTTAATACTATCATGCAAACATGTCATAAATCTTAAGAACTCAATTTACTAACTCAGATTTGTGGTCTCGCACCACTATTCCGACTAGGCCCTGAATCGGGATGTTACAACCATATAGGGGTATTTCGGTAATTCTACCCTACATGGGTATTTCGGTAATTCTACCCTACAGGGGTATTTCACAAATCAGGGGTATTTTGGTAATTTTATAAATTAGGGGTGCACCGGTAATTTTGCAAATTAGGGGTACTTTGGTAATTTCGTAAACTGAGGGTATTTTTGTGATTTTGCAAATCAGGGGTATTTCGGTAATTTATCAAATCGGGGGTATTTTGGTAATTTTACAAATCGAGGGTATTTCGGTAATTTTACAAATCGAGGGTATTTCAGTAATTTTGCAAATTGGGGGTACTTTGGTAACTTTGCAAACTGAGGGTATTTTGGTGATTTTACAAATTGGGGGTATTTCGGTAATTTTGCAAATCGGGGGTATTTCGGTAATTTTAGAAATCGAGGGTATTTCGGTAATTTTGCAAATTAGGGGTACTTTGGTAATTTTGCAAACCGAGGGTATTTCGGTAATTGTACAAATTTCTCGGCCCAAATGGACCCACACGCTCGTGTGGCCCATTTAGCCCAAATCTAGCCACAGATATGAGATTCACATAGTGCAGTCCAATATCTACTACACAATCATACAATTTATTCATATGGGCCCACGGGCCTATTGGGTCCACATGGCCCGTTTCGGCCCAAACAGCCTAAACCCACAAGAACACTCATGATGGCCTGAGCTATCGCGTCGAAGCTCCCACACGTGTGCTCGCACGCTCGTGTGGCTACCATCACCGTGTAACCGGCATTTCAGCATTTTCCGCTCTACAGCTAGAGTACCGCGAAATACAAACCTGATAGGAATCTAAAGTTAATTCGCGTTCTAAACACTGTTTTACGCAAAAGCCAACAATGATCGCACCCTTGACCCCCAAGGGGTGTGTCGATCAACTTCGGTCACCACCACCGCGACCCAACAACATACAGATCAACGAATGATCCAACGCCTAACCCAAACGAGCACGCCGCAAAGCGAAAGGGATAAGCCAAGAAAGGTGTGCTTACTCTCCTCATGGTTTGCTCTATTTAAAGCCAGCTTCTCGCCTACTCTAATGCTAGCTTCCCGATGTGGGATCCCCCCTTCAGCTGAGTTTAAATCCAACACAAACTCTGGCCATCCAATCCGCAAAATAAACACTCCCTTGCTTGACATGATATTCTAACCCTTGCCCTCTCCTGTGCTCTAGACGCTACATGCCACCACAACACAAGCTCCTTTTGTGACTTAGAACATGCGCAACTAAATATAAGCCTATGGGCCAAAGTCTAAGTTCATTTAAAAGAAAAACAAAATGAATTGCCAGCGCCAAGACTTGAACCTTGGACCCCTTGCTTCCTCTATGGCGTCACTTTCTTGTCTCCCATGTGGCGCCATTTGCCACTAGACCACAACTCCTTTTGTGTCTTTTTTTTCCCACAATTTATTCTTAAAGCCTACTTACTTACCCCCAGGGCTTTATTC
This sequence comes from Gossypium sturtianum, assembly GCA_025698515.1. Classification (NCBI taxonomy): domain Eukaryota; kingdom Viridiplantae; phylum Streptophyta; class Magnoliopsida; order Malvales; family Malvaceae; genus Gossypium; species Gossypium sturtianum. The sequence goes on along the minus strand of CM046943.1, from coordinate 29,568,190 downwards.
ACCTAAAACCAAAATTTTTCCTAAAGCCCAGGTTTGAACCCGGAACTTCCGGAACTTCATGGAAGCCCCCTAACCTTCCAAAATCACTCACCTAATAGGTCCAACTTCCAAAATTTTAAACGCTCCCACGCCCAAGGCCCAATAGGCCCAAATTCGGGGCGTGACAATTCTACCCTTCTTAAAGAAATTTTGTCCTTGAAATTTCCAACTCTCAGAACAGTCGTACAACCTAAACTACACCATCGCGCTTCCGCTGCGCACTCTAATTCCAAAACATTACCTCTTACGCACACCCAAAATACCTAGTCACTAGAGCAAATAGATATCATACAAATACAATTTCCATATTCACAACATCACACAGAATAGATACAAAATCTAAATTTAAGCATCTCAATACAGTCTAATATCTAGGTAATCACAGTGTTTCCTATTGCATAACACAGATAAAGGTTTTCAGAAAACTTACGGATTCGACGCCAGAGACATGGTGAACCACACTTTCAGAAAAACAGTCAATACAACATTTCAAAAACTTCAACTCTTTTCAAACCTTTTTGAAACAGTACTTTCAGAAGTTCAATTTTGAAAACCCAATCCACAGTCGAGTTTTGTAACCTGGCTCTGATACCATTAAATGTGTCACCTCAAACCCGGCCTAGAAGTTAGGCCCAAATCTAGTGTGTCACATTGAAGAGTCTTTTTAAAAACTACGCGTTCATTGGAAACCTTTCTTACAATTTAAAACTTTATGCCTTTAAAACCTAAGATTTCATTTGCTTAGTTTCAAAACATGGTTTATTAAAAGTCATTCTCTTGTAAAATAATATTATCTTTAAAACCTTACTTGTTGCGGAAACTTAATTTAAAACAGTTGCGGAAGCATGATATTTTTAAAAACAGTAGTTAAGTTGGAAAACCATGTTCTACTTCTAGCAATTACAAAACCATAACAAAAAACCCACAACTTCACTTACAAGGCTTTATTACAAAAATTAAATCCCAAACTAGATTCTCAAAATATAGTCCAAAGTATAAAGAAACTGTAGACGTGTGGCCATCTTCGAGTCCCTCACAGCACCGATCCTCCTAAAGTTGGGGATTACCTGCACAGTTAAAAACGGGGTGAGTTTACGAAAAATCAGTGTGCAATCCCCTATTACGGTCATGGTCTGGGCCCAAGCCCTATTCGGTGACGATCTGGGCCTAAGCCTTATTCGGTGACGATCTGGGCCTAAGCCCTAAATCATATCAATGCAAAACATCCATGTACCCCAACCCTGTCCAGCCAACTCTCCACCCGTACCAACCATCTCTCCATGTAGGGACCACGTCGACCCACCCAGCCAATCTCTCTAATAATGCAGCCTAGCTGATAGTATTTATACGGCTTTAAGCCTTCAACAACGGTCTCAAAATTGGAACATAGCCATCGGTAACTGTAATAAGATCGACACATAGCCATCAGCTACGGTAATATAACCGGTACATAGCCACGGGTAAATGTGATCGACACAAAGTCATTGGTATATATGTTAGGCACATAGCCACGGGTAAATACGATTGGCACAAAGCCATAATCAAGATGGAACAGAGCCATATTTAGGTTGGCACTGAGCCATAATCAGATTACGCGGCTTTAAGCCGTCCGTCGGTCCAAAGTCATCATGCGACCCGTGCGACCTTAACATATCAATCTTTGGATCCACACGATGCGTCATGCGACCGATGCGACCCTATCAGAACTTCCTCCGTATCAAAGTCCCAACCCCATGCAATATGTCGTGTATGTCATGCTCAATCATTACACGTGTATGCAAAATGGCGAGCTTAGAAAGCGATCATTTACACACATATTGAAAACATATCACCATATAATCCCGATCAAATCGGTTAAAACACAACCATACATTCACATTAGATCAATCATAGTCCTAATCGATCGATTTACTCGCAAGGGCAAAATAGTCATTTTACCCTATAAGGGTATTTGGTAATCTTACCCTACAGAGGTATTTCAGTAATTCTACCCTACAGGGGTATTTTGGTAATTCTACCCTACAGGGTATTTCAGTAATTCTACCTTACATGGGTATTTCGGTAAGTCTACCCTACAGGGGTATTCACAAATTAGGGGTATTTTGGTAATTTTACAAATCGGGGGTGTTCCGGTAATTTTGCAAATCAGGGGTACTTTGGTAATTTCACAAACTGAGGGTATTTTGGTGATTTTGCAAATCGAGGGTATTTCGGTAATTTTGTAAATTGAGGGTATTTTTGTAATTTTACAAATCGAGGGTATTTTGGTAAATTTACAAATCAAGAGTATTTCTGTAATTTTACAAATTAGGGGTACTTTGGTAATTTTACAAACTGAGGGTATTTTGGTGATTTTGCAAATAAGGGGGTATTTCAGTAATTTTGCAAATCGGGGGTATTTCGATAATTTTACAAATCGAGGGTATTTCGGTAATTTTGCAAATTAGGGGTACTTTGGTAATTTCACAAACCGAGGGTATTTCGGTAATTGTACAAATCGGGGGTACTTCGATAATTTTACAAGTCGAGGGTGTTTAAGTAATTTTAGAAACCAAGGGTATTTCAGTAAGTTTGTAAACCAAGGGTGTTTTAGTAATTTTGTAAACCAAGGGTATTTTAGTAATTTTGTAAACCAAGGGTATTTCAGTAATTCTGTAAACCAAGGGTATTTCAGTAATTCTGTAAACCAAGGGTGTTTCAGTAATTCTGTAAACCAAGGGTATTTAAGTAATTTTATAAACCAAGGGCATTTCAGTAAATCTGTAAACCAAGGGTATTTCAGTAATTTTGTAAACCAAGGGTATTCTAAACAGAGATAACGATGCGAATGGGCCTAGGGCCCATTCTCGGCCCAAATTGGCCCACACGCTCGTGTGGCCCATTTAGCCCAAATCTAGCCACAGATATGAGATTAACATAGTCCAATCCAATATCTACTACACAATCATACAATTTATTCATATGGGCCCATTGGGCCTACATGGCCCCTTTCGACCCAAACAGCCTAAACCCATAAGAACACTCATGATGGCTTCAACTATCGCGTCGAAGCTCCCACACGTGCGCTCGCACGCTCGTGTGGCTACCATCGCCGTGTAACTGGCATTTCGGCATTTGCCGCTCTACAGTTAGAGTAGTGCGAAATACACACCTGATAGGAATCTGAAGTTAATCCGTGCTCTGAACACTGTTCTGCGCAGAAGCCAACAATGATCGCACCCTTAACCCCCAAGGGGTGTGTCGATCAACTTCGGTCACCACCACCGCGACCCAACGGCATACAAATCAACGAATGATCCAACGCCTAACCCAAACGAGCACACCGCAAAGAGAAAAGGATAAGCCAAGAAAGGTGTGCTTACTCTCCTCATGGTTTGCTCTATTTAAAGCCAGCTTCTCGCCTACTCTCATGCTAGCTTCCCGATGTGAGATCCCCCCTTCACCAGAGTTTAAATCCAACACAAACTCTGGCCGTCCAATCTGCAAAAGAAACACTCTCTTGCTTGACATGAGATTCGAACCCTTGCCCTCTCCTATGCTCCAGACTCTACATGCCACCACAACACAAGCTCCTTTTGTGCTTTAGAACATGCGCAACTAAATATAAGCCTATGGGCCAAAGTCTAAGTTCATTTAAAAGAAAAACAAAATGAATTGCAACCGCCAAGACTTGAACCTTGGACCCCTTGCTTCCTCTATGGCGTCACTTCCTTGTCTCCCATGTGGCGCCATTTGCCACTAGACCACAACTCCTTTTGTGTCTTTTTTTCCCACAATTTATTCTTAAAGCCTACTTACTTACCCCCAGGGCTTTATTCACCTAAAACCAATTTTTTTCCTAAAGCCCAGGTTTGAACCCGGGACTTCATGGAAGCCCCCTAACCTTCCAAAATCACTCACCTAATAGGTCCAACTTGCATTAGTGTCGTTCTCTTGTTCTCAAAAATTTTAAACGCTCCCACGCCCAAGGCCCAATAGGCCCAATTCTACTAGGCCCAAATTCGGGGCGTTACAGTTCCGATTTGACTAAAAACGAGCTGTTACATATGTGGACAAGCCATCAATTTTGCAAACAAGCTTCCAATACACATAGTTGTGGACAAGTTACTAATATCCCAAACAAGTTGCCAATACACATAGTTGTGTTCTAGCCACCAAAATTGCAGACAAGCTACTGAAACACATTTGTGGATAAACAGCCAATTTTTGCATTAAATTGCCACATTTTCCTCCTAATTTGTCTCAACCCCATGTAATGCATCATGGCAAACAATCTCATTTACAAAACAATAAGCATGTTAATCATGCTTCCATGTAAGCATAAATTTCAATAGTCATGGTAATCCATGCTTTCAAAATCGAACAAATAGCCATGATATTACACAACATGTGATTAGAAAAATATCACATAATAACAATACATATTATATCATGTCAATAAGATTTGAGTAAGATAACTTACCTCAAATCTACGTAGTCACTCACATGTTATTTTATTATGTCTTATGTTTGTAAAGATAATTAGTTAATCATAATCAAAACATCACATATTCAACTTGTATAAAACACACACATTTAGTGATCCAAATTGTATATCCTAATAGAACAGGTTCACTTCCGGTCCAAAAGAGTATAGACTTGATTTGCTTACTTTATTTCGAAAAAAGACACAAGAGAAACGCTTCTAATGTTGATGATCCGAATCAACGTGAGGATCAATAATTGTCAAGGATGACAAATGTTGAAGAAAACCCCAAAATTATCTTAGGATTTGGCAGCAAGAAGAGAATAAAGTGTTTAAGTGATGTTCAAAAGAAGAAGAAATATAAGAGACGAAGAGCTATCAAAGAAATTGGTTTTGGAGGTGGTGCAAGGTTGGTCAGACGGTAGTGCTATGGTGGTAGTGTGGTGGTGATATGGTGGTGTTTTAGTTTGTTTTAGTAAAATGGAGCAAAAACAAAAGAAATTCAAGGAGGAGCAACCAACAAGGGGCGACACAAGGTGGTGGAAAGGGAAGAGCAAAGAGAGAATAGATGAAAAAAGAAGAAGAGAAATGATGGGAGAGAAGGCTGGAATGTCACAAGGTCAAACTCATTAAACATGGCATTCAAGATGGGGAAAAAGATGTTAAAGAGAACTAAAAACAAATACTTTGGGAGTTACCCTTTCAAATTTTAAAAACAATGAGTTACTTAGCAATTTGAAAATAAATGTAACACCCCTTACCCGTATTCAACGCCGGAACAGGGTACGAGGCATTACCGGACTTACATCGCAAGTAAACATACAAATCGAATTATAAGTTTGCGTCCAAATTAAAACCACTTGTATTCAATCATAAAGTCCTTAATACGAGCCTACGAGGCCCAAAACATGCATTGGAAGTGGTTCGGGACTAAACTAAGAACTCAGGAAACTTTTACAAAACTTAGAAAATTTTTGCTAACTGCAGGGCTCACACGCCCGTGTGGTCCAAGGGACACGCCCATGCTTTAGAACGTGTTTGTTTTAGGGTGCTCTCTGACTTGTGCCACATGGCCGTGCCACACACCCATGTGCTAGGCCGTGTAGCACACACGGCCGGAACACATGCCCGTGGGGCAGACCGTGTGTCACATACGGCCTAGACACACGCCCGTGTGTCTACCTGTGTGGACAAAATAAAGGCTATTTACCAAGCCATTTGCCACCCTTATTCACACATACACTTCACCAATTCAAAGGCACAAACCATAACATACTTAGGCAACAAAAACATCCACAATTATGACCAACACATGCCAATACAATATCAACAACAATCATACTCACAACATTTATTAAGCCACAATTGACTACTTTCAAGATACCTAATTGTACACCAATTTATCATCTCTTTAATAGACCACATTACCAAACATTTCACATTCATGTCATAAATCACCTTTCCATCATTCACCAATCATACCATAACCATATCACAAAAAACATTGACACATATATAAATATACTTAGGCTTACAACCGTGTTAGCCCAAATAAGCCAATTTACATGGCCAAATATCAAAACAAGCCTTTGACAATCACAAGCCAACACATTGGCTACAATCACAATGACACATATAAAAAAAAATGACTAAGTCTCTATACATGCCACATACTCAAAATGTTAAGCTCATCAATACCCAAAATAATCGTTTGATAGTGTGATGCGAACTCCGACGATCTCCGATCCCGAGTTAGCTTGGTGACACTATAAGATAAGGGAAAGAAAGGGGGGTAAGCTATATAGCTTAGTAAGTTCATATAGAAATAATAGAAAACATTGGTCATACATTTGACATATAAATAACTTAACATAAATGTCATTAAAACTTCATAAACACAACTTACTCAATCACATTCTTACCAATAGCTCATCATATGAATAACATAACATATATAAACATAAATGTCATTAAACTTCATGAGCATAACCTACTCAATCACATTCTTACCAATAGTTCATCATATATCGAATCCATATCCTTTGATTTTTCGTACATACCTGTACCAACTCGTAACATTCACATACTTTCTTATATTTGACATACCCGTTGAACCACTTGGAATACTATTGGATACAAAGAATTCTTGTACATAAGTGCCACATAAGTGGCCAATGCTACCACAAATCTCATAACACATATAGGCTCGCTCTCGAGCTATCCTCGGGCCTACTCACACAAGCTGTCAGTCAAGACGTAGCTACTCGGTGCTGCTCACACAAGGTGTCAAGTATCCGCAACATATACCGGTATACTCAGCCACCGGTAGGACGTACTAGACCAGCACCCAGGACACATAAATCACATAATTACATGGGTTCTTAGTGACATGTCACTTGTATCCTAATCTATTCCTAAGGTTCAACCGGGATTTTCTCGGTTGTCAAAACTTCATCAATTACATCCATAGAGTCAATCATACAATTTATGCATCATCAAAACATTATAAATAATAATAAAAATAAATTTTCTTCGTCGGATTCGTGGTCTCGAAACCACTGTTCCAACTAGACCCAAAATCGGGCTGTTACAACTCTCCCCCTTTAGAGATTTTCGTTCCCGAAAATCTTACCAAAAAAGAGGTTTGGGTATTGTTTTCTCATAGTTTCCTCTATCTCATGACGATTCCATAGAATCTTCTCGAAAGCTATGCTTTTGTTCCTTAACTCTTTAATCTCACGTGTCATAATTCGGATTGGTTCTTCGTTATCTAACATGTCAACTAAATCTCAACATTTTTCTGAGAAATTTTACATGGAGGATCCGACCGGTACCATCATAACATAACACATGAAACACATATAAATCTTATCAAGTTTTGACGGTAATTCAAACCGATGAGTCACTGGCCCAAATTTCACTATAATCTCGTACGGTTCGATAAATCGCGGACTCAACTTTCCTTTACGACCAAGTCGAAAAACTTTCTTCCATGGTAAATTTTCAGAAGTAATTTGTCACCATTTTGAAACTCTATTTATTTTCATTTAAAATGTACATAGAATCTCCGATAATCAGAAGTTGTTTTAAACCTATCTCGGATCTCCTTAACATTTCCTTCTATTTCACGGATCATATCAACTCCATGTTAGCTTTTATTATCACACTTAATCCAATAATATGTAGTTTTACATTTGTAGCTATACAGAATCTTATATACTGCCACTTTGATACTTAACTGAAAACTGTTGAGACATGTTGTTTTGACTAACCGCAATTATTTCTTTTCTGTTTGCCTTCAAATTCTAAAATACAACATCAAAACATATCTTCAAGAATCTGAGTAACCAATCAAATTGACCATCAGTCGAAGAGCAAAAATGCGGTATCAAAGATTTGTAACTGCTTACCCAAAACTTATTATAATTTATTCTGGAATCAAGAAGTGAACCGAAAACTGTAGATTTCTAACGAATATATTAAAGACTGACATTCCAAATAGCTTGACAATTTTAGAAACTTATACCTTATTTTCGTTCAAACATCATCACTAGTTGTAACAATTCTAAGGGTACTTGATGTTCGGTTTTAACCTGTTGACAAATCAAACATCTGGATATAAAGTCAGAAATCTCACGTTTCATACCCGACCATCAATACATTTGTCTCAAATCACTGTACATTTTATTTTTCCCCAAATGAACAAACAAGCTACCTCTGTGAGCTTTGTGCAAAAAATTTTCGTATAATTTCTAGATTCTTCGGTACACAATTTCTACCTTGGAATAATAAACAGTCATCAAGTCTGACCTGACATTTAAAATTAGAAATTGACTCACATTGTACTCGTTTGGCTCGCAATTCCCTATCATATATCTGAGCTTCTCAGATTTGAAATAAAAACATCAATTTAGCTTTTAACTCATCTAGGATAAAACTATCATCAGACAAGATCAATCGTGTAACCCTCGTTTACAAGGTAAACAAAATTTTTCCGCTCAAGCCTCTGCAACTATATTTACTTTTCCCAAAGGTTAATAAATAACTGCTCATAAATTTTTTTTCAATAGTTCGTGGCATCTCCTGTAACAGCCCGAATTAGACCCTAGTCGGAATAGTGGTTTTGAGACCACAAATTTGAGGTCGAAATAATATTCTAATATTATTTTTTGTGTGAATTATATATGATATAGCCTGTGTGAAAATTCTGTGTGATAATTTTATTGACTGTGTGTCAAATTGTGAGAAAGGACTTAATTGCATAAAGTGTAAAATGCTGTGTGCCGATTGTTATATACTTAATTGTTGTTGGCTTTTTAAGGTGGAGGCCTTATGTTGTTAATAACTCATTTTTAAGATAGTGGATGGTTAAATGACTAGATAACCATAATGTAAATTTGTCTTATATGACTAATAAAAGGGCAAAATTTGTATTATATTATTAAGTTAATTTATAATAAAACAAAGCATCAAAATAATCCATTTTCTAATCATCTTTGCACCGAATAATGAAGAAAGAAGAGAGGTTTTAAGCTTTGGTAATTTTGGCTAGGAATTGGCTTGATTCAAGGTTAGATTTTGCTCGGTTTTTATTAATTTCTATGTTTTCATAATTGTTGCTTTGTGCTCTTTAAAACCCATGCTTAAATTTTGCAAGTTGATGATGGTTATGAAATGTGCCATTGATGAAATGGTGAGCTTTGTGATGAGTGTTGGTGTTAAATGAAAGATATGTGTTTAATGAACATGTTTTGTTCTTGGATTTTTGGTGAATTTAGCTAATTAGGGCTAAATTGTGAAAATGATGAGTTGAAGGACAAAAATGTGAAATAAATGAAATGTGTGGGTTTTAATGAACTCAAGGAAAATTTGGCTAGGCTTGTGTGAAAAGAAATTGTATGAATTTGATGATTTTGTGAAATAGGGACTAAAGTGTCGAAATGTGAAAATGTGAGGGCTATTTTGTAAAATGCCCTAAATATGTGTGTTTGGACTAAAATGAATGATTTGGTGATTGAATGGATTGAATTTGAATGTGTATAGACCAAGAAAGGAGAGGTTCGGATCGAGATCGAGGTAAAGATAAAGTGCTCGATTGACCGACTGTTGCGATAGTTCAACGTCCGAGGTAAGTTCAGACATAATACTAACAGCTAGTTATGTTAAACGCTATGAAATGAATGTTATAATGATATTGAAATGTGGATGCTATGTGAGAGTTGAGTTTGAGTTATGTGGCACTAAGTGTGCGTATTCGGAAACGTGTTCGAGATGATCAGCACTGTGTGTGCGAAATAATATAAGCTTCGACTTTGTGGTTGGCACTGTGTGTGTGATACCGATTGAAAAGTGGTTGGATATAATGCACTATGTGTGTGATGATAATTAAGCTTTGCCTAAATATCGGGGCACTAAGTATGCAATTGAATTGAAGAAAGGATGATAGTTGATGGGAATGAAATAGTGAGTATTGAATAGTATATGTAATCGTCAACTAAGTGTTGGCTAAGGTATGCTCGAAACCTATGTGGTTGATGAAATTATGAATGTGTGAATGGAAGAGTTAATTTAACATAATAGTTGAATGGTATGATATATGTGATTGTAAATAATCTATGTGATGGTATGTTTTGGTATAATGTATTATGTTATGAACTTACTAAGCTTTGGAAAGCTTATTGTGTGATTTGTTTCTCTGCTTTGCAGTGTCAGTAAAGCTAGCTCGGATACGGGGATCGTCAGCATTCTCTATCACACTATCGGCAATCTATTTTGGTACTTTTGAGAAAGATGTATATAGTTGAAATATGGCATGTATAGGCTAGTTTTGTAAGACATGTTTGAGATGTGTAAATAGCCATGTGATGTGGCTAGATAAATGTTGGTAAAATGCATGTGTGGCTTTGATATATGGTGCATATTTTGGTATAGCTTGTGAGTAAAGAAAATGTCTTATGAATGGTAATCTTAGTGATGGTATGATGCTAGTATGATTTAGTAAATTTGGGGATGATTCATGATTGATAATGAATGTATTCAAGTTGTATAATTTAATTCCTAAGTTGACGTGTTAGAAATGAGATGATATGAGATGATATGTTGATCATTTGACATGAAAATTTGTTGCCAATTTGTGTGTGGAAGTATGCTTAAATGTGCTTGTAGGTTTGACCCTTGTGTGGGTGGAATATTGGCCTTGCAAATGGCCTATAATGTCACACGGTTGTGACACACGGGCGTGCCTAGTGACCGTGGGGCTAAGTTAGTAGCTAGCCTAATAGCACACGGCCAAGACACACGGGCGTGTCTAGTAGCCGTGTGAGAAAGTCAGTATATGGCCGAAGAGTACACGGCCTTAGCACACGGATGCTGGGTGGCCGTGGGTGTATAGTCAATTTTGACCAAGGCTAAGGCACACGGGCGTGCTTGGTGGCCGTGGATATGAGGCCAGATTCGACCACAGCCAAGGTACACGGGCATGCTTGGTGGCTGTGGAGCAAAGTCAGTTCTGACCACGGGGAGGACACACGGGTGTGTCCAGCAGCCGTTGGAGGCACACGGCCTGCTTCCACGGGCGTGTAACCCCTGTATCTTCGAATAGTTTTAAATTTTCAAGAATGTTTGTATGTGTTTCGGTTTAGTCCCGACCCTGTTTCTAAGCATGCTTAGGGTCTCGATGACCTACTTAAGGGACACTATGATTGGAATAGATGAACGGTTGTATGAAATTTTCTATAAATGTTTCTGATCTGTCCGGTAATGCCTTTAACCCTAGTCCGACGACGGATACGGGTTAGGGGTGTTACATTTTATTGGTATCAGAGCTACAGTTTAGTCGATTCTCGAACTAACGCAGCGTGTGTGAGTCTAGCTATACATGCCATATATGAAATTGCGATAGTGTGATGAATTCTGACAGATATAAATGTGTTTTCGTATAGTAATGGATCCGATCGGCGATTCTCGACGATGTAGAGAGTAACGCGCCGCTGCTCTGCTCAGGGACGGCGCCCGGCCACATCTCGCCGAATGATAGTAGTGAAGGAGGAGAGGCTAAGCAAGCCTTCTTCCGTATGATGAGTGAGTGGTTTTTGGAGTTCGTTCGAACGAATCTGGTACGCTCCACAACCTCCACCCCACAAGTACTGTTGTGCCACAAGTGATAGATCCAGGATTCGATTGAATAAACCTCCTATGGATAAGATCTGGAAGTATGGGGCCGAAGAGTTTAGGGCCACATCTGATGACGATGCTGAGCGAGCCGAGTTTTGGCTCGAGAATACAATCTTAGTATTCGATGAAATATCGTTGACACCTGATGAATGTATAAGATGTGTTGTTTCGTTGTTGAGGGATACTGCGTATAATTGGTGGAAAACATTGATTTCAGTGGTTCTGAGAGAGAGAATCACTTGGGACTTCTTTCAAAATGAGTTCAGAAAGAAGTATATCATTCAACGCTTCATTGATCAGAAACGTAAAGAGTTTTTAGAGCTAAAACAGAGGGCGTTTGTCGATTCACGAGAAATCTGGCGAGAATTTGTGAGACTGAGCCAGTATGCACGGGAATGTGTTTCAACAGAAGTCACTATGTTTAAACGCTTCATAGAAGGATTGAACGAGGATATTAAGTTATCGGTTGGGATACTTGATATAAATGAATTTGTTGTGTTAGCTGAAAGAGCTTGTAAAGTCGAGGAGCTCAGTAAAGAAAAGAAGAAAACTGATTCTGAAGCTCGTGATGAAAGAAAAAGATCGATGAATAAGTTTTCTCAACCCTCGACAAAGAGATTTAGAGATGCAAGCAATCGTTCAAATGCTTCATTTGGACATCCAAGTAGAGATCGTTCGAGGCAAAGTGCTAGTCCACGAACTCAAGCTCTGATTTAATCAAGTGTTGACATCGTTAAGAGTAATAAACCTGAGTGCAGACAGTGTGGAAGACGACATGTGGGAGAATGCTGGGGTAAGTACAACAATAGAGTTTGTTATAAATGTGGATCCCGAGATCATTTTATTCGAGATTGCCCAAAGATGGTTGAAGAAGAAAATGTTCAGAATGAAAGACCGAGTAATGTGACGGCTAGAGGTAGACCGCCCAAAAACACCATAAATGTGAGTGGAAGCCAAAGGGGGACTACTGACACAACTGTGAGGTCAGAGGCGAGAGCACCTGCCCGAGCTTATGCTATACGTGCACGAGAGGAAGCATCATCTCCAGATGTCATCACTGGTACTTTCACCTTATTTGATATTGATGTCATTGCATTGATAGATCCAGATTCTACTCATTCATATGTGTGTGTTAATCTAGTATCAAGTAAGACTCTACCTGTTGAGTCTACTGAATTTGTGATTAGAGTATCGAATCCCTTAGGCAAGTGTGTTTTGGTGGATAAGGTGTGCAAGAATTGTCCATTGATGTTTTGGGATGTTTGTTTTCCGGTTAATTTGATGTTACTACCATTCGATGAGTTTGACATAATTCTGGGTATGGATTGGCTTACTTTGGATAATGCCATCGTGAATTGTAAAAGGAAGAGTATTGAGTTGAAAAGTCAAAATGGTGAGCTAGTTCGAATAGAATCCAATGATATGAAAGGATTACCAGCGGTTGTATCTACGATGAAAGCTATGAACTATGTGAGAAAGGGTTGTGAAGCTTATTTGGCGTACGTGATTGATACAAAACTGTCGGAAAAGAAAGTTGAATCTGTGCCTGTAGTATGTGAGTTTCCAGATGTGTTTCCTTAAGAGTTACTGGGATTACCTCCAATTTGGGAAGTCGAATTTGGTATTGAATTAGTGCCGAGGACCACTCCCATTTCGATAGCTCCGTATAGAATGGCACCAATGAATTGAAAGAGTTAAAGTCTCGATTTGAGGAGTTGGTACGGAGGATTTGCACGACCAAGTTTCTCACCCCGGGAGAGCTCTGTGTTATTTGTGAAAAAGAAAGATAGAACTATGAGAATGTGTATTGATTATCGACAGTTGAACAAAGTAACGATAAAGAACAAATATCCGCTGCCTAGTATTGAAGATTTGTTTGATCAGCTGAGAGGAGCTATAGTGTTTTCAAAGATAGATTTGAGATCAGGTTACTATCAGTTAAGAGTTAAAGAATCTGATGTGCCAAAAACTGCTTTCAGAACGAGGTACGGACATTACAAATTCTTAGTGATGCCTTTCGGACTAACAAATTCCCCTGCAGTGTTTATGGATCTGATGAATCGGATATTCAGATCGTATTTGGATCGCTTTGTAGTGGTGTTCATTGATGATATTTTGATCTATTCGTGTGATGAGACGCAGCATGTCGAGCATGTGAGAATCGTGCTACAAACTGTGTGAGAAACAGTTGTATGCTAAGTTTAGTAAATGTGAATTTTGGTTGCGTGAAGTTAGTTTTCTAGGGCATATTGTGTCAGCTACCGGGATACGAGTTGATCCTAGTAAAATCTCTGCTATATTAGAATGGAAGCCTCCGAGAAATGTGTCTGAAGTCCGTAGTTTTCTGGGACTAGCGGGATATTATAGACGGTTTGTGAAAGGCTTCTCGATGATTGTGACTCCGTTGACAAAGTTGCTACAAAAAGATGTTAAATTTGAATGGTCAGAAAAGTGCCATCAGAGTTTTGAGCAATTGAAAGTGTTATTGACAGAAGCACTAGTGTTAGTTCAACCGGAATCGGGAAAAGAATTCATAGTTTATAGTGATGCATCGTTAAATGGTTTGGGCTGTGTGCTGATGCAAGAAGGCAAAGTTATTGCTTATGCTTGAGGCGACTAAAGTCGCATGAAAAGAATTACCCGACCTTACGACCTTGAATTGGCGCGATTGTGTTCGTATTGAAAATATGACGTCATTATTTATTTGGTGAGAAGTGTCATATCTTTACAGATCACAAGAGTTTGAAGTACTTGATGACTCAGAAAGAATTGAATTTGCGATAGAGAAGATGGTTAGAGTTGTTGAAAGATTACGAACTTGTGATAGATTATCACCCAGGTAAAGCTAATGTTGTAGCTGATGCTTTGAGTCGAAAGTCCATATGTAGCTGCGAGCAATGAATGCTCGAGAAAGATCGTGTGATGATAGTGCGGTTATGGCCGAGTTGAAAATAAAACCGATGTTTGTACATCAGATTTGTGATGCTCAGAAAAGTGATGTTGAAATGATGGTTAAACGAACTCAATTTGAATAGAATGCTGAATCAGAATTTCGAGTTGATAGTGAAGATTTTTGAGATTTAGAGACCGGAATTGTATTCTGAGAAATTCAGAGTTGATTTCGATGATTTTGACTAAAGCTCACAATACCCATTTGGTTGTACATCTGGGATGTACGAAAATGTATAATGATCTCAAACGTTTCTATTGGTGGCATGGTATGAAAAGGGATATTTCCGACTTTGTGTCAAAGTGTTTAGTTTGTCGACAAGTTAATTTGAACATCAAGTTCATGCGGTTTGTTACAACCGATTATGATTCCCGAGTGGAAATGGGAGAGAATTACGATGGACTTTGTGTCGGGTTTGCCCTTATCTCGAGTAAGAAAGATGCAATCACGGGTGATAGTGGATAGATTGATGAAATCAGCCCATTTTCGTTCGGTGAGAATCGATTATTCTTTAGATAAGTTATTTGAATTGTATATTGCCGAGATAGTGAGATTGCGGAGTACCACTATCTATAGTGTAATCGACAGAGATCCGAGGTTTACCTCTCGATTTTGGAGGAAATTGCGGGATGCGTTAGGCGAGAAAATTGCATTTCAAGATGCTTTTCATCCTCAAGCAGATGGTCAATCTGAGCGAATCATCCGAGTTCTTGAAGATATCTTTGAGATCTTTGTATACTTGAGTTTGAAAGCACGTGGGAAAAGCATTTACCACTGGTTGAGTTTGCGTACAACAATAGTTTTCAATCTATCATTAAAATGGCACCATATGAGGCTCTCTACGGTCGAAAGTGTCGAACTCCATTGTATTGGACTGAGCTAAGTGAGAATAAGATTCACGGGGTTGATCTTATAAAAGAGACTGAGCAGAAAGTGAAAGTAATTCGTGGCAGTTTGAAAGAGGCCTCAGATCGGTAGAAGTCTTATGCAGATTTGAAACGAAAAGATATTGAATTTTAGGTGGGTGATAAAGTGTTTTTGAAAGTATCTCCGTGGAAGAGGATACTTCGATTTGCTCGGAAGGGCAAGCTGAGTCCGAGGTTCATTGGACCGTATGAGATTATTGAACGAGTTGGCCCGGTTGCTTATAAATTATTGTTACCACCTGAATTAGAAAAGATTCATAACGTGTTTCATGTGTCAATGCTTCGACGGTACAGATCAGACCCGTCTCATGTGATTGCTCCTACTGAAGTTGAGATTCAGTAAGACTTATCGTATAGTGAGGAACCGATCCGAATTTTGGCACAAGAGACCAAAGAATTGAGAAATAAGAAAATCTCTTTAGTGAAAGTATTGTGGCACAAGCATGGAATTGAAGAGGCTACGTGGGAGCCTGAGAATGTTATGAGAGAGCAATATCCACAGCTATTTATTGGTAAGATTTTCGAGGACGAAAATCCCTAAAGGAGGGAGAGTTGTAACAGCCCGAATTAGACCCTAGTCAGAATAGTGGTTTCGAGACCACAAATCCAAGGTCGGAATAATATTCTAATATTATTTTTGGTGTGAATTATATATGATATAGCCTGTGTGAAAATTCTGTGTTATAATTTTATTGACTGTGTGTCAAATTGTGAGAAAGGACTTAATTGCATAAAGTGTAAAATGCTGTGTGCCGATTGTTATATACTTAATTGTTGTTGGCTTTTTAAGGTAGAGGCCTTATGATGTTAATAACTCATTTTTAAGATAGTGGATGGTTAAATGACTAGATAACCATAATGTAAATTTGTCTTATATGACTAATAAAAGGGCAAAATTTGTATTAGATTATTAAGTTAATTTATAATAAAACAAAGCATCAAAATAAGCCATTTTCTAATCATCTTTGCACCAAATATTGAAGAAAGAAGAGAGGTTTTAAGATTTGGTAATTTCGGCTAGGAATTGGCTTGATTCAAGGTTAGATTTTGCTCGATTTTTATTAATTTCTACGTTTTCGTAAGCGTTGCTTTGTGCTCTTTAAAACCCATGCTTAAATTTTGTGAGTTGATGATGTTTATGAAATGTGTCATTGATGAAATGGTGAGCTTTGTGATGAGTGTTGGTGTTAAATGAAAGATATGTGTTTAATGAACATGTTTTGTTCTTGGATTTTTGGTGAATTTAGCTAATTAGGGCTAAATTGTGAAAATGATGAGTTGAAGGACTAAAATGTGAAATAAATGAAATGTGTGGGCTTGAATGAACTCAAGGAAAATTCAGCTAGGCTTGTGTGAAAAGAAATTGTGTGAATTTGATGATTTTGTGAAATAGGGACTAAAGTGTCGAAATGTGAAAATGTTAGGGCTATTTTGTAAAATGCCCTAAATATGTGTGTTTGGACTAAAATGAATGATTTGGTGATTGAATGGATTGAATTTGAATGTGTATAGACCAAGAAAGGAGAGGTTCAGATTGAGATCGAGGTAAAGATAAAGTGCTCGATTGACCGACCGTTGTGATAGTTCAACGTCCGAGGTAAGTTCGGACATAATACTAACATCTAGTTATGTTAAATGCTATGAAATGAATGTTATAATGATATTGAAATGTGGATGCTATGTGAGAGTTGAGTTTGAGTTATGTGGCACTAAGTGTGCGTATTCGGAAACTTGTTCGAGATGATTAGCACTGTGTGTGAGAAATAATATAGGCTTCGACTTTGTGGTTGGCACTATGTATGCGATACCGATTGAAGAGTGGTTGGATATAATGCACATTGTGTGTGATGATAATTAAGCTTCGGCTAAATATCAGGGCACTAAGTGTGCGATTGAATCGAAGAAAGGATGATAGTTGATGGGAATGAAATAGTGAGTATTGAATAGCATATGTAATCGTCAACTAAGTGTTGGCTAAGGTACGCTCGAAACCTATGTGGTTGATGAAATTATGAACGTGTGAATGGAAGAGTTAATTGAACATAATAGTTGAATGGTATGATATATGTGATTGTAAATTAATCTATGTGATGGTATGTTTTGGTATAATGTATTATGTTATGAACTTACTAAGCTTTGGAAAGCTTACTGTGTGATTTGTTTCTCTGCTTTGCAGTGTCAGTAAAGCTAGCTCGGATACGGGGATCGTCAGCATTCTCTATCACACTATCGGAAATCTATTTTGGTACTTTTGGGAAAGATGTACATAGTTGAAATATGGCATGTATAGGCTAGTTTTGTAAGACATGTTTGAGATGTGTAAATAGCCATGTGATGTGGCTAGATAAATGTTGGTAAAATGCATGTGTGGCTTTGATATATGGTGCATATTTTGGTATAGCTTGTGAGTAAAGAAAATGTCTTATGAATGGTAATCTTAGTGATGGTATGATGCTAGTATGATTTAGTAAATTTGGGGATGATTCATGATTGATAATGAATGTATTCAAGTTGTGTAATTTAGTTCCTAAGTTGACGTGTTAGAAATGAGATGATATGTTGATCATTGGACATGAAAATTGGTTGCCAATTTGTGTGTTGAAGTATGCTTAAATGTGCTTGTAGGTTTGACCCTTGTGTGGGTGGTATATTGGCCTTGGAGATGGCCTATAATGTCACACGGTTGTGACACACGAGCGTGCCTAGTGACCGTGGGGCTAAGTCAGTAGCTAGCCTAATAGCACACGGCCAAGACACACTGGCGTGTCTAGTAGCCGTGTGAGAAAGTTAGTATATGGCCTAAGAGTACACGGCCTTAGCACACGGATGGTGGGTGGCCATGGGTGTATAGTAAGATTTGACCACGGCCAAGGCACACGGGCGTGCTTGGTGGCTGTGGAGCAAAGTCAGTTTCGACCACGGGGAGGACACACGGGTGTGTCCAAAGCGTGTGGGAGGCACACGGCCTTCGCTTTGCGGGCGTGTAACCCTGTATCTTCGAATAGTTTTAAATTTTCAAGAATGTTTGTATGTGTTTCGGTTTATTCCCGACCCTGTTTCTAAGCATGCTTAGGGTCTCGATGACCTACTTAAGGGACACTTTGATTGGAATAGATGAACGGTTGTATGAAATTTTCTGTAAATGTTTCTGATCTGTCCGGTAACGCCTTTAACCCTAGTCCGGCGACGGATACGGGTTAGGGGTGTTACATCTCCGCTGTCTGAGATTCAGACCTCTCTGTGACATCAGATATTTTAAACTCTTACAATCATTAATCATGTGAGACATTTCACCGAACAAAAGATGTCGCTAGATTCTCAATGCAAAAACAATAGCGGCCCACTCTAAGTTGCGTGTCGGATAATTCTTTTAATATGACTTTAATCATCTGGAAGCATAAACTACTACTTTACATACTTGTACTAAAACATATCCCGATCTGTTCAATGACTCATTGCTGA
Organism: Gossypium sturtianum; assembly: GCA_025698515.1. Taxonomy (NCBI): domain Eukaryota; kingdom Viridiplantae; phylum Streptophyta; class Magnoliopsida; order Malvales; family Malvaceae; genus Gossypium; species Gossypium sturtianum. The sequence goes on along the minus strand of CM046943.1, from coordinate 29,549,175 downwards.
AAATCACGAATTCTTCACCCGATTCAGGCCGAACCAGAACTAGTGCTTTGGTTAACAATGTTTTCGCTGTTTAAAACTTTACTAACATGTATCAGACCATTCAAACTTCACAAATGCGATAACTTCATTAATCAGAACAACTTTAACTCATAATAACGTCTTTCAATTAGAAATAATCTAATAGACATATGTTTCTGTATCATTTCTCCTAGAACATGAATTCTTCATTCAAACTGTTCATCTATTTTGTAACACCCCTAACCCGTAACCATCGCCGGTTTAGGGTTAAAGGTATTACCGGATAAAATGGAACCTTTTGCGAACATTTCATATTATTATTCAACGAATCAAATCAAAGTGTCCCTTAAATAGGTTTACGAGACCTTAAACATGCATTAGAAAGGGGTCGGGACTAAACCGAGATCATACAAAATTTTTCCAAAAATTCAAACATTTTTCAAAGTTACAGAGGTCACACGCCCGTGTGGGTAGGCCGTGTGCCTCACACGGCCTCAGACACGCCCGTGTGTCTGAGCCGTGTCAAAATAGGGCATACATACTGACTTGTCCACACGGCCATGGACACGCCTGTGTGCCGCACCCGTGGTCGAGCCTGACTTGCACCACACGGCCAGTCACACGCCCGTGTGTCTAGCCCGTGGCCGAGTCTGACTTACTTTGAAATACAACCACGAGGGACACGGTCGAGCCACACGCCCGTGTGCTAAACCGTGTGGGAAATTATAGGCCATTTACAAGGCCAAAATGCCACCCACACTTTGGGTCATCCCTACAAGTACATACAAGCATCATTCCAAACACTTATGGCAACCAAAAACATACCAAATGGTCATTCTATTCAACTCATTCAAGTACATTTCATCACAACATCTTATATACCATTTAGCTCAACTAAATCACAAGTATATCTAAGTAATATTCATCCATAAACTTACCAATTCATTATGGCATCACTCCAACAATAATATACCAACTTTATGTCACTAAAACATAGCTCAATGTTACCATATGCTCTACCATTAACAAAACACAACACATAGCTCCTCTAATTATTCACAACATATCATTTACTAGCCATATCACATGGCTATTCATATATTCCCAAACATAATTCAAAGTGACTAGCCTATACATGCCATACTTAGTATATACACTTTCAAAAGGTACCAAAAATAGGATTGAGTAGTGTATGACGATCCTTGACGATCCCCGAGCCTTCCGTAGCTTTAACGATCTATAAAATAAATCAAACACACACACAAAGTAAGCTTTCAAAAGCTTAGTAAGCCATATACAAATAAACTAATCATATAATCATTTATAAGCATAATAAATCAAATTTATTAATCTATCTTCATTTCAAACACATAGATTTCTCTTTGGCTCAATTGAATTGCCATTGCTTACCAACTTATCATATTTCAAGCATCTCTTTTGCTCATATCTCAAACATACATATATCACATTTTACTCATTGCATCTATGTACATATATCCACCTTCCATGCCTATTCAAATCATATACATCAAACGTACCTGAAACAATTATACAATTCACATAGCTATTCTTTTTTCAGGTTTGCCCGTTGAACCGTTCGAAATCAAATAGGATGCTCAGAATACTCAGAATAGTCGTACAATGCCAACGTCCCAGACGTGGTCTTACATGTAACTAGATATCGATGCCATTGTCCCAGACAAGGTCTTACACGAATCAATATGATGCCAATGTCCCAGACATGGTCTTACACGTAAATCTCAAACCGATGCCAACGACCTAGACGTGGTCTTACACGATATCACATATCGGACACCTATGTCATGACATATGTAATCCTATCTATTCCTAGGTTCGTACGGGACTTCTCGGACATTGATTCATTGTCAATACTTCCTCGGATTTCATATATTTATCATCTCATATACATCCATCCCAATGTAATTTCATATAAGCATACGTAAATCAATACAATTACATTTATTTGTATATAGACTTACCTCGGATTCGGGTAAACAGAAACGAACTTGGCTACTCAATTACTTTAGATTTCCCACGATCTAAGTCTATTTTCTTCGGTTCTTGATCTATACATATTCAAATTTAACTCATTTATTCAATAATTCATTAAACTCAATCCAAAAACACATATTTAGGGCAATTTACAAATTAGCCCTCATATTTTCACATTTTGACATTTTAGTCCTTATTTCACAAAATCACAAAATACACAAAATCTCTATATACCCATGCTTAGCCGAATGTTCGCTATGATCATACAAGTCCCTATGTTTCATTTATTTCACATTTTAGTCCTTCAAAATATTATTTTCTCAATTTAGTCCAAATTACTCAAATTCACTAAAAATCCAAAGACAAAACATGTTAATATAACACATATATTTCATATTTCATCATCAAACATTACAAAACTCATGGGTTCATCAATGGAATATTTCAAAATCTCAGTCAATTCACAAAATTGAAGCATGGGTTTTGAAGAACACTAAGCAACGATTACGAAAACGTAGAAATTATCAAAAATCGATCAAAAACACATACCCGATTTATGCTTAGACCATGCCCGAATGTTGAAGAACTCAACCTTTATTTTCTTTCTTCTATTTCGGCAAAGCAAAGATGATAATGGTCATCTTTAATGTTTGTTTTTACTAAATAGATCTTAAAAATTAATTTACATTTTTATCCTTTTTAATTAACATTAAAATGCCACTATCAAATGTCCATTGTCGTCCAAGCCACATTAAAATGGCCTATTTACAACATAAGGCTTCATATATAGAAAGACACATCAATTCGGCCATTATTCAAATAGAAGGCTACTTTTACATTTCATGCGATTTAGTCCTTTTCTCAAATTAGGCACACAATTAACAAAATTAAATCACAGAAATTTCACACATACTTTATCATATACTGTAGGCACATAAAATAATATTAAAATATTTTTCTAACTCAGATTTGTGGTCCCAAAACCACTATTCCGACTAGGGTCTAAACCAGACTGTTACAATTCTCCCCCCTTAGGGATTTTCGTCCCCAAAAATCTTACCGTTGAATAGGTTCGGATATTGTTGTCTCATTGTTTCTTTAGGCTCCCACGTAGCCTCTTCAACCCCGTGTCGATGCCATAACACTTTCACTAATGAGATTTTCTTATTCCTCAATTCTTTCACCTCACGATCTAAGATACAGATCGGTTCTTTCTCGTAAGTCATATCGGATCGGATTTCAATCTCAAACGGAGTAATCATATGTGATGGATCGGATCGGTACCGACGAAGCATTGACACGTAAAATACATTATAAATATTTTCTAATTCCGGTGGCAACAACAATTTATATGCAACAGGTCCAATGCGCTCGATAATCTCATACGGTCCGATGAACCTCGGACTCTACTTGCCTATACGTCTGAATCTGAGTACTTTCTTCCATGGAGATACTTTTAAAAATACTTTATCATCGATTTCCTATTCAATGTCTTTTCTTTTTAAGCCTGCATAGGACTTCTAACGATCAGACGCTGCTTTCAGACTATCACGGATTACTTTCACTTTCTGTTCAATGTCTTTTATCAAATTGACCCCGTGTATCTTACTTCCACTGAGCTCAGTCCAATACAGAGGCGTCCGACATTTGCGTCCGTACAAAGCTTCATAAGGTGCCATTTTAATGCTTGACTGATAACTATTATTGTACGTAAATTCAATCAATGGCAAATATTGTTCCCACGTACCATCAAACTCAAGGATGCAACATCTCAACATATCCTCGAGAATCTGAATAATCCGTTTGGACTGACCATCTGTCTGCAGGTGAAAAGCCGTACTGAAATGTAATTTTGTACCTAAAGCTTCTTGCAATTTCTTCCAGAATCGTGATGTAAATCTCGGATCTCTATCAGACACAATAGACAGTGGCACTCCGTGCAATCTCACAATATCTGAAATATAAAGCTCAGCTAACTTATCAAGTGAGTAATCAGATCGTACCGGAACAAAATGGGCTGATTTCGTTAATCGGTCAACTACTACCCAAATTGCATCTTTCTTCCTCTGAGTCAAAGGCAATCCAGAAACAAAATCCATCGTCACTCTATCCCATTTCCACTTGGGAATCAGAATCGGTTGTAACAAACTAGATGGAACCTAATGTTCAGCTTTAACTTGCTGACAAACTAAACATTTCGAGACAAAATCAAAAACATCTCTTTTCATTCCAGACCACCAATAATGTTGCTTCAAATCATGGTACATCTTTGTACTTCCCGGATGAACAGATAGGCGACTATTATGAGCTTCATTCAAAATTAACTGTAATAACTCTGGATTCCTCGGAACACAAATTCGATCTCGAAATCTCAAGCAATCATTATCATCAACTCGAAATACAGAATTAGAGTTCGAATCACACTGAGCTCGTTTCGCAAGCATTTCAATATCAACTATCTGAGCATCATATATTTGCTGTAAAAACAACGGTTTCGCTTTCAACTCAGCTAAAACTAAACCATCATCAAACAGATCTAAATGAGTATTCATCGCTCGTGGTGCAAACAGTGATTTCCGACTCAAAGCATCAGCAACAACATTTGCCTTACCCGGATGATAATCTATCACAAGTTCGTAATCTTTCAATAGCTCTAACCATCTTCTCTGTCACAGATTCAAATCTTTCTAAGTTATTAAATATTTCAGACTTTTATGATCCGAATATACATGACATTTTTCACCGAAAAGATAATAGCGCCAGATCTTTAATGCAAATACAATTGCAGCTAGTTCAAGATCGTGTGTGATAAACTTTAAAAGTAACATATTTTAAGCCCACATTTAGCATGCTTTTGGATGAATTATCCCTTGATTTATGTAAAAAGGTGCTCTTAATCCTTTCTTTTCATGTTATATACTCAGGAAAGCACCGGAGGATGAAAAGAACGAGAAACGGGCTTAAAACGGGCCAAATGGGCCAAAGCACGAAATCGACACGGCTTGGACCTAAGACCACATGGCCGTGCCTCCTCAATAATCTCGAACATGGTCTAGCCACAAGATACACGGCCGTGCCTCATCAACGAAGTCCACACAGCCTGGCCACAATTCACACGGGCGTGTGCTAGAGGCCGTGCCCCTGCCGTGGCAAAGAGCGATTTCAATCGGATTTGGATACTTAGGGGCAAAGAAACACATTCCAAAAGCCTATAAATACACCCTAAGTATGACCTGAAAGAGGGAGCCCAAAGCCATCGTTTAGGGGCGTCTTGCTAGGAGAGAGAGGCGATTTGTGGGATTCGCTCAGGGATAGCCAGTTGATCCATCTAAAGAAGCCAGAATTATACTCAAGACGGAGGATCTCCTCTTCAATTCCTTCAGGGGGTTTTATGGATTTCTTATGTTTTGTTTTATCTTTTCTTCTGAGATGTTTTCTTTTATTGTTATGAACTAAACCTCGGATACGAGGGGATGAAACTTAGATGAATCTTGTTATCGTTTTTGAACTATATGATAAATATTTGATTTGTTCTTAATTATGTGTTCTTAATTCTTGTGTTGATATTTCGCGGATATCGATTCAAGTTTGATGTGCTTAGGTGGAGGAGCAAAAGTCCCCGCCTAAGAGTAGATCTAGCATAGTTAAGCGGAGTTGATCGCGCGCCTAGAGATAGGGTGACGTGGCGTTGCGGATTAGGGGTGAAACCTAATATGGGAGTCCATAGATCGAGTTAATGCAATTCTAGGGGTTTTAATTAGAAAGAGATTTCAATTAATCAACCTAGGGTTAGACGTTATTCGCCTCGAGAGAGGGTTTAATATAAATTAGAATCCTACGGATCAAGTCAAGTGAATACATCGTGCAGTTTGAGTTAGATAACAAATGAAGTCTAGGTGGATTCTTCCTTGGGTGTCGTCTTAATTAATTGGTTTTTCCTCAAGTATTCTCCAAAATTCATTCTTCTTTGTCTTAGAGTCTTTAGTCTAGTAGTTAATTAATTTAGATTAAACAACCATTCGCTCAATTCTTAGGCTACATAATAGAAAGAAAGTTAGTATTAGTACTTTTAGTTCCTTTGGGTTCGATAATCCGGTCTTGCCTAAGCTATATACTTGTTCGATAGGTGCACTTGCCTCAATCGTTGTCGAGTTAGTTTCGTGTTCGATCATTCTCTTTATAAATTTTAAAACTCGACAGACATACGATCAAGTTTTTGGCACCATTGCCGGGGGACTAAAATATTAAGAAAACTCTATTTTTATTACTTTAGCCATTATTATTATTATTTTTATTTTTATTTTTTTATTTTTTTTACTTTGCTAAATTTTATTTTATTTGATTTTGGCAGATAGAGGAGATGGTTTGAATAACTATCGGTGGCAAGTTATGAGGACAAAGCCAACAAAAGCGGTGATATCTACAACCTCGACCCAATAACTGTGCTATCAAACCATTAGAGATGTTAAATAAAAAGTTTGATGATTTGTGTTCTTCGCAGATACATCCCGATTATGCAAAGACGTAAACAAGCGGAGGCGTGGCGAATCTTGAGTACCCACCCTACGGATATGGCATAGAGAACGAACAAGTCCACTATATGGGTAACTATTCTAGACCTCAAAATAATTTTCATAATGACACTTATAATGCAGGTTGGAGGTACCATCCAAATTTCTCGTGGGATGATCAAAGTAGCCAAGGACCAAAACTTCCTCCAAATTTTCAACAACCACCTTACCAACAGGAAGATGAGTCGAACCTCGAGGAGATGCTGACAAAATTCATGGCAGCCACAGATAACCGTCTCCAAGACACTGAGACCACCCTTAAGAATCAACAGGCATCAATTAAAGGGATCAAGAGCCAAGTTGGGGAACTCACTAAGACAATTGGACAACTTACTAACACAGTTGGACAACTCGCAAAGATAATTTCCGAATGACTGCAAGGGCGTCTACCAAGCAACACTGAAACTAACCCAAAAGAGCAAATTCAAGCCGTAACAGCTCATGACAGTGAAAGGTTAGTGGAATCTGACCCAAGGCAAGAGCCTGTATTAAGTGAAGGTAAGGTTGAGGTAAGCCATGATTTACCAAACCCGGTAATTACAGAGTACCAAGCTCATATGCCATACCCCAAGGCGATAAAGAAAAACCACATAGAGGAACAATTCGGTAAATTTCTTAAACCTCTAAAGAAGTTTCTTATTAACTTGTTGTTTCTTGAAATTCTTTCGCAGATGCTAGATCCTAGACCTCGTGTCAATAAAGAAGAAATTCATGAGGAACGAAAGCTTCGGATCAATGAACTAGACGAGTGGAAGATACACTTTAAAGAAATACACGAAGCAAAAACGAGGCAACTCCACGAGAAACTTAACGATGGGACAACCCAGCTTAAGATAGGAGATCAGGTACTCAAAATCTTCCCAGATGGAAAAGTAGAGGTAACTAATCCTAAATTCAACACTTTTAAGGTAAACACTACTCGACTTAAACTATATATCAAAAACCAAATTGAACACATGAGAAAGGATTTTCACCTCCTCAAACCACCCTGATAATGCGAATAAGAGGTAAGTCTAGCTCAAGACTTTAAACAAGCGCTTCTCGGGAGGCAACCCGAGCACTAACCCTAATTACTTTTGTATTTATTTTAATTTTATTTTCTTCTCTTATCTTAGTCTTAAACACCTAGTTTTAAACTAACCAAAAGTGCAAATTTCCAGCCCACACGGCTTTGCACACGGCTTTCCAACCAAAAGTGGAGGTACAGAATCTCCGTACTGACAATGGCAGAAGAGGTACAAGTCAGAAAGAATCAAATCTTCAAGTCACAGACTCCAATCACTACCCCACAGGCACCGACAAAATGCCACGGCCGTGCGATGCGGCCGTGGACGACACTGACTTATCACACACGGACGTGACGACCTGAGCATGGGCGTGGGAGAAACAAACAAAGCCCACCACGGCCGTGCAATGCGGCCGTGTGAAACAACACGCCCATGAGACACGGGTGTGTGAATGTACCTGACTTGAGAATTCTATTTAAACCACCCACCCCTCCCTCTTCTCACCTAATTTTCACCCTTCTTCCTCCCTTGCACCCTTACACCTTACATTCTTAGCATTCTGAGCATTCTTCTCAATCTTTTGGCCATGTCGAAGAAATGGAAGGATCCCAGCACAGTCTCCCTCATGGAGACTGATCTATATAAGTTCAAGCCGACCGCTTCAATCACTCGACAAACCAAGGGTCTTTGAGACCATTCAATTTTTCTTCTTCTTTACTCTTTTCCTTTATTTTCCTTCTCTTTGACTATCTTATGCTATTTAGTTTTTACTTCGTTTTTCTCTTTTGCTTCAATTTCCTTATCATTACTTCTCTTATGCTTAACTTAGTTTATTTTATTTTAGTTTCTTAGTGTCAGGTTCTACATGCTGCTTGGGAATCACACCACGACTACCACGATAACCTCAGCCTTAGAAATCACACCCAACAATAAGGACCCTACGGTCCATTTATCTTTTCTTTTAATTTTAGTTTCATTTTTATTTTTCTTCACTTTAGCTTGCTTTTCTTTAATTATTTAAGTAGTATAGTGTTAATTTTTAGTATTTTATCTTTGCTAATCCTCCATGAGCTACCCAATTTCTTCATCTAGCGTAAGATCATCATCCAGACCGACCCCTCCGACCTATCTTTCACCTTCAAACCAAGGATGCCATCCGAAAATTCAGGAAGTTTCACTTCTTCCCATATCTTATGATTTTATAATGATATTATCTATCTTTGTACATTGAGGGCAATGTACATCTTAAGTGTGGGGGGTGAATATTAAGGATGCCTAACTTTTTGCATTATTCTCAAATCCCTGAATTTAGTCTTGTTTTTAAGTAATTTTCTCATATTACTAATTAGGATGAAATTTATGATGATTTATGATTTTTATTGATATGTTTTAGATTAAGCCATTGATAATTGTGCATTGATGATTGAATTCTAAGAATACTAGAGAATCAATCATGATAAGTCTATTTTTCAAGAAAATAAAAAATTTTCTAGGTTGTCTACCTAAATTTGAATATTACATTGAAGTTTGAAATTTACGAGGTTGACATCAAAATACCCATAATTTTTGTGAGATTTTGAGCCTTGTAGAGCATAAATTCTTTTTCTTGCTCACTTCATTGATTATGAGTGTGTCAACATTGATTTGTTATTTTAGAACTTGCATCAATTATACATGTCGAGACCACACCTTTGATTTGATATACAGAAATGATAAAGGCACCTAGGATTTAACCCACTTACTCCACTAAAAACCTACCTTCATAATTAACCCCTAGTGAACCCCGTTTAATCCTAACAACCTTTTTATTGACTTACCCACTAATACTAACCCAAAAACCCTTTGTATTTATTATCACCATCCTTTTTTAACTACCCTTATATCGAGATTTGATTTGATTAATAGCCTAACTATGTTTTTTATTTCAGTAATTTATCCTTTGTTATGTATTTATGATGTAAAAAAAAATCAATCAAAAGTTTATTCATTATTAGTTTTGTGATTAAAGAGCTTATACGTTTGAATTCCAAATATTGAAGAAAAAGCTCGTAGTATTAGTATTTTTCAAATTGATGTAATCACTTTTATTTAGTTCATTTTTTCTGGTTAGGTAATTTGTCAATTCAATCTCGATTCTAACCCTCCAATTCAGCCTTTAACCACACTTTTAACCCAAGCCCCATTACAACCATGTTAAAGACCTTTTGATTTGTGTATCATCTTATTTTATAGTGGTGGAGATTTGATTTTCATGCAAGCCTATGGGATTAACTTTTCATGTTTGACATTTGAGTGCTTAATTCTGAACCTTAAACACCTTGAGTGATTTGAGTGAATCTTTAGTAAGGATGTCAAATCTTATCGGTTTTGAACCAGAGGTAATTATTTAGATGAGGGAAAACACCTATGTTTTGTGCTACAAATGTATGACTTAGACTGTTTGAATCTTTAGGACTCTTTGAGTTGAATTATCCATGTATAAATTATCCTTGAATTATGATGAAACATTCTTAATGACAATTACGAATTATGGAAAGTTCATTTTAATTCTAAGTTTAGAATTTTGCTTGAGGACAAGCAAAAGCTTAAGTGTGGGGGTATTTGATAAACCGTAAAAGTAACTATTTTAAGCCCACATTTAGCATGCTTTTGGATGAATTATCCCTTGATTTATGTAAAAAGGTGCTCTTAATCCTTTCTTTTCATGTTATATACTCAGGAAAGCACCGGAGGACGAAAAGAACGAGAAACGGCCTTAAAACGGGCCAAATGGGCCAAAGCACGAAATTGACACGGCCTGGACCTAAGACCACACGGCCGTGCCTCCTCAATAATCTCGAACACGGTCTAGCCACGAGATACACGGCCGTGCCTCATCAACGAAGTCCACACGGCCCGGCCATGATTCACACGGGCGTGTGCCAGAGGCCGTGCCCCTGCCGTGGCAAAGAGCAATTTCAATCGGATTTGGATACTTAGGGGCCAAGAAACACATTCCAAAAGCCTATAAATACACCCTAAGTATGACCTGAAAGAGGGAGCCCAAAGCCATCGTTTAGGGGCGTCTTGCTAGGCCAGAGAGGGCAGATTTGTGGGGATTCGCTCAGGGATAGCCGGTTGATCCATCTCAAGAAGCCAGAATTATACTCAAGACGGAGGATCTCCTCTTCAATTCCTTGGGGTTTTAGGGATTTCTTATGCTTTGTTTTATCTTTTCTTCCGAGATGTTTTCTTTTATTGTTATGAACTAAAACCTCGGATACCGAGGGGATGAAACTTAGATGAATCTTGTTATCGTTTATTGAACTATATGATAAATATTTGATTTGTTCTTAATTATGTGTTCTTAATTCTTGTGTTGATATTTCATGGATATCGATTCAAGTTTGATGTGCTTAGGTGAAGGAGCAAAAGTCCCCGCTAAGAGTAGACCTAGCATAGTTAAGCGGAGTTGATCGCGCGCCTAGAGATAGGGTGACGAGGCGTTGCCGGATTAGGGTGAAACCTAATATGGGAGTCCATAGATCGAGTTAATGCAATTCTAGGGGTTTTAATTAGAAAGAGATTTCAATTAATCAACCTAGGGTTAGACGTTATTCGCCACGAGAGAGGGTTTAATATAAATTAGGGAATCCTATGGATCAAGTCAAGTGAATACATCGTCTGGTTCAGAGATAACAAATGAAGTCTAGGTGGATTTTTCCTTGGGTGTCATCTTAATTAAGTGGTTTTTCCTCAAGTATTCTCCAAAATTCATTCTTCTTTGTCTTAGAGTCTTTAGTCTAGTAGTTAATTAATTTAGATTAAACAACTATTCGCTCAATTCTTAGGCTAAATAATATAAAGAAAGTTAGTATTAGTACTTTTAGTTCCTTTGGGTTCGATAATCCGGTCTTGCCTAAGCTATACTACTGTTCGATAGGTGCACTTGCCTCAATCGTTGTCAGAGTTAGTTTCCAGGTTCGATCATTCTCTTTATAAATTTTAAAACTCGACAGACATACAATCAGTGTGTCAGATAGTTCTTTTCATGCGGCATTAATTGTCTCGAGGCATAAGCTATAACTTTGCCTTCCTGCATCAAAACACATCCCAGACCATTCAATGAAGCATCACTGTAAATCACGAATTCTTTACCCGATTCTGGTTGTACCAAAACTAGAGCTTCAGTCAACAAAGTTTTGAACTGATCAAAGCTTTTCTGACATTTATTGGACCATTCAAATCTCACATCTTTCTGAAGCAATCTAGTCAACGGAGTAGCAATCATCGGAAATCCTTTTACAAACTGTCGATAATAACCAGCAAGTCTAGGAAAACTGCGAACTTTAGACACATTCTTTGGAGGTTTTCATTCCAAAATAGTAGAAATCTTACTCGGATCTACTCGAATTCTAGAGGCTGATACAATATGTCCTAGAAAACCAACTTCTCGCAACCAGAATTCACATTTACTAAATTTTGCATATAATTGCTTATCTCGCAGAGTTTGCAAAACAATTCTCAGATGTTCAGCATGTTCAGTTTCATCTCGCGAATAAATCAAAATGTCGTCAATAAATACAACAACAAATAGATCTAGGTACGGTCTGAAAATTCTGTTCATCAGATCCATAAAAACAGCAGGAGCATTTGTTAGTCCAAAAGGTATAACTAAAAACTCAAAATGCTCGTACCTCGTTCTGAAAGCAGTCTTCGGAATATCTAAATCTTTTACCCGCAACTGGTAGTATCCCGTTCTCAGAACTATCTTTGAAAACACAGTTGCTCCTTTAAGCTGATCAAATAAATCATCAATTCTGGGCAGAGGATTTTTGTTCTTTATAGTCAGTTTGTTCAACTGACGATAATCAATGCACATTCTCATCATGCCATCTTTCTTTTTCAAAAACAGAACAGGAGCACCCCAAGGTGAGAAACTCGGTCTTGCGAATCCTCTATCTGTCAACTCTTGTAACTGTGACTTCAACTCTTTCAACTCTGTTGGTGTAATTCTGTACGGAGCTATCGAAATAGGTGCTGTCCCCAGAAATAGATCAATACCAAATTCAACTTCACGTATCGGAGGTAATCCCGACAATTCTTCAGGAAATACATCAGGGAATTCACAAACAACTGGCACTGATTCAACTTTCTTTTCAGATACTTTCGAATCAATTACATATGCAAAATAAGCTTCATATCCCTTTTTCACATAAGTCTGAGCTTTCAACACTGATATCACCGCAGGTAACCCTTTCAAATCATTAGACTCAATCCGAACTATTTCATCATTCTGACATCTCAAATCAATAGTTTTTCTTTAGCAATTCACAACAGCATCATGCAATGTTAACCAGTCCATACCCAAAATTATATCAAACTCATCAAATGGTAATAGCATCAAATCAGCCGGAAAACAAACATCTCTAAACATCAATGGACAATTCTTGCATACTTTATCAACCATGACACTTTTACCTAAGGGGTTCGATACTCTAATAACAAATTCAGTAGACTCTACAGGAAAAGTCTTACTGGATACTAAGTTCATGCATATATACGAATGTGTAGAACCTGGGTCTATCAATGCAATCACAGAAGTATCATAAAGAGTAAATGTACCCGTTATAACATCCGGAGATGAAGCTTCCTCACGAGCTCGGATGGCATATGCTCGCAGCGCGCTAGCTTCGAGATCTCACAATAGTGTCTTTCATAGTTCTCTGACTACCACTGACATTTCTTGCATTTTGGGAAGGTCTACCTCTCGCTGAAACATTATCAGATCTCAGATTCTGAACACTCTCCTAATCAACAGACTCTGGGCAATCTCAGATAAAATGATATAACGATCCACATCTGAAACAAGCTCGATCATTCAATCTACAACTTCCTGGATGTCTTTTACCACAGTGCTTACATTCAGGTCGTTCGGATCGGACATTTCTCACACTAGCTATCGATGTAGCTGGAGCATTAGAATTCGACTGTGATCTAGCTCGATCTCTCAGAATCGAATGTCCCACATTAGTTTTGAAACGGCTATGCTCATCTCTGAATTTCTTTGAAGTAGACTGAAATGATTTGCTCGAAAATCTCTTTCTCGCATCTCTGACTTCAGACTCAACTTTTCTTTTGTCTTTCTCGAGTGCCTCAGCTTTGCACGCTCGATGAACAAGCACAACGAACTCTTTTATTTCCAGAATTCCAACTAGCAAGCGAATATCTTCATTCAAGCCATCTTCAAATCTCTTACACATTATCGCTTCAGTTGAAACACATTCTCGAGCATATTGACTTAGTCTAACAAATTCTCGTTCATACTCGGTTACGGTCATCCGACCCTGTTTCAACTCAAGAAATTCTTTTTTTCTGATCAATAAACCTCTGACTGATGTATTTCTTTCTAAACTCAGATTGAAAGAAATCCCATGTGACCCGTTCTTTCGAAACAACGAAGATCAAGGTCTTCCACCATTGATAAACTGCGTCTCGTAGCAAAGATACAACACAATTTATGCATTCTTCAAGAGTCAACGACATTTCATCAAATACTCAGATAGTGTTCTCGAGCCAAAATTCCGCTCTCTCAGCATCATCATCACTAGTAGCCCTAAACTCTTCGGCTCCATATTTACAAATTTTTTCGTCCGGAGGTTTGTTCAACAAATTCAAGCTCATAACCGGAGGTATAGCATAAGTCTGAGGAGGATTAGGCGGGGGCAGAGGTTTTGAAACAGCCGGATTAGTTCTTATGTATTGAGTGAACCACTCGTTCATCATTTGGAAGAAGGCTTGTTTAGCCTCTCCCTCTCGACCGCTAGTAGCTGGTCTCGAATCAGATGGCGTTGTCCCTTGAGCGGGAGCAGGCGCTATCCCTTGAGCGGGAGCAGGCGCATTGCTTTCAACATCGTCAGCTACGGCTCTTTCGGGATCCATTACTATACAAAAAACACATTTTTCATGTCAGGATTCATCACAATATCAAATTTCATATATATATGGTATCTAAGCTAGACTCCCACATGCTACGTTAGTCCGAGGATCGACTAAACTGTAGCTCTGATACAAATCAAATGTAACACCTCTAACCCGTAACCATCGTTGGTTTAGGGTTAAAGGCATTACCGGACAAAATGAAACCTTTTGGAGACATTTCATATTATTATTCAACGAATCAAATCAAAGTGTCCCTTAAATAGGTCTACGAGACCTTAAACATGCATTAGAAAGGGGTCGGGACTAAACCAGGATCATACAAAATTTTTCCAAAAATTCAAACATTTTTCAAAGTGACAGAGGTCACACTCCTGTGTGGGTAGGCCGTGTGCCTCACACGGCCTCAGACACGCCCGTGTGTCTAAGTAGTGTCAAAACAGGGCATACATACTGACTTGTCCACACGGCCGTGGACACGCCCGTGTGCCGCACCCGTGGTCGAGCCTGACTTGCTTTGAAATACAACCACGAGGGATGCGGTCAAGCCCCACGCCTGTGTGCTCAACCGTGTGGGCAATTATAGGCCATTTACAAGGCCAAAATGCCACCCACACTTTGGGTCATCCCTACAAGTACATACAAGCATCATTCCAAACACTTATGGCAACAAAAAACATACCAAATGGTCATCCTTTTCAACTCATTCAAGTACATTTCATCACAACATCTTATATACCATTTAGCTCAACTAAATCACAAGTATATCTAAGTAATATTCATCCATAAACTTACCAATTCATTATGGCATCACTCCAACAATAATATACAAACTTTATGTCACTAAAACATAGCTCAATGTTACCATATGCTCTACCATTAACAAAACACAACACATAGCTCCTCTACTTATTCACAACATATCATTTACTAGCCATATCACATGGCTATTCATATATTCCCAAACATAATTCAAAGTGACTAGCCTATACATGCCATACTTAGTATATACACTTTCAAAAGGTACCAAAAATAGGATTGAGTAGTGTGATGACGATCCTTGACGATCCCCGAGCCTTCTGTAGCTTTAACGATCTATAAAACAAATCAAACACACACACAATGTAAGCTTTCAAAAGCTTAGTATGCCATATACAAATAAACTTATCATATAATCATTTATAAGCATAATAAATCAAATTCATTAATCTATCTTCATTTCAAACACATAGATTTCTCTTTGGCTCAATTGAATTTCCATTGCTTACCAACTTATCATATTTCAAGCATCTCTTTTGCTCATATCTCAAACATACATATATCACATTTTACTCATTGCATCTATGTACATATATCCACCTTCCATGCCTATTCAAAGCATATACATCAAACGTACCTGAAACAATTATACAATTCACATAGCTATTCTTTTCTCGATTTTGCCCGTTGAACCGTTCAGAATCAAATAGGATGCTCGAAATACTCAGAATAGTCGTACAATGCCAACTTCCCAGACGTGGTCTTACATGTAACCAGATATCGATGCCACTGTCCCAGACAGGGTCTTACACGAATCAATCCGATGCCAATGTCCCAGACATGGTCTTACATGTAAATCTCAAATCGATGCCAACGTCACAGACGTGGTCTTACACGATATCACATATCGGGCACCTATGTCGTGACATATGTAATCCTATCTATTCCTAGGTTCGTACAAGACTTTTCGGACATTGATTCATTGTCAATACTTCCTCGGATTACATACATTTATCATCTCGTATACATTCATTCCAATGAAATTTCATATAAGCATACGTAAATCAATACAATTACATTTATTTGTATATAGACTTACCTCGGATTCGGATAAATAGAAACGAACTCGGCTACTCAATTACTTTAGATTTCCCACGATCTAAGTCTGTTTTCTTCGGTTCTTGATCTATACATATTCAAATTTAACTCATTTATTCACTAATTCATTCAACTCAATCCAAAAACACATATTTAGGGCAATTTACAAATTAGCCCTCACATTTTCACATTTATACATTTTAGTCCTTATTTCACAAAATCACAAAATACACAAAATCTCTATATACCCATGCTTAGCCGAATGTTCGCTATGATCATACAAGTCCCTATGTTTCATTTATTTCACATTTTAGTCCTTCAAAATATTATTTTCTCAATTTAGTCCAAATTACTCAAATTCACTAAAAATCCAAAGACAAAACATGTTAATATAACACATATATTTCATATTTCATCATCAAACATTACAGAACTCATGGATTCATCAATGGCATATTTCAAAATCTCCATCAATTCACAAAATTGAAGCATGGGTTTTGAAGAACACTAGGCAACGATTACAAAAACATAGAAATTATCAAAAACCGATCAAAAACACATAACCGATTTATGCATATACCATGGCCGAATGTTGAATAACTCAAACTTTATTTTCTTTCTTCTATTTTCGAAAAGCAAAGATGATAATTGTCATCTTTAATGTTTGTTTTTATTAAATAAATCTTAAAAATCAATTGACATTTTTATCCTTTTTAATTAACATTAAAATGCCACTATCAAATGTCCATTTCCGTCCAAGCCACATTAAAATGGCCTATTTACAACATAAGGCCTCATATATAGAAAGACACATCAATTCGGCCATTATTCAAATATAAGGCTACTTTTACATTTTACGCGATTTAGTCCTTTTCTCAAATTAGGCACACAATTGACAAAATTAAATCACAGAAATTTCACACATACTTAATCATATATTGTAGGCATAGAAAATAATATTAAACCCTAAACCCACACATTCATGGGTAAATATGTAACAATCCCGAAACCACTATTCCGACTAGGGTCTAAACCGGACTGTTACATATTTACCCATGAATGTACGGAATTTATTTCCATACCTGAAGATAAACTTAAATGCATATAACTCAAAATACTTTTCAACTAAATAACCTCTCTAATTGAAACAATTGAGTCGATCTCAACTATCAAACAATAATATTTTAAAGTAATCTCTTCTTCATGTTGTTAGAGCAACTCAAACATACAATCCTTCATAATTCCTTCAACATGCTAGTCAAAGATCTTTACAAACTGCATTAGCTCAACGAAACATAATATCCCGATTTAACTCATTGACCTTAATCAAGCTTACCTGAGAAAGGAAAACCATTATACAAGTTTAAACTTTGAGCTTCCACCGTCTATACTTTTGCCGACGTCAATCCCTTTCACGGAAACTAGAAAAACCTGAGATCAGCATCACCATGCTCCCATGATCAAACTAGAAATTATAACCATAATAAATATAATTATTTTCGATCACTGAATACCTATACAGATGAGCCATGTTTGATAAATTAAACAGTAAGAATAATAAGAAAATCGAGATAATGAAATCAAAGATGTGAGACCATACTCAATTTCTGAGAACTCAACCCATATTGAATGATAAAGATCTTAATGATTCCTCGGAGAAAAACCAGGAGAAAAACACTGCTCATACGCACAGAAATTAGTTGTGACAGAGACAATATATTTTCCATATATATATAAAACAAAACAACAACCAATAGAAACAGAATAATAGTCTCATATAAATTTCACCGTCAACTTTTATACCAAACGTAATAGAATAGAATCCCAAAGAAGATAAAGAATTGCCGATCACAACCCAACCAGGCAAACAGTGCTTTCGTCTAACATTATAGTTAGCTAGCATTCTCATACAATAGGAATTTCATTTGAAAACGAACAGTTATATATACCTCTGAAAATAAATGAACACATAGAATACCCAGAAAAGATCATCATAATCTATTCAACTATAACTATTGTACTCAGATATCTTTACAACTCAAATATCATTCAACTGATTATTACAGTCATCCCTACTTCCACATTATTCCATTCACTAATGAAAATCAATTCAGCAGAGGTTTCGGTTAACACATTCTATAGACATCATACCTGAATGAGTCGATTAGTCGAGATTAATTTCTTCTTTAAAAGCGACAATACGAAATCCGAATGATCTTCTGAAAAACCTGATATCCCTTCTAGATCTGTCCTTACTCGATAACCCATTCTCAATTCTGACCGCATTATTAATCATTCGGCCACTGAACTCTTTGGTTTCACACTCGATAGTTTATTAAATCTAAATCTTGTGGGTTTCATTGTACCATACTATACTGGTAAGGGGGTGAAGATTGTAAAGCCTCTAAATTTAACTCTCATATATACACACATATAACATAATATTTTTCATCAACACAATATTATGAACTTTTATCCTTACTTTTATAAGTTTCAACTCATCACAAACATATCTTTACTCAGATACTTGAGTATCAATTCCAATACCAGCAGAATTAGCTCGGCTGGGATCCATTTACTAAATGAAAACACAATTTAAATTGTTAAGAGTCGTCACACTATCACAATTTATATATGGAATGTATAGCTAGACTCTTACACACGCTAGGTTAGTCCGAGAATCGACTAAACCATAGCTCTGATACAACTAAATGTAACACCCCTTACCCGTATTTAGTGCCGGAACAGGGTAGGAGGCATTACTGGTCTTACATCGCAAGTAAACATACAAATCGAGTTATAAATTTGTGTCCAAATTAAAACCAATTTTATTCAATCATAAAGTCCCTAATACGAGCCTACGAGGCCCAAAACATGCATTGGAAGTGGTTCGGGACTAAACCGAACTCTGGAAACTTTAACAAACTTAGAAAATTTTTGCTAACTATAGGGCTCACATGCTCGTGTGGTCCGTGGGACACGCCCGTGCTTCAGACCGTGTTCATTTTAGGGTGCTCTCTTACTTGTGCCACACGGCCGTGCCACACGCCCGTTTGCTAGGCCGTGTAGCACACACGGCTGATACACACGCCCGTGTCTCTACCCGTGCGCTCAATTTTGGACATTCTGTTTCTCAAAATTAAGGTGCAGGGAACACACGGCCGGAACACATGCCCATGGGGCAGACCGTGTGTCACACACGGTCGGAACACATGCCCATGGGGCAGACCATGTGTCACACACGGCCTAGACACACGCCCGTGTGGACAAAATAAAGGCTATTTACCAAGCCATTTGCCACCCTTATTCACACATACACTTCACCAATTCAAAGGCACAAAACATAACATAATTAGGCAACCAAAACATCCACAATTATGACCAACACATGCCAATACAATATCAACATCTATCATACTCACAACATTTATTAAGCCACAATTGACTACTTTCAAGATACCTAATTGTACACCAATTTATCATCTCTTCAATAGACCATATTGCCAAACATTTCACATTCATGTCATAAATCACCTTTCCATCATTCACCAATCATACCATGACCATATCACCAAAGAAATTGACACATATATAAATATACTTAGGCTTACAACCATGTTAGCCCAAATAAGCCAATTTACATGGCCAAATATCAAAACAAGCCTTTGACAATCACAAGCCAACACATTGGCTACAATCACAATGACACATATAAAAAAATGACTAAGTCCCTATACATGCCACATACTCAAAATGTTAAGCTCATCAATACCCAAAATAATCGTTTGATAGTGTGATGCGAACTCCGACGATCTCCGATCCTGAGTTAGCTTGGTGACACTATAAGATAAGGGAAATAAAGGGGGTAAGCTATATAGCTTAGTAAGTTCATATGCGAATAATACAAAACATTATTCATACATTTGACATATAAATAACTTAACATATATTAACAACAATGTCATTAAAACTTCATAAACACAACTTACTCAATCACATTCTTACCAATAGTTCATCATATACCGAATCCATATCCTTTGAGTTTTTCGTACATGCCTGTACCAACTCGTAACATAATCATATACTTTCTTATCTTTGACATACCCGTTGAACCACTTGGAATACTATTGGATACACGAAATTCTTGCACATAAGTAGCCAATGCTACCACAAATCTCATAACACATATAGGCCTGCTCTCGAGCTATCCTCGGGCCTACTCACACAAGCTGTCAGTTAAGACGTAGCTACTCGGTGCTGCTCACACAAGCTGTCAAGTATCTGCAACATATGCCGGTATACTCAGCCACCGGTCGGACGTACTAGACCAGCACCCGGGACACATAAATCACATAATCACATGGGTTCCTAGTGACATGTCACTTGTATCCTAATCTATTCCTAAGGTTCAACCGTGATTTTCTCAGTTGTTGAAACTTTGTCAATTACATCCATAGAGTCAATCATACAATTTATGCATCATCAAAACATTATAAATACAATTATAACGTTTCATTATTAACATACGAACTTACCTCGATACAAAAATAGTGGAAATGGACCTAATCGTCAAACACTTTGGTTTTCCCCCGATCTAGACCTGAACTTCGTTTTTCTTGATCTACGATACCAAATTCATCTCATTTAATCATCACAATATTCAATTCAGCCCCAAAGTCACATTATCGCAAAATTACATTTTTGCTCCTAAACTTTTGACATTTTACACTTTAGTCCCTAGGCTCGTAAAATGAATTTCATTTAATTTCTTCAAAACCCAAGCCTAGCCGAACCATTTTAATACTCATAACAGCCCACATTTCTCATTTATTCACATTTTCCTACTCATTTTATAGATTTTTACAAATAAGCCTTTTTGACATTTTTACCGAAAATCTCTTAGCAAAAGTCGTTTAACAAACAACAAACATGTATTTTCTACCATCAAACATCAAAATACATACAAGTTCAACATGGGTAAAATTTTAAACTTCACCTTTCTTTCAATTTAGTCCTTGAAATAGCTAAATCAAGCTACAACGATCTCAAAAATACAAAAATCGTTAAAAACGGGATAAGAACGGACTTACAATCGAGCTTGGAAGCTTGGCAAACCCTAGCTATGTCTTCTCCTTGTGAAATTCGTCCATGAGGGATGAGAATAGAAAGATGAACATCTTCTATTTGTTTTATTTTGGCTTTATTTACCAAATGACTAAAATGCCTTTAATGAAAAACTTCAAAATTTCACCTAACCATGTCCATTTTTGTCCACTCAAATATAATGGTCTAATTACCATTTAAGGACCTCCAATTTTAATCTCATAGCATTTAAACACCTCTAGCTTCTAGAACACACATTTTGCATTTATTACAATTTAGTCCTTCCAGCTAAATTGAGTGCTCAAACGTCAAAATTTCTGAATGAAAATTTCACGAAATAATTCCATTAAACTGTAGACCATAAAATAATAATAAAAATAAATTTTTCTTCGTCGGAATTGTGGTTTCGAAACCACTATTCTGACTAGACCCAAAATCGGGCTGTTACAATAAAAGTTACATGCATTAGAGTGGACGATTTTACATGGGAAAAGATGACCAACTTTGTGAAATAATTTTAAAAAAATAATTGATAGCATGGAAACTTGAACTTAGGTCATTTAGGATTTACATAAGGTGATTAGCCACTAGACTACCTTATAAGCTTTGTTAAATGCTAACAACATTTATTTTAAACAAGACATAACACAAACTAGGATTTTGAAGCAAAGTTGCTCAAAATAGAAAATGATGTGAGGGAAAGAACTCGAATTCAGATCTTCAAAGACAACTCCACCGCAACTTATCCATTAGACTAAATACGTATTATTATCTATTGGAAAATAACTTTTAAAAACCGGGGCGTGACCACTCTTGGTTCACTTACCCAAATTTCTACAAACCCGATTTTCGGGATGTGACACACCTTGAATTGGAAAGATTTTTCCAAAAATGACGTATTAGAAACAAACAGGAACTAAATCAAAGACTCAAAAAATTTTTCAAAAAATATTTAAAATTTTCAACACTACAGGGGTCACACGGCCATGACTCAGCCCATATCCGTGCCCATGTGAGTATACTGACTTGGGTCACACGCCCGTGTGCTAGGCCGTGTGAGCATTCTGTTTTGTGCAAATTTAAGATACAGGGGAACACAGTCGTGTCATCTGGCCGTGTGTCACACACGGTTGAGACACATGCCCGAGTCTCTGCCCGTGTGGACGAAAATTGGCCATTTTACAAGCATATTTTTCACCCAATTCTATGTTAATCTATACAAGTTATTATAACCAAAATAAAAACATTTGAAAGTACCGATAGAACCAATGGATAGTATGATACAACTCCGACAAGCTTCCAACCCAATCGAGCTTCCGATAATATGAAAAGTAAAGGAAAACACATACATAAGTAATGAATGATTAGTAATGTAACACCTTAAAATTCAAGTATCGATTTATTGCATGTTTTGGTGTTAAGATTATGAAGGGAAATTTTCTTATTTCTTTTCGTGCCTATTATAGTCATGAAGAAGAGTATAGAATTATTCGGGTATGGAATATTTTTTTTAGTTTGAGAATTTATTGAAGTGGAGCAAGTGGTATTGACACTTAAGTTAAATTAAGTGTTAAAAAGTAGCATAAGATGAGTAAATGGCAAGGTGGTGTTGGCGCATGAGATATTGCATGAGGGGAGTGGTTCGAATCCCTTGTATAACATTTGGACAACTTTTATTTTGCTCTTCTATGGTAAGTGTCGGCCAAGCTTATTTATGGTAAGTGTTGACCTTGTTATTTTGGTTAGTATATCAAAGGAATAAGGTAAGAGTGAATTTATGGTAGGGAATCAAGAAAATATGGAAAGATATGGAGACATAGGGCAAGTATCAAGGAAAGTGTTTTGGAAACAAATTCATGGTCATTTGACCAATGAATTTGGACGTCAATATGGCTAGGGGGAAGGTTGGCCGAATTTTGCTAGTAGCTTGGAAAGGTTTAGGAGTTTGCTTTTGGTCATTTTAGTTTTTGTGCAAAATTTTGCATTCCTCTTCTCAACTTTTCCCTTTGGCCGAAATTGATCTTTTAGTAAGCCTTGATTATTTTGACCATTTGGTCATTTTTGCTTTTCACTTTAGTGTTCAATTTTGTGCCTTTCTCATAGTGCCGATTCTACCAACACCAAAAAGCCATTCTTTACTTTTCTTCTCCCCATTTCCGAATATACATTGCTCCCAAAACTCATCTCTTTCTTTCTTTCTCTTTTATTCTCTTTTGAAAACCGAAACATCATCATCATCTCTTCTCTTATATTTTATTTCTTTTCACTCATACTTTCTCCATTAATTTTCTCATGGCCGAATGTTAGTGAGCCATAGCCGAACCATTTTCTCTTTTCTTTGGTTAATCATAGCCGAATCTTTCTCTATTCATAAACATCTTTCTCAATCGTCTCTTTTCAACCGTGGACAATAGGTAAGAATTCTTTTTAGTTCATGTTAGTTAATAGTTGTCATGGCCGAATCTTGATAGTGGTATAAAGGCTTTCTTAGATCGAAATGAACGTTCATTCTATTAATGTTTTTATTTGTTATACTTTAGTGCGATAGTGGAAGACCGGAACTCAAGTGTTCGTGAGTATCATAGAACGATTTGCTCGATTCTCTTATTTTGGAACAAGGATCTTTGTGGTAAGCAAATTTCACCCTTAAACCCTTAGTCATATTTCGATATAATATTAGATTGGATTAACGATCTTTTGTCTTTGAAGACAATCAAAATAGGGAAGAAAAGGGTGGTGAATAGTGTTCGGAAGAGGGGTGGTTCCGTTTATTCCTCAGTATAAACAAAAGGGACATTTCCAGCAATCCGGGATTTCCCACCGGGTTGTGGACGTTCATCCGAGGAGAATCAATTGTTTGAAGTAGTTCGTACTCCCGAACCATTATTTGTTCGTGGATTTGATTCGGTTAACGAACCATCAATCGGGCAGAAACCGCAAGTAGAAGTAGTTCAAAAATCCGAGGGTAAAAGTTAGATCGTTAATTTCTAAGATTGATTTCGTTAATAAAATATAGTGATTCTAATTTATCGTGATACGTATAGGTGTGGACGAGCGGGAAAGTCTAGTTCTCACTATAACCAGGTGTGTAACTTCACACTTATCTTTTGGGTTAGATACTAAACCGTAAGAAATTTGATAGATCGTAAAAAATGGCCAAATCGGAAATGATGTAGTAATTAGTACTTTTTTGTAAATGCATAAAAACTGCTAGATCGATAGATTGGGCCATAAAACTGCTAGATCGATAAATTGGGCCATAAAACTGCTAGATCGATAGATTGGGCCATAAAACTGCTAGATCGATAAATTGGGCCATAAAACTGCTAGATCGATAGATGGGGCCATAAAACTGCTAGATCGATAAATTGGGCCATAAAACTGCTAGATCGATAAATTGGGCCATAAAAACTGCTAGATCGATAGAATGGGCCAAAAACCTTCTAGTTCGAAATATGGGCCAAAGTTCGCTAGATTGCTTTACGGGCTAAATACTATTTTGTTTAATAGGCCCAAATGAAAAGTTTAATTAAAAACTCATTTGTATTATGGGTTACTTGATAAATTATTTATGATTAAAGTTTGTTATTCATACATAATTGCTTGGGATGGGATACATGATGAAGAGAAGTAAGGCTTGTGGCCATGAATCTAGTTCAGTGGCTTTGCCACAAATTTGGCTTAATGCCTCTAGTTCGGTGACTATGTCACAATCTAGTTCGGTAGTGCACTACAATATTATTTAAAAGGCTAAATGCCTACGATTGGTGTGTTTGGCGGGGTGGGTTGACTTGATCCCCACAGGTGTGCTGGTTGGTACGGGGGTGTGTAGTGGATGGAAATTAGGCTTGGTTGGGAAATTCATTTTACATGCATTTTATATATTTTATTTCATGTTACATTGTTAAAACTTGTAATTCGGCTCAAGCCCAAATTAATGCCTTGAGGGTCTGGCCCAATAATGGTGGTAAGTGAGTTACACACTGAGTTCTTTGTAACTCACCCTGTTTTATTATCCATCTCAGGTAATGGAAATTGATGTGGACTTGGGCCGGGGATGACTTGGTGGAGGCCATACTACGAGCTTGGTTTTTATAAACTATGAACTTTATTTAAGTTACTTATTTTAATTACTATTTTGGGTATGATGTAATAAGGCCTCTAATTATATTTTTATGGATTTTTATGTGTGGATGAATTTAATTTTATTTTAAGACTCTTAATATGGGCTTATGTTAAATCTATAAAGTTTTCTTAAAAATATTGTGTTTTATAACAATTTTGGACACCTAAATTACTTTTCAATTTCTTTCAAATTCTTTTAAAACTACGTTAAGGTTTTGACTAATATATATATATAAGATTTCAAACAAGTATTTTTCTTAATTCATAATCATTGTAATTAGTTTTTATTAAACCTTATTTCTAAAGGTCTTGCATTACTGTTTTACTTAAATCATTAGAGAAATTTTGGATGTTCGTTCGGTGTGACAAACCAAATCTCGTCTTAACGCATAGACCTGGTTTGGGGTGTTACATTTAATGGTATCGAGCTAGTTTCAAAACTCTATTTGTGGTTTGGGTTCAACAAAGATATCTGTTTGAGAAACAACTCAAATTTCTAGACTTTTTGATTTAAAGGTAGTATGGCACCATAAGCATCCCGCGCCAAGTCAAGTAAGTATCTGTATATTGATTATTTATTATCATTGTGATATGATCATAAAAAACACTCTGGAACTTCTAGTTTTAGGTGTTGAAAATCGTAGAGATTGAGACAATAAGATATGGTTGCGAAAACAACTCTATCTCTTTCATATCATAAAACATCGTTAATAAACATTGAAATAGTATTCTGATTCATAAAACTCATAACCAGATTAAATTAGTCACTATGAGCACTAGAGGACGTGGTCGTGGACGCGGTAGACGTGGCCGTGGTAGAGGACGAGGTGTTAGAGGCGCAACTGAAGCGCCTGATCATATGCCGGAAATGGATGCACCTGTATCACTCGAAAGTGAGACGGGATCACATGATCATATGGAAGAAGATAATGCGGTGACACGAGCAATGCTGCGAGTCCTTGAAAGGGTCGCTGGAGCTAGAACTGGGCCAACAGCTCGTGGGTCGATATCGGAACGATTGAAATCAAGTGGTCTTTGAGGTTTTCGTGAGGTGTCTCGGTGTAGCTCCAAATGTCACCGAATATTGGCTTGAGGCGGTGGAGCAAATTATGGACGATCTTGAGTGCACTTTGTGGAATAAAAACTAAAGGAGCGGTGTCCTTGTTAAGGGACGAAGCATACCAATGGTGGCTTATTGTCCGAGAAGGCAATCGTCGCATTAGTTAATTGGGAATTCTTTAAAGTTTCCTTCCAAGGGAAATATGTAGGAACGAGTTATGTTGATGCGAAGGAAGGAATTCTGAAATGGTCCAAGGAATAAGACAGTGGCGAGATATGAAGTCGAGTTTTTGCGTTTGAGTCGCTATGCTCGAACAATAGTGGCAGCGGATCATGAGCGTTGTGTACGCTTTGAGGATGGCTTGAACGATGAATTACGTTTTGATAGCCCCACAACAAGTTAGAACTTTTGCCACGCTTGTGGAAAAGGCCAAGATAGCCGAAGAGGCTAAGAACTCGTAACGCCGAATCGGGAACGAGCTAGAGGTAAGAGAGATATGAAGTATTCGGGTTCTTCAAGAAGGTTTCAAGAGGCCTCGGAATGATGAACAAGCTCAAGGTAGAACACACTGTGAATCGTGGAATCGAGTCGAGATTGTGCCGATTGTGGGAAAAGGCATTCGGAGAGTATCGAAGAAAACGGGTGCTTGCTATAAATGCGGTCGATGGATCATCAATATAGGAATTGCCCTCGTCGAATGGATACAACTCGGGAAGCTCGTAATACCGATGCACCACCGCAAGAGGAATTCGGCAACCACCGAGAGGTCGTGGACCGGTCGTGGTGGTAATGGGGTGGACGTGGTCAAGGTGCGTGGTCGAGGCAATGGTCCTAGAGGCAACACGGATGCAAGACGGCCCAGATTGGTATATGCGGTTAGACGCCGTGAGGATGGCAATGCACTGATGTGATAAGCTGCACGTTCTTCATCTTTGATGTACTGTTATTGCTTTGATAGATATTGGTTCTACCCATTTGTATGTTGCTAGCACCATATCCGAAACTTGAATTTAGACTCAAATTTCTCGATAGTGAGATGAAGGTAATTAGTCCTTTAGGATGATCGGTGATTGGTAAATAAACTGTTTAGAGATGTGCTCTTAGAAATTCAAGGAGAAATATTTTTGGCGAATTTGATGGAATTGCCTTTCGCGTGAGTTCGATATCATTTTGGGAATGGATTGGTTGGTTAAGCACCGTGCGAAATTGGATTGTCTTTGCCAAAAGCGGATGTCAATAAGGACGGTGGAGGATAAAGAAATAGTTATGATAGGCTTAACGAAGGAATTACTTGGCAAATGTGGTATCTGCGTTAAAGGTAGAAAAGTTGATGCGGAAGGGGTATGGAGCATTTCTAGCTTTTATTAGTGCTTTAGATGCCAAAGAGTTGTCAGTGGAAGATGTGAGAACAGTGAAGGAATTTCCAGATGTATTTCCTGAAGAACTTCCTGGCATACCTCCAAATCGGGAAGTGGAATTTGGTATTGAGCTCTTGCCCGGAACGGCTCCAGTGTCCATTGCTCCTTATAGAATGGCACCGAAGGAGTTGGCGGAGCTTAAAGCTCAAATTCAAGATTTGTTGGATCGGGGTTTTATTCGACCGAGTGTGTCTCCGTGGGGAGCATCGATTTTGTTTGTTAAGAAGAAAGATGGGTCAATGCGTATGTGTATTGACTACAGGCAATTGAACAAATTGACGATCAAGAATAGGTACCCTCTCCCGAGAATTGATGACCGGTTTATTAAATTGAGGGAGCTTCCGTTTTCTCCAAAATTGATTTGAGATCGAGGATATCACCACTTTTAAGGTGAAAGAAGCGGATATTCACAAGACGGCTTTCCGAACTCGTTATGGACATTATGAGTTTTTGGTGATGCCGTTTGGGTTGACCAATGCACCATTTGCATTTATGGATATGATGAACCGGGTCTTTCAACCATATTTAGACCGGTTTGTGGTGGTATTCATAGATGACATTACGGTATATTCAAGGAATGAAGAGGAGCATGACTCGCATTTGCGAAATTGTATTGCGATTACTTCCGAGATAATCAACTTTATGCCAAATTCAAGTAAATGTGAATTTCGGTTAAGGGAAGTGACTTTTTGGGTCATGTGGTATCACCAAGGAATAAGGGTGGATCCTCGGAAGATTGAGGTTGTATTGGATTGGAAACCACCAAAGTCGATGAGTGAGATTCGGAGTTTCTTGGGTTTGGTGGTTACTATAGACGCTTTGTTGAGGGGTTTTCGTTGATTCTTTGCACCCTAACTAAGCTTTTTGCGAAAGGGAGTACCATATATATGGACCGATAAACAAGAAGAAAGTTTCGAGAAATTGAAGAAGATTTTAAGCAAGCGCCGAGATCGATTCAACCCGAGGTGGAAAGGAGTTTATAGTTTCATCGCGATGCGTCACACACGGGCTTAGGATGTGTATTGATGCAAAGTGGGAAAGTGGTGGCTTATGCTTCTCGTCACCGAGACCGCACGTAAGTAAACTACCCTACTCATGACTTGGAGTTAGCTGCAGTAGTGTTTGCTCTAAAGATTTGGAGGCATTACCTCTACGGGGAAAAGTCTATCATCTATACGGATCACAAGAGTCTTAAGTATCTTCTTACTCAGAAGGAATTAAACTTGAGACAACGAAGATGGGTGGAGCTGATAAAGGACTATGATTTCTCAATCGAGTATTATCCTGGAAAAGCTAATGTGGTAGCAGACGCGTTAAGTCGTAAGGTGGTATCTGATTTGAGAACAATGTTTCCCCATTTGAGTTTGTACAAGGATGGTAGTCTGATAGCGGAACTTCAGGTGAAGCCTCTGTGGTTAGAGCAAATCAAGGAAAAACAGATATCAGATAAGAAGTTGGGACTTTTAATTCAACAAGTTGAAAATGGTGGAATAAAGGATTTTAGCATAAACACGGAAGGTGTGTTATGTTTTCGTGGGAGAGTTTGTATGCCTAAGGACTCAAATCTGAGACAAATGATTCTACGGGAGGCGTATAGTAGCCCTTATGCTATGCATCCCGGAGGAAATAAGATGTATCGGGATCTTCGTGAACAATATTGGTGGTCAGGGTTGAAGGGTGTTGGTCCAGTGGCCTATCAGATCGAATTACCTCCGGAGTTGAGCCAAATTCATAATGTTTTTCATGTTTCCATGCTGAGGGGCTATAGATCGGATCCTTCGCACATAGTGCCGGTAGAAGAAGTGGAGTTGAAGTCAGACTTGTCTTTTGAGGAAGAACCAGTGGAAATCTTAGACCGAGATGTTAAGGTGCTAAGAAAGAAAACCGTGCCGTTGGTCAAAGTTTTATGGCGTAATCACGGAGCGGAGGAAGCTACGTGGGAGCCTCGAGGATGCAATTCGGCAACAATACCCTCACCTCTTTTAACTGTAAATTTCGAGGACGAAATTTTCTTTAAGGAGGGTAGAGTTGTAACACCCTAAAATTCAAGTATCGATTTATTGCATGTTTTGGTGTTTAGATTATGAAGGAAATTTTCTTATTTCTTTTTCGTGCCTATTATAGTCATGAAGAAGAGTATAGAATTATTCGGGTATGGAATATTTTTTTAGTTTGAGAATTTATTGAAGTGGAGCAGTGGTATTGACACTTAAGTTAAATTAAGTGTTAAAAAGTAGCATAAGATGAGTAAATGGCAAGGTGGTGTTGGCGCATGAGATATTGCATGAGGGGAGTGGTTCGAATCCCTTGTATAACATTTGGACAACTTTTATTTTGCTCTTCTATGGTAAGTGTCGGCAAAGCTTATTTATGGTAAGTGTTGACCTTGTTATTTTGGTTAGTATATCAAAGGAATAAGGTAAGAGTGAATTTATGGTAGGGAATCAAGAAAATATGGAAAGATATGGAGACATAGGGCAAGTATCAAGGAAAGTGTTTTGAAACAAATTCATGGTCATTTGACCAATGAATTTGGACTGACAATATGGCTAGGGGAAGGTTGGCGAATTTTGCTAGTAGCTTGGTAAGGTTTAGGAGTTTGCTTTTGGTCATTTTAGTTTTTGTGCAAAATTTTGCATTCCTCTTCTCAACTTTTCCCTTTGGCCGAAATTGATCTTTTAGTAAGCCTTGATTATTTTGACCATTTGGTCATTTTTGCTTTTCACTTTAGTGTTCAATTTTGTGCCTTTCTCATAGTGCCGATTCTACCAACACCAAAAAGCCATTCTTTACTTTTCTTCTCCCCATTGCCGAATATACATTGCTCCCAAAACTCATCTCTTTCTTTCTTTCTCTTTTATTCTCTTTGAAAACCGAAACATCATCATCATCTCTTCTCTTATATTTTATTTCTTTTCACTCATACTTTCTCCATTAATTTTCTCATGGCCGAATGTTAGTGAGCCATAGCCGAACCATTTTCTCTTTTCTTTGGTTAATCATAGCCAAATCTTTCTCTATTCATAAACATCTTTCTCAATCGTCTCTTTTCAACCGTGGACAATAGGTAAGAATTCTTTTTAGTTCATGTTAGTTAATAGTTGTCATGGCCGAATCTTGATAGTGGTATAAAGGCTTTCTTAGATCGAAATGAACGTTCATTCTATTAACGTTTTTATTTGTTATACTTTAGTGCGATAGTGGAAGACCGGAACTCAAGTGTTCGTGAGTATCATAGAACGATTTGCTCGATTCTCTTATTTTGGAACAAGGATCTTTGTGGTAAGCAAATTTCACCCTTAAACCCTTAGTCATATTTCGATGTAATATTAGATTGGATTAACGATCTTTTGTCTTTGAAGACAATCAAAATAGGGAAGAAAAGGGCGGTGAATAGTGTTCGAAAGAGGGGTGGTTCCGTTATTCCCTAAGTATAAACAAAGGACTATTTTCAAAGAATCCGGGATTTCCCACGGGTTGTGGACGTTCATCCGAGGAGAATCAATTGTTTGAAGTAGTTCGCACTCCGAACCATTATTTGTTCGTGGATTTGATTCGGTTAACGAACCATCAATCGAGCAGAAACCGCAAGTAGAAGTAGTTCAAAATCCGAGGGTAAAAGTTAGATCGTTAATTTCTAAGATTGATTTTCGTTAGTAAAATATAGTGATTCTAATTTATCGTGATACGTATAGGTGTTGACGAGCGGAAATTCTAGTTCTCACTATAACTGTGTGTGTAACTTCACACTTATCTTTCGGGTTAGATACTAAACCGTAAGAAATTTGATAGATCGTAAAAAATGGCCAAATCGGAAATGTTGTAGTAATTAGTACTTTTGTGTAAATGCATAAAAACTGCTAGATCGATAGATTGGGCCATAAAACTGCTAGATCGATAAATTGGGCCATAAAGCGCTAGATCGATAAATTGGGCCATAAAAGCGCTAGATCGATAGATTGGGCCATAAAACTGCTAGATCGATAAATTGGGCCATAAAACTGCTAGATCGATAAATTGGGCCATAAAAACTGCTAGATCGATAGAATGGGCCAAAAACCTTCTAGTTCAAAATATGGGCCAAAGTTCGCTAGATTGCTTTACGGGCTAAATACTATTTTGTTTAATAGGCCCAAATGAAAAGTTTAATTAAAAACTCATTTGTATTATGGGTTACTTGATAAATTATTTATGATTAAAGTTTGTTATTCATATATAATTGCATGGGATGGGATACATGATGAAGAGAAGTAAGCCCTGTGACCATGAATCTAGTTCGGTGGCTCTGCCACAAATTTGGCTTAATGCCTCTAGTTCGGTGACTATGTCACAATCTAGTTCGGTAGTGCACTACAATATTATTTAAAAGGCTAAATGCCTACGATTGGTGTGTTTGGCGGGGTGGGTTGACTTGATCCCCACAGTGTCTTTGGTTGGTACGGGGTGTGTAGCGGATGGAAATTAGGCTTGGTTGGGAAATTCATTTTACATGCATTTTATATATTTTATTTCATGTTATATTGTTAAAACTTGTAATTGGGCTCAAGCCCAAATTAATGCCTTGAGGGTCTGGCCCAATAATGGTGGTAATGAGTTACACACTGAGTTCTCTGTAACTCACCCCGTTTTATTATCCATCTCAGGTAATGGAAATTGATGTGGACTTGGGCTGGGGATGACTTGGTGGAGGCCATACTACGAGCTTGGGTTTTATAAACTATGAACTTTATTTAAGTTACTTATTTTAATTACTATTTTGGGTATGATGTAATAAGGCCTCTAATTATATTTTTATGGATTTTTATGTGTGGATGGATTTAATTTTATTTTAAGACTCTTAATATGGGCTTATGTTAAATCTATAAAGTTTTCTTAAAAATATTGTGTTTTATAACAATTTTGGACACCTAAATTACTTTTCAATTTCTTTCAAATTCTTTTAAAACTACGTTAAGGTTTTGACTAATATATATATATAAGATTTCAAACAAGTATTTTTCTTAATTCATAATCATTGTAATTAGTTTTTATTAAACCTTATTTCTAAAGGTCTTGCATTACTGTTTTACTTAAATCATTAGAGAAATTTTGGATGTTCGTTCGGTGTGACAAACCAAATCTCGTCTTAACGCATAGACCTGGTTTGGGGTGTTACAAGTAAGCTCGTATAACTTTAATCATAATACTTCTTTTCAAATATGAAATTTAAACATGTCAAGAATAATCCAATATTGATACCACAATACTCATGAATTTATATTTAATAGCTCACTAAGTGAATAAATCTACAGTATCACTATATATATTATTCCTAACATAGTAGGAATTTTAAACAACTTAAACTCTTCCAAAATTTCTTTATTTTCATTTGCATTTTTTTACCATCCACACTCATCCCATATGCATAACACACCAGTTAGAAGCATATCATCCAACCATAGCTACAAGCTAGTGCATTTAAACATAGACCCTTTTTCTTTTTGTTTTTCTTTTTTCAAATTAATCACATGATAACTCATTTTATAAGAAATTGCATAACTTAAATCTTACTACTCTTTCATGAGCACAAACATATTTCCATTTGAGCACTTAGCATTTCAATGCACCTTACCATTTCAATGCACCTTATAATTAAACATATTACTATTTAACCAGTAATTTGGCATTTGCCTAAGCATCAAACAAGAACACTTGTTCGCGTACTTGAAAATATTTCATATAATTTCAACGTCAATAACCTTATTATCTCAACATGTCACACTTGAATTTATACTCGTCTCAACTTACATACTTTTCATGCATCACATTTCAATATATTAATATATATATACATTTCATGATACATATCATCTTTTATTGTTTCTTCATATATCATCCAAGACAACTCCCGATAACTTACCATTCGAGGAATGACTTACGGATATGAGTACATCATTTTCAGAAGCCCGAAGGCAGAACAGAAGCTCATGAGAGCTAAACAGAAAGTAAACACGAAAGTTTGCAACAAATGCTGAACCTCGGTTTACTTGGGTAATTTACCGTCAATTCATCCTTTACATTTTCTGTCAATTCATCCTTTCGATTTTTCGTCAATTCATCCTTTACATTCGTAGTGCCATAACCCAGTTATGGTCTTATCATCAGAATGCCATAGCCCAACTATGGTCTTACATATAAAAAAACGTTCAACAAGTACAACATTTATGTCATTCCTTTCTTATGTATTCATTTTAGATTCAGTATTCACATTATTTAAAAAATTCCATTTCATATCACGTTTATTTCCATCGTCCAGAGAATCTGCAACAAATGTTAGATTCTAGCCATCGGTATGGTAACTGTAACAACGACACAGAGTGCCTGACAATTGTAACACCGGTACAAAGTATTTGATTACTGTAATCATCGGGAAATAGTGTTGGATAAACCCTAATGACATGTCATTTGTATCCTAGTTATTCACTGAGTTCACATGGGCCCTGTATCACATATTCAATCTTTTCCATTCTTTTGAAAATTTTCGTACACATATCAAATAACCATATACTTGTAATTTAAACCAATTAATATTTTATAACCGTTTCACATCATATAACCATTCGTATTTGTCGTATATTTCATCCTTTGCATTATAGGTTTTTTTATGTCAAAAATCTTTGTATTACAACAATTAAACTATCAAATAATTAAATAACACAATAATAAACAATCATTAACAAATTAAATATCATACGAAACTTACCTAATCAAACTCGGCAACGAATACGACACCAAGGACTTTTAAGAAAATTTTTCTTTTTTTTTTTGTGTGTTTATCGACCAATTGATCCATTTCATGGTCATGCATGGCTAAATATGTTGAAGCATTCATCCATGGCTTTTCAAGTTTTTCTTACGTAGAGACGGTGAAGAAAATAGAAAATGAATGTGGTGGCTTTCTTTTCCTTTGCTTATTTTATCTTATATTATTTAATCATTTAATAATAATGTAATTTAAAATTTTTAACATACAATTACTCAACTCCACTCACCTAACCGTCCATCATAATTAAAAGTGTCTAATTGCCACATAAATCCTCAAATAATTACTTTTTAAACCTTTTTAACTTATAAAATTCAATAGCGATTAACTTTTACGATGTTTACAATTTTATCCTTGTACCTTAATTAACCATTCAATCGACCAAATTACCGGACCAAAATTTAATATAACCTATATAATAACTTTGTAAATATTTTTATTAAATATTTATGGGCTCGATATACAGAAACAAGGTCCCCATACCTCATTTTCCAAAACCACTTGATTCTAGGATCAACAACTTGTACTTAGCTAATCGTCCACTTAGCAAAAATTATCAGATGAAAATTCAATGAAGCACTATAATAAACTCGTAAACATTATTAAATAATATTTACTGACTCAATCATTGGAAAATGGAGTTTCGAAACCTCCATTTTTGGTACCACTAAAAAACGGGTTGTTATACCTCTCCCCCCTTAGAAAATTTCGTCCACGAAATTTTTACCTCTGAACAGATATGGATACTGATATTTCATCAATTATTCAGTTTCCTATGTAGCTTGATGATGTAATAAAACTTTTACCAATTGTTTCTATTTATTCCATAGGTCTTTTACTTCCCGAGCTAACACTTTCGCTAAACTATAGAGTCTTTTTCTCAAGGCGAGACTTTCAAGAACACAATGTCATCATTCTAAGATTTGATATCCTTTCATTTTAGATTGATTTACAATTTCTGATGGTCTGAGGTGACTTCCAAATATTTTCGGATAATGTGGACTTTACCTTATGTCTCTATGATCAAATTAGTCCCGACTAGTTTTCTTTCACTCAATTCTGACTAGTGTAATAGAGTTCTGCGATTACAACCTTCAAGTGAGTAATCTATTATAATTGAAATGAAATGTGTAGATTTGGTGAGTCTGTCAACAATAACCCATATTGCATGCTTATTTTTTTATTATAGTGATAAACTTGATATGAATTCCACAGTGACTTGATCCCATTTTTACTCAAGAATTATAATAGGTTGTAACAAACCTGACGAAACTCAATGCTTAGCTTTAGCTTGCTAATGTAATAGACTTCTTGTCACATATTCTGAAATCCCTCTTTTTATGCTTTACTACCAATACAATTGTTTTATAAAATTGTACACTCTAATACTGCCATAATAAAATGAATATGTATTGCTATGAGCTTCTCATAAGTTATCTCGTTTCAGTTCTAAATCTTTCAGCATACTCAAATAGTTATGAAGACATAGATTTTCGTTGCCATTAGTACTAAACTCAGAAGTACAACTCTTCATTTAACTAGCAAACTTCAAATTGTCTTTCTGAAATTCCTAAATTCACTGAAGATATACTAATTTAGTTCTCCAATCTGTTGATAATATAATTATCTTAACTCCAAGTCAAACGAGCATTCATAATAAGTTCTAACAACCATTTCCTAACCCTATGAAACTACCAGTTTTCTGTAATGGTTTCATTATCGGTAATGCGACCACCGCGAAGCCTCAATTAACCATCTGCAACACTTACCCGATATCATAAATTGTGCTCTTTAGTACATTTTTCGTAGGTTTCCAAATAAAATATGTTGATCTTTGGTTTGAATTAACACGAATACTTTTAGCCGACATTTCATGTTTCAAGAATATTACCTCTAGAAGTTAGATTTGACACCTGATATATATATTTTTATATACTATACTCTTCTCGTAAAGTTCGTAACACCATTCCCAAATATTAAGTATGTTCAGATTCATTCTTTGAGTAACTCATAATGTAGTTAGTGTAGGCAAAAATTATCCATCTTTTCAATTCAATCGAATAAACTCCCAATGTAATGATTCTTTCAACTGCATCTTCAATTCTTTTAATGCAGCCAGTGCCATTCCATACGGTGAAAAAATATTGAAGTAATTTCCAGTGCTAATTCAAAAACAAATTCAACTTTTCTTTTATACGACAACTTTGACAAATCTTCTAAAAAAACACTAAAAAAATCTATTAACCGTCGAACTTGTTTTATCTTCATTCTCTATATTCTAGTATCTAAAATGCAAGACCTTCTCTGATTAGTATTTGAGCAGATAACATTACCATGATATTGGTGGAATATTTAGATCTACCATCACGATCATTAATCGATTTACTCACCTATTCACAATGCAATCCATTTTTGTTTACAGTTTCTACCATTTCATATCAAGTCAACCAATCTATATCAGAAATAATATCAACTTTAAAAAAAAAAAAAAAACATCGGTAGTGACATCAGGAAAAACAACCTCCCTATGAACTTGAATAACATAAGCCTTGACAGTAGCCTAAATTTCTTATCTGTCAACCATATCTTTAATCTTCACTTTACTATCCCCCACACTACCATTATATTCTCGTTTGTCTACTTTTCTGAGGAGTGGTCACAGATTTCATACTCTGTTTCTCGTTTTAGTCAATCCCATTCAGACAATCTCATTTTCAATGTTCCTAAAAACCACATAAATACAAGCCTCATTATTTAGTCAACACTCACTTCGATGAATTTTCCACTGTGAATACAAACCGATCTGTCTACTCTATGAACACTGCCAACAATGGCTACTGATGTAGCCGGGGATCTCAAGTTACTTAATTTTTTTCTTATCTTTTCTTAAAATCCTGACGGAGAAGTGAAATGACTATAAACATTTGATTTCTTTAATGGTGGAGTCAAAAACAATCTAATTGTACTCTGTTTACCAGAATCTCAGAGTCTCAACTTGGTATGTTCCCTTTCACTACATATATATTCTATTTTCTATGATATTTCAGATAAAATCACAAACTCTTTCAATTTCAAAGCTCTCATTAACATCTATATGTTATTTTTTTATCCCATTCAAAACGAGTATACATTTCAGCTTCTTTCGGTATCATATCTCTGTTATATTTACTGAGCCCGATAAATTCTCATTCATTATCTTTTATAGACATAATTCTCTATTTCAGCTCTAGAAATTCCATATACTTCTTATCTAGGTACAATATGCTGGTGTATTTCTTTTTGCACTTGATTAGAATAAATTACAATTTACTCAATCTTTAGAGAAAACTGTTGTCAAAGTTATTCATCTCTGATAAGCTTCATCTTTCAAAGTGACATAACACTTCAGACTATCTTCAGAAGGACATACTATTTCATCAAAACTCGCTGACTATTTTCCAACAACATTCAGTTCTAACGGGAGCATCATCAGTTTTATCCCTGAATCATTTAGTTCCACGCTTTTGAATATTATCAATTTGAATTTTGTGAACTTATTAGTCCAAGATCATGAACATCCATAATAACTTAAACGAAAATACAACCCTATATACATGCAACATAATCAAATTTGGAATAAATAAAGATTACCGAATCAGAGACTGGATAGTGTGAACGAGTTGATCGACTGATGCATTCTGCAAAATAACCTATTCAGAGACAAAAAAGCTGTAACACCCCAAACCCGGCCTATGTGTTAAGACCAAGTTTGACATGTCACACGGAAAGGAATATACATATAGTCTTTTTAAAGATTTTAAGAAATCGGATTTTCCAAAACATCTTGACGTGAAGTTTATTGAAAACTAAGGTTGATTGATAACTCAACAATTTGAGTCGTATGAATTTATAAATTGAAACTTACAAGAAGTTAAAATAATATTTCGAGAAAATTTAATAGAGTTCAAAATAATTTTGAAAACAAAATTTTGAAGAACGTCGTTAATGCAACAATTTTACGAGTAAAAATATTTAAGAATGAAACCCCTTTTTGCATATTTATTTTAAGAAAAACATTTATTTTTATTTTTAGAAAAGAAACCCCACATAAGTATTTAAAGCGTATTATAATATCCATCCACAAGTAAAACATCCATAAAAATTTAACCAGAGGCCTTATTACAAATTTTTTAACTTAAATAGTAAAAATAATAAAAGTACTTAAAAAGAAATCCGAAATGTAAATAACCCATTACTCATAGTATGGCCTCCATCGAGTCGTCCAGGCCCAAGTCTCCATCATCGATCAAGACTGAGGAGGGTAAGGAAAACAGGGTGAGTTACTTAGAACTCAAGTGTGTAATTCACTTACCACTTTCATGGGCCAAAATTCAATTAAGCATTTATTGGGCCAAAGCCCATTACAATCATAGCATTATATCATATATATAACATGCATGTATTATGCAATTTCCCAACCAAACCTAGTTTTCCATCCGCTACACACCACCCGTACCAACCAACACACTGTGGGGAGCTTTAGTCACCCACCCCGCTAACACACCAAACCGGGCATTAAGCCATATATATCAAAGCGGGCATTAAGCCATATATCAAATCGGGCATTAAGCCATATATCAAATCGTGGACAAGCCACTGTAATTTTGTAGCAAAGCTACCGAACTTCTCTTCGTCAAATATCCCAACCCATGCAAATCATGTATAAATTATGTACATTCAATTACTACAATCCATTCCTATAATTATTACAAACATATGGCCCAATATAAAAATTCTCACAATCTGGCCCATACCACATTTTGGCTCATGTAGCCAATATCACATTTGGCCCATAAATCAAGTATCACATTTGGCCCATAAATCAAGTATCACATTTGGCCCATAAATCAAGTATCACATTTGACCCGTTTATCACATATCACATATGGCCCATTCAGTCACTTTTATCAATTTAGCCCATTAAGGGCAAATTCTGTAATTTTCACGGTCTTAATACCGATTTCATTGTTTTTACCATTAAAATGATAAATATACTTTTTTACCCGATTTCACTAACTTCTGATTTAATCCAACGATTAATACAATATAGTTATCCAACCCACGAGATATGGTGTGAGATTACACACCTGATTACGGTGAGCACTACACTTTCTTAATCGTCAACACCTAGAATATTTTAACGCTCGATTAGATCATTAACACTTATAGTAATTTGTTCTAAGATAAATGGTCTAGGATTTTTACCCTCGGAATCGTGAATAACTACGATTTGTCGATTTTCCCCGGTTGACGGTCCACAAACCGTTGGAAAA
Organism: Gossypium sturtianum; assembly: GCA_025698515.1. Taxonomy (NCBI): domain Eukaryota; kingdom Viridiplantae; phylum Streptophyta; class Magnoliopsida; order Malvales; family Malvaceae; genus Gossypium; species Gossypium sturtianum. The sequence goes on along the minus strand of CM046943.1, from coordinate 29,508,971 downwards.
CCACGAACAGCTAATGGCTCCGAACTGCGAATAACCTCGAATAATTGATTTTCACCAGAGGATGGTCCACAACCCGGTGGAAAGTCTCGAATTGCTGAAACGGACCTTCGTTTGAATCTAGGAGTTGAGAACGCCAAACCACTCCTTTTGGAATCACCACTAGATTTCCCTTTCAAAACATCACTACGGGCCTCCATTCGTTAGATCTTTAGTAAATCGATAATATACTAAAGTATGGACTTAAAGAAATGATATAGCTAGGCTTACCACGATGTTACGAGTGATCCCCAAAAGAATCCCTATATAAAATTTTCGGTTACTACATTCCAAATTGATAATCATTTTGATAATATTGAGGGTGATCATGAAATCCATGAAGAATTCTCTTTACCTTGAAGGTTTTTGATCCAAACTCTAATGATTTCGAGATAACTTAGAGGAGATGGTGATTCGGTCCTCCACTATTTCACTAAAATAAAATGAAAAGAGATTGTCTAAGAAAATGAACGATTATTTCGATTAAAAAAAACTCTCCTAAGCCAACCTAGGGATTCAGCCAAAAGCAACAAATAACAAAATAGAAACCAATGAAGAGAATTCTTACCGACTGTCTAAAGTTTGAATAGAAGAAATGATTGAGAAGAAATATATGAGAATTGGAAGATTCGACTATGAAGATGATTATTAACATTCGGTCATGATGAAAGATTTTAGAGGAGAAGAAAAAAAATGCTTAAAAAGTTCTTTGCAAGAAGGAAGGAAGGAGAAAAAGAATTAAAAGAAAGAGAGTGTTTATTTATCGATTTTCAATGATGGAAGATGAACAAAGAAAGGGTCTTGCGGTTGGTGAATAATCGGCCAAATGGAAGATAAAGAAAATGTCACTCAAAGACTATATGATTTCGGCACAAAGAGGAATAGAGTTTAGGGAGAAAAGATGATATCAAAATGGTCACAAAGATGAAATGGCCAAAAGAAAACAAAAACTTTACCTTTTTCTTATGACAAAATTCGGCTAGAAGGAAGGCTTTGGAGAGAATTTTTGATACACATGATGCTAAGAAATTGACCAAAACTAACTCTTAATCCTAACCAAACTACTAACAACATTCGGCCACTCTCCCTAGCCCCAAAAACCGTCCATGTTCAAGCCAAAAAGAGGTCAACATTTGCCAACTTTACTTTCCATAGCACATTCCCCAATTTAAGTCACTTGTTCCCCTACATACCTTATCCTATTGATTCCTTTCCCTATGTTCAATTCTTGCCTTAATCCATTAGCCACCTTGCCATAAACTAAAAGTCCAACCTTCCAAAAATAAAGCTTGGCTGACACATGCTAGATGAGTGCAAAAATTTAAGTCACAAAAATGTATACCATGGGGATTGAACTCTCCCCTCAAGACAATACATATGGCGCATATCCTCTTAACTATTAGCTCAGCTTATGTTAGTTACTTACTCAAAAATTTCCATATGTTACAAATCCACTGACTCCCTCTCTTTAAAGTACCAAATGCTAAAAATTTTCACTAGGTCCAAATAGATCCCAAGCCTTCTCAGGACCTCTTCAACAAACAAAATTATTAATCTAACATGCTTAATCACCAATTTAATGTAACACATACAAAACTCAAATTTTAGGATGTTACAATTCTACCCCCCTTAAAGAAAATTTTGTCCTCGAAATTTACCTGGTTAAAAGAGGTGAGGATATTGCTACCGAATTGTCTTTTCAGGCTCCCATGTAGCTTCCTTCGCTCCGTGATTACGCCATAGAATCTTAACCAACGGTACTGACTTCTTTCTTAATACTTTTACATCTCGCTCTAAAATTTTCACTGGCTCTTCCTCGAACGACAAGTCAGGCCTTAACTCAACTTCCTCTACCGGTACTATGTGAGATGGATCCGATCGATAATGCCTCAACATAGAGACATGGAAAACACTATGAATCTAACTCAACTCCAGAGGTAATTCAAGCTGATAAGCCACTGGTCCTACGCGTTTCGACACACGGTACGGTCCAATGAACCTAGGGCTCAACTTGCCCTTCCTTCCGAATCTGAAGATCTTTTTCCAAGGTGAGACTTTTAGAAAAACCTGATCTCCCACCGCAAACTCAATGTCCTTACACTTCAGATCCGCATATGACTTTTGTTTATCCGAAGCTTCCTTTAACCGTGCTCGAATCACCTTTAATTTTTCTTCCGTCTATGATATCAATTCAGGACCCAAAAACTGCCGTTCCCCCAATTCAGTCAAACAAGTAGGGGTACGACACCTACGACCATATAATGCTTCATAAGGTGCCATTTGGATACCGGATTGATAACTGTTGTTATACGCAAACTCTGCCAACGGAAGAAAATCCTTCCAACTATCTGAATTCAATCACGCAACCCCTTAACATGTCTTCCAAAATCTGGATTACTTTTTCCGATCGACCATCGATCGAGGATGAAAAGTCATGGCTTTGAAATTTAACTTTGTTCCCAAAGCTTCATGCAAAGCTTTCCAAAACCGCGATGTAAACCTAGGGTCTCTGTCCGAAATAATAGACACTGGTACCCCATGTAACCTCACGATCTCCACTACATACAACTTGGCCAACTTCTCAGTGAAAAATCCGCACGAACAGTGTAGAAAATGGGCGCCTCTTCGTCAATCGATCCACTATAACCTGCATGAGAATCTTTCTTATTAGGTGATAAGGGTAACCCACTAACAAAGTCCATCATTATCCGTTCCCACTTCCATAATGGAATCTTCACCGGTTGTAGTAATCCTGACGGCAATTGGTGTTCCGCCTTAACTATTTCGACACGCCGTGCACTTACTCACAAAATCAGAACTTCCCGTTTCAACCCTCGCCACCAATACTGATCACGAAGGTCTCGATACATCTTATTTCCCCCGGGGTGCATAGCATAGGGGCTACTATGCGCCTCTCGCAGAATCATTAGTCTCAAATCTGAATCCTTGGGCATACAAATTCCTCCGCGAAAACATAATACTCCATCTTTATTCAATCTAAAATCTCCTATTACACCACTTTCAACTCGTTGAATTAAAGGACCCAACTTTTCATCTGATAACTGTTTCTCCTTGATCTGTTTTAACCACATAGGCTTCACCTGAAGTTCCGCTAGTAAACTTCCATCTTCATACAAACTAAGATGAACAAACATTACTCTCAACTCTGATATCACCTTACGACTCAACGTGTCTGCCACCACGTTAGCCTTTCCAGGATGATACTCGATTGAGAAGTCATAATCCTTCAACAGCTCTATCCATCTCTACTGTCTTAAGTTTAACTCCTTTTGGGTAAGGAGGTACTTCAGACTTTTATAATCCGTATAAATGATTGACTTCTCACCGTACAGGTAGTGCCTCCAAATCTTCAAGGCAAAAACCACCGTAGCCAACTCCAAATCATGAGTAGGATAATTGACTTCATGCGCCTTAACTAACGAGATGCATAAGCCACCACTTTACCACCCCGCATCAACACACATCTCAAGCCCGTGTGTGACGATCGCGATAAACAATAAACTCTTTTTTTTCCATTTCTCAGTTGAATCAAAGACAGCGCTCAGTCAAAATCTTCTTCAATCTCTCAAAACTCTCTTCTCACTGATCGACCACACAAACAAGATACTGCACAACTGCTTGATTTAGTTAGGGGTGCAGCAATCAATGAAAACCCCTCAATAAAACGTCTATAATAACTAGCCAAACCTAGGAAACTCCAAATCTCACCATCGACTTGGTGGTTTCCAATCCAACACTGACCTCTACCTTCCGAGGATCAACTCGATTCCTTCTACGACACAACATGTCCCAAGAAAGTCACTTCCTTCACCAAAATTCACACTTACTGAATTTGGCATAAAGTTGCTTTTCTCGCAGTAATTGCAATACTATCCGCAGATGTGAGTCATGTTCTTCTTCATTCCTCGAATATACTAAGATATCATCTATGAACACCACCACGAACCGGTCTAGGTAGGTTTGAAAGACTCGGTTCATCATGTCCATAAATGCAGCTGGTGCATTGGTCAATCCAAACGGCATCACCAAGAACTCATAATGTCCATAACGAGTTCGAAATGCTGTCTTCTGAATATCCACCTCCTTAACCTTAAGCTGATGATAACCCGATCTCAAATCTATCTTGGAGAAAACTGAAGCTCCTCTCAATTGATCAAACAGGTCATCGATTCTCGGCAATGGATACCTTTTCTTAATCGTCAACTTATTCAACTGCCTATAATCGATGCACATACGCATAGACCCATCCTTCTTCTTGACGAACAAGATCGGTGCTCCCCATGGTGACACACTCAGTCGAATGAATCCCCGATCCAACAACTCCTGAATTTGAGCCTTAAGCTCCGCTAACTCCTTTGGCGTCATCCTATAAGGAGCAATGGACACCGGAGCCGTTCCGGGCAAAAGCTCAATGCCAAACTCTACTTCCTGGTCTGGAGGTAAACCTGGAAGTTCCTCAGGAAAGACATCTGGAAATTCTTTCACCGTTCTAACACCCTCCATCGATAATTCCTTGGTATCCAAAACACTAATGAAGGCTAGGAATGCTCCACACCCTTTTCGCACCAACTTTTCTGCCTTTAAAGCAGATACCACATTTGTTAAATAATTTCTCCGCTCGCCTATCATCACAACTTCCTTATCTTCTAAAGTCCTTATCGACATCCGCTTTGTAGCACAATCCAAGTGCGCACGGTGCTTCACCAACCAGTCCATGCCTAAAATAAGGTCGAACTCTCCGAAAGGCCATTCCATCAAATCCGCCAAAAATATTTCTCTTTGAATTTCTAAGGGCACGTCTCTAAACAATTTATCCACTATCACAGACTGTCCTAAAGGACTAATTACCGTCATCTTTCTATCGTAAATCTCGAGATCTAATGTTGATTTCTAGATATATCACTAGCAACATACGAATGGGCGATCCGATATCTATCAAAGCAATAACAGGTACATCAGAGATGAAGAACATACCAGTTATCACATCAGGTGCATCACCATCCTCTCAGCGTCTGATCACATACACTAACCCTGGCTGTCTCGCCTTCGCGTTACCTCTGAAGCCATTTCCTCTACCCGGTGCTCCTTGACCTCGTCCACTGCCATTACCACCTCGACCTGGCCCACGGCCTCTCAGTGGCTGTTTAGCGCCTCTAGCTGGCTGTGTATCATGGTTACGAGCTTCCTGATTCGGAGCGATCCGTCGAGGACAATCTTTAAACTGGTGGTCCTTAAAACCACATTTGAAGCAACCACCGATTCTCTTCTAGATTTCACCAGGGTGTCGTCTTCCGCAGTCAGCACATGGTTGAATCTGATTGGTAGCAGCAGGTGCTCTAGCTGGAGCTGGCTCATCATTCCTGGGCCTCTTCTGAAACCTTTTTGTGGGACCCGAGTACTTAAAGTCCCTCTTGCCTCTACTCTGTCTGCTTCGACGCTCGGAGTTCTTAGCCTCTTCAGCTATTTTGGCTTTCTCCACAAGCTTGGCAAAAGTCCTTTCTTGTTGTGGGGCTATCAGTACCCGCAACTCATCATTCAGCCCATCCTCAAAACGTACACAGCGCTCATGGTCAGTTAGCACTATTATTCGAGCATAACGGCTCAAGCGTAGAAATTCTGCCTCGTAAGCTGCCACCGTCTTATTTTCTTAGACCAGATTCAGGAATTCCTTCCTCCGGGCATCCACATAACTTGCCCCGACATACTTTCCTTGGAATGCAGTTTTGAAGAAATCCCAAGTAACATGTTCAGCCTGAGTGCCTTCTCGAACAGTAAGCCACCATTGATAAGCCTCATCCCTCAACAAGGACACAGCTCCTCTCAGTTTCTGCTTGGTGGTGCACTCCAAATCATCCATGATCCGCTCCACAGCCTCGAGCCAATACTCTACTACATTTGGGGCTACTCCCGAGATAACCCTAAAAACCTCGACACCACTCGATCTAAGTCGTTTCAAAATTGATCCATGAGCTGGTGGCCCAGTTCTAGCTCCAGCAACCCTTTCCAAGACTTGCAACATTGCTTGGGTCAAGGCAATGTCCTCTCTCATATGGTCATGTGATCCAGTCTCCGTCCCAGGTGATGCAGGTGCGTCCATTTCTGGTATATGTCTCGACGCTTCAGACGCAACCCTATCACCTTGGCCTCTACCACGGCCACGTCCACCACGTCCACGTCCTCTAGCGCTCATTTTAACTATTTCGGTTTAATCTGATTACAAGTTTTGTGAATCAGTATACTATTTCAGTGTTTATTAATGATGTTTTATGATATATAAGAAGTAGAGTTGTTTTCATAAACGCATCCTATAGTCTCAATCTCTACAGTTGCAACACCTAAAACTAAAAGTTCTAGAGTGTTCCTATAGTCATGTCACAATAATAATAATAATAATTAAATTTTCATACACTTACTTGACTTGGTGTCGGATACTCGTGGTGCCATACTACCTTTAAAAACATAAGTTCTATAATTCAAAACAGTTTTGAACCATAAATGTTTTTGAACCCAAATCACAGTCGAGTTTTAAACTTGGCTCTGATACCATAAAATGTAACACCCTAAACCCGGTCTATGCGTTAAGACCAAATTTGACATGTCACACGAAAAGGAATATACATCTAGTCTTTTTAAAGATTTTAAGAAATCGGATTTTCCAAAACATCTTGACGTTAAGTTTATTGAAAACTAAGGTTGATTGATAACTCAACAATTTGAGTCGTATGAATTTATAAATTGAAACTTACAAGAAGTTAAAATAATATTTCGAGAAAATTTAATAGAGTTCAAAAATAATTTAAAAAAAAAATTTTGAAGAACGTCGTTAACAGACAATTTTGCGAGTAAAAATATTTAAGAATGAAAACCCCTTTTTGCATATTTATTTTAAGAAAAACATTTATTTTTATTTTTAGAAAAGAAACCCCACATAAGTATTTAAAGCGTATTATAATATCCATCCACAAGTAAAACATCCATAAAAATTTAACCAGAGGCCTTATTACAGCTTAACTTAAATAGTAAAAATAATAAAAGTACTTAAAAAGAAATTCGGAATGTAAATAACCCATTATTCGTAGTATGGCCTCCACTGAGTCGTCCCCGGCCCAAGTCTCCATCACTGATCATTACCTGAGGAGGGTAAGGAAAACAAGGGTGAGTTACTTAGAACTCAGTGTGTAATTCACTTACCACTTTCACTGGGCCAAAATTCAATTAAGCATTTATTGGGCCAAAGCCCATTACAATCATAGCATTATATCATATATATAACATGCATGTATTATGCAATTTCCCAACCAAACCTAGTTTTCCATCCGCTACACACCACTCGTACCAACCAACATACCTGTGGGGAGCTTTAGTCACCTACCCCGCCAACACACCAAACTGGGCATTAAGCCATATATCAAACTGTGGACAAGCCACCAGAATTTTGTAGCAAAGCTACCAGAACTTCTCTTCGTCAAATATCCCAACCCATGAAAATCATGTATAAATTATGTACATTCAATTACTACAATCCATTCCTATAACTATTACAAACATATGGCCCAATATAAAAATTCTCACAATCTGGCCCATACCACATTTTGGCTCAAGTAGCCAATATCACATTTGGCCCATAAATCAAGTATCACATTTGGCCCATAAATCAAGTATCACATTTGACCCATTTATCACATATCACATATGGCCCATTTAGTCACTTTTATCGATTTAGCCCATTAAGGGCAAATTCTGTAATTTTCACGGTCTTAATACCGATTTCATTGTTTTTACCATTAAAATGATAAATATACTATTTTACCCGATTTCAGTAACTTGTGATTTAATCCAACGATTAATACAATATAGTTATCCAACCCACGAGATATGGTGTGAGATTACACACCTGATTATGGTGAGCACTACACTTTCTTGATCGTCAACACCTAGAATATTTTTAACGCTCGATTAGATCATTAACACTTATAGTGATTTATTCTAAGATAAACGGTCTAGGATTTTTACCCTCAGAATCGCGAATAACTACGATTTGTCGATTTTCCCCGGTTTACGGTCCACAATTCGTTGGAAAACCACGAACAGCTAATGGCTCCGAACTGCGAATAACTTCGAATAATTGATTTTCACCAGAGGAGGGTCCACAACCCGGTGGAAAGCCTCGAATTGCCGAAACGAACCTTTGTTTGAATCTAGGAGTTGAGAACGCCAAACCACTCCTTTTGGAATCACCACTAGATTTCCCTTTCAAAATGTCACTACGGGCCTCCATTCGTTAGATCTTTAGTAAATCGATAATATACTAAAGTATGGACTTAAAGAAATGATATAGCTAGGCTTACCACGATGTTCTGAGTGATCCCCAAAAGAATCCTTATATAAAATTTTCGGTTACTAAATTCCAAATTGATAATCATTTTGATAATATTGAGAGTGATCATGAAATCCATGAAGAATTCTCTTTACCTTGAAGGTTTTTGATCCAAACTCTAATGATTTCGAGATAACTTTGAGGAGATGGCGATTCGGTCCTCCACTATTTCGCTAAAATAAAACGAAAAGAGATTGTCTAAGAAAATGAACGATTATTTCGATTAAAAAAAACTCTCCTAAGCCAACCTAGGGATTCAGCCAAAAGCAACAAATAACAAAATAGAAACCAATGAAGAGAATTCTTACCGACTATCCAAAGTTTGAATAGAAGAAATGATTGAGAAGAAATATATTAGAATTGGAAGATTCAGCTATGAAGATGATTATTAACATTCGGTCATGATGAAAGATTTTGGAGGAGAAAAAAAAATTTTAAAAAGTTCTTTGCAAGAAGGAAGGAAGGAGAAAAAGAATTAAAAGAAAAAGAGTGTTTATTTATCGATTTTCAATGATGGAAGATGAACAAAGAAAGGGTCTTGCGGTTGGTGAATAATCGGCCAAATGGAAGACAAAGAAAATGTCACTCAAAGACTATATGATTTCGGCACAAAGAGGAAAAGAGTTTAGGGAGAAAAGATGATATCAAAATGGTCACAAAGATGAAATGGCCAAAAGAAAACAAAAACTTTACCTTTTTCTTATGACAAAATTCGGCTAGAAGAAAGAGTTTGGAGAGAATTTTTGATACACATGATGCTAAGGAATTGACCAAAAATAACTCTTAATCCTAACCAAACTACTAACAACATTCGGCCACTCTCCCTAGCCCCAAAAATCGTCCATGTTCAAGCCAAAAAGGGGTCAACATTTGCCAACTTTACTTTCCATAGCACATTCCTCAATTTAAGCCACTTGTTCCCCTACATACCTTATCCTATTGATTCCTTTCCCTATGTTCAATTCTTGCCTTAATCCATTAGCCACCTTGCCATAAACTAAAAGTCCAACCTTCCAAAAATAAAGCTTGGCCGACACATGCTAGATGAGTGCAAAAATTTAAGTCACAAAAAATGTATACAATGGGATTCGAACCTCTCCCCTCAAGACAATACATATGGTGCATATCCTCTTAACCATTAGCTCAGCTTATGTTAGTTACTTACTCAAAAATTTCCATATGTTACAAATCCACTGACTCCCTCTCTTTAAAGTACCAAATGCTAAAAATTTTCACTAGGTCCAAATAGATCCCAAGCCTTCTCAGGACCTCTTCAACAAACGAAATTAATAATCTAACATGCTTAATCACAAATTTAATGTAACACATACAAAACTCAAATTTTAGGATGTTACAAAAGCAAACAAGATAAGCGTTACAAATGCTTGGTAAGCTCGTATGAAATTCATTTAGCCTACCTTGATAAATTTACAATTTAATTATGAAAACCTAATGTAAAAGTACATATATCATTTGGCATCCTGTTACATCCACAAGTACATCACTGAACAATTCTAGAGATTAATTCATTATATTACATAGGCTTATATTATAATCATTTATATTTAATACTATCTAGAACACATTTTACCAATTATTTCTCAAATCATTTTTTTATTTATCATTCACAACTTAAAACAATATAACTCACCTCAGTTCACATTTAATTAAGTGGACTAGCTACTATATAGTCCCCTGTTATCACAATTTAACAACAACAAGTGAGATTATCACACATGAATCAAATAACATTTCCAACGATATCATTTAATCTATATAAAAAATGTTCAGCAAGTAAAACATTTATGTCAGTGCTTTCTCATGTATCCATTTCAGATTTAATAATCACATTATTTAAACAATTTCATTTCATATCACGCTTATTTCCAACGCCAAGAGAACTATAATGAATATAACTTGGATACACGAGATAATAATGCTCACACAACCTGACAAAAAGGACATTAACAATTACTTGATGCTGCTCACACAAGTTGACGAGAATCTATAATAAATGCTAGATTCTAGCCATCGGTATGGTATCCACCACTGGTACATAGTACCTGATAAATATAACCCTAACACAAAGTGGCTAATAATTGTAACACCAGTACCTTAAAACTGTAATCACCGACAAATAGTGCCTGATAAACCCTAGTGACTTGTCAGTTGTTTCTGAGTTATTCACTGAGTTCACACAGACCCTGTATCATGTATTCATTTTTTTCTATTATTTTGAACATTTTCGTACACATATCAAATAACCATATACTTGTAATTTAAACCAATAAATATTTCATAACCGTTTCATATCATATAACCATTCGTATTAGTTGCATATATTGTACTTTGCAATATAGTTCTTTTTATGCCAATAATTATTGTATTACAACAATTAAACTATTAAACAATTAAATAACACAATAATAAACAATCATTAAGAAATTAAATCTCAAACGAAACTTACCTAACCAAAATCGGCAACAAATACGACACTAAGGACTTTTATGCAATTTTTCCTTTTTTCTACGTTTATCGACCAGTTGATCCATTCCTTGATCATGCATGGTCGAATATGTTGAAGCATTCATCCATGGCTTTTCAAGATTTTCTTTGGTAAAGGCGGTGAAGAAAATAGAAAAATGAATCTAGTGGCTTCCTCTTTCTTTGTGTATTTTATCTTTTATTGATTTTTTAATCATTTAATTATAATTTAATTTAAATTTTTTAACATACAATTACTAATTTTCACTCACCTAACCGTCCAACATAATTAAATGTGGCCAATTGCCACATAAATCCTCAAATAATTACCTTTTAAACCTTTTTTAACTAATAAAATTCAATAGCAATTAACTTTAATGGTTTTTACGATTTAGTCTTTGTACCTTAATAAATATTTACAGGCTCAATTTATAGAAACGAGGTACCGATACCTCATTTTCCAAAACCACTTGACTTTAGGATCAACCACTTTTACTTAGCTAACTATCCACTTAGCAAAAATTATCATATCAAAATTCAATAAAGCACTATAATAAGCTGGTAAATATTATTAAATAATATTTAATGACTCGATCATTGGAATACAAAGTGTAACATCCCGATTTTAATGGTGTCAAAAGTAGTGGTTTCAGGACCAAAATTCAGATAAGCAAATCAGTAAATATTATTTATTCAATATTTACGAGTATTTATTAGAGTCATTTGGTTAAGAAATTTTAAAGTTTAGATAGTTAATTAATTAAAAAGGATCGTAAAAATTGTAAAAGTTAGTTTCTATTTGGTAAATGTGTTAAATGGTTATGGAAAGATAAATTAATGGACTTAAATAATAAATATACCATATGAATTGTTAGTGGATGGTTAGGTGATATGTTTCGTGAAATTTAGTTTTTTTAAAAGGTAAAAATGGTAATTAAATTAAACAACAACTTAAACAAAATAAAACATTAGTGTCATCTTCTACCTTGAAATGTTCTAGTCGAAAATCACCATAGCTAAAGGCTTAAGAATCGACCAACCTCCTATTTAATGCATGGTAAGTGATTTTGATTCTATTTTTAATGATTTTTATGTTTTTGAAATTATTTTAGCTTAGTCTAGCTAACCCATGGGTTAAATTATAAAATTGTTAAAAGTTTGAGGATCTTCCATGAATGATTTAGGTGTGTTTGTGTGTAACGCCCCAAAAATATTTACAGGCTTAATTTATAGAAACGAGGTACCGATACCTCATTTTCCAAAACCACTTGACTTTAGGATCAACCACTTTTACTTAGCTAACTTTCCACTTAGCAAAAATTATCATATCAAAATTCAATAAAGCACTATAATAAGCTGGTAAATATTATTAAATAATATTTAATGACTCGATCATTGGAATACAAAGTGTAACATCCCGATTTTAATGGTGTCAAAAGTAGTGGTTTCAGGACCAAAATTCAGATAAGCAAATCAGTAAATATTATTTATTCAATATTTACGAGTATTTATTAGAGTCATTTGGTTAAGAAATTTTAAAGTTTAGATAGTTAATTAATTAAAAAGGATCGTAAAAATTGTAAAAGTTAGTTTCTATTTGGTAAATGTGTTAAATGGTTATGGAAAGATAAATTAATGGACTTAAATAATAAATATACCATATGAATTGTTAGTGGATGGTTAGGTGATATGTTTCGTGAAATTTAGTTTTTTAAAAGGTAAAATGGTAATTAAATTAAACAACAACTTAAACAAAATAAAACATTAGTGTCATCTTCTACCTTGAAATGTTCTAGTCGAAAATCACCATAGCTAAAGGCTTAAGAATCGACCAACCTCCTATTTAATGCATGGTAAGTGATTTTGATTCTATTTTTAATGATTTTTATGTTTTTGAAATTATTTTAGCTTAGTCTAGCTAACCCATGGGTTAAATTATAAAATTGTTAAAAGTTTGAGGATCTGCCATGAATGATTTAGGTGTGTTTGTGTGTAACGCCCCAAAAATATAGGGTCTGTAATTTTGCATGATTTGGCTTAAATTCCATGTTTGCTTCAATGGCTAAGTATTTGAGTGTATTTAGGGGTTTTTAGGAAGCCTGGGTTTGAGTCTGAGCCTTGGCAAAATTTTTAGTTTTTGCTCTTAAGTGAAATTGGTTGTTAGCAGTTAGGACTTATGTTTAAATGTGTGTGATTTTATGTCACAAAAGACCTTGTGTTGTGGTGGCTAGTGGCGTGTTGGGCATTAAAAAGGGAGTGGGTTCAAATCCCATGGCATGCAAGTAGGAGGTTGTAACACCCCGAACCCGGCCTAGAAGTTAGGCCCGAATCCGGTATGTCACATGGAAGTAAAAATCATCTTTACGATTATTAAAAACTTGCTTGAGAAATACAACCTCTTTGTTAAAACCAAAAACACTTAAGCAATAGTTAACTACTTGAAAACGTAATAATCTTTAAAAACCTTTTCGTTTGCGGAAGCATATTTGAAATAAACAATTTACGAAAATGTGGCGTTTAGAAATAGAGTTATAAAGCATTTTGAAAACGTTATGAAAGCGTAGATAAAATGCAAGTATTTTTGAGAGGTTGTTTGATAAATCGATAATCGAACTAGTAATCTTTTAAAACCGTGACTTTTGAAAATATCGTTGATAATTTGAGAGAAAATTTCCAATGTTAAAAATATTTGTAATAGTTTGTTATGAAATCCATATGTTAATCAATTTTGGAAAACCTTTATTTAAGCTTTAGAAAATTCTCGTTTTAAACAATTTAAGCAAAATAATAAGTATATCAACCATAAAGCAAATAATAAAACACTCCAGAGGCCTTATTACAACATAAAAACCCAAAATAGTGAAGTGAACGGAATTAAAAATCTAAAGTTCAAAATAAAACCCTATTTCTGAAGTATGGCCTCCACCGAGTCATCCATGGGCCCAAGTCCTCGTCACTGAGCTTTACCTGCAAGGGTTAAGAAAAAGGGGGTGAGTTACAAGAACTCAGTGTGAAATCCCCTTACCGTCATCCACTGGGCCTGAACCCATATAGCAATCATCTTGGGCCTAAGCCCATTAACATAACAGAGTATATATATATATATATATATATATTTATATGCAATGTATGTAACCCAACCCATCCAACCAGTCTCTCCCCCGTACCAACCAGTTTCTCTTATGGGGATCAAGTCAACCCACCCCGCCAGTCTCTCCAATTTGCCCGTACCAGCCAGTCTCTTCTGTGGGGATCAAGTCAACCCACCCCGCTAGTCTCTCCAATTTGCAGTCAAGCTGCCATTTATACTATTTGTGGCTGAGCCACCAGAATCATATACGGTAATATAATCGGCACACGGCCTTAATCATGATGGCACAAAGACATATTTAAATTGGCACAAAGCCATTATCAAAATTTGTGGCAGAGCCACCGGTCTTCACTTCTCTTCATTCAAGTTTCCCATCCCATGCAATATGTGATGATGCAATACACAAAATAACATAAAATATCCACATGTATAACAACCATTAGTCTAGTAATTTATATGATGAATCGACCCATTATAACAATCTATCAAATCGGCCCATAGGGGCATTTCGGTAAATCGGTAATTTTACCCACTAAGGGTAATTCGATAATCTCGCAACCCAGGGGTATTTCAGTAATTTACACTCCAAGGGTCTTTTGGTAATTTCACAACCCCCGACTTAACTACTAATTTGGGCATAAAAATTTGAAACTGTCCATCTGCGTCATACTGACTAAACTGACTATAACTCGAGTTAGGAAACTCAAAATTTAGATCCGTAAAATTTCCTTGAAACTAAACTCATATATCTTCTTACTACAATTTTTCCAGAGTTTTTGGCTTAGCCGTTTAGTACAGTTTAATCTATAAAGATTCCCTTGTTTCACTGACCAATGGTTCTGACCTCTCTTACCCAAAATTCAAATATCTCACTGTACGGTTTTCATATGTTACTCCCACTTATTTCTATTGAAAATAGGCTCACTAAGAAATCTATACATATAAATTATAACTCTTAATTCACCTTGTATAGTTTTAAATGATTTTTCTAAGACAGATCAGGGAACCACGAAGTCAATCAGAGCCAGTCCCACTAAATTTAAAATATCACAGAATATAAAATTCCTCTTTCTACTCCATGTCTTTCATATGAAAATAGACACAGTAATCTTTAATCCGATATCTTTTTCACTTTCTAATTCCCTTTATCCTATTTTTTGAGATTTTTTAAAATCACGTCACTGCTGCTGACCAAACTGTTTCATTGCAAAATATGGTTACCACTACTAATATACGTACGCCCAAGTGGTCACGGATGCCGGTTTCTGATTTCCTTCGGTATTTCGACCAAATCGCAGAACATTTCATGCAAACTTTCAGAGAGATGTGAGATTACCACCATTTGAAAACATGTATTCGGTAGGGTACGGGATTACACACCTTGATTACGAGTTGTGCTTTCTACCGTTTCAACACCTATAATGATAATTGATAGAAGGTTAGTCTCTACTTTGATAATCGTAACTAAAAACACTTTACTAAGCTAACTCCACTTACCACGAAAGTGATCTCCCTCAGTGCACCAAAATCGATCCTACCATTTGGCTACTGAAATCCCGTCCTAACAATATTTGGTGAGCGAAAGAGTCGTTAGCAATTATCCCACCTTTGACCAAAACAAATCTTATAACAACGTTCTTACCCCACTTGCTTGACGAGTCGACAATAACGATTTGGTTAATGCAAATCTCTTGTGCTCCTTCATCTTGTTGAAAGCCCTAAGTCCAACGATGACCATATCACAGAAAAGAATGTAACTCATACCCAACGAGAGAGAAAGAAGAACACACGATTATTAAGGAAGAACTCAAATGGAACAAAGTTATTGACAAAGAGAGAACTACTTCTTACCGATTGTACTTATGGCTACGGATGAATAAAATGTGATAGATTCGGCCTTCCCACTATTACGCTACAAAAATAACGATTGAGATATGAGGGACACTCATTCAGTTAAGGAGAGAAAAAGAATGAAACGATTAAGGATTAGGGAAGAGAGAAAAGGCTAAGCTATGGAGAGGAATGAGTAGGAAGGAAATTGGAGAAGAAAAGAGAGGGCTTAAGAATTCGACAAGAAGAATTGAAAACGAGATGACCCGAAATGCTCAAGGAAGAAGTACCCAAAACGTCACTCTCAAAAAGAAACCCGAAAAAGAACACTCAAAAGCAAAGAAAAGTTTTGGTTTCCCCCCTCTCCCTAGCAAAACCGTATGTAACTCTTGCCACAATGATGGATGTTGACCAACAATTCTTTCCAAAACATCTTCCACCCTTTAAGCCAACATGTTCCCTACTCTTGCCTTTTCTTTCATTTCTTTCCTTCATTATCCCTTATCTTCCTCCTTTCCATAATCCTTAGCCACCTTTCCATAATTTAAAAAGTCTTACTTACCTTATTTAAGCCTTGGCCGACACTTACCTTATTAGTACAAAAATTTAATCCAAAATATTTGCACTAGATGGGATTCGAACCTCTTCCCTTCATGCTCTTCACTTGATGCCTTAACCTCCTTGCCATATGCTCTCTTATGCTAGCAAAATACACACTTATTACCTTAAGCCTTGATGCCACTTGCCTTTTCCCCTTAAGCACTCAAATACTAAAATTTACCTAAAGCCTAACTTGAACCTGGAACTTCCTAGAAACCTCGTAACTTTCCAAAATCACCTTCCTAATAAGTCCAGTTTGCAATAATGCCATTCTCTTGTTCTAAAAAATTTTAAACACTCGTACGTCCAAGGCCCATTGGGCCCAATCCTACTAGGCCCAATTTCGGGTCGTTACAGAGGTTTTATTTTATGACTCTCTGGCGTGAGAGGTAGAGTTTGATTCAAACTCTGCAGAGGTGGTTAGAGACTTGGTCATCAAATTTGAATGGATTTGAATGGGAGGTTTGGAGTAAATCAAGGAGATATCAGTGGAGATTTTTGAGGGATTGAGGTGTGAGGGGTAGTCATAGCCAAATTGGGTAGCTAGAGGAGGGGAATTTCGTCAAGGGGAGCTCATTTAGTGCATTTTTGGCATTGTGGGAGGGAGTAGGTGCCGAATTCCTTCTGGTGTCTTTGGGATTTTCTTTTTTTTTTCATTTCGGGTTTTCCTCTCTTTTGGTTTTCGCGCGTTTTTGCGTTTTGACCATTTGGGTCCTTTTCTCGTTTGATATTATTTTTTTCCAAGTTTTTTTTGTTCACTTTGCCGGAATCCAACACATCAAGTGTCGAATTTTAATTACCACTCTTGCTTTTCTTTTCCTTTTTGGCATTCCATGAGGGGGTGATGGAGCTCGAAACTAACTATTATTTCGATAAAGGCAAGCGCACCTATCGAACAGTAGTATAGCTGTGGTGAGTTCGGAATATCGTATCCTCAAGGACCAAGAGCACTAGTATTAACTATCTTTTTATTATCTAGCCTAATAATTAAGGGGATTTATTTTTAATCTAAAATTTACTAACTAATTTAACTAACTATGAACGCGACAGAGAGTAAATTGGGAAAATACATTTAAACAACTTTTATATGAGATAAGCAATACCTAAGGAAGAATCCACCTAGACTTCACTTATTACTTTTGATTCATGCGATTTATTCACTTGGCTTAATCCGTAGAAATCCTTAAATTATATTAATAACTCCTTCAAGGCTACTAACAACTGACTCTAGGTTGATTAATTGAAATCTCTTTCTAATTAAAACCCCTATTGTCGTATTAACTCGATCTATGGATTCCCTTATTAGGTTTGACCCTAATCCGGCAGATTTTTGTCACCTTATTTCTCGGGTTGCAATCAACTCCACTTAATTGTGTTGATCTACTCTTAAACAGGGACTTTTGCTCCACTGAATAAGCACATTCGACTTGAATCAATAACCTGAATTATCAAACAAGAATAAGAACTCACAATTAAGAATAAGCACAAGTATTTATCTCATAAATCAAATAATAATAAGATCTGTCTTAGGTTTCATCCCCTTAGGTATCTAAGGGATTTAGTTCATACTAAGAGAGGAAAACATCATAAAAGAGGAAAAACAACAAAACATAAGAAAACCCAAAAACTCCTAAAGAACTTGATTGGAGATCTTCAGTCTTGATGGAGATCCTTCTCCTAAGCTGTTCCTGACGGCTGTCTTAGAGTATTTTCTCCTTCTACTCGGCATCTATTTGACGTCCCGCCGAGCTCTCTTTTTAAGTTTCCTTCTTGGGTGTTTATATAGGCTTTGAGATGTCTTACTTGGCCCACAAGTATCCCATTCCGAAGAGAATTCATCTTGATTTCGGCAGAGACACGCCCGTGTGACACGCCCGTGGTGGACTCCCTTGGCTGTGGTCGATCCTGCTCGCCACACACGGCCGTGTGATCTGCCCGTGGTTGATAGTCCAGGCTGTGGTTGATCCTTGCTCGAAACACACGGCCGTGCCTAATGGTCTAGGCCGTGTTGATTTCCTAAGTAGGCCCGTTTTGCCCCTTTTTGGCCCGTTTCTCGTCCTTTTCGACTTTCTAAGCTCTCCTGAGTACAAAACATGAAATTAAGAGATTAGGAGCATCGAATTCATCAAATTCAATCAAAATTCATCCAAAAGTAAGCTAAGCATGGGGTTAAAATATGTGTAAATTATGGTTTATCAAATATCCCCACACTTAAGCCTTTGCTTGTCCTCAAGCAAAATCCTCAACTCACAATTAAAATTAACTCCCTCAATTCATAATCCTCATCAATAATGTTTCATCATAATTCATAGATAATTCATACATTGATAATTTAACTAAAAGAGTCTTAGAGATTCAAACAATATAAGTCATAAATTTTTATAGAATGAAAACATAGGTGTTTCCCCTTACCTAAATAATTACCTCTGATTCAAAACCGACAAGTATTGACATCCTCACTAAAGATTCACTCCAATCACTCAAAGTGTTTAAGGTTAAAATTAAGCACTCAAAAGTCAAACATGAAAAGTTAATCCCATAGGCTTGCATGAAAATCAAATCTCCACCTGTAACGTCCCAAAAATTAGGGGTTGTAATTTATTTTCGTAATTTCATGTTGTGCTTGCTCAGCTGGCTGTTTGAGTGTAGTTGGGGGTTTTAGGGAGGCCTGAGTTCGAGTCTGAGGCTTGGAAAAATTTTAGTTTTTGGCCCCTTTAGTGGAGAGGGCTGTTGGTTGTAGGACTTAAATAAATTCGTGTGCATTTAGGAGTCACAAGTGGAGCATGTGGTGTGGTGGTGTGGTGTCAAGTGGAGAGCAAGGAGGGGAGGGGTTTGAATCCCACAGATTACAAATGGAGGCTTTTATTTTATTGCTTGAGAGTGGAGGAAGCAGAGTTCGGATCAAACTCTTCAAGGGGAGTGGAGACTTGGTCAAATAATTCAAATGGATGGAGGAGAGGAATTGTAGGAGGAAAGAGGGAGAAAATCAAGGAGTTGATGTGTGTGGGAAGTGTTGGCAGAAAGTGAGAGTCTAGCTAAGGGGGAATTTCGGCTGAAGAGGGGTGATTGGTAGCATATTCGGCTTTGAGAGGGGAGAGTGCCGATTTTTCTCTAGTTTTCCTTGGTGAGTTTTTGCATTTTGGGTAATTTTTCTCTAGCATATTGGGTCATTTCCTCTTCAATTCACTTTTACCGAATTCTTAGTCTCTTTCTTCTCTTCCCCTTCTTACCTTGCGTGTGTTCTTTCTTTTTGCGAATAGCCTAAACACTTGTTGGCTGAAACTTCTTCTTCCCATCTCTCTTCACATTTCATCCGTTTCTTTTCTTTTCCTCTCATCTTCTTTTCTACTCTTTTTTTTCCATAGCCGAACCTATTCTCCCCTTTTGTTCTCAACACTCCATCCCTTGTTAAGCCAAAGCTAATCTCTCCTTTTTCTTCCTAGTTTACTTACATCTTTGGGGCCGTCTTTTCTGGTTGCTAGAATGAAGTGGTTCATACCGAATTTGAAGGTAAGTAGTGTTGACTCTTTTGTGATTGGTTTATGGTTGGGGCATGCTATTCCTTTCTCTAAGTGGCCGAATCTCCCCTTTCTTCTGTGGTCTGACATTAATCGGTTTTAGGTGCCCTCGTGACATAGAAGGAATAGCATCCGAAAACAGTTGAAACGTTATTCTCAAGCCTTGATCAGGTAAGTTTCGCACTTTGTGTTTGGTTGAAGGACCGATCTTGCCTGGGGGTTTGGTTTCAGCAAGGGTGGATGTTAACCACATCTTATTCAACTTCTCTAATAGGGGTGTATTAAAACGTAGGGTACCGTGAGGGGTCATTAATCTTCTCTGATAATCGGAGAGGATTTAGCAAAACTCGGCAAAGCAAGGAGTGGTGCTAAGGGATTCATGTCAGTTCGCAATCAAGGTGTGTAACCTCACACCCTTGCTTGATTTGTTATGCGCTGTTCTGTGAATCGGCCAAAAGTCGAAATACCGAAAAGCCAAAGTATCGACAACTGAGATCACATGAGCAAAATCGATGGTAAGTGCCGGATGATTGATGCGACTGTGAAGTCTGCAGAACTGAGACCGAAAACGAGCTGAATGGGCCACACGAGCGTGTGGGCCCGTTTGGGCCGAAATTGGATCTTAGGCCCAGTTACACCGTAGTGACCAAAAAGGGAACCTGTGTCGCTTGAGGCGACAGTGGGCCTCCAGAAAGGCCGTTAGGTGGTAAATTACCGAAATACCCTTAGTGGGTAAATTACCGAAATACCCTTAGGGGGTAAATTATCGAAATACCCTCAGTGGGTAAATTACCGAAATACCCTTAGTGGGTAAATTACCGAAATACCCTCAGTGGGTAAATTACCATAATACCCTTAGTGGGTAAATTACCGAAATACCCTCAGTGGGTAAATTACCGAAATACCCTTAATGGATAAGTTACCAAAATACCCTCGATGGGTAAATTACCGAAATACCCTAAGGGGTGAAATTACCGTTTTACCCCTAAACGACGAAATGACTGTTACACTCTTAGTGGTAGTTTAAATATTGTTTATGTGATTTTATATATCTGTATATGATCGTAATACATTGCATACATATCATTTTGCATTGGGTTGGGTTTACTAATTGGAGGAAGTACCATTCTAGTGACTCCGCCACATACCGTTCTAGTAGCATCGCCAGATACCGTTATAGTGGCATCGCCACATATGCTTAATTTAGTGGATCAGCCACATATACCATTATTAGTAGCTTGGCTGCATTATTGGAGAGTTTTGGCTGGGTGGGTCGACATGGTGAAACACCCCCAAACCCGGCCCACGAACCCTGACCGGATCTGGTATGTTCCTGGAGTAAAACAGTTCAAAACTTGTTTGTTACTTTGGAAAATTTGGTCATTGTGAAGAGAAATCGTTTGGAGTTGTGATATCAAAGAAATCGGTGTCATTTTAAAAGTCTAGGTTTTAATAAAACTTTGTTTAAATATTTTCAGAACTCGTAAGTTAAAAGAAATTCTGAGTTTTTAGAGTTTATCATTAAATTGAAAATTGTTTGTGTTTGGGTGTCGAAACATTTAAAATATATTTTTAAGAAAAGTTATTTAATAATAAATGTATCATAATAAGCCGAATAGAATGCATGCTTTAAACAGTTAAAAGTAATGGCCTTATTACAACTGAAAAATACCACATAAATACCGAATAATAAAGTATTAAGAAAACGCAAGTTCAACTTTTGAAATCCCGAAAATATTCAGCCTGGCCACCACATAGTCTCCGCTGACCCGGTCCATCTACTGAGTGTCACCTGAAAAGATATCCCACAACGGGGTGAGTCAAACAGACTCAGTATGTAACAGCCAACACAAGTCTCAACGATTTAGGCATGTCAGATCATACATATTCATATAGCAAATATAGGTAATGATGCAATCCTGAACCCAAACCTAATAACCATCCTCTACACATCACCCGTACCTACCATCACACCGTGGGGATTACTAAATCGACCCTCCATCCGCTACACATCATCGAAGGAAGTCGCTGCAGACGACTTGCTCATCGCCCTTATAAATTTTGTGGCATAGCCACCAGACATTATTTTGTGACATAAGTCACCACATTCAGATTTCGTGACATGAGTCACCACATAGTAATTTGTGACATAAGTCACCACATTCAGATATTGTGGTATAAACCACCAGATCACTTCCCCTTTCCATATAACCCATATGCCCCATGTCACACAGAATATGCAATATCATGCCTTATGCCTTATTCCACATTCTTATCGATATTCACATATGTACCATATTCCAAATATTCATATCATAATATTATTCATATCATTTATTAACATAATGTTAAGGTTAATTACCTGAGTACTTTGTACCATCACATGGTACCTTTGCCCACTTTTCACATTATTATAAACACATATATTAAATTGATGCCATAAATCTATTAAGAGTTAGTGTGGGGTACACACCTGGTTTACTTAATGCTTTCACTGAAATCCCGAAAGATCCTTTCAAGTTTCAGCAAACAAGAATATTAATGGGATTAGTCCTTAACTTTCGACTAAAAGAAAAAGATTGAAGATCGAATGACAATTGATCTTACCCTTAATATTGGGATCGATTGTATTCCTGCCTGGCACCACTTTAAGAGATTCGGCTATAGCTAGATGTTGATCAACAATTTTCGGCTCCTAAAGGATAGGGGAGCATTCGACTATGGTCACCCACATATGAGATTCGGCTTCAACAAGGAACACAAGAGGAAGGGTATGAATCTTTTTAGGGGTTACGGCAATGGTGGATTAGGGAAAAGAAGATTTCGGCTAGACTAAAAGAAAAAGAAGAGAACGATGATGGTTTTGGAGAGAAAAAGAAAATGAAAGAGAGGCTACAATGCCTTAATGAAATTCGGCTATTCCCCTTACTAAACTTGGCCGAAAATCACCTTAAAGGAGTCCCTAGGCCGGCCAACTCCTTCCCCCTATCTCATCCCTTCCTTTACTTCTATTTTTCCTCCTTCTTGCACATTCAAAATAATTTAAAATAAATCCTCATTTATCTTCTACTTAGCCGAAATTTCAAAAGGATTAAACCGCATCTTAAACTCATCCCTCAGTGCCCCATTGCCGTCCACCTCTCTTGCTCCTTGCTGCAAAATAAAACTCTTTTATTTGCTTCCCTTGTGGCTCGAACTCAAGCCCTTCTCCACTGCTTGAGGCGTCACTTACCAATGCCTTAAGTGGCGCCTCCTTGCTACTTTAACAAGCTGATTCTTATGTCCAATTTCCCCTACAATTTCTCTTAAGGACTCTCAGGCTTAGCTCTCCTTTAAAACTTAAAATTCAATATTTTTCTAAGGCATTCACCTACACTCTTAAGGTTCTAAAAATTCATAAAACATATTTATAACACACACAGGCATGCTACTTCACATAGTTACGCAATAATGCACAAGCCCAAAATCCCGGATATTACACATGGTCCCCACATGGAGAGATTGGTTTGTACGGGTGGAGAGTTTGGCTAGATTGGGGTGGGTACATATCCATTACATTGATATGATTTTGGGCTTAGGCCCAGATTGTTACCGAATAGGGCTTAGGCCCAGACCGACACCGTATGGGCTCGGGCCCAGACTATAACCGTTATAGGGGATTACACACTGAGTTCTCGTAACTCACCCCTTTCTTTTAACCGTGCAGGTAATCCCCAGCGTTAGAGGATTTGGAGCTGTGGAGGACTCGGAGGTGGCCATACGTCAGATTTGTTAATAAACGGAACTTAACAATTTTAGGTTTAATTTATTTTATATTATTTTTGGGTTAATAATTTATGTAATAAGGCCATTGGGATTTTCTTTTTATCTTTCATTTGTTAACTCTTTTAGTTATGAACTGCTAAACAATTAAACACGGGTTTTTAAAACAATAATAACTTCTGTTTTCAAAATATCACGTTTTCGAAACTTTTAAAGTCAGTCTTCTGCAACAAACAACATTTTTGAAAATAATATTATGTTTGCAAGGAAAATAACTTTAAGTAAACCATGTTTTTAAAAGCAATGAAATTCGGGATTTATAAATGGTAGAAGGTCTTAAATTGAGAAAGGGTTTTCTTTGAACGCGTAGTTTTTAAAATAAACTTGCGATGTGACATGCTAGACCCGACCATAACGTCTAGGCTGAGTTTGGGGTGTTACATTTAATGGTATTAGAGCCAGATTGCAAAACTCGACTGTGGAATGGGTTTTGAAAATTTTTCTAATCTGCTTAAATTTTTAACTTGGAAAATGATAGTGTTAATGAAAGTATGGCACCGAGTCTCCGGTACCAAATCCGTAAGTTTCCTGACATTATATTTTGTTATATGTTGTAAAGACTGTATTGAGAAACAACTAGGGATAGTAGTAGTATACCGAACTCTTTAGTTAGGAAAACTGAGACTATAGGAGACTGAAACTATAGTAAAATCGATCTGCGAAAACAACTCTTATTACTGTTTTTCATAAAAAAATTGTTAATAACCATGGGAACTATAAGCTGATTCATAAAACTCTTAAACAGATTAATACGTTACATTGATATGAGTACAAGAGGTCACGGAAGGGGTACACGTGGCCGTGGTAGAGGTCGGGTGCTAGTAGGTCGGGTCCTCAAGATCTCGGACATATGCTCGAAAAGGAGGCACCAAAGATCACCGATGGATCGAAACGGGTCTCACGATCGAGTCGGTGGGGATGATGCTTTGTCCCAAGCGTTGCTACGGGTTTTGGAAAGGGTTGCTGGAGCGAGTACTGGGTCAGTGGCTCGAGGGTCAATTTCTGAGCGGCTCCGGTCAAACGTGGCAGAAATCTTCAGGGGAATCTCTGGTGTAGCCCCGATTGTAGTAGAATATTGGTTGGCGGCGGTTGAGCGGATCATGGATGACCTTGACTGCACGGTAGAGCAAAAGCTGAAGGGAGTAGTGTCTTTACTGCGAGATGATGCATATCAATGGTGGCTTACCGTGATGGAAGGCACGCAAGCTGACCGATTGACATGGGATTTCTTTAAGGCGGCCTTCCAAGGAAAATATATTGGGGCAAGTTATGTGGATGCCCAGAGAAAGGAATTTTTGAATTTGGTTCAGGGGAACAAGTCTGTAGCAGAGTATGAGGCAGAGTTTCTGCGGTTGAGCGAGTATGCTCGGGGCATAGTCGTAATCGAGTATGAGCACTGCGTACGGTTTGAGGATGGTCTTCGGGATGAGTTACGAGTGCTGATAGCCCCGTAGAGGAAGAGGGATTTTGCTGCCCTGATTGAAAAAGCAAAGATTGCCGAGGATGTGAAACGCTCTAAGAGTCGAAACTGGGAGAAGGAAAGGGGCAGAAATAAGAGGGATTTTGGACCCTCAAGTTCTTAAGGTGGGTTTAATAAGAGGCCTAGGTTTGATGGGCCAGCCCGAGTTGGGATTCAAGTTGTGGTTAGTCGACCGCAACCTTGTGTTGAGTGTGGGAGACCTCATTCGAGAGAGTGTTGGAAAAGGACTGGGGGTGTTTCAGATGTGGGTCCAAGGATCATCAGTACAAAAATTGTCCTTGGGAGCCTATCCAGAGGCAAGCAGTAGGTCAGGGCTATGTGCAGCCAGGGAGAGGTGGTCAGCAGCCACCAAGGGGCCGTGGTCCACCCAGAGGGGGAAATGGATTAGGACGAGGTCGTGGAGCACCGGGCCGAGGTGCTAGTAATACAAAGGCGAGACAGCTAGGGTTGGTTTATGCTGCTCGGCGTTGGGAGGATGGCGACGCACCTGACGTCATAACTGGTACGTTCCTCATTCATAATGTACCATGTATTGCTTTGATTGATATTGGGTCGACCCACTCGTATGTTGCATGTACTGTGTCTGGAACTTTGGGTACACAATTTGAACTTATTGATAGAGAAATGTCGGTGATTAGTCCTTTTGGACAGTCGGTTATAGTGAATAAGCTGTTTAGAGATGTGCCTCTAGAGGTTCAAGGGGTTGTCTTTCCGGCGGATTTGATGGAACTGCCGTTTGGCGAGTTTGATCTCATTTTGGGCATGGATTGGTTAGTAAAACACCGTGCAAATTTGGATTGCACTGCTAAGCGTATGGTATTGAAGTGTTCAGAGGATGAGGAAGTGATTGTGATAGGGGAGCGAAGGGATTATCTATCCAATGTAATCTCAGCATTAAGGGCCGAGAAGCTGGTTCGCTAAGGTTGCGAGGCGTCCTAGCTTATGTCAGCACATCTGATGTTAAGGGACCGTCTGTTGGGGATGTCCGGATAGTAAAGGAGTTTTTGAGTGTATTTCCTGAAGAGCTTCCGGGGTTGCCACCAAACTGTAAGGTTGAATTTGGCATTGAGCTCTTACCGAGAACGGTTCCGGTGTCCATCGCCCCTTATAGGATGGCACCGAAGGAGCTGGTAGAATTAAAGGCACAGATCCAAGAGCTACTTGATCGTTGATTTGTCGAGTTTTAATATTTATAAAAGAATGATCGAACCTGGAAACTAACTCTGACAATGATTAAATGCAAGTGCACCTATCGAACAGTAGTATAGTTTAGGCAAGACCGGATTGTCAAACCCAAAGGAACTAAAAGTACTAATACTCACCGTCTTTTTATTATTTAGCCTTAATATAAAGTGATGGTTGTTTAAACTAAAACTAATCTACTTAATAAGCTAAGACGCAAAGACAAAAAGAATGAATTCGGGAAATAACTTTTGGGAAAACTCAGTTGACTCAAGCGATACCCTTAGGAAGAATCCACCTAGACTTCACTTGTTATCTAACCTTGAACCATATGATTTATTTACTTAGTTTGATCCGTGAGACTCCCTAACGTATATTAAACCCTCTCTCAAGCAAATAACGCCTAACCCTAGGTTAACTAGTGGAAATCTCTTTCTCTTATAGTAACCCCTAGAATAGCGAAGAAATCGATCCTGTGGACTCCCATATTAGGTTTCACCCTAATCCAGGCAAAATCTCGTCACCCTATCTTCAAAGCGTGCGATCAACTCCGCTTAATTATGTTGGATCTACTATTAGGCGAGGGTCTATTCCTCCTCCACCTAAGCACATTAGATTTGGATTAAGTTCACACAATTAAGAATAAACTAAGTTATTATCATATAATTCAAAAAGTCAAATAAAAAGATTCATCATAGGTTTCATCCCCTTCGGGTATCCGAAGGTTTAGTTCATAATAATAAAAGAAAACATCTCAAGAGAAAAGATAAAACAAAACATAAGAAATCCCTAAAACTCTCTGAAGGAATTGAAGGAGAGATCCACCGTCTTGAGTAGAATTCCGGCTTCTTGAGATGGATCAACTGGCTATCTTCGAGTGATTGCCACAAATCTGACCTTTTCGGCTTGGCTTCTTGGCCTAGCTCACCGCCCCCTTTCAGCTGGTACCTAGGGTGTTTATATAGGCTCTTGGAATGTGTTTCTTCGTCCCTAAGTATCAAAATATGACTGAAACTCCTCTTTGCCACGACAGGGGCACGGCCTTGGCACACGCCCGTGTGGATCGTCTTCAAACCGTGTTCGGATTTCTTTAGTAAGGCACGGCCGTGTGAATCGGGGTCAGGCCTTGTTCTAGAAGGAACGATGGCACGGCCGTATGGGTCCAAGTCCAGGCCGTGTCGATTTCCTTTTTGGTCCATTTTGATCTGTTTTGAGCCCGTTTCTCGTTCTTTTTATCCTTAGGTGCTTTCCTGGGTATAAGACATGAAAAGAAAGGATTAAGAGCACCTTTTTACATAAATCAAAGGATAATTCGTCCAAAAACATACTAAATGTGGGCCTAGAATATGTTACTATTTCAGTTTATCAAATACCCCCACACTTAAACTTTTTCTTGTCCTCAACCAAAATTCTCAACTTACAATTAAAACGAACTTCCCTCAATTGATAATAGTCATTAATAGTGTCTCATCATAATTCAGAGATAATTTATACATGGATAATTCAACTCAAAGAGTCCTAAAAATTCAAACATTATAAGTCATAGATTTTGTAACACAAAACATAGGTGTCTCCCCTTATCTAGATAATTACCTTTAATTTGAAATCGACAAGGATTGACATCCTCACAAAAGATTCACTCAAATCACTCAAAGTGTTTAAGCTTCAGAACTTAGGCACTCAAAAGTCAAACATGAAGAGTTATCCCATAGGTTTGCATGAAAATCAAATCTCCACCACTGAAATATGAGATGAAACACAAATCAAAAGGTCTTTAACAGGGTTGTAACGGGGCTAGGGTTAAGGTGTGGAATAAAGCTAAATTAGAGGGTTAGAATCGAGATTGAATTGACAAATTACCTAACTAAGAACTAATGAACTAATAATAATTACATCAATTGAAAACTAATAATACTAATAATACGAGCTTTTTTTTTTGATATTTGGAAGTTAAATGTAGAAGCTCATTTAATCACATAACTAATAATGAATATTGGATTTTTTTTTTTTAGGAATCAAACTAAATACATAATAAAGGATAAACTACTAAAATTCATAATTAGGCAACTAATCAGATCAAATCTCGATATAAGGGTAGTCAAAAGGAATGGTGATAACAAAAACAAAGGGGTTCTGGGTTAATATTAGCGGTTATGTCAATAAATAGGGTTGTTAGGATTAAAAGGGGTTCACTAGGGGTTAATTATGAAGGTAGGCCTTTTATGGAGTAAGTGGGTTAAATCCTAGGTGCCTTTATCATCTCTGTGTAGCAAATAAAAAAATGTGGTCTCGACATGTATAATTGATGCAAGTTCTAGAATAACAAATCAGTGTTGACATACTCATAATCAATAAAGTGAGCAAGAAAAAGAATATATGCTCTATAAGGCTCAAAAACTCACAAAAATCATGGGCATTTTGATGTCAACCTCGTAAAATTCAAACTTCAAAGTAATATTTAAACTTAGTTCGACAACCTAGAAAATTTTTAATTCAAAAAAATAGACTTATCATGCTTGATTCTCTAATATTCTTCAAATTTAATTATTAATGCACAATTATCAATGACTTAATCTAAAACATATCAATAAAAATCATAAATCATCAGAAATTTCATCCTAATTAGTAATATGAGTAATTTACATTCAAACAAGACTAAATTCAGGGATTTGAGAATAATGCAAAAAGTTTGGAATATCTAAGATTCACCCCCCACACTTAAGATGTACATTGCCCTCAATGTACAAAGATATATAACATAAATGTAATGTTCAGATCAGAAGATATGGGGAGAAGTGAAACTCCTTGAATTATGGATGAGCTCCTTGAGTTGGCAGTGGTCGTGGTGAAAGAGAAGTTGAAGGGGCGATCTGGATGTGGTGGTTGCCCACGAGTTCTGCGCTAGATGAAGAAATTGGGAGACTCGTGGGGGATTAGCCAAGATTTATTAAGACAAATAAACTAAATATATAATTAAAGACAAGAAAGGTAAAGAGAAGGAGACTAAGAAGGAAAATAAACTAAGTTTAAAAGATAAAGGGGCTTGAGAATCCTTATTGGTAGATGGTTCGAGAGGTGGGTGTGACTTTGAAGGTTACGGAGGTGTTGGTGATGGTGGAGGTGGCGTGATTCCCAAGCAGCCTAAAGAACCTAAAAATAAGAAACTAAAACAAAATAAACTAAATTAAGTAGAAGAGAAGTAAAGATAAGGAAAATAAAGGAGAAGATAAAATAAAAGAACAGATAATTGGTCTCAAAGACCCTTGGCTTGTTGTTTGGATGAAGCTGCCGACAGAAACTCATGTGAATCGGTCTCCTTTGAGGAGACTATGATTGGCCTTTTATGCTTCTTTTCCATGGATATGATGTTCTTGTAGCTCAAGAGTCTAAGGATTTATTAGGAAAAGGAAAAAGAAAGAGGGAGAACAGAAGGAAAGAAAGAGAAGATGGAAGAAGGTGGGGTGAAGGGCTGTGGGTTTTAAATAAATTTTGCATCTGAGGCTCTCCTACGCCCGTGGACGGAGGGTGTGTCGATTCACATGGCCGCATCGCACGGCCGTGTTCCTAGGCGTGTTGGCTCCCCATGCTCGTGTCTAGCCTGTGTTTGACATGTCAGTATGTTGGCACAGTTTTAAGGCACGGGCGTGTTCTCCCTGTGGTTGAAAAGTCAGTAGCTTCACACAGTTATGGGGCACGGCCGTGCCCCTTTGTCGGTGCCCGTGGTGTAGTGGTTGGATCTGTGACATCGAAAAGTGGCCATGGTCGTGTGCAAGGCCGTGTGTCCTAGAATTCTGCACTTCTGGTTAGTTTATAACTAGGTTTAAAGAAAAGAAGAAAAAGAAAAATAAATTTAAAGCAAAATGTAAAAAAAATTAATTGTGTTAGTGCTCGGGTTGCCTCCCGAGAAGCACTCGTTTATAGTCTTTAAGCTAGACTCTCCTCTCTTTCGCTTTGTCAGGGTGGTTTGAGGAGTTGGAAGTCTTTCTTCATGCTATCATTTGCGTCTTCGTGAAAAAATTTAAGTCCAGATGTGTTTATAGTAAAAGTACCAAAAATAGGATTACTTACCTCGACTGTTCCGTGTGGGAAAACACTGGTTACCCTAAAAGATATTTCTTTGTTTGTGCTAGGGTTCGGAGGAGATATTTGAGGATCTGCCTGACCTAACAGTACCTGGTCTCCTATTTTGAAGTGGTTTGTTGTTCCTATTAGCTCTTTTGGGGGCTCCTTCGATTTTATCTTGTGTGGTTCTGGTTCTTCGTCGTGTATCCCTAATTTCTCCTTGAAGTGTGTCCTCCACTCGTCTAGATCATCAAACTGAATCCCTCGATCTTCATGAGTTATTTCTTTGTTGGCATGGGGTTTAGGATTGGGTTCAGTTGTAATATCCCGGGTTAGGGGGCTGTTTTGTGGCTGCATGTTATTGCATGTTTGTAGTGTGCTGTGTTGCTATTTTTATGTCTTAGGGGCTTAATTATAGCCTAGGTGTATGCCTGAGTGAGTAAGAAAATTTTGATTTTTGGGCATAGGTGAGAGGAGTTGGAAGAGCTGGGGTTTAAGAATTTTAATTGGAGTTTTAAAGCATAAATAAGGAGCTGGCAAAGTGGCAAGGCATGGGACACTTGGGAGCTAGGTGTGGCGTCATCTTTCAGGGGGTGGAGATCCGGTGTTCGAGCAGCAGGATTCCCCATTTTGGTTGCTTTTGGGACGGCATGGTGGAGTGGTAGAAGCCAAATCAAACACTACCTTGGACCAAGTCTTACCTTTCAAATGAAAGGTAGGGAGTGAATTTAGGAGTGGGACTTGGTCCACTCATTTCAAATAAGTGAATGGGAGTGAGTGGGGGATTCTTGGCCGAATTTGTGGGGTATGGAGTGGGGAAGTGGACGGTTTGGTAGGGAGAGTTGGTGGTCGAAATTCACATAGGCAACCTTGCATTTTCGGTCACTTGGAGGCAAGCCAAATTCTCCTTTTGTCTTACCAAAATCGAATTCCTAAAGAATTCTCTTTCACTTTCTTTTGAAACCGAATGTGCAAACACCTAGTTGCCGAAATTATTTTTGTTTCAACTTTTCTTAATAGCCGAAATCCTATTCTTTCAACCCTTTTTCTATTTCAATTGTTTGAGCCGAAAGTAAAAAGTCTCTTCTTCTCATATTTTCTTCTTGGTTGAGCCTAGATAGCAGAAACTCTCATCTTCCAAACACCTCCACCGTTTCTCTTATTTTTGACTCATCTTTTATTTCCCTTCTTTCCCTAAATATTAGCTGCTTTCTCTATCCCTTCTCACCCTTGTTTTCATTCTTTTCTCACTAAGCCGAACCCAAGGGTGTTGAACACCTAAAGACCGAATCCTTTTCTTTTGAAGCCTTGGCCGAATCTCCTCTCTTCCCCGGTGTGGGGTTGGCGAATTTTGGTGTTGGGTGTTGGTAAGTGCAAGGTCGAATGGCCATATCTCCTCTTTTGGTTCTTTATTTGGTTGTGTTTTGGTTAAGGGTCGATTATGGTCAGTTTGGAAGTGGTGTTAACCTTTGGGATTATCATCTTGTGTTAGGGTCTTGGATATCAAAGCAATGTGGAGCCTTCTCTCTTTGTGAACCGATTAGGTAAGTGATGGTAAGATATCATTCGCAGATTATTCGCTTAAATCTGATTAAGTCAAGGTGACAAAGGATTAACCATTCTCTCTTAAGGTGTAGCCGATTGGTGATCAAAGAAGGGGCTATTAGTTGGTTCGGGTTTGGTAGGAAACCAAACTTTTGCAAGGTAAGGGTCCAACGCTAACCCTTGTGGTTCATTTGGTTATGGCCGAATGGTCTTAGTGCCTAACCCCTATGTTGGCCGAATATTGTGGTTGCCTAATGGTTTACTTTTGGCCGATTCTAGGAGCCGATAGTCAAGGGACTCGAGTGATTCGTAGGGATCTTTAGACTCGTAGCTATCGTGTGTGTATACTAACACACTTATATTTAGTAATATCGTTAATAACTCGTGCAATGACTAATGGAACAGTGGTGACTATTATGATACCCTCATGGGTACGAGTTTGGACTCGGGTAAGTCAAGATATTATTATGAGTTATTGATGATCCGTATGATACCATGGTTATGGATATGTGACATGGGGTATGAGATTAGACATATTGGCATGATATGCATGATAGTATGATATGCATGATAGCATGATATTCATGATTACATGAGTTTGGCATGTTGATGGGTGATACGAGAGGAGGGAGCAAAGTGATGTATTGTGCCGACGAGCACCAGTGCTTTGGTAGCACACTTTGTGACTTTGGGTCACAGAGGTTTGGCACCTCCAGAGGTTTGGTACCTCGGCGCCTCGCCCCAGCTGGCTCAGCACCACGATGGGTTGGCCCCACAGATGATTATACTGGGATTGACGCCGATGTTTTGGTAACACACGATGGGTTGGCCCCATCACCGCATTTGTGACTACGGCCACCGGTGCTTTGGTAGCACATCGTGTCTTTGGGACACTAGAGGTTTGGCACCTCATTGCGACTTGTCCCCGTGGTTTGACCACCGTGGGTTGGGCCCCACTTGAGATATGGGATCGTGCGCTAGTGTTTTGGTAACACACGATGGGTTGGCCCCATCATCATTGGATTCGTGACTTCGGTCACCAGTGCTTTGGTAGCACAACCGTGTCTTTGGGACACCGGTGCTTTTGTAGCACATTGACGGATATTGTGTCTTTGGGACACAAAGTGCTTTGGTAGCACATTGTGACTATATGTCACCGGTGGTTTGGCACCACCAAAGTGGTTTGGTACCACACGGGTAGAAAAGGAGATATGGATGGTTAGGTTGGGTTGCATTAATCATGATTGCTATGTATGATGTGTGTTAGCATGTTGATTCTTTGGGAGCGGATTTGCACACTGAGTCACTCGACTCACCCTCTCCTTTGACATTTCGGTGACTCGTAGACGCGGACTTGGAGCCGGGATGGACTCTGGTGCACATGCCATGCTTTAATAAAGTTTTACTCAGACTCTACTATTTGGGTACTTTAGTTATTACTTTACATTGGGTTTTATTTCGGATTGTAAAAGGCCTTTTAAGTTATGTTTTATGTTGTTTATATTTTAAGCTGATTTTGATATGCCTTAACAAAATAACTCGGAATAAATTTTACTAAAAACTGGAAAGATCATGTTTTCAAAATTATAACGCTGACGTGTTTTTAAACTATACCATCGGGTATCACACTAAGTCTTTTGACAAACAAATACAATGGTTCCCAAACCAAACTTGTAGTTCATTTAAGTCTAGAAGCGTTTTATGTATCACTAAGAAACTAAGGAGGTTTTAAATGGTTTTAACTTGTTTTAACTACAAATTCTAGCTAAGTTTTCAAAATCTCCGAGTTCAAATACATCAACCTGCTTTCCAAACAAGACTACTCAAATTTGTTTCAAACACACTGTGTTTTCACTCCACTTTTAAACGAAAAATCTAGTTTTCCCAAGACGCGTTTTCCCCGTAGCATACCGCATTCGGACGTGGTGTCTTGTCCGGGTTTGGGGTGTTACATTTGTGGTATCGAGCCAAGTTCAAAGGCTTCATTTGTGGGCTCGAGGCCCAAAATGTTTTCAAAAGTCCATTTAAGTGTTGTTTTGGAATATATGATTTTGAAAGGCATGGCACCGAAGTCTCCGCACTGATTCGCTGTAAGTACCCTGTACTATTACTTGTGATTTGATTGGATATGAGTCGATGAATAGCTATAGTATGCTACCTTAGAGATTGAAACGATAGGATTTTGTGAAACTTGTAGAACAATCCTCTTTAATATTCATAAGACTTGCTTTTTAAACAAGTGGAATAAACAACGATGCATAAAACTCTTTAATCAGATCCGTAGAAAGATTTGACATGAGCACTCGAGGCGGACGTGGTCGTAACACACGTGGTAGAGGTAGGGGTAGAATGACGGTTTCGAGCCCGTAGGATCAGGCGTGGTTCGAGAAAAATGAGATACGGGTTCCGCCACCGGTGGAGGTGGTGAGTTCCAAGATCGACGGAGACGACGCAGATGTCACAGAGCGTCTTTGCGAGTGTTGGAAAGGGTAGGCTGGGGCTAGTAGTGGTGCGGGAGTTAGAAATCGGTTCTGGCGACTCCGCTAACTGAGCCGAATTCTTCCGAGGTGTTTCGGTGTTGCTCCTAGCATCGCTGAATATTGGTGGAGGCAACCGAGCGGATCATGGATGATCCGGACTTGACGACGGAAGAGAAGCTGAAGGGTATCGATCTCTTCTCCGGGATGAGTCATATCAATGGTGGCTCACGGTGTGCGAGACGTTGTGGCAAACCGAGGATTTGACATGGGATTATTTCAGAGCCGCATATCAAAAGAAGTACATCGGAGCTAGTTATATCGACTCCCAAACAAAGGCATTTCGAGGCTTGTTCGGGGAGTAAATCATGCGAGTACGAGGCCGAGTTTCTGAAGGCCGAGTAGGTATGCCGTGGGCATTGTGGCCACCGAGCATGCAGAGGTGTGTTCGTTTCGAGGATGGTCTGCGAGGCGAGTTGAGGTCGCTGATTGCTCCTCGCCAGAGAGCGAGTTTGTTGTCTTAGTTGAGAAGGCTAAGGTGGCCGAGGGTGTCAAAGAATCGGTAAGACAGAGCATGGACAGGAGTAGGCTTAAGAGGAGCTTTGGGTCTTCTCGGTTCGTCCGCAATCCGCAGAAGAGGGCTAGACCGAAAGTGGGCGTAATCATCCGCTAGGTTTGTTGTCGCGCAGGCGAGGACCGCCGCAGTTGTAATCGTGTGGGAAATCTCATTGGGGTGGTTCTTTGGGTGGAGGTAAAGGTTGCTTCGAGTGTGGTTCTCTCGGAGCATCGACAGGGATTGTCCGCGTAGGATGGCCAGGATTCACCGAGAGTCGTCGGGCCGTAATCGATTCAGAGGTAATGGACCGCCACCGCAGAGGGGCCGTGGTAATGGCAGAGGTGGTTATGGATCCAGTCTGGCCGTGGAGCACCGCAGGAGAGGTGCGGTAGTTCGAGGCTAGGCGGCTGGGTTGGTGTATCGCCGCGAGACGCCGAGAGGAGGGGCGACGCACCGGACGTCATAACCCCAGACGTTTTTGATTTTGGTACTCCTTATACCGCTTTAATCGATGTGGGTTCTACGCACTCTTATGTTGCCGATAGTATAGTAGAGACAATGGACTTAGACTCGAGATATCTTCTAGGTAGATGACCGTGATTAGCCCTCTAGGTCACTCTGTAGTAGTAGATAAACTGTTTAGAGAGGTACCCCTAGAACTCCAAGGGGTAGTGTTTCTTGCCGATCTCGATGGAACCGCCGTTTGGGGAGTTCGATCTAATTCTCGGGATGGATTGGCTAGTTAAGTACCAAAGCGAGGTTGGATTGCGCGGCTAAGCGTATGGTTCTTAAGACGGTTGATGGCGTTGAGGTGGCTATGATAGGTAATAGGAGGGATTACTTATCAAATGTGGTATCCGCTCTCAAAGCGGAGAAGATGGTCGGGAAGGGCGCGAAGCATATGTGGTTCATGTGTATGCCTTGGAGGCTAAAGAGTCCCGGCTGTTGAGAAGAAGGTTGCATGTTAAGGAATTTGCTGATGTGTTTCTGAAGAGCTTCCGGTTTGCCGCCGATCGAGAGGTAGAGTTTGGGATTGATACATTCGACTCGACGGCGCGGTGTCTATTGCTCCAGATAGGATGGCACCAAAGGAATTGGTGGAGCTTAAGGCTCGAGATCCGGAGTTATTGGATCGAGGTTTTATCGAGGCCAAGTGTTTCGCCGTGGGTGCGCCGGTACTCTTTGTTAAGAAGAAAGATGGTACGATGCGGATGTGTATAGACTCCGCGCGATTGAACAACCGACGATTAAAAACAAGTATCCGTTGCCACGGATAGATGACTTGTTTGATCGGTGATTGAAGGGTGCTGCGGTATTCTCGAAGATCGACTTGAGATCCGGGTACCATCGCCTAAAGGTTAAGGAGGTCGATATCCATAAAAAGCAAGCGTTTGGACTCGGTATGGGCACTCACGAAATTCTCGTAATGCCATTCGGGTTGACTAACGACCGGCGCCGTTTATGGATATGATGAATAGGTGTTTCAAAGAAGATCCGGATCGGTTCGTGGTGGTTTTTATAGACGACATCTTAGTATACTCAAGGTCGGAGGAAGAGCATGATAAGCATTTGAGAGTGGTTTGCAGATTCGAGGAAAAGCAACTCTATGCTAAGTTTAGTAAGTGTGAGTTCGCTTAGAGAAGTGACGTTCTTGGGTCATGTAGTGTCGCGCAGAGGGTATTCGAGTAGATCCTCGCAAGATTGAGGCGATTCTGGATTGGAAGCCACCTAGGTCGATGGTCGAGATTCGTAGTTTTCGGGTTTATTTGGATACTACGTAAGATTTGTTGAGGGTTTCTCGTTGATAGCAGTACCGATGACTAAGTTGTTAAGGAAAGAGGTTCCGTTTGTTTGACCGAGAAACAACAGAAAGCTTCGATAGGTTAAAGAAGATTTTGACCGAGGCTCGGTTCTAATTCAACCCGAGGTGGTAAGGAATACACGAGTCATCGCGAGCGCGTCACATACGGTCAGGTTGTGTGCTGATGCAGGAAGGTAAGGTTGTGGCTTACGCTTCTAGGCAGCTGAGGCCACATGAGGTCAACTATCCGACGCATGATCTGGAGCTAGCGGCCGTAGTTTTCGCCTTAAAGATTTGGAGGCACTACTTATATGGAGAGAGATCGATAGTCTACACGGATCATAAGAGCTTGAAGTATCTACTGACTCAGAAGGATTTGAATTTGAGGCGGCGTAGATGGGTTGAGTTCTGTGAAGGATTACGATCGTTTCTATTGAGTATCATCCGGGCAAGGCTAACGTGGTGGCAGACGCGTTGAGCCGTAAGGTTGTTTCGGACTTAAGAGCGTTGTTTGCCCATTTGAGCTTGTATGACGACGGGAGTATTTTGGCAGAGCTGCAAGTTAAGCCTACTTGGGTTGAGCAGATCAGAGAGAAACAGTTAGAGGATGAGGTTCTGGGTGCGCGAAGGTTGCAAGTGCAGAATGGTGGTGTGGATGGTTACAGCTTGTCTAGTGACGAGGTTCTGTGTTTTCAGGGTAAGGCTTGTATGCCTAAAGATGTTGAGCTGAGGCAAAAGATTCTTCAGGACGCACATAGCAGTCCTCATGCTATGCATCCTGGAGGTAGCAAGATGTATAAGGATCTTAGAGAGCAGTTTTGGTGGCACAGTCTCAAGAAAGAGGTGACGGAGTTTGTTGGAAAATGTCTGACTTGTCAGCAGGTCAAGGCTGAACATCAGTTGCCGTCGGGTTTGCTTCAGCCTGTAAAGATTCCTCAGTGGAAGTGGGAAAGGATAACCATGGATTTTGTCAGTGGGTTACCGCTTACGCCAAGCAAGAAGGATTCGATTTGGGTAGTGGTGGATCGTCGACTAAAATCACTCACTTTATTCCGGTGAGGGTTGACTACTCACTCGAAGTGGCGAAGTTGTATGTTTCGAGAGATCGTGAGGTTGCACGGTGTGCCGATTTCGATAATCTCGGATAGGGATCCCGAGTTTACTTCAAGGTTCGGAAGGCATTGCATCAAGCATTGGGTACTCGTTTGGATTTTAGCACGCTTTTCACCCCGTGATCGACGGACAATCGAAAGGGTTATTCAGATCTTAGAGGACATGCCGAGGGGTTGTGTCCGGATTTTGAGGTAGTTGGGAGGAGTTTCTACCGTTGGCGAGTTTGCCTACAACAACAGTTACCAAGCAAGCATCAAGATGGCACCGTATGAGGCGTTATATGGTAGGAAGTGTCGCTCACCTACGTGTTGGACGGAGTTGGGTGAACGTCAATTGTTGGGACCCGAGTTGGTAGCTGAGACTGAGGACAAGGTCAAAGTGATTCAGGCTCGATTAAAGGAAGCTTCGGACCGGCAGAAGTCTTATGCCGATCTTAAACGAAGAGATATAGAGTTTGCTGTTGGGGATCGAGTGTTTCTGAAGGTCTCGCCTTGGAAGAAAGTGCTGAGGTTCGGAAAGAAAGGCAAGCTTAGTCCGAGGTTCATTGGGCCGTATAAGATTTTGAGACGAGTTGGACCAGTAGCATATCAGCTTGAGTTGCCAGCAGAGCTTAGTCAGATTCACGACGTCTTTCATGTTTCGATGCTTCGGAGGTATCGTTCAGATCCGTCGCATGTGGTAGCAGTGGAAGAGATCGAGGTAAATCCGGACTTGACTATGGAAGAAGAACCTGTACAGATTCTTGATCGAGATGTAAAGGTTCTACGTAGGAAGTCTGTGCCTTTGGTTAAGGTACTTTGGCGGAATCATGGCGTAGAGGAAGCGACGTGGGAACCCGAGGATACGATGAGACAAAGCAATACCCGCAACTCTTTTGATCGTAATTTCGAGGCCGAAATTATTTTTAAGGGGGTAGAACCGTAATATCCCGGGTTAGGGGCTGTTTTGTGGTCGCATGTTATTGCATGTTTGTAGTGTCTTTGTGTTGCTATTTTTATGTCTTAGGGGCTTAATTATAGCCTAGGTGTATGCCTGAGTGAGTAAGAAAATTTTGATTTTTGGGCATAGGTGAGAGGAGTTGGAAGAGCTGGGTTTAAGAATTTTAATTGGAGTTTTAAAGCATAAATAAGGAGCTGGCAAAGTGGCAAGGCATGGGACACTTGGGAGCTAGGTGTGGCGTCATCTTCAAGGGGTGGAGATCCGGTGTTCGAGCAAGCAGGATTCCCCATTTTGGTTGCTTTTTGGGACGGCATGGTGGAGTGGTAGAAGCCAAATCAAACACTACCTTGGACCAAGTCTTACCTTTCAAATGAAAGGTAGGGAGTGAATTTAGGAGTGGGACTTGGTCCACTCATTTCAAATAAGTGAATGGGAGTGAGTGGGGGATTCTTGGCCGAATTTGTGGGGTATGGAGTGGGGAAGTGGACGGTTTGGTAGGGAGAGTTGGTGGTCGAAATTCACATAGGCAACCTTGCATTTTCGGTCACTTGGAGGCAAGCCAAATTCTCCTTTTGTCTTACCAAAATCGAATTCCTAAAGAATTCTCTTTCACTTTCTTTTTGAAACCGAATGTGCAAACACCTAGTTGCCGAAATTATTTTTGTTTCAACTTTTCTTAATAGCCGAAATCCTATTCTTTCAACCCTTTTTTCTATTTCAATTGTTTGAGTAAAGTAAAAAGTCTCTTCTTCTCATATTTTCTTCTTGGTTGAGCCTAGATAGCCGAAACTCTCATCTTCCAAACACCTCCACCGTTTCTCTTATTTTTGACTCATCTTTTATTTCCCTTCTTTCCTAAATATTAGTGCCGTTTCTCTATCCCTTCTCACCCTTGTTTTCATTCTTTTCTCACTAAGCCGAACCCAAGGGTGTTGAACACCAAAGACCGAATCCTTTTCTTTTGAAGCCTTGGCCGAATCTCCTCTCTTCCCCGGTGTGGGGTTGGCGAATTTTGGTGTTGGGTGTTGGTAAGTGCAAGGCCGAATGGCCATATCTCCCTCTTTTGGTTCTTTATTTGGTTGTGTTTTGGTTAAGGGTCGATTATGGTCAGTTTGGAAGGGTGTTAACCTTTTGGGATTATCATCTTGTGTTAGGGTCTTGGATATCGAAAGCAGTCAGGTGGAGCCTTCTCTCTTTGTGAACCGATTAGGTAAGTGATGGTAAGATATCATTCGCAGTTATTCGTTTAAATCTGATTAAGTCAAGGTGACAAAGGA
This sequence comes from Gossypium sturtianum, assembly GCA_025698515.1. Lineage (NCBI taxonomy): Eukaryota > Viridiplantae > Streptophyta > Magnoliopsida > Malvales > Malvaceae > Gossypium > Gossypium sturtianum. Next base: position 29,468,760 of record CM046943.1, on the reverse strand, counting down.
TTAACCATTCTCTCTTAAGGTGTAGCCGATTGGTGATCAAAGAAGGGGCTATTAGTTGGTTCGGGTTTGGTAGGAAACCAAACTTTTGCAAGGTAAGGGTCCAACGCTAACCCTTGTGGTTCATTTGGTTATGGCCGAATGGTCTTAGTGCCTAACCCCTATGTTGGCCGAATATTGTGGTTGCCTAATGGTTTACTTTTGGCCGATTCTAGGAGCCAGATAGTCAAGGGACTCAGAGTGATTCGTAGGGATCTTTAGACTCGTAGCTATCAGGTGTGTATACTAACACACTTATATTTAGTAATATCGTTAATAACCTGTGCAATGACTAATGGAACAGTGGTGACTATTATGATACCCTCATGGGTACGCAGTTTGGACTCGGGTAAGTCAAGTATTATTATTATGAGTTATTGATGATCCGTATGATACCATGGTTATGGATATGTGACATGGGGTATGAGATTAGACATATTGGCATGATATGCATGATAGTATGATATGCATGATAGCATGATATTCATGATTACATGAGTTTGGCATGTTGATGGGTGATACGAGAGGAGGGGAGCGGTGATGTATTGTGTCGACGAGCACCGGTGCTTTGGTAGCACACTTTGTGACTTTGGGTCACCAGAGGTTTGGCACCTCCAGAGGTTTGGTACCTCGGCGTCTCGTCCCAAAGTGGCTCAGCACCACGATGGGTTGGCCCCACAGATGATTATACTGGGATTGACGCCGTTGTTTTGGTAACACACGATGGGTTGGCCCCATCACGATTTGTGACTACGGTCACCGGTGCTTTGGTAGCACATCGTGTCTTTGGGACACTAGAGGTTTGGCACCTCATTGCGACTTGTCCCCGTGGTTTGACCACCGTGGGTTGGCCCCACTTGAGATATGGGATAAATCTCGCTAGTGTTTTGGTAACACACGATGGGTTGGCCCCATCATCATTGGATTCGTGACTTTGGTCACGGTGCTTTGGTAGCACAACCGTGTCTTTGGGACACCGGTGCTTTGGTAGCACATTGACGGATATTGTGTCTTTGGGACACGGTGCTTTGGTAGCACATTGTGACTATATGTCACCGGTGGTTTGGCACCACCGGTGGTTTGGTACCACACGGGGTAGAAAAGGAGATATGGATGGTTAGGTTGGGTTGCATTAATCATGATTGCTATGTATGATGTGTGTTAGCATGTTGATTCTTTGGGGGCGGGATTTGCACATCGAGTCACTCGACTCACCCTCTCCTTTGACATTTCGGGTGACTCTCGAGACGCGGACTTGGAGCGGGATGGACTCGGGGTGCACATGCCATGCTTTAATAAAGTTTTACTCGGACTCTACTATTTGGGTACTTTAGTTATTACTTTACATTGGGTTTTATTTCGGATTGTAAAAGGCCTTTTAAGTTATGTTTTATGTTGTTTATATTTTAAGTCGATTTTGATATGCCTTAACAAAATAACTCAGAATAAATTTTACTAAAACACGGAAAGATCATGTTTTCAAAATTATAACGCGACGTGTTTTTAAACTATACCATCGGGTATCACACTAAGTCTTTTTGACAAACAAATACAACTGGTTCCCAAACCAAACTTGTAGTTCATTTAAGTCTAGAAGCGTTTTATGTATCACTAAGAAACTAAGGAGGTTTTAAATGGTTTTAACTTGTTTTAACTACAAATTCTAGCTAAGTTTTCAAAATCTCCGTGTTCAAATACATCAACTGTTTTCCAAACAAGACTACTCAAATTTGTTTCAAACACACTGTGTTTTCACTCCACTTTTAAACGAAAAATCTAGTTTTCCCAAGACGTTTTCCCCGTAGCATACCAGATTCGGACGTGGTGTCTTGTCCGGGTTTGGGGTGTTACATCAGTTGTATTCTTTGGTGGTGCTTCCTGAAAATTAGGGTTAACTGAATGGTTATCAGTAGAATTTACGTTCTCACCTTGATTACTCATTGTTCTAGCCGAGTCGAGAGCCTTGATGGTATTTGTCTCATTACCTACGTAAAGTATGAGTTCTCCCGCATCAACATCAATTTTAGTCTGGCGGTTGCTAAAAAGGGTCTTCCTAAAATTAGGGGATCGAATTATCCTCATCCATGTCTAAGACAACAAAATCTCATTGGGAAAATGAATCATCAATTTTTACAAGAACATCTTCGATAATACCCCTAGGAATTCTAATAGTTTTATCAGCTAATTGAATGCTTATCCTAGTTTGTTTGGGTTTCCTGCGGACCTAATTGTTTAAACAATTTATAAGGCATGGCATTTATGCTTGCCCCTAAATCACCTAACGCATTATCAACAGTTAGTCTACCAACTAAACATCGAATTGTAAAACTCCCGGATCTTTTAGCTTTTTGGTAGTCTATTTTGGAGAATTCTTTGAGCACTTTGCGTTAAGTTCCACATGTGACGACTCGTCTAACTTCCGTTTGTTTGTCGATGCTCTTTTAAAAATTTCCTAGAATCGCATCCGCGAAAGAGCTTCAAGTAATGGTAAGTTAATATGTAATTTCTTTAAAAGTTTAAGAAACTTACCGAATCTGTTATTCCGCGGTCGTCTCTTCTTAATGCCTCGGGGTAAGGTACGCGAGGTTGGTACTTCTTGATTACCGATTTTGGCTTGTCTTGTGTTACCTCAACTTTACCTTTTCTACCTTGTTTCCTTGTGTTGGGTGGGTCGCGTCTACTTCTTCGCTTTCTTGAGTGTTATGGCTTGGATTTGCTCCTTTGGATTAATTTCAGTATTACTCGGTAGATGCCCTTGCGGTCGTTCGGATAATAGCTTTGCAATTTCTCCGACTGACTGGGTAATTTCCCCGATTGCCTTTGTAAGTCCTCTAACTTGGTTCTCTATCATTTTGATCGATGTTTGTTGGGTGTCGAGTGTTGCCTCAGTTTTTTGGAGACGGGCTTCTGTGGATGCTATGAATTTGTTCAACGTCTCTTCAAGATTCGACTTCTTTTCCTGTGGATAGGGCTGATTTTGGAAATTTTGAGGAGGTTGTTGTCTTTGATTTCCTTAATTTCCTTGTCCTCCCCACGAAAAATTTGGGTGGTTCCTCCAACCTGGATTATAATTATTACTATACGGGTTATTATTAGATCTAAAATTGTTACCTATATAGTTCATTTGTTCGCTTTCTGTGCCCGGTTGGTAGGTGGGTACTCAGGATTCGCCACAGTTCCACTTGCGTCGCACTGCATGACTGGATGTACCTGCGAAGAACACAAACTATCGAGCTTTTTATTCATCAACTCTACCTAATTTGATATCATGGTTACTGCGTCGAGGTTGTAAACTCTGGCTATTTTTGTTGGCCTTGTTCTTGTAACTTGCCACTGATAGTTATTCAGCGACATCTCTTTAATAAACTCGTAGGTCGCCTCAAGAGTTCTATTATTCAGGGTTCCACCGGCGGCTGAATCAATTAGTTGTCTCGTTGAGGGGTTTACACCGTTATAGAAAGTCTGGACTTGGAGCCACAAAGGTAAACATGGTGTGGACACCTCCTCAAGAGATCCTTATATCTCTCCCATGCATCATATAGTGTTTCTAAATCCATCTGCACAAAAGAATAGATATCATTACGTAATTTGGCCGTTTTGGCCGGTGGGAAATATTTTAATAAAAAAATTTCGGTCATTTGTTCCCATGTAGTGATTGACCCTCGTGGTAACGAGTTTAACCACTGTTTAGCTTTATTCTTTAATGAAAAGGGAAATAATCAAGTCGTATGGCATCATCGAAATGCCATTTATTTTGAAGGTATCATGCAATTCTAAAAATTAGCTATATGAGCGTTTGGATCTTAAATCCTGTAAACCATCAAATTGAACAAACTGTTGAATCATTTGTATAGTGTTAGGCTTTAATTCAAAATTATTAGCAGCTATAGCAGGCCTAACAATACTTGATTCGGCTCTCGTTAAATGCGGTTTAGCATAATCAAACATAGTACGAGGAGCATTATTTTCTCCCACATCTTGTGGTGGAAGATTATTTTCGTCCATCCCTTGATAGGATTGGATCTGTCTTCTCGCTCTCCTTGGTAATTTAGGGCTCGCCTAATTTCTCTGCGATTTCTCCGAGGTAGCTTCAATATCACTGTCGTATTCTAAAGGTCCTCTCGGGTTCCTTCTAGTCATAAACTAGAGGTACCTGCTAGGAAAAGAAAGAAAGAAAATTTAGTAAATTTTAAATTTTAAAAATTAAAACAAAAAAATAAATTGCAAAAAATAAAAATAATGGCTAAAGTAATAAAAATAGAGCTTTCTTATTATTTTAGTTCCCCGGAAACGGCGCCAAAAACTTGATCGTTGTTTTGTCGAGTTTTAATATTTATAAAAGAATGATCGAACCTGGAAACTAACTCTGACAATGATTAAAGGCAAGTGCACCTATCGAACAGTAGTATAGTTTAGGCAAGACCGGATTGTCGAACCCAAAGGAACTAAAAGTACTAATACTCACCGTCTTTTTATTATTTAGCCTTAATATAAAGTGATGGTTGTTTAAACTAAAACTAATCTACTTACTAAGCTAAGACGCAAAGACAAAAAGAATGAATTAGGGAAATAACTTTTGGGAAAACTCAGTTGACTCAAGCGATACCCTTAGGAAGAATCCACCTAGACTTCACTTGTTATCTAACCTTAAACCATATGATTTATATACTTAGTTTGATCCGTGAGACTCCCTAACGTATATTAGACCCTCTCTCGAAGCGAATAACGTCTAACCCTAGGTTAACTAGTGGAAATCTCTTTCTCTTATAGTAACCCCCTAGAATAGCAGTAAATCGATCTGTGGACTCCCATATTAGGTTTCACCCTAATTCGGCAAAATCTCGTCACCCTATCTCTAGGCGTGCGATCAACTCCGCTTAATTATGTTGGATCTACTCTTAGGCAGGGTCTATTCCTCCTCCACCTAAGCACATTAGATTTGGATTAAGTTCACACAATTAAGAACAAACTAAGTTATTATCATATAATTCAAAAAGTCAAATAACAAGATTCATCATAGGTTTCATCCCCTTCGGGTATCCGAAGGTTTAGTTCATAATAATAAAAGAAAACATCTCAAGAGAAAAGATAAAAAAAACATAAGAAATCCCTAAAACTCCCTAAAGGAATTGAAGGAGAGATCTGCCGTCTTGAGTAGAATTCCGGCTTCTTGAGATGGATCAACTGGCTATCTTCGAGTGATTCCCACAAATCTGACCTTTTTGGCTTGGCTTCTTGGCCTAGCTCACCGCCCCCTTTCAGCTGGTACCTAGGGTGTTTATATAGGCTCTTGGAATATGTTTCTTCGTCCCTAAGTATCAAAATTCGACTGAAACTCTTCTTTGCCACGACAGGAGCACGGCCTTGGCACACGCCCGTGTGGATCGTCTTCAAACCGTGTTCGGATTTCTTTAGTGAGGCACGGCTATGTGAATCGGGGTCAGGCCGTGTTCTAGAAAGAACGGTGGCACGGCCGTGTGGGTCTAAGTCCAGGCTGTGTTGATTTCCTCTTTGGTCTGTTTTGATCCGTTTTGAGCCCGTGTCTCGTTCTTTTTATCCTTGGGTGCTTTCCTAGGTATAAGACATGAAAAGAAAGGATTAAGAGCACCTTTTTACATAAATCAAAGGATAATTCATCCAAAAGCATACTAAATGTGGGCCTAGAATATGTTACTATTTCGGTTTATCACTACTGGATCGAGGATTCATCCGACCGAGTGTGTCTCCGTGGGGAGCACCGGTTTTGTTCGTGAAGAAGAAGGATGGGTCAATGCGCATGTGTATTGATTATCGTCAATTGAATAAACTGACGATTAAGAACAAGTACCCCTTACCGAGGATAGACGATCTGTTTGATCAGCTGCGAGGAGCTTCAGTTTTCTCCAAGATAGATCTAAGATCGGGGTACCATCAGTTAAGGGTTAAGGAGGCAGATGTGTTCAAGATAACATTCAGGACTCGTTATGGACACTACGAGTTTCTGGTCATGTCGTTTGGGTTAACGAATGCACCAGCTGCTATCATGGATATGATAAACCGGGTCTTCCAACCCTACTTAGACCGGTTTGTGGTAGTGTTGATAGATGATATTCTGGTATATTCAAGAACCGAGGAGGAGCACGATTCACACCTTCGGATTATTCTGCAAATACTGAGAGAAAAGCAGCTTTATGCCAAATTCAGCAAGTGCGAGTTTTTTCTGCATGATGTGAGATTCTTGGGTCATGTCGTGTTTGTCGAGGGATTAGGGTTGATCCTCGAAAGGTTGAGGCAGTATTAGATTGGAAGCCACCGAAGTCGGTATCTGAGATTCAAAATTTTCTGGGTCTGGCTGGGTATTACAGACGGTTCATTGAGGGGTTTTCACTGATTGCTGCACCCCTAACTAAGTTACTGCGTAAGGGGGTATCGTTTGTTTAGACTGATAAACAGCAAGAGAGTGTTGAGAAACTAAAGAAGATTCTGACTGAAGCCCGGTATTGGTACAGCCAGAGGCTGGAAAAGAATTTGTTGTCTACTGTGATGCGTCACACACGGGATTTGGTTGTGTGCTAATGCAAGAAGGGAAGGTGGTGGCGTATGCGTCTCGTCAGCTTAGGCCGTACGAGGTGAACTACCCCACTCATGACTTGGAATTAGCTGCGGTGGTGTTCGCACTAAAGATTTGGAGACATTACTTGTACGGGGAGAAGTCGATCATCTATACCGACCATAAGAGTCTCAAGTACCTCCTTACTCAGAAGGACTTGAATCTTAGACAACGAAGATGGATAGAGTTGCTGAAGGATTATGATTGCTCAATCTAGTATCATCCGGGAAAAGCTAACGCAGTAGCGGATGCATTGAGCCGTAAGGTTGTGTCTGATCTAAGAGCAATGTTTGCTCGTCTCAGCCTGTTTGAGGATGGTAGTTTGTTAGCTGAACTGTAAGTAAAACCGACTTGGATTAATCAAATTAAAAAGAAGCAGTTAATGGATGAATAGTTGGTTCCTCGTTTTCAACTGGTGAATAGGGGAGAGACTGCAGATTTTGGGCTAAATTCTGAGGGGGTGTTATGCTTCTGTGGGAGAGTTTGTGTACCGAGGGATTCTGAGTTAAGGCAGTCCATTTTGCGGGAGGCGCATAGTAGCCCATACGCTATGCATCCCGGTGGAAACAAGTTATACCGAGATCTACGTGAACTGTACTGGTGGCCAGGGCTTAAACGTGAGATTACCGATTTTGTAAGTAAGTGTTTGACATGCCAGCAAGTGAAGGCTGAGCACCAACTGCCTTCTGGATTGCTGCAACATGTGAAAATTCCACTCTGGAAGTGGGAGAGGGTAACCATGGATTTTGTTAGTGGGCTACCCCTGACGCCTACTAAGAAAGATTCGGTATGGTTAATTGTTGACCGGCTAACTAAATCTACCCACTTCATATCAGTTCGCATTGATTACTCGTTGAAAAGTTGGCCAAGTTATATGTGGCAAAAATTGTGAGGTTATATGGGGTACCAGTGTCCATCATTTCGGATAGGGACCCCAGATTCACATCACGATTCTGGAGGGTGTTACATGAAGCTTTGGGTACGAGGTTGGATTTCAGCACAACATTTCATCTGCAGACTGATTATCAGTCGGAAAGGGTAATTCAGATTTTGGAAGACATGTTAAGAAGCTGTGTGATTGATTTAAAAGGTAGTTGGGAAGACTATTTGCCGTTGGCGGAATTTGCTTACAACAACAGCTACCAATCTAGTATTCAGATGGCACCATAAGAAGCGTTATATGGTCGTAGGTGTCGTACCCCTACTTGTTGGACAGAATTGGGTGAGCGGCGATTGTTGGGTCCACAGCTAATTTCTGAAACTGAGGAGAAAGTGAAGCTGATCCGAGGTCGGTTACAAGAAGCATCTGATAGGTAGAAGTCATACGCTGATTTACAGCATAAAGAGATTGAGTACTCAGTGGGAGATTTTGTCTTCTTGAAAGTCTCACCTTGGAAGAAGATTCTGAGGTTTGGGCGGAAGGGCAAGTTGAGCCCTAGCTTTATCGGACCTTACCGAATACTAAAGCGTGTGAGACCGGTCGCTTATCAGCTGGAACTGCCTCCTGAGCTAAATCGTATACATAATGTATTCCACGTTTCTATGCTGAGGCGATACCATTCTGATCCTTCTCATATAGTGCCGGCGGAGGAGATCGAGGAAAGACCTGATTTGACATTTGAAGAAGAATCGGTGCGGATTTTGGATCATGATGTTAAGCTGCTGAGAAGGAAATCTGTTCCGTTAGTCAAGGTGTTGTGGCGTAATCACGGTTCAGAGGAAGCCACGTGGGAGCCTGAGGAGGCGATGCGACAACAGTACCCTCATCTCTTTTGATCAGGTAAATTTCGAGGTCGAATTTTTTTTAAGGGGGGTAGAGTTGTAACGTCCCAAAAATTAGGGGTTCTGATCGCTGTGATTTGTCAAAGTTTTAAAATTTGTAAAGAGAATGATTGAACCTGGGAACTAACTATGAAGACCATTTGAGGCAAGCGCACCTATCGAACAGTAGTATAGTTAAGGCAAGACTGGATTGTCGAACCCAAAGGAACTAAAAGTACTAATACTAACTTTCTTTTTATTATCTAGCCCAAATTAAAGGGAATTGTCATTTAATCTAAATTAACTACTACTAAGCTAAAGACTCTAAGACAAAGAAGAATGAATTTGGGGAAATACTTGTGGGAAAACCAATTGATTAAGACAATACCCGAGGAAGAATCCACCTAGACTTCACTTGTTATCTAACACTGAACCAGACGATTTATTCACTTGACTTGTTCCGTAGGACTCCCTAAGTTATATTAATACCTCCGTCGAGGCTACTAACGTCTAACCCTAGGTTGATTAATTTAAATCTCTTTCTAATTAAAACCCCTAGAATTGCATTAACTCGATCTATAGACTCCCATATTAGGTTTCACCCTAATCCGGCAAAATCTCGTCACCCTATGTCTAGGCGTGCGATCAACTCCGCTTAATTATGCTAGATATACTCTTAGGCAGGGACTTTTGCTCCTCCACCTAAGCACATCAAACTTGAATCAATATCCCGAAAATATCAAAATAAGAATTAAGAACACATAATTAAGAACAAATTAAGTATTTATCATATAGTTTAGAAAACAATAACAAGATTCATCTTAGGTTTCATCCCCCTCAGGTATCTGAGGGTTTAGTTCATAATGATAAAAGAAAACATCTCAGAAGAAAAGATAAAACAAAACATAAGAAAAACCCCAAAACCCCTGGAAGGAATTGAAGAGAGATCCTCCGTCTTGAGTATGACTCCGACTTCTTGAGATGAATCAACTGGCTTTCTTCGAGTAAATTCCCACAAATCTGCCCTCTTTGGCCTAACTGAACGCCCCCTGACAAAAGCCTTGGGCTCCCCCTTTTAGGTCATACTTAGGGTGTTTATATAGGCTTTGGAATGTGTTACTTTGCCTCTAAGTATCCTAATCCGAATAGAATATCTCTTTGCCACGGCAGGGACACGCCCTTGGCATACGCCCATGTAAGTCGTGGTCAGGCCGTGTTCGAGTCTATCAATGAGGCACGGCCGTGATGTCTTGGGCCCAGGCCGTGTCTATTTCGTGATTTGGCCCATTTGGTCTGTTTTAAGCCCGTTTCTCTTTCTTTTCATTCTCCAGTGCTTTCCTGAGTATAAAACATGAAAACAAAGGATTAAGAGCACCAAATTACACAATTCAAGGCTTAAATCATCCAAAAGCATGCTAAATGTGGGCTTAAAATATGTTACTATTGCGGTTTATCAAATACTCCCACACTTAAGCTTTTGCTTGTCCTCAAGCAAAATTCTAAACTTACAATTAAAACAAACTTCCTTAATTCATAATATTCATCAATAGTGTTTCATCATAATTCAAAGATAATTCATACATGGATAATTCAACTCAAAGAGTCCTAAAGATTCAAACAATCTAAGTCATACATTTTGTAGCATGAAAACATAGGTGTTTCCTCTCATCTAAATAGTTACCTCTGAATCAAAATCGACAAGGATTGACATCCTCGCAAAAGATTCACTCAAATCACTCGAGGTGTTTAAGGTTCAAGAAAAAGCACTCATAAGTCAAACATGAAAAGTTAATCCCATAGGCTTGCATGAAAATCAAATTTCCACCACTATAATATGAGATGATACACAAATCATAAGGTCTTTAACAGGGTTGTAACGGGGCTTGGGTTAAAGGTGTAGATAAAGGCTGAATTAGAGGGTTAGAATTGAGATTATCTTGACAAATTACCTAACTAGAAAAATGAGCTAATCCTTAATAATTACATAAACTTGTAATACTAAAAATACGAGCTTTTTCTTCAAGATGTGGAATTTAAATATGTAAGCTCACTTAATTATAAGACTAATAAAACTAATAATGAATATACTTCGTCATTTTTTTAAGAAAAAATCATTAAATATTTACAATAATAAGAAAGTACTTTAACAACTGAAATATAGAATATAGTTAGGCAACTGCTCAAAATCAAATCTCAACAAAAAGGGTAGTCAAGAAGAATGGTGATAACTAATACAAAGGGTTTTGGTTTAAAATTAGTGGGTGAGTGAATAAAAAAGGGTTGTTAGGGTCAAAAGGGGTTCAGTAGGGGTTAATTGTGAGGGTAGGCTTTTAGTGGAGTAAGTGGGTTAAAACCTAGGTGCCTTTATCATCTCTGGATATCAAATCAAAGGTGTGGTCTCGACATGTATAATCGATGCAAGTTCTAGAATAACAAATCAATGTTGACACACTCATACTCAATAAAGTGAGCAAGAAAAAGAATATATGCTCTAAAGGCTCAAAATCTCATAAGAGAAAATTATGGGTTTTTAATGTCAACCTCGTTAATTTCAAACTTCGAGGTAATAACTAGATTCAGGTAGACAACCTAATTTTTTTTAAATTTCTGAAAAATAGACTTATCATGCTTGATTCCCTAGTCCCTTAAAGTTTAATCATCAATGCACAATTATCAATGACTTAATCTAAAATATATCAATAAAAATCATAAATCACAGGAAATTTCATTCTAATCATAATATGAGAAACTTAATTTAAGAAACAAGGCACAATTCAGGGTTAATATTGTTGACACCTTTTCATACTTAAGAACAAGAACTAACTCAAGGATTTGAGAATAATGAAAAAAGTTAGGCACTTTTTAGGTTCACCCCCCCTCCACACTTAAGATGTACATTCCCCTCAATGTACAAAGATAAATATAGATATAAAAAATTAAAAGATAGGGTTAGAGGTGAAACTCCCTGAATTTTTTTATGGGGTCACAATATTCAGGCTGCGTTGGAGGAAGACATTTCTGTAGGGGTGGATATTAGGGTCGTTGTGGCGTGATTCCCAAGCAGCCTGAAGAACCTAAAACTAAGAAACCAAAATATAATAAATTAAATTAAAGTAAGAGAAGTAAAGATAAGGAAAATAAAGGAGAAGAGTATGTAAGAAGAAAAATTAAATGGCCTCAAAGACCCTTGGCTTGTCTAGTAGCTTGGCGGACGGCATGAACTTACGAGATCGGTCTCCCACTGGGAGGCGTGATTGATCCTTCCGCTTCTTCGACATAGATGTGGTGGAGGTCAAGGGTTTGGGGAAGGACTAAAGAAGAAAAGTATGGAATGGGAGGGGTCTGAAGAATAGGATGGGAGAAAGGAGGTGGGGAGTAGGTGAGAAGAAGGAGGGGGGTTTAAATAGAATTTTCAGGTCTGGTACACCCCCACGCCCGTGTACCGTGGGTGTGTCGAGTCACATGACCGTGTCGCACGACTGTGTTATGCTTCTTTCGTTTCTCCCACGCCGAGGTTCAGGTCACCACGCCCATGTAGGATCAAACAGTGTCGACCACGGCTGTATCGCACAGCCGTGGTATTTAGTCGGAGCCCGTGTGACTTCCTTTAGTGCCAGCCACGGCCATATCACACGGCCATGGCAATTTATTGTCGTCTGTGATCTGGGAATCTTTCATCATTGGCTCGTACTACCTCTGCTATGTCAGTACGAGAGTCCGTAGTGTCCACACGGCCACTGCCACGGCCGTGTGCAAGGCCGTGTGGTATGGAAATCTGCACTTTTGGTTAGCTTAAAAATAGATGCTGAAGTAGAAATAAAAATAAAAATAAAGGAAAGTAAAAAATAATAGTTTTAGTGCTCGGGTTGCCTCCCGAGAAGCGCTCGTTTAAAGTCTTAAGCTAGACTTACCTCTCATTTGCCTAATCAGGGTGGTTTGAAGAGTTGAACATCCTTCCTCATGCTATCTGTCCTATTATCAGTATATAGTTCAAGCCAAGTAGCGTCTATTTTAAAAGTGCCAAATATAGGATTACTTACCTCGACTGTTCCGTATGGGAAAACATTGATTACCTTAAAAGGGATTTCTTTGTTTGTATTAGGGTCAAGAGGAGATATTCGTGGGTCTGCTTTATCTAACAATACCTGATCTCCAATTTTGAACTTGTCTGTCTCGTAGAGTGGCATTGGTTCTGCTTTGTGCATCCCTAGTTTTTCCTTAAATTGCGTCTTCCACTCGTCTAGTTTATCGATCTGAAACCTTCGTTCCTCATGAGTTGTTTCTTTGTTAGCATGGGGTCTAGGATCGGGTTCAGTTGTGCTCTTTTGTGGTGCTTCCTAAAAAGAAGGGTTAGCTGAATGGTCATTGATAGAATGTTCGTTCTCACCTTGTTTACTCGATGTTCTAACCAAATCGAGAGCCTGAAGAGTGACTGTCTCGTCTCCTACACAGAGTATGAGTTCACCTGCGTCGACATCAATTTTAGTCCTGGCAGTTGCTAAAAAGGGCCTTCCTAGAATTAAAGGGATACTATTGTCCTCATCCATGTCTAAAACAACAAAGTCTACTGGGAATACGAATTTATCAATCTTTACTAGCACATCTTTGATTATACCTCTAGGAATTCTAACAGTTTTATCAGCTAATTGGATGCTCATCCTAGTTTGTTTGGGTTTCCCTAGACCTACTTGTTTAAACATTTTATAAGGCATGACATCTATGCTTGCCCCTAAATCAGCTAATGCATTATCAATAGATAAACTACCAATTAAGCATGGAATTGTAAAACTCCCTGGATCTTTCAATTTTCGTGGTAGTTTATTTTGTAGAATTGCTGAGCATGTTGCGTTTAGCTCCACATGCGATGTTTCGTCTACCCTTCGCTTGTTTGTCAAGAGCTCTTTTAAAAATTTCCTAGAATCTGGCATCTACAAAAGAGCTTCAAGTAATGGTAAGCTAATATGTAATTTCTTTAAAAATTTAAGAAACTTACCGAACTGTTCCTCTGTGTCGTCTCTCCTCATTGCTTCGGGGTATGGTATGCGAGGTTGGTACTCTTTGATTACCAGTTTTGGCTTTTCTTGGGTTACCTCAACCTTACCTTTTTCTACCACACTTTCTTGCCTTAGATTGGGCTCATCTAACCCTACATTATCATGAGCTGATATGGCTTGAATCTGCTCCTTTGGGTTAGTTTCAGTGTTGGTTGGCAATCTACCTTGTGGTCGTTCTGACATGATCTTGGTAAGTTGACCTACCTAATTCTTGATCTCTTGAATTGATGCTTGCTGACTTTCAAGTGTTGTCTCAGCTTTTTGAAGACGGGTTTCTGAGACTGCTATGAATTTTGTCAGCATCTCCTCAAGGTTCGGCTTTTTTTCCTGTGGGTAGGGCTGATTTTGAAAATTTGGAGGGGGTTGTTGTCTTTTATTTCCTTGACCACCCCATGAAAAATTGGGGTGGTTCCTCCAACCTGGATTATAAGTATTACTATAAGGGTTATTGTTAGATATAAAGTTGTTACCCATATAGTTCATCTATTCGCTCTCTGTGCCCGGATGGTAGGGTGGGTACTCAGGATTCACCATGCCTCCACTTGCGTCACACTGCATAACCAGATGTACCTGCGAAGAACACAAACCATCAATCTTTTTATTTAGCACCTCTACCTGATTTGATAGCATGGTTACTACGTCGAGGTTGAAAACTCTGTTTTCTTTTGTTGGCCTTGTCCTTGTAACTTGCCACTGGTAGTTATTCAATGACATCTCTTCTATAAACTCATAGGCCGCTTCAGGAGTTTTGTTATTCAAAGTTTCGCCGGCAGCTGAATCGATTAAATGCCTTGTTGAAGGGTTCACACCGTTGTAAAAAGTTTGGACCTGTAGCCACAAGGGTAATCCATGGTGTGGGCACCTTCTCAACAAATCCTTGTATCTCTCCCATGCATCGTAAAGTGTCTCTAAATCCATCTGCACAAAAAAAGAGATATCATTCCTTAACTTGGCCGTTTTGGCCGGCGAAAAATATTTCAAAAAAAAATTTTCGGTCATTTGATCCCATGTGGTGATTGACCCTCGTGGAAGAGAATGCAACCACTGTTTGGATTTATTCCTCAAAGAGAAGGGAAATAACCGAAGACGGATGGCATCGTCAGTAACGCCATTTATTTTGAAAGTGTCGCAAAATTCTAGGAAATTTGCCAAGTGATTATTTGGATCTCCATCCTGCAAACCATCAAACTGAACAAATTGTTGTATCATCTGAATTGTGTTAGGTTTCAGTTCAAAATTATTTGCGGCAATAGCAGGTCTAACAATACTTGACTCAGTTTCTGTTAAACTAGGTTTAGCATAATCATACATAGTTCGAGGAGCATGATTGTCGGCTATCTCTGGAGGTGGCGGATTGTCCTCAGCCATCTCTTCGGTAGTATTAATTTCATCTTCTTGCTCTTCTTCTATGTAGTTTAAGCTTCGCCTTATTTCTCTACGATTTCTGCGAACTGTGCTTTCAATTTCACTGTCGTAAAGTAGGGGTCCTGTCAGGTTCCTTCTAGTCATAAACTAGAGGAACCTGAAAGGAATAAAAGAAAGAAAATTTTCAAAGTTCAAAACAAACTAAGAAATAAAACTAGATTGCAAAAAAATAAAAAAAATGGCTAAAGTAATAAAAATTGAGCTTTCTTAATATTTTAGTTCCCCGGCAACGGCGCCAAAAACTTAATCGCTGTGATTTGTCAAAGTTTTAAAATTTATAAAGAGAATGATCGAACCTGGGAACTAACTATGACAACGATTTGAGGCAAGCGCACCTATCGAACAGTAGTATAGTTAAGGCAAGACCGGATTGTCGAACCCAAAGGAACTAAAAGTACTAATACTAACTTTCTTTTTATTATCTAGCCTAAAATAAAGGGAATTGTAATTTAATCTAAATTAACTACTACTAAGCTAAAGACTCTAAGACAAAGAAGAATGAATTTGGGGAAATACTTGTGGGAAAAACCAATTGATTAAGACAATACCCGAGGAAGAATCCACCTAGACTTCACTTGTTATCTAACACTGAACCAGACGATTTATTCACTTGACTTGTTCTGTAGGACTCCCTAAGTTATATTAATACCTCCGTCGAGGCTACTAACGTCTAACCCTAGGTTGATTAATTTAAATCTCTTTCTAATTAAAACCCCTAGAATTGCATTAACTCGATCTATGGACTCCCATATTAGGTTTTACCCTAATCCGGCAAAATCTTGTCACCCTATGTCTAGGCGTGCGATCAACTCTGCTTAATTATGCTAGATCTACTCTTAGGCAGGGACTTTTGCTCCTCCACCTATGCACATCAAACTTGAATCAATATCCCGAAAATATCAAAACAAGAATTAAGAACACATAATTAAGAAAAAATCAAGTATTTATCATATAGTTCAGAAAAAAATAACAAAATTCATCTTAGGTTTCATCCCCCTCAGGTATCTGAAGGTTTAGTTCATAATGATAAAAGAAAACATCTCAGAAGAAAAGATAAAACAAAACATAAGAAAAACCCTAAAACCCTTGAAGGAATTGAAGAGAGATCCTCCATCTTGAGTATGACTCCGGCTTCTTGAGATGAATCAACTGGCTTTCTTCGAGTAAATTCCCACAAATCTGCCCTCTTTGGCCTAGCTGGACGCCCCCTGACAAAAGCCTTGGGCTCCCCCATTTAGGTCATACTTAGGGTGTTTATATAGGCTTCGGAATGTGTTACTTCGCCTCTAAGTATCCTAATCCGAATAGAATATCTCTTTGCCACGGCAGGGACACGCCCTTGGCACACGCCCGTGTAAGTCGTGGTCAGGCCGTGTTCGAGTCTATCAATGAGGCACGGCCGTGTGGTCTTAGGCCCAGGCCGTGTCGATTTCGTGATTTGGCCCATTTGGTCCATTTTAAGCCCGTTTCTCGTTCTTTTCATTCTTTGGTGCTTTCCTGAGTATAAAACATGGAAACAAAGGATTAAGAGCACCAAATTACACAATTCAAGGCTTAAATCATCCAAAAGCATGCTAAATGTGGGCTTAAAATATGTTACTATTGCGGTTTATTAGGTTGTAATTTATTTGCATAATTTCATGTTGTGCTTGCTCAGCTAGCTATTTTAGTGTAGTTGGGGGTTTTAGGGAGGCCTGGGCTTGAGTCTGAGCCTTGGAAAAATTTTAGTTTTTGGCCCCTTTAGTGGAGAGGGTTGTTGGTTGTAGGACTTAAATAAATTCGTGCGCATTTAGGAGTCACAAGTGGAGCATGTGGTGTGGTGGTGTGGCGTCAAGTGGAGACCAAGGAGGGGAGGGGTTCGAATCCCACAGATTACAAATGGAGGCTTTTATTTTATGGCTTGAGAGTGGAGGAAGCAGAGTTCGGATCAAACTCTTTAAGGGGAGTGGAGACTTGGTCAAATAATTCAAATGGATGGAGGAGAGGAATTGTAGGAGGAAAAAAGGGAGAAAACCAAGGAGTTGATGTGTGTGGGAAGTGTTGGCCGAAAGTGGGAGTCTAGCTAAGGGGGAATTTCGGCTGAAGAGGGGTGATTGGTAGCATATTCGGCATTGAGAGGGGAGAGTGCCGATTTTTCTCTAGTTTTCCTTGGTGAGTTTTTGCATTTTGGGTAATTTTTCTCTAGCATTTCGGGTCATTTCCTCTTCAATTCACTTTTACCGAATTCTTAGTCTCTTTCTTCTCGTCCCTTCTTACCTTGCGTGTGTTCTTTCTTTTTGCGAATAGCCTAAACACTTGTTGGCCGAAACTTCTTCTTCCCATCTCTCTTCACATTTCATCCGTTTCTTTTCTTTTCCTCTCATCTTCTTTTCTACTCTTTTCTTTCCATAGCCGAACCTATTATCCCCTTTTGTTCTCAACACTCCATCCCTTGTTAAGCCAAAGCTAATCTCTCATTTTCCTTCCTAGTTTACTTACATATTTGGGGCCGTCTTTTCTGGTTGCTAAAAGGAAGTGGTTCATACCGAATTTGAAGGTAAGTAGTGTTGACTCTTTTGTGATTGGTTTATGGTTGGGGCATGCTATTCCTTTCTCTAAGTGGCCGAATCTCCCCTTTCTTTTGTGGTCTGACATTAATTGGTTTTAGGTGCCCTCGTGACAATGAAGGGAGTAGCATCCGGAAATAGTTGAAACGTTATTCTCAAGCCTTGATCAGGTAAGTTTCGCACTTTGTGTTTGGTTGAAGGACCGATCTTGCCTGGGGGTTTGGTTTCGGCAAGGGTAGATGTTAACCACATCTTATTCAACTTCTCTAATAGGGTGTATTGAAACGCAGGGTACCGTGAGGGGTCATTAATCTTCTCTGATAATCGGAGAGGATTTAGCAAAACTCGGTAAAGCAAGGAGAGGTGCTAATGGATTCGTGTCACTTTCGCAATCAAGGTCTGTAATCTCACACCCTTGCTTGTTTTGTTATGCGTTGTTCTGTGAATTGGCCAAAAGCCAAAATACCGAAAAGCCGAAGTATCGATAATTGAGATCACATGAGCGAAATCGATGGTAAGTTCCGGATGATTGATGCGACTGCGATGTCCGCAAAACCGAGACCGAAAATGAGCTGAATGGGCCACACGAGCGTGTGGGCTCGTTTGGGCCGAAATTGGATCTTAGGCCCAGTTACACCGTAGTGACCAAAAAGGGAACATGTGTCGGTCGAGGCGACATTGGGCCTCGAGAAAGGCCGTTAGGTTGTAAATTACCGAAATACCCTTAGTGGGTAAATTATCGAAATACCCTTAGGGGGTAAATTACCGAAATACCCTCAGTGGGTAAATTACTGAAATACCCTTAGTGGGTAAATTACCGAAATACCCTTAGTGGGTAAATTACCGTAATACCCTTAGTGGGTAAATTACCGAAATACCCTCAATGGGTAAATTACCGAAATACCCTTAGTGGATAAGTTACCAAAATACCCTCGATGGGTAAATTACCGAAATACCCCAAGGGGTGAAATTACCGTTTTACCCCTAAACGACGAAATGACCGTTAGACTCTTAGTGGTAGTTTAAATATTGTTTCTGTGATTTTATATATCTGTATATGATCGTAATACATTGCATACAAATCATTTTGCATTGGGTTGGGTTTGCTGATTGGAGGAAGCACCGTTCTAGTGGCTCCGCCACATACCGTTCTAGTGGCATCGCCACATACCGTTATAGTGGCATTGCCACATATGCTTAATTTAGTGGCTCAGCCACATATACCGTTATTAGCAACTTGGCTGCATTATTGGAGAGTTTTGGCTGGGTGGGTCAACATGGTCCCCACATGGAGAGATTGGTTGGTACGGGTGGAGAGTTTGGTTGGATTGGGGTGGGTACATATCCATTGCATTGATATGATTTGGGGCTTAGGCCCAGATTGTTACCGAATAGGGCTTAGGCCCAGACCGACACTGTATGGGCTCGGGCCCAGACTATGACCGTTATAGGGGATTACACACTGAGTTCTCGTAACTCACCCATTTCTTTTAACCGTGCAGGTAATCCCCAGCGTTAGAGGATTTGGAGCTGCGGAGGACTCGGAGGTGGCCATACGTCGGATTTGTTAATAAATTGAACTTAACAATTTTGGGTTTATTTTATTTTATATTATTTTTGGGTTAATAATTTATGTAATAAGGCCATTGGGATTTTCTTTTTATCTTTCATTTGGTAACTCTTTTAGTTATGAACTTCTAAACAATTAAACACGAGTTTTTAAAACAATAATAACTGTTGTTTTCAAAATATCACGTTTCCGCAACTTTTAAAGTCAGTCTTCTGTAACAAACAACGTTTTTGAAAATAATATTATGTTTGCAAGGAAAATAACTTTAAGTAAATCATGTTTTTGAAAGCAATGAAATTCGGGATTTATAAATGGTAGAAGGTTTTAAATTGAGAAAGGGTTTTCTTTGAACGCGTAGTTTTTAAAATAACCTTGCGATGTGACATGCTAGATCCGGCCATAACGTCTAGGCCGGGTTTGGGGTGTTACACCACCACTATAAAATGAGATTATACACAAATCAAAAGGTCTTTTAAAGGGTTGTAATGAGGCTTGGGTTAAAGGTGTGGATAAAGGATGAATTAGAGGGTTAGTATCGAGATTGAATTGATAAATTACCTAACTAGAAAAATTGGACTAATACTGATAATTACATCAATTGAAAACTGATCACTAATAACACGAGCTTCTTCTCAAAATGTACCATTAACTGCTTAAGCTCAAATAACAAAGAACTAATACTGAATAAATTGCCAAATTTTTTTTAAGAATAAGAACATACAATAATAAGATAGAATTTAACAACTGAAATAAAGAAAATAGTTAAGCAACTGATCAAATCAAATCTCGATAAAAAGGTAGTCAAGAGAAATGGTGATAACAAATACAAAATGGGTTTTGGTTTAATATTAGTGGTATATCAAGAAATGGTTGATTAGGCTTCAAAGGGGTTCACTATGGGTTAATTATGAAGGTAGGCTTTTAATGGAGTAAGTGGGTTAAAACCTAGGTGCCTTTATCATCACAGTATATCAAATCAAAGGTGTGGTCTCGATATGTATGATCGAAGCAAGTTCTAGAATAACAAATCAATGTTGACACACTCATAAACAACAATAAAGTGAGCAAGAAAAATATATGCTCTAAAAGGCTCAAAATCTCACAAGAATTATGGTTTTTGATGTCAACCTTGCAAATTTAAAACTTCAAAGTAATATTTAAATGTAGGAAAACAACCTAGAAATTTTAATTACGAAAAATAGACTGATCATGCTTGATTCTCTAATATCTTAAAATTTAAATCATCAATGCACAATTAACTATGACTTAATCCAAGACATATCAATGAAAATCATAAATCAAAAGAAATTTCATTCTAATAGTAATATGAGAAAATTACTTAAGACAAGATATCATTCAAGGACAGTATTGTTGACACCTCCCCACACTTAAGACGTACATTGTCCTCAATGTACAAAGATAGATATCTACAATGTATAAAATCATAAGATAGGGAGAGAAGTGAACTTCCTGAATTTTGGATGGAGTCAAGGAGAAGAAACGGTAAGTTGGGCATAGATGAAGGTGGAGGTGGATACTAGGGTTGTGGTATGGTGATTCCCTAACAGCCTTTTGAACCTAAATTAAAGAAATCAAAATATAATAATATAAGTTAAGCACAAGAAAGATAAAGAGAAGGAAAATAAAGGAGAAGAGAAAAGAAAAAGTAAAAATAAATGGACTCAACGGTCCTTGTCCTGTCAAGTTAATGAAGCGGCCGGCATGAACTTGTGTAGATCAGTCTCGCATGGGAGACTGTGCTAGGGTGTAACATCCTGAAATTGGGCCTAGTAGAATTGAGCCCAATAGGCCTTGAGCGTAGTAGTGTTTAAAATTTTTGAGATCAAGAGATCGGCTTTAGTGCAAGTTGGACCTATTAGGTGAGTGATTTTGGAAGGTTAGGGGGCTTCTATGAAGCCCGAGATCAAACTTGGGCTTAGGAGAAATTTTGGTTTTAGGTGAATAAAACCCTGGGAGTTAGTAGGTAGGCTTTAAGAATAAAATGTGGAAAAAATGACACAAGTGGAGTGTGTGGTGTAGTGGAAAAGTGACGCCACTTAGGGAGCAAGGGGGTGACGCCACAAGGAAGGAAGGAGGTCCAAGGTTCAAGGCGTGGAACTTGCATTTCTTTTAGATTATTTTATTAAATGGATTTAGACCTTGGCCATAGACTTATATTTAGTTGCGCATGGTTATAGACAAAAGAGGAGCTTATGGCCTAGTGGCAATATGGCGTTACAGGTGGCAAGAGGTCTGAGGTTCAAGTCTCGGGATCAGCAAGGGAGTATTTATTTTGCGGATTGGACGGTCAGAGTTTGAGTTGGATTTAAACTCTGCTAGTGGAGGGATCCCACATCGAAAAGATAGAAGAAGGATTGTGAGAAGATGGCTATATATAGAGCTATCTATGATGGGAGAGGAGGCATACCTGGTTGGCGTCGGGCATAGGAGCATTCGGAGCACGGATTAGCTTCAGACTCCTATTAGGTGTGTATTCTCTCTACTCTAGTTGTAGAGCGGCGAATGCCGAATGCCGGTCACACGGCGATATTAGCCACACGGGCGTGCGAGCGCACGTGTGGGGGCTTGACGCAATAGTTGAGGCCATCATTGGTATTCTTGTGGGTTGATGTTGTTTGGGCCACGATGGGCCGATAGGGGCCAAGTGGGCCCATGGGCCCATATAAGTAGATTGTATGATTGTGTAGTATGTATTAGACTGGACTAGGTGAATCTCATATCTGTGGCTAAGTTTGTGCTAGGTGGCCCACACGAGCGTATGGGCTCGAATGGGCCGAAATCAGGTTTTAGGCCCAATAGTTCGGTAACGACTGAAAATGGTAGCCGAGTCGCTCGGGGCGACATTATGTTTTCGAAAAGATCATTGCAGGTGTGAAATTACTGAAATACCCTCGATAGGTTAATTACGAGAATACCCTTGGTAGGTAAAATTACTGTTATACCCTTAGAGGTTGATTAGCTTGATTATGTTGTATTCTGTTTATCTTATTATGATGGTAATCCATGTTATACGTTATATTTGATATATGTTTTGCATATATGACATACTGCATACACGAATTATTATGTCATATTGCATGGGTTTGGGATATGATGCGAAAGGGGAAGTATTTGAGACTGTCACGGTGGTTTGGTACCACGAGTGGGTTGGCCCCACATATAACTGATTCAGTGACCATGTCTCGGTGGCTTGGTGCCACGGTGGTTTAATACCACGTATATATATGATGCTTTAGTGACTCGTCCCAGTGGTTTGGTACCATAGTGGGTTGGCCCCACATATATTCTTCAGGGATTGTCACGGTGGTTTGGTACCACGGTGGGTTGGCCCCACGTATGATAATAGTGACTCTGTCACGGTGATCTAGTATCACGGTGGTCTGGAACCACGAGTGGCTTGGTGCCACATATGAGGCGTGTAGCGGATGGAGGGTTGATTGTAAAAATCCCCACGATGTGTTGGGCTGGTACGGGTGGCACATAGAGGATGGAAAAATTAGGTTGGGCTAGGTTTATATCGCATTGCATACATTATCTGCTGTGACATATGATATGGGTTAAGGCTCAACCGAGGCTATTTTGGGCTAAGGCCTAATTGCCACCGTTATTGTAATGGGCTTCGGCCCGGATTATTGTGATGCATGTTCTTACCGATGAGGGTTGTACACACTGAGTTTTCGTAAACTCACCCCTCTTTTATTAAATGTTTTGTAATTCCAAATGATAGAGGATTGGGAGCCGTGGAGGACTCGGGGGTGGTTATACATCGGAGATACTACTCGTGAAATTTAGTAATTTCAATTTTTACCTTATTTTAAGATTATTTATTTTGGGTTAATATTTTGTAATAAGGCCATTGGTTTATTTTTTCTAAGTTTTCATTTATAACTGTTAAACTTATAAATACGGGGTTTTCTTAAAACATTAGCAATCATTTTCTAAAATATCATGTTTACGCAACGATGCAAGTTCAACTTTCATAACAAAATAGTTTTTCAAAATAATAACAACTTTTAAACGGTCATTTAGCAAATCGTGTTTTTCTCAAACAAACAACGAACTCGGAGTTCAAAAATTCGACAAAAATTTTGTAAACAATTGCTTAGCTTTTCAACTTCCTTCAATTGACACTTGGTCGGGCCTAACTTCTAGGCCGGGTTTGGGTATTCTGATCTTTCGCTCGCTTCTCGACATGGAGATGGTGGTGAGGATGGTGAATGAAAAAAAATGAGAGGAAGGGGAAAGAAAAATGAATGGAGAAGATAGTGAGAAAGGAGAGGGGTGTCGTGGCTGGGGTTTGGGAGAAGAAGAATTTGGGGAGAAAATGAAAAGCATGGGAGGTTTTAAACAGGAATCAGAGACCTGGTTGCTGCCCACGCCCATGTGCCGTGGGCGTGTTAGGTCACACGACCATATCGCACGGCCGTGTGGTGGCTCGTTCGTTTCTCCCACGCCTGTGTAGAGGTTTCCACGTCTGTGTAGCTTTCTCAGTGTCGGCCACGGTCGTATCGCACGGCCATGGCATTTTATCGCCGCCCGTGGTTTGGGGATATTTTTGTTCTTGGTTCGTACGATCTCTGCCACGCCGGTCTGCAAGGCCGTGTGGTAGGGAAAACTGCGCTTCATTAATTTGGTTAGTTTTGAGTTAGGTGCTAAAAATCAAAATTATGACATTAGTAAAGTTAGTGCTCGGGTTGCCTCCCGAGAAGCGCTCGTTTAAATTCTTAAGCTAGACTTACCCCTTTATTCGCATAATCATGGTGGTTTGAGGAGTTGAAACTCCTCTCCCCTGCTATCAGTTCTATGATCACTATATAATTTGAGTCGAGTAGTGTTTACCTTAAGAGTGTCGAACTTAGGATTAGTTACCTCGACTGCTCTGTATGGAAAGACATTAAGTACCTTAAAAGGGATTTCTTCGTTTGTATTAAGGTCTGAAATGGCGATTCGAGGGTCTGTCTTGTCCAACAATACTTGATCCCCGATCTGAAATTGGTATGTCCCATCTTTAAGTTTGACATGGAGTTGCCTCGTTTTTGCTTCGTGTGTTTTTAGTTTCTCCTTGAAATGTGTCTTCCACTTGTCTAGTTCATTGATTTGAAGCCTTCGTTCCTCATGAGTTATTTCCTTGTTGGCACGAGGTTTAGGATGTGGCTCAGATGTTTTATTTCGTGGTGCTTCTTGAAAAGAAGGCTGAACTGAATGGTCATTTATAGAATTTATGTTCTCACCTTTATTACTCGATGTCCTAGCCGTGTCAAGAGCCTGAAGAGTGATTGTTTCGTCACCTACACGAAATGTGAGCTCACCTGTACCAACATCAATTTTAGTTTTGGCAGTTGCTAAAAAGGGTCTTCCTAAAATTAAAGGAACATTGTTGTCCTCATCCATGTCTAAAACAACGAAGTCAACTGGGAATATAAATTTATCGACTTTTACAAGCACATCCTCAACAATGCCCCTAGGAAATCTAATAGTTTTATCTGTGAGTTGAATACTCATTCTAGTTTGTTTAGGTTTCCCAAGACCTAGCTGTTTAAACATTTTATAAGGCATAACATTTATGCTTGCCCCTAAATCAGCCAAAGCGTTATTAACAGATAAACTACCAATTAAGCACGAAATTGTAAAACTCCCTGGATCTTTTAACTTTCGTGGTAGTTTATTTTGTAGAATTACTGAGCACACTGCGTTTAGCTCCACATGTGACGTATCGTCTGACTTCCACTTGTTTGTCAAAAGCTCTTTTAAAAATTTCCTTGAATCTGGCATCTGCGAAAGAGCTTCAAGAAATGGTGAGTTAATATGTAATACATTTAGAAGTTTAAGAAATTTACCGAATTGTTCCTCTGTGTGGTCTTTCTTTATCGCATTGGGGTATGGCACACAAGGTTGGTACTCAATAATTACCGATTTTGGTTTATCATGGCTTACCTCAACCTTACCCTCCTCTACCACATTCTCTTACCTCAATTTCGACTAATCTAACCCTTCACTATCGTGAGCAGAAACAGCATGAAGTTGCTCCTTTGGGTTAGTTTCAGTATTGCTTGGCAAGTTTCCTTGTGGTTGTTCTGAGATCAGCTAAGCAAGCTGGCCTATTTGGTTCTCAAGCCCTTAAATCGATGCTTGCTGATTTTTGAGTGTTGTTTCGGTGTTTGGAAACGGGTTTCTGACACCACGATGAATTTCGTTAGCATCTCCTCAAGGTTCGGCTTCTTCTCTTGTGGGTAGGGTTGTTGTTGAAAGCCTGGAGGGGTTTGTTGTCTCTGATTTCCTTGGCCACCGCATGAGAAATTTGGATGGTTTCTCCAACTTGGATTGTATGTGTTACTATAAGGGTTATTTTGAGGTCTAGAATTGTTACCCATATAGTTCATCTGTTCGTTTTCTATGCCAGGGTTGTAGGGTGGGTATTCTGTATTGTTCATTCCTCCTCCATTCGTATCGCACTGCATGACTAGATGTACCTGCGAAGAACCACATAAACCATAATTTTTTTTACTTAGAAGCTCTACCTGGTCTGATAGCATTGTCACTGCGTCGAGGTTGAAAACTCCGGCGGCTTTTGTTAGCTTCGTCCTCATAACTTGCCACTGATAGTTATTCAATGACATCTCTTTAATAAATTCGTAGGCAACCTCAGGTGTTTTGTTGTTTAGGGTACCGCCGGCGGCTGAATCGATTAATTGCCTAGTTGAAGGGTTCATACCGTTG
Organism: Gossypium sturtianum; assembly: GCA_025698515.1. Taxonomy (NCBI): domain Eukaryota; kingdom Viridiplantae; phylum Streptophyta; class Magnoliopsida; order Malvales; family Malvaceae; genus Gossypium; species Gossypium sturtianum. Next base: position 29,443,041 of record CM046943.1, on the reverse strand, counting down.
TAAAAGGTTTGAACCTGTAGCCATAATGGTAACCCATGGTGAGGGCACCTTCTTAGTAAACCCTTGTATCTCTCCCGTGCACCGTAAAGTGTCTCTAAATCCATCTGCACAAAAGAAGAGATATCATTCCTCAACTTCGTCGTTTTAGCCGGCGGTAAATATTTAAGTAAAAAATTTTCGATCATTTGATCCCATGTAGTGATTGATCCTCGTGGCAACGAGTTCAACCACTATTTAGCTTTGTTTCTCAACGAGAAGGGAAACAACCAAAGGCGAATGGCATCATCAGAAACACCATTAATTTTGAAAGTGTCGCAGAATTCAAGAAAATTTGCCAAGTGATAGTTCGGATCCTCATCCTGCAAACCATCAAACTGAACAAATTCATGAATCATATGTATTGTGTTAGGTTTCAGTTCAAAATTTTTTGCAGCAATAGTAGGTCTAACAATACTTGATTCAGTTCCTGTTAAAGTAGGTTTAGCATAATCATACATAGTACGAGGAGCAGGGTTTTGATTCACTGGGTTTGCGGCAACCACAGGAGGTAGTGGATTATTATCAGCCATCTCTTCTATAGTATTAGTTTCGTCTTCTTGCTCTTCTTCTATGTATTGTAGATTTCGCCTTATTTCTCTTCGGTTTCTATGAGCTATGCTTTCAATCTCACTGTCAAAAAGTAAGGGTCGTGATGGGTTTCTTCTAGTCATAAACTAGAGACTCCTGCCAGAAGAAAGAGAAAAGTTAGTAAATAAAAAATAAAAAATAAAATAAATTGTAAGTAAAATAAAATGGCTAAAGTAATAAAAATTTAGTGTTCCTAATATCTTAGTCCCCGGCAACGGCGCCAAAAACTTGATGGAGCTTGAAACTAACTATTATTTCGACAAAGGCAAGCGCACCTATCGAACAGTAGTATAGCTGTGGTGAGTCCGGAATATCGTATCCTCAAGGACCAAGAGCACTAGTATTAACTATCTTTTTATTATCTAGCCTAATAATTAAGGGGATTTATTTTTAATCTAAAATTTACTAACTAATTTAACTAACTATGAGCACGACAGAGAGTAAATTGGAAAAATACTTTTAAACAACTTTTATATGAGATAAGCAATACCTAAGGAAGAATCCACCTAGACTTCACTTATTACTTTTGATTCATGCGATTTACTTACTTGGCTTAATCCGTAGAAATCCCTAAATTATATTAATACCTCTTTCGAGGCTACTAACAACTGACTCTAGGTTGATTAATTGAAATCTCTTTCTAATTAAAACTCCTATTGTCGCATTAACTCGATCTATGGATTCCCTTATTAGGTTTGACCCTAATCTGGCAGATTTTCGTCGCCCTATTTCTAAGGTTGCAATCAACTCCACTTAATTGTGTTGATCTACTCTTAAACAGGGACTTTTGCTCCACTGACTAAGCACATTCGACTTGAATCAATAACCTGAATTATCAAACAGGAATAAGAACTCACAATTAAGAATAAGCACAAGTATTTATCTCATAAATCAAATAATAATAAGATCTTTCTTAGGTTTCATCCCCTTAGGTATCTAAGGGATTTAGTTCATACTAAAAGAGGGAAACATCATAAAAGAGGAAAAACAACAAAACATAAGAAAACCCAAAAACTCCTAACGAACTTGATGGGAGATCTTCGGTCTTGACGGAGATCCCTCTCCTAAGCTGTTCCTGACGGCTGTCTTGGAGTATTTTCTCCTTCTACTCTGCGTCTATTCAACGTCCTGTCGAGCTCTCCTTTTAAGTTTCCTCCTTGGGTGTTTTTATAGGCTTTGATATGCCTTACTTGGCCCACAAGCATCCCATTCCGAATAAAAGTCATCTTGATTTTTGCAGGGACACGCTCGTGTGACACGCCCGTGGTGGACTCCCTTGGCCGTGGTTGATCCTGCTCACCACACACGGCCGTGTGATCTGCCCGTGGTCGATAGTCCAGGTCGTGGTTGATCCTTGCTCGAAACACACGGTCGTGTCTAATGGTCCAGGCCGTGTTGATTTCCTAAGTAGGCCTGTTTTGCCCCTTTTTGGCCCGTTTCTCATCCTTTTCGACTTCCTAAGCTCTCCTAAGTACAAAACATGAAATTAAGAGATTAGGAGCATCGAATTCATCAAATTCAATCAAAATTCATCCAAAAGTAAGCTAAGCATGCGGTTAAAATATGTGTAAATTATGGTTTATCAGGGGGTGGCCGAATTTTCTATGGATAGTCCTTTGAAGTCAAATTCATCTGTCCCTTCGTTTCATTCCTTTTCCTTCTCTTCTTGAATCGGTTTTCCCCTATCCTCTAGTTGTCTCTTTTCTTCTCTGACCTTCTCAGTTTGTGGGGCGTTGACCGAATCTTTAACACTCTTCTTCTCTACTTCGATTCTGCGAGTGTTTTGTCGAAGGGTAGGTGTTCTTAATTCTTTTCTTGTGACCAAGGGTTGATTTTCTTCTTATAGTTGAATGCTCATCTTCTTATACTTTGATTGTCGAAATCATGATCCTTTCCTTTTGGTGTGGGGGTTGTTGGTTTCTAGGTTTTTAGTGAAGTGAAGGAGGGTCTCAAGGTAGTCACCAAAATCATTTTCCTATAACGCGATTTGAGGTAAGCATTTTGGTCTAGCACTTTGGGGTTGGCCGATACCCTATCTTTGGATTTGGGCTTTTGCTAATGTTAGTTATCGATTCAAGTTCTAGATCGTGCGTTGTTGAGTAATGGATTCTTTCGTTAATACAATATTTCGGCAGGAAGGGGTGCAATCCTTTTTTGAGTAACATCCTTAGCGGGCCAAGTCACACTTTGGTTAAGGTGAGTGTCAATGTTGTTCTTTTGGGATTAAGTGGAAGTGAAGGGTATTAGCACTAACCGAAAATATTGATTGATGTAAGCGTTGGACTCATGAGCGGTTCACTCGACTTCACTAACAGGTGTGTAACCGTACACCATTCTGGTACTGGCATAAGCCAAAAAGGTGTATTCACACCCCTGTTTAACTGTGAATCGGTGAAAGTCGAAATGCCAAAATTTCGGTATTTGAGGGCCCACGAGCGTTCGAACGCTCGTAGGGATAAATCAAGCCACAATCGTTGGAAACAGACTGTAGAGACTGCCACGTACGTTCTCGTGGGCTTAGGTTGTCATGGGCCTCGTTGGGCAAAAATGGGCCATGTGGGCCCAATGGGCTCATGGGCCCCACATGGACGAAATCCACGGTAAGTGAGTAATAGTGGATTGGACTGGGCTGCGAAGTTCGCATAGTCGTGACGAAACGTGGGCTGAATGGGCCACACGAGTGTGTGGGCCCACTTGAGCCGAGTAATGGACCTTGGGCCCAAGTACACTGTTTTGGCCATATAGGTTATCCGAGTCGTTCGAGGCGACAGTAGGCCTTTGGAAAGGTTATTAACTGTACCAATACCCTAATGAGTAAAATGACAGAAATACCCTTAGGGAGTAAAATTACAGAAATACCCTTGCAGGGTACAATTATTGAAATACCCTTGTAAGGTAGACTTACCGAAATACCCCTAAGGGGTGAAATTACCGTTTTACCCCTAACCGACAAAATGACCATTATACCCCTAGTGGTAGTTTAGTGATGTGTGTATGATATCTATATGTCTGGTAATGAATATGACATATTGGATACACGTAATATTTATGACACGACATTCTGCATTGGGGTAGGGATTCTGATATGGAGGAAGTACTGTACTAGTGGCTCTGCCACCTTTATAATGTTATAGTGGCATTCGCCACGTGTTCCGATTTTAGTGGCTTGGCCACGTTTACTGTTATTAGCAACTTTGCTACGTTACTATTAGCAGCTATGCTGCGATATTGCTGTGTTGGCTGGGTGGGTTGACTTAGTCCCCACATAGTGTGTTGGTTGGTACGGGTGGTGTGTTGGCTGGATTGGGCTGGGTTGCATCACTGTTCTGTACTGTTATGATTTTGGGCTCATACCCACACTGTTATTATATTGGGCCATGGCCCACACTGTACTGTTACTGAATGGGGCTCCATCCCAGACTGTTACTGCATGATAGGGGATTACACACTAAGTTCTCGTAACTCACCCTTTTCTTTTAACTGTACAGGTAATCCCCAGCCTTAGATGATTTAGAGCTGCGAGGGACTCAGAGGTGGCCACATGTTCGCAAGTGTTTTAATTTATACCTAGCTTTTTAAATATTTTATTTTGGGGTTACTATTTATGTAATAAGGCCATTTGAGGTTTTAACCTTTATTTGGTTTTATCATCCTACTTCAACCTGCTAGATTTGGAAACATGGGTTTTCAAAATAATAACTGTTTCCAAAGGAATTCACGCATTTCAAATTTTAGAGTTTACAATTAGAAAAGCTTCCGCGGTTTTTAATTCAGATTAACAAACTTGTAATAAATGATATGGCCAATAAGTGGTTAACAAGTTTCGATTTTGCAACCCCAACGTTTTCAATAGCACTAAGTTTTTAAAAGGATTTAAAACTTTAGTCACAAATTTTCATCGACAAGACCAGTTTTTAAATCAACACTTTGATGTGACACGTCAGATCTGATCGTAACGTCTAGGCCGGGTTTGGGGTGTTACATTTAGTGGTATCAGAGCCTAGTTGCAAAACTCGGCTGTGGAATAGGTTCTTGAAAATTTTCTAAAATTGTCTAAATTTTGGGTTTTGAAAGAAAATTGAAAGGTTGTTACTGAAAGTGTGGCACACCGAGTCTCCTGCGCCAAATCTGTAAGTTCTCTGACACTGTTTACTGCTATAGACTGAAATGTTATACTTAGAAACTACTATAGATAGTAGTACTATGCTAAAACTCTTTTGTTAGGGTAAACAGAGACTGTAGAAGACTGAAAAATGTAGTGAGATATCTCGATCTGTGAAAACAAAAACTTTAAATACTAATTGTCATAAAACATCCGTTAACAATTACTGGAACTATGAACTGATTCATAAGACTTTTAAAATAGATAATACGCTATATCGAGATGAGCACAAGAGGTACTCGCGGAAGGGGTACACGAGGCCGAGGTAGAGGACGAGGTACTAGGGTTGGGTCTTCAGCATCGGGTCACATGCCTGCTAGGGAGGCACCAGCCTCACCAGTAAATGAGACAGTGTCTCATGATCGAGTAGTTGGGGATGATGCTCTATCTGAAGCAATGCTGCGTGTTCTTGAAAGGATTGCTGGAGCGAGTATTGGGACAGTGGGCCGAGGGTCAATTTTTGAGTGACTCCGGTCTAATGGAGCGGAAATCTTCAGGGGAGTTTCTGGTGTAGGCCCGAATGTGGCAGAGTATTGGTTAGAAGCTACCAATGGATAATAGATGACCTTGACTGTACTGTGGAGCAAAAATTAAAGGGGGTAGTGTCCTTACTGTGAGACGAGGCGTACCAGTGGTGGCTCACTGTAAGAGAGGGTACGCAGGCCGACCGTTTAACGTGTGATTTCTTCAAGACGGCCTTTCAAGGGAAGTATGTAAGCGCAAGTTATGTGGACGCCCGAAGAAAGGAATTTCTAAGCCTGATCCAAGGGAATAGGTCTGTGGCAGAGTATGAGCCAAAGTTTCTGCGGCTGAGTCTGTATGCTCGTGGTATAGTCGCTACTGAGTATGAACGCTGTGTGCGTTTCGAGGATGGCCTCCGAGATGAGTTGCGGGTGATGATAGCTCTGCAGAGGGAACGAGACTTTGTTGCCCTTGTTGAGAAGGCAAAAATTGCAGAGGAGGTGAAGCGCTCTGAGCGCCAGAATCGCGAGAAAGATAAGGGTAGATTTAAAAGGGATTCAGGGCCCTCAGGTTCTTCTGGACGGCCTATAAAGAAGGCCAGATTTGATGGGCCAGTCCAAGCAGTTCCTGTTACTATGGTCAGACCGCAGCCTTGAGCAGATTGTGGAAGAGCTCACCAGGGTGAGTGCTGGAAATGAACTGGAGTGTGTTTTAGATGTGGGTCCATGGACCATCAGGTCAAGAACTGTACTCAAAGGCCTGTTCAGATGCATGCCACAGGTCAAGGCCATGTTCAGCTAGGGAGAGGTGGTCCGCAGCCACCGAGAGGCCGTGGCCAGGCCAGAGGGGGAAATGGTTTGGGAAGAGGACATGGAGCACCGAGCAGAGGTGCTGGTAGCACTGAGGCAAGATAGCCAGCTTTGTTTTATGTTAATCGTCACCGAGAGGATGGCAATGCCCCAGACGTCATAACTGGTACGTTCCTAATTTATAATGTACCATACACTGCTTTAATTGATATTGGGTCTACACACTCGTGTGTTGCATGCACTGTGTCTGGGACGCTGGGTTCTCATTTTGAAATTACTGATAGTGAGATGACTGTGTTAAGTCTACTAGGACAGTCAGTTAGAGTGAATAAGTTGTTCAGAGACTTGCCCCTAGAGGTCCAAGGGGTTGTCTTCCCGGTGGATTTGATGGAACTGTCGTTTGGCGAATTCGATCTTATTTTGGGCATGGATTGGCTAGTAAAACACCGTGCGAATTTGGATTGTGCTGCTAAGCGTATGGTGTTAAAGTCTATTAAGGATGAGGAAGTGGTTGTGTTAGGGGAGTGAAGAGATTATCTGACTAATGTAATCTCAGCATTAAAAGCCGAGAAATTGGTTCGCAAGGGTTGCGAGACGTTTTTAGCTTATGTCAGCAGTTTTGATTCTAAAGGTCCTTCTGTTGGAGATGTCAGAACTGTTAAGGAGTTTTCGGATGTATTTCCTGAAGAGCTTCCTGGGTTGCCCCTAGACCATGAGGTCGAATTTGGTATTGAGCTCCTACCGGGAATAGCTCCGGTGTCCATCGCCTCTTATAGGATGGCACCGAAGGAGCTGGTAGAGTTAAAAGCTCAAATTCAAGAGCTACTGGACCGGGGATTCATTCGGCTGAGTGTGTCTCCTTGGGGAGCACCACTGTTATTCGTGAAGAAAAAGGATGGATCCATGCGCATGTGCATCTATTATCGTCAATTGAACAAATTGACGATTAAGAACAACTACCTTTTACCGAGGATAGATAATCTATTTGACCAACTGCGAGGAGCTTCGGTTTTCTCCAAGATAGATATTTGATTTGGGCACCATCAGCTAAAGGTTAAGGAGGCTGATGTGTATAAGACTACATTTAGGACTCGTTATGGTCATTACGAGTTCCTAGTAATGCCGTTTGGATTGACGAATGCACCAGCTGCTTTCATGGATATGATGAACTGGGTATTCCAGCCCTATTTGAATCAGTTCGTAGTTGTGTTTATATATGACATCCTAGTGTATTCAAGAATCGAGGAGGAGCATGATGCACATCTTCAAATTGTTTTTCAAATTCTAAGGGAAAAGCAGCTATATGCAAAGTTCAGGAAATGTGAGTTCTGGTTGAGAGAAGTGACATTTCTAGGTCACGTGGTGTCTACCGAGGGGATTGGGGTTGATCCTCGAAAAACTGAAGCCGTATTGAATTGGAAACCACCAAAGACTGTATCTGAGATTCAAAGCTTTCTGGGTCTGGCTGGGTATTACAGACGTTTGTAGAGGGGTTTTCACTTATTGCTGCACCTTGACTAAGTTACTGCGTAAAGGGGTACCGCTTATTTGGACTGATAAGCAGCAAGAGAGTTTTGAGAAACTGAAGAAAGTTCTGTCTGAAGCCCCTGTGTTAATAAAGCCAGAGTCTGGAAAGAAATTCACTGTTTACAGTGATGCGTCGCACATTGGATTGGGTTGTGTGTTGATGCCAGAGGGTAAGGTAGTTGCATATGCGTCTCGTCAGCTTAAGCCTCACGAGGTGAATTACCCTATTCACGACTTGGAGTTAGCTGTGGTGGTATTCGCACTAAAGATTTGGAGGCATTACTTATATGGTGAGAAGTCTATTATTTACACAGATCATAAGAGCCTCAAATACCTCCTTACTCAGAAGGAGTTGAACCTTAGGGAACGAAGATGGATGGAGTTGCTTAAGAATTATGGCTGCTCAATTGAGTACCACCCTGGTAAAGCTAACGTAGTAGCTGACGCACTGAGCCGTAGGGTTGTATCTGATTTCAGAGTAATGTTTGCTCGTCTCAGCCTGTTCGATGATGGTAGCTTGTTAGCTGAACTTCAAGTGAGACCTACTTGGACTGATCAAATTAAGGAGAAACAGTTGTTGGATGAGTCACTGGCTCCTTGTTTCTGACAAGTTGAGAGCGGAGAGACTACAGACTTTGGGTTAAATAGTGAATGAGTACTATGCTTCCGTGGGAGAGTCTGTGTACCAAGAGATTCTGATCTTAGGAAGTCTATCCTATAGGAGGCGCATAGCAGTCCTTATGCTATGCATCCTGGTGGAAACAAGTTGTATTGAGATATTCCTGAGTTGTACTGGTGGCCAGGACTGATACGCAAAGTTACCAATTTTGTGGGTAAATGTCTGACATGCTAACAAGTTAAGGCTGAGCATCAGCTGCCTTATGGATTACTGCAACCAGTTAAGATTCCACTCTGGAAGTGGGAGAGGGTAACCATGGATTTTGTTAGTGGGCTACCCTTGACGCCTACTAAGAAGGATTCAGTATGGGTTATTGTAAACCGATTGACTAAATCTACCCATTTTATACCGGTCTGCACTGATTATTCGTTGCAGAAGTTGGCTAAGTTGTATGTGGCCGAGATTTTAAGACTGCATGGTGTACCAATTTCTATCATATCTGACTGAGATCCTAGATTCACATCTCGATTCTGGAAGAAGTTACACGAGGCTTTGGGTACAATATTGGATTTTAGTACTGCACTCCACCCTCAGACAGATGGTCAGTCAGAGAGAGTGATTCAGATACTGGAAGACAAGTTAAGAAGCTGTGTAATCGATTTTCGAGGCAACTGGGAGGACTATTTACCGCTAGCAGAGTTTGCATATAACAATAGCTACAAGTCCAGTATCCAAATGGCACCGTACGGGGCGTTATATTGTCGTAGGTGTCGTACTTTTACATGTTGGACTGAACTGGGTGAGCGGCTAGTTCTGGGGCCAGAGTTGGTTTCTGAGACCGAAGAAAAAGTAAAGTTAATTCGGAATCGGTTAAAGGAAGCATCTGACAGACAAAAGTCATATGCGGATTTAAAGCGTAAAGAGACCAAGTTTTTTGTGGGGGATTATGTCTTTCTGAAGGTCTCACCATGGAAGAAAATTCTGAGATTTGGACGGAAGGGCAAACTGAGCCCTAGATTCATCAGACCTTACCGACTAATAAAACGTGAGGGGACGGTCACCTATCAACTTGAGTTGCCTCCTGAATTAGACAGAATTCAAGATGTGTTCCACGTCTCCATGCTGAGGTGATACCGCTCTGATCCCTCACACATAGTGCCAGATGAGGAAATCGAGGTTAGGCCTGATCTAACTATCGAGGAAGAACCGGTGCAGATACTGGATCGTGACGTTAAGGTGCTGAGAAAGAAATCTGTTCCACTGGTCAAAGTGCTCTAGCATAATCATGGTTCAGAAGAAGCCACGTGGGAACCAGAGGAGGTGATGCGACAACAATACCCTCACTGATTCTGACCAGGTAAATTTTGAGGCCGAAATTTCTTTAAGGGGGTAGAGTTGTAACGCCCTAAAAATATAGGGTCTGTAATTTTGCATGATTTGGCTTAAATTCCATGTTTGCTTCAATGGCTAAGTATTTGAGTGTATTTGGGGGTTTTTAGGAAGCCTTGGTTCGAGTCTGGGCCTTGGCAAAATTTTTAGTTTTTGCTCTTAAGTGAAATTGGCTGTTAGCAGTTAGGACTTATGTTTAAATGTGTGTGATTTTATGTCACAAAAGACCTTGTGTTGTGGTGGCTAGTGGCGTGTTGGGCATTAAAAAGGGAGTGGGTTCGAATCCCATGGCATGCAAGTAGGAGGTTTTATTTTATGACTCTGTGGCGTGAGAGCTAGAGTTTGATTCAAACTCTGCAGAGGTGGTTGGAGACTTGGTCATCAAATTTGAATGGATTTGAATGGGAGGTTTGGAGTAAATCAAGGAGATATCAGTGGAGATTTTTTAGGGATTGAAGTGTGAGGGGGAGTCATAGCCGAATTGGGAAGCTAGAGAAGGGGAATTTCGGCCAGGGGAGCTCATTTAGTGCATTTTCGGCGTTGTGGGAGGTAGTAGGTGCCGAATTTATTCTGGTGTCTTTGGGATTTTCTTTGTTTTTTTTTCATTTTGGGTTTTCCTCTATTTTTGGTTTTTGTGCGTTTTTTCATTTTGACCATTCAGGTCCTTTTCTCGTTTGATATTATTTTTTTCCAAGTTCTTTTTATTCACTTTGCCGGAATCCAACACATCAAGTGCCGAATTTTGATTACCACTCTTGCTTTTCTTTTCCTTTTTCGGCATTTCATGAAGGGTGACTGAATTTTCTGTGGATATTCCTTTGAAGCCGAATTCATCCGTCCCTTTATTTCATTCCTTTTCCTTCTCTTCTTGAATCGATTTTCCCCTGTCCTCTAGTTGTCTCTTTTCTTCTCTGACCTTCTCAGTTTGTGGGGCGTTGACCGAATCTTTAACGCTCTTCTTCTCTACTTCGATTCTGCGAGTGTTTTGTCGAAGGGTAGGTGTTCTTAATTCTTTTCTTGTGACAAAGGGTTGATTTTCTTCTTATAGCCGAATGCTCATCTTCTTGTACTTTGATTGCCCAAATCATGATCCTTTCCTTTTGGTGTGGGGGTTGTGGGTTTCTAGGTTTTCAGTGAAGTGAATAAGGGTCTGAAGGTAGTCACCGAAACCATTTTCCTATCACGTGATTTGAGGTAAGCGTTTTAGTCTAGCACTTTGGGGTTGGCCGATACCCTATCTTTGAATTTGGGCTTCTGTTAATGTTAGTTATCGATTCAAGTTCTAGATCGTGCGTTGTTGAGTAATGGATTCTTTTGTTAATACAGTATTTCGTCTGGAAGGGGTGCAATCCTTTTTTGAGTAACATCCTTAGCGGGCCAAGTCACACTTTGGTTAAGGTGAGTGTCAATGTCATTCTTTTCGGATTAAGTGGAAGTGATGTGTATTAACACTAACCGAAAATATTGATTGATGTAGGCATTAAACTCGTGAGCGGTTCGCTCGACTTCACTAACAGGTGTGTAACCGTACACCATTCTGGTACTGGCATAAGCCAAAAAGGTGTATTCACACCCCTGTTTAACTGTGAATTGGCGAAAGCCAAAATGCCAAAATTTCAGCATCTGAGGGCCCACGAGCGTGCGAATGCTCGTAGGGATAAATCGAGCCACAATCGTTGGCGACGGACTTTAGCGACCGCCACATACGTTCTCATACGCTTAGGTCATAATGGGCCTCGTTGGGCCGAAATGGGCCATCTGGGCCCAATGGGCTCATGGGCCCCACATGGATGAAATCCATGGTAAGTGAGTAATAGTGGATTGGACTGGGCTGCAAAGTTCGCATAGCCGTGACGAAACGTGGGCTGAATGGGCCACACGAGTGTGTGGGCCCACTTGAGCTTAGTAATGGACCTTGGGCCCAAGTACACTGTTTTGGCCATATAGGTTATCCGAGTCGTTCGAGGCGACTGTAGGCCTTTGGAAAGGTTATTAACTGTACCGATACCCTAATGAGTAAAATGATAGAAATACCCTTAGGGAGTAAAATTACAGAAATACCCTTGTAGGGTAGAATTACCGAAATACCCTTGTAGGGTAGACTTATCGAAATACCCCTGAGGGGTGAAATTATCGTTTTACCCCTAACCTACAAAATGACCATTATACCCCTAGTGGTAGTTTAGTGATGTGTGTATGATATCTATATGACTGGTTATGAATATGACATATTGCATACACGTAATATTTATGACATGACATTCTACACTGGCGTAGGGATTCTGATATGGAGGAAGTATTGTACTAGTGGCTCTGCCACCTTTATACTGTTATAGTGGCATTCGCCACGTGTTCTGATTTTAGTGGCTTGGCCACGTTTACTGTTATTAGCAGCTTTGCTGCGTTACTATTAGCAGCTATGCTGCGATATTGGTGTGTTGGCTGGGTGGGTTGACTTAGTCCCCACATGGTGTGTTGGTTGGTACGAGTGGTGTGTTGGCTGGATTGGGTTGGGTTGCATCACTGTTCTGTACTGTTATGATTTTGGCTCATACCCACATCGTTATCAGATGGGCCAAGGCCCACACCGCATCGTTATTCATTGAATAGGGCTCGCCCGCATTGTTACTGCATGATAGGGGATTACACACTGAGTTCTCGTAACTCACCCTTTTCTTTTAATTGTACAGATAATCCCCAACCTTAGATGATTTGGAGCTACGAGTGACTCAGAGGTGGCCACATGTTCGCGAGTGTTTTAATTTATACCTAGCTGTTTAAATATTTTATTTTGGGGTTACTATTTATGTAATAAGGCCATTTGAGGTTTTAACTTTTATTTGGTTTTATCGTCCTACTTCAACCTGCTAGATTAGGAAACACGGGTTTTCAAAATAATAATTGTTTCCAAATGAATTCACACATTTCAAATTTTAGAGTTTACAATTAGAAAAGCTTCCGTGGTTTTTATTTCAGATTAATAAACTTGTAATAAATGATATGACCAATAAGTGGTTAACAAGTTTTGATTTTACAACCCCAACGTTTTTAATAGCAATTAGTTTTAAAAAGGATTTAAAACTTTAGTCACGAATTTTCATCGACAAGACCAGTTTTCAAATCAACACTTCAATGTGACACGTCAGATCCGGTCGTAACGTCTAGGCCGGGTTTGGGGTGTTACATTGTGAGCTTAGTTGATATATTCAAGAGTTTAATAGCTAAAGATATGTATTTTGTTAAGTGATTTTAGGTAATTTTGATGTTTGAGGATTTAATTGTTAAAATAATAAAACTTTATGAAAATATTTTGAAATGATGATAAATATCGGTTGATTAGGAACTTTAAGAAATTTACTAGCTTAAGTTTTGGTTATTTGTGGTTAATTTATAAGTTTTAGGTTTAAGGACTAAATAGCATGAAGGTTAAAATGTTGGGGGTAATTTTGTAAATTACTTTGATAAGGGTTATAAGTTTAATATGATCATTTCAAGCTATTTCAATTGTTTAATTGAATGAAAATTATTATCTAGATCAAGAATCGAATAAGTCAGACTCAAATCACAGAAAAGCCAAAGTAGCAGAATAGTCAAAGTAGTGGTGTAGTCGTTGGTTTCGTGTTCATAATCGTTTTTGTATAGGTAAGGTCGTATTTGATTTAAACTTGTTAATTGTTGTTTAGGTGAAATGTTGATTAACATTGGTGTTGTGTATAGATTAAGTTGATTGTTAAATGATAATTAGATATTTTGATTGAATTATAAGGTTAGTTTAATTGAAGGTTATAATTGAAAATGTGAAATTTCATGATTTGTTTGATAGTGATGAATCGATGTGCAATAATTATAAGGTTTGAATATGTAATGTATCCCGGTTGAACCTTGTGAATACTTAGGATAAAAATGACATGTCATTAGGGGTTATACAGTTTCAGATGTTGGTCTTGGATGTTCTACCGATGGCTGAGGTCCTGCATTCGTTGCAGATTCTCCACAACTCGTGTGAGCAGCATCCTGTAGCTTACATCCTAACGCATAGCTCATGTGAGCAGGCCCACTTCACAACTCGTGTGAGCATTACAGATATGTTTACAGTTATAGATATAGACATACTTTGTCTGAATATGGTTTCTGTGTATCCGACATGATTTCATTTGGTTCAACAGGTATTAAAGGTTTAATTCATGAGAACATAAGTATATGATATGTCACATGCTAAATGATGAAATGAAAAGAATTTGTGTAATTGCTTGTAAATGAATGAATTATACATGTTGGAAATATGATAAATGTATTGTAAATTACAATGTTTTTAAGTTATGTGCATGATATGGATGAATCATATGTTTCATGTATGAATTCACTAACTTGTGGGCTTTGTGATGTATATAGGAAATGGATAAGGTATTATACATGAATTATATAAATTAAGCCTAATTGGTAATTTTATCTTTAACATTTATACGAGCTTATTAATCATTAATTGCTTACGTTAGTTGTTTTCCTTTTCTTGTAGATCATCAAAAAGCTCAATCGGTTGGAACCTAGTCGGAGCACATTCACACTATCCGTTCATCATTTTCGTAGATGTTTTGGTTATTTTGTTGATGGTTATAAATTACATGTAATAGGAGATTTTATATTTTTTATGAAGTGGATTGATCGTACTTCTAGCTTATTTGTATATATGACTTTGGTTTTTGGCTTGTAAATGTTTATGGTCACTTTATTTATGCCTCTTGAATGTAGATAGGTTATGGTGAAATGAAATGTGAATTGAATTGTTAAATTGGTATGTTTGGCATATGCTTAGGATATGAACTTGTAGCATTGAACTTGAATTAATTGGTGTGTGAATTGTGGTGCCAAATGATGGCATATTGGTTAGGCAATTAGGTTGGATGTTTTGGCATGTTTTAAGCTTGTTTTAATGTGTTTTGAAGGCATGTTAATGGATGAATTTGGTTTGTCATCTAAGAAAAGGGTTTTGTTCTAGCTTTTTTTGGAAGACATTTTAGGTGCACACTGGCTGTCACATTGCTATGTGCCACACACCGTCACACCACACGACCGTGTGACCTTATTTCGATTAGCACACGGGCTGAGACACGATCATGTGACCCATATTTCAAATTGTACATGGTTTAGCCACACGACCATGGCTTTATCACACAACCGTGTGAACCCTGTTTCCAAAATACTCATATTTTTCTATAAGTTTTTGTCTTGTTTAAAATTATTCCCTGATTACTCCCAAACTATGTTTAAGGCCCCGCAGGCTCAGTTTAAGGCCCATAAATGTATTTATGCTATGAATGAAACTTGGAATAGAATGTTAATATTTAAATTTGAATATTTGTTTCTATATGATGTTGAATATTTTGATTTGTATTGAATATTCTGTAACCCTAATCTGGTGATGGAGATGGGTTAAGGGTGTTACACAGAGTTCCAAAACCATTGTTTCTAGTACCACTAAAAATGGGCTGTTACGCACCTATCTCTACAGCAATTCTAAAACTACTTAGATCTTTTAATTTCGAGGGTAATTTTTGGGTGATATCACAGTGCAAGAGGCATTGATATTAATTTGCTCACCCTTTTTTAATTTATTATGCCGAGATATTATCTCTTTTAAGTACTTAATGTAACACCCCATACCCGAGTCCGAGACTAAGATTGGATACAAGACATTACCATGCTTGAACTCACATAAACATGTACTTACGGGCTATAAAATTTCGTCCCGAATTAAAAACTTCTCTTTCTCAGTTAAATCAGACATTTCATGGGCCTACAAGGCCTCAAAGTTACGTCCCGAAACTTTCGAAACTCATCTGGAAACTTTCTCTCCAAACAGGGTTCACACGTCCGTGTGACTTGGGACACGCCCGTGCACCCCTAAAACATGCCCGTGTCTTTCACCCGTGGTGGATACTGGCAAATCACACACGGCCTGGACACGCCCGTGACCCCAAACCGTGCCTAAAACCCCAGCATTCTGCCAATGCCCCACGGCCAAGGCACACGCTCGTGTGACTAGTCTGTGGTCTATTCTGACTTAAGATACAAAGGTGCAGGGTGCACATGGCCTAGACACACGCCCGTGTGTCCATCCGTGTGGGACTTAGAGGCTATTTACCAAGCCAATTGCCACCCTGAAATTAAGACCAAACTCATGCTCAATTCAGCAACTCAAGTATTACATCTAACATGAACAAGGATGCATACTTCATTGATAGATTAAAACATACATACTTAATCATTCATGACTCATCTCTTTGTCCATATACAAAAAGAATACTAAACTTGATAGCCAACACTTTGGCTAGTTTTAAAACATAACTCAAAATGAAATGTTTCCTATACATGCCATACTTAATATAAACAACTTGGCTATACCAAAATAGCGATTGATAGTGTGCTCCGAGCTCCGGTGATGATGATCCACGAGATTAGCTAGGCGGGACTACATGGAAAGAAAGAATAAAGGACGTAAGCATTTAGCTTAGTAAGTTTGCATGTAATTCTCATAGCAATATATTTGCTTAACATTAACCATTCATCATAAACAATGGCATTATGAATCTCAAGTATTTAAGCTTACTTACTCTTACTGATTCTTACATATCTCATGGTACTTACTATTCTCATGCTCAAACATGAAGAAACAATATACCTGTATCACTTGACCACATAGATCAGTATACTTTACTATGATAAGTATAATCTCAACTTCATCATTCATATCATGAATAATACTCTTAACTAGCATAACTTGATAGTAACTTTACTTACTTAAATTTCTTACTATATCATTTGAGCTTTACTCTCTTGCCTGATAAATTTCTATGAATAACTGAGGATACTGAATATCATCCCACATAACTCGATGTCAAAGCCATATCCTCGATATGGTCTTACATGGGATCTCTCATCTTGGTATTGATGCCACGTCTTGACATGGACTTACTCAAAGTCTTCCTCGTGTGTTCCCTTGGGAACTTACCATTGCCATGTCTTAACATGGTCTTACTTGGTATATTTACTCATGAACTGGTCAATGCTGAGCCTTGGCTTGGACTTACATGAAATCTTTCTTGTTACTCACCAATGCCATGTCTTGGCTTGGACTTATATGGAATCTCTACCTCATGATAGCTTTTCAATGCCAAGACTTGTCTTAGACTTACATGACATCTTTGCTTGGAGACTCACCAATGCCATGCCTTGGCTTGGGCTTACATGGGTCTTCATCTCATAATAACTCTTCAATGCCAAGACTTGTCTTGGACTTACATGATAACTTGCTTGATTGCCGATGCCATGCCTTGGCTTGGTCTTATACGGACTTTCTTATCTCGTGTGGTAGATCGAGTATCCTAAGTAATTTAACTTCAATCGGGACTTTCTCATGCTTAATCTCATTAATTTCTTTATTTAACATAGAAATAAGCATTTCTATGGTAATAATGTACATTATACTAAGCAATTCAATGATAATAATTATAAAGCTTAGAAACATACAAACTTACCTCAATATACAAAATGTATGTAGATATGCAATTTAGTCCTCGACTTTGTTCTTGCCTCGGTTTCGATCCAGGCTTCATTTTTCTTGATCTTTAATAATAATTAGATCATTTAATAATCACATTGAATAAATTGACTCTTAACTCATACTTTAGCAAAATTACTATTTTGCCCCTAAACTTTCTCTTATTTGCACTTTTGCCCCTAGGCTCGTAAAATGATTCTCATTTAACTTTCTTAAACATCATGCTTAGTTGATTCATTTTCTCTACTATAAAAATCATCAATTCTCAGTATTTCTAATAGGTATGACCAATTTCATAACTATTACAAATTAGTCCATACTATCATTTTTCATGAAATTCTCTAAGGAAAAGATGTTTATCTAACATCAAACTCCCATAATCTTCCATAAAATATCATTTTGCATGCATGATACACATGGGTAGATTTTTGAACATGCTTCTTAGCTCATCTTATAGCTAAAAATAGCTAATTCATAATACGGGGACTCCAAAAATACAAAGAATATTAAAAACGGGGCTAGGATGACTTACTTGCAAGCTTCAAAAATTTGAAGAACCCTAGCTATGGAGTCTCCCAATTTTTGGCACAAGAAAGAAGATGAATGAAATTTTTATCATCTTTTTTCCTATTTTAATCATTTAATTGGTAAATGACCAAAATGCCCTTCTCTTTAAAAATTTACAAACTACTAACTCATGACCATTTCTGTCCAATAATTATAATTTGGGAAAATTGCCATTTAAGGACTTCTAATTAATATTCTAAAGCTATTTCATACAAAAAGCTTCTAGAAACCCATATTTTGTAACTTTTGCAATTTAGTCCTATTTGATCATTCCATTCCAATTTCACAAAATTTCTTCATGGAACTTTAATACTATCATGCAAACATGTCATAAACCTTAAGAACTCAATTTACTAACTCAGATTTGTGGTCTCGCACCACTATTCTGACTAGGCCCTGAATCGGGATGTTACAAATCTCCCCCTCTTAGGAATTTTCGTCCTCGAAAATCTTACCAGCAAACAGGTTTGGGTACTAGTTTCTCATGCTCTCTTCTGGTTCACACGTAGCTTCTTCTATTCAATGTCTTTGCCATAATACTTTTACCAGGGCAATATTTTTATTCCTTAGCTGCTTGACTTCTCGAGCTAAAATCTTAACTGGTTCTTCACCATAAGTCATGTCGGGATGAATCTCTATCTCTGACGGGGTAATTACATGTGAAGGATCTGATCGGTAGCGTCTCAACATTGGCACGTGAAACACATCGTGAATCTTTTCTAACTCTGATGGCAAAGCCAATCGATAAGCTACCGGGCCAACTTTCTCGATAATCTCATACGGTCCAATAAAACGTGGACTCAACTTGCCTTTCTGGCCAAATCTGAGAACTTTTCTCCATGGTGACACTTTCAAGAAAACTTTATCTCTGACTTGATACTCTATCTCTTTTCTCTTTAAGTCCGAATAGGACTTCTATCTATCTGATGTAGCTTTTAAACATTTTCGTATCACTTTAACTTTCTCTTCAGCTTCTCTAACAAAATCAACCCCGTGAATTTGGTTTTCCTTGAGTTCAGTCCAATATAGAGGCGTTCGGCACTTACGCCTATATAGAGCCTCATAAGGCGCCATCTTTAAACTCGACTGAAAACTATTATTGTAGGCAAACTCTACCAATGGGAGAAACTTTTCCCAACTGCCTCGGAATACAAGAATACAACATCTGAGCATATCCTCGAGTACTTGAATTAACCTCTCCGACTGACCGTCAGTTTGAGGATGAAAAGCGGTACTAAAGTTAAACTTTGTACCCAAGGCCTCTTGTAACTTCTTCCAAAATCTGGATGTAAACCTCGGATCTCTATCTGAGATGATTGACAACGGAACACCGTGAAGCCTTACTATTTCTGAAACGTACAAGTTTGCCAACTTGTCTAGTGAGTAATCAACTCATACAGGTATAAAATGGGCTGACTTCGTAAGTCTATCAACCACGACCCATACAGCATATTTCTTGCTCAAAGACAACGGTAAACCCGTTACAAAATCCATAGTAATACGGTCTCATTTCCATTCCGAAACTAAAATGGGTTGAAGCAAACCCGAAGGTACTTGGTGTTCAGCCTTTACTTGCTGACAAATCAAGCATTTGGAAACAAACTCTGAAATATCTTTCTTCATTCTCGGCCACCAATACTGTTGCTTTAAGTCAATAAACATTTTGGTACTACCCGGATGTACAGATAAACATTCGTTATGTGCCTCATGAAAAATTCTCTGAATAAGCTCGTCCTTTCTCGGTACACAAATTCTATATTTGAACATCAGACTTCCATTGGTACTAATCCGGAAATCAGACTCAACATCTGTCTCGCACTGAGCTCTCTTGACTTGCAATTCACTATCTTCTTTCTGAGTCTCAAAAATCTCTTGAAGGAATACTGGTCTAGCTTTCAACTCAGCTAGAATAGAACCATCGTCGGATAAAGTCATCCGTGAATTCATTGCCCTTAATGCAAATAGGGACTTTCTACTCAAAGTGTCGGCGACCACATTTGCCTTCCCGGGATGGTAGTCAATGACCAATTCATAGTCTTTTATCAACTCTAACCATCTACGCTGCCTTAAGTTCAACTCTTTCTGTGTCATCAAGTACTTCAAACTTTTGTGATCGGTGAAAATCTGACATATCTCACCATATAGTTGGTGTCTCCATATCTTCAATGCGAATACTATGGCAGCCAACTCTAGATCGTGGGTCGGATAATTCTTCTCATGAGGCTTCAATTGTCTTGAGGCATAAGCAATCACTTTGCCTTCTTGCATAAGTACATCGCCTAATCCATTTAAGGATGCATCGCTGTAAATCACAAATTCTTTCCCTGTCTCAGGTTGTACTAAAATTGGAGCTTCTGTCAACATCGCTTTCAGTTTCTCGAAACTTTGTTGGCATCTTTCTGTCCACTCAAACTTCACATTTTTTCTGTAACAATTTAGTCATCGGGGTTGCAATAATAGAAAACCCCTTGACGAATCGTCTATAATAGTTGGCTAGGCCTAAGAAACTTCTAACCTCAGAGACATTCTTCGGTGGCTTCCAGTCTATAATAGCCGAAATCTTACTGGGGTCTACTCAAACTCCTTCTTCCGAGACAATATGTCCCAGAAATCCTACTTCTTTGAGACAAAATTCACTTTTACTGAACTTGGCATGCAACTGATTTTCTCGTAGAATGTGAAACCGCTTGTAGGTGCTCAAGATGCTCATTCTCATCTCGGGAATAAATCAAGATGTCGTCAATGAAAATGACTACAAACTTGTCGAGGTATGGTCTAAAAATGCAGTTCATTAAGTCCATGAATACCGCAGGAGCATTGGTCAAACCAAAAGGCATGACTAAAAATTCATAATGCCCATACCTCGTTAGAAAAGCGGTCTTGGATACATCTCAATCCTTTACTCTCGGTGGTAGTACCACGATTTCAAGTCTATCTTAGAGAACACAAGTGGCTCTCTCCAATTGATCGAACAAATCATCGATCCTTGGCAATGGGTACTTGTTCTCATCTGTCACTTTATTAAGTTGACGGTAATCTATGCACAATCTCATGGTGCCATCTTTCTTTTTCACAAATAAAACGGGAGCACCCCAGGGAGAACAACTTGACCTAGCAAAGCCTTTATCTGTCAACTCTTGCAACTGTGAATTCAGCTCCTTCAACTCCATTGGAGCCATTCTTTAAGGAGTAATATATATTGGTACAAAGACGGAGCTAGCTCAATGCTGAACTCAACCTCTCTAACTGGTGGTAGTCCTGGTAATTCTTTGGGAAAAACATCCACGTACTCACATACTATTGGTACTGACTCAATCTTTAACTCTGTTTCTTTATCATTCATCACAAAGGCCAAATATGCCTCATACCCCTTTCTTACGTATCTCTGTACCGTCATGTTAAAAATCATTGCCGGTGATTTACTTTGCTCATCTGATTCTATATGGAGAGTATCCCCATTCTCACATCTCATCTCAATATATTTCTTCCCACAATTAACTATTACATCATGAGTGGTCAACCAGTCCATACCAAGAATGATGTCAAACTCATCAAATGGTAGCAACATAAGATTTTCTTTAAAGTAATGACCTTTAATCATTAATGGACAATCTTTACATACTTCATCAACTAACACACTCTTGCCTAAAGTATTAGACACCTTAATCGTAAATTCTTTAGAATCTATAGGCATATTCATACTGGATACTAGTTTCATACAAATGTAAGAGTGTGGATCCGGGATCTATTAAAGCAATAACTTTGATATCATAAAGAGAAAAGGTACCCGTAATAACATCAGGAGAAGATGTCTCTTTGCGAGCGCGAGTGGCATAAGTCCTCGAAGGCACCCTACCCTCGGGTCTCGTAGCCTGCTCTCTAGGGTTACCTCTTCCACTTGCCCCACTTCCTGGGTTCCTCTGCGGTCTTCCTCTGACCACACTTTCGGATCTCGGGTTCTGAGCTCTATCTTCTTTCATTATCTCTGGACAATCTTTTATGTAGTGGTCCTGGGAACCACATCTGAAACATGCATTTTTATGTGCTCGACATTCTCCAAGATGACGTCTGCCACACTGTGGGCATTCGGGTCTATCCGATCAGATGTTCCCCACACTAGCAACTGAGGTCGTCTGTGCCTTACTTCTCGAATACTTCTTACTCTTGTCCCTCCTTGAAAACCCAGTGGAAGTAGCCGATCGGGTGGAGAAATCTCTTGACTTCTTGGATGAGGATTGGAATGACTTATTCCACTGTCTTTTTTTAGAGTCACGAGACTCTATTTTAGACTTTCTCTTCTCCTTTACTAGTTCTTCGGCTTTACAAGCCCTCTCTACTAGCACAACGAATTCCTTCAGTTCTAGGACAGCAACAAACAATTTGATGTCCTCATTTAGCCCATCTTCAAATCTCTTACTCATGATGGCCTCGGTGGACACGCATTCTCGAGCGTATTTGCTGAGCCGTACAAACTCACACTCATAATCAGTCACAGACATCTTGCCTTGCCTTAACTCTAGAAATTCCTTTCTTTCCTGGTCCACGAACCTTTGACTGATATACTTTTTCTTGAACTCTTCTTGGAAAAATTCCCATGTGATCTTTTCCCTCAGTGCCACCGACACAAGGGTGTTCCACCATTGGTAAGCAGAATCTCTTAAAAGAGAGACTACACACTTCATGCATTCCTCAGGTGTGCATGACAACTCATTAAATACCCTAATGGTATTTTCTAACCAGAACTCAGCCTTTTTCGGATCATCATATTTTCTAGCCCGAAATTCCTCTGCCCCATGTTTCCTAATCCTATCAACCGGAGGCTTCTCTCCTATTACCACCTCTACTACTTGAGGGGCTACGGGGATAGGTTGAGGAATAGGTGGGGGTAGAGGGGGTTGTCCATTCGGGTTCGTACGAACGAACTCTGTATACCATGTATTCATCATATGAAGGAAGGCTTCTCTAGCCTCTTCTCATCCTTCTTGACTCACCGTAGTGGGTCTATTCTCATTCTCGTTCGGCACCGTCCCTTCAACGGGAGCCGGCGCATTACTTTCTACGTCATCCACCACAGCTCTATCGGGATCCATTTACTAAATGTATAAACATAATTTAAGTCGTTAGGAGTCGTCACACTATCATTATAAAAACATTCTTACGTATAGCATGTATAGCTAGACTCGTGCTCGTGCTACGTTAGTCCTAGAACTGACTAAACCGTAACTCTGATATCACTAAATGTAACACCCCATACCCGAGTCTGAGACTAAGACTGGATACGAGACATTACCATGCTTGAACTCACTTAAACATGTACTTACGGGCTATAAAATTTCGTCCCCGAATTAAAAACTTCTCTTTCTCGATTAAATCAGACATTTCATGGGCCTACGAGGCCTCGGACTTACGTCCGAAACTTTCAAACTCATCCGAAACTTTCTCTCCAAGCAGGGGGTCACACGTCCGTGTGACTTGGGACACGCCCGTGCACCCCTAAAACATGCCCGTGTCTTTCACCCGTGGTGGATACTGGCAAATCACACACGGCCTGGACACGCCCGTGGCCCCAAACCGTGGCAAAAACCCCAGCATTCTGCTAATGCCCCACGGCCAAGGCACACTCCCATGTGACTAGTCCGTGGTCCATTCTGACTTAAGATACAAAGGTGCAGGGTGCACACGGCCTAGACACATGCCCGTGTGTCCATCCGTGTGGGCACTTAGAGGCTATTTACCAAGCCAATTGCCACCCTGAAATCAAGACCAAACTCATGCTCAATTCCGCAACTCAAGTATTACATCTAACATGAACAAGGATGCATACTTCATTGATAGATTAAAACATACATATTTAATCATTCATGACTCATCTCTTTGGCCATATACAAAAAGAATACTAAACTTGATAGCCAATACTTTGGCTAGTTTTGAAACATAACTCAAAATGAAATGTTTCCTATACATGCCATACTTAATAGAAATAACTTGGCTATACCAAAATAGTGATTGATAGTGTGCTCCAAGCTCTGGTGACGATGATCCACGAGATTAGCTAGGCGGGACTACATGGAAAGAAAGAATAAAGGACGTAAGCATTTAGCTTAGTAAGTTTGCATGTAATTCTCATAGCAATATATTTGCTTAACATTAACCATTCATCATAAACAATGGCATTATGAATCTCAAGTATTTAAGCTTACTTACTCTTACTGATTCTTACATATCTCATGGTACTTACTATTCTCATGCTCGTACGGTAAACAATATACATGTATCACTTGATCACATAGATCAGTATACTTTACTATGATAAGTATAATCTCAACTTCATCATTCATATCATGAATAATACTCTTAACTAGCATAACTTGATAGTAACTTTACTTACTTAAATTTCTTACTATATCATTTGAGCTTTACTCTCTTGCCCGATGAATTTCTATGAATAACCGAGGATACTGAATCTCATCCCACATAACTCGATGCCAAAGCCATATCCTCGATATGGTGTTACATGGGATCATTCATCTTGGTATTGATGCCATGTCTTGACATGGACTTACTAAAAGTCTTCCTTGTGTGTTCCCTTGGGAACTTACCATTGCCATGTCTTGACATGGTCTTACTTGGTATCTTTACTCATGAACTGGTCAATGCCGAGCCTTGGCCTGGACTTACATGAAATGTTTCTTGTTACTCACCAATGCCATGCCTTGGCTTGGACTTACCTGGAATCTCTACCTCATGATAGCTTTTCAATGCCAAGACTTGTCTTGGACTTACATGACATCTTTGCTTGGAGACTCACCAATGCCATGCCTTGGCTTGGGCTTACATGGGTCTTCATCTCATAATAACTCTTCAATGCCAAGACTTGTCTTGGACTTACATGATAACTTACTTGGTTGCCAATGCCATGCCTTGGCTTGGTCTTATACGGACTTTCTTATCTCGTGTGGTAGATCGAGTATCCTAAGTATTTCAACTTCAATCGGGACTTTCTCATGCTTAATCTCATTAATTTCTTTATTTAACATAGCAATAAGCATTTCTATGGTAATAATGTACATTATACTAATCAATTCAATGATAATAATCATAAAGCTTAGAAATCATACAAACTTACCTCAATATACAAAATGTATGTAGATATGCAATTTAGTCCTCGACTTTGTTCTTGCCTCGGTTTCGATCCGGGCTTCATTTTTCTTGATCTATAATAATAATTAGATCATTTAATAATCACATTAACTAAATTGACTCTTAACTCATACTTTGGCAAAATTACTATTTTGCCCCTAAACTTTCTCTTATTTGCACTTTTGCCCCTAGGCTCGTAAAATGATTCTCATTTAACTTTATTAAACATCATGCTTAGCTATCATCAATTCTCACTATTTCTAATAGGTATGACCAATTTCATAACTATTACAAATTAGTCCATACTATCATTTTTCATGAAATTCTCTAAGGAAAAGATGTTTATCTAACATCAAAATCCCATAATCTTCCATAAAATATCATTTTGCATGCATGATACACATGGGTAGATTTTTGAACATGCTTCTTAGCTCATCTTATAGCTAAAAATAGCTAATTCATAATACGAGGACTCCAAAAATAAGAAGAATATTAAAAACGAGGCTAGGATGACTTACTTGCAATCTTCAAAAATTTGAAGAACCCTAGCTATGGAGTCTCCCAATTTTTGGCACAAGGAAGAAGATGAATGAAATTTTTATCATCTTTTTCCTATTTTAGTCATTTAATTGGTAAATGACCAAATTGCCCTTCTCTTTAAAAATTCACAAACTACTAACTCATGTCCATTTCTGTCCAATAATTATAATTTGGGAAAATTTTCATTTAAGGACTTCTAATTAATATTCTAAAGCTATTTCATACAAAAAGCTTCTAGAAACCCATATTTTGCAACTTTTGCAATTTAGTCCTATTTGATCATTCTATGTCAATTTCACAAAATTTCTACATGGAACTTTAATACTATCATGCAAACATGTCGTAAACCTTAAGAACTCAATTTACTAACTCAGATTTGTGGTCTCGCACCACTATTCTGACTAGGCCCTGAATCAGGATGTTACACTTGACGTATTTCGGTATGTTCTCGATTAATTCCAATAGTAGAAAATTAATATTAGGGGATTTAAAAAAATTTGGAAAACTTATGAATTCCTCTCCAACCTCGATGGGAATGGTATATGCTCTAACATAGGCCCCGATTGTTGTGCAATTTTTGGTTCAATAACTGGTTCGGCTACTTCCACCGTTTGCTCCTCAAGTTCGAGCGCATCAAGGGTTTCATAAACCGTCTTGACCTTTTTGTCCTCCTTTTGCATAGGTGGACTCGGGTTTACCAAAGTCTTACCCGAGCAGAGTGCGATGGCATTCACGTGTTTTTTTCCTTCCTTTCAGGGGTTGTTTTCCGTACTGCTTGGAAAGCTCGTACCCATTTGCCTTCGCATTTCATTCAACACGCTTACGATGTTGTGTTTTCTTCTTTTAATTCAGCCACATCAGCACGAGTTTGAGCGGATTCGGATTTTACTTTTTAAATGTCAAACCTCATTAATTGCATTTCTCTTTCGATTTGATCCAACCGTTGACCACAACCAACATGATCGTTGTCCATGGATCTTTCTTGAGATATTTGAATGTGTTGGTTCTGAATCGAGTTTCTGCTACCTTGATTACCTCCCTACTTTAGATTGGGATTGTCCTTCCATTCGGGGTTTTTAAGTGTTCGAATAAGGATTTCCACCCATATTGCCCAAATAATTAACTTCTTTCAGTTGGGTTTTAGAGTTTAGCACATAACTTTAAATAGTGTTGTTCATGGATAGTTTAATAGTGGTCTCCAAGTAGTGTAGCTTTTCCAAAATTTGTTAATATTTTTTGTCCTCCTTGACCGCTTTAATCGTCGATGACTTTAGATTAGACGAGAATTGCTCGTTAGGCCACATGTACGAGTTCATAGCCATGTCCTCGATCAATTGACATGTATGCTCGTAAGTGTTGTTCATGAAAGTCCTGTTGGATGCACCATCTAATCCGACTTTCAAGCTACCATCCAACTCGTTGTAAAATATTTGCAGCTGCAGCAACTCTTGCATTCCATGATGTGGGCACTTTCCTGGCAGTTACTTAAAACATTCCCACACTTTGTATAGATTTTCACCTTCGATTTTCTTGAAATTGAGAATGTCATGCCTCAATTGGATGGTTCAACTAATGGGAAAGAATTTATGTAAAAACTTCCCTGCTACTTGTCACATGTAGTGATGGAGCCAGGCTCTTATGAATCAAGCCATTTGTACGCATTGTTGCACAGCGAAAAAGGGAAACAACCGAAGACGAATAACATTATTGGTGACCCCGTTATACTTGAAAGTATCATAGAGCTGAAGGAATCGTTCATGTTTTGGTTTAGGTCTTCCATCATACTGTCCTGAAATTGTAAGTTAATCTGAATCATTTTGATGGTGGTCGTCTTGATTTTGAAATTATTGGCTTTAATCGTCAGTCTTTCTATATTTCCTCTGACTGTGTCTAAAGTGGGTAGCACGTATTTGCGCAATTTTCGCTCTTGTCTAGCCATTAGTGGCTCTCTTCGGAGTTGTGCTTTTGGTTCGAGTGGTTCGAGTGGTTATTCAAACAGGAGGTTTCCGGAGGTAAGTCAACTACCACAGGTGAGTTGTTTTGCATTTGCTGACGGGTGCATCTCAGAGTTCTCTTCGTCCAGGATTTGGCTTGATTGGGATGGTTTCGCTTCGAGTCATACACTAAAATCAAAGACATGAAAATAAAATTAATAACTTCAAATTAAATCAAATAAAAATAACTAAAATTAAAATTCAGATCAATAATTCTAAATTTTCCTATTTATCCTAATAAATTTTAGAAAATAAAATTTTAATTTAATGTCGAAACTTCCCCGGCAACAGCGCCAACAACGTGACCACCGCCAGATGTGCAAGCGACTGGACTGGAAATACTGCAGCAAATAGGTATATAATTAAGCAGCGGTGCCCGCAAGTATATGGGTCAAATTGTAATATAGAAAAGTTTTACAACATAACACTTGGAAACTATCTTGAGGATCG
Source organism: Gossypium sturtianum (assembly GCA_025698515.1). NCBI lineage: Eukaryota > Viridiplantae > Streptophyta > Magnoliopsida > Malvales > Malvaceae > Gossypium > Gossypium sturtianum. Next base: position 29,415,197 of record CM046943.1, on the reverse strand, counting down.
TACCCAAGGGAGGTTAAGTTAAACTAAAATTAATTTTCTATACTAACAAGGCTAAATAGTAATAACCTAAAATTATAGTGTGATAAACCAAATTAAAATTAATTAAGTGAAATAACATAAATTAATAAAATTAACTAACGCAAACAAATTAACAATCAAAATTAATCCAATTAAACAGATAGAAGATGAACTCACTTAAGAATTCCTAATTAACTTTAGAAATCGACTTTTATCAAGTTAGCTATTAATTAAGAAGTTAGCACCTTTTGCAAACTCTAAAATATATAGATATTTCAGCACTCTTTTATTTACAAATTATGCAGATTATGAGTATATAAATAACACTTTCTATGATTTTTTACTTTATTTTCCTATATTTTCCTATTTCCATGGGGATGTGTTAATTTAGTAAATTTATGTTAAATGCATGTTATTTTTCTATTTTTTGGGATTAATTGGGCTAAGGGAAAGAATAATTGAATTTTGATTGTATTTGGGTCTTAAACAGGTACAGGTTGAAAGATTAATAGTGCAGTCACGTGGACTTCAAAATGGTGATGATCTAGAATGCATTCCAATGAGGCCCAGTATTGCCTAAATTGGAGGCCCAGAACCAATTCCACTTACCCATTTTTACCATAAAAATAATTGACAATTATTCACTTCTAAAATTAGCAGTCCCTAACTGAAATTCAACTCCCAAATATAGCATATTTGACCCAATATTTTGCCCAATAAAAATGAGCACATATATCCCTAGAAAAAACCTTCAACTGTCCACCAACTGCTAAAAATAGTAGTAAAAAATCCACAAAATTTGGACCACATATTGGCTGGCCACACCTAGAGAAAACAAAGCCAACTTTCGTGCTAAAAATAGCAAGGAAGACTCAGTCTTTCTCTCACCAAGGGATAACACCACAAAGGGAGGAAATCAAGGTAACATTCTTGCTAAATTTAGCAAGGAAGCAACCACTCTCCCTTAACCAATGGACGGCACAAAGCGGGGAAGTTATGGGGAGACTTGTTTACTATTTTTGGCATGGTCTCATTAGCTATAAAAGGAGCGTCCCATTCATCATTTGGGGAAAGCAATTGTTTTCACATATTCTGTAACGACCCGGATTTGGGCCTAGTAGAATTGGGCCTATTGGGCCTTGGCCATGGGAGCGTTTAAAATTTTTAAGAACAAGAGAACGGCACTAATGCAAGTTGGACCTATTAGGTGAGGGATTTTGGAAGGTTAGGGGGCTTCCATGAAGTCCTGGGATCAAACCTGGGCTTAGGAAAAAAAAATAGTTTTAGGTGAATAAAACCCTGGAAGTTAGTAAGTAGGCTTTAAGAATAAATTGTCGAGAAAAATTACACAAAAAGGAGTTGTGGTCTAGTGGCAAGTGGCGCCACATGGGAGAAAAGGAAATGACGCCATAGAGGAAGCAAGGGGTCCAAGGTTCAAGTCTTGGAGCTTGCAATTCTTTTAGTTGTCTTTTTAAATGAACTTAGACTTTGACCCATAGGCTTATATTTAGTTGCGCATGTTTTAAGACAACAAGGAGCTAGTTGGTAAAGTGGCTAGCGGCGTGGGGTTAGTTACAGGGGAGCCTGAGTTCGAATCCCATCACAAGCAAAAAGTGATATTTATTTTGCTAAGTTGGGACGGTAAGAGGTTGTGAGGGATTTAAACTCTGTTGAAGGAGGGATTTAAACTCGTTTGGGTTAGGTGTTGGATCATTCGTTGATCTTGGGGGTCAAGGGTGCGATCATTGTTGGCTTCTGCGCAAAACAGTGTTCAGAGCGCGGATTACCTTCAGATTCCTATCAGGTGTGTATTTCGCACTACTCTAGCTGTAGAGCGGCCAATGCCGAAATGCCGGTCACACGACGATGGTAGCCACACGAGCGTGCGAGCGCACGTGTGGAAGCTTCGACGCGATAGTTGAGACCCTTATGAGTGTTCTCATGGGTTTAGGCTGCCTTGGACCAAGTGGGCCCCATGGGCCCGTGGGCCCATATGAATATATTGTATGACTATGTAGTAGATATTAGACTGGTCTATGTGAAACTCATATCTATGGCTAGATTTGGGCTAAATGGGCCACACGAGCGTGTGGGTCCATTTTGGACGAGAATTGGCCCTAGGCCCACTTGCATTGTTATCTCTGTTTAGAATACCCTTGGTGGGTAAAATGACCAAAATACCCTTAGTGGGTAAATTATCGAAATACCTCGGTTTGTAAAATTACCGAAATACCCCCAATTTGTAAAATTATCGAAATACCCTTGATCTGTGAAATTACTGAAATACCCTCGATTTGTGAAATTATCGAAATACCCCTAGTTTGCAAAATTATCAAAATACCCCTGATTTGTGAAATTATCGAAATACCCCTGATTTACAAAATTACCAAAATACCCTCAATGGGTAAGTTACCGAAATACCCCCAAAGGGGTGAAAATTACTGTTATACCCTTGATTGTGGTTAAATATCGTGTATGTGATTTTTATTTATACTGTTTATACTTGTAATACACTGTATTCATATCATATTGCATGGGTTGGGTTTGATGATTGGAGGAAGTACCGTTTAAGTGGCTCTGCCACATACCGTTTTAGTGGCTCTGCCACATACCGTTTTAGTGGCTCAGCCACATATACCGTGATTAGCAGCTTGACTACAATATTGGTGTGGATTAGCGGGGTGGGTTGACATGATCCCCACATGGTGCGATTGGTTTGTACGGGTGGAGAGTTAGACGGCTGGTAGGATTGGGGTGGGCACATGTCCATATACATTGATATGATTTCGGGGCTTAGGCCTAGATTGTTACCGTAAGGGCTCAGGCTCAGATAGTGAGCGTTATAGGGGATTACACACTGAGTTCTCGTAACTCACCCCCTTTCTTCTAACCATGCAGGTAATCCCCAACGTTAGAGGATTTGGTGCTGCGGAGGACTCGGAGGTGGCCATACATCGGATTTGCCTTCTACGAAACTTAGTAACGTCGATTTTAATTTATTTTATGTTATTATTTTGGATTAATATTTTGTGTAATAAGGCTATTGGATTTTTCTCTTTAAACTTTCAGTTGGTAATTCTGCTAGTTATAAATTGTTAATCGGTTAATCTCAAAATTTTAAAACAATAACAACCGTTTTCAAAATATCACATTTCCGCAATTCATTAAGTCAGATTTCTGTAATAAACAAGTTTTCTTTGAAAATAACAATAACATCTTTCCAAGAATACACATTAAGCAAATCTTGTTTTACAAACAATGAAATTCGGAGATTCCAAAAAAAAAGAAACAAAGTTTTTAATGAACGCATGTATAGCTTTTAAACAACCTTTTGATGTGACATGCTAGATCCGGCCATAACGTCTAGGCCAGGTTTGGGGTGTTACATTTAATGGTATCAGAGCCAAGTTGCAAAACTCGGCTGTGGAATGGGTTTTGAAATTTTTCCTTAAGTGTTTAAATTTTTAACTTGGAAAGTGATAGTGTTACTGAAAGTGTGGCACACCGAGTCTCCAGCACCAAATCTGTATGTTTCCTGACACTATACTTTGTTATATGCTGAAATGACTGTATTTTTTGTATTTATTCTGTGGGCGTTTTGTTTGGATGTGATGTTTGAATATAGAAATTGTATGCATGTGTGATAAATATCTGTTTGTTTCTGTAGTTAGATGGTTGATTGTGTGCAAGAGGTTTCAAGATTAAGTTAGAAGTGTTGTAGTGTTATTGGGATGAGAGTGCACAGCGGAAGCGTAGTGGTGTAATCTGTGTTGTGCGGCTATTATATAGTTGGAAATTTCGAGGACGAAATTTCTTTAAGGGGGTAGATTTGTAAAGACCCGAATTTGGGCCTAGTCGAATTTGGCCTATTGGGCCTTGGTCATGGGAGCGTTTAAAATTTTTGAGAACAAGAGAACGACACTAATGCAAGTTGAACCTACTAGGTGAGGGATTTTGGAAGGTTAGGGGGCTTCCATGAAGTCCCCCTGGGCTTAGGAAAAATTTTGGTTTTAGGTGAATAAAACACAGGGAGTTAGTAAGTAGGCTTTAAGAATAAAATATGGAGAAATATTGCACAAAAAGGAGTTGTGGTCTAGTGGCAAGTGGCGCCACATGGGAGACAAGGGAATGACACTATAGAGGAAGCAAGGGGTCCAAGGTTCAAGTCTTGGCGCTTGCAATTCTTTTTGTTGTCTTTTTAAATGAACTTAGACTTTGACTCATAGGCTTATATTTAGTTGCGCATGTTTTAAGACAACAAGGAGCTAGTTGGTAAAGTGGCTAGCGGCATGGATTAAGTTACAGGGGAGCCTGAGTTCGAATCCCATCGCAAGCAAAAAGGGATATTTATTTTGCTAAGTTGGGACGGTAAGAGGTTGTGATGGATTAAAACTCTGCTGAATGAGGGATCCCACATCGGGAAGCTAGTAGGAGGGAAGGTGAGAAGTTGGCTTTAAATAGAGCAAACCATGAGGAGAGTAGGCACACCTTTCTTGGCTTATCCCTTCGCTTCGTGGGGTGCTTGTTTCGGTTAGGCGTTGGATCATTCGTTGATCTTGGGGGTCAAGGGTGCGATCATTGTTGGCTTCTGCGCAGAACAGTGTTCAGAGCGCGGATTACCTTCAGATTCCTATCATGTGTGTATTTCGCACTACTCTAGCAGTAGAGCGGCCAATGCCGAAATGCCAGTCACACGGCGATTGTAGCCACACGAGCATGCGAGTGCACGTGTGGAAGCTTCGACGCGATAGTTAAGGCCCTCATGAGTGTTCTCATGGGTTTAGGCTGCCTTGGGCCGAGTGGGCCCAATGGGCCCGTGGGCCCATATGAATATATTGTATGACTGTGTAGTAGATATTAGACTGGTCTATGTGAATCTCATATCTGTGGCTAGATTTGGGCTAAATGGGCCACACGAGCGTGTGGGCCCATTTGGGTCGAGAATGGGCCCTAGGCCCATTCGCATTGTTATCTCTGTTTAGAATACCCTTGGTGGGTAAAATGACCGAAATACCCCTAGAGGGTAAATTACCGAAATACCCTTAGTGGGTAAATTACCGAAATACCTCGGTTTGCAAAATTACCGAAATACCCTTGATTTGCAAAATTACCAAAATACCCTTGATCTGTGAAATTACTGAAATACCCTCGATTTGTGAAATTACCGAAATACCCCTGGTTTGCAAAATTACCGAAATACCCTTTATTTGTGAAATTACCGAAATACCCCCGATTTACAAAATTATCGAAATACCCTCGATGGGTAAGTTACCAAAACACCCCCAAAGGGGTGAAAATTATCGTTATACCCTTGACTGTGGTTAAATATCGTGTATGTGATTTTTATTTATACTGTTTATACTTGTAATACACTGCATTCATATCATGTTGCATGGGTTGGGTTTGATGATTAGAGGAAGTACCATTTACGTGGCTCTGCCACATACCGTTTTAGTGGCTCAGCCACATATACCCTGATTAGCAGCTTGACCGCAATATTGGTGTGGATTGGCAGGGTGGGTTGACATGATCCCCACATGGTGCGATTGGTTGGTACAGGTGGAGAGTTAGACGGCTGGTAGGATTGGGGTGGGCACTTGTCCATATACATTGATATGATTTGGGGCTTAGGCCCACTTTGTTACCGTAAGGGCTCGTGCCCAGATAGTGACCGTTATAGGGGATTACACACTGAGTTCTCGTAACTCACCCCCTTTCTTTTAACCATGCAGGTAATCCCTAGCGTTAGAGGATTTGGAGCTGCGGAGGACTCGGAGGTGTCCATACGTCGGATTTGCCTTCTACGAAACTTAGTAAAGTCGGTTTTAATTTATTTTATGTTATTATTTTGGGTTAATATTTTGTGTAATAAGGCCATTGGATTTTTCTTTTTAAACTTTCAGTTGGTAATTCTGCTAGTTATAAATTGTTAATCGGTTAATCACAGATTTTTAAAACAATAACAACCGTTTTAAAAATATCACGTTTCCGCAATTCATTAAGTCATATTTCTGTAATAAACAAGTTTTCTTCAAAAATAACAATAACATCTTTCCAAGAATACACATTACGCAAATATTGTTTTACATACAATGAAATTTGGAGATTCCAAAAAAAAAAGAAACAAAGTTTTTAATGAACGCATGCATAGCTTTTAAACAACCTTTTGATGTGACATGCTAGATCCGGCCATAACGTCTAGGCCGAGTTTGGGGTGTTACATATTCTTTCTTAAGTGTTCTTACCCTACTCATGGCTTGCTAAACGCTTTGATTCCATAAAATAACAGCATGTTTGGTTGGGTGTAATGGCTATGCCATTACACCCCTATCCGGTGGGCCCACCTAATCATCCGTTTGGTTCAATGGAATGCCCTATTACGGGCTTATTCCATTACGCGTCTATGCCAAAAATTGGCTGACTTTTGGGGGATTTCTATTCCCTTCCCAGACCACCGATTAGCTATTGATTTCCATTTTTTACCCTCCCAACTCAAGCGCCCCAAAAACAAGAGCAAATGAAGTCGCTTCCTTCGTCTCCCGCTCCTACTCAACCATCTCAATCCGACCCCGCTTCCTTCGTCTCTCCGCCTCCCACTCACCATCTCGGGCCCGACCCCTTGCTTCCTGGTAAAAGCTGCAGATTCGGATGATCTCGGTGGCTTCCAGGTAAATGTTCTTGCATTGCTTACTTATTTTGGTGATTCACTCTTTCTTAATTTGTGGGTTTTTTTAGAACTAGGGTTTATTTTGGTGCTTTAGATCTATTTGGGATCAGGGATATTGAGTAATTTCTGGGTATTTTGTTAGAAATAAAGATGTTTGGAAGTGAATATGGTACTTCAAGTTTTGGCTGTTTATATTTGGTTGTTCAAATTTTTGGGTATTCTGTGATTGGTAGATATTTGGCTGTTTAGATATTTGGCTGTTTATATAATGTCTTGTAATTGTTGTTATTCTCTTAATTCTTATCGATTCTTCTTTCTTTAATCCTCTATTCTTAGTCGTTGCATTTACAAAGATGAATGGGCGATCATTAATTTGTCTTCATTGAACTTAGATTTCTTTTGTTTTTCATGTTCATTTGTTATTGACTATCGATTGTCGTTAGTTTTTCTTGTAAAAGTGATGACTTTTGAATTGGGTTTGTACCTTGTTTGATTGCTTCAATAATCTGGGATTTGATCAAGGTTTTGTATCTTATATATAGTGAACTCTGGTTTTTGCTTCTTTATTTTTCCTGGGTTTTTGTTTTTATGAGGATTAAAGCCACTAGTCTTACTTATTTATTTATTTTGGATTTATGGAATTTGACTTTACCGATGTGGTAATTATTAGAAAAGCTTATGTATATTATGATCATGATGTGCTGTTTTACTTCTAGGTTTTATGAACCAATTTTTTTTGTTCTTATTGTTTCATCATGCATGATATTTAATACATTCAGGGATGAAGTTATAGTGGAAATGGGAAATTAGTCATTTTGTTACTGCAAAACTTGAAATAAAGTTCAATTCCCCTGCCTGCAAATTTCATGCTTTTATTCTTGTTCATATATATGTGTGTGCCTGTGTGTTCTGGAAAGTGAGCTTTGGTTCTTATATCAAAGGATTTTGCCTGCTAGTTTTGTTGCAGAAAGTGAATGTTTTATATTACTTATATTGTTTAATTTGGAGCTTGAATATATGGCAACTTTTGATTGATTTTTGTTTTGGATAAATTAAAACTGTTGTCATTTTGGAAATTCAGAAGGTTGATGCTTTGGTAATTTTATCCATTTTGCACAGATCATCTAGCTTTGAAAATCAAATTTGTTTTGTTTTTTTTTTTTTGCTAAAGATTGCAAATCAGCCTTGGATGTTGGTTTCATCGTTTTCCTTTTTGTTGCGTATATGCTTATTATTATTGACCTTTTTTATCCTTCTTGAAATTGCAAGATGTTGTCACTGTTTCCAATGAACTATGTTTGATCTAATACTATGTTCTCTGCTTAGTCTATTTTGTTTCCAATGAACCATTATAGTCGGAGCTTTAACTATACAAAAGAGGAGGAACAAGTAGGCTTTTAATTTCTTCTTTCGAATGCTTGCTTTATGCTTCGTGCTTGAACCGAGATTTTGAGACCATTATCTATTTGGCATTTGTAGATATAGTGTTGTTGAATATTGCAGTACATATTTTCAATTATGGAGCTTGGAGATTTCAATGCATTACCACAAAAAAGTTGAGGGGTTTCAAGTTAAGAGTTCATAAAAAGGCTACCAGATTTGGTTTTCAATTCATGTCATGGAATTCAATTTTAAGCAATCAAATGATAGTTGAGATTTTAGAATAAAGTTTCTTACCGCATGGCCAAAACTTCTACTGTTGGATTCATTTTATTTTTTTAAAATGTTTACCGAAATATATGTAGAAATATATTTTATTAAGCCAAGTTATTAATAGTTTACTGCCATATATTTTTACACCCAATTTTTCAAGCTCGGGAAACATTTACTGCCATATATTTCTTTAAAGAAGAAAAAGGTATTAATGCAGTAGTGAAAGAGGATCAAAGCAAAATCCCAGGTTTAATATCAGTAATGCTTGTGAATTAGCCTCTCTTTTTTCGAAGTTACAAATTACTTCAATGCTCACTGCTTGTCGTTTTGTTCCTTTTTGGTGTTCAATTAATTAAAAGTTTTGTATATCTTGGTTCTTTTAGTATGAAAACCACAAATGTCTAATGCAGGGCAGGCGACCCTAGTTTATATCCAAAGGTTTTTATAGGAACAAAAACAAATTCCCATGGTTTACACCAAAAGCCATTAATGATTTTTAGCATCAGCTAGAGACTTCTTGAAATAGGAAGGGCCATCTATTGTAGTCACAGCTCCCAATTCAAATCCTAGTAATAGTAGATCGAGATAAAAGGAAGGAAAAAATGCTAACACTTACATTTCATGATATAGCTGATATAAAAGAGTTGCTAGAGGTTCTTGTGCAACATTTCATGTAATAGCTTCTATAAGTTCCATTATTTTGCAGATTTTGGATGATAACAACATAAACAGGAGACATAATAATTGTCCGCTTTTAAGGCAAATATCTTTTCATTCATGATTTAAAGCCTTACCTTACTTATTTTTGGTCCGTTTCCCATTTTCATTTTCATCCCATATTTTTCCTTTCTTCATTTATACAACAATAATTTAAATATTTAATAAATTTTTATCGATTCAGATTCAATTTATTTTTTTAATTTTATAGTATCAATTAAACCATCAAATTTTAATTTAATAATATATTCTTAAATTATTATTTTAAACTAAAATTACCTTTTCGGTTGTTGTTTGGTTGGTTGTTTCTTATAAATGATCATTGAATCAATTGATATGATCGGTTGTGCTTAATTATGGAGATGATTAAATATGAAAAATACATTATCATGGTTTTGGTAAAAGATCAATTATATTGAATCTATAAATGAGAACAAAAACCTCAATCAAATTTGAATGAGACTCGTAATGAATATTTTCAAGGATATATAATTTTGACAAAGAAATACGTATGGTGTCCTCCTATTTTTGAGAAAATTTGAATAAAAAAGACTGCATTGATAAATGCTGGGAAAACCAATTTCTAAAACTAATGGAGGTAGATTTAATTTGTGTCCTAATTTCTTCTTCTGAATGCTTGCTTTATGCTTTAACTATACAAAAGAGGAGGAACAATTAGGCTTTTAATTTCTTCTCCTAAATGCTTGCTTTATGCTTTAACTATGCAGCAAAGAATTTTGGAGTTATAGAGTTTGTGAATCCAAAGAATTTTGGAGTTACAGAGTTGAGCATCTTGTATTCACTGAAACACTGTAAGTTATATGGCAATTATATTCTTTGATTTTGTTTTACAGTTATTGAAATTATTATTTAAGAAATGTGAGCCTTTTACTATGATTTGAAGAAATTGAAACTTTTAATATATTGCAGTTATGGCTCGTCTGCCTTTGATAGGACAAAGTGTGAGGCGTAAAAGAATTGGTCTTGCTGTTACAATATGGTTGCAAATGTGTACTGTTGCGAGTTGGTTCTTACTTGCATTAGGTGCCATCCATAGCCTACATACTTATAGACCAAGGATTAGATCCTATATTTTAGATTTTTATGCACAACGAGATTATGTGACGAGACTTGTATATGCTAGTGACGAGACTTGTATTGAACAAGTTAGAATGAATACAATTACCTTTTTTAAACTATGTGAGATGTTACAAACTTTAGGGGGATTGAAGTCGTCAAGGAACATGCTTGTTGATGAGCAAGTGGCAATGTTTTTACATATCATTTCTCATCACCTTAAAAATAGAGTTATCAAGCATCACTTTAATAGGTCTGGGGAAACCATTAGCAGATCATTTCACAATGTTTTAAATGCTGTCATACGCTTACAAGGTGTGTTATTTAAAAAGGCAGAGCCAATTACAGCTAATTCTACAGACCCAAGGTGGAAATGGTTCAAGGTATTGAAGTGAATACTATATATAGCTCGTACATAATTTAATCCTTTTACATTTAAATATAGTATCTTAACTCGAGGTTTTATACATGTGATGTAGAATTGCTTAGGTGCTTTAGACGGAACCCACATCAAGATTAGGGTTCCAGAAGTTGATAAATCTAGATATCGAACGCGAAAAGGTGACATAGCAACAAATATGTTAGGTGTTTGTACACCTGATATGCATTTTGTTTATGTTCTTCCTGGTTGGGAAGGTTTTGTTGCTGATGGACGAGTTCTTCGAGATGCTATTAGTAGGAGACATGGACTAAAAGTTCCGCATGGTAAAGTGCAAATTATAGGAATTTGAATTAATTTTTAAGATCATACTTTTATGGGAAATTAACCATGACAAATAGTTTCTTTTTTATAGGTTGTTATTATCTAGTTGATGCTGGATACACAAACTTTGAGGGATTTCTTGCGCCATTTTGAGGACAAAGATATCATTTGAATGAGTGGCGTCAGGGTTACCAACCAAGTACTCCGGAAGAATTTTTCAATATGAAACATGCTTCAATAGCGTAATGTTATTGAAAGATGTTTTGGGTTATTAAAACTTAGATGGGGAATACTTAGGAGTCCATCATTCTATCCTGTGAGGGTGCACAATAAAATCATTATTGCATGTTGTTTGCTCCATAATTTTATTAGAACCTATATGAGTATCGATCCTATTGAAGCGGAGTTGGAAGAAAGATTACCTAGTAATGTGATAGATGATGATGAATCGAATATCGCAAATATTCATCCATCGGATGCATGGGCTACTTGGAGGATGGAACTAGCCAACCGAATGTTCAATGAATGGCAAGCATCTAGAAATTAGTTAGGTTTAGGGTAAAAATAGTAAATGTTACGATGTTTATGTTATTTCATGTATCTAGTTTATGAAACTTTAGTGGTGTTTGAATTATTTTTTTGTATCGTACTAGACTTGTTGAATGATAATCTATTTTTCTTTGATTCATCATGTGTTATAATTGTAATGATCCAAATTTTACGGTCATCGAAAAAGTGTATTTTCGGGTCTACGTTCTTTGAAAAATGAATATGTAAATATCTATTAAAAATATTTACGAAGTTAAGTGATTGGTTAATTAAAGTTTAATAAAGTGAATTAGCTTAAATTAAGGATAATTAGGAGAAAAAGATTAAATTGAATAAAGTGTGAAAGTTTAGTTGTAGATTAAAAGAAAATAAAAAGACCAAAATGACAATTAAGCCAATTTTTATAGATGTGACGGCAAACTTAGATAAAATCTTAATTATTGGATTTTTTATGTTTAAGGTTTTAAATTAATTATTATTAAATAAATAAAAGAAAGACAAGTGTATGGTAAAAATAAAATACATGTGTAATAAATATATTGTACATACATTTGTAATACATGTTTGCATTTACTTATTATTTAAGTAAATATTTAATGTATTTGTTATTATTAAATTGATATTATGTGATGAATAAATTAAATTAAGACAAATATATGGTGCATATGGCGACATGTGTGATACTAATATACATATATTTGTAAAATACATGTATATATACTTATTATATAAGTATATTATTTAATTATATATTATTATTAAGTAAAAGATATTAAGTAAAAGTATATATTATATTTTGGTATCTTTTTGTGTTTGTAATATTTGGATGGTATAATGACATGATAGAATGTCATTACAATGTTGTAACTTTTTGATGTTGTAAAATTTTAAAACATATAGATTATGACATATAAAATAATGAAATCATGTAACTTTTTGTTAATATATGAATTTATGCTTGGATGTGAAATATAATTCTCAAGTTAATTAATTACTTCTAATATATTTTTTGTAAAGTAATTAAATTATTTGTTTCAATAATGATATTTTAGCACATATATGTATTGCGATTGTAAAAATAATAAAATAAATTATATATTTTTATAGTATTATATATTAAGATTTTTAATTCATATAATAATAATTATATTAAGCATGTTATTAAATTATATTTTTATTAAATTATATTTAATAATAATTATGTTAAAATATAATTAAATTATTTATTATTTTTATTAAATTATTTTTAATAATAACCTTATTAAAATTTAATAACAATAACAATAATCATCTACCTAACAAAAATTCTGCTAAGGGTATTCTGGTCATTTTAGTTCTTTTCCTTATGCTATTACAACATCATTCCATTCAGCCAAACACAAGAATTCTATTACAGCTCTATTCCATTCCATTCAACCAAACAGTTGAATTACTTATTACAGCTCTATTATATTACACCTCTATTCCATTACAGCTCTATTCCATTACAGCGAACCAAACGTGCCCTAAGGCAATCACTTACTGAAATGAGAGGAGCTAGGAGATTGACTTGAAGATGTTTAGGTGATTTTAACTTAAAGATGAGGAGGAAAGCCACCATGGGAACATGCAAGGAGCAACCATAGATACCCCCTTGCATTCAGCTGTTTACTCTTCGCATTGTGAAATGGTCGTGGATAGCCCACTCGGCTACTCTTTCTTACCTTTCTCTTTATTGTTAAATTATTGTTTTTAATGTTGGGAGACAGGATTGCATCTCATCTTTATAATTTTAGTTTAATATGACATGACTCAATTTTTTTTGTTGAAAATGGATATTAATCTTTATTTGAGTTCATTTGTAACAACGATTTTTTTAGTGGCGTTAAAAATAGTAGTTTGGGACCACAAATTCAATAAGTGAGTCTATAAATATTACTATTTAATATTTATACGTGTAACACCCCTTACCCGTATTCACCGCCGAAACAGGGTACGAGGCATTACTACATTTGTACGCGATCAATCATACAATATCGAGACCTGACTTTCCACTTCAAATTTAAACTTTTCGTAACACCTCTTAACAAGCCTACGAGGCCTAAATCACACTTTAGGAATGGTTCGGGTTCAAATCGAACTCTTTTAAAAGATCCCTTAAAGACTTAGAAAATTTCTCATTAATCAGTCCACACGCCCGTGTGGAGGAAAGGACACACCCGTGTGGCATTTCACATGCCCGTGTTCCACACCCGTGTGGAATTATTTTTCAATTTGAACCTACAGGGGTTTTCACACGGTCGGACACACGCCCGTGTCCCTGGCCCGTGTCCCCCACATAACCTTAACGCACCCGTGTCTTAGCCCATGTTCAAAAACCTTGGCATTCAGTTTCTGACGTCATCACCCCAAAAAGGTCACTCGGCCAAGGCACACGCCCGTGTCCTTCGGCCGTGTGGCGAATTAAATTCCTAATTTTGGGTGCAGACTTCGCACGACCTGGGCACACGCCCATGTTCATGGCCGTGTCTTCCACACGATTGAGACACAAGGCCGTGTCTCTTCCCGTGTGGTTACTACTGAGCATACTGACTTGCAACCTTAGCATGCATGAGGACACACGGCCTCTCCAAACGCCCATGGGGTTGACCGTGTGTCACACACGACCTAGACACACGCCCATGTGTCTACCCGTGTGGACAATTGCAAGGCTATCTACCAAGCCATTTTCCACCCTACAAAGCAACCCCACTTATACCAAATCAATTCAACATATATCATGACCATAAGGCACTTCTAAGAACTCAAAATCCAAAACATCCACACAAGCATGCATTACATGAATTTCATCATAATTAAATATATGAACTTGTCAAGTATTGGTCAATTTCCCATGACCATTTACAAAATGAACTGAACAACATTAATAGCCAACACTTTGGCTAACAAATATGACATAACAAAATGACCAAGTCCTATACATGCCATACTCAAAATAAATCTAACTTTTCTATACCAAAAGAAGTTGATAGTGTGATTTCTGAACTCTGACGTTCCACAAATTCCCGAGCTAGCTTGGCAATACTACAAGGAAAAGGGAAATGAGAAGGGTAAGCATAAAGCTTAGGTAGTTTGTATGAAATAAATAACGACATAAAGGCTCATAATGTCATCCATCCATTGCATTGAATAAAACACAAGTCTTAAGCTCATTGTCGTAACTTACTCATGCTTACCCTTACCAATTATATATCATGTCTCTTATTGTAACCATTTCTCGTGAATTACTCACATGTACCTGTATCACTTCATCACATAGCTTTAGCACTAGTCTCATTTCTATTATAAGCTTAGCTATTTACTCACTGAATTCACTTGGAATACACGAAATTACATATTATCATCATTCACGTAAATGCAACACCAATGCCACATCCCAGATGTGGTCTTACATGGTATTACCTCTAGAAGCCAATGCCATATCCTAGATATGGTCTTATATGGGATCTCATATCGATTGTCGATGCCATATCCCAGGTATGGTCTTATACGATTCTCATATTCGATGTCGATGCCATATCCCAGATATGGTCTTATACGAGATCTCAATTCGGTACCGAGGCCATGTCCCAGACATGGTCTTATACGAGACCTTACCCATCTCAAGTCTTGTTGATATTATTCTTTCATTTATTAAAGTCCAATCGGGACTTCAACATCACAATACTCATCATTTTCTCATTCAACATCATTACTCAAATTCATAGAAATATTATACATCTTCATAAATATCAAACATTTTAAGTCATACTAGCATGATGTTGAACTTATTACACACAAACTTACCTCGATTTCAAAATAAGCCAAATAGTCGATCTAGTCCGATACCTTGCCTTTTCCTCGATCAAGGTTAATTCCTCGTTCTTCTTGATCTATAATAGCAATTTAGCTCATTTAATTACCACATTAATTAATACATTTCAATAATCATACTTTGGCAAAATTACCATTTTGCCCTTAGACTTTCACAAAATGACTATTTTACGCCTAGGCTCGTAAATAAATTCTAATCAAATTTATTCCTTTAACGAGCCTAGGTGAACATTTATCACTCTTATAGCAACTCTCAATACTCATTATTTCACACATTTAACACTTATTTACAAACTTCTCAAAAATGTCCTTTTAGGTGTTTTCATGGTGACACCCTTCACAAAAGTTGTTTATCTAACAACTAAGACTCATTTTCTTCCATAAAAATGCCGCAAAAAACTTAAATGCTCACATGAGAAAACTCTAAACTTTCAACCATTTTGCAAATTAGTCCCCTCTTTAGCTAACTTAAGCTTTAGGGGTTTGAAAAGTACAATTATTATCAAGAAATGATCATCAAAACACTTACTTGTAAGGAGAAGAGCTTGCTGAAATTTTTGAGCTTTCAAACCCCTATTTTACTGCTAATTTTCAGTGGAGAAGAAGAGAAGAAAAGATGACATCTTTTCTTTCTTTATTTTATTATAAAAATCAATTTAGTCACCAAATTTTTACCTAACCAATTGACCAAGTCTTTTCTTTGTCCCTATGGCCGGCCACCACCCTAAACAAGGCATAATTTCACTTTAGGGACCTCCAATTAGTATTCCATGGATTTTAGACACCTTTATCTTGTAAAATAGAACTTTCGCACTTTATGCGATTTAATCCTTTTTCGCAATTAAGCATGAAATCGCTAAAATTAAAGTACCAAAATTTTCATGCACCTATATAATCATGCTATAACTCATAAAATAGCATTAAAATAGTTCTATCCAACCTCGGATTAGTGGTTCCAAACCCACTGTTTCTACTAGCCCCTTAATCGGGTTGTTACATTACGAGTCAATTACAATATTATATTGAACTCTGGTTTAATTATATAAATTGAACGAATAGATAAGTGCAAGTGGTTGTCCCTAGGAGTCAAGCCTATGAATCAAGCCTGTAAATATTTTTATTAAATATTTATGGAGTTTATTATATTGGTGTATTGAAGTTTAGTCTAAAAATTTTAGTGATTTGATAGTTAATTAAGGTAAAAGGATTAAATTGTAAAAGAGGTAAGAGTTAATCGATATAGATTTGAAATAGTAAAGGGACCAAAATAGTGATTAAACCATGGTGAAAAAGTCCAAGCGGTGGTGGATATGATTAATCCAATAGCTTTTAGGCTATTTGCTTATTTAGTCCTAATTAGTTTAGGGTTAAATTGAAATTAAGCTTGTTTAGTTAAAATTTTAAAATAATTGAAGGACCAATTTTGTAATTAAACCCTCCTTAAATAGTAATTATACTATGTTTATATAGTGAGGCGATTAATAAGTGAATTTTTATATATTATATATATATTAATTCTTTTACGATTAAATTAATAATAAAGTATTATATCATAATATATATAATAATAAGAAAACAAAACAATAGTGGGGGTTATCATCTTTTTTCTCTCTTTATTTTTTTGGCCGAAACACCATTGTTCTAAGATCGGGAGCTTCAGTTTTGCCTTTTCTTGGTGCATGTAAGTATTTTCTTGGTTTATTTATCATGAATTTTAAGTTTTGAGCTAATTGTATTGGAATCTAGCTATTTTGGGGGTTAAATTGTGAAATTATCAAAGTATAGAAATTATGCTATTGATATTTTTGGAGCTTTTTAGTTGTATATGATTTGGGTTGAAGCTTGGTGATGATTTTTGTTGAGTTTGCAAAGTAATTTTTAAGTAAATAGTAAATTTTTAAGTTTGCAAAGGTTTTGTTGCTGGTTGGGAATAGTTAAACATCTGGCTTAGTGGATGTATAAGTTTTAATTGTGGAAATAATGTTGTTTTAGTCTAGGGACATATTTGAATAAAGTGTAAATTTTTGGGGCAAATGTGCAAAATTTTAAATAAGAAGTTATATGTATTAAATTGAATAGTATATGAAATTGAGGTTAATATTTGAAATAAATTTTATTATAGATCAAGATCAAGTAGATAACCGAGGAAAAAGGAAAGTTGCGGAATAGTCCTAGAACTTTTGCCATTGCTACAGTTTAGCCCTGGTAAGTTCGTTCGGTTTAATTTAATATGTTTTGTGATGCATATTGTGTGAAAAACTTGATTGTTGAATGTTAATTTCATATATTCAATGTTAAAGTGATGAGAATTGACATAGTGAATTGTATATAACACTGATTAGTGAACTTATCTCCTGTACCGGATGAACGTAGGATAGAGTACGATTCGCATGCCAATAGGTTATAGTGCGCGCTATACAGGATTAATTTGAGATGAGGTGATGATTCCTATTTATTTCCTGTTCACTGAATATACCGAAGTCCTGCATTTGTTGAGGACTATCGTGTTATATTTACAGTGTTTCTAGCGTGTTATCGGGGGCGGATGTAAAGCTTTCGGGCTTGGCACTTGGTGCTGACGCATGTTACAAGAGGGATGTTGGCCTACGGGCTAGGCACTTGGTGCTGAGGCATGTTACAAGAGGGATTTTGGCCTACGAGCTAGGCACTTGGTTCCGAGGCGTGTTATTGATTGGCTTGACTTGTGTGAGGGTTTGGCGTGTTCGGATGAATAGTCATGTACTCATATCCGTTTATCGTTCATCGGGCATTTCTTCTATTGAAAAATGACTTGTTATTGAATTATGGAAAGACTCTTCATAAATTTTTGATAGCATTAGGATTTGAATGAATGATCATATTCGTGTTTGAGTATAGACTCACCTATTGTGAACTGTGATTGACAGGAAACATTGATTATTAATTTTATTATTTGAATTGATATTTTTAGTTCACTAAGCTATATCGTTTTAATTATCGAACTTACTAAGCTTTACAAAAGCTTACTCATGTTCTTTGCCTCATTCTTTTCTAGATAACGTTTTGTTGAAAATTAGGCGATCGAATGAACTCGAAGAAATCACACTATCCAGAGATCTTTTGGTAGTTTTTGAATATATATTTTTTTATTATATGGCATGTAATAGGTGAAGTTGTCTATGTTTTGAATAGGTCATGTATATGATAATGGTTAGATGGATGAAATAATGTTTATGTTTTGTAATGGCTAAATGTGATCATGTCAATATATTGTGTGCTTATAGAATTGTTATGTTGTTTGGTTATTTGGTATAAACCTTATTTAGGTGTTAAGCTATGGTATATTTGAATGTAAATGGATGAGTAGAGAAAAAGGAAGATTTGACTTGAATGTAAGGTAGTTTTTGAACTTAAAAGCATCCAATTGATATATGCTTGTGACTTGATATCATAGTCTAAATGTTGGATTGTTTAAGTATTTAAATGGTGGTGTCAATGATGGAACATTGGTTAGGCACATAGGTTGATTGTTTTGGGATGTTTGAGTCTGTTTGAATGTGTTTTGAAGGCTTGTAGAATTATGTTTTTGGTATGTCTTGGAACTTAAAGCAATTGGGTTATAAATGGCTTGTTTTAGGGGCAAACTTAGTAGCACACGGCCTGGGACACGGGCTATCACACTATCGTGTGCCACACGCGGCCAATTCACACAGTCGTGTGTCATTATTATTCTAGGTGCAGGTCGCACACGGTCTGGCACATGGCCTACGACATGGCCGTGTAACCCAAGTCAATGAGTAACACGGGCAGACAAACGAGCTGAGACACGGCCATATGTCCCATATTTCAAATGTCCACACGGCCTGGCCACACCGCCGTGTGACCCCTATTTTGAATTTTTTTGAATTTTCTCTGAACTTTCTAATTTGTTTCGAATTGGACTGTGATTATTTCTAAACTATTTTTAAGGTCTCGTAGACTCGATATAAGGCTCGCAAGTGTATTTTTACATTGATTAACATGTATTGTTGAGTAGTATTATTTAATTTGTAAACTTGATTATGTTTGAAGTTAAATGTTCTAAATTGTATTGTAATACTTCATAACCTTAATCCGGGGATTGAGACGGGTTAGAGGTGTTACATCATTGGTATTTCTTTTCTGAATATTCTGTGCAAATGATTACTTCATTGATTTAGGTTTATTTCATGTTTATACTTGTGAATGTATGACCAATATTTGTAGGTAACTGAATTAACTATTTAATCTAGGAAGAAGTAATAGTCAATAGACGTAAGACCTAAATGGTGCAATTTATGTCAATATCGAAAGATAATTGTTGTAAGTGTAAACTGTGTAAATACCCAGGAGGGTGATTTCTAGGATAGTGTTTTGACATAGGGATATGCTAATTAACTTAGTAACAAAATAGGACTTCGAGAGGAGCCAATGCCTTAATAAAATGGATTTAATGAATTTTCATATTACTATGAACCTTTTGTGATATTCTTTTTATGACTACTAATAAATTATTGTTAAAGTGAAATATTTTATTTTAGTCTATTCATGTTGTACTATATTATCCCTTATCGTGATATTCTTTCGTGATATTTCCATGAACCAAATTGATTAAAATTAACTTTACAAATAATTCACTCAACAGTCCCTGTGGAGGCGATACTCTTTTGCTAACTACTTATTACTTGTACGAATGTGTACACTTGCACATAATCAGGCGACAACAAGATTTTGGCGTTGTTGCCGGGAACTGTTTTTGTCATTATTTGTGAAGATATTTATTTTTCAGTTTTGTTTATTTTTATTTTTATTTTTATTTTTATTTTTACTATTTTTATTTTAACTTATTTATTTTTTTTATTTTTCAGGGTTTATAAACATACACCAAATTATCAATCTATTGCCAGTTGACCGAGAAATTGAATGTACTTTTAGGAAAAGAAGAATGGAGAGATTAGCCCAAAGACAAGTCGAAGAGATGAATCAAAATCCAAGAGAAGATGCATCCTGTAATAATCGAAATTCGATCCTTATTGCTGATGATAGAGACCGAGCGATTAGGCAGTATGTTGTGCCTTTGTTCAGTGAAATCAATCCAGAGATTGTAAGACCCAAGATTGAGTCCCCTCAGTTCGAGTTAAAGCTAGTGGTGTTCTAGATGTTGCAAACAATGGGACTGCTCAGTAGGTTGCCTGCTGAAGATCCACATTTGCACCTCCGCTTATTTATGAAAGTAAGTTACTCTTTCAAGTTACCAGGAGTATCTGAAGATGCCTTAAGATTGAAGCTTTTCCCATATTTGTTGTGATATCACGCATGAGCATGGTTGAATTCCTTAACGCCCCATTTTGTTTCCATGTAACACCCCAAACCCGGCCTAGACGTTATGGCCGGATCTAGCATGTCACATCAAAAGGTAGTTGAAAAGCTAAGCGTTCGTTGAAAATGTTGCATCTCTTTTGAAAACTCCGAGTTTTGATGTCTGTTTGTAAAAGCCCGATTTACTTAATGTCCATTTTTATAAAGTTGTAATTATTTTGAAAAATTGTTTTTGTTGTGAAAGTCGAACTTTAATAGTTGCGGAAACGTGATATTTTGAAAAACGATTATTAACATTTTGGAAAACTCAGTATTCAAACATCTAACAATTTAAATATAGCGGATTTGAAAGTTAAAAGAAAAATAAAATCCAAAGGCCTTATTACAAAATATTAACCCAAAGTAATTAATCTTAAAATAAGGTAAAAACTGAATTTACTGACGTTCGCGATAAATAACTCCGATGAATGGCCACCACCGAGTCCTCCGCGGCTCCAAATCCTCTATTGTTGGGGATTACCAACAAGGTTAAAAGAAAGGGGTGAGTTACGAGAACTCAGTGTGTAATCCCCTAAACGGTCACTATCTGGGCCCGAGCCCATACGACATCAATCTGGGCCTAAGCCCTAATATCATGATAATGCAGATAATGTAATGCAGCCCAACCCAATCCAACCAATCACACCCCCGTACCAACCAATCATCACCTGTGGGGATCAAGTCAACCCACCCCGCCAATCACACCAATATTGCAGACAAGCTGCTAATCACAATATTTGTGGCGGAGCCACCAGAGTAATAGTATATATATGTGGCATAACCACTAAAACAGTATGTGGCAGAGCCACTAGGCTACACTTCTCTTCAGTCATTAAACTCGCCCCATGCAACATGATAAAATGCAATGTATCAAAGGTGTAAAAGTGCAAATAAAATCTCACACACGATGTTCAACCATAATCAAGGGTATAACGGTCATTTTCACCCATTTGGGGTATTTCAGTAATTTTACCCATTGAGGGTATTTCGGTAATTTACCCTCCAAGGGTATTTTCGGTAATTTGGCAACCCAGGGGTATTTCGGTAATTTACCCTCCAAGGGTATTTTTGATAATTTAGTCCTCTAATGGCCTTTTCGGAGGCCTATTTTTTCCTCGAGCGACTCGGGACCCCTTTTGGGTCTCTACGGTGCAATTGGGCCAAAAATCCTTTTCGGGCCCAAATGGGCCCACACGCTCGTGTGGCCCATTTGACACATTTTTGGTCTCGAATTCACAGACTTCACAGTCGCATCAATCATTCAGTATTTCTCCACCAATTTTGCCCTTGTGGGCCCGTAAGCCCATTAGGCCCATTTAGCCCGTTCCAGTTCGATCAGGCCCGTTACAGCCTCAGTTTCGCGAGAGTGCTCATGACACTCTCAACGATCTATTGCCATCATTTTTGTCTCGGTTTAACACCACGAGCTTTTGCATGCTCGAGTGGTCACGGTTGTCGGTTTTTCGGCTTTTCGGCTTTTGGCCGTTTCACAGAACATCACATGCGTTCATCAAGGTGGGCGTGAGATTACACACCTGTTACAAGCGTAGATTGAACTCCCGAAATTTTGTACCACAAGATGATCTCCTTCAACAAAGTGGCAATATTCAGCTTTGCTTCCTCTTGACTAGAGCAACCAAACTCCCTCAGATTCGGCAAGACAGGTCCCTGAACAAGAGGAGTTTAAGCATCCACTGCCCTCAGAGATGACGATTAACTTGAGTGATCATAGAGGAATCGAATAGATTCGGCAGACAAAAGAACACCAAGCTTCAGGCTACCAGGTGTTCGGCTATTAGCAAAAGCAAAGAGAAACCGATTCAAATGGGAGAAAAGAAGGGATTCGGCTTATGGAGAAAAGAATAGAAAAGAAAATGGAGAAGAAGAGAGGAAGAAAAGAATTCGGTAATTGGAAAATTGCAAAGAAAAGAATTGACCCGAAATGACAAGAAAAGAAAAAGAAAACAACCCCAAAGGCACACACAAAGGTTTCGGTTTTGCTACCCACACCAAATGCCGAATTTCCTTCTCAACACCAACCCCTAGCCGAAATTCTCATCCTCCACACACTCCACATTCGGCCAAACTCTCCCACTCTCCCATATCCCACGATTCTCTCCTCTTTTTGCTCCCCCATTCACTCTCCACCTCTCATTCAAACCATTTGACTGAGTCTCCACTCTCCCCTTGCAGAGTTCTATCTGAACTCTACTTCTTCCACCCACTTGACACAAAAATAGAAGCCTTGATTTGCCAACTGTGGGATTCGAACCCCTCTCTCCTTGCCTCACAAGTGACGCCACCACCACTCCACCACAAGCTCCCTTGTGTTGAGCAAACACACCCTAATAAATATAAGTTCTACTTCCAACAGTCCTCCCCCTAAAGTGCCCAAAAACCAAAATTTTTCCAGGGCTCAAACTCGACCCCAGGCCTCCCTAGAGCCCCTAAATACCCTCAAACAACCCACATATCAAGCCCAACATACAATTGTACAAAAATCACAGCCCCTAATTTTTGAGATTTTACAATTCTACCCCCCTTAAAAAAACTTTTGGCCTCGAAATTTACCTGATCAAAAGAGATGAGGGTATTGCTGTCGTATAGCCTCCTCAGGCTCCTACATGGCTTCTTCTAAACTGTGATTACGCCACAACACTTTGACTAGCAGAACGGATTTCCTCCTCAACACTTTAACATCCCAATCCAAAATCTACATCGGTTCTTCTTCAAATGTCAGATCCGGTCTTACCTCAATTTCTTCTACCGGCACTACATAAGAAGGATCCGAATGGTAGCATCTCAGTATAGAAACGTGGAATACGTCGTGCATCTGGTTCAACTCAGGGGGCAGCTCAAGCTAATATGCGACCGGTCCAACACGTTTCGACACCCGGTAAGGTCCGATGAATCTAGGGCTTAATTTGCCCTTCCGTCCAAATCTCAGAATCTTTTTCCACGGTGAGACCTTCAAGAAAACATAATCTCCCATTGAATACTTGATTTCTTTACACTTAAGATCTGCATACGACTTCTATCTGTCAGAAGCTTCTTTTATCCGACCCCGAATCAACTTCACCATCTCTTCAGTTTTCGAAATCAATTCTGGACCCAACAACCGTCGCTCAGCCAATTATGTCCAACACGTAGGGGTGCGACACCTACGACCATATAACACCTCGTAGGGTGCCATCTAAATGCTGGATTGGTAGCTGTTGTTATACGCAAATTCTGCTAAGGGTAAATAATCTTCCCAACTGCCCCTGAAGTCAATCACACAGCTCCTTAACATGTCTTCCAAAATCTGGATTACTCTCTCCGACTGACCATCAGTCTGTGGATGAAATGCTGTGCTAAAATCCAGCCTTGTACCCAAAGCTTCATGTAACACTTTCCAGAACCGAGATGTGAATCTAGGGTCCCTGTCTGAGATGATAGACACTGGTACCCCATGCAGCCTCACAATTTCTGCCACGTATAACTTGGCCAACTTCTGTAGTGAGTAGTCAGTGCGAACCGGTATGAAGTGGGCGGACTTAGTCAATCGGTCAACAATTACCCATACTGAATCTTTCTTAGTAGGCGTCAGGGGTAGCCCACTAACAAAATCCATTGTTATCCTTTCCCACTTCCAGAGTGGAATCTTTCTGAGTTGCGCGAGAGTCCCGAAGGCGGTTGATGCTCAGCCTTCACTTGCTGACATGTCAAACACTTGCTTACGAAGTCGGTAACCTCACGTTTCAGTCTTGGCCACCAGTACAGTTCACGTAGATCTCGGTACATCTTGTTTCCATTAGGATGCATAGCGTATGGGCTACTATGCGCCTCCCACAGAATCATCTGTCTTAACTCAGAGTCCTTTGGCACACAAATTCTTCCACGAAAACATAACACCCTTTCACTATTCAGTCCAAAATCCACCGTCTCTCCACTTTTCACTTGCTGAAAACGAGAATCCAACGACTCATCCAATAACTGCCTCTTTTTAATCTGATTAACCCACATCGGATTCATCTGAAGTTCTGCCAACAAACTACCATCCTAATATAGGCTGTGACGAGCAAACATTGCTCTCAAATTAAATACCACCTTACGACTTAGTGCGTCTGCCACCACGTTGGCTTTACCCGGGTGATACTCAATCGAGCAATCGTAGTCCTTCAGCAACTCTATCCATCTCCGTTGCCTGAGATTTAACTCCTTTTTGGTAAGGAGATACTTAAGACTCTTATGGTCAGTGTAGATAATCGACTTTTCCCCATACAAGTAGTGTCTCCATATCTTTAGTGCAAACACTACTACAGCTAATTCCAAATCATGAGTGGGATAGTTCACCTCATGTGGCCTAAGTTGACGTGATGCATACGCCACCACATTCCCTTCTTGCATCAGCACACAACCCAAACCTGTATGCGACGCATCACAGTAGACAACAAATTCTTTCCCAGCCTCTGGCTGAATCAATACCGGTGCTTCAGTCAGAATCTTTTTCAGTTTCTCAAAACTCTCTTGCTGCTTATCAGACCAAACAAACGGTACCCCATTACGCAATAACTTAGTTAGGGGTGCAGCAATCAACGAAAACCCCTCAACGAACCGCCTGTAGTACCCTGCCAAACCCAAAAAACTTTGGATCTCTGACACTGACTTCGGTGGCTTCCAATCCAATACGGCTTCAACCTTCCAAGGATCAACCCTAATCCCCTCGGAAGACACAACATGCCCCAAAAATGTCACTTCCTTCAGCCAAAACTCGCACTTACTGAATTTGGCGTAAAGTTGCTTTTCCCTCAATATATGCAAAATAACCCGAAGATGTGAATCATGCTCCTCCTCAGTTCTCGAATACACCATAATGTCATCTATGAATACCACCACAAACCGGTCTAGGTAGGGTTGGAAGACCCGGTTCATCATATCCATGAAAGTAGCTGGTGCATTCGTTAATTCGAACGGCATGACCAGAAACTCGTAATGCTCATAACGAGTTCAGAATGCAGTCTTGTGTATATCTGCCTCCTTGACCCTTAGCTGATGATATCCCGATCTTAAATCTATTTTTGAGAAAATCGAAGCTCCTCGTAGCTGATCAAACAGATCGTCTATCCTTGGTAACGGGTATTTATTCTTAATCGTTAACTTGTTCAACTGACGATAGTCAATACACATACGCTTTGATCCATCCTTCTTTACGAACAATACCGGCGCTCCCCACGGGGATACACTTGGTCTGATAAATCCTTGATCCAGCAGCTCTTGAATCTGAGCCTTTAGTTCTACCAGCTCCTTCGGTGCCATCCTATAAGGGGCGATAGACACCGGAGCCGTTCCCGGTAACAGCTTAATGCCAAATTTGACCTCACGATTTGGAGGCAACCCCGAAAGTTCTTCAGGAAATACGTCCAGAAATTCCTTTACTGTCCTGACCTTCTTAATAGACAAACTCCCAGCATCAGTCGTGTTGACATAAGCTATGAACGCCTCACAACCTTTACGCACTAGCTTCTCAGCCCTTAACGCTGAGATTACACTGGACAGATAATCCCTTCTCTCTCCTATCACCATCACTTCCTCATCCCCTGAGGTCTTTAATACCATACGCTTAGCAGTGCATTCTAAGTTCGCACGGTGTTTCACTAACCAGTCCATGCTCAGTATAAGATCAAACTCGCCGAACGGTAGTTCCATCAAATCTGCCGGGAATACAACTCCTTGAACTTCTAGAGGTACACACCTAAACAGCTTATTCACTACCACAGATTGTCCTAAAGGACTAATTACCGCCAGTTCTCTATCAGCAAACTCAAAAGGTATACCCAGAGTCCCAGACACAGTACAAGCAACATACGAGTGTGTAGACCCAATATCAATTAAAGATGTAAATGGCACATCATGTATAAGAAATGTACCGGTTATGAAGTCCGGTGCGTCGCCATCCTCTCGACGCCGAGCAGCATAAACCAGTCCTGGCTCCTCACCTCTGTATTACCCGTATAACCAGCACCTCTGCCTGGTGCTCCACGACCACGTCCTAACCCATTTCCCCTCTAGGCGGACCACGACCTCTCGGTGGCTGCTGATCACCTCTCCATGGCTGCACAAATCTCTGACTCACTACCTGCGTCCGAACAGGCTCCCGAGGACAGTCTTTGAACCGATGATCCTTAGACCCACATCTGAAACACCCGTCAGTTCTTCTCTAGCACTCTCCGAATAAAATTTCCCACATTCCACACAAGGTTGCAACCGACCAGAATAACCTGGAACCCCAACTCGAATCGGCCCATCCAACCTAGGCCTCTTATGAAATCCCCTCAAGAACACGAAACCTGAATCTCTCTTGTTCTCGCCCTTTCTCCTGTCGCGCTTTGTCTCTCAGAACGTTTCACTTCCTCGGCAATCTTTGCCTTTTCTACTAGAGCAGCAAAGTCTCTTTCTCTCTGCGAGGCTATTAATACCCGTAACTCATCCCGTAATCCATCCTCAAATCGCACACAGCGCTCATAATCGGTCACAACTATACCGCGAGCATACCGACTCAAGCATAGAAACTCCGCCTCATATTCTGCTACAGACTTATTCCCATGGACCAGATTCAAGAATTCCTTTCTCTAGGCATCCACATAACTTGCCCCGACATACTTCCCCTGGAAGGCCGTTTTGAAGAAATCCCAAGTCACCCGATCAGCTGGTGTTCCTTCCCTTACTGTAAACCACCACTGGTACGCCTCATATCGTAATAGGGACACTGCTCCTTTCAGTTTTTGTTCTACTGTGCAGTCCAGATCATCCATGATTCGCTCCACTACCTCCAACCAGTATTCTGCTACATTCGGGGCTATACCAAAGATGACCCTAAAGACTTCGGCCCCGTTCGACTGGAGTCGCTCAGAAATAGACCCGCGAGCCGCCGACCCAGTACTTGCTCCAGCAACCCGTTCTAAAACTCGCAGCATTGCTTGGGACAAGGCATCATTCCCTCCAATTTGGTCATGAGACCCTGTTTCAGTCACCGGCGATACCGGTGCCTTTCTTTCTGGCATATGCCCCGATGCTGAGGATCCAGTCCTAGCACCTCGGCCTCTACAACGGCCGCGTGTACCTCGTCCACGTCTTCTTGTACTCATATTGCTGAATCGAGTTAATATGATTAAGAATTTTATGAATCAGTCTATAGTTCCCATGATTATTAATAAGTATTTTATGGAAAATAATTATAAGAGTTATTTTCGCGGATCGAATTTCCTACTGTTTTAGTCTCTATAGTCTTAGTTCTTGTAACTAAAAGTTCCAGTGTACTACCACTATTTCTAGTAGTTTCTCCCTACAGTCATTTCATCATATAACCAGATATAAAGTAAGGGAACTTACGGATTTGGTGACAGAGACTTAGTGTGCCATACTTCCAGTAACACTATTTCTAAACCACATTTTGAACTATTTTGGAAAGATTTTCAAACCCATTCCACAGCCGAGTTTTGCAACCTGGCTCTGATACCATAAAATGTAACACCCTAAACCCGGCC
The DNA here is from genome assembly GCA_025698515.1 of Gossypium sturtianum. NCBI lineage: Eukaryota > Viridiplantae > Streptophyta > Magnoliopsida > Malvales > Malvaceae > Gossypium > Gossypium sturtianum. Next base: position 29,387,080 of record CM046943.1, on the reverse strand, counting down.
TAGACGTTATAGCCGGATCTAGCATGTCACATCGAAAGTTAGTTGAAAAGCTAAGCATTCGTTGAAAATATTGCATCTCTTTTGAAAACTCCGAGTTTCGATGTTTATTTTTAAAAACTCGATTTACTTAATGTCCATTTTTATAAAGTTGTAACTATTTTGAAAAATTGTTTTTGTTGTGAAAGTCGAACTTTAATAGTTGCGGAAACGTGATATTTTGAAAAACGGTTATTAACATTTTGGAAAACTCAGTATTCAAACATCAAACAATTTAAATATAGCCGATTTGAAAGTTAAAAGAAAAATAAAATCCAAAGGCCTTATTACAAAATATTAACCCAAAGTAATTAATCTTAAAATAAGGTAAAAACTGAATTTACTGACGTTCGGGAGAAATAACTCCGATGTATGGCCACCACCGAGTCCTCCGCGGCTCCAAATCCTCTATTGCTGGGGATTACCTACAAGGTTAAAAGAAGGGGGTGAGTTATGAGAACTCAGTGTGTAATCCCCTAAACGGTCACTATCAGGGCCCGAGCCCATACGGCATATGTAACAGACCGAATTTGACCCTAATCGAAACGGTCGTTTCGGGACCACGAATCCGAGTTCGAAATTTTTTTATATTATTTTTCATGCAAATTATATGTGATTTATGATGTGTGAAAGTTTCGTATAAAAATTTTATCGTTTGAGTGTTTAATTTAACAAAAAAGGACTAAATCGCGTATAGTGTAAAAGTTGCATACTATAGTGGAAAGTGCTTAAATGATGATGGCTTTCTAATATGGAGTATTAAAAGGGTAATTAACCCATTTTATGAGTTATTGGGCGGAAAAGGTCAAGTGTGACCTTATATTATAAGTTGTTTTTATTATTAATTAATGGTTAAAATGGTAAATCATTAAAATTGTTATTATATGTTAAATTATATGAAATTAAAAGCCATTCTTTTTGTTCTTCATCTCTCATTGCCGTATGTTAGCTAAGAAATAAGGGTTTAAAGACTTTGAAGTGTTCGGCCATCATCTAGCTCAATTTAAGGTGTGTTTTACTTCGGTTTTCGATAATTTTTACGTTTTTGATATCGTTGTTTCGAATATTAGTTGACCCATGGTAGAATTTTTAAATTTGAGCATGCTTGATGTTCGGCCATTTACATGTTCTTGTGGTTTTTGATGTTTGATGAGTTTATATTAAAGATATGTTAAAGATTAGCATGTTTTGTATTGGAAATTTTAGTGAATTTGTGTATTTTGGGCCAAATTACAAAGAATAAATTTTTGAGGGGCTAAAATGCTAAATAAATGAAATAAATGGACTTGTATAGTCCCTATGAACATTCGGCCCTTAGGTGATGTAGAGAAATTTTGTGTATTTTGTATTTTGTGCAAATAGGACAAAATTGTAAAAATGTGAAACATTAGGGGTAAAATGGTAATTTGCCCGTTTATGTGTTTTGGGACTAAATTGAGATGAAATTTGCTTGAATGAGCTAAATTTTAATGTGTTTAGATCAAGAACAAAGAAAAACGGATTTGGATTGGGGAAAAGCAAAGGTTAACGAATTGCCGGTTTCCGTTGTCCGTCGATAGTCGAGGTAAGTCTTTAAGCAAGTTAATATCATCAGTATCGACTATAACCTAGTATACATGTTAAATTATGAACTTGTGGATTGAAATATGATTAAGCAGAATGTGTGGAAGTACTTTAGCAATGATATGTAATCGAAGTATTTGAGTCCATTAAATGAAGTGATGTGAATTATATGTGATATTTGTGATCTTGTTATTGTGTAATGTGAATGAGTTGGTTTGGTGAAATGTTTTGGGCTTATTGCCTAGCAGGCCTTGTGCCGATGGTTTGTATCAGGCTTTGATGCCTAGCAGGCCTTGCGCCAGTGAAATGTTTCGGGCTTATTGCCTAGCAGGCTAAATGCCGGTGATTGAATTTTAGACCTTTGGTCTAGCAGGCTTAATGCCGGTGTATATTTCAGGCTTTGAAGCCTAGCAGGCTTGATGCCGGTGATGTATTATAATTGGAGAAATCATGAATCATACAAGGTGAAACATAGTTAATGTATCGAGCTAAAAGCTCAGGTAAGTATAAGCCCTTTTATATTTACAAGGAGTAAGGTAAGTTGGTATAATGCTATTGGAGTTAAGATAATACGATAAGAATTTAGTTATGTGCTATTGAGCTTACTATTGATGCGTATGAACATTATATAATAGAAATTGAATTTAAATGTACTATTTTGGAGATTTGGCTACAAGTAGAAATGTTAAGGGTGAAAATATTTAGAGTGTGATTGTATATGTGTATAAATAAGTTAATGAGGTTGATATGAATGTTGTACTCATATGACTTGGAGTATGCGATTACATGTAATATATTTTTGTGTTTCGATGAGTTACATGTTTATGGTAATAAAGTGCAAATACTTAGGTTAATAATTTGATAGTATTCGGCCATATTTAAATTCACATATTGTAATGTATATATATTCAATGCCATAAGCCTAAAGATTAAAAAGGTTTAAGTGTTTGATTGTTATATTAACATTTGCTTGAGACTTACTAAGCTAGTAAGCTTACTCCGTATGTGTTCATTGTTCTGTTTTATAGATTTTGATCATGTTACGGGCTCGGGGAAATCGTCAGCAAAGTCAATCACACTATCATCCCTTTTTGGTACTTATTTACTTGGTTTTGGAATCTAAGGCATGTATAGGTTAGACTAAGTTGTAAAATCAATGAAATTTGGTCTTGTATATAAGTATAGTCTAGCCTTGCGAAAAAGGCTTATTCCCTTTGGTTAACTTAATTTTTTATACTCATCGACATAATGGTTGGATTTTAAAGTTAAGTTTGGATATATGTGTGAATGGTTGAATGCTTGATATGCTTGGTTCTTAGAAAATTTTATCCTTGGCCTGTTACATGCTATTCTAGGTCGATGTATGTTATAGAAGGTATGTTTGCGGTTAAGATAATTATGTAACACCCCCAAACCCGGCCCAAACATTACGACTGAATTTGGTTTTCTACAGAGAAAACATTTTGAAAACCATTTTAAGACTGATTTTAAAATTTGTCGAAATGCCTTTCTTATTAAATTTCTTTGTTAAAAACCATACTTAATAAATATTTGTTGAGTCGAGTTGTTTACAAATTTCGAATGTACCCGATGGTACTTTAAAACATTTTGCGTTTAATTTGAGAAAACATGTGCAACCGTTTTAACATCATCAAGTAGTTTAAACCAAACATTCAAACACGCAACAATAATAAAATATTCCTAGGAGGCCTTATTACAATTAAACAACATAAATCCAAAAGAAAGATAATTAAACCCAAAAATTCATTTATTAAAAACTCCACTGCATGGCCACCTCGAGTCCATCCGGCTCCATTTCCGCGATCTACTTATCTGCAAAATGTTAAGGGAAAGGGGTGAGTCACCAAGACTCAGTGTGTAATCCCCCACCCGGTAAAGTAACTCATACACAAGTCATTAATAAACATGCACATGCAACCCAACTAGCCATCCATACTCCTTTTCTACCCCGTGTGGTCAAAACCATCGGTGGTCAAAACCACCGATGACTTAGAGTCACAAATCAGATGATGGGGCCAACCCATCGTGTGGTCAAAACCACTGATGACCATAGGTCACAATAATCAAGTGTGGTCAAAACCACTGGTGGTACCAAACCACTGGGACTTAGTCGCAATTAATCAATCGTTGTGGTCAAAACCACTGATGACCATAGGTCACAAATAATCTGATGGGGCCAACCCATCTTGTGGTCAAAACCATCGACGACGATCCATAATTCATCCCCCTCCTCTCATCAATCCCACCATCACATGCTTATATATCAATTATCATGTTTCATGTCATAGCATTTAACATCATGTAATGGCATACAAATCATATATCAAAATTACAAATTAGGGGACTTACCTGAATTCCATGCTTAGCCATAAGCAAATCACAACCAAAAGATCTAAGGCAAATAAAAATAGCACGTAAATTAATAAAGTGTGTATAGAGATCTTACACACCTATTTTCTAGCAATTCTCGAATATACTAGCGAAATCCCGAGACGTTGTTTCCTCCAATTCACCGAATTCCGTATTTATCACTTGTCCTATCGAGATTCCTACCAAAACACTTGATAATAATTAGCTTGCACATCTATTCATAACCAAAGCCTATAGCCGAATGTTACTTACCACCTTTCCTTAGGAGAATAAATCCCAAAAGCTTCCCTTAATGGCTATGGCTTCCCTCTTACTAATGCTTGAAAAAGAATCCCAAAAAGGATCTTGTGCTCCTTGATATTCAACCAAAGTAACTCTAATGGAGAAGGAAAGATTTTGGCTATATAGTAATGAAAGGAGAAAATATGTGAATAAAAGTGAGGAATATAAGTAGAAAAGAGAATAACAATGAGTGAATGGGGATTCGGTTTAATCAACAATGGAAGAAAGAAAAGAAAAGAGGATTTGAGGAAGAAAGAGGTTCGGCCAAATGAAAGAAAAGGGATTTGTGTTTGAGCACAAATCAAAGGAAGAAAAGAGAGAGATGGGAGAACTGAGATTCGGCCAACACCTTGTTTACCAAAAAGAAAAGTGCATAAAATGCCAAAATGAAGTTTTAGTTTCAAGTGGAAAGATGAGAGAAAGAAAATAGTATTTTTGGTTCAATGAAATGAAGGCTAAAACAAAAGCAAAATTTGCACAAAATGTACAATAAACATTCGGCCAAAGAAGAGTTTTTGGAGAGGAAAAGCAAAATGCAAAAAGATGCACAAAACGAGGAATTGGCCAAATATTCCCCCCTAAACCACCTAACAATATTCGCCACCCACCTAGACACCCATGCCGTCCACATACATGCACTAAAGCCTAGGATTACTTTCCAAAACATCCTCCCTATTCCATGCCTTTGTCCCCTCATCATGCCATAAGTTCAAGATTCTTATCCCCTAAATTAAGCTTTCCTTAATCATAAATTCAACTTACCAAAAGTTATTAGTCCACCTATCATAAATAAGTTTGACCGCCATCAATGCTAATACAAAAATAAACCTTCAAAATGCTAAACATACCACTCGAACCTCTAACCTCAAGCTACCTTTCAAGCTCCTTAACCAACTTGCCACTTACTCCTCTTATGCTTTAAATGAACACTTAATTAACTTAAGTGTCAAGCTCACTTAATCCTACTTCATTAAATATCCCAAACTAAAAATTATTCTAACTTCCTAAATTAAACAAGCCTTCACAAAACTATTCTAACACACAAAATTCCTACCCGAGCCAACACAAAAATAAATAATATTCTAATTTTCCTAAAGCCCAATTCCCAATCGGCTCAATCCTACTAGGCCCAATTTTGGGATGTTACAATTCTACCCTCCTTAAAGAAATTTCGTCCTCGAAATTTCCAACTAGCTCATGATCGTGCCTCCTATCTCGCCACACTACGCTCCCATCGCGCACTCTGATCTTAAAGAATTATCATATTTCTAAACACATTCTCCAAGTTCATAATCAAATTTTTCCCACACTTCACCAACTCAAAAGAACAAACTAACGTAACCACAAATAAGGCAATTGAGGGTATTCCAGAGATAAGAACTTACCCGATGTCATATCTCGGCATATCTTCCTCCTCGCGACGGCCAACCGCATAAACCAACCTTGGTTGCCTCGCCTCTGTACCTTGGCACCTCGGCCACGCCCGTTACCATCACCATTACCACGACCTCTCCGTGGTGGTCCTTCATTTCTAACACGAGCACGGCTCGACCCTCCGGTTGATTCTTAGCTAACTTCCGGGGATAATCCCTTACACGGTGATCGAACGATCCACACTCAAAACATCCTCGATTACCATTCCAACACTCCCCTTGTGAAACTTGCCACACTTATCACACCGTGGCGGCCATTGAGGATTAGTAGCAAAGCAGCAGCCTAGCGACTTGATCTCGACCCATCAAACCTCGTCCTCTTCTTTCATTACCCGAGAACCTTGAAGGTTCCGAGCTCCTCTTATTCCAATTCCGTTCTTGGTTCCGCTTAACGGTATCTTACCTCTTCAAAGAACCTTTGATTTCTCTACTAGGACAGCAAACTCCCCGCTCCTACTGTGGAGCTATCATCATTCTCACTCATCTCTCAGCCCATCTTCAAATCTAACACAACGTTCATGCTCGGTACCCACCATACTACGAGCATACCTACTCAACCGGAGGAACTCGGCCTCATATTCGCCATCGACTTATTTCCCCGAACCGAGTTCAAGAAAGCCTTCATTTGTGCGTCTACATAGCTAGTTCCAATATACTTCTTTTGGTAAGCTTCTGAAGAATTCCACGTGAGATTTTCTCGCCACTGTTCCATCCCTTACGGTGAGCCACCACTGATAAGACTCATCCCGAAGCAAGGAGATAATACCCTTCAACTTCTCCTCAGCGGTGAAATCCAAATCACCCATAATCCTTTCAGTGGATTCCAACCAATACTCCGCCGCACTGGGTGCCACTCCCGACACACCCCGAAATACCTCAGCTCCGTTAGATCGGAGTCGCTCGGGAACAGATTTCTGAGCTCCCAAATTTCCACTAGCCCCAGACCACCAACTCAAGGACTCGCAACACAGCTTGCGACACTGCCTCACCTCCAGTCTGATCCTGCTCCTCAGCTCCAAAAGTTGGAGGTGGTGGTGGCGGTGGTACTTCATTCTCAGAACCTTGACCCGACCTAACGGGTTCAGACACGGTCATCCTTCCCCTTCCGCGTCCACGACGACCCCGTCCTCTAGAGCTCATTCTAACTATCGCGCTTTTAATCTATTTAGAAAAATTTTATGGATTAGTACTTTGTTTCACTTGGTTATTCGCGAAGAAAATTTTTTATGAAAGGAGTTTAATAGAGATTCTTTCGATCACATAAGGTTTTAAGTCCTCTATCCTAGTTCATACAGAGAAGAACATCCATTCCCTAATACCTTTCATTCCTATTCACTCTTCGGACGTTTCTGTCCAGTTTCTATCCCAAGGGTTTTTCGTCATTTTCCCTCTGAGGGTATTTTCAGTAATAAATCGAAGTTTTTTTTTTTTTTTTAAACTTTCGTAATTCAGAACTTTTTGAAATTTCCCAAAACTAGAGGGTTTTTTTCAAAGATTTCTCAAATTAAAGGTATGGCAAAATTTTGGAAACTAGGGGTATTTTGGTAATTTTGGTAAACCGGGAATATTTTGAAGATTTTTTTCCAAAATAAATTTTTCCTAATATCTAGAGAGTACTTAAACAATTTTAAAACTCGAGTTTTCTTGAAAACATGGCTAATCCCTTTTGGGTTTTATTTATTGTGTTTAGCCTATGACCGAGTCCTCTTGGTTAGGGTGAACCGAAGCTACGCACCAGGTAGAAATCTCGCGAAGAGGAGGTGAGTCACGAGGACTGCTTAAGTACCAAGCTCTTCCGGATCCAATCCTAGACATGCGCACCAAGGTTACCACACCCTAACTCGGTGACTTGGTCGTAGGTTGGTTTAATTAGGCTTTTAAAGTCTTATGTCTTTGTTTGGGGTATCTAGTCCTAATGTTCAACACCTATCACACTAACTACGTTCCATACCTACCCTTCTACCACTAATAATTCACAAAGAAATGAGAAGTACTTACTGAGCGGATCGGTGTCTAGGAGACTCGGTGCCATCTTGTTTCAAACCCAAAATATTTCAAAAGGCCTACAAAGCATTTTTGGGCCTTGGGCCCCCACAGCCGAGCTTTGAACTTAGCTCTGATACCAATTTTGTAACACCCCCAAACCCGGCCCAAACATTACGACTGAATTTGGTTTTCTACAGAGAAAACATTTTGAAAACCATTTTAAGATGATTTTAAAATTTGTCGAAATGCCTTTCTTATTAAATTTCTTTGTTAAAACCATACTTAATAAATATTTGTTGAGTCGAGTTGTTTACAAATTTGAATGTACCCGATGGTACATTAAAACATTTTATGCGTTTAATTTGAGAAAACATGTGCAACCGCTTTAACATCATCAAGTAGTTTAAACCAAACATTCAAACACGGCAATAATAAAATAATCCTAGGAGGCCTTATTACAATTAAACAACATAAATCCAAAAGAAAGATAATTAAACCCAAAAATTCATTTATTAAAAACTCCTTTGCATGGCCACCTCGAGTCCATCCGGCTCCATTTCCGCGATCTACTTATCGCAAAATGTTAAGGAAAGGGTGAGTCACCAAGACTCGATGTGTAATCCCCACCCAGTAAAGTAACTCATACACAAGTCATTAATAAACATGCACATGCAACCCAACTAGCCATCCATACTCCTTTTCTACCCCGTGTGGTCAAAACCACCGGTGGTCAAAACCACCGATGACTTAGAGTCACAAATCGGATGATGGGGCCAACCCATCATGTGGTCAAAACCACCGATGACCATAGGTCACAATAATCAAGTGTGGTCAAAACCATGGTGGTACCAAACCACCGGGACTTAGTCGCAATTAATCAATCGTTGTGGTCAAAACCACCGATGACCATAGGTCACAAATAATCTGATGGGGCCAACCCATCTTGTGGTCAAAACCACCGACGGCGATCCATAATTCATCCCCTCCTCTCATCAATCCCACCATCACATGCTTATATATCAATTATCATGTTTCATGTCATAGCATTTAACATCATGTAATGGCATACAAATCATATATCAAAAATTACAAATTAGGGGACTTACCTGAATTCCATGCTTAGCCATAAGCAAATCACAACCAAAAGATCTAAGTCAAATAAAAATAGCACGTAAATTAATAAAGTGTGTATAGAGATCTTACACACCTATTTTCTAGCAATTCTCGAATATACTAGCGAAATCCCGAGACGTTGTTTCCTCCAATTCACCGAATTCCCGTATTTATCACTTGTCCTATCGAGATTCCTACCAAAACACTTGATAATAATTAGCTTGCACATCTATTCATAACCAAAGCCTATAGCCGAATGTTACTTACCACCTTTCCTTAGGAGAATAAATCCCAAAAGCTTCCCTTAATGGCTATGGCTTCCCTCTTACTAATGCTTGAAAAAGAATCCCAAAAATGATCTTGTGCTCCCTTGATATTCAACCAAAGTAACTCTAATGGAGAAGGAAAGATTTCGGCTATATAGTAATGAAAGGAGAAAATATGTGAATAAAAGTGAGGGAATATAAGTAGAAAAGAGAATAACAATGAGTGAATGGGGATTCGGTTTAATCAACAATGGAAGAAAGAAAAGAAAAGAGGATTTGAGGAAGAAAGAGGTTCGGCCAAATGAAAGAAAAGGGATTTGTGTTTGAGCACAAATCAAAGGAAGAAAAGAGAGAGATGGGAGAGCGAGATTCTCGCCAACACCTTGTTTACCAAAAAGAAAAGTACATAAAATGCCAAAATGAAGTTTTAGTTTCAAGTGGAAAGATGAGAGAAAGAAAATAGTATTTTTGGTTCAATGAAATGAAGGCTAAAACAAAAGCAAAATTTGCACAAAATGTACAATAAACATTCGGCCAAAGAAGAGTTTTGGAGAGGAAAAGCAAAATGCAAAAAGATGCACAAAAGAGGAATTGGCCAAATATTCCCCTAAACCACCTAACAAAATTCGCCACCCACCTAGACACCCATGCCGTCCACATACATGAACTAAAGCCTAGGATTACTTTCCAAAACATCCTCCCTATTCCATGCCTTTGTCCCTCATCATGCCATAAGTTCAAGATTCTTATCCCTAAATTAAGCTTTCCTTAATCATAAATTCAACTTACCAAAAGTTATTAGTCCACCTATCATAAATAAGTTTGACCGACCATCAATGCTAATACAAAAATAAACCTTCAAAATGCTAAACATACCACTCGAACCTCTAACCTCAAGCTACCTTTCAAGCTCCTTAACCAACTTGCCACTTACTCCTCTTATGCTTTAAATGAACACTTAATTAACTTAAGTGTCAAGCTCACTTAATCCTACTTCATTAAATATCCCAAACTAAAAATTATTCTAACTTCCTAAATTAAACAAGCCTTCACAAAACTATTCTAACACACAAAATTCCTACCCGAGCCAACACAAAAATAAATAATATTCTAATTTTCCTAAAGCCCAATTCCCAATCGGCTCAATCCTACTAGGCCCAATTTTGGGATGTTACAAATTATATGTTCTTTGGGTCTAATATGTTTTACAAATGATTATTAAGTTTGGTCACATGTATTGATAGTAAAGTAGGTAGTAAGGTATGTGTGATGTAATTAGATGGAAATATGGTGTTATGCTTAAATGACTTTGTTTGTGTGATAATTATAGTTATAAATTTAGATATGAATTTTTAAAAGTGATTATAAAGGTACGGATGCTAATGGTAAGAAGGGAATTTGTTTTAGGGTTATTTCAAATGCATGTCCAAGTGGTAAGTGAAACGATTTGGTTAGTTAATATGAAAAATTGTAAAGATTAGGTAAACAAATATTTATATTCGAATTTGGTATACATTGTAAGGTTAAATATGTGCAACGCAAATGTGGATTTTATTTTTGGAATTATGCGCATACTATGTTAGTACCATGGGCATGTTTGGTTATGTTATTAAATATTAATGTCTCATATGTGAATAAATATACCATAAAGTACTATGGTTTATATGTTTAATATGCATAATATATGAAATGATAAGTTGACATGTGAAGAAGGTAATAAATATAGTTTTATTCAATATATGTGAATAAAGTGAATGGTATTTACTTGAATATGTATTAAATATTTGAAAATCATATATATTTGAAGATGAAATGGTTCGGTATATAAAAGTATGAGTAGGGTTTAAAATGGTTTTGATTTATGGCTTTGTTTCGAAATTTGTATTGCTGATAATTAAATATGTATTTTGGTTTGATAAATGTATGTATGGTGATATATGACTATGATGATCTGAGTTTGACTTGGTAATGCCACTTTACCCTAGTCCGGCGACGAATACGGGTTAGGGGTGTTACATTTTATTGGTATCAGAGCTACGGTTTAGTCGATTCTAGGACTACTGTAGCGCGTGTGAGTCTAGCTGTAACATCCCAAAATTTGTGTATTATTTGTGTTGGCTCGGGTATAAATTTTGTGTGTTAGCATAGTCTTGTGAAGGCTTGATTCTATTAAGGAAGCTAGAATAATTTTTAGTATGGTTTATTTAATGAAGTGGATTAAGTGAGCTTAGCACTTAAGTTAATTTAAGTGTTAATTAAAGCACAAGAGGAGTAAGTGGCAAGATGGTTAAGGAGCTTGAAAGGTTGCTTGAGGTTAGAGGTTCGAGTAGCATGTTTAGCATTTTGAAGGCTTATTTTTGAATCCTAGCATTGATGGTCGGTCAACCTATGTTTATGATAGGTTGGACTATTTCTTTTGGTAAGTTGAATTTTGTTTAAGGAAAGCATGATGTTGGGGATAAGAATCTTGAAGTTATGGTATTAAAAGGAGACAAAAGGCATGGAATATGGGGGATGTTTTGGAAAGTAATCCTAGGCCTTTAGTGGATGTATGTGGACGGCATGGGTGTCTAAGGGGGTGGCCGAATTTTGTAAGTAGCTTTGGGGGGGGATAGTTGGTCAATTTTTGCATTTTGAACATCTTTTTGCATTTTTTTTCCCTCTCCAAAAACACTCTCTTTGGCCGAATGTGTCTTGTGCATTTTGGTGTATTTTGCTTTTGATTTTAGCCTCATTTTTTTGAATCAAATCATACCATTTTCCTTTCTTTCATTTGCTCTTTTGAAACCGAAACTACAATCTATCTTTGTGCATTTTTGTGCACTTTCTTTTTGGCAAAGAAGTGTTTGGCCGAATCTCTCCCACATCTCTCTTTTCTTCATTTGACTTTTGTTTAATCACATTTTCTTTCATCCTCTCTTGGCCGAATCTTTACCCATCTCAAATTCCATTTCTTTTTCTTTCACTCAAAGTTTAAACATCCATTACCATTCTATTTCTCTTTTCTTTTTCACTTCACCATAGCCGAATTTTTCTACTTCCTTTTAGTATTATTTTTGGCCGAATATTCAAGGGTAGACTCTCTTTGATTTTCTTCAATCGATTTTGGAAAAGGGTAAGTGTTCTTGGCCGTTTCTTCTTCAATTCTTTTCTCGTCTCTATGTTATTTTCTTGTGGACTAAGGCCGAATCTTTGGGCATTGGTTTGCAAGGTTCTAATCATTCTTAGAAACCGATTTCTTTTAGGCTCTTGGACGTTGGAAGCAATCAATCTAAGTCTCGATTCGTTGACAATCGTTTTGGGTAAGTTTAGGTAAGACTTGGTTTTTCGAAGGATAATTATCTGGGATTTAGTGTTATGGCCGAATGGCCTTTGTTCATAATCTTAATATTGGCCGATTGTAGGACAAGGTGATCTAGTGGTAGATCGGATCTTCGGACGTTAGTTATTGCTTTGGTGAAAGGTGTGTATCTTACACACTTTATAACTTGGTTTATATATGTATATTTGTGTGTTATAACTAATCATATTATGAAAGTGGGTAAATCGATGAGATCTGGATATGATACCATGATGGTATGAATGAAGATTCGGGTAAGTCTGTTTCAATATGTTGTTAATACATGTGGATTGAAATCATGATCTACGATTTATGATATATTTGTTATGAGATACATATCAAAGTTTATTGACATGATTTGTTTATCTATTGCATTGGTATGGGCAATATGAGAGGAAGGGAAGATTGATGATTCGTGTCTTGGACACGGTGGTTTGGCACCACCGGTGGTTTGGCACCACCCGGTGATTTGGTATCACATTCGAGTCTTGGACACCAGAGGTTTGGCACCTCATAGCGACTTGTCCTCGTGGTTAATTCCACCGTGGGTTGGCCCCACTTTTGAGATATGGGATCGTCGCCGGTGATTTGGTATCACACGTGGGTTGGCCCCACAACTTGATGATTCGTGTCTTGAGACACGGTGGTTTGGCACCACCGGTGATTTGGTATCACATTCGTGTCTTCGGACACCGTGAGGTTTGGCACCTCATAGTGACTTGTCCCTCGTGGTTAATTCCACCGTGGGTTGGCCCCACTTTTGAGATATGGGATCAAATGCGGTGATTTGGTATCACATGTGGGTTGGCCCCACAGATGGATTATTTGTGACTACGGTCACCGGTGATTTGGTATCACATTTGTGTCTTTGGACACCGGTGGTTTGGCACCACCAGTGGTTTGGTACCACACGGGGTAGAAAAGGAGTTATGGATGGCTAGGTTGGGTGCATTATACATATATGTTGCTTTGTTATAATTTGTGTAAGTATGTGGTATTTACCCTGAGAGGGAATATGCACTGAGTCTTGGTGACTCACCTTCTCCCTTATATTTTCGGGTGAATCGTGAGATCGCGGATTTGGAGCGGATGAACTCAAGGAGGCCATGCAATAAAGTTTGGTTTTACATGAACTTCCATTTGGGTACTTTATTTTAATTTGGGTTTTCATATTTTATGGATTTGTAATAAGGCCTCCTTAATTATGGTTTTGGATTATTTATATGCTTTGGGATTTATTCTAAACATGTTTAAGCATGTCACTTGGTTAATCTAATAATTGAGCTCAAAGTTTTCTAAACTAAAAACTCGCAATGGTTTTAAAAATCTTACCATCGGGTAATATGAATAGTTCGATAGAAAAATTACAAGTTAAGTGTTTTCAACAAATTAAGTGATTTCCAAAATTCAAGTTTCTATACTCAATTGCAAACGGATTTTCAAAGTGATATTTCAAATTTTCTTAAAAAGATATAAATGTTTTCTATCCTATGATTTATCAACTAAATTTTAAAGTTTTATGTAATTCAAAGTAAATCTCAGTTTTAACTTATTTTCGACAAATAAAGAATTTCAAAGAGTTTTTCACAAAATTTAATTGTTAATTCGATTCTTCCAAAAATATTTTCCTTAGTGACATACCAGATTCGGTCGTGGCGTATTGACCGGGTTTTGGGTGTTACAAATTGGTATCAGAGACAAGTTCAAAAGCTCGGCTGTGGGCCCGAGGCCCAAAATGTTTTAAAGAATGGATTTTAAAATGTTTTGTTGAAAATTATATGGTTGGAAAGGCATGGCCTCGAGTCTCCGACATCAATCCATACAGTAAGTACATCAAATCGTTGATTTTGATGATATGATATGATGATGTTGGCATGACTGTATAGTAGTAGGAACTACTTTAGAGACCCAAAACTATAGGTTGAATGTACTCATGAAACAACTTCTTAAAATTATTCATAAAACTGTGTTTTAAGAAAGTGGAATAATGACTAATGCATAACGCTTTTAAATCGGATAAGTCGAGACTTTAGACATGAGTACTCGTGGTCGAGGTCGTATGATTTGTGGACGCGGCGATCGGGGTAGGATGGTCGTGGTGCGAGCGGTGAGGTCGGTCAAGGATCCGAAAATGAGGTACCACTACCCCACCACCAGCGGTTGGAGTTGAGCAACAGGATCAAACGGGGATGACGCAGTGTCTCAAGCGATCTTTGCGAGTTCTTGAGAGGGTAGCTGGAATAGGTGGAGGCGCGAGAATTCGGAATCAGATCCGAGCGACTTTGAGCCAATGGAGTGAGGTATTTTGAGGTGTTTCAGCGTGGCTCCTAGTGCGGTGGATATTGGCTAGTGGCGACGGTTAATCATGGATGATTTGGATCCGAATCGAGGAAAAGTTGAAAGGGATCGACGCTTCCGGGATGAGTCATATCGGTGGTGGCTCACAAGATGCAGAATGGTCTTTGCGCACGGAGGATCTCACTTGGGATTATTTCAAGGCAGCGTATCAGCGAAAATACGTTGGGTCTAATTACATTGATGTGCAGCGTAAGGCATTTCTAAGTTTGATCCAAGGTAGTAAGTCTGTGTCAGAATATGAGGCAGAATTTTTAAGACTGAGCCGGTATGCTGGAGGTATTGTGGCATTGGAGCACGAGCGATGTGTTCGATTCGAAGATGGTTTGAGGGACGAGCTGAGATTGTTGATTGCTCCACATCAGGAGCGAGAGTTTGCTGCTTTGGTTGAAAAGGCTAAGATAGCCGAAGGAATCAAGGAATCTGCAAGGCAGAGTTACGACCGGAACAAGTATAAGAGAGGTTACGGATCATCGGGATCAGCCGATAATTCTCAAAAGAGGGCTAGGCAAAGTGGGCCGAATCGACCTGGGAGGGCTCATTATCGCTAATCAGGGACCAGCACGGTGTAATCGATGTGGGAAATTTCATTGGGGCGAATGTTGGGTGGAGGGAAAGGATGTTTCGAGTGTGGCTCATTTGGATCATCGTGTGAGAGACCCATCCACGTAAGCTAGCCAGAATCGACCGAGGTCAAGGTCGTGCTCGATTCAGAAATGAGGGACCGCCACCACATAGCGGCCGTGGTAATGGTAGAGGAGGTAATGGTTCTAGTCGAGGTCGAGGAACATCTGCGCAGGTGTTTGGCAACACCGAGGCAAGACACTGGTTTGGTGTATGCAAATGAGACGAGCCGAGAGAGAAGGGCGACGCACCGGACGTCATAACCGGTATGTTCTTAATCTTTGGTGAACCATATACTGCTTTGATAGATGTGGGTTCGACACATTTGTATGTTGCCAGTAACATAGTAGAGACTATGAATCTAGACTCTGAGACTACTTCTAGGAAGATGACTGTACTTAGCCCTCTAGGTCACTCTGTAGAAGTAAATAAGCTGTATAGAGATGTACCCCTAGAACTCCAAGGGGTAGCGTTCGTAGCTGATCTGATGGAATTGCCATTTGAGGAGTTCGATCTGATACTTGGGATGGACTGGTTGGCCAAGTACCGAGCAAGTTTTGATTACGCTGCTAAGCGCATGGTTTTGAAGTCAGTTGAGGGCGAAGAGGTGGTCATGATAGGTAATAGAAGAGATTATCTATCCAACATGGTATCTGCGTTGAAAGCTGTGAAGTTGGTTAGGAAGGGCTGTGAGGCATTCGTGGTCCATGTGTGTGCATTGGAGGCTAAGGAGTCTAATGTGGGGAATGTCCGCACGGTAAAGGAATATGTTGACGTATTTCCTGAAGAACTTCCGGGACTACCTCGGACCGTGAAGTTGAATTTGGTATAGATCTGCATCTTAAGCAGCGCCGGTGTCTATAGCTCCGTATAGGATGGCAACCGAATGAATTGATGGAATTAAAGGCTCGATTCGTGGATTTGTTGGATCGAGGTTTCATTCGACCAAGTGTTTCGCCATGGGAGAGCGCCGGTACTTTTTGTCAAGAAGAAAGATGGTACGATGCGGATGTGTATAGACTACGCGCCATTGAATAAGTCGACGATCAAAAACAAGTATCCTTTGCCGAGGATAGATGACTTGTTTGATCAGCTTAAGAGGCAGCGATTTTCTCCAAGATTGATTTAAGGTCGGATATCATCGGCTAAAGGTGAAAGAGGTCGATATCCATAAGACGGCATTTCGCTTTTCGGTATGGGCACTACGAGTTTACGGTGATGCCGTTTGGGTTTACTAACGCGCCGTGCATTTATGGATATGATGAATCGAGTATTCCAGCAGCTTTTGGATCGATTTGTTGTGGTATTTATAGACGATATTTTGGTATACTCAAAGTCGAGGAGGAGCATGATGCGCATTTGCGAAGTAGTGTTGCAGATTCGAGGGGAAAAAACAGACGCAAAATTTAGTAAGTGCGAGTTCGGCTTAGGAGGTGACTTTCTTGGGTCACGTAGTATCACTGAGGGGATTAGAGTGGATCCTCGGAAGATTGAGGCGGTGTTGGATTGAAGTCGCCTAAGTCGTGGTGAGATTCGAGTTTTCTAGGTCCAGCGGGTATTACAGAAGATTTGTAGAGGATTTTCTTTGATAGCAGCACCTATGACCAAGTTATTGAGGAAAGGAGTTCCATTTGTGTGGACCGAGAAGCGAGAAGGAAGTTTCGACAAGTTGAAGAAGATTCGATCAAGCTCCGCTTTGATTCAACCTGAGGCGTGCAAGGAATTCACGGTTCATCGTGATGCATCACATCTTGGTTTGGGATGTGTCTTTGATCTGAGAAGGAAGGTAGTGGCTTATGCATCTCGACAGTTGAGACCACATGAGGTTAATTATCCGACGCATGACTTGGAATTAGCTCTTTGTGGTTTTTGCTTTGAAGATATGGAGACACTATTTGTATAGAGAGAAGTCGATAGTCTACACGGATCACAAGAGTCTTAAGTACCTTTTGACTCGAGAAGGACTTGAACTTGAGGCGGCGTAGATGGATCGAGTTGTTGAAGGACTACACATCGCTCGATCGAATATCATCCAGGGCAAGGCTAACGTGGTGGCGCACGCGTTGAGCCGTAAGGTTGTATCGATTTAAGATCGATGTTTGCTCGTCTTAGCTTATATGATGATGGGAGTCTTTTGGCGTAATTGCAAGTCAAGCCGACTTGGTTAGATCGGATCAAGGAGAAGCGGTTAGAGGATGATGGTTTAAATGATCGAGGTTGCGTGTTCGAGAACGGAGGTTTAGAGGAATATAGTTTGTCCAGCGATGGAGTACTATGTTTTAAAGGGAGAGCTTGTATGCCGAAGGATGTTGAGTTGAGGCAAAGGATTCTTCGGGATGCACATAACAGCCCATATGCTATGCATCCTGGAGGAAGTAAGATGTATCAGGATTTAAGAGAGCAGTTTTGGTGGCTAGGTCTGAAGCGTGAGGTAACTGAGTTTGTGGGTAAATGTCTGACGTGTCAGCAGGTCAAGGCAGAGCATCAGTTACCGTCTGGGTTACTTCAGCCGGTGAAGATTCCACAGTGGAAGTGGGAAAGGATCACTATGGACTTTGTCAGTGGATTACCTCTTACGCCTAGTAAGAAGGATTCAGTTTGGATGATTGTGGATCGTCTGACTAAGTCAGCTCATTTCATTCCGGTAAGGATGGATTTTTCGCTTCAGAGGTTAGCTAAGTTGTATGTAGCGGAGATAGTGAGGTTGCACGGAGTGCCAGTGTCGATCATCTCAGATAGAGATCCTAGATTTACATCGAGGTTTTGGAGAGCGTTACATCAGGCTTTGGGTACGCGGTTAGATTTCAGTACCGCATTTCATCCATAGTCTGACGGGCAGTCAGAAAGGGTTATTCAGATTTTAGAAGATATGTTGAGAGGATGTGTTTTGGACTTCAGAGGCAGCTGGGAAGAGTTTTTACCATTAGCTGAGTTCGCATACAACAATAGTTACCAAGCAAGCATTAAGATGGCACCATATGAGGCGTTGTATGGTAGGAGGTGTCGCACGCCTACATGTTGGACCGAGTTGGGTGAGCGTCAGATGTTAGGACCAGAGTTGGTTGCAGAGACTGAGGATAAGGTTAAGACGATTCGTGCTCGTCTCAAGGAAGCTTCTGATAAGCGTAAGTCATATGCGATCTCAAGCGGAGGGATATAGAGTTTGCCGTGGGTGACAAAAAGTTTTTCCAAGGTCTCACCATGGAAGAAAGTGTAAAGATTTGGGAGAAAAGGCAAGTTAAGTCCAAGGTTTATTGGGCCGTTTAAGGTGTTGAGACGAGTGGGACCGGTGAGCTTATCGCCTTGAGTTGCCAACGAATCGAGTCGATTCACGATGTGTTCCATGTCTCCATGCTTAGACGCTATCGTCGTTCGATCCATCGCATGTTGTGGCAAGAGAGGAAATAGAGGTGAGTCAAGATCTCGACGATAGAAGAAGAACTGCATGCATCCTAGATCGAGATGTGAAAGATTTGCGTAGGAAGACAGTTCCTTTAGTGAAGGTTTTATGGCGGAATCATGGCGTGGAGGAAGCTACGTGGGAACCGGAGGATGTAATGAGGCAGCAGTATCCTCAACTCTTTTGATCAGGTAATTTCGAGGACGAAATTTTTTTAGCGGGGGTAGAATTGTAACATCCCAAAATTTGAGTATTATTTGTGTTGGCTCGGGTATGAATTTTGTGTGTTAGCATACTCTTGTGAAGGCTTGATTCTATTAAGGAAGCTAGAATAATTTTTAGTATGGTTTATTTAATGAAGTGGATTAAGTGAGCTTAGCACTTAAGTTAATTTAAATGTTAATTAAAGCACAAGAGGAGTAAGTGGCAAGATGGTTAAGGAGCTTGAAAGGTTGCTTGAGGTTAGAGGTTCGAGTAGCATGTTTAGCATTTTGAAGGCTTATTTTTGAATCCTAGCATTGATGGTCGGTCAACCTATGTTTATGATAGGTTGGACTATTTCTTTTGGTAAGTTGGATTTTGTTTAAGGAAAGCATGATGTTGGGGATAAGAATCTTGAAGTTATGGTATTAAGAGGAGACAAAAGGCATGGAATATGGGGGATGTTTTGGAAAGTAATCCTAGGGATTTAGTGGATGTATGTGGACGGCATGGGTGTCTAAGGGGGTGGCCGAATTTTGTAAGTAGCTTTGGGGGGATAGTTGGTCAATTTTTGCCTTTTGAACATCTTTTTGCATTTTTGTTTTCCCTCTCCAAAAACACTCTCTTTGGCCGAATGTGTCTTGTGTATTTTGGTGCATTTTGCTTTTGATTTTAGCCTCATTTTGTTGAATCAAATCATACCATTTTCCTTTCTTTCATTTGCTCTTTTGAAACCGAAACTACAATCTATCTTTGTGCATTTTTGTGCACTTTCTTTTTGGCAAAGAAGTGTTTGGCCGAATCTCTCCCACATCTCTCTTTTCTTCATTTGACTTTTGTTTAATCACATTTTCTTTCATCCTCTCTTGGCCGAATCTTTACCCATCTCAAATTCCATTTCTTTTTCTTTCACTCAAAGTTTAAACATCCATTACCATTCTATTTCTCTTTTCTTTTTCACTTCACCATAGCCGAATTTTTCTACTTCCTTTTAGTATTATTTTTGGCCGAATATTCAAGGGTAGACTCTCTTTGATTTTCTTCAATCGATTTTGGAAAAGGGTAAGTGTTCTTGGCCGTTTCTTCTTCAATTCTTTTCTCGTCTCTATGTTATTTTCTTGTGGACTAAGGCCGAATCTTTGGGCATTGGTTTGCAAGGTTCTAATCATTCTTAGAAACCGATTTCTTTTAGGCTCTTCGGACGTTGGAAGCAATCAATCTAAGTCTCGATTCGTTGACAATCGTTTTGGGTAAGTTTAGGTAAGACTTGGTTTTTCGAAGGATAATTATCTGGGATTTAGTGTTATGGCCGAATGGCCTTTGTTCATAATCTTAATATTGGCCGATTGTAGGACAAGGTGATCTAGTGGTAGATCGGATCTTCGGACGTTAGTTATTTCTTTGGTGAAAGGTGTGTATCTTACACACTTTATAACTTGGTTTATATATGTATATTTGTGTGTTATAACTAATCATATTATGAAAGTGGGTAAATCGATGAGATCTGGATATGATACCATGATGGTATGAATGAAGATTCGGGTAAGTCCGTTTCAATATGTTGTTAATACATGTGGATTGAAATCATGATCTACGATTTATGATATATTTGTTATGAGATACATATCAAAGTTTATTGACATGATTTGTTTATCTATTGCATTGGTATGGGCAATATGAGAGGAAGGGGAAGATTGATGATTCGTGTCTTCGGACACCAGTGGTTTAGCACCACCAGTGGTTTGGCACCACCAGTGATTTGGTATCACATTCGTGTCTTCGGACACCAGAGGTTTGGCACCTCATAGCGACTTGTCCCTGTGGTTAATTCCACCGTCAGGTTGGCCCCACTTTTGAGATATGGGATCGTCGCGGTGATTTGGTATCACACGTGGGTTGGCCCTCAACTTGATGATTCGTGTCTTCTGGACACCGGTGGTTTGGCACCACCGGTGATTTGGTATCACATTCGTGTCTTCGGACACCGTGAGGTTTGGCACCTCATAGCGACTTGTCCCTCGTGGTTAATTCCACCGTGGGTTGGCCCCACTTTTGAGATATGGGATCGTCTGCCAGTGATTTGGTATCACACGTGGGTTGGCGTCACAGATGGATTATTCGTGACTACGGTCACCAGTGATTTGGTATCACATTTGTGTCTTTGGACACCAGTGGTTTGGCACCACCAGTGGTTTGGTACCACACGGGGTAGAAAAGGAGTTATGGATGGCTAGGTTGGGTGCATTATACATATATGTTGCTTTGTTATAATTTGTGTAAGTATGTGGTATTTACCCGGAGAGAGGAATATGCACTGAGTCTTGGTGACTCACCTTCTCCCTTATATTTTCAGGTGAATCGTGAGATCCCGGATTTGGAGCCGGATGAACTCGATGAGGCCATGCAATAAAGTTTGGTTTTACATGAACTTCCATTTGGGTACTTTATTTTAATTTGGGTTTTCATATTTTATGGATTTGTAATAAGGCCTCTTTAATTATGGTTTTGGATTATTTATATGCTTTGGGATTTATTCTAAACATGTTTAAGCATGTCACTTGGTTAATCTAATAATTGAGCTCAAAGTTTTCTAAACTAAAAACTCGCAATGGTTTTAAAAATCTTACCATCGGGTAATATGAATAGTTCGATAGAAAAATTACAAGTTAAGTGTTTTCAACAAATTAAGTGATTTCCAAAATTCAAGTTTCTATACTCAATTGCAAACGGATTTTCAAAGTGATATTTCAAATTTTCTTAAAAAGATATAAATGTTTTCTATCCTATGATTTATCAACTAAGTTTTAAAGTTTTATGTAATTCAAAGTAAATCTCAGTTTTAACTTATTTTCGACAAATAAAGAATTTCAAAGAGTTTTTCACAAAATTTAATTGTTAATTCGATTCTTTCAAAAATATTTTCCTTAGTGACATACCAGATTCGGTCGTGGCGTATTGACCGGGTTTGGGGTGTTACACTAGCTATACATGCCTTATTTATATAAACGATAGTATGGTGACTTCTGATATTTCAAGCTATGTTTTATTTAGTAAATGGATCCTGACAGAGCCGTAGCTGATGATGTAGAGAGTGTAATACTGATCACAAGACGCGGTCAAGACCGATAGACTCTCGACCTGTCTTGGGTAGCCATGAGGGGGAGGCTAAGCAAGCCTTCTACCAGATGATGAATGAATGGTTTACCCAGTTCATTCAGACTAACCCAGCTGTACAACAACCTCCACCCCCGAATAATCTAACTCCGGTACCTTCAGCACCTCCGATGTTAGATCCGATGAGATCTAGTAGGCCTCCTGTTGATAAAATCAGGAAATATGGGGCCGAAGAATTCAAAGTTAATGATAATGACGACGCAGAACGAGCTGAGATGTGGCTCGATAACACTATTCGGGTACTTGATGAGCTATCTTGTACTCCTGATGAATGCCTGAAGTGTGCTATATCTCTACTTCGGGACACTGCATATCACTGGTGGAATACACTAGTATCAGTGGTTCCAAAAGAAAAAGTGACTTGGGATTTCTTCCAGATCACGTTCCGTAAGAAATATATCGATCGAGATTCATCGATCGAAACTAAAAGAATTTACGGAACTAAAACAGGTCATATGGATCGTGACGGAATATGAGCGGAAGTTTGTCAGATTGAGCCGATATGCCCGATAGTGTGTATCAACTGAAGCCATTATGTGCAAAAGATTTGAAGACGGTCTGAATGAAGACATAAAGTTGCTTGTGGGCATTCTTGAAATCAAAGAGTTCGTAGTACTTGTCGAACGAGCTTGCAAAGCTGAAGAGCTTGGGAAAGAGAAAAGAAAGGCTGAAATAGAAGCTAGAGACACTCGAAAAAGATCATCGAGTAAGACTTTCCATTCAGCGTTTAAGAAGTTCAAAGATGACTTCGGCCGACATAAGGCTACTTCAGACCTGTCTAGACGAGATCGACCACCAGTGAGTTCCCGAGCCACTTCGATGGCTAGTGTTGGTAATGTTCAGCAGAACTGGGCTGAGTGCAAGCATTATGGAAAATGGCATTCTGGGAGTTGTAGATTCCATGATCGGTCCTGCTTTAAATGTGGATCGTCGGACCATTTTATTCGAGAGTGCCCAATGCTAGCCCGACCAAAATACGGTTCGTAACACTAAATCGAGCAACACGTCAAGACGAGCGCGACCACCCGCATATTCGTGCAATGTAGGTGGCGATCGAGAGAGGGACGAAGGACACTGCAGTTCGATCAGAGGCTCGAGCACCAGCTAGAGCTTATGCTATACGAGCCAGAGAGGATGCTTCTTCCCCAGATGTCATTACCGGTACTTTCACACTTTATGATACTACTGTGATTGCATTAATTGATCCTGGTTCGACTCATTCATATGTGTGTGAAACTCTAGTATCCGATGAAGACTCTCTGCTGTTGAGTCTCATCGAGTTTGTGATCCGTGTGTACAACCCTTTGGGTAGATATGTTTTCGTTGATAAAGTGTGTAAAGGTTGCCCGTTGATGATTCGGGATTCACCTTTCCGGTGATTTAATGTTGTTGCCTTTCGATGAGTTCGATATAATTTTGGGAATGGACTGGTTAACTTTGCATGATGCAGTGGTGAATTGCAAAAGAAAGATTATTAATTTGAGATGTCAGAACGATGAGATCATCCGGATTGAATCTAATGACTTGAATGGGTTAATGAAGCGATAATATCCTCGATGTTAGCTCGTAAGTATGTGAGAAAAGGATGTGAAGCTTACTTGGCTTATATGTTGGATAATAAAGTGTCCGAAAAGCAGATTGAATCCGTACCAGTTGTATGTGAATACCCAGAGGTATTCCCTGAAGAATTGCCGGGTTTACCGCCAGTTCGAGAGATAGAGTTTGGTATTGAATTAGTACCAGGGACGACTCCGATTTTGATAGCTCCCTATCGGATGGCACCTACTGAATTAAAAGAGTTGAAAGCACAGTTGCAAGAGTTGACAGATAGGGGCTTTGCATGACCGAGCTTTTCCCCTTGGGGTGCACCAATTCTATTTATTAAAAAGAAAGATGGAACTATGCGAATGTGTATTGATTATCTAAATTTGAATAAGGTGACTATAAAGAATAAATACCGTTGCCTCGGATTGATGACTTGTTTGATCGGTTGAAAGGGGCTTGGTGCCAAGATAGATTTGAGATCGGGTTATTATCGGCCATGAGTTAGAGATTCCGATGTGTCAAAGACTGCATTCCAAACGAGGTACGAACATTTTGAATTCCTAGTCATGCCTTTTGGACTTACTAATGCACCTGCTATTTTTATGGATTTGATGAATCGGGTGTTTAGACTGTATTTGGATCGGTTTGTAGTAGTGTTTATAAACGATATTCTGATCTACTCCAGAGATGAAACCGAACATGTCGAGCATTTGAGATTGGTGCTACAAACTTTGCGAGATCAACAGTTGTATGCAAAGTTTAGTAAGTGTGAATTTTGGATGAAGGAAGTCAGCTTTTTGGGTTACGTCGTTTCAGCATCAGGTATTCGGGTTGATCCGAACAAAATATCGGCTATACTTGATTGGAAGCCACCAAAGAATGTTTCTAAAATTTGAAGCTTTCTGGGACTTGCGGGATACTACAGACGATTCGTCAAAGGTTTTTCCATGATAGCTACACCTTTAACAAAGCTACTACAGAAAGATGTCAAGTTCGAGTGGTCGGAAAAGTGTCAGAAAAGTTTCGATCAGTTGAAAGCCCTTTTGGTGAAGCTCGATATTAGCTCAGCCTGAATCGGGTAAAGAATTTATTGTTTATAGTGATGCATCTTTAAATGGTTTGGGTTGCGTTTTGATGCGGGGAAGGCAAAGTCATAGCCTATGCTTGAGACAATTGAAGCCTCATGAAAGAAATTATCCGACTCATGATCTGGAATTAGCGACCATTGTTTTCGCATTGAAAATTTGGCGTCATTACTTATTCGGTGAGAAATGTCATGTTTATTCAGATCACAAAAGTCTGAAGTACTTGATGATTTAGAAATATTTGAACTTGAGACAACGCAGATGGTTAAAGCTGTTGAAGGACTATGAATTAGTGATTGATTACCATCCGGGGAAAGCTAACGTGGTTGCAGATTCCTTAAGTCGAAAATCATTGTTTGCTCTTCGTGCGTTGAACGCACATATGGCTATGTCTGGTGATGGTTCGATCATAGCCGAGATGAAAGCAAGACCGATGTTTATTCAAGCAAATTTGTGATGCCGCAGAAAATTGACAAAGATATGATTGCTAGACGAGTTCGGTGTGAAAATAATGCAGTCGAGTTTGAATTGGTGCAAATGATTGTTTGAACTTCAAAGGCCGAATATGTATTCCGAGGAATGTGGATTTGATTCAGATGATTTTGAACGAGGCTCATAATAGTTGACTATCGATACATCCGGGTATACGAAAATGTATAATGATTTGAAACAGATTCTATTGGTGGCACGGCATGAAACGGGATATATCCGAATTTGTTTCAAAGTGTTTAATTTGTCAGCAAGTAAAAGCCGAGCATCAAGTGCCTTCTGTGTTACTTCAGCCGATTATGATACCTGAATGGAAATGGGATAGAATCACTATGGATTTTGTATCCGGTTTGCCTACGACCTGAGCAAGAAAGATGCGATGCAGGTTATAGTGGATAGATCGACCAAATCAGCTCACTTTGAGCCGGTTAAATGCAGCACTATTGGCTCGATAAACTTGCTGAGTTGTATGTATCTCAAATTCTGAGATTACATGGTGTGCCGAGTTCCATTGTTTTAGATAGAGACCCGAGATTCACATCGCGATTCGGGAAGAAGTTGCAAGATGCTTTGGGTACTAAACTCCACTTTAGCCTGACCTTTCATCCATGACAGACGGTCGACCGAACGAACCATTCAGATACTTGAGGACATGTTGAGATGTTGCATCCTTGAGTTTGAAGGTACGTGGGAAAGATACTTACCTTTGATTGAATTTGCTTATAATAACAGTTTTCAATCTAGTATCAAAATGGCACCTTACGAAGCTCTATATGGCCACAAGTGTCGTACACCATTGTACTGGACCGAGCTCAGTGAAAATAAGTTACACGGGGTTGATTTGATTAAAGAGACGAAACAGAAAGTGGCCATAATTAGAGATAGATTGAAAGCGGCCTCGGATCGTCAAAAGTCCTACGCTGATTTGAAACGCAAAGACATTGAGTTTCAGGTCGGAGACCGGGTATTCTTGAAAGTTTCTCCATGGAAAAAGGTACTCCGATTTGGTCGGAAAGGCAAGCTAAGTCCGAGATTCATCGGACCGTACGGAATCATCGAACGTATTGGGCCTGTTGCTTATAGATTGAAGTTGCCCTCTGAATTAGAAAAGATACACAACGTATTTCACGTTTCGATGCTTCGTAGATATAGATCAGATCCGTCACATGTGATCGTTCCGTCCGAGATTGAAATCCAATTCGATATGACGTATGAGGAAGAACCGATCCGTATTTTAGCTCGGGAAATGAAAGAGTTGAGAAACAAGAAAATTCCATTAGTGAAAGTACTATGGAATCGGCACGGAGTTGAAGAGGCTACGTGGGAGCCTGAGGATTCAATGAGGCAACAATATCCAACTTTGTTTAACGGTAAGATTTTCGGGGACGAAAATCCCTAAGGGGGGAGATTTGTAACAGACCAAATTTGACCCTAATCAGAACGGTGGTTTCGAGACCACGAATCTGAGTCCGAATTTTTTTATATTATTTTTGGTGCAAATTATATGTGATTTATGATGTGTGAAAGTTTCATATAAAAATTTTATCGTTTGAGTGTTTAATTTAACAAAAAGGACTAAATCGCGTATAGTGTAAAAGTTGCATACTATAGTGAAAAGTGCTTAAATGATGATGGCTTTCTAATATGGAGTATTAAAAGGGTAATTAACCCATTTTATGAGTTAGTATGCAAAGGTCAAGTGTGACCTTATATTATAAGTTGTTTTTATTATTAATTAATGGTTAAAATGGTAAATCATTAAAAATGTTATTATATGTTAAATTATATGAAATTAAAAGCCATTCTTTTTGTTCTTCATCTCTCATTGCCGTATGTTAGCTAAGAAATAAGGGTTTAAAGACTTTGAAGTGTTCGGCCATCATCTAGCTCAATTTAAGGTGTGTTTTACTTCGGTTTTCGATAATTTTTACGTTTTTGAGATCGTTGTTTCGAATATTAGTTGACCCATGTTAGAATTTTTAAATTTGAGCATGCTTGATGTTCAGCCATTTACATGTTCTTGTGGTTTTTTATGTTTGATGAGTTTATATTAAAGATATGTTAAAGATTAGCATGTTTTGTGTTGGAAATTTTAGTGAATTTGTGTATTTTGGGCTAAATTACAAAAAATAAATTTTTGAGGGGCTAAAATGCTAAATAAATGAAATAAATGGACTTGTATAGTCCCTATGAACATTCGGCCCTTAGGTGATGTAGAGAAATTTTTTGTATTTTGTATTTTGTGTAAATAAGACAAAATTGTAAAAATGTGAAACATTAGGGGTAAAATGGTAATTTGCCCGTTTATGTGTTTTGGGACTAAATTGAGATGAAATGTGCTTGAATGAGCTAAATTTTAATGTGTTTAGATCAAGAACAAAGAAAAATTGGATCGGGGAAAAGCAAAGGTTAACGAATAGCCGATTTCCGCTGTCCGTCGATAGTCGAGGTAAGTCTTTAAGCAAGTTAATATCATCAGTATCGAATATAACCTAGTATACATGTTAAATTATGAACTTGTGGATTGAAATATGATTAAGCCGAATGTGTAGAAGTAGTTTAGCAATGATATGTAATCGAAGTATTTGAGTTCATTAAATGAAGTGATGTGAACTATATGTGATATTTGTGATCTTGTTATTGTGTAATGTGAATGAGTTGGTTTGGTGAAATGTGTTGGGCTTATTGCCTAGCAGGCCTTGTGCCGGTGATTTGTATCGGGCTTTGATGCCTAGCAGGCCTTGTGCCAGTGAAATGTTTCGGGCTTATTGCCTAGCAGGCTAAATGTCGGTGATTGAATTTCAGACCTTTGGTCTAGCAGGCTTAGTGCCGGTGTATATTTCAGGCTTTGATGCCTAGCAGGCTTGATGCCAGTGATGTATTATAATTGGAGAAATCATGAATCATACAAGGTGAAACATAGTTAATGTATCGAGCTAAAAGCTCAGGTAAGTATAAGCCATTTTATATTTACAAGGAGTAAGGTAAGTTGGTATAATGCTATTTGAGTTAAGATAATACGATAAGAATTTAGTTATGTGCTATTGAGCTTACAATTGATGGGTATGAACATTATATAATAGAAATTGAATTTCAATGTACTATTTTGGAGATTTGGCTACAAGTAGAAATGTTAAGGGTGAAAATATTTGGAGTGTGATTGTATATGTGTATAAATAAGTTAATGAGGTTGATATGAATGTTTTACTCATATGACTTGGAGTATGCGATTACATGTAATATATTTTTGTGTTTCAATGAGTTACATGTTTATGGCAATAAAGTGCAAATACTTAGGTTAATTCTTTGATAGTATTCTGCCATATTTAAATTCACATATTGTAATGTATATATATTCAATGCCATAAGCCTAAAGATTAAAAAGGTTTAAGTGTTTGATTGTTATATTAACATTTGCTTGAGACTTACTAAGCTAGTAAGCTTACTCCGTATGTGTTCATTGTTCTATTTTATAGATTTTGATCAAGTTACGGGCTCGGGGAAATCGTCAGCAAAGTCAATCACACTATCATCCCTTTTTGGTACTTATTTACTTGGTTTTGGAATCTAAGGCATGTATAGGTTAGACTAAGTTGTAAAATCAATGAAATTTGGTCTTGTATATAAGTATAGTCTAGCCTTGCAAAAAAGGCTTATTCCCTTTGGTTAACTTAAGTTTTTATACTCATCGACATAATGGTTGGATTTTAAAGTTAAGTTTGGATATATGTGTGAATGGTTGAATGCTTGATATGCTTGGTTCTTAGAAAATTTTATCCTTGGCCTGTTACATGCTATTCTAGGTCGATGTATGTTATAGAGGGTATGTTTGCGGTTAAGATAATTATATGTGCTTTGGGTCTAATATGTTTTACAAATGATTATTAAGTTTGGTCACATGTATTGATAGTAAAGTAGGTAGTAAGGTATGTGTGATGTAATTAGATGGAAATATGGTGTTATGCTTAAATGACTTTGTTTGTGTGATAATTATAGTTATAAATTTAGATATGAATTTTTAAAAGTGATTATAAAGGTACGGATGCTAATGGTACGAAGGGAATTTGTTTTAGGGTTATTTCAAATGTATGTCCAAGTGGTAAATGAAACGATTTGGTTAGTTAATATGAAAAATTGTAAAGATTAGGTAAACAAATATTTATATTCGAATTTGGTATACATTGTAAGGTTGAATATGTGCAACGCAAATGTGGATTTTATTTTTGGAATTATGCGCATACTATGTTAGTACCATGGGCATGTTTGGTTATGTTATTACATATTAATGTCTCATATGTGAATAAATATACCATAAAGTACTATGGTTTATATGTTTGATATGCATAATATATGAAATGATAAGTTGAAATGTGAAGAAGGTAATAATATAGTTTTATTCAATATATGTGAATAAAGTGAATGGTATTTACTGGAATATGTATTAAATATTTGAAAAGCATATATATTTGAAGATGAAATGGTTTGGTATATAAAAGTATGAGTAGGGTTTAAAATGGTTTTGATTTATGGCTTTGTTTCGAAATTTGTATTGCTGATAATTAAATATGTATTTTGGTTTGATAAATGTATGTATGGTGATATATGACTGTGATGATCTGAGTTTGACTTGGTAATGCCACTTTACCCTAGTCCGGCGACGGATACGGGTTAGGGGTGTTACAGCATAAATTTGGGCCCAAGCCCCAATATCATGATAATGCAGATAATGTAATGTAGCCCAACCCAATCAAACCAATCACACCCCCGTACCAACCAATCGTCACTTGTGGGGATCAAGTCAACCCACCCCGCCAATCACACCAATATTGCAGACAAGCTGCTAATCACAATATTTGTGGCGGAGCCACCAGAGTAATAGTATATATATGTGGCATAACCACTAAAATAGTATGTGGCAGAGCCACCAGGCTACACTTCTCTTCAGTCATTAAACCCGCCCCATGCAACATGATAAAATGCAATGTATCAAAGGTGTAAAAGTGCAAATAAAATCACATACACGATGTTCAACCATAGTCAAGGGTATAACGGTCATTTTCACCCATTTGGGGTATTTTAGTAATTTTACCCATCGAGGGTATTTCGGTAATTTACCCTCCAAGGGTATTTTCGATAATTTTGCAACCCAGGGGTATTTCGGTAATTTACCCTCCAAGGTTATTTTTGGTAATTTAGTCCTCTAACGGCCTGTCCGGAGGCCTATTGTCGCTTGAAGCGACTCAGGTCCCCTTTTGGGTCTCTACGGTGCAATTGGGCCAAAAATCAATTTCGGGCCCAAACGGGCCCACACGCTCGTGTGGCTCATTTGACACATTTTCGATCTCGAATTTGCAGACTTCACAGTCGCATCAATCGTTCGTATGTCTCCACCAATTTTGCCCCTGTGGGCCCGTAAGCCCACTGGGCTCATTTAGCCCGTTCCAGTTCGATCAGGCCCGTTATCGCCTCAGTTTTGCAAGAGTGCTCGTGACACTCTCAACGATCTATTGCCATCATTCGTGTCTCGGTTTAACACCATGAGCTTTCGCATGCTCGAGTGGTCACGGTTGCCGGTTTTCTGGCTTTTCGGCTTTTGGCCGTTTCACAGAACATCACATGCATTCATCAAGGTGGGTGTGAGATTACACACCTGTTACAAGCGTAGATTGAACTCCCGAAATTTTGTACCACAAGATGATCTCCTTCAACAAAGTGGCAATATTCGGCTTTGCTTCCTCTTGATTAGAGCAACCGAACTCCCTCAGATTTAGCAAGACAGGTCCCTGAATAAGAGGAGTTTAAGCATCCACTGCCCTCAGAGATGACAATTAACTTAAGTGATCACAGAGGAATCGAATAGATTCGGCAAACAAAAGAACACCAAGCTTCAGGCTACCAGGTGTTCGGCTATTAGCAAAAGCAAAGAGAAACCAATTCAAATGGGAGAAAAGAGGGGATTCGGCTTATGGAGGAAAGAATAGAAAAGAAAATGGAGAAGAAGAGAGGAAGAAAATAATTCGGTAATCGGAAAATTGCAAAGAAAAGAATTGACCCGAAATGACAATAAAAGAAAAAGAAAACAACCCCAATGGCACACACAAAGGTTTCAGTTTTGCTACCCACACCAAATGTCGAATTTCCTTCTCAACACCAACCCCTAGCCGAAATTCTCATCCTCCACACACTCCACATTCGGCCAAACTCTCCCACTCTCCCATGTCCCATGATTCTCTCCTCTTTTTGCTCCCCCGTTCACTCTCCACCTCCCATTCAAACCGTTTGACTGAGTCTCCACTCTCCCCTTGCAGAGTTCTATCTGAACTCTACTTCTTCCACCCACTTGACAGAAAAATAGAAGCCTTGATTTGCCAACTATGGGATTCGAACCCCTCTCTCCTTGCCTCACAAGTGACGCCACCACTATTCCACCACAAGTTCCCTTGTGTTGAGCAAACACACCCTAATAAATATAAGTCCTACTTCCAACAGTCCTCCCCTTAAAGTACCCAAAAACCAAAATTTTACCAAGGCTCAAACTCGACTCCAGGCCTCCATAGAGCCCCTAAATACCCTCAAACAACCCACATAGCAAGCCCAACATACAATTGTACAAAAATCACAACCCCTAATTTTTGAGATGTTACATTCCACATGGCAAGAATTTGCAGAATGTTTTCTGTTGAAGTACTTTCCACCAAGAAAGAATGCCAAGCTCGGAAATGAAATTGCAGTGTTTCAGCAATCCGATGATGAGTCCTTGTATGAGGCATGGGAATAATTTAAGGAGTTATTATGGAAGTTCCCTCATTATTGTATTCCTCATTTCATTCAACTGGTGATCTATTACAATGGTCTTCGTGTTTACACAAGAATGGTGGTAGACACTTCAACTAATAGAGCTCTTCTTTGAAAGTTATAAAATGAAGCGTATGAGATTCTTCAAAGAATTTCAAGTAATAAGTACCAGTGGCCTACTCATCTAGTAGCCATATGAAGAAGAGTGGCAAGAGTTTATGAAGTTGACGCTTTTACATCTTTAGCAGCTTAGGTATCTACTGTGACTTCTATTCTGAAGAATATTTATGTTAATGGTTGCAACACTAACATGACAGGTCAGGAACCAAGCCAGTTTGAGAACATTGCATGTACTTACTGTGGTGATGGTCACGCATTTAAAGAATGTCCATCCAATCCTGAATCTATTTACTATGTGGGAAACCAACATCAAAATAGGAATGGCCCATGTCCACAATCGAATCACTATAATCTTTCATGGTAAAATCTTCCCAATTTCTCATGTATTAATCAATGTATCGGTCTATGTAATTCCTATATGTATTTTCATTCAAATCATTTTCCAGGCTTTTCTCAATGGATGTAGAAACCTTAGCCAGCCAAGTCTTCAAATAGTTTGGAGAACCTACTAAAAGCATATATGGCTAATAGAGATGCGACTCTAAGGAATTTAGAGAACCATTTAGCTAATAAGCTAAGAAATAGAGCTCAGGGTTCTTTGCCAAGTGATACGAATAATCCAGAAGCACATGCAAAGAAGAGTGTGAGGCTGTTACTTTGAGGAGTGGAAAGGTGTTGGAACCAACAGTTTTTTAATCCAAATATAAGCCTGTTATTGTCCATAAGCAGAAGTTGAATCTCCCACTGTGAAAAATCCTGTTCATGTGATCCATACTGAGGCACAACCGCAACAGAGTAGTCATTAAGATTCAACACCCAAGGTAGATGCAGAACCAATACTACCTTTGAAAAGCTATCCAATTAAGGTAAAAACTCCACCACCTCCTTACCCGCATAGATTCCAAAAGCAACAACAAGAGGTACACTTTAAGAAATTCTTAGATGTACTTAAGTAATTACACATCAATATTCCATTGGTAGAGGCTCTGTAACAGATGTAAAATTATGTGAAATTCATAAAAGATATCCTCTATAAGAAGAGAAGATTGGGAGAGTTTGAGACAATGACTCTAACTAAGGAGTGTAGTGCATTCCTGCAAAATAAGTTACCACCAAATATGAAAGACCTTGGAAGCTTTACCATACCGTGTAACATCGGTAATTCCTATTGTGGTATGACTCTATGTGATTTGGGAGCGAGCATAAATTTGATGCCCATGTTTGTGTTTAGACAATTGGGAATTTGTGAAGTTAGACCAACAACAGTGACACTACAGCTAGCAGACTGATCAATAGCACGTCTTGAAGGAAAAATTGAAGATATTCTGCTACATCTAGATAAAATTATTTTTCATGCTGACTTTCTTATTTTAGATTTTGAAGAAGATAAAGAAGTCCCTGTCATTTTGGGAAGACCTTTCCTAGTAACCAGAAGAACACTAATTGATTTTCAGAAGGGAAAACTTACCATGCAAGTCCAAGACGAGAAGGTTACTTTTAATGTTTTCAAAGCTATGAGATAACCTGATGCAAGAGAAGAATGTTCTGCTATGGGTGAGACAAAATCATCATTTCCGATGGAAGATCTGTTGGAACAACTCTTAGCATCATAGATGCTAAGTGATGATGGAGATCAAGCTGAATTGGAAGCTGAATTGAAGGGATTCACTTCACAACCCCATCTTGAGTCTTTGAATTTGGAATCTCGTGAGTATAAGTAGTTGAAAGCGTCATTTGAAGAATCACCAAAGTTAGAATTAAAGGTACCACCTTCTCACATTAAATATATTTTTCTAGGTAACTTTTCTACTTTAATTGTGATTATTTCAACTGATGTAACTAAGAATCAAGAAGAGAAGCTAATTAATGGCTTGAAGAAATTCAAGAAGAAAATTGGTTGGACGATAGCTGATATCAGAGGTATTAGCCCATCTTTTTGCATGCATAAAATCATCTTGGAAGATGGTGAAAAGGGCACTATTGATGGTTAAAGAAGGTTAAACCCCATCACGAAAGATGTGGTCAAGAAGGAGATCATCAAGTGGCTAGATGCGAGAATCATTTACCCCATCTCAGATAGCTCTTGGGTGAGTCTAGTCCAATGTGTGCCGAAGAAGGGTGGCATCACAGTTGTAAAAAATGAAAATAATGAGTTGATTCTAACCAGAACAGTTACAGGTTTGAGGATTTGTATTGATTACTGTAAGTTGAATAAGGCAACTCAAAAAGATCATTTCCCATTGCCATTTTTAGATCAAATTCTAGACAAACTTGCAGGGCACGATTACTATTATTTCCTTGACGGATATTCAGGATACAATAAAATCCTTGTAACCCTAGAAGATTAGCATAAGACACCCTTCACATGTCCATATGGTATGTTTGTTTTCATGCGTAAGGCTTTTGGTTTATGTAATGCACCTACAACTTTTTAGCAATGTATGATGGCTATATCCACTAACATGGTTGAAATTTTTTCAAAATGTTTATGGATGATTTTTTTTTATGTTTGGAGACTCTTATGATAATTGTTTAGATAATTTGGCCTAAGTGCTCAAACGATACGAAGAGACAAACCTCATTCTCAATTGGGAGAAATGTCATTTCATGGTGAGATAATGCATTGTTTTGGGACACAAAATTACAAGACAAAGTATAGAAGTATACAAGGTAAAGATAGATGTTATCAGAAACTCTTATCTCAAATGTCTGTGAAGGGCATTAGGAGTTTTTTAGGACATGCTGGGTTTTACAAGACATTCATTAAGGATTTCTCCAAAATCTTTAAATCTCTTTGTAAACTGATGGAGAAAGATTCAGTATTCAATTTTGATGGTGATTGTTTAACAACTTTTGAAGAGTTGAAGAAAAGATTAATTTCAGTACCAATCATCATTACCCCAGATTGGAGTTCACCATTTGAACTGACGTGTGATGCGAACAACTATGCAGTAGGAGCTCTGTTAGGACTATGAAGGAATAATATTTTTCATCCCATCTATTATGCTCGTAGAACCTTGATGGGAGCACAATTAAATTATACGGTAATAGAAAAGAGCTACTTTTCACATGGCCATTAAATTTTGAAAAATTTGATTCATACCTTATAGATACAGAAGTGACAGTTTCTACTGATCACATGGCCATTAAATATATAATGTCAAAGAAAGATGCAAAACCACGATTGATTTGTTGGATTTTGTTACTTCAAGATTTTGATTTGGTGATACAGAAGAGGAAGGGAGTAGAAAATCAAGTGGTGGACCATTTTTCCAAATTGGAGCAAAAAGACGAAACCCACTCCTCAGTTCCTATTAATGAGTATTTTCAAGACTAACACATCTTTGAGGTAAGTCATTTCCATAAAGCTCCCTGGTTTGTAGATTATGATAACTTTTTAGCTAGTGGTTTAATGCCACCCGATTTGACATATCAATAAAGGAGGAAATTCCTTCATGATGTTAGATATTATTTTGGGAAATAACCATTTTTGTTTAAGCAATGTGCAAATCAGATGCTTAAAAGATGTGTAGCCGAGAGAAAAGTAGTCGGTATTTTGTACCATTTCCATTCATCCCCTAGTTGGGGAGATTTTTTAGGATCATGAACTGCACCCAAAGTATTACATATCGGTTTCTCTTAGCCAACCCTGTTTAAATATGCATATGCCTACATGAAAGAATGTGATTGATGCCAAAGATTCAAAAATGTAACCAGAAGGAATGAGATGCCACTAACCAACATTCTCAAGGTAGAGTTATTTGACGTTTGTGGTATTGATTTTCTTAGTCCTTTTCCTTCTTCTTATGGTGAGAGGTACATCTTGGTAGCAATTGATTATGTGTCCAAATGGGTGGAAGCCGAGGCATACCCGACTAATGATGCCAAGGTGGTGATGTGGTTTCTTCAAAAACACATATTTACGAGATTTGGGACTCCCAGAGCTATAATCATCGATGAAGGTTTAAATTTCGTGAATATAAAGTGGTTGTTGGAAACATATAATGTAAAGCATAAAGTTTCTATAGCTCACCATCCTCATATGAATGTTCAAGTTGAGATTGCGACTAAACAAGGACAGGGCATACTTGAAAAAGTAGTGCACCCAACTCGAAGAGATTGGTCCTGTAGACTTGATGAAGCATTATGGGCCTACCGAACGACATTTAAGAATCCTTTAGGGATGTCTCCTTACAAGTTAGTCTATGGTAAGAAATGTAATTTACGCTTGGAACTTGAGCATATAGCCTGTTAATAATTGAGAATAATTTATTGGAATAAGCTGAGTACATGGAAACACGAAAATACACACACTTTTTCATGCCCTTTTTAACTCAAATTCATGTAGTTTTGGTAAAATTCTTGTCGAAAAATATATAATTAATATAAAATAATTAAATTGTACTTAAATTATTAACATGTTTAATTTTACTTAATTTTATAATAAATTTTCATTAATTTTGATCATTTTCGACATATTCGCACAAAGGGCGAAAAACGGCTCGGCAGACACTGCTAAAAGCACAAAACTGAGAAACAATTTTGAAGCATCAAGGCGAATTAATTTTTCAGCCTAACACGGTCCCAATTATGTGTATTAATTCATAATATAATTAATCTTAATTTTAATTCATTTTTATTTGGGTTAAATAAATTATTATTAATTAATTATGAAAAGGGGCCCAGTTGAGCTGAACCGAGAAAACCGATCCAACCGAGCACTAGGCAGCCCAAAACCATCCCACATGCTGACCCAATCAGCTTGTTTGGATGATTATTTGTCTTGCAAAATGGCCCTTGAATACTCTTTCAATTTGCATTCAAACCCCTCCACTATTCATGCCTTTCAAGATTTGCCCCTACCTAAAAATAGCATGTTTGAAATCTTCAAATATGCCACATGTGTGGCCGGCCATGGGGGAGTCTTTGGCTGCTGATTTTGGATATTTTTAGCAGCCTTCTCAACCTATAAATACCCCCCTTGGCTTCTCACTTCAAACACATCTCAAACCCATTCATTTCTTCACTTCTCTCTCACTTTTCTCTCTTCATCCCCTTCCATTGTTTTTCATTTTCTTCCCCTATTCCTTTGCTGATTTCACCTCTTGAAAAATAGTCCTTCAACCACCATTTGGAGCAGCATTCAAGTGTTTGTGGAAGCCTTGGTTCAACAAGAACAAGCAGAGAAGGAGGAGCAGAGCAAACTAGTCAAGCCTCGGAGAAACATCGGAATTGATTCTTGTTCCTTATCCTTTTAATTTTATTGTTGTTGTTATGAACATGTATATGAATATTTGTGATGTTTATATGTTTAATTTAATTAATATGGCTTAAATTTAATTCGTGTTAGGTTGATTGCATTTCATCTACTTAAGTTATTAAAATTGTGTTTGCGTTGTTATAGGTCTCGGTAAGATATTTGATTAAGTAAAACCATGACTAAGTTATTCTTGCATTACAATTGTAAAGTACCTAAAGAATTAATTCTTTAAATAGGTTGAAATTGTAATTAATTACCACAATACTTAATCAATGCATGTTTAATCATCTAAGGTAGCTGAGGGTTAAATTAGCAACGGTATCTAACGATACATTAGCCTTGCATAACTTGCAAGATTATTGTGATTAAACTGTTTCAAGGTAGAAATACATTGTTACCTCATTTCAAGGTAGAAAGAGATTGTTACATCACGTAATCTTTTATGTGCTTATGAGATTGAATTAATTGTTTGAATTGGCATAGAGATATGTACAAGAGATTATTTTAATTTCATAAGTATGTATGTGCATTAACACATTTGCTTATTAAAATTTGTTTAATCGATTCAATTGACGTAGAGATATAGTCAAGAGATAAATGGATTTTGGTAGGTAAGTATGTTCATCATTTTATGATCATTAATTCATGCAAAATTCCAAGTGTTGTTCATCATATCCTTTAATTTGATTATAGAATATCTAATTTGGATAAAATTTAAGACACATATTTGTTTTTAACTATTTTGATGCTAAACTTACACAATTTTGTCAATTTTAAGCAATTTGGAGCAATGGAAGAAAAATCAGTCTCGAAGTCACCTTGGGAAGCTCAAATTGTTGTAGCATCCTTGCAACATGAACCATGCGAAATATGGTTGATTAATAAATAGCCATGGATGTAACACCCCAAACCCGGCCTAGGCGTTAGAGCCGAATCTGGCGTGTCACATTGAAGTGTTTTTCGAAAACCATGTTTTCATTGAAAACCCTCCTTAATTTGTAAAAACTAAAGTCTCAGTTTGTGCTCGTTCAATTTCAAAACGTGGTTCATTGAGAAGTTAATCACTTTTAAAAACGTTATTAACTTCGTTAAAAATCTCTTTTAGCTGCGGAAGCTAATTTAAGGTAAAGAAGTTTAAAATGTATGTTTTTTAAAAACAGTAATTGGGTTGAAACTCGTCTACGTCTAACAGATATAAAACGTAACAAAATCCCAAATTTAGAATTAAATCCAGAGAGTCCTTAGTACAGAAATTAAAACCCAAAACAGAATTTAAAACATATATAAAGTCCTAAGTATAATAGCCGCAGTCGTGTGGTCACCTCCGAGTCCCTCGCAGCACCAATCCTCCTAACTCTGGGGATTACCTGCACAGTTAAAAACGGGGTGAGTTTACGAAAACTCAGTGTGTAATCCCCTTACTAGAGTAACGATCAATATCTGAAAACAGAACCCAAGCGATGCGGGCCAAAGACCTTTAATAAAGGATGTGATGCACCCGATTCAGAGCATACGTGGGCCAAAGCCCACTACAATATCATTTGGGTCACAGCCCATAACAAAACCAATTGGGCCTAGCCCAAACCAATAACAAAACAAGTGGCCCTAAGCCCAGTACAATGATAAATCTCATAAACAGATATGCAATAGTATGAAGATGCATCCCACCCCGATCCAGCCAACACACCACCCGTATCAACCCTACACTCCTGTAGGGATAAAATAGACCAACCCAGCTAACACACCAAACTTAGCACCGGTTGCGGCACTAAGTCAACAGAACGGCTCGGCGCCGTGGACAGAACGGCTAAAAGGCATAAACATAATGGTTATAAACCATAATCAGGATGGCACAGAGCCATAATTAGGATGGCACAAAGCTATCAGTAACTGTAATAAATTTGGCACATAGCCATCAGCGACGATAATATAATCGGCACACAGCCACGGGTAATTATGATCGACACAGAGTCATCAGTATATATGTTAGGCACATAGACACAAGTAGATACGATTGGCAAAAAGCCATAATCAAGATGGCACAGAGCCATAGTTAGGTTGGCACAGAGCCATAATCAGATTACGCGGCTTTAAGCCGTCCGTCAGTTGATAAACCGTAAAAGTAACATATTTTAATCCCACATTTAGCATGCTTTTGGATGAATTATCCCTTATTTTATGTAATTTGGTGCTCTTAATCCTTTATTTTCATGTTTTATACTCAGGAAAGCACCGGAGGATGAAAAGAATAAGAAACGGGCTTAAAACGGGCCAAATGGGCCACATCACGAAATCGACACGGCCTGGACCCAAGACTGTAACACCCCTCACCCGGGTTCTACGCTGGAGCCGGGCCCGAGGCATTACTGAACTCAAACCACTTGATCGCCACTTAGGCTCGTCATAACTACTTTCTGAAGTTATCTCAACAACCTCGTTCTCGACTTACGAGGCCTCACTCATACACACGAGGGCTCTCGAAACTAAACCGAAACTTTTTCCATTCTTAAAATATTTTTCATTTATACAGATATCACACGCCCGTACAAGATTAGACACGCCCGTGCATGGACACACACGCCCATGTCCCCAAACCGTGCCTAAAACCCCAGCATTCTTCCAATGCCCCACGGCCAAGGCACATGCCCGTGCTTACCACCCGTGGTGCACACTGACTTCTTTAACATGTCCTAGAGTCTAGACACACGCCCGTGTGGCTAGCCCGTGGCCAACACTGATTAGTCCCACATGCCCTAGGCACACGCCCGTGTGACTAGTCCGTGGTCTATTCTGACTTCAAATACTAACATGCAGGGGACGCATGGCCAAAGCACACGCCCGTGGGCTGACCGTGTGTCACACATGGCCTAGACACACGTCCGTGTGTCTATCCACATGGCTAAGAACAAAGCTATTTGCTAAGCTCTTCTCACCCTTATCGCTCACACAACATGCACTCATACAACACACCCATAATCAACTCAAATTGAAGTGCAATCTCACATAGAAAACTACATCTTTCTTTCATATAATGTAATAGCCAACAACCATGGCATTATACAAAATACACTATCCATCTAAAGGCCAACATATCTTAGCCATTTACACCAAAAATTCACTAATTTGTCTAGCCCTTATACAAGCCATATACAAAACATTGAGTCTAACGTACCAGAGTGTGTTGATAGTGTGGGCGATCATCCAATTCATCCTCGAATCTCGATTCAACACTTTTTGCTCTATAAGACAAGGGAAAAGAAAGAGAGTAAGCTTTGAGCTTAGTAAGTTTACACATAAACAATTAAGCAACATAGTATAAGCTAAGCAACAATTAGCATTATACTAACATAAGTAATTCACAACTATGCTTACTCTTTCTATCCCTTACCACATTTCCAACACGTCATGAGTCACATACTCATAACCATCGAAATGCACCCCTGCATTCAATGAAACATTTACACAATATACAACACATCATTATTCTCGATAATACATCCACACAGCTAATCCACACAGCTAGTCCACACAGCTAATCCACACAGCTAATCTACTCACTATCATATCCACACAGTAAATCTCTTGGTGGTTCCGCACTAAGCCCACCCCATTCAATTAGTAAGGTAGTATCGCACTTAGCCTACCAAAAATGTATTCATAGCAGTTTCGCACATAGTCCACTAAATAACATACCTAACGATAGCATCGCACATAGCCAGCTCATCGTCAATATGCATTAGGATGGTATCGCACTTAGCCTGCCATCTAGCATTATCACTACACATTCACATGTCTACTTACTCAATTAAACATCCATTCACACTTCTACTACATTCATTCTACTTGAACCACATAGGTGCTCAATCAATCTTGAACAAGCTACACACTAGCTATCATCAACAAATTGTAAGTATGAATGCATTGTTTATGCATAGACATACCTCGGTACTCAAAAGTATTGAGACTTGCAATTTAGTCCACCACATTGCTTTTGCCTCGATTTTGATCCGAGCTTCGTCTTTCTTGATCTATAATGAATAAATCAGCTTAAACAATACATACATTGACTAAATTGACCCACATCTCATACTTTAGCAAAATTACTATTTTGCCCCTAAACTTTCTCATATTTACACTTTAGCCCCAAAGGCTCGTAAAGTGATTTTTATTCAACTTTCTCGTCTTTTATGCTTAGCCGAACCACTTATTCAACTAAAGCTATCATCAATTCTCACTAAAACACACATGTATGACCAAACTTAAGATTTTCACAATCAAGTCCCTACATGCATTTTCATGGAAAATCACTTAACAAAAGATGTTTCTACTACATCAAGCTTTCATAATCTTCCATAAAACAACAAAATACATGCATGTCATACATGACCACATTTTTGAACATCCTTCATAGCTCATCAAATAGCTAAAAATAGCTTACTCATGCTACCGGGACTTCAAAAATACAAAGAATATAAAAAACGAGGCTAGATGCACTTACTAGCAAGCTTGAAAAATTGAAGAACCCTAGCTATGGCTTCCTTCAAATTTTTGGCAATGAGGGGAAGAAGATGAGCATGATTTTGTCATCTTTTCTCCTTTTTAATCACTTATTTGTTAAATGACCAAAATGCCCTTTTTGATAAACTTTCTATTTTAACTCATCTATGCCCATTTTTGTCCAAAAACTAAAAATTGGGAAAATTGCTCATTAAGGACTTATAATTAATAATCTAAAGCTATTTCACACATATAGCTTCTAGAAACACACATTTTGTAACTTTTGCAATTTAGTCCTTTATGACAATTCAACCGCAATTTCACAAAATTGCTTCATGAAACTTTCACACTAGCATGCATACAAGGCATAAACCTCAAAAACTCATTTATAACCCTCAGATTTTTGGTCTCGCACCACTATTCCGACTAGGCCCTAAACCGAGATGTTACAACTCTCCCCCCTTTAGAGATTTTCGCCCCAAAAATCTTACCAGTAAAGAGGTTTGGATGTTGCTCTCTCATTGCTTCTTTCGTTTCCCACGTAGCCTCTTCCACACCATGTTTTTGCCATAACACTTTCACTAGTGCTATGCTCTTATTTCTCAACTGTTTCACTTCTCGAGCCAAGATCTTAATCGGCTCCTCTTCATAAGACACATCCGGTCTTATCTCAATTTCCGTCGAAAGAATCACATGTGAAGGATCGGAGCGATACCGTCGCAACATCGACACATGGAACACATTATGAATCTTTTCCTACTCTACCGCAAAGCCAACCAAGACGCTCTGTGCCCATTGCATCTCAGTAATCTCATACGGCTCTATGAATCTTGGACTCAATTTCCCTTTTTGTCCAAATCTCATAATCTTCTTCCACTGGGACACTTTCAAAAACACTTTGTCGCCCACTTTAAACTCAATTTCTTTTCTTTTCAAATCCGCGTACGACTTCTGTCGGTCCGAAGCAGCTCTCAGACTATTACGGATTACTTTCACCTTCTTTTCGGTGTCCTTCACTAAATCAACCCCATGGATCTGCTTCTCACTAAGCTCGGTCCAATACAAAGGAGTCCGACACTTACGACCATACAAAGCTTCATACGATGCCATCTGTATACTCGACTGATAACTATTGTTGTAGGCGAATTCGACCAAAGGTAGATATCTCTCCCAACTACCTTCGAATTCTAACACACAGCATCGAAGCATATCTTCAAGAACTTGAATCACTCTTCCAGACTGACCATCGGTTTGCGGATGGAACGCAGTACTGAAATTCAATCTCGTACCCATGGCCTCTTGCAACTTCTTCCAAAATCTCGAAGTAAACCTCGGGTCTCTATCCGATATAATAGACATAGGCACACCATGCAACCTCACTATCTCTGCCACATACAACTCAGCTAACTTGTCCAGTGAATAATCAACACGTACTGGAATAAAGTGAGCCGACTTCATCAATCTATCCACAACAACCTGCACAAAGATCTCTCTTTCTGAGTCATCGGCAACCCCGTTACAAAATCCATGGTAATCCGATCCCACTTCCATTCGGGTACCATTATCGGGTGAAAGCAATCCCAAGGCACTTGATGCTCAAATTTCACCGTTGACAAATCGGACACTTTGTCACAAACTCTGAAATATCTCTTTTCATACTCGTTCACCAATACAACTTCCTCAAGTCGTTGTACATTTTCGTACTGCCCGGATGTACTGACAAACATCCACTGTGGGCCTCATGCAAAACCTTTCGAATCAACTCCTCATCTTTAGGAACACAAATTCTGTCACGATACATCAGACAACCATTCAAATCCACTCGAAAATTAGAATCACTTTCTGATCCGCACTTAGCTATCTTAGCTTGCATCTCACTGTCATTTCTCTGAGCCTCACATATTTGTTGAACAAATAGCGGCTTAGCTCTCAATTCTTGCAAAATAGCACCATGGTCAGACAATGCTAAACTCGTGCTCATAACTCTTAGAGCATACAAGGATTTCCTACTCAGGGCATCCTCAACCACATTCGCTTTTCCCGGGTGGTAGTCAATGACTAACTCATAGTCTTTCAACAACTCAAGCCACCATCACTGTCGCAAATTCAGATCCTTCTGATCCATCAAATACTTCAAACTCTTGTGATCCGTAAAGATTC
The DNA here is from genome assembly GCA_025698515.1 of Gossypium sturtianum. Taxonomy (NCBI): domain Eukaryota; kingdom Viridiplantae; phylum Streptophyta; class Magnoliopsida; order Malvales; family Malvaceae; genus Gossypium; species Gossypium sturtianum. The sequence continues at coordinate 29,342,965 of CM046943.1, read as the reverse complement.
GGCACTTCTCACCATACAAGTAATGTCACCAAATCTTTAACGCGAAAACAATCGCAGCCAACTCTAAATCATGAGTCGAATAATTCTTCTCGTGCAGTTTTAGCTGTCTCAAGGCGTAAGCGACTACCTTACCCTCTTGCATCAACACGCAACCGAGACCATTAACCGACGCATCACTGTAAACCATGAACTCTTTCCCCGATTCTGGTTGAACCAAAATCGGTGCCTCAGTCAACAATGTCTTCAGTCTCTCAAAACTCTGTTGACATGTCTCAGTCCATTCAAACTTGACATCTTTATGCAACAACTTCGTCATCGGAGTAGCAATCACGGAGAACCCCTTTACGAAACGTCTGTAATATCCTACTAATCCCAAGAAACTTCTGATTTCAGACACGTTCCTCAGCGGTTTCTAATCCACAACAGCCGATATCTTACTCGGATCAACTCTGACACCATCACCTGACACTATGTGTCTTAGGAATCCGACCTCTCAGAGCTAAAACTCACTCTTGCTAAACTTAGCATACAACTGCTTATCTCTCAAAGTTTGCAAGACAATTCTCAAATGCTCTTCGTGATCGTTCTCATCCCGAGAATAGATCAATATGTCATCAACGAAGACAACTACAAACTTGTCCACATATGGTCTGAAAACACGGTTCATCAGATCCATAAAAATCGCAGGTGCATTCGTCACACCAAACGGCATAACCAAAAAATCATAATGGCCATACCTTGTCCGAAATGCAGTTTTCAACACATCTTGCTCTTTCACTCTGAGCTGATAATAACCAGACCTCAAGTCTATCTTGGAGAACACTGTAGCTCCTTTCAGTTGATCAAAAAGATCATCAATCCTTGGTAAAGGATACTTATTCTTAACGGTCACTTTGTTAAGCTGTCTATAGTCTATACACAACCTCATAGACCCATCTTTCTTCTTCACGAATAATACTGGAGCACCCTTTTGGCGAGTAGCTCCTCGGTCTTGCAAAACCCTTATCTCACAACTCTTGCAACTGAAGCTTCAGTTCTTTCAACTCTACAGGTGCCATTCTATATGGAGCAATTGAAATAGGTGTCATTCTCGGAACTAACTCAATTCCAAACTTGACCTCTCTCACTAGAGGTAATCTGGGTAACTCTTCCGGAAATACATCTGGATACTCACATACCACCGGCACTATTTCAAACTCTACTCCAACCTCTCGAGTATTCAACACAAACTAAGATAGGATTCACATCCTTTTCTCAAACATTTCTCAGCCACTAAAGAAGAAATCATCACTGGTAGACTATCCGATCCACCTGATTCAACCCGAACCACATCTCCACTCTCACATTTCAAATCAATAAACTTACTACCACAGTTCACTAAGACACTATGGATAGTCAACCAATCCATGCCTAGGATTAAATCAAACTCATCAAATGGCAACAACATTAGGTTTGCCGAAAAACAATGATTCTCAATCAATAAAGGACAATTCTTACACACTCTGTCCACTAACACATGCTTTCCTAACGGGTTTGACACCTTAACCACTATGTCCGTAGACTCAACGGTCATACTCAAACTAGATCCTAATCTCAAGCAAATATAAGAATTAGTAGACCCTGGATCTATTAAAGCAATAACAAAGGTGTCATAGAGAGAAAATGTACCCGTTATCACATCAGGGGAGGATGCTTCTTCGCGAGCGCGAATAGCATACGTCCTCGCAGGTGCCCGACCCTCTGGTCTCACAGAAGAATCTCTGGGTGCACCTCTACCACTATTCCCACCTCTCGGGTTCCTTGGTGGTCTACTCCTTGCAGACACATCACTAGGTCTCATCTCTTGCTTCTCTTCCTTATCATCCCTCTCGGGACAGTTCCGAATAAAATGGTCGGGGGAACCACACTTATAACATTTCCGATTATTTCCCCAACACTCTCCGGTGTGATATCTACCACAACTTGGACACTCCGGTTTACTCTTCGAATTGCCCACACTTTCCATTGAGGTAGCTTGGACTATCGAACCTGAACGAGTATTGCCCAAGTCTCGATGCGAATAACCCACTGCTGCTGTCGTCCGAGGATTCACTTCCTTGGATCTTTTCGACTGGGCTTGGTATGACTTGCCCATCGGCCTCTTTCTAGCATCTCTGGCTTCACTCACAGCCCTCCTCTTTTCTGAACTCAACTCTTCGGCCTTGCTTGCCCTTTCAACTAACACCACAAACTCTTTCAACTCCAAAATACCAACTAGGAGTTTGATGTCCTCATTCAGCCCATCTTCGACCATCTTACACAAGATGGTCTCTGTCGACACACACTCTTGAGCGTATTTGCTAAGCTTAACAAACTCATGCTCATACTCTGCTACTGACATCCTTCCTTGTTTCAGCTCAAGGAATTCCTTCCTTTTCCGATCAGTAAATCGCTGGCTTATATACTTCTTCCGGAATTCTTTCAGAAAGAAGTCCCACGTCACCTGCTCTTTCGGGACTATTAACGTTAGTGTTTTCCACCAATGGTATGACGAATCTCTCAGCAAGGATACGGCACACTTCAAGCTCTCCTCAGGTGTACATGAGAGTTCATCGAATACTCTCATCGAGTTCTCCAACCAGAACTCCGCCCTCTCTGGGTCATCATCTACCTTAGCTCTAAACTCCTCAGCCCTGTGTTTCCTAATCTTATCCACCGGGGGTTTCGATATCCTCACTACATCCATACCTTGAAGAGCCACTGGATTTGGCTGAGGTATAGGAGGAGGTGGAGGAGGTTGAGCATTAGGGTTCGCTCGAACATAGTCCGAGTACCAATTGCTCATCATCTGGAGAAAGGCTTCCTGTGCCTCTTCCCCTTGACCCCTAGCCTCGGGTCCACTTTGAACAGGCACGGTTCCTTGCACAGGAGCCGGCGCATTACTAGCTGCTTCATCAGTAGTCAATGGATCAGAATCAATATACTATATAAAACAAGATTTAAAATCATCAGAAACCACCACACTATCATTGTACACTTATGGCATGTATAGCTAGACTCTTACACCCGCTACGGTAGTCCTAGAACTGACTAAACCATAGCTCTGATACCACTAAATGTAACACCCCTTACCCGAGTTCTACGCCGGAGTTGGGCCTGAGGCGTTACCGAACTCAAACCACTTGATCACCACTTAGGCTCGTCATAACTACTCTCAGAGGTTATCTCAACAACCTCGTTCTCGACTTACGAGGCCTCACTCATACACACGAGGGCTCTCGAAACTAAACCAAAACTTTTTCCATTATTAAAATTTTTCTCTTTTATATAGATCTCCCACGCCCGTGCAAGATTAGACACGCCCGTGCATGGACACACATGCCCATGTCCCCAAACCGTGCCTAAAACCCCAGCATTCTGCCAATGCCCCACGGCCAAGGCACACGCCCGTGCTTACCACCCGTGGTGCACACTGACTTCCTTAACACGTCCTAGAGTCTAGACACACGCCCATATGGCTAGCCCGTGGCCAACACTGATTAGTCCCACACGCCCTAGGCACACGCCCGTGTGACTAGTCCGTGGTCTATTCTGACTTCAAATAATAACATGCAGGGGACGCACGGCCAAAGCACACGCCCGTGGGCTGACCGTGTGTCACACATGGCCTAGACACACGTCCGTGTGTCTATCCACATGGCTAAGAACAAAGCTATTTGCTAAGCTCTTCTCACCCTTATAGCTCACACAACATGCACTCATACAACACACCCATAATCAACTCAAATTGAAGTGCAATCTCACATAGAAAACTACATCTTTCTTTCATATAATGTAATAGCCAACAACCATGGCATTATACAAAATACACTATCCATCTAAAGGCCAACACATCTTAGCCATTTACACCAAAAATTCACTAATTTGTCTAGCCCTTATACAAGCCATATACAAAACATTGAGTCTAACGTACCAGAGTGTGCTGATAGTATGGGCGATCATCCAATTGATCCTCGAATCTCGATTCAACACTTTTTGCTCTATAAGACAAGGGAAAAGAAAGAGAGTAAGCTTTGAGCTTAGTAAGTTTACACATAAACAATTAAGCAACATAGTATAAGCTAAGAAACAATTAGCATTATACTAACATAAGTAATTCACAACTATGCTTACTCTTTCTATCCCTTACCACATTTCCAACACGTCATGAGTCACATACTCATAACCATCGAAATGCACCCCTGCATTCAATGTCACATTTACACAATATACAACACATCATTATTCTCGATAATACATCCACACAGCTAATCCACACAGCTAGTCCACACAGCTAATCCACACAGCTAATCTACTCACTATCACATCCACACAGCAAATCTCTTGGTGGTTCTGCACTAAGCCTACCCCATTCAATTAGTAAGGTAGTATCGCACTTAGCCTACCAAAAAGGTATTCATAGCGGTTTCGCACATAGCCCACTAAATAACATACCTAACGATAGCATCGCACATAGCCAGCTCACCGTCAATATGCATTAGGATGGTATCGTACTTAGCCTGCCATCTAGCATTATCACTACACATTCACATGTCTACTTACTCAATTAAACATCCATTCACACTTCTACTACATTCATTCTACTTGAACCACATAGGTTCTCAATCAATCTCGAACAAGCTACACACTAGCTATCATCAACAAATTGTAAGTATGAATGCATTGTTTATGCATAGACTTACCTCGGTACTCAAAAGTATTGAGACTTGCAATTTAGTCCACCACCTTGCTTTTGCCTCGGTTTCGATCCGGGCTTCGTCTTTCTTGATCTATAATGAATAAATCAGCTTATTCAATACATACATTGACTAAATTGACCCACATCTCATACTTTAGCAAAATTACTATTTTCCCCCTGAACTTTCTCATATTTACACTTTAGCCCTAAAGGCTCGTAAAGTGATTTTTATTAAACTTTCTCGTCTTTCATGCTTAGCCGAACCACTTATTCAACTAAAGCTATCATCATTTCCCACTAAAACGCACATGTATGACCAAACTTAAGATTTTCACAATCAAGTCCCTACATGCATTTTCATGGAAAATCACTTAACAAAAGATGTTTCTACTACATCAAGCTTTCATAATCTTCCATAAAACAACAAAATACATGCATGTCATACATGACCACATTTTTTAACATCCTTCATAGCTCATCAAATAGCTAAAAATAGCTTACTCATGCTACCGGGACTTCAAAAATACAAAGAATATAAAAAACGAGGCTAGATGCACTTACTAGCAAGCTTAAAAAATTGAAGAACCCTAGCTATGGCTTCCTTCAAATTTTCGGCAATAAGGGGAAGAAGATGAGCATGATTTTGTCATCTTTTCTCCTTTTTAATCACTTATTTGTTAAATGACCAAAATGCCCTTTTTCATAAACTTTCTATTTTAACTCATCCATGCCCATTTTTGTCCAAAAACTAAAAATTGGGAAAATTGCTCATTAAGGACCTCTAATTAATAATCTAAAGCTATTTCACACATATAGCTTCTAGAAACACACATTTTGCAACTTTTGCAATTTAGTTCTTTATGACAATTCAACCGCAATTTCACAAAATTGCTTCATGAAACTTTCACACTAGCATGCATACAAGGAATAAACCTCAAAAACTCATTTATAACCCTCAGATTTGTGGTCTTGCACCACTATTCTGACTAGACCCTAAATCGGGATGTTACAAAGACCACACGGCCGTGCCTCCTTAATAATCTTGAACACGGCCTGAGCCCAAGACCACACGATCATGCCTCATTAGTTGACTCAACACGGCCTAGCCACGATTCACACGGGCGTGTGCCATGGCCGTGCCCCTGCCGTGGCAAAGAGAAGTTTCATTCGGATTGGTATACTTAGGGACAAAGAAACACATTCCAAAAGCCTATATATACACCCTAAGGATGACCTAAAAGAGGGAGCCCAGTACCTTTGACAGGGGGCGTCTTGCTAGGCCAGAGAAGGCAGATTTGTGGGGATTCACTCGAGGATAGCCAGTTGATTCATCTCTAGAAGTCGAAATTATACTCAAGACGGGGGATCTCTCCTTCAATTCCTTCAGGGGGTTTTAGGGATTTCTTATATTTTGTTTTATCTTTTCTTCTGAGATGTTTTCTTTTATTATTATGAACTAAACCCTCAGATACCTGAGGGGGATGAAACTTAGATGAATCTTGTTATCTTTTACTGAACTATATGATAAATATTTGACTTGTTCTTAATTATGTGTTCTTAATTCTTGAGTTGATATTTTGCGGATATTAATTCAAGTTTGATGTGCTTAGGTGGAGGAGCAAAAGTCCCTGCCTAAGAGTAGATCTAGCATAGTTAAGCGGAGTTGATCCCGCGCCTAGAGATAGGGTGACGAGATTTTGCCGAATTAGGGTGAAACCTAATATGGGATTCCACTGATCGAGTTAATGCGATTCTAGGGGTTTTAATTAGAAAGAGATTTCAATTAATCAACCTAGGGTTAGACGTTATTCACCTCGAGAGAGGGTTTAATATACATTAGGGAATCTTACGGATCAAGTCAAGTGAATAAATCGTCTGGTTCAGAGTTAGATAACAAGTGAAGTCTAGGTGGATTCTTCCTTGGGTGTCGTCTTAATCAATTGGTTTTTCCTCAAGTTATTTTCCCAAATCCATTCTTCTTTGTCTTAGAGTCTTTAATTTAGTAGTTAATTAATTTAGATTTAAAACAACAAATTCCCTTTATTTTAGGCTAAATAATAAAAAGAAAGTTAGTATTAGTACTTTTAGTTCCTTTGGGTTCGACAATCCGGTCTTGCCTAAGCTATACTACTATTCGATAGGTGCACTTGCCTCAATCGTTGTCATAGTTAGTTTCCAGGTTCGATCATTCTTGTTATTTAAATTTTTAAAACTCTGACACACGATCAAGTTTTTGGCGCCGTTGCCGGGGAACTAAAATATTAAGAAAGCTCTATTTTTATTACTTTAGCCTTTTTTTTTGCAATATACTTTTATTTTTATTTTTATTTTTACCTTAGTTTTAACTCTTCTAATTTCCTTTCTTTCTTTTTCCTAGCAGGTACCTATAGTTTATGACTAGAAGGAACCCGAGAGGACCTTTAGTATACGACAGTGATATTGAAGCTACCGCTCGCAGAAATCGCAGAGAAATAAGGCGAGCCCTAAATTACCAAGAAGAAGAGCAACAAGACGAATCTAATCCTACTGAAGGGATGGATGAGAATAATCCACCACCACAAGATGTGGGAGAAAATAATGCTCCTCGTACTATGTTTGATTATGCTAAACCACATTTAACAGGAGCCGAATCGAGTATTGTTAGGCCTGCTATAGCTGCTAATAATTTTGAATTAAAGCCTAACACTATACAAATGATTCAACAATTTGTTCAATTTGATGGTTTGCGGATTTAAGACCCAAATACTCATATAGCTAATTTTCTAGAGTTACGTGATACTTTCAAAATAAATGGCATTTCTGATGATGCCATACGGCATCGGTTATTTCCCTTTTCATTAAGGAATAAAGCCAAACAGTGGTTAAACTCGTTACCACGAGGGTCAATCACCACATGGAATCAAATGACCAAAAAATTTTATTAAAGTATTTTTCGCAGGCCAAAACGGCAAAATTAAGGAATGATATCTCTTCTTTTGTGCAGATGGATTTAGAAACTTTATACGACGCATGGGAGAGATACAAGGATCTCTTGAGGAGGTGCCCACACCACGGATTACCTTTGTGGCTTCAAGTCCAAACTTTCTACAATGGTGTGATCCCCTCAACGAGGCAACTAATTGATTCAGCCGCCGGTGGAACCCTGAACAACAAAACTCCTGAAGCAGCCTACGAATCCATAGAGGAGATGTCACTGAATAACTATCAGTGGCAAGTTACAAGGACAAGGCCAACAAAAGCAATAGGAGTTTTCAACCTCGATGCAAGAACCATGCTATCAAACCAAGTAGAGATGATGAATAAAAAGCTTGATAGTTTGTGTTCTTCGCAGTACATCCGGTGATGCAAAGATGACGCAAGTGGAAGTGTGGCGAATCTCGAGTACCCACCCCTACCAAAAGCACAGAGTAAACAGATGAGCTATGTAGGTAACAATTTCAGACCTAATAACAATCCTTATAGTAATAATTATAATCCAGGTTGGAGGAACCACCCAAATTTTTCATGGGGAGGTCAAGGAAATCAAGGGAATCAAAGACAACAACCTCTTCAAAATTTCCAAAATTAGCCCTATCCACAGGAAAAGAAGCCGAACCTTGAAGAGATGTTGACAAAATTCATGGCAGCCACAGATACCCGTATCCAAAAAACTGAGACAACTCTTAATAGTCAACAAGCATCGATCAAAGGGATCGGGAATCAAGTTGGGGAACTTACTAAGTCAGTTGGACAACTTACTAAGATGGTTTCTGAAATTCGATCAGAGATTTTTTCTAAAGGAATAGGACAGGTAAAGGCGGTTACACTGAGAAGTGGAAAGGAGTTAGTCGAACCAAGGAAAAAAATACCACATAAAGATGACAAAGCAAAGTATGAAGGAGTTGAGGATGTAACTCCAGTGCGCAAAGAAAGTAAACCACCAATCCCATCCCCAGCAAAGTTAAAGAAAGACCGATTAGATGCCCAATACGGTAAATTTCTTGAACTCTTTAAACAAATACATATTAACTTACCCTTTGTTGAAGCCATTTCACAGATGCCAACGTACACAAAATTCTTAAAAGAACTCCTGACGAGTAAAAGGAAGCTTGAAGAAGTATCAACAGTAGAGCTTAATGAAGAATGTTCAGCCATCCTCCAAAACAAGTTTCCAACCAAATTAAAAGATCCAGGAAGTTTTACTATTCCCTGTTTAATTGGTAATTTAAATATCAAGAAAGCATTAGCTGATCTAGGAGCCAATATTAATTTAATGCCTTACAAAATGTTTAAACGACTAGATCTTGGGGAACCAAAACCCACTAGGATGTGTATTCAGTTAGCCGACAGATCTGTTAAATATGCTAGAGGAGTTATTGAAGATGTCTTGGTAAAAATTGATAAATTTATTTTCCCTGTTGATTTTGTTGTGCTTGACATGGATGAGGACATTAAAGTTCCTTTAATTTTAGGGCGCCCTTTTTTAGCTACTGCTAGGGCTGTTATCGATGTAGGTGATGGTAAACTTGCATTAAGGATAGGCGAGGAGGAAATTATTTTTCAAATTTATGATGCCATGAGATATTCTAAAGAAAAAGATGATTCCTGTTATTTTGTTGATACTACTGATCATATTATTCAAAACTCATTACAGGAAATCATACATGATGACACGATGGAACTGTGTCTTACTCAAGAAGAGGAGGAAGAAGATGAAGTCGACGAGCTAAATCTAAAAAAATCTTCATCTAGACAAACAAAAAAAGAGAGCATTGAAGTCAATGACGAACTAAAACAAAAACCCTCCATTGATGAACCACCCAAATTAGAATTGAAATAGTTACCGAAACATTTAGAGTATGCATTCCTTGGGGACAATTTTACATTACCAGTAATTATCTCTTCAGAACTAAAACCCAAGGAGAAAGAGGAGTTGCTACAGGTACTAAGAGAACATAAGAAAGCTATAGCTTGGAAAATCTCTGATATTAAGGGAATAAGCCCATCATTTTGTACCCACAAAATTTTAATGGAAGATGAGTATAAACCATGTGTGCAACCTCAAAGACGATTAAATCCCAACGTAAAAGAAGTCGTGAAAGCTGAGGTAATTAAACTTCTAGATGCTGGAATAATTTATCCTATTTCTGACAGTAAATGGGTAAGTCCTGTACAGGTTGTTCCAAAGAAAGGAGGCATTACTGTGGTAGCTAACGAGAAGAATGAACTAATTCCCACCAGAACAGTCACAGGATGGAGAGTCTGCATTGATTACAGGAAGCTGAACGACGCCACTAGAAAAGATCACTTCCCTCTGTCCTTCATTGATCAAATGTTAGAATGGTTATCTGGGCATATGTACTATTGCTTCCTAGATGGACTTTCCGATTATTTCCAAATCCCAATAGCACCTGAAGATCAAGAGAAACCAATATTCACATGCCCATACGGTACATTTGCTTATCGTAGAATGCCTTTTGGATTATGTAATGCTCCTGCTACTTTTTAGCGTTGCATGTTGGCAATCTTTGACGAACTTGTGGAAGACATTATGGAGGTATTTATGGATGATTTTTTGGTATTTGGTAATTCTTTCCATCTTTGCCTTAAAAATTTAAAACGAGTTCTAATGAGATGTGAAGAAACAAACCTTGTTTTAAATTGGGAAAAATGTCACTTTATGGTACAAGAGGGAATTGTATTGGGACATAAAATTTCTAGTAAAGGAATCGAGGTAGATAAAGCAAAGGTCGAAACCATAGAAAAATTACCTCCTCCTAGTTCAGTTAAGGCTATTAGAAGCTTTTTAGGACATGCAGGATTTTATAGAAGATTTATTAAAGATTTTTCTAAAATAGCTAAGCCTCTAACGAAATTGCTAGAAAAGATGTGCCTTTTAATTTTAATCAGGAATGTTTAGATGCATTTAATATTCTTAAAGAAAAATTAATAAACGCCCCAATTATAATTGCCCCTGATTGGAATCTCCCTTTTGAACTAATGTGTGATGCGAGTGACTTTGCAGTAGGTGGAGTTTTAGGATAGCGAAGAGACAAGCACTTCCAACCGATCTATTACGCCAGCAAAACATTAATGGCCGCGCAAGAAAATTACACCACCACGGAAAAAAAATTACTAGCTGTGGTCTTTGCATTTGATAAATTCAGACAATATTTAATATTATCAAAAGAATTCGATTTGGAAATTCAGGATAAGAAAGGAGCCAAATATCTTGTAGCAGACCACTTATCTAGACTTGAAAATCCACACATAAAGGAACGTGAAGAGATAGAGATAAATGACTCGTTCCCTGCAGAACAGCTATTCTCTATAACCAACTGCGAGGTACCCCGGTTTCCAGATATTGCGAATTTTTTAGCTGCTAACATCCTACCGAAAAGGCTAACACATCCTCAAAAGAAGCGATTCTTTTCTAATGTGATTTTGGGAGGATCCCTTTCTTTACAGTATATGCGCAGATCAGGTGATTCGAAGATGCGTTACAAAGGCAGAAGCAAGCAAAATCCTAGAACACTGCCATTCCGGACCCTCAGGAGGACACTACAGTGGTATTAAGACAGCACATAAAATACTCGAATCAGGTTTTTATTGGCCCACTCTATTTAAAGATGCCAACAGGTACGTCACTTCGTGTGATAAATGCCAAAGAACAGGAGAGAAAAGAATGATGCATATGAACGAGCTAGACGAATGGAGAGCTGATGCCTACGAGAACTCAAAACTATACAAGGAGGCAACAATGCGACGCCATGATGCTCGTCTAAAGAAATAAAAACAATTTGAAGTAGGGGACTTGGTCCTGATATACAACTCGAGCCTTAAACTGTTTCCAAGGAAAATGTTTCGAGGTAACTCATCCCACTCAAGGCACATTCAAGGTAAATGGTCACCGACTCAAAATCTATAATGGTGAAGATTTTAGGAATATGAGAGAGGAGCTTCAGCTCCGTGAACCTTCTTTTAGAAATGAAAACAGGGTAAGTCTAGCTTAAGACTTTAAACGAGTGCTTCTCGGGAGGCAACCCGAGTACTAACTTCACTAACATTATACTTTTAATTATTAGCATCCAACCCCATATTAACTAATCCAATGAAGCACAGGTTTTAGACCACACGACCTTACACACAGGCATCCCCGTGGCTGTGTGGAAGCCATGGGACGAAACATGGGCGTACTTATAACCGTGCTCGACAAAGGCGATTTTTATCCCCAACACGGGCTACGACAAAACCCCACGGTCGTGCAATGCGCCCGTGGTTGACACTGTTAGATTATACACGGGCGTGGTGACTTGAACATGGGCGTGGGAGAAACGATGCAATGCTCAACACAATCGTGCGAGGCAGCCGTGTGACTTGGAACGCCCATGGTACACGGGCGTGGGGGAGTACCAGGCCTAAAAATCTATTTAAACCCCCTCTCTTCCCTTTCCCCCCACTCACCTTCAAACTCCCATCTCCCCCACTCTTCCTCTGTTTCTCCTTTGACAAACTCCTCATACGCCGTCCAAATGCCAAAGAAACAGAAGACTTCCAACATAGTCTCCCGATGGGAGACCGATCTACATAAGTTCATGTCGGCCGCTTCAAGCATTCAACAAGCCAAGGACATTTGAGGCCATTTAGTTTTTATTTTGTTTTTCTCTTTTGCTTCAATTTCCTTATCTTTACATCTCTTCTACTTAACTTAGTTTATTTTATTTTAGTTTCTTCATTTTAGGTTCTACAGGTGCTAGGGAATCACACCACGACCACCACGATAACCTCATTTTAGAAATCACACTCAACAATAAGGACACTACGGTCCATTTATCTTTTCTTTTAATTCTACTTCATATTTTATTTCTCTTCACTTTAGCTTGCTTTTCTTTAATTATTTAATAAGTATAGTTTTAACTATTATTAGTATATCCTGGCTAATCCTTCACAGGCTACCCAATTCCTTCATCTAGCACAGCAATAGTGGGTAGCCACCACGACCACAACCATAGCCACTACAACCCCTCCAACGTCTTTGTCATGGAACATCCTCAAAGGATTTTCATCCACAATTCAAGAAGTTTCACTTCTCCCCATATCTTGTGATATTATTATTATTATTGCTATTATATATCTTTGTACATCGAGGGCAATGTACATCTTAAGTGTGGGGGGTGAATCTTAAGGATTCCAAACTTTTTGCATTATTCTCAAATCCCTGAATTATGCCTTGTCTTAAAGTAAGTTTCTCATATTATTATTAGAATGAAATTTCCATGATTTATGATTTTTATCGATATGTTTTAGATTAAGTCATTGATAATTATTCATTGATAAACCGTAAAAGTAACATATTCTAAGCCCACATTTAGTATGATTTTGGATGATTTAAGCCCCAATTTATGTAAAAAGGTGCTCTTAATCCTTTCTTTTCATGTCTTATACTCAGGAAAGCACTCGATGACGAAAAGAATGAGAAACGGGCTTAAAACGGACCAAATTGGGCCAAGCCACGAAATTAGCACGGGCTGGACTTCAAGCCACACGGTTGTGCCACCATTCCTACTAGAACACGGCCTTACCACGACTTACATGGCCGTGCCTCATTCAGCAGTGTCGAACACGGCCTGGCCACGATTTACACGGGCGTGTGCCATGGCCGTGCCTCTGCCATGGAGAAGAGAAATTTCATTCGGGAAAGGATACTTAGGGAGAAAGAAACGTGTTACAAAAGCCTATAAATACACCCTAGGTACCAGCTGAAAGGGGGGCAGAGAGCTAGGCCAAGAAGCCAAGCCGAGAAGGTCAGATTTGGGGGAATCACTCGAAGATAGCCAGTTGATCCATCTTAAGAAGCCAAAATTCTACTCAAGACGGAGGATCTCCTCTTCAATTCCTTCATGGGGTTTTAGGGATTTCTTATGTTTTGTTTTATCTTTTCTCTTGAGATGTTTTCCTTTATTGTTATGAACTAAACCTTCGGATACCCGAATGGGATGAAACCTATGATGAATCTTGTTATTTGATTATTTGAATTCTATGATAAATACTTAGTTTTTTCTTAATTATGTGAGCTTAATCCAAATTTAATGTGCTTAGGTGGAGGAGGAATAGACCCTGCCTAAGAGTAGATCCAACATAATTAAGCGGAGTTGATCGCACGCCTAGAGATAGGGTGACGAGATTTTCTTTGGATTAGGGTGAAACCTAATATGGGAGTCCATGATCGATTTCATCGCTATTCTAGGGGTTATTATAGCGAACGAGAGTTCCACTAATTAACCTAGGGTTAGACGTTATTCGCCTCGAGAGAGGGTTTAATATATGTTAGGGAGTCTTACGGATCAAACTAAGTAAATAAATCATATGGTTCAAGGTTAAATAACAAGTGAGGTCTAGGTGGATTTTTCCTAAGGGTATCGTTTGAGTCAACTGAGTTTTCCCAAAAGTTATTTCCCGAATTCATTCTTTTTGTCTTTGCGTCTTAGCTTAGTTAGTAGATTATTTTTATTTTAAACAATCATCACTTTATATTAAGGCTAAATAATAAAAAGACGATGAGTATTAGTACTTTTAGTTCCTTTGGGTTCAATAATCCGGTCTTGCCTAAACTATACTACTGTTCGATAGGTGCACTTGCCTTTAATCGTTGTCAGAGTTAGTTTCCAAGTTTGATCATTCTTTTATAAATTTTAAAACTCTGATTTACAGTGATCAAGTTTTTGGCGCCGTTGCCGGGGAACTAAAATATTAAGAAAACTCTATTTTTATTACTTTAGCCATTATCATTATTTTTATTTTTCGCAATTTATTTTTATTTTTAGTTTTAATTTTAAATTTGCTAAACTTTCTTTCTTTCTTTTCCTAGCAGGTACCTCTAGTTTATGACTAGAAGGAACCTGAGAGGACCTTTAGAATACGATAGTGATATTGAAGCTACCGCTCAAGAAATCGCAGAGAAATTAGGCGAGCCCTAAATTACCAAGGAGAGCGAGAAGACAGATCCAATCCCATCAAGGGATGGACGAAAATAATCTTCCACCACAAGATGTGGGAGAAAATAATGCTCCTCGTACTATGTTTGATTATGCTAAACCTCATTTAACAGAGCCGAATCTAGTATTGTTAGGCCTACTATAGCTGCTAATAATTTTGAATTAAAGCCTAACACTATACAAATGATTCAACAGATTTGTTCAATTTGATGGTTTACGGGGACGAAGATCCAAACGCTCATATAGCTAATTTTTAGAGTTCGTGATACCTTCAAAATAAATGGCATTTCGATGATGCCATACATCTTCTGTTATTTCCTTTTCACTAAAGAATAAAGCTAAACAGTTGGTTAAACTCGTTACCACGAGGGTCAATGACTACATGGGAACAAATGACCGAAAAATTTTTATTAAAATATTTCCCATCGGCCAAAATAGCCAAATTATGTAATGATATCTCTTCTTTTGTGCAGATGGATTTAGAGACATTATACGATGCATGGGAGAGATATAAGGATCTCTTGTGAAGGTGTCCGCACCATGGTTTACCTTTGTGGCTCCAAGTCCAAACTTTTATAACGGTGTGAATCCTTCAACGAGGCAATTAATTGATTCGATGACGGTGGAACCCTGAATAATAGAACTCCTGAGGCAGCCTACGAGTTTAGTGAAGAGATGTCGCTGAATAACTATCAGTGGCAAGTTACAAGAACAAGGCCAACAAAAACAACCGGAGTTTACAACCTCGACGCAGTAACCATGCTATCAAATCAGGTAGAATTGATGAATAAGAAGATTTATAGTTTGTGTTCTTCGCAGTACATCCAAATCATGCGATGCGACACGCAAGCGTAAGCGTATGGCAGTGCAGTACCCACCCTACCAACCAGAGCACAGAGAGCGAGCAGATGAACTATATAGGTAACAATTTCAGATCTAATAATAACCCATATAGTAATAATTATAATCCAGTGTTGGAGAACCACCCAAATTTTTCGTAGAGAGGACAAGGAAATCAAGGAAATCAAAAACAACAACCTCCTCAAATTTTCCAAAATCAGCCCTATCCACAAGAAAAGAAGCCGAGTCTTGAAGAGATGTTGAACAAATTCATAGCATCCACGAAGCCCGTCTCAAAAAAATGAGGTAACACTCGACACCCAACAAACATCAATCAAAAGATCGAGAACCAAGTTGGAGGACTTACAAAGGCAATCGGGAAATTACCCAAACAATCGGAGAAATTGCAAAGCTATTATCCGAAACGATCGCAAGGGCGCTCACCGAGTAATCTGAAATTAATCCAAATGAGCAAATCCAAGCCATAATGACTCAAGAAAGCAAAGAAGTAGACGAACCCACCCAACACAAGGAAACGAGGAGAAAAAGGTAAAGTTAAGGTAACACAAGACAAGCCAAAACCCGGTAATCAAGGAGTACCAACCTCGCGTACCTTACCCCGAGGCATTAAGAAGAGACGATACTGAAGAACGATTCGGTAAGTTTCTTAAACTCTTAAAGAAATTACATATTAACTTACCATTACTTGAAGCTCTATCGCAGATGCCGATTCTAGGAAATTTTTAAAAGAGCTTCGACAAACAAACGGAAGTTAGGCGAGTCGTCACATGTGGAACTTAACGCAAAGTGCAAAGCAATTCTCCAAAATAGGCTACCACAAAAGCTAAAAGATCCAGGAGTTTTACAATTCCATGTTTAATTGGTAGACTAACTATTGATAATGCGTTAGTGATTTAGGGGCAAGCATAAATGTCATGCCTTATAAATTGTTTAAACAATTAGGTCTAGGGAAACCCAAACAAACTAGGATGAGCATTCAATTAGGTGATAAACTGTTAGAATTCCTAGGGGTATTATCGAAGATGTTCTTGTGAAAATCGACAGATTCATTTTCCCAGTAGACTTTGTTGTCTTAAAAATGGATGAGGATAATTCGATCCCCCTAATCTTAGGAAGACCCTTTTTAGCGACTGCCAGGACTAAAATTGATGTTGATGCAGGAGAACTCATACTTTGTGTAGGTAATGAGACAGTCACCATTAAGGCTCTCGACTCGGCTAGAACATCGAGTAATCAAGGTGAGAATGTAAATTCTACTAATAACCATTCGGTTAACCCTTATTTTCAGGAAGCACCACCAAAGAATACAACTGAACCCGATCCTAAACCCTATGCCAATAAGGAAATAACTCATGAAGATCGAGGGATTCAGTTCGATGATCTAGATGAGTGGAAGACACACTTCAAGGAAAAATTAGGGATACACGACGAAGAACCGGAACCACACGAGATAAAACTGAAGGAGCCCCCAAAAGAGCTAATAGGAACAACAAATCACTTCAAAATAGGGGACCAAGTACTGTTAGATCAGGTAAATCCTCGAATATCTCCTCCGGACCCTAGCACAAACAAAGAAATATCTTTTAGAGTAACCAGTGTTTTCCCAAACGGAACAGTCGAGGTAAGTAATCCTACTTTTGGTACTTTTACTATAAATGCATCTCGACTTAAATTTTTTTCACGAGGATACAGATAATAACATGAGGAAGGACTTCCAACTCCTCAAACCACCCTGAAGATGCAAACGAGAAGAGAGTCTAACTTAAGACTATAAACGAGCGCTTCTCGGGAGGCAACCCGAGCACTAATACTAGTATTTTTATATATATTCAGTTTATCTTAATTTTCCTTTTTATCTTCCTTTTTAACAACTAACAACCAACTAACCAAGTGCAAAATTCCAGGCCACACGGCCTTACATACGGCTGTGGTCGTGGCCGTGTGGGTACTCCGACACTTTGAACTCACAAGAGCAGAGAAGGTACATGTCACGGCAAAACAGATTTTCAGAATCACGGACCCAACTACTACCCCACGGGCACCAACAAAGTGGCACGGTCGTGCTTTACGACCGTGTGAGGCTACGGACTTGCCAACCACGGGCTGAACACACCCGTGCTGGATAACCGTGCCAATATACTGACTTGTGGAACACAGGCTAGACACGAGCGTAGGAAACCAACACGCCCTAGAGCACGGCCGTGCGAGGCGGCCGTGTGAATCGACACACCCTCAACCCACGGGCGTGGGAAACTGCCAGATCTGAAAGTTTATTTAAACACCATACCCTTCTCCTTTCTCTTCTTAACCCACTGTCTTTCTTTCTTTCTTCTCCTTTCTTTTTCTTTCTTTCTTTCTTTCTTTCTTTTCTCCCTCTTTCTTTTTTCCTTTTCCTAATAAATCCTTAGACTCTTGAGCCACAACAATATCATATCCATGGCAAGGAAGCGTAAAAGGCCAATCACAGTCTCCTCAAAGGAGACCGATTCACATGAGTTCATGCCGACAGCTTCATCCAAACAACAAGCAAAGGGTCTTTGAGACCAATTATCTGTTCTTTTATTATTATCTTCTCATTTATTTTCCTTATCTTTACTTCTCTTCTACTTAATTTAGCTTATTTTATCTTAATTTCTTAATTTTAGGTTCTATAGGATGCTTGGGAATCACGCCACCACCACCACCATAACCTCAGCCTTAGAAATCACACCCAACAATAAGGACCTCCCAGTCCATTCATCTTTTCTTTTAATTTTAGTTTTCTTCTTAGTCGCCTTCTCTTTATCTTCCTTGTCCTTAATTTTATATTTAGTTTACTTTAATTATGTCTTAATGATCCCTGGCTAATTCTCCACGAGCCTCCCAATTTCTTCATCTAGCGCAGGTTCGTCATCCAGACGGCCCATCACCACCACCAAAGGCATAATTTCCTCTCAAGGAATCATCCAAAAATTCAGGAAGTTTTCACTTATCCCCATATCCGATGATTTTATTAAGGTTATTATATATTTTTGTACATTGAGGGCAATGTACATTTCAAGTGTGGAGGGGGTGAACAACCTAAAAAGATACCTAACTTAAATCCCTGAATTTAGTCTTGTTTGAAAGTAAATTACTCATATTACTAATTAGGATGAAGTTTCTGATGATTTATGATTTTTATTGATATTTTTTAGATTAAGTCATTGATAATTGTGCAGTGATAATTAAATTCTAAGAATACTAGAGAATCAAGCATGATAAGTCTATTTTTCAGAAATTAAAAATTTGCTAGGTTGTCAAACTGAGTTTAAATATTACCTTGAAGTTTGAAATTTACAAGGTTGACATTAGAATACCATTAATTTTTGTGAGTTTTTGAACCTTATAGAGCATAAATTCTTTTTCTTGCTCACTTTATTGATTATGAGTATGTCAACACTGATTTGTTATTCTAGAACTTGCATCGATTATACATGTCGAGACCATATTTTTTTGATTTGATACACAGAGATGATAAAGGCACCTAGGATTTAACCCACTTACTCCATTAAAAAGCCTACCTTCATAATTAACCCGTAGTGAACCCCGTTTAATCCTAACAACCCTATTTATTGACATAACCGCTAATATTAACCCAGAACCCCTTTGTTTTTGTTATCACCAATCCTTTTGGCTACCCTTATATCGAGATTTGATTTGATTAGCTGCCTAATTATGAATTTTAGTAGTTTATCGTTTATTATGTATCTAGTTGTTCTTAAAAAAAACTGAAGTATATCCATTATTCATTATTAGTTATGTGATTAAATGAGCTTATACACAAATTCCAAATATCAAAGAAGAAGCTCGCATTATTAAGTACTATTAGTTTTCAATTGATGTAATTATTATTAGTTCATTAGTTCTTAGTTAGGTAATTTGTCAATTCAATCTAGATTCTAACCCTCTAATTCAGCCTTACTCCACACCTTAACCCTAGCCTCGTTACAACCCTAACAAAGACCTTTTGATTTGTGTTTCCATCTTATATTTCAGTGGTGGAGATTTGATTTTCATGCAAGCCTATGGGATTAACTCTTCATGTTCGACCTTTGAGTGCCTAATTGTGAACCTTAAACACTTTGAGTGATTTGAGTGAATCTTTTGTAAGGATGTCAATCCTTGTCGATTTCAAAATAAAGGTAATTATCTAGATAAGGGGAGACGCCTATGTTTTCAAGCTACAAAATCTATGACTTATACTGTTTGAAATTTTAGGACACTTTGAATTGAATTATCCATGTATAAATTATCTATGAATTATGATGAGACACTATCAATGACTATTATGAATTACATGAAGTTCATTTTAATTGTAAGTTGAGAATTTTGCTTGAGGACAAGCAAAAGCTTAAGTGTGGGGGTATTTGATAAACCGTAAAAGTAACATATTCTAAGCCCACATTTAGTATGCTTTTGGATGATTTAAGACCCAATTTTATGTAAAAAGGTGCTCTTAATACTTTCTTTTCATGTCTTATACTCAGGAAAGCACCCGATGATGAAAAGAACGAGAAACAGGCTTAAAACGGACCAAATTGGGCCAAGCCACGAAATCAGCACGGCCTGGACTTCAAGCCACACGGCCGTGCCACCATTCCTACTAGAACACGGCCTTACCATGACTTACACGGCCGTGCCTCATTCAACAGTGTCAAACACGGCCTGGCCATGATTTACACGGGCGTGTGCCATGGTCGTGCCTCTGCCGTGGAGAAGAGCAATTTCATTCGGGAAAGGATACTTAGGGAGAAAGAAACGTGTTTCAAAAGCCTATAAATACACCCTAGGTACCAGCTGAAAGGGGGGCGGAGAGCTAGGCCAAGAAGCCAAGCCGAGAAGGTCAGATTTGTGGGAATCACTCGAAGATAGCCAGTTGATCCATCTCAAGAAGCCGAAATTCTACTCAAGACGGAGGATCTCTTCTTCAATTCCTTCAGGGGGTTTTAGGGATTTCTTATGTTTTGTTTTATCTTTTCTCTTGAGATGTTTTCCTTTATTGTTATGAACTAAACCTTAGGATACCCGAAGGGGATGAAACCTATGATGAATCTTGTTATTTGATTATTTGAATTATATGATAAATACTTAGTTTGTTTGAAACACCCCAAACTCGGCCCACGAACCCTGACCGGATCTGGTATGTTCCTGGAGTAAAACAGTTCAAAACTTGTTTGTTTCTTTGGAAAACTTTGGGTGACTTGGGAGAAAAATTTGGATTGGGTTCAAATTGAAAACATCGTTATTCTCGAAGATTAGGCTTTATTAAGACTTTATTGTTATATTTCAAAACCATAAGTTAAAGGAAAAAAAGTCGAGTTTTTAGAGTTTACTATTTAAATTGAAAATCATTTGTGTTAGGTGTTAAAACATTTAAAGATTTATTTTTAAGAAAAGTTGCTTAAACTTTAAATTGATAAAATTGTATCATAATAAAATAAATAAAATGCATGCATAATCAGTTTATAGCTATGGCCTTATTACATTAAAACAAAACCCGAATAAATCCAAAATACTTAGAAATAAAGAGTCCAAAATTAAAATAAAGTCTGAGTTGAACATGGCCACCACTAAGCTCCCGCCGACCCGGTGCATTCATATCGAATGTCACTGAAAAATATCCCACAACGGGGTGAGTCAAAGCAGCACTCGGTGTGTATAACCAACACTAAGCCCCAACGATTCAGGCATATCATATCATATCATACGTATATATAACAGATAGAAATTATGATGCAAACTCGAACCCATACCTAGATAACCATCCGCTACACATCACCCGTACCAACCATCACACTGTGGGGACTACTAAGTCGACCCTCCATCCGCTACACATCATCGAAGGCAGTCACTGCAGACGACTTGCTCATCGCCCTTATAAATTTTGTGGCATAGCCACCAGACATTATTTTGTGACATAAGTCACCACATTCGATTTCGTGACATGAGTCACCACATTCGGGATATTGTGGTATAAACCACGAGATCACTTCCCCTTTCCATATAACCCATATGCCCCATGTCACATGTAATATGTAATATCATGCCTTATGCCTTATTCCACATTCTTATCGATATTCACATATGTACCATATTCCAAATATTCATATCATAATATTATTCATATCATTTATTAACATAATGTTAAGGTTACTTACCTGAGTACTTTGTACCATCACATGGTACCTTTTCCCACTTTTTCACATTATTATAAACACATATATTAAATTGATGCCATAAATCTATTAAGAGTTAGTGTGGGGTACACACCTGGTTTACTTAACGAATTCACTGAAATCCCGAAAAACCTGATCTAATGCTTTAGATCCTTAGTTCCTCTTTGCCGATTTGATTACTAATCAAATCCGAAACTTTGTGATGTTCCTCTTGCAATCGGCCAACTACTAATTCACTTAACCGGTTAATTTCGGCTTTTGAATAAATAAGAAATAGATCTGAATCACCAAATATGGCCTTAGCCGAATGTCAGATTCACTTACCTTGTGGATCTAAATCCCGAAAAGAGTCCCTTGGTTGGTATCTGTCGAAATACCTATAACCTCATGTTAGATCCGCTTTTCAATCACTTAATGAACTTAATAAATGGCCTTTGGCCTAATATCACCCTTTCTTACCTTAGATCTAGAAATCCCGAAGATCTCCTCTAGAAGTCGGCTACTCCAAAAACCCCGAAAGATCCTTCGAGGTTTCGGCTAGAAACAATAATGGGATTAGTGCCTTGATTTTCGACAGTTAGAGAAAGAAAAGAACAAGAGTTCGGCTAGAGAGATCCTTACCAATAAGATGACTAAGACGCAATTGATCACTACCTTCAAGAAATCGGCAAGAAAGCTTGTAGGAGAAATCAATTCAAAGAGTGGCAATGAAGTGAACTTTCGGCTTTGAACCTTCGGCTAGGGGTTACCTTGAGTGTTCGGCTTTTGATGATCACTTAGAGAGATTCGGCTTCAACAAGGGAAAGAAAAGAAAGAATATGAGGTTTATGGAGAATCGGCAATGATGGGATTTGAGAGAGGAATATTCGGCTTGGTCAATTGAAGAGGAAGGGAAGAAGAAACAAAGAGAGCAAATTGAATTCCTAAGGACTTTTTTGGTACAAAAGAGAGAGATGAGAAGAGAAGAAATTTGACACATAACCTCCCTTGTATGACCGATTGCCTCACTTACTTCCCCCCTCCTGAATTCGGCTAGCATTCAAACACTAGCTACTCCTTGCTTTTCTCCTATTTTCTCTCTTCTTTGCACATTCAAAATAATTTTAAATAAATAAACATTTATCTTCTACCTTAGCCGAATGTTAAAAGGAATTGACCAAGTCTAATCCTCATCTAAATAAAGTCCCTATGCCGTCCACTACTGCTCCCCATTGCCGCAAAAATAAAAGCCCCAAAATGTTGCTTGTGCTACTCGAACCCAAGCCCTTGCACACTGATTATGGCGTCACGTCCCTAGGCTTTAAGTGGCGCCTCCTTGCCACTTTAACAAGCCCATTTTTTTATGTCCAATTTCCCTTACAATTTCTCTTAAGGCCTCTCAGGCTTAGCTCCTCTTTAAAACTTAAAATACAATATTTTCTAAGGCATTCACCTACACCCTGAAGTTCTCAAAATTCATAAAACACATTCAAAACACACACAGGCATGCTTCCACATATATTTAAGAAAAAATACACAAGCCCTAAATCTCGGATATTACAATTTACCCCCTTAAAATTACCTGGCAAAAATAGGTGAGGGTATTGCTATCGCATTGCTTCTTCCAGCTCCCACGACGCTTCTTCCGATCCGTGATTATGCCATAGCACCTTGACTAAAGGAACTGACTTCCTTCGTAGCACTTTCACATCTCGTTCCAAAATCTGAATCGGCTCTTCCTCATAGGACAAATCTGGCCTTAGCTCCACCTCCTCAACTGGTACTACATGAGATGGATCCGATCGGTAACGACGTAGCATAGAAACATAGAACACATCGTGCATCTGCTTCAATTCCGGAGGCAACTCTAACTGGTATGCCACTGGTCCAACCCGCTTCAATACCCGATAAGGTCCTATAAACCTGGGACTTAACTTCCCTTTGCGACCAAATCTCATCACCTTCTTCCAATGTGAAACTTTAAGAAACACTTGATCTCCTACAGCAAATTCTATTTCCTTTAGCTTAAGATCTGCATACGACTTCTGCCTGTCAGATGCCTCCTTTAACCGTGCCCGAATTAACTTAACCTTTTCTTCAGATTCTGCCACAATCTCTGGACCCAAAACTTGACGTTCTCCCAATTCTGTCCAACACGTAGGAGTGCAACACTTCCATCCATACAGCGCTTCATACGGTGCCATCCGAATAGTGGCTTGATAGCTGTTATTATATGCAAATTCGCTAAAGGCAAATATTCTTCCCAACTTCCTCTAAAGTCTATCACACAGCCCCTCAACATATCTTCCAACACTTGGATCACTCGCTCAGATTGACCGTCCGACTGTGGATGAAATGCCGTAGTGAAATCCAATCTGGTGCCCAAAGCTTGATGTAGTGCTTTCCAAAACCGAGACGTAAACCTCGGATCCCTATCTGAGATAATCGATACCGGAACTCCATGCAACCTTACAATTTCAGCCACATACAACCTCGCCAACTTCTGCAAAGAATAATCGACCCGCACCGGTAAAAAATACGCGGACTTTGTCAGTCGATCCACTATCACCCATACCGAGTCCTTCTTAGTAGGCGTAAGGGGAAGCCCACTAACGAAGTCCATGGTGATTCTCTCCCACTTCCACTGCGGAATCTTTATCGGCTGAAGCAATCCTGATGGAACTTGGTGTTCAGCCTTGACTTGCTAACACGTCAAGCATTTCCCTACAAATTCTGTAACTTCCCTCTTAAGACCAGGCCACCAGAACTGTTCCCTTAGGTCTTTATACATCTTACTACCTCCAGGATGCATAGCATAGGGGATACTATGCGATTCCTGAAGAATTCTCCGCCTTAACTCCTTATCCTTAGGCATACAGACCTTACCCTTGCAACACAATACTCCATTGCTGCTAACTCCATAATCCTCTAACTCCCCACTCTGCACTTGTCGCAACTTAACACTTAGATCATCATCTACCAGCTGTCCTTCTTTCACCTCATTCAACCATGACGGCTTAACTTGTAATTCAGCCAGCAAACTTCCGTCGTCATACAAGCTCAGATGTGCAAACATCGCCCTCAGATCCGACACTACTTTTCGACTTAGAGCATCTGCCACTACATTCGCCTTGCCCGGATGATACTCTATAGAACAATCGTAATCCTTTAATAACTCCACCCACCTTCGCTGTCTCAGGTTCAGCTCTTTCTCGAGTCGTGCAGATACTTAAGGCTCTTGTGGTCCGTGTGTAGATCACCGACTTTTCTCCATATAGGTAGTGCCTCCATACCTTAAGGGCAAAGACCATCGCCGCCAATTCTGTGTCATGCGTCGGGTAGTTAACCTCGTGTGGCCTTAACTGTCGAGATGCATAAGCGACTACCTTCCCGTCTTGCATCAAAACACATCCTAATCCTGTATGAGAAGCGTCACAATACACCACGAAATCCTTCCCTACCTCAGGCTGAATCAAAACCGGAGCTTCAGTCAAAACCCTCTTAAGCTTCTCAAAGCTCTCCTGTTGCCTATCTGTCCATACGAAAGGTACCTCCTTTCTCAATAGCTTCGTCAAAGGAGCAGCTATTGATGAGAACCCTTCCAAGAACCTTCTGTAGTAGCCTGCCAATCCCAAGAAACTACGAACCTCAGCCACAGACTTAGGTGGTTTCCAATCCAACACCACCTCAATCTTCCTAGGATCCACCCTTATTCCTTCTGCAGACACTACATGCCCTAAGAACGCAACTTCCTTAAGCCAAAATTCACACTTGCTGAATTTGGCGTAGAGCTTCTTCTCCCTTAACACTTGCAACACTATCCGGAGATGCTCGTCATGTTCCTCCTCCGACTTGGAATACACTAGGATGTCGTCGATGAACACAACGATGAACCGATCCAAGTAGGGTTGAAAAACCCGATTCATCATATCCATGAACGCAGCTGGGGCGTTCGTCAATCCGAACGGCATTACTACGAACTCATAATGCCCGTATCTTGTCCGAAAAGCTGTCTTATGGATATCCGCTTCCTTCACCTTAAGCTGATGATATCCAGACCGTAGATCTATCTTCGAGAACACCGCGGCTCCCTTAAGTTGATCGAACAAATCGTCTATCCTTGGCAACGGGTACTTGTTCTTGATGGTCAGCTTATTCAACAGACGGTAATCTATGCACATACGCATAGTCCCGTCTTTATTCTTCACAAACAAAACCGGTGCTCCCCATGGAGACACACTAGGTCAGATGAACCCACGGTCAAGCAACTCCTGAATTTGAGCTTTGAGCTCAACCAACTCCTTTGGTGCCATTCTATACGGAGCGATAGATACTGGCGCCGTTCCAGGCAGTAAGTCAATTCCGAACTCCACCTCCTTATCAGGGGGTATTCCAGGTAACTCCTCTGGGAAAACATCCACAAATTCCCTTACTGTTCTAACTCCACTAACTCCCTCTTCTTTTGCATCCAATGCACTAACGAAGGTCAAAAATGCCTCGCACCCTTTCCGAACCATCTTATCCGCCTTTAATGCTGAAACTACATTAGCCAAATAGTTTCTTCTTTCTCCTATCATAATTATCTCCTCATCCTCCGGGGTCCTTAACTCCATTCGCTTAGCTGCACAATCCAATATAGCCCGATGTTCTACTAGCCAATCCATGCCAAGTATGAGATCAAATTCTCCGAAAGGTAGTTCCATCAGGTCGGCGGAGAATATCACTCCCTGAATCTCTAGAGGTACATTGCGAAATATCTTGTTCACTACTACAGTTTGACCTAACGGGCTCCTATACAGCCATTCTGCCTCTACCACGTCCTCGCACATTACGACCACGTCCCCTAGAACTCATGTCTACGATCACGATTTAATATGTTTTAGAAAGTTTTATGCATTAGTCTTTGTTCCACTAATTATCCACGAACAAGTTTTATGTAAGGAAGTTTAGTAATAGTTCTTTCGATCATTTCAGAGTTTTGTTTCAAGTCTTCTATCCTAGTTCAGAGAAAGTAGCACATTCATTCAGTAGTATCTACTACACACATTTATCACTCGAATGTTTTCGTCCGTTCCAATCCCAGGGGTATTTTAGTAAATTTTTTTATAAATCAGGAATATTTCAAAAAAATTTCTTTTTAAGGTCTAAAATAGTTTTTACAAATCAAAGGGGTAATTTGGTGATTTTAAAACAAAGGTTTTTATAAAACAGTATGGCTAGTCCCATTCGGGTTTTAATTATTGAGTTTAGCCTGTGAATGAGTCCTCTTGGTTAGGGTGAACCGTTACTACGCACCAGGTAGGATTCGTGAAGAGGAGGTGAGTCACTAGGATCGCTTAAATACTGTGCTCTTCCCGAATCCAATCCTAGACATGCGCACAATGGTTGCCACACCTAACCCTGGCGACTAAGTCACTGTGTTTGTTTAGTTAGGCCTTAAATTTATGTAGTTCTTGTGTTGGGGTAAACTAATCCTAGGGTTCCATAACTTAATATACTAATCTACGTTCCCGTTATACCCATATACAAATCATACATTAATTCACACAACGGTTAGGGGAACTTACCTGGTGGACTTCGGGCCGGAGACTTAGGTGCCATGCCAGAAAAACCTGCTCATTTCACAAAAATTTTCACAAAACTTATTTGGGCTCAATTTTGAAAACGTTATGGGCTTTAAACCCAAGGCCGAGAGTTTAAAACTTCGCTCTGATACCAAACTGAAACACCCCAAACCCGGCCCACGAACCCTGACCGGATCTGGTATGTTCCTGGAGTAAAACAGTTCAAAACTTGTTTGTTTCTTTGGAAAACTTTGGGTGACTTGGGAGAAAAATTTGGATTGGGTTCAAATTGAAAACATCGTTATTCTCGAAGATTAGGCTTTATTAAGACTTTATTGTTATATTTCAAAACCATAAGTTAAAGGAAAAAAAGTCGAGTTTTTAGAGTTTACTATTTAAATTGAAAATCATTTGTGTTAGGTGTTAAAACATTTAAAGATTTATTTTTAAGAAAAGTTGCTTAAACTTTAAATTGATAAAAATTATATCATAATAAAATAAATAAAATGCATGCATAATCAGTTTATAGCTATGGCCTTATTACATTAAAACAAAACCCGAATAAATCCAAAATACTTAGAAATAAAGAGTCCAAAATTAAAATAAAGTCTGAGTTGAACATGGCCACCACTAAGCTCCTGCCGACCCGGTCCGTTCACATCGAGTGTCACTGAAAAATATCCACACAACGGGTGAGTCAAACAGACTCGGTGTGTATAACCAACACTAAGCCCCAACGATTCGGGCATATCATATCATATCATACGTATATATAATGACATGAAATTATGATGCAAACCCGAACCCATACCTAGATAACCATCCGCTACACATCACCCGTACCAACCATCACACCGTGGGGACTACTAAGTCGACCCTCCATTCGCTACACATCATCGAAGGCGATCAGCTTGCACGACTTGCTCATCGCCCTTATAAATTTTGTGGCATAGCCACTGACATTATTTTGTGACATAAGTCACCACATTCGATTTCGTGACATGAGTCACCACATTCAGATATTGTGGTATAAACCACCAGATCACTTCCCCTTTCCATATAACCCATATGCCCCATGTCACACAGAATATGCAATATCATGCCTTATGCCTTATTCCACATTCTTATCGATATTCACATATGTACCATATTCCAAATATTCATATCATAATATTATTCATATCATTTATTAACATAATGTTAAGGTTACTTACCTGAGTACTTTGTACCATCACATGGTACCTTTGCCCATTTTTTCACATTATTATAAACACATATATTAAATTGATGCCATAAATCTATTAAGAGTTAGTGTTGGGTACACACCTGGTTTACTTAATGAATTCACTGAAATCCCGAAAAACCCGATCTAATGCTTTAGATCCTTAGTTCCTTGCTGCCGATTTGATTACTAATCAAATCCTGAAACTTTGTGATGTTCCCTCTTGCAATCGGCCAACTACTAATTCACTTAACCGGTTAATTTCGGCTTTTGAATAAATAAGAAATAGATCTGAATCACCAAATATGGCCTTAGCCGAATGTCAGATTCACTTACCTTATGGATCTAAATCCCGAAAAGTGTCCCTTGGTTGGTATCTGTCGAAATACCTATAAGCTCATGTTAGATCCGCTTTTCAATCACTTAATGAACTTAATAAATGGCTTTTGGCCTAATATCACCCTTGCTTACCTTAGATCTAGAAATCCCGAAGATCTCCTCTAGAAGTCGGCTACTCTAAAAACCCCGAAAGATCCTTCGAGGTTTCGGCTAGAAACAATAATGGGATTAGTGCCTTAATTTTCGACAGTTAGAGAAAGAAAAGAACAAGAGTTCAGCTAGAGAGATCCTTACCAATAAGATGACTAAGACGCAATTGATCACTACCTTCAAGAAATCGGCAAGAGAGCTTGTAGGAGAAATCGATTCAAAGAGTGGCAATGAAGTGAACTTTCGGCTTTGAACCTTCGGCTAGGGGTTACCTTGAGTGTTCGGCTTTTGATGATCACTTAGAGAGATTCGGCTTCAACAAGGGAAAGAAAAGAAAGAATATGAGACTTATGGAGAATCGGCAATGATGGGATTTGAGAGAGGAATATTCGGCTTGGTCAATTGAAGAGGAAGGGAAGAAGAAACAAAGAGAGCAAATTGAATTCCTAAGGACTTTCAGGTACAAAAGAGAGAGATGAGAAGAGAAGAAATTTTGGCACATAACCTCCCTTGTATGACCGATTGCCTCACTTACTTCCCCCCTCCTGAATTCGGCTAGCATTCAAACACTAGCTACTCCTTGCTTTTCTCCTATTTTCTCTCTTCTTTGCACATTCAAAATAATTTTAAATAAATCAACATTTATCTTCTACCTTAGCCGAATGTTAAAAGGAATTGACCAAGTCTATTCCTCATCTAAATAAAGTCCCTATGTCGTCCACTCATCGCTCCCCATTGTCGCAAAAATAAAAGCCCCAAAATGTTGCTTGTCTTTGCTCGAACCCAAGCCCTTGCACACCGATTATGGCGTCACCTCCTAGGCTTTAAGTGGCGCCTCCTTGCCACTTTAACAAGCCCATTTTTTATGTCCAATTTCCCTTACAATTTCTCTTAAGGCCTCTCAAAGCTTAGCTCCTCTTTAAAACTTAAAATACAATATTTTCTAAGGCATTCACCTACACTCTGAAGTTCTCAAAATTCATAAAACACATTCAAAACACACACAGGCATGCTTCCACATATATTTAAGCAAAAATGCACAAGCCCTAAATCCCGGATATTACATTGTTCTTAATTATGTGAGCTTAATCCAAATTTAATGTGCTTAGGTGGAGGAGGAATAGACCCTGCCTAAGAGTAGATCCAACATAATTAAGCGGAGTTGATCGCACGCCTAGAGATAGGGTGACGAGATTTTGCCGGATTAGGGTGAAACCTAATATGGGAGTCCACAGATCGATTTACTGCTATTCTAGGGGGTTATTATAAGCGAACGAGAGTTCCGCTAATTAACCTAGGGTTAGACGTTATTCGCCTCGAGACAGGGTTTAATATATGTTAGGGAGTCTCACGGATCAAACTAAGTAAATAAATCATATGGTTCAAGGATAAATAACAAGTGAAGTCTAGGTGGATTTTTCCTAAGGGTATCGTTTGAGTCAACTGAGTTTTCCCAAAAGTTATTTCCCGAATTCATTCTTTTTGTCTTTGCTTCTTAGCTTAGTTAGTAGATTATTTTTATTTTAAACAATCATCACTTTATATTAAGGCTAAATAATAAAAAGACGGTGAGTATTAGTACTTTTAGATCCTTTGGGCTTGACAATCCGGTCTTGCCTAAACTATACTACTGTTCGATAGGTGCACTTGCCTTTAATCATTGTCAGAGTTAGTTTCCAGGTTCGATCATTCTTTTATAAATTTTAAAACTCTGATTTACAGCGATCATGCATTGATAATTAAATTCTAAGAATATTAGAGAATCAAGCATGATAAGTCTATTTTTCAGAATTAAAAATTTTTTAGGTTGTCTACCTGAATTTAAATATTACTTTAAAGTTTGAAATTTACGAGGATGACATAAAAATACCCATAATTTTTGTGAGATTTTGAGCCTTATAGAGCATATATTCTTTTTCTTGCTCACTTTTTTTATTATGAGTGTGTCAACATTGATTAGTTATTCTAGAACTTGCATCGATTATACATGTCGAGACCGCACCTTTGATTTGATATACAGAGATGATGAAGGCACCTAGGATTTAACCCACTCACTCCACTAAAAAGCCTACCTTCATAATTAACCCTTAGTGAACCCCTTCTAATCCTAAAAACCCTATTTATTGACTCACCCACTAATATTAACCCAAAACCCAGTCTGTATTTGGTATCACCATTCCTCTTGACTACCCTTTTTGTCGAGATTTGACTTTGAGCATTTACCTAACTATGTTCTATATTTCAGTTGTTAAAGTTCTTTATTATTATTTGTGACTTGTTCATAAAAAAAATCGAAGTGTATTCATTATTAGTTTTGTGGTTAAGTGAGCTTATACGTTTAAATTCCAATTACTGAAGAAGAAGCTCGTATTAGAGTATTATTAGTACAAGTTTTCAATTGATGTAATTATTTATCAGTTTATTTTTTCTAGTTAGGTAATTTGTCAATTCAATCTCGATTCTAAGCTTCTAATTTAGCCTTTATCCACACCTTTAACCCAAGCCCCGTTACAACCCTTTTAAAGACCTTTTGATTTGTGTATCATCTCATATTATAGTGATGGAGATTTGATTTCCATGCAAGCCTATGGGATTAACTCTTCATGTTTGACTTTTGAGTGCTTAATTCTGAACCTTAAACACTTCGAGTGATTTGAGTGAATCTTTAGTGAGGCTGTCAATTCTTGTCAATTTTGAATCAGAGGTAATTATTTAGATGAGGGGAAACACCTATGTTTTATGCTACAAATGTATGACTTAGTTTGTTTGAATCTTTAGAACCCTTTGAGTTGAATTATCCATGTATAAATTATCCTTGAATTATGATGAAACACTATCAATGACTATTATGAATTGAGGGAAGTTTGTTTTAATTATGAGTTGAGAATTTTGCTTGAGGACAAGCAAAATCTTAAGTGTGGGGGTATTTGATAAACCGTAAAAGTAACATATTTTAATCCCACATTTAGCATGCTTTTGGATGAATTATCCCTTATTTTATGTAATTTGGTGCTCTTAATCCTTTATTTTCATGTCTTATACTCAGGAAAGCACCGGAGGATGAAAAGAACAAGAAACGGGCTTAAAACGGGCCAAATGGGCCACATCACGAAATCGACACGGCCTGGACCCAAGACCACACGGACGTGCCTCCTTAATAATCTCGAACATGGCCTAAGCCCATGACCACACGGTCGTGCCTCATTAGTCGACCCAATACGGCCTGGCCACGATTCACACGGGCGTGTGCCATGGCCGTGCCCCTATCGTGGCAAAGAGAAGTTTCATTCGGATTGGGATACTTAGGCGCAAAGAAACACATTATAAAAGCCTATATATACACCCTAAGTATGACCTAAAAGAGGGATCCCAGTACCTTTGACAGGGGGCGTCTTGCTAGGCCAAAGAAGGCAGATTTGTAGGGATTTGCTCGAGGATAGCCAGTTGATTCATCTCTAGAAGCCGAAATTATACTCAAGACTGGGCATCTCTCCTTCAATTCCTTCAGGGGGTTTTAGGAATTTCTTATGTTTTGTTTTATCTTTTCTTCTGAAATGTTTTCTTTTATTGTTATGAACTAAACCCTCAGATACCTGAGGGGGATGAAACTTAGATGAATCTTGTTATCTTTTACTGAACTATATGATAAATATTTGACTTGTTCTTAATTATGTGTTCTTAATTCTTGTGTTGATATTTCGCGGATATTAATTCAAGTTTGATGTGCTTAGGTGAAGGAGCAAAAGTCCCTGCCTAAGAGTAGATCTAGCATAGTTAAGCGGAGTTGATCGCGCGCCTAGAGATAGGGTGACGAGATTTTGTCAGATTAGGGTGAAACCTAATATGGGATTCCATAGATCGAGTTAATGCGATTCTAGGGGTTTTAATTAGAAAGAGATTTCAATTAATCAACCTAGGGTTAGACGTTATTCGCCTCGAGAGAGGGTTTAATATACATTAGGGAATCTTACGGATCAAGTCAAGTGAATAAATCATCTGGTTCAGAGTTAGATAACAAGTGAAGTCTAGGTGGATTCTTCCTTGGGTGTCATCTTAATCAATTGGTTTTTCCTCAAGTTATTTTCCCAAATTCATTCTTCTTTGTCTTAGAGTCTTTAATTTAGTAGTTAATTAATTTAGATTTAAAACAACAAATTCCCTTTATTTTAGGCTAAATAATAAAAAGAAAGTTAGTATTAGTACTTTTAGTTCCTTTGGGTTCGACAATCTGATCTTGCCTAAGCTATACTACTATTCGATAGGTGCACTTGCCTCAATCGTTGTCAAAGTTAGTTTCCAGGTTCGATCATTCTCATTATTTAAATTTTTAAAACTCTGACACACGATTATCGGTCCACAGTCATCTCATGCGACCCGTGCGACCTTAACAGATCAATACTGGATCCACAATCATCACATACCTGTGAGACCCTATCAGAACTTCCTCCGTATCAATGTCCCAACCCCATGCAATATGTCGTGTATGTCATGCTCAATCATTACACGTGTATGCAAAATGGCCATGCTCAGTAACAAACATTTATACATATATTAAAAGCACATCAGTCATACAACCACCGTCAAGTCTGTTAAAACACAGTCATACAATCCCAGTCAAATCAGTCAAATTCATAGTCTAAGTCAGTCATTTACCCACAAGGGCAAAATAGTCATTTTACCCTATAAGGATATTTCGGTAATCCTACCCTTCATGGTATTTCGGTAATTTCACAAATTGGGGGTATTTCAGTAATTTCATAAATCGAGGGTATTTTGGTAATTTATCAAATCGAGGGTATTTCGGAAATTTCTCATATCGAGGGTATTTTGGTAATTTCATAAATCGGGGGTGTTTTGGTAATTTATCAAATCGAGGGTATTTCAGTAATTTCATAAATTAGGGATATTTTGGTAATTTCATAAATCGGGGGTATTTTAATAATTTCACAAATTGGGGGTATTTTGGTAATTTTGCAAATCGAGGGTATTTCGGTAATTTTGCAAATTGAGGGTATTTTAGTGATTTCAAAAATCGAGGGTATTTCGGTGATTTCACAAATCAAAGGTATTTCGTTAATTTTGCAAATCGAAGGTATTTCGGTAATTTCATAAATCGAGGGTATTTTGGTAATTTCATAAATCGAGGGTATTTTAGTAATTTTACAAATTGAGGGTATTTCAGTAATTTCACAAATCGAGGGTATTTAGGTAATTTCACAAATCGAGGGTATTTCGGTAATTTTGCAAATTGAGGGTATTTCGGTAATTTTATAAATTGGGGGTAGTTTGGTAATTTCATAAATTGGAGGTATTTCGGTAATTTCACAAATCGGGGGTATTTCGGTAATTTCACAAATCGAGGGTTTTTCAGTAATTTCACAAATCGAGGGTATTTCGGTAATTTCACAAATCGAGGGTATTTCGGTAATTTACCCTAAGAGGGTATTTCGGTCATTTTACCTTACAGTCATTAGTGTGAATGGGCCCAAAGCCCATTATGCATCCCATGTGGGGCTCGCGAACACAGTAGGCCCACACGGCCCATTTTGGCCCAACAAGGCCCAGAACAGCCCAAGACCACGAGGGCGCTCGTGGTGGCCTCTACAGACTAACGCCCATGTTCGTGGGCTCGGTTCATCACACGCACGATCACACGCTCGTGTGGCATCATACGCCATATTTCTGGCTTTTCAGCATTTTGCCGATCTACAGTCATAGCAGTGTAAACAACACATACTTTCGGCTTTTCAACCGGTTATCAAACATAGCATAAAGTTACTCACACTCTATCGGCTTTCTTGCCGACTATTGAATACAGGGTACTGTTACACACCTGATCACATAGATTACTAAAAATTCCTGATCGCTAGAACCTTGACTAGATCGGTCGACTGTTATTAGCCAACTCGAACCAGAGTTTGGTGCAGCCACCCTTCCGCATCTGGGCGGAAAGTCCCGAATAGCTGACACCGCACGCCTTTTAAACTAGGGAGTAGAGGCTACGAGCTCAATCTCAGCCGGCACCTTTGCCATCACTTTATTATTAGCACCCTGCTCACCCATCGGAAGTTCGATTAATAGAGATTACTTGCCAAATCAAAAACAGGAATGGAGAGAGTACGAAAGGAAGGAGTAGAGAATCCAAGCAACAAGATATTCGGCTATTACTCAAGAAGAGAGGAAACAAAAGAAACCTTATTTGATTTAGCAAACGATAAGAAGAAGAATGCCAATTCGGCAGAGAGAAAATGTGAAGAAGAAAAGAGAAGTTTCAAGGGAGAATTCGGCACTAGGTATATGTGTTTCGGCAAAAGTGAACTGAAAAGGGAAAGACCCGAATGGTCAAAAATGTTGCACGAGATGCCACAAAGAGAGAAAAACTCGAAACGAAAAAAAAGAGAATCCCAAAACAGCAAAGAAGGAATTCGGCTTCTACACTCTCACATTGCTAAAAAATGCACCAAATGGTTCCCCTAGCCGAATTTGCACATAGAAGTTGCACAATTCCACTACAACACTCCTCTCCTCCAAATCCCTTGAAAATCTCCTCAAATCTCTCAACACCCCTAATTTGAAACACTTTCAAATTCCTCCAAATCTTTATCCCATGAATCACTCCCCCAAGACCAATTCCACAACCACCTGAGCAGAAACCCACTACAACACAACCACTAGGCGTCACAACTGCAAAATAAAACCTCCCTTGCTTATCCCAAGACTTGAACTTCAGACCTCTTGCCAGCTGTAACGCCACCTTGCCACTAGGCCACAAGCTCCTCTTGTGTCACCTTTTACCTCATTTTATCCTTAAAGCCTACTTACTTACTCCCAGGGTTTTATTCACCTACAACCAATTTTTTTGGTAAAGCCCAGGTTTGAACCCAGGACTTCCTAGACATCCCCAAACACTCCAAACTCACTTAACCATCAAAGAAAACAATCAATTGTGTCATTTCCTAGCTGACATGACCTTTTATGCACAGTTTTCTAACTGTTCCCTTACTCAAGGCCCAATACTTCTAGGCCCGAATTCTGGGGCGTTACAATTCTACCCCCTTAAAGAAATTTCGTCCTCAAAATTTCCAACTATCAGAATAGTCGCTCATCCTAGCCTACCATAATACGCTCTCACTATGCACTCTGATCCTAATAATACAGGCACGCACCACACCATCTATCCATCGGAGCGGATGGATATCACATGCATATCACTTCCAGAATACACACAGAATAAACACGAACTCTAACTTTAAGTGTAGCAATA
Source organism: Gossypium sturtianum (assembly GCA_025698515.1). Taxonomy (NCBI): domain Eukaryota; kingdom Viridiplantae; phylum Streptophyta; class Magnoliopsida; order Malvales; family Malvaceae; genus Gossypium; species Gossypium sturtianum. Next base: position 29,306,698 of record CM046943.1, on the reverse strand, counting down.
CAGTCTAATATCTATCTACTGCTTTTTAATCGAAAACAAACAACAGTTTTAGAAACTTACGGATTCGGCGCCGGAGACTTGGTGTACCACACTTTTAGAAAAACGGTCAATACAATATTTCAAAACTTCAAATCTTTTCAAGCCTTTTTGAAAAAATACTTTCAAAAATTAAATTTTAAAGACCCACTCCACAGCCAAGTTTTGCAACCTGGCTCTGGTACCACTAAATGTAACACCCTAAACCCGGTCTAAACGTTAGGGCCGAATCTGGCGTGTCACATTGAAGTGTTTTTCGAAAACCATGTTTTCATTGAAAACCCTCCTTAATTTGTAAAAACTAAAGTCTCAGTTTGTGTTCGTTCAATTTCAAAACGTGGTTCATTGAAAAGTTAATCACTTTTAAAAACGTTATTAACTTCGTTAAAAATATCTTTTAGTTGTGGAAGCTAATTTAAGGTAAAGAAGTTTAAAACGTATGTTTTTTAAAAACAGTAATTGGGTTGAAACTCGTCTACGTCTAACAAATATAAAACGTAACAAAATCCCAAATTCAGAATTAAATCCAGAGAGGCCTTATAACAGAAATTAAAACCCAAAACGGAATTTAAAACATATATAAAGTCCAAAGCATAACAGCCGCAGTCGTGTGGTCACCTCCGAGTACCTCGCAGCACCGATCCTCCTAATGCTGGGGATTACCTACACAGTTAAAAACGGGGTGAGTTTACGAAAACTCAGTGTGTAATCCCCTTACTAGAGTAACGACAAGATATCTGTAAAAACAACTCGAAATAGTCGGGCCAAAGCCCTTTAATGAGAATAAAGACAATCCAATTCAGAGCATACATGGGCCAAAGCCCACTACAATATCATTTGGGTCACAGCCCATAGCAGAATCAATTGGGCCTAGCCCAAACCAATAACAGAACAAGTGGCCCTAAACCCAGTACAATGACTAATATCATAAACAGATATGCAACAATATGAGGATGCATCCCACCCCGATCCAGCCAACACACCACCCGTACCAACCCTACACTCTCGTGGGGATAAAATTGACCCACCCAGCCAACACACCAAGCTTAGCACCGGTTGCGGCACTAAGTCAACAGAACGACTCGGCACCGTGGACAGAACGGCTAAAAGGCATAAACAGAATGGTTATAAACCATAATCAGGATGGCACAGAGCCATAATCAGGATGGCACAAAGCTATCGGTAACTGTAATAAATTTGGCACATAGCCATCGACGGTAATATAATCGCACATGACCACGTGTGTAATTATGATCGACACAGAGTCATTAGTATATATGTTAGGCACATAGCCACAGGTAGATACGATTGGCACAAAGCCATAATCAAGATGGTAGAGAGCCATAGTTAGGTTGGCACAAAGCCATAATCAGATTACGCGGCTTTAAGCCATCCGTCGGTCCACAGTCGTCTCATGCGACCCGTATGACCTTAACAGATCAATACTAGATCCACAGTCATCACATGCGACCTGTGCGACCCTATCAGAACTTCCTCCGTATCAATGTCCCAACCCCATGCAATATGCCATGTATGTCATGCTCAATCATTACACGTGTATGCAAAATGGCCATGCTCAGTAACAAACATTTAGACATATTAAAAGCATATTAGTCATACAACCACCGTCAAGTTAGTTAAAATAAAGTCATACAATTCCAGTCAAATCAGTCAAATTCATAGTCTAAGTCAGTCATTTACCCACAAGGGCTAAACAGTCATTTTACCCTATAAGGATATTTCGATAATCCAACCCTTCAGGGTATTTTGGTAATTTCACAAATCGGGGGCATTTCGGTAATTTCATTAATCGAGGGTATTTTGGTAATTTCACAAATCAGGGGTATTTCAGTAATTTCACAAATCAAGGGTATTTCAGTAATTTCACAAATCGGGGGTATTTCGATAATTTCACAAATCGAGGGTATTTTGGTAATTTTTCAAATTGAGGGTATTTCGGTAATTTCATAAATCGGGGGTATTTCGATAATTTTGAAAATCGAGGGTATTTCAATAATTTCATAAATTGAGGGTATTTTAGTAATTTCACAAATCGAGGGTATTTCAATAATTTCACAAATCAAGGGTATTTCGATAATTTCAAAAATTGAGGGTATTTCGATGATTTCACAAATCAAGAGTATTTCAGTGATTTCACAAATCAAGGGTATTTCGGTGATTTCACAAATCGAGGGTATTTCGGTAATTTCAAAAATTGAGGTATTTCGGTAGTTTCACAAATCGATGGTATTTCGGTAATTTCACAAAATGAGGGTATTTCAATAATTTCACAAATCGAGGGTATTTCGGTAATTTACCCTATGGGGGTATTTCGGTCATTATACCTTACAGTCATCAGTGTGAATGGGCCCAAAGCCCATTTGCGGCTCATGTGGGGCCCGCGATCAAATTAGGCCCATACAGCCTAACGAGGCCCAGAACAGCCCAAGGCTACGAAGGGCGCTCGTGGTGGCCTCTACAGACTAACACCCATGTTCGTGGGCTCGGTTCACCACACGCACGATCGCACGCTCGTGTGGCATCATACGCCATATTTATGGCTTTTCGGCATTTTGCCGATCTACAGTCATAGCAGTGTAAACAACACATACTTTCGGCTTTTCAGCCAGTTATCAAACATAGCATACAATTACTCACACTCTATCGGCTTTCTTGCCGACTATCGAATACAGGGTACTATTGCACACCTGATCACGTAGAGTACTAAAATTTCCTGATCGCCAGAACCTTGACTAGATCGGTCGACTGTGCTTAGCCGACTCGAACCAGAGTTTGGTGCAGCCTCCCTTCCGCATCCGGGCAGAAAGTCCCGAATAGCCGACACCGCACACCTCTTAAACTTGGGAGTAGAGGCTACGCGCTTATTCTCAGCTGGCACCTTTTCCATCACTTTATTATTAGCACCCTGCTCACCCATCGGAAGTTCGATTAATAGAGATTACTTGCCAAATCAGAAACATGAATGGAGAGAGTACGGAATGTAGGAGTAGAGAATCCAAGCAACAAGGTATTCGGCTATTACTCAAGAAGAGAGGAAACAGAAGAAACCTTATTCGAATTAGCAAAAGAGAAGAAGAAGAATGCCAATTCGGCAGAGAGAAAATGTGAAGAAGAAAAGAGAAGTTTCAAGGGAGAATCCGGCACTTTGTATATGTGTTTTGGCAAAAGTGAACTGAAAAGAGAAAGACCTGAATGGTCAAAAATACTGCACGAGATGCCACAAAGAGAGAAAAACCCGGAACAAAAAAAAAAGAGAATCCCAAAACAACAGAGAAGGAATTCGGGTTCTACACTCTCACCTTGCCAAAAAATGCACCAAATGGTTCCCCTAGCCGAATTTGCACATAGAAGTTGCATAATTTCGCTACAACACTCCTCTCCTCCAAATCCCTTGAAAATCTCCTCAAATCTCTCAACACCCCTAATTTAAAACACTTTCAAACTCCTCCAAATCTTTATCCCATGAATCACTCCCCCAAGACAAATTCCACAACCACCTGAGCAGAATCCCACTACAACACAACCACTAGGCGGTACAACTACAAAATAAAACCTCCCTTTGTTTATCCCAAGACTTGAACCTCAGACCTCTTGCCAGCTGTAACGCCACCTTGCCACTAGGCCACAAGCTCCTCTTGTGTCACCTTTTACCATATTTTATCCTTAAAGCCTACTTACTTACTCCCAGGGTTTTATTCACCTACAACCAAAATTTTTGCTAAAGCCCAGGTTTTAACCTAGGACTTCCCAGGCATCCCCAAACACTCCAAAGTCACTTAACCATCAAAGAAAACAATCAATTGTGTCATTTCCTAGCTCACATGAACTTTTATGCATAGTTTCCTAATTATTCCCTTTCTCAAGGCCCAACACTTCTAAGCCCAAATTTCGGGGCGTTACAATGGATGCCCCCAAATATTAGTCTTGGACTTTAAAAATTTATTTGACCCAATTCTCAACTGGGTTGATGAAACTGGACAGCTTGATGCGATGGAACAGGCCCAGAGCATCCAATTGAGGAGGAATGAGCCACCAGACCAAGTGAGGCCAAAATTGTATATGAGTTTTCCGAAATTAGCCATCCAAAGCTGATTTAAATAATTAAAAATCAGCCCTTATATTTCTTCATGTGACCATTCCAACCCCTCCACTTTTCAAGCTTTTTATTTCAAGCACCTAACTAAAAATAGCAAGCCATCAACACCCTCTCCCTATAATGAAGGGTCGGCCACATTTAGAGAGAAAATCAAGGCTCTTAATTCCCTTTTTTTAGTCATCTCTCACTAGTATAAATACACCCTCACTTTTTCATTCATTCATCACCCAATTCATTCTTCCATCTTTCATCCTTCATCTCTCATTTGTTCTCTCTTTTCTCTCTTCTTCCATTCCCTATATTTTTCCTTCTCGAAAGAGTGTTTGCAAGGTTTGAGAGCAGCCACCTTTGGCCATATTGAGAACTTCTTAGCTTGGTTGTTTTGGTAAGAAAGGAAAGAACGGAGGAAGGAGCAATTGAGTTATGCTTCGGAGATTTACTAGAAACGGCTTAGAGTTTCTTCTTTCCTTTAAATCTTTTGTTTTTGCTCAATTCCATGAACATGATTGTAACTAAGTGCTTTTTTTCAATATAATCATGATTTCTTAATTTTTTTGTGTTAGAATGATTTGATTTCCAAAGTTTAGTTTATTTAATTTTGTTAAAGGTGTTTTGTGCTTTTGATATGCTTATTCATGCAAGTAAAATCATGGCTATGTTTCTTATGCATTATGAACGTAAACAAATGACTGGATTAACTAATTAATCTAATCAAGGTTTTAATTAATTCACAAAATACTTGTGTAGTGTATGTTTAATCATTTAGGGATTAAATTTGTAATAATACCAAAACTATTATTACCTTACATAGCCTTATATGAAGTTTTGCTTATGAAATTACAAGTTTATTAAACATAGAAATATGTGAGATAAACTTAGTATTAAATAATTCTAACATTTTTACTCAATTAAATAAAGGTTAGTAAATGATCAACTTGCCATGGAATCTCTATAACATCTTTTAACAGTGCTTAAATAAATCTAAGCTAGGAAAGAAGATTATTCTAACACAAGCATGATATTATAATAACTCTAAAAAAAACTTGCATAAATTTTGTGTTTATTTTATTTTGCATACTTAGGTAATTTTTAGTTAATTAAATTAGTTACTCAATCCGCTCTTACTTGTTTGCATCATATTTTAATCTATATTATTTTTCACTACCAATTTGTTTAAGTTTTAATTTTTCACAAAGATTTGCTTATACAGTCCATGTGGAGACGATACTCTATACTTATCACTTTATTAATTGTCAACAATTGTGTACACTTGCACATTTTATCGAACCAGGACTTTTTTACAATTACTTCTCTATGAGATCATGTCTGTTGGTTCTCACTTTTGTACTTAAGAAGGATAGTCGTGTATGTTTCTCGTGACCACTTACGTTAAAGGATAAATCCTGATGAATACCTTCAACACAGAGCCATCATTAATGCTGGGTCTAATTGATTTCAGTAGATGGATCCTTAATTTCGACTACATAGTCAGACACAATTATTTCATATAGTGTCTCAGACCACACACTTGATTGAATAAACAGTTCACCCGTTTCGGGAGTATAGAGGAATACTCTTGTACTATCCCAAAAAGAATCTAGCAGACTAACATATATAAAAAATAACATCCTTACTATTTGCCATACATTAGATTCAAGTGTAGGTTGTGCTATTAGCATACAGACTCATTCTTGACGAACTTAGTAATAGATTCACATACTTGACTGAATCTATTAACTCCCACAAGAGTGAATTTCATGGCTGCTATAGATGCAAAGTTGTTAAAGTAGAGCTGGCGGATCGACATAACTTGCATCCACCTCATTTCATCTGATAGTACAGGCATGGCGACATTCTCATAACATTAACTCACCAGATGGAAGTCGAAACTAACTATTATTTCGACAAAGGCAAGCGCACCTATCGAACAGTAGTATAGCTGTGGTGAGTCCGGAATATCGTATCCTCAAGGACCAAGAGTACTAGTATTAACTATCTTTTTATTATCTAGCCTAATAATTAAGGGGATTTATTTTTAATCTAAAATTTACTAACTAATTTAACTAACTATGAACGTGAAAGAGAGTAAATTGGGAAAATACTTTTAAACAACTTTTATATGAGATAGGCAATACCTAAGGAAGAATCCACCTAGACTTCACTTATTACTTTTGATTCATGCGATTTATTCACTTGGCTTAATCCGTAGAAATCCCTAAATTATATTAATACCTCTCTCGAGGCTACTAACAACTGACTCTAGGTTGATTAATTGAAATCTCTTTCTAATTAAAACCCCTATTGTCGCATTAACTTGATCTATGGATTCCCTTATTAGGTTTGACCCTAATCAAATGATTTTAAATCGTCCTATCTCTAGGGTTGCAATCAACTCCGCTTAATTGTGTTGATCTACTCTTAGACAGGACTTTTTTTCTCTTTGAATAAGCAAATTTGACTTGAATCAATAATTTGAATTATCAAAACAAGAATAAGAACTCACAATTAAGAATAAGCACAAGTATTTATCTCATAAATTAAATAATAATAAGATCTGTCTTAGGTTTCATCCCCTTAGGTATTTAAGGGATTTAGTTCATACTAAAAGAGGGAAACATCATAAAAGAGGAAAAACAACAAAAAATAAGAAAACCCAAAAACTTCTAAAGAACTTGATGGGAGATCCTCAGTCTTGATGGAGATCCTTCTCCTAAGTTGTTCCCGACGGCTGTCTTGGAGTATTTTCTCCTTCTACTCGGCATCTATTCGACGTCCTGTCGAGCTCTCCTTTTAAGTTGCCTCCTTTGGTGTTTATATAGGCTTTGAGATGCCTTACTTGGCCCACAAGTATCCCATTCCGAATAGAATTCATCTTGATTTCGGCAGGGACACGCCCGTGTGACACGCCCGTGGTGGACTCCCTTGGTCGTGGTCGATCCTGCTCGCCACACACGGCCGTGTGATCTGCTCGTGGTTGATAGTCCAGGCCATGTTTAATCCTTGCTCGAAACACATGGCCGTGCCTAATGGTCCAGGTCGTGTTGATGTCCTAAGTAGGCCCGTTTTGCCCCATTTTGACCCATTTCTCATTTCTTTCGACTCCCTAAGCTCTCCTAAGTATAAAACATGAAATTAAGAGATTAGGAGCATTGAATTCATCAAATTCAATGGAAAATCATCCAAAATTAAGCCAAGCATGGGGTTAAAAAATGTGTAGATTATGGTTTATCAAATACCCCCACACTTAAGCGTTTGCTTGTCCTCAAGCAAAATCCTCAACTCACAATTAAAATTAACTCCCTCAATTCATAATTCTCATCAATAATGTTTCATCATAATTCATAGGTAATTCATACATTGATAATTTAACTAAAAGAGTCCTAAAGATTCAAACAATCTAAGTCATAAATTTTTATAGCACGAAAATATAGGTGTCTCCCCTCATCTAAAAAAATTACCTTTGATCGAAAATCGACAAGAATTGACATCCTCACTAAAGATTCACTAAAATCACTCAAAGTGTTTAAGGTTCAAATTAAGCACTCAAAAAGTCAAACATGAAAAGTTAATCCCATAGGCTTCTTGAAAATCAAATCTCCACCACTGTAAAATGAGATGATACACAAATCAAAAGGTCTTTAAAAGGGTTGTAATGGGGCTTGGGTTAAAGGTGTGGATAAAGGTTGAATTAGAGGGTTATTATCGAGATTGAATTGATAAATTACCTAACTAGAAAAATAACTAAAACTTAAATAATTACAATAATTAGGAATTCATCACTAATAACACGAGCTTCTTCTTAAAATGTGAAATTAACGCATAAGCCCAAATAACATAGAACTAATAATGAATATACTTCTTTTTTTTAAGCACAAGCACATACAATAATAATAAGATAGAATTTAACAACTGAAATAAAGAAAATAGTTAAGCAACCGATCAAATAAAATCTCAATATAAGGGTAGTCAAGAGAAATGGTGATAACAAATACAAAGTGAGGTTTTGGGTTAATATTAATGGGTGAGTCAAGAAATGGTTGATTAGGTTTCAAAGGGGTCATTAGGGGTTAATTAAACGGGTAGGCTTTTTAGTAGAATAAGTGGGTTAAAACCTAGGTGCCTTTATCATCTCAGTATATCAAATCAAAGGTGTGGTCTCGACATGTATAATCGAAGCAATTTCTAGAATAACAAATCAATGTTGACACACTCATAATCAATAAAGTGAGCAGGAAAAGAATATGCTCTAAAAGGCTCAAAATCTCACAAAAATTATGGCTTTTGATGTCAACCTTGCAAATTTCAAACTTCAAAGTAATATTTAAATTTAGGAAGACAACCTAGAAATTTTAATTACAGAAAATAGACTTATCATTCTTAATTCTCTAATATCTTAAAGTTTAAATCATCAATGCACAATTAACTATGACTTAATCCAAAACATATCAATGAAAATCATAAATCAAAAGAAATTTCATTCTAACAGTGATATAAGAAAGTAGTTTGAGAACAAGATAAAATTCAAGGATTTGAGAATAATGCAAAAAGTTAGGAACTTGAATAAAATTCACCCCCCCACACTTAAGATGCACATTGTCCTCAATGTACAAAAATAGGTATCTACAATATAGTAAGAAAATCATAAGAGGGAGAGAAGTGAAACTTCTTGAAGTTGGGATGGAGTCAAAGAAAAAAAAACGGGGGAAATTCGGGCTGAGTTGGAAGAGGATACGCCGGTGGTGGTGGATACTAGGGTCGTGGTGTGGTGATTCCCTAACAGGCTTTAGAACCTAAATTAGAGAAATAAAAATATAATAATATAGATTTAGCACAAGAAAGATAAAGAGAAGGAAAATAAAAGAGAAGAGAACAGAAAAAGAAAAACTAAATGGACTCAAAGGTCCTTGTCTTGTCGAGTAAATGAAGCGGCCGGCATGAACTTATGTAGATCGATCTCGTACGGGGAGACTGTGCTAGGGTCCTTTCGCTTCTTCGACATGGAGATGATGGTGAGGATGGTGAAAGAAAAATAATAAGGGGAAGGGAAATGAAGGGAGAAGATAGTGAGAAGAGAAATGGGTGTGGTGGCTGGGGGTTGGGGGTTGGGGGTTGGGAGAAGAAGAATTTGGGGAGAAAGTGAGAAGAATGGGGGTTTTAAATAAGAATTAGGGACCTGGTTTCTACCCACGCCCGTGTGCTGTGGGCGTGTTAAGTCACATAGCCATATCGCACGGCCGTGTGGTAGCTTGTTCGTTTCTCCCACGCTTATGTAGAGGTTTCCACGCCCGTGTATCTTTCTCAGTGTCGGCCACGGCCTTAAAGCACTAGCGTGTCTCATACCCGTGTGACTTTCTCAGTGTCGACCACGACCGTATCGCCCGGCCGTGGCATTTTACCGCCGTCTGTGATTTGAGGATTTTTCATCCTTGGTTCGTACGATCTCTGCCACGCCAGTGTGCAAATCCGTGATGTCCACACGGCCACGCCCGTGTGCAAGGTCGTGTGGTACGGAAACCTACGCTTTATTTAACTTGGTTAGTTTTTAGTTAGGTGCTAAAAATCAAAGATATGAAAATTAAAGGGGTTATTGCTCGGGTTGCCTCCCGAGAAGCGTTCGTTTAAAGTCTTAAGCTAGACTTACCTCTAAATCACTTATCTCATGGTGGGTCGAGGAGTTGACACTCCTCTCTCTTGTTATCAATTCTAGGATCACTTTATAGTTTGAGTCGAGTGGTGTTTACCTTAAAAGTGCCGAATCTAGTATTAGTTACCTCGACTGTTCCGTATGGGAAGACATTGATTACCGTGAAGGGAATCTCTTCATTAGTGTTAAGGTCTGAAGTGGCGATTCGAGGGTCTGTCTTGTCCAACAATATTTGATCCCCGATCTAAAATTGGTATGTCCTATCTTTAAGTTTGACATGGAGTTGCCTCGTTTTTGCTTCGTGTGTTTTTAGTTTCTCCTTGAAATGTGTCTTCCACTAGTCTAGTTCATCGATCTGAAGCCTTCATTCCTCATGAGTTATTTCCTTGTTGGCACGAAGTCTAGGATGTGGCTCAAATGTGTAATTTCGTGGTGCTTTTTGAAAAGAAGGTTGAACCAAATGGTCATTAATAGAATTTATGTTTTCACATTTATCACTCGATGTCCTCACCGAGTCAAGAGCCTGAAGAGTGATCGTTTCGTCACCTACACGAAGTATGAGTTCCCCTGTACCTACATCAATTTTAGTTTTAGCAGTTGCTAAAAAGGGTCTTCCTAAAATTAAAGGATATTGTTGTCCTCATCTATGTCTAAAACGACAAAGTCTACTGGGAATATGAATTTATCAATTTTTACTAGTACATCTTCAATTATACCCCTAGGAACTCTAATGGTTTTATCAGCTAATTGGATGCTCATATTAGTTTGTTTGGGTTTCCCTAGACCTAGATGTTTAAACATTTTATAAGGCATAACATTTATGCTTGCCCCGAAATCAACCAAAGCGTTATTAATAGATAAACTACCAATTAAGCACGGAATTGTAAAACTCCCTGGATCTTTTAATTTTCGTGGTAGTTTATTTTGTAGAATTGCTGAGCACACTGCGTTTAGCTCCACATGCGATGTAACGTCTAACTTCCGTTTGTTTTTCAAAATCTCTTTTAAAAATTTCCTTGAATTTGGCATCTGCGAAAGAGCCTTAAGAAACGGTAAGTTAATATGTAGGTTTTTTAAAAGTTTAAGAAATTTACCGAATTGTTCATCTGTGTGGTCTTTCTTTGTCGCATTGGGATATGGCACACGAGGTTGGTACTCTGTAATTACCAGTTTTGGTTTATCATGGCTTACCTCAACCTTATCCTCCTCTGCCACATTCTCTTGCCTTAATTTCGATTCATCTAACCCTTCACTATCGTAAGCAGAAACGACATGAAGTTGCTCCTTTGGGTTAGTTTCAGTGTTGCTTGGCCAGCTGCCTTGTGGTTGTTCAGATATGATCTTAGCAAGTTGTCCTAATTGGTTCTCGATCCCTTGAATCGATGCTTGTTGATTTTTGAGCGTTGTTTCGGTGTTTTGGAAACGTGTCTCTGACACCGCGATGAATTTTGTTAGCATCTCTTCTAGGTTCGGATTCTTCTCTTATGGGTAGGGTTGCTGTTGAAAGCCTGGAGAGGGTTGTTGTTTCTGATTTCCTTGACCACCCCACGAGAAGTTTGTGTGGTTCCTCCAACCTGGATTATAATTGTTACTATAGGGGTTATTTTGAGATCTAAAATTATTACCCATATAGTTTATCTGCCGCTTTCTACGCCGGGGGTTGTAGGGTGGGTATTCTGCATCTTTGTTCATCCCTCCTCCATTTGTATCGCACTGCATCACTGGATGTACCTGCGAAGAACCACACAAACCATCAATTTTCTTACTAAGAAGTTCTACCTGATTTGATAGCATTGTTACTGCGTCGAGGTTGAAAACACTGGCGGCTTTTGTTGGCCTTGTCCTTGTAACTTGCCACTGATAGTTATTCAGTGACATCTCCTCCATAAACTCATAGGCCGCTTCAGGGGTTTTGTTATTTAGGGTTCCACCGGTGGCCGAATCAATCAACTGCCTAGTTAAGGGGTTCACACCGTTGTAAAAGGTTTGAACCTGTAGCCAGAAGGGTAACCCATGGTGAGGGCACCTCCTTAGTAGATCCTTATATCTCTCTCATGCATCGTAGAGTGTTTCTAGATCCATCTGCACAAAAGAAGAAATATCATTCCTCAACTTAGCCGTTTTAGCCGGCGGAAAATATTTTAACAAAAATTTTTTGGTCATTTGTTCCCATGTAGTGATTGATCCTCGTGGTAACGAGTTTAACCACTGTTTAGCTTTTTCATCAATGAAAAGGGAAGCAACCGAAGGCGAATGGCATCATCAAAAATGCCATTAATCTTGAAAATGTCGCAAAACTTAAGAAAATTTTCCAAGTGATTGTTTGGATCCTCATCCTACAAACCATCAAACTGAACAAATTGCTGGATCATCTGTATAGTGTTAGGTTTCAGTTCAAAATTATTTGCAGCAATAGTAGGTCTAACAATACTTGATTCAGTCCCTGTTAAAGTAGGTTTAGCATAATGAAACATAGTACGAGGAGCAGGATTTTGATTCACCAGGTTTGCGGCAACCATAGGAGGTAGCGAATTATTCTGGGGATCAACCATCTCCTCAGTATTAGTGATATCGTTCTCTTGCTCTTCTTGTATGTATTGTAAGCTTCGCCTTATCTCTATTCAGTTTCTGTGAGCTGTAATTTCAATCTCACTGTTGTAAAGTAAAGGTCCTGACGAGTTTCTTCTAGTCATAAACTAGAGACTCCTGCCAGAAGCAAGAAGGAGAAAAGTTTAGTGAATAAAAATAAAAATTAAATTAAATTGCAAAGAAATAAAATGGCTAAAGTAATAAAAATTTAGTGTTTCTAATATCTTGGTCCCCGGCAACGGTGCCAAAAACTTGATGGAACTCGAAACTAACTATTATTTCAACAAAGGCAAGCGCACCTATCGAACAGTAGTATAGCTGTGGTGAGTTTGGAATATCGTATCCTCAAGGACCAAGAGTACTAGTATTAACTATCACTTTATTATCTAGCCTAATAATTAAGGGGATTTATTTTTAATCTAAAATTTACTAACTAATTTAACTAACTATGAACGCGACAGAGAGTAAATTGGGAAAATACTTTTAAACAACTTTTTTATGAGATAGGTAATACCTAAGGAAGAATCCACCTAGACTTCACTTATTACTTTTGATTCATGCGATTTATTCACTTGGCTTAATCCGTCGAAATCCCTAAATTATATTAATACCTCTCTCGAGGCTACTAACAACTGACTCTAGGTTGATTAATTGAAATCTCATTCTAATTAAAACCCCTATTGTCACATTAACTTGATCTATGGATTCCCTTATTAGGTTTGACCCTAATCCGGCAGATTTTTGTCGCCCTATCTCTAGGGTTGCAATCAACTCTGCTTAATTGTGTTGATCTACTCTTAGACAAGGACTTTTGCTCCACTGAATAAGCACATTCGACTTGAATCAATAACCTGAATTATCAAAACAAGAATAAGAACTCACAATTAAGAATAAGCACAAGTATTTATCTCATAAATCAAATAATAATAAGATCTGTCTTAGGTTTCATCCCCGTATGTATTTAAAGGATTTAGTTCATACTAAAAGAGGGAAACATCATAAAAGAGGAAAAACAACAAAACATAAGAAAACCCAAAAACTTCTAAAGAACTTGATGTGAGATCCTCAGTCTTGATGGAGATCCTTCTCCTAAGTTGTTCCCGACGGCTGTCTTGGAGTATTTTCTCCTTCTACTCGGCGTCTATTCGACGTCCTGTCGAGCTCTCCTTTTAAGTTGCCTCCTAAGGTGTTTATATAGGCTTTGAGATGCCTTACTTGGCCCACAAGTATCCCATTCCGAATAGAATTCATCTTGATTACGGCAGGGACACGCCCGTGTGACACGCCCGTGGTGGACTCCTTTGGCCGTGGTCGATCTTGCTTGCCACACACGGCCGTGTGATCTGCCCGTGGTTGATAGTCCAGGCCGTGTTTGATCCTTGATCGAAACACATGGTCGTGTCCAATGGTCCAGGCCGTGTTGATGTCCTAAGTAGGCCTGTTTTACCCCTTTTTGACTCGTTTCTCGTTCCTTTCGACTTCCTAAGCTCTCCTGAGTATAAAACATGAAATTATGAGATTATGAGCATCAAATTCATCAAATTCAATGGAAAATCATCCAAAATTAAGCCAAGCATGGGGTTAAAATATGTGTAGATTATGGTTTATCATCACCTTTTAGCTGACTCAAACGAATGGGACTTAGCACAGAATCATGAATACAATATTGTTCTGATGAACTTTCTTCACATATAATATTCCTGGCGAATTTTCCACCCATCTGATAGTCTTGACGGGCTTCCAACATAAGATAATCTTGATGAATCTTCCACATAAGATAGTCTTGACGAATCTTCCACATAAGAGTCCTGGTGGACCTTCCACATAGGATAGTCCTAATCGACCTTCCACATAGGATAGTCCTGACAGACCTTTCACATAAGATGGTCCTAACGGACCTTCTACATAGGATAGTCTTGATGGACCCTCTACATAGGATAGTATTGATGGACCTTCCATATATGATAGTACTAACAGACATTCCACATATATGGTAATGCCATGGCCATGGTCTTTCATATGTCCCAAAAGGGCTCTCATTTGTCCCACACAAGGGGCTCTCATATACTGGTGCGCACCGTTCTCCGAATCATTTCAAATCTATTTTCCTGGCTTAATCCAACCGAACCTCCCTCAAAGCCACATACATAAAATTCGTATGCAATCCATGCATGACCATCTGAACCTTCTTAAAGTGAAATAAATAGAATGTATATCATATATACATTCCACCAATAAACACTATGAATCATACAACATATAACACGCCAAAAATTTCATTGATATATCATAATCATACTTACTACCAGCTAATCATAACACTTTAATACGCAATAATGAGTTACGCCAAACAATTTGTTTACTCAACATAGTTAGCTTACAACCATTTGTATATTTACATACCACACTACTCGCAATCACCATATATCATTACTTTGCCATAACATTATTGGATCTGGTGCCCTAAGTGTAGTATTTTCATCAATATACACTTATAATTTTTTCAAACAGATTGGTTAATAGAAAAATTCAATAATTACTTTATTATACTTTGTATAATTTTCCTCACATTATTTTTGCATGCAAAGCAAAATGGAAGCAAATGTTGCTAATTGTTTGTCTAATGTTTTTACTAATACAAAAGAGGTATTACGTGGTCGGATCATAATACGAAAAGACAACTTGTATTAGTAAACAAACATAAACATGTCCTTAATCTAATTGGAAATGAGTAAGATGATTGAAAGACTAATATGTCATCTATCAAGTCCAATCGGGGAGATGCATTGTCTTGGGCATCAAAGCGAATGACTCCTAGAAGATAGAGACATAGATGTAACTAACTAGACTGATAGTACATCGGACAGAACCCAAGCAGAAGAGATCCTAAATTCGTTTATTGATTTCTTCACTTGTGACGTTTGTAGTGTGGCATATCTAAATCCTGAGTGGATGGCGGTCTATGTATATGTGACTCGTACACTTTTATGTAAGTAAAAGCCCAAGTTTAAATAGATAAGGACTCGAAAGTTGGTGCGTTGGGTGTACGAATTCTATAGTATGTAGCATCATTAACAACAGTGGAATTCATAGACCAAAACATGGGTAAATGACATCTTCTCATTAGCATTACTTGGTTGATGAAAAGTAAACAAGACCAGGAGTTGTCCGTCTTTGTAATGGATGACTTGATCACTAATTGATAGTAATTGACTTTTCATGAAGGAAGATGTAACGGTTATCATAAGCTAAGATAGGATCATATTGGGAGAGTGAATATTATCCCAAAGAGATCAAGGTTATCCTATGAGGGTAACACATTAATGACAAGGTCATTGGATGAGCACTAAGTAGTTATTTTCGTAATGGTATGTCATTGAGAAGAGCTCAGTCATGATACTTTAGTGGAATGACTTCATGACTAAATGAGTTTATAATTAATAGGTGAAAATTCAAATCTTAATTATAAATTATTTGAGCCTAAACTACATTTCCAATTGGTCCCTCCGCTAGCTCGTTTAACCCAAAAATGAATTACGTGTTTGAATATAAATGAACGGGATGAATAGGAAAAGAGAAATAAGAAACATTCAAGAATTATTATGGTTTTCTCTGAAATGGAGAAATGGAATCATTTGGAAATGAATGTAGGTTTCCAAAAATGGTAATGAAAATATATTTTTTAGAATGACAATTTTACCAGGTTCTATTATTGTAACATCCTTAAATAGGGGTTATGATGTTTGAACTGTTTGCATGTGTATGGATTGGTTGTGATATTAATTGAGACGTTTTAGGGTCTAGGTATAAGCCAAGGTTGGGCTCGAACTATAGGAAAATTTTTATTTTTAAGCTTTGGTTAAGGGGAGCTAAAGGAGCTAGGGGTTAAGAATATTTTGTGGTAAACTTTAGCACAAGAATTTCCTTGGTAAAGGGGCAAGGAGGCGCTACTTAGGGCCTTGAGCAGTGACGCCACAAGCAGGGGAAGGAGATCTTGGGTTCGAGCTGCAGAAATCCCTTGCTGCTAATTCTTTTTGACGCCAGAGAGGGAAGAGTTGTGCTCAGCTCAAACTCTGATGGATAACTGTTGAACAAGTCAACGGATTTAAACGGGTGGAGAAGAGAGAATTTAGGAGTTTGAATAATTCAAACTCGTTTGAACGAGTGGTCAGGAGAGATTCGAGAGTTTTTCCGAAATTTGAACTTGTTTGTAGAGGAGTAATCGGTTGGGAGTCTAGAAGGGGAAGTGACGTTTCTCCATAGTCAGGCTAGGTGACATTTTCGGCTAAGTCTGACATCAGTGCATTCGGTTGTGATCCAAAGCCGAAACCCCCTTAGTCTTGTCGATTTTTCTCCCATAATGCATCATTTGAAACAAAAGCCGAAATCCCTTTTGCACCTGTCGAATTCTCTTTGAAGCACCTAGTCGAGTGCCCATCTAAACTTCCTTAGTGCCATTTCTTTTTCTTCTTCTTCTCAAGGTGCTTAGCCGAATTTACTTGGAACCAATTGAGCTCTCTCTCTTTCTTCTTTGAACCGAAACCCCTTTGGCCGAATCTCTTTAAGGACGAATCCCTTTCACTTCTTTTTTCTCTTTTCTTTCATATTTGTTCAAAACCCCATCAACATCTCTTCTTCTCAAATCGACAACCTTCTTTTCTCTTCATTCTCTCTTGTGCCGAAAGTCCATCAATCTTCTCTTGATTCTTTGCAAAGCCGAATCTCTTTTGCTCTTCTTTCAAAAGCCATAGCCAAAACTCCTTTGATTGTTCCACCACCATTGCCGAAATCTCCCTTTACTCTTCTCTTCTTATTCCAACACTTTGGCCGAATATCAATCAAGGGTAGATCTCTTTGGTCTTCTTCTCTAATCAGTTTTGGAGGGGTAAGTGTTCTTGGCCGAATCTCTTCTATTTTTCTTCTTCTTTTCTCTGTCGACTTACATAGAACCAAAAGTCGAATTTCGACATTTTTTTTGGTTCTCATTCATCTGTGAAATTAGTTTCTCCTAGGTTCTTCGGGTTTAGAAGCAGTGGATCGTGGCCATCTACTCTCTCTGCCAATCGATTTTGTTAGGACTGTGGTAAGGTCTCATGCCGATTCATTCTTTCCCTTATTCTTTTGAAAAGCCGAAGGCTATTGCTTTATGTGGTTGAATGTTGGCCGATTGTAGGGGAAGGCTGAGATCTCGCATATCTCGGGTTGTGGCTAGTATTCGAAAAGTATTAAGGTAAGGAGGGTTGCTAGATGCGTTAACTATTCGAGATTTACAAGTGAAGCCGAATGGCTTTTGCTAATGATCTTGGTTTGGCTGAATCTAGGTAAAGGGGGTCTAGTGCGTTAGATCGGGATCTTTGATTCGATGAATCGCGTTAGTAACTGTGTGTGTAACTTACACACTTCATAATTGTTGTAAACTTGTTAATAACCTAAACTATGTTAAAAGCCAAAACTGTGTAGATTTCGATATGATACCTTTATGGGTATGAGCAAGGATTTTGGGTAAGTCTGTTTTGTTGAGATTACGGCACATGATTTCTGATAATAATATCTATGTATATTCGATATATGTCTAATGATTAAGCATGATGGCATGATTTGTATGTGCATTGCATTATGGTGGGTGATATAAGAGGAGGGGGAAGATTGATATCTGTGACTTTGGGTCACCAGTGGTTTGGCACCACCAGTGGTTTGGTACCACAGTTGATTTTGTGACTTTGGGTCACCAGAGGTTTGGCACCTCATAGTGACTCGTCCTAGTGGTTTAGCACCACAGTGGGTTGGCCCCACATTTGATAAAACGGGATTGTCGCCAGTGATTTGGTATCACAACGTGGGTTGGCCCCATATATGGATTATTCGTGACTTTGGGTCACCAGTGGTTTGGCACCACCAGTGGTTTGGTACCACACAGGGTAGAAAACGGAGTTGTGGATGGCTATGTTTGGGTGCATGATGTGTTTGCTTTATTATGATTTGTGTAAGCATGTTACAATAATCGGGAGGGGGATTATGCACTGAGTCTTGGTGACTCACCTTCTCCCTTATATTTTCAGGGGATTCGTAGATCGCGGATGAGGAGTCGGGTGGACTCGAGGTGACCATACGATAGTTGCTTCGATTTTACATGGACATTTGATTTGGGCATTTTATTTTAGATTATGGTTTTTATTTGGGTTTGTAACAAGGCCTTTAAATTATGTTTTGGATTATTTTATCTGCTTTGGATTTGGTTTTAAATATGACTAAGTAATTACTTGATTTGCTTTAATAACCTGATAATCAAAGTTTTCAAACTAAGCTACGCAACGAGTTTTCTAAACTCTACCATCAGGTAATACAATTCACATGATTTCAAAGCAACTTAACATTTTCCACTATACATACATCGGTTTTCCCCAAACACAGGCAATCGAAGAGCTTTCACCGAAAATAAACCGGTAACCTATTTTCTTCGAATCGTTTTCACTCTGTGACATGCCAGATTCGGTCGTGGTGTGTTGATCGGGTTTGGGGTGTTACAATTATGGTATCAGAGCCAAGTTCAAAAGCTCAGCTGTAGGCCTGAGGCCCAAACTGTTTTAAAGTGTGGTTTTAAAAAGTATTGATGGAAAAAAATGAATGGTTTGAAAAGCATGGCACCGAGTCTCCGGCACCGATCCGCCCAGGTAAGTACCCTTAACTGATGGTTGCATATGATTATGATTATGATGATATATGCTATGAACGGCTAGTGATAGTGGACTATCCTAGAGACTGGAACCTATATGACTCTGTGACTCGCGAAAACAAAACTCTGTAATAGAAACTCTTCATAAGACTGTGCCTTAATAATAGTGGAATAAAGACTGACGCATAAAAATTTTAAATCAGATAAGTCGAGATGTTAGACATGAGCACTCGAGGTCGGGGTCGTGTCTGGCGTGGGACGCGGTCGGGTAGGATGATGTGCGTATGCGAACGGTGGGATCCGGTCGTGGGTCGAAATGAGATACCACCACCACCACCAGCTGCTGGTGTTGAGTACCAGGATCAGACAGGGGATGATGCAGTATCGCAGGCGATGCTACGAGTTCTTGAGAGGGTGGCTGGAGCAGGTGGAGGCACGGGAGCTCGTAAGTCTGTATCTGAGCGACTCCGAGCTAATGGAGCCGAGGTATTCTGAGGTGTTTCTGGTGTGGTGCCTAATACGGCTGAGTATTGGTTGGAGGCGACGGAGCGTATCATGGACGACTTGGATCTGACTACTGAGGAGAAACTGAAAGGGATAGTGTCGCTCCTTCGGGATAAGTCATACCAGTGGTGGCTCACGGTTCGGGATGGTGCTGCAGCGGATGATCTCACGTGGGACTATTTTAAGGCAGCGTACCAAAAGAAGTATATTGGGTCTAGTTACATTGATGCACAGTGAAAGGCGTTTCTGAGACTGGTTCAGGGGAGTAAGTCCGTATCGGAGTACGAGGTAGAATTCTTAAAGTTGAGCTGGTATACTCGAGGTATCGTGGCTACAGAGCACGAGCGATGTGTCAGGTTCGAGGACAGATTAAGGGATGAGCTGAGATTGTTGATTGCTCCATAGCAGGAGCGAGAGTTTGCCGTGTTAGTAGAAAAGGCTAAGATACCCGAAGGAGTCAAGGAATCTGTGAGGCAGAATCAGGACAGGAATAAACATAAGAGAGGCTTTGGATGATCTGGGTCGGTCGGTAATTCGCAAAAAAGGGCTAGGCATGGTGGGCCAAATCAATCCGGGAGGTCTGTTACTGCTAATCAGGGTCCAGCGCAGTGTAATCGGTGTGAGAAATCTCATTAGGGAGAATGTTGGATTGGTTGAAAAGGATGCTTTGAATGTGGCTCGTTGGATCATCGTGTGAGGGATTGTCCACGGAAGTTAGCCAAGATTCTGTCTGAGGGCCAGGGTCGTGCTCAGTTCAGGAATGAAGGACCGCAACCGCAGAGGGGTCGTGGTTCTGGTAGAGGAGGTAATGGTTCTGGTCGGGGCCGCAGAGCACCGGGCAGAGGTGCAGGCAACACCGAGGCGAGACAGCCTGGATTGGTATATACAGCGAGGCGTCGAGAGGAGGGCGATGCACCAGACGTCATAACCGGTACGTTCTTAATCTTTGGATTACCATATACTGCTTTGATAGATGTGGGTTCGACGCATTCGTATGTTGCTAGTAGCATAGTAGAGACTATGAACCTAGACTTTGAGACTACTTCTAGGAGATGATGATGAATTAGCCCTCTAGGTCACTCTGTAGAAGTAAATAAGCTGTATAGGGATGTACCCCTAGAACTCCAAGGGGTAGCGTTTGTGGCTGATCTGATAGAACTGCCGTTTGGGGAGTTCGATCTGATTCTTGGGATTGACTGGTTGGTGAAGTACCAAGCAAGTCTGGATTGCGCGGTTAAGTGCATGGTTTTGAAAACGGTTGAGGGTGAAGAAGTGGTGATGATAGGTAATAGAAGAGATTATCTGTCCAACGTGGTGTATGCTTTGAAAGCTGAGAAAATGGTCAGAAAGGGTTGTGAGGCGTTTATGGTTCATGTGTGTACCTTGGAGGCCAATGAGTCAGCTGTAGAGAATGTCTGAACGGTGAAGGAATTTGTCGACGTATTTCTAGAAGAACTTCCGGGTCTGCCTCCGGATCGGGAAGTTGAATTTGGTATAGATCTGTTACCCAGAACTGCGCCAGTGTCTATCACCCCGTATAGGATGGCGCCGAAAGAATTTGGTAGAGCTGAAGGCTCAGATTCAAGAGTTGTTGGACTGGGGTTTTATCCGGCCAAGTGTTTCGCCTTGGGGAGCACCTGTGCTCTTTGTTAAGAAGAAGGATGGTACAATGCGAATGTGTATAGACTACCGCCAATTGAATAAGCTGACGATCAAGAACAAGTATCCGTTGTCGAGGATAGACGACTTGTTTGATCAGCTTAAGGGGGCATCAGTTTTCTCAAAGATTGATCTAAGGTCAGGGTATCATCAGCTAAAGGTGAAAGAGGCTGATATTCACAAGACGGTGTTTCGCACTCGGTATGGGCACTACGAGTTTCTGGTAATGCCGTTTGGGTTGACTAACGCGCCGGCAGCATTCATGGACATGATGAATCAGGTGTTCCAGTAGTTTTTAGACCAGTTTGTTGTGGTGTTTATAGACGACATTTTGGTGTACTCAAGGTCTGAGGAGGATCATGATGCGCATTTGCAGATAGTTTTGCAGATTCTGAGGGAGAAGCATTTATTTGCCAAGTTTAGTAAGTGCGAGTCGGCTTAGGAGGTGACTTTCTTGGGTCACGTGGTGTCGGTGAGGGGATTAGAGTGGATCCTCACAAGATTGAGGCGAGATTGGACCGAAACCGCCTAAGTCGCAAGCGGTTCGGAGTTTTCTAGGTCCGCGGGGATATTACCGAAGATTTGTAGGGATTTTCTCGATCGCAAAGACCGTTGACCAAGTTGCTTGAGGAAAAGAGTTTCATTTGTGCGGTGCGAGAAGCAACAGAAAGCTTTGACAAGTTGAAGAAGACTCGATGAAGCTCGGTTTTGATTCACTGATGCAGAAAGGAATTCACGGTCATCGTGATGCATCACATATCGGCTTAGGATGTGTCTTGATGCGAGGAAGGAAGGTAGTGGCATATGCATCTCGACAGTGAGACCGCATGAGGTTAACTATCCGACGCATGACTTGGAATTAGTCTGCAGATGGTTTTTGCCCACGAAAATATGGAGGCACTATTTGTGCGGAGAGAAGTCGATAGTCTACACAGATCACAAGAGTCCAAGTACCTTTTGACTCGGAAGGATTTGAACTTGAGACACAAGCAGATGGATTGAGTTGTTGAAGGACTACGACTGTTAATTTGAGTATCATCCGGGCAAGGCTAACGTGGTGGCAGACGCGTTGAGCCGTAAGGTAGTATCGGACTTGAGAGCGATGTTTGCCCATCTTAGCTTGTATGACGACGGGAGTCTATTGGCAGAATTACAGGTAAAGCCGACTTGGGTAGAGTAGATTAAGGAGTAACAGTTAGTGGATGAGGTTTGAATGCTCGGAGGTTGCAAGTTCGAGAATGGTAGGTTGGAAGGTTCTGACTTGTCGGATTTTGAGTCTTCGTGTTTTCAAGGGAAAGCTTGTATGCGCGAAGGACGCCGAGTTAAGGCGGAGGATTCTTCAGACGCACATAGCAGCCCATACGCTATGCATCCTGGAGGTACCAAGATGTACCGGGATTTGCGAGAGAGCGATTTTGGTGGCAGTGTCCAAGCGGGAAGTAACCGAGTTTGTGGGTAAATGTCTGACGTGTCAGCAAGTCAAGGCTAAACATCAGTTGCCGTCGGGTTTACTTCAGCCGGTGAAGATTCCACAGTGGAAGTGGGAAAGGATTACCATGGACTTTGTCAGTGGGCTACCCCTTACGCCTAGTAAGAAGGACTCAGTCTGGGTAATTGTGGACCATTTGACGAAATCAGCTCATTTCATACCGGTAAGGGTTGGTTACTCGCTTCAGAAGTTAGCTAAGCTGTATGTGGCAGAGATAGCGAGGTTGCACGGTGTGCCAGTGTCGATTATCTCGGATAGGGATCCCAAATTCACGTCGAGGTTCTGGAAAGTATTGCATCAGGCTTTGGGGACGCGATTGGATTTTAGTACGGCAATTCATCCACAGACAGACGGAAAGTCAGAAAGGGTTATACAGATTTTGGAAGATATGTTGAGAGGCTGTGTTTTGGATTTCAGAGGCAGCTGGGAAGAATTTCTACCGTTAGCTGAATTTGCATACAATAATAGTTACCAGGCAAGCATTAAGATGGCACCATATGAGGCGTTGTATGGTAGGAAGTGTCGATACACCTACATCTTTGGACGAGTTAGGTGAGCGTGAGATATTGGGTCCCGAGTTGGTTACTGGCGAGGATAAGGTCAAGTTGATTCGGGCTCGTTTGAAGGAAGCTTGACAGCGTAAGTCATATGCCGATCTTAAGCGGAGAGATATGGATTTTGTCGTGGGAGACAAGGTCTTTTTGAAGGTCTCGCCGTGGAAGAAAGTGCTGAGATTTGGAAGGAAAGGCAAGTTAAGTCCAAGGTTTATTGGCTCATATAAGGTGTTGAGACGAGTGGGACCAGTAGCTTATCAGCTCGAGTTGCCAGCAGAGCTGAGTCAGATACACGATGTGTTCCACGTTTCCATGCTTAGGCGTTACCGTTCAGATCCATTGCATGTTGTATCGGTGGAGGAAATTAAGGTGAGCCCAGATTTGACCATGGAAGAGGAACCAGTGCAGATTCTAGATCGAGATGTGAAGGTTTTGCGCAAGAAGTCAGTTCCATTAGTGAAGGTTTTATGGCGGAACCATGGCGTGGAAGAAGCTACGTGGGAACCAGAGGATGTGATGAGACAGCAATACCCTCAACTCTTTTGACCAGGTAATTTCGAGGCCGAAATTATTTTTAAGGGGGGTAGAACTGTAACATCCTTAAATAGGGGTTATGATGTTTGAACTGTTTGCATGTGTATGGCTTGGTTGTGATATTAATTGAGACGTTTTAAGGTCTAGGTATAAGCCAAGGTTGGGCTCGAACTATAGGAAAATTTTTATTTTTAAGCTTTGGTTAAGGGGAGCTGAAGGAGCTAGTGGTTAAGAATATTTTGTGGTAAACTTTAGCACAAGAATTTCCTTGGTAAAGTGGCAAGGAGGTGCCACTTAGGGCCTTGAGCAGTGACGCCACAAGCAAGGGAAGGAGAGCTTGGGTTCGAGCTGCAGAAATCCCTTGCTGCTAATTCTTTTTGACGCCAGAGAGGGAAGAGTTGTGCTCAGCTCAAACTCTGATGGATAACTGTTGAACAAGTCAACAGATTTAAATGGGTGGAGAAGAGAGAATTTAGGAGTTTGAATAATTCAAACTCGTTTGAACGAGTGGTCAGGAGAGATTCGAGAGTTTTGCCGAAATTTGAACTTGTTTGTGGAGGAGTAATCGGTTGGGAGTCTAGAAGGGGAAGTGTCGTTTCTCCATAGTCAGGCTAGGTGACATTTTCGGCTAAGTCTGGCATCAGTGCATTCGGTTGTGAGCCAAAGCCGAAACCCCTTTAGTCTTGTCGATTTTTCTCCCTTAATGCATCATTTGAAACAAAAGCCGAAATCCCTTTTGCACCTGTCGAATTCTCTTTGAAGCACCTAGCCGAATGCCCATCTAAACTTCCTTAGTGCCATTTCTTTTTCTTCTTCTTCTCAAGGTGCTTAGCCGAATTTACTTGGAACCAATTGAGCTCACTCTCTTTCTTCTTTGAACCGAAACCCCTTTGGCCGAATCTCTTCAAGGCCGAATCCCTTTCACTTCTTTTTCTCTTTTCTTTCATATTTGTTCAAAACCCCATCAACATCTCTTCTTCTCAAATCGAAAACCTTCTTTTCTCTTCATTCTCTCTTGTGCCGAAAGTCCATCAATCTTCTCTTGATTCTTTGCAAAGCCGAATCTCTTTTGCTCTTCTTTCAAAAGCCATAGCCAAAACTCCTTTGATTGTTCCACCACCATTGCCGAAATCTCCATTTACTCTTCTCTTCTTATTCCAACACTTTGGCCGAATATCAATCAAGGGTAGATCTCTTTGGTCTTCTTCTCTAATCAGTTTTAGAGGGGGTAAGTGTTCTTGGCCGAATCTCTTCTATTTTTCTTCTTCTTTTCTCTATCAAATTACATAGAACCAAAAGCCAAATTTCGGTATTTGTTTTGGTTCTCATTCATCTGTGAAATCAGTTTCTCCTAGGTTCTTTGGGTTTAGAAGTAGTGGATCGTGGCCATCTACTCTCTCTGCCAATCGGTTTCGTTAGGACTGTGGTAAGGTCTCATGCCAATTCATTCTTTCCCTTATTCTTTTGAAAAGCCGAAGGCTATTGCTTTATGTGGTTGAATGTTGGCCGATTGTAGGGGAAGGCTGAGATCTCGCATATCTCGGGTTGTGGCTAGTATTCGAAAAGCGTTAAGGTAAAGAGGGTTGCTAGATGCGTTAACTTTTCGGGATTTACAAGTGAAGCCGAATGGCTTTTGCTAATGATCTTGGTTTGGCCGAATGTAGGTAAAAGGGGTCTAGTGCGTTAGATCAGGATCTTCGGGATTCAGTAATCGTGTTAGTAACCAGGTGTGTAACTTACACAGTTCATAATCATTGTAAACTTGTTAATAACCTAAACTATGTTAAAAGCCGAAACTGTGTAGATTTCGATATGATACCTTTATGGGTATGAGCAAGGATTTCGGGTAAGTCTGTTTTGTTGAGATTACGGCACATGATTTCTGATGATAATATCTATGTATGTTCGATATATGTCTAATGATTAAGCATGATGGCATGATTTGTATGTGCATTGCATTATGGTGGGTGATATGAGAGGGGGGGAAGATTGATATCCGTGACTTTGGGTCACGGTGGTTTGGCACCACCAGTGGTTTGGTACCACAGCTGATTTCGTGACTTTGGGTCACCAGAGGTTTGGCACCTCATAGCGACTCGTCCCAGTGGTTTAGCACCACAGTGGGTTGGCCCCACATTTGATAAAACGGGATTGTCGCCAGTGATTTGGTATCACAACGTGGGTTGGCCACACATATGGATTATTCGTGACTTTGGGTCACCAGTTGTTTGGCACCACATTATTATTGATATCAGTGACTTTGGGTCACCAGTGGTTTGGCACCACCAGTGGTTTGGTACCACACGGGGTAGAAAACGGAGTTGTGGATGGCTAGGTTTGGGTGCATGATGTCTTTGCTTGATTATGATTTGTGTAAGCATGTTGCAATAATCGGGAGGGGGATTATGCACTGAGTCTTGGTGACTCACCTTCTCCCTTATCTTTTCAGGTGATTCGTAGATCGCGGATGAGGAGCCGGGTGGACTCGAGGTGACCATGCAATAGTTGCTTTGGTTTTACATGGACATTTGATTTGGGTATTTTATTTTAGATTCTGGTTTTTATTTGGGTTTGTAACAAGGCCTTTAAATTATGTTTTGGATTATTTTATCTGATTTGGATTTGGTTTTAAATATGACTAAGTAATTACTTGATTTGCTTTAATAACCTGATAATCAAAGTTTTCAAACTAAGCTACGCAATGAGTTTTCTAAACTCTACCCTCGGGTAATACAATTCATATGATTTCAAAGCAACTTAACATTTTCCACTATACATACATCGGTTTTCCCCAAACACAGGCAATCGAAGAGCTTTCACCGAAAATAAACCGGTAACCTGTTTTCTTCGAATCGTTTTCACTCTGTGACATGCCAGATTCGGTCGTGGTGTGTTGACCGGGTTTCGGGTGTTACAATTATAGAAGAGAGAATTTTTGCTTTCACCCCAAAATGAAATTTTTTTCTAGTTCTGTGTTTTGATTCAATTAGTTTGAACCCACACTCGAAGTAATTCGTGGCACGAGAATAGCAGAGAACATAGTTTGGTTGAAAGCCAAAAAACATCAAGGATCCGCTTATCCAAAAGAACAGGTATGAATTCGGTTAAGGTTTATTGCTTTAAATATCACAAACGGATCAGTTTTCAAATTTTTTATTTTCCGCTATAGAAGAAAACTATAACAGCCCATTTTTTCAGTGGTGTCGAAAATAGTAATTTTGAGGCCACAAATCCGAGCAGTAAGTTCGTAAATATTACTATTTAATATTTACGAGTCAAATATAGTATTAAAATAAATTTTGAATTGGCAATTTATACTAATTGAGTGAATAATTAGGTTCAAGTGGTATGACCCTACTATCAAGTGATTTTAAAAAATGAGGTATAGGGACCTTGTTTCTATAAGCCGAGCCATAAATATTTTTATAAATATTTACGAAGTGTTATTAAGGTTGTATTAAAGTTTCGTTAAGAAATTTTAATGTTTAGATGGTTAATTAAGCAAAAAGAACTAAATCGTAATAGTTAAAAAAGTCAATCACTATTATTTTAAAGGTGTTAATTGATTAAAGAAACATAATTGGATGGCCTTAATGGATAAATTACCCATTCATAATATGGTGGATTGTTTAAGCTTTAAATTATTTTAATTTTATATGTTTTATATGTTATTTTATTTTTAAAATAAAGAAGAAAAAGTTAAAAATAAGAAAACATAATGGTTTTCTTCTCCATTTTGTTTTGTTCATCACTGAGCCACCATGGGAGACTTTAGAGTTTCGATTAACAATGTTTCCTTGCATGTAAGCCCCTAAATTATCGATTTCTCGTAATTTTTTATGTTTTTGAGATCGTTACAACTAGGTCCAGCTAGCCCGTACCTTCATTTTTGAAACTATTAAAGATTTTGAATGTTGCCATTGATGAATCTTTGTGATTTTAGATGTTAAATGATGAATTTGAAGTATTAGTTGTTATTTATAAGTATTTTGTTAAGTAATTTTTAGTGATTTAAATGTTTAGGGATTAAATTGCTAAAGTAATAATAGTTCAAGGACTTGATATGAAATTGTTACAAATCTGGGCTGTAATGGAAGCTATTAATATTCAAGTGGTGTAGGTTTTCAATAAAATTGGCTTATTTGCATGATTAGGACATAGGGACTAAATTGAATAAAAATGAAAAGTTGAGGGTAGTTTTGTAAAAATGTAAAAAAGACTAAATTGCATAAAATGAATTGGTTTTACTGCCTAAATTAATGAATTAAATGAAATTATTAATTTAGATTAAGAACGAGTGGAAAATCGAGGAAAAGAGAAAATTACCAAATAACCCCTATACTTAGTCATTGCTGCAAATTAGCCAGGTAAGTTCGTATGAACTGTAATCATTTTAATGTTATATAAATTGAATGTTTGTTATGTCATTTTAATGCAATTGGATTATTTTATAAATGTACCGATGTTATGATGAATTGACGACTATTAAGTCCCGGTTGAACCTTAGGAATTCGTAGGATACAAATGACATTTCATTAGGGTTTTCATGTTTCGGGTGCTGGTCTTGAATGTCCTACCGATGGCTGAGGTCCTGCATTTGTTGCAGATACTCCACAGCTCGTGTGAGCAATATCGTGTAGCTTACATTCCAACCCACAGCTCGTGTGAGTTGGCCCATTTCACAACTCATGTGAGCAACTATGTAAAGGAAAGGTTACGGTTATATGTTTAAGCACACTTCGTGTGAGATTTCCCGAGTATCCGATGATATTCTAAGTGGTTCGACGGGCATGAAAAGGAAAGGAACGATAAGTGTTCAAATGAACTATATCATGTATTAATGAAAAGGAAAGGAATGGTAAGTGCTCAAATGAACTATATCATGTATTAATGAAAAGGATTGAAATGGGGAACTTCAATGGAAATATGCTTATGTTTATGAAAAGGTTGTATGAATCAAATGGTGTATTGTCTCATGAAACGGCTTATCATGTGGTTGATCCCAAAAGAATTATGTATAAATGCACTAACTTGTGTAATGATGGTGACGTTTAGGCTTGTGTCAAGCTTGTGGTTATGGTTGATGTTTATGCTTATGCTTTGTACTATGCAAATGAAACGGGCAAGAAAAGAGAATGAAACAGTAAGTTCATAATTGGAATGTAATATGATGATATGGTAATGTTAATGAATTAAAGTTTATGTTCATACATGGTAAATTTCATATATTATGGATGATCTCATATGTAACATGATGTTATATGTAAAAAGAGATTGATAAATTAAATGATGTACTTATAAGTGAGAAATCTACTTATGCCATTGACGAATTTACCTATATTTATGGATAAGTACACTAACTCGTGAATTGATAATGTTGTTTAAGCTTATGCTAAGCATTTAGAGGGGAATGGTAAGTAAGTAAATGTAATGGTTCATAGTCTTATGAAAAGGTTGATGATTATATAATACAACTTATAAAATCATATTATGTTATGAATGAAAAGTATATGTGATGTTGAAACACTTAACCATTTGTAAGTTGATGGTTATGTAGTTTTATAAATTTTATGGCACTGGTATAGGCTTATATTTATCCTATAAAGTTCATTATTGAAATGGAATATTATGTTTAAAGTTTATTTGAGCTTACTAAGCATTCATTGCTTACGTAGTTATTTTCATTTACTTTGCAGATTATCGGAAGCTCAATCAATTGGAAGTTCGTCGGAGATCTATCACACTATCCAGTGGACAAATCGGTAGTTTTTGAGTAATTTGGTTACGGTTTACAATGGCATGTATAGGACGATTGTAATGATATTATAGTGCAAGTTTTAATGATGTTTTGGTATGTGTAAGTTTTGGAAAGCTATATTGGTTTGGTACATCTTGACAGCTTACCAAATTATACGATGTTGATTACTTTAAAGTGCTTGTTGATATGATTCACTTGGCATGTTGATGATAGATTGAAAATGGCCACTTGTGACATGTTTTAGTTCATAATTGAACTAGGTTATTATGTTTTAAAATGGTTTGAAGGTGATTTGGTAAGTATACATTATGTAAGTTAACTATGTTGGTACATTTGATGCCTTGTTAGTTTATGTCATTGTGACTATATCATGTTGTGACTAATTTGTTTACGGTTTATAATGGCATGTATAGTGTAACATCCCAAAATTGGGCCTAGTAGGATTGGGCCCAATGGGCTTTGGGCTTAGGAGTGTTTAAAATTTTTTTAAGAACAAGAGAATGACATTATTTGTAGTTGGACTTATCAAGAAGGTAATTTGGAAGGTTACGAGGTTTCTATGAAGTCTAGGATTTAATTGGGCCTTAGGAAAAATTTGGTATTTTATCACTTTAAAGAGAGATGGTAAGTAGCTTCAAGACTTATAGAAATAAATGAGTAAAGTGCTTGCATAAATGAGCTATTGGTAAAAAGGCTATGGCATTAAGTGATGTACCGTGAGGGAAGAGGTTCAAATCCCATTTTTTGCAAATTTGACTATTTTTTTTTCATTCCTTATATGTCAGCCAAGAAGTATTTTTGGCAAGGATGGATTTCATTATTTTGGTAAGGTGGCTAAAAGAATATGGCAAGGTTAAAGTTTGGGAAAGGAATCAAGAGGAATAGGAAAGAAAGGGGGACAAGAGGCTAATATCGGGGGAGGTGTTTTGGAAAGTATGGGTGGCCAAACTCTTATCCTAGGGGGGATGCATGTGGACGGTTTTGAGGTAGATAGGTGGCTGAAAAATTTTATTTGGCATTTGGGTAAAGTCTTAGCTTTGTTTTGGCCAAAATCCCTTTGACAACTTTGTGTCATTCTCTCCCAATTTTGCAACTCTCCTTGCCGAAACCTACTAGCAC
The DNA here is from genome assembly GCA_025698515.1 of Gossypium sturtianum. Lineage (NCBI taxonomy): Eukaryota > Viridiplantae > Streptophyta > Magnoliopsida > Malvales > Malvaceae > Gossypium > Gossypium sturtianum. The sequence continues at coordinate 29,276,022 of CM046943.1, read as the reverse complement.
AATGGTGCATTTTCTTTCTCTTTTGTTTGACCACAAACTCATTTTCTTTCTACCTTCTTTGATAGACGAAATTCTCCATTGCCTTTTGATTTATTTTTTGGTGCTTGTTAGACCAAAAACCTTTCTCTTTGCACTATTTGGTACTCTCCAAATTTCTTTTGCTTTGTGCCGAATTTACAAGCCATTGGTGAGCACACTTTCTTCATTTTTTCCTTGGGGGCCGAAACCTTAATCCATCTTTCACCATTCTTTTTGTTTCCGAAATACTCACATTTCTTTTTGGTTCATATTTCTTTTAGTGTCGATCGAAACATTCCAAACACCTTGATACACCTTCTCCATTCTTTTAATCATTTCTTCTCATTTGTGTTGACATTCACTCCTTTGATCAATCGAGTGATAGTGGAAGGCTGAAACTTTGACTCATCCATAGCCATTGTAAAATCGTTAGAAATCAAAACTAATATTGTTAAGGTAAGGGATTCATCATGGTTCTTTTTGGATCTTTTTCGTTGACCGGTTATTTTGCTTAACGAAATAGTGGTTGTGACTAATCGATTATATTTTTAGGGACTAAATCGCTCGATCTATCCCTCGTAATAAGAGACTCGGATTGTTGGTAAGTGTATAGATTGTTAATCAGTCGAAATAATTGGTTGAAGTGGTAAATTTGGTTTTGGGATTAATTGTTGACCGATTGTATCTTTAGGTGCCGCGGAGAATATCGTGTTACGGATTCCGAATAAGGTGTGTAATCCCGTACCCTTCCGAATATATGTTTGAAATGGTGAGTAAATCTCACATCTCTCTGAAAGTTTACATGAAATATTCTGTGACTCGGTAGAAATACCGAAGAAGACCAATAACCGGCATCCGTGATCACTCGGACGTGCGTATGCTCGTAGTGGTAAACGTTTTTTTGTAATAAAATAGTTTCAGTCAGAAACAGTGACGTGTATTTGAAAAATCACGAAAAATAGGATAAAAGGAATTACAAAGTGAATAAGATATCAAATTAAAGTTTACTGTGTCTATTTTAATATGGAAGAAACAAAGAAGGAACAGGAATTTTGATATTTGGAGAAATGTTATTTTAGTGAGACTGGTTCTGAATGACTTCGGGGTATTCTGTTCTGTCTTGGAAAAATCATATAAAATTGTACAAAGTGAATTAAGAGTTATAATTGATATGTATGGATTCCTTAGTGAATCTATTTTCAATAGAAACAAGTGGTAGCAGTATATGAAAAGCGTACAGTAAGATATTTGAGATTAAGCTAAGGGAGGTCAGAATGATTGGACAGTGAAACAAGGGAAAATTTAAGGAATAAACTGTACTAAGTGGTTAAGCTAAAAATTCTGGAAAACTTATAGGAGAAAGATATACGAGACTAGTTTCAAGGAAAATTTACGGATTTAGATTTCGAGTTTTCTAACTCGAGTTATGGTCAATTTAGTCAGTATGACGCAGTTGGACAGTTTCGATTTTATGCCCCAAATTAATAATTAAGCCTAGGTTGCGAAATTACCGTCATACCCTTAGAGGGTAAATTACTGAATTACCCTTAGTGGGTGCGATTACCGAATTATGAAAATGCCCTTACGGGCCAAATTACGAAAAATTCCCTAATGGGCGAGATTACGAAATGTCCCTATGGACCGAATTACTTAAAATACCCTTTATGGGCCAAATGTGATATGTTGCTATATGGGCCGTTTGGTATTTGCTATATGGGCCGTTTGATATTTGATATATGGGCCAAGTGTAATATGAGCTATATGGGCCAAAGTTTGCTAGATCGTTAAATGGGCCAAATTGCTATTTTTGACTAATGGGACAAATTGATAACTTGTAATATGGGCTTTTTGTTGAAATTTACCTTATGAATATATTGTTATGCATTATATATATATACATGATTTGCATGGGTTGGGATAAATGACGAAGAGAAGAAAGGGCACATTGCCAAAATCTAGTTCGGTGGCTCGCCACAAATATTTTAAATGGCCTGTTGCCAAAATCTAGTTCGGTGGCTCGCCACAAATATTATAATTGGCTTAATGCCTGCTATTGGAGTGTTGGCGGGGTGGGTTGACTTGATCCCCACAGGTGTGCTGGTTGGTACGGGTGGTGTGTAGCGGATGGAAATTTAGGCTTGGTTGGGAATTGCATAACACATGCATGTTATATATATGATATTATGCTATGATTGTAATGGGCTTAGGCCCAAAATATTTCTACGTGTGTTTCGACCCAGTGGATGATGGTAAGGGGATTATACACTGAGTTCTTGTAACTCACCCCCCTTTTCTCTTAACCCTGTAGGTAATGCTCCGTGAGGTGGACTTGGGCCATGGATGACTCGGTGGAGGCCATACTTCAAAAATGGTGTTTCAAATTTTAAATTTCTATTTCCGTTTATTTTATTATTTTGCTATTATGGGTTAAATGTTGTAATAAGGCATCTGGTTTATTTTATATTGCTTTATGTTTGACATATTTTATATTTTGCTTAAATTGTTTAAAACGAGAATTTTTCTAAAAACGTAAATAAAGGTTTTCCAAAATCGATTAACAAATAGATTTCAAAATAAACTTTTACAAATATGATTTAACTCGAACTTTCTTTCAAATTTTCAACGTCGTTTTCAAAAGTTACAGATTTAAAGTTCAATTCCTTGACTTGTGATTCATCAATCAATCTTTCAAGAATACTTGTATTTTATCAATTTTTCCTCAATGTTTCAAGATGTCTTTGCAACTCTATTTCAAACGTCACTTTTTCGTAAATCGCTTATTTCAAAATATGCTTTCACAACCAAAAGGTTTATTAAAGATAATTAAGTTTTCACGTAAACACAATTGCTTAAGTGTTTTGGGTTTTAACAAAGAGGCTGAAATTTTCAAACGAGTTTTTTTTTGTGACACGCCAGATTCGGGCCTAACTTCTAGGCCGGGTTTGGGGTGTTACATTTAATGGTATCAGAGCCTAGTTTCAAAACTCGGCTGTAGTTTGGGTTCAGAAACGTTTCCAAAAATTTTAAATTATAAATGCATGTTCTGAAGGAAGTATGGCACCACGCATGTATCGGCACCAAGTCAAGTAAGTATTTGTTTTCGTTTTATGATTATTGTGATATGACTATAGGAACACTCTAGAACTTTTAGTTTTAGATGTTGAAACTATAGAGATTGAGACTTTAGGATGCGTTTTGCGAAAACAACTTTACTTTTTGTACTCCATAAAACATTGTTTAATAAACACTGAAATAGCATAATGATTCATAAAACTCGTAATCAAGATTAAATCGACTTAGTGAACATGAGCGCTAGAAGACGTAGACGTGGTAGAGGCCAAGGTGCTAGGGCTAGATCTTCGGCACCGAGGCATGTTTCCAAAACGGAGGCGTTGGCATCGCCGGTGGTTGAGACGGAATCTCATGATCGAGCTGGGCTTGTCAAGCTGACTTAGATAGTCAAGGAAATATTGGAGGAGGTTAAAGGAACCGGTGAAGCACTTCGAGTTGGGTCTATGGACTGTAAGAAGAAAAGAGATCGCAGTTCTCTAGGGTCGCAATCTCGTTCTGTAAAGTATGTCAAGGCACGACCAAACTTTTCGGCTTGTGATTTTTGCAAGAGGAGTCATTCAGAAGAATGCTGGAGGAGGTCAGGAGTGTGTTTGAGATGCGAGTCTAAGGAGCATAAGGCTCGGAATTGTTTCATCACCATCAAGTCAGGTATGTTTTGGTTGGAAGTGATGATTGAATGTAAGAAAATTTTTGGTATAACTGGTAGATAACGGCTTGCTTCTGTGGTTAGATGTTTGGTTGTGTGAAAAAGGACTCAAGATTATGTTAAAAAGTACATTAGTGTTATTAAGATCAGAGTGTGCGCGAAAGCATATTGGTGTGTTTTGAATGGTACGTTTAGTAGTTGGTTGGAAATTTCGAGGACGAAATTTTTTTTAAGGAGGGTAGAATTGTAACATCCCGAAATTGGGCCTAGCAGGATTGGGCCCAATGGGCTTTGGGCTTAGGAGTGTTTAAATTTTTTTAAAGAACAAGAGAATGACATTATTTGTTGTTGGACTTATCAAGAAGGTAATTTGGAAGGTTACGAGGTTTCTATGAAGTCTAGGGTTTAATTGGGCCTTAGGAAAAATTTAGTATTTTAGCACTTTAAAGAGAGATGGTAAGTAGCTTCAAGACTTATAGAAATAAATGAGTAAAGTGCTTGCATAAATGAGCTATTGGTAAAAAGGCTATGGCATTAAGTGATGTACCTTGAGGGAAGAGGTTCAAATCCCATTGTTTGCAAATTTGACTATTTTTTTCCTTCCTTATATGTCAGCCAAGAAGTATTTTTGGCAAGGATGGATTTCATTATTTTGGTAAGGTGGCTAAAAGAATATGGCAAGGTTAAAGTTTGGGAAAGGAATCAAGAGGAATAGGAAAGAAAGGGGGACAAGAGGCTAATAACGGGGGAGGTGTTTTGGAAAGTATGGGTGGCCAAACTCTTATCCTAGGGGGGATGCATGTGGACGGTTTTGAGGTAGATAGGTGGTTGAAAAATTTTATTTGGCATTTGGGTAAAGTCTTAGCTTTGTTTTGGCCAAAATCCCTTTGACAACTTTGTGTCATTCTCTCCCAATTTTGCAACTCTCCTTGCCGAAACCTACTAGCACAATGGTGCATTTTCTTTCTCTTTTGTTTGACCACAAACTCATTTTCTTTCCACCTTCTTTGATAGACGAAATTCTCCATTGCCTTTTGATTTATTTTTTGGTGCTTGTTAGACCAAAAACCTTTCTCTTTGCACTATTTGGTACTCTCCAAATTTCTTTTGCTTTGTGCCGAATTTACAAGCCATTGGTGAGCACACTTTCTTCATTTTTTCCTTGGGGGCCGAAACCTTAATCCATCTTTCACCATTCTTTTTGTTGCCGAAATAATCACATTTCTTTTTGGTTCATATTTCTTTTAGTGTCGATCGAAACATTCCAAACACCTTGATACACCTTCTCCATTCTTTTAATCATTTCTTCTCATTTGTGTTGACATTCACTCCTTTGATCAATCGAGTGATAGTGGAAGGCTGAAACTTTGACTCATCCATAGCCATTGTAAAATCGTTAGAAATCAAAACTAATATCGTTAAGGTAAGGGATTCATCATGGTTCTTTTTGGATCTTTTTCGTTGACCGGTTATTTTGCTTAACGAAATAGTGGTTGTGACTAATCGATTATATTTTTAGGGACTAAATCGCTCGATCTATCCCTCGTAATAAGAGACTCGGATTGTTGGTAAGTGTATAGATTGTTAATCAGTCGAAATAATTGGTTGAAGTGGTAAATTTGGTTTTGGGATTAATTGTTGACCGATTGTATCTTTAGGTGCCGCGGAGAATATCGTGTTACGGATTCCGAATAAGGTGTGTAATCCCGTACCCTTCCGAATATATGTTTGAAATGGTGAGTAAATCTCACATCTCTCTGAAAGTTTACATGAAATATTCTGTGATTCGGTAGAAATACCGAAGAAGACCAATAACCGGCATCCGTGATCACTCGGACGTGCGTATGCTCGTAGTGGTAAACGTTTTTTTGTAATAAAACAGTTTCAGTCAGAAACAGTGACGTGTATTTGAAAAATCACGAAAAATAGGATAAAAGGAATTACAAAGTGAATAAGATATCAAATTAAAGTTTACTGTGTCTATTTTAATATGGAAGAAACAAAGAAGGAAAAGGAATTTTTATATTTGGAGAAATGTTATTTTAGTGAGACTGGATCTGAATGACTTCGGGGTATTCTGTTCTGTCTTGGAAAAATCATATAAAATTGTACAAAGTGAATTAAGAGTTATAATTGATATGTATAGATTCCTTAGTGAATCTATTTTCAATAGAAATAAGTGGTAGCAGTATATGAAAAGCGTACAGTAAGATATTTGAGATTAAGCTAAGAGAGGTCAGAATCAATGGACAGTGAAACAAGGGAAAATTTAAGGAATAAACTGTACTAAGTGGTTAAGCTAAAAATTCTGGAAAACTTATAGGAGAAAGATATACGAGCCTAGTTTCAAGGAAAATTTACGGATTTATATTTCGAGTTTTCTAACTCGAGTTATGGTCAATTTAGTCAGTATGACGCAGTTGGACAGTTTCGATTTTATGCCCCAAATTAATAATTAAGCCTAGGTTGCGAAATTACCGTCATACCCTTAGAGGGTAAATTACTGAATTACCCTTAGTGGGTGTGATTACCGAATTATGAAAATGCCCTTACGGGCCAAATTACGAAAATTCCCCTAATGGGTCGAATTACGAAATGTCCCTATGGACCGAATTACGAAAATACCCTTTATGGGCCAAATGTGATATGTTGCTATATGGGCCGTTTGGTATTTGCTATATGGGCCGTTTGATATTTGATATATGGGCCAAGTGTAATATGAGCTATATGGGCCAAAGTTTGCTAGATCGTTAAATGGGCCAAATTGCTATTTTTGACTAATGGGCCAAATTGATAACTTGTAATATGGGCTTTTTGTTGAAATTTACCTTATGAATATATTGTTATGCATTATATATATATACATGATTGCATGGGTTGGGATAAATGACGAAGAGAAGAAAGGCACATTGCCAAAATCTAGTTCGGTGGCTCGCCACAAATATTTTAAATGGCCTGTTGCCAAAATCTAGTTCGGTGGCTCTGCCACAAATATTATAATTGGCTTAATGCACGCTATTGGTGTGTTGGCGGGGTGGGTTGACTTGATCCCCACGGGTGTCTTTGGTTGGTACGGGTGGTGTGTAGCGGATGGAAATTTAGGCTTGGTTGGGAATTGCATAACACATGCATGTTATATATATGATATTATGCTATGATTGTAATGGGCTTAGGCCCAAAATATTTCTACGTGTGTTTCGACCCGGTGGATGATGGTAAGGGATTATACACTGAGTTCTTGTAACTCACCCCCTTTTCTCTTAACCACAGTAGGTAATGCTCCGTGAGGTGGACTTGGGCCATGGATGACTCGGTGGAGGCCATACTTCAAAAATGGTGTTTCAAATTTTAAATTTCTATTTCCGTTTATTTTATTATTTTGCTATTATGGGTTAAATGTTGTAATAAAGCATCTGGTTTATTTTATATTGCTTTATGTTTGACATATTTTATATTTTGCTTAAATTTTTTAAAACGAGAATTTTTCTAAAAACGTAAATAAAGGTTTTCCAAAATCGATTAACAAATGGATTTCAAAATAAACTTTTACAAATATGATTTAACTCGAACTTTCTTTCAAATTTTCAACGCCGTTTTCAAAAGTCACAGATTTAAAGTTCAATTCCTTGATTTGTGATTCATCAATCAATCTTTCAAGAATACTTGTATTTTATCAATGTTTCAAGATGTCTTTGCAAATCTATTTCAAACGTCACTTTTTCGTAAATCGCTTATTTCAAAATATGCTTTCACAACCAAAAGGTTTATTAAAGATAATTAAGTTTTCACGTAAACACAATTGCTTAAGTGTTTTGGGTTTTAACAAAGAGCCTGAAATTTTCAAACGAGTTTTTTTTTGTGACACGCCAGATTCGGGCCTAACTTCTAGGCCGAGTTCTGGGTGTTACATATAGGACTATTGTAATGATATTATAGTGCAAGTGTTAATGATGTTTTGGTATGTGTAAGTTTTGGAAAGCTATATTGGTTTGGTACATCTTGACACCTTACCAGATTATGCGATGTTGATTACTTTAAAGTGCTTGTTGATATGATTCACTTGGCATGTTGATGATAGATTGAAAATGGCCACTTGTGACATGTTTTAGTTCATAATTGAACTAGGTTATTATGTTTGAAAATGGTTTGAAGGTGATTTGGTAAGTATACATTATGTAAGTTAACTATGTTGGTACATTTGATGCCTTGTTAGTTTATGTCATTGTGACTATATCATGCTGTATGTTTTGAATGGTTAAAATGGCATGTTTTGTAATGGAATAGTAATGGTAATATTCGTGTTTTGATTTGTTAGATGTTGAATTATGTTTGATGATGGAAATGTGAACAAAATTTGCATGTGTAGGTAAGCTTTGATGTTGCTTGTGAGGTTCCTTGAAATGGCATATTGGTTCATTGGTTTGAGGCTTTTGAATTGGTCATTATATGCATGTTTAGGTAAGGTTTTTATGTCTTTATTATGTGCACAAAATGTCTTTAGGTGCATCCATGGTTTGGTGTCGGAAATGACTTGATTTTGGGAAAATTCATGTCCACAGGGCCTGAGAGACAGGTGTGTGACTCAGCCATGTGTGACACACGGCCAGGCGACACGGTCGTGTGTCCCCTGTAGGTTTTAATGCATGCAAGTCTTCCTGTTACACGACCTAGCACATAGCCTGGCACATGGGTGTGTGTGGCTATTTCGAGAGTTGCACAGGTGAGGACACGAGCTGGGACACGGCCGCGTGTCCCTATTTCAATTGTTACACGGCCTGAGACACGAGTGTGTGTCTCAGCCGTGTAAGGCACATGGCCATGTGACCCCTGTAGTCAAAATTTTACAACTTTTTCCTATACTTTCCAAATGTTTCTAATTTAGTCCCGAATTGTTTTTAATGTATTTCTAGAGCCTTAAGGGCTCGATTTAGGTACGATAAGTATATAGATGATTGTTATATGATATGTTTATTATATTGTATCAGATGTATTTTTAAATGTTTGGTTTGTACAGTAACGCTCCATAACCCTAATCTGGCGACGGAGACGGGTTAGGGGTGTTACAAAAACCGTTTTCAAACCAGATTTTTTCCAACAAACATAGTCATTGTTTAGTCATAGAATAATTCATCATTCCTATAACACTGAAGTAAGCATATTCTACTCACGAATTGAACAAAAACATCCATTTACAAACTGAGTTCTAGAACTCACCTGGAAGTTTATGTCAAATCCATCCACTAAGCTTTTTCCCTTGCTACACGAGCCTACTTAGTTGATACAACATAACAACCAATTCAGACTCTCCAATCATCAAAAGAATCATACTTTACTTGCATGAAAAAACCATGTAAACAACTATTCATAACCTCAACCTATAACAAAATAGATTTGATGAGTAACTAACATCTCTAACTTTCTTTCCTTTCCTTAAATTCATGCATACAAAAAGATTAGGAAACTTACCATCTTGATAAATCATCAGTTATTTATTCACAATCTTTAGTTTCTTTCCTCCATGCAAAGTGTTCTTTAATCTTTCCTTCTTGCAACCCCAACCAGTGAAGATGATTAAGAAAGAATAGAGAAGGAGAAGAACAATCCTAGAGAATAACATCTCTTCCTTATATAATACTCCCTTACTTCCTTCACCGGTCTAAATTTCAACAGCCAGGTGTTCAATTTCACAATCATCATGTCTTCGACTAACATATTTCTAGTTTATAATCAATTGGACTATGGTTGAAATCCAATCTTTCCAAAATCAGCCCACCAACTTCTTATTTTTTCTAGGACCCGCTTGATTTTGTAGCTTTTCAATTCAATCCTCAAAAATCACGTTTTCAACTTAACTTTAATATTTCGGGGTGTGACAATAGAGATCTCATCTTTGTACCTATAAACTAGAACACTCACCTCTAAATTCTTCCCCTGAGAATTTAGACAGTAAACTCTAATGGTTTACAATTCAATTGCACTCTCTCAAACAGTTCCTCAATGAACATAACAAAGTGCTCTCAAAATAAGCTCTCGCCCATCACATATACAAGCCTCAAAGTATATATAAGTTTTGGCTTGCTAACATACTAAGTGAATGAATAGGAAGCATGTAACACCCCAAACCCGGTGTAGACATTATGACCGGATCTAGCATGTCACATAAAGAGGTTGTTTAAAAGCTACACGTTTGTTAAAAACTTTGTATTCAGTTTGAAACTCCGAACTTGTTGTTTGTGAAAATCAGATTTGCTTTAACTGTTTTCTTGTAAAAACGTTATTATTATCTTCGAAAACTTTGTTTATTGTTGAAGTTTAATTAAGGAATTGCGGAAACGTGACATTTTGAAAATGGTTATTGTCGTCTTAAGAAAACCCCAAGTTTAATCGTTAATAATTTTAAAATAAAAAAATATAGTTGAAATAAAAGGTTAAAAGGAAAATAAAATCCAATGGCCTTATTACATAATATTAACCCCAAATTAAATAATCATAAAATAAAATAGAGCCGGATTTACTAATTTTCGTGAAAAGTAACTCCAATGTATGGCCACCACCGAGTCCTCCGCAGCATCAAATCCTCTAACGCTGGGGATTACCTGCAAGGTTAAGAGAAGGAGGTGAGTTACGAGAACTCAGTGTGTAATCCCCTAAACGGTCACTAACTGGGCCTGAGCCTTTATGGCATCAATCTGGGCCTAAGCCCCATAATCCACATAATGCAAATAATAAAATGCAACCCAACAAAACACACCCTCGTACCAACCAAACACATAGTGTGGGGATCAAGTCAACACACCCCGCAAAACACAAAAATATTGCAGACAAGCTGCTAATCACGGAATTTGTGGCTGAGCCACCAGAATGATAATATATGTGGCTTAGCCACTAAACAGTATGTGGCAGAGCCACCAGGCTACACTTCCTCCGATCATCAAACCCAACCCATGCAACAAGTTATTTATGAAATGCATCAAAGTATAAACAGTATATATAAATATTCACATACACGTTGTTTATCCCCAAACAAGGGTATGACGTTCATTCTCACCCCTTTAGGGTATTTCTGTAATCCAACCCATCAAGGGCATTTCGGTAATTCGCCCACTAAGGGTATTTTGGTAATTCGCCCACTAAGAGCATTTTGGTAATTCGTCCACTAAGGGCATTTCGGTAACCTAGGCATTTAACAGCCTTTTCAGAGACCTAATGTTGCCTCGAACGACCCGGGACCCCTTTTGGGCCTCTACAGTGCAATTGGGCCTAAAATCCATTTCAGGCCCAAACGGGCCCACACGCTCGTGTGGCCCATTTAACACATTTTCGGTCTCAGTTATGCAAACTTCACAGTCGCATCAATCATTCGGTAATTTTCTATCGATTTTGCCCGTGTGGGCCCGTTAGCCCATTGGGCCCATTTAGCCCATTTCGGCTCGATCAGGCCCGTTACAGCCTCAGTTTCGCGAGAGTGCTCGTGACACCCTAAACGATCTACCGCCATCATTCGTGTCTCGATTTACCACTACAAGCGCTCACACGCTCGAGTGGCCACGGTTGCCGGTTTTCTGGCTTTTCGACTTTTGGCTGATTCACAGAGTAATGCATGCTTTCAACGACATTGGTGTGAGATTACACACCTGTTACAAGCGTAGATTGAAACCCTCGAGATTACGCACCTATGAAATTGATTCATCCCAATCCATTTGTCTCATCACTGATAAAACATAGCTAAAGCTTGAGTCCGAATAATCACTAACACCACTTACCACAAGATGTGACCTTCTTCAACCGAGTGACAATATTCGGCTTTGCTTCTTTATTGACTAAAGCGAACAACCTCCTAAACTGATTGATGCACAGGGGGGTTAGCATCCACAAATAATCGGCAAAAGAGAGAAAACCAGCAATGATTAATGCTACTTACCCTTATATACGGCGAAGACAGATTCCTTAAACAATAAGAGTTAAGTACGTACGGCCCTCAACGATGATAATTAACTAAGAAGAAAAAGAAGAAGTTAGAAGTTAGAAGAGCACCAAGAACTAAAAGAAATAGGTTCGGCAGTTGATTCCCCCTAAAGAGTTTCGGCCCTTACCAAATGGAACACAAATGATTCGAGAAGGAGACGAGTGAATAGATTCGGTCTTTGACCAGGGATAAGCCGAATGGAAAAGAAAGAGATCACCAAGTATGGTAAAAGAGAGGGAAAGAAGATAATGGAGTAGAGAGAATGAAAAACAAGGAGGGATGGTCTTACCAAAACGGCACCTAGCAAAAGTATGTATGAGGAAAAAAAAAAGATGGAAGTGAAGAAGTTGATTGAAGTCAGAATAGCAGAGAAAAGACCCGAAATGCTTAAGGAGAAAAGCCAAAAAATGCAAAACTGCTAAGAGAACTAGAGAAATTCGGCACCCACTCTTCACTAGCCAAAAATGCCTAAACATCACCCCTTTAGCCGAATTTCTCCCCCCAACACTCCCACATTCAGCCACTACTACCACTCTCCCCTATCCCACGATTTTCTCCCCTTTTTGCTCTCCACCTTCCATTCAAATTGTTTGACTCATTCTCCAACCTCCATGGAAGAGTTTGAACCCAACTTTGCCTCTTCCTCTCCCAAAGCACAAAATAAAAGCCACTAATTTGCAGCTTATGGATTTCGAACTCCCCTCCTCCATATTTCCCTTGTGACGCCACACCACCTTGCTACTAGCTCCCTTATGTTAGCAAAATACACCCAATTAAACTTAAGTCCTGCTTCCACCAGCTCTCCCCACTAAAGAGCCCAAAAACCAAAATTTTTCCAAGGCTCGAACTCGACCCAGACCTCTCTAGTGCCCCCAAACACCCTTAAATAACCCGCAGAGCTAGCACAACATGCAATTATACAAAAATCACAAACCCCTAATTTTTGGGATGTTACAATTCTACCCCTCTTAAAGAAAATTCGGCCTCGAAATTTACCTGATCAGAAGAGATGGGGGTATTGTTGTCGTATTGCCTCCTCAGGCTCCCACATAGCTTCCTCTGAACCGTGATTACGCCACAACACTTTCACTAACGGAACGGATTTTCTCCTCAACACTTTAACATCACGATATAAAATCTGCACCGGTTCCTCTTCAAATGTCAGATCAGGTCTTACCTCAATTTCTTCCACCGGCACTATATGAGAAGGATCTGAACGATAGCGCCTCAGCATGGAAACGTGGAATACATTATGTATCTAGTTTAACTCAGGGGGCAGCTCAAGCTGATATGCGACTGGTCCAACACGTTTTGACACTCGGTATGGTCCGATGAACCTAGGGCTTAACTTGCCCTTCCGTCCAAATCTCAGAATTTTTTTCCACGGTGAGACCTTCAAGAAAACATAATCTCCCACCGAGTACTCGATTTCTTTACGCTTAAGATCTGCACACGACTTCTGTCTATCATAAGCTTCTTTCAATCGACCCCGAATCAACCTCACCTTCTCCTCAGTTTCTGAAATTAATTCTGGACCCATTAACCGTCGCTCACCCAATTCTGTCCAACAAGTAGGGGTACGACATCTACGACCATATAATGCCTCGTATGGTGCCATTTGAATGCTGGATTGGTAGTTGTTGTTTTAAGAAAATTCTGCTAACGGTAAATAATCTTCCCAACTGCCCCTGAAGTCAATCACACAGCTCCTTAACATGTCTTTAAGGATTTGTATTACCCTTTCTGACTGACCATCAGTCTGTGCATGAAACGCCATGCTGAAATCTAACCTTGTACCCAGAGCCTCATGCAACACTCTCCAGAACCGAGATGTGAATCTAGGGTCCCTGTCTGAGATGATAGACACTGGTACCCCATGTAACCTCACAATTTCTGCCACGTACAACTTGGCTAACTTCTGTAACGAGTAATCAGTGCGAACCGGTATGAAGTGGGCAGACTTAGTCAACTGGTCAACAATTACCCATACTGAATCTTTCTTAGTAGGCGTCAGGGGTAGCCCACTAACAAAATCCATTGTTATCCTCTCCCACTTCCAGAGTGGAATTCTTACAGGTTGCAGTAGTCCCGAAGGCAGCTGATGCTCAGCCTTCACTTGCTGACATGTCAAACACTTGCTTACGAAGTCAGTAACCTCACGTTTTAGTCCTGGCCACCAGTACAATTCATGGAAGTCTCGGTACATCTTATTTACACCGGGATGCATAGCGTATGGGCTGCTATGCGCCTCCCGCAGAATCATCTGTCTTAACTCGAAATCCCTCGGTACACAAACTCTTCCCCGGAAACATAATACCCCTTCACTATTCAACTCAAAATCCACAGCCTCTCCCTTTTTTACCTGCTAAAAACGAGAACTCAACGACTCATCCAATAACTTCTTCTCTTTAATCTGATTAACCCAAGTCGGCTTCACCTGAAGTTCTGCCAACAAACTACCATCCTCAAATAGACTGAGGCGAGCAAATATTGCTTTCAGGTCAGATACCACCTTGCGACTCAGTGCATCTGCTACCACTTTGGCTTTTTCCGGATTGTACTCAATCGAGCAATCATAATCCTTCAGCAACTCAATCCATCTCCGTTGCCTTAGATTCCACTCCTTTTGGGTAAGGAGATACTTCAGACTCTTATGGTCGATGTAGATGATCGACTTTTCCCCATACAAGTAATGTCTCCATATCTTAAGTGCGAACACTACTGCAGCTAGTTCCAAGTCATGAGTGGGATAGTTCACCTCATGTGGCCTAAGTTGACGGGATGCATACGCCACCACCTTCCCTTCTTGCATCAAAGACACAACCCAAAACACGTGTGCGACGCATCACAATAGACAACGAATTCTTTCCCAAATTTCACTGAATCAATACCGATTGCTTGGGTCAAAATCTTCTTGATTTCTCAAAACTCTCTTTGTCGCTTATCACCACACAAACGGTACCCCTTACGCAATAACTTAGTTAGGGGTACAGCAATCAAAGAAAACCCCTCAACGAACCGTCTGTAGTACCCTTCCAAACCCAGAAAATTTCGGATCTACGACATCGACTTCGGTGGCTTCCAATCCAATACAGCTTCAACCTTCCGAGGATCAACCCTAATCCCCTCGGCAGACACAACATGACCCAAAAATGTCACTTCCTTCAGCCAAAACTTGCACTTACTGAATTTGGCGTAAAGTTGCTTTTCCCTCAATATCTGCAAAACCACCCTAAGATGTGAATCATGATCCTCCTCAGTTCTCGAATACACCAAAATGTCATCTATGAATACCACCACGAACCGGTCTAAATAGGGTTGGAAGACTCGGTTCATCATATCCATGAAAGCAGCTGGTGCATTCGTTAATCCGAACGGCATAAACAGAAACTCGTAATGCCCATAACGAGTTCGGAATGCAGTCTTGTGTATATTCGCCTCCTTGACCCTTAGCTGATGATATCCCGATCTTAAATCTATTTTCGAGAAAATTGAAGCTCCTCGCAGCTGATCGAACAGATCGTCTATCCTTGGTAGCAGGTATTTGTTCTTAATCGTTAGCTTGTTCAACTGACGATAGTCAATACACATACGCATTGACCTATCCTTCTTCTTCACGAACAATACCGACGCTCCCTATGGAGATACACTTGGTCTGATGAATCCTCGATCCAACAGCTCATGGATCTAAGCCTTTAGTTCTACCAGCTCCTTCGGTGCCATCCTGTAAGGGGCGATGGACACTGGAGCCGTTCCTGGTAACAGCTCAATGCCAAATTCGACCTCGCGCTTTGGAGGCAACCCCAGAAGCTCTTAAAGAAATACATCCGAGAATTCCTTTACGGTTCTGACATCTCCAACAGACAATTCCTTAGCATCAGATGTACTGAAAAAAGCTAGAAACGCCTCGCATCCTTTATGCACCAACTTCTCGGCCCTTAACGCTGAGATTACATTGGACAGATAATCCCTTCTCTCTCCTATCACAATCACTTCCTCAATCTCTGAGGTCTTTAATACCATACGCTTAGTAGCGCAATCCAAGTTCGCACGGTGCTTCACTAACCAATCCATGCCCAGTATAAGATCAAACTCACCGAACGGCAGTTCCATCAAATCTGTCGGGAATACAACCCCTTGAACCTCTAGAGACACATTTCTAAATAGCTTATTCACTACCACAGATTGTCCTAAAGGACTAATTACCGACATTGCTCTATCAGCAAACTCAAATTGTATACCCAGAGTTCCAGACACAGTACAAGCAACATACGAGTGTGTAGACCCAATATCAATTAAAGCTGTAAATGGCACATCATGTATAAGAAACGTACCGATTATGACGTCCGGTGTGTCGCCATCCTCTCGACGCTGAGCAGCATAAACCAGTCCCGGCTGCCTCGCCTTTGTATTACCCACATTACCAGCACTTCTGCCCAGTGCTCCACGACCACGTCCTAACCCATTTCCCCCTCTGGGCGGACCACGACCTCTCGGTGGTTGCTGACCACCTCTCCCTGGCTGCACAAATCTCTGACCTACTACCTGCATCCAAACAGGCTCTCGAGGACATTTTTTTAGCCTATGATCCTTAGACCCACATTTGAAACACCCACCAGTTCTTCTCCAGCACTCTCCCGAATGTAATTTCCCACACTCCACACAAGGTTGCAACCGGTCCACAGCAACGGGAACCCCAACTCAAACTGGCCCATCCAACCTAGGCCTCTTATGAAATCCCCTTGCAGGACTTGAAAACCCAAAATCTCTCTTATTCCTGCCCCTTTCCTTATCACGATTTTGTCTCTCAGAACGTTTCACTTCTTCGGTAATCTTTGCCTTCTCAATCAAAGTGGCAAAATCTCTTTCTCTCTGCGGAGCTATCAGTACCCGCAGCTCATCTCGAAGACCATCCTCAAACCGCACACAGCGTTCATGATCGGTCGCGACTATCCCCCTAGCATACCGACTCAAGCACAGAAACTCTGCCTCATACTCTGCCACGAATTTGTTCCCCTGAACCAGATTAAAAAATTCCTTCCTCTGGGCGTCCACATAACCGGCCCCTACATACTTTCCCTGGAAAGTCGTTTTGAAGAAATCCCAAGTCACCCGGTTAGCTGGTGTTCCTTCCCTTACTGTAAACCACCACTGGTACGCCTCATCTTGCAGTAGGGACACTGCTCCTTTCAGTTTCTGTTCTACTGTGCAATCCAGATCATCCATGATTCGCTCCACAGCCTCTAACCAATATTCCGCTACATTCAGGGCTACACCAGAGATGCCCCTAAAGACTTCGGCCCCGTTCAACCGGAGTCGCTCAGAAATGGATCCTCGGGCTACCGACCCAGTACTCGCTCCAGCAACCCATTCTAGAACCCGCAGCATTGCTTGAGGCAAAGCATCATCCCCTCCGATTCGGTCATGAGACCCCGTTTCAGTCACTGGCGATGCCGACGCCTCGCCTTCAGGCATATGCCCTGATGCTGAAGATCCAGCCCTAGCACCTCGGCCTCTACCACGGCCCCGTGTACCTCTTTCGCGTCCCCTTATACTCATCTCGATGCAACGCGTTAATCTGATTAAGAGTTTTATGAATCAGTCTATAGTTCCCATGATTATTAACAAGTGTTTTATGGAAAACAGTTATAAGAGTTGTTTTCGCAGATCAAATTTCCTACTATTTCAGTCTCTATAGTCTTAGTTCCTACAGCAAAAAGTTCCAGTGTACTACCACTATCTCTAGTAGTTTTCTTCCTACAGTCATTTCATCATATAATCGGATAAAGTAAGGAAACTTACGGATTTGGTGCTGGAGACTCAGTGTGCCATACTTCCAGTAACGTTATATATTCTCTAAACCACATTTCAAATAGATTTGGAAAAATTTCAAACCCACTCCACAGCCGAGTTTTGCAAGCTGGCTCTGATATCATAAAATGTAACACCCCAAACCCGGCCTAGACGTTATGACCAGATCTAGCATGTCACATAAAGAGGTTGTTTAAAAGCTACGGTTCGTTAAAAACTTCATATTCAGTTTGAAACTCCGAACTTGTTGTTTGTGAAAATCAGATTTACTTTAATTGTTTTCTTGTAAAAACGTTATTATTATCTTCGAAAACTTTGTTTATTGCTGAAGTTTAATTAAGGAATTGCGGAAACGTGACATTTTGAAAACGCTTATTGTCGTCTTAAGAAAACCCCAAGTTTAATCGTTAATAATTTTAAAATAAAAAAAATATAGTTGAAATAAAAGGTTAAAAGGAAAATAAAATCCAATGGCCTTATTACATAATATTAACCCCAAATTAAATAATCATAAAATAAAATAGAGCCGGATTTACTAATTTTCGTGAAAAATAACTCCAATGTATGGCCACCACCGAGTCCTCCGCAGCATCAAATCCTCTAACGCTGGGGATTACCTGCAAGGTTAAGAGAAGGAAGTGAGTTACGAGAACTCAGTGTGTAATCCCCTAAATGGTCAATAACTGGGCCTGAGCCCTTATGGCATCAATGTGGGCCTAAGCCCTATAATCCAAATAATGCAAATAATAAAATGCAACCCAACCCAATCCAACCAAACACACCCACGTACCAAACAATCACACCGTGTGGGGATCAAATCAACACACCCCGCCAAACACAAAAATATTACAGACAAGCTGCTAATCACGAAATTTGTGGCTGAGCCACCAGAATGATAATATATGTGGCTTAGCCACTGAACAGTATGTGGCAGAGCCACCAGGCTACACTTCCTCCGATCATCAAACCCAACCCATGCAACAAGTTATTTATGAAATGCATCAAAGTATAAACAGTATATATAAATATTCACATACACGTTGTTTATCCCCAAACAAGGGTATGACGGTCATTCTCATCCCTTTAGGGTATTTTTGTAATCCTACCCATCAAGGGCATTTCGTTAATTCACCTACTAAGGGCATTTTGGTAATTCGCCCACTAAGGGCATTTTGGTAATTCGCCCACTAAGGGCATTTCGGTAACCTAGGCATTTAATGGCCTTTCCGGAGACCTAATGTTGCCTCGAACGACTCGAGACCCCTTTTGGGCCTCTACAGTGCAATTGGGCCTAAAATCCATTTCAGGCCCAAACGGGCCCACACGCTCGTGTGGCCCATTTGACACATTTTCAGTCTCGGTTTTGCAGACTTCGCAGTCACATCAATCATTCGGTAATTTTCTATCGATTTTGCCCGTGTGGGCCCGTTAGCCCATTGGGCCCATTTAGCCCATTTCGGCTCGATCAGGCCCGTTACAGCCTCAGTTTTGCGAGAGTGCTCATGACACCCTCAACGATCTACCGCCATCGTTCGTGTCTCAGTTTACCACTATGAGCGCTCACACGCTCGAGTGGCCACAGTTGCTGGTTTTCTGGCTTTTCGGCTTTTGGCCGATTCCCAGAGTAATGCATGCTTTCAACGACATTGGTGTGAGATTACACACCTGTTACAAGTGTAGATTGAAACCCTCGAGATTACACACCTATGAAATCGATTCATCCCAATCCATTAGTCTCATCACTGATAAAACATAGCTAAAGCTTGAGTCCGAATAATCACTAACACCACTTACCACAAGATGTGACCTTCTTCAACCGAGTGACAATATTCGGCTTTGCATCTTTATTGACTAAACCAAACAACCTCCTAAACTGATTGATGCACAGTGGGTTAGCATCCACCAATAATCGGCAAAAGAGAGAAAACCAGCAATGATTAATGCTACTTACCCTTATTTACGGCAAAGACTGATTCCTTAAACAATAAGAGTTAAGCACGTACGGCCCTCAACGATGATAATTAACTAAGAAGAAAAAGAAGAAGTTAGAAGTTAGAAGCGCACCAAGAACTAAAAGAAATAGGTTCGGCAGTTGATTCCCCCCTAAAGAGTTTCGGCCCTTACCAAACAGAACACAAATGATTCGAGAAGGAGACGAGTGAATAGATTCGGTTATTGACCAGGGATAAGCCGAATGGAAAAGAAAGAGATCGCCAAGTATGGTAAAAGAGAGGGAATGAAGATAATGGAGTAGAGAGAATGAAAAACAAGGAGGGATGGTCTTACCAAAACGGCACCTAGCAAAAGTATGTATGAGGAAAAAAAAAGAGATGGAAGTGAAGAAGTTGATTGAAGTCAGAATAGCAGAGAAAAGACCCGAAATGCTTAAGGAGAAAAGCCAAAAAATGCAAAAGTGCTAAGAGAACTAGAGAAATTCGGCACCCACTCTTCACTAGCCAAAATGCCTAAACATCACCCCCTTAGCCGAATTTGTCCCCCCCTAACACTCCCACATTCGGCCACTACTACCACTCTCCCCTATGCCATGATTTTCTCCCCTTTTTGCTCTCCACCTTCCATTCAAATTGTTTGACTCATTCTCCAACCTCCATGGCAGAGTTTGAACCCAACTCTGCCTCTTCCTCTCCCAAAGCACAAAATAAAAGACACTAATTTGCAGCTTATGAGATTCGAACTTCCCTCCTCCAGATTTCCCTTGTGACACTACACCACCTTGCCACTAGCTCCCTTGTGTTAGCAAAATACACCCAATTAAACTTAATTCTTGCTTCCACCAGCTCTCCCAACTAAAGAGCCCAAAATCAAAATTTTTCCAGGGCTCGAACTCGACCCCAGACCTCCCTAGAGCCCCCAAACACCCTCAAATAACCCACAGAGCTAGCACAACATGCAATTATACAAAAATCACAAACCCGTAATTTTTGGGATATTACAAAGCAACTCCTTGAAAGTAGAAAATATAGAATATATTAATAAAAGCATAATTTGATAATATATGATCTTATAGTAAACAACGTCTCAATCTCGACCAATTCTCTACAATACAGGGGTTGTCTTAATTCAATTGAACCTAATTTAATATTCAAGGGCTACTGATTGATTGTCATAAATGGACTATAATATCTTCAAAATATTAGCACAGCACACTAGTCCAAATATTTTGCTTCATTAAATTACCAACACAAATGGCAAGTTGCACCACTTTCTCAGTGATGAAGTGCAGTGAGCACTGCCGTGTGCCTCTTAGGTCATTGCAACACGCCTTGTCTCAACAATAATCAATAAAAATAGTAACCTAATCTAATTAAACTAATTAACAACAACAACAACAACACGCCACTATTCATACTAATTTGAAAAAAAAAATATTTATAACAAGTTTAGTCACACATTAATTGTTAAAAAGTTCAATTTAATCCTTAAAAACAAAATTAAAATTCAATTTAGTCTTGAAATTAAACTAAAAACTAAAATAATTCCATCTCATGAGAATACTGAAAATTAAAATTTTATCATTTCATTTAAAATTTCCAAAATAATTTTTTATAATTTTTTATGAACTTATCTCGATTTGACGTGAATTTCGATATCCAAATTTTTGAGGCATTACAGGGCTCAACATTAATATGAGATAGAATGAGTAGGATTGGAATATCCTTGTGCACTTACTAAGCTTTTCAATCTCATTGCATTTGTTCTTTAAAATGCATAGGTAATGACTATTTTGAGAAGCTTAAAGATTTGGCTTAGGAGCATGGCTTCAATGCATAAGTTTTGAGTTTGTGATGTGGTATGCTCATAGAGTTATTTTGGACAAGTTTTTGCATTACTTTTTTTTCCCAAATGAGCTAGATTATGTTTTTATATGTTTTGGGACTTTAGTAGTGTTCAAGGATATTTTTATGTGTTTTTGGATTGGTTTTTGCTCTAGGAGGATCAAAGTTTCGGAACATTGATTAAGAGGTATCAAAACATCGTAGATAGTAGCTAAAAAGCTACAAGAACAGGCTAAGCTATAGTGAACTTGTTTCACTACACTTTTTGTGCATTTTAAGCCCTTCGAAGCTTGTTTTTTGTATCCTTATTAAGTTTCTAAATGACTTTAAATTGTTTTAAAGCTTCCTGAATGAATTTATCTTAACTTAATGATTTTATTAAATTGTTTTCAAGTTTAATTTCTTAAATATTCATGGGATTTTTTTATAAGCGCATGTTCTGGTAACATATTTTATTCATACTGAACGTCAAGATTGGTAATGGGTGTTATACCAAAATTTTTAACTTTTAACTTCTAAAAAAATGCTTTTGGTTGATAATACTTTACAATATAATGTCTAGATGAACATTTACCTTCTTATAAGCATTTTTTTACAACAATTATAAATATTATCAAACTTTTCAAAAATCTTTTTTTTTTGCACTTTTCTAATAATTGACCTTAGTTTCTTCATTTATATGGTTTAAAAGCCAAACTTTAGTGAAAAACATTAAACTCTTTGCAATGGTTTTTTACATAATTCCTTGCAAATTGAATTTACAAATAATAGTAAATTAAATCTTGGATGGGTTTGGATGAGCAGACCATTTTACCAATAAAGGCCCATTTTCACCTTTATTTACGAAAATGGGCCACTTTTTTCACTATTTACCGAAATGGGCCAAAAAATACAAAACCCGTCCACGTAGGAGCGTTTTAGAGGGAAATTTCAGCAAATCGCGTCCCTGATGGAGCGATTTTTCCATGTCAGCACAAAACGCGCTGACATGGACGCGCTTTGCTGATGTGGCAAAATCGCTCCCTCAGGGATGCGTTTTAGCCCCTTTTTTTTTCCAACTCAAAAAAGCTCTCAAATTTCTCCCTAAATTTCTCAAAGCTCTCTTTAATTAATTATTTCCTTTATTTTATTTCTAACTTAGTATTATTCTTTTTATAATTTCAAAAATATTTGATCTTGTTAGCAATGGTCGGGGAATTAATTTGTCTCGAGCATAAACATATCTCCGTCGAACAAATGAAAATGGTAAGGGTTAATTTTAATTTTTGAATATTATTTAATATTTTTTTATTTATGTAATTTTAATTAATTTTTTTTATAATTTTTTATAACAGTCTGTAGATCGGGTGTTACAATGTTATATTCGTAATATGTCTGGTCCTCCATCACCATTGATAGAAAATTACTTGAGGGAAGCGGGTTTTTGGCACGTGGCCAATATAGGCTGGGGGTGCAAGTTGGACCCGAAACTCATCAGCGCGTTAATAGAGAGGTGGAGACCGGAGATGCACACATTCCATCTTCCATACGGAGAGTGTACCATCACTTTGGAGGACATACAGTTACAATTGGGATTGCTGGTGGATGGGTCCGTACTCACAGAGTCCGTTCAATCTGCTTATTGGGGAGCCATATGATACGATCTTTTGGGTGCGATTCTGGATAATATTTACGGAGGTCGGATCAAGATGGGCTGGTTATGAGACACATTCCCAGAGCCGGGGAATGATTCGACTGAAATAGAAAGAATACAATATGCTCGGGCATACATCTTTGAGATGATTGGAGGTTATTTGATGCCGAACTTGTCACGAAACCTCGTACATTTGAGGTGGCTGCTGAAACTCGTTGATTTTAGCGCGGCTGGAGAACTTAGTTGGGGATTTTCCGTGTTGGCAACATTGTACCGAGAGATTTTCCGTGTGTCTCACACGGCCATGCCTTAGACCATGTCTTACCCCGTGTGCAACACTGACTTGGGTCACATAGACTGTCACACGCCCGTGTGTCTGGTCCGTGTGCAAAACTGACTTAAATCACACGGCCTGTCACATGCCCGTGTGTCTAGCCCGTGTGCAAGTCTGACTTGCTTCGAATTGGGACATAGAAGGACACGGTCAAAACAAACGCTCGTGTGCTCACCCGTGTGGGCAATTATAGGCCATTTACAAGGCCAAATTGCCACCCATTTTGGGTCATTCCTACAAGCATCAATTCCAACATCAAATAACCTACAATTCATTTACCATCTCAAGTACCAAATCAAGTATGTAACATACTATTTCAATTTCACTAAGCATACCATAATGGCCATTCACACAAGACCATATATATACACATTACATACACCATTTTCAATAGCAAAACATATACCAAAATCAATCCAAAGTCTTATCCATTATCGAGCCATATCACAGGGCAAGATTTATAAATCTCAAAATATTCCACAACCTCACTAGCCTATACATGCCATATACCATAAATACAACTTCCAAAAGGTACCAAAATAGATGTTCGATAGTGTGATTGAGTCGCTGACGATCCCTGGATCCAAGCTAGCTTTAAATACTCATCAGAAAGCAGAGAAAACTTCACCTGAGAAGCTTTAAAGCTTAGTAAGTTCGTAATATAACACAATTAGCTCAACAATTCAAATTCAATATGCAAAATTAATTAACACTTAGTTCAATTCACATCACTACTCAATCTCATCCAAGGCTATTACTCACTTTCATACTATATCTATATTTTCATATACAAGCATTTATAGTGCTACTGAATCCAACTCTTTACATTATTCATTCACATAACCTTCCATTATCTCATACACAATATCATCAACCACATAGGTTCTGTACATACCTGTACCATTATGTATTTTTCTATCATATTTATCACCTCAATGCTTGAAGACATAATTCATTCGCTCCTCTTTAAACGTTCGATGAACTCGCACACTTAGTGCCAAATAATTAACCAAAGCTATAGTAATATCGCACACTTAGTGCCATCACATTAAACTGAATTTGTCTCAGTATCGCACTCGCAATGCCAAATAATGCAACCGATACTTTCTTTGTCTCGCACACTTAGTGCCATTCATCACTGTGACGATTCTATTTACGCACACTTAGTGCCACATATCTTCGAACTCACATTTCACATTACAAACTCCACAATCACATTTCCATTCATTTCATCACATATGAACATTGTTTAATCAATACATATTATACACGAACTTACCTTGGACGTAGAAACAACGATACTAGTCGATCAATCGAGTACTTTGCTCTTGCCTCGATCTAGGTCCGAATTTCTCTTTTCTTGATCTATATAATTCAACTCATTTAATTTCATCTTCATCCAAAACAATCCACAAACACATAGTTAGGACATTTTACACTTTAGCCCTAATAATTCCACATTTTGACATTTTAATCCCTATTTCACAATTACACAAAATACACATAATTTACTCATACCCAAGCTTGGCCGAATTTCATACTAGTCCCTAGCAGCCCATATCTTTCATTTATTTCACATTTTAACCCCTCAAAGTTTCATTTTCACAAATTAGCCCATAATAATCAATTTCATCAAAATTCCCAATATAAAACATATTTATCATTCATCAAGCTTTCATATTTCACCAACTATCAACACAAAGCTCACATATTCATCAATGGCACATATCAAAATCATTATCAAATTTAGAAATTTAGGCATGGGCTTGCTAGAGTACTTAACAACAATCACAAAAACATAAAAATCATCAAAAATGGATCAAAACACATACCTTAATCAAGCAAAAATTTTAGCCGAACCCTAGCTAGCTTTCTTTTCTTTCCTTTCTTTGTATTTTCGGCAAGATGAACACAAAATGGCCACTATTTCATGTTTTTTTAATTAATAAACATTAATAACCATTTTACAATTTTAACCTTAATTAAAACATTATAAAATCATTCATTTAATGGCCATTTATGTCAAATTCAACTATCAATGGTCTAATATCAACATAAGGACCTTTAATTTAATAAACCATGGCAATTAAGCACTTTTAACAACTAGCACACAACTTTTGCATTTTACGCAATTAGGTCCTTTTTCACTAATCGGCACACAAATGATAAAATTTTCACACAGAACTTTCACACATACTTTATCACATGCCATAAACGTCAAAAATAATATTAAAATATTTTTTGACTCTGATTTGTGGTCCCAAAACCACTATTCTGACTAGGGTCTAAATCGGGCTGTTACAACTCTCCCCCCTTGGGGATTTTCATCCCCAAAAATCTTACCAGTGAATAGATTTGGATACTGCTCTCTCATAGCATCCTCAGGCTCCCAGGTAGCCTCTTCAACCCCATGTCTATGCCACAACACTTTCACTAAAGCAATTTTCTTATTTCTCAACTCTTTGATCTCACGAGCCAGAATTCGAATCGGTTCTTCTCTATACGATAGATCAGACTGAATCTCAACTTTAATAGGGGCAATCACATGCGATGGGTCAAATCTGTATCGTCGAAGCATCGATACGTGAAACAAATTATGAATCTTCTCTAGCTCAAGTGGCAGCAACAACCTATAAGCAACCGGACTGATACATTCAATAATCTCATACGGCCCGATGAATCTCGAACTCAACTTGCCCTTTTTACCGAATCGGAGTACTTTTTTCCACGGAGATACTTGCGAAAATACTTTATCACTGATTTCAAATTCAATATCTTTTCGTTTCAAATCCGCATAAGACTTCTGACAATCTGATGCCGCTTCAAACTGTTTTGAATCACTTTCACTTTTTGCTCAGTCTCTCTGATCAAATCTACCCCGTGAATCTTATTCTCACTAAGCTCAGTCCAGTACAATGGTGTTTTGCATTTACGACCATAAAGAGCCTCATATAGTGCCATTTTAATGCTTGATTGAAAACTATTATTATACACAAATTCAATCAACGGCAGGTATTTTTCCCACGTACCTTCAAACTCAAGAATACAACATCTCAACATATCCTCGAGAATCTGAATGATCTGCTCGGATTGACCATCTGTTTGCGGATGAAAAGCAACACTGAAGTGCAATTTCGTACCTAAAGCCTCTTGCAGTTTCTTCCAAAACCGCAAAGTAAACCTCAGATCCCTGTCAGACAAAATAGATAATGGCACCCCGTGCAATCTCACAATATCAGAAACATACAATTCAGCTAACTTATCAAGTGAGTAATACGTTCTTACCGGAATAAAATGAGCTGATTTCGTTAATCTGTCAACTATCACCCATATTGCATCTTTCTTTCTCAGAGATAGGGGCAATCCCGACACAAAGTCCATCGTGATTCTCTCCTATTTCCACTCAGGAATCATAATCGGTTGTAACAAATCGGATGGCACCTGATGTTCAGCTTTAATTTTTTGACAGATCAAACATTTCGAAACAAAACCAGAGATATCTCTTTTCATTCCAGGCCACCAGTAAAATTGTTTCAGATCATTGTACATTTTCGTACTTCCCGGATGAACAGACAAACGACTACTATGAGCTTTGTTCAAAATCATCTGAATCAATTCTCGATTTCTCGGAACACAAATCCGATCTCAGAATCTCAGACAATTATCATAGTCAACTCAAAATTCTGAATCAGAGTTCAAATCACACTGAGCTCGTTTCGCTAGCATTTCAATGTCAACTTTTTAGACATCATAAATCTGCTGGAAGAACAACGGTCTCACTTTCAATTTGGCTAAAATCGAACCATCATCAGACAGAACTAAATGAGCATTCATCGCACGTAGCACAAACAGTAATTTCCGACTCAAGGCATCAGCAACAACATTTGCTTTTCCGGGATGATAATAAATCACAAGCTCGTAGTCTTTTAACAGTTCTAACCATCTTCTCTGTCGTAGATTCAAATCTTTCTGAGTCATCAAATATTTCAAACTTTTATGATCTGAAAGCACATGACATTTCTCACCTAAAAGATAGTGGCACCAAATTTTTAGAGCAAACACGATCGCAGCTAACTCAAGGCCGTGCGTTGGATAATTCCTTTCATGTGGTTTCAATTGTCTCGAGGCATAAGCTTTAACTTTTCCTTCCTGCATCAAGACACATCCCAGACCATTTAACGAAGCATCACTATATATCACAAATTCTTTACCGGATTCTGGCTGTACTAGCACTGGAGCTTCAGTCAATAAGGCTTTCAACTGTTCAAAACTCTGCTGACACTTTTCTGACCACTCAAATTTAACATATTTCTGTAGTAGTTTCGTCAACAGAGTTGCAATCATCGAGAAGCCTTTCACAAACCGTCTGTAATATCACGCTAATCCCAGAAAACTGTGGACTTTAGACAAATTTCTCAGAGGTTTCCAATCTAAATTCTGAAATCTTACTCGGATCAAATCGTATCCCTGTAGCTGACACTATATGTCCCAGAAAACCAACCTCGCGCAACCAAAACTCACATTTACTGAACTTTGCATACAACTACTTATCACGCAGGGTCTGTAACACAATTCTCAAGTGATCGACATGTTCCGTCTCATCACAAGAATAAATCAAAATATCGTCAATAAACACAACGACAAATCGATCTAAATACGGCCTGAATATTCGATTCATCAGGTCCATAAATACTGTAGGAGCATTTGTTAGTTCAAAAGGCATAACTAAAAATTCATAATACCCGTACCTCGTTCTGAAAGCAGTTTTTGGAATGTCTAAATCTTTTACTTGCAACTGATAGTATCCCGATCTCAGATCTATCTTTGAAAACACAGTAGCTCCTTTCAGCTGATCAAACAAATCATCGATTCTGGGTAGAGGATCTTTATTCTTAATAGTCACTTTGTTCAGCTGTCAGTAGTCAATACACATCCTCATAGTACCATCTTTCATTTTCACAAACAATACAGTAGCACCCCAGGGTGAGAAACTTGGTCGTGTAAATCCTCTATCTATCAACTCTTGCAACTGAGATTTCAATTCTTTTAGCTCTGTCGAAGCCATTCTATACGGAGCTATTGAGATAGGGGTCGTCCTCGGCACTAACTCAATGCCAAACTCAACTTCTCGTATCGGAGGTAATCCCGATAATTCTTCAGAAAACACATCAAGGAACTCACAAACTATAGGCACAGATTCAACTTTCTTTTCTGTCACTTTCGTATCAATCACATACGTAAGATAAGCTTCACATCCCTTTTTCACATAATTCAAAGCTTTCATCGAAGATATTACGACTGGTATCCCATTCAAATCCCTGGATTCAATTTGGACTATCTCGTCATTCTGACTTCTCAAATCAATAGTCTTCCATTTGCAATTCACAATAGCATTATGCAAAGTTAGCCAATCCATACCCAGAATTATACCAAATTCATTAAAGGGTAGTAACATCAGATTAGCAGGAAAACAAATATCTCAAAACATCAACGGAAAATTCTTGCACACTTTTTCAACTAGAACACACTTTCCTAAGGGGTTCGATACTCTAATTACAAATTCAGTAGACTCAACAGACAGAGTCTTACTAGATGCTAAGTTCACTAACATATGAATGAGTAGATCCTGGATCTATCAATGCAATCGCATCAGTATCAAAAAGAGTGAAAGTACCAGTAATGACGTCGGGAGATGACGCTTCTTCACGAGCGCGAATAGCGTAGGCTCTGGCAGGTGCTCCCGCCTCAGATCTCACAGCTGTATCCGTTGTTCCCTTTTGACTACTACTCACAATTCCCGTGTTCCTGGGTGGTCTACCCCTATCTGCCGTGTTACTCGGCCTCGCACTCTAAGCATTATCTTTCTCAGCCAACTCTGGGAAATCCCAAATGAAGTGATCTCTTTATCCACATTTATAATAAACTCTATTATTATACTTGCCCCAGCAGTCACCAATATGACGTCTCCCACAGTATCTACACTCAGGCTTATTGTTTCTGACACTACCAACACTTGATTCCATTGAAATTTGAGCTTTAGGACTCGTATATTGTTTCACACGATCTCTACTCGAATTTCTAATCGAAGCATTTGAACAACTGGTTGCATCTCTGTATCTCTTTGACGAAGAGTGATACGACTTACTCATCGACCTTTTTCTCTCGTCTCTAGCTTCTGAGTCTGCTTTCTTCTTTTCTTTACTAAGTTCCTCGGCTTTACAAGCTCTTTCAACCAATACCACAAATTCGGTCAAGTCAAGAATTCTGACCAAAAGTTTAATATCTTCATTCAACCCTTCAATGAATCGCTTACACGTAGTAGTTTCTGTCGAAACACATTCTCGTGCATACTAGCTCAATCTCACAAATTCTCGCTCGTATTCCGTAACAGACATACGGCCCTGTTTCAGCTCAATGAACTCTTTTTGTTTCTGATCTATAAATCGTTGACTGATATATTTCTTCTGGAATTCAGTTTGGAAGAAATCCCAGGTGATTCGTTCTCTCGGAACCACATATATCAATGTTTTCCACCAATGATACGTCGTATCTCTCAACAATGAAACAACACACTTAAGACATTCATCAGGAGTACATGATAATTCATCAAACACTCTAATGGTATTCTCAAGCCAGAGTTCAGCTCGTTCGGCATCATCATCAACTGTGGCCCTGAACTCTTCGGCCCCATACTTACGAATCTTATCAACTGGGGGTTTACTCAATCAAATCGGGTCTATAACTTGTGGCGCTACAGGAACTTGTGAGGGTGGAGGTTGTTGAGCAGCCAAATTCGTTCGAACGAACTCTGTGAAATCTTATTTTGTAAACGGAAGAAGGCTTATTTTGTCTCTCCCTCGTGACGACTAGAAATCGGCCTAGATTCAGCCAGCGCTGTCCCTTGAGCGGGAGCAGGCGCATTACTCTCAAAATAATCAGCTACAGCTCGATCGGGATCCATTTGCTATACGAAAACATATTTTATCTATCAGGATTCATCACACTATCACAGTTCGTATATATGGCATGTATAGCTAGACTCTCACATGCTACGTTAGTCCTAGAATCGACTAAACCGTAGCACTGATACCAATCAAATGTAACACCCCTAACCAGTATCCATCACCAGACTAGGGTTATGAGATATTATCGGTCAAATCATAATATCTAACAATTATTGCTCGCACATCAGCATATCATAGTTAATCAATAACACAAAGTCCCTTTAAAAGGTCTACGAGACCTTAAACATTGCTTTAGAGAAGGTTCGGGACTAAGCCGATTTCATACGGAAACTTTGTGGAACTTTAAAATTTTTTCTTTTAAACAGGGGACACGCCCGTGTGGCTAGGCCGTGTGTCTCACACGGCCATGCCTTAGACCATGTCTTACCCCATGTGCAACACTGACTTGGGTCACACGGCCTGTCACACGCCCGTGTGTCTGGTCCGTGTGCAACACTGACTTGAATCACACGGCCTGTCACACGCCCATGTGTCTGGCCCGTGTGCAAGTCTGACTTGGTTCGAATTGGGACATAGAAGGAAACGGTTGAAACACACGCTCGTGTGCTCACCCGTGTGGGCAATTATAGGCCATTTACAAGGCCAAATTGCCACCCATTTTGGGTCATTCCTACAAGCATCAATTCCAACATCAAATAACCTACAATTCATTTACCATCTCAACTAACAAATCAAGTATGTAACATACTATTTCTATTTCACTAAGCATACCATAATGGCCATTCACACAAGACCATATATATACACATTACATACACCATTTTCAATAGCAAAACATATACCAAAATCAATCCAAAGTCTTATCCATTATCAAGCCATATCACATGACAAGATTTATACATCTCAAAACATTCCACAACCTCACTAGCCTATACATGCCATATACCATAAATACAACTTCCAAAAGGTACCAAAATAGATGTCCGATAGAGTGATTGAGTCGCTGACAATCCCTGGATCCAAGCTAGCTTTAAATACCACTGTATGTAACAGTCTGGTTTTGGGGCTAGTCAGAACAGTGGTTTTGAGACCACTAATCCGAGGTTGAGGAAAATTATTTTGACATTAAATTATGTGTTGTAGCATGATTATATGGATGCATGAAAATTTTGGTGTTTTAAATTGAGTGATAGCATGCTTAATTGCGAAAAAAGGACTAAATCACATAAAATGTGAAAGTTCTATTTTTCATGGTAGAGGTGTCTAATAGCCAAAGAATGTAATTGGGAGGATTTTAAAGTGCAATTAGGCCATTTATCTAGTGATGGCCGGCCATGTGCATAGGGGAGACAAGGGCATTTAATGCTTGGTCAAAATTTGGGTGAATTAGGTGAGAAAAGATGAATAAAATATGGTAAAGAGAAAAGCTATCATCTTTCACTATTCACTCTTCCTCTCCACCAAAAATTTCAAGCTTAGAGGGGTTTTGAATGCTTTAAAATTTTAGCAACTCATCTTCTTCACAAGTAAGTGATTTTAGAGATCTTTCTTGATGATTTTTTTATTTTTTGAGTCCCCAAAGCTTAAGCTAGCTAATGAGGGGACTAATTTGTCAAATGGCTGAAGGTTTAGGGACTTTCCATAAGAGATTTTATGTTGTTAACTGAGTTTTATGGAGGAAAATGAATGTTAGTGAGATAAGAAACAACTTTTGTGAAAGGTTTAAATTGTGTCATAAATGCATGAAATAGTTGTAATGGTGAGTAGTTGTAAGAGAAATAAATGTTCATCTATGCTTGTTCATTGAGAAAATGTGTTGAAGAATAAATTACGAGCCTAAGGGAAAAATTGTAATTTTGCCAATGTATAAGGGCAAAATAGTCATTTTTACCCAAGTGTAGAATTTGAAGTATTATGATCATAAAATGATCTAAACGAATAAATTTCATTGTTATAGATCAATAAGAGCGCGGAATCAACCTTGACCGAGGAAAAGGCAAGGTGACGGATTAGATCGTTGGTTAAACCGTTTTGCACCGAGGTAAGTTTATGCGTAAACAATGCATGATTGTGTAAATATTGTGTGGTTAACTAGTGTAAGGCAAGATCGAGAACATGTGTGGTTCAAATGGATTGAATGTGTAAATTGTTAAATAATTACTGTATGAATGATGAAATAGTCATATAAAAATGCAATGTCGACACTTTCTGATGGGCTATGTGCGAAACCATCGTCCAAAATCCTTTGGTGGGCTAAGTGCGATACCACCTTGCTGCTAATTTACGATGGGTTATGTCCGATTCCATCGTCTATTCATATTTTGGTGGGCTATGTGCGATACCACTATGAGTAATCTTTTTGGTGGGCTAAGCACCATAAGTAATCTTTTTGGTGGGCTAATTGTGAAACCACCGAGTGGCTTGATTGTGTGAAATGGAATTAGAAATAGTGAATGTTGTATTATGTGACCTTGGGATACTAAGTGCAGGGAAACTCTTAATGAGTGTGTGCATTAAGATGTGAGATGGTTGAAATGTGGGAATGGAGAAAATGAGTAAGCATGTCATGAATGTAAATTGCTTCTTGCTTATTACGTAATGCTATGTATTTGTTCAATACGTGTTATAATGTTGTGTTGTTTATATTTAAACTTACTAAGCTTAAAGCTTACTCCCCCTTCTCTTTTTCCCTTGTTTTATAGAGTTTAAGAGCCAAGTCGGAATACGCAGCTAACCGGAAGACTGCCCACACTATCAGCTCTTCTCGGTATACCTAGACTTAATGATTTTGTAAATGGCATGTATAGGTGCTAGGCTAGTTAAGTTATTTTGTTATTTTGGCCAAAGGTGTATTGGCATCTTGTAAGATATTGAAATTTGTAAATTGCCATGCATGATGGCTCATTCTACCTTTTATGAAATTATAAGGTTACCTATGGAAGTCCGTGTTGAAGTTATGAGTGTTTATTGGTATGTTGAATGGATTCTTGTAGTGTAAGCTATAGGAGTGCTAAGAGCTTGGCAAACAACCTTGTTCTGGTCCACACCGGTAGGCACACGGGCGTGTGTCTAGGCCATGTGAGACACACGATCAAGCCATGGGCGGGTCCCTTGGCCGTGTGAAGTCTGTACTTTGAAATTAGAATCGGAATGGTCACACGGTTAAAGCACATGGGCGTGTCGAGGCCATGTTGAATAAGTCAGAATACTAAGGTATGGCACACGGTTTAGACCCACGGGCGTGTTAAAACTGTGTGTGATTAGTCAGTGTCGACCACGGGTGAAAGGCATGGACGTGTGATAGGGTACACGGGCGTGTTCCTAAAATGCATGGGCATGTGCCTTAACCGTGGCAAATTGGCAGAATACTGGGTTTTTAGGCACGGTCTGGGGACATGGGCGTGTGTGCCTATGCATGGGCGTGTCTCATCTTGCACGGGCGTGTAAGACCTGTCTTGAAAAGAAAAATTTTAAGAATGGAAAAAGTTCTGGATTAGTCTTGAGGGTCCTCGGGTGCATGTGTTAGGCCTCGTAAGTCGAGAAAGAGGTTTTAGAGAGTAACGATGTAGAGCCTAAGTGGCGATTAAGTGGTTTGAGTTCGGTAATGCCTTAGGTTCGGTTCCCTGCGTAGAACCCGGGTAAAGGGGTGTTACACTGTAAAACAGAGAAAAACTTCACACATAAGCTTTAAAGCTTAGTAAGTTCGTAATATAACACAATTAGCTCAACAATTCAAATTCAATATGCAAAATTAATTAACACTTAGTTCAATTCACATCACTACTCAATCTCATCCAAGGCTATTACTCACTTTCATACTATATCTATAATTTCATATACAAGCATTTATAATGCTACTCAATCCAACTCTTTACATTATTCATTCACATAATCTTCCATTATCTCATACACAATAGCATCAACCACATAGGTTCTATACATACCTGTACCATTATGTATTTTTCTATCATATTTATCACCTCAATGCTTGATGACATAATTCATTCACTCCTCTTTAAACGTTCGATGAACTCGCACACTTAGTGCCAAATAATTAACCAAAGCTATAGTAATTTCGCACACTTAGTGCCATCACATTAAACTGAATTTGTCTCAAGACTCACTTTCATGATACAAATAATGCAACCGATACTTTCTTTATCTCGCACACTTAGTGCCATTCATCACTGTAACGATTCTATTTACGCACACTTAGTGCCATATATCTTCGAACTCACATTTCACATTACAAACTCCACAATCACATTTCCATTCATTTCATCACATATGAACATTGTTTAATCAATACATATTATGCACTAACTTACCTCGGACGTAGAAACAACGATACTAGTCGATCAATCGAGCACTTTGCTCTTGCCTTGATCTAGGTCCGAATTTCTCTTTTCTTGATCTATATAATATCAAATTCAACTCATTCAATTTCATCTTCATCCTAAACAATCCACAAACACATAGTTAGAACATTTTACACTTTAGCCCTCATAATTCCACATTTTGACACTTTAATCCCTATTTCACAATTACACGAAATACACATAATTTACTCACACCCAAGCTTGGCCGAATTTCATACTAGTCCCTAGTAGCCCATATCTTTCATTTATTTCACATTTTAACCCCTCAAAGTTTCATTTTCACAAACTAGCCCATAATAATCAATTTCATCAAAAATCCCAATACAAAACATATTTATCATTCATCAAGCTTTCATATTTCACCAACTATCAACACAAAGCTCACATATTCATCAATGGCACATCTCAAAATCATTATCAAATTTAGAAATTTAGGCATGGGCTTGCTAGAGTACTTAACAACAATCACAAAAACATAAAAATCATCAAAAGTGGATCAAAACACATACTTTAATCAAGCAAAAATTCTAGCCGAACCCTAGCTAGCTTTCTTTTCTTTCCTTTCTTTGTATTTTCGGCAAGATGAACACAAAATGGCCACTATTTCATGTTTTGTTTTTATTAATAAACATTAATAACCATTTTACAATTTTAACCTTAATTAAAACATTATAAAATCATTCATTTAATGGCCATTTATGTCAAATTCCACTATCAATGGTCTAATATCAACATAAGGACCTTTCATTTAATAAACCATGGCAATTAAGCACTTTTAACAACTAGCACAAAGCTTTTGCATTTTATGCAATTAGGTCCTTTTTCACTAATCGGCACACAAACGATAAAATTTTCACACAGAACTTTCACACATACTTTATCACATGCCATAAACATCAAAAATAATATTAAAATATTTTTCTAACTCGGATTTGTGGTCCCGAAACCACTATTCTGACTAGGGTCTAAACCAGGCTGTTACAGTAAATCTATGTCGAAAGGGTACGATGGGGCCCTTTAAATCCAAAGAGAAAGGATGACGGCATGGACCCATCAACAACGCCCACACAATACCGGGCCCAACGCCTCAAGCAACGACACCCACACCACAGCCCCTTCAGATTATGCCAGGTGCGTATCCTAGCCCTTATATGTATCCTAACCATTATATGTTTCTTTTTTCCAGTCCTATGCCAGGTTGGAATGCATGGCCTGGTGCATCTCCTTTCCCGATGACTCCGACTCAACCGACGATATATAGGCCATCGTCGTAGGAGGGATTGCACAAGGCATCATTGGGGAGCTCATCTCATTACCAATCCCCATCGCCTTATGGGATTCAAACACCTCCGCCGTGGGTGATGCAAACACCTCCGCATTCTTTATTCTTTCAAGGTGGGTCATTGTAACGCGTGGGTTTGTGCAAGTGTACACAATCGTTATCAAGTAATAAGTAAGTATGGAGTTATCGTCTCCACAAGGATTTTATTTGTGTTAAATCACTTAATTGTAAAATTATATTAACAACTTGGTAAATAAAAACACAATATGATTGAGAAGTGATGATTAAAATTAAATATATTAAACTAAATGAATGATCCCCAATGAAAATTATCCTAAATATGCAAACTATATGAATAAAATAGATTTTAGCAAAATTAAACACAATTTGCAACAATTATAACATAAATAAACTAGGACAATTACTTTAGTTAAACTCAATTTATTATCAACACGCTTAATAACATTCGAAAAAACATTCCATGGCAACTCGATCTTTCATGAGTTTGGAAACCACATTAGGTCCTTTTGAAATCCTTTACTTAGTAAATGTGCATTTTATTGATCCTTATTTACTAAGGGTTTCTTAGCATTCGTGTGAGGTAACAGGGACGTGTTAGGTTTGAAACATTTTAATCACACAAATCTAAAAACTATGCAGATAACAGAGCTTGGTTAGAGTTGTTATGCAACCTGCAATTTAATCGGGTTAGGATCTAAATTGAGCATGCACATTTCAATTATGTGTCCACTAGCCGTCGTCTGGTTAGGATCACTCAGCTAACTCAGGTGCATTTCAATCATGTATGAACGAAATACAGACTTGATTTTAATTGAAAACATGATCGATTGAGGCACAAACATTATAAGCATGAATCAAATAAATATAATTTAATCAAAGTAATCATCCTAGCTTAAATAAAATTAAGCTAACATTGTTGTAACAAGAACAAAGAACACATAGCAAACATTTTCAGATTAAATCAAAGAAAAGAAAGATTAAACCCAAATCAAAGTGGCTGTCGCACAAGACTCTGACCGACGAGGCTCCTTCGCTCCTACGCTTTGCTCCTTTGTCGATGGCTCTCCAAGGTGGCCGACCAAGGGCTCTTTAAGAGGCTTAATTGCTAAAATCTCTATGAAGATATGATGCTAGGCGTGGGGAATGGAAATTGCTAAAGAGAATTGAGAGAAAAGAGAGAATGATGAGGGATGATTAGGAATGGTGAAATGAAGTCTTATTTATAGGTGAAGAGAGGATAGTAGTTTGCTAAAAATAGAGAGGTTTAGTCTCTTCAAACTTCTTCAATGAGTGGCCGACCATGATTAGTGGATTTTGAGTTGAATTTTGCTTGATTTTTAAGTAATTTAAATGCTATAACAACTCAGGACTGAGACTCGGTCAAATGTAAATCTTCGGGAAAATCTCTAATTTCTTGAATATTGCAAGGACCTTGTGTAATTAAACCAAAAAGTGGTTTATGTAGACAGCCATGTGTAGCCGAAATTGGGTTGACTTGGTCTTCAATTTGGACGGTTTTTGTAATCCAGCAAAGCTATAAGACCTGTCCAAAATAAATCAATAAATTAAAGGACCAAAGAATAAAATAATTAATTAATTAAAACCCAAATTATTAATGAAATATTTTAAAATGAATTATTAAATATAATTTTATATTTTATTATTTAATTTAATCATGCATGGCCCATTTTATGTCTTAAAAATATAATATGTTCAAATAAATATAAAATAAGCCATTTTATGCATGAAAACTATATAATAAAGCATAAAATCACATTTTAATAATTTCTATGTCCAAATTTCATATTTTCACATATTTCATTAATTTATTAAACAATTACTTAGTTTTAACAACGAATTTAAGTAAAAACGTGATAAATTACATAGTAAAAATCCTATATATTTTTCAGTTTACACACCCCCAAACTTAAATCATTGCTCGTCCCGAGTAATGTTTATGCACAGTAAGAGGTCTTGCTAAGGCAAAATTGCTAACTGTGTAAGCAGCATCAATCTTTGTCCCATAATCATGCATTAAAAACTTCATGTTCATAGATCTCCTTTATTAACAAGTAATTCATATGCAAACATTTTTAGAATTTTATACTAAGCTTCAAAATATGGCAACATGAATCATAGTTTGTATGTATTTAACAACCGCAGATAACATTCTTCATTCAACATAATTTCTTATCAATAAAGCAAACAATCATAAGGCTTATTTATGATCTTCATATGTTGAACTTAGTACTTCCTCTCCACTAATGTAGGTGACATAATCATCAAACCAATAGGTCTTTTATAAGGTTGTAATAGGGCTCGGTTAAAGGTAGGGATTAAAAAGATGAGACATTTTGGTTTCAAAATCTTAACCTTTAACTTTGTCTTGGATTTCTCGAAATATAGCCTTTTTCTTTAAATGAACCTTTGGAACACCCCCAAACTTATTTTGAACTTATGCTCATACATTTTTCTTTTTGGAGACTGAGCAAACTTTTCTTCGCTCTTTCTTCGTCTCTTTTTTTTGAAGCATGAGCACATACATCTTTTTGAAAATTTCCTCAAACGTTGAGACAACTTTAGTTAAGATGGGTGCACAAAATTAGGATAACTTAAAAAGATGGTAATGTGGCTTATAATGTAGGTTCATTGCAATAAACAGGCCTTTAAGCTCAATATTACAGTTTCAAGGGTCTAATATCATAAGCCTGGCTCAAAAAGGCTCAAACGATCCAAAGAAATAGTGCCTATATCATTTTAGATTTTTATGACTCCTAGGATTTCGCCTCAAGAAAGTTACTAAGTCAGTTCTAAATATATAAACCTTCATGCATGTCTAATCTCAAGAGAAACTAAGTTTTCATGGCAAACATTACTAAGAGTAAGATCATACAAGCATTCCATTCTTCATGATAACATACGTTCACTCAGATAGAATCATCATTCATATTTGCATACAAACTATCTCATTAACAACAAAAAAAGTCTCTAAACATTCATTTATTAAAACATACTTATGAAAGAAATCATTGAAACATACTTGAAAATTTTAAAAATTTGAGCAATTTATTTGCCTTACCCCCTTTAAAAAGAAGCAATGTCCTCATTGCAAGAACAAAGTAATGAATGAAAACTGAACACCAGGTAGGGTTGTAAAGAAAGAGAGGTGAGTCATTAAGACTGCTTAAATACCAAGTCTTTCCTAATAACCCAATCCTAGACATGTTCATTCCCATTACCACATCACTTAGCCTTTTTTCTTTCTAAAGAAGTGTTAAATTTATTCATGCTTGTTATGTTTTATTCTTTAGAAATTAAATCCTAATTACGAAAGAAATAAATTCCTAAAGACCTAAAAATAATTAAATAAATAACAAGAAAAGAATCCCCTCTTTTATTTTTCTGACTCATTCCCATTATCTTCTTCAGCTCCATCTCTGCTTGCATAGTCAGTATCTTCCGTCCATGTCTCAAAGATAGCATCTGGGAATTCAGGAACAAAATTATTAGAGATATTCTTAAAAGTATTTCGAATTGAGTTATCTCTAATTTTTGCATATTTCCAGTAAGTTTGTTGTTTATTGTGCATGAACTTGCACATATCCATCATAATTGACAACTCCGATTTCTTTGAAGCACTTGCAGAAATCGGCATAGGAGTTGTAGATTCAGGTTCAACATTTAGCTTGACTGTTTCTTCTTCTGGCTCAACCTTTGGTTCAGGGGTTGCAAATCCTTCAACTGGTTTAGGACTGTTCGATTCCTTATCAGATTCTTCTTCTTCAAATGTCTCAGAATCGAATTAGCTTCGATTTGATTTCATTTGTTGACTCCTCGGTATCTGACTCAGTTGGCTCTTCTTGCTCACCTTGATTCAGCTCATGCACCTTCTCTACTAACCTTTCAAGATCGTGATTTGTAATGCACCATTGAACATATTGCCCCTTCAGATTTGCTTGTCTTTTAACATGGGCCCTTAAGCAAAGTGAAGTGATTAATGATGGGAAATAAGCACTTCCTGTCTTCTTTTTAGCACAATCATAAATGTAACACCCCTTACCCGTATTCAACTCTGAAACCGGGTATGAGGTATTACCGAACTTGACTTGCTTGAGCATTCGACTCTGGGCTATAAAATTTGTTCCAATTTAAAACTTTTTCATTTACAATCGTAACGTCCCCATTATGGGTCTACGAGACCCTTTACATAAACCTGAGATGCTTTGGGACCAAACCGAAACTTTTAAACACTTAGAAAATTTTGGCATAAAAATTGGGCCACGCGCCCGTGTGTAGAGTGGGGCACACTCGTGTGACATGTCACACACTCGTGCCCCGTACCCGTGTAGAATTATTTTCTTTTTGAACCTACAGAGGTTTTCACACGGCCGGACACACGCCCGTGTTCTTGGCCCGTGTGCTCCACACGGCCTAGACACGCTCGTGTCCTCGCCCGTGTGTAAAAACCTGAGTATTCTGTTTGTGACGTCCGCAACCTCATATGGGGCACACGGCCTAGACACACGCCCGTGTGGCTAGCTCGTGGTCGACACTGACTTGCAATACCAACATTCAGGGGACACACGGCCTGGTCACACACCCATGGGGCTGACCGTGTGTCTCACACGGCCTAGACACATGCCCGTGTGTCTACCCATGTGGACCAATTCAAGGCTATTTTCCAAGCCATTTAGCCACCCTCACATGCACACATTTACGCATCATCACATAACATTTTCAAATCATTAATTAACTCTTGAATTATCAAATTTGAATCATGAAAATTAAATCTTCATCTCATATACGAGAGAGAGCTATCACTAGTACAATTCCAATCGACTTGAGCCATCATCTATGGCTGTACACAACCAATCCACAAACTCTTTTAAGCCAACACATTTGGCTACTTTAACTATGACTTAATTAAACCAAAATAAGATCCCTATACATGCCATATTTTAAGAAGACTTGAATCTCATACCCAAGTGTCTGCTCGATAGTGTGAAAGCATCTCCGGTGGTTTCCAACCCGAGCTAGTTAAGTTAACCTATAAGAGATAGGAAAGGAAGAGGAGTAAGCAATATTGCTTAGTAAGTTCATATGCAAATAATAATCAACTATGACATTCATTGGTTTTACTCATCCACAAAGTCATTATAATGAGATTTTCATTATAATGAGAGTTACTCTTAAACTCATGGTTACCCACTATATCATTCGTAAGGCTTACTCATTCCGTCTCTTACCACATTCTAACCATGTGACAATTATAGTACTCTCATTTATTAGCACATAATCCCTGCATCCATGATAAACCGAAATAGTAACATATTTTAATCCCACATTTAGCATACTTTTAGATGATTTATCCCTTGATTTATGTAAAAAGGTGCTCTTAATCCTTTCTTTTCATGTCTTATACTCAGGAAAGCACCCAAGAATAAAAGGAACGAGAAACGGGCTCAAAACGGGCCAAAATGGGCCAAAGAAGAAGTCGACACGGCCTGGACTAAAGCCCACACGGCCGTGCCTCCTCAAATATACTAGAAACAGCCTGATGTTGATCTACACGGTCGTGCCTCACTAATGGAGTCCAACACGGCCTGACCACAATTCACACGAGCATGTGCCATGGCCGTGCCCCTGCCGTGGAGTAGAGTAATTTCACTCGGAAGAGGATACTTAGGGGCAAAGAAACACATTCCAAAAGCCTATAAATACACCCTAAGCATGACCTAGAAGGGGGAGTCGAAAGGAGTCGATGGGCGGTCAGCTAGGCCAAGGAGTCGAGCCGAAAAGGTTAGATTTGTGGGAAACTCTCAAGGGATAGCCAGTTGATCCATCTCAAGAAGCCGGAATTCTACTCAAGACGGAGGATCTCCTCTTCAATTCCTTCAGGGGGTTTTAGGGATTTCTTATGTTTTGTTTTATCTTTTCTTACGAGATGTTTTTTTCTTTGTTATGAACTAAACCCTTGAGATACCGAAGGGGATGAAACCTAGATGAATCTTGTTATTGTTTTTGAACTATATGATAAATACTTGATTTGTTCTTAATTATGTGTGCTTAATTCTTGTGTTGATATTTCGCGGATATTAATTCAAGTATGATGTGCTTAGGTGGTGGAGCAAAAGTCCCTGCTTAAGAGTAGATCTAGCATAATTAAGCGGAGTTGATTGCACGCCTAGAGATAGGGTGACGAGATTTTGCAGATTAGGGTGAAACCTAATATGGGAATCCATAGATCGATTCTTGCTATTATTCTAGGGGTTATTAATGGGAAAGAGATTTCAATTAATTAACCTAGGGTTAGACGTTATTCGCCTCGAGAGAGGGTTTAATATAAATTAGGGAGTCCTACGGAACAAGTCAAGTGAATAAATCGTCTGGTTCAGTGTTAGATAACAAGTGGAGTCTAGGTGGATTCTTCCTAAGGGTATCATCTTAATCAACTGAGTTTTTTCCAAGTATTTCCCCAATTCATTCTTTTTGTCTTTGCGTCTTTAGCTTAGTAATTAGTTAATTTAGATTAATAAACAACTTCCCTTATTTTAGGCTAAATAATAGAAAGAAAGTTAGTATTAGTACTTTTAGTTCCTTTGGGTTCGACAATCCGGTCTTGTCTAAGCTATACTACTGTTCGATAGGTGCACTTGCCTCAATCGTTGTCATAGTTAGTTTCTAGGTTCGATCATTATCTTTATAAATTTTAAAACTCTGACTTCACAGCGATCAAGTTTTTGGCGCCGTTGCCGGGGAAACTGAAATCAAGATGGTCAGGTCCATTCATGATCAAAATAATTTTTCCCTATGGCACAATTGAGGTAACTCATCCCACTCAAGGCACATTCAAGATAAATGGTCACCGACTCAAAATCTATAATGGTGAATATTTTAGGGATATGAGAGAGGAGCTTCAGCTCCGCGAACCTTCTTTCTAAAATGAAAACAGGGTAAGTCTAGCTTAAGACTTTAAACGAGCGCTTCTCAGGAGGCAACCCGAGCATTAACCACACTAACTTTAGATTCTTAATTTTTAGCATTTAATCCCATACTAATTAATTCAATAAAGCGCAGGTTTTAGACCACACGGGCATGCCCGTGGCCGTATGGAAGCCATGGATCGAAACACGGGCGTACTTATAGCCGTGCTCGACAAAGGTGACTTTTATCCTCAACACGGGCTACGATAATAGCCCCACGCCCGTGCTTCACAACCGTGGACTATACTGACTTGTCGAACATGGGCGGAACACGCCTGTTTTGAACAACCGTGTGAAGAAGAACACGGGCGTGTCACTTTAACCACGGCCGTGGTCAAGCACTCTGATCGTGCCCAAAATTTGAAAATAGCAAAAAGCACGGGCTGAAAAGAATTAAGCACGGGCGTGGCCCTTGCCCGTGCTCCCACCCCTATTTAAGCAACTTAAACCGCTCATCTTCCCCAAACCAACCCTAAATCGATTTTCTCAGCCTCTTTTATCCCAAATCCGGCCACCATACCCGAAATCACCCACATTTTAACCCTCAAAACCCATCAACCTTCCCCTCTCTCCAAAACCCATACAAAAATCATACCCACGCCCTCGCCACCACCGTCTTTGCGAGGAAGCCCACGCCTCGCCATCTGCTGCACCCCCAGAAAATCACAGCACCACCGTGCTCCGCCCGTGTGCCGTCGATTCACACCACCACTTCCCCTGGTTCCCTTCATTACTTCATTTTCTTAACTGATTGTTTGATAAATTTCATAATGTTTTGCTTTGTTTATAATTTTTGTTTATTTTTAGTATTAAGCATTAATTACTAGATTAATTCATTTTAGAACTTGTTTCAATTCTTCATGATATCTAGTTTTTTTTTCTCTATTAATGTTATTTACTTGCAAACTCATTTTGATTGTTATAGTGAAAATTTTGCTTTAGATATATTGGATGCTCATAAATAGAATAATCGTACGTAGCTTTTAAATATCTCGGGTCTAGATGAAAGTGCTTGATTAAATATAAACATTACTTGAATATTCACTATTTTTAGGTACAATGTCGACATCAAGAGGAAAGCGAACCACAGCCACCACTTCCAAGAAACGAAAGGCACTCGACACATCTTCCGCAAGTGCTTCCACTGAAGTGCGCCACCCGTTTTTACGCTTTCCTCCGGGAATTCAAGAGGATCGCTACAAACTACTTCGAGCACGACCGTTGGGCACAGGAAGAAGAATTGACTGGACCGCATTGGAACAAATACAACTTGCCGACGACGTACGTGCCTTACTAACCACCGACCTTTAGAACCAGTTCTTCAAACATCATAGAGCCTACATACTTAGAACTCACTCTAGAGTTCTGTTCGACATTTCATCTCCAAACAGTAATGTCCCAACACGATGACCCGGGTACGATCCAATTTCGACTAGGAGGCGTTGCACGAGAACTAAATGTACCACAATTTGGGACTGCATTGGGGCTTTATAACAACGAATTTGCGGAAGAAAATGATCTTTCAAACCTCCACCGCCATATCCACAAGACTCCCACTAGTTGTTGGTGCGACATAGTGTAACACCCCTTACCGGGGTCCTACGCCTG
This sequence comes from Gossypium sturtianum, assembly GCA_025698515.1. Classification (NCBI taxonomy): domain Eukaryota; kingdom Viridiplantae; phylum Streptophyta; class Magnoliopsida; order Malvales; family Malvaceae; genus Gossypium; species Gossypium sturtianum. The sequence continues at coordinate 29,231,507 of CM046943.1, read as the reverse complement.
GAACCGAGCCCGAGGCGTTACCGAACTTAGCCCACTTAATCGCCACTTAGGCTCAACGTCATTACTCTCTATAACCTCATTCTCGACTTACGAGGCCTCACTCATACATATGAGGGCTCTCAAGACTAATCTGGAACTTTTACGATCCTTAAAATTTTTCTCTTTTATACAGGTCTCACACGCCCGTGCAAGATTAGACACGCCCGTGCATGGACACACACGCCTATGTCCCCAAACTGTGCCTAAAAACCCAACATTCTGCCAATGCCCCAAAGCCAAGGAACACGCCCGTGCTTACCACTCGTGGTGCACACTGACTTCACACACACGGCCTCAAAGCCTAGTCACACGCCCGTGTGGCTAGCCCGTGGACTATCTTGATTTAAAATGTTAACATGCAGGGGACGCACGGCCACAGCACACGCCCGTGGGCTGACCGTGTGTCACATATGGCCTAGACACACGCCCGTGTGTCTATCCACATGGTCAAGAACAAGACTAAGTGTCAAGTTCTTTTCACCCTTCTAACATACACAACATATACTCATCTAACACCATCATCATCAACTCAAATTGAAGTGCATTCTCACATAGAAAACTACATCTTTCTTTCATATAATGTAATAGCCAACAACCATGGCATTATACAAAATAAGCTATCCATCTAAAGGCCAACACATCTTAGCCATTTACAACAAAATCCACTAACTTGTCTAGCCCCTATACATGCCATATACAAAACATTAAGTTTCATGTACCAAAGTGTCTTTGATATGTGGGCTATCTTACGATGATCCTCGTATCTCGATTCAACGCTTTTAATCTATAAGACAAGGGAAAAGAAAGAGAGTAAGCTTTGAGCTTAGTAAGTTTACACATAAACAATTAAGCAACATAGTATAAGCTAAGCAACCATTAGCATTACACCAACAAGTAATTCACAACTATGCTTACTCTTTCTATCCCTTACCACATTTCCAACACATCATGAGTCACATACTCATAACCATCAAAATGCACCCCCGCATCCTATGTCACATTTACACATTATACAACACATCATTATTTCTCATAATACATCCACACAGTTTATCCACATAACTTATCCATACAGTTTATCCACATCACTTATCCACACAGCTATTACACACAGCTAATACACACAGTTAATCCACACAGCCAATATCTCAGTGGTTTCGGACGTAGCACACCACAATTGATTAATAAGGTGGTATCGCACTTAGCCTACCACAAAGGTATTCATAGTGATTCAGCACATAGCTCACCAAACGATATACCTCACGATAGCATCGCACATAGCTAGCTCATCGTCAATATGCATTAGGATGGTATCGCACTTAGCCCACCATCTAGCATTATCACAACACATGCACAAGTCTACTTACTTAATCATTCTCGATCATACATTCATTCCACATTTTCTACTACATTCATCCCACATAGGTTCTCAAATATGCTACACACTAGCTAGCATTAACAAATTGTAAGTATGAATGCATTATTTATGCATAGACTTACCTCGATACTCAAAAGTATGAAAATATGCAATTTAGTCCACCAACTTGCTTTTGCCTCGGTTTCGATCCGGGCTTTGTCTTTCTTGATCTATAATGAATAATTCAGCTTATTCAATACACACACATTGACTAAATTGACCCACATTTCATACTTTAGCAAAATTACTATTTTGCCCCTAAACTTCCTCATATTTACACTTTAGCCCCAAGGCTCGTAAAGTGATTTTTATTCAACTTTCTATCCTTTCATGCTTAGCCGAACCACTTACTCAACTAAAGCATTCATCAAATCTCACTAAATCACACATGTATGACCAAACTAAAGTTTTTCACAATCAAGTCCCTACATGCATTTTCATGGAAAATCACTTAACAAAAGATGTTTCTACTACATCAAGCTTTCATAATCTTCCATAAAACATCAAAATACATGCATGTCATTCATGACCACATTTTTGAACATCCATTATAGCTCATCAAATAGCTAAAAATAGCTTACTCATGCTCTGGGACTTTAAAAATACAAAGAATATCAAAATCGGGCTTAAGAGCACTTACTAGCAAGCTTGAAAAATTGAAAGAACCCTAACAATGGCTTCTCAAATTTTCGGCAGCTAAAGGGGAAGAAGAAGAATGAATTTGTCATCTTTTCACCTATTTTAATCACTTATTTGATAAATGACCAAAATGCCCTTTTTGATAAACTTCAAATTTTGACTCATCCATGCCCATTTTTGTCCAAAAATTAGAATTTGGGTAAATTGCTATTTAAGGACCTCTAATTAATAATCTAAAGCTATTTCACACAAATAGCTTCTAGCAACACACATTTTGCAACTTTTGCAATTTAGTCCTTTTGGACAATTCAACCACAATTTCACAAAATTGCTTCATGAAACTTTTACACTAGCATGCATACATAATATAAACCTCAAAAACTCATTCATAACCCTCGGATTTGTGGTCTCCAACCACTATTCCGACTAGGCCCTAAACCGGGATGTTACAACTCTCCCCCTTTAGAGATTTTTGCCCCCAAAAATCTTACCAGAAAAGAGGTTTGGATGTTGCTCTCTCATAGCTTCTTTCGTTTCCCACGTAGCCTCTTCCACGCCATGTTTCTGCCATAACAGTTTCACTAGTGCTATGCTCTTATTTCTCAACTGTTTCACTTCTCGAGCCAAGATCTTAATCAGCTCCTCTTCGTAAGACATATTCGGTCTTATCTCAATTTTCGTTGAAGGAATCACATGTGAAGGATCGGAGCGATACCGTCGCAACATCGACACATGGAACACGTTATGAATCTTTTCCAACTCTACCGGCAAAGCCAACCGATATGCTACAGGCCCAACTCTATCTGTAATCTCATACGGCCCTATGAACCTTTGACTCAATTTCCCTTTCCGTCCAAATCTCATAATCTTCTTCCACAGTGATACTTTCAAAAATACTTTGTCGCCTACCTCAAACTCAATTTCTTTTCTTTTCAAACCGTGATACGACTTCTGCCGGTCCAGGCGACTTTCGGACTATTACGGATTACTTTCACTTTCTCTTCGGTCTCTTTTACTAGATCGACCCCATGGATCCGCTTCTCGCTAAGCTCGGTCCAATACAGAGGAGTCCGACACTTACGGCCATACAAAGCCTCATACGGTGTCATTTGTATACTCGACTGATAACTATTGTTATAGGCGAATTCGACCAAAGGTAGATATCTCTCCCAACTACCTTCGAATTCTAACACACAGCATCGAAGCATATCTTCAAGAACTTGAATCACTCTTTCAGACTGACCATCGGATTGCGGATGGAACGCAGTACTGAAATTCAATCTCGTACCCATGGCCTCTTGCAACTTCTTCCAAAATCTCGAAGTAAACCTCGGATCTCTATCCGATATAATAGACACAGGTGCACCATGTAATCTCACTATCTCTGCCACGTACAACTCAACTAACTTATCCAGTGAATAATCAACACGTACTGGAATAAAGTGAGCCGACTTCGTCAATCTATCCACAACAACCCACACAGTATCTCTCTTTCTCGGAGTCATCGGCAACCCCGTTACAAAATCCATGGTAACCCGATCCCATTTCCATTCGGGTACCATTACTAGCTAATGCAATCCCGAAGGCACTTGATGCTCAGGTTTCACTTGTTGGCAAATCAGACACTTTGCCACAAACTCTGAAATATCTCTTTTCATACCCGGCCACAGATACAACTTCCTCAAGTCGTTGTACATTTGCGTACTGCCCGGATGTACTGACAAAAGCCCACTGTGGGCTTCATGCAAAACCTTTCGAATCAACTCCTCATTTTTAGGAACACAAATTCTGTCGCGATAAAGCAAACAACCATTCAAACCCATTTGAAAATCAGAATCACATTCCGACCCGCACTTAGATATCTTAGCTTGCATCTCGCTGTCATTTCTTTGAGCCTCACATATTTGTTGAACAAATAGTGCCTAGCTCTCAACTCTACCAAAATAGCACCATCATCAGACAATGCTAAACTCGCTCTCATAACTCTTAGAGCATACAGAGACTTCCTACCCAAGGCATCCGTAACCACATTCGCTTTTCCCAGGTGGTAATCAATGACTAACTTGTAGTCTTTCAACAACTCAAGCCACCGTCTCTGTCTCAGATTCAGATCCTTCTGATCCATCAAATACTTTAAACTCTTGTGATCCGTAAAGATTCGGCACTTTTCACCATACAAATAATGTCGCCAAATCTTTAACGCAAACACAATCGCAGCCAACTCCAAATCGTGAGTTGGATAATTCTTCTCGTGTGGTTTTAACTGCCTTGAGGCGTAAGCGATTACCTTACCCTCTTACATCAACACGCAACCGAGACCATTAAACGACGCATCACTATAAACCACAAACTCCTTCTCTGATTCTGGTTGAACCAAAATCGGCGCCTCAGTCAACATTGTTTTCAGTCTCTCGAAGCTCTGTCGACATGTCTCAGTCCATTCAAACTTGACATCCTTATGCAATAGCTTCGTCATTGGGGTAGCAATCACAAAGAACCCCTTTACGAAACGTCTGTAATATCCCGCTAATCCCAAGAAACTTTTGATTTTTGACACGTTCCTCGGTGGTTTCCAATCCATAACAGCGGATATCTTACTTGGGTCAACTCTGACACCATCACCTGACACCATGTGTCCTAGGAATCCGACCTCTCGGAGCCAAAACTCACTCTTGCTAAACCTAGCATACAATTGCTTATCTTTCAAAGTTTGCAAGACAATTCTCAAGTGCTCTTCATGATCGTTCTCATCCCGATAATAGATCAATATGTCGTCAATAAAGACAACCACAAACTTGTCCACATATGGTCTGAAAACACGGTTCATCAGATCCATAAAAATCGCAGGTGCATTCGTCAAACCAAACGGCATAACCAAAAACTCATAATGGCCATACCTTGTCCGAAATGCAGTTTTCAACACATCTTGCTCTTTCACTCTGAGCTGATAATAACCAGACCTCAAATCTATCTTGGAGAACACTGTAGCTCCCTTCAGTTGATCAAAAAGATCATCAATCCTTGGTAAAGGGTACTTATTCTTAAACGTCACTTTGTTAAGCTGCCTATAGTCTATACACAATCTCATAGACTCATCTTTCTTCTTCACAAACAATACCGGAGCACCCCACAGCGAGTAGCTCGGTCTTGTAAAACCCTTATCTGTCAACTCTTGCAACTGAACCTTCAGTTTCTTCAACTCTACAGGTTCCATTTTGTACGAAGAAATCGAAATAGGTGCCGTTCCTGGAACCAACTCAATTCCAAACTCAACCTCTCTCACTGGAGGTAATCCGAGTAACTCTTCCGGAAATACATCTGGGTACTCACATACCACTAGCATTATTTTAAACTCTACTCCAACCTCTTGAGTATTCAACACAAATACAAGATAGGACTCACATCCTTTCCTCAAACATTTCTCAGCCACTAAGGAAGAAATCATCACGGGTAGACTGTCCAATCCACCTGATTCAACCCGAACCACATCTCTACTCTCACATTTCAGTTCAATAAACTTACTACCACAGTTCACTAAGACATTATGGGTAGTCAACCAATCCATGCCTAGGATTAAATCAAACTCATCAAACGGCAACAACATAAGGTTTGCCGGAAAACAATGATTCTCAATCAATAAAGGACAATTCTTACACACTTTGTCCACTAACACATGCTTTCCTATCGGGTTTGACACCTTAACCACTATGTCCGTAGACTCAACGGTCATACTCAAACTAGATGCTAATCTCATACAAATATAAGAATGAGTAGACCCTGGATCTATTAAAGCAATAACAAAGGTGTCATAGAGAGAAAAAGTACTCGTTATCACATCAGGGGAGGATGCTTCTTCGCGAGCGCGAATAGCATACGTCCTCACAGGTGCCCGACCCTCTGGTCTCACAGCAGAATCTCTGGGCGCACCTCTACCACTAGCCCCACCTCTTGGGTTCCTTGGTGGTCTACCCCTCGTAGACACATCACTAGGTCTCACTTCCTGCTTCTCTTCCTTATCATCCCTCTCGGGATAGCTATGGATAAAGTGGTCAGGGGAACCACACTTATAACATTTCCGACTGTTTCCCCAACACTCTTCGGTGTGATACCTACCACAACTAGGACACTCTAGTTTACTTTTTGTATTGCCCACACTTTCCATCGAGGGGGCTTGGACTCTCGAACCTGAGCGAGTATTGCCCAAGTCTCGGTGCGAATAACCCACTGGTGTTGTCATCCGAGGATTCACTTTCTTGGATCTTTTCGACTGGGCTTGGTATGACTTGCCCATCGGCCTCTTTCTAGCATCTCGAGCTTCACTCATAGCCCTCCTCTTTTCTGAACTCAGCTCTTCGGCCTTACTTGCCCTCTCAACTAATACCACAAATTCTTTCAACTCCAAAATGCCCACTAGGAGTTTGATATCCTCATTCAGCCCATATTTGAACCTCTTGCACAAGATGGTCTCTGTCGACACACATTCTTGAGCGTATTTGCTAAGCCTAACAAACTCACGCTCAGATACGCTCATCGTCATCCTTCCTTGCTTCAGCTCAAGGAATTCTTTCCTTTTTCGGTCAGTAAACCTATGGCTTATATACTTCTTCCGAAACTCTTCCAGAAAGAAGTCCCATGTCATCCGCTCTTTCGGGACTACCAACGTCAGCGTCGTCCAACAATGGTATGCCGAATCTCTCAGCAACGATACGGCACACTTCAAACTCTCCTCAGGTGTACATGAGAGCTCATCGAACACCCTCATCGAGTTCTCCAACCAGAACTCCGCCCTCTCTGGGTCATCATCTACCTTAGCTCTAAACTCCTCAGCCTCGTGTTTCCTAATCTTATCCACCGGGGTTTTCGATACCCTCACCACATCCATACCTTGGGGAGCCACAGGATTTGGCTGAGGTATAGGAGGAGGTGGAGGAGGTTGAGCATTAGGGTTCGCTCAAACATAATCCGAGTACCAATTACTCATCATTTGGAGAAAGGCTTCCCGTGCCTCTTCCCCTTGACCCCTGACCTCGGGTCCACTCTCAACGGGCGCGATCCTTTACGTAGGAGCCGGCGCGTTACTCTCTGCTTCATCAGCAGTCAATGGATCGGAATCCATATACTATAATAAACAAGATTTAAATCATCAGAAACCACCACATTATCATTGTACACTTATGGCATGTATAGCTAGACTCTTACACCCGCTATGGTAGTCCTAGAAACGGCTAAACCATAGCTCTGATACCACTAAATGTAACACCCCTTACCTGGCTCCTACGCCGGGAATCGGGCCCGAGGCATTACCGAACTTAACCCACTTAATTGCCACTTAGGCTCAACGTCATTACTCTCTATAACCTCATACTCGACTTATGAGGCCTCACTCATACACACAAGGGATCTCGAGACTAATCTGGAACTTTTACGATCCTTAAAATTTTTCTCTTTTATACAAGTCTCACACGCCCGTGCAAGATTAGACACGCCCATGCATGGACACACATGCCCATGTCCCCAAACCGTGCCTAAAAACCCAACATTCTGCCAATGCCCCACGGCCAAGGCACCCGCCCGTGCTTACCACCCGTGGTGCACACTGACTTCACACACACGGCCTCAAAGCCTAGTCACACGCCCGTGTGGCTAGCCCGTGGACTATCCTGATTTAAAATGTTAACATGCAGGGGACGCACGGCCACAGCACACGCTCGTGGGCTGACCGTGTGTCACACATAGCCTAGACACACGCCCGTGTGTCTATCCACATAGTCAAGAACAAGACTAAGTGTCAAGTTCTTTTCACCCATCTAACATACACAACATATACTCATCTAACACCATCATCATCAACTCAAATTGAAGTGCATTCTCACATAGAAAACTACATCTTTCTTTCATATAATGTAATAGCCAACAACCATGGCATTATACAAAATAAGCTATCCATCTAAAGGCCAACACATCTTAGCCATTTACAACAAAATCCACTAACTTGTCTAGCCCCTATACATGCCATATACAAAACATTAAGTTTCATGTACCAAAGTGTCTTTGATATGTGGGCTATCTTACGATGATCCTCGTATCTCGATTCAGTAGCTTTTAATCTATAAGACAAAGGAAAAGAAAGAGAGTAAGCTTTGAGCTTAGTAAGTTTACACATAAACAATTAAGCAACATAGTATAAGCTAAGCAACCATTAGCATTATACCAACAAGTAATTCACAACTATGCTTACTCTTTCTATCCCTTACCACATTTCCAACACATCATGAGTCACATACTCATAACCATCAAAATGCACCCCTGCATCCTATGTCACATTTACACATTATACAACACATCATTATTTCTCGTAATACATCCACACAGTTTATCCACATAACTTATCCACACAGTTTATCCATATAACTTATCCACACAGCTATTACACACAGCTAATACACACAGTTAATCCACACAGCCAATATCTCAGTGGTTTCGCACTTAGCACACCACAATTGATTAATAAGGTGGTATCGCACTTAGCCTACCACAAAGGTATTCATAGTGATTCAGCACATAGCTCACCAAGTGATATACCTCACGATAGCATCGCACATAGCTAGCTCATCGTCAATATGCATTAGGATGGTATCGCACTTAGCCCACCATCTAGCATTATCACAATACATGCACAAGTCCACTTACTTAATCATTCTCGATCATACATTCATTCCATATTTTCTACTACATTCATCCCACATAGGTTCTCAAATATGCTACACACTAGCTAGCATTAACAAATTGTAAGTATGAATGCATTATTTATGCATAGACTTACCTCGATACTCAAAAGTATGGAAATATGCAATTTAGTCCACCATATTGCTTTTGCCTCGATTTCGATCCGGGCTTCGTCTTTCTTGATCTATAATGAATAATTCAGCTTATTCAATACACACACATTGACTAAATTGACCCACATTTCATACTTTAGCAAAATTACTATTTTGCCCCTAAACTTCCTCATATTTACACTTTAGCCCCAAGGCTCGTAAAGTGATTTTTATTCAACTTTCTATCCTTTCATGCTTAGCCGAACCACTTACTCGACTAAAGCATTCATCAAATCTCACTAAATCACACATGTATGACCAAACTAAAGTTTTTCACAATCAAGTCCCTACATGCATTTTCATGGAAAATCACTTAACAAAAGATGTTTCTACTACATCAAGCTTTCATAATCTTCCATAAAACATCAAAATACATGCATGTCATTCATGACCACTTTTTTGAACATCCATTATAGCTCATCAAATAGCTAAAAATAGCTTACTCATGCTACCGGGACTTCAAAAATACAAAGAATATCAAAACCGGGCTTAAGAGCACTTACTAGAAAGCTTGAAAAATTGAAAGAACCCTAACAATGGCTTCTCAAATTTTGGCAGCTAAAGGGGAAGAAGATGAATGAATTTGTCATCTTTTCACCTATTTTAATCACTTATTTGATAAATGACCAAAATGCCCTTTTTGATAAACTTCAAATTTTGACTCATCCATGCCCATTTTTGTCCAAAAATTAGAATTTGGGTAAATTGCTATTTAAGGACCTCTAATTAATAATCTAAAGCTATTTCACACAAATAGCTTCTAGAAACACACATTTTGCAACTTTTGCAATTTAGTCCTTTTGGACAATTCAACCACAATTTCACAAAATTGCTTCATGAAACTTTCACACTAGCATCCATACATAATATAAACCTCAAAAACTCATTCATAACCCTCGGATTTGTGGTCTCCAACCACTATTCCGACTAGGCCCTAAACCGGGATGTTACACATAGTCTCTGCCTCCCCCACTTACGACCCAAGTCGCTCCAAGGTGACTTCTCTCTTCCCACCCTTGAGGTACGTACACGCTATCCTAGCACATACATTGACAGGTAAGAGAGAGAGCACAGGCATCGTTAACACACACGACGCCTATTTTCTATAGTGTATGGCAAACAGCACGTGATCGACCTTGCCTACTTCCTAGCCCGTGCCATTCAACATCGTGATGAGCAAAGACCGCGAGGGGTCATATCTATGGGCCCATATATCACACGGTTAGCTCGACACTTCGGTATCCTAAACACCGATGCCCAGAGTTCCTCCCTCACGCTGGTTGGCCAGATGGCACCTCAGGGCATTCAGACGATGCTGCACATGAGGATGATTAAATATCGTCGTGGGACTGACCCTCCTCAGTACCGATTAGCCAGCTCCACTAACGAGGAGGAGCCCGCGGACATTACTGATGATGTCCCACAGGAGGCACCAACCCCGAGCCAGCGGCCCTCCCATACAGCAGCTTCATTCTCGGACATTTCTGCACGCCTTGATCAATTCAAACAGTTCTTGACCCAGCAATTTCAACGCTTTGACGGAATCGAGGCCACCCTCTAGCAGATTTGTCACCACTTCCATATTTCTACACCACCATCACCACAGCCCTGGTTGTGATGAGGACCTCACGAGTCCTTCTATTTTCCTTATGTTTATTTTCTTTATTTCTAATTCATGCGTTTTAAATTTTTATTTGTCCTAATTTAAACTCTTTTGCCTTTATGCTTAACACCTTTATTTTATTCATATTATTATTGGCTATCTAACCTTAGAGTATTACTAACAAACATTTATTTAATTCCGCCCCCGAGACATCTAACTAATGACTTCGCAGTTTCAGTTGTACACTCCAAAATAACGAATAAATCACTAGAAGTAATTCACTGCTACATAAGTCATTTGTCACCTCCGACTCAAGAAATCCATCCAAAATTCAGGAAGTATTCTTTCTCTCCCCATCTTATGATTTTTTTATTATATTTATATTATCTATATTTGTACATTGAGGGAAATGTACATCTTAAGTGTGGGGGGTGAATCTTAGACGTACCAAACTTTTTTTTCATTAATCCTGAATTTAGTCTTGTTTTTAAGTAAATTTCTCATATTATAATTAGGATGAAATTTCTAATGATTTATGATTTTCATTGATATGTTTTAGATTAATTCATTGATAATTGTGCATTGATAATTAAATTTTAAGATACTGGAGAATCAAGCATGATAAGTCTATTTTTCAGAAATTAAAAATTTTCTAGGTTGTCGAACTGAGTTTAAATATTACTTTGAAGTTTGAAATTTACAAGGTTGATATCAAAAAACCCATAATTTTTGTGAGATTTTGAGCCTTATAGAGCATATATTCTTTTTCATGCTCACTTTATTGATTATGAGTATGTCAACATTGATTTGTTATTCTAGAACTTGCCTCGTTTATACATATCGAGACCACACCTATGATTTGATATACAGAGATGATAAAGGCACCTAGGTTTTAACCCACTAACTCCATTAAAAGCCTACCTTCACAATTAACCCCTAGTGAACCCCTTTTAATCCTAACTACCTTTTTATTGACTTAACCGCTAATATTAACCCAGAAACCCTTTATTTTTGTTATCCCCAATCTTTTTGACGACCCTTATATCGAGATTTGATTTGATTAATAGCCTAACTATATTTTTTTATTTCAGTAATTTATCCTTTGTTATGTATTTATGATTTGTGTTTAAAAAAAATCGAAGTATAGTCGTTATTCATTATTAGTTTTGTGATTAAGTGAGCTTATACGTTTGAATTCCAAATATTGAAGAAAAAGCTCGTATTATTAAGGTTTCAATTCATTATGTAATTATTCAGTTTATTGTTTCTAGTTAGGTAATTTATCAATTCAATCTCGATTCTAACCTTCTAATTCAGCATTTATCCACACCTTAACCCTAGCCCCGTTACAACCCTAATTAAAGACCTTTTGATTTGTGCATCATCTCATATTATAGTGGTGGAGATTTGATTTTCAGGCAAACCTATGGGATTAACTTTTCATGTTCGACTTTTGAGTGCTTTTTTCCTGAACCTTAAACACTTTGAGTGATTTGAGTGAATCTCTAGTGAGGATGTCAAACCTTGTCGGTTTTGAATTAAAGGTAATTATTTAGATAAGGGGAGACGCTTATATTTTCAAGCTACAAATCTATGACTTAGATTGTTTGAATCCTTAGAACTCTTTGAGTTTAATTATCCATGTATAAATTATCTATGAATTATGATGAAACATTGTTGATAGGAATTATGAATTATAGAAAGTTCGTTTTAATTGTAAGTTGAGAATTTTGCTTGAGGACAAGCAAAAGCTTAAGTATGGGGGTATTTGATAAACCGAAATAGTAACATATTTTAATCTCACATTTAGCATACTTTTAGATGATTTATCCCTTGATTTATGTAAAAAGGTGGTTCCGCACACAGCCTACCATTTAATAATTTATAAGGTGGTATCGCACATAGCCCACCATTTAATAATTTAGAAGGTGGTATCGCACATAGCCCACCATTTAATAATAAGCATGATGGTATCGCACACAGCCCATCGGTAACAAATAATAAGGTGGTAACGCACACAACCAATCATTGATTACACATTCACGGGTATTTATCCAGGTATATCCTCACACTCTATCATTCTTAAATAGATTTCTAAAATAATCATTTGCATTCATTCAATGCATTAATAAATATAACATATGCAATCAGGATGCATCATTTACACATAACTCACCATGGGTTCATCATATACCAAATTCACCTCAATTGAGTTCTGGCACATACTTGTACCTCTCATGGTATAACTACATACTTTCTCATTTTCAACATACCTGTTGAATTATTCAAAATGCTAAAGAACACTCTTAAATCTCATACATATAGTATCAAATCAACATCATACCCCCAATAGGGTCTTACATGAAATATCATATCGATGCCATATCCCTGACATGGTTTTATACGAAATCTCACACCGAGGCCATAATCCAATTATGGTCTTATACGGGACCTTAATTATCATAGTATCATAATATTTGCATTCTCTCTATTCTTAGATTCAATTGATGACTTTCAATTCTTGATATCTCGTCAAAACATATTTAATATATATTCATAGATTCAATATACATTTCATACAATATCGAAATATTAAATACTTCACTTACAGTTGCATTATTAGCACACGAACTTACCTCGATATCAAAAAGGGCAAAAAGGGACCAAACTGTCCATATTTTTCTTTTCTCCCATTCTAGGTCCGAATCTCGTTTTCTTTGATTTGTAAGGAAGAAAGGTTGGCTAAAATTTTGAGCTCTCAACCCCCATTTTTGCTGCTCATTTTCAGTGGAGAGAATATGGAGAGGAAAGGTGATATTTTCCTTTCTTTATTTTATGATAAAAATAAATTTTTATCACAAAATTTCCACCTGACCATTGACAAAGTCCTTTCATTGTCCCCCTATGGCCGGCCATCACTCCTCCCATGGCCTATTTGCACTTTAAGGACCTCCAATTAATATTCTATGGCTATTTGGCACCTCTAGCAAATAAAATAGAACTTTCGCACTTTATGCGATTTAGTCTTTTTTCGCAATTATGCGTTCAATCATTAAAATTAAGGTACAAAAATTCTCATGCATCCTTATAAACATGTTACAACACACAAAATAATATCAAAATAATATTCCTCCACCTCGTATTAGTGGTCTCGAAACCACTGCCTCGACTAGCCCCTAATTCGGGCTGTTACAATGAATCTCCTTAAGAATAATTTTCCCAACATTAATGGACTTTTCTGTCAAAATTGCATATAACAAGAGCATTCATTCCATCAAAATGGTGGAACTATGTGAGATAGGCATAAAACTGTAGCGAACGAAATAAAACCATACCTTTGCTACTGGTTTTAGGCATTCCCTTCGGTAAGAATGGCTCCCAAACTTTCTTATAATCCATTGGGATCCCGGATTTGTCACAACATCAAGCACTTGTTGAAGAAAATCCCAATTGATATTGTTCATCATAGGGTAGTACTCATCTTCTTCAACATCAGGTAAGTTAAACAAATCATTGATGGATTTAGAAGTAAGAGTTACCTTTTTCTTTCGAACGATGGCCTTAGTAGCATCTTGCATAGTCAAACTAGCATAGAATTCTCGAACTAGTTCATCATCGAAAAGTGAATGAGCATCACAAAATCGTTCCCACTTGAGAGCATTGATTTTCTTTCTAATCGGTATAGGAACAACCATCAAATCATGACTCTTCAAGTTAAAACCTTTTTCTGGCATCATAGGTTGATGCTTGAAGATTGAATCAAATCTCTCTTTCACTTCTTCATTGATCAAAATCGAGTTTTCAAGAGTAGTCTTTGAAGATCTAGTTCTTTTACGAGACATGGTATCTTTTCTTGAGAATTTGGCAAAGTTTCTGCACAAGGGGGAAAAGAGAAATCAGCAAGGTGGGTAAGGACTTGCTACGATGAAAATCTTACGATAGCAAGGATGATGCGGTGGCAATGACAGCGTGCAAAAGCAACAGCAGTGTGCGACGGCGACAACAGCGATGTGCGACAACAACATTGGTGCTTCGGTAATCTTCTTGCGACGGCAATAGGTGATTTCGGCAAAAAAGGAAGAGAAACTATGGTTTCTTTCGGGATTTGATGCTAGCGGTACAAGAGGGAGATTTAGGGATTTTTAGGGTTAAGCAAATTTTTTTGAGGGATATGAAAAATAGTAAAATGAAGAGGAGTTTATATAGGGAAGAATTAGGGCAACATGTAGCGAAAATTTAGCTACATTAGGGTTACTTGGGCGACAAGTAATGGGAGTGGCAAAAAAGTATGGATTTTTCCCTCCTTTTTACTATCTTGGGCTTCAAACTCAGACTGTATTTACAAACTTACTCAAGAAAAAAAACTAATTAGTACTTGGGCCAAATTTGACCCCCTTTATTAACATAAAAATTTAAAATTTAAACAAAACAAATGAAACTTAAAAATCTTAAATCTTAATTAGAAAATTTCTTCTTAACAAATTACATTAAATTAATTCCCAGGAAATGTTGGAGGGGTCACAGCGGTCCCGCTTAAGTTCCAATCTCCTTAGACAGAATTAATTAAATGTAATAAGGTAAGAAAATAAGTTCTAATTATTTATTTATTTACAAAACGAGTTCATGAAAAATCAAGGGTCTGTTAATTTGAACGAGGATTCAACACGCTCAACTTCACCATCCCAGTAGTGTTTGAGACATTGACCATTAACTTTAAAAGTACCTCCGTAATTGTCGTATAATTCAGTAGCTCCATAAGGATAAACTCGGTAGATGGTATAGGGTCCTTTCCATCTGCATTTAAGCTTCTCAATAAATAACTTCAACCTTGAATTAAACAAGAAAACCTTCTGACCTTCTTTAAAATTGCGAGGTTGTATATGACTATCATGCCATCTCTTTGATCTTTCTTTAAACATTTTGGCATTCTCATAGGAAAACAATCTCAGCTCTTCCAACTCATCAAGTTGTAACATCCTTCTCTCACCGACTTGCTTAAGATCAAAGTTCAACTGCTTCAAAGCCCAGTGAGCTCTATTCTCCAACTCTAATGGAAAATAACATGCCTTTCCAAAGACTAACCGATAAGGAGTCATTCCTAACGGTATCTTAAATGTTGTTCGATAGGCCCGTAATGCATCATCGAGCCTTCGAGACCAATCTTTTCTGCTAGGGTGTACTACCCTTTCAAGGATACCATTGATTTCACGGTTCACTCTTTCAACTTGCCCATTAGACTGGGGGTGATAGGCAGTAGAAATCTTGTGCTTCACATCATATTTGTCAAGCAACCACTTAAGCCATTTGTTCACAAAGTGAGAACCTTCATCACTAATAATAGCTTTTGGTGTCCCAAATCGTGTAAACACATGCTTATGTAGGAATCGCATGACTACCTTAGCATCATTGTAGGGTATGCTTTAGCTTCAACCCACTTGGATACATAGTCCACAGCAACTAAGATGTATTTGTTCCCATACGAAGAAGAAAACGGGCCTAAGAAGTCAATGCCTCAAATGTCAAATAATTCAATCTCCAAAATGTTTTTCAAGGGCATCTCATTCCTCCTTGATATATTTCCGATCCTTTGGCATTTATCACAATTCTTCACATAAGCATAAGCATCTTTAAAATGTGTAGGCCAAAAGAAACCTACTTGCAAAATCTTTGTTGCAGTATGTGAACCACCAAAGTGTCCCCCACTTGGAGATAAATGGCAATGATACAAGATCTCAGCAATCTCACTTTCAGCTACACACTTTCGGATTATATTATCTGCACACTATTTAAACAAAAACGGATCCTCCTAAAAATAATACCGACTATCATGAAGGAATTTTTTCCTTTTTTGGTATGTCATTTCTCGAGGAATTATTCCACATGCAAGATAATTGGCAAAATCAGCAAACCAAGGTGTTTCATGAATTCGACTTACCTTAAATAAGTGTTCATCTGGGAAATTCTCGTTGATAGGCACACATGATCGAGTTACGTCATCTTGCTTCAACCTCGACAGATGATCAGCTATTTGATTTTTGACACCCTTTCAGTCTTGGATCTCAAGGTCAAATTCTTGGAGTAAAAGTATCCAAAGAATTAGCCTCGGTTTCGCATCTTTCTTCGTGAGCAAGTATTTAATGGCTGCATGGTCAGTAAATACTGTAACTTTGGTACCTATAAGATATGAATGGAATTTGTCAAAAGTAAAAACTATAGCAAAGAGTTCCTTTTCAGTTACCGTATAATTGAGTTGGGCTCCCGTCAAAGTTCTACTTGTATAGTAGATAGGGTAAAACACTTTGTTTCTTTTTTGACCCATCACAGCTCCAACGGCATAATCACTTAAATCGCATATCAACTCAAAAGGTGAGCTCCAATCAGGTGTAACAAATATTGGGGCTCAGATTAACCATTTTTTTAGATCTTCAAAAGCTTCCAAACATGCTTTGTTGAAATCAAACATTGTATCTTTCTCTAACAACAAACACAACGGTTTAGAAATTTTTGAGAAATCTTTGATAAACCTTCGGTAAAAATCGGCATGGCCTAAGAAACTTCTGACTCCTTTCAAATTAATTGGGGCCGGTAATCTTTCAATTACGTCCACCTTTGCTTTATCGACTTCAATTCCTCTCTTTGAGATTTTATGCCCTAAGATAATCCCTTCCTTAACCATAAAATGGCATTTTTCCCAATTAAGGACAAGATTCGTCTCTTCGCATCTCTTCAGTACCTTAGCCAAATTACTCAAACAAATATCACAAGTGTTGCCAAAAAAAGAAAAATCATCCATGAAAACCTCAACAAAATTTTCAACCATATCAGTGAATATTGCCATCATGCATCGTTGAAATGTTGCAAGTGCATTGCATAAACCAAAAGGCATTCGCCTAAAAGCAAACTACCGTATGGACAAGTAAATGTTGTTTTATGTTGGTCTTCCAGAGCTACAACTATTTGGTTATATCCCGAATAGCCATCTAAAAAACAATAGAATTCATTACCTGCTAGTCGATCTAACATCTGATCCATAAAAGGCAACAAAAAATGGTCCTTCCGAGTGGCATTATTCAACTTCCTGTAATCAATACAAATTCTCCACCCAGTAACAGTTCTCGTTGGAATCAACTCGTTAGGCTCATTTTCAACAGTCGTGATT
The DNA here is from genome assembly GCA_025698515.1 of Gossypium sturtianum. Classification (NCBI taxonomy): domain Eukaryota; kingdom Viridiplantae; phylum Streptophyta; class Magnoliopsida; order Malvales; family Malvaceae; genus Gossypium; species Gossypium sturtianum. Next base: position 29,213,772 of record CM046943.1, on the reverse strand, counting down.
CCACCTTTCTTCGGCACACACTGCACCGGACTTACCCACGAACTATCTGAAATAGGATAGATGATTCATGCATCTAACCATTTGATCACTTCCTTTCTCACAACTTCTTTCATTATAGGATTGAGCCTCCTTTGCCCATCAATTCGAGCTCTTTCACCTTCTTCTAAAATAATTTTATGCATACAAAAAGAAGGACTTATACCTCGAATATCAGCTATGGTCCAACCAATTGCTTTCTTAAATTTCTTTAGAACAGAAATTAGTTGCTCCTCTTGATCTTTTGTCAGTTCTGCTGAAATAATCACAGCCAAAGTGGAACAGTCACCTAAATAAACGTATTTCAAATGGGAAGGAAATACCTTTAGTTCGAGTTTAGGTGGTTCTTCAATTGACAACTTGGGTTGCATAAATTCTCTGACTTCTAACTCCAACGGTTCAAACCATGTGGATTGAATAAAATTTCTCAGATTGGCTTCCATCAAAGCCATGTTTTCTTCACCTTCTTCATCCTCCAAAGGATCAAGATCTAAGGCTTTCTCCAATGGATCTTCTTCAAAATTGCTTTCCATAGAAACCAAGTTTTCTATCTCTTCCATAACTGAACACTCTTCTGTCTGATCGGGAAATTTCATCGCTTTAAGAATGTTAAAAGTTACCTGATCGTCTTGAACTCGCATGGTGAGTTCACCTTTCTGCACATCAATTAACGTTATTCTCGTGGCTAAGAAAGGTCTTCTAAGGATGATCGGCACTTCCTTATCTGCTTCAAAATCTAGGACAATGAAATCACCAGGAAAAATAAATTTATCGACTCTTACCAAAACATCCTTGATCTTTCCCTCGAGATATGCTAAAGATCGATCCGCTAGCTGAAGCGTCACAGTTGTAGGTATTACTTCACCTATCCCTAGCATTTTGAAAATAGACTTAGGCATCAAGTTGATACTCGCTCCTAAATCACACAAAGCTTTACCACAGTAAAATTCACCAATGTTTCAGGGTATAGTAAAGCTTCCTGGGTCTTTCAATTTCAGTGGCAGTTTGTTCTGCAAGAATGCACTGCACTCCTTTGTCAAGGCAACAGTCTCATACTCACTCAGTCGTTTCTTCTTGGACAGTATATCCTTCATAAACTTCACATAATTTGGCATTTCTTCTAAAGCCTCCACCAACGGAATATTGATGTGTAACTGCTTCAGAACATCCAAAAACTTCTTGAATTGTGTAACACCCCTTACCCGTGTTGACGCCGGAACAGGGTACGAGGCGTTACCAAACTTAAACACATACTAACATACATTTCTGGGTCATAAAAGTTCGTTCAAATTTGAAACTTTTCAAACTTTGTCTTAAAATCTCTAATATGAGCCTACGAGGCCCAAAACACATTTCAGAAACAGTTCGAGACCAAACAGAGTTCTTTAGAAAAGTTTGGAAATTGTCACTAAAAATAGAGGCACATGCCCGTGTGGAAGGGCGACACGCCTGTGTGACCTAATAACATGGCCATGTTGAAGGACAGTGTAACTCAAATGGCTTAAGCATATAGGGACACGCCCGTGTGGATTTATTTCTCAATTCGAACCTATAGGGGTTTTCACACGGCCTGGCACACGCCCGTGTCCATGTCCCGTGTTCCTCACACGGCCATGAAACGTTCGTGTCTCAGCCCGTGTGTTAAAACCTTGACATTCTATTTCTGACGTCAGCAACATTTTAGGGTCACACGGCCAAGGCACACGCCCGTGTGCTAGGCCGTGTGGCGAATTTAATTTCGCATTGAAGGTGCAGACTTCACACGGCCTGGGCACATGCCCATGTGCAATGGTCGTGTCTTCCACACGGTTGAGACACACGACTGTGACTCAGCCCGTGTGGTTACTACTGGACATTCTGTTTTACCAAATTAAGGTACAGGGGACACACGGCCAGACTACTCGCCCACGGGGCAGACCGTGTGTCTACCTGTGTGGACAAAAACAAGGCTATTTACCAAGCCCTTTTGCCACCCTTACTTGCACCAACATAAGTCACATCAAGTAACATCAATCCACACACAAACATCTGACCCAATCAGCCACAACCAAGACATACACACATATTTCACCATGCAAATTGCACATTCATGAAAAACATCATCATTTTCATATATCACTAACAAGTATTAGCCATCATCCATGGCCTTATACAAAATAAATTAATCTTCAAGACAAGCCAACACATTTGGCCAAACAATATGACACTTGACAAAAGACCAAGTCCCTATACATGCCATACTCAAAATGATAAATCTAACTATACCAAATGTTCAAATTGATAGTGTGATCGATGCCTCTGACGTCTTTTGATCTTTGAGCTAGCTTGGCGGCACTATAAGAAAATGGAAAAGAGAGGGAGTAAGCATAAAGCTTAGTAAGTTGTATGTAAATAAGTAACAACATCAACCATGCATCTTTAAACACATAGTATAATATAAATCAGCACATCATTCTTGATTTGGCAATGGTAGATTTACTACATATTTACACATCACAAATATAAGCCAAAGATTTCAAAATTGTCTCGAAATCATTCCCGTGGATAGAACTTACTCAATTTCATCCTTACCATTAAGGCATCATAACTAAGCTCATATCTCATGAGTTTCGAGTAAGAACCTGTACCTCTCACAACATGATCATATTCTTTCATATCTTTATCATAATCTTTAAATAACCCGTAGGACCATTTGGAATACTAAAGGATATCCTATAAGCCTCACACAAGAGGGTAAAATGCCGATGCCATGTCCTAGACATTGTAACAGCCTGGTTTAGACCCTAGTCGGAACAGTGGTTTTGGGACCACAAATTCGAGTCAGTAAAATATTTAAATATTATTTTTAGTGCCTATGATATGTGATTAAGTATGTGTGAAAATTTCCGTAAGTTAATTTATCCGTTTGAGTGCTTAATTTGAGTAAAAGGATTAAATCGCATAAGTCGTAAAAGTAGTATTCTATTTGATTAATGATCTATTAGGAGTGGTTTATTAAATGTGGAGGATTTATATGGAAAATTGGCCATAAGAGGAGTGAGTGGACGGCATTGGTCTTTAATGACCTTATGTATATATGTTTTGTCTTATTTTATAAAAGGTTAAATATGTCATTTATGTATTAAAATGTTTTATGATAAAAACAAAGTATGAAAATGGGCATTAATTCATTCATCTTTTCACTGAAAATACAAAAGAAGGAGAAAAGAAAAACAAGGCTAGGTTTCGGTTGATTTTGAGCTTGATTAAGGTATGTTTTGACTTTGGTTTTTGATGATTTTCATGTTTTTGGGATTGTTGCTTAGTCTACTATCAAGCCCATGTTGTAATTTGAAGAATTGATGATGTTAGTGAGATGTTCCATTGATGAAATGGTGAGCTTTGTGATGAGTTTTGGTGTTAAATGAAAGATATGTGTTTAATGAACATGTTTTGTTCTTGAATTTTTGGTGAATTTAGCTAATTAGGGCTAAATTGTGAAAATAATATTTTGAAGGACTAATTTGTGAAATAAATGAAATTTATGGATTGATATGAGCATAGTGTGTATTCGGCTAAGCATGGGTATATGCTAATTTTGTGTATTTTGTGATTTTGTGAAATAGGGACTAAATTGTCCAAATGTGAAAATATGAGGGCTAATTTGCAAATTGCCCTAAATATGTGTTCTTGGATTGAATTGAATGAATTAGTGAATAAATGGATTAAATTTGAATATGTATAGATCAAGAACCGAAGAAAAGAGACTTAGATCGCGGGAAAGCGAAAGTAGTCGAATAACCGAATCCGATCAACTATCTGAATCCGAGGTAAGTCGATATACAAATAAATGTATTTGATTTGATTTATTTGTGAATATATGAAATTTGAATTGTTATGAATAATACTCGAAGTGATGAATATATGGATTCCGATAAAGTATCGAGAGATGGTTAATGTCCGAGAAGTCCCGTCTAAACCTAGGAATAGATAGGATAGTATATGTCATGACATAGGTGTCCGTTATGTGATATCATGTAAGACCACGTCTGGGACATTGGCATCGATATGAGATTTACGTGTAAGACCATGTCTGAGACATTGGCATCGTATTGATTCGTGTAAGACCCTGTCTGGGACAGTGGCATCGATATCTGATTACATGTAAGACCACGTCTGGGACGTTGGCATTGTACGACTATTCTGAGCATTCTGAGTATCCTATTAGATTCTGAACGGTTCAACGGGCAAGTCCGAGAAGTGAACGACTATGTGAGTTGTATATCTATTTCAGGTACGTTTGAATAATACACTATGTGTGTATTAAAGGTAAGTGTTTAAATGAACTTACTAAGATGAATATGTGTATGGAAATGATGAGATAATATGTGAATATATGCTTGAATGAGCTATGTGTATATGTGATAATTGAGTTGAGAATTGTGGCAAGCTATGGCTAAGCAAATGGGCCAAAGAATATGTGATGAATTTGCATTGAGAAATCATTAATGTCATTGTACCAATGTGGTTATGAGCATTTTATGCTAAGTTTATTTGTATATGGCTTACTAAGCTTTTGAAAGCTTAGTCTGTGTGTGTGTTTACTCTGTTTTATAGATCGTCAAAGCTACTGAAGGCTCGGGGACCATCGAGGATCGTCATCACACTACTAAAACTTGTTTTGGTACTTTGAAAATGTGTATATAGTTAAATATGGCATGTATAGGCTAGTCATTTTGGATTATGTTTGAAATGTGTATAAATAGCCATGAGATGTGGCTAGATAAATGTTGGCAATATGCATGAGTGAATATGATATATGATTGATGATTTGGTATGGCTTGATAGCTAATGAAATGGCCAAAACTATGGTAAGCATATGAATGCATTATGAGTATGTATGTTTGAGCAAAGGAATGATTATATGAAAGGTAAATGTAGATGAATCATGCTTGAATGTATAAGTGTTTTAGTTGTGCAAATTGGCATGAATGGAAATGAGGTTGGATGTAAAGATTTGTTGATTAATTTGACATGTTTTTGGATGGAAATTGTGCATGTAATGAATTGGGATATTGCTTGTAGGATTGACCCAAGTGTGGGTGGCATTTTGGCTTTGCAAATGGCCTGTTTTGCATACACGGTTGTGGTACACGGGTGTGCCTGGTGGCCGTGTGAATAAGTCAGTAGCTAGCCTAATTTTACACGGCCATGGCACACGGGCGTGTCTGGTGGGCGTGTGGATAAGTCAGTATACATGCTCTATTTTGGCACGGCCAGGACACATGGGTGTGTCTAGTAGCCGTGGGAGGCACAAGGCATGCCTACACGGGCGTGTGACCTCTGTAACTTAGAAAAGTTTTTAAATGTTCGAGAAAGTTCATATGTGTTTGGTTTAGTCCCGACCCTATTCTAAAGCATGATTAAGGTCTCATTGACCAATAAAAGGGACACTTTGATTGTGAGTGATGACTTATATCATGAAACATCTTTAAAAGTTTACGATCTGTCCGGTAACGCCTTTAACCCTAATCCGGTGACAGATACGGGTTAGGGGTGTTACAGACATGGTCTTACACTAGCTCACCGGTCGAGGCCGATGCCATGTCCCAAACATGGTCTTACACTGGCTCTCATAATGTGGCCGATGCCATGTCCTAGACATGGTCTTACACTAGCACACATATCAATGCCGATGCCATGTCCCAGACATGGTCTTACACTAGCACACATATCACCCAAATGTCATGGCATGGATATCCAATCTATTCCTAAGGTTCAACCGGGAGTTTTTACTACATCAATTCTCATCATACAAATTCACAACAATAATCATACACTTTATTCCATACTAATTGTTTAATACATAATAACAATAAATTTGTATTATTTACGTACAACTTACCTCGGTATACAAAATATGGGCGACTAGCTCGATTTAGTCCAATAGCTTGGTTTTCCCCCGGTCTAGGTCTGGACTCTGTTTTTCTTGATATATAATGACAAATTCACTTATTTAATCACTACATTAATCAAAACAATCCAAAATTCCTATTTTGGTAAAATTACCGTTTTGCCCTTAGACTTTCACATAATTACGATTTTGCCCCTAAGCTCGTAAAACGATTTTAATCAAATTTCCTCCTTTATCAAGCCTAGACAAACCTTTATTACTCTTATAGAAACCCACAATTTCCAATTATTTCAAACATTTACAGCCTATTTTATAAACTTCACAAAATGGTCCTTTTAGGTGTTTTCATGAAAACCCCTTTCACAAAAGTTGTTTCTTTAACAACCAAGATTCATTTTCTTCCATAAAATTTCAGCAAACAACATAAATACTCTCATGGAAAGACCCTAGACTCTCAACCATTTTGTAAAATAGTCCCTCCATTAGCTAGCTTAAGCTACAAGTGTCACAAAAATACAAAAATCATCAAGAATGACCATCAAAAACACTTACTTGCAAGAGGGAAGTTTGGCTGAAACTTTAAGGTGCAAAAACCCCCATTTTTGTTGTAATTTTCGGTGGTGAAGAGAAAGAATGAAAAGGATGAAGCTTTCTTTTTTATTTTATGATTATTTTATCAATTAAGTCACCAAAAATCTACCTAACCTTTGGCCAATTTCATGAATTAAAAATTCATGTCCAGCCACCACTTTTATTGGTCTATTTACTCAATAAGGACCTCTACTTTAGTGTTCCATAGCTATCTAACACCTTTAGCTTGTAGAACAAAACTTTCGCACTTTATGCGATTTAGTCCTTTTTCGAAATTAAGCAAGTAATCACTAAAATTAATCCACCAAAATTTTCATGCACTCATATAATCATGCTATAACACATTAAATAATATTAAAATAATTTATTCGACCTTAGATTAGTGGTTCCAAAACCACTGTTCCGACTAGCCTCAAAATCAGGCTGTTACAAATTGCACCTCCTGTTTCTACTTGTGTTGCTGCAATCTTTGCGGATATGGAGGTGATGAAACTTTCGGTTGAATCAGATAACTCTTCTGAGTAGGTAAATCTGCATCCAAAGACGATGTTAAAGTATCTGAATTCACTAAGTTAGGATTTTCCTTGTCAGTCTTTGCAGATTCTGACTCTTTTGGTGTAGGAATTTCAATAGCTGGTTGATTCTTCTCAACGGGCTTATCTTCGACATCAATCAATCGGGGTTCCGATATTTTACCACTTCATAATGCCACTGCCTTGACATGTTCTTTACCCAAATTTCTTGGATTCTCAGTATTGCTCGGCAAGGTTTCTTGTGGTCTATTACGAAGCTCCGTAACTAACTGACCCATTTGGTTTTCCAAATTTTTCAATGTTGCTGCTTGGCTTTGGATCAAAGCGTCATTCTTTGCCATGTACGCTTTCAACAAGTTCTCTAAACTGTTTGATGCCTTAGCTTGAGGTGGTTTTGGAGCTTGCTAATTAAACCCTTGAGATTGGTTGGGTCTATGCTACAAGAAGTTGTTGTTCGGTCCATTTCCTTGGTTACTCTAAGAAAAATTAGGATGATTACGCCATGAAGGATTGTAGAAGTTGGACTGGGGTCCTTGTCCACTCCTATTTTGATGTTGGTTCCCCACATAGTACACTGACTCGGGATTTGATGGACAATTCTCAAAAGAATGACCTTCCCCACAGTACACACAGGAAACTACTTCAAACAGACTTGGTGGTTGAGCTACAAAATTATTAGCACTATTAGCGGTAAATTGTTTTAACATAGAGGAAATAGACGATACCTGAGCTGATAACGAAGTGAGGGTGTCAACTTCATGAACTCCGGCTACACGTCTTCCTGAAGCTGTTCGATTTGTTGGCCATTGATAGTTATTACTTGTAATCCTCTCGATGATCTCATAAGCCTCATTATAGGACTTAGACAAAATTGCACCATTCGTAGAAGCATCTACCATCAATCTTGTATGTGCATTGAGACCATTATAGAATGTCTCCAATTGGATACAATGAGGAATCCCATGATGAGGACACTTACGAAGTAACTACTTGAATCGCTCCCAAGCCTCATACAAAGACTCGTCATCCAATTGTTGGAAAGTTGTGATCTCGTTCCTCAACTTAGCATTTTTGCTAGGCGGGAAATACTTAACTAAAAATCTCTCTGCTAATTCTTGCCAAGTAGATATGGAACTTGGTGGCAATGAATTGAGCCATGCTCGTGCTTGATTTCACAACGAGTACGGAAACAACTTCAACCTCAATGCGTCTTCAGTCACACCGGCTATCTTGAATGAATCACTCACCTCCATAAACAATCAAAGGTGGAGATGTGGATCTTCCGTGGGCATACCACTCAATTGGCCCACGGTTTAGAGCATTTGAAACATCACTGGTTTCAATTTAAGTTGGGTTGCCTCAATATCTGGCCTTCTAATTCCTGGATTTAACTCACTGAAAAGTGGCACAGCATATTGTCTGATGCATCGATCCCTATCATCGGCAATGATGATGGGATTTCGTACACGATCGGCTTCATTACCTTGGTCTTGATTCTGATTTCCAAGGTCCATCTCGACTAGTCTTTGAGCTGTTCGTTCACATCTTCTTTGTTTGAAAGTTCGCTCAATTTCAGGGACTACAGGGAGTAAATCGATAATTTGATCTATGCTCATAAACACCTCAAAAGAAAATCACAAAATTAAAAAGAATAAGTTAGTAATGTTAGAAATAAACCAAATTGGAAGTAAATAGTTTCACAAAAAAAATGACTATAGCAACAGTTAACAATCCCCGGCAACGGCGCCAAAAACTTGTAACGCGTAGGTTTGTGCAAGTGTACACAGTCGTTATCAAGTAATAAGTAAGTATCGAGTTATCGTCTCCACAAGGATTGTATTTGTGTTAAATCACTTAATTGTAAAATTATATTAACAGCTTGATAAATAAAAAACACAATATGATTGAGAAGTGATGATTAAAATTAAATATATTAAACTAAATGCAATAATCCCCAATGCAAATTATCCTAAATATGCAAACTATATGAATGAAATAGATTTTAGCAAAATTAAACAAAATTTGCAACAATTATAAAATAAATAAACTAGGACAATTACTTTAGTTAAACTCAATTTATTATCAACATGCTTAATAACATTCGGAAAAACATTCCATGGCAACTCGATCTTTCATGAGTTTGGAAACCACATTAGGTCCTTTCGGAATCCTTTACTTAGTAAATATGCATTTTACTGATCCTTATTTACTAAAGGTTTCTTAGCATTCGTGTGAGGTAACAGGGACGTGTTAGGTTTGAAACAGTTTAATCACACAAATCTAAAAACTATGCAGATAACAGAGCTTCGTTAGAGTTGTTATGCGACCTGCAATTTAATCAGGTTAGGATCTAAATTGAGCATGCACATTTCAATTATGTGTCCACTAGCCGTCGTCTGGTTAGGATCGCTCAGCTAACTCAGGTGCATTTCAATCACGTATGAATGAAATACAGACTTGATTTTAATTGAAAACATGATCGATTGAGGCACAAACATTATAAGCATAAATCAAATAAATATTATTTAATCAAAGTAATCATCCTAGCTTAAATAAAATTAAGCTAACATTGTTGTAACAAGAACAAAGAACATATAGCAAACATTTTCAGATTAAATCAAAGAAAAGAAAGATTAAACCCAAATCAAAGTGGCTGTCACCCAAGACTCTGACCGACGAGGCTCCTTCGCTCCTTCGCTTTGCTTCTTTGCCAATGGCTCTCCAAGGTGGCCGACAAAGGGCTCTTTAAGAGGCTTAATTGCTAAAATCTCTATGAAGAGATGATGCTAGGCATGGGGAATGGAAATCGCTAAAGAGAATTGAGAGAAAAGAGAGAATAATGAGGGATGAGGGATGATTAGGAATGGTGAAATGAAGTCTTATTTATAGGTGAAGAGAGGAGAGTAGTTTGTTAAAAATAGAGAGGTTTAGTCTCTTCAAGCTTCTTCAATGAGTGGCCGGCCATGATTAGTGGATTTTGAGTTGAATTTTGCTTGATTTTTAAGTAATTTAAATGTCATAACAACTCAGGACTGAGACTCGGTCAAATGTAAATCTTCGAGAAAATCTCTAATTTCTTCAACATTACAAGGACCTAGTGTAATTAAACCAAAAAGTGGTTTATGTGGACAGCCATGTGTAGCCGAAATTGGGTTGACTTGGTCTTCAATTTGGACGGTTTTTATAATCCAACAAAGCTATAAGACCTGTCCAAAATAAATCAATAAATTAAAGGACCAAAGAATAAAATAAATAATTAATTAAACCCCAAATTATTAATGAAATATTTTAAAATAAATTATTAAAGATAATTTTATATTTAATTATTTAATTTAATCATGCATGGCCCATTTTATGTCTTAAAAATATAATATGTTCAAATAAATATAAAATAAGCCATTTTATGCATGAAAACTACATAATAAAGCATAAAATCATATTTTAGTAATTTCTATGTCCTAATTTCATATTTTCACATATTTCATTAATTTATTAAACAATTACTTAATTTTAACAACGAATTTAAGTAAAAAGGTGATAAATTACATAGGAAAAATCCTATATATTTTTGAGTTCTGATCATCCTCCCAATACCCACAACCAAAGACAACCACAACCCCTCACTAAGTGAACCAAGGAAGAATCCGGTACAGAATCAGTCGACCACCCCCATATGGCACTGGTTCCGACCGACACATACATTGATTTTTTTAATATATTTGTACAAACTATTTTTATATTGTTTTATTTAATAAAATAAAAAATGTTTTGAATATTTTAATAGTAAATTATTTTTATATTTTGTCCTATTTAATAAAATAGAAGTTCTTTTGTATAAGGCAATAGAAATAATGCAACATAGTTTCATTTAAGCAATTATCAACTATTTCGATTTGGACATGTGCGAATTGTATGACCTGGGTTCCTACACCATCCGTACAATTTCCGTTGGCTCGTTCTTTCCCAAATATCCATATTATTACGTATTCTACTCGAGCAAGGTTGACCTTTTGGTTTGTGATGCAACTCTCTATCCGGTAACAACTTAAACAGAGCAAACGATATAGGCGACCACTTACGTTCATCTGAGACCGGATGGAATACGTGTCTCCACACATTGTACATGTATTCTATTTTGTACACTTCATCGACATAGCTCATGGGATCCAAACGAAGATTCTCACAAGCTACAATTGCATCAGCGCATGGATAACGAAGTGCATCAAACGTCCCACAGTCGCAAGTCCTATTTCTCAGGTGTACACGATATTTTCCGCAGGTAATACCTTAGTTCGGCCTGTCGAACTCCGTCAAACAAAACCATAGGTTGTCGCGATCGTGACACACTGTGTATATGGTGTTGGCCCGCGCCTTCGCCTTGTTAATTTCGTGTAATACCTTCTGGCACCATACATGGCCTCCCTGCATTTAGCCTTTATAACTCGCTGCTCGCTTTGGAAATAGTGCCGCCAAACAGAAATATGTCTCTCGCACACCCGAGGTTATTGGCAAATGACGCGTTCCTTTTAGAATAAAATTTATGCATTTAGCCAGGTTTGAGGTCATATGACCATATCGTAGGCCGCCGACATATGCTTGTGTCGACTGATTGAAAGGTATGTTACAGAGGTAGTCTGCGCCTTGTTCGTTAACTGACCATAAAATCGTCAACACCTCATGAAAACGGTTCTTATTAATCTCGTACCCTGCCAATATAAGTTGATAGTGAAAATTACATACCACTCTTCCATTCAGAATAAATTGAATATTACAAATGAAATTATATTAATAGAGATTAAATACCCATGTTGGTCACTTACCGTCATTCAGTGGTAGACCGATATTGCCCGTAGTAGTTGGACGCAACGTGCCTTAGACAATATCGATGGTGTGTGCGATCCCATAGGCTTCTCTGTCACTCAATTGTGGCTAGTATTCCAATACCCCGATCTGATATAACGCAGATATCAGGTTGGGGGCAAACATGCCTCCTTAACCTAGAAATAAAGAAATCCCAATCATCACCTGACTCCCTTGTTGTTATTGCAAACGCAATTAAAAGGATTCTCCCACCGTCATCCTGTACCACAGCTAGCAATAGCCGATGGGTATATCTATCATACATAAAGGTACCGTCAATTTGTACCAATGGCTTACAGTACACAAATGCGTCCTGGCATTGCTTAAAGCTCCAAAACAAACGCTTGAACACTTGGCATCCACGGAGTAATCGGTTGTTGTAGAACGCAGGGCCCGTTTCAATGTCTGTTATGCAACCTGAGACGTACCTCTCTAGCACCTGACACCACTGCCACACCCCATTATATGAAGCATCCCACCCACTATGCATCTTTTCCAACGCCTTCTGCTTAGCTATCCAAGCCTTGCGGTAATAGGGCGTGTACCTCAACTGGCTACGAATATTGGCAATTAAGACCGGCACAAAAGTCCTGAGATCTGCCTTCACCATCGGTAGTATTAAGGTAGCTATCATATTTGAATCCATCTTGGGATGATCTTGTGGAACACTTGTCAACAAAGTACGTTAAATAATACAACATTAAGTAATAACAATATTATTCAAAAACCCTAAACACCCAGTGATACTATACCGACAATATAGGTATGTGGACCTTTGTACTTTTTTCTCTCACAAGCTTGTCTTTTTCCTAACCGAAGCCATGATTTTCCATGAACATGTACCGTCTTGCAATGCACATTTGGCCTCGAACTTCTCAGATTTGGATTTAACCACGTGGTAGTTAACCCCGTTCATGATGCTATGTTGTTTCAATGCACCAAGAAAACTATCCTTACTGGAAAAATCCTTACAAACTTCCAATTCACCCGAATCCAATGACGAACTTGTACGGTCACGCCTTCTGTGTGGTAGATCTGGAAACTCCAACGCATCATCTGTTGATAGATCGACATTATGCATATGGGCTGGAGGCGAGTATGCCCTGAATCGCGGATCTTCTTCTTCATCTGAACCCCTTCACCGTCTTCAGGTTCAGTTGGAACAAGCTCTGGTTCAGAAAATAATGTAACTTCTGCACCATCGGGGCTGGGCTCTCGAGGTGGATCCACATCGGACTCATCATCCAACCCACCATTATTTGCAACGTACGAGGTCCACTCGTCGATGGACGTTGTAGGGAGTACATCATCCCTTATTGTGGATGTTTCGTAACGTCCCCAATCAGATGTGGATTGTTAATCACTAGAAGTTGATGTCATTCCCCAATACGTATTTCCAGCATCGAACATCGACCCACCGAGGTACATGTCCCATCTACTAACCGAGTGTTGTGCAGGAGTTATGTATTCCATACTGCCACCAAACATGGACGCTTCTGTATTCTGCCTCCCACTAACGGAGTGTCGAGTAAGGGTCATTTATTCTTCTCGAACAGCAGTAGATGTTGAAGTCGCAAATGCTTTATTTGGCGATGAAAATTGTACATATAACTCAAGATAGGGTGATCCACTAGCGAGATGAGTCTACACCATCGCCTCTAAGCTACGACCACCTTTGATATCAAATGAGTCATATGTCATGGGATCAATTGAAGCACAAAATTGATACTTAATAGACGAAACTCTCATTGGCGTCGTTCCGAAGATTTTGTGCCTAAGTCTTTTACGAAGTTCTGTCAAATCTATGTTCTGGTTAAAAACCAGTCGCGTTGTGTTCTCTGATAAAAAACAACGCCGTTCTCGGTGTCACGGACCTCACCATCATAGTAAATAATAGCACTAATACATTCACTCATCTTCAATTTCTATTCTGCTTAGCCTCTCTAATTTTTCTTGCTGTAACTTATGCAACATGAGAATGAAATTTGGCTCATGTATAGCCTAAGGCCAAACAGGAACTATTGTAGAAAAAGAGCGTCCATGTGGGAGCTTTTTTTTAGTAATTTTGCTGACAGTGCATCATGCTTGAAGCAATTTTGACACTATTTTTTCAGAACCGTTTTCTCAAAATTATTTTTTCAGGAACTACTGTAGAAAAAGGGCGTCCACGTGAGAGCTTTTTTCAGTAATTTTGCTGACAATGCATCCTGCTTGAAGCTTTTTGACACTATTTTTTCAGAACCGTCTTCTCAAAATTATTTTTTCAGGAACTACTGTAGAAAAAGAGCGTCCACATGGGAGCTTTTTTCAGTAATTTTGCTGACAGTACATCCTGCTTGAAGCGTTTTTGACATTACCTTTTCAAAACCGTCTTCTCAAAATTAATTTTTCTGAAACTACTGTAGAAAAAAAAAACAAAATCCTTCTTGTCAATATAATTTTTTCTAAACCCTTAACCTAAACACAAAATTATTTTAAAAAAACTAAACCCTAATTTAATTAATTTTCTTAAAAACTTTAAATCCTAATTTAATTAATTTATTTAAAACCCCTAAAACTTAATATAATTAATTTTTAAAAAAAACTTTAAACCTTGATTTATTTTTTAAAATTCTTAAGCCTTAAATAAATAAAACACTAAATTATTTTAGCAAAGCATTAACACTACAACCTTAAAACCCTAAACCCACAAACCCTAGGCACTAAACATGCAAATAGCCCTAACCCTAAAAAAACACGGGCTAAAACGCGTCCCTGAGAGAATTATTTTGCCACGTCAGCAAAGTGCGTCCATGTCAACGCGTTTTGTGTTGACATGGCAAAATCGCTCCCTCAAGGATGCAATTTGCTGAAATTTTCCCCTAAAACGCTCCTATGTGGACGCATGTTGTAGTTTTTAGCCCATTCCAATAAATAATGAAAAAAGTGGCCCATTTTCGTAAATAAAATTAAAAATGGGCCTTTATTGATAAAATGGTCGGATGAGCGATATATTTACCTGTGATTAGTATAAAAAAATAATAACGATAAAATTAAATATTATAACAATAATGTAATATAAAACAAAAAAATAAACTCAACGTATTACACTATATCCCACCTTTCATCTAAACCCTTTAGCTAAAACTTAAAAGCATGATGTTGAATAATGATAGTAAGGCATGGCCATGGTTCTATATCTCACAGATCTCTACATATTCATATATACGCCGTCCAGCTGCAGCTGAGAGACAGACAAGGGAAAAAGCTCTCACAACTGCAGTAGCTCTTTTTGGACAATCTGACCTTTTCAGATTTCAGAGATTAGATGTTTAAAAGTAAGCGAGATGCATGTAATGTAATTAATGTAGTGGAAGGTTTACGGGCTAGCTACCTCTTTTTTATTTTTGATCTTTCTGAATTCCACGAGATAAGAGAGGGAGTAAGAGTTTTATATGTGCGCGTGTATCACTAGAAGGCAGTGGAACCGGAGAGGCAGTTTTTATACTGGTCTAATCGAAAGATTTTGTAGGTGGATCGCGAAACTGTGGAAGAGACAAGTGGGGTAAGCAGCAAATTTAACAGACTTAATTAAAGCTTTTGTTATAATTACTAATATTATTTTGTCGTTGCTGTTGAAAAGGAGCCATGGCTGTGATCGGGCGCTTTCACTACATGCTACTTGTCAGATTTTGCCTGAAGAATTGAAGGTTGCTGTGCAGTGATAGTTGCACGCGTTGCACACGATCCCGACTACCAGAAGTGGTGATTTTATGAGTGTGTTGAGCTTTTCCTTGTGTTGTGGTACATGTCTAGGTTATTACCAGACCTGTAGAGTTGCCTGCTTATTTTTTGGATCTCGAAAAGGAGTGTGTATGTGACAGAGAGAGAGAGAGAAAGAGAGTTTTCTTGGCTTCTTCCTTGCACGGTTTAGAGCAGGATACATTATGCATTCAAGTTTTTATTAGTACTATCCTTTATTAAAATAAGTGATAAAGAAGTTTGGTATTCTCATAAATAATATTGAGTTTAAAAATTTTTAAGTTTAAATATTATAAATAAAAAATAAATGGAGAGAGCACTCGTTTTATTGGTTGTTCCATTCCATTGTAAGAATTCAACATCTCGCTTATTAGTCAAGAGTGTTTATTACATCTTTAAAGTTTTGGAGAATTAATTCACAAATCATGCCTATGTGATAATTTAAATAGGTATCCATATGAGTGTATAAGTTTGAGATTATATTTTATCAAAAAAATTCTGACAAAATATTTAAACCTAATATAATTATTGATTATCAAAATACCTTTAACAATATATATATATATATAAATTTTACTAACAAGGAAATGTTTTTTCTTACAGTAGAAACGTTCATTATAATTTGTTTTTAAAAAAAAAATTATTGGTGTGATATTTTGGTTTTAAAAGTTTTACCTATTAGACTTGCATTTTTTAAATATGACAAGTAAAAAAATTAAATTCCTAAATACATAGATTAAGTTCTAAATTTATAAAAGCACAACAATCTATTTTCTGTCTATTTTCTGTTTTACTATTTTATTATTATTTATTATTATTTCAACCCTTAATATACCTTTCTATTAATGATTCACTATAATTGTTGCTACAAAATTGTATCGACTTAAATTAATCTACACCAATATATTTGATTTTTAAAATTCTTAAAATAAATTAAAGTATTTAGTTCTTTAAATCAATTTCTAACACTTTTTTCTCTCATAAATATTTTTGTATATTTTTATTTTTATTTTAAAATATAAGTGTCACTGGGATATATTTTCATATATATATAATATTATATTAGAGACTTCTAAATATATCTATAAAATAATCCTAAATTTAAAATATATATACACCATTCAATAAATTATAGATGAGTTTGGATGGACAATAGAATGCGGTGTGTTTTGCTGATTTTTTATCTCACGTTACAATATCTAATTTTTACCGCCACCGTTATTTTTACACTAATTGCAGACAAACACACTATCTATCTAAATCCACCATACATAAATATCCAATTGAGTAAAAAAAATTTTGGGGGGAAAACTAATTAAAGTACAGCCACTGTAGAATAATATATTTTGATCAAATGTGAGGTAAGATATTGTGAGCAGCAGGGTGTAAGTGTAAAAAGGGTTTGGGGTCTGACAGAATCTCTTATTATCGTTAGAAATCTTTGTTTCTCATAATTTATTTTGCTTTTCTGGTTGGCGTCTCCACCCAGGGCCAGCCCCTGATATAAACAACACTGTCCCCTCTCCACTCTCCTCATTTAATCTCTCTAATGTATCGTCTTTATATTTCATGGGTTATCAGTACCGTATAATTAGTATGTGCTCACAAATTGATTGGTAAACGTACAATATAATCTCTAACTCAATTTATTGAATTTATTTAATAATTTTAAAAATTTATATTTACTTGTAAACATAATTTATATGTATGTAATTGAAACATATTTGTAATTATATGTATATAATATATATTATTATGAAATTAAAAATTATATTGTATATATGAAAAATATTTTTAAAAATCATCTCAAAAAGATATATTAAAACACAACTTTGATACATTTCGGTCAGGGGTGGAGTTAAGAAATTTGAATTGTGGGTTAATTTTTTAAAAATTAAAATGTTTATAAAAGACATAAACTAATGCATAATACTAATCGTGAATGAATCAATGTATTTAGTTAAATGTAAGAATATTACAAAATTATTAAAAAAAATAACTAAAAGAAAATGTTGATGTGGATTTTAAAGAATTATTAACATTATGAGAATTCTTTTTTAAATTCATGTCATTATAATGTTATTTTTTTACATTGCTATCAAGTGTGTATTTTTTAAAAAACAAATCAAAATGTCATACAAGTAAATTTAACAAAAAAATTTATACATAAGAAAGGAATGTCCATGCATTCCTCAATCTGACACATGTCCAAATAAACCGTCTTTTTATTACAGAAAGATTTGTATGCAATAATATGAGATAATCTATTTTAGGAAATAGATAATATATTGTAGGAAGTCAAGGAAGAATAGGAGTAGTTTTCCTATTTCGATCCTTTGTGAGATATGGCATGTATATATATTCTCTTATGTTAATGAATTCCTAATTTTACCCTACTATTGTCATGGTATCACAGCCAAAACTTAAAATACCACAAACCAAATTTAGATGAACACACCACCATCATCGTCAAACAAGATTGAGGCTAATTCACCGTTTTTTCTCGGTCCACAAGACCATCCAAGAGATTTCATCACTCCAGTGTGTCTCCGTCTTGATAATTTCGATGATTGACATACGCTATTCGTGTGGCTTTGTCTTCACGGTGTAAGTTCGGGTCCCTTAATGGTACAATAACCGACTTGACACCTTCATGCATGGAAGAGGATTAGGTTTGTATACAATGTATGCTTGTTTCATGGCTTATGAATACCATCGATCCGAAGGTCAAATCTATGCTTTCGAATTACGACAACACAAAATTACTATAGGATGATTTCAATGAACATTTTGCAGTTGTTAATGCTCCAATAATACAACAATTAAAATCTGATATTGCTCATTGCGAACAATCTAAAACAATGTTTGTAGCAATATATTTTAGCAAGTTGAAGGTTTTATGGGATGAATTGAGTAATTATGAACCTATATTATGTTGTGTGGCAAGTGTACATGTGACCTTGGCAAAGCTGACGAGAAATGTAGAGAGGAGGAACAACTTCATCAATTCTTGATGGTTTTGTACTCGGAGTATTATGGCAAAATTTGGTCGAGTTTGCTAACTCAATAGCCTTTGCCTAATCTTAATTGAGCATTTCAACAGGTTGTTCAAGATGAAAGGGTGTGGGGAGTTGCTCGTATTAAGGATGAGAAACTAGATATTGTGGGGTTTGCAGTTCGTATAGAGGGCCACGGACGTAATCAATTTGATAAGGTTAACAAGTCGAGCTTGGTCTGTTCACACTGCTAGCACTCGGGTCATAATGCTGAAAATTGTTTTATGGTGATCAGTTACCTGAGTTGGTGGGAGGAGCGGTATGGTTTGCCGCCAAAGTCGAAAGCTAAGGGCTCAAGTAATACTCATGGAAAGACATTTGCCTCTTGCCCTTCGCCAGTTGCTAGTTGAGGTCGAGGGGGGTCCGTGCGAACGCTACTACTACAATGAGGGTTGATGGTTCGATAGGTGCATCTCCTACCCTAGCGACAACTACGACACTACTTGGTTTTAATATCGCAGAGTGGAAAGCGTTGGTAGCACCGTTTGATAATCTTCAAACTCAAATAAATTGCTTGAATGGTGAGTTTGATAATACTTCTTGGATAATTGACACTAGTGCTTCTAATTATGTAACAGTAAATATTTCTTTCTTGACTAATATCTGTGACGTGAATGCTTGCCCTATCGGTTTACAAGATGGACAAAGTGTTGTAGCAACTAAACAAGGGACTATGAAACTAACGGACAAAATGTCTCGTAATAATGTTCTTTATGTTCCAAAATTACATTGCAAGCTTGATGATAATATGAATTGTCTTGTCCAATTTTCATCTAACATGTATGCTATACATGACCTACGTTTGAGGGAGCTGATTAGAATGGGTGACAGATGGGATGGAATTTATTACTTCTGGCACATTTTTAGTGTTAAAGCAGCTTCAATTGTGGGTTCATCTTCGGTAGAGCTATGGCATAAGCGTCTGGGATATCCTTTCGAAAAAGTAGTCAAATTTCTTCCTTTTGTTAGTAGGTGTAGGGAATATTTGAATAAAGCATGTGAAGTGTTTCATCGTGCTAAGTAGCCTAGAGAGTCTTTTCCTTTAAATAATAATAAAGCATTGTGATTTTTTAAAGTAATACATTGTGATTTATAGGGTCTTTATAATCCCTCGTCTTCTTGTGGAGCAAGATATTTTTTTACATTAGTTTATGATTTTTCAGGTGTTGTGTGGGTATACTTATTGGTTGATAAAACAGAGGTTTTTCCATTTCTTATGTCCTTTATTGCCATGATTGAGCGCCAATTTTCCCAACAAATCAAGATAGTGTGGAGTGATAATGGTACTAAGTTTAATTGCATAAATGACTATTTTTTGGCTAATGGCATCTTATTTTAAACCTCTTGTGTTGGCACTCCTCAACAAAAATGAGTGAATTGAGAGAAAACACCAACATATTTTAAATGTTGCCCATGCTTTGTGTTTTCAATGGAATTGGTCAATTATGTTTTGGGGGAATGTGTTTTAGTTGTGGCACATCTGGTTAATAGAACTTCCTCTAGTTTACTTAATAATAAAACTCCCTATGACATTTTTTTGGCTCTCCACCCTCATATGATGGCTTGCGTGTTTTGGGTTGTTTGTGTTTTGCTCATAATCAACGAGCAAAAGGTGACAAATTTGTGAGTCGAAGTAGAAAATGTGTATTTACTGG
This sequence comes from Gossypium sturtianum, assembly GCA_025698515.1. Classification (NCBI taxonomy): domain Eukaryota; kingdom Viridiplantae; phylum Streptophyta; class Magnoliopsida; order Malvales; family Malvaceae; genus Gossypium; species Gossypium sturtianum. The sequence goes on along the minus strand of CM046943.1, from coordinate 29,193,407 downwards.
GTACCCTTTTGGAAAAAAGGGTTGGATGTTATATGATTTGGAAAGAAAGTTTTTTTTTTTTTTTGCATCTAGGGATGTTCAATTTTGTGAAGATATTTTTCCATACTTAGAGGTTGACACTACTAATGTCAAACATATGCAAAACTCGGATGCAAACATTTTTTTGGAAGTTTTTTGTTTTGTGAATAAGGGTGGGGTGCCAAAGGGAACGATAGAGGCTACTGGTGAGCCTCGTCCCTCTTTGCCATTACAAATACAGTCGCCTTCTGTCTCAGTGGAAGGTGTGCTGATAGAGGTGGCTGTCCAACCGGGTCATGGTTCGCAAGGCTCAACTTCTGGTTCGATTGCTTATATTGATTCCCCTATGGGTCAAGGTATGAGAACAAAAATCCCCTCCTCCAAATTGAAAGATTTTTTGACACATACAATAATTAAGAAAATTCTATCTCTCTTATCACCCGCTTCCTCTCCTTCCTCAGATAAGCCTTTTCTTATAGCACATTATGTTAATTGCGAAAAATTTACTGTGAAACACATAAATTTTCTTGTAACAGTAACTGCAGGGATGGAATCACAGTCTTTTAATGAGGCTATGAAAGATGGGAGGTGGTGTAGTGCTATGCAAAAAGAGGTCCGGGCTTTGGAGGCTAATGGCACATAGTCTATGGAGTCCTTTCCTCCTAGAAAGAAGGCTCTGGGTAGCAAATGGGTGTACAAAATAAGGTACAACTCTAATGGTACCATTGAGAGATTGAATGCCCATTTAGTTTTCCTTGGCAATCATTAGATTGAAGGAATCGATTATAATGAGACTTTTGCTCCAGTGGCAAAAATGATGATTATTTGAACCTTCTTCGCCATCATTGCATCAAAGAATTGGGGGCTTTATCAAATGGATGTTCACAATGCCTTTTTGCATGGTGATCGTGATGAGGAGGTATATATGAAACTTCCACCTGGGTTTGACACTTCGAATCCAGGTACGATGTGTAGGCTTCGAAAATCTTTGTATGGTTTGAAGCAGACACCTCGCTGTTGGCTTGCCAAGCTCGTTACAGCTCTAAAAGGGTATGACTTCTTATAATCTTACTCCGATTATTCTCTTTTTACATATACTAGGGGTGCTATGCAGATTAATGTGCTTGTGTATGTCGATGATTTGATCATTTCTGGTAACAATTCCACTTTCTTGAAGCCTTTTAAGGCCTATCTTAGTAATTGTTTTCATATGAAGGATCTCAGGGTACTGAAGCACTTTGTGGGTATAGAGGTTGCTCATAGTCCTCAAGGTTTGTTCTTGTGTCAACATAAGTATGCACTTGATATAGTTTTTTAGGCAAGATTTTTGGGAGCCAAACTAGCTGGCTCTCCGATTGAACAAAACCACAAACTTGCACATACCACAGGAGAATTGATTGCAGATCTTGAATCCTATTGGCGATTGATGGGTTGCCTTATATATTTGGTTGTTACACGTCTAGATTTAGCATACTTTGTGCATGTTTTATCTTAATTTATGCAGCATCCTAAGTAGAAGCATTGGGACGCGACAATCTGAGTAGTTCGTTATTTAAAAGGTGCTTCAAGCCAGGGTACCTTCCTCTATTAAGATAGTGAGTATATTTTTTTAATTTCAAAATGTTATACCAGTGAGTTTAATAAAAGAGTTTTAACGATATTAACAACTGAACTTGAGTTTTTAAATCTAAAAAGTAAAGAGGCTAAATTATTAAAAATATAAATACATAGATTGAGTTTCAAATGTACGAAAAACTTAAAGATTTGGAGCATATTTTAATCTTTATTTTTTTTATATTTGAGTCCAAAAGGATCATACTAATAATATATATTCTAAAGAGTGGTTTCGGGGAAGTGTAAATGAAGGTTGGTTGGCAATTACAATGAAATGGTACGGTTGTTGTATACATATTGAGAGTTATATTTATATTTATTAATTACTAAACTTTTGAAAAATATTAATAATGTGACTTGTGTTTTTAAGTTTATACCAATTCTAAATTTTATCTTTAAATAATTTTTACTTTTTTGTCCTTTTAAAAATATTAATAATTATATTTTCTTATAAGTATTATTAAATTACTTAGGGTTTATTTCATGGAAAATGATTTACAAAAAACATTATATATATATTTATATTATATGTTTTCTTCATGAAAATAATTTAGCCAATAAAAAATAACTTATTGGTCAATGAGAAACAAACTTATTTTCAAAAGTGAAAATCAATTATCCAAAATTCCTCATAAGAAAATTGATTTTTATATAAATTAACTTAAATAAAGAAAAATATTATATTAATAATAAAATTTTAATTTTTAAAAATATTAAAATTCTTGTCTCAAACATTATAATTTTCAATATTAATATAAATACATATTTATATTTAATTGTATAATAAATTATTTACTATTATAATTTTATTTTAAAGAATAAATTTAATATGAATAATAGTTTTATATTTTGAGAAATATTCTTAATATTTTATTAAAATTTTTAAAATAAATATATGTTACAATTTATGAGTATTTAGTAATAAATGTTTTATAATACAAAATATGAATATTTTAATAATATAAAATAAGTATTTATTTAAATCTTGCTTAATTGCATTTATCTTTTTTTTGCTGTAATGTGACACTATCTATTATATATATATATATGAAATTTAGATTATGTTTTAATTAAAATTTGATTATTTTTAAGTCTATATAAGATATCATTTATTATAAAATATTAAAATAAATTTTGATTGTTAAAGAAAAATGTTTTTATAATATTTTGTAACAAATAGAATTTATGTTGTGTTTGTTCCACTGGAAACAAGTTTTAAAATGTGATTTTAGTAAAATTTATCAAACAATATAAAATATGTTACGTAGAATAATTCAGACACCAAAAAAATATTTAAAAAAAAATCAATTTCCACGAACAATTTTTCAAAAATTATTTTTAGTGAAATAAACAAAATTTTACCGTATAAAATTTTATACAAATGTTATATTAATAAAAATTCATTAAGGCAGTGTTTGCAAAATTTATATTTGATTTTGAATTTGGATTTTAGAAATTTGGACCTGAAAATTCTTTGTTTGGGAATTAAAATATTTCAAATACAAAATTTTGAGTTAATTCAAATTCGTTGTTTAGATAATTTAAGTTTAAATTTGGATTCTAACTAACATTTAAGCTTTAAAAAAGTAGAAATATTTTGTTTATAAATAATAAGTATATAAAATAAATCTCAAATCCAAGCTCTAAACTCATCATTAAATTAAGATTTGGATCTAGATCATTTTAAAATGGGATAAATCTTAAAACTATACATGAATTATGGTTTAATGTGTAATTGTATACACGAACTTTGATTTTGTGCAATTTTATACATGAAATTTTGATTTGATCCAATTCTTGTAAATTATTAACACAATTATTGATATAACATCATTTTATATTTATATATTGCATACATAAATAATTATATTTATCCAATATAAAAAAATTGATGTATTTATTTCTTTAAATGTGTATGATTAAAACAAAATTAAAGTTTCAAGTATACATTTGAATCACAATTTGAGTTTCACGTGTATAATTGCACCAAAATAAAGTTCATGTACACAATTGTACATTAAATCAAAGTTCGTGTATAATTTTGAGATTTATCCATTTTAAAATTTAAAAAGAATCAATTAATAATAATTAAGAGAGAACTATATTTAAAATAAAATAAAATTATTTGACTTACCAAATATAACTCATTTCGTAACTGATACTAATTCATGTTTTATTATTAAATTAATTGACTTATTTTTGCTAATTATTTCATTTTGAGGATGAAACTGAAAATTTTTAAAATTATATTAAAAACATGGAGAAAAATTAACCAGAGGGTCTAGCTACAATTTTTTTGCTACAGCTATAATAATGTGAAAGTTTGTATATTCTTATCCAAATTTTTTATACAAAAAATGTAGTTGTAGAAACTTCGTTCTAAATAATTTGTGTAGAGATTTTTTTGCTTGTTCTTAAATTCAGAGGGTTAAACTGAAAAAAGAATAGAATTTATTAAAAACTTGATAAAAAATAGTTAGAGCAGCAAAAGCTGTAGCTACAGAAACTTAATATAGTTTTTAATTTAATAACGATATAATATAGTTTGATTCAAGAAAAAAAATCTATTATGAAATTGAGTTTGGATACACCAACATACAGAAATGGTGCAGGGAAGAAACCAAAAGAAATGGAGTAATTAGTATAAACCAAAAGATAAGAATAGAGTTTAGAGCGATGAAGTAATAAGGTGATAGAAATGGGGGTAATGGGCAGCTTCCTTCCTTTTTCTGACGGTAAGGGGAAGGGGGCTCATACATTAAAGACCCTACTAAACGCCTACATGGGACAAGTCCATGTGACCATAAATCCTTGATTTTCAAACCTTAAACCCCCTCGCTAATACCCGGCAAAGCCAAAAACAAAAAGCCACCCAATTATTTGTAAAGAAATGTCAACGCTAAACCATCTCAAAAAGGAGCAATGACTGAAGCGGGAGGAACAACTTCTGAGCGCTGCCAGTGTAATCATTCTGAACCATATCACAAGAACCATGTATAAATATCAAAGCTCTTCAACTTCCCAGAAATTTTCCTTTCCCTTTTTCAGAAAAAAAAAAACTCCTTAGAAAATTAAACAATAGAAACCTCTATCGTATTTTCTTGTCTAAAAATCTGGATTCTTTATTGCATGTTAAACAACCCCAGACCCCCATTCTCTGCTTTTTATTTGCTTTCCCTCTCTTTGGCTACTCTCGGAATCAGCCGAAGGCAAATTACTTTCTTAGGCGGCGGAGGCAGATATATAATGCCTTTTATCTCTTATTGACTTTGAGAGAAACATCTTTTCATTTCATAGAAATCAACGTTGACAGAAAGCAGCTGGCGTATATAATGTGATACAAAATATTCTCCTGTATAAAAACAACGAAAATAAAATAATGCATGAAAAGGAAGACCTAATGCATGGATTAAAGTTTTAAAATAGTTGTTAATGAAATAATAACGTTTCGAAATAAATCTTCGTCGCAAGAGATAAGGGTGGTCCGTAATACGTACCAGTATAGGGGAAGTACTGCACATTAAATAATCTTTCCAAAAGAGGGTTTGATTAAATTAATGGTTATAGCTACAACTAATTTAAAACTTTATTTTAGTTGTTCTTTTTATTTAATTTTTAAAATAATAAATTATTTTATATCTAATCTTATCTGATCGTTAATAATACTCATTAATTGTACTAATACATATTTTTAAAAGAATAATATATTGGGTAAGTTACTGATAAATTAAGAAAAAAAATTAAATTTATGGCATATGTGTATAAGAGCAAATATATATAGCTTTCGAAAAATTATTTAGATAGTGTTTTGAAAGTTACTTAATAATTGGATTTGTATTTAATTGTTTGTAATTATATAAATGTTACATGTTTGAGTAATCATTGTTAGCGAGTTATACTAAATTGTGTGTAATTGAAATATCCAATTAAACTTTTCAATTCTTAGGGGTAGGGTGAGAATTGAAGTAACTACGCGGGTAGTTACATCCTAATTTAATTACCCTATGATTTTTCAATCACTCATACATGATTTAACTTTAAAAAATTATTTTTATAAAAGTTTAAGTTATAAAAATTATATTTTAAGCATAAACACGTATGAATGTTATAGCAAAAAAATTCTAAAATTATATTATAAATCCTAAAAAATTATATCATAAAAAATAACTTATATGTTATAAAAATGTTATAATATACTTATTTGTAAATAGTTATAGCAAAAAAAAAAAAAAATATGGGCATAACTTATTTATGTTCCATGCTATATATTATAAAAAATAATAATATACTTATTTGTAAAAATGAATGTTATAATTTTTTTCCATAATTTATTTATAAAAAATAACATACTAAAGTTATGGTAAAAAAATATATTATTTATAATAAACATTCATAAGATCTACTTTAAAAAGGTATATCTATTATAAATTTTATATTATTTTTTATATAATTTTGGTATTATAAAAAGGATTATAACCTAATATAAGTTTTTCTCCAAATTAAGTTTATATAAATTGTTATAATCAAAACTACAGATTGTTTACATCGTGAACCCAAATATTATGTGGTAGATGTTAGTTATGCAAATACAAAAGGTTTCCTTGCACCATATCGAAGTGTGTGATACTATTTGAGAGAATGGAGTCAGATGCAAGCATCTGAGATGGCTCGCAAACTTTTTAATTTGAAACTGTAACAGCCCACCCGGTGGAGACTATGTCAAGTTACTGTTTGGCATGTAAGTAGGTTAAGTCAATGATAGAAAATGAGTAAGTTAGTGAAGTATTTGTTTCTGACTGGGAAGCATATTCTGTAGGATTCGCCATTTGGCGAACTCCAGGATTTGGCGAACTCTAAGGTTTGGTGGACTCTTCTGTTAAGCTATCTGCCAACCTAGATATTTTGGGCAAACTCGTTAGTTAGCAGCTTGATAGATTTGTTTTCGTGTTTAGTATATATTACGATGGCTCAGTTAGTAATGTTGGGGTTTAGTTGAGACCTAGTTAGAACTAAACTAGGGTACTGTAGATGATTAGATTCTTAATTATTTTCTTCTTGAAATTCTAGAGCGATAGTGGAATCCTCTGACTTTCCACTAAGTTTTGTTCATGGATGTCTCTGCTATATAAGGATATCTAGCTAGCATTTTTTTTTTTACGTTTTTGCTTCTACTTCTTATTCCTTGCATTTTTCGCTAAACCTTTAGAAATTTCTAAGTTGGAATCACTAAAGAGGAGTTTCCAGTATCTAGCTGACGTCATTGTTAGTACTAGTTTACTAGTAATTTCTAGTAAACCCTTAGGTTATTATCGAAGGAATTTATGTATTTAAAGTAACGCATGCATAAGTTTTAGAACTATTTGCGAGGAAGGAAACTTCTTGATTCTAGGTTGCATGCAATTGATTCATGCATGCATGTTAAATTTAAGTAATTTAATGATCCAATAGATATAATTGTCTCTCTTTTTAGCTCAAGAAGCTAATGAAACTCCAAGCAACAAGGGTAAAGGACCTGTTGAGTAGATTATTGTATTAGACTTTTTGGTGAGTTCCTTCTTAGTTCCTTGTGTTATAAAATCCTTTCCCTGTATAAATTATGTAAGGTAAGCGTTCCCGCTCAATGATATAGTGTGTGATATCTGGTTATGGTGGTATTAAACCAAAGTTGTCAGCATGAGTATGTTCAGTTCATGTTTCAAGATAAAATACCTTCATTTTCCGCGTGAGCCAATATCATCCATATGTGAAATGTGATATGTGATAAAAAAGAAGGAGATATGTTTATGATGCCTCCGGTAGGGCAGTTATACTGCAAATCGAAGTGGCAGATCACGAGAAAACATGTATAGCTAAACAAAAATTATATGAGGAGTTAAAGGGTGGAGTGTATGCATATAAATATGACAGATTGATATGATTTTGACTCTGAACTTTGGGTCTGAAACTGGCACGAGTATAAGTCATGTGTAAAATGTGCACATTATGTTAAGTTATGGTTAAATGGGTGGATAATGTCCGCCTATGAGTCGTGTTAAGTTGACAGATCGAGTCTGCCTAAGAGCTGTGAATGCTAGTGGGGGTATTATGATAAGTACATTTGAATCTCTCTAATAGGTTAAGTATCATTATGGGTATTAATGCTGGTTTACCAGTGGTATCCTTGTATATTGTTTGTGTTTTCTTTATTTATGGAACTTACTAAGTTCGTTTGAACTTACTCTATTATCCTTTTCATCTCAGGTGTGTTGATAGAAGAAAGAGATTCTGTAGAAAAGGATTACGCCAGAATTACTGTTGATAGTGAGCCACTTGCCTATTTCTATATCATGCATGACCGTTTAGAAGGGTGACGTATAGTTGTGTTTTATAACCAACTTTTGTAATAATTTACAGCTTTTTCCAAAACACTATTTTATGAGAACTTTTACAAACTCTAGAAGTATATGTTTAATCCAGTGAATTATGGTTTATGAGATTATCTTTTAGGCGTATACGCCAAATTGTTTTGAATGTTGTATATCTATCAGTGATGCACTTGAAACTTTTGTATGGGAAATAATCATATTGAGTTTTATATAACCCTGCAAATTCACAAGGCTTCCACCAAATGTTTGTCTAAATATGCTTTATTTGACGTATTATTGATTTGATTATTTTGTTATTATTATACTGGAGTTTACGCAAAATTCGGGGTATACATAGATGTAACACCCCATTACCCGTATCCTATGCCAGAACAAGGTACGAGGCGTTACTTAACTTAATAACATGCATACAAACACTTCCGAGTTATGAAATTTTGTTCAAATTTAAAACTTTTCAAACTTTGTCTTAAAATCCCTAAAATGAGCCTACGATGCCCAAAACACACTTTAGAAACGGTTCAAGACCAAACTGAGTTCTTTAGAAAACTTTGGAAAATGTCACTAAAAACAGGGGCACACACCCGTGTGGAAAGGCGACACGCCCGTATGATCTCATAACATGGCCATGTTGAAGGATAGTGTAACTCACACGGCTTATGCATATAGGGACACGCCCGTGTGGATTTATTTCTCACTTCAAACCTACAGGGGTTTTCACACGGCCTGGCACACGCCCATGTCCATGGCCCGTGTCCCTCACACGGCCATGACACGTTCGTGTCTCAGCCCGTGTGTTAAAACCTTGACATTCTGTTTCTGACGTCAGTAACATTTTAGGGTCACATGGCCAAGGTACACGCTCGTGTACTAGGCCGTCTGGCGAATTTAATTTCCCATTTAAGGTGCAGACTTCACACGGCCTGGGCACATGCCCATGTATTATGGTCGTGTCATCCACACGGTTGAGACACATGGTCGTGCCTCAGCCCGTGTGGTTACTACTAGGCATTCTGTTTTACCAAATTAAGGTGCAGGGGACACATGGCCAGACTACACACCTATGGGGCAGACCGTGTGCCACACACGGCCTAGACACACGCCTGTGTGTCTACTCGTGTGGACAAAAACAAGGCTATTTACCAAGCCCTTTTGCCACCCTTACTTGCACCAACATAAGCCACATCAAGTAACACCAATCCACACATAAACATCTGACCAAATTAGCCACAACCAAGGCATACACACATCAAGACCACTACACTCCATTCACATGCAAAACTTATCACATATTTCACCATGCAAATTGCACATTCATGAAAAACATCATCATTTATATATATCAATATTAAGTATTAGCCATCATCCGTGGCCTTATACAAAATGAATCAATCTTCAAGATAAGCCAACACATTTGGCCAAAACAATATGACACTTGACAAAAGACCAAGTCCCTATACATGCCATACTCAAAATGATAAATCTAACTATACCAAATGTTCATATTGATAGTGTGATTGAGCCTCTAACGTCCTTTGATTCCCGAGCTAGCTTGGTGATACTATAAGAAAAATGGAAAGGAAAGGGAGTAAGCACAAAGCTTAGTAAGTTGCATGTAAATAAGTAACAACATCAATCATGCCTTTTTAAACACATAGCATATTATAAACCAGTACAACGTTCTTGATTTAACAATGGTAGATTTAAAACATATTTACACATCACAAGTATAAGCCAAAGATTACAAGATCGTCCCGAAATCATTCTCATAGATAGGACTTACTCAATTTCATCCTTACCATTAAGGCATCATAACTAAGTTCATATCTCATGAGTTTCGAGTAAGAACATGTACCACTCACATCATGATCATATCTATTTATATCTTTATCATAAGCATTAAATAACCCGTGGAACCATTTAGAATACTAAAGGATATCCGATAAGCCTCACACAAGAGGGTAAAATGCTGATGCCATGTCCCAAACATGGTCTTACACTAGCTCTCGTCTCAATGCCGATGCCATGTCCTAGACATGGTCTTACATTGGCTCTCATAATGTGGCTGATGCCATGTCCCAGAAATTGTCTTACACTAGCACACATATCAACGCCGATGCCATGTCCCAGACATGGTCTTACACTGGCTCTCATATATCCCTAATGTCATGGCATGGATATCTGATCTATTCCTAAGGTTCAACTGGGAGTATACCACCTCAAATTTCGCCATGCATATTCATAACAATAATCAAACATTTTATGCAATATCAATTGTTTAATGCATGATAACAATAGAGTTGTATTATTTACGTACAAATTACCTCGGTATACAAAATATGAGCGACTAGTTCGATTTAGTCTAATAGCTTGGTTTTCCTCCGGTCTAAGTACGGATCCCGTTTTTCTTGATCTATAATGCTAAAATTCCCTCATTAAATCACCACATTAATCAAGACATTCCAAAATTCCTACTTGGCAAAATTACCGTTTTTCCCTTAGACTTTCGCATAATCACGATTTTGCCCCTAGGCTCGTAAAACGATTTTAATCAAATTTTCTCATTAACCAAGCCTAGCCGAACCTTTATTACTCTTATAGAAACTCACAAATCCAATTATTTCACACATTTACTACCCATTTTATAACTTTTACAAAAAGGTCCATTTTAGGTGTTTTCATGAAAACCCCTTTCACAAAAGTTATTTATTTAACAACCAAGATTCATTTTCTTCCATAAAATTTCAGCAAACAACATGAATACTCACATGGTAAAACCCTAGACTCTTAACTATTTTGCAAAATAGTCCCTCCATTAGTTAGCTTAAGCTACAAGGGTCACAAAAATACAAAAATCAACAAAAATGATCATCAAAATGACTTACTTGCAAGGGTTGTAAGTTGCTGAAAATTTTCAAGCTTCCATGGTTATTTTCTTGGAGAAAAATCGGTGGAGAAAAGAAAAGATGATAACCTTTTCTTTTTGTTTTATTTTATTGTATCTATTAAGTCACCAAACCACCTAACCTTGACCAATTTCACAATTAAAAATTCCATGTCCAGCCACCACATTTTTATTTGTCTTTTTACTCAATAAGGACCTCTACTTTAGTGTTCCATAGCTATTTAACACCTTTAGCTTGTAGAACAAAACTTTCGCACTTTATGCGATTTAGTCCTTTTTCAAAATTAAGCATGAAATCGCTAAAATTAATTTACCAAAATTTTCATGCACTAATATAATCATGCTATAACACATAAAATAATATTAAAAATAATTTCTCCGGCCTCGGATTAATGGTTCTGAAACCACTGTTCCGACTAGCCCCAAAATCGGGCTGTTACAACAGAGACCTCAAAGCTTTTTAAAATTTCAAGTGTTTTGGTCAAATTCATATGGTTTTAAGTTGTGACACAACATACTCAGACCCGTTGATTGGGTCGGGTGTAGGTGTTACAAAAACATTCATATCTTCAAAATGTGGTTGAGAGGACATTTGTTGTTCTACAAAAAAAAAAAAAAAGAGAAGGATTTCTCATATCAACAATATATTTGGATCATACTAGCATGTTGCATACTTTATAACTTCATTCGTAGGTGGAATTGAAATGATCTATACTTTGAAGAGTACATGGAAGCATGAAATCTTGATATTCTTAATGGTATAGATTCATATTCAAATGATAAAGAACTTGATTAAGGATCAATTAATTATGGCAAGAAGTATATGTTAAATGTTAAATGAATGAATGAGCTCCGGTGTATAGAAAGGGCCTCACCATTTAAGAAGTAACCTTAGAAACGATAGAACCTACTATTTATTTATCCATTTCTATTTACTTCTTTATTTTAGTTAATATGTTTTTTTTTATACTTTGTACCAATACAATTTCTTATTTCAAGTGAAAATGAAAATGCCTAGAAAAAAAGGAAAAATCGTGGTTAGAACGATTGAGCAGCAAAAGTCATTGGAATTTTTATTTTATACATTGGAAGAATCTGTTTTGTTATTAATGGACTAAAAAGAATAACTGAAAGACTAAATTAGTTGTTCATCAAAATTTATCTTATTCAATGATCAAAATTAAATGGGGGATATACAGCTCGGAGATGTCGAACAAAAATTATTTTATTTGCACCAAGCTTTCGAGGGGCTCATTCAAGACTTACTTGAACTATTACTCAACAAAGAATAAGAGATTTGGTTTCGAGTCATTGGGATAGAGATAGGGAAAAAAAGAGAGTTTCGTCGTTTGTGGATCACTCGAATAAATGCAGTAATTCGTGGAGTGGGGGTATTATATAGTTATAGTAGATTAATACACAATATGTACAAGAAATAGTTGCTTCTGAATCGTAAAATACTTTCACAAATATCTATCTCAAATAGGAATTGTCTGTAGCAGCCCAATTTCGGTGAAATCGGAACAGTGGTCTCGGGACCACAAATCTGAGCTGAAAAATAAAATTTATTTTTATTTTATTATATGATCCATAGTATACTAGAAATTTCGTGTGAAAATTTTGAAAAGAAAATTTTACCGATTATGTGCTTAATTACGAGGAGGACCACATCGCATAAAATGCAAAAGTTGGATTCTAGTAGCTAGAATGATCAAATAGCTATGGAATACAAAACTAAAGGTCATTAAATGGTAATTAGACCATTGGTTAAGTTGGTGGACAAAAATGGACATGGTTAGGTATGTTTCTAAAGTTTTTCATTAAGGGCATTTTAGTAAATTGGTTATTAAAATGAATTAAAAAGCCAAAATAAAGCCAAATTTGTCCATCTTCTTCTTCCTTGGCCAAATTTTACATGGAGAAGACATGGCTAGGGTTTCTCAAGCTTTCAAGATCGATTTTAAGTCCGTTCTAGCCCCGTTTTTAATGATTTTTATGTTTTTAAAATCATTGTAAACATGAATGCTTGTGATGATATCATGTTGAATGATAGAGTTTGCTCATCTTGAATGCTTGAAATGGTTGGTATTTGTACGTGTGATTCAAGTGCAGGTCATGGGTGAAATTTTGGGTGAGAAATAAAGCTAGAAATGGCTTTATTTTGTCCACACGAGCAGACGCACGGAAGTGTGTCTAGACCGTGTGTGACACACGGCCTGGTAACACAGGCATGTGGTTAGGCCGTGTGTCCCCTGCACCTTAAATTCAAGAAAATAGAATGCTCAGAATTGAGCACACGGGCAGAGACACGGCGTGTGTCTCAGCCGTGTGGGTGATGCAGCCTTGAACACGGGCGTATGCCTTGGCCTTGTGAAGCCTGCACCTAATTCGAATTGAATTAATTAACCACATGGCCTAGCACACGGGCGTGTGGTATGGCCGTGTGGTGCAAGTCAGAGAGCAACCTAAATCAGACACGGCCTGAGGCACGGGCGTGTCTAAGGGTCACACGGGCGTGTCCCTTGGACCACACAGGCGTGTGAGCTCTACACCTTGGAAAATTTTTGAAATGTCACGAAAAATTCTTAGAGTTTCCGATTAAGTCCCGAATCAATTCTAATGCTCGTATTGGACCTCGAGGGTCTATCTAAGGGACGTTACGAATGATCTTGGTTTATGAATAGTGATTGACATGATTTATATGAGAATGTTCTGAAAAGTTCTGGTAACACTCCGTAACCCTGTTCTGGCGACGGATACAGGTTAGGGGTGTTACATTTAGTGATATCAGAGCTATGGTTTAGTCGGTTCTCGGACTGAACGTAGCATATGTGGATTCTAGAAATATATGCCATTATATAACCTGTGATAGTGTGATATCTCCCGACTCTGATTAAAATTGCTTTACAAATAGAACAGAGATGCTTTCCAACTGAGCTAATTCTGATACTGCTGGAAGTAATACTCACGTGCTTGATTTTAAAAAATGTTACATGTGATAAAGGGGACTTATAAAGGTACGGATAAATGTTTCATAGTGAACGTTGTTATTGATAGATGTTAAGTGATATGTGTGTATTTATGAAAGATAAATTTTGAGGCTTACAATCTCTACCCCCTTACCAGTATAGTGTTATACAATGAAATTCACAAGATTTATATGGATTAATCTCATGAATGTGGAACTAAGGAGTTCAAAGGTTGAATGACTAATGATGTAGTCAGAATGAGAACGGGTTAGTAAGTAAAGACGGTATTAAAGAGATATCAGATTTTTCTGAAGATTATTCTGAATATGTGATGTCATTGTTAAGGAAGAAGTTATTCATGAGTAATTGACTTATCCAGATATGATAATTACAAAACAGATTAGCCGAAAATTCTTCTGAATTGACTCTTTCAGTGAGCTGAGTAATATAAGATTATTGATGACTTTATGGGTCAGTGGAATAGTGATAGAACTGCAAAGATATTTGAATACAGTTGTTATAATTGAGTATATTACAGTAACATCTCCTGGGTACTCTATAAATTATGTTATTCTTAGAGGCATATGAAATTGTGCATGTACAGATGCAATATTTGTCGTATTGAAAAGCTAGTAAATCATGATAGATGAAATTACTGTAAGTCTGCTTGACTCATGAGTGGTATTGCTCTATCATACTTGGGCTTTCTAATTCATCACGATTGATATAAGATTGGATGATAGGGTTCATATGATATCATTTTATACTTCCACTCATTGAAGCCCTGAATTACGAATGTGAAAAATTATATTATCTTTGTCACAGTTGTTCCTACTGAGTATTTGTGATATTGTTCTTCTGAATTTTCTCCGAGATGTCATCAATCTCTTTATTATTCAAGCATGGTTTATTTGTGAAAGATATTCATTGGTCGATTGGTAATTATACTTATTACTGCTTATGAATTTCGACTTGATCATGGGAATTTGGTAATATGGAACATAGATTATAGAAACTGTATTATTGCACTGGATGATATTGGAGCCACCTTGGTATTCCTCTTTTATTTGAAAAATAGTATTGAGGTTGAGGTATTGTTCCATTTATATTGTGGAAACATTGGATCTATTATAGTATTATGGTTTTAACCTATCTGATGATTGTGACCTCGGAATAATTAAAAGCTTTGATATCCTTTTTAATTTTTGTGAAAGTGTTTTCTATGATGGCTACATCAATGATATAGATATTACAGAAAGATGTAAGATTTGAATGGACTGACAAATATTAGTAAAGTTTTGATCAGTTGGGAGCCCTGATAACCGAAGCCTCAGTTCTGGTTCATTCTGAATCGAGTAAAGAATTTATTATTACAGTGATACATCATTGAATGGATTAAACTGTGTTTTGGTTAAGAAAGGTAAAGAAATGGTCTATACTTCCAGCCAGATAAAACTACGGGAAAAGAATTACCCGAAATATGATCTTGTGTTGACAATTATTGTGTTTGCACTGAAAATTTGGTAACTATATCTGTATGGTGAAAATATCATATAAGTACTAATCATAAAAGTTTGAAGTATCTGATGTTTCTAAAAGATTTGAGTATGTGATAGCGTATATGGTTTGAATTTTGTAAGATTATGACTTGATAATTGTATATCACTTGGAGAGAATGAATGTGGTTACGAATGTTATGAGTGGAAAATCTCTATATATTTTGCAAGCCATGGGTATCGAATATGATTGTCTGATAATAACTTAATTTTAGCTGAGTATAAAGCTAAACTGGTGTCTCTACAACAGATCAGTGAAACTCAGAAAAGTGATAAAGATTTGTGAGTTAAATGAGTACAATGTGAAATAATTTATGAATCAAAATTTCAGAATAGATTCGGTAAATATCTGTTATTCAGAGACAGAGTCTGTGTACTGAAGAAATTAGAGCTTGTACTGAAAATTTTACATGAATGATCACAGTGGTACTATGTCTGTTTATCTGGGGAATGATAATGCATAATGATTTGAAAAGAATGTATTAGTAGCTCGGAATGAAAGGTGGTATTTCTGAATCTATATTTAAATGCTAGATATATCAGCAAGATAGAGATGATACTTTCAAGATGGTTATAATCAGTGAAAATACTAAAATGGAAATAGGACATAGTTACTATGAATTTTATATCAGGATTCTCTTTGTCTATGAAAAGAAAGATACTATTTGAGTAATTTTCGATTGTTTGACGAAGCCTGCATATTCCATCCCGGTATGAGTGGATTTCCCTCTTGATAGATTGCTTGAATGATTTGTTTTTGAGATTGTCAGATTATATGATGTGCTAGCTTCTGTTATTTCTGATAGAGATCTACAGTTCATATTCTGATTCTGAAACAAGTTACAGGAAACTCTGGGTACATGGTTACATTTTAGTACTGTATTTCATCCTCAGATAGATGATCAATCTGAACATATGATTCAGATTTTGGCAGATATGCTTCGATGTTGTGTACTTGAATTTGAAGGTAACTGAGAAAAGTATTTGTCTTGGGCTGAAATTACTTATAACAGTTAACAATCACATATAAAATTATACTGTACGAGGCTTTATATGATCACAAATGCAAAATTCCGGTGTTTTGGGCAAAGTTCAGTGAGAAAAGATACATGTGGTAGTTTTGATTCGTTAAACCCAAAAAGAGATGAAAGAGACCTGAGACAGTTTAAAAGCAATATTTGATTTTCAAGAATCCGATGTGGATCTAAAATGAAAAGAAATAGAGTTTCTAATGGTGACAAAGTATTTCTGGAGATTCACCATGAAAGAAAGTTCCCCAGTTTGCCCGTAAAGGCAAATTAAGTCTATGGTTTATCAGGTCATAAAGATTATTGAAAAGAATTGGACTGGTTTTGTATTGATTGGTATTATTATCAGAGTTCTATAGAATTCATAATGTTTTTATGAGTATATGTGTTATGACATAATTGATCAGACCCATCATTTGTTATTGCTTTGATAAATGTTCAATTCAGCTTGGCATGACTTACAACGAGTGACTGGTTGAAATTCTGGCATGTGAAGTGAAATAAACGAAAAGTATAAAGGTATCTTTAGTGAAAGTTCTTGGACAATGATATGATATAGAGAAAGCTATTTGGGAACCGGATAGAAACATGAGAAAGTAATGCCTGAATCTTCTTATTGGTAAAATTTTCGAGGACGAAAATTTCTTAAAGGCGGAAAGTTGTAATAGCCGAATTTCGGTGAAATCGGAACAGTGGTCTCGGGACCACAAATCCGAGCCAAAAAATAAAATTTATTTTTATTTTATTATATGATCCATAGTATACTAGAAATGTCGTGTGAAAAATTTTGAAAAGAAAATTTTACCGATTATGTGCTTAATTACGAGAAGGACCAAATCGCATAAAATGTAAAAGTTGGATTCTAGTATCTAGAAGGATCAAATAGCTATGGAATTCAAAACTAGAGGTCCTTAAATGGTAATTAGACCATTGGTTAAGTTGGTGGACAAAAATGGACATGGTTAGGTATGTTTCTAAAGTTTTTCATTAAGGGCATTTTAGTAATTTGGTTATTAAAATGAATTAAAAAGCCAAAATAAAGCCAAATTTGTCCATCTTCTTCTTCCTTGGCCGAATTTTACATGGAAAAGACATGGCTAGGTTTTTTCAAGCTTTCAAGCTCGATTGTAAGTCCGTTCTAGCCCCGTTTTTAATGATTTTTATGTTTTTGAAATCTTTGTAAACATGAATGCTTATGATGATATATCATGTTGAATGATAGAGTTTGCTCATCTTGAATGCTTGAAATGGTTGGTATTTGTATATGTGATTCAAGTGCAGGTCATGGGTGAAATTTTGGGTGAGATATAAAGCTAGAAATGACTTTATTTTGTCTACACGGGCAGATACACGGGTGTGTGTCTAGACCGTGTGTAACACACGACCTAGTAACACGGGTATGTGGTTAGGCCGTGTGTTCCCTGCACCTTAAATTCGAGAAAGCAGAATGCTCAGAATTATGCACACGGGCAGAGACACGGGCGTGTGTCTCAGCCGTGTGGGTGACACGGCCTTGAACACGGGCGTGTGTCTTGGCCGTGTGAAACCTACACCTAATTCGAATTGAATTAATTAACCACACGGCCTAGCACGCGGGCATGTGGTATGGCCGTGTGGCGCAAGTCAAAGAGCAACCTAAATCAGATACGGCCTGAAGCACGGGCGTGTCTAAGGGTCACACGAGCGTGTGAGCCCTGCACCTTGGAAAATTTTTGAAATATCACGAAAAATTCTTAGAGTTTCCGATTAAGTCCCGAATCAATTCTAATGCTCGTATTGGACCTCGAGGGTCCATTTAAAGGACGTTACGAATGATCTTGGTTAATGAATAGTGATTGACATGATTTATATGAGAATGTTCTGAAAAGTTCTGGTAACGCTCCGTAACCCTATTCCGGTGACGGATACGGGTTAGGGGTGTTACATTGTCTTTATATAATTTCCAACGAAATGCTTTAAATGAAATGGGGTTCCCTCAATAATGAACTCAAGGAAGGTAGAGTAGAAATTAATATGATAATTTTTTTTTGATAAGGTCACCAAAACAAGATAAGCGAAGAAGCTCAATAAAAAAATAATTTTTTTTTCTTCCCCAACCATATTCGCTTCTTTTATTTATTTATTTTTTCTTACGACACAATAGTTTTGATTATCAAATTTTTGACTAAAGCATCAGTATACATTTAATGATTTTGAATCAATTGAAAAGGTAAAGCCTATTTATTTTTGGTTCTAAGAGCAGTAGTTCTATTGGTCGACTTGCTTCTTTCAAATTGTTTCTTATTATTTAAAAAAGGGTAACGTAGATAAAATACAAGTTTGTTTTTATAGAAAAAGTAATTAACTGTTGTTGTTTTAAGGTCAACCTATTTATTTGCCTAGATAATATTTTTCCTTGTTCACTAATAAATCAACTAATTAAACTCATATTTCTATAACCAATTCGATCCCTCAATTTGGATCGGGGGCAAATGCCTACAAAAATATCGCTTGGATTTAAGAAAGAGTAGCTTGGATTATATTTAAGGTCACTAAACTATTAATAAATTTACGTTTTGATCACTTAACTTCAAAAATGGTCATTGAACTATTCGAAAGTTTTTATTTAAGTCACTGAGTTATTAAAATCGTTGTTATATGACCTTTTTGTTCGAACCACCTGCACCAATTAAAATCTTTCCTTCCTCATCTCTTCTATAGTTCAATTTTTTTTTCATGAAACAACTTTGAATATCACGAATATGTGAAACAAAATCCAAATAGTTTTCATTTTCGACACTGATACTTAGATATAATGTATGTTCTTCTATTTGTCGATGGGTATAGATCCACCATATCGATTGTTGAATCGTAAATTAGAGCTCGCTACCCAGACTTTAAAAGAATAACTAATAATCCAATGAGTTAAATAAAAACTCTTGAATAATTAAATAATTTAAATAAAATATTTTTAAATAAATTAATGATCATTTTATCACTTTTTAAAATTAAATAACTAAAACTTAAATTTTCCTAAATAAATTTTCCTCGCTTGTAGTTTATCCAAGTAAAAATGTGTCATTCTCCATACAAATCTTCTCTCTCACTTCATTTCCCTTCTCAGTATTTACCTATAAATACAAGCAGATATGCTCCACCATTATCCACATTTCAGCTTCCAGTTCCAGGTGCCAAAGCCCTCTCTGAGTCCATATTCCAGATACTGCGTTCTTTTTCTTTCTGTTTGGTTGCTTTTGATTTCTTAACTACTTTTTCACTTGCTCTCTCTCTCGTTGCACTGCTCAATTTTCGTTTTTTACTCGATGGAAGAAGCTTTTGGGAGACTAAAGGGCGTCGTTAATGTGCCTCACCTTGACCCACGAGATGCCACCACCTATCGCAAGAAGTCCGCCGTCTCAACTACAACCTCCGCCACTTCCACAACCACAACCAGCACAACGCCAACAACGACAAACAAGAGGTCTCTCAAAGAAAATGGTGGCACTGGTGGGACCATGAGGTACCGTGGAGTTCGCCGCAGGCCTTGGGGCCGTTACGCTGCTGAGATACGAGACCCACAGTCCAAAGAGAGGCGGTGGCTAGGCACTTTTGACACGGCCGAGGAGGCTGCTTGCGCTTATGACTGTGCGGCTCGAGCTATGCGTGGAATCAAGGCTCGAACCAATTTCGTTTACCCTGTGACTGAGCCTCACTCCGCCAGCGACCACCTTCTTCCTCAGTTCAACTTCTCTAGGCAATCACAGCCGTCCATTAGGGATCTTAACAGGAAGCATCATCATTTTGGGCACTCTTCTAAGTGGCCACCGTTTGCTAACTCCCAAGTGGGAGACTTCTCCTTAGGGTCTGGGGGGCATCAAAGAAATGCTTCTTTGAACATGCTTTTATTACGTGACTTCTTAAATTCGTCTTCATATTTATCTTTCGAGGCGCCTCCTCCGTCTCTGGTTGACCAATTTCAACTGATCAATGGAACATCTTCTGCTGCTTCTTCATTGCCTTTTTCTTTCTCTATTCCAACCATTTTGCCTGGTGGTACTTCGTTGAATTCCCCAACCAGCTGTTCTCTACGGGCAAGCGGTAACTTTGCAGATTCTTTCATTGACTCAACTATGACTCTTCCTCGCAAGGAAAAGAATTCGAGTCATACAACAAGTGTGCCCGCCCTGTCAAATAGTCAAGCTGATGATATGGAGTTCTTCCGATCAGAGCCTTCTGATTCTGGCTTGTTGCAAGAGATAATTCAGGGATTCTTACCGAAACCCAGCTCAAAGAAATCAGATACTGATTGCATTCAACATTCCATCGTTCCACCAGTGACTGAGATGCCATCCAGCCAGTCCCTGAGTGGGTTGAAGGAGAGCAAGAAGAGTGAGCATTTAGGTGGTTATATAGATTACTGTCAGGGGGTTCCTCAGCAGTTTGAGAGTTTCAATGGAATCACAGGTTCTCAACTGGTGCCATACAGTAATGAGATCCCGGTGAACCATCTACAGCTGGGTCAAGACTGCATGGTGGATGATATCTGTCAGTACCCAGATTTCATGAGAACCTTAGCGACTAGGGTTCAAAATGGTTGAGTCCATCACAGTGCAAGTTGAAAACCAACATGCCCATTTGTGGATCATATCTGTTGACACAATTGGAATGCTGAGTTTAGGGCTTTTGAAGTCAAGATCAAGTCATTGGATACCTAATTATCATCAACTAGAAGCTTATTGATAGTTACTAGTAGTAGTAGTTTTATTATTATATAATGTAATGTAATCCCAGGATGGCTAAGTTGTCTTCTCTCTTATGCTTTAGCATTGGAAATAATTAAAAGAAAAGAAAAAGAAAGTGTTTCTTGTTTAGTAAAAGAAGCAAAGTTGTGAGGCATGATGTCTGTCAAATATGGGTTGACCTTGGAGCACAAAAGGTCTGGCATTTGTCGGGCTTTTGGGTTCTACGTTCTGGTTTAAACAATAAAAAGGCATTGGTTAAGGATCTGTGTGGATATTCTGATCTTTCTGTTTCGCAAACCGAAGCGTTTGAAATCTAAATCTAACCAAGTAAACTTAAATTCCTAAAAAGGCTAAGAAGATGTCAAACCCGTTTTTGTGTGTCCGAGGAGAAGGAATAATCTCTGGAAAATAAGACAAATGGTTGTTTCACTTGCTTTTAACTTTTGAGCATAATGCTGCTCTTCTCCCTCACCCTACTCTCTAGTTTTGGCCTTTTGGGTGAACTGATTTTACGAGTTTGATGAGGTGATTTACATGGAAACATTAACTTATTAAATATATATTTTAATTTTCAATAAATGATTTCAAACCCTTCCAACCAAACTATATTTTTAACTTCTAAAATTTCTAATTACTTTTTTTATCCTCATTAAAAAAGTCTAATACTTTATAACATAATATCTAAAATTATTTTTTTATTTTTTCAGAAACACGATCAAAGCAAACTTTTCAAAACACTTACCAAAATCACTCTTTCAACCTCAATGTTAAACTCATCCTAACATTATTGAAAATGTGAGAAATGAGTACTGAAATTTTCAAATAAAAGGTATACAAAAAATTATAATAAGAGAGAATTTAGATACACATTCAGTAAATGAGTTTCATGCACGACCAATTGATAATAACCATGATACCTCATCATTGAATAAAATAACAAAATAGCTGAGGATGTATAAACCAATATACTAATAACTCTATTTAAATAATTAAATAATAATTAATTATAAACAAATACTAAAATCCCACTCAAAACCCTATACTTGCTTGAACCCTAAATCTTAAATTAAAGATTTTAAACCCTAAACCTAAGAGTTATTAATATTTATTTATGATAATTATAATTAATACTTAATTATGTTTAAAAAACTATTACTATTTATTTATAAATATTTTATTATTTTTATTTTATTTAATTATTATATATTGTATCATCATTCGCGGATAATGCATAAGGCTCATGCATCAATAATATATCAAATATTATTCTTTGTAATAATTATCAACCATTACATTAATACATCATTGAATGACTAATTGAACTATCAAACTAACAAATTAGATTATACATGAACAAGTCTAATATAAATATTTTCAATTTGCCACTGAAATATTTTTATTGCTTTGAATAATAACAAAATACCGTAAATTAAGTCAATTTCCCATTACTATGCAATTTATAACTTGTATTCTTTTCGTTGACAGTTGCATAAATATAAATAGAACACATTAATGTAAAATTTAATTTTCAATATTTATATATTTTTTTGTTAATTCAACTATTCACCTTTTAAAAAATAAATTTGGTAATCAATTTTTTGAAAATGAATCAATTGATGTTATTTTAACGAAAATATTAATTAAAATGTTAAATTTTTAAATATGGTAGCTCGCATAGCAATTCATGTATACTTCATGCTATTTTTTATGATTATATATATTTTGAATTTTTTATTTTTGAATATTTTTATAATTTTTAATTATTTATTGTGTATCATATCAAACAAATAGTAACATATTTATATGAAGTGCACGTGGACTGCCACGAGGGTTTTCATATCAACATCTTTAAAATATTAATATTTTGACAATTTAATTAAAAAATAATAATGACTAAATTAACAATGCCTAAATGTAATTCCTATATTCATTCAAAATCATGAAATCGAATATTAAATACGAGAGTAAATTAAGTTGCAAGTGGCTTTTAAAAAGAGTAGTGATGGACCAGTTGACAGTTCGGAGATTTTAATTTTACGGAAGGGCTATAGTTCAAATATTATATATAGATGGGGTTTAATGAAATGGAAGAAATAAAATGTAGAATTGGGTAGCTTAAGCCAAGATAGATGGATGGCAAAGCATTTAATCGTAGTAAACATTTTGCTTCAACTTTAGAAACAATGGTCTGAACTGGGCAGCCTCATCAATATTTATTTATTATGGTTTTGTACTTTAACATCATTTTTCTGCATTTTCGTATTTTAGTGTTGTGCTCCATTTCAACGGTATATATGATCATGTGGGCAGCCGCCCAAAGTTATTGGTGGTGCCGGGAAGATACCGCCACAAACTCATACTTGCTTCTACTGCTTTAGTTTATTGTCAAATATCCTCCTTGTAGATTAAATTAGAGAATTGTGATTCAATTGAAAATTAATATTTTTAGTAATTTATTTAATTTAAATATATTTGATAATTTATAATAAAATTTATTAGATGGATTTTTTTCTATAAATAAATGTAAAAAATGATAAGTAGATAATGATCTATTAAGTTTAAAATTATATTAAATTAAAATTGTTTAAGTCAAGAGAAGAAATACCACAATTACTAACATCAAAAGTAAATAATTGTAAGTTTGTATTTGTCATATTTCTTCTCTTTAAGTTATGCTATTTAAGTTATTAATTATATTAGTTAGACTTATATATTATTTATTATGTAATAGAATTTCCTGTTTCTAGTGTCAGCCATGCGAGATCTTGGCCTTTAATCGATTAAATCCCTAATTATCTATTTAAACCATTAATTAATCTTAATTGAGTCTTTATCACCCTTAGCTAGAATACCCACTAGGTCTCATCTTCAGTAAGGATTACCACCTACGTTACCCTTTCAGTCTCTTCCTAGGCATACAGATACCCTTTCGGTCTCACCGCTTGACACAAGTTATTCTCGACAAGATACCCTCTCGGTCTCACCTCTCTAGATATTCTATTAGGGACGCCACTCCCTAATATACTAAGTACTCTTGAATAAACACTCAATTTTGGATAAATAATTACTTAATTAATAAATCAGTTCCATAACCGGAACATGTAAGATATAAAATACACACAAAACATGTAACACCTTAAACCCGACCTAGACGTTATGGCCGAATCTGGAGATGTCACAACGAAGAGTTTTGAAAACGGAGTCTTTTCGATAAAGCTTTGTATAGTTGTTCGAGGAATCATCCAAGTTTTATAATCCATATTCGTTTATCACTATTACTAAAAGCGTTATTTAATCAATTTATTTGCCAAATCATAATTTACAGCAGAATCTTAGGAATCGTTATATTTGAAAATCTCGTTCGTTTTTTTTTTAGAAAACCTTTGTTTTAGTAAAAACCATGTTTTTAGCCAACCGTTGTGAATAAACAGTCAAATCAAAAATCCAAATCCAAAATAAAACCAAACAGTCCGAAGAGTCCATAATTTACAAAACTCCCAGGAAATAATCCTTAATTAAATAAAACCATAATCTTAAACAGTTTACGAGTGGTCACCGCGAGGCTCCGCCACACTGATCTACCTAAGTCGGTGGATTACCTGAACAGAACAGACAAACAGATGTAAGTTTTCGTAAACTCAGTGTGTAACCCAGCAAAGATAGACATGCAATACATACAGAAACCTCATATACGGTTAGATACAGATTTAGACTTATGTCCATTTCAGATACAGATAACAAAATCTGATAAGCAGTACAGATATGCAGAATCCTACCCCCGTCCTCTACACACCATCTCCGACCATCCCATCACACCATGTGGGGTTAAAAACACCCACCCATCCCTACAAACCATATAGTGTCGATGTGACACATTACAGATAATATGCAGTTAAGCTGCTAGAATATAGTTGAAGTGTCACCGTACAGACCACTTCCTCAACATATAAAATACCTACCCCAACATATATACAGAATACAGATACAGAAATATCATGCTTAACATGCTCACATACAGATAACATATATATTTAACAGAATAATCAGACATGCATAACGATATCCTACTCAGAGCAGATTATCAGAATATCAGTTCACATAATTTAAGGTTTGATTAGCCCTTACCGACCCTACGGTAGGCCCATAGTCGGTCGGAGCGAACTGTACGACCCTAGGGAAAATTTCAGAGTTATGGGCCCACATGCCCGTGTGGGCCACACGCCCAGATTGGCCTTGCCTGTGTGGCCCACACGGTCTGGCCCAAAACCCACACGCCCGTGTGGAACGCTTGTGTGGGCCCACATGCCCGTGTGGCCCACACGCCCAATATGGCCTAGCCCGTGTGGCCCACACGACCACACTCACACCATCACACGACTATGTCTTGCGCACGACCGCACCTTCGTCAGACACACGACTGTATCTCGTAGACGGCCGAACCACACGGCCAGGCACACGCCCATATGGCATCGATAGAATGCTTTTTCGGCTTTCGCCGAAACCCGATTTTCTACATTTTGGGTACACACTTGGTTCGTTTTTTATGCTACAGCACTCTTGAGACCTCCAAAACCTAAGAAACAATACCTCAAAACTAAACCGAGCAACGCGCACTCACTTACTGCTAACAAACCCGTTCACTCGCACAGATTAGACCATTGATGTGGAAACTATTGCTTCACCTCCTTCTCTTACGCAATAGATTCACAAAATTTCAACATTCAGAAATCAAAAGCTAAAGGAATACAAACAAACCCCACTTACCGATTACACGAAAAAACCAAGGATTTGAAATGCACAAAAGCAAGGATTAGTGACAGAAACAAAAGCGGAGAAAGGAGTGTTTATTTTTTTTCCATCAGAGAGTAGAAAAAGAAAAAGAAAATAACATCAAAGGGGATTCCTTTTTTTGGGAAAAAGAAGAACATCAGAAAACAAGGGATTTTTGGGAAAAATAAAATAAGATAATTTAATTTAATTTGAAAATAAAATCCTATTAAATCCCAACTCCCCACTAACCCACTAACCAACAACTTGATATTCAGAGTTTTAGCTCTACCGAAACTCTATCAGACAATCGAGCAAAAATTAACACTCTCGCTCACACAGGGATTCAAACACAAGACTCCAACACACTAACTCCTTACCACTCAAACCAGCAGGTTCATTCTGATATGGATTAACAGACAATTTTATATAAGCCCATTCAACAAGGATAAGGCTTGGATTTAAAATAACAAAATTTTGCCAAAAGTGGGAATTGAACCCAAGACCTCACATACACACCATAACACTTAACCACTGAAGTAGATACATATTTGTTTCAGAATTTACAGAAACAAGAATAAATTATCCCGGGCGTTACAACTCTACCCCCTAAAAGAAATTTTGGCTTTGAAATTTACCTGATCCTAATAGATGAGGATACTGCTGAAGCATCGAGTCCTCAGGTTCCCACGTGGCTTCCTCAGTGCCATTATTCCACCACAGAACCTTAACCAATGGGATGGACTTCCTCTTTAGAACCTTAATATCACGATCCAAAATCTAAACCAGCTCCTCCTCAAAAGTCAAATCCGGTCTAACCTCGAACTCCTCAATAGAGACAATATAAGATGGATTAGACCGGTATCGTCGCACATCGAGACGTGAAACACATCATAGATACGGTCTAACTTTGGAGATAGCTCCAACTGATAAGCGACCAGTCCCACACGCTTTAAAATTCGATACGGCCCTATGAACCTAGGGCTCAACTTGCCCTTACGACCGAATCTCAGAACTTTCTTCAATGGAGATACCTTAAGGAATACAAAGTCACCTACGAAATACTCGATATCCCTCCTCTTCAAATCCGCATACGACTTCTGTCTATCAGAAGTCGCTTTCAAACGATCCCGAATTAGTCTAACCTTATCTTCAGTCTCAGAAACCAACTCAAGACCCAAAACCCAACGCCCAGCCAACTCAGTCCAACATAGCGGAGTACAACACTTACGACTATACAAAGCCTCATAAGGTGCCATCTGAATGCTAGACAGGAAATTGTTGTTGTAGGCGAACTCAGCTAACGGCATAAAATCCTTCCAACTACCTCAAAAATCAATCACACAACTCTGAAGCATGTCCTCCAGTATTTGAATCACCCTTTCAGATTAACCATCGGTCTGAGGATAGAATGCAGTACTGAAGTCCAATCTCGAACCCAGAGCCTCATGCAGTTTCTTTCAGAACCAAGAAGTGAAGCGAGGATCCCTATCAGAAATTATCGAAACTGGAACCCCATGTAGTCTTACAATCTCAGAAATGTAGAGCTTCACTAACTTTTGCAGAGAGTAGTCCGTCTGAACCGGAATAAAATGAGCGGACTTGGTCAATCGATCCACGATGACCCAAAAGAATCTTTCTTAGTGGGTGTCAAAGGCAACCCACTAACGAAGTCCATTGTCACTCGTTCCCACTTTAACTTGCTGGCACATCAAACAACGAGTAACAAAATCTATAACCTCGCGTTTCAAACTCAGCCACCAGTACAGTTCACAGAGATCCTGATACATCTTATTACCACTAGGATGCATAACATAAGGGCTACTATGCGCCTCCCTCAGAATTGACTGCCTTAGATCAGAATCATTCGGTACACAAACCTGACCTCGAAAACACAGAACCCCATCTTTATTTAGCCCAAAATCAGATGTACTGCCAGTCTCAGCCTGACGGAACCGCATAACCAAAGACTCATCCCCTAATTGCTTTTCTCGAATCTGCCAAATCCAAGTTAGTTTAACTTATAACTCGGCTAACAGACCCCCATCATCAAACAGACTAAGGCCAGCGAACATCGCTCTCAAATCAGTCATCGCTCTATGACTGAGAGCATCAGCCACCACATTGGCCTTACTAGGATGGTACTCTATCGTGCAGTTATAATCTTTGAGCAGTTCAATCCACCGATGCTGTCTAAGGTTCAACTCCTTCTGAGTAAGAAGGTACTTGAGGCTCTTGTGATCGGTGTAGATGATACACCTCTCACCATCCAAATAGTGCTTCCAGATTTTAACGCAAAAACCACAGCAGCTAACTCGAGATCATGCGTCGAATAATTCCCCTCGTGTGTCTTAAGCTGACGAGATTCATAAGCCACAACCTTACCATCTTGCATTAATACACATCCCAAATCGACGTGCGGTGCATCACTATACACTACAAACTCCTTACCAGATTCAGGCTGTATCAGAATAGGAGCCTGAGTTAGAACAGACTTGAGCTTCTCGAAGCTCGATTGTTGCACACCGGTCCAAACAAAAGGAACACCCTTGTGCAGAAGCTTGGTCAAAAGAGCTGCAATCAGAGGAAACCCTTGACAAACCATCGATAATATCCCGCAAGACCTAGAAAATAGCGGATCTCAGATACATTCTTAGGCTGTTTCCAATCAAGCATAGCCTCAATCTTTTTAGGATCAACTCGGATCCCCTAAGCAGAAACCACGTGACCTAGAAAAGTTACTTCTCCAAACCAGAACTCACATTTGCTCAACTTAGCGTAGAGCTGTTTCTCTTGGAGTATCTGAAGCACTATTCTAATATGCTCATCATGCTCATCCTCGGTCTTAGAGTAAACCAGAATATCATTGATGAAGACTACGACGAACTTATCCAGATACGGTTGAAAAACTCGGTTCATCAGATCCATGAATGCAGCTAGAGCATTTGTCAACCCAAAGGGCATAACTAGGAACTCGTAGTGCCCATAACGAGTCCTAAATGCCGTCCTATGAATATCAACCTCCTTAACTCTAAGCTAATGATACCCCGATCAGAGATCTATTTTTGAGAACACTGAAGCCCCTTGAAACTGATCAAACAAATCGTCGATCCACGAAAGTGGTTACTTATTCTTCACCGTCAGTTTATTTAACTGCTGGTAGTCAATGCACATCCTCATGGTACCATCCTTTTTCTTTACAAACAGAATAGGTGCCCCCCACGGAGACACACTAGGACGGATGAGCCCACGATCCAGAAGCTCTTGAAGTTGAGCCTTAAGCTCTATAAGCTCTTTCGGTGCCATATGATATAGAGCGATGGACATCGGAGCTGTACCTGGTAGAAGCTCAATACCGAACTCAACTTCTCAACTTGGAGGTAAACCTAGTAACTCATTAGAAAAGACATTCGAAAATTCCCTCACTGTTCTGATATCCCTAACGGAAGAGTCCTTAGAAACTGAAACACTGACATAAGCCAAATACGCCTCACACCCTTTTCAAACCAATTTCTCAGCCACAAGAGCGGAGATCACATTGGACAGATAATCTCGACGCTATCCAATCACAACTATTTCCTTATCATCCACGATCCTCAGAACAACCCTCTTAAACGTACAAGCCAAGCTAACTCGGTGCTCAACTAACCAGTCCATACTCAGAATTAAATCGAACTCCCTAAACGGTAGCTCCATCAGACTTGCCAAAAACACAGTCCCTTATACTTCCAATGGTACATTCCTATAAAGTTTATTAACCCGAATAGACTGCCCCAACGGACTCAGTAATAACCTCACTAGAAGTACACTTAACAGAAATCACCAAGTTTTCAGAAATAATACTAGCTACATAGGAATGTGTAGAACCTACGTCTATCAGAGCAGTATAAGAAACATCAAAAATAAAGAACGTACCCGTGATCACATCAGGGGCATCTCTGTCCTCTTGGCCTCGTGCAGCATAAACCAGTGCAGACTGCCTCACCTCAGTCAGATTAACACCTCTGCCTGGTGCTCTCTATCCTCAGCCCATACCATTACCACCTCTAGCCGATCCACGGCCCCTAGGTGGCTGTTGAACTGCCCTCTAAGGCTGTACAGAATTCGGTCCCGAAGCATGCATCTGATTAGCACGATCTGGACACTCTCTAATCCGATGTTCTAAAGACCCACACCTCAAACAAGCCCCTAACCTCCTCCAGCACTCGCCCGGATGACGCCTACAATAATCACCACATGGCTGAATCCCATTAGCAGCGACAGGTACCCCCACTCTAATAGGCCCATCAGGTCTGGCCCGTTTCTTAGGCCTCTGAACAGAACTAGAGGGCTCTGAATCCCTCTTATTCTTGCCTCTCTCACGATCCCTATTCTGGCACTCTACGCACATAACCTCTTTGGCGATCTTTTCCTTATCCACCAGAACAACAAACTCACACTCCCTCTGTAGGGAAATCAATACCCTCAGATTATCCCTCAAGCCATCCTCAAAATGGACGTATTTCTCATACTCAGATGCCATCATGCCTCGAGCGTAGCGGTTCAATGTAACATCCCGGTTTAGGGCCTAGTCAGAATAGTGGTGCAAGATCACAAATCTAAGGGTTATGAATGAGTTTTTGAGGTTTATATTATGTATGCATGCTAGTGTGAAAGTTTCATGAAGCAATTTTGTGAAATTGCGATTGAATTGTCCAAAAGGACTAAATTGCAAAAGATGCAAAATGTGTGTTTCTAGAAGCTATAGGTGTGAAATAGCTTTAGATTATTAATTATAGGTTCTTAATGAGCAATTTTCCCAATTTTTAGTTTTTGGACAAAAATGGGCATCGATGAGTTAAAAATTAAAGTTTATCAAAAAGGGCATTTTGGTCATTTAGTTATTAAGTGATTAAATAGGTGAAAAGATGACAAAAATTCACTCATCTTCTCTCCCAAGTTGCCGAAAATTTCAATAGCCATTGTTAGGGCTCTTTCAATTTTTCAAGCTTGCTAGTAAGTACTCCTAAGCCCAATTTTTGATATTCTTCATATTTTTGAAGTCCTAGTAGCATGAGTAAGCTATTTTTAGCTTTTTGGTGAGCTATTATGGATGTTCAAAAATGTACATATGTATGACACGCATGTATTTTGTTATTTTATAGAAGATTATGAAAGCTTGATGTAGTAGAAACATCTTTTGTTAAGTGATTTTCCATGAAAATGCATGTAGGGACTTAATTGTGAAAATCTTAAGTTTGGTCATACATGTGTGTTTTAGTGAGAATTGATGATAGCTTTGGTTGAATAAGTGGCTCGACTAAGCATGAAAGACTAGAAAGTTGAATAAAAATCACTTTGCGAGCCTTTGGGACTAAAGTGTAAATATGAGAAAGTTTAGGGGCAAAATAGTAATTTTGCTAAAGTATGAAATGTGGGTCAATTTAGTCAATGTGCGTATTGAATAAGATGATTTATTCATTATAGATCAAGAAAGACGAAGCCCAGATCGTAACCGAGGCAAGAGCAAGGTGGTGGACTAAATTGCATATTTCTATACTTTTGAGTATCGAGGTAAGTCTATGCATAAATAGTGCATTCATACTTACAAATTGTTGATGATAGCTAGTGTGTAGCTTATTCGAGATTGATTGAGAACCTATGTGGTCCAAGTAGAATGAATGTAGTAGAATTGTGAATGGATGTTTAATTGAGTAAGTAGACATGTGAATGTGTAGTGATAATGCTAGATGGTAGGCTAAGTACGATACCATCCTAATGCATATTGACGGTGAGCTGGCTATGTGCGATGCTATCGTGAGGTATATCGTTTAGTGGGCTAAGTGAGAAACCCCTATGATTACCTTTGTGGTAGGCTAAGTGCGATACCACCTTATTAATCGATTGTGGTGTGCTAAGTGTGAAACCACCGAGACATTTGCTGTGTGGGTTAACTGTGTGGATTAGCCATGTAATTGCATCATTGAGTAAAATAGCTGTGTGGATGTATAATTAAGTTAATTAGCTGTGTGGATGAATTATTGAGAAATAATGATGTGTTGTATATTGTGTAAATGTGACATTGAATGCAGGGGTGCATTTTGATGGTTATGAGTATGTGACTTATGATGTGTTAGAAATGTGGTAAGGGATAGAAAGAGTAAGCATAGTTGTGAATTACTTGTTGGTATAATGCTAATTGTTGCTTAGCTTATACTATGTTGTGCTTAATTGTTTATGTGTAAACTTACTAAGCTCAAAGCTTACTCTCTTTCTTTTCCCTTGTCTTATAGAGTAAAAGCGTTGAATCGAGATACGAGGATCATCAGAAGATAGCCCACATATTAGCACACTTTGGTACATGAAACTTAATGTTTTGTATATGGCATGTATAGGGGCTAGGCAAGTTCGTGGATTTTGTTGTAAATGGCTAAGATGTATTGGCCTTTAGATGGATAGTGTATTTTGTATAATGCCATGGTTGTTGGCTATTACATTATATGAAAGAAAGATGTAGTTTTCTATGTGAGATTGCACTTCATTTGAGTTGATTATGGATGTGTTGTATGAGTGCATGTTGTGTAAGCTATAAGGGTGAGAAGAGCTTAGCAAATAGCTTTGTTCTTGGCCATGTGGATAGACACACGGGCGTGTGTCTAGGCCATGTGTGACACACGGTCAGCCCACGGGCGTGCGCTTTGGCCGTGCATCCCCTACATGTTAGTATTATAAATCAGAATAGACCACGGACTAGCCAACGGGCGTATGTCTAGGGCGTGTGGGATTAATCAGTGTTGGCCATGGGCTAGCCACACGAGCGTGTGTCTAGACTCTAGGCCGTGTTAAAGTAGTCAGTGTGCACCACGGGTGGTAAGCACGGGCGTGTGCCTTGGCCGTGGGGCATTGGTAGAATACTGGGTTTTTAGGCACGGTTTGGGGACATGGGCATGTGTGTCCATGCACGGGCGTGTCTAATCTTGCACGGGCGTGTGAGACATGTATAAAAGAGAAAATTTTTAAGATTGGAAAAAGTTCCGGTTTAGTCTCGAGAGCCCTCGTGTGTATAAGTGAGGCCTCATAAGTCGAGAATGAGGTTGTTGAGATGACTTCAGAGAGTAGTTACGACGAGCCTAAGTGGCGATCAAGTGGTTTGATTTCAGTAACGCCTCAGGCCTAGTTCCGGCGTAGAACCCGGGTAAGGGTTGTTACATTTACTGGTATCAGAGCTATGGTTTAGTCGGTTCTAGGACTACCGTAGTGGGTGTAAGAGTCTAGCTATACATGCGATACGTGTATAATGATAGTGTGTTGGTTTCTGATGATTTTAAATATTTTTTTATATAGTATATGGATTCCGATCCATTGACTACTGATGAAGCAGCTAGTAACGCGCCGGCTCCTGCGTAAGGAACCGTGCCCGTTGAGAGTGGACCCGAGGTTAGGGGTCAAGGGGAAGAGGTACGGGAAGCCTTTCTCCAGATGATGAGCAATTGGTACTCGAATTATGTTCGAGCAAACCCTAATGCTCAACCTCCTCCACCTCCTCCTCCTATACCTCAGCCAAATCCAGTGGCTCCTCAAGGTATGGATGTAGTGAGGATATCGAAGCCCCCGGTGGATAAGATTAGGAAGCACGGGGCTGAGGAGTTTAGAGCTAAGGTAGATGATGACCTAGAGAGAGCGGAGTTCTGGTTGGAGAACTCGATGAGGGTGTTCGATGAACTCTCATGTACGCCTGAAGAGAGTTTGAAGTGTGCCGTATCCTTGATGAGAGATTCGGCATACCATTGGTGGAAGGCGTTGACGCTAGTGGTCCCGAGAGAGCGGGTGACATGGGACTTCTTTCTGGAAGAGTTCCGGAAGAAGTATATAATCCAGAGGTTTACTGATCGAAAAAGGAAGGAATTCCTTGAGTTGAAACAAGAAAGAATGACAGTGGCGGAATATGAGCGTGAGTTTGTTAGGCTTAGCAAATACGCTCAAGAATGTGTGTCGACAGAGACCATAGAGTGCAAGAGGTTCGAAGATGGGCTTAATGAGGATATCAAACTCCTAGTGGGCATTTTGGAGTTGAAAGAATTTGTGGTATTAGTTGAGAGGGCAAGTAAGGCCGAGGAATTGAGTTCAGAAAAGAGAAGGGCTGTGAGTGAAGCCCGAGATGCGAGAAAGAGGCCGATGGGCAAGTCGTATCAAGCCCAGTTGAAAAGATCCAAGGAAGTGAATCCTCGGACGACAACACCAGTGGGTTATTCACACCGAGACTTGGGCAATACTCGTTTGGGTTCGAGAGTCCAAGCTCCCTCGATGGAAAGTGTGGGCAATACGAAGAGTAAATCGGAGTGTCCAAGTTGTGGTAGGTATCACACCGGAGAGTGTTGGGGAAACAGTCAGAAATGTTATAAATGTGGTTCCCCTGACCACTTTATCCGTAACTATCCCGAGAGGGATGATAAGGAAGAGAAGCAAGAAGTGAGACCTAGTGATGTGTCTACAAGGGGTAGACCACCAAGGAACCCAAGAGGTGGGGCTAGTGGTAGAGGTGCGCCCAGAGATTCTGCTGTGAGACCAGAGGGTCGGGCACCTGCGAAGACGTATGCCATTCGCGCTCGCGAAGACGCATCCTCTCCTGATGTGATAACGAGTACTTTTTCTCTCTATGACACCTTCGTTATTGCTTTAATAGATCCAGGGTCTACTCATTCTTATATTTGCATGAGATTAGCATCTAGTTTGAGTATGACCGTTGAGTCTATGGACATAGTGATTAAGGTGTCAAACCCGTTAGGAAAGCATGTGTTAGTGGACAGAGTGTGTAAGAATTGTCCTTTATTGATTGAGAATCATTATTTTCCGGCAAACCTTATGTTGTTGTCGTTTGATGAGTTTGATTTAATCCTAGGCATGGATTGGTTGACTACCCATAATGTCTTAGTGAACTGTGGTAGTAAGTTTATTGAATTGAAATGTGAGAGTGGAGATGTGGTTCGGGTTGAATCAGGTGGATCGAATAGTCTACCAGTGATGATTTCTTCCCTAGTAGCTGAGAATTGTTTGAGAAAAGGATGTGAGTCCTATCTTGCTTTTGTGTTGAATACTCGAGAGATTGGAGTAGAGTTTGAAACAGTGTCAGTGGTATGTGAGTATTGAGATGTATTTCCGGAAGAGTTACCCGGATTACCTCCAGTGAGAGAGGTCGAGTTTGGAATTGAGTTTGTTCCGGGAACGACACTTATTTCAATTGCTCCATATAGAATGGCACCTGTAGAGTTGAAAGAACTGAAGGTTCAGTTGCAAGAGTTGACAGATAAAGGTTTTGCAAGACCGAGCTACTCGCCGTGGGGTGTCCCAGTATTATTCGTGAAGAAGAAAGATGGGTCTATGAGGTTGTGTATAGACTATAGACAACTGAACAAGGTAACGGTGAAGAATAAGTATCCTTTACCAAGGATTGATGATCTTTTCGATCAACTAAAGGGAGCTACAGTGTTCTCCAAGATAGACTTGAGGTCTGGTTATTATCAGCTCAGAGTGAAAGAGCAAGATGTGTTGAAAACTTCATTTTGAACAAGGTATGGCCATTATGAGTTTTTGGTTATGCCGTTTGGTTTGACGAATGCACCGGCGATTTTTATGGATCTGATGAACCGTGTTTTTAGACCGTACGTGGACAAGTTTGTAGTTGTCTTCATTGACGACATATTGATCTATTCTCGGGATGAGAACGATCATAAAGAGCACTTGAGAATTGTCTTGCAAACTTTGAGAGATAAGCAGTTGTATGCTAAGTTTAGCAAGAGTGAATTTTGGCTCCGAAAGGTCGGATTCCTAGGACACATGGTGTCAGGTGATGGTGTCAGAGTTGACCCGAGTAAGATATCGGTTGTTATGGATTGGAAACCGCCGAGGAACGTGTCAAAAATCAGAAGTTTCTTGGGATTAGCGGGATACTATAGACATTTCGTAAAGGGGTTCTCTGTGATTGCTACCCTGATAACGAAACTATTGCATAAAGATGTCAAGTTTGAATGGACTGAGACATGTCAACAGAGCTTCGAGAGACTGAAAACAATGTTGACTGAGGCACCAGTTTTGGTTCAACTAGAATCGGGGAAGGAGTTTATGGTTTATAGTGATGCGTCATTTAATGGTCTCGGTTGCGTGTTGATGCAAGAGGGTAAGGTAGTCGCTTACGCCTCGAGGCAGCTAAAGCCGCACGAGAAGAATTATCCGACTCATGATTTAGAGTTGGCTGCGATTGTTTTTGCGTTAAAGATTTGGCGACATTACTTGTACGGTGAGAAGTGCCGAATCTTTACGGATCACAAGAGTTTAAAGTATTTGATGGATCAGAAGGATCCGAATGCGAGAGGCAGAGACGGTGGCTTGAGTTGTTGAAAGACTATGAGTTAGTCATTGATTACCACCCGGAAAAAGCGAATATGGTTGCGGATGCCTTGAGTAAGAAATCCTTGTATGCTCTAAGAGCTATGAGAGCGAGTTTAGCATTGTCTGACGATGGTGCTATTTTGGCAGAGTTGAGAGCTAAGCCACTATTTGTTCAACAAATATGTGAGGCTCGAGAGAAATGACAATGAGATGCAAGCTAAGATAGCTAAGTGCGGTCGGAATGTGATTTCGATTTTGAATGGGTTCGAATGGTTGTTTGCTTTATCGCGATAGAATTTGTGTTCCTAAAAATGAGAAGTTGATTCGAAAGGTTTTGTATGAGGCCCACAGTGGATGTTTGTCAAGACATGTCAGGCAAGATGAAAATGTACAACGATTTGAGGAAGTTTTATTGGTGGCAGGAATGAAAAAGATATTTTTGAGTTTGTGGCAAAGTGTCTAATTTGTCAACAAGTGAAAGTTGAGCATCAAGTGCCTTCGGGATTGCTTGACCGGTGATGGTTCCCGAATGGAAATGGGATTGGGTTACCATGGATTTTGTGTGGGGTTGCCGATGACTCAGAGAAGAGAGATCTTTGTGTGGGTTGTTGTGGATAGATTGACAAAGTCGGCTCACTTTATTTGATGCGTGTTGATTATTCCTTTGGATAAGTTAATTTGAGTTGTATGTGGCGAGAGATAGTGAGATTGCATGGTGTACCTGTGTCTATTATATCAGATAGAGATCCGAGGTTTACTTCGAGATTTTGGAAGAAGTTGCAAGAAGCCATGGGTACAAGATTGAATTTCAGCACTACGTTCCATCCGCAACCCGATGGTCAGTCTGAAAGAGTGATTCAAGTTCTTGAAGATATGCTTCGATGCTGTGTGCTAGAATTCGAAGGTAGTTGGGAGAGATATCTACCTTTGGTCGAATTCGCCTATAACAACAATTATCAGTCGAGTATACAGATGGCACCGTATGAGGCTTTGTATGGTCGTAAGTTTCGAACTCCTTTGTATTGGACCGAGCTTAGTGAGGAGCGGATCCATGGGGTCGATCTAGTAAAAGAGACCGAAGAGAAAGTGAAAGTAATCCGTAATAGTCTGAAAGCTGCTTCGGATTGACAGAATTCGTACGCATATTTGAAAAGAAAAGAAATTGAGTTTAAAGAGGGTGACAAAGTGTTTTTGAAAGTGTCCCCGTGGAAGAAGATTATGAGATTTGGACGGAAAGGGAAATTGAGTCCAAGGTTCATAGGGCCGTATGAGATTACAGACAGAATTGGGCCTGTAGCTTACCGGTTGGCTTTGTCGGTAGAGTTGGAAAAGATTCATAATGTGTTCCATGTATCGATGTTGCGACGGTATCGCTCCGATCCTTCACATGTGATTCCTTCAACGGAAATTGAGATAAGACCGGATATGTCTTATGAAGAGGAGCCGATTAAGATCTTGGCTTGAGAAGTGAAACAGTTAAGAAATAAGAGTATAGCACTAGTGAAAGTGTTATGGTAGAAACATGGCGTGGAAGAGGCTACGTGGGAAATGGAAGAAGCTATGAGAGAGCAACATCCAAACCTCTTTTCTGGTAAGATTTTCGGGGGCGAAAATATCTAAAGGGGGGAGAGTTGTAACATCCCGGTTTAGGGCCTAGTCGGAATAGTGGTGCGAGATCACAAATCCGAGAGTTATGAATGAGTTTTTGAGGTTTATATTATGTATGCATGCTAGATAGAAAGTTTCATGAAGCAATTTTGTGAAATTACGATTGAATTGTCCAAAAGGACTAAATTGCAAAAGATGCAAAATGTGTGTTTCTAGAAGCTATAGGTGTGAAATAGCTTTAGATTATTAATTAGAGGTCCTTAATAAGCAATTTTCCCAATTTTTAGTTTTTGGACAAAAATGGGCATGGATGAGTTAAAATTTGAAGTTTATCAAAAAGGGCATTTTGGTCATTTAGTTATTAAGTGATTAAATAGGTGAAAAGATGACAAAAATTCACTCATCTTCTCCCCCAAGCTGCCGAAAATTTTAATAGCCATTGTTAGGGCTCTTTCAATTTTTCAAGCTTCCTAGTAAGTACTTCTAAGCCCGGTTTTTGATATTCTTCGTATTTTTGAAGTCCTAGTAGCATGAGTAAGCTATTTTTAGCTTTTTGGTGAGCTATTATGGATGTTCAAAAATGTACATATGTATGACACACATGTATTTTGTTGTTTTATGGAAGATTATGAAAGCTTGATGTAGTAGAAACATCTTTTGTTAAGTGATTTTCCATGAAAATGCATGTAGGGACTTGATTGTGAAAATCTTAAGTTTTGTCATACATGTGTGTTTTAGTGAGAATTGATGATAGCTTTGGTTGAATAAGTGGTTCGGCTAAGCATGAAAGACTAGAAAGTTGAATAAAAATCACTTTACGAGCCTTTGGGACTAAAGTGTAAATACGAGAAAGTTAAGGGGCAAAATAGTAATTTTGCTAAAGTATGAAATGTGGGTCAGTTTAGTCAATGTGTGTATTGAATAAGCTGATTTATTCATTATAGATCAAGAAAGACGAAGCTCAGATCGTAACCGAGGCAAAAGTAAGGTGGTGGCCTAAATTGTATATTTCTATACTTTTGAGTATCGAGGTAAGTCTATGCATAATCAGTGCATTCATACTTACAAATTGTTGATGATAGCTATGTGTAGCTTGTTCGAGATTGATTGAGAACCTATGTGGTCCAAGTAGAATGATTGTAGTATAATTGTGAATGGATGTTTAATTGAGTAAGTAGACATGTGAATGTGTAGTGATAATGCTAGATGGTAGGCTAAGTGCGATACCATTCTAATGCATATTGACGATGAGCTGGCTATGTGCGATGCTATCGTGAGGTATATCATTTAGTGGGCTAAGTGAGAAACCCCTATGATTACCTTTGTGGTAGGCTAAGTGCGATACCACCTTATTAATCGATTGTGGTGTGCTAAGTGCGAAACCACCGAGACATTTCTTTCGTGTGGGTTAAGCGTGTGGATTAGCCATGTAATTGCATCATTGAGTAAAATAGTCATGTGTGGATGTATAATTAAGTTAATTAGCTGTGTGGATGAATTATTGAGAAATAATGATGTGTTGTATATTGTGTAAATGTGACATTGAATGCAGGGGTGCATTTTGATGGTTATGAGTATGTGACTCATGATGTGTTGGAAATGTGGTAAGGGATAGAAAGAGTAAGCATAGTTGTGAATTACTTGTTGGTATAATGCTAATTGTTGCTTAGCTTATACTATGTTGCTTAATTGTTTATGTGTAAACTTACTAAGCTCAAAGCTTACTCTCTTTCTTTTCCCTTGTCTTATAGAGTAAAAGCGTTGAATCGAGATACGAGGATCATCAGAAGACAGCCCACATATCAGCACACTTTGGTACATGAAACTTAATGTTTTGTATATGGCATGTATAGGGGCTAGGAAAGTTAGTGGATTTTGTTGTAAATGGCAAAGATGTGTTGGCCTTTAGATGGATAGTGTATTTTGTATAATGCCATGATTGTTGGGTATTACATTATATGAAAGAAAGATGTAGTTTTCTATGTGAGATTGCACTTCATTTGAGTTGATTATGGATGTGTTGTATGAGTGCATGTTGTGTAAGCTATAAGGGTGAGAAGAGCTTAGCAAATAGCTTTGTTCTTGGCCATGTGGATAGACACACGGGTGTGTGTCTAGGCCATGTGTGACATACGGTCAGCCCACGGGTGTGCGCTTTGGTCGTGCGTCCCCTGCATGTTAGTATTATAAATCTGAATAGACCACGGACTAGACACACAGGCGTGTGTCTAGGGCGTGTGGGATTAATCAGTGTTGGCCACGGGCTAGCCACACGGGCGTGTGTCTAGACTCTAGGCCGTGTTAAAGTAGTCAGTGTGCACCACGGGTGGTAAGCACGGGCGTGTGCCTTGGGCCGTGGGGCATTGGCGAGAATCTTTGGGTTTTTAGGCACGGTTTGGGGACATGGGCGTGTGTGTCCATGCACGGGCGTGTCTAATCTTGCAGGGGCATGTGAGACCTGTATAAAAGAGAAAATTTTTAAGATTGGAAAAATTTCCGGTTTAGTCTCGAGAGCCCTCGTGTGTATGAGTGAGGCCTCGTAAGTCGAGAATAGGGTTGTTGAGATGACTTTAGAGAGTAGTTACGATGAGCCTAAGTGGCGATCAAGTGGTTTGAGTTCGGTAACGCCTCGGGCCCGGTTCTAGCATAGAACCCGAGTAAGGGGTGTTACACTCAACCTCAGAAACTCAGCCTCATACTCGGCCACAGATTTATCACCTTGCGTAAGATTCATGAACTCATGCCTACGAGCATCAATAGAGTTCGCGCCCACATACTTCTCCTGGAAAGCAGTCTTCAATAATAGTTTAGACGATCCGGTTGAGTACCCTCCTCAACCAACAACCACCACTGATATGCCTTGTCGCAAAGTAAAGAGATTGCACCCTTAAGTTTCTGCTCAGGAGTATAGTCGATGTCGTTCATAATCCTCTCGTTGGCCTCCAACCAATACTCAGCCACAGTAGGGGCAACTCCAGTGACACCCCTAAACAGCTTAGCTCATTAGACCGGAGTCGTCCAGTTACCGACCCACAACCCCAGATCGAGAATGGGGTCCAACGACCCTCTTTAACACTCTCAGCATGGCTTGGGATAGTGCATCGTCCCCAGCTGAGCGGCTTTGAGACCTAGTCTCAGTAGCAGGTGAAACCGGTGTCTCACTTGTGGCTAAGTTTGACATACTGCCCAAAGAGGAAGACTCAGCTCGAGCCCCTTACGGCCCCTACCGCGCCCACGAATACCACGACTGCGAGTTCCATGAACGCTCATCATAAATTTCAAATTTATCTACATTATAAAATTTTATATATCAAATCTAGTATTTATTAGTAGATATTTTATGCGCACATTATCAGGAGCTTAGAAGTATTTCAGAGGTTTTTGTCTCTAACTAACTCATTATAGTTTCAGAAAGTACTTACTACAGTGTTTTCAGAAAATTTCTATCTAAGTTCAGAAATACTTACAGGATCGGGCTGGAGACTCGGTGTACCACATACTTACTCAGATTAATCCAAATAATTTGAAAACAAATTCTTATTCAAAACACAACTTTAAAACCCAAAATTCACAATCCGAGTTTTGCAACCTGGCTTTGATACCACTAAATATAACACCCCAAACCCGGCCTAGATGTTATGGCCGAATCTGGAGATGTCACAAAGAAGAGTTTTGAAAACGGAGTCTTTTCGATAAAGCTTTGTACAGTTGTTCGAGGAATCATCCAAGTTTTATAACCCATATTCGTTTATCACTATTACTGAAAGCGTTATTTAATCAATTTATTTGTCAAAACATAATTTACAGCGGAATCTTAGGAATCATTATATTTGAAAATCCCGTTCGTTTTTTTTCCAGAAAACCTTTGTTTTAGTAAAAACCATGTTTTTAGCCAACCGTCGTGAATAATGTGTCAAATCAAAAATCCAAATCCAAAATAAAACCAAACAATCCGAAGAGTCCATAATTTACAAAACATCCAGAAAATAATCCTTAATTAAATAAAACCATAATCTTAAACAATTTACGAGTTCGTGGTCACCGCGAGGCTCCGCTACACCGATCCGCCTAAGTCTGTGGATTACCTGAACAAAACAAACATATGTGAGTTTTCGTAAACTCAGTGTGTCACCCAGCAAAGGTAGACATGCAATACATACTGAAACCTCATATACGGTCAGATACAGATTCAGACTTATGTTCATTTCAGATACAAATAACAGAATCAAATAAGCAGTATAGATATGCAGAATCCTACCCCCATCCTCTACACACCGTCTTCGACCATCCCATCACACCATGTGGGGTTAAAAACACCCACCCACCCTTGCACACAATATAGTGTCGATGCGACACATTACAGATAATATGCAGTCAAGCTGCCAGAATATGGGCGAAGTGTCGCCATACAGACCACTTCCTCCACATATACAATACCCACCCCAACATATATACAGAATACAGATACAGAAATATCATGCTTAACATGCTCGCATACAGATAACATATATATTTAACAGAATAATCAGACATGCATAACAGTGTCCTACTCAGAGTAGATTATCAGAATATTAGTTTACATAATTTAAGGTTTGGTTAGCCCTTACCGACCTTACGGTAGGCCCACAGTCAGTTGGAGCGAACCGTGCTACCCTAGGAAAAATTTTAGAGTTATGGGCCCACATGCCCGTGTGGGCCCACACGCCCAGATTGGCCTTGCTCGTGTGGCCCACATGGCCTAGCCTAAAACCCACATACCCGTGTGGAACGCTCATGTGGGCCCACACGCCCGTGTGCCCACACGCCCAATATTGCCTAGTCCGTGTGGCCCACACGGCCACACTCATACCATCACACGACCGTGTCTTGCGCACGGCCGCACCTTCGTCAGATACACGGCCGTGTCTTGCACACAGTCGACCACACGGCCAGGCACACGCCCGTGTGGCGTCGACAGAATGCTTTTCAGCTTTCGTCGGAACCTAATTTTCTGCATTTTGGGTACACACCTGGTTCATGTTTGATGCTACAGCACTCCCGAAACCTCCGAAACCTAAGAAACAACATTCCAACCACAAATTTAGCAACAAATTCAAGAATACCTCAAAACTAAACCGAGCAACGCTCACTCACTTACCACTAAAAAACCCATTCACTTGCATAGATTAGACCGTTGAAGTGGA
The DNA here is from genome assembly GCA_025698515.1 of Gossypium sturtianum. Taxonomy (NCBI): domain Eukaryota; kingdom Viridiplantae; phylum Streptophyta; class Magnoliopsida; order Malvales; family Malvaceae; genus Gossypium; species Gossypium sturtianum. The sequence goes on along the minus strand of CM046943.1, from coordinate 29,150,311 downwards.
AACTACTGCTTCACCGCCTTCTCCTACGCAATAGATTCACAAAATTTCAACCTTCAGAAATCAAAAGCTAAAGGGATACAAACAAACCCCACTTACCGATTACACAAAAAACCAAGGACTCAAAACGCACAAGAGCAAGGATTAGTGACAGAAACAAAAAGCAGGGAAATGAGAGTTTATTTTTTTTCCATCAAAGAGTAGAAAAAGAAAGAAGAAAAGAACATCTTTTTTTTTTAGGAAAAAGAAGAACGTCGGAAAACAAGGGATTTTAGGGAAAAATAAAATAAGTTAATTTAATATAATTTGAAAACAAAATCCTATTAAATCCTAACTCCCCACTAACCCACTAATCCACTAACCAACAACTTGATCTTCAGAGTTTTAGCTCTACCGAAACTCTATCAGATAACCGAGCAAAAATTAACACCCTCACTCACGCAGGTATTCGAACATAAGACCTCCAACACACTAACTCTTTACCACTTGAACTAGCAGGCTCATTCTGATATGGATTAACAGACAATTTTATATAAGCCCATTCAACAAGGATAAGGCTTGGATCTAAAATAACAAAATTTTGCCAAAAGTGGGAATTAAACCCAAGACCTCACACACACACTAGAACACTTAACCACTGAAGCAGATACATATTTGTGTTAGAATTTACAGAAACATGAATAAATTATCCAGGGCGTTACAAGACTTTATTCCAATATGCATACAAATGTTAGTTGATCAAGTTAATAGAGTATAAATAAAAAAATAAAGAAAGGGATAAAGAAATTACTCACAAATAAATATATAAGCGTAGTTCCGGAGCAATCTCTGCTCACAATCGTGTTTACATCAAAATAGAAAAGATTTCGACTACGAAAACATAAAGAAGAAAACTACAACTGAAAACTAAAGAGAATTGTTCTGTCACATCCAACCTCTCTAATGAGGTTATAAAGTTGTTTATATAAGAAAACATTAGGGTGCTAGGTGGCTAAAATACCCTTGGTGTGATTAGAGTTTAAATAGGGAAAATACCCTAAGTGGCCGTCCAAAATTCGGTTGAATATTTCCAAATTTCGTCGCATCTTCATGACATCAGGAAAGCCCTTGTCACAATGTTGCCATCAAGATACTCTTTTCATAATTTTTTGTGTCGGACGTGGGGAAAATCCCTCATCATGATGTGATGTGTTTTAGCCCTGGCAGCTTCAAAGTTTTGTGTCGTAACACGGCTGTCGTCCCTTATGCTCCTTGGCCTGAATTGGTACCCTACACACTCAAATGGCTTATTAGTCGTTCCTGAGGCCAAGTTGGCCCAACGGTTCGTCGAAACACTAAAAAAGTGCGTAAAAACACTTATTTTATAATAAAATGAATCTAAGCTAAGAAAATACAAAAATGCAATAAGTGATATTAAAATGCCTAGAAAATAAGTTCATTAAGTGCCGAAAAGGACTTAAATCGCCACTACGATTTGTGACAGATCAATTACTAGATGTGAAGTCGAAAACTATAATCAATTTATTAGAGAGCATTGAAATTACCTTTGCATCGATGACCAAACTTGTGAATCAAATGGACATTTTACCTTTGATTAGGTTTTCATCAAATTGATATTCTTATATTTTATTTTACAATTTTTTCTTTTATAATTTTGATTTTATTTTTAATTTTTTTAAAATTTAAATCCCCCTTAAATTTTTTTACTTGTTTTATTTAAAGAAATAAAATTATCATCGGTCACTATGAATACGGTCCTACTCACTGTTAACTACAAGTTTATTTTAGAGTAGGAATTTTTTGTTTTAGGTATCGATAACTATATAACTATATTTCATTTGATCACTGACTTGAGCATTAGAGTATGGACTAGTGGGATGTCTTTCGGTGCCTACTAACCTTGTTTCCTTCTTTACAGACATCCTTGAAGTTCATGTTGTAACACCCTTCACCCGTCCTTATAATCGGTATGGATGCGAGATGCCTTCGGAACATGTATGAGCAAGAATTCTTGAATTTACTTAAGAATTAAACGTTTAAAATATTTTTATAAAGTGATTGAATCAAGTTTTAGGCAAATTATAGACTTTAAAAAAATTTAGAATCATTGAAAATTGGTTTGAAGTTGATTGGAGGTGATAAAAACTCAAAAATGGCTCTAGAAGGCCAAATTAGAACAAAACAATGTAGTGTCCATGGCCTAAATGTCACACCCCAAATTTGGCAGATCTGAGAAGAAGGTGAATAGACGTAAAGGTTACTTATTTTGGCGCACTATGGTAGCATAGTCTGCCATTTTATAGGCTTCTGACGAGCTAAAGTTGGCACATAAAGTATCCGCTCATAGAAGTATCTAAGGATTTCATCTAGGGGTATTCTTCAATTGAAGAAAAGTTACGACAAATGAAGGGTACGCCTCAGAGTTTTGATTGAACATGAAACGCCTACTAAGTATATGAGAAAACTGTAAGGGACTAAAGTGTCTTTAAGACCACACCATACACGAGTCACTGCCAAGGTGTAATATGCCTGGTTTGTATTAACATTATTCTATTTGGTTCCCGTAATGAGATTAGTTGAGGGTCGATTAGACTGATTTGACTCTCTTCTTGACTGGCCTATCTTTAAACGTCAACTTCACTAGATTTTCCTCTACTTGCCCCAAATTTTTAGTAGGGGAAACAAAGGATAATCTCAGTAAATATGGCCACTTGTCAAGATCCACTAAGAGAAGTTGAGTATATATATGGTAAGAAAAGAACAGGGAAATGATTTTTTTTCTTTATGTTCCACCATCTGGTCCTTCTTCTTAGATCTAAACATTCTTTTACCTTTTGTTAACCTGTAAGTTAAGGTTTTTGGGATAATCGGTGGATGTTTCAACCTTCTGGTAAGTTTGATAGCCCTGCATGTTATGATTTTGAAAGAGTGAGGTTGTTAAGAAGCATATAAACAGTAGAGTTTATATAAGTAACCTTACTTGGGGGTCATCTGAAATTGAGATCTTAGTAAATTAATTGTAAATGAGATTTTAATGGAAGTTTCATGTTCTTTTAAGTAGTTGTTGCTGTTGGTACGAGAAGAACGATTGTTTTTGAAACACGGAGCTACAATAAATGTGAGTTTCAGGTGAGTCTTTGTCCTGACTCTTGCATGTTAGTTTATAATGGTAAATCAAATGTTGATTTCTTTTCAAGTAGCTGATGAGTGCATGTGTGTGAACTATCGTAAAGGTTATGCATAATTACAAATGTGGTATATGAGTTGCTGCATGATAAAAATGATCTATGGTATGTATGCTTGTGAAATCAGGTATGAAAGAATACGAGTTCGTCAGAAGTGTGAACGAATCTTGGTAAGTGCATTTTGTGTTAAGTGAGTAACATAACCATTTGTGATACCTTCGGTAATGCAGGTACATTGCTTACCGGATTGATAGATCACGATATGAAAATGTGTGTAAGACCATGTGGTAGAGACCCATGGCATCATATGACAATGAGAATATTCATGATGTTGCCTCTGGTAAGACGTAAATTGGACTGAGAAAGCACGACATGAAAATATGTATAAGACTATGATGGAGAAACCTGTAGCACCATATCAGATAGTCCACTGGGACAGTAAACACATAACATTCTGTAAAGCCTTTATGGTATATTCTGTAAAGCTTTTATGGCGTATTATGTGATGCCTGTGTGGCATATTCTGTAATGCCCTTGAGGCGAGATTTGGGTAGCTGCCTTTGTGGTGAAATCAGGGTAAGTTTAGAGACTTTTTCACTAGATAACTCTATGGTAGAGATCTAAGTAAGTTTGAAAACATCTATGTTTAGATAGCGTTGTGATGAAAGTGATTATGACTTAAAGACATTTCCTGAAAGAGTTCTCAACTCTAAAGGGTGAATTCGCCATAGTAGTCTGTCAGTACTGGTAATTTGGCATATTCGTAATTATGAGTAGTCTAAGAGTTTATCATATCTGAATTTTTTATGCTACGGAAGGAAGTAATCTGAATTATCTGGTATCCACCAAATCTTATTGTTTCATGCTGAATATAAAAAGGTTATCTAAAGTATAAGTTGTCTGTCAAATCAGAGCGTTCTCATATATGTAACATGGTTGTTTGGGATTCCACGGGATGATTTGAAAGATTTCATCCATTAGAATAAGTTGCGATCTGGGTTGATTGAAGACATGATCTGGCTGATAATCTAATAGTTGTCAATTCAGTATGAGAATCCGCCAAATGTAGGATTTGTATGAAGTTCATCTTAAAAGATCAGTTAGAATAAGTATCCACCAAGAATAGTATATGTGAGTACCCCATCTTGGGGAAGGTATTCAACATCCGACTGAATGAGAATCCGTCGAAGGTAGGTTCTATATTGATATCATTCTGAGAAGTATATTCGTTTTCCAAAAATGAATAATATTTGTATTGAGTGGTGAAGTCTGGAATCTGCTCAATGAGTGAACTGTGTGTAGGATGGTTAAGTATGGAAGTTGGCATATATGTATACGGCCAATACTAATAAATTATCTACCAAAGACAGAGAGGAAATCCAAAGTCTTCAAGATGAAGAATTCAACAAGAGATGCTTCAAGGTAATTTGGGCTAAAACTCACTAAGTTCATATGAAATTAAAAATGTTCGTTTATGTTACAGGTTTACTTTGAGAGTGAGTTCTCTAGGAGGGACCAAGCCAGAATTGTGCCAGGGTGGTAGTTTGAGTTGTGATATTATGCATACAGAGGGCACTCTAGGAGTATGACGCTTAGTATACTACGCCATGAAGAGTTTGTCTTTATAAAAGTTTTGAGTTGTAACATCTTATGCTATTTTGAAATTCTAATGTATTATTAAATATTTTCTTTATTTAATCTTTTATTTTGGAAATATTTAATAAAATAATAAGAAGTATGCTTTAAAAATGGTTGTATGCTAGTTGTAAAATTTTTGCTAAGTGTTTATGTGTTGTAATGTCCAATATCCAAATTCGGTTATTCGGGTCTGGCAGAGGGTGTTATAGTTTAATTCGTATTAGAGCTTTCGATTTAGTCGATATTCTGGTGGTGGAGATAGAGTTAGCCCTGTATGTATAATACGCTGAACCTGGCTTAGTTCCTCAATCAAGTTAAGGACTTTTGTGTAACAAACACTTTGGTATATTGTTAATGTTGGGGAAGTAGCAACAAGAAAGAGAAGGAAGTTGCATGAGGCTAAGGTCAGTTTGGTGGAAATTTTTGATAATTCTTTTAATTGGTAACTATGCAGTTCTTATGATTTAAATAATTTTAATTTTTGCATGCTGGTAAGGTTCGGTTATACGGGTTATTGAAATTGAGTTTTTGTGGGTTAAGAATATGTTATTCTCATTTAACAACTACTGTTAGAAGTGAGGAAGAAGCAAAAGAATTAGTAATTAAATGCTTAATTTGGTTGCTAAAAACTGCTACTGAATGCTTGTTGTTTCAGCTCGTAAATGCTGATTTAAATGTGCTTTAATGATGCTGCTGTAAAGGGCTAGTTGTTATTTAAAAATGGGGTTTAATGTTGTATTTAAACTATCCAAATGGTAAGTGATGAGAACGTGTGTAGAACAGGATCATAGCTTGTGCAAGTTGCGGATTTAACCTAGATCTCTAGACGAACGTAAACTAAAACAAGAAACAACAAAAATAGATCAGTCGTCACAAAGGAGAGTCAAACGAAATTAAAACAAAAGAAAGATGAACTGGCTGGTAAAGAGTCCAATAGAGAATGAATTAGGGTTCTTAGATGGAAATGAATCATCCTTGAACCTTAAGAAAATGTCCCAACTAGATCTGGAAAATAAAACACAAAATAGATTTGTTAGAAGTAATTTTAAAGACAAAAGCAAACTATTTTGTGCAAGAATATTTAAAACAGCAAGAAAAGATTGGAACTCCTAATTTTGGTGTGTTTCTTGATGGAACAAGATAGGAGAATGTCTCTCTTGAAGCAATTTCAACCTAGAATGAAAATCAATAAAATCAGCAAACCAAATAGCAAGAACTAAATTAAAATAAATAAGAAACGATCAATCAAGGATAGAATAGAGAATATGACATCCTAAGAAGCCTTGGAAACATTAAGAATCCACAACTTCTTTCAATGGCTCTAATTCCCTCCCCAAGAAAGAAATCTTGGCAAGAAAAAGCTTGAAGATGATTCCCACAACCTAAAAGATTGTTAAAACAACTTCTAAAAGAAACTCAAGAGCAATTCTTGAAGAAAAACACAAAGAGAATTATTATTAACAAAAAAAATCAATTGTTCATCTATAAGGGTGGACAGTCATGCTACTTATATGCCCCCAAAATAAGTTTTCCTAACAATTATGGAATAACTAACCTGACAACTCATCAAATAAAAAAATAAAAAAATTCTAAGTGTGGACTTTTAATGGGAATTCGGCCAAAGGAAATAAATGGGCCCCTTGGACTAAATTCTTACATTATGATCCACCTATTAAATTAAAATTGGACCTATAGTTTAAATATTTTACAATTTGGGTCACTTTAATAATTTGGCCTGATATTCAAGTAAATTAATTTCCAAACTTCAGGATGGGCTTGTAGACATCTTAATGGGCCATTTTTTTCAATAACTTGGTCTTATGATCTATTTGCTCTCGAAATTACCTTGTTCAAGCTCGTATATGAAATCCAATGCTCATTGGCTACAAGATTCGATTTCTTGGACCAAGATTTCCAAGATTTGAAATCTCGATTTTCTTGATTCTTGAAATTGTTTGAAACATCAAATTGGACCAAGATTCGATTTCTTGATTTTCTTGAAAACAAGAAAGTGAATTTTGATTTTCTTTTTCGGTCGTGTGTGCATCTAGGGCCTTGGTAACAAAGTCTTGGATGGTCCCGTTCAACCTTGCTCGTATTTGCTTGGCCTTCGACCTCGTTATTGGGCCTTGAGGAAATTTGAGCCCATCAAGTTCATGAGTCTGACTTTGGGCTTTGCGACTCGTATCTGGAAGTTTTTGACGTTTTAACTCTAACTTTGCACCTAAATTCTTGTCTTATTAGAATGCAACTCTCGATTATAAAACACCTTGATTTAGGTTCACATCTAATTAGTCATTTGATTTTAAATTGCTTGTTGGTGTTGAATGAAGCTGTTGCTGTTTGACTTAATGATGTCCAATTATGTCTGCTCAATTATATAGTAATGCGTTCAAACCCGGTTGTTAAATTATGTTTCTTAAATGTGTTTAAAGGAGTTATATTTATGCTTTCCCTAATGACATTAACATGCCGTCTAGTTTGTGCTAATTATACTATCCTAAAATGACACTTAGAAGTTGTCCATTCGGTATTTTTGATGTTGTCCTAAATTAAGTTTCTTGCGCTGTCCAAAAATGAAGTAGAGTTGTTGACTAAATGTCCTCAAATGGATATAATAAATGTTGGTAAGTTCTTTATTATCCTCATTGGTTGTTTTGTTGTATCTTTAAATTGGTATGAGTGATGGTATAAGGAGAATGTGGATAAAATCATTGGTTATCGAGGGAGCTACTAATGCAAGCGGCATGTGTGAATACTGTCGATATTTTTGTCCATTAATTTGAGTTGCATGATGAATTTTATCGTTGTACAAATAATTTGTTATATGCTTATGAAATTTTAAAAGGGGCCGAATATTGAGAAGTTAATTGTTATATGTTGTGAATTGTGATGTTCGATCGGTAGTTAAAGGATGTTCAAAGGCTGAAGTTTATTACATTTGAAGTGCTATATGCTGTAAACTATAATGTCCGAATGATGATATAATGATATTTATATGCTGCACATTATCATGTTTGAGAGTTGAACCTGGAAGTGCTTATTGTTGTAACTTATGGTGTTGAAAGGCTGTTGTTTTTGTGATTAAACTTTAAACCTGATTTTGTTCGTACGATGGATTTACAGTAATCATTTTGACGTCAATGTGCCTTAACTAAGTTGTAAATGTGTTTAATTGTGCCTTGCATTATCGGTGTTTCTATGTTCCGATGAGGGACATATTGACTTATTCTGCTGCCTAATGCCACATGATATTGCAGTTTACATTTTCTGGGTTATGTCAAATAAAATGTGAGAAAGTAAGTTCGTATATGATATCTATATTTAAACTATTATATATTCAAATTACGTGTAATTTCCTCAAATCAACCCGATTCACCGGATTGGGATCTTGGGTGTTACATTATTATTACAAACTTATACATACATAAAACATACAAATTTCCAAAGAAATACATATTGTTTAGCAATTCTGCTCGTCAAAGTTACATTTGGGCATACATTATGTACAGAACTTACAAGAGTAATTATTCATCATTGTAACACCCCTTACCCGTGTTCAACGCTGGAACCAGATACGAGGCATTACCGAACTTGTCATGCTTAAACTTACAACTTTGGGCTATAAAATTTCGTCGTAACTCAAAACTTTTTCATTTACAATCGTAACTTCCCTATTATGGGTCTACGAGACCCTATACGTATACTCATGATGTTTCAAAACCAAATCGGAAACTCTCAAACACTTAGAAAATTGTGACATGAAACAGGGTCACACGCCCGTGTGAAGAAAGGGACACGCCCGTGTGGCATTTCACATGCCCGTGTGTTTATCCCGTGTCCCTCACATGGCCTCGACATGCCTGTGTCTTAGCCCGTGTGCCAAAACCTTGGCATTCTGTTTGTGATGTCATCACCTCACTAAGGTTACACGTCCAAGGCACACGCCCGTGTGTAACACCCCTTACCCGTGCCCGAAGCCGGGACTGGGATTGAGGCATTACTTAACTAATCTCACTTGACATCTCGAAACAGGCTATAAAATTTCATTTAAACTCATCACTTGCACGTACTCTGCCTAAGAGGCCCCAAACATACCTCCGAGAGGTATCGAAACTATTCTGGGAGTTTTTACCAGCTCAGGAACTTTTCAACAAAACAGGGGCCACACGCCCGTGTTGGTCTACGGACACGCCCGTGTGCCCCTAGGACATGTCCGTGCCATCCACCCGTGGTCGACCCTGACCAACTTCACACGGCCTAGACACGACCGTGTCTTCCACCCGTGGTCAATTCTGACTAACTTCACACAGCATAGACACGCCCGTGTCTCCTACCCGTGGTCGATTTAAATTCCACAATTAATGTGTAGACTTCACACGGCCTGGGCACACGCCCGTGTCCCTAGCCCGTGTGGCACACTGACTTGCAAACCTAGTATGCAAGAGGACACACGGTCAATGCACACGCCCATAGGGCTGACTGTGTGTCACACACGGTATAGACACACGCCCGTGTGTCTATTCATGTGGACAATTAGATGGCTATCTACCAAGCCTTTTGCCACCCTACGTTACACACATGCAAACACCAATCTATCTCAACACAATTCACAATCATACACAAGGGCATACACTTCAAAAAAATCACTTTCTTTAAACATAAAAATTTGCCAAGTATCGGCCTAACTTAATAGACCATTACAAAAGGAGGTTTTGATGCCTTACAAAGCCAACACTTTGGCCAACAATTACGACCTAACAAAATACTCGAGTCCTATACATGCCATACTCAAAATAAGTCTAAATTGTTATACCAAAGTGGTGTCGATAGTGTGATTTCCGAACTCCTACGTCCCCGTTCCTCGAGTTATCTTGGCGATACTACAAGGAGAAAGAGTAATGAAAGGAGTAAGCATAAAGCTTAGTAAGTTTGAATGAATATAAATAGCAACAATAAGCTCATAAAATAATCCATCCATGATATTAACTAACCATACACAAGTCATAGGCATCTTGCCATACTTACTCACAATTGCCCTTATTTAGCACATACTATGCCACATGTCGTAGACATTTCTTCGTGACTCATTCACGAGTACCTGTATTCACTCATTCATATGACTTTAGTGCAAATCTCATTTCTACTTCTAATCTCATCTACTTATCCCTTTAATCACTAGGGATAGTCAGAGACGTATATTCAACATCGTTCATGTAGAGACGAAGCCAAAGCCACATCCCCGAGGTGGTCTTACATGGAGTTACTTCTAAATGCCAATGCCATATCCCGGATATGGTCCTATATGGGCTTTTACATCAATTATCAATGCCACATTCCGAATGTGGTCTTAACGAGTTTCTTATTATTTTCCGAAGCCATATCCCGGATATGGTCTTATACGGGATCTTAACTTCGGTCTGCGAGGCCATGTCCTGCACATGGTCTTATACGGGACTTTATCTGATTCATTTCTCGATGATAGCAATCCCATAGTCATTATAGTCCACTAGGACTTCAACATCATACATCAATGTGATACCAAGCATTTTCAATTATGCTAACATAAATATTTCATTAATCACATACAAACTTACCTCGATTTCAAAATGAGCTAGCTCGACGATTTAGTCCGAGACTTTGTTCTTCCCCCGATCGAGGCGGATCCTCGGTTGTTCTTGCTCTATAACAAAAATTTAGCTCATTTTAATCATCTCATAAATAAAGCATTTCAATAATCATGCTTAGGCAAAATTACTATTTTGCCCCTAGACTTTGGCAAATTGACCATTTTGCCCCTAGGCTCGGAAATAAATTGTAATCACATTTCTACCTTCAACAAGCCTAGGTGAACATTTAATACTCTTATAGCTATCATCAAAACTCAACATTTCACATATTTACTACAATTTTGTAACCTTTTCATCAAGGTCCAAATTAGGTGCTTTCAAGACAACACCTTTCACAAAAGTTGTTCATACAACAACTAAGACTCATTTTCTTCCATAAAAATGCAGCAAATAGCAATGAAAGCTCTCATGGTAAGACTCTAAACTTTACATCAAATTGCACAATAGTCCCCTCATTTGAAAGCTTAAGCTTTAGGGTTCCCAAAAGTACAACTATTTTCAAGAAAAGATCACTAGAACACTTACTTTTGAAGAGAAGAGTGTGCTGAAACTTTGAAGCTTTCTTCCCTCTATTTGCTGCTAATTTTCGGTGGAAGAGTGAAAGAGAAAAGATGATATCTTTTCTTTCCTTATTATTTTAATACTAGTCAAATTAGTCCACCTACTATCACCAACTTTGACCATCTTTGACAAATTTGTCTCCTATGCTAGTCTATGGCCGGCCAAGAAAATATTGGGGGTCTAATTGCCTTTTAAAGACCTCCAATTATCAATCTATGGCTATTTGGTACATTTAACTTATAATATGGAACTTTCGCACTTTATGCGATTTAGTCCTTTTTCACGATTATACTAGAAATCGCTAAAATTAAAGCACCAAAATTCTCATGCACATATACTATCATGCTCAGAATCATAAAATAACATGAAAATAAATTTCTAAATTCTTAGATTAGTGACCCCGAGATTACTATTCTGACTAGCCCCTAAATTGGGCTGTTACAATTCTCCCCCTTAAGGATTTTCGTCCCCGAAATTCTTATCGGCAAAAAGGTTGGGATATTGGTTTCTCATCATTTCCTCGGGCTCCCATGTAGCCTCTTATATTCCGTGCCTTTTCCATAAAACTTTCACAAGGGCTATGCTTTTGTTTCTCAACTGCTTGACTCGCGCCAAAATCTTAACCGGCTCTTCACCATAAGTCAAGTCCGGTTGGATCTCTACCTCTGTTGGTATAATGACATGTGAAGGATCTGAACGGTATCGGCGCAACATGGATACGTGAAAGACATCATGAATCTTTTCTAGTTCAGGTGGCAAGGCCAATCGATAAGCTACCGGTCCTATCCTCTCGGTAATCTCATAAGGTCCGATAAAGCGCGGACTTAGTTTGACCTTCCTGCCAAATCTGAGGACTTTCCTCCAAGGTGATACCTTCAAGAACACTTTATCACCGACTTTGAATTCTATCTCTTTCCTTTTCGAATATGAATAGGACTTCTGCCTATCTGAGGCGACTTTTAGACAATCACGTATCACTTTCACTTTTTCTTCAGTTTCCTTAACCAAATCGACCCCGTGTATCTGCTTTCTCTCGAGTTTCGACCAATACAAGCGTGCAAGCGCACTTACGCTCATACAATGCCTTACAAGGCGCCATCTTTAAACTTGACTGAAAACTGTTGTTGTAGGCGAATTCCACCAACGGTAAGTATTTCTCCCAACTACCTTGGAATTCTAAAACACAACATCGAAGCATGTCCTCAAGTATCTGGATTACCCTCTCCGACTGTCCGTCGGTTTGTGGATGGAAGGCTGTACTGAAATTTAATTTCGTGCCCAAGGCTTCTTGCAACTTTTTCCAAAATCATGACGTGAATCTCGGATCTCTATCCGAAATGATCGACAACAGTACCTCATGGAGTCTTACTATCTCTGACATGTACAAGTCTGCCAATTTATCAAGCGAATAGTTGACTCGTACTGGTATAAAATAGGCTGAATTTGTGAGTCTATCAACCACTACCCATACTGCATCTTTCTTCATTGGAGTCAACGGTAAGCCCGTCACGAAGTCCATGGTAATACGGTCCTATTTCCACTCAGGAACCATAATGGGCTGAAGTAAACCCAAAGGTACTTGATGTTCAGCCTTCACTTGCTGACAAATCAGACGTTTCGATACAAACTCGGAAATGTCTTTCTTCATATCAAGCCACCAATACCATTTCTTCAAATCATTGTACATCTTCGTGCTGCCTGGGTGTACATTCAAACATTCGCTATGCTCTTCATGCAAGATTTTATGAATAAGCTCGTCATTTTTGGGTACACAGACCCTATCTCGAAATGTTAGACATCCATAATGATTTACCCAAAATTCTGACTCCACGCTCGACTCACATAAAATTCTCTTGGCTTGCAAACTATTATCATCTTTCTGAGCTTCACAGATTTCTTGGAGAAACAAGGGTTTAGCCCTTAATTCGGCTAAAATGGAACCATCATCTAACAAGGTCATCTGAGTATTCATGGCTCTTAGTGCAAACAATGATTTTCTACTCAAAGCATCAGCGACTACGTTCGCCCTTCCCGGATGGTAGTCAATTTCCAACTCATAATCCTTAATCAACTCTAACCACCTTCGTTGCCTCAAATTCAATTCCTTTTGAGTCATCAAATATTTTAGGCTTCTATGATCGGTGAAAATCCGACACCTTTCACCATATAAATGATGCCTCCAAATTTTTAACGCAAACACAATTGTGGCCAACTCTAAATCATGAGTCGGGTAATTCTTCTCGTGCGGCTTCAATTGCCTAGAGGCGTAAGCAATCACCTTACCCTCTTGCATGAGTACACAACCCAATCCGTTCAAGGACGCGTCACTATAAACCACAAATTCTCTTCCGGCTCAAGTTGTACCAAAACAGAGCCTCGATCAATGATGTCTTGCTCAAAACTCGTTGACACTTTTCTCAATCAATCGAACTTCACATCTTTTTGCAAAAGTTTAGTCATCGGGGTAGCTATCATGGAAAACCCCTTGACAAAACGCCTATAATAGCCAGCTAGGCCTAGAAAACTCCTTACTTCAGTTACGCTCCTCGGTGGTCTTCATTCAACAATTGCTGAAATCTTACTTGGGTCGACTCTAATCCCATCTCCCGAGACAATGTGCCCTAAAAATCCCACTTCCTTGAGCCAAAATTCACTCTTACTGAATTTGACATACAATTTCTCTTCTCTCAGAACTTGCAAAATCGTACTCAAGTGCTCGGTGTGTTCGTTCTCATTTCGAGAGTAGATCAATATGTCGTCGATGAAGACCACGACAAATTTATCCAAGTATGGCCGAAAAATGCGATTCATCAAATCCAAGAAGATCTCAGGGGCATTCGTTAGACCAAAAGGCATGACCAAAAATTCATAGTGGCCATACCTAGTCCCAAATGCGATTTCGGCACATCCGAGTCCTTAACTCTCAGCTGATAGTACCCTGACATTAAATCTATCTTGGAAAACACCGTGGCTCCCTTCAATTGATCGAATAGATCATTGATCCTCAGCAACGGGTACTAGTTCTTCACAGTTACCTTGTTGAGTTACCGATAATCTATGCATAGTCTCATAGAACCATCTTTCTTCTTCACGAATAAAACGGGAGCACCCCACGGAGAAAAACTCGGCCTTGAAAAACCTTTATCCGTCAGCTCTTGCAACTGTTCTTTTAGCTCCTTTAACTCGGTTAGAGCCATTCTATAGGGAGCAATAGAAATAGGGGCAGTACCCAGAGCTAACTCAATCCCAAATTTGATCTCTCTAACCGGAGGTAGCCCTGCAACTCTCTTAGGGAAAACATCCGGGTACTCGTGATACTATGGGTACCGACTCCATTTTCAATTCAGTCTCTTTAGTGCTCAACACAAAGACAAGATAGGCCTCGTATCCCTTCTTTAAATACTTCTGAGTCGACAAGGTTGACATCACTACTGGGAGCCTATCTGGCTTATCTGATTCAACACGAATAAGATTACCATTTTCATCTCTCAAATCAATATGCTTCTTCCCACAATTCACAACTACTCCATGAGTAACTAACCAATCCATCCCAAGGATGACATCAAACTCATCAAACGGTAATAACATAAGGTCGACCGGGAAACAATGACCCTTAATCATCAAAGGGCAACCTTTGCAAACTCTGTCAACCAATACACACTTGCTTAGGGGATTAGACACTCTTATTATGAATTCAGTAAGCTCTACGGGCATGCTCATGCTAGAGACTAATTTCATGCATAGGTATGAGTGGGTGGATCCCGGATCAATTAAAGCTATAACACGAGTATTATGGAGAGAAAAGGTACCCGTGATTACGTCGAGGGAAGATGCCTCTTCACGAGCATGAATGGCATATGTCCTCACCGGTGCTCTACCCTCGACTCTAGTAGCTTGCTTTCTAGATGGATTCTTGCTACCCATTTCATTTCCCAGGTTTCTCAGTGGTCTTCCCCTAGCAGTACTTCCCGATCTTGCATACTGAGGCTTTTCTTTCTCGCCCACCTCGGGCCAGTCTCTAATAAAGTGGTCTAAGGACCCACATCAGAAACAAGCTTTCTCGTTAGCTCGACACTCACCAGAATGGCGCCTGCCACATTGAGGACATTCTGGTCTACTTGGTCGAACGTTGCCGACACTAGCAACTGAAGTGGTCTGCCATTTCGACCCCGAAAATTGCTTGCCTTTACTTCAAGTTGAAAACCCCGCTGAAACAACTGATCGAGTAGTAAAATCCCTCGATTTCTTAGATGAGGATTGATGAGACTTATTCAATTGTCTCTTCCTCAAGTCACGAGACTCATTCTCAGCTCTTCTCTTCTCTTTAGCCAACTCTTCGGCTTTACAGGCTCTATCTACCAATACTACAAATTCTTTAGTTCGAGGACTCCCACGTATAAATGGATATCTTCATTTAATCCGTCCTCGAATCTCTTGCACATGACGGCTTCGGTAGACACGCACTCTCGTGCATACTTGCTAAGCCTTACGAACTCTCGTTCATAGTCGGTTACTGACATACGGCATTGCTTCAGTTCCAGGAACTCCTTCCTCTTATGGTCGATGAACCGCTGACTGATGTACTTTTTCCGGTATTCCTCTTGGAAAAATTCCCAGCTAATTCTCTCCCTCGGCACCACCAACACCAGGGTGTTCCACCATCGATAGGCTGAATCTCTCAGGAGAGATACCGCACACTTTAAGCACTCCTCAGGTGTGCAGGATAACTCGTCGAATACCCTGATGGTATTCTCGAGCCAGAATTCCACTTTCTCTGAGTCATCTTCCTTATTTTCCCGGAATTCCTCGGCTCCTTGCTTCCGAATCTTATCCACCGGAGGTCTTTCTCTTCTCACCACTTCAACCACTTGAGGAGCTACTGGAGCGGGTTGAGGAATTGGTGGGGGTGGAGGGGGTTGAGTGTTTTGATTTGCTCGGGTATACTCAGTATACCAGTTGCTCATCATGTGGAGAAAGGCTTCTTGAGCCTCTTCCCCCTGACCCAAGGTCTTGGGTCTACTATTAGTCGGCGCGGTCCCTTGAGCGGGAGCCGGTGCGTTACTCACAGCATCATCGGCTGCAGTTCGATCTGGATCAGAATCCATATACTACATAAAACACAATTTTATACGTCAGGAGCCATCACACTATCATTACTCAGACACCCTTACATATGGCATGTATAGCTAGACTCGTACTTACGCTACGTTAGTCCTAGAACTGACTAAACCATAGCTCTGATACCAATAAATGTAACACCCCTTACACGTGCCCGAAGCCGGGACCGGGATTGAGGCATTACTTAACTAATCTCACTTGACATCTCGAAACGGGCTATAAAATTTTGTTTAAACTCATCACTTGCACGTACTCGGTCTAAGAGGCCCCAAACATACCTCCGAGAGGTATCAAAACTATTTTGGGAGTTTTTACGAGCTCAAGAACTTTTCAACAAAACAGGGGCCACACGCCCGTGTTGGTCTACGGACACGCCCGTGTGCCCCTAGGACATGTCCGTGCCATCCACCCATGGTCAACCTTGACCAACTTCACACGGCCTAGACACGCCCGTGTCTTCCACCCGTGGTCAATTCTGACTAACTTCACATGGCATAGACACACCCGTGTCTTCTACCCGTGGTCGATTTAAATTCCACAATTAATGTGCTGACTTCACATGGCCTAGGCACACGCCCGTGTCCCTAGCCCGTGTGGCACACTAACTTGCAAACCTAGTATGCAAGGGGACACACGGTCAATTCACACGCCCATAGGGTCGTTGTGTGTGTCACACGGCGGTAGACACACGCCCGTGTGTCTATTCATGTAGACAATTAGATGGCTATCTACCAAGCCTTTTGCCACCCTACGTTACACACATGCAAACACCAATCTATCTCAACACAATCAACAATCGTACAAAAGGGCATACACTTCAAAAAAATCACTTTCTTTAAACATAAAAATTTGCCAAGTATCAGCCTAACTTAATAGACCATTACAAAAGGAGGTTTTGATGCCTTACAAAGCCAACACTTTGGACAACAATTACGACCTAAAAAAATACTCGAGTCCTATACATGCCATACTCAAAATAAGTCTAAATTGTTATACCAAAGTGGTGTCGATAGTGTGATTTCCGAACTCCTACGTCCCCGTTCCTCGAGTTATCTTGGCAATACTACAAGGAGAAAGAGCAATGAAAGGAGTAAGCATAAAGCGTAGTAATTTTGCATGAATATAAATAGCAAGAATAAGCTCATAAAATAATCCATCCATGATATTAACTAACCATACACAAGTCATAGGCATCTTGCCATACTTACTCACAATTGCCCTTATTTAGCACATACTATGCCACATGTCGTAGACATTTCTTTGTGACTCATTCACGAGTACCTGTATTCACTCATTCATATGACTTTAGTGCAAATCTCATTTCTACTTCTAAACTCATCTACTTATCCCTTTAATCACTAGGGATAGTCAAAGACGTATATTCAACGTCGTTCATGTAGAGACGAAGCCAATGCCACATCCCCGAGGTGGTCTTACATGGAGTTACTTCTAAATGCCAATGCCATATCCCGGATATGGTCCTATATGGACTTTTACATCAATTATCAATGCCACATTCTGAATGTGGTCTTAATGAGTTTCTTATTCTTTTCTGAAGCCATATCCCGGATATGGTCTTATACGGGATCTTAACTCGGTGCCGAGGCCATGTCCCGGACATGGTCTTATACGGGACTTTATCTGATTCACATCTCGATGATAGCAATCCCATATTCATTATAGTCCACTAGGACTTCAACATCATACATCAATGTGATACCAAGCATTTTCAATTATGCTAACATAAATATTTCATTAATCACATACAAACTTACCTCGATTTCAAAATGAGCTAGCTCGACGATTTAGTCCGAGACTTTGTTCTTCCCCCGATCAAGGCGGATCCTCGGTTCTTCTTGCTCTATAACAACAATTTAGCTCATTTTAATCATCTCATTAATAAAGCATTTCAATAATCATGCTTAGGCAAAATTACTATTTTGCCCCTAGGCTCGGAAATAAATTCTAATCACATTTCTACCTTCAACAAGCCTAGGTGAACATTTAATAATCTTATAGCTATCATCAAAACTCAACATTTCACATATTTACTACAATTTTGTAACTTTTTCATCAAGGTCCAAATTGGGTGCTTTCAAGACAACACCTTTCACAAAAGTTGTTCATACAACAACTAAGACTCATTTTCTTCCATAAAAATGCAGCAAATAGCAATGAAAGCTCTCATGGTAAAACTCTAAACTTTTCATAAAATTGCACAATAGTCCCCTCATTTGAAAGCTTAAGCTTTAGGGCTCCCAAAAGTACAACTATTTTCAAGAAAAGATCACTAAAACACTTACTTTTGAAGAGAAGAGAGTGCTAAAATTTTGAAGCTTTCTTCCCTCTATTTGCTGCTAATTTTCGGTGGAAGAGTGAAAGAGAAAAGATGATATCTTTTCTTTCCTTATTATTTTAATACTAGTCAAATTAGTCCACCTACTATCACCAACTTTGACCATCTTTGACAAATTTGTCTCCTATGCTAGTCTATGGCCGGCCAAGCAAATATTGGGGGTCTAATTGCCTTTTAAAAACCTCCAATTATCAATCTATGGCTATTTGGTACATTTAACTTATAAAATGGAACTTTCGCACTTTATGCGATTTAGTCCTTTTTCACGATTATACTAGAAATCGCTAAAATTAAAGCACCAAAATTCTCATGCACATATACTATCATGTTCCGACTCATAAAATAACATGAAAATAAATTTTTAAATTCTTAGATTAGTGACCCCGAGATCACTATTCCGACTAGCCCCTAAATTGGTCTGTTACACCGTGTCCTTAGACCGTGTGTCGAATTATATTCCTAATTTTTAGGTGCAGACTTCACACGGCCTGGGCACACACCCATGGGGCTGACCGTGTGTCACACATGGCCTAGACACACACCCGTGTGTCTACCTGTGTGGACATTAAAAAGGCTATATTCCAAGCCAAATGCCACCCTACATAGAAACCATACTTATACCAACTCAAATCAATCATCCACACAAGCATAAACTTCATGAAATCCATCATCATTGAATATATGAACATATCAAGTATAGGCCAACTTCCCATGACCTCTTACAAAATAAAAAGAACAACTATAGTAGCCAACACATTTGGCTTACAAATATGCCATTACAAAACGACCAAGTCCTATACATGCCATACTCAAAATAAATCTAATTTGACTATACCAAAAAGTGGTCGATAGTGTGATCTCCAAACTCCGACGTCCGCGAATTCTCGAGCTAACTTGGCAATACTACAAGGAAAAGGTAAATAAGAAGGGTAAGCATAAAGCTTAGTAAGTTTGCATGGAAATAAATGGCAACAATAAGCTCATAATAATATCCATCCATGGCATTAAATAACCACACACAAAGTCATAGGCTTCTTGCTATACTTACTCATACTTGCCCTTATCTAGCACATACCATGCCACATATCGTAAATGTTTTTCGTGAATTACTCACGGGTACCTGTGTTAACTCAATCACATAGCTTTAATAAAATTCTCATTTCTATTTCTAAGCTGATCTATTTATCCCAATAGATCACTAGGGATACTCTAAGATACATATCCATTATCATTAGTATAAACACGAAGCCAGTGCCACATTCTGGATGTGGTCTCACATGGATCACCTCTGAATACCGATGCCATATCCCGGATATGGTTTTATACGGAACCTCACATTAATATCAATGCCATATCCCAGATATGGTCTTATACGATTTTTCATATTCAATGCCGAAGCCATATCCCAAACATAGTCTTACACGGGATCTTATTTATTTCATACCTCAATGATGGTATTTTCATATTTATTAAAGTCCAATCGGGACTTCAACAACGTACATTTTTCAACTTTCTCATTCAACAACAATACTTAATTTCATAGAATATAATGTGTCATGATAACATCAAACATTCTCAAACATACTATCATAAATGTTGAATTTATCAATACAAACTTACCTCGATTTTAAAATAGGCTAGATTGTCATTTAGTCTGATATTTTGTTCTTTCCCCGATCGAGGTTGATTCTTGGTTCTTCTTGCTCTATAATAGCAAATTAGCTCATTTTAATATCACATTTATAAATACATTTCAATAATCATGCTTTGGCAAAATTACTATTTTACCCTTAGACTTTGGTAAAATGACCATTTTACCCCTAGGCTCGGAAATCAATTCTAATCAAATTTCTACCTTTAACAAGCCTAGGTGAACATTTATTTCTCTTATGGCTATCATCAAAACCCAACATTTCTCACATTTACAACAAATTTTACAACCTTTACAAAAGGTCCATTTAGGTGTTTTCATGGTAACACCTTTCTCAAAAGTTGTTCATCTAACAACTAAGACTCATTTTCTTCCATAAAAATGCAGAAAATCACATAAAAGCTCTCATGGAAAAACCCTAAACTTTTCACCATTTTGCAAAAATAGTCCCTTTATTAGAAAGCCTAAGCTTTAGGGGTTCCAAATGTACAATTTTTATCAAGAAAGGATCACTAGAACACTTACTTGTAAAGAGAGAAGTTTGATGAAATTTTTGAGTTCTAAAACCCCTTGTTTGTTGAAAATTTTGGTGGAGGAAGATGAGTAAAAAGATGAATATCATATTTTATTTATTTTAATATAAAACAATCAATTTAGTCACCAACTTTACCAACTTTGACCAATTTTGACAATTTTTGTCTCCTATGGCCGGCCACCCTATCTTTAGGGGTCTAATTGCACTTTAAAGACATCCAATTAATAATCTTTAGCTATTAAACACCTTTAGCCTATAAAATGGAACTTTCGCACTTTATGCGATTTAGTCCTTTTTCGCGATTAAGCATGAAATCGCTAAAATTAAAGCACCAAAATTTTCATACACATATATAATCATGCTCTAACTTATAGAATAACATAAAAATAATTTTCTCTAACCTCAGATTAGTGGTTCCGAACCACTATTTTGACTAGCCCCTAAATCGGGCTGTTACAATCACATTTGCTTATACTATCCCACTTATTTAGTCTCTAAGTAATATTACTGACTTAGATTATTTGTCCAACACAACTGAGTCATCCTAAGACTTATAAATTTTTTTTGAGACTTGTTTGAAATGTTTTTATCAGACTCGGACACGCCCGTGCAAACCCCGCTCTGGATGCATAAGTGCCCACTTCACCACTCCTTTGGCGCAGCCCTAGCATCATCCCTCCTGGCGCTTCCTTTACTTGAGACATAAAACATAAAGGGGTAATTTCGATAGAAATTAGGGAGAGAACCCTTTTTTAACTGAGCCCTTTTTCAATGATTTCATCTTTTGTTTCTTGTTCATAACTTTGACCCTATCGATTGTACTAACTTCACCATAACCTTCCATACTGACTTTTCTTTCTAAGCTAATCTGCACTTGCTAATTCTCAGAATATCGTGTTCGCCATTCATTCAGAGTTCGCCCATAGGCGTTGTCTTCAAGTAGTCATCACGAGAATCGTTCTCCAGATTACACCACGAAGGCATTCCTTTCTAAAGATAGCCATAAAGATTTTCCTTTCAGAGTCTTGCCACAAAGGCGTCCTTTGACAGAGATTGTCACAAAGGCTCTCTTTTAACAGAGATCGCCACAAAGGCTTCCTTTAACAAAGATAGCAACAAAGGCTTCCTTTAGCAGAGATAGCCATAAAACCTTATGTTTAACAGAGATCGCCATAAAGACTTACTTTTATGAAAATTTCCATAAATGCACTTCTTTAGGTTGTGCCACAAAGGCGTCTCCTTACAGATTACCACAAAGGTATTCCTTATGAGAGATTTGCCACAAAGGAATTCCTTTAACAGAAACAACAACAAATGCTTACTTTTATGAAAATTGGTTTTTTTGATGATAGGGATTCACCTAAACTCACCGTCGTGAGGTTTGTCCCTCACCGTTTGGTACTCACCCAACCATCATTTAAATCTTTTTTATATGATGCCATAGTCCAACCATGGTCTTACACTATATGGTCTTCAGTGTGCCATGGATTTTTCCTTTTAGAGATTCGTATTTTTAGTCCCGACGAACCCCTTTAGATGACTCTTGAGATAGGCATAGACACTTCATGCAGACTCATAGTTGACAGACTTATTCACATCTGACTTACTCATGATAGACTCTTTCACAATAGACTTGTTCATATCATAAAAAATAACATAAACACGGTTTACTCATTCAGACACATTAACCATTGACCTTAGAGATCATATCCATATTCCATATGTAACACCCCTTACCTGTATTCAACGCTGGAACATGGTACGAGGCATTACCGGACTTACCACACAAGCATTCTAGAAATTTTGAGACATAAAAGTTGTGTCCAAATTAAAACCATCCACATTCAATCATAAAGTTTTAATACGAGCCTACGAGGCCCAAAACATGCTTTGGAAGTGGTTCGGGAATAAACCGAGAACTTTAGAAAATTTTACAAAACTTATAAAATTTTTCATGTTACAGGGGTCACACGCCCGTGTGGTTCAAGGGACACGCCCGTGTGACCCTGAGACACGCCCGTGCTACAGGCCGTGTTCAATTTAGACACGCCCGTGTGCTAGGCCGTGTGGTTGATTTAATTTTTATAATTTTTCATAAAATAGGTGCAGACTTCACACGGGCGGGTCACATGCCCGTGTTCAAGGCCGTGTAGCACACACAGCCAAGACACACACCCGTGTCTCTGCCCGTATGCTCAATTCTGGACATTCTGTTTTACAACAATTAAGGTGCAGGGGACACACGGCTGAACTACATGCCCGTGGGGCAAACAGTGTGTCACACACGGCCTAGACACACGCCCCCGTGTGGACAAAAAGAATGCTATTTACCAAGCCATTTGCCACCCTTTTAATGCACACACCTACATAACATAACATAGCACCAATTCAAGCTTATACATACAACCAAATCATCTACAACCAAGACATCAACACATCATTCATATGCTAACATCTATCATACATAAACATCACATAACTTACTAACTCAAATCATGTCAGTTTCCACATTCATGAAAGGCATCATCATATGAATATGCTTATACCAATGTTAGCCAATTTCAAATGGCCTTATACAAAATGAACTTCTAATCAACATAGGCCAACACATTTGGCCAAATCAATTATGACACATAACAAAATGACCAAGTCCTCTATACATGCCATAATTCAAAATGTTGAATTCATTGATACCAAAATAATTGTTGATAGTGTGTATGGATCTCCGACGATCTCCGAACCTCGAGGTAGCTTGGTGACACTATAAGATAAGGGAAAGGAAGGGGAGTAAGCTATATAGCTTAGTAAGCTCGTATGCAAGAAATAAGCAACCTTACCATGCATATAACATTCAAATTATATAACATAAATAAATGTACAATTACCATGATCTCATAGTCATAACTCATTCCATCACAAAATTTACCTCATATTCATCATTTCACACATTTAATAGGTATAAGCTTTACACACATACCTCAGTCATCTAAAAATGAATATATACGTACTTTTATCTTTGACATACCCGTGAACCACTCGGAATAACAATTTTGGATACTTGGGAAAACTTTGCACACTAAGTGCCACATATGTAGCCAAAGCTACCTAAGTCTCATATCACATAATCGCTCGCTCTCGAGCTATCGACGGCCCTGCTCACAGAAGCTGTTAGTCAAGACGTAGCTATGCGGTGCTGCTCACACAAGCTGTCAAGTATCCGCAACATATGCCGGTATACTCAGCCACCGGTAGGACGTACAAGACCAGCACCCGGATCGCATAATCACATAACACATGCTAACCCTAGTGACATGTCACTTGTATCCTCCCTTATTCCTAAGGTTCAAATGAGATTTCTTGCTTGTCAATTCGTCTTTGGACTCATTCGTAGAATTGTACTAATTCAAAAAATCAAACATACTATTCATGCAATAATAAAGAATTTAAATACAATTATTCTAAAGCTTATTTTTAACATACAAACTTACCTCAGTACAAAATGGCTAATAGTTCGATTTAGTCCACAACTTTGTTCTTTCCCCGGTCTAGGTCAGAACCTCGTCTTTCTTGATCTATAGTATCAAATTTAAATCATTTAATACTCACATTATTAAATTTAACCCAAAAATCACATTATGGCAAAATTACATTTTTTGCCCCTAAACTTTTGACATTTTACATTTTAGTCCCTAGGCTCGTAAAATGATTTTCATTCGATTTCTTCATTACCCAAGCCTAGCCAAATCTTTTTCATGCTCATAGCAGCCCACATTATTCATTAAATCACACTTCTACTACATATTTTACAACTTTTACAAATAGGTACTTTTAGGTATTTTCATCAAAAATCACTTAGTAAAAGTTGTTTATCTAACATCAAACATACATAGTCTACCATTAGACATCAAAATACACAAATATCTAACATAGGTAAAATTTTAGACTTTGATTTTCTTTCAAACTAGTCCTTGAAATAGCTAGATTAGGTTGCAAGGATATCAAAAACATAAAAATCATTAAAAACGGGGCTAGAATGGACTTACAATCGAGCTTGGAAGATCAACAAACCCTAGATATGGACTCCTCTTGTGAATTTCGGCCATGGGGGACTAAATTGATGAAGATGGCATCTTTTTATTTGTTTAATTTGGCTTTATTTACTAGATTACCAAAATGCCCTTCACCTAAACTTTGAAATTTTTCACTAACCATGTCCATTTTTGTCCATACCAAAGCATAATGGTCTAATTATCATCTAAGGACCACCAATTTAAAATTTCATAGCAATTAGACACCTCTATCTTCTAGAACACACATTTTGCACCTTTTGCAATTTAGTCCTTTTAACTAAATTGAGTGCCCAAACGTCAAAATTTTCAAATGAAATTTTCACGAAATCATTCCGTAAAATTGTAGACCATAAAAATATAATAAAAATAAATTTTACTGTGTCAGATTTGTGGTCCCAAAACCACTGTTCTGACTAGACCCAAAATCGGGCTGTTACACCATACGAATCATTCATGCAAGTTCATCAAACATACACTGCTCATAGAATCATCACATCATGCATTCTTAGCTTATTTTCACAGAAGGTTCTAGCATATATGATACATTTGCAAGAGTTGGCTTAGGGACTCACCTATTAACCTTAATAGTAGCTTGGGCTCCAATTCTAAGTTCTTCATCGAGATTTCAGCGACCTTTGCCTTGGTATGAAGAAATCATCAATAAAGCTCAGGATTTCCACTCTAGTATAAGGAATACTTCCTCTCCGTTCTTCTAACATGAAGATGGTAGGATTTTTTTGAAGTGAGAGAAATAGTCTGTTTTGTTTTTCTTTAAACTCAAGCTGAAAATACTTGTTGGAGAAGGAAGAGAAAAAATCTCCTTTCAGTCCTGGTCACCTATATTTATACAACCCTTGTCCGTATAATAACTTGACACGTGTTACAATCCTAGTCAAGTTTCCGTATGGGTGGTTCACAGTTGTAAGGAAACGTGTATGACAATCCACCTATATATTCATATAAATATTCATGATTTCATTTAATGGTTTGTTCCTGACTAACTGTTAGGACGTAACCAGGACCGTACTAGGCAAACTTAGCATGCAATACCTTTCGACGATATCCCTAATACTCAAAATTCCTTGACAACTCACTAAGTTCTTTTCTTAGAAATCACTCATTACTCCTAAGCTAACTATTCACCTTACCTTTTTCCACCAAAAGCATTGTTTGGGCGGACAGAACCACATCAATCCATTCTCTTCAAAGACTTCACCCAAGGGCGCACTCGTGAACTTCAACTCTTAGTCGAATCTAACATCTTGCCTTCTCAGGATCTATTCTGAAATTCTTGCTATATCCAAATATCAAGGCTTAGTCGGGCGGGGTGTAAAATTATGGATCATGTAATGCCCCAAACTCGACCCGATAAATCAGATCCTAATCTTAGGCAATACCGATCTTATACAATTAAAATTTAGTTCTACTTGTACAAATATCAATCGAATACAACTGATCAACTTTAAAATATCTTTAATAAAATACGTAAGTATAAACAATGAATAAATCTTACTAGCAAACATCAAGAATTTAGTTACAACTACGACCAATTTGAGGCCTTGGTCTAATATAGCTATCCCGTGAAAAAGGTTTCAATAAAAAAATGTATCAACTTAGAATCGATCCCACCATCAAGCTTGCTCTATATGCATAATGCCCAATATGCCACTCATTTGGCGCAGTCCTGGCATCATCCCTCTAAGCTAAGACCCTAGAAAAAACCCATCTAAAACATAACACATAGATGTAAGTTCGAAAGAACTTACTGAGTCAAACACTTATTTACCTGAATCATACTTGCGCGTTACATTCAATGTTTCATTAATTGTCTCGTCGCACTTTAGGAGCTTGAAAATAAACATTTTCAGTAGGTTTGAATTATGTTTTCTTAAGTTTTTAATAAGTAATAAAATGTTCAAATTGAGTCTTTTATTGACCTTAAGGGGCGAATGAGGCCTAAGGGTGAGCTAACGCACTTTGTGAGTGGTGTAGTAGACTGTTAGGAGGCATACTAAACTGATACTGGTCGTTATGTTGCAACATAGGGAGTAGAATGGAGAAATCTCAAGACTGCCTTAGTCTGAAGGTGTCGCGACACACCCCTAAAGATTGCTTAAAAGGAGTATACTGACTGCTATGTCGTGACACAAATCCTGATGTGTCGCGACATCGAATTTGGACGGGAGATAAACACGAAACATGGGCATTTTGGTCTGCACAATCAAACTTAAAGCTTGAGAACGTTAGCTAACCTAGGGTTAAGGACGACGACCACTTAAAATCTATAAATAGGCTCCTTTGGCACATGTTATAGACATCATTCAATTAGCCTAGATTCTCTATTTTAAATTTAGTTTTGTTTTCTTTCTTTATTAGGTTTTTAGAATTTATTTGAAGTTGTTCTTTGTTTTCAAGAGATCTAATTTGTGAATATCGTCAAACTCTGTGGATTCGTTTCCATCTTTCATACAAATTAGACATTTTTTTAAACTCTACAATTTAATCCATTTATCATGTTCTCTCTTTTCATCTATTTCATATTGTTTATGGAAGCCATGAGGAACAAATCCTCCTAGGCTTGACAACCCCAGGAAGTCATCAAGGTGGGAATTAACCCAAAATTGGTATTGCCCATTTGTGAACACCTTCACCCCAAGCTAGTCAGGATTATAAGGTCGAAAGATAAGTAGTCATTGTTGACTCGTTATGTTAGTGGAAGATCGGAAGATCCTGTAAGGGTAGCGACTAGTCGATTGATGGGGAACTCGAAACGACAGTTGATAGGGATTACCGAAGCGAGCTAATCACCCGTAATCAAGATTTGATTCATTCTACTCTTCTGTATCTTGAAATTTATTTTATGTTATTTTATTTTATCATTATAGAAACCTTAAAAAACCATTTTATTATGTTCTCGTACTATAATTGATTTAGATTACTAATTATATCTTTTAGTGTTTAGGTTAGAATTAATCTAGCACTCGCCTTCTTTAGGTACGATCCTTGGAGTACTCACATACTTTGTTGTAAAACTATATTGCAACTTGACCCATATACTTGCAGATACCACCTCGCATTTCTATATTTTATTACAGTATACACTCTAGACGTTAGTACGTCTGGAGGCGGTCAAGTTGTTGGCGTCGCTGCCGGGGAGGCAATGTCATTAGATTAATTTTAATCTTTGCATTTAGAAAGAATAATTAAGAAAATTTTCGGTTATAGATACGATCTTTACTTTATTTAACTAACTAACTTTACTATTACTTATCTATTTTTCATAGGAAGACTCTAGTGTATATTCGGTAGTAGAACTACAACTACCATAATTAAATGAATCCGGTCAATAGGAGAATGGATTATATATGGTCAGACGATGAATTAGATTATGATGCTGATATTTACGAAGAAGGAGTATATGAAGACTGGAAATATATGAGAACTAATGATTACTAATGCTTGAATTAAGTCAACTCTGAGGAGAAACCCCAGTTCTTTCCCAAGATGATAACGACTAACTTGGTAAACCATCAGAAATGTACAAAAAGGTGCTAAGTCCAAAGTTGAGAAAAGAAGAGAATGTTGCTATAGATGCTTGTGAAGAAGAACAACTCCCATGCTATTATCCATCTCAGCAGACAGAAGAATGTTCAAACAAATGAAAAGCAACTATAGAAAGGGAAGACATAGAGCTAGTGGGGAAATGGTCAGTGAATCGAAAAATTAGATTAACATGGAACTCATTGTCCTAGAAATATTGGGTTCTGCCAATAAGGCTGGAACACAAGAGTAGTATAACATAGACCAACCAATAGATACAATGGTAATTATGGCTGATAATGGAAGAGTGTCTGTCAATTCAGGAATCCCTAGAGCTAAATGAAGAGATATTAATAATCCCAGCTGGCGAACCTAAATTGACCATCCTTTGCATGACATTAGTTCTAAACCAGACACCCAGAGATTTGACGGCCTAGGAATTTTCTGGATGCTGAACAAAATTGGAAAATATATATAGACAGGACCTATGATCATATAACAAGACTCAATAAATCTGGACAACTAATGAGCATAGGCCTTGAGCTGCAAGCATCACAGAATGTTCGGGCATTACAGTAGCCATGCAAGAAATCTATCTGTAAATAATTGGAGGAACTCAAAAGTCCATGAATGGACGAATTGAAAAGTCTGCAGAATTAGAATCTAAGAGACTTAGTGCAAAATTCCTTGCTAACCCCTTTACCAACATCAATACCGATCATCACGTCAAGTACACCTAAAAAGCTATTCTGGATCGATGAGATGAGCAGAGATATAATAAACGACAAGTATGAACCACACGTTCTAACCTTCTTACGAAGCAAGAATTCTAAGCGCAGGCTAAATTGGTTGAGTGGTTATGTGGCTTCTCAAATAATTAATAGCTATGATCTGCGAAAAAAATTATCAATTGTCTAGGGAGGCGAAAAGGTAAGTTTAGAGAAAGAGACAATCGCAGACAAGTAGAATGGCATGACGGGTGTTGGACCAATACAGATAGAATCAAATTACAGGGAATCCATCAGTGTATATTGATTGAGCTGATGGACGAGTCCGATAGTAAGACCTAACATCCTTACGTAAGACTCTTACTAATTGTACATATTATATATTTCGCTAACCAATTCATTCAAAAATTAAAGGTAGACCAAAGATAGGTTTAGCACGCGCTTGAAGCACTCTGAAGATAGGAAAATTGGGAAAACAAGGTCAACGTCGAGACACAGACAACTCTGTGTCGCAACATCGTGGGTAGCAACGAAGAATATCAAAAATCAACTCGATGTCGCGACATTACTAACCCGTGTCATGACATAAAAGATAGTTTCTCATAATTTTAAAATTGCAGGGTGTGTTGCAACAACGAACCCCGGTGTCGCGACTTGAGCAAACTGCTAGGTATGTCGCGCCACAGAACCCCTGTGTCGTGACATCGCTGTATTTTTCTACAAGGTCAACCCGACCCAATTGCGCAACCTGACATTTTAACCCTTAAAGCACCTGGATTTTAACCCCAAAACCAATAGTTTTAAATATAAAAACACCATATTAATACAACCTAACCTAATTTTAACACCCAAATCTTCTAAAATCTCTCTAAAATCCTTAATCTCCAAACCCCCTTTCCATAAAAACCCAGGTTTCCAATCTTTCATCCCCAGTTCTAAAGGCAACATTGAAGGAGGCTGTCATCAATAGATCAAAGAGAACACAGATACAAGCCCAAAGAAATTAAGCTTAAGTACTCTCGATTCTATTTGACTGTTCTATTGATTACTATTCACTTATATTCTTGTTAGAAATCTTGATTATAGAATGCTTCTGTTTTAGAAACTCTGATGTTTCAGACCCTATCAGATGTCACCATTTGAATGTTGAAAAATATTTCCTAGAATCACAAGGGAGACCTTTCATACATGAATGAGGGTTCAAACCTTCTACGGTCAATTGCAAAGAGATGTGGGCTTTAGTCCGATATTACCAATGGGAATGATTCTAAATCACTCCCAAAGAAAATGTAATTATTCCTATAGTTCATGAATTTTAGACTTCTCTCAAACATCAGATAGTTTGTCATGGCAACGGGGCATATGTGATTGCTGTCACAGTTGAGGGGTAGAAGTGCCCTTATTCCTTAGCAATATTTGTGAGTTTTATGACATTCTGTTTTATGAAAAAGATTTTATTGATGGTATAGATTTGGAAAGATTGCAAAATATTAACATGGAGGATGTCATTGAGTATTTAACGCAAGTTAAGGGTAGTTGGAACTATAAACTAGATACAAAGTTTCCAACCAATTTCAATAAGGCAATTATGTTTCCTGTAGCAAAAATGTGGATGCAATTTATAGGCACTCGAATTACACCCGTATTAAATGTAACGCCCCGAATTTGGGCCTAGAAGAGTTGGGCTTTGGGCTTTTGGTCTCAGAAAAATTTTAAGTGAGCGAGAAAATGACAATTGGCATGTGGGCTTTGAGGGTTAATGAATTTGGAGTGTCTAGGGGTGTTGGAGATGTCCTCGAATCAAGTAAGGGTATAGGAAAAATTTTGGTTTTAGCCCAAGGGAACTGTGACTTCTGTTAGTAGGCCTTTTAAATAAATGGAGAAGAAAAATGACACAAAAGAGCTTGTGGTGTAGTGGCAAAGTGGCGCCACTTAGGGAGCAGGGAGGTGCCGTCATTAGCAGGCAAAGGAGTCCAAGGTTCGAGTAGTGGCATGGTATTTTGTTGGGGATTTAATTTTTGCCTTCTAGATGGTTAGTAGTGGCGTTGGATGTGAACTCTGAAGGAAATGTTCATAAGAGAAAATTAGGGAAGGGATAAAGGAGCTTATCTTAGAGAAAATTTTGGATGAGATTGAGGAGTTATCAGGGAGAAAAGTTAGGAGCTGAGAAGTGTGAAGAGTTGGTGCCGTTTTAGGAAGTGGGAAGTGTATAAATTTGGATTTGGAGGGTAAATGAGTGCCGTTTTTGGGTCTTTTAGGGGGTATTACGAATTTTCATTGTGGCTTTCGGCATTTGGAGAGTTTTGCAAATAGGCCAGTCTTTCTTTTCTTGACCGAATATCCTATAGTTACCCTCACGCAACCACATTTGATCTTTTCTTTTCTCCCCCTCATTCTATTCTTCTGTTGCCGAATTCTTCCATTGCCGAAAAACCATCATTCCTTTTTGTCGAAATCCCTATTGGTGTTGCATTCTTCTTCTTTCTCTGAAAGCTGAATACTCCCTTATAATCGAATAGCCCTATCTTTTTGCCGATTCCTTGTTGTTTTCCTCCATCACAAATCGGTTGTTATCTACTCTTAGTCAAGTTTAAAAGCCGGATCTTGTTCAGTAGCTATCTAGGCCGCAGGATCAAAGGAGGGTTTCGGTAAGTACTCAGTCAACTTCCTGAGTGTGTTTTGTTAAAAGTCGAAGGGCTATCTAACTACTCCTTGTCATTAACTTTGTATTAACAAGTGTAGGGTTCAAAGATCGCAAGCGTGGTAAGTATCGTTAGCAAGTGGTAAGTGTACTCATCTCAGTTGTGAATTAGTGGTTGGCCGAATGTGAGTATAGATTATAGAGGTGACTTGTGTGGAGCATGAGTCACTTGATTTTTGATAGGATATATGTGTGTGGGTGCAGATCTAGGCGATATTCGTGATTAGTAGCTAAGGAAGGGCTACTAGAACTGGTGGCACACGGTAAAGTTACGGTGAGGTTTCGAGTTTTGACAAAGTGTGTATTAAGCCATGATTAATCGTTAAGTGATGTCTATTATAGGTTCGTGATTAAGGGGTTTGCAGCACACGATATTACCAGGTGTGTACAAATACTACACACACACACACACGATGTCGGCAACGCCGAAAAGCTGAAAAGCCGAAAGTGGCTAAGTGGGCCTACCGAGCTCGTGGGCCCAAAACGACAAGGATTGATATGTGAACTTGAATAATGAATTGACATGGATGGTTGTATGGTTTGATTATGATTTGGCCTAATAGGCTGTGTAAACATGATTGGGCTTAATGGGCTATGTAAACATGATTGGGCTTAATGGGCCTTATGGGATTTTAGAAATGTATGCTAGGGTTTAATAGACTCTAGGCCTAGTTCTGATAAATTCTTAAAATTGCATAAGACTTAATTTACTAATCAAACATGTTTGTGGACAAGTCGATTAGTTAGAGTGTGGTAACTGACATATGCATGTCTAGGATTGGATTTAGGGAGAGCTTGGTACTTAAGCGGTCCTAGTGACCCACATCCTCTTTTTTGAGATCCTACTTGGTGCATAGTGTTTGTTCACTTTAACCGTGAGGACTTGTTGATGGGCCAAAGTTCATAACTAAAACCCGTGATGATAGAAATTACAAAAATACCCCTGTAGGTAGAGATTACGAAAATACCCCTGTAGGGTAGAAATTACAGAAATACCCCTATAGGGTAGAATTACGGAAATACCCCTGTAGGGTAGAATTACAGAAATACCCCTGGGTAGTGAAATGACTAAAATACCCCTAGGTGCTTAATGTGGGAAAATGTGTATGTTGCATTCATGAAATATATGTTGCACTTGGGTAGGTTTGATGATACGGAGGAAGATATGTGAGGATTGCATAGTCGCTTGACGACCGTGGATCCACCGGTGGCTTTAAGCCCATTATATGCTTAGCAGCCTTGTTACAATGTTTGAGTAGTGCCACTGTTGGTGCTACCTTTGGAGTGTAGGGCTGGGTGGGTTGATATTTATATCCCCCACAGGAGTGAAGGGTTGGTACGGGTGGAGTGCAGGGTTGGATTTGGGATGGGTGCATTGTATTCATGTGACATTGATATGATATGAGGTCATTGGGGGCTAAGGCTCAAGACCACCGATTTTGATAGGGCTTAGGCCCAACGTGATAATTGTGATAATTGCATGTTGATTGGATTACCAAGGGTCGTACACAGTGAGTTTCGAAACTCACACCCTTTAATTAAATGTTTCAGGTGATCCTCAGTAGACGATTCGACGTGGAAGAGGACTCAGGGACGGCCACACTTCAAGCTACTTAGAAGTTCTTCTTTATTTGTTTCGAATAACTCTATTTTAATTACTTTGTTTTCATTGGGATGTAATAAGGCCGTGTACCTCCAATTTGATTTTACATTTGGGTTTTAATTATTGTTACAACTGTTTAATTATTAGACTTTAATAAGTTCTAAAGTTTAAACATGATTTTTGAAATAACTGTAACATATGGACGTTTTTCTTTAAACATGGGCTTTTATCATAACTTAACAGGTTACTTAGATTTTGGGCTTCTAAATCCTAAACTTAAGTTTTTAACTAAGCAAAGTCGTGTTGGAATTATTCCTTTGATGTGACATCACCAGATTCGACCATAATGTCTGGGCCGGGTTTGGGGTGTTACATTAAATGTTTTTGACGTTAATGTTTTTCGAGCCGTTATGTTGTATGGTATCTTGTAGCGTAAATAGATCTATATAGGGTGTTGGATCTTCTGAGAAATGAAACGCTGCACACAAAGCCAAAAAGCTGGACTTTACTTCCCTCATTTAGTGACATCATTATGTCGAAGAGACAAAGTTCCAATGAGCGAGAACGAATAATTCATGAAGCCAACAATGAGCATAATTGGAGACACATTATATACACAATACGTTGAGCTTTGGCGAAAACAAATTATAGAATGGAACCAAATGAGAAATAAAAGATGGACGTTTTGACATCACTTAAAAGGAAAGAGAAGACAATGGTTTTAGGAAGAAACAACATGAGCATAGAGGAGAAGCTTGATGGGATGATTCGGTGGATGCAGGAAACAGACCCAATACTTCAAGAATTTGCAAAAATGAATGGGTTACATGCTCCAAATTATCCCCTAAACATGTTTAGCTTGACGCCGAGTCATTAGGATGAGGGGGCTAATCTTGAGGAAGGAGGTGCTGCTCAAGAGTACCCTAGAACGGAGGGTGAATATGAAGCGGCATTCTAGCTGCAATTTTCTACACCAAAGGGGCCAGTCATCCGAAGCCTAACTTGCTAATCGCCTTCAACGGGTTGGAGCCCTCACCAAACATTTTTCTTGTCTTTGGTGTGCTTGAGCTTGTAGAAATACAAGTGATTGATTAGGAGCATGTACATAGGTTGCTTGTGTTTACAAATAAAATTGACATGATGTTAGGTGGTTTTAAATTTTTTATTATTAGCTACTAAGTTCTATATGTTACACTGTAAATAAGTATTAAGTAATCAATTGTACCAAATGATATAGAAAATATAAGGAAACGAGCATGCTAATATGAATGATAAATGTTGAATTTTTGTTTGTTTGGTTGATTAAATTTGTGCATATTAAGATATTAAGGGATGACCTAAGGCATTGTTTGAAACACACCCAGAGCCAAAAAGCTGAACTAATGTTCACCTTTAGTACCGATTTTTGAGCTTGTTGGCACTTCTTGAACAACCTCATTACAAACCCCGAGCCTAAAGACGTTAATTTGTATTTACCCTTTTTTTGGTCTTGCGCTACACGACTATAGACGTCTGGCCATACGTATTGAGGGTTAAGTAGATTCATCACAGTGGAGTTTGTAAAAGAGAGTAAAATAGGAAAGATTAGTGTAATATGGGAATTAAAGGTTTTCCTGAAAGTGCAAAACAAAAGAAAAATTCAAAAAGCAAAAGTAATATGAGTAGAAAAAGTACTTGAAAAAAAAAAGCATTATTGAGTGAGATGAGCTAAAAAAGAAAGTGACAAAGTCACAAAAGAAAGAGAAACTCATTCATTAGTGCACAAAAACTCGTAGGCTAGCCTTTGTTACTATGTCATGCTATGATTTCCTATATATACAAGAAAGGTGAGAGAAGAAGAAATTAGGTGGTGAGCGGGTAAGGGTCACTAAGGGGGAAGAACAGGGACCAATACGATGTGCCAAACTATTTTCGTGTTTGTAACCCTCTTGATGCTTACTATCTTTGAATTCCATACCTGTCCTAAGCCTCAGAACGTTACAAGCTAAAAATTCCTATGTGACCTAAATATCCTTATACATGAATGGAAATCATACTAAACATACGCATAAATGACTATTTGTATTCTTCTTGGATAATCAAATTACTTGTATGATTTATTAATGGATCCCAGCAGGTGAGACCCTTAATGCTCGTATACTTTGTAACATACTGAAGTTAGATGTTTGAAGTCAAAAGTGGTAAATCTTTTATTCATCATGTTAAAGTTATTAGTGAATGTGAAATGCCTAACTCATGTCCTCTGAAGTCAATATTTGTATCTTATTTTCTCAAGGGTCATCATTTTTTTATTTCTTGTTTTTGTTAATGTTGCTTAAGTGTAAGGAAGTCTGATCTACCGTAATTCGATGTAGAATATTAAACTAATTATCACACTTTAGGATCTTGAAAACAAGCATTTTAAGTAGGTTTGAAATATGTTTTATTTAGTTTTTAATAAGTTAATAAAATGTGCAAATTAAGTCTTTTATTGACTTTAAGGGATGAATGAAGCCTAAGGGTGAGCTAACTCACTTTCTGAGTGTGAAGGAGGCTTTTAGGAGGCATATTAAACTAATACTGGTCGCTATGTCGCAACATGGGATGTCCGATGTCGAAACATAGAGAGCAGAATGGAGAAATCTCAATACTGCTTTCAATGTTGTGACATAGTCTGAGGGTGTCGCGGTATACCCTTGAAGATAGCTTAAGAGGAGTATACTAACTGCTATGTCGTGACAGAGGTCTTGATGTGTCACGACATCGACTATGGACAGGAGATAAACATGAAACATGGGTGTTTTGGTCTGCACAATCAAACTTAAAGCTCGAGAATGTCAACTAACCTAGGGTTAAGGACGACAACCACTTAGAATCTATAAATAGGCTCCTTTGGCACATGTTATAGACATCATTCAATTAGCCTAGATTCTCTTTTTTTAAAATTTAGTTTTGTTTTCTTTCTTTCTTATGTTTTTAGAATTTATTTTCAGTTGTTCTTTATTTTCAAGAGATCTGATTTGTGGAGATTGTAAACTTTATAGATTCATTTCCATCTTTAATACAAATCAGGCATTTTCTTAAACTTTACACTTTAATCCATTTATCATGTTCTCTCTTTTCACTTATTCCTTTATGGAAGACATGATGAACTAATCCTCCTATGGAGGATTAGCAAGTGGAGGTATGATCTATTAACTATTTTATAGGGTTACTCAAAGGATCAACTATTTGGGAAAGGAAGAACATGAAATAAACCCTAGGCCTGACAACCCTTGGAAGTCATCACGGTGGGAATTAACCCAAAATTGGTATTGCCCATACGTGAACACCTTCACTCCAAGTCAGTCTGGACTATGAGGTTGGAAGATAAGTAGTCCTTGCTGACTCATTATGTTAATGGAAGATCGGAAGATCCTGCTAGGGTAGTGACTAGTCGATTGACTGGGAACCCGAAACAATAGTTGATGGGGATTACCAAAGTGAGTTAATCACCCATAATTAAGATTTGATTCATTCTACTCTTCTGTCTCTTGAATTTTATTTTATGTTATTTCATTTTATCATTATAGAAACCTTAAAAACCCTTTTATTATGTTCTTGTACTATAACTTATTTAGAGTACTAGTTAGATCTTTTAGTGTTTAGTTTAGAATTAATCTAGCACTAGCCTTCGTTGGGTACGATCCTCGAATTACTCACATACTTCATTGTAAAACTATATTACAACTCAACCCGTATACTTGTGGATATCGCTTCGTATTTCTATATTTTATTACTGTATTCACACTCTAGGCGTTAGTCCTTCATGGTTCATCTTTGGAAACCCTTCCAGATTATACCATTGGAGTAGCCCATCCTTTTCTTTAGAGTCTTCCAAAAATTCTATTCTCTCAGATTTTGTCATACATTCATTTTCTTTTATTCAGGGTCCGCCACAGAGGCATTCCTTTCGGGTGGTTGCCATAAGGGCTGATATTTTAGATACGCCACAAGGCTTTCATTTTAGATTAGCCACAAAGACTTCCATTTTAGATACACCACAAAAGCTTCCATTATAGATATGCCACAAGATATGCCACAAAGGCTTCCATTTTAGATATGCCACAAAGGCTTCCATTTTCTGATATGTTCACGATAGGGATTCGCCAAGACTCACGTTTCGTGAGGCTTGCCCTTTATCATCCTGTGTCAAACAGAAAATCCCATTAGGTAATAACCTTCCTTTAAATCATCCCATACGATGCCATAATCCACGAATTATGGTCTTATAAAATATGGTGCCATGGAATTTTCCTTTCAGAGATCGTGATTAAAGTCCCAACAAACCTTTTTAGATGACTCCGCGGAGAAAGACATAAACTTACTAGTAGACTTTTCATGCATTGACACCATCTAAAATTAACACACTATTCACCTCATACATTCAAAACAAGCCCATACAGTTAAGCTTCAACTTTAGATTAATTATCACATACTCTATACTTGTAAGATTTATACGAGTCATACATGCAACTCTCAACTAATTTTCACACATCAACATATTCATCATACCATCCTCTTCTAGTTTTAGTTCACAGTTCATATGGTTCTTCACGGAAGCATCTAGAATAAATAGTATACACATATGAGTCAGTTTAGAGACTCACCTGATCCTCACCTACAGTAGTTCCAAACTCCAGATCTAGACTTCCCTCGTAAGATC
This sequence comes from Gossypium sturtianum, assembly GCA_025698515.1. Classification (NCBI taxonomy): domain Eukaryota; kingdom Viridiplantae; phylum Streptophyta; class Magnoliopsida; order Malvales; family Malvaceae; genus Gossypium; species Gossypium sturtianum. Next base: position 29,112,314 of record CM046943.1, on the reverse strand, counting down.
AACAACAACTATTGCTGTAGGTCTTGGAAACTCATCAGGATGTATTCAAATACCCTTTTTTTACCATCATTTCTAACACCAAAAATCCCCAAATAGAGCCTTATATCATCAATCTTACAGATTTACCAAGTTAACAGATTTACTCTTTCACAACATAATATGGAGGGTCAAAAATCTTACCTTGACATAGAGCATTCACAGGTAAAGATCTAAATCTACAACTTAGCTTAAGTGAAAGAAGGAATACTCTAGGTTCGTTTAGATATAGACAAAAATAATTCTTGAAAAAGGAAGAAGAAAAACTCCCATTTTCTAATCCTGATTATCTAGATATACAACCTTTGTCCCTATGGAAACTTGACACACGTCATTATCCTATTCAATCTGCCGTATAGGTGGTTTACAACTATAGAGGAATGTGTACAAAAACCCAATACACACATATATATAACAATTTCATCATTCGCTTCTAACCACCCTATTAGAACGTAACCAGTATCGTGACTAACCAAACTTGGCATACCATAGTTTTCAACGATAACCCAATTACCTAAAATTCCATAATACATTACCAAGCACCTTTCCTTAACAATTCATCCTTTCTATAATCCAATGCCTTCTATGCATCCACTTTTACACACAAAGAGCATCAGTTGGACGGATAACACTACTCCATTAGAGTACTAATCGGTTTACCTGTAAAAATTGGGTGTTACAGATCATGTGTATATAAATATGGTATGATGTGTTGGAGGTGTGAAATAGTATTGTGGCTAAGGTAGGACTAAATTTGTTTTTAGGAGAGTAAAAAGAATTGTTATGAGATTTGGGCACTTAATATGCTCAGATTGAATAGTTATGTGTTAGTGATATGTAACACCCCAAACCCGGCCCACAAGCCCTGACCGGATCTGGTATGCCAATGCGGAAAAACGTTTGAAGACTGATTTCACTTTTGGGAAAAACATTAAAAATTTTGTCATTTGAAAACCATGTCCAATTAAAAATTCTAAATAATATAAGCTTGACAAAAATATCCAAATTAAAAGCACTTCCAAATAATAAATTAATGGTCGTCTAGCTTAAACATAATAGAAATGTTAAATCACTTCAATGGGCCTTATTACAATAAACAATTAAACAAAAGTTCTTAGTAATAAACTGAATAAAATAAAGAAGATGTCTTCTGCATGGGCCACCTCGTATCCACTCCAACCCGGTCCAATCACCACGAATCATCTGCGATGTTTAATAAAAATTGGGTGAGTCATACAGACTCAGTGTGTAATTAATCCACTGAATTCCACCCACATGTTAACCACATATTAACCCATATATCGGATAACAAATATCATATTCACATGTTAACACATTCAGGCTTGGCCCATATTCATATCACATTCATCTAATAGGGTAGTTAACCACATAATTTCCACATCTTTGGGCTTAGCCCATTTCCACATGTGATCCACATTCATATCTTTGGGCTTTGCCCATTTTGTAATTAATCCACATATCATATTGGGCTTGGCCCATTTCCAAATATGTTCACATACGAAATCATGCAATTATGAAGCCCAACCCAAACCTAGGGTCCATCCGCTACACATCCCCTTATCCGACCTACCACACACGGGGATTATCAAATCACCCTCTCCTTTTCACTCCAAAGGCAATCACTGCCGTCCACGTGCAATTAAGCACAATAGTCCACAACACGACCTCAGTCAGCGCCAATCCACGATGTAGCCGTAGCTAACACCAAAACCACGATGGGACACATAGTCACTCATCAACCACGATATGGCACATAGCCGATATCAACCACGATGAGGCACATAGCCACTCATCAAGCCACGCGAGCTAAATCGCAATTAATCCACAACGTGACCTCAGTCAACGTCAATCCACGATGTAGCTCAAGGCTAGCATCAAAAACCACGATGGGACACATAGTCACTCATCAACCATGATATGACACATAGCCGATATCAACCACGATGAGGCACATAGCCACTCATCAAGCCACGCGAACTAAATCGCAATTAATCTACAACGTGACCTCGATCCAACGTCAATCCACGATGTAGCTCAAGGCTAACATCAAACCACGCACTCGAAGTACACCGTAGCTTCTTTCATATCCCAACCCATGCACATGCCACATAAAATAATGATACAATGTAATGATGCATGAGCATGTTCATCAAGCATATTATCACATATTCATATTAATAATCACATATCATCGGGTTTGGTACTTAGGATTATCGACATACCCCTTGAGGGTATCCTTATCACAATTTCCTTTGCACTAGTTAGCACATTCATAACACATGCACATTTCACATACATATCATATACCCGGAAAAGCGGTGGGTTAATCACACACCGATCACTTGGAGAACTATGCTTTTGATATCGATGCTATCACTAGGCGATACTACGACTATTTGCCTACTTTCTTGTTCTGACACTGGTCCACCCGGTGGCCAATCCCTAACCGCCGAGACAGATCTCTTCTTAAACCGGGATAGGACCTTCCCTTTCCCTTCTTGAATGGTATTCGCCTCCATCAACACACTTAATCGAACAATCGATTTAATCATCAATATACGAATTCTTAACCAAATATCCACAACTTATCATACTTACCGGAAGGGTCTTGAAATCGAAAAGCTTGATCTAATGCTTAGATCCTTAATCCCTACATTTCATTAATCACCTACTACTTTAATAAAAAGCCATTCGACCATAAATCCAAATCCTAGTAGGATTAGTATACTTAAACTTACCTTGTTGCCGTTTGACTTAAGAATCAAGTCTTGAAATCTCGCTATACTCTTCTTGCATTCGGCCAAGCATTGAATCAATTAACTTGGTTAGTTTTCAGCTTTTGAATAATTAATGAACACATATATTTACCAAACATGGCCTTGGCCGAATACTATAGACACTTACCTTGTGGATTTTAAATCCCGAAACTCACCGAATAACTAGGGAACACGTGGCCTATGGTGTACCTTCAGGAAAAGAACTTCTCCTTCCTTGCAGTCGACACTTAGTAAATCCCGAAAGATCTCTTCAAAGTTTCAGCAACAAGATATTAATGGGGTTAGTCCTAGATTTCGGCAAATCTTAAGAAAAAAGGATGAAACCGAATGAGATCTTACCCTTACTTGAAGAAATCGATTGCACCTTCACTTCAACCTTCAGATATTCGGCTATGGCTAGATGATGATCTCACAACTTCCGGATTTTGGAGGGATTAGAAAGAAAAGAGAAGGAAGAATAAAGATGGAGGATTCGGCTAGAACACAAGGTATTTCGGCTTGGCAAAAATAAAAGAAGAAGAAGATTTGGTGAAGAGAATTCGACAGAGGCTTTCAAAGAACAGATAATAATGCAGAATGACCTCTCTTTTCCTTTTATAGCTGAAATTACTAACTTAGAATCCCTTACTTGGCCATCACTCTTCTATTTTAATAGCTTTATCTCTTTAATTATAACTTAAAATAAAAGATAATTCAGCAACTATCCTTACTTAGCCGAAATTATTAAACTCAAAGTCCCTTACTTGGCCATCACTTCTCCCTTATTTTCCTCTTTATCTCTTTATTCAAATTAAAAGAATTTAATCCAACAATTATCTCTTGAAAATAATGATAAATAAATCCCTTATTTATCCACTATTTATAAAATAATAAAAGCTCCTAATTTATAGCCATGTGCCGTCCACCTCTCTGCTCCTTGTAGCAAAATAAAATTTCTTTTATTTGCTTCCCATGTGACTCGAACTTAGGCCCATTCCTCTTGCATATGGCGCCATTTCCATAGGCCCTAAGTGGCATCTTCAGACCACTTTTCCAAGCCTGTTTGTGTGTCAAATTTCACAAACTTTTTCTTTTAAGGCCACCTTGCCTTTATTTCCCCTTTTAAACCTTAAAACTCGTCATTTCTAGGTCATTTCTAAGTTTCCAAAAATTTTTGACCGGCTCTGTAAACTTGACATTTCCTTACATTTCCATGACATTTCCTTACATTTCCAAGACATTTCCTTACATTTCCATGACATTTCCTTACAAGACATTTCCTTACATTTCCAAGGTTCTAAAAATGTTCACTTTCCTCTTTTAAACTTAACATTTCCATACATTTCCAGGTTTCCAAAAGTGTTCAAAATATATTCATAACACATAAGATATGTCATTTCGTACAATTAAACCAAAAATGCATAGGCCCTTTTCAGGATGTTACATGATAAGTATGTGGTAGATGTATATAAGTAGATATACATGTTTTATTTGGGGTAAAGAAAAGGGGATAAACACCTAATATTTATAAAGAAGAAAGTGTATGTGAGAATCTTTTGAAAGGCTTGGGGACATTTGAAAGCTTGGGAGTACCTACCAATTTTACTCATGAGCTAGAATCCACCAATCGAGACTGTCTGTTCGCGTTCACGCCAGTGGGGATTTATAGAGTGTGTGTCACTAATGCGAAATTTGTTATAACTATATGGGGTGTTCCGCCAATTAGTGTTGTATGCCTGGTACGAGAAATTAATTATGCAATTTAGGGGTGGGGATTTCCAAATTGGTAAAAATTTTGAGGATGAAATTTTTATTAAAGAGGGGAGAGCTGTTGTAACAGCCTATTTTTGGTCAAATCAGAAAAGTGGTTTTGAAACCACAAATCTGAGGTCAAAATATTTATTTTATAATTATTTTAATGTTTACAACATGATTGAGTGATTGTGTGAAAATTTCGTTAAGAAATTTTAACGTTTTATTGGTCAATTTGATAAAAAGGACTAAATCGCGTAAAGCGTAAAACTTGAGTTCTAATAGCTAAAGGTGTCTAATAGCTATAGAACCTTAAATATAAGGTCCTTATGTTGTAATTAGACCATTAATTGTATGAGTGGACTTTTATGGACATTATATATGTTGTTTTAATGGTTTATTAACAAGGTTATAATGGTAATTAGTATAATTATTATATGTTAAATAAAACAAAATGTTTTAATTGTGTTCATCTTCTTCAAAAGACAAAAACCAACCGATTTTCTTGAGGAAAAAATACGGCTAAGTTTCGGCACTCTTATTTCCATCAATTAAGGTGCGATTTTTGTCCCTTTTTTTAATGATTTCTATGTTTTTGAGATCGTTGCAGTTAGTACTAGCTATCCCAGGGACTAATTTGCAAAATTGTTAAATATTTTGAATGTTTCCATTGACGAATATTTATGAGTTTTGATGATTGATGATTGATTTTAAATGTTTTTTGTTATATAAACAAGTTTTGTAAAGTGATTTTGAGTAAAAATGCAAAATAGGGATTAATTTGTGAAAATATGAAAATGTGTGGTTAAATGTGTGAATAAATGAAAAATATGGATTTCTAGGGGCCTTAAGGTAATTCGGCTAAGCATGGGTTTGTATTAAATTGCATGATTTGTGATTTTATGCAACAAGGACTAAATTGTGAAAAATGTGAAAGTTTAGGGGTAAAAGGGTAAATATGCCTTAAAGTATGTTTTGGATTAAATTGAATGAATAGATGATTGAATAAGTTAATTCTGAATATATTTAGATCAAGAAAAGTGAAGTACGGACTTGGATCAGGGAAAGACGAAAGTTATCGATTAATCGACTCGATTCGCCGTTTTAGCATTCGAGGTAAGTTCGTACGTGATAAACATTGTTACAATTATGTTTTTAATGCTTTGATATTGCATAATTTGTATATACGAGACTACGGTCATATTCGACGAAAAATCGATTGTGTTTAGCACTTAGTGTGCGATTTGGAATAACTTCGGCTATATAAGGCAATTAGTGTGCGGGATTATAATAGCTTCGGCTATGCGATGGCACTTAATGTGTGAAACATCGAGTAAGGCACTTAGTGTCCGGGATTATAATAGCTTTGGCTATTAGATGGCACTTAGTGTGCGAAACATTGAGTATGGCACTTAGTGTGCGAGAAATCGAGTATGGCACTTAGTGTGCGAGATATCGAGTATTCAACGACATTTCGTGTAAGTATGAACTTGTTATGGATTAGTATAGGTATGTATATGTATATCATGAGATTAAAATCGAAGAAGTTACAAAGTTTGAATATAAGCTTATGAATAAGCATATGAAAGGTTTGTTAGTAATCTTGAATTTCATGATAATATGTTTAGATTAATGATTTGTGTTTTATGAATTGTTCAGTATATTTAGTATGAACTTACTAAGCTTTGTAGCTTACCTTGTTTGTTTTTCCCGTGTTTTATAGTGAATTCAAAGCTAGCACGGATTCGGGGATCGTCGGAGTCTACGTCAGACTATCCAACCATCTAATTGGTACTTCTGAATTGTGTATATACGGTATATGGCATGTATAGGCTTGAGTCATTTTGGTATGTTTGATGAACATGTATTTTGAGCCATTTGAGTTGGCTTATGATAATGAATTTTATGATGTTTATACATGTGTAAATGGTTCTATTTTGAGTATGGTAATTGACCTATATTGTGTGGTTAAAGTTGAATCTATAATGCTAATGATATTAGGTAAATTGGAAAGCTATGTGCTTGAGAATTGATGATTGATAATGTATGTATGGAATGGTTTAGATGATTGAATTGTATATGTGAATTGTGGTAAATGAACCATATTATTGATGTTGTTTTGGTTTATATTTGAGTAAGTGAAATAGTTGTAATTGTGAAGCATAGAATGTGCATGAATTTGAATTGATTTGGCTGCATATTTGTGCCTTGAAATGGTATCATTTGTACTATGTAGGTATGTGCAAAATGGGGTGGCAAATTGGCCTTGCAAATGGCCTATTTTTGTCTATACGGGCAGAGACATGGGCGTGTGTCTCATCTATGTGTGACACAAGGTCAAATTACACGGCTGTGTGTCCCCTGGTGTTGAAATTAAATTGAACTTAGGATGCTCTACACAGTTTCACACACGGGCGTGTGACTGGCCGTGTGGTACAAGTCAGTATACCCCCTAAATGGCACACGGCCTAGCACACGGGCGTGTGACTTGGCCGTGTTGCACAAGCCAGTCTACCCTACAATTTTGGCACGGCCTAACACACGACCGGGCACACGGGCATGTGTAGCCACTTCGAATGGTACACAGGCTAGACACACGGGCGTGTGGTCGGCCGTGTGACCCAAGTCAGTATGTATGCCCTATTTTCACACGGCCTGAGACACGAGCGTGTCTACTAGCCGTGTGAGGCACACGGCCTGTTCACATGGGCGTGTGACCTTTGTTTACATGAAAAATTTCTAAGTGTTCAGAATTTTCGTATGATATCGGTTTAGTCCCGAACCACTTCTAAAGCATGTTTAAGGCCTCGTTGGCCCTTATAAGGGACAATGTGATTGTGTGGAATGATTTATGAGAATAAATGCTTATTGTTGCATAAATGTATACTATATGTGTTGTAAATTGGTCGGTAATACCTCGTAACCCTATTTTGACATTGAATATGGGTGAGGGGTGTTACACTTGTCACACCCCAAATTTGGTGGATCCGAAAAAAGGTGAATAGATGTGAAGGTTACCTATTTTGGCATACTATATAGCATAGTCCGCCATTTTACAAGCTTCTGGAAAACTAAAGTTGGCGCATAAAATATCCACCCGTAGAAGTATCTAAGGATTTTATCTAGGGGTATTCTTCAAATGAAGAAGGAGTACGATAAATGAATGATACGCCTCAGAGTTTTGATTGAACATGAAATGCCTACTAAGTGATAAGTGCTAAAAGTAACATATTTTAACCTCATTCTTAATGTATTTTTGGATGATTATTCGGTGTTAATTGTGAATTTTATGTTCCGAATCCTTTAAATTCATTTTTTATGCTTTATAAAGCACTTGGGAGCAAAAGGAGTGAAAACAAGAAAATCGGAGCAAGCTACAAGTGCCACACGGGTTGACACATTCCACACAGCCGTGTGACCCACATGGGCTACTACATGGTCATGTGATAGGCCGTGTTGATTTCATGGATTTGCACTCTGAACTACGAAAAATCACAATTTTTAGGTTTCTCGGGTATTCTAAGATGTATATATAACAAAAAATAAGAAGATAGGAGTGAGCTGTCATATAATATTCAAGAAAACAACTCAAAAAACACCATTGAAGCCGATTTCTGAAGTAGTTTTCCATCAAGACCGAAGATTCCCAGTTGATTTCTCAGTAGATTATCATAAGTTTCTTTATTTCTTTCGGTTATACTGTTTCTTGGATGTTTTTATTTTTAAGCATGAACTAATTTTCTAAATACCTTGGGAGATGAGCCCTATGATGGATTCTATCGTTTGATTTTTGTTTTACACAATAAATACTTAGTTTCTTGTTCTCATATATGTGTGCTTAATCCTTGGTTTACTCTCCATAGCTAGGGTTCAACTTTCAAGCTTGATTGTAAGTGTCTCCTAGCCCTATTTTTAACGTTCTTCGTATTTTTTGAGATCCTCGTAGCTCGATTTAGCTATTTCTAGCTATATTTTGAGCTATGGTTTATGTTCAAAATTTTACCCATGTATGACATGCATGTATCTTGATGATTTATGGAAGAATATGAAAGTTTGATGTATGATAAACATATTTTTCTAAGTGATTTTCATGAGAAATTCATAAAAGGGACTAAATTGTAAAAGTTATAAAAATAGTCATAAATGAGTAAAATAGTGGAAATTAAAGGTTGTTGTAGTTAAGAAAATGATTCGGCTAGGCTTAAAATGCAAGAAAGTTGAAAAAAATCATTTTACGAGCCTAGGGGCAAAATTGTAATTATGTGAAAGTTTAGGGGCAAAATTGTAATTTTTCCAAAGTATGGTTCATGAGTCAATTTAGTCAATGTGAGTATTAAATAAGTGAATTGTTATTATAGATCAAGAAACACGAAGCCCGGACTGAAACTGAGGTAAGAACAAAGTGTTGGACTAAATCGAACATCTTCACACATTTTGAGTACCGAGGTAAGTTTGTGTGAAATTATAGCTACATAATGTTTTTAAGTTTTAATTTGTTTGATATTATGATAAATAAATATTATTTCTATGAAATTAACTATTGACGTCTCGATGAGAATTTGATAAAAATATGTTAAGATGAAGTCCCGGTTGAGGATTCGGTATAACGAGGATACCTATGTCACGACATGAGACAAGGAAGGTCCCGTATAAGACCATGTCTGGGACATGGCATCGGCACCAAATGTAGGTCCCGTATAAGACCATGTCTGGGACATGGCATCGGCACCGAATGTAGGTCCCGTATAAGACCATGTCTGGGACATGGCATCGGCACCGAATAAGGAAGGTCCCGTATAAGACCATGTCTGGGACATGGCCGCGGTACCAAAGGAAGATCTCGTGTAAGACCATGTCTGGGACATGGCATCTACATCTATGTACGATCTCGTATAAGACCATGTCTGGGACATGGCATCGACATCGAGTTAAGAAATCCCGTATAAGACCATATCTAGGATATGGCATCGGCATCAAGAGGTGATCCCATGCAAGACCATATCTGGGATATGGCATTGGCATCGTGAAACATGCAGGATGAGATTGAGTATCCTCCAATATTCCGAGTAATTCAACGGGCAAAAGAGCTAAGTATGCAAAAATGGCAAGAGTTAAGCTATACAAAGATGACAAAGAGTTACATATAAGTGAAAGATGATTACGATTTAAGTTTATGTTTATGATAGCATAAGTGCTAAATTATGTGATGAAGTGATACATGTACCATGAGTAAAATACGCGTTATGAAACTCTAATGTGATATATAATGGGTAAGCCTAAGTACGAGTAAGTATGCCAAAGTACTTGAGAACTTGCGTTATTATTGTTCTATGAGATGAATGGATTTTACCATGAGTATTTATGTTGCTATTTTAATTCATGCAAACTTACTAAGCTTTGTGCTTACCCCTTTCTTTTCCCTTTTCCTTGTAGTTTCACCAAGCTAGCTCGGGGATTGTAGGACGTCGGAGCTTGGATCACACTATCAATCATTCTTTTGGTATAGTAAAGTTGACTTATTTTGGGTATGGCATGTATAGGAAACTTGGTCATTTTGTTATTTCATATTAGAGAGCTAAAGTGTTGGCTATTATGGTTACTTATTCATTTTGTAAATGGCCATTAGGATTTGGCCGATTTTTGTCAAGTTTTATATCTTAATGATAATGAGTTCTATGACGTGAAAGTTCATGCAATTGGTGGAGTAAAATGTGAAGTGTATGAATGACGATTAGGGACTCTTCATAGTGTATATTATTGCCATGTTATGTGTTGCTTGTGTTGGTATATGAGTATTTATGTTTCAGGGTGGCAATTGGCTTGGTAAATAGCCTTCTAATTGTCCACACGGGTAGACACACGGGCGTGTGTCTAGGCCGTGTGTGACACACTGTTAACCCCATGGGTGTGTTGATAGGCCATGTGCCCCCTGCATCAAATTTGTGAGAATTCGATTCGCCACACGGTCCAGCACACGGGCGTGTGCCTAGGACGTGTGCCCCTCAAGATCTTGCTGACGTCATAAATAGAATACCCAGGTTTTCACACGCGGGTGAGGACACGGGCGTGTCTAGGCCATGTGAGGGACACGGACCACAGACACGGGCGTGTGTCCGGCCGTGTGAAAACCCCTGTAGGTTTGAAATGAAAAATAAATTCCACACGGGTTTGGAACATGGGCGTGTGTGACCACACGGCCTGCCCACACGGGCGTGTTCCATTCCACACGGGCGTGTGGCCCTATTTTAGGTAAAAAAATTCTAAGTGAATAAAAGTTCCTGGTTTAATTCCGAAACCTTCCGTATGGATGTTTAAGGCCTCGTAGGCCCATAATGAGGATGTTATGAATATGAATGAAAAGTTTTATGGTTGAAACAAAATTTTATAGCCGAGGATGTATGTTTAAGCAAGTTAAGTCCGGTAATGCCTCATACCCTGTCCTGGCGTCGGATATGGGTAAGGGGTGTTACAGGTACGATCCTCAAAATACTTACCAGTGTTCCGTTGTAACATAGTACTATATTACAATTTGACTCGTACGCTTGTGGACATCGCCAATTTAATTCAATATATTTTTGGTGTGATATTTTATTATAAACGATAACTCATTTATAGGAGGTCAAGTTCTTGGCGTAGTTGTCGGGGATTGCGAAGGTGAAATTTTTATTAGATTGATTATTGTAAAATAATATTAATTGAAAGGCGAACGAGCTAGATAGTGTCTAACTTTTATTTAAGTAATTTTATTTTATTTTATTTTAGTCCTAAAAAAATTATTATGATTATTATATTTACTTACCTTGTTAATTATTAGATTTAATCATGAATATTGAATTTTATAGTTTGGTGTATGAGCTATCAAAATTGAGTTGGTTGTATGGAGATTCGAAAAACCAATGGAGTCGAGATTACAAAGACGAGCAGCCTGAGTGTTCGAACGAACTCCCACCTAAGCCAAACGATTATACATCCAAGAGGGGTGGAGATCCGACGAATTAATCGAGGTATGGCAGAAAATATGACATGCCCAACTACTCAGTTCAGCAAGAAGTGGATTTAATAATGGATGATGATGTATATAGGAACTTTCTTGAAGAACATTGGAGCAAACAAAGGCCAATTTGGACACAAGAAGTCTCAACAAATCAGCGAAGTTATTGTCACAGGAATGGAGACTGTGATTATTCATCCGAACTCCCTTATGAGTTAGATTTATACAAGCCCTTTCTTCGTGATCTGGAATTCCAAGCTAACTTAGAAGAAATTGAAAAATGGGTGGACTAGTTAGAGGAATCACACCAAAATCAAAAAAAAAAAAAAAGAAGAAGAAGAAGTAAAGATTACATTGGACGAGATACCGGAATGACATTTGGGATGTGGAGCCCAAAACCCTGCCGAGATAGTCTGACCCGAATTCCGAATGTCACATTAGCCACCGAAGTGGCTCTTCATTAAAACAACCACAAAATACACCATCCAATTTGTTCACACCACACAATTATTCAGAGAATATTTAAAATCCAAAAATCATACTTCCGTTGCACTACTCTAATCAATAAATCAACAAGTCTAATTCATAATTTAATATTTAACAGACAATTACTTCGAAAGCTTCAGTTCAGCATACATGCATGCAGTAAGGTATTTTTAAAAAGGATATATTTGTAAGGACTTTGAAAACTGTTTTGTTTCATGAAATATGATTAGATTTAAAATGTAGTATAGTAAAATGTTGGAAAAACTCTACTTCACAAGGTTTGAAAATAGTATTGTAGGAGTACCTATAAGTATTATTTTGGGAAGCTCTATTAAACCATCATGCACAACTTCACTAAGTTATCATTTAATTAGTTAGTAGGCGATTAGCAATTTACGTAATTTGTCCAATTTTATATTTCATGCATACTGAACTCATGATTATTTTCCAAACCACACATAAAACATCTAAGTCTTACTAAACTCATGATTATTTTCCAAATCACACATAAAACATCTAAGTCTTACCTCGATGACCATAGGCTCTTCAACCTGCACTTACGAGTTAGTCAAACAATTATCATACCATTCACCAAGCATTTACAATCCACCATTTAGTCATCTATATCAAGCAGTAATAAAATTCCAAACCAAACAATTAAAGAGTCCATAATGCCCAATTACAACCCAATAATTATAACTAAGTCTAATACTAAATCCCATAAATTGGTCCCACATTGCCTTCATCATTTGGGGTAGGGAACATATCAACATACCCAAGTGTACCTTTGTTATGGATCACTTGGATGGCTCGCATCCCCACCTCTTCAAAGCTATATCACTGCAATGTTTTAAAAGAGAGTGTGAGCTTATTGAAGCTCAGTGAGTGCTCAAACATACTACAAGTAAACATAGTAATCAGGTTAAAACAAATATGCATTCTTTAACGATTCATTTTTTATCACAACTTGCATGAAATACCGATTCACACGAAATAAATAGTTCACATAGAATAAGCAGCTCACATAAAATAGCAGTTCATATATATTAATAGTTCATATGAAATAACAGTTCATACCACATCGTAACTCATATATTTCAAATAATAATAAATTGGCATCTTGAGATTCTGAAACATATAAGTGGACTCTATCACCACACATTGGATAAGCATATCTCCTTATAACGCCTCGTATTTGGCTCAAAGAGCCCAACGCTGTCTCCACTATAAGTGTAGCATGAATGCTCACACTCTCCAACACTGTTCACTCATAGAGCCCTGCGCTATCTCTGATGAATGGAGCTATGCTCTACATTCCCTTATCTCTCCAACGCATCTCTGGGCCACAAAGCTCGATGATAATAATAAGGGTGAGTATTCATAATCCTATGGCATGCCAACTATATCCAATGGTTCCAAGAGATCCCAATAGCAACATATCATTTTAACACATTCACAATACTTAGTATAATAGGGCTTGCAGTTAAGCAGAGCTCTCACAATATAAAATAGTTCACAATTCATAGTTTGCAATATCACAATTCACATTTAACATGGGTTTGCATATTAGCAGAATTTACACATAGCATAGGTTCACATATCGCATACAGGCTCGCATGTTAACATAGGTTCATATCTCATTCAACATAGGTTCGCATATCATATATCATAGGTTCGCATATCATTCTTAACAGGTTTCATAAATCATACATAACAGGGTTCGCATATCATACATAAGGGTTCGCAGGTTATACATAGCAAGGTTCACATTTAAAGCTTGGTTCACATTTATCACACAACATTTTCACATATACAGTATGGTTTGCACATAGGTAGGGCTCACACATCACATACAGGGTTCAAAAATAGGTAAGGGTTTGCACCTCAAATACAAGGTTCACATATAGGTAGGGGTTCGCACTTAGGTAGGCTCACACATGGGTAGGGTTCGCACAATGGTACGACTCGCACATGGCTTGGCAGTGTTCGCATATATAACAACAAGGTTCACATGACATTATGTGATAGGGTTCACATGTTTACAAAATAGGGGTTCGCGTATTTAAAAATAAGGGCTTGTATATTTATAAAGTAGGTGTTCGCTTGTTTACAAAGTAGGGGTTCGCATGTTTATAAAACAAGGGTTCACATGTTTGTAAAGTAGGGGTTCACTTGTTTACAAAGCAGGGGTTCGCAAATCATACTACTTGGTTCGCATGGTGTTTTAGCAATGTTTGCAGGTTAATAAAGCAGGGTTCACATACCAACACACAACAGGTTCGCATATTAATTACGCATGGGTTCGCATGTATTACCTTAGCCTATGGACTGTAGTTTAAATGCAGTATATCAAACAACTCACCTTAGCAACCTTTTCTTCAACTATAATGCTCAAGTAAGCTTTTGTGTGCCTTTGTCCATGCTTGTAGAGGCTCCCAAATAAATTGGCACTTCCAATACACATCAAACCCATTAATAATAGTAACAAATACCATTAAATCATTCCAAAATCATAGATCAAAGCCTTCTAACCTATATATCAAAAAATTAACTAGTTTTGTCGAGATAGGTGTTTAATCACTCAATTATCATTTCTAAGCTTAGATTATCAACTTCATACATCCCATGTAACATCCCAATTTCGGTGAAATCAGAACAGTGGTCTCGGGACCACAAATCTGAGCTAAAAAATAAAATTTATTTTTTATTTTATTATATGATCCATATTATACTAGAAATTTCGTGTGAAAATTTTGAAAAGAAAATTTTACCGATTATGTGCTTAATTACGAGAATGACTAAATCGCATAAAATGCGAAAGTTGGATTCTAGTAGCTAGAAGGATCAAATAGCTATGGAATTCAAAACTTAAGGTCCTTATATGGTAATTAGACCATTAAGAAAAGTTTGTAGATTTTTCATGGTGACTCATCCATGGAAATATAGAAAAAGGGTAAGGACTAAATTTGAAAGTGAAAAATTTTAATTAATTAAAAGATGATAAAATAGATATCATCTTATTTTCTCATCTTCTTCCCAAAAAATAAAACATGGAAACCCTAGGAGAGAGAGAAGAGACTTTCATGGCCAAATTGGGTAAGTTTCCTTGTCCCGTTTTTAGTAATTTTGATATTTTTAAAATCGGGATAGCTTAATCTCTCTATTTGGGAGATTAATTTGAAAAGTTATCAAAGTATGAAAATGGGTCATGGATATATATGCTGTAAAATATAAATTTATGGTAGAAAATGAAAGATTATTGATAGATAAACAACTTTTACAAAGTGTTTTTTGATGAAAACATGATTAAGGGACTAAAATGAAAAGTTGTAAAATTTGATGAAAAATCATGAAATTTTATGAATCCATGTGCTGTAAAATTTTTAATGGGGCTTTGGTTTGGCTTGGAATAGGGAGTAATTTGCACAAGTTTCATTTTCTGAGCCTAGGGACGAAAATGAAATTTATGGAAAAGTTAGGGGCAAAATTATAATTTTGCCTAGGATGAAAATTTAGTTCACATGAATGTAAAATATGATAAATTGATGTTAAATCTAATCGTATAGATCCAGATAGACCAAATTCAGAGTTAGAACGAGGAATGAGGAAAATGTCGGATTAGTAGATTTTACGTACACGAACCTTTGTTGAGGTAAGTTCGTGTAACTAAATTGTATATGTTTTTATGCTTGATTTAAATGTTTTGTTTGTGAATTTTATCAATGTCATAAATATGTGAAATGATCACCTACTCGATATAGCCCGATAAATGAAAATGCCCGATAAAATGGTAAATGAATAAAATGTTACTCGTATGCTTGACATGAATGTGGAATGTGTTTTACTTGAATTACATAAATGTTACAGAGGTATGAAATAATCAAATGCCCGATAATGCTTGAAAAGTGTTTAAATATCGGTTGAATAAATGGAAAATCGATGGATATGTGATTGCCCGAAATGAAAGAGGTCCTACATTTGTTACGGATAGGATTTAGCTTGGATGAGTAATCCTTCGACCTCAATTCTGATAAGATTTAGCCCAGACGGGTAATCCTGATATAAGTCCTCTCGAGCATATGTTATGGATTGGATTTAGCTTAGATGGGTAATCCAAATCAAGCTCTTTAGAGCATATGACGTAAAAAGAATTTAGCCTGGACTGGTAATCTTGTTGTTTATATATACGGGGCTCGAGAGTGTACTCTCTGAAATTGTACCTTATGGGTACCACTGGACACGAATTGACAGATTCTGATTCGTACACCTCAAGTGTACTACCTTTGTATCCATCGATATTTTGAATAAATTCAACGGGTAAAATTCTTACAAGAGCAAAGATGAATTGAAAACAAATTGACATAGAATGGTGTATATGATATGGAAATATGACATGAAAGAATATTACATGAAATGCAAGAAAATGATGATACATGACAAGTGATATATGAAATATGAGATGATGATATTTTAACATGGAAACTATTTGATGAGAATGTTCATTCTTGATTATAGACCTGTACACCTAGAGTGTACTAATCGTGATTTTGATATCCTGAGTAATATGTGTAAAGTTTTGATGCGAAATGATCTAAACTCGAAATGAACAATTATGAAATTATACTGGAAATAATGAGATGAATTATGTATGTTGAATGAATACCTGATGTGGAAAGCATATGTGCATGGAAACTTGATTATTGTTGAGCCCATACATGTCTTGATATTATTATGGAATATATGACTAACAAGAGAAATGAGGATGTGTGTAGGGCTTGAGATCAAAGTGGTTGAATATGCCTTGCTTAGTTACTTCAAATAGGATGTATGGTAAGTTAAGTACCATGTTATACGAACTTACTAAGCATTTTATGCTTACCCAGTTTTATTTTCCCCTGTTTTAGAGTAAATCGGAAGCTCGTTGGATTGGAAGCTCGGCGGAGATCACTCACACTATCCACCGGCCCATGTCGGTACAATATGGTAAATCAATTACGATTGTAATGGCATGTATAGGATATGTTGGACATATTGGCAGGTAAACATAAACGATGCTTGTAATCTAGCCATTGGAATGACTAGTAATGATTGTTTTTATATACTTGTAATGTCATATTATGTTAGCCACATATATGTTAAGTAGTTGATCAAATTATGTCTAACATGAGGACATAACCAAGGTAAGATTTTAAACATGTATGCATGAAATGATATGCCATGATGATGGATGGAATATGCTTGATTAGAATGCTTGAAATGGTTAGTAATTGCATGTGATGATATCATGTTAAATGATAGAATTAATTTGATTAAAATGCTTGGATTTGTTGGGTTATGAATGCAAGATGTAGTGTAGGATTATAGCAAAGATTGGGGTGAGAAATGAAGCTAGAAATGGCTTTATTTTGTCCATACGAGTGTGTGTCTAGACCGTGTGTGACACATGGCCTGGTAACACGGGCATGTGGTTAGGCCGTGTGTCCCCTGCACCTTAAATTCGAGAAACAGAATGCTCAGAATTGAGCACACGGTAGAGACACGGGCATGTGTCTCAGCCGTGTGGGTGACACGGCCTTGAACACGTGCGTGTGTCTTAGCCGTGTGAAACCTGCACCTAATTCGAATTGAATTAGTTAACTACACGGCCTATGGAACGGTGGAAATGTGAAAGTGTACACAATCGTAACAAGTAATAAAGTGACAAGTAAATGTCGAGTATTGTACCCACAGGGACTGTAAAAGAATTATTTATGAAAATGATTTTGAACACTTTGGTGAAGGAAAAATATTTGGTTTAGAAAAATGATTAAAAACTACAAAACAAAGTAAAATAAAATAAAATAAAATAGAGTTCTAATGCACGATTTCAAAGCTGATTTTAATCAAGATGATATAATTGTGTTGGATTAATTACATTTCTTACCTTAGAATAATTAAACCTATGCTTATACTTGTTACGAATAAATTCACGGCAACTCGGTAATTTGCTAACTTATGAACATATTTACAAATCAAAAATCCATTCATCTCTCGTACATATTTCTATGTTCATTCGATCGATTAAACAGATTTATAAAGGTAAACATGTTATTGCACATACATACTTATTAAATTAAACAATCTTTCGCATATTCCTATGTCGATTCAAACGATTAATTCAACCTAATAAGCATATAAAAGACTTTGTGAGGTAACAAAGTGTCATTACCTTGAAACAATTTAATCAGAACAATCTTGCAAGTTATGCAAGGCATATGTATTGCCAAATACAATGCTAATTTAATCTTTAGCTACCTTAGAAGAATTAAACATGCACTGATTAAGTACTGTGTCCATTAATTACAATTTCAATGCGCTTAAATAATTAATTCTTTAGTTATCTAAAAAATTATAATGCCAGAATAACTTAAGCATGATTTTACTTAATCAAGCAATTTACCGAGACCTATAACAGCATAAACATAATTTTAATAATTCAAAAGGACGTCATGCAATCAACCCAACACGAATTAAATTCAAGCTAAATTGATTAAAATAACCATTTCAACAACAATAATATTCATAGATATGTTCATCGTATAAAAAATAGAAATTAAAAAGATAGGGAACAAGAGGCAAATCCGGTGTTTCTCTGAGGCTTGACTGGTTGTTCCGTTCTTCGTCTCCGTTGTCCTCTCCGAGCAAGGCTTCTATGAATACTTGATTGCTGCCCAAGATGGCTGAAGAACACCTCTTTCCCAAGAGGAGAAATCGACACAAGAGAAAGGGGAAATGGAATGGAAAAGAAGAGAGAAAACTTGAGAGAAGAGAAGAGAGAATGAGAGAATGTTGTTGGTGTGAGGGATGCTTTTAATGATCAGAAAGGGGTGGCTTTTATAGCTAATTGTAGCTGCTAAAAATAGAAAATCCCATCAGCCAAAGAGACCCCCCCGGCCGGCCATCTATGTGGCAAAGTTGATGGCTTCAACTTTGCTAAATATGGCATGGGGCAAATCTACAAAGCCACTAATTGTGGAGGGGGTTGAATACAACTTTGACAAGTCTTAAAGGGCTTCTTTGCAATCTTAATTAATCAGATAATAGGCTGATTTGGGTCAGCATATGGACGGTTTGGGCTGCCCAATTGGTGGCTGGTTCGGTTCACTGAAATTGGTTCAACCAGTGCGGTTCAACTGGGCCCTTTTTCCATAATTAATTAATAATAATTTATTTATCCCAAATTAAATTGGGAATAAATTTAAATTAATTAATTTATGATTTAATATTCATACTCGGACCGTCTTGGGCTGGAAATAAATTTGCCTCGATACTTCAAATTGCTTCTCAGTTTTATTCTTCGAGCAGTGTTTACCGAGCCAATTTTCGCCCTTTGTGCAAATCTGTCGAAAATGATCAAAATTAATCAAAATTAACTATAAAATTAATTAAAATTCATCATGTTCATATTTTTAACACAATTTAATTATTGTATAGTATTTAATTATTTTCCGACAAGAATTTAATCGAAACTGCATAAATTTGAGTTAAAAAGGGCATGAAAAAGTGTATAAATTTTCGTGTTTCCACACCCCCAAACTTAATTCATTGCTCGTCCCGAGTAATGCACAAAATAGAAAAGAATTTTCTCGAAAACACTTTTGAAAAACTCCTTCAGAACAACATTCTTCCCAAAATCATGAAATTAATATACTTATGCTCAAAAACAAGAAATTCGATAATTATGCTACTCAAGTATATATATCATTCAAATTACATCCAACAACTACTATAATAGCAAAATTAGACTAAATGTTTCTTAATAAATACATGTTAATCCCTACCATTTTGATTTTAATCCCTTATTCAAAATTAAACTGCAATCATTAAGCTTAACTGATGTCTTCTGATAAACCCTAAAAGTAACATATTTTAATCCCACATTTAGCATACTTTTGGATGATTTATCCCTTGATTTATGTAAAAAGGTGCTCTTAATCCTTTCTTTTCATGTTTTATACTCAGGAAAGCACCGGAGGATGGAAAGAACGAGAAACGGGCTCAAAACGGACCAAATTGGGCCAAAGTGAAAATCGACACGGCCTGGACTTGAGCCAACACGACCGTGTCTCCTTGATAGACTAGAACACGGCCTGATCATGATTTATACGGGCGTGTCACCTCATTAAAATTCTGAACACGGCCTAAAGACGATTCACACGGGCGTGTGCCATGGCCGTGTCCCTGTCGTGGAGAAGAGAAATTTCACTCGGAAAAGGATACTTAGGGGCAAAGAAACCTATTTCAAAAGCCTATATAAACACCCTAAGTATAACCTAGAAGAGGCGGTGAACTAGGCCAAGGAGCCGAGCCGAAAAGGTCAGATTTGTGGGAAATACTCAAAGATAGCCAGTTGATCCATCTCAAGAAGCCGAAATTCTACTCAAGACGGCGGATCTCTCCTTCAATTCATTCAGGGGGTTTTAGGGATTTCTTATGTTTTGTTTTATCTTTTCTTACGAGATGTTTTCTTTTATTGTTATGAACTAAACCCTTGAGATACACGAAGGGGATGAAACTTAGATGAATCTTGTTATCGCTTTCTTTGAACTATATGATAAATACTTGATTTGTTCTTAATTATGTGTTCTTAATTCTTGTGTTAATATTTCCGGGATATTGATTCAAGTTTGATGTGCTTAGGTGGAGGAGCAAAAGTCCCTGCTTAAGAGCAGATCTAGCATAATTAAGCGGAGTTGATCGCGCGCCTAGAGATAGGGTGACGAGATTTTGCCGGATTAGGGTGAAACCTAATATGGGAGTCCATAGATCGAGTTAATGCAATTCTAGGGGTTTTAATTAGAAAGAGATTTAAATTAATCAACCTAGGGTTAGACGTTATTCACTTCGAGAGAGGGTTTAATATACATTAGGGAGTCTTACGGATAAAGTCATGTGAATAAATAAATGCAGTTGAGTTAGATAACAAGTGAAGTCTAGGTGGATTCTTCCTAAGGGTATCGTCTTAATCAACTGAGTTTTTCCAATAGTATTTCCCCAATTCATTCTTTTTGTCTTTGCGTCTTTAGCTTAGTAGTTAGTTAAATTTAGATTAAATAAAAACTTCACTTATTTTAGGCTAAATAATAAAAAAAAGTTAGTATTAGTACTTTTGGTTACTTTGGGTTTGACAATCCGGTCTTGCCTAAACTATACTACTGTTCGATAGGTGCGCTTGCCTCAATCATTGTTATAGTTAGTTCCAGGTTCGATCATTATAAATTTAAAACTCTGAAATCATATCGATCAAGTCTTTGGCGCCGTTGCCGGGGAACTAAAATATTAAGAAAGCTCAATTTTTATTACCTTAGCCATTATTATCATTATTATTACTATTATTATTATTTTACTTTGCTAAATTTTCTTTTATTTGATTTTGGCAGATAGAGGAGATGGCACTGAATAACTATAAGTGGCAATTTATGAGAACAAAGCCAGCAAAAGCAGCCGATATCTACAACCTCGACCCAATAACCAGGCTATCAAACTAGTTAGAAATGTTACATAAAAAGTTTGATGATTTGTGTTATTCACAGATACATCTAGTTATGCAGTACGAAACAAGCGGAGGCGTGGCGAATCTTGAGTACCCACCCTACGGATATGGCATAGAGAACGAACAAGTCCACTATATGGGTAACTATTCTAGACCTCAAAATAATTTTTATAGTGACACTTATAATGCAGGTTGGAGGTACCATCCTAATCTCTCGTGGGATGATCAAAGTAGCCAAGGATCAGAACTTCCTCCAAATTTTCAACAACCACCTTACCAACAGGAAGAGGAGTCAAACCTCGAGGAGATGCTGACAAAATTCATGGCAGCCACAGATACCCGTCTCCAAAAGACTGAGACAACGCTTAATAATCAACAAGCATCGATTAAATGGATCGAGAACCAAGTTGGGGAACTTACTAAGTCAGTTGGACAACTTGCAAAGTTAATCTCCGAATGACCGCAAGGGCGTCTACCAAGCAACACTGAAACTAACCCAAAAGAGAAAATCCAAGCCGTAACAGCTCATGACAGTGAAAGGTTAGTGGAATCTGACCCAAGGCAAGAGCCTGTAGTAAGTGAAGGTAAGGTTGAGGTAAGCCATGATTTACCAAACCCGGTAATTACAGAGTACCAAGCTCATATGCCATACCCCAATGCGATAAAGAAAGACCACACGGAGGAACAATTCGGTAAATTTCTTAAACCTCCAAAGAAGTTTCTTATTAACTTGCCGTTTCTTGAAGCCCTTTCGCAGATGCCAGATCCTAGACCTCGTTTCAATAAAGAAGAAATTCATGAGGAACGAAAGCTTCAGATCGATAAACTAGACGAGTGGAAGATACACTTCAAAGAAATACACGAAGCAAAAACGAGGCAACTCCACGAGAAACTTAACGATGGGACAACCCAGCTTAGGATAGGAGATCAGGTACTCAAAATCTTCCTAGATGGAACAGTCGAGGTAACTAGTCATAAATTCATCACTTTTAAGGTTAACACTACTCGTCTTAAACTATATATCAAAAACCAAATAGATCGCATGAGAAAGGATTTTCAACTCCTCAAACCACCCTGATGATGCGAGTGAGAGGTAAGTCTAGCTCAAGACTATAAACGAGCGCTTCTCGGGAGGCAACCCAAGCACTAACTCTATTTTTCTTATATTTTAGTTTGTTTTATTTTCTTTCAGTTTTATTTCTCATCTGAAGCAACTAACTATAAACTAACCAAAGGCCAATTTCCAGACCACACGGCCTTGCACACGGTCGTGGCCGTGGCCGTGTGGAAGTACCGAATCTCCGTACAGACACAGCAGAGATGGTACGAGTCAGGACGAATCATATCTTCGAGTCACGGACCCAACTACCCCGCCACGGCCGCGCGACGTAGCCGTGGCCGACACTGTTAGATTGGACACGGGCGTGGTGACTTGAACATCGGCGTGGGAGACATGAACGACGCCCAACACGGCCGTACGATATGGCTATGGTCGACACTGGTAGTTTACACACGGGCGTGGCAACAAGAACATGGGTGTGGGAGAAACGATACGATGCATAACACGGCCATGCGAGGCGGCTGTGTGAATCAACACGCCCATGGTACACGGGCGTGGAATTGCACCAGGCCTGAAAATCTAATTAAACCCCCTCCCATCTCTTCCCTTACTCACTTTCCTACTCCCCATCCCCTTCATTCTATCCCATTATTCAGACCTCTCCCTACTTTTCTTCTCCAATACATTCCCAAAACCCTTGAGCTACACCAAATGCCAAAGAAGCGGAAGGAATCAAGCATAGTCTCCCAGAGGGAGACCGATCTATATAAGTTCATGCCGGCCGCTTCAATCATTCGACGAGCCAAGGATATTTGAGGCCATTTAGTTTTTATTTCATTTTTCTCTTTTGCTCCAATTTCCTTATCTTTACTTCTCTTCTGCTTAATTTAACATATTTTATTTTAGTTTCTTGGTTTTAGGTTCTTTAGGCTGCTTGGGAATCACGCCACTTCTGCCACCGCCAGCACCTCCGCAGTCTTAGAGGTCACACCCACCTCGCGAACCATCCAACAGTAAGGACCCCTTAGTCCATCCATCTTTTCTTTTAATTTTATTTTACTTTCTGTTTTCTTTCTCTTTATCTTTCTTGTCTTTAATTATATATTTAGTTTATTTTAAATGTGTCTTAATAATTCCTGGCTAATCCTCCATGAGCTACCCAATTTCTTCATCTAGCGCAAGATCGTCATCAAGAACGACCCCTCCAACTTATCTTTCACCTCCAACGCAAGGATTTCATCCATAGTTCAGGGAGTTTCACCTCTCTCCATATCTTTTGAATTTATACTTAATTGTCTATATATAAATATATATATCTTTGTACATTGAGGGCAATGTACATCTTAAGTGTGGGGGTGTAACACCCCAAACCCAGCCCACAAGCCCACGATGGGATCCGGTATGCCCGCTGCGGAAAAAGCGTTTGAGAAGATTCGACCTAAAGATAAAATCATGACAACTTGTTGAGTTTGTAAAAGCGGTGACCATTTAAAATCTTAAGTAAAGTGTGGTGTTTATAAAAATATCCTGGTTAAAACTTTATGATACATTTTAGGATATAGTTTTGCCGAAAATAAACCGGTTTCAAAATAATAATTCAATCGTCACTTTGCTTTAACATAATAAAAATACTCAAATAGAAATACTTAAATACTTTAACTGGGCCTTATTACAACAAATAATTAAACAAAAGTTCTTAGTAATAAACTGAATAAAATAAAGAAGATGTCTTCTGCATGGGCCACCTCGTATCCACTCCAACCCGGTCCAATCACCACGAATCATCTGCGATGTTTAATAAAAATTGGGTGAGTCATACAGACTCAGTGTGTAATTAGTCCACTGAATTCCACCAATATGTTAACCACATAATTTCCACATACTGGGCTTAGCCCATTTCCACACTGATCTACATTCATATACTGGGCTTTGCCCATTTCCACATTAATCCACATATCATATTGGGCTTGGCCCATTTCCACATATGTTCACATACGAAATCATGCAATTATGAAGCCCAACCCAAACCTAGGGTCCATCCGCTACACACCCCCTTATCCGACCTACCACACACCGGGGATTATCAAATCACCCTCTCCTTTTCACTCCAAAGGCAATCACTTTGCCGCCCACGTGCAATTAAGCACAATAGTCCACAACGCGACCTCGATCGGCGCCAATCCACGATGTAGTCGTAGCTAACACCAAAACCACGATGGGACACATAGTCACTCATCAACCACGATATGGCACATAGCCGATATCAACCACGATGAGGCACATAGCCACTCATCAAGCCACGCGAACTAAATCGCAATTAATCCACAACGTGACCTCGATCCAACGCCAATCCACGATGTAGCCTTAGCTAACACCAAAACCACGATGGGACACATAGTCACTCATCAACCACGATATGGCACATAGCCGATATCAACCACGATGGGGCACATAGCCACTCATCAAGCCACGCGAACTAAATCGCAATTAATCCACAACGTGACCTCAGTCAACGTCAATCCAAGATGTAGCCGTAGCTAACACCAAAACCACGATGGGACACATAGTCACTCATCAACCACGATATGGCACATAGCCGATATCAACCACGATGAGGCACATAGCCACTCATCAAGCCACGCGAACTAAATCACAATTAATCCACAACGCGTGACCTCGATCAACGTCAATCCACGATGTAGCTCAAGGCTAACATCAAACCACGTACTCGAAGTACACCTGTACCTTCTTTCATATCCCAACCCATGCACATGCCACATAAAATAATGATACAATGTAATGATGCATGAGCATGTTCATCAAGCATATTATCACATATTCATATTAATAATCACATATCATCGGGTTTGGTACTTTAGGATTATCGACATACCCCTTGAGGGTAACCTTATCACAATTTCCCTTTGCACTAGTTAGCACATTCATAACATATACACATTTCACATACATATCATATACTCGGAAAAGCGGTGGGTTAATCACACACACGATCACTTGGAGAACTATACTTTCGATCATCGATGCTATCACTAGGCGATACTACGGCTATTTGCCTACTTTCTTGTTCTGACGTTGGTCCACACCCCGGTGGCCAATCCCTAACTGTCGAGACAGATCTCTTCTTAAACTTCGGGATAGGGACCTTCCCTTTCCCTTCTTGAATGGTATTCACCTCCATCAACACACTTAATCGAACAATCGATTTAATCATCAATATACGAATTCTTAACCAAATATCCACAACTTATCATACTTACCGAAAGGGTCTTGAAATCCCAAAAAGCTTGATCTAATGCTTAGATTCTTAATCCCTACATTTTATTAATCTCCTACTACTTTAATAAAAAGCCATTCGGCCATAAATCCAAATCCTCGTAGGATTAGTATACTTAAACTTACCTTGTTACCGTTTGACTTAAGAATCAAGTCTTGAAATCTCGCTATACTCTTCTTGCATTCGCCAAGCATTGAATCAATTAACTTGGTTAGTTTTGGCTTTTGAATAATTAATGAACACATATATTTACCAAACATGGCCTTGGCGAATACTATAGACACATACCTTGTGGATTTTAAATCCTAAAACTCACTTAGAATAACTAGGGAACACGTGGCCTATGGTGTACCTTCGGAAAAGAACTTCTCCTTCCTTGTAGTCGACACTTAGTAAATCCCGAAAGATCTCTTCAAAGTTTTGGCAACAAGATATTAATGGGGTTAGTCCTAGATTTGGCAAATCTTAAGAAAAAGGATGAAACCGAATGAGATCTTACCCTTACTTGAAGAAATCGATTGCACCTTCACTTCAACCTTCGAGAGATTCGGCTATGGCTAGATGATGATCTCACAACTTTCGGCTTTTGGAGGGATTAGAAAGAAAAGAAAAGGAAGAATAAAGATAGAGGATTCGGCTATGGCTTCTAGTGGAGAGGAAAATATTCGGCTAGGTTCCAACAATTACTTAATTTTACGGCTTGACAAAAGAAAAGAAAGAAAAGAAGAGAAGAGAGCACTAAGAATTCGCAGAGAAAGGAGGAAGCACAAATTGATGAGTAGCCCTCCTTCCTTCCTTTTATAGCCGAAATTATCATCTAAGGAGTCCCTTACTTGGCCACCACTCCTCTATTTTAATAGCTTTATCTCTTTAATTATCACTTAAAATAAAAGATAATTCAAAGCAACTATCCTTACTTAGCCGAAATTATTAAACTCAAAGTCCCTTACTTGGCCATCACTTCTCCCTTATTTTCCTCTTTATCTCTTTATTCAAATTAAAAGAATTTAATCCAACAATTATCTCTTGAAAATAATGATAAATAAATCCCTTATTTATCCATTATTTATAAAATAATAAAAGCTCCTAATTTATAGCCATGTGCCGTCCACCTCTCTGCTCCTTGTAGTAAAATAAAATTTCTTTTATTTGCTTCCCATGTGACTCGAACTTAGGCCCATTCCTCTTGCATATGGCGCCATTTCCATAGGCCCTAAGTAGCATCTTTGAGACCACTTTTCCAAGCCTGTTTGTGTGTCAAATTTCACAAACTTTTTCTTTTAAGGCCACCTTGCCTTAATTTCCCCTTTTAAACCTTAAAACTCGTCATTTCTAGGTCATTTCTAAGTTTCCAAAAATTTTCGATCGGCTCAGTAAACTTGACATTTCCTTACATTTCCATGACATTTCCTTACAAGACATTTCCTTACATTTCCAAGACATTTCCTTACATTTCCATGACATTTCCTTACAAGACATTTCCTTACATTTCCAAGGTTCTAAAAATGTTCACTTTCCTCTTTTAAACTTAACATTTCCATACATTTCAGTGTTTCCAAAAGTGTTCAAAATATATTCATAACACATAAGATATGTCATTTTCGTACAATTAAACCAAAAATGCATAGGCCCTTTTCGAGGATGTTACAGTTCTACCCTCCTTAAAAATAATTTCGTCCTCAAAATTACTTATTAACGAATAATCGTACATCTTAACTCACCGCACTACGCTTATGCTGCGCACTCTGATCTTAATAGAACCATCATACTTCCTAGGCACAGTCTCTAAGTTCACGTCCCCTAGAACTCATTTCTAACGTCGCGATTTAATCGATTAAAAAGTTTTATGCATCGAAATTTTGTTCCCGCGATTATTCGCGAACAGTTTTATGAAAAGAGATGTTGAAGTAGTTCTTTCGATCAACCAAAGTTTCTAGTTCAAGTTCACTACTCTAACTCAGGAGTCACATTCACATTCATAAGCAGAGACACATTCATTTTTCCACGACGTCACATTCATTCACAACATCATTTACTACACTTTTATGGCCATTCCATCCATTTCCCTACCCAAAGGTAATTTCGTCATTTTCCCTACAGGGGTATTTTGGTAATAAATCGGGGTCAATTCGAAAATATTTTTCAAATTAGAGGTATTTCAGAATTTACAAAATCTCTGGGTTATTTTGTTTTCCAAATCAAAGGTGTTGCAAAAATTTCAAAAATCGAGGTTATTTTAGTAATTTTGGAAGTCGAAGCGATTTCGTAAATTTTGAAATCGGGGTATCTTGTTATTTGTAAAATAGAAGTTTTGATATCTTTGTAAAGTAGAAATATTTTAACAAAAGTCGAGGGTATTTTTGAAAATCTTAAAACTAAGGGTATTTTAGTAATTTATAATATGAGGGCATTTTTGTAATTTTGTAAATCGGAGATATTTTGAAAAATTTTCACAATAGTCCTTTACTACAATTAAAAGGGTAATTTAGGGATTTTAAAACTAGGGTTTTTATAAAAGCGCATGGCTAGTCCCTTTCGGGTTTTAATTATCGGGTTTAGCAGTGAATAAGTCCTCTTGGTTAGGGTGAACCGTAGCTACGCGCCAGGTAGGATTCGAGTAGAGAGGAGGTGAGTCGCTAGGACTGCTTAAGTACCAAGCTCTTACTGAATACCAATCCTAGACATGCGTACTATGGTTGCCACACCTTAACTCGGCGACTTAGTTCACAGGTTTGTTTAATGGTCCTTAAGTCTTATGCACTTGTGTTTGAGTAGCCCAGTCCTAGGGTTCAACAGATCCTAGTTCACTAATCTACGTTCCCTTCATACTTATAACATTCACATACACATTTCACTTCAGTAGTCAAGGGTACTTACCTGGTGGACTGCAGGTCGGAGATACAGGTGCCATGCCAGAATAACCTGAAAAGTTTATGAAAGCCGATACTTTTGAAAAGCCCATCTTTGAAAAAAATTATTTTTGGACCTAAAACCCTCAAAGGCGAGTTTTGAACCTGGCTCTGATACCAATTTGTAACACCCCAAACCCGACCCACAAGCCCTGACCGGATCTGGTATGCCACTGCGGAAAAACGTTTGAGAAGATTCGACCTAAAGATAAAATCATGACAACTTGTTGAGTTTGTAAAATGGTGACCATTTAAAATCTTAAGTAAAGTGTGGTGTTTATAAAAATATCCTGGTTAAAACTTTATGATACATTTTAGGATATAGTTTTGCCGAAAATAAACCGGTTTCAAAATAATAATTCAATCGTCACTTTGCTTTAACATAATAAAAATACTCAAATAGAAATACTTAAATACTTTAAGCGGGCCTTATTACAACAAATAATTAAACAAAAGTTCTTAGTAATAAACTGAATAAAATAAAGAAGATGTCTTCGCATGGGCCACCTCGTATCCACTCCAACCCGGTCCAATCACCACGAATCATCTGCGATGTTTAATAAAAATTGGGTGAGTCATACGGACTCGATGTGTAATTAGTCCACTTGAATTCCACCCACATGTTAACCACATAATTTCACATCTTTGGGCTTAGCCCATTTCACTGTGATCCACATTCATATCTTTGGGTTTTGCCCATTTCCACATTAATCCACATATCATATTGGGCTTGGCCCATTTCCACATATGTTCACATACGAAATCATGCAATTATGAAGCCCAACCCAAACCTAGGGTCCATCCGCTACACACCCCCTTATCCAGCCTACCACACACCAAGGGATTATCAAATCACCCTCTCCTTTTCACTCCAAAGGCAATCACTGGCGTCCACGTGCAATTAAGCACAATAGTCCACAACGCGACCTCAGTCAGCGCCAATCCACGATGTAGCCATAGCTAACACCAAAACCACGATGGGACACATAGTCACTCATCAACCACGATATGGCACATAGCCGATATCAACCACGATGAGGCACATAGCCACTCATCAAGCCACGCGAACTAAATCGCAATTAATCCACAACGTGACCTCAGTCAATGCCAATCCACGATGTAGCCGTAGCTAACACCAAAACCACAATGGGACACATAGTCACTCATCAACCACGATATGGCACATAGCCGATATCAACCACGATGAGGCACATAGCCACTCATCAAGCCACGCGAACTAAATCGCAATTAATCCACAACGTGACCTCAGTCAACATCAGTCCACGATGTAGCCGTAGCAAACACCAAAACCACGATGGGACACATAGTCACTCATCAACCACGATATGGCACATAGCCGATATCAACCACGATGAGGCACATAGCCACTCATCAAGCCACGCGAACTAAATCGCAATTAATCCACAACGTGACCTCAGTCAACGTCAATCCACGATGTAGCTCAAGGCTAACATCAAACCATGTACTCGAAGTACACCCGTACCTTCTTTCATATCCCAACCCATGCACATGCCACATAAAATAATGATACAATGTAATGATGCATGAGCATGTTCATCAAGCATATTATCACATATTCATATTAATAATCACATATCATCAGGTTTGGTACTTACCGAATTATCGACATACCCCTTGAGGGTAACCTTATCACAATTTCCACTGCACTAGTTAGCACATTCATAACATATACACATTTCACATACATATCATATACGGAAAGCGGTGGGTTAATCACACACACGATCACTTGGAGAACTATGCTTTCGATCATCGATGCTATCACTAGGCGATACTACGGCTATTTGCCTACTTTCTTGTTCCGATTTGGTCCACACCCGGTGGCCAATCCCTAATTGCCGAGACAGAT
The DNA here is from genome assembly GCA_025698515.1 of Gossypium sturtianum. Classification (NCBI taxonomy): domain Eukaryota; kingdom Viridiplantae; phylum Streptophyta; class Magnoliopsida; order Malvales; family Malvaceae; genus Gossypium; species Gossypium sturtianum. The sequence continues at coordinate 29,081,585 of CM046943.1, read as the reverse complement.
CTCTTCTTAAACTTTGGGATAGGGACCTTCCTTTCCCTTCTTGAATGGCATTCGCCTCCATCAACACACTTAATCGAACAATCGATTTAATCATCAATATACGAATTCTTAACCAAATATCCACAACTTATCATACTTACCGAAAGGGTCTTGAAATCCCAAAAGCTTGATCTAATGCTTAGATCCTTAATCCCTACATTTGATTAATCACCTACTACTTTAATAAAAAGTCATTCGGCCATAAATCCAAATCCTAGTAGGATTAGTATACTTAAACTTACCTTGTTGCCGTTTGACTTAAGAATCAAGTCTTGAAATCTCGCTATACTCTTCTTGCATTCGGCCAAGCATTGAATCAATTAACTTGGTTAGTTTTCAGCTTTTGAATAATTAATGAACACATATATTTACCAAACATGGCCTTGGCGAATACTATAGACACTTACCTTGTGGATTTTAAATCCGAAACTCACCGAATAACTAGGGAACACGTGGCCTATGGTGTACCTTCAGGAAAAGAACTTCTCCTTCCTTGTAGTCGACACTTAGTAAATCCCGAAAGATCTCTTCAAACTTTCGGCAACAAGATATTAATGGGGTTAGTCCTAGATTTCGGTAAATCTTAAGAAAAAAGGATGAAACCGAATGAGATCTTACCCTTACTTGAAGAAATCGATTGCACCTTCACTTCAACCTTCAGAGATTCGGCTATGGCTAGATGATGATCTCACAACTTTCGGCTTTTGTAGGGATTAGAAAGAAAAGAAAAGGAAGAATAAAGATGGAGGATTCGGCTATGGCTTCTAATGGAGAGGAAAATATTCGGCTAGGTTCCAATAATTACTTAATTTCGGCTTGACAAAAGAAAAGAAAGAAAAGAAGAGAAGAGAGCACTAAGAATTCGGCAGAGAAAGGAGGAAGCACAAATTGATGAGTAGCCCTCCTTCCTTCCTTTTGTAGCCGAAATTATCATCTAAGGAGTCCCTTACTTGGCCACCACTCCTCTATTTTAATAGCTTTATCTCTTTAATTATCACTTAAAATAAAAGATAATTCAGCAACTATCCTTACTTAGCCGAAATTATTAAACTCAAAGTCCCTTACTTGGCCATCACTTCTCCCTTATTTTCCTCTTTATCTCTTTATTCAAATTAAAAGAATTTAATCCAACAATTATCTCTTGAAAATAATGATAAATAAATCCCTTATTTATCCACTATTTATAAAATAATAAAAGCTCCTAATTTATAGCCATGTGCCGTCCACCTCTCTGCTCCTTGTAGCAAAATAAAATTTCTTTTATTTGCTTCCCATGTGACTCGAACTTAGGCCCATTCCTCTTGCATATGGCGCCATTTCCATAGGCCCTAAGTGGCATCTTGGACCACTTTTCCAAGCCTGCTTGTGTGTCAAATTTCACAAACTTTTTCTTTTAAGGCCACCTTGCCTTAATTTCCCCTTTTAAACCTTAAAACTCGTCATTTCTAGGTCATTTCTAAGTTTCCAAAAATTTTCGATCGGCTCTGTAAACTTGACATTTCCTTACATTTCCATGACATTTCCTTACAAGACATTTCCTTACATTTCCAAGACATTTCCTTACATTTCCATGACATTTCCTTACAAGACATTTCCTTACATTTCCAAGGTTCTAAAAATGTTCACTTTCCTCTTCTAAACTTAACATTTCCATACATTTCCAGGTTTCCAAAAGTGTTCAAAATATATTCATAACACATAAGATATGTCATTTCGTACAATTAAACCAAAAATGCATAGGCCCTTTTCAGGATGTTACAGGGGGGTGAACAACCTAAAAAGGTGCCTAACTTTTTTTTTTCATTATTCTCAAATTCCTGAAATTAGGTGCCAAACTTTTTGCATTGTTCTCAAATACCTGATTTATGTCTTGTTTCTAAAGTAAGTTTTCCATATTATCATTAGAATGAAATTTCCATGATTTATGATCTTTATTGATATGTTTTAGATTAAGTCATTGATAATGGTGCATTGATAATTAAATTCTAAGATACTAGAGAATCAAGCATGATAAGTCTATTTTTCAGAATTATTTTTTTTTAGGTTGTTAACCTGAATTTGAATATTACTTTGAAATTTGAAATTTACGAGGATGATATCAAAATACCCATAATTTTTGTGAGATTTTGAGCCTTATAAGAGCATATATCCTTTTTCATGCTCACTTTTTGATTATGAGTGTGTCAACATTGATTAGTTATTCTAGAACTTGCCTCGATTATACATGTTGAGACCACATCTTTGATTTGATATACAGAAATGATAAAGGCACCTAGGATTTAACCTACTTACTCCATAAAAAGCCTACCTTCATAATTAACCCCTATTGAACCCCTTTGATCCTAACAACCCTTTTTATTGACTCACCCACTAATATTAACCCAAAACTCTTTGTATTTGTTATCACCATTCTTCTTGGCTACCCTTTTTTGTCGAGATTTGATTTGATCAGTTGCCTAACTATGTTCTTTATTTCAGTTGTTAAAGTTCTTTATTATTACTTGATCTTTAAAAAAAATAAAAAAAATAAAAAAAAATCGAAGTATATTTAGTATTAGTATGATGAAAAGCGAGCTTATATAGTTAAAGTCTATTTATTGAAGAAAAAGCTCGTATTATTAGTTTCAAAGTTTCAATTCATGTAATTATTTATTTTTCAGTTCGTTGTTTCTAGTTAGGTAATTTTTCAGGATGATCTCGATTCTAACCCTCTAATTTATCCTTTATGTAACATCCCAAAAGCGGGGCTATTTGAAATTTCATTATTTTTCTTGTGTATGAACTGCTGTGTCATTATTTATGGAATAATAATGATTAAATTAAGACTTTGTGTTGGCTCGGTTTAATGGAAAAATTCAGTTTTTTTAACTTCTAATGTAAGGAGCCTTGGTAAGTGGTGTTATAAGGATAAGAGTGGGTAATTTAACACAAAATAGGCCCTGGTAAAGTGGCAAAAAGAAGCCCACCTAAGGGCTAGAGATGACGCCACAAGGGGGAACAAGGGAGCTTGTGTTCGAGTCACGGAAATCCCTTTTTAGTTCTTTTTTTATGTTGGATATCGACTTAAACTATGTCATTAATTTAAATTAAATCACATGTTTTCTTAAGTTAACACGTGGAAGTTTAAACGTGCCATCGGGTACACTTGAAACTTGTACAATAACCGGATTTAATTAAAATTCCAAATTAGATCTAGGGTTAGCTTAGCAAGACAACCGAAAGAAAAAGAGTTTACAAAGGAAGTTAAATGTTTTTCTGAAAGAGTGTTCACAAGGTTTTACTCAGTAACAATCAAATTCGGTCGTAGTGTTTGGGCCGGGTTTGGGTTGTTACAAATTGGTATCAGAGCCCAGTTTCAAACCTCGGCTGTGGGGGCCCAAGGCCCAAAAATGTTTTTGGTGGCCTTATGGTATGATTTCTGGGTTTTTAAGCAAAGCATGGCCCGAGTCTCCAGACCGATCCGCCTGAGTAAGTACATCTAAACCTTTGTGTGAAATATATTAGTAGAAGGGTAGGAAGCATGGAGCGTAGATAGACTTATAGGACTTGGACCCTAGGGTTAGATTACTCAAACACAACGAAGCATAAGACTTAAAGAACTAAACCAACCTATGACTTAGTCAACGAGCTAGGGTGTGGTAACCCTGCACGCATGTCTAGGATTGGATCCGGAAGAGCTTGGTATTTAAGCGATCCTCGTGACTCACCTCCTCTTCGCAGTATCCTGCAGTGCGTAGCCGGTTCACCCTAACTCGTAAGGCTCGGTGGTGTGGTAACCTCTGCGTGCGCATGTCTAGAAAGGTTCGGTGAGAGCTTGGTATTTAAGCGGTCCGCGTGACCCACCTCCTCTTCACTGAATCACGCTCAGTGCGTAGCTTTGGTTCACTACGACCGGGAGGGCTCGGTCATAGGTTAAACACAATGATTAAAACCCGAAAAGGGAATTAGCCTTGTTTTTGAAATGGAATGGAATAACAAGCCCTAATGCTTTCAAAATTTGTTCAATAACCCTCTTAAACCCTAGAACACTTAGTATACAATGTTTTTCTCGGAAAACTTGATTTGTGGAAAAGTACAAAAATACCCCTGTAGAAAAAGACGCGAAAATACCAGGTTAGAAATGGGCGAGAAATGTCCAGATGAGTGAATAGGTATGGAAAGTATTAAGGAATGGATGCATGAACTTCTTTGTGTGAACTAGGATAGGAAGCGAAACGTTGTTTGCTCGAAAGAATCTACGATTAAACCTCATCCATAAAACTTCTTCGCGAGTAATAAAGTGAAACAAATGCTAACGCATAAAATTTTTCTTAATCAGATTAAAAGCGCGGTAGATAGAATGAGTTCTAGAGGGACGTGGGCGCCGTGGACGTGGTAGGGGTAGGATGACGGTGTGCAACCCGTCAGTCGAGGACAAGGCTCGAGAAAATGAGGTACCCGCCGCCACCACCACCTCCTACTTTTAGAGTGAGAGGGCCGGAGCGCACGGTGGCGAATCGGTATCGCAAGTCGTGTTGCAAGTCTTGGAGATGGTGGTGGGGGGGTGGCGGAAATGTTGGAGCTCGGAAATCTGTCCCGGCGACTCCGATCTAACGGAGCGGAGGTATTCCGAGGTGTGTCGAGTGGCACCCAGTCTGTGGAATCGGCTAGAGTCAACCGAGAGGATCATGGATGACCTTGACTTTGACCGATGAAGAGAAGGCGAAAGAGGGCGTGTCGCTTCTAAAGGATGAAGCGTATCGGTGGTGGCTTACGGTTCGAGATGGGGCTACACCGATGATTTGACTTGGGAGTATTTCGAACCGCCTATCATCGAAAAAGTATGTGGGCACTAGCTACACCGACGCTTGAGAAAGGCTTTTTCGGGATTAGTTCAAGGAACTAAGTCAGTGTCGAATATGAGGCGGAATTTTTAAGGTGAGTAGATATGCGAGAGGCATCGTGGCTACCGAACATGAGCGTTGTGTTCGCTTTGAGGACGGACTTGAGATGATCTAAGGTTCTCGATTGCCCACACAGCGAGTTCGTGAGTTCTCATCCACGTGGAGAAGGCTAAGGTAGCCGAGGGAATCAAGGAGACCGTGAGGCGTAATTATAGTAAGAACAATCGGAAGAGAAGTTTTGGGTCATTTGGATCAAGCGGTAGTACTCGAGAAAAAGGCTAGGCCAAGTGGGCCCAATCAGCGCGACAAGGCCCTGGCGCTAATCAAAGGCCGACTCGGTGCAATCGTTGTGGAAAGACCCATTGGGGAGGATGTTGGGCGGTGATAAAGGATGCTTTGAGTGTGGGTCTTTGGAGCATCGCGTCGAGAGATTGTCCCCAAAAGCTAGCTAAGAAGCGGCCCGGAAGAGGCGAACCGTGCACAAGATAGAAATGTAGGACCACGGAGGGTCGTGGTAATGGTAGAGGAACAACGGCCCCAACCGAGGTCGTGGAACTCAAGGTAGAGGTTCAGGGCAACACAGAGGCTAGGCGGCTGGCTTAGTCTATCACGAGCAAGGTGTCGCGAAGAAGGTGGCGCACCGGATGTCATAAGCGATGCGTTTCTAATTTTTGGTTTTCCTTATGTTGCATTGATTGATGTGGGCTCGACACACTCATACATTGCTAGTAGTGTGGTAGGAACTATGGACCTAGACTCAAAGCGCTTCTAGGGAGGTGGTGTAGTTAGCCCCCTTAGGTCACTCCGTAGTCGTAGATAAACTCTATAGAGGCGCACCCTAGAACTTCAAGGGGTAGTTTTGTAGCCGATCTAATGGAACTACCATTTGGAGAGTTCGATTTGATCCTCGGTATGGATTGGTTGGTTAAGTACCAAGCAAGGTTGGATCGCGTGACCAAGCGCATGGTTCTTAAGGCGGTGGAAGGTGATGAAGTGGTTATGATAGGAGATAGGAGGAATTACCTATCCAACGTAGTGTCTGCCTTGAAGGTGAAAAGATGGTCAAGAAGGGTTGTGAGGCGTATTTGGTTCGAATCGTGCTCTGGAAGCTAAGGAGTTAGTAGTTGAAGAGGTCCGAACGGTTGGGAATTTCTTTGATGTGTTCCCGGAAGAACTTAGGGTTTGCCTCCGGATCGAGAAGTCGAAGTCGGTATAGACTTGCTACCCGAGCGGCTTTTGTGTCTATAGCACCATACCGAATGGCACCAAAGGAATTGGTGGAGCTAAAGGCTCAAATTCGGGAGCTCTTGGATAGAGGATTTATACGACCAAGTATATCTCCGTGGGAGCGCTGTGTTGTTTGTCAAGAAGAAGGGCGGTTCTATGCGGATGTGCATCGACTCACCGTCGATTAAATAAGTTGACGATCAAGAACAAGTATCCGTTGCCTCGGATTGGCGACTTGTTCGATCAAGCTGAAGGGTGCCTCGGTGTTCTCGAAGATAGACCTTAGGTCAGGTTATCATCAACTTAGGGTAAAGGAGGCTGATGTTCACAAAACGGCATTTCGAACTCGGTATGGGCATTTTGAGTTCTTGGTAATGCCATTTGGGTTGACTAATGCGCCGGCGGCATTTATGGACTTGATGAACAGAGTATTCCAGCAGTACTTGGACCAGTTCGTCGTGGTATTCATAGACGACATATTGGTTTACTCAAAGACAGAAGAGGAGCATGACAAGCATTTACGGTTAGTTCTGCAAATATTGAGGGAGAAGCAGTTATATGCCAAATTCAGTAAGTGTGAATTTTGGTTGAAGGAGGTGGCTTTCTTAGGTCATGTAGTGTCAGCTGAAGGAATTAGAGTAGACCCCCGCAAGATTGAGGCAGTATTGGAGTGGAAACCGCCTAGGACGGTGGCTGAAATACGAAGTTTTCTGGGTTTAGCAGGATACTATCGGAGATTCGTGGAAGGATTCTCTCTAATAGCAGCGCCGTTGACTAAGTTGCTAAGGAAGGGTGTCCCATTTATATGGACGGAAAAGCAGCAAGAAAGCTTTGATAAGCTAAGGAAGATTTTGACGGAAGCTCCGGTTTTGGTACAGCCTGAAGCAGGAAAGTTATTCACAGTCTATTGTGATGCATCTCACACCGGTTTGGGGTGTGTATTGATGCAAGATGGGAAGGTAGTAGCCTATGCATCTCGTCAGTTAAGATCGCATGAGGTTAACTACCCAACTCACGACTTAGAGTTAGCAGCGGTCGTCTTCGCTCTATGAAGATATGGAGACATTACCTGTATGGAGAGAAGTCGACGGTCTACTGGATCACAAAAGCTTGAGGTATCTTCCGACTGAAAGATCTCGAATGCGAGGCAGCGTCGATGGATTGAACTACTAAAGGACTATGATTGTTCAATCGAGTACCATCCGGGTAAGGCTAATGTGGTAGCCGAGCGCATTGAGCCGGAAGGTGGTGACGGACTTGAGAGCAATGTTCGCTCGGTTAAGCTAAGTACGTATGATGATGGAAGTCTTTTGGTGAGCTTCAAGTTAAGCCGACATGGATTGAGGAGATTAAAGAAAAGCGGTTAATAGATGAAGGCTTGAGTTCTAGGAGGTACAAGTTCAAGGCGGTGGTTTGGAAGGGTACATCTGTCTAGTGAAGGAGCGCTTTGCTTTCAAGGGCGAGTCTGTATGCCAAAGGATCAGATTTAAGGCGAAAAATTCTCCAAGATGCACATAGCAGCCCATACGCTATGCACCACCGGGGAAGCAAGATGTATGGAGATTTACTGAAAGCTTGATTTTGGTGGCCGGGGTTGAAGCGTGAGATAACGGAGTTCGTAGGGAAGTGTCGACGTGTCAGTGAGTTAAGGTGAACATCGGTCACCATCGGGACTACTTCAACCGATAAAGATCCTCAATGGAAATGGGAGAGGATCACCATGGATTTTGTTAGTGGGCTACCCCCTTACGCCCACTAAGAAGGATGCAGTTTGGGTAATTGTGGATCGCCTAACTAAATCAGCTCACTTCATGCCGGTGAGAATGGATTACTCACTCCAGAGGCGCTAGCAAGGTTATATGTGGTGAGATAGTCGATTGCATGGTGTGCCAATGTCGATTATCTCGGATAGGGATCCGAGGTTCACGTCGAGGTTTTGGAAAGCGTTGCATCAAGCTTTGGGTACACGGTTAGATTTGATCGGCTTTCCATCCACGATCGACGGACGATCGGAAAGGGTGATCTGATTTTAGAGGACATGTTAAGAGGTTGTGTCTTGGATTTTAGTGGTAGTTGGGAGGAGTACCTACCACTAGCGGAATTCGCTTATAACAATAGTTATCAAGCGAGTATTCAAATGGCTCCATACGAGGCCCTGTATGGACGAAAGTGTCGTACTCCTACATGTTGGACAGAGTTGGGAGAAAGACAAATTGCAGGTCCGAGTTGGTAACCGAGACGGAAGACAAAGTCAAGGTGATTCGGTCTCGTCTCAAAGAAGCATCGGATAGGCGAAGTCTTATGCCGATCTCAAACGCAAGGAAATGGAGGTATCTTTGTGGGAGACAAAGTCTTTACGAAAGTGTCGCCTTGGAAAAAGGTGTTGAGATTTGGGCGGAAAGGAAGTTGAGCCCAAGGTTCATTGGGCCATATCGCATTGTGAAGCGAATAGGACCGATCGCTTATCGGCTAGAGTTAGCAGAATCGAGTCGATTCATGGCGTATTCCATGTATCAATCTTTGAGGCGGTATCGGTCGAGATCCTTCGCACGTTGTGCGATGCGTAAATCGAAGTGAATCAGATTTATCTTTTGAAGAGGAGCCGATTCGGATCTTAGACCGAGATGAGAAAGTTCTACGTAGGAAGTCGGTGCCCTTGGTGAAGGTACTCGTGGCGGAACCATGGTATAGAGGAAGCTACGTGGGAACCCGAGGATGTAATGAGGCGCAATACCCCCACCTTTTCTAGTTAAGGAATTTCGAGGACGAAATTTATTTTAAGGGGGTAGAAGCGTAACATCCCAAAAGCGGGGCTATTTGAAATTTCATTATTTTTCTTGTGTATGAAGCTCTTTGTGTCATTATTTATGGAATAATAATGATTAAATTAAGACTTTGTGTTGGCTCGGTTTAATGGAAAAATTCTTTTTAACTTCTAATGAAGGAGCCTTGGTAAGTGGTGTTATAAGGATAAGAGTGGGTAATTTAACACAAAATAGGCCCCTGGTAAAGTGGCAAAAGAAGCCCACCTAAGGGCTAGAGATGGCGCCACAAGGGGAACAAGGGAGCTTGTGTTGAGTCACGGAAATCCCTTTTAGTTCTTTTTTTTTTTTTTTGGGCGGCACAAGGGGAGAGTTTTCTCCTTCAAACTCTTTTATTAGGTGTAAATATTAGAGGATAATAGAAGAGTTTTAATTATAATAATTAGGAGAAGATATTCAAGGATAATGGATGAGATATTGGGAGATTATTTTTATTAATTCAAAGTGATTTGAATTAATTCAAATTAGTGGCCAAGAGAGAAGCAAGGAGTTGGCAGAAATTTGAACTCCTCATGAGAGGAGTGGGCGGCAATGCTACTAAGGGGGTGCGAATGGCTATAAAAGGAGCAACCTAGCACCTTTCTTTCTTTTCTTCATTTTTCTACTTGCAGAAAACCCTAGCCCTCCTCCTCTCAATCTTCTTTTATTTTTTTCTTCCAGACCTCCCAAACCCATTTAGCCGAAACTTCTCTCCCTCTCATCCCCATTATTTTCCTTCCTTCAATAGCCGAATACACCCCCTTGAACCCGAAGATCGCACTCCTCCTTGGCGGCATTGTTAACAGAATACTAAAGGAAGTATAAGGCCCTTTGGAAGTTAGTTTGCAATCGGTTTGAGGAAGGTAAGAAGGGCGAATTTTCCTCTTTTAATCTTGTATTTTTGTCGACTAAGGTGAAAAGAAAAGCCGAAATTTTGTGTTGGTAACGGCTAACCATTTATCTTCTTTGGAACCAATTCCACTAGGTATCCCGAATTTTGAAGTGCTTAATCCCAACTCCTATCCTCTAGTAATCGATTTGGTAAGTAATGGTAAGATTTACATTGGTTAGTTATTTGATATCCATTTAAGCCGAAGGCTACTAATGGGAGTTATGGCAATGGCCGATTGTAGGGAGCAAAATAAATAGTTTGGCGATCTGGTACTCAAGGGCATTAGGTAAGGCTTCCGGGTTAAATCTTAACCCCTTTTGGGTATTTTGGTTTTGGCCGAATAGGCCTTTGGGGTACTAACTCCATGTTTGGCGAATATAGGGGCAAAGACTTAAGTGTGGCCGACTTCTCTTTTCGGATTTAGACTCCTTGTTGGTGACAGGTGTGTACATACACACCATTTAACTTGTTAATTATGCTAAGTAATGTGATTGCTAACTTGATGTGTGTAGCAATGGCTTGAATACCATAACGGTATACGGGGTAACCTGGTAAGTACCTGTGCATATGATTGCTATTTTATGCTTTTGGGAAGCATGCTGTGATAATACATATGATAAATCTATATGTGACTGTTGACTATGTGGGTTGATTGAGTGGAGGGGGCAGTGTATTCGTGCTGACGAGCACCAGTGCTTTGGTAACACATCGTGACTACGGTCACCAGTGGTTTGGTACCACGTGGGGTAGACAAAGGTGTTTGGTTGGCTAGGTTGGGTACATGATACTTTGCTTAATTAATTTGTTATTTGATGTGTATGAAAATGCTTTAAAATGGGGGAAGGGTTACATACTGGGTCTTGGTGACTCACCTTCTCCTTTAACATTTTTCAGGTGACTCGTAGATGGCGGTTGAGGAGCCGGTGGGACTCGAGGCGGCCATGCAAAGGATTTTAATTTACAGAACTTTGAATTTGATAAATTCTATTTTGGGTTGTAATAAGGCCTCCATAACTATAGTTGCATTTTATTTTATTTTTTTTTTATGTTGGATATCGACTTAAACTATGTCATTAATTTAAATTAAATCACATGTTTTCTTAAGTTAACACGTGGAAGTTTAAACGTGCCATCGGGTACACTTGAAACTTGTACAATAACCGGATTTAATTAAAATTCCAAATTAGATCTAGGGTTAGCTTAGCAAGACAACCGAAAGAAAAAGAGTTTACAAAGGAAGTTAAATGTTTTTCTGAAAGAGTGTTCACAAGGTTTTACTCAGTAACAATCAAATTCGGTCGTAGTGTTTGGGCCGGGTTTGGGTTGTTACACTTTATCCACACCTTAACCCAATTCCCGTTACAACCCTTTCAAAGACCTTTTGATTTGTGCATCATTTCATATTACAGTGGTGGAGATTTGATTTTCATGCAAGCCTATGGGATTAAATTTTCAGGTTTGACATTTGAGTGCTTAATTCTGAACCTTAAAAACTTTGAGTGATTTGAGTGAATCTTTTGTGCAGATGTCAATCCTTGTAGGTTTTGGATCAGAGGTCATTATTTAGATGAGGGGAAACACCTATGTTTTGTTCTACAAATGTATGACTTATATTGTTTGAATCTTTAGGACTCTTTGAGTTAAATTATCCATGTATAAATTATCTATGAATTATGATGAGACATTGTTGATAGGAATATTGAATCATGGAAAGTTCGTTTTATTTGTAAGTTGAGAATTTTGCTTGAGGACAAGCAAAAGCTTAAGTGTGGGGGTATGTGATAAACCGTAAAAGTAACATATTTTAATCCCACATTTAGCATACTTTTGGATGATTTATCCCTTGATTTATGTAAAAGGTGCTCTTAATCCTTTCTTTTCATGTTTTATACTCAGAAAGCACAGGAGGATGGAAAGAACGAGAAAGCAGGCTCAAACGGTCCAAATTGGGCCAAAGTGAAAATCGACACGGCACCGGACTTGAGCCAACACGGCCGTGTCTCCTTGATAGACTAGAACACGGCCTGATCACGATTTACACGGGCGTGTCACCTCATTAAAAGTCTAAACACGACCTAAAGACGATTCACACGGGCGTGTGCCATGGCCGTGTCCCTGTCGTGGAGAAGAGCAATTTCACTCGGAAAAGGATACTTAGGGGTAAAGAAACCTATTTCAAAAGCCTATATAAACACCCTAAGTATAAACTAGAAGAGACGGTGAGCTAGGCCAAGGAGCCGAGTCGAAAAGGTCAGATTTGTGGGAAATACTCAAAGATAGCCAGTTGATCCATCTCAAGAAGCCGAAATTCTACTCAAGATGGCGGATCTCACCTTCAATTCATTCAGGGGGTTTTAGGGATTTCTTATGTTTTGTTTTATCTTTTCTTCTGAGATTTTTTCTTTTATCGTTATGAACTAAACCCTTGGATACGAAGGGGATGAAACTTAGATGAATCTTGTTATCGTTTCTTTGAACTATATGATAAATACTTGATTTGTTCTTAATTGTGTGTTCTTAATTCTTGTGTTAATATTTCCGGGATATTGATTCAAGTTTGATGTGCTTAGGTGGAGGAGTAAAAGTCCCTGCTTAAGAGTAGATCTAGCATAATTAAGCGGAGTTGATCGCGCGCCTAGAGATAGGGTGACGAGATTTTGCCGGATTAGGGTGAAACCTAATATGGAAGTCCATAGATCGAGTTAATGCAATTCTAGGGGTTTTAATTAGAAAGAGATTTCAATTAATCAACCTAGGGTTAGACGTTATTCGCTTTGAGAGAGGGTTTAATATACATTAGGGAGTCTTACGGATCAAGTCAAGTGAATAAATCGTCTTGTTTAGAGTTAGATAACAAGTGAAGTCTAGGTGGATTCTTCCTAAGGGTATCGTCTTAATCAACTGAGTTTTTCCAACAGTATTTCCCCAATTCATTCTTTTTGTCTTTGCGTCTTTAGCTTAGTAGTTAGTTAAATTTAGATTAAATAACAACTTCACTTATTTTAGGCTAAATAATAAAAAGAAAGTTAGTATTAGTACTTTTGGTTACTTTGGGTTTGACAATCCGGTCTTGCCTAAACTATACTACTGTTCGATAGGTGCGCTTGCCTCAATCATTGTTATAGTTAGTTCCAGGTTCGATCATTATAAATTTAAAACTCTGAAATCATAGCGATCAAGTTTTTGGCACCGTTGCCGGGGAACTAAAATATTAAGAAAGCTCAATTTTTATTACTTTAGCCATTATTATTATTATTATTATTTTACTTTGCTAAATTTTCTTTTATTTGATTTTGGCAGATAGATGAGATGGCACTGAATAACTATCAGCGGCAAGTTATAAGAACAAAGCCAACAAAAGCAGCCGATATCTACAACCTCGACCCAATAACCAGGCTATCAAACCAGTTAGAAATATTAAATAAAAAGTTTGATGATTTGTGTTCTTCTTGAGATACATCCGGTTATGCGATCTGACGAAACAAGCGAGGCGTGGCGAATCTTGAGTACCCACCCTACGGATATGGCATAGAGAACGAACAAGTCCACTATATGGGTAACTATTCTAGACCTCAAAATAATTTTTATAGTGACACTTATAATGCAGGTTGGAGGTACCATCCTAATCTCTCGTGGGATGATCAAAGTAGACAAGGACCGGAACTTCCTCCAAATTTTCAACAACCACCTTACCAACAGGAAGAGGAGTCAAACCTCCAGGAGATGCTGACAAAATTCATGGCAGCCATAGCTACCTGTCTCAAAAAAACTGAGACAACGCTTAATAATCAACAAGCATCGATCAAAGGGATCGAGAACCAAGTTGGGGAACTTACTAAGTCAGTTGGACAATTTGCAAAGTTAATCTCCGAATGACCGCAAGGGCGTCTACCAAGCAACACTGAAACTAACCCAAAAGAGAAAATCCAAGCCGTAACAGCTCATGACAGTGAAAGGTTAGTGGAATCTGACCCAAGGCAAGAGCCTGTAGTAAGTGAAGGTAAGGTTGGGGTAAGCCATGATTTACCAAACCCAGTAATTACAGAGTACCAAGCTCATATGCCATACCCCAATGCGATAAAGAAAGACCACACGGAGGAACAATTTGGTAAATTTCTTAAACCTCCAAAGAAGTTTCTTATTAACTTGCCGTTTCTTGAAGCCCTTTCGCAGATGCCAGATCCTAGACCTCGTGTCAATAAAGAAGAAATTCATGAGGAACGAAAGCTTCGGATCGATGAACTAGACGAGTGGAAGATACTCTTCAAAGAAATACACGAAGCAAAAATGAGGCAACTCCACGAGAAACTTAACGATGGGACAACCCAGCTTAAGATAGGAGATCAGGTACTCAAAATCTTCCCAGATGGAACAGTCGAGGTAACTAGTCATAAATTCATCACTTTGAAGGTTAACACTACTCGACTTAAACTATATATCAAAAACCAAATAGATCGCATGAGAAAGGATTTTCAACTCCTCAAACCACCCTGATGATGTGAGTGAGAGGTAAGTCTAGCTTAAGACTATAAACGAGCGCTTCTCGGGAGGCAACCCGAGCACTAACTCTATTTTTCTTATATTTTAGTTTATTTTATTTTCTTTTCAGTTTTATTTCTCATCTGAAGCAACTAACTATAAACTAACCAAAGGCCAATTTCCAGACCACACGGCCTTGCACACGGCCGTGGCCGTGTGGAAGTACCGAATCTCCATACTGACATTGCAGAGATGGTATGAGTCAGGACGAATCATATCTTCGAGTCACGGACCCAACTACCCTGCCACGGCCGCACGACGTAGCCGTGGCCGACACTGTTAGATTGGACACGAGCGTGGTGACTTGAACATGGGCGTGGGAGACATGAACGACGCCCAACACGGTCGTACGATGCGGCCGTGGTCGACACTGGTAGTTTACACACGGGCATGGCAACAAGAACATGGGCGTGGGAGAAACGATACGATGCGTAACACGGCCGTGCGAGACGGCCGTGTGAATCAACACGCCCATGGTACGCGGGCGTGGGATTGCACCAGGCCTGAAAATCTATTTAAACCTCCTCCCATCTCTTCCCTTACTCACTTTACTACTCCCCATCCCCTTCATTCTATCCCATTATTCAGACCTCTCCCTACTTTTCTTCTCTAATACATTCCCAAAACCCTTGAGCTACACCAAATGCCGAAGACGCAGAAGGAATCAAGCATAGTCTCCCAGAGGGAGACCGATCTATATAAGTTCATGCCGGCCGCTTCAATCATTCGACGAGCCAAGGATATTTGAGGCCATTTAGTTTTTATTTCGTTTTTCTCTTTTGCTTCAATTTCCTTATCTTTACTTCTCTTATGCTTAATTTAACTTATTTTATTTTAGTTTCTTGGTTTTAGGTTCTTTAGGCTGCTTGGGAATCACGCCACTTCCGCCACCGCCAACACCTCCGCAGCCTTAGAGGTCACACCCACCTCACGAACCATCCAACAATAAGGACCCCTCAGTCCATCCATCTTTTCTTTTAATTTTATTTTACTTTCTGTTTTCTTTCTCTTTATCTTTCTTGTCTTTAATTATATATTTAGTTTATTTTAAATGTGTCTTAATAATTCCTGGCTAATCCTCCATGAGCTACCCAATTTCTTCATCTAGCACAGGATCATCGTCAAGAACGACCCCTCCAACGCAAGGATTTCATCCATAATTCAGGGAGTTTCACCTCTCTCCATATCTTTTGAATTTATACTTAATTGTCTATATATATATATATCTTTGTACATTGAGGGCAATGTACATCTTAAGTGTGGGGGGGTGAATAACCTAAAAAGGTGCCTAACTTTTTTTTTACATTATTCTCAAATTCCTGAAATTAGGTGCCAAACTTTTTGCATTGTTCTCAAATCCCTGAATTATGTCTTATTTCTAAAGTAAGTTTCTCATATTATCATCAGAATGAAATTTCCATGATTTATGATCTTTATTGATATGTTTTAGATTAAGTCATTGATAATGGTGCATTGATAATTAAATTCTAAGATACTAGAGAATCAAGCATGATAAGTCTATTTTTGTAATTAAATTTTTTTAGGTTGTTAACTTTGAATTTGAATATTACTTTGAAATTTGAAATTTACGAGGTTGATATCAAAATACCCATAATTTTTGTGAGATTTTGAGCCTTATAAGAGCATATATCCTTTTTCATGCTCACTTTTTGATTATGAGTGTGTCAACATTGATTAGTTATTCTAGAACTTGCCTCGATTATACATGTTGAGACCACATCTTTGATTTGATATACAGAAATGATAAAGGCACCTAGGATTTAACCTACTTACTCCATAAAAAGCCTACCTTCATAATTAACCCCTAGTGAACCCCTTTGATCCTAACAACCCTTTTTATTGACTCACCCACTAATATTAACCCAAAACTCTTTGTATTTGTTATCACCATTCTTCTTGGCTACCCTTTTTTGTCGAGATTTGATTTGATCAGTTGCCTAACTATGTTCTTTATTTCAGTTGTTAAAGTTCTTTATTATTACTTGATCTTTAAAAAAAATAAAAAAATAAAAAAAACCGAAGTATATTAAGTATTAGTATGATGAAAAGCGAGCTTATACAGTTAAAGTCTATTTATTGAAGAAAAAGCTCGTATTATTAGTTTCAAAGTTTCAATTCATGTAATTATTTATTTTTCAGTTTGTTGTTTCTAGTTAGGTAATTTTTTAGGACGATCTCGATTCTAACCCTCTAATTTAGCCTTTATCCACACCTTAACCCAAGCCCCGTTACAACCCTTTCAAAGACCTTTTGATTTGTGCATCATTTCATATTACAGTGGTGGAGATTTGATTTTCATGCAAGCCTATGGGATTAACTTTTTAGGTTTGACATTTGAATGCTTAATTCTGAACCTTAAACACTTCGAGTGATTTGAGTGAATCTTTTGTGCGGATATCAATCCTTGTAGGTTTTGGATCAGAGGTAATTATTTAGATGAGGGGAAACACCTATGTTTTGTTCTATAAATGTATGACTTATATTGTTTGAATCTTTAGGACTATTTGAGTTAAATTGTCCATGTATAAATTATCTATGAATTATGATGAGACATTATTGATAGGAATTTTGAATCATGGAAAGTTTGTTTTAATTGTAAGTTGAGAATTTTGCTTGAGGACAAGCAAAAGCTTAAGTGTGGGGGTATGTGATAAACCGTAAAAGTAACATATTTTAATCCCACATTTAGCATACTTTTGGATGATTTATCTCTTGATTTATGTAAAAAGGTGCTCTTAATCCTTTCTTTTCATGTTTTATACTCAGGAAAGCACCGGAGGATGGAAAGAACGAGAAACGGGCTCAAAAAGGACCAAATTGGGCCAAAGTGAAAATCGACACGGCCTGGACTTGAGCCAACACGGCCGTGTCTCCTTGATAGACTAGAACACAGCCTGATCACGATTTACACGGGCGTGTCACCTCATTAAAAGTCTGAACACGGCCTAAAGACGATTCACACGGGCGTGTGCCATGGCCGTGTCCCTGTCGTGGAGAAGAGCAATTTTACTCGGAAAAGGATACTTAGGGGCAAAGAAACCTATTTCAAAAGCCTATATAAACACCCTAAGTATAACCTAGAAGAGGCGGTGAGCTAGGCCAAGGAGCCGAGCCGAAAAGGTCAGATTTGTGGGAAATACTCGAAGATAGCCAGTTGATCCCTCTCAAGAAGCCGGAATTCTACTCAAGGCAGCGGATCTCTCCTTCAATTCCTTGAGGGGTTTTAGGGATTTCTTATGTTTTGTTTTATCTTTTCTTACGAGATGTTTTCTTTTATCGTTATGAACTAAACCCTTCAGATACCTGAAGGGGATGAAACTTAGATGAATCTTGTTATCATTTGCTGAACTATATGATAAATACTTGATTTGTTCTTAATTGTGTGTTCTTAATTCTTGTGTTAATATTTCTGGGATATTAATTCAAGTTTGATGTGCTTAGGTGGAGGAGCAAAAGTCCCTGCTTAAGAGTAAATCTAGCATAATTAAGCGGAGTTGATCGCGTGCCTAGAGATAGGGTGACGAGATTTTGTCAGATTAGGGTGAAACCTAATATGAGAGTCCATAGATCGAGTTAATACAATTCCAGGGGTTTTAATTAGAAAGAGATTTCAATTTATCAACCTAGGGTTAGACGTTATTCGCTTCGAGAGAGGGTTTAATATACATTAGGGAGTCTTACGGATCAAGTCAAGTGAATAAATTGTCTGGTTCAGAGTTAGATAACAAGTGAAGTCTAGGTGGATTCTTCATAAGGGTATCGTCTTAATCAACTGAGTTTCTCCAACAGTATTTCCCCAATTCATTCTTTTTGTCTTTGCGTCTTTAGCTTAGTAGTTAGTTAAATTTAGATTAAATAACAACTTATTTATTTTAGGCTAAATAATAAAAAGAAAGTTAGTATTAGTACTTTTGGTTCCTTTGGGTTCGACAATCCGGTCTTGCCTAAACTATACTACTGTTCGATAGGTGCGCTTGCCTCAATCATTGTTATAGTTAGTTCCAGGTTCGATCATTATAAATTTAAAACTCTGAAATCACAACGATCATCTTCATATGTTGAATAGAGCAATTTCTCTCCACTAATGTAGGTAACATTGGAACTTTGAATCAATAGGTCTTTAACAGGGTTGTAACGTTGCTGGGGTTAGGGGTAGGTAGAAGATAGTCAATTTTAGGTTTTAAAACCCTAGACTCAGCGTAAAATCGAACCTTCAAAATTTTTACCCTTGATACACTAACTTATGCTCTTTCGTACATCTATTTTATTTCGAGTGCATGTTTTTTTTTTAATTCAATTTCGAGCACTCGCTTCATGTACTACAATTTTCAAGCAATTGATACTTCTTTTCAACTCCCCAAACTTATTTTCAAAGAATACTCTGAATAGTACTGAGTCTAGTGTTTGGGTCATTTTTAAGATAATGAAGAAAAAAAGTGATGGTTAAATATTGCAAAGGTCCAAATAAAACTAGGCCATATAGTCTCAAAGTTGGGTTTCAAAGGATAATTTTTTCAGGGATGGCTTGAAAGGCTGCCTAAATCATTTTCAATATTCCATGCTTCCTAGGATTTCGCCTCAAGAAATTACTAAGTCCATTCTAAAGACTTAAACTTTCATGCATGCCTAATTTTTTCGTAGGGAACTAAAAATTTTATGGTACGAATTTGCATGCTTTATTAAAATACATTCATATCATTATTAAGCCAACATAATAACTTATTGAAATAATTTAACTTTATTAATACTGAAGTATAGCATACTTAACGAAATTTCAAATTATTGAACAAAACATATCCTAATCAGAATTTAAAGAAGAATTTATTCTGAGTGGAATTAATTAAAATTTTCGGTCCCCCTACTTAAAGTGAACAATGTCCTCATTGTTTAAAGTGAATAGATACTATACACCAGGTAGGATTTTTAGAAAAGAGGAGGTGAGTCAAATTGACTGCTTAAGTACCAAGCTCTCTCTAAAATCCAATCCTAGACATGTATATATCTATTGCCACACTTTGGCATTTGGGATTTGTTCAGATTTTATTCATGATTCCTATCTCTTGTTTTATTGTGCAAAAATAAAAATTCCTAATTAACCTAATCCTAAAATAACTTAAGAATAAAAATAAACTAAAGTTGAAGTCCTCCCTTTTTTATTTGTTTGCCGATCCTTCCGAATTCGACTCATCTTTTGCTCCATTAGTATTGCCTTTGCATGAATCGCCTTGCTCCCTCTTCGATGATGAAATCTATGGTTCAAAGATGAAATCTGGAAACTCAGGCACAAAAATAAATGGGTCATTATAAATTTTCTTGAGGGCACTCCTCATCGAGTCATCCCTTATTTTTGAGTATCTCCAGTAGGCTTGTTACTTCCATTGCATGTGTTGCATTAAGTCCATCAGCTTTAACAGCTCATCAGGAAGATCTGGGCTAGGTGGTGGAGCTCCAAACATCGAGGTCTCGATATCAGGTTCAGCTTCTGGTTCCATTGGTTTTGCCTTACTAGGGACTTCAGTTGATTGCTCTGGCGAGATCTCTGTGGGATCATCTCCTACTTCTTTTGGATCCTCACTCTCTTTAACTTGTTGCTGTAGAATACAATCTCCAGCTACTCGGTAGAGGTCCCAATCAGTGATTGTGCCTTGACTATACCCTGTCTTCTTCACATCCGCAAGGATTTTTGCTTTTAAACACAGAATTGTTATCGTAAAGAGGAAATAGGTCGGGCCAGAGCATCTAACGGCACAATTTTGCATTTCTCTTAGGATGATTTTGCCCACATCAATGGTCTTTCCAGATAGAATCGAGTATAATAGGACCATTCGCTCTAATGAGATTGTAGTCCCATGCGAACTAGGCATAAGGCTGAAACGGATGAAATATAACTATACCTTCGCAAGTGGTGTCAAATACTCTCTTCGACACGTGTGGATTCCTTGCTTAGACATAGTCCACTTAGAACCTGGAACTGTAAGTTCCTCGAGAATTTCTTACAGATTTTCAGGTTTAATGTTGCTCAACAAGGAAGAATATTCATTGTTTTTGAAATCAGTTAATTCAAAGAACTCATTAATAGCATTTGAATTTATTGGTACCTTGATTCCGCAAACTAAAACTTCGGTCAATTCGCTTGAGGTTAAGTTCGCATAGAATTCACGAACTAGTTCCTCATCCACACTTGGTCTCTTTTCACAAAATAATTCCCAATTGAGGGCTTTAGCAACTTGACGAATACGTGCAATAAAGTCTCTGTAGTTGCTTTCTTTCAATGTGAAGCCTTTCTCTGGATGCATCTGTTGATTTTTGAAGATACTTTCGTATCTTACTTTGGCTTCTTCACAGTGAAATTTGTTTTGTGCTTCGTCAATTTGGGCAGAGGCACGAGTTCTCTTGCGAGGCATGCTTAACCTAAACCTAAGATGGAAAAATTATTTTCTCAAAAATTTAATTAATAAAAATTATTAATGATTCAATGAATTAAAAAAACTTAAATAATTAAATAAATTGAAAGGAAATTAAGTCTTACCACCTTTTTTGTAAAAATAAAGGATCTCTAAAAATAATGTAGAAAAAGATAGCGAAATGGAAGGAGGGTTTTGGCTTAGGTTGGGTGAAGGAGGAGTGCCGCATAAGCGCATAAGGCAGCAAGGCACACGGCTGATGGAGCTAGGGCGAGTAGCAATGTGCGAGGGAGCTGCAAGCAGGTAGCGTGCAGGTCCTTGTTGACCACGCCTGGTGTGCGCTTGGTGCTGGGCACAAGTGCTGCCGATGTGCGATAAGGCCTAGGCAGCTGGGGTTGAAGCGGCAAACGCACAAGGCTGTGTGCAATGTGGGTGTGCGGTGTGTGCTGAAGCTGGCTGCTGGCCAAATGACTGTTGTGGCTAGGGACTTACGGCACTTTGATGAGTTGGTGATTTGGGGTTTTAAGTGATGAATGAATAGGGAGAAGTAAGGGTTGAATTTATAGTAGGAGAAGTAGGAATTAGAGTAGAACTCTTAGAGTAATTTAATAATTAAAATATTCTAATTCTAATTCTACTCAATGTTAACAACGATTAATAATATGCATATGCAATTATCAATTGCTATTAATTATTAAGATAAACATGAAATATAATTAAGTAAAATTAATCCTAATTCTAAGCTAAGTTGATAAAAATTAATATATAAATTATAAGAGATATAATTATATATTAAAGTTTATCATATTATTATTAAAATATTAAGTAAAAATACTTATTTTAGATGCCTTTTGGAAATATTTACAAAAAGAGGCACCTAGTTTTATTATTTACGAAAATAGCAACCAAAATTTAAAAATAATTCAATTAAGTCCCTAGACTTAATGAAAATTTGAAATTGAGTTGCAAATTAAAACTTGGATCAAAATCGAACCTTTTATTTGAAAAACCAAAAATATATTTTTGTCATTTAGGGAATAATTTCTCGGAAAATTATGTAAAAATCAATTCCCAGGAAAGATTGGAGGGGTCACAAGCGGTCCCGCTTAAGTTCCAATCTTCTAGACAGAATTTATTTAAACATACTAAACCCGAAAATATACCCTAAATAATTTATTAAAAACAAGAAAATCTACATATCAGATAAACTGAACAAGATTTGATCCCGTTCAGGTTTTTCTCCGTAGTAATGTTTCAAACGCTGAGCATTGACTTGAAAATTACCTCCCTTACCTTGGAGTTCAACAACTCCATATGGATAGATGTCATGAATCGTGAATGGACCGGACCAACATGATTTTAACTTACCTGGGAAGAACTTCAATCTGGAATTAAATAACAAGACTTGCTGCCCTACTTCAAATTCTCTAACTCGAATATGCTTGTCATGCCATTTCTTGAGTCTTTCTTTGAGTAATTTCGTATTTTCGTATGAGAACATTCGGAATTCCTCTAGCTCGTTGAGTTGGAGCATCTGTTTCTATTTAGCAAGTTTAAGATCCAGGTTGAGTTGTCGAAGAGCCCAATAAGCTTTGTGCTCTAACTCCAGAGGTAGATGACATGCTTTTCCAAAGACCAACCTGTAGGGTGACATTCCTAATGGTGTCTTGTATGTTGTTCTGTAAGCCCATAAAGCATCATCTAGTCTCTTGGACCAATCTCGTCGGTTCGGGCAAACTACCTTCTCAAGTATGCCTTTGATCTCCTTATTCGCCAGCTCAGCTTGCCCATTTGTCTGCGGATGGTAATCTGTTGCAACCTTGTGTTTCACTCCATGTTTATCTAACAACCATTTTAATCAGTTATTCACAAAATGGGTCCCTTCATCACTGATAATAGCTCTTGGGGTTCCAAACCTTGTGAACACGTGTTTATGCAAGAACTTCATCACAACCTTAGCATCGTTCGTCGGATAAGCTTCAGCCTCGACCCACTTGGACACATAATCTACTGCTACCAATATGTACTTGTGACCAAAGACGGAGAAAAAGAACCAAGAAAGTCAATACCCCAAACATCGAACAATTCTACCTTAATGATATTTGTTCGAGGCATCTCATTTCTGTTGGTGACATTTCCAACCCTTTGACATCGATCACAACTCTTTACGTAAGTGTATGCATCCTTGAATAGTGTTGGCCAAAAGAACCCGGCTTGCAATACTTTGGGTCACAGACGTGTACCTCGAAGTGTCCCCACTCGGAGCCGAGTGTGATGATGATATATAATCTTTGGTATTTCATCTTACGCCACACATCTCTTGATCATCTGATCTGCACATTTTTTAAACACGTATGGCTCTTCCCAGAAATAGTACTTCGCATCGTGAAGAAATTTTTTCCTTTACTGATACGTTTTGTCAGTCAGCATCAAACCACAAGCTAAATAGTTAGCAATATCAGCAAACCAAGGAATATTATGGACATGATTTACCTTCAGTATGTGTTCATCTGGAAATGTCTCCTGAATCGGTACAAGTGGAGAATTTCCCTCTTGCGGCTCCAATCTAGACAAGTGATCTGCTATTTGGTTCTCTACTCCCTTTCGATCTTGAATTTCTAGATCGAACTCTTGAAGTAGTAGTACCCACCGGATCAATCTTGGCTTAGCATCTTTCTTGGCCAGTAAATATTTAATTGTCGAGTGGTCCGTATAGACGATCACTTTGGTACCTACAAGATAAGACCGAAACTTGTCGAAAGCAAAAATAATAGCAAGTAACTCTTTTTCTGTTACCGTATAATTCAGTTGAGCTCCGGTTAGAGTTCGACTTGTGTAGTAGATGGGATGAAAAACTTTGTTCCTTCGCTGGCCCAAGATAGCTCCAATTGCGAACTCACTCGCGTCACACATCAATACGAATGGCAAATCCCAGTCTGGTGTGACGATTATGGGTGCCGTGACTAATCGACTCTTCAAATTGTTGAAGGCTTTTAAGCATTCCTCATCAAACTTGAATATCGAGTCCTTTTCCAATAATTTTCATAAGGGTTTAGCAACTTTGGAGAAGTCATTGATAAATCTTCGGTAAAAACCGGCGTGGCCCAAAAAGCTCCTTGTAACATCCCGAAATTGGGCCTAGTAGGATTGGGCCCAATGGGCCTTGATTTAAATTTTTTTGAGAACGGCATTAATGCAAGTTAGACTTATTAGGTAAGTTATTTTGGAAGGTTAGAGGGCTTCTATGAAGTCCGGGATCAAATATTAGCTTTGGGGAAATTTTGGTTTTAGGTGAAAAAAACCTGGAAGTTAAGAGTGTAGGCCTTAAGAATAAAATGTGGGGAAAGATGACACAAGTGGAGTGTGTGGTGTAGTGGCAAAGTGACGCCACTTAAGAGACAAGGGGGTGACGCCATAAGGAAGGAAGGAGGTCCAAGGTTCAAGTCTTGGCTTTTGCATTTTGGTTTTCTTTTTACTTGGACCTCGAATTTGGCTATAGATTTATATTTAGTCGCGCATGGTTTAAGACACAAGAGGAGCTTGTGGCCAAGTGGCTAGTAGCGTGGATTATGTTGCAAAGGAGCACTGGGTTCGAATCTCATGAGAAGCAAGGGAGTATTTATTTTGATGCGGATGGGAAGAGTTTGAGTTGAATTTAAACTCTCTCGACGAGGGATCCCACATCGGAAAGATACAAAGAAGGAAGGTGAAGAGCTAGCTATATAAAGAGCATTCCAGAGGAGGGTTGACACACCTTGGAAGGCGTTTGGGCACGAGAGTGGTCGAACGCGGATTAACACCGAGTCCTATCGGTGTGTAACTCTCTACTCTAGTTGTAGAGCGGCAAATGCCGGGAAGTGCGGTCACGGCAATAGTAGCCACACGAGCGCGTTAACGCACGTGTAGGGCTTCACGCGATAGTTGAGGCCATCGTAGTATTCTTGTGGGTTGAAATTTTGCGCCGGGCGCGATGGCCGGTGGGCCCAATGGGCCCGTGGGCCCTTATGAGTAAATTGTGCGATTGTGTAGTATATAGTGAACTAGACTAGGTGAATCTCATAAGCGTGGCTAGATTTGTGTTAGGTGGGCCACACGAGCGTGTGGGCCCGAATGGGCCGAAATTGGGCTTTAGGCCCAATAGTCCATTTCGACGAGTAAATGGTAGTTGGGTCACTCGGGCGACACGGGCCTTTGGAAAGGCCATTCAGTGTAATGAATTATGAAATACCCTTAGTGGGTAAATTTCCAAAATATCCCTGAAGGGTAAATTACCGATATGCCCTTGGTGGGTAAATTACCGAAAATGCCTTTGGTGGGTAAATTACGAAAATGCCCTTGGTGGGTAAATTACCGATATACCCTTGGTGGGTAAATTACGAAAATGCCATTGGTAGGTAAAATTACGGTTATACCCTTAGAGGTTGATTAGGGTGATTATGTTGTTTTATGTCTATCTGATTATGATGGTAATTCATGTTATACTTATATTTGATATATGTCTAGCATACATGACATACTGCATACACGAATTATTATGTCATATTGCATGGGTTATATGAGTGGAGGGGGCAGTGATATTCGTGTCGACGGGCACCAGTGGTTTGGTACCACATTGTGACTACGGTCACCAGAGGTTTGGCACCTCATAGCGACTCGTCCCTGTGGTTAACACCACCGTGGGTTGGCCCCACTTTTGAGATATGGGATCGTCTGCCAGTGATTTGGTATCACACGTGGGTTGGCCTGAGATGGATTATTAGTGACTTTGAGTCACCGGTGATTTGGTATCACATTCGTGTCTCCGGACACCGAGGTTTGGCACCTCATAGCGTCTCGTCCCGGTGGTTTGGTACCACGGTGGGTTGGCCCCTGAGATAATACAACGGGATTGGACGCCGGTGATTTGGTATCACACGATGGGTTGGCCCCATCACTATTATTCGTGACTTCGAGTCACCGGTGGTTTGGCACCACAATATTGATGAATATCGTGTCCTTGGACACAGTGGTTTGGCACCACGGTGGTTTGGTACCACACGGGGTAGAAAAAGGAGTTGCGGATGGCTAGGTTTGGGTGCATGATATGCATATTTTCATATGAAATTGTGTAAGGGCCTGTTGGATGGGGATTTACACACTGAGTCTCGATGACTCACCCCTTAGTTAAATTTTGCAGGTAATCATTAGATCGCGGATTTGGGAGCTGAGGTGGACTCGTGGAGGCTATACATATGTTCACTCGTAAATTCATTTCTTTTATTTGGACTTAATTTTTATTTGAGTTTTTGTTATGTAATAAGGCCTTGGGTAGTTTATTTGGTTTCAGCTTTCAATTTGTTTATTGCTTATTATTAAATGATCAATATGGGATTTTCCTAAAATGATAATAAACCATTTCTTATTCAAAATTACTTAAACTCGATTTCTCACCACAACTATAAAAAATATGAGCTTTTTAACGAATGCACAGTTTTTAGACATTCCTTTCATGTGACATGCCAGATTCGGTCGTAATGTTTAGGCCGGGTTTGGGGTGTTACAATTATGGTATCAGAGCCTAGGTTCAAAAACTCGGCGGTGGGTTTGGGTTCAAAAAATGTTTTCAAAAGATGGTTTGGAAAATGGTTTAGAAAAATATATATCTGTTCTTTTTGTTAAAATATGGCACCCGAGTCTCCGGCACCAATCCGCACTGTAAGTTTCTGATACTTTTCTTTGTTATATGTTTGTATTTTGAATATCTATTCTGTGTGTTTGGGTTGGATGTGATGTTAGGATATAGAGTTGATTGCGTCTGAAATATTTGTGCTTTAATGGTTAGGTTTTTTTTTTTTTTTGTATGTGTAGGATTTCTAAATTCTAGTTAAAAGTATATTAGGGTTATTGGAATCAGAGTGCGCAGCGTGAGCACAGCGTTGTAGGTTAGGTGGTACGAATGTTCCAGTAGTTGGAAATTTCGAGGATGAAATTTCTTTAAGGAGGGTAGATTTGTAACATCCCGAAATTGGGCCTAGTAGGATTGGGCCCAATGGGCCTTGATTTAAATTTTTTTGAGAACGGCATTAATGCAAGTTAGACTTATTAGGTAAGTTATTTTGGAAGGTTAGAGGGCTTCTATGAAGTCCCGGGATCAAATATTAGCTTTGGGGAAATTTTGGTTTTAGGTGAAAAAAACCCTGGAAGTTGGCAGGTAGGCCTTAAGAATAAAATGTGGGGAAAAATGACACAAGTGGAGTGTGTGGTGTAGTGGCAAAGTGACGCCACTTAAGAGACAAGGGGGTGACGCCATAAGGAAGGAAGGAGGTCCAAGGTTCAAGTCTTGGCTTTTGCATTTTGGTTTTCTTTTTACTTGGACCTCAGAATTTGGCTATAGATTTATATTTAGTCGCGCATGGTTTAAGACACAAGAGGAGCTTGTGGCCAAGTGGCTAGCGGCGTGGATTATGTTGCAAGGAGCACGGGTTCGAATCTCATGAGAAGCAAGGAGTATTTATTTTGCTTGATGCGGATGGGAAGAGTTTTGGTTGAATTTAAACTCTACTCGATGAAGGGATCCCACATCGGAAAGATACAAAGAAGGAAGGTGAAGAGCTAGCTATATAAAGAGCATTTCCAGAGGAGGGTTGACACACCTTGGAAGGCGTTTGGGCACAGGAGTGGTCGAACGCGGATTAACACCGAGTCCTATCGGTGTGTAAACTCTCTACTCTAGTTGTAGGCGGCAAATGCCGAAGTGCCGGTCACGGCAATAGTAGCCACACGAGCGTGCGAACGTACGTGTAGGGCTTCGACGCGATAGTTGAGGCCATCAGTAGTATTCTTGTGGGTTGGGGCTGCTTGGGCCGCGATGGGCCGAAGTGGGCCCAATGGGCCCGTGGGCCCTTATGAGTAAATTGTGCGATTGTGTAGTATATAGTGAACTAGACTAGGTGAATCTCATAAACGTGGCTAGATTTGTGTTAGGTGGGCCACACGAGCGTGTGGGCCCGAATGGGCCGAAATTGGGCTTTAGGCCCAATAGTCCATTTCGACCAGAAATGGTAGTTGGGTCACTCGGGCGACATGGGCCTTTGGAAAGGCCATTCGGTCTGAATTACTGAAATACCCTTAGTGGGTAAATTACCAAAATATCCCTAAAGGGTAAATTACCGATATGCCCTTGGTGGGTAAATTACCGAAAATGCCCTTGGTGGGTAAATTACGAAAATGCCCTTGGTGGGTAAATTACCGATATACCCTTGGTGGGTAAATTACGAAAATGCCCTTGGTAGGTAAAATTACGGTTATACCCTTAGAGGTTGATTAGGGTGATTATGTTGTTTTATGTCTATCTCGATTATGATGGTAATTCATGTTATACTTATATTTGATATATGTCTCAGCATACATGACATACTGCATACACGAATTATTATGTCATATTGCATGGGTTATATGAGTGGAGGGGGCAGTGATATTCGTGTCGACGGGCACCAGTGGTTTGGTACCACATTGTGACTACGGTCACCAGAGGTTTGGCACCTCATAGCGACTCGTCCCTGTGGTTAACACCACCGTGGGTTGGCCCCACTTTTGAGATATGGGATCGCCGCGCGGTGATTTGGTATCACACGTAGGTTGGCCCCACAGATGGATTATTAGTGACTTTGAGTCACCAAAGTGATTTGGTATCACATTCGTGTCTCCGGACACCGGAGGTTTGGCACCTCATAGCGTCTCGCCCCAGTGGTTTGGTACCACGGTGGGTTGGCCCCATGAGATAATACAACGGGATTGGACGCCGGTGATTTGGTATCACACAATGGGTTGGCCCCATCACTATTATTCGTGACTTCGAGTCACCGGTGGTTTGGCACCACAATATTGATGAATATCGTGTCCTTGGACACAAGTGGTTTGGCACCACCGGTGGTTTGGTACCACCACGGGGTAGAAAAAGGAGTTGCGGATGGCTAGGTTTGGGTGCATGATATGCATATTTTCATATGAAATTGTGTAAGGGCACATTGGATGGGGATTTACACACCGAGTCTCGATGACTCACCCCTTAGTTAAATTTTGCGGGTAATCATTAGATCGCGGATTTGGGAGTTTCGAGGTGGACTCGTGGAGGCTATACATATGTTCACTCGTAAATTCATTTCTTTTATTTGGACTTAATTTTTATTTGAGTTTTTGTTATGTAATAACGCCTTGGGTATTTTATTTGGTTTCAGCTTTCAATTTGTTTATTGCTTATTATTAAATGATCAATATGGGATTTTCCTAAAATGATAATAAACCATTTCTTATTCAAAATTACTTAAACTCGATTTCTCACCACAACTATAAAAAATATGAGCTTTTTAACGAATGCATATTTTTTAGACATTCCTTTCATGTGACATGCCAGATTCGGTCGTAATGTTTAGGCCGGGTTTGGGGTGTTACACTCCTAACACCTTTTACAGATGTTGGAGGTGGGAGTTTCTCAATAACATCTACCTTTACTTTGTCTACCTCGATCCTATGCCTTGTTATCCGATGGCCTAGAACAATTCCTTCTCATACCATAAAATGGCACTTCTCCCAGTTGAGTACGAGATTCGTTTCTTTGCATCGCCTTAGTACCTTAGCTACATTTGCTAAGCAATCATCGTAAGTATTTCTGAATACTGAAAAATCATCCATAAACACTTCCAAATACTTTTCAACCATGTCAGTAAAAATAGACATCATACATCTTTGAAATGTAGCAGGTGCATTACATAAACCAAATGGCATGCATCTAAATACGAACGTACTGTACGGGCAGGTGAATATCGTTTTGTGTTGATCTTCCGGTGCTATTGTAATCTGATTATACCCTGAGTATCCATCAAGAAAACAGTAGTAATCTCGTCCTACGAGTCTATCCAGCATCTGGTCAAAGAACGGCAAAGGAAAGTGATCTTTCCTAGTCGCCTTGTTCAGCTTCCGATAATCGATGTAGATTCTCCATCCCGTAACTGTTCTAGTCGGTATCAACTCGTTGTTCTCATTCTCTACGACCGTTATACCTCCTTTCTTCGGCACGCACTGGACCGGACTTACCCATGAACTGTCTAAGATGGGATAGATAATACCCGCATCTAACCACTTGATGATCTCCTTTTTTACTACGTCCTTCATGATGGGGTTCAGTCTCCTTTGTCCATCGATCGTCCCTTTTTCGCCATCTTCCAGGATAATCTTGTGCATGCATACCAACATACTAATACCGCGAATATCAGCTATGGTCCATTCGATGGCCTTCTTAAATTGTTTCAAAACTAAGATAAGTTTTTCTTCTTGTTCAGTAGTTAATTCTGCTGAAACAATCACAGGCAGAGTAGAAGCGTTACCTAAATAAACGTATTTTAAATGAGAAGGTAATACCTTGAGTTCTAATTTAGGTGGCTCCTCGATAGATTCTTTTGGCTGGGTGTAATCCCTCTTTTTTAACTCCAAAGATTCAAAACGGGATTACGGATTAAATCCCTTTTGATTAGCTTCTAGCAAAGCTAAGTAGTCATCCTCCTCTTCCTCAATTGGGGGATCCAATGTCAAAATTCTTTCCAGTGGGTCTTCAACACAGTTGAGTTCCTTCTCCACTATTAATTCCTCTAAGTCGGATACTGCAAAACAATCATCTATTATGTCAGGAAATCGCATAGACTTAAAGACGTTAAATGTTACCTGATCATCCTGAACACGCATAGTGAGCTCGCCCTTCTGCACATCAATGAGGGTCCTTCCAGTTGCTAGGAACGGCCTTCCTAGGATGATTGGTACTTCTTTGTCTACTTCAAAATCTAGAATTACAAAGTCAGCAGGAAAGATAAAGTTATCTACACGTACCAATACGTCCTCGATTTTTCCTTCTGGATGTGCTAAGGATCGATCTGCTAGTTGAAGCGTTACCGTAGTTGGTCTAACTTCTCCTATCCCCAACTTTCTAAATATTGACATAGGCATCAAGTTGATACTTGCACCTAAGTCACATAATGCCTTACCACAATATGTTGCTCCAATGTTGCACGGTATGGTAAAACTGTAACACCCCTTACCCGAAACCCTTACCGGAATCGGGTACGTGGCATTACTAGACTTGACCATTAACTCGGGGAGTAAAAATTTTTAAAGCTGTCCAACTGCGTCACGCTGACTAAATCAACCATAACTCGAGTTACAAAACTCGAAATTTAGATCCGTAAATTTTCCTTGAAACTAGACTCGTATAACATTTCACCATAATTTTTCCAGAATTTTTCATGTGGCCAATTAGTACAGTTTATTCATCAAAGTTACCCTTATTACAGTGTCTGAAAATTCTGACCTGTCTCTACATAAATACAGTTATCTCGTTGCACAAATTTCATATACTGTTATAGTTTATACCAATGAAAAATAGACTCAATAAGGGTTTTACACATATAAACCATGCTTCCTAATTATTTTTGTACAATTTATGAAAATTTTTCCAAAACAGAACAGTGACTCACTAATTCATTCAGAGCAGGTCTCACTAAAACTGAATTATCTCATAATGTATAAATCTTTTGCCTACTCTGTTTCTTTCATGTAAAAATAGACACAATAAGGTTTAATTCCATGTCTCATTCACCTTTTAATTCAATATACCCTATTTTTGGTGATTTTTCTAACTCACATCACTGCTGTTACTACAAGTTGTTTTGTCGCAATTTATGAAAGACTAGCTTCTAACCAAACCTACCTACATTCCTAATTCAAGGATTCATTCCAGTATATAAACATTTCCTTAACAAAATGATTAAACTTTGATTAAGAAAGCATAAACCTTGCCATCAAGAACCAACATACACATCAAAAACACAACAACGAACTTAACTAGAAATTTAGCCATATTCGCATGGCCATTACATACAAAAACCTTAGAATTTCATCAAGACAAGGACCAAGTCCTTCCTATACATGCCTTCATTTAAAACCAAAATAAAAGAGTACCCAAAATGTAGATTGATAGTGTGAGCGACTTTTCCGAACGATCCCGACGAGCTTGTAGCTTGTACCTAATCTATAAAACAAAGGAAACATTTTTCACGATAAGCTTGCTAGCTTAGTAAGTTCTAATTTCATGAAAATATAACATTCAAAAATCAATAATTTAAAATTCCTACACTTCAACTTGTAGGCTTGTACTCATATTTATTATCAAACTTTCAAATTCATATTGATGTGGCTAAATATGAATTTGTAGGAAGGTTTCTCTTTGTCCACATATTGTGATCAAAATATTTGCTCATAAACCATTCTTTAAATCCAAAGTGTCACCATATAATAACAGTGCAAATAATTATATACTTAAATATCAATTATTTTAACATGTCATCGATTATACAACCACATCATTCGTCAATAAAGCCGAGAACACATACTATTGATAATAAACCACTAGTTTACCTTGTCTCAATTTAGTAAGAAGCTCATTCCTACTTTACATACTCACCTGAACCGTTAACTCGATAAATCACTTTAATTCGCCTTGAACATAAATTTCGATTTCTAATTCGTGAAATACAACACCGGCATCAAGCTGCTGGGCATAAAAGCCCGGTAAATAACAAACACGCGAGGCTCGCTAGGCATAAAGCCCGATTATGTCACCGCGACGACGAGGGCACGCTAGGCATATAGCCCGATTATGTCACCGACAGACGAGGCCCGCTAGGCATAAAGCCCGATTATGTCACCGAAGACGAAGCACGCTAGGCATAAAGCCCGATTATGTCACCGCACGAAGCACGCTAGGCATATAGCCCGATTATGTCACCGCACGAAGCTCGCTAGGCATAAAGCCCGATTATCGTAATGGTTTTTACATGCTTTTCACATTTCATTGTTACAAATTAAACCATATGCATTTATTCACATTACGTTAAAATGTATCAAAATCAATTCAATTTATCATCATCACATTCGCCAATTTATAGTTTTACACCCAATTTACGCGGATTCTATCATTCATTGAGTTTATAAATAACCTTTAACACAAATTAGCTCAAAAGCTTACCTATTCACTTGCATTAATCAAAATAAATTCACTTCAATACTATATATTCACATTCGGTTATAGCATGTATTTATACTCTAAGTTTCTACCATTCATCATTCACTAATTTCGTAATTAATTTATTGACACATTTTAACTAAAGAACTTACCTCGGTTGTCGATAGTCCGTGCGAATCGGCTATTCGAGAACCTTCGTCTTTCCAGGTCTAATTCTGTCTTTCTCTGCTCTTGATCTAAAACACATTAGAATTTAGCTCATTTAATCTCATTTCATCTCAATTTAGTCTCAAAACACCCTAATGGGCAATTTACCATTTTACCCCTAATATTTCCCATTTTTACAATTTGGTCCAATTTTCACAAAACACCAAATAAGCAAAATTTTCCACCTTTATAGCTTGGGTCGAATATCCCCATGGCCATAGGTGTCCATGCATTTCATTTTTTTGTCATTTTAGCCCTTCACAATTTTATTCTTTTCAATTTAGCCCTATAAACTCAAAATCACTAAAAACTCCAATACAAAACTTGTAAATCCTTAACATACATTCAATTTAAAACCATCAAACATCAAAACTACCCAAACAAGTCAATGGCCGAATCTTATATACATAATATTTTCAAAAATTTAAACATGGGTTGTATAGGATTTAAAGTAAACATTCCAAAATGCAAAAATTTCAAAAAAACTAAACAAACACATACCTTTAATTGAGCCCCCTAAGTGCCGAAATTCAAGCTTTAAAAATGGAGTTTCTAGCTCCTATATTCGGCCAAGGAAGAAGAACAAGTGAAGTTCTCTTTCTTCCCACTTAACCTTTTTATTTTATGTTAAAACAAACATATATATTATTAACATTAATTCAATACATTAATATAACCATATACTAAATTAAATTAACATATAATTTGGACTTTTAAAGGCCCATTGCCGTCCCTTAATAAGGTTAATGGGCTAATTGCCCTTTTGGTACACCCACTTAAAAAGCCACACTCAAATTAGTACCTTTCACTTTAGCATGAAACTTTCGCGTTTTCTCGATTTAATCCTTTTTATCAAATTGAGCACTTAAACGATTAAATTTTTTTCTACGAAATTTTCACACTCACTAAATCACATGCAACTAACACAAAATATAATATAAAAAAAAATATATCTCTCAAGCTCGGATTCATGGTCCCGAAACCACTGTTCCGATTTGGGTCAAAATTGGTCTGTTACAACTCTCCCCCCCTTAAGGATTTTCGTCCCCGAAAATCTTACCGTTAAATAAGTTCGGATATTGTTGCCTCATTGACTCTTCAGGCTCCCACGTAGCCTCTTCAACCCCGTGACGATTCCATAAAACTTTTACTAATGGAATTCTTTTATTTCTCAACTCTTTTATCTCCCGGGCTAAGATGCGGATCGGTTCCTCATCATATGTCAAATCAGATCTAATTTCAATCTCTGATGGTGAAATCACATGGGACGGATCCGATCTATATTTGCGAAGCATCGAAACATGAAATACATTGTGTATCCTTTCTAACTCGGAGGGCAATCTTAATCTATAAGCAACCGGTCCAATACGTTCAATGACTTCGTACGGTCCGATAAATCTCGGACTCAACTTGCCTTTCTGACCGAATCGGAGTATTTTCTTCCAAGGAGAAACTTTCAAGAACACCCGATCTCCGACCTGAAATTCAATGTCCTTGCGTTTTAAATCGGCATAGGACTTTTGACGATCCGAAGCAGCTTTCAAATTACTTCTAATTACAACCACCTTCTACATTCAGCTTTCTTTAATCCAATCAACCCGTGTATCTTATTTTCACCGAGCTCGGTCAATACAACGGCGTGCGACATTTTCGCCCGTATAAGGCTTCATAAGGTGCCATTTTTATACTTGATTGAAAGCTATTATTATAGGCAAATTCAACCAAAGGTAGGTATCGTTCCCACGCACCTTCAAATTCGAAACGCAACACCTCAACATGTCCTCAAGTATCAAAATAGTTCGCTCGGATTGACCGTCTGTCTGCGGATGGAAGGTCAGTACTAAAATGGAGTTTAGTACCTAAAGCATCTTGCAATCTCCTCCGAACGCTGATGTAAATCTTGGGTCCCTATCGAAATGATGGAACTCGGCACACCGTGCAACCTTACAATCTGCGACACATACAATTCGGCAAGTTTATCAAGTGAATAATCGGCACGCATTCGGCACAAAATGAGCTGATTTAGTCGGTCTATCGATAACCCATACGGCATCTTTCTTACTCGGTGTCATAGGAAGACCAGATACAAAGTCCATTGTAACTCTATCCCATTTCCATTCGGGTATCATGATTGGTTGAAGTAATCCGGACGGTACTTGATGCTCAGCTTTTACTTGTTGACAGATTAAGCACTTAGAAACAAACTCGGATATATCTCGTTTCATGCCAGGCCACCAATAGAATTGCTTCAAATCGATATACATTTTAGTGCTACCGGGTGTATCGATAGTCGACCACCATGGGCCTCACACGGGATCATCAGATCAAATCGAGTTCTTTGGAACACACAATCGGCCTTTATAATTCAAACAATCATTTGCATCAATCTGAAAAATCGATTCGTACCACTTCCACATCGACTCGAATAGCAATCAACCTTTCGTTAACTTTCTGTGCATCACAAATCTGTTGAATAAACATCGGTCTTGCTTGTAGCTCAGCTACGATTGAACCATCATCAGACATAGCCACCCGTGCATTCAATGCACGAAGTGTAAATAATGATTTTCGACTTAACGCATCCGCTACAACATTAGCTTTCCCCGGATGGTAGTCAATCACTAACTCATAGTCTTTCAACAATTCTAACCATCTGCGTTGTCTCAAGTTTAAGTCTTTCTGAGTCATCAAATATTTCAAACTTTTGTGATCTGAATAAACATGACATTTTTCGCCAAATAAGTAGTGACGCCAAATTTTTAATGCAAACACAATGGCTGCCAACTCCAGATCGTGAGTTGGATAATTTTTCTCATGCGGCTTCAATTGTCTCGAAGCGTAGGCTATCACCTTGCCTTCTTGCATTAAAACACAACCCAACCCATTTAAAGAAGCATCACTAAAAATGATAAATTCTTTACCCGATTCAGGCTGAGTCAATATTGGAGCCTCGGTCAAAAGGGCTTTCAATTGTTCGAAACTTTTTCGACACCTTTCGACCACTCAAATTTGACATATCTTTCTGTAGTAGTCTCGTCAAAGGTGTAGCTATTACGGAAAAACCTTTACAAATCGTCTATAATATCCCCGCAAGGCCCAGAAAACCGGATCTAGGAAACATTCTTTGGTGGTTTCCAATCAAGTATGGCTGCTATTTTATTTGGATCCACCCGAATACCTGACACCGAAATCACATGACCCAAGAAGCTGACTTCTTTCATCCAGAACTCACACTTACTGAATTTTGCATATAACCGTTGGTTTCTCAAAGTTTGTAGTACTACTCTCAAATGCTCGTGTTCCACTTCATTTTTGGAGTAGATCAGTATATCATCAATAAACACTACTACAAATCGATCCAAAAACTGTCGGAAGATCCGGTTCATCAGATCCATAAAAACAGCAGATGCATTAGTGAGTCCAAAAGGCATAACCAAAAACTCATAGTGTCCGTACCTCGTTGGAAAGCGATCTTTGGCACATCTGTATCTCGACTGCAATCGATAATAACCCGATCTCAAATCTATTTTGAAAACACTCAAGCCCCTTCAACCGATCAAATAAATCATCAATCCGAGGTACTTGGTACTTATTCTTTATAGTCACCTTATTTAATTGCCGATAATCGATACACATTCTCATAGTCCCATCCTTCTTTTTCACAAATAATACTGGTGTGCACCCCAAGGAGAGAAACTCGGTGCGTGCAAAGCCCTTATCATCAACTCTTGCAATCTGCGCTTTCAATTCTTTTAATTCAAGAGGCGCCATTCGATGCGGAGCTATCGAAATCGGGGTCATACGTACCAACTCAATGCCGAACTCAATCTCCCGCACTGGGGGTAAGCCCGGTAGTTCTTCAGGAAACACATCAGGGTATTCACATACAACTGATACAGATTCAATTTGTTTCTCGGACATTTTATTATCCAATACATAGGCCAAATAAGCTTCACACCTTTTCTCACATACTTTTGGGCTAACATTGAAGATATTGTTGTAGGCAACCCATTTATGTCGCAGATTTAATTTCGACGGTCTCACCGTTCGACATCTCATATCGATAAGCTTTCTTTTACAATCCACTACTGCCTCATGTAAAGTTAACCAGTCTATACCCAAGATTATATCAAATTCGTCAAAGGGCAACAACATTAAATCAGCTGGGAAGCAATAATCCCCAATCATCAACGGGCAATCTCTACACACTTTATTAACAAGTACACATCTACCCAAAGGGTTGGACACTCGAATCACAAACTCGGTAGACTCAACTAGCGAGTCTTCCGAATTTCAAAGTTTCACACACATATGAATGAGTCGAACCAGGATCAATTAATGCAATCACGTGAGTATCATAAAGAGTGAAAGTACAGGTAATGACGTCGGGGAGGAAACATCCTCTCTAGCTCGTGCAAGCATATGCTCTAGCCGGAGCTCTAGCCTCGGATCGATCCGTAGTATTCTTCGTTCCTTCGACTACCACCTACATTGCCCGAATATCGGGTGGTCTACCCGCATTGACACGTTGCTCGGCTTAGTGCTCTGGATCAGATTCGCTCGGCTAACTTCGGGCATTCTCTAATAAAATGATCGATGATCCACATTTATAGCAAGACCGATCATGAAATCTACAACTCCCTGAGTGCCATTTCCCACAGTGCTTACACTCAACTCTATTTTGTGGAACATTACCAACACTGGCTATCGAGGTAGCTCGAGAGCTCATAGGAGGTCGATCTCGTCTAGGTGGATCTGTATTAGCTTTCGTTTACTGTAGTCGTCTCTAGGCTTCTTGGTCGTGGAATGAAAGACTTTACCGAAGATCTTTTACGAATGTCTCTAGCTTGATTTGACCTTTCTTTTCTCTTTTCCGAGCTCTTGACTTTGCAAGCTCTTTCAACTAAAGTCACAAACTCTTGAATTTCAAGAATGCCAACAAACATCTTTATATCTTCATTCAGGCCATCTTCAAATCTTTTACACATAATAGCTTCAGAAGAAACACACTCTCTAGCATATCTGCTGAGTCTGACAAATTTTCGTTCATATTCCGTCACGATCATTCGTCCTTGTTTTTGACTCAAGGAATTCCTTTCGTTTTTGATCAATGAATCTTTGGCTAATATATTTCTTGCGAATTCATTTCGAAAGAAATCCCATGTCACTTTTTCTTCGGAACAAGCGATACTAGTGTGTTCCACGGTGATATGCTGAGTGTCCTCGCAAGGATATAGCACATTTCAAACATTCATCAGGAGTACAAGGCAGTTCATCAAGTACCGAATAGTGTTATCGAGCCACATTTCGGCTCTCTCGGCGTCATCATCGTCATTAGCTTTGAAATCTTGGCCCCAAATTTTCGGATTTTGTCAATTGGGGGCCTACTAGATCTCATTGGATCTATCATCGGGGGGAGTTGGGGAATCGGGGATGGATTATTCGGGGTGGAGGTTGGGGTATAGCTCGGTTATTTTGAATGAATTGGGCGAACCATTCATTCATCATCGATAAAGCGCTTGTTTAGTCTCTCCTTCGTGGCTACTCGAAACAGGTCGAGAGTCTATATCGCTGATCCGTGGCACGGTCAGCGCTACGCTCTCTCCATCATCGACTCTTTGCTCTTTCAGGATCTCGTGTCCATTTACTAAATAAAACAAAATTCAAAGTGTCGAAGTCACCACACTATCAACATATAATAAAGGCATGTATAGCTATACTCACACGCGCTACGGTAGTCCTAGAATCGACTAAACCGTAAGCTCTGATATAATCAAATGTAACACCCTTACCGAAACCCTTACCGGAATCGGTGCGTGGCATTACTAGACTTGACCATTAACTCGGGAGTAAAAATTTTTAAAGCTGTCCAACTGCGTCACGCTGACTAAATCAACCATAACTCGAGTTACAAAACTCAAATTTAGATCCGTAAATTTTCCTTGAAACTAGACTCGTATAAAATTTCACCATAATTTTTCCAGAATTTTTCATGTGGCCAATTAGTACAGTTTATTCATCAAAGTTACCCTTATTACAGTGTCTGAAAATTCTGACCTGTCTCTACATAAATACAGTTATCTCGTTGCACAAATTTCATATACTGTTATAGTTTATACCAATGAAAAATAGACTCAATAAGGGTTTTACACATATAAACCATGCTTCCTAATTATTTTTGTACAATTTATGAAAAATTTTCCAAAACAGAACAGTGACTCACGAATTCATTCAGAGCAGGTCTCACTAAAACTGAATTATCTCATAATGTATAAATCTTTTGCCTACTCTGTTTCTTTCATGTAAAAATAGACACAATAAGGTTTAATTCCATGTCTCATTCACCTTTTAATTCAATATACCCTATTTTTGGTGATTTTTCTAACTCACATCACTGCTGTTACTACAAGTTGTTTTGTCGCAATTTATGAAAGACTAGCTTCTAACCAAACCTACCTACATTCCTAATTCAAGGATTCATTCCGTATATAAACATTTCCTTAACAAAATGATTAAAATTTGATTAAGAAAGCATAAACCTTGCCATCAAGAACCAACATACACATCAAAAACACAACAACGAACTTAACTAGAAATTTAGCCATATTCGCATGGCCATTACATACAAAAACCTTAGAATTTCATCAAGACAAGGACCAAGTCCTTCCTATACATGCCTTCATTTAAAACCAAAATAAAAGAGTACCCAAAATGTAGATTGATAGTGTGAGCGACTTTCCGAACGATCCCGACGAGCTTGTAGCTTGTACCTAATCTATAAAACAAAGGAAACATTTTTCACGATAAGCTTGCTAGCTTAGTAAGTTCTAATTTCATGAAAATATAACATTCAAAAATCAATAATTTAAAATTCCTACACTTCAACTTGTAGGCTTGTACTCATATTTATTATCAAACTTTCAAATTCATATTGATGTGGCTAAATATGAATTTGTAGGAAGGTTTCTCTTTGTCCACATATTGTGATCAAAATATTTGCTCATAAACCATTCTTTAAATCCAAAGTGTCACCATATAATAACAGTGCAAATAATTATATACTTAAATATCAATTATTTTAACATGTCATCGATTATACAACCACATCATTCGTCAATAAAGCCGAGAACACATACTATTGATAATAAACCACTAGTTTACCTTGTCTCAATTTAGTAAGAAGCTCATTCCTACTTTACATACTCACCTGAACCGTTAACTCGATAAATCACTTTAATTCGCCTTGAACATAAATTTCGATTTCTAATTCGTGAAATACAACACCGGCATCAAGCTCGCTGGGCATAAAAGCCGGTAAATAACACAAACACGAGGGCCGCTAGGCATAAAGCCCGATTATGTCACCGCAGACACGAGGCACGCTAGGCATATAGCCCGATTATGTCACCGCACGAGGCACGCTAGGCATAAAGCCCGATTATGTCACGGCAGACGAAGCTCGCTAGGCATAAAGCCCGATTATGTCACCGGCACGAAGCCTGCTAGGCATATAGCCCGATTATGTCACCGGCACGAAGCCTGCTAGGCATAAAGCCCGATTATCAGAATGGTTTTTACATGCTTTTCACATTTCACTGTTACAAATTAAACCATATGCATTTATTCACATTACGTTAAAATGTATCAAAATCAATTCAATTTATCATCATCACATTCGGCCAATTTATAGTTTTACACCCAATTTACGCGGATTCTATCATTCATTGAGTTTATAAATAACCTTTAACACAAATTAGCTCAAAAGCTTACCTATTCACTTGCATTAATCAAAATAAATTCACTTCAATACTATATATTCACATTCGGTTATAGCATGTATTTATACTCTAAGTTTCTACCATTCATCATTCACTAATTTAGTAATTAATTTATTGACACATTTTAACTAAAGAACTTACCTCGGTTGTCGATAGTCCGTGCGAATCGGCTATTCGAGAACCTTCAAATCTTTCCCGGTCTAATTTGCTGTCTTTCTCTGCTCTTGATCTAAAACACATTAGAATTTAGCTCATTTAATCTCATTTCATCTCAATTTAGTCTCAAAACACCCTAATGGGCAATTTACCATTTACCCCTAATATTTCCCATTTTTACAATTTGGTCCAATTTTCACAAAACACCAAATAAGCAAAATTTTCCACCTTTATAGCTTGGTCGAATATCCCCATGGCCATAGGTGTCCATGCATTTCATTTTTTGTCATTTTAGCCCTTCACAATTTTATTCTTTTCAATTTAGCCCTATAAACTCAAAATCACTAAAAACTCCAATACAAAACTTGTAAATCCTTAACATACATTCAATTTAAAACCATCAAACATCAAAACTACCCAAACAAGTCAATGGCCGAATCTTATATACATAATATTTTCAAAAATTTAAACATGGGTTGTATAGGATTTAAAGTAAACATTCCAAAAATGCAAAAATTTCAAAAAAACTAAACAAACACATACCTTTAATTGAGCCCCCTAAGTGCCGAAATTCAAGCTTTAAAAATGGAGTTTCTAGCTCCTATATTCGGCCAAGGAAGAAGAACAAGTGAAGTTCTCTTTCTTCCCACTTAACCTTTTTATTTTATGTTAAAACAAACATATATATTATTAACATTAATTCAATACATTAATATAACCATATACTAAATTAAATTAACATATAATTTGGACTTTTAAAGGCCCATTGCCGTCCCTTAATAAGGTTAATGGGCTAATTGCCCTTTGGTACACCCACTTAAAAAGCCACACTCAAATTAGTACCTTTCACTTTAGCATGAAACTTTCGCGTTTTCTCGATTTAATCCTTTTTATCAAATTGAGCACTTAAACGATTAAATTTTTTTCTCTGAAATTTTCACACTCACTAAATCACATGCAACTAACACAAAATATAATATAAAAAAATATATCTCTCAAGCTCGGATTCATGGTCCCGAAACCTTTGTTCGATTTGGGTCAAAATTGGTGCATTACAAAAACATCCGGGATCCTTCAATTTTGGGGTAGTTTGTCTTGAAGATATGCATGCTGCATTCCTTCGTTAGAGCTACCGTCTCAAATTCTCCAAGCCTTCATTTTTAGACAAGATATCTTTCATGAACTTGGCGTAGTTCGGCATTTGCTCAAGTGCTTCAACCAACGGGATGTTGATGTGAAGTTGCTTGAGTACGTCAAGGAACTTCTTGAATTGAATCTCCGCTTACGCTTACAAGTCTTTGAGGGTAGGGTGGTGGTGGTTTCATTCATCGGAACCTGGTTTTGGTTGATTCATCTTTGGCGCAGTTCGCACCTAATGAAGTTGTTAGTTGATCGAATTAGCTGGTCCTGCGGTTACTTTGTCGAGTTTTGCGATTAGTTCGTGTGGCGGGATTTCAACACTTGGTTGAACTTCTTACGAATCTTGAGCGTCGGTGGCTCTTTTTAACTTCGACAGTGTTGGGCTCTACTATCTTTCCGCTCCTCAATGTCAACGCTTTACAATGTTCCTTCCCCGAATTTCTCGAATTCTCCGTGTCACTAGGTAGAGCACCTTGTGGTCGGTTCCTGAGTTCAGTAGCAAGCTGGCCCACTTGATTCTCCAAATTCTTCAATGTAGCTGCTTGGCTCTGGATTAAGGCATCATTCTTTGCTATGTATGTCTTCAGCAAACTCTCCAAGCTATTAGATGCTTCAGCTTGAACTGGTTTCTGAACTTGTTGAGGGAAACTAGGTAGCTAGGTTGGTCTAGGTTGGGTGTAAGTAGTACTGGTTCCACCCCTTGGTTACTCCAAGAAAAATTCGGGCGGTTTCTCCACGATGGGTTATAAAAATTTGATTGCAGCCCTTGCCTTCCTCGGTTTTGGTTCTGATTACCCATGTAGTATACAGATTCTGGGTTCGACGGACATTCTTCAAACAAATGTCCCTCCCCACAATAGACACAGGCTATATTATCAAATTGATTATGCGACTTTACTGCAAAACTATTAGACCCATTAGTGGTAAGATTCTTAAGCATTGAGAAAATTGAAGATACCTGAGATGCGAGTGAAGTAAGAGCGTCTACTTCATGTATTCCAGCGACTCGTCTTCTGGACGCTGCTCGACTAGTTGGCCATTGATAATTATTTCTAGCAATCCTCTCGATAATTTCATAAGCCTTATTATAAGACTTAGAAAGGAGAGCACCATTAGCAGAAGCATCCACTACCATCCTCGTGTGAGCGTTGAGACCATTGTAAAACGTTTCAAGTTGGATGCAATGTGGGATTCCATGATGAGGGAATTTTTGTAATAAATCTTTAAATCTTTCCCATGCCTCATACAAGGATTCATCATCCATTTGGTTGAAGGCAGTGATCTCGTTCCTCAGCTTAGCATTCTTGCATGGCGGGAAATACTTCATGAGGAATCTCTCGGCTAATTCTTGCCATGTAGAAATGGAGTTCGGTGGCAATGAGTTCAACCAGGCACGAGCTCTATCCCTTAACGAATATTGGAACAGCTTCAATCGTAAGGCATCTTCGGGAACTCCGACTAACTTGAAAGAATCGCTCACTTCCATAAAAAGTCTTAAGTGAAGATGAGGATCTTCAGTAGGCATTCCACTAAATTAGCCCACTGTCTGAAGCATCTGGAACATGACTGGCTTCAGCTCAAATTGTTGTGCCTCGATCTCGGGTCTTCTGATACCTGGATTAAGATCATTGAACACTGGCACGGCATATTGTCTTAAGGCTCTATCCCTATTATCAGAAATAAGGATAGGATTCTGAGTAGGGTTTGCTCCATTTCCTTGATTCATATTCTCAAAGTTCATCTCTTCGGTCCTTCTCTGGTCCGCTTGTCTTCTTCGCTGTCGAAAGGTTCGTTCTATCTCAGGGTCTAAGGGAGTAAGTCAATAATCTGGTCAATACTCATAAACACCTGAAATAATCATAGAAAAATTAAATAAGTAACAATTTCAATAGGAAAATAAATAAACCAAAATGTAAAACAGATTCACAAATAATGGCTTTGAAAAACAGTCCCCGACAACGGCCCCAAAAACTTGGAATGGTGGAAATGTGCAAGTGTACACAATCGTAACAAGTAATAAAGTGACAAGTAAATGTCGAGTATCGTACCC
This sequence comes from Gossypium sturtianum, assembly GCA_025698515.1. Lineage (NCBI taxonomy): Eukaryota > Viridiplantae > Streptophyta > Magnoliopsida > Malvales > Malvaceae > Gossypium > Gossypium sturtianum. The sequence continues at coordinate 29,037,399 of CM046943.1, read as the reverse complement.
ACAGGGACTGTAAAAGAATTATTTATGAAAATGATGTTGAACACTTTGGTGAAGGAAAAATATTTGTTTTAGAAAAATGATTAAAAACTAGAAAACAAAGTAAAACAAAATAAAATAAAATAGAGTTCTAATGCACAATTTCAAAGCTGATTTTAATCAAGATGATATAATTGTGTTGGATTAATTACATTTCTTACCTTAGAATTATTAAACCTATGCTTATACTTGTTATGAATAAATTCACGGCAACTCGGTAATTTGCTAACTTATGAACATATTTACAAATAAAAAATCCATTCATCCCTCGTACATATTTCTATGTTCATTCGATCGATTAAACAGATTTATAAAGGTAAACATGTTATTGCACATACATACTTATTAAAATAAACAATCTTTCGCATATTCCTATGTCGATTCAAACGATTAATTCAACCTAATAAGCAAATAAAAGACTTTGTGAGGTAACAAAGTGTCATTACCTTGAAACAATTAAATCACAACAGTCTTGCAAGTTATGCAAGGCATATGTATTGCCAAATACAATGCTAATTTAATCTTCAGCTACCTTAGAAGAATTAAACATGCAATCGATTAAATCATTGTGTCCATTAATTACAATTTCAATGCGTTTAAATAATTAATTCTTTAGTTATCTAAACAATTATAATGCCAGAATAACTTAATCATGATTTTACTTAATCAAGCAATTTACCGAGACCTATAACAGCATAAACATAATTATAATAATTCAAAAGGACGTCATGCAATCAACCCAACACGAATTAAATTCAAGCTAAATTGATTAAAATAACCATTTCAACAACAATAATATTCATAGATATGTTCATCGTATAAACAACAGAAATTAAAAAGATAGGGAACAAAAGGCAAATCAGGTGTTTCTCCGAGGCTTTTAGGTTGTTTCGTTCTTAAATCTCCGTTGTCCTCGCCGAGCAAGGCTTCTACGAATACTTGATTGCTTCCCAAGATGGCTGAAGAACACCTCTTTCCCAAGAGGAGAAATCGGCACAAGAGAAAGGGGAAATGGAATGGAAAAGAAGAGAGAAAACATGAGAGAAGAGAAGAGAGAATGAGAGAATGTTGTTGGTGTGAGGGATGCTTTGAATGATCAGCAAGGGGTGGCTTTTATAGCTGATTGTGGCTGCTAAAAGTAGCAAATCCCATCAGCCAAAGAGACCCCCCTTGGCCGGCCATCTATGTGGCAAAGTTGATGGCTTCAACTTTGCTAAATATGGCATGGGGCAAATCTACAAAGCCACTAATTGTGGAGGGGGTTGAATGCAACTTTGACAAGTCTTCAAGGGCTCCTTTGCAAGCTTAATTAATCAGCTAATAGGCTGATTTGGGTCAGAATATGGACGGTTTGGGCTGCCCAATTGGTGGCTGGTTCGGTTTACTGAAATTGGTTCAACCAGTGCTTTTCAACTGGGCCCTTTTTCCATAATTAATTAATAATAATTTATTTAGCCCAAATTAAATTGGGAATAAATTAAAATTAATTAATTTATGATTTAATATTCATACTCGGACCGTCTTGGGCTGGAAATAAATTTGCCTCGATACTTCAAATTGCTTCTCGGTTTTATTCTTGAGCAAAGTTGTTCGCGAGCCAATTTTCGCCCTTTGTGCGAATCTGTCGAAAATGATCAAAAATAATCAAAATTAACTATAAAATTAATTAAAATTCATCATGTTCATATTTTTAACACAATTTAATTATTTTATAGTATTTAATTATTTTTTGACAAGAATTTAATCGAAACTGCATAAATTTGAGTTAAAAAGGGCATGAAAAAATGTATAAAATTTCGTGTTTCCAGCCTAGCACATGGGCGTGTGGCATGGCCGTGTGGCGTAAGTTAGAGAGAAACCTAAATCAAACAAGGCCTGAGGCACGGGCGTGTCCCTTGGACCACAGTGGCGTGTGAGCCCTACACCTTGGAAAATTTTTGAAATGTCACGAAAAATTCTTAGAGTTTCCGATTAAGTCCCGAATCAATTCTAATGCTCGTATTGGACCCGAGGGTCCATTTAAGGGAAATTATGAATGACTTCGATGAATCAATAGTAACTTGGCTGAATTAATCGATAAATGTTCTAAATGTTCTAGTAACGCTTCAAAACCCTATTTCAGCGACAGATATGGGTTAGAGGTGTTACATTTTGTGGTATCAGAGCTATGATTTAGTCGATTCTCAGATTGAACGTAGCATATTTGAAGTCTAGAAATACATGCCATTATATAACCTGTGATAGTGTGATATCTCCCGACAGAGATGCTTTCCAATCGAGCTAATTTCGATGACTCCGAAAGAGATACTCAAGTATCTGAGTAAAATGTTACTGATTATGAAATAGAAATCGAAAAGGTATGGATAGATGTTTTATAGTACATGAAAATGATAAATGTTATGTTATATGTGTAGCAGCCTGAATTAGGGCCTAAACGGAATAGTGGTTTTGAAACCATGAATTCGAGGTCAAAATATTTATTTCGATTGAGTTTTAGTGTTTATTGAGTGATTGAATGTTTGTGTGAAATTTTGGTTGAGAAATTTTATTGTTTGAAGGCCCACAGTGGTTGTTTATCAGTACATTCGGGCAGTACAAAAATGTATAATGATTTGAAAAAGTTGTATTGGTGGCCGGGTATGAAAAGAGACATCTCTGAGTTTGTGACAAAGTGTTTGATCTGCCAACAAGTGAAAGCCGAGCATCAGGTGCCTACGGGTTTACTGCAGCCAGTGATTGTTCCCGAGTGGGAATGGGACAGAATCACGATGGATTTTGTGACAGGTTTGCCTCTGACTCCGAAAAAGAAAGATGCTGTTTGGGTTGTGGTTGATAGATTGTCGAAATCGGCTTACTTTATACCGGTACGTACTGACTACTCACTTGATTAGTTGGCTGAGTTATATATTGATGAAATTGTGAGATTGCACGGAGTACCTATGTCTATTATTTTGGATAGAGATCCGAGATTGACTTCGAGGTTTTGGAAAAAGTTGCAAGAAGCCTTGGGTACGAAATTGAATTTTAGTACCGTGTTTCATCCGCAAACTGACGGTCAATCTGAAAGAGTAATTCAAGTTCTTGAAGACATGCTCCGATGTTGTGTTTTGGAATTCGAAGGTAGTTACTAGAAATATCTACCTTTGGTTGAATTTGCCTACAACAACAGTTATCAGTCGAGTATACAGATGGCACCGTACGAAGCATTATGTTGTCGCAAGTGTCAAACTCCTTTGTATTGGACTGAGCTCAGTGAGAAACAGATTCACGGGGTTGATTTAGTTAGAGAAATCGAGGAGAAAGTGAAAGTAATCCGTGATTGTCTAAAAGCTGCTTCAGATCGACAAAAGTCATACGCGGATTTGAAAAGAAAATAAATTGAGTTTCAGGTGGGTGATAAACTGTTTCTGAAAGTATCTTCGTGGAAGAAGATTTTGAGATTTGGTCGAAAAGGCAAGTTGAGTCCGCGTTTCATTGGGCCGTATGAGACTATTGAGAGAGTTGGACCAGTAGCTTATCGGTTAGCTTTGCCGACGGAGTTGGAGAGAATACACAATGTGTTCCATGTGTCGATGTTGTGACGATATCGTTCCGATCCTTCACATGTAATTCCTCCGATAGAAATTGAGATACGACCGGATATGACATATGTTGAGGAACCAATTAAGATTTTGGCTCGAAAGGTTAAGCAATTGAGGAATAAAAGTATAGCCTTAGTGAAAGTGTTGTGGCAAAAGCATGGTGTAGAAGAGGCTACGTGGGAACCGGAAGAAGCCATGAGAAAATAGTACCCAAACCTCTTTACCGGTAATTTTTTTGGGGACAAAAATCCTTAAAAGGGGAGAGTTGTAGTAGCCCGAATGAGGGCCTAAATGGAATAGTGGTTTCGAAACCATGAATCCGAGGTCAAAATATTTATTCCGATTGAGTTTTAGTGTTTATTGAGTGATTGAATGTTTGTGTGAAATTTTGGTTGAGAAATTTTATTGTTTGAATGTCCAATTTGATAAGTTGGACTAAATTGCAATGGGTGAAAAGTGTGTATTATAATCCATAAAGGTACTTGATTGAGATGGGTTTTTAAATTGAGATTCCTTAGTTGGTAATTAGACCATTATATTATAGTTTGGACACAAAATGCCCATAGAGGGATAAAATAACTAAAGGATTAATGAAGGGCAATTTGGTCATTTGGCTAATAAAAGAAATAAAAGGGAAAATAAGGCTAAAATTTTGTCCATCTTCATCCTCCCTAGCTGAAATTTGCAAGGAGCTATAGCTAGAGTTTTGTTTCACTTTCAAGCTTGATTATAAGTACCTCCTAGCCCCATTTTTGATATTCTTCGTATTTTTGAAATCCTCGTAGCTCGATCTAGCTATTTCTACCACTATTTTGAGCTAGAGTTTGTGTTTAAAATTTTACCCATGGATGACATACATGTATTTTGATGTCTAGTGGTAGAATATGAAAGTTTGAAGTGTGATAAACAACTTTTGCCAGATGATTTCTGGTGAAATTGATAAAAATGACTTATTTGCAAAAGATGAAATAATATGTGTATAAAATGTAAAATAGTTAAAATTGTGGGCTGCTATAAGAGAGAATATGAATCGGCTAGGCTTGGGTGTGTGAAAAATGAACACATTTCATTCTACGAGCCTAGGGACTAAAGTGTAAAAATTGAGAAAGTTAGGGGCTAAATTGTAAATTTTGCCATAGGAAGATTTTGGACTGATTTGAATAATGTGTATATTAAATAAGCTAAATGTGTCATTGTAGATCAAGAAGAACGTGGAATCAACCTTGACCGAGGAAAAGGCAAGGTTTCGAACTAAATTGCAAATTGACACATTTTGTATCGAGGTAAGTTTATATGTAAATGATACATCCTTTTTATTTATGTTTTTACATATTAATGCCTTATGTGAAATGTGAGTGAATATTATTGATATTTATTAAAATGATGAAAAGTGAGGAAATTCCCGGGTGAACCTTCGGAATAGAAAAAAGGATACGGATGAACACTGTATAATTGTTATTATTGGTAGGCTGTGTGCGATACCACCGTGTTTATTATTATTGGTGGGCTGTATGCGATACCAACGTGTTTATTATTATTGGTGGGCTATGTGCGATACCACCGTGTTTATTATTATTGGTGGGTTGTGTGCGATACCACCGTGTTTATTATTATTGGTGGGCTGTGTGCGGTACCACCGTGTATATGTGATTCTTGGTGGGCTGTGTGCGATACCACCGTGTTTATTATTATTGGTGGGCTGTGTTCGATACCACCGTGTATTTGTGATTATTGGTGGGCTGTGTGTGATACCACCATGTTTATGTGGGCTGTGTGCGAAACCACCATGTATCCGGTATTATTCCAAAGTGTTCATCGGGAAAATTTGACTAAGTGAGATTACGTGTGACGATGTGGTGACAAGTGTAGGGTTATAAGTGCATGTAATTGTGAGCAAAGTCTATGATATGTATTTGGAATGTGGTAAGGTTTGAAATGAGTAAGTGCAACTACAAGGATCTGAATTGTTCTTGACTAGTATGTAATGTTCTTGATTGATAAGTATGTGGTATGATGTTCGTTGTTTACATATAGACTTACTAAGATTAAAGCTTACTCCCTTCTCTTTTCCCTTGTTTTATGGTGTCGCCAAGCCATCTCGGGATACGAAGATCGTCAGAGGATCATCCACGCTATACACACATTTTGGTATATTGAGATTTACATTGAATTATGGCATGTATAGGAATTTGGTTATTTTGTAAGTGTCATAATTGTTTGGCCAAGAATGTGGTCTATGTCATTTGATATATCATTTTGTATAAGGCCATGTGATGTGGATAATATTGGTTGTGTTATAAGTCTATGATGAGGCCTTTCATGAATGAGTTTGCTTGCTTAAGTGGGAATGAATGATAGCATGAAATTGAAGTGTGGGAAGTGTGACATGTGAATGGATGTGTAGTTGCATGTGTGATGGCTAAGTATAAGTGTGGTTATACATGGTTTGTATGGTTATTAAATGGTGCATGAATGCTCTTAATGTGGATAAATAGATGTCTAATAATAGCATATTAAGTTTGGTTGGAAATGGTATGAGTGTGGATGCTTTTCAGGGTGGCAAAAGGCTTGGTAAATAGCCTTATAATTGTCCACACAGGTAGACACATGGGCGTGTGTCTAGGCCGTGTGTGACACACGGTCTGCCTCATGGGCGTGTAGCCTGGCCGTGTGTCCCCTGCACCTAATTTGTGAAAAATTAAGTTCGTCACACGGGCTAACACACGGGCATGTGCCTTGGCTATGTGACCTAAAATGTGTGCTGACGTCATAAACAGAATACCCAGGTTTTTGCACACGGGCAGAGACACGGGTGTGTGTCTCGGCCGTGTGAAGGACACGGCCTAGGACACGGGCATGTGCTCGGCCGTGTGAAAACCCCTATAGGTTCGAAATGAAAAATAAAACCACACGGGCTGGGGACATGGGCGTGTGCGACCACACAGCCTTCCCACACGGGCGTGTGCCCAATTTTTATGAAAATTTTCTAAATTTTTCTAAAGTTTTCGGTTTGGTCCCGGATCATTCTCAAAGTATGTTTCGGGCCTCGTAGGCCCATTTTAGGGACTTTATGATTGAATGTGAAAATTTTTAAATTGAAAGAAATTTTATGGCCCGATTTTCCATGAATGTTTGTGTTATTGTCCGGTAATGCCTCGTACCCTGTTTCGGCATCGAACACGGGTAAGGGGTGTTACAATATGAGCATATATATGAAAGTTAAATTTTGAGGCTTACGATCTCCACCCCTTACCAGTATAGTTTTATATGATGAAAATTTACAAGATTTATGTTGACTAAGTTCATAAGTGTGAAAGAAGAGTTCAAAGGTTGAATGATTAATGAAGTAGTCAGAATTGAGAATGTGTTAATAAGTAAAGACGATATGAAAAGAGATATCAAATTTTTCTGAGTATGTGATGTCATTGTTAAGGAAGAAGTTGTTCATGAGTAAACGACTTATCCAGATATGATAATTATAGAACGGATTAGCTGAAAATTCTTCTGAACTGACTCTTTCAGTGAACTGAATAATGTAAGATTATTGATGATTTTATTGGTCAATGGAATAGTGATAAAACTGCAAAGATGTTTGAATGTAACTATTATAATCGGGGATATTATAGCAATATCTTCTGGGTACTCTATAAGTTTTGTTATTCTCAGAGGCATATGAAATTGTGCATGTACATGTGCAATATTTTTCGTATTGAAAAGCTAGTAAATCAGGATAGATGAAATTACTGTAACTCTGGTTAATTCATGAGTGGTATTGCTCTATCATACTTGGGCTTTCTAATTCATCATGATTAATATAAGATTTGATGATAAGGTTCATGTGATGTTATTTTTTTTACTTCTACTGATTGAAGCCCTGAATTGCGAATATGCAAATTATATCGTCTTTATCACAGTTGTTTCTACTGATGTATGTATGATATTACTCTTCTGAATTTTCTCTGAGATATCATCAATCTCTTTATTATGTAAACATGGGATTATCTGTGAAAGATATTTTTGATCGGAGGTAATCACATTTATTACCATTACAAATATTAACTTGATCATGAGGTATGGTGATAGAGATCACAGATTATAGAAACTGTATTACTGCATTGGTTATTATTGGGGCCACTTTCAGTTTTCCCTCTTTTAAGTTAAGGTGCACTATTGATGTTGAAGTGCTGGTTTATCTATACAGCTGAAATGTCAGTCATAATATTGCACTATGGTTTAAAATCTATCTGATGGTTGTGGCTTTGGAAGAACTCAAAGCTTTAAAGTTAATAATTGAAACAGCTACATTTATGACATAGTTATTACGGAAAGATGTAAGATTTGAATGGACGGATAAATGTTAGTAAAGCTTTGATCAGTTGGAAGCCCTGATGACCGAAGCATCAGTTTCTGGTTCAGTCTGAATCGGGTAAGGAATTTATTATTACAGTGATACATCATTGAATGGATTAATCTGTGTTTTGATGAAGAAAGGTAAAGTAATGGTCTATTCTTCCAGTCAGATAAAGCTACAGGAAAAGAATTTCCCGATATATGATCTTGAATTGACAATTATTGTATTTGCACTGAGAATTTGGTAACAGTAATGGTATGGTGAAAATATCATATATGTACTGATCATAAAATTTTAAAACACCCGATGGAATAGAAAGATTTGAAATATGACAACATTACTTGTTTGGTGAAAAATGTCATATATTCACTGATTATAAAAGTTTGAAGTATCTGATGTTGCTAAAAGATTTGAATCTGAGATAGCGTATGTGATTTGAAAGGTTAAAAGATTGTGATTTGATAATTGCATATCACTTAGAAAGAACGAAGGTAGTTACAGATGTTCTGAGTAGAAAATCTCTGTATACTTTGCAAGCCATGGATACTGATTATGATTGTATGATAATATCTCAGTTTTAAATGAGTATGGAGCTAAACCGATGTTTTTACAACAGAACAGTGACACTCAGAAAAGTGATAATGAGTTGTAAGTTAAATGAATACAGTGTGAAATAATTTCTGATTCAGAATTTCAGAATAGATTCAGTAAATGTCTGTTATTCAGAGACAGAGTCTATGTACTGAAGAAATTAGAGCTTGTACTGAAAATTTTACATGAATGATCACAGTGGTACTATGTCTTTTTACCTGAGGAATGATGAAATGCATAATGATTTGAAAAGGATGTATTAGTAGCTCGGAATGAAATGTGGTATTTTTGAATCTATATTTAAATGCTGGATGTATCAGCAAGATAGAGATGATACTTTCAAGATGGTTATAATCAGTGAAAATTCTGAAATGGAAATGGGACAAAGTTACTATGCATTTTATATCGGAATTATCCCTGTCTATGAAAAAGAAAGATACGAATTGAGTAATTGTCGATTGTGTGACGAAGCCTGCACATTCCATCCTGGTATGAGTGGATTTCCCACTTGATAGATTGCTTGAATGATTTGTTTTTGAGATTGTCAGATTATATGATGTGCTAGCTTCTATTATTTCTAATAGAGATCTACAGGTCATATTCTGATTCTAAAACAAGTTACAAGAAACTCTGGGAACATGGTTACATTTTAGTACGGTATTTCATCCTCAGATGGATGATCAATCTGAACATATGATTCAGATTTTGGTAGATATGCTTCAATGTTGTGTACTTGAATTTGAAGGTAACTGAGAAAAGTAATTGTCTTGGGTTGAAATTACTTATAACAGTTAACAGTCACATAAAAAATTATACTGTACGAGGCTTTATATGATCACAAATGCAAAACTCCGGTGTTTTGGACGGAGTTCAGTGAGAAAAGATACATGTGGTAGTTTTGATTCGTTGAACCCAAAGAGAGATGAAAGGGACCTGAGACAGTTTAAAAGTAATATTTGATCGTCAGGAATCCGATGTAGACCTAAAATGAAAAGATATAGAGTTTTTGATAGTGACAAGGTATTTCTGAAAATTTACCATGAAAGAAAGTTATTCAGATTGGCTATTCAGGCAAAATTGAGTCTGCGGCTTACTGAGTCATATGAGATTACTGAAAAGAATTGGACTGGTTTCGTATTGATTAGTGTTATTATCAAAGCTCTACAGAATTCATAATGTTTTGATGAGTATATGTGTTATGACAGAATCGATCAGACCCATCATCTGTTATTGCTTTGATAAATGTTAAATTCAGCTTGGCATGACTTACAACGAGTGACTGGTTGAAATTCTGGCATGTGAAGTGAAAGAAACGAAAAGTATAAAGGTATCTTTAGTGAAAGTTCTTGGACAATGATATGATATAGAGAAAGCTATTTGGGAACCGGATAGAAACATGAGAAAGTAATGCCTGAATCTTCTTACTGGTAAAATTTTCGAGGACGAAAACTTCTTAAGGGGAGAGAGTTGTAATAGCCCAATTTTTGTGAAATCGGAACAGTGGTCTCGGGACCACAAATTTGAGCTGAAAAATAAAATTTATTTTTTATTTTATTATATGATCCATATTATACTAGAAATGTCGTGTGAAAGTTTTGAAAAGAAAATTTTACCGATTATGTGCTTAATTACGAGAAGGACTAAATCGCATAAAATACGAAAGTTGGATTCTAGTAGCTAAAAGGATCAAATAGCTATGGAATTCAAAACTTAAGGTCCTTATATGGTAATTGGACCATTAAGAAAAGTATGTAGATTTTTCTTGGTGACTCATCCATGGAAATATAGAAAAAGGGTAAGGACTAAATTGGAAAGTGAAAAATTTTAATTAATTAAAAGATGATAAAATAGATATCATCTTATTTTTTCATCTTTTTCCCCAAAATTAAAACATGGAAACCCTAGGAGAGAGAGAAGAGACTTTCATGGCCAAATTGGGTAAGTTTTCTTTTCCAGTTTTTAGTAATTTTGATATTTTTGGAATCGGGATAGCTCAATCTCTCTATTTGGGAGATTAATTTGAAAAGTTATCAAAGCATGAATATGGGTCACGGATGTATATGCTGGAAATTAGAAATTTATGGTAGAAAATGAAAGATTATTGATAGATAAACAACTTTTACAACGTGATTTTGATGAAAACATGATCTAGGGACTAAAATGATAAGTTGTAAAATTTGATGAAAAATTCTGAAATTTTATGAATCCATGAGTTGTAAAATTTGTAATGGGGCTTTGGTTAGGCTTGGAATAGGGAGTAATTTGCACAAGTTTCATTTTCTGAGCCTAGGGACGAAAATGGAATTTATGGAAAAGTTATGGGCAAAATAGTAATTTTGGCTAAGATGAAAATTTAGTCCACATGAATGTAAAATATAATAAATTGATGTTAAATCTACTCGTATAGATCTGGATATACCAAATTCGGAGTTAGAACGAGGAATGTGGAAAATGTCGGATTAGTAGATTTTACATACACGAACCTTTGTCGAGGTAAGTTCGTGTAACTAAATTGTATATGTTTTTATGCTTGATTTAAATGTTGTGTTTGTAAATTTTATCAATGTCATAAATATGTGAAATGATCACCTACTCGATATAGCCCGATAAATGAAAATGCCCGATAAAATGGTAAATGAATAAAATGTTACTCGTATGCTTGACATGAATGTGGAATGTGTTTTACTTGAATCACATAAATGTTACGGAGGTATGAAGTAATCAAATGCTCGATAATTCTTGGAAAGTGTTTAAATCCCGGTTGAATAAATGAAAAATCGATGGATATGTGTGTAACAACCCAAACCCGGCCCAAACATTACGACCGAATTTGATTTGTTACGGAGAAAAACCTTTTGAACACCATTTTAAAACCAATTTAAGTTTTGTTGAAAACTTCTCGTTTTTGATTATCTTGCCGAAACTATACTTAGATTTAATTTGGAAATTTAATTGAGTCAGGTTGTTATACAAATTTCAAATGTGCCCGATGGCACGATAAAACCTTTTCCCGTTAATTTTAAGAAAACATGTGATTTTAATTCAATTTTAATAATATAGTTTAAATAAAGTATCCAACATATAAGAAATAACAAAAGTAAAGTTTATGGAGGCCTTATTGCAACCAAAATAAAAATAACCAATAATAAAATCGAATAGCTAAGTTTAAAGTTCAATTTGTTCAAGTCCACTGCATGGCCACCTCGAGTCCAACCGGCTCCTCAACCGCCATCTACGAGTCACCTGAAAAATGTTAAAGGAGAAGGTGAGTCACCAAGACTCAGTATGTAACCCTTCCCCCGTTTGAAAAAAAAACAACATTCCATACACAACATATAACAGTTAATATGCAGAATATTATGTGCCCCAACCTAGCCAACCAAACGCCTTTGTCTACCCCACGTGGTACCAAACCACTGGTGACCGTAGTCACAATGTGTTACCAAAACACTGGTGGTGCCAAACCACTGGTGACACATAGTCACGATGTGTTACCAAAACACTGGTGTCCGTGGACACAAATCGGGTGATGGGGCCAACCCATCGTGTGATACCAAATCACCGCGCGAGCGATCCCATATCTCAAGTGGGGCCAACCCACGGTGGTGTTAACCACGAGGACAAGTCGCTATGAGGTACCAAACCTCTGGAGGTACCAAACCTCGGTGACATATAGTCACAAAGTGTGTTACCAAAACACCGGTGCTCGTCGGCCACGAAATATCACTTTGCCCCCTCCTCTCATATAACCCACGGTAGATAAGCAGTTATCAACGGATCTCATGCATTTATCACATGTATCAATAAGCCATGCTTCCCAAAAGCATTAAAATAATCTCATATTAACAGAGACTTACAGGGATCCTCACTTGTACCGTTAAGGTACCAATCCGCATCTACATCAAGCGATTTACATACAAAATATATTTAACACAAACATTAAGCTGCTATAAGTGTGTATGTACACACTGTCACCCTTGGATGCTCTAAATCCAGAAAAAGAAGGTCGACCACCCTAGATCTACTGATCCTATATTCGGCCAAATACCCGAGTTAGTACTATGGCCTAATCGGCCAACCAATTAATTTGAGAGGGTTCCTTGTGAACACGAATCCTTACTTTCACACTTTTGGATACTAATCGCAATACTTGATTCCCGAATCTTTGTGTCCACTACCATGGGTTAGTACTAATACTCATAACCAAAGCTTTCGGCTTTTGAATACAACATAAGCCTTACCCACACTTACCAATCGATTGACTAAGGAATGGAAGATCCGCCTTTACGCTTTGAGATCCCGGAGTTTCCTAGAAAGAAATCGGTTTCACAAGGGTGTTAATACACTATTGAAATCGGCACTTACCCCCTTATGGATGTCGACAGAGATCTGAAGAGAAGGAAACAAAATAGTATTCGGCTAATACTTCTTACCTCTGCTTCAATATTCGGCCAAGTCTAGAGAGTAGAAGAAGGGAGTTTGGCAAACTACTAGATTGTATTCGGCCAATAGAGAGTTTAATAAGAGGAAAAGAAATCAGCACTTCCAAGGGGGTGTATTCGGCCAAGGGGAGAAAGAAAATAATAGGAAAGAAAGGTGCTAGAAATTTCGGCTTGAAGGGGTTTGAGAGAACAAAGGGAGAGGGGTTAGGGATTTTGGCAACTAGCAAGAATGGAAAAAAACAAAACAAGGTGGTAGGGTGAGGTTTTTATAAGCATTGGCCCCCTCCTTAAGCTTGCCGTCCACCCTTGGCAACAAGGAGTTCAAACTCCTAGCCAACTCCTAGTTTTCTCTTGGCCACTCATTTGATTTAATTCAAGCGATTTGAATTAATAAATAATAATCTCCTAATAATCCATATAATAACCTCATTTATCTCCCATTATCCTTGAAATTAAACAAATAAAAATCTAATTTTAAATGCTCATATTATCTCTTATTAATAATAATAAAAGAGTTTAAAGGGAGGAAGACTCTCCCACTTGTGCCGTCCCAACATAGTGCAAAAAGAAAGGGAATTTTGTGACTCGAACCCAGGATCCCCCTTGCTTGATGTGGCGTCACATGTTAGCTCTTAAGTGGGCTTACTTTGCCACTTATTCTAGGCTCATCTTATGTCCAAATTATCCCCATTTATTCTTATAACCCCCACTTGTTAAGGCTCCCTACCTCAAAGCTTGAAAATAATATTTTTCCCACTACTCGAGCTTACTAAAAATCCATAATTAAGCCTTAACATTCCATAAATAATATCACAGCAGTTCATAATAAGAAAAATAATTAAATTCCACATAACCCCATATTTGGGATGTTACAGTTCTACCCCCTTTAAAATAAATTTCGTCCTCGAAATTCCTTGATCAAAAGAGATGGGGGTATTCTTTGCGCATCATCACCTCGGGCTCCCACGTAGCTTCTTCCACTCCGTGGTTCCGCCATATCACTTTCACTAAAGGCACTGCCTTCCTACGTAGAACCTTCACATCACGGTCTACAATCTGAACCGGTTCCTCTTCAAATGATAAATCCGAATTCACCTCAATCTGCGCTCTTCGCACGACGTGCGAAGGATCGACGATCATTTGTCTTAACATCGACACATGAAAGACATCATGGATCTGCTTCGATTCTGCGGCAGCTCTAGCCGATAAGCTACCGGTCCTACTCGCTTTACCACTGTATATGGCCCGATGAACCTTGGGCTCAGCTTCCCTTTTTGTCCAAATCTCAACACCTTTTTCCAAGGCGACACCTTCAGAAAGACCTTGTCTCCCACAGCATACTCCATTTCCTTGCGTTTGAGATCGGCATAAGACTTCGTCTATCTCGATGCTTCCTTGAGCGAGACCGAATCACCTTGACTTTGTCTTGGTCTGTTACCAGTCTCGGACCCAGAACTTGTCGTTCCCCAACTCCGTCCAACATGTAGGAGTTCGGCACTTTCGTCCATATAGGGCCTCGTATGGAGCCATCCGAATACTAAACTTGATAACTATTGTTATAAGCGAATTCCGCTAATGGTAGGTACTCCTCCCAACTACCACTAAAATCCAAGACACAACCTCTTAACATGTCTTCTAAAATCTGTATCACCCTTTCCGATTGTCCGTCGATTGTGGATGGAAAGCCGTCATGAAATCTAACAGTGTACCCAAAGCTTGATGCAACGCTTTCCAAAACCTTGACGTGAATCGGGATCCCTATCCGAGATAATCGATCTTGGCACACCATGTAACCTCACTATTTCACTCACATACGACCGCTAGCTTCTAGAGTGAGTAATCCATTCTCACCAGGCATGAAGTGAGTGATTTAGTCGAGCGATCCACAATTACCCAAAGCGCATCCTTCTTGTTGGGTGTAAGGGGTAGCCCACTAACGAAATCCATGGTGATCCTCTCCCATTTCCATTGAGGGATCTTTATCGGTTGAAGTAGTCCCGATGGTAACTGATGTTCAGCCTTAACCTGCTGGCACGTCAGACACTTTCCTACGAACTCCGTTATCTCACGCTTCAACCTGTGCCACGTAATCTGTTTCCGCAAGTCTCCATACATTTTGTCGCCCCGGGATGCATAGCGTATGGGCTGCTATGTGCATCTTGGAGAATTTTCGCCTTAATTCTGTATCCCCTGGCATACAAGCTCATCCTTGAAAACAAAGCACTCCATCACTAGACAGACCGTACCCTTCCAAACCACCATCTTGAACTTGTACCCTCTTAGCGCTCAAGCCTTCATCCACTAACTGCTTTTCCTTAATCTCCTCAATCCATGTCGCTTTTACTTGGAGTTCCGCCAAAAGACTCCCATCATCATATAGACTCAACCGAGCGAACATTGCTCTTAAGTCCGTCACCATCTTAGGCTCAATGCGTCGGCTACCACATTAGCCTTACCGGATGGTACTCGATTGAACAATCGTAATCCTTTAGTAGTTCAATCCACCGAAGCGTTGTCTCAGATTCGGATCATACGAGTCGGAAGATACCTCAAGCTTTTGTGATCCGTGTAGACTATCGACTTCTCCCCATACGGGTAATGTCTCCATATCTTGAGCGAAGACTACTGCGCGGTAACTCCAAGTCGTGCGTTGGGTAGTTAACCTCATGCGGTCTTAAGCGGCGGGATGCATAGGCTACTACCTTCCCATCCTGCATCAACACACATCCCAAACCGGTGTGAGATGCATCACAATAGACTGTGAATAACTTTCTGCTTCAGTGTACCAAACCGGAGCTTAGTTAAAATTTTCCTTAGCTTATCAAAGCTTCCTTGTTTGCTTCTCCGTCCATACAAATGGAACACCTTTCCTTAGTAACTTAGTTAACGGCGCTGCTATTAGAGAGAATCCTTCCACGAATCTCCGATAGTACCTGCTAGACCGTAAAACTTCGTATCTCACCACCGACCTAGGTGGTTTCCAATCGAGATTGCTTCAATCTTGCGAGGGTCTACTCTAATTCCTTGGTGATACTACATGACCTAAGAAAGCCACTTCCTCGGCCAAAATTCGCATTTCTTGAATTTGGCATATAATTGTTTCTCCTCAATACTTGCAGAACTATCAGTAAATGCTTGTCATGCTCCTCTTACGTCTTTGAATAAACCAATATGTCGTCTATGAACACCATGACGAATTGGTCCAAATCATTGTTGAAATACCCTATTCATTAAGTCCATAAATGTCGCGGTGCATTGGTCAACCCGAATGGCATCACCAAGAACTCGAAATGCCCATACCGAGTTGAATGCCGTCTTGTGAACGTCATCCGCCTTTACCCTTAATTGATGATAACGACCTAAGGTCAATCTTTGAGAATACGAAGCGCACCTTTCGGTTGGTCAAACAAATCATCGATCCGAGGCAACGGGTACTTGTTTTTGATCGTTAACTTGTTTAAGCGGCGGTAGTCGATGCACATCCGCATAGAACCGTCCTTCTTCTTGACAAACAACACAGGTGCTCCCCACGGAGATATACTTGGTCGAATAAACCCTCTATCCAAGAGCTCCACGAATTTGAGCCTTTAGCTCCACCAATTCCTTTGGTGCCATTCGGTATGGTGCTATAGACACAAGTGCCGTTCGGTAGCAAGTCTATACGAATTCGACTTCCCGATCGGGAGCGGACCGGAAGTTCTTGCGGGAATACATCAACAAATTCCCCAACCGTTCGGACCTTTCCAACTACTAACCCTTAGCTTCCAAAGCACGATTTAAACCAAATACGCCTCACAACCCTTCTTGACCATCTTTTCAGACTTCCAAGGCGGTCACTACATTGGATAGGTAGTTCCTTCTATCTCCTATCATAACCACTTCATCACCTTTCACCGTCTTAAGAACCATGCGCTTGGCGCGCAATCCAAATTCGCTTGATACTTAACCGGCCGGTCCATTCCAAGGATCAAATCGAACTCCCCAAACGGTAGTTCCATCGGATCGACTACAAATACTACCCCTTGAAGTTCTAGAGTACGCCTCTATAAAGTTTGTCTACTATTACAGAGTGACCTAAAGGGCTAACTACAGTCATCTCCCTAGAAGCAGTTTCAGAGTTTAGGTCCATAGTTCCTACCACACTACTAGCAATGTACGAGTGCGTCGAGCCCACATCAATCAATGCAACATAAGGAAAACCAAAAATTAGAAACGTACCGGTTATGACATCCGGTGCGTCACCTTCCTCGCGACACCTCGCTGCGTAAACTAAGCCAGGCTGCCTAGCCTCTGTGTTGCCTGAGCCTCTGCCTTGAGTTCCACGACCTCGGTTAGGACCGTTGTTTCCTCTGCCATTACCACGACCCCTCTGTGGTCCCACACTTCTATTCTGAGTATGATTACGCCTCGGTGATTCTTAGCTAGTTTCTGGGGACAATCTCTAACGCGATGCTCCAAAGACCCACACTCAAAACATCCTTTATCACCGGTCCAACAACCTCCCCAATGGGTCTTTCCACAGCGGTTACACTGAGTCGGCCTCTGATTAGTAGTCGTGGGCCTTGCCGCCTGATTGGGCCCACTTGGCCTAGCCTTTTTCTGAGCACTACCGCTTGATCCAGCTGACCCAAATCCTCTCTTCTGATTGTTCCTACTATAGCTTTGCCTCACAGCCTCCTTGATCCCTTCGGCTACCTTAGCCTTCTCTACTAAGGATGAGAACTCACGAACCTGCTGTGGGGCAATCAGTAACCTTAAATCATCTCGGAGTCCGTCCTCAAAGCGGACACAGCGCTCATGTTCAGTAGCCACGATGCCTCTAGCATACCTACTCAGCCTTAAAAATTCCGCCTCATATTCCGACACGGACTTAGTTCCTTGCACTAATCCCAGAAAAGCCTTCTCTGTAGCGTCGGTGTAGTGGTACCCACATACTTCTTCCGATAGGTGGTTACGAAATACTCCCAAGTCAAATCATCTGCTGTAGCCCCATCTCGAACCGTAAGCCACCAACGATACGCTTCATCCTTTAGAAGCGACACCGCCCCTTTCGACTTTTCTTCCTCGGTCGGTCAAGGTCATCCATGATTCTTTCGATTGACTCTAGCGATATTCCATTGCCTTTGGGTGCCACTCGACACACCTCGGAATACCTCCGCTCCGTTAGATCGAGTCGCTCGAGGACGATTCCGAGCTCCCACATTTCCACCAGCCCCGACCACCATCTCCAAGACTCGCAACACGACTTGCGTCTGGCGTCGCCACCGGCCCGATCCGGCTCCTCGGCTCAAAAGTAGGAGGTGGTGGTGGCGGTGGTACCTCATTTTCGAGAACCTTGTCGACTGACGGGGTTGGACACCGTCATCCTACCCTACCACGTCCACGGTGTCCACATCCTCTAGAACTCATTCTATCTACCGCGCTTTTAATCTGATTAAGAAAATTTTATGCGTTAGCATTTGTTTCACTTTATTACTCGCGAAGAAATTTTATGGATAAGGTTTAATCAGAGATTCTTTCGAGCAAACAATGTTTCAGTTTCCTATCCTAGTTCACACAAAGAAGTTCATGCATCCATTCCCTAATACTTCCCATACCTATTCACTCATCGGACATTTCTGCCCATTTCTATCCCAGGGGTATTTTCGTCTTTTTCCTACAGGGGCATTTTCGTAATTTTCTAGAACCAAAATATTTTGCTGATGATTTCCAAAGCAAGGTTTTTGAATGTCTGTAAAATCATTGAAATTTTTGGGCAAAACCATTGAATTAATATTTTATGGGTCAGGGGCATTTTGGTAATTTTACTCCTAAGGGTATTTCTGTAATTTTCACAAGTCAAGTTTTTCGAGAAAAACGTTGTAAAAGTAATGTTCTAGGGTTTGAGAAAGTTATTGCACAAGTTTTGAAAACATTAAGGTTTGTTGTTTCATTCTATTTCGAAAAACAAGGCTAATTCCCTTTTCGGGTTTTAATCATTGTGTTTAGCCTATGACCGAGCCCTCTGGTCGGGGTGTAGAACCAAAGCTACGCACTGCAGGCAGAGTCGAGTGAAGAGGAGGTGGGTCACGCAGACCGCTTAAATACCAAGCTCTCACCGAACCTTTCTAGACATGCGCACTGAGAGGTTACCACACCACCGAGCCCTCACGAGTTAGGGTGAACAGGAAGCTACGCACTGTGTAGGATACTGCGAAGAGGAGGTGAGTCACGAGGACTGCTTAAATACGTGCTCTTACGGATCCAATCCTAGACATGCGCATGGGGTTACCACACCTAGCTCATTGACTAAGTTATAGGTTGGTTTAGTTCCTTAAGTCTTATGTTCCGTTTGTGTTTGAGTAATCTAACCTTAGGGTCCAAGTCCTATAAGTCTATCTACGTCCATGCTTCCTACCCTTCTACAAAATATAATTCACCAAGAGGTTTAGATGTACTTACAGGCGGATTGGTGCCAGGAGACTCGGGCCATCTTTGTTCAAAAACCAAAAATCATTCCATAAGGCCTACCAAAACATTTTTGGGCCTTGGGCCCCCCACAGCCGAGCTTTGAACTGGGCTCTGATACCAATTTTGTAACAACCCAAACCCGGCCCAAACATTACGACCGAATTTGATTTGTTACAGAGAAAAACCTTTTGAACACCATTTTAAAACCAATTTAAGTTTTGTTGAAAACTTCTCGTTTTTGATTATCTTGCCGAAACTATACTTAGATTTAATTTGGAAATTTAATTGAGTCAGGTTGTTATACAAATTTCAAATGTGCCCGATGGCACGATAAAACCTTTTCGCGTTAATTTTAAGAAAACATGTGATTTTAATTCAATTTTAATAATATAGTTTAAATAAAGTATCCAACATATAAGAAATAACAAAAGTAAAGTTTATGGAGGCCTTATTACAACCAAAATAAAAATAACCAATAATAAAATCGAATAGCTAAGTTTAAAGTTCAATTTGTTCAAGTCCACTGCATGGCCACCTCGAGTCCAACCGGCTCCTCAACCGCCATCTACGTGTCACCTGAAAAATGTTAAAGGAGAAGGTGAGTCACCAAGACTCAGTATGTAACCCTTCCCCCGTTTGAAAAAAAAACAACATTCCATACACAACATATAACGAGTTAATATGCGAGAATATTATGTGCCCCAACCTAGCCAACCAAAGCGCCTTTGTCTACCCCACGTGGTACCAAACCACTGGTGACCGTAGTCACAATGTGTTACCAAAACACTGGTGGTGCCAAACCACTGGTGACATATAGTCACGATGTGTTAACAAAACACTGGTGTCCGTGGACACAAATCGGGTGATGGGGCCAACCCATCGTGTGATACCAAATCACTGGCAGACGATCCCATATCTCAAGTGGGGCCAACCCACGGTGGTGTTAACCACAGGGACAAGTCGCTATGAGGTACCAAACCTCTGGAGGTACCAAACCTCTGGTGACATATAGTCACAGTGTGTTACCAAAACACTGGTGCTCGTCAGCACGAAATATCACTGCCCCCTCCTCTCATATAACCCATGAGATAAACAGATTATCAATGGATCTCATGCATTTATCACATGTATCAATAAGCCATGCTTCCCAAAAGCATTAAAATAATCTCATATTAATGAGAGACTTACGGGATCCTCACTTGTACCCGTTAAGGTACCAATCGCATCTACATCAAGCGATTTACATACAAAATATATTTAACACAAACATTAACTGCTATAAGTGTGTATGTACACACCTGTCACCCTTGGATGCTCTAAATCCGAAAAAGAAGGGTCGACCACCCTAGATCTATTGATCCCTATATTCGGCCAAATACCCAGGTTAGTACTATGGCCTAATCGGCCAACCAATTAATTTGAGAGGGTTCCTTGTGAACCCGAATCCTTACCTTCACACTTTTGGATACTAATCGCAATACTTGATTCCCGAATCTGCTGTGTCCACTACCATGGGTTAGTACTAATACTCATAACCAAAGCTTTCGGCTTTTGAATACAACATAAGCCTTACCCACACTTACCAATCGATTGACTAAGGAATGGAAGATCCGCCTTTCTGCTTTGAGATCCCGGAGTTTCCTAGAAAGAAATCGGTTTCACAAGGGTGTTAATACACTATTGAAATCGGCACTTACCCCCCTTATGGATGTCGACAGAGATACAGAAGAGAAGGAAACAAAATAGTATTCGGCTAATACTTCTTACCTCTGCTTCAATATTCGGCCAAGTCTAGAGAGTAGAAGAAGGGAGTTTCGGCAAACTACTAGATTGTATTCGGCCAATAGAGAGTTTAATAAGAGGAAAAGAAATCAGCACTTCCAAGGGGGTGTATTCGGCCAAGGGGAGAAAGAAAATAATAGGAAAGAAAGGTGCTAGAAATTTCGGCTTGAAGGGGTTTGAGAGAACAAAGGGAGAGGGGTTAGGGATTTTCGGCAACTAGCAAGAATGGAAAAAAAAAACAAAACAAGGTGGTAGGGTGAGGTTTTTATAAGCATTCGGCCCCCCCTCCTTAAGCTTGCCGTCCACCCTTGGCAACAAGGAGTTCAAACTCCTAGCCAACTCCTAGTTTTTCTCTTGGCCACTCATTTGATTTAATTCAAACGATTTGAATTAATAAATAATAATCTCCTAATAATCCATATAATAACCTCATTTATCTCCCATTATCCTTGAAATTAAACAAATAAAAATCTAATTTTAAATGCTCATATTATCTCTTATTAATAATAATAAAAGAGTTTAAAGGGAGGAAGACTCTCCCACTTGTGCCGTCCCAACATAGTGCAAAAAGAAAGGGAATTTTGTGACTCGAACCCAGGATCCCCCTTGCTTGATGTGGCGTCACATGTTAGCTCTTAAGTGGGCTTACTTTGCCACTTATTCTAGGCTCATCTTATGTCCAAATTATCCCCATTTATTCTTATAACCCCACTTGTTAAGGCTCCTACCTCAAAGCTTGAAAATAATATTTTTCCCACTACTCGAGCTTACTAAAAATCCATAATTAAGCCTTAACATTCCATAAATAATATCACAGCAGTTCATAATAAGAAAAATAATTAAATTCCACATAACCCCATATTTGGGATGTTACAAATTCTACCCCTTTAAAATAAATTTCGTCCTCGAAATTCCTTGATCAAAAGAGATGGGGTATTCTTTGCCGCATCACCT
Source organism: Gossypium sturtianum (assembly GCA_025698515.1). NCBI lineage: Eukaryota > Viridiplantae > Streptophyta > Magnoliopsida > Malvales > Malvaceae > Gossypium > Gossypium sturtianum. Next base: position 29,015,212 of record CM046943.1, on the reverse strand, counting down.
CCTCGGGCTCCCACGTAGCTTCTTCCACTCCGTGGTTCCGCCATATCACTTTCACTAAAGGCACCGCCTTCCTACGTAGAACATTCACATCACGGTCTACAATCGAACCGGTTCCTCTTCAAATGATAAATCCGAATTCACCTCAATCTCGCGCATCGCACGACGTGCGAAGGATCTCGACCGACATTGTCTTAACATCGACACATGAAAGACATCATGGATCTGCCTTGATTCTTCGCGGCGGCTCTAGCCGATAAGCTACCGGTCCTACTCGCTTTACCATCAGATATGGCCCGATGAACCTTGGGCTCGGCTTCCCTTTTGTCCAAATCTCAACACCTTTTTCCAAGCGACACCTTCAGAAAGACCTTGTCTCCCACAAAGATACTCCATTTCCTTGCGTTTGAGATCGGCATAAGACTTCTGTCTATCTGATGCTTCCTTGAGACGAGACCGAATCACCTTGACTTTGTCTTCAGTCTCTGTTACCAATTCTGGACCCAGAACTTGTCGTTCCCCCAACTCCGTCCAACATGTAGGAGTTCGGCACTTTCGTCCATATAGGGCCTCGTATGGAGCCATCTGAATACTCGCTTGATAACTATTGTTATAAGCGAATTCCGCTAATGGTAGGTACTCCTCCCAACTACCACTAAAATCCAAGACACAACCTCTTAACATGTCTTCTAAAATCTGTATCACCCTTTCCGATTGTCCGTCAGATTGTGGATGGAAAGCCGTACTGAAATCTAACCGTGTACCCAAAGCTTGATGCAACGCTTTCCAAAACCTTGACGTGAATCTGGGATCCCTATCCGAGATAATCGATACTGGCACACCATGTAACCTCACTATTTCACTCACATACAGCTTCGCTAGCTTCTAGAGTGAGTAATCCATTCTCACCGGCATGAAGTGAGCTGATTTAGTCAGGCGATCCACAATTACCCAAACTGCATCCTTCTTGTTGGGTGTAAGGGGTAGCCCACTAACGAAATCCATGGTGATCCTCTCCCATTTCCATTGAGGGATCTTTATCGGTTGAAGTAGTCCCGATGGTAACTGATGTTCAGCCTTAACCTGCTGGCACGTCAGACACTTTCCTACGAACTCCGTTATCTCACGCTTCAACCCAGGCCACCAGAACTGTTTCCGCAAGTCTCCATACATTTTGCTGCCCCCAGGATGCATAGCGTATGGGCTGCTATGTGCATCTTGGAGAATTTTCTGCCTTAATTCTGTATCCCCTGGCATACAAGCTCATCCTTGAAAACAAAGCACTCCATCACTAGGCACTGCGTACCCTTCCAAACCACCATCTTGAACTTGTACCCTCTTAGCGCTCAAGCCTTCATCCACTAACTGCTTTTCCTTAATCTCCTCAATCCATGTCGGCTTTACTTGGAGTTCCGCCAAAAGACTCCCATCATCATATAGACTCAACCGAGCGAACATTGCTCTTAAGTCCGTCACCATCTTCCGGCTCAATGCGTCAGCTACCACATTAGCCTTACCCGGATGGTACTCGATTGAACAATCGAAATCCTTTAGTAGTTCAATCCACCGACGTTGTCTCAGATTCGGATCCTTCTGAGTCAGAACATACCTCAAGCTTTTGTGATCCGTGTAGACTATCGACTTCTCCCCATACAGGTAATGTCTCCATATCTTCAGAGCGAAGACTACTGCCGCTAACTCCAAGTCGTGCGTTGGGTAGTTAACCTCATGCGGTCTTAACTGACGGGATGCATAGGCTACTACCTTCCCATCCTGCATCAACACACATCCCAAACCGGTGTGAGATGCATCACAATAGATCGTGAATAACTTTCTGCTTCTTGGTGTACCAAAACCGGAGCTTAGTTAAAATTTTCCTTAGCTTATCAAAGCTTCCTTCTTCGCTTCTCCGTCCATACAAATGGAACACCTTTCCTTAGTAACTTAGTTAACTGGCTACGCTATTAGAGAGAATCCTTCCACGAATCTCCGATAGTACCTGCTAGACCAGAAAACTTCGTATCTCGACCACCGACCTAGGTGGTTTCCAATCCAAAGATCGCTTCAATCTTGCGAGGGTCTACTCTAATTCCTTCAATTGATACTACATGACCTAAGAAAGCCACTTTCCTCGGCCAAAATTCGCATTTCATGAATTTGGCATATAATTGTTTCTCCTCAATACTTGCGTAACTATCTCGTAAATGCTTGTCATGCTCCTCTTACGTCTTTGAATAAACCAATATGTCGTCTATGAACACCACGACGAATTGGTCCAAGTACTGTTGAAATACCCTATTCATTAAGTCCATAAATGTCGCCGGTGCTTTGGTCAACCCGAATGGCATCACCAAGAACTCGAAATGCCCATACCGAGTTCGGAATGCCATCTTGTGAACGTCATCCGCCTTTACCCTTAATTGATGATAACCTGACCTAAGGTCAATCTTTGAGAATACCGACGCATCTTTCAGTTGGTCAAACAAATCATCGATCCGAGGCAACGGGTACTTGTTTTTGATCGTTAACTTGTTTAACTGACGGTAGTCGATGCACATCCGCATAGAACCGTCCTTCTTCTTGACAAACAACACAGGTGCTCCCCACGGAGATATACTTGGTCGAATAAACCTCTATCCAAGAGCTCCACGAATTTGAGCCTTTAGCTCCACCAATTCCTTTGGTGCCATTCGGTATGGTGCTATAGACACAGTGCCGTTCGGTAGCAAGTCTATACGATTCGACTTCCGATCCGGAGGCGCACCGGAAGTTCTTCCGGGAACACATCAAAGCAAATTCCCCAACCGTTCGGACCTTTCCAACTACTAACCCCTTAGCTTCCAAAGCACAGATTTAAACCAAATACGCCTCACAACCCTTCTTGACCATCTTTTCAGCTTCCAAGGCAGTCACTACATTGGATAGGTAGTTCCTTCTATCTCCTATCATAACCACTTCATCACCTTCACTGTCTTAAGAACCATGCGCTGGGCGCGCAATCCAAATTCGCTTGATACTTAACCAGCCAGTCCATTCCAAGGATCAAATCGAACTCCCCAAACGGTAGTTCCATCAGATCAGCTACAAATACTACCCCTTGAAGTTCTAGGGGTACGCCTCTATAAAGTTTGTCTACTATTACAGAGTGACCTAAAGGGCTAACTACGGTCATCTCCTAGAAGCGGTTTGAGTTTAGGTCCATAGTTCCTACCACACTACTAGCAATATACGAGTGCGTCGAGCCCACATCAATCAATGCAACATAAGGAAAAACAAAAATTAGAAACGCATTCGGTTATGACATCCGGTGCGTCACCTTCCTCGCGACACTGGCTTTGCGTAAACTAAGCCAGCCGCCTAGCCTCGTGTTGCCCGAGCCTCGCCTTGAGTTCCACGACCTCGGTTAGGGACCGTTGTTTCCTCTCGCCATTACCACGACCCTCCGTGGTCCCACACTTCTATTCTGAGTGCGATTACGCCTCTCCGGTGATTCTTAGCTAGTTTCTGGGGACAATCTCTAACGCGATGCTCCAAAGACCCACACTCAAAACATCCTTTATCACCGGTCCAACAACCTCCCCAATGGGTCTTTCCACAGCGGTTACACTGAGTCGGCCTCTGATTAGTAGTCGTGGGCCTTGCCGCCTGATTGGGCCCACTTGGCCTAGCCTTTTTCTGAGCACTACCGCTTGATCCAGCTGACCCAAATCCTCTCTTCTGATTGTTCCTACTATAGCTTTGCCTCACAGCCTCCTTGATCCCTTCGGCTACCTTAGCCTTCTCTACTAAGGATGAGAACTCACGAACCTGCTGTGGGGCAATCAGTAACCTTAAATCATCTCGAGTCCGTCCTCAAAGCGGACACGGCGCTCATGTTCAGAGAGCCACGATGCCTCTAGCATACCTACTCAGCCTTAAAAATTCCGCCTCATATTCCGATCACGGACTTAGTTCCTTGCACTAATCCCGAGAAAAGCCTTTCTCTCACACAAGTGTAGCTGGTACCCACATACTTCTTCCGATAGGTGGTTCGAAATACTCCCAAGTCAAATCATCTGCTGTAGCCCCATCTCGAACCGTAAGCCACCACCGATACGCTTCATCCTTTAGAAGCGACATCGCGCCTTTCAGCCTTTTCTTCCTCGGCCAGTCAAGGTCATCCATGATTCTTTCGGTTGACTCTAGCCAAGATTCCATTGCCAGACTGGGTGCCACTCGACACACCTCGGAATACCTCCGCTCCGTTAGATCGAGTCGCCGGGGGCGATTTCCGAGCTCCCACATTTCCACCAGCCCAGCCACCATCTCCAAGACTCGCAACACACGACTTGACATGGCGTCGCCGCCACTGGTCCGGCTCCTCTCACTCTAAAAGTAGGAGGTGGTGGTGGCGGTGGTACCTCATTTTCGTAACCTTGTCGACGACTGACGGGTTCAGAACACCGTCATCCTACCCCTACCACGTCCACGGTGTCCACGTCCTCTAGAACTCATTCTATCTACCGCGCTTTTAATCGATTAAGAAAAATTTTATGCGTTAGCATTTGTTTCACTTTATTACTCGCGAAGAAATTTTATGGATAAGGTTTAATCAGAGATTCTTTCGAGCAAACAATGTTTGATTTCCTATCCTAGTTCACACAAAGAAGTTCATGCATCCATTCCCTAATACTTCCCATACCTATTCACTCATCGGACATTTCTGCCCATTTCTATCCAGGTATTTTCGTCTTTTTTCCTACTGAGGGCATTTTCGTAATTTTCTAGAACCAAAATATTTTCTTGATGATTTCCAAAGCAAGGTTTTGAATATCTCAGTAAAATCATTGAAATTTTTGGGCAAAACCATTGAATTAATATTTTATGGGTCAGGGGCATTTTGGTAATTTTACTCCTAAGGGTATTTTTGTAATTTTCACAAGTCAAGTTTTTCGAGAAAAACGTTGTAAAAGTAATGTTCTAGGATTTGAGAAAGTTATTGCACAAGTTTTGAAAACATTAAGGTTTGTTGTTTCATTCTATTTGAAAAACAAGGCTAATTCCCTTTCGGTTTTAATCATTGTGTTTAGCCTATGACCGAGCCCTCCTGGTCAGGGTGAACCAAAGCTACGCACCAGGCAGAATTCGAGTGAAGAGGAGGTGGGTCACGCAGACCGCTTAAATACCAAGCTCTCACTGAACCTTTCTAGACATGCGCACAGAGGTTACCACACCACTGAGCCCTCTGAGTTAGGGTGAACCGAAGCTACGCACCAGGTAGGATACCGCGAAGAGGAGGTGAGTCACGAGGATCGCTTAAATACTGTGCTCTTTGGATCCAATCCTAGACATGCGCACTGGGGTTACACACACCTAGCTCATTGACTAAGTTATAGGTTGGTTTAGTTCCTTAAGTCTTATGTTCCGTTTGTGTTTGAGTAATCTAACCTTAGGGTCCAAGTCCTATAAGTCTATCTACGTCCATGCTTCCTACCCTTCTACAAAATATAATTCACCAAGAGGTTTAGATGTACTTACCTGGGCGGATTGGTGCCGGAGACTCGGGCCATGCTGTTCAAAAACCAAAAATCATTCCATAAGGCCTACCAAAACATTTTTGGGCCTTGGGCCCCACAGTAGAGCTTTGAACTGGCTCGATATTAATTTTGTAACAACCCAAACCCGGCCCAAACATTACGACCGAATTTGATTTGTTACGGAGAAAAACCTTTTGAACACCATTTTAAAACCAATTTAAGTTTTGTTGAAAACTTCTCGTTTTTTGATTATCTTGCGAAACTATACTTAGATTTAATTTGGAATTTTAATTGAGTCAGGTTGTTATTCAAATTTCAAATGTGCCCGATGGCACGATAAAACCTTTTCGCATTAATTTTAAGAAAACATGTGATTTTAATTCAATTTTAATAATATAGTTTAAATAAAGTATCCAACATATAAGAAATAACAAAAGTAAAGTTTATGGAGGCCTTATTACAACCAAAATAAAAATAACCAATAATAAAATCGAATAGCTAAGTTTAAAGTTCAATTTGTTCAAGTCCACTGCATGGCCACCTCGAGTCCAACCGGCTCCTCAACCGCCATCTACGAGTCACCTGAAAAATGTTAAAGGAGAAGGTGAGTCACCAAGACTCAGTATGTAACCCTTCCCCCGTTTGAAAAAAAAAACAACATTCCATACACAACATATAACAGTTAATATGCAGAATATTATGTGCCCCAACCTAGCCAACCAAACGCCTTTGTCTACCCCACGTGGTACCAAACCACTTTCGTGACCCGTAGTCACAATGTGTTACCAAAACACCTGGTGGTGCCAAACCACTGGTGACATATAGTCACGATGTGTTACCAAAACACTAGTGTCCGTGGACACAAATCGGGTGATGGGGCCAACCCATCGTGTGATACCAAATCACCGCGACGATCCCATATCTCAAGTGGGGCCAACCCACGGTGGTGTTAACCAACGTGGGACAAGTCGCTATGAGGTACCAAACCTCTGGAGGTACCAAACCTCGGTGACATATAGTCACAGTGTGTTACCAAAACACGGTGCTCACGTCGACGAAATATCACCGCCCTCCTCTCATATAACCCACATGAGATAAACAGCTTATCAACAGATCTCATGCATTTATCACATGTATCAATAAGCCATGCTTCCCAAAAGCATTAAAATAATCTCATATTAACAGAGACTTACCGGGATCCTCACTTGTACCGTTAAGGTACCAATCCGCATCTACATCAAGCAGATTTACATACAAAATATATTTAACACAAACATTAACTGCTATAAGTGTGTATGTACACACCTGTCACCCTTGGATGCTCTAAATCCGAAAAAGAAGGGTCGACCACCCTAGATCTACTGATCCCTATATTCGGCCAAATACCCAGGTTAGTACTATGGCCTAATCGGCCAACCAATTAATTTGAGAGGGTTCCTTGTGAACCCGAATCCTTACCTTCACACTTTTGGATACTAATCGCAATACTTGATTCCCGAATCTGTTGTGTCCACTACCATGGGTTAGTACTAATACTCATAACCAAAGCTTTCGGCTTTTGAATACAACATAAGCCTTACCCACACTTACCAATCGATTGACTAAGGAATGGAAGATCCGCCTTTCTGCTTTGAGATCCCGGAGTTTCCTAGAAAGAAATCGGTTTCACAAGGGTGTTAATACACTATTGAAATCGGCACTTACCCCCCTTATGGATGTCTACAGAGATACAGAAGAGAAGGAAACAAAATAGTATTCGGCTAATACTTCTTACCTCTGCTTCAATATTCGGCCAAGTCTAGAGAGTAGAAGAAGGGAGTTTCGGCAAACTACTAGATTGTATTCGGCCAATAGAGAGTTTAATAAGAGGAAAAGAAATCAGCACTTCCAAGGGGGTGTATTCGGCCAAGGGGAGAAAGAAAATAATAGGAAAGAAAGGTGCTAGAAATTTCGGCTTGAAGGGGTTTGAGAGAACAAAGAAAATAAAAGAGCACAAAGGGAGAGGGGTTAGGGATTTTCGGCAACTAGCAAGAATGGAAAAAAAAACAAAACAAGGTGGTAGGGTGAGGTTTTTATAAGCATTCGGCCCCCCCCTCCTTAAGCTTGCCGTCCACCCTTGGCAACAAGGAGTTCAAACTCCTAGCCAACTCCTAGTTTTTCTCTTGGCCACTCATTTGATTTAATTCAAACGATTTGAATTAATAAATAATAATCTCCTAATAATCCATATAATAACCTCATTTATCTCCCATTATCCTTGAAATTAAACAAATAAAAATCTAATTTTAAATGCTCATATTATCTCTTATTAATAATAATAAAAGAGTTTAAAGGAGGAAGACTCTCCCACTTGTGCCGTCCCAACATAGTGCAAAAAGAAAGGGAATTTTGTGACTCGAACCTGTGATCCCCCTTGCTTGATGTGGCGTCACATGTTAGCTCTTAAGTGGGCTTACTTTGCCACTTATTCTAGGCTCATCTTATGTCCAAATTATCCCCATTTATTCTTATAACCCCCACTTGTTAAGGCTCCCTACCTCAAAGCTTGAAAATAATATTTTTCCCACTACTCGAGCTTACTAAAAATCCATAATTAAGCCTTAACATTCCATAAATAATATCACAGCAGTTCATAATAAGAAAAATAATTAAATTCCACATAACCCCATATTTGGGATGTTACAATGTGATTTCTCGAAATGAAAGAGGTCCTGCATTTGTTGCGGATAGGATTTAGCTCGGATGAGTAATCCTTCGACCTCAATTCTGATAGAATTTAGCCCAGACGGGTAATCCTGATATAAGTCCTCTCGAGTATATGTTATGGATTGGATTTAGCCCGAACGGGTAATCCAAATCAAGCTCTTTAGAGCATATGACGTAAAAAGGATTTAGCTTGGACTGGTAATCCTGTTATTTATATATACGTGGCTCGAGAGTGTACTCTCTGAAATTGTACCTTATGGGTACCATTGGACACGAATTGACGGATTCTGATTCGTACACCTCAAGTGTACTACCTGTGTATCCATCGATATTTCGAATAAATTGAACGAGTAAAATTCTTACAAGAGCAAAGATGAATTGAAAACAAATTGACATGGAATGGTGTATATGATAAGGAAATATGACATGAAAGCATATTATATGAGATGCAAGAAAATGATGATACATGACAAGTGATATATGAAATATGAGATGATGATATTTGTACATGGAAACTATTTGATGAGAATGTTCATTCTTGATTATAGACTTGTACATCTAGAGTTTACTAATCGTGATTTTGATATCCTGAGTAATATGTGTAAAGTTCTAATGCGAAACTATCTGAACTCGAAGTGAACTATTATGAAATTATACTCGAAATAATGAGATGAATTATGTATGTTGAATGAAGACATGATACGGAAAGCATATGTGCATGGAAACCTTTTTATTGTTGAGCCCATACATGTCTTGATATTACTATGGAATATATGACTAACAAGAGAAATGAGGATGTGTGTAGGGCTTGAGATCAAATTGGTTGAATATTCCTTACTTAGTTACCTCAAATAGGATGTATGGTAAGTTAAGTACCATGTTATACGAACTTACTAAGCATTTTATGCTTACCCCGTTTTATTTTCCCCTATTTTAGAGTAAATCGGAAGCTCGTTGGATTGGAAGCTCGGCGGAGATCACTCACACTATCCATCGGCCCATGTCGGTACAATATGGTAAATCAATTACGGTTGTAATGGCATGTATAGGATATGTTGGCCATATTGGCATGTAAACATAAACGATGCTTGTAATCTAGCCATTGGAATGGCTAGTAATGATTGTTTTGATATACTTGTAATGTCATATTATGTTAGCCACATATATGTTAAGTAGTTGATCAAACTATGTCTAACATGAGGACATAACCAAGGTAAGATTGTAAACATGTATGCATGAAATGACATGCCATGATGATGGATGGAATATGCTTGAAATGGTTAGTAATTGTACGTGATGATATATCATGTTAAATGATAGAATTAATTTGAATAAAATACTTGGATTTGTTGGGTTATGAATGCAAGATGTAGTGTAGGATTATAGCAAAGATCGGGGTGAGAAATGAAGCTAGGAATGGCTTTATTTTGTCCACACGGGCAGACACACGGGCGTGTGTCTAGACCGTGTGTGACACATGGCCTGGTAACACGGGCATGTGGTTAGGCCGTGTGTCCCCTGTACCTTAAATTCGAGAAACAGAATGCTCAGAATTAAGCACACGGGCAGAGACACGGGCATTTGTCTCAGACGTGTGGGTGACACGGCCTTGAACACGGGCGTGTGTCTTGGCCGTGTGAAACCTGCACCTAATTCGAATTGAATTAATTAACTACACGGTCTAGCACACGGGCGTGTGGCATGGCCATGTGGCTCAAGTTAGAGAGCAACCTAAATCGAACATGGCCTGAGGCACGGGCGTGTCCCTTGGACCCCACGGGCGTGTGAGCCCTGCACCTTGGGAAATTTTTGAAATGTCACGAAAAATTCTTAGAGTTTCCGATTAAGTCCCGAATCGATTCTAATGCTCGTATTGGACTCGAGGGTCCATTTAAGGGACATTATGAATGACCTCGGTGAATGAATAGTAACTTACCTGAAGTAATCGATAAATGTTCTGAATGTTCTGGTAATGCTTTGAAACCCTGTTTCAGCGACAAATACGGGTTAGAGGTGTTACATCCCAAGTACAATTTAATTACAAATCTAAACCATCAATTTCATCCAATTACACCGATCCAACTTTTATGGAAAAATCTAGCTTATGTGATGATTTAAAGAGGAAAATGTTTGATTTTTAAAATCACTTATTTGTTAAATCAAGATAAAAAACCGTTTAATTAGATCAAAATGAGTTAGAAATCACTTTTAAAAAGAAGTTCAATTACGTAACACGGGATCTACCATTTTCAACCCAAAAATCAAGTGGTCTATTGAAATCTTGTTTAAATCATTTAAATCTCGAATTGAAATAACAACTCACTTAGTTTAGTCATAAAAAGTTTGAATCTCACCTCAATTTTGCCACATCGACGACCTATGGAGCTAATTCGAGCTAAAATATGTGAAAATCTTTGGAGGATTTGAGGATGTAAACGTGATTAATCTTCAAAATGAAAAGACCTTTTTTGTTTAGAGAGCTTAGAAATAAAAAAAGGATAAGCTAATTTCGGGAGAAAAGCTTTAATTTGGTTTTCGGAAAATTTTTGAAGTATATGTAGGATGGAAACGAAGGAGACAGTGGGTGGTTTAAATAAACAACCAAATTTTAAAATTTGGGCATTTTCCCCTTTGACAACCTATAGTTTTCCCCCTTTTTTCAAATAGGTCTTCCCTTTTCAATTAAAATCAATTTCAAAATTATTTTTAAATCAAACCTCGTTTATAAAATCTGTTTAAAAAAAATTTATTTCCCGAGCAACTAATTATAATTCATTAACCTAAAATTAATAATTCTAATTATTTTATTTAATTAATTCCTAATTATTTATTTCTCTAACCTATTTATGGGGTCTTGTAACACCCGTTACCCGTGTTGACGCCGGAATAGGGTACGAGGCGTTACCTAACTTAAACACATATGAACATACATTTCCGGGTCATAAAAGTTCGTTCAAATTTAAAACTTTTCAAACTTTGTCTTAAAATCTCTAATATGAGCCTACGAGGCCCAAAACACACTTTAGAAATGGTTCGGGACCAAACCGAGTTCTTTAGAAAACTTTGAAAAATGTCACTAAAAACAGGGGCACACGCCCGTGTGGAAGGGCAACATGCCCGTGTGACCTAATAACATGGCCATGTTGAAGGACCGTGTAACTCACACGGCCTAAGCATATAGGGACACGCCCGTGTCCATTTCCCGTGTGGATTTAATTCTCAATTCGAACCTACAGGGGTTTTCACACGGCCTGGCACACGCCCGTATCCATGGCCCGTGTTCCTCACACGACCATGACACGTCAGTGTCTCAGTCCATGTGTTAAAACCTTGACATTCTATTTCTGATGTCAGCAACATTTTAAGGTCACACGGCCAAGGCACACGCCCGTGTGCTAGGCCGTGTGGCGAATTTAATTTTGCATTTAAGGTGCAAACTTCACACGGCTTGGGCACATGCCCATGTACAATGGCCGTGTCTTCTACATGGTTGAGACACACGGCCGTGCCTCAGCCCGTGTGGTTACTACTGGGTATTCTATTTTACCAAATTAAGGTGCAAGGGACACACGGCCAGACTAAATGCCCACGGGGCAGACTGTGTGTCACACACGGCCTAGACACACGCCCATGTGTCCACCCGTGTGGACAAAAACAAGGCTATTTACCAAGCCCTTTTGCCACCCTTACTTGCACCAACATAAGCCACATCAAGTAACACCAAACCACACATAAACATCTGACCAAACCAGCCACAACCAAGACATACACACATATTTCACCATGCAAATTGCACATTCATGAAAAACATCATCATTTGCATATATCAATAACAAGTAATAGCCATCATCCATGGCCTTATGCAAAATGAATCAATCTTCAAGACAAGCCAACACATTTGGCCAAAACAATATGACACTTAACAAAAGACCAAGTCCCTATACATGCCATACTCAAAATGATAAATCTAACTATACCAAATGTTCAGATTGATAGTGTGGTCGAGCCTCCGACGTCCTTTGATCCCCGAGCTAGCTTGGTGATACTATATAAAAAATGGAAAGGAAAAGGGAGTAAGCACAAAGCTTAGTAAGTTGCATGTAAATAAGTAACAACATCAACCATGCCTCTTTAAACACATAGCATATTATAAACCAGCACAACGTTCTTGATTTAACAATGGTAGATTTACTACATATTTACACATCACAAGCATAAGCCAAAGATTACAAGATCGTCCCGAAATCATTCTCATAGATGGACTTACTCAATTTCATCCTTACCATTAAGGCATCATAACTAAGCTCATATCTCATGAGTTTCGAGTAAGAACCTATACCACTCAAAACATGATCATATCCTTTCATATCTTTATCATAGGCTTTAAATAATCCGTGGAACCATTTGGAATACTAAAGGATATCCTATAAGCCTCACACAAGAGGGTAAAATGCCGATGCCATGTCCCAGACATGGTCTTACACTGGCTCACCTGTCGAGGCCAATGCCATGTCCCTGACATGGTCTTACACTAGCTCTCGTCTCAATGCCGATGCCATGTCCCAGACATGGTCTTACACTGGCTCTCATAATGTGGTCGATGCCATGTCCCAGACATGGTCTTACACTGGCACACATATCAACACCGATGCCATGTCCCAGACATGGTCTTACACTGGCACACATATCAACACCGATGCCATGTCCCAAATGCCATGGCATGGATATCCAATCTATTCCTAAGGTTCAACCGGGATTTTTTACTACATCAATTCTCATTATACAAATTCACAACAATAATCATACACTTTATGCCATACTAATTGTTCAATACATAATAACAATAAAGTTGTATTATTTACGTACAACCTACCTCGGTATACAAAATATGGGCGACTAGTTCGATTTAGTCCAATAGCTTGGTTTTCCCCCGGTCTAGGTCTGGACTCCATTTTTCTTGATCTATAATGACAAATTAACTTATTTAATCACTACATTAATCAAAACAATCCAAAATTCCTACTTTGGCAAAATTATCGTTTTGCCCTTAGACTTTCACATAATTACGATTTTGCCCTGGCTCATAAAATGATTCTAATTAAATTTCCTCCTTTATCAAGCCTAGTCGAACCTTTATTACTCTTATAGAAACTAAAAATTTCCAATTATTTTACACATTTACAACCTATTTTATAAACTTCACAAAATGGTCATTTTAGGTGTTTTCATGAAAACCCATTTCACAAAAGTTGTTTATTTAACAACCAAGATTCATTTTCTTCCATAAAATTTCAGCAAACAACATAAATAGTATCATGGCAAGACCCTAGACTCTCAACCATTTTGCAAAATAGTCCCCTCATTAGCTAGATTTAGCCATAGGGGTTCCAAAAACACAAAAATTAACAAAAACAACCACAAAAATCACTTACTTGCAAGAGAAAATCTTGGCTGAAATTTGAGCTCTCAAAACCCTTAAGTTTGCTGTAAATTTTTGTGGAAGAGGAAGAAAATGGGAAAAAATGATAACTTTTACTTTGTTTTATTTTAATTTACTCATTTAGTCACCTAATGCCACCAAACTTTGACCAATTTTCATGAATTAAAAATTCATGTCCAGCCACTATAATTTCATTGGTCTATTTACTCAATAAGGACCTCTACTTTAGTGTTCCATAGCTATCTAACACCTTTATCTTGTAGAACAAAACTTTTGCACTTTATGCGATTTAGTCCTTTTTCGAAATTAAGCAAGAAATCACTAAAATTAATCCACCAAAATTTTCATGCACTCATATAATCATTCTATAACACATAAAATAATATTAAAATAATTTATCTGGCCTCAGATTAGTGATTTCGAAACCACTGTTTCGACTAGTCCCAAAATCAGGCTGTTACAATTCTCCCCCCTTAGGGATTTTCATCCCTGAAAATCTTACCGTTAAAAAGGTTTGGGTATTGATCTCTCATAGTCTCCTCGGGCTCCCATGTGGCCTCTTCAACCCCATGTCTATGCCATAGTACTTTCACTAGTGCTATACTTTTATTTCTTAATTACTTGACCTCTCGATCTAAAATCTTAATCGGCTCTTCACCATAGGTCATATCCGGTCGAATTTCAACCTCTGTTGGTGAAATAACGTGTGAAGGGTCAGAACGATAACGGCGCAACATAGACACATGGAAAACATCATGGATCTTCTCTAACTCGGATGGTAAAGCTAATCGGTATGCTACCGGTCCAATTCTCTCAGTCACCTTATAAGGTCCAATAAACTGTGGACTTAATTTGCCTTTCCTACTGAATCTGAGGACTTTCTTCTACGGAGATACTTTCAAAAACACCTTATCACCGACTTGAAACTCAATTTCTTTTCGTTTCAGATCCGCTTAGGATTTCTGCATATTCGAAGCGGCCTTTAAACAGTCACGAATTACCTTTACTTTCTCTTCGGTCTCTTGACTAAGTCAACCCTGTCAATCTGATTCTCTCTGAGTTCGGTCCAATACAAGGGCATTCGACACTTACACCCATACAAAGCCTCATATGGCGCCATTTTCAAACTTGACTGATAGCTATTGTTGTAGGCAAACTCTACCAACAGCAAATATTTTTCCCAACTGCCTTGGAATTCAAGGACACAACACCTCAACATGTCTTCAAGAATCTGAATTACTCTCTTCGATTGACCGTCGGTTTGTAGATGGAAAGCCGTGCTAAAATTCAACTTTGTCCCTAAAGCTTCATGTAACTTTTTCCAAAATCGTGATGTGAACCTCGGATCTCTATCCGAAATGATCGATAAAGGTACCCCGTGAAGTCTCACAATTTTAGAAACATACAAATTAGCCAATTTCTCAAGTGGATAATTGGTACGCACCGATATAAAATGAGCCGACTTAGTTAGCCTATCAACCACAACCCATACAACATCTTTCTTCTTTGGCATCAACGACAATCTAGACACAAAATCCATGGTAATACGGTCCCATTTCCATTCGGGAACCATCACAGGCTGAACTAAACCCGAAGGTACTTGGTTTTCGGCTTTCACTTGCTGACAAATTAGGGACTTAGAGACAAACTCTGAAACGTCACTCTTCATTCCCGACCACCAATACATTTTCTTCAAGTCATTATACATTTTCACACTACCTAGATGGATAGACATACAACTGCTATGTGCCTCATGTAAAATCTTCTGAATAAGCTCTTCATCCTTAGGTACACAGATCCTCTCTCGGAACATCAAATAGCCATTGGTACTAATCCGAAAATCGGATTCAATACCCGTCTCGCACTGAGTTATCTTGGCTTGTAACTCTTTATCACTTTTCTGAGCTTTACAAATCTCTTGCAGAAACATCGGTCTAGCTCTTAACTCTGCTATGACCGAACTATCATCAGTCACAGACAACTGGGTATTCATAGCCCTCAAGGCAAACAATGACTTTGCACTCAAAGCATCGGCGACCACATCCGCCTTTCCAGGGTGATAGTCAATTATCAACTCATAATCCTTTATCAACTGGGTATTCATAGCCCTCAAGGCAAACAATGACTTTGCACTCAAAGCATCGGCGACCACATCCGCCTTTCCAGGGTGATAGTCAATTATCAACTCATAATCCTTTATCAACTCTAACCATCTCCGCTGCAGTAGGTTTAACTCCTTTTGAGTCATCAAATACTTTATACTTTTTTGGTCGATGAATACTCGGCATCTCTCGCCATACAATTTGTAACAGTCCGGTTTTGACCCTAGTCAGAACAATGGTTTTGGGACCACAAATCCAAGTCAGTAAAATATTTTTAATATTATTTTCTGTGCCTTTGATATGTGATTATGCATGTGATAAAGTTCCATAAGTTAATTTGTC
Organism: Gossypium sturtianum; assembly: GCA_025698515.1. Lineage (NCBI taxonomy): Eukaryota > Viridiplantae > Streptophyta > Magnoliopsida > Malvales > Malvaceae > Gossypium > Gossypium sturtianum. The sequence goes on along the minus strand of CM046943.1, from coordinate 28,999,109 downwards.
TGTTTGTGTGCTTAATTTGACAAAAGGATTAAATCGCATAATTCGTAAAAGTGGCTTTCTATTTGATTAATGGCCTAATTGATGTGGCTTTTGAATGTGGAGTCCTTAAAAGGCAATAAGCCCATTATTTGAGTTAGTTGATGACAAAGGACAAATATAACCTTGATGTTTATATGTTTCAAATGTTAATTGATAAAGGGTAATATAGTAAAAAGTGTATTATTTGTAATAACCCTTACCCGTATTCTACGCCGGAACCGGGCCCGAGGCATTACCGAAATAAAACCACCTGATCGCCACTTAAGCTCAATGTGACTACTCTCCTTAAGTCACCACAACAACCTTATTCTCGACTTACGAGGCCTCATTCATACACATGAGGGCTCTCGAGACCATATCGGAAACACTTACGAATTTAAGATTTTTTCCATCTATACAGGGACCACACGCCTGTGTAAGATTAGACACGCCCGTGGAGGTCACACACGCCCATGCCCCCATCCCGTGCATGAAAACCCAAGCATTCTGCCAATGTCCCATGGCTAGGGCACACGCCCGTGCTGTCCACCCGTGGTGAACACTTACTACTTTACACAGTCTAAAGCCTAGACACACGCCTGTGTGGCTAGCCCGTGGCCTTTAACACTCGAATCTGCCAAATTGACACGACCAAGTCACATGCCCGTGGGCTGGCCGTATGCCACACCTGGCCTAGACACACGCCCGTGTGTCAATCCACATGGACAAGAACAAAGCTATATGCTAAGCTCTTCTCACCCATCTAGCTCATACAACATATACACATTCAACTCATCCAATATCAACTTATATTGAAACACAATCTTACATGGATAACTACATCTTTTCATATAATATAAGTTAGCCATCAACGATGGCATTATACAAAATAGATTACCCAACTAAAGGCCAACACATCTTAGCCATTATAACAAAACTCACTAACTTGTCTAGCCTCTATACATGCCATATACAAAACATTAAGTCTAATGTACCGGAGTGTGCTGATAGTGTGGGCGATCTTCCGATTAATCCGCGTATCACGATTGAATCCTTTTTCTCTATAAGACAAGGGAAAAGAAAGGAGTAAGCTTTGAGCTTAGTAAGTTTACACATAAAAAATTTAAGCATTCTAGTATAAGCTAAACAACAATTAGCATTATACTAACATATGTAATTCACATCCACTACTATGCTTACTCTTTCTATCCCTTACCACATCTCCAACACATCATGAGTCACATACTCATAATCATTGACATGCACCCCTGCACTCAATATCACATTTACTCAAAATTCAACACATCATTATTTTTCAATAATACATCCACACAGCTAAATACTCGGAAGTTTCGCACTTAGCCCACCACAATCAGATCATAAGGTAGTATCACACATAGCCTACCATAAAGGATAGTTATAGTGATTACGCACATAGCTCACTAAATAATATGTTTAACAATAGTATCGCACACAGCCCATCATTGTTAAGTATCAAGGTGGTATCGCACCTAGCCCACCATCAAGCATTATCGCTACACATTCACATGTCTACTTTGTAATACATTCATCCATTCACAACTACTATCTCATTCATTCCACTAGAATCGAATAGGTTCTCAAACATGCTACACACTAGCTAGCATTAACAATGTATACGCATAAATGCATCGTTTATACGTAAACTTACCTCGGTACTCAAAAAGTATGAAGATGTGTAATTTAGTCCACGACCTTGCCCTTGCCTCGGTTTCTATTCGGGCTTCGTCTTTCGTGATCTATAATGATAAATAAACTCATTCAATACACACATTGACTAAATTGACCCTTATCTCATACTTTAGCAAAATTACCATTTTGCCCCTAAACTTTCTCATATTTACACTTTTGTCCAAGGCTCGTAAAGTGATTTTCATTCAACTTTCTAGCCTTTCATGCTTAGCCAAATCATTTACTCAACTAAAGCAATCATCAATTCTCACTAAATCACTCATGTATGACCAATCTCAAGACTTTCACAAACTAGTCCCTACATGCATTTTTCATGGAATTCACTTAGCAAAAGATGTTTCTACTACATCAAGCTTTCATATTCTTCCATAAAACATCAAAATACATGCATGTCATACATGGGTACATTTTTGAACATCAATCCTAGCTCAACATATAGCTAAAAATAGCTTACTCATGTTACTAGGACTTCAAAAATACAAAGAATATCAAAAACGGGGCTTGGATGCACTTACTAGCAAGCTTGAAAAATTGAAGAGCCCTATCAATGGCTTCTTGAAATTTTCGGCAGCTTGGAGAAGAAGATGAATGAAATTTTGTCCTCTTTTTCTCTTTTTAATCACTTAATTGACAAATGACCAAAATGCCCCTTTGTCAAACTTTTCCAATATCATCCACTCATGCCCATTTTTGTCCAAAAATTAAAAATTGGGAAAATTACTATTTAAGGACCTCTAATTGATAATCCAAAGCTATTTCATACAATTAGCTTCTAGAATCTCACATTTTGTAACTTTTGCAATTTAGTCCTTTTGGACAATTCAACCGCAATTTAACAAAATTGCTTCATGAAACTTCCACACTAACATGCAAACATAGCATAAACCTCAAAACTCATACATATACCTCGGATTTGTGGTCTCGCACCACTATTCTGACTAGGCCCTAAATCGGGATGTTACAACTCTCCCCCTTTTAGAGATTTTCACCCTCGAAAATCTTACAAGTAAAAAGGTTTGGATGTTGCTCTCTCATGCTTTCTTCCAGTTCCCACGTAGCCTCTTCCACACTGTGTTTCTGCCATAACACTTTCACTAGGGCTATGCTCTTATTCTTAAACTGTTTCACTTCTCGAGCCAAGATCTTAATCGGCTCCTCTTCATAAGACATATCCGGTCTTATCTCAATTTCTGTTGAAGGAATCATATGTGAAGGATCGGAGCGATACCGTCGCAACATCGACACATAGAACACATTATGGATCTTATCCAATTCTACCGGCAAAGCCAACCGGTATACTACTGGCCCAACTCTATCTGTAATCTCATATGGCCCTATGTATCTCGGACTCAATTTCCCTTTTCGTCCGAATCTCATGATTTTCTTCCACGGAGACACTTTCAAAAACACTTTGTCACTCACCTCAAACTCAATTTCTTTTCTTTTCAGGTCCGCGTACGACTTCTATCGAGCCTAAAGAACTTTCAAACTATTATGTATTACTTTCACTTTCTCCTCAGTCTCTTTTACTAGATCGACCCCATGGATCCGCTTCTCACTAAGCTCAGTCCAATACAGAGGAGTCCGACACTTATGACCATACAAAGCTTCATACGGTGCCATCTGTATACTCGACTGATAACTGTTGTTGTAGGCAAACTCGACCAAAGGTAGATACCTCTCCCAACTACCTTCGAATTCTAACACACAGCATCGAAGCATATCTTCGAGAACTTGAATCACTCTTTCAGACTGACCATCTGATTGTGGATGGAATGCGGTACTAAAGTTCAACTTTGTACCCAAAGCCTCCTGCAACTTCTTCCAAAACCTCGAAGTAAACCTCGGATCTCTATCTGATATTATAGACATAGGCACACCATGTAACCTCACTATCTCTGAAACATACAATTCGGCTAACTTGTCCAGTGAATAATCAACACGTACTGGAATAAAATGAGCCGACTTTGTCAATCTATCCACAACAACCCACACAACATCTCTCTTTTTCAGAGTCATAGGCAACCCCGTCACAAAATCCATGGTAATCCGATCCCATTTCCATTTGGGAACCATCACTGGCTGAAGCAATCCCGAAGGCACTTGATGCTCAGCTTTCACTTGTTGAGAAAGCAGACACTTCGCCACAAACTCAGAAATGTCTCTTTTCATACCCGACCACCAATAAGATTTCCTCAAGTCGTTGTACATTTTCATACTACCCGGGTGTACTGACAAATAACCACTATGTGCCTCATGCAAAACCTTTCGGATCAATTCTTCATCTCTAGGTACACAAATTCTGTCATGTTACATCAAACAACCATTCGAGCCCACTCGAAAATCAGAATCACATTCTGATCCACACTTAGCTCCATTAGCTTGCATCTCACTATCATTTCTCTGAGCCTCACATATCTGTTGAACAAATAGTGGCTTAACTCTCAACTCTGCCAAAATAGCACCATCATCAGACAATGCTAAATTCGTGCTCAAAACTCTTAGAGCATACAAGGATTTCCTACTCAAGGCATCCGCAACCACATTCGCTTTTCCCGGGTGGTAATCAATGACTAACTCATAGTCTTTCAATAACTTGAGCCACCGCCTCTGTCGCAAATTCAAATCCTTTTGATCCATCAAATGCTTCAAAATCTTGTGATCCGTAAAGATTCGACACTTCTCACCATATAAATAATGTCGCCAAATCTTTAACGCGAAAACAATCGCATCCAAATCCAAATCATGAGTCGGATAATTCTTCTCATGCGGTTTTAACTGTCTCGAGGCGTAAGCGACTACCTTACCCTCTTGCATCAACATGCACCTGAGACCATTAAACGATGCGTCACTATAAACCACAAACTCTTTCCCCGATTCTGGTTGAACCAAAACCGGTGCCTCAGTCAACAACGCTTTCAATCTCTCGAAACTCTGTTGACATGTCTCAGTCCATTTAAACTTGACATCCTTATGCAACAGTTTTCGTCATCGGGTAGTAATCACAGAGAACCCTTTACTAAACGCGTCCGTAATATCTGCCAAACCCAAAAGATTCTAACCGACACGTTCCTCGGTGGTTTCCAATCCACAACAGTCGATATCTTACTCGGGTCAACTCTGACACCATCACCCAACACAATGTGTCTTAGGAATCCAACCTCTCGGAGCCAAAACTCGCTTTTGCTAAACTTAGCATACAACTGCTTATCTCTTAAAGTTTGCAAGACAATTCTTAAATGCTCTTCATGGTCATTCTCATCCCGAGAATATATCAATATGTCGTCAATGAAGACAACCACAAACTTATCCACATACGGTCGGAAGACACGTTCATCAAATCCATAAAAATCACAGGTGCATTCGTTAAACCAAACGACATGACTAAAAACTCATAATGGCCATACCTTGTTCGAAACGCAGTGTTCAACACATCTTGCTCTTTCACTCTCAACTAGTAATAACCAGACCTCAGGTCGATCTTGGAGAAAACTGTAGCTCCTTTCAGTTGATCAAACAGATCATCAATCCTTGGTAAAGGATACTTATTCTTCACTGTCACTTTATTGAGTTGCCTATAGTCTATACACAACCTCATAGACCTATCTTTCTTTTTCACAAATAGTACCGGAGCACCCCACGGTGAGTAGCTCGGTCTTGCAAAACCCTTATCTGTCAACTCTTGCAACTGAACCTTCAGTTCTTTCAACTCTAAAGGTGCCATCATATACAGAGCAATTGAAATAGGTGCTGTTCCCGAAACCAACTCAATCCCAAACTCAACCTCTCTCACTGGAGGTAATCCGGGTAACTCTTTCGAGAATACATCCGGATACTCACATACCACCGGTACTGTATCAAACTTCACTCTAACCTCTTGAGTATTCAAAACTAAGGCGAGATAGGACTCACACCCTTTTCTCAAACATTTCTCAACCACTAGGGAAGAAATCATCACTGGTAGACTATTCGATCCACCTGATTCAACCTGAATAACATCTCCTCTCTCACACTTCAATTCAATAAATTTACTACCACAGTTCACTAAGACACTATGGGTAGTCAACCAATCCATGTAAAATTCATCAAACGGCAACAACATAAGGTTTGTCGGAAAGCAATGACTCTTAATCATCAAAGGACAATTCTTACACACCTTGTCCACTAACACATGTTTTCCTAACGGGTTTGAAAACTTAACCACAATATCCGTAAACTCAATGGTCATACTCAAACTAGATGCCAATCTCATGCAAATATAAGAATGAGTAGACCCTGGATCTATTAAAGCAATAACAAAGGTGTCAAAGAGAGAGAAAGTACCCGTTATTACATCTGGGGAGGATGCCTCTTCGCGGGCGCGAATGGCATACGTCCTCATCGGTGCCCGACCCTCCGGTCTTATAGCAGAGTCTCTGGACGCACCTCTACCACTAGTCCCACCTCTTGGGTTCCTTGGTGGTCTACCCCTTGTAGACACATCGCTAAGTCTTGTCTCTTGCTTCTCTTCCTTGTCATCCCTCTCGAGGCAATTTAGGATAAAATGGTCGGGGGAACCACACTTATAACAACTTCAGTTGTTTCCCCAACACTCTCCGGTATGATACCTACCACAACTTGGACACTTCGGTTTTTTTTTTAGATTGCCTACACTTTCCATCGAGGTGGCTTGGACTCTCGAACCCGAACGAGTGTTGTCCAAGTCTCAATGTGAATATCCCACTCGTGCTGTCGTCCGAGGATTCACTTCCTTGGATCTTTTCAACTGGGCCTGATATGATTTGCCCATCGGTCGTTTTCTCGCATCTCGGGCTTCACTCACAGCCCTTTTCTTTTCCTTACTAAATTCCTCGGCCTTACTTGCCCTTTCAACCAACACAATAAACTCTTTCAACTCCAAAATACCCACTAGGAGCTTGATATCCTCATTCAGTCCATCTTCAAACCTTTTACACAAAATGGTCTCCGTTGACACACATTCCTGCGTGTACTTGCTAAGCCTAACAAATTCGCGCTCATATTCTGCTACTGACATTCTTCCTTGCTTCAACTCAAGGAATTCCTTTCGTTTCCGGTCAGTAAACCGTTGACTTATATACTTCTTCCGAAACTCTTCTAGAAAGAAGTCCCATGTCACTCGCTCTTTCGGGACTACCAACGTCAACGTCTTCCACCAGTGGTATGCCGAGTCCCTCAGCAAAGATATGGCACACTTCAGGTTCTCATCAGGTGTACAAGAGAGTTTATCAAATACTCTCATTGAGTTCTCTAGCCAGAACTCTGCCCTCTCGGGGTCGTCATCTACCTTAGCTCTAAACTCCTCAGCCCCGTGTTTCCTAATCTTATCCATCGGGGGTTTTAATATCCTCACTACATCAATACCTTGAGGAGCCACTGGAATTGGCCGAGGTATAGGAGGAGGTGGAGGAGGTTGAGCATTAGGGTTCGTTCGAACATAATCCGAGTACCAATTACTCATCATCTGGAGAAAGGCTTCTCGAGCCTCTTCCCCATTATCCCTAACCTCGGGTCCACTCTCAACAGGTGCGGTTCCTCTTGCGAAGCCTTGAAGATTACTAGTCGCTTCATCATCGATCGATTGATCAGGATCCATATACTATATAAAATAAGGTTTAAAATCATCAGAAACCACCACACTATCATTGTACACTTATGGCATGTATAGCTAGACCCTTACACCCGCTATGGTAGTCCTAGAACTGGCTAAACCATAGCTCTGATACCACTAAATGTAACACCCTTTACCCGTATTCTACGTTAAAACTAGGCCCGAGGCATTACCGAAATAAAACAACTTGATCGCCACTTAGGATCAACCTGACTACTCTCCTTAAGTCACCACAACAACCTTATTCTCGACTTACAAGGCCTCATTCATACACACGAGCGCTCTCGAGACCATATCGAAAACTCTTACGAATTTAAAATTTTTCCATCTATACAGGAACCACACGCCCGTGTAAAATTAGACACACCCGTGGAGGTCACACACGCCCATGCCCTCATCCCGTGCAAGAAAACCCAAGCATTCTGCCAATGTCCCACGGCTAGGGCACACGCCCGTGCTCTCTACTCGTGGTGAACACTTACTACTTTACACGGCCTAAAGCCTAGATACACGCCCGTGTGGCTAGCCCGTAGCCTATAACACTCGAATCTGCCAAATTGACACAGCCAAGTCACACGCCCGTGGGCTGGCCGTGTGCCTTACATGGTGTAACAGCCCGATTTAGGGGCTAGTCAGAATAGTGATCTCGAAAATCACTAATCCGAGTTTAGAAAAATTATTTTCATGTTATTTTATGTGTTATAACATGTTTATAAGGATGCATGAAAATTTTGGTGCTTTAATTTTAGCAATTTCTTGCTTAATCGCGAAAAAGGACTAAACCGCATAAAGTGCGAAAGTTCTATTTTATTTGCTAGAGGTGCCAAATAGCTATGGATTATAAATTGGAAGTCCCAAATGTGCAATTTGGCCTTGTTAAGTGAGTTGGCCAGCCATAGGGTGCATAGGGGACAAGTGCATTTATTATGATTAAAAGTTGGTGATATTAGTTGGAAAGATGAATAAAATAAGATGATATAAGCAAAAGTTATCATCTTTTTATTTAGTCTTCTTCTCCAACCGAAAATATCAACCATGGGAGGGCTTTGAAAGCTTGAAAATTTTAGCAGCTCATTTTCTCTACAAGTAAGTCAATTTGATTGTTATTTTTGATGATTTTTGTATTTTTGGATTCCTCAAAGCTTAAGCTAGCTAATGAGAGGACTAGTTTGTAATATGGTTGAAAGTCTAGGGACTTACCATGATAGAGTTTATGCTGTTTGATGAGTTTTTATGGAAGAAAATGAATGATAGGATGATGATAAACAACTTTTGTGAAAGGTGTTGTTATGAAAACACCTAATTGGGACAAAAATGCAAAAGTTGTAATTTGTTCATTAAGGCATGAAATAGTTGGAATTGTGGATAGTTGTAAGAGGATTAAATGTTCAGCTAGGCTTGTTTAATAAAAAAATGTGATGAAAATTTATTTACGAGCCTAGGGGAAAAATCGTAATTTTTGCCAAAGTATAAGGGCAAATTTGTCATTTTTGCCTAAGTGTATATTATGGTTTATTATGATTTATAAGTGATTAAATGAGTAAATTCCATTGTTCTAGATCAAATAAAACGAGATTCGGACCTAGAACGGGTGAAAAGAGAAATGTGGGCAAAAAGTCCCTTTCGACCCTTTCGACATCGAGGTAAGTTCATATGCTAAATTATGAAATTTCAGCGAAGTACTTAACATTTTGATGTTGTATGGATTGTTTAATTGCCTCTATATATACGTTAAGTACATTTTGACGGAATGTCGAGAAATGAGAGTCTTATTTTAATTTAAGACTAGTGGGAAAAGAAATTAGCATGATATGATGATAATTTAGGTCATGTGTAAGACCATATTGGAATATGGCCTCGTTGTAAGAATTTGTATAAGACCATGTCGGGGACATGGCATCGATATGTTAATGCGTGTAAGACCCTATCGGGGTATAATGTCAATATGACATTATGTGTATGAGACTCAAGAGTGTTATTTAACAATTTGAGTGATTCAACGGGTATGTTGAAAAAGAGAAAGTACGTGGTTGTACCATGAAAAGCACAAGTATGTGTTAGGACTGAATTGAGGTAAATTCGGTATATGATGAACCCCTGGTGGGTTATGTGTAATCAAGGCACCTTAGATGCATAAGTTATATTTATAAATGCATTGTGTGAATGCGAACGAGTATCGTAGAAAGTTAAGTAAGAATTATAGTGTGTGAGGATGTTCTCGGATGAACATTTGAAATAGAGAATTACATGTGGATAACTATCCATGAATGTATAATAAAGGTGAGCTATGTGGGATATCACCTTATTGATGGTTAGTGATGGGCTGCGTGCGATACCATCAACTATATTAGTAACGGTAGGGTGTGTGTGTTACCACCTTATTAATCAGTAATCGATGGGCTGTGTGCGATACCATCACTTATAAAAATCATTTGGTGGGCTAAGTGCGAAACCACCTTAAGTATAAATGATTGGTGGGCTATGTGCGATACCACCCTATTAGAGATCGATGGTGGGCTAAGTGCAAAACCACCGAGAGATTAGTAGTATGAGTGGCTTATTGAAAATGCTTGATGTGTTGTTTTATGTGACCATGTGGTTACCCGTGCAGGAATGTATGCTAATTAACACGAGCAACTGGCTTGTGGTATGGTTAGAATGTGGTAAGAGATAGAATGAGTAAGTTTCAAGAATGGTTGATTAAGTAACCATGAGTTTAAATGTAAAACTCATTATAATGCCTTGTGGTTGGATATATTAAATGAATATCAGTATTTGTCAGTTATATGCAGATGAACTTACTAAGCATTATTGCTTACTCCTTTCCTTTTTTCCCATCTCTTATAGGTTAATTTAACTAGCTCGGGTTGGAGGCCGCCGGAGATGTTTTCACACTATCAAGTAGACGCTTGGTATGATGTTTCAAGTTCTTATGAGTCATGGCATGTATAGGGTCCTCTTTTAAAGTTGACTAAGTCATAGTTAATATAGCCAAATGTGTTGGCCTAAGTGAGTTATGATTTGGTTGTGAATAGCCCTAGATGATGGCTTAAGTCAATTGTATTCATGGTAGAAATGGTTCTCCCTTGTGTTTGGGATGAAGATTTCATTGTATGAATTAAATATCTTTAATTCAAGAGTTATATTGATGCAATGTGAAGTTATGTGATGATGTATGAATGTATGCAAATGAGAGTGGCAAAGGCTTGGTAGATAGCCTGCTAATCTCCCACATGGCTAGACACACGGGCGTGTGTCTAGACCGTGAGGGAGGCACGGTTAGCACATGGGCGTATGGCCCAAGCCGTGTGGATAAGTCAGAATGCCAAGGTTTGGCACACGGGCCAAGGCCACGGGCGTGTCAAGGCTGTGTGTATTTAGTCAGTGTCGACCACGGGTGGAAGACACGAACATGCCTTAGGGGTACACGGGCGTGTCCCTAGTTCAACACGGGTGTGTGGCCCCTGTTTCAATGAAAAAAATTTCGAGTTTGTAATAGTTTCGGGACTAGTTCCAAAACCTCTCGGAGGTATGTTTAAGGCCTCGTAGGCCGAGATTGAGTAAGTGATAGGTTTAAAAAAAAATTTATAGCCCGTTTTGAGGTGTTAAGTGTGACAAGTTAGGTAATACCTCAAACCCGGTCCCGGCTTTGGACACGGGTAAGGGGTGTTACATTTAGTGGTATCAGAGCTATGGTTTAGTCGGTTCTCGGACTAACCTAGCGTGAGTAAGAGTCCAGCTATACATGCCATAGGTGGACCGTGATAGTGTGATATCTCCCGGCTCTAATGAAATTATTTTGTTAAAATAGAGATGATTCCCAACCGAGCTAATTCCAATAATGTTGTAAGTGATAATGAGATAATTGAAATGTGCTTATGCATTGTTGAAACTCAGAGAGGTATGAATAGAAGTTTATGGCATGTGTGTGATAAGGTATGAAGTGAGATAATTCTAAGTTGAGGATTAAAATGAGAGTTATAAAGTGATAAGCTTATCTATATTGGTTGATATACATACGGTGTTATATACTCAACCTATTGGGTTAGGAGGATATAGTGAGTAAATTTACCCAGAGAACGAGATATGTGTGTATGTACAACTGTTAGAATGATGTATGATCAATATGTCCACATAGTTGAATCTCTTGTGCGACTGTTAAAGTAGAAGATGTATAATGTTTTATTTCGTGACTCTGTATGAAGCCACACATATTGTAGTGTGGGAGTCAAATTGGGAAGTTTGATTAAGTAGAATGCAGGAGATGAGTACGATCGTTCAATGACAAATTGATGAATAAGACCATGGTAGGACCATGGCAATACATGTGATCCCATATAAGACCATGTCTGGGACATGGCATTGGCAACAATACATGATCCCATGTAAGACCACGTCTGGGACCTGGCCTCGGTATGGAATCGTGTAAGACCATGACTGGAGCATGGCATCGACGTACGATCTCGTGTAAGACCATATCTAGGATATGGCATCGGCATCAACATGAGTTTCCATGTAAGACCGTATTTGGAATATGGCATTGGTAGTGATATGAAATTTTGTGTAAGACCATAGTGAGGCTATGGCATCGTGATGACATGTAAGATTATAGCTGGGCTATAATGTTGTGATACGAGTAAGACCGTAGTTGTACTATGGCAATCAAGTAAATGACGTGCTGAAACCCATAAGACATTCTATAAATTGATAAGCAATGGTAAGAGAAATTGGAGTTTAATGTTGAGTACTCGAGTAGACATTAATGTGGAACTTGAGTAAGTTTGTATGTGATTAATGCAATATTTATGTTAGCATAATTGAGAATGCTTTGAATCATATTGATACATGATACTCTACTAAATAGAGTAATTGTTGTTGAACATGAGGTTGAAGTCCTAGAGGACTATAATGAATATGATAATGCTATCATCGAGATGAGAAATGAGTAAGGTCCCGTATAAGACCATGTCTGGGGCATGGCCTCGGCACCGAATTAAGATTTCTGTATAAGACCATATTCGAAATATGGCTTCAGTATTGAATGTGAGAATCGTATAAGACCCTATACGGGATATGGCATCGATACTTGATGTGACAGTCCATATAAGACCATATTCGGGATATGGCATTGGCATTTAGAAGTGACTCCATATAAGACCACCTCGGGGATGTGGCATTGGCTTCGTACTACTGATGAATGACGCAGCGAATATGCGTCTTTGACTATCCCTAGTGATTAATGGGATAAGTAGATGAGTTCGTAAGTAGAAATGAGAATTGTACTACGATCATGTGAAAGAGTGAATTGTGTACTCGTGAACGAGTCACGAAGAAATGAGTACGATATGTGGCACGGTATGTGCTAAATAAGGGCAAGTGTGAGTAAGTATGACAAGAAACCTATGACTTGTGTGTGGTTAATTAATACCATGAATGGATTATAATGATCTCCCTGAGTATTATGTATTGATATTTGTTGCCTTTCAGGGGTGATGTAGTTGTTCTTTTCATGAATCATGATCGTGTGAGAATGTTAGCTGATTGTAAAATCAGAAAAAATGATTGTCGATTTGGTTAATTGAAATTGACATTCCTTTATCTCTTTGTAACCTTATTCTGGTACTTTGAGGAGGAAGTTGGTGATGAAACTTTATGTGAGATTCCTCTTATATTTCCGTTGATCATGGTTATCTTTAAAATGTGTGTGTTCTTTGAGTTGTGATAGTCATATCTACTATGATTGCGCTTTTGATTTGATCATAGAAAGGTGATAATTCTAGTATAAAAAGTGAAATCACAAGTTTCACGTTGTGCGATGGGTTTTCGGGCAAGCCGAATAGAGTTAATGCATTCGATTGAGATGTCCCTGCTATCGTGAGATGTGACGATAGCAAAAGTTTTAGATTAGCATATCAAGAGAAACTCAGACGAGAGTGTGTTCGAAATATATTCTCAGTGTGGAGAAAAGAGTAAATTGATGTATTGAGATATGATTCGAGTTCTGTGTATATTTACGCATGAATCAATAAGGAGAATGAAATTTTATGCGTACATAAGTAGGGAGCATGATACAGGGGTATGCTCATTGAAATATTTTAACCGTGATGGTTAAGTTGAAAGCCATTAAAGGTATTATTAACTAAAAGTTTTAGTACTGAGTTCAGTATGAATCGAGAAAAAGAGTTTATAAATTCATATGGTGTACTAATGAAATTGAAAGGTGTTTTAATACCCGAGTGTAAAGAGGTAGTTTACATCTGTGAATGGTTAGAATTCCGTCGAAAGAGATTGTTAGATTGGTGATCCTGAGATGATCACTTTTGTGACTGAGTTGTGAAATAGAGGTTATAATATAAATTGTGGGAAAACGTCATGTGTTTTTTGAATCCTAATGAGATAGAGTTTCTAATGCTGCAGAAGATTTGAATGTGAGTTAATGAAAATGGCTTGAACTATTTCAATGGTGCGTATAGTTATTGAAATACTTCTCAGATAGTAGACATAGGACAGTCGTCTGGATGAAAAATTCTTGTTAAAGAGATGAGAGTTAGTCAATTGATTGACCTTAGTTGGTAATATCCTGGTTCCAGCAAGGTAAATGACTAGAACGAGTTTTTCTTTTGAGACAAAGGAGTTTAGAAGTGAAATAATGGATAGTATTTTAATTAAGATCTGATGAGTTTGACTAAGACGTTAAAATTCAAGTTGAATAAGATTTCCTTTATTGATGTTACCTTGAGGTAGAAATTGTATGTTGGTGAATTCAGAACTTATACAGAAGGTTTTGGTATGAGACGTAGTAATAGCAAGTCTACTCATGCAAGACTAAGAAAAAGTGCAATTATATGCATAAATATTTTGACAATTGAGTAAATTTCACGATATGATTGAGTTTATGGTCAGAAGTAGTCGACCACTAAAAGCTGAATTTTCAAAGCTTGCAAGTCAGGACTATTACAGTCGGTGAATATCCTAGTGATAAAGTGAGATAAAATATAATAGATTTCAAATTTGAAGTGACTTGATTTCCAAGGAGAGGGATGTCATCCGAATTTTAGTGAAGTGTGCGATAAAGATCCGAATGATCATTTTGGCATGTGCCGAGTTAACAGTTATAAGATTTCTGAGTATATGTGCCCGGGAGGAAGAGTAATCTAGGTCTCAAGTGGTGCTTCGACCTTGTGTACTACAACTTAAAGATTGTTGGTGAGAGAAACTTGAGGATAAGTTGATTTGTGATTTTGAAGAGTTTATGGAAACGTTTTAAGAATGTTGGTAGCAACTCCTCCTGATAAGATTTTCGGGGACGAAAATCCCTAAGGGGGGAATTGTAACAGCCCGATTTAGGGGCAAGTCAGAATAGTGATCTCAAAAATCACTAATCCGAGTTTAGAAAAAATATTTTCATGTTATTTTATGTGTTATAACATGTTTATAAGGATGCATGAAAATTTTGGTGCTTTAATTTTAGCGATTTCTTGCTTAATCGCGAAAAATGCCTAAATCGCATAAAGTGCGAAAGTTCTATTTTATTTGCTAGAGGTGCCAAATAGCTACGGATTATAAATTGGAAGTCCCAAATGTGCAATTTGGCCTTGTTAAGTGAGTTGGCCGGCCATAGGGTGCATAGGGGACAAGTGCATTTATTATGATTAAAAGTTGGTCATATTAGTTGGAAAGATGAATAAAATAAGATGATATAAGCAAAAGTTATCATCTTTTTATTTAGTCTTCTTCTCCAACCGAAAATATCAACCATGGGAGGGCTTTGAAAGCTTGAAAATTTCAGCAGCTCATTTTCTCTACAAGTAAGTCTATTGGATGGTTATTTTTGGTGATTTTTGTATTTTTGGAGTCCTCAAAGCTTAAGCTAGCTAATGAGAGGACTAGTTTGTAATATGGTTGAAAGTCTAGGGACATACCATCATAGAGTTTATGTTGTTTGATGAGTTTTTATGGAAGAAAATGAATGATAGGATGATGATAAACAACTTTTGTGAAAGGTGTTGTTATGAAAACACCTAATTGGGACAAAAATGCAAAAGTTGTAATTTGATCATTAAGGCATGAAATAGTTGGAATTGTGGATAGTTGTAAGAGGATTAAATGTTCAGCTAGGCTTGTTTAATAAGAAAATGTGATGAAAATTTATTTAGGAGCCTAGGGGAAAAATCGTAATTTTTGCCAAAGTATAAGGGCAAATTAGTCATTTTTGCCTAAGTGTATATTATGGTGTATTATGATTTATAAGTGATTAAATGAGTAAATTTCATTGTTCTAGATCAAAGAAAACGAGATTCGGACCTAGAACGGGTGAAAAGAGAAATGTGGGCAAAAAGTCCCTTTCGACCCTTTCGACATCGAGGTAAGTTCATATGCTAAATTATGAAATTTAAGCGAAGTACTTAACATTTTGATGTTGTATGGATTGTTTAATTGCCTTTATGTATACGTTAAGTACGTTTTGACGGAATGTCGAGAAATGAGAGTCTTATTTTAATTTAAGACTAGTGGGAAAAGAAATTAGCATGATATGATGATAATTTAGGTCCCGTGTAAGACCATATTGGAATATGGCCTCGGTGTAAGAATTTGTATAAGACCTTGTCGGGGACATGGCATCGATATGTTAATGCGTGTAAGACCCTATCGGGGTATAATGTCAATATGACATTATGTGTATGAGACTCAAGAGTGTTATTTAACAATTTGAGTGATTCAACGGGTATGTTGAAAAAGAGAAAGTACGTGGTTGTACCATGAAAAGCACAAGTATGTGTTAGGACTGAATTGAGGTAAATTCGGTATATGATGAACCCCTGGTGGGTTATGTGTAATCAGGGCACCTCAGATGCATAAGTTATATTTATAAATGCATTGTGTGAATGCGAACAAGTATAGTAGAAAGTTAAGTAAGAATTGTAGTGTGTGAGGATGTTCCCGGATGAACATTTGAAATAGAGAAATACATGTGGATAACTATCCATGAATGCATAATAACGGTGAGCTATGTGCGATATCACCTTATTGATGGTTAGTGATGGGCTGTGTACAATACCATCAACTATATTATTAACGGTGGGGTGTGTGCGTTACCACCTTATTAATCATTAATCGATGGGCTGTGTGCGATACCATCGCTTATAAAAATCATTTGGTGGGCTAAGTGCGAAACCACCGTAAGTATAAATGATTGGTGGGCTATGTGCGATACCACCCTATTAGAGATCGATGGTGGGCTAAGCGCGAAACCATCGAGAGATTAGTAGTATGAGTGGCTTATTGAAAATGCTTGATGTGTTGTTTTATGTGATCATGTGGTGACCAGTGCAGGAATGTATGCTAATTAACACGAGCAACTAGCTTGTGGCATGGTTAGAATGTGGTAAGAGATAGAATGAGTAAGTTTCAAGAATGGTTGAGTAAGTAACCATGAGTTTAAGAGTAAAACTCATTATAATACCTTGTGGTTGGATATATTAAATGAATATCAGTATTTGTCAGTTATATGCAGATGAACTTACTAAGCATTATTGTTTACTCCTTTCCTTTTTCCCATCTCTTATAGGTTAATTTAACTAGCTTGGGTTGGAGGCCGCCGGAGATGTTTTCATGCTATCAAGTAGACGCTTGGTATGATGTTTCAAGTTCTTTTGAGTCATGGCATGTATAGGGACCTCTTTTAAAGTTGACTAAGTCATAGTTAATATAGCCAAATGTGTTGGCCTAAGTGAGTTATGATTTGGTTGTGAATAGCCCTAGATGATGGCTTAAGTCGATTGTAATCATGGTAGAAATGGTTCTCCCTTGTGTTTGGGATGAAGATTTCATTGTATGAATTAAATGTCTTTAATTCAAGAGTTATATTGATGCTATGTGAAGTTATGTGATGATGTATGAATGTATGCAAATAAGAGTGGCAAAGGCTTGGTAGATAGCCTGCTAATCTCCCACATGGGTAGACACACGGGCGTGTGTCTAGACCGTGTGGGAGGCACGGTTAGCACATGGGCGTATGCCCCAAGCCGTGTGGATAAGTCAGAATGCCAAGGTTTGGCACACGGGCCAGGGCCACGGGCGTGTCAAGGCCGTGTGTATTTAGTCAGTGTCGACCACGGGTGGAAGACACGGGCATGCCTTAGGGGTACACGGGCGTGTCCCTAGTTCAACACGGGCGTGTGGCCCCTGTTTCAATGAAATTTTTTTGAGTTTGTAACAGTTTTGGGACTAGTTCCAAAACCTCTCGGAGGTATGTTTAAGGCCTCGTAGGCCGAGATTGAGTAAGTGATAGGTTTAAATAAAATTTTATAGCCGGTTTCGAGGTGTTAAGTGTGACATGTTAGGTAATGCCTCAAACCCGGTCCCGGCTTTGGACACTGATAAGGGGTTTTACACATGGCCTAGACACACGCCCGTGTGTGTATCCACATGGACAAGAACAAAGCTATATGCTAAGCTCTTCTCACCCATCTAGCTCATACAACATATACACATTCAACTCATCCAATATCAACTTATATTGAAACACAATCTTAAATGGATAACTACATCTTTTCATATAATATAAGTTAGCCATCAACCATGGCATTATACAAAATAGATTATCCAACTAAAGGCCAACACATCTTAGCCATTATAACAAAACTCACTAACTTGTCTAGCCTCTATACATGCCATATACAAAACATTAAGTCTAATGTACAGGAGTGTGCTGATAGTGTGGGTGATCTTCTGATTAATCCGCGTATCACGATTCAATCCTTTTTCTCTATAAGACAAGTGAAAAGAAAGGAGTAAGCTTTGAGCTTAGTAAGTTTACACATAAACAATTTAAGCATTCTAGTATAAGCTAAACAACAATTTGCATTATACTAACATATGTAATTCACATCCACTACTATGCTTACTCTTTCTATCCCTTACCACATCTCCAACACATCATGAGTCACATACTCATAATATTTGACATGCACCCCTGCACTCAATATCACATTTACTCAAAATACAACACATCATTATTTCTTAATAATACATCCACACAGCTAAATTACTCGGTGGTTTCGCACTTAGCCCACCACAATCAGATCATAAGGTAGTATCGCACATAGCCTACCACAAAGGATAATTATAGTGATTCCGCACATAGCTCACTAAATAATATGCTTAACAATAGTATTGCACACAACCCATTATTGTTAAGTATCAATGTTGTATCGCACCTAGCCCACCATCAAGCATTATCACTACACATTCACATGTCTACTTTGTAATACATTCATCCATTCACAACTACTATCTCATTCATTCCACTAGAATCGAATAGGTTCTCAATCATGCTACACACTAGCTAGCATTAACAATGTATACGCATACATGCATCGTTTATAGGTAAACTTACCTCGGTACTCAAAAAGTATGGAGATGTGCAATTTAGTCCACGACCTTGCCCTTGCCTCGGTTTCTATCCGGGCTTCATCTTTCTTGATCTATAATGATAAATCAACTAATTCAATACACACATTGACTAAATTGACCCTTATCTCATACTTTAGCAAAATTACCTTTTTGCCCCTAAACTTTCTCATATTTACACTTTTGTCCCAAGGCTCGTAAAGTGATTTACATTCAACTTTCTAGCCTTCCATGCTTAGCTAAATCATTTACTCAACTAAATCAATCATCAATTCTCACTAAATCACTCATGTATGACCAATCTCAAGACTTTCACAAACTAGTCCCTACTTGCATTTTTCATGGAATTCACTTAGCAAAAGATGTTTCTACTACATCAAGCTTTCATATTCTTCCATAAAACATCAAAATACATGCATGTCATACATGGGTACATTTTTGAACATCAATACTAGCTCAACATATAGCTAAAAATAGCTTACTCATGTTACTAGGACTTCAAAAATACAAAGAATATAAAAAACGGGGCTTGGATGCACTTACTAGCAAGCTTGAAAAATTGAAGAGCCCTAACAATGGCTTCTTAAAATTTCCGATAGCTTGGAGAAAAAGATGAATGAAATTTTGTCATCTTTTTCTCTTTTTAATCACTTAATTGACAAATGACCAAAATGCCCCTTTGTCAAACTTTTCCAATATCATCCACTCATGCCCATTTTTGTCCAAAAATTAGAAATTGGGAAAATTACTATTTAAGGACCTCTAATTGATAATCCAAAGCTATTTCATACAATTAGCTTCTAGAATCTCACATTTTGTAACTTTTGCAATTTAGTCCTTTTGGACAATTCAACCGCAATTTTACAAAATTGCTTCGTGAAACTTCCACACTAACATGCAAAACATAGCATAAACATCAAAAATCATGCATATATCTCAGATTTAGGGTCTTGTACCACTATTCCGACTCGGCCCTAAATCAGGATGTTACATGTTTGATGGTGAAAAATGAAATATATGTGTTTGATTAACATAGTTTCTTCTTGAGTTTTTGATGAATTTGATGTATTTTGGATTTAATTGAGAAAATGAAATTTTGAAGGACTAATTTGTGAAATTAATGAAATGTATGGACTCAAATGAGCATGAGTGAAATTCGGCTAGGCATGGGTAATGTGGAATTTGATGTATTTTGTGATTTTGTGAAATAAGGACTAAACTGTCCAAATGTGAAAATGTGAGGGCTAATTTGTAAATTGCCCTAAATATGTGTTTTTGGATTGAATTGAATGAGTTGATTAATAAATGGATTAAATTTGAATATGTATACATCAAGAACCGAAGAAAACAGACTTAGATCGCGGGAAAGCGAAAGTAGTCAAATAACCGAATCTGATCAACTATCTGAATCCGAGGTAAGTCGATATACAAATAAATGTATTTTAATTGACTTATTTGTGAATATCTAAAATTTGAATTGCTATGAATAATACTCGAAATGATGAATATATGGATTCCGAGAAAGTATCGAGAGAGGGTTAATGTCCGAGAAGTCCCGTCTGAACCTAGGAATAGATAGCATAGTATATGTCATGACATAGGTGTCCGTTATGTGATATCATGTAAGACCACGTCTGGGACGTTGGCGTTGATTCGAGATTTCGTGTAAGACCACGTCTAGGACGTTAGCATCGATATGAGATTTATGTGTAAGACCATGTTTGGGACATTAGCATCGTATTTGATTCGTGTAAGACCCTATCTGGGACAGTGGCATCAATTTCTGATTACATATAAGATCACGTCTGGGATGTTGGCATTGTACGGCTATTCCGAGCACTCTGAGTATCCTATGTAGTTCCGAACGGTTCAACGGGCAAGTCTAATAAATGAATGACTATGTGATTTGCATATATGTTTCAGGTACGTTTGATATTTACACATTGTGTGTATAAGAAGGTAAGTATATTCAAAAACTTACCTAGATGAGTTATGTATTTGAATATGAGAATGTAAATGTGTTATATGAATGGACAAGTTATGATTCAACAAAGTATATGGTGATATGCAAGATTTAAAGATGAATGGCTAAGTAAATGTGCCAAGAAGAATTATGGCTATGCAATTGAGATATTAGTGAATTCATATTGATTATATGTCTTGAATGCTTATATGCTAAGTTTATTTGTATATGACTTACTAAGCTTTTGAAAGCTTACTTTGTGTGTGTTTGGTTTTTTATCGATCGTCAAAGCTACTGAAGGCTCGGGACCGTCGAGGATCGTCATCACACTACCTAAGCTCATTTTGGTACCTTTTGGAAATGTATATAGCTAAATATGGCATGTATAGGCTAGATGTTTTGGTACATATATGAGATGTATAAATAGTCATGTGATGTGGCTAGCTAAATGTTGGTAATATGCATGGGTGAGTATGGTATATGATGCATGTTTTGGTATAGCTTGATGGAACATGAAATGGTCAAGGCTATGGTAAGCATATGAATGCAATATGAGAATGTATGTTTGATCAAAGAAATGGTTATCTGAAGGTTAAATGTGGATGAATCATGATTGGATGTATATGTGTTTTAGTTGTGCATTTTGGTATATAAGTTGGCATGATAAGGATGAGATTGAATATGACGATATGATGAACATTTTGAGGTGTTTTGGTTGCAAATGATGCATGAAAAGATGCTTAATTGTGCTTGTAGGGATGATCTATTGTGTGGGTGGCAATTTGGCCTTGAAAATGGCCTATATTTGCCCACACGGTTGAGCACACGGGCATGTGGGTCGACTATGTCCCTCATGGTTGAAATTTAAAACAAGTCAGGATCGACCTCGGGCTGGACACACGGGCGTGTGACTGTCCATGTGGTGAAGTCAGTAGCTACCACGGGTGAGGCACATGGGCGTGTCCACGGCCGTGTGGACAAGTCAGTTTGTATGCCCTGTTTTGACACGGCTTAGACACATGGGCGTGTTGAGGCCGTGGGAGGCACACGGCCTACCCACACGGGCGTGTGACCTCTTTAACTTAGAAAAAAAATTAAATTTCTGAGAAATTCCGTATGTGTTCGGTTTAGTCTCGGCCCTATTCTAATGCCTGCTTAAGGTCTCGAAGAGCTATTTAAGGGACACTTTGATGTGATTTGTCTGATTATGTTATGAATTGTTCGTAAAAGTCTCCGTTGGTCTGGTAATGCCACTTAACCCTATTCCGGTGACGAATATGGGTTAGGGGTGTTACATTTGGTTGGTATCAGAGCTACAGTTTAGTCGATTCTCAGACTAACGTAGCGTATAAGAGTCTAGCTATACATGCCATATATTTAAACTATGATAGTGTGATGAATCATGACGTGTAAAATGTGATTTTCGTATAGTAATGGATCCCGAAAGAGCCGTAGCTGACGATGTAGAAAGCAATGCGCTTGCTCCCGCTCAAGGGACAGCGCCCTCTGATTCGAGACCGGCTACGAGCGGTCAAGAGGGAGAAGCTAAACAAGCTTTCTTCTAGATGATGAGTGAGTGGTTCACTCAGTTTGTGAAAAATTATCCGGCTGTTTCACAACCTCCGCCCCCGCCTAATCCCCCTCAGACATCTGCTATGCCTCCGACTATGAATCTGAATCTGTTGAATAAGCCTCCAGTTGACAAAATTCGTAAATATGGGGATGAAGAGTTCAGGGCCACCAGTAATGATGACGCTGAAAAAGCCGAGTTTTGGTTAGAAAACACTATTCGAGTATTTGATGAAATGTCACTGACACTGGAAGAATGTATAAAATGTGTTGTATCTTTGTTACGAGACGCGACCTATCAGTGGTGGAAAACTTTGATTTTTGTTGTTCCGAAAAAGCGGGTCACATAGGATTTCTTTCAGAATGAGTTCCGAAAGAAATACATTAGTCAGAGATTCATTAATCAGAAACGAAGAGAATTTCTGGAATTGAAACAGGGTCGCATGTCTATTACGGAATACGAACGAGAGTTCGTGAGATTAAGTCAGTATGCTCGGGAATGTGTATCGTCGGAAGCAATAATGTGTAAAAGATTTGAAGATGGACTCAATGAAGACATCTGTTTATTAGTCAGAATTCGGGAAGTAAAAGAGTTTGTAGTGCTTGTTGATCGAGCGTGCAAAGCTGAGGCACTCGGGAAAGATAAAAGAAAAGCTGAGTCAGAAGTTAGAGATGCGAGAAAAAGATTTCCGAGCAAATCATTTCAATCTATTTCAAAGAAATTCAGAGATGAACATAGCCATTCCAGGGCTAATGTGGGACAATCGAATAGAGATCGAGCTAGATCACAGTTGAGCTCCAAAGCTCTAGCAACTTCAATGGCGAGTGTTGGAAATGTTTGATCCGAGCGACCCGAGTGTAAGCATTATGGTAAAAGACATCCGGGAAGTTGTAGATTAAATGATCGAGCTTGCTTCAGATGTGGATCATTAGATCATTTCATCCGTGATTGCCCAGAGTCTGTTAAGCAAGAGATTGTTCAGAATTCGAGGTCTGATAATGTTTCAGCGAGAGGTAGACCTTCTCGAAATGCAAGAAATATCAGTGGTAGTCAGAGAACTACGAAAGATTCTGTTATGAGATCTGAAGTTAGAGTGTCTGCTAGAGCTTATGCCATCCGAGCTCGTGAGGAAGCTTCATCTCCAGACATTATAACGGGTACATTTACTCTTTATGATACTTCTGTGATTGCATTGATAGACCCTGGTTCTACACATTCGTATATATGTATGAACTTAGTATCCAATAAGACTTTTCCTGTAGAGTCTACTGAGTTTGTTATAAAAGTATCGAACCCCTTAGGTAAAAGTGTATTGGTTGACAAAGTATGTAAGAACTGTCCGTTAATGTTTTGAGATATCTGTTTCCCTGCTGATCTAATGTTATTACCATTTGATGAGTTTGATATCATTCTGGATATGGACTGGTTGACATTGCATGATGCTATTGTGAATTGTAAAAGAAAGACTATTGATTTGAGATGTCCAAATGATGAAATAGTTCGTGTTGAGTCTAATGATTTGTATGGATTGCCTACTGTGATATCTGTATTGAAAGCTCAAAGATATGTGAAAAAGGGATATGAGGCATATTTTTCTTATGTGATTGATTCGAAAGTATCTGAAAAGAAAATTGAACTAGTTCCAGTTGTTTGTGAGTTTTCTGATGTATTCCCTAAAGAATTACCGAGATTGCCTCCAATTCGTGAAGTTGAATTTGGTATTGATCTGTTGCCTGGTACGACACCTATTTTGATAGCTCCGTATATAATGGCACCAAAAGAGTTGAATGAGTTAAAGTCACAGTTGCAAGAGTTGACTAATAGAGGGTTCGCAAGACCGAGTTTCTCACCTTGGGGTGCTCCTGTTCTATTTGTGAAAAAGAAAGATGGCACGATGAGAATGTGCATTGACTATCGTCAGTTGCATAAAGTGACTATAAAGAATAAATATCCTCTGCTCAGAATTGATGATTTGTTTGATCAGTTAAAAGGGGCCACTGTGTTTTCAAATATAGATCTGAGATCGGGATACTACCAGTTGAGAGTGAAAGATTCAGACATTCCGAAAACCGCTTTCAGAACGAGGTACGGGCATTATGAGTTTTTAGTTATGCCTTTTGGACTAACAAATGCTCCTGCTGTTTTTATGGACCTGATTAATAGAATTTTTAGACCGTACCTAGATCGATTTGTTGTTGTTTTCATTGATGACATTTTGATTTATTCTCGAGATGAAATTGAACATGCTGAACATCTGAGAACTGTGTTGCAAACTCTGAGAGAAAAGCAATTGTATGTGAAGTTCAGCAAATGTGAATTCTGGTTGCGTGAAGTCAGTTTTCTGGGTCATATTGTATTGGCCTCTGGAATATGAGTTGATCCGAGCAAGATTTCTGCTATTCTAGAATGGAAACCTCAGAAGAATGCGTCTGAAGTTCGTAGTTTTCTGAGACTAGCTGGTTATTATCGAAGATTCGTAAAAGGCTTTTCAATGATAGCTACCCCGTTGACTAGATTACTTCAGAAAGATGTGAGGTATGAATGGTCCGATAAATGTCAGAAAAGCTTTGATCAGTTGAAAGCCCTTTTGACTGAAGCTCCAGTTTTGACACAACCAGAATCGGGCAAAGAGTTTGTGATTTACAGTGATGCTTCATTGAATGGTCTAGGATGTGTTCTGATGTAGGAAGGCAAAGTAATAGCTTATGCCTCGAGACAATTAAAGCCTGAGGAAAAGAATTATCCGACACACGATTTTGAATTAGCTGCGATTATGTTCGCATTAAAGATTTGGCGTCATTATCTGTTTGGTGAGAAATGTCACATGTCTTCAGATCATAAAAGTTTGAAATACCTGATGACTCAGAAAGATTTGAATCTGCGATAGAGAAGATGGTTAGAGCTGTTGAAAGACTACGAGCTTGTGATAGATTATCACCCGGGTAAAGCAAATGTCGTTGCCGATGCACTGAGTCAGAAATCACTGTTTGCATTATGTGCAATGAATACTCATTTAGATCTGTCTAATGATGGTTCAATGTTAGCTGAATTAAAAGCGAAACCGTTGTTTTTACAACAGATATGTGATGCTTAGAAAGTTGATAATGAAATGCTAGCAAAACGAACTCAGTGTGATTTAAACTCTAATTCTGAATTTCGAGTTGATGTTGATGATTGCTTGAGGTTTCGAGATCAAATATGTGTACTGAGAAATTCAGAGTTGATTCAGTTGATTTTGAATGAAGCACATAACAGTCGTTTATCTGTTCATTCGGGAAGTACAAAGATGTACCATGATCTGAAGCAACACTATTGGTGGTCTGGTATGAAACGAGACATTTCTGACTTTGTTTCGAAATGTTTAGTTTGTCAGCAAGTTAAAGCTGAACATCAGGTTCCATCTGGTTTGTTACAAACGATTTTTGTTCATGAGTAGAAATGGGATAGAGTGACGATGGACTTTGTTTCTGGATTGCCTCTGACTCTGAGAAAGAAAGATGCAATTTGGGTTGTGGTTGATGATTGATTTAAATCAGCCCATTTCATTCTCAGTACGATCCGATTACTCACTTGATAGATTAGCCGAGCTTTACATTTACGATATTGTGAGATTGCATGGGGTACCATTGTCCATTATGTCGCATGTAGATCCGAGGTTTACATCACGGTTCTGGAAGAAACTACAAGAAGCTTTGGGTACAAAATTACATTTCAGTACCGCTTTTCATCCGCAAACGGATGGTCAGTCTGAATGGATTATTCAAATTCTTGAGGACATGTTGAGATGTTGTATCCTTGAGTATAATGGTACGTGGGAACAGTACCTGCCATTGATTGAATTTGCGTATAATAATAGTTTCCAGTCGAGCATTAAAATGGTACCTTATGAAGCTTTGTACGGACGTAAATGTCGTACACCTCTGTATTGGACTGAAATCAGCGAAAATAAGATACAAGGGGTTGATTTGATAAATGAAACTGAACAGAAAGTGAAAGTGATCCGAGATAGTTTGAAAGCAGCGTCTGCTCGTCAGAAGTCTTATGCAGACTTGAAACGAAAAGATATTGAATTTGAGATTGGTGACAATGTGTTTTTGAAAGTATCTCCGTGGAAGAAAGTACTCCGATTCAGACGAAAAGGCAAGTTGAGTCCGAGATTCTTTGGGCCGTATGAAATTATCGAGCGTGTTGGGCCAGTTGTGTACAGATTATTATTGCCACCTGAGCTAGAGAAAATTCATTATGTATTTCATGTATCGATGCTTAGACGATACAGATCTGATCCATCACAAGTGATTACCCCGTCTGAGATTGAAATCTGATCTGATATGACATATGAGGAAGAACCAATTCGTATCCTAGCTCGTGAAGTGAAAGAATTGAGAACCAAGAAAACTCTGTTAGTAAAAGTATTGTGGCATCGACACGAAGTGAAAGAGGCTACGTGGGAACCTGGAGATTTAATGAGACAACAATATCCAAATCTGTTTAACGGTAAGATTTTCGGGACGAAAATCCCTAGAGGGGAGAATTGTAATAGTCCAGTTTTGACCCTAGTCGAAACAGTGGTTTTGGGACCACAAATCCGAGTAAGTAAAATATTTTTAATATTATTTTCTGCGCCTTTGATATGTGATTATGCATGTGATACAGTTTCGTAAGTTAATTTGTCTGTTTGTGTGCTTAATTTGAGAAAAGGATTAAATCGCATAATTCGTAAAAGTGGCTTTCTATTTGATTAATGGCCTAATTGATGTGGCTTTTGAATGTGGAGTCCTTAAAATGTAATAAGCCCATTATTTGAGTTAGTGGATGACAAAGGACAAATATAACCTTGATGTTTATATGTTTCAAATGTTAATTGATAAAGGGTAATATAGTAAAAAGTGTATTATTATGTTTAATATGATAAAATAACATGAAATTAAGCCATAATGTTCATCCTTCCACCGAAAACACAAAAGAAAGAAAAGAAGAAAAGCTTGTTACATTCGGCCATGGTCTATGCATAATCGGGTATGTGTTTTTGATCCGTTTTTGATAATTTCTATGTTTTCGTAATCGTTGCTTCGTATACTTCAAAACCCATGTCTCAATTTTGTGAATTGATGATGTTTTTGAAATGTGTCATTGATGAACTTATGTGTTTGGTGATGTTAGATGGTGAAAAATGAAAGATATGTGTTTGATTAACATAGTTTATTCTTGAGTTTTTGATGAATTTGATGTATTTTGGATTTAATTGAGAAAATGAAATTTTGAAGGTCTAATTTGTGAAATAAATGAAATGTATGGACTCAAATGAGCATGAGTGAAATTCGGCTAGGCATGGGTAATGTGGAATTTGATGTATTTTGTGATTTTGTGAAATAGGGACTAAACTGTCCAAATGTGAAAATGTGAAAATGTGAGGGCTAATTTGCAAATTGCCCTAAATATGTGTTTTTGGATTGAATTGAATGAGTTGATGAATAAATAGATTAAATTTGAATATGTATAGATCAAGAACCGAAGAAAACGGACTTAGATCGCGGGAAAGCGAAAGTAGTCGAATAACCGAATTCGATCAACTATCCGAATCCGAGGTAAGTCGATATACAAATAAATGTATTTTAATTGACTTATTTGTGAATATATGAAATTTGAATTGCTATGAATAATACTCGAAATGATGAATATATGGATTCCGAGAAAGTATCGAGAGAGGGTTAATGTCCGAGAAGTCCCATCTGAACCTAGGAATAGATAGCATAGTATATGTCATGACATAGGTGTTCGTTATGTGATATCATGTAAGACCACGTCTGGGACGTTGGCATTGATTCGAGATTTCATGTAAGACCACGTCTGGGACGTTGGCATCGATATGAGATTTATGTGTAAGACCATATCTGGGACATTGGCATCGTATTTGATTCGTGTAAGACCCTGTCTGGGACAGTGGCATCGATATCTGATTACATACAAGACCACGTCTGGGACGTTGTCATTGTACGACTATTCCGAGCACTCTGAGTTTCCTATTTAGTTCCGAACGGTTCAACGGGCAAGTCTGAGAAATGAATGACTATGTGATTTGCATATCTATTTCAGGTACGTTTGATATGTACACATTGTGTGTATAAGAAGGTAAGTATATTCAAAAACTTACCTAGATGAGTTATGTATTTGAATATGAGAATGTAAATGTGTTATATGAATGGACAAGTTATGATTCAACAAAGTATATTGTGATATGCAGGATTTAAATATGAATGGCTAAGTAAATGTGCCAAGAAGAATTATGGCTATGCAATTGTGATATTAGTGAATTTATATTGATTATCTGTCTTGAATGCTTATATGCTTAGTTTATTTGTATATGACTTACTAAGCTTTTGAAAGCTTAATTTGTGTGTGTTTGCTCTGTTTTATAGATCGTCAAAGCTACTGAAGGCTCGGGACAGTCGAGGATCGTCATCACACTACCTAAGCTCATTTTGGTACCTTTTGGAAATGTATATAGCTAAATATGGCATGTATAGGCTAGATGTTTTGGTACATATATGAGATGTATAAATAGCCATGTGATGTGGCTAGCTAAATGTTGGTAATATGCATGGGTGAGTATGGTATATGATGCATGTTTTGGTATAGCTTGATGGCACATGAAATGGTCAAGGCTATGGTAAGCATATGAATGCAATATGAGAATGTATGTTTGATCAAAGAAATGGTTATATGAAGGTTAAATGTGGATGAATCATGCTTGGATGTATATGTGTTTTAGTTGTCCATTTTGCTATATAAGTTGGCATGATAGAGATGAGATTGAATATGACGATATGATGAACATTTTGAGGTGTTTTGGCTGCAAATGATGCATGAAAAGATGCTTAATTGTGCTTGTAGGGATGATCTATTGTGTGGGTGGCAATTTGGCCTTAAAAATGGCCTATATTTGCCCACACGGTTGAGCACACAGGCGTGTGGCTTGACCGTGTCCCTCGTGGTTGAAATTTAAAACAAGTTAGGATCGACCACGGGCTAGACACACGGGTGTGTGACTGGCCGTATGGTGAAGTCAGTAGCGACCACGGGTGAGGCACACGGGCGTGTCCACGACACGCCCATGTGGACAAGTCAGTATGTATGCCCTGTTTTTACACGGCTTAGACACACGGGTGTGTTGAGGCCATGGGAGGCACAAGGCCTACCCACACGGGCGTGTGACCTCTGTAAGTTTGAAAATAATTTAAATTTCTGAGAAATTCCGTATGTGTTTGGTTTAGTCCCGGCCCTATTCTAATGCATGCTTAAGGGACACTTTGATGTGATTTGTCTGATTATGTTATGAATTATTCGTAAAAGTCTCCGTTCGTTCGGTAACACCTCTTAACCCTATTCCGGTGATGGATACGGGTTAGGGGTGTTACACAAATGGTGTCTCCAAATCTTCAGTGCGAACACGATGGTGGCTAGCTCTAAATCATGTGTCGGATAGTTTTTCTCTTGTGGCTTCAGCTGTCTCGAGCCATAAGCTATTACTTTGTCTTCTTGCATAAGCACACACCCCAATCCATTTAAGGATGCATCGCTATACACTACAAATTCCTTTCCCGGTTCCGGTTGCACTAAAACTGGGGCTTCAGTCAACAATGCTTTTAGTTTCTCAAAACTCTGTTGGCACTTCTCTGTCCATTCAAACTTGACATCTTTCTGTAGCAACCTCATCATCGGCGTAGCACTAAAACTCTGACTTCTCGAAGCCAAAATTCACTTTTGCTAAACTTAGCATACAACTGCTTATCTCTTAAAGTTTGTAAGACAGTTCTCAATTGCTCTGCATGCTCACTTTCATCATGAGGATAAATTAATATGTCATCAATAAAAACAACTACAAACTTATCCAAGTACAGTCGAAAAATACAGTTCATTAAATCCATAAAAACTGCAGGAGAATTCGTTAAACCAAAGGGCATAACGAGGAACTCATAATGGCCATACCTCATCCGAAATGCAGTTTTCAGTAAATCTTGTTCCTTAACTCTCAGCTGATAATAACCGAAACTCAGGTCTATCTTAGAAAACACTGTGGCTCCCTTCAATTGGTCAAACAAATCATCGATCCTTGGCAAAGGATACTTATTCTTCACAGTCACCTTGTTGAGCTATCTATAGTCTATACATAACCTCATCGACCTGTCTTTCTTTTTCACAAAAAGTACCGGAGCACCCCACGGAGAATAGCTCAGTCTCACAAAACCCTTATCCGTTAACTCTTGTAGCTGAACCTTCAACTCTTTTAACTCCAACAGTGCCATCCTATACGGGGCAATTGAAATAGGTGTCGTACCAGGGACCAACTCAATACCAAACTCGATTTCCCTAGTTGGAGGCAATCCGGACAACTCTTCCAGAAACACATCCAGGTACTCACATACCACAGGCACTGACTCAATCTTTACTTCCGACTCTTGGGTATTCAACACAAATGCAAGATAGGACTCATACCCTTTTCTCATGTATTTCTCAGCAGTCATAGAGGAAATCAGTACAGGCAAGCTATCCAATTCACCTGATTCAACCCAAAGGATATCCCCATTTTCACATTTCAGTTCAATAAACTTACTACCACAGTGTACTAACACAGTATGAACAGTCAACCAATCCATGCCAAGAATTAGGTCAAATTCATCAAACGGTAGTAGCATGAGGTTAGCTGGAAAACAATGACCTCTAATCATCAAAGAACAGTTTCTACACACTTTGTCAACTATCACATGCTTGCCTAACGGGTTTGACACTTTTACCACAAATTCGGTAGACTCAATAGGCATATTCATGCTAGACACCAATTTCACACAAGTATATGAATGGGTAGACCCCGGATCAATCAACGCAACAACAAAAATATCGTGAAGAGAAAAAGTACCCGTAATCACATCTGGGGATGAGGACTCTTCGCGAGCGCGAATGGCATAAGTCCTTGCAGGAGCTTTACCCTCTGATCTCACAGTGGAATCTCTAGGCGCACTTCTACTGCTAGCCCTACTTCCCGGGTTCTTCTGTGGTCTACCTCTAGAAGGACCATTACTCGCTCGCACATCTTGCTTTCTGTCTTTCTCATCCATCTCAGAACAGTTTCGAATGAAGTGGTCTAGTGTACCGCACTTGAAACAGCCTCTATCATTTCCTCGACACTAACTGAAATGTCATTTACCACACTGCGAACACTCTGGTTTATTTGGTCGAGAACTACCAACACTCGCAATAGAAGTGGTTTGAGCTTTAGACGCCGTGTACTGCTTATTCTTATTTCTACTCAAAAATCCCGCTGAAGCATTTGATCGGGTAGCGAATTCTCTCGATTTCTTGGATGAGGACTGAAATGATTTTCCCAACTGTCTTTTCTTTGAGTCACAAGACTCAATATCAGCCTTCTTTTTCTCTTTGGCCAATTCCTCGGCCTTGCAAGCTTTCTCAACAAGCACCACAAATTCCTTGAGCTCTAGAATGCCAACTAAAAGTCGAATGTCTTCATTCAATCTGTCCTCAAATCTCTTACACATGATGGCTTCGGTGGATACGCACTCTCGAGCGTATTTGCTGAGCCTCACGAACTCACGCTCATACTCTGTTATTGTCATTTGGCCTTGCTTCAATTCTAGAAATTCCTTCATCTTCTGGTCTATAAATCTTTGACTAATATACTTCTTTCAGAATTCTTCTTGGAAACCTCCCATGTAATCCTTTCCCTTGGTATAATCGACATAAGGATGTTCCACCACTGGTAGGCCGAGTCTCACAGGAGTGGCACAACACACTTCATCCACTCCTCAGGTGTTCAAGACAATTCATCGAATACCCTAATGGTATTTTCTTGCCAGAACTCCGCCCTCCCTGGGTCATCATCTATATTCGCTCTAAATTCCTCAGCCCCTTGCTTTCAAATTCTGTCTACCGGAGGTTTTTCCCTTCTAATCATTTCCACTACTTGCGGAGTTGTAGGAGCGGGCTGAGGTATTAGAGGGGGTGGAGGAGGTGGAGCGATCGGGTTTGCACGAACAAACTCTGAATACCAAACGTTCATCATATGGAGGAAGGCTTCTCTAGCCCCTCCACTCTGACTCAGTGTCACGGGCCCACTTTCGACTGGCGCGGTCCCTTTTGCGGGAGCCGACGCATTACTTTTGACATCATCTGCCACTGCTCCGTCGGGATCCATTTACTATATAAAAACACATTTTAAATTGTCAGGAGTTGTCACACTATCATAATTCATATATGGCATGTATAGCTAGACTCGTACACACGCTAGGTTAGTCTGAGAATCGACTAAACCATAGCTCTGATACCACTAAATGTAACACCCCTTACCCGTGTTGACGCCGGGACAGGGTACGAGGCGTTACCTAACTTAAACACATATTAACATACATTTCTGGGTCATAAAAGTTCGTTCAAATTTAAAAACTTTTCAAATTTTGTCTTAAAATCTCTAATATGAGCCTACGAGGCCCAAAACACACTTTAGAAATGGTTCGGGACCAAACCGAGTTCTTTAGAAAACTTTGGAAAATGTCACTAAAAACAGGGGCACACGCCCGTGTGGAAGGGAAACATGCTCGTGTGACCTAATAACATGCCCATGTTCA
The DNA here is from genome assembly GCA_025698515.1 of Gossypium sturtianum. Classification (NCBI taxonomy): domain Eukaryota; kingdom Viridiplantae; phylum Streptophyta; class Magnoliopsida; order Malvales; family Malvaceae; genus Gossypium; species Gossypium sturtianum. Next base: position 28,966,149 of record CM046943.1, on the reverse strand, counting down.
AGGACCGTGTAACTCACACGGCCTAAGCATATAGGGACATGCCCGTGTCCATTTCCCGTGTGGATTTAATTCTCAATTCAAACCTACAGGGGTTTTCACACGGCCTGGCACACGCCCGTGTCCATGGCCCGTGTTCCTCACATGACCATGACACATCCGTGTCTCAGCCCATGTGTTAAAACCTTGACATTTTGTTTCTAACGTCAGCAACATTTTAGGGTCACACGGCCAAGGCACACGCCCGTGTGCTAGGCCCTATGGTGAATTTAGTTTCGCATTTAAGGTGCAGACTTCACACGGCCTGGGTACATGCCCCTGTATAATGGCCGTGTCTTCCACACGGTTGAGACACACAGCCATGCCTCAGCCCGTGTGGTTACTACTGGGCATTCTATTTTACCAAATTAAGGTGCAGGGGACACACGGCCAGGCTACACGCCCACGGGGTAGACCCTGTGTCATACACGGCCTAGACACACGCCCATGTGTCTACCCGTGTGGACAAAAACAAGCCTATTTACCAAGCCCTGTTGCCACCCTTACTTGCACCAACATAAGCCACATCAAGTAACACCAAACCACACATAATCATCTGACCAAACCAGCCACAACCAAGACATACACACATCTTTCACCATGCAAATTGCACATTCATGAAAAACATCATCATTTGCATATATCAATAACAAGTAATAGCCATCATCCATGGCCTTATACAAAATGAATCAATCTTCAAGACAAGCCAACACATTTGGCCAAAACAATATGACACTTAACAAAAGACCAAGTCCCTATACATGCCATGCTCAAAATGATAAATCTAACTATACCAAATGTTCAGATTGATAGTGTGGTTGAGCCTCTGACGTCCTTTGGTCCTCGAGCTAGCTTGGCGATACTATATAAAAAAATTGAAAAGGAAAAGGGAGTAAGCACAAAGCTTAGTAAGTTGCATGTAAATAAGTAACAACATCAACCATGCCTCTTTAAACACATAGCATATTATAAACCAGCACAATGTTCTTGATTTAACAATGGTAGATTTACTACATATTTACACATCACAAGCATAAGCCAAATATTACAAGATCGTCCCGAAATCATTCTCATAGATGGACTTACTCAATTTAATCCTTACCATTAAGGCATCATAACTAAGCTCATATCTCATGAGTTTCGAGTAAGAACCTGTACCACTCACAACATGATCATATCCTTTCATATCTTTATCATAGGCTTTAAATAATCCGTGGAACCATTTGGAATACTAAAGGATATCCTATAAGCCTCACACAAGAGGGTAAAATGCCGATGCCATGTCCCAGACATGGTCTTACACTAGCTCTCGTCTCAATGCCGATGCCATGTCCCAGACATGGTCTTACACTGGCTCTCATAATGTGGTCGATGCTATGTCCCAGTCATGGTCTTACACTGGCACACATATCAACGCTGATGCCATGTCCCAGACATGGTCTTACACTGGCTCTCATAATGTGGCCGATGCCATGTCCCAGACATGGTCTTACACTGGCACACAAATCATCACCGATGCCATGTCCCAAATGTCATGGCATGGATATCCAATCTATTCCTACTGTTCAACCGGGAGTTTTTACTACATCAATTCTCATCATAAAAGTTCACAACAATAATCATACACTTTATGCCATACTAATTGTTCAATACATAACAACAATAAAGTTGTATTATTTACGTACAACTTACCTCGGTATACAAAATATGGGCGACTAGTTCGATTTAGTCCAATAGCTTGGTTTTCCCTCAATCTAGGTCTGGACTCCATTTTTATTAATCTATAATGACAAATTCACTTATTTAATCACTACATTAATCAAAACAATCCAAATTTCCTACTTTGGCAAAATTACTGTTTTGCCCTTAGACTTTCACATAATTAGGACTTTGCCCCTAGGCTCGTAAAACGATTTTAATCAAATTTCCTCCTTTATCAAGCCTAGCCGAACCTTTATTACTCTTATAGCAACTCACAATTTCCAATTATTTCACACATTTACAACCTGTTTTATAAACTTCACAAAATGGTCCTTTTAGGTGTTTTCATGAAAACCCCTTTCACAAAAGTTGTTTATTTAACAACCAAGATTCATTTTCTTCCATAAAATTTCAGAAAACAACATAAATAATCTCATGGCAAGACCCTAGACTCTCAACCATTTTGCAAAATAGTCCCCTCATTAGCTAGATTTAGCCATAGGGGTTCCAAAAACACAAAAAAATTAAAAAAAAAACCACCAAAATCACTTACTTGCAAGAGAAAAGCTTGGCTAAAATTTGAGCTCTCAAAACCCTTAAGTTTGCTGTAAATTTCGATGGAAGAGGAAGAAAATGGGAAAAGATGATATGTAACATCCCCAAACCCGGCCCATTCGCTACGACCGAATCTGGTTATGTCACTGGGAAAAGACGGTTGAAAATCTTAAAATAAAACATCGTAGTTTGCTGAATTTTGGAAAACATATCTTTGGAATAAAACTTTGCTATAAAACTCATTCATTTTTAAAACTTTAGTTTATAATATCCAATTTGAATAAATAGGTTGCAAACCATAAATCATTTTCACGTAGCAATTTAATTTAAATAAACCATAGTTAAAGTAATACCAAAAACATAAAATGGCCTTTATTACAACCCAACAATTCAAATAAAGTACTTATATCAAAATTTAGCATGGAATAATTGAACATCATCCTCGGCATGGGCCACCTTGTCCTCTCCGATCCCGGTCGACTTTATGCACTACGAAATGGTTAATGAAAAGAGTGAGTCCACCGACTCAGTGCATAACCACAACACATATTTCCATCCGTATGGGCTTGGCCCATACCCACACAAACCATCGAAACAAATCATGCAAGAATGCATCTCGGCCCAACCTACTATCCAACCGTGACACCAACCTTAGCGGACTCCCGCCAAGGCCGTGGCTAATCCACCGATCACAACCGAGTGATCCCACATATGTTACCTCGCGGCACTGGCTGCTTGACAAGGCCGTGGTGAGCCACCGATCACATCGTGATCCATAAATCTTACCTCGGCATTTCGCCGCTCGAGGCCGTGGTCGAGCCACCGATCAACCAAAGTGATCCAAATATCGTAATCGCTCTACGGTGATGCACATAGCAATCAACCGCCGAGATGGGCACCTAGCCAACACCTCCCTTGAGGTAGCACAAAGCTAACCCTCAAGCGCTAATGTAGCCTGAGCTATCATTAGACCACGTACATCCTGTGTACACTTCTTCCTTCTTCAATCCAATCCCATGCCCATGTGTCAATAAATCATGCAAGAATATCATATAGAATGAGTATTTATCACTTATCACTACCACATTGTACATATATAAATGTATATCAAGATTAACTTACCATCACGATTATTCATCACTTATGCCATTATAAACGGCTATTACACATAATACACACATAAACATGTTAGCAAACCAAACCACGAAATAGTGCGATGATTACGCACCTAAATGATACCAAAACCCAAACGCTACTTCGCCGCTCGCACATGAGACTAACGGACTTACAAAAGGTTCCCAAATGATGGGCTCTTCTTCCCTACAATCGGCCTTGGCATAAAAATAATGAACACTTAGGCCATTCGGCCAAGACAAAAACTATAGCACAAAGAAAACTAACACGCCCCTACCTTGCTAATCAACCTTTAAGGGTAAAATCGTAATTTTACCTACTAAGGGCATTTTCGTAATTTACCCACCAAGGGTAAATCGGTAATTCGTACTGGAATGGCCTTTCTAAAGGCCCGATGTCGCCCGAAGCGACCCAACTACCATTTCGGTCGAAATGGACTATTGGGCCTAAAGCCCAATTTCGGCCCATTCGGGCCCACACGCTCGTGTGGCCCACCTAACACAAATCTAGCCACGTATATAAGTTCCACCTAGTCTAGTTCACTATATACTACACAATCGCACAATTTACTCATAAGGGCCCACGGGCCCATTGGGCCCACTTCGGCCCATCACGGCCAAGCGACCCCAACCCATAAGAATACTAACGATGGCCTCAACTATCGCGTCGAAGCCCCACACGCGCGCCGCACGCTCGTGTGGCTACTATTGCCGTGACCAGACTTCGCATTCGCCGCTCTACAACTAGAGTAGAGAGAGTTACACACACGATAGGACTCTAGTGTTAATCCGCGCTCCGACCACTCCCCGTGCCCAAACGCCTCCAAGATGTGTTTACTCTCCTCCTAGGATGCTCCTTATATAGCTAGCACTTCACCTTCCTTCTTTGTATCTTTCCGATGTGGGATCCCTACGTCGATGAGAGTTTAAATTCAATGAAACTCTTCCCGTCTGCATCGCAAAATAAATACTCCCTTGCTTCTCATGAGATTCGAACCCAGGCTCCCTTCAATAGTTCAACACACCACTTGCCACCAAGCCACAAGCTCCTCTTGTGTCTTAAACCATGCGCAACTAAATATAAACTATAGCCAAATTCTGAGGTCCAAGTAAAAAGAAAACCAAAATGCAAAATCCAAGACTTGAACCTTGGACCTCCTTCCTTCCCTTGTGGCGTCACCCCCTTGTCTCTTATGTGGCGTCACTTTGCCACTACACCACACACTCCACTTGTGTCATTTTTCCCCACATTTTATTCTTAAGGCCTACCTGCCAACTTCCAGGTTTTTTTTTTCACCTAAAACCAAAATTTCCCCAAAGCTAATATTTGATCCCGGGACTTCATAGAAGCCTTCTAACCTTCCAAAATCACTTATCCAATAGGTCCAACTTGCATTTAAGCCGGTCTCTTATTCTCCAAAAATTTAAACGCTACTACGCCTAAGGCCCATTGGGCTCAATTCTCCTAGGCCCAATTCCTTTTTACCCTAAAAATCTAAATTTTCCAAAGCCTTCCCTTCTCATCCCAACATTCTTAGAGCCTCTAAAACTCAACCAAGCACTCCCAAAACCTACTAACACTTGATTTATACCCCATATGCACTGACCCCTAAACCGAGGTGTTACAATTCTACCCTCCTTAAAATAATTTCGTCCTCGAAATTACTTGTCTAAACTAATAAATCCAATTCTCTCCACTACGCTATCGCTGCGCACTCGATCTCCAAGAGCTAACATACTTTACGAGCAACAAAACAAACAAATCCACCAAAGCGCTCTACCACGTCCACGAGAAATGCGACCACGCCCCTAGAACTCATATCTAGCGTCGCGATTTAATCGATTAAAAGTTTTATGCATTAGAAATTTTGTTCCATTGTTTAATCCACGAGCAAATTTTATGAATGAAGTTTCTGGAAGTCGTTCTTTCGAGCAATCAAAGTTTCAGATTCTAAAGTAATCCACTATTGCAATCATCCGATCACATCAATAACTCACAAGCAATAGTAAGGGGTACTTACCTGGTGGACTTCGGGTCGGAGGTACAGGTGCCATGCCAGCCTAACCTGAAAACCTTTCATAAAAACCCATTTTGAAACGTTTTTGGGCCCAAAACCCTCAAAGCCGAGTTTTGAACCGGGCTCTGATACCAAACTGTAACATCCCCAAACCCGGCCCATTCGCTACGACCGAATGACGGTTATATGTCAGGAAAAAGACGGTTGAAAATCTTAAAATAAAACATCGTAGTTTCTTTGAATTTTGGAAAACATATCTTTGGAATAAAACTTTGCTATAAAACTCATTCATTTTTAAAACTTTAGTTTATAATATCCAATTTGAATAAATAGGTTGCAAACCATAAATCATTTTCACGTAGCAATTTAATTTAAATAAACCATAGTTAAAGTAATACCAAAAACATAAAATGGCCTTTATTACAACCCAACAATTCAAATAAAGTACTTATATCAAAATTTAGCATGGAATAATTGAACATCATCCTCGGCATGGGCCACCTTGTCCTCTCCGATCCGGTCGACTTTATGCACTACCGAAATGGTTAATGAAAAGAGTGAGTCCACCGACTCGGTGCATAACCACAACACATATTTCCATCCGTATGGGCTTGGCCCATACCCACACGACCATCGAAACAAATCATGCAAGAATGCATCTCGGCCCAACCTACTATCCAACCGTGACACCAACCTTAGCGGACTCCTCGCCTAAGGCCGTGGCTAATCCACCAATCACAACCGAGTGATCCCACATATGTTACCTCGGCGGACTGGCTGCACAAGGCCGTGGTGAGCCACCGATCACATCGTGATCCATAAATCTTACCTCGGCATTCTCATTTGCCGAGGCCGTGGTGAGCCACCAATCAACCAAAGTGATCCAAATATCGTAATCGTCTCTACGGTGATGCACATAGCAATCAACCGCCGAGATGGGCACCTAGCCAACACCTCCCTTGAGGTAGCACAAAGCTAACCCTCAAGCGCTAATGTAGCCTGAGCTATCATTAGACCACGTACATCTGTGTACACTTCTTCCTTCTTCAATCCAATCCCATGCCCATGTGTCAATAAATCATGCAAGAATATCATATAGAATGAGTATTTATCACTTATCACTACCACATTGTACATATATAAATGTATATCAAGATTAACTTACCATCACCATTATTCATCACTTATGCCATTATAAACGGCTATTACACATAATACACACATAAACATGTTAGCAAACCAAACCACGAAATAGTGCGATGATTACGCACCTAAATGATACCAAAACCCGAAACGCTACTTCGCCTTCACGCACCGCATGACTAACGGACTTACAAAAGGTTCCCAATGACGGGCTCTTCTTCCCTACAATCGGCCTTGGCATAAAAATAATGAACACTTAGGCCATTCGGCCAAGACAAAAACTATAGCACAAAGAAAACTAACACGCCCTACCTTGCTAATCAACCTTTAAGGGTAAAATCGTAATTTTACCTATTAAGGGCATTTTAAGTAATTTACCCACCAAGGGTAAATCGGTAATTCGTGCACTGGAATGGCCTTTCTAAAGGGCCCAAAGTGTCGCCCGAGCGACCCAACTACCATTTCTCGGTCGAAATGGACTATTGGGCCTAAAGCCCAATTTCAGCCCATTCGCCCCCTGCGCTCGTGTGGCCCACCTAACACAAATCTAGCCACGTATATAAGTTCCACCTAGTCTAGTTCACTATATACTACACAATCGCACAATTTACTCATAAGGGCCCACGGGCCCATTGGGCCCACCGGCCCATCACGGCCAAGCGACCCAACCCATAAGAATACTACGATGGCCTCAACTATCGCGTCGAAGCCCCACACGCGCTGCGCCGCACGCTCGTGTGGCTACTATTGCCGTGATCGCACTTCGGCATTCGCCGCTCTACAACTAGAGTAGAGAGAGTTACACACGATAGGACTCTAGTGTTAATCCGCGCTCCGACCACTCCCGTGCCCAAACGCCCTCCAAGATGTGTTTACTCTCCTCCTAGGATGCTCCTTATATAGCTAGCACTTCACCTTCCTTCTTTGTATCTTTCCGATGTGGGATCCCTTCGTCGATGAGAGTTTAAATTCAACTGAAACTCTTCCCGTCAGCATCATAAAATAAATACTCCCTTGCTTCTCATGAGATTCGAACCTGTGCTCCCTTCAATAGTTCAACACACCACTTGCCACCAAGCCACAAGCTCCTCTTGTGTCTTAAACCATGCGCAACTAAATATAAACTATAGCCAAATTCCGAGGTCCAAGTAAAAAGAAAACCAAAATGCAAAATCCAAGACTTGAACCTTGGACCTCCTTCCTTCCCTTGTGGCGTCACCCCTTGTCTCTTATGTGGCGTCACTTTGCCACTACACCACACACTCCACTTGTGTCATTTTCCCCACATTTTATTCTTAAGGCCTACCGCCAACTTCAGTGGTTTTTTTCACCTAAAACCAAAATTTCCCCAAAGCTAATATTTGATCCGGGACTTCATAGAAGCCTTCTAACCTTCCAAAATCACTTATCCAATAGGTCCAACTTGCATTTAAGCCGGTCTCTTATTCTCCAAAAATTTAAACGCTACTACGCCTAAGGCCCATTGGGCTCAATTCTCCTAGGCCCAATTCCTTTTTACCCTAAAAATCTAAATTTTCCAAAGCCTTCCCTTCTCATCCCAACATTCTTAGAGCCTCTAAAACTCAACCAAGCACTCCCAAAAACCTACTAACACTTGATTTATACCCCATATGCACAGCCCCTAAACCAGGGTGTTACATGATAACTTTTTCTTTGTTTTATTTTAATTTATTCATTTAGTCACCTAATGCCACCAAACTTTGACCAATTTTCATGAATTAAAAATTCATGTCCAGCCACTATATTTTCATTAGTCTATTTACTCAATAAGGACCTCTACTTTAGTGTTCCATAGCTATCTAACACATTTAGCTTGTAGAACAAAACTTTCACACTTTATGCGATTTAGTCCTTTTTCGAAATTAAGCAAGAAATCACTAAAATTAATCCACCAAAATTTTCATGCACTCATATAATCATGCTATAACACATAAAATAATATTAAAATAATTTCTCCGGCCTCAGATTAGTGATTTTGAAACCACTATTCTGACAAGCCCCAAAATCAAGCTGTTACAGTTCTGGTTCACTAACCTCCAATCCTATTTACCCAATTCTACTAACCTAATTTTTGGGGTGTGACATGGGAACATTTGAATATCTAAATAAAACTCCTCATAATTCGTATGACTATAACTCCGAGCAAGAAAGTCGCGAGCGAGAATTCCAAGCTAAATCAATGAGAATCCAACGATAGTTGGATCAATTAGAGGAATTATTTTAGCAAAGATCACAAGAAATTACTCAATTGGAAGATGTCATACATGATGTCTCCCATTCTGATCCGAAGGACCAATGTATCACCGACAAGCATGCAGAATTAAATCTTGAAAATCAAAAAGAGTTTGGATCTAGAGATGAGAATGAATTGAATATAACTGAAGATGTCTCTGATCCAATTAACATAGATGTAGTAGTAGAAGTAAAGATAGAATTAACAACTAACTTCGAGCTACAACTGATTTTGAATTAAAGTTTAGACGAGCCGATATACTTTCTGGCCATACACAAGGAGGTGAGAACCAAATAAACAGACAAGTTTGTCTCATTCTCGTTTGATGATGAAGGAAAAACACAAGCAACCAAAGCTTATTGCGACATGGAGGGGAGAAAGCTTGAGAAATTAATACCTCGAAAGGCAATTTGGGGTTGGCTCAGATTCGGCACCAAGTTGCTTGTGATGTGGATGTTGCGTCAATCAAAGATAAGGCGATATCATTGGAATCGACCGAGGGTTCTTGTTTATATTTATCGATAATGGAACAAACGACAGATGAAAGTGTGAGGACAAGCTAGATGTTCTTCGTAGGAGGGGATACGGATCGTCCCGACCCTAAAAAAGGATTTTGCTTTTAAATTTTGTTTAATTTTAAATTTAATTCTTCATTGTTTTTATCATTAGTTAGATTTTAGGATTTATATTTTTAATTTGATGTTAAAATTGGAAGAAATGAAGTTTTTGGAAATAATAGAGGAGCTAGAAGAAACTTGGGGTCAAGTAAGGAAAATTGGAGAACTGCAACATGCATGGAAAAAGTGCAGGCAAGGTCGTGTCACTCCATACACATTCTATGGTGTGACATACACACTTTGAAGCAAACATAAGGGAAAAAATACACTTCGTGTCGCGGCCATGCCTTCTCTATGGCGCGTCATGTAGGCTATTTTTGGCAACTTTCCATTCTTGGTTTGAGACGATCTTCAAAGATATTCCCCAAGTTTGAAGGGAAAGTCAAGCCCTAGATGGCTTCTATATATTGTCCTTATCAAAAGACGCACCCTCCAAGCCTCCACAAGTAATCAAATGCCATTCGCTACTCTATTATTTGAGATTCAGCAAATTCTCTGCCTTTCCCTTGTTCCATGGTCCTAAAACAATGAGGAGCGACCTTTTAAATGCTGAATCAGGAGCTGATAACTTCAAAGAACTTCATGAAAGGGATCTCAAAATTCATCTTTGAGCCATTCGACCACACTTTCCTCTTCAGGAGAGAGGTTTTGATTCCTTGCTTTTGTTAAACAGTGAAACGAGAGTGATAATTCGGTTCCATAGATGGGAGAAGTTCTGTACCATTCCATAGGGATGAGCTTGTATGCTAGTTGTCCAGGAATTTTACGCTGCCTTAAGTTAGACTGAGATGACTTGAGAATTGGATGTACCATGGTTGTGAGTCTTCGTTCGAGGGAATGAAATTGCCATCTCACCTCCTAAGATAGCTAGAGGAGGTACTTAACCTCCTAACGGACGAACGAGGAGAATGGGGACGCCATCTAGGGACAAATTTCCCAACATCGTTCCTACAAGAATAGCTAACTCCGAAAGCAAGAAGGTGGTATGTCATATTACAGAAGGAAAAAGATAGTAGACCTTCAAACAATCATCAACAAAGGGTGCTTCATAGAAGTGGGAGGGTCTCTTGCAGGCCTGAGTTCTTCCAATATGGCAGAAGTATTTTAAACACTAAGTCTGTCGAACAGGAAAGAATAAAAGCTATAGGGTGTAAGTGGATATAGAAGATGAAAAGAAATGCAGATTGAAAAATGGAAGCTTACAATGTTAGACTTGTAGCAAAAGGTTCTACTAAAAAATAAGGTATCGATTACGAAGAAACATTCTCTTCAGTTGCCATGCTCAAGCCAATCCACATATTGTTATCCATTATGGTAGTTCTTGATTATGAGATCTGCAAAGTGGATGTCAAGATAGTGTTTTTGAATGACTATCTTGAAAAGAGAATCTATATGATGCAACCCACCACACATATAGCTAAAGCATACAAGCATAAAGTTTGCAAACTGCTTAGATCCATATATGGACTTAAGCAAGCATCTCGCTCATAGAATAAAAAATTTGATCAAGCAATCTATTGGAAAAAAAATCTGGTTCAAAAATAGTTTTCTTGCACAACGGAAAATAAAAATTTTGAAAATCGACCTGGTTTGTGATATTTATAGCAATAAACCCTAAAACAAATTTGCACTTGTGTTTTCGGGTAGATGGATCCTTTTCATTCCCGACTTTCAATCAAATGATCTTTTCCACTATTTGTTTGAACATTGGTATGCCCCGTGACGTAGTGAAAAAAAATTCTGGTGATCAACAACCATTGATCGAAGTATGATGAACAAATCAGGTTGAAACAAAGTAAAAGGTATACCTTTTCGATTTGACCCCCTTACGCAATATTGATCCCAAGCCGCAACAAAACAGTCTCGGCCTCTACATAGTCCACCCAGTCAAAGAACAAACAGCAAAAACTCTCTTAAACCTTCTAGAGAGAATAATAATAAATGGCTGCTAGACCCTCTTTTTCTTTTTACTTGGTAACATCCACACTATAAGGGGTTCTGTTCCTTTTTTTTTTAATATCACATAGTAAGAAACGAAATTATTCCTTTTCTTGTTTTATAGAGTAACATATGGAATGTATTAAAACATTATATTCTTTTCGAAAGAATATTAACTTCCATATTTTTTTATCTTTGACCAAAATTATTATAACTATTTATTTTATAATTTCGGAGAACTATAGCCAGTTAATATTTTTATATGAATCAAATTCATATATTAATTTTAACTATATTCTCTATTTGTGTACAACATGTTTGTACATATAATGCATTCAATATTTAATTTAATTCATGTGATAGCTAAACACAACACCAACTGTGTTTGGATTCTGTTCGCTTCAACCATAGGGTGTGACCCTGTAGGCTCTTGTAACGTTGGTAGCAATACTAGAACATTTCTAATGTTACAAGCAATTAGTGGCATCTAGCAATGCATCATTGCTACCCAAGTTACAAGAAGTCTCATTCGACATAACCTTTCTGTGATATGTTTTCCATGTATTATATCATTTTATCCTTTATATCTAGATTGGATACAAGTCACGGAAGAGTCACCCTTGTATAGTCCAATCTCATATTTCTTGATATTCCAAGTAGATTACAATAAACAAATAAGTGTGATATCTCATATCAATTTATTTGAGCATGGCCATGCATTTCTAGTCTCATTACATCAAGTGGCCTAAGATATTGCTCCCATTATGTAGGAGGGACAAATCCTATCTTGATCAATCATATCCCACTACATAGATTGTGGCATACCCAACATCAATCTTTATAGTGCAACCTGTTATGGTAGACATTTGGCTTTATCAAAATATACAACTCACGATGTTAGGACAATAATGATCTCAATTATCACTATGAGGAATGCTGTGACTATGACATAATAATCCAAGAAACATACTCATAGCGGCTCAGTCTAGTATGTTGTTCTTTAACACATACTCATGTATTGATTTTCACATCCCTATGTTAATGAAAATACTTTGTCATCAATCAACTACACATTAATCTCAATGCATTATTATTATCCAACCCGCAATAATACTTGAATAAGGGCCTTTTAAGAATAATCATATTATTCTCAAGATTTTATTATTAATCAATTTATTTACACATGCACAAAAAAAAAGAAACTGTAACGCCTCAAATTTTTGGGCCTAGTAGAATTAGGCCTATTAGGCCTTGGGCATGGGAGCATTTAAAAATTTTTTTAAGAATAAGAGGACGGCACTAATACGAGTTGGACCTATTAGGTGAGTGATTTTGGAGTGTTTAGAGGGTACTACGAAGTCCCGGGTTCAAGTTAGGCCATAGGAAAAAAATTGATTTTTAGCCTTAGTGGAACCCTGATCTCTAATGGTATGACTCATAAATAAATTAGGATAAAATAAGACACAAAAGGAGTTGTGGTCTAGTGGTAAATGGCGCCACATGGGAGACAAGGAAGTGACGCCATATAGGAAGCAAGGGGTCCAAGGTTCAAGTCTTGGCTCTTGAAATTTATTTTGGTTTCTCTTTTAAATAAATCTGGAAGCGAGTAGGTAAGCTTTATAGTTAAATATGTTGGACTTATGACACAAAAGAGCTTGTATCCTAGTGGTGGTGGCGTGACATGGCTATCGAGAGGACTTTGGTTCGAATCCCTTTACATGCAAAGGTGGATTATTTTGCTAAGGAGTCAATTTTTGAGGATTGATAGAGAATCCCACATCGGGAAGCTAGCATGAGGATAGGTAAGAAGCTGGCTTTAAATAGAGCAAACTATGAGGAGAGTAAGCATACCTTTCTTGGCTTATCCCTTTCGCTTTGTGGCGTGCTCGTTTGGGTTAAGCGTTGGATCATTCGTTGATCTGTATGCCGTTGGGTCGTGATGGTGGTGATTGAAGTTGATCGACACACCCCTTGGGGGTCAAGGGTGCGATCATTGTTGGCTTCTGCGTTGCGAGCGGTGTTCGAGCGCGCGGATTAACCGATTCCTATCGGTGTGTATTTCGCACTACTCTAGCTGTAGAGCGGCAAATGCCGAAATGCTGGTCACACGGTGATGGTAGCCACACGAGCGTGCGAGCGCACGTATGGGAGATTCGACGTGATAGTTGAGGCCCTCATGAGTGTTCTCATGGGTTTAGGCTTCCTTGGGCCGAGTGGGCTCAATGGGCCCGTGGGCCCATGTGAATAAATTGTATGATTCTGTAGTAGATATTGGACTGGTCTATGTGAATCTCATATCTGTGGCTAGATTTGGGCTGAATGGGCCACACGAGCGTGTGGGCCTATTTGGGCTGAGAATGGGCCCTAGGCCCATTTGCATCATTATCTCTATTTAGAATACTTTGGTTTAACTGGGCAAATCGCAGTTGATCGTTCTAGTGAAGGTGAAGGCGCTCGTGATTATTTAGTACTCTACGTGATAAGGTGTGTATCCGTATACACTGTTCTGACTGTTGATCGGTTGAAAAGCCAAAGGTGTGTATATTGTACTATTTGACTGTTGATCGGCATTATGCCGAAAAGACGAAATACCGGCAAACGATGCCATACGAGCGTGCTATCGCGCGTGTGGTGAGCCGTGCTCACGGAGCGTGAGCGTGTGATAAGAAAGGCCACCATGAGCGAATTCATGGGCTTGGGCCGTAGTGGGTCACTTGGGCTGGAATGGGCCTCGATGGGCCAATGGGCCGTAGGGCCCGCGAATGCAAGTCACATTTTTAAATGGGAAATAGATAGGCTTATCATGTCCCGTACATGACTTAGGTGCTTTGGGCCGCGTCAGGCCGAAAGGGGGTCGTGTGGGCCCAATGGGCTTGTGGGCCCACACAGATGAAATGTCCGTGATGTGATAAGTTATTGATTTGGGCTATGTCGTTGCATAGCCGTGGTTGTTTTTAGGCTAAATAGGCCACACGAGTGTGTGGGCCCACTTGAGCAGGGTAATGGGCCTTAGGCCCATCTTCGTCGTTAAGTCAAGTTAGATTTCCTAAGTCGCTCGAGGCGACGGTGGACCTTCTGTTGGGTTGTAAATACCCTTGGTTTGTAAAATTACTAAAATACCCTTAGTTTGTTAAATTACTAAAATACCCTCAGTTTGTAAAATTACGGAAATACCCTCGTTTGTAAAATTACTAAAATACCCTCGGTTTGTAAAATTACTGAAATACCCTCAGTTTGTAAAATTACTAAAATACCCTCGGTTTGTAAAGTTACTGAAATACCCCTAATTTGTGAAATTACCGAAAGACCCGTGAGTTATGAAATTACTGAAATACCCTCAATTTGCAAAATTACTGAAATACCCTTGGTTTACTAATTACTGAAATACCCTGGTTTGCAAAATTTCTGAAATACCTTGATTTGTGAAATTACTGAAATACCCCTGTAGGGTAGAACTACCGAATTACCTATGTAGGGTAGGATCACCAAAATACCCCTGAGGGGTAGGATTACCGAAATACCCTTGTGGGGTAAATGAGTGTTTTGCCCTTGTGGGTAAATGAGTGACTTGTGCTATGATTTGACCGATTTGACTATGATCGTATGATCGTGTGTTTTAACCGACTTGGTGTGGGTGTGTGGTGATATATTTGTTAATATGTGTTGAAATGACTGTAACTAAGCATGGCTACTTTGCATACATGTGTAATGATTGAGCATGACATACACGACATATTGCATGGGGTTGGGATTTGTAATTGGAGGAAATCTTGTGCAGTGGCTCGCGCCGCGTTTATTTATTCTAGTGGCTTCGCCACGATATCGCGATTTTAGTGGCACGCCACGTTCGCGATTATTAGCGGCTCTGCGCGTTAGTACTATGTACTAGTGGCTGCATCACGTTTTTATTATTACGGTGGCATCGCCACGCATGTCGATTTTAGTGGCTCACCACGATATCGTTATTATTAGCAGCTTTGCTACGTTGTTATTAGCAGCTAGGCTGCGTTATTGGTATGCTAGTTGGGTGGGTCGACTTGGTCCCCACGTGGTGTATTGGTTGGTACGGGAGGTGTGTTGGCTGGAGTGGGTTGGGATGCATCCTCATCTTTGTTGCATATCTGTTTATGAGATCTCACATCCTTTGCATCTTGGGCTTAAGCCACTTGTTCTGCTATTGGTTTGGGCTAGGCCCAATTGATTCTGTTATGGGCTGTGACCCAAATGATATTGTAGTGGCCTTTGACTCACGTATGCTTTGAACTGACAGTACTGTTTCTCTTAAAGGGCTTTGGCCCAGACTGTTTCAGTTTCTGTTTTTGTATACTGATTGTTACTCTAGTAAGGGATTACACACTGAGTTTTCATAAACTCACCCCGTTTTTAACTGTGCAGGTAATCCTCAGCCTTAGACGGATCAGAGTTGTGAGGGACTCGGAGAAGACCACACACTGCTTATGCTTGTTGTTTTGATTATTTTTAAATATTTTTATTTGGGTTGTTATAAGGCCTCTCTAATTTTAACTTATTATTTCTGATATTTAGTTATGATGTTTTCTAACTGCTAAAAGTGGGATACGATTTCCAAAATGATAAACTGACTTCAAAACACTACATTTCTGCAACATTTTCAAAATGCTTCTGCTACTCAATTTTTAAACATCACATTTTCGTATATTATTTATTTTAAATATGCTTCTGCAACAGATAAAGCTTTAAAAGTTACGTTTGCAATTGCTTAAGTGTTTTGAGTTTTAACAAAGAGGCTTTAACTCTCAAACAACTTTTAACAAACAAGAAACAAGGATTTGAAAAACACTTCCATGTGACACGCCAGATTTGGGCCTAACTTTTAGGCTGGGTTTGAGGTGTTACATTTAATGGTATCAGAGCCCGATTGCAAAACTCGGCTGTGGATTGGGTCTTAAAAATTGAATTTTTGAAAGTATTATTTCAAAAAAGCTTGAAAAGATTTAAAGTTCTGAAATTGTATTGACCATTTTCCGAAAGTGTGGTACTTCGAGTCTCCGGCGCTGAATCCGTAAGTTTCTTAAACTGTTGTTAGTTTTGTTGAAAAGGAGTAGATAAAGATACTATGATTTCTTAGATATTAGACTGTACGGCTATACTTAAACTTAGAGTTGTATTTATTCTGTGTATATTCTGAAAATGATTTGCGTGTGATATCCATCCGCTCTGATGGATATATGTGTGATGCGTGCTAGTGTTATTAAGATCAGAGTGCGCAGCGAGAGCATAGTGTGCTAGGTTAGGATGTGCGACTGTTCCTATAGTTGGAAATTTCGAGGATGAAATTTCTTTAAGGGGGCAGAATTGTAACGCCCCGAATTTTCGGGCCTAGTAGAATTGGGCCTATTGGGCCTTGGGCATGGGAGCGTTTAAAAGTTTTTTTAAGAACAAAAGGACGGCACAAATGCGAGTTGGAGCTATTAGGTGAGTGATTTTGGAGTGTTTGTAGGGTACTACAAAGTCCCGGGTTCAAGTTAGGCCATAGGAAAAATTTTGATTTTTAGCCTTAGTGGAACCCTGATCTCTAATGGTATGACTCATAAATAAATTAGGGTAAAATAAGACACAAAAGGAGTTGTGGTCTAGTGGAAAGTGGTGCCACATGGGAGACAAGGAAGTGACGCCATATGTAACGCCCCAAATTTGGGCCTAGAAGAATTGGGCTTTGGGCTTTTGGTCTTAGAAAATTTTTAAGTGAGCGAGAAAACTACAATTGGCATGTGGGCTTTGAGGGTTAATGAATTTGGAGTGTCTAGGGGTGTTGGAGATGTCCTTGAATCAAGTAAGGGTATAGGAAAAATTTTGGTTTTAGCCCAAGGGAACTGTGACTTCAGTTAGTAGGCCTTTTAAATAAATGAAGAAGAAAAATGACACAAAAGAGCTTGTGGTCTAGTGGCAAAAGTGGCGCCACTTAGGGGAGCGAGGAGGTGGCGTCATTAGCGAGCAAGGAGTCCAAGGTTCAAGTAGTGGCATGGTATTTTGTTGGGGATTTAATTTTTTCCTTCTAGATGGTTAGTAGTGGCGTTGGATGTGAACTCTGAAGGAAGTGTTCATAAGAGAAAATTAAGGAAGGGATAAAGGATCTTATCTTAGAGAAAATTTAGGATGAGATTGAGGAGTTATCAGGGAGAAAAGTTAGAAGCTGAGAAGTGTGAAGAGTTGGTGCCGTTGTGGGAAGTTGAAAGTGTATAAATTCGGCTTAGGGGGTAAATGAGTGTCATTTTTGGGTCTTTTAGGGGGTATTACGAATTTTCATTGTGGCTTTCGGCATTTGGAGAGTTTTGCAAATAGGTCAGTCTTTTTTTTCTTGACCGAATATCCTGTAGTTACCCTCACGTAAGCACATTTGATCTTTTTCTTTTCTCCCCCTCATTCTGTTTCTTCCATTGTCGAAAAACTATCATTCCTTTTTGCCAAAATCCCTATTGGTGTTGTGTTCTTCTTCTTTCTCTGAAAGCCGAATACTCCCTTAGAATCGAATAGCCCTATCTTTTACCGATTCTTTATTATTTTTCCTCCATCACAAATCGGTTGTTATCTACTCTTAGTCAAGTTAAAAACTAGATCTTGTTCAGTAGCTATCTAGGCCACAGGATCAAAGGAGGATTTCGGTAAGTGCTCAGTCAACTTTTTTAGTGTGTTTTGTTAAAAGCCGAAGGGCTATCTAACTACTCCTTGTCATTAACTCTGTGATAACAATGATAAGGTTCAAAGATCGCAAGCGTGGTAGGATCGTTAGCAAGGGTAAGTGTACTCAACTTGATTATGGTTTAAGTGAATGGCTGAATGTGAGTTCGATCTATAGGGGTGACTTGTGTGGATTATGAGTCACTCGAATCTTGATGGTGTGTGTGTGAGTGCAGATCTAGGGGATACTCCTGACTAGTTGTAACATACCGGTTTAGGGCCTAGTCAGAATAGTGGTGCGAGACCACAAATTCGAGGGTTATAAATGAGTTTTTGAGGTTTATGCCTTGTATGCATGCTAGTGTGAAAGTTTCATGAAGCAATTTTGTGAAATTATGGTTGAATTGTTCAAAATGACTAAATTGCAAAAGTTACAAAATGTGTGTTTCTAGAAGCTATATGTGTGAAATAGCTTTAGATTATTAATTAGAGGTCCTTAAATAGCAATTTATCCAAATTCTAATATTTGGACAAAATTGGGCATGGATGAGTTAAAATAGAAAGTTTATCAAAAAGGGCATTTTGGTCATTTATGAAATAAGCGATTAAAATAGGAGAAAAGATGACAAAACTCATTCATCTTTTTCCCCAAGGCTGCCGAAAATTCCAAGAGCCATTGGTAGGGTTCTTCAAATTTTTCAAGCTTGCTAGTAAGTGCATCTAGCCTCGTTTTTTATATTCTTTGTATTTTTGAAGTCTTAGTAGCATGAGTAAGCTATTTTTAGCTATTTGATGAGCTAAAATGGATGTTCAAAAATGTGGTCATGTATGACATGCATGTATGTTGATATTTTATTGAAGATTTTATGAAAGCTTGATGTAGTAGAAACATCTTTTGTTAAGTGATTTTCCATGAAAATGCATGTAGGGACTTGATTGTGAAAATCTTAAGTTTGGTTATACATGTATGTTTTAGTGAGAATTGATGATAGCTTTAGTTGAATAAGTGGTTCGACTAAGCATGAAAGACTAGAAAGTTGAATAAAAATCACTTTACGAGCCTTTGGGACTAAAGTGTAAATATGAGAAAGTTTAGGGGCAAAATAGTAATTTTGCTAAAGTATGAGATAAGGGTCAATCTAGTCAATGTGTGTATTGAATAAGCTGATTTATTCATTATAGATCAAGAAAGGCAAAGCCCGGATCGAAACCGAGGCAAAAGCAAGGTGGTGGACTAAATTGCAAGTCTCAATACTTTTGAGTACCGAGGTAAGTCTATGCATAAACAATGCATTCATACTTACAATTTGTTGATGATAGCTAGTGTGTAGCTTGTTCGAGATTGATTGAGAACCTATGTGGTTCAAGTAGAATGAATGTAGTAGAATTGTGAATGGATGTTTAATTGAGTAAGTAGACATGTGAATGTGTAGTGATAATGCTAGATGGAAGGCTAAGTGCAATACCATCCTAATGTATATTGACGATGAGCTGGCTATGTGCGATGCTATCGTTAGGTATATCGTTTAGTGGGCTAAGTGAGAAACCTCTATGATTACCTTTGTGGTAGGCTAAGTGCGATACTACCTTATAAATCGATTGTGGTGTGCTAAGTGCGAAACCCGAGAGACATTTCTTTGTGTGGGTTAATTTGTGTGGATTAGCCATGTGATTGCATTATTGAGTAAAGAAGCTGTGTGGATGCATTATTAAGTTAATTAGTTGTGTGGATGAATTATTAAGAAATAATTATGTGTTCTATATTGTGTAAATGCGACATTGAATGCAGGGGTGCATTTCGATGGTTATGAGTATGTGACTCATGATGTGTTGGAAATGTGGTAAGGGTTAGAAAGAGTAAGCATAGTTGTTCATTACTTTTGGTAGTATAATTCTAATTGTTGTTTAGCTTATACTAGGATGCTTAATTGTTTATGTGTAAACTTACTAAGCTCAAAGCTTACTTCTTTTCTTTTCCCTTGTCTTGTAGAGTAAAAGTGTTGAACCGAGATACGAGGATCAATTGGAAGATCGCCCACACTATCAGCACACTCTGGTACATGAGACTCAATGTTTTGTATATGGCATGTATAAGGGCTAGACAAGTTAGTGAATTTTGTCGTAAATGGCTATGATGAGTTAGCCTTTAGATGGATAGCTTATTTTGTATAATGCCATAGTTGTTGGCTATTTTATGTTATATGAAAAGTTATAGTTGTCTATGTGAGATTACAATTCAATTTGAGTTGATTATGATTGTGTTAGATGAGTATATGTTGTGTATGCTAGAGGGGTGAAAAGAACTTGGCACATAGCTTTGTTCTTGTCCATGTGGATAGACACACGGACGTGTGTCTAGGCCATGTGTGACACACGGCCAGACCACGGGCATGTGACTCAGCCGTGTGTCCCCTGCATGTTAGTATTTCAAATCAGAATAGACCACAGACTAGTCACACGGGCGTGTGCCTAGGGCGTGTGGGATTAATCAGTGTTGGCCATGGGCTAGCCACACGGGCATGTGTCTATACTCTAGGCCGTGTTAAGGTAGTCAGTGTGCACCACGGGTTGTAAGCACGGGCGTGTGCCTTGGCCGTGGGGCATTGGCAGAATGCTGGGGTTTTTAGGCACGGTTTGGGGACTTAGGCGTGTATGTCCATGCACGGGCGTGTCTAATCTTGCACGGGCGTGCGAGACCTGTATAAAAGAGAAAATTTTTAAGATTGGAAAAAGTTCGATTTAGTCTCAAAGAGCCCTCGTGTGTATGAGTGAGGCCTCGTAAGTCGAGAATGAGGTTGTTGAGATGACTTCAGAGAGTAGTTACGACGAGCCTAAGTGGTGATCAAGTGGTTTGAGTTCTGTAATGCCTCGGGCCCGGTTCTGGCATAGAACCTGGGTAAGGGGTGTTACATTTAGTGGTATCAGAGCTATGGTTTAGTCGGTTCTAGGACTACCGTAGCGGGTGTAAGAGTCTAGCTACACATGCCATAAGTGTACAATGATAGTGTGGTGGTTTCTGATGATTTTAAATCTTGTTTTATATAGTATATGGATTCTGATCCATCGACTGCTGATGAAGTAGCTAGTAATGCGCCGGCTCCTGCGCAAGGAACCGTGCCTGTTCAAAGTGGACTCGAGGTTAGGGGTCAAGGGGAAGAGGCACAGGAAGTCTTTCTCCAGATGATGAGCAATTGGTACTCAGATTATGTTCGAGCGAACCCTAATGCTCAACCTCCTCCACCTCCTCCTCCTATACCTCAGCCAAATCCAGTGGCTCCTCAATGTATGGATGTAGTGAGGATATCGAAACCCCAAGTGGATAAGATTAGGAAACACGGGGCTGAGGAGTTTAGAGCTAAGGTAGATGATGACCCAGAGAGGGCAAAGTTCTGGTTGGAGAACTCGATGAGAGTATTTGATGAACTCTCTTGTACGCCTGAAGAGAGCTTGAAGTGTGTCGTATCCTTACTGAGAGATTCGACATACCATTGGTGGAAAACACTAACGTTGGTAGTCCCGAGAGAGCGGGTGACATGGGACTACTTTCTGGAAGAGTTCCGGAAGAAGTATATAAGCTAGCGATTTACTGATCAGAAAAGGAAGGAATTCCTCAAGTTGAAGCAATGAAGGATGTCAGTAGCAGAGTATGAGCGTGAGTTTGTTAGGCTTAGCAAATACGCTCAAGAATGTGTGTCGACAGAGACCATCTTGTGTAAGAGGTTCGAAGATGGGCTGAATGAGGACATCAAACTCCTAGTTGGTATTTTGGAGTTGAAAGAATGTGTAGTGTTGGTTGAAAGGGCAAGTAAGGCCGAAGAGCTGAGTTCAGAAAAGAGGAGGGCTGTGAGCGAAGCCCGAGATGCTAGAAAGAGGCCGATGGGCAAGTCATACCAAGCTCAGTCGAAAAGATCCAAGGAAGTGAATCCTCAGACGACGGCACCAGTGGGTTATTCGCATCGAGACTTGGGCAATACTCGCTCGGGTTCGAGAGTCCAAGCCCCCTCGATGGAAAGTGTGGGCAATACGATGAGCAAACCAAAGTGTCCAAGTTGTGGTAGATATCATACCAGAGAGTGTTGGGGAAATATTTGGAAATGTTATAAGTGTGGCTCCCCTGACCATTTTATCCGAAACTGCCCCGAGATGGATGATAAGGAAGATAAGCAAGAGATGAGACCTAGTGATGTGTCTGCAAGGGGTAGACCACCAAGAAACCCTAGAGGTGGGAATAGTGGTAGGGTGCGTCCAGAGACTCTGCTATGAGACCGGAGGGTCAGGCACCTACAAGGACGTATGCTATTCACGCTCGCGAAGAAGCATCCTCCCCTGATGTGATAACGGGTACTTTTTCTCTCTTTGACACCTTTGTTATTGCTTTAATAGATCCAGGGTCTACTCATTCTTATATTTTCATGAGATTAGCATCTAGTTTGAGTATGACCGTCGAGTCTACAGACATAGTGGTTAAGGTGTCAAACCCGTTAGAAAAGCATGCATTAGAAAAGCCTAAAGTTGCTAAACGGGCCCGGTGGGCCCTGAGGCTAAGTTTGATGAAATTGGTAGGTTTGGTCATACGTATTAAGTTAGTCATGCATGTTACATGATTTGGAATTGTTTTGGGCCTAGTAGGCCATATGAATGAGATTTGGGCCTAATTGGCCGTAAGGATGTAATATGCGCTTTATGGGGGACGTAGACAAGTATGCTAGGGTTTAATGGACTTTAAGCCTAGTTCTGAACAACTCTTAAATCACGTAAGACTTAATCTAATAATCAAACATGCCTGTGGACAAGTCGATTAGTTAGAGTGTGGTAACCGACATATGCATGTCTAGGATTGAATATAGTGAGAGCGTGGTACTTAAGCGGTCCTAGTAGCCCACCTCCTCTTCTTTGGAATCCTACCTAGTGCATAGTGTCTGTTCACTTTAGCCGTGAGGACTTGTTTATGGGCCAAAGTTCATAACTAAAACCCGAGAGGGACCAAATACCCCTGAGTTGAAAATTACCAAAATATCCTTTGATTTGAAAAATTACTAAAATACCCCTGAATTGTGAAATTACCAGAATACCCTTGATTTGCAGAATTACCAAAACATCCCTGATTTACAAAATTTCCAAAATACCTCTGTTTTGCAAAGTTAACTAAATACCCCTATAGAGTAGATTTACGGACATACCCTTGGGTAGTGAAATGACTAAAATACCCCTAAGTGCCGAATGTGTGAGAATGTGTATGATGCATTCATGAAATATATGTTGCACTTGGGTGGGTTTTGATGATACGGAGGAAGATTTGAGGATCACATTGTCGCTTGACGACCGTGGATCCACCGGTGGCTTTAAGCCCATTTTAGCAACTTTGCTGCAACGTTTGAGTAGTGCCGCTGCTGGTGCTACCTTTGGTGTGTAGGGATGGGTGGGTTGATATTTATATCCCCACAGGTGTGTAGGGTTGGAAGGGAAATGGTGTGCAGGGTTGGATTTGGGATGGGTGCATTGCATTCATGTGACTCTAATGTGGTATGAGGTCATTGTGGGCTAAGGCCTAAGACCACTGATTTTGATAGGGCTTAGGCCCAATGTAATGTTTGTATGTGGATTTGGTTGCCAAGGGTCGTACACACTGAGTTTCGAAACTCACACCCTTTTTATTAAATGTTTTAGGTGATCTTCAGTAAACAGCTCGACGTGGGAGAGGACTCGGAGATGGCCACACTCCGATTTGACTCAAAAGACATGATTTTCATTACTTTATTTTTGTTGGATGTAATAAGGCCTTGTACTCCAATTTGACTTTAAATTTTGGGTTTTGTTGTTTCAACTGTTTACTTAATTATTAAACCTGAGTACATTTCTTATGTTTAAACTTGGTTTCCGAAATACTTAAAATAATAGAATGGGCTTTTATCATTACTTAACAAGACTCAAGGATTTGGGGCTTTTGGGTCTTAAATTTTTACTTAGCAAAATCATTTTGAGTTATGCCTTTGATGTGACATTCCTAAATTCGGCCATAACGTCTGGGTCGGGTCTGGGGGTGTTACATTTAGTACTCAGGGGTATTTCCGTAATTTTACCCTACAGGGGTATTTCAGTAATTCTACCCTACAGGGGTATTTTCGTAATTTCTACCCTACTGAGGTATTTAGTAATCTCTACCCTCTGAGGTTATTTTCGTAATTTCTAACCCCGCATACCATTTCCTTCCAACCTACACACTGTGGGGATATAAATATCAACCCACCCATCCCTACACACCAAAGGTAGCACCAGCAGCGGCACTACTCAAACGTTGCAGCAAAGCTGCTAAAATGGGCTTAAAGCCACCGATGGATCCACGATCGTCAAGGACTATGCGATCCTCAAATCTTCCTCCGTATCATCAAAACCCACCCAAGTGCAACATATATTTCATGAATGCATCATACACATTCTCACACATTCGGCACTTAGGGGTATTTTAGTCATTTCACTACCCAAGGGTATTTTCGTAAATCTACTCTACAGGGGTATTTAGTTAATTTTGCAAAAAAGAGGTATTTTGGAAATTTTGTAAATTAGGGATGTTTTGGTAGTTCTGCAAATCAAGGGTATTCTAGTAATTTCACAATTCAAGGGTATTTTAGTAATTTTGCAAATCTAAGGATATTTTGGTAATTTTCAACTTAGGGGTATTTGGTCCCTCTCGAGTTTTAGTTATGAACTTTGGACAAAAAACAAGTCCTCGCGGCTAAAATGAACAGACACTATCCAGCAGGTAGGATTCCAGAGAAGAGAAGGTGGGTCACTAGGACCGCTTAAGTACCAAGCTCTCCCTAGATCCATTCCTAGACATGCATATGTCTGTTGCCACACTTTAACCCAGCGACTTGTCCATGGACATGTTTAATTATTAGAATTAAGTTTTATGCAGTTTGAGAGTTGCTCAGAACTAGGCCTAAAGTCCATTAAACCCTAGCATACTTGTCTACGTCTTCATAAAGCCCATCAAGCCCATTTCATGTTCATATAACCCATTATGCCCAATTCACATCCTTATGGCCCATTAGACCCAAATCTCATTCATATGGCCCGTTAGGCCCAAAATAATTCCAGATCATGTAACATGCATGCCTAACTCAATTCATATAATCAAATCAATCAATTTCATCCAACTTAGCCTCAGGGCCCACCGGGCCCATTTAGCCACTTTCAGCTTTTCGGTATTGCCGATATCATGTGTGTGTAGTGTTTGTACACACCTGGTTACTGCGACGTGCTATACTATCCTTGGTCTTGAACCTACAACCAACCAAGCTTCAATCAATCACCCATACTTCAACAAAATATCTACCAAAAGCCGAAGCCTTACCGTAACCTTACCGTGTGCCACCGGGTTCTAATAGCCCTTCCTTAGCTACTAATCAGGAGTATCCCCCAGATATGCACTCACACACACACCATCAAGATTCTAGTGACTCATAATCCACACAAGTCACCCCTATAGATCCAACTCACATTCAGCCATTCACTTAAACCACAATCGAGTTTAGTACACTTACCCTTGCTAACGATCCTACCACGCTGGCGATCTTTGAACCTTATCCTTGTTATCACAGAGTTAACGACAAGGAGTAGTTAGATAGCCCTTCGGCTTTTAACAAAACGCACTAAGGAAGTTGACTGAGTACTTATCGAAACCCTCCTTTGATCCTGCGGCCTAGATAGCTACTGAACAAGATCCGGTTTTTAACTTGACTAAGAGTAGATAACAACCGATTTGTGATGGAGGAAAAACAACAAGGAATCGGCAAAAGATAGGGCTATTCGATTCTAAGGGAGTATTCGGCTTTCAGAGAAAGAAGAAGAACACAACACCAATAGGATTTTGGCAAAAAGGAATGATGGTTTTTCGGCAATGGAAGAAACAAAATGAGGGGGAGAAAAGAAAAAGATCAAATGTGCTTGCGTGAGGGTAACTACAGGATATTCGGTCAAGAAAAAAAAGACTGACCTATTTGTAAAACTCTCCAAATGCCGAAAGCCACAATGAAAATTCGTAATACCCCCTAAAAGACCCAAAAACGACACTCATTTACCCTCCTAAGCCGAATTTATACACTTCCCACTTCCCACAACGGCACCAACTCTTCACACTTCTCAGCTCCTAACTTTTCTCCCTGATAACTCCTCAATCTCATCCTAAATTTTTTCTAAGATAAGCTCCTTTATCCCTTCCTTAATTTTCTCTTATGAACACTTCCTTCAGAGTTCACATCCAACGCCACTACTAACCATCTAGAAGGCAAAAATTGAATCCCCAACAAAATACCATGCCACTACTCGAACCTTGGACTCCCTTGCCTGCTAATGACACCACCTCCCTGCTCCCTAAGTGGCGCCACTTTGCCACTAGACCACAAGCTCTTTTGTGTCATTTTTCTTCTTCATTTATTTAAAAGGCCTACTAACTGAAGTCACAGTTCCCTTGGGCTAAAACCAAAATTTTTCCTATACCCTTACTTGATCCGAAGGCATCTCCAACACCCCTAGACACTCCAAATTCATTAACCCTCAAAGCCCACATGCCAATTGTCATTTTCTCGCTCACTTAAAAATTTTATGAGACCAAAAGCCCAAAGCCCAATTCTTCTAGGCCCAAATTCGGGGCGTTACACCATATAGGAAGCAAGGGGTCCAAAGTTCAAGTCTTGGCTCTTGAAGTTTATTTTGGTTTCTCTTTTAAATAAATCTGGAAGCGAGTAGGTAGGCTTTATAGTTAAATGTGTTGGACTTATGACACAAAGGAGCTTGTGTCCTAGTGGTGGTGGCGTGACTTGGCTATCGAGAGGACTTTGGTTCAAATCCCTTTGCATGCAAAGGTGGATTATTTTGCTAAGGAGTCGATTTTTGAGGATTGATAGAGAACCCCACATCGGGAAGCTAGCATGAGGATAGGCAAGAAGCTGGCTTTAAATAGAGTAAGCCATGAGGAGAGTAAGCATACCTTTCTTGGCTTATCCCTTTCGCTTTGTGGCGTGCTCGTTCGGGTTAGGCGTTGGATCATTCGTTGATCTGTATGCCGTTGGGTCGCGGTGGTGGTGACCGAAGTTGATCGACACACCCCTTGGGGGTCAAGGGTGCGATCATTGTTGGCTTCTGCGTAGAATAGTGTTCAGAGCACGGATTAACTTCAGATTCCTATCAGGTCTGTATTTCGCACTACTCTAGCTGTAGAACGGCAAATGCCGAAATGTCGGTCACATGGCGATGGTAGCCACACGAGCGTGTAAGGGCACGTGTGGAAGCTTCGACGCGATAGTTGAGGCCCTCCTGAGTGTTCTCATGGGTTTAGGCTGCCTTGAGCCGAGTGGGCCCAATGGGCCCGTGGGCCCATGTGAATAAATTATATGATTGTGTAGTAGATATTGGACTGGTCTTTGTGAATCTCATATCTGTGGCTAGATTTGGGCTGAATGGGCCATACGAGCGTGTGGGCCCATTTGGGCTGAGAATAGGCCCTAGGCCCATTCGCATCATTATCTCTGTTTAGAATACTTTGGTTTAACTGGGCAAATCGCAGTTGATCATTCTAGTGAAGGTGACGGCGCTCGTGATTATTTAGTACTCTACGTGATAAGGTGTGTATCCGTATACACTGTTCTGATTGTTGATCGGTTGAAAAGTCGAAGGTGCGTATATTGTACTATTTGACTATTGATCGGCATTATGCCGAAAAGTTGAAATACCGGCGAACGATGCCATACGAGTGTGCGATCACGCGTGTGGTGAACAGTGCTCACGGAGCGTGAGCGTGTGATGAGAAAGACCATCATGAGCGAATTCATGGGCTTGGGCGTAGTGGGTCACTTAATGGGATGGGCCTCGATGGGCCAATGGGCGTAGGGCCGTGGAATGCAAGTCGATCGTTAAATGGGAAATAGATAGGCTTATCATGTCGTACACATGAGTTAGGTGCTTTGGGCCGCGTCAGGCCGAAAGGGGGCCGTGTGGGCCCAATGGGCTTGTGGGCCCACATAGATGAAATTTCTGTGATGTGATAAGTTATTGATTTGGGCTGTGCCGTTGCATAGCCGTGGCTTTTTTTAGGCTAAATGGGCTATACGAGTGTGTGGGCCCTCTAACGCCCCAAAAATCCTAAAACCATAATTTCTATGCATTGAAGTTAGTATGTATGTGTAGCACTTAGAACATTAATTTTAAGGTATTATCGGGATTATTTGAAGCCTTAGAGATAGGGGAGACCATAGGGAAAAATTTATTTTTTCTTGCTTTAGTGGACCCTAGTCTTAGGCATTAGGCCTCTTGAGCAGATTAAGTGAAAATAGGACACAAATGGGCTTGTGGTCCAGTGGAAAGTGGCGGCACTTGGAAGCTACAAGGTGGCGTGTGTGAAAGCTGAAGAGGTCCAAGGTTCGAGCATGAGAAGTGTATTTTTGGAGTATTTTATTTTGCATAGGTGGATGGCAAGAGTTGTGTTGGTTTGGTACTCTTGCCGTGGAGAGTTTTTAGTAAGCAGGAGTGTTGGATGTGGAGGAGATTCCAGATAAGATTAACGTATTATCAGAGAGAAAAGTTAATAGATGAGGAGTGTGAAGTGTTGGTGTCGAATAGGACTGTGGAGGGAAGGTGGGATTCGGCCTTGGTTATAAAAAAAGGGTTGCCGAATTCCAGAGAGGGGTTCCTGAGTTTTCGTATTTTCTTTTCTTTTATTCTCCCCCTTAAACGGTTTCTCCTTTTTTTGCTGAATTCTCACAAAGCCAAATTCCCTTCATTGCCAACATTACTATTATCCTTCTTTGCCGAATTCCTACTTTTGCCGAACCATTATTGTTATTCCTCTACCTCAACCAATTGTTATCTAATCTTAGTCACGTTTGGAAGTCAAATCTTGTTCAGTAGCTATCTAAGCCGCAGGATCAAAGGAGGATTTCAGTAAGTGCTTAGTTGAACTTTTTAGTGTGTTTTGTTAAAAGCCGAAGGGCTATCTAACCCCTCCTTGTCGTTAACTTGTATTAACAAGGGTAAGGCTCAACAATCACAAGCGTGGTAGGTAAGGATCGTTAGCAAGAGGTAAGTGCACTCATCCCGGTGGTGGCTTAGTAAATGGCTGAATGTAATATGGCTTATAGGGGTGACTTATGTGGATTATGGGTCACTTGATTTTGACGATATATGTTGGGTGCTGATCTGGAGGATAATCACAAATAGTTGCAAAGGAAGGGCTGCTAGAACGTGAGGCACACGGTAAGGGTACGGTGAGGTTTCGGTTTCTATTAGTATGTGTAAAACCTTGGTTAATCGCTAGTAATGTCGATTGTAGGTTCGTGACTAAGGGGTTTGCAGTGCGTGTGGTTACCAGGTGTGTATAAACACTACACACATGATATCGGCAATGTCGAAAAGCTGAAAAGCCGAAAGTTGCTAAACGGGCCCGGTGGGCCCTAAGGCTAAGTTTGATGAAATTAGTAGGTTTGGTCATACATATTAAGTTAGTCATGCATGTTACATGATTTGGAATTGTTTTGGGCCTAGTAGGCCATATGAATGAGATTTGGGCCTAATTGGCCGTAAGGATGTAATATGGGCTTTATGGGGGACGTAGACAAGTATGCTAGGGTTTAATGGACTTTAGGCCTAGTTCTGAACAACTCTTAATTCACGTAAGACTTAATCTAATAATCAAACATGTCTGTGGAAAAGTCGATTAGTTAGAGTGTGGTAACCGACATATGCATGTCTAGGATTGAATCTAGTGAGAGCTTGGTACTTAAGCGGTCCTAGTGACCCACCTCCTCTTTTCTGAGATCCTACCTGGTGCATAGTGTTTGTTCACTTTAACCGCGAGGACTTGTTGATGGGCCAAAGTTCATAACTAAAACCCGAGAGGGATAAAATACCCCTGATTTGAAAATTACCAAAATATCCTTAGATTTGTTAAATTACTAAAATACCCCTTTGTTTTGTAAAAGTACCAAAATACCCTTGTTTTGCAAAAGTACCAAAACACCCCTATTTTTCAAAATTACCAAGATACCCCTATCTTGCCAAATTACCAGAATACCCCTTGTACGGTAGAATTATGAAAATACCCATGGGTAGTGAAATGACTAAAATACCCCTAGGTGTTGAATGTGTGAAAATGTGTGTTGCATTCATACGATATTCTGTTTAGGATGCATATGGGTGGGAATTATGGTACAGAGGAATATTTGAGGATCGCATAGTCGCTTGACGACCATGGATCCACCAGAAGCTTTAAGCCAATATATGATTAGCAGCTTTGCTGCAAGGTTGGGTAGTGCTGCTGTGAGTGCTACCTTTGGTGTGTAGAGGATGGGTGGGTCAATTTAGAAATCCCCACAAGTGTGTATTAGTTGGAAGGGAAATGGTGTGTGTAGCGGATGGATTTTTGGGAATGGTTTTGCATTATCTTGTTTGTATTTGTGTTATGATATGAGGTCATTGTGGGCTAAGGCCTAAGACCACCGATTTTGATAGGGCTTAGGCCCAATGTGAATATTTGTATGTTGATTTGATGGCCAAGGGTTGTACACACTGAGTTTCGAAACTCACACCCTTTTAATTAATATTTCGTGGTGATGCACAAGAAGCGGCTCGACTTGGCGAGAGGACTCGGAGATGGCCACACTACAAGCTGATTTGATGTTTTAATTTGTTCAAATGAATTTATTTTTAAATACTTTGTTTTTCATTAGATTGTAATAAGGCCATGTATCTCCTAATTGACTTTTCATTTTGGGTTTTATTATTATTGTTTCAACTATCCAGTTATTAAACTTAAATAAAATTTCTAAAGTTAACATGGTTTCCGAAACAACGCAACATATGAATGTTTTCTTAAAAGATGGGCTTATCATCTTAACTTAACAGGATACAAGGGTTTCGGGCTTTTGGGCCTTAAATGGTTAAATAGTAAAATCGTTTTGAAGTGTGCCTGTAATGTGACATTCCGGATTCGGGCCTAACTTCTAGGGTGGGTTTGGGGTGTTACATTTAGTAGTATTAGAGCCCGGTTGCAAAGCTCGGGCTGTGAAATGGGCCTTAGATTTTGTTTTTTTTAAACAAGTAGATTAAGAAGTTTTTGCAGGATTCTTGAAGTGTGGTTCAATGAGCCCTCGACGTCGAGCCAAGTAAGTTTTCTGTACAACATTTGTTTAAATTAAGGAACTGTATAGATAATGGGCTACTTAAAAATAGGCTTTTAGAGACTAAAGCCCATTGAAAACTTAAGCCTGTAGTGGATTCTCGACCGCGTAATAACTTTTAAAAAAAATTGTTACTCACATAAGACATGTGCCCTAAACAAGTGGAACTATGTACTAATTTCATAAAATTTTTAATTCAGAAATACGCAACGATGAGCGCTAAGAGAGGTGCAAGAGGCTGCGGCAGAGGCCGTGGAAGTTTTAGAGCAGGATCGTCAGAGTCAGGCCATATGCCCAACGCTGGAGTAGGGGAGGCTCCGGCCTCACCAGTAGTTGAAGGGGACCATATGAATGGGCTACCGCTACAGAGATTCAGTATCGCAGGCCATGTTAAGAATCTTAGAAAGGGTCGTTGGGCTCAATAATGGTACGGGAAGTCGTGGGTCAATCGTGGAGCGACTACGAGCTAATGGGGCTGAGATTTTCAAAGGAGTAGCGGGGGTGGCCCCGAATGTGGTAGAGTATTGGTTGGAAGCTACTGAAAGAATAATGGATGACCTGGATTGCACGGCTGAAAAAAAGTTGAAAGGAGCAATATCCCTACTTAGAGAAGAAGCCTATCAGTGATGGTTGACCATAAAAGAGGGCAACCAACCGGAGCAGATCACTTGGGAGTTCTTCAAATCGGCATTCCAGGGGAAATACATTGGAGCGGCCTATGTGGATGCACGAAGGAAGGAGTTTTTGAGTCTGACTCAGGGGGATAAGCCAGTAGCAGAGTACGAGGCTGAGTTTCTGTGCCTCAGTCGATATGCCAAGGGGATTATCGCGACGGAGTATGAAAGATGCGTACAATTCGAGAATGGATTAAGGGATAGCCTTAGGGTACTGATAGCTCCACAGAGGGAGTGAGATTTTGCGGTTTTGGTGGAGAAAGCAAAAATAGAAGAGGAGGTAAAGAGAACGGAGCGCCGCAATCGAGAGAAAGAAAAGGTCAATAACAAGCGAAATATAGAACCTACGGGAGCCGGACAGAGGCCCATGAGGAGGGCCAGAGTGAATGGGCCGGTTAGAGCTGTGGCCCTTGTTGCTGCTGTTAATAACGGAATACCACTTTGTGCTGAGTGTGGGAGAAGGCATCCGAGCGAATGTTGGAGGAGGATGGGAGCATGTTTGGGCTGTGGATTGATGGAGCATAGGGTTAGGTAGTGCCCGAGAAGGCTAGATCAGGAGCGGGTCGATGGTAGAGGTAATTTTCAACCTTAGAGGGGTGGTCAACAACCACCAAGGGGCCGTGATCAAGCCAGAGGTGGTAATGGCGCAGGACGAGGACGTGGAGCACCGGGCAGAGGTGCAGGTCAGGTAGAGGCGAGACAGCCAGCGTTGGTTTATGCTGCTCGTCGCAGAGAGGAAGGTGATGCACCAGATGTGATAACGGGTACGTTCCTTATTTGTGAGCTACCTTATATTGTGCTAATTGATATGGGGTCGACACATTCGTACATTGCATGCAATATGACAGAAACTGTAGGGGTTGAGTTCAAAACCATTGAGAATGAAATGACGGTGTTAAGTCATTTAGGGCAGTCGGTAAAAGTTAGTAAGTTGTTTAGAAATGTACCATTGGTAGTTCAAGGAGTTACTTTCTTAGCGAACTTGATGGAATTATCATTTGGGGAGTTCAACCTCATCTTGGGCATGGATTGGTTGACGAGGCACCAAGCAACTCTAGATTGTGCTGCAAAGAGGATGATGTTAAGAACTGTAGAAGGTGATGAAGTAGTAGTGATCGGGGAGCGACGTGATTACTTGTCAAATGTGATTTCAGCTTTAAGGGCAGAAAATTTGGTAAGGAAGGGCTGTGAAGCTTATTTAGATTATATCAATGATTTGGAATCTAAGAGTTTTACTATCAAGGATTTGAAAACAGTAAAAGAATTCCCTGATGTTTTTTCGGAGGAATTTTTGGGGTTACCTCCCAATAGAGAGGTGGAGTTTGGAATAGAGTTGTTACCTGGTACGGCTCCAGTGTCCATCGCACCTTATAGGATGGCACCGAAGGAGCTAGCGGAGTTGAAGGCTCAGATTCAGGAGTTGTTGGATCGCGGATTTATTAGACCAAGTGTGTCTCCATGGGGAGCATCAGTATTATTCGTGAAGAAGAAGGATGGGTCCATGAGGATGTGCATCGATTACAGGCAGTTGAACAAGTTAACCATTAAGAATAACTACCCTATGCCTAGGATAGATGACCTTTTCGATCAACTTAGGGGAGCTTCAGTTTTCTCGAAGATTGATTTGCGTTCGGGGTACCATCAACTGAGGGTTAAGGAAGCAGATGTGTATAAGACAGCTTTCAGAACTCGTTATGGACATTACGAGTTTTTGGTAATGCCGTTTGGGCTAACAAACGCACCTGCTACTTTTATGGATCTCATGAACCGGGTTTTTCAACCGTACCTAGACCAGTTCGTAGTAGTCTTCATAGATGACATCTCGGTATACTCGAGAACGGAGGTTGATCATGATGCACACTTAAGGATTGTGTTGCAGATTCTAAGGGAGAAGCAACTTTATGCTAAGTTTAGCAAGTGCAAATTCTGGGTTAGGGAAGTCACATTCTTAGGACATGTGGTCTCCGCTGAGGGAATTAGAGTTGACCCCCAAAAAGTGGAAGCAGTGTTGGATTGGAAACGACCTAAGACGGTGTCAGAAGTTCGGAGTTTTCTACATCCAGCAGGGTACTATAGGTGGTTTGTTGAAGGGTTTTCCCTAATCGCGGCACCTTTGACCAAGTTATTACGGTAGGGGGTGTCGTTTGTGTGGACGGATAAATAGCAAGAAAGCTTCGAGAAGCTTAAGAAGGTTTTAACGGAAGCTCCTGTTCTGATTCAGCCAGAGCACGGGAAGGAGTTTACGGTTTATAGTAATGCGTCACATGTGGGCTTGGGCTGTGTTTTGATGCATGAAGGAAAGGTGGTTGCTTATGCGTCGCGCCAGCTTAAGACTCACGAGGGGAATTACCCAACCCACGATTTGGAATTGGCAGCAGTAGTTTTCGCGCTCAAAATTTGGAGGCATTACTTGTATGGAGAGAAGTGTACCATCTATACGGATTACAAGAGTCAGAAGTACCTCTTGACTCAGAAAGAGTTGAACTTGAGGCAGCGCAGATGGATTGAGCTGTTAAAGGACTACGATTACACACTCGAATATCACCCGGGCAAAGCAAATGTGGTGGCTGATGCGCTAAGCCGTAGGTCTATGTTGGACTTGAGATCAATGTTTGCTCGGTTGAGTTTGTATGACGACGAGAGTTTGTTAGCCGAGTTGCAAGTGAAGCCACTGTGGGTTGAGCAGATTAAAGAGAGACAGTCATTAGATGAAACTTTGGATTCTCGATTCAAGCAAATTGAGAAGGGGGAAACGTCGGATTTTGGGATAAATAGTGACGGGTTGTTGTGTTTCCGTGGTAGAACTTGTGTGCCAAGGGACGAAGAGCTAAGGAAGTCTATACTACGGGAAACGCATAGTAGTTCCTATGCTATGCACCCCAGAGGTAACAAGATGTACCGAGATTAACGAGAGCTTTATTGGTGGCCAGGATTTAAACGCGAGGTTACGGAGTTTGTGAGCAAATGTTTAGTATGTCAGCAAGTGAAAGCAGAGCATCAATTGCCATCAAGATTACTTCAGCCGATTAAGATCCCACAATGGAAGTGGGAGCGGGTTACTATGGATTTTGTTAGTGGGCTACCCTTGACGCCTGGTAAGAAAGACTCTGTGTGGGTCATTATGGATCGGTTAACTAAGTCTGCCCATTTTATACCAGTTCGCACTGACTACTCATTACAGAAATTGGCAAGGTTGTATGTGGCGGAGATTGTGAGGTTGTATAGAGTTTCGGTCTCGATCGTATCTGATAGAGAACCTCATTTTATGTCTCGCTTTTGGAAGAAGTTGCATAAGGCGCTAGGTACGAGGTTGGATTTCAGTACAGCATTTCACCCTCAGACTGATGGTCAGTCGGAAAGGGTAATTCAAGTTTTGGAGGATATGCTGAGAGGGTGTATAATTGAGTTTCGAGGTAGTTGGGAGGACCACTTGCCGTTAGCTGAATTTGCATATAACAATAGTTATCAGGCAAGTATTGGAATGGCACCATATGAAGCACTGTATGGACGAAGATGTCGTACTCCGACTTGTTGGACTGAGTTGGGTGAGCGACAAGTTTTGGGTCCGAAATTGGTAGCAGACACCGAAGATAAGGTGAAATTGATTCGAGATCGGTTGAAGGAGGCGGCGGATAGGCAGAAGTCGTACGCTGACCTTAAACGAAGAGAGATCGAATATGCTGTGGGGGACATGGTTTTTCTCAAGGTTTCCCCTTGGAAGAAGGTGTTAAGGTTTGGTCGGAAGGGCAAGTTAAGCCCAAGGTTCATTGGGCCTTATCGAGTATTGAAGCGAATTGGGCCGGTTGCCTATCAGCTGGAGTTGCCTTCTGAATTTAGCCAAATACACGATGTGTTCCATGTGTCAATGCTAAGGCGTTATCGCTCAGACCCTTCTCACATCGTGTCAATCGAGGAGATCGAGGTTAGACCAGATCTAACTTTTTAAGAGGAGCCGGTTCAGATAATTGATTAAGATGTCAAGGTATTAAGAAGAAAGTTTGTTCCTTTAGTGAAAGTGCTTTGGCAGAACCATAATGCCGAGGAGGCTACTTGGGAACCTAAGGAGGCAATGCGTCGACAATACCCTCACTTGTTTCAACCAGGTAAATTTCGAGGCTGTAATTTTTTTAAGAGGGGTAGAATTGTTATGCCCCAAAAATCTCGAAACCCTAATTTCTGTGCATTGAAGTTAGTATGTATGTCTAGCACTTAGAGCATTAATTTTAAGGTATTATCGGGATTATTTGAAGCCTTAGAGATAGGGGAGACCATAGGGAAAAATTTATTTTTTCTTGCTTTAGTGGACCCTAGTCTCAGGCATTAGGCCTCTTGAGCAGATTAAGTGAAAATAGGACACAAATGGGCTTGTGGTCCAGTGGAAAGTGGCGGCACTTGGGAGCTACAAGGTGGCGTGTGTGAAAGATGAAGAGGTCCAAGGTTCGAGCATGAGAAGTGTATTTTTGGAGTATTTTATTTTGCATAGGTGGACGGCAAGAGTTGTGTTGGTTTGGTACTCTTGCTGTGGAGAGTTTGTAGTAAGTAGGAGTGTTGGATGTGGAGGAGATTTCAGATAAGATTAAGGTATTATCAGAGAGAAAAGTTAGGAGATGAGGAGTGTGAAGTGTTGGTGCCGAATAGGACTATGGAGGGAAGGTAGGATTCGGCCTTGGTTATAAAAAGGGGTTGCCGAATTCCAGAGAGGGGTTCCTGAGTTTTCGTATTTTCTTTTCTTTTATTCTCCCCCTCAAACGGTTTCTCCCTTTTTTGCCGAATTCTCACAAAGCCAAATTCCCTTCATTGCCGAAATTACTATTATCCTTCTTTGTCGAATTCCTACTTTTTCCGAACCCTTATTGTTGTTCCTCTACCTCAACCGATTGTTACCTACTCTTAATCACGTTTGGAAGCCGAATCTTGTTCAGTAGCTATCTAAGTCGCAGGATCAAAGGAGGATTTCGGTAAGTGCTTAGTTGAACTTTTTAGTGTGTTTTGTTAAAAGTCGAAGGGCTATCTAACCCCTCCTTGTCGTTAACTTGTATTAACACGGGTAAGGCTCAACAATCACAAGCGTGGTAGGTAAGGATCGTTAGCAAGAGGTAAGTGCACTCGTCCCGGTGGTGGCTTAGTAAATGGCCGAATGTAATATGGCTTATAAAGGTGACTTATGTGGATTATGGGTCACTTGATTTTGACGATATATGTTGGGTGCAGATCTAGAGGATAATTGCAAATAGTAGCAAATGAAGGGCTACTAGAACGTGAGGCACACGGTAAGGGTACGGTGAGGTTTCGGTTTCTATTAGCATGTGTAAAACCTTGGTTAATCACTAGTAATGTCGATTGTAGGTTCGTGACTAGGGGGTTTGCGGCGCGCGTGGTTACCAGGTGTGTACAAACACTACACACACGATATCGGCAATGTCGAAAAGCCGAAAAGTCAAAAGTGGCTAAATGGGCCCGGTGAGCCCTGAGGCTAAGTTTGATGAAATTGGTTGGTTTGGTCATACGTATTAAGTTAGTCACGCATGTTACATGATTTGGAATTGTTTTGGGCCTAGTAGGCCATATGAATGAGATTTCGGCCTAATGGGTCGTAAGGATGTAATATGGGCTTTATGGGGGACGTAGACAAGTATGTTAGGGTTTAATGGACTTTATGCCTAGTTCTGAGCAACTCTTAAATCACATAAGACTTAATCTAATAATCAAACATGTCTGTGGACAAGTCGATTAGTTAGAGTGTGGTAACCGACATATGCATGTCTAGGATTGGATCTAGTGAGAGCTTGGTACTTAAGCGGTCCTAGTGACCCACCTCCTCTTTTCTGAGATCCTACCTGGTGCATAGTGTTTGTTCGCTTTAACTGCGAGGACTTGTTGATGGGCCAAAGTTCATAACTAAAACCCGAGAGGGATAAAATACCCCTGATTTGAAAATTACCAAAATATCCTTAGATTTGTTAAATTACTAAAATACCTTTTTGTTTTACAAAAGCACCAAAATACCCCTGTTTTGTAAAAGTACCAAAACACCCCTATTTTTCAAAATTACCAAGATAACCCTATCTTGCCAAATTACCAAAATACCCCTGTAGGATAGAATTACGAAAATACCCCTAGGTAGTGAAATGACTAAAATACCCCTAGGTGTCGAATGTGTGAAAATGTGTGTTGCGTTCATACGATATTCTGTTTAGGATGCATATAGGTGGGAATTATGGTACGGAGGAAGATATGAGGATCGCATAGTCGCTTGACGACCATGGATCCACCGGAGGCTTTAAGCCCATATATGATTAGCGACTTTCTTCGCAACGTTGAAGTAGTGCGCTATGAGTGCTACCTTTGGTGTGTAGAGGATGGGTGGGTCGATTTAGAAATCCCCACAGGTGTGTATTGGTTGGAAGTGAAATGGTGTGTGTAGCGGATGGATTTTTGGGAAGGGTTTTGCATTATCTTGTTTGTATATGTGTTATGATATGAGGTCATTGTGGGCTAAGGCCCAAGACCATCGATTTTGATAGGGCTTAGGCCCAATGTGAATATTTGTATGTTGATTTGATGGTCAAGGGTTGTACACACCGAGTTTCAAACTCACACCCTTTTAATTAATATTTGGTGATGCATAGTAAGCGGCTCGACTTGGCGAGAGGACTCGGAGATGGCCACACTACAAGTCGATTTGATGTTTTAATTTGTTCAAATGAATTTATTTTTAAATACTTTGTTTTTCATTGGTTTGTAATAAGGCCATGTATCTCCTCATTGACTTTTCATTTCGGGTTTTATTATTATTGTTTCAACTATCCAGTTATTAAACTTAAATAAAATTTCTAAAGTTAACATGGTTTCCGAAACAACTCAAAATATGAATGTTTTCTTAAAAGATGGGCTTATCATCTTAACTTAACAAGATACAAGGGTTTTGGGCTTTTGGGCCTTAAATGGTTAAATAGTAAAATCGTTTTGAAGTGTGCCTGTAATGTGACATTCCGGATTTGGGCCTAACTTCTAGGTCGAGTTTGGGGTGTTACAGGCCCACTTGGGCAGGGTAATAGGCCTTAAGCCCATCTTTGCCGTTAAGTCAAGTTAGATTTCCTGAGTCGCTCGAGGCGACGGTGGACCTTCTGTTAGGTCGTAAATACCCTCGATTTGTAAAATTACTAAAATACCCTCAGTTTGTAAAATTACTGAAATGCCCTCAATTTGTAAAATTACGAAAATACCCTCGGTTTGTAAAATTACTAAAATACCCTCGATTTCTAAAATTACTAAAATACCCTCAGTTTTTAAATTACTGAAATACCCTCGGTTTGTAAAATTACTAAAATATCCTCGGTTTGTAAAATTACTAAAATACCCTCAGTTTGTAAAGTTACTGAAATACCTCTGATTTGTGAAATTACCGAAAGTCCCGTGATTTATGAAATTACTGAAATACCCTCAATTTGTAAATTTATTGAAATACCCTTGGTTTACAAATTATTGAAATACCCCGATTTGCAAAATTTCTGAAATACCCTGATTTATGAAATTACTGAAATACCCCTGTAGGGTAGAACTACCGAATTACCCCTGTCGAGTAGAATCACCGAATTACCCCGTAGGGTAGGATCACCTAAATACCCCTGAGGGGTAGGATTACCGAAATACCCTTATGGGGTAAATGACTGTTTTGCCCTTGTGGGTAAATGACTGACTTGTGCTATGATTTGACCGATTTGACTGTGATCGTATGACTGTGTTTTAACTGACTTGACTGTGGGCGTGTGACTGATATGCTATTAATATGTGTTGAAATGAATGTTACTAAGCATGGCTATTTTGCATACACGTGTAATGATTGAGCATGACATACACGACATATTGAATGGGGTTGGGATTTGTAATTGGAGGAAGTACTGTACTAGTGGCTCTACCACGTTTTACTATTCTAGAGGCTTGTCCACGTATACTGATTTTAGTGGCCTAGCCACGTTCACTGTTATTAGCAGTTCTACTTCGTTAGTACTATGTACTAGTGGCTCTGCCACGTTTTACTGTTATAGTGGCATCGCCACGTAATCTGATTTTAGTGGCTCAGCCACGTATACTGTTATTAGTACCTTTGCTGCATTGTTATTAGCAACTAGGCTGCGTTATTGGTGTGCTGGCTGGGTGGGTCGACTTGGTCCCCACGTGGTGTGTTGGTTGGTACGGGAGGTGTGTTGGTCGGGGTGGGTTGGGATGCATCCTCATCTATCGTTGCATATCCGTTTATGAGATCTGTCTTTGATTGGGCTTAGGCCACTTGTTACGCTATTGGTTTGGGCTAGGCCCAATTGATTCTGATATGGGTGTGACCCAAATGATATTGTAGTGGGCTTTGACTCACGTATGCTTTGAACCGATCAGATCGTTACTCTTAAAGGGCTTTGGCCCTGCATCATTTCGATTTTGTTTTCAGTATCTCGATTGTTACTCTAGTAAAGGGATTACACACATCGAGTTTTCATAAACTCACCCCGTTTTTAATCAGGCGAGTAATCCTCACCTTAGACGGATCGGAGCTGCGAGGGACTCGGAGAAGACCACACACTGCTTATGCTTGCTGTTTTGATTATTTTTAAATATTTTTATTTGGGTTGTTATAAGGCCTCTCTAATTTTAACTTATTATTTCTGATATTTAGTTATGATGTTTTCTAACTGCTAAAAGTGGGATACGATTTCCAAAACGATAAACTGACTTCAAAACACTACGTTTCCGCAACGTTTTCAAAATGCTTCTGCTACTCAATTTTTAAACATCACGTTTTCGTATATTGTTTATTTTAAATATGCTTCCGCAACAGATAAAACTTTAAAAGTTACGTTTGCAATTGCTTAAGTTTTTTGAGTTTTAACAAAGAGGCTTTAACTCTCAAACAACTTTTAACAAACAAGCAACATGGTTTTGAAAAACACTTCCATGTGACACGCTAGATTCGGGCCTAACTTCTAGGCCGGGTTTGGGGTGTTACAAAAACTGAAATAACAATGGCAATATCATATATTAACAAACAAGGTAAAATGAGTATGTGATAAGAATCATCTCATGATTGGTCTTTGGGCATACTCTAATACTATTCTTATACCACAAATTGCTTTGAGTGTAGGCTCGTATGAATCGAATCAAACACAAAACTAGAAATAGTTTTCTTTTCTTTAATGTGAAAACAAAAATCTCTTCTCAAATAGAAACCGGTAGAATCGTTATTCTGAAAAATATATTTATTTCTTAGAGAATAAAAGTCTCACTATTTTTGGGTAGAATAACTATATCTGAAAGTTGTGTGTAAATAGCCCTACCAATGCCATCTATTTATTGAGAGAGAAGGTAGAACCCTTGTTGAATTGTAGAAGTTTATTTCAACTAGAAAAATGGACTCTTAATCTAACTAGAAGTATAGGTGGCGAAAATCCTAGCTATTTTTACTAGGGTTTGTCCTCCATCCTTTTTTACATAAGGGGCTTTTGGGCCTGTTCCATATCAGGTTCAATTACAAGTAGTTCCCGAGCTTTTAACCCAATACTTTATAATCTGGTCCAACCCAATATTTTTTTTCTATTTCCCAAAATAAATTCTATATATTTCCAATTAAATAACCTTCTCAACCAAATTCTAATTTTGTTAAAATCATGACGATTTTACCGTAAAAAAATCTATGAGAAAATATATTTAATATTTCTGTATTTAATAGTTCACTATGATCAAATGATTTATTTCCATTTTTGAACTTCTTTTAATTCAAAAAAATATAAATTCATTTTCAGGTCATTTTCATTGTTTTTCCTTTTCATTTTGGAGAAAACCACATTCATTTTCAAATTATTCCATTTCTCCATTTTCAATTTCATTTTGGAGAAAACCATAATCATTTCCAAATGTTTCACATTTCTCCATTTTCACCATTTCTATTCATTTCTGTTCATTTGATTCAACATGCAATTCATTTCTCGTTTCAATAAGCTAGTGGAGGGATCGACTAGACATATGCAATTGAGGCTAAAATGATTTATAATTAAGTTTAAAATTTTTGCCTATTATTTATAAACTCATTTAGTCACGAAGTCATTCCACTATAGTGTCATGACTAAGCTCTCCCTAACGACATACCACTACGAATGCAACTAGATCAGTGTTCGTCCAATGACCTTGTCATAAGTGTGTTACCCTTATAGGATATCATTAATATCTTTCGGATAATATTCATTCTCCTAATATGATCTTATTTTATTTGATGGTAACCATTATATCTTCTTTCATGAAAACTCAATTACTATCAAACAGTAGTCAAGTCATTTGTCACAAAGAAGAATGACCCATGGCCACGTTTAATTTTCATCAACCATGTAATACCAATGAGAGGATATCATTTACTCATGTCTCGGGTTATGAATTCCACTGTTGTGAATGACGCTACATATTGCAGAAGTCTTATACCCAACGCACCAACTTTTGATTTCTTATCTATTTGAACTCAGGCTTTTACTTACATGAAAATATACAAGTCACGTATACATAGTCTATCATCCACTCAGGATTAAGGTATGTCATGCTATGACCATCACAAGTGAGTAAATCCATAAACGGATTCAAGATCTATTCTCCTTAGGTCCAGTCTGATGTATAGTTAGTCACATCTATGTCTCTATCTTCTGGAAGTCATCCACTCCGATGACCAAGACAAACATCTCCCTAATTGGACTTGATAGACTAAATATTAGTCTTTCAATAAGTTTGCTTATTTCTGATTAGACTAAGGATATATTTAGGTTCATCTACTAATATAATTTGTCTTTCCTTATTACGATCCGACCACGTAATACCACTTAGTATTAGTTTAAATATTAGAAACTAGTGAGCAACATTTGCTTTTATTTTTCTTTACGTGAAAAAACCACATGAGGGCATTATACAAAGTATTAATGTAATTCGTGAATAATTTTATTAACCTATCTATTCGAAAAAAATACAAGTGTACATTTATGAAAATACTACACTTAGGGCACTAGATCCAACACAATCAAGACTTTTGGATTTGAGCAAAATGTAGATGAACCTTGTGTTTATAAATATATTGAAGATGGAAATGTGGCCTTTCTCTTTTTATATGTTGATGACATTCTAATCATTGGGAATAATGTAAGGACATTGACATCAAGTAAATTGTGGTTAACCTAACAGTTTAGCATGAAAGACTTGGGAGAAGCTAATTTTGTTCTAAGAATTCAAATCCTAAGGGATCGAAAGAACAAAGTGATAGCACTATCGCAAGCTTCATACATATACAAGATATTATAATGTTATGAAATGATCGATTCGAATAAGGGAAATCAACCTTCTGTATTGGGATTTCATCTTTCTTTGGAGGATTTTCCTAAGATAACAGAAGAAAGAGAAACCATTGGAAAGGTTTCTTATGCTTCAACAATAGGAAGTCTCATGTATGTTATGCAATGCACACATTGAGATATTTGTTTTATGATGGGGTTGGTGAGTCGATATCAGGTGAATCTAGGACCAAGACCCTAGCAAGAAATTTTTTATGTAATGCCCCGGTTTTTCTTTAATTTTGGCTTTTGTAATTTTTGTGACAAAATGTCTATCTGCTTCAGTGGTTATGTGTTCTGGGTGTGTGCAAGAGGTCCCAAGTTCAAGCCTCAACTTGGGTAAATTTTGGTATTTTTATGAATAAAGCCCAAACTTTGGTTAGTAGGCTTATAAGTATTTATTTGTAAGAACTCGTCAGAATGGGCCTGCTGGTCTGATGGTTAAGAGGAGTGTTGGGATGGAAAAGGTCTTGTGTTCGAGTTGGGACATGAGCATTATTTTTGTCTGTCATGATTCAGAGAGTTTGAGTTGGGTTCGAAAACTGAGTAGTGAAGTAGGGGGTGAGAAAAATAAGGGACTTGAGGGTTATCAGATTTTGGTTCCCTTTCTTTTTGTAAAAAACAAATCCTCCCCAAAAACTTTCTGATGTTGGGTTCCCCTTTCTTGTAACATCCCGATTTAGGGGCTAGTCGGAACAGTGATCTCAGAATCACTAATTCGAGGTTAGGGAAAATTATTTTCATGATATGTTATGTGTTATAACATGTTTATAAGGATGCATGAAAATTTTGGTGCCTTAAT
Source organism: Gossypium sturtianum (assembly GCA_025698515.1). Classification (NCBI taxonomy): domain Eukaryota; kingdom Viridiplantae; phylum Streptophyta; class Magnoliopsida; order Malvales; family Malvaceae; genus Gossypium; species Gossypium sturtianum. The sequence goes on along the minus strand of CM046943.1, from coordinate 28,922,095 downwards.
TTTAGCGATTTCTAGCTAAATTGTGAAAAAGGACTAAATCGCATAAAGTGCGAAAGTTCTATTTTAATTGCTAGAGGTACCAAAAAGCTATGGTTTGTAAATCAGAGGTCTTTAAAGTGCAAATAGGCCATTTTGGAGTGTGATGGCCGGCCATGTGGTATGGGAGACAAGAGCATTTAATGCTTAGTCAAAATTAGGTGAGAAAAGATGAATAAAATATGACAAAAAGAAAAACTATCATCTTTCACTATTCACTCATCTCTTTCCACCAAAAATTGAAGAAGAAATAGATCTCTTGGGGTTCAAACTTTCAGCCACTCAATTCATATTCAAAGAAAACGAGTTTCGGACCTAGAACGGATGAAAAGAGAAATGTGGGCAAAAAGGTCCCTTTTGGTCCTTTCGACATCGAGGTAAGTTCATGTGCAAATGTTACAATTATGTATGAGTTACTTTAATGTTCCAATGTTGTATGGAATGTATATTTACTCTATGAATGTACAAAATATCTTTGATGAGAGGTCAAAAGAATTGAATCTAAGAGTAATGGAAAATGTATGTAGAGTGATATGATGATAGTTAAGGCCTCGTGTAAGACCATATTGGAATATGGCCTCGATGTAAGAATTCATATAAGACCATGTCAGGGACATGGCATCGACATGTTAATACAAGTAAGACCCTATTGGGGTATAAATTCTATGTGACATTATGAGCATGAGACTCAAGAGAGTTATTTAATAACTAGAGTGATTCAACGTATATGTTGAAAGAAAGAAAGCATGTGGTTGTACCACGAAAAGCACAAGTGTGTGTTAGAATTGAATTGATATGGATGCAGTATATGATGAACCCTTAGTTAGGTTATGTGTATTTAATACACCTTAGTTGCATGAGATAGATTTATTAATGTATTGTGTGAATGCAAACGAGTATCATATAAAGTTAAGTAAGAATAGAAGCGTGTGAGAATGTTCTCGGATGAATATTTGAAATAGAGATATACATGTGGATTACTATCCATGAATGTAAAATGAAAGGTGGGCTAAGTGCGAAACCACCGTAAGTATAAATGATTGGTGGGCTGTGTGCGATACCACCCTATTAGAGATTCAATGGTGGGCTAAGTGCGAAACCACCGAGATATTAGTAGCATGAGCGGCTTATTGAAAATGCTTGATATGTTGTTTTATATGATCATGTGGTTATCAGTGCAGGAATGTATGCTAATTGAACGAGCAATTGGCTTGTGACATGGTAAGAATGTGGTAAGAGATTGAATGAATAAGTTTCAAGAATATTTGAACAAGTAACCATGATTTTATGAGAGACACTCTTCATGATACTTTATAATTATGTATATTCAATGAATATCAATATTTGACACATTATGCAGATGAGCTTACTAAGCATTATTGCTTACTCATTTACTTTTCTCATCCCTTATAGGTTATTTTTAACTAGCTCGGGTTGGAGGCCGCCGGAGATGTTTTCACACTATCGATCAGACCCTTAGTATGAGGTATCAAGTCCTTATGAGTCATGGCATGTATAGGGATTCTTTTAAAGTTGATTTAAGTTCTAACCGATGTAGCCAAATTGTATTGGCCTAAGAGAATCTAGAGTTGGTTGTGTATGACCATATATGATGGCTTAAGTTGGTTGTATTTGTATTGGGAGTAGTTCTCCCTAGTGTATGGGATAAAGACTTTATCTCTTTAATGATTAAATGTGTTAATTCATGTGTTTTAATGGATGATTTGAGAATGTTTTGAAGTAGTCTATAAATGTATGCAAACGGGAGTGGTAAAAGGCTTGGTAAGATAGCCTCAAAGTGCCCACACGGATAGACACACGGGCGTGTGTCTAGGTCGTGTGTCTCCTGCACCTTAGTATCTTAAGTCAGATTAGACCACGGGCTGGTCACACGGCCATTTGTTCAGGCCGTGTGATACACACGGTTGGCACATAGGCGTGTGCCAAGGTCGTGTGAAGTCTGCACTTGACACTTAGAAATTCAATTGTCACACGGTTGTCGCACACGGGCGTGTGTACAGACCGTGTTGATAAGTCAGAATACCAAGGTTTGGCACACGGGCCAGGGCCACGGGCGTGTCCAGGTCGTGTGGATTTTGCCAGTATCCTCCACGGGTTAAAGACACAGGCATGTTTTAGGGGTGCACGGGCGTGTCCCAAGTCACACGAACGTGTGACCCCTGTTTCGAGAGAAAGTTTCCAAATGAGTTTCGAAAGTTTCGGGACGAAAGTCTGAGGCCTCGTAGGCCCATGAAATGTCTGATTTGACTAAGAAAAAGAAGTTTTTAATTTGGAACAAAATTTTATAGCCCGTAAGTACATGTTTAAGAAAGTTCAAGCATAGTAATGTCTCGTATCTGGTCTTAGCCTCAGACTCGGATATGGGGTGTTACATTTAGTGGTATCAAAGCATGGTTTAGTCGGTTCTCGGACTAACCTAGCATGAGTAAGAGTCTAGCTATACATGCCATATGTGGATAGTGATAGTGTGATGTCTCCCCGCTCTAACGAAATTGTTTTGTTAAGATAGAGATGATTCCCAACCGAGCTAATTTCAGTAAGTTTGTATGATTTTCAAGCTTCATGGATATTTTCATTGAATTGCTTGCTATGTTGTTAAATGCACATTATTTCCATGAAAATGTTTAATGATTTATTAAACAAAGAAGTTACTAAGAGCATGTATATGAAAGTCCCGATTGAAAATGAATTACTTAGGATACTCAATCTGCCACATGAGACAAGAAAGTCCGTATAAGACCATGTCAAGACATGACATCGACAATCAAGCAAGTTATCATGTAAGACCAAGACAAGTCTTGGCATTGAAGAGTTACTATGAGATGAAGACCCATATAAGTCCAAGCCAAGGCATGGCACTGGCGAGTCTCCAAGCAAAGATGTAATGTAAGTCCAAGACAAGTCTTGGCATTGAAAAGCTATCAAGAGATAGAGATCCCATGTAAGTCAAAGCCAAGTGTAACCCCTCAAACCCGGTCAACACACCACGACCGAATCTGGCATGTTACAGAGAGAAAACGTTTTGAAGAAAACAGTTTGACAGTTTATTTCTAGCAAAAATATGAGTTTAGAAGAAACCCGTGTTGAGTGTTGTTGAAATCATTGTTGTGTTGCTTTAAAACCCGATACAATTCTTTTTTTTTAAAACTCGTTTGTCGTTCTTAACTTTTCAAGTCCGTTAATATCCCGAGTGAACTGAACCTAGTTAATTCAAAACCGTTTATACTTGAGCTTGGAAAAACTTAAGTTTGAAAATCATTTAAGTTAACTTTGTAATCACCTTGTGAATGTTGTTACCCGATGGTAATGTTTAGAAAACCCATTGCGTAATATAATTTAGAAAACTTCGATCTTCAAGTTATCAAAACATGTCAAGTAGTTTACTTAGCAATACTTGAAATCCAATCTAAGCAGTCAAAATAATCGCAAATTATAGTTTAATGGCCTTATTACAAACCCCAAATAAAACCAAAATTTAAAATAAAGTACCCAAGTCGAAAGTCACTGTGAAACCAAAACAATTTCGCATGGCCACCCCGAGTCCACCCAGCTCCCCATCCGCGACCTACGAGTCACCTGAAAAAGATAAGGGAAGAGGTGAGTCACCAAGACTCAGTCCATAATCCCCCTCCCGATTATAGCAGCATTCTTACACAAGTCATAATCAAGCAAACATATCATGCACCCAAACCTAGCCATCCACAACTCCTTTTTCTACCCCGTATGGTACCAAACCACTGGTGGTGCCAAACCACTGGTGACCCAAAGTCACTGATATCAATAATAATGTGGTGCCAAACCACTGGTGACCCAAAGTCACGAATAATCCAATTGTGGGGCCAACCCACGTTTTATCAAATGTGGGGCCAACCCACTGTGGTGCTAAGCCACTAGGACGAGTCGCTATGAGGTGCCAAACCTCTGGTGACCCAAAGTCACAAAATCAACTGTGGTACCAAACCACTGGTGGTGCCAAACCACTGGTGACCCAAAGTCACGAAATTAACTGTGGTACCAAACCACTGGTGGTGCCAAACCACTGGTGACCCAAAGTCACAGATATCAATCTTCCCCCTCCTCTCATATCACCCACAATAATGCACATGCATATACATATCATGCTAACAGGCTTAATCATAAAACATATGCCGGGCATAATGTGGATCATAGCATCAGAAATCATGTATCTTAAATTCATCAAAACGGACTTACCCGAAATCCTTGCTCATACCCATAAGGGTACCATGTCGAAATCTACACTGTTTTTGACTTTTAACATTGTTTAGGTTATTAGCACATTTACATAGATTATGAAGTGTGTAAGATACACACCTGGTTACTAATGAGACTACGGAACCCCGTAGATCACGATCTAACGCACAAGTTCCCCCTTCCTACATTCGGCCAATATCACACTATTAGCAAAAAGCCATTCGGCTTCACCTGTAAATCCCGAAGAGTTAACGCACAGAACCACAATCCTTACCTTTACGCCTTTCGAGCACTAGTCACAACCCTTCCCCTACAATCGGCCAACACTAAACAACATAAACTTAATAGCCTTTGGCTTTTCAAATGAATAAGGGAATGGTTAAATCGACATGTAACCTTACCACGGTCTTTAACGAAATCGATTGGTAGAGAGTAGATGATCACGATCCACTGCTTCAAAATCCTGAAGAACCTAGGAGAAACCGATTCTACAGGTGAATAAGAATCATGAAAAATGCCGAAATTCGGCTTTTGTTCCATATGAGTGAATAGAGAAGAAAAGAAGATAGAAGAGATTCGGCCATGATAACTTACCTACTCCAAAACCGATTAGAGAAGAAGACAAGAGAGATCTACCCTTGATTGATGTTCGGCCAAAACGTTAGAACAAGGAGAGAAGAGTAGAGAGGTTTCAGCGAGAGAATAAGCTACCAAGGGGGGTTCAGCTAATCAATAAAATAAAAGTAGAGAACAAGAAGAAGAACGATCTATGAGGTTTTCAGCTCTTAAGGTTTCGGCAATGGGGTAAGGTGATCAAGATGGATTCGGCTATGGCTTGAGAAAAGAAATCAAAGAAGATTCGGCCAAACCAAATAAGAGTAGAGAGCAAAATGAAATAAGGTTTAGGGAGAATAGTGTTTCGGCTTCAAAGAAAATAAGTGAGGGGTTCAAATGGAGATTCGGCTCAATGCCTAAGAGAGAAGTCGACAAGAGCCTAAAAGCTTTCAACTTTTGCTTCAACAAGGTGCACTAAGGGAGAAATCGACAAGGGCTTAGGGATTTCGGCTTTTGGTTCCCAACCGAATACACTAAGGCATGACTTAGCCGAAAATGTCCACTTAGCTTGCCTAAGGAATTTTGGCACTCCCCCTAAGTCTTTCAGCCGAACACTCCACCTCACACACTTCAAAATTCGGCCAACTACTCAAACTCCTCCTGGCCACTCGTTCAAACGAGTTTGAATTGCTCAAACTCCTAAATTTTCTCTTCTCCACCCGTTTGAATCTGTTGACCTATTCAACAGTTATCCATCAGAGTTTGAGCTGAGCACAACTCTTCCCTCTCAAGCGTCAAAAGAAATTCCCACAGAGGGATTCCTGCAGCTCGAACCTCGCCTCCTTCCTCTCGCTTGTGGCGTCACTTCTCAAGGCCCTAAGTGGTGCCTTCTGCCACTTTACCACTGGGTTATTTGTGCTAAAGTTTACCACAGAAAACACTTAACCCCTAGCTCCTTCAGCTCCCCTTAACCAAAGCTTAAAAATAAAAAAAATTCTCCCATAGTTCGGGCCTACCCCTGGCTCATATCTAGACCCTAAAACATCCCAATTAACATCACAACCAAGCCATACACATGCAAATAGTTCAAACACAAAAGCCCCTATTTAAGGATGTTACAGTTCTACCCCCCTTAAAAATAATTTCGGCCTCGAAATTACCTGGTCAAAAGAGTTGAGGGTATTGCTGTCTCATCACATCCTCTGGTTCCCACGTAGCTTCTTCCACGCCATGGTTTCGCCACAACACCTTCACTAATGGAACTGACTTCTTGCGCAAAACTTTCACATCCCGGTCTAGAATCTGTATTGGTTCCTCTTCCATAGTCAAATCTGGGCTCACCTCAATTTCCTCCACTCATACAACATGCGATGGATCGGAACGGTAGCGTCTAAGCATGGAGACGTGGAACACGTCATGTATCTGACTCAGCTCTACCGGCAACTCGAGCTGATAAGCTACTGGTCCTATTCGTCTCAACACCTTATACGGGCCAATGAACCTTGGACTTAGCTTGCCTTTTCTTCCAAATCTCAAAGACTTTCTTCCACGACGAGACCTTCAAAAGACCTTGTCTCCACGGCAAACTCTATATCTCTCCGCTTAAGATCGGCGTAGGACTTCGCCGGTCAGAAGGTTCCTTTAGACGAGCTCGAATCAACTTGACCTTATCCTCGCCTCAGTAACCAACTCTGGACCCAACATCCGACGCTCACCCAACTCAAAGATGTAGGTGTATGACACTTCCTACCATACAACGCCTCATACGGTGCCATCTTAATGCTTGCACGGTAACTATTATTGTATGCAAATTCAGACTTACGGTAGAAACTCTTCCCAGCTGCCTCTGAAATCCAAAACACAGCCTCTCAACATATCTTCCAAAATCAGATAACCCTTCCGATCGCCCGATGCATGCTCAGATGAAATGCCGTACTAAAATCCAATCGCGTCCCTAAAGCCTGATGTAATACTTTCCAGAACCTTGACGTGAATCTGGGATCCCTATCAGAGATAATCGACACTGGCACACCATGCAACCTCACTATCTCTGCCACATACAGCTTAGCTAACTTCTGAAGCGAGTAATCAACCCTTACGGTATGAAATGAGCTGATTTCGTCAAACGGTCCACAATTACCCAGATCGAGTCCTTCTTACTAGGCGTAAGGGGTAGCCCATCGACAAAGTCCATGGTAATCCTTTCCCACTTCCATGTGGAATCTTCACCGGTGAAGTAGACCCGACGGCAAGCGATGTTCGATTTTGACCCATCGACACGTCCGACATTTACCCACAAACTCGATTACTTCCCGTTTTAGACACTGCCACCAAAATCGCTCTCGCAAATCTCGATACATCTTGCTACCTCCGGGATGCATAGCGTATGAAGGCACGCTATGTGCGTCTGAAGAATCCTCCGCCTTAACTCGACGCCCTTCGATATACAAGCTTTCCCTTGAAAACACACGGTACTCCATCCACCGGACAAGTCAGTAACCTTCCAACCCACCATTCGAACTTGCAACCTCCGAGCATTCAAACCATCATCCACTAACTATTTTTCCTTAATCGCTCTACCCAAGTCGGCTTTACCTACAATTCCGCTAATAGGCTCCTCGTCGTCCATACAAGCCGAGATGAGCAAACATCGCTCTCAAGTCCGAGCACTACCTTACGGCTCAACACGCCACCACCACGTTAGCCCCCGCCGGATGATACTCAATTGAGCGATCGTAGTCCTTCAGTGACTCAATCCATCTCCGCTGTCTCAAATTTAAATCCTTCCGAGTCAAAAGGTACTTTAGACTCTTGTGATCCGTGTAGACTATCGACTTCTCTCCGCACAAATAGTGCCTCCATACTTTCAGGCGAAAACCGCTGCAGCTAATTCCAAGTCATGCGTCGGATAGTTAACCTCATGCGGTCTCGGTGTGCCGAGATACATATGCCACTACCTTCCTTCTTCGTGCATCAAGACACATCCCAAGCCGTATGTGACGCATGACGATGAGACCGTGAATTCATTTCCCCGCCTCAGTGGATCAACACCGAGCTTTCATCGTAATCTTCTTCAACTTGTCAAAACTTTCCTGTTGCTTCTCGCACGGATAAACGAAACTCCTTTCCTCAAAGAACTTGGTCAAGCGGTCTTTGCGATCAAAGAAAATCCCTCTACAAACCTTCTGTAATACCGCGCGGACCTAGAAAACTCGAATCTGCGCAACCGACTTAGGTGGTTTCATCCAACATCGCCTCGATCTTGCGAGGATCCACTCTAATCCCTTCCGCCGACACCACGTGGCCCAAGAAAGTCACCTCCTTAAGCCAGAATTTGCACTTACTGAACTTGGCAAATAACTGCTTCTCCCTCAGAATCTGCAAAACTATTCGCAAATGTGCATCATGATCCTCCTCAGACCTTGAGTACACCAAAATGTCGTCTATAAACACCACGAAAAACTGGTCCAAAAACTGTTGGAACACCCGATTCATCATGTCCATGAATGCTATCGGCGCGTTAGTCAACCAAAACGGCATTACCAGAAACTCGTAGTGCCCATACCGAGTGCGAAACGCCGTCTTGTGAATATCAGCCTCTTTCACCTTTAGCTGATGATACCCTGACCTTAGATCGATCTTTGAGAAAACCGATGCACCTTTAAGCTGATCAAACAAGTCATCTATCCTGGGCAACGGATACTTGTTTTTGATCGTCAGCTTATTCAATTGGCGGTAGTATATACACATCCGCATTGTACCATCCTTCTTCTTAACAAAGAGCATGAGTGCTCCCAAGGCGAAACACCGGCGGATGAAACCTCGATCCAACGGTTCCTCGAATCGAGCCTTCAGCTCTACCAATTCCTTCGGCGCCATCCTATACGGGGCGATAGACACTGGCGCGGTTCCGGGTAACAGATCTATACCAAATTCAACTTCCCAATCTGGAGGCAGACCCGGAAGTTCTTCTGGAAATACGTCGACAAATTCTTTCACCGTTCGGACATTCTCTACAGCTGACTCCTTGGCCTCCTAGGCACACACATGGACCATAAACGCCTCATAGCCCTTTCTGACTATTTTCTCAGCTTTTTCAAAGCGGACACCACATTGGATAGATAATCTCTTCTATTACCTATCATCACCACTTCTTCACCCTCAACCGTTTTCAAAACCATACGCTTAGCCGCGCAATCCAGACTTGCTTGGTACTTCACCAACCAGTCCATCCGAAGAATCAGATCGAACTCCCAAACGGCGGTTCCATCGGATCGACCACAAACACTACCCCTGGAGTTCTAGGGGTACATCCCTATCTGACTTATTTACTTCTACAGAGTGACCTAGAGGGCTAATTCATCTGTCATCTCCCTAGAAGTAGTCTCAAAGTCTAGGTTCATGGTTTCCACTATGCTACTAGCAACATACGAATACGTCGAACCTACATCTATCAAAGCAAAGATATGGTCATCCAAAGATTAAGAACGCATCGCTTATGACGCCCGGTGCGTCGCCTTCCTCTCGACGCCTCGCCGCATATACCAATCCAGGCTATCTCACCTTGGTGTTGCCTGTACCTCTGCCCGGTGCTCCGCGGCCCCGACCAGAACCATTACCTCCTCTACCAGAACCACGACCACTCTGCGGTTGCGGTCCCTCATTCCCGAACCGAGCACGACCACGGGCCTCGGGATGAATCTGGCTAACTTCCGTGGACAATCCCACACGATGATCCAACGAGCCATATTCAAAGCATCCTTTTCCACCAATCCAACATTCTCCCCAATGAGATTTCCCACACCGATTACATCGCTGATGGACCCCGATTAGCGCATAATAGGCCTCCGGATTGATTTGGCCCACCATGCCTAGCCCTTTTCTCGAGAATTACCGACCAACCTGGATGATCCAAAACCTCTCTTATGTCTATTCCCCGTCCCGATTACGCCTCACGCATTCCTTTACCCCTTCATTTATCTTAGCCTTTTCTACTAACGCGGCAAACTCTCACTCCTGCTGTGGAGTAATCAGTAATCTCAGCTCATCCCTCAATCTGTCCTCGAACCTGACACATCGCTCGTGCTCTGTAGCCACGATACCTCGAGCATACCGGCTCAACCTTAAGAATTCTGCCTCATACTCCGATACAGACTTACTCCCCTGAACCAGTCTCAGAAATGCCTTTCGCTGCGCATCAATGTAACTGGACCCAATATACTTCTTCTGGTACGCTGCCTTAAAATAGTCCCATGGGAGATCATCCGCTGCAGCACCATCCCGAACCGTGAGCCACCACTGGTATGACTCATCTCGAAGAAGCGACACTATCCCTTTCAGTTTCTCCTCAGCAGCCAGATCCAAGTCGTCCATGATACGCTCCGTCGCCTCCAACCAATACTCAGCCGTATTGGGTGCCACACCAGAAACACCTCGGAAAACCTCGGCTCTATTGGCTCTGAGTCGCCGAGATCATCGACTTACGAGAGCCCCGTGCCTCCACCTGCTCCCACCACCTCTCAAGAACTCGCAAAGATCATCGCGACATCGCATCATCCCCATCGATCCTCGATACTCAACACCAGCAGGCTAGTGGTGGTGGTGGCATCTCATTCTCTCGACCCGACGGATCCCACTAGTTCGCACAAAGTCATCCTACCTCGACCTGGCGCCCATACGTGATTACGACCCCGACCTCGAGTGCTCATGTCTAACGTCTCGACTTATCTGATTTAAGAGTTTTATGTGTCAGTCTTTATTCCACTTATTATTAAGGCACAGTCTTATGAACAGTTTCTATTACAGAGTTTTGTTTTTGCGAGTCACAGAGTCATATAGGTTCCAGTCTCTAGGGTAGTCCATTATCACTAGCCGTTCATAACATACATCACCAAAAATCACAATCATATGCAAACATCAGTAGGGGTACCTACCTGGGCGGATTAGTGCCGTAGACTCGGTGCCATGCATTACCGACCATACATTCTCCAGTAAAACTCTTTGAAACCTTATCTTAAAACATTTTGGGCCTCGGGCCCACAGCCGAGCTTTTGAACTTGGCTCTGATACCATAATTGTAACCCCCCAAACCCAGTCAACACACCACGACCGAATCTGGCATGTTATAGAGAGAAAACCTTTTGAAGAAAACAATTTGACAGTTTATTTCTAGCGAAAATATGAGTTTAGAAGAAACCCATGTTGAGTGTTGTTGAAATCATTGTTGTGTTGCTTTAAAACCCGATACAATTCTTTTTTTTTAAAACTCATTTGACGTTCTTAACTTTTCAAGTCCGTTAAAATCCCGAGTGAACTAAACCTAGTTAATTCAAAACCGTTTATACTTGAGCTTGGAAAAACTTAAGTTTGAAAATCATTTAAGTTAACTTTGTAATCACCTTGTGAATGTTGTTACCCGATGGTAATGTTTAGAAAACCCATTGCGTAATATAATTTAGAAAACTTCGATCTTCAAGTTATCAAAACATGTCAAGTAGTTTACTTAGCAATACTTGAAATCCAATCTAAGCAGTCAAAATAATCGCAAATTATAGTTTAATGGCCTTATTACAAACCCCAAATAAAACCAAAATTTAAAATAAAGTACCCAAGTCGAAAGTCACTGTGAAACCAAAACAATTTCACATGGCCACCCCGAGTCCACCCAGCTCCCCATCCGCGACCTACGAGTCACCTGAAAAAGATAAGGGAAGAGGTGAGTCACCAAGACTCAGTGCATAATCCCCCTCCCGATTATAGCAGCATTCTTACACAAGTCATAATCAAGCAAACATATCATGCACCCAAACCTAGCCATCCACAACTCCTTTTTCTACCCCATGTGGTACCAAACCACTGGTGGTGCCAAACCACTGGTGACCCAAAGTCACGAATAATCCAATTGTGGGGCCAACCCACGTTGTGATACCAAATCACTGGCGACAATCCCATTTTATCAAATGTGGGGCCAACCCACTGTGGTGCTAAGCCACTAGGACGAGTCGCTATGAGGTGCCAAACCTCTGGTGACCCAAAGTCACGAAATCAACTGTGGTACCAAACCACTGGTGGTGCCAAACCACTGGTGACCCAAAGTCACGAAATCAACTGTGGTGCCAAACAACTGGTGACCCAAAGTCATAGATATCAATCTTCCCCCTCCTCTCATATCACCCACAATAATCAACATGCATATACATATCATGCTAACAGGCTTAATCATAAAACATATGCCGAGCATAATGTGGATCATAGCATCAGAAATCATGTATCTTAAATTCATCAAAATGGACTTACCCAAAATCCTTGCACATACCCATAAGGGTACCATGTTGAAATCTACACAGTTTTCGGCTTTTAACATTGTTTAGGTTATTAGCACATTTACATAGATTATGAAGTGTGTAAGATACACACCTGGTTACTAATGAGACTACGGAACCCCATAGATCACGATCTAACGCACAAGTTCCCCCTACCTACATTCGGCCAATATCACACTATTAGCAAAAAGCCATTCGGCATCACCTATAAATCCTGAAGAGTTAACGCACAGAACCACAATCCTTACCTTTACGCCTTTCGAGCACTAGTCACAACCCTTCCCCTACAATCGGCCAACACTAAACAACATAAACTTAATAGCCTTTGACTTTTCAAATGAATAAGGGAATGGTTAAATCGACATGTAACCTTACCACGATCTTTAACGAAACCGATTGGTAGAGAGTAGATGATCACGATCCACTACTTCAAAATCCCGAAGAACCTAGGAGAAACTGATTCCACAGGTGATTAAGAATCATGATAAATGCCGAAATTTGGCTTTTGTTCCATATGAGTGAATAGAGAAGAAAAGAAGATAGAAGAGATTCGGCCATGATAACTTACCTACTCCAAAATCGATTAGAGAAGAAGACAAGAGAGATCTACCCTTGATTGATGTTCGGCCAAAACGTTAGAACAAGGAGAGAAGAGTAGAGAGGTTTCGGCGAGAGAATAAGCTACCAAGGGGGGTTCGGCTAATCAATAAAATAAAAGTAGAGAACAAGAAGAAGAATGATCTATGAGGTTTTCAGCTCTTAAGGTTTCGGCAATGGGGTAAGGTGATCAAGATGGATTCGACTATGGCTTGAGAAAAGAAATCAAAGGAGATTCGGCCAAACCAAATAAGAGTAGAGAGCAAAATGAAATAAGGTTTAGGAGAATAGTGTTTCTTCAAAGAAAATAAGTGAGGGGTTCAAATGGGGATTCGGCTCAATGCCTAAGAGAGAAGTCGACAAGAGCCTAAAAGCTTTCAGCTTTTACTTCAACAAGGTGCACTAAGGGAGAAATCGACAAGGGCTTAGGGATTTTGGCTTTTGGTTCCCAACCGAATACACTAAGGCATGACTTAGCCGAAAATGTCCACTTAGCTTGCCTAAGGAATTTCGACACTCCCCCTAAGTCTTTCAGCCGAACACTCCACCTCACACACTTTAAAATTCAGCCAACTACTCAAACTCCTCCCGGCCACTGCTCAAACGAGTTTGAATTGCTCAAACTCCTAAATTTTCTCTTCTCCACCCGCTTGAATCTGTTGACTGCTCAACAGCTTATCCATCGAGTTTGAGCTGAGCACAACTCTTCCTCTCTCCGTGTCAAAAAGAAATTCCCACAGAGGATTCCTGCAGCTCGAACCTCGCCTCCCTTCCTCTCGCTTGTGGTGTCACTTCTCAAGGCCCTAAGTGGCGCCTTCTGCCACTTTACCATTGGGTTATTTGTGCTAAAGTTTACCACGTAAAAACACTTAACCCCTAGCTCCTTCAGCTCCCCTTAACCAAAGCTTAAAAATAAAAAAAAACTCTCCCATAGTTTGGGCCTACCCCTGGCTCATATCTAGACCCTAAAACATCCCAATTAACATCACAACCAAGCCATACACATGCAAACAGTTCAAACACAAAAGCCCCTATTTAAGGATGTTACAGTTCTACCCCCCTTAAAAATAATTTCGACCTCGAAATTACCTGGTCAAAAGAGTTGAGGGTATTGCTGTCCCATCACATCCTCTGGTTCCCACGTAGCTTCTTCCACGCCATGGTTTCGCCACAACACCTTCACTAATGAAACTGACTTCTTGCGCAAAACTTTCACATCCCGGTCTAGAATCTGTACTGGTTCCTCTTCCATAGTCAAATCTGGGCTCACCTCAATTTCCTCCACTCATACAACATGCGATGGATCGGAATGGTAGCGTCTAAGCATGGAGACGTGGAACACGTCATGTATCTGACTCAGCTCTGCCGGCAACTCGAGCAGATAAGCTACTGGTCCTATTCGTCTCAACACCTTATATGGGCCAATGAACCTTGGACTTAGCTTACCTTTTCTTCCAAATCTCAGCACTTTCTTCCACGGTGAGACCTTCAAAAAGACCTTGTCTCCCACGACAAACTCTATATCTCTCCACTTAAGATCGGCGTAGGACTTCTGCTGGTCCGAAGCTTCCTTGAAGGATGTTACACCAAGGCATGACATTGGTGAGTAACAAGGAAGATTTCATGTAATTCCAAGCCAAGGCTCGGCATTGACCAGTTCATGAGTAAAGTTACCAATAAGACCATGTCAAGACATGGCAATGGTAAGTTCCCAAGGGAACCCACAAGCAAGACTTCGTGTAAGTCCATGTCAAGACATGGCATCGATACCAAGTAAGAGATCCCATGTAAGACTATATCAAGGATATAGCATCGGCATCAAGATACATGTGAAATGAGATTTAGTATCCTCAGTCATTCATAGTAATTCATCAGGCAAAAGAGTAAAGCTTAAATGAGATAGTAAGAAAGTTAGTAGTAAAGTTGATATTATGTCATGCTAGTGAAGGCTGACTAACAAGTATAATTCATGTTATGAATGATGATGTTGAGATTATGCTTGTTATAGTAAAGTATATTGATCTATGTGATCAAGTGTTACAGGTACCTTGTTTACCTTACAAACATGAGACTAGTAAGTACCATTATGTGTGTGAGAAGCAGTAAGAGTAAGTAAGCATTTGATATTTGTGATACCATTGTTTATGATAAATATGTCCACATGGTTAAATCTCATATGTGACTGTTAAAGTAGAGAATGCATGATGTTTTATTTTATGACTCTGTTATGAAGCCACACATATTATGGTGTGGAAGTTAAAACTGAAAAGTTTGACTAAGTAGAATGCAGGAGATGAGTACGGTCGTTCAATGATAAAATGATGAATAAGACCATGGTTGGACCATGGCATTATATGTGATCCCATGTAAGACCATGTCTGAGGCATGGCATTAGCATCGATACATAATCCCATATAAGACTGTATCAGGGATATGGCTTCGATATTGAATAAGATAATCGGATAAGACCATATCTGGGATATGGCATCGATAATTGTTGTGAGATCCCGTATAAGACCATATCTGGGATATGGCATCGGCATCAAATAGTAATCACGTGTGAGACCACGTCTGGGACTTGGCTTTGGTATGAGATCGTGTAAGACCATATCTGGGATAAGGCGTCGACATCGATATATGATTTCCTGTAAGATCATATATGGGATATGGCATCAACATCGATATGAGTTTCCATGTAAGACCGTATCTGGGATATGGCATTGGTGTTGATATGAGATTTTGTGTAAGACCATAGCGAGGCTATGGCATCGTGACGACATGTAAAGTAATAGCGGGGCTATGATGTTGTGATACGAATAAGACAATAGTTGGACTATGGCAATCAAATAAATGACGTACTCAAAACCCGTAAGACATTCTCTAGATTAATAAGGAATAGTAAGAGGAAATAGAGATAAATGTTGAGTACTCAAGTATACCTTAATGTGAAACTTGAGTAAGTGAAGTCACAGTTCGAAAGTATAAGTGATAGAAACAATTGTAGCGTGATAAATGTGAGAACTCCCTTGAGGCGAGTTGTGTGACTATGATGATATTTCATTGACAATGAGTAGTAAATCATATGTATGTAGTCACGAGAGTTAGGTTAAGGGACTTTGCAACCTCACTCCCTTACCACTGTTGAGTTTTGATGAGACGTTATGAGAGTTAAGTTGAGTAAGTTTGCATCGGATTAATGCAATAATTATGCTAGCGTGATTAAGAATGCCTTGTATCACATCGATGCATAATACTCTACTAAATAGATGCTCGTTGTTGAACATGAGGTTGAAGTCCTAGAGGACTAAAATGATGAGGCTATCATCGAGATATGAGATAGACAAGGTCCCGTATAAGACCATGACCGGGACATAGCCTCGGCACCGAGTTGAGATTCTGTATAAGACCATATCCAGAATATGGCATCGATATTTGATGATGAAGTCTATATAAGACCTTATCAGGGATATGGCATTGGCATTTAGAGGTGACTCTATATAATACCACCTCGGGAATGTGGCATGGGTTTCGTACCTACATGAAGGACGATGAACATACGTCTTTGATTATCCCTAGTGATCAATGGGACAGATATATGAGTCTAGAGGTAGAAATGAGAATGGTACTAAAGTCACGTGAAAGAGTGAAAACATGTACTCAAGAATGAATCACGAAGAGACGATTACGATATATGACACGGAACGTGTTATATAAGTGCAAGTATGAGTAAGTTGGCTAGAAGCCTATGGTTTGTGCATGGTTAGTTAATGCCATGGATGGGATTATAATGATCTCCTTTAGTATTATGTACTAATACATGTTTCCTCGAGAGATGATGTAGTTGTTCTTTTCATAAATTGTGATTGTGTGAGAATGTTTAATGATAGTAAAATCAGACAAAACGGTTGTCGATTTAGTTAATTGAAATTGACATTTCCTTTATCTCCTCGTAACCTTAATTGGGTACCTTTAGGAGGAAATTGGTGATGATTCGTGTATAAGAGGTGAAATCACAAGTTTCACGTTGTGTGATGGGTTTTCGGGTAAGCCGAATAGAGTTAACGAATTCGATCAAGATGTCCCTGCTATCGTGAGATATGACGATCGTAAAGGTTTTAGATTGGCATAGCAAGAGAAACTTGGATGAGAGTGTGCTTAAAATATATTCTCAATATGGAGAAAAGAGTAGATTAATGTATTGGGATATGATTCAAGTTCTGTGTATATTCACGCATGAATCAGTAAAGAGAATATAATTCTGTGTGTACGTGAGTAGGGAGCATAATATAAAGATATGCTCATCGAAATGTTCAAACCATGATAGTTGAGTTGAAAGCTATTGAAAGAATCATTTATTTGAAAGTTCTAGTACCGAGATCATCTCAATCGAGAGAAAGAGTTGACAAAGTTGGTGATCCAGAGACGATCACTTTTGTTTCTGTGTTGTGAGTTAGATATTATGTATTGATCCATGGTAAGATCGATGTGTATTTTCTGAATTTTAATAAGTGAGGGTATCTTAATCTACAGAAGATTTTGAAGATGAAATAGTGGAAACGGCTTGAGCTATTACAATGGTGGGTATAGTTATTGTGATACTACTCAGATAGTAGACAAAGTATGATGTCTGAATGAAAGATCCATGTTTAGTAATGTGAGTTAGTTACTCGGTTGACTCTAGTTGGTAATATCCTAGTTTCAATGAGGTTAATGACTATAGTGAGTCTTCCTTTTAGAAATGTAAGAGTCCGTAATGTTATAATAAATGGTATATTAAATAAGTTATCCATGTTGGATAAGATTTCTATTGTTGATGCTTCCTCGAGATAGAAAGTGAAGGATGTTGAATCCAGAACTCATACAAGAGTTTTGGTATGAGATTTAGTAGTAGCATATCTACTAATGCACAAGTAAGGAAATGCGATTATGTGCATAAATGTTTTGACAATAGAGTACATTTCACTATATGATCGAGTTATAGTCGAAGTAGTTGATCACTAAAAGTGAATTTTCAAAGCGCAAGTCAAGACTATTATAGTTAGTAAACGCTTGAATGAGAAAATGAGATACAACCTTATAGATTTCAAATTTGATTTGACAAATTCCCAAGAAGGGGAATGACATTCAAATTGTAGTGAATCAACCAGTAAAGATTCAAATGATCATTTGGACATGTGTAGAGTTCCAAATTGGTAGATTACAGAGTATATGCCCCAGAGGAAGAATAACCTAGGTCTCAAGTTACGTCTCGACCTTATGTATCACAGCTTAAGAGTTATTGGCAAGAGAAACTTGAGGATAAGTGGATTCGCGATTTTGAAGAGTAGATGGAAACATTTTAAGAATGTTGGTAGGAAATCCTCCTGATAAGATTTTCGGGGACGAAAATCCCTAAGGGGGAGAATTGTAACAGCCCGATTTAGGGGCTAGTCGGAACAATGATCTCAGAATCACTAATTCGAGGTTAGAGAAAATTATTTTCATGATATGTTATGTGTTACAACATGTTTATAAGGATGCATGAAAATTTTGGTGCCTTAATTTTAGCGATTTCTAGCTAAATTGTGAAAAAGGACTAAATCGCATAAAGAGTGAAAGTTCTATTTTAATTGCTAGAGGTACCAAAAAGCTATGGTTTGTAAATTAGAGGTCTGTAAAGTGAAAATAGGCCATGTGGTATGGGAGACAAGAGCATTTAATGCTTAGTCAAAATTAGGTGAGAAAAGATGAATAAAATATGTCAAAAAGAAAAACTATCATCTTTCACTATTCACTCATCTCTTTCCACCAAAAATTGAAGAAGAAATAGAGCTCTTGGGGTTCAAACTTTCAGCCACTCAATTCATATTCAAAGAAAACAAGTTTTGGACCTAGAACGGATGAAAAGAGAAATGTGGGCAAAAAGGTCCCTTTTGGCCCTTTCGACATCGAGGTAAGTTCATGTGCAAATGTTGCAATTACGTATGAGTTAGTTTAATGTTCCAATGTTGTATGGAATGTATATTTACTCTATGAATGTATGAAATATCTTTGATGAGAGGTCAAAAGAATTGAATCTAAGAGTAATGGGAAATGTATGTAGAGTGATATGATGATAGTTAATGCCTCGTGTAAGACCATATTGGAATATGGCCTCGATGTAAGAATTCGTATAAGACCATGTCAGGGACATGGCATCGACATGTTAATACAAGTAAGACCCTATTGGGGTATAAATTCTATGTGACATTATGAGCATGAGACTCAACAGAGTTATTTAATAACTAGAGTGATTCAACGTATATGTTGAAAGAAAGAAAGTATGTGGTTGTACCACGAAAAGCACAAGTGTGTGTTAGAATTGAATTGATATGGATGCAGTATATGATGAACCCTTAGTGGGTTATGTGTATTTAATACACCTTAGTTGCATGAGATAGATTTATTAATGTATTGTGTGAATGCAAATGAGTATCATATAAAGTTAAGTAAGAATAGAAGCGTGTGAGAATGTTCTCGGATGAATATTTGGAATAGAGATATACATGTGGATTACTATCCATGAATGTAAAATGAAAGGTGGGCTAAGTGCAAAACCATCGTAAGTATAAATGATTGGTGGGCTGTGTGCGATACCACCCTATTAGAGATTCAATGGTGGGCTAAGTGCGAAACCACCGAGATATTAGTAGCATGAGCGGCTTATTGAAAATGCTTGATGTTTTATTTTATATGATCATGTGGTGATCAGTGCAGGAATGTATGCTAATTGAACGAGCAATTGGCTTGTGACATGGTAAGAATGTGGTAAGAGATTGAATGAATAAGTTTCTAGAATATTTGAACAAGTAACCATGAGTTTATGAGAGACACTCTTCATGATACTTTGTAATTATGTATATTTAATGAATATCAATATTTGACACATTATGCAGATGAGCTTACTAAGCATTATTGCTTACTCCTTTACTTTCCCCATCCCTTATAGGTTATTTTTAACTAGCTCGGGTTGGAAGCCACCGGAGATGTTTTCACACTATCGAGCAGACCCTTGGTATGAGGTATCAAGTCCTTATGAGTCATGGCATGTATAGGGATTCTTTTAAAGTTGATTTAAGTTCTAACCGATGTAGCCAAATTGTATTGGCCTAAGAGAATCTAGAGTTGGTTGTGTATGACCATAGATGATGGCTTAAGTTGGTTGTATTTGTATTGGGAGGAGTTCTCCCTAGTGTATGGGATAAAGACTTTATCTCTTTAATGATTAAATGTGTTAATTCATGTGTTTTAATGGATGATTTGAGAATGTTTTGAAGTAGTATATGAATGTATGCAAACGAGAGTGGTAAAAGGCTTGGTAAGATAGCCTCAAAGTGCCCACACGGATAGACACACGGGCGTGTGTCTAGGCCGTGTGTCTCCTGCACCTTAGTATCCTATGTCAGATTAGACCACGGGCTGGTCACACGGTCGTTTGTTCAGGCCGTGTGATACACACGGTTGGCACATGGGCGTGTGCCAAGGCCGTGTGAAGTCTGCACTTGACACTTAGAAATTTAATTGTCACACGGCTGTCACACACGGGCGTGTGTACAGACCATGTGGGTAAGTCAGAATGCCAAGGTTTGGCACACGGGCCAGGGCCACGGGCATGTCCAGGCCGTGTGGATTTTGCCAGTATCCTCCACGGGTGAAAGACACGGGCATGTTTTAGGGGTGCACGGGCGTGTCCCAAGTCACACAGATGTGTGACCCCTGTTTCGAGAGAAAGTTTCCAAATGAGTTTCGAAAGTTTCGAGACAAAAGTCTGAGGCCTCGTAGGCCCATGAAATGTCTGATTTGACTAAGAAAGAGAAGTTTTTAATTTGGAACAAAATTTTATAGCCTGTAAGTACATGTTTCAGAAGGTTCAAGCACAGTAATGTCTCGTATTCGGTCTTAGCCTCGAACTCGAAAATGGGGTGTTACATTTCCTCTGCCGAAATTTTTACTCTGTTTTCCCTTCTCGATTTTAGCAATAGTTTTCAAATCATTCGACTGTTTCACGCTGATCGGTAAGTAACTGTTTTGCTGTTTCTTTCTCATTCGTGTTAGTTTGCTAAAAGGGGACTGTTTTGGTTCTTTCGATTAGGGGAAAGATCAAGTTTCTGTGGGTGCTGCTATCGTGAGTTAAGCGTTAGAGGTTCTGATCATCTCTGGTAAGTTCCGATAACGTTGTTGACTGATATGAGATTTTGCTCGTGGAATTTTTCTATTAAAGTTGGAATATGTTACTGAATAAGGGCGTTATTATGTCAATTTGGGGTCCGGGATTGCTCGGGATTGTGTTAACATCAATTCGATACCAGGAGTGTACCCGAAAATGCAGAAAATGAGGTTTTGGCGAAAGCTGAAAACCTTACTGTCGACACCACACGGGCGTGTGGTAGGCCGTGTGCAAGACTGTTAGTCACCACACGGTCGTGTGATGAACGAGCCAGGCCGTGCGCGAGCGACACGGTCGTGTGATGACCAGGCAAGGCTGTGTATGACACACGGGCTCGACCAATTGGGCCGTGTGGGCCACACGGGCGTGTGGGCCCACACGGGTGAACCACACGAGCGTGTGGGATTCTGGGCCAGGCCGTGTGATCCACGCGGTCAAGGCCAATTTGGGCCGTGTGGGCCACACGGGCAGGCCACATGGGCGTGTGAGCCCATTTTTCTGTAATGTTCTGTAAGGTTGCACGGGTCGCCCTAGTTGATTTTGGATCTGATGTAGGGTCGCTAAGCTTTACCTAGACCCCTAATTATGTGACTTGACTTTCTGGATTCTGTATTGAGCATGAATTCTGATATCCGAGTGTATGAACAGTGGTTTCATAATAGCATGACATTTTTGTATGTTGCATTGCATCGGGGTGGGTTGATGATATTTGGAGGAAGTATCTGAAAGGCTCTTAAGCCTGTTATCTAGCAGCTCAGCAGCAACTTTCTGATTATGTGCCACATTCGGTACAGCATGGTGTGTAGGGATGGGTGGGTTGATTTTATTCCCACATGGTGTGTAGGGTTGGACGAAGTTGGTTTGTAGAGGCTGGTGGGTAGGATTCTGCTATTCTATCTGATCTGCTTATTATGTCTGAAATGGGCTAAGGCCTTAAAACATATCTGATTCTATATCTGAGTGGGCTAAGGTCCACAACGTTTCTATAATGGGCTCAGACCTGAACTATGAATTTATGTCTGTCTTCTGATATGACTGTGTGTATGTTTTCTGTGGGGATTACACACTGAGTTTGCGACAACTCACCCTTTTCTGTTTAATTTGTTCAAGTAATCCCCAGCAGTAGACGGATCGGTGCGGCGGAGGACTCAACGGTGACCACGGTTCTAGATACTTATTTACGGTTTACTTTTAACTCTGCTTTGGTTATATTTGGGTAAATTTTATGTAATAAGGCCTTTCGGATTTTAGTTTAAAACTTGGGATTATTATTTTATAAACTGCTAGCAGTAGGACAAGACATGAGTTTTCAAAATAAACAAAGGTTTATCAAAATACGTACGACCTTGCAAACCGTTTTAAAAGCTTCCGCAACGTATAAAGTTTTGAAAATGGATAATGAATAAATACACGGCACTTTTTGACGATAACCTAAGATACCTAAACATGGTTTTAACGTAGTTACGTTTTCTAAACCACTATCATGTGACATCGCCAGATTCGGCCATAACGTCCATGCCGGGTTTGGGGTGTTACATTTTAAGCATATACTCAAGTATTTATAAAGAATGAGAGATTATATGCTTGCGTACTCCAGAGGAGATCTTACTCCCATCAGAGATATTGATTCTGAACGTTTTTAAGAGACTAAGTTTGAATAGAAAAAGGACTCACAACATAACTGGGAAAATAGTTCCCTTATTCTATTAAACTACTAAAATATAAAAACATTTTCCTAAAAAATCTCAATTGATTATTCTAAGATTATCTATCCAAATAACTTAAAAATTATCCCAAAATATATGGCAGTTTAGCACATATTTTGATACCCTCCCACAAGTTGGTGCATATATATCAATCATGCCCAACTTGCTTACAAGAAAATCAAAACTTGTATTAAAGAACCATTTAGTGAGTATGTCAGCAATATATTGTTTTGAAGGAACAAACGACATGCACACCAGGCCTTCTTCAATCTTCTCCTTGGTTAAGTGCCTATCAATTTCAACAATTTTAGTTCTGTCATGTTGGGCTGGGTTGTGAGCAATGCTAATAGTAGTTTTGCTATCATAGTACAACTTTATTGGTGAATTTATTAGTTTCCTTAGCTCTTCTATAATTGTTTTTAACCATATCATTGCACAAATTCATTGATTCATTGATCTAAACTCAGCCTCTGCACTACTTGTTGCTACAACACTTTATTTTTTGCTTCGCCAAGTTATAAGGTTTCCCCAAACAAATGTACAGTACCCTGATGCAGATCTTTTATATGTTACTGAGCCTTCCCAGTCTACATCTGTGTAAGCTTTAATTTTCTTTGTTCAAATTTCTTAAAGAATAAGCCCTTGTCAGGTGAGCTTTTCAAGTACCTTAGAATTTGAAACACTGCTTCTTCATGTTCTTTCATTGGGAAGTGCATAAATTGACTCACTAAGCTTACTGTAAAAGCTATGTCTAACCTTGTATGTAATAAGTAGATTAACTTACCAACTAACCTTTGGTACTACCCTTTATCAACTGATCTTTCTTCTTTATTTCTGAATTTTACGCTTGAATCAATTGGTGTGTCAGCTGGGCGGCAACCACTCATTCAATCTCCTTTAAAAGATTAGTCACATATTTTTCTGAGAGACCACAAGACCCTTCTTTGATC
Organism: Gossypium sturtianum; assembly: GCA_025698515.1. Lineage (NCBI taxonomy): Eukaryota > Viridiplantae > Streptophyta > Magnoliopsida > Malvales > Malvaceae > Gossypium > Gossypium sturtianum. The sequence continues at coordinate 28,898,511 of CM046943.1, read as the reverse complement.
GATCAACTTCCATTCCAATGAAGTATTTCAAAGGACCCAAGACTTTGATCTCAAACTCCAATGTTAGATGATCCTTGAGACACATTATTTCATCCACATCATATTTTGTAATAATGATATCATCAACATAAACTATAATAATTGTTATTCTACCTCTTTGTGAGTGTTGGTAGAACATTGTGTGATTAGCTTGTCCTTGTGAGTAACCTTGTTTTTTAGCGAATTGGGTGAATCGTTCGAACCAAGCTTGAGGAGACTGCTTTAGACCATACAAAGATTTCTTAAGCTTACATACTTGAGTTCCAAATATTTCTTCAAAACCTAGAGGAGGATCCATGTAAACTTCTTCTTCAAGTTTCCCATTTAGGAAAGCATTTTTTACATCTAGCTACTATAAAGACTAATCAATATTAAAAGTAATGGATAAAAGAACTCTAACAGAATTTAACTTAGCTATTGGAGAAAATGTCTCAAGATACTCTATCCCGTATGTTTGGGTGTACCTTTTAGCCACCAATCGATTTTTGTATATGTCTAAAGACCCATCCAGTTTGAATTTGGTTGTGAATACCCATTTACAACCCACTATTTTTTTCTTAAAGGTAATTCCACTGCTTCCCATGTACCTATTTTTTCAAGAGCACGCATCTCCTCTAAAAAGCGTCCTTCCATTCAGGAACCTATAAAGCATCTTCCACATTTTTGGGTATTTCCAAAATATCGAGACATGAAACAAAAGCAAAGAATGTCGAAGACAAGGCTTTATAGGAAACAAATTTAGACATGGGATATTTGACAACATTTCTAACACCTTTTCTTTTAGCAATTGGAAGATCTAGATTAGAAATTTCATTGGTCAAATTAAAAGTTTTACCTGGACTTTTGATAAGGTCCTGCGGGTAAGATTCTTGGTGATGAATTTGGTGGATTCAACTTTCTGCGTTTTGGTTTCTTCTTGAGTAAACCAAAATCTCAATTTTTTTTTGTTTTTTTGTTCTCATTATCAGACTCTACACATTTAGACTCATTTTTATTAATAACATTAACATCATTCATTTCTGCGTTGATCATAAATTCACCTTTCCCATTATCAGAATCCCTATGTTGTATATTCCTAGTCTATTCTTGATCAGAATCTTCCTTGTTGTAATTCCCTTCATGAAGATTAGAATCAAAGTAAGGTTGTGTTTCAACAAAAGTGACAACCATGGTAAGATTCATCTTTCTATCAATCAGATCATAACATTTGTACCCCTTTTTATTATAAGCATAACCAACAAAGATACATTTTTTTCTCTATGATCTACTTTACCTGGTTGTGAAGATGAACATAAACACTACATCCAAAAACTCAGAAGGGGTAAATCTGTGATCAACTTAGAATTAGGAAAGCTATCTTTGAAAACACCGAAAGGAGTTCTATAGTTTAGAATCTTATTGGGCATTCTATTAGTAAGATATGTAGTCATTAACAAAGCCTTTCCCTAAAAATAACATGGTACCTGACTAGTGAACATCAAGGCTCTAGTTACTTCCAAAAGATGACAGTTTTTCCTTTCCACAATCCCATTCTATTGTGGTTTATTTGTACAAGAGCTTTGGTGGACTATTCCATGTTTGGTTAAGAAAATGCCTAATTGCTCACTAAAAAATTCCCCACCATTGTCACTATAAAATATTTAATTTTCATTCCAAATTGTGTTTCCACCTTGCATAAAAAGATTGAAACACATTTTTAACTTCAAACTTATCTTTTAGTAGAACACCTAACAAATGCAAGTATGATCATCAATAAATGTGACAAACCAATATTTTCCTGAAAAATTTGAGACTCTCAAAAGTCCCCAAACATCACTATGAATTAATGAAAAAATTTGGGAAGCCTTATATTTTTTAAGTGGAAAGAATAACCAATGATGCTTAGCCAATTCACAAAATTCACAGTGATATGAAGAAGAATTTTTATTATTAAATAGATCAGGTAACAAATGTCTTAAATAGTAAAAATTAAGGTGTCAAAGCCTATAATGCCAAATCATAACCTTATCAAAATTAGAAATAGAGTTCAAACACAGAGTAGTTGTTGGTTGACTTAGATGACCGTCATAAAAAAACTAAATTCCACCAAATACTTTACCACTGCCAATCATCCTCCTCGAGACCATGTCCTAAAATTTACATATAGAGAAGTCAAATATAGCATGAATTTTGAGGACTGGGATAATTTACTGATATATATAATATTACAAGCTAGATTTGGCACATGTAAAACATCATGTAAAACCAAGGAAGGTGATATTTTGATAGTGCCTTTCCCAGCTATTGCCGAGAATGACCTATCTACTACTTTTATCTTTTTGTTTCTTGAACAAGGTGTGTAAGTTGAGAAGAGGAAAATACACTAGTCATGTGATCACTAGCTCCAGAATCAACAATCCACGGGCTTGTTTTACAAGGCTTGACCTTGAAAAAGAACTAAAGAATCAGTACCTAATTGGGTAAAGGAGCAAGATGGATTATTGGATAAGTTAGAAATAAAAGAATTCATCTGAAACTGTGGTGATTGAAAAAGCTTTTTTAGATGCTCTAGTTGTTCCTTCGTGAATAGAGACCCTTGTAGAGAATTTTGCTTCTCATTATTTTTATTAGTTGTTTGGAAAGCTTCCTTAGTGAATAGAGACCCAGATTGTGAACCACGACCATTTCCGCTCTTCTTTCTCTCATTTTTTAGTTTTCCATGGAGCTTCCAGCACATTTCTTGAGTGTGCCAATGTTTTTTCCAATGGTCACACCAAGGTTTCTTCCTTTTTTCACTGTCATCATCATTTTTAACAGTCACAAGAGTAGAATTATTATCGTTAGCTTCAAATCCTGACCTTAACATTACTTTTCTCCTAGTCTCCTCTCTTTTAACCACAGAAAAAATTTCACAGAGTGTTGGAAGCTATTTTTTCCCTAGGATCCATTATCTCACTTCATCAACTTCTCTATTTAAACCAGCCAGAAATAAATAAGCTCACTCATTTTCTTCTTTTCTCATAGCCTTTACACTATCTCCAGGACACTTTCATTCATCATTATAACATTAATCTAGTTCTTGCCAAAGAGATATCATCTCATTATAATAAAAAGTGACCACTTTCTCCCTTTTTCTGCCTTCCAGAGTTCTATTTTTAAGTCAAAGATTTGTGAAGCAGTTTCTAAATTTTAATAGGTGTCTTTCACAATGTCTCAAACATCTTTAATAGTTGGGAGAAAAAGAAAAGGTTTATCTATGGATGCTTCTATGGAATTAAATAGCCGTGCAATTATCATAGAATTTTTTGACCTCCACATGATCATCCTTGGATCGCCCACCTGTGGTTGCTTGACTTCTCCAATTAAATGACCCGTCTTGTCGCGCTCATCAATTATTAACTTCACGGGCTGCGACCATTCGAGGTAATTCTTGCCATTCAGCTTTTGAGATGTCAGCTGAAAAGAGAAGTGAGACGCTTCTATCCCTTGAGTCATTATACTCTTGGTACTTGTTCTAACGATAAAGCTTTCTACCTCAGTTTGGTTGCTAGATCTCTTATCTCTAGTAAAGGTTGTTTTAATCATGGTGTTACTGGATATTTAATCTGTAACACCCCAAACCCGGTCTATGAGTTAAGACCAGATTTGACATGTCACACAAAATGAATATACATCTAGTCTTTTAAAGAAATCGGATTTTATAAAAAACATTTTGACATGGAGTTATTAAAAACTAAGGTTGATTACTAAATCTAATAATTTGAGTCGTCTAAATTGAAACTTAGGAAAATTGGATTTAATATTTTGAGAAAATTTAAAGAGTTCGAAAGTAATTTGAAAACAAAGATTTAAAATATTGTTACTGTAAAAATTTCCCGAGTTAAAAATATATAAGAATAAAATCCTTTTAAATGACGTTTATTTAAGAAAAACGTTTATTTTTATTTTTAGAAAAGAAATCCCACTTAAGTATTTTAAGCGTATTATAAAATCCATCCACAAGTAAAACATCCATAAAAATATAACCAGAGGCCTTATTACAACTTAGCTTAAATAGCAAAAATTAATAAAAAGTACTTAAAAAGAAATCCGTAATGTAAATAACCCATTATTCGTAGTATGGCCTCCACTGAGTCGTCCCCGGCCCAAGCCTCCATCATTGATCATTACCAGAGAAGGGTAAGGAAAACGGGGGTGAGTTACTTAGAATTCAGTGTGTAAACCACTTACCATCGTCCACGGTCCAAATTCCAATTTAGCATTTATTGGGCCAAAGCCCAATACAAATAAAACATAATAACATGTATTAAAATGAATGTATTATGCAATTCCCAAACCAGACCTAATTTCCATCCGCTACACACCACCCGTACCAACCAAAGACACTGTGGGGAGCTTTAGTCACCCACCCCGCCAAAGACACCAAAATAGGCATTAAGCCATTTATCAATTTGTGGACAAGCCACCAGATTTACAGAGTTTTCATGGCATTTTCCATTTTTCAGATTTGTGGCAGAGCCACCAGAATTTTGTAGCAAAGCTACTAGAATTTCTCTTTTTCAATATCCCAACCCATGCAAATGATGTATATATTATGCATATTCATTTACAACAATCCATTCATATAATTATTACGAACAATATGGCCCATTATAAAAATTTCCACAATCTGGTCCATATCACTCTTTTTGGCCCATATACCCAATATCACATTCGGCCCATATATCAAATATCACATTTGGCCCATATATCAAATATCACATTTGGCCTATATATCTAATATCACATTTGGCCCATGTATCAAATATCACATTTGGCCCATATATCAAATATCACATTTGGCCCATATAACAAATATCACATTTGGCCCATTAAGGGTAATCTCGTAATTTTACAGTCTTAATACCGATTTCATAGTCCTTACCATTTTAGTAATAATTATGCCATTTTACCTGATGTCACTAACATGCGATTTAATCAAACGATTAACACAATATAATTATCTAACCCATGGAATACGGTGTCAGATTACACACCTGATTACGGTGAGCACTACACTATCTTGATCGTCAACACCTAGAATATTTTTAACGCTTGATTAGATCATTAACACTTATAATAATTTATTCTAAGATAAACGGTCTAGGATTTTTACCCTCGGAATCGTGAATAACTACTATTTGCCGGTTCTCTCCGGTTGACGGTTCACAACCCGTTGGAAAATCCCGAATAGCTAATGGTTCAGAACTGCGAACAACCTCGAATAGTTGATTCTCACCGAATGAGGGTCCACAACTCGGTGGAAAATCCCGGATTGCCGAAACAGCCCTTCATTTGAATCTAAAGGGGATCGCGAATCCGCTCCTTTTCCGATCACTATTCACCACTCCTTTTTGATTCAATCTTGTTTGCCTCCATTGAAAAATGAATATTAGTCCAAACTAATACTTCATAATTAAAACGATTGGTCTTAATGAGTGAAGTCGGCTTACCACAAAATCCTTTCGTTCAAAGGATGAGAATCGAGTGATAGAGTCACTAAGATAAAAATCGGTTAATCGCCCTATCTTCAATAATAAGTAATATGAAATCCTAGAAAGTAATCCTTACCTTAGGTTTTTGAACCGAATCCTAATGATAACACGATGACTTCAGACAATCCAAGTTTCGGCCTTCCACTAAGTTTCAATTGATCAAAGTGTGAGTAGAAGAAAAAACGGTTGAGAAGGAATTATGTGTGAAGTAAAAGGTTCGGCTATAGTGAAAAATTGGAGAGGATGATGCTTAATGATATTCGGCCATGGTGATTATTAAAGAGGGAATGATGTTGAGAGTTTTTGTAAGAAACAAAAGAAGAAGAAAATAAGGTGTTTAGATTTCGGTTCTTTTCAAGAATGGAAGATGAATAAAGAAAAGGTTTTGAGACTAATGTGCATTCGGCAAAGAAGAAAGAGAAGACAAGAATAATGGCCCTTCACGGTTATGTGGTTTCGGCACAAAGAGGAAATGGTTTGAAGAGAATGAACAAATAAGACTGAAATGGTCATAAATGAAATGGCCAAATGAAAGTAAAGTTTTACCTATTGTTCATGATACATTCGGCTAGGGAGAGAAAATTAGAGAGAAAAACTTTGAAGAGAAACACCAAAATGCCAAAATGCCAAAGTGACCAACTAGCACCTAATCCTTACCAAAAGCCATCAAAAATTCGGCCACCCCCTAGCCCCTAAAACCGTCCAAGTGCATGGCCACAAGGTCAAAGTTTGGCCACCCCAAACTTTCCATAACATTTTCCTTGTTATAAGCCTTGTGTTCCCCCTTCATGCCTTTTCCATTTGATTCCCTTCCTTAAAATTAAAACTTGCCTTTTCTCTTAGCCACCTTATCATAAAAATAAAAGTCCAACTTACCATATGTACTAGGCTTGGCCGACACTATGAGGAAGGAAAGCAAAAAAAAAATAACATTCTTATATGTACATCAAGGGATTCGAACTCCTTCCCCTCAAGGAACACATATGGCGCCATCTCATCTTTACTACTAGCTCACTTATGCTAACTTTTACCACTTAATTACCTTAAGCTTTAAGGTCACTTGTTCCATTTCATTAAAGTACTAATTACCAAAATTTATTCCAAATCCAAATAAATCCAGAGCCTTCTCGAGACTATAAAAACACACACATTGGATAGTTTAACTAGATGAGCACCAAAATAATGCAACAATAAAAAATTCAATTTTTAGGATGTTACAATTCTACCCACCTTAAGGAAAATTTCGTCCTCGAAATTTACCTGGTTAAAAGAGGTGAGGATATTGCTGCCGAATGGTGACCTTAGGCTCCCACGTAGCTTCCTCTGCTCCGTGATTACGCCATAGAACCTTAACCAACGGTACTGACTTCTTCCTTAGCACCTTAACATCTCGATCTAAAATTTTCACTGGTTCTTCCTCGAACGACAAGTCAGGCCTTAATTCAACTTCCTCTACCGGTACTATGTGAGACGGATCCGAATGATAACGCCTCAACATAGAGACATGGAAAACACTATGTATCTGACTCAACTCCGGAGCTAATTCAAGCTGATAAGCCACTGGTCCTACACGCTTCAACACACGGTACGGTCCAATGAACCTAGGGCTCAACTTGCCCTTCCTTCCAAATCTGAAGATCTTCTTCCAAGGTGAGACCTTTAGAAAGACCTAATCTTCCACCGCAAACTCAATATCCTTACGCTTCAGATCCGCATACGAATTTTGTCTATCCGAAGCTTCCTTTAACCGTGCTCAAATCACCCTTACTTTTTCTTCCGTCTCTGATATCAATTCAGGACCCAATAACTGCCGTTCCCCCAATTCAGTCCAACAAGTAGGGGTACGACACCTACGACCATATAATGCTTCATAAGGTGCCATTTGGATACTGGATTGATAACTATTGTTATACGCAAACTCCGCCAACGGTAGAAAATCCTCCCAACTACCCCTGAAGTCAATCACACAACCCCTTAACATGTCTTCCAAAATCTGAATTACTCTTTCCGACTGACCATCAGACTGGGGATGAAAAGCCATGCTGAAGTTTAACGTTGTTCCCAGAGCCTCATGTAAAGCTTTCCAAAATCGTGATGTAAACCTAGGGTCCCTGTTCGATATAATAGATACTGGTACCCCATGCAACCTCACGATCTCTGATACATACAACCTAGCCAACTTCTGCAGTGAGTAATCCGTACGAACTGGTAGAAAATGGGCAGTCTTCGTCAATCGATCCACTATTACCCAGACGGAATCTTTCTTAGTAGGTGTTAAGGGTAACCCACTAACAAAGTTCATCGATATCCGTTCCCATTTCCATAATGGAATCATTACCGGTTGCAACAATCCCGACGGTAATTGATGTTCCGCCTTCACTTGTTGACAAGTCAAGCACTTACCCATAAAATCAGTAACCTCCCACTTCAACCTTGGCCACCAATACTGTTCACGAAGGTCTCGATACATCTTATTTCCTCCGGGGTGCATAGCATAGGGGCTACTATGCGCCTCTCGTAGAATCATTAATCTCAAATCCGAATCCTTGGGCATACAAATTCTTCCGCGAAAACACAATACTCCATCCTTATTCAATCCAAAATCCCCTATTACACCACTTTCAACTTGTTGAATTAAGGGACCCAACTTTTCGTCTGATAACTGTTTCTCCTTGATCTGTTCTAACCACATAGGCTTCACCTGAAGTTCCGCTAGCAAAGTGCCATCTTCATATAAACTAAGATGAGCAAGCATTGCTCTCAACTCCGATATCACCTTACGACTCAATGCATCTGCCACCACGTTAGCCTTTCCAGGATGATACTCGATTGAGAAGTCATAATCCTTCAATAGCTCTATCCATCTCCGCTGTCTTAAGTTCAACTCCTTTTGGGTAAGGAGGTACTTAAGACTCTTATGGTCCGTATAAATGATCGACTTCTCACCGTAGAGATAGTGCCTCCAAATATTTAAAGCAAAAACCACCGCAGCCAACTCCAAATCGTGGGTAGGATAGTTAACTTCGTGCGGCCTTAAATGACAAGATGCATAAGCCACCACTTTTCCACCTTGCATCAACACAAATCCCAAGCCCGTGTGTGACGCATCACAGTAAACAATAAACTCTTTTCCAGCCTCAAAGTTGAATTTAGTACTTTGGCGCTAGTCAAAATCTTCTTCAATTTCTCAAAACTTTCTTGTTGTTTATCTGCCCACACAAACGGTACTCCCTTTCGCAACAATTTAGTTAGGGGTACAGTAATCAATGAAAACCCCTCAACAAAACGTTTATAATAACCAGCCAATCCTAGGAAACTCTGAATTTCAGCTACTGACTTCGGTGGTTTCCAATCCAACACAGCCTTTACCTTCTGAGGATCAACTCTGATTCCTTCAGCCGACACAACATGTCCCAAGAAAGTCACTTCTTTTAGCCAAAATTCACACTTATTGAATTTGGCATAAAGTTGCTTTTCTCGCAATATTTGCAATACTATGCGCAGATGTGAGTCATGCTCTTCTTCATTCCTCGAGTATACTAAGATATCATCTATGAACACCACCTCGAACCGGTCTAAGTAGGGTTGAAAGACTCGGTTCATCATGTCCATAAATGCAGCTGGTGCATTGGTCAATCCAAACGGCATCACCAAAAACTCATAATGTCCATAACGAGTTCAGAATGCCGTCTTATGAATATCTGCCTCCTTAACCTTGAGTTGATGATAACCCGATCTCAAATCTATCTTGGAGAAAACTGAAGCTCCTTTCAACTGATCAAAAAGGTCATCGATTCTCGGTAATGGATACCTATTCTTGATCGTAAATTTATTCAACTGCCTATAATCAATGCACATACGCATCGACCCATCCTTCTTCTTGACGAACAAGACCGGTGCTCCCCACGGAGACACACTCGGTCGAATAAATCCCCGATCCAACAATTCTTGAATTTTAGCTTTAAGCTTCGCTAACTCCTTCGGCTCCATCCTATAAGGAGCAATGGACACCGGAGCCGTTCCGGGCAAAAGCTCAATGCCAAACTCTACTTCCCGATGCCCGAGGTAAACTCGAAGTTCCTGAAAACATCCGAAATTTTTTCACCGTTCTAACACTTTCCACCGATAAATCCTTGGCATCCAAAGCACTAATGAAGGCTAGGAATGCTCCACACCCTTTTCGCACCAACTTTTCTGCCTTTAAAGCAGATACCACATTTGCTAAATAGTTTCTCTGTTCGCCCATCATCACCACTTCCTTATCTTCCAAAGTCCTTATCGACATCCGCTTTGCAAAGACAATCCAAGCGCGCGGTGCTTCACCAACCAGTCCATGCCCAAAATAAGGTCGAACTCTCTGAAAGGTAGTTTCATCAAATCCGCCAAAAATATTTCTCTTTGAATTTCTAGGGGCACGTCTCTAAACAATTTATCCACTATCACAGACTGTCCTAAAAGACTAATTACCGTCATATTTCTATCAGTAATCTCAGATCTAATGTTTAGGTTTCCAGATATAGCGCTAGCAACATACGAATGGGTAGATCCGATATCTATCAAAGCAAGAATAAGTACATCAAAGATGAAGAACGCATCGCTTATCACATCGTGTGCATCACCATCCTCACACGGCCCGACCGCATAAACTAGACACGGCCGCCTCGCCTCGCGTTACCCCAAGCCATTACCTCTACCCGATGCACCTTGACCTCGCCCTGCGCCATTACCACCACGACCCGGCCCACGGCCTCTCGGTGGCTGTTGAGTGCCTCTAGCCGGGTCGTGTATCGTGGTTACGTGCTTCTTGAGTCGAGCAATTCGTCGAGGACAATTCTTAAGCCGATGGTCCTTAGAACCACATTTGAAACACCCACCGGTTCTTTTCCAAAGACTCACTGAGTGTCGTCTTTCCTGGTCAACAACACATGGTTGAATCGATGGGTAGCCGAGGTGCTCTAGCTTGAGCCGCTCATCATTCCCGGCCTCTTCTCAAACCTTTTAGCGGAACCCGAGTACTTAAAGTCCTCTTGCCTCGCCTCTTCTCGGTTCGACGCTCGAGTTCTTAGCCTCTTGACTATTTTGGATTTCTCCACTAGCGTGGCAAAAGTCCTTTCTTGTTGCGGGGCTATCGCGACTGCAACTTATCATTCATCCATCCTCAAACGCATACAAAGTGCTCATGGTCGATTGGCACTATAGTCCGAGCATAACGACTCAAACGTAGAAATTCGGCCTCGTAAGCTGCCACCGTCTTATTTCCTTGAACCAGATTCAAGAATTCCTTCCTCCGGGCATCCACATAACTTGCCCCGACATACTTTCCTTGGAATGCGGTTTTGAAGAAATCCCAAGTAACTCGTTCGGCCTGAGTGCCTTCTCGAACAGTAAGCCACCATTGGTACCCCTCGTCCCTCAACAAGGACACAGCTCCTCTTAGTTTCTGCTCGGCAGTACACTCCAGATCGTCTATAATCTGCTCCACAGCCACGAGCCAATATTTCGCGACATTTGGGGCTACTCTAGAGATACCCTAAAATTCTCAAAGACCATTTGATCTCGAGCCGCTCGATATTGAACCACGAGCCATCGGCCCGATCTAGCCCCAAATGACCCTTTCCAAAACTCGTAACATTGCTTTGACAGAGCAATGTCTTCCCTCATCTGATCGTGGGATCCATTATTCGACATGTGACGCCGGCAAGGCGTCTATTTTCTGTGATATGTCCCGATGCCTCGGACACAACTCTAGCACCTCGGCCTCTACCACGGCCACGTCTACCACGTCCATGTCCTCTAGCGCTCATTTGACTAATTCGATTTAATCTGATTACAAGTTTTATGAATCAGTATACTATTTTAGTTTTTATTAACGATATTTATGAGATATAAGAGATAGAGTTGTTTTCGTAAACGCATCCTATAGTCTCAATCTCTATAGCTTCAACACCTAAAACTAGATGTTCTACAGTGTTCCAATAGTCATATCACAATAATAAGAATTATTCAATTTACTTACTTGACTTGGTGGCGGATAGTCGTGGTGCCATACTACCTTTAAACACATAAGTTCTATAATTCAAAACAGTTTTGAACCATAAATGTTTTTGAACCCAAACCACAGTCGAGTTTTGAACCGGGCTCTGATACTATAAAATGTAACACCCCAAACCCATTCTATGCGTTAAGACCAGATTTGACATGTCACACAAAATGAATATACATCTAGTCTTTTAAAGAAATCGGATTTTAAAAAAAAACATTTTGACATGGAGTTATTAAAAACTAAGGTTGATTACTAAATCTAATAATTTGAGTCGTATAAATTGAAACTTAGGAAAATTGGATTTAATATTTTGAGAAAATTTAAAGAGTTCAAAGTAATTTGAAAACAAAGATTTAAAATATTATTACGTAAAAATTTCCGAGTTAAAAATATATAAGAATAAAATCCTTTTCGTGACGCTTATTTAAGAAACGCGTTTATTTTTATTTTTAGAAAAGAAATCCCACTTAAGTATTTTAAGCGTATTATAAAATCCATCCACAAGTAAAACATCCATAAAAATATAACCAGAGGCCTTATTACAACTTAGCTTAAATAGCAAAAATTAATAAAAAGTACTTGAAAAGAAATCCGTAATGTAAATAACCCATTATTCGAAGTATGGCCTCCACTGAGTCGTCCCCGGCCCAAGCCTCCATCATTGATCATTACCTGAGAAGGGTAAGGAAAACGGGGGTGAGTTACTTAGAACTCAGTGTGTAAACCACTTACCATCGTCCACGGGCCAAAATCCAATTTAGCATTTATTGGGCCAAAGCCCAATACAAATATAACATAATAACATGTATTAAAATGAATGTAATATACAATTCCAAAACCAAACCTAATTTCCATCTGCTACACACCACCCGTACCAACCAGCACACCTGTGGGGAGCTTTAGTCACCCACCCCGCCAGCACACCAAAATAGGCATTAAGCCATTTATCAATTTGTGGACAAGCCACCAGATTTACAGAGTTTTCATGGCATTTGCCATTTTTCAGATTTGTGGCAGAGCCACCAGAATTTTGTAGCAAAGCTATTAGAACTTCTCTTCGTCAATATCCCAACCCATGCAAATCATGTACATATTATGCATATTCATTTACAACAATCCGTTCATATAATTATTACGAACAATATGGCCCATTATAAAAATTTCCACAATCTAGCCCATATCACTCTTTTTGGCCCATATACCCAATATCACATTTGGCTTATATATCAAATATCACATTTGGCCCATATATCAAATATCACATTTGGCCCATATATCAAATATCACATTTGGCCCATATATCAAATATCACATTTGGCCCATATATCTAATATCACATTTGGCCCATATATCAAATATCACATTTGGCCCATATATCAAATATCACATTTGGCCCATATATCAAATATCACATTTGGCCCATATATCAAATATCACATTTGGCCCATTAAGGGTAACCTCGTAATTTTACAGTCTTAATACCGATTTCATAGTCCTTACCATTTTAGTAATAATTATGCCATTTTACCCGATGTCACTAACATGCGATTTAATCAAACGATTAACACGATATAATTATCTAACCCATGGAATACGGTGTGAGATTACACACCTGATTACGGTGAGCACTACACTATCTTGATCGTCAACACCTAGAATATTTTTAACGCTCGATTAGATCATTAACACTTATAATAATTTATTCTAAGATAAACGGTCTAGGATTTTTACCCTCGGAATAGTGAATAACTACTATTTGTCGGTTCTCCCCGATTGACGGTTCACAAGCCGTTAGAAAATCCCGAATAGCTAATGGTTCAGAACTACGAACAACCTCGAATAGTTGATTCTCACCGGATGAGGGTTCATAACCCGGTGGAAAATCCCAGATTGCCGAAATAGCCCTTCGTTTGAATCTAGAGGGGATCGCGAATCTGCTCCTTTTTCGATCACTATTCACCATTCCTTTTGATTCAATCTTGTTTGCCTCCATTGACAAATGAATATTAGTCCAAACTAATACTTCATAATTAAAACGATTGGTCTTAATGAGTGAAGTCGGCTTACCATAAAATCCTTTCGTTCAAAGGATGAGAATCGAGTGATAGAGTCCCTAAGATAAAAATCGGTTAATCGCCCTATCTTCAATAATAAGTAATATGAAATCCTAGAAAGTAATCCTTACCTTAGGTTTTTTAACCGAATCCTAATGATAACACGATGACTTGCATAATCCAAGTTTGGCCTTCCACTAAGTTTCAATTGATCAAAGTGTGAGTATAAGAAAAAACGGTTGAGAAGGAATTATGTGTGAAGTAAAAGGTTCGGCTATAGTGAAAAATTGGAGAGGATGATGCTTAATGATATTCGGCCATGGTGATTACTAAAGAGGGGATGATGTTGAGAGTTTTTGCAAGAAACAAAAGAAGAAGAAAATAAGGTGTTTAGATTTCTGTTCTTTTCAAGAATGGAAGATGAATAAAGAAAAGGTTTTGAGACTAATGTGCATTCGGCAAAGAAGAAAGAGAAGAAAAGAATAATGGCCCTTCAAGGTTATGTGGTTTCGGCACAAAGAGGAAATGGTTTGAAAAGAATGAACAAATAAGACCGAAATAGTTAAAAATGAAATGGCCAAAAGAAAGCAAAGTTTTACCTATTGTTCATGATACATTCGGCTAGGGAGAGAAAATTAGAGAGAAAAACTTTGAAGAGAAACACCAAAATGCCAAAATGCCAAAGTGACCAACTAGCACCTAATCCTTACCAAAAGCCATCAAAAATTTGGCCACCCCCTAGCCCCTAAAACCGTCCAAGTGCATGGCCACAAGGTCAAAGTTTGGCCACCCCAAACTTTCCATAACATTTTCCTTGTTATAAGCCTTGTGTTCCCCCTTCATGCCTTTTCCATTTGATTCCCTTCCTTAAAATTAAAACTTGCCTTTTCTCTTAGCCACCTTATCATAAAAATAAAAGTCCAACTTACCATATGTGCTAGGCTTGGCCGACACTATGAGGAAGGAAAGCAAAAAAAAAAAACTAACATTCTCATATGTACATCAAGGGATTCGAACTCCTTCCCCTCAAGGAACACATATGGCGCCATCTCCTCTTTACTACTAGCTCACTTATGCTAACTTTTACCACTTAATTACCTTAAGCTTTAAGGTCACTTGTTCCATTTCATTAAAGTACTAATTACCAAAATTTATTCCAAATCCAAATAAATCCCGAGCCTTCTCGAGACTATAAAAACACAGACATTGGATAGTTTAACTAGCTGAGCACCAAAATAATGCAACAATAAAAAATTTAATTTTTAGGATGTTACATAATCTAGCTCTGATACCATAAAAGTTTTCAAGAGACTATATTCAATAAAATTGTTCTATCTTTATTATGTAAAGAACTGAGTTTAAACTGTAACACCCCAAACTCGGCCCATTCACTACGACCGATTTTGAAATGCCACTGCGGAAAACGTTTGAAACAAATTTGAACTCAAGGATAAAACATGAAAATTTTGTTAAGTTTAGAAAACAGTGTTCATTAAAATTCTTAAGTGAGATGTGGTATTTATAAAAATATTCGGATTAAAACTTTAGTATATATAGATTTAAATAAAATCGTTTGAAAATAATTTCTCAATTGTCAATCCATAGTAAAACATAATAATAAACTTAATGAAAAACACTTAAACAAACTTTAAATACTTTTAGGGGCCTTATTACAATAATTGAATAATCAAAGTACTGGAAATATGAATGCTTAATTAATTAAAAATATCTTTCTGCATGAAAATGCATCTCGCATGGCCACCTTTGTATCCGCTCCAACCCGGTCCAAGCTTTACGCATCACCTGAAAGGTTTAATAAAATATTGGGTGAGTCAAACCGACTCAGTGCATAGTCATTTTACATGTCTCCACATATGGGCTTGGCCCACATCCACACAGTCCATACACATAAATATGCAATTATGAAGCCCAACCCAACCTAGGGTCCATCCGTTACTCCTACCTTAGCAGACTCCCTGCCCAAGGCCGTGGCTAATCCACCACCGATCACATAGTGATCCACATATCTTACCTTGGCAGACTTGCTGCTCAAAGCCGTGGCTGAGCCACCGATCACCTAAGTGATCCCACATATCATTCAGTCCACGGTGATGCACACAGCTATCAACCGCCGAGATGTGGCACCTACCCAACACCTCCCTTGATGAAGCACGTAGCTAACATCAAGTGCTAATGTAGCATAAGGCTAACATTAGACCACGTACATAAATATGCACACCCTGTCCTTCTTTGTTCAAATCCCAGGACCCATACATGTATCATGACAACATTTCACTTAAAACAAATATACATTACATGCCATCACATTTTCATACATATATCATATGTAAATTAACGTCATAGAATACTGACCTGGTTAATCGATTACCCATCATGGGTATCCACCATTTTAGCCCTTATTTCGGCTACCATTCACATCATATCACATATACATAATATCACATTAAAACAAACAAGAGAACAAAGGCGATAACTCACGCACCTTTTGGGCACAGTCTATTTAATCACGAAACTCGCGTCTAAACGATTGGCACCCTTGCGATTGTTGCACTCCTTCCTACACACTCTAAGTCAAAATCGGCTAATATTATACAAAAATGGCCTATGGCCGAACACTATAGTCCCCTTACCTTGCTCACTTCAAATCCCGAAATACTTGTTCCTTGAATAGTCGAGATCCCTACTAATCACTTGTTAGTATCGGTTTATTCATAAATCTATGAGAATGGCCTTTGGCCGAATGGTATATGCTGCTTACCTTGAACACTACAAATCCCGAAAGCTCTCCTTTGATGCTCCTTATCGTTAGCTACAAAAGAACACATCACTTTTTGCCTTAAGAAAACATTCGGCCATCCCTTACCAAGGCTTTAACCATGTATTTCGGCACACCCATGAAAAGAGATCAAATCGATTTCTAGAGAAGGAGTTCCTTACCACCAATTCACGAGTAGTCCACTAGCTCTTAATGTCGACAAGATGAAAGGGATGTTGACTTTCGGCTTTTAAGAAAGGTTCTGGCTAATCTCTTCAAATGGTGATGGGCATTGGCTATGGCTCTCCAAAGAAAAATTTCCGGCTTTCTGAGGAGTGTTAGGCTTTGAGAATCACAAGCAAACAAAGAAGAAAAGAATGCTACTTATTTTGGCAAGAACTTAGTAGAATTGGGGTTGAAGAAAAGAAAAAGAATGAGAAGGGGATTGAGAAGAAATTCGGCAGAAGACTAAAAGAACCGCAAATAATTTGGCACTCCTTCTTATCTAGCTTCAAAACCAGAAAATGCCTAACTCCTCAGAGAATTCGACTACTAGCTTTTCTACACATCTAATCCCAAATTATTCTCCTATTATCTCTTATCTTCCCATTTAAAATAAATAAACTAAAGCCACCATTATCTTCTATCTATACTAAATAAAATAAATCCCCACTTATTCAAAATAAATTAAATAACCCCCATTCATCCACTATCTCAATATTTAAAACAAATAAAACAAAATCCTCAATTATCTACCCACTTAAAATAAATAAAATAAATCCACACCTATCCCACTCTTTAGCCAAATTTTAAAAACAAAAACATCAAGCTTATCCCCATCTATTTGAGAGTCCATGTGCAGACCACTAGCTCCTCTCTCTGACGCCAAAAAGCCAAAAAAATAAAATCCCACTCCTTGCTTTGCTCACCACCTCGAACCCAAGAGACTGTTGGAGCCCTTGATTGCAGTAACGCCCAGACCACTTTGCCAAGGTGCTGTTTGTGATATAACCTCCCCAGAATTTCTTTTAAACCCTCTTTCGCCAGGCGCCTTCTTAACGCAAAAATAAAAGCTCCTTCCTACCTCCTTCGCAACTCGAACCTGGGCCCTCTACCCATTACTTGAGGCGTCACTTGCCCAAGCCTTAAGTGGCGCCTTGCTGCCACTTTACCAAGCCAACCCTTGTGTCATAAATCCCTCACAAATTTCCCTTAAAGCCTTTTTAGCCTACTTCCCTTTTTGACGCAAAAATAAAAGTCTCTGCTGCGCCCCGCATTACTCGAACCTCTTCCCTCCTGCACTCCCTTTTGACGCAAGCCTCCAAGCCCCTAAAGTAGCGTCCCAAAGCACTTTACTAAGCCCAAGTTCATGTCCATAACCTCCTACAATTTTCTTTTAAGGCCTCCATCGCCCAGCTACTCCTTTTAAGCACTTAAAACAAAATTTTCCTACGGCATTCCCTTTTTATCCTAGAGTTTTAAAAACCCCTAAAACACATCCAAACCACTCACTGAGGCTACTAACTCATGAATTTATGCACCAAATGCATAGCCCCTAATCTAGGATGTTACATAAATAGAAAAAAGACTCATAACATAATTGGGAAAATAGTCCCTTATTCTAGTAAACTACTGAATGATACAAAAAAATTTCCTAAAAATTCTCAATTGATTGCTCTAAGATTATCTACCTGAATAACTTAAAAATTATCTCAAAATATATGGGAGTTCAACACATATTTCAACAAATTTTGACTTCTAAATATGTCAGGATTTAAGGAAATCGACATCGGGCTATATTTTTGTAACACCATAAAATTCAAGTATCGATTTATTGCATGTTTTGGTGTTTAGATTATGAAGGAAAATTTTCTTATTTCTTTTCGTGCCTATTATAGTCCTGAAGAAGAGTATAGAATTATTCGGGTATGGAATAATTTTTAGTTTGAGAATTTATTGAAGTGGAGCAAGTGGCATTGACACTTAAGTTAAATTAAGTGTTAAAAAGTAGCATAAGATGAGTAAATGGCAAGGTGGTGTTGGCGCATGAGATATTGCATGAGGGGAGTGGTTCGAATCCCTTATATAGCAATTAGACAACTTTTATTTTTGCACTTGTATAGCAAGTGTCGGCCAAGCAATAGATATGGTAAGGTTGGACTTTTCATTTTTGGTAAGTAGACTAAAGGAATAAGGAAATAGCTAACATATGGTATGGAATCAAGAAAATTTGGAAAGATAAGGGGACATAAGGCATATATCAAGGAAAATGTTTTGGAAACTCATTCATGGCCATTTGACCAATGAATTTGGACGGCAATATGGCTAGGGGGGAAGGTTGGCCGAATATGCTAGTAGTTGGCTAGGATTAGGAGTTTGTTTTGGTCATTCCTAGCATTTTGTGCAAAGGTTTGCAATTTTCTTTTCAACCTCTTTTCCTTTGGCCGAATTTGATCTTTTGGTAAGCCTAATTCTTTTGACCATTTGGTCATTTTGCTCATCACTTTAGTATTCTTTTGTGCCTCTTCATAGTGCCGAAATTGCTAGTACCAAAAAGGCCATTCCTTTCTTTTCGTTTTCTTTCTCCATTGCCGAATGTACTTTGCTCCTAAGCACATCTTTTTCTTTCTCTTTTCTCCTCTTTGAAAACCGAAACATCATCATCATCTCTTCTCTTATATTTTATTTCTTTTCACTCATACCTTCTCCATTAATTTTCTCATGGCCGAATGTTAGTGAGCCATAGCCGAACCATTTTCTCTTTTCTTTGGCTAATCATAGCCGAATCTTTCTCTATTCATAAACATCTTTCTCAATCGTCTCTTTTCAACCGTGGACAATAGGTAAGAATTCTTTTTAGTTCATGTTAGTTAATAGTTGTCATGGCCGAATCTTGATAGTGGTATAAAGGCTTTCTTAGATCGAAATAAACGTTCATTCTATTAACGTTTTTATTTGTTATACTTTAGTGCGATAGTGGAAGACCGGAACTCAAGTTTTCGTGAGTATCATAGAACGATTTGCTCGATTCTCTTATTTTGGAACAAGGATCTTTGTGGTAGTTTAATTTCACCCTTAAACCCTTAGTCATATTTCGATGTAATATTAGATTGGATTAACGATCTTTTGTCTTTGAAGACAATCAAAATAGGGAAGAAAAGGGTGGTGAATAGTGTTCGGAAGAGGGTGGTTCCGTTATTCCCCTAAGTATAAACAAAATTTGTTTGAGCAATCCAGGATTTCTCACCGGGTTGTGGACGTTCATCCGAGGAGAATCAATTGTTTGAAGTAGTTCGTACTCCGAACCATTATTTGTTCGTGGATTTGATTCGGTTAATGAACCATCAATCGGGAGAAACCGCAAGTAGAAGTAGTTCGAAAATCCGAGGGTAAAAGTTAGATCGTTAATTTCTAAGATTGATTTCGTTAATAAAATATAGTGATTCTAATTTATCGTGATACGTATAGGTGTTGACGAGCGGGAAAGTCTAGTTCTCACTATAACCAGGTGTGTAACTTCACACTTACCTTTCGGGTTAGATACTAAATAGTAAGTATTATGATAAATCGTAAAAATGGCAAAATCAAAAATTATGTGATAATTAACACTTTTGTGTAAATGCATGAAAACGGTTAAAGTCAGAAAAATTACTAGATCGATAAATTGAGCCGAAATATTGCTAGATCGATAAATTGAGCTGAAATATTGCTAGATCGATAAATTGGGCCGAAAGACTGCTAGATTGTTAAATTGGGCCGAAAGACTGCTAGATTGTTAAATTGGGTCGAAAAACTACTAGATCGATAAATTTGGCCGAAAAACTGCTAGTTCGACAAATTGGGTCTAAAAATTGCTAGATCGATAAATTTGGTAAAAAAGCGCTAGTTCGACAAATTGGGCCTAAAAACCGCTAGATCGATAAAATGGGCCAAAAACCTTCTAGTTCAAATATGGGCCAAAGTTCGCTAGATTGCTTTACTGGCTAAATACTTTTTGTTTAATAGGCCCAAATGAAAAGTTTAATTAAAAACTCATTTGTATTATGGGTTACTTGATAAATTATTTATGATTAAAGTTTGTTATTCATACATAATTGCATGGGATGGAATACATGATGAAGAGAAGTAAGGCTTGTGGCCATGAATCTAGTTCGGTGGCTCTGCCACAAATTTGGCTTAATGCCTCTAGTTCAGTTGACTATGTCACAATCTAGTTGATGAGTGCACTACAATATTATTTAAAAGGCTAAATGCCTACGATTGGTGTGTTTGGCGGGGTGGGTTGACTTGATCCCCACAGGTGTGCTGGTTGGTACGGGGGTGTGTAGCGGATGGAAATTAGTCTTGGTTGGGAAATTCATTTTACATGCATTTTTTATATTTTATTTCATTTTATATTGTTAAAATTTGTAATTGGGCTCAAGCCCAAATTAATGCCTTGATGGTCCGCCCAATAATGGTGGTAAGTGAGTTACACATCGAGTTCTTTGTAACTCACCCCGCTTTATTATCCATCTCGGGTAATGGAAATTGATGTGGACTTGGGCGGGGATGACTTGGTGGAGGCCATACTACGAGCTTGGGTTTTATAAACTATGAACTTTATTTAAGTTACTTATTTTAATTACTATTTTGGGTATGATGTAATAAGGCCTCTAATTATGTTTTTATGGATTTTTATGTGTGGATGGATTTAATTTTATTTTAAGACTCTTAATATGGGCTTATGTTAAATCTATAAAGTTTTCTTAAAAAAATATTGTGTTTTATAACAATTTTGGACACCTAAATTACTTTTCAATTTCTTTCAAATTCTTTTAAAACTACGTTAAGGTTTTGACTAATATATATATATATAAGATTTCAAACAAGTATTTTTCTTAATTCATAAATTTTTAATCATTGTACTTAGTTTTTATTAAACCTTATTTCTAAAGGTTTTGCATTCTTTATTTTACTTAAATCATTAGAGAATTTTGGATGTTCGTTTTTGTGACAAACCAAATCTCGTCTTAACGCATAGACTGGTTTGGGGTGTTACATTAAATGGTATCGAGCTAGTTTCAAAACTCTACTGTGGTTTGGGTTCAACAAAGATATTTGTTTGAGAAACAACTCAAATTTCTAGACTTTTTATTTAAAGGTAGTATGGCACCATGAGCATCCCGCGCCAAGTCAAGTAAGTATCTCAGTATATTGATTGTTTATTATCATTGTGATATGATCATAAGAAACATTCTAGAACTTCTAGTTTTAGGTGTTGAAAATCGTAGAGATTGAGACAATAGGATATGGTTGCGAAAACAACTTTATCTCTTTCATATCATAAAATATCGTTAATAAACATGAAATAGTATTCGATACATAAAACTCTTAATCAGTTAAATCGAATTAGTCACTATGAGCACTAGAGGACGTGGTCGTGGGACGCGTAGACGCGTGGCCATGGGAGAGGACGAGGTGTTAGGGCGCAATCGAGCGCCGGATCATATGCGAAAATGGATGCACTGTATCACTTGAAAGTGAGACGGGATCACATGATCATATGGAAGAAGATAATACGGTGACACGAGCAATGCTACGAGTCCTTGAAAGGGTCATTGGAGCTAGAATGGGCCAACACTCGTGGGTCGATATCGAACGATTGAAATCAAGTAGTCTTTGAGGTTTTTGAGGTGTCTCAGGTGTAGCTCCAAATGTCATTTGAATATTGGCTTGAGGCGGTGGAGCGAATTATGGACGATCTTGAGTGCAATCGTGGAAGAAAAACTAAGGAGGCGGTGTCCTTGTTAAGGGACGAAGCATACCAATGGTGGCTTATCGTCCGAGAAGGCAACAAGTCGCATTAGTTAATTGGGAATTCTTTAAAGTTTCCTTCCAAGGGAAATATGTAGGAATGAGTTATGTTGATTCCGAAGGAAGGAATTCTCGAATCTGGTCCAAGGAATAAGACAGTGGCAAAGATATGAAGTCGAAGTTTTTGCGCTTGAGTCGCTATGCTCGAACAATAGTGGCAACGGATCATGAGCGTTGTGTACGCTTTGAGGATGGCTTGAACGATGAATTTGCGAGTTTTGATAGCCCCACAACAAGTTAGAACTTTTTCCACGCTTGTGGAAAAGGCCAAGATAGCCGAAGAGGCTAAGAACTCGAACGCCGAATTGGGAACGAGCTAGAGGCAAGAGAGATATGAAGTATTCGGATTCTTCAAGAAGGTTTACGAAGAGGCCTCAAAATGATGAACCACTCAAGGTAGAACACTATAATCGTGAATCGTAGTCGAGATTGTGCTTTGATTGTGGGAAAAGGCATTCGGAGAGTCTTTGGAAGAAAAGCGGGTGCTTGCTATAAATGCGGTCGATGGATCATCAATATAGGAATTGCCCTCGTCGAACGGATACAACTCGGGAAGCTCGTAATCTTCGATGCACCACCGCAAGAGGAATTCAAGCAACCACCGAGAGGTCGTGGACCGGTCGTGGTGGTAATGGGGTGGACGTGGTCAAGGTGCAATGGTCGAGGCAATGGTCCTAGAGGCAACACGGATGCAAGACGGCCCAGGATTGGTATATGCGATTAGACACCGTGAGGATGGCAATGCACTGATGTGATAAGCTGCATGCTTTTTCATCTTTGATGTACTGTTATTGCTTTGATAGATATTGGTTCTACCCATTCGTATGTTGCTAGCACCATATCTGGAAACTTGAATTTAGACTCTGAAATTTCCGATAGTGAGATGAAGGTAATTAGTCCTTTAGGATGATCGGTATTGGTAAATAAAGCTACATTTAGAGATGTGCCCTTAGAAATTCAAAGAGAAATATTTTTGGCGAATTTGATGGAATTGCCTTTCGCGAGTTTGATATCATTTTGGGCATGGATTGGTTGGTTAAGCACAGATTTAAATTGGATTGTCTTTGAAAAGCGGATGTCAATAAGGACGGTGGAGGATAAAGAAATAGTTATGATAAGTAACGAAGGAATTACTTGGCAAATGTGGTATCTGCGTTAAAGCGAGAAAAGTTGATGCGGAAGGGTATGGAGCATTTCTAGCTTTTATTAGTGCTTTAGATGCCAAAGAATTGTCAGTAGAAGATGTGAGAACAGTGAAGGAATTTCCAGATGTATTTCTGAAGAACTTCCTGGCATACCTCCAAATCGAGAAGTGGAATTTGGTATTGAGCTCTTGCCCGGAACGGCTCCAATGTCCATTGCTCCTTATAGAATGGCACCGAAGGAGTTGGCGGAGCTTAAAGCTTAAATTCAAGAATTGTTGGATCGGGGTTTTATTCGACCGAGTGTGTCTCTGTGGGGAGCACCGGTTTTGTTTGTTAAGAAGAAAGATGGGTCAATGCGTATGTGTATTGACTACGTGCAATTAAATAAATTGACGATCAAGAATAGGTACCTCTCACGAGAATTGATGACTGTTTGATCAATTGAAGGAGCTTCATTTTCTCCAAAATTGATTTGAGATCAGTTATCACCGACTTAAGGTGAAAGAAGCGGATATTCACAAGACGGCTTTCCGAACTCGTTATGGACATTATGAGTTTTTGGTGATGCCGTTTGGGTTGACCAATGCACCAGTGCATTTATAGATATGATGAACCGGTCTTTCAACCATATTTAGACCGGTTTGTGGTGGTATTCATAGATGACATTACGGTATATTCAAGGAATGAAGAGGAGCATGACTCGCATTTGCGAATTGTATTGCGATTACTTCGAGATAATCAATCGTATGCCAAATTCAGTAAATGTGAATTCAGTTAAGGAAGTGACTTTTTGGGTCATGTGGTATCGGTAGAAGGAATAAGGGTGGATCCTCGGAAGATTGAGGCTGTATTGGATTGGAAAACACCAAAGTCAGTAGCTGAGATTCAAGTTTCTTGGGTTTGGCTGGTTACTATAGACGCTTTGTTGAGGGGTTTTCGTTGATTGCTGCACCCCTAACTAAGCTTTTGCGAAATGGAGTACCATATATATGGACCGATAAACAGCAAGAAAGTTTCGAGAAATGGAAGAAGATTTTAACTAAGCGCCAAGATCGATTCAACTCGAGGTGGAAAGGAGTTTATAGTTTATTGCGATGCGTCACACACGGGCTTAGGATGTGTATTGATGCAAAGTGGGAAAGTGGTGGCTTATGCTTCTCGTCAATTTGAGACCGCATGACGAAGTAAACTACCCTACTCATGACTTGGAGTTAGCTGCAGTAGTGTTTGCTCTAAAGATTTGGAGGCATTACCTCTACGGTGAAAAGTCTATCATCTATACGGATCACAAGAGTCTTAAGTATCTTCTTACTCAGAAGGAATTAAACTTGAGACAACGAAGATGGGTGGAGTGTTAAAGGACTATGATTTCTCAATCGAGTATCATCCTGGAAAAGCTAATGTGGTAGCGGTAGCGTTAAGTCGTAAAGGTGGTATCTGGATTTGAGAACAATGTTTGCCCATTTGAGTTTGTACAAGGATGGTAGTATGATAGCGGAACTTGGTGAAGCCTCTGTGGTTAAAGCAAATCAAGGAAAAACAGATATCAGATAAGAAGTTGGGACTTTTAATTCAACAAGTTGAAAATGGTGGAATAGAGGATTTTAGCATAAACGCGGAAGGTGTGTTATGTTTTTGTGGGAGAGTTTGTATGCCTAAGGACTCGGATCCGAGACAAATGATTCTACTGGGAGGCGCATAGTAGCCCTTATGCTATGCACCCTGAGGAAATAAGATGTATCGGGATCTTTGTGAACAATATTGGTGGCTGTGGTTGAAGCGTGAGATTTACGAATTTGTGGGAAAATGTTTAACTTGTCGGCAAGTGAAGGCGGAGCATCAATTGCCATCGGGATTATTACAACCGGTAAAGATTCCTCTTTGGAAATGGGAGCGGATAACAATGGATTTTGTTAGTGGGTTACCTTTAACACCTACTAAGAAAATTCCGTTTGGGTAATTGTTGATCGTTTGACGAAGATCGCTCATTTTCTACCCGGTTAAATACGGATTACTCGTTACGAGAAGTTGGCTAAGTTATGCGTATCCAAAATCGTGAGGTTGCATGGGGTACCGTGTCTATTATATCGAGATAGGGATCCTAGGTTTACGCCACGATTTTGGAAAGCTTTGCATGAAGCTTTGGGAACAAAGCTAAACTTGAAGACGGCTTTTCATCCTCGAGATGGATGGTCAATCGAAAGAGTAATTCGAGATCGGAAGACATGTTAAGGGGATGTGTAATCGACTTCAAAGGTAGTTGGGAGGATTTTCTACCATTGGCGCGAATTTGCTTACAACAATAGCTATCGATCTAGCATTCGGATGGCACCTACGAGGCATTATATGGTCGTAGGTGTCGTTCTCATAGTTGTTGGATGTATTGGGCTTAACGCGGATGTTAGGTCTTGAACCGATCTGAAACGGAAGAAAAAGTAAAAGCTATTCGATCACGGTTAAAGGAAGCTTTGGATAGACAAAAGTCGTATGCAGATCCAAGCGTAGAAGTATCGAGTATCTTTGTGGGGATCAAGTTTTCTTGAAGGTCTCACCTTGGAAGAAGATTTTCGAGTTTGGGAAGAAGGGCAAATTGAGTCCTAGATACATTGGACCATATCGTGTGGTGAAGCGTGTTGGTCCGATGGCCTATCGATCGAATTACCTCCGGAGTTGAGCCAAATTCATAATGTTTTTCATGTTTCCATGATGAGGTGCTATAGATCGGATCCTTCGCACATAGTGCCGGTAGAAGAAGTGGAGTTGAAGTCAGACTTGTCTTTTGAGGAAGAACCAGTGGAAATCTTAGACCGAGATGTTAAGGTGCTAAGAAAGAAAACCGTGACGTTGGTCAAAGTTTTATGGCGTAATCACGGAGCAGAGGAAGCTACGTGGGAGCCTGAGAATGCAATTCGGCAACAATACCCTCACCTCTTTCAACCAGGTAAATTTCGAGGACGAAATTTTCTTTAAGGAGGGTAGAGTTGTAACACCATAAAATTCAAGTATCGATTTATTGCATGTTTTGGTGTTTAGATTATGAAGGAAAACTTTCTTATTTCTTTTCGTGCCTATTATAGTCCTGAAGAAGAGTATAGAATTATTCGGGTATGGAATAATTTTTAGTTTGAGAATTTATTGAAGTGGAGCAAGTGGCATTGACACTTAAGTTAAATTAAGTGTTAAAAAGTAGCATAAGATGAGTAAATAGCAAGGTGGTGTTGGCGCATGAGATATGGCATGAGGGGAGTGGTTCGAATCCCTTGTATAGCATTTAGACAACTTTTATTTTTGCACTTGTATAGCAAGTGTCGGCCAAGCAATAGATATGGTAAGGTTGGACTTTTCATTTTTGGTAAGTAGACTAAAGGAATAAGGAAATAGCTAACATATGGTATGGAATCAAGAAAATTTGGAAAGATAAGGGGACATAAGGCATATATCAAGGAAAATGTTTTGGAAACTCATTCATGGCCATCTGACCAATGAATTTGGACGGCAATATGGCTAGGGGGAAGGTTGGCCGAATATGCTAGTAGTTGGCTAGGATTAGGAGTTTATTTTGGTCATTCCTAGCATTTTGTGCAAAGGTTTGCAATTCTCTTTTCAACCTCTTTTCCTTTGGCCGAATTTGATCTTTTGGTAAGCCTAATTCTTTTGACCATTTGGTCATTTTTGCTCATCACTTTAGTATTCTTTTTGTGCCTCTTCATAGTGCCGAAATTGCTAGTACCAAAAAGGCCATTCCTTTCTTTTCGTTTTCTTTCTCCATTGCCGAATGTACTTTGCTCCTAAGCACATCTTTTTCTTTCTCTTTTCTCCTCTTTGAAAACCGAAACATCATCATCATCTCTTCTCTTATATTTTATTTCTTTTCACTCATACCTTCTCCATTAATTTTCTCATGGCCGAATGTTAGTGAGCCATAGCCGAACCATTTTCTCTTTTCTTTGGTTAATCATAGCCGAATCTTTCTCTATTCATAAACATCTTTCTCAATCGTCTCTTTTCAACCGTGGACAATAGGTAAGAATTCTTTTTAGTTCATGTTAGTTAATAGTTGTCATGGCCGAATCTTGATAGTGGTATAAAGGCTTTCTTAGATCGAAATAAACGTTCATTCTATTAACGTTTTTATTTGTTATACTTTAGTGCGATAGTGGAAGACCGGAACTCAAGTGTTCGTGAGTATCATAGAACGATTTGCTCGATTCTCTTATTTTGGAACAAGGATCTTTGTGGTAAGCGAATTTCACCCTTAAACCCTTAGTCATATTTCGATGTAATATTAGATTGGATTAACGATCTTTTGTCTATGAAGACAATCAAAATAGGGAAGAAAAGGGCGGTGAATAGTGTTCGGAAGAGGGGTGGTTTCGTTATTCCCCCTAAGTATAAACAAAGGACTGTTTCAGCAATCCGGGATTTCTCATCGGGTTGTGGACGTTCATCCGAGGAGAATCAATTGTTTGAAGTAGTTTGTACTCCCAAACCATTATTTGTTCGTGGATTTGATTCGGTTAACGAACCATCAATCGGGGAGAAATCGCAAGTAGAAGTAGTTCAAAATCCGAGGGTAAAAGTTAGATCGTTAATTTCTAAGATTGATTTCGTTAATAAAATATAGTGATTCTAATTTATCGTGATACGTATAGGTGTTGACGAAAGGGGAAAGTCTAGTTCTCACTATAACCGGTGTGTAACTTCACACTTACCTTTCGGGTTAGATACTAAGCGAAGAAGTATTGTGATAAATCGTAAAAATGGCAAAATCGAAAATTATGTGATAATTAACACTTTTGTGTAAATGCATGAAAACAGTTAAAGTCGGAAAATTACTAGATCGATAAATTGAGCCGAAATATTGCTAGATCGATAAATTGAGCGAAATATTGCTAGATCGATAAATTGAGCGAAAAAGCGCTAGATTGTTAAATTGGGCGAAAGATCGCTAGATTGTTAAATTGGGCGAAAGATCGCTAGATTGTTAAATTGGGCGAAAGATCGCTAGATTGTTAAATTAGGTCGAAAAACTACTAGATCGATAAATTTGGCGAAAAAGCGCTAGTTCGACAAATTGGGTCTAAAAACTGCTAGATCGATAAATTTGGCCGAGAAACTGCTAGTTCGACAAATTGGGCCTAAAAACTGCTAGATCGATAAAATGGACCAAAAACCTTCTAGTTCGAAATATGGGCCAAAGTTCGCTAGATTGCTTTACGGGCTAAATACTATTTTGTTTAATAGGCCCAAATGAAAAGTTTAATTAAAAACTCATTTGTATTATGGGTTACTTGATAAATTATTTATGATTAAAGTTTGTTATTCATACATAATTGCATGGGATGGGATACATGATGAAGAGAAGTAAGGCCTGTGGCCATGAATCTAGTTCGGTGGCTCTGCCACAAATTTGGCTTAATGCCTCTAGTTCGGTGACTATGTCACAATCTAGTTCGGTAGTGCACTACAATATTATTTAAAAGGCTAAATGCCTACGATTGGTGTGTTTGGCGGGGTGGGTTGACTTGATCCCCACAGGTGTGCTGGTTGGTACGGGGGTGTGTAGCGGATGGAAATTAGGCTTGGTTGGGAAATTCATTTTACATGCATTTTATATATTTTATTTCATTTTATATTGTTAAAATTTGTAATTGGGCTCAAGCCCAAATTAATGCCTTGATGGTCTGGCCCAATAATGGTGGTAAGTGAGTTACACATCGAGTTCTTTGTAACTCACCCGTTTTATTATCCATCTCGGTAATGGAAATTGATGTGGACTTGGGCCGGGGATGACTTGGTGGAGGCCATACTACAAGCTTGGGTTTTATAAACTATGAACTTTATTTAAGTTACTTATTTTAATTACTATTTTGGGTATGATGTAATAAGGCCTCTAATTATGTTTTTATGGATTTTTATGTGTGGATGGATTTAATTTTATTTTAAGACTCTTAATATGGGCTTATGTTAAATCTATAAAGTTTTCTTAAAAAATATTGTGTTTTATAACAATTTTGGACACCTAAATTACTTTTCAATTTCTTTCAAATTCTTTTAAAACTACGTTAAGGTTTTGACTAATATATATATAAGATTTCAAACAAGTATTTTTCTTAATTCATAAATTTTTAATCATTGTACTTAGTTTTTATTAAACCTTATTTCTAAAGGTTTTGCATTACTGTTTTACTTAAATCATTAGAAAATTTTGGATGTTCGTTCGGTGTGACAAACCAAATCTCGTCTTAACGCATAGACCTGGTTTGGGGTGTTACAATTTTTATCCTACATGACAGGTCCATAGTGTGAATAAGTGTCAAGCAGGATTACATTCTTAACATCACTATGGAGGTTCGAATATAAGGTATGGAAAAGCTATGACACTATAATAGTGCAAATATAGCAAAACCCCAAAAAAACCACAATAGGACAAAACACATTGATAAAAAGTATCATACGGGAGACGATAGTGGATGCAGTCAAAGATTTCATCTGGGGACAAACTCTAGGGATTTGTTTTAACAAGACTTTAGTAGCTAGAGAGTTCTTTGGGAAACATATAGATGGCAAAGGAATGCGAAACATGACTCATTTACTTCACTAGGGCAAGTGGGAGACTATTGGTTATGATGCCCTAAGTGTAGTATTTTCGTCTTTTTTTTCCAACAAATTGGTTAATAAAATTATTCATGAATTACATTAATACCCTTTTTATATTGTCCTCACGTGGTTTTTGTATGTAAATAAAAATAGAAGAAAATATTAGCTCATTGGTTGTTTAATGTTTAACTAATACTAAACGATATTACGTGGTCAAATTGTAATACAAAAAAAACAACTTATATTAGTAGACAAACCTAAACATGTCCTTAGTCTAATCGAAAATGAGCAAATCCATTAAAAGACTAATATGTCATCTATCAAGTCCAGCTAAGGAAATGCCTTGTCTTGGGGATCAGAGCAGATGACTCCTAGAAGATAAAGATATAGACTTGACTGATGGACTAACAGTACATCGGGTTAGACCTAAGGAAAATAGATCCTGAATTAGATTGGTCATAATGTGACATACCTTAATCCTGAGTGGATGACGAACTATGATGTGTGACTCTTATACTTTATGTAAGTAAAAGTCTGACTTCAAATAGGTAAGGAATCGAAAGCTAGTGCATTGGGTATACAACTTCTATAGTATGTAGCATCATTCACAATAGTGGAATTCATAGCTCGAGATATGGGTAAATGATATCCTCTCATTGGCATTGCATGATAGATGAAAAGTAAACGTGGCCATGGGTCGTTCGTCTTTGTGATGAATGACTTGATTACTATTTGATAGTAATTAACTTTTCATTAAGAAAGATGTAACGATTACCATGAGATAAAATAGAATTATATTGGGAGAGTAGATTTATCCCAAAGAGATTAAAGATATCTTATGAGGGTAGCACACTTATGAAAAGGTCATTAGATGAGCACTTATCAAGTTGTTTTCGTAATGGTATGTCATTAGGTAGAGCTTAGTCACGATACTGTAGAGGAATGACTTCGTGACTAAATGAGTTTATAATTAATAGGCAAAAAGCTAGAACTTAATTATAAATAATTTGAGCCCTAATCACATATGTCCAATCATTCCCTCCACTAGCTCGTTGAAACCAAAAATGAATTGCATATTGAATCAAATGAACAGAAATGGTAAAGTTAAAGAAATGGGAAACATTTAGAAATGAATTTGGTTTTCTCTAAATGGAAATAACCTAAAAAAATTAATTTATGGTTTTTTGAATTATTATGAAATTAATTAAATAATTGAAGTTCAAAAATGAAATTAAATTAATTGGTAATTGTAAATCCGTTGAATGTAGAAATATTAAATATAACTCATAGATTTTTTTTACGATAAAGTTGCAATGATTTCAACAAAATTAAAATCGGGTTGAGAAAATTATTTAATTGGAAAATTAATTAATTAATTTAAATTAATTTATGATGTTTATTTTGAGAAATAGAAAAACAAATATCTAGTTGGATTGATTTATAAAGTACTACGTTAAAAGTCTAGGAAGTATTTATAATTGGACCCGATAAGGGAGAGACCCAAAAGCCCCTTATGTAAATACTTGGGACGACAAACCCTAGTAGATTTAACTAGGGTTGTCACCCCCTCTCTCTCCAAGTTAGACTAGGATTTTATTTTCTTATTGAAATAGACTTCTACTAATTCAATAAGGGTTTCACTTCTTCTCCTTATAAGTAGATTGCACTAGTAAGGCTAAATACAATATTTTGAGATATTGTTATTCTGCCCGAAAATAGTGAGAATTTATGTGAGAATTTATTTTCTAAGTATAAATTCTATTTTCTGGAATAACAAATCTACCAGTTTCTATTAAAGAGAGATTTGCTTTCCTGCTGAAAGTAAAATAAATAATTTCTGGTTCTGTGTTTAATTTAAAATCGTTTAAGTCCACACCCGAAGCAGTTCATGGTACAAGATAGCAGAGAAGGTCGTTCGGTTGAAAGCCAGGAATGAAAATGTGTAACAGCCCATTTTCAATGAAATCGGAATAGTGGTTTCGGGACCACAAATTTGAGCTAGAAAGAAAATTTATTTTAATATTATTGCATGGTCTGCATTATGATAGGAATGTTATATGAAAATTTTGATAAGAAAATTTTACCGATTATGTGTTTAATTATGGAAAGGACTAAATTGCATAAAATAAAAAAGTTGAGTTCTAGTAGCTAAATAGCTATGGAATTCAAAACTCGAGGTCCTTATATGGTAATTAGACCATTAAAGAAAAGTTAGTAGATATTTTTTATGAATCATCCACGGAAAATTAGAAAAAGAAAAGGATGAAATTGGAAAGTTGAAAAAATTAAAGATGATAAATAAAATAAATATCAAATAACATTATTTTATATCATCTTCATCCCCAAAATTTTATGGAAACCCTAGGAGAGAGAAAGGAAACTAATCAAGCTTAATTAGGTATGTTTTCTTATCCAGTTTTTAGTAATTTTTATATTTTTTAGATCAGTATAGCTTAATCTATCTATTTTGGGGATTAATTTGCAAAGATATCAAAGTATAGAAATTTTTCCATGGATGAATATGTTGAAATTTTGAAATTTGTGGTAGAAAATGAAAGGTTGTTGATAGAACAACTTTTGTAAAATAAATTTTCATGAAATTGTGATTTAGGGACTAAATTGAAAAGATGTAAAAGTTATGGAAAAATTCTGAATTTTGTGAAATACATGTGCTGAAAATGTTATTTGAAAATTTTGATTAGGCTTGGAATACGGATTAAATTTCATGAATTTCATTTTCTGAGCCTAGGGACGAAATTGGAATTTATGAAAAGTATAGGGGCAAAATGGTAATTTTGCCTAGGGTGTAAATTGAATATGAATTGTATTAAATTGATGATTGAATTCATTTATATAGATGCGGATAACTCAAATTTGAAATTAGATCGAGGAAAAGAAAATGTGCTGGATTAGTAGACTTTTAAATACGAACAAGTGTCGAGGTAAGTTCGTATAACTTAATTATGCATATTAATATGTTTGAAATTGAATGTGTTTTTGGACAAATTATATGAATGTTTAATGTATGAAATTAATCATATGCCCGATACTACTTGATAAATGATAAGTTCCGTTGAATAATGAATTTCGATGGATACATGATTTCCCGTATTGAATGTGGTCCTGCATATGTTGCAGAGAGAATATAGCTCGAATGAGAAATCCTGTTAAAAGCCCTCTCGAGCATCCTGTTATATAGTTCCTGCAAGCATCCTGATCGGTAGTGATTTTGTATGTGTTGCACATTACCGCAGCTCTTTGTGAGCGTCATATACATGATTCGATCGGTTGTGATCAAGCATATAATGCGGACATAAACGCAGCTCTACGTGAGCGTCCTGATATAGGCTCTTATGAGCTTCCTGACATGGCTCACTTGAACTCTCTATTACCTTATACGGTGCTCCTTGATAATAACTCTTCGGAGTTACCTGTAAAGCTCTATGAGCTCCCTGATTAAAACTCTTATGAGTTTCCTGTTTAGCCCGGATAAGTGTCCTATTAAATGGCTCATCTGAGCATCCTGATATGTGGCTTGAGAGTGTGCTCCCTAATTATGTGCCCTAATGGGTACCCCTGACTATGAGTTGACGGTTTACAGTTTTGTACACCTTGTGTGTACTACCTGAGTATCCATCGTTATTTCAATAATTCAACGGATAAAAATCCTGACATGAGAAATTATGAGATTAAAAGAAATATGTCTTTATTGCTTCTGAAATACCTGAAAGTGTGAAACATGATGAGCTCATCCATGTTTATTTGATGTACATGTGAATTATGTGACTAACTTGCTTAATTGAATGTATGTGATTAGGCAAATTGCCAATTTGTTGGGAAGCATGTTATTGTTATGCTTATTTAATTGAATATGATTGGTAAGTTTAATTCCTGTTATACGAACTTACTAAGCATTAAATGCTTACTAGGTTTTATTTTCTCTGTTTTATAGTGCTCAAAAGCTCGCAAAGGTTGGAGATCTATCGGAGTATCATCACACTATCTACTAGCTCGTTCTGGTATAAACAGTAAACTTATTTTGGTATAATGGCATGTATAGGTTAACTTGACCAATTGTTGGCTTGTAAATGATAGCTTGTAATCTAGCCATTGAAATGTCTAGTGATGATTTGTATTGGTATATTTATAAGTTATATCATAGTAATTACATATGTGTTTAGTATGGTTTGAGTAAGTTATGTTAAACATGAATGTTATAAAAGGTAAGATTATAAACATGAATACATGTAATGATATATCAAGTTAGATGTTAGAGTTGGCTTGGTTATATTGCTTAAATTGGTTGGTATATGTTTGCAAGTATTGGTGTAGGTTGTTGGCAAATTTGGGTGAGAAATAAAGCTAGGAAATGGCTTTATTTTGTCCACACAGGTAGACACACGGGCGTGTGTCTTGACTGTGTGTGACACACGGCCTGGCACATGGGCATATGGTTTGGCTGTGTGTCCCCTGCATCTTAAAATTTAGAAACAAAATGCTCAGAATTAGGCACACGGGCATGTGTCTCAGCCGTGTGTGACACATGGCCTAGAACACGGGCGTGTGTCTTGATCGTGTGAAACCTGCACTAATTTGTGAAAATTAAATTAATCACACGACCTAGCACACGGGCCTGTGGCAGGCCGTGTGGAACAAGTCAGAGAGATACACGGGTAAGGACACGGGTTAGGACACGGCCCTGCCTGAGACATGGGCATATCACTTGGCCGTGTGAGCCACACGGCCTACTCACACGGGTGTGTGACCCCTGTATATAAGAAAAAATTTGAAATTTTGCAAAAACAATTTTGAGGTTCCGATTTAGTCCCGACTTGTTTTTAATGTTTAAATTGGACCTCGAGGGTCCATTCAAGGGACAATATGATTAGTTTCAGAAATGAATAGTAAGTGACATGAATTATCTGTAATTTTTCTGTAAACTCCTGTAATGCTCTGTAACCCTGTTCCGGTGACGAATACGGGTTAGGGGTGTTACAAAATGATCCGTCTAGACGAAAACACAGGTGGGATTTCAGTAAAGCGTTTTTTGCTATAAATATCACAAATCGGCTCGATTTTTAAGTTTTTAGTTTTTGGATGTGTAAGAAAACCGTTTTCAAATTAGATTTTTTTTGGCAGCTTCATCTTCTATGACTAGATAAGCCTTTAAGGGATCCTCAGAGCAGGTCTCACGGAATGCCACTTTATGACCTCCTACTCGACTAGGGGCACTATTGTTATATCCCTCCACCAAGAGGACATGTGTCAGCCTAAGAGACATCATTAACTATGCATTGACTTTTTTAGCATGACCACCCGTCCCACTTCAAATGGAACCTACCACCTGGGCTTAAAGGAGAACGCTATCATAATGTGAACACACTTCGGAAACAATAAGGAGCTTATTTAGGCTTGACTACCTCATACTGATAGAATCCTATAATATGTGCCTATGATTATCCATTATGCATTTAACAGGATTAAACATTTATCTAGCCAATATTATACCAATAGACAAGGGGACATTTTCTATAAATACCTTGAAAAACTATTAATAGTGGATCGACTATTTAGCACCCTAAAATTACTCTTAGCATTTATCCTCTTAGTTAGCCTCTTCTCTTGTCCTTGTCCCGGCTTTAGGCCTTTACAGGATAACCGACCTCTGAAGCGCTACCTTATTCTCCTCATTATCCTCCTCCCTTATTGTATTTTGTATCAACACATGCACATTTAAGGAACTATGCAATATTAAGAATACTAGAGTAAATAGATTCCAAATTTGTTGGAAATTGTACGAAGGATCAAGCTTTACTTTCTATTTCTTATAATATCAATTAAAGAAGATAATCATGCTGATAATATATTATAGAAAAATAAAGAGAACAATAATAACAAGTAAATAGTAGATAAAAAGTACAGGAGAATTTTTCGTATTCAACTTTTACTTACAAGGGACTTTATTTATAGGCTCCTTTACATTCAATGAAGTACAAACAAATGAAACCTATTTAATTACTTCATTGGAATATCTAATTGACTCTTATGGTTATAATGAATAGGAGAGTTTTATCTAATAACTTTAATGATGGTTTCAGGGGCCATAGAAATCCACTTTTAATGTATTTTCAATAATTTATTTTATAATAAGAGATTAATTTAATCGATTGAGCATAGTACAAGAATCACTTTCTACCTTATTTTACAAATTTCATTTTTGTTTTAATAAATCAATCAAAAATATCTTCAGCAACAAAATTTTGTTATACCTTTAACACTTTTGTCTGTGTATAATTAAAACAGATTATCTTATTGAAAAAGCTTTTGACATTTTACTGAAGAATTTTACTAAACTAAAGTATTTTGAATAGAAAATTAATAATACGAAAAGCAAAGCATTTCATCCTTATGAATTGCTAAGCCATGCAAGTTTTGTTACAAACTAATTATTACACCACGTTTGGTTGGGTGAATGAAATAGGGCTGTAATGGAATAGAGATGTAATGGAATAGAGTTGTAATGGAATAAAGTTGTAATCAAAAATTCAATTGTTTGGTTAATGGAAAGCAATAGAGATGTAAAAGTAATCTTGTGTTTGGTTGAATGGAATAGATGTTGTAATAGCATAAGGAAAAATGTTTAAATGACTAAATTACCCTTAGCAAAAATGATTATCGTTATTAAATTTTAATAAGATTATTATTAAATATATTTTAATAATAAATAATAAATAATTTAATCATATTTTAACATAATTATAATTAAATAAAATTTAATAAAATAATATATAATTTAATAACATTCTTAATATAATTATTATTAAAATATGAATTAATAAAACTCATAATATATAATATTATAAAAAGAATATATAACCTACTTAATTATTTTTAAACTGCAATACATATTTAATGTGCTAAAATATTATTGTAACACCCCAAACCCGGCCTAGAAGTTAGGCCCGAATCTGGCGTGTCACATGAAAAAAAAAACTTGTTTGAGATTTACAGCCTCTTTGTTAAAACCCAAAACACTTAAGCAATTGTTAACTACTTGAAAACGTAATTATCTTTAAAAACCTTTTTGGTGGCGAAAGCATATTTGAAAAAAACAATTTACAAAAATGTAATGTTTAGAAATAGAGCTGCAGAAGTATTTTGAAATCGTTGCGAAAACGTAGATAAAATACAAGTATTTTTGAGAGATCGTTTCATGAGTCGAAAATCGAGGTAGTGAGCTTTAAAACCGTGGCTTTTGAAAATATCATTGATAGTTCGAGAAAAACTTTCCGAGTTAAAATATTTGTAAAAGTTTGTTATAAAATCCATTTATTAATCAATTTTGAAAACCATTATTTATGATTTTAGAAAATCCCTCGTTAAAACAATTCAAGCAATATTATAAGTACGACTAAACATAAAACAATTTAAAACATATCCTGCAGGCCTTATTACAACTTAAACCAAAATAGAAAAATAATAAAATAAACCGAAATAGAAATTTAAAGTTCAATAACACCATTTTCAAGTATGGCCTCCACCGAGTCATCCATGGGCCCAAGTCCTCATTACGGAGCATTACCTACAAGGGTTAAGAAAAGGGGGTGAGTTACAAGAACTTCGGTGTGAAATCCTTACTGTCATCCATTGGGCCTGAACCCATATAGCAACATCTTGGGCCGGAGCCCACTATCATAACAGAACATATATATATATGAAGCAAATGTATACAACTCAACCCATCCAACCGGTCTCTCCCCGTACTCAACCAGCTCTCCTGTGGGGATCAAGTCAACCCACCCGCCGCAGTCTCTCCAATTTGCAGACAAGCTACCATTTATAATAATTTTGTGGCTTAGCCACCAGAGTATCATATACGGTAATATAATTGGCACACAGCTTTAATCACGATGGCACAAAGTCATATTTAAATTGGCACATAGCCCATATCAGAATTTGTGGCAATGCCACCGGTCTATACTTCTCTTCATTCAAGTTTCCCATCCCATGCAATATGTGATGATGCAATACACATAACAACATAAAATATCCACATGTATAACAACCATTAGTCTAGTAATTTAATACGATGAATCGGCCTATTATTGAGCTTTGTAATTCAGCCCACTAAAGCATTCTATCAATTCGGCCCATAGGGGCATTTCGGTAAATCGGTAATTTTACCCACTAAGGGTAATTCGGTAATCTCGCAACCCAGGGGTATTTCGGTAATTTACCCTCCAAGGGTATTTTGGTAATTCGGCAACCTAGACTTAACTACTAATGTGAGGCATAAAAATTGAAACTGTCCATCTGCATCATAATGACTAATTTGATTATCACTCGAGTTAGTAAACTCGAAATTTAGATCCGTAAATTTTCATTGAAACTAGACTCATATATATTTTTACTAAAATTTTTACAGAATTTTTGGCTTAGTCGTTTAGTACAGTTTATTAATTAAAGATTCCCTTGTTACACTGTTCAATGATTCTGACCTCTCTTACCCAAAATTCAAATATCTCACTGTACGGTTTTCATATGTTGCTCCCACTTGTTTCTATTTAAAATAGGCTCACTAAGGAATCCATACATATAACTTATAACTCATAATTCACTTTGTACAGTTTTAAACAATTTTTCCAAGACAGAATAGGGAACCACGAAGTCAATCAGAACCAGTCTCACTAAAATTAAGATATCACAGAATATACAATTCCTCTTCCCCCTCTGTTTCTTTCATATAAAAATAGACACAGTAAGCTTTATTTTGATATCTTTTTCACTTTCTAACCCCATTTATACTATTTTACATACTTTTTCAAATTCACATCACTGCTGCTGACCAAACTGTTTCATTGCAAAATATGGTTACCACTACTAATATACGTACGCCTGAGTGATCACGGATGCCGGTTTCTGATTTCCTTCGGTATTTTTACCAAATCACAGAACATTTCATGCAAACTTTCGGAGAGACATGAGATTACCACCATTTCAAACATGTATTCGGTAGGGTACGGGATTACACACCTTATTTGGAATCCGTAACACGATACTCTCCGCGGCACCTAAAGGTACAATCGGTTAACAATTAGTCCACAGCCCAAATTTTCAACTTCAATCAAGTATTGCGATTGATTAACAATCTATATCACTTACCAACAATCCGAGTCTCTTATTATGAGGGATAGGTGATCGGGCGATTTGGTTCCTATAGTGACCGATTAGTCCAAACTATTAATCCATTTAGCAACCAATCGAATAATGAACGATATCAAATAATCCATAAAGAACTCCTTACCTTGTTGCGATTTCCACCACTTGACTTATGGCTAGAATGATATTCGGCCACCCACTAAGATCACTACGAAAGAGTATTGATCACAACATGAGAATGATGGAGAGAGTAGCGTTTTGATAAGAAACAAAGTTGACTAACCGAATAACGATGAACATTCATATTCGGTTAGGAAGAAAAAGAACATAAAAATAGAAAGAGGGATATAAGATCACTTACCGATTCGATTAAGAAGAGATTTTCCTACACGATGGGGAACGAAATGATGAAGAAATAGGATGATAAGGGGTTTGGCTATAGAGAAAATCGAAGCAGAAATGTGATCACAAAGTGATGTCGATTAAAGAAGAAGAAAAGGTTGATGAAATGGTCAAAAGAAAAATGAATGGAGAAAAGTGCTTTGGTAATTTTGGCTATCAAAGGGAAGATGAGCAAGGTGAGTGTTTGGCCAAACAAAAGAAAAGAATGCACAAATGTGTTGGGAGATTTCGACCAAAGCTAAGAGGAAGATGGATTTGAAAAGAAGACACAAATGTTCAAAGAGAAAAGTGTACCTCTCATGCACCCAAAAACTAACAAAATGATCTAAAGAAAAAAGATAAATTCGGCTCTTCCTTTCCCCCTAACAAAACCGTGTGAACTCTAGCCAAAAAGGGTGGATGTTGACCAACAAAAATCTTTCCAAAACATCACCCATGAAAAAGGCCAACATGCTCCCTTATCTTGCCATTTTCTTTTGATTCCTTTCCTTACCTTCATCCTTTCCTTTTTCCTTAGCCACAATACCATAATTAAAAAGTCTTCCTTGCCTTATATACCACCTTTGCCGACACATGGAAGAGAAGCACAAAAAAAATAAATTCAAAATTTTGCAATAGATGGGATTCGAACCTCAGACCATTAGTACACTCCACACGCCACTTTCCACCTTTACCAATAGACTCCTTGTGCTAGCAAAATGCACACTTATTTCCTTAAGTCATAATGCCACTTTCCTTCTCTCCTTAAAGTGCCTAAACATAAAAATTTTGCTAAGGCCCAATTTGAACCCGGAACTTCCTAGAACCCCGTAACTTTCCAAAATCACCTTCCTAATAAGTCCAACTTGAAATAATGCCGCTCTCAAATTCCATAAATTTTAAAACGCTTCTACGCTCAAGGTCCAATGGGCCCAATAGGTCCAATTCTACTAGGCCCAATTTTGGGATGTTACAATTCTACCCTCCTTAAAGAAATTTCGTCCTCAAAATTTCCAACCAACTACTAAACGCATCGCTAAAATCACACCACTATGCTTTCACAAGACTGATCTTAATAACACCAATGTACTTTTAACATAATCTTGAATCCTCTTTCACACAACCAAACACCTAACCACAGAAGCAAGCTGTTATCTACCACTTATTCCTAAAATTTTCTACATTCAATCATCACGTCCAACCATAACATACCTGACTTGATGGTGATGAAACAATCCCGAGCCTTATGCTCCTTAGACCCACATCTCAAGCATGCTCCTGACCTTCTCCAGCATTCTCCCGGATGACGCCTTCTGCAATAATCGCAAGCCGGAAAGTTTGGACGTGCCTTAACACGCTTCACAGAACGAGACTGCGGCCCTAGAGAATCGTGATCTAATTTCTTCTTACAGTCCACGCGCCCAACTCAAAGTGTTCGACCAATTTCTCTAACCTCCTCCACAAGCTCCCTAACTAGCTGAGTCAGCTCATCAATTCCAGCTCGGTCATAAGACTCCGTCTCAGCCACTGGAAATGCCAACACCTCCATTTCGGAAACATGCCCCGATGCTAAAAATCTAGGCCTAGCACCTCGGCCTCTACCACGTCCACGTCTACCGCGTCCACGTCTTCTAGCGTTCATGTTCACTAATGTCGACTTAATCTTATTACGAGTTTTATGAATCAGTATACTATTTCAGTTTTTATTAAACAATGTTTTATAGAGTATAGGAAGTAAAGTTGTTTTCGCAATACGCATCCTAAAGTCTCAATCTCTATAGTTTTAGCTCCTAAAACTAAAAGTTCTAGAGTATTCTATTTTGTGGAATTTTCTTACCACAGTACTAACACAATAATCATAAAATAAAAACACATACTTACTTGACTTGGTGCCGGATACCCGGGGTGTCATACTTTCTTTAGAACATACATTTATAAATTAAAATTTTAAATAGCTTTGGAAAATGCTTTTGAACCCAAACCACAGCCGAGTTTTGCAACCTGGCTCTGATACCATAAAATGTAACACCCCAAACCCGGCCTAGAAATTAGGCCCGAATCTGGCGTGTCACATGAAAAAAAAACTTGTTTGAGATTTACAGCCTCTTTGTTAAAACCCAAAACACTTAAGCAATTGTTAACTACTTGAAAACGTAATTATCTTTAAAAACCTTTTTGGTGGCGAAAGCATATTTGAAATAAACAATTTACAAAAATGTAATGTTTAGAAATAGAGCTACAGAAGTATTTTGAAATCGTTGCGGAAACGTAGATAAAATACAAGTATTTTTGAGAGATCGTTTCATGAGTCGAAAATCGAGGTAGTGAGCTTTAAAACCGTGGCTTTTGAAAATATCGTTGATAGTTCGAGAAAAACTTTCCGAGTTAAAATATTTGTAAAAGTTTGTTATAAAATCCATTTATTAATCAATTTTGGAAAACCATTATTTATGATTTTAGAAAATCCCCGTTAAAACAATTCAAGCAATATTATAAGTACGACTAAACATAAAGCAATTTAAAACATATCCCAGAGGCCTTATTACAACTTAAACCAAAATAGCAAAATAATAAAATAAACCGAAATAGAAATTTAAAGTTCAATAACACCATTTCTGAAGTATGGCCTCCACCGAGTCATCCATGGGCCCAAGTCCTCATTACGGAGCATTACCTACAAGGGTTAAGAAAAAGGGGGGTGAGTTACAAGAACTCAGTGTGAAATCCCCTACTGAAGTCATCCACTAGGCCCGATCCCATATAGCAACATCTGGGCCGGAGCCCACTACCATAACAGAACATATATATATATATATATGAAGCAAATGTATGCAACCCAACCCATCCAACGATCTCTCCCCGTACCAACCGGGCCTCTCCTATGGGGATCAAGTCAACCCACCCCGCCAGTCTCTCCAATCTGCAGACAAGCTGCCATTTATAATAATTTTGTGGCTTAGCCACCAGAGTATCATATACGGTAATATAATCGGCACACAGCCTTAATCACGATGGCACAAAGCCATATTTAAATTGGCACATAGCCCATATCAGAATTTGTTGCAATGCCACCGGTCTATACATCTCTTCATTCAAGTTTCCCATCCCATGCAATATGTGATGATGCAATACACATAACAACATAAAATATCCACATGTATAACAACCATTAGTCTAGTAATTTAATACGATGAATCGGCCCATTATTGAGCTTTGTAATTCAGCCCACTAAGGCATTCTATCAATTCGACCCATAGGGGCATTTCGGTAAATCGGTAATTTTACCCACTAAGGGTAATTCGGTAATCTTGCAACCCAGGGGTATTTTGGTAATTTACCCTCCAAGGGTATTTTGGTAATTTGACAACCTAGACTTAACTACTAATGTGAGGCATAAAAATTGAAACTATCCATCTGCGTCATACTGACTAATTTGATTATCACTCAAGTTAGGAAACTTGAAATTTAGATCCGTAAATTTTCTTTGAAACTAGACTCATATATATTTTTTACTAAAATTTTTTCCATAATTTTTGGCTTAGCCGTTTAGTACAGTTTATTCATTAAATATCCTCTTGTTACACTGTCCAATGGTTCTGACCTCTCTTACCCAAAATTCAAATATCTCACTGTACGGTTTTCATATATTGCTCCCAATTGTTTCTATTAAAAATAAGCTCACTAAGGAATCCATACATATAACTTATAACTCATAATTCACTTTGTACAATTTTAAACGATTTTTCCAAGATAGAACAGGGAACCACAAAGTCAATCAGAACCAGTCTCACTAAAATTAAGATATCATAGAATATACAATTCCTCTTCCTCCTTCGTTTCTTTCATATAAAAATAGACACAGTAAGCTTTATTTCGATATCTTTTTCACTTTCTAACTCCCTTTATCCTATTTTTCGTGATATTTCAAAATCACGTCACTGCTGCTGACCAAACTGTTTCATTGCAAAATATGGTTCCCACTACTAGTATACGTATGCCTGAG
Organism: Gossypium sturtianum; assembly: GCA_025698515.1. Taxonomy (NCBI): domain Eukaryota; kingdom Viridiplantae; phylum Streptophyta; class Magnoliopsida; order Malvales; family Malvaceae; genus Gossypium; species Gossypium sturtianum. The sequence continues at coordinate 28,854,942 of CM046943.1, read as the reverse complement.
TGATCACGGATGCCGGTTTCCGATTTCCTTCGGTATTTTGACCAAATCACAGAACATTTCATGCAAACTTTCTGAGAGATATGAGATTACCACCATTTCAAACATGTATTCGATAGGGTACGGGATTACACACGTTATTCGGAATCCGTAACACGATACTCTCCGCAGCACCTAAAGATATAATCGGTTAACAATTAGTCCACAGCCCAAATTTTCAACTTTAACCAAGTATTGCGATTGATTAACAATCTATATCACTTACCAACAATCCGAGTCTCTTATTACGAGGGATAGGTGATCGGGCGATTTGGTTCCTATAGTGAGCAATTAGTCCAAACTATTAATCCATTTAGCAACCAATCGAATAATGAACGATATCAAATAATCCATAAAGAACTCCTTACCTTGTTGCGATTTCCACCACTTGACTTATGGCTAGAATGATATTCGGCCACCCACTAAGATCACTACGAAAGAGTATTGATCACAACATGAGAATGATGGAGAGAGTGACGTTTTGATATGAAACAAAGTTGACTAACCGAATAACGATGAACATTCATATTCGATTAGGAAGAAAAAGAACATAAAAATAGAAAGAGGGATATAAGATCACTTACCGATTCGATTAAGAAGATATTTTCCTACACGATGGGGAATGAAATGATGAAGAAATAGGATGATAAGGGGTTCGGCTATAGAGAAAATTGAATAGGAAATGTGATCACAAAGTGATGTCGATTAGAGAAGAAGAAAAGGTTGATGAAATGGTCAAAAGAGAAAAATGAATGGAGAAAAGTGCTTTGGTAATTTCGGCTATCAAAGGGGAGATGAGCAAGGTGAGTGTTTTGGCCAAACAAAAGAAAAGAATGTACAAATGTGTTGGGATATTTCGGCCAAAGCTAAGAGGAAGATGGATTTGAAAAGAAGACACAAATGTTCAAAGAGAAAAGTGTACCTCTCATGCACCCAAAACCTAACAAAATGATCTATAGAAAAATGAGAAATTCGGCTCTTCCTTTCCCCCTAACAAAACCGTGTGAACTCTAGCCAAAAAGGGTGGATGTTGACCAACAAAAATCTTTCCAAAACATCACCCATGAAAAAGGCCAACATGCTCCCTTATCTTGCCTTTTTCTTTTGATTCCTTTCCTTACCTTCATCCTTTCCTTTTTCCTTAGCCACCATACCATAATTAAAAAGTCTTCCTTGCCTTAAATACCACCTTGGCCGACACATGGAAGAGAAGCACAAAAAAAATAAATTCAAAATTTTGCAATAGATGGGATTCGAACCTCAGACCATTAGTACACTCCACACGCCACTTTCCACCTTTACCAATAGACTCCTTGTGCTAGCAAAATGCACACTTATTTCCTTAAGTCATAATGCCACTTGCCTTCTCTTCTTAAAGTGCCTAAACATAAAAATTTTGCTAAGCCCCAATTTGAACCCAGAACTTCCTAGAACCCCGTAACTTTCCAAAATCACCTTCCTAATAAGTCTAACTTGAAATAATGCCGCTCTCAAATTCCATAAATTTTAAAACGCTTCTACGCTCAAGGTCCAATGGGCCCGATAGGTCCAATTCTATTAGGCATGTTGTGTCTGCCGAAAGAATTAGAGTTGATTCCCGGAAGGTCGAGGCTGTGTTGGATTGGAAACCACCGAAGTTAGTGGACAAAATTTGGAGTTTCCTAGGGTTGGCTGGTTATTACAGGCATTTCGTTGAGGGGTTTTCGTTGATTGCTGCACCCCTAACTAAACTGTTGCGTAAGGGAGTACCATTTGTGTGGTCAGATCAGCAACAAGAGAGCTTTGAGAAATTGAAGAAAATTTTGACAGAAGCGCCAGTATTGATTCAACCTGAGGCTAGAAAAGAGTTTATTGTTTACTGTGATACGTCACACACAGGCTTGGGATGTGTGTTGATGCAAGGAGGAAAAGTGGTGGCTTATGCATCTCGTCAATTAAGGCCGCACGAGGTGAACTATCCCACTCATGATTTGGAGTTAGCTGCAGTGGTGTTTGCTTTAAAGATTTGGGGACACTATTTGTACGGTGAGAAGTTGATTATCTACACGGATCATAAGAGTCTAAAGTACCTCCTTACCCAGAAGGAGCTGAACTTAAGACAGCGGGGGTGGATAGAACTGTTGAAAGATTATGACTTCTCAATCGAGTATCATCCCGGAAAGGCTAACGTGGTGGCTGATGCGTTAAGTCGAAAGGTGATATCGGATTTGAGAGCGATGTTCGCTCATCTCAGCCTGTATGAAGATGGTAGTCTGCTAGCCGAACTTCAGGTGAAGCCTGCGTGGGTAAGCCAGATTAAGGAAAAATAGTTATTAGATGAAAGGTTGGGTTCCTTACTTCAGCAAGTGGAAGGTGGTGTGATAGGGCATTTTGGATTGAATAGTGATGGAGTATTGTGTTTCTGCGGAAGAATTTGTATGCCCAAAGATTCGGAATTGAGACAAATGATTCTACGTGAGGCGCATAGTAGCCCATATGCTATGCACCCCGGGGGAAATAAAATGTATCGAGACCTCCGTGAGCAGTATTGGTGGCCAGGGTTGAAACGGGAAGTTACAGATTTCGTGAGTAAGTGCTTAACATGTCAGCAGGTGAATGCGGAACATCAATTGCCGTCGGGATTGCTACAACTGGTGAAAATTCCATTATGGAAATGGGAAAGGATAACGATGGACTTTGTTAGTGGGTTACCTTTAACGCCTGCTAAGAAGGATTCCGTTTGGGTAATAGTGGATCGGTTGACGAAGACTGCTCATTTCCTACCTGTTCGTACGGATTACTCATTGCAAAAGTTGGCCAAGTTGTATGTAGCAGAGATCGTGAGGTTACATGGGGTACCAGTGTCTATTATATCGGATAGGGACCCTAGGTTTACATCAAGATTTTGGAAAGCTTTACATGACGCTTTGGGAACAAGGTTAAATTTCAGCCCGGCATTTCATCCTCAGACTGATGGTCAGTCGGAGAGAGTAATCCAAATACTGGAAGACATGCTAAGGGGCTGTGTGACCGACTTCAGGGGTAGTTTGAAACACCCCAAACCTGGCCCACAAGCCTCGACCGGATCTGATATGTTCCTTCGAAAAACTTAACTAAATCTCATTTCATCATTTGATAAAAAATGTCAACTTATTAAAACAAGTTTGAAAATTTAGCGAGTTGGAAACCGAGTTGTAGTTCAGTTTGTATTTCTTTTAAAAAAACGTTTCCTTCATTTCTAACAAATTGAAAACAATGCCTGATTTTAGAGCTTATTAAGTTGAAAACCGTAGTGGACTAAGTGTTAAAACATTTGAAGTTGTTTAAGAAAAATGTTTAGTTATTTATTTGCCGATTATCGTGTGAAAAATAAAACTTAGAACATAAAACTTAAACAATTAAATAGTGGCTTTATTACAAACTTTAAAATACCAAATAAATCCCGAAAGAAAAGTATGCTAATATAACGCAAAATTCAACCATTCAAAAACCCAAAAACGCTTGGCATGGCCACCCCATAGTCCTCGCTGACCTGATCCATAATACTAGGCATCACCTGCCAAAAGTTAGCCCACTAAGGGTGAGTCAACAGACTCAATGTGTAACGGCTACACCAAAAACCCAACCGATCATAGCCTTAACCATAACATTTCGGCAAAGCCCATTTTAGTCACATTCGGCCATAAGCCCACACATAGCATATCGGATCATAGCATATCAAATCACATTTAAATAAGATGAAAATGCAATCCTGAGCCCACCTAGATATCCATCCTCTACACACCACCCGTACCTGCCAATCACACCGTGGGGATTACTAAATCGACCCTCCATCCGCTACACACCCTCGAAGGCAGTCGCTGCAGACAACTACACATCGCCCTTATAATGTGGCATAGCCACCAGATAATGTGACAGAGTCACCGGATTCATAATATGTGACATAAGTCACCGGATAATGTGGTAAAACCACCGGAACACTTCCCCTTTTATCATTATCACCCATATGCCCATGCATCATACAAAATATACAGATATCATGCAATATACCTTACCCCAAAGCCATAACAAAATTACACATATTTTCATATCAATTTTTATAAACATTATTAACGGGGTGTTAAGGGGTAACGTACCTGAACGCACTATACCATTGAATGGTACCCTTAGCCATGTTATTCGTATTTTTATTAACACATATTTAACATAATACTATTAATCTATCGGGAATTAGTGTAGGGTTACACACCTGATAACAGTGAGAATGACACTCTCGATACCGACACTCTCGCTATCAGAGATACCAGCGATCTGCTTATCCCTTTCCGATGCTGGCCCACAACCCGGTGGCCAATCACGTACAGTAGAAACCGAGCGTTTCTTGAATCTAGGGGTAGGAACTACCTCTCTCTCTCCTCCACTGGTACTCGCATCCATTGAGGAACACTTAATCAAAACCCGGTTAATTAATATGTAAGATCTAAACGAAACATAATCTATAACTTAAACACCCTTACCGAAATAGATCTGAATCCCGAGACTCCTCCTTTATCTCTGTCGAAAACCCCCTAAAATACCATAGTTAGAATCGGCAACCCTCAATAAGTAATATGGCCTTTGGCCGAATATTACAACTCCCTTACCTTGTTTGCTTAAATCCCGATAACTATTGTCTGCTCTTGTAGTTGTCGAAATCCCTACATGGCTTAAGTTAGAATCGGCTTAGTGCATTAAAACCAATAGAAGTGGCCCTTGGCCGAATGGTATACCTTGTTTACCTTGAATCTCTAAAATCCCGAAAGATCTCCTTCTAATCGTCGGCTACAAAGAATCACGAAATCCACCGAACAAGAGTGACCAAACGCAATGATCACTGGCTCTAAGAAATCGACAAGAGGAGAAAGATGATCGGCTTTTAGTGCTTCAGAACAATTGGCTATAGTCCAGAGATACCTTCGACTTTTGAAAGAATCGCGAGAAGAAGAAGAGAAGAATGATGGTGTGGCTCAAGTTAGGATTCAAACTTTAGGGATTTTGGCTACTAGGTGAATTCGGCTTTTATCAAAAGAATGGAGAAGAGATGTTTGGGACCTTAAGAGTTGCAGCAATGGTGGGAATGAATGAAAGAGAGGTTTCGGCCTTAGCAAAATAAAGGAGAAGAGAAGGGGTGAGGGTTTCGGTTCAAAGATGAGTAAAGTGAAGAAGAGAATGGAGAAGAGAGTGGCCTTAATGGTCTTCCCAAATTCGGCTAAAGCAAAGAAAATAGAGGAGACTTTGAAAGGTTTCTGACTACCACTTTTGGCACAAATCTAAGGGAGGAAAAGAAAGCTAAAATGTACCTAAAACCCCTTAAGCCAATTCGGCACTTAACTCCCCCTTGTATGACCGAATATGCCCCCTCCAAAGTCCCTTTACCGGCCAACCCTTCCCCTCTTCTCAAATCCCTTCTTTTTCTCCTACTTTTCCTCTTCTCCCCTTATTCAAAAGTATTTGAATGAGTCAACACTTATCTTTTTCTCCTAGCCGAATTTTCAAATGAATTTGACCAAATCAAATGCTCATCCATTCAGTGTCCCTGTGTCGTCCAACGCTGCACTTCCTTACCGAAAAATAAAAGCCCAAAATGCTACCTGTGCTGCTCGAACCTAAGTCCCTTCACACTCCCTGAGGCGTCACTCTCCTGTGTTCTAAGTGGCGCCTCCCTTGCCACTTTACCAGTTAAGTTCTTGTATCTTAATCCACATACTAAACTCCTTAAGGCCTAGCTCCCTTAGCTCTCCTTTAAGACTTAAAAATCCAATATTTTTCTAAGGCATCTACCTATTCCCCAGGGTTCCCGAAGCCCCCAAAACACATACAAACCACACACAAGCATGCTACTACATACATTCAAGTTAAAATGCATAACCCCTAAATCCTGGATATTACAGTTCTACCCCCCTTAAAAATAATTTCGGCCTCAAAATTACCTGACTAGAATAGGTGAGGGTATTGCTGCCGCATTGCTTCCTCCGGCTCCCAAGAAGCTTCTTCTGATCCATGGTTACGCCATAACACTTTGACTAGAGGAACTGATTTCCTCCGTAACACCTTCACATCTCGTTCTAGAATCTGAATCGGCTCTTCCTCGTAGGACAAGTCTGACCTCAGCTCCACCTCCTCAATTGGCACTACATGAGATGGATCCGATCGGTAACGACGTAGCATCGAAATGTGGAACACATCGTGCATCTGCTTCAATTCCGAAGGCAACTCTAATCGATATGCCATCTGGTCCAAACTCCGCCGTAACTGATAAGGTCCTATAAACACGGGACTTAACTTACCCTTGCGACCAAATCTCATCACCTTTTTCCACGGTGAAACTTTCAGAAACACCTGATCCCCTACTGCAAACTCTATCTCCTTCCGTTTGAGATCTGCGTACGACTTTTGTCTGTCAAACGCTTCCTTCAACCATGCCCGAATTACCTTAACCTTTTCTTCTGATTTTGCCACAATCTCCGAACCCAAAACATGATGTTCCCCCAATTCTGTCCAACACGTAGGAGTGCGACACTTCCTTCCATACTGATTGCTTCGTATGCGGTGCCATCCGAATACTTGCTTGATAGCCGTTGTTGCACGCAAACTCGCTAAAGGCAAGAATTTCTCCCACTTCCTCTCAAGTCTATCACGCAACCCTCAACATATCCTCTAACACTTGAATTACCCGCTCAGATTGGCCGTCCGACTGTGGATGAAATGCCGTGCTGAAATCTAATCTGGTGCCCAATGCCTGATGCAATGCTTTCCAAAATCGAGACGTAAACCTCGGATCCCTATCTGAAATAATCGACACTGGCACTCCGTGCAAACCTCACAATTTTTGCCACATACAATTTTGCCAACCTCTCGCAAAGAATAGTCAACCCAAGATTGGTATGAAATGTGCGAGACTTTGTCAACCGATCCACTATCACCCATACCGAGTCCTTCTTAGTAGGCGTAAGGGGAAGCCCACTAACGAAGTCCATGGTAATTCTCTCCCACTTCCACTGCAGAATCTTTATCGGCTGAAGCAACCCCGAAGGTACTTGGTGTTCAGCCTTGACTTGTCGACACGTTAAACACTTCCCTACAAATTCTCGAACTTCCCGCTTAAGACCCAGCCACCAAAACCGATCCCACTGATCCTCAGATAACTTACTTCCTCCCGGATGCATAGCATAAGGACTACTATGCGATTCCCGAAGAATTCCTTGTCTTAGTTCCTCATCCTTCTGGCATACATACCCTACCCCCGAAACACAATACTCCGTCATTGCTGTTTACCTATAGTCTTCCAATTCCGCACGCACTGCAGCAGCCTTAGCACTCGTGATCATCATCTACCGCTTGTTTTTCTTTCACCGACTTAACCATGTCGGCTTCACCGCAACTCTGCTAGCAAACTTCCGTCGTCATAAAGGCTAAGATGTGCAAACATCACCCTCAGATCCGACACTACTTTCCGACTTAGGGCATCTGCCACTACATTCGCCTTACCCGGGTGATACTCTATAAAACAATCGTAGTCTTTCAACAACTCCACCCACCTTCGCTGTCTCAAATTTAGCTCCTTCTGAGTCAACAAATACTTCAGACTCTTGTGGTCCGTGTAGATCATCGACCTTTCTCCATATAAATAGTGCCTCCATACCTTAAGAAAAAAGACTACCGCTGCCAATTCCAAGTCATGCGTCGGATAGTTAACCTTATGTGGCCTTAATTGCCGAGACGCATAAGCGACCACCTTCCCGTCTTATCAGAACACATCCCAATCCTGTGTGAGAAGCATCACAAGACACCACAAAATCCTTCCCGCCTCAGTGAATCAAAACCGAGCTTCTGTCAAAACCCTCTCAAGCCTTCAAGCTCACGCTTCGCTTATCTGCCCATACGAAAGGTACCTCCTTTCTCAACAATTTCGTCGAGAGTGTCGCTATTGATGAGAACCCTTCTACAAACCCTTCGTAGTAGCCTACTAACCCCAAGAAACTGCGAACCTCAGCCACAGACTTAGGTGGTTTCCAATCTAGCACTGCCTCAATCTTCCGAGGGTCTACTCTTATCCCTTCTGCAGACACCACATGACCCAAAAACGCAACTTCCTTCAACCAAAATTCGCACTTGCTAAACTTGGCATATAACTTCTTCTCCCTTAACACCTGCAATACTACCCGAAGATGCTCATCATGTTCTTCCTCAGACTTGGAATACACTAGGATGTCGTCTATAAACACAACGACGAACTGATCCAAGTAGGGTTGGAAAACCCGATTCATCATATCCATGAACGCAGCTGGGGCGTTCGTCAATCCGAACGGCATTACTAAGAACTCATAATGCCCGTATCTTGTTCGGAAAGCTGTCTTATGGATATCTACTTCCTTCACCTTAAGCTGATGGTATCTCGACCTTAGATCTATCTTTGAAAATACTGCGGCTCCCTTAAGCTGATCGAACAAGTCGTCTATCCTTGGCAAAGGGTACTTGTTCTTGATGGTCAACTTATTCAACTGCCGGTAATCTACGCACATACGCATAGTCCCGTCTTTCTTCTTCACGAATAGGACCGGTGCTCCCCATGGAGACACACTGGGTCGGATAAACCCACGATCAAGCAACTCTTGGATCTAAGCCTTGAGCTTAACTAACTCCTTTGGTGCCATTCTGTACGGAGCGATAGATACCGGGCGCTGCACTGTGCAACAAGTCAATCCCAAATTCCACCTCACGATCCGGAGGCAATCCCGGAAGTTCTTTCCGAAAGACATCCGCAAACTCCCTTATCGCCCCGACCCTTCCACACCGCTTCCTTAGCCTCCAAGGCACTAACCAACATCGTAAAAGCCGGACATCCCTTTCTTACCATCTTCGCGCTTAAAGGCGAGATACTACATTCGCAAGTAATTTCGTCTCTCGCCCATCACCACGACTTCATTGTCGTCAGAAGTTCTCAATGACATGCGCTTAGCAGCACAGTCCACATTCGCACGGTACTTCACTAGCCAGTCCATGCCTAAGATTAGGTCAAATTCCCCGAATGGCAACTCCATTAAGTCAGCCGGAAACTGCGCCCCCTGAACTTCTAAAGGCACTTCCCTAAAGAGTTTGTCTACTACTACTGATTGCCCTAAAGGACTAAGTACAGTCATCTTCCTAGGTACAGTCTCAAAGTTCACATGCAGAGTTCCAGACACCTCACTAGCGATGTAAGAATGAGTTGACCCTATATCTATTAGAGCAATAAAGGGTAATCAAAAAATAAGGAACGTACCCGTTATGACATTAGGTGCATCACCATCCTCCCTCCGACGAACCGCATATACCAGACCTGGCTGTCTCGCCTCCGTGTTACCACCACCTCTGCCCGGTGTTCCGCGACCTCTACCAGAACCATTATCTCTGCCAACCGGACCACGACCCCTCGACGGCTGCTGTCCACCTCTGCTAGCCTGATTAAAACCCTGACCTGCTGGTCGGCCCCTATCTGTATCCACCGGACAGTCTCTAATCATATGATCTTTGGACCCACACTTGAAACATCCCCCTATCTTTTTCCAACATTCTCCCGGGTGTATCTTTCCACACTGAGCACAAGTACGGTACTGTCCTCCCGCAGCAACCTGCTGACCTCGCGGCCCATCAACTCTAGGTCTCTTTTAAAAATTTCTGGATGACCCTGAAGACCCATAGCCCCTCTTATTCCTACCCTGGCCTCTGTCACGGTTCTGTCTCTCGTTCCGCTTAACTTCTTCAGCTATCCGAGCCTTATCCACCAAGATTGCAAAGTCTCTTTCCAGCTGCGGGGCAATCAACACTCGCAGCTCATCTCGCAATCCATCTTTGAATCTGACACGTCGCTCGTAATCAGTGGCCACAATCCCCCTGGCGTACCGGCTTAACCGCAGAAACTCCGCTTCATACTCCGCTACCGACTTGCTTCCTTGCACTAAATTTAGAAACGCCTTTCTCTGCGAGTCTATGTAGCTAGGTCCAACGTATTCCCCCTCAAACTTAGTCTTAAAATACCCCCAATCCACTAGATCTACAGGGGTACCCTCTCTTACAGTGAGCCACCACTGGTAGGCCTCATCCCGGCAAGTAAACAAGACCTTTCAGCCTTCTCCTCAACAAGTGCATTCCAAATCATCCATGATCCTCTCGATCGCCTCTAACCAATACTCCGCTACGTTCGAGCTACCCTGCATACTCCTCTAAAAACCTCGGCTCCATTTGCTCTAAGTCTCTCGATATCGACTTTCGAGCCCCATTTCCCATACTAGCTCCTCGCCACTTGCTCTAAAACTTGCAAGATAGCTCGCGATATGTTGTCATCTCTCCTCCGTCGCGCTCCCGAAATTCGCCCCTACACCCGGTGGCGCGCTCATTTTTGGAACCCCGACTGGACTGACTGGTTCTCGACACGCTATTTACGCCTCTGCTGCGCCCACGAGTATTGCGACCACGTCCCCTAGAACTCATGTCTACCGTCGCGGTTTATCTGTTTTTTACGAAATTTTTATGCATTAGAATCTTTTCACTTCTTGTTTAAAGAGAAGTTTTATGCAATAGAGTTTTAATCAGTGGTTTTTCCGTAGAAGTACACAAATACCTAAAGTCCATGTCTCTATAATATAGTTTCCCTATGCCTATTATCTAAAGAATCATACATTAGCATATTCAAACAAATTTACTAACTACAATACTTACCTGGCGGACCTGGGCCGAGAACTTGGGTGCCATGCTTCTATAGGACTATTTTAACAGAAATTTTCAAAAACCCTATTTTGGCTCAATTTTTTTTTTTTAAAACGTTGTGGGCTTCAAAACCCAAGGCCGAGTGTTTAAAACTGGGCTCTGATACCAAGTTGAAACACCCCAAACCTGGCCCACAAGCCTCGACCAGATCTGATATGTTCCTTCAAAAAACTTAACTAAATCTCGTTTCACGATTTGATAAAATATGTCGACTTATTAAAACAAGTTTGAAAATTTAGTGAGTTGGAAACCGAGTTGTAGTTCAGTTTGTATTTCTTTTAAAAAAACGTTTCCTTCATTTCTAACAAATTGAAAACAATGCCTGATTTTAGAGCTTATTAAGTTGAAAACCGTAGTGGACTAAGTGTTAAAACATTTGAAGTTGTTTAAGAAAAATGTTTAGTTATTTATTTGCCGATTATCGTGTGAAAAATAAAACTTAGAACATAAAACTTAAACAATTAAATAGTGGCCTTATTACAAACATTAAAATACCAAATAAATCCCGAAAGAAAAGTATGCTAAAACGTAAAATTCAACCATTCGAAAACCCAAAAACACTGGGCATGGCCACCCCGTAGTCCTCGTGACCGATCCATAATACTAGGCATCACCGCAAAAGTTAGCTCAGAAGGGTGAGTCAATAGACTCAATGTGTAACGGCTACACCAAAAACCCAACCGATCATAGCCTTAACCATAACATTTCGGCAAAGCCCATTTTAGTCACATTCGGCCATAAGCCCACACATAGCATATCGGATCATAGCATATCAAATCACATTTAAATAAGATGAAAATGCAATCCCGAGCCCACCTAGATATCCATCCTCTACACACCACCCGTACCTGCCAATCACACCGTGGGGATTACTAAATCGACCCTCCATCCGCTACACACCCTCGAAAGCGCGCTGCAGAACAACTACACATCGCCCTTATAATGTGGCATTGCCACCAGATAATGTGACACAGTCACCGGATTCATAATATGTGACATAAGTCACCGGATAATGTGGTAAAACCACCGGAACACTTCCCCTTTTATCATTATCACCCATATGCCCATGCATCATACAAAATATACAGATATCATGCAATATACCTTACCCCAAAGCCATAACGAAATTACACATATTTTCATATCAATGTTTATAAACATTATTAACGGAGTGTTAAGGGGTAACGTACCTGAATGCACTATACCATTGAATGGTACCCTTAGCCATGTTATTCGTATTTTTATTAACACATATTTAACGTAATACTATTAATCTATCGGGAATTAGTGTAGGGTTACACACCTGATAACAGTGAGAATGACACTCTCGATACCGACACTCTCGCTATCAGGGATAACAGCGATCTGCTTATCCCTTTTCGATGCTGGCCCACAACCCGGTGGCCAATCACGTACGGCAGAAACCGAGCGTTTCTTGAATTTAGGGGTAGGAACTACCCCTTTCTCTCCTCCACTGGTACTCGCATCCATTGAGGAACACTTAATCAAAACCTGGTTAATTAATATGTAAGACCTAAATGAAACATAATCTATAACTTAAACACCCTTACCGAAATAGATCTGAATCCCGAGACTCCTCCTTTATCTCTGTCAAAAACCCCCTCAAATACCATAGTTAGAATCGGCAACCCTCAATAAGTAATATGGCCTTTGGCCGAATATTACAACTCCCTTACCTTGCTTGCTTAAATCCCGATAACTATTGTCTGCTCTTGTAGTTGTCGAAATCCCTACATGGCTTAAGTTAGAATCGGCTTAGTGCATTAAAACCAATAGAAGTGGCCCTTGGCCGAATGGTATACCTTGTTTACCTTGAATCTCCAAAATCCTGAAAGATCTCCTTCTAATCGTCGGCTACAAAGAATCCCGAAATCCATCGAACAAGAGTGACCAAACGCAATGATCACTGGCTCTAAGAAATTGACAAGAAGAGAAAGATGATCGGCTTTTAGTGCTTCAGAACAATTGGCTATAGTCTAGAGATACCTTCGGCTTTTGAAAGAATCGCGAGAAGAAGAAGAGAAGAATGATGGTGTGGCTCAAGTTAGGATTCGGCTTAGGGGATTTTGGCTACTAGGTGAATTCGGCTTTTATCAAAAGAATGGAGAAGAGATGTTTGGGACTTTAAGAGTTGCGGCAATGGTGGGAATGAATGAAAGAGAGGTTTCGGCCTTAGCAAAATAAAGGCGAAGAGAAGGGGTGAGGGTATCGGTCTAAAGATGAGTAAAGTGAAGAAGAGAATAGAGAAGAGAGTGGCCTTAATGGTCTTCCCAAATTCAGCTAAAGCAAAGAAAATAGAGGAGACTTTGAAAGGTTTCTGACTACCACTTTCGGCACAAATCTAAGGGAGGAAAAGAAAGCTAAAATGTACCTAAAACCCCTTAAGCCAATTTGGCACTAAACTCCCCCTTGTATGACCGAATATGCCCCCTCCAAAGTCCCTTTACCGGCCAACTCTTCCCCTCTTCTCAAATCCTTTCTTTTTCTCCTACTTTTCCTCTTCTCCCCTCATTCAAAAGTATTTGAATCAGTCAACACTTATCTTTCTCTCTTAGCCAAATTTTCAAATGAATTTAACCAAATCAAATGCTCATCCATTCAGTGTCCATGTGTCGTCCAACACTGCACTTCCTTGCCAAAAAATAAAAGCCCAAAATGCTACCCGTGCTGCTCGAACCTAAGTCCCTTCACACTCCCTGAGGCGTCACTCTCTTGTGTTCTAAGTGGCGCCTCCCTTGCCACTTTACCAGTTAAGTTCTTGTGTCTTAATCAACATACTAAACTCCTTAAGGCCTAGCTCCCTTAGCTCTCCTTTAAGACTTAAAAATCCAATATTTTTCTAAGGCATCTACCTACTCCCCAGGGTTCCCGAAGCCCCCAAAACACATACAAACCACACACAAGCATGCTACTACATACATTCAAGTTAAAATGCATAACCCCTAAATCTCGGATATTACATAGTTGGGAGGATTTCCTACCGTTGGCAGAGTTTGCATAAAACAACAGTTATCAATCCAGCATCCAGATGGCACCCTAGGAGGTGTTGTATGGTCGTAGGTGTCGTACTTTTACTTGTTGGACTGAGCTGGGGGAGCGACAGTTATTGGGTCCTGAGCTGATATCAGAGACGAAGGAAAAAGTAAAGGTAATTCGGGCACGGTTAAAGGAAGCTTCGGATAGACAAAAATCGTATGCGAATCTGAAGCGTAAGGATATTGAGTTTGCGGTGGGAGATCAGGTCTTTCTAAAGGTCTCACCTTGGAAGAAGATTTTTAGATTTGGAAAGAAGGGCAAGTTGAGCCCTAGGTTCATCGGGCAATACCATGTATTGAAGCGTGTTGGGCCAGTGTCTTATCAACTTGAGTTACCTCCGGAGTTGAGTCAGATACATAGTGTTTTTCATGTCTCAATGTTAAGGCATTATCGATCGGATCCGTCTCATATAGTACCGGTGGAGGAAGTTGAGATAAGACCTAATTTATCTTTTGATGAAAAGCCAGTACGAATTTTAGATCGGGACGTTAAGGTGCTGATAAGGAAGTCAGTGCCGTTAGTCAAAGTATTAAGGCGTAATCACGGATCGGAGGAAGCTACATGGGAGCCTGAGGACGCGATTCAGCAGCAATATCCTCACCTCTTTTAATCAGGTAAATTTCGAGGACGAATTTTTTTTAAGGGGGTAGAATTGTAACATCCTAAAATTTGAAATTTTATGTGTTGCATTATTCCTTGTGTTAAGCTAGTTAAATTACTAATAGTGTATGTTTTAAGGTCTTAAGAAGGCTCGGGGTTTAATTGGGCCTTAGTAAAAATTTTATGTTTTAGCACTTTAAGGAGATATAGTAAGTGACCTCAATGTTTATGGAATTAAATGAGTAATGTGCTAGCATAAAGGAGCTTATGGTAAGGGGGTTATGGCGCCACATGAAGTACCTTGAGGGAGGAGGTTCAAATCCCATAATATGCAAATTTTGACTATTTTTTTTGTATTTTTTCCCTAAGTGTCGGCCAAGATGCTATATAAGGCAAGGTGGACTTTTTAAATTTGGCAAGGTGGCTAAGAAATAAGGAAAGGATGAGGTTAGGGAAAGAAATCAAAAGAAAAGGAAAGTATAGGGAACATGTTGGCACAAAGAGAGGAAAGTGTTTTGGAAAGTTTTGGTTGGAAAATGTTTGACCTTTTTGCCAAGGTATGTACGGTTTTGGTGAAGGGGGGTATAGCCGAATTTTGCTAGGAGTTTTTGACAACTTTAGTGCTTGAGAAGTTGTTTCTCTTTAGTTTTTGTGTCATCTTTCTTTCTCAAATCCTTCCTATTAATTAGTAGCTCCCAAAAGCCAAAAAGAGAGTATCTTTTCTTTGTTTTGGTCTTTTCTTTTCATTGTTGTGCCGAAATCTTAATCCATCTTTTACCAATTTTCTTGTTGCCAAAATACTCACATTTTCTATTGGTTTACATCTCTTTTGGTGTTGGTCGAAACCCTTCAAACCCCTTGTTCATCTTCTTCTCTAATCCATTTCCTCCATATCCGAATATCATTGCCCATTTTCCTCTATAGCCGAACCCTTCATCTCTTCTTTCTCTTTTCTTCTCATCCGTATTAACACCCACTCCTTTGATCAATCAGCAAGTAGTTCTATTCTATATTCTTATTTTTGTTTCTCCTAGCCGAATGTGTGTTTATCAACATTCGAATATTCATTTTGTTTCAACCAAAATATCTTCCTTTCATAACTCTTTACAATATGATCACCTTCTAATGTAGAATTATAGTGGAAGGCCGAAACTTTGATTCTTCCGTAGTCATCGTACAATCGTTGGGATCGGTCCTATAAATCTTTAAGGTAAGGAGTTCTTCAAAGATTTTACGAAATCATTCTTTATTTGTTTAAGATGTTATCGGAATAGTGATGATTAACCGATTATATTTTAGGGATTAAATCGCTCGATCTATCGATTTGTGACCATACGATTCTATAGGTAAGCCGAATCTTTTTCTTAGTCAACCATCTCATATCAACGTAATATCGATCTAACTAAGATCTAATCGAATGGAGGCTTGTGGTGCCGATTTGAAAGGAAAGGCGAGTGGAGAACTCAAAAGGAGCGGATCAGCGATCCCTACTCCTAAATTTAAATGAAGGGCAGTATCGGCGGTTCGGGATTTTCTACCGGGTTGTGGACCGTCATCCGAGGAGAATCGACAAATCGTGGTCGTTCACGATTCCAATGGTAAACACTTTAGATCGTTTATTTTAAGAGTTTGATTATTAAATTGCGTATGTCGACAAATCGAGCGTTATGATATCTTAGGTGTCGAAGATCAAGAAAGCTTAGTACTTACCGTAATCAGGTGTGTAATCTCACACCATTTTCAGTGGGTTTAAGATTGATATCATATTGGAAATATATCGCTATGATTAAAATCGTTTATTGGAGTAAACCGAGAAAAGTGGCCTAAATTACTCTATTTTTGATAAAATTGGCAAAATCGAAGATTAACATCGTGAGAATTATTAAAACGACCTAAAGGGCGATTATTTAAATTGCCCCTAATGGGCCGATTTCTTATATGCCTTAACGGACCGATTTGATACATTACCGTAATAGGCCGATTTGATACATTGTCGTTATGGGCCGATTTAATGTATTGCTTAAATGGGCCAATTTGATATTTTGCCATAATGGGCCGTTTTGATATATGGTCTTAATGGGCTGATTTGCAAGTGCTACAATGGGCTGATTTGCAAGTGCTACAATGGGCTGAATTATTGTAATGAATCCCTGAATTAATTATTGTTGTTTGTATTTGTAAATATCATGATTTGCTATGTATGATGCATTTACATGATTTGCATGGGATGGGAAAATGTTGAAGAGAAGTGATTCCGGTGGCACTGCCACAAAAATGTTTGTTAATATGATATTGTGATTTTGGTGGCTCGGCCACAATCAAAATTTGTTATAAATGGCATAATGCCTGCGATTGGTGTGTTTGGCGGGGTGGGTTGACTTGATCCCCACAGGTGTGATGGGCTGGTACGGGTGGTGTGTAGCGGATGGATTATTAGGATGGTTTGGGATTTGCATTACATTCATATGATATATTTGATACATTATTATGTAAAAAGGGGCTTAGGCCCAAAATATTATTGAAATGGGTTTTGGGCCCGGTGGACAACGGTAAGGGGTTTCACACTGAGTTCTTGTAACTCACTCCCCCTTTTCTTAACCCTTGTAGGTAATGCTCAGTGACGAGGACTTGGGGCCATGGATGACTCGGTGGAGGCCATACTTTTGGAGTGTTATTTTTGGACTTTAGTAAATTTCTATTTCCGTTCACTTTACTATTTTGGGTTTTTTTTTTATGTTGTAATAAGGCCTCTGGAGTATTTTATTATTTGCTTTATGGTTGTTATACTTATTATTTTGCTTGAATTGTTTAAAATGAGAATTTTTCTAAAAACTTAAATTAAGGTCTTCCAAAATCGATTAAAAAATGGATTTCAAAATAAACTTTTATAAATATTTTAACACGGAAGTTTTCACTCGAACTTTCAAACGATATTTTTAAAAGACACGGTTTTATAAGATCATTAGTCCAAATTTTCGATTTCTCAATTAACTTTCAAGGATTAGTAGTATTTTATCAAATTTTTCTAATAATATTTGTTTTCTTGTTTATAACAAAATAACATCTGTTTTAATACAAATCAAAAGGGATTTAACACGTTTTTCTCATGTGACATGTCAGATCCGGTCATAACGCATGGGCCGGGTTTGGGGTGTTACACAAGGGGATACACGGCCGAGCACCACGCCCATGGGGCTGACCGTGTGTCACACACGGCCTAGACACACGCCCGTGTGTCTGCCCGTGTGGACAATTATATGGCTATCTACCAAGCCATTTGCCACCCTAGTAAGAAATCACACTCATACCAAATAAATTCAATATTTAAGGTGACCATATGATACCTCTAAGAACTCAAAAGAATCAAGACCTCCAAAAAAACATACACTTCATGAAATCCATCATCATTGAATATATGAACATATCAAGTATAGGCCAACATCCCATGACCTCTTACAAAATAGATTGAACAACTATAATAGCCAACACATTTGACTTGCAAATATGACATAACAAAAAGACCAAGTCCTATACATGCCATACTCAAAATGAATCTAGTTTGGCTATACCAAATAGTGCTCGATAGTGTGATCTCCAACTCTGAAGTCTGCGATTTCTCGAGCTATCTTGGCAATACTACAAGGAAAAGGGCAATGAAAGGGGTAAGCATAAAGCTTAGTAAGTTTGCATGAAAATAAATGACAATAATAAGCTCATGATAAATGATAAACCGTAAACGTAACATATTCTAAGACCACATTTAGTATGCTTTTGGATGATTTAAGCCCTAATTTGTGTAAAAAGGTGCTCTTAATCCTTTCTTTTCATGTCTTATACTCAGGAAAGCACCCGATGACGAAAAGAACGAGAAACGGGCTTAAAACGGACCAAGTTGGGCCAAGCCACGAAATCAGCACGGCCTGGACTTCAATCCACACGGCTGTGCCACCATTCCTACTAGAACACGGCCTTACCACGACTTACACGGCCGTGCCTCATTCAACAGTTTCGAACACGGCCTGGCCACGATTTACACGGGCGTATGCCATGGCTGTGCCTCTACCGTGGAGAAGAGAAATTCCATTCGGGAAAGGATACTTAGGGAGAAAGAAACGTATTTCAAAAGCCTATAAATACACCCTAGGTACCAGTTGAAAGGGGGCGGAAAGCTAGGCTAAAAAGCCGAGCCGAAAAGGTCAGATTTGTGGGAATCACTCGAAGATAGCCAGTTGATCCATCTCAAGAAGCCGGAATTCTACTCAAAACGGAGGATCTCCTCTTCAATTTCGTCAGGGGGTTTTAGGGATTTCTTATGTTTTGTGTTATCTTTTCTCTTGGGATGTTTTCCTTTATTGTTATGAACTAAACCTTCGGATACCCGAAGGGGATGAAACCTATGATGAATCTTGTTATTTGATTTTTGAATTATATGATAATAACTTAGTTTGTTCGTAATTGTGTGAACTTATTCTAAATCTAATGTGCTTAGGTGGAGGAGGAATAGACCCTGCCTAAGAGTAGATCCAACATAATTAAGCGGAGTTGATCGCACGCCTAGAGATAGGGTAACGAGATTTTGCCGGATTAGGGTGAAACCTAATATGGGAGTCCACAGATCGATTTACTACTATTCTAGGGGGTTATTATAAGCGAACGAGAGTTCCACTAATTAACCTAGGGTTAGACGTTATTTGCCTCGAGAGAGGGTTTAATATACATTAGGGAGTCTCACGGATCAAACTAAGTAAATAAATCATATGGTTCAAGGTTAGATAACAAGTGAAGTCTAGGTGGATTTTTCCTAAGGGTATCGCTTGAGTCAACTGAGTTTTTCCAAAAGTTATTTCCCGAATTCATTCTTTTTGTCTTTGCGTCTTAGCTTAGTAAGTAGATTAGTTTTAGTTTAAACAACCATCACTTTATATTAAGGCTAAATAATAAAAAGACAGTGAGTATTGGTACTTTTATTTCCTTTGGGTTCGATAATCTGGTCTTGCCTAAACTATACTAATGTTCGATAGGTGCACTTGCCTTTAATCGTTGTCAGAGTTGGTGTCCAGGTTCGATCAGTCTTTTATAAATTTTAAAACTCTGATTTACAACGATCAAGTTTTTGGCGCCGTTGCCGGGGAACTAAAATATTAAGAAAACTCTATTTTTATTACTTTAGCCATTATTTTTTTTCGCAATTTATTTTTCTTTTTAGTTTTAATTTTAATTTTTGCTAAATTTTATTTCTTTCTTTTCCAATCAGGTACCTCTAGTTTATGACTAGAAGAAACCCGAGAGGACCTTTAGAATACGACAGTGATATTGAAGCTACTGCTCGAAGAAATCGTAAAGAAATTAGGCGAGCCCTAAATTACCAAGGACAGCAGGAAGACAGATCCAATCCTACTGAAGGGATGGACGAAAATAATCCACCACCACAAAACGATGTGGCGGATCAGAATGCCCCTCGTACTATGTATGATTATGCTAAACCTAATTTAACAGGGGCAGAATCGAGTATTGTTAGGCCTGCTATAGCTGCTAATAATTTTGAATTAAAGCCTAACACTATTCAAATGATTCAACAATTTGTTCAATTTGATGGTTTGCAGGACGAAGATCCAAACACTCATATAGCTAACTTTTTAGAGTTCTGTGATACCTTCAAAATAAATGGCATTTCTGATGATGCCATACGTCTTCAGTTATTTCCCTTTTCACTAAGAAATAAAGCTAAACAGTGGTTAAACTCATTGCCATGAGGGTCAATCACTACATGGGAACAAATGATAGAAAAATTTCTATTAAAATATTTCCCACCGGCCAAAACAGCCAAGTTACGTAATGATATATCTTCTTTTGTGCAGATGGATTTAGAGACATTATACGACGCATGGGAGAGATACAAAGATCTCTTGAGGAGATGCCCACACCACGGATTACCATTGTGGCTCCAAGTCCAAACTTTTTACAACGGTGGGAATCCTTCAACGAGGCAATTAATTGATTCAGCCACCGGTGGAACCCTGAATAATAAAACTCCTGAGGCAGCCTACGAGTTTATTGAAGAGATGTCGCTGAACAACTATCAGTGGCAAGTTACAAGAACAAGGCCAACAAAAACAGTCAGAGTTTACAACCTCAATGCAGTAACCATGCTATCAAACCAGGTAGAGTTGATGAATAAGAAGATTGATAGTTTGTGTTCTTCGCAGTTCCAGTGATGCGATCAAGGCACGCAAGTGGAACGTGGCAAATTCCCGAGTACCCACCCTACCAACCAAGGCACAGAGAGTTTGAACAGATGAACTATATAGGTAACAATTTCAGATCTAATAATAACCCATATAGTAATAATTATAATCCAAAGTTGGAGGAACCACCCAAATTTTTCGTGGGGAGGACAAGGAAATCAAGGAAATCAAAGACAACAACCTCCTCAAAATTTCCAAAATCAGCCCTATCCACAAGAAAAGAAGCCGAGTCTTGAAGAGACGTTGAACAAATTCATAGCATCCACAGAAGCCTGTCTCCAAAAAAATGAGGTAACGCTCAACACCCAAAAAACATCGATCAAAAAGATCGAGAACCAAGTTGGAGGACTTACAAAGGCAATCGGAAATTACCGATCGATCGGAGAAATTGCAAAGCTATTATCAAGAAGACCGCAAGGGCGTCTACCAAGTAACACTAAAATTAATCCTAAAGAGCAGATCCAAGCCATAACAGCTCAGAATAATACAAGGGTAGATGAATCCATCTCAACACAAGGAAACGAGGTAGAAAAAGGTAAAGTTGAGGTAACACAATACAAGCCAAAACCAATAATCAAAGCATACCAACCTCGCATACCCTATCCCGAAGCATTGAAAGGAGACGACACAGAGGAACAGTTCGGTAAGTTTCTTAAACTTTTAAAGAAATTACACATTAACTTACCACTCCTCGAAGCTCTTTCGTAGATGCCTGATTCCAGGAAATTATTAAAGAAGCTTCTGACAAACAAGCGAAAACTAGACGAAGATTCACATGTGGAACTCAACGCAAAGTGCTCAGCAATCTTGCAAAATAAGCTACCACAGAAACTAAAAGATCCAGGGAGTTTTACAATTCCATGTTTAATTGGTAGACTTACTGTTGATAATGCGTTAGCTAATTTAGGGGCAAGCATAAATGTCATGCCTTATAAATTGTTTAAACAATTTGGTCTAGGGAAACCCAAACAAACTAGGATGAGCATTCAATTAGCTGATAAAACTGTTAGAATTCCAAGGGGTATTATCGAAGATGTTCTTGTGAAAATTGACAGATTCGTTTTTCCAGTAGACTTTGTTGTCTTAGACATGGATGAGGATAATTCGATCCCCCTAATCCTAGGAAGACCCTTTTTAGCAACTGCCAGGACTAAAATTGATGTTGATGCAGGAGAACTCATACTTTGCGTAGGTAATGAGACCGTCACCATCAAGGCTCTCGATTCGGCTAGAACATCGAGTAATCAAGGTGAGAATGTAAATTTCCCTAATAACCATTCGGTTAACCCTTCTTTTCAGGAAACACCACCAAAGAATACAACTGAACCCGATCCTAACCTAAACCCCAACAAAGAAATAACTCGTCAAGATCGAGGAATTCATATCGATGATCTAGACGAGTGGTAGACACACTTTAAGGAGAAATTAGGGATACACGATGAAGAGCCAGAACCAAACGAGGAAAAATCAAAAGAGCCCCCAGAAGAGCTTATAGGAACAACAAACCACTTCAAAATAGGGGACAAGGTACTGTTAGATGAAGCAGACCCTCGAATATCTCCTCCGGACCCTAGCACAAACAAAGAAATATCTTTTAGGGTAACTAGTGTTTTTCCACACGACAGTCGAGGTAAGTAATCCTATTTTTGGTACTTTTACTATAAACACATCTCGACTTAATTTTTTTAACAAATACGCAAATGATAGCATGGGGAAGGACTTCCAACTCCTCAAACCACCCTGACAAAGCAAACGGGAGGAGAGTCTAGCTTAAGACTATAAACGAGTGCTTCTCAGGAGGCAACCCGAGCACTAACATAATTTATTCTCATATTTTGCTTTAAATTTATTTTTCTTTTCTTCTCTTCTTTCTGAATACATAGTTATAAACTAACAAGGGGTGCAGAATTCAAGGACACATGACCTTGTAGACGGCCGTGGCCGTGGCCGTGTGTACCTCAAGAATCTTGGTACTAACATGGCAGGACGGTACAAGTCAGAATGAACTAATTTCTGGCAATCACAGACTCAACCACTCTCCCACGGGCACCGACAAAGTGACACGGTCGTGCTCTACGGCCGTGTGAAGCTACTGACTTACCAACCACGGGCTGCACACGCCTGTGCCGGATAACCGTGCCAATATACTGACTTGTGGAACACAGGCTAGACACGAGCGTGGGGAACCAACACGCCCTAGACCATGGCCGTGTGAGGCGGCCGTGAATCGACACACCCTCAACCCACGGGCGTGGGAAAACTGCCAGTCCTGAAAGTTTATTTAAACACCATACCCTACTCCTTCCTCTTATTAACCCACTTCTTTCTTCTTTCCTTCTTCCTTCCTTTCCTTTCTCTTTCCTTTTTCTTTTTCCTAATAAATCCTTAGACTCTTGAGCTACATTAAAATCATATCCATGGCAAAGAAGCGTAAGAGGCCAATCTCCCTAAAGGAGACCGATTCACTGAGTTCATGCTCGTGACTTCATCCAAACAACAAGCCAAGGGTCTTTGAGACCAATTATACGTTTCTTTTATTTTTATCTTCTCCTTTATTTTCTTTATCTTTACTTCTCTACTACTTAATTTAGTTTATTTTGTTCTAGTTTCTTGTTTTTAGGTTCTTAAGGCTGCTTGGGAATCACGCCACCACCACTATAACCTCAGCCTTAGAAATCACACCCAAAAATAAGGACTCTATGGACCATCCATCTTTTCTTTTAATTCTAGTTTTCTTCTTAGTCTCCTTCTCTTTATCTTTCTTGTCTTTAATTTCATATTTAGTTTACTTTAATTATGTATTAAGGATCCCTGGCTAATTCTCAACGAGCGGCCCAATTTCTTCATCTAGCGCAGGTTCGTCATCAAGACGGCCCATCACCACCACCAAAGGCACAATCTCATCTCAAGGAATCATCCGAAAATTCAGGAAGTTTTCACTTACCCCCATATCTGATGATTTTTTTACAAGGTTATTATATATCTTTGTACATTGAGGGCAATGTACATCTTAAGTGTGGGGGGTGAACAACCTAAGAAGATACCTAACAAAAACCCTGAATTTAGCCTTGTTTGAAAGTAAATTACTCATATTACTAATTAGGATGAAATTTCTGATGATTTATGATTTTTATTGATATATTTCAGATTAAGTCATTGATAATTGTGCATTGATAATTAAATTCTAAGAATACTAAAGAATCAAGCATGATAAGTCTATTTTTCAGAAATTTAAAATTTGCTAGGTTATCAAACTGAGTTTAAATATTACCTTGAAGTTTGGAATTTACGAGGTTGACATCAAAATACCCATAATTTTTGTGAGTTTTTGAGCCTTATAGAGCATATATTCTTTTTCTTGCTCACTTTATTGATTATGAGTATGTCAACACTGATTTGTTATTCTAGAACTTGCATCGATTATACATGTCGAGACCACATTTTTTGATTTGAAACACAGAGATGATAAAGGCACCTAGGATCTAACCCACTTACTCCATAAAAAGCCTACCTTCACAATTAACCCCTAGTGAACCCCTTTTAATCCTAACAACCCTATTTTGACTCACCCACTGATATTAACCCAAAACCCCTTTGTTTTTGTTATCACCACTCCTTTTGAATACCCTTATATCGAGATTTGATTTGATTAATAGCCTAACTATGTTTTCTATTTCAGTTATGTATTTTTAGTTTGTTTTTTAAAAAAATGAAGTATATCCATTATTCATTATTAGTTGTGATTAAATGAGCTTATACGTTTGGATTCCAAATATCGAAGAAGAAGCTCGTATTATTAGTATTATTAGTTTTCATTTGATGTATTTATTATTATTAGTCATTAGTTCTTAGTTAGGAAATTTGTCAATTTAATCTCGATTCTAACCTCTAATTCAGCCTTATTCCACACCTTAACCCTAGCCCCGTTACAACCTGTTAAAGACCTTTTGATTTGTGTTTCATCTCATATTTTCAGTGGTGGAGATTTGATTTTTATGCAAGCCTATGGGATTAACTCTTCATGTTTGACTTTTGAGTGCCTAAATTTTGAACCTTAAACACTTTGAGTGATTGGAGCGAATCTTTTGTGAGGATGTCAATCCTTGTCAATTCTGAATCAGAGGTGATTATTTAGATGAAGGGAAACGCATATGTTTTGTGCTACAGAATCTATGACTTATACTGTTTGAATTTTTAGGACACTTTGAATTGAATTATCCATGTATAAATTATCTATGAATTATGAGAAGACACTACCAATAGGAATTATGAATTACAAGAAGTTCGTTTTAATTGTAAGTTGAGAATCTTGCTTGAGGACAAGCAAAAGCTTAAGTGTGGGGGTATTTGATAAACCGTAAAAGTAACATATTCTAAGCCCACATTTAGTATGCTTTTGGATGATTTAAGCCCTAATTTGTGTAAAAAAGTGCTCTTAACCATTTCTTTTCATGTCTTACACTCAGGAAAGCACCCGATGACGAAAAGAACGAGAAACGGGCTTAAAACGGACCAAGTTGGGCCAAGCCACGAAATCAGCACGGCCTGGACTTTAATCCACACGGTCGTGCCACCATTCCTACTAGAACATGGCCTTACCACGAATTACACAGCCGTGCATCATTCAACAGTTTTGAACACGGCCTGGCCACGATTTACACGGGCGTGTGCCATGGCCGTGCCTCTTCGTGAATTACTCACGGGTACCTGTGTTAACTCAATCGCATAGCTTTAATAAAATTCTCGTTTCTATTTCTAAGCTGATCTATTTATCCCAATAAATCACTTGGGATGCTCAAGGATGCTTATTCATAACCATTAGCATACACATGAAGCCAATGCCACATCCCGGATGCGGTCTTATATGGGATTACTTTTGACTACCGATGCCATATCCCGGATATGGTCTTATACGGAACCTCACCTCAAGTATCGATGCCATATCTCGGATACGGTCTTATATGATTCTCATATTCAATACCGAAGCCATATCCCGGATATGGTCTTATACGGAATTTCAATTTCACGCCGAAGCCATGTCCCCGACATGGTCTTACACGGGACCTTATCTATCTCATGTCTCGATAATAATATACTCACATTCATTATAGTCCAACTGAGACTTTAACATTTCAATTTCTTAGAATATCGCACATCAATATAATGTCAACCATTCACAAACAATACGAGCATAAATGTTGAATTTATCACATACAAACTTACCTCGATTTCAAAATAAGCTAGATCGTCGATCTAGTCCGAGACTTTATTCTTGCCCCGATCAAGGTTGATTCTTGGTTCTTCTTGCTCTATAATCGCAAATTAGCTCGTTTCAATCATCACATTAATAAGAGCATTTTAATAACCATGCTTTCGAAAAATTACTATTTTGCCCTTACACTTTGGCAATATGACCATTTTACCCCTAGGCTCAGAAATCAATTCTAATCAAATTTCTACCTTTAACAAGCCTAGGTGAAAATTTATTTCTCTTTTGGCTATCATCAAAACCCAACATTTCACACATTTACTACAAACTTTACAACCCTTACAAAAAGGTTCATTTAGGTGTTTTCATGGCAACACCTTTCATAAAAGTTGTTCATCTAACAACTAAGACTCATTTTCTTCCATAAAATGTAGCAAATAACAATGAAAGCTCTCATGGAAAAACTTTAAACTTTTCACCATATCGTAAATTTGTCCCCTCTTTAGAAAGCTTAAGCTCTAGGGGTTCTAAAAGTACAACTATCATCAAGAAAAACCATTAAAGTCACTTACTTGAATGGAGAAGAGTTTATTGAAATTTTGAGCTTTCAAAACCCCTATTTTTCTTGCTATTTCTGGTGGAGGAAGATGGAGAGAAAAGATGATATCTTTTCTTTCTATATTTTATTAATACAAGTCAATTTTGTCACCAACTTTTACCAACTTTGACCAATTTGTCAATTGTTGTCTTCTATGGCTGACCACCCTTTCCTTAGGGGTCTAATTGCCCTTTAAAGACCTCAAATTAATATTCTATGGCTATTAGGTACCTTTAGCTTATAAAATAGAACTTTCACACTTTATGCGATTTAGTCCTTTTTCGCGATTAAGCAAGAAATCGCTAAAATTAAGGAACCAAAATTTTCATGCACACATATAAACATGCTCTAGCTCATAAAATATCATAAAATAAATTTTCTCTAACCTTGGATTAGTGGTTCTGAACCAATATTCTGACTAGCCCCTAAATCAGGCTGTTACAATTCTCCCCCTTAAGGATTTTCGTCCCCGAAAATCTTACCAGCGAAAAGGTTGGGATATTGGTTTCTCATAGACTCTTCGGGCTCCCATGTAGCCTCTTCTATTCCATGTCTCTGCCATAGCACTTTAACAAGGGCTATACTTTTGTTTCTCAGCTGTTTAACCTCCCGTGCCAAAATTCTAACCAGCTCTTCACCATAAGTCAAATCCGGTTGAATCTCTACCTCTGTTGGTACTATGACATGTGAAGCGTCTAAACGGCATCAGCGCAACATGGATACGTGAAAAACATCATGAATCTTTTCCAGCTCAGGTGGAAAGGCCAAACGATAAGCTACTGGTCCTATCCTCTCGGTAGCTTCATAAGGTCCGATAAAACGCGGACTTAATTTGCCTTTCCGGCCAAATATGAGGACCTTCCTCCATGGTGATACTTTCAAAAATACTTTATCACTGACTTGGAATTCAATCTCTTTCCTTTTTAAATCCGAATAGGACTTTTTTCTATCTGAGGCTGCTTTCAGACATTCACGTATCACCTTTACTTTCTTTTCAGTTTCCCTGACCAAATCTTCCCCGTGTATCTGATTCTCCTTAAGTTCTATCCAATACAAAGGCGTCTGGCACTTACGCCAGTACAATGCCTCATAAGGCGCCATTTTCAGACTTGACTGGAAACTATTGTTGTAAGCGAATTCCACCAGCGGTAAATATTTTTCCCAATTACCTTGGAATTCCAAAACACAACATCGAAGCATGTCTTCGAGTGTCTGTATTACTCTTTCCGACTGCCCATCGATTTGTGGATGGAAAGCAGTACTGAAGCTCAATTTTGTGCCCAAGGCCTCTTGTAACTTTTTCCAAAATCGTGACATGAATCTCGGATCTCTATCCGAAATAATGGACAACGGTACTCCATGAAGTCTTACTATTTCAGTCACATACAAGTCCGCCAACCTATCAAGCAAGTAGTCAACCCGCACAGGTATGAAATGGGCTGACTTCGTGATTCTATCAACCACAATCCATACAACACCTTTCTTTTTGGGCGTCAACGGTAAACCCTTCACGAAGTCAATAATAATACGATCCCCTTCCACTCGGGAACCATAATGGGCTGAAATAGACCCGAAGGTACTTGGTGTTCAGCCTTCACTTGCTGGAAAATTAGGCATCTCGACACGAACTCAGAAATGTCTTTCTTCATACCGGGCCACCAATACCACTTCCTCAAATCATTGTACATCTTCGTGCTGCCTGGGTGCACAGTTAAGCATCCTCTATGTGCTTCATGCAAAATCTTACGAACAAGTTCATTATTTCGGGTACATGGACCCTATCTCGTCGTCAAACCATCGGGGCTTACAGAAAGTCCGACTCAACATTTGACTCATATAGAACTCTTTTGGCTTGTAAGTCTCTTTGTCCTCTTCTCGAGCTTCACAAATCTCTTGAAGAAATAATGGTCTAGCCCTCAACTCAGCTAGAATAGAACCATCATCTGACAAAACCATCCTCGTATTCATGGCTCTCAGCGCAAACAAGGATTTTCTGCTCAAAGCATCAGCGACCACGTTCGCCTTTCCCGGATGGTAGTCAATCACTAACTCATAATCCTTGATCAGCTCTAACCATCTTCGTTGCCTCAAATTCAATTCCTTTTGAGTCATCAAATATTTTAGGCTTTTATGGTCAGTGAATATCCGACACCTTTCGCCATACAAATGGTGTCTCCAATTCTTCAATGCGAACACAATGGCGGCCAACTCAAAGTCATGGGTCGGGTAATTCTTCTCGTGCGACTTTAATTGTCTAGAGGCGTATGCAATCACCTTACCCTCTTGCATAAGTACACAACCCAATCCATTCAGGGATGCATCACTGTAAACCATAAATTCTCTTCCCGGCTCAGGTTGCATTAAAATAGGAGCCTCAGTCAACAACGCCTTTAGTTTCTCAAAACTCTGTTGACACTTTTCTGTCCAATCAAACTTTACATCTTTTTGCAAAAGCCTCATCATCAGGGTAGCTATCATGGAAAACCCCTTGACAAAATGCCTATAATAGCCGGCTAGGCCTAGAAAACTTCTCACTTCAGTTACGCTCCTCGGTGGTTTCCAATCAACAACTGCTGAAATCTTACTCGGGTCGACTCTAATCCCATCTCCCGACACAATGTGCCCCAAAAATCCTACTTCCTTAAGCCAAAATTCACTCTTGCTGAACTTGGCATACAATTGTTTTTCTCTCAAAATTTGTAGAACCATACTCAAATGCTCGGCATGTTCGTTCTCATCTCTAGAGCAGATTAGTATATCATCGATGAAGACCACGACAAATTTATCCAAGTATGGCCGAAAAATGTGATTCATCAGGTCCATGAAAATGGCAGGGGCATTCATCATACCAAAAGGCATGACCAAAAATTCATAGTGGCCATACCTAGTCCTAAATGCGGTTTTCGGTACATCCGAGTCCTTGACTCTGAGCTAATAGTACCCTGACCTCAAATCTATCTTGGAAAATACCGTGGCTCCCTTCAATTGATCAAATAAATCATTGATTCTCGACAACGGGTACTTGTTCTTCACAGTTACCTTGTTAAGTTTCCGATAATCTATGCATAATCTCATAGAACCATCTTTCTTCTTCACGAATAAAATGGGAGCACCCCACGGAGAAAAACTCTATCTTGCGAAACCCTTGTTCGTTAGTTCTTGCAACTATGCTTTCAACTCTTTTAGCTCGGTTGGAGCCATTCTATATGGAGCAATAGAAATGGGGGCGGTACCCGGAGCTAACTCAATCCCAAATTCAATCTCTCTAACCGGGGGTAACCCTGGCAATTCTTCCGGGAAAACATCTGAATACTCACATACTATGGGTACCGACTCAATTTTCAACTAAGTCTCTTTAGTATTTATCACAAAAGTAGGGTAAGCTCCGTACCCCTTTCTTAAATACTTTTGAGCCAACAAGGATGACATTACTACTGGTGACCTGTCTTGCTCGTCTGATTCAACACGAATAAAATCCCTATTTTCACACTTCAACTCAATAAACTTCTTTCCACAATTCACGATTACATCGTGAGTAACTAACCAATCCATCCCAAGGATGACATCAAACTCAACAAACGGCAATAGCATAAGATCAACCAGAAAGTAATGACCCCTAATCGTCAAAGGGCAACCTTTGCATACTCTGCCAACCAACACATACTTGCCTAGGGGATTAGACACTCTTATTACAAATTCAGTAGACTCTATAGGCATGCTCATGCTAGAGACTAATTTTATGCATATGTATGAGTGGGTAGATCCCGGATCAATTAAAGCTATAACACGAGTATCATAAAGAGAAAATGTACCCGTGATTACGTCAAGGGAAGAAGCCTCTTCACGAGCACGAATGGCATATGTTCTCGCCGGTGCTCTACCCTCGACTCTTGCAGTCTACTCTCTAGATGGATTCTTGCTACTCATCTCATTTCCCAGGTTTCTCTATGGTCTTCCTCTAGCTTGCAGCGCTTCCCGGTCTTGCATTCCGAGACTTCTTTCTCGCCCATCTCGAGGCAATCTACGATAAAATGGTCTAAAGACCCACATCGAAACAAGCCTTCTCATTCGCTCGGCACTCACGAATGGCGCTGCCCTGCTGCGGGCATTCCGGTCTACTCGGTCGAACGTTGCCCACACTAGCAACTGATATGGTCTGCACTTTAGACCCCGAAAACTATTTTCCCTTACTTCGATTTGAAAACCCGACCGAATTAGCTGGTCGAGTAGCAAAATCCCTCGATTTCTTAGATGAAGATTGGAGTGACTTATTCAGCTGTCTTTTCCTCGAGTCACGAGACTCAATCTCAGCTCTCCTTTTCTCTTTAGCCAACTCTTCAGCCTTACAGGCTCTATCTACCAACACTACAAATTCTTTTAGTTCAAGAACTCCAACATATAAACGGATATCCTCATTTAGCCCGTCCTCGAATCTCTTGCACATGATAGCCTCGGTAGACACGCACTCCCAAGCATACTTGCTAAGTCTTACGAACTCCCGTTCGTAATTGGTCACTGTCATTCGGCCTTGCTTTAATTCCAAGAACTCTTTTCCCTTATGATTGATGAATCTCTGGATGATATACTTCTTCTAGAATTCCTCTTGAAAGAAATCCCAGCTAACTCTCTCCCTTGGTACCACCGACACAAGGGTGTTCCACCACCGATAAGCCGAATCTCTCAAGAGAGATACCGCACACTTTAGGCACTCCTCATGACAATTCATCAAATACCCTGATGGTATTTTCGAGCCAAAATTCTGCCCTTTCCGGATCATCATCCTTACTAGCCCAGAATTCCTCGGCTCTTTATTTTCGGATCTTATCGACCGGAGGCCTTTCTCTCCTCACTACTTCAACCACTTAAAGAGCTACAGGAGCGGGTTGAGGAATAGGTGGGGGTGGAGGGGGTTGAGCATTAGGATTTGCTCGAACGTACTTAGTGTACCAGTTGCTCATCATATGGAGAAAGGCTTCTCGGGCCTCTTCTCCCTGACCTAAGGTCTCGGGTCTACTATCTGTTGGCACGCTCCCTTGAGTGGGAGTCGACGCATTACTCGCAGCATCATCGGCTGCAGTTCGGTCTGGATCAGAATCCATGTACTATATAAAAACACAATTTAAAACGTCAGGAGCCATCACACTATCATTACTCAAACACTCTTACATATGGCATGTATAGCTAAACTCATACTTATGCTACGTTAGTCCAAGAATTGACTAAACCTGGCTCTGATACCACTAAATGTAACACCCCTTACCCGTGTTTGAAGCCGGAACTGGATACGAGGCATTACCTAACTTAACTTGCTTAAACTTATAACTTTGGGCTATAAAATTTCGTCCTAACTTAAAACTTTTTCATTTACAATCAATATTTTCCCCTTATATGAACCCACGGGGCCCAAAACATACATAGAGGATTGTTTGGAACCAATCCAAGAACTTAGAAAACTTTAAGAAGACATAGAAAATTTTTCATCAAAAAAGGGGCCACACGCCCGTGTTGCTCAAGGGACACGCCCGTGTGCCCCTGAGACATGCCCGTGCTCCTCACCCGTGGTCGACACTGACTTAATACACACAGCCGGACACACGCCCGTGTCCCTAGTCCATGTCCTTCACACGGCCTCGACACACCCGTGTCTTAGCCCGTGTGCCAAAACCTTGGTATTCTATTTATGACGTCATCACCTCACTAAGGTCACACGGCCAAGACACACGCCCGTGTCCTTAGGCCGTGTGTCAAATTAAATTCCAATTTTTAGGTACAGACTTTACACGGCCTGGGCATAGGCCCATGTCCATGGCCGTGCCTCCCACACGGCTGAGACACACGGCCGTGTCTCAACTCGTGTGTTTACTAATGAGCATACTGACTTGTAACTCTAGCGTGCAAGGGGATACACGGCTGAGCACCATGCCCATGGGGCTGACCATGTGTCACACACGGCCTAAACAGACGCTCGTGTGTCTACCCGTGTGGACAATTATATGGCTATCTACCAAGCCATTTGCCACCCTAGCAAGAAATCACACTCATACCAAATAAATTTAATATTTAAGGTGACCATATGATACCTCTAAGAACTCAAAAGAATCAAGACATCCATAAAAACATACACTTCATGAAATCCATCATCATTGAATATATGAACATATCAAGTATAGGCCAACATCCCATGACCTCTTACAAAATAGATTGAACAACTATAACTGCCAACACATTTGACTTGCAAATATGACATAACAAAAAGACCAAGTCCTATACATGCCACACTCAAAATGAATCTAGTTTGGCTATACCAAATGGTGGTCGATAGTGTTATCTCCAACTCTGACGTCTGCGATTTCTCGAGCTATCTTAGCAATACTACAAGGAAAAGGGTAATGAAAGGGGTAAGCATAAAGCTTAGTAAGTTTGCATGAAAATAAATGACAATAATAAGCTCATGATAAAACCCATCCATGGCATTAATTAACCACACACAAGGTTATAGGCTCCTTGCCATACTTACTCATGATTGCCCTTATTTAGCTCATACCATGCCACATATCGTAAATATTCTTCGTGAATTACTCACGGGTACCTGTGTTAACTCAATCGCATAGCTTTAATAAAATTCTCGTTTCTATTTCTAAGCTGATCTATTTATCCCAATAAATCACTTGGGATGCTCAAGGATGCTTATTCATAACAATTAGCATACACACGAAGCCAATGCCACATCCCAGATGCGGTCTTGTATGTGATTACCTTTTATTACCGATGCCATATCCCGGATATGGTCTTATACGGAACCTCACCTCAAGTATCGATGCCATATCCCGGATACGGTCTTATACGATTCTCATATTCAATACTGAAGCCATATCTCGGATATGGTCTTATATGAAATTTCAATTTGGCACCGAAGCCATGTCCCCGACATGGTCTTACACGGGACTTTATCTATCTCATGTCTCGATAATAATATACTCACATTCATTATAGTCCAACTGAAACTTTAACATTTCAATTTCTTAGAATATCGTACATCAATATAATGTCAACCATTCACAAACAATACGAGCATAAATGTTGAATTTATCACATACAAACTTACCTCGGTTTCAAAATAAGCTAGATCGTCGATCTAGTCCGAGACTTTATTCTTGCCCCGATCAAGGTTGATTCTTGGTTCTTCTTGCTCTATAGTAGCAAATTAGCTTGTTTCAATCATCACATTAATAAGAGCATTTTAATAACTATGCTTTGGCAAAATTACTATTTTGCCCTTACACTTTGGCAAAATGACCATTTTACCCCTAGGCTCGGAAATCAATTCTAATCAAATTTCTACCTTTAAAAAGCCTAGGTGAACATTTATTTCTCTTATGGCTATCATCAAAACCCAACATTTCACACATTTGCTACAAACTTTACAACCTTTACAAAAAGGTTCATTTAGGTGTTTTCATGGCAACACCTTTCATAAAAGTTGTTCATCTAACAACTAAGACTCATTTTCTTCCATAAAATGCAGAAAATAACAATAAATCTCTCATGGAAAAACTCTAAACTTTTCACCATATTGCAAATTAGTCCCCTCTTTAGAAAGCTTAAGCTCTAGGGGTTCTAAAAGTACAACTATCATCAAGAAAAACCATTAAAGTCACTTACTTGAATGGAGAAGAGTTTGCTGAAATTTTGAGCTTTCAAAACCCCTATTTTGCTTTCTATTTTCGGTGGAGGAAGATGGAGAGAAAAGATGATGTCTTTTCTTTCTATATTTTATTAATACAAGTCAATTTTGTCACCAACTTTTACCAACTTTGACCAATTTGTTAATTATTGTCTCCTATGGCCGGCCACCCTTTCCTTAGAGGTCTAATTTCCATTTAAAGACCTCAAATTAATATTCTATGGCTATTAGGTACCTTTAGCTTATAAAATAGAACTTTCGCACTTTATGCGATTTAGTCTTTTTTCGCGATTAAGTAAGAAATCGCTAAAATTAAGGCACCAAAATTTTCATGCACACATATAAACATGCTCTAGCTCATAAAAGATCATAAAAGAAATTTTCTCTAACCTCAGATTAGTGGTTCCGAACCACTATTCCGACTAGCCCCTAAATCGGGCTGTTACATAAAGTATTCGAAAATTATTCCATGGCAACTCAATCTTTCATGAGTTTGGAAACCAAATTAAGTCTTTTTGGAATATTTTACATAGTAAAACATGCATTTTATTGATCATTTAAACTAAGGGATTCCTAGGATTCATGTGAATTAACAGGGACGTTTGAAACAGTTTAATCACATAAACCTAAAAACTATGCATGATAATAGAGCTCGTTAAAGTTATTATGAACCTTTAATTTAGTCGGGTTAGGATTTAAATTAAGCATTCACATTTTAATTATTGTGACCACTAGTCGTTGTCTGGTTAGATCGCTCAGCTAATTCTAATGCATCCAATCATGTATGAGTGAAATACATACTTGAGTTTAATTGAAAATATGATCGACTGAGGCACAAACACTATAGACATGATTTAATCAAACTTCATTATATAAATGCAAACATCCTAGCCAAATAGAATTAAGCTACCATTGTTGACGACAAGAAAATAAAGCACATTGCAATCATGATTAAAATCAAAATAACAAAGTAAAGGAAGAATAAACTCTGTCGAATCAGTTGTCTCGTGAACTCTGATTGAAGATGTTTTCCTCCACTCCTTATGTTACTCCTTTGCTAATGGCTCCACAAGGTAGCCGGCCAAGAGATAATCTTATCAAGGTTTTTGGCTAAGAAAGAAAATATGGGATGCTATGCATGGAAATGAGAGAATGAATGATGATTGCGAGATGTGAAGAATGAGGGACGATTGAAATGGGGAATGAGTGGGGGTATTTATACTTGAAGTAGATGGTAGAGTTTACTAAAAATAGGGATTGGAATCCCTCCATTTTCTCTATTTCTTGGTCGGCCACATTTTGTGGAAAAAGGTGGATGATGGTTCCTTTATTTGAGCATAGAATCATGCTAAATTTAGGCATGGTAGAGTATCAAGGGCAATCTTTGTGTGCTGATTTCCAATGATTCTCCAAATGTAGGGACCTCCAATAAATATCCCAAAATAGATTTTTGGGCAGTCAACATGCTTGTGCTGAATTTGGGCTTGACTCCCCCTTATTGGATGGTTTTGTGACCCATTAAGTAATCAGACTTGTCCACCACGTAGCATCATTTTAACTGGGTCAAAATAACACCTTGTTGACCCATTTAGCATGGTTTTTCCATTAAACATAGGAAATAAATAGCTCATGTTCATGCAACTTTATAATAAGCTCTATATTAAATCAGCTCCATAGCCCCACTGCACAATTAATTATAACACATTAATAATAACATGAAATAATTTAATTTATGCACAAAAATCATGTAATAAATAAAAAATTTGTATATTATATAAATTCATGTACATTATAGAGGTTTAAGCAAAATTCACTAAATTAATTAACAGATACTCGGGATTAGTATTATTTTTAAGTAAAAAGGTGGTAAAAACTACTAGAAAAACCTATATAAATTAGAGTTTACAATATGCATTAACAATCCATTACCATATATCCTAAGTGTTCAGCTAGTCTATATTGGGCTACAGTGTCGTAATTCAACTATTATCAATTAATGGGTTATGGTAAGTAATGGTAAGTTCAACTTTTGAAAAATGTTAAATTTCAAGGGCT
This sequence comes from Gossypium sturtianum, assembly GCA_025698515.1. NCBI lineage: Eukaryota > Viridiplantae > Streptophyta > Magnoliopsida > Malvales > Malvaceae > Gossypium > Gossypium sturtianum. Next base: position 28,818,694 of record CM046943.1, on the reverse strand, counting down.
AATTTGATATGAATTGTATGTCTATAAAATGAATATAATTTTATTTTATATTTTTATTAGTAGTAGATTTTAAAATCTTTAAATACTTACTAAGTCTTCACAGACTTACCGCGTTAATTCTCTAACGCGTAGGAAAATTAGATCATGTTTGGCTAATATCGAGGTCAGGTGCATCCCATCTCATCACCACTCCAAGAGGCAATATTGCATGTATGAATTTGGGGTTAGTATAGCATGTACATAGATTTTTGGTATAGGTGAATGTTAGATGGACTAAAATGCAAACTTTAGAAACCTTGTTACTTTGGTGATCTAATGGCATATTTTGTTAGCTTTTGAAAGGAATTTATAAGAGTTTAACATATGCATTCATATATGATGTTTTTATAAGGATATTGTGATGAATTTTAATGAGTTTGAGGTTAATTGACTTGGTTTTGAGGTGTTTGAATGTTTTGAATCAATGCAAGGGGCTTTCAGCAATTTTTCCAACTGTTTTTGTCTCATCATAACCCAAGGTATAGATACCTGGGGGTAAGGTATCAATACCTTGGCCCTAAAATAAAAAATTTTTGAAATAGAAAGTAAGTTTGGTATCATTTTTTAGGTTGGTATCGATATCGAAGGCTAGGTATCGATACCTAAGCCTAAGCCTAAGCCTAAGGTATCGACACCTTCATTAAATTTTAAATTTTTGGAGTTCTAGAATGTTATTTTGGTATCGATTTTGTACAGTGGTATAGATATCTTTTATAAAGCATCAATACCTTTTGTTTAAGTATCAATATTTTTCGTTGTTTTGCGTAAAAACAAATTTTAAATCATTTCCAAACGCAATCGACCATCCATTAATGACCCCAGATGTTTATATTAATAATTTTTTAGTTAAATAAATTAATACACTATGTATAAATGTTTAAATCATATAGTGTCTAGTCAAAATCGCTTTGGCACCAAATGTAATAGTCTTCTACCTGGTCCATACGGTCGGATCGGGTATAAGGGTGTTACATTTATTGGTATCAGATTTAATGTTTTCTGATATCTGAATCAGAAACGAGTCTAAACATACTTGCCGAATAGGATATATCGTTGTGATGAGATGGGATTTAGTTATTTAATTTTGTAATTTATGTATATTGTAGAACTCAAAGATGTCAAATAGACCTCGTGAAGATTCAGAAAATGAAGTAGAGCGTATGGTCGCAAACCTTGATAAGGAAATAAATCAACGAAAAGCCCAAGCACGAAGTGAATCATTAAACTTAGGTGATGATAGGGAGCATGAATTGGAAAAGAGAACTCAACCTGAAACTGAACAGGTATCGCCTGAAAAAGAAATTCCAGTCACAACAGCTCTTTTACAGACTATGAACCAGTTGTTGCAACAACTAGTATGAACAACATCCTTCGGTTCCACCTCCTCCTTCTCCTACTGTTCCACAACAATAACCATCCGTAACTAGTCATCGATCTCTTTTAAAGAAGATTAGAAAATATAGAGTAGAAGAGTTTAAGGGAAAGAAAAAAGATGACCCAACTGAAGTAAAGGAATGGCTAGAGAATAGTCAACGAATATTTGAAGAGTTACAATTTTCAGAAGATGAAAAGTTGAAGTGTGTAGTGTCATTATTGAAGGGTAAAGCTTACCAATGGTGGACTACTATCATAAATATTCATCCTATTGATAGAATTAACTGGAACTTCTTTGTGTCAGAATTTAAAAAGAAGTATGTAAGTCAACTTAACCTGGAAAAGAAGAAAAAAGAATTCCTTGATTTGAAACAAAAGAACATGTTTGTTGCTGAATATGAACGTGAATTTATCATGCTAAGTAAATATGCTAAAGCGTTAATAGCAGATGAAGCAAATATGTGTAGAAGATTTGAATGGGGATTGAATGAAGAAATTTATGTTCCTCATTTACCCTTGCATCTACAAGAATTTCCTATTTAGGTTGATAGAGCACAGTGACTTGAAGAGGGATTAAGTCATCCAAAAGAGAAGAGTATGGGAAAAAGAGCAGTAATGAGTTCTTTGCCACCATCTTCATTTAAAAAAAGTAGAGACTTTAGAGGTTCTAGATACTCAACACCGGTCAGAGGACCAAAAATTAGAAGTCAGACTAGGCCAACACAACAAACCACATCAATGGCTGGCACGGGAGTCTCAAGAAGAAAATTGATGACACAGTGTGAGCACTGCAGTAGATTTCATTGGGGTGAATGTCGAGTTATTACTAGAGCTTGTTATAAATATGGATCAAAAGATCATCTAATCAAAGATTGTCTGAAGATGCTTAAGAACACTGTAGAACAACCAGTAAAGAGTATTCATGCTCAACAAGAACGTTGACTGTCTGGAATGGTTAGTCATGTTGGTAAAGAGCAAAGGTCAATAAGAGAGACAGTTGGTAGATCTGAGAGTCGCATGCCTCGAACATATGCCATTCGGACTCAAGACGAAGGAGATGCTCCAGATGTGATCACCAGTAAATTCTCTTTATTAGATACTTTTGTTATTGCTTTAATTGATCTGGGTTCTACACATTCTTATATTTTCATTGCATTAGTAAGAGAGAAAGAATTACCTATAGAGTTTACTAAACATGAAGTTGTAGTCACAAATCCTTTTGGACAATGTGAGAGAGTGAATAAGATTTATAGGAGATGTCCTTTAAAAATTCAAGATTGTGAGTTTCCAGCAAACCTTATGGCTCTTCCATTTCGTGAATTTGATATGATATTGGGCATGGATTGGTTGTCCGAATATGGTGAGAATTTCTTTGAGAACTATAGACTGGTGAGAATTATAGTGCCTTGCCTAATATTGTATTGGTAATGTAAGTTTTTAAGTTAGTGAGAAAAGGGCACACTGCTTATCTTGCTAACATTTTTTATTCTCGTGTATCTAGTCCGAAGATTGAGAAAATACCAGTGGTTAGGGAGTACCCCAACATGTTCTCAGAGGAATTACCAGGTTTACCACCTGAGAAAGAGGTAGAATTCGCTATTGAGGTAGTTCTAGGAACAACACCAATATCGATTTCTCCTTATCAAATGGCTCCTACTAAGTTAAATGAATTAAAAACTCAATTACAGGAGTTACTTGATAAAGGCTTTATACGCCCCATTGTATCACCGTGGGGTGCTCCAATACTGTTTGTAAAGAAAAAGGATGGGTTTTTACCGCTTTTTATCAATTATCGGTAATTGAACAAAGTAACAGAGAAGAACAAGTACCCGTTACCGGGAATAGATGATTTGTTTGATCAATTGAAGGGTGCTGGTGTGTTTTTAAAATTTGACCTCAGGTCGAGATACCATCAGTTACAGGTAAAAGAAGTAGATGTGTCAAAGACTGCTTTTAGAACGAGATATGGTCACTATGAGTTCCTAGTTATGCCATTTGGGTTTACCAATGCTCCAGCTGCTTTCATGGACTTAATGAACAAAATTTTTCAACCTTATTTAGACCAGTTTGTTGTAGTTTTTATAAATGATATATTGGTGTACTCTAAAGGTGAAGAAGAACATGAAAAGCACTTGATGATTGTTTTGCAGACATTGTAGGAGAAGCAATTATATGCCAAGTTGAGTAAGTGTGAGTTTTGGCTAAGAGAAATTGTAACAGCCCGTTTTTGGTCAAATCAAAACAGTGGTTTCGGGACCACAATTCTGAAGTCAAAATATTTATTTTGTTATTATTTTAATGTCTAAAGCATGATAATATGCTTGTGTTAAAATTTCGTTAAGAAATTTTATCGTTTGATTAGTCAATTTGATAAAAAGGACTAAATCGCGTAAAGTGTAAAAATGGAGTTCTATTAGTTAAAGGTATTTAATAGCTATAGAACCCTAAATTTAAGGTTCTCATATGGTAATTATACCATTAATTAGATAGTGGATGATAATGGCTTGGCAAATTTGAAATATTGAATTAGTAATAAGGTTATTTTTTGTATTTAGTAAATATAGATAACTGTAATAAAACAAACAAAAAAATTAAATGCACTCATTCTCATCTTTTAACCTAAATTGAAGAAGAAAAAAGAGGATATTATGGTTCTTCATTCGGCTAAGGCAATTTCAAGCAATTAGGTATGTGTTTTATCTCGTATTTAATGATTTCTATGTTTTTGAGATCTTGCAACTAAGCTAGCTAGCCCAGGGACTATTTTGCAAATTTGTTAAAGATTTTGAATGATTCCATTGATGAATATATGTGAGTTTTGAAATTTCTTGATAGATTATGAATGCTTGTTGATAGATACACAAGTTTTCTTAAGTGATTTTTAGTGAAAATGCAAAATAGGGATTATATTGAGAAATATTGAAAGTTTGTGGTTAAAATGTGAAATAAATGAAAAATATAGGATACTAGGGGCATAATAGTAATTCAGCTAGCATGAGTTTATTTGGAATTTCATTAATTTGTGATTTTATGAAATAAGGACTAAATCGTAAAAAATGTGAAATATTAGCGGCAAAAGTGTAAATGTGCTTTAAAGTGTGTTTTGGACTAAATTGAATAGAGAGATTATTAAATGAGTTAATTTTTAATATATTTAGATCAAGAAAAGCAGAATTCAGATCTAGATCGGGGAAAATATAAAGTACCTGATTAATCAACCAATTTCATCGTTTTTGAACCGAGATAAGTTTGTATGTGATAAATTTTATTATAAATATATTTTAAATGCTTTTATATTGTATAAGTTGTGAATACGATACTTCGAATAAGTTCGACAATGAATCGATGGTAATTCGGCATTCGAAATCCCGGTTGAACCTTAGGAATAGTTTAGGATACTAGTGACATGTCATTAAGGGATACATTGAGTTGGCTTCGGGCCATGATATAGCACTTCAGGTGCGAGTTATACTGATTTGGCTTCGGGCCATGAATATCAGCTGATTTGGCTTCGGGCCATGATATTAGTACTTCGAATATAAGCTACCTTGATTTGGCTTCGAGCCATGGTATAGGTACTTAGTTTACGAGACCCTAGAGTATTTGACTTCTATTCTGAATGGTTCAACAGGTAAATGAAAGACAAGAATGTGAATTATATTGATACGATATGGTACAGGTGTGTGCATAAACCATATTAGCTTTGAACCGAAGAAATGGTGAAGAAAATATATAGTTTTGTGAATGAGTAATTCAAAGGTTTTTTAGTTGATGTGAATCCATGTTTCTTTAATCAATTGTTGAATTATGTGATTATGATTGTACCGAGTTTATTTTATACGAACTTACTAAGCTTTATAGCTTACTTTGTTTATATTTCCTGTGTTTTATAGTGTAATCAAGCTAGCTCAGATTCGGGGATCTTCGGAGATCGCTTCACACTATTCACCTAACACTTGGTACCTATGAACTTTGGTATTTTAAGTATATGGCATGTATAGGGACTTTGAGTCATGTTGATTATGTTTTGGTAATGATTTTGGACAATTGAATTGGCTTGTAAATGTACATGTTTTGGTTTGTATATATAGCTTATTTTGGGTTATTTTGGTATGGTTGAATCATGTATTGATATATGTGTTTATGCTTTGTGATATGAATGGTATGATGGTTGGGTGATGCTTGATGGTTATAGGTGTTCAAATGGTTGAATAGTGGATATTGATATGCTTGTGAAATTAGGCCAAATAATGCGTATTTGAGTTTTGTCATTTTTTAAGTTTGATGTAACATCCCAAACCCGGCCCATGCGCTATGATCGGATCTAACATGTCACATGAGAAAACATGCAAAATCCTTTTGATTCGTACTAAAACAGGTATTATTTTGTTATAATCAAGAAAAACAAGTTTGGTTTGAAATATTTGATAAAATAAAACTAATCTCGAAGGTTGATTGATAAATCGATAATTTGAACTAAAGATCTTATAAACTATGACTTTTGAAAATATTATTGATAATTTGAGAGAAAATTTCCAAGTTAAAATTGTAACATCCTAAATTAGGGGTTGTGCATGTGGTGTGTTTTGTGTGTATGTTATGCTTAATATGTTTGTTAGGGTGTTTTGAAGGTCCAGGAAAGGCTCAAGGTTAAGCCAAAGTCTTGGCCAAAATTCTCTTTTTGGGCACTTTAGGGGAGAGCTGGATGGGATAGGACTTAAGGGTTTTTGCTTGTAGGTATTTGGCACAAGGAGTCTATGGGTAAAGTGGCAAGGAGGCGCCACTTAAGGGGCAGGTGAGTGATGCCTCAGGAGAGCTGGCAGGAAGTAGGTTCAAGTTGCGTGGTTTCCTTTTGGGGATTTCTTTTTTACGCCAAGGTGTAGGGGAGGTGGATTCGGCTTGGACTCTGTTGGATGAGTGTTGAATAAGTCAACACATTTGAATGAAGGGAGGAGAGGAAAACAGGGAGGAGGAATCGGTCAACAATTTCGAATGGGAAGTGAAGAGTGATCGGTGGAGAGAATTATGGGATTGGGGAGAGAGGAAGAGAGTTTGGCCGAAAGTGGGAAGTGAGGTGTGTGAGTGTGGGTGTGTACGGTTTAGTGGTTTGGAGGGGGTGGCCGAACTTTGAATAGTAGCACTTAGAGGGCGTGGTGAGCATTTCGGCTAGCTAGAAAACACCTAAAGCATTCTCCTTTCTTTTATTTTGCATTTTGGGAACTTTTGCCTCATTTTTTTTAATGGTCAAAACCGAAACACCTCCTAATGCTCTTCTACTTTTTCTTGTTCTTTTGTGCTTAGCCGAAAGTGTATTTTGATTGTGCTCTCTTTGCTTTTCTCTTTGTGTTGCTAGTCATTTCCTTCATAGCCGAATTCCCCAAGTCAATTACTCCCTTGTTTCTTCTCAGCCGATTGGTAAGAGCCTTAGTCGAAACCTATTTCTTTCTTTATTCTCTTTTCATCTTCTACCTCCTTTCTGCTACTCTTTGATTGGTTGGCCAAAACTCCCCTCTTCTCCATTTCTTTCTTTTTCTGAGCAAAACACCTTCGATTTTTGTTCGTTCTTTGGGTTCTTTTTGCTTTAACTGAATCTCCCTAGCCATCTCTTCTCTTTTCCTCTCGATTTCTTTAAAAAGAAAAGCTGAAACTTATCATCTTTTCTAGGTAGTCCTTATTTATTTGTTAGCCGAATCTTTCTGGCATTCATATCTCTTCTTTGGACTCTTGTTTGCAGTGGATCGACGTTACTCATCTTCCACCACTCCCAATCGGATTCTCTATTGATCGTGGTAAGTATTTCCCTTTTCGTTTCAATTCCCTTTTCGCTCTTTTGAGTGCCAAAGACATTAATCTTATCCTATGTTCTTGGCCGATTGAAGGGGGGCTTTGTCTTCACGTTCTTCTGGCTTCTGGTCTATGATTGAAGTGTGTTAAGGGACATTCAATTCTAGTCGACTTAGGTATTCGATCGGTGCAGGATCCAAGCTTTTTTAATCTCCGGGATTTGTCGATCTAGGCAAGGAACCTTAGCCTTTGAGCGTTTATTATCAGTTGCTTTGATGTTAATGTCTTAACCTGGTCTTCTGACCAAGATCATTCATGGACTCGAATGCCAGCAAATCTAAGGAGGGGGTTGGACTTGTACCTCCAACCCCAAAGTTCAAGAGGCGTGCGGTGTCTGCTGTTCGAGATTGGCCAGCTTCTGAGCAGAATAGTAGACAGATAGCTGTAGTTCCTGCTAGTGATAGTGTCGACATAGATAGCATAGTGCTGCGTGTAATCAGGTGTGTAAAATTTCACACTTTAATATTAATATGTGATACTAATCGTTTGGGGCTGAAAAGCCAAAGTGACTAGATGGATAGTTGTTATGCCTATATGGGTATGGTTGAAATACCAGGTAAGTACCTTGATGTTATGTATGAGTTAATGTATGTATGCCATAATGATATTGTTCATTTAAATAGCATGATACTTTCATTTGGGTTGCATATGTTATGCATGGGTTGGATATGTTGTGTAAAGGGGAAGTACTTAAGACTGTCACTTGTGGTTTGGTACCACAAGTGGGTTGGCCCCACATTCTTGATTCCATGACTAAGTCTCAGTGGTTTGGAACCACCAGTGGTTTGGTACCACATACATATGATTTCGTGACTTGTCCCAGTGGTTTGGTACCACAGTGGGTTGGCCCCACATGCATGATTATTAGGGATTGTCACTAGTGGTTGGGTACCACAAGTGGGTTGGCCCCACGTTTGATATTTTGTGACTCTGTCACTAGTGGCTAGGTGCCACATAAGGAGTGTAGCGGATGGAGGGTCGATTGTTGAAATCCCCACAGTGTGATAGGCTGGTACGGGTGGTGTGTAGAGGATGGAAAATTTAGGTTGAAATTTGGGCACATTGCATTCGGGATTTGAGTATGCTACTTTAAAGTGGGCTAAGGTCCAATATGTGATTGTGGGCCTGGAGCCATTTATGTTCTTTAAGGGGGGATTTACACACTGAGTCTTGGTGACTCACCCCCTCTGCTTAACTTTGCAGGTGATCAGTAGGACGTGGACTTGGGAGCCGAGGCGAACTCGTAGATAGAGGCCATAGCTTGATAAATTCTGTAAACTCAGTTTTTTTCTTAAACTGTTTTAATTTGGGGATTTTAGTTGATTTTAGTCGATGTAATAAGGCCTCTTAAATTACTATTTGGTTTAACATTATGTATTTAGTTATGACATGACGTTATCCTACGTTTTTAAACATGATTGTTAAAATGGAGTTTTCAAAATATAAGAAACATAAAACAACCATTTTTTTTTCTCAAATGCTAACAAAGATAACAAATTAGCGATTAATTAAACTCGGAGATTTTTCTTAAGCTATAAACCACTATTTTCCAAAACCTTTTTCCTGTGACATACCAGATCTGGTCGTAACGTTTAGACCGGGTTTGGAGTATTACAATTTTGGTATCAGAGCCTAGGTTGCAAAACTCGGGCTGTAAAAATAGGCTCAATGATATTTTATTAAGTTGGTCTAAATAGTTTTGGGGAATGTTTTGATTGGAACATGGCATCTGAGTCCGTCAGCACTCGATCCACGCAGGTAAGTGTTCTAAATTATTGATGGTGTACGCATGAAATAACTGTTAGCATGAATAAGTATGTTTGTTAGCTCTAAGAGACCCGAACTTTAGAGACTGAAATGTTTTGAATGTGTCTGGCGGAAACTACACTCTAAGACTATTTCTCATAAAACTACTCGGTGTTAAACAGTGAAAGAAATACTAACTCATAAAACTTTAATCAGATTAAGTCGCAAACATTAGTCATGAGCACTCGGGGGCGTGGACGTAATGTATGTGGTCGTGGTTGAGGCAGGATTGCGGTATCGGAACCAGTAGGATCTGGTCATGGGTCAGGAAATGAGATGCCAGTACCACCAGCTGCGGAAGCAGAATTCCAAGACCAAACGGGCGGAGATGATGCGGTGTCTCAGGCGATGTTACGGGTATTGGAAAGAGTTGCTGGGGTAGGCATGGGTACAGGGGCTCGGAAATCTGTATCGGAACGGCTTCGAGCTAATGGAGCAAAAATGTTTAGGGGCGTTTCTGGTGTAGCTCCCAACGCAGCTGAATATTGGTTAGAAGCAGTTGAGCATATAATGGATGATCTTGACTTCACAGAGGAGGAAAAGTTGAAAGGGGTTGTATCTCTTCTTCGGGACGAAGCGTATCAGTGGTGGCTTACAGTCAGGGATGGTACGATGGTTGATAATATCACAGGATTTCTTTTAAGCGGCATTCAGAGGAAGTACGTCGGATCAAGTTACGTGGATGCGCAGCGTAAGGCATTTCTAAATCTGGTTCAGGGGAGTAAGTCGGTAGTCGAGTATGAGGCGGAATTCTTACGTCTAAGCCGTTATGCCCGGGGTATTGTGGCCACAGACCATGAGTGTTGTGTTCGGTTTGAGGATGGGCTGAGAGATGAGTTGCGAGTACTGATAGCTCCACAACGAGAGAGGGAATTTGTTGTTCTTGTGGAAAAGGCTAAGATAGCCGAGGAGGTGAAGCGATCCAAAAGCGTAATCGGAGAGAAATAGAAATAAAAGGAATTTTGGTTCGTCGAGGATCGGTTAGGCGGTTTTGAGAAAAGTCCTAAGGTTGAGGGGCGAATCGTGTTGTGAGACTCTTTGTTGATATAGTCGGCCTCCGAGGTGTCTTTGGTTGTGATAAATTTCATTTTGGTGGTGTTGTTTGGTAGTAGTAGAGGTGTTTCAAGTGTGGGTCTACAAAGCACCGAATAAGGGGCCCATCCCACGGAGAGGCGAGCGCAACCAATAGGTCAGGGTTATGTTTAGTCGGGTAGAGTTGGTCAGCAACCACAGAGAGGTCGTGGTTTTGTCAGAGGGGGTAATGGTGTTAGTCGGGGTCGTGGAACACCAGGAAGAGGCGCAGGGAGCACTGATGCGAGACAGCTGGTGTTGTCTATGCAGCCAGACGCCGAGAAGAGGGTGATGCACCGGATGTCATAACCGGTACATTCTTAATTTTTGGATTGCCTTTTTCTACATTGATTGATATTGGGTCGACGCATTCTTATGTTGCTAGTGTGGTATCTGGAACTTTAAGTATAGACTCTGAGATTACCCCTAGGGAGATGACTGTTATTAGCCCGCTAGGACAATCTGTAGTGGTGAACAAACTTTATGGGGATGTACCTCTAGAAGTTCAAGTGGTAGTTTTTCCGGCCGATCTGATGGAACTGCCGTTCGGGGAGTTCGACTTAATCTTGGGCATGGACTGGCTAGTTAAGTATCAAGCAAATTTGGATTGTGCAGCCAAACGCATGGTGTTAAGAACTCTCGAGGACGAGGAGGTGGTGGTAATAGGGGAGAGGAGAAATTACCTATCCAACGTAGTGTCTGCTTTCAAGGCTGAACGAATGGTGAGGAAAGGATGTGAGGCATTCTTAACTTTTGTTCGGGCTCTGGAAGCCAAGGAGTTAATTGTAGGGGATGTTAGAACAGTGAAGGAATTTTTTGATGTTTTCCCAGAAGAGCTTCCGGGATTACCTCCGGATCGCGAAGTGGAGTTCGGTATTGATCTCCTTCTGGGAACAGCGCCAGTGTCTATTGCTCTATATAGAATGGTGCCGAAAGAGTTAGTGGAACTGAAAGCTCAGATTCAGGAACTGTTAGATCAAGGTTTTATCCGACCGAGTGTATCACCTTGGGGAGCGCCGGTGCTATTCGTTAAGAAGAAGGATGGATCAATGCGTATGTGCATTGACTATCGTCAGTTGAACAAGTTGACGATCAAGAACAAATACCCGTTGCCACGGATTGACGACTTGTTCGACCAATTGAAGGGGGCTTCAATCTTCTCCAAGATAGATATGAGGTCAGGATATCATCAGCTTAAGGTTAAGGAAGCGGGTATCCATAAGACGGCTTTCAGGACTCGTTATGGTCATTACGAATTCCTGGTGATGCCGTTTGGGTTGACCAATGCACCAGTAGTGTTCATGGACATGATGAACCGAGTATTCCAACCCTACCTGGACCGGTTTGTTGTGGTATTTATTGACGATATCCTGGTTTATTCAAAATCAGAGGAGGAGCATGATTCGCATCTCCGGGTGGTTTTACGAATTCTGAAGGAGAAGCAATTGTTCGCTAAGTTCAGTTTGTGTGAGTTCTGGCTAAGAGAAGTTACCTTTTTGGGCCATGTGGTGTTGGCAGAGGGGATAAGAGTTGATCCTCGAAAAATTGAAGCTGTGTTAGATTGGAAACCGCCTAAGTCTGTCGCTGAGATTCGGAGCTTCCTTGGTCTTGCTGGATATTACCGAAGGTTCGTTGAAGGGTTCTCATTAATTGCGGCACCTTTGAACAAGCTGTTGAGAAAAGGGGTACCTTTTGTTTGGGCTGACAAGCAACAGGAAAGTTTTGAGAAGCTAAAGAGGATTTTGACGGAGGCTCCGGTGTTGATTCAGTCGGAGGCTGGAAAGGAGTTTGTGGTTTATTGTGATGCTTCACACACGGGTTTAAGATGTGTGTTGATGTAAGACAGAAAAGTTTTTGCGTATGCGTCTCGGCAGTTAAGACCGCATGAGAGTAATTACCCCACGCATGATTTAGAGTTGGCTACGGTGGTTTTCGCTCTGAAGATCTGGAGACATTATCTGTACAGAGAGAAGTCTGTAATCTACACCGACCACAAGAGTTTAAAATACTTTTAACTCAGAAGGAGCTGAATCTAAGGCAGCGAAGGTAGATTGAGCTGCTGAAGGATTATGATTGCTCGACTGAGTATCATCCAGGTAAGGCAAATGTGGTGGAAGATGCGTTAAGTCGGAAGGTAATATCAGATTTGAGAGCGATGTTTGCCCACCTGAGTTTATACGACGACGGAAGTTTATTAGCTGAACTGCAAGTGAAGCCGACATGAGTAAGTCAGGTTAAAGAGAAACAGTTATTAGACGATGTCTTGAATGCTCGACTTCTGCAAGTACAGGATGGTGGGGTGGAGGATTACAGTTTGAACAGCGATGGAGCTTTGTGATTCCGTGGGAAGGTTTGCATGCCGAAGGATGTGGAATTGAGGTAGATGATTCTTCAGGAAGCGCATAATATCCCTTACGCTATGCATCCTAGAGGAAGTAAGATGTATCGGGATTTGCGAGAACAGTTCTGGTGGCCTGGATTAAAGTGGGAAGTTACGGAATTTGTGGGAAAGTGTTTGACGTGTTAGCAGGTTAAAGCCGAGCATCAGTTGCCTTCAGGATTGTTGCAGCCGGTGAAGATTCCACAGTGGAAATGGGAAAGGATCACTATGGACTTTGTTAGTGGGCTACCTCTTACGCCTACTAAGAAAGACTCGGTTTGGGTGATTGTGGATCGGTTGACGAAGTTGACTCATTTCATTCCTGTTCGTGTCGACTACTCTCTTCAGAGGTTGGCTAAGCTGTATGTGGCGAGAAATAGTGAGGTTGCATGGGGTACGGTATCGATCATATCGAGATAGAGACCCTAGGTTTACGTCGAGATTGCGGAAGGCGTTGCACCTAGCGTTGGGTACAAAGTTGGATTTCAAGATCTGACATTCCATCCTCGATCGATGGTCGATCGAGAGAGTGATTTAGATTTTAGAGGACATGTTGAAATTTGTGTCATCAATTTGTGGGTAGCTGGGAGGAGTTTCTACCGTTAGCGAAATTTGCATACAACAACAAGATTACCAAGCTAGTATTCGGATGGCGCCCTATGAAGCATTGTGCAGGCGGAAATGTCGTACTCCTACATGTTGCATGAGGTGGGTGAACGCCGATTTTGGGCCCGTAATTTGTCATCGAGGCAGAGGAGAAGGATAAGCTAATTAGGGCTCGATTGAAAGAAGCATCCGATAGGCAGAAATCATATGCGGACCTGAAGCGAAAGGAAATAGAGTTTGCTGTAGGTGATCGGATTTTCTTAAAGGTTTTACCGTGGAAAAAGGTTCTAAGGTTTGGACGGAAAGGTAAGCTAAGCCCTAGGTTCATCGGGCCTTATCGTGTGTTGAAGCGTGTGGGACCGGTAGCTTATCAGCTCGATGTGCCTTCAGAATTAAGCCAGATTCATGATGTGTTCCATGTTTCAATGTTGAGGCGCTACCGTTCGGATCCATCCCATGTTGTGCCATTGGAAGAGATCGAAGTAAGGCCGGACCTATCCTTTGAGGAGGAGCCAGTTCAAATCCTGGATCGTGACGTTAAGGTATTGCGGAGAAAGGTGGTTCCTTTGGTTAAAGTGTTGTGGCGGAATCACGATTCAGAGGAAGCCATGTGGGAGCCAGAGGATGTAATGCGATAGCAATACCCTCATCTCTTTTGATCAGGTAATTTCGAGGCCGAAATTATTTTTTTAAGGGGGGTAGAACTGTAACATCCTAAATTAGGAGCTATGCATGTGGTGTGTTTTGTGTGTATGTTATGCTTAATATGCTGGTTAGGGTGTTTTGGGGGTCTAGGAAAGCTCAAGGTTAAGCCGAAGTCTTGGCCAAAATTCTCTTTTTGGGCACTTTAGGGGAGAGCTGGATGGGATAGGACTTAAGGGTTGTTGCTTGTAGGTATTTGGCACAATGAGTCTATTGGTAAAGTGGCAAGGAGGCGCCACTTAAGGGGCAGGTGAGTGACGCCTCAGGAGAGCTGGCAGGGAGCAGGTTCGAGTTGCGTGGTTTCCTTTTGGGGATTTCTTTTTGACGCCAAGGTGTAGGGGAGGTGGATTCGGATTGGAATCTGTTGGACGAGTGTTGAATAAGTCAACACATTTGAATGAAGGGAGGAGAAGAAAACAGGGAGGAGGAATCGGTCAACAATTTCGAATGGGGAGTGGAGAGTGATCGGTGGAGAGAATTATGGGATTGGAGAGAGAGGAAGAGAGTTTGGCCGAAAGTGGGAAGTGAGGTGTGTGAGTGTGGGTGTGTACGATTTAGTGGTTTGGATGGGGTGGCCGAACTTTGAATAGTAGCACTTAGAGGGCATGGTGAGCATTTCAGCTAGCTAGAAAACACCTAAAGCATTCTCCTTTCTTTTATTTTGCATTTTGGGAACTTTTGCCTCATTTTTTTTAATGGTCAAAACCGAAACACCTCCTAATGCTCTTCTACTTTTTCTTGTTCTTTTGTGCTTAGCTGAAAGTGCATTTTGGTTGTGCTCTCTTTGGTTTTCTCTTTGTGTTGCTAGTCATTTCCTACATAGCCGAATTCCCCAAGTTAATTACTCCCTTGTTTCTTCTCAGCCGATTGGTAAGAGCCTTAGCCGAAACCTATTTCTTTCTTTATTCTCTTTTCATCTTCTACCTCCTTTCTGCTACTCTTTGATTGGTTGGCCGAAACTCCCATCTTCTCCATTTCTTTCTTTTTCTGAGCAAAACACCTTCGGTTTTTGTTCGTTCTTTGGGTTCTTTTTGCTTTAGCTGAATCTCCCTAGCCATCTCTTCTCTTTTCCTCTCGATTTCTTTAAAAAGAAAAGCCGAAACTTATCATCTTTTCTAGGTAGTCCTTATTTATTTGTTAGCCGAATCTTTCTGGCATTCATATCTCTTCTTTCGACTCTTGTTTGCAGTGGATCGACGTTACTCATCTTCCACCACTCCCAATCGGATTCTCTATTGACCGTGGTAAGTATTTCCCTTTTCGTTTCAATTCTCTTTTCGCTCTTTTGAGTGCCGAAGACATTAATCTTATCCTATGTTCTTGGTCGATTGAAGGGAGGCTTTGTCTTCGCGTTCTTCCGGCTTCTGGTCTATGATTGAAGTGTGTTAAGGGACATTCGATTCTAGTCGACTTAGGTATTCGATCGATGCAGGATCCAAGCTTTTTTAATCTCCGGGATTTGTCGATCCAGGTAAGGAACCTTAGCCTTTGAGTGTTTATTATCAGTTGCTTTGATGTTAATGTCTTAACCTGGTCTTCTGACTAAGATCGTTCATGGACTCGAATGCCAGCAAATCTAAGGAGGGGGTTGGACTTGTACCTCCAGCCCCAAAGTTTAAGAGGCGTGCGGTGTCTGCTGTTCGAGATTTGCCACCAGGTTGTGGGCCAGCTTCTGAGCAGAATAGTAGACAGATAGCTGTAGTTCCTGCTAGTGATAGTGTCGACATAGATAGCATAGTGCTGCGTGTAGTCAGGTGTGTAAAATTTCACACTTTAATATTAATATGTGATACTAATCGTTTGGGGTTGAAAAGCCGAAGTGACTAGATGGATAGTTGTTATGCCTATATGGGTATGGTTGAAATACCAGGTAAGTACCTTGATGTTATGTATGAGTTAATGTATGTATGCCATAATGATACTGTTCATTTAAATAGCATGATACTTTCATTTGGGTTGCATATGTTATGCATGGGTTGGATATGTTGTGTAAAGGGAAGTGCTTAAGATCTGTCACTAGTGGTTTGGTACCACAAGTGGGTTGGCCCCACATTCTTGATTAGTGACTAAGTCTCGGTGGTTTGGAACCATCGGTGGTTTGGTACCACATACATATGATTTCGTGACTTGTCCCGGTGGTTTGGTACCACAGTGGGTTGGCCCCACATGCATGATTATTAGGGATTGTCACTAGTGGTTGGGTACCATAAGTGGGTTGGCCCCACGTATGATATTTTTTGACTCTGTCACCAGTGGCTGGGTGCCACATAAGGAGTGTAGCGGATGGAGGGTCGATTGTAGAAATCCCACGGTGTGATAGGGTGAAAATGCGGGTGGTGTGTAGAGGATGGAAAATTTAGGTTGAAATTTGGGCACATTGCATTGATTTGAGTATGCTACTTTAAAGTGGGCTAAGGTCCAATATGTGATTGTGGGCCTTGAGCCATTTATGTTCTTTAAGGGGGGATTTACACACTGAGTCTTGGTGACTCACCCCCTTCTCTTAACTTTGCAGGTGATCAGTAGGACTTGGACTTGGGAGCCGAGGCGGACTCGTAGATAGAGGCCATAGTTTGATAAATTCCGTAAACTCAATTTTTTTCTTAAACTGTTTTAATTTGGGGATTTTAGTTTATTTTAGTCGATGTAATAAGGCCTCTTAAATTACTATTTGGTTTAACATTATGTATTTAGTTATGACATGACGTTATCCTACGTTTTTAAACATGATTGTTAAAATGGAGTTTTCAAAATATAAGAAACATAAAACAACTGTTTTTTTTTCTCAAATGCTAACAAAGATAACAAATTAGCGATTAATTAAACTCAGAGATTTTTCTTAAGCTATAAACCACTATTTTCCAAAACCTTTTTCCTGTGACATACCAGATCTGGTCGTAACGTTTAGACCGGGTTTGGGGTGTTACAAAAATATTTGTAAAAGTTTGTTATGAAATCCATTTGTTAATCTATTTTGGAAAACCTTTATTTAAATTTTTAGAAAAATCCCCATTTAAAACAATTCAAGCAATATAATAAGTATGTCAAAACATAAAGCAAAATAAAAATATTCCAGAGGCCTTATTACAACATAAAAACCCAAAATAGTAAAAGTACTAAAGTGAACGGAAATAAAAATCTAAAGTTCAATAAAAACCATTTCTGAAGTATGGCCTCCACCGAGTCATCCATGGACCAAGTCCACTTCACTGAGCATTACCTGCAAGGGTTAAGGAAACGGGGTGAGTTACTAGAACTCAGTGTATAATCCTCTTATCGTTGTCCACTGGGCCTAAACCCATTTAGCATCAACTTGGGCCTAGGCCCATAATAACTTCTTGGGCCTGAGCCCATATAACATAATCTTGGGCCGAAGCCCAATTACAAAACAGTATATATATATATAAATGCAAAGTATGCAACCCAACCTATCCATCCGATCTCTCCCCCGACCAACCAATCTCTCCTGTAGGGATCAAGTCAACCCCCCCGCTTGGTCTCTCCAATTTGCGGACAATTCGCCATTTATAATATTTTTGTGGCTAAGCCACCGAGTATCATATACGGTAATATAATCGGCACACATGACCTTAATCACGATGGCACAAGCCATATTTAAATTGGCACATAGCCATTATCAGAATTTGTGGCAATGCCACCGGTCTACACTTCTCTTCATTCAAGTTTCCCATCCCATGCAATATATAAAGATGCAATATGCATAGTAACATATAATATCCACATATAAATACAACCATTAATCTATAGAAGATTTTTAATGAATCAGCCCATTATAGCATTTTGTAATAATTCGGCCCACTAAGGCATTTTAACAATTCGGCCCATAGGGGCATTTCGGTAATTCGGCCCATAGGGGCATTTCGGTAATTCGGCCCATAGGGGCATTTCGGTAATTCGGTCCATAGGGACATTTTGGTAAATCGGTCTATACGGACATTTTCGTAATTCTAACAACTTTAATGCCGATTTCGTCAAATCTATAAAAATAATGTACTTTATGCCAATTTCTCGTTTAATGCCAATTTTACGATCTTTAGTCGTATAATAATAACAATCAACTATCAAACATGTTACCGAATCATAATCTACAGAATTACGATGTGAGATTACACACCTGATTACGGTAAGTATTAAACCGTCTTGATCGTCGGCACCTAAGACATCGTAACACTCGGTTAATCTAACGAACGAGATTTTTATTAATCCAAAACTAAACCGAGCGATCTATTGAAACATTTACCCTCGGTATCGTGAACAACCACGATCTGTCTATTCTCACCGGATGATGGTCCACAACCCTGTGGAAAATCTCAAACCGCCGATACCGCTCTACGCTTGAATTTAGGAGTAGGAATCGCAAATCCACTCCTTTTGAGTTCTCCGGTCACTTTTCCTTTCAACTCGGCTCCACTTGCCTCCATTGAAAAGATCCTTGTTAGAAAAACTACTACTATGAAAGAAAGTAGTCGTTTAGGGATAAGATTCGGCTTACCTTTATTTGCGAAAGATCAACGATTGAATAAGAACGAACGCTAAATCCCTATAATAGCTGTTTAGTCAAAACTTCGATCCGATTTGCATCATAGCCAAGTAGAGATATAACGAAAAATCCAAAAATGAACCCCTTACCTAAATGATGATAGATCCGACTTCGATCGCTTGACTTAATACTAAAGAGGAATCGGCAAGAATGTGCTTTTCGACCACTCACTAGAACACTACGAAAGAAAAGATGATCACGTTTAGAGAGAGTAGAAGAAATGATGTTTTCGGTTAAGAAAATCGTCCCATGACAAAGGCACATATTCGGCATGAAGAAAAGAATTCAAAAAGATGAGTATTACTTACCGATTCGGTCAAGAAGTGAGTGCCAACATGAACGAGAAAGAAATAATGGAGAAGAGATGAAAGATTCAAAAGTTCGGCTATGGAGGGAAATAAGCAAGAATATTCGGCCTCAAGGAACTATTGTTTTTAAGAGAAAGAGAGAGAGTTGAGGAAATAATCAAAAGAAAAGAGAAGATGGGCAAGAGTGCTAAACTTGTTTCGGCTTTCAAAGGTAAAAATGAGTAGAAATAATTTGGACACAAAGGCTAAATGGTTTCGGTAAAACAAAGAAAAAGATACTCACTAGTGGCTTTGGTATTTCGGCAATGAGAAAAGAAATTGGAGAAAAAGAACACAAAAGTGCTAAAAGAAAGTAGGCCTTACAAGCACTAAATTTGCCAAAAGGCGAATGCAAAATTCGGCTATCCCAAAACCCCTCCCAAATCGTGCATACCTTACCAATAGTATCAAAAATTGACCACAAACACTTTCCAAAACACCACCCACGTATTAAGCCAACATGTTCCCTTCTCTTGCCATTTTCCTTTGGTTCTTTCCTTCACTTCTCCTTGTTTACCTCCATACCATATTTCTTTAGCCACCTTTCCATAATTAAAAAGTCTCCCCTTACCATAATTACCATCATGGTCGACACTTAGGGAAGGAATACAAAAATTAAATCCCAAAATTTGCACTAGGTGGGATTCGAACTCCACCCCTCAAGCCCATACATGCAACGCCACACCACTCCTCTTCTAGCTTTACTTGTGCTAGCAAAATGCACACTTATTTCCATAAGCCTTGATGCCACTTATCTTCTCTCCTTAAAGTGCTTAAACACAAAAAATTTTACTAAGGCCCAACTCAACCCCGAGCCTTCTTAGGACCCCTAATCATACACAATTACTATTTTTAACTAGCCTAACGTAAGAAACAATGCAACACCTAAAATTCTGAATTTCAGGATGTTACATTTGAAGTAATTGGTATTTGGTATGTTTTGAATAAGTAAAACATGAGTTATAAGCATGTTGGTTGTTAGTGTTGGAAATGGTATGATTTAGCCTCGATTGAGGTTAAAATAGATGTTCGTTTATGCTATGAATTTGTACCATTTGGGTTGTGTATGTACATACAAATTTGGGTGGCAAATTGGCTTGGTAAATAGCCTATTTTTGTCCACACGGGCCGATACACGGGCGTGTGTCTCAGCCGTGTGTGACACACAGTCATGTTGCACAGCCGTGTGTCCCCTGATGTTGAAATTGAAATCAGATCAGTATGCTCCACACGGCCTCACACACGGGCGTGTTTAGGGTTTAGGGTTTAGGGTTTTAGGGTGTGACTTGGCCGTGTGGCATAAGTCAGTATACCCTACAAGTTTGGCACGGCCTAGCACACGGCCTAGCACACGGGTGTGTATAGCCATTTTTAGGGCACACGGGCGTGTGTGTTGGCCATATGACCCAAGTTAGAGAGTTACACGGGGTCAGACATGGGCTGGGACACGGCCATGTGCTCCCATTTCGAATGTCCACACGGCCTGTGACATGGGTGTTTTTGATGGCCGTGTGAGACACACGGGCATGTGTCCCCTGTTTTGAGAAAATTTTTCTAAGTGTTGAAAATTTTCCAAGTTGTCGGTTTAGTCCTGAACCACTCTTAATACATGTTTAGGGCCTCGTAAGCTTGTATTAGGGACAAGTTGATTGAGTTTGAATGATGAATGTGTGAAATGATTAAATGTTTGTGAAAAGTATGTTTAAATGTGTTGTAAGTCTGGTAATGCTCCATAACCCTATTTCGGCGTTGAATACGGGTTAGGGTGTTACAGAAATCACCTTTCTATGGCATATTGTATCTGTGGAAGGTATTCGGGTGGATCAAAAGAAAATAAAAGCTATATTGGAGTTGAAACCACGAAGAAAGTAACAAAAGTCAGAAGTTTTCTTGAATTGGTTGGTTATTATAGAAGATTTGTTTAGGGATTTTCTACGATTGCTTTGCCATTGACCAGATTATTGTAGAATGATGTTAAGTTTGAATGGTCAGAAAAATGTCAACATAGTTTTGAAAGATTAAAGACAGTATTACAAAAGCTCCTGTATTGATTCCAGCTGAGTTAGGTAAGAAGTATGAGATTTACAGTGATGCTTTGCATAGTGGTTTGGGTTGTGTATTGATGAGGGAAAGAAAAGTAGTTGTTTATGCATCCAGAAAATTGAAGCCGCATGAAAAGAATTATCCGACACATATTTGGAGCTAGCTATAGTGGTATTTGCATTAAAAATTTGGAGACACTACTTGTACGGGGAAAAGTGCTTTATTTACACAGATCATAAGAGTTTGAAGTATTTGTTAACACAAAAGGAATTGAATTTGAGACAGAGAAGGTGGATTGAATTGTTGAAAGACTATGATTGCGTAATTGATTATCATCTCGGTAAGGCAAATGTAGTAGCAGATACTTTGAGTAGAAAATCTTTGGCAACTTTGAGAGCAATGAATGTTCATTTGAAAATGGAACCATCTGGTGGGTCGATAGCTGAATTGAGAATAAAGCCAACTTTGTTACAGAGAGTGTAAGATGCTCAAAAGGAAGATGAAGAGAGGTTGATGATTAAGCAACAACTTGAGGATGGGGAGAATAGTGGATTTGAGATAGACAGTGAAGGAACTTTGAAACATCATGGTAGGTTATGTGTACCTAATCAAGAGGATTTAAAGCAAAGTATCGTTTCTGAAGCTCATCATGGTTCATTTGTTATACACCAGGGAAGCAACAAGATGTACCAAGATTTAAAGTCATTTTATTGGTGGAAACGAATGAAATAGGACATAGTTGAGTATGTTTCGAAATGTTTAACATGTCAGCAAGTGAAAGTAGAGCATCAAGTTCCAGCGGGTTTTCTAAAACTAATAACTATACCGAAATAGAAATGGGAAAGAATCACAATGGGTTTTGTAACTGGATTACCGCTTTTTCCAAAAAAGAAAGATGCTATTTGGGTTATAGTAGACTGGTTAATGAAATCTGCTCACTTCTTGCCAGTACGGACTGATTATTCGATGGAAAAATATGCAGTATTGTATATAGATGAGATAGTGAGGTTGCACGGGGTGCCAGTATCAATTATTTTTGATCGATATCCACAGTTTACATTGAAGTTTTGGGAGAAACTGCATGAATCTTTAGGCACAAGATTAAATTTCAGCACTGCATTTCATCCTCAAACGGACAGGAAATCTGAACGGGTAATTTAGATTTTAGAAGACATGTTAAGAAGTTGTATTATCGAGTTTTAAGGTAGTTGGGAAAAGTATTTACCCTTGGTTGAATTCACTTACAACAACAGTTATCAATCTAGTATTCAAATGGCACCATATAAGGCTATTGTATGGAAGAAAATGTATAACACCAGTGTGTTGGACAGAGTTGAATGAAAATAAGCTAGTGGGTCCGGATTTGATCAAGGAAACAGGAGAGAAGGTGAAGATAATTAAGGATCAGTTGAAAGCAGCCTCCGATAGATAGAAATCTTATGCTGATCTTAAAAGAAAAGACATCGAGTACAGTGTGGGTGAAAAGTATTTTTGAAAGTTTCACCATGGAAAAAGGTTCTTCGATTCGGGAAGAAAGGAAAACTGAATCCAAGATTCATTGGGCTATATGAGATCTTGGAACGAGTTGGTCTAGTTGCTTATCAACTAGCATTATCGCCAGAATTAGACAGAATTCATAATGTGTTTCATGTATCTATGCTACGAAGATATCGGTCTGATCCGTCTCATGTGATTACACTAGAAGTGATAGAAATTCAACCGAACTTAACTTATGAAGAAAAACTGAAAAGATAATTGCTTGAGAGGTTAAAGAATTGAGAAATAAAAGTCTCGTTGTTTACATCATAATACAGATGAGGCTACTTGGGAAACAGAGAAGATAATGAGACAGCAGTATCCACAGTTGTTTACATCAAGTAAAATTTTGAGGACGAATTTTTTATTAAGAGTGGGAGAATTGTAACGACCACGTTTTGACTTGGGGCTAAGTACAGTGATGGATCGGGTCAAGAAATAGTGGAGAAATTTTGAAATAGACTAAATAGGGATTTTTTGTATTAAATTAAGAAGTACTTAGACCCGATAGGAAATTAGGAAATATTTTCGAGATAGGAAAATTAAAGTAGAAGCTTAGACTAATTTGAAAGAGTCTAAAAATTGTTGGGGTGTAAGTAGGATTTTAGAAGGTTATAGGAACTTATGTAAGTAGTGGAAAAACAAGAAAGGACTAATAGGAAATTTTGCCAAACTAAAACATGATTATACATGGAGTTTGTAGAGATGCTTAAGGGTAAAAAAGTAATAGTTAAATAAGATATTTATAGGTGTAATTATTAGGGGCTATAGTGTAAAGATAGATGGCTAGAGGACTTATTAACAATTTTACCATTTTAATTAAAAATGGTGAGATGTTTTAGTGGATATGTGTAGAAAAGTGGAGAAAAGATGAAAGTTTTCATCTTTTTCATCCACCAAATCGTCACTCACCCCCCCAAGTTCCATCCAACTTTTCTTTTATGTCCCTTTGTGTCCTTCCTCCATTGTTGAACCAACTAAGCTCAAAACCTTTCTTTTTCTTTGAAATTTCTTTAACAAAAACTAAAAATAAGGCTAATGAGCATCTTAATCCCTTGAGAGAACCCCCATAGATGTGCTAAAGGATAGAAAAAGCAAGAGTTAGGGCTTTGGGTTTTCAAGGAGTTAAGGTAAGAGATGAAGAAATTATCATGCCATACATGTTTATTTTCATAATCTAGCATAGAAAAGTTTTTTGATTTTAGTTTTAACTTATAAATGTTATATGTTGTTATGAAATTGAAGAAAAAGGTAAGAAGTTTGAGGACAAAAGTGAATGGAAAGGAAAAGAAGTGGCCAAGGAGTAGAAGAGAAGATTAAAAAAAAATTCATCATCCAAATTTTTGTTGTAAGTACTTCAAGTAGTTAATTTTGTTTAAGTTATGTTAATTAGATAATTATGTTAATTAGGTAGTTTAATTATTATATTAATGATATTATAATAAGTATTTAGTAAAGGAAAATAATGTAAATGTTATATATTTTGGTTTTGGTGTATCATTATATGATGAATTGTGGTGATAGTGAAAAAAAAAAGAAAGAAAGAAAGACTAAATGGAAAGAAATTGAAATATGTTATGATATTGTGAATATGTGAAAAGTGGGTTTAGATGAAGTAATGTAAAAATTATAGTGTTGTATGTGATAAAAGTGAAAAGAATTTACAAGTTTTACTGTTATTATTGTGATAAGGACTAAATCGTGAAAATTATAAAGTTGTATTATTTTCTGTCAAGTCAATGAATGTAAAGGTTTAATAATAAGAAAAGCCAACGTAGATGAGTCCTGAACTATTAGGATAATGATGGCATGCCGTTAAGGAAAATTAGCACGCTTATCATATTATTTCGCACTTCGGTGCTTATCGTTGTAAAATTTGCCCTTCGGTGCTTATCGATATTATTTTGCACTTTGGTGCTTATTGTTATTTGCACTTTGTGCTTAGTGATATATGATATGTATTAACAACGCATTTTTGATTCATTTCCATATATCCTAAGTGTTCAGCTAGTCTACATTGGGCTACAGTGTCGTAATTCAGCTATTATCAATTAATGGGTTACGGTAAGTAATGGTAAGTACAATTCTAGAAAAATGTTAAATTTTAGGGACTAATTTGATATTAATTATGTCTATAAAATGAATATATTTTATTTTATATTTTTATTAGTAGTAGATTTTAAAAATCTTGAAGTACTTACCAAGTCTTCACAGAGTTACCGCGTTAATTCTCTACCGTGTAGGTACAGTAGATCCCGTTGGGCTAATATCGAGGTCAAGTGCATCCCATCTCATCACCACTCCAAGAGGCAAGATTGTATGTATGAATTTTTGGGTTAGTATGGCATGTACATAGGTTATTAGTATAGGTGAATGTTAGATGGACTAAAATGCAAACTTTGGAAACCTTATTACTTTGGTGATCTAATGTCATATTTTGCTAGCTTTTGAAAGGAATTTATAAGAGTTTAACATATGCATGCATATATGATGTTATTATATGGATATTATGATGGATTTTAATGAGTTTGAGGTTAATTGACTTGGTTTTGAGGTGTTTGAATGTTTTGAATCAATGTAGGGGTTTTTTAGCAATTTTTCCAACTAATTTTTTTCTCATTATAACCCAAGGTCTAGATACCTGGGGGTAAGGTATCGATACCTTGGCCTTAAAATAAAAAAATTTTGAAACAGAAAGTAATTTTGGTATCGGTTTTGAAGTTGGTATCAATATTGAAGGCTAGGTATCGATACCTAGGCCTAAGGTATCGATACCTTCATCAAATTATGAATTTTTGGAGTTCTAGAATGCTATTTTGGTATCGGTTTTGTGGAGTGGTATAGATACCTTTTATAAGGTGTCGATGCCTTTTGTTTAAGTATCGATAGTTTTCCCCTATTTTGAGTAAAAATAATTTTTAAATCATTTCCAAACACATTCGACCGTCCATTTATGACCCCAGATGTTTATATTAATAATTTTTTAGTTAAATAAGTTAATACACTATGTATAAATGTTTAAATCATACAGTGTCTAGCCAAAATCGCTTTGGCACCAAATGTAATAGTCTTATATCGGGTCCATACGGTCAGATCGGGTATAGGGATGTTACAATTATACCATCCAAATATTACATATACAAAAAGTTATCAAAATATCACCAACACAACCATGATTTTTAATGGTCAGAAAGAAATATTCTCACACATTCCAATCGCACAAAAGAAGTTAGACTAAAGAAAATGAGTATTTGCATTGGATGGTCTGGAATTTTGCTCAACGCACGATAGCGCTCATCCTCAGTTAATCCTTCTACTTCACATAAGGCAGGATATAATTTTTGAGCACTTTCTCGGAGGCAATGCTCCTACTTAATTCAAGATCAACAGTCCGTATATTTTCCCCCAATAACATGGCAGCATCATTAATTGAAGTAGAAATTTTTTCACTTCCATCAGAAATCTTTTTTTTTCTTCTTTGAAAATGTGGAACCATCTTGGTTTGGCTTCGACAATTGCGATTGTGTAGCCAAGACATCCATCTCATCCAAGGAGACATCATTTTTGCATTCATGGTAATTGTTTCCTTCTTCAATATTATTTGTTGTAGTTACATCCTTAACATCTATTTCTTCAACAATATCTGTAGCTATTTGAGCATCTTTCTCAGTGGCTCGATCTTTTGCATATATGGCAGTAAGTTGGTCATAATAAGGGAAACTGCGATGTCTAAATTGATCAGCTACTTTATGACTCTATAAAAAAAGAATGAATCCACATTAGATATAAGTTTGGTCAGAACAAGATAATAAAGACATAAAATAATTCTTACACTTATATATGAGTTCCACACAGCATCTTCAACAACAACCATCTGCCTATGCTCGTCCCAACCAAAACTGTTATTCTCTTTTCCACTGAACATGCCGTAAAAGGTTGCCCAATCCCTTTTCAATGTCCTAATCCTTAATTCAAGATTAGGTTTAGCCTTCAACATAGCATGAGGTAAAACTTTTTCTAACATTCTTTCCAGCTCATTTAAATAACCGGCCTTGAATCACGTATCTGCATTATAGGTACCAACATTGTACAAGTCGACCATACAAGCAACCAACGCATCATCTTCTTCTAGAACCCATTTCCTTTTGGTTCCTCAAGAATTTTGGGAAAAAACACTTGATAATGAAAAGCCTGTGTAATACCCCAAACTCGGCCTAGACGTTATGGCCGAATCTGGCATGTCACATCAAAAGGTTGTTTAAAACTACACGATCATAAAAATCCCTTCCTCAATTTAAAACTTTTTATCATTTACAGACCCCGAATTTCGTTGCTTATCAAAACAAAATTTTCTCTAAGTTATTTCCTTGCAAATGTTATTTTCAAAACGTGGTTTATTAGAAATCATTCTTGGAAAACATTATTATCTTTAAAACCTTGTTTGTTGCGGAAGCTAAATTTAAAATAGTAGCGGAATGTGATATTTTGAAAACGATAGTTATTGTTTTTAAAACCCGTATTTAATTGTTTAGCAGTTCATAACTAAAAGAATTACCAAATGAAAGTTAAAAAGAAAATCCCAACGGCCTTATTACAAAAATTATTACCCAAAAATAATATAAAAATAAATTAAACCAAAACTTCTAAGTTCAGTTCAGTAACATATCCGACGTATGGCCACCTCCGAGTCCTCCGCGGCTCCAAATCCTCTAATTTGGGGATTACCGCGCGGTTAAAGAAGAGGGTGAGTTACGAGAACTCAGTGTGTAATCCCCTATAACGGCCATAGTCTGGGCCCGAGCCCATATGGTGTCGGTCTGGGCCTAAGCCCTATTCGGTAACAATCTGGGCCTAAGCCCTAAATCATAACGATGCAATGGATATGCACCCACCCCAATCCAGCCAAACTCTCCACCCGTACCAACCAATCTCTCCATGTGGGGACCATGTTAACCCACCCAGCCAAAACTCTCCAATAATGCAGCCAAACTGCTAACGGTATATGTGGCTGAGCCACTAAATTAATAATATGTGGCGATGCC
This sequence comes from Gossypium sturtianum, assembly GCA_025698515.1. NCBI lineage: Eukaryota > Viridiplantae > Streptophyta > Magnoliopsida > Malvales > Malvaceae > Gossypium > Gossypium sturtianum. The sequence continues at coordinate 28,791,343 of CM046943.1, read as the reverse complement.
ACTATAACGGTATGTGGTAATGCCACTAGAACGGTACTTCCTCCAATCAGCAAACCCAACCCAATGCAATATGATATGTATGCAATATATTACGATCATATACAGATATATAAAATCACACGGACAATATTTAAACTATCTCTAAGAGTATAACGATCATTTCGTCGTTAGGGGTAAAACGGTAATTTCACCCCTTAGGGGTAATTCGGTAATTTACCCATCGAGGGTATTTTGAAAACTTATCCACTAAGGGTATTTCGGTAATTTACCCACTAAGGGTATTTCGATAATTTACCCACTAAGGGTATTTCGGTAATTTACCCACTAAGGGTATTTCGGGATGCCCACTATCGCCTCGAGCGACATAGGTTTCCCATTTGGTCACTACGGTGTAATTGGGCCTAAAATCCAATTCCGGCCCAAACTGGCCCATACGCTCGTGTGGCCCATTCAGCTCATTTTTGGTCACAGTTCTGCAGGCTTCGCAGTCGCATCAATCATTCAGCACTTACCATCGATTTTGCTTATGTGGGCCCGTTAACCCATTGGGCCCACTTAGCCCGCTTCAGCTCGACAAGGCCCATTACGGCCTCAATATCACGAGAGCGTTTGTGACACTCTCAACGGTCTATCGCCATCACTAGTGGCTCGGTTTATCACTACAAGCGCTCGCACGCTCGAGTGATCTCGGTTACCGATACTTCAGCTTTTCGGTATTTCGACTTTTGGCTGATTCACAGAACAGCGCATAACAAAACAAGCAAGGGTGTGAGATTACACACCTGTTATGGATTGCGATTCGCGACACTTTTCGAGGCACCTAAGATCATAATTGACCAATAGTTAGTCTTTACCCTTGGTAGTCCAACATATAGCAATACTTTATCTATAGACTTTACTTACCAGAGAACGACACACTCCTTGCTATGGAGAGTATTTGGCCTACACCTCCTGATTAAAGAACCGAGTCCCTAGCGATATTGATGAACAACCAAAGGTGTTAGCAATCATCCAACATTCGGCCCCCCACAGAGAAAGGAGAGAGACCGAAATTTACCCAAGCAGTCACAAAAATTTTCACGAGCGAAATAAGAAAGTGCTTGTACTACTCTACCCTTACCAATCACCAATGATCAACGACAACCAACAAGCGCGCGACAACGAGTTCAGCCCAACCACCAAAACAAAGGATTGAGCGAAGAGGGTATATAGATTAAACACAAGGTTCGGCCCAAGAAAAGAGAACCCACACTTCAAGAAGAAAGTATTCGGCCCAGGAGAAATCAAAAAGTGAGGCGTGTGGCTACGACTTAGAAGTAAAGAAAAGAGATGAACGATTAGGAAGAAGAGAAATGAGAAGGAGAAAGGAAAGAAGATGAGAGTGAAGGCTTACCAATTCGGCACTTAATCAGGAAAAGAAAATGAAGGAGAAGAAAAAAATGAGAGCAAGGTGAAATCGGCAGAGGTCAAAGATGAAAGAAAATGACCCGAAATGCTAAAGAAAGTCCCAAAATGCCAAAAACTCTCAAAGGAAAAATTTCAGAGAAAATCGGCACACTCTCCCCTCTCCAAATCGAATATGCACTCCCCCAAATACCAACCTTGGCCAAAATTCCCTTTCACCACTTCCCTACATTCGGCCAACACTTGCACACTCATCCATCCCTTGATTCTCTCCACTCTTTCCTCCTACTATTGCTCTCCTCCATCCATTTGAATTATTTGACCAAGTCTCCAACTCCCCTTGAAGAGTTTGATCCGAACTCTGCTTCCTCCACCCTCAAGCCACAAAATAAAATCCTTCATTTGCAACCTGAGGGATTCAAACCCCTTCCCTCCTTGCTCTCCCATTGACGCCACAGCCACCTTGCCACATGCTCAACTTGTGTCTCCTAAATGCACATAATTATACTTAAACCCTTCTGCCAACAGCCCTCTCCACTAAAGAGCCAAAAACTAAAAATTTTCCAAGGCTCCAACTCGAACCCAGGCCTCCCTTGAACCCCCAAATACCCTCAATTAACCAGCTGAGCAAGTACAACATACAATTAAGCAAAAATTACAACCCCTAACTTTTGGGGCGTTACAACTCTACCCCCTTAAAGAAATTTCGGCCTCAAAATTTACCTGACTAGAAGAGATGAGGGTATTATTGTCGCATCACCTTCTCCGGCTCCCACGTGGCTTCCTCTGAACCGTGATTACGCCACAGCACCTTGACTAAAGGAATAGATTTCCTCCTCAGCACCTTAACATCACGATCTAGTATCTACACCGGTTCCTCCTCAAAAGTTAGATCAGGTCTTACCTCGATCTCCTCTACCGGCACTATATGTGAGGGATCAGAATGGTATCGCCTCAGCATAGAGACGTGAAACACGTTATGAATACGATTTAACTCCACAGGCAGTTCCAGCTGATAGGCAACCAGTCCTACACGCTTTAATATCCGGTAAGGTCCGATAAATCTAGGGCTCAGCTTGCCTTTCCGCCCAAATCTCAGAATCTTCTTCCAATGTGAGACTTTCAAGAAGACAAAATCTCCCACCGAGTACTCAATATCTTTACGCTTTAAATCAGCGTATGACTTCTGCCTATCAGATGCTTCTTTTAACCGACCCCGGATCAATTTCACTTTCTCATCAGTTTCAGAAATTAGTTCTGGACCCAACAATCGCCGCTCACCCAATTCTGTCCAACAAGTAGGGGTACGACACCTACGACCATATAATGCCTAAATGCGGTGCCATCTCGAATCTTTGGATTGGTAGTTTTTGTTGTAAGCAAATTCCATAGCGGTAAATAGTCTTCCCAAGCGCCCTTGAAATCAATCACACAGCTTCTTAACATGTCTTCCAAAATCTATATTACCCTCTCCGACTGACCATCAGTCTGAGGATGAAATGTCGTGCTGAAATCTAGCCTCGTACCCAAAGCTTTGTGTAACACTCTCCAGAATCGTGATGTGAACCTGGGGTCCCTGTCCGAGATGATAGACACTGGTACCCCATGTAACCTCACAATTTTCGCTACATACAAATTTTCCAACTTCTGCAACGAGTAATTGGTGCGAACCGGTATGAAGTGGCCAGATTTAGTCAACCGATCAACAATTACCCATACCGAATCTTTCTTAGTAAGCGTCAGGGGTAGCCCACTAACAAAATCCATGGTTATCCTCTCCCACTTCCAGAGTGGGATTTTAACAGGTTATAGTAATCCAGAAGGCAGATGATGCTCAACCTTCACTTGCTGGCATGTCAAACACTTACTTACAAAATCGGTAACCTCACGCTTAAGTCCTGGCCAACAGTACAGTTCACGTAGATCTCGGTATAACTTGTTTCCACCAGGATGCATAGCGTATGGGCTACTATGTGCCTCCCGCAGAATCGACTGTCTTAACTCAGAATCCCTCGGTACACATACTCTCCCATGAAAGCATAACACTCCCTCAGTATTCAGCTCAAAATCCGCAGTCTCTCCCTTCTCCACCAATTGAAAATGAAGAATTAATGATTCATCCAACAACTGCTTTTCTCTGATTTGACCAATCCAAGTCAGTTTTACTTGAAGTTCGGCTAACAGACTACCATCCTCAAACAGGCTAAGACGAGCAAACATTGCCCTTAGATCCGATACAACCTTACGGCTCAGTGCATCCGCCACTACATTAGCTTTTCCCGGATGATACTCAATCGATCAATCATAATCCTTAAGCAACTCTATCCATCTTCATTGCCTAAGGTTTAACTCCTTTTGAGTAAGGAGGTACTTGAGACTCTTATGGTCGGTATAGATGATCGACTTATCCCCGTACAAGTAATGTCTCCACATCTTTAGTGCGAACACTACCGCAGCTAATTCCAAGTCATGAGTGGGGTAGTTCACCTCGTGCGGCCGAAGCTGACGAAACGCATAAGCCACCACCTTACCCTTTTCCATCAGCACACAACCCAATCCCGTGTGTGACACATCACAGTAGACAACAAATTCTTTTCCCGCCTCTGGCTGTATCAATACCGTGGCTTCAGTCAGAATCTTTTTCAACTTCTCAAAACTCTCCTACTGTTTATCGGTCCAAACAAATGGTACTCCTTACGCGATAACTTAGTTTGAAGTACGACAATCGATGAAAACCCCGAACGAACAAATGCAGTAATACCCGGCCAGACCCAGAAAAATTCAAATCTCAGATACCAACTTCGGTGGCTTCCAATCCAATACGGCCTCAATTTTTTGAGGATAAACCCTAATCCCCTCGGCAGACACGACATGACCCAAAAATGTCACTTCACACAGCCAAAACTCGCACTTGCTGAATTTTGCATAAAGCTGCTTTTCTCTCAATATCTGCAGAACAACCCGGAGATGTGAATCATGCTCCTCATCGGTCCTTGAATACACCAGAATATCATCTATAAACACCACCACGAACCGGTCTAGGTAGGGTTGGAAGACCCGGTTCATCATATCCATGAAAGCAGCTGGTTCATTCGTTAACCCAAACGGCATGACCAGAAACTCGTAGTGTCCATAACGAGTCCTGAACGCTGTCTTGAACACATCTGCCTCCTTAACCCTTAACTGATGGTATCCTAATCTAATATCTATCTTAGAGAAAACTGAAGCTCCTCGCAGTTGATCGAACAGATCGTCTATTCTTGGTAGCGGGTACTTGTTCTTAATCGTCAGTTTATTCAATTGACGATAATTGATACACATACGCATTGACCCATCCTTCTTCTTCACAAATAGTACCGTTGCTCCCCACAGAGACACACTCGGTCGGATGAATCCTCGATCCAGTAGCTCTTGGATCTGAGCCTTTAATTCTACCAGCTCTTTCAGCGCCATCCTATAAGGGGCGATGGACACTGGAGCCGTTCCCGGTAGGAGTTCAATGCCGAATTCGACCTCACGGTTTGGAGGCAACCCCGGAAGCTCTTCAGGGAATACATTCGAAAATTCCTTTACGGTCTTGACATCCCCAACAGACAAACCCTTAGCATCAGACGTGCTGACATAAGCTAGGAACGCCTCGCAACCCTTGCGAACCAATTTCTCGGCCCTTAATGCTGAGATTACGTTGGATAAGTAATCCCTTCGCTCCCCTACCACAATCACTTCCTCATCCTCTGAAGACTTCAATACCATACGCTTAGCAGCGCAATCCAAATTCGCACGGTGTTTCACTAACCAATCCATGCCCAGAATGAGATCAAACTCGCCAAACGGCAGTTCCATCAAATCTGCCGGAAAGACAACCCCTTGAACCTTTAGAGGCACATCTCTAAATAGCTTATTCACTCTAACCGACTGTGCTAAAGGACTAATCACTGACATTTCTCTATCAGCAAGTTCGAACTGTATACCCAGAGTTCCAGACACAGTACATGCAACATACGAGTGCGTCGAACCAATATCAATTAAGGTAATACATGGTACATTATGAACGAGGAACGTACCGGTTATGACGTCAGGTGCGTCGTCATCCTCTCGACACGAAAGCGGCATAAACCAACCCCATTGTCTCGCCTGCGTATTACGGCACCTCGCGGTGCTCCACGACCTCGTCCTAACCCATTTCCCCTTCTGAGTGGACCACGACCTCTTGGTGGCTGCTGACCACCTCTCCCTAGCTGCACATAGCCCTGACTGGCTGCTTGCGTCTAAACAGGCTCCCGATGACAGTTTCTAAATTGATGATCGTTAGACCCACATCTGAAACAACCCCCCGTCCTTTTCCAGCACTCTCCCGAATGAGGTCTCCCACACTCAACACAAGGCCGCGGTCGACTAGCAACAACTGGAATCCCAGCTCGGGCTGGCCCATCGAACCTAGGCCTCTTATTAAACCCACCTGAAGAACTTGAGGGCCCAAAATCCCTCTTATTTCTGCCCCTTTCTCTCTCACGATTTTGATGCTCAGAGCGTTTCACCTACTCGGCAATTTTAGCCTTCTCTACCAGGGCAGCGAAGTCACTTTCCCTCTACGGGGCTATCAGTACCCGCAACTCATCCCGAAGACCATCCTCAAACCGCACACAGTGCTCATACTCAATCGCGACTATGCCCCGAGCATACCGGCTTAATCGCAGAAATTCTGCCTCGTATTCTGCTACAGACTTGTTCCCCTGAACCAAATTCAGAAATTCCTTTCTCCGGGCATCCATATAACTTGCCACAACATACTTCCCTTGGAAGTCCTCCTTAAAGAAGTCCCATGTCACACGGTCGGCCTGCGTGCCTTCCCTCACGGTAAGCCACCATTGATACGCCTCATCTCGCAGCAAAGACATTGCTCCTTTCAGTTTTTGCTCTACCGTGCAGTCAAGATCATCCATTATTCGCTCAACAGCCTCTAACCAATATTTTGCTACGTTCGGGGCCACACCAGAGATGCCCCTGAAGATTTCTGCCCCATTTGACTGAAGTCGCTCAGAAATTGACCCTCGGGCCACTGACCCCGTACTCGCTCCAGCAACCCTTTCCAAAACCCGTAGCATCGCTTGGGACAGAGCATCATCCCCACTGGCTCGGTCATGAGACCCCGTTTCAGTCACTGGTGATGTCGGTGCTTCCCTTTCAGGCATATGTCCTGATGCTGAGGACCCAGCCCTAGCACCCTGGCCTCTACCACGGCCACGTGTACCCCTTCCGTGATCTCTTGTACTCATATCGATGTAACGTATTAATCTGTTTAGGAGTTTTATGAATCAGCTTATAGTTCTCATGATTATTAACAAATGTTTTATGAAAAACAGTAATAAGAGTTGTTTTCGCAGATCGAGTTTACTATAGTTTCAGTCTCCTATAGTCTCAGTTTCCCTAACTAACGAGTTCAGTATAATACTACTATCCCTAGTAGTTTCTCAATACAGTCATTACAGCATATAACAGAGTATAATGTCAGGGAACTTACAGATTTGGTGCCTGAGACTCGGTGTGCCATTCTTTTAGTAACACTATCATTTTCCAAACTACAAATTCAAGTAGATTAGAAAAATTTTCAAAACCCATTCCACAGCCGAGTTTTGGAACCTGGCTCTAATACCATTGAATGTAACACCCCAAACTCGGCCTAGACGTTATGGCCGAATCTGGCATGTCACATCAAAAGGTTGTTTAAAACTACACGATCATAAAAATCCCTTCCTCAATTTAAAACTTTTTATCATTTACAGACCCCGAATTTCGTTGCTTATCAAAACAAAATTTTCTCTAAGTTTTTTCCTTGCAAATGTTATTTTCAAAACGTGGTTTATTAGAAATCATTCTTGGAAAACATTATTATCTTTAAAACCTTGTTTGTTGCGGAAGCTAAATTTAAAATAGTAGCAGAACGTGATATTTTGAAAATGATAGTTATTGTTTTTAAAACCCGTGTTTAATTGTTTAGCAGTTCATAACTAAAAGAATTACCAAATGAAAGTTAAAAAGAAAATCCCAACGGCCTTATTACAAAAATTATTACCCAAAAATAATATAAAAATAAATTAAACCAAAACTTCTAAGTTCAGTTCAGTAACATATCCGACGTATGGCCACCTCCGAGTCCTCCGCGGCTCCAAATCCTCTAAAGCTAGGGATTACCTGCACGGTTAAAAGAAGAGGGTGAGTTACGAGAACTCAGTGTGTAATCCCCTATAACGGTCATAGTCTGGGCCCGAGCCCATACGGTGTCGGTCTGGGCCTAAGCCCTATTCGGTAACAATCTGGGCCTAAGCCCCAAATCATAACGATGCAATGGATATGTACCCACCCCAATCCAGCCAAACTCTCCACCCGTACCAACCAATCTCTCCATGTGGGGACCATGTCAACCCACCCAGCCAAAACTCTCCAATAATGCAGCAGCTGCTAACGGTATATGTGGCTGAGCCACTAAATTAATAATATGTGGAGATGCCACTATAACAATATGTGGCAATGCCACTAGAATGGTACTTCCTCCAATCAACAAACCCAACCCAATGCAATATGATATGTATGCAATATATTACGATCATATACAGATATATAAAATCACACAGACAATATTTAAACTATCTCTAAGAGTATAACGATCATTTCGTCGTTAGGGATAAAATGGTAATTTCACCCCTTGGGGGTAATTCGGTAATTTACCCATCGAGGGTAATTCGGTAATTAACCCATCGAGGGTGTTTCGGTAACTTATCCACTAAGGGTATTTCGGTAATTTACCCAATAAGGGTATTTTGGTAATTTACCCACTAAGGGTATTTCGGGATGCCCACTGTCGCCTCGAGCGACATAGGTTTCCCATTTGGTCACTACGGCGTAATTGGGCCTAAAATCCAATTCCAGCCCAAACAGGCCCACACGCTCGTGTGGCCCATTCAGCTCATTTTCGGTCACGGTTCTGCGGGCTTTGCAGTCGCATCAATCATTCGGCACTTACCATCGACTTCGCTTATGTGGGCCTGTTAACCCATTGGGCCCACTTAGCCCGCTTTGGCTCGACAAGGCCCATTACAGCCTCAGTCTCACGAGAGCGTTCGTGACACTCTCAACGGTCTATCACCATCATTAGTGGCTCAGTTTATCACTACGAGCGCTCGCATGCTCGAGTGATCTCAGTTTCTGATACTCCGGCTTTTCGGTATTTCGGCTTTTGTCCGATTCACAGAACAGTGCATAACAAAACAAGCAAGGGTGTGAGATTACATACCTGTTATGGATTGCGATTCGCGACACTTTCCGAGGCACCTAAGATCATAATTGACCAATAGTTAGTCTTTACCCTTGGTAGTCCAACATATAGCAATACTTTATCTATAGACTTTACTTACCAGAGAACGACACACTCCTTGCTATGGAGAGTATTCGGCCTATACCTCCTGATTAAAGAACCGAGTCCCTAGTGATATCGATGAACAACCAAAGGTGTTAGCAATCATCCAACATTCGGCCCCCCACAGAGAAAGGAGAGAGACCAAAATTTACCCAAGCAGTCACAAAAATTTTCACCAGAACGAAATAAGAAAGTGCTTGTACTACTCTACCCTTACCAATCACCAATGATCAATGACAACCAACAACTGCCTGACAACAGGATTCAGCCCAACCACCAAAACAAAGGATTCAGAACGAAGAGGGTATATAGATTCAGCTTACAAGGTTCGGCCAGCAAAAAGAGAACCCACACTTCAAGAAGAAAGTATTCGGCCTAGGGAGAAATCAAAAAGTGAGACGTGTGGCTACGGCTTAGAAGTAAAGAAAAGAGATGAACGATTAGGAAGAAGAGAAATGAGAAGGAGAAAGGAAAGAAGATGAGATTGAAGGCTTACCAATTCAGCACTTAATTAGGAAAAGAAAATGAAGGAGAAGAAAAAAAATGAGAGCAAGGTGAAATCGGCAGAGGTCAAAGATGAAAGAAAATGACCCGAAATGCTAAAGAAAGTCCCAAAATGCCAAAAACTCTCAAAGGAAAAAATTCAGAGAAAATCGGCACACTCTCCTCTCTCCAAACCGAATATGCACTCCTCCAATTACCAACCTTGGCTGAAATTCCCTTTCACCACTTCCCCACATTCGGCCAACACTTGCACACTCATCCATCCCTTGATTCTCTCCACTCTTTCCTCTTACTATTGCTCTCCTCCATCTATTTGAATTATTTGACCAAGTCTCCAATTCCCCTTGAAGAGTTTGATCCGAACTCTGCTTCCTCCACCCTCAAGCCACAAAATAAAATCCTTCATTTGCAACCTAACGGATTCGAACCCCTTCCCTCCTTGCTCTCCCATTGACGCCACAGCCACCTTGCCACATGCTCAACTTGTGTCTCCTAAATGCACATAATTATACTTAAACCCTTCTGCCAACAGCCCTCTCCACAAAAGCGCCAAAAACTAAAATTTTTCCAAGGCTCCGACTCGAACCCAGGCCTCCCTAGAACCCCCAAATACCCTCAATTAACCAGCTGAGCAAGTACAACATACAATTAAGCAAATTTTACAACCCCTAACTTTTGGGGCGTTACAGCCTGACATCACTACCTTAAGAAAAAACACAAATTAAAATTAGGTTTGATATTATGAATCAGAAGATTGACACTTTATAAAATTACAACACATGATGAATCAAAAGAAAATAAATTGAAGTTGTAATTCAACAAGTCCAGTACAATACATGTAATATCCGGGATTTTGGGCTTGTGCATTATTGCTTAATTATGTGAAGTAGCATGCCTGTGTGTGTTGTAAATATGTTTTATGAATTTTGAGAACTTTAGAGTGTAGGAAAATGCCTTAGAAATTATTTGATTTTAAGTTTTAAAGAGGAGCTAAGCTTGATAGGCCTTAAGAGAATTTGTAGGAGAATTTAGACACAAAAATGGGCTTGTTAAAGTGGCAAGGAGGCGCCACTTAAAGCCCTAGTAAGTGACGCCACAAGCAGTACAAGGGGGCCTAGGTTCGAGCAGCAAGGGGAGCAATTTTGAGCTACTTTTTGCGTCAAGCTAAGGGGGGAGTTGGACGGCATTAAAACACTAAGGAGATGAGCACTAGATGTGGTCAAATTCCCTTTAAAATTCGGCTAAGGTAGGGAGATAATTATTGATTTATTCAATTTATTTTTGAAAGGGTAAAGAAGAGGAAAAATAGGAAAATAACAAGGGATTGGATAGAGAGATGAGGAGTTGGCCGAATAGGGGGATCTAGGTGTGGTATTTTCGGCCAAAGTGAAGAAGTGAGGCCATTTTCATTCTTTTCTTTTCAATTGTGCCTCTACCGAATTCTTTAGCAAATCTTATCTTCTTCTCTTATTTTGTCAAAGCCAAAAGTTCTCCTTCTTTTTTCCATTCTTGTTGAAACTCCCTTCAATCCTTTTTCTTAAAAGCCAAAGCCGAATACCATACTCCCATTCCCTCCTCTCACTTTGGCCGAATCTTTCTGCAGTTCATTCTCTTTTTCTTTTCGCAATTCTCCAAAAGCCGAATCTCCTATTTTGGGGGCCATAGCCGATTGTTCAGCAAACTCCAAAAGCCGAAACCCATTTGATCAACATCTAGCCATAGCCGAATCACTCCTAGGGTGTAAGCAAAGGTGCCGTCGACCACAGCATTAAGGGTAAGGATTTAATTGTCGTCGTTTTATTTCTTTCCTTTAAGCCGAAATCAAGAATCTAATACCATTTATGTTCTTTGGCCGAAACTATAAAGGAGGTTTCAGGATTTGTCTATAGTCGACTATAAGGAGGAGATCTTCGGGATTTCAATATCTAAGGTATTTCGACAGATACCACAACCAAGTAGCAATTTCGAGACTTAAGATTCACAAGGTAAGCCAATGTGGTATTCGGCCATAGGCCACTTTCATGAGTTTTGGGTTGGAACCGATTTTAACAAAGGTTATGCAGAGATTTCGACATCTCCATTAGCAGATAGCAATTTCGGGATTTGAGTGGTAACTAAATCGGCCGCAAGGTAAGAGAGTGTTAACATTCGGCCAAGGCTATATTTAGTGATTATTTGAGTGGCCGATTCTAACTTTGACTGTTTAGGGAGGAGTACAATCCGATTCGATAGACTTTCGGGATTTTTGGTGAAAGCATTAAGTAAACGGTGTGTACCCCACACTAACTCTTAATAGATTTATGGCATCAATTTAATATATGTGTTAATAATAATGTGAAAAGTGGGCAAAGGTACCATGTGATGGTACAAAGTACTCAGCACGTAACCTTAACATTATGTTAATAAATGATATGAATATTATTATGATATGAATATTTGGAATATGGTACATATGTGAATATCGATAAGAATGTGAAATAAGGCATAAGGCATGATATTGCATATTACGTGTGACATGGGGCATATGGGTTATATGGAAAGGGAAGTGATCCGGTGGTTTATACCACAATATCGAATGTGGTGACTCATGTCACGAAATCGAATGTGGTGACTTATGTCACAAATTACTATCCGGTGACTTTGTCACATTATCAGTGGCTATGCCACAATTTATAAGGGCGATGAGCATGTCGTCTGCTGCAATGATCGCCTTCGATGATGTGTAGCGATGGAGGGTCGACTTAGTAGTCCCCACGGTGTGATGGTTTATACGGGTGATGTGTAGCGGATAGTTATCTAGGTATGGGTTGGGTTTGCATCATTATTTCTATCTGTTATATATACATATGATATGATATGATATGCACGAATCGTTGGGGCTTAGTGTTGGTTATACACTTTGAGTCATTTGACTCACCCTGTTGTGGGATATTTTTCAGGTGACACTCGATGTGGACCGGGTCGGCAGGAGCTTAGTGGTGGCCATGTTCAACTCAGACTTTATTTTAATTTTGGACTTTTTATTTCTAAGTATTTTGGATTTATTCGGGTTTTGTTTTAATGTGATAAGGCCATAGCTATAAACTGATTATGCATGCATTTTTATTTATTTTATTATGATACAAATTTTATCCATTTAAAGTTTAAGCAACTTTTCTTAAAAATAAATTTTAAATGTTTAGACACCTAAACACAAACGATTTTCGAATTAAAGATTAACTCCAAAACAACTCGGCATTTTTTTTATAAACCACCCAAATTTTCCAAAGTAATAAACATGAATTTGAAACGTTTTACTCGAGGAACATACCAGATCAGTGCAGGCTCGTGCACCGGGTTTAGGGTGTTTGATTTTTGGTATTAGAGCCCAGTTTTAAACTCTCGGCCTTGGGTTTAAAGCCCATAATGTTTTCAAAATAGAGCCCAAATAAGTTTTGTGAAAATTTTTGGAATTGAGCAGGTTTTTCTGGCATGGCACCTAAGTCTCCGACCCGAAGTCCACTAGGTAAGTACCCCTAACCGTTGTGTGAATTAATGTATGATTTGTATATGGGTATAACAGGAACGTAGAGTAGTATATTAAGTTATGGAACCCTAGGATTAGCTTACTTCAATACTGAATTACATAAAACTTTAAGGCCTAATTAAACAAACACGTGTGGTGAGTCGCCGAGTTAGGGTGTGGCAACCATTGTGCGCATGTCTAGGATTGGATTCGGGAAGAGCACGGTATTTAAGCGATCCTAGTGACTCACCTCCTCTTCACTCGAATCCTACCCACAGTGCGTGGTAACAGTTCACCCTAACCAAGAGGACTCATTCACAAAAGCTAAACTCAATAATTAAAACCCAAAAGGGACTAGCCATATTTTTATAAAAACCTTAGTTTTAAAAGCACCAAATTACCCCTTTGATTTGTAAAAACTCTTTCACAAAATTTTTTCCGAAATATTCCCGATTTACAAAAATTTACGAAAATACCCCTGGGATTAAAACGGACAAAAATGTACAAGTGATGAATGTGTGTAGTAGATACTACTGAATGAAGGTGCATCTTTCTCTGAACTAGGATAGAAGACTTGAAATGAAAACCCTGTAATGATCGAAAGCACTACTACTAAGCTCCTTTTCATAAAATTTCTTCGCGGATAATCAGTGGAACAAATACTAATGCATAAAATTCCTTAAATCAGATTAAAGCGCGATCGTAGAAATGAGTTCTAGGGGACGTGGTCGTAATGTGCGAGGACGTGGTAGAGGCAGAATGACCGTATCGGAACCCGTTAGGTCTGGACAAGGGTCCGAAAATGAGGTACCACCACCCCCACCACCAGCTGTTGGTGTTGAGCAGCACGATCAGACGGGGGATGATGCAGTATCGTAGGCGGTGCTACGGGTTCTTGAGATGGTGGCTGGAGCAGGTGGAGGTGGGGAGCTCGAAATCATGCCGGCGACTCGAGCCAATGGAGTGAAGTATTCCGTGGCGTATCTGGTGTGGCACCCATGCTGGTGAGTATTGGTTGGAAGCAGCAGAGCGAATTATGGATGAGTGAATCGACTATTGAAGAGAAGCTGAAGGGAATGGTGTCGCTACTTCGCGATGAGGCATATAAGTGGTGGCTCACAGTTCGGGATGGTGCTACAGCTAAGGATCTCACTTGGGAGTATGTTAAGGCGGTATATCGGAAGAAGTATGTTGGAACTAGTTATACCGATGCTCGAGGAGGAAGGCATTTACAGAAGGTGGTTCAAGGGAACAAGTCCGTAGCGAGTATGAGGTGAATTCTTAAGGTTGAGTCGGTATGCTCGATGAATTGTGGCTACGGAGCATGAACGATGTGTCCGGTTTGAGGACGAACTTAGGGATGATCTAAGGTTGTTGATAGCTTCGCAGCAGGAGCAGGAATTTGCAGTGTTGGTGGAAAAGGCTAAGGTAGCCGAAGGGGTTAAAGAATGTAAGGCGAGAATCTGGTCGGAGCAGGCATAAGAGAGGGTTTGGATCGTCAGGGTCATCTGGGAATGCACAGAAGAGGCCTAGAGTTGATGGGTCGCGAGGTCAGCAAGTTGTGACGGGGAGGCGATGTCGTACTTGTGATCGGTGTGGGAAAAGGCACCTAGGAGAGTGTTGGAAGAAGACGGGAGGATGCTTTAAGTGTGGGTCTAAGGAACACATGATTAAAGACTCGCCCTATTAAGATAGGCGGAGTCGACCAACAGTCGGGGTTCTAATCAGTGGAAGAGGGGACAGCGACCTCGGCGGGGTCGTGGTGCGATTGGCGAGAGGAAGCGGTCTTTGGAAGAGGGCGTGGAACACCGGTAGAGGTGTTGGTATCTTTGAGGCTAGACGGCCGGGGATCGGTATATGCGGTTCGTCGGGAGGAAGGCAGCGATGCACTGATGTTATAACAGTACGTTCCTTTATTTTTGAGTTACCCTTTATTGCTTTGATAGACATAGGGTCAACTCATTCCTATGTTGCTAGTGAAGTATCCGAAACTTTGCATGTGAACTTTGAGACTGTACCTAGGAAGATGACTGTACTTAGTCCTTTAGGGCAGACTGTGATAGTAGATAAACTCTTTAAGGAAGTGCCTTTAGAAGTTCAGGGGACGCAGTTCCCAGCTGACTTAGTGGAACTACCATTCAGGGAATTTGATCTAATCTTAGGCATAGATTGGTTAGTGAAGTACCGTGCGAATGTGGATTGCGCCGCTAAACGCATGTCGTTGAGAACTCCCGACGATAAGGAAGTTGTGGTGATGGGCGAAAGACGGAACTATTTGTCGAATGTAGTATCCGCCCTTAAGGCGGAGAAGATGGTAAGGAAAGGATGTTCGGTTTTTCTAATGTGGGTCAGTGCCTTGGACACTAAGGAAATAAGTGTGGAAGGGGTTAGAACGGTAAGGGAATTTGTGGATGTCTTTCCGGAGGAATTACTTGGAATACCCCCGGATAGGGAGGTGGAGTTTGGAATTGACTTGCTACCGGGAACTGCTCCTGTGTCAATCGCCCCGTACAGAATGGCACCAAAGGAATTGGTTGAGCTCAAGGCTCAAATCCAAGAGTTGCTTGATCGTGGGTTTATCCGACCCAGTGTGTCTCCATGGGGAGCACCGGTCTTGTTTGTGAAGAAGAAGGATGGAACTATGCGTATGTGCATAGATTATCGTCAGTTGAATAAGCTTACCATCAAGAACAAGTACTGCGTTTCGAGGATAGGCGACTTGTTCGATCAACTGAAGGAAGGCGCAGTATTCTCGAAGATAGATCTAAGGTCTGGATATCATCAACTTAAGGTGAAGGAAGCAGATATCCATAAGACAGCCTTCCGAACAAGATACGGGCATTATGAGTTCTTAGTAATGCCGTTCGGATTGACGAACGCCCCAGCCGCATTCATGGATATGATGAATCGGGTTTTTCAACCTTACTTGGATAGGTTCGTCGTTGTGTTCATAGACGACATCTTAGTATATTCCAAGTCTGAAGATGAGCATGATGAGCATCTCCGGGTTGTGTTGCAAGTATTAAGGGAGAAGAAGCTTTATGCCAAATTCAGTAAGTGTGAATTTTGGCTGAAGGAGGTCGCATTCTTAGGGCATGTAGTGTCTGCAGAAGGGATAAGAGTGGATCCTAGGAAGATTGAGGCAGTGTTGGATTGGAAACCACCTAAGTCTGTGGCAGAGGTTCGTAGTTTCTTGGGATTGGCAGGCTACTACAGAAGGTTTGTAGAAGGGTTCTCATCAATAGCCGGACCTTTGACGAAGTTGTTGAGAAAAGAAGTACCTTTCATATGGACAGATAAGCAACAGGAGAGTTTTGAGAAACTTAAGAGGGTTTTGACTGAAGCTCCGATTTTGATATAGCCGGAGGCAGGAAAGGATTTCGTGGTGTATTGTGACGCTTCTCATACAGGATTAGGATGTGTATTGATGCAAGACGGGAAGGTAGTCGCTTATGCGTATCGACAATTAAGGCCGCATGAGGTTAACTACCCGACGCATGATTTGGAATTAGCGGCGGTAGTCTTTGCTCTTAAGGTATGGAGGCATTATCTTTATGGGGAGAAGTCAGTGATCTACACAGACCACAAGAGCCTTAAGTATCTGCTGACTCAGAAAGAACTGAACCTGAGACAGCGAAGGTGGGTGGAGTTATTGAAAGACTACGATTGTTCTATAGAGTATCATCCGGGCAAGGCGAATGTAGTGGCAGATGCCCTAAGTCGGAAAGTAGTGTCGGATCACGAGGGCAATGTTTACACATCTTAGCTTGTATGATGATGGAAGTTTATTGGCGAGTTGCAAGTTAAACCGACATGGTTGAATGAGGTGAAGGAAAGTCGATTAATGGATGATGATCTAAGTGCTAAGCTACGGCAAGTACAGGTGGAGAGTTGGAAGATTATAGTATTAATGACGAGGAGTATTGTGTTTCAAGGGTAAGGTCTGTATGCCGAAGAACAAGGAGTTAAGCAGAGGATTCTTCGGGAATCGCATAGTAGCCCCTATGCTATGCATCCCGGAGGTAGTAAGTTGTATAGAGATCTAAGGGAGCAGTTTTGGTGGCCTGGTCTTAAGAGGGAATTACTGAGTCGTAGGGAAGTGTTTAACGTGTCGCCAAGTGAAATTTGAACACCAAGTTCTGTCGGGGGTTGCTTCACCGATAAAGATTCCGCAGATGGAAGTGGGAGAGAATCACCATGGACTTCGTTAGTGGGCTTCCCTTACACCTACTAAGAAGGACTCGGTATGGGTGATAGTGGACCGATTGACAAAATCTGCGCATTTCATACCGGTCTTGGGTTGACTATTCTTTGCGAGAGGTTGGCAAAGTTGTATGTGGCGGAAATTGTGAGGTTGCATGGAGTGCCGGTGTCAATTATCTCGAGATAGGGATCCAAGGTTTACGTCTCGGTTTGGAAAGCACTACATCAAGCTTTGGGCACCAGATTAGACTTGATGACGGCATTTCATCCACGATCGGGCCAGTCGATCGAGCGAGTGATCCAAGTGTTGGAAGATATGTTGAGAATTTTGTGAGATAGACTTCATTGGAAGTTGGGAAGAATATTTACCTTTAGCGAATTTGCATATAATAATGACTATCAAGCCGTGATTCGAATGGCACCGTATGAAGCATTTGTATGGGCGGAAGTGTCGCACTCCTACGTGTTGGACAAAATTAGGAGAACGTCAAGTTTTGGGTCCGGAGATTGTGGCGAGAATCAAGAAAAGGTTAAGTTAATTCGCACGATTAAAGGAGGCATCGGACAGGCAAAAGTCGTATGCGGACCTTAAGCGAAAAGGAAATAGAATTTCTTTGTGGGAGATCGAGTGTTTCTTAAGGTTTCGCCTTGGAAGAAGGTGATGAGATTTAGTCGCAAAAGGAAATTAAGTCCAAGGTTTATAGGACCTTATCGGGTATTGAAGCGAGTTGGACCGGTGGCATACCGATTAGAGTTGCCTCGGAGTTGAAGCGGATGCACGATGTGTTCCATGTTTCTATGCTACGTCGTTATCGATCGGATCTGTCTCATGTAGTACCCGATTGAGGAGGTGGAGCTAAGACCGATTTGTCCTACGAGGAAGAGCCGATTCAGATTTTGGAGCGAGATGTGAAAGTGCTACGAAGGAAGTCGGTTCCTTTGGTCAAAGTGTTATGGCGTAATCATGGATCGGAAGAAGCTTCGTGGGAGCCGGAAGAAACAATGCGACAGCAATACCCTCACTTATTTCAGCCAAGTAATTTCGAGGACGAAATTATTTTAAGGGGGTAGAACTGTAATATCCGGGAATTTGGGCTTGTGCATTATTGCTTAATTATGTAAAGTAGCATGCCTGTGTGTGTTGTAAATATGTTTTATGAATTTTGAGAACTTTAGAGTGTAGGAAAATGCCTTAGAAATTATTTGATTTTAAGTTTTAAAGAGGAGCTAAGCTTGATAGGCCTTAAGAGAATTTGTAGGAGAATTTAGACACAAAAATGGGCTTGTTAAAGTGGCAAGGAGGCGCCACTTAAAGCCCTAGTAAGTGACGCCACAAGCAGTACAAGGGGGCCTAGGTTCGAGCAGCAAGGGGAGCAATTTTGAGCTACTTTTTGCGTCAAGCTAAGGGGGGAGTTGGACGGCATTAAAACACTAAGGAGATGAGCACTAGATGTGGTCAAATTCCCTTTAAAATTCGGCTAAGGTAGGGAGATAATTATTGATTTATTCAATTTATTTTTGAAAGGGTAAAGAAGAGGAAAAATAGGAAAATAACAAGGGATTGGATAGAGAGATGAGGAGTTGGCCGAATAGGGGGATCTAGGTGTGGTATTTTCGGCCAAAGGGAAGAAGTGAGGCCATTTTCATTCTTTTCTTTTCAATTGTGCCTCTACCGAATTCTTTAGCAAATCTTATCTTCTTCTCTTATTTTGTCAAAGCCAAAAGTTCTCCTTCTTTTTTCCATTCTTGTTGAAACTCCCTTCAATCCTTTTTCTTAAAAGCCAAAGCCGAATACCATACTCCCATTCCCTCCTCTCACTTTGGCCGAATCTTTCTGCAGTTCATTCTCTTTTTCTTTTTGCAATTCTCCAAAACCCGAATCTCCTATTTTGGGGGCCATAGCCGATTGTTCAGCAAACTCCAAAAGTCGAAACCCATTTGATCAACATCTAGCCATAGCCGAATCACTCCTAGGGTGTAAGCAAAGGTGTGTCGACCACGACATTAAGGGTAAGGATTCAATTGTCGTCGTTTTATTTCTTTCCTTTAAGCCGAAATCAAGACTCTAATACCATTTATGTTCTTTGGCCGAAACTATAAAGGAGGTTTCGGGATTTGTCTATAGTCGACTATAAGGAGGAGATCTTTGGGATTTCAATATCTAAGGTATTTCGACAGATACCACAACCAAGTAGCAATTTCGAGACTTAAGATTCACAAGGTAAGCCAATGTGGTATTCGGCCATAGGCCACTTTCATGAGTTTTGGGTTGGAACCGATTTTAACAAAGGTTATGCAGAGATTTCGACATCTCCATTAGCAGATAGCAATTTCGGGATTTGAGTGGTAACTAAATCGGCCGCAAGGTAAGAGAGTGTTAACATTCGGCCAAGGCTATATTTAGTGATTATTTGAGTGGCGATTCTAACTTTGTTGTTTAGGGAGGAGTACAATCCGATTCGATAGACTTTCGGGATTTCGGTGAAAGCATTAAGTAAACAGTGTGTACCCCACACTAACTCTTAATAGATTTATGGCATCAATTTAATATATGTGTTAATAATAATGTGAAAAGTGGGCAAAGGTACCATGTGATGGTACAAAGTACTCAGTGCACGTAACCTTAACATTATGTTAATAAATGATATGAATATTATTATGATATGAATATTTGGAATATGGTACATATGTGAATATCGATAAGAATGTGAAATAAGGCATAAGG
This sequence comes from Gossypium sturtianum, assembly GCA_025698515.1. NCBI lineage: Eukaryota > Viridiplantae > Streptophyta > Magnoliopsida > Malvales > Malvaceae > Gossypium > Gossypium sturtianum. The sequence goes on along the minus strand of CM046943.1, from coordinate 28,771,588 downwards.
CATGATATTGCATATTACTGTGTGACATGGGGCATATGGGTTATATGGAAAGGGAAGTGATCCGTGGTTTATACCACAATATCGAATGTGGTGACTCATGTCACGAAATCGAATGTGGTGACTTATGTCACAAATTACTATCCGTGACTTTGTCACATTATCTGAGTGGCTATGCCACAATTTATAAGGGCGATGAGCATGTCGTCATGCAATGATCGCGCCGATGATGTGTAGCGGATGGAGGGTCGACTTAGTAGTCCCCCACGGTGTGATGGTTGGTACGGGTGATGTGTAGCGGATGGTTATCTAGGTATGGGTTGGGTTTGCATCATTATTTCTATCTGTTATATATACGTATGATATGATATGATATGCGAATCGTTGGGGCTTAGTGTTGGTTATACACACCGAGTCTTTTGACTCACCCCGTTGTGGGATATTTTTTTGGTGACACTCGATGAACGGACCGGGTGGCGGGAGCTTAGTGGTGGCCATGTTCAACTCGGACTTTATTTTAATTTTGGACTTTTTATTTCTAAGTATTTTGGATTTATTCGGGTTTTGTTTTAATGTGATAAGGCCATAGCTATAAACTGATTATGCATGCATTTTTATTTATTTTATTATGATACAAATTTTATCCATTTAAAGTTTAAGCAACTTTTCTTAAAAATAAATTTTAAATGTTTAGACACCTAAACACAAACGATTTTCGAATAAAAGATTAACTCCAAAACAACTCGGCATTTTTTTATAAACCACCCAAATTTTCTAAAGTAATAAACATGAATTTGAAACGTTTTACTCGAGGAACATACCAGATCCGGTCTGGGCTCGTGGGCCGGGTTTGGGGTGTTTCAATACATAAAGGCAATTCAAACAACACCAAAGTTTCGTAAACTAGATACATGAAGTAACATAAACAAATTAACCTTCTAATAAACCTAACTAATTTCTAAATGCTTGCCATTCATAGAACATTTGATTGGCTAGTTCCATCCTCTAAGTAGCTCATGTATCCGATGGATGAATATTTACGGTATTCGATTCATCGTCATCTATCACATTACTAGGTAATTGTTCTCCCAACTCCGCTTCAATAGGATCAAAACTTATATAGGTTCGAATAAAATTATGAAACAAACAACATGCAATAATAATTCTGTTGTGCACCCTCAAAGGATAGAATGATGGACTCCTAAGTATTCCCCATCTAAGTTTTAATAACCCAAAGCATCTTTCAATAACATTGCGCGCTGAAGCATGTTTCATATTGAAAAATTCTTTTGGAGTACTTGGCTAGTAACCTTGACGCCACTCATTCAAATGATATCTTTGTCCTCTAAACAAGGCAAGAAATCTCTCACATTTTGTGTAACTAGCATCAACTAGATAATAACAACCTATAAAAAAGAAAAAAAACTATTTATCATGGTTAATTTTCCCAAAAAAATATGGTCTTAAAAATTAATTCAAATTCCTCCAATTCTGCACTTTACCATGAGAAACTTTTAGTCCATGTCTCCTATTAATGGCATCTCGAAGAACCCGTCCATCAGCAACAAAACCTTCCCAACCAGGAAGAACATAAACAAAATGCATATCAGGTGTACAAACACCTAACATCTTTATTGCTATGTCACCTTTTCGCGTTTGATATCTAGGTTTATCAACTGTTGGAACCCTAATCTTGATGTGGGTTCCATCTAAAGAACCTAAGCAATTCTACATCACATGTATAAAACCTCAAGTTAAGTTATTATATTTCAATCTAAATCAACGAAATTATGTATGAGCTATATATGGAACTCATTCCAATAAATTGAACTATTTCTACCTTGGGTCTGTAGAATTAGCTGTAATTGGCTCTGCTTTTTTAAATAGCACATCTTGTAAACGTATGATAGCATTTAAAAAATTGTGAAATTATTTGCTAACAGTTTCCCTAGACCTATTAAAGTGATGCTTGATAACTCAGTTTTTAAAGTGATAATAAATTAATGTAAAAACATTGTCATTTGTTCATCAACAGGCATGTTCCTTAACGACTTCAATCGTCCTAAAGTTTGTAACATCTCACATAGTTTAAATAAAGCAATTATATTCATCCTAACTTGTTCAATACAAGTCTCGTCACTAGATATACAAGTCTTTTCACATAATCTCGTTTTGCATAAAAATCTAAAATATATGATCTAATCCTTGCTCTATAAGTATGTAGGCTATGGACGGCACCCAGTGTAACTAAGAATCAACTCGCAACTGTAGACATTTGCAATCATACTATTAATGCAAGACCAATTCTTTTACGCCTCACTTTGTACTATTAAAGGTAAACGAGCCATTACTGCAAGATATTAAAGTGTTACATATCTTCTTCTTCTTTTGACAAAAATGGGCCCGAAGGCCACTACCTCAATTAACATGAATAAAAATTTATGAATAACGCTTAGATACTCCATATCGGAAAACAAATTACACTGATTTTTCAAGGCAAGCTTACAAAGGAGGTTCGCAACTTTATTTCTATTGCGTCTAATCCATTTTACTTCGACATCAGCGAAGGACTCAATCATGCCTTTAACTTCATTGATCCGATGGCCGAGGATTGTAATGTCTTCTTAGTGCTTCCTAAAGCGGTTGACTAAGCTCGCATTTCTTCAAATCATAGTAAAAGGGTCACATTTCTTCAATACTAATCTCAATAACAGTAAAACAAAATCAAATAATTTAATTGTCAAAGAACTTATAGTGATTCAGTGAATACAAGAGGCTCAGCTGTAGGTAGAGGAAGCAATCAAGCAAGCCAAAGAAGAAGAGGAAGCAATAACACACTGCCAAAGAAAATTGAACAATACATATTAAGAATCTTTGCAAAGCACAAAATAGAAATTACAAATACCTTTGCAAGTAAAAAACTTTAAATTCATTTCTTTATCAAATTTCATTCAACAACAACGGCTCTTTGTTTAGCAAATAATAATGTCTTGAACAAAAATTATAGTTGTTTTAAAAGAAAAATAATTATGAACATCTAAACAATAGTAGATAAAGTTTTTGCTTCTAGAATTTACATTAAACAAGAGGTATAGGATTTCATTGACTTAGCAACTTGAAGTATGCAATACAAAAGTGGACCAAAAACAGTTTAAGGAAAAACATACAAACAACCAAAGATCTAGTCTTTTTCGACTATATAGTTATTGCTGATATAGGGAATATGATATTTAATTAAAATGTTGCTCATATGCTTTATGATTGAAAATGCATATTGATTGTGACACAACATAAATTTATATTCGTTCATGTAATTATGAAACACAAAAGAAATTCTCAAAGACTTTCTTGCAAACCACCTGTAATTTGTCCAAATTTGGACAATATAACTTAGAATCAAAGCAAGCATTTAATCGACATGACATATTTAATGTGTCCTAATTTTGGACAACATAATTAATACACAATAAACTCTTGTAAAAATGTTGGAAAACTTCTCCTTACCAAGTTGTTTAAATGGCATAAACAAGGCAAAATCATGAGATTCAATCAAGCAAATTACTCAAAAATTTTATTCAAAGTCGAACAAGATTCTTCATATCCCAAAAATCATAAAATTCAACATGCAATATCACCAACATAATATATATAAAAAATTCAAACAGCAACATGGCAGAGATAAATTATTAAAGTATTTAACTCAACCAAATAACATGGAAATGTCTAGCATTAGACAACATGAAAACCTCAGATGATTTGAATATTTAAATTCAACCGAATAATCCTAAAAATGTCCAAATTTGGACAACATTAAACTACCAATAGCACACACAATTAAGTCCAACTAAATGACATGAAAATGTCCAGCATTGGACATCATTAAAACTTCAAATGATCAGAATAATTAAACTCAACCGAATGACAAGCGCATGTCCAACTTTAAGAACATAAATAAATTAGGAAGTTAAGACTTGGTTTGCTACTTCATACAGTTTTTATACTATTAATTAATAAAATTTTGCACAAAATCGAAAGCTAAAGGTTCAAGGACCTTACCAGTCGTAACTCACTGTTAATTAACAAATTCTAACCAGAAAAATTCTCAAAAAAAAACAAACTTACAAGTATAACCATTAATTCAATATGACAATTTAAACAAATTTCCCTTAAAGAACTCTGTAACACCCCAAACCCGGCCCAAGCGGTATGACCAAATCTGGCATGTCACATGAAGAAAACGAGTAAAGAACTTGTGATTATTACTAAAGATGTTTGTTATTAGGTTAAAATTTAAGAAAACAAATTTGATTAGAAATATTTGATAAAAATATTACTAATTTTGAAAGGTTGATTGAAGAATCGATAATCGAACTAGTGATCTTTTAAAACCGTGACTTTTGAAATATTATTGATAATTTGAAGGAAAAATCCAAGTTAAATTATTTGTACATATTTATTGTGAAATCCGATTGTTGATAAATTTTAAGAAAAACCGTTGTTTATGATTTTAGAAAAATTCCCGTTTAAAACAATTAATGGAAGATAATAAATACGTCAAACATAAAACAAAATAAAAATCCCAGAGGCCTTATTACAACTTCAAACCCAAAATAGTAAAAGTAACGAATTAAAGCGGAAACGAAATTTACTAAGGTTCGAAAATATTATTTCCAAAGTATGGCCTCCACCGAGTCATCCATGGGCCCAAGTCCTCATTACTGAGCATTACCTGCAAGGATTAAGAAAAATGGGTGAGTTACTAGAACTCAGTGTATAATCCCCTTACCGTCGTCCATTGGGTTTGAACCCGCATAGCATAACCTTGGGCCTAAGCCCATTTACATAACAATAATTAAATGAAGTAAATGTATGCAACCCAACCCAATCCATCCATCACACCCCCGACCAGCCAATCACACCTGTGGGGATCAAGTCAACCCACCCCGCCGCTCACACCAAAATTGCAGCCAAGCTGCTAGAGTATAATATTTTTGTGGTCAAGCCACCAAAAACATAATTAAGCACAATAATAAATAGATTTGTGGCAATGCCACCAGGCTACACTGCTCTCCATATAATTTATCCCATCCCATGCAATATATGAAAATGTATCATACAAAATAAAATAAAATATCCACATATATACAACAACCATTAATCTAGTGAATTAATTCGGTGAATCGGCCCATTAAAGCACTTTGATAGTTCGGCCCATTTAGGCATTATAGCAAACCGACCATAGGGGCATTTTGGTAAATTGGCCCATAGGGGCATATTGGTAAATCGGCCCATAGGGGCATTTTCGTAATTTAATAAATTAATACCGATTTTAACAGATCCTAGAATTTACATCGTTTAAGCCAATACAACGATCTATTCTTCCAACATAATGGTGAGTCATGAATCAACGGGATTTCGGTGTGAGATTACACACCTGATTACGGTAAGGACTAAACCTTCTTAATCGTCGGCACCTATATCACCATAATACTCGATTAACTAACATAGGAGATTTTTCTTAATCCAAATCTAAATCAACGATCTAAAATGCTTACCCTTAGTATCGTGAACGACCACGATTTATCTATTTTCACCGGATGATGGTCCACAACCCGGTGGGAAATCCCGAACTGTCGATACCGCCCTACGTTTGAACTTAGGAGTAGGAATTGCAAATCACCTCCCTTCTTGTCCTCTTATCGCTTTTCCTTTCAAATCGCTACCACTTGCCTCCATTGAAAAAGTCTTGGTCAGTAAAATACTACTATGAGAGAGAGTAGTTATTTAGGGATAGGATTCGGCTTACCGCTACTTCCGTAGGACCAACAAGTAGAGAAGAACGAGCGATTTAGTCCCTAATATAACCGATTAGTCAAATCCATCGATCCGTTTTAACGGAATAACCAAGCATTGAGATATATCGAAATGAACCTTGAAGAAATTCCTTACCTTAACAATAATAGATCCAACTTCCACCGATTGGGCTTAAGGCTAGAAATGAATCGGGAAAGATGGAATATTCGGCCACCCACTAAAACACCAAATCGATCAAGGAAGAAATGCCCAATAAGCAAGCAAGAAGAAGAAGAAATAGTGTGATTAAAGTTTCGGCTATTTAGAGAAAATATCAAGCAAGATCCGTCCATCAAAATATTGGTTTAAGAAGAAGAGAGAAGGATTGAAGAAATGGTGAAAAAGAAAAGGAGAGATGGAAAAAGAGTGCTAGATTGTTTCGGCTAACAAAGGGAAAATGAACAAAATGAGGTGAGTGTTTCGGCAACAAAGGAGAAAGGTAAACAATTTTGGCTTTAGAGTTTTGGCAAGCAAAGGAGAAAGAATTGGAAAAGAAAACACCAAAATGCTAAAAGAAAACAAGCCTCTCAAGCACCAAAACTTTGTAAAAAGCTATATGAAATTCGGCTCCCTCATTCCCCCTACCAAAACCTTGAATCTCTTTACCAAAAAGATCAAGGTTGACCAAAAATTCTTTCCCAAACACCTTCCACAAAATCGGCCAACATGTTCCCCTCCCTTATCCCTTTCTTTTATTTCTTTCCTTATTTTTCCCTTGCTTTCCTCCTTACCATATTCCTTAGTCTTCTTTCCATCACTAGAAAGTCTTCCTTTCCTTATTTATAGCCATGGCCGACACTTTGGAAAAAAGCACAAAAAAATTAATCCAAAAAAAATTTGCACTAGGTGGAATTCGAACTCCACTCCTTAAGCCTCTTCATGTGACGCCACACCACTCTGCTACTAACTCCACTTGTGCTAGCAAAATACACACTTAATTCCTTAAATCTTGATGCCACTTACCTTCTCTCCTTAAAGTGCTTAAACACAAAAATTCTACTAAGGCCCAACTCAACCCCAAGCCTTCTTAGGACCCCTAAACATACACAATTAACATTCTTAACTAGCCTAACGCATGATATAATACAAAACATAAAATCCCGAATTTCAAGATGTTACAATTCTATCCCCCTTAAAGAAATTTCAGCCTCGAAATTTACCTAATTAGAAGAGATGAGGATATTGCTATCGGATCGTGTCCTCTGATTCCCATGTAGCTTCCTCTGATCCGTGATTACGCCATAATAATTTGACTAACGGAACCGACTTCCTTCTTAGCACCTTAACATCCCGATCTAAAATATGTATTGGCTCCTCTTCAAAAGACAAGTCAGGTCTTATCTCAACTTCCTCCACTGGTACAACATGAGACGGATCCGAACGATAACGCCTTAACATCGAAACATGAAATACGCTATGTATCTGACTTAACTCCGGAGGTAACTCAAGTTGATAAGCCACTGACCCAACACGCTTCAATACACGGTAAGGTCCGATAAACCTAGGGCTCAACTTGCCCTTCTGTCCAAATCTAAAGATCTTTTTCCAAGGTGATACCTTCAGAAAGACTTGATCACCCACAGAGAACTCTATCTCCTTCCGCTTTAGATTCGCGTATGATTTCTGTCTGTCCGAAGCTTCTTTTAACCGAGCCCGAATTACCTTAACTTTTCCTCCGTCTCAGAGATCAACTCGGGACCCAATAACTGTCGTTCTCCTAGTTCGGTCCAACGGTAAGAGTACGACACCTACGACCATACAACGCCTCGTAAGGTGCCATTTGGATCTTTGGATTGATAGTACGTTGTTGTATGCAAACTCGCCAATGGTAGAAAATCTTCCCAACTACCCACAAGTCTATCACACGCCCCTTAACATGTCTTCTAGAATGGATTACTCTCTCCGAGTGACCATCCATCTCATGGGTGAAACGCCGTCTTTGAAATTTAGCCTTGTACCCAAAGCTTCATGTAAAGCCTTCCAAAACCGTGATGTAAACCTAGGATCCCTGTCCGATATAATAGACACTGGTACCCCTTGCAACCTCATGACTTCTGCTATATACAACTTAGCCAACTTCTACAACGAATAATCCGTACAAACAGATAGAAAATGAGCAGACTTCGTTAACCGATCCACTATCACCCATACAGAATCTTTCTTAGTAGGGATTAAAGGTAACCCACTAACAAAGTCCATCGTTATCCTTTCCCATTTCCATAGTGGGATTTTTACCGTTTGCAGTAACCCTGAAGGCAGTTGATGTTCCGCCTTCACCTGCTGACATGTCAAGCACTTGCTCACGAAGTCAGTAACCTCATGTTTCAACCCTGGCCACCAATACTGCTCACGGAGGTCTCGGTACATCTTATTTCCCCCGGGGTGCATAGCATATGGGCTACTATGCGCCTCACGCAGAATCATTTGTCTCAATTCAGAATCCCTGGGCATACAAACTCTTTCGCGGAAACATAACACTCCATCACTATTTAATCCAAAATCCCCTATCTCACAACTTTCCACTTGCTGAAGTCGAGAACCCAACCTTTCATCTAACAACTGTTTTTCCTTAATCTGACTTACCCATACAGGCTTCACTTGAAGTTCAGCTAACAAGCTACCATCTTCATAAAGGCTGAGATGAGCAAACATCGCTCTCAATTTCGATATCACCTTACGACTCAACGCATCTGCCACTACGTTAGCTTTTCCTGGAAGATACTCGATTGAGCAGTCATAATCTTTCAACAATTCTATCCACTTCCGCTGTCTTAAGTTCAACTCTTTCTGGGTAAGGAGGTACTTCAGACTCTTATGGTCCGTGTAGATAATCGACTTCTCCCCATACAGACAGTGTCTCCATATCTTTAGAGCAAAAACCACTGCAGCTAACTCCAAATCATGTGTGGGATAGTTCACCTCATGCGGCCTTAATTGATGAGATGCATAAGCCACCACTTTTCCCCCTTGCATCAACACACATCCCAAGCCCGTGTGTGACGCATCACAATAAACAATAAACTCTTTACCAGCCTCAGGCTGAATCAATACTGGCGCTTCCGTCAGAATCTTCTTCAATTTCTCAAAACTCTCTTGCTGCTTATTTGACCACACAAACGGTACTCCCTTATGCAACAGCTTAGTTAGGGGTGCAGCAATCAACGAAAACCCCTCAACTAAACGCCTGTAATACCCAGCCAAACCTAGAAAACTTCGGATTTCTGCCACTGACCTCGGTGGCTTCTAGTCCAATACAGCCTCGACCTTTTGGGAATCAACTCTAATTCCCTCGGCAGACACAACATGCCCCAAAAAGGTCACCTCCTTCAGCCAAAATTCACACTTACTGAATTTGGCATACAGCTGCTTCTCCCTTAATATCTGCAATACTACCCGTAGATGCGAATCATGCTCCTCTTCAGTCTTTGAGTACACCAAGATGTCATCTATGAACACCACCACGAACCGATCTAAATAGGGTTGGAAGACTCGGTTTATCATGTCCATAAATGCAGCTGGTGCATTTGTCGACCCAAACGGCATCACTAAGAACTCGTAATGCCCATATCGGGTTCAGAATGCAGTCTTGTGAATATCCGCCTTCTTGACTTTTAACTGGTGATACCCCGATCTCAAGTCTATTTTTGAGAAAACCGAAGCTCCTCGCAGCTGATCGAACAGATCATCGATCCTTGGTAACGGATACTTATTCTTGATCGTCAACTTTTTCAATTGTCTGTAATCGATGCACATACGCATCGACCCATCCTTTTTCTTAACGAACAAAATCGGCGCACCCCACGGTGACACACTTGGTCGAATAAATCCACGATCCATCAACTCCTGGATTTGAGCTTTAAGTTCCACTAGCTCCTTCGGCGCCATTCTATATAGAGCAATGGACATCGGAGCCGTTCCTAGCAACAGCTCAATACCAAATTCTACTTCCTGATCCAGAGGCAATCCTAGAAACTCCTCGAGAAAGACGTCTGAAAACTCTTTCACCGTTCTAACACTCTCTACCGACAACTCTTTGGCATCCAAAGCACTAATAAAGGCTAAGAACGCTTCACACCCCTTTCGTACCAACCTTTCCGCCTTTAAAGCAGATACCACATTAGAAAGATAATTTCTTCTTTCACCTATCATCATCACTTCCTTATCCTCTGAAGTTCTTAGTACCATCAGCTTTGCAGCACAGTCTAAGTTCGCACGATGCTTAACCAGCCAGTCCATGCCCAATATAAGGTCAAACTCACCGAACGGTAGTTCCATCAAATCCGCCAGAAAAACTACCCCCTGAACTTCTAAGGGCACATCCCTAAACAACTTATTTACTACCACCGACTGTCCTAAAGGGCTAATCACAGTTGTTTCTCTAGCAGTAATCTCAGATCTAATATTCAAAGTTTCAGACGCAGCACACGCAACATACGAATGGGTGGATCCAATGTTTATCAGAGCGGTAAAAGGTATATCAGATATGAAAAACGTACCTGTTATGACGTTCGGTGCATCGCCATCCTCTCGACGTCTGACCCATAGACCAATCCTGGCTGTCTCGCCTCCGCGTTACCCCTATTACCGGTACCTCTACCCAGTGTACCCTGACCTCGTCCTACACCGTTACCACCCCGACCTGGCCCACGACCTCTCGGCGGCTGCTGAGCGCCTCTGGTGGGCTGCGCAAATCACATTCTTAATCGCTCGAGTTTGATAAGGCTTTCAAGGGCAATCCCTAAACCGATGGTCCTTGGACCCACATCTGAAACAACCACCAGTTCTCTTCCAACATTCACCCGAGTGAAGTTTCCCACAATCCACGCAAGGCTGTGACTGATTGGTAGTAGCTGGAGCACCCACTTGAACCGCCCCTCATTCTGGGCCTTTTCGAAATCCTCTAGCAGGACCTGAATACCCAGAGTCTCTCTTGTTCCTGCCCCTATCCTTGTCTCGATTTTGCCGTTCTGAGTGCTTAACTTCCTCAGCTATCTTAGCTTTTTCCACAAGTGTAACAAAATTCCTTTCCTTTTGTGGGGCTATCAGTACCCGTGACTCATCACGTAATCCATCCTCAAAACGCACACAGCGTTCATGATCGGTCGGCACTATTCCCCGGGCATACCGACTCAGACGCAAAAACTCCGCCTCGTATGCTGCCACAGATTTACTTCCTTGAACCAGATTCAAAAATTCCTTCCTTCGGGCATCTACATAACTAGCCCCGACATATTTTCCCTGAAATGTTGTCTTAAAGAATTCCCAGGTAATACGATCAGCCTGAGTGCCTTCCCGAACAGTGAGCCACCACTGATACGCCTCGTCTCTTAGCAATGACACAACCCCTTTCAGTTTCTGCTCAAATGTGCAATCCAGATCGTCCATAATCCGTTCCACCGCCTCAAGCCAGTACTCTGCTACACTTGGGGCTACACCCGAAATACCCCTAAAAACTTCGGCCCCATTCGATCTAAGTCGCTCGGATATCGACCCACGAGCTGCCGACCCAGTTCTTGCCCCAGCAACCCTTTCCAGTACTCGCAACATCGCTTGAAACAGAGCGTCGTCCTCTCTCATTCAATCATGTGACCCAGCTTCAGTCACTGGTGACGCAGGTGCGTCCATTTCAGGCATATGTCCCGATGCCTCAGATACAACTCTAGCACCTCGGCCTCTACCACGTCCACGTCTACCACGTCCACGTCATCTAGCGCTCATGTTTACTAACGTCGATTTAATCTGATTAAGAGTCTTATGAATCAATATGCTTATTCAGTGTTTATTAAACAATATTTTATGGAGTATAAGAAGTAAAGTTGTTTTCGCAAAACATATCCTAAAGTCTCAATCTCTATAGTTTCAACTCCTAAAGCTAAAAGTTCTAGAATATCTCTATTTTATGAAGTTTTCTTACTACAGTCATACCACAATAATCATAAAATGAAAACAAAACATACTAACTTGATGCCGGATACCAGTGATGCCATACTTCATTTAAAACATGTATTTATAAATCGAATTTCACGCAATTTTAGAAAATATTTTTGAACCCAAACCACAGCCGAGTTTTGCAATCGGGCTCTGATACCATAAAATGTAACACCCCAAACCCGACCCAAGCGGTATGACCAGATCTGGCATGTCACATGAAGAAAACGAGTAAAGAACTTATGATTCTTACTAAAGATGTTTGTTATTAGGTTAAATTTTAAGAAAACAAATTTGATTAAAAATATTTGATAAAAATACTACTAATTTTGAAAGGTTGATTGAAGAATCGATAATCGAACTAGTGATCTTTTAAAACCGTGACTTTTGAAAATATTATTGATAATTTGCAGGAAAAATCCAAGTTAAATTATTTTTACATATTTATTGTGAAATCCGTTTGTTGATAAATTTTAAGAAAAATCGTTGTTTATGATTTTAGAAAAATTCCCGTTTAAAACAATTCATGGAAGATAATAAATATGTCAAACATAAAATAAAATAAAAATCCCAGAGGCCTTATTACAACTTCAAACCCAAAATAGTAAAAGTAACGAATTAAAGCGGAAACGAAATTTACTAAGGTTCGAAAATATTATTTTCAAAGTATGGCCTCCATCGAGTCATCCATGGGCCCAAGTCTTCATTACTGAGCATTACCTGCAAGGATTAAGAAAAATGGGTGAGTTACTAGAACTCAGTGTATAATCCCCTTCATCGTCGCCCTTTGGGTTTGAACCCGCATAACATAACCTTGGGCCTAAGCCCATTTACATAACAATAATTAAATGAAGTAAATGTATGCAACCCAACCCAATCCATCCATCACACCTCGACCACCTAATCACACTGTGGGGATCAAGTCAACCCACCCCGCCGCACACACAAAATTGCGCCAAGTGCTAGAGTATAATATTTTTGTGGTCAAGCCACCAAAAACATAATTAAGCACAATAATAAATATATTTGTGGCAATGCCACCAGGCTACACTGCTCTCCATACAATTTATCCCATCCCATGCAATATATGAAAATGTATCATACAAAATAAAATAAAATGTCCACATATATACAACAATCATTAATCTAGTGAATTAATCCGGTGAATAGGCCCATTAAAGCACTTTGATAGTTCGGCCCATTTAGGCATTATAGCAAATCGGCCATAAGGGCATTTTGGTAAATCGGCCCATAAGGGCATATTGGTAAATCGACCCATAGGGGCATTTTTGTAATTTAATAAATTAATACCGATTTTGACAGATCTTAGAATTAACATCGTTTAAGCCAATACAACGATCTATTCTTCCAACATAATGGTGAGTCATGAATCAACGGGATTTCGGTGTGAGATTACACACCTGATTACGGTAAGGACTAAACCTTCTTGATCGTCGGCACCTATATCACCATAATACTCGATTAACTAACATAAGAGATTTTTCTTAATCCAAATCTAAATCAACGATCTAAAATGCTTACCCTTAGTATCGTGAACGACCACGATTTATCTATTCTCACCGGATGATGGTCCACAACCCGGTGGGAAATCCCGAACCGCCGATACCGCCCTACGTTTAAACTTAGGAGTAGGAATTGCAAATCCACTCCCTTCTTATCCTCCCATCGCTTTTCCTTTCAAATCGCTACCACTTGCCTCCATTGAAAAAGTCTTGGTCAGTAAAATACTACTATGAGAGAGAGTAGTTGTTTAAGGATAGGATTCGACTTACCACTACTTCCGTAGGATCAACAAGTAGAGAAGAACGAGCGATTTAGTCCCTAATATAACCGATTAGTCAAATCCATCGATCCGTTTTAACGGAATAACCAAGCATTGAGATATATCGAAATGAACCTTGAAGAAATTCCTTACCTTAACAATAATAGATCCAACTTCCACCGATTGGGCTTAAGGCTAGAAATGAATCGGCAAAGATGGAATATTCGGCCACCCACTAAAACACCAAATCGATCAAGGAAGAAATGCCCAATAAGCAAGCAAGAAGAAGAAGAAATAGTGTGATTAAAGTTTCGGCTATTTAGAGAGAAAATCAAGCAAGATCCGGCTATCAAAATATTGGTTTAAGAAGAAGAGAGAAGGATTGAAGAAATGGTGAAAAAGAAAAGGAGAGATGGAAAAAGAGTGCTGCTAATAGTTTCAAGCTAACAAAGGGAAAATGAGCAAAATGAGGTGAGTGTTTGGCAACAAAGGAGAACGGTGAACAATTTTGGCTTTAGAGTTTCGGCAAGCAAATGAGAAAGAATTGGAAAAGAAAACACCAAAATGCTAAAAGAAAACAAGCCTCTCACGCACCAAAACTTTGTAAAAAGCTATATGAAATTCGGCTCCCTCATTCCCCCTACCAAAACCGTGCATCTCTTTACCAAAAAGATCAAGGTTGACCAAAAATTCTTTCCCAAACACCTTCCACAAAATCGGCCAACATGTTCCCCTCCCTTATCCCTTTCCTTTATTTCTTTCCTTGTTTTTCCCTTGCTTTCCTCCTTACCATATTCCTTAGTCTTCTTTCCATCACTAGAAAATCTTCCTTTCCTTATTTATAGCCATGGCCGACACTTTGGAAAGAAGCACAAAAAAATTAATCCAAAAAAAAAAATTGCACTAGGTGGGATTCGAACTCCACTCCTTAAGCCTCTTCATGTGACGCCACACCACTCTGCTACTAGCTCCACTTGTGCTAGCAAAATACACACTTAATTCCTAAGTCTTGATGCCACTTACCTTCTCTTCTTAAAGTGCTTTAACACAAAAATTCTACTAAGGCCCAACTTAACCCCAAGTCTTCTTAGGACTCCTAAACATACACAATTAACATTCTTAACTAGCCTAACGCATGATATAATACAAAACATAAAATCCCGAATTTCAGGATGTTACAAACTCACCTCACTTAAACAACATATAACAATTAAGTTTATGACCAAATATTTAACCATACCAAAGTTGTCGAACCATGCATGTCAATTTAGTCACTTAGCATGCTTAAAAGGAATTTAAGGAGCTTACTATAACTTCCCAAATTAATTTCCTACAACAATTTAAATATGGCATTAAATTAGTAAATTTCCCTTTTATTCGAACAGTAATCACAACAATGGCATGGAATTAAACAAAAACAAGTTTTCTTTTCAATTTAAGCAACGTGCAACAACAACATAAGGCAATTAAATCACAATTTTCCCTCTTCAATCGGCAGTACAAACAACAACCATTTCACTATTCTTTAACTACCAAAACTTGGTTTAAATTACTCTTAAAGGCCGTGTAATACCTGCAACACTAACCATTAAGCATGAATGTTTAGGCATACATCCTCTGAAAACTTACAGAATAGCAGCTAAGCCTACCCTTGAGTGATATCTTTCCCCTTCTTGTTGCCACCTTCAACCACTCCTTTAGCTAAAACACACAAACCATTCCATTATTTCAAGAGGAAACACGTTTAACACATAATGGTTTCAACTTAAAGCATTGAATGGTTATTTTACACATATAAACATCTTAATACATGGTTGGGAGGGGAAATTTTCCTTTCTCCAAACTTTCCATTTCCACAAGACATCTAGGATTAAGGAAAGATTCAAAATGTTTACCAAATCTCTTAAGAAACCAGCTCCTAAATGAGCTCAAATTTAACATGCAACGGCTCCATTCTTCCTTCTCAATTCGAACAGTAAAAAAAAAGAGCATAAATAAGAAATTTTCCTAAGTATTTTCATCTTTCTCCCTTCTTCTTTTTTCATCATCCCCCTGCAACCCAAGAACTTCCCTAAAACCCTTTTTGAATTCCCAATTCAAACAAGAGTTTTAACTCAATTGATAAAGCAAAATAATGGGATTGAAGTCAAGTAATTCAAAGAAAAATTAGCAACAACCCCTGTTAGCATACTCTAAAAGTTGAGCATATAAATAGATCCCAATATACAATTAACATTAAAAAAAATGATGATACTCAAGGCCCAAAATGGTGGAAATAATCAAATAGTTAAAAAAAAAAAATTGTCACCAAATAATCAAATAGAAACCAATAAATTCCTATTTTTGTTTTACTAGAATTAAAGAACCAAAAAAAAAAAAAATCTACATAAACAAGTAGATATTTTCAAGCTTAAACGGTCACTTAAAAACTACTTTTTTTTCCTCTAAACAAATTCAAATACAATAAAAATGACTAAAAAAATAATATCTAGAAGCAAAAGAAAATGAAAATCAATCGCTAAATTACAAAATGAAAGATATACAGATCTTCATTTTGAAAGAAAATGAAAAAGATCAAAGGAAAAATATCTCCAAAAATTTATCGATTAATACAAAAATATTGAGTTTTATTTGAAATAAAAGGAAAATTGATGTACTTATTCTGGAAAGGGCATTTTGTTTTTAATAAAAATCAATGAAATCTAACCGAGCATAGCGATGGATTCGCGATCAGAATGTTACCTTGTCATTCTTGAAAATATATGAAAATATATATTAAATATTCCTATTTCTATTTTAGAAATTTAAAAGAATTTTATGCCTCAAGATTTCAACGGAGTCACCACCACAAGTTCCATTGAATCCTTCGTCGGCACCACTGAAACGAAGCTCCCCTCCACCTCCTTCAATCTTTCATCTTGATTCGAATCGAAAAAAGCCCTTAAGTCCAGAAAACCTCTTGGACTTATTCCAACCTAATCTCCACCATTCACCATTGATCTAACGTGATTTTAGGGTATGTTGTTCTACACTCAGGCAGACACTGCTTCACCTTTTGGATCCTCAAATCGTCGCTTTAAGCTCATCTATGCATGGCTTGGCAGAGATAAGTCTCCTAATCATTTCCTCTGTTACTTTTTTCTTCGGACTTTGATTTTTACTCTTGACTTTTGTTGTTCTTTCAGGTTCGGTTGGCTTCTTCTCTTAACAAGGAGTATTTCTCTCTTCTTCTTTTTTAACTGTGTTTTCGGTTTTCTATTTTGTTTGGCATTTTGGGCTGTTGAGGGTGAACAAAGATGGTGATATTGGGAAGGTTGGGGTTTCGGTTTTAGGATGGGTCAAGTGAGTGATGTTGAAAGTGGTGGTCGAATGGGGGTATGACAGTGGTGATATGGTTGAAGGCTGGTGGTGGCAATGGTGAAGGTGAGTGTGACAGTTGTTGGTGTTGGAAAGCTGGAGAGAGAATGGTTTGGTCCACAGCTGAGAATAGAGTCGAGAGTGATCAAAAAATTCGAAGGAGCCCACCAAAGTGGTGATTGAGAAAGAGCAAAAAACAAAAAAAATCGCCAGGAGCCCCCCCAACCCCTTTATCCACTTTTCTTGTTGTTTTATGGGGAGGGAGAATGATGGATTGATGGAGATGGCATAGGGTGGCTACAGGGATTGCTTGGCAGAGACATGTAGAGTGGTTGGTGAGAGTTGGTAGTCGGTGGCAGGAGCGATAGGAGTGTAGGGATTGAATTGCAAAAAAAAAAAATTTAAGGGAAATTTTGTAATTTTTTTGTGTTTTTTTTATTTTGATTTTAGATTTTTTTATAATTTGATAAAATATAATATTTTTATATATTTTTTAAAAATCTCGATTATTATTATATCTGTTATGAATATCTTATTAAGTGGATGTCCATCATGATTAAGATAAAGTTTTAATATACTTTAAATTCTAATAGTTATTAGAAATAGATTGATAAAGCATTGTAATCACTCCTTTTGATCAATAAAGTACATTCTCTATTGCTTTCATATTTTCTTTGTTCTTTACTCTCTTCATCTCTCTTTATTATAACACGTTATCAGCACGATCTTCCTCAAAGTGACAGTTCATTTTATCGGTGATCAAATTTATCCTCCATGATTTTTAATTTTTTTGACGGCAAGATGCAAAGTTTTTATAGGAAGTTTCTTTTATTTAATGTTTCATATCTGATTATTATTTTTCATTCTTCTTTAATTATATGTTATCATTGTTTTGGTTAACTTATTTTACTTTTTGTTCTTAAGGATGGTGAAAGATTTGATATCGTTATCTATATGAAATCAAGAATATTTTTGAACGATCTCATACCTTCTAGTGATGACGATGATGTTAAAAATCTTCAGATTTTGATTTGAAATCTCACGCATGTTTGCGATGGTGATTATGAAATAAAGAATTTATTGAGATGTTTATAAGTCCATCCTATTAGATTTGTTGCATTCCCCGAAGTGAATGTAAACATAAAGAAAATAAAAGATATTATCATGGATCACTAAAAGTGGGAACATAGTAATAAATAAGAGAACAATGAGAGTTCTCAATATAACTCTTCAAATGGTAAAGATAAATTATGTTATCAATATGATATGAAAGATTATTGGCCACATATATGGCATATGCATAAATATTTTGTTTTTGTTAATATTCTTTGAGGAATGATATGAGAATGTTGTAATAAATTCTATCATTATAGATAGAAAGTATTTATCATATTTGGTACTAAAACAAACAAATATTATTTTAATATTTGAAAGTACAAAATTAGTCGAAAGCTCTAGAAGAGCTAATATATTAATATTTTGTGATGGTTAATCCATTAGTTTTAAAATATATTTATAATGAATCTTATATTGAGATTGTGAATGAGAAAAATATTATATTTCATATGAATCACTATTGTTATAAATATTTATTTTGAAAGGACAAAAAAAAGAGGATTGGGTTATTAATTTATATTTATTTTATAATCTTTGTGATCTTCTTTTGTCATCATCCCCATTAAGGGTTTGGAAGCAAAATATTTGACTGTGAAAGATCTATTTATGAGTAATAAAATATGATAATTCTATCTAGAGCTTGTTATGGTTGGATGCACCTGAAGTTGTAAATTTAATTTTTTTAGATATTTGAAGATTTTGGCATATTCCTTGAAGCGAATATTGCATATAATTATTTAGAAACTATATTTATTTTGTTGACTTAGTGACATTATAATATTCACATTGATTTAGACATTTCCAATAGTAAATGTCACAATAGCACTTATATGTGGATACAAAGTAAAAAGAATGATAGTAAAATTATCAATTTGTTACAATTTAGTACAATTGAAATGCATGTTAAAGTAAACCAGAAGTTTACTAATACAAATGCATTTACTACTTGGCATGACCAGTTAGACCATCTTGGATCATATATGATGCGAAAATTAATTAAGAATTCATATGGACATTCATTAAAAAACCAAAAGATTCTTTAATTTAAAAGAATTCTCATATGTTGCTTGTTCTCAATGAAAAATTGATTATTAGAATCTCTCTAGCTAAAGTTGAGATTTAATATCTTACATTTCTAAAACGAATATGGGCTCATTCATCCACCATGTGTGTGATTTTGGTATTATATGATTTTAGTAGATGCATCTACAAAATAATCACATATGTGTTATCAATTTGCAACCTGTCGTTTGCAAGATTGCTTGTTTAAATAATTAATTTTAGATAATACAATTAAGACAATTCATCTTGCTAATACTGATGAGTTTATATCTCAGTCTTTTATTGATTGAGTTTGAAAAACTTTAGTAAAAGTTTATTATTTATGCGCATAATGGTTTAGAGAAATTATTGATTGAACACCTTTGATTAATGTCCAAACCATTACTTTTGAGAACTAAACTTCCTATTTTAACATGAGATTATGTTGATTTACGTGTTGTACGCATCAAGCCAATAAATTATAAATACTCCCCATTACAATTGATTTTTGGTCAAGAGCCAAATATTTCTCATCTTACAATTTTTGGATGTGCGTATATGTTCCAATTGCTCCACCACAACGCACAAAGATGAGTGAATCCTCAAAGAAAGTTGGGAATATATATTAATTACAAGTTTCTTTATATTATTAAATGTTTTGAATGTATTCGAGATTCAATTATGACATGATTTGTGATTATAATTTTGATTCGATAGTTTTCCTGACATTAGGGGGAGAGAAATAATAACTTGTAATGAGTTAATGGGAGAGTAATTTGAACCAGAAGTTTAACAATGATAACTCATTACAAGTTAACTGTTAGATGTATTTACAAACTTAATAAGAATAACCAAGTGTTATATACCATCTAATATTTTAATTTGAAATTAAAGTCCAGTAGGACAATTAGTTAGAATAAATAACAGATTGATCGGTTCCAAAGATGAAAATTCTTCTAGATGGTCATATAGTAGAGGCGAGTGCTCCAGAAGAGACCCAAGACATAACTAATAATTAAAACTCCAGAAGAGATTCAGGTATCTGAAACTAAATATTAAAATAGTGAAAATAAGATATCTCGATAAGTTATGTCAATTCGAGAAAATATAGAACCGAATAATAAAAGTGGTCGACAATGATTTTGCATGCGATATTATTATTGAAATTATGAAATAAAAGGAGGATATTGAATAAGTCTATTGAGAAATATAGATATGGAATAAATTGATCAAAATAGAAAGACACAACTCAAGTACAATTAAATTTGTGGAGTTTTTGGAGCAGTAATCCAAATATCTAAAGGTATAAAGCCAGTGAAGATGCAATTGAAGTAGTTTTGCAAAAGCGAAATAAAAATATGATTTTTTTCACTAAGTCCTGGCATTGATTATGAAAAGATATAATATTTTTTTTTTGTGGTGGATGCAATAACCTTTAGGTATATTATTTAATTGACAATTCATAAAAAATTTAACTTTCGTCTAATGGTTATTGTTACAACCTTTTATGAATCATTATATAATAAAGTTTATATTAAAATCCTTAAAGGATTTAGAATGCTAGAAGCATATTGAAATTCTCGGGAAATTATTCATTTATATGAATTGAAATAATTGAACATATGTGGTAAATTTGATTTAGTCAATAGTAGTTGAAAGATGATTATAAAATGATCCAAAATACCTATTTGTGTTTTTATAAAAGAATCATGATTAAAGTTTGTTATGATTATTGTTGAATCTCCTGAAGAGATCAAAATATATTTCTCCCAAATTTCATTCACTCATGACTTTTAAAAGAATGGTAATATAAATGCCTAGCAATATATTCAAATAGCCATTTGAAAAACTAGTATTCAATATTGAAAATGTAGAATATGAGAAAGTATGTGATGTTTTCATGAGGGGGAGTAAATATGCGTTGTACTCTTTTTCCCTTAACCGAAGTTTTGTTCCATTGGGTTTTCCTGGTAATATTTTTAATGAGGCAGCATATTATGCGTATGTGTACTATTTTTCCTTCATTAGATTTTTATCCCACAGGGTTTTCCTAATAAGGTTTTAACAAGACACATTATCTATCAATGGACATCCAATGGGGAGTGTTATGAATATATTATTAAGTGAATGTCTATCATGATCAATATAAAGTTTTAATATACTTTAAATTCTAATAATTATTAGAATTAGATCTCTACTTCTTTTATACTTCTTATGTCTATAAATAGAGACTCTGATGAAACATTGTAATTATCCTTTTTGATTAATAAAGTACATTCTCTATTGCTTTCATATTTTTTTTGTACTTTATTCTCCCCATATTTTCTTTATTCTTTATTCTCCCCATCTTTCTTTATTTTATAATAATATATATATTTTTTATAAAATTTTTAACTTTTCTTCGATTATTAAATAAAAAAATAATATATTTCAAATAAATCCAAATCAATTTGGGTCTTAATTCAAATCCACTACAAGAAACGCTCAAAATAAATTTGACAAGATAAGAAAAGAGTTCAAAATTAAATTGCAAAATAAGTCTAATCCAAATCAAATTTAGAGAGTTCTCCATTTGCAAATTCATCAAGCAAGCTTTACAGAGTGTAAATAGGTCGATAAATTGGTGATCTTGTGAGCTTTTAAAATTAAAAATTAAAATTAAAATTAAACTGATCGTATCGTTTGGGGCTCCAATGAAATTTTGTATCTACAATAAATATATATTATAAATTCATAAATATTTAGTATTAAATATTTTTATAATATAAAATATAAATATTTTAATAATATAAATATAAATAATGATTCTTTCCGCATTCATATCTCATATAATGTATATATATATATATAAAATTTCAGATTAAATTTTAATTATGGATTGATTATTATTAAATTAATATTTATTATAAAATTTTCATCTTATTATAAAATAAATTTTAGTTGTAAAAAAATGTTTCTATAATATTATGTAACAAATATAATTTACACAATGTTTGTTTAATTAAGAAAAAGTTTTAAAAAATAATTCAAATCGAAAACAAATATTTTAAATAGAATCATCTGAAAAAATATTAGTTTTTCCAAAAAATTATTTTCCAGAAAATAATTTCGAAGCGTCTTTCAATAAAATAAAGGGTAAATTATATCAATTGTCCTTAATTTTTTATTACAATTACATTTTAATCACTCAACTTTCAAAAATTACATAATTATCACTAGCATTATTGAATTTTTATATTTTGGTCCCATTAACTTAGGTTAAGAGGATAATGTAGCATGTTAATGTAAATGATTAATAGCAAATTTAGCCCCTAAACTATAACTAAAATCTCATTTTGATATTTTTAAAATTTTTTCTTAAGAATAATTCTAAAAAATTTAAAAACATGTTAAAAAAAAGAAAATATTCCATTTTTAAAAGAATATATTAAACTTTTTTTAATATATATATAAATATATATTTAAATGGAAAGCTTTTAAGTCAAAACGAAGAAGGAAAGTAGAAGCAAAAGCATTAAGTTGAATTTTGCAGGAGGGAGGGAGACGATCTTCCAATTCCAAACTTGGCCAAGTTGTCAGCTTCTTGATTAGCATCCATGGATTAAAACTTGATGGTCATTTACTAACCATTTAATTTTTTTTTACCATTAAAAGCTTGAAATTTGTCCTTTCTTTCACTGTCTTGTTCTCTGCTATGAGCTTTGAATGCAGAAAAATACCTATTCGCACGGTTCATTGAATTTTTTAGTCCTAATTTTCATATTAAAATTTATCTTTGCAAAAGCTTGAATGCCCTATTTTCTCTACAACTTACAAGTATGCAACAAGTATTGTGTACAGCAGTTGAGGGAGAAGAAACAGAATGAGGTATGGAGAAACGAGTTGGGTGAAGGAAATAAATAATAATAATTCCTTAATTAAAATTTAATTTCAATAAATATATATTTTTAATTTATATGATGTGGAAAAAGGCCACGTGACGCACTTTGATTGGGCCACATCAATATCTAATCTAAAAATTAACAGGATTAAATTAGAAGGATTAAAACTGTAAAGGAAAATAAATTTTAAGTGCCAAAATGTCCAAAAAATTATTTAGGTATCAAAGTGGGATTTTATATCTATCTTTTTTACAAACATGGTTCTTTTTAAAAAGTTCAATATATTTTTTAAAAGAATTAACATTTTCATATTTATTTTTAAGATTCTTTTAATTCTTTTAGGATTAGTATTAAGAAAAATTTTAAAAGTATTAAATTGATATTTTAATTATAGTTCAGGGGCTAAATTTGTTATTAACCATTTAAATTAATATGCCACATCATCTTCATAGAAGTTAAATGTAACAATTTGATAACATTAATGACAATTATGTAACTTTTGAAAATTAGATGATTAAAGCGTAATTTTAGTTAAAGCTTAAGGACAATTAACGTAGTTTATCCTAAAATAAATACAGAAGCAATTTTCATCTTTTCACTAGTTGTTTACTTTGATTTAATTTCAGGTGGCATTTAATTTAAATTTATTTAAATGTCGGTGGTGCCTGATGTTTATGGCAAGAAACATTTAAAAGTTAATTAAATAATATAGAAATTAAATTAATTTGTTTTATAATAAAAGGATTAATTTAATGCCTTTTTACAAATTCCATTTTTTCCTTATATAAAAAAACATATTAATAACTCAATCAGAATTATCTATCGCCAACAACAAAATTTTGTCGTACTTTTAACGCTTTTGTTTGTGTACAATTAAAATAGATGATCTTATGGAAGAAACTTCGGTTTATATATATATATAAATGAATTAAAAAGTTTATTTACCAAAATAGAGGGGGTTGTAAATTAATAAATGAAATGATTGAAGCTGCCCAGTTCAAAGTTGGCACCTCTAGGCGCCGACTTCTATTTTTTTTTTTTTTCGGTTCAAATAAAAAATGGTCAAATATCATTAATAGTCCCCATGTCTTATCAAATTTTCATGATAATTACTTTCAATTGTTTTCTTTTTTTCAGTTTCAATGCAATATTAAGAGGTTTGAAGCCAAGAATTTAGTGGAAACTACAAGTATGACATTGATTTTAGGCTTAATTCACAATTTGGGCTGCAAAGTATACATGTTTTCTCATTTTGGTACCTAAATTTTTTTATCCCAATTTGGTCTCTAAAATATACCTCCATTATATTTTCTAATCTATTTTTTTTGACAAATGTTAATAAAAATTCTTATAGCCAACCACAAAGTGTCACATGACACCTTTATGTAAAAAAAATAAAATTCTTTTATTATATATATATACACATTAAAAGATATAAAAATGTAAATAAATATATAAAAAATTAGAAAATATATATAATCTAGGAAAAAAATATAAATTAAAAAAATTTTATAAAAATAAAATTTACAAAGAAATACAATAATTGAAAAGAAATTAGTTGGAATTAATATTATTATTAAAAAATGTAAAAATTATATATTTTTTAAAAATTAGAAAAGGTTTAAAAATAATGTTTTTATAAAATTTTAGATAAAAAATTATAAAATTCTAAAAAAAATATTTTACTTTTAAATTTTTTGCAATTACTTGAAATTTAAATACATTTTTAAATTTTTATAACATTTCTCAATTTTTATATATTATTTTTAAAATTTTCAAGTTTATAATTATATAATTTAAAATTTTATTAAAAAATTATTTCTAAACTTTTTTTATATATTATATATGACTTTTTTTACATTTTTAATCAATACAATATATACAATACTTTTTTAAAATGACATGTGGCATGTTTTAATAATGGCACATGACTAGTCAACGCTTGGTAAAAAATGGGTCAACTTCGATCAACAATTGGTTAAAGTTAAAAGTATTTTTTTAATATTTAAATATTTAATATTATATTTTTCTTTTTTTAATTTAAATTTAATATTTTTATTTTAAATAAACTTAATCGTCCTGTGGCATTTTTTCATTGGCCAAAGTTGCCTAATAGTTTTTTTTAACATTTGTTATAAAATGGACCAAAAATTGAGGAAATTGATACTTTAGGTACTAAATTGGGATAAAAAAATTTAGGTACCAAAGTAGAAAATGGGTATACTTAAGAGAGCAAATCGTGAATTAATCCTTAATTTTATTAATGTCTTCTTTTTTAAGATTTATCTTGAAAATTTGATAAAATTATGAGGAGCCATTTGTGATATTATTCCATTTGTTGTCCAAAGCATAAAGCCCTCATAGTTTTATCAAACTTTCACGATAATTAGTTTTAATTAGTTTCATTTTTTTTTTCCAGTTTCAATACAATATTAATAGGTTTCAAGCCAAGACTTTGGTGGGAACTGAAAGTAAATATAGCATTGATTTTATAAATTTCTTTTTTTCAAAATTTTATCTTGAAGTTCTCATAAAACTATGAGACATCATTTGCGATATTACTCCATTTTTTAGTTGAGATATTGTTCCTATGCTTTGGACAAAAATGGAGTATCACAAACTGTCCCTCATATTTGACCATATTTTATTTTAGCCCAAAAAGAAAATTACATAGAAGTCGACACCTGGAGGGCAACTCCGCTATGCCAAGTGTCGATTTCAACCATTTCAAGCTTTTTTACCTATTTAATATAAAAAAAATAAAAATATATATATAAAATAGGTTTCGCCCAAATTATTTACGGCAATGGTATGCCGAAGCTGGAGGAGGGTGGTGGATAGGCGGCACCACCACCCTTTTTCTGACAGTATAAGATTTCTGTTATTAAAAAAAATTAAGGGAACGAGGGTAGCTGGTAGGTGGCACCAAAAATAAAAATACAACCCGTTTTTAACCCGTATAACCCGTACACACCACACAACCAAAGGAAGCTAGTCAAGCCTTCCTGATAAGAAACAGCGACAGTGTTTGTGCCTACTTGACAAGCGGCGCCGGTTTGTTGCGATGGGATGGGATGAGCCCCCTACTCTGCTGCGTCTGTGAGATGGGACGAGACCCTTAAGGGTCTTGTGAAAATGGGTTTTTGGGACCTTATAATGGGCCCCCAATGTGAAAAAAAAAACAGAATAGAGAAGAAGAAGAAGAAGAAGAAGAGAACGAACGGGAAAAAAAAAAGAGAAGGAGAGAAGAGTAGTAGAATAGAGAAGAGAAGCAGAAGGAAAAAAAAGAATAGTAGAGAAGATAAAAGAAGAGAAGGAAAGAAAGAAAACAAAGGAGAAAAGGAAAAATATTTGGGTTCTTAGTTTAGGATTAGTTTGGGGTTTTGAAAAAAAGATTTGTGGAATCTATTTAGGGTTTGAAAAAAAAAAAGAAATAAGGGATATTTGTAGAGGGTTTAAAAAAAATTAAAAGAGGTTTTTTTAGTATTTATACATTATTTGTTTAGTTTAGGGTTTTTTAATAGGATATAAATGTTATTTTTCTTATTTTTTTTTATTTTAGAAATGTTATAATTCAAATTCTGATTTTTTTTTTTGTAAGGTATTATTTCGGTAAGAAAGGAAGGTTGTTTGATTTATTTTAGAAAGTGTGTAGGTATGTTTATGTATGATTTTTAATTCTTATGTTTTTTTTTTATGGTTTTTATTAGTTTCAAATAATAATATTAGTCTCATTAGGTTTATTATGTTGAGATAGTTTATGTTGTTTTAACATAATTTTTTTTGTTTTTTTATGTAGGTAAAAGATAGGACCATTGAGTTGGAATTGATGAGATGTTTCTGTTATATTTTTTTATGAGCATTTTTTTTTTAGTTTATTATTAGATGCACATAACAATATATAGTCCAATTAGGTTTATTTTGTTTTGATACTTTCTATTATTTTAACATAAATTTTTTGCTTTTTTATGTAGGTAAAAGATGAGACCATTGAGTTGGAATTTATGAGATATTTTTATTTTGTTAATTACTAAACCAATATAAATAAGTTTATTATATATTGCAATAGTATAGCAAAAAATGTGAAGTGGACAAAACTGTTTAGTATTTTTGTAATGATATTTTTGTACTGTATTTATTGTAATATTTATTGTATTAAATTTAGGTATTTTGATAATTATATAAATGGACCACCTTAGAAATTAATTATCGAAATGTGTTATTCGCAACTCCGTGTTAGGGTGTCACATTTTGGTATTTTAATAATATTTTTTTCTATTAGTGGGATAAAAATGCCCAAATACAAATTAAATATCAAAATGTGTTTTTTGCAACAAACTAATTGAACTCTTTGTTTTAAAATTGCAGATAACCAAATGGGTTCTTTGATTAACGACGATGATCATATACCAAACAAAGTTAATGAAATGGTAATAAAAATTTTTATTTGTTACTTATGGGTTCCCTTATAAAAAGTTTCACATCATTTACGGAATTAAAATAGGTTATATTAACTATTTCTGTAATTTAATAGTGTCAGGGCCCGTACCATGTATTGAGGGATTATGTGAATGGTTTAGGATATCCTTCGGATGAACGACTAATGCCATACTTGGAGTTAGTCGGATTCGGATCAGCAGCATTGATCCAGACGTTTGATTTGCGGTACGACTTAATATCCACTTTGGTCAAGCAGTGGCTCTTGAAGACCCATAGTTTTCATTTGTCTTGTGGGGAGTACACCATCACTCTAGAGGATGTTGCACTACAACTCGGACACCCAATTGATGGGTGTGCGATAACGGACATAAGTACGATCTTTGAGTCGGCCGCCTTTTGTTATAACCTACTAGGAGTCTCTCCCGGTGATGATGAGTCAAAATTTACGGGTTTGAGGTTTTCATGGCTGAAGACCAATTTTGAGCATTTAACGATTAATGCCACTGAGCAGGAGGTGATGTGCGTCGCTCGAGCGTACATTATGCACATTATAGGGGGTGTACTCATACCAGATGCAAAAAACAAAAATATCCATTTGATGTACTTGCCCCTATTAACTGATTTGCATAATGTCCATTCGTATAGTTAGGGTTCCACAGTACTGGCTATGTTGTATTGTGATATTTTTCGGACAACAAAGCCTTCTGCCGTGGACATAGATGGATGCCTCATATTGCTGCAGTCTTGAGCTCTTTACCGGATGTCATTCTTGACATCAGTTAGTCACAAAGCATATGTATTTCTACTCGTGAATAGGTGACAAAATTTCTACAACATCTTATAAACGATATCAACAAAAGACTCCCTAGGTACATGCCATTACAAAATGAAATATCACCACACTTGAGCTCGGGATTTGGGATTTGATGCTAAGTTGGTAATAATTCGAACAGTACCTAGCCTGCGCACGGAAAACAAAATCACACGCTGAGTAAAACTCAGTGATATTTCTATAATCCGAATAACTTAAAATTGATATAAGTATTTTTAAAATGCAAAATGCAACAAGTAAGCTATGTTCATGTGTTTCAATTCAATAGTATAATTTTTGCTCATTTCTTATTCACATCTGCTAAGATTTTCACATGTTCAAATATATAAGAATATATCAATGGCATTTCATTTAACATTTAAATACATCATCTCATGCAATGACATGATTTATATCTTTGCTCAATACTTGAATCCATTGAAGTTTCACATCTCAATTCATCATTTCATATTTCATTTCTCATCTCATAATCATTTCTCATATTTGCTATTTCAATATTTTCTCATCTCATATTCATTTCTCATCTTTTCCATTTCAATATCAATCACATAAATTATTATTTTACTTTCCCCTATTAACAAGACACGGACTCAGACGAATACACGGATCCAACCAACACACCAGTTTGGCACCCAGTGTGCCTCATCGGATAAATCTGAAGTAATAATTGTGCCCAGTACTATATAAATTGACACCGAGTGTCTCATCAGTTAAACCGAAGCAAATTGACACCCAGTGCCTCATCGACTCGAGGTCGAAGTAATCCCTAAACTCTTCCTATCCTATGGCATGCCATCTATATCCGACTAAGCCCGATTCAGTTAATAGGGATTCATTTCACTTTTCAATACAACTAATGTCTCAATTTCATGAATGTATATCATCACATATAAGCATATATTCAATTTGATAATAATCATATTTTTCTCAATACACATATATTCATAATCATTATATTTCATAATATACAAAATCAATCCATTTCATTTCAATTATGAATTTAATTCAATCCCAAAGTACGCATCTCAAATGCTTACCATATCCAAGCAATTATATATGCAATAATCTACTATTTAATTCGGATTATAGAAACACAAACCGTGATTTCTGAGCTATTTGACGTCGATTTTATCCTTCCCCTTTTTAGTCAAGGATTCCGGTACGACATTAGCTACGGAATTAAAACAATTAAAATACATCAATACAACACAATTCACTTTCACATTGAATATTTCAATTTTTACTCAACATTTGCTTAAATTCCAATTTAGTCCCTAAACCGAGACTAATTTTTATTCTTCACATTTAATCCCATATTTTTATACTAATTTCACTTTAAGCTAAGTTTAGCTCCCTATTTTCAATTAAACCCTTAAATTTTGAAATTTTCACAATTTAGTCCCTATACTCAAAATCAATAATTAACTTCACTATTTAGTCCTTATTCACTTTATACATTGAAATCTATCAATTTAATCCTTAGCATTTGAAATATTCAACAATATTAACATCCAAAATTCTAAGAAATATTAAAAATTACAACACAGGTCGGCTAGCCCTAAGTACCGGGATTCCAAAAACGTAGAATTTACAAGAAAATGGACTAAATTGACTAACCGATTAAAGTTTGAATATCAAAGACCCTTAGGCCGTGCGTTCTTTCTTCTTTCTTTCCTTCTTTTCTTTTCTTTAATTTTGCATGTCTTTCTTTTCACCTTTTTCCATTTACTTTCTTTTTATCTCTTTTATTATTATTTTTTATTTTGTTTTTATAATATATTATATATTATATAATAGATATTTACATACTTTAACTTTTAACTATTATAATATATATAATAAGTTTACATATATATAAATATGTACTCATCATTAATTCCGTCCAGTTAATAGAACAAATGCTTAATTGCTTCTTTAATCCCTTTAATTTATTTTAATTTATAATTCAACTATTATCCTATACGCGATCTAGTCCTTATACTATAATAATTCTTAATTCATGCAATTTCACTTAACCGAAATCTAATTAACTACACAACTAACTTAATAAATATTTTTAATAAATATTTACGAGTCTGATTTACGGGAATGAAGTTCCGGGAATGCACTTTCCGACACCCCTGACTATAGGGTCGTTACAGTGCAAATCATCTAGATGCCCTATACCTTCCTGAAAATTATGGTTGTTATTCCCTCGTCTGCACACATCTACTCACACATGTGCATTAATGCACCCATTATCAATTTCCAGAAAGTGGAGTGGTATAACGGGGATCGAGTACTCTGACAGTTTGGTTGCATACAGTATATCCCAGCATTGCCAATGCAATTGGGGAAGATCCACGGGATTAACAATAGGGGAAAACAGGGAATAATTGGGCGATAGTGTATCAACAATATATTATAGTATGAGAAAACCGGATAGGGTTGAGACCTCAGATGAATCTTTCTTTTAATTTGCATCCCTCGTTAGAGTACATACAATGGTACTTCGATATGGGAAACCGTATTTATTTGGTAGGCAATCGATTGTAGTCCCCTTGCACAAGGGCCGACTTGGGCAACCCGCCCATCCTCTTTCACATATGCCTCCTGCACCTAAGCTAGAGCCCTCGCCCTCGCCCGAACCTAAGCTGACTCCTGACCCCGAGTGGTCTTATACACAGTCTGGGGATAATTATCATTCAGACTTGGGGGTCGATGACTATTTTTCGAACTCGTCAGGCCACATATATCATTCAGAATTTCTCGGATCCAGTTTTGATATACCTAATCCCAGATCAATGATGACGTTTGAGATCTTTAGCCCATTACCACCGCAGCACTCTACTCCTCCCGGGCAAACGTTTGGGGCATACGATTTTTCTACTATGTTTAGCACACCTCCAGGTCCGGGTGAGGAGAACATTGATCACCGCAAGCACTCGCAACATGAACACTGACCACCACAAAGAAGTTTACCCCTAGGATCACACAATCAAACCATCAATTTTAGGGGTTTCTGCAATTTCAATAGTCAAGTTTGTATTTATTTAATAGTAGTAAAATATAAATGCAAAAATACAAACTTTGTAATTTTAAATGAAATGTGTTGGAACAAATTTGGAACATATAAATTATCGACTTACATACATGTAAAACATATATGCAAAAATTAGATTCATTGCACCAAACTTGGAACCAACTTTGTAATTTAAATTAGATTCATTGTAACAAACTTGGAACAAATTTTGTACTTCAAATAGATTAATTAGAACAAACTTGAAACAAACTTTGCCATTTTAATTAGATTCATTAGGACAAACTTGGAACAAACTTTGTAATATAAATTATATACATTGGAGTACATTAGCTCAATTCCTACCCGATTGCGACGATTGTCCAATATGGTAGGTTCGCTGCAGGCATTTACTCCAGTTATGCATAGCTAATTTGCATACGCCACAAAGCTTCCCATCGATATTTTTTCCTTAAGGTCTATTTAATTATGGATTCTGGTTGATTGCAGACAACCTTTCAGATTCCTATGCAACCCTTTCTCTAGGACAAGCTCGAAAGTCGTCGGAGGCACCTCCCATGTGGACAGGTCAGGCAGGACGGGGAACTCATTCCCTTGAACATGTAATGTGCGCTCGAAAGTGTACACCTCATCGATAAATTGTTCAACATTGAGCGAGGCGCAAGCACAGGTTGCCACGACATATGCACAAGGATAATGAAGTGTTTGGAACCTCCTGCAATCGTACCATCTGTTTCGGAGATCAACTTCGTAGGACCTAGGTGGTATACCGAGTCGACGACCGATGGTCTCTGTAACTCGAAACGTTTCAAAATGTCGTGAATATATTTTTACATTCATTGACCTCGCCCTCCGATGGTTCACAATCATTGCATCCCTAACATATTCGACAAACATGCGTCCTACCTCCATCTGGTTGACTTGCTGCTACCCCATTTTTGACATCAAGGTAGCCAGCCTGTAGAATGTAGCTGAGAACACAGATAAAATCGGAAGATGTCATGTTTTCCTCAACACGGAGTTAACCCCCTCTGCTAAGTTGGTGGTCATATGACTATATCGACATCCGTCGTCGAAACTTTGAGCCCATTGCCATGGCTCATGGTACCTAACCACTGTTGGAAAGGAGTGTTCGTTTTACCTTCTATGTCACTCTCAAGTTTAGTCATCCTTTGTCGAAAAAGGTATGGCTCTAGCTCGTACGCTGTGTATGTATTAAGAAAAGATAAGTTACAATCTTGAATTAAAACATTAACACATATGTTGAAAAGATAATGTCATCTTTTACCCATTTTCGCAACTTGTCTCTACCAGTCTGCATTTTTATACTCTTAGTGGAAGTTACTCGCGATGTGCCGAATGTAGCAAACGGATCTCCATGGTATACCGGAACGCATAATGGTGGCAATTATTCCCTTTCCTCTATTGGAGATGATACAGATATTATCGTCACTAACAACATACCTCCGCAGGTTCGTGAGGAAGAATTCCTATGATTCTATGTTCTCCTTGTCCACAATGGTAAACGCTATCGGGAGCACATTCTTATTCCCGTCTTGAGCAACCGCAATAAGTAGGATTTACGTATTTTTCGTATAGTCAAGTCCCATCTACCAGTACAAACGGCTTGTAGTGGGGAAATGCTCACACGCATGGATCAAACATCCAAAACATCCGGTGGAAAATTTTTCTTCTCGGTTGTAGTTGGTCATCCGGACCGTAATATGGTTGTGTCTCCAACTTAATTACAGTCTATAGCACGTACTCCCGCATAACGACTATCCACCCTTGTAGCTCATTGTACGACGCATCCCAATCTCCGTACAATTGCTCCATTGCCATCTATTTAGCTATCCATACTTTCATGTATGATACTCGATACTAGAATCGTGCTTGCATTTCGGCAATCAGTACCAAAACTTTAATGGTCGGCATGTTCTTCACCATTGGCATGATGCATGTGCAGATAGTTTTGGAATTAGGTTTTTGGTGATCTTCTGTTATACATGCTGAAGTGCATGTGTGAGGCCCAACAAATTTTCGTATCTCCCACATCTGTGACTTCTGGATAAATGCGGCTCATACCTCCCAATTGCAGCCTTCTGTCGACCTCCAACACTCCTCAATATATAATGTTTGTTTAGACACGACGACTTTGTAGTCTATCGACACATTCATGCTATACCGCTTAATGACAAATATATACTCTTCCTTACTTTCAAATTTCTGGCCCACGAACAACTCCTCAGGTTCAGAATTTACGACCAGCCGGTGAACAACTAGTATATCAGGGTACTCCGGGAACTCGACTGTATGCGCCGTATTAGGGTCTATGAGCGATATGTGTGCCCCAGGATTATTGTGTATCACAATACGTTGAATCTGGTTCCCGACTAAAGACGCGTTAACATTTCCATCGTCATTCACGACTTAGTCGTCAATATCATCCAGGACCTTGTCCACATTGGGATCACTATCACTATCGACCTCGTGATTAGAAGGATCACTACTAACGTATCCATCATCACCAACCGTATCAGTCTCGGGTGCAGCAATAAGATCGATGTCGATCCCGCATACAGTCGATTAACTATCAACGTATGATATCTCCATGTTTTTCACCTAATGGGGTGGGATCTTCAACTAGCTCCACATTAGCTAACTCAACAAATAACTGAATCAGTGCATTTTGGTCGTTCTGATTCCCACAATAATGAGCGACCATTGTTTTCAAGTCTTCATCGTCTAGAAGTTTCATCTCGGTGAATTTGATGGGATCTGTCGAAATTGAAAACTTGTAGAAAAGTTTCGAAATAGGCCAACTGGTGTCACCTATGGGAAGGGCACCCCTAGTGCCGTCTATGTCATAGGCACCACCAAATATACGTACATATGTGCTAGACCCGTATTTGGCCCGGTTGAATATACCAGGAGTAGTGCCGCCTATCAACTTATTATTATTTTTGGTAAATAAACTTTTTAGTTGGGGGAAAAAGCGCAAGAAACTTGAGACATTTCACTGAAGTTTACAAAACTAACGTATTTTAATAGGCCAATAATAATACGAAAAGAGAAGCATTTCATCCATGTGAACAGCAAAGCCATGCAGATTTTGTTTCTTTTAATTTGTCAGTTCTATCATTTTATCATCCACAAAGAATTTCAATAAACTATAAATCTGAATCTTATATAGTTAGATACCAAATTGCCAACGCACAGTTTACATAATTTGGGAATAAAGATATTCGATTATTGTAAGACAATGAGAACAGCGCTCCATCCTTTCACTTCTGCAGAAGATTACAACTAGAATTTCCAGTCCCAATTAAAATTGTAGGATGTAAGTTTTTAAAATTTTCTGCATTAATCAACTAGGTTAAGCCCGAAATCTTTGTTGACATTCTAAGCTAAAATTACAAGGCGTTACCCAAAAGAAAGAGTATACATTACCCTTAAAATTTACCATCCCCAACATGGAAATCAACAAAAACCACTCAGTTCTTTTCACTGCCACTCCTATTGATTGACAACAACTTACTGAACATTTTT
The DNA here is from genome assembly GCA_025698515.1 of Gossypium sturtianum. Classification (NCBI taxonomy): domain Eukaryota; kingdom Viridiplantae; phylum Streptophyta; class Magnoliopsida; order Malvales; family Malvaceae; genus Gossypium; species Gossypium sturtianum. Next base: position 28,736,792 of record CM046943.1, on the reverse strand, counting down.
TTAGGTCCCGTAGGTAAAGCACAGAAAGCCTTGAACTTAGAAGATCTTCCCAATCCATCCGGATTATCATACTCATCGAAATCATCTTCAGCAAGCTTCATCCTTAGTGTCGAAGTTCTAGACTTGGGTGATTTAAGGCCTGAGACGCTCCATTGATCATCACCTCGAATGCTAGTAGTAGTGCTTAAGGTCCCAGGAGGTCTCGATGGATCAATGTTGTGTGCAGCTAAAAGTGCCTTAATGTTGCTAGGGAGCTCAGCTACTTTACCCCCCGCCATAGCAGCTCGAGCTTGCTCAAAGAAGAGAACTTGTACCACCACTCTAAGAGGAAGTTTTTCATTTTGTGCAGCATGCATGCAGGCCTCAACAGAGAGCTTTTTGCAGTCAAGAATGCGACACAACTTTTTCCTTTCGCTCTTGTTTAGGTCTGGGTGTGCCTGCATATACAAAACCACAAGTACAATAAGCAACTTGTAAATCAAGAACATGATAAGAACTACTGAAAAATAAGGCCAAGAAACCAGTTTTTATTTACCTTGAGATAAATGTCAATAGCTCGGTAGAGATCATCGTGGTCAAGTCGTGAGAAATCCGGAATTTTCTCAGCTATTGCAATGAATTTGGACAGAGGTAAGTTTATGTCTCTAGCAATCTCTTGAAGATAGCCATCCATGATTTTGGCAACTTTTAGTTTGGAACTGTGTGATGCTGAAGAAGACCTCCTACTTTCTTGAAACTCGAAATCAATATTCTCAGCCGAACGGGACCTCCTTCTCCTTTCAAACCCCAGCCGAGATCTGGGAGGGCTGGTTGGAGGACTCTGTCCTTGTAACATGAATTCTTCCAATATGGTGAGGATAATATCAACGTCATAAAGGGTGTCGCTCGAGTATGATAGAGAGGGTATTAACAGATCACTAACTCTTGCCTCCTCTAACTGAAGCGCTACTCTTCTAGCCAGTTCCATCTTTGAAGAAGATGAAGCATTAAGAATGTTGGCTGCTTTCAAGAGCTTAAGCAGAAAACTGCAAGAAACATCGCCTTTATCTGATGGGAGTAAACTCACTATTGATTCCAACAGCAGCCGGTGCTTTGAAGAAACCTCGCCAGTTGAGTCTGAATCCGAGTCCGATGTAGCTCCTTGGTTAGCCTTCACTTGTCGTGAAATGTTTGGCAGCCATCGAGATGCATATATTTGCAATGCTTGTCCAATGAGATTAGAGGGTATTTTCCCACCAGATTTAATAGCTATCATGGCTCTCCAATAGAGGTCTATACCTAACTCAGCCATGTCCTCAGCCCACCAACCTTTGGTTGTCGATTTATGCCGCTGGCTCTCGGCTCCATTACAAGATATATCATCCCTAACCCTTCTCGAATGACTATGCGACAAGCTCACCTTTGAAGGGTGTGTTAAAACTTTTGATGCAATTGATTCAATGCATCTGCTCGTAATTCCAAGGTCTTCAGACCATAAGGGAAATGCTTTAGTGCTTTGTAATGTCACGATAGAGTCTCTCCACCCTTGTAAGATGCAGGAGTTGAAGAAAACTTCGAGCTTGTAAATCAAGTTCCCCTTCTCAACATCTTCAGTCATCTGCAAATACTCGGCTGCACATTGTGCAGCTACAATGTTATACGCACTGAGAGTAATTGTGATACCATAACAGAACTTAGCACAAAGCTCGAACGCCTCGATTCCACCAGGGAAATCAGGTAATTGGATTATTTGGTGTTGTGATGTTTCAGGGGATTCACAGCATATTCTTTGCAACCTCAAACACTTTGACAACAGAGGAAACTGCAAAGTAAAACGAATTGTAAAAAAAAAAAAAAAAACAATAATTCAATTTAACCCACATCAAGAAATAATTTTACCTTGTGAAGCAGATATTTACATCCTTTTACTTCAATTATAAGGTCACTAGAGACTTCGGAAGAAACAGTCCTGCATCAACAAAAGAACTTTCATGGTATCTTCCCCAAGAAAATCGAAACTTACATCTATCTTTAATCGGTTCATACCTTACAGACTCGGCAGAGTAGAAGGTGTCAGGCCGAGATCCGAGTTTCATAAACTTCATGTCTGAATTTTGTTATTGTTTATTTCTTTGTTCCTTGGCCCTTTGTATTCACCTTAACATGATGAAATGATAGAACCCTGTCTTTAGGTGCACCGAAAGTCATAAAAAGCTCCTTCTCCAACAGCAATCAAAAGAAGTTCTCCGGACAACCCAACAGACAAGACCACCCAGTTACTGTACGAGGATTTCCCAACTAAGCAAACAACTAGAAACCACCCAAAGGAAAAGACCTTATACTTCAGAAAGCTAATAAAACAAATAAACTGTTATGCAATTATACTGGAAGAGAGGACATCCAAGAAGAAAGGAGTAACTAGTGTTTTTGTTGTGAGTATAATACTCTCTCTCTCTCTCTGTTTTATGTAGAACACAATAGTGACAAAAGCCCAGAACTTCAAATAATCCAAAATAAAGAAGTCCCCGAGAGCTTTCAGTCAAATCCCATACTGCATCTGATTTTGATATGCAAAACAAAGAATCAAAGCCATTGCAATCCTATCAAAGATCAAGTATTGCATAGTAGTAAAAAAAATAAGCACCATAGCAACTCTCTCAGTGACTTACACAAATGTTGAGTTCAACTCTACGCAGTCAAACAAAGCATGGTTTTTGGACAACAAACTGAATATCTAACTATTTTGAAACTCTGCCAATCCGAAAAATTCAACCAGAACTTATATGAAAATTATGTTCTCTTTTTTGTTTTCCCCTTCTTTTCTTGTGTATAATATATATTTAACTTTTTTTTTTTTTTTTTTTACATCGAAAAGAATATATGGTTTGAAGGCATGAGGGTTGAAGGGGATTTTGCCAATGAGTCTTATGACCATACCATGCCATGCCAGCGTGCAATGAGAAAGGCAGCACCCACGTGCTTAGCCTGTGCCCACTTGCGCCCCTCTCACTCATCATTGCTACTCCATTTATTATTTACACTCAAACATTAATTTAGTCAAACACTAGTTTATACGCCTTTCAATATGTTACAAAAAGTTTCTGTATGATGAACAAAAGAATACAGAAAATGAAGGTAAAGGGCAAAGCTAAAAGGAATAGGATATATGTATCGCTATCATAGTTTCCTTCAACTTTACCCTCACCTACGGCTTTGAAACTTTGCAGATAATATCTTATAATAACGGGCCGCAGCTGAAAGTTTGAAACTGCCATTGTGTTCTCACTAGAATGGTGATATCCGTATTGTAGTGGGCAAGATCACATGGTGGATTAAGACCCAGTACCCGTGTAGGTTCGACCACTGTCCAGTAAAGATCGAGACCTGGGGTCTGTCTTGGCTCGATCGATGCCTGCCCCAAGACAGGGCATCTTTGCTGATCTTGAAATTTCCTGAGAAAGCTAAGGATAATTTGTGAAATTTTGTGGCTTTTGAGATGGGGTAAAGGCTTTGGGGGCATAAATTGATGTCAACCCTACGTTAGATAATGGATGATCCATTGAACCAAAAATTATGTAATGGTCCTTCTCTGTGCTACCCAACGGGGTGGCCAACAGCAGACAAGCCCCTCCTTAGTAGGACCATCTTGGGGGCCATGGGGGTGGGACCCTTGTACCCCCACTTACTCAATTGGAAACCCTTTACAGTTTGGACTCAGAAGGGGTTGAATTTTGGAGCTTTTAGTCTTGCCGTCTCATTAAATTCCTGTTGAAAATCTGAATTCCATGAAATAAAATAGGGATTAAAAATGGATAGATTGGACTAATTGAAGGGAGATGTACGCTTGTTAGGTCGTTGATAGGCACAACATCTAAGGGATTAGATGTGAGAATCTCATAATTGATGCCTAGTGGTGGGCAGAAGGTGGGATCCCTCTAGCCCCAGTGCATCAATTGTCCATTTGTTCTTTCAGGGATTTGCTTTGGGAATCAAGTAACCTGCAGATTTCACGAAAAAAATCAAAGCAAAAATAAAAAATGTCATTCACACGAAATCAGAGCAGAATATACACTGAATCCAATGTTTATATATTATCTTCATGCTTGAAGGTATCAAAGGTGTTCGTTCCACCGAAGAGAGATTGGATCATTTAATAAAGTCAGTCCCACAATTTACAGTTCTTTTTGACATTTATTGAAGTATAGTAACAGAAAATCATAAAACCGAACACCATCAGTACCAAACTGCTATTGAGTTTGATATTTACCTAACGACATGTAAATTAAACAAGGAATGAGAGGGGCCTGAAACATAGAAATGACGCAGCGATTAGCGCGGTTTCGTTAGGGTTGTTAGAATGGTAAAAATTTTCATACTGATTTATCATCTTAAATAATTAAGAATAAACATTAGATATTAAATTTATTCATATCTTAAAATCTTGATGTTTTTTTTAGATCTTTTAAATTAACACACTATTTTAAAGAAAGTGATTCTTTTTTGAAAATGAAATATTAGAAAAGTTAATTATATGTAATTTGGTTATCATAACCTATTATATAACTATTGAATATTAAGCTTCTATTGACACATTGCTCCATCTCCGGTTCGCAACAAGAGATTCATATCATGTAGATTTTTTGTTTCCATTAACCCCTAAAAAAAAACATGGTTAGTAGATCCCAATGATCTAGTGGTCTATTGAATCTGTTACTAAATAAGTTTTAATAACAAAGAGTTCCCTACATTTTCCCTTAGAGGCAGGTAATCCTTCCACTCTTTATAGTCAATCTTAAAGTGTTCTTTCTTATTGCAAAAGAAACCTTTAGACTTAGATGAGTCTTTAGGCTTCCTAGGCTTCTTTCTTTTTACTTTAGCCAAACACTGTTGGATCCGGTGCCTTAAGTATAATATTTTCGTCAATATACATGTAACACCCTTAACTTGTATCCATCGTTGGATTAGGGTTACGAGGTATTACCGATCAAATACACAACTTAGAATAGTCATTTATTTCAATTCATGCATAAAGTTATAACAATCCATTTACAAGAAATTCCAAACTCAAATAGCAAACATTATCTTAATTCATCTAAAACAAATTCGCATATTTGAACCACTTGACCAACTAAAATCAATTATCAAATCAAATTTCAAACCAACTAACATTCATCAAAGCCATACTACACATGCTTCAAAATTACAACATTCGAACCATATGACCCTCAATTTCATTAAATTCGAATACCTAAATTAAAATCAAACATAATTCAATTCATATACCAAGCACATATATCACAACATTCATTCATATATATATATCTCTTTTATTAGCTTATTATCCACATATCATTTATAAGTTTTCGCACATGCACTATTTAGGCCAAGACTAGCTATATCATATAGCTTAATAAACTTCCATATATATGAATTTAGCAACATCACCAAATAGTCAAATATAATTCCTGTACATTACAAATTCATGCACACTTTACCATATTATCATTGACCATTTTTTATTTTAATAACAAGTCAATACATACCTAATTTACATGCGAAATATCATGTCTAGACATCATATATTCAATCATCTCATGAGCCATTAATTCGATCATCAAAAATAGCATCAAAAAATCGTACCAATTCCATCACCCAATATTAAGCTAATTGTACTATTTCATAACCGAATACAAACATCAATATGTCATTTTATAACTATCCATATAACCAACAAAACACACTTAAAACATAATCATTATATACTAATAAGTAACCGAATCAAAGTAGCTATTTTACTACTATAATTCGCCATTAATACTTTGTGCTCATAACAAAATCGAGCATTAAACTAACCAACTTGACCTTCAAATACCAAACCACAAACAAACATGTCATATGTATATGTATTTAATTTATCTATCATTAGCCGAATATGAAAACCCATCATTTACCAATTCCAAGCCAATATACAAGACAAATTATACATCAGATTATAAGTCAATAATAAGCCATTCAAATAGCCAAATTCACATTATATAGCAAAGACATCACCTAGTTTATAAAAACATGTATCACAAATCGAAAACACATCCATCAACTACGTAATTACTCGAGCCGAATTACATGTTCATCAAACATACTTCCCAAAATAATCACATTAACAAGGCCGACCATTCACAAACATTAACATCATTATCAAGCCATTTTAGCATGGCTATTTATATACAATTCAAAACAAACCATATTAAAACTAGCCTATACATGCCATATGTCAAAAGTGCAAGCTTTCAAAGTACCAAAATAGCGATCGATGTGTGATGATGATCCTTGACGATCTCTGAGCTCGAGCTAACTTTATATAACTATAAAACATAAAAAGAATGCACAAAGTAAGCTTTAAAAGCTTAGTAAGCCATAAGCAAATAAATCATCACAAGAACATTAATAATTCAATTCGAATAGGTCACATTTAACGAATCTCTTACACATATACAATCACTTTTCTCATATAATCCATATACCACAATAAGTAACTTCACTTACCTCATTTTTTTCAATGAACATATAAACCTTATACGTACCTGAATTATTTAGCTCAAAATCACATTCGGATTCGTTTGACATTGCCCGTTGAACCATTCAGAATCGTTAAGGATACTCGGAAACACATATATCACATACAATGCCATATCCCAGATATGGTCTTACATGTTATCACATATCGATGCCTCTGTCCCAGACAGGGTCTTACACGAATCATATACGATTCCAATGTCCTAGACATGGTCTTACATGAAATCGCACCTCGAAAATCCTAATGTCATGACATCAGTATCCTATACTATTCCTAAGGCTTATACGAGGCTTTCGACTTCGTAATTCAATCAATTCATGCTCGAAACAAGTCCTCCAATGCTCAATTCAATTCGGCAATATATATAACTATATACAATTCAATTTGGCAATATTTACAATTAAATTTAAAAATGTTTATTTGCATATGAACTTACCTCGTACGGAAACGAACGGATCGGAACGACTATTCAATAACTTTCGACTTCCCCCGATCCAAATTCGATTTCTTCCTTTCTTGATCTAAATCAATTTAAATTTAACTTATTTAATTACATATTCATTCAATTTCACCCAAAAACACATAAATAAGCATTTTGCACTTTAGTCCCTAATATTTCACATTTTCTCAATTTAGTCCCTATTTCAAAACAACACAAAATACACAAAATTTCCTTAAACCCATGCTTGGCGGAATCTTCCCTAAGTCCCTATCAGCCCATTAATTTCATTAATTTCACATTTTGACCCCTCAATTTACAAATTTCACAATTTAGTCCTTAATAAGCATTTTTATCAAAAATCACTTAATAAACTATGATAATCTACCAACATTTATTTATTTTTCATCATCAAACAACAAAAAACATCAAGCAATCAACAATGGGAAATCACAAATTCATCATCAAATCCGAAAATTAAAGCATGGGCTAGCTAGTGTACAAAGCAACGATCTCAAAAATGTAAAAATTATCAAAAACCGAGCAAAGAACATACCTAAATCAAGCTTCCTAGGTGCCGAACTTAAAAGCTTCAAAAATGGTTTCTTTTCTTCTCACATTCGGTGTAACACCCCAAACCCGGCCTAGAAGTTAGGCCTGAATTTGGCGTGTCACATGGAAAAAACTTGTTTGAGAATTACAGCCTCTTTGTTAAAACCCAAAACACTTAAGCAATTGTTAACTACTTGAAAACGTAATTATCTTTAAAAACCTTTTTGGTGGCGAAAGCATATTTGAAATAAACAATTTACAAAAATGTGATGTTTAGAAAAAGAGCTGCAGAAGTATTTTGAAATCGTTGCGGAAACGTAGATAAAATACAAGTATTTTTGAGAGATCGTTTGATGAGTTGAAAATCGAGGCAGTGAGCTTTAAAACCGTGGCTTTTGAAAATATTGTTGATAATTCGAGAGAAAATTTTCGAGTTAAAATATTTGTAAAAGTTTGTTATAAAATCCATTTATTAATCAATTTTGGAAAACCATTATTTATGATTTTAGAAAATCCCCGTTAAAACAATTAAAGCAATATTATAAGTACGACTAAACATAAAGCAATTTAAAACATATCCCAGAGGCCTTATTACAACTTAAACCAAAATAGCAAAATAATAAAATAAACCGAAATAGAAATTTAAAGTTCAATAACACCATTTTCAAGTATGGCCTCCACCGAGTCATCCATGGGCCCAAGTCCTCATTCACGGAGCATTACCTACAAGGGTTAAGAAAAAGGGGGTGAGTTACAAGAACTCAAAGTGTGAAATCCCTTACCATCATCCACCTGGCCTGAACCCATATAGCAACATCTTGGCCGGAGCCCACTATCATAACAGAACATATATATATATATATATATATATATATGAAGCAAATGTATGCAACCCAACCCATCTAACCGATCTCTCCCCGTACCAACCGGTCTCTCCTGTGGGGATCAAGTCAACCCACCCGCTGAGCTCTCTCTAATTTGCGCACAAGTCGCCATTTATAATAATTTTGTGGCTTAACCACCAGAGTATCATATCGGTAATAATATAATCGGCACACACGCCTTAATCACGATGGCACAAAGCCATATTTAAATTGGCACATAGCCCATATCGAGAATTGTGTGGCAGAGCCACCGGAATCATATACGGTAATATAATCGGCACACAACCCTAATCACGATGGCACAAAGCCATATTTAAATTGGCACATAGCCCATATCAGAATTTGTGGCAGAGCCACCGAAATCATATACGGTAATATAATCGGCACACAGCCTTAATCACGATGGCACAAAGCCATATTTAAATTGACACATAGCCCATATCAGAATTTGTGGCAATGCCACCGGTCTATACTTCTCTTCATTCAAGTTTCCCATCCCATGCAATATGTGATGATGTAATACACATAACAACATAAAATATCCACATGTATAACAACCATTAGTCTAGTAATTTAATACGATGAATCGGCCCATTATTGAGCTTTGTAATTCAGCCCACTAAGGCATTCTATCAATTCGGCCCATAGGGGCATTTCGGTAAATCGGTCCATAAGGACATTTCGGTAAATCGATAATTTTAACCACTAAGGGTAATTCGGTAATCTCGCAACCCAGGGGTATTTCGGTAATTTACCCTCCAAGGGTATTTTGGTAATTCGGCAACCTAGACTTAACTACTAATGTGAGGCATAAAAATTGAAACTGTCCATCTGCGTCATACTGACTAAATTGACTATAACTCGAGTTAGGAAACTTGAAATTTAGATCCGTAAATTTTCATTGAAACTAGACTCATATATCTTCTTGTTAAAATATTTTCAGAATTTTTGGTTTATCCGTTTAGTACAGTTTATTCATTAAAGATTCCCTTGTTACACTGTCCAACGGTTCTGACCTCTCTTACCCAAAATTCAAATATCTCACTGTAAGGTTTTCATATGTTGCTCCCACTTATTTATATTGAAAATAGGCTCACTAAGGAATCTATACATATAACTTATAACTCATAATTCACTTTGTACAATTTTGAATGATTTTTCCAAGACAGAGCAGGGAACCACGAAGTCAATCAGAACCAGTCTCACCAAAATTAGGATATCACAGAATATAAAATTCCTCTTCCTCCTCTGTTTCTTTCATATAAAAATAGACATCGTAATCTTTAATCAGATATCTTTTTCACTTTCTAATTCCCTTTATCCTATTTTTCGTGATTTTTCAAATTCACGTCACTGCTGCTGACCAAACTATTTCATTGCAAAATATGGTTACCACTACTAATATACGTACGCCCGAGTGGTCACGGATGCCGGTTTCCGATTTCCTTATGTATTTCGACCAAATCACAGAACATTTCATGCAAACTTTCAGAGAGATATGAGATTACCACCATTTCAAACATGTATTCGGTAGGGTACGGGATTACACACCTTATTCGGAATCCGTAACACGATACTCTCCGCGGCACCAACAATCCGAGTCTCTTATTACGAGGGATAGGTGATCGGGTGATTTGGTTCCTATAGTGACCGATTAGTCCAAACTATTAATCCATTTAGCAACCAATCGGATAATGAACGATATCAAATAATCCATAAAGAACTCCTTACCTTGTTGATAATGGATTCGATTTCCACCACTTGACTTATGACTAGAATGATATTCAGCCACCCACTAAGATCACTATGAAAGAAGATATTGATCACAACATGAAAGTGATGGAGAGAGTGATGTTTCAATAAGAAACAAGATAGAATAACCGAATAACAATGAACACACATATTCGGCTAGGAAGAAAAAGAAAATGAAATGAAAAGAATAAGACCACTTACCTATTCGATCCAAGAAGTGAGTGCCCACACGAACGAGAAAGTAAATGTGAAGGAGAGCTTATGGATTGGAAGGTTCGGCTATGGAGGAAATATGAATAAGAAAATTCGGCTATGAATTAAAGTGGAAGAAAGAAGGTTTGAAGATTTTGTGAAAGAAAAGAAAAGAAAAGAAGGAGAAAGGGTACTATCTAGTTTCGGTTTTCAAAGGGGAGATGAGAAAAGTAACTTGGTCACCATGACTAGGTGGTTTCGGCAAGACAAAGAAAGAAAGAAAAAATGCTCACTATTGGCTTGAAGTTTTGGCAATGAGAGAAGAAGTTTGGAGAAGAGACACAAAATAATGCAAAATGGATTTTGGCTTAACAAGTACCAAAATTTCTACCAAAAGGCTAATGAAATTCGGCTACCCTCTCCCCCTATCCAAAACCGTGCAACCCATGACAATAAGGTCAAAATTTGGCCAACCAAACTTTCCAAAGCAACACCCATGAAAAAGGCCACATGTCCCCCTATCTTGCCTTTTTCTTTTGATTCCTTTCCTTACCTTCCTCTTTTCCTTGTTTCTTTAGCCATCATACCATAATTTAAAAGTCCAACTTGCCTTATAAACCCTCTTGGCCGACACTATGGTTGAATAGCATAAAAAAATTAATCACAAATTGCACTAGATGGGATTTGAACCTCCTCCCTCAAAGTCCTTCATGTGGCACCATATCCCCTTTGTGCTAACAAAATATGCATTTATTTCCTTAAGCCTTGATGTCATTTACCTTCTCTCCTTAAAGTGCTTAAACATAAAAATTTTGCTAAGGCTCAATTTGAACCCGAAACTTCCTAGAAAACTCGTAACTTTCCAAAATCACCTTCCTAATAAATCCAACTTGAAATAATGCCGTTCTCTTGTTCTCAAAAGTTTTAAACACTCCTATGCCCAAGGTCCAATGGGCCCAATAGGTCCAATTCTACTAGGCCCAATTTTGGGATGTTACATTCGGCCAACAAAAAGATGAACATGCATGTGTTTTTACTTATGTTTTATTTTATTAACTATTATTACTAAATTACATAATTAACCTTTATAAATTAATTTGAAAACCATATAATACATGTCCAAAAACGTCCACTCATATATTCAATGGTCAAATTACAACATAAAAACCTCACCTTTAATTAATTAAAACAATTAAGCACTTTAACATATAGCATGCTACTTTTACATTTTACGCGATTAAGTCCTTTTATTTAAATTAAGCACACAAACGGTAAAATTAAATCATGAAATTTTCACACATATCAAATAATATGCTGTAAATACCAAAAATAATATTAAAATAATTTTACGAACTCGGATTTGTGATTCCAAAACCACTGTTCCGATTTAGCTAAAACTGGGCTGTTACAATACACTTATAATTTTTTCGAATAGATTGGTTAATAAAACAAATTTATTGATAACATTAATATACTTTGTATAATTGTCCTCACATGGTTTTTGCACGTAAAGTAAAATGGAAGCAAATGTTGCTCATTGGTTGTCTAAATGTTTAACTAATACTAAGCGGTATCACGTGGTTGGATCGTAGTGCGGAAATACAACTTCTATTAGTAGACGAACCTAAACATGTCCTCAGTCTAATCAGAAATGAGAAAACCGATTAAAAGGCTAATATTTCATCTATCAAGTCCAATTGGGGAGATGCATTGTCTTGGGCATCGGAGTGAATGACTCCCAGAGATAAAGAGATAGATGTAACTAACTGGACTGATAGTACATTGAACATGACCCAAGCAAAATAAATCCTGAATCTAATTATAGATGTATTCACTTATTACGTTCATAGTGTGGCATACCTAAATCCTGAGTGGATGACGAGCTATGTATGCGTGACTCATACACTTTGATGTAAGTAAAACCTTGAGTTCAAATAGATAAGAAACTGAAAGCTGGTGCGTTGGGTGTACGAATTCTATAGTATATAGCGTCATTCACAACAGTGGAATTCATAGCCCAAAACATGGGTAAATGATATTCTCTCATTGGCATTACATGGTTGATGAAAAGTAAATGTGGTCACGGGTCGTCCGTCTTTATGATGGATGACTTGATCACTATTTGATAGTGATTAAATTTTCATGAAGGAAGATGTAATGGTTATCATGAGATAAACTAGGATCATATTGGGAGAATGAATATTATCCCAAAGAGATTAAGGATATTCTATGAGGATAACACACTTATGGCAAGGACATTGGATGAGCATTGTGCAGTTATTTTCATAATGGTATGTCGTTGGGGAGAGCTCAGTCACGATACTATAGTGGAATGACTTCGTGACTAAATGAGTTTATAATTAATAGGCGAAAAGCTGAAACTTAATTGTAAATCATTTGAGCCTCAACTACATATGTTCAATCAATCCCTCCACTAGCTCATTTGAAACCAAAAATAAATTGCGTGTTTGAATAGAAATGAACGGAATGAATAGGAAAAGAGAAATGGGAAACATTCAGGAGTGATTATGGTTTTCTTAGAAATGGAGAAATAGAACCATTTGGAAATGAATGTAGGTTTCCAAAAATGGAAATGAAAATGAAAATGAAAATGAAGATGGAAATGGAAATGATCCATTTGCAATCCTATATGGATTATTTAAAAAATGATCGGAAGAATGAGTTTATGTTTTTGGACCCTTTTGAAGCCCAAAAATGAAAATAAATCATTCGGTCATAGTAAACATGTTGAGTTATAAAACATTGAACATATTTTCTCGAAAATTTACTAGGGGTAAAATCATCAAAATTTTACAGGGAGTAAAATCATCAAAATTTTGCTAGGGGTAAAATAGGGATGAGAAAATTGTTTTATATATAAATATTAAAATTTATTTTAGGAAATAGAAAAAATGAATCGAGTTGGATCACATTACAGAGTATTGGGTCAAAAATGCCCAAGAAGTACTCGTAATTGGACTCGATGTGAGAGAGGCCCAAAAACCCCTCATGGACATGAAAAGGGCGGCAACCCTAGTAGGAATACTAGGGCGTGTCGTCCACCCTAGTCCTATTCTAAGTAGGATGTTTTTTTTTTCTATTTGAAATAAGCCATTACAACTCAACAAGGGTCCTATTCTCTTCCTATAAATCGATGGCACCAATAGCTATTAACACAATTTTGTAAGATTGTTATTCTGCTGAAAAATAGAGAGAATTTATTCTCAACTATTATATATATTTTTCTAGAATAAAAATTCTACCAGTTTCTATTAAGAAGAGAGAATTTTTGTTTTTACCCCAAAAAGAGAGAAAACTTTTTATAATTCTATGTTTCAATTCAATTGGTTCAAGCCCACACTCGAAGCAGTACGTGGTACAAGTATAGCGGAGAACATCGTTTATTGAAAGCTTGGAACAATGAACGTCTGCTAAGCCAAAAATACATGTACGAATTTGGTTAAGGTTTATTAGTATAAATATCACAAATTAGGTTGATTTTCAAAATTTTAAATTTTCACTATGCCAGAAAACTATTTTCAAACCGGGATTTTTCAAACAATTGGTATCAGAACGTCAGGTTGTGCTATGCTTATGGTGTAAACCGAGACCAAATCTCTCTCTTCATCTTGTTTGATTAATATTTGATAAGATATAACATTCTTGTAATTATTTGCATGTTTAGGGAATATATGTGAATTAATATAATATAATATAATATAATATATATTTGTTATATAATTATTATTTTTTGCCAAGTTTGTGGTTTTTAGGAAATAGACCGTGGACTATCATCTCCATGTAGGATTAATTTTTATTTATAGAATTCCTATGAGTCGAAAACGAACATAGGATATAAATGTATTTTGTCCAAAAAGGAGTACATGACGAGGAGAAGATGGAGCGATGACGGTCAAAGGCACAAGGATTGCCTAGTGGCGAAAAACTATGTAGTTTTTTTTTCATTTTTTTTAGAAATAGAACCATGGAAACCTTAACTGGCAATCCTATTTTATTACCCATCTCTTTATATATCTCTTCAATAGTTATTTATGATATAATTGTGATATATATGTATGAGATGATCCACAATTGATCTATTAAAGATAAGAAGTGTGGTAATGAGAAAATACACGTGTTGTATTATTCCATTCACTTCTTTAAGTTATTCGATTACTGTGAAAAGTGTGGTAAAGAGAAGGTGTATGTCTAGGATTGAATCTTGCAAGGAAAGACTTGATTTTTAAGTGGTCAAATACGATTCACCTCCCTTTCTTAGGAACCTACCTGGTGTACGATATGCATTCACTTCTTTGATTTTTCCCTTAAAAGAAAAACTATGAAGAATCAAAATTGTTTGATTGACTTTTGTGAATAATTGAATGTGAATATTATAAAATTCTCATAGCATGTCATGCATATATGAATGAGATAAGCATGTCATATAGTTTAGGAAAGAATGTCACATGTACTTTTCATGCATATATTAATCATTCATGATTGAAACCGAAAATTAAAAACCTTGAATGTTTTTAAAATATTGAGTGGGAGTAAGTCTCTAAACAAGACCTACGACCTTCATCAATGATCTATTGTGATGACATGACAAGTGCACTACCCCACGGTAGGATTTCTATGTAGATTTCACTGAAGAGATTTCCTGAAAGTAAGAAGAATTCTCTTGTGATCAAATGATAATTGGACTAGCCATTGTGGTAGGCATTATCATGTGATAGGTCAATAAATTCTATCTAAAAAAGAGGACAACTAGTCAAAGAATGCTACTCGGTGAAATTATCCCACGATGACTCATTTGTGGTGCATGATGCGATAGGTGTTGAGTTAATGGTTATACACTCAAGATCTTCTAGTTAAGTAACTCCCCACGGAGCTCTACTTAGTTAGAATGATGGCCAAATGTTACATGATTATTAGTACGTGTGAATGCCTAAGGAGACAGAAATTCATGTTCTTACTAGTTGATCATGATCACCTTATGGTGGCTTGATTCAATGGGTGTGGGAATTATCATTACAACGACTTAGAAATGTTTTCAAGGTTTAATATAATATGCATGCATCATCTTAATGCATATCGTAATGTTGCAAAATGTTTTCAAACATTTGCTTATTACAAATATAGTAATATATGAATGTTTTATTTTCAGTTCGAAAATGGCACCAACTCCTTTATTGAACATACTCACTAAAAGCAAACTGAATGAAAATGACTATAAGGAATGGAAAAGGAACTTGATAAGCTATGAGAAACTAAAAACAATTCTTGATACTAAGTTCCCTCTGGCCACTCAAGCTGAGGCTAGAAAATGCTGGGAAGCGTCTAATGAGATAGCTCATTGCTATATGCTGGCAAGCATGACCAACATTTTGTATAAGCAACTGGAGAGCTATAAGACTTCTAAAGCAATTATAGATAAGGTAGAAGACATGTTTAGAGGCCAAGCTACCTTGGCTCAACAATATGCTATAACTAGTTTGGTTAATGCCCAACAAAAGTGTAACAGCTCGTTTTTAGTCAAATCGAAATAGTAGTTTTGGGACCACAAATATGAGGTAAAAATAATTATTTTATTATTATTTTAATTTCTACAGCATGATAGTGTGATTGTGTGAAAATTTCGTTAAGAAATTTTATCGTTTGAATGCTCAATTTGATAAAAAGGACTAAATCGCGTAAAGTGTAAAACTTGTGTTCTATTAGCTAAAGGTATCTAATAGCTATGGAATATTAAAGTGGAGGTCCTTATGTTGTAATTAGACCATTTTTAATGTTAGTGGACAAAGATGGAAATCATTTAAGTGAATTTTAATGTTTTAATTAAAGGTTATAATAGTAAATTAATAAATAAAGACTAAATAAATGAAATAAAACCAAGTATCATCTTTTTAGTCATCATCTTCAACCGAATATTCAAGGGAAGGAAACCATTTTTATTCATCTAGGGTTCGGTCACTTTGAAGCTTGATTGGTAAGTGCTTTTTGTTCCGTTTTTAATGATTTCTATGTTTTCAGAGTCGTTGTAGCTTAATCTAACTAGCCCAGGGACTAATTTGAAAAAATGTTAAAGGTTTAGGGTTTTTCCATTGATGAATGTTCTTGTATTTTGATGTTTGATGATAGAAAATGTATGGTTTTTTTTAGATAAACAACATTTGTAAAGTGATTTTTGATAAAATTGTCAATTAGGGATTTATTTGTGAAATGTATAAATTTTGTGGTAGAAATGTGAAATAAATGAAAACTATGGGAAAATTTGATAATAGAGGAAATTTGGCTAGCATGGGTACGGACCTAATTGCATGAATTTGTATTTTTATGAGCCAAGGACTAAATTGTAAAGATGTTGAAATATTAGGGGCAAAAGTGTAATTTTACCATAATGTGATTTTTGGGCTAAATTGAATAGAATGATAATTGAATAAGTTAAATTTGTTATTATATAGATCAAGAAAAACGAGGTTCGGATCTAGACCGGGGGAAAAACAAAGTATTAGACTAGTCGATCCATTTCGTCGTTTTTGCGATCGAGGTAAGTTCGTATGTTAATAAGCATTAATATAACTGTGTTTTAAATGCTTTATATTTGTATTATTGATGAATACGACTTTACGAATACGTTCGACGAAGATTCAGCAATGTGAAATCCCGGTTGAACCTTAGGAATAGATTAGGATACAAATGACATGTCATTAGGGGTTATGTGTTTGGGTGCTGGTCCGTACGTCCTACCGATGGCTGAGTTATCCAGCATATGTTGCGGATTCTTGTTAGCTTGTGTGAGCAGCACCGTGTAGCTACGTCATGACCGTCAGCTTGTGTGAGCAGACCCATTGATAGCTCGAGAGTGAGCATTATATGAGATATGAGATTGAGATAGCTTCGGCTATGTGTTGGCACTTAGGGTGCGAGATTCCCGAGTATCCGATATTATTTCAAATGGTTCAATGGGTATATCAAAGATATGGATGAGTATGAGATTGATACGAGTTAGTACAAGTATGTACATGAACCATACAAGCATTGAATCGAAGAAACTTGTGAATTTCATATCTAACCTTGTGAATGAATATGTGATAGGTTTGTGGATCAAAATGAGTATGTTATGATATTTTAATTGCTTAAATTGTGTATATATGGTAATTTTTACTTTAAGCATACGAGCTTACTAAGATTTATAGCTTACTCTGTTTACTTTTCGTGTTTTATAGTGAATATCGAAGCTTGCTCAGATTTGGGAGTCGTCGGAGATCTCATCACACTATCAAGCTATCACTTTGGTACTTTTGAATTTATGTATTTGGTTATATGGCATGTATAGGAGTTTTGGTCATTATGGTCTATATTTTGGTAATGGATTTAGCCATTTGATTTGCCATTGTAAATGATAAGTGCTTGGTTATGTGTATAGCCATGTAATTTGGCTTATTTTGGAATGCTTGGTGATGTATATATGTGCAAATGGCCTTTTGATATGTTGTGTATAATTGCTATATAAATGCTTGATGTGAATTGGTGTTTGAAGTACAAAATGGTTGAAATTTGATATTGGTATGTTTGTAGCTTTAGGCAAAATAGTGCATAAATGAAAGTGACCATTTAGGTGATTTGAGAATGTGAAATTGGTATAAATTGAATGGATTATTGTGATACTTGTGTGTCTTGTGGTTGATGATATGGAATTAGCATGAATTAGGCTTGGTTGAGATTGGTTTGAATGCCTATTTATGCCATGTTATATGCCATTTGGTTTGTGTAGGTGAATGAAAGTTTGGGTGAGAAAGATGGCTTGGTAAATAACCTATTTTTGTCTACACGGGCAGAGACACGGGCGTGTGTCTCAGTCATGTGTGACACACGGTCAAGTGACATGGCCGTGTGTCCCCTGGTGTTTAATTAGAAATCAAGTCAGTATGGTGCACACGGCCCAGCACAAGAGCGTGTGACTTGGCCGTGTCGCATAAGTCAGTATACCCTATAGTTTTGGTACGGCCTAGCACACGGCCTGGTACACGGGCATGTGTGGCCATTTCGAAGGGCATATGGGCTAGTCACACGGGCATGTGTGTTGGCCGTGTGACCCAAGTCAGAGAGTTACACAGGGTCAGACACGGGTTGGGACACAGCCATGTGATCCCATTTTGAATGTCCACACGGCCTGTGACACGGGTGTGTCTTTGGCCGTGCGTGTGTCCTCTGTTTTTGAAAAATTTTCTAAGTTTTCCAATCCCGAACCACTTCTAATGCATGATTTGAGCCTCGTAGGCTCGTATTAGGGACAATGTGATTGATTATGAATGATTCTTATTTGGAAATGGAAAATATATGTGAAATGTATGATTATTTATGAAATAAGTACGGTAATGCTCCGTAACCCTATTTCGGCGACAAATACAGGTTAGGGGTGTTACAGAAAGCTCGACACTCCGGTCAAAGACCATATGATCACTCTTATGAGCTACTTTTCCGAGGCCGCGGACAATGAGGCCAATTTGGGAGCACTCAAATTGAGATGGTGCTCAAAAGCTCAAAAATTTCACGCTTACACAACTCATGAAGGAGTTACAATCCTATGAGTTGATGTTGAACGGTGATTAGCTGATCCAAAAAGCAGAAGTGAATATAGTTTTCGCTTCTTTCTAAATAGGGAAGTGAAAGCGTGTTAAGAAAGGCAAGACTAAGGTCTTTGGGCCACCACAAGTGGAAAGGAAGAAAACTAGAAAGCCAAAAGACTTATCTAAGTTAAAATGCTTTTTTTGCAGCAAGAAAGAGCACTTCAAGGCAAACTGTAAAGAGTTGAAAGAATACCTAATTACCAAAGGCAAATGTATGAAACTCTTGATAGAAGATTGTTTAGTGGAAAACTCAATAGACCACTGGGTCATTGATTCGGGAGCCACTGATCATGTCTGTCTTTCTCTGCAGGGGTTCGAGGAGACGAAAGATCTTACAGATAAGAGCTTATCGTTGTGGATCGGGAACGAGACAAGTGTGGAAGTTGAAGTAGTGGGAGATTGATAACTCTTGAAAAGAGTTATATTTCAGACCTTTAAACTGAAGTATTTGCTTGTAATTAAGAAAATATGTTTGCATTTTAGACTTATTATTAGAGCATTGCATGTTAAAGCTTGGTGTAAAACCCAAATTTTGCCTGGGCCCAATAAAGGCCCAAAGTAAAAAATTAAACCAACCCAATACTAAACCCATTACTGCCAATTAAACCACAACCCATCAAACCCAATTCAGAAGCCCAACACTGAATTTTCAAAAAAAAGAAACTTAACCCTAGCCCCTAATACAAGTGGCGCCGTAACCTAGCCCCCAGCTCGCTTTGCACCGCCACCGCTCCTCCACCGCGTGTGTCAAGATCGCCCATTTGCCTGCAAGGAAAAGACAAAGAAATAATAAAAGAAACAATTGTAAAAGGCTATAAAAAGCGTACTAAACCAGTTGTAAGGGAAGGGGTTCTTCGAATAAAAAAGAGATTTTGGACACAAAAATACAGAGATCCAAGCAAATATTCGAGAAATAAAAACCAAAAGCAGAGATTCAAACGAGTACACACCCACGAATCAGTACAAAAAAGAGCAAAAATCCGATTATTAAAGCGCAATAGAACTGAGTTTTCTATTTTTCGGAAGGTGATTTACATTTTTTAAAAAGTTTCATTCTTTTAAGTTTTTTATTTTGTTTTATCTATTTTATATAAAAAAAGGGAATTTATATGTATATATATGCTATGTAACATCCCCCAAACCCGGCCCACAAGTCTCGTCCGGATCTGGTTATGTCACTGCGGAATGACGGTTAAAAATCTTTGTCTTTAGAGTAAAACTTGAAAATTTTGTCAACTTTCGGGAAGTAAGTCCATTAAAAATTATTAAATAATATAAGCTTGGTTTGAATTAAAACTTTATTATAATTTATTATAATATAAATCCTTTGTAAAAATATTACTAAATACTATGAAACCTTTATCAACTATAAATAGAGTACTTTAATCAAAAGTGGCCCTTATTACAAAATAATTAATCCAAGTACTTCAAACTAAAATGCATAAAGAAAATATTTAAACGCCTCTCTCATCGCATGGGCCACCTTGCGACCTCTCCGACCCGGTCAGATCAACAAGTCACTGCGAGGTTGGATAAATAATTGGGTGAGTCATAATGACTCAGTGTGTAATTAAACCACTGATATCCACCCACATGCTAGCCACAAATCAACCCAAATATCAAATGCAACATATAAATATAATCATTTAAACATTACCACAATCTGGGCTTGGCCCACAATCAAATCATATCAAATACTGGGCTAGGCCCTTTTCTCATCAATCCATTGATTACCGGGCTTGGCCCATTTCCACGTATGTTCTCAAAACATACAAATCCACAAGTCATATTGGGCTTGGCCCATTTCCATATCAATTCATAACGAAACCATGCAATCATGATACCCAACCCAATCCTAAGGTCCATCCGCTACACACCCCCTTATCCAGCCTACCACACACCAGGGGACTATCGAGTCACCCTCTCCTTTTCCCTCCATAAAGGCAACCAATGCCATCCACGATGTAGCGTATAGCTAACATCAAACCACGATGGAGCACACAGCAATCCATCAAGCCACGATATGGAATAAAGCCCATATCAATCAAGGTAACCACGCGAACTAAATCGCAAAGATCCACAACGCGACCTCAGTCAGCGCCAATCCACGATGTAGCACAAAGCTGACATCAACCACGTACTCGAAGTACACCCGTACCTTCTTTCAAAACCCACCCATGCACATGTAACATAATATGATACGTTGAGATGATGCATGTACATGATATTCACAATCATAGGCATGCTCACATAGTTAAAATCAATTATCACATATTAGCCAATTTACTACTAACAGGTCGTCATCATACCCCTTTAGGGTATCCATTACACATATGGCAATCGCATTCATTAGTAAACATATAACACAACAGATATCATACAAATCCCTAAACAATGGTCTAACCACACACCTTATAACTGAAGCTCTAAACCCTCGATCCAGACACTATCGCTTAGCGAGACTACCGCTATCTGTCTATAGCTCTCTCCTGCTCTTGGCCCACACCCCGGTGGCCAATCCCAAACAATTGAAACCGACCTCTTCTTAAACTTCGGGATGGGAGCTTTCCCTTTTCCTTCAAGACTGGTATTGGCCTCCATCGAAAGTCACTTAATCAGAACCACCCGATTAATCAACAAGTCATAATCTACTTATTAACGAGTCTAAGTCACTTACTAATATCCTTACCGAAATAATCGAGATCCGAAGGCTTCTCTATGCTCTTGTCGATATGCCCTAAAAAGACCATAGTCAACCTCGGTCAACACATAACCACATATATTGGCCTAAGACCAGAAAATCAAACCACTTACCCTTTTCCTTCTTGAATCCCGAAACACCAATGGAATTGCCGAAAATCCTGTTACAAGACTATTAGTATCGGCTATCAACCACAATCCATGCGAAAGGCCCCTTTGGCCGAATACTTTACCACCACCTTACCTTGACGAGTCTTATCTCGAGAGAATCCCTCTTAAGCTCCTTGGTGTTGGCTACAACAAACGAAACACAACATCATCACTACCCTAAAGAATATTCGGCCATTCCAAATAACTAAGACCAACCACTCGGTTTGGCCACTAAAAGAGAGAACTCAAATCAACCGTTAAGACAGAATACTTACCCCATTACCTTAGATACTCGACTATCGCCACCAAGGAAGATCAAACATTCGGCTAACACAATCTAGGTACAAACCGAGGTTGAGAGGAAAGAGAGAAAGTGTAGAAGAGGGTTACAAGGGTTTGCAATGGTATTCAATATTAAAGAAGTCTTGGCCTACATAAAATAATTGGACAAAAGAAGAGAATCTCTCTTGCTTCAAATTCGCAAGAACACTAGAGAAGAACAAATAAATTTGGCACAAGCAATAAAAGAAGAAAAGAGTATGAAAAAGGGTGCTCTCCTATTTATAAAATTCTACCACTAACCCGTATAAAGATCCCAAGATTAATTAACACCTACTAATTCAAATCAATTTGAATTAGTTCAATTCAAAAACAATTTGAATTGCTCCACTATTATCCCACTTATCCAAATAAAAAAAATAAATAATAATTATCCTACATAAAAAAAAAAACAAATACTAGATAAGATTAAACACTAATCCCACCTAGCCGTCTAACACTTATCAGCTACTGCCCAACAAGAATTACACTTCAAATGCCACACCCATGTGCCGTCCACCTAGCAAAAAGCCAAAGAAAAAATAAAATAAAACCAAATGCAGCCTCCAAGATTCGAACACAGGACCTTGCTGCTGCACGCCTTACTTCCAACGCCCAGGCCACTCGGCCACTTTGATTTTTATGACATAAAGCCACACCATTAATTCTTAAAGCCTTCAAACTCAAGCCCATAACCGCATATGAAAAATAAACGCCAAAATGCTGCGCCCCACTCGAACCAGCGCCCTTGCTCTCCTTGAGCGCCTAAGTGGCACATGAGAGCCACTTCGCCGGCCGAGCTCTTTGCGTCACAAACTCCTTCCAGCTCCTTTTAAGGCCTCCCCTTTAAACGCGCGGATCCAAAAATTCAAAAACCACTTTTCTTGCCTTCTTGAATCGAACCCTGGACCTCAATGGCGCTACCTTCCCAAGCCCCAAGCAGCGCCTCCATGCCACTTCACCCAACTGTCTCTTGTGTCCTAAAATCCACCAATTTATTTATAAAGCCTTCACGCCCCTATTTCCCTTTTACACCAAAAATCCAAAATTTTCCAAAGCCTTCCCCTTTCACCCGAGCATTCTTAAAACCTCTAAAACACCTCCAAAAACACCCCAAAAATCTTCTAACACCTGAATTATACTCAAATTGCATAGCCCCTAAATCAGGGTGTTACAATTCTATCCTCCTTAAAAATAATTTCGTCCTCGAAATTACTTTACTAACAAACGTCCATACAACCTATCTTACCACCTTACGCTTATGCTGCGCACTCTGGATCTTACTAAGGCTATCGTACCTACACAATCTCTAAGTTCGCGCTCAAACTTCAAACACCTCTCTTAGCAAAGCACCAAAACTAATTCACGAGGCAAGCAAAGCAATTAAAACATGTACCAAAGCAAAGGAGCTTACCCGTTATCACATCCTTGGTTGACTCGACTAGAACCATTCCTCCATGGCTTGAACCACGACCCTCGTCGCTCGATGACAATTCTTAACGGATGTGTCTTAGATCCACCCGAAAACATTCTTTACTATTTCCCCAACACTCTCTGTGTGAGGTCTTCCACATCGAGCACAAGAACGATTCCGATTCTCAAGAATCGCACAGTGGACGTCATCGTATTCTCAACTCTCGGTCTTTTTCGAGCATCTCCAAACGATCTTTGATGGTCCAACCCTTCTCTTATTCTTGTTCCTATTCTTTTCTCGGTTCTCACGATAGTCTTCTTAACCTCTTGACGATCAGAGCTTTCTCCACTAGCACCGCGAAGTCTCTCTCCCCTCTGTGAGCAATCAAGCGTCGAAGTTCATCTCGCAATCCGTCCTCAAACCGGATGCACCTCTCATAATCGGTGGCCACAATTCCCTTAGCATACTGGCTTAACCGCACAAATCCCGCTTCATACTCCGCTATCGACTTACTTCCTTGCACTAGATTTAGAAACGCTTTCCGCTGCGAGTCCAAATAAGCGGCTCCTACGTACTTTCCTTCAAACTTAACCTTAAAGAAATCCCAATCCGATCGATCAGCCGATACACTTTGTTTGACAGTGAGCCACCAACGATAAGCTTCTTCGCGAAGCAACGAAGCAAAGACACTTCGCTTTTTCTTCATTGGTGCGGTCCAAATCATCCATGATTCTTTCAAGCGCTTCTAGCCAATACTCCGCACGTTAGGAGCTACTCCCGACACTCCTCTAAAGATCTCGGCTCCATTCGATCTAAGCCTTTCCGATACCGACTTCCGAGTTCCATTTCCTCTACTAACTCCCGCTACTCGCTCTAGCACTCGCAACATGGCCCGCGATCTTGCGTCATCTTCTCTGTCGATCTTGCCCCTCTACGCCCCTTTCTGGCAAGACTTCACTTTTCGACCCATGGCGGACCACTATCGGTTTCGATGCTACCATTCTACCTCTACTGCGTCCCCTAGAACTCATCTCTATCGTCGTGATTTAATCTGATTAACAAGTTTTATGCATTAGAAATTGTTCCACTATTTAACCACGAGCAAATTTTATGAAATGAAAGATATTTAGAAGTAGTTCTTTCGATCACACAATGTTTCAGTTCGAGTTTACTACTCTAGTTCAAGAATCACATTCACACACACATCCGTTCATCAACAAGGACACATTCCTTCCTCATTAAAGGCACATTCAGTGGTATCCACCACACACATTCACTATTCGGACCTTTCTGCCCGTTTCTACCCCAGGGGTATTTTCGTCATTTTCCTATAGGGGTATTTCGGTAATAAACCAAAGCGATTCAAAAACTTTAATAAGTCAGGATCTTTTTGAAATTCCCAAAATTGAAGAGTATTTTTGAAAATTTCGCAATTTGAAGATATAGCAGGATTTTAGAAACCAGGGGTATTTTGGTAATTTTTGTCAACAGGGTAATTTTGTAAATTTCCAAAGTCGGGGTATTATTTTTTTTTCCATACAGAAAATTGGGTACTTTTGCAAAGTAAGAAAATTTTATTAAACTTGGGGTTAAACCGGAAATTTTGAAAGTCAGGAGCATTTTAGTAATTTTCAACACAGGGGTGTTTTCGTAAATTTTCCAAATCGGAGTATATTGATATTTTGAAAACTAGAGATTTTGGTATTTTGCAAAGTAAAAATCATTTTAACAAAAGCAAAGGGTAGTGCGGTAATTTTACAATACAGGGGCATTTTTGTAATTTTGCCGCTAGGGCATTTTGGCAATTTTGGGTAAATCGAGACAATGTTGTTCAAAACTGCATTTAGGGTTTACAAACCAAAAGGGTAAATTTGAAAATTTTAAAACCAAGAATTTTAAAACAAAGAAGGCTAATCCCTTTCGGGTTTTAATAATTGGTTCACTGTGAACAAGTCCTCTTAGTTAAGGTGAGCAGTAGCTACGCACTGGTAGGATTCAAGTGGAGAGGAGGTGAGTCACGCGATTTTGCTTAAATACCAAGCTCCCATGAATACCACTCCTAGACATGCGCACACTGAGTTGCCACACCTTAACTCGTGGGCTTACTTCATGAGTTTGTTTAGTAACCTTAAGTCTTATGCACATGTTTGAGTAGACTAGCCTTAGGGTTCAAGCTGATCTTAATTCACTAATCTACGAGCCCAACAAAGCCCATAACAGTTCATATAACAAATTACTTCACAAGAGTGAAGTACTTACAGTGGACTCGGTAGGAGGTACAGTGCCATGCAGAAAAACTGAAAAATTTCTTAAAAGCCCATATTTTTAAAAAGCCCATTTTGAAAATGTTTTGGGCCCAAAACCCTCAAAGCCGAGTTTTGAACCGGGCTCTGATACCAAACTGTAACATCCCCAAACCCGGCCCACAAGTCTCGTCCGGATCTGGTTATGTCACTGCGGAATGACGGTTAAAAATCTTTGTCTTTAGAGTAAAACTTGAAAATTTTGTCAACTTTGGGAAGTAAGTCCATTAAAAATTATTAAATAATATAAGCTTGGTTTGAATTAAAACTTTATTATAATTTATTATAATATAAATCCTTTGTAAAAATATTACTAAATACTATGAAACCTTTATCAACTATAAATAGAGTACTTTAATCAAAAGTGGCCCTTATTACAAAATAATTAATCCAAGTACTTCAAACTAAAATGCATAAAGAAAATATTTAAAACGCTCTCATTCGCATGGGCCACCTTGCGACCTCTCCGACTCTTGGTCCGATCAACAAGTCACTGCGAGGTTGGATAAATAATTGGGTGAGTCATAATGACTCGGTGTGTAATTAAACCAGCGATATCCACCCACATGCTAGCCACAAATCAACCCAAATATCAAATGCAACATATAAATATAATCATTTAAACATTACCACAACTGGGCTTGGCCCACAATCAAATCATATCAAATCATTGGGCTAGGCCCTTTTCTCATCAATCCACCGACATCGGGCTTGGCCTATTTCCACGTATGTTCTCAAAACATACAAATCCACAAGTCATATTGGGCTTGGCCCATTTCCATATCAATTCATAACGAAACCATGCAATCATGATACCCAACCCAATCCTAAGGTCCATCCGCTACACCCCTTATCCGACCTACCACACACGGGGACTATCGAGTCACCCTCTCATTTTCCTCCATAAAGGCAACCAATGCCATCCACGATGTAGCGTATAGCTAACATCAAACCACGATGGAGCACACGGCAATCCATCAAGCCACGATATGGCATAAAGCCCATATCAATCAAGGTAACCACGAGAACTAAATCGCAAAGATCCACAACGCGACCTCGGTCGGCGCCAATCCACGATGTAGCACAAAGTCGACATCAACCACGTACTCAAGTACACCCGCACCTTCTTTCAAAACCCACCCATGCACATGTAACATAATATGATCTTTGAGATGATGCATGTACATGATATTCACAATCATAGGCATGCTCACATAGTTAAAATCAATTATCACATATTAGCCAATTTGCTACTAACACGTCGTCATCATACCCCTTTAGGGTATCCATTACACATATGGTAATCGCATTCATTAGTAAACATATAACACAACAGATATCATACAAATCCCGGAAACAATGGTCTAACCACACACCTTATAACCTGAAGCTCTAAACCCTCGATCCCGACACTATCGCTTAGCGAGACTACCGCTATCTGTCTATAGCTCTCTCCTGCTGCTGGCCCACACCCCGGTGGCCAATCCTGAACAGCTGAAACCGACCTCTTCTTAAACTTCGGGATGGGAGCTTTCCCTTTTCCTTCAAGACTGGTATTGGCCTCCATCGAAAGTCACTTAATCAGAACCACCCGATTAATCAACAAGTCATAATCTACTTATTAACGAGTCTAAGTCACTTACTAATATCCTTACCGAAATAATCTGAGATCCCGAAGGCTTCTCTATGCTCTTGTCGATATGCCCCTAAAAAGACCATAGTCAACCCTCGGTCAACACATAACCACATATATTGGCCTAAGGTAGAAAATCAAACCACTTACCCTTTTCCTTCTTGAATCCGAAACACCAATGGAATTGCCAGAAAATCTGTTACAAGACTATTAGTATCGGCTATCAACCACAATCCATGCGAAAGGCCCCTTTGGCCGAATACTTTACCACCACCTTACCTTGACGAGTCTTATCTCGAGAGAATCCCTCTTAAGCTCCTTGGTGTTGGCTACAACAAACGAAACACAACATCATCACGGCCCTAAAGAATATTCGGCCATTCCAAATAACTAAGACCAACCACTCGGTTTGGCCACTAAAAGAGAGAACTCAAATCAACCGTTAAGACAGAATACTTACCCCATTACCTTAGATACTCGACTATCGCCACCAAGGAAGATCAAACATTCGGCTAACACAATCTAGGTACAAACCGAGGTTGAGAGGAAAGAGAGAAAGTGTAGAAGAGGGTTACAAGGGTTTGGCAATGGTATTCAATATTAAAGAAGTCTTGGCCTACATAAAATAATTGGACAAAAGAAGAGAATCTCTCTTGCTTCAAATTCGCAAGAACACTAGAGAAGAACAAATAAATTTCGGCACAAGCAATAAAAGAAGAAAAGAGTATGAAAAAGGGTGCTCTCCCTATTTATAAAATTCGGCCACTAACCCGTATGAAGATCCCAAGATTCGGCCAACACCTACTAATTCAAATCAATTTGAATTAGTTCAATTCAAAAACAATTTGAATTGCTCCACTATTATCCCACTTATCCAAATAAAAAAATAAATAATAATTATCCTACATAAAAAAACAAATACTAGATAAGATTAAACACTAATCCCACCTAGCCGTCTAACACTTATCACTCATCGCCCAACAAGAATTACACTTCAAATGCCACACCCATGTGCCGTCCACCTAGCAAAAAGCCAAAGAAAAATAAAATAAAACCAAATGCGACCTCCAAGATTCGAACACGGGACCTTGCTGCACGCACGCCTTACTTCCAACGCCTGTGCCACTCGGCCACTTTGATTTTATGACATAAAGCCACACCATTAATTCTTAAAGCCTTCAAACTCAAGCCCATAACCGTGATATGAAAAATAAACGCCAAAATGTCTGCCCCACTCGAACCAGCGCACTTGCTCTCTTCAGCGCCTAAGTGGCGCATGAGAGCCACTTCGCCAATGAGCTCTTTGCGTCACAAACTCCTTCCAGCTCCTTTTAAGGCCTCCTCCCTTTAAACGCCGGATCCAAAAATTCAAAAACCACTTTTGTCGCCTTCTTGAATCGAACCCCGGACCTCAATGGCGCTACCTTCCCAAGCCCCAAGCAGCGCCCTCCATGCCACTTCACCCAATTGTCTCTTGTGTCCTAAAATCCACCAATTTATTTATAAAGCCTTCCTGCCCTATTTCCCCTTTTACACCAAAAATCCAAAATTTTCCAAAGCCTTCCCCTTTCACCCGAGCATTCTTAAAATCTCTAAAACACCTCCAAAAACACCCCAAAAATCTTCCAACACCTGAATTATACTCAAATTGCATAGCCCCTAAATCAGGGTGTTACATGCTAAGTATAAAAAAGGAAAGAAAGAGGAAGATTTTTTACCCTAATGCCGTCGCGCACGGCGGTCATCGGCGACGGTCGGCGGCGGAGGAGCGATGGCGAACCGCCAGAAAGCTCGCCGGACTTCGGTCCCCTACAGAGAAAAAAAAGGAAGATCAGTTTTTTTTTTAAGGGGAGCAGGTGAAAAATGATTTTTTTTGAAGAGTTTTTAGCTTAAATAGGCCTCCAAAATGACGTCGTTTTGGGCAGGCCTCTCAGGCACCAAAACGACGTCGTTTTGCCCCTCCGACCCGATTACCCAACCCGCTCCAAGTAGGATCCGCGTGTTTTTAAAAAGGGGGAATTTACGCGCGCAGTCCCTCCGCCTTTTCAGAATCTTGCAATCAGGTTTTCAATTTTTTTTAATTTTGCCCCAAAATTTTAACGCAGTTCTAATTTAATCCATTTAAACGCTGCGTTTAAAGGACTCGGGTAAATTGCGCTTCTCGTCCCTCTACATCGCGCGCATGCTACAATGTAGTCCTCCCTTTTTTTAATTAACCCCAAACTTTCATTTTAAATTCAATTTAATCATTTTTTTGGTTGTTTTGCAATTTCTTTTATTATTATTGCTATTACTTAGCCTTTTTACTATCATTACTATCATTACCTTTATTTATCTATTTTTATTTTTATTTATTTCGATTGTTGTTTTTGTTATTATTATTATTATTATTATTATTATTTACCATTATCATTATTTTATTATTAATATCATTATTATATTATTATCATCCATTATTATTACTATTTATTATTATTAAACAACATTATTATTTCTTTACCATCATTATTGATATTTATATTATTATTAATACTGTACTTATATCTATATTTATTTTCTTGGTTTAAAACTATAATATTATTATTATGTTTATTACCATTATTTATTATTATTGCTTTCAATATTATTATATCTGTCATTATTTACCATTTTATTTTAATATTACTATTACATTTTTTTTTACTCTTTGTATTTATTATCATATCTATTTTACCTATTATCATTTACTTTATTTCTAATATCATTACTACACTGTATTCGTTTCGTATATGTTATTATTATCATATTTATTATTTATTTTATTACATTTTTTTGCTATTACTAATATATCACTATTATTATTAATTAACATATTACTTTCATTTTATCATTATCTATATTATCATTTTCTACTTTATCATCATTATTAATTTATTAGCATCACTCGTATTAGTGTATTATTCGAATTTCATATCATTATTTCATTATCATTATTCTTTTCACGCGCGTAACATCGAATTTTCACATCATTACTTGTCACATTAACCTTTACCTGATACATCAAAGTTTTAAAACAATCGATATTTTGTATTTAGAAATTCGGGGAATAGTGCCCTAACGTGCTGGGTTTCGATTTTTCGTTTGACTAGATAACTAAATATCCTTTTAATAAATTTCGTAAATCATGAGATGATTTTGATTACGAGGGTTTAAAATATCATGTCCTAACGTGCTAGATGTGATGTTTGTATTCTTTCGGAATAAAGAAATCTCAAATTTTAACTCAAATTGTTCAAGTTTTTAAAGAAATCATGTTTTCAAATCTTTTCGACTTTTCGACATTAAGACATTAAATAATCAATTAGGTACCAAGTTTGGGCGTGACGAGGGTGCTAACCCTTCCTCGCATGTAACCGACTCCCAAACCCATTTTCTGAGTTTCGTAGACCGAAATCGTTGTTTTGATAAATCAAACTATTTATTAAAAACAACTATTTTACGAGGTGACCCGATCACACCTTAACAAAAAGGATTGGTGGCGACTCCCGTTTTTGTTTCATTTTTTTCCAAGTCGACCTCCGTTTTTCCGAAAAATGGTTTCGACAGCTTGGCGACTCCACTGGGGACAAAATAAGAGAGTCAAGCCACGAGTTGATTACTTTTTGTCCTTTTGTCAAAATTTGAAAACTCGGTTTAAAATGTATGATCCTTTTGTTGCATTTCATCCGTCTTTGTTACAATCTTCATCATTGTGGTTTATAATTGCTGTGTTGGTTTAAGTTTTGGTGTCTTCTGCACATTGCATCGCATGATCGGTCGATCTGACCCTTTTAAGTGAGAGTGAGAAACTACTCCTTCGTGAGGTCTTCACCTCCGTACAGGATAGCGGATCGCTTTCGGGATACATCCATACCTATGTCTTCGTGAGATTTTCATCTCCGTGCAGCCATAGGGAAATTTATTCCCCTGAACTGAACTCGGTCTATATGAGCCTGTAATGGGTGAAGATCGAGGAATCTGTCGGTTTGGGTACCTTTACTTTAGAACCGAACCTCATATAGCAAGCCCTAAGAACCCACTTTAGGTAGAACCACGTCAAACCCTAGTGGTTACCCGAATAGGTGCTTTATTTCTTGCTTGCTTTAAGCTGTGTGTAAAATACTGACTTGTTTTATTTTGATTGAATGGCATTTTCATCGCACTTAGTCATATTGCA
The DNA here is from genome assembly GCA_025698515.1 of Gossypium sturtianum. Taxonomy (NCBI): domain Eukaryota; kingdom Viridiplantae; phylum Streptophyta; class Magnoliopsida; order Malvales; family Malvaceae; genus Gossypium; species Gossypium sturtianum. Next base: position 28,705,074 of record CM046943.1, on the reverse strand, counting down.
TAATCGCCAGATTTTTACCCTCTTAAGTGGGAGTGAGAAACTATTCCTTCGTGAGGTTTTCACCTCCGTGCAGGATAGTGGATCACTTTCGGAATACATCCATACTTATGTCTTCGTGAGATCTTCATCTCCGTGCAGCCATAGGGAAATGTATTCTCCTAAACTGAACTCGGTTCATATGAGCCTATAATGGGTGAGGATCGAGGAATCTACTGGTTCAGGTACCTTTACTCTAGAACCGAACCCCTATATAGCAAGTCTTAAGAACCCACCCTAGGTAGAGCTACTCTGAACCCCTAGTGGTCACCTGGATAGGTACTCTATTTTGTTTATTTCTCCTGTGCTAACATGTTTTCTTTTGTTTTGATTGCATTGCATCATCATCATAGAAAGGAGGTGTTGATTCATATTCAATTGATAAATAGAAGAGTTTGTCATAAGGAAACGGGTTACTTGATAAAGTGGATTATAATACGGTCGTTCGAACACAAATTGTAAACAACGAAAAGGTCGATAGTCCGCGAGAAGAATACAAGACTTTGCCCAAGGATTCAAGCCGACAAGGATTATTCGAGAGTCATCATGTCTCAATTTTCTTAAAGAAGCTTATGAATATCGCAGAGGATAAGTGAGTGAAGAGGTACGGCCTGAACCAAGCAACTGGGAGCTAGAAGAGGCATCTATTGAGAAAGTTCACGGGACACGACCATAACATCCGGATACGAAGAAAAGGATTGGTGTTTTCACCTGGACTATGAGGACAAAGCCGTATATGCAATCCGTTTTATGTAAAGAAATTTATTTTCTAGAAAAGTTCTTCTAATGAAATTGAATTCAGAATCAACGCCTTTTTTTCTTTTTGCATTCATTCCATGCGTTTGCATTACATCACATCATATGCATTTAAGTCCATAGAGAGAGCCTAATTAGTTGAAATTAATACAGAAAAAAAAGGGAGAGAGAAAAGGAAAATCTGGAAATTGAGCACCATTACGGTACACATGCCAAGACAAAGAAAATGGATCGAAGATTTGAACAATTCCAGAGAGACATGCAAGACCAGATGCAAGAGCAATTGGCAAAGCTCCAACAAGAAATGAGGGACCAAATGTTGGAAGCTCAAAGGAACATGATGGCTCAAATGACCCAGATGCTAAACGGGGCGATGGACAAAAGAAAAGGTCCCATGGCTATTGCTGGAGAAGATAGCGAAGGCATTCTCCTGGGTTTTACCCCAACTCATGCTCAAACACAGCCTGAAGAGTATCCCCAAAGGCCATCTGTCACGATTTGGCCTCAACAGGGGCAAGCTGATACTAGACCGCCCATGAACTTCCAAGTCGGCTCAGGATCTAACCCAGGAGATAACCCTGCTAATCCCGTTATCCCTGATTTGGATATAGCAGAAAGAGAAGGGATAAGAACTGAATCCTTGAGGCAATTAGAGGATCGCTGTAGATGGTTGGAAGAAAAGTTTAAGGCTTTGGAAAATGCCGATCATCACCATGGTATTAACGCAAAAGACTTGAGTTTGGTTCCAAATTTGGTACTTCCTCATAAATTTAAGATGCCAGAATTTGAGAAATACAATGGGACTAGCTGCCCTGAAGCCCACATCACTATGTTCTGTAGACGGATGACTGGCTACGTGAACAATGATCAACTTTTGATTCATTATTTCCAAGACAGTTTAGTGGGGGCAGCATCCAGGTGGTACAATCAACTCAGTCGTGCTAGGATTAGCTCCTGGAGAGACCTAGCCCAATCCTTCATGAAACAATACAATCATGTCACGGACATGACGCTTGACAGAATCACCTTACAAAACATGGAAAAGAAGTCAAATGAAAGCTTCAGGTAATACGCGCAAAGATGGAGGGAAGTTGCCATGCAAGTTCAACCACCTCTCCTAGAGAAGGAAACTACCATGCTTTTTATCAACACCCTGAAAGCTCCATTCATCACCCACATGATAGGAAGTACCACCAAGAGCTTCGCTGATATAGTGATGGCAGGAGAAATGAATGAAAATTCCATAAGGGGTGGCAAGATTGAAGCAGGGGAAACCACTAGAAGGTCTGCTCCTAGAAAAAAGGATGACGAGGTGAATAATATGAGTACATACAACAAAGGGTACTCAAAGGCAATTACTGTTAGCCAGCCAAAAGTAATTACTGCTGGGCAACAAGGGTCGGTAAGACAGAAATCGGGCGCAAGGCAAAACTCCGAAAAGCTCCAATTTACGCCAATCCCGATGACGTATAAGGAGCTATATCAAAGTTTATTTGACACACATGTGGTGTCCCCATTTTATCTAAAGCCGTTACAGCCCCCATATCCTAAATGGTATGACCCGAATGCTCAATGCGACTATCATGCGGGAATAACGGGTCACTCAATTGAAAACTGCACTACGTTTAAAAAGTTGGTAGAAAGGTTCATTAAAATAGGAATTGTGAAGTTCGATGATTTATCAAAACCTGATCACTTTGACGAGGCAGTAAATGCGATAATTGAAGGAAGAGATAAGCAAGTCGTGACTCCTTGAAAGAAATCAAAAGTGAAGAGGGAACCGGGGAACGAAGTTTCCAAGCCCTTGCGTACTTGGGTGTGTTTTGAATAATGGGACTGTGGAAGAGATCCCTGTATTTTTAGGGCTAATCTAGAGTAATATTCAAAACATGCTTGTTTCCTTAAGCCTAGAGGCAATAAGAACCCTTTTGTGAAATAGGCTCGTGTCCGAAATTTTATTTCAATAAAATGCATCTTTTAAGCAAATATTCTTTTATTCTTTCCATTTCATACTGTACAAACAATTGTTTTTAGTTTTTTCTTTTGTTTGGATTTTCTTTTAAATATTCTTTCATTCTTCATTCATGACCAAACAAGTAATCATTCTTTGAATCATTTATTCTTTGGAATCTTTCTTCAAACCTACAATAAGGTCTCCAGATATCAACGAGGTGAGCAACGCTGCTATTGTCTCAGAGTCTTCTTTCGAGTAAGATATGTGTTTAGGGGGATCTCAGGACTTTGAAGATGACATAGATTGTAACCTACCTTCTGATTTGTTAAGGATGGTAGAATAAGATGAAAAACAGACCTTACTCTACAAAGGGTCATTGGATATTATAAGCCTAGAAAAGAGGTAAAGATTGTAGCCTAGCTCATTACAGAACTAAGGCAAGACATCGTTGAGTTATTTTCAAGAATTCAAAGACGTTTTCGCACGATCATATCAAGATATGTCTGGGCTAATAAGACACAGGCTAAACATGAGGATCGGACACTGTTGGTCTACCATAGAAGGGGATTGCATCAGTTACACCGCAAATACTGAATTGAAAAAGACGAGATTTATGTGACTCTTCCATTTTCTTCACAGTCTTTTCTATATGTGGGGCATGGATGTGATGGGGCCAATTTTGTCAAAAGCTTTTAAGCCAATATCGATTCATCATCATGGTCGTCATTTACTTCACTAAGAGGGTGGAAGTAGCTTCATATGCCAATGTTACAAAGTCGATAGTCATCAAATTCTTAAAAAAAAGAGAAAAAGAAAAGATTTGCCGCCGACAAAGAATGCCAAAAAGGACAATGTTAAGAGTTTGTAGTTTGTTCAAAGATCAGACACCATATCATAGAGCAACAAAGGCAGCCAAAAAGAAAAGAACAAAAAAAAAACAAGGATTGTAGGAAAGATGGCCGAGACTTGTAAAGATTGGCATAAAGAAGTTACCTTTTATCTTCTATGATTATCAAACGTTGGCCAGGACTTTTTCCGGGGCAACACCTTATCCATTGGTTTGTGGAATGGAAGTATTTTTGCCAATTGAACTTAATCGAAGAAAAGGTTAAAAGTTACCCATCACGGTCAGATGATGCAAGCTTACGACAAAGAGGTTTATCCTAGAGAATTCCACGAGGGGAACTTGATCCTTCTTTTACAGAAGGATTTCAGAAGAAAGCAAATGCCAAACTGGGAAGGACCTTATGTAGGGCCTGTTCTGGAGGAGTATTGATATTGGCCGAGACGGATGACGGCGACTTGCCCGATCCAGCGAATTCAGGTTCAGACAAGAAGTATTTTACCTGAAAGGGGAAAGTCTAAGGTGAAAACCCGCAAAGGGCGCTGTAACACCCCTAACCCGTATCCGTCGCCAAAATAGGGTTACGAGCATTACTGAACCAATCCAAATAAATGCACCCAATATGCATCTTATCCCACATTCATTCAAACCACAATTACAAGGATCAAAAACATTCATTTATTTCGACATAAGTAATCACATTTTAGAAATATAAGCATCCTTAATTGTACATGTTCGAACCAAACTATCTTTCCCATGTATCACCCACTTATTCGACCATAGACAATATTCATACACTCTCACTTAATTTATTCGATCATCAACCATTACAACTCCACATTTAACTATATCTCAACTATGCATAACCATTCAACTCAATTAAATCAAAACTCAAAAAAAATAGTACCAACCTTATAATCCGATAACCTTTAAATAATTCAAAGTTACATTCAATATTAAAATTTTATAACATACTTATTTTAATTATTACATCCTTTATTAAACATTGGAGACACATAGCCGAACTTGTACAATCTCTCAATAAGATAATCTAAACCTCATACAAAAATCAGCTCATTGCCGAATACCTATAAATAATTCACATTAATATTTCTCCTTACTAAATCACCCATGGTATGCGCATGCATTAGGTATAATATATATATATATATATACCATATTCAATTCATTTCCAAAATCTCCATCCAGCATTCACATATCATCAAAACCACTACTAATATTACAAATCAAACACATAAATATACACGCATATATATATACTCATGAAAGTTTATTGACCCAAATTGTATTATACACTCTATTTAATATTAAGATTATGCATTCTGAAATCACACATAACTTAGTATGTAATAAACTTGTAAGATAAGCTGATATTTAAAGGTTCAAACATTCATACTAATGGCACCAAAATTCAAAAGGCAACTAGACCACATTTAATCACAAAAGTATAGCCATATTCGCATGGCTTATATACAACATCAAACTCTATCAAAATGTATCTAGCTTATACATGCCATAGACTTTAGATTTATGAACAAAAGAAGTACCAAAAAAATTGATGATAATGTGATGAGCTTCAGCCAAGATCCACGAGCACGAGACGAGCACCCAAATGAAATCTACAATACACAAACAACCACACCCGAAGTAAGCTTCCAAAGCTTAGTAAGATTTAAACAATTCTTAATCAAATGGCTAATTAAATAATTCGAGGCTAAACCCTTTCTGTCATCCCCTTGCCAAATGGCTAAATATTCAAGAATGAATTCCATAGCAACATAAAGAAAATATACAAATACATTTACAACCATACTTATACTTAATTCCCTATATCATCATCATATAATAGATAATTTGCATATAAATCTACAAATTCCCAAATCTTATTCTACCACCTCAAGTTACCATAATTTCAATATGATGAATATATATGTATTTCACTTACCTTTAATTTGCATACCTTTCACATCTTAACCATTCATGCATAATATACGTTACATTATTCGACCTATTCCGCATACATAATAACATTTGCAATTAAGGTCATTTAACAAATCTCTTGCCTGCATCCTTAAATATAAACTTTTGTAACGTATCGCTCACATAGAGCCGTTACTTCACATTTCCACACACTTAGTGCCAACTTCCCGTAACGTATCGCTCACATAGAGCCGTTACTTAACTTTTCCGCACACTTAGTGCCAACTTCCCGTAACGTATCTCTCACATAGAGCCGTTACTTAACTTTTCCACACACTTAGTGCCAACTTCCCGTAACGTATCGCTCACATAGAGCCGTTACTTTAATAATTCACACACATAGGGCTTTTCATTACTTGATGTTAATTCAATTTGCATACGCATATAAATGCAAACCAATCCAATAAATCACATATAATTACATACTCCAAATTATGTCCATAATATTTTCTATCCAAATATTATATCACCTTCGGCCAAATATTTATCAAGCATCCAACCAATCCATTTAAAATCAATCACATTCAAGCTTAATATCCCACATAATTTAATTTCACTGTTAACATTTTAATGCCCTTATCATGCAACTATAATCAAGCTATAAACAACATCACATTCGGCAATATACATATATTAACATACCTATCTTCTTATAGTAAAAGTTTGTATTGTAAAATAAATTCAATTTAACTCAATTGCTTAAATCTTACCTCGAAAGTTGACAATTTAAACTTCCTGGCTACTCGTTTAGTTTGGCCTTTCCCCGATCCAATTCCTTTTTCCTTTGTTCTTGATCTAAATAGTTTAAATTGAACTCATTCAAACACATATTCATTCAATTTAATTCAAAAACTCATAGTTATAAAATTTACCATTTTACCCCCAATATTTACATCTTTTACAAAATAGTCCCTAGTACTCAAACTCACAAAATTATTCAAAATTTTAATTTAGTCTTGAAGGGCCGAATGTTCTTTATCCATCTACAAGTCCATATAACTCATTCATATTGCACTTTAGACCCTCAACTATTTATTTTCTTAATTTAAGCCATCATACTCCATCTCATTCAAATTTCCTACTTAAAGCATGTTGATTTCAAACATATATTTAATATTCATCCATCAAGCATAACAAATCAAAATTATTCATCAATGGCTGAATCTATAGCATGCTTCAAACTCCAAATTTTTAACATGGGTTCAATAATACTCGAGGAAATAAACTCAAGAATGCAAAAATTCTCAAAAATCAAGTTTAAATACTAACCTTATTGTAACATGCAAGAACTGAATAATGGAGGCTTAAGCTTCTCTTTTCTCCCTTCTTATTTTTCGGTAATGAAAGACTAAAGGTGGAAGATGAACATCCACTACTTGTTTTATGATTTCTTTTCTTTATTTTAATCAAATTATATATTATTAATATAATGCCACTAACTAAAACAAATAAATGTAATATATAAATCAATCATCATGTCGTCCACTCAAATTGGTTTTAGGATAATTTACCATGCAAGTCCATCTTGCAAGAATACAATTCAATTAAACCATCCTGCTTAAATAAAAGCTACATTTACTACTTCAACAATTTAGTCCTTTTTCCTAAATCAAACATATAGACAATCAAATTATCTCACCACATTCTAGCACATGCTCAAACATATATCGTAAATATTAAATAAAATATAAAAATTATTTTTCTAACTCAAATTCGTGGTCCCGAAACCACCTTTCCAATTAGGGTTGTATTTAGGCTGTTACAGGCACCTTGAGATCAAATATTCAAAAAAAAGGGAAGAAAAGAAAAAAGAAAAGAGGAAAGGCCAAGGCGAAAACCCACAAAGGGCGCTTTGAGACCAAAGGGGTTTTGAGCCGAAAACCCGGAAAGGGCGGCTTAAACTTTGATCAAAGATAGGGCATATGGTAGTCTTGCTATGCCTGAATTAACAATGAGGAAGTATGCTACGTCTTGGGGCATTGACAAAGTACTCCGGATCCCCTAAACATGTATTGAGCTCAAGATGGTCCTCAAGGAGTTTGTACAGAGACGCTCAGGCTGCGATATCTGGGGCACCTAGCTTCTATCTTACCCATTTTTTTTTGCTATCTTTGATTACTTTATTCTTTTCAAAGATACACCCTAATCAATTTTCTTTTATAGCTTTGGCTATCTTTGCTTACTTTATTCTTTTTAAGATACACCAATCAATTTTCTTTTATTTGCCTTGGTTATCTTTGATTAGCTTATTCATTTTGAGCTTTGCTCTCGATTAATTTCCTTCTGATCCATTATTATGATCTTTTTTAAGCATCCTGCATTGAAATAACGATTAGTGGACTAATAATACTTTCATGAAAGGAGTTTCGCATATTACTCTGGAAGCTTTTAAATAGTATAGGAACCTGAAACAGGACTATTGTTTAAAACTCACCAAGCCTGAGGGTTTGAAATATTGAAAGATGATTATCTCTTTTGGATTTGTATTGGTAATGTCAACCCAAGTGTAAAAGGGGATCATTCTCGGGAAAAGAAAAATGATATCATTTCAGGCACATATATCTGGTCATTACACCTAGGGAATGACGTAATAGATCAAATTGATTGAGGATGATGCAAATTCCATACCTTTAAGTGGTAACAAGATGGATGGAAGAAACCAGCTATTATTCTCTTGAAGTTGCAGTGGGAGGTACAAACTTTATGTCCCAGAAGATACAGTGGAAGGAACTCTGAAATTACAGTGAGGCAAGCTTGCTGAGCAGAATATGGTTGCTTCTTTGGGTTTTCTGTCAAAGATACCAGCTGAACGAGAAAGCATGGTAACGCATCAGTGATAGAACCTTGATGAACTATGAACAATGACAACCCAAACATTAAAAAGGGATCATTCTCATATAAATATCATTCATCCACTTCCAATTAGGAGCATTTGATTCATTCCGATCATTGTATCCTAATCATTGTACATTAAAAAAAAAGAGAAGAAGAAGGAGATCATTCTCATGACATTCTGCATTCATGCAAATGTTATCCATAATGTCATTTAGTTAGGAGCATTTGATCATTGTATCCTAATCATTTTACATTTAAAAAAAGGGATCATTCTCATGACATTCTGCATTCATGCAAATGTCGTCCATAACACATTCGAGTCTACAGGACATGTCCATCAGAGGACGGTGTAGCAACATCGGTGAATTCACAGATCTTATCTCCCTAAGCAGTAGTGGAGCATGTCAAAATTGGCGAATCCTATCTCCATGTATTGGCAATGGAGCAGATTTTAACCATTGGTCTTATCTTCCTGATGTAGCAAGGGAGCAGACTAAAAGTTTAGATTTTGTTCCCTCGAGATGGTAGTGAAGCAGACTGAAGATTGAAGTCTTCCTGAGATAGTAAGGAAGCAAATTGGAAAGTTTAGATTTTGTTCTCTTGAGATGGTAGTGGAGCAGACTGAAGATTGAAGTCTTCCTGTGATAGTAAGGAAGCAAATTGGAAAGTTCAGATTTGTTCCCTCGAGATGGTAGTGGAGCAGACTGAAGATTGAAGTCTTCCTAAGATAGTAAGGAAGCAAATTGGAAAGTTTAGATTTTGTTCCCGCGAGATGGTAGTGGAGCAAGCTAAAGAAAGCAGATCTGGCATTCCTGAAGTTGCAGGATCAGACCGAAGACATCAAATCTTGTCTCCCTGAGTTTGCAGTGGAGCAGATTGAAGATAGCAGATCTGGCATTCCTGAAGTTGCAGGAAGCAGATCGAAGACATCAAATCTTGTCTCCCTGAGTTCGCAGTGTAGCAGATTGAAGATAGCAGATCTGGCATTCCTGAAGTTGCAGGAGCAGATCGAAGACATCAGATCTTGTCTCCCTGAGTTTGCAGTGGAGCAGATTGAAGATAGCAGATCTGGCATTCCTGAAGTTGCAGGAGCAGATCGAAGACATCAGATCTTGTCTCCCTGAGTTTGCAGTGGAGCAGATTGAAGATAGCAGATCTGGCATTCCTGAAGTTGCAGAAGCAGATCGAAGACATCAAATCTTGTCTCCATGAGTTTGCAGTGGAGCAGATTAAAGATAGCAGATCTGGCATTCCTGAAGTTGCAGGAGCAGATTGAAGATAGCATATCTGGCATTCCTGAAGTTGCAGGAAGCAGATCGAAGACATCAAATATTGTCTCCCTGAATTTGCAGTGGAGCAGATTGAATACAGCAGATCTGGCATTCCTGAAGTTGCAGGAAGCAAATCAAAGACATCAAATATTGTCTCCCTGAGGTTGTAGTAGAACAGAGTGAATCTGTGAATTACAGATCCTACCTCTCTGAAGTAGCAACGGAGTGGATCAAAGCAACAAGATGTGGCAGACTGAAATGAGGATACCTGAAGAAAAAGAACACCAAAGAAGTCAAGACTCAGCGAGACCGGGCAAAATTGGTCTTTCTTGAAAGTCTTTGCTCCATTCCCGTTACACGACAATGAGCAAAGAGGGGCAGCTGTAAAACCCAAATTTTGCCCGGGCACAATAAAGGCCCAAAACCAAAAATTAAACCAACCCAATACTAAACCCATTATAGCCAATTAAACCACAACCCATCAAACCCAATTCAGAAGCCCAACACTGAATTTTCAGAAAAAAGAAACTTAACCCTAGCCCCCTAATACAAGTGGCGCCGTAACCTAGCCCCCTAGCCTGCTGCACCGCCACTGCTCCACCGCCCGTGTCAGCACCGCCCATTTGCCTGCAAGGAAAAGACAAAGAAATAATAAAAGAAACAATTGTAAAAGGCTATAAAAAGCCGTACTAAACTGGGATTAGGGGTGGAAGGGTTCTTGAATAAAAAGAGATTTTGGACACAAAATACAGAGATCCAAGCAAATATTCGAGAAATAAAAACCAAAAGCAGAGATTCAAACGGGTACACACCCACGAATCAGTACAAAAAAGAGCAAAAATGCGATTATTAAAGCGCAATAGAACTGAGTTTTCTATTTTTCGGAAGGTGATTTACATTTTTTTAAAAAGCTTCATTCTTTTAAGTTTTTTATTTTGCTTTATCTATTTTATACAAAAAAAGGGAATTTATATGTATATATACGTTAAGTATAAAAAAGGAAAGAAAGAGGAAGATTTTTTACCCTAACGTCGCCGCGCACGGCGGTCGTCGGCGACGGTCGGCGGCGGAGGAGCGGTGGCGAACCGCCAGAAAGCTCGCCGGACTTTGGTCCCCTGCAGAGAAAAAAAAGGAAGATCATTTTTTTTTTTAAGGGGAGCAGGTGAAAAATGAATTTTTTTTGAAGAGTTTTTAGCTTAAATATGCCTCCAAAACGACGTCGTTTTGGACAGGCCTCTCAGGCACCAAAACGACGTCGTTTTGCCCCTCCGACCCGATTACCCGACCCGTTCCAGGCAGGATCCGCGTGTTTTTAAAAAGGGGAAATTTACGCGCGCAGTCCCTCCGCCTTTTCAGAATCTTACAATCAGGTTTTCAAATTTTTTTTAATTTTGCCCCAAAATTTTAACGCAGTTTTAAATTTAATCCATTTAAACACTGCGTTTAAATGACTCGGGTAAATTGCACTTCTCGTCCCTCTACATCGCGCGCATGCTACAATGTAGTCCTCCCTTTTTTTAATTAACCCCAAACTTTCATTTTAAATTCAATTTAATCATTTTTTAGTTGTTTTGCAATTTCTTTTATTATTATTACTATTACTTAGCCTTTTTACTATCATTACTATCATTACCTTTATTTATCTATTCTTATTTTTATTTATTTCGTTTGTTGTTTTTGTTATTATTATTATTATTATTATTATTTACCATTATCATTATTTTATTATTAATATCATTATTATATTATTATCATCCATTATTATTACTATTTATTATTATTATTAAACAACATTATTATTTCTTTACCATCATTATTGATATTTATATTATTATTATTACTATACTTATATCTATATTTATTTTCTTGGTTTAAAACTATAATATTATTATTATGTTTATTACCATTATTTATTATTATTGCTTTCAATATTATTATATCTGTCGTTATTTACCATTTTATTTTAATATTACTATTATATATTTTTTTTACTCTTTGTATTTATTATCATATCTATTTTACCTATTATCATTTACTTTATTTCTAATATCATTACTACACTGTATTCGTTTCGTATATGTTATTATTATCATATTTATTATTTATTTTATTACATTTTTTTGCTATTACTAATATATCACTATTATCGTTAATTAACATATTACTTTCATTTTATCATTATCTATATTATCATTTTCTACTTTATCATCATTATTAATTTATTAGCATCACTCGTATTAGTGTATTATTCGAATTTCATATCATTATTTCATTATCGTTATTCTTTTCACGCGCGTAACATCGAATTTTCACATCATTACTTGTCACATTAACCTTTACCTGATACATCAAAGTTTTAAAACAATTGATATTTTGTATTTAGAAATTCGGGGAATAGTGCCCTAACGTGCTGGGTTTCGATTTTTCGTTTGACTAAATAACTAAATATCCTTTTAATAAATTTCGTAAATCATGAGATGATTTTGATTACGAGGGTTTAAAATATCATGTCCTAACGTGCTGGATGTGATGTTTGTATTCTTTCGGAACAAAGAAATCTCAAATTTTAACTCAAATTGTTCAAGTTTTTAAAGAAATCATGTTTTCAAATCTTTTCGACTTTTCGACATTAAGACATTAAATAATCAATTAGGTACCAAGTTTGGGCGTGACGAGGGTGCTAACCCTTCCTCGCACGTAACCGACTCCCGAACCCATTTTCTAAGTTTCGTAGACCAAAATCGTTGTTTTGATAAATCAAGCTATTTATTAAAAACAACTGTTTTACGAGGTGACCCGATCACACCTCAACAAAAAGGATTGGTGGCGACTCCCGTTTTTGTTTCATTTTTTTCCAAGTCGACCTCCGTTTTTCCGAAAAATGGTTTCAACACTTTGATTGTGTTTTAATTGTAAATTTATATTACTTTTAATTACTGGAAAGAGGTTTTGTAGTCTTTGATCGTAGGTGCTGGTAGGATGAAAGAAAAGAGAAGCAGGAAAAAAGAAAGAGGAAAAGAGAACAAAAGATGTGAAACATTGCCATGGCAAATGGTGGGATAGATTGCCAACAAAAATTCCATGGAAATTCCAAGAAGATAACGCAGCACTCAATCCACGTCACTATCAGCCAGTTATACGTGTACCAGATAAATCACTCTAAAAAGAAGAGTAAAAAATGTGTGCTGAGAGGGATAGATCTACCCTATAAAAGGAGGAGAGAGAAGAGAAGAAAAAAGACACACAGATTGTGAGGATAAAAATAAAAAAATAGAGAAGTTACTCTCTCTGCATAGAATCCAGTGGAGTAATTCAGAAGAGAAGGAGGGAGCAACTAACGAAGGGAGATCACAAACGCGAAGAAGGGGAAGAGAAATCTGCCTTGGGTTTTGCGTAGAATCTGGATAAGAAGTTAGAGTGCAGCAAGAACTTCCTACGGTTCTGCCTTTATTCTATTTTCTTGGTGTTGAATTCTTTGATTCGTGAAACTTAAAATATGTTGATGAATGATTTTGTTTTGGATTTCATTTCCCAACACATGAGCTAATTATCTTCAGGTTGGAATTATTTGGGTGAATATTGAATTAACTGTAATGCCCATGATATGTTTATGAATTAATTTACTATTTTATTCAATTCTTGTTTATTTAAAATGCACGCAAGCTCTAGACATAGTTGATTGCATGTTATGAACTTAGATGAATTTGAATCTGGAAGGATTAAATACATCAGATTATTGATTGATTGATACAGGTGAATACTCGAAAGAATATTTGCAGCACTCTAAACATAGAAGATGCGATCTGTACAGGTATAGAGCGATAGTTGGATTATCATTTGTGATTCTTGTAGACATACACATACTCCAAATAGTAATTAGAGTTTAACTCTCGAAAGAAGTAAACTACAGTAGTAAATATCTGGGCAATATTTTAGTCATAACTTTTCCATGGCATTATTATGTAATGAAAATATTCCCTGAGTAATTCTAACCTTTATCATTCAACAGCAAAAATACCCTCTACTTGTTCCTTATGAATTTCCACAACATTTGAATTGTTTGATCATTTTTTTAGTTATAATTGATATTATTAGTTCCTTCATTAATTCCCCTCACAAATTTATAATTTATTCCTTTTACACAATTTAATTCTTTAAATCTTCAGTAATACTTACCAATTCAAATCAACTTTCGATCCCAGTGGAGACGATACTCACTCATCATTATATTACTTGAATCGATGTGTAGACTTGCACATTTGCATTATTTACACGTAACGAGTTTTTGGTGCCGTTGCCGGGTTTCGGCAACATTGGTGAAAAATTAATTTGTTATTATTTGCTTAATTTATTTTAAGTTTAGTTTACTTAGTTATTTTGATTTTTTCTTTATTAGGTCTGTGCTAGTGCATGCATAGAAATATTCCAGATGACAGGGACAGACCCATTAGAGAACATGTCGTACCAATCCTAGATGATTTAAATCCCAAAATTGTCAGGCCATATATTCAGGCTCAACATTTCGAATTGAAGCCAATCATGTTTCAAATGCTGCAAACAGTGGGGAAATTTAGTGGATTGCCTACTGAGGATCCAAGGTTGCATTTACAACTTTTTTTTGGAAGTCTATGATTCATTTAGACAGCAAGGTGTTCCAAAGGATGCCCTGCGATTAAAGTTATTCCCTTACTCATTACGTGATCGTGCCAGAGCATGGTTAAATGCATAACCATCAGGTACAGTGGCATCATGGAATGAGTTGTGTCAGAGGTTTTTACTAAGATATAGTCCTCCTAACATGAATGCTAAGTTGAGGAACAACATTATATCATTTAGACAATCAGAGGATGAAACATTATATGAAGCACGGGAGTGGTTTAATGAGCTACTAAGAAAATGCCTGATGTATGGTTTCCAGCATTGGACACAGATGGAAATGTTCTACAATGGATTAAATACTCATACGAGAATGGTTGTTGATGCATCTACCAATGGGACTTTACTTGATAAATCATACAATGAAGCTTATGAAATTCTGGAAAGGATAGCAAATAATGATTATCAATACCCTACTACCAGAGTTGGAACTGGCAAAAGAGTTGCAGGAGCAATGGAGCTTGACGCAACTACATATCTAACAGTTTAGGTATCATCTTTAACAAATATGATTAAAATACTGAAAAGACCATCTGTAGTGAAGGAAATGAAAGCAGTAGAGTTAGCCTGTGTTTACTGTGGAGAAGATCATGTCTTTAATGAATGCCTCTCAAATCCAGCATCAATTTATTACATGAGGAATTTTATTCCCAACAACCCATACTCCAACACATACAATCCAAGGTGGAAACAACATCCTAATTTCAATTGGAGTATTCCAGGGGAAATACCAGTAATGCCATTCACCAAAATGCTTCGAGTGTACCACCTGGGTACAATCAATCATTGCCACGGCAAAATGCTCAGTAAAATTCAGCTTCGAGTTCTTCATCTATGGAAGCTTTATTGAAAGAGTATATGGCCAAGAATGATGCTATCATTTAGAGCCAGGCTGCTTCTTTGAGAGCTTTGGAAAATTAAGTAGGGTAAATTGCCACTGCATTGAATTCTAGACAGCAAGGAGCATTGCCGAGTGACACTGAGAGTTCTCAATCTCAAGGGAAGAAACAATACAAAGCCATTACACTTCAAAGTGATACTCAGCTACCAAGAGTTGTGACTGACACCATGCTTGAAGAAGGAAGTTCAATTGTTGCAAATGAAAATACTCCAGAAGCAGTAGGGGAGCAAGTTACAAAGAAAAAGAGTTACCAGAAAAATGCTGAAACAGATGCTACATGTATTACCGATACAAATGCCACGACAAAACAATTTAGGCAAACAGAAGGAAGACTACCGCCACCTTTTCCTCAGTGGTTCCAAAAATCTAAGCAAGATGTTCAATTTAGGAAATTTCTAGAGGTCCTGAAACAATTACATATTAATATACCATTGGTGGAAGCATTGGAGCAAATGCCTAACTACGTGAAGTTTATAAAAGATATTCTCTCAAAGAAAAGAAGGTTAGGAGAATTTGAGACTGTTGCTCTCACTGAAGGGTGTACAGCAATTCTCTGAAACAAATTGCCACCAAAACTAAAGGATCCAGGGAGTTTTACTATACATTGCTCTATTGGTAATTAGTATGTAGGCAAAGCACTATGTGATTTTGGTGCAAGCATAAATCTAATGCTTATGTATGTTTTTAGGATGCTTGGAATAGGAAAGGTGAAACCCACAACTATCCCACTGCAGGTAGATGATAGATGTTATGCACATCCAGAAGGTAAAATCGAAGACGTGTTGGTAAGAGTTGACAAATTTATTTTCCCAGCAGATTTTATCATTTTGGAGTGTGAGGATAATAAAGAGGTCCTAATTATACTTGGGAGACCTTTCTTAGCCACAGGTAGAACATTAATTGATGTCCAAAAGGGTGAATTAACTATGCGAGTTAATGATCAACATTTAACTTTTAATGTCTTTGAATGCTATGAAGTGTGCAAATACTGATGAAGAATGCCATGCTATTGAAATCATTGATACAACAGTACAAGAAAAATTGAAGATTTTTGTTCTAATAACTCAGAAAATGATGTAGATGTCTATGAGTTAATTGATGCAGACATGATTGCAAATCTTGATAAATTGATGGAAGTTCAACAAATTGGACATGGACAAAGGGGCAGTTTTGAACTACTAAATATGTCCGACCGTTCTTTTACACCTCCTCGACCATCAATAGAAGATCCTCCCAAGCTGGAATTAAAGCCCTTGCCAGTTGTAACACCCATAACCCATATTTATTACGGGAATAAGGTTACGAGAATGCTACAACAAGTTAACAAGTAAAATCATGATCATTTCAATATAATTTCTTAAATACAATAAATTAATTGAATTACGATAATAAATTACATCTATGAGACTTAAATCGAGCCCTAGGGACTAAAGAATTAATCTTAAAACCCTCAGGGACAAATTTGAAACAAATTAGAAAATTTTAGGAAAATATGAAAATTTTTAAAAACAGGGGACACATGGCCATGTGGCCAGGCCATGTGAAATGCCCCAGGTCGTGTAACTTTCAAAATAGGGACACACGGTCGTGTCCCAGCCCGTGTAACTCACTGAGTTGGGCCACATGGCCGTGTCGCAGGTCGTGTGCCAGATCGTGTAACTCCCTGATCTATGATTCACGACCGTGTCACAGGCTGTGTGCTAGGCCATGTAACACATTAACTTAATACACACGGTCGTGTCTCAGACCGTGTGTGTCACACGGCCAAGTGGCACAGGCGTGTCCTAGGCCGTGTGCACCTAATTAAACCTTAAACATCAGTTTACAATTTCAAGATTTCTTGGATCCTAAGTAATCCATATACCAGCCATTAGACCCATTCAAAATGACATTAAACAAGCTCAAATCATGCTAAATCAACCATCTTAAGTGCCTAACCAATGTACCCTCATTAGTACAAAAAGTATACATCAACCAAAACATACCAATTTACACATTTTAACTTCTAACCAATATGCCTATCATAGGCACCTCAAATCATAACAAATCAAATAGACCTTTTAGTCACACATATACTACAAGTTAATATCAAAAACACTTTCCATCATTCATAATTCATAATAAGTCACTAAATACACATTTGTCAAGTAAATATAAAGAACTTTGTAGTGATACTCATGTTACCAACTTGCACTTAGGATCATTCTTTACATATATACATACCAAAACAAAAGTAATGACAAAACAAGCCTATTACATGCCATATAATCCAAAATAAACGTTCATAATCTACTGAAATTAGATGGATACTATGACTTGAGTGCTGGTCTGATCATCCAACCTTCAAAAGTATCTACAAGAAACATAAATTAACACAAGCAAGCTTATTGAAGCTTAGTAAGTTCAACGTACAAAAACGATAAATCTTACCGAATCAAATATAACAATTCAATAAAAAATAACTCAACAATAAGTGTTTCCTGTCATTCACAAAGTCGAACTGGTGAATTACATAATTCAATTCAAAGCTCAAATGGTAATTTCCAGGAAAACTTATATATTCACAACGAAGTCAATTCAAGATGTCAAATACATGCCATGCCATTCAAAATCATTAAATAAGTTGTAATACAACAATTTAAGACCTAATGAACGACTTACAGATACAAGTACAGAACTAATCTATCCGAAAACACGCCAAATTCTCATAAGAGCTAATCCAATCGATAACACACCAAATGCTCGTAAGAGCTAATCCATCCAATAACACGCTACAACACTAAGTGCCTAGCTCGTAGGCTATACATCCGCCCCTATAGCACGCCAAATACGGGTAGTATAACACGATAGTTCACAACAAATGCTGAACCTCGGTATACTCAGGAAAATTGTATAAATCTCTCCCCATCAATCTCCATTCCAAATTCGCATAATACTCCATCATTCAATTGTACTCTATCTCACGTTCATCCTGCCCAATCATCGATATTAATAACATTTTCCCAAAACAATTCACATCATCAATAGTATAATTTATATCCACTATTTCATATCAAGTCATCATACAATTCATATAAATATTAAATTACAACCCGTACGAACTTACCTGGACTGAGTTGTAATAGTTGCATAAGTTCAGATGCTATTCTGTAATTTTTCTTTTTCCACGTAAATTAATAGGGTCTTGATCTAAAATGTAAAAATTCCCAATTATTAGCTTACAATTCATATTCCAATTTATTTTACATTTTATACCCTTTCATTTTTGAAATTTACACAATTGCCCTAAACTTTTACAATTTATGCAATTTAGTCCCTTAACCCGAAAATCATTAATTTGACCATTTTCTAGAAATCAAATTATAGCCGAATATTCTAGGCCCTTAAGCAGTCCACAAAACACCTCTTAATCACCAATAAACCATGTAATTTTAACATTTTAATAATTTAATCCTTAAATCAAAATTTAATAAAAATCACTTCACAAAATAACCAAATACCACAATCAAAGCTTCAAACACATAATCATCATAAAAAACATTCAAGATTCATCAATGGAGACTTCTAAATTTTTTAATAGATTCAAAAACAAAGGTACGGGCTAGCTGGACCTAATTGCAACGATCTAAAAAATATAAAATTTACAAGAAATAGATAGAGAAATCACTCACATGCAACGTTTTGAGCTTGGTTGATTCTCCAAGCTTAAGAAACCATGGCTATTCGATTTTAACATGAAAAATTAAAGAAGATGATAATTTCATGTTTTGTTTTTGTTTATTTAATGATTATTAACCTTTTTAACCTTTAAAATCAACTAAAATTTCATTAAAAACCATACTAGACCGTCCACTTAATTAATATGAGGTCTAATTGCCTTATTGGTCTCCCACATTTAATATTAATCCATTTGATCATCTAATTGCAATAATTAACAAGTTTGCACCTTTTTCAGTTTAGTCCTTTTTTCATTAATTAACTACCTAAATGTTAAAATTTCTTAACCAAATTTTAACACGACTCTAGTGACTATTGTTCCGTTACTACTAAAAAAATGAGTTGTTACACCAGTACACCTGAAGTATGCATATCTAGGAGATAACAACACATTGTCGGTAGTCATATCTGCTGAGTTAATACCAGAACAAGAGGGTCAATTATTGAAAGTCTTGAGGAAATCTAAGAAAGCTTTGGGATGGTCAATTACAGATATTAAAGGAATCAGTCCAACAATTTGCATGCATAAGATAAAACTAGAGGATTTCCATGGCAAATCTATTGAGAAACAAAGGAAATTGAATCCTATAATGAAGGAAGTGGTAAAGAAGGAGATCTTCAAATGGTTGGATGCTGGAATGATCTACCTAATTTCTGATAGTTCCTATGTGAGCCTTATGTAGTGTGTACAAAAAAAAAAGGGGGGTGTCACTGTGGTCACCAACAATAACAACAAACTTATTCCCACTCGTACTATGACAGGATAGAGGATTTACATGGATTATTGGAAGCTCAACAAAACCACCAAGAAGGACCATTTCCTTTTGCCATTTATCGATCAAATGTTGGATAGACTAGCGGGGAAAGACTTCTATTGTTTTCTTGATGGATATTCAGGGTACAATCAAATTACCATAACGCCTGTTGATTAGGAGAAGACTATATTTACTTGTTCGTATGGAACTTTTGCATTTTGAAGGATGACATTTGGGTTATGCAATGCCCCTGTAGCTTTTCAGCGTTGCATGATGGTTATATTTTCGGACATGGTGGAGAAATTCTTAGAAGTCTTAATGGATGATTTCTCAGTATTTGGTGATACATTTGAAGACTGTTTGCGAAATCTAGAGTTATTTATGAAATCCAGTTTGGTGATACGTATTCTGGATGATGAAATCCAGAGTATTCTGCATCACTATTATGAAACACCATATGGAGGCCACTTTGGGGGTATGCAAACTGCTGCAAAAGTTCTCCAATCTGGTTTTTATTGGCTGACAATGTATAAAGACGCTCATGAATTCATTAAGGCATGTGATCACTATCAAAGTACTAGAAATCTATCCAGGAGATATGAAATGCCCTTGCAAAATATATTAGAAATGTAACTCTTTGATGTGTCGGGAATTGATTTCATGGGGCCATTTCCACCCTCTTTGGGTAATATTTATATATTGGTCACTGTTAACTACGTCTCCATGTAGGTTGAAGCTGCTGCTCTACCCACAAATGATGCCAAATAAGTATTGAAATTTCTTCATAAAAATATTTTTACTCGGTTTGGTATCCTTCGTGCATTAATCGGTGATGAAGGTTCCCACTTCGATTGCCAGTTAGTTTTCAATGCTCTTAACAAATATGGGGTGCGACATAAAATTGCCACGGTATTTCATCCTCAAATGAATAGACAAGAAGAAATCTCTAATAGTCAATCCCAACTGAAAAGATTGGTTGGCAAAACTAGATGAAGCTTTGTGGGCATATCGAACATTTTTCAAAACACCATTGGGTATGTCAACTTTCCAGCTGGTTTATGGTAAACCATGCCACCTGCCCATTGAACTGGAACACAAGGCATTCTAAGCAATCAAGAAACTCCATATGGATTAGAAATCTGCTAGAAATAATCGCTTACTAGAACTGAATCAGATGGATGAATTTCGAACTCAAGCTTATGAAAATGCCAAGCTATATAAAGAAAAGACCAAACGATGACATGACAGTAAAATTTTTCCACTGCAATTTGTTATTGGATAGCAAATCTTAATTTTCAATTCTAGGCTTAAATTGTTTCTTGGCAAATTAAAGTCTCGATGGTCAGGCCCATTCGAAGTTTTTTAGGCATATCTTCATGGAGTAGTAAATGTCAAAGACAAACAAAATGGTCCACCTTCAAAGTCAATGGCCAACGATTAAAGCATTACTTTGGCACTTTTATACTTCGGGATAAAACTTCTATCATTTTTTCAAACTGATTAATATTTTTCATTTGCACAATTTATTTAATTATTTATTTTTTAATCTCTTTATTTCAGTTGAGTCAATAAATTTCATTAACTTCTATTTTCTTTTTGTCCAAGTAAATATGGCCCAGGTTTCTCGGCCTCAACTACACTTATTTTATTAGTAATTTTTTTAATTTCTTTAATTTACTCAATATTACAATTTTTCCCGCTTAAATATTTATTGTTACTGCTGTCAGACCATGATTAAGGCCCAATCTTATCCCCACATCACATATTCTTTACCTTTAAGTTTTTACCCTAGCCGATTCAGTTTCTTCTTCACCGTTACCTTCATTCTATTTCTCTGCCACTTTGCTATTTGTTTTCTATCAAACTTTTAAAGGTCTCACCTTTTTCATTCTTACAGTTATCATCTTCATTTCCATGGCTCGACAAGCACCATCCACTTCCACTATTGCACAGCCACGTACATTCTTCAGCAAGGCAGCAGAAACTAAGTACCACCAAAACATTTCAAAACAACCTCTGTGCTTGGAAAAAGGGACTTCTTTTTCAAGATGCCCTTTTTATGGGGTATACTAAAGCCATATCATCCGTAGTGGAGCAACATGGATAGCAGATTTTTTGTCTCCATCCTGACGATGTTTTCCCTCAAGTGGTAAAGGAATTCTATACTCATCTTTCTTATCCTGAAAATGCTTTTATTTATGTGCAAGGTACCTCAGTACTGTTTGATGCCGAGTCTATAAATGCACAATTGATAAACCGTAATATATACATATTTTAATCCCACATTTAGCATACTTTTGGATGATTTAATCCCTTGAATTGTGAAATTTGATGCTCATAATCCTTTAATTTCATGTTTTATACTTAGGAGAGAATAGGAGGAAGAAAAGAACGAGAAACGGGCTGGAAACAGAGAAAATGGGCCAAAGTAAGAAATCAACATGGCCTGGGCTCGAATCACACGGCCGTGCCACCTTAGCAGGCCCGAACATGACCTCGGCTCGATTCACACAGACGTGCTCCACGGGTGTGTCTCTGCCGTGACCCGTTGTAATTCTACTCGGAAAAGGATACTTAGGGGCAAAGAAAGACATTCCGAAGTCTATATAAACACCCTAAGTATGACCTAAAAGGGGGAGCGAAGCCAGAGAGGGCTGAACATAGGGGATTACTCCAAGAAAGCCAGTTGATCCATCTCAGAAGCCGGAATCACGCTCAAGATGGAAGATCTCCCCTTCAATTTCCTTCAGGGGGTTTTAGGGTTTTTCTTATGTTTTATTATTTACTTTCTTCTGAGATGTATTATTTATTAAACATGAACTAAACCCCTCAAATACCTGAGGGAGATGAAACCTAAGATGGATCTTGTTATTGTTTTCTGAGCTATATGATAAATACTTGATTTGTTCTTAATTATGTGTTCTTAATTCTTGTATTAATATTTCAGGATATTGATTCAAGTATTGATGTGCTTAGGCAGTGGAGCAAAAATCCCTGTTTAATAGTAGATCTAGCATAGTTAAGCGGAGTTGATCGCAACCCTATAGATAAGATGACGAACATCTGTTGGATTAGGGTCAAACCTAATATGGGAGTCCATAGATCGAGTTAATGCAACACTAGGGGTTTTAATTAGAAAGAGATTTCAATTAATCAACCTAGGGTTAGACGTTAGTAGCCTCGAAAGAGGTATTAATATAAATTAGAGAATCCTACGGATTAAGTCAAGTGAATAAATCGTCTGGTTCAGAGTTAGATAACAAGTGAAGTCTAGGTGGATTCTTCCTCGGGTATTGTCTTAATCAACTGGTTTTCCCAAAAGTATTTTCCCAATTCACTCTCTGTGTCTTAGCATCCTTAGTTAGTAATTAGTTAATTAAACATCGATTCCCTTAATACTTAGGCCAAATAATAAAAAGATAGTAACTACTAGTACTCTTGGTCCTTGAGGATACGATATTTCCGGTCTTGCCATAGCTATACTACGGAATGATAGGTGCACTTGCCTTATTCGTTGTCATAGTTAGTTTCGAGCACGATCAACAATACTAGCTGCCTGATGGTCTAGATGAACACGTGGACTTCCTCAAGACAATGACAGAGAAAAAATTAAATAATGTGCTCACTGATGTCTATGTGGAGGGCACCAAGTGGGTGGTATCTAGGAATGATTGTTACACCATTGATAGGGTCACTTTGAAGCCCCACTGTAGTATATGGCATCATTTTCTCAAAAATCATCTTATCCCATCTACCCATAACTCTACAATCTCAAAGGAACCTCTATTGCTACTTCACTCGATTATGATGGGTCGAAAGATAAATGTTGGGAACATTCTCTTTCGAGAGGTCCATCGCTGTGCCTTGAAAAATGCTGGAGCTTTGAACTTTCAATCGCTTATAACCACACTTTGTCAAAAAGTCAAGGCTCCTCTTCAAGCCAATGAAGAACAAACCCCTAACAAAGGTGCCATTACTAAGCCTATTGCTTTAAAATTTTCTGGTGAAAAACTGCCACAGCATACGGATCCCTCTCCGGTATCTTCTCCACCTCGGCCCACTGATACTGCTCCATCAACTTCTAAGACTACATTTAAGTAAAAGGTCCTCGAGTCTCTAGAGGCTTTACAGCAACAATTCCAGAAATAGGAAAAACAACAACAACTGATGGCTATGGACCTTGGCAAGGCTCAAGAGTAAATGGCCATGTTAGACCCAGGGACAAAGCTATTAAGAAGTCCCTTCAAAAGAACTTCACTCTCCCGATGCCCACATTCCCTATGTTTCCTGGGGAGTTTTTGCTGGAACCAGAGGAGGAGGAGGAGGAGGATGAGGGTGAAGAACTTATTGCGGAGAAGCAGACCACCCAACAAGAAGGAGAAGCAAAGAAAACCGAATATGTCCATGTTAAATTTGAGAATGAAGATGATGATGTGACTCAAGCCCCTGCACCTACTACCACTACCATCACACCAAGATTGACAGCACCTATGACCGTATAAGAACGTGCAGTTCATCAACTGATCGATGAAATCACGAAATCAGGCTCTAATTTTAAAGACGAGGTGCCTCTTAGTCAGCGTAAAAGGAAGCGTTTCAAGATAACTGCTGGAAAAGCAGTCCCAGCTGAGAGTGGTGAATCCGAGCAGTAGCAGCGTTATAAGCGTGCCGCCAAGAAGTCTACCAAACCAACTTAAGAGTAACAAGTATTCTTTCCAAGCTTTTATTTCTAATTCAAGCATTCATTTTTCTTTATCCTTGCATTTCTATATTTGTAAATATATATTCTCTAACATTTTTCATTTTTTTTGCATTAAGGACAATGCATCCCTTAGGTTTGGGGGTGTATTGTGCATATAGGTTGCATTAGATATGTATGTTAATATTTGTTGTCTTGTCATTTACTTTTCCATGACATACAATTACCGAACAATTGCCAGACTTTGCTAAGTATAATTTTTTTTTTGTCTATGATATTCGATGAGGATAATAATTCTTTGATAAATTTAGAAAACTGTTCGAGTAGTTAGGTATGTTTAGCTTAGGATAGCTGTTTGAAAATTGATTCTTAAAAGTAGAACAACCTAAATATCAATGCAATTAAGTTTGTAGTAAGATTTTTTTAATGCATTTAGAATTTCTTAATCCTAAATTCAATAATCTATTTGTTAATGATAAGGAATATTTTAGCAATAGTTTTGCACTACAATGTTTGAATTTATTGAGTAGGTCAGTAATGCTTTGTTTGCTCCATCGTATTATTGATCAGAAAAATGAGTTCAAATAAGAGTGATTAAAAAAAGCATGATAATATTATTTTAGGGACACTCTTCTAAAGTATTAGGCTGAGTAGCTAAAGAGGTAGTTGTTTGCTCCATCCACCTGTTTAGTTAAAAGACTTAACTTTATGAGTGAATTCCATTCAAATTGTGGCATGATGTAATATCTGGTAGTTTATTTTTTGCTCCATTGAGGTTGTCAAGTAAAGAAATCATGTGACAAGATGAATTCCCTATAGAAAGTAATAGTTTTAATTAAAATTATGGATAAGTAAGAACAATGAAAGTGAATTTCGAGGAAAGATATTTTAAATATATTAGGAGAGAGCTGCTATAGCCATAATTGAATAAATATTTAGGAACATTTATTTTTAGGAAACATTTTCTAAACTTCATTGTTGAACAAGTGTAGAGAACTCGAACCATTCTTTCTTTATTTAGAAGACTGCTGAGAATAGAGATGAAAAATATATTTTAGAAAGTCCAATGATATATTTGGTAATTTTAATGTTTTGGCAAACTCATGAATACCTGCATTCATGCATATTTTCTTGAGGACAAGCAATAATTCAGGTTTGGGGGGTGTGATAACTCTTGAAAATAGTTATATTTCAGACCTCTGAACTGAAGTATTTACTTGTAATTAAGAAAATATGTTTGCATTTTAGACTTATTATTAGAGTATTGCATACTAAAGCTTGGAGTGTGTTTCAATTGTAAATTTATCTTACTTTAATTGCTCGAAAGAGGTTTGGTAGTATTTGATCATAGGTGCAGGTAGGATGAAAGAAAATAGAAGCATGAAAAGAGAAAGAGGAAAAGAGAACAAAAGATTTGAAACATTGCCATGGAAAATGGTGGGATAGATTGCCAACAAAAATGCCATGGTAATTCTAGGAAGATGACGCAGCAATCAATCCACGTCACTCTCAGCCAGTTGTACGTGTACCAGATAAGTCACCTTAAAAAGAGGAGTAAAAAAAGTGTACCGAGAGGGACGGATCTACCCTATAAAAGGAGGAGAGAGAAAATAATAAAAGAGACACACAGATTGTGAGGAGAAAAAGAAAAAAAGAGAGCAGTTACTCTCTCTGTAACAGAATCCAGTGGAGTAATTCAGAAGAGAAGAAGCAGGGAGCAGCAAACAAAGGGAGATCATAGACACAAAGAAGGGGAAGAGATGCCCTAGGTTTTGTATAGAATCTGGATAAGAAGTTGGAGTGCAGCAAGAACTTCCTGCAGTTCTGCCTTTATTCTATTTTCTTAGTGTTGAATTCTGTGATTCATGAAACTTGAAATATGTTTATGAATGATTTTGTTTTGGATTTCATTGCCCAACATATGAGCTAATTATCTTTGTGTTGGAATTATTTGGGTGAATATTGAATTAACTGTAATGCCCATGATATGCTTATGGTTTAATTTACTGTTTCATTTGATTCTTGTTTATTTGGAATGCATGCAAGCTCTAGACATAGTTGATTGCATGTTATGAACTTAGATGGATTTATATCTAGAAGGATTAAATACATCAGATTATTGATCGATTAATTCAGGTGAATACTCGAAAGAATATTCACAGCACTCTAAACATAGAAGATGCGATCTGTACAGGTATAGAACGATAGTTGGATTATCATTTGTGAGTCTTGTAGACATACACAGACTCCAAATAATAATTAGAGTTTAACTCTCGAAAGAAGTAAATTGCAGTAGTAAATATCTGGGCAGTAGTTTAGTCATAACTTTGCCATGGCATTATTATGTTATGAAAATATTCCTTGAGTAATTCAAACCTTTATCATTCAACAACAAAAATACTCTCTACTTGTTCCTTATGAATTGCCTCGACATTTTAATTGTTTGATCATTTTTTTAGTTATAATTGATATTATTAGTTCCTTCATTAATTCCCTTCACAAATTTAGAATTTATTCCTTTTACTCAATTTCATTCTTTAAATCTTCAGTAATACTTACCAATTCAAATCAACTTTCTATCTCTGTGGAGACGATACTCGTCATTATATTACTTGTATCGACGTGTACACTTGCACATTTGCATTATTTACATGCAAAAAAGATGTACATTTTTTTTGATAATTTTAGGAAGATTATTTTAAAAGACTTTTTCTATGTACCAAATTTCAAAAGAAACTTAATTTTCGTTGCATGTTTATATAAAGACGGCTTGACCGTGACTTTTAATAATGTAATTGCAATATTTATAAATCGTAATCTTATCTATAATTGATGGATGTCAAATAATCTTAATTTTAACAAACCAGAGATGTACATATTGTTTGAGACTGAAATATCGAATAAAAGACTTCAAATTTCTAACTCTAATTAGGTGTACCTTTGTTATTTGAGACTTGGTCATAGTAACCGTGAAAGAATCACTAGACTTGTGAAAGACGACATCTTAAGTTCGCTTAAAGAAGTTGTTCTGCCATAATGTGAATCTTACTTGAAAGGTAAGATGACTAAGCATTCTTTTAATGCAAAAGGAACGAGGGCCAAAAAACCCCTAGAATTTGTTCACACTGACGTATGTGGTCCCATGAGCGTTAGTGCAAGAGGTGGTTATGAGTAATATGTAATCTTTATAGATGACTATTCCAAATATGGGTATGTATACTTGATGCACCGCAAGTGTGAAACATTTAACATCCTAAAGTAGGGCCTAGAAGTATGGGGCCAGGTGAGCTGGGTTCAGCAAGGAGTTTGGCGAACAGAAAATTGCCCAAGAGTGTGACAAACAGGTACTCATTAGTAAGAATGGTGAATAGAGGTTCACCAGAGGAAATGACAAGCATGCATACGCTAGTAGATAAACGAGCATGTGTACAACCAGCAAGTTCGGTAAGCTAATGTATGCTAATGAGCTCGGCAAGTAGGAGTTCGCTAGAAGGCTTGGTGAACTGGAGTATACCAAAGAATTTAGTGAACTTAAATTGCCAGCAGGCTTGGCGAAGTGGGGATCGCCAATGGCCGTCGAACTATAGTTTTAGACTATGAGTCATAAGTAAGAATGGTCAAAGTAGAGTCATGCCTCGGTTAGGAAAGTCATCTTACTTTTCTCTTTACAACACTATCCGTACACGTAATTAGTTCATACTTCTATTACTATTATAGTATCTTGAGGACATTAGGACACTTAAAGCCTATAAATTAATCCCTTGCCAATAATGGAATTTCATATTGTATTCTCCTAAATTTACTATCAATCGTTCTGTCATCAAGTCCTAAGAGTTTAGCACTTAGAAATCAAGAAACATTTTCAAGCAAGGTCAAGGGACTAGCAAAGCTTGTCTAAATTTTTCAAGCAAATTGGTGAGTGTTCAGGGATCGCCACTTGTATGTGCGAATTGTAACATCCCTAACTCGTCTCTGTCGCTGGAATATGGTTACGGAGCATTATCGTACTAACGAATCATTACAACATACATTTCATACATTAATATAAACATAACATAAATCATTCATTTACATACATATCGTCCCTAAATTAAGCCTTCGAGGCCCTAGAAATACATTAGAAACAATTCAGGACTAAATTGGAAACATTTAGAAAGTTTAAGAAAGAGTTAGAAATTTTTGACTACAGGGGTCACACGGTCGTGTGCCTTACACGGTTGAGACACACGCTTGTGTCTCAGGCCATGTACCAACCGAAATAGGATCACACGGTCGTGTCCCAGCCCGTGTCCTTACCCATGTAATCTCTGAGTAGGGTTACATTGTCGTGTCACATGCCCGTGTGCCAGGCCGTGTAACTCTCGAAATAGCCCCATACGCCTGTGTGCCAAGTCGTGTGCTAGGCCATGTAAGAGCCTGACTTGTATGCAATAAAACCTACAGGGGACATACAGCTGTGTGTCACACACGACTAAGTCACATGCCCGTGTCTCAGGCCGTGTAGACATGAATTTGCCCAGAAATAAGACATTTCTTACACCAACTCATGCATTCACCTAAAGACCTTTAATGCACATTATCAAAGCATCAAAAAACAGCCTAAACCATTCAATGAAGCATCACTATAAATCACAAATTCTTTACCAAACTCTGGCTGAACTGACACAGGTGCCTCGGTTAACAAAGCTTTCAACTGATTAAAACTTTGTTGACATTTCTCAGGCCATTCAAATTTAACATTGTTTTGCAACAATCTCGTCAACGGCGTAGAAATCATTGAGAATCCCTTGACGAACCTTCTATAATATCCGGCTAAACCCAAAAAACTTCTGACTTTAGATACATTTCTCGGAGGTTTCCAATCTACCACAGTTGAAATTTTGCTCGGATCAACTCTAATACCATATGCTGATACCACATGTCCCAAAAATCTGACTTCTCGAAGCCAGAACTCACATTTGCTGAACTTAGGAAATAGTTGTTTTTCATGTAAGGTTTGCAAAACAATTCTCA
Source organism: Gossypium sturtianum (assembly GCA_025698515.1). NCBI lineage: Eukaryota > Viridiplantae > Streptophyta > Magnoliopsida > Malvales > Malvaceae > Gossypium > Gossypium sturtianum. The sequence continues at coordinate 28,675,636 of CM046943.1, read as the reverse complement.
AATGTTGGGCATGCTCTATCTCATCTCGTGAGTAGATTAGAATATCATCAATGAACACAACAACAAATTTGCCTAAATACGGTCTAAATATTCTGTTCATCAAGTCCATAAATACAGTAGGTGCATTAGTCAAACCAAATGGCGTCACAAGAAACTCATAATGTCCGTACCTATTTCTGAATGCAGTTTTCAGCACATCAAAATCTTTAACCCATAGCTGATAATAACCAGAACGAAGATCAATCTTTGAGAATATCGTTGCACCTTTCAACTGATCAAACAAATCATCAATATGTGGGAATGGATACTTGTTCTTGATCGTGACTTTGTTGAGTTGTCGATAATTGATAGTCGCACTGATCTGTCCTTTTTCTTAACAAATAAAACAGGAGCACCCTAAGGGGAAAAGCTAAGCCGAGCAAAACCCCTATCTGTCAGCTCTTGCAACTGAGCTTTCAACTCTTTCAATTCTATAGGTGTCATTCTATACGGAGTTTAGGGTTTAGGGTTTAGGGTTTAAGGTGTCATTCTAATGTTATATATGCATCAATTCAATAGCAAACTCAACCTCTCTGATCGGTGATAACCCTGGTAACTCTTCTGGAAACACATCTGTATACTCACATACCACTAGAACCGATTCTAGCTTCAATTTTGAAACTCTGGAATCAAATATATAAGCGAGACATGCTTCATAGCCTTTTCTAACATATTTCTGTACCGACATAGCATATATAACATTAGATGCACTATCCAGCCTATCTGATTCAATTCAAAGCTTTTCACTGTTCTGACACTTTAATAAAATACGCTTTCATCTATAGTTCACAACAGCATCATATAGAGTTAAACAGTCCATACCTAGAATCACATCAAACTCATCAAAGGGTAGTAACATCAAATTAGCCAGAAAGTTGCAACCTTGAATTATCAAAGGACAGTTTTTACAAATTTTATTAACTAACACATATTGACCTAAAGGGTTCGTTACTTTAACCATAAATTTAGTAGACTCAAAAGGTAATTTCTTATCTGACACTAAAGTAGTGCATACATATGAGTGTGTTGATCTTGGGTCAATAAAAGCATTAACATTAGTATCAAAGATAGAAAATGTACCAATGATCACATCAGGCACTGAAGCTTCCTCTCGAGCACGGATCGCGTAAGCTCTTGCTGGTGCTCGTGCCTCAGATCTCACAGCAAAATCTTTCATCCCACTACATTTGTTTCCCGTATTTCTAGTGTTCCGGGGTGGTCTACCTCTCGCAGTTGTATTACTCGGTCGAGTAGTTTGAGTTTTTTCTTTATCTGTGATAAACCGTAAAAGTAACATAATTTAATCCCACATTCAGCATACTTTTGGATGATTTATCCCTTGATTTATGTAAAAAGGTGCTCTTAATCCTTTCTTTTCATGTTTTATACTCAGGAAAGTACTGGAGGATGGAAAGAACGTGAAACGGGCTCAAAACGGACCAAATTGGGCCAAAGTGAAAATTGACACGGCCTAGACTTGAGCCAACACGGCCGTGTCTCCTTGATAGACTAGAACACGGCCTGATCACGATTTACACGGGCGTGTCACCTCATTAAAAGTCTGAACACGGCCTAAAGACGATTCACACAAGCGTGTGCCATGGCCGTGTCCCTATCGTGGAGAAGAGCAATTTCACTCGGAAAAGGATACTTAAGGGCAAAGAAACCTATTTCAAAAGCCTATATAAACACCCTAAGTATAACCTAGAAGAGGGGCGGTGAGCTAGGCCAAGGAGCTGAGTCGAAAAGGTCAGATTTATGGGAAACACTCGAAGATAGCCAGTTGATCCATCTCAAGAAGCCAGAATTCTACTCAAGACGGTGGATTTCTACTTCAATTCCTTCAGGGGGTTTTAGGGATTTCTTATGTTTTGTTTTATCTTTTCTTCTGAGATGTTTTCTTTTATTGTTATGAACTAAACCCTTCAGATACCTGGAGGGGATGAAACTTAGATGAATCTTGTTATCGTTTGCTGAACTATATGATAAATACTTGATTTGTTCTTAATTATGTGTTCTTAATTCCTATGTTGATATTTTCGGGATATTGATTCAAGTTTGATGTGCTTAGGTGGAGGAGCAAAAGTCCCTGCTTAAGAGTAGATTTAGCATAATTAAGCGGAGTTAATTGCGCGCCTAGAGATAGGGTGACGAGATTTTGCCGGATTAGGGTGAAACCTAATATGGGAGTCCATAGATCGAGTTAATGCAATTCTAGGGGTTTTAATTAGAAAGAAATTTCAATTAATCAACCTATGGTTAGACGTTATTCGCTTCGAGAGAGGGTTTAATATACATTAGGGAGTCTTACGGATCAAGTCAAGTGAATAAATCATCTGGTTCAGAGTTAGATAACAAGTGAAGTCTAGGTGGATTCTTCCTAAGGGTATCGTCTTAATCAACTGAGTTTTTCCAACAGTATTTCCCCAATTCATTCTTTTTTTGTCTTTGCGTCTTTAGCTTAGTAGTTAGTTAAATTTAGATTAAATAACAACTTTACTTATTTTAGGCTAGATAATAAAAAGAAAGTTAGTATTAGTACTTTTGGTTCCTTTGGGTTCGACAATCCGGTCTTGCCTAAGCTATACTACTGTTCGATAGGTGCGCTTGCCTCAAATCGTTGTCATAGTTAGTTTCCAGGTTCGATCATTCTTTTTATAAATTTTAAGACTTTGACATCGCGAAAACAACAATCAATCTGAACTTTCACGGTAATCTCTGAGATAATGTTCATACAAACCACATTTAAAACATTACCCGTCTTTCAATCTGCATTCACCGAAGTGTCGTCTATTACATTGCTGACATTCGAGCTTGTTATTTTTGACATTGCCCACACTTGCTACAGACGTAGCCTGGGGTTTCGAGCTCGAATGTTGTTTTCCACTATCATTCCTAGAATAACCTACTGAAGATGACGAACGGCCATAATATTCTTTCAACTTCTTCAATTTCGGTGGAAGCAACATTTGAAGAAGATGAATAATTTTTGTTTTATTTAAATTTTAATCTAAGGGATTTTGATGGTAAATAGACCAATTGAGTTGATAGTGGATATTTATGGACTTGGTTTTGTTGAAATTATGAATGTTTTTAAAGGATAAAATGGTAAATAAGTAATTAAAGGTTAAATTAAATAAAACAAAAAGCATTCATCTTCTTCAAATGTTGCTTCCACCGAAATTGAATGAGAAAGAAACCATTTTTAAGGTTTGAAACATTCGACTACAACAATTGCTTACATGGTATGATTTTTAAGCCCGTTTTTAATTATTTCTATGTTTTTGAAGTCGTTGTAACTTAATCTAGCTAGCCCGAGGATCAATTTGTAAAGCTGTTAAAGATTTAGGGTTATTCCATGAATGTTATTACTTCATTTTTAATGTTTAATGAAAGATTATGAGTCCTTGTTGATAAATAAACAAGTTCTGTAAAGTGATTTTTGATGAAAATGACATTTAGGGACTTGTTTGTAAAATTAGTAAAATTTCAAGTTAAATCTATGAAATGATGATTTGTATGAGTTGATATAGGTCCCTAGAGAAATCGACTAGATTAAGAAAATGATGAAAATGCTTAGATTTCAATTTATGAGCTTAAGGACTAAATTGTAAAAAGTTAAAATGTTAGGGGTAAAATAGTAATTTCACAAAAAATGAAATATGGACTAAATTGAATGCTCGGGATATTAAATGAATTAAATTTGTCTATTTAGATCAAGATAGACCACGTACGGATCTAGATCAGGGAAAAGCTAAAGCCTCGGATTAGTCGATCTCGTTTTTACAGCTTAGTTTCCGAGGTAAGTTCATATGTACGGATTATTATGTTTATGTTGTTTAATTATATGTTAATATGTAATTAAAATGCTATTGATCAATGTATATCGAAAATAATGTTATAGTGATTAATGAGTCCCGATTGAACCTTAAGAGTCCGTAAGATACAAATGACATGTCATTAGGAATTTCATGTTTTGGATGCTGGTCTTGAATGCCCTACTAATGACTAAGGTCCTGCATTTGTTGTGGATACTCCACAGCTCGTGTGAGTAGCATTGTGTAGCTTACATTCTGACCCACAACTCGTGTAAGTAGGCCCATTTCATAGCTCGTGTGAGCAACGATGTAAAGGAAAGGTTGCAGTTATATGTTTAAGCACACTTCCTGTGAGCTTTCTCAAGTATATGAAGATATTCTAAATGGTTCAACGGGTAATGAAAAGGACTGAAAAGGTAAGTTCCCAAATGGAATTATGCATATGTTCATGAAAAAGATGAATGAATTAAATGATGTATATTCTCATGGAAGTGAATTACCATATGTTTAATTCAAATGAGTTAAGTATGAATGTACTAACTTGTGTATTGATGATGGTGCTTAGGCTTGTGCCAAGCTTGTGGTTGGACTACATTATGCTTATTCTTAATGTTTTATAATGAAATAGTAAGTTATGTTTCATGTTTTATGAACTTACTAAGCATTCTATGCTTACGCAGTTTTCTTTCTTATGCTTGATAGATAATCAGAAGTTCGATCGATTTGGAAGCTTGTCGGAGATCTATCACACTATCCAGCATAAATATCGGTAGTTTTTTATGTTTTTCCAAGGTTATAATGGCATGTATAGGTGGACTTGTATTGGTATCTAGTTGAATGTTAGTTGATGATTTTGGCATATATAAGTTGTTTTGGTTTTGGTATCTTTTGATGCTTTCCAAATTATGTCATTTTGGGCACTTGTGATGCATGAATGGTATGGCTCAAATGGTATGTTTTTGATGAAGTGTTTATGGTCATATTTGTGGCATGATTTGTTAGAAGTTGAATTATGTTTAATGATGGAAATGTGATCAAACATATACATGTTTAAGTATGTTGTGAATGAATGCATTTGAGGTGCCTTGTATGGCATATTGGTTGATTGATCATGGACTATTGAATTGGTCATTTATGTATGTTTTGGTAAGGTTTTGATGCTTTGATAATGTGCACTAAAGGTCTTTAGGTGAATGTATGAGTTGGTGTAGAAAATGGCTTGTTTTTGGGCAAATTCATGTCTGCACAGCCTCGAGTGTGTGACTCAGCCGTATACGACACACGGCCTGGCGACACGGCCATGTGTCCCCTGTATGTTTTATTGCATACAAGTCGGGTTGTTACACGGCCTGGCACACGAGCGTGTGACACGGCTGTGTAACCTTACTCAGAGAGTTACACGGGTAAGGACATGGGCCGAGACATGGCCGTGTGTTCCTATTTCGATTGTTATGCAGCCGTGTGACCCCTATAGTCAAAATTTTCTAACTTTTTCTTAAACTTTCTAAATGTTTCCAATTTAGTCCCAAACTTTTTCTAATGTATTTCTAGGGCATCGAGGGCTCAATTTAGGGATGATTTGTATGTAAACGAATGATTTATGTTATGTTTATATTAATGTATGAAATGTATGTTGTAATGATCCGTTAGTACAATAATGCTCTGTAACCCTATTTCAGCGACGGATAAGGGTTAGGGGTGTTACACGAACCGTAATGTTAATCAGAAGCTTAGGGTTTTGACTTAAGTTTTGAGAGTAAGTCTTTTCTATTACTTCGTTTCATGAAAGTATTTAAATATGTGTTTCCTAAACAGTGACATGCGAGCTTTATATGATGAGTTCCACATGATTATGTGTTTTGCGAACTCTATGGTAAGTAAATGTTTTAAAATAACCTTATGAATCTGTTTGAAATAATGGCATGCCATAGGATTGTGAGTACTCACGTATATGTTTTATGTTTTGGGTATTGAGGCCCTAGGACAGGTTAGAGAGATAAGGGAGTGTTGAGTTGAGCTCCATTCATTGGGACATATTGGTGTGTTGGAGAGTGTTTAGCCTTGTGCTACACTTATGAGACATGTTAAGGACTAATTGAGTCATTCTAAGGCATTATATGGAGATCTGATTATCCAACAGGAATGAACAAGTGAATAAGAATGTGATTTTCTAAATACTATGTTTTTACTAAGTTATTTGATTGTAAGTAATTGTAAATCATACTTCGCACAAGTATTGCGAATCCTAGTTTGCAACTCTATAATCTTGCCTAAGTTTCTGCTTAACTTATGTTTTGTGCTTACTACGTGGGTATTATTATTTCCTATATGTTCACTGAGTTCGCAAGAACTCACACACTCTTTCCTAAACACCGCAGGTAAGCAGATCGCAAGGTGAGTAGTCGCGAGATGAGTGATCCAAGCGAAGTATACATGCTAGAAGGGTAGAGCAAGTGAACCCTGGACCATAAAGGCAATATGGGATAATCTATTTGGGCTTAGAGATATAAATCTAATGACCTCGCCTAGTGATTTAGAATATAGCAAATTACTTTATGTTTCTATGTTTTCTTTAAAAAACTAAAATACGAATCGTTAATATTTGACAAAAACATCTAATATTTGAAGATTTTATTATATACCAAGTTTGCTTTGATGTTCTCTTAATTCTCCTATCCCTATAACTTTCTCTCACGCATTTTTTTGGGAACCCTTGTTACCTTAAGTAACAACATGTACGAACCATATTGACTATCTTATTGAAGTTTGCCAAATTATTATTGCAGTTGCTGGTGTCAAAGTGTGAACCCTAAATGTAACGAACTACAGCCAGTGAACCCTTAACATATTTCGATAATATTGCTTATCAAAGGGCTCTGTGAATTGAGTTTACAGGATCTAAGTACTTAGGGGGAGTTCGCGAACCTTATTTGTTTTAAGACCTTATTGTTTTGTGAACCCTGTTCATTAAGCTAATCTTGTCTAGAAAGACTTAAGAATCTTCGAGTATGTAGCACTTAGCAAAGTCATTAAGAGAACCCCTAGTAGACAATAGGCAAACCCTTATGTCAAAATTTACTTGTTAAAGTATGTGAACCCTTATTTGTTGCGAGCTGTGACTAAATGAAAATTGGTTAAGTGTTTTTACCTTCATGATATTCTGCTATATGTGAGTAACTTATGCATATATTTCATATTTACATAGTGGTGTGATGGAGGTTAGGTTAGGATTGAATAGAGAGTCACTGTGATGGTTAATGTGGCATTCTATAGCTCAGGCTTGGCAATAGGACTGGGTATGGGGTGTTACATTTGGTTATATCAAAGCTAGCTAAGTTAGGTTTGGTCAGAGCTTGCCAGGATGGTCAACACGCCAGGTCAGCTAGTCGGGCAAGTTCGCCAAGTTTATAAGCCCATTGAATTGCTATATATAAATGTTGTTTTCTTGGGTATGACTAGGAAACATGTATTGCCTTTGTTCAGTTGTTCCCTTTTGCAGGAAAATATTTCAGATCACCCTCCGCTACTCACCTTTTTAAGTAAATTGTGCCACAAATGCACCCTGGCGAACTGTATTCGCCTATATGTTTTTGCAAACTGTGTTCGCCTGTGTGTCTGGAGAATTAAGTTTTCAAATATGTTTGTTAAGCCTATGATGTATAACTGTATATGCTTAAGATTGTGACTTATGTTCATTAGAGAAAGTAAGATGCCTCTTAGAAGAGTAAATGGGAATCGTGTTAATGGAATTGCAGACCCTCTAGAGGGTGACAATACTTCAACATCACCATGGCGACCTTGCGGGGTAAGTGGTCTAGAAGAGAGCGTTGAACCACTGGTACAAGCCATGCTTGGATTGTTTCAATGATATGATGGTGTGAACCAAGCCCCTACAAGCCGAGGACTGCGATTAGAACATTTGCATGCTGTAGGTGGTAAGGAGTTCAGCGGTATAAGAAAAAGCAATCCAACTAAGACGAAGTATTGGCTTGAGAGTGTAGAGAAAATCCTTGAACAGATGGCTTGCACTAAGGAAGAAATGTTGGGATGCACAGTGTCTTTACTAACTGGTGAAACCCATCGCTGGTGGAATACTTTGAAGTAAGGGATCGCTACAAATAGATTGACTTGGAATTTCTTTCTGAAGACATTTAAGAAGAAATTCATGAGAAGATCGCAAGAGAGAATTCATCAATTTGGTATAAGGCAAAATTACTCTGGCTGAGTATGAAGCAGAATTTGTAAGATTGAGGCAGTACACAGCTAAAATGGTTTCTCAAGAAAGGAATCATTGTAAAAGGTTCCGTTCTGGATTACACCGCGATATCCAACTCTACTTGGTATCCCATGACGAAACAAGCTTCAATGAGTTGGTTAATAAAGCTAAGGTTATTGAGGAGATAGGTGAAGAAGCAACGGAAGCTGCTATTAGAGTATGCCCAAAGATCAATCATGAGATGATTGTAATCACATGCTCGTTCTACCTTGTTTATTGATATAAGGCATTATCATTATTATTTTAGTTTCTTTTTCCATGTATATAAATAAACTGAATTGTAATAAAGTCTTAATAAAATATTATTATTCTTAAAAAGGTTATTAGTCAAGTATTATTGTGGGCTTAGACAACAATAATGCATTGAGACTAATGTGTAGTTGATTGATGACAAAGAATTTTTGTTGACATAAGGATGTCAAAATCAATACATGAGTATCTTTTAGAGAACAACATTGTAATAGGCTAATTTTGGCCTAGGCCCAAATCACAATTACAAGACTAAACCCAAACCAAATAATAAATAAAAGTCCAAAATAATTAACATTCCAAATCACAAGTTGTAACATCCCAAAATTGGGCCTAGTAGGATTGGGCCTAATGGGCCTTGAGCGTAGAAGCGTTTTAAAATTTTGAGAACAAGAGAACGGCATTATTTCAAGTTGGACTTATTAAGAAGGTAATTTTGGAAAGTTACGAGGTTTCTATGAAGTTCCGGGTTCAAGTTGGGCCTTAGTAAAATTTTGTTTTAAGCCTATTAAGGAGAGATAGTAAGTGGCATCAAGGCTTATGGAAATAAAAGAGTAAATTGCTAGCATAAATGAACAATTGATAAGAGGGTTATGGCCCCACATGTAGTACCTTGAGGGAAGAGGTTCGAATCACTTTGTGTGCAAATTTTGACTTATATTTTTGCACCCTTTCCTTAAGTGTCGGCCAAGAGGCATTCATGGCAAGGTTGACTTCATTATTTTGGTAAGGTGGCTAAAAGAAAAAGGTAAGGTTGAAGTTGGGGAAAGGAATCAAGAGAAATAGGAAAGAAAGGGGGACATGAGGCTTATTTCGTGGGTGATGTTTTGGAAAGCTTGGGTGGCCAAACTCTTATCCTAGGGGGGATGCATGTGGACGGTTTTGGGGAGAATAGGTAGGTGAATTTTTAGTTGGCATTTGGTAAAGACTTAGTAGTGTTTTGGCAAAAATTCCCTTTGGCAACTTTGTGTCATTTCTCCCAATTTGCAACCCTCCTTGCCGAAACATATTAGCACAATAGTGCATTGTTTCTCTCTTTTGTTTGGTCACATACTCATTTTCTTTCCACCTTCCTTGATAGCCGAATTCTCCTTTGCCTTTTGATTGAATTTTTGGTGCTTGTTAGGCCAAAACCTTTCTCTTTGCACTATTTGGTATTCTCCAAACTTCTTTCTACCTTGTGCCGAAATTACAAGCCACTAAAGAACATAATTTCTTCTTTTCTTTCTTCTTGTTGCCGAATGTACCCAAACCATTGAGACCAAAATTTGTTCATTCATCTCTTCTTTATCATTTTCTCAAGTGGGTTGACACTCTTTTCTTCGATTGAATCAGTAAGTGAATTCTTTTCTATGTTCATATTCTTTTCTTTCGAGCCGAATAGGTATTTATCACTATTCGGTTGTAAATTTTGATCTTAACCGAAATGGTGTTATCTTCCATTCCTTCATATTGTAATCACCCTCTTTTTTGTAGTGTTCTAAGTGGGTGGCCGTTTATCATTCTAGCCCTAAGTCAAACGGTGGAAATTGGATCCAATATCGATAAGGTAAAGAGTTCTTCATGGATTATTTGAAATCGTTCTTTATTCGTTTAAAGGATAATAGTGGTTGTGACTAATCGATTATGTTTTAGGGACGAAATCACTCGATATATTCTACCTTCAGACATAGTGGTAAGTGATTCAAGTGTAAGTGATACGAAATCTTTTGGAAATCCGAGGCTAACTTTTGGTTGGTATTGTTCTAGGTCATCGACGAGTGGTTCTTTAGGAAATCAAAATCAGGTGTGTAATCCCGTACCTTCCGAATACATGTTTGATATGGTGTGTAATCTCACATCTCTCTGAAAGTTTGTATGGTATGTTCTATGATTTGGTCAAAATACCGAAGAAAACCGAAAGCCGGCATCCGTGATCACTCGGGCATGCGTATGATCGTAGTGGTAATCGTATTTCGTAATAAAATAGTTTCAGTCAGGAACAGTGACGTGTATTTGAAAAATCACGAAAAATAGGAGCAAAAGAATTACAAAGTGAATAAGATATCAGATGAAAGCTTACTGTGTCTATTTTGATAAGGAAGAAACGGAGAAGGAAAAGGAATTCTATATTCTGAGATATCTTAATTTTAGTGAGACTGGTTCTGAATGACTTCGTGGTTCCCTGATCTGTCTTGGAAAAATCGTATAAAATTGTGAAAAGTGAATTATAAGTTATAGTTTATATTTACAGATTACTTAGTAAGTCTATTTTCATTAGAAACGAGTGGGAGCAGTATATGAAAACCGTATAGTGAGATATTTGAAATTTAGGTAAGAGAGGTCAGAATCATTGGACAGTGAAACAAGGGAAAATTTAAGGAATAAACTGTACTAAATGGTTAAGTCAAAAATTCTGGAAAAATTATCGTAAGAAGATATATGAGTCTAGTTTCACGAAAAATTTACGGATCTAAATTTCGAGTTTCCTAATTTGGGTTATGGTCAGTTCAGTCAATTTGACGCAGATGGACAGTTTCAATTTTCTATGCTCAAATTAGTAGTTAAGTCCGGCGTTGCCGAATTACCAAATAACCCTTGGAGGGTAAATTACCGAAATACCCCTGGGTTACGAGATTATCGAATTACCCTTAGTGGGTAAAATTACTGATTTACTGAAATATCCTTATGGACCGATTTACCGAAAATGCCCCTATGGGCTGATTTGATAGAATGCCTTAATGGGCCGATTTATCGTAACAAATCTCTGGAGTAATAATTGTTGTTTATATTTGCAAATATGATGCCTTACTATGAATGTTGCATTTACATAATTTTGCATGGGATGGGAAAATATGAATGAAGAGAAGTATAGACCGGTGGCATTGCCACAAATACCGATAAGGGCTATGTGCCAATATAAACGTGATTTGGCTTTGTGCCATCGTGATTAAGGCTATGTGCCAATATAAACGTGATTTTGGCTTTGTGCCATCGTGATTATGGCTTTGTGCTAAACGTATTTACCGGGGCTATGTGCCTAACATATGAATTAACGACTCTGTGTCGATCATTTTTTTACCGAGGCTGTGTGCCGATTATATTACCAGATATGATTCGTGGCTCGACCACAAATAGTATAGATGGCACTTGATCGCAAATTGGAGAGATCGGCGCGGGTAGGTTGACTTGATCCCCACAGCAGAGATTGGTTGGTACGGGTGAGAGTTAGACGGCTGGTAGGATGGGATGGGTTGCATTCATTTCATTTATTTATTATTTGTTTATGGGCTTTGGTCCAAGATGATTGCTAATTGGGTTCCGCCCTCAATGAATAACAGTAAGGGATTTCACGGTGAGTTCTTGTAACTCACCCCCTTTCTCTTAACCCTTGTAGGTAATGCTTGATGATATGGACTTGGGCTATGGATGACTCGAGGGAGGCCATACTTCGGAAATTGTTTATTTGGACTTTAGACTTCTTTCTCGTTTATTTTATTACTTTACTATTTTGGTTTAAATGTTATAATAAGGCCTCTGGACTATTTTTATTTTTGCTTTTTGGTTGGGATGTTTTTATTATTTTTCTTAAATTGTTTAAAAAGGGGAATTTTCTAAAAACTTAAACAATGGTTTCCAAAATCGATTAACAAATGGATTTCAAAATAAACTTTTGCAAATATTTTTAACACGGATATTTTCTCTCGAACTATCAACGTCGTTTTCAAAAGTCACGGTTTTGTAAGATCATTTGTTTCGATTATCGATTTATCAAACAACCTCTCAAAATACTTGTATTTTATCTACGTTTCCGCAACGTTTTCAAAATGCTTCTGCAACTCTATTTATAAACGTCACATTTTCGTAAATTGTTTATTTCAAATATGCTTTCGCAAACGAAAAGGTTTTTAATGATTATTATGTTTTCAAGTAGTTAACAATTGCTTAAGTGTTTTTGGTTTTAACAAAGAGGCTGTATTTCTCAAGCAAGTTTTTAATAATCGCAAAGATGGTTTTTACTTTCATGTGACACACCAGATTTGGGCCTAACTTCTAGGCCTGGTTTGAGGTGTTACATTTTATGATATTAGAGCCCAGTTGCAAAACTCGGCCGTGGTTTGGGTTCAAAAGCGTTTTCCAAAGCTGTTTAGAATTTTGATTTATAAATATATGTTCTAAAGGAAGTATGGCACCACGAGTATCCGGCACCAAGTCAAGTAAGTATATGTTATCATTTTATGATTATTGTGTTAGTACTGTGGTAAGAAAATTCCACAAAATAGAATACTCTAGAACTTTTAGTCTTAGGAGCTGAAACTATAGATATTGAGACTATAGGATGCGTACTACGAAAACAACTTTACTTCCTATACTCCATAAGACATTGTTTAATAAATAGTAGAACTATAGACTGATTCATAAGACTTTTAATCAAGATTAAATCGACTTAGTGAACATGAACGCTAGAAGATGTGGATGCGGTAGACGTGGACGTGCTAGAGGCCGAGGTGCTAGGACTAGATCTTCAGCACCGAGGCATGTTTCTGAAAGGGAGGAGTTGGCATCGCCGATGGTCGAGACGGATCTCATGATCGAGTCAAGTTAATGAGCCGACTCGCATGCGATTAAGAAGGTATTCAAGGAGGTAAAGGAGATCAGCGAAGCACTTCGAGTTGGGTCTGTGAACTGTAAGAAGAAAAGAGATTGCGGTTCTTTTGGGTCGCAGTCTCATTCCGTGAAGCATGTCAAGGCACGACCAAACTTTCCGGCTTGTGATTATTGCGGAAGGCATCATCCGGGAAAATGCCGGAGGAGGTTAGGAGCATGCTTGAGATACGGGTCTAAGGAGCATAAGGCTCGGGATTGTATCATCACCATCAAGTCAGGTATGTTTTGGTTGGACGTGATGATTGAATGTAGAAAATTCTAAGTATAAATGGTAGATAACTGTTTGCTTCTGTGGTTAGACGTTTGGTTGTGTGAAAGAGGATTCAAGATTATGTTAAAGGTACATTAGTGTTATTAAGATCAGAGTGCACAGCGAAAGCATAATGGTGTGATTTGAGCGATGCGTTTAGTAGTTGGTTGAAAATTTTGAGGACGAAATTTCTTTAAGGAAGGTAGAATTGTAACATCCCGAAATTGGGCCTAGTAGGATTGGGCCCAATGGGCCTTGAGCGTAGAAGCGTTTTAAAATTTTGAGAACAAGAGAACGGAATTATTTCAAGTTGGACTTATTAAGAAGGTAATTTTGGAAAGTTACGAGGTTTCTATGAAGTTCCGGGTTCAAGTTGGGCCTTAGTAAAATTTTGTGTTTAAGCCTATTAAGGAGAGATAGTAAGTGGCATCAAGGCTTATGGAAATAAAAGAGTAAATTGCTAGCATAAATGAACAATTGATAAGAGGGTTATGGCGCCACATGTAGTACCTTGAGGGAAGAGGTTCGAATCACTTTGTGTGCAAATTTTGACTTATATTTTTGCACCCTTTCCTAAGTGTGTCGCCAAGAGGCATTCATGGCAAGGTTGACTTCATTATTTTGGTAAGGTGGCTAAAAGAAAAAGGCAAGGTTGAAGTTGGGGAAAGGAATCAAGAGAAATAGGAAAGAAAGGGGGACATGAGGCTTATTTCGTGGGTGATGTTTTGGAAAGCTTGGGTGGCCAAACTCTTATCCTAAGGGGGATGCATGTGGACGGTTTTGGGGAGAATAGGTAGCTGAATTTTTAGTTGGCATTTGGTAAAGACTTAGTAGTGTTTTGGCAAAAATTCCCTTTGGCAACTTTGTGTCATTTCTCCCAATTTGCAACCCTCCTTGCCGAAACATATTAGCACAATAGTGCATTGTTTCTCTCTTTTGTTTGGTCACATACTCATTTTCTTTCCACCTTCCTTGATAGCCTAATTCTCCTTTTCCTTTTGATTGAATTTTTGGTGCTTGTTAGGCCAAAACCTTTCTCTTTGCACTATTTGGTATTCTCCAAATTTCTTTCTACCTTGTGCCGAAATTACAAGCCACTAAAGAACATATTCTCTTCTTTTCTTTCTTCTTGTTGCGGAATGTACCCAAACCATTGAGACCAAAATTTGTTCATTCATCTCTTCTTTATCATTTTCTCAAGTGGGTTGACACTCTTTTCTTCGATTGAATCAGTAAGTGAACTCTTTTCTATGTTCATATTCTTTTCTTTCTAGCCGAATAGGTATTTATCACTATTCGGTTGTAAATCTTGATCTTAACCGAAATGGTGTTATCTTCCATTCCTTCATATTGTAATCACCCTCTTTTTCGTAGTGTTCTAAGTCGGTGGCCGTTTATCATTCTAGCCCTAAGTCAAACGGTAGAAATTGGATCCAATATCGATAAGGTAAAGAGTTCTTCATGGATTATTTGAAATCGTTCTTTATTCGTTTAAAGGATAATAATGGTTGTGACTAATCGATTATGTTTTAGGGACAAAATCACTCGATATATTCTACCTTTGGACATAGTGGTAAGTAATACGAAATCTTTTGGAAATCCGAGGCTAACTTTTGGTTGGTATTGTTCTAGGTCATCGACGAGTGGTTCTTTAGGAAATCAAAATCAGGTGTGTAATCCCGTACCTTCCGAATACATGTTTGATATGGTGTGTAATCTCACATCTCTCTGAAAGTTTGTATGGTATGTTCTGTGATTTGGTCAAAATACCGAAGAAAACCAAAAACGGGCATCCGTGATCACTCGGGCATGCGTATGATCGTAGTGGTAATCGTATTTCGTAATAAAATAGTTTCGGTCAGGAACAGTGACGTGTATTTGAAAAATCACGAAAAATAGGAAAAAATGAATTACAAAGTGAATAAGATATAAGATTGAAGCTTACTGTGTCTATTTTGATAAGGAAGAAACGAAGAAGGAAAAGGAATTCTATATTCTGAGATATCTTAATTTTAGTGAGACTGGTTCTGAATGACTTCGTGGTTCCCTGATCTGTCTTGAAAAAATCGTATAAAATGGAAAAAGTGAATTATAAGTTATAGTTTATATGTACAGATTACTTAGTAAGTCTATTTTCATTAGAAACAAGTGGGAGTAGTATATGAAAACCGTATAGTGAGATATTTGAAATTTAGGTAAGAGAGGTCAGAATCGTTGGACAGTGAAACAAGGGAAACTTTAAGGAATAAACTGTACTAAATTGTTTAGTCAAAAATTCTGAAAAAATTATCGTAAGAATATATATGAGTCTAGTTTCAAGGAAAATTTACGAATCTAAATTTCGAGTTTCCTAATCCGAGTTATGGTCAGTTTAGCCAATATGACGCAGATGGACAGTTTCAATTTTCTATGCTCAAATTAGTAGTTAAGTCCGGGGTTGCCGAATTACCAAATAACCCTTGGAGGATAAATTACCGAAATACCCCTGGGTTACGAGATTACCGAATTACCCTTAGTGGGTAAAATTAACGATTTACCGAAATGTCCTTATGGACCAATTTACCGAAAATGCCCCTATGGGCTGATTTGATAGAATGCCTTAATGGGCCGATTTATCGTAACAAATCTCTGGAGTAATAATTGTTGTTTATATTTGTAAATATGGTGCCTTACTATGAATGTTACATTTACATAATTTTGCATGGGATGGGAAAATATGAATGAAGAGAAGTATAGACCGGTGGCATTGCCACAAATACCGATAAGGGCTATGTGCCAATATAAACGTGATTTGGCTTTGTGCCATCGTGATTAAGGCTATGTGCCAATATAAATGTGATTTTGGCTTTGTGCCATCGTGATTATGGCTTTGTGCTAAACGTATTTATCGGGGCTATGTGTCTAACATATGAATTAACGACTCTGTGTCGATCATTTTTTTACCGAGGCTGTGTGCCGATTATATTACCGTATATGATTCTGGTGGCTCAGCCACAAATAGTATAAATGGTAGCTTGACTGCAAAATGGAGAGACTGGCGGGGTGGGTTGACTTGATCCCCACAAGAGAGATTGGTTGGTACGGGTGGAGAGTTAGACGGCTGGTAGGATGGGATGGGTTGCATTCATTTCATTTATTTATTATTTGTTTATGGGCTTTGGTCCAAAATGATTGCTAATTGGGTTCCGGCCCAATGAATAACGGTAAGGGGATTTCACATTGAGTTCTTGTAACTCATCCCCCCTTTCTCTTAACCCTTGTAGGTAATGCTTGATGATATGGACTTGGGCTATGGATGACTCGAGGGAGGCCATACTTCGGAAATGGTTTATTTGGACTTTAGACTTCTTTCTCGTTTATTTTATTACTTTACTATTTTTGGTTAAATGTTGTAATAAGGCCTCTGGACTATTTTTATTTTTGCTTTTTGGTTGGGATGTTTTTATTATTTTTCTTAAATTGTTTAAAAAGGGGAATTTTCTAAAAACTTAAACAATGGTTTCCAAAATCGATTAACAAATGGATTTCAAAATAAACTTTTACAAATATTTTTAACACGGATATTTTCTCTCGAACTATCAACGTCGTTTTCAAAAGTCACGGTTTTATAAGATCATTAGTTTCGATTATCGGTTTATCAAACAGCCTCTCAAAATACTTGTATTTTATCTACGTTTCCGCAACGTTTTCAAAATGCTTCTGCAACTCTATTTATAAACGTCACATTTTCGTAAATTGTTTATTTCAAATAGCTTCCGCAAACGAAAAGGTTTTTAATGATTATTATGTTTTCAAGTAGTTAACAATTGCTTAAGTGTTTTTGGTTTTAACAAAGAGGCTGTATTTCTCAAGCAAGTTTTTAATAATCGCAAAGATGGTTTTTACTTCCATGTGACACACCAGATTCGGGCCTAACTTCTAGGTCGGGTTTGGGGTGTTACACAAGTACAGCCCAATGAATTACAAGCCCAATCCCTAACCCAAATTCTAAAGCCCACAACCATAAAGTTTCAAAAAAAAAAACCCCTAGGGCTAGCATAAGCTACCGCCGCCGCACCCTTCTGGCACCGTACTTCCACGTCAGCACCTCCGTACACAACTGGTCTCTGTACCAGCAAGCAAGACAAGAAACAAAAAACAGAAGAAACAATAGCAAAAATAACAAGCAGAATGAAATCTTCCACGGCAGTCTGGCGACCGGAGGACGACTGGAGGGGAAGAGAGGGAGAGAGTGGGGAGAACTCTCCAATTTTTTTTTTTTAAAAAACAATGTGCAGAATGAAATTTTTTGAAATTTTTTTGGCTTTTATAAAGGATTGAAACGGCGCCATTTTGGGCCTTCATACCAGTGGCCAAAACGACGCCGTTTTAGGCCTCTGACCCGACCCACTTGCCCTCAGGATCTACTGTTTCTACGGTGAATGGGCTCTTTGCGCGCGGGGTCCCTCCGCTTTTGCGACGTAGTGCAATCTGGCCCTTGTTTGTTTCTTTTATTTTGCCGCATAATTTTCTGTTTGCTTCACTTTGGTCCATGCTGAAACGTTGCGCATAAGGGCTAGGAATATTTTCCCAGTCAGTCCCTCATTCTTTAAGCGCGTTCTATTTTGGTCCCTAGCAACCCTTTTTATTTATTTACAATTTAAACCCCGAATTTTAGTTCGATTTCAATCTCGTCCTTAGTCCATTTAATTTATTTATTTAAAAAAAACTCTTTTATCATTATTTATTTTAAGTTTTTTTTTCATATGTTATTTATTTTAAACTGTTTTGCATATTTTTTTTTCATATATTATTTATTTTAAACTATTATATATATTATCTTTTAAATTTTTATATATTATTTTTTTTAAAACTATTTTATATGTTATTTTTTTATATTATTTATTTTAAACTGTTTTATTATTATTTATTTTAAGTTTTTTCTATATTGTTTATTTGAAACTTTTTATTATTTATTTTGAATTGTTTTTTATAAATTATTTATTTTAAACTATTATTTACTTTAAATTGTTTTATATATTATTTTGTTTCGTTTTCTTTGATTGTTAATATTGGTATTAAAAATGGTGTGTTGTGTGATTATTGTCATTATGTGTATTATAATTTGTTTATTCGTATTTTCATGCTATTGTGATTCATTAGTGTAACATTTTATTCGTAAATTATTTCTCCATGTTGTATATTATCAATCCATCATATTTCATTAAAATCACTTCAAAGGTCGCACTTAATTTTTCCTTTTATCCATAATAGGCCATTTTATTATATTTCAACTAAATAGTGCGCATCTTTTAGGTTTTGTAATCGCTATTATTCAAAAAAGAAATTTAAAAATAAGGCAATGTTTCGTTTTTTAGAAATTCGAGAAGTCGTACCATAACTTACGGGGTTTCAATTTTCTCATTAAATCTAAACAACCAAACATCCTTTTGAATTTAAAATACCTAAGTTTTAAATAAAAATTAAAGGCAAGCTTATTCTCGAGGGTTCAAATGTCGCATCCTAACTTACGGGATAAAATTAACGTTAATAAAAAGAGGGATCGTATTTTAAATTCTATCGAAGTTTTCAATTTATGACATTTAGACATTAATTAATCAATTAGGTACCAATTTTGGGCGTGACGAGGGTGCTAATCCTTCCTCGCACTTAACCGACTCCCGAACCCGTTTTCTCAAATTTCATAGACCAAAATCGCTGTTTTGAGAAGTCGAAATATTTTATTAAAACAACCAAATTACGAGGTGACCTGATCACACCTCATAAAAAACATTGGTGGCGACACTTGTTTTATTTTTTCGTTTTCAAACAAAGTCGACCCCGTTTTCAAAAAAATAGTTTCGACAGCTTGGCAACCCCACTAGGGACCAAATAAGAGAGTCGAGCCACAAATTGGTTAATTTTTGTCTTTATGTTAAAAAATCAAAAATCTATTTTAAACTTACGATTCCTCCGTTATATTTTATCCGTCATTTCCGTGGTTTTCATCATAAAATGCTTACTTTTTTGGTTTAAATCTGTTGATGTGTCTCTGCATTTTGCATTGCATAAGTCGGTCAATTTTACCCCTTTAAGTGGGAGTGAGAAACTATTCCTTCGTGAGGTTTTCACCTCCGTATAGGATAGTGGATCGCTTTCGGGATACATCCGTACCTATGTCTTCGTGAGATTTTCATCTCCGTATAGCCATAAGGAAATGTATTCCCCTGAACTGAACTCGGTCCGCATGAGCCTATAATGGGTGAGGATCGATGAATCTGTTGGTTCGGGTACCTCTGCTCTAGAACTAAACCACATGTAGTGAGCCCTAAGCGCCTGCCCTAGGTAGAACTACGCCAAACCCTAGTGGTTACCCAAATAGGTGCTTGATTATTTCCTGTATATTTTTTTTATGTTTTTTGTACATAATACTGACTTGTTATGTTCTGCTTTGACTGTGATTTCATGGCATTTCATCATAAAAAGGCATTGATTCACATTCGGTTACTAAGTAGAGAGCTTATCATGGAAAAGGGGTTTCTTGATAAGATGGAAGATAATGCGGCTGTCTGAATTTGGTCCAAGAAAACACAACAAGAAAAGGGTGATAGTCTGACCGAGGGATACATATTAGAGTTGTGGGATTTCACCCGCATCTGTGTGACTCAGAATAATCTTCAAGAATTAAAGGAGATATGGGACCAGTGGAATGATGAGATCAAGCAGCTGTTTTACTGTAACTATGGAGATTTGCCCTATCTGCTCGATATGAAGGTCGACAAGCACTTATTTTGAGTCATCGCCCAGTTCTGGAATCTTGCCTACAGTTGCTTCACTTTTGGGAAAGTTAATTTTGTACCTACCGTGGAGGAGTATATGGCCTTACTTCGTTGCCCGAGGATTCAAGCCGACAAAGCATATTCAAGAGCCGCTAATGTCCCGACCTTTTTGAAGAAATTGATGAGCATCACAGGGATGAGTGAGCAGTGGGTTGCAGCCCGGATCAAGCAAAAAGGAGATAGTAAATGTATCCCTTGGAAAAACTTGAGGGATCTGATTCTAGCACATCCGGATATAAAGAAAAGGGTTGATGTTTTCGCTTTGAGCATCTACGGTTTGGTCGTCTTCCCCTAGGCATTAGGGCACATAGATGAGGCAGTCTCGAATCTCTTTGATCGACTTGACAAAAGGGTCACACCGATTCCTGCAATTTTGGCTGAAACTTTCAGATCCTTGAAGGCGTGCCGGAGAGCGGGCGAGGGCAGATTTATAGGGTGCGTGCAACTTTTGTTGGCATGGTTCCACAGCCATTTTTCAAAAGTGGAAAATGTCTCATATCGAATCTTCTCCGAAAGCTATTCTCCCCTGAAAGAGATAGTGGCTACGCCGAGACGGGATGATATTATGGAGGAAAAGTGGATGATGATTCTCCAAAGTCTGCAAGAAGAAGACATCGAATGGAGAGCCCATTGGATGGTCCCCGACGAGATCTTATATCAATATGGAGATTTTGATTGGGTTCCCCTGCTTGGGATATGGGGATCTTTCAGGTATGCTCCCCTACTCGTGTTAAGGTAATACAGGTCAAGACAGTTCACGCCAGCAACACAAGGGTTAGCTCGGTGCGAGTTCGTATACAAGGGAGATAATTACAAAAAGAAGTTCGTGAGATATCAAACGCTTGGAACCAAACTCTTAGAATGAAAAGGTTTGCTGCTAATCCAATGACTACCCCTGAGTATGACCGATGGTGGGGTCAGAGAATCAATGACAACACCCCTACGTCAAATCAAGAAAACATCCGATCAATAGAAGAATACTTGCAGGTGGTCCCGTCTAAACTAGAGATCATCAAATAGGATTTTGAGAAGAAAAGTTCAGAACTAGAAAAAAGGATCGAGCAATTGGAGGAGGAGAAAATACAGCTAGGGCTAGATGTCGATGTCCAGAAACTAGAAGCCGAGAAACTGAGGAAGGGAAATAACAAGGCTGAAGAAGATTTGGACAGTTTGAAAATGGATTACAAGAAGCTGCGTATGTCAATAAGAACCGCTGGTTTGGGAAAACGTCTGAGCAATGGCGGCAAGAAATCCAAGAAGAAAAGACTAGAGTAGATCAGTGGGAGAAGAAGTTCCATGATACTCGAGTACAGGAGGACGCTTTAAAAAATAGCTTGTTGGAGAGCCAAAATGAAAAGGAAAAGTTAAGAGCTCAGTTGGCAGAGTTAGAAAATTTACTACATCAGCATCGTAGTCGCAACTTCGTAATCGAATTAAGGGCCAGCCTAAGTAAGATTGAAGAACTAAAAGGGATGATAGAAGAACTTGAAACCGCGCTGCAAAACTGTGAACTCCGGGTTGAACTACTGGAAGCAAATAATGAGCGGTGGAAAAAGCAACTTCATCGATCTCAAGACCAGGTTAGGGATAGGGATCACGTCATGGGTGAAGCTTTGGCTCAAGTGCGAGAGGTGGCTAATCACTTACAAACCTTGGCGGTCCAGGCTGATGTATTTAGTTTGAAATATGAGTCAGAGTCAGATCGAGGCCGAGAGTTAGCTTGTCTTCTTAAGCAAGTCAAGGCCTTAAGCATTAGGGAAAAGCCATATATGTAATCCATTTTATGTAAAGAAATTTGTTTTCTAGAAAAGTTACTCTAATGAAATTGAATCAGAATCAATGCCTTTTTCTTTTCTGCAATCGTTGCATTCATGCATCAGCATTGCATTGCATCGTGTGCATTAAAACTCACAAAGAGACTCTAAAATCGTGGCAGTTACCCTGGAATATCATTACGGTACACGAAAAAAGACTAAAGCCATGGATCAAAGGTTGGAAAGATTGGAACAAATGCAAAGAGAGATGCAGGATCAACTGCAAATACAAATGCAAGAATAGTTGGCCAAAATCCAACAGGATATGAGGGATCAAATGCTAGAATCCCAGAAAAGCATGATGAGCCAATTAACGCAGTTGCTGGCTGGGGGGCTAGAAAAAGGAAAGAGCCCTACGATCAATACCGGAGACAACAACGAGGACCCTGCTTATCCTCCAGGCTTCACCCTAAAAAACACCCAAGCACAACCACAAAGGGTGTCTGTCAACATCAGACCTCAATATCAGACCGGTACTTCGCACCGATAAACTTCCCGACAGGTTCAAGCTCTAACCCTGGAGACAATCCAGCAAATCCTGTTGTCCCTGACCTTGATGATATAGCAGAAATGGGAAAGGCGAGAGTGGATCTCCCAAAGCAACTGGAAGATCGATGCAAATGGCTAGAAGAGAAATTCAAGGCGTTGGAAAGTGTTGATTACCATTTTGGAATTGATGCTAAGGAATTGAGCCTGGTCCCATATCTAGTGCTCCCTCCAAAGTTCAAAATGCCGGAGTTTGAAAAATATAACGGGACCAGCTACCCTGAGGCTCACATTAAAATGTTCTGTCAGAGGATGACCGAATATGTCAATAATGATCGATTATTGATTCACTATTTCAAGACAAACTTTGACTAAATTTGCGACCAAATGGTATAATCAGCTAAATCATGCCCAAATTAATTCATGGAAGGACCTGGCACAGGCCTTCATGAAACAACATGGCCACGTGACAGATATGGCGCCTGACAGAATCACATTACAGAATATGGAGAAAAAGCCAAATGAAAGTTTCAGGCAATATGCTCAAAGGTGGAGGGAAGTCGCCACGCAAGTCCAACCGCCACTGCTAGAAAAGGAAACAACCATGCTCTTCATTAATAACCTGAAGGCACCTTTTACCAATCACATGCTGGGAAGTGCAACTAAGAGTTTCTCGGACATAGTGATGTTTGGTGAATTGATAGAGAATGTAATAAGGTGTGGAAAAATAGAGGCCAGGGAAAACACAAAGAGGTCGGCCTCGAGAAAAAGAGAAAATAAGGTAAATAATGTGAGCACGTATAACAAGGGTTATTCGAAACCAATCACTGTGAACCAACCGAGAACAGTAACCTCTGGCCATCAAGCTCCACCAAGATAAGAGCCCAACACGAAGCAAAATATGGAGAAACTCCAGTTTACGCCCATTCCAATGACGTATAGGGAGTTGTACCAAAGTTTATTTGATGCACATATTGTATCCCCTTTCTACCTAAAGCCAATGCAACCCCTATACCCTAAATGGTACGACGCAAACAACCAATGCAAATACCATGTGGGGATCACGGGACACTTGATAGAAAACTGCACCATTTTTAAAAAGTTAGTCGAAAGGCTCATTAAAATGGGCATTGTAAAATTCGATGATCCATCTGGTGTGGAAAATCTGTTACCCAACCATGCTGATAATGGGGTAAATGCGATAGTCGAGAATGCGGAGAAGAAAATCAAGATGATTATTGCAGAAGTGAAAACCCCGTTGAGAGAAGTTTGGAAGAAAATGGTAGAAAGAAAGTTAATCACAGAAGACTCGAGGGACAGATCCCGAGAAGCAAGAAACTATTGTGAGTTCCATGATGAAGAAGATCATGAGATTCAAAAATGCAGTGAATTTAGGTCCCTAGTACAAGGTCTAATGGACAACAAGGAGCTAGAGTTCTTTGAGTATACCGAAGGAGAAGATGTGTGCGTCTCAGAAGGAGGGTCGACAGAGAAGGTCTATGAGGCCAAGCACCCAGTGGTAATCATCTCACGACCAAGAATCAACGAAGCCAGAGCAAAAATTGCACCAAGAGTTGTAATCCAGAAACCCGTTGCTTTTCCTTATAAAGATAGAAAAAAGGGTAACTTGGAACTATGACTGCAATATGACAATCCCGGGAGAGGAGGGCCCGGTCAGCACGCCAGAGGAAGGTCAAGATGTGGGTTTCTATACGCGTAGCAGAAGACATTATGATGCCCCAAATTCAAAAGCCGAACCTGTAAAAGGGAAATCCTTGGTGATCGAACAAAGGAAAGAGAAGCTAGAACTACCTGTTAATGAGCCGGTAATTGAGAAAGAAGCTAAAGAATTCTTGAAATTCCTAAAACACAGCGAGTATAGTGTCATGGAACAACTACACAAGCAGCCAGCTCACATATCGGTACTGGCTTTACTCTTAAGCTCGGAGACACACCGTAACGCGCTAATAAAGGTGTTAAACGAAACCTATGTCGCTGATAATATTTCAGTAAAAAAAGCTAGACCATCTTGTCAACAACATAAGTGCCGATAATTTAATGACGATGAAATACCGTCGGGGGGCATGGGATCCACCAAGGCTCTGCACATCACCACCCGCTGCAAGGGGTATACATTATCGAAGTCTTGATCGACAATGGATCTAAGATCGAATGTATTGCCCCCGTCCACATTGATCGGGTTGTTCGTGGACGCCTCTCACAAGAAGACATGCCAAAACATAGTGAGAGCATTCGACGGCACCGAAAGGAAAGTAATGGGAAGGATTGAGATACCTCTCTTGATCGGTCCAAACATATACGAGGTAGACTTCTTAGTGATGGACATCAAGCCTTTTTACAATTGCCTATGGGGAGGCCTTGGATTCACTCAGTAGGGGCGGTACCATCATCACTGCACCAAAAGCTAAAGTTGGTAACGGAGGGCCGACTGATAACGATAAACACGAAAGAAGACATTATTGCATCTGTTACCAGTGATGCGCCATACATAGAGAGTGATAGTGAAGCGATGGAATGTTCCTTTCGGTCGTTGGAATTTGTGAATACAACCTTCATCATCGAAGGAAGCAAGATCCCAATGCCTAAAATATCCAAAGCTACGAGGATGAGCTTACAACTGACAGTGGGAAAGGAGCATTACCTAGAAGGGGACTCGGGAAATACCTCCATGGACGGGTCGAAGTACCAATCTTGACTAACAAATGGGATCACTTTGGCTTGGGGTATAAGCCAGACGCGAAGCAAAGGAAGAAAGAGTTGGAGAAGAAGCAAGAGAGAAGAAGAGCGTAATTAAACGGGGTAGAGGTCAAATGGGAACCAATGACCTTCCCCCATATATCCAGAACATTCGTGTCAGGAGGAATTATTCACCTTGAACGGAAGATGACAAGAAAAGAAACTGCTGAAGACATGATGGGAAATCTGAACATCAATGCCATATCTAAAGAGGGAATGGTGGAATAAAACTTATCGGGCATCCGGCCTTATGAGCCTAGAAGTGTTCTGAACAACTGGACTACGGAAGAGACTCCTGTAGTTTTTAGAGCAAATTCAGAGTAATGTTCAAAACACGCTTGTTTCTTTAAGCCTAGAAGTAATAAGAATCCTTTTGTGAAATAGGCTCATGTACAACATCTTTATTTCAATAAAAATGCATTTTTGTGTATCACTCTGAGCAAATATTCTTTTATTCGTTCATTTCATTCATAATCATACCATACAAATAGCTATTCTTAGATTCATTTGTTCTTTGGATATTCCTTCGTGCCTACAACAGGTCTCTAAATATCAACGACATGAGTGACGCTGCTACTGACCCAGAATTTCATTTTGAGCGAGACATGTGTCTAGAGGGATCTCAGGATTTTGAAGATGACAGAGACTGTAACTTATCTTCGGATTTGTTAAGGATGGTAGAATAAGAAAAGAAACAGATTCTACCTCACAAAGAGACAATAGAGATTGTGATCTTGGAAGAAGGAAAAGAAGTGAAAATTGGAACTTGCATAGCCGAAGAAACAAAACGAGACCTCATTGAGTTACTTGAATTCAAAGATGTCTTCGCATGGTCGTACCAAGACATGCCCGGGTTAATCACTGATATTGTGGTACATCGCCTCCCCATAAAAGAAGAGTGCAAGCCAGTTCAGCAGAAGCTCCGAAGGATGAGACCCGATGTGGTGATAAAAATAAAAGAAGAGGTCAAGAAGTAATTCGATGCTGGGTTCTTACAAGTGGTTAAATACTCAGAATGGGTAGCCAATATTGTTCCCGTCCCTAAGAAAGACGGAAAGGTACGGATGTGTGTAGATTACAGAGACTTAAACAAGGCCAGCCCAAAAGACAATTTCCCATTGCCTCACATTGACACTTTAGTGGATAATA
Organism: Gossypium sturtianum; assembly: GCA_025698515.1. Lineage (NCBI taxonomy): Eukaryota > Viridiplantae > Streptophyta > Magnoliopsida > Malvales > Malvaceae > Gossypium > Gossypium sturtianum. The sequence continues at coordinate 28,649,333 of CM046943.1, read as the reverse complement.
CGGTAGGCTACTCACTATTCTCCTTCATGGATGGCTTCTCTGGATACAATCAGATAAAGATGCATCCTGAAGACATGGAAAAGACTACATTCATAACCCTGTGGGGAACATTTTGCTATAAGGTGATGCCATTTGGATTAAAAAATGCAGGAGCAACGTATCAAAGAGACATGGTAACCTTGTTTCATGACATGATGCATAAGGAAATCGAGGTTTACGTCGATGATATGATTGCAAAATCCCGAACAGGAAAGGAGCATGTGCAAGTTTTAAGGAAATTGTTCTTGAGGTTAAGAAAATTTCAACTAAAGCTCAATCCAACAAAATGTACTTTCGGGGCTAGGTCAAGAAAACTGCTAGGTTTCGTAGTCAGAGAAAAGGGAATTGAGATCGACCTAGACAAAGTCAAGGCTATACAAGAATTGCCTCCACCACGCACTCAAAAGAAAGTTCGAGGTTTCTTAGGAAGACTAAATTACATTGCCCGGTTTATTTCACAACTAACTGAGAAATGTGACCCCATATTCCGTCTTCTTAAGAAACACAATCCAGGTGTATGGGATGATGAATGCCAGAAAACTTTTGACAAGGTAAAACAGTACCTGTCCAATGCCCCAGTGCTGTTACCACCTAGTCCAGATAGGCCACTGATACTGTATTTAATAGTATTTGACAATTCTATGGGATGTGTGCTTGGCCAACACGATGAGACAGGAAAAAAAGAAAGGGCGATATACTACCTCAGTAAGAAATTCACTGAGTATGAAATGAGATATTCGCCAATTGAGAAATTATGTTGCGCCTTGATCTGACAACTCGGAGATTGAGGCAGTACATGTTGTACCATATGACTTGGCTAATCTCGAAACTAAACCCTCTAAAATATATGATGGAGTCGACTGCTTTGAATGGAAGGATGGCCAGATGGCAAAATCTGCTTTCCGAATTTGACATAGTCTATGTGAACCAGAAGGCTATGAAAGGGAGTGCAATAGCAGATTTTCTAGCCAGTTGAGCTCTAAAAGATTACGAGCCTTTGAACTTTGATTTCCCTAATAAAGATCTAATGTATGTGGCAACTACCGAAGAAGACTCTCTAGAAGGTTGTCATTGGAAACTGAAATCGACGAAGCTTCAAACGCTGTTGGTAACAGAATTGGGGAAGTCTCGATATCCCCAAATAGAGATCATTATCCATTTACTTGCAAATTGGATTTTGATTGCACAAATAATATGGCAGAGTACGAAGCATGTATCATGGGAACCCATGCGGCCATAGAACACAAAATCAAAGTGCTAGAGGTGTATGGGGATTCTGCACTAGTGAACTATCAGCTCAAAGGTGAATGGGAAACAAGAGACCCTAAATTGATCAATTATCGAAAGCTAGTTCTAAAATTAATTGAGGAGTTTGATGATATCACCTTCTGTTACCTCCCGCGAGATGAAAACCAGATGGCTAACGCCTTGGCTACATTAGCTTCTATGGTCAGAGTAAATAAACAAGAGGATGTGAAGCCTATCCAAATGAGTATTTACGAGGCTCCGGGTCATTGCTACAACATCAACGAAGAGGAAGAAAAAGATTATCATTCTTGGTATCACGATATACTGCGATATGTGAAGAATCGTGAATACCCTGATCAAGCAACTGAGAATGATAAAAGAACGTTGAGAAGACTGGCCAGTGATCACGTCTTAGATGGGGAGATCCTATACAAAAGAAGAAAGGATCAGGTGTTATTAAGATGTGTGGATGCTATTAAGGCTAAGAAAATCCTAGAAGAAGTCCATGAGGGTGTCTGCGGAACACATGCTAATGGTTTTACAATGGCCAGGAAAATCATGAGATTCGGGTATTATTGGTCCACCATGGAAGGGGATTGCATCAATTATCCCAAGAAGTGCCATAAGTGCCAAATTTATGGGGTCAAGATTCATGTGCCTCCTTCACCTCTTCATGTTATGACTTATCCATGGCCTTTCTCTATGTGGGGCATGGGCGTCATTGGACCAATCTCGCCAAAAGCCTCTAACGGGCATCGATTCATTTTTGTGGTCATCGATTACTTCACCAAGTGGGTAGAGGCTGCTTCATATGCCAATGTCACCAAGTCGGCAGTCAGCAAGTTCTTAAAGAGAGAGATTATATACCGGTATGGAATGCCAGAAAGGATCATATCGGACAATGCATTGAACTTGAACAACAGCACGATAGAAAAGGTCTGCAGTCAGTTCAAAATTAAACACCACAACTCGTCACCATATCGCCCTAAAATGAATGGTTCGGTAGAAGCGGCCAATAAAAACATCAAGAAGATCATGGGGAAAATGACTGAGACTTACAAAGATTGGCATGAAAAGTTACCATTTGCCCTCTATGCCTATCGAACGTCTGTCAGAACCTCTACCAGGGCAACGCCTTTCTCATTGGTTTATGGAATTGAGGCAGTTTTACCCATTGAAGTCAAAATTCCTTCTCTCCGAGTATTGGCTGAGCTAAAGTTGGATGAAGCAGAATGGATCCAATCCCGATATGACCAATTGAACCTGATTGAAGAAAAAAGGTTGAAAGCTATCCGTCTTGGTCAAATGTACCAAAAACGAATGATATGAGCTTACAACAAAAAGGTTCGTCCTAGAGAATTCCACGAGGGGGACCTGGTGTTGAAGAAGATCCTTCCTACACAAAAGGACTTCAGAGGAAAGTGGATGCCAAACTGGGAAGGACCTTATGTGGTAAAGAAGGCCTTTTCTGGAGGAGCGTTGATATTAACTGAAATAGATGGCAAGAATTTGCCTAATCCAGTGAATTCAGACTCAGTCAAGAAGTACTTCACTTAAAAAACACACACACACACAAAAAAAAGGAAAAGAAAAGAAAAGGAAAAGAAAAAGGAGAGGCCAAGGTGAAAACCCGCAAAGGGCACCTTGAGACCAAAGGGGTTTTGAATTGAAAACCCGTGAAAGGGCAATTCAAATTTTGATCGAATGTGGGGCATGCAGTAGTCTTGCTATGCCTGAATTAACGAAGAGGAGGTATGCTACATCTTGGGGCATCGACAAAGTACTCTAGATTTCCTAAACACATGTTGAGCTCAAAATGGTCCTCAGGAAGTTCGTACAGAGAGGCTCAGGCTGCGATATCTAGGGCACTTATTTGTCCCCTCACCTATTTTGTATTCCAGCAATGTTTGCTTTCTTTAATTAATCCATTCTTTTCAGATTTTGTTCCTGATAAATTTCAGTTTTTTCCATCATTATGATCCTTTTCAAGCATTTTGCATTGAAATAACGATTAATGGACTAATAATACTTTCACAAAAAGAGTTCTGCATATTACTCTGGAAGCTTCTAAATAGTACAAGAAGCTGAAACAGGACTATTATTTAGAACTCACCAAGCCTAAGGGTTGGAAATATTTGAGAAAGAAGAGTCTAAATTGTGACTACTTCTTTGGATTTTCTGTCAAAGATATCAGCTGAACAAGAAGACAAGATATTACGTCAGTAATACAACCTTGATGAACAACGAGCAATGACAACCCAGACATTAAAAAGGGATCATTCTCATGACATTCTGCATTCATACAAATATAATTCATAACACATCTAGTTAGGAGCATTTGATTCATTCTGATCATTACATCCTAATCATTTGGCATAAGCATAGGCCCATGAAATCGATTCTACAGGTCATGTCCCCCAGAGGACGATGTAGCAACATCGGTGAATCTACAAATCTGAAATAGTAGTGGAGCAGATTGAAGTCGTAGATCTTATCTCCTTGAAGTTGCAATGGAGTAGATCGAAGATGGCGGGTCTTATCTTCTTAAAGTTGCAATGAAGTAGATTGAAGCCACCAGCCTTATCTCCCTAAAGTTGCAGCGGAGCAGACTGAAGACAGCGAATCTTATTTCCCTGAAGTTGCAGCAGAACAGATTGAAGCTACAAGTTGCAAACCATATCTCCCTGAAGTTCCAGTGGAGCTGGTTGAAATTACCAATTCTTATCTCCTTAAAGTTCCAGCGGACTAGATCGAAGCTACAAATCTCTTCTCCCTGAAATTACATTAGAGCAGATCGAAGCCACAATCCTTATCTCCCTGAAATTGCAGTGGAGCAGGATAAAAATACACAAATCTTATCTCCTTGAAGTTGCAGTGGAGCAGGATGAAATTACAAATTCTTATCTCCTTAAAGTTCCAGCGAAGTAGATCGAAGCTACAAATCTCTTCTCCCTGAAATTACAATGGAGTAGATCGAAGCTACAAGTCTCTTCTCCCTAAAATTACATTGAAGCAAATTAAAACACCAATTCCTATACCCTTGAAGATGCTATGGGAGGGAATGAGGCTACTTGAAAGAAAGAAGCACCAAAAAGTCAAGATTCGGCAAGACCAGGCAAAATTGGCCCTTTTAAAGTCTTTGCTCCATTCTCGTTACACGACAATGAGCAAAGAGGGGCAGCTGTAATAGGCCAATTTTGGCCTAGACCCAAATCATAATTACAAGACTAAACCCAAACCAAATAATAAATAAAAGTCCAAAATAATTAACAGTCCAAATCACAAGTACAACCCAAAGAATTACAAGCCCAATCCCTAACCCAAATTCTAAAGCCCACAACCTTAAAGTTTCAAAAAAAAAGAAAACCCTAGGGCTAGCATAAGCTGCCGCCATCGTACCCTTCTGGCGCCGTACTTCCATGTCAGCACCTCCGTACACAGCTGGCCTCCGTACCTGCAAGCAAGAAAAGAAAGAAAAAATAGAAGAAATAATAGCAAAAAAAAAAAAACAAGCAGAAATTTTTGTAACAAAATATTGTGTTTTTCGGCTATAAAAGCCACAAACACATCGTTGTATTTTTTTAGGGACACCTATGAACACACAAAATCAAAAAACGATAGCAAAAAGAAGTTCTCAGAATAGGTTGTTTTTTTTTTCTATTTTCCTGCTCTATTTTCTATTATCTTTTTTTATTTTAAAAGAAAATAAACAGTAAAAGGGGTCGAGATCTTACCTTTTTTTGATTTTGTGCCGTCGTGGAGGGAGTTGAGGCCGCCATCTCCGATGAAAGATGGCATTTTTGGGTCGGGGAAGTCGAAGAGCCAAAAAAATAGCATTGTTTCAATTTTCCAGCCACCGTAGACGGCGACACCGTCGCCGGCGACCAGAGGACGACCGGAGGGGAAGAGAGGGAGAGAGTGAGGAGAACTTCCAAAATTTTTGTTTTAAAAACAATGTGCAGAATGAATTTTTTTGAAAATTTTTTGGCTTTTATAAAGGATTGAAACGACGCCGTTTTGGGCCTTCATCCCAATGGCCAAAACGACACCGTTTTAGGCCTCTGACCCGTGACCCGACCCACTTGCCCTCAGGATCCGCGTGTTTCTGCGGTGAATGGGCTATTTGCGCGCGGGGTCCCTCCGCTTTTGCGACGTAGTGCGATCTGGCCCTTGTTTGTTTCTTTTATTTTGCCGCATAATTTTCTATTTGCTTCACTTTGGTCCATGCTAAAACGTTGCGCATATGGGCTGGGAATATTTTCCCAAACAGTCCCTCATTCTTTAAGCGTGTTCTATTTTGGTCCCTAGCAACCCTTTTTTATTTATTTACAATTTAAACCCCAAATTTTAGTTCGATTTCAATCTCGTCCCTAGTCCATTTAATTTATTTATTTTAAAAAAAAACTATTTTATCATTATTTATTTTAAGTTTTTTTTCATATATTATTTATTTTAAACTGTTTTACATATTATTATTTTTTCATATATTATTTATTTTAAACTATTATATATATATATATATTATCTTTTAAATTTTTATATATATATTTTTTTAAAACTATTTTATATGTTATTTTTTTATATTATTTATTTTGAATTGGTTTTATAAATTATTTATTTTAAACTATTATTTACTTTAAATTGTTTTATATATTATTTTGTTTCATTTTCTTTGATAACATATTGGTATTAAAAATGGTGTGTTGTGTGATTATTGCCATTATGTGTATTATAATTTGTTTATTCGTATTTTCATGCTATTGTGATTCATTAGTGTAACATTTTATTCGTAAATTATTTCTCCATGTTGTATATTATCAATCCATCACATTTCATTAAAATCACTTCAAAGGTCACGCTTAATTTTTCCTTTTATCCATAATAGGCTATTTTATTATATTTCAACTAAATAGCACGCATCGTTTAGGTTTTGTAATCGCTATTATTCAAAAAAGAAATTTTTAAAAAAATAAGGCAATGTTTCGTTTTTTGGAAATTCAAGAAGTCGTACCATAACTTACGGAGTTTCGATTTTCTCGTTAAATCTAAACAATCGAACATCCTTTTGAATTTAAAATACCTAAGTTTTAAATAAAAATTAAAGGCAAGCTTATTCTCAAGGGTTCAAATGTCGCATCCTAACTTACGGGATGTGGCATATTGTTATCGCGGGACAAGTGGGCCTTTGATGCTCGTTTCAATTTAATTCAAGCGTTTTTAAAATTAACGTTAATAAAAGGAGGGATCGTATTTTAAATTCTTTCGAAGTTTTCAATTTTTGACATTTAGACATTAATTAATCAATTAGGTACCAATTTTGGGCGTGACGAGGGTGCTAATCCTTCCTCGCACATAACCGACTCCCGAACCAGTTTTCTCGAATTTCGTAGACCAAAATCGCTGTTTTGATAAGTCGAAATATTTTATTAAAACAACCAAATTACGAGGTGACCTGATCACACCTCATAAAAAAGATTGGTGGTGACTCCCATTTTAATTTTCGTTTTCGAACAAAGTCGACCCCGTTTTCAAAAAAAAATGGTTTCGACAAGCATATTGGACTGACCCGCTATGAGTATGTTTCTTGGATTATTATGTAATAGTCACAGTATTACTCATAGTGGTAAGTATGTATATGATTCTCAGACTTGAGATCATAATTGTCCCAACATCGTGTGTTGTATATTTTGATACAGTCAAAACATCTACCACCAGGTTGTACTATAAAGACTGATGTTGGATATACCACAATCCATGTAGTGGGATATGGTTTATTAGGATAGGATTTATCTCTCCTACATAATGGGATAAATATCCTAGGCCTCTTGATGGAGTGAGACAAGAAATGCATGGCCATGCTCGAATAAGTTAATATGAGATATCATACTTACTCATAGTGGTTTCGACAAACATATTGGACTGACCCGCTATGAGTATGTTTCTTGGATTATTATGTAATAGTCATAGTATTACTCATAGTGGTAAGTATGTATATGATTCTCAGACTTGAGATCATAATTGTCCCAACATCGTGAGTTGTATATTTTGATACAGTCAAAACATCTACCACCAGGTTGTACTATAAAGACTGATGTTGGATATACCACAATCCATGTAGTGGGATATGGTTTATTAGGATAGGATTTATCTCTCCTACATAATGGGATAAATATCCTAGGCCTCTTGATGGAGTGAGACAAGAAATGCATGGCCATGCTCGAATAAGTTAATATGAGATATCATAGTTACTTGTTTATTGTAGTCTGCTAAAAAAATCAAGAAATATGAGATTAGACTATACAAGTGTGTCTATTCCATGACTTGAGTTAAATCTAGATATTAAGGATAAAAGGATATAAAACATGAAAAGATTATCACAAAAAGGTTATGTCGAATCACGACTTCTTCTAACTTGGGTCGGTTTCTAAAATTTTAATTTTCCACTGTGCAAGAAAACCGTTTTCAAACAAGGATTTTTCCAGCAAACCCAAATTCTTAGCCTTCTACATACCCTTAACTTGTTTTCCCTTCCCTCTAGAGGAAGAAGCAACTACTAAGTTCACTTATATATGTCCAGTAAGTCATTCCATTAGCTCAATATAACCTTGATGGTTTGCATTTGAATCGATGATATGAAAAAGTGAAAATGACGAGTTAGAAAAATAGATCGCATGTATCACTGTCTGCAGTGAATGTGTTTTCTCGCTATGAACAAGAGATGACTTGAAAATTAAATTTATTTCTTCGAATTATTGTAACACCCCAAAATTATCTATTGATGTTTCTGTTATTATTTGACAAAAATATCTGTCTGCTTCAGTGGTTATGTGTTCTGGGAGTGTCTGAGAAGTCTTGGGTTCAAGCCTTGACTTGAGCAAAATTTTTGTTTTTATGTGAATAAAGCCTTGCTCTTGTTCAGTAGGCTTTTATTTTAATGTTGGCAAGTTTATAACAGAATAGGCCTGCTGGTCTGGTGGTTAAGTGGAGTGTTGGTGTGAAGGAGGTCTTGTGTTCGAGTCTGTACTTGGGCACTATTTTTGCTGCTTGTGCCGTGTGAGTGTTTCAATTTAGCTGAAAGACTAATGTGGTTGAGTGTTGGAGTGTTTTTAGGAGTAAATTAAGGGGATGATGGGGGAATATCCAGAATTTTATTTCTTTTTGTTATTTTCAAATTCCCCAAAAGTTTCCCTCTCCCTTCTGACGTTATTCTCTTCACTACCTCTGCCAAATTTTTGGCTCTTTGTTCTATTCTTTCTAACGTTTGCTGTTCCTATCACTCTGCCGAATTTCTGCATTGAGTTTCTTCCTTCTCTATTGTCGGAAATCTATTTTTCCAAATCCATTCTTATTTTGTTTCCTTTTCCAATCCGTTTCTGTCGTGCTGCAGTTGCTCTTCTCTGTTCGGTAAGTTTTGTTTATTGTTAAACTCTAACATTTTTCTGATTATCGGTTAAGAGGGGTTTCTTTGGATGTTTAGGAACTAATCAAGGGACTGTTCATCGTTCTCGATCAGCGAGTTAGGCTCGTAGAATTTGCTGGTATTCAATCGAAGGTAAGAGTGGTTACTTTTTGGATAAAAACCTCGATTTAAGTTCATTTTAAATGCGCATTAAAAAGGATTATTTAAAGTTTTATTGTGCGATTATAGGTATTGGAGTGCTCGGTAATCGTTTGGGCTTCAATTGGAATCAGGTGTGTACCCGAAACACTGAAAATGTGACTCGGCAAAAAGCCGAAAAAGTATACTATCGACGCCACACGGGCGTGTGGTAGCCCGTGTGGTAGGCCGTGTGAGGGGACATGGCCGTGTGATCGATGAACCAGGCCGTACGCGCATGACACGGGTGCATGACACGACCGTGTGATGGCTGGTGAGGCCGTGTATGAGACACGGGCTCGACCAATTGGGCCGTGTGGGCCACACGGGCATGTGGGCCCACACGGGCAGACAACATGGGTGTGTGAGCCCATTTTCACTGATTTAATGCTAAGGTTGCACGGGTCGCCCGAGACGACTGTGAACCTACTGTAGGGTCGGTAAGATTACCTAGACCCCTAACTGAATGACTGTTATATCCATACTTGATATGTATATATATATGATTGTATATTGAGCATGCTGTTTGTACTGTACTGTATATATGTGATATACCATGATTGGGCATGACATAACTGTATGATGCATTGCATGGGGATGGGTTGATATTGATGGATAAAGTGTACTGAAAGGCTTCGTGCCTAATTTACTGGCAGCACACCTGTAAATTAATGTCTAGTGCCGCATTCGATACTATTTGGAGTGTAGGAATGGGTGGGTTGATTATATCCCCACATGGAGTGTAGGGTTGGACGGAGATTGAGTGTAGAGGTTGGTTGGGTAGGATTTTTACGATTGCATACACATTATCATTCTTATGTCTTGTGATGGGCTAAGGCCCTAATACATACTGTTACTGAAATGGGCTAAGGCCTAAAGCTGCATCGTCATCGAGCATCTTGAAAAAGGGCTTAGTCCTGCATCGTGATTATTTGTATATTTCTTGTTTGTTGTGTATGGGGTTACACATCGAGTTTACTTAAAACTCACCCTTCGCATTTAATCATGCAGTAATCCCCAAACATAGGCGGATCGGTGCGGCGGAGGACTCAGCAGTGGCCACACGACTCCTTCTATACTGTTTGATACTTAATCATGATTTTAAGTTTATGTGGGTATTTTTCTGTAATAATGGCCTCTACGGATTTTTGGTTTAAATTTGGATTTTATACTGCTTTATGTTTTATAACTGCTAGTGGTAGAAGAAACTTGGGTTTTCAAAAGAGATGAATGTTTTATCAAAATACTACGCACACGCAAACTGTTTTAAAAGCTCCCGCAAAGTATAACGTTTTGCGAAATAAATGACGATTTGTAAATAAATAACGTTTTGAAAATGGATAACGTTTTGAAAACAAATGACACGATTTGAAGTTAACATAAGATAATGAAGAGTGGTTTGAACGGAGAAAAGGTCTTAGCGTCGTTGCGATTTCAAAAGCACTATCATGTGACATCGCCAGATTCGGCCATAACATCTAGGCCGGGTTTGGGGTGTTACAATTATTATTTAATTAAGTTGTAATTAAATAATTGAAGTTCAAAGTGGAAAATTAAATTATTAAGTCATCATAGTTCCATAACAACAAGATAATTTTATTTACTTATAGATTCTAGTACAGTAAAATTGTCATGATTTTAACAGGATTAGAATTTATTTTAAGAAAATAATTTAATTAGGATAATTAATTAAATTGAATAAATAATATTTTATGTATAGGAAAAAATATTTATTGAGTTGGATAAATTATATGAGTTGGCATAAAAACCAAATAACACATATATTTGAACTCAATACATGAAAAACCCATGTTAGCCCATTCAAGGGTGATAGGCGACAATCCTAGAAGTTTCAAAAAGGGGTGAGCTACTCACCCCTAAGTACTCCTAGTAGGAGTATTTTTTCTATTAAAATATTATTATTCGACTATACCTTAGTCAATTGAGACTATTATTAATTTATCTATAAATAGAGGCTATGAGCTAGGTAAAATATAACCCACTTACTAAGAGATTGTCAAATTAACACACAAGTATTTTAGAGAGAGTGACTCTCATTTCTAAAGATTAGAAGTCAGAAAAGTAACGTATGTGTCATTTAAGCGTCATAACTCTAATATATAACTATTGCACATTAACCTTAATTTCTAACTAGTCCATTATCAAGTAAAAATCAGTTACTATTTACAAATATTTTGGCACATACTTTATTTAATAAATGAAGACCAAACAACCTTAACTATATCAAATCACTTTGAATTTGGGTAACCTTTTTATGATAGTAAATAATGACATGTAATTATTCTTATTATATATGTGACATTCATATTATCCAACAATCTCCCACTTGGACCACATATATATACTAATTACCTTAGAGTTACATATCATTATATGACCTTATGAGCTAAAAAAATTATTATCTTATCCCAAAAATGCATTTTGAATAATTTCATCTATTAATTATGTGAACATAGAAGCAATGTGACTTTTGTTACATATATCATAATTAGATCTATCACTGATTAAGTATATTAACACAACCAAACAACATAAATTAAGTATGGATGTTTCTATAAATAATGTAACTAACATAAATGTTATAACCATTAGATTTTAATGAGTTAGTATTGTTATTTTTCAGTAAAAAAAATTATAATTTTAAACTTTTCTTATAAATTTTATTTATAATTTTTATGATTTTTTTAATTTTAAAAGGGCTTGATTGATTTTCTTTAATTTGTTACTAGGTTGTTTTTTACCCTTTAGCCTTATTAGTTTCAGTGTTTTCTAATTTACTTCAAATAAAAGAATAGGGGGTCAAATTGAATAAATGTGTAAAGATTGAGGGCTAAATTTGTTATTATAAGTTACATATATACACCAAATTTTAACAGATGAACTGTTTTGCTCACTCATCTAATTTACTAGGGTTAATTTACTCATTTTTCAATAAAAGAGCTAAAATGTAATCTAGAATATAATACATAAATTTTGTGATAGAAATACTATTTTATGAATTCCAATTTTGTAGGCATTAGAAAAACGCACACGCACAACCCAAAGCTTGGTCGGTCGGTATCTTGTTGTTGTTCGAGACTTATGAAATGTAACATTCAGAGTTACAGGGGACCTCTACACTACCTTGCTTTCCTCTAGTAGCCAGTGCCATCGGCCTAAGCCTTGGCTCTGACCCTGCATGGCAGCCAAGTGCCCTGTGTTAGAATTGTAAAATAAATCTGAAATAAAACTTAATAAACCAGGATCTATCATGTCAAATCATCAAGAATAAATCAAGAACAAAGCTAGATGCAGAAGCGTACTTGAATCCATGAATTCCTTGAAATCTACAGATCTTGGGGATTTGATCTTCCAAATTAGCACACAAGAAATTCAGAGAATATTTGCTCTCTCTTTCCTAAGGATGGGATATTAGAAAAGATATATTGTGTGTAATTTGAGGACCATAACCCTAATATTTATAACATTGACATATTAGTTCTAATTCCTAATTAGCCCATCATTAATTAGAATTTGATTAGAACTCAATTACTAGAGTATCCCATACTTTATTTAATAATTAAAGCCCAATAAAATTTTAACCAAATTAGATCACTTTTAATTTGGGCTAACCTATCATGATAATAAATAATAACATGTAATTACCTTATTATATATGTGGTGTCCATATTTTCCAACAATCTCCCACTTGGACCACATATATACTAATTATTCTATAATTACATGTCATTATATAACCTTATGAGCTCAAAAATTTTTCTATCATATCCAAAAGGTATTTTGAACAATCTTGTCCATTAATTATGTTAACATAGAATCAAGGCGACTTTCGTTACATATATCGTGACTAAGTCCATCCCTGATCACGTATATTAACAAAAAAAATGACATAGATCAAGTATGGATGTGTAGCATGGAAATTACATGCAATATGATCTAAACATGTCTATTTCCAACTAGTCCTTTTAAACCTTAGTTAGATCAAACCTTACCAAAATTAGAGTGTGAATAAACCAAATAAACTTTATTTCTACAGAAAATAAACTTAATATCTTAAAACTGAAATAAACCTTAGATCGCTCAGAATTTCCTTGACCCTTATACTTTATAGACATCAAAGAAGTCAGAAGTAATGTCATTTCAATATTATCGTTTTTAGCAAAGCGTTTCTCAATTTCGTCAAGGAAACTTTGGCCTGAGTAATCTTTTTAGATTCTTTACCCCTAAAGGCTTCTGAAATGTTGTACTTCTTGATCATTAGACTCATGCAATTTAAATGATCCCACCTCTCAAAATCCCTTTTAACATAAGGGGTGTTTTCCACAGTGAGATGTGCGAGTTGTTCTTCCCTTAGTGCAATGTCTATGTTCATACAACCAAACACTATAAGTGCCTTTTTCCATTCATTGAAATTAGTCCCATTAAGCATGAGTATAGAATTTATATTAGCAGATATTGTGGCAGTAGAAGATGAATTAGCTGAATATAGAACAAAAAATAAATAAAAATAAGCTCACATCAATATTCATAAGTAAACAATAAATTTAGGATAACGGCTAATCCCATCTCAAGATACCAAACACAACATTAATATCAAGTCTTTGGATAGTAATATTAACAGTAAGTGGTACTCTTGTTGTAGCAATTAAACATTGACAATAAATTATGTCAAACAATGAATTAATCTTTGGACTAACATATTGCTCACATAAAGTTCCTTATAATTGTCACACATTTATCACCACAGATGTCGTTGAAATTCTGCCAAATATTAACTTACCTTTGGGTCAATTAATAAACGCATGAATCACAAAAACATATAATCATCTTGATATTTTAAATAAACTAATCTACGCAAAAGAGGTCACTTTGGCGGCATTTTGTTTCAACTAATCTATTTAAAATATTAGACATTCTTAATTAAAACCTAAAGCCAAAATCTAAATTTATTTGTTTCAAAATATTTCTTTTAATTTCATCTTTCAATCAAATTAAAAGATAATAGTATATATATGTATATATATTTTTCCCAAAACAACATACAATGATGTTGACAAATATAATAATATTTGAATAAATCATAAACCATAAACAACCTCACATAATAATTCAAATTTAAACCAAAATAATTTAAATAAAGGTAAATCTCATCTCAAGATATTGGACACTCCATTAATATTTTATCTTTAGACAAAATATTAACTTGTAAGTGATATATTGGTGTAATAATCAAATATTGACAATAAGAACATGTCAAACCATAAATCTTCCTTTGGACCAATTTATTGCTTACATGTAAAACCGAATAATTGTCACATGTTTATTACCATAGTTGCGCATGTAATATTATTAACCTTCATTTGGGCCGATCAATATTAACATATCTTAAGTTACATGCACACAACCTTTTATATTTTAAAACAAAATAATTTATAAAAAAAATCACTTTGGTGACTTTTTGCTTCAATTAAGTTATTTTATAATATATATAAACATACCAATATTCAAATTTAAAATTTACCCAATAATCAAATGTCAAAACTATTTTTTTTAAGGTTGTCTTAATAATGCAATAAAAAACCGAAAACCTTAATTTTTGACTCTTTTTTTTTTGTTCCAAAACCATATATATCAAAACCAAACATAAATAATGTTGTGGTTCAAAGCCAAATAATTAACAAGCACATGTATTAATAATTTTGGCATGGATAAAAACACCAAAGCAATTCACGCATATACATATGTATTCATAATCAAATAGAAAAACTTACCCTGAATTTACCATGTAAATCTAAAGTTGTATTTATGATTAAACAGATATTCACATGAATGCTTGAAAAATATTTTCAAGCCAATAAATCTAAAAAAAAAAACAAAATTATAATAGTTGACATATCCCACAATTCATACAATAAACAATATCATCATAATTTAACCAAATATTTGAAATCATAAGATGCCAAAACCTAAGATTATAGAACCAAATTTAAAACCAAAATATTTAAATATGTATGTGTCTTGGTAGTATAGATAATTGAAATTCATCGACTAATATTAATAACTTTAAAATAAACAATTATGCACCAGGAAAAGGAATCAAAATAGGCGGCACAATTGGTAAAATTCAACATCAACTATGATGCAAAACATTAAACGTGAAAGATTAATTCATCTTGCACCAAAGCACCTATTAAATTGAATATATAACCATAACAAAAAAAAAAAAAAAAACAATTTAGCAACTTCAACAATATTCATCAAAACTTAATTTCACCAATTAAACTATAAAAGATATCTTATTGAATAATGGTTATAAACACCTATTCACGCCAACTATAATCATGCATTAATCCTCAAAATCATTGATATGCATATAATATATATACACACAATATATACACAATTATAATAATAGAAAAAATAATATTGGCTTGCCTTACATATTTCATGTAAACTCAAATTTATATTCATGACTAAAGACATTATCATAAAACTTCTTTATACACACAAATACTTAAAAAAAATAATACATAACCATCAAATATAAAAAGAATCTCAAATTGTATAAAAGCCTTCATATGCGCTACCATTTATGAAAATTCATAGTCACCATATTAAAAAAAAATCTCAAATATTTTAATTTTAGTCGGGTTCCATAGGGAATAAAACTTATATAAAATAATTATAGCAGAAACTAAAAGTAATCATTCGTATATATGAATTGAATTCAATGGTGAATATAATTCATCATGAATAAAGACAAAAGATGATAATTCCATATACATTTAACCACAAACAGAAAATTTAAAACAAATAGTGCTAAAAAAAAATCTTAACAACATTCATTTATTCAATTATCAAGAGAATTAACTTTCAAAACCAATTATACAATCCAATTGGAATTTTTCAATTGCAAAAAGTTGTAAGTCTATAACTTTAATCTAATAATGACTTTAACCAAAATTTATAAAATAATTGTGCGAAAAGAAGAGAAAGAAATCTTACAAATCAATTTTTATTAATTGATTATAAATAAATAAATAAACATTCATCTTTTGAATAGCATATGCAAATATTAAACTAGATTATATTTATAAAACCCTAAAATTTTATTTAAAGAATCAAAACCCAAAAATTTTATCAAGAATCTCAAAGATTCAACATAATAAAGAATTAAAATATCAAATCCATAAAATTAAAAAAGAAAAACGAATCAATCCAAAAATTATAAAGAATCAATTCATTCTCAATTATTCAACATGACGAAGCTCTGATACCACTTGTTAGAATTGTAAAATAAATCTGAAATAAAACTTAATAAACCAGGATCTATCATGTCAAATCATCAAGAATAAATCAAGAACAAAACTAGATGCAGAAGCGTACTTGAATCCATGAATTCCTTGAAATCTACAGATCTTGGGGATTTGATCTTCCAAATTAGCACACAAGAAATTCAGAGAATATTTGCTCTCTTTTTCCTAAGGATGGGATATTAGAAAAGATATATTGTGTGTAATTTGAGGACCATAACCCTAATATTTATAACATTGACATATTAGTTCTAATTCCTAATTAGCCCATCATTAATTAGAATTTGATTAGAACTCAATTACTAGAGTATCCCATACTTTATTTAATAATTAAAGCCCAATACAATTTTAACCAAATTAGATTACTTTTAATTTGGGCTAAATTTCATGTAATTACCCTTAATATATATGTGATGTCCATATCTTCCAACATTGCTGATCATTTACTTGTGGGGTTGCTGTGTTTCTAATGAATCCATCCCTTGGACTATCTAAATTTGAAACCCTAACATACGTTACACGTACCTCAACTATGTGCCCAGCCATTAGTTGGTCTAACACCATGTAATTGGTCTATTAATGTCAAGGAAACATGAGGATTTTTTTTTTTTAACAAAGCGCTGATTGATATATACACACACGTATATTTACAAATAGCGAAATATTGTATCAAACAAAAATCATCCATCAGTTGGAACAAATTCATCATTACTAGGCTGTATGTTGAGAACTCCCACAATTTAGCTATAATAAGAGAGCTAATTATGTTCTAATTATACAAGGCATTATTTATAGGGAAGACATGAATTGGGAAAGAAGTTAAGGTTCATATTCTAACATGCAAAGCGAAAAGATTGAAGTTATTAATTTAAAAGAAACTAAGGGCAGCACCTGATTTCTTTGATATTGAACATATTTTATGGCTTACAGTATTTTGGTTATGTGATATAGCAAATCTCAGTCATGATCATTAACCATATGCTAAAGCAAAATGATGGCCTTTGAACAGTAGATGTCTTATGGTTAGTCAAATTATAAGATAATTACTGTGGTTAATGGACAAGTAGGAGATATTAGTTAATATCACAATTGCAGTGGCTAATGATGGGATTTAGCTACTCTTTTCCCCTCCAACTAACCCACCAGGCAGCTTCCTATGTTTGTCAAAGATTCGCGTGCAACGCATGGCAAAGGCAGGATGAGTGTGACACCACAAATGAATTTCAGCTTTACCTTATTATTGAAAGTGAAAGACTCTAGAAAAAAAAAAAAACCAATAAAAGTAATATCGGTTAATAGTAATCCAATCATCAATATGTCCCCTTTTTTTAATCGAGGTCCTGGTATATCTTTAAAAGATATATACACATAATTACATACATGATAACACACCATTATATCTTTTCACTATATGGTGGGCTTAAGATTCAAGCTTTTTCGCTGTTTAGGTAGCACAAAAGATGATTCATCCAGCTAAGAATTGCCATTTCCCCCTGTAATCCGATGCTTGACTGAGGGCTGAGGCAGTAAAACAATGCATTGTTTTGCCTTTGTTTCTGCTACCAATAATTTGAATGTCCAATTACTAGCTCATCATCTTTAAAAGTCTAAAGTTTTACACAGACTTGAAAAAGTTGGTCGCTACTTAGATTAAGATAAAAGCTAAAAGCAAGGAGACTGCCAGCTGGGTTTGCTTAACTACTAAATTCCAAACACAGGCAAATTAAAATTTGGTTCTTTTGCTTATTCACTGTTAAATTGGGAATCAATATCCTTTGTTTTTCATGGCTCCCTGAAAGAACACAAAGTCCGATGTGTCTTTTTGTTGTCGTATCCTTGGTGTTTACAGTTGTGCATGCAAGCACAGTAAACTGAGCTTGACCCATCTTTTAATTTACTGGTGTGAGTTCATATCTACTTTATTAAAGGTGGAAACAAATACGTGTCATTCGGTTTTGAGTTTATGGAAGATTTTTTTTTTTTCCCTCTCAATCGGTTGCATTAGTCATAAGCAACGTCCTTGATTTGTAGTAAAAACCTTTAAATAGAAAATGAAGGAGAAGATTGTTAAATTCTACATAAAACTTCATAAATCAAAAAATGATGAAGAAAAATAAAGTGAATATGGAAATATACTTGAATGCATAGATGTGTTAAAATGTTTGAGTAAATTTTCATCATTCGAATTAGCATAAAGAAGATGAGTCTACCTATTCTAATGATAGGATGTGAAAAAAATAATGTTATTTATGAATATGAATATTATAATCCTAATATGTTTCACTTAGAATATTATCAATTAAAAATCAATCCTTAATTATTTACACATATTAATCACATTTATTTTTCTCGGCTAAAATAAATTTATTAATCAACCTCAAAAGTTAGAGAAACAAACACTTGCAGAAACGGAGCCCAAAGCAGAACATGAAGCACGTATAAAAATAACAAACATTCAAGACCCCAACCAACATAAAATAAACACGAAAGGCAACATGTTTATTCTCTTTTTTCCGATTTCAACCAATTTCTTAATCACATCCTTTATCAATCACAGTCAAACTGTAGTTTGAAAATTTTGATCCCTGTCAAGCATTGTAGTATAAATCGCAGGATATACTAAACACGATGTAACTAGTGTCATCAACTAAAACGTTTCTCTAGGAATTCAGAGAACATGGGTGAGATCCTTTGTTTGAGAAAGTGAGCTTATTTTGTAAAGATCATGAGATAGAAGTCCCCAAATAAAGTGTTTCGTATAAAGCTAGTTGAGGTCAATACATAACCTAACAATTGAGCATCAATATTGGTTTGATATATTCATTACTGGTATCGATTCATTGTTAACAGAAATGAATTCTCGCTTTAATGATGAGGTAGTTGAGTTACTTGTTATTAGCTTTGCTTTAGATCCACGCAATAATTACAAAGCTTTTCGGGTGGAAGATATCTGCAATTTTATGAATTGTTTTTATCCGAACAATTTTACGAGCAAGAAAAACTACACATGAAGATTCAATTGGAACATTTTCAACTTGATGCTCATCAAAGCACGAAGTTGCAGAAAGTTTCTACAGTTGCCGAGTTGTGTCAAGTGCTAGTTAAGACAAATAAATCAAGTATTTATCCTTTTCTTGATAGAATTATTCGTGTTGTGCTAACTCTTCCTGTGTCTACTGCAACGATCAAACGAGCATTTTCAGCCATGAAAATTGTGAAGATAAAGCTTTGCAACAGAATGGGAGATAATTTTTATTTTGATTGACACTTTTACATTAAAATAATAAAGTTGTTCGAATTTAAAAATTTCACCCCTTAAAATAAAATTATGGATCCATCCCTACCCTCAAACCCATTTTTTCCCAAACTCCCTCAGAAGTTTCTCTCCACCACAAAATCTTTTTGCAGTTATGGAAAACTGAGTTAGAAAGCGAGCCATTTGCAATCTTCCCTAGAAGAATTAGGCTTTGGAAATTTATCTTTTATCTCCTTTCCTTTTTGTTTTTTTTTTCTAATATCAAGTTCAGCATTCCTCCTTTCTTCTATTTCAAAAAGGGATTTAAATTTTCTTGTTTTAATTCTATGATTCTCCAGAATCACATGATTATCACTAACCCCATTAGCAACAGAAAAATGTTTCATCTAAGACTAGAATCAACTACAGTAGCTTCCCCACACCCTATAAGACTAGCTTCGACTACACCAAAATGAGCCTTCCCATTTTTCATTTGGCCATCCAAAGCCAAACCCGTATTCCTTATATCATCCAATGGTTGTAAAGAAACAGAATCACGAACCCCTCCTTCATCATGAAAGCCCATGGCCCCATCCCAATCCAACCCCAAATTCAATTTTTCAATGCCCCATTAACATTATCAAAGTATCCCCTTTGTGAATTAAAGGATTAGAGCCTGCTATATCATCAAAACCAATATCCAACCATTGTACTAACATTCCCCTGCCTCTTTACTACAAGTCTCCACTTCCGAAAAATTATCATTAAAAGCTTCCACTAGAGACTCCTCCTACCGAAGACGAAGAGCCATCGCCAGCGGAGAGTGGAAAAGCATCACCATCAATCCATTTCCATTTGGGTTCTGTAGATATCAAAATTTACCCCGACCCCGACCTCATAATCTGGATTTGAATTTTAAAATGGTTGAGGGACTATGGCGTGATTATTTCAATTTTAAATTAAACTGTTATCAATTTAATGTTAAATTTGGAATTAGATTAAAAGCTAAATTAAGCTAGAATGTTTATTTATGGTTTCAATTAAACTGAAATCAATTTTAAATTCTTTTTAGTTTAATTTAATTTAATTTTTGAAATTTTGGCATGAAGTAGGGTGAATATTTGAATATCTACTTATGTTGGCTTTTTTCTAAAAAATAATAACAATTTTTTGTTAAAATTTGTAATGTTAAAAAAATAATTAATAAAATCATTTCTTATTTTCAAAATACTCTATTAGGCATAATTTTGGGAAAATGCCAATTTAAATAATTTTCAAAAGCCCATTCTAATTTGGTTTAAATCTATCTTTTAAAGCCCAAATTTATTTTCAAATTAAATTCAAACCCAGATTTGTATCAATTTTAATATGATTAAATCTGTTTTGAGTCCAGTTTGATTGTGTCCATTTTTGGAAATTCCCAAAAGTCCATTTCTATTTCAAGATTGCAGTAACAATCTTGTGCTGTGAGGAATGGCAAACCTCTCTCAGCCAATCAGAATCAACAGTACAACAAATAATACTTGCGGTAAAAGTTTACTAATGAATCAAAAACATGATTAAAATAATACAGATTATAAGAACAATATAAAAGATCAATGTCAGTCAAAGTTAAAAAAAAAGAGAGAAAAACCCTAAAAAGAAAATAAAAAAACCGCATGGCTTTTTCATCTAATTGAAGGTAAACCCTTGGTTTTCCTTCTTTTATTTTACTATTTTCTAGGCTGCATAAATGAATAAGGGGAGGGGGAGGGGGAGGCTCCAATGAATGTGGCGTTACCAGGTAGCCCCGATCCCCAGAAACACTAAAAAAAAAAGAGTTCGATGAAACAACATCATCGGTTCGTTAAGGCTTAACATAATGTTACTGAGCATCACAACATGCTTATATTTTCATTATAGGCTTTCGCTTTTCTTGGTAGTTAAGGCTTAACATAACGTTACTATCTTGTTTACCAAATGTTTAATCATTGCATACCGTCATATACAATGTCTTGTTCAGTAGCTTCACTTTAGAGGATAACACTTTTTTGTCCACTTTATAACATAAAAAAAATTCATTAATATTTTTATTACCACCATTTTATACATTTGGCCCTTAATAAATCCTAGCAAAAAAAAAAGCCGGATACTTTGGATTAAACAACCAAACACCTTGAAATACCACGCAAAGAGTCCTACCATCAGAAGACTAGAAATGAACCCATAACGCACACAAGTGATTTGCTTATGACATCAGGCACGGTTTCTAGGTACATCTTCTAATACACATGCACATACATCCTCTATTAACATGTCAATCGTATTTTAATTATTCTATGATAAGCTGTAAAAGTAACATTTTTTTAATCTCATTTTTAATGCGTTTTTGGATGATTAATTATGTAAATTAGTGAATTTGATGCTCCTAATCCTTTAAATTCAAGTTTCTATACTTATGAGAGCATTTGGGAGCAAAAAACGAGCCAAAATCAGACGAATAGAGTTGTTTCCAAGATCCACACGGCCTGGGTATTTTCAAACGGGCTGGCCACAGGCCCATGTGTCAGCCCATGTGGATATCGGACCCTGTTTCCCAAATACGCGAAAAACCCAATTTTTAGGCTTTCTGAGCATTCTAAAGTCTATAAATACCAATTAGAAGAAGATCTAAGAGGGCACTCAGAGAAGATTGAAGAGAACACCCGAAGAACACCATCGGAATCAACTCGGAAGCGGATCTCCTTCAAGATCGAAGATCTCCATTTAATTTCCTTCGAAGTTTTATTGAGTTTCTTTATGTCTTATTGTTATCCTAACTTTGAGATGTTTCTATTCAAGATTATGAACTAAATTCCTTAGATACCTAGGGAAGATGAAACCTATAATGAATCTTATTATTTGATTTCCGATTTATGCGATAAATACTTGAATCTTGTTCTCAATTATGAATGCTTATTTCTTGTTTTAATATTTCAGAGATATTAATTCAAGTTTAATGTGCTTATTTTAGTGGAGAAAAAGTCCCTGTTTAAGAGTAGATCTAACATAATTGAGTGGAGTTGCATGCAATCTTATAAATAGGACGACATAAATCTACCGGATTAGAGTCAAATCTAATAGGGGAATCCATAGATCGAGTTAATGCGACGATAGGGGTTTTAATTAGAAAGAGATTTCAATTAATCAACCTAGAGTCAGTTGTTCTTACTATCGAAAGAGATATTAACATAATTTAGGGATTTTTACGAATCAAGACACAAGTGAATAAATCATTTAATTCAGATTCAGAATAATAGGTGAAGTCTAGGGGGATTCTTTCCTAGGTATTGTCTTTCTCATTGGTTGTCTTCGATTATTTTCCCATTTCATTCTCTGTTGCGTTCGTAGTTAAATTAGATTAGTAAATTTAGATTAAAAACAATCACTTCAATTTATTGGCTAAATAATAGAAAAACGGTAATTACTAGTATTTTTAGTCCTCGTGGATACGATATTCCCTACTCACCATAGCTATACTATTGTTCGATAGGTACGCTTGCCTTTGTCGTAATTATAGTTAGTTTACTGACCATTAAGTTTTTGGCGTTGTTGCCGGTGACTAAAATATTAGGAACACTCAATTTTTATTAATTTAGCCATTTTTATTTTTATTATATTTTTATTTTTATTTTGAGTTTAATTTTTGTTTTCTAATTTTTCTTTTATTTGCTTCTGGTAGGTTCCTTTAGTTTATGACTAGGAGAAACCTATCGGGAACATTACTATTTGACAGCGAAATTGAAAGTACAGCTCGTAAAAATCGTAGAGAAGCAAGGCTGAGTCGACATAGTATAGTTGACGAGTAAGAGGATGTTATTATTATACTAAGGAGATGGTGATAATCAGAATAATAAACTACCTCCTGCAATTGTTGCGAATCCAGATCCTGTTCCTCGTACTATGTATGATTATGCCAAGCCCACTCTAATTGGGGCTGAATCGAGTATTGTGAGACCCACAATTACTGCAAATAATTTTGAACTGAAGCCGAACACTATTCAAATGGTACAACAATTTGTTCAGTTCGATGGTTTACAAGACGGAGATCCAAATACTCATTTGGCTAATTTTCTGGAAATCTATGATACTTTCAAGATAAATGGCGTTTCTAACGACGCCATTTGCCTACGGTTGTTTCCCTTCTCATTGAGGAACAAAGCTAAATAGTGGTTGAATTCTTTACCATGAAGTTCTATCACTACATGGGATCAAATGACCGAGAAATTCCTATTGAAGTACTTCCCACCGACTAAGACAGCCAAGTTAAGGAATGATATCTCTTCCTTCATTCAGATCGACTTAGAGACCTTATATGATGCATGGGAGAGGTATAAGGATTTATTGAGAAGGTGCCCCCACCATGGGTTACCTCTATGGTTATAGGTTCAAACCTTCTACAACGGTTTGAATCCCTCAACTAGGCAATTGATCGATGCAGCAGCCGGTGGTACACTTAACAATAAAACACCCGAAGTGGCTTATGAATTTATAGAGGAGATGGCATTGAATAATTATTAGTGGCAAGTCATGTGGACGAAGCCGATGAAAGCAGCTGGTGTTTTCAATTTAGATGCAGTCACCATGTTATCGAGTCATGTAGAACTTTTAAATAAGAAAATTGATGGTTTATGTGTTTTTACGCAGGTACATCCGGTGATGCAGTGCGATACGAATGGATGAGGAATGAGTAATCCAGAATGTCTACCCTAAGATCCTAGCACAGAGAACGAACAAATAAATTATATGGGTAATAACTCTAGGCCTCAAAATAACCCTTATAGTAATACCTATAATGCAGGTTGGAGGAACCATCCCAATTTCTCTTCGGGTGGTCAAGGAAATCAGAGAGCACAACCCCCTCCAGGCTTCCAACAACAACCTTACCAGCAAGAGAAAAAATCGAATCTCGAGGAGATGTTGACGAAGTTTATCTTGGTGTCAGAAACCAGCTTTCAAAACACTAAAGCAGCATTTAAAAATCAGCAAGCGTCAATTTAAGGACTCGAGAATCAAATCGGTCAACTTGCTAAACTAATTTTAAAACGCCCATAAGGTAGTTTTCCTAGCAATACCGAAACTAACCCAAGGGAGCAACTTTATGCAATTACTGTGCGAGATGAAAAAGGGTTAGTTGAATCTGAACCAGAATCGAGGCAGGAAATTGTGGTAAGTAACGGTAAGGTCGAGGTAAGCCAGATTAAACAAAAATCGGTTGGTAAAGAATATAAACCTCGAGTGCCATATCCTAACGCGACGAAGAAAGACCACACAAACAAACAATTTGGTAAATTTCTTAAACATTTGAAAAAATTACATATTAACTTACCGTTTATTGAAGCTCTTTCGCAGATGCCCAATTCCGTTAAATTTTTAAAGGAGCTTTTGGCAAACAAACGGAAGTTAGATGATTCGTCGCATGTGGAGCAAAATGAAGTTTGCTCAGCCATTTTGCAAAATAAACTACCTAACAAATTGAAAGATCCAGAGAGCTTTACTATTCCTTGTTTAATTGGTAGTTTGAATATTAATAATGCTTTGACTGATTTAGGGGCTAGATTAATGTCATGCCCTATAAAATGTTTAAGCAATTAGGTCTTGGGAAACCCAAACAAACTAGGATAAGTATTCAATTAGCAGATAGAACCATTAGATTTCGTAGGGGTATTATTGAAGATGTTCTTGTAAAAATTGATAAATTCATATTCCCAATTGATTTTGTAGTTTTAGACATGGATGAAGATAGTGATGTACCTTTGATTATAGGTCGACCCTTTTTAGTAACTGCTAGAACTATTCTTGATGTTGGTACAGGTGAATTAATACTTCGTGTAGGTGATGACACGATTACTCTTCAAGCTCGTGATTCTGTTAAGACATCTAGTGATCGAGATGATTTTACAAGTTTTGTTAAAATGAGTAACCATGTGGCTCAACATTCTTTGCAGGAAACACCTCGGAAAAATACGTTCCAGTCCATGTGATAAAAACAGAACGACTTATGAAGAATGAATGTTACAGATCAATGAACTAGATGAATGGCGGACACATGTCAAGGAGAAACCGAGAATACACGATGCATAACCAAAGCATGCCATGATGAGCACGTGGATGGAACGAACCAATTTAAGGTTGGGGACAAGGTACTGCTAAATAAAACGGATCCTCGAATTGCCACTTCGGAGCTTGATGCAAACGGATCAAATCCCTTTACGGTACTGAATGTCTTTCCATACAGTACAGTCGAGGTAACTCATTCCGAATTCGACACATTTAAGGTAAATAGTACTCGACTTAAACCTTATTTTGATAATAAAATTGTTAGCGAGAAAGAGGAGTTTCGACTCCGCGAACCATCGTGACCATGTGAATACGAGGTAAGTTGAGCTTAGACTTTAAATAAGTGCTTTTCGGGAGGCAACCCGAGTGTTAACACTGCTAATTTTCTTAATTTTATTTCATGATATTTTTAAAATTAATTAATTTCCAAAATAAAAAAAAGTTTTTAGATCCACACGGCCTGGACACATGGGCGTGTCCCAAGCCGTGTGCACTATAAAGGGTTCGACAGTGAGTTACACGGCCTGGTGACATGGCCGTGTGACCCACACGGCCTGGACACACGGGCGTGTCATTGACCGTGTGGATCTTGAGACTTAATTTTTCCAAAATTTGACTGTTACACGGCCTAAAATGGTCCACACGGCCACGCGACACGGCCGTGTGTGTAACACCCTTCACCCGTATTCAACGCTGGAATAGGGTTACGGAGCATTACTGGACTTATTACACAATTAAACATACAATTCTCATACATTTTTCATTCTAAATTATAAACCATTCACAATCATACATCAAGCCCCTAATACGAGCCTACGAGGCCCAAATCATGCATTAGAAGTGGTTTGGGACTAAACCGATAACTTGGGAAACTTTTAGAAAACTTAGAAAATGTTACAAAATTCAGGGGACATACGCCAGTGTGGCCCGGCCGTGTGTCTTACACGGCCAAAGACACGTCCGTGTCACAGGCCGTGTGGAAATTTGAAATGGGATCACATGGTCGTGTCCCAGCCCATGTCTGACCCCGTGTAACTCTCTGACTTGGGTCACACGGCCAACCACACGCCCGTGTGCCAGGCCGTGTGCTAGGCCGTACAAAACGTAGGGTATCTCGACTTATGCCACACGGCCAAGTCACACGCCTGCCGTGTCCGGGCCGTGTGGAGCATCTCGACTTGATTTCTAATTTAACACTGGGGACACACGTCCGTGTCACCTGACTGTGTGTCACACACGGCTGAGACACACGCCTGTGTCTCTGCCCGTGCGGACAAAAAATAGGCTATTTACCAAGTCATCTTTCTCACCCAAATAGCACACACCTACATCAACCCAATTGGCACATAATATAGCATAAACAGACATTCAACCAACTTCAACCAAGCATAACTCATACCATTTCAATACCAACAATTCACTTTCTTAAATCATCAATATGGTCAATTTCAAACAGGCATTATTTTACCTAAATTCACAAACATACCAAATTCAAATCTCAACCATTTAATATTCCTAATTTCCAATTATCAACAAGCATCACATATCCATCATAAAACATAAAAAAAAGCCATATGCACATATATATAAACATCACCAAGTCTGCCAAAATAAGCCAACTCTCATGTCTATATACAAAAACAAACTGTAACAGTCCGGTTTATACCCTAGTCGAAACAGTGGTTTCGGGACCACAAGTCCGAGTCTGAATAATATTTTAGTATTATATTCTGAGCCGTTGATATGTGACTAAGTATGTGTTAAATTTTTGTAAGTTAATTTGTCTGTCTCTGTGTTTAATTTGACAAAAGGATTGAATTGCATTAAATGTGAAAGTTGCTTGCTATTTGTTGATGTATCAAAGTGTTGTGGCTTTGTAAAGGTGAAGGCCTTATATGGAAAATAAGCCATCATTGAGATAGTGGATGATAGAATGTCTTAATAACCTTAGTATTAATTTGTCTTATATGTTTAATGGATGGGCAATTTAGTAATTGAATTATTAACCTTAGATTAATAAAACAAAAAGATGAGTGTTCATCTTTTATTTTCTCTTCTTTGGCCGAAAGTTAAAAGAAAAAGAAAGGGGTTAAGTTTTTTTCATTCGGCCATGGTTCAAGCATAAATCGGGTATGTACTTTTGATCGGTTTTTGATAATTTCTACGTTTTTGCAATCGTTGCTTTGAGAACTACAAAACCCATGTATTAATTTTGTGAATTTATGATGTTTGTGTGATATCCCATTGATGATATGTCAAGCTTTTTGATGATTCATGGTGTTAAATGAAAGATATGAGCTAGATGAACATACTTTGTTCTTGAATTTTTGATGAATTTAGCTAAATAGGGCTAAATTGAGAAAATGGTAAATTAAGGGACTAAATTGCAAATTTGATGAAAAATGTGGCCTTGTATGTGATGTATATGTATTCGGCCAAGCATGTATATGTGCCGATTTTGTGAATTTGATGTTTTGTGAAAAATGGACTAGATTGATAAAATGTACAAATGTGAGGGCTGGATTGTAAATAGTCCAAAATGTATGTCTTTGGATTGAATTGAATGAATAAGTGAATAAAAGAGTTAATTCTGAATATGTTTAGATCAAGAACCGAGGAAAACGGACTTAGATCGCGGGAAAGCAAAAGTAAACGAGTAGCCGTTTCCATTCCCGATAAATTTAATCCGAGGTAAGTCACTGTGCAAATAAACGTATATGTATGCAATTATATTTGTTCATATGACAAATGTTGATCATGGATGCTTATGACAGGTTATGAATATGAATTCCGAGATATGGATGATATAGTGTTAAGTCCGAGAAGTCCCGTACGAACCTAGGAATAAATAGGATTAGCTATGTCATGACATAGGTATCTGTTCTATTTTATCATGTAAGACCACGTCTGGGATGTTGGCGTTGATTTGAGACTTCGTGTAAGACCTCGTCCGGGACGTAGGCATCGATATGAGTTTTATGTGTAAGATCACGTCTGGGATGTTTGCATCGATTTGAGCTTTACGTGTAAGACCATGTCTGGGACATCAGCATCGTATTGATTCGTGTAAGACCTTGTCTGGGACAGTGGCATCGATATCCGAGTGCATGTAAGACCTCGTCTGGGACGTTGGCATTGTACGACCATTCCGAGCTTTTTGAGTATCCTACTAGATTCCTTACGGTTCAACGGGCAAGTCTGTGATATGAATTGCAAATTCGAGCTGTGAGCAAATAAGTGAATGAATGTTTGTTTCAGGTACGTTTAGTATATATACAAGTGTGTATAAAAAGGTAAGTACCTATACGACTTTGACTTGAAGAAATGTATGCTTAAATGTGAGAATGTGGATCTTAAAATGATGAATGTGGCAAATGTGGCCACAAGTGTATAAAACAAAGTACATTTGTGATATTATGCTTAGTGATTTGGATGTGCCAATGTATCTACTTGCAATATATGCATTTTATGCAAAGTTTTTTGTACATTGACTTACTAAGCTTTTGGAAAGCTTACTCTGTGTGTGTGTGTTTTCTCTATTTTATAGGTCGTCAAAGCTACTGAAGGCTCGGGAACGTCTCAGATCGTCATCACACTACTAAACTCATTTTTGGTACACTTTGGAAATGTTTATAAGCTAGATATGGCATGTATAGGCTAGTTTTTTATATAAGTTGATGTATAGACTTGGTCATATGATGTGGCTAATTATTGGTTCATATTTTGTCTTGATGAATGTGGTATGTGTAGTTGTTTTGATATGTTTTGATGCTTATGAAATGGTTAAGTTTTGGATAAGCAAATAGATGATATATGCTTGAGATGATGTGGGTTTTAGTTTGTAATTTGGTATGAATGGAATTGGTATTGAATGTGTTGATGGAATGTTCATTTTGTTATGTTTTTGGTTGCCATATATGCATGAAATCAGATGGATTATGTTGCTTGTAGGTTGACCCTTATGGGTGGCATTTCGGCCTTGTAAATGGCCTATAATGTCACACGATTATGGCACATGGGCGTGCCTAAGATCGTGGTTGAATTGGCAGAATGTAGCTTAAATAGCACATGGCCTTGACATGGGCGTGTCGGTGGCCGTGGTGTACAAGTCGTAGCTAGCTAAGCACACGCGGCCATGGCACCTGCTGGCGTGCTTGGTGGCCGTGTTGGAAAAGTCAGTGTATGGTCTGGTAGCACACGGTCATGGCATACGGGCGTGCCTAGTGACTGTGTTGATATAGTCAGTTTGTAATCACGGATGGACACACGGGGGTATCTAGAAGCCGTGGAGGACATACGGTCTCCTCCCACGGGCGTGTCTCCCCTGAAAGTTAGAAAAATTTTTAATTTTCATGAAATTTCATATGTGTTTCAGTTTAGTCCCAACTCGGTTTATATGCATGCTTTGAGTCTTGATGACTCATCTAAGGGACACTATGATCGTTAATGATGAATGTTATGTAAGTTTCCGATCTGTCCGGTAACACTTTTAACCCTAGTCTGTCGTCGGATACGGGTTAGGGGTGTTACATTTGGTTGGTATCAGAGCTACAGTTTAGCAGATTCTCGGACTAACGTAGCGTGTCAGAGTCTAGCTATACATGCCATATATCTGAATTGTGATAGTGTGATGAATCCCGGACGTATTAATGTGATTTACGTATAGTAATAGATCCCGAAAGAGCCGTGGTGACGGCGTGAAAGCAATGCGCCCTGATCCCGCGCAGGGACAAAGTGTTTTCGAATCGAGACCGGCTACTAGCGGTCAAGGGGAAGAAGCTAGACAAGCTTTCATCCAAATGATGAGTGAGTGGTTCACTCAGTTTGTAAAGAATAACCCGACTATTTTGTAACCCCCGCCCCCTGTTAATCCCCCTCAGACTACAGTTGTGCCACCAGATATGCATCAGAATCTGTTGAATAAGCCTCCTGTTGACAAGATTTGTAAGTATGGGGCCAAAGAATTTTGGGCTACTAAAGATGATGATGCGGAAAAGGCCGAGTTCTGGATTGAAAATACTATCCGGGTATTCGACGAAATATCTCTGACTCCGGATGAATGCATAAGTGTGTTGTATCGTTACTCCAAGATACAGCTTATCAATGGTGGAAAACTCTGATTTCTGTTGTTCTGAGAGAACGAGTTACATGGGACTTCTTTCAGATTGAGTTCCAGAAGAAATATATCAGTAAGAGATTCGTTGATCAGAAACGGAAGGAATTTCTAGAACTTAAATAGGGCAGAATGACTGTTTCTGAGTATGAATGAGAATTCGTGAGACTGAGTCAATATGCTCGGGAATGTGTATCATCCGAAGCTATAATGTGCAAAAGATTTGAAGACGGACTTAATGAAGACATCCGTTTTCTAGTTGGTATTTTAGAAATAAAAGAGTTCGTTGTACTCGTTGACCGAGCTTGTAAAGCAGAGGCACTCGGGAAAGATAAAAGAAAAGCTGAGTCTGATACTCGAGATATGAAAAAGAGATTTCAAAGTAAATCATTTCAATCTGCTCCGAAAAGATTCAGGGATAATGTGAGATATTCAAATAGAAATCAATCTAGACCGCAAATGAGTTCCAAAACTCCAGCAACTTCAGTAGCCAGTGTTGGTAATGTTCGGACTGAGAGACCTGAATGTAAACATTGTGGAAAAAGACATCCAGGAAGTTGTAGATTGAACGATAGAGCTTGCTTCAGATGTGGATCGCTTGATCATTTTATCCGTGATTGCCCTGAGCCTGTTGAGCCAGAGATGGTTCAAAATCTGAGATCTGATATTGCACCTGTGAGAGGTAGACCATCGAAGAATGTAAAGAATGTCAGTGGTAGTCAGAGAACTACAAGAGACAATGTTGTCAGATCTGAAGCTAGAGCGCCTGCCAGAGCGTATGCTGTATGAGCTTGAGAGGAAGCTTCATCACCTGATGTTATAACTGGTATTTTTACACTTTATGATACTTCTGTGATTGCATTGATAGACCCTGGTTCTACGCATTCATATATATGCATGAAATTAGTATTCAATAAGACTTTGCCTGTAGAGTCTACTGAATTTACTATAAAAGTATCGAACCCCTTAGGTAAAAGTGTTCTTGTTGACAAAGTATGCAAGAACTGTCCGTTAATGTTTCGAGATATCTGTTTCCCTGCTGATCTGATGCTTCTGCCATTCAATGAGTTCGATATTATTTTGGGTATGGACTGGTTGACATTGCATGATGCGGTTGTAAATTGTAAAAGAAAGACTGTTGATTTGAGATGTCCGAATGATGAAATTGTGTAGGTTGAATCTAATGATATGAATGGATTGTATGCTGTGATATCGGTATTGAAAGCTCAGAGTTACGTGAAAAAGGGTTATGAGGCATATTTTGCCTATGTGATTGATTCGAAGATGTCTCAAAAGAAAGTTGAATCAGTGCCTATTGTCTGTGAGTTTTCTGATGTGTTCCCTGAAGAGTTACCTGGTTTGCCTCCGATTCGTGAAGTTGAGTTTGGTATTGAATTGATGCCTGGTACGACACCTATTTCGATAGTTCCGTATAGAATGACACCAACAGAATTGAAAGAGTTAATGTCACAGTTGCAAGAATTGACCGATAGAGGATTTGCTAGACCGATTTTTTCGCCTTGGGGTGCTCCCGTTTTGTTTGTGAAAAAGAAAGATGGCACGATGAGAATGTGCATCGATTACCGTCAGTTGAATAAGGTGACAATAAAGAACAAATATCCGTTGCCCAGAATTGATGATTTATTTGAATAGTTAAAAGGAGCTACTGTATTTTCAAAGATAGATCTAAGATCGGGATATTATCAATTGAGGGTGAAAGATTCTGACATTCCGAAAACCGCTTTCAGAACGAGGTACGGGCATTATGAGTTTTTAGTTATGCCATTTGGACTAACCAATGCACCTGCTGTTTTTATGGATCTGATGAACAGAATTTTCAGACCGTATCTAGATCAATTTGTTGTAGTATTCATTGACGACATTTTGATTTACTCACGGGATGAGACTGAGCATGCTGAACATTTGAGGATTGTATTGCAAACTCTGAGAGAGAAGCAATTGTACGCAAAATTTAGCAAATGTGAATTTTGGTTACACGAGGTTAGTTTTCTGGGGCATATTGTGTCAGCTTCTAGAATTCGAGTTGATCCGAGCAAGATTTCTGCTATTCTAGATTGGAAACCTCCGAGGAATGTGTCTGAAGTCTGTAGCTTTTTGGGCCTAGCTGGTTATTATCGTTGATTTGTGAAAGGATTTTCAGTAATAGCTACTCCGTTAACGAAATTACTTCAGAAAGATGTTATATTTGAATTGTCTGA
The DNA here is from genome assembly GCA_025698515.1 of Gossypium sturtianum. Lineage (NCBI taxonomy): Eukaryota > Viridiplantae > Streptophyta > Magnoliopsida > Malvales > Malvaceae > Gossypium > Gossypium sturtianum. The sequence goes on along the minus strand of CM046943.1, from coordinate 28,616,470 downwards.
TAGATGTCAGAAAAGTTTTGACCAGTTGAAAACTCTGTTAACGGAAGCTCCAGTGTTAGTACAGCCAGAATCGAGCAAAGAATTTGTGATTTACAGTGATGCTTCATTAAATGGGCTGGGATGTGTTTTGATGCAGGAAGGCAAAGTCGTAGCTTATGCTTCGAGACAATTAAAGCCGCATGAAAAGAATTATCCGACGCACGACCTTGAGTTGGTTGCGATTGTGTTTGCACTTAAAATTTGGCGCCATTATTTGTATGGTGAGAAATGTCACATATTTTCATATCATAAAATTCTGAAGTATCTAATGACTCAGAAAGATTTGAACCTGCGTAAGAGAAGATGGCTTGAGTTGTTAAAAGATTATGAGCTTGTGATAGATTATCATCCGGGTAAAGCAAATGTGGTTGCTGATGCATTGAGTCGAAAATCATTGTTTGCACTACGTGCTTTGAATGCTCAGCTAGATTTATCTGATGATAGTTCTGTGTTAGCTGAGTTAAAAGCGAAACCGTTGTTTGTACAGTAAATATGTGATGCTCAGAAGGTAGATAATGAATTGCTAGCGAAGCGAGCTCAGTGTGAAGTGAATTCCGAATCTGAATTTTGAGTTGTTGAGGATTATTTGAGATTCCGAGTTCGTATCTGTGTTCCAAGAAATCCGGAGTTGATTCAGCTGATTTTGAACGAAGCACATAACAGTCGTCTATCTGTTCATCCGGGAAGTACGGAAATGTATCAGGATTTGAAACGACACTACGGGTGGTCTGGTATGAAACGAGACATTTCTGACTTTGTTTCGAAATGTTTAGTCTGTCAGCAAGTAAAAGCCGAACATCAAGTTCCATCTAGATTGCTTCAGCCGATTCTGATTCCTGAATGGAAATGGGATAGAGTAATAATGGACTTTGTTTTTGGTTTGTATCAGACTCCGAGAAAGAAGGATGCGATTTGGGTCGTAGTTGACCGATTGACGAAATCTGCCCATTTTATTCCGGTAAGGTCCGATTATTCACTTGATAGATTAGCTGAGCTTTATATTTCTGAGATTGTGAGATTGCACGGGGTGCCACTGTCTATTGTGTCCGATAGAGATCCGAGGTTTACGTCGAGATTCTAGAAAAAAACTGCAAGAAGCTTTGGGCACGAAATTACACTTCAGTATAGCTTTTCATCCGTAAACAGATGGTCAGTCTGAGCGGATCATTCAGATTCTTGAAGATATGTTAAGATGCTGTGTACTTGAGTTTAATGGTTCGTGGGGAGCGATGATTCGCCTCGATTGAATTTGCATACAATAACAGTTTTCAGTCGAGCATCAGAATGGTACCATATGAAGCTTTGTACGGACGTAAATGTCGTACACCTCTGTATTGGACCGAGCTCAGTGAAAATAAGCTACATGGGGTCGATTTGATAAAAGACTCAGAACAGAAAGTAAAACTGATTCGAGATTGTTTGAAAATAGCATCTGATCGTCAGAAGTCATATGCAGACTTGAAACGAAAAGATATAGAATTTGAGATCGGCGACAAAGTATTTCTGAAAGTGTCTCCGTGGAAAAAAGTGCTTCGATTCGGAACTAAAGGCAAGTTAAGTCCGAGGTTCATTGGACCGTATGAGATCATTGAACGTGTCGGGCCTGTTGCATACAGATTAAGATTGCCCTTTGAATTAGAAAAGATCCACAATGTGTTTCATGTCTCGATGCTCCGTAGATATCGATCCGATCCGTCACATGTGATTGTCCCATCTGAAATTGAAATCTGATCTGATATGACATATGAAGAGGAACCGATCCGTATCTTAGCTCGTGAAGTAAAAGAGTTGAGAAATAAGAAAATAGTGAAAATATTGTGGAATCGACACGGAATAGAAGAGGCAACATGGGAGCCTGAAGATTCAATGAGACAGCAATATCCGAATCTGTTTAACAGTAAGATTTTCGGGGACGAAAATCCCTAAGGGGGGAGAATTGTAACAGTCCGGTTTATACCCTAGTCGGAATAGTGGTTTCAGGACCACAAGTCCGAGTCTGAATAATAATTTAGTACTATATTCTGAGCCGTTGATATGTGACTAAGTATGTGTTAAATTTTCGTAAGTTAATTTGTCCGTCTGTGTGTTTAATTTGACAAAAGGATTGAATTGCATTAAATGTGAAAGTTGCTTGCTATTTGTTGATGTATCAAAGTGTTGTGGCTTTGTAAAGGTGAAGGCCTTATATGGCAAATAAGCCATCATTGAGATAGTGGATGATAGAATGTCTTAATAACCTTAGTATTAATTTGTCTTATATGTTTAATGGATGGGCAATTTAGTAATTGAATTATTAACCTTAGATTAATAAAATAAAAAGATGAGTGTTCATCTTTTATTTTCTCTTCTTTGGCCGAAAGTTAAAAGAAAAAAGAAAGGGGTTAAGTTTATTTCATTCGGCCATGGTTCAAGCATAAATCGGGTATGTACTTTTGATCGGTTTTTGATAATTTCTACGTTTTTGCAATCGTTGCTTTGAGAACTACAAAACCCATGTATTAATTTTGTGAATTGATGATGTTTGTGTGATATGCCATTGATGACATGTCAAGCTTTTTGATGATTCATGGTGTTAAACGAAAGATATGAGCTAGATGAACATACTTTGTTCTTGAATTTTTGATGAATTTAGCTAAATAGGGCTAAATTGAGAAAAATGGTAAATTAAGGGACTAAATTGCAAATTTGATGAAAAATGTGGCCTTGTATGTGATGTATATGTATTCGGCCAAGCATGTATATGTGCCGATTTTGTGAATATGATGTTTTGTGAAAAATGGACTAGATTGATAAAATGTACAAATGTGAGGGCTGGATTGCAAATAGTCCAAAATGTATGTCTTTGGATTGAATTGAATGAATAAGTGAATAAAAGAGTTAATTCTGAATATGTTTAGATCAAGAACCGAGGAAAACGGGCTTAGATCGCGGGAAAGCGAAAGTAAACGAGTAGCCGTTTCTATTCCCGATAAATCGAATCCGAGGTAAGTCACTATGCAAATAAACGTATATGTATGCAATTATATTTGTTCATATGACAAATGTTGATCATGTATGCTTATGAGAGGTTATGAATATGAATTCCGAGATATGGATGATATAGTGTTAAGTCCGAGAAGTCCCGCATTTAACCTAGGAATAAATAGGATTAGCTATGTCATGACATAGGTATACGCATTTTATCATGTAAGACCACGTCTGGGACGTTGGCGTTGATTTGATACTTCGTGTAAGACCTCGTCCAGGATGTAGGCATTGATATGAGTTTTATGTGTAAGACCACGTCTGGGACGTTGGCATCGATCTGAGCTTTACGTGTAAGACCATGTCTGGGACATCAGCATCGTATTGATTCATGTAAGACCCTGTCTGGGACAGTGGCATCGATATCCGAGTGCATGTAAGACCTCGTCTGGGACATTGGCATTGTACGACCATTCCAAGCTTTCTGAGTATCCTACTAGATTCCTGACAGTTTAACGGGCAAGTCTATGATATGAATTGCAAATCCGAGCTATGAGCAAATAAGTGAACGAATGTTTGTTTCAGGTACGTTTAGTATATATACAAGTGTGTATAAAAAGGGTAAGTACCTATACGACTTTGACTTGAAGAAATGTATGCTTAAATGTGAGAATGTGAATCTTAAAATGATGAATGAGGCAAATGTGGCCACAAGTGTATAAAACAAAGTACATTTGTGATATTATGCTTAGTGATTTGGATGTGCCAATGTATCTACTTGCAATATATGCATTTTATGCAAAGTTTATTTGTACATTGACTTACTAAGCTTTTGGAAAGCTTACTCTGTGTGTGTGTGTTTTCTCTGTTTTATATGTCGTCAAAGCTACTGGAGGCTCGAGACCGTCACGGATCGTCATCACACTACTAAACTCATTTTGGTACACTTTGGAATTGTTTATAAGTTAGATATGGCATGTATAGGCTAGTTTTTGATATAAGTTGATGTATAGACTTGGTCATGTGATATGGCTAATGATTGGTTCATATTTTGTCTTGATGAATGTGGTATGTGTAGTTGTTTTGATATGTTTTGATGCTTATGAAATGGTTAAGTTTTGGATAAGCAAATAGATGATATATGCTTGAGATGATGTGGGTTTTAATTTGTAATTTGGTATGAATGGAATTGGTATTGAATGTGTTGATGGAATGTTCATTTTGGTATGTTTTTGGTTGCCATATATGCATGAAATCAGATGGATTATGTTGCTTGTAGGTTGACCCTTATGGGTGGCATTTCGGCCTTGTAAATGGCCTATAATATCACACGGTTGTGGCAAACGGGCGTGCCTAAGACCGTGGTTGAATTGGCAGAATGTAGCTTAAATAGCACACGGCCTCGACATGGGCGTGTCAGCTGGCCGTGGTGTACAAGTTAGTAGCTAGCTAATAGCACACGGCCATGGCACACGAGCGTGCTTGGTGGCCGTGTTGGAAAAGTCAGTGTATGGTCTGGTAGCACACGGTCATGGCATACGGGCGTGCCTAGTGACCGTGTTGATATAGTCAGTTTGTAATCACGGATGGACACACGGGGGTGTCTAGAAGCCGTGGAGGACACACGGTCTCCTCCCATGGGCGTGTCTCCCCTAAAAGTTAGAAAAGTTTTTAATTTTCATGAAATTTCATATGTGTTTCAGTTTAGTCCCAACTCGGTTTATATGCATGCTTTGAGTCTTGATGACTCATCTAAGGGACACTATGATCGTTAATGATGAATGTTATGTAAGTTTTCGATCTGTCCGGTAACGCCTTTAACCCTAGTTCGTCGTCGGATACGAGTTACGGGTGTTACACAAACACTTAACATTTACAAGCCACCTCAAATGTCTAAATCCATTACTAGCATAAACCAAAATGACCAAAACTCCTATACATGCCATATAACCAAATACATAGATTCAAAAGTACCAAATTGATAGCTTGATAGTGTGATGAGGTCTCCGACGATTCCCAAATCCGAGCTAGCTTTGATTTCACTATAAAACATGGAAAAATAAACAATGTAAGCTATATACTTAGTAAGCTCGTATGACATAATAAGCAAAGCTCACCATTCAATTACCATTCAATAATATGAACATAACATAGCACAAAACATTTAATCACAATGTTAACATATACTCAAACACAATTAACCATGAACTCACCACTTCCATAGATTCAATGCTTATATAATTTCCGTACATACCTGTACTGATACGTATCATTTTGTGTCACCATTTTATATCTTCGATATACCCGTTGAACCATTTGGAATACTATCAGATACTCAGGAATCACGCACCTTAAGTGCCACATATATAGCCGAAGCTATCTCAATCTCATATCACATATAATGCTCACTCTCGAGCTATCAACGGGTCTGCTCACACAAGCTGACGGTCATGACAAAACTACACGGTGCTGCTCATACAAGCTGACGAGAATCCACAACACATGCCGAATAACTCAGCCACCGGTAGGATGTAGGGACCAGCACCCAAATTACATAACCCCTAATGACATATCATTCGTATCCTAATCTATTCCTAAGGTTCAACCGGGATTTTACATTTGCCGAATCGTCGTCGAATATATCCGCAATGTCATATACACAATATATTCAATATTAAAACATTTAAAACACAAATATAACAATGCTTATTACATACGAATTTACCTCGAATGTAAAAACGACAAAGTCGATCGACTAATCCAACACCTTGTTTTTCCCCCGATCTAAATCTGAATTTTACTTTTCTTAATCTATATAATATCAAATTTAGCTTATTTAATCATAAATCAATTCAATTTAGTCCAAAATACACATTATAGCAACTTTACACTTTTACCCCTAATATTACAACATTTTAACAATTTAGTCCTTAACTCATAAAAATGCAAATTCATGAAATTCAACTTATACCCATGCTAGCCGAATTTCAATTAAGTCCCTAGCAGCTCATATTTTTTTATTTATTTCACATTTTAACCACAAAATTTCAACATTTCTCAATTTAATCCCTAAATGACAATTTTGTCAAAATCACTTTACAAATGTTGTTTATCTAACAATAAGCATACATTTTTTATCATCAAACATCAAAATATACATAGATTCATTAATGGAAAAACCCTAAACCTTTAACAGTTTTGCAAAATAGTCCTTGGGCTAGCTAGATTAGGTTGCAACGATATCAAAAACACAGAAATAATTAAAAACGGAACAAAAATCTTACCTAATTAGACAAATTTCCTTGGCTGAATATTGAAGCTAAGAAAATGGCTTTCTTTCCCTTGTATAATCGGTTGGAAAAGATGATAAGAGAATAAAATTGTTTTGTTTTATTTATTTTACATTAATTTACTAAATTACTTAATTACCTTTTAATAAACCATTAAAATCACTTCAACCATGTACACAAATGTCCACTAACATTAAAAATGGTCTAATTACAACATAATGACCTCCACTATTTAATTTCATAGCCATTAGACACCTTTAACTATTAGAACTCAAGTTTTACACTTTACGCAATTTAGTCCTTTTTATCAAATTAAGCACTCAAACAATAAAATTTCTTAACGAAATTTTCACAATCATTCTATCATGCTGTAAAAGTTAAAATAATAATAAAATAAATATTTCAACCTCAAATTTGTGGTCCCAAAACCACTGTTCTGATTTGACTAAAAAAATGAGCTGTTACAACTCTCCCCCTTAGGAATTTTCGTCCCTGAAAATCTTACCAGAAAAGATGTCAGGGTACTGTTTCCTCATAGCTTCCTCGGGTTCCCACATGGCTTCTTCAACACCGTGCCGTTGCCATAAAACTTTCACCAAATTTATGCTCTTATTTCTCAATTCTTTAACCTCTCGAGCTAAAATTCTGATCGATTCTTATTTATACAACTTATCAAGTTGAATTTCAATCTCTGCCGGAGAAATTACATGCGATGGATCTGATCGATACCGTCGTAACATCGACATATGAAATACATTGTGGATCGTTTCTAATTCTGACGGTAAAGCTAGCCGATATGCCACTGGCCCCATTCTTTCGATGATCTCATACAGCCCGATGAATCGCGGACTTAATTTTCCTTTGCGACCAAATCTAAGAATCTTTTTCCACGGAGACACTTTCAAAAATACTTTGACGCCGACTTGAAATTCAATGTCTTTACATTTCAAATTCGCATAAGATTTCTGTCGATCTGAAGTTGCTTTCAAACTATCACGAATTACTTTCACTTTCTCTTCAGTGTCTCTGATCAAATCAACCCTGTGAATCTTTTTCTCACTAAGTTCAGTCCAGTACAGAGGAGTTCAGCATTTACGACCATATAAAGTTTCATGCGGTGTAATTTTTATGCTCGATTGAAAACTGTTGTTATACGCGAATTCAACCAATGGTAAATATTTCTCCCAGTTGCCTTCAAACTCTAAAACACAGCAACGAAGCATATCTTCGAGAATCTGAATTATTCTCTCAGACTGACCGTCGGTTTGTGAATGAAAAGAAGTACTAAAGTGCAACCGTGTACCCAAAACTTCTTGCAATTTCTTCTAAAATCGTGACGTAAACCTCATATCTCTATCCAAAATAATAGAAACTGGCACCTTGTGCAATCTAACGATCTCAAAGATATACAACTCAGCTAATCTATCAAGCGAGAAGTCTGTACGTACTGGAATGAAATGTGCCGATTTCGTCAGTCGATCAACGACAACCCAAATAGCATATTTCTTTTTCAGAGACAGGGGCAAACCCGATATGAAATCTATAGTAACTCTATCCCATTTCCACTCTGGTATCATTACAGGCTGTAGTAATCCCGAAGGCACTTGATGTTCAGCTTTAACTTGTTGACAAACTAAGCATCTCGACACAAATTTTGATATGTCTCGTTTCATGCCCGACCACCAGTACAACTATTTCAAATCATTATACATTTTAGTACTCCCCAGGTGAACAGATAAACAACCACTGTGTGCTTTGTATAGAATTTTCTGAATAAGCTCAGAGTTTCTCGGTACACATATTCTACCTCGGAGCATTAAACAATCATCGGATCTGATCTGATAGTCTGAATCCGTAGTCAACTCACATTGCACTCTTTTAACTTGCAATTCATTATCACACTTCTGAGTTTCACAAATTTGCTGAAGAAATAACGGTTTAGCTTTTAATTCAACCAAAACCGAACCATCATCAGACAAAGTTAACTGCGTATTCATCGCTCGTAAAACAAATAAAGATTTTCTACTCAGAGCATCCACGATTACATTCGCCTTTCACGGATGATAATCAATTACTAATTCATAATCTTTCATCAACTCCAGCCATCTTCGTTGAAAAAATTCAAATCTTTCTAAGTCATTATAAACTTCAAGCTCTTGTAATCGGTAAAAATATGACACTTTTCACCGTATAAATGATGTCACCAAATTTTCAATGCAAATACAATAGCGGCCAATTCTAAATCCTGCGTTGGATAATTCTTTTCATGCGGTTTCAACTGTCTGGAAGCATAAGCTATCACTTTTCCCTCTTGTATCAAAACACAACCTAAACCGTTCAATGACGCGTCACTAAAGATTACAAACTCTTTACCCGACTCAGGTTGAACCAAAAATGGTGCTTTAGTTAACAGTGTTTTCAACTATTCAAAATTCTATTGACATTTTTTGGACCACTCGAATTTCACATCGTTTTGTAGAAATCTAGTCATCGGTGTAGCAATCATCAAGAATCCTTTTACAAAATGCCGATAGTAACCAGCTAATCCCAGAAAGCTTCAAACTTCGAACACATTTCTTGGTGGTTTCCAGTCAACAACTACTGAAATCTTACTCAGATCAACTCGTATTCCTTTCACTGAAACAATATGCCCTAAAAACTCGACTTCTCGAAGCCAAAACTCGCATTAACTAAATTTAGCAAGCAACTGCTTATCTCTCAAGGTTTGTAATACAATCCTCAAATGTTCAGCATGCTTAGACTTATCTCGGGAATAGATCAGAATGTCATCAATGAATACAACAACAAATCTGCCTAAATACGGTCTAAAAATCTGATTCATCAAATCCATAAAAACTGCAAGAGCATTAGTTAATCCGAAAGGCATAGCAAGAAATTCATAATTCTCGTACCTTGTTCTGAACGTAATCTTCGGTGCATCTGAATCTTTAACTCGTAACTGGTAATAGCCAAATCTTAAATCAATCTTCGAAAACACTGTTGCTCCTTTCAACTGACCAAACAAATCATCAATTCTTGGTAACAGGTAATTATTTTTAATTGTAACCTTGTTGAGCTGACGATAATCGATACACAATATCATCGACCCATCTTTCTTCTTTACAAACAACACTGGTGCACCCCGGGGCGAAAAACTAGGTCGTGCAAAACCTGTATCTGTTAATTCTTGCAACTGAGCTTTCAATTCTTTCAATTCTGTCGGAGTCATTCTGTACGGAGCTATCGATATTGGTGATGTTCTTGGTACTAATTCAATAGCAAACTTGACCTCTCTGATCGGTGGCAACCCAGGCAACTCTTCTAGAAACACATCTGGATATTCAAATGCCACTGGTACTAATTTAATCTTCGATTCAGACACTTTCGTATCCAGTACATATGCAAGGTAAGCATCACAATCTTTTCTCACATATCTCTGAGCTAACATTGACGATATCACAACAGGTAATCCACTTGACTCATCAGATTTAATTCGAAGGATTTCACTATTTTGACATTTCAATTCAATAGTCTTTCGTCTACAATTCACAACAGCATCATGTAGCGTCAACCAATCCATACCCAGAATTACATCGAATTCATCAAACGATAATAACATCAAATTCGCTAAAAAATAGTAACCCTGAGTCATTAAACGACAGTTCTTGCAAACTTTATCAACTAGGACACACTTGCCTAAAGGGTTCGACACTTTAATCACAAATTCGGTAAATTCAACAGGCAAATTCTTACTAGACACTAAATTCATACAGATATATGAATGGGTCAATCCAGGATTAATCAAAGTAATCACATCAGAGTCATAGAGAGAAAATGTACCGGTGATAACATCTGGTGACAACACACCTTCGCAAGCGCGAATAGCGTAAGCTTTGGCTAGTGCCCCAGCCACAGATCTCACAGCCGAATCTTTTGTCACACCTTTGCTACTAGTTACATTTCCCGTATTTCTAGGTGGCCTCCCTCTAGTAGCTGTGTTGCTCGGTCTTGCATTCTGAAATTTATTTTTCTCGGCGAACTTAGGGCAATCTCGAATAAAGTGATCTATCGAAAAACATTTGAAACAAGCTTTATTATTCATCCAGCAATCTCCAAAATGTCGTCGTCCACATTGTTGACACTCAAGTTTATTATTTCTCACACTACCAACACTTGACACCGAAGTAGCTTGAGTTTTAGGACTCGAGTATTACTTTCCACGATCTCTATTTGGATACCCCACTGAAGCATTCGAATGAGTATTCGAATCCCGTGATTTCTTTGACGAAGACTGATATGGTTTACTCATCGATCTCTTTCTCGAATCTCTAGCCTCGAAATTAGCTTTTCTCTTTTCTTTGCCAAGTTCTTCGACTTTACAAGCTCTGTCAACTAGCACCACAAATTCTTTCAACTCTAGAATCCTGACTAACAATCTAATATCTTCGTTCAACCCATCTTCAAATCATTTACACATAATTTGCCTCAGTTGAAACACATTTTCGAGCATATTTACTGAGTCTCACAAACTTTCTTTCATACTCGGTCACAGACACTTGACCCTGTTTTAGCTCCAGAAACTCTTTTCGCTTTTGATCAATAAACCATTGGATGATGTATTTCTTTCTGAATTTGGCTTGAAAGAATTTCCAAGTGACCCGTTCTCTCGGTACCACAGATACTAAAGTATTCCACCACTGATATGCCTTGTCTCTCAGAAGTGAAACGGCACATTTTACACATTCAGCTGGTGTGCAGGATAGTTCATCAAATACTTTGATAGTATTCTCAAGCCAAAACTCGGCTCTCTCAGGGTCATCATCAATAGTAGCTTTGAATTCTTCAGCCCTATATTTTTAGATTTTACCAACAGGCGGCTTATTCAATCGTAAAGGTTCTAAACTTTGAGGAGCTACGGGGATCAGTTGGGGAATATATGGGGGTGGAGGTTGCTGAGTAGCCATATTTGTTCGAACTAACTCCGTGAACCACTCATTCATCATTTGGAAGAAGGCTTCTTTAGCCTCTCCTCCCTAACTACCTGATACGGGTCTCGACTCAGACTTCGCTACTCCGTGAATGGAGGCTGGCACATTACTCTCAACATCATCAGCCACAGCTCGATTGGGATCCATTACTATAAGAAAACACGTTTTAAATTGTCAAGAGATATCACACTATCATAAGCTATATACAACATGTATAGCTAGACTCCCACAAACACTACATTAGTCCTAGAATTGACTAAACCTGGCTCTGATACCAATAAATATAACACCATTCACCCGTATTTAACGCCGGTATAGTGTTACAGAGCATTATCGGACTTATTATACAATTAAACATACAATTCTCATACATTTTTCATTCTCAATTATAAACCATTCACAATCATACATCAAGTCCCTAATATGAGCCTACGAGGCCTAAATCATGCATTAGAAGTGGTTCGAGATTAAACCGATAACTTGGAAAACTTTTAGAAAACTTAGAAAATTTTACAAAATTTAGGGGACACACGCCCGTGTCACAGGCTGTGTGGACATTCGAAATGGGAGCACATGGTCGTGTCCCAGTCCGTGTCCGACCCCGTGTAGCTCTCTGACTTGGGTCACACGGCCAACCTCACGTCCGTGTGACTAGCCCGTGTGCCATTCGAAATGGCCTCACACACCCGTGTGCCAGGTCGTGTGCTAGGCCGTGCCAAACCTTTAGGGTATACTGACTTATGTCACTTGGCCAAGTCACACGCCCGTGTGCTGGGCCGTGTGGAGCATACTGACTTGATTTCTAATTTAACACCAGGGGACACACGTTTGTGTCAGCTGACCGTGTTTCACACACGGCTGAGACACACGCCTGTGTCTCTGCCCGTATGGACAAAAATAGGCTATTTATGTAACAACCCAATTTTGGGTCTAGTCTGAACAATGGTTTCGGGACCACAAATTTGACACAGTAAAATTTATTTTTATTATATTTTTATGGTCTACAATTTTACGAATGATTTCGTGAAAATTTCGTTTGAAAATTTTGACGTTTGAGCACTCAATTTAGTAAAAAGGACTAAATTGTAAAAAGTGCAAAAGTTGAGTTCTACTTGTTAAAGGTGTCCAATTGCTATGAGATTTTAAATTAGAGATCCTTATTTGGTAATTAGAGCATTGGATAAGTTAGTGGACAAAAATGGTCATGAATAGGTGAAATTTCAAAGTTATGCATTAAGCGCATTTTGGTCATTTGGTAAATAAATGAATAAAAAGGGAAAATAAAGCCAAAATTTTTGTCCATCTTCTTCTCCATGTGTCGAAAATTATAAGTTCACCATAGCTAGGGTTTGTTCAACTTCAAATCTTGATTTTAAGTACATCCTAGCCCCGTTTTTAATGTTCTTTACATTTTTGAAGTCGTTATCATCTGATCTAATCTATTTCTACCATTAATTTGAGTTATGGTTGATGTCTAGGGTTTGAACCATGTTAGAAATGTATGTGTTTTGATGGCTAATGGTAGGTTATGCATGTTTGATGTGTGATAGACAACTTTTACTAAGTGATTTTTCATGAAAATACCTAAAAAGAACCTATTTGTAAAAAAAAAAAAAGTTGTAAAATGGGTAGTAAAAATTTGATTTAATGGAAAAGGTGGGCTGCTATAAGCATGAAATTGGTTTGGCTAGGCTTGGGTTATCAAGAAATTGAATACATTTCATTTTACGAGCCTAGGGACTAATTTGTAAAAATGTCGAAGTTTAGGGGCAAAAATGTAATTTTTCCATAATGTGATTTTTGGACTGAATTGAGAAATGTGGATAAGAAATGAGTTAAATTTGCTATTATTGATCAAGAGAAATGAGGTTCGAACCTAGATCGGGGGAAAAATAAGATGTTTGACGATTAGGTCCATTTCTACTATTTTTGTACCGAGGTAAGTTCGTATGTAAATAATGCATTTTTTTATTTATGTTTTAAATGCTTTAATATTGTATGAATTATGATTGACTCCTTGGATGTAATCGATAAAGTTTGTCAAGTGAGGAATTCCGGTTGAACCTTAGGAATAGGTAGGATACGAATGTCATGACATTAGGGTTATTTAAGATTACGTGTAAGACCATATCTGGGATATGGCATCGATATGAGACTTCGTGTAAGAACATAGCTAGGCTATTAGCATCGATAAGAGATCCCATGTAAGACCATATCTAGGCTATTGTAATATCCGGGATTTAGGGCTTGTGCATTTTTGCATGTGCTAGTATGCCTATGAGTGTTTTGAATGTGTTTTTATGAATTTTGAGAACTTTAGAGTGTAGGTGAATGCCTTAGAAAATATTAGGTTTTAAGTCTTAAGGGGGGAACTAAGCATGATAGGCCTTAAGAAAATCTGTAGGAGAATTTAGACACAAGAATAGGCTTGTTAAAGTGGCAAGGAGGCGCCACTTAGGGCCTTGGTAAGTGACGCCTCAGGCAGGGGAGAAGGGCTCAGGTTCGAGCAGCAAGGGAAGCAAATAGGAGTTTTATTTTGCTGCAAGGATGAGCAGTGGTGGACGGCAATGGGACACTTGATGGGTGAGCATTTGATCAAGTCAAATGCATTCAAAATTCGGCTAAGGTAGGGAGATAATTATTGGTTTATTTGAATTATTTTGAGTAGGTAAAGAAGAGAGAAAGTAGGAGAATAATAAGGGAGCTGATAAGGGGAAGAGTGTTGGCCGGCCTAGGGACTCTCTTGAGGTGATTTTCGGCTAAGGTAGTAGGGAGGAGTAGCCGAATTTCATAAAAAAACATTTAGCCTCTCTTTCGTTTACTCCTTTCTCTCCAACACCTATCACTTTCTCTTATTTTTCTTTTAACCTGTGCTAGCCGAAATCCCTCCCCAAAGATCACCATTGCCGCAACCTCTTCAATCAAAAGATTACCATTGCCGAATTCTTCTAAGCATCTCTTCTTTTCTCTTTTAAGTTGGCCGAACCTTTTCTTGTCATCTAGACTAAATCATTTGCAAGTTCAACCCTTTTCTCTTCTTTTTACTGAACTCAATCAAAGGGTGAATGCACAAGTGATTCCTAGCCTTACGGTCCATTAAACCCCAAAAGCCGAAACCTCTCGATCACTATCTAGCCTACATAGCCGAATATCTCTGTGGTGGCAGGCAAGGGTGCAGTCGATTTCTGTAGTAGGGGTAAGATCAAATGATATTCGATTTCCTTCCTTTTTCTTTTAGCCGAAAGTGGAATATAATTTCCTTCTTGTTCTTTGGCCGAAACTATGAAGGAGGTTTGGGATTTCTCTGTGAGTCGACTTCAAGAGAGGAGATCTTGGGATTTCTAGGTCTAAGGTAAGCGGAAGTACGATCATAGGTCGAAGGCTATTTATTGTGTTTAAATGTTAGAATTGGATCTAACATATGCTTATAGGAATTTCGACAGATACCTCAAACAAGTGACAATTTTGAGATTTAGATCCGCAAGGTAAGTGAATATGAATATTCGGCCAAGGCCATATCAAGTGTTAGTGTCTAGCCGATTCTAACTATGATCTTTAGGGAGGAGTATAAGCTGTTTCGGTAAACTTTCGGGATTCAGTGAATACAATAGTAACCAGGTGTGTAGCCCTACACTAATTCCTAATAGATCTATGGTATTATTATTATGTATGTGTTAATGGAAATATGAAAATATGGCTAAAGGTATCATTCAATGGTACAGAGTATTCAGGTACGTTAACATACTACTACTACTATGTTAATAATGTTTATGAACACTGAATATGACACACATGTGAATTTGTTATGAATATGGAATAAAGTACATGGCATGATCTCTGTTTGTTTTGTATTATGCATGGGCATATGGGTGATATTGAAAAGGGAAGTGATCGGTGGTTTTACCACAATATCACGTGACTCATGTCACATAATCTCGAATGTGGTGACTTCTGTCACATATTAATATCTGGTGACTTTGTCACATTATCACGAGTGGCTATGCCACAATTTATAAGGGCGATGTGCATGTAAATGCCGCAGCGACTACCTTCGATGATGTGTAGCGGATGGAGGGTCGATTTAGTAATCCCCACGGTGTGATTGGCTGGTACGAGTGGTGTGTAGAGGATGGTTATTTAGGTTTGGGTTCGGGATTGCATCATTACTTATATCTGTTATATGTGATTGATATGCCTAAATCGTTTGGGAGTTCGTGGTAGTTGTTACACATTGAGTCTGTTGACTCACCCTTCGTGGGATAACTTTTCAGGTGATACTCGGTGATTTGGACCGGGTCGGTGAGGACTAGGTGGTGGCCATGCTCATTTCGGTGTTTTCTTCTAATTTGGATTTTCCTATTAAGTTTTAGATTTATTTCGGGTTTTGCTATTGATGTAATAAGGCCACTATTATTACACTGTTTTATGCTTGCTCTCCAAATTTTTATTACGATAGGATTCTTATTAACTCAAAGGTTAAATAACTCATCTTTAAAATAAATGTTCAATGTTTTGACACCTAAATACCAACGGTTTTCAACTTAATGTTAAACCCTAAAATTCGGCAGTTTCTTCTAACTTATAGTTTTCAAATACGAAAATATTATTTTAATATGGACTTCAAAAAATAAAAAAGACACCATTTTCAACTTGAACCCAACACCTAACGATTCCTCTTCAAAATGACCACATTTTCCAAATTGACAAACAAGATTTGAAATGTTTTACTCGAGGAACATGCCAGATCCGGTCGGGGCTCGTGGACCGGGTTTAGGGTGTTTCAATTTGGTATCAGAGCCCAGTTTTAAACTCTTAGCCTTGGGTTTAAAGCCCACAACGTTTTCAAAATTTAGCCCAAACAAGTTTTTGTGAAAATTTTTGAAATTGAGCAGGTTTTCTGGCATGGCACCTAAGTCTCCGACCCGAAGTCCACCAGGTAAGTACCCCTAACTGTTGTATGATTTGTAAGTGGGTATAACGGGAACATAGATTAGTATATTAAGTTATTGAACCCTAGGATTAGCTTACTTCAACACAGAATTACATAAAAATTTAAGGCCTAATTAAACAAACCTGTGAGTAAGTCACCGAGTTAGGGTGTGGCAACCATTGTGCGCATGTCTAGGATTGGATTCAGGAAGAGCTTGGTATTTAAGCAGTCCTAGTGACTCACCTCCTCTTCGCTCGAATCCTACCTGGTGCGTAGTGACGGTTCATCTTAACCAAGAGGACTTATTCACGGGCTAAACCCAATAATTAAAACCCGAAAGGGACTAGCCATACTGTTTTTTAAAAAAAAATTACTAAAATACCCTTGGTTTATAAAATTACCATACTACCCTCGATTTTTACTAAAACATTCTTATACTTTACAAAAACACCAAAACCCCTATTTTGTGAAATATTAAGATACCCTGATTTGGAAAATTACTAAAAATACCCCTATAGGACAAATTACGAAAATACCCCTAGGATTGGATCGGACGAAAATGTTCGAGTGGTGAATGTGTGTAGTAGATACTATTGAATGCATGTGCTTCTCTGAATTAGGGTAGAAGACTTGAAATGAAAACCCTGTAATGATCGAAAGAACTACTACTAAACTCCTTTACATAAAATTTCTTCATGGGTAATCAGTGGAACAAAGACTAATGCATAAAACTTTTTTTAAACAGATTGAATCAAGATCATAGACATGAGTTCTAGGGGACGTGGTCGTAATGTGCGAGGGCGTGGTAGAGGCAGAATGGCCGTATTGGAACCCGTTAGGTCTGGTCAAGGGTCCGAGAATGAGGTACCACCACCACCAGCTGCTGGCGTTGAGCATCAGGATCAGACGGGGGATGATGCAGTATCACAAGCGATGCTGCGGGTTCTTGAGATGGTGGCTGGAGCAGGTGGGGGTGGGGGAGCTCGGAAATCTGTACCCGAGCGACTCTGAGCCAATGGAGCTGAGGTGTTCCGTGGTGTATCCGGTGTGGCGCCCAATACGGCTGAGTATTGGTTGGAGGCGACGGAGCGGATTATGGACGAGTTGGATCGATCGCTGCGAGGAGGCCGAAGGAGTGGTGTCACTACTTCTCGATGAGTCATATCAATGGTGGCTCACAGTTCGGAATGGTGCTATAACTGAGGATCTTACTTGGGAGAATTTTAAGGCGGCGTATCAGAAGAAGTATGTTGGGACTAGCTATATTGATGCGCAGAGGAAGGCATTTCTGAGGTTGGTTCAAGGGAATAAGTCCGTAGCGGAGTACGAGGCGGAATTCTTAAGGTTGAGCCGGTACGCTCGAGGGATCGTGGCTACGGAACATGAACAATGTGTCCGGTTTGAGGATGGACTGAGGGATGACCTGAGGTTGTTGATAGCTCCACAGCAGGAGCGGGAGTTTGCAGTGTTGGTAGAAAAGGCTAAGGTAGCCGAAGGAGTTAAGGAATCTGTGAGACAGAATACGGATAGGAACAGGAAAAGGAGAGGTTTGGAGCATCAGGGTCATCCGGGAATGTCCAAAAGAGACAAAGAGGTGATGGGCCGCGAGGTCAGCAGGTTGCTACAGGAGGACAGTACCGTACTTATACTCAGTGTGGGAAGATGCACCTAGGAGAGTGTTGGAAGAAGACAGGGGGATGTTTCAAGTGATTAGGGACTGTCCTATGAAAACAGATAGGAGCCGACCAACAGGTCAGGGTTTCAATCAGCGGGTAGAGGTGGACCGCGACCACCGCGGGGTCGTGGTCCGATTGGCGAGGTAATGGTTCGGGAAGAGGGACGGGGAACACCGGGCGAGAGGTGTTGGTATCTGAGAGGCAAGACAAGATAGAGTCGGTGTATGCGATTCACGGAGGGAGGATGGAGACGCACCGGATGTCATAATTGGTATGTTCCTTATAGCTGATAAGCCTTACTTTACTTTAATTGATGTTGGCTCGACCCACTCGTATGTTGCATGTAGAGTAGTCGAAGCGCTAGGCATAGCATCCGAACTATCTAGTAGGGAGATGATCAGTAGTGAGCCCAGTTAGGTCAAGCTGTAGTGGTGAATAGGATATTTCGCAATGTACCTCTAGAGATTCAGGAGTGGTATTCCTGCCGACTTGATGGAACTACCCTTCGGAGAATTTGATCTCATTCTTGGCATGGATTGGCTAGTGGAACATCGGGCTAAGTTGGATTGCGGCTAAGCGAATGGAGTTAAGGACCCGGAGGATGAGGAGATAATTATGATAGGAGAAAGAAGAAACTATTTGTCCAACATAGTTTACGCATTAAAGGGCGATAAGATGGTGCGGAAAGGGTGCAAGGCGTTTTTGACCTTCGTTAGTGCGTTGGATGCGAACGAAGAGGAGTTAGTGGAGTTAGGGCAAGTAAGGGAATTTGTGGATGTTTTTCCGGAGGAGTTACAGAATACCCCTAACGAGGAGGTGGAGTTCGAATTGACTTGTTGCACCAGGAACGGCGCCGGTATCTATCGCCGTATAGAATAGCACCGAAGGAGTTGGTTGAGCTCAAGGCTCAAATTCGAGGAATTGCTTGATCGTGGGTTTATTCGACCCGGTGTGTCTCCGTGGGGAGCAGGGCTACATTTGTGAAGAAGAAGGGCGGAACTATGCGTATGTGCATAGACTATCGTCGATTGAATAAGTTGACCATCAAGAACAAGTACCGTTGCCAAGGATAGGCGACTTGTTCGATCGGCTTAAGGGGGCGCGGTATTTTTTCAAAGATATATTTACGGTCGGGATATCATCGGCTTAAGGTGAAGGAGGTGGATATCCATAAGACGACTTTCCGGACAAGATACGGGCATTATGAGTTCGTGGTAATGCCGTTCGGGTTGACTTAACGCCCAATTTGCGTTCATGGATATGATGAACCGGGTTTTCAACCCTACTTGGATCGGTTCGTCGTTGTGTTCATCGACGACATCCTAGTGTATTCCAAGTCGGAGGAGGAACATGACGAGCATCTCCGGATAGTGTTGCAAGTGTTAAGGGAAAAGAAGCTATATGCCAAATTCAGCAAGTGTGAATTTTGGCTTAAGGAAGTTGCGTTCTTAGGGCATGTAGTGTCTGCAGAAGGGATAAGGGTGGATCCTAGGAAGATTGAGGCAGTGCTAGACTGGAAACCACCTAAGTCTGTGGCTGAGGTACGTAGTTTCTTGGGATTGGCAGGCTACTACAGAAGGTTCGTGGAAGGGTTCTCATCAATAGCTGCTCCTTTGACGAAGTTGTTGAGAAAGGAGGTACCTTTCCTATGGACAGATAGGCAACATGAGAGCTTTGAGAAGCTTAAGAGGGTTTTGACTGAAGCTCCGATTTTGATTCAGCCTGAGGCAGGGAAGGATTTCGTGGTGTATTGTGACGCTTCTCATACAGGATTAGGATGTGTTTTGATGCAAGACCGGAAGGTAGTCACTTATGCGTCTCGACAATTAAGGCCACATGAGGTTAACTATCTGACGCATGACTTGGAATTGGCGGCGGTGGTCTTTGCTCTTAAGGTATGGAGGCATTACCTGTATGGAGAAAGGTCAGTGATCTACACAGGCCACAAGAGCCTTAAGTATTTGCTGACCCAGAAAGAGCTGAACCTGAGACAACGAAGGTGGGTGGAGTTATTAAAGGACTACGATTGTTCCATAGAGTATCACCCAGGCAAGGCAAATGTAGTGGCAGATGCCCTAAGTCGGAAGGTAGTGTCGGATCTGAGGACGATATTTGCACATCTTAGCTTATATGACGACGAAAGTTTGTTAGCAGAATTATAGGTCAGGCCGTCATGGTTGGATGAGGTAAAGGAAGGACAGTTGGCAGATGATGATTTAAGTGCTAAGTTGCGGCAAGTGCAGAATGGACGGTTGGAGGATTATGGTGTTAACAATGATGGAGTATTGTGTTTGGGGTAAGGTCCGTATCTTAGAAGAACGAGGAGTTAAGGCGGAGAATTCTTGAGAATCGCATAGTAGCCCTTATGCTATGCATCCGGAGGTAGTAAGTTGTACAGAGATCTAAGGGAGCAGATTTTGGTGGCCTTGTCTTAAGCGGAAGTTACAGAATTTGTAGGAAATGCTTAACGTGTCGACAAGTCAAGGTTGAACATCAAGTTCCGTCGGGGTTGCTTCACCGATAAAGATTCCGCGATGGAAGTGGGAGAGAATCACCATGGACTTCGTTAGTGGGCTTCCTTACGCCTACTAAGAAGGACTCGGTATGGGTGATAGTGGATCGATTGACAAAGTCCGCGCATTTCATACCGGTCTTGGGTTGATTATTCTTGCGCAGTTGGCGAAGTTGTATGTGGCTGAAATTGTGAGGTTGCATGGAGTACCGGTTTCGATTATTTCAGATAGGGATCCAAGATTTACGTCTCGGTTTTGGAAAGTGCTACATCAAGCTTTAGGCACCAGATTGGATTTTACTACGGCATTTCATCCACAGTCAGACGGTCAATCTGAGTGAGTGATCCAAGTGTTAGAGGATATGCTGAGGGGCTGTGTGATAGACTTCAGAGGAAGTTGGAAAGAATATTTGCCTTTAGCGGAGTTTGCATATAATAACAGCTATCAAGCCAGTATTCGGATGGCACCATATGAAGCGCTGTATGGAAGGAAGTGTCGCACTCCTACGTGTTGGACAGAATTAGGGGAACGTCAAGTTTTGGGTCCGAAAATTGTGGCAGAATCTGAAGAGAAGGTTAGGGTAATTCGGACACGGTTGAAGGAAGCATCTGATAGGCAAAAGTCGTACGCAGATCTTAAGCGGAAGGAAATAGAGTTTGATGTGGGAGATCAGGTGTTTCTTAAGGTTTCGCCATGGAAGAAGGTGATGAGATTTGGTCGCAAAGGGAAGTTAAGTCCCAGATTTATAGGACCTTATCGGGTATTGAAGCGAGTTGGACCAGTGGCATACCAATTAGAGTTGCCTCCGAAATTGAGGCAGATGCACGATGTATTCCATGTTTCTATGCTACGTCGTTACCGATCGGATCCATCTCATGTAGTATCGGTTGAAGAGGTGGAGCTAAGGCCAGATTTGTCCTACGAGGAGGAGCCGATTCAGATTTTGGAACGGGATGTGAAAGTGTTGCGAAGGAAATCAGTTCCTCTGGTCAAGGTATTATGGCGTAATCATGGATCGGAAGAAGCTTCGTGGGAGCCGGAAGAAGCACTGCGACAGCAATACCCTCACCTATTTTAGCTGTAATTTGAGGTCGAAATTATTTTTAAGGGGTAGAAGCTGTAATATCCAGGATTTAGGGCTTGTGCATTTTGCATGTTCTAGTATGCCTATGAGTGTTTTGAATGTGTTTTTATGAATTTTGAGAACTTTAGAGTGTAGGTGAATGCCTTAGAAAATATTAGGTTTTAAGTCTTAAGGGGAACTAAGCATGATAGGCCTTAAGAAAATCAGAGGAGAATTTGGACACAAGAATAGGCTTGTTAAAGTGGCAAGGAGGCGCCACTTAGGGCCTTGGTAAGTGACGCCTCGAGCAGGGGAGAAGGGCTCGGGTTCGAGCAGCAAGGGAAGCAAATAGGATTTTTATTTTCTTTGCAAGGATGAGCGATGGTGGTGGGCAATAGGACACTTGATGGGTGAGCATTTGATCAAGTCAAATGCATTCAAAATTCGGCTAAGGTAGGGAGATAATTATTGGTTTATTTGAATTATTTTGAGTAGGTAAAGAAGAGAGAAAGTAGGAGAATAATAAGGGAGCTGATAAGGGGAAGAGTGTTGGCCGGCCTAGGGACTCTCTTGAGGTGATTTTCGGCTAAGGTAGTAGGGAGGAGTAGCCGAATTTCATAAAAAACATTTAGCCTCTCTTTCGTTTACTCCTTTCTCTCCAACACCTATCACTTTCTCTTCTTTTTCTTTTAAACTGTGCTAATGAAATCCTCCCCAAAGAACACCATTGCACGCAACCTCTTCAATCAAAAGATCACCATTGCGAATTCTTACGAGCATCTCTTCTTTTCTCTTTTAAGTTGGCCAAACCTTTTTCTTGTCATCTAGACTAAATCGCGGCAAGTTCAACCCTTTTCTCTTCTTCTTTTTACGAACTCAATCAAAGGCTGAATGCACAAGTGATTCCTAGCCGATTGGTCCATTAAACCCCAAAAGCCGAAACCTATTGATCACTATCTAGCCTACATAGCCGAATATCTCTGTGGTGGCAGGCAAGGGTGCAGTCGATTTCTCTAGTAGGGGTAAGATCAAATGATATTCGATTTCCTTCCTTTTTCTTTTAGCCGAAAGTGGAATCTAATTTCCTTTACTGTTCTTTGGCCGGAAACTATGAAGGAGGTTTGGGATTTCTCTGTATGTCGACTTCAAGAGAGGAGATCTTTGGATTTCTAGGTCTAAGGTAGCGAGTATGATCATAGGGAGAAGGCCATTTATTGTGTTTAAATGTTAGAATTGGATCTAACATATGCTTATAGGAATTTAATGAGATACCTCAAACAAGTGACAATTTTGAGATTTAGATCCGCAAGGTAAGTGAATATGAATATTCGGCCAAGGTCATATCAAGTGTTAGTGTCTAGCCGATTCTAACTATGATCTTTAGGGAGGAGTATAAGCTGTTTCGGCAAACTTTTAGGATTCAGTGAATACAATAGTAACCAGGTGTGTAGCCCTACACTAATTCCTAATAGATCTATGGTATTATTATTATGTATGTGTTAATGGAAATATGAAAATATGGCTAAAGGTATCATTCAATGGTACAGAGTATTCAATGCGTTAACATACTACTACTATGTTAATAATGTTTATGAATCTCGAATATGACACACATGTGAATTTGTTATGAATATGGAATAAAGTACATGGCATGATCTCTGTTTGTTTTGTATTATGCATGGGCATATGGGTGATATTGAAAAGGGGAAGTGATCCGGTGGTTTTTACCACAATATCCGTGACTCATGTCACATAATCGAATGTGGTGACTTCTGTCACATATTAATATCTGTGACTTTGTCACATTATCCGTGGCTATGCCACAATTTATAAAGGCGATGTGCATGTGTCGCCCGCGCGATCGCCGATGATGATGTAGCGGATGGAGGGTCGATTTAGTAATCCCCATGGTATGATTGGGTAGTACGGGTGATGTGTAGAGGATGGTTATTTAGGTTTGGGTTCGGGATTGCATCATTACTTATATACATTATATGTGATTGATATGCCTAAACCGTTTGGGAGTTCGTGGTAGTTGTTACACATTGAGTCCTGTTGACTCACCCTTTGTGGGATATCTTTTCAGGTGATACTCAAGTGATTTGGACCGGGTCAATGCGAGGACTAGGTGGTGGCCATGCTCATTTCGAGTGTTTTCTTCTAATTTGGATTTTCCTATTAAGTTTTGGATTTATTTGGGTTTTGCTATTGATGTAATAAGGCCACTATTATTACAATCGTTTTATGCTTGCTCTCTAAATTTTTATTACGATACGATTCTTATTAACTCAAAGGTTAAATAACTCATCTTTAAAATAAATGTTCAATGTTTTGACACCTAAATACCAACGATTTTCAACTTAATGTTAAACCCTAAAATTCGACAGTTTCTTCTAACTTATAGTTTTCAAATACGAAAATATTGTTTTAATATGGACTTAAAAAAAAAGACACCATTTTCAACTTGAACCCAACACCTAACGATTCCTCTTCAAAATGACCACATTTTCCAAATTGACAAACAAGATTTGAAATGTTTTACTCGAGGAACATGCCAGATCCGGTCGGGGCTCGTGGGCCGGGTTTGGGGTGTTTCAGCTATGGCATTGGTATAGTATTATGTGTGCGAGATTCCCGAGTATCCTTTAGTATTCCAAGTGGTTCAATGAGAAATTCAACGAGTATGTCAAAGTTGTGAAAGGTTATGATTATGTTGCGAGTTGGTACAGGTACGTACGTAAAACTCATTTACTAATGAGCTCGATATGTGATGAGTCCATCGGTAAGGTTATGAAGGAGTAATTTATGATTAGAAGATCTTGGTACTACTTATGCCAAGTTCATCATGTTTATTGTATGATACATGTGTGATTATAATGCTTATTATTTGCATAGGAACTTACTAAGCTATATAGCTTACTCCCCTTTCTTTTCCCTTGTCTTATAGTGTCACCAAGCCAGCTCGGGGATCGGAAACTGTCGGAGATCCATTCACACTATCAACTTGATATTTTGGGTACCATTGATTTTAATATTTTGAGTTATTGCATGTATAGGGACTTGGTCATTTTGTTATGTGCCATAATTAATTTAGCCAAATGTGTTGGCTTATGTTGGCTGATAATTCATTTTGTAAATGGCCATTGAAATTGGCTAATATTGGTTTAAGTATATATATGCATATGGTGATGCTTATCATGGATGTGGGAAATTGCATGATTTGAGTTGAGATATATGTGATGTTTGTGTATGATAAATGATAGCATGTGAATGGTGTGTTAAATGCCTTAGTTGTGGCTGATTTGGTTGATGGTATATGCTTGGAATGGTTCTAGGTTTGTTGTGTAGGTTTGCGCATGGAAGCGTGACAAAATGGCTTGGTAAATAGCCTTATTTTTGTCTACACGGGTAGACACACGGGCGTGTGTCTAGGCCGTGTGTGACACACGGCTTGTCCCATGGGCGTGTGTTCCGGCCGTGTGTCCCCTGTACCTTAATTGTTGCAAAACAGAATGTCTAGAATATAGCACACGGGTAGAGACACGGGCGTGTGTCTAGACCGTGTGTGCTACACGGCCTTAGACATGGGCGTGTGTCTCGGCCGTGTGAAGTCAGCACCTATTTTATGAAAAATTATGGAAATTAAATCGTCCACACGGCCTAGCACACGGGCGTGTGCACGGCTGTGTCCAAGGGTCACATGGGCGTGTGAGCCCTGTAATATGAAAAAATTTCTAAGTTCTGTAAAATTTTCTAAAGGTCTCGGTTTGGTCCCGAACCACTCCCAAAGCATGTATTGAGCCTCATAGGCTCATTTTAGGGACGATATGAATGTATGTGAAAAGTTTTCAATTTGGAAGCAAATTACGTCTCGGTTTTGTATGCTTGCTTGTGTTTAAGTCCGGTAATGCCTCGTACTCTGTTCCAGCGTCGAATACGGGTAAGGGGTGTTACAATTTACCAAGCCATCTTTCTTACCCAAATAGCACACACCTACATCAACCCAATTGTCACATAATATAGCATAAATAGGCATTCAACCAGCCTTAACCAAGCATAATTCATACCATTTCAATACCAACAATTCACATTCTTAAATCATCAATATGGTCATTTTCAAACATACATTATTTTACCTAAATTCACAAACATACCAAATTCAAATCTCAACCATTTAATATTCCTAATTGCCAATTATCAACAGGCATCACATATCCATCACCAAACACATAACTACAGCCATATGCACAT
Organism: Gossypium sturtianum; assembly: GCA_025698515.1. Classification (NCBI taxonomy): domain Eukaryota; kingdom Viridiplantae; phylum Streptophyta; class Magnoliopsida; order Malvales; family Malvaceae; genus Gossypium; species Gossypium sturtianum. Next base: position 28,590,756 of record CM046943.1, on the reverse strand, counting down.
ATATATAAACATCACCAAATATGCCAAAATAAGCCAACTCTCATGGCTATATACAAAACCAAACACTTAACATTTACAAGCCAGCTCAAATGGCTAAATCCATTACTAGCATAAACCAAAATGACCAAAACTCCTATACATGCCATATAACCAAATACATATATTCAAAAGTACCAAATTGATAGCTTGATAGTGTGATGAGGTCTCTGACGATTCCCAAATCCGAGCTAGCTTTGATTTCACTATAAAACATGGAAAAATAAACAACGTAAGCTATAAAGCTTAGTAAGCTCGTATGACATAATAAGCAAAGCTCACCATTCAATTACCATTCAATAATATGAACATAACATAGCACAAAACATTTAATCACAATGTTAACATATACTCAAACACATAATTAACCATGAACTCACCACTTCCATAGATTCAATGCTTATATAGTTTCCGTACATACCTGTATTGATACATATCTATTTCTCACCATTTTATATCTTCGATATACCCGTTGAACCATTTGGAATACTATCGGATACTCGTGAATCACGCACCCTAAGTGCCACATATATAGCCGAAGATATCTCAATCTCATATCACATATAATGCTCACTCTCGAGCTATCAACGGGTCTGCTAACACAAGCTGACGGTCATGATGAAACTACATGGTGCTGCTCACACAAGCTGACAAGAATCTGCAACACATGCCGAAAAACTCAGCCACCGGTAGGACGTAAGGACCAACATCCAAATTACATAACCCATAATGACATATCATTCGTATCCTAATCTATTCCTAAGGTTCAACCGGGATTTCACATTTGCCGAATCGTCGTCGAATATATCTGCAATGTCGTATACATAATATATTCAATACTAAAACATTTAAAACACAAATATAACAATGCTTATTACATACGAACTTACCTCGAATGTAAAAACGACAAAGTAGATCGACTAATCCAACACCTTGCTTTTCCCCCGATCTAAATTCAAATTTCACTTTTCTTGATCTATATAATATCAAATTTAGCTTATTTAGTCATAAATCAATTCAATTTAGTCCAAAATACACATTATAGAAACTTTACACTTTTACCCCTAATATTTTAACATTTTTACAATTTAGTCATTAACTCATAAAAATGCAAATTCATGAAATTCAACTTATACCCATGCTAGTCGAATTTCAATTAAGTCCCTAGCAGCCCATATTTTTCATTTATTTCACATTTTAACCACAAAATTTCAACATTTCTCAATTTAATCCCTAAATGACAATTTTGTCAAAAATCACTTTACAAATGTTGTTTATCCAACAACAAGCATACATTTCACAAAGGCGTGTGGGATTTCACACGGGCGTGGGAGAAGGAAGCAGATTGCATACGACCGTGTGACACGGCCATGTGTGTGCCACACGTGTCCAGGCCGTGTGAAGACTGGACCTAAATTTTTAAAACGCACACGGGCGTGTGACACGGCCGTGTGTCCCAACACGGGCCTAAATACAATCGTGTCACCTCTTTTAAAGCAAACCCTAATTTGTTTTTCTAAGTTTATCTTCTTCCTCCCCTTTTCAACCCGAGCTACCGACCTCCCTTGTAACACCCCTAACCCGTATCCGTCGCCGGAATGGGTTAAGAGGCATTACCGGACATAACACAGTTTCAAACATTCACATAATTATACAAGTCAAATTTGTATATAAATACAGCATAAAGCTAATTAAAAATCAAACAAGCTTTAATAATAATTTCACATAAACAAACTATGCTTCGAAATTCAATCATATCATGTAACATTTATTTATTCACATATTCGAACCAACAACATATATATCAAATCATATTACCAATGCCTTATAAAATTTAATAGTCGAACCATAAGACCTATAATCATGGTATTTGAATAATCAAATTATAAATAAATTTATTACAATACAATGTCATATACGTAACATATACATCGCATCACTCAATTATATACATCTATCTTATTGGCTAAATATCAAACATTTCATTCAATAAGCTCATGTACATGCGCATTTCAAACAAGACAAATCATAAAACACAGCCTAATATTCCTTCATATATAAAACATTAATTAACTTTACAACACAACCAAATATACTTTTTGTGCTATTATAACATGCGTATATCACTTTAAAGCAAAAGCCATTTCTAAACACAAATACCAAACTATAACAAAACCCATTCCTTTAACTAATTAATGAATATACTAATTCACATATTATACGCATTAGGTTATTAATCTAAATCAAGCTATCCCACACAGCTTAATAGACATAATTATAAAAACATAAGCAAATATTACCAAAAACCCGACTCATGCACATTTCACCATAGTCACATTAAACATTTATGAACACAAAGAACAATTCATAGCATACCAAATTCGCATGCTCTATAATCAATTTAAAATACATATTCCAAACCATTCATCTTTTTATCTATATGACTATCCAAGTTAACCACAAAAGTCATACGAATTTCACCATTTAGATCCGTACCAAATTAATCATGAAACATATTCATTACTTGCCTTCATCAATCGTACCTAAATAGCCAAATACAAATAATGACATACCATCACTTAACCTATATTTCGCATATCATATATAAAAAATGCATTCATCTTTTACCTCATTAATAAGCCGAATTATAAAACCAAACACCACAAACATATATATATCATGAGATATACTTCCAACTTAAACTTATGTCATGACCGGATACACACAAGTATTAACATAAAAATAAAGCCATTTTTGCATGGCTATATATATACAAATTCAAAACCACACATATCAAAATAGCTTATACATGCCATATGTCATATTTACATATCCCAAAGTACCGAATATTGGTCGATAGTGTGACGATGTTCCTTGACGATCCCCAAGCTCGAAGCTAGCTTTCAAAATCTATAAAATAATGAATAAATAGACAAAGTAAGCTTGGAAAGCTTAGTAAGCCATAAGCAAATAAATTAACACAAGAACATTCATAATTCATTTCGAAACAACCAAACCTAATTAATTCCATACACATATATATAATTCCATTTCTTACCTAGTTCACATGATCACTTTAATCATTAACACTTACCTTTTCTTTCAAAGTTCGTGTAAACTTAACACATACCTGAATCGTTTAAATCGAACTCACATTTGGTCTTGCTATGTCTTTGCCCGTTGAACCATTCAGAATTGTTAAGGATACACGGAAATCATAATAAGCTCGTACAATGCGATCACATATGGTCTTACATGCGATCACATATCGATGCCACTGTCTCAGACAGGGTCTTACACGAATCATATACGATGCCAATGTCCTAGACATGGTCTTACACGAATCACACATCGGAGGTCCTAATGTCATGACATACGTATCCTATGCAATTCCTATAGTTCGTACGGGGCTTTCGGACGTCGTAATCCAATCAATTTAAGCTCGACAGAAGACATTCCATGCTTATATCAATTTGGAAATGTATGTGTTTATATATATACAATTCAATTCGATATTATAAAATGTATTCACTTGAATTTAAACACATTTATTTACTTATGAACTTACCTCATACGAACATGAACGGACCGGAACGGCTATTCGACAACCTTCGACTTTCCCCGATCCAAATCTGATTTCTTCCTTTCTTAATCTAAATAGATTCAAATTTAACTTATTTAATTACACATTCATTCAATTTCATCCAAAAACACATATTTGGGCATTTTGCACTTTAGCCCCTAACATTTCACATTTTCACAATTTAATCCCAATTTCAAAATAACACAAAATACACAAAATCTCATCAAACCCATGTTAGGCCAAATTCTCCTTAGGTCCCTAGAAGCCCATTTATTTCATTTTTTTCACATTTTGACCCCTCAATTTGCAAATTTCCCAATTTAGTCCTAAACAAGCATTTTTTATTAAAAACCACTTAATTAAACATAATAATCTATCAACAAAGATTTATTTTTCATCATCAAACAACAAAAACATCAAGCTTTCAACAATGGCAAATTACAAATTCATCATCAAATCCGAAAATTATGGCATGGGTTAGCTAGTATACAAAGCAACGATCTCAAAAACATAGAAATTATCAAAAACCGAACAAAAACGAACCTTTAATCAAGCTTGGACCAAGGCCGAACCTCAAAAGCTTTCAAAGCTTTATTTTCTTCTCAAGTTTCGGCAATGGAAAACATGAACATGCAAAAAAATTCATGTTTTATTTATTTTATTATCATTTAATATTCATTATTTGTCCACTCAAATATTTAATGGTCAATTCACAACATAAGGACTCCATAATTAATTCATCAAAGCAATTAAGCACTTTAACATATAGAAAGCCACTTTTACATTTTACGCAATTAAGTCCTTTTATCAAATCGAGCACACAAACGATAAAATTTTCACACAAAATTTTCACACATATCACATATCATGATGTAAACACAGAAAATAATATTAAAATATTTTTTTGACTCGGATTTGTGGTCCCAAAACCACTGTTCCGACTAGGGTCTAAACCGGGCTGTTACATCCCTTGACCCAAATCGACTTCTTATTCCGGCCACCCCCATTGTTCGCACCCCATCTCCCTTGCCACCTTAGCCTTGTACCCCTGCACCACCACGCAATCACCATTACCCCGCCCTTTCTCTTTCTTTCCCTTTCTCTCCACTCCAACACCCACCCCCACCCCCACCCAAACCCCTCTCTCGGCCTTCCTTTTCCCACCCGACCATCTTCACCCTTCCCCAGCCTCGTCGAACACCACCACGCCCGTCGACCGTCGCGCCTCTGATCCACCACCGCTCCCGTCGGTTTCCCCTTTTACCCTTGTCTTTATTTTATTTAATTATTTATTTATTTCTTAGTTCTTATTTGTTATTTTATTTATTTTCAGTCTACTCCTTTGTTTTATCATATTTTTCTTACTTTTATTTTTATTTTTATTTTTCTATTTTAGTACTATTATGCTTAACTTTTATTTTTATTTCTATTTTCACTTATCCATTTTTTTAGTTATATTATTTTTATTATTTTTTGTTTTACTATTATGCTTCATGTTCAATTTGCTTATTTTGAGTTTTGTTATTACCATTCTTGCTATCATCTTAACCTTAGTAAATAAACTCTATTTAGTTAATATATATTTATTTTCTTATCATTATTACTAATTGTTATTATTCTTATTTCAATTTCTTTATTTGTCCTTCAGATCTAATTTAGTTATTTTCTTTATTATTCCTTCCTTATTGTTTTAATCACTTCTAGTTTGATTCATTATAGCATCAATATATGTTTTTTTGCATGTTTCGGTATTCATACATACTATTTTCGAAGTAAATTTCTATTTTGACTACTTGGATTTTGCCGTCTCGGCCCTTTGTTTGCTTATTTCACAAGGCTTTATTTATTGATGGAATTCTTTTACTTTTTCAGGCACACCATGACAAACACTCGCAGCAAGTCCAAAGTCGTCGCCCCCGCTTTGAAAAAGCGGAAGACCCCTGACGCGACCTCCTCCTCGAGCGCTTCCGCCAAGGCCCGCCACCCTTATCTCCGATTTTCAGTGGGTCCCCAAGAGGACTTATTTTAGCTACTTCGACTGTGACCACTCGGATTAGGCCGATGTATTGATTGGGCCACTTTGGAACAGGTTCAGTTAGCTGATCATGTTTGAGCCTTTATTGCCACAGCCCCATGGGACCAGTTCTTCTCCATCATCGAGCCCATATACATGGAGCTGACTTTGGAGTTTTTCTCTACATTTACTCTCCAGCATGTGATGACGACTCATGACGAGTCAGGCACTATCACTTTCCGACTCAGTGGCCTGGTGCACCATATGAGTGTCCCTAAGTTCAGCGCTGCCTTGGGACTATACACTGAGGAGTTTATGAGTGTCGAGAACTTCCTCTGCCTACATCGGCACATCCATTACTCTCCATCTTGTAACATCCTAGATTAGGGGTTATGCGTTTGGAGCATAACTCAAGTGTTAGTAGGTTTTAAGTATGTTTGGAGGTGTTTTAAGGGTTTTTAGAACCCAAGGATGAAAGGGAAAGCTTTGGGAAAATGTTGGATTTTAAGTCTAAAATAAGAAACTAGGCGAAGGAGGCCTTAAAGGAAAATTATAGGAGGTTATGGACATGAACTTGGGCTTAGTAAATTGGCTTGGGACGCTACTTTAGGGGCTTGGAGGCTTGCGTCAAAAGGGAGTGCAGGAGGGAAGAGGTTCGAGCAACTTGGGAAGCAAATAGACTTTTATTTTTGCGCCAAAAGGGGAACTGGGCTAAGGAGGCTTTAAATGAATTTTTAGGGAATTAATGCCATAAGAAATCATGTGGTAAAGTGGTAGTGGAGCGCCAGGTGCAGTGACAAGGGCCTTGGTTCGAATCACGTCGGCAGCAAGTAAGTAATTTTATTTTTCTTTTGGCGCTAAGACAAGAGGACTAGGCTAAGGAGGCCTTAAGGGAAATTCGTGAGGAATTATGACACAAGGGTTGGCCTGGTAAAGTGGTAGCAGAGCGCTACTTAAGGCTTGGGCAAGTGACGCCTCAAGCAATGGGTAGAGAGCCCAGTTCGAGTTGCGAAAGAAGCAGGAAGGAGCTTTTATTTTTGCGTTAAGAAGGCGCTGGCGAATAAGGGTGTAAAAGAAATTGGGAGTTTATATCACAAAGCAGCGCCTTGGCAAAGTGGCTTGGGCGTTGCTGTGACTTGCGTCAAAGGGCTCTGTGTCTCATGTTCGAGTCCTATTGGCAGCAAGGGAAGTGTTTTTATTTTTTTGCTTTGGCGTCAAGGAAGAAAGGTGAGAAGAAATTGGAAGGCACATGGAATTTCAATTGGATAAGGATTTGGCTTAATTCTCCTATTGATTTTCGGCTAAGGTAGGATAAATGTTATTTTATTTGTTTATTTTATTTATTTTAGATAGGTAGATAAGAGATAAATGAGGTGATAAATTAGTGTTTTATTTTATTTTTAATAAGTGATTAGGAGATAAAATAGGAACTTGGTGAAGGATAATTGTTGTTAAATGAAGTGATAATAGGAGATTATTATAGGAATTTGATAAAGGATAGTGGGATTAATTTATTTTATTTGTTAAAGGGATAAAGAGTTAAAATAGGAGTTTGATAGGAGATAATGTGAAGGATTATTTTATGTTATTTGTTAAGATAAAGTAGGAGAGTGATAAGAGATAATGTATTGGATTATTTTATGTAGTTATTAAAGTGATTAAAAAGATTAAATGGGAGAAAACTTTGGAATTTGATAAGGGGGAAGCTAGTAGCTGAATTCTTTATAAGGGGGAGTAATCATCTTTGATATTCTTTTTCTTCTTTAATTTTCTTAGTGCCGAATTCTCCCTAGCCTCCCTTGCCAAAATTCTTCCAAAAGTTCTCTTCTTCTCCTGCTTCTTGTTAGCCGAACCTCCCCCTCTTTTAGAGAAGAAATTCCAGCCCCTCCATTTGTGATTGGCCGAATGTAGGGTCAAGATCTAGCATCGTAGATCGGCTTCTCGAGATCTAGGAATTACGATAGTAACAGGTGTGTAAGATCTCTCTACACACTTTATTAATTTACATGCTGTATTACTTGCCTTAGATCTTTTGTTTGTGGTTAGCTTGTGGCATAATCGTGGATATCGGGTAAGTCCCCTAACTTGTGATTTTTGATATATGATTTGCATGCCATCACATGATGATTAAATGCTACGGTATGATTTATGAAAATTGTTATAAAAGCATGTGATGGTGGGATTGATGAGAGGAGGGGGGTGAATTATGGGTATCGTCGAGTGGTTTTGACCACAAGATGGGTTGGCCCCATCAGATTATTTGTGACCTATGGTCATCAGTGGTTTTGACCACAACAAGTGATTATTTGCGACTAAGTCCCAGTGGTTTGGTACCACCAGTGGTTTTGACCACATTTGATATATTGTGACCTATGGTCATCAGTGGTTTTGATCACACGATGGGTTGGCCCCATCATCAGATTTGTGACTCTAAGTCATCAGTGGTTTTGACCACCAGTGGTTTTGACCACACGGGGTAGAAAAGGAGTATGGATTGTTAGGTTGGGTTGCATGTGCATGTTTATTAATGACTTGTGTATGAGTTACCTTACCGGGTGGGGGATTACACACTGAGTCTTGGTGACTCACCCCCTTCCTTTACCATTTTGCAGATGAGTAGAACGCGGAGATGGAGCCGGAGAGGACTCGAGGCGGCCATGCTTATCAGTGGATTTGAAATTACTTTGTTTAGGTTAATCTTATTATTATTTTTTTAAAGTCTTTTAATTTGGGTTGTAATAAGGCCGCTAATTCTTGGATGTTTATTTTATTGCTTTACTTTACTCATGTTATTACAAATGGAATCTTATAAAAATTAATTGAATCAAGTTAAAAGTAACTTTTCTAACTTAATAACTTTTACGAGTTTTCAAAGAAGTTACCATCGGGTAACAAAATTCACCACTTCAATAATGATTTTGAAAGTTCTTTAAATTTTAAATAATCAGATAGTTTCAAAGAGTTCATCAACCCAACCATGTTTATAAAAGCCCAATTGAGTTTTCAAACACCGTTTTAAAACCTTAGCCAAATTTTATCAAATTTTCACCAAACTTTCAAATTGGTCCAAATTATTTTACTCCGTGACATACCAGATCCGGTCAGGACTCATGGGCCGGGTTTGGGGTGTTACAAATTGGTATTAGAGCCCAGTTCAAAGCTCGACTGTGGGGGCCCAAGGCCCAAAAATATTTTGGTAGGCCTTTTTGAATTGTTTTTGGGTTTTGAACAGCATGGCACCGAGTCTCCGGCACCTATCCGCCCAGGTAAGTACCTCTAACTTCTGTATGAATTATTATCTGTAGAAGGGCATGGTATGGAACGTAGATAGTATGATTAAGTGGTTGAACACTAGGATTAGTTTACCCCAAACAGAGTACATAAGACTTTAAGTGCCTAATTAAACAAACCTACGACCAAGTCACCGAGTTAGGGTGTGGTAACCCTGGTGCGTATGTCTAGGATTGGATCCGGAAGAGCTTGGTATTTAAGCAGTCCTCGTGACTCACCTCCTCTTCGCGGGATTCCTACCTGGTGCGTAGCTTCGGTTCACCCTAACCAAGAGGACTCGGTCATAGGCCAAACACAATAAATAATACCCTGACTTTGGAAATTACGAAAACACCCCTGTAGGAAAAAGACGAAACTACCCCTGGGGTAGGGAATGATCAGAAATGTCCAAAGTAGTGAAGTGAATGTTGTGGATGAGTGTGTGTAACACCCCAAACCCAGTCAATACACCACGACCGAATCTGGCATGTTACGGGGAAAATCGCGTTTGAAGGGTTAGGTTTCTGGTTAAAGATTCGATGAGAAACTCCTTGTCATATTTTATACTTTTCGAAATCTTGGCATGATTGCTTTGTCATATTTTAATGTTTTAGAGTGATACCCGATGGTAAAGTTTAAAACACATTGCGTTATAGTTTTGAAACCGTTGACCTTCCAAGTTTTTAGCAATTTTAACTCAATTAATTTGTTAAAGCATGTTTGAAAGCTACTTTAAGCATAAACGTAGTAAAACCAAATTTAAAGGCCATTTACAACCCAAAATAAAACCAAATAGTAATAAATAAACCAAAGTACCAAATTTTGTAAAGTCTGAGCAAATCTTTATTAAAGCATGGCATGAGCACCTCGAGTCCATCCCGGCTCCATGTCCGCGCCTAAGTGTCACCTGAAATGTCAAAGGAGAGGGTGAGTCGCAAGACTCAGTGCATAAATCCCGCTCCCGATAATACAACATGCTAACACACATCATATCATAACAACATAATCAATGCACCCCGATCCTAACCATCCATATCACCTTTCTACCCGTGTGGTACCAAACCACTTTGGTGGTGCCAAACCCTTGGTGACCCAAAGTCACGATATCCATAAGTGTGGTGCCAAACCCTTTGGTGACCCAAAGTCACGAATAATCCAATGATGGGGCCAACCCATCGCGTGATACCAAATCACTAGCGAGCGATCCCATATCTCAAAGTGGGGCCAACCCACGGTGGTGTTAACCACGGGGACGAGTCGCAATGAGGTGCCAAACCTCGGTGTCCCAAAGACACAGTGTGATACCAAATCACTTTGGTGACCGCGATCCACAAATCCGATGATGGGGCCAACCCATCGTGTGATACCAAATCACTTTGGCGTCAATCCCGTATAATCAATCGTGGGGCCAACCCACCGCGTGGTGCTAAGCCACTGGGACGAGACGCTATGAGGTGCCAAACCTCCGGTGTCCCAAAGACACAAATGTGATACCAAATCACCGGTGACCGAAGTCACAAAATCAAGCTGTGGTACCAAACCACTTTGGAGGTGCCAAACCTCTCAGTGTCCCAAAGACACAAAGTGTCCCAAAGACACAGTGTCCCAAAGACACGGATATCATATTCCCCCTCCTCTCATATCCCCACACATGTCATACTAATGCAAATGATATAAAACATGCAATCATGCTAACATGCTCAAATGATGACTCATGGTGTTTACATCATAAAACATGTTATCACATATATCACTACAGATCTCGTAATGAAACGGACTTACCCGTATCCGTGCTTATACCCCATCGGGTACCAAATCCATCAATCATATTGTTTCACTTTAATAAGTAATTAGGTTATTAATCATATTACTAAGCAGAAGTGTGTTAGTTTACACACTGAAATAGCGAAGGTTTTAATCCTAAGAACCGGTCTAAGACCCTCGATCCTTTTGCTCCTAAAAACAATCGACCTACCATGGGTTAATCACTTAAACCATTCGGCCATAACCATATAAACCAAAGGGTATATCGATTAACCCTTACCTTGCAAACGTTTGGTTTCCTACCAAACCCGAACCAACAATGGTTCCTCTTTTAACAATCAGCACACCCTATTAAAAGAACAGTTAATCCCTTGTCACCCTTGACTTAATCGAAACCAAAAGATTGAACTAATAAAATAATACCAATCACTTACCCTTACTTACCAATCGATTAACAAAGGGGGAAAGGCTCCAACTGACTGCTTTGAAATCTCTGATTACCCTAACAAGAGATGTTTAAACGAATGGTTAACCCTCTTCCATAAACCAAAATCGACATAACACTTGAGAGAAAAGAGGAATGGCCATTCGGCCAAGAGCTTACCAACACCCAATATTCGGCCAAAATAGGACTTCTAGGAGAGAACCACAAGAGATTCGGCCAAGGCTTGCACCAAAAGAAGAACAAAATATTCGGCCAAGGGAGACTACTGGGAGAAGGGAAATATTCGGCTAAGTTGAAAGCAATAGAAAGAAGAAATCGGCACTAGGTGTTTAACACCTCTATTTTCGGTTTTGAGAAGAAAAGAAATGGAAGGGATGAATGGAGATTCGGTTTAGGCAAGGTAAATTTCGGCTTTAGCGTTTCAAAAGAGAAGAAAATGAGGTATGAGAAGAGGGAATACTAGTTTCGGTTTACACACCTGAAGAAAGGGAGGGATAGGTATTCGGCTCACAGAGTTGTTTGAGAAAACAACACAGAGAAAATTCGGCAAGGCTGCTTGTGCTTTTCGGTTCCAGAAGAAAGTGTGAAGAAGCTTTGTTGAAGAAATTCAGGTCACAAAAGACTAGAAGGGAACTTTCTCTTTTTACCAAGTGTGACCGAAAACAACCAAAAAGAATGCCAAAAATGCAAAAATGCATTTCGGCTACCCACTCCCCACACCAAGCCGTCCACTCCCCCACTCCAAACTCCCTCAAATTCGGCCATAATCCCCCCAATAGCTCCCAACCACACATTTCAAATGTGTTTACCAAGTCTTACTCCTACAATTACTCTCCACCCAACATTTGAACTTTTGACTTGGTCCAAAGTGGAATTTGAACTACATCCAACTCTTCCCTCCTATGTCGTCCAAAATGAAGCCAAAATGTGAGGTCTTTGCGGCTTGAACACAAGACCTCCACCTCATGCGATTGATGCCACACCTAGCTCCCAAGTAGCGCATGCCTTGCCACTTTGCGGCTCCTCACTTGTGCAACAAGCACCAAATAAAATACATATCCCTCGGCTCCGTGACTCCCTACACCTAAAGCTCAAAAACTAAAATTTTCCCATTCCTCGGGCATACTCCTAGCCTACAACTAAGCCCCTAAAACATAGAAATAGCAACATAGCACCCCAACACATGCAATATCATGCAACAACAAAATAGCCCCCCAACCCGGGATATTACAGTTCTACCCCTCTTAAAATAATTTTGGCCTCGAAATTACCTGATCAAAAGAGTTGCGGTCTTCTTTGTCTCATCATATCCTCGGGTTCCCACGTGGCTTCTTCCACGCCATGATTCCGCCAAAGAACCTTAACCAAAGGCACAGACTTTCTACGCAGAACCTTCACATCCCGATCAAGAATCTGCACAGGTTCTTCTTCCAAAGTCAAATCTGGATTTACCTCGATCTCTTCCACTGCTACCACATGCGACGGATCCGAACGATAACGTCGAAGCATCGAAACGTGAAATACGTCGTGAATCTGACTAAGCTCTGCTGGCAACTCCAGTTGATACGCCACTGGTCCCACTCGTCTCAAAACCTTATACGGCCCAATAAACCTCGGACTTAGCTTGCCTTTCTTTCCGAACCTCAAAACCTTCTTCCATGGCGAGACCTTCAAGAAAAACTTGATCCCCACAGAAAACCCTATGTCTCTCCGCTTAAGATCGGCATAAGACTTTTGCCGGTCCGAAGCTTCCTTCAACCGAGCCTGAATCAACTTAACCTTGTCTTCGGTCTCAGCAACCAACTCGGGTCCCAACAACTGGCGTTCACCTAATTTCGTCCAACACGTAGGTGATCGACACTTCCTACCATACAACGCCTCATATGGTGCCATCTTGATGCTAAGCAGTAGCTGTTGTTGTAGGCAAACTCGGCTAATGGTAGAAACTCCTCCCAACTACCTCTAAAATCGAACACAACCCCTCGGCATATCCTCCAAGATCTCGAATAACCCTTTCCGATTGTCCGTCAGACTGCGGGTGAAAAGCCGTGCTGAAATCCAACCGCGTACCCAGAGCCTGATGCAACGCTTTCCAGAACCTTGACGTAAATCTGGGATCCCTATCCGTGATGATTGATACTGGCACACCGTGCAACCTCACTATCTCTGAAACATACAGCTTCACCAACCTCTGAAGTGAGTAGTCACCCCTCACCGGAATGAAATGAGCTGATTTAGTCGATCGATCCACAATTACCCAAAGCTGAATCCTTCTTGCTTGGCGAAGCGGTAACCCACCGACGAAATCCATGGTTATCCTTTCCCACTTCCATCGAGGAATCTTCACAGGTGAAGCAACCCTAACGGCAACTGATGTTCAGCCTTGACCTGCTGACATGTCAGACACTTCCCAACAAACTCTGTCACTTCTTTCTTGGATCAGGCCACCAAAAGCGCTCTCTCGAGATCCCTATACATCTTACTACCTCCGGGATGCATAGCATAAGGGTCGCTATGTGCGTCCTGAAGAATCCTCTGCCTCACTCAACATCCTTGGGCATACAAGCTTTACCTTGAAAACACAAAGGCACCCCATCACTAGACAAACTATAACCCTCCAAACCACCATCCTGCACACCGCAACCTCTGCGCACTCGTAACCTCATCCTCTAACTGTTTCTCTACGATCCGCTCAACCCAAGTAGGTTTAATCACGCAACTCGCGAGAATACTCCCGTCGTCATACAAACTCAAATGGGCAAACATCGTTCTTAAGTCCGAAACAACCTCGCGGCTCAACGCGTCTGCCACCACGTTAGCCTTGCCCGGATGATACTCAATCGAGCAGTCGTAATCCTTAAGCAACTCAACCCATCTACGCTGCCTCAAATTCAAATCCTTACGAGTCAAGAGGTACTTGGACTCTTATGATCGGTGTAGACTATTGATCTCTCTCCGTACAAGTAGTGCCTCCAAATCTTCAACGCAAAGACTACGACCGCTAACTCCGGATCGTGCGTCGGATAGTTGACCTCATGTGGCCTCGACTCACCGAGATGCGTAAGCCACAACCTTACCTTCTGCATCAAAGACACAACCCAACCCCCGTATGTGATGCATCGCGATGACCGTGAATTCCTTACCACCTCGAGTTGAATCAAAACGGAGCTTCATTAGAATCTTCTTAAGCTTGTTGAAACTCTCCCTTTGTTTCTCGGTCCGGATAAACGGAACCTCTTTCCTTAACAACTTGGTCATTGGTGCGCAATCAACGAAACCCTCTACAAAACCTTGGTAGTATCCGCCAAACCAGAAAACTCCGAATCTCAGCCCCAGCGACTTAGGCGGTTTCCAATCCAAAAGCGCCTCAATTTCCGAGGATCCACTCTAATCCCCTCGGTGACACTACATGTCCCAAGAAAGTCACTTCTCTAAGCCAAAACTCGCACTTATCGAACTTAGCGTAAAGCGCTTCTCTCCTCAAAATCTGCGATTACCACACACGCAAATGCGCATCATGCTCTTCTTACATTTCTTGAATACACCAGGATGTCGTCAATAAAAACTACCTGAATCTGGTCCAGATCATCTGAAACACCCTATTCATCATATCCATGAATGCCGCCGACAGCGTTAGTCAACCCGAACGGCATTACGGAAATTCGTGAGTGCCCATACCGAGTCCAAAACGCTGTCTTGTGACTATCCGCTTCTTTCACCTTAATCGGTGATACCCGGACCTCGAGTCAATCTTAGAAAATACCATTTGCACCCTTCGGTGATCAAACAAGTCATCTATCCGTGGCAGCGGGTACTTGTTTTTGATCGTCGACTTATTCAATTGGCGGTAATCTATGCACATCCGCATTGTACCATCTTTCTTCTTAACAAAGAGTACCGGCGCACTTACGGTGAAACACTTGGCTTTGATAAAACCTCGGTCCAACAACTTTTGGATCCGAGCCTTAAGCTCCACCAATTCCTTTGGCGCCATCCTATCTGAGCAATAGACACCGGCGCGATTTGCAATAATGATCTATCCCAAACTCTACCTCACGATCCGCGGCAAACCCGAAAGTTCTTACGGAAACACATCGCCAAATTCCTTAAGCGAGTACGGCTACGACTCTCTCGATGAATCTGGCCAACTTACGCGGGACGGTCCCTCACGCGATGATCCAGAGAACCACACTCAAAACAACCTTTTCCACCGGTCCAAAGAGCCTCTCCAATGATATCTCCCACAATGGTTACACTGGCGGTCCCACGACTAGCAAAGCAACAACCCTACCAGACCGATTCGGCCCACTCTGTCTAGCCCTTTCTCGAGGATTACCCGACGATCCGAGAAGACCCAAAGCTCCTCTTATGCCTGCTCCTGTCCATGCCCTGCCTCACGGACTCCTTAACACCCTCGGCTACCTTAGCCTTCTCAACCAGACAGCAAACTCACGCTCTGTTGAGGAGCAATTAGCGACCTCAACTCGTCTCTCGGACCATCCTCAAACGAACACACCTCTCGTGTTCAGTAGCCACAATACCCCTAGCATACCGGCTCAGCTTCAAGAACTCAGCCTCATACTCGGAAACAGACTTACTCCCTTGGACTAGCCTCAAAAATGCTTTTCGCTACGCGTCGATGTAGCTAGCTCCAATGTACTTTTTCGAAATGCACTGAAATAATCCCATGTCGGATCCTCTGCCGCCACTCGTCCCGAACCGTGAGCCACCACTGGTATGACTCATCCCAAAGAAGCGATACTATGCCCTTTGACTTCTCCTCGGCAGATCAAGTCCAGATCATCCATGATCCGCTCCGTTGCCTCAGCCAATACTCAGCGATCTTTGGGAGCAACACCAGAAACACCTCGAAAGAATTCAGCCCCATTTGCCCGAAGTCGCTCAGGCACCGATTTCCTAGCTCTGCACCACCACCTACTCCAACTACCCTTTCCAACACTCGCGGCATCATCACCGTGACACTGCGTCATCCCCATCGATCTTGAAACTCACCACCTCCGGTGGTGGCGATACCGGTATCTCATTTTTCGACTTCGACTGGACTCCTACGGGTTCGTAAACCGTCATCCTACCACGACCTCGTCCACGACCACGTCCACCTCTAGCGCTCATGACTAAATTCTCTACGTATCTCGATTTAGGAGTTTTATGCATCGATATTTATTCCAATCGTTTTAAAGCAAAGTCTTATGAATAGTAAAGAAGCTTTATTTTCGCGAGTTCACGAGAATCCTATCGGTCAGTTTCTAAAGTAATCCACTACTGCAATCATCCAATCACATCAATAAATCACAAGAAATAGTAAGGGTACTTACAGGGCGGATGGTGTAGGAGACTCGGTGTCATGCCTTTCAAACCATTTATTTCAACAAAACACTTAAAACAGACTTTTGAAAACATTTTGGGCCTCGGCCCACAGTGAGAAACCTTTGAACTTGGCTCGATACCACAATTGTAACACCCCAAACCCGGTCAATACACCACGACCGAGATACGGCATGTTACGGGAAAATCGCGTTTGAAGGGTTAGGTTTTCGGTTAAAGATTCGATGAGAAACTCCTTGTCATATTTTATACTTTTCGAAATCTTGGCATGATTGCTTTGTCATATTTTAATGTTTTAGAGTGATACCCGATGGTAAAGTTTAAAACACATTGCGTTATAGTTTTGAAACCGTTGACCTTCCAAGTTTTTAGCAATTTTAACTCAATTAATTTGTTAAAGCATGTTTGAAAGCTACTTTAAGCATAAACGTAGTAAAACCAAATTTAAAGGCCATTTACAACCCAAAATAAAACCAAATAGTAATAAATAAACCAAAGTACCAAATTTTGTAAAGTCTGAGCAAATCTTTATTAAAGCATGGCATGAGCACCTCGAGTCCATCCGGCTCCATGTCCGCGCCTAAGTGTCACTGAAATGTCAAAGGAGAGGGTGAGTCGCAAGACTCGGTGCATAAATCCCGCTCCCGATAATACAACATGCTAACACACATCATATCATAGCAACATAATCAATGCACCCCGATCCTAACCATCCATATCACCTTTCTACCCCTTGTGGTACCAAACCACTGGTGGTGCCAAACCACTGGTGACCCAAAGTCACGATATCCATAAGTGTGGTGCCAAACCCTTTGGTGACCCAAAGTCACGAATAATCCAATGATGGGGCCAACCCATCGCGTGATACCAAATCACTAGCAGCGACGATCCCATATCTCAAAGTGGGGCCAACCCACGGTGGTGTTAACCACGAGGGACGAGTCGCAATGAGGTGCCAAACCTCCGGTGTCCCAAAGACACGGTGTGATACCAAATCTTTGGTGACCGCATCACAAATCCGATGATGGGGCCAACCCATCGTGTGATACCAAATCACTGGCGTCAATCCCGTATAATCAAGCTGTGGGGCCAACCTTTGTGGTGCTAAGCCACCGGGGCGAGACGCTATGAGGTGCCAAACCTCCGTGTCCCAAAGACACAAATGTGATACCAAATCACCGGTGACCGAAGTCACAAAATCAATTGTGGTACCAAACCACCTTTGGAGGTGCCAAACCTCGGTGTCCCAAAGACACAGTGTCCCAAAGACACGGATATCATATTCCCCCTCCTCTCATATCCCCCACACATGTCATACTAATGCAAATGATATAAAACATGCAATCATGCTAACATGCTCAAATGACATCTCATGGTGTTTACATCATAAAACATGTTATCACATATATCACTACAGATCTCGTAATGAAAGCGGACTTACCGTATCCGTGCTTATACCCCATCGGGTACCAAATCCATCAATCATATTGTTTCACTTTAATAAGTAATTAGGTTATTAATCATATTACTAAACAGAAGTGTGTTAGTTTACACACCTGAAATAGCGAAGGTTTTAATCCTAAGAACCGGTCTAAGACCCTCGATCCTTTTGCTCCTAAAAACAATCGACCAACCATGGGTTAATCACTTAAACCATTCGGCCATAACCATATAAACCAAAGGGTATATCGATTAACCCTTACCTTGCAAACGTTTGGTTTCCTACCAAACCGAACCAACAATGGTTCCTCTTTTAACAATCGGCACACCTATTAAAAAGAACAGTTAATCCCTTGTCACCCTTGACTTAATCGAAACCAAAAGATTGAACTAATAAAATAATACCAATCACTTACCCCTTACTTACCAATCGATTAACAAAGGGGAAAGGCTCCAAGCGATCGCTTTGAAATCTCGATTGCCCTAACAAGAGATGTTTAAGCGAATGGTTAACCCTCTTCCATAAACCAAAATCGACATAACACTTGAGAGAAAAAGAGGAATGGCCATTCGGCCAAGAGCTTACCAACACCCAATATTCGGCCAAAATAGGACTTCTAGGAGAGAACCACAAGAGATTCGGCCAAGGCTTGCACCAAAAGAAGAACAAAATATTCGGCCAAGGGAGACTCTTTGGGAGAAGGAAATATTCGGCTAAGTTGAAAGCAATAGAAAGAAGAAATCGGCACTAGGTGTTTAACACCTCTATTTTCGGTTTTGAGAAGAAAAGAAATGGAAGGGATGAATGGAGATTCAGTTTAGGCAAGGTAAATTTCGGCTTTAGCGTTTCAAAAGAGAAGAAAATGAGGTATGAGAAGAGGGAATACTAGTTTCGGTTTACACACCTGAAGAAAGGGAGGATAGGTATTCGACTACTGAGATGTTTGAGAAAAACAACACAGAGAAAATTCGGCAAGGCTGCTTGTGCTTTTCGGTTCCAGAAGAAAGTGTGAAGAAGCTTTGTTGAAGAAATTCGGGTCACAAAAGACTAGAAGGGAACTTTCTCTTTTTACCAAGTGTGACCGAAAACAACCAAAAAGAATGCCAAAAATGCAAAAATGCATTTCGGCTACCCACTCCCCACACCAAGCCGTCCACTCCCCACTCCAAACTCCCTCAAATTCGGCCATAATCCCCCCCAATAGCTCCCAACCACACATTTCAAATGTGTTTACCAAGTCTTACTCCTACAATTACTCTCCACCCAACATTTGAACTTTTGACTTGGTCCAAAGTGGAATTTGAACTACATCCAACTCTTCCCTCCTATGCCGTCCAAAATGAAGCCAAAATGTGAGGTCTTTGCGGCTTGAACACAAGACCTCCACCTCATGCGTTGACGCCACACCTAGCTCCCAAGTAGCGCATGCCTTGGCACTTTGCGACTCCTCACTTGTGCAACAAGCACCAAATAAAATACATATCCTCGGCTCCATCAGCTCCCTACACCTAAAGCTCAAAAACTAAAATTTTCCCATTCCTCGGGCATACTCCTAGCCTACAACTAAGCCCCTAAAACATAGAAATAGCAACATAGCACCCCAACACATGCAATATCATGCAACAACAAAATAGCCCCCCAACCCGGGATATTACAGTGTGAATGTGATTCTCTGAATTAGAATAGTGAATTTGAACTGGAAACTTTGATTGATCGAAAGAATAACTTCTGAAAACTTTGTTTCATAAAACTGTTCGTGGATTAACAAAGTGGAACAAAAGTACTAATGCATAAAACTCTTTAATCAGATTAAATCGCGACGTTAGAAATGAGTTCTAGGGGATGTGTTAGATTTGTTAAGATCAGAGTGCACAGCATAAGCCTAGTGCGGTGAGTTAGGATGTACGATTATTCGTTAGTAAGTAATTTCGTGGACGAAATTATTTTTAAGGAGGGTAGAACTGTAACATCCTAGATTAGGGGTTATGCGTTTGGAGCATAACTCAAGTGTTAGTAGGTTTTAAGTATGTTTGGAGGTGTTTTAAGGGTTTTAGAACCCAAGGATGAAAGGGAAAGCTTTGGGAAAATGTTGGATTTTAAGTCTAAAATAAGAAACTAGGCGAAGGAGGCCTTAAAGGAAAATTGTAGGAGGTTATGGACATGAACTTGGGCTTAGTAAAGTGGCTTGGGACGCTACTTTAGGGGCTTGGAGGCTTGCGTCAAAAGGAGTGCAGGAGGGAAGAGGTTCGAGCAACTTGGGAAGCAAATAGACTTTTATTTTTGCGCCAAAAAGGGGCCCAGGCTAAGGAGGCTTTAAATGAATTTTTTAGGAATTAATGCCATAAGAAATCATGTGGTAAAGTGGCGAGTGGAGCGCTGAGTCTGATGACAAGGGCCTTGGTTAGAATCACGTCGCCAACAAGTAAGTAATTTTATTTTTCTTTTGGCGCTAAGACAAGAGGACTAGGCTAAGGAGGCCTTAAGGGAAATTCGTGAGGAATTATGACACAAGGGTTGGCACTGGTAAAGTGGTATGAGCGCTACTTAAGGCTTGGGCAAGTGACGCCTCAAGCAATGGGTAGAGAGCCCGAGTTCGAGAGTTACGAAGGAAGCGAGGAGGAGCTTTTATTTTTGCGTTAAGAAGCGCACTGGCGAATAAGGGTTTAAAAGAAATTGCGGGAGTTTATATCACAAGCAGCGCCTTGGCAAAGTGGCTTGGCGTTGCACTGCGACTTGCGTCAAAGGGCTCGGTCTCATGTTCGAGTCCTATTGGCGTGCAAGGGAAGTGTTTTTATTTTTTTGCTTTGGCGTCAAGGAAGAAAGGTGAGAAGAAATTGGACGGCACATGGAATTTCAATTGGATAAGGATTTGGCTTAATTCTCCTATTGATTTTCGGCTAAGGTAGGATAAATGTTATTTTAGTTGTTTATTTTATTTATTTTAGATAGGTAGATAAGAGATAAATGAGGTGATAAATTAGTGTTTTATTTTATTTTTAATAAGTGATTAGGAGATAAAATAGGAACTTGGTGAAGGATAATTGTTGTTAAATGAAGTGATAATAGGAGATTATTATAGGAATTTGATAAAGGATAGTGGGATTAATTTATTTTATTTGTTAAAGGGATAAAGAGTTAAAATAGGAGTTTGATAGGAGATAATGTGAAGGATTATTTTATGTTATTTGTTAAGATAAAGTAGGAGAGTGATAAGAGATAATGTATTGGATTATTTTATGTAGTTATTAAAGTGATTAAAAAGATTAAATGGGAGAAAACTTTGGAATTTGATAAGGGGAAGCTAGTAGTGAATTCTTTATAAGGGGAGTAATCATCTTTGATATTCTTTTTCTTCTTTAATTTTCTTAGTGCCGAATTCTCCTAGCCTCCCTTGCCAAAATTCTTCCAAAAGTTCTCTTCTTCTCCTGCTTCTTGCTTCTTGAACCTCCCCCTCTTTTAGAGAAGAAATTCCAGCCCCCTCCATTTGTGATTGGCCGAATGTAGGGTCAAGATCTAGCATCATAGATCGGCTTCTCGAGATCTAGGAATTACGATAGTAACAGTGTGTAAGATCTCTCTACACACTTTATTAATTTACATCTTTGTATTACTTGCCTTAGATCTTTTGTTTGTGGTTAGCTTGTGGCATAATCATGGATATCGGGTAAGTCCCTAACTTGTGATTTTTGATATATGATTTGCATGCCATCACATGATGATTAAATGCTACGGTATGATTTATGAAAATTGTTATAAAAGCATGTGATGGTGGGATTGATGAGAGGAGGGGGATGAATTATGGACTGTCGTCAGTGGTTTTGACCACAAGATGGGTTGGCCCCATCAGATTATTTGTGACCTATGGTCATCAGTGGTTTTGACCACAACAAGTGATTATTTGAGACTAAGTCCCAGTGGTTTGGTACCACCAGTGGTTTTGACCACATTTGATATATTGTGACCTATGGTCATCAGTGGTTTTGACCACACGATGGGTTGGCCCCATCATCAGATTTGTGACTCTAAGTCATCAATGGTTTTGACCACCAATGGTTTTGACCACACGGGGTAGAAAAGGAGTATGGATGGTTAGGTTGGGTTGCATGTGCATGTTTATTAATGACTTGTGTATGAGTTACCTTACGGGTGGGGATTACACATTGAGTCTTAGTGACTCACCCCTTCCTTTACCATTTTGCAGATGAGTAGAACGCGGAGATGGAGCCGAGGAGAGGACTCGAGGCGCCATGCTTATCAGTGGATTTGAAATTACTTTGTTTAGGTTAATCTTATTTTTTTTAAAGTCTTTTAATTTGGGTTGTAATAAGGCCGCTAATTCTTGGATGTTTATTTTATTGCTTTACTTTACTCATGTTATTACAAATGGAATCTTATAAAAATTAATTGAACTGGTTAAAAGTAACTTTTCTAACTTAATAACTTTTACGAGTTTTCAAAGAAGTTACCATCGGGTAACAAAATTCACCACTTCAATAATGATTTTGAAAGTTCCTTAAATTTTAAATAATCAGACAGTTTCAAAGAGTTCATCAACCCAACCATGTTTATAAAAGCCCAATTGAGTTTTCAAACACCGTTTTAAAACCTTAGCCAAATTTTATCAAATTTTCACCAAACTTTCAAATTGGTCCAAATTATTTTACTCCGTGACATACCAGATCCGGTCAGGCACTATCACTTTCCGACTCGGTGGCCTGGTGCACCATATGAGTGTCCCTAAGTTCAGCGCTGCCTTGGGACTATACACTGAGGAGTTTATGAGTGTCGAGAACTTCCTCTGCCTACATCGGCACATCCATTACTCGCCATCTAGTTGTTGGTTAGATATTACGGTGAGTACGACACCATATGACACGAGTTGCTCGAAGGCGACTTCTCTCCCTCCGGCTTTACGGTACATTCATGTCCTTTTAGCTCATACTTTGACCGGTAGGAGAGAGAGCACCATAGTCGTCAGTACTACCGATGTATATTTTTTATGGAGCATGGCCACTAGACATATTTTTTATTTAGCCTACTTAATCGCCCTCGCTTTCTACCATCAGACAGACTGCAATAGGAAGGGTCCTATCTGTTTAGGCCCTTATGTGACTCGACTAGCTCGACACTTTGGTCTCCTCGACACATTGGAGTAGTCCTCTACGCTTACACTCACCGGCCAGATGTCCCCACAGGGAGTATCGAGCATGACCCATATGAGGATGATCGAGCGGCTTCGTGGAGTATATCCTCCTCAGTACCGATTATTTCATTCTGACTCTCAGAATGAACCCGAGGACTTCACTGATGATGACCCTTTCCATCACGAGGACCCACCTCATCCTCCACCATTGAGTCATCGTCCTGTTTCTTCTGCTGCTGCTTTGGCAGACCTATCCGAGCGGTTCACTCGCTTCGAGCAGTACTACTTTCAGAGGTTCGACAGTATTGACGCGACATTGCAACAAATTTGTCAGAATCTCCATATCTCCTCCTCAGCACCGACGACTCACGACACCGACGCTTCTAATGATGAGGACCATTAAGTTTATTTGTTTTATTTTTATGTTTATGTTTATTGTTATTTTCTTATACTTATTTTGTTTTTATCTTTTGAACTATATTTTTATTTTTTATGGTTGTTTCTAATCGAGTTAGTAACCCCTTAATATTCTTCACTATTTGTGTTTATTTTCTTATTAGTTTGCTCGGAATCATGCACTGCATCTAGATTTGTCTACAATTCCTCTTTTCCCCATTCTGGCAATTTCATCCATTATTTAGGGCAGTTTCAATTTTCTCCATCTCTTATGATATTATGTTTATACTGTGATTATTTATGTTTGTACATTGAGAAAAATGTACATCTTAAGTGTGGGGAGGTTATTTATATAATTATTAGAAAATCCCTGCATTATGTTTTGTGTTTAAGTGATTTTCTCATACTTCTATTAGAATGAATTTTTATCGATTTGTGATTTTTATTGATGTGTTTTGGATTAAATTCATAGATATTTGTGCATTGGTTGTTTTAAACTTTAAGACATGAGAGAATCAAGCATGATAAGTTTATTTTCAGAATTAAAAATTTTAGGTTGTTTCCCTGAATTGAGGTATTACCTTAAAGTTTTAAATTTAAAAGTTTGACATCAAAAACCATAATTTTTTGTGAGATTTTGAGCCTTTAGAGCATACATTTTTCTTGCTCATTTTATTATTGGTTATGAGTGTGTCAATTTGATTTGTTATTCTATAACTTGCTTCGGTTATGCATGTCGAGACCACACCTTTGATTTGATATACTGAGAGGATAAAGGCACTTAGGTTTTAACCCATTTATCCCATAAAAAAGCTTACATTTTTAATTAACCCTTAGTGAACCCCGTTGAGCCTAAAACATTGTTTCTTGATTTACCCATTAATGTTAACCCATAATTCATTTTTTTCGTTGAGAATTGTTCTCATTTTATTGATACCCTTTTTTGTCGAGATTTGATTTGGTTAGTTGCATAACTGTGCTCTTTTGTTTGATTTGCTGAATTATTTCTTATTGAAAAGAAGAAAAAGAAGAAGAAGAAGAAGAAAATCGAAAAATATATATTGATTATTATTTAGTTCTATGTTAATTGAGCTTGAACAGTTAAATTCATATTTTAAGAAGAAGCTCGTTTTTATTCTTAAACAGTTTTCAATTGATGTAATTGTTTTTAATTGAGCATTTGTTTACTTTTCTAGTTTGGTAATTTATCAATTCGATCTCGATTTTAACTAGCTTTTTCATCTTTCTCCACACCCTTAACCTAAGCCCCATTACAACCTCTTAAAGACCTTTCGATTTGTGTATCATATCATTTTATAGCGGTGAAGATTTGATTTCATGCAAGCCTATGGTAATAACTTTTCATGTTTGACTATTGAGTGCTTATTCTTGAACCTTAAACACTTTGAATGATTTGAGTGAATCTTTAGTGAGGATGTCTATTCTTGTCGATTTTGAATTAAAGGTAGTTACTTAGATAAGGGGAAATACCTATGTTTTCATGCTTTAAAAATGTTCGACTTGGATTGTTTGAATCTTTAGTGCTCTTTTAGTTGAATTATCAATGTATGATTATTTGTGAATTATGACGAAACATTATTGATGAGAATTATAAGTTGTGAAAGATTAATTTTAATGTGAGTTAAAGATTTTGCTTGAGGACAAGCAAACGCTTAAGTGTGGGGATATTTGATTAGTTGTAAAAGTAACATTTTTTAATCCCATTTTTAATGCGTTTTTGGATGATTAATTGTGTAAATTAGTGAATTTGATGCTCCTAATCCTTTAAATTCATGTTTCTATACTTAGGAGAGCATTTGGGAACAAAAAGAACGAAAAACGAGCCAAAATCGGACGAATAGAGCTATTTCCAGGATCCACACGGCCTCGGCATTTCCACATGGGCTGGCCACACACGGGCTGGCCACACACCCATGTGCCAGCCCGTGTCGATATCGCACCCTGTTTCCCAAATACACGGAAAAACCCAATTTTTAGGCTTTCTGAGCATTCTAAAGTCTATAAATACCAATTAGAAGAAGATCTAAGGGGGCACTGTAACACCCCAAACCCGGCCCATGCGTTAAGGCCAGATCTGACATGTTACATGAGAAAAATACTACTAAGTCCTTTTTCATTTGTACATAAAAAGATTTAGATTTAAAATCATTTAAAACAACTCCCATTTAAAAATTTCTAATAAAGTATTATTGAATAAAGATTGATTGATAAATCGATAAATTTTGAGATAAAATCTTATAAACCGTGACCTTGGAAATATTGTTAATAGTTCGAGAAGAATTTGGAAATAATTTTTGAAAAGTGTTGATAAAAATTTCCAAGAGAAATTTCCGAGTTAAAAAATATATTTATGAAAGTTTATTATGAAACCCTTTTTGTATATCCATTTTAAGAAAACCGTTTATTTGAGTTCTTAGAAAAAGATCTCAATTTAAAATACTTAGAGCAATTTATAATTTCGTCAAGCATAAAACAAAACAAAATTAATCCAGAGGCCTTATTACAAACCTTAACTCAAAATAGTAAAATAATTTAAAAGTACTAAAAAGAAATCCAAATTCCAAATTAAACTGTTTTTGCAGTATGGCCTCCACCGAGTCATCCATGGCCCAAGTCTCCATCACTGATCATTACTTGAAAATGGATAAGGAAAAATGGGGTGAGTTACTAGAACTCAGTGTATAACCCACTTACCGTTGTCCACTGGGCCAAAATCCCATTAAGCGATAATTTGGGCCTAAGCCCATTTACAATAATAATAACGTATCAATTATATCATGTGTATGAAATGCAATTCCCAAACCAAACCTAGTAATCCATCGCTACACACACACCACAGTACCAACCAACACACCTGTGGGGATCTTTTGTCAACCCACCCCGCCAACACACCAATCGCAAGCATTAAGCCATTTATATCAAATATAATTTTGTGGTCAAGCCACCAAAATATCAGAATTTACGTGGCATTGCCACTATACAGAATTGTGGCAGAGCCACCAAAACTTCTCTTCATCATTATCCCATCCCTTGCAAATCATGTATATAATGCATAACAAATCATAATATAATAACAATAATTAATTCGGATATTTATTACAAAAATTATGGCCCATTATAACAAAATATCAAATTGGCCTATATAGCAAATTTTCAAATTGGCCCATATATCAAATTATCACATCGGCCCATATATCATATCATCACATCGGCCCATATATCATATTTTCATATTGGCCCATATAGCAAATTATCAATCGGCCCACATAGTCAAATATCAATCGGCCCATATAGTCAAATATCAATCGGCCCATATAGTCATATATCAATTTGGCCCATTTAGCGAAATATTTTGATTTGGCCCATTAAGGGTATTTTCGTAATCTTTCACAGTGTTAATACCGATTTTATCAATTTTATCAAAATAATGAGATCTAAGCCAATTTTTCCAATTTCACCAAAATACTATTTAATCAAGCGATTTACTACCAATACGATATTAATCTTCAACCCACGGAATACGGTGTGAGATTACACACCTAATTACGGTAAGCACTACGCTTTCTTGATCGTTGAAACCTAAAATATTATAACGCTCGATTAGTCAACGTACGCGATTTAATAAATCTACTTTAAAACAAACGATCTAAAATTTTACCCTCGGGATCGTGAACAACTACGATTTGTCAGTTTTCCCCGGTTAACGGTCCACAACCCAGTGGAAAATCCCGAATCACTGATGCCTCAGAATTGCGAACGACCTCGAATAGTCGATTCTCACCAGATGAGGGTCCACAACCCGAAGGAAAGTCTCGAATCGTCGAAACAGCCCTTCGCTTGAATTTAGGAGTAGGGATCGTTAATCCGCTCCTTTTGAGATCTCCACTCGACTTTCCTTTCGAATTGATATGGCTTGCCTCCATTGAAAACAAATATTAGTCAAAACTAATATTACGTTGATATGAACGATTGATTAAGGAGAAAGGTCGGCTTACCACTAAAATCGTATAATCACTAGACAATGGATCGAGCAATTTAGCCCCTAATAGATAAAGTCGATTATTCAACCTTTAATCCGATTAACACAATAACCAAATGGAGTTATCGATTGGACTATGAAAAGACCCTTACCTTAAAGATGATAATCCCGATTCCCACCGATTGATTTATGGCTATGGATGAATCAAAGGTAATCGATTCGGCCTTCCCACTATATCACTACAAAAAGGTATCGATTAAAATATGAAGGTATATAGAGAAACTCCATTACGATTTTGAACAAAGTGAGTATAATCGAATAATAATAAACACTCATTCGGTTAGGAAGGAAAAGTAAACAAAAAGAGTAGAATGAAGCCCTTACCCGATTCAACCAAGGAGAAACATTCAACACGCGAGAATGGAGAAGAAAGATGATATTAAGGAATCGGCTAATGAAAAGGAAAAGGGCAAGAAAGATTCGATCAATTAAAAATTTGTCAATTAAGAAGAAGAAAAGAGAGATTGAAAAAGTGGTGAAAAGAAAAGAAGAAATGGAGAAGGGTGCTAGATAGTTTCGGCTAACACACAAAGAAAATGAGCCCAAAATGTCATGAGTGATTCAGCAAAACAAGAAGTAAGATGAGCAAATGGCTAAATGTTTCAGCTATCAAAGAGAAAATATGCACACTTTTGGGTTTAGATTTTCGGCAAAAGAGGGAAAATGTTGAGAGAGAGCAACCAAAAAAAATGCTAGAAAGGAACAAGCATTTCACACCAAAATCGTAAAATGCCTAAAGGAAAAATCGAATACCAATCTACCCCCAAAACCGTCCACATCCATTACAATATTGGTCAACATTTGGCCAACCACACTTTCCAAAACAATTCCACAAAATAAGTCACTTGTTCCCCTTACTTGCCTTATTCTTTTGATTCCTTTCCCCAACCTCAACCTTTCCTTATTTCTTAGCCACCCTACAAAAAATAAAGAAGTCTAACTTGCCATATATACCTCTTGGCCGACACTTAAGGAAAGAGTGCAAAAATATTAGTAAAAAAATTGCACACAAAGGGATTTGAACCTCTTCCCTCAAGGTACATCATGTGGCGCCATAACCTCTTTACCAATAGCTCATTTATGCTAGCTATTTACTCATTTATTTCCATTTGCTTTAAGGTCACTTACTCCATCTCCTTAAAATGCTAAATGCCAAAAATTTTTACTAAGTCTAAATAAACCCCGAGCCTTCTCAGGACCTTCTAAACATACACAATTAATAATTTAACTAGCTTAGCACCACAAATAATGCAATACATAAAATTCCAAATTTTAGGAAGTTACAATTCTACCCCCTAAAAGATAATTTCGTCCTCGAAATTTACCTGATTAAAAGAGGTGAGGATATTGTTGCCGAATCGTGTCCTCAGGCTCCTATGTAGCTTCCTCCGCTCCGTGATTGCGCCATAATACCTTGACTAACGGTACCGACTTCCTTCTCAGCACCTTTACGTCCCGATCTAAAATTTGCACTGGTTCCTCCTCGAACGACAAATCAGGTCTTATCTCAATTTCCTCTACCGGTACTATATGAGACGGATCCGATCGGTAACGCCTTAACATTGAGACATGAAATACACTATGTATCTGACTCAACTCCGAAGGTAACTCAAGCTGATAAGCTACTGGCCCAACACGTTTCAACACACGGTACGGTCCGATAAACCTAGGGCTCAACTTGCCCTTCCTTCCAAATCTGAAGATCTTCTTCCAAGGTGAGACCTTTAGAAAGACCTGATCTCCCACCGCAAACTCACTATCCTTACGCTTCAGATCCGCATAAGATTTTTTTCTATCCGAAGCTTCCTTTAACCGTGCCCGAATTACCTTTACTTTTTCCTCCGTCTCTGATATCAGCTTAGGACCCAATAACTGTCGCTCCCCCAATTCAGTCCAATAAGTAGGAGTACGACACCTACGACCACACAACGCCTCGTAGGGTGCCATCTGGATGCTGGATTGATAGCTATTGTTATAAGCAAACTCTGCCAACGGTAGGAAATCTTCCCAACTACCCCTGCAGTCAATCACACAGCCCCTTAGCATGTCTTCCAGAATCTGGATTACTCTCTCCGACTGACCATCTGACTGAGGATGAAAAGCCGTACTGAAATTCAACTTGGTTCCCAAAGCTTCATATAAAGCTTTCCAAAACCGTGATGTAAACCTAGGGTCCCTGTCCGATATAATAGACACTGGTACCCCATGTAACCTCACAATCTCAAGCTACGCACAACTTGGCCAACTTCGCAATGAGTAATTAAATGCGAACAGTAGGAAATGGGCGGCGCCACAACCGATCCACTATTACCCAGAAGGAATCTTTCTTAGTAGGCGTTAAGGGTAATCCACTAACAAAGTCCATCGTTATCCGTTCCCATTTCCATAATGGAATCTTCACCAGTTGTAGTAATCCCGACGGCAATTGATGTTCCGCCTTCACTTGCTGACATGTTAAGCACCTACTCACGAATTCAGTAACCTCCCGTTTCAACCCTGGCCACCAATACTGTTCACGGAGGTCTCGATACATTTTATTTCCCCCGGGGTGCATAGCATATGGGCTACTATGTGCCTCTCGCAGAATCATTTGCCTCAATTCTGAATCTATGGGCATACAAATTCTTCCGCGGAAACACAATACTCCATCATTATTCAATCCAAAATCCCCTATCATAGCACCTTCCACTTGCTGAAGTATGGAACCCAACTTTTCATCTGATAACTGCTTTTCCTTAATCTGACCTACCCACACAGGATTCACCTGAAGTTCGGCTAGCAGACTACCATCTTCATACAAGCTGAGATGAGCGAACATTGCTCTCAAATCCGATATCACCTTACGACTCAACGCGTCTGCCACCACGTTAGCCTTTTGGGGATGATACTCGATTGAGAAGTCATAATCCTTCAACAGCTCTATCCACCTCCGCTGTCTTAGGTTTAACTCCTTTTGGGTGAGGAGGCACTTTAGACTCTTATGATCTGTATAGATGATCAACTTCTCACCGTATAGGTAGTGTCTCCAAATCTTCAAAGCAAACACCACCGCAGCCAACTCTAAATCATGAGTGGGATAATTCACCTCGTGCGGCCTTAACTGATGAGATGCATAAGTCACCACTTTTCCACCTTGCATCAACACACATCCCAAGCCCGTGTGTGACGCATCGCAGTAAACAATAAACTCTTTTCCAGCCTCGAGTTGAATCGATCGGCGCTCACGTCGAATTTTCTTCAATTTCTCAAAACTTTCTTTCTGCTGATCGACCACACAAATGGTACTCCTTGCGCAACAATTTAGTTAGGGTGCAAGCAATCAACGAAAACCCTCAACAAAACGCCGGTAATAACCAGCCAACCCTAAGAAACTCTGAATTTCAGCCACTGACTTTGGTGGTTTCCAATCCAACACAGCCTCTACTTTCCGGGGATCAACTCTAATTCGTTCGGCCGACACAACATGCCCCAAGAAGGTCACTTCTTTCAGCCAAAATTCACACTTACTAAATTTGGCATAAAGTTGCTTTTCCCGTAATATCCGCAATACCATCCGCAGATGCGAATCGTGCTCTTCTTCATTCTTCGAGTATACCAAGATGTCATCTATGAACACAACTACAAACTGGCCTAAATAGGGTTGGAAGACTCGGTTCATCATGTCCATAAATGCAGCTGGCGCATTGGTCAACCCAAATGGCATCACCAAGAACTCATAATGTCCATAACGAGTTCGAAACGCAGTCTTATGGATATCCGCCTCCTTGACCTTAAGTTGGTGGTAACCAGATCTCAAATCTATCTTCGAGAAAACTAAAGCTCCTTACAATTGATCAAACAGGTCATCGATTCTCGGTAATGGATACCTATTCTTGATCGTCAACTTATTCAATTGTCTATAATTGATGCACATACGGATCGACCCATCCTTCTTCTTGACGAATAAGACCGGTGCTCCCCATGGTGACACACTCGGTCGAATAAATCCTCGATCCAACAATTCCTGAATTTGAGCTTTAAGCTCCGCTAACTCATTCGGCGCCATTCTATATGGAGCAATGGACACCGGAGCCGTTCCTGGCAATTACTCAATGCCAAACTCTACCTCCCGATCTGGAGGCAATCCAGGAAGTTCCTCGGGAAAGATGTCCGAAAATTCTTTCACCGTTCTAACACCTTCCACCGACAATTCCTTGGCATCCAACGCATTAATGAAGGCTCGGAATGCTCCACACCTTTTTCGTACTAACTTTTCTGCCTTTAAAGCAGATACCACATTTGATAGATAGTTCCTCCTTTCACCTATCATCACCACTTCCTTATCTTCCAACGTTCTTAGTGTCATCCGCTTTGCAGCACAATCCAAGTTCGCACGGTGTTTCACCAACCAGTCTATGCCCAAAATAAGGTCGAACTCGCTGAAAGGCAGTTTCATCAAATCCGCCAAAAATGTTTCTCCTTGAATTTCCAAGGGCACATCTCTAAACAATCTATTTACTATCACAGACTGTCCTAAAGGACTAATTACCGTCATCTCTCTAGCAGTAATCTCAAATCTAATGTTTAGATTT
Source organism: Gossypium sturtianum (assembly GCA_025698515.1). NCBI lineage: Eukaryota > Viridiplantae > Streptophyta > Magnoliopsida > Malvales > Malvaceae > Gossypium > Gossypium sturtianum. The sequence continues at coordinate 28,558,687 of CM046943.1, read as the reverse complement.
CCAGACACAGCACTAGCAACATACGAATGGGTGGATCCGATATCTATCAAAGCGAGAATGTGTATAGATATGAAGAACGCATCAGGTTATCACATCAGGTGCACCGCCATCCTCCCAGTGTCTGACCGCATAAACCAACCCTGGCTGCCTCGCCTCCACATTACCCCTGAAACCAGTACCTCTACCCGGTGCACCCTGTCCTCGTCCTACGCCATTACCACCTCGACCTGGCCCATGGCCTCTCGGTGGCTGCTGAGTGCCTCTAGCTGGCTGTGCATTATAGTTACGAGCATCCTAAGTCTGAGCAGTCTGTCGAGGACAATCTTTGAGTTGATGGTCTTTGGAACCACATTTGAAACAACCACCGGTTCTCTTCCAGCATTCACCCAGGTGTCATTTTCCGCAATCCGCGCACATGTTGATATCGATTGGTAGCAGCTGGTACCCTAGCTCGAGCTGGCTCAATATTCCTGGGCCTCTTCTGAAACCCTCTAGCAGAACCTGAGTACTTAAAGTCCCTCTTGCTCTTGCCTCTATCTTTTTCTCGATTTTTCCGCTCCGAGTGCTTAGCCTCTTCGGCTATCTTCGCTTTCTCCACCAGTGTGGCAAAATTCCTTTCTTGTTGTGGGGCTATCAGTACCCGCAACTCATCACTCAACTAGTCCTCGAAACGCACGCAGTGTTCATAGTCAGTTGGCACAATACCTCGGGCATAACGACTCAGACGCAGAAATTCCGCTTCGTAAGCTGCCACAGTCTTACTTTCTTGAACCGGATTTAGGAATTCCTTCCTTCGGGCATCTACATAGCTAGCCCCGACATACTTTCCTTGGAATGCAGTTTTGAAGAAATCCCAAGTAACATGATCGGCCTGAGTGCCCTCCCGAACAGTGAGCCACCATTGATACACCTTGTCTCTCAACAAGGACACAGCTCCTCTCAGTTTCTGCTCGGTGGTGCACTCCAAATCATCCATGATTTGTTCCACTGCCTCGAGCCAATATTCCGCAACATTTGGGGCTACACCCGATATACCCCTAAAAACCTCGGCACCACTTGATCTAAGTCATTCCGAAATTGATCCACGAGCTGCTGGCCTAGTTCTAGCCCCAGCAACCCTTTCCAAAACCCGCAACATTGCTTGGGACAGAGCGATGTCCTCCCTCATACGGTCTTGTGATCCAATTTCAGTCATGGGTGACGCAAGTGCGTCCATTTCCGGCATATGTCCCGATGCTTCAGACGCAACCCTAGCACCTCAGCCTCTACCACGGCCACGTCTACCGCGTCCACGTCCTCTAGCGTTCATATTGGCTAATTCGATTTAATCTGACTAAAAGTCTTATGAATCAGTATACTATTTCGGTGTTTATTAAATAATGTTTTATGAAACATAATAAGTAAAGTCGTTTTCGTAAACGCATCCTATAGTCTCAATCTCTATAGTTTCAACACCTAAAACTAAAAGTTCTAGAGTGTTCCTATAGTCATATCATAATAATCATAATCATACATTAACATACACTTACTTGACTTAGTGACGGATACCCGTGGTGCCATACTTCCTTAAAAACATACGTTCTAAATTTTACATTTCAAAACAGCTTTGAAAAAAAATATATTTGAACCCAAACCACAACCGAGTTTTGAACCGGGCTCTGATACTATAAAATGTAACACCCCAAACCCGGCCAATGCGTTAAGGCCAGATCTGACATGTTACATGAGAAAAATACTACTAAGTCCTTATTCATTTGTACATAAAAAGATTTAGATTTAAAATCATTTAAAACAACTCCCATTTAAAAATTTCTAATAAAGTATTATTGAATAAAGATTTATTGATAAATCGATAAATTTTGAGATAAAATCTTATAAACCGTGACCTTGGAAATATTGTTAATAGTTCGAGAAGAATTTGGAAATAATTTTTGAAAAGTGTTGATAAAAATTTCCAAGAGAAATTTCCGAGTTAAAAAATATATTTATGAAAGTTTATTATGAAACCCTTTTTGTATATCCATTTTAATAAAAACGTTTATTTGAGTTTTTAGAAAAAGATCTCAATTTAAAATACTTAGAGCAATTTATAATTTCATCAAGCATAAAACAAAACAAAATTAATCCAGAGGCCTTATTACAAACCTTAACTTAAAATAGTAAAATAATTAAAAGTACTAAAAAGAAATCCAAATTCCAAATTAAACCGTTTTTACAGTATGGCCTCCATCGAGTCATCCATGGCCCAAGTCTCCATCACTGATCATTACCTGAAAAGGGATAAGGAAAAATGGGGTGAGTTACTAGAACTCAGTGTATAACCCACTTACCGTTGTCCACTGGGCCAAAATCCCATTAAGCGATAATTTGGGCCTAAGCCCATTTACAATAATAATAACGTATCAATTATATCATGTGTATGAAATGCAATTCCCAAACCAAACCTAGTAATCCATCCGCTACACACCACCCGTACCAACCAACACACCTGTGGGGATCTTTTGTCAACCCACCCCGCCAACACACCAATCGCATGCATTAAGCCATTTATATCAAATATAATTTTGTGGTCAAGCCACCAAAATATCAGAATTTACGTGGCATTGCCACTATACAGAATTGTGGCAGAGCCACCAAAACTTCTCTTCATCATTATCCCATCCCATGCAAATCATGTATATAATGCATAACAAATCATAATATAATAACAATAATTAATTCGGATATTTATTACAAAAATTATGGCCCATTATAACAAAATATCAAATTGGCCCATATAGCAAATTTTCAAATTGGCCCATGTATCAAATTATCACATCGGCCCATATATCATATCATCACATCGGCCCATATATCATATTTTCACATTGGCCCATATAGCAAATTATCAGTCGGCCCACATAGTCAAATATCAATCGGCCCATATAGTCAAATATCAATCGGCCCATATAGTCATATATCGATTTGGCCCATTTAGCAAAAGAAGAAATGGAGAAGGGTGCTAGATAGTTTCAGCTAACACACAAAGAAAATGAGCCCAAAATGTCATGAGTGATTCGGAAAAACAAGAAGTAAGATGAGCAAATGGCTAAATGTTTCAGCTATCAAAGAGAAAATATGCACACTTTTGGGTTTAGATTTTCGGCAAAAGAGGGAAAATGTTGAGAGAGAGCAACCAAAAAAAATGCTAGAAAGGAACAAGCATTTCACACCAAAATTGTAAAATGCCTAAAGGAAAAATCGGCTACCAATCTACCCCCAAAACCGTCCACATCCATTACAATATTGGTCAACATTTGGCCAACCACACTTTCCAAAATAATTTCCACAAAATAAGCCACTTGTTCCCCTTACTTGCCTTATTCTTTTGATTCCTTTCCCCAACCTCAACCTTTCTTTATTTCTTAGCCACCCTACCAAAAATAAAGAAGTCCAACTTGCCATATATACCTCTTGGCCGACACTTAAGGAAAGAGTGCAAAAATATTAGTCAAAAATTTGCACACAAAGGGATTTGAACCTCTTCCCTCAAGGTACATCATGTGGCGCCATAACCTCTTTACCAATAGCTCATTTATGCTAGCTATTTACTCATTTATTTCCATATGCTTTAAGGTCACTTACTCCATCTCCTTAAAATGCTAAATGTCAAAATTTTTTACTAAGTCCAAATAAACCCCTAGCCTTCTCAGGACCTCCTAAACATACACAATTAATAATTTAACTAGCTTAGCAGAACAAATAATGCAATACATAAAATTCCAAATTTTAGGATGTTACAGGCACTCAGAGAAGATTGTAGAGAACACTCGAAGAAAGCCATCGGAATCAACTCGGAAGCGGATCTCCTTCAAGATTGAAGATCTCCATTTAATTTCCTTCGAAGTTTTATTGAGTTTCTTTATGTCATGTTGTTATGCTAACTTTGAGATGTTTCTATTCGGGATCATGAACTAAATTCCCTAGATACCTAGGGAAGATGAAACCTATGATGAATCTTATTATTTGATTTCTGATTTACGCAATAAATACTTGATTATTGTTCTCAATTATGAATTCTTATTTATTGTTTTAATATTTCAGAGATATTAATTCAAGTTTAATGTGCTTATTTCAGTGGAGCAAAAGTCCCTGTTTAAGAGTAGATCTAACATAATTGAGTGGAGTTGCATGCAATCTTATAAATAAGACGACATAAATCTACCGAATTAGAGTCAAATCTAATAGGGGAATCCATAGATCGAGTTGACGATAGGGGTTTAATTAGAAAGAGATTTCAATTAATCAACCTAGAGTTAGTTGTTCTTACTCTCAAAAGAGATATTAACATAATTTAGGGATTTCTACGGATCAAGACACAAGTGAATAAATCGTTTAATTCAGATTCAGAATAATAGGTGAAGTCTAGGGGGTTTCTTTCCTGGGTATTGTCTTTCTCATTGGTTGTCTTCGATTATTTTCCCATTTCATTCTCTGTTGCATTCGTAGTTAAATTAGATTAGTAACTTTAAATTAAAAACAATCACTTCAATTTATTAGCTAAATAATAGAAAAACAGTAATTACTAATATTTTTAGTCCTCGTGGATACGATATTCCATACTCACCATAGCTATATTATTGATCGATAGATGCGCTTGCCTTTGTCGTAATTATAGTTAGTTTAGTGACCATCATTCTACTAAGTCTATTAGGGTCTTCCACTTTATTAACACTTCCAAAAGAAATTCACATTTTCACTTATCAAATGGGTGAATTAAATCAACATTTCACTTTCATACATACATATATATATATATTGTAATAACCTATTTTGCCTGGGATTAAAATAAATAAACAAAATAAATAAATAAAAAATAATAAATAAAGTCCATATTTTTAAAAGTCCATTTTACAACTGAAAGCCCGTTCCTAAATAGACTACCCTGACCCATTTACAGATTTACCCACTAACTCAGCTACCCGGTTACATCAGACCCAAATTAAATACCCAAAACACCCTGGCCCAGACCTAAGGACTAACCCAATAGACCCGGACTCAGATGGCCCAAAATGGCCCAACTCCTAAGCAGACTCAGAAGACTAACCCAGTACGCAGCCACTAGCCCTCGTCAAGCTGTGATTCACGCCCCTATCACCGCCGCTCTCCTCGCCTGACCTGCAAAATAAGGAAAACGCAGCAAAAGGGGAAAGAAACAGATATGGAAAAAAATGTTTCTTTCGTTTTTTCGGGTTATAAAACCCCATGTAAACCTGTACCAAAAGAGGACACACAGAGAGGGATTCAAATATACAGAATACACAAAAAAAATGAGAAATAAAAAGCACAAATCTGTTGACAGAGGTGATATTACGATCTTTCTTTCGTATTATTTTATTATTTTTTTTGTTTTTCTCTTTCAATCCCTGCATATTTCATACACAAAATAGTTTATAAAAAAAAGGCGAGGATTTTTTTTACCTTTAGGCCACCGCTTGGGACGGCGCGTGTGGCGGCACGTGTGGCGATTCGACCTGAGCTCGACCATCAGCCAAAGGCCGAGAAAATTCTAAAAAGGCCTGCTTTTTTTAAAAAAGGGGTGTTTAAATGTTTTTTTTTGACAGATTCTTTGCTTATGTAGCAAACAAGAAACGACGCCATTTTTACTTAAGTAAATAAGTACAAAACGACGTCGTTCAGGGTAAGGATCTGCGCGTTGACCCGAAAACCCGGGAAGGATCCGCGCGTTTTTGTTAAATGGTTTAATTGCCATTTTGGTCCTTCCGCTATTTTAATATTTTTAATTCGGTCCAATTTGAATTTTCATTATTTATTAAATTAGCCCTAAATTTTGTTTTTTATTCCAATTTAGTCCCTCGGGTTCCTTGAAGGCTAGAATCAAAACGTCGTAGTTTTTAAAATTTGGCCTAATTGCCATTGTAACCCCTGTGATTTAACGCGCGTTTCAATTTAGTCCTTTTATATCTGTTTTAATTGCTTTTTAACCCCTGTTTTTTTTACCCTTTTAATATTGTATTAAATTATTTTATTATATTAAATAGTCTATATTATTTTCTTTATTATTTATATATTAATATATTAATAGTATAAATATATATTTTTTATGTAATATCCTTATATATTAAATGATTATTATTTATTATCTTATTTAGCTCAAAATTATTTTCATTACATATTATTTTCATATATTAATTACTATATTATATGTTTTTAAATTTTTTTATATTATATAGTATTATAGTATATCATATACTATTTTTAAAATTTTATTTTTGTATAAAATCTATTTATATTGTGTAATATATTTTATTTATATTATCTATTATATATGTACTTTTATAATTATTGCATTTATATATTTTACGTATATTACTTATTATAACTATTTTTAATATTATTATTTATATGTATGTATATTATCTTATAACTTTTATCTTAATTATCTATGTTCTTAATTTTTTTATTTATTATATTATATTACATATTATAAAATATCACTTTTATATTGTATAACACATATTTATTTTTTATTGTTTATAAGAAATATATAGGTATTAGATTATTATATTATAAAATTATATATTATTTATTCCTTTAACAACATATTTTACTTATTTTTAAAAAATATATATATATACTATTTTTGACTACTTCACATCATTTTTGCATATTAATTTGTTTTTTATAATTCATTCTATATTGTTATTTTAACTTACATGTATGTAAAGTTTATGTTTATTTTTTCTTATCTTTGGTTATTTATTGCATTATATCTCATATTCGTTTATTTTTATTCATTTATTAATTGCATGCTTTAGTATAATCATTTTATTGTTTATATCATTTGTTGTTTATATTATTCTTTCTTTAATTTATTTATTAGAAGTAATTGTCGTTATAATTTGTAGTTATGATAAATCGTTATTTGGCATGTATGTTGCTATGTATTCATATAATATCTTATTCAAACCATTGCTTTCATAAAAAACATCTTTTGAATTGACACATTTTATTCAAATGGTTTTCAAAAATACGGTGATATGTGATATTTGAGGGATTTCGAGAAGAATTGTGCCCTAACTTACTGGGTTTTGATTTTTCTCGTGAAACTTAAGGTATTACATATCCCTTCTCTTTTAAAACCGAAATTTACAAATTTCAAATAAAAAACCTATTCTTGGGAATTCAAGACGTTCTGTCCTAACTTACTGGATATGATGTTTTGTGTCTTGGGGTAGGAATTTTCTAAAATAAAGACATGCCTAGTTTCAAAGTCATGAGATGTTATATCCTAACTTACTGGGTATGGTGTTTTATTTCTTTGAGATAGGTAAGTCTGGGTTTTTTCTTCAAATAAAAGGACCATTTTCTAAAATTTCTTAAAATTTTAACATTAGGACATGATTTTATCGATTAGGTACCAATTTTTGTGCGTTATGAGGGTGCTAACCCTTCCTCATACGTAACTGACCCCCGAACCCATTTTTTTGTTTTTCGTGGACCAAAATCGGTATTTTAGAAATAAAATGTTTTTAAGGTGATCCAATCACACCTAAGTAAAAAGGGATTGGTGGCAACTCCCATTTTCATTTTTAAAGTCGATCCCCGTTTTTAAAGTCAACTTTTAAAATGGTTTCGACAGCTTGGCGACTCCACTGGGGACCAATAAGAGAGTCAAGCCGTAAAATCGATAGTTTCATGTGCTTTTGTCCAAATTTAAAATTCTGGTTTTAAAAAATACGATCCTTTTATTGCATTTGGTTCTAATTTTAAATATATTTCTCTGCATGACCGTCGTGGTCGCACCCTTAAGTGGGAGCGAGAAGCTATGCCTTCGTGAGGTTTTCACCTCCGCATGGGCTAGTAGACTGCTTCCTGAATACATCTGTACCTATGTCTTCGTGAAGTTTTCACTTCTGCATGGCCATAGGGAAATGTATTCCCTTGAACTGAACTCGGTCTATATGAGCCTATAATGGGTGAGGATCGAGGAATCTGCTGGTTCGGGTACCTCAACTTTAGAGCTAAACTGCATATAGTAAACCCTAAGAACTCACCTTAGGTAGAGCTATGCCAAACTTTAGTAGTTACCCAGATAAGTGTTTGTTTCACTTGCTTTATATTTTATTATGTGGTACTAACTTATTGTGTTTCATTCTTGTGCATATCATTTCATATTTAAAGAGGTATCGATTCACTGATACGATTTCAAGTTAGAAAAAGTGGTTATGGAGAACAAATTCCTTGATAAAGTGGAGGACAATGCTGTCGTCCGCACATGGTCAGAGCAAATGCAATTGGAGAAAGGGAATAGCTTAGTTGACGGGTACGTATCTGAACTATGGGATTTTACTCGTATTAGTATTACACAAAATGAGTTCCAAGAGTTGAAAGAGATATGGGCTCAATGGGATGATAAGGCTAAGCAGCTATTTTATCGTAATTATGAAGATCTACCCTATTTACTCGACATCAAGGTAGATAAGCATCTGTTCTGGGCCATGACTCAGTTTTGGAACTCCGCCTATAGCTGTTTCACTTTCGGGAAGGTAGATTTGGTGCCCACGGTGGAGGAATATACAACCTTGCTTCGATTTCCAAGGGTCTAAGTCGACAAAGCTTATTCTAAGGCTGCTAACGTCCCAACTTTCGTGAAGAGGTTAATGAAAATCACGGGGATGAGCGAACAGTGGGTCGCAGCCAGAATTCAGAAAAAAGGTGAGGGTAAATGCATTCCTTGGGTTAGCTTGAGGGACTTGATCTTAGCCCATCCAGACGCAAAGAAAAAGGTTGACGTCTTTGCCTTGTGTATCTATGGGTTGGTAGTCTTCTCAAAGGCTCTAAGACATGTAGATGAAGTAGTCACAGAGTTATTCGATCGACTTGACAAAGGGGTCACTCTAGTACCTGCGATCTTAGCCGAGACGTTTAGATCTTTAAACGCATGTCGGAGAGCAGGTAAAGGTAGATTCATTGGATGTGTGCAGTTTTTGTTAGCTTGGTTTCATAGTCATTTCTGAAAGGTGGAGAAAGTATCCTATCGGGTTTTTTCTGAGAATTATTCTTCGTTAAAAGAGATAGTGGATACACTGAGGAGAGAGGACGTGTCTGAGGAGAGTTGGATGGTGCTTCTTCAAAACCTTCAAGAAGAAGACATTGAGTGGAGGGCCCCTTGGATGATTCCAGATGAGATTCTTTATCGATGTGGGAGTTTTGACTGGGTTCCTTTACTTGGAGTTTGGGGAGCCGTTGGATATGCCCCTTTGCTCATACTGAGGCAATATGGGTCAAGACAGTTCGTACCAACGACATATGGGCTGGCTCAGTGTGAGTTCTCCTACAGAGAGGAAAATTATAAGAAGAGGGTTAAGGAGATTTCTGGTGCTTGGAATCAGATTCGTAGGATGAAGAGGTTATCCGTAGGCCCAATGATGACCCCAGAATACATTGGATGGAAGATTAGAAGGAAATAATGATAACATCCCCGAGCCGAATCCAGAAGATGCCCGATCAAGAGAAGAATGCTTGTAAGTGATTCCATTAGAGTTAGAAATTGTGGAGCAAGATTTCGAAAAGAAGAGTTCAAAGCTGGGAAAGAGGATAGAAAAGTTGGAAGAAGAAAAGACGTATCTGAGGTTAGACGTGGATGTTCAGAAATCAGAGGCCAAAAAATTGAGAAAAGGGAAGAAAAGGGTCGAGGAAGATCTGAGCGACCTAAAGACGGAATATAAAAAGTTGCGTCTATCACTGAAAAATGCTGGATTGGGGAAGACTTCACAACAATGGCAACAAGAGGTACAAGAGGAAAAAGCCAAGGCTGACCATTGGGAGAAGAAGTTCCTAGAGATGCAGATTCAGAATGAGGCTCTAGAAAGGAGTTTGGTCAAAAGCCAAAAAGAGAAAAGTGGATTGAAGGCTAAAGTCACCGAACTGGGACGGTCTCTTCACCTCTATCGAAGCTGTAATACTTCAATTGAGTTGAAGTCAAGTCTGAACAAGATTGAAGAAATGAAGGGCAAGATCAAGAGACTAGAATCGGCATTGCAGCATTTTGAACTCTGAATCGAGCAACTTGAAGCAAGAGAGGGGCATTGGAAGGAAGAGCTACACCACTCGCATGATCAAGTTAGAAATTGCGATCATCTCATGGGTGAAGCAATAATTCAGATTCGGGAGGTAGCTGATCACTTACAGACTTTGGCATCACAGGCTGATATGTTGAGTATGAAGTATGAGCTACAGTCCGATCGTAGTCAAGAGCTGGTTTCATTGCTTGGGAAAATCAAAACCTTAGGACTTAGGGCGAAAGCATATTTGTAGTCCGTTTTATGTAAAGGATTTTGTTTTATAATAAAGTTTTCTAAAATGAAGTTGAATCAGAATCGATGCCTCTTTGCATTCATGCATTTGTATTACATCATATCTTTTGCATTTAAGTCCATAGAGAGAGTCTAATTAGTTGAAATTATAACACAGAGAGAGTGAGAGAAAAAGGGAAGGAAAATCTAAAAGCTGAACATCCTTACGGAACACGTGCTAAATCAAGGAAAATGGATCAAAGGTTAGATCAATTCCAAAGAGACATGCAAGACCAGATGCAAGAGCAGATGGCAAAACTCCAACAAGAGATGAGGGACCAGATGTTGGAGGCACAAAAGAATATAATGGCTCAAATGGCCCAAATGCTGAGTGGGGAAATGGACAAGGGAAAGGGTCCCATAGTTAACGCTGAAGACAATGAGGATTTTCCTAGGGGATTCACTCCACCACACGTTCAAACACAACCTGAAGAATATCCCAGAAGGCCACCTGTCACAATTAGGCCTCAGCAAGGGCAAACTGACACTGGAATGCCCATGAATTTTCAAGTTGGCATAGGATCCAACCCAGGGGATAACCTTGCCAATCTTGTTATTCCTGATCTGGACATGGCAGAGAGAGAGGTGATCAGAACTGAATCTTCAAGACAATTGGAAGATCGTTGTAGATGGTTGGAAGAAAAATTCAAAGCTTTGGAAAATGCTGACCATCACCATGGCATTGACGCAAAGGATTTGAGTTTGGTCCCAGATCTGGTACTTCCTCATAAATTCAAGATGCCGAAATTTGAAAAGTACAATGGGACTAGTTGCCCTGAAGCCCACATTACCATGTTCTGTAGACGCATGACTGGCTATGTGAACAATGATCAACTTTTGATTCATTGTTTCCAAGATAGTTTGACAGGAGCAGCGTCTAGGTGGTATAATCAACTTAGCCGCGCTAATATTAGCTCATGGAGAGATTTGGCTCAAGCCTTCATGAAGCAATACAATCATGTCACAGACATGAAGCCTGATAGAATCATGTTGCAAAACATGGAAAAGAAATCGAATGAAAGCTTCAGGAAATACGCATAAAGATGGAGGGAAGTGGCCATGCAAGTTCAACCACCTCTCTTGGAAAAGGAAACCACCAGGCTGTTTATCAATACTTTGAAGGCACCATTTATCACCCATATGATAGGAAGCACCACCAAAAGCTTCGCAAATATAGTGATGGCAGGTGAAATGATAGAAAACGCTATAAGGGGTGGTAAGATTGAAGCGGGAGAGACCACTAGAAGATCTTCTCCCAGAAAAAAGGACAATGAGGTGAACAATACGAGTACGTATAACAAAGGGTACTCAAAGGCAGTTACTGTTAGTCAACCGAAAGTAGTTATTGCCGGGCAACAAGGGTCAACAGGACAAGAATCAGGCCCAAGGCGAAATTCTGAAAAGCTCTAATTTACGCCAATCCCAATGACGTATAATGAGCTATATCAAAGTTTATTCGAGGCACGCGTAGTGTCCCCATATTATCTACAGTCATTACAACCCCCATATCCTAAATGGTATGACTCCAACGCTCATTATGATTACCACGCAGGAATAGCGGGGCATTCGATAGAAAACTACACTGCCTTCAAAAAGGTAGTTGAGAGGCTCATTAAGATGGGGATCATGAAGTTCGATGATACACCTAGTTCGGAGAACCCATTACCCAATCATGGAGATAAGAGGATAAACGCGACCGGAAAGGATGTCGTGAGAAGAACCAAGGGGGATATCTCAGAGGTGAAAACCCCGTTGAGAATGGTTTGGATGGAAATGGTAAGAAAGGGACTGATAGAATCAAGTTCTGAGGAAGGAGGTGAAGAACCAAGGAACTACTGTGAGTTCCACGAAGCAGAGGGACATGGGATCCAGGAATGTGCTGAGTTTAGGGTCCTGATACAGAGCCTTATGGATAATAAGGAATTGGAATTTTACGAAGAAGGCTTGGAGGGAGGAAATGTATGTGTAACTGAAGGAGAGTTGACAAACCAAAAAGTCAATTATTCAAGAATCATCATTTCCCGACTGAGAAACACAGAAGGCGGAGTACAAATCACGCCTAAAGTTGTAATCTAGAAACCTCTGCCTTTTCCGTACAAGGATAACAAAATGGTACCATGGAATTACGATTGTAGTGTGACAACGCCGGGAGAGGAAAACTCAGCTAGCACTTCCAAGGAGGTTCAAAGTGAGGGATTCCACACACGAAGTGGGAGGCGTTACGACTCGGTAAACGTCAGAACAGAACCAGTGAAATCAAAGACTGTGGCAGTTGAACTGGAGAAAGGACATGGCGCCCTTATCAATGTCCCTGTGAAAGAGGAAGAGGCTAAAGAATTTTTAAAATTCTTAAAGCACAAAGATGAATACTGAGAGTAGAGTAGTCACAAGAAGCAACCGGCTCGCATATCAGTGCTAGCCTTACTTTTAAGTTCGGAAGTACATCGTGAGGCTTTGATGAAAGTGCTAAACGAGACTTACGTTACTAAAGATATATCCGTCAACAAACTTGACCGATTAGTTAGTAACATAAGTGCTGACAACTTTATTTCCTTCAGCGACAATGAAATTCCACCTGGAGGTATGGGATCAACCAAAGCCTTGCACATCACCACTCGTTGCAAGGGATACACTCTGCCAAGTGTATTAATCGACAATAGATCATCCTTAAATGTCTTACCGTTGTCAACACTAAAGAGGTTGCCGATAGACAGTTCTCACATGAAGACATGCCAGAACATAGTGAGAGCGTTTGATGGCACCGAGAGAAGAGTGATGGGAAGAATCGATATACCATTGTAGATTGGGCCAAACACGTATGAAGTGGATTTTCTGGTCATGGATATAAAGCCCTCATACAATTGCCTGCTGGGAAGGCCCTAGATTCATTCAGCAGGGGCAGTGCCCTCATCCTTGCACCAAAAGCTGAAACTGGTAAGGGATGGTCGATTGGTCGCTATAAACGCAGAGGAAGACATCATAGCGACTGTCACCAATGACGCTCCATATGTAGAGACAAATGAGGAGGCCGTTGAGTGTTCTTTTCGGTCCTTTGAGTTCGTTAGTGCCACATTCATTTTGGAAGGAAATAAAGTTCCGGTGCCCAAGATATCCAAGACCACGAGGATGGGCCTACAAATGATGGTGGGGAAGGGAGCCCTACCAGGAAAGGGACTGGGCAGACATCTCCAAGGAGAGGTTCAAGTGTCATTGCTAAAAGAGAAAAGAGACCATTTTGGCTTGGGTTTCAGGCTAGATGCCAAACAAAAGAAGAGAGAAATAGAAAAGAAGCAAGAAAGAAGGAGAGCACGCTTGAATGGGGAAGAAGTCCAGTGGGAACCGATGACATTCCCCCACATATTCCAGACCTTTGTATCCGGAGGGGTAATTCACCCTGAGAGAGGGTTATTGGAAAGTCTACACGTCAATGCCATACACGAGGAAGGAATTGAACAAAGAATCTTATTGGGCATTCGCCCTTATGAACTTGGAAGCGTTCTAAATAATTGGACTGCAGAGGAACTTCCTGTAGTTTTTAGAGATTATACAGAGTAATATTCAGAACGCTCTTGTTGTTTTTTAGCCTATGAACAATAAGATTTCTTTTGTGAAATAGGCTCATGTTCAGAAATTATTGTTTTAATAAAATATATTTTTGATAATTAATTTGAGCAAATATTCTTTTATTTCATTCTTTTGACTTTCTAAAATCATTCCAAATTTTTATTTTTCATCCATATCATGTGAATAATTATCCTCAAATTCATTTGTTTTTTGTACATTCTTTGGTATCCATCACAGGTCCCTAGATATCAATGATATGAGCAACGATAATACAGATCCAGAGGTCCACTTTGAGCAAGACATGTGTTTAGAGGAATCTCAGGATTTTGAAGGTGACCGAGATTGTGATTTATCCCCAGATTTGTTAAAGATGGTAAAGCAAGAGGAGAAACAGATCTTACCCCATGATGAGGAGGTAGAGAACATAGCCTTGGAGGAAGGAAAGGTTGTGAAAATTGGGACACGCATAGCCGAGAAGACAAAACAAGACCTTGTTGAGTTACTACGAGAATTCAAAGATGTCTTTGCACGGTCGTACCAAGATATTCCTGGGCTAAGTACCAATATTGTAGTACATCGCCTTCCCATAAGAGAAGAGTGCAAGCCAGTTTAGCAAAAGCTACGAAGGATGAGGCCTGATATAGTGTTGAAAATAAAAGAGGAGGTCCAGAAATAGTTTGATGCTGGTTTCCTACAAGTGGTCAAGTACTCAGAACGGGTTACCAACATTGTTCCTGTCCCTAAGAAGGATGAAAAGATCCGGATGTGTGTGGATTATAGGGATTTAAATAAATCTAGCCCAAAAGATAATTTCCCTTTACTGTATATTGACACGTTGGTGGATAATACGGCAGGATTTTCATTATTTTCCTTCATGGATGGCTTTTCGAGATACAATCAGATCAAGATGCACCCTGAGGATATGGTGAAAACTACCTTCATAACACTGTAGGGTACCTTTTGCTATAAAGTAATGCCATTCGGACTAAAGAATGCTGGGGCAACATATCAAAGGGCCATGGTAACATTGTTCTATGACATTATGCACAAAGAGATTGAAGTATATGTTGATGATATGATTGCCAAATCTCGAACAGAAAAGGAGTACATTGAATTTTTAAAGAAGTTGTTTTTGAGATTAAGAAAATTTCAATTGAATCTCAACCCGGTAAAGTGTACTTTCGGAGCTCGGTCAGGGAAATTACTGGGTTTTATGGTCAGCGAGAGAGGAATCGAAGTTGACTCAAACAAGGTCAAAGCTATACAAGAATTGCCTCCACCGCACACTCAGAAGGAAGTCCGAGGTTTTCTGGGAAGATTAAATTACATTGCTCGGTTTATTTCACAATTAACTGAGAAATGTGATCCCATATTTTGTCTTCTCAAGAAACACAACTAAGGTGTATGGGATGATGAATGCCAGAGAGCTTTTGACAAAGTCAAACAGTATCTGTCAAATGCACCGGTACTATCTCCGCCTAACCCAGATAGACCATTGATACTGTATTTGTCAGTATTCAATAACTCCATGGGATGTGTGCTTGGACAACACGATGAGTCAGGAAGAAAAGAAAAGGTGATATACTATCTCAAGTTAAAAAGTTCACCGATTGTGAAATGAGATATTAAATCGATTGAGAAATTGTGTTGCACCTTGATTTGGACAACTTTCGGAGATTGAGGCAAAGATATGCTATATCATACTACGGTTAATTTCAAGCTTGATCCGTTAAAGTATATGATGGAGTCCACTGCTTTGAATGGGAGGATGGCTAGGTGGCAGATTTTGCTGTCTGAATTCGATATAGTCTATGTGAACCAAAAGGCTATAAAAGGGAGCGCATTAGCAAAATTTTTGGCTAGCAGAGCTTTGGGGGATTATGAACCTTTGAGCTTTGATTTCCCAAATGAAGAACTGATGTATGTGGCAAATACTAAAGATTGTCCGTGGAAGCTAAACTTTGATGGAGCATCGAATGCTGTGGGAAATGGAATTGGGGCAATCTTGGTATCCCCTAGTGGTGATCATTACCCATTCACATGCAAATTGGATTTTGATTGCACGAACAACATGGCGAGATATGAAGCATGCATCATGGGAATTCGAGCAGCCGTAGAGCGTAAGATCGGAGTACTAGAAGTGTATGGAGATTCTGCCTTAGTAATCTATCAGCTAAAAGGAGAATGGGAGACAAGAGATCCCAAGCTAAGTGATTATCGGAAAATAGTTCTGGGATTGATTGAGGAGTTCGATGAGATCACTTTTAATTATCTCCCACGAGATGAAAACCAGATGGCAGATGCTTTGGCAACCCTGGCTTCTTTGATCAAAGTAAATAGATCAGAAGATATGAGACCTATTCAGATGAGTATCTTCGAAGTTCCAGCTCATTGTTATGACATAGAAGAGGAGGAAAGAGATGACTACCCTTGGTATCAAGATGTATTACGATATGTAAAAAATCGTGAATACCCGGAGCATGCCACTGAGAATGAGAAAAGGACTTTAAGAAGATTGGCCTCTGATTATGTTCTAGACGGGGACATCTTGTACAAAAAGAGAAAAGATCAAGTACTATTGAGATGCGTTGATGCTGTTGAAGCTAAGAAGATCCTAGAGGAAGTTCATGAGGGCGTTTGTGGAACACACGCTAATGGATTCACAATGGCCAGACAGATAATGAGATTTGGATATTATTGGTCCACCATAGAAGGATATTGTATCGACTATGCCAAAAGATGTCATAAATGTCAGATTTATGGAGACAAAATTCATGTACCTCCATCACCTTTGCATGTTATGACTTCCCCATGGCGTTTTTTCATGTGGGGCATGGATGTTATTGGATCGATCTCACCAAAAGCTTCGAATGGACATCGATTCATCTTCGTGGTAATTAACTACTTCACGAAACAGGTAAAAGCTGCTTCATATGCTAGCGTCACTAAGTCAGCAGTTAGTCGTTTCTTGAAAAAGGAGATCATTTATCGATATGGAATGCCCGAGAGGATCATATCAGATAACATGCTGAATTTGAACAACAGCACGATAGCAGAAATTTGTAGTCAATTTGGGATCAAGCACCATAACTCGTCTCCGTATCGTCCAAAAATGAATGGGGCAGTGGAAGCGGCCAACAAAAATATCAAGAAGATAGTAGGGAAGATGACTGAGACTTATAAGGATTGGCTTGAAAATAACCCTTTGCACTCTATGCTTATCGAACGTCCGTCAGAACCTCTACTGGGGCAACGCCCTTCTCGTTAGTCTATGGAATGGAGGATGTTCTACCCATTGAAGTGGAAATACCTTCTCTTCGAGTTTTGTCAGAAATAAAGCTGGATGAAGCTGAATGGATCCAGGCTCGGTATGATCAGTTGAATTTAATTGAAGAAAAGAGGCTAAGGGCTATTCGTTACGGTCAGATGTACCAAAAACAAATGATGCGAGCCTATAATAAGAAAGTTTGCCCAAGAGAGTTTCATGAGGGGGACCTTTTATTGAAAAACATCCTTCCCATACAAAAGGATTCCAGAGGAAAATGGATGCCGAATTGGGAAGGACCATATGTGGTGAAGAAGGCTTTCTCTAGAGGAGCACTGATCTTGACTGAAATGGATGGGAAAAGTTTACCCAACCCTGTGAACTCTGACTCAGTCAAAAAGTATTTTGCTTGAAAAGGAGAAGAGGCCAAAGTGAAAACCTGCAAAGGGCGCTTTGAGTTTCTAAAAAAAAATGAAAAGGCCAAAGTGAAAACCCGCAAAGGGCGCCTTGTGACCAAAGGGTTTTTGAGTTGAAAACCCGAAAAGGGCGGCTCAAATGCTGAATGGACATGCAGTCATCTTGCTACACTTGAATCAACAATGAAATGAAGAATGTTGCATATTGGGGCATCAAAAAAGCACTTTGGGTCTTCTAAACACATGATGAGCTCAAGGCAGTCTTCATAAAGTTTGTATATAGAAGATCAATCGGCGATATCTAGGGCATCTGATTTTTGTCCTATTCATTTTACTATCTTGGGATTCTTTTTCTTCTCAAAGATATGTTCTCAGTTAATTTTCTTTGTAACTCTTTTTGAGATCAATTTATTTGTTTCCCATTATTCATAAATGTGTTGCATTGAAATAATGATTGACGAACTAATAATTTCACAAAAAGAAGTTCTATATTACTTTGGAAATTTCTAGATAAAACAAGGAACCAAAACAGGACAATTGTTTAGAATTTCCATGTGCATAGCAACATTTGAGAAAGAAGAGTCTGGATAGAGACTATTTCTCTAAATTCTTGATCCAATTGATAATTGGACAAAGTAAATGAGTTGATTTGATGGAAGTAAGTGATGACATCAGGTCATAACATTCGGGGGTGGTGTGACGAACTAAGAAAGCCTGAATTGTGGTGGAATGGGTTGAATTCGAAATAAACCCTATACCCTAAAAATTGCAGATGGGTCAGATTGAAAAAGTTTTAATTCCCATTATGGTAGGAGGGTACAAGCCTTGTGTTCTCAAGATCCAAGTGGATTTGACTCTGAAATTACATTGGGGCAAGCTTGTTGAGCAGAACATGATTGATGAACAAGAATGAAGAACAAATGAGTGATAAAACCTAGAGTAGGAATCATACTCATAACATTTTTGTATCATAGCAAATTTCATTAGGAGCATTTGATTCATTCCGATCATTGCATCCTAATCCTAATCCTTTAAAAGGAATCATCTTCATGACATGTTACATGTAGCTAGAAGCATTTGATTCATTCTGATCATAGCATCTTAGTCATGTAACATAAACATACTAAACCGAGTCTACAGGACATGTCCCTCAGTGGATGGTGTAGCAATATCGGTGAATTTGCAGATCTCATCTTCCTGAAGTTGCAGGAAGCAGATCAAAGACACTTTCAATCTTATCTCCCTGAAGTTGCAGCGGAGTCGACTAAAGATAAAAGATCTTATCTTCCTGATGTTGCAGGAAGCAGATCAAAAGCATTTTCAGCCTTATCTCCCTGAATTTGCAGCGGAGTAGACTGAAGACAGAAGATCTTATCTTCCTGAAGTTGCAGGAAGCAGATCAAAAAACACTTTTAGTCTTATCTCCCTGAAGTTGCAGCGGAGTAGACTGAAGACAGAAGATCTTATCTTCCTGAAGTTGCAGGAAGCAGATCGAAGACACTTTCAATCTCGTCTCCCTGAAGTTACAGTGGAGTAGATTGAAGACAGAAGATCTTATCTTCCTGAAGTTGCAGGAAGTAGATCAAAAGACACTTTTAGTCTTATCTCTCCAAGTTGCAAAGTGAGTAGATCAAGAAGGTAAGATCTTATCTTCTTGAAGTTGCGAGAAGCAGATCAAAAGACACTTTCGTTTTATCTCCCCGAAGTTGCAATGAGTAGATCAAGACAGAAGATCTCATCTTTCACGAAGTTGAAGAAGCGAGATCAAGCATACTTTTAGCCTTGTCTCCCTGAAGTTGCAGCAGAATAGACTGAAGATAGCAGATTTGGCATTCCTGAAGTTGCAGGAAGCAAATCAAAAACATCAGATCTTACCTCCCTGAGTTTGCAGTGGAGCAGATCGAAAATAGTAGATCTGGCATTCCTGAAGTTACAGGAAGCAGATTGAAGACATCAGACTAATTGAAGTCAATTTCCAAATACCATTGAAGTTGCAGTGGAGTTGGAAGCCATTTGAAGAAGACAAGGACCAAGAAGTCAAGGCTCAGCAAAGACCGGGCAAAATTGGTCCTTTTATAGTCTTTGCTCTATTCTCGTTTCACGACAATGAGCAAAGAGGAGCAGCTGTAATAACCTATTTTGCCCGGGCTTAAAATAAATAAACCAAATAAATAAATAATAAATAATAAATAAAGTCCATATTTTTAAAAGTCCATTTTACAACCAAAAGCTCGTTCCTAAATAGACTACCCTGACCCATTTACAGATTTACCCACTAACCCAGCTACCCGGTTACATCAGACCCAAATTAAATACCCCAAAACACTCGGCCTGCACTCAAGGACTAACCCAATAGACCCGGACTCAGATGGCCCAAAATGACCCAACTCCTAAGCAGACTCAGAAGACCTAGGGTTTCTGAGGAAACCCTAGGCGCCGCAGCATTCCCTCGCACCGCAAGAGCCAGTACGTAGCCACCAGCCCTCGTCAAGCCGTGATTCACGCCCCTATCACCGTCGCTCTCCTCGCCTGACCTGCAAAATAAGGAAAACGCAGCAAAAGGGGAAAGAAACAGATATGGAAAAAAATGTTTCTTTCGTTTTTTCGGGTTATAAAACCCCATGTAAACCTGTACCAAAAGAGGACACACAGAGAGGGATACAAATATACAGAATACACAAAAAAATTGAGAAATAAAAAGCACAAATCTGTTGACAGAGGTGATATTACGATCTTTCTTTCGTATTATTTTATTATTATTATTATTTTTTGTTTTTCTCTTTCAATCCCTGCATATTTCATACACAAAACAGTTTATAAAAAAAAAGGCGAGGACTTTTTTTACCTTTAGGCCACCGCTTGAGACGGCGCGTGTGGCGGTGCGTGTGGCGGATTCTGGACCGGAGCTCTGACCATCAAGCCGAAGGCCAGAGAAAAATTCTAAAGGCCCTATGTTTTTTTTTAAAAAGGGGTGTTTAAATGTTTTTTTTTTGACAGATTCTTTGCTTATGTAGCGAACAAGAAACGACGCCGTTTTTACTTAAGTAAATAAGTACAAAACGACGTCGTTCAGGGTAAGGATCCACGCGTTGACCCTAATACCCGGGAAGGATCCGCGCGTTTTTGTTAATTGGTTTAATTGCCATTTTGGTCCTTCCGCTATTTTAATATTTTTAATTCGGTCCAATTTGAATTTTCATTATTTATTAAATTAGCCCTAAATTTTTTTTATTCCAATTTAGTCCCTCGGGTTCCTTGAAGGCTAGAATCAAAACGTCGTAGTTTTTAAAATTTGGCCTAATTGCCATTTTAACCCCTGTGATTTAACGCGCGTTTCAATTTAGTCCTTTTATATCTGTTTTAATTGCTTTTTAACCCCTATTTTTTTTTTTTTATTTTTTTATCCTTTTAATATTGTATTAAATTATTTTATTATATTAAATAGTCTATATTATTTTCTTTATTATTTATATATTAATATATTAATAGTATAAATATATATATTTTATGTAATATCCTTATATATTAAATGATTATTATTTATTATTTTATTTAGCTCAAAATTATTTTCATTACATATTATTTTTATATATTAATTACTATATTATATGTTTTTTAAATTTTTTTTATATTATATAGTATTATAGTATATCATATACTATTTTTAAAATTTTATTTTTGTATAAAATCTATTTATATTATGTAATATATTTTATTTATATTATCTATTATATATGTACTTTTATAATTATTGCATTTATATATTTTACGTATATTACTTATTATAACTATTTTTAATATTATTATTTATATGTATGTATATTAACTTATAACTTTTATCTTACTTATCTATGTTCTTAAAATTTTTTATTTATTTATTTATTATATTACATATTATAAAATATCACTTTTATATTGTATAACACATATTTATTTTTTATTGTTTATAAGAAATATATAGGTATTAGATTATTATATTATAAAATTATATATTATTTATTCCTTTAACAACATATTTTACTTATTTTTTAAAATATATATATATATATACTATTTTTGACTACTTCACATCATTTTTGCATATTAATTTGTCTTTTATAATTCATTCTATATTGTTATTTTATCTTACATGTATGTAAAGTTTATGTTTATTTTTTCTTATCTTTGGTTATTTATTGCATTATATCTCATATTCGTTTATTTTTATTCATTTATTAATTGCATGCTTTAGTATAATCATTTTATTGTTTATATCATTTGTTGTTTATATTATTCTTTCTTTAATTTATTTATTAGAAGTAATTGTCGTTATAATTTGTAGTTATGATAAATCGTTATTTGGCATGTATGTTGCAATGTATTCATATAATATCTTATTCAAACCATTGCTTTCATAAAAAAATCTTTTGAATTGACACATTTTATTCAAATGGTTTTCAAAAATACGGTGATATGTGATATTTGAGGGATTTCGAGAAGAATTGTGCCCTAACTTACTGGGTTTCGATTTTTCTCGTGAAACTTAAGGTATTACATATCCCTTCTCTTTTAAAACCGAAATTTACAAATTTCAAATAAAAAACCTATTCTTGGGAATTCAAGGCGTTGTGTTCTAACTTACTGGATATGATGTTTTGTGTCTTGGGGTAGGAATTTTCTAAAATAAAGACATGCCTAGTTTCAAAGTCATGAGATGTTATATCCTAACTTACTGGGTATGGTGTTTTATTTCTTTGAGATAGGTAAGTCTTGGTTTTTTCTTCAAATAAAAGGACCATTTTCTAAAATTTCTCAAAGTTTCAACATTAGGACATGATTTTATCGATTAGGTACCAATTTTTGGGCGTTATGAGGGTGCTAACCCTTCCTCATACGTAACCTACTCCCGAACCCGTTTTTTTGTTTTTCGTGGACCAAAATCAGTATTTTGGAAATAAAATGTTTTTAAGGTGATTCAATCACACCTAAGTAAAAAGGGATTGATGGCGACTCCCATTTTCGTTTTTAAAAGTCGATCCCCGTTTTTAAAGTCAACTTTTAAAATGGTTTCGACATATATAATCAATAATCATAAACACATTTATTATTTTACAACAATTTGAATATATCACTTTACAAATACCATCACTTTATCGCACACTATATATCATTTCAAAATTTCCACTTTATGATAATATAAGACATGATTTAAATCTTTAATGATTGAATTATCACTTTTATCAACATCTTGTATCAAATTACCATATTTTGTCCGGTTATGACCTTTAATAATATTTTATCACTTAACAACACTTTTTCTCATTATTCCATAGCATTAAGGTTCACATTTCACTACCTTATCACATTTTTACTTATGATAAGCAAAAATCTATGTATTAATAACACTATCAGATCTATTAACTACCTCAAACCACGGATTTATGTTTTATTACACTTATTCATTTCAATTATTAATTAAACTAAATTTTTAATTCAAAATTATATATTTAATCATGGAAAATTCCAAGAGTACTTACTTTTTTAATGAACTAAAATTCAATCTCAATCTTTCCAACACTTGAATCTTTCTTTTTTTCTTAGCTAGAAAATCTTCTCATTACCGTTTTCTCTTTTCTCATCATAAAAAATATCAATATACAAGCTCAAGTAGCTTTCTCATACAAAAAAAAAAAAAAAAATAGAATCTCAAATATCAAAGGTGGAGATAATGGAAACATGATTTCTTACCTTCTTGAAACTTTCTCGATTTATCCAAAAAAAACTTTTCACTAAACCCATGAAACCGAACGGAGAAAATGATGATAACGATGAGTTTTGAAGTTGATTTTCCACTTAATTTTAGATAAAAATCAATTTTGGCTTGATTTGAAGAAAAATGACAAAATAGTTTGAAGAGAAACTTTTCTGTGGCCGACCAAAATGGGGAAGGTGAGGTTTTCTCACTTTTTTTCCCTGCATTTAGGTGGGTTTCACTTCTTAAATGAGTTTTCCTTTGGAGGCATGCACAGCTATAAATCTATCATGTATTTAATTTAATTTAATTTAATTATTTATTTATTTATTTATTTAGCTTTAAAATTTTAATTGATTTTCTTTGCATAAAATTATTCATTATTTTTTTTAAGAAATGATTTATTGAATATTGATTCTAATTAAATATGTTGGCAACACGAATTGTGTAAAATTTAACATTCTAGGCATAAAAAAGTGTATAAAATATTGTAAAAAAAATAAAAAAAAACACGAATGTAAATTGTGTTCCAAAACGTAAATTATGAATTCTGAATTATGGAAATAGAGAAGAACACGTTTTTCTTTTACATTTCGTAATTTTTTAAATAAAAATAATTTTAACTGTTTTCTACGGGAAACAAATTTCATTCTCAATTACAAATTTAAAATTTTAAATAAGTGGGCATAGAAAAAAGTGAGCACCCTCAATTTATGAAAAGGGCAACGGGGGAATAAGTAGAGCCCAGCGGGCTATGATCCCCAAAGTTTAAATTTATTTCAGTTTAGTCTTCTGTAAATATATTATGACATTTTCAAAAATATTAGTAGGCTCTTTCAAGGTTTAAATTTTTTGTAATTTTCTCATTTGTATATATATTATAACTCTCTTAAAAATATAAGGAAGCCCCTCTAATATTTTTATAATATTAAAAAAATTATCACTTGTTACGTAGTAAGTTTAATTTTAACTTGGCTCCCTCAAAATTAATATACTAACTCTGCCACCGAAAAAGGATGAAGAAAAGAAACTACAATTAAATTATTAAAAATCTATTTTAAAAATAATATTACATAATTTATCATTATATTTTTTAATTTACTCATCATTTACTATATCAATATAAATAATTAAATTAATTTTAAGTTAATGTTTTTTAAAAAAGTATTTCTCATATATGATAGACAAATTCATGGCTCTCTTTCAAAAATCATTATATAACATATTATTATTTACTTTGATATTTTAATTAATTTTTTATTTCTTTCATATTTTTTACTTTAATTAACTTAAATTTGAGTTTCTTACCCAATATTGCATAATTAAAAAAATTTAATTAAAAAGATTGCCTTTGAAATTATTTAAAGTTTATATAAATGTTTACAAAGTGTTTAAAATATGTTAAAAACATATTACAATTTGTTAATTAAAAATGTATAAAAATTTAACATTATTAACGATTATACTTAAATACCACATTTTCAATTTTTTTAAAACTATTTATATTAATAAATATGTTTTCAATAAAAATATTTGTTTCCAGAACTGTTTTAAAATTAAAATAAACTATATAAACTAGTATTTAACATATTACAAAATAAGTATATTTTGTATTAAATTTAAGCGGTTTTATATTTTATTTAAATAAAATATTTGTTTCTAAATTTTGTATAGCTAATATTAGTTCAACACTCCACTATAAAAAGTACAAAATAGATAAAGATATTTTAATCGATATACACAATCAACCACTATCAGTGTGAATAAAGAAAAAATAACACTTTTTATGAGTTTGAATAAAAATAAAATAACAACTCTATCTTCAAAATTTATGTAAATATCTTGAAGATTAAATTTCAAAAAGTAAAAAGCATTTTGAGAATTAAGATTAGATTTTGATTTAATTTAGATCATTACACTAATAATAAATAAAATTAATTATGATTCTAAAGTATTAAAATTATTGAATTAACTGTTAATTTTTTAAATATAATGTCAAAATCAATTTATATCACATCCCAAAAATTGGGTTAGTAGAATCGGATTAGTGAACCGAAAATCAGAATTAAGTTTGATTGTTAAAATAAATAGGAATAAATAAAATAAAATAAAATAAAATATTAAAATAATTGGAATTAAAAATATAGGTTAAGAAATTAAAATTAGGTGTCTGGGAATTAATTTGCTTAAAACGATTTTTTAAAACGAGATCGAAATTGAAAATAATTTAGAAAATGAGTTTTAATTGAAAACAAGGATTGATTTGAAAAAGAGAACAAATTGGATAGGTTAAAAGGGCAATTTTCCAATTTTTAAAAATTGATTGCCTATTTAACGACCCCCATTGTCCCTTCCCTCCCATTTTTCACCTCATTAAAAAATTTCTCAAACACCAAATCAAAGCTTTTCTCTGAAAATTAATTCATCCTTTTAGAATTTCTAGCCTTCCAAACACAAATTTCTCCTTCAATTTTAAAGAAGATTCATCTTTTCTCTTTCAATTTCACAATTGTTCTTCAACACGTTTTTGGTCGAATTTGATCCTAAACTCGTTGATTACTTCAAATCGAGGTAACATTCTGACTTTTTATGATTAAACTAAGTATATTGTTAATTCAATTCAATTTTTAATTGATTTAATCAAGATTTCAATAGATCTAATGATTTTAAATTGATTTTTGTCTTGAAAATGGTAGATCTCGTAATACTAAGCTAAGTTATTGTTTTAAAGTGATTTTCAACTCATTTTGATCTAATTAAAAGGTTTTTAAACTTAATTTAACAAATCCTCAAATAATTTTAATGAATTGGATGTTTTCCTCTTTTATATGTTCTTATAAGCTTTTTCTCGAAAAAGTTAGATGTAACAGCCCGATTTAGGGGCTAGTCGGAACAGTGATCTCGGAATCACTAATTTGAGGTTAGATAAAATTATTTTCATGTTATGTTATATGTTATAACATGTTTCTAAGGATGCATGAAAATTTTGGTGCCTTAATTCTAGCGATTTCTAGCTAAATTGTAAAAAAAAGGACTAAATCGCATAAAGTGCGAAAGTTCTATTTTGATTGCTAGAAGTGCCAAATACCTATAGATTATAAATTGGGGGTACCAAATGTACAATTTGGCCTTGTTTAACTGTGTTGGCTGGCCATAATATGCAGAGGGGACAAGAGCATTTATTATGATTGAAATTTGGTGATATTAGTTGGAAAAATAAATAAAATAAGATGATATATGCAAAAGTTATCATCTTTTTATTTATCTTTCTTCTCCAACTGAAAATATCAGCCATGGGAGGGGTTTGAAAGCTTAAAATTTCAGCAAGCTCTAATCCATTCAAGTAAGTGATTTTGATGCTTATTTTTGATGAAAATTGCATTTTTGGAGTCCTCAAAGCTTAAGCTAGCTATTGAGAGGACTAGTTTGCAATATGGTTGAAAGTCTAGGGACTTACCATGATAGATTTTATGTTGTTTGATGAGTTTTTATGGAAGAAAATGAATGATAGGATGATGAGAAACAACTTTTGTGAAAGGTGTTGTCATGAAAATACCTAATTGGGACTAAAATGCAAAAGTTGTAATTTGTTCATTAAGGCATGAAATAGATGGAATCGTGGATAGTTGTAAGAGGATTAAATGTTCAGCTAGGCTTGCTTAATAAGAAATTGAGATGAAAATTTATTTACGAGCCTAGGGGCAAAATCCTAATTTTGCCAAAGTGTAGGGTCAAAATAGTCATTTTTGCCTAAAGTGTAGATTATGGTGTATTATGATTTATAAGTGATTAAATCAGTAAATTTCACTGTTCTAGATCAAAGAAAATGAGTTTCGGACCTAGAACGGATGAAAAGAGAAATGTGGGCAAAAAGTCCCTTTTTGGGCCTTTCGGCATTGAGGTGAGTTCATGTGCAAACGTTGTAATTACGTACGAGTTAATTTAACGTTCCAATGTGGTATGGAATGTATATTTACCATAGGAATGCATGAAATATCTTTTGATTAAATGTCAATAGAATTGAAATGTGTATAGTATGATATGATGATGGTTAAAGTCTCGAGTAAGACCATATTGGAATATGGCCTCGGTGTAAGAGTTCATATAAGACGATGTCAGGGACATGGCATCGAATTGTTAATGTATGTAGGACCTTATTGGGGTATAATGCCAATGAGAACTATGTGTATGAGACTCAAGAGAGTTAGTTAACAATTTGAATGATTCAACGGGTATGTTGAATGTATGTGGTTGTACCACGAGAAGCACAAGTATGTGTTAGAATTGAATGGAGATGAATTCAATATATGATGAACCCCTAGTGGGACATGTGTAATTAATATACCTTATTTGTATGAGATAGATTATTAATGCATTATGTGAATGCAAATGAGTATCATAGAAAGTTAGGTGAGAATAAAAGTATGTGAGGATGTTCTCGGATGAACTTTTGAAATAGAGATATACTTGTGGATTACTATCCATGAATGTAAAATAACGGTGAGCTATGTGCGGTATCACCTTATTGATGGTAGTGACGGGCTGAGTGCGATACCATCAACTATATTAATATCGGTGGCTATGTGCGTTACCACCTGATTAATTAGTAATCGATGGGCTGTGTGCGATACCATCGCTTATAAATGATTGGTGGGCTGTGTGCGATACCACCCTATTAGAGATTTAATGGTGGGCTAAGTGTGAAACCACCGAGAGATTTGTAGTATGAATAGCTTATTGAAATTTGCTTGATGTGTTGTTCTATGTGATTACCTGACGATCAGTGCAGGAATGTGTGCTATTTAACATGAGTAGTTGGCTTGTGGCATGGGGTGAATGTGGTAAGAGATAGAATGAGTAGGCTTCAAGAGTGGTTAAGTTACCATGAGTTAATGAGAAAAACTCAGTATAATACCTTGTGGTTATATGTATTCAATAAATGTCAGTATTTTTCAGTTTATGCAGATGAACTTACTAAGCATTATTGCTTACTCCTTTTCTTTTCCCATCTCTTATAGGTTATTTTTAACTAGCTCGGGTTGGAGGCCACCGGAGATGTTTTCACACTATCGAATAAATGCTTGGTATGGTGTTTCAAGTTCTTATGAGTCATGGCATGTATAGGGATTCTTTTAGAGTTGATTAAGTTCTGATTGATGTAGCCAAATTGTGTTGGCCTAAGAGAACTTAGAGATTGGTTATGTATAGCCATAGATGATGGCTTAAGTTATAATTGTAATTGTATTCAGAATAGTTCTCCCTAGTGTATAGGATGAAGTTTTTGTCTCTTTAAATGATTAAATGTCTTTAATTCAAGAGTTAAATTGATGCTATGTGGAGTTATGTGATGATGTATGAATTTATGTAAATGATAGTGGTAAAAAGGCTTCGTAGATAGCCTCTAAGTGCCCACACGGAGAGACACACGGGCGTGTGTCTAGGCCGTGTGTCTCCTGCACCTTAGTATCTTAAGTCAGATTAGACCACGGGCTGGTCACACGGCCATTTGTTCAGCCCGTGTGATACACACGGTTGGCACATGGAAGTGTGCCAAGGCCGTGTGAAGCCTGCACTTGACACTTAGAAATTCAATTGTCACACGGCCGACGACACGGTGTGTGTACTGGATCGTGTGGATAAGTCGAATGCCAGGTTTTGGCACGGGCCGTGGCCACGGGCGTGTCCAGCCGTGTGGATTTAGTCGATGTCGACCACGGGTGGAAGGCACGAGCATGTCTTAAGGGCACACGGGTGTGTCCCTATACCCAACACAGCGCAGGGCCCTGCTTTTAAGGAAAAGTTTCTTTTGGCTTGTAAAAGTTTCCGAGCGTGTTTAAGGCCTCGTAGGCCAATGAGATGTATGAGTTGTTTAAGAAAGAGAAGTTTTTAATTCGGAACGAAATTTTATAGCCCGTAAATACATGTTTATACAAGTTCAAGCATAGTAATGTCTCGTATCCGGTCTAAGCCTCAGACTCGGGTATGGGGTGTTACATTTAGTGGTATCAGAGCATGGTTTAGCTGGTTCTCGAACTAACCTAGCACGAGTAAGAGTCTAGCTATACATGCCATATGTGGATAATGAAAGTGTGATGTCTCCCGGTTCTAACGAAATTGTTTTGTTAAGACAGAGATGATTCCCAACCGAGCTAATTTCAGTAAGTTTGTATGATTTTCAAGCTTCATGGATATTTTCATTGAATTGCTTGCTATGTTGTTAAATGCACATTAGTTCCATGAAAATGTTTAATGATTTATTAAACAAAGAAGTTACTAAGAGCATGTATATGAAAGTCCCGATTGAAAATGAATTACTTAGGATACTCAATATGCCACATGAGACAAGAAAGTCCGTATAATACCATGTCAAGACATGGCATCGGCAATCAAGAAAGTTATCATGTAAGACCAAGACAAGTCTTGGCATTGAAGAGTTACTATGAGATGAAGACCCATATAAGCCCAAGCCAAGGCATGGCATTGGCGAGACTCCAAGCAAAGATGTCATGTAAGTCCAAGACAAGTCTTGGCATTGAAAAGCTATCAAGAGATAGAGATCCCATGTAAGTCCAAGCCAAGGTATGGCATTGGTGAGTAACAAGGAAGATTTCATGTAAGTACAAGCCAAGGCTCGACATTGACCAGTTCATGAGTAAAGTTACCAATAAGACCATGTCAAGACATGGCAATGGTAAGTTCCCAAGGGAACCCACAAGCAAGACTTCGTGTAAGTCCATGTCAAGACATGACATCGACACCAAGTAAGAGATCCTATGTAAGACTATATTAAGGATATAGCATTGGCATCAATATACATGTGAAATGAGATTCAGTATCCTCAGTGTAACATCCTAAATTTACAGGCCTATACATTTAGTGTAGGGATAGGTTTACTATGTTAATTTAATTGATAGGGGTCTAAATTTGGGCTTAGAATTAGGCAAAAAGGCCTAGATTAAAGTGGCATCATTAACAGTTAAAAAGGAACAAGTTTTGGGTCGCAAGGAGCCCATCTTTAAATGAAGAGAGGGTGACGCCACACACAAGGAATTAGGGGCCCAAGTATTAAGTTTAATGAGGCCCAAATATTTTAATTTAAGTGAGTTAAATTTGGCATTAGGGATTAGTAGAGGTGGACGGCTACAAGGCTATAAAATAGGAGAATTTATGTGGATTTTTAAGTGATAATATCATGGATAAAAAGGAGAAAAGTTAGGAGCTTATCTTCAAGGGAAGTGTTGGCCGAAAATCCACCACCTAGAGGAGTGTAAAATTCAGCTACTGCATGGCAAGGAGGGTGCCGAATTTCTCCTCTCTTTTAGCTTGAATTTTAAGGGTATTTTTGGTTTTTAGTAGTAGGTGCCAAAATATCTATAAATAGGGGGGCTAGCTCATTGATTCTGACACTGAAAACCCTAAATTTCTCTCCCATTGTGCCGAAATTCCCTAGCCTCTCCCTCTCCAATTTCTTTAAAAGCCGAAACTCTTCTCCACTTTTTCCTTCTTGTGCCGGTTTCTCTAGGAAGCCGAAGCATCCATAGTCTTTTCTTCTATTCATCCTATTTGAGAATTAGTTCTATACTTCCGGCATTTAAATCTTCCATGGGCATTGCCGAATCCTCTCTCTAGTGCTAGCCGAATCTCCTATGCTAAGGTAAGTGTTGATTTTTGATTAGTTCTCATGATCTATTCCCAGTTTTTGAAAGGCAAAAGCCAAAAGCTAATAGTTTAATGGTTTTATGATGGGCGGCAATTCGGGATTTGAAGGAAGCTTAGTTGACTAGATCTAAAAGCCGAAAATCATAAGTCTCTAATTTCGGGATTTTAAGGTAAGAAGATTTGTTATTTATATATATAAAATCGGGTAGAATACTAACCATGGCCGAATATAGGAGAGGCCTATTTTCGCAATTGTTTCGGCTTTTAAGCAAGGCTATAGATTGAGGATAATAGATCCAGATAGTAAGGACATCGACTAAGAATATTGGATTTCGCAATATCGGTGTGTAATTCTCCACACCATCTAGATCTGTTTGATTAATATATGAAAATAAGTATTACATGTTTTGTTAAATGCCAAAACCCCAAGATATTGACAGAACCCAAAGAGGTAAAGCAAATCACCAAAGTTAGTAAATGATCCGATTAAATGTTATAAGTATACCGATTTTATGTGATTGCATGGGTTGAGTTTGATGAAAGGAGGAAGTTATATGTTGTAGCGGTTTTTACCGTGATCCTGTTGTAGTGGTTCCTTACCGTGATTCTGTTATGGCGCCTCGCCGTGATTCATTGTAGTGGCTACGGCCATGATCCGATGATGAGCAGCACGATCGCCATCAAGGCGCGTAGCGGTGTGGGTTGATTGTAGAAATCCCCAATGGTGTGAATGGTGGTATGGGGCGTGTAGCGGATGGACACCTAGGATATGGGTTGGGCTTTGCATATTATTTTTGTTACTTATATTTTGATTATTCTTTTTATGGGCTAAAGCCCAAATCTAATGGTGCATGAGGGTTGCACACCGAGTCTCGCGACTCACCCTTTAATTTTAACCATCTCGGGTGACACTTAGGGCATCGGACCGGGGTGGAGAGGAGAGCAAGGTGGCCATGCGACAGAGCTTTGAGAATTCAAGCAAAAAGACTTAGTCTAATTTTTATTTTCATTTAATTAATGGGTTCAAATTTCCTTGTAATAAGGCCATGGGCCACTAGACTACCATTTATGTCTTGGGATTTTGTTGGGCTTTTATTACTGGATTTTAAGTTTTACATTTTCAATTAAGTTAAGACCTGCATGAAATTTCGGTTTTTATTTAAAATCTACCAAGATAATTGGTTACTTAATATTTTATACTTTAATGAATTATTAAGCTTTCGAAATAAAGGTGTAAACCTAGTAATTGTTTTCCAAAATGCGACATGTTATGTAAAATCTCTTAAGTGACATACCAGATCCGGTTGTAGCGTTTGGGCCGGGTTTGGGGTGTTACACTCAGTCATTCATAGTAATTCATCGGGAAAAAGAGTAAAGCTTAAATGAGATAGCAAGAAAGTTAGTAGTAAAGTTGATATTATGTCATGCTAGTGAAGGCTGACTAGCAAGTATAATTCATGTTGTGAATGATGATGTTGAGATTATGCTTGTTGTAGTAAAGTATACTGATCTATGTGATCAAGTGTTACAGGTACCTTGTTTACCTTACAAACATGAGACTAGTAAGTACCATGATGTATGTGAGAAGCAGTAAGAGTAAGTAAGCATTTGAGATTTGTGATGTCATTGTTTATGATAAATATGTCCACATGGTTAAATCTCACGTGTGACTGTTAAAGTAGAGAAGGTATAATGTTTCGTCTTATGACCTTGTTACAAAGTCACACATATTATAGTGTGAGAGTTAAAACTAAAAAGTTTGACTAAGTAGAATGTAGGAAATGAGTACGGTCGTTCAATGATAAAATAATGAATAAGACCATGGTTGGACCATGGCGGTATATGCGATCCCATATAAGACCATGTCTGGGGCATGGCATTGGCATCGATACATGATCCCGTATAAGACCATATTAGGGATATGGCTTCAGTATTGAATAAGATAATCGGATAAGACCATATCCGGGATATGGCATCGATAATTGTTGTGAGATCACGTATAAGACCATATCTGGGATATGGCATCGGCATCAAATAGTAATCCCGTGTGAGACCACGCCGGGACTCGCTTCGATGATGAGATCGTAAGACCATATCCGGGATATGGCGTCGACATCGATATAAGATTTCGTGTAAGACCATATCTGGGATATGGCATCGACATCGATATGAGTTTCCATGTAAGACCGTATCTGGGATATGACATTGGTGTTGATATGAGATTTCGTGTAAGACCATAGCGAGGCTATGGCATCGTGACGACATGTAAAGCCATAGCTGGGCTATGATGTTGTGATACGAGTAAGACCATAGTTGGACTATGGCAATCAAGTAAACGACGTACTCAAAACCCGTAAGACATTCTCTAGATTAATAAGAAATAGTAAGAGGAATTAGAGCTTAATGTTGAGTACTCGAGTAGACATTAAGGTGGAACTTGAGTAAGTGAAGTCACTGTTCGAAATTATGGGTGATAGAAACCATTGTAACATGAGTAAGTATGAAAACTTTCCTGAGGCGAGTTGTGTGACTATGATGATACTTCATTGACAATGAGTAGTAAATCATATGTATGTAGTCACGAGAGTTAGGCTAAGGGACTTTGCAACCTCACTTCCTTACCACTGTTGAATTATGATGAGATGTTATGCGAGTTTAATTGAGTAAGTTTATATGTGATTAATGCAGTATTTATGTTAGCATTTTGAGAATGCTTTGTATCACATTGATACATGATACTCTACTGGACAGAGTAATCGTTGTTAAACATGAGGTTGAAGTCCCGGGGGACTATAATGAAAAGGCTATCATTGAGATATGAAATATATAAGGTCCCGTATAAGATCATGTTCGAGGCATGGCCTCAGCACCAAGTTATGATTCTGTACAAGACCATATCCAGAATATGGCATCAGTAATGAATATAAGAATCGTGTAAGACCATATTCAGAATATGGCATCGATACTTGATGTGGAAGTCCATATAAGACCTTATCCAGGATATGGTATTGGCATTTAGAGGTGACTCCATATAAGACCACCCCGGGGGTGTGACATTGGTTTCGTGCCTATATGAATGACGACGAATTTGCGTCTTTGTTTATCCCTAGTGATCAATGGGACAAATAGATGAGTCTAGAAGTATAAATGAGATTAGTACTAAAGTCATGTGAAGGAATGAATGCAAATATTCGTGAATGAATCACGAAGAAACTAGTACGATGTGCGGCACGATATGTGCTAAATAAATGGCAAGTATGAGTAAGTTGGCTCGAAGCCTGTAGTTTGTGCATGGTTAGTTGATGCCATAGATGGATTATAATAATAATCCCCTTGAGTATTATGTACAAATATCTGTTGCCTTTCAGGGCTGATGTGGTTGTTCTTTTCATAAACTGTGACTGTGTGAGAATGTTGGCAGATAGTAAAAATCAGATAAAACGGTTGTCGATTTAGTTATTTGAAATAGACATTCCTTTATCTCCTCGTAACCCTATTCGGCTGCTTTGAGGGAGAAGTTGGAAATGATTCTAGTATAAGGAGTGAGATCATAAGTTTCACATGGTGTGATGGATTTTCGGGCAAGCCGAATAGAGTTAATGAATTCGATCAAGATGTCCCTACTATCGTGAGTTGTAATGATGGTAAAGGTTTTAGATTAGCATAGCAAGAGAAACTCAGATGAGAGTGTGCTTGAATTATGATTCAAGTTTTGTGTATATTTACACATAAAACAATAAGGAGAATAAAATTCTGTGTGTATGTGAGTAGGGAGCATATTACAGAGATATGCTCGTTGAAACGTTTAAACCATGATGGTTGAGTTGAAAGCTATAGAATGAACTATTAATTGAAAGTTCTAGTACTGAGTTCAGTCTGAATCGAGAAAAAGAGTTACCAAATTGGTGATCCAGAGGCAATCACCTTTGTGTCTGTGTAATGAGTTAGATGTTATGAAAAGATCCATGTTAAGCAATGCGAGTTAGCTACTCGGTTGACCCTAGTTGGTAACATCTTAGTTTCAGCAAGGTTAATGACTAGAGCGAGTTTTCTTTCCAGAACAAAAAGAGTTCAGAAGAGATATAGTAAATGGTATTTTAAATAAGCTCCGAATAAGTTTATTTGAGATGGTAAATACAGGTTGTATAATTTTTCCGTTGTTGATGATTTCTCGAAATAGAATTGGAATGATGATGAATCCAGAGCTTATACAGAGTTTTGGTATGAGATTTAGTAGCAGCATATCTAATAAAGCAAGAATAAGGAAGTACAGTTATGTGGATAAATGTTTTGACAGTAGAGTACATTTCACGATATGATGGAGTTATGGTCAAAAGTAGTTAACCACTAAAAGCTGAGTTTTCAAAGCGTACAAGTAAAACCCATTACAGTCGGTGAATGCTTTAATGAGAAAGTGAGATAAAACCTTATAGATTTTAAATTTAGTTTGACAAGATTCCCAAAGAGGGGGGATGTCATTCGAATTGTAGTGAATCAACCAGTAAAGATCCGAACTATCATTTGGACATGTACAGAGTTCCGAATTGGTGGATTACTGAATATAGTATATACCCAGAGGAAGAATAACTTAGGTATCAAGTTACGTTTCGACCTTATGTATCACAGCTTAAAAATGTTGATAGCAACTCCTCCTGATAAAATTTTTAGGGACGAAAATTCCTAAGGGGGAGAGATTGTAATGACCGATTTAGGGGCTAGTCGGAACAGTGATCTCAGAATCACTAATTCAAGGTTAGAGAAAATTATTTTCATGTTATGTTATATGTTATAACATGTTTCTAAGGATGCATGAAAATTTTGGTGTCTTAATTCTAGCGATTTCTAGCTAAATTGTAAAAAAAGGACTAAATCGCATAAAGTGCGAAAGTTCTATTTTGATTGCTAGAAGTGCCAAATACCTATAGATTATAAATTGGGGGTACCAAATGTGCAATTTGGCCTTGTTTAAGTGTGTTGGCCGGCCATAATATGCAAAGGGGACAAGAGCATTTATTATGATTGAAATTTGGTGATATTAGTTGGAAAAATAAATAAAATAAGATGATATAAGCATAAGTTATCATCTTTTTCTTTATCTTTCTTCTCCAACCGAAAAAATCAGCCATGGGAGGGGTTTGAAAGCTTAAAATTTCAGCAAGCTCTACTCCATTCAAGTAAGTGATTGTGATGCTTATTTTTTATAAAAATTGCATTTTTGGAGTCCTCAAAGCTTAAGCTAGCTATTGAGAGGACTAGTTTGCAATATGGTTGAAAGTCTAGGGACTTACCATGATATAGTTTATGTTGTTTGATGAGTTTTTATGGAAGAAAATGAATGATAGGATGATGACAAACAACTTTTGTGAAAGGTGTTGTCATGAAAACACCTAATTGGGACTAAAATGCAAAAGTTGTAATTTGTTCATTAAGGCATGAAATAGATGGAATTGTGGATAGTTGTAAGAGGATTAAATGTTCATCTAGGCTTGCTTAATAAGAGATTGAGATGAAAATTTATTTACGAGCTTAGGGGCAAAATCATAATTTTGCCAAAGTGTATGGGCAAAATAGTCATTTTTGCCTAAAGTGTAGATTATGGTGTATTATGATTTATATGTGATTAAATCAGTAAATTTCATTGTTTTAGATCAAAGAAAACGAGTTTCGGACCTAGAACGGATGAAAAGAGAAATGTGGGCAAAAAGTCCCTTTTTGGGCCTTTCGGCATCGAGGTGAGTTCATGTGCAAACATTGTAATTACGTACGAGTTAATTTAACATTCCAATGTGGTACGGAATGTATATTTACCATAGGAATGCATGAAATATCTTTTGATGAAATGTCAATAGAATTGAAATGTGTATAGTATGATATGATGATGGTTAAAGTCTCGAGTAAGACCATATTGGAATATGGCCTCGGTGTAAGAGTTCGTATAAGACGATGTCAGGGACATGGCATCGACATGTTAATGTATATAGGACCTTATTGGGGTATAATGTCAATGAGAACTATGTGTATAAGACTCAAGAGAGTTAGTTAACAATTTGAATGATTCAACGGATATGTTGAATGTATGTGGTTGTACCACGAGAAGCACAAGTATGTGTTAGAATTGAATGGAGATGAATTCAATATATGATGAACCCCTAGTGGGACATGTGTAATTAATATACCTTAGTTGTATGAGATAGATTCATTAATGCATTATGTGAATGCAAACGAGTATCATAGAAAGTTAGGTGAGAATAAAAGTATGTGAGGATGTTCTCGGATGAACATTTGAAATAGAGATATACTTGTGGATTACTATCCACGAATGTAAAATAACGGTGAGCTATGTGCGGTATCACCTTATTGATGGTAGTGACGGGCTGAGTTCGATACCATCAACTATATTAATATCGGTGGTTATGTGCGTTACCACCTGATTAATTAGTAATCAATGGGCTGTGTGCTATACCATCGCTTATAAATGATTAGTGGGCTATGTGCGATACCACCCTATTAGAGATTTAATGGTGGGCTAAGTGCGAAACCACCGAGATATTTGTAGTATGAGTAGCTTATTGAAATTTGCTTGATGTGTTGTTCTATGTGATTACCTGACGATCAGTGCAGGAATGTGTGCTATTTAACACGAGCAGTTGGCTTGTGGCATGGGGTGAATGTGGTAAGAGATAGAATGAGTAAGCTTTAAGAGTGGTTAAGTTACCATGAGTTAATGAGAAAAACTCAGTATAATACCTTGTGGTTATATGTATTCAATAAATGTCGGTATTTGTCAGTTTATGCAGATGAACTTACTAAGCATTATTGCTTACTCCTTTTCTTTTCCAATCTCTTATAGGTTATTTTTAACTAGCTCGAGTTGGAGGCCACCGGAGATGTTTTCACACTATCGAATAAACGCTTGGTTTGGTGTTTCAAGTTCTTATGATTCATGGCATGTATAGGGATTCTTTTAGAGTTGATTATGTTCTAATTGATGTAGCCAAATTGTGTTGGCCTAAGAGAACTTAGAGATTGGTTGTGTATAGCCATAGATGATGGCTTAAGTTATAATTGTAATTTTATTCGAAATAGTTCTCCCTAGTGTATGGGATGAAGTCTTTGTCTCTTTAAATGATTAAATGTCTTTAATTCAAGAGTTAAATTGATGCTATGTGGAGTTATGTGATGATGTATGAATTTATGTAAATGAGAGTGGTAAAAAGGCTTGGTAGATAGCCTCTAAGTTCCCACACGGATAGACACACGGGCATGTGTCTAGGCCGTGTGTCTCCTGCACCTTAGTATCTTAAGTCAGATTAGACCACGGGCTGGTCACACGGCCGTTTGTTCAGCCGTGTGTGATACACGGTTGGCACATGGGCGTGTGCCAAGGCCGTGTGAAGCCCGCACTTGACACTTAGAAATTCAATTGTCACACGCACGACGCACTTTGCAGCGTGTGTACAGACCGTGTGGATAAGTCAGAATGCCAAGGTTTGGCACACAGGCTAGGGCCACGGGCATGTCCAGGCCGTGTGGATTTAGTCAGTGTCGACCACGGGTGGAAGGCACAGGCATGTCTTAAGGGCACACGGGCGTGTGGCCCTTGTTTTAAGGAATAGTTTCTTTTGGCTTGTAAAAGTTTTCGAACGTGTTTAAGGCCTCGTAGGCCAATGAGATGTATGAGTTGTTTAAGAAAGAGAAGTTTTTAATTTGGAACGAAATTTTATAGCCCGTAAATACATGTTTATACAAGTTCAAGCATAGTAGTGTCTCGTATCCGGTCTAAGCCTCAGACTCGGGTATGGGGTGTTATATTAGATCCGTGTAATTAAATGAAATTGATGGTTTAGATTTGTAATTAAATGATATTTAGGATATTTAGAAACTTATTTAAGGTTTAAAAATGAAAATCAAGTGATGAAACCCCTTATTTCGATAAATCTAGTTAGTTTTTGGTAATGTGAATAAAAAGATCAGATCTGTGATTTTACTGCTATTTGAATGAATTTTTAGTTGTTCATGATATGTTTTTAATGTCTTTAATGTGTATGCAAAGTTCCAAATCAATCGGGAGCATCTACAAGCTAGGATGAGGGCAATCAAAAGCTTATTTGAGCTTTGGCTTTGAAGCAAAGCTTGATTAAGGTAAGTCATCTGGTGTGCTGTAATTAATGCACAAATCAGTGTGTTAAAGGGGACCTTAGGTAGCCTAAACACCTATCCTAAGTTCCAAGAGTAAGTGTTTCTTCCTTGATCTATAATATTTTGCAAATTATGATGAATTGTGATAAGATGTGTATGTAATATGTTTAAGAAATGGGTGTGAATATGAAAAAATATGCCTTTTAATCTGTTGGTTTAATGAACAAGTCTAATATGAAAGTGTATGTGGCTCAATGAGCAAAGTGATTGCACTTGAAAGTGCATTACATGAACATGTGATAAGTGTATTTGATCATGATAAACATGATACGAGTAAATGTGCATAAACCAAAAAATGAATGTGTAATATGGATATATCGGTTGTAACATCTCAAACTCGACCCAATCGTTATGGTCGAATTTGGAAAGCTATATTAGCCATTGAAATGGCCCAAAAAAACTTTCGTTATTTTTTTCAAACATACTTTTTAAATCATTTGCATAATTAGTTCAAAACTAGTGAAATATAATGTTCAACTTTATTTTCAATCACATTTCAAATCTATTTGTCCACAAAAATGGCCTAAATAAACTCTCGTAATTTTGAACATATTTTAAAAATTATTAGCTTATCAATTCAAAACAAGTGAAATAAAATGCTTATCTTAATTTTGTAAAAACTTTGTAAATTTTAAGAATCGAAATTAATAATATTCCGTTTGCAAAAATTCAATAATTTATTTAAAATTATTTCGGATTTTCAATCATAGTTCTAAATCATTTTTCTTTTCATTCAAAACTAAAGAACTTGGTTATTCGTCATTATTTCGGAAAAAAAAAACATATTAACTTCAGAGATCAAAATGTCTTTAGAAATCAAATTTATAAACTTAATAAATTTTAGAACTAAGTCTAATTTTATTAAAAACTCATTTTTCAGAAATGCAGCAGAAAAATATGTTATTGAAAGATTCTATTTAAAAATCAAGTTTCATGCGAAATCTTATCAAATACAAAATTATGCAGTTTTTAAAACTTGATGTCATGCAATCAAGTCATGCAAATCAGAATGAAATCCCCAAAGTAATGTCCCATGCCACAGTCCATAAACAAGTTTATTACAGTCCCAAAATAAATATTAAATTTAAATTTAAAATATTTAATTATGAAAACTTTCGAGAAACTCCTTCGATAGTTGTATCCAAGCTCTACCCTCAGGTTTATATGAAAAGACATAAAAGTAAAGGGGGTGAGCTATAACGCTCAGTGTGAGTCTTAACATATATAACAAAATGTAATTTAAAACATACATTTCCAGATATAGCAAAACTACATATAAGCAGTCCAAAAACTTAGATTTTTCAAATTTAGCAAAAAATATAAAAGCAGTCCAAAATCACAGATTTCAATATGTATGATGATGTCGATGCAAAGTTTTTCAGAAATCAATACATAATTTTTCAGAAAACGTTCCTACCTAACTCCACTACACACTATAAAAGAGTTCCTTAGAATTCGTCCATCTAATAACACACCACAATGTGGACAAGCCACCAGACATTGCAGATATATAGCCAGAGAATGTGATTAAACCACCAGAATTTGCAGTTTATTAAACTGTCAGAATCGTCCTCCGTACAATCTTATCCCAACCCCATGCTTGTGATATGACATTCATAAAATTTTTTTTCAGTAGACATGCTTAACATGTGAATCTGATTTATTTGCGTATTAACATAGTGAGCATGCTTCACATTCGAGTCAAATCTCATTATCAGAAACATTAGCATGATATAGTATTTTTCATGCAAAATAAAATATGGCCATTACATCACATATCATGAATGTTGGATAAAAATAAGCAACGCATATCATATATCAGTGAACCACACAACAAAATCACTTTATAAAAAATTTAAATAGTGCATAATTACTTACTTGGATTTCAATTGTTTTAATATATTTAATAACCCCTTATTCGAATACTTAGTGTACTCAAATGTTTCCATGTATCATGATCTTAATAACATAATATAATTTTTATACTTAAATTTATGAAACAATTTTATTCATAATACATGTTTATAAGTTAAAACCCACACTTGAATTACGAATCTTTTAACACCAAAACTACTCCTTGGCTCTCAATGATGTAGATCAAGTCAGATCTTGTGTTATCCTTTCGGAAAGACAGTCCAAAAATTTGCTTATCTTAGAGGAATTCCAATTGATTTGGATTAGATCTTCAAGAACATAATATTCAAGTGTGTAAGTCTACATTTCCAATTCATGAAAAGAGAAGAAAGATTTGAGAGTTGAAGAATAACCATTACCTTCACTGTATCAGGCTAGATTGGAATGATCAGTGATTC
This sequence comes from Gossypium sturtianum, assembly GCA_025698515.1. NCBI lineage: Eukaryota > Viridiplantae > Streptophyta > Magnoliopsida > Malvales > Malvaceae > Gossypium > Gossypium sturtianum. The sequence continues at coordinate 28,517,183 of CM046943.1, read as the reverse complement.
ACCAAAATTTTTGTTAGACGGAGGAGTGGATGCTAAATAAAAGAAAACAAAATATGAGAAAAGTGGGTAAATAGATAATTGAATATCTTACAGAAGAGAGAAGAAAAAATACTTAATTTAGTTTTGACCAATCTAGATGAACATGGAATGTAAAATGGAGAAGAAAAATGGGCGACGGCGGTGGTGATGCGAAGACACGATGGTGGCGACGGTGGATGAGGTTCGGTGGTGGTGCGATGGCAGCAATGGGGGAGAGGGGAATGATTGAAAAGTGGTTGTGATAAAGTTATAATATGGTGGTTAAGTGTGGTGGAATGGTGGCCAAATTCAAAAGAATATGGTGGCTCAAAGTGGTGCAAGAGGAGAGGAGAGGAGAAGGACGAAACAAATGAGAGAATATACTCTTTCTAGGGTGAAGGACGTCCATAGCAAGTCAACAAGAGGAAAAATGGAAGAGAGTGAAAGGTGTGGAAGAAAATGAAGGAAGGGGAACATGTAGAGTAAAAAGGGGGCTAAGGGAGGAAGGTTGACTAGCTAAGGGAGGAAAGAGCCTTTTCTTATATGGCAACAATAGTGGACGACAAAAGGGGGTTGACCAAAGATTTTTATGCCAAAAAATTAAAAAAAAATTATGACAGAGTGGGGAGTTGAACATAAGACCTAGGGTAATTAAATCAAGCTTATAATTCCTATAACATTTATTTTAAAACTTGGTGTGACATTTACTAAGGTTTGAAGCAAAATTGTACCAAATAGAAAATAATGTGAGGGAAAGGATTCGAACTCATGTCTTCAAGGACAGCTCCACCACTACTAAATCACTAGATTTGTTACTTATTTATTATCAAGTGCACAAAGGTCATCTTAAAAATTTTTTTGGGTGTAACCACTCTCGGTTTATTAATCCAATTTCTACTAACCCAGTTTCTGGGATGTTACATTGGCCTTATAATCTCTTGAAATTATTGGATATAGTTGGCATTCCATAGGATTTGAGTACTCATATATGTGGTTTGATATTGGGACATATTGGAGGGATAAGGGAATGTAGAGCTAAGCTCCATTCATTAGGACATGTTTGGTGTGTTAAAGAGTGTTAGCTTAATGCTACACTTACTTGGGACATGTTAGACTCTATGAGTAATTGGTGTGATGGAGATCTGAGTATTGATGTGCTGTATAGTTATATATATTTCGTAATCACAAGATGCCAATGTATCGACATGATTAAATGATTAATGGTGATAAGTGTTATATGCTTTCTAGTCTTGCTTTTAACCCTTGATATTATGGTTTATTGTAGCTTCTTGAGCACTCACTGAGCTTGCTTAAGCTCACACTCTCTTGTGTTTACTTTATTTTACAAAGAAATAGCTTATGTGGAGTGATGAAGTGAGCAAACTTGTGGTACCAACGCAAAGCAACTTGATTGTGTATGTAAGATGGTTTTTTTTGAAAAATAAAGGATGACAATGTGGGATCATTTTGAGGGATTAGACTTTAGTTTCTGTTTTGGTTTGTAAATGGACATTCCTGGACTGTTTAAGGACTTTTATAACTGGTTTTTGGATGCTTTTCTTGCTTGGATTGTTGCATGATTGATCCTAGATGAATGGTTAGGTTATATGTTGATTAGGATGCATGTGCCTAGGTGAATTGTGGTTATAGATTCTTAAATGACTTTGTTGAATGCTTGGACAAATTCAAAATGACCATATGGTAAGGTATGGATCTATAATGTACTTAAAATTACCTTATATGCAAATTTGGTATGTTGAGTAGAATGAATTGGGACTTTAAAAATGCATGCTAGTATAGATAATTGGATGGAATGCCAAAGTATGTTAATGTATGATCTAGTGTAAATAAGCATGATTTGTATGATCTATGTATGTTATATGATATGTTAGAATAGGAAAATTGGCATGAAAACACAAAATGGTATGTCTAGGTTGGTGTCAAAGTGTCATATGCAAGTTGCTATGATTTTTGTGCAAATATTGTAGTCGATGTAATGATGAGCCATAAACAACATTGCGACGAGAGATTGTTGCTGGGATGCCGTTTACCATGTCATCGGGATAAAAGCCCCTTTCTAGGCAACATCATGATGTGAGTAATCGCGTTGTCACGACGTGATAAGCTGTGTGTCTTGGGCATATTTTGTTACTTTTGCAATTCAGTCCCAATTTTTGTATTGGAGTCCTTAAACATGATAAAATGACTTGAAAATTTGCATTATTAAGTCATATATGATACATTTCATAATTTTACTCTTAGTTTTGTAAAATGGTTTTTCTAGATATTTTGCAAGTCTTACGATTTAGTCTTTTAAACTTCGTTTTAAAATTAAACGAGTTTTACTTATCATTTTGAACTGAATTTTTCAAATATAATCTTGAACAAGTTATCTCGACCATAGGTAGATTAATTGGATAGTTTATGATTGTTTTGCACGATAATTGTAAAATGACATTTTTACCCCTATTATTATTTTGATGTATTGTGATAGATAAAACATGTTTTAGGATTGTGTGTGTTATATTTATAGATGAATTGAATATTGTGCATGTATTACATGGTGTGAATGATGGTTTTTGTGGTATGTTTTTGTGGCCAGTAAGGAGAGTCACGTAAGTTGTTGGGTTTGGGGCGCCACAACTTATCTAATTAGTTTTTTTCAAAAGTGAAACAACTATTGAGATTATTAAATCATCCAATTGTATTATAAAAAATATCTAATAAATTAAATACAATTTTAAAAGCCTCAACTTCCTAATTAAAATAAATGTATATTGTTGGAAATGCAAAATGGGTAATCCCACATTGGTTGAGAAAAGGCTTCTAAGGGGGTTTAAATATAGCCTTGCCTCTTACCCTCATTGAATAATTGGGGGCTAAAGGCCTAACACACATGTGTCAACGCCTTTGCCTAGCCCGGTCTATGTTCATGTTATTTTTTTAATAAAATTTCTGTAATATCCCTAAACGAGGTCTAGTAGTTTCGGGTATATTTTTCGGGTTTCGAGTGTGAAACTAGGAATTTATATGGTTTCTAGTAATTTTTAATTTAATTTAGGAAGTTAATTTCATCTAAAATCGATTAAACAATAATCTAGAAAATTTTAAAAAAAATAATGAAATAAAATATTTTTGAAAAATTAATTTTAAAGGTTTTAAATAATTATTAGTAAAAATAATTAATTTGGGTTGAAAAATAATTTTAAAATAATTTTTATTGGGGGTAATTTGAGTAGAACTTAAATATTAATTAAATAGGATTTAATTGTAAAACAAGGGAAAATTTAGAGTATTTATATGGAAAATAAACCTTAAAATTCGGAATTTTGGAGGGAATGGATTAAATGGTAAAGTAAGGGAAATGTGGGAGTGGCCATTAGGCAAATTTCCCAATTTTTAAATTTCCGGTGGGTGGTTTCAGTTTTAAAACTAATATATCTAGCTCACTTTTCACACATTTTACATCAGCTTAGAGAACTTTAAAATTCATTTTCTTTGCATGATTTTAAAGATCTATCATTAGAGAATAGATCCAAACAATTTTCTTATCAAAATACTCTCTCAATTCACTCGAGATTATTCTCAAAAGTAGCAAAAAATATTCTGAAATTTCTCAAGTTTCTTGAATCAAGATTTTCAATCAACGAATTTAGAGCAAATCAAAGGTAATCTTCAATCCTAAACTTGTTTTTATGATGATTAGAAACATTTTTATAGGATTTGGGAGTCAATTAAAGGATTTTTACAATGTCATCTCCTTCCAAGAACACATGGTTCTTTAATGGTAGATCTTGAATTTTGAGAGGAAATCCACAAATCAATGGATGTTCCAACTCAAAATGGATCTATTAAAAGGTTTTTGATCTTATTTATCAAGGTTAAACATGATTTGTGAGGTAAGTTAAAGAAATCCGAATTTCATCATCTTCATGAACCGATTTTCCGAAATTTTGTGAAATTGATTTAAAGATGAAATTGATGCTTAGTATAATTTTATTTGATCTAGTATTGATGATTGGAAGTGTTTAGGAGGGCCGGAGAGATCGATTTTGTGAGGAATCAAGTTTTTGACTTGATGTTACAAATCCGGTAAGGTATCTTTGTGAGAGGATTTATATTAATATAGTTAATTAAAATTCGTGTTTATTATAGAATTGGAAAGGTGGTAATGTTTACTTTATCTCTGTTAAAGCTCCCAATCTTGAAGAGGACCAAGCTAACTGATAAACCATAATTTATGCATATTTTGACCCCATTCTTGGCTTATTTTTGGATGAATTTTCATTAGATTTGATGAATTCGATGCTCTTAATCCTTTAATTTCGTGTTTTACACTCAGGAGAGCTTCGGGAGTCGAAAAGAATGAGAAACGGGCCAAAAGGGGGAAAAATGGGCCTACCTTAGAAATCAACACGACCTAGACTATAGCACACGGTAAGATCACACGGCCGTGTGTGACGAGCAGAATCGAGCACGGCCTAAGCTATCGAACACGGGCGTGTCCCTGCCGGATCCAAGTCTAATTCTATTCGAAAAAGACTACTTGTGGACCAAGAAAGGTGTTCCAAAGCCTATATAAACACCCTAGGGGAGGACCTAAAAAGGACACGCAGAGTAGAAAGCAGAAAATACTCGAAGACAGCCATTTGAAGCAGCTTGGAAACAGGATCTCCGTCAAGACTGAAGATCTCCTATAAATTTCTCTTGAAGTTTTTGGGTTTTCTTATGCTTTGTAGTTTTCCTTATTTTAAGATGTTTTCCCCTATCAGTATGAACTAAATCCCTTAAATCCCTGAGGGGATGAAACCTAAGACGAATCTTATTACTATTTGATTTGTAAGATAAATACTTGTTCTTATTCTTAATTGTGAGTTCTTATTCTTGTTTTAATAATTCAGGTTATTAATTCAAGTCGAATGTGCTTATTCGGAGGAGCCAAAGGCCCTGTTTAAGAGTAGATCAACACAATTAAGCGGAGTTGATTGCAACCCTAGAGATAGGGCGACATAAATCTACCGGATTAGAGTCAAATCTAATAAGGGAATCCATAGATCGAGTTAATGCGACAATAGGGGTTTTAATTAGAAAGAAATTTCAATTAATCAACCTAGAGTCAGTTATTTTTAGTCTCGAAAGAGATATTAACATAAATCAGGGATTTCTACGGATTAAGTCAAGTGAATAAATCGTATGAATCAAAAGTAATAAGTGAAGTCTAGGTGGACTCTTCCTTGGGTATTGCCTCTCTCATAAAGTTGTCTAAAAAGTATTTTCCCAATTCATTCTTTGTCGTGATTTTAATTAATTTTAGTTTAAAATAAATTACTCCAATTCTTAGGCTAGATAATATGAAGATAGTAATTACTAGTACTCTTGGTCCTTGTGGATACGATATTTCCGGTCTTACCATAACTATACTATTAAACGATAGGTGCGCTTGCCTTTATTGTGATCGTAGTTAGTTAGAGACACATCAAGTTTTTGGCGCCGTTGCCGGGGACTAAGATATTAGGAACACTAAATTTTTATTACTTTAGCCATTTTTATTTTATTTTATTTTATTTTTATTTTTATTTTTTACTTTTCTAATTTTACACTTTCTTTGCTTCTGATAGGTGTCTCTAGTTTATAACTAGAAGAAACCCGTCAGGGCCTTTACTTTACGACAGTGATATAGAAGGTACAGCTCGCAGAAATCGAAGAGAGATAAGGCGAAGCCTACAATACGTAGAGGAAGAGCAAGAGGACGATATTAATACTACCGAGGAGATGGCTGATAATAATCAGCTACCTCTAGTAGTAGTCAGAGATCCAAGAAATCGTAATCCCCGCTCCTCGTACTATGTATGATTATGCTAAGCCTACTTTAACAGAACCGAATCAAGTATTGTTAGACTGCCGTTGTCGCAAATAATTTTGAATCTGAAACCTAACACTATTCGGATGATTCAAGTAGATTTGTTCGGATTTGATGTTTTGCGGGATGAGGATCCAAACAATCACTTGGCAAATTTCTCGGAATTCTGCGACACTTTCAAGATTAATGGCGTTTTTGATGATGCCATTCGCCTTCGGTTTTTTCCCTTCTAGTTGAGGAACAAAGCTAAACAGTGGTTGAACTCGTTACCACGAGGATCAATCACTACATGGGAACAAATGTCTGAAAAATTTTTACTTAAATATTTTCCGTCGGCTAAAACGGCTAAGTTGAGGAATGATATCTCTTCTTTTATGCAGATGGATTTAGAAACACTTTACGATGCATGGGAGAGATACAAGGATCTACTGAGAAGATACCCTCACCATGGGTTACCATTATGGTTACAGGTTGAAACCTTTTACAATGGTGTGAACCCCTCAACTAGACAATTGATTGATACAGCCACCGGCGGTACACTAAACAACAAAACACCTGAGGCTGCTTATGAATTCATTGAAGAGATGTCACTGAATAATTATCAGTGGCAAGTTATGAGGATAAAGCCAACAAAGGCAGCCGGTGTTTTCAATCTCGACGCAGTCACCATGCTATCAAACCAGGTAGAGCTTTTAAATAAAATGATTGATGGTTTGTGTGGTTCTTCGCAGGTACATCCAGTGATGCAATGTGATACGAATGGAGGAGGAATGAGCAGTATAGAATATCCATCCCACAACCCTGGCATAGAAAGCGAATAGATGAACTATATGGGTAATAATTCTAGACCTCAGGATAATCCCTATAGTAACACTTACAATCCAGGTTGGAGGAACCACCCAAACTTCTCATGGGGTGGTCAAGGAAATCAAAGACAACAACCCCTTCCAGGCTTCCAACAACAACCCTACCCACAGGAAAAGAAGCCGAACCTTGAGGAGATGCTAACAAAATTCATCTCGGTGTCAGAAACCCATTTTCAAAACACTGAAACAGCACTCAAAATCCAGCAGGCATCAATTCAAGGGCTCGAAAACCAAATAGGTCAGCTTGCTAAGCTAATCTCTGAACGACCACAAGGCAGCCTACCAAGCAACACTGAAACTAACCCAAAGGAGCAACTTCACGCCATTACTGCTCACGATAGTGAAGGGTTAGATGAACCAAAACCGAGGCAAGAAAACGTGGTAGATAAAGGTAAGGTTGAGGCAAGCCATAATAAACCAAAACTGGTAAGTACAGAATACAAACCTCGTGTGCCATATCCCAATGCGACGAAGAAAGACCGCACAGATGAACAATTCAGTAAATTCCTTAAAATTTTAAAGAAATTACATATTAACTTACCGTTTATTGAAGCTCTTTCGTAGATGCCCAATTCAGTAAAATTCTTAAAGAGCTTTTGGCAAACAAACGGAAGTTAGATGATGCGTCGCATGTGGAGCTAAATGCGGTTTGCTCAGCAATTCTACAGAATAAACTACCCCGCAAATTAAAAGATCCAGGGAGTTTTACAATTCCTTGCTTAATTGGTGGTTTATCTGTTAATAATGCTTTAGCTGATTTAGGGGCAAGTATCAATGTTATTCCTTATAAAATGTTTAATCAGCTAGGTCTTGGGAAACCCAAACAAACTAGGATGAGCATTCAACTGGCTGATAAAACTGTTAGATTTCCTAGGGGTATAATTGAAGATGTGCTAGTCAAAATTGATAAATTCATATTCCCAATAGATTTTGTTGTTTTAGACATGGCTGGGGATAGTGACATTCCTTTAATTTTAGGACGACCCTTTTTAGCAACTGCTAAGACCATTATTGATGTTGGTACAGGGGAATTAATACTTCGTGTAGGTGATGACGTGATTAAACTCAAAGCACGTGATTCTGTCAGAATATCTAGTGATCAAGATGATACAAGTCCTGAAAATGTAAGTGAACTTAATGTTCAATCTTCTTTGTAGGAAATCTCTCGGGAAAAGATGACAGAGCCATGGTTTAGCTCTCATATTGAGAACAAAACTGTTCATGAGGAACGAAGGCTCCAGATGAAGGAACTAGATGAATGGCAAACACAATTTAAGAAGAAATTGAAAGTACACGATGAACCAAAGCAGAGCCATGATGAACCTAAAAATAAAACGAGTCAAATTAAGGTTGGAGATCAAGTTCTAATGGATAAGGAAGATCCTCGTGTTGCCTCTTCTGAACCTAATGGAACAACCCCTTTCACGGTACTTAATATTTTCCCATACGGTACAGTCGAGGTAACTCATCTCAAATTTGGCACCCTCAAGGTAAATAGTACTCGTCTAAAACCATATTTTAACAAAATTGATAGCAGGAATGAGGAGTTTCAACTCCTCGAACCACCATGATCATGCGAAGGAAATGTAAGTCTAGCTTAAGACTTTAAACAAGCACTTCTCGGGAGGCAACCCAAGCACTAACCTCATTAATGACCATAATTTCAATTTTTAGCACCTAACTAAAAACTAACCAAATTAATAGACGCAGGTTTCCCTACCCACACGGCCTTGCACACGGGCGTGGCCATGGCCGTGTGGACACCACGAGCAGGTACATCGGCGTGGCGGAGACCGTGCGGGCCAAGGACAAAAATTTTCCCCAAAACATGGGCTACGATAAAATGCCACGGCCGTGCGATGCGGCCGTGGTCGAAACTGACTAAAGAACACAGGCTGCAATAAAATGCCACGGCCGTGTGATACGGTCGTGGTTGATACTGAGTAAGTGAATGAGTGTGCGACATGCCCGTGTCCAGAAGCCGTGGTTGAAACTGAGTAAGTCACACGGGCGTGTGACACGCCCGTGCCTATAGGCCATGGTCGATACTGATTAATTAACACGGGCGCGGGGAAAGACTCAAACACACCCTAACCCAACATTTACAAAACACACAGGCTAAACACAAGGCACACGGGTGTGGGCCTCGATCGTGTGCCCCAATCCTTATTTAAACCCCCTTCTACTGTTCACCTTCTCCCCTAAATTTCCCCCCAACCCTAGCCACCGCAGCTTTCCCTCCCTTCCCACTTCCGGCCACCACTGACCAACCTCCTCCCTCCTTCCTCCTTTTTCTTTCTCCCTCAATCCAAAAATCTTCCCTTTCCCTCTTATTTCCCTCTTTCTCTCTCCCTTCCCTTTCCCCTTTCTCTTATTCTTTCTTTACACCATCACCACACCAGCCACCATCCTTGCCACCGTTGCTCACTCTCTTTCCCCTTTATTTTGAATTCATATTTATTTTCCATTATTTATTTTTATTATCTTTATTATTTTGTTCTTAGTATTCATTCCATTTAGATCTAGCTTAGGATACCATAATGTAGTTTAAAAATACTGTTTTTTGCTTAACTTTTCAATTCACTATGTTAGGAATATTTTACTATTTTGAACTATTTTGATATTACTTGTGGTGATGCTTGAATTATTTATTGCAAATCATTTTTAGGTACACAATGACTAATACTCAAGGCAAGACCAAGGCCGTCATCCCCGCTTCGAAAAAGTGAAAGGATCTCGGCGCGGTCTCCCTGTGCGTGACCACTTTACAGTAGATATACCACCACTTCCTCATAGACCAGTTCATGTCGGCTGCTTCATTAACTCGATTTCAAAAGGTTCAAGGTGCTACTAGAGTATCCTCCCTCACCTTCACCTCTGCCTAATTCATTAGGCTTCTTTTCACGGATTCCATCCAAAATTCAGGAAGTTTCACTTCTCTTCTTATCTTATGATTTTCTTTCTATATTGTCATTATCTATCTTTGTACATTGAGGACAATGTACATCTTAAGTGTGGGGAGGTTAATTATAGTATTATTAGAAAATCCCTGTATTATTTCTTGTTCTTAAGCAAATTTTCTCATATTACTAATTAGAATAAAACCTCTATTGACTTATGATTTTCATTGATATGTTTTGGCTTCAGTCATAGGTAATTGTGCATTGATCGTTTATACTTTAATACATTAGAGAATCAAGCATGATAAGTCTATTTTCAGAATTAAAAATTTGTTAGGTTGTTTCCCTAAATTTAAATATTACTTTAAAGTTTGAAATTTGCAAGGCTGACATCAAAAACCATAAATTTTGTGAGACTTCGAGCCTTTAGAGCATACATTTTTCTTGCTCACTTTATTGGTTATGAGCGTGTCAATATTGATTTGTTATTCTAGAACTTGCTTCGATTATGCATGTCGAGACCACACCTTTTGATTTGATATACTGAGATGATAAAGGCACTTAGGTTTTAACCCACTTTTCCCAAAAAGCCTACCTTCATAATTAACACCTAGTGAACCCCTTTGAGCCTAATAAATAGTTTATTGACTCACCTATTAATATTAACCCAAAACCCAATTTGCTTCTCCTACTTTATTGACTCCCCTTTTGTCGAGATTTGATTTGATCAATTGCCTAACTATTTTCTTTATTTCAGTTGTTAAATTCGTCTGATTTTAATTATGTTTAAAAAAAAAAAGTGGAAATCTATATTACTAGTTCTATATTATTTGAGCTTAAGCAGTTAATTTCACATTTCGAGAAGAAGCTCGTGTTATTAGTCAATTGTAATTATTCAGTATTAGTTTATTTTTCTAGTTCGGTAAATTTTTAATTCAATCTTGATTCTAACCCTCTAATTCAGCCTTGATCCACACCTTTAACCTAAGCCCCATTACAACCCTTTCAAAGACCTTTTGATTTTTGTATCATCTCATCTTATAGTGGTGGAGATTTGAATTTCATGCAAGCCTATGGTAATAACTTTTCACGTTTGAATTTTGAGTGCTTAATGTGAATCATAAACACCTATGTTTTTCGTGCTATAAAAATTTGTGACCTGGATTGTTTGAATCTTTAGGACTCTTTTAGTTAAATTATCAATGTATGAACTATCTGTGAATTATGATAAAACATTATTGATGAGAATTATGAATTGAGGGAGTTAAATTTAATTGTGAGTTGAGAATTTTGCTTGAGGACAAGCAAATGCTTAAGTGTGGGGATATTTGATAAACCATAATTTATACATATTTTGACCCCATGCTTGGCTTATTTTTGGATGAATTTTCATTAGATTTGATGAATTCGATGCTCCTAATCCTTTAATTTCATGTTTTACACTCAAGAGAGCTTTGGGAGTAAAAAAGAACGAGAAACGGGCCAAAAGGGGGCAAAATGGGCCTACCTCAGAAATCAACACGACCTAGACTATAGCACACGGGAAGATCACACGGCCGTGTGTGACGAGCAGAATCGAGCACGGCCTAAGCTATCGAACACGGGCGTGTCACACGGGCGTGTCCCTGCCGGACCCAAGTCTAATTCTATTTGGAAAAGACTACTTGTGGACCAAGAAAGGTGTTCCAAAGCCTATATAAACACCCTAGGGGAGGACCTAAAAAGGACACGCAGAGTAAAAAGCAGAAAATACTCGAAGACAGCCATTAGAAGCAGCTTGGAAAAAGGATCTCCGTCAAGACTGAAGATCTCCTATCAATTTCTCTTGAAGTTTTTGGGTTTTCTTATGTTTTGTAGTTTTCCTTATTTTAAGATGTTTTCCCCTATCAGTATGAACTAAATCCCTTAAATACCTGAGGGGATGAAACCCAAGACGAATCTTATTACTATTTGATTTATAAGATAACTACTTGTTCTTATTCTTAATTGTGAGTTCTTATTCTTGTTTTAATAAATCAGTTTATTGATTCAAGTCGAATGTGCTTATTCAAAGGAGCAAAAGTCCCTGTTTAAGAGTAGATCAACACAATTAAGCGGAGTTGATTGCAACCCTAGAGATAGGGCGACATAAATCTACCGGATTAGAGTCAAATCTAATAAGGGAATCCATAGATCGAGCTAATGCGACAATAGGGGTTTTAATTAGAAAGAAATTTCAATTAATCAACCTAGAGTCAGTTGTTTTTAGTCTCGAAAGAGATATTAACATAAATCAGGGATTTCTATGGATTAAGTCAAGTGAATAAATCGTATGAATCAAAAGTAATAAGTGAAGTCTAGGTGGACTCTTCCTTGGGTATTGCCTCTCTAATAAAGTTGTTTAAAAAGTATTTTCCCAATTCATTCTTTGTCGTGCTTTTAATTAATTTTAGTTTAAAAGAAATCACTCCAATTCTTAGGCTAGATAATAGGAAGATAGTAATTACTAGTACTCTTGGTCCTTGTGGGTACGATATTTCCGGTCTTACCATAACGATACTATTAAACGATAGGTGCGCTTGCCTTTATTGTGATCGTAGTTAGCTAGAGACACATCACTAACTAAAATTGAAGCTTGGATTTGCTTCGTTGATCACTTGTTTGTAGTAGAATAAATTGTGTGGTGAGTGATTCTAAGGGTGATTTGGTAAATTGACCCTCATTTATGTTTAATTAGTAGTTTAATTGATGATTTCAATTGATTAATTATGGTTGAATGACTAATTTTTGCAAGATTGATATTATATGTACAAGATTTGATTTTTTATTGAATAATGGTAAGTAAGCATTTAGGTGGTTTTGTGTAATTTAATTAGGTTAATTATATTGATGATTAAAGCATGTTTGCTGGAGTTTTTTTTATAATGATATATTGGTATTACAATTGGTAATTGAAAATTGGAAAATGGCAAATGAAATGCTTGATTTAATTGGATGTTAAATGGCTATGTTACATGTTACACATAAGCATTTTGTCACATTAAATTGAGCACAATAATGATTGATTTATATGCTATGTTTGACTGAATTTATTGGCAACATGCATGGTGGATCCATTGGATATAGTTGGCATGCCATAGGATTTGTGAGTACTCACCTTTATTTGTGACATTGTGAGCATATGGCTCTAGGTGGACTGATTTGTTTGGAGTAGATAAGGGAGTGTTGGGCATGAGTCTCCACTCATTGGGTTATTTGAGGCGCTATTAGGGAGTGTGTGCTTCGGCCCGCTCAACTCGGTAGAGTGTATTTGATATTTGTAGGAGTTCGGAGATCCGTTTATCCTATGTATGATCACTCAATTAAGCCATGAGAAATGTATGCCAATATATTTATGTGTGATTATTGTTATATCATTCAATTTTTGTAAGCCATGAACAATTGATTCTTGATATTGATAAAGCATATGGAAATTAAACTGACATGTTTCTTTATTATAGATGATAATTGGTGATTGATTGGATGTGATTTAAGCATGATTTGGATGTTGATTTACTAGTCGTTTTTATTAACATTCACTGAGCTTTTTAAAGCTCACAGCCTCACAATTCATGTAGATAATCGTCGGGCTTGAGGAGCTGAGGAGTCGAGCAGAGAGTTCCAAGAGATTTAGGCTTGGTAGAGATTTTATTACACGTTTTAGAGACTATAATCGAGCATTGTGGAACTCCCGGGAATTAGTTTAATTTTGGTTGTAATTGGACATTGGACATTTTATTTTGGATGGTTTAATAACAATTTTGAGGCATGTTTGATTTTAATTATTGAATGATTTACGGTGTATTGTTGCTTGATAACACAGTGATTGATAACACGGTATGTAAGGCATGAAATTTATATTATTGATTGTTGAAATGAAGCTTCCATGGAGTGGGTTACTAGCGACTAAGGTATGCCACTTGTTTGATTTATTTGATGTTTGTTATGCATGAAATTTATTGCCTATTTCTATATAATTGAGGCTTAATTGATGTCAATAAATTCAATTGAAGGTGTATGTATATGTATGTTAATTAATTGTAGATAAATCGGGTTTAATTGACCATTAAAATATGTAAAATATGATTTTAAAATGTTTTTTTTGCAAAAGTAGGTGCAGTGGTTTCACACGGGTGTGTGCCTATCCACACGGGCGTGTGAGGAGTTTGAATTTTTGTCTTTTTAAATTGGTATTCTAATTTGTTTAAGTTACAATTTAGTCCTAAAAATTGATTAGTCTAATTAAAGCGCTAGACGATAAGGAAACCTAGTAAAATTTTAGGATTAGTCTCGTAATGGGTAAAATTCGATAGGAACACACTTAATTTATAATTCAGAATAGGTCTTGATAGTTTGTATTTGTTACAATTCAGTCCTTAGTAGTAAAACTTGAATTAGACATAGTAAACGAACTCAAATTAGGCCAAAATTTTTAGGCTTGCATAATTTGACTAAAAGAAGGTCGGTAAACACTTAGATCTAAAATAGGGTTAGTTTTACCATAGGTGGTAAAATGACAAAAATGCCCTTAGGTTAAATTACCTAGGAAAAGTTTAAAATTGCCTCATAGTTTGCTTCTGCATTAATAAATAACTAATAATTAGATATGATTAAGGTGCTATACGGTCGAGGGGTGTCTTGGGTGGTCATTAGCTGGAGAGTCCCTTAGGTGGCTAATGTAATGCTTCGAATTTGGCCTGGTCCGCCCAGGTCGAGTTTGGGGTGTCATAATTTTTGTTCCTTTTATAAAAAAAAAATCAGAATATTTTTTTAGTTGCAGAAAATCTTCTAGCTGTTGCAAAATATTTTCAGTTGAGGAAAATCCTCTGCTATTTTTGGAAACTAACACTACTATTTTACCATTTTTCTCATTGAGAAAGCAATATAAATAGTAGGCCATTTTCTCATTTTTCATAATAAAAAAAGCATCAATATTTTCTCTGCCTTTCTTATCTCGCCTGTTTTTTGCTCAGAAAAATTTTCTGGTCAAATATCTGACCAAGTTTTTAGCTTTAGTTTCCAATCTACTTTTCTGAATACTTTTGAGAAGAGCAATACCAATTGTGTTCCACCTTCTTTATTCGGGTGTACAAATATTGAAATACTGTGTTAACCTTGGGGTGATCCATCGTAATTTGGTATAGCAGATTCAACTAATTTTCACACTTTAGGAGCTTGGAAACAAGCATTATCATTGGGTTTTAATTAGGTTTTAGCAAGTTTAAGTAAATTCAATAAAATGTGCAAATTGAGTCTTTTATTAACCTTTGGGGCCGAATGATTCCTAAGAATGAGCTAATGAACTTTGTAAGTGTGCACGAGACCATTAGAAGGCATGCTAAACCGATATTGGTCACTATGTCGCAACATAGGAAACAAAATGAGAAAATTTCGAGACTGCCTTTGATGTCGCGACATAGCTTAAAGGTGTTTCGACATACCCCTGAAGACATCCCAAGAAGAGTATGCTGACCTCTATGTCGCGATACAAGTCTTAATGTGTCGCGACATCAACTCTAGATTGGAATTAACACGAGCCAGGCAGCGTTTTGGTCTGCACAATCAAACTTAAAACTCGAGAATGTCAGCTAACCTAGGGTTAAGGACGAGGGCTACCCAAAATCTATAAATAGGCTCACTTGTCACATGTTATGGAGAACAATTACTTAGCTTAGAATCTCTCTTTCAATTCTAGTTTATCTTTTCTCTTTTCTTAGGTTTTAGATTTATTTTCAGTTTTTTCTTTATTTTATTTCGGAGGTCTGATTTGAGGATACAATCATCTTTTGTGGATTTGCTTTTATTGATAATACAAATCATGCTTTTCTTAAACTATATACCTTCAATTCACTTATCATGTTTACACTTTATATTGACTCTATAATATTTATGAAAACCATGAGGAACTAATCCCTCTATGGGGGATTAATGAGTGGAGGTATGATCTATTAACTATTTTACAGGGTTATTCAATGGATCAGCTATTTAGGAAAGGAAGAACCTAAACCCCAGACTTGACGACCCTAGGAAGTCATCAAGGTAGGAATTAACCCAAAATTGGTATGGCCTATGTAACAGCCCGGTTTAGACCCTAGTCAGAATAGGGGTTTCAGGACCACAAATCTGAGGTCGGAGAAATAATTTAATATTATTTTTTGATGATTATGGCATGTGATAAAGTATGTGTGAAAGTTCTGTGTGAAAATTTTATCATTTGTGTGCTGATTTGTGAAAAAGGACCTAATCGCGAAAAATGCAAAAGCTGTGTGCTAGTAGTTAAAAGTGCTTATTTGATGTGTCTATTTAAATGTGAGGTCCTTATGTTGTAAATGGGCCATTGAATTCATGAAATGACATAGTTGTACATGAGTTAGTGGATTTTAAATGAAATCATTAAGGTTAAATATGGTATTTGATAATTAAAGTTAATATTAATGAAACAAAAAAAAAAAACCATTTTTATGGCCATTATCATCTTTTTGGCACCGAATATTGAAGGAAAAAGGAAGAAATTTATCTAGTTAGGGTTCGACACTCAATTTGCTCAATTAAGGTATGTTTTGAGCTCGGTTTTTAGTGATTTTTATGTTTTTGTGATTGTTGCTTAGCATTCTATCAAGCCCATGCCTAAATTTCTAAATTTGATAATGATTTTGAGGTGTGCCATTGATGAATATGTGAGCTTTGTATTGATAGTTGGTCAAATATAAAAGCTTGATGAATGATAAATATGTTTTGTATTGGGATTTTTGATGAAATTGATTATTGTGGACTAATTTGTGAAAATGAAACTTTGAAGGGTTAAAAATGTGAAATAAATGAAAGTTATGGGCTGCTAGGGACTAGTATGAAATTCGGCCAAGCTTGGGTGTGAGTAAATTATGTGTATTTTGTGTAATTTGAAATAGGGATTAAAATGTCAAAATGTGGAATTATGAGGGCTAAAGTGTAAAATGCCCTAACTATGTGTTTGTGGATTGTTTTGGATAAAGATGAGATTGAATAAGTTGGATTTGATATTATATAGATCAAGAAAAGAGAAATTCGGACCTAGATCGAGGCAAGAACAAAGTGCTCGATTGATCGACTAGTATTGTTGTTTCTACGTCCGAGGTAAGTTCGTGTATAATAAGTATTGTTTAGATAATGTTCATATGTGATGAAATGAATGGAAATGTGATTATGGAGTTTGGTAATGTGAAATGTGAGTTCAAAGATATGTGGCACTAAGTGTACGTAAATAGAATCTTTACAGTGATGAATGGCACTAAGTGTGCGAGATAAAAAAAGCTTCGGCTGTATTATTTGGCACTACGTGTGCTATACCGAGACAAATTTAGTTTAATTTGATGGCACTAAGTGTCCGATATTTCTATAGTTTCGGTTAATTATTTGGCACTAAGTGTGCGAGTTCATCGAACGTTTAAAGAGGATCGAATGAATTATAGCATCGAGCATTAAAGTGGTAAATGTGATAGATAAATACGTGATGGTACAGGTATGTACAGAACCAAAGTGGTTGATGATATTGTGTATGAGAGAGATGGAAGATTATGTGAATGAATGATGAAAAGAATTGGATTGAGTAGCATTATAAATGCTTGTATATGAACATATAGATATGATATGAAAGTGAGTAAAAGGCATGGATGAGATTGAGTAGTGATGTGAATGGAACTAAGTGTTAGTTAATTTTGCATATTGAATTTGAATTGTTGAGTTAATTGTGTTATATTACGAATTTACTAAGCTTTAAAGCTTACTGTGTGAAGTCTTTCTCTATTTTACAGTGGTATTTAAAGCTAGCTCGGATCCGGGGATCGTCAGCGACTCAATCACACTATCGGACATCTATTTTGGTACCTTTTGAAAGTTGTATATATGGTATATGGCATGTATAGGCTAGTGTAGTTGTGGAATGTTTTGAGATGTATAAATCTTGCCATGTGATATGGCTTGATAATGGATGAGACTTTGGATTGATTTTGGTATATGTTTTGCTATGTGAAAATGGGGTATGTGAGGTGTATATATGGTCTTTTGAGAATGGCCATTATGGTATGCTTTGGTGAAATAGAAATAGTATGTTTCATGCTTGATTTGGTATTTGAGATGGTGAATAATTTGTATGTTATTTGATGTTGGAATTGAACATGTGGGGATGACCCAAAATTGGGTGGCAAATTGGCCTTGTAAATGGCCTATAATTGCCAACACGGGTGAGCACACGGGCGTGTGTCTCGACCGTGTCCTTCAATGTCCCAATTCGAAACAAGTCAAACTTGCACATGGGCTAGACACACAGGCGTGTGACAGGCCGTGTGATTCAAGTCAGTGTTGCACACGGTCCAGACACACGGGCGTGTGATAGGCCGTGTGACCTAAGTCAGTGTTGCACACGGGGTAAGACATGGTGTAAGGTATGGTCGCGTGAGGCACACGAACTAGCCACATGGGTGTGTGCTCTGTTTCGAAGAGAAAAATTTTCAAAGTTTCATAAAAGTTTTAAATGTGATCGGTTCAGTCCCGAACCACTTCCAAAGCATGTTTAAGGTCTCGTAGACCTTCTAAAGGGACTTTGTGTTATTGATTAACTATGATATACTGATGTGTGAGCAATGGTTGTTTAAATGTTATGATTCGACTGGTAATACCTCGTAACCTTAGTCCGTCGGTGGATACGGGTTAGGGGTGTTACATTTGATTAGTATCAGAGCTACGGTTTAGTCAATTCTAGGACTAACGTAGCATGTGAGAGTCTAGCTATACATGCCATATATACGAACTGTGATAGTGAGATGAATCCTGACAGATAAAATGTGTTTTCGTATAACAAATGGATCTCGATCGAGTCAGAAATGATGATGTTGAGAGTAATGTGTCTGCTCCGCTCAAGCCAAGGGACAGCACGCTGAATCTAGGCCGATTTCTAGTAGTCACAAGGGAGAGGCAAAGCAAGCCTTCTTCCGAATGATGAATGATTGGTTCACGGAGTTCGTTCGAATGAATCCGACTGCTCAACAAACTCCACCCTTGCAAGTTCCTGTAGCACCACAAGTTATAGACCCGATTCGATTGAGTAAACCTCTAGTTGATAAGATTCGTAAGTATGGGGCCGGAGAGTTCAGGGCCACAGTTGATGATGATGCCGAGCAAGTGGAATTCTGGCTTGAGAATACCATTAGAGTGTTTGATGAATTAACATGTACTCCAGATGAATGTCTTAAGTGTGCTGTTTCACTGTTGAGAGATACGACGTATCATTGGTGGAAAACATTGATATCTGTGGTTCCGAGAGAACGAATCACCTGGGATTTCTTCCAAACTGAATTCCAGAAGAAATATATCAGTCAACGGTTTATAGATCAAAAACGCAAAGAGTCCCTTGAGTTGAAACAGGGCCGTAGGTCTGTTATGGAATATGAGCGAGAATTTGTGAGATTGAGCCAGTATGCACGAGAATGTGTTTCGACAGAAACTACTATGTGTAAACGATTCATTGAAGGGTTGAATGAAGATATTAAACTTCTGATCGGAATTCCTAACTTGACTGAGTTTATGGTATTGGTTGAAATAGCTAAAGCCGAGGAACTTAGTAAAGAAAAGAAGAAAGCAGACTCAGAAGCTAGAGACGAGAGAAAAAGGCCGATGAGTAAGTCGTATCACTCTTCGTCAAAGAGATTCAGAGATGCAACTAGTCGTTCAAATGCTTCGATTGGTCATTCGAGTAGAGATCGTGTAAAACAATATACGAGTCCTAAAGCTCAAATTCCAATAGAATCAAGTGTTGGCAGTGTCAGAAACAATAAGCCTGAGTGTAGACAGTGTGGGAGACGTCACATTGGTAAATGCTGGGGTAAGTATAATAATAGAGTTTGCTACAAATGTAGATAACGAGATCACTTCATTTGGGATTGCCCGAAGTTGGCTGAGAAAGATAATGCTCAGAGTGTGAGGCCGAGTAACACGACAGCTAGGGGTAGACCACCCAGAAACACATGAATTGTGAGTGGTAGTCAGAAAGGAACAACGGATACAACTGTGAGATCGGAGGCAAGAGCACCTGCCAAAGCCTATGCTATTCGTGCTCGTGAAGAAGCGTCATCTCCCGACGTCATTACTGGTACTTTCACTTTTTATGATACTGATGTGATTGCAATGATAGATCCAGGATCTATTCATTCATATGTGTGTATGAACTTAGTATCTAGTAAGACTCTGCCTGTTGAGTCTACTGAATTTGTAATTAGAGTATCGAACCCCTTAGGCAAGTGTGTTCTGGTTAACAAAGTGTGCAAGGATTTTCCATTGATATTTTGAGATATCTATTTCCCGACTAATCTGATGCTACTACCCTTTGATGAATTTGATATAATTCTGGGTATGGATTGGCTAACTTTGCATAATGCTATTGTGAATTGCCAACGGAAGACTATTGATTTGAGAAGTCAGAATGATGAGATAGTTCGAATTGTATCCAGTGATTTGAATGGGTTACCGGCTGTAATATCTTCGATGAAAGCTCTGAATTATGTGAAAAAGGGATGTGAAGCTTATCTTGCGTATGTGATTGATATGAAAGTGAAAGAAAATGAAGTTGAATCTGTGCCTGTGGTTTGTGAGTTCCCTGATGTGTTTCCTGAAGAATTACCGGGATTACCTCCGATACGATAAGTTGAGTTTGGAATTGAGTTAGTACCAGGGATGACCCCTATCTCAATAGCTCCGTATAGAATGGCTCCGAAAGAGCTAAAAGAATTGAAATCTCAGTTGCAAGAGTTGACAGACAGAGGATTTGTACGACCAAGTTTCTCGCCCTGGGGTGCTCCTGTATTGTTTGTGAAAAAGAAAGATGGTACTATGAGGATGTGCATTGACTACCGACAGCTAAATAAAGTGACGATAAAGAATAAATATCCTCTGCCCAGAATCGATGATTTGGTCGAACAGTTAAAAGGAGCTACTGTGTTTTCAAAGATAGATTTGAGATCGGGATACTATCAGTTACGACTAAAAGATTCAGACATTCCAAAAACTGCTTTCAAAACGAGGTACATGCATTATGATTTTTTAGTTATGCCTTTTGGACTAACGAATGCCCCTGCAGTATTTATGGACTTGATGAATAAGATATTCAGGCCGTATTTGGATCGATTTTTCATTGTGTTTATTGACGATATTTTGATTTATTCTTGTGATGAGGCGGAACATGCCGAGCACCTGAGAATTGTGTTACAGACCCTGCATGATAAGCAATTGTATGCAAAGTTCAGTAAATGTGAGTTCTGGTTGCGCGAGGTTGGTTTTTTGGGACATATAGTGTCAGCTGCGGGGATACGAGTTGATTCGAGTAAGGTTTCAGCAATTTTAGATTGGAAACCTCCGAGAAATGTGTCTGAAGTCTGCAGTTTTCTGGGACTTGCTGGTTATTTACGACGGTTCGTAAAAGACTTCTCGATGATTGCAACTCCGTTGACGAAATTGCTACAGGAAGATGTTAAATTTGAGTGGTCAGAAAACTGTTAGCAGAGTTTTGAACAGTTGAAAGCATTGTTGACAGAAGCACCAATGTTAGTTCAACCTGAATCGGGTAAAGAATTCAGAGTTTACAGTGATGCATTGTTGAATGGTTTAGGCTGTGTGTTGATGCAAGAAGGCAAAGTTATAGCCAATGCTTCGAGACAACTAAAACCACATGAAAAGAATTACCCGACGCATGACCTTGAGTTAGCTGCGATCGTGTTTGCTCTAAAAATTTGGCGCCACTATTTTTTCGGTGAGAAATGTCATGTGTTTTCAGATCATAAAAGCCTAAAATATCTGATGACTCAGAAAGATTTGAATCTGCGACAGAGAAGATGGTTAGAATTGTTAAAAGGCTACGAGCTTGTGATTGATTATCATCCGGGAAAAGCAAATGTTGTTGCTAATGCTTTGAGCCGAAAGTCTTTATTTGCTTTACGAGCAATGGATACTCAAGTAGATTTGTGTGATGATGATTCGGTTATAGCTTAGTTGAAAGCGAGGCCGTTGTTTATACAACAGATTTGTGATGCCGAGAAAGTTGACAATTAAATGCTAGTGAAACGAACTCAGTGTGATTTGAATTTTGATTCAAAATTTAAAGTTGATGATAATGATTGTTTGAGATTCCGAGATCGGATTTGTGTTTTGAGAAATCCAGAGTTGATTCAATTGATTTTGAATGAAGCACATAACATTCGTTTATTTGTTCATCCTGGAAGTACGAAAATGTACAATGATCTGAAACAGTTTTATTGGTGGCCTGGAATGAAACGGGATACCTTAGAGTTTGTTTCGAGATGTTTAGTTTGTCAGCAAGTCAAAGCTGAACATCAGGTACCTTCGGGCTTATTACAGCCGATCATGATTCCTGAGTGGAAATAGGAGAGAATCAACATGGACTTTGTGTCGGAATTGCCCCTATCTCTGAGAAAGAAAGATGCAATCTAGGTGATAGTTGACAGATTGGCAAAATCAGTTCATTTTATTCCGGTGAGAACGAATTATTCGCTTGATAAGTTAGCTGAGTTATACATTTACGATATTGTGATATTGCACGGGGTGCCACTATCTATTGTGTCCGATGAGATCCGAGGTTTACTCAGCGGTTTTGGAAGAAATCGCAAGAGGCTTTAGGTACGGTTGCACTTGATCATCTTTTCATCCGCAAATGGATGGTACCGAGCGGACCATTCAGATTCTCGAGGATATGTTGAGATGTTGTATCCTTTAGTTTGAATGTACGTGGGAAAAGTAGCTGCCGTTGATTGAATTTGCGTATAATAATAGCTTTCAATCAAGCATTAAAATGGCACCATATGAGGTTCTTTATGGTCGTAAATGCAGAACACCATTGTACTGGACTGAGCTTAGTGAGAATAAAATTCATGGGATTGATTTGATTAAAGAGAGTGAATAGAAAGTAAAAGTGATACGAAATAGTCTGAAAGTAGCGCCTGATCGACAGAAATCATATGCAGATTTGAAACGAAAAGATATTGAATTTGAAATCGGTGATAAAGTATTTTTGAAAGTATCTTCGTGGAATAAAATAATCCGATTCGGCAGAAAAGGCAAATTGAGTCCGAGGTTTATCGAGCCATATGAGATTTCTGAGCGTATTGGGCCGGTTGCTTATAGATTGTTCTTGCCACCTGAGCTAGAGAAGATTCATAATGTATTTCACGTATCGATGCTTCGACGATACAGATCTGACCCATCGCACGTGATTGCCCTTACTGAAGTTGAGATTCAGTCTGATCTATCGTATAGCGAAGAACCGATTTGAATTCTGTCTCGTGAGATCAATGAGTTGAGAAATAAGAAAATTGCTTTAGTAAAAGTGTTGTGTCATAGACATGGGGTTGAAGAGGCTACGTGGGAGCTTGAGGATGCTATGAGAGAGCAATACCCGAATCTATTCACTGGTAAGATTTTCGAGGACGAAAATCCCTAAGGGGGAGAGTTGTAACAGCCCGATTTAGACCCTAACCGGAATAGTGGTTTTGGGACAACAAATTCGAGGTCAGAGAAATAATTTAATATTTTTTTTATGATTATGGCATGTGATAAAGTATGTGTGAAAGTTTTGTGTGAAAATTTTATTATTTGTGTGCTGATTTGTGAAAAAAGACCTAATCGCGAAAAATGCAAAAGTTGTGTGCTAGTAGTTAAAAGTGCTTATTTGATGTGTCTATTTAAATGTGAGGTCCTTATGTTGTAAATGGGCCATTGAATTCATGAAATGACATAGTTGGACATGAGTTAGTGGATTTTAAATGAAATCAATAAGGTTAAATATGGTATTTGATAATTAAAGTTAATATTAATGAAACAAAAAAAACATTTTGATGGTCATTATCATCTTTTTGGCACCGAATATTGAAGGAAAAAGGAAGAAATTTATCTAGTTAGGGTTCGGCACTGAATTTGCTCAATTAAGGTATGTTTTGAGCTTAGATTTTAGTGATTTTTATGTTTTTGTGATTGTTGCTTAGCATTCTATCAAGCCCATGCCTAAATTTCTAAATTTGATAATGATTTTGAGATGTGCCATTGATGAATATGTGAGCTTTGTGTTGATAGTTGGTGAAATATGAAAGCTTGATGAATGATAAATATGTTTTGTATTGGGATTTTTGATGAAATTGATTATTGTGGACTAATTTGTGAATATGAAACTTTGAAGGGTTAAAAATGTGAAATAAATGAAAGATATGGGCTGCTAGGGACTAGTATGAAATTCGGCCAAGCTTGGGTGTGAGTAAATTATGTGTATTTTGTGTAATTGTGAAATAGGGATTAAAATGTCAAAATATGGAATTATGAGGGCTAAAGTGTAAAATGCCCTAACTATGTGTTTGTGGATTGTTTTGGATGAAGCTGAGATTGAATGAGTTGAATTTGATATTATATAGATGAAGAAAAGAGAAATTCGGACCTAGATCGAGGCAATAACAAAGTGCTCAATTGATCGACTAGTATCGTTGTTTCTACGTCCGAGGTAAGTTCGTGTATAATACGTATTGTTTAAATAATGTTCGTATTCGATGAAATGAATGGAAATGTGATTATGGAGTTTGGTAATGTGAAATGTGAGTTCAAAGATATGTGGCACTAAGTGTGCGTAAATAGAATCTTTACAGTGATGAATGGCACTAAGTGTGCGAGATAAAGAAAGCTTCGGCTATATTATTTGGCACTACGTGTGCGATACCGAGACAAATTCGGTTTAATTTGATGGCACTAAGTGTGCGATATTACTATAGTTTCGGTTAATTATTTGGCACTAAGTGTGCGAGTTCATCGAACGTTTAAAGAGGATAAAATGAATTATAGCATCGAGCATTAAAGTGTTAAATGTGATAGATAAATACCTGATGGTACAGGTATGTACAGAACATAAGTGGTTGATGTTATTGTGTATGAGATAGATGGAAGATTATGTGAATGAATGATGAAAAGAATTGGATTGAGTAGCATTATAAATGCTTGTATATGAACCTATAGATATGATATGAATGTGAGTAAAAGGCATGGATGAGACTGAGTAGTGATGTGAATGGAACTAAGTGTTAGTTAATTTTTCATATTGAATTTGAATTGTTGAGTTAATTGTGTTATATTACGAACTTACTAAGCTTTAAAGCTTACTGTGTGAAGTCTTTCTCTGTTTTACAGTGGCATTTAAAGCTAGCTCGAATTCGGGGATCGTCAACGACTCAATCACACTATCGGACATCTATTTTGGTACCTTTTGAAAGTTGTATATATGGTATATGGCATGTATAGGCTAGTGTAGTTGTGGAATGTTTTGAGATGTATAAATCTTGCCATGTGATATTGTAACATCCCTAACCCGTAACCATCGCCAGACTAGGGTTAACAGGCATTAACGACCATTTCCGAACATTCCTTATCATTTTCAACACAAAGTCATTCACATATAATAATTCACAATCATATAGTCCCTTAATCAGGTCTACGAGACCTTAAACACGTGTTAGAATAGGGCCGGGACTAAACCGAACTCATACGAAAATTTCTAAAAATTCAACATTTTTTCTAAGTTACAAAGGTCACACGCCCGTGTGGGTAGGCCGTGTGCCTCACACGACCTCGGACACGCCCGTGCGTCCAAGCCGTGGCAAAACAGGGCATACATACTGACTTGACCACACGACCTGAGACACGCCCGTTTGCCTCACCCGTGGTTGAAACTGACTTGCACCACACGGCCAGTCACACGCCCGTGTGTCCAGCCCGTGGTCGAGCCTGACTTGTTTCACTTGGCAAACTTAAACAACATGGTTGATCCACACGCCCGTGTGCTCAACCGTGTAGGCAATTATAGGCCATTTTCAAGGCCAAATTTGCCTTCTACACCTTGAATCACCAACATGCATCAAACCATTACCAATTCATGCCTCAAATGCAACCAAAACATACCATGTCAAGCACCAATTAATCATCAATAATACCATCTATTCTTATACTCAGTTTCTACTCAAATAAGTCCATTCCAAATCACTATATTCACAACTCAAATCCTATAACTATGCATCATCTAGTCATGCCACAATTTCAAACTTAAAATGCCTTTCTCATCAACCAATTCAAGTATGAAAGGTACCATATTTATCATACACATATCCCATACATATATTACTACACCATTCAACCTTTAAACCATGTCTCATGGCAATATTTACACAACTCAAAACATGCCACATTCAATAGCCTATACATGCTATATACCACTTATACAAATATTTCAAAAGTACCAAAGTCGATTGTCGATAGTGTGATAGAGCCGCTGACGACCCCCGGATCCGAGCTAGCTTTACTGACACTGTAAAATAGAGATACACATCACACAGTAAGCTAAAGAGCTTAGTATGTTCGTAACATAATACATTCAAATTAACAAATCAAACTCATTATACAAGTACATCCATCACATAAACCAACCCTCAAATATTCATACCATATCATTCATAGCTAATAATCTAAGTCAATCCATTCGTGAAAATATACACAATCTCATCAACCACAAAGGTTCAATACATACCTTAGCCAACACATAGTTACTCACCATCCAAGCTAATTTATGCTCGATAATGCATTTCGATCGACCCTCATTATTCATTAGGTTTAATCGCACACTTAGTGCCACAATACAAAATCGAACGTAATTCGGTATCGCACACACAGTGCCAACCACAAAGCCGAAGCTTTTATTATTTCGCACACACAGTGCTAAACATTTTGGTCACATTTCCAAATACGCACACTTAGTGCCACATAACTCGATTCTTCACATAGCATTTACAATTCAATAATATCATACCAATCGTTTTATAACATTAAACACAGTTAAATACACGTATTATGTCCGAACTTACCTCGGACGTCGAAATGCCGGAATTAGCCGATCAATCGAGTACTTTATCTTTTCCTCGATCTCGATCCGAATCTATCCTTTATTGGTCTAAACACATTCAAAATTAACTCATTCAATCACCAATTCATTCAATTTAGTCCAAACACATATATTTAGGGCATTTTACAAAATAGCCCTCATATTTACACATTTCGACACTTTAGTCCCTATTTCACAAAATCACTAAATATACAAAATCTCACTTCACCCATGCCTAGCCGAATTCTCCCTAGTCTCATACAAGCCCATATATTTCATTTATTACACATTTTAGTCCCTCAAAATATTATTTTCACAATTTAACCCAAATTACTCAAAATCACCAAAAATCCAAAGACAAACTATGTTAATCTATCACATAACTTTCATAATTCATCACCAAACTTCACTAAGCTCATGAATTCATCCATGGCACATTT
This sequence comes from Gossypium sturtianum, assembly GCA_025698515.1. NCBI lineage: Eukaryota > Viridiplantae > Streptophyta > Magnoliopsida > Malvales > Malvaceae > Gossypium > Gossypium sturtianum. The sequence goes on along the minus strand of CM046943.1, from coordinate 28,490,136 downwards.
CAAATTCTTCATCAATTCTCAAAATTTAAGCATGGGTTTTGTAGAGCATGAAGCAACGATTACAAAAACGTAGAAATTATCAAAAATCGAGCTCAAAACATACCTTGCTTCAAAGAACTTGATAGTCGAATTTCACAAAGCTTAAAACCCTTTTCTTTCTTCCAATTTTCGGTGGAAAGATGATATGAAATGGCTATCTAACTGTTTGTTTTAATTAAATTATAACTTAAGTCATCATTTACCTTTTTGCCCTTAATGAATTAAACATTAAAACTTATAATGGTTGGTTATAAATGTCCATTAACCTTGCTAATGGTTTAATTACTATATAAGACCTTCACCTTTATAAAACCATGACAAATAGACTCTTCAACAATCAGCACACAACTTTTACCTTTTATGCGATTAAGTCCTTTTTCACAATTCGACACACAGTCGATAAAATTTTCACACAAAACTTTCACATAGGTTCAATCACATATTATAAACATAAAAAATAATATTGAAATATTTTTTTGACCTTGAATTTGTGGTCTCAAAACCACTGTTCCGACTAGGATATAAACCGGGCTGTTACAACTCTCCCCCTTTAGGGATTTTCGTCCCAAAAATATTACCAGTGAATAGGTTTGGATATTGCTCTCTCATAACATCTTCAGGCTCCCACGTAGCTTCTTCAACTCTGTGTTTATGCCACAACACTTTCACTAAAGATATTCTTTTGTTTCTCAACTCTTTAATCTCACGTGCCAGAATTCGAATTGGTTCTTCACTATACGACAAATCTGACTGAATCTCAACCTCAGTAGGAGCAATTACATGCAAAGGATCAGATCTGTATCGTCGAAGCATCGATACGTGAAAGACATTATGAATCTTTTCTAACTCAGGTGGTAACAGCAATCTCTAAGCAACCAGCCCTACTCGTTCAGTGATTTTATACGGCCCAATAAACCTCAGACTCAGCTTGCCTTTTCGGCCAAATCATAGTATTTTCTTCCACGGAGATACTTTCAAAAACACTTTATCACCAACTTCAAATTCGATATCTTTTCATTTCAAGTCTGCATAAGACTTTTGACGATCTGATGCTGCTTTCAAACTGTTACGAAACACTTTGACTTTCTGCTCAGTTTCTTTTATCAAATCAACCCCGTGAATCTTATTCTCACTTAGCTCAGTCCAATACAACAGAGTTCAAATTTTCGACCGTAAAGAGCCTCATATGGTGCCATTCTGATACTAGATTGAAAATTGTTATTGTACGCAAACTCAATCAACGGTAAATGCTTTTCCCACGTACTTTCAAACTCAAGAATGCAACATCTCAACATATCTTCGAGAACTTGAATTATTCGCTCGGATTGTCCATCCGTTTGCTGATGAAATGCAGTACTAAAATACAGCTTCGTGCCTAAGGCTTCTTGCAATTTCTTCCAAAATCGCGAGGTAAATCTCGGATCTCTGTCAGATACAATAGATAGTGGCACCCCGTGTAATCTCACAATCTCAGAAATATATAATTCAGCTAATTTATCAAGGGAATAATCTGTTCTCATCGGAACGAAATGAGCTGATTTCGCCAATCTGTCAACTATCACCCAGATTGCATCTTTCTTTCTCTGAGTTAAAGGTAATCCCGACACAAAGTCCATCGTGATCCTCTCCCATTTCCATTCAGGAATCATAATCGGTTGTAACAAACCGGATGGAACCTGATGTTCAGCTTTAATTTGTTGACAAACTAAACATTTCGACACAAAGTTAGAGATATCTCTTTTCATCCCATGCCACCAATAAAACTGTTTTAGATCATTATACATTTTCGTACTCCCCGGATGAACAGTCAAGCGACTATTGTGAGCTTCATTCAAAATCAACTGAATTAACTTTGAATTCTTCAGAACACAAATCCGATCTCTGAATCTCAAGCAATCATCATTATCAACTCGAAATTCTGAATAAGAATTCAACCTACATTAAGCTCGTTTTGTCATCATCTCATCATCACCTTTCTGTGCATCACTAATCTGACGTACAAACATCGGCTTCACTTTCAACTCAGCCAAAATTGAACCATCATCACATAGATCCATCTGAGTATTCATAGCTCTCAAAGCACATAAAGACTTTCGACTCAAAGCATCAGCAACAACATTAGCTTTGCCCGGATGATAATCTATCTCAAGCTCGTAATCTTTCAACAATTCTAACCATCTTCTCTGTCACAAATTCAATTCTTTCTGAGTCATCAGAGATTTCAAGCTTTTGTGATCCGTATAAACATGACATTTTTCACCAAATAGGTAGTGACGCCAAATCTTCAGTGCAAATACAATTGCAGCTAATTCAAGATCATGCGTCGGATAGTTCTTTTCATGCGACTTTAACTGCCTCGAAGCATAAGCGATGACTTTGCCTTCTTGCATCAGCACACAGCCCAAACCATTCAACGATGCATCACTATAAACTATGAATTCTTTACCCGATTCCGATTGAACTAACACTGGTGCCTCTGTCAACAATGCTTTCAACTGTTTAAAACTCTGCTGGCACTTTTCTGACCACTCGAATTTAACATCTTTTTGCAGCAATTTCTGCAACGGGGTCGCAATCATCGAGAAGCCTTTCACAAATCGTCTATAATATCCCACTAGTCCCAGAAAACTACGGACTTCAGACACATTTCTCGGATGCTTCCATTCTAGAATAGCTGAGATCTTACTCGGATCAACTCGTATTCCCGCAGCTGATACAATATGCCCCAGAAAACCAACCTCACGCAGCCAAAACTCACATTTGTTGAACTTTGCATACAATTGCTTTTCACGCAGAGTCTGTAACACAATTCTCAAATGCTCAGCATGTTGTATCTCATCACATGAGTAGATCAAAATATCATCAATAAACACCACAACAAAGCGATCCAAATACGGCCTGAATATCCGGTTCATCAAATCCATAAACACTACAGGAGCATTCGTTAGTCCAAAAGGCATAACTAAGAATTCATAATGTCCTACCTCGTTTTGAAAGCAGTTTTTGGTACATCTGATTCTTTAACTCTCAACTGATAATAGCCCGATCTCAAATCTATTTTCAAAAACACTGTAGCTCCTTTTAGCTGATCAAACAAATCATCAATACGAGGCAACGGGTATTTATTCTTTATCGTCACTTTGTTCAACTGTCGATAGTCAATACACATTCTCATAGTGCCATCTTTCTTTTTCACAAACAACACAGGAGCACCCCAGGGTGAAAAACTCGGTCTTGCAAATCCTCTATCTGACAACTCTTGCAACTGAGACTTTAACTCTTTCAACTCTGTCGGTGCCATTCTATACGGAGCTATCGAGATAGGAGTCATCCCTAGTACTAATTCAATACCAAACTCAACTTCTAAGATTGGAGGTAATCCCGGTAGTTCTTCAGGAAGCACATCTGGAAACTCACAAACTACTGGTACAGATTCAATTGTCTTTTCAGCCACTTTTGTATCAATCACATATGCCAAATAAGCTTCGTAACCCTTTTTCACATAGTTCAAAGCTTTCATCGAAGACATAACAGTCGGCAACCCATTCAAATCACTGGATTCAATTCGTACTGTCTCACCATTCTGACTTTTCAGATCAATACTCTTCCGTTTACAATTCACAATAGCATGGTGCAAAGTGAGCCAATCCATACCCAGAATGATATCAAATTCATCAAAAGGTAGCAACATCAAATTAGCCGAAAAATAAACATCCCGAAACATCAATAGACAATTCTTGCACACTTTATCCACCAAGACATACTTGCCTAAGGGGTTCGATACTCTAATCACGAATTTAGTAGACCCAAAGGTAGAGTCTTACTTGATACTAGATTCACACACACATAAGAATGAGTAGAACCTGGATCTATCAATGCAATCACATCAGTATCAAATAGAGTAAAAGTACCAGTGATGACGTCTGGAGATGACGCTTCTTCTCGTGCGCGTATAGCATAGGCTCGGGCAGGTGCTCTTGCCTCGAATTTCACAGCTGTATCCGAAGTCCCTCTCTGACTTCCACTCACATTCCCGATCTTTCTGGGAGGTCTACCCCTAGCCGCTGTGTTACTCTGTCTCACATTATGAACATTATCTTTTTCAGCTAACTCTGGGCAATCTCGAATAAAATGGTCTCGTGGTCCACATTTGTAGCAAGTTCGATTATTGCACTTGCCCCAGCATTCTCCCACATGTCATCTTCCACATTGTCTACACTCAGGTTTGTTGCTTTTAACACTACCAACACTTGATTCAGTTGGAACTTGAACTCTTGGACCGACACTTTGTCTTGCACGATCTCTACTCGAATGTCCAAACGAAGCATTTGAACGATTGCTTGCATCTTTAAATATCTTCGATAAAGTTTGAGATGACTTACTCATCAATCTTTTTCTTTCATCTCTAGCCTCAGAATCAGCTTTCTTCTTTTCTTTGCTAAGCTCCTCGGCTTTGCAGGCTCTTTCAACTAATACAACAAATTCATTTAGGTCAGGTATTCCAACCAACAGTTTAATTTCTTCATTCAGCCCTTCAATGAAACGTTTACACATAGTAGTTTTGGTTGAAACACATTCCCGTGCATACTGCCTCAATCTCACAAATTCCCGCTCGTACTCAGTAACAGACATGCGACCTTGTTTCAGCTCAAGGAATTCTTTACGTTTTTGATCAATGAATCGTTGACTGATATACTTCTTTCTGAATTCAGCTTGAAAGAAATCCTAGGTGATTCTCTCTCTCGGAACCACAGATATCAATGTCTTCCACCAGTTATACGCGGTATCCCTCAACAACGAAACAACACATTTAATACATTCATCAGGAGTCAATGACATCTCGTCAAATACTCGAATAGTATTCTCGAGCCAAAACTCAGCTCGCTCGGCATCATCATCAGCTGTGGCCCTAAACTCTTCGGCCCCATACTTTCAGATCTTATCCACAAGAGGTTTATTCAATCGAATCGGGTCTGCAACTTGTGGCACAACAGGTACTTGAGGGGGTGGAGGTTGTGGAGCAGCCGGATTCGTTCGAACAAACTCTGAAAACCACTCACTCATCATTCGGAAGAAGGCTTGCTTAGCCTTTCCCTCTTGACTACTATCATTCGGCCAAGATGTGGCCGGCGCTATCCCTTGAGCGGGAGCAGGCGCGTTACTCTCTACATCGTCAGCAACTGCTCGATCGGGATCCATTTGCTATATAAAAACACATTTTCAACTGTAAGAATTCATCACACTATCGCAATTATATATGGCATGTATAGCTAGACTCACACGCGCTATGTTAGTCCTAGAATCGACTAAACCGTAGCTCTGATACCAATAAAATGTAATAACCCTAACCCGTAACCGTCGCTGGACTAGGGTTAAGAGGCATTACCGACCATTTTCGAACATTCCTTATCATTTTCAACACAAAGTCATTCACATATAATAATTCACAATCATATAGTCCCTTAATGAGGTCTACGAGACCTTAAACACGTGTTAGAATAGGGCTGGGACTAAACCGAACTCATACAAAAATTTCTAAAAATTTAACATTTTTTCTAAGTTACAGAGGTCACATGCCCGTGTGGGTAGGCCGTGTGCCTCACACGACCTCAGACACGCCCGTGCGTCCAAGCCATGGCAAAACAGGGCATACATACTGACTTGACCACACGGCCTGAGACACGCCCGTGTGCCTCACTCGTGGTCGAAACTGACTTGCACCACACGGCCAGTCACACGCCCATGTGTCCAGCCCGTGGTCGAGCCTGACTTGTTTCACTTGGAAAACTTAAACAACACGGTCGAGCCACACGCCTGTGTGCTCAACCGTGTGGGCAATTATAGGCCATTTTCAAGGCCAAATTTGCCTTCCACACCTTGAATCACCAACATGCATCAAACCATTACCAATTCATGCCTCAAATGCAACCAAAACATACCATTTCAAGAACCAATTAATCATCAATAATACCATCTATTCTTATACTCAATTTCTACTCAAATAAGTCCATTCCAAATCACTATATTCACAACTCAAATCCTATAACTATGCATAATCTAGTCACGCCACAATTTCACACTTAAAATGCCTTTCTCATCAACCAATTCAAGCATGAAAGGTACCATATTTATCAAACACATATCCCACACATATATTACTTCACCATTCAACCTTTAAACCATGTCTCATGGTAATATTTACACAACTCAAAACATGCCACATTCAATAGCCTATACATGCCATATACCACTTATACAAATATTTCAAAAGTACCAAAGTCGATTGCCGATAGTGTGATAGAGCCGTTGACGACCCCCGGATCCGAGCTAGCTTTACTGACACTGTAAAACAGAGATACACATCACACAGTAAGCTAAAGAGCTTAGTATGTTCGTAACATAATACATTCAAATTAACAAATCAAACTCATTATACAAGTACATCCATCACATAAACCAACCCTCAATTATTCATACCATATCATTCATAGCTAATAATCTCACTCAATCCATTCATGAAATTATACACAATCTCATCAACCACAAAGGTTCAATACATACCTTAGCCAACACATAGTTACTCACCATCCAAGCTAATTTATGCTCGATAATGCATTTCGATCGACCCTCATTATTCATTAGGTTTAATCGCACACTTAGTGCCTAATTTATAGTCGAAACAGAAATAACACCGCACACTGAGTGCCTCAATACAAAACCGAACATAATTTAGTATCGCACACACAGTGCCAACCACAAAGCCGAAGCTTTTATTATTTTACACACACAGTGCTAAACATTTTGGTCACATTTCCAAATACGCACATTTAGTGCCACATAACTCGATTCTTCACATAGCATTTACAATTCAATAATATCATACCAATCCTTTTATAACATTAAACACAGTTAAATACACGTATTATGTCTGAACTTACGTCGGACGTCGAAATGCCAGAATTAGCCGATTAATCGAGTACTTTATCTTTGCCTCGATCTCGATCTGAATCTCTCCTTTCTTAGTCTAAACACATTCAAATTTAACTCATTAAATCACCAATTCATTCAATTTCGTCCAAACACATATATTTAGGGCATTTTACAAAATAGCCCTCATATTTACACATTTCGACACTTTAGTCCCTATTTCACAAAATCATTAAATACATAAAATATCACTTCACCCATGCCTAGCCGAATTCTCCCTAGTCTCATACAAGCCCATATATTTCATTTATTACACATTTTAGTCCTTCAAAATATTATTTTCACAATTTAGCCCAAATTACTCAAAATCACCAAAAATCCAAAGACAAACTATGCTAATCTATCACATAACTTTCATAATTCATCACCAAACTTCATTAAGCTCATGAATTCATCCATGGAACATTTCAAATTCTTCACCAATTCTCAAAATTTAAGCATGGGTTTTGTATAGCATGAAGCAACGATTACAAAAACGTAGAAATTATCAAAAACTGAGCTCAAAACATACCTTGATTCAAAGAACTTGATAGCCGAATTTCACAAAGCTTAAAACCCTTTTCTTTCTTCCAATTTTTGGTGGAAAGATGATATGAAATTGCTATCTAATTGTTAGTTTTAATTAAATTATAACTTAATTCATCATTTACTTTTTTTCTCTAAATGAATTAAACATTAAAACTTATAATGGTTGGTTTTAAATGTCCATTAACCTTGCTAATGGTTTAATTACTATATAAGACCTTCACCTTTATAAAACCATGACTGTAACATCCCAAAAATTAGTGGTTTGTGTGTTTGCATAATTGCATGTGTTGAGCTTGTTTAGCTAGTTATTTGAGGGTGTTTGGGGGCTCAAGGGAGGCCCGGGTTCGAGTCCAAGCCCTGGAAAAATTTTGGTTTTTGGCCCTTTAGTGGAGAGGGCTGTGAGAAGCAGGATTTATGTGAAATTGAGTGTGTTTTGCTAACAAAAGTGGAGCATGTGGTGTGGTGGTGTGGCGTCAAGTGGAGAGCATGAAGGGAAGGGGTTCGAATCCCACAGTTGGCAATTGGATGCTTTTATTTTGTGACTTGGGAGAGCAAGAGGTTGTGTTGGAATCAAATACTGATGGAGAAGTGTTTGAATTGGTCAAGGTGGCTGGGTGAATTCGAATGGGAGGTGGAGAGTGAATTAGGGAGAGATTCATGGAGGAAATCATGGGATTGAAGTGTGGGAAGAGGTGGCCGAAAGTGGGGGTCTAGCAAAAGGGAATTTCGGCTGAGTAAGAGTGTTTGGGTAGCATTTTTCAGTAACTTGAGTGTGAGTGCAAACCGAAACCTCTTCTTGTGTTTTGCGTTTTCTCCTTTAGTTCTTTCGGGATTTTCTTTGGGAAGCATTTTCGTGCACTTATTCTCTTATTCTCTTATTCTCATTTTTTTTTCAAACATTCTTCTTTACTTGGTATTGCCTAAACATTTGTTGGTCGAATCCTTCTTCTCACCTCTTCTCATCCGTTTCTTTTTCATCCATCTCCTTTTCTTGTCTTTTCTCTAGCCGAATAACTACACACTTTTCCCCTTCTTCCACTTCCTTCTTTAGTTCCATCTTTGTTTCATAGTGCTACTCTTGGTTGCCAAATCTCTCCTTCCCCATTCGGATCTTCTCTGATCAAAGGTAACAGTTTCTTTTCTCTTATTTTCCTTCTTCCCTCTCTTTGCTCTACCAAAGCTGGAACTCTTAACTTCAACTCCTTATTGCCTAGGCCGAATTTGTTAGGGATCAAGCTTATCTTCTTCTCTGTTCATTCAACATTTGGGTATCGGAAAGTGGTTGGTAAGTGTAACTATGGCCGAATAGGGGGTGGTTAGCTTCTCCTTATTATTTTGAGTTCCTTAGGGCCGAAAGGCCGTTTCTTTGTTGTCTTGGAACAACGTTGCTAACTTGTTCTTTTCGCTAGGGACTTGGCTTTTAATCAAAGGGAGTGATCGAAAACTCTATCATAACAGGGAGTTATCGTCATTTTGGTGCTTTAGAAGGTGCTGTGTACCGTAATCTATATCAGGTGTGTAATCTCACACTGTTGTTTGTGATAATGCGATGTTCTGTGATTTGGGCATAAGTTGAAATGCCAAAAAGTCAGAGTATCGACAACCGAGGCACTCGAGCGTGCAGGCGCTCGTAGTGATAAACCAAGCCACTAATGATGGCGATAGATCGTTGAGAGTTTCATGAGCACTCTTGCAAATCTGAGGCCGTAATAAGCCTTATCGAGTCGAAACGGGCTAAGTGGGCCCAATGGGCTAACGGGCCCACATGAATAAAACCGATGGAAAATTTGCCGAATGACTGATGCGACTGTGAAGTCCGCAAAGCTAAGGCTGAAAATGAGTAGAATGGGCCACACGAGCGTGTGGGCCCGTTTGGGCTGAAATTGGGCTTTAGGCTCAACTACACCGTTTTGACCAAAAAGGGGTCCCGAGTCACTCGAGGCGACGGAAAGGCTGTTAGATGGCTAAATTACCGAAATGCCCCTAGAGGGTAAACTACCAAAATACCCCTAGAGGGTAAATTATCGAAATACCCTTGGTGGGTAAAATTACCGAAATACCCCTAGAGGGTAAATGACCGAATGCCCTTAGTGGGTGAATTACTGAAATACCCCCAAAGGGGTAAAAATTACCGTTATACCCTTAGGTGACAAAATGACCGTTATACCCTTGATTGTGGTTAAACATCGTGTATGTGATTTATATATATGTTTATAAATGTGTTACACTGCATTCATACTATGTTGCATGGGTTGGGTTTGATGATTGGAGGAAGTGCTGTTTTAAGTGGCTTTGCCACATGCCGTTTTAGTGGCTATGCCACATATCGTTTTTAGTGGCTCAGCCACATATACCGTGTGTGTTTGGGTTTGCAATATTGGTGCGTTTGGCGGGGTGGGTTGACTTGATCCCCACATGGTGTGATTGGTTGGTACGGGTGGTGTGATGGTTGGATTGGGTTGGGCTGCATTTTGTTTGCATTACCATGATTTTGGGGCTTAGGCCTAACTTGTTACCGAATAGGGCTTAGGCCCATACCGATACCGTAAGGGCTCAGGCCCAGATAGTGACCGATATCGGGGATTACACACTAAGTTCTCGTAACTCACCCCCTTTCTTTTAACCATGCAGGTAATCCCCAGCGTTAGAGGATTTGGAGCTACGGAGGACTCGGAGGTGGCCATACGTCGGATTAGCCTCCTACAAAACTTAGTAAATTCGGTTTTAATTTATTTTATGATATTATTTTGGGTTAATATTTTGTGTAATAAGGCCATTGGATTTTTTTCTTTTTAAACTTTCATTTGGTAATTGTGCTAGTTATAAATTGTTAATCGGTTAATGTTAGATTTTTAAAACAATAACAATCGTTTTCAAAATATCACGTTTCCGCAATTCATTAAGTCAGATTTCTGTGATAAACAAGTTTTCTTCGAAAATAATAATAACATCTTTCCAAGAATACACTTTAAGCAAACCTTGTTTTACAAACAACGAAATTCAGAGTTTCAAAAAGGATGCAAATTTTTTAACGAACGCTTAGCTTTTAAACAACCTTTTGATGTGACATGCTAGATCCGGCCATAACGTCTAGGCCGGGTTTGGAGTGTTACAATGACAAATAGACTCTTCAACAATCAGTACACAAATTTTACCTTTTATGCGATTAAGTCCTTTTTCACAATTCGACACACAGTCGATAAAATTTTCACACGAAACTTTCACACAGGTTCAATCACATATTATAAACATAAAAAATAATATTAAAATATTTTCGTGACCTCGAATTTGTGGTCTCAAAACCACTATTCTGACTAGGGTATAAACTGGACTGTTACAGATATGGCTTGATAATGGATGAGACTTTGGATTGATTTTGGTATATGTTTTGCTATGTGAAAATGGGGTATGTGAGGTGTATATATGGTCTAGTGAGAATGGCCATTATGGTATGCTTTGGTGAAATAGAAATGGTATGTTTCATGCTTGATTTGGTATTTGAGATGGTGAATGATTTGTATGTTATTTGTTGTTGGAATTGAACATGTAGGGATGACCCGAAATTGGGTGGCAAATTGGCCTTGTAAATGGCCTATAATTGCCCACACGGGTGAGCACACGAGCATGTGTCTCGATTGTGTCCTTCAATGTCCCAATTCAAAACAAGTCAGACTTGCACATGGGCTAGACACACGGGCGTGTGACAGGCCGTGTGATTCAAGTCAGTGTTGCACACGGGCCAGACACACGAGCGTGTGATAGGCTGTGTGACCCAAGTCAGTGTTGCACACGGGGTAAGACATGGTGTAAGGCATGGCCGTGTGAGGCACACGACCTAGCCACACGGGCGTGTGCCCTGTTTCGAAGAGAAAAATTTTCAAAGGTTCGTAAAAGTTTTAAATGTGATCGGTTCAGTCCCGAACCACTTCCAAAGCATGTTTAAGGTCTTGTTGTAACAGCCCAATTTTGGGGCTAGTCGGAACAGTGGTTTCGGAACCACTAATGTAACACCCCTTAACCCGTATCCATCATTTGAACTACGGTTATGAGGCGTTCATCGAACTAGACACGATTTAGCATACGATCATTTATGGAATAAACCCAATACGCATATTTAAATTTTTCCATATCAACAAATAATGTTCAAGACTTACGTTACAAACCAGGTTTCATAATGCAACACATCATTACTTATAATCTATACAAGTTTCGAATCAAGCTTCCACATAACAACACCAAATTTCATATGTTAAGCAGATATATATACATCTATTTCATTAGTCGAATATCAACATATCTTTTATACCTTATACAAATATGCATAATAAAGACGAATAGATCCATGATACTCTATTTGCTTTTCATTCACATATGTGACATTTGAACCTTATAGCATAACCAATCATACACATCATGCTATTGTAATATGCATAATGTCCCTAAAACAAAAGCCATGTCAAACCCTAATTATCAAATCATCCTACCTTATTAATTAATGGACACAAGATTATTGAATAACCTACCAAACACACATATGATATGTAACTAGTCCAAAGAAAAAAATATATATAAATACAACCAATTCATTTACCATATATTCGGTCCTCAATTTAAAACTCTAATGATCAACCCAAAACATAATTATAAACATTTTCATGATCATCTTTAAATTATAACCAAGCACATAATAATCTAAGTAGCAAAAATTCACACGACCTAATATGCATACTCATACATATATATATAATACATATAAATGATTATTACTATATAACCACATTTAACTTCCAAGCATAATATGCACACATCTTATATCAAAGATTAAAACAAACCATTATATCAAACATACAAACGATACTTAACCAAAAGTAATAGCCTTATTCGCAAGGCCATATATACATATATACATTTACAAAACCGAACATCATTCATTCAAGTCATAATTTAGCCTATACATGCCTTTGATTCGAAAGTAAACATTTATACCAAAGAGAGTGATAGTGTGGTCGACTTTCTTGATGATCCTCTGAGTCCGTAGCTGAATCAACGATCTATAAAACAGAAAGACAAACTTATACAGAGTAAGCTCACTAGCTTAGTAAGTTTTAAGTTAATGGTAATACAACGTCCAAACACTTATACATCTATAATAGTTACCAATAACAATGAAAAATAAACATTTCAATACACAAATTCATATAAGGCCGAATACCATAGTTCATTAACCTAATTGCTTCACTTATTTACCTTAAACTTATATTTTATCAAAATACAAGGTATATGTATTACATTAATCACATTGTTTCGAATCATATAAATCCACCATTCACATTGTCTATGTTATCCCAATCAAAATTATATTACATTAGACATTTCTATTCATAATCGAATCTACCAAAGTATTGTATTCAATCTCAATTTCAATCACATACTACTCATACTCTTTGATCATAAGCTCAATTTCACATAATACCATTTCTACCGTATTATTCAAATTCAATTAATATTAAACATAAGTTACCTTACTCTCGGTAAATGAAAAAGGGACTTACGTTTACCCGAGCGTTTACTTGATACATTAACTGCGTTTCACCTTGAGTAATTTAAGGTTTCTCCATTTAAAACACGTCACCGGCATCAAGCCTGCTAGGCATCAAAGCCCGAAAAGTAACACCGACACAAAGCCTGCTAGGCACAGAGCCCAAAATGTAACACCGGCACAAAGCCTGCTAGGTACAGAGCCTGATATACAACACTGGCACAAGGCCTGCTAGGCACAAAGCCTGATATATAACACCGGCACAAGGCCTGCTAGGCACAAAGCCTGATATATAACAACTCAATTCATCAACTCACATTTCTTAACACATACATTACTATCAAATCGTATTCACAAAATCAATTCACCTGTCATGTCAAATATACTAATTCACATTGTATTTAAAAACATATTCATTCCAAAATTAAACATACACATTCGGCTATCACATGCTATTTACCCAAATTAATCACATAATTTGATTTCATACATTTTTAATTATCAACTTAATGAACTTTAACTTAAGAACTTACCTCATTTGTCGACGGATCGCGTGGGTGGCTATTCGAGAACCTTTGTCTTCCCCCGATCCAAATCTGTTTTTCTTTGTTCTTGATCTAAACACATTAAAATTTAGCTCATTCAAGTACATTTCATCTCAATTTAGTCCCTAAGCATATAATTAGGCAATTTACCATTTTACCCCTACTATTTCACATTTTCACAATTTAGTCCTATTTGCATAAAACACAAAATACACAAAATTTCTCAACACTACTTAAGGGCCGAATATGTATAGGGACTATACAAGTCCATTTATTTCATTTATTTCGCAAATAAGCCCCTCTAAAATTTATTTTTTTCAATTTAGTTCAAAATACTCAAATTCACTAAAATTTCCAATACAAAATATACTAATCTTTAACATATCTTTAAAACAAAATTATCAAACATCAAAAACTACATGAACACATCAATGGCCGAATATCAAACATGCTTAGATTCAAAAATTTCAACATGGTTAAGCTACCGTTCGAAGCAACGATCTCAAAAACGTCAAAATTAACAAAAAACGACTAAAAACTCACCTTGAATTTTAGCCTAGAAGTGCCGAAAATCAAAGAACCCCAAAGCTTATTTCATCCTTCAATATTCGGCCATGAGAGAGTGAAAAAGATGATGGCTTTGTTTATGTTATTTTAACATATATTATAAGTAATTATTCAATTACTAATTTAACCTTTAAAATAAAATAAAACTAACATATAACTTAAGGTTATTCTTGACAAAAGCCACCCACTAACTCAAAAAATGGGTTATTTACCTTTTTAATACTCCACTTTAAAAAGCCATCATCAAATAGGCACTTTTCACTATAGCTTGAGACTTTTAAAATTTACGCGACTAAATCCTTTTTATCAAATTAAGCACCCAAACGATGAAATTTTTCTACGAAACTTTCACACATATTAATTCATATATAATAAACACAAAACATAATATTAAAATATTTCTCGGACTCGGATTCGTGGTCCCAAAACCACCATTCCGATTAGGGTCAAATTCAGTCTGTTACAACTCTCCCCTTAAGGATTTTCGTCCCAGAAAATCTTACGTTAAATAACATCGATATTGTTGCCTCATTGAGTCCTCGAGGCTCCCATGTAGCCTCTTCAACTCGTGCGATTCCATAGTACTTTCACTAATGGAATCCTTTTTGTTTCTTAACTCTTTTATTTCCCGAGCTAAGATACTGGATCGGTTCTTCCTCATACGTCATATTAGGTCGGATTTCAATCTCAGACGGGGTTATTACATGTGATGGATCTGATCCGTATCTACGAAGCATCGAAACGTGAAATACATCATGTATCTTTTCTAACTCGTAAGGTAACTTCAATCTATAGGCAACAGCCCAATACGTTCGATGATTTCATATGGTCCAATAAATCTCGGACTCGGTTTGCCTTCCGACCAAAATGAAGTACTTTCTTCCACGGAGATACTTTCAAGAATACCCGATCTCCTACTTGAAATTCTATATCTTTACGTTTCAAATCAGCGTAAGAATTTTGACGATCGATGCACGACTTTCAAACTATCTTTGATTATAGCCACTTTCTGTTCGGTCTCTTTAATCAAATCGACCCCTAGTATCTTATTCTCACCGAGCTCGGTCGAAGACAAAGGCGTCACGACACTTGCGGCCATATAGAGCTTCATAGGGTGCCATTTTGATACTTGATTGAAAAGCTGTTATTATAAGCAAATTCAATCAAAGGTAAGTACCTTTCCCACGCACCTTCAAACTCGAGAACGCAACATCTCAACATGTCCTCAAGTGTTTGAATAGTTCGCTCAGATCGACTGGTCTGTCTCATGCGGGTGAAAGGCGGTGCTAAAATGGAGTTTAGTACCTAAAGCATCTTGCAACTTCTTCCACAATCGCGATGTGAATCTCTGTCTCTCATTCGAGATAATAGAACTCGGTACACCATGTAATCTCACAATTTGAGATATATACAACTCAAAGCAAGTTTATCGAGTGAATAATCTGCATTTAACCGGTACAAAATGAGTGATTTGGTCGGTCTATCTACTATAACCCAAAGCGCATCTTTCTTGCTCGGTGTCATAGGCAACCTGGATACAAAATCCATAGTGATTCTATCCCATTTCCATTCGGGTATCATGATCGGGTCAAGCAACCTGAAGACACTTGATGCTCGGCTTTTACTTGGCGACAAATTAAGCACTTTGACACAAATTCGGATATATCCCGCTTCATGCCAGCCACCAATAAAAGCTGTTTCAAATCATTATACATTTTCGCATACCCGGATGTATCGATAATCGACCACTATGAGCCTCACTCGTAATCATCCGAATCAAATCCGAGTTCTTTGGAACACACATTCGGCTTTTAAAGTTCAAGCGATCATTTGCATCAATTTGAAACTCTGATTCCGCACCTTTTTCACACTGAATTCGTCTAGCAATCAAATCTTTGTCAACTTTCTGTGCATCACAAATTTACGTTGAATAAACATCGGTCTTGCTTGTAACTCAGTTATGATCGAACCATCACTAGACATAACCATGCGTGCGTTCATCGCACGAAGAGCAAATAATGATTTCGACTTAACGCATACGCAACAACATTAGCTTTTCCGGATGGTAGTCAATCACCAACTCATAGTCTTTCAAACAGTTCTAACCATCTGCGTTGTCTCAAGTTCAGATCTTTCTGAGTCATCAAATACTTTAGACTTTTATGATCCGAATAAACGTGACATTTCTCGCCGAATAAGTAATGATGCCAAATTTTCAATGCGAAAACAATGGCTGCTAATTCCAGATCGTGAGTCGGATAATTTCTTTCGTGCGGCTTCAACTGTCTCGAAGCGTAGGCTATAACTTTGTCTTCCTGCATCAAAACGCAACCCAACCCATTCAAAGAAGCATCACTAAAAACAACAAATTCTTTACCCGATTCAGGCTAAGCTAACACTGGAGCTTCGGTCAAAAGGGCTTTCAGCTGCTCGAAACTTTCCTGACACTTTTCCGACCACTCAAACTTGACATCTTTTTGTAGTAGCCTTGTCAAAGGTGTAGCTATCATGGAAAAGCCTTTGACGAATCGTCTGTAGTATCCCCGCAAGTCCCAAAAAGCTCCAATTTGAGAGACATTCTTGATGGTTTCCAATCGAGTATAGCCGATATTTTGTTCGGATCAACCCAAATACCGTTGAAACAACATGACCCAAAAAGTCGACTTTCTTCATCCGTAACTCACACTTATCGAACTTTGCATACAATCGCTGATCTCGTAAAGTCTGTAATACTAATCTCAAGTGTTGGCGTGTTCGATTTCATCTTTAGAGTAGATCGTTATATCATCAATAAACACTACTACAAACCGATCCAAAAACTGTCTGAAAACTCGATTCATTAAGTCCATGAAAATAGCAGGTGCATTAGTGAGTCCAAAAGGCATAACCAGAAACTCAAAATGTCCGTACCTCGTCCGGAATGCAGTCTTTGGCACATCTGTATCTCCGACTCGCAACTGATAATAACCCGATCTCAAATCTATTTTTGAAAATACCGAAGCCCCTTTCAACTGATCAAACAAATCATCAATCCGAGGTAGCGGGTACTTATTCTTTATAGTTACCTTATTCAGTTGCCGATTATCAATGCACATTCGCATCGTTCCATCTTTCTTTTTCACAAAAGGAAATGGTGCACCCCAAGGAGAGAAACTCGGTCGTGCAAAGCCCCTATCTGTTAACTCTTGCAACTGTGCTTTCAACTCTTTTAACTCAGTACGTGCCATCCGATACGGGGCTATCGAAATCGGAGTCGTTCCCGGTACTAATTCAATGCCGAACTCAATCTCTCGTACTGGTGGTAAACCCGGTAGCTCTTCAGGAAACACATCTGGGTATTCACACACAACCGGTACAGATTCAATCTACTTTTCAGACACTTTATTATCCAGTACATAGGCCAAATAAACTTCGTACCCTTTTCTCACATACTTCCGGGCTAACATCAAGGATATTACTGTAGGAAACCCACTTAAATCATCGGATTCAATTCGATGATCTCACCGATTCGACATCTCAAATCAATAAGCTTTCTTTTGCAATTCACCACTGCATCGTGCGAAGTTAACCAATCCATTCCCAAAATTATATCGAACTCATCGAAGGGCAACAACATTAAATCGGCTGGGAAACAAGAATCCCGAATCATCAACGGGTAACCTTTACACACTTTATTAACAAGTACACATCTACCCAAAGGGTTGGACACACGAATCACAAACTCGTGAGACTCAATCTGGCGAGTCTTCATGAATACTAGAGTTTCACACACATATGAATGATTCAAACCAGGATCAATCAATGCAATCACAGTAGTATCATAAAGGGTGAAAGTACTGGTAATGACATCAGGGGAGGAAGCATCCTCTCTGGCTCGTGTAGCATAAGCTCTAGCTGGAGCTCTAGCCTCTGATCGTATTGCGGTGTCCTTCTTCCCTCTCTGACTGCCACCTACATTGCTTGAATGTCTGAGTGGCCTACCCCGTGCTGGCACACTGCTCGGTCTAGTGTTCTGAGTCGCATTTTGCTCGGCTAACATCGGACACTCTCGAATAAAATGATCTGACGATCCACATTTAAAGCAGGACCGATCACGAACTCTACAACTCCCAGGATGCCATTTCCCACTATGTTTACACTCGGCCCGGTTCTGTGGAACATTACCAACGCTAGCTACCGAAGTGGCTCGGAAACTCACTGGAGGTCGATCACGTCTATGCAAGTCTGAAGTGGCTTTATGTCGACTGGGGTCATCTCTGAACTTCTTATGCACGGAATGGAAAGTTTTACTCGATGATCTTTCCGAGTGTCTCTAGCTTCTACTTGACTTTTCTTTTCTCCTTTCAGAGCTCTTGACTTTACAAGCTCGCTCGACTAATGTCACAAACTCTTTGATTTCAAGAATGCCAACAAGTAACTTTATGTCTTCATTCAGGCCGTCTTCAAATCTTTTACACATAATGGCTTCGGTAGATATACACTCCCGAGCGTAACGGCTCAATCGACAAACTTTCGCTCATATTACATCACGATCATGCGACCTGTTTTAATTCCGAGAAATTCTTTTCGTTTCGATCGATGAATCTCGATCGATATATTTCTTACTTGAACTCAATTTGAAAGAAGTCCCAAGTTACTTTTTCTTTGAAACCACGAGATACCAAGATGTGTTCCACAAGTGATAGGCGAGTGTCACGAAGTAGAGATATAGCACACTTTAGGCATTCATCACGGTGTACAGGATAGCTCATCAAGTACCCGAATAGTGTTATCAAGCCACATCTCGGCTCGCTCTGCGTCATCATCATCATTGGCCTTGAATTCCTCGGCCCCATATTTTACGATTTTATCAGCGGGAGGCTGCTAGATCTCATCGGATCTATCATCGAAGTCTTTGAAGGTACCGGAGTTGGATTATTCGGGGTGGAGTTTGTTGTACAGCCAGATTAGTCTCGAATAAATGGGTAAACCATTCGTTCATCATCGATAGAAGGCTTGTTTAGCCTCCCCTCATGGCTACCTGAAGCCCGGTCGAGAGTCTAATGGCACCGATCCACTTGCGAGACCAGCGCAACACTCTCCACATCATCGCCTACGATTCTATTATGATCGGGATCCATTTACTATATAAAATACAATTGAAATTGTCAGAAGTCACCACACTATCATATATACAATTCAAAGGCATGTATAGCTAGACTCATACACACTACGGTAGTCCTAGAATCGACTAAACCGTAGCTCTAATACCAATAAAATGTAACACCCCTTAACCCGTATCCATCATTTGAACTACGGTTATGAGGCGTTACGAACTAGACACGCTTTAGCATGAGTCATTTATGGAATAAACCCAATACGCATATTTAAATTTTTCCATATCAACAAATAATGTTCAAGACTTACGTTACAAACCAGGTTTCATAATGCAACACATCATTACTTATAATCTATACAAGTTTCGAATCAAGCTTCCACATAACAACACCAAATTTCATATGTTAAACAGATATATATACATCTATTTCATTAGTCGAATATCAACATATCTTTTTATACCTTATACAAATATGCATAATAAAAACGAATAGATCTATGATACTCTATTTGCTTTTCATTCACATATGTGACATTTGAACCTTATAGCATAACCAATCATACACATCATGCTATTGTAATATGCGCAATGTCCCTAAAACAAAAGCCATGTCAAACCCTAATTATCAAATCATCCTACCTTATTAATTAATGGACACAAGATTATTGAATAACCTACCAAACACACATATTATATGTAACTAGTCCAAAGAAAAAAAATTATATAAATACAACCAATTCATTTACCATATATTCGGTCCTCAATTTAAAACTCTAATGATCAACCCAAAACATAATTATAAACATTTTCATGATCATCTTTAAATTATAACCAAGCACATAATAATCTAAGTAGCAAAAATTCACACGACCTAATATGCATACTCATACATATATATATAATACATATAAATGATTATTACTATATAACCACATTTAACTTCCAAGCATAATATGCACACATCTTATATCAAAGATTAAAACAAACCATTATATCAAACATACAAACGATACTTAACCAAAAGTAATAGCCTTATTCGCAAGGCCATATATACATATATACATTTACAAAACCGAACATCATTCATTCAAGTCATAATTCAGCCTATACATGCCTTTGATTCGAAAGTAAACATTTATACCAAAGAGAGTGATAGTGTGGTCGACTTTCTTGATGATCCTCAGAGTCCGTAGCTGAATCAACGATCTATAAAACAGAAAGACAAACATATACAAAGTAAGCTCACTAGCTTAGTAAGTTTTAAGTTAATGGTAATACAACGTCCAAACACTTATACATCTATAATAGTTACCAATAACAATGAAACATAAACATTTCAATACACAAATTCATATAAGGCCGAATACCATAGTTCATTAACCTAATTGTTTCACTTCTTTACCTTAAACTTATATTTTATCAAAATACAAGGTATATGTATTACATTAATCACATTGTTTCGAATCATATAAATCCACCATTCACATTGTCTATGTTATCCCAATCAAAATCATATTACATTAGACATTTCTATTCATAATCGAATCTACCAAAGTATTGTATTCAATCTCAATTTCAATCACATACTACTCATACTCTTTGATCATAAGCTCAATTTCACATAATACCATTTCTATTGTATTATTCAAATTCAATTAATATTAAACATAACTTACCTTACTCTCGGTAAATGAAAAAGGGACTTACGTTTACCCGAGCGTTTACTCGATACATTAACTGCGTTTCACCTTGAGTAATTTAAGGTTTCTCCATTTAAAACACGTCACCGGCATCAAGCCTGCTAGGCATCAAAGCCCGAAATGTAACACCGGCACAAAGCCTGCTAGGCACAGAGCCCAAAATGTAACACCGACACAAAGCCTGCTAAGCACAGAGCCTGATATACAACACCGGCACAAGGCCTGCTAGGCACAAAGCCTGATATATAACACCGGCACAAGGCCTGCTAGGCACAAAGCCTGATATATAACAACTCAATTCATCAACTCACATTTCTTAACACATACATTACTATCAAATCGTATTCACAAAATCAATTCACCTGTCATGTCAAATATACTAATTCACATTGTATTTAAAAACATATTCATTCCAAAATTAAACATACACATTCGGCTATCACATGCTATTTACCCAAATTAATCACATAATTTGATTTCATACATTTTTAATTATCAACTTAATGAACTTTAACTTAAGAACTTACCTCGACTGTCGACGGATCGCGTAGACCGGCTATTCGAGAACCTTTGTCTTCCCCGATCCAAACTGTTTTCTTTGTTCTTGATCTAAACACATTAAAATTTAGCTCATTCAAGTACATTTCATCTCAATTTAGTCCCTAAGCATATAATTAGGAAATTTACCATTTTACCCCTACTATTTCATATTTTCACAATTTAGTCTTATTTGCATAAAACACAAAATACACAAAATTTCTCAACA
The DNA here is from genome assembly GCA_025698515.1 of Gossypium sturtianum. NCBI lineage: Eukaryota > Viridiplantae > Streptophyta > Magnoliopsida > Malvales > Malvaceae > Gossypium > Gossypium sturtianum. The sequence continues at coordinate 28,468,367 of CM046943.1, read as the reverse complement.
CTACTTAAGGGCCGAATATGTATAGGGACTATACAAGTCCATTTCTTTCATTTATTTCGCAAATAAGCCCCTCTAAAATTTATTTTTTTCAATTTAGTTCAAAATACTCAAATTCACTAAAATTTCCAATACAAAATATACTAATCTTTAACATATCTTTAAAATAAAATTATCAAACATCAAAAACTACATGAACACATCAATGGCCGAATATCAAACATGCTTAGATTCAAAAATTTCAACATGGGTAAGCTACCGTTCGAAGCAACGATCTCAAAAATGTCAAAATTAACAAAAACCGACTAAAAACTCACCTTGAATTTTAGCCTAGAAGTGCCGAAAATCAAAGAACCCCAAAGCTTATTTCATCCTTCAATATTCGGCCATGAGAGAGTGAAAAAGATGATGGCTTTGTTTATGTTATTTTAACATATATTATAAGTAATTATTCAATTACTAATTTAACCTTTAAAATAAAATAAAACTAACATATAACTTAAGGTTATTCTTGACATAAGCCACCCACTAACTCAAAAAATGGGTTATTTACCTTTTTAATACTCCACTTTAAAAAGCCATCATCAAATAGGCACTTTTCACTATAGCTTGAGACTTTTAAAATTTACGCGATTAAATCCTTTTTATCAAATTAAGCACCCAAACGATGAAATTTTTCTACGAAACTTTCACACATATTAATTCACATATAATAAACACAAAATATAATATTAAAATATTTCTCGGACTCAGATTCGTGGTCCCGAAACCACCATTCTGATTAGGGTCAAATTCGGTCTGTTACAACTAATACGAGGTAGGAGAAATTATATTCAATATTATTTTATGTGTTATAGCATGATTATATGAGTCCATGAAAATTTTGGTGAATTAATTTTAGTGATTGTATGCATAATTTAGAAAAAGGACTAAATCGCATAAAATGCAAAAGTTTTGTTCTACAAGATAAAGGTGTCAAATAGCTATAGAACCTTAAATTGGAGGTCCTTAATGTGCAATTAGGCCCTTAGGAGAGTGTTAGTCGGCCATAGGGGACAAAGAAATGCAAATTGGTCAAAGTTGGTGGAGTTAGGTGACTAAATTAATGAAATGAAAGAAAATAAAATAAAAAAAGCTATCATCTTTTTCCATCTTCTTCGTCCACCGAAAGTATCAGCAAAATAGGGGGTTTGAGAGCTCAAAATTTTCAGCCAAGCTTTTCTCTTGCAAGTAAGTCATTTTAATGGTCATTTTTGTTGATTTTTGTGTTTTTGGAACCCTTGTAGCTTAATCTAGATAATAAGGGGACTATTTTGCACTATGGTTGAAAGTCTAGGGTTTTACCATGAGAGCATTAGTGTTTTTTACTGAATTTTTATGGAAGAAAATTAATCTTGGTTGTTAAATAAACAACTTTTGTGAAAGGGGTTTCCATGAAAACACCTAAAATGGACCTTTTTGTAAAGGTTGTAAAATAGGTGGTAAATGTATGAAATAATTGGATTTGTGAGTTTCTATAAGCTTAAAATAGATTCGGCTAGGCTTGGTTAAAAAGGAAATTTGATGAAAATCATTTTACGAGCCTAAGGGCAAAATCGTAATTCTGTGAAAGTCTAAGGGCAAAACGATAATTTTGCCAAAGTAGGAATTTTGAAATGTCTTGATTTATGTGATGATTAAATGAGTGAATTTTATCATTATAGATCAAGAAAAATAGAGTCGGACCTAGACCGGGGGAAAACCAAGCTAGTGGACAAAAATCAAATTAGTCGCCCATATTTTGTATACTGAGGTAAGTTGTACGTAAATAATACAATGTTATTGTATTTATGCATTAAAAAATTGATAATTGCATAAAATGTTTGATTATTTCTATGAATATGCATGATGAAAGTTGATGTGATACACTCCCGGTTGAACCTTAGGAATAGATTGGATATCCATGCCATGACATTGGGTGATATGTGTGCTAGTGTAAGACATGTCTGGGACATGGCATCGGCCATATTATGAAAGCTAGTGTAAGACCATGTCTGGGACATGGCATCGGCGTTGATATGTGTGCTAGTGTAAGACCATGTCTGGCACATGGCATCGGCCACATTATGAGAGCCAGTGTAAGACCATGTTTGGAACATAGCGTCGGCATTGAGATGAGAGCTAGTGTAAGACCATGTCTGGGACATGGTATCGACCTCGATATGTGAGCCAGTGTAAGACCATGTCTAGGACATGGCATCATCATTTTACCCTCTTGTGTGAGGCTTGTCGGGTATCCTTTGGTATTCCAACTGGTTCAACAGGTAATTTAGAGCTTGTGACAAAAGTGAGAAAAGTTATGACCAAGTTGTAAGTGATACAGGTACCTACATGAAATTCACGAGAAATGAGCTCAAATTATGTTGTATGATTAGTAAAGGTGAAATTGAGTAGGTTATGCCTTTAATCATTCGAGAATGATTTGGAAGTTTATAAAATATTAAGAGTATGATAATGTATGATAATTGTTGTTAATTATTTACATGCGACTTACTAAGCTTTGTACTTACTCCCTTTCCTTTCCATTTTCTTATAGAATCGCCAAGCTAGCTCGGGGATCAAAGGACGTCGGAGGCTCAATCACACTATCAATCTAAACATTTGGTATATTTAGAATTATTATTTTGAGTATGGCATGTATAGGAACTTGGTCTTTTTTCAAGTGTCATATTGATTTGGCCAAATGTGTTCGCTTGTCTTGAAGATGAATTCATTTTGTATAAGGACATGGATGATGGCTAATACTTGTTATTAATATGTGCAAATGATGATGCTTTTCATGATTGAGTAAATTGCATGATTGGATTAAAAAAGTATGTGATAAGTTTAGCATGTGAAAAGAGTGTAGTAGCCTTGATGTGTGTAAGTCATTGATTGTGGTTTATGTTGGTGCAAGTAAGGGTGGCAAAAACGCTTGGTAAATAGCCTTGTTTTTGTCCATATGGGTAGGCACACGGGCGTCTGTCTAGGCCGTGTGTGACACACGGTCTGCCCCATGGGTGTGTAGTTCAGTTGTGTGTCCCCCTGGTCCTTAAGTTGGCAAAACAGAATGCCCAGTAGTAACCACACGGGTTGAGACACGGCCGTGTGTCTCAACCATGTGGAGGACACGGCTATAGGACATGGGCATGTACCCAGGTCGTGTGAAGTCTGCACTTGATTTTAGGAATTTAATTCGCCACACGACCTAATCACACGGGCGTTGCCTTGGCCATGTGACCTTATTGGTTTGATAACGTCAGAAACAGAATGTCAAGGTTTTTACACACGGGCGGAGATACTGCCGTGTGAGGGACACAGGCGATGGACACTGGCGTGTGCCAGGCCATGTGAAAACCCCTGTAGGTTTAAATTGAGAAATAAATCCAGATAGCTAGGGACAGGTACGTGTGTGACCACATGGTCTGCCCACACGGGCGTCTCCCTTGCCACACGGGCGTGTCCTTTGCCACACGGGCGTGTGCCTCTGTTTTTAGTGAAATTTTCCAAAGTTTTCTAAAGAGCCTGGTTTAGTATCGAACCATTTCTAAGGTATGATTTGGGCCTCGTAGGCTCATATTAAGGACTTTAAGATGAAGATTGGAAGGTTTTAAATTTGAACGAAATTTCATAACCCGAAAATGTATGTTAGTATGTGTTTGAGTTAGGTAACGCCTCGTACCCTGTCTCGGCGTCAAACACGGGTAAGGGGTTTTACATTTAGTTGTATCAGAGCTATGGTTTAGTCGATTCATGGACTAACCTAGCGTGTGTACGAGTCTAGCTATACATGCCATATATGAATTATGATAGTGTGACGACTCCTGGCAATTTAAAATGTGTTTTTATATAGTAAATGAATCCCGACGGAGCAGTGGCGGATAATGTCGAGAGTAATGTGCCGGCTCCCACAGAAGGGACCGCGCCAGTCAAAAGTGGGCCCGTGACAGTCAGGGCGGAGGGGCTAGAGAAGCCTTCCTCCATATGATGAATGTATGGTATTCGGAGTTTGTTCGTGCAAACCCGAACGCTCCACCTCCTCCACCCCCTCTAATCCCTCAGCCTGCCCCTACAACTCCCCAAGTAGTGGAAATGATTAGAAGAGAAAAACCTCTGGTAGACAGAATTCGAAAGAAAGGGGCTGAGGAATTTAGAGCGAATATAGATGATGACCCAGAGAGAGAAGAATTCTGGCTAGAAAATACCATTAGGGTATTCGATGAGTTGTCTTGCACACTGAAGGAGTGCATGAAGTGTGTTGTGTCACTCCTGCGAGACTCGGCCTACCAATGGTGGAACACCCTTGTGTCGGTTGTACCAAAGGAAATTACATGGGAGTTTTTCCAAGAGGAGTTCCGAAAAAAGTATATTAGCCAGAGGTTTATAGACCAGAAAAGGAAGGAATTCCTTGAGCTAAAACAAGGTCGAATGACGGTAACCGAATATGAGCGTGAGTTTGTAAGGCTCAGTAAATACGCTCGGGAGTGCGTATCCACCGAAGCCATCATGTGTAAGAGGTTTGAGGATGGATTAAATGAGGACATCCGATTATTTGTTGGTATTCTAGAACTGAAAGAATTTGTTGTGCTAGTAAAGAGAGCTTGTAAGGCCGAGGAATTGGATAAAGAGAAAAGGAAAGCCGATATTGAGTCTCGCGACTCAAAGAAAAGACAGTTGGAGAAATCATTTCAGTCTTCATCCCAGAAATCGAGAGAGTTCACTACTCGATCTAATGCTTCAGTTTGATTCTTAAATAGAAATAGGAGTAAGCAGTACACGATGTCTAAGGCTCAGACCACTTCTATTCTGAGTGTTGGTAGTGCTCGACCAAATAAACCAGAGTGTTCGCAGTATGGTAGATGACATTTCGGTGAGTGTCGAGAAAATGAAAGAGGCTGTTTCAAGTGCGGTTCACTAGACCACTTCATTCGAAACTGTCCTGAGATGGATGAGAAAGACAGAAAGCAAGATGTGCGAGCGAGTAATGCTCCTTCTAGCGGTAGACCACAAAAGAACCCAGAAAGTGGGGCTAGTAGCAGAGGTGCGCCTAGAGATTCCGCCGTGAGGTCCGAGGGCCGAGCGCCTGCAAGGACTTATGCCATTCGCACTCGAGAAGAGACATCGTCACCAGATGTGATTACGGGTACTTTTTCTCTTCATGATATCTCTATTGTTTCTTTGATTGATCCGGGGTCTACCCATTCATTTATTTGTATGAAATTGGTATCTAGTATGAGTATGCCTGTTGAGTCCACAGAAATTGTCATAAAAGTGTCAAACCCGTTAGGCAAGCATGTGCTAGTTGACCAAGTGTGTAGAAATTGTCCTTTGACAATTAGAGGTCATTATTTTCCGGCTAATCTTATGCTGCTACCGTTTGATGAATTTGATGTGATTCTTGGTATGGACTGGCTAGCAGCTCATAATGTGATAGTAAATTGTGGGAGAAAATTTATTGAACTAAAATGTGAAAATAGGGATATCCTTCGGGTTGAATCAAGTGAATCAGATAGCTTGCCTGTAGTGATTTCTTCTTTGACGGCTGAGAAATGTATAAGAAAAGGGTATGAGTCTTATCTTGCATTTGTGTTGAATACTCAAGTGTCGGAAGTAAGGATTGAGTCAGTGCCTGTGGTATGTGAGTACCTAAACGTGTTTCCGGAAGAGTTACCTTGATTGCCTCCAACTAGGGAAGTCGAGTTTGGTATTGAGTTTGTCCCTGGTACGGCACCTATTTCGATTGCCCCGTATAGGATGGCACCATTGGAGTTAAAAGAATTGAAGGCTCAGTTACAAGAGTTGACGAATAAAGGTTTCGCAAGACTGAGTTATTCTCCATGGGGTGCTACGATACTTTTTGTGAAAAAGAAAGACGGGTCGATGAGATTATGTATAGACTACCGACAGCTCAACAAGGTTACAGTTAAGAACAAGTATCCTTTGCCAAGGATCGATGATTTGTTCGACCAATTGAAGGGAGCCACAGTGTTTTCTAAGATAGACCTGAGGTCCGGTTATTATCAGTTGAGAATTAAGGACCAGGATGTCCCGAAAACTGCGTTTCGGATGAGGTATGGCCATCCTGAGTTCCTTGTCATGCCCTTTGGCCTAACGAATGCTCCTACAGTATTCATGGATTTAATGAACCGTATTTTTCGACCATACTTGGATAAGTTCGTTGTTGTTTTTATCGATGATATATTAATTTATTCTCGTGATGAGAGTGAGCATACGAAGCATTTGAGAACTATCTTACAAACTTTAAGAGATAAGCAGTCGTATGCTAAGTTTAGCAAAAGTGAATTTTGGCTTCGAGAAGTTGGATTCTTGGGCCACATTGTGTTGGGTGATGGAATTAGAGTGACCCGAGCAAGATATCGGCTATTGTTGAGTGGAAACCGTCGAGGAATGTGTCAGAGGTCAGAAGCTTTTTAGGCTTAGCGGGTTACTACAGACGATTCGTTAAAGGATTCTCCATGATTGCTACTCCAATGATGAGGTTACTATAGAAAGATGTCAAGTTCGAATGGACGGAAAAATGCCAACATAATTTTGAGAAACTAAAGGCGTTGTTGATTGAAGCCCCAGTTTTAGTGCAACCGGAACTGGGAAAGGAATTTGTGGTGTATAGCGATGCGTCCTTAAATGGATTGGGGTGTGTACTTATGCAGGAAGGCAAAGTAATAGCATATGCCTCGAGACAGCTGAAGCCACATGAGAAAAACTATCCGACTCACGATTTAAAGCTGGCCGCCATAGTGTTCGCACTAAAGATTTGGAGACACCATTTGTATGGCGAGAGGTGCCGAATGTTCACTGACCATAAAATTCTAAAGTATTTGATGACTCAAAAGGAGTTAAACCTACGGAAGCGGAGATGGTTAGAACTGATAAAGGATTATGAGTTGATAACTGACTATCATCCTGGGAAGGCGAATGTGGTCGCTGATATTTTGAGTAGGAAGTTATTGTTTGCCTTGAGGGCTATGAATACTCAGTTTTCTGTGACTGATGATGGTTCGGTCATAGCAGAGTTAAGATTTAGACCGATGTTTCTGTAAGAGACTTGTAAAGCTCAGAAAAGTGATAAAGAGTTACAAGCTAAGATAACTCAGTGCGAGATGGGTGTAGAATCAGATTTTCGGGTTGGTACCGATTGCTGTTTAATGTTTCGAGACAGAATCTGTGTACCCAAAGATGATGAGCTTAATCGAAAAATTCTGCATGAGGCACATAGCAGTTGTATGTCTATCCATCTGGGTAGTGTGAAAATGTATAATGACTTGAAGAAAATGTATTGGTGGTCGGGAATGAAAAGAGACATCTCAGAGTTTGTCTTTAAGTATTTTATTTGTCAGCAAGTGAAAGCCGAACACCAAGTACCTTCAGGTTTACTTCAGCCTGTGATGGTTCCCGAGTGGAAATGAGACCGTATTACCATGGATTTTGTGTCTGGTTTACCGTTGACACCAATGAAGAAAGATGTTGTTTGGGTTGTGGTTGATAGGCTTACGAAATCGGCTCATTTTATACCGGTGCATATCGATTACCCGCTTGAGAAATTGGCCAATTTGTATATTTCTGAAATTGTGAGACTTCACGGAGTACCTTTATTGATCATTTTGGATAGAGATCCGAGGTTCACATCATATTTTAGGAAAAAGTTGCAAGAAGCGTTGGGGACGAAACTGAATTTTAGTACTGCTTTCCACCCGCAAACTGACGGTCAGTCGGAAAGAGTAATTCAGATTCCTGAAGATATGTTGGGTGTTGTGTTCTCGAGTTTCAAGGCAGTTGGGAAAGGTACTTACCATTGGTAGAGTTGGCCTACAACAATAGTTATCAGTCGAGTTTGAAAATGGTGCCTTATGAGGCTTTGTATGGGCGTAAGTGCCGAACACCCTTGTATTGGACCGAACTTAGAGAAAATCAGATTCACGGGGTTGACTTAGTCAAAGAGACTGAAGAAAAAGTTAAGTTGATTCGTGATTATTTGAAGGCAGCTTTGGATAGACAGAAATCCTACGTGGACTTGAAACGAAAAGAGATTGAGTTTCAAGTCAGTGATAAGGTATTTTTGAAAGTATCTCCGTGGAAGAAAGTCCCCAGATTTGGTAATGAAGGCAAATTAAGTCCACGTTTTATTGGACCATATGAGGTGATTGAGAAAATTGGGCCGGTATCGTTTAGCCTTGCCGTCCGAGTTAGAAAAGATCCACGATGTATTCCATGTGTCTATGTTGCGTCGTTATCGTTCTGACCCATCACATGTGATTTCACCAATAGAGGTTGAGATTTGTTCAGATATGACTTATGGTGAAGAATCGTTAAGATCTTAGCTCGAGAGATTAAGCAATTGATAAATAAGAGTATAGCACTAGTGAAGGTACTATGGCATAGACATGGGATTGAAGAGGCCACGTGGGAGCCAGAGGAGACTATGAGAGACCAATACCCAAACCTTTTTAACGGTAAGATTTTTTGGGACGAAAATCCCTAAGGGGGGAGAATTGTAATAGCCCAATTTTGGGGCTAGTCAGAACAGTGGTTTCGGAACCACTAATCTGAGGCCGGAGAAATTATTTTTAATATTATTTTATGTGTTATAGCATGATTATATAAGTGCATGAAAATTTTGGTGAATTAATTTTAGTGACTGTATGCTTAATTTAAAAAAAGGACTAAATCGCATAAAGTTCAAAAGTTTTGTTCTACAAGCTAAAGGTGTCAAATAGCTATAGAACCTTAAATTGGAGGTCCTTAATGTGCAATTATGCCCTTAGGAGAGTGTTGGCCGGCCATAGGGGACAAAGAAATGCAAATTGGTCAAATTTGGTGGAGTTAGGTGACTAAATTGATGAAATGAAATAAAATAAAATAAAGAAAAGCTATCATCTTTTCCCATCTTCTTCTTCCACCGAAAATATTAGCAAAATAGGGGTTTTGAGAGCTCAAAATTTTCAGCCAAGCTTTTCTCTTGCAAGTAAGTCATTTTGATGGTCATTTTTGTTGATTTTTGTGTTTTTGGAACCCTTGTAGCTTAATCTAGCTAATGAGGGGACTATTTTGCACTATGGTTGAAAGTCTAGGGTTTTTCCATGAGAGCATTAGTGTTGTTTGCTGAATTTTTATGGAAGAAAATGAATCTTGGTTGTTAAATAAACAACTATTGTGAAAGGGGTTTCCATGGAAACACCTAAAATGGACCTTTTTGTAAAGGTTGTAAAATAGGTGGTAAATGTATGAAATAATTGGATTTTTGAGTTTCTATAAACTTAAAATAGATTCGGGTAGGCTTGGTTAATGAGGAAATTTGATGAAAATTGTTTTACGAGCCTAAGGGCAAAATCGTACTTTTGTGAAAGTCTAAGGGCAAAACGGTAATTTTACCAAAGTAAAAATTTTGAAATGTCTTGATTTATGTGATGATTAAATGAGTGAGTTTTATCATTATAGATCAAGAAAAACAGAGTCCGGACCTAGACCGGGGGAAAACCAAGCTAGTGTACTAAAATCAAATTAGTTGCCCATATTTTGTATACCGAGGTAAGTTGTACGTAAATAATACAACGTTATTGTATTTATGCATTAAACAATTGATAATTGCATAAAATGTTTGATTATTGCTATGAATATGCATGATGAAAGTTGATGTGATATACTCCCGGTTGAACCTTAGGAATAGATTGGATATCCATGCCATGACATTGGGTGATATGTGTGCTAGTGTAAGACCATGTCTGGGACATGGCATCGGCCATATTATGAAAGCCAGTGTAAGACCATGTCTAGGACATGGCACCGGTGTTGATATGTGTGCTAGTGTAAGACCATGTCTGGGACATGGCATCGGCCACATTATGAGAGCCAGTGTAAGACCATGTTTGGAACATGGCGTCGGCATTGAGATGAGATCTAGTGTAAGACCATGTATGGGACATGGCATCGGCCTCGATATGTGAGCCAGTGTAAGACCATGTCTGGGACATGGCATCGGCATTTTACCCTCTTGTGCGAGGCTTGTCGGGTATCCTTTGGTATTCCAACTAGTTCAACGGGTAATTTAGAGCTTGTGTCAAAAGTGAGAAAAGTTATGACCAAGTTGTAAGTGATACAGGTACCTACATGAAATTCACGAGAAATGAGCTCAAATTATGTTGTATGATTAGTAAAGGTGAAATTGAGTAAGTTATGCCTTTAATCATTCGAGAATAATGTGCAAATTTCTAAAATATTAAGAGTATGATAATGTATGATAATTGTTGTTAATTATTTACATGCGACTTACTAAGCTTTGTACTTACTCCCTTTCCTTTCCATTTTCTTATAGAATCGCCAAGCTAGCTCAGGGATCAAAGGATGTCGGAGGCTCGATCACACTATCAATCTAAACATTTGGTATAGTTAGAATTATCATTTTGAGTATGGCATGTATAGGAACTTGGTCTTTTGTCAAGTGTCATATTGATTTGGCCAAATGTGTTGGCTTGTCTTGAAGATGAATTCATTTTGTATAAGGCCATTGATAATGGCTAATACTTGTTATTAATATGTGCAAATGATGATGCTTTTCATGATTGAGTAAATTACATGATTGGATTGACAAAGTATGTGATAAGTTTAGCATGTAAAAAGATAATAGTAGCCTTGATGTGTGTAAGTCATTGATTGTGGTTTATGTTGATGCAAGTAAAGGTGGCAAAAGGGCTTGGTAAATAGCCTTGTTTTTGTCCATACGGGTAGAAACACGGGCGTGTGTCTAGGCCGTGTGTGACACACGGTCTTCCCCATGGGCGTGTAGTTCGACCGTGTGTCCCCCTGATCCCTAAGTTGGCAAAACAGAATGCCCAGTAGTAACCACACGGGTTGAGACACGGCCATGTGTCTCAACCGTGTGGAGGACACGACCATAGGACATGGGCATGTGCCCAGGTCATGTGAAGTCTACACTTGATTTTAGGAATTTAATTCGCCACACGGGCTAAGCACACGGGCGTGTGCCTTGGCCGTGTGACCTTATTGGTTTGATGACGTCAGAAACAGAATGTCAAGGTTTTTACACACGGGCGGAGACACAGGTGTGTCCTGGCCATGTGAGGTGCCAGGCCGTGTGAAAACCCCTGTAGGTTAAAATTGAGAAATAAATCCACACGGCTAGGGACGGGGGCGTGTGTGACCACATGGTCTGCCCACACGGGCGTGTCCCCTTCCACACGGGCGTGTGCCCCTGTTTTTAGTGAAATTTTCTAAAGTTTTCTAAAGAGCCTGGTTTAGTATCGAACCATTTCTAAGGTATGATTTGGGCCTCGTAGGCTCATATTAAGGACTTTAAGATGAAGATTGAAAGGTTTTAAATTTGAACGAATTTTCATAACCCAGAAATGTATGTTAGTATGTGTTTGAGTTAGGTAACGCCTCGTACCCTGTCCCGGCGTCAAACACGGGTAAGGTGTGTTACACTCGTAGACCTTCTTAAGGGACTTTGTGTTATTGATTAACTATGATATGCTGATGTGTGAGCAATGGTTGTTTAAATGTTATGATTTGACTGGCAATACCTCGTAACCCTATTCCATCGATGGATACGGGTTAGGGGTGTTACAGCCTATCCGTGAACACCTTCACCCCAAGCTAGTCTGGACTATGAGGTCGGAAGATAAGTTGTCCTTGTTGACTCGTTATTCTAGTGGACGTATCAGAAGATCCTGCTAGGATATTGACTAGTTGATTGATGAGGAACCTGAAGCGACAGTTGATGAAGATATCAGAGCGAGTTAATCACCCATAATCAGATTTGATTGATTCCATTTTTCAAAATCTTTATATTTATTTATTTGCTATATTTTATTATTATAAAAATCTCAAAAATCTCTTTTATTTATATGTGCGTAATTTAACATATTTCAGGTACTAATTAGATATTTTGGTGTTTAGGTTAAAATTGATCTAGCACTAGGCTCTTTTTGGTATGATCCTCGGAGTACTCACCTATTCCGTTATAACTATATTACAACTGGACTCGTATACTTGCGGATATCGCCTCATTTATATATATTTTATGAAGTATTCACACTCTGGACGTTAGTACGTCTAGAGGCGGTCAAGGGGCAACATTCACTACATGATTACACTGACCAAGGCGGATTTGCTTCTGAGGTAGTGGTTCTTCCACGACACAGTGATTATTTTATTTATTTACGCTCAGTTCTTTTATCCTTTTAGTGCTAACTATTTAGTTTTGAGTAGTATATTTCCAACAATTTAGAAGCCAAACTCCAATACTGTTTAAACATGTCTGCCACGATGAACATAACCGTTGTGGTTTTCAAAATGAACCTAGTTGAGAACAATGTCGAGTGGATTGTAGACACAGGCGCTTCCAAACATTTTTGCGCCAACAGAGAAATATTCACTGAGTTTGAAGGTGTAACACCCATTACCTGTATTCAACACTGGAACCAGGTACGAGGCATTATCGGACTTAACATATTATATCATACAAAATCGGGCCATAAATTTTCATTCCAACTTAAAATTTTTCGTTTGTGTTCATAACGTCCTTATTATGGGCCTACGAGACTTGAATCATACATATAGGGTGGTCCAAAACTGAACTAGAAGCTTACAAACACTTAGAAAATTTTTGCTCAAAACAAGGCCACACGCCCATGTGGAAAGGAACACGCCCGTGTCTATAGCCCGTGTCCCTCACACGGCCATGACACGCCCATGTCTTAGCCCGTGTGTGAAAACCTTGACATTCTGTTTATGACGTCAGCAGATATTTAGGGTCACACGGCCAAGTCACACGCCCGTGTGGAAAGGAACACGCCCGTGTCTATTGCCCGTGTCCCTCACGTGGCCATGGCACGCCCGTGTCTTAGCCCGTGTGTGAAAACCTTAACATTTTGTTTATGACGTCAGCAGATATTTAGGGTCACACGGCCAAGTCACACGCCCGTGTGCTAGGCCGTGTGGTGAATTTAATTCTCATAATTAATGTGCAGACTTCACATGGCCTGGGCATACGCCCATGTCCTGAGGCCGTGTCATTCACACGGCTGAGACACACGGCCGTGTCTCTGCCCGTGTGTTTACTACTGGGCATTCTATTTTGCTAAATTTGGATGCAGAGGACACAAGGCCTATCAACACGCCCACGGGGTTGACTGTGTGTCACACATGGCATAGACATACGCCCGTGTGTCTACCTGTCTGGACAAATATAAGGCTATTTTCCAAGCCATTTTGCCACCCTCACTTGCACACATTCACACAACATCACATGTCATTCTCATATCATCATTTGTCATACTTAATCATCACATTTAGCTCATGATAACCATACTAGCTTCACATTCACAAGAGGGCATGAACACATGTATAAACATATAATCAACATAAGCCATCATTCATACCAACTCGGGAGAAATTTCAGCAAGCACATCTTTAGGCTTCGTACCTATTTGAGTTGATTAGCCGAAACTAACTTCTTCCAAAACTGTTTTCACTTTCCAAACTATTCTCATCTCTGTATGCATTATTAGTTATTTCACCACTGAACTCTTTAGTTCACACTTATGAACTTATTCAACATGATTCTCGTAAAATTTCGTCATAAAGCAACACTGGTAAGGGGGTGAGGTCGTAAAGCCTCTAACTTGACTCTCATAAATACATGCATATGACTTAGCATTCATCACTAATGTGATATCATCATAATCACATAGTTCATTCCAAGCAAATTAACACACTTATTTATTATACAAATGTTTTCTGTCATCCACAATTTCAAACAATGAATTTACTTACTCGAGCTTAATATTAATATCTAATTAAATTCCAACATTTAGCTTCAATTTTACTTACCAACATTTGTCAAATTAGAGAACACCTTACGGGTTTGAGTACATCGTTTACTCGATGCCATAGTCCAACTATAGTCTTACACAAAGTCTCATATCGATGCCATGTCCCAGACATGGTCTTACACGTATCACAATGCCATAGCCCAGCCATGGTCTTACATGTCGTCACGATGCCATAATCCAGCTATGGTCTTACACAAAGTCTCATATCGATGCCAATGCCATGTCCCAGACATGGACTTACATGGGATCACATATCGATGCCAATGCCATGTCCCAGACATGGTCTTACATGGGATCACATATCGATGCCAATGCCATGTCCCAGACATGGTCTTACATGGGATCACATAACGATGCCAATTCCATGTCCCAGAATGATCTTACATGGGATCACATATACTGCCATGGTCCAACCATGGTCTTATCCGTCAATTCATCATTGAACGATCGTACTCATCTCCTGCGTTCTACTTAATTTGATCTTCCAGTTCAACTCTCATACTATTATAATATTTTTGGTTTCATAACAGAGTCATAAAACAAAACATTATATATTCTATAATTTAACAATTAAACATGAGATTCAACTATGTGGACATACTGATTATACATTATTCAAACAAGTGTACATACACACATATTCCATCCATTGGGTAAGTTTACTTATCATATTCACTTAATCAAATAGGTTGGGCACATAATATCATATGAATACTAACATACATGGATGAGCTTATCACAACCTAAACTTTCGTTTCATTTCACTTTTTCACATTTCTCAACTTATCGTTATCTCATTTCGTACATTAACACATGCGTATCATAATTTCTATTCATACCTTTCCAAATTTCAACACATCGTAAGCATATTTCAATCATCTTAATACCATTTTTAGCATTATCGAAAATAGCTCGATCGGAAGTCATCTCTGTCTTAACAAAACAAATTCGTTAGAGCTGGGAGGCATCACATTATCACGAGTAGTAATATGGCATGTATAGCTAGACTCACATACGCTAGGTTAGTCCGAGAATCGACTAAACCATAGCTCTGATACCACTAAATGTAACACCCATTACCCGTATTCAACGCCGGAACCAGGTACGAGGCATTACCGGACTTAACATATTTATTCATACAAAATCGAGCCATAAATTTTCATTCCAACTTAAAATTTTTCATTTGTGTTTATAACGTCCCTATTATGGGCCTACAAGACCTGAATCATACATATAGGGTGGTTCGAAACTGAATCGGAAGCTTACAAACACTTAGAAAATTTTTGCTCAAAATAGGGCCACACGCCCGTGTGGAAAGGAACACGCCCGTGTCTATAACCCGTGTCCCTCACGCGGCCATGACACGCCCATGTCTTAGCCCGTGTGTGAAAACCTTGACATTCTGTTTATGATGTCAGCAGATATTTAGGGTTACACGGCCAAGTCACACGCCCATGTGCTTGGCCGTGTGGCGAATTTAATTCTCGCAATTAATGTGCAGACTTTACACGGCCTTGGTACACGCCCAGGTCCTGAGGCCGTGTCCTTCACACGGCTGAGACACACGACCATGTCTCTGCCCGTGTGTTTACTACTGGGCATTCTATTTTGCTAAATTTGGATTCAGGGGACACATGGCCTATCAACACGCCCACGGGGCTGACTGTGTGTCACACACGGCATAGACACACGCCCGTGTGTCTACCTGTGTGGACAAATATAAGGCTATTTTCCAAGCTATTTTGCCACCCTCACTTGCACACATTCACACAACATCACATGTCATTCTCATATCATCATTTGTCATACTTAATCATCACATTTAGCTCATGATAAACATACTAGCTTCACATTCACAAGAGGGCATTAACACATGTATAAACATATAATCAACATAAGCCATCATTCATGGCTATATTCAAATTGAACCATAAACCATTTTAGGCCAACACATTCGGCTACATTAACAATGACTTAATTAATCAAAAGACAAAGTCCCTATACATGCCATATCTCAAGAAGGCTTGAATACTTATACCCAAAGTGACCGCTTGATAGTGTGATAGCATCTCCGGCGATCTCCAACCCGAGCTAGCTAAATTAACATATAAGAGATAGGAAAGGGAGGGGAGTAAGCAATAAAGCTTAGTAAGTTCATATGCAAATAATAAACAACTATTGACATTCATTTATTTCACCCAACCATAAAGATATTACAATACAATTTGCATTTAATCTCATGATTGCCACTTAATCATTCATAATGCTTACTCTTTTATCTTATAAATACCATTTACGTGCCTTGGCATTAGCCTAACCACCATAGTCTCTCCATTATAACTTATCACATTATTTAACAAGTTATTTCCATTCTCTTAATCACATGCACATCATTTATGAGTAATCATAATTTCAACATATGGTTTAACCACTTTTCATTTGTCAAAGCTCGTATCATACTATATTCTCATAATGACTTTATTCGACAATTATGCCTGTCTTTCCTTTCTCTCATATCCAATGAAACACAAATTTAAATAAATAAACCATACTATATCACAATTCAATTTGGTTCATAAACCTATCACATGATCATTATCAAATCTTACCATGCATCCATTCATCATGAATGTAGATCACTAATCACAAGGTTAACAATATTTCACAAGTATAACTTATTCGTGTACATTCTTCCCAAGAATTCATCATATACCGAATTCACTTCACATGAGTTCTATGTACATACCTGTACCACTCGTAACATAGTTACATACTTTCTTGTTTTTAACGTACTCGTTGAACCACTCGGAATGCTAAAAGATACTCGAGAATCTCATACATGTAGTACCGTATCAACGCCATATCCCCGATATAGTCTTACATGAAATATCATATCGACGCCATGTCCCTGACATGGTCTTATACGAAATTACATACCGAGGCCATATCTCAGATATGGTCTTATACGAAACCTCAGTAACCTTAGTGTCATGACATTTGTATTCTATCCATTCCTAAGGCTCAATCGAGAATTTTCATTCCTCGACCTTTCATCAAAATCGTCATTAATCAATTTCATAGAGACAATATAAAATTCATGTAATATCGAAATATTAAATACATAACATAAGGTTGTATTATTTACACACGAACTTACCTCGATACCAAAATGTCAAAAAGGGACCTAACCGTCAATTTACTCATTTTTCCCCCGTTATAGGTCCGAACCTCGTTTTCTTTGATCTATAACATCACATTTAGCTTACTTATTAGTCACATTATTCATTGTGACCCAAAAATCATACTATGGCAAAATTAAGTTTTTGCCCCTAGGCTCGTAAAATGAAATGTGTTCAATTTATTTACCACCCATGTATAGCCGAATCATTTTCATGCTTATAGCAGCCCACATTTTCCATAAAATCAGATTTTTAACACATATTTCTTAACTTTTACAAATAGGTCCTTTTTGACATTTTTTATCGAAAATCACTTAGTAAAAGTCGTTTCTCTAACCATAAACATCCATTTTCTACCATTAAAAATCAAAACCCATGCATGTCACACATGGGTAAATTTTTAATCATGAACCCTACTTCAAAATAATGGTAGAAATAGGTAATTCGGGTTACGAGGACTTCAAAAATGCAAAGAACATTAAAAACGGGGCTAGGATGCACTTACTATAGAGCTTGGAAAGCCTGGCCAAACCCTAGCCATGGCTCCTCTTCTAATTTTCAGCTAGAGGTAGAAGATGGGCATCATTTTGGCTTTCATTTTCTCTTTTTAATCTTTTAATTTCCAAATGACTAAAATTCCCTTAATGCCTTTCTTTGAAAGTTTACCTAACCATGTCCATTTTTGTCCAACAAATTATCCAATGGTATAATTACCATATAAGGACCTCTAATTTAAAATCTCATTGCAATTAGACACCTCTAGCTTCTAGAACTCAAGTTTTGCACTTTTTACAATTTAGTCCTTTTGACTAAATTGAGTGCTCAAATGTCGAAATTTTCGAACGAAATTTTCACAAAATTATTTCGTGAAATCGTAGATCATAAAAATATAATAAAAATAAATTTTCTTACGTCAGATTTATGGTCCCAAAACCACTGTTCCGACTAGGCCCAAATCGGGCTGTTACAGAAGGTGAACAAGTCTACATGAGTAATTCTAGCAGTTCAAAAGTACTCGGTAAAGAAGTGATCTTAAAGAAGTGATCTTACTCAAACTTACTTTGTCGAAACCATTTTTTTTTAATTTGGAAAAAAAGAATGGGATCGACTTTAAAAATATGGAGTCGCCACCAACCCTTTTTGTTTAGGTGGGGTTGTGTCACCTTGTAAAATAATTTTATCTTTAAGAATTAATTTTGGCCTACGAAATTTTAAAAAAATGGATTCGGGAGTCGATTACGTACGAGGAAGGGCTAGCACCCTCGTACGCCCAAAATGTGTACCAAATTGATTAAATGATGTCCTAACGTCTAGAATTTGAAAAGTTTTGAAAATGCAATTTCTTTGAAAAAAGGGTTGGAATATCCCAAATTTAAATGTAAAACTTACTTCGTTTCAAGAGAACAAAAATACTACACCCAATACGTTAGGATGCAATATTTTGAACCCTCAAAGTCAAGATCGTTTCACGGTTTCTAAAACTTGTGATTTAAAAAGGGTATTAAGCTATTTGGTCCAACGCAAAACCGCAGTCCAATACGTTAGGGCACGATTTCTTGTATTTCCAAATACCAAAATATCACTTTATTTTGAAAAAACTTTCAATGATAACTCAAAACATATTTTAATTTAATTTGTTTGGATAAAAACTTTGCATGAATAAGTTTGAAGTTTTAACCACAATACAATATCAAAGATGAAAATAATATTGCAAATATGAAATTGCAAACTTAAAGCAATAATGGAAATACTGAAAGAGCTAATTAGAGTTTATATAATTGCAATACCTCATACACTATGCAACATTAACATTTGAAGGTAATAAGGACAATCAAGAAAGAATTATCAAATAAATTAATACAAACCAAATGTGATCAATATATGCAAAAAAAAAAACATAAAGGGAAAAAAACATTTGCAACCAATGTTATACGAATTATAAATTATGTACAAAAGTTTTGAAATTGCATGTAAAAGTGTGAAATGGATTAATAAACAAAAATAGAAATAATTAATATAAATGAATTCACAAATAAATATTGTATAAAGAGAAAATCCAAGTGAATTATATACAAAATAATACATGTATTAATCTAAATAAATAATATTCATGAAAAAAAAAATATGAATAATATAGAAGATAATATATAAAAGTGTTAAGAATAAAAAAATTTATGATAAAATAAAATAAACATAAAAGAAAACAATTATAACAGATTTATTAATTATATATTATATAATAAAATAAGATCTTTAAGAGGATTTAAAAGAAATAAACATAATAGATTTTTAAAAAAAATATATATGCATAAAATAATGTGAAACCAATGATATATACATAGTATAAAAATAATTTTAATATAAATTATGTATATATGTATATAAAATAAAAACATATAGAAGTATTAAAATTAAATATCATACAAATTCTTAAAACCTAAAAATATATACAAAAGTGACTTTCAAAATAAATAAGTTATAAAATAAAACAACTAAGAATATGTATAAATGAAAGTCAAAACAATCAAATTAAAATAATGTAAAATTAGTAAAAGAATTTAAAATAATCAAAATAATGAACAATTAAAATAACTCAATTGAAATAATAAATAATAACTAAAATAATGCATAATAGATAAATTTAAAATAATAAAAGAATTGTATAAACTAAAACAAATAACTCAATTGAAATAAGTATAAACTAAAAGGGATAATTAATAAATAAATGAAACATTGAAATAGAAATGAGGACCAAAATATGACACGTGCGAACCAAGGAGGATTAAAAACGAAAATATTCCAGGTTCCAAAACAAAGCGTTTAAGTCAGAATTAATTTGAAACAGAAAGTAAATCTCGGGACAAAATTAAAATGTAAAAGAAATTGAAATAAGGCTTAATCGAATCACAACATGGGATGAAGGGACTTAATGCGAAAATAAACCTTTTAAGGTAGAAAGGCGCGGATCCGGGCCACAAACCGAGTTGACGCGCGGATCTTATACCCTCTCAAACGGCGCCGTTTTTATTTGTTATTAAACCCCTAAAAAAATTGAATGGCAATCTGCCAATTCTTTTACAAAAATCAAAACAAATCCCTAGCCCCTGTTCTTTTATTCTTCATTCGGCCGACGCTTATTCCGTCAGAGATCCGATGCGTTAAGGCCATAGACGGTGGCCATGCCCCGTAAAATGGAGTGCTTAACCTCCTTTCGAAAAAGATCTGAAAGCCTAGCCTTCGAGGCTCAAAAACAAAAAGAAAACAACAAAAGTCCTCGATCTCATTCAGCTTGATTCTGATGCCGGCGATGGACTTCTGACGACGAGGACCTCAGGTATCTTTCCTTTCCTTCTTTTTTTGTATTATACCTTAAATATATATATGTAATAATCGAAAATCTATATATGTATGTAAGATTTCGCAGAGAAAGAAAAAGAAAAAAGAAAATGAAAGCGAATAACCTTTCGGATTTCGTATTGACTGTTATGCCTTTGAATCTAAAAAATGGAATCCCCTTTACAAGTGATTTCTTCGGTCTTTTATAGCCGAATGAAATTGAAAAAATAAAATAAATAAATAAATATAGTCTGTTTGCCCTTTTCTGTTATCTTGCTGGTTCTTTGCTGTTTGTTTCTTTGTGTGCAGGTGGAGATGTTGTGGAGGCAGGGTGGCCCGAGTGCCTGGTTGGCGTGGGGATGCGGCGCGCGTGGGGGCTACTCGAGCGGCACTTGAAGCTTCTAGAAACCCCTAGGGTTTTTGGAAATGTTGATGCTGTTGGGCCAATCGGGCCAAATTTTAACTTTGGGCCATTTATTGTATTGAGTTATAAATTTGGGCTAGTTTAATTTATTTGGTCTGGGGGTAATAACATATTTGGGCTAAAGGACTAATGGACTGTTTATTGGGTTTGTAATTTTATGATTGGACCATTATTTTATTGGTTTTTATTATTATATATTTTTTGGGGGTTTTTAATCTGGTTAAGCTAATAGGCCTGGGCAAATTGGGCCTATTACATACTTCTCACAAAACATTAGCATTAAATAATGTTCTTTATGTACTTGCCCTGCGTAGAAATTTTATTAGTGGTGAATTACTGAATAAGACAAACATTAAATTAGTCTTTGAATCTAATAAACTTGTACTTTCTTGTAATGGAGATTATGTTAGGAAAGGTTATCTGAGTGGAGGTTTATTTGTGATTGAGACTAGGCCTAATATTAATAATAAAACCACCACTTCTGCTTATATTGTTGAATCCCTTGATATGTGGCTTGCTAGATTAGGTCATGTGAATATTCATTCTCTAAAAAAGCTCATAAAAATGAATCTACTCTCTAATCTAGACGATAGTAGCTTTAATAAATGCAAAATTTGTGTTGAAGCTAAGCATGCTAGACCTTCCTTAAAAACTCTTACTGATAGGAAGACTGAACTTTTAGAGTTAGTTCATATTGATCTAGTAGACCTTAAAAACATAGAGAATAAGGGTGGAAAATGCTACTATATCACCTTTGTAGATGACTACTCTCGATATACAAAGGTTTATCTTCTAAGACCAAAAGATGAAGCTGATAAAAATTTTCTTCTTTATAAAGAAGAAGTAGAAAACCAATTTGATAGGATAATAAAACATCTTAGATCTGATAAAGGTGGTGAATATGTCACTAATTTTCTTAAAGAGGTTTGTAACATCCTGAAATTCGGGATTTTATGTTTTACATTATACCATGGTTAGGCTAGTTAAAAATGTTAGTTGTGTATGTTTAGGGGCCCTAAGAAGGCTTGGGGTTGAGTTGGGCCCTAGTAGAAATTTGTGTTTAAGCACTTTAAGGAGAGAAGGTAAATGGCGTCAAGGCTTAAGGAAATAAGTATGTATTTAGCTAGCACAAGAAGAGCTAGTAGCAAAGTGGTGAGGCGTCACATGAAGGAGCTAAAGGGGTGGAGTTCGAATCCCACCTATTGCAACTTGTGGATTTAATTATTTTTTTTTGTGCTAATCATGTGGAAAATGGTAAGTGTCGGCCAAGACATTAAAGAAGGAAAGGAAGACTTTCTAATGATGGAAAGAACACTAAGGAGAAGAGTAAGGAGGAGATCAAGGGAAAAATAAGGAAAGAAATAAAGGAAAGGGATAAGGGAGGGGATATGTTGGCCGAATTTTTGGAAGGAGTTTGGGGAAAGAATTTTGGTCAACACTCGTCTTTTTGGTAAAGGTGGTACACGGTTTTGGTAGGGAGAAAAGGGGAGCCGAAATTCTTTTGGCCTTTTTTGTAACATCCTGGATTTAGGGGCTTGACATTATTGGTGTTGTTGTGTGTTGGCATGTTTTGTTTGTTCTTTTTATGTGTTTGGGGGATCCCGGGAAGGCTCGGGGTTAAGCTTAAGCCTTGGTGAAATTCTATTTTAGGCACTTTAGGGGGAAAGCTAGCAGAGGCAGGTCTTAAGAATAAATATTTGGGTTTGATGACACAAGAAGAGAGGTGGTAAGGTGTTAAGAGTGCATGGAAGTGGCGTCACAAGGGAGTAACAGCAGGGAGAAGGTTCGAATCCCACAAGCCTCACTGTGGATTTTTATTTTTGCGCCTAGGGAGCTAGAGTGGTGGATTCGGCTAGGGCTCTTCAAGGATGGGTGTTGAAAGAGTCAAACCGTTTGAATGAATGGCCATGAGGGATTTGGGGAGTTTGAATTGGTCAAACTATTCGAATGGGTGATGGGGAGCATTCGGTGGAGTAAATCAAGGAGAGGGTTGGTGTTTGAGTGTTGGCCGAAAGTTGGAGTTTGGGGGGGAGGAAAGTGACGGCTATGTGATGTTGTGGTTGGGGGATTTTCGGCATTGAGTGTGGGTTTACAAACTGAGAGCTCCTAGTGAAGGTGTGCGAATTTGTCAGCCTTTGTTTTGTTTTGGGATGTCTAGCATTGTGTGCCGAAATTGCCTAAGATCACCTAAGGGTTTCTCTCCTTTTTCTTTTGGTGACTTTCAACTCTTTTCTCATCTTTTTCTCTGAACTGCAAACCTCTCCTTCGTGCACCTTATTCTTGAAAGCTATCAAACCACCTTTGGCCGACTATTTCCTTACCATACACCCTCCATATTACTTTTTGCCATCTTCTTTGCTCTTCTCTTAAGCACCATAACCGAATCCAAATCAACCCTCATCCCCTCTCTTGTCAAGCCGAAATTCCTTTTCTTCTCTACTTTTTCTCCAAAGCCGAAACACCTTCTTGCTCCATTTCTTTTCTTCTTGTTCTTCATAGTCGAATCTCCCTAGTTCATCTTCTCTTGTTTCTTCTTCAAAACTGAATTGGCACCCTTCCATCGATTCTTGATAGAAGCCAAACGTAGACTCTCCATTCGGCATATTCTTGTGGTGTTAAGAAGCTCTTCTCTCTTTTCATCTCATTCTTTTTCTTAATCCTCGTTGCAATGGTTAACCAAAGGTTCTGACTCACTTCCTGGGCACTGATCGATTGTAGAAGGGTGTGTTCCATCATCTCTTTTTCGTGTGGACTATTTTCAAAGGGGGTTTTGGCAAGTAGTCGTTGGCCGAATAGGAGGTAGGGATTCTTTATCGACTTGTTTGGCCGAAAGGCCACTCCTTTTGATCTATCTGGAGAACCGATTCTAACATGGTAATTATTTAGGGGCTCAAACGTTTTCTTAAGCCAAGTCTGTTAACGTTCGACTTCTGTTGATCAAGGTAAGGAACTTCATCGATTTGAGTTCTTATTCCCTCTATTCTCTTTCAATGCCTTAACCCTGTTTCCTGATCAAGAACCTTTCATGGATACAAGAAATGGTCAAGCTGAGGAGGGGAGTGTACCCATAGTATCCATTCCAAACTTCAGACGTCGTGCGGTATCGGCGGTTTGAGATTTTCTGTCGAGCTGTGGTAGAGAGCCGACGTCTGCCTGGGATAGGCAGATAGCTATCGTTCCTGTTAGCAAAAGCGTTGACCTAGATAGCTTGGTATTACGCATTATCAGGTGTGTACTATTCACACACTTATCTGTAGTTATGTTATTAACTGTAATGGCCAAAAGCTGAAAGGATTGATGTGATAGGCAAAATACCCTTATGGGTAAGGTTGGAGACACCGGGTAAGTTCTTCATGGTTGATATTCTTGATTATATGCCTGTATGTATGTTTATTATTATTCATGTATGAAATAGTATCTGTTATGCATTGTGATGACGATTGCATACACATTGTGCACGATGTAAAGAGCATGGGCTCGGGAATTGAAAGGAGGGGGAAGTATTGATTAAGTGACTATTGTCACGAGTGACTATTGTCACGAGTGGTCTGAGTACCACAGTGGTTAATACCACGATTGCTTATAACAGTGACTTGTCTAGGTGGCCTAAGACCACAGTGGGTTGGCCCCATGTAAACATAAACTATTCAGAGATCGTCACGGTGGTCTAAGACCACAGTGGGTTGGCCCCACGATTATATTAAGTGACTATTATCACGAGTGACTATTGTCACGAGTGCTCTAGAACCACGGTGGTCATGAACCACAGTGGCATGATGCCACGGGTGTTTGGATGGAGAGTTAAACTGGGATTGGGCTGCATTGCATGCATGTGACATATGCTATATTGAGAGGGCTAAGGCCCAGTTTGTGTTATACGGGGATTTACACACACTGAGTCTCGACGACTCACCCCTTTTTTTGAATTCTACAAGTAATCAGTAGATAGCGGATTTGGAGCCGAGACAGACTCGAGGTGGCCATGCGTTGCTATTTTTTTTAGTAAACTCGAACTTTACTTTAAACCTACTTCTTCTATTTCGGGATTTTAATCTGTAATAAGGCCGCTTTAAATTTATTTCTATTTTGGGGATTTTGCTTATATACTGATTTTATGCACGTTATGAATTATCGAGGAACGAGGTTTTCTTAAAAACGTAATAGAGGTTTTCTAAAATTTCAACAAAGGAACGGTAAGCTACAAATAACTAAAACTTGGGATTTTTCTTAACAATTTCAGAAAAAAAATATTATTTCCAATGATTACGTACCTCAACTTTTACATTGATGATCACCTTTCAAAATTTCTGAGTTCGATTTTGGTAAAATAAACTCGTTTTCAACACCTAATTAACTCAAAGAGAAGATAGTATGCCCTGACTTGAACTCTCTAATCCAAATGTTTTTCTCAACTCCGATATTGCCAAAAGTTTTTTTAAAAATTTTCTCCCTGTAACAACTCAAATTTGGTTGTAACGTTTTAACCGAGTTTGGGGTGTTACATTATTTTTTTTTTTGCAAGTTTGTGCATGAAAGGCTTTCATTTCTTTTTAACATTTTGGTGCTCTCTTTTCCAATTTTTTCCTTTGATTCTCGAATTTTCTTAGGCACTTTGAGAAGTTTTTGTTCCATTTGAAAGTTCTTTTCTTTTGACCATTTGGTACTTCTTTCCTTGCCTAAAACTGTGACCTTATGGAATACTTTCTCTTCTTTTTCTCATCTTTTCATAGTTTGCTTTTCTTTTCTTTTCTTTCTTACCATTCCCCAATCTTCCTCTTTTTCATTAGTCAATAATACTTGATGGCCGAATCTTCCTTGTCCTTTTCTCTCTAAATAGCTGAACCTTATAGCACTTTATCTCTTCTTCATTTTCCTTTGTGTTGGGCACTCTCTTCTTTGACCGAATCGGTAAGTGGTTTCATTCTCCTCTTTTCATTTTCTTTTCTTCATGGACGATTAGGTGCTCTTATCATTGGATGGTTCTCTAAACCGAAAACATCACTCTCTCCTACTCCCTCATATCGTGATTATCTCATTTTCGTAGTGTTCTAGTGGGTGGCCGTATATCACATCCTTGTCGATTCATCTGTAGCCATAAGCCCAATTGGTGGGAGTCGGATCTATCATTTTTAAGGTAAGGAATTTTTTTCAAGGTTCATTTTGATCTCTTTCATTGCTTGGTTATTCCATTAAAACGGATCGATGGTTATGTCTAATCATTTATTCTAGGGACTAAATCACTCGTTTTTCTCTACTCGTTGGTCCTTCAGAAGAAGTGGTAAGCCGAAATCCTCTCCCTAAAAAACTACTTTCTCTAATTGTAGTATTATTATTTTAATCGAGACTCTTTCAATGGAGGCAAGTGGTAGAGTTATTAAGGGAAAATCGATAGAAGGACAAAAAGGAGTGGACTTGCAATCTCTACTCCCAAGTTCAAGCGAAGGGCTGTATCAAGCAGATTCGGGATTTTCCACAGGTTGTGGACCATCTTCTAGTGAGAGTAGGCAAATCGTGGTCGTTCACGATACTAAGGGTGCCGACGATCAAGAAGGTTTAATTTACCGTAATCAGGTGTGTAATCTCACACTAAAATTCCATAGATTCGTGATTCACTATCATGTTGGAAAATAGATGGTTGTTGCTTACAAATCTAATAACTGTAATATGGCATGAATCGAGTAACTTGCTTAACAACATTAGTTCTAAAGATCTGTCAAAATCGGTATTAATTTGCTAAATTACAAAAATGCCCTATGGGCCGATTTACCAAAATGCCCTATGGGCCGATTTACCAAAATGCCCTAACGGGCCGATTTGCTAGAAAGCCCTTATGGGTCGAATTATCAAAGTGCTTTAATGGGCTGATTCATCGAACTTTTTCATTAGATTAATGGTTGTTATATATGTGGATATATTTTTATTATGTTGCATCTGTACATATTGCATGGGTTGGAAAAAATTGTATGGAGAGCAGTGTAGCCTGGTGGCATTGCCACAATTCGTTTATTATTGTGCTTAATTATGATTTGGTGGCTTGACCACAAAAATATTATACAAATAGCTCTGATTGCAAATTGTGTGAGCGGCGGGGTAGGTTGACTTGATCCCCACAGGTGTGATTGGGTGGTCGGGTGTGATGGATGGATGGGTTGGGTTACATTCATTTCATTTAAATATTGTTATGTAAATGGGCTTCGGTCCAAGATGTTGCTATACGGGTTCGAGCCCAGTGGATGACGGTAAGGGGATTATATGCTGAGTTCTAGTAACTCACCCCATTCTCTTAATCCTTGCGGTGTAATGATCGTAATGAGGACTTGGGCCCATGGATGACTCGGTGGAGGCCATACTTTGGAAATAATATTTTGAACCTTAGTAAATTTCATTTCGCTTTATTTCGTTACTTTTATTATTTTGGGTTTAAAGTTGTAATAAGGCCTGCAGGATTTTTATTTTGTTTTATGTTTGACGTATTTATTATCTTCTATGAATTGTTTTAAACGGGGATTTTCTAAAATCATAAACAACGGTTTTTCTTAAAATTTATCAACAAACGGATTTCATAATAAATATGTACAAATAATTTAACTTGGATTTTTCCTGCAAATTATCAATAATATTTTCAAAAGTCATGGTTTTAAAAGATCACTAGTTCGATTATCGATTCTTCAATCAACCACTAGAAATTAGTAGTATTTTATCGATTAATTATAACCAAACTTGTTTTCTTAAACTATAACCAAACAATGTCAACTTTAGTTCTTTATACGTTTTCTTTATGTGACATGCTAGATCCGGTCATACTGCATGGGCCGGGTTTGGGGTGTTACATTTTATGGTATCATAGCCCGGTTGTAAAACTCGGTTGTGGTTTGGGTTCAAAAATATTTTCTAAAACTGCTTGAAATTCGATTTATAAATACATTGTTTAGAGGAAGTATGGCACCACGGGTATCCGGCACCAAGTCAGTAAGTTTTTGTTTTTATTTTTATGATTATTGTGGTATGACTGTAGTATGAAAACTTCACAAAATAGAGATACTCTAGAACTTTTAGCTTTAGGAGCTGAAACTATAGAGATTGAGACTTTAGGATATGTTTTGCGAAAACAACTTTACTTCCTATATTCCATAAAACATTGTTTAATAAACATTGAATAGTATACTGATTCATAAGAATCTTAATCAGATTAAATCGACTTAGCAAATATGAGCGCTAGAGGACGTGGACGTGGTAGACGTGGCCGTGGTAGAGGCCGAGGTGCTAGAGTTGTATCTGAGGCATCCGGACATATGCAGAAATGGGCGCACCTGCGTCACACGATGGATCAAGCCGGGTCACATGATCGAATGAGAGAGGACGATGCTCTGTCCCAAGCGATGTTGCGAGTTCTAGAAAGGGTTCTTTGGGGCTAGAACCGGTTCGGCGGCTCGTGGGTCGATATCTCGGCGACTTAGATCGAATGGGGCCGAAGTTTTTAGGGGTATTTGGTGTAGCCCCTAGTGTAGTGAGTCTTGGCTTGAGGCGGTGGAGCAAATTATGGATGATCTGGATTTATGCGGTGGCGAGAAATTGAAAGGGGTTGTGTCATTCTTTGAAAGACAAGGCGTATCGGTGGTGGCTCACTGTTCGGGAAGGCACTCAGGCTGATCGTATTACCTGGGATTTCTTTAAGACAGCATTCCAGGGAAAATATGTCGGGGCTAGCTATGTGGATGCCCGAAGAAAGGAATTCCTGAATCTGGTCCAATGAGGTAGTTCTGTGGCAGCATACGAGGCAGAGTTTCTGCGTCTGAGTCGGTATGCCCGGGGTATAGTGCCGACTGATTATGAATGCTATGTGCGTTTTGAGGACGGGTTGCGTGATGAGTTGCGGGTACTGATAGCCCCACAGAAGGAGAGGAATTTTGCTACAATGGTGGAAAAAGCTAAGATAGCTGAATAAGTTAAACACTCGAAATGGCAAAATTGAAATAAGGATAGAGGCAGGAACAAGAGAGACTCTGGATATTCAGGTCCTGTTAGAGGATTTCAGAAAAAGCCCAAGAATGAGGGACCAGTTCAGTGGGTGCTCCAGCTACTACCAACCAGTTACAACCTTGTGTGGATTGTGGAAAACTTCACTCGAAAGAGTGCTGGAAGAGAACTGGAGGTTGTTTCAGATGTGGATCCAAAGACCATCGGTTTAGGGATTGCCCTCGAGAACCTGCTCAGACTCAGGTAGTTCGTAACAGATTTGCACAGCCAGCAGGAGGCGCTCAGCAGCCGCCGAGAGGCCGTGGGCCAGGTCAAGGTGGTAATGGTGTAGGACGAGGTCGTGGTGCCTTTGGGTAGAGGTACCCGTGAATGGGGGTAACGCGAGGCGCGACGGCTGAGTTTGGTCTATGCGGTCAGACGACAAGAGGATGGCGACGCACTAGACACCATAACCGGTACGTTCTTCATATCTGATGTACCTTTTACCGCTTTGATAGACATTGGATCCACCCATTCGTATGTTGCATGTCGTATGCGGAACTTTGAATATTAGATGCGAGATTCTCGCTAGAGAAACAAGCGTGATTAGCCCTTTAGGACGATCGGTGGTAGTAAATAAGTTGTTTAGGATGTTCCCTTAGAAGTTCGGGGAAGTATTTAAGCGGATTTGATGGAAGCGCCATTCGGCGAGAGTTCGATCTTATTTTGGGCATGGATGGCTGGTTAAACACCGTGCGAACTTGGGTGTCTGCCGCAGCGGATGGTACTAAGAACTTGAGAGGATAAAGAAGTGATGATGATAGGTGAAAGAAGAAATAATCTATCTAATGTGGTATCCGCTTTAAAGCGAGAAAGGTTGGTACGAAAGGGGGTGTGAAGCGTTCTTAGCCTTTATCGAGTGCTTTGGATGCAAAAGAGTTGTCGATGCTGAGAATGTTAGAACGGTGAAAGAGTTTTGGGCGTCTTTCCGAGGAGCTTCAGGATTGCCTCGGATTGGGAAGTGGAATTTGGTATTGAGTTGTTGCAGGAGCGGCTCCGGTGTCCATTGCTCTTACGAGAATGGCGCCGGAAGGAGCTAGTGGAACTTAAAGCTCAAATTCAGGAGTTGTTGGATCGTGGATTTATTCGACCAAGTGTGTCACCGTGGGAGCGCCGGTTTTGTTTGTTAAGAAAAAGGATGGGTCGATGCGTTTGTGCATCGATTATAGACAATTGAATAAGTTAACGATCAAGAACAAGTACCCGTTATCGAGGATCGATGACCTGTTCGATCAGCTGCGAGGAGCTTCGGTCTTCTCGAAGATAGACTTGAGATCGGGGTATCACCAGCTAAAGGTCAAGGAGGCGGATATTCACAAGACTGCATTCCGAACTCGTTATGGGCATTACGAGTTCTTGGTGATGCCATTTGGGTTGACAAATGCACCAGCTGCATTTATGGACATGATGAACCGAGTCTTCCAACCCTATCTAGATCTGTTTGTGGTGGTGTTCATAGATGACATCTTGGTGTACTCAAAGACAGAAGAGGAGCATGATTCGCATCTACGGGTTGTATTGCAGATATTAAGGGAGAAGCAGCTGTATGCCAAATTCAGTAAGTGTGAATTTTGGTTAAGGGAAGTGATCTCTTTGGGACATGTTGTGTTTGCCGAGGGAATTAGAGTTGATCCTCGGAAGATCGAGGCTGTATTGGACTGGAAGTCACCGAAGTCAGTGGCAGAAATTCGAAGTTTTCTAGTTTGGCTGGGTATTACAGGCATTTTGTTGAGGGGTTTTCGTTGATTACCGCACCCCTAACTAAACTATTGCGTAAGGGAGTACCGTTTGTATGGTTAGATAAGCAGCAAGAAAGCTTTGAGAGATTGAAGAAGATTACGGCGAAGCGCGGTATTGATCCAGCCTGAGGCTGGTAAAGAGTTTATTGTTCATTGTGATGCGTCACACACGGGCTTGGGATGTGTGTTGATGCAAGGGGGAAAGTGGTGGCTTATGCATCTCGTCAATTAAGGCCACATGAGGTGAACTATCCCACACATGATTTGGAATTAGCTGCAGTGGTGTTTGCTCTGAAGATATGGAGACACTATCTGTACGGGGAGAAGTCGATTATCTACACGGACCATAAGAGTCTGAAGTACCTCCTTACCCAGAAGGAGTTGAACTTAAGACAGCGGAGGTGGATAGAATTATTGAAAGATTATGACTGCTCAATCGAGTATCACCCAGGTAAAGCTAACGTAGTGGCAGATGCGTTGAGTCGTAAGGTGATATCGGATTTGAGAGCGATGTTCGCTCATCTCAGCCTTGATGAAGATAGTAGCTTGTTAGCTGAACTTCAAGTGAAGCCTGCATGGGTAAGTCAGATTAAGGAAAAGCAGTTGTTAGATGAAAGGTTGGGTTCTCGGCTTCAGCAAGTGGAAGGTGGTGAGATAGGGGATTTTGGATTAAATAGTGATGGAGTATTGTGTTTTCGCGGAAGAGTTTGTATGCCCAGGGATTCGGAATTCTACATGAGGCGCATAGTAGCCCATATTCTATGCACCTCGGGGGAAACAAAATGTACCGAGACCTCCGTGAGCAGTATTGGTGGCCAGGGTTGAAACGGGAGGTTACTGACTTCGTGAGCAAGTGTTTGACATGTCAGCAGGTGAAGGCGGAACATCAACTGCCTTCAGCGTTTCTACAACCGGTGAA
Organism: Gossypium sturtianum; assembly: GCA_025698515.1. NCBI lineage: Eukaryota > Viridiplantae > Streptophyta > Magnoliopsida > Malvales > Malvaceae > Gossypium > Gossypium sturtianum. Next base: position 28,436,868 of record CM046943.1, on the reverse strand, counting down.
AATCCCACTATGGAAATGGGAAAGGATAACGATGGACTTTGTTAGTGGGTTACCTTTAACGCCTACTAAAAAAGATTCAGTATGGGTTATAGTAGATCGATTAACGAAATCGCTCATTTTCTACCTATTAAATGCGGATTATTCATTGCGAAGTTGGCCAAATTGTATGTATGAGTAGATCGTGAGGTTGCATGGGGTACCGATGTCTATTATATCGAGACGAGGATCCTAGGTTTACATCATGGTTACGGAAGGCTCTACATGAAGCGTTGGGTACAAGACTAAATTTCAAAGACGGCGTTTCATCCGCATGCACGGATGGTCGATGAGAGAGAGTAATCCAGATTTTAGAAGACATGTTAAGAAATTTGTGTGATCGACTTGAGGGGTAGTTGGGAAGATTTTCTACCATTGGCAGAGTTTGCATACAACAACAACTATCAATCCAGCATCCAGATGGCACCCTACGAGGTGTTGTATGGTCGTAGGTGTCGTACTCCTACTTGTTGGGTGAAAGTGGGGAGCGACAGTTATTGGGTCCAGAGTTGATCTCGGAGACGGAGGAAAAAGTTAAGGTAATTCGAGCTTGGTTAAAAGAAGCTTCAGATAGACAGACATCATACGCGGATCTGAAGCGGAAGAAGATAGAGTTCTCTGTGGGTGATCAGGTCTTTTTGAAGGTCTCACCTTGGAAAAAGATCTTAAGATTTGGTCAAAAGGGCAAGTTGAGCCCTAGATTTATCATACCTTACCGTGTATTGAAACGTGTTGGGCCAGTGGCTTATCAGCTTGAGTTACCTCCGGAGTTAAGTCAGATACATAGTGTATTCCATGTCTCGAAGTTAAGGCGTTATCGTTCAAATCCATCTCATGTTGTGCCAGTGGAGGAAATCGAAATAAGACCTGACTTGTCTTTTGAAGAAGAGCCAGTGCAGATTTTAGATCAGGATATTAAGGTGCTGAGAAGGAAGTCGGTTCCATTAGTCAAAGTATTATGGCGTAATCACGAGTCAGAGGAAGCTACATGGGAGTCTGAAGACATGATCCGGCAACAATACCCTCATCTCTTTTAATCAGGTAAATTTCGAGGCCGAAATTTCTTTAAGGGGGTAGAATTGTAACATCCTGAAATTTGGGATTTTATGTTTTACGTTATACCATGCGTTAGGCTAGTTAAAAATGTTAGTTGCATATGTTTAGGGGCCCTAAGAGGGCTTGGGGTTGAGTTGGACCCTAGTAGAAATTTTTGTGTTTAAGCACTTTAAGGAAAGAAGGTAAGTGGCATCAAGGCTTAAGGAAATAAGTATGTATTTAGCTAGCACAAGAAGAGCTAGTAGCAAAGTGGTGAGGCGTCACATGAAGGAGCTAAAGGGGTGGAGTTCGAATCCCCCTATTGCAACTTGTGAAATTATTTTTTTTTTGTGCTAATCATGTGGAAAATGGTAAGTGTCGGCACGGACATTAAAGAAGGAAAGGAAGACTTTTTAATGATGGAAAGAACACTAAGGAGAAGAGTAAGGAGGAGATCAAGGGAAAAATAAGGAAAGAAATAAAGGAAAGGGATAAGGGAGGGGATATGTTGGCTGAATTTTTGGAAGGAGTTTGGGGAAAGAATTTTGGTCAACACTCATCTTTTTGGTAAAGGTGGTACACGGTTTTGGTAGGGAGAAAAGGGGAGCCGAAATTCTTTTGGCCTTTTTTTTTTTTGCAAGTTTGTGCATGAAAGGCTTTCATTTTTTTTTAACATTTTGGTGCTCTCTTTTCCAATTTTTTCCTTTGATTGCCGAATTTTTTTAGGCACTTTGAGAAGTTTTTGTTCCATTTGAAAGTTCTTTTCTTTTGACCATTTGGTACTTCTTTCCTTGCCTAAAACCATGACCTTAAGGAATACTTTCACTTCTTTTTCTCATCTTTTCATAGTTTACTTTTCTTTTCTTTTCTTTCTTACCATTCCCCAATCTTCCTCTTTTTCATTAGTCAATAATACTTGATGGCCGAATCTTCCTTGTCATTTTCTCTCTAAATAGCCGAACCTTATAGCACTTTATCTCTTCTTCATTTTCCTTTGTGTTGGGCACTCTCTTCTTTGACCGAATCGGTAAGTGGTTTCATTCTCCTCTTTTCATTTTCTTTTCTTCATGGACGATTAGGTGCTCTTATCATTGGATGGTTCTCTAAACCGAAAACATCACTCTCTCCTACTCCCTCATATCGTGATTATCTCATTTTCGTAGTGTTCTAGTGGGTGGCCATATATCACATCCTTGTCGATTCATCCGTAGCCATAAGCCCAATTGGTGGGAGTCGGATCTATCATTGTTAAGGTAAGGAATTTTTTTCAAGGTTCATTTCGATCTCTTTCATTGCTTGGTTATTCCGTTAAAACGGATCGATGGTTATGTCCAATCATTTATTCTAGGGACTAAATCACTCGTTTTTCTCTACTCGTTGGTCCTTCGGAAGTAGTGGTAAGCCGAAATCCTCTCCCTAAAAAACTACTTTCTCTCATCATAGTATTATTATTTTAATCGAGACTCTTTCAATGGAGGCAAGTGGTAGAGTTATTAAGGGAAAATCGATAGGAGGACAAAAAGGGAGTGGACTTGCAATCTCTACTCCCAAGTTCAAACGAAGGGCGGTATCGGCAGTTCGGGATTTTCCACCAGGTTGTGGACCATCTTCTAGTGAGAGTAGGCAAATCGTGGTCGTTCACGATGCTAAGGGTGCCGACGATCAAGAAGGTTTAATTCTTACCGTAATCAGGTGTGTAATCTCACACTGAAATTCCATAGATTCGTGATTCACTATCATGTTGGAAAATAGATCGTTGTTGCTTATAAATCTAATAACTGTAATATGGAATGAATCGAGTAACTTGCTTAACAACATTAGTTCTAAAGATCTGTCAAAATCGGTATTAATTTGCTAAATTACAAAAATGCCCTATGGGCCGATTTACCAAAATGCCCTATGGGCCGATTTACCAAAATGCCCTAACGGGTCGATTTGCTAGAATGCCCTTATGGGCCGAATTATCAAAGTGCTTTAATGGGCCGATTCACCGAACTTTTTCATTAGATTAATGGTTGTTATATATGTGGATATATTTTTATTATGTTGCATCTGTACATATTGCATGGGTTTGAAAAAATTGTATGGAGAGTAGTGTAGCCTGGTGGCATTGCCACAATTCGTTTATTATTGTGCTTAATTATGATTTCGGTGGCTTGACCACAAAAATATTATACAAATAGCAGCTCGACTACAAATTGGTGTGAGCGGTAGGGTGGGTTGACTTGATCCCCACAGGTGTGATTGGCTGGTCAGGGTTGTGATGGATGGATGGGTTGGGTTACATTCATTTCATTTAAATATTGTTATGTAAATGGGCTTCGGTCCAAGATGTTGCTATACGGGTTCAGGCTCAGTGGATGATGGTAAGGAGATTATACACTGAGTTCTAGTAACTCACCCCATTCTCTTAATCCTTGCAGGTAATGATCAGTAATGAGGACTTGGGCCCATGGATGACTCAGTGGAGGCCATACTTTGGAAATAATATTTTCGAACCTTAGTAAATTTCGTTTCCGCTTTATTTCGTTACTTTTACTATTTTGGGTTTAAAGTGTTAATAAGGCCTCTGGGATTTTTATTTTGTTTTATGTTTGACGTATTTATTATCTTCCATGAATTGTTTTAAACGGGGATTTTCTAAAATCATAAACAACGGTTTTTCTTAAAATTTATCAACAAATGGATTTTATAATAAATATGTACAAATAATTTAACTTGGATTTTTCCTGCAAATTATCAATAATATTTTCAAAAGTCACGGTTTTAAAAGATCACTAGTTCGATTATCGATTCTTCAATCAACCTCTAGAAATTAGTAGTATTTTATCGATTAATTATAACCAAACTTGGTTTCTTAAACTATAACCAAATAACGTCAACTTTAGTTCTTTATACGTTTTCTTTATGTGACATGCTAGATCCGGTCATATCGCATGGGCCGGGTTTGGGGTGTTACAAGGTTTGTGAGAAAGACGACATTATACATGAGTTTTCTGCTCCTTATTTCCCACAATAGAATGACATAGCTAAAAGAAAAAACATATCTCTAAAAGAAGTGATGAATGCTTTACTACTAAGTTTTGGTTTATCTGACAGTATGTGAGGGGAGGTTGTACTTCTACAAACCATATTCTTAATAGAGTGCCTCATAAAAAATTAGACTATAACCTTATGAATTGTGGAAAGGTTATGCCCCTAATCTGCAATACTTGAAAATGTGGGGGTGTTTAGCAAAAGTAGGCTAGCCTGCTTTTAAAAAGAGCACTACCGGATCTAAAACTGTTAATGTTGTATTTGTTGGGTATGTTCTAAATAGTGTTGCATATAGATTCATATATTTGCATGATCATTCCATATGTGAATCTAGAGATGTTTTCTTTGAAAATGTGTTTCCTTTAAAGAAATCTAACCACGTTTTACTTTTCATCAACCATTTAATGCCAATGAGAGGATAACATTTACCTATGTTTTGGGTTATTAATTTCACTGTTGTGAATGATGCTACATACTATAGAAGTCATACACCCAACGCACCAGCTTTCGGTTTCTTATCTATTTGAACTCAGGCTTTTATTTACATCAAAGTGTACAAGTCATGAATACATAGTCCGCCATCCACTCAGGATTTAGGTATGCCACACTGTGAACGTCACAAGTGAATAAATCCAAAAACGAATTCAAGATCTATTATGTTTAGGTCTTGTCCGATGTACTGCCAGTCCAGTTAGTCACATCTATATCTCTATCTTCTAGGATTCATCCACTCTAATGCTCAAGACAAGACATCTGATAAACCGTAATAGTAACATATTTTAATCCCATATTTAGCATGCTTTTGGATGATTTATTCCTTGAATTATGGAATTTGGTGCTCTTAATCCTTTAATTTCATGTTTTATACTCAGGAGAGCATAGGAGAATGAAAAGAACGGAAAATGGGCTTAAAACGGGCCAAATGGGCCAAAGTGAGAAATCGACACGGCCTGGGGTTTCACCACACGGCCGTGCCTCCTCAGCAGGCTCGACCATGGCCTACAACTCGACTTACACGGGCGTGTGCCATGGACGTGTCCCTGCCGTGGAAAAGAAGAATTTTATTTGGATTAGGGTACTTAGAGGCAAAGAAACACATTCCAAAAGCCTATATAAACACCCTAAAGGCCAACCTTTAGGGGGCGTCCAGCTAGGCCAAGAATCCAAGCCGGAAAGGTCAGAATCGTGGATTTACTCGAAGAAAGCTAGTTGACTCATCGCAAGAAGCCGGAGTCATACTCAAGACGGAAGATCTTCTCTTCAATTCCTTCAGGGGGTTGTAGGGTTTTTCTTATGTTTTGTTTTATCTTTTCTTCTGAGATGTATATTTTTATTATTTTGAACTAAACCCTCAGATACCTGAGGGGGATGAAACCTAAGACGGATCTTGTTATTGTTTTCTAAGCTATATGATAAATACTTGATTTGTTCTTAATTATGTGTCCTTTATTCTTGTTTTGATATTTCAGGATATTGATTCAAGTATTGATGTGCTTAGGTAGAGGAGGAATAGACCCTACCTAAGAGTAGATCTAGCATAGTTAAGCGGAGTTGCTCGCGCGCCTAGAGATAGGGTGACGAAAATCTGCCGGATTAGGGTCAAACCTAATATGGGAGTCCATAGATCGAGTTAATCCAATTCTAGGGGTTTAATTAGAAAGAGATTTCAATTAATCAACCTAGGTTAGACGTTAGTAGCCTCGAGAGAGGTATTAATATACATTAGGGAATCCTACGGATCAAGTCAAGTGAATAAATAAATGCAGTTCAGAGAGTTAGATAACAAGTGAAGTCTAGGTGGATTCTTCCTTGGGTATTGTCTTAATCAATTGGTTTTTCCCACAAGTATTTCCCCTTTTCATTCTTTGTGTCTTAAGCATCTTTAGCTCAGTAGATAGTTAATTTTAAATTAAACAATAATTCACTTCAATTCTTAGTTAATTTTAAATTAAACAATAATTCACTTCAATTCTTAGGCTAAATAATAGAAAGAAAGTTAGTATTAGAACTTTTGGTTACTTTGGGTTCGATATTCCGGTCTTGCCACTAAACTATACTTCTGTTTGATAGGTGCACTTGCCTCAATCGTTGTCACAGTTAGTTTCTAGGCTAGATCATTCATTATATAAATTTTAAGACTCTGACATAACGATCAAGTTTTTGGCGCCGTTGCAGGGGAACCAAAATATTAAGAATGCTCAATTTTTATTACTTTAGCCATTTTTTTTTATTTTTGCAATTTACTTTTATTTTTATTTTAACTTTGCTAATTTTTCTCTTTCTTTGTTCCTTACAAGTACCTCTAGTTTATGACTAGAAGGAACCTGACAGGACCCTTAATTTACGACAGTGATATTGAAGGAACTGTTCGCAGAAATCGTAGAGAAATAAGGTGAAGCTTAAATTACATAGAAGAAGAGCAAGAGGACGATACTAATAACACGGAAGAGATGGCTGATCACCAGAATAATCCACTCCCTCCTGTGGTTGCCGAAAATCCTCCTCCTCGAACTATGTATGATTATGCTAAACCTAATTTAACAGGAACTGAGTCAAGTATTGTTAGACCTGCTATTACTGCAAATAATTTTCAACTGAAACCTAACACAATTCAAATGATACAGCAATTTGTTCAGTTTGATGGTTTGCAGGATGAAGATCCAAACAATCACTTGGCGAATTTCCTAGAATTTTGCGATACTTTCAAAATAAATAGTGTTTCGGATGATGCCATCCGTCTTCGGTTGTTTCCCTTTTCTTTGAGGAATAAAGCCAAACTGTGGTTGAATTCTCTTCCACGAGGATCAATCACTACATGGGAGCAAATGACCGAAAAATTTTTATTAAAATATTTTCCGCCAGCTAAAATGGCTTAGTTAAGGAATGATATATCTTCTTTTGTGCAGATGGATTTAGAGACACTTTATGATGCATGGGAGAGATACAAAGATCTATTGAGAAGGTGCCCACACCATGGATTACCATTGTGGCTACAAGTCCAAACCTTTTATAACGGTGTAAATCCTTCAACCAGGCAGTTGATTGATTCAGCCGCCGGCGAAACCTTGAATAACAAAACACCTGAGGCTGCCTACGAGTTTATTGAAGAGATGTCACTGAATAATTATCATTGGTAAGTCACGAGGACAAGGCCAACAAAAGCCGCTAGTGTTTTTAACCTCGACGCAGTTGACCATGCTATCAAATCGATTAGAGATGTTAAAAAAAAAATTCATGGTTTTGTGGTTCTTCACAGTACATCCAGTTATGCGAAGGCGATGCAAATGGAAGAGGAATGAGCAACACAGAATATCCACTTTACAAACTCGAAGCCATCGAAAGTTTGCGCAGATGAACTATATGGGTAATAATTTTAGATCTCAAAATAACCTCTATAGTAACAATTATAATCCAGAGTTGGAGGAACCACCCCAATTTTTTCATGGGGAGGTCAAGGAAATCGAGACAACAACCCTCTCCAAACTTCCAACAACAATCCCTACCCACGGAAAAGAAGCCGAACCTTGAGGAGATGTTGACAAAATTCATAGCGGTTTCAGAAACACGTTTCCAAAACACCGAAACAACATTTAAAAATCAACAAGCATCGATTCAAGAGATCAAGAATCAGGTAGGTCAACTTACCAAGATCATGTCAGAACGACCACAAGGTAGATTGCCAAGCAACACTGAAACTAACCCAAAGGAGCAACTTCAAGCCATAACCGCTCATGATAGTAAAGGGTTAGATGAACCCAAATTAAGGCAAGAGGATGTGGTAGAGAAAGGTAAGGTCGAGGTAAGTCATGATAAATCAAAACCAGTAACAAAAGAGTACCAACCTTGCATACCATATCCCGAAGCAATGAAGAAAGATAACACAGAGGAACAGTTCGGTAAGTTTCTTAATTTTTTAAAGAAATTACATATTAACTTACCGTTTCTCGAAGCTCTTTCGCAGATGCCAGATGCAAGGAAATTTTTAAAAGAGCTTTTGACAAACAAACGGAGGTTAGACGAGGCATCGCATGTGGAGCTAAACGCAATGTGCTCGGCAATTCTACAAAATAAACTACCACAAAAATTAAAAGATCCAGGGAGTTTTACAATTCCATGTTTAATTGGTAGTTTATCTATTGATAATGCTTTAGCTGATTTAGGGGAAAGCATAAATGTTATGCCTTATAAAATGTTTAAACAACTAGGTCTAGGGAAACCCAAACAAAATAGGATGAGCATTCAATTAGCTGATAAGACTATTCGAATTCCTAGGGGTATAATCGAAGATGTTCTCGTAAAGATTGATAAATTCGTATTCCCAGTAGACTTTGTAGTTTTAGACATGGATGAGGACAATAGTATCCCCTGAATTTTAGGAAGGCCCTTTTTAGCAACTGCCAGAACTAAAATTGATGTTGGTACAGGAGAACTCATACTCCGTGTAGGTGACGAATCAATCAGTCTTCAGGCTCTCGACTCAACCAGGACAAATTAGTTAAACCTTCTTTTCAGGAAGCACCACGGAACAACACAACTGAGCCAGATCCTATATCTCATGCCAACAAAGAAATAACCCATGAGGAACGAAGGCTTCAGATCGATGAACTAGATGAGTGGAAGACGCATTTCAAGGAGAAATTAGGGATACACGTAGCAGAACCAAAGCCACTCTATGGGACAGACAAATTCAAAATCGGAGATCAGGTATTGTTAAATAAAGTGGACCCTCGAATATCTGCTCCTGACCCGAATACAAACAAAGAAATTCCTTTCAGGGTAATCAATGTCTTCCCATACGGAACAGTCGAGGTAAGTAATCCTACATTTGGCACTTTTAAAATAAACGCTACTCAACTTGAACTACATATTGATAATAGGACAGATAGCATGAGGAAGGATGTTCAACTCTTCAAACCACCCTGATTATGCGAATGAGAGGTAAGTCTAGCTTAAGACTTTAAACGAGCGCTTCTCAGGAGGCAACCCGAACACTAACCCTAATAATTTAGTTTAGTTTTATTTCTTTTCTTTTATTTATATTTAGGAAAAAATTTCCATACCACACGGTCTTGCACACGGCCGTGCGATATGGCCGTGGCCGACACTAAGGAAAGTCACACGGGCTCCGACTAAACACCACGGCACATGACGATACGATCGTGGTGCGACCTGTTTTATCAAACATGGGCGTGGTGACCACGAAGCAGGCGTGGGAGAAAGAGCGAAGCACACAACACAGTGCGTGCGACACGCCGTGTGACCCAACACGCCCATGGTACGGGCGTGGGGATGTACCAGACATCAAAACTCTATTTAAACCACCCCCCCTCTTCTCAACTACTCCCCATTCCCCTTCTTCCATACATTCTCAGACCCCCCTTCCATATTCTCCGTCCTTGGCCCTTTTCCAAAATCTAGATGTACACCATATCCATGTCGAAGAAGCGAAAGGATCCTAGCACAGTCTCCCTCTGTGATACTGATCTGCATAAGTTCATGCCGACCGCTTCATTAACTCGACAAGCCAAGGACATTTGAGGCCATTTAGTTTTTATTTTTCTTTTCTCTTCTCCTTTATTTTCCTTATCTTAACTTCTCTTCCACTAAACTTAGTGTATCTTATTTTAGTTTCTTGTTTTTAGGTTCTTCAGGCTGCTTGGGAATCACACACCACGGCCTTAGAAATCACACCCACGTCGCGAACCATCTAACAATAAGGACTTTTCAGTCCATTTATCTATTCTTTTAATTTTATTTTACTTTATATTTTCTTTCTCCTTATATTTCTTGTCTTTAAATACATAATTAGTTTATTTTAAATGTGTCTTACTATTTCCTGGCTATTTCTTCACGGGCCACCCAATTTCTTCATCTAGCGCAGTAATAGTGGGCGGCCACCACACCACGACCACTCCCAACTCAAGGAAGCCATCCAGAATTCAGGAGTTTCACCCCTATCCCTATCTTTTGATTTTATACTATATTGTTTTTATATATCTTTGTACATTGAGGGCAATGTACATCTTAAGTGTGGGGGGTAAATCTTAAAACTGCCTAACTTTTTGCATTATTCTCAAATTCCTGAATTATGTCTTGTTCTTAAATAAAATTTCTCATATTACTGTTAAAATGAAATTTCCTTTGATTTATGATTTTTATTGATATGTTTTGGATTAAGTCATTGATAATTGTGCAGTGATGAGTTAAAGCAGAGGAAACTAGAGAATCAAGCAGATAAGTCTATTTTTGAAGTAAAAATTTTGTTAGGTTGTCTACCCGAATCTAATTATTACTTTGAAGTTTGAAATTTACAAGGTTGATATAAAAAGCCCATAATTTTTGTGAGATTTTGAGCCTTTTAGAGCATACATTCCTTTTCGTGCTCACTTTATTGATTATGAGTGTGCCAACATTGATCTGTTATTCTAGAACTTGCATCGATTATACATGTCGAGACCACACCTTTGATTTGATATACTAAGATGATAAAGGCACCTAGAATTTAACCCACTTACTCCATAAAAAGCCTACCCTCACAATTAACCCTTAGTGAACCCCTCTGATCCTAATAACCCTTTTATTAACTCACCCTCAACATTAACCCAAAACCTACTTTGTATTTGTTATCACCATTTCTCTTGACTACCTCTACCCCTATATCGAGATTTGATATGATCGGTTACTTAACTATTTTCTTTATTCCAATTATTAAATTCTATCTTATTATTATTGTACTTGATTTGTTCTAAAAAAAAGCGAAGTATATTCATTATTAGTTCTATGTTAATTGAGCTCAAACTGTTAATTTCATTATCTTTAGAAGAAGCTCATATTATTAGTATTAAGTTTCCGTGATGTAATTATTTAGTATTAGTACAACTTTTTAGTTAGGTAATTTGTCAATTCAGTCTCGATTCTAACCCTTTAATTCAAGCCTTTATCCACGCCTTTAACCCAAGACCCGTTACAACCCTTTTAAAGACCTTTTGATTTGTGTATCATCTCATATTACAGTGGTGGAGATTTGATTTTCATGCAGGCCTATGGGATTAACTTTTCATGTTCGACTTCTGAGTGCTTATTTTTGAACCTTAAACACTTTGAGTGCTTTGAGTGAATCTTTAGTGAGGATGTCAATTTTTGTCAATTTTGAATCAAAGGTAATTATTTAGATGAGGGGAAACACCTATGTTTTCATGCTACAAAAAAATATATGACTTAGATTGTTTGAATCTTTAGGAACCTTCCGGTTAAATTATCAATGTATGAATTACCTATGAATTATGATGAAACACTATTGATGAAGGTTATGAATTGAGGAAGTTCATTTTAATTGTGAGTTGAGAATTTTGCTTGAGGACAAGCAAAAGCTTAAGTGTGGGGGTATTTGATAAACCGCAATAGTAACATATTTTAATCCCACATTTAGCATGCTTTTGGATGATTTATTCCTTGAATTATGGAATTTGGTGCTCTTAATCCTTTAATTTCATGTTTTATACTCAGGAGAGCATAGGAGGATGAAAAGAACGGAAAATGGGCTTAAAACGGGCCAAATGGGCCAAAGTGAGAAATCGACACGGCCTGGGGTTTCACCACACGGTCGTGCCTCCTTAGCAGGCTCGACCACGGCCTACAACTCGACTTATACGGGCGTGTGCCATGGGCGTGTCCCTGCCGTGGAAAAGAAGAATTTTATTTGGATTAGGGTACTTCGAGGCAAAGAAACACATTCCAAAAGCCTATATAAACACCCTAAAGGCCAACCTTTAGGGGGCGTCCAGCTAGGCCAAGGAGCCAAGCCAGAAAGGTCAGAATCGTGGATTTACTCGAAGAAAGCCAGTTGATTCATCTCAAGAAGCCAGAGTCATACTCAAGACGGAAGATCTTCTCTTCAATTCCTTCGGGGGGTTTTAGGGTTTTTTTATGTTTTGTTTTATCTTTTCTTCTGAGATGTATATTTTTATTATTATGAACTAAACCCTCAGATACCTGAGGGGGATGAAACCTAAGACAGATCTTGTTATTGTTTTCTGAGCTATATGATAAATACTTGATTTGTTCTTAATTATGTGTCCTTAATTCTTGTTTTGATATTTCAGGATATTGATTCAAGTATTGATGTGCTTAGGTAGAGGAGGAATAGACCTTACCTAAGAGTAGATCTAGCATAGTTAAGCGGAGTTGCTCGCGCGCCTAGAGATAGGGTGACGAAAATCTGTCGGATTAGGGTCAAACCTAATATGGGAGTCCATAGATCGAGTTAATGCAATTGTAGAGGTTTTAATTAGAAAGATATTTCAATTAATCAACCTAGGGTTACACGTTAGTAGCCTCGAGAGAGGTATTAATATACATTAGGGAATCCTACGGATCAAGTCAAGTGAATAAATCGTCTGGTTCAGAGTTAGATAATAAGTGAAGTCTAGGTGGATTCTTCCTTGGGTATTGTCTTAATCAATTGGTTTTTCCCACAAGTATTTCCCCTTTTCATTCTTTGTGTCTTAAGCATCTTTAGCTCAGTAGATAGTTAATTTTAAATTAAACGATAATTCACTTCAATTCTTAGGCTAAATAATAGAAAAAAAGTTAGTATTAGTACTTTTGGTTCCTTTGGGTTCGATATTCCGGTCTTGCCACTAAACTATAATACTGTTCGATAGGTGCGTTTGCCTCAATCGTTGTCACAGTTAGTTTCTAGGCTAGATCATTCATTATATAAATTTTAAGACACTGACTTAACGATCAACATCTCCCCAATTGGACTTGATAGACGACATATAAATCTTTCAATTGGTTTACTCATTTTCAATTAGACTAAAGACATGTTTAGGTTCGTCTACTAATACAAGTTGTCTTTTCGTACTACGATCCAACCACGTAATACTGCTTAGTATTAGTTAAACATTTAGAAAACCAATGAGCAACATTTGCTTCCATTTTGCTTTGCGTGCAAAAACCATGTGAGGACAATTATATAAAGTATATTAATTTAATTAATGAATTTATTTTATTAACCAATCTATTCGAAAAATTACAAGTGTATATTGATGAAAATACTACATTTAAGGCACCAGATCTAACAAATAAATGAGTCTTTTGAAAGAAACTTAAACCGGATGGGTCAGTATAAAGATATAAGGCAATACTAGTTGTAAAAGGGTTCACTCAGAAATTTGGAGTAGATTATTTTGATACACACTCTCTTGTGACTAAGATCTCAACCATTTGTGTTTTGTTTGCTTTAACTTCCATTCACAATTTGCTAGTACATCAGATGGATGTGAAGACAACTTTCTTTGTAACACCCCAAACCTGGCCCAGACGTTATGATCGAATCTTGAAGGTTACATATTCTATTTGTTTTAAAAATCAAGATTAATTCATTTAAACCACAATACATGTGTGTTTCAAAAATCGTTCGTTTACTTCCACTTGAATAGTTTTAAAACCACATCATTAGCTTATTTATTATCCAGAAAACTCATTTTGCTTATTTGGATTTGTAACGTAAAACTATAGAGTTGTCAATTTCGAAAAATAATAATTTTACTATGTGAAAACGAAAAAAAAATTTAGTTTTGTGAGAACAAATTATTAAAGTTCAACAACTAGTCCAAAACCAAAAATAATGTCCAAAAATTATCCAACAGCCAAAAAGTCTAAGAATAATCATGAAACCAAATTAAATCGTTCAATGCGAGAATGACCAATCCGAGCTCCAAACGCTGGCTAATCCTAAGTCAGTGGGTTACCTGAAATGATTAAGTAAGTGGGTGAGCTAAAAACCTAGTGTGCGACTTGGCCCACAGACATAACAGATGCCAGAACAATTAATACACAAATTACAATATAACATAGCATATACAGATGACATGGCATGATAGCGATGCAAAATGTGAAACAGAACATACCCTACCCCTATCCACTAAACACAATCTCCGTCCCTTCCGACACACCAAATAGGATATTTAAAACCCATCCAACCCCACACACTAAGTAATGATCATATGTCACTGTATAATAATATGTAGCCAAGCTTCCAAATATTATGTGGAAATCCACTAGAATCAGTTATTGCAGTTGTAACTGCTAAATACAGATATTGCAGTTTTACCGCTAGAAATGAATATTGTAGTCTGCCAGAACTTCCTCAGTCACATTACCACATCCCACCCCAATGCACATGCAACATCATAATACATATACAGTTACATTCAAATTAAACATGCTCATTTTAAGCATTTCAGACAAAAACATGCTAATGGTACTTTTAGATTTATAGACCAAATATACAATTTATTCGGCTAACATGCTTTTAGAAAAATATACACACACAACAGAAACATCAAATTTCATTTATCGAACAACATACATATCATTCATCAGAGCCTATGAAATCGCTGACCTCGAATACACAATCCAAAACACGGCCCTAACTAAACTTACTCAAAATGGGCCCAGATGCCCTACTTGGCACAGCATGTGTGGCCCACACAGTCGAGCACACGCTTGTGTGGCTCACACAACCTGGCACATGACCAGACACACAGTCGTGTGGCATCGATAGTTTTGATTTTTCCCTGTTTTACAAAACTTTGAGTTAATGCCACACACCTGATTACTTTCGAAGAATCGATAGAACAACAACACACCAAAGTCTGTACATACGACATCCACAACTAATCAATTAACATTAGTTTACAGAAAATAATCAGCCTAGGCATTCGACTACTCACCCTTAAAGGTAGAAGTTTCCAACACAACTAATTCGTCAAAGGAAAATGCTCCTCTCGATGCACACTTAAATAGAATCATAAACTAACCAAACAAACACATTCTCACACTAATCGATCAACCCAAACAATAAACTCCTTTCCACATATACCCAAAACGAAATACTAACCCCTAAAGATGCATAAAAAGTACTTACAAGAAGATTTAACCACAATGCTAAAATACTTCTGAGCATGCACAACTAGCACCAAAAACTCAAAGATCAGTGATGGCTCAAGGGAGTTCAAGGTTGAAACAACGAAAAAAATAATAGGAGATGGCGACAAAAAGAAAGAAGGGAAGAAAACAAGAGTTGCAATCGCACAATATGAAAATCGAAAGGAGAAAAGAGAGCAAAAAGGGAGGACAACAAAGAGGTTACAACAACCAAAGAAAGTCAAACATGAAAAAAGAACAAGAAAATAAAGAAACAAAAAGAAAAAACAAGATGGAGAATGTGGGGAGAGAGGGAACTACACAAGAGAAAAAAAACTAATTAACCCCCACTAAATCCTACTCCGATATTATTTAAATCAAGTTGTTGGAATTTGAATTTGACCCCAATTCTGAGCATGGGTGGCATAACAAAAAGAAGCAAAAATAATTCTCCTTTTACACATAACATGATTTAAACTTGGGGGTGGCATAACAAAAAGAAGCAAAAATAATTCTCCTTTTACACATAACATGATTTAAACTTGGGGCCTATGGGTAAGCTAAAGCCTTACCACTGAACCATAAGCCTTTTACACATAACATGATTTAAACTTGGGGCCTATGGGTAAGCTAAAGCCTTACCACTGAACCATAAGGCTCATTCTTGTCAACCACTTTACAAAATCAAAGATAACCCTTACGAACCAAATCAGGTATGGAAACAAAATTAATAAAGAAATTTTTAAGGAAATGGAATCGAACTCAGATCCTCAAGCACACATCCAAAAACTTAACCATTGAACTAGATCAAATTACTTGACATAATTTAGCAATTCAAAATTAAAAAATATGGGGCGTTACTTTCTTGATTAGTGATTTGGACAAAAAGATCTACATGGAGCAACCTCCAAGATTTGTGGCACTTGGTATGGAAGATAAATTTTGTAGACTCAAAAAATATTTGTATGGTTTCAAACAAGCTCCAAAAAAATGGTATGAGAATTTTCATAAGACTATTCTTATTTTTGGTTTTATTGTTAATTGTGCAGATGCATGTGTGTATTGTAAGATGTTTGATTCTGATTATGTCATCATAAGTCTGTATGTGGATGACATGTTAATTTTCAGTACTAATACAAAAACCATTAACAAAACAAAAAAATTCTTATCTACCAAGTTTGATATGACTGATTTGGGACAGGTAGATGTAATCTTAAGGATTAAGGGTACTAGATCAAAAAAAAGGGGTTTGCTTTAAACCAATCTAACTAAATAGAGAAAGTATTAAAGAAGTTTAATAGCTTTGATGTAATCCCTGTTAAGACTCCTTTTGATTCTAGCAAATAATTGATAAAGAATAAAGGAAATAGTGTTTCTCAATCAAAGTATGCTAAAATTATTGGAAGCTTTATATTCTTGATGAACTACACTCGGCCTGATATTGCTTATGCAGTTAGTAAACTAAGTAGATATACCCATAATCCTAGCAATGAGCATTGGAATGCTTTCAAACGATTTCTTAAATACCTTAAAGGTACACAAACTTGGGAATTAGAATTTTCCAGATACCCTACAATCTTAAAGGGATATTGTGATGCAAACTTGGTAATTGATAATGATGAAGTTAGCTCTACAAGTGGGTATGTCTTTACTTTGGGTGGAGCAACTATTTCTTAGAAGTCTGCTAGATAAACGTGTATTGCTTGCTCCATGATGGAATCAGAGTTTATAGCTCTAGATTTAGCCGGGCAAGAGGTCGAGTGGCTTAGGAATCTACTTGTAGAGATTCCTTTATGGAAAAAACTAAGACCTCATGTATCTTTATTATGTGACTCGCAAGCCATAATTTGCGTTGCTAAGAGCCAAGTTTACAATGGTAAAAATAGACATATTCAAATAATAAATGAATTTGTGAGACATTTAATAAAGAATAGAGTACTTGCTTTAGAGTATGTGAGGTCTGAAAGGAACCTAATTGATCCACTAACGAAAAGGTTAAGTAGGAAAATGGTTCTTGATTCATCGAAGAGGATGGGTCTTAAGCCCAGTGGTTGAGGAATTCATGGTGGATAACCAACTTACTTTTCTAATTTCAATGTGGTCAAACGAAACCATAGAAAGACTTATAGTGTACATTTTACCTATCCCCATGGAAAAGGATGTATGTACATGCATAAAATTGAGTTCTTACTCTTAATGAATAAATATCCTAATATTTGGGTGGTCCTATTGAGATGGACGTGATGAATTCACCGACATGTGAGGTTGGGTTTTTTTACTCTTAATGAGTTCATATCCCAAAGTTTGGGTGGTCTTATTGAGACAGACTTGATGAATTCACCGAATTTAAATTTGAGAGGATGAGTTTAATAAACGCTCTTAATGATTTCACAGTTCTAATTCGGGTAGTCTATTTTTAGATAGACTTGATGAAATCACCTACGTAAGTGCGAAAAACTAGCCATCTTTTATGGAAGACAGTGGGCAGTCTTTCTAGAGCACTTATAAGCATCTCAAGGTGTACTGACTAAAACTTGTTGATCTATCGTGGAACATCAATTGGATTTGACATTAGTCACGTGTCATGAGTTAACCTAAATCTTAACAAGTTCAAGATTCATTCACTTGTTAAATAAAAGAATCACTTATTTCACTACATACCAGTTCAAATCCACAATATACTAATACTTAAGCGGCTAATTTCGATGTTGCTCTTCTTGCGTATTATCTTTTCTCATGTTTACAAAATTTTCAATTATTTTGCATTAGTAGGAGAATGTTGGTAATGCAAAGTGGGTAATCCCACATTGGTTGCGAAAATACTTATAAGAGGGTTTAAATATAGTCTTGTCTCTTATCCTCATTGAGTAATTGGAGGCTAAATGCCCAACAAACGTGCGCTGCCGCTGCCTGGCCCATGTTCGTGTTTTTTTTAGAATAAAATTTTCGTTCCTTTTATCAGAATTTTTTTTTATTTTTCAGAATATTTTTTCAGTTACAGAAAATCTTCTGACTATTGTAGAATATCTTCAGCTGAGGAAAATATCTACTATTTTTGGAAACTGACATTGCTATTTTACCATTTTCCCTTCATAAAATAGTATAAATAACATGTCATTCTTCTCATTTTTCACAAAAAAAAATAACAATCTCTTTTTGCCTTTCTTAGCTCGCTTGTTTTCTATTCATAAAACTTTTTCGGTCAAATTTCTGACCAAGTTTTCACCTTTAGTTTTAAGTCTATTTTTGTGAAGAGCAATATCAATTATGTTTCACCTTCTTTATTCGTGTGTATGAATATTGAAGTATTATGTTAACCTTAAGGGGCGACGTCCACTATACGATTACACCGATCAGGGCGAATTTGCTTTTAAGACAGTGGTTTTTCCATGGCACAATGATTATTTTATTTATTTACGTTCAGTTTATTTTTAATGCTAATTATTTTGTTTTGCACTACTATATTTCCAACATATATTTTGACAAATTAGAAAATCAGACTTTCTAAAAAAATTAAAATAAAATATAATTTAAGAATAAATACTAATAATATTACAAATATAGTTAAAATTTTATATTATTCTTCTTCTTCAACATTTATCATTCTCGTCAACATCTTTTATCTTGATCTTCTTCTTCAATCTATCATCTTCATCCTCATCTTCGATCTACATGGGGTTAAGAATTTATTGTTGTAAATTTCAGATCTTTATAAAAGTAAAATTATAATTATAATAATTAGAAAAATAACTTAAGGTAAAATTAAAATTGATAATAACATGTAATTATTGAGTGAAACTTGCACATTAGACAATAAAATAATAGGAGAAAGCGAATAAGGGTGAGTTAAATATGAATTTAGTATAATATGTATAATAAACTAAATAAATATGTGATGAAAGAATGTTATAATTTTACCTAATCACAATTAAAATGATATTTCATTTCTATACGATGACATTGTCATTTGAATATAACTTGAAACTTCCTCTTTGAACAACCAATAAATTAATACATCATTATTTTTTAGACACTTCAAACTTACCAATGCGATTGTAATTTTAGGGGTATTTTAGGAATTTTAGCTTTAGAGTGTTCAGAATTTTGTGACATGGTACACCGTAGATGTTTTCGATTATGGTTTTTAAAAAATCAAATCAATTTTTGAAAAAGTATTTTGAAAACCTTTAATTTTAGAAAAAGGACTTATTTGTAACAGAGACAAAATTGTGAGCATTTATGTTGCAATTTTACCAATTTTTAAAATTGCACCTAAAAATCACCCCCACCTATAGTTTTCTCATTATTTCTTCTCTTTTGCTTGTTAGCGTCGCCCCTTGCTCTCCCAACCTCTCATCTTCGATTTTCTTTGTTAAATCTTCATTCTTTTGATTTCCATCATTCCCCAAGTATTAAACTTTCATAAATATTCAAGAAAACATCCAAAAACTCCATAGAATCCATCATCTTCTTTGCGTGTGAGTTTTTCAGATTTTCAAAAAAATCTCTGTTTTTCTCCAACAAAGGTAACCATTCGTCTACCCATTAGTTTTTAATGTTAATTAGCCTTTAAAACTAAATTATTAGCCATTAAATTGCATGTTTTGATTAAAAGTCGAACATAAAGTCGTTAATGGTGAATTTTGTGATTTTGAGTAAAAACGTGGTTTCATAGTGTTTTTCAATTAGTTATGACATGATTAAGAGGTTTCTAAACTTGTTTTGAAGTTTTAATAAAAATTTCTTGAGTTTTAATGATTTTTTGGAAAATAGCCATAAAACATGTAAAAAAATTTGATATTATGAATTGAGTATTTTAGTGTAGTTTAAAGGTTATGAATTAGTCGTAGGTGAATTATAAGATGAATGGAATTGGTTTTAGGTGAAAAGACTAAGTATAGACCGAGATATTCAAATTTTAAAGGTTGTTATGTTAAATGTTTTAGTTACATGAGAACTTAGTTTATGGTTATGTTTTTGATTGCTTGTGGTAAGTCCTTGGCTGATTTTTGAATGTATTGTTGTGTGAATTTATTTTGTTGAAGTTCCGGATTCGCTAGGACCATCTACAAGCTAGGAAGGTATAGATTGAGCTTTCGGCTTCTCGGCGAAAGCGTATTGGTGAGTGTTTGGAATCGTTGCTCGTAGACACAAGTCTTTCGTTATTTGGGAATTAAGTAGTAGCCTAAACCCCTACTCTAATTTTCGAGTATAAGCTTTCTCATTCCTATGTTTATCTTGTGAATTATGTGCTTATGTGAATGTGAATATGTGAATTGGGATGAGATGCTATAACATGTGATATGTGGTTGTGATAACCGTTGTGAAAGTGCAAATATGTACATGTTATGTATATGTTAAATGTTAGTGACAGTGTTTTTCTAAAAATGCAAATATGCAGTGATAGTGCACGGATAATTGGTAAGTGATATGTGTTTGTTTTAGATATTTTGGCTTTGTGTTCTTGAAATTGTTGGATATAGTTGGCATGACATAGGATTGTGAGTACTCACCTATTTGTACAGTGATTTTGGACGTTGAAGCCTTGGGACATGTTGGAGGGATAAGGGAATGTAAGCTAAGCTCCATTCAACGGGACATGTGAGGGGAAATAAGGAGAGTGTTAGCTATATGCTTCAATTATGGCATATGTTCGACTCTATGAATCATTTGGTGTGATTGGAGATCCATGTATCTGATATGTGGTGATAGTACCCACTTTATGTTTCATACCTCAAGAGCCAATTTATCATTATACGTGATTGTGTGAAATGTGATACATGATTAATGGATTGTGTTAAATGATATATGCTTGAATCTGTATGTAAATGCTATGTAAATGAACTAATAGATAAAGCATGAATAGGTATTATATGACACTAGACATAAGAATATTGTAATTGTATATATATGGTTGTGTTGTGGATGCATGATGACATGTTTGAGTAGTGATTATTCTAATCATTCACTGAGCTTGTTTAAGCTCACCCACTCTTTTCAACATATGCATATTAGTGACGTTTCGGTGTGGGTGGTTGGTTTTTCCGAGGGAGTGATCCAAGGAAGATTTGTTAGTATTTCATAGTTGTTCATTATTTATTTACGTTTTGGGGAATAAGGCAATGTGGTAGACTTGTTTATAGCCATGTTAGTCTGAACATTTTGCTGGCTTTTGCTTTTGTTTATGAGGTTTATGAGTTACAAATATGCTTAGATTTATGAACATTGATGATGGCATGATGTTTCTTGCTCGGACACATTTTTTACGTTTTGAACTTTTAAATTTAGCCATTTGGACGATTATTTGTCGAAGTATTTGATGCATGGTGTTTAGAAACTAAATTGGAATGGACTAAATACTTTTGTATGCTGTATTTTTTAGGTCTGTATTAGAGGTATTGATAATCGGGTTTTAAAAATGACACCTCTGTGTTCTGAAACGTGCAGGGATGTCAGAATAGAAATTTGGTATCGATACCCTTGCTCAAGTATCGATACTTGGGGTAAATATATCAATACTTTATGGCAGGTATCGACAATTTTCGATAGTATGATTTTTGTGCGAGAAACAGAATGCAAGTTTGATATTGATTTTCCAGGTGGTATCGATACCACTTAAAGAAAACATTGATACCCTAGGGTCAGTATTGATACCTATGTGATTGTCTTGGAAATTTTGTTAAGCGGTCCAAAAGCTTGATTTTTTAACACGGTTAGTTACATTGATGTATGTCCAGTATGTTTTAATGATGATTAGTGCATGTATGTCTTAAAACTTGTGCAAATGCTATGAATGACATATGTCGGCTTTAACATAGTGAACATTGTAACGTGCAAGTAGTGAGACGATGGTGTGACATCTTTATATTCATGCTTGACATCGGGCCGGGTATAGGGTGTTACAATAATAATCTCATTTTTTTTGTGATATTATTTAGATGTTATTTGCTTGAAAATGCTTAAGTATCGAATGCTATTTATAATGAAAAATATTAATTTTAATTAATATATAACTATAACACTATTTAAATGATAATAATTTATAATAATATCTATTATTAATAATTAATATTACTTATCATTAATACGTTGAATTCATCTATACAGTTGAGTAAAAACTTTATTTTTTTTTAAATTAATTTTTTTATATAATGTCAACTTAGTGATTGATAACTCCAAAATATATAGATTTTTTAGCATTTTTTTACTAATAATTCATGCAAATTCCAAGTGTTCTTTTATCATATTTTTGTATTTTTTTTTATAAAATATCTAAGTTGGACAAAATTAAAGAAAAATCTCTATTTTAATTATTTATATGCTAAACTTACAAAAATTTGTCAATTTGAAGCAGTTTGGTGCATTTGAAGAAAGGGCAGTCTTGAAAGTCAACCTTTTGGAGCTAAAATGCTGTAGCATCCCTAAAGTACAAGCCATGAAGAGGAGGGATGATTAATAATCAGCTTTGGACACCCCGATTAAGGGATTAATGGATCATGAGACATGCTTGACCCAAATCAGAAATTGGGTAGAAAAATTGGACAGTTTGCTAAAGAGATAAGGGCCAAAAATTGTCCATTAAGGAAGAGAGGTCCAACCATCCATCAAGTGCCCAAATAAGCCATTTAAAGTTGATTAAAATATTAAAAAAAAGCAACCACAAAACTCCCTCGAATTTCCATTCAAACCCCTCCCATTTTTAAGCTTCCTCTCTTATGTACCAAGCTAAATTTAGCAAAGCCATCAACTCCTCTACCTTAAAGCAAGGGTCGGCCATGGGGAGAGATTTTCAAGGCTTAAATTTGCTAAAAATAGCCACTCCCTTCATGTATAAATAGGCCATAGCTGATCACTCACTCACTCACTCATCTTCTCTTATCCTCTCTTCCATTTTCCTACTTCCCATTTGATAGAAAAGCATAGAAAGTGTGAGAAGCAATTCCAAGGCGTGTTGGGCAGCAAAATTTCAGCATTCCTAAGGAGATTTGTGCAAAACGAGCGAAGCTGAAAGAAATAAGAAATGGAGCACGAGCAAAAAAACAATGGGTTTGTCTTCTTGTTCTTCCTTTTTATTTATTTTCGTTTTGCATGCTTGTCAAATATTTTTCTGTTTTCAACTTAATCATAATGACTTAAATTTATTGTTATTAGATTTATTATGTTCTTTAGCTTAGATTTATTAAAATGTTGTTAATGATGTTATGTGTCTTGGTTGTTCATTCAGTCAGATAATATCATGACATGTTATCTGTGCATTACGAATGTGTGGGTGCAATTGAATTAAGTACGTAATGTTAGCTCGATAAATCAAACCGAAATTGTCAAGATGGGGGCGAATTGGCTTATAAATTTTTTTTGAGAAAGCTAGAAAGAAATTGAAAGATGAACACGATAATTTAAATTGGTTCGGCCCCAAAATTGCCTACTTCACTACCTTAGCTTTCTACAACTAAGGATTTTCCCAAATTCACTAATTTGATAACCTTTGAGGACAATGTTTAACCTTACAACTCCCTTAAAATTTCGACCCCAAATTTTAAGACAAAAACCCTCTCAAGGAAATACAAATAAGTAAATAAAGAAATAATCCTTACAAGATCAAAATGTTTGCAAATTAAGCTCAAATACAATGATATACATTTGAGCAAAATAATAGAAGTAAAGCTCACAAGTGTATGTAAAAAAAATATGGAAATAGTAAGCTCAAAGATTGTTTAATTGATGATTTTTGCTTGAAAGTGTTTTTTTGTTGTTGTAGGAACTTTAGAAGTTGGTATTTATACCCCTAATTGATTTCCAACCGTTGAGGTTGTTGGTGTCATGAATAGAGCCATTGGGATGTAAAAACCAGAGCATTTAATTCACCTACAACACCGAGTATCGATACCATATAAAAGGGTATCGATAATTTTTTCAATAAATGCTAAATTTAGTAACCGTTGGAGATTTGTTATAGATACCAAAACAATTTTATCGATACTTTATTAAAATGTATCGATACCATATCGATACTTTGTAAGTTTTGTGAGAAACAAAATACTATTTTAGTATCATTTTTAAGAAAGGGTATCAATATTTCAAAAAATATCGATACTTAATAAAATGGTATCGATACTTAATAGGGTTTGTGAAAAACATAATGCCATTTTAGTATGCTTTTAATAAGGGTATCGATAATTCATAAAATATCAATACTTGGCCAAAAAAGGTATAGATATTTTTTGGCCTGGAGCAATTTTGACTTGTTTGAAAATTATTTGATTTGTTAAAAATCATTTTACTGAGTGAAAATCATTTTAATTTGATTTTAAAGATGTTTATTTTCCAAAAGTTCAAAGTGGATATTCAAAGTTTTAACTCTTAGGCTTCAATTTTAACTAATCATTTTGTCAATTTTGTTAAATTTTAACTTTTATTCAAAAACAATTCAATTTGTTATATCAAAACATTTTATCAAATAAAGCTTAGTTTAACACGTTATCCGACCTAGATTGTAATTAATGACACACTATTTGATTGGTGCATCTTTGATCTTATTTATGATAAAATAGGTCAAATTAGTAATAATATTTAAAAAACTTTATTACCTTACATAACCCTAAAATTAATGGGATTAAACTGTTTAAGCATAGAAATATTATGTAACCTCACTTTATATGAATGACTGCTTATGAAAATTACTAAGTTGTTTTAACATAGGCTTGTGTTACAAAAATTTATTAATTTAATAAGTATGATTTCATGGGTTAATGAATAGCCGAGTTGCCATGATTTTTTCCTATAACATCATTACTAGGTTTTATTAATTCACAGTTAAAGTAGATAATTAATCTAACACATTTATGTCATTAAGATTTGTTTTTTGTGAATTGTTGTTTTTATTCGTGTTTCTCTTTCATTTAATTTTACTTAGGTAATTTTTAGATAAACAAAGTAGTTAGTCTAATTCACCCTTAATTATTTTCACTACCAATTTGCTAAGTCTTATTTCATAATATTTTGTCTATACAATCCCTGTGGAGACGATACTATATATTTATCAATTTATTACTTATCAACGATTGTGCATACTTGCACATTACTTAAATTATCCCAAGACAGTAATATAATAAATAATAAATAGTATTCTCGTTGATTCAAAAATTTTACTTTCCCTATTACAAATTACTCTTCCTTCTCATCAATCTTTAACACTTAAAATTATCCAAACTTCGTCAATCATAATTTATTTTAATATTTATCTACTTGTGGTAGTATTTACGCTTATGCCCATTTTATGGTGAAAATGGGAAAACTATAATATAGTCTTTATACTTTTGACTCTTATCCAATTTAGTCCAATTGACCTCATCATGTTAGTACATACTCTATGTCATTTTCATACCAAATAATCACTCTTAATCTAAAAATTGCATTTAGCCATACTTTTCAAATTTAATGATTTAGTCCTTTCTCCAAAATTTTACATTCTACACTCCTCTTCATGGCATTCTTGTTTTTTTTTTCTCCAAATATCTAATTAACTTCATATGTTCATTCGTTAACAAATTCATTTCCAAGTTTCCTCAGTAATTCACTATGCACATCCCAAAATAGTACCAGCCCAAAACAGAACCAGTCTTCATACCGGGAATTTTGTGGCATTACATACACCTTTTTTTTTTTTTGGGGGTGTGGCTGGCTTGAAGCCCAAGAGTAAATAGAGATTGGTTCATTCTCATTGTTCTTGGCCAGCAACCTTAGCAAGCGCAGGACTGTGGTACTGCTAGTCCTTTCTTATTGTAAAAATTGTATGATGAAAGCTATGGCTTGATGCTTGACTTGTTGCCAACTGCTATTTCTTAATGTGTTGGGTCCTTTCGACCACATGAATCTTGAGTTTTAAGGTATAATTATATGTTGGTATAACATTCTTAAAAGGGCTTGCTCGCAAACCCAGCTAGGTAGTGGGAAAGCCTGTTAATAATATGAAGGAACGTGACATGTTCATGAAAAGACAAGCAATATAGAACCACTTGGCAATTTTGTCTTTGAGTTTCAGCTCCAAAACTCTCTTTCCTAGTTATCAAATTTTGCCTAATTAATATTATAATCAAAACATTGCAGGCTATCAGAACGGGGACTAAAGCCAAAAAAAGCAAAATGGTTAATAGATCATGTGATTGTCTCTAACATAACAACGTATGGATTAATAAACAACGTATTGCACTACTTTACACATATATCACCACAATTTCTAATAAATAATTCAGATTTCTTTTGTTTTAGAGGGATCGAAAAGCTGGATGAAGTATGGATTTGAATACACTGCCGACCCATTTCCAAATAGGTGAAATTGGGTGGATCGGACTTCATGCCAAAATCCAAAGACTTCACACTCCTCATAGTTTACACATCTTGGTCTTTAGTGTTTGTAATCAGGGTCAAAGCCTCTAAGCATGCCTACAAACGATGGTGGTGACGGATTTTCTAAAGGGTAGGAATTTTGTTATCAAGTTGTTAGTGCTTGATTAACATTTTGTCGCCAATAAATGACACATATCATATAATGAATGGATGTACATACAAAAATATTGAGTTTTAAATTACTTCTTCTTTTTTTTTAGAGTTATTTTGGAAGTGGGGCCCATTTTTAGAATTGACTTATAATAATAAAGTTTATTGTTTAATAATATAATAAGCTAAATATTATTTTAATTTACACTTTATTTTTTAAAGCAAGCAAATATATTATTTTACCTCATTTTAGGTAAGGAAAAAATAATCTTGTAATTTTTGGTAAAAGAACGCACTTCTATTTCATTTTTAATGATTTAAAATATTAAATTAATAAAATATATAATTTTATAGGTTTATATGTAAAAAAAAATCTTAAAAATGCAAAAAAATAATAATAATAATTAAGTCTCTATATTAAATTCGCACTCAATTAATTCATTGGCATTAACTAAAATAATGAATTAAGCTCCTCTGTTAACAATTTTCGTATAAAACAATCAATTAAAAAAATTTAAAATTAATAAAACATATTAAAATTCTATAAAAATATATTAAAATTCTATAAAAATTATAAAAAAAGTATTAAAATTATTAAATTTGATATAAAATTATAAAAAAATATTAAAAATTTGAACTGGGTCGGAACAGTCGATTGGACTGATTAGATTGAAATCGACAAGGGTATTAATCCAAAGAAAGCCATTAAATCAGTTGACCTAGGATGGTTGAATCGATTCTTTTTTTTTTTTTTTGAATATTAATCGGCTAAATTTTATTAACAAATGAAAAATAGAAACAGAATTGGGCTTTTGTTTTTTGTTTAAAATAAACCTAAGGCCTGTTAAAAACATTCAGTTAGGCCGAAACTAAAGCAATATAAAAAAACAGATATCAGACTCCTAGGGAAAGCAAAAGATTAAGACTAAAAAAGAAAAAGGAAAACTAGAAAAATTAAAAAGTAGCCGATTCTCAATATCTGGGCGTCATTTCGTGGTGTCTTTTCGTCTTCGTCCAGTCCCATCCTTCATCAGACGATAGCAGCTTCATATCCTCCATTTCGCTATCTGTTGTTCTTGATCTTCCTTTGCATCATTTCAATCTGGAGATCTTCTCTATCTACC
Source organism: Gossypium sturtianum (assembly GCA_025698515.1). Lineage (NCBI taxonomy): Eukaryota > Viridiplantae > Streptophyta > Magnoliopsida > Malvales > Malvaceae > Gossypium > Gossypium sturtianum. Next base: position 28,409,209 of record CM046943.1, on the reverse strand, counting down.
TTCTGGAACTGTTTGTGGGTTGTGCGAATCCCCTCCTCCCAGGTATGCTCGTTCTTCTCTTTTTAAAGCTTCCTCTGCTATTTTGTGCGCCATCTTGTTTTCATTCCTGTTGACGAACTGAAAATCGATTTTTAGAAACTGTTTCGATAAATCCTGAATGTCCATGATTATTGCGCTGATCACTGATTTGTCTGTCTTGTTTGTTTGGCATTTCTTAATGACTGTTCGTGAGTCCCCCTTTATTTTGATTGATTGAAATCCCATTGATCTTCCGAGCTTGACTGCATGAAATCCCGCATATGCTTCTGCAGTGAAAGGAGATGAAACATTTGAGTTTGATATAGTCTCTATTTTAATGATACCTCCTGTTCGATCCATAACCACCAGACCCGCCATCGATTTGTTGCTTCTTTCATTGAAGGCAGCATCAAAGTATATCATTGTCTCTGAAGATACATCTTGCTGATTCATGTTTGTGATTTTGTTTAAGGTACTCTTTCCTTCCTGTATGCCATCAATCTCTGCTATATATCGCTTTACACCTGCTGATAACTCCTCTACTGATTCGGTTTTCTTTTCATCAATGAGTCTATTTCTTGCCCCCCCACATTAGCCATATTGTGCTGCAAAAAAGTCGACTTTGCTTGTGACTGCTTCTTCCAAAAACCCAGGTAATCCATTCTCAAAAATTCTGGGTTGTGGAATTATTAACCAAGGCCAGTTCTAACAATTGCCATATTTCATTTGTTGCAGGGCAGAATCTAAAAACGTGTCCAATATCCTCTTCCCCAGATCTACACCGAGGACAAACCGTATTGGCAGCTATCTTCCTTGATCTAAGATTAACAAGTGTAGGTAGATAGTTCCACGAGGCTCTCCACATTGTAATCAAAATCTTAGATGGTAGTTGTAAATTCCATAGCTTTTTGTAGAAATTTTTTGTATCAGTCTGTAGTAATAGGTTATTAGGATCCATTCTAGCATTCTGTAATAGTTTGTAGGCGTTTCTGACTGAGAAATCGCCAGGAAGTTCTCCCCTCCATACCTAAAAATCTGTTCCTGGATTCTTTGCCAAAGGAATTTGTAAGATCTTTTTGGCAATGTCTGCTGTGAAGGTACGTTCCACTAAATCTGTTTTCCACTCACTGTTTTCAGCATCAATTAAATCCGCAACTAATTTCACTTCATTATCGGTTCGATGACCCCACCCATCAACCTTCTTTCCTGGTATTCAATGGTCGTCCCAAACAGAGATTTTAGTTCCCCGTCCTACTCTCCAACCCATTCCACTACGAAGCAATCCCTTAGCAGCCCACATGCTCCTCCAGGTATGTGAAGGTAAGTTACCTAATTGCGCATTCAAAAAGTCTGAATTTGGATAATACTTTGCTTTAAGAACTCTCGCTAATAATGAATCCGGATAATTAATTAATCTCCAACCCTGTTTAGCAAGCAAAGCGATATTAAATTGGCAAACATTTCGAAAACCAAGACCACCATTCTCTTTTAAAGCACATAATTTTCTCCACTCACACCAGTGAATACCCTTTTTCCCATACCCCTTCTGCCACTAGAATTTGGCCATGATGCTCTCAATCTCAGCACATAACGTTTTAGGCAAAAGGAAACATGCCATCGTATAAGTCGGAATGGCTTGCAGAATTGACTTAATAAATACTTCTTTCCCCCTTTGCGATAGATGTCTCGTACTCCAATGGTCAATACGTTGCTTCATTCTGTCCTTCAGGATCTAAAAAAAACTCTTTTTTCTTTCTTCCCACCATGTTCGGCAAACCTAAATATCGCTCTGGATTATTCAAACTTTTTACTCCTAAAGTATTAATCACCAAATTTCTTTCCGTCTCTGAAGTATTTTTGCTGAAAAAAACAGTCGACTTGTCAAAATTAACGCATTGTCCGGAACTTCTTCTATACTTCCTGAGAATTTCCTTTAGAACGGTAGCCCCTCTACTTGATGCTTCACTAAATAAAATGCAATCATCTGCAAAGAGTAAGTGTGAGATCTTCGGTCCACTTCTACTAGCTTTGACCCCTTTCAAGATGCCTTCACTCATTGCCAACCGCATTAAGCTCGATAACCCTTCTCCGCATACAAGAAACATGAATGGACTAAGTGGGTCACCTTGGCACAATCCCCTAGTTGGCCAGAAATTTTCCCCTTTAAAGCCATTTATAACCACCGAATAAGAGACAGATGTAATGCACTCCATGATTGTTTCTATCCAACCAGTCGCAAAACCCATTCGAATCATAACCTCTTTTACAAAATTCCATTCTACTCTATCGTAAGCCTTACTCATATCGAGTTTAACTGCCATAAAACCTTTTCTCCCCACTCTCTTCTGTTTTAGTGTATAAAGAATTTCGTAAGCAAGAAGAATATTGTCCGAAATCAACCTCCCAGGTACAAAAGCGCTCTAAGTCGTATCTATGCATTTCTCAATAACTCCTCTTAGCCTATTTGCAATAGCTTTTGCCATAATTTTGTAAATTACATTACATAGGCTAATTGGCCTAAACTGCTTCATATTTGTTGGATTCGTAATTTTAGGAATAAGTATTATATTTGTGGAATTTACCTGTTTAAAATCTCTTCCTTCATTCAGAATTTGTAAACAAAATCTGTTGACCTCATCTTGAACAATATGCCAACACTGTTGATAAAAAATTGTCGGAAAACCATCCTCCCCTGGAGCTTTTGTAGGTCCCATCCCAAATGTTGTTACCTTGATCTCTTCCTTCGTATAGAGTGCCATGAGAATCTGATTGTCCTCTTCAGTAATGCATCTTTTAACTCCTGACAGCAAATAATTACAACACTCCGTTTCCTCTGATCCGAACAGATTCTGAAAATAGGCTCTTGCAATGTTCTCTATATCTTGAATGTTCTCTGTTACCCTTCCATTGTCATCTTGCATTTTTTGGATCATGTTCTTCCTTCTTCGAGAAGTTGCCTGACTATGAAAAAAGCAGTATTTTTGTCCCCGTGTCTCAGCCAGTTTATACGCGCTCTTTGTTCCCAATACCGTTCATCTTTGTCAATTTCCAGATTCAGTTGAATTTTAGTGTCAATCAACTCAGCCATATTCTGATCATCTCTATCTTCTGCTAGAATTTTTGAAAGTCTGTTGTTGAGAAATATTTTCCTTTTCTTCCGATCCGCTTGAATTCTATTAGCCCATCTTCGTAAACCAATCTTCAATTTATCTAATTTTAGCAGTAAATTGCCTAACGACGATTCCCAAATATTTCTAACTTCACTGTCAAAATTTTCCTCCATTAGCCACCATGCCTCGAATCTAAAATCTGCTGCTTTAGCCCCACATTCTACCCTTCTTGTGTTCACTAAAAGAGGGCAGTGATCAGAAAAAGAATGAGTTAAATGTTGAATGAAACCTTCAGGAAACATAATCTACCAATCTTCATTTGCAACTCCTCTATCAAGCCTTTCACGTATATTGGTCTCAGGTAAATTTCCCCTCTCCCATGTAAACCATCTTCCAGAAAATCCCATGTCCATTAGCCCACATTCAGCTAAGACTTCTCTGAATACCTCCATTCGTCTTTCATCTCTGGGTACCCCTCCTTTTTTTTCAAAGCCGTACATAATCTCGTTGAAATCCCCACTAACGAACCATGGAAATCGCTCTCCTGTATATAAGCTTCTTAATTCCTCCCATGAATTACTTCTATCTCGCTCATACTGGGACCCATAAAAACCAGTGAACCTCCATTTACCTCTTGCCTCGTCATCATCAATCACCACATCTATATGTCTTTTGGAAAATTGTCGAAGTGTAACACTCACCCCCAGTTTCCATGCCAAACATAACCCTCCTTTTGTACCCTCTGAATCAACTTTAATTCCATTAACATATCCACAACGGTATCAAATTCTTTCCATTCTGCTTCTACAAATTTTCGTCTCCATAAAGAAGAAAATTGGAGACGAAAATTTGGGGATTTTGTAACTTCAGCATATACCGAAGTCTTCGAAGTGCTCGTGGACTCCCCAATCCATGAACGTTCCAGCTTAACAGTTTCATTGCGACCGGTCGGCTTGCCTCTTGGCAGCCGCCGATATAAATTGGTTACTGTCCAACACTCTCCCATTCCACCCTACCGATGTTTTCTCATCTCCTATAACTACCATATTGCTCATCTCCCCCCTAGGACGTTTCTTCCCTTCTTCTCCAATCAGAAACCCATCCTCCTTATCTTGCTCCATGTCAACTATAGAATGATCAACTCTTTGGTTAACCTCTAACTGCTTCTCCCAGAACTTTCGGCCTTCTAAATTGAATCCCAAAACTGGATCAATGAATTCTCCATGTTTTACTACCTGATTTTTCCCGGCGCTAGCATCAACCTCTACTATAGGCGTATCTTCAGCGTTGACTCTTAGCTTCCCGTCCATTTCCTCTCTCAGCCACACACTATTCGTTGTTACTGCCCTCCTAGATTGCGCCCGTAATGATAAATCCCAGCCCATTTCCGCCACTTCCATTCCTAACATCATATTCGCTTCACAAAATGAATCATTATGCCCCAACCTCCCACAAAAGAAGCAAAAGAGTGAGAGTCGTTCGTATCGAAACTTTACATATGAGAGCTTCTCATAACACAAGATTTGTTTCCTCCTCTTTAACGGACGTCTAACATCAATCTTAACTATTATCCTCATATAATTTCTATTCTCCTTGCCCAAATTAGATCCATCGTATTCCAGAAATTCCCCTATGAAATTGCCCAATTGAGTCGCCAAATTTTCGGAAAAAAATCTAATAGGGATGTCATGGATTTGGATCCAGAAAGGTGCCTTGATTAGAGGAATTTTAAGAGGATCTTCACCCCACTGAATCGTATGAAGTACCAGCAAATGGTTATTAAAAGTCCATGGGCACCCTTTCAACACTCTCTCCAGATCCATACTATGATAAAATTGGAACAAAAATCTTTTTTCACCCAGATCCCGAATATTCACCCCGTACAGGATGCCACGGATTTGCCATAGTATTTTTCATTGCTGGAAAATTTATAACACTAGCAGTTAGAAAACACCCCACTAACCTGAAAACTTCTTCACTTCTTCGTTCAATTCGTTTTGTTTGGATCTGTAAAACTTCATCTTCTTCTTCATCAAGGGATAATCCTGCTAATCCATTCTCCATTTGTTATAGATGGATCCTTGCGCACGAACCACTATATGACAACACAAATCCAGGAACTTTGATCTTGTTGATTCCTCTTCTCCACCAGTAAAGCAAACTAATACCAGAAAAAACACAGAAACCCTAACCAAGAAACGTACCAATTAGGGCAGACCAGAGACGTGCCAGAGTAGGCAGACTTTCCATTGAATCGATTCTTTTAATATTTTTTAATTTTTAATATTTTATTCAATTGAATTGGACAGATCAGTCAAACTAGTAAATCGGTGGTCTGATCGATTCGACCTTCGATCTGATTTTGAAAACCTTGGTTTGAATAGTTCATTCTGACATATGCTAATAGTTGAATAATAAAATTTTGGTTTAATAAAAATATTAAAAAATAAAAAATATGTTTAATGCTTTCCTGCTCATTAGTCTAATTCAAGTTTTAATGATTTTTTTTTATAAGTTTATATCAACTTTAATATTTCAATTTTTTTTAAATTTTTTTTTAAATTTTTTATTATCTTTTAAGAATTCTAATACGTTTTTTAATTTTAAATATTTTAAATAAGTTTTATTATTTTTTTTATTTTTATAATTTATTAGATTTTTTTATATTTTATAATATTTATAAGTTTTTTTAATATTTTATAATTTTTATAATTTTAGTAAGTTTATATCAATTTTAATATTTTTAATATTTTTATGGGAAAAATATTAGATTAAACCCAAAATTGTCACGTGTCACTATTTAATTGATCCATCAATTTATTTTAACGGTCAATGTGATCAATGCTAAAAACCGTTAACAATGAGATTAATTGATTATTTTAGTTAATGATAGGGGCTTAATTGAATGCGAATTGAATATAAGGGCTTAATCGATTTTTTTTTTGTATTTTCTTAAAGTTTTTTTTTTTTACATATAAGCCAATTTTATTTTATTATATGTATATTTTTATATTAAATTTAAATATATATTAAATATATTTAACTGAAATTCGAGCCAGGACGGGTTGAAAAAAATTAATGAGTACACATTTAATATATCTTTTATTTTTTATATTTACTTTAATTAAATGAGACAAATTTATGAATTTAATTATTTAAAGTACATTCATTTTTAATTTTAATCAATCAAATTTATGAATAAATAGAATAACGATAACATCACATTTTTTCTTTAAATTATAAACACTTAATGTATTTGATGTTACAATATTACTTTTGATTTTTTTTATTTTTATGAATATACGAATCTAATATTATTTTTAATATCATATATCCAAAACATTTATGTTATTAAATATAAGGGAAACGCTTAAACATAAATATATATATATATATATATATAGTGAAATCGTAAGTAAAAAACTAGTATGATATAAAAGTAAAATAATGTGTTATTTATAGATCCAAAATAGTACAGTTCAATTGTATAGAAACAAATATGAACATAAAGATATAAATAATATAAACTTTCGTGCATACATTACAACATTTTATTTTATTAAAGTTGTGAACAATCATAAAAAAATGGGAAGCAATGTTGAAATAAACACACATATTAACAAACCATTTGTATGATTTCCAGCACGCAATCTTTTGTTTTCAAATGTAAAGTTTAATCTTTTGTAGAACATTAAAATTATAATGTAATTTTTAAAAAAATACAATTAAATATTTTGTTAAAGAAATTAAATTAGACTTACAGTACTTATTCCTATTTTTATTTATATATTTCAAACTTTTCATATTTCTTATGATAACAAAGGTAATTATTCTTAAAACTTTTAAATGTAATGAAATAACTAGGAATACAAGAGGTGAAAAACGTTGTTTATTTTATATATATATATATATATATATATATATATATGATGTTGAATCAAACTTTGTCGTGGGATATTAGGTAAAACTTTCATTAACAAGTAAATACTTACACTTTCAAGTAATTGTTTTTTTTTTTTTAAATAATGATCCATAATTTATTTTACTATAAATGTGCCGAACCAAGATAAATGAAGAGTAAATTAAATTCTTTAAATTTAAAATTACGTATCACATGGGTAAAAGTGTTTTATAATGTGGATTGAATTTTTGTTTCCTCTACTAAAAAAATGGACAAATTAATCCCTATACATTAGATCAAAGAGTAAGTTGGTCCTTCCATTAAAACTAACTTTTCATTTCTATAGTTAAGTGATGATGTGACTGATGGAGCAAGTAGGCAATGACACGTGACGTGCCTGATCTGACGTTATACGGTGTAGCAGATTAAACTGGTTTTCCCATTTGAGGAGCTTGAATACGAGCATTTTAGTTGGAATTTAGTTAAGTTTTCTTACATTTACTTAAATTCAATAAATTGTGTTATTCGAGTCCTTTATTGACCTTAGGGGCCGAATGAGGCCTAAGGGAGAGCTAATACACTTTGTGAGTGTGAATGAGACCATTAGAAGATGCATTTAATGCGATACTGGTCGCTAGGTTGCAACACGGAGCGTGTGATGTCGCAACATAGAGAGTAGAATAAGAAAAGTCCAAGATTGCCTTCAATGTCATGACACAGTCTAAGGATGTCGCCACATACCCCTAAAGACACCTTGAAGCTAAGCATACTGCCCTCGATGTCGCAACACAAGACCTAGTGTGTCGCGACATCGCCTTTATATAGGAAATTAATACGATCTAGGGGCGTTTTGGTCCATACAATCCAACTTTAAGCTCGAGAACGTTAGCTAAACTAGGGTTAAGGACGACGATCATTCTAAGTCTATAAATAGGCTCAGCTGTTATGAACAACTTTTTCTATTGTATAGTTTTATCTTTAATTTAGTCTTTAGTTTTTCCCTTATTTTAGGTTTTAGATTTTTATTCCTATTCTTGTTATTTACTTTTGGGGAGAAATCAGACTCTTAAATTATTCTCAAACTCTGTGAGGATTCAGTGCTTAAATTCAATACAATCAGGCTTCTTCTAAACTATATTCTTGAAATTATTCTTTATGTTTATTCTTTCATTCAAGTTTACATTGTTTACTAGATTCATGAGGAGCTAATCCTCCTGTAGGGGATTAGTGAGTGGAAGTATGAATAATTAACTTTTTTGTAGGGATTTTTAATGGATCAGCTGTTCAGGAAAGGAAGAACCTAAACCCTAGGCCTGACAGTCCTAAGGACTTATCAAGGTGAGAATTAACGCAAAATTGGTATGACCTATCTGTGAACACCTTAGCCCTGAACCAGTTTGAACTGTGAGGTCGGAAGATAAGTAGTTCTTGTTGACTCAGTATTTCAGTGGACGTATCAAAAGATCCTACTGGGGTATTGACTAGTTGATTAAAAAAAAAAAAAAAAACTCGAGATGACAGTAGATTGCGGTTACCAAAGCGAGTTAATCACCCATGCCCAGATTTGATATATATTTTACTTTTTTATTTCTTGCTTTTCGTTTATTTAATTTTCTTTTATTTCCTTTTTAATATTTTTATTATAATTTATCCAAAAACTCTTCTTTTAATTCTTCGTACTATAATTCGATTAAAGTATTAATTAGATCTATTTATGTTTAAATTAGAATTAATTTAGTGCTCGCTTCCCTTGGGTACTATCCTCGAAGTACTTACCTACTCTGGTGTAACTATATTACAACCTGGCTCGTATACTTACGGATACCTTTTTTTCACATCTTTTGTGCATGATTTCTACTCTAGACATTGGTACATCCGGGGGCGGTCAAGTTGTTGGCGTCGTTGCCAATGAGGCAACGTCACTATATTAGTTTTAATTTTTGCATAATAATAGAATAATTAGGAAATGTTTAGGTTATAGTTACGAATTTAATTTTATTGTTATACTAATCTTATCTTTTTGGGTTTAGTGTATGACTCGTAGTAGGGGAATACCTATAGAGCCAGTCACAGATCTAGAGAGGATAATCCAAAGAAATTGTTGACAGCAACAGCAACAACAACAACAACAATAGTAGCAACAACAACAGCAGTAGCAGCAGATGCAAGATCCACCACCTGTTATAGGCAACGTACCATGTGAGAATCTACTGTTCGATGAGGCTAACAATCTAGAAGATCCACAACTACCTTCAAATCTAAATATGGCACGTAACGAGAGGACTCTAAGAGAGTATGCGCTACCGAATCTGGATGTAACACCCCAAACCTGGTCTAGACGTTATGGCTGAATCTGGCGGTATCACATTGAAGTGTTTTTCGAAAACATAGTTTCTTTGGAAAGTCCATTCTATTATTAAATCTCGTTTATGAATCTTAACAGAAATCTAAGGAATCTTGTTCTTTTAAAGCTCAAGTTATTTTAGTAGAACGTTGATCATATTAGTTTGTTACTATACTTTAAAACCAAGTTTGATGTGGAAGCTTTTATAAGTTACGAAAACATGGTGTTTTGAAAACCAATTATCTTTCAGAAAACCGCGTTCTACAACTACTCAGATGTAAATTAAAATAAGTAAAAATCCCCAAATTAAAAGTAAAAAATTAAAGAGGCCTTATTACATAACAAAAACCTAAATTAAATCTATAGGAAATAAACTTAAATATATAAATAGATGCGGTTGTGTGGCCACCTCCGAATCCCTCGCAGCACCGATCTGCCTAAGACTGGGGATTACCTATACAGATAAATAGAGGGGTGAGTTTACGAAAACTCAGTGTGTAACCCCATATAAGCAAATAGCCAAACATGTCATAAGCAAGTACAGACTGGGCCTAAGCCCAATTCAACAACAATTCAGATCAGTTGGGCCTTATCCCAACACAATATCAGTATCAGTATGGGCCTTAGCCCATAACTTGATATCGATGTGGGCCTTAGCCCATAATGATATCGATAACGAGTTTAAGTATGCGGCAGAAATCCTACCCATCCGGCCTCTACACTCCACTGCGTCCGAATTTAACACTCCATGTGGGGATAAAATCACCCACCCATCCTTACACTCCAAAAATTAGCACCGGTTGTGGCACTAAACAGTATTTGCAGCAGAGCTGCCAGTACAGTACATTTCCTCCAATCATAATAACCCCACCCCATGCAACATACCACACATGAATGCAACAAACATATATATATCATGGCATGCTTATATACGGTCATACATAACATAGGGGCATAACAGTTATTTTACCATAAGGGCATAACAGTCATTTTATCAGTTTGGGATCTAGGTGTACTTACTGACCCATCAGTAGGTCCACAATCGTCTCGGGCGACCCGTGCAACCTTAACAGCCAAACAGTCCAAATGGGCCCAAGGCCCAAAGTGCGAGCCCATGTGGGCCCACACGCTCGTGTGGCCCACTTAGCCCAAAAAAGGACGCGGCCATGTATTTTACACAGCCTGGCCTAATATTCTCCACACGTTTGTACGGTTTACCCATGTGGGGCCCACGAGCCCGTTGGGCCTACACGGCCCATTTCAGCCTAACATGGCCCAAAACTGCCCAAGACCACGAAATCGCTCACGGTGGCCTCGGTAGTCTAACGCTCACATTTTATGCGTTCAGTTTACCACACGAGCGAGCGTACGCTCGTGTAGCATCAATTTCATACTTTTTCGGCTTTTATCGGCTTACGATTTGGGCAGTGTTTACACTTTTTGGCATTTTACCAATACCGTTTATGAGAGTACTGTTACACACATGGAACCGAAAAGATGTGAAGATAGTCCTCGATCACTCCAGAACCTATGTTCACCCATAACATTCGGTTACTCACATCTTAATTGAATTTAAAACGAACCCAAATCACTATACATAACCACTTAATCGCCAGCCGCTTACCTTGATTAACAATCGAATCCCTACACACTTTACTCACTGGAAAAACAATGATCACTAGAACTCAGAATTACCTGCAATCAAATCGAACCCCTTATTAACAAGTATCTATAAACACGATTTAAGCCCAAAACGAGTATCAACTTATCGAAAGTACCAGACCGTAGACTAGCAATGAACACTAAATCAGAAGAGATCAAAGAAAAAGTCGGCACAGTGAGGGTAGAGGAAGAGAGTGTATTGGGCCAATAGCAGGAAAAAAGAGAGAAGGAAAGATGAGAAGAAAGAAAGGTATGTTCGGCTAATACAAGCAGGGTGTTAGGAGGAGCAGTCCAAATCGGCAGAGAAACCCGGAGAGTATGGCGGGAGAAAGGGAGAAAAAAGAAACAGTTTAGGGGAGGAGAGGGTTTCGGCAGAGGGAAAAGAAAGAAAAAGCAAAAAGGGGAGAAGAGGTTTTTGGCAGAGGGAGAATTCGGCAGAGGGAAAAACAACACAGAACTGAAATGGGGAACCCCTCTCTAGCCGAATTCTTGAGTGCCTCAGAGTCCAAATTCGGCACACCTCTACCTCTCCCCTCATCCCTTGATTTCCTCCTAAAATCCCTCATCAAATCTCTCCACCTGATCACACCTTCCCTCAACCACACAATTTTAATTCTCCTCAACCACTTTAGTGTTTCAGTAAAACTCCATCACCTCCCACAGCACAGTAACAAAATAAATATTCCCTTGCCACTACCAAGATTCGAACCTCAGTCCTCTGGCCTAGGTAGCACGCCACTTACCCCTTAGACCAGCAGGCTTTTTGTGACTTTTTTTACCCACATATATTTAGAAACCTACCAACCAGAGGCAAGGGTTTTATTCCCCAAAAACCAAAATTTTGCACAAGCCTAGGCTCGAACCCAAGACTTCTCAGACACTCCCAAACACACCCAAATCACTCAACCACTAAAGCAGATAGGTATTTATTAAAAACATACAAAAATAAATACCTAAGTTTTGGGGCGTTACACTGGATATGATTCAAGGGAGTATAACGAGGCCAGCTGCCACGGCCAATAGTTTTGAGATTAAACCAGTTATGATCCAGAACAACTTGTAATTTCATGGAACAATGACAGATGATTTGAGTCAACACTTAAAATAGTTCCTCCAGCTTTGTGATACATTCAAATGCAATGGGGTCACTAATGACGTTATTCGTCTTCGGTTGTTTCCCTTTTCATTAATCGGTAACATCTTTTCTTGGCTAGATTAATAGGCACCAAGATCAATCACGACATGAGATGAACTTGCAGGGAAATTCCTACAAAAGTTCTTTTCCATTAGCAAGACGGTCCAACTAAGAAGGGAAATTTCGATGTTCAAACAGTTAGAAGGAGAAAGCTTTCACGAAGCATAAGAGCATTCTAATACACTAATTCAGAAGTGCCCACACCACGGATTGCCTGAGTGGTTACGACTACAAATTTTTTACAATGGGTTGGATGTGCATTCGAGGTCAGGATTAGATGGAGTAGCAGGACGAGCCTTAATGAACAGAACGTACGAGGATGCGTATGAATTGATAGAAAGTATTACGATGAATTCTTGCCAATGGCCAACTAAGCAATACACATACGGCTAAAGACCATACACGGTGAAGACTGTCCATGAGGATGATAGATATCAACAATTGATGGACAGAATCAACCGAATAGAGGCTGAGAAGAGTGCACCATCTTTTTACAGAGGCGACAAATCACTCTTCCATTACATTAATAATCCTATCGAGAATGTGAACTACACCGGAAATAGGGGTGGAAATCCCTATTCGAATACATATAACCTCGGTTGGAGAGATCACCTGAATCTGAGATGGGTAGGAAAGCAAGGAGGAGGTAATAACTCTAACCAAATTAAAAACACTAACTATCAGCCTTCTTATTTACAGAAACCTCAGAAAAGGGTCAACCCAAATGACCATATTGCATGTGGTCAACGTCTGGATAGAATAGAAGGGAAGATGCAGTCAATGAGAACAGATGTAAAGCAGGTGTAGTTTGAGTATACCAATTCAACAAGAACATTGACTAAACTTGAAGATTAGATGAGCCAATTGATAAGCACGATAGGTGATATAAAAAGACAAATTGGCACCGGTATTCTTAGTAATACCAAAAATAGTCCTCGTAGAGAAGGGAAAGAGCACGTGAAAGTAATAACGCTCCGATCGGGTAAAGTACTGAGTAGCTCAGAAAACCCAACTCAGGAGGTAAATATGGAGAATACTGATGATATTCAAAAAAGACCCCTAGAAGCTAACAATGAACCTGAACTAGAGGAAGTAGTTGCACCAGTAGTTGAGCCAGAGATAGAAACAATTAAAGATTCTGCCATTGCAAAGATACCATACCCTTTAAGACTAGAAGCTCAGTTGGTGTTTTTCGAGCTTGAAGCTCTGCTCGATTGAGATGGTATCTAAATGACTATTTTAGATGTCATATTGAAGATATTTTTTTATTGATTTTTAATTTCAAACTTCTTTTGATTTTTGGAGGGAATATTTCCTTATGTTTTCCTACTTTATTTTTAGTGGGAAAATCACCAAGAGATTTTTCTCTCTTCACATTTCAGGAATGACGAGTATTAATGAGATTGTGACCACCTTTTTCCATCTTTAAAAGAGATTCATATAAGTTCAATCCCCTACTTTTGTCTCTCTACAATATTATCAAAAGAATTTAAATCTTGGTGCCCAAATTGTTGAGATTTCAATGAAGCAATCATCCTTTTATCAATCCTTTTCGAATCATTCAAATGGAAAAAAAAAGACAAGACATATATAGAAGAGTTTGAGAAATTCCAACAAGAACAACAACAAACTATGGTTGGAGAATTGAGTGGCCATTCTCAAGCTATCGCTGAAACCAGTCAAGGAGTGCCCACTCCCTTTAGCTCTATCTTGGCACCAAAATTCCAATAGCTTTAAGAACAACCTGACACTGACCCTGTTCATGTTCCTGAAGGAACTACCATTGAAGAAAACCCTATCCCCTTTAGGACTAACATTGTTGAATCCTTACAAAATCCTTCTACCATTGATGTTCTAGAAACCATAGCCTAAAATCCCATAAATAGAAACCTTGATACCATCTTCTCCAAACTTTGTATCTAATTAAGATAAAGGGTTTGACGCCGTCATTGATGCCTTGAACACTCGAGATGATGAAGTCATTCCTCAAAATCTATCTTTGGTACCTTATGCTACATTTGAACCCTTATCTAACTCAGCCAACACCATCAAACTTGATGAGTTCACAACCAACATCTCCAAACCTAATATGGGAGAGAAAGAAGAAGAAGAAGTGACAAAGAAAGAGATTGAAGGCCAAGAGAAATAATGAACTAAAGTTTTGGCTTAGAAAACCTTGTTTGATAATGTTCAAATGAAAGGAGGAGTGTCTACTAACTTTGGCACTACCTATCCCTAGAGGGTGAGAATAAGATCCATGGCTACCAAGGAGATTGAATCCCTTGCAAGATCCAAGAAAGATAAGGGCTAGGCTCCTATTGTAGTAAAACCTAGTAGGAAAAGAAAGATTTTGTTGGACAGTCCCATTGAGTTTGCTTCTGAGTTAAGATCCAATTCATTATCTTCCAATAATGTGCCTCTTTGTGCTATGTTACAGCGAAAAAAAAAAGCATCCTAATGTTCCAGGTTATACTGCTAAAAGGAAGAAAAGGATGAAACAAGTACGGGTGTTAAAAAGTTTGTCTAATGCAACTGAAGCTGGAAGAAAGAATCTTGGCTCAAAAGAATAAAGTTTTCTTGGATTCTGATTGCTCCAAAAAATTCTATATTGATATTTAATGGATTCATCATTGATTGAAACATTGATGAAAATTATTTTGTTGATCACAATATTGATCAATTGTTGTAGAATATTGGAGTTTTCAGATTAGTTTGCTATGTTTAGTCATATGTAAAAGGGGTAGTTCATGATTTTATGCTAATCTTAATCGTGGCATTGCAGTTGAAACAAGTAAATACTACCACAAAGTTTTCATTTGTGGTAGTTGGTACAAATTTGGTCCTAAACAAATTAGGAAGATGTTGAACTGACCCACTACCAACAATCTTGAGCTTCAAGAATCCATTGATGAGACTATTGTTGCATTAACCAATGTCTCCACCCTACCTGGCTTGTGAAAGGTACTCTTCAAGCCTCTTTTTTAGATCCCATAAATGTTGCCTTCTATACTGTTGCTACATGAAATTAGCTACCCAATAGCCAAAAGGATTCAGTAACAAAAAGAATGTTTGAAATTCTTATAAAGGTTGTAGATATGGTAGAATTCGATATAGGATAACTTAATTTTTATGAGATCACCAAGTTTGCTGAAAAGGTTTATGAAAATTTTATGCTGCCCTATCCATCATTAATCTTTAGAATTCTTTATTAAAAAGATCCTAATCTTTTGTTAATGAACTAGAGGAAATAGTAGATCTTGAGTCTAGTATTCCTGAAGCTAAAACTGGTGATCATGGAGTGCCACCGTTACATGCATCAATCCTATCTCCATAGGCAAGTGGGCAAGAGTCATTATAGATCTTCGAGCCTCAATTGACTTCTACAAAAAAAAAAAAACATTGTGACAAGTTAAGGGCAAAAACAAAAGTTGTTAAAAAGATGATTGATTGAGAGAAAGCCCTTTTTGTTAATCTCTTAACTTGTGCTGATATGAGGAGTAGTGTGGCATATTTGTCAAACAAAAAAAGGGGAGAAGAATATTGGATTGAGGTGGAGCTACTGGAACTGGAATTGGTTGGCAGTAATGTTGTTGTTGATGATTTGTTTTTGTTGTATTAAAGGGGAGAATTTTTTGAAATTTTTACATTTTTTAGGATTTCTTTACAGTCTTTTATTTTGTTGGATGATTGTATGTTAAAGGGGGAGTTTGTAGGAAAATATGAAATTGACAATTGGGTGCCAATGGGAGTGCTCACTCCCTAGCCACCAAATCTATGTTGCCAATTTATTGAACGGTTTATATGGCCTATGTTGGTTTTATGGATGATATCTAGCCCATTTTGGAAGACCATATCACTTGGGAAATCTTTTAATGGAGATTGGATTAAGTAGAAATTACCTAAAACAATCCCTTAGATCGTGGAATTTGGATTGGAATGTGATTCTATTTGTTGAGCTATCAAGAGTCCATATTTACATTGTTTGATATTATTAAATTGTATTAAACTTATCTTATTGTTCTATTAGTGGGATTGATATAAATCTTCATATGTAAGCAAGTCTTGAAATAAAGTATATATAATTGAGAGACTTGCAAAGATGAATGTACTGAGAGTTTTAAGCACTTAATTTATTCTTTTGAAAACCTTAATGTGTGAGTTCAATTTTGATTGTAAACCTTGTGTTGTTGCTTTACTTGTTGAATTCACAAATGGATGAATTTAGTGGTGAGAGTATCGAGTTTTCAAAGTACAAAGGTGAGGGAAATTATCATAGGGTGTGATTGAGTAGGTTCATTTTGTGCAATTGTTGAAGAGAGTAGATATTTCTCGCTGAGCTGTGCTTCGTAGATGTAGGGAAAGTAAACCGCGTAAGAAATTTCCTTGTGTTTTTTTTTTGTTTATTGTTTTGGCATTTTGTGGTTGAAGGAATGTCCATTGCCTAGACATCGCTTTACGTGTGCAGTATAATTCTCAACAACAGTCTAGTTCTTTCATTTTTAAGCTATGAAAGTGTTAGTGTGATATCATTTATCCACGTCGATCATTGGACTGGATAAGAGATGTTACATTGAATATTCCTCTCAAATTGATAGTTTTTTTTTTTTTTGTCTCGAAAGTGATCACTACAACTCTCTCTATTGGATAAGTTTTTTGTCCAAGAAGTGATTACTACTACTGTCTCTACTAGACAAGAGTTAAGTAAACGAGGTATTCAAGTAGAACCATGTTGGCCCTATGTCGAACTAAAACGGAGGTTTAAGACAATTTGTTTCTTCCATGTTCTTTTGCACGAGCTATATGGTTTGGGACTGAGCTGGGTATTAGGATGGACGATGCTTCATTTCGGCATGTTAGAGACTGGACTCTAAGATGGAAAGAAGATGTGCAAACGAATCATCATCAGGCACATATTATTGAAGCATTTGTCATGTGGTGTATATGGAGAATGAGAAATGAGGTGATATTCAGGAGCACTTATAGTTGGCCTTAACATTCAAACTTGGTTGATATGACTATACCTGGATTCTTAAAATTATAACACTTAAATATTTTTAATAAATTAATTTATTCAATTTGAATAAGTAAACTAGATTATCGATAACCTAAAAATCTCTACTTATAACTGCCCAACTGATTTTATAACGATTGAATATTCAATCCATTAAATTCGAAAACTACAAACCCTAATTAAGACTCTTAGGTCACCAAGAAAAATCCGAAGGGTAAAATAGTAAACGAGGAGAAAACAAGAAATAAATAAATTTATTTATTAGAAAGAAATGTGGAATTGGAAAAGTGGGGTACAAATACAGGACAAGAGAAACGGTTCTCCCTCAAAAAGTTTTGCTTTCTCTTTGGGCCTTATTTGTCTTTACAACTGCCACCCATTACCAGAGAGGCACCAGCTCTTTATTTTATTTCTCTTAATTTTTAATTTTCCTATCCTGTTTTTCATTATTCATTATCAAAATTTTGTATTAAACGAACTATATAAGCTAGATATTTCCGTTTTTTTTTTTTTGAGAAGTTTCTCTCTCTAGCCCTTAGATTTACGTTTTAAAGAGCGAGAGATTATAGATAGCTAACCGTTAGAGAAGGAAAAAGGGAGCCCGGAGATCTCGAGAGTTTTTTTCTTTTTCTGAAGCTGATCTATCTGGTTTTTCAACACTGGTCTACAAGATTTCTTTAGAATTTTTTTTTCAAAAAAAATGTGGTGGATGATGAATGAAGGAGGAGGCCATTATTGTTCTAAAAAAACTGATGACATCTGTGGTGATGTTTGTGGTCAGGTACTTTACTATTTTGATCTCTTTTGTTCATCTTTTTATCCTTCAATTTTTGGATTTTAATTGTTCATGGGAATGAGTGGAAAGTGAATGGTGTTGAAGTTTTTTGTAATTTCGCTCAACTTTTAATCTGTTAAGTTAAAAGTTATTGGGGTTTAAGATTTTTGTAACTTCGTTTAACTTTTAAGCTATAAATTGATCTAATGCCTTTGGTTTTGATTTGGGGATTGAGAGGATGCCTATATTTACCATTAAGTAGAAACCTAAAAATTGGATTCCAAAGATGTAAAAAGTAATTTGGAATGTTCTTTTACTTAGTAGCTTCTATCATACTTTTCTAAGAATCTAAAAAGGCAGCTGTATATATTCCATTGCCTTTCTAAATTACGATGCTTATTGTGTTGGGGATGATTACTTCCCCTGCTGGATTTATAATATTCTTCGATGCTTTGAGATATCACTTTGCTTCATATATATATATATATCCTAATAAATTTGATAGTTTTAACATAGTATTTTCTCTATGCTACAGGAATCAAGCCGGCTGAGCATGTCTAGAATCCGCTGCATACTGCGTGGCATTGATTTGAAAACTTATATATTTCTATTTATACTGGTTCCGACCTGCATATTCGGTATATATATTCATGGGCAGAAGATTTCATACTTCCTGCGCCCGATATGGGAATCGCCACCCAAACCATTCCATGATATCCCACATTATTTTCATGAGAATGTATCAATGGAGACGCTCTGCGAACTTCATGGTTGGAGAATTCGTGAATTTCCAAGACGGGTTTATGATGCTGTGTTGTTTAGTAATGAAGTGGATATCCTTACCATACGATGGAAAGAGTTGTACCCTTACATAACGCATTTTGTTCTTCTTGAGTCTAATTCAACATTTACGGGGATTCCAAAGCCTATGGTTTTTGCTAGCCATCGAGATCAGTTCAAATTTATTGAGCCCCGGTTGACTTATGGAACAATTGGAGGAAGGTTTAAGAAAGGAGAAAATCCATTTGTTGAAGAGGCTTTGCAGCGAGTAGCATTAGACTACCTTCTCAAAATAGGAGGAATTTCTGATGATGACTTGTTGATAATGTCAGATGTTGATGAAATACCAAGCAGGCATACTATCAACCTCCTGAGGTGGTGTGATGACATACCTCAAGTTCTTCATCTTCGGCTGAAGAATTATCTTTATTCTTTCGAGTTTCTTGTAGATAATAACAGCTGGAGAGCATCGGTCCATAGGTATCAGACGGGTAAAACAAGGTATGCACATTATCGCCAAACAGACGAGATTTTGGCAGATGCTGGATGGCACTGCAGTTTTTGTTTCCGCCACATCAGTGAGTTCATATTTAAGATGAAAGCTTACAGCCATAATGATAGAGTGAGGTTCTCTCATTATTTGAACCCAAAGAGAGTTCAGAGAGTTATTTGCAAGGGTGCCGATCTGTTTGACATGCTTCCGGAGGAGTACACATTCAAGGATATAATTGGGAAAATGGGACCTATTCCTCATTCCTTCTCAGCTGTTCATCTTCCATCATATCTTCTAGAGAATGCAGATAAATATAAATTTCTTTTACCTGGAAATTGTTTGCGAGAAAATGAGTGAGTCTTCTGTAAAGGCTTGTCAGAATTGCTACTGATGTGACTCCCCCCGAAGTGTTCAACTGAACAATTAATGACTGCGGTGTGTCACCGAGCAGACGTCTTTCGGTTTTTGCAGTTGCAAAAATGATTGAAGAGTTTGGATGAATGCTTGTGAATTCTAGGTTTGTATATAACTTTTTCTTCATTTGAGAAGGATATTTCATTCGCTGAGCTAGGATCTTCCTGTATCAGATATAGCTTAGCTGTTGCGACTGCATGTGTATTTACTTTAAGGATCTCTAATACATCAGTTTGAGATTACTGTGATTTCCCTAGTTGGGATGTTTTGTTTTGAGGCAACTTTTACATGCATGTTATATTGAGTTCCTTAATTTGTTTGGTATAAGCATGTCCAAAGCCTTTGTACTATCTTGTTCGTATTAAACATATTCGTGGGCGTAACAGTTTCTGTTATCCCAAGCGAATTAAGAGTTGAAAACTCAAAACTCGATTAGTAACCACAATTTCAGTTTTTTTATGTTCAAAGGTTGGCTAAAATTACTCATGTATTAAAAGCTTAGGACATAGCAGAGTGATCCAGAACATGTTTTACTGAGTCAGAATTCAGAAACATGTATGAACCAGAAAATTTAGTAGCTGAAAAATTCTGTGAAACTATTTTACCTTCGTTGGTGTTGACAAATCCTTAATGCTAAACCCAATTTGATCAACTCTGCTACATCTTGCTAGGACTGCGAGCGGAATGTGTGAAACCCTTCAGAAGAACTCCTCATAGGAACCCCTATCTTTGCAACTTGTTTGAAAACAAACCTACTCATTAACCACTATACCATGGCCAAACTATCGTGTCTCATTCGAAGTAATTAACATGTTAAAGCACCACTCTACCTAGGCCAATGGCCCCAGACCACCAAGTTGCTTGCCCATGACACACCAATAGCAATCCAATATATAACGCCATGGGACAGGAGACAACATATATAAGGCACGAAGCCCTAAGTCAAAGGCAGGCAATACATATCCTCTCTCCTACCGTCTTAAGCGAATTTCTTCCTCTCTATCTCCTACTCTGAATACTTTACTAAATGACTCGCCACCCTGTCCTAAACAAGGTGAACCACCCATCTTTAATTTTTATTCATTGTATCAACAATTGGTGTAATGAAGTTGGACTCACTCCTTAGCAAGATCAAAATCAAAACGCAACGCAAAACATCGTAACAACCCAAAACATTAACCATACCCATTAGCAAAATCAAAACTTTGGAATGTATTACTACGATTCATAAAACCAATATGCCCAACATTACCCCTTTTAGAAGAGATATTATGAAACTTACTTTAATTATCAACATCCAAACCAAACATATACAACCTAGAACCAAAATGCCAGCCTCCAACAATTCTCTAAACTGCAGGAACAACTCCGAAATTTACAGGAACAATTCAAGCAATCCCAGGAATCTCTGCAACAACAATTAGCGTACAAACAGCAACAGGAGGTGTTGCCAAGTAGTATACAAGAGTTGTTAGCTATTCAACACCAAGAAAGAAGACCGTGTAATGATGAGGAAAAAAAAAGAGCTTCCTCAGTCATGCAAGAATAAGACCATAAGTTGAATCGAGAAATCCTACAACAGTGTGATGCAGTGGATAACAACCTAAGGGTTGATAGAGAAGCACCACAATGGAAGTACTCGGAGTATATTCCTCAGCATGTCTCACTGCAAGATGCGGTATGGAAAAACGAGGTGGAAACCCCTTTAAAAGTAGTGTAGGGTTTGCAAACTGCACAGTTCAGTTATACAGAGTGGATGTTGAACGTTAATAGCTCCCTGGCACCCCAACATTACCAGCAATGTACCCGAACAACTTCAAATTGCCAAAAGAGATGTTTGATTGTAAGAAAGACCCTACAGATTATATTTCACAATTCAAAAGCTAGATGGGGATTTGGGGGGCATTAGACGAGTTGAAATGCATAATTTTCCCTTTAACGCTTCGAGGAAATGTAAAGAAGTGGTACAATTCTCTGTGATCAAGAGCAATCACCAGCTTTGAGGAGTTGTCTACACTCTTCATTGGCCACTTTTTGGCCAACAAAAATGTGTTGAAAAAAAAAAAAGAAGCTCGTTAGCGGTACAATTACTGTAACATCAGAAAAATTTTGGTATTAAAAAATAAGTAGTGAAATTTAGTATAAAGTAAAGATTACAACAAAATAATTATGAGAGACATAAAATAGATGTTGGAAAGTATGGAAAGTGAATTATTGATAAGGACTAAATTTGAAATTTTGTAAAAGTATAAGGGCTAGAGTGCAATTTAACCATAAAAGAAAATTTGTGAGAAAATAATAATCATTCCATGTAAAATATATATTATTATTCGTAAATTTAAAATCAGGGTATAGGCTAAATTGTAATAAAAATAAAATTAGAGGGGTTGAAGGTGAAGTTTTGCCATTAAGTGAAAATGGATTGAATTGCAATTATACTATGAGAAAATAATATCTACATAAATAATGATCCCATTGGGATACATATGTATTCTATGCGTCAAACAAACTAGTGATGGAAAATGGTGAAATGATTATTTTACCTTTATGTCTTACATATAATAAAAGATATTTTAAAGCATAATTTAATTATTTTATCATTAAAAATTATTTTTTTAATTTTAAATTATAAAAAGAGAGGGATATTTTTTTAGAATTAAATATGGGACATTGGATTAAAATATTAAATCTTACCCAATTATTTAAATAATAAATAAATGAATAAATAAATACTATAAAATGAAAAAAAAAACCTAGAAAAGTAAAGAAAACTCATCTTTCGATATATATTTGTGTTGGACATGGAAAAAAAAAAGGAGAGGAGTTTTTGTTTTATTCAATTTGATCTTTTCCTAATAAAGCAAAGTAACTTTTCATACCTAAAGATAAGTCAAAAGTGATTTATAATTAGAAATCAACTATAAAAGCTTAGAGATGGATGTTGGAAGGGGAAGAAAGCATGGGTATGTGAAGAAATTAGTGGAAAATTAAGGGAAGTTGCTTAAATAAAATGAGCAATTTAGGTAATTTTTATGACCTTGCTGACCAATGGAAGCCTAAAGGTAGACTAATATGTTTGGTGAGTGTGTAGAACATTATTCAAAGGCATAGAGACAATGGATTGCCCGTGAAGTTAACGATGTTGCAACACAGAGCTTGGATGTCGCAACACAGTAAATAGAGTACCAAATGAGTAGTCTACCATCAGTGTTGCGACATAGCCATAGGGTGTCGTAGCACAACCCTGAACACACGCTCCAAGGAATAAACTGCCATCAATGTCGCGACACAAGCCAGAGGGTGTCACGGCACCAATGTGAGAGGTAGCTTAATGGGCCAAGGGTGTTTTTGTCTGCACAATGAACTTTAATGCAAAACAATTAATTGTTTTAGGTCAAGGATCAATGGTCAAAGCTAGGCCTATAAATAGAATTGCTCTGAATAGTTTAGGGATAGCTTTTTACTTAGTTAAAATTTTACTTTCAATTGTAATTTAGATTTCTTTTCAGTTGTAATTTTTAGTACAGTTTCCTATTTCTTTCTTCGTGGGGATCAGATTGTACATCGATCAACTCTTCACGGATTACCGTTTGCGCTATTATAATTATATCATTCTTATCTTTGTTCTTGATCTATTCTTACACCACGTTTGGTTCACTGTAATAGAATAGGGCTGTAATTGAATAGAGCTGTAATGGAATAGAGGTATAATGGAACAAAGCTGTAATAAGTAATTCAACTGTTTGGTTGAATGGAATGGAATAGAGCTGTAATAGAATTCTTGTGTTTGGTTGAATGGAATGATGTTGTAATAGCATAAGGAAAAGAACTAAAATGACCAGAATACCCTTAGTTTTTTAGGTAGATGATTATTGTTATTGTTATTAAATTTTAATAAGATTATTATTAAAAATAATTTAATAAAAATAATAAATAATTTAACCATATTTTAACATAATTATTATTAAATATAATTTAATAAAAAAATATAATTTAATAGCATTCTTAATATAATTATTATATGAATTAAAAAAATCAAAATATATAATACTATAAAAATAATAAATAATTTAACCATATTTTAACATAATTATTATTAAATATAATTTAATAAAAAATATAATTTAATAGCATTCTTAATATAATTATTGTTATTAAATTTTACTAGGATTACTATTAAATACATTTAATAATAAATGATTTAATCATATTTTAATATAATTATTACCAAATATTATTTAATAAAAATATATAATTTAATAACATTTTTAAAAACCCTATTGCTGCTTTAATTTACTTAAAAATATAATTTACTTAAAAATCCTGTTGTTGCTTTAATTCTTAAAAACCAATGTGCAAATGGACACTAACAAAGCATAAAAAATGGTAGTATAATTGAAGCAGACACACAAGGAGCAGGAGCATATGGGAGAACTACTATTCAAAGTCTCAGTAGTGGATAAATATTTGAATTATTGAACAAGCACAGTGGATTAATTTACGCAAACATCCATGGAAAGTAATGAAAAAAAGGGGCAAGTAGGAATTTTTCCACATGTTCCCCGGTTTTGTTGTGTTCGAATTTTCCAGAGTGAACATCATGTACAAAGACAAGACAATTTTAAATAGCGAGTATGTAAGGCATAATAGTTGCCTAAAGATCAGTTTTCGGCGATTTCCTCATCATCCGAGGTAGCATATTCATCTTCACTCAGTTCTTTGTTACTTCACTTCACTTCTACTCTCGCAACATCTTCAGGCTTGGCATATTTCTCACGGTATTACGGTACACGAAAATAGTCTTAACTTATAAGCATTCCAGAATAAGAAAAAAAGTCATCCTTAAAATGCCATTGCAAAAGAAGACATGAAATGTATGTTGCTGATTGATTAGAACCAAATTTGAAAGTGCATCCGCCATAACTTGCTCTAATGTTTCCTAGCCACAGTTTACGTAATGTACAGAAATTGACATCCAAAAACAATGGCATGAACTAGCAATACATATATTTTAGAGCCAAAATAGAAGAAATAAACAACAAAAACTAAAACACTAAAAAAAAGGCTGTCCACGAGAAAGACAAAATATCATAAACTGGCAACTTCATCAAATAAACACAGACAGTTCAATTCCACTTCCACTTCCCATATATAAATTTTAAGTTTTCTTGGTTTTCGGGGAGGGGGAGGGGGATAAAACTAATTACGTGTCCAAAATTAAACCTAAAAGCTGAACCATACAAAACCATAATTTAGTTTACAACTCATAAGCTCAACGAGATATTAGACTCTCCTACTGTAATCTAAATCTCATTTATGAAGATTGTATGAGACTTGAGGAATCAATGTAGCAATGAATGAAGGTCTCTGCTTGCATAAAGAAATGTGAGAAAAAGGTGCTACCTTGGAGGCTCAACCTCTCGAGCTCTAACAACAAGCCGATCTTTGTGCGAAATAAACTCTCCTGCGTCAAGGTCAGAAAAATAAACTCTAAGTAGAGAAACATTGTGTTTCTATTGAAGTGAAATTTGACCATGCCCTCGATTTATGTAATATTCTCAGAAACAAAATTCTTAATGGTCAATAAACGTACTTACAGTCCATCATATGAAACAGTGCTGGACTCTATCTGAATCACTAAACTCTGTTTTGCTTTTCTGTTTGTACTTTGATTGAATGCAGGTTTCAACTCCATCCAAGCACTGAGTTGCATCTGAAAGGGAAAAAAAGATGAAAAATCAGACAATCATAGCAGCAAGGAACCCTTGTGATCACAATCTAAGTAAATTTCTTGTGTAATATGTTATATTATTGTGGCCATGAATTCAAAAAGTTAAGAATGGGGTTACGAAAAACTTGCGGCAATTTTGCCTTATTTGGAGAGGAGAGGAAAGGAGAGGAGGGGAGAGGAGAGTATAGTTTAACTAGAAAGTTAGTGCTCATTGCTCAATTACAACTATAACTTGAATTAAAATAATCACTGGATTGATTTCATTTGGTAGGCTAAGAAGGAGATCACAAGCAGAAATAATCAAAGTGGAATCTTCACCTCCAAACATGTTAGAGTAAATCTTTTGCTTCTTTTTGCTTTACACTCTCCAAACACTTCTCCATCCAAACTTACTGCAAACAAAAGTGCTTTTCACCGATTTGCAATCGTTACCCCACCCAACTTGTAAAACAAAAATAAATGGAGCAACCAAACATCGAGTAGGGTATTTGATTCTACTGTGTTTCTTTACTTATATAACAATACTTGATTGTTCTGAATTTATAAGTAACCAAATGTTGGACTGTAGAATCTTATATAGTTATCATCTTTCATCTAATGTAGATTTGAAAGCAGTGGTGCTTAGTGGTTTTACGATATAGATTTTCTTCCTCAAAAATAGCAAAAATTATGCGGTTGACTATCAAAACAGAAACTGCATAACCTGCTGATATCTGCAAGTCATGTGGTGCTATCACCTATTGAACTCCATTCCAAAACCTTTCATAGATAGACCCACTTTCATCGGTAACCCAAATGGATGTATTCGACATTTTAGTCAAAGACATTCTTCTTCTTAGAAGTTTCTAACGCATTTGTTTGAGAATGAAGAGACAACTTCAATAGATTGACCTAGGTCTCCTCTGCAATCAAAGGAAAAAAAGGGAAACGTAGAGATGGAAAGGAAATAAAGTTACCAGTAAGACCGAAGTAGAAGGTGATGGTTCCCGTTACAGCTTCTTCATTCTCTCTGGGTAAAGGTGAGGGCAAAAATTGAAAAAGGGAAAAAAAAATTGATTGTTGCAAGAACAGATACCAAATGAAATTAAACTTGAAAAGAAAAATCTGCTAACCTGAAAGTGTATTGTTGTGATAAAAGAAGCAACTTCGAACGCATTTGCAGAGAAAGTCTGAAGGAGATTTTGGGAAAAATTTTCTTCATTTCTATTCAGCGATGGACGGAATGGCCATTCAGAGCTTTCAGCGCTGAATTCCTATTACGCGTTTGAGGGAATAGAAACGTAATAAATAATACGGTCGAATGAAGAAATGGTGAACCAAACAAAAGCATTAGGTGGGCCCACAGAATAGGGGTGTAATGGCATAGCCATTACACCCAACCAAACATGGTGTTAATGTTTATCTTTTCAATAAATTATATTACATGTGTTAAATCCATAGGAAACTAATTCAGTAAGGGAGATTGACGAGTGGATGTGGGATTAATTGATGCCTATGTAGGTTTTCTTAAAGGGTCAGTTGGTTGGGATAGAAAGAACTTAAAACCTTAGGCTTGACGAGCCTAAGAAGACATATAGATGGGAATGACTCGAAATCAATATTTGTAACACCCCAAACTTGGTCGAGGTGAATCGACCCGAATCTAGTGTGCCACATTAGCCACCACACGAGTGACTCTCTGTTTACTCCCAACCAAACCTCTATCACACCATGAAATTTCAACATAAATCATGAGTTAAGCTATTTTAATGCAGCAGAAATACATAACTATAAACGTAGAACCCAAGACATGCAAATACATGATGTTTACTATAAATGGGAGAAAGGTTAACCCAACATATTAACATGGTATGAAGTTAAACAGGAAATTTTTAGGGTTTGCAGAATCATACAAATGTGCACAAGTACATGAAAATAATGCAATAAAACTTCTTAGGTTTAAAGTTTATGTCAGGTAAGATTCTAAGTACATAGTCATGAGCACGCATATAATGAAGATTGACATAGCATAATATTTTATTTATATTGAAAGGAAATTAACAAAGTCAATAAATCAAGTATTTTCTTAATTTTACTAAAAATTAAGTCTTATAATAATGGCGAAGTCATCAAATAACATCTCTAAGCCCAAACAGATTCCTATATTGCCTTTGCCCAGGGTTTGTCGGTTCCTTTCCAGAGTTTCTGTTTCGTCGGGATCACTCGCCTCGTCTCAACTTACCTTGCAATCTAATTATCTGCAATGTAAAGAAAAGAGGGGGTGAACTCTTGCGAACTCAGTGAATATACAGGAAAGAATAACCCTATTGCAGTACAAAACATAAGTTAAACAAAAACATAGGTGTAATACTAAACTACGAATAGAGTTCGTAATACTGGTGTGAAGACTATTTTGCAAACACATATAGCTTATTAATAACATGTAATTTCAGAATCACAAACTTATTTACTTGCTTGTTCCTGTTGAAAAGCATAAAACATGTGTCAAATCTTTCTGTTGGATAAGAGGATCTCCCTATAACCCCTCAGAATGACTTAAAAAGTCCTTAACATGTCTCATAAGTGTAGCACAAGGCTAAACACTCTCCAACACACCAACATGTACCGTTGAATGGAACATCTCTCGACATTCCCTTATCTCTTTAACCTGTTCCATGGTCTCATTGCCCAAAACATAAACATTAGGTTGAGTACTCACAATCTTATGGCATACCGTTATATCCAACAGATTCAAAAGGATTATCTTGTAAAAACCATAACAAATCATAGAGCTTGCAAAGAGAGCACACATGAAAACATGTATTAAAACATAATAATAAACAAAGCATTAAAGAAGAGCTTGTACTTATATGAAAAAATTACTCTCGAAACTTAGGTCAAAAACCTTAAGCTTTTGTTTAATGGTTATGGTTCGCACACACATAAGTGGCGACCCCTAAACACTCACCGATTTCTTGTGAAAGTTAAACTAGTTTTGCTTTTCCCTTATGCTGGTAGATGGTCCGGCTGGTTCATAACACACATAAACATACACATATCACTTTACAGACAAAACACATTAAAATTGAACATACGAACAAACCTAGTTTCCTAAACAAAACCCTAACAGATCGGAGACTTACCTTGGTTTTTAGTAACTCGGTTCCTGAGTAGAGACTTGTCAATAAAATAATCGATAAAGGAATTCTATATGAAAAGTCTTTAATTTATAGGTACTAGGTGTTTTAGTACTCTTAGGAAACCCTAATTGACTTAGGAAAAAGGTTTCGTACATGAGTAATGTCCTAAGAGAATAACAAGTCAACTTCCTAATTCAGGTACAACTCGACTTATATTGGTGTACCCCAATTCGCCAAACTTTCTTAGCGTACTTAGCTCGTCAAAATTATTAGTGTACCCTTCTTAATACATCTTTTGACGTACACTGTTTGCCGAACCTGCTGGCGAATTCTTCTGGATAAATCTTCCGGTGGATACCAACTCACCAAACATCTGGTGTATACCTGCTTGCTCGGCCCAAACTTTCAAGCTTTATCTTGGGATGTTACAGTATTGCCTATCCGTGAAAACCTTACCTTAATACGGTCTGAACTGTTACATCGAGAGATAAGTAGTTCTTGTCGACTCATTAGGTTAGTGGAAAGCCGAGAGGCCCTGCTAGATTAATACTACTTGATTGAATAGAACATGAAGTAGGAGTTAATTATGAACACTGAAGAAAGTTAGTCTTCTATCATTTAATCTGATAAAATCTACAATATGTTTTTGCATTTATTTTTATTACTTTTATAAAATATCATTTATCATCACCTTAGGAATAATCGTAATATAATTTAACTAAAGTACTAACTAGACTCATTTGTGTAGAAGTTAATATTAGTTTAGGCTCGCCTCCCTTGGGTACGAACCTCGGAATACTTCAATACTTTGTTGTATAAACTATATTACAATCTGACCCGTATACTTGCGAACACCGCCTTAATTGCAATATTCTCACTTCTGATGTTGGTACGTCGGGAGGCGGTCAGTGATGTGTGGCAGAAGATGAAGTGAATGATATTTTAACTAGATGTCATACTTCATCTTGTGTTGGTCACTTTAGAGGTAAAAGAACACGCAGAAGGTTCTGCAGTTGGGATTTTACTAGCCAACAATGATCTGGGATGTTTACGAGTTTGCACGAAAATGAAATTGATGTGAAAGAATGGGAAATATTTCAAAACGTGACAAAATGCCACAGATAGGAGTGTTAGAAGTTGAAGTTTTTGGTGTATGAAGTATAGATTTTATGGGGTAGTTTCTAAACTCGTTCAGAAACCAATACATTCTGCTAACAATTGATAATGTATCAAAATGGGTGGAAGGTGTTGCCGACAAATGACACTAAATCTGTGGTAAGGTTTTTTAAGGAATAATATTTTTTCAAGATTTGGGACACCTAGAGCTTTCATAAGTGATGAAGGATATCATTTTTGCAATAAACAATTGAAACCTGCACTGGAAAGGTATAGTGTCAGACATCATATCACCACTGCATATCACCCATAAGCTAGTGGTCAAGCGGAAGTTTCAAACCGAGAAGTAAAACAGGTCTTCGAAAAGACTGTGAATCTGAATAGGAAGGACTGGGCAACGAGGCTCGACAATGTATTATGGGCGTACAAGACAACTTATAAAATTCCCCTTGTAACACGCCAAACCCGATCCCTTAGAAGGATCCAAGTATGACGTGTCACTACTTAGACATCATCCATCTTTAAAATTGTTTCTAGAGAAAACTTTGTATAATTTACAGTGTTTGACTTAAACCTTTAATAAAATATTAAAATAAAGTATAAGCCAAATGGCGTATAAACTTTAATAAGATAATTTTATTAAAGTGTTGTTTATCAATCATAAGTTTCAATTACAATTCCATTTTAAAATACAACTAGACATCACCTTCATATGTCATGCATAGTACAAATAAATAGATGTCTCATAGCAGTAGATATCCTCTAGCGTAGTCCTTCAAAAAGTCTTCCTTCAATAGTAGGCTTGAGAAGGAAAGTGTAACGGGGTAAGTTCAAAAGAACTTAGTGAGTTCCATAGAGATCTTAAGCAAAATACTAATAACATAATCCAATCTTTGAAAGGAATCACTCAACAATACAGAGTATGCCCAATGGCATATATAGAACTCAGATAGACTTAGTATGCCAATGGCGTGTCACATGGGCGAATACTATACGCCAACACGACATAACTCAGACATTCCATTTTCATGTCAGCCACATACACAGAGTTCAGAGCCAGATTCATATCAGATGTTTCTGTTTCATTCATATACATTCTCTGAAATAAAAAGCACTCACAAACAAAGAAAAAAAAAGGTGAAAGTAAAACAAATCCTCACTGTTAGCTCTAAAAATATTGACTAATGCTAGCACTCAACAAGGGAGAAAGACTTGGTAACATATTAAGTTCTTATAGTACTTAATCAAACTTCAATTATTTAGAATTAATGAAGAAGATTTCTACTAACAAAGGTTTCTTCATCTGTAGGATGCCAAGAAAGGGTTTAGAGCAATGGAGTAAGTTCTACGGTAGAAGGAATGCACAACTTTTCCATAAACTTGCTAGCGCAAGAAATAAAGGGTGTTAGTTAATGAATAATGTAACATCCTAGGAAGGGCCTATGCATTTTTCAGATCAATTGTATGAAATGACAAGTCTTAAGTATTATGAATAAATTTTTGATACTTTTGGAAACCTAGAAATGAATGAAAATGGAAATGAAAATGAAAATGGAAATGAAAATGGAGATGGAAATGAAAATGGAAATGGAAATGGACATTTTTGGAAACTTAGACATTTTTGGAAACCTAAACATTTTTGGAAATGATCCAAAAATGGAAACTTGAACATTTCGGGAAACTTGGATATATGAGAGAAATAAAGGAGTTTTACTCACATAAATATGTGAATAATAAGAGAGAAATAAAGGAGTTTTATTCACATAAATATGTGAATAATAAGAGATAAATAAAGGAGTTTTATTCACATAAATATGTGAATAATAAGAGATAAATAAAGGAGTTTTATTCACATAAATATGTGAATAATAAGAGATAAATAAAGGAGTTTTATTCACATAAATATGTGAATAATAAGAGATAAATAAAGGATTATTTTCTAATGAGATAATTGAGGAGATAATTGATGGATTAAAGGCTTTTATCTTTTAAATAAAAGAGATAATATTATCAAAAAGAGGAGTGGTGGCCAAGTAAAGGACTCCTAGGTGATAACTTTGGCTATAAAAGGAGGACGGGAGGGCTACTCATCAACATTTGCTCCTCTCTCCTCTCTGTAGAAATTCCCCTAGGCAAAACCCTCTCTGCCGAATTTTCATTAAGCAAAAATCCTCTCTTTTTCTTCTATTTTCTTCTCCGTTCTCTTTGTTAAAATTTGAATCTTTGTGGATTCTAAGAAAGAGGGCAATCATCCACAACATCAAAGGGATCTTTCGGGAAATCTAAGGATCTAAGGTAAGGATTATAAATATAAATATGTGGTTAAAGATTATGATTCACGTTTTCAAAGTTAGATCTAATCTAACACGGAGTTATAGGATTTCAACAAGGCTTATAAAGGAATCCTCTTGATTTGGAATCCCATCATAAGGTAAGGGATATTCGGCCAAGGCATAATTTGTTTAAGTGTTTTCCATTATTTCAAAAACCGAAAACTGACATGGTTACATACCTAGTATTAGCCGATTTCAAGGAAGAGGAATTCTAGCAACTGTTGGGACTTGATTAAATCAATTCGGCAACTAGGTAAGTAATTCTACTTCTAGTAGGATTTGGTTTTAAGACCAAATAGGTTTACTTATATGTTTTAATTAATGGCCGAATATAGGAGTGAAAGATCTAGATCGGTAGATCGCTCTACGGGAATTCACAGAAACTATTAAGCGAAAAAGGTGTGTACTCTTACTAACTTTCAATAAATTGCATGGCAATCATTAGATATGTAAATATGTAACAGTATGTGAATGTGGCTAAGCACCACAAATGTGGTAAGGAGTACCCAGGTACGTTTCCTACTTTTGATAGGATTGTGAATGTGATATATTTTGAACATGTGATTAGTAACATGAATGAAAATTAAGTATGTGAAATATGTTATGAAATAATTGGGGCATTCGGGATATTTGTGGAGGAAGAAAGTGAAGGTGATGACTACGGTCTCACCAACGTAAAGTGGTGACTACGGTCACATAAAGTGAAAAGTGGTAACCGGTTACATCCGGTGAATACTGATGTCTAATGACACAACATAAGTGGGCGATGAGCACGTCGACTGCAGCGACTGCCTTCGATGGTGTGTAGCGGATGGAGGGTCGACTTAGTAGTCCCCGCGGTGTATAGGTTGGTACGGGTGGTGTGTAGCAGATGGACAAATAGGTTTGGATTTGGGTTGCATCATCCTTTATTTTGTATGAACATGATATTGATATGACTTGTATGCCCGATTTGTTGGAAATTAGTACTATGTACACATTGAGTCTGTTGACTCACCCGTTGGGGAATTATTTTTCGGTGATGAGCGGTAATGGACCGGGTCGGGCGGGAGCTAAAGGTGGCCATGCATCGCTTGAAGAAATTATTTGGAATTTGGACTTTATGAAATTTTAGTACTTTATTTTGGGTTTGAATGATGTAATAAGGCCATAAGGCCCAATTGGATTTTCTTTATTTCTGTTTATTTTTATTTGAATATGATACAATTTATGTTTGATTAAAGATAAGTAAATTTATTTCTTTTAAAATAACAAACCCAAAAATTATTTTGTCACCTTATTTAAGTTGGATTTCAGAATTTATTAAATAGGTTTCAAATTAAGCCCAACCCAAAACAATTTTTTTAAATTACACAAATTTTCTCTAAGTCATTTAGAACATTGAAAACCGATTTATTTAAGGAACATACGAGATCCGGTTGGGCTCGTGGGCGGGTGTGGGAGTGTTTCGATTGGTATCGAGCCAGTTTTAAAACTCTCGACTGTGGGCTCGGGCCCAAAACGTTTTCAATTCGAGCCCAAATGAATTTCTTTGAAATAAGCGAGGTTTTATGGCATGGCACCTAAGTCTCCGACCATGACCCACGGTAAGTACCTTTAACCATCTGTGTGATTATGTGAATTATGAATTGTAAAAGGGTAGAAAAGGCATGGAGCGTAGAATAGTGTGATAGGAACTTGAACCCTAAGATTAGACTACTCAAACACTTGAAACTCATAAGACTTAATGAACTTAACAAACCTATGACTAAGTTATTAAGCTAGGGTGTGGCAACCACATGACGCATGTCTAGGATTGGATCAGGAAGAGCACGGTATTTAAGCGGTCCTAGTGACTCACCTCCTCTTCGTAGGTATCCACAGTGCGTAACCGGTTCGCCCTAACTCGAGAGGGCTCGGTGGTGTGGCAACCTGCGTGCGCATGTCTAGAAAGGTCGGTGAGAGCTTGGTATTTAAGCGATCCCGCGTGACTCACCTCCTCTTCATTCGAATCTGCACAGTGCGTAGCTTTGGTTCACCACGACCAAGAGGGCTCGGTCATAGGCTAAACACAAAGAATAAAACCCGAAAGGGACTTAGCCGTTTTTCTTTTATAAAAAAAAAAATACCCTTGGTTTATAAAATGACCAAACCACCCATAGTTTTAACAAAATTTCATTACTTTATCAAATGTTCAAAAACCCTAATTTGTAAAATATCAAACTATCTTGATTTTGGAAAATTACAAAATTGCCCCTAACTTACAAAATTACCAAAACGACCTTGATTTCCAAACTTTTTGCAATATCATTGCTTTGAAAAGTGTAACTCTCAAAGGAACCCTCAATGTTTTACAATCTTGGAAAATATCCCTAACTTATTAAATTTTACAAATTTACCTTGATTTTTGGAAAAATTATCAAAATACCCCTGAGATCAAAAATTACCGAAATACCCCTGGATTTCAAAATTCTTCCAAAATTTCCCCGAAACTTTAGAAGTACCAAAATACTTTCGTCAAAATCACCAGGGAACTTTTTATTTTTGAAAATTTACGAAAATACCCCTGTAGGATAAAATTACGAAAATGCCACTGGGTAGTGGAAAAGCAAAATAACGAAAACAACAACAAGAATTACAACGTTTCTTTGAATGAACGAAAGTTCATATTTGTTGATGGATGAATGAATGAATGCAAGGCTGTATGCATGTATGAATACGAAAGAACCACTCTTAAACTCTTCTTCATAAGATATCATCATGGGTAATAAGTGAAACAAGAATACTAATACATAAAATTCCTTAATCGGATCTAAATCGATAATGAGCTCAAGAGGACGTGGACGTCGTGGAAGAGGTAGAGGAAAGATGACTGTTAGATCGGGACAAGGTTCGACAATGAGATACCACCACCACCATCACCCCGGTTTGTCAATGTTGAGCAAAGCGAGGCTCGCATGAGGAAGATGCCGTGTCGCAGTGGCTTTGCGAGTTTTGGAATTGGTGGTGGTGCAGAAACAATTGAGAAAATCGTAAAGTGCGTGCTGAGCGGCTCCGTGCTAATGGAGCTGAAATGTTTAGAGGAGTATCGGGAGTGGCACCCAGTACAGCTGAGTACTGGTTGGAAGCAACTGAGCGCATCATGGATGAGCTCGACTTGACCCCCGAGAAGAAAAAGAGAGGGATTTTTGCTTAATGAAAATTCGGCAGAGAGGGGTTTTGCCTAGGGGGAATTTCGGCAGAGAGGAAGAGGAGCAAATGTTGATGAGTAGCCCTCCTGTCCTCCTTTTATAGCCAAAGTTATCGACCTAGGAGTCCTTTACTTGGCCACCACTCCTCTTTTTGATAATATTATCTCTTTTATTTAAAAGATAAAAGCCTTTAATCCATCAATTATCTCCTCAATTATCTCATTAGAAAATAATCCTTTATTTATCTCTTATTATTCACATATTTATGTGAATAAAACTCCTTTATTTATCTCTTATTATTCACATATTTATGTGAATAAAACTCCTTTATTTATCTCTTATTATTCACATATTTATGTGAACAAAACTCCTTTATTTATCTCTTATTATTCACATATTTATGTGAATAAAACTCCTTTATTTCTCTCTTATTATTCACATATTTATGTGAGTAAAACTCCTTTATTTCTCTCATATATCCAAGTTTCCCGAAATGTTCAATTTTCCATTTTGGATCATTTCCAAAAATGTTTAGGTTTCCAAAAATGTCTAAGTTTCCAAAATGTCCATTTCCATTTCCATTTTCATTTCCATCTCCATTTTCATTTCCATTTTCATTTTCATTTCCATTTTCATTCATTTCTAGGTTTCCAAAAGTATCAAAAATTTATTCATAATACTTAAGACTTGTCATTTCATACAATTGATACGAAAAATGCATAGGCCCTTCCTAGGATGTTACTGATTCTACCCTTAAATAAAATTTCGTCCTCGAAATTTCCTAACTAAACAAGATTGAGGGTATTCTTTGTCGCATTGTCTCTTCGGCCCACGAAGCTTCTTCCGATCCATGATTGCGCCATAACACCTTGACTAAAGGCACCGACTTTCTTCGTAGTGCTTTCACGCCACGTTCCAAGATTTGAATCGGCTCCTCCTCGTAGGATAGATCGGCCTTAACTCCACTTCTTCAACAGTACCACATGAGACGGATCCGATCGATAGCGGCGTAGCATGGACACATGAAATACGTCGTGCATTTGATGCAACTCGGTGGCAAGTCCAATTGGTATGCCACCGCCCAACTCGCTTCGATGCCTTGATAGGGCCCTATAAACCTTGGGCTTAGCTTCCTTTGCGGCCGAACCGCATAACCTTCTTCCAAGGTGAGACCTTTAGAAACACTTGGTCTCCTACTTCAAACTCAATTTCTTTCCTCTTAAGAGTGCGCGACGACTTACATCCATCGAAGCTTCTTTCAACCGTGTCCGAATTAATTCCACCTTCTCCTCGGTTTCGCCACTAACTCTGGACCCAAAAGCGCGGCATTCTCCTAACTCGGTCCAACAAGTTGGTGTTCTACATTTCCTTCCATACAATGCTTCGTATGGTGCCATCCGAATGCTTGCACGATAGTCGTTGTTGTAGGCGAACTCGGCTAGAGGCAAGTAATCTTCCCAACTTCTCGGAAATCCATCACACTGACCTCTTAGCATATCTTCCAACACTTGTATAACCCGTTTGCATCGATGTCGATTGTGGATGAAAAGCCGTAGTGAAGTCTAGCTTAGTGCCTAATGCTTGATGAAGTGCTTTCCAAAATCGAGACGTAAACCTTGGGTCTCTATCAGAGATGATCGACATCGGTACCCCGTGTAGCCTCACGATCTCCGCCACATATAACTTGGCTAACTTTTGAAGGGAATAGTCGATCCTCACAGGGGATAAAATGTGCGGACTTGGTCAAACGGTCCACTATCACCCATACCGAGTCCTTCTTAGTGGGCGTAAGGGGAAGCCCACTAACTAAGTCCATGGTAATTCTTTCCCACTTCCATTGGGGAATCTCAATTGGTTGAAGCAATCCTGATGGGACTTGGTGTTCAGCCTTTACTTGCTGACATGTCAAACATTTCCCCACAAATTCAGTCACCTCTCGTTTCAGGTCTGACCACCAAAATTGTTCCCTTAGATCTCTATCTGACTTGATGCCTCGGGATGCATAGCATAAGGACTACCATGCGCTTCCCGAAGAATCCTTTGTCTCAACTCCTTATCCTCGGCATACAAACCTTTTCCTTGTAGCACAAGACTCCTTCATCATTGACGCCATAATCCTTTAATCCTTCTTGCCGTACTTGTCTGTAACTTAGTACTTAAGTCCTTATCCGCCAACCTGTCCCTCTTTCACCTCCTTCACCAAAGTTGGCTTGACTTGTAACTCGCCAACGAGCTTCCGTCTTCATACAAACTTAAGTGAGCGAACAAAGCCCTTAAATCCGACACAACCTTCCTACTTAGGGCGTCGGCTACCACATTCGCCTTGCCGGATGGTATTCTATCGAGCAGTCATAATCTTTCAATAACTCCACCCACCTTCGTTGCCTCAAGTTCAACTCCTTACGAGTCAACAAATACTTAAGGCTTTTGTGGTCCGTGTAAATTCTCGACCTTTCTCCATAAAGGTAGTGCCTCCAAACTTTGAGGGCGAAAACCACCGCTGCGAGTTCCAAGTCATGAGTTGGGTAGTTCACCTCATGCGGCCTTAATCGTCGAGATGCATAAGCGACTACCTACCTTCCTTGCATTAGCTTTGACCCTAACCCGTAATGCGAAGCATCACAATATACTGAAGTCCTTACGCTCAGGTGAATTAACACCGGAGCTTCACAAGACACCTTTTAAGCTTTTCAAAAGCTCTCCTGTTGCTTATCCGTCCACACAAAGCGGTACTTCCTTCCTTAGTAACTTTGTCAAAGGTGCGGCTATTGGCGAGAATCCTTCCACGAACCTTACGTAATAGCTTTGCCAAGCCTAAGAAACTTTCGATTTCAGCCACCGACCTAGGTGATTTCCAATCCAACACCGCTTCGATCTTCCTAGGATCCACTCTTATTCCTTCTGCGGATACCACATGTCCTAGAACGCCACTTCCTTGAGCCAAAATTCGCACTTGCTGAATTTGGCATAAAGCTTCTTTTCCTTAACACTTCTAACACAACTCGGAGATGCTCATCGTGCTCCTCCTCCGTCTTGGAATACACCAAAATGTCGTCGATGAACACCACGACGAATCTACACAAATAGGCTTGGAAAAAAGGGCTCAAGATGCCACTTAGGGCCATCTGGAAAAGGCCACAAGAGGCCTAGAGTTTGATGAGCCACAAAGTCAACAGTGGCACGTGGCAGTGGCAATTTCGCCCTTGTGAACATTGTGGAAGGAAGCACGGGAGAGTGTTGGAAAAAGGCGGGACGATGTCTCAAGTGTGGGTCCAAGGACCATATGATTAAGGATTGCCCCAAGCTATTAGATGAGAGCCAACCAGTTAGATTCGAATGCTAACCGGTGGTAGAGGCGGACAGCAGACCTCAAAGAGGTCGTGGGTCGGCCAACAGAGGTAGTGGCAGAGGCCGTGGAGCTCGGGGGCGAGGTGCACTAACGCCAAAGCAAGGCAACCGGGTTTGGTTTACGCGGTTCACCGAGAGGGAAGAGGGAGACGCGCGGATGTTATAACCGAGTGACGTTCTTTATTCATGACAAACCCTATTTTGCTCTTATTGATGTGGGCTCAACTCATTCCTATGTTGCATGTAGTGTGGTTGAAACACTAGGCCTAGACTCGAACTTCGATAGGCGGATAATCGTAGTAAGCCCTTTAGGCCAAGCGGTGAGGATAGATAGGATCTTTCGGAATGTACCCCTAGAGATTCAGGGGAGCGAACTTTGGTGACTTAATGGAATTACCCCTTCGGAGAGTTTGAGCTTATACTTGGAATGGATTGGCTAGTAGAGCATCGAGCCGTGTTGGATTGTGCGGCTAAACGTATGGAACTAAGAACCCGGAAGATGAGGTAGTAGTGATGATCGGAGAAAGGAGGAACTACTTGTCTAACGTAGTTTTCGTGACTGAAGGCCGAGAAAATGGTTAAGAAAGGATGTAAGGCATTCTTAGCCTTCGTGAGTGCGTTAAGAGGAGAAGAGGAAGGTGTTAAGGGAGTTAGAACAGATGAGGATTTTGAGGATGTATTTAGGAGGAGTTGCCGGAATACCCCAGATAGAGAAGTGGAATTTGGAATAGATTTGCTACCGGGGAACAACTCTGTGTCAATCGCTCCCTACCGAATGGCACCAAAGGAGTTAGTGGAGCTCAAGGCTCAAATCCAAGAGTTGTTGGATCGTGGGTTCATTCGACCCAGTGTGTCTCCGTGGGAAGCACCGGTTCTCTTTGTGAAGAAGAAGGATGGAACTATGCGGATGTGCATAGATTATCGTCAGTTGAACAAACTGACCATCAAGAACAAGTATCCTTTGCCAAGGATAGATGACTTGTTCGACCAACTGAAAGGGGCAGGTGTGTTCTCTTATTAATGGAAAACACTTAAACAAATTATGCCTTGGCCGAATATCCCTTACCTTATGATGGGATTCCAAATCTGAAGAGGATTCCTTTATAAGCCTGTTGAAATCCTATAACTTCGTGTTAGATTAGATCTAACTTTGAAAACGTGAATCATAATCTTTAACCACATATTTATATTTATAATCCTTACCTTAGATCCTTAGATTTCCCGAAAGATCCCCTTTTGATGTTGTGGATGATTGCCCTCTTTCTTAGAATCCACAAAGATTTAGCTTAACATGAAAGAAACGAGAAGAAAATAGAAGAAAAAGAGAGGATTTTTGCTTAATGAAAATTCGGCGAGAGAGGGGTTTTGCCTAGGAGAATTTCGTGAGAGAGGAAGAGGAGCAAATGTTGATGAGTAGCCCTCCTGTCCTCCTTTTATAGCCAAAGTTATCAGCCTAGGAGTCCTTTACTTGGCCACCACTCCTCTTTTTGATAATATTATAACCCCTGTAACATCCTAGGAAGGGCCTATGCATTTTTCAGATCAATTGTATGAAATGACAAGTCTTAAGTATTATGAATAAATTTTTGATACTTTTGGAAACCTAGAAATGAATGAAAATGGAAATGAAAATGAAAATGGAAATGAAAATGGAGATGGAAATGAAAATAGAAATGGAAATGGACATTTTTGGAAACTTAGACATTTTTGGAAACCTAAACATTTTTGGAAATGATCCAAAAATGGAAACTTGAACATTTCGGGAAACTTGGATATATGAGAGAAATAAAGGAGTTTTACTCACATAAATATGTGAATAATAAGAGAGAAATAAAGGAGTTTTATTCACATAAATATGTGAATAATAAGAGATAAATAAAGGAGTTTTATTCACATAAATATGTGAATAATAAGAGATAAATAAAGGAGTTTTATTCACATAAATATGTGAATAATAAGAGATAAATAAAGGAGTTTTATTCACATAAATATGTGAATAATAAGAGATAAATAAAGGATTATTTTCTAATGAGATAATTGAGAGATAATTGATGGATTAAAGGCTTTTATCTTTTAAATAAAAGAGATAATATTATCAAAAGAGGAGTGGTGGCCAAGTAAAGGACTCTAGGCTGATAACTTTGGCTATAAAAGGAGGACAGGAGGGCTACTCATCAACATTTGCTCCTCTTCCTCTCTCAGAAATTCCCCTAGGCAAAACCCCCTCTCTGCCGAATTTTCATTAAGCAAAAATCCTCTCTTTTTCTTCTATTTTCTTCTCAGTTCTCTTTGTTAAGTGAATCTTTGTGGATTCTAAGAAAGAGGGCAATCATCCACAACATCAAAGGGGATCTTTCGGGAAATCTAAGGATCTAAGGTAAGGATTATAAATATAAATATGTGGTTAAAGATTATGATTCACGTTTTCAAAGTTAGATCTAATCTAACACGGAGTTATAGGATTTCAACAACAGCTTATAAAGGAATCCTCTTTGATTTGGAATCCCATCATAAGGTAAGGGATATTCGGCCAAGGCATAATTTGTTTAAGTGTTTTCCATTATTTCAAAACCGAAAATCGACATGGTTACATACCTAGTATTAGCCGATTTCAAGGAAGAGGAATTCTAGCAACTGTTGGGACTTGATTAAATCAATTCGGCAACTAGGTAAGTAATTCTACTTCTAGTAGGATTTGGTTTTAAGACCAAATAGGTTTACTTATATGTTTTAATTAATGGCCGAATATAGGAGTGAAAGATCTAGATCGGTAGATCGCTCTCACGGAATTCACAGAAACTATTAAGCGAAAAAGGTGTGTACTCTTACTAACTTTCAATAAATTGCATGGCAATCATTAGATATGTAAATATGTAAAAGTATGTGAATGTGGCTAAGCACCACAAATGTGGTAAGGAGTACCAGCACGTTTCCTACTTTTGATAGGATTGTGAATGTGATATATTTTGAACATGTGATTAGTAACATGAATGAAAATTAAGTATGTGAAATATGTTATGAAATAATTGGGGCATTCGGGATATTTGTGGAGGAAGAAAGTGAAGGTGATGACTACGGTCTCACCAACGTAAAGTGGTGACTACGGTCACATAAAGTGAAAAGTGGTAACCGGTTACATCCAGTGAATACAAGTGTCTAATGACACAACATAAGTGGGCGATGAGCACGTCGATTGCAATGATCGCTTCGATGGTGTGTAGCGGATGGAGGGTCGACTTAGTAGTCCCCGCGATTGTGCACTGATTAGTGCGGGTGGTGTGTAGCGGATGGACAAATAGGTTTGGATTTGGGTTGCATCATCCTTTATTTTGTATGAACATGATATTGATATGACTTGTATGCACTGATTTGTTGGAAATTAGTACTATGTACACATTGAGTCTGTTGACTCACCCGTTGGGAATTATTTTTCAGGTGATGAGCGGTAATGGACCGGGTCGGCAGGAGCTAAAGGTGGCCATGCATCGCTTGAAGAAATTATTTGGAATTTGGACTTTATGAAATTTTAGTACTTTATTTTGGGTTTGAATGATGTAATAAGGCCATAAGGCCCAATTGGATTTTCTTTATTTACATTTATTTTTATTTGAATATGATACAATTTATGTTTGATTAAAGATAAGTAAATTTATTTCTTTTAAAATAACAAACCCAAAAATTATTTTGTCACCTTATTTAAGTTGGATTTCCAGAATTTATTAAATAGGTTTCAAATTAAGCCCAACCCAAAACAATTTTTTTAAATTACACAAATTTTCTCTAAGTCATTTAGAACATTGAAAACCGATTTATTTAAGGAACATACTAGATCCGGTTCAGGCTCGTGGGCCGGGTGTGGGGTGTTTCAAATAAGAATTAATAAAAGCAAGTAAACATAGAATCCTAACTTTTAAAGGTAAGAAAATAGGTTATAACGGTCAAAATCCTAGAAAACAACTACCCAACTTTGAGTGATTAGTTTATGGTGTTCTAGGTGGCAAAATATTTGTTTTCACTTTTTTTTTTTCTTTTACTCAATCCAAGTACTATGTATGATAAAATTTAAAAGAGTTAAAATAATAAAACTAAATTGGAAAAACTAAAGAAATAAGGTAAAATACAAATCTTGACCCTTTTTTGTTTAAGGCATGCAAGAAAACTTTAAGGGCTTTTTTTTAGCAAAGAGGTGTTGAGTTAAGGATGAGGTTGAACAACCAAACCTAGGCTCTAATGCCAAATGATTTGAAAACCCGAAATTGAATTTTAAGAGCTCATACAATCAACTTGAAATAAATTGAATGAAAACAAACTTTCCTAGAAAATAAGAAAACCATGAAAACAAAAAAAATTAAGACCTTTAAGAACCTAAAACTTCAATAGGTAATGCTAAGATTCAATGCAAAATTTCCAAAATTAAAAAATTATATAAATAAGCAAAGATGGAAGAATGGATTGATGAAATTGAAAATAAAAGATTAATGGTGAATGACATCAAAGGTAAAGCACTAACAAAGAACTATAATGACTTTTAATAAGCATCCCAATTGGAAAGAATTAGGCAAGCTGAAGTTATGATGAACCTCCTTCAAAATCTTAAAGAATTGAAGCAAAGTTCTAGTAAGAAAGAAACAAGAAACTAGTCTTATAAGAAAAACTCCTTTGAATCAATTTTCATTGAGAAAAATAATCAAGATACAATATATGGCAGGTATAGAAAATATAATATAATATATATAAACCTAAACTACTTGGAAAACAAGGAAACAACCCCTCCTTTGCCTCCTAGTAATTGACTACCCTTCCTCTGCCTCTAAGTAATTGACCTAGTTATAATCTTACTCTTTAAGCTAAATTAGTCTAAAACACTTAAAATTTTGTAATAAATAAATCTCTTCAATATAAGACTTCATAAATACATTATTTGGTTTATATACATTCAAATTTAGGCATTAGAATTAAAGCCAATATGATTTAAAAGCAAAATAAAGTTTAAAACTCATTATTCTTGCTTTAATCACATCAAAATTCTTCTCATGTAGTTGTCACTAAAACAACCATATCTTGAGCTCTCCAAGTCAAAAGAAGGTGATTCAAAATGAATTTCAAAGATAAGAGACAAATCTTTCATCGACAAAGACATCTCAACTCAGAAATGCCTAGATCCTATCAAACAATGTGTCGCAAGTCGACTGATCTTTTAAAGTTGAAAATTGATAGCTTTAGTGAAATTAATATAATGAGTTTCAACCCATCCATGCATGCATCATTTTAGCTCTGATACCAAAGGAACACATGCTTTCAATATATCGAAGTATATGAGTTATGTACATATGATCAGTCACTTATTATTTAGGCAAGTCACACAATGAATGTCACAAGTGAATATATTCATAAATGAATCCAAGATAAATTCTATTTGGGTTCAGTTTGTTATGTTGTCAATCCAAACAATCACACCTATGCTTCTATTACTGGGAGTCAACTTCTCCAATACCCAAGACAAGATATGTCTCTAATAGGACTTTTAGACAACATACTAATTCATTTGAATCAATTACTCAATTTTGATTCCTTCAAACTAAGATCAATTTTAAATTATCTACTAATATAAGTTGTCTTCTCACGTCATAATCTTTTCTTATGATGCGATTTAATATCAGTTAAACATTAGGTAAATAAGTGAATATTTGCTTTATTCATTTTGTTTTTCGTGTAAAAACCATTGAGGACAATCAAGCAAAGATATGAGTAATTAATTATGGAAATAAATTTATTTAATTAGTTCAAAAATTACAAGTAGTATGGCAAAATCGTTGCACTAATGGCATTAATCCTAATAGTGTAATCATAGCTCGATTAAAAGAGTAAATGTTGTCTTCTCATTGGCATTGTATAGATTATGAAAATAGAATGTGGTTAAGGGTCATTTGGCTGGGACAAATGATTAATCATTAATAGTATAACTAATGATCACTTTCATCATGAGAGATATAATGGTAACCATAACATAAAATGGATTAAATTAGGTGAATAGATTTAACCTAATGGGATCATGGATATCCTACTAGGGTAACACATATAACAAGGTTATGGACAAAAGCTTAACATAAATAGCTTTTGTAATGGTATATAATGGATAGATCAGTCATGACGCTTTTAGTGGATTGACTCTGTGACTGAATAACTTTGTAATTAATAGATGAAGAGTCCAAACTTAATTACAAATTGTTTA
This sequence comes from Gossypium sturtianum, assembly GCA_025698515.1. NCBI lineage: Eukaryota > Viridiplantae > Streptophyta > Magnoliopsida > Malvales > Malvaceae > Gossypium > Gossypium sturtianum. The sequence continues at coordinate 28,364,457 of CM046943.1, read as the reverse complement.
AGCTCTCATTATATATGGCAATTGTTCCTTTCGTTAAACTCAATATAACTCTGAGCGGATTTCATAATGAGAAATATGAATTGATGGATATAAAATACGAATGAGAATTAGATTGCATGAATTACATTCCATAGTAAGTACATTTTATCGAGAATGTATGAGATAACTTATGACTAATTTAATTTCTTAGGATTATTATTTAATTGGATGAATAAATTAAACAATTGAGTCTAAATTGAAAATTAAATTATGTAGTCATTGTCATTTATTTATATTTGGATAATTAAATAAATTTGCACATAAATTCTAATACAATAAAGTCACAACGATTTTAATGGAATTAGAATTGAGTTGTGTAAATTATTTACTTAAAATTGATTGGTTAAACTATTTTATTTAATAATTAATTTGGAGAAATATTAAATTATTTAATTAGTTAATTATTCAATCTTGGTTTTTCTTATTTATAGAAAAAAGCTTGAAAAGTGAATCGAATTCGACTAGACCAGTGGACCATAGCATGCCACGGTAATGAGAGTAATTTCCCATGTATGTCGCCAACTTTGTACCTTTGTAAAGTCCTACTTGGACTAAAACTCCCCTAACTTAATTAAGTAAGAACTCTGAATGGGAAATAAACTCTTGTGTATATCCCTTTAGAAATACCTAGCCAAAATTTATATGCATCATTTTCTTAGGGAAAACTCTGAAGAAGGTTATTGAAAGTATATTTAAGTAAATTTTTTATACTCAAATAAATCCTATTTTTATTGAGTTTGAATTTTAAATTTGTGAGAATTATAATTGTAATATCTAGTGATTGTAATTCATATCTAGAAGTTGAATTTTTCATTTTAGGATACATAGAGATTTCGACTTTTATCTCTTTTGAAGTTTCAAATTTTTTCTTGTGTAAAGCTCTTTGAGTTAGTGTCAACTTCCTAAGCATCTAAGAGTTTGAGAATAATAGAGAAAATTATTCAATTGAAAGCTTGAAAACTTTAAATTCCATTTGAGTTAATCAGAAAATCTAAACACTTTCTCGTAACCTTTTATAATTTGGATATACCTCCCGAGCCTTGGAACAAATGTACTAATTTTATCAAATTTATTACTTAAGATATCGCGATAAAAATCATTTTCAATTTCTTTTAAAAAATTCTGCGACTGCTACGTCAACTCTTATATGTTTTCTAAACACTTTTCAAACAGATAAAAAACAATACATAACAGGAAATATGTAGAAAGTGACACACATCCATTCATTACATCCCAATACACATGCAAAAATTTGTAATGACTCAACTTTCGAAACCTATGAACCGACACCATTGTAAGAAGCATACAGAACGTGCTATATCATCAGAGAGAAGACTTCAAAAAAAGACCCCTCAATTCTCTAGACATCTTCCTCTTTATCATTAAAACCCCTCTAAAAACTTTCCGCATATCTACTATGTGAACCGCCACAAGCCCTCCAATCTTCATCTTAACCTATTTCCATAAATAATGTTAGACATAACCTGTTTTTATAGTATTTGTTTAATTTTGATATATACAAAAAAAAAAAAAAAATCATTAGAAACTTCTATTGAAGTTCTTCCTAATATCGTTACTTAATGAGCTTCGTGGTTGTCCAAATTGGATTCGAGATTAAATGGTTAAGCTTAGAGCTTGAAAGAGAAATTATGAGTTGAAGACTTTTCAAATAGGTAGTGGATGAAGAACCAACCAAGTTCTGTCGTCCAATCCACTTGGGCAGCATAATTTTGAGTCATAGATGATTTTACATGTCATGTTATTCAATTAACAAAAAGGAATTCCCAACTTCCGCGAGCAATAATAATGAGATGACTTTCGATGTTGCCCTATGTGTGGATCCTTCTTTAGAGTTCCAGTCCTCAAATTTGGGCAAGGTTCAGTAAAGGCCAGATTTCCCAAAATTCCAAAGTGGATAGTGACAGTATAGCACAGTTCCTTTTAGTATGTGTAGGATATATAAATTGCTAAAATTTAAAATTTAAAATTTGTCATCTTGTTTATATGAAACCACCTACAAGGGTTACATGTTGGCCTATTAATCTCGGGCGACAAAACTAGAAACCAGAATATTGGGTATCTAAGCGGTAGACCAAGTCAAAAGGTTCATTTGAATAGAACCACGATGTTAATGGTAAAATTAGAATTGATTCAATTGAAAATAATAATAAAAAATCATAAAAGATGTATAATAAAAAATTAATTTAAGTTCATGATTGAGTTGATGTCATAAATCAATCAGATACCAACTTGATTAGAAAAATTAATTTGATGTACTTTTAGATTTAAAATAAGTTATCTTACTCGATGATACTTATCTTTTTATTTTACAAGCCCAATAAAAATATACATATGATACAATTTGAACCCATGTCAATTGTATTAGTAAAACCTTAAATTCACCACTCAACCAAAGTTTTAGTTTGATTGTTTTTATTATGCACATTTTATTACATCCATCAATTGTTTTTTAAATATGTAATTTTTACATATTCGTATGTGATAAAATTTCTAATTTGAAATAGAATAAATATAATTTTTTAATAAAAATAAATAAAACAAAGCCAAAAAAGGAAAACCATAGATTTAAAATAGAATGAATATATTTTATAAACTGAAGTAATTTATTCCTTGCTAAAATAATAGCAGATTTAGAAATTTTTGTCTTAATGTCGATATACGTAAGTTAACAATAATTGCAGAACTTCTGGTATTGATTGTAGATAATTTAAATTTTGACGATTTTAATTAACAGGAAGATTTTTTTTAATTAAAGAATTTAATTTGAAAAAAAAAAGCGAAAAAAAAAACTTTTAAAGATTATGTAAAATTATAGTTTGAAACATGTTTTAAATAATTAAATTTGAAGATTTTATTCAATAAAAAGATTTTTCCTGTAATTAAAAAATAAATCAAAATAAAGTTCAAATAATCTTAGTAAATATATTAAATAATTAAATTGGAAGATTGTATCCAACAGTATTATTATTTTAATAAACTTAAAAAGTAAAATTATAAAGTAAGTGGTGTTTTTCCATGTTATGAGAATGTAATTGTTGGGAATGTGATTGTCGAGAATATTACTTTACAACGTTTAATATATATTGGAATGTGTGGAGTAAAATATCAAAAAAGTTACATTATCGCATTTGGTTTATTAAGTAATTTCCTAGGAATATAATGATGATTTACGAATTTACCTTTATTAAATAAAAACAATATTCATATTTAATTTTTATAATAAACTTTATTCTTAACAAATATTTGGATTAAATATTTATAAATAAAATTTAATTGATAGTTTTTAATTTTTTTAATTTTAATTGAAAGCAAAACTATTTCAAATTTGTCTTGCATATATTTTTAATATAACAATGCATATATAAAATTAAGTACATATAAAACATTTTTTGGAATAAATTAAAAAAATACTTGAAATCACGTTTTGTTTTAGCTAAAGGCTAACCTAAAGACTATAAATAATTTAAGGGTAAATCATGCAAAAAGGTTATGATCAAATTAGTTTTAGAGCTAAACCTAAACCTTAATTTTTTTTCTATTGCTCGTAAAAATTCATAAAGATTATAATGAAATTGGAAATAAATATAATATGAACGATATACTATATAGATGATTAAATATGCATATAAAAATAAATGCATATGAAAATAAAATTGGGGAAAAAAAACTTACTTGCGAAGAACCCGTTGAAGTAATAGAAAAAATCAAGTAGGAGAAAGGCGAAAGGAGGCAATATTTATTTTTATATTTATTAATAGACTAATACCTTAAATCGATATAAAGTAGGGTTGATTTTATCTTAATATTTTTTTAACTTTTCAATCTACATAGGAAAGTAACTTTCCCAAATTTTATTATGGAAATCACATTTTCATGTTTATGGAAAAGTAACTCCCAAGAAAAAAGCTAGATTCCAAGAAAAGTAAATAAAATTTGACACCCCAAATATTGAAATCATTTTCAAACTGATTAAATAACAAAAAAAATGATTTTTTTTATTATATCAGATGCTACATAATATTAGTTAAAATATTTTTTTGAATAAAAGTTCAAATATATTGAATCATTTAAATAGGAAATAGATAATTGACAATGAGTTGTTTGCATAAGAATGTTGTACTAACCTTTTGTGAAATTAAATAAAATTTAAAATTTGGAACATACATAATTTATTTGTAGGATAATGGTATTTCTTTTAATAAAATTAATAATGTTGGAAGTAATATCTATTTCCAAATCCTTTAATTTAAATATATAATTTGCATAAGTAATATATGCTGTATATTGGTTCGCGATGGAATGTGCAAGTGTACACAGTCGTTATCAAGTAATGAGTAAGTAAAAGAGTTATCATCTCCACAGTGACTATGTTTAAATCAATAAAATTGTAAAATTACTATTCACACAATATTTTTAAGGTGATTGATGTTAGTATTAAATTAATGCAAATGAAAGCAAATGAATTAACCTAAATGCAATGAATGAAATGAGATGGTTTTAGTAGCAATTTCACAAGTGTTAACAATAATAACATGAATAGGTTAGAACAATTACAACACTTGACTCAATTCATTCCTCATCATGTTTAACAATGTTCCGGAAAAATTCCATGGCAACTCGATCTTTCATTAATTTGGAATCTCATATAAATTCTTTCGAAGTCTTATACTTAGAAAAACATGTATATTTCTATGTCCATATTTTAATAAGGATTCCTTAGAATTTATGTGAAGTAACAGAGATGGATTCCAGCTAAAACAAAATTAAGTCATCATTGTCAATGGAAAAAGATCAAAACAATTTGCAAACATGTTGAATAACTAAGAACAAAATTAAAGAATAGAAAAGAAGAAACTCTTGATGATTTCAGCGATTTTCCAAAGACCGATCGTGGTGGCTTCCTCCAGTTCTTTTGACTGCTGCTTTGCAAAATGCTCTTCAAGGTGGCCGACCAAGAGTGGTTTTCCTCAAGGGAAAATGCTAGTTAAAAGAAATGGGGAAATGAGAATGCTTATGCGTGGAAGAGAGAAAGAAAGTGAGTTTATGGACAAATGAATAATGAATAAAGGATGAATGAATGATGTTTGGAATGGGAGATGAGAGGTGGTATTTATAGTTGAAGAGTAGCATGAAAGTTTACTAAAAATAGCTTGGAGATCCCTTGAATTGCCCCCTTGCTTGGCCGGTCATGAAATGTGGAATGGGAGGTTGGGTGGTTGCTTGATTCATGCTTGATTTCATGCATGAATCATGCAAGGAAGTGGACGGTAATCCAGATGGAAGTTGGAGGCTGATTTGCGATTTCTTTGCACATGTAGGGACCTTCAAATTAATTCTCCCAAAGCTGGTTTGGGTTGCTCTCATGCCTTTGCCGAATTTGGGTCATTCTCCCCCTTTATTGGACAGTTTTGACAACCTAATTGAGAGCATAATACATTCTTTTCAGTAACCATCTTCCAAGTTGGGTTGAATTGAATTTATGAGTCCAATTGGTGAGCTTGCCGCCCACATGAAGTAGAAATTAACTTGTGTTCATGTGTGATATTATTGACTCCCACATGAATTAATTTAGTGGTCCAACTACAACAAATTGAGTAAAAATTAACATGTAGCATAAAATAGAAAAATTATGAAAAATTAATACTAAATTATATAAAATTACAAACTTCAGTCAAATTATCTCTAATGTCTTAATATGAATTAAAATGACTCAATTGGCTACTTACATACTTGTAATTTGCATAAATTATGAGTAAAAAGGTGCTAATAAAACCTATATAATTTAAACGTATCATCTATATACTTAGAATTTACATGTTAATAAAATGCTACAAAGTAGTTTAAGTTGAATTATATTTAATATATTATGTTAAAAATGTAGGTTGTTTTAAAGTATATTAGAAATTTTATCATACATATATGCGTGTGGAATCATGTATTTAGAACATAAAAGTGTATTTATGAATAATATACAATAGAAACTAAAAATATATTTATTAAAGTTTCATATAAAAAATAAAAATTGCTTTAGTCTAAATGGTAAAGAAAAAGTTTTATCTGCATGATGTCCTTGGTTAAAATCTCACTATGAACAAAAATTTATTAATTTATAAAAATATAAAAAGTTAATAAAAAAAACTCACATAATCATAAAACATATTTTGCCAATAAAATGATTTTTTTTTTTTTTTGTAATTCTTAACTTAGTTGGGATTTAGTTGATAAGTGACATCAACTCAGTAAAAGGTTTTATAAAAAGTATAGATTAAGAAATTATACATATTATTAAATACAAAATCATAAAGGGTAAACTATGCAGATAGTTACCCAACTATAAAAAAAAATTCATTTTAAAATGAAAATTTTGCAATTTAGGCACCCACGTTACATAGTTCAATCATTTTGGTCACTCCTATAAAAATCTCAAACAAAAATCTTACATGACATTTTTCTTTTAAACTTTGATTTTTATTTTCTTTCCTTTCTTTCCAGTTTCTTCTTTTCTTTTATTTTCTCTATTTCCTTTTTCTTCTCTTTTTTGTTCTAACCCTAATCGTCATTGGAGGAAGTGCTCCACCACCGGTGCTCTGACGGACCTAAAACTATTACTAAACAAAAGGTCTCCACACCTTCTATCCATATTTCAATTTAGAATTTTTCCTAAAAAATTACCAAAGCCTACAAAACCCCAAGCAAAGGTTTGAACCTGAAAACCTTTATCAGCTGACATCCATTTTTGGATAGTATTGCTAACAGGGAAGAACTTGTACAAAAACTTTTTCACAAGTTCATTCCATGTCGTTATGGATCTCTGTGCCTATGAATCTAACCAAGAGAAAGCGTTATCTATTAAGGAGAAAGCGAACAACTGAAGACGAATAGCGTCATCGGTGACCCCATTAAATATAAAAATATCACAAAGTTGGAGAAACCATTTTAAATGCTAATTTAGGTCCTCTGTCATAGTTCCTCTGAATTGTAGGTTATTCTGAATCATCAGGATCATGGTCGGTTGAATTTCAAAATTATTGGTTGTAATAGTCGACCTTGTGATACTACCTTAGACTATGTCGAGGGTTGGTAGCGCATAATCTCTCAGCGTGCGTTCCTCTTGAACCATTGGTGGCTCTATCGATATTAGTTGTTGTGGTGGTGGTAGATCCGATAAGTTAGGATCGTCGAAGAGTGGATTAACGCATGGTGGATCAACTACAACAGGCGGGTTATTTTGCATCAGTTGTTGTTGTTGCTCTCGACGATTTCTACGTATTATTCTTTCTAGATCAATGGCTGGCTCTATGGGTTTTCCCTTACTCCGAGTCATACATTAAAACCCACAAAGTAAAAGAAAAAAGTTAGAAAATTAAATGAATAAAAATAAAAGAAAATATAAATCGTATCTATAATTTAAAAATTTCCTAACTATCCTATTAAACGCAAAAATTAAAACTAATTCAGTGGCGTTGCCTCCCCGGCAACAACGCCAACAACTTGATCGCTTCCCGATGTAACAACATCTGAAGTGTGAATACTGCTACTAAGGATATGAGTTAAGGTAGTGTTCGCAAGTATACGGGTCATGTTGTAATATAGTTTACAATGAAGTATGGAAGTACTCCGAGGATCGTACCCTAAGGAAGCGAGACTAAACTAGTATTAATTTCTACATTAATGAGTCTAGTTAGTAATTTAATTAATTATATTACGATAATTCTTAAGGTGATGAGAAAATATATTTTTATAAAAATAAGATAAATAAGAGTGGGAATAGATTGCGGATTCATCAGTTCTAATGATGGAAGATTAATTTGTTTCAGTGTTCATAATTAAATCCTACTTAGGGTTCTACTTAATCAACTACTAATTAACCTAGCAGGGCCTCTCGACCTTCCACTAACCTAATGAGTTGGTAAGAACTATTTATCTCTCGATGTCACAGTCAAAACTAGATTGGGGTAAGGTTTTCACGAACATGTAATACCGGTTTTGGGTTCATTCGCACCTATATGACTTCGTAGGGTCGTCAAGCCTAAGGTTTTAAGTTCTTCCTATCCCAACTGGTTGATCCGCTAAGAATCCCTATATAGAAGTTAATCAATCCCACATCCACTCATTAATCTCCCTTATCAGATTAGTTCCTCATGAATTTAACACATACAAAGCAATTTATAATAAAGATAAACATTATAAAGAAAGCAAGAGCAGAGATGAGAAAAATCCTGATAATTTAATAATAAAAGCGCGAACAATAATCCGTTAAAGGCGATCTACAATTTGATCCATATGAAGAACGAAATAAAAGAAAATCTAAACTAAAGAAAAACTCAATGAAAAAATAAATTGAATATAAAGTTGAATAAAAACTAATAGTGAAAAACTGTTCATAAAGTGTTTAGAGCCTTCTATTTATAGGCCTAAGGTAAGTCGTCGATCATTGACCTAATTCGTCTGACATTTTTGCATTAAAGTTTGTTGTGCGGAAAAAAACACCTGTTGGAAAAATAGATTTTTGGAAGCTTTGAGGCATATTCTTGATTAGTAAATGTAGAGATTTGAATCATAAAATTATGGTTTTATATTCTACCCCATGAGACCTTCACAACGATATATCATATGCTCAAAATGGTTGAGTGATGAATGAGAAATTTATGCTCAAAGTAAGCCACTTGTGAATTACGTAACACCCATTACCCGTATTCAACGCCGGAACAGGGCTCGAGGCATTACTAGACTTATATCACATGCATTCACGCAATTCCGAGTCATAAATTTGCGTCCAAATTAAAACCATTCATATTCAATCATAAAGTCCCTTATACGAGCTTACGACCTAAAACATGCTTTAGAAGTGGTTCGGGACTAAACCGAGAACTCAGAAAACTTTTACAAAACTTAGAAAATTTTTGCTAGAAGCAGGGCTCACACGCCCGTGTGGTCCAGGGACACGCCCGTGCTTCAGACCGTGTTCAAATTAGGGTGCTCTCTAACTTGTGCCACACGGTCGTGCCACACGCTTGTGTGCTAGGCCGTGTAGCACACACGACTAAGACACACGCCCGTGTCTCTGCCCGTGTGCTCAATTCTGGATATTCTGTTTTGCAACAATTAAGGTGCAGGGGACACATGGCCGGAACACATGCCCGTGGGGCAGACCGTGTGTCACACACGATTTAGACACACGCCCATGTGTCTACCCGTGTGGACAAAAACAAGGCTATTTACCAAGCCATTTGCCACCCTTGTTCACACATACACTTACACCAATTCAAGGCACAAACATAAAATACTTAGGCAATCAAAACATCCACAATTATGACCAACACGATATCAACATCTATCATACTCACAACAATTATTAAGCCATAATTGACTATTTTCAAGATACCTAATTGTACACCACTTTATCATCTCATCAAGAAACCACATTGCCAAACATTTCACATTTATGTCATAAATCACATTTCTATCATTCATCAAGTATACCATGACCATATCACAGAAAACATTTTCACATATATATCTATACTTAGGCTTACAACCATGATAGCCCAAATAAGCCAATCTACATGACCAAATATGAAAACAAGCCTTTGACAATTACAAGCCAACACATTGGCTACAATCATAATGACACATATAACAAAATAACTAAGTCCCTATACATGCCATAAACTTAAAATACTTGAATTCATCAATACCCAAAGTGATAGCTTGATAGTGTGATAGGATCTCCGGCGATCTCCAATCTGAGCTAGCTCAATAACACTATAAAACATGGGAAAGGAAGGGGGTAAGCTATATAGCTTAGTAAGTTCATATGCAAATAATACAAAACATTATTCATACATTTGACATATAAATAACTTAACAAATATTAGCATAAATGTCATTAAAACTTTATAAATGTCATATGACCATAAATGTCATTTAATATCAACATAACACATATCAACATAAATGTCATTTAAGTTTCATAAGCACAACTTACTTAATCTCATTCTTACCAATTGTTCATCATATACCGAATCCATTTTCTTTGAGTTTTTCATACATACATGTACCAACTCGTAACATAATCACGTATTTTCTCATCTTCTACATACCGTTGAACATTTCGTCAACATTTCCCGTTGAACCATTTGGAATACTAAAGGATACTCGGGAATCTCGTACACACAGTACCGTATCAATACCATATCCCAGATATGGTCTTACATGTAATCTCGTATCGATGCCAATAGCCCAGCTATGGTCTTATATGAAGTCTCATATCGATTCCATATCCTAGATATGGTCTTGCACGTAATCTCAGTAACCCTAATGTCATGACATTTGTATCCTATCTATTCCTAAGGTTCAACCGGGATTTACTCGCTTGTCGAAACTTCGTCAATTTCATTCATAGAGTCAATCATACAATTCATGCAATATCAAAACATAATAAATACAATTATAATGTTGCATTATTTACATACAAACTTACCTCGATACAAAAATAGTGGAAATGGACCTAATCGTCAAACACTCTAGTTTTCCCCCGATCTAGACCCGAACTTCATTTTTCTTGATCTACAATACGAAATTCATCTCATTCAATCATCAAATTATTCATTTCAGTCCAAAAGTCATATTATGGCAAAATTATATTTTTGCCCCTAAACTTTTGACATTTTACAATTTAGTCCCTAGGCTCGTAAAATGATTTTAATTCAATTTCTTCAAAACCTAAGCCTAGCCGAACCATTTTCATACTCATAACAACCTACATTTCTCATTTATTCACATTTTTCAACTCATTTTATAACATTTACAAATAAGTCATTTTTGACATTTTTACTGAAAATCACTTAGCAAAAGTTGTTTAACAAACAACAAACATGAATTTTCTACCATCAAACATCAAAATACACACATGTGTAATATGGGTTAAACCTTAGACCTTGATCATATCTTAAATTAGTGGTAGAAATAGATAGATCGGGTTACAACGACTTCAAAAATGTAAAGAGCATTAAAAACGGGGCAAGAACGGACTTACAATCGAGCTTGAAAGCTTGACAAACCCTAGCCATGGTTTCTCCTTGTAAAATTCGGCCTTGGGGAAGAAGATGGATAAATTTTGACTTTATTTTGGCTTTTTAGTTCATTTTAATTACCAAATTACTAAAATGCCCTTAATGAAAAACTTTAAAAACATACCAAACCATGTCCATTTTTTTCCACCAACTTAACCAATGGTCTAATTACAATCTAAGGACCTATAATTTAAAATCTCATAGCAATTGGACACCTTAAACATATAGAACTCAAATTTTGCACTTTTTTTGCAATTTAGTCCTTTTAACTAAATTTAGTTCCCAAACATCAAAATTTTCGAACGAAATTTTCGCGAAATCGTTCCATAAAATTGTAGACCATAAAAATATAATAAAAATAGTTTTTTTTTGCGTCAGATTTGTGGTCCCGAAACCATTGTGTAACACCTCTTACCCGCATTCGATGCCGGAACAGGGTACGAGGCATTACCGGACTCACATCACAAGCAATCACACAATTCTGAGACATAAAATTTCATCCAAATTAAAATCATTCATATTCAATCATAAAGTCCCTTATACAAGCCCATGAGGCCCAAAACATGCTTTGGAGGTGCGTTGGGACTAAACCGAGAACTTTAGAAATTTTTACAAAACTTAGAAAATTTTTGCTAAATGCAGAGCTCACACGCCCGTGTGGTCCAAGGGACATGCCCATATGACCCTGGGGCACGCCCGTGCTTCAGACTGTGTTCAAATTAGGGTGCTCTCTGACTTGTGCCACACACCCGTGTGTTAGACCGTGTAGCACACACGGCTGAGACACATGCCCGTGTCTCTGCCCGTGTGCTCAATTCTGGACATTCTATTTTGCAACAATTAAGGTGCATGGGACACACGGCCGGAACACATGCCTGTGGGGTAGACCGTGTGTCACACACGGCCTAGACACACGCCCGTGTGTCTACCCGTGTGGACAAAATAAAGGCTATTTACCAAGCCATTTGCCACCCTTGTACACACATACACTTACACCAATTCAAGGCACAAACATAACATACTTAGGCAACCAAAACATCCACAATTATGACCAACACATGCTAATACAATATCAACATCTATCATACTCACAACATTTACTAAGTCACAATTGACTACTTTCAAGATACCTAATTGTACACCACTTTATCATTTCATCAATAGACCACATTTCCAAACATCTCACATTCATGTCATAAATAACATTTCTATCATTCACCAAGCATACCATGACCATATCACCAAAGTCATTAGCACACACATATATATCTATACTTAGGTTTGCAACCATGATAGCCCAAATAAACCAATCTACATGGCCAATTATCAAAACAAACCTTTGACAATCACAAGCCAACACATTGGCTATAATCACAATGACACATTGAACAGAATGATTAAGTCCCTATACATGCCATAAACTCAAAATACTTGAATTCACCAATACCCAAAGTGATAGCTTGATAGTGCGATAGGATCTCCGGCGATCTCCAACCCGAGCTAGCTCAATGACACTATAAAACATGGGAAAGGAAGGGGGAAAGCTATATATCTTAGTAAGTTCATATGCAAATAATACAAAACATTATTCATACATTTGACATATAAATAACTTAACAAATATTGACATAAATGTCATTAAAACTTCATATATGTCATATGACCATAAATGTAATTTAATATCAACATAACACATACCAACATAATTGTCATATACCAATAGCTCATCATATAAATAACATAGCACATATCAACATAAATGTCATTTAAGCTTCATAAGCACAACTTACTCAATCACATTCTTACCAATTGTTCATCATATACCGAGTTCATTTCCTTTGAGTTTTACGTGCATACCTGTACCATCTCATAACATATTCACGTACTTTCTCATCTTTGACATACCCGTTGAACATTTCGTCAACATTTCCCGTTGAACATTTGGAATACTAAAGGATACTCGGGAATCTCGTACACACAGTACCGTATCAATGCCATATCCCAGATATGGTCTTACATGTAATCTCATATCGATGCCAATAGCCCAGCTATTGTCTTATACGAAGTCTCATATCGATGCCATATCCCAGATATGGTCTTACACGTAATCTCAGTAGCCCTAATGTCATGACATTTGTATCCTATCTATTCCTAAGGTTCAACCGGGATTTACTCGGTTGTCAAAATTTCGTCAATTTCATCCATAGAATCAGTCATACAATTCATGCAATAACAAAACATTATAAATACAATTATAATGTTTCATTATTTACATGCAAACTTACCTCGATACAAAAATAGCAGAAATGGACCTAATCGTCAAACACTTTGGTTTTCCCCTGATATAGACCCGAACTTCGTTTTTCTTGATCTATAATACCAAATTCATCTCATTTAATCAACACATTATTCATTTCAGTCCAAAAGTCAAATTATGGCAAAATTACATTTATGCCCTTAAACTTTTGACATTTTACAATTTAGTCCCTAGGCTCGTAAAATGATTTTCATTCAATTTCTTCAAAACCCAAGCCTAGCCGAACCATTTTTATGCTCATAACAGCCCACATTTTTTGTTTATTCACATTTTTCTACTCATTTTATAGACTTTTACAAATAAGTCCTTTTTTACATTTTTTACTGAAAATCACTTAGCAAAAGCCGTTTAACAAACAACAAACATGCATTTTCTACCATCAAACATCAAAATACACACATATTCAACATGGGTAAAACCCTAGACCTTGATCATATCTTAAATTAGTGGTAGAAATAGATAGATCATGTTACAAGGATTTCAAAAACATAAAAATTATTAAAAACGAGGCTAAAACGGACTCACAATTGAGCTTGGAAGCTTGACAAACCCTAGCCATGGTTTCCCCTTATAAAATTCGACCATGGGAGGAAGATGGACAAAAATTGGCTTTTATTTTGGCTTTTTAATTCATTTTAATTACCAAATTACTAAAATGCCCTTAATGAAAAACTTTAGAAACATACCAAAGCATGTCCATTTTTGTCCACCAACTTAAGAAATAGTCTAATTACCATTTAAGGACCTCTAATTTAAAATTTCATAGCAATTGGACACCTTTAACATATAGAATTTAGGTTTTGCACTTTTTGCAATTTAGTCCTTCTAACTAAATTGAGTGCCCAAACGTCAAAATTTTCCAACGAAATTTTCACGAAATCGTTCCATAAAACTGTAGACCATAAAAATATAATAAAAATAAATTTCACTGCGTCGGATTTGTGGTCCCGAAACCACTGTTCCGACTAAACCCAAAATCGGGTTGTTACAACTCTCCTCCTTTAGGGATTTTCGTCCTCGAAAATCTTACCGGAATATAAATTTGATTTCCACGTAGACTCTTCTATCTCGTGACACTGCCAAAGAACCCTCACTAAGGTTATGCTTTTATTTCCCAACTTTTTAATCTCTCGTGTCAAAATTCCGATCGATTCTTCGTTATACAACACATTGGCTGAATCTTAATCCCTATCGGAGAATTCATACTTAAAAAGTCCAAATCGATACCATCACAACATAGATACACCAAACACATTTTGAATCTTTTTCCAAAGCAATGCTTTCAGAAGCATGCTATCGCTGAACGAAAATTTCATATTCTCATGTTTCAAATTCACATACGTTTTCTGACAATCTGAAGTGGATTCTAAACTGCCACGAATCACTTTTACTTTCTTTACGATTTCTAATCGGATAGTCTCTGAAACATATAACTCAACTAATCTACCATGCTACATACCCGACCACCAGAACATCTATTTCAAGTAACTGTACATTTTATTACTCCCTGAATGAACAAACGAGCTACTACTGAGCTTTGTACAAAATTTTCTGCATAAGCTCTGAATTACTCAATGCGCAAATTCTATCTTGGAATAATGATAACAGTCATCAGGTCTGTAACACCCCTAACCCGTATCCGTCGCCGGATTAAGGTTGCGAGGCATTACGGATCAAAAACACAGCTCAGAACAATCATTTGTTACTATTCAAACATAAAGTTATAACATCTTCAAAACTCGAATACCACAATTCACATATACCAATTTTGCATATAAAATCATATATCACATACAAACCATACTAAAAAACTCAACCATTTTAATTTTGTTTCCTATTCAAATTTTCGAATTAAGCTATCATGCATTAACAATATAGCACACGTATTTCATAAGTAAAATGTTCGAACTTTATTACCATCACATTCATGTCATTCGAATTCTTAAAATATATTCAAGTATGTATATATACCCTTTCAAATCAAATACCAATGCATAAGTCAAAACATCCAAATGCATACATTTATTTCAATATTCTATATTCAAATGTACCATTTCATAAACCTTTATACAACCGAATATCAAGTCAAAACAAAACATATTTTACAACTTATAAGTTATCTATATAATGATTCATTATATAACATCACTAATTGTTCAAATGTAGTTCTTATACATAACCAAATTATGCGCATTTTAATAAATCAATTTGGACCATTTTTGAACACACATAACAAGCCAAAACATACCTAATTCACATATAAATATCAAGTCTAGACATCATATATTTAACCATCCAATAAGCCATTAACACTTTTTATTTATAACCAAAAATCAAACATTAAACTAACCAACTTGATCTTTAGGTACCAAACCACATACAAACATGTCATATGTATATGTATTTAATATATCCATCATTAGTCGAATATGAATGCCATCATTTACCAATTCCAAACCAATATACCAAATAGCCATTCAAATAATAAGCCATTCAAATAGCCAAATTCACATCATAAAGCAAAGACATCACCTAGTTATAATAACATGTATCACCAATCGAAAAACACATCCATCAACTACGTAATTACTCGAGCTGAATCATATTTTTATCAAACATACTTCCAAAATAAGCACATCAACAAGGTTGATCATTCACAAACATTAACATCATTATCAAGCCATTTTCGCATGGCTATTTATATACAATTCAAAATAGACCATATTAAAACTAGGCTATACATGCCATATATCAAAAGTGCAAACTATCAAAGTACCAAAATAGCGATCGATAGTGTGATGATAATCCTTGACGATCTCCGAGCTCGAGCTAACTTTATATATCTATAAAATAATGAAAGAAATGCACAAAGTAAGCTTTGAAAGCTTAGTAAGTCATAAGCAAATAAATCATCACAAGAACATGAATAATTCAATTTGAATAGGCCAAATTTAAATAATCTCATATACATATACATTCACTTTTCCCATAAAATCCATAATACCACATTAGTAGCTTCACTTACCTTATTTTTCAACGAACATATAAACCTTATACGTACCTGAATTATTTAGCTCAAATTCACATTCGGATTCGTTTGACATTGCCCGTTGAACCATTCGGAATCGTTAAGGATACTCGGAAACACATATATCAATTACAACGCCATATCCCAGTTATGGTTTTACATGTTATCACATATCGATGCCTCTGTCCCAGACAGGGTCTTACACGAATCATATACGATGCCAATGTCCCAGACATGGTCTTACACGAAATCACATCTCGGAATTCCTTATGTCATGACATCAGTATCCTATACTATTCCTAAGGCTCATACAGGGCTTTCGACTTCGTAATTCACTCAATTCATGCTCGAAATAATTCCTCCAATACTCAATTTAATTCGGTAATATTTATATCTATACACAATTCAATTCGACAATTTATACATTTAAATTTAAAAATGTTTATTTGCATATGAACTTACCTCGTACGGAAACGAATGGATCGGAACGACTATTCAACAACTTTCGACTTCCCCCGATCCAAATCCGATTTCTTCCTTTCTTGATCTAAATCAATTTAAATGTAACTTATTTAATTACAAGTTCATTCAATTTCATCCAAAAACACATAAATGATCATTTTGCACTTTAGCCCCTAATATTTCACATTTTCTCAATTTAGTCCCTATTTCAAAACAACACAAAATACACAAAATTTCCTTAAACCCATGCTTGGCAGAATCTTCCCTAGGTCCCTAGCAGCCCATTAATTTCATTTATTTCACATTTTGACCCCTCAATTTACAAATTTCATAATTTAATCCTTAATATGCATTTTTATCAAAAATCACTTAATTAACTATGATAATCTGTAACACCCCATACCCGGCCTAGACGTTATGGCCGAATCTAGCGGTGTCACATTGAAGTGTTTAGCATAAAACTTGTTGTCGTTGAAATCCTCAGAATCGATTAATTATTTTGTTATTAAACGGTGATTCCAAAAGGGGTTGTTCATTTCCAAAGCGTGCATCATTAAAAGCTAATCACTTTTAAAACGTTATTAATTTTCAAAATCTCATTTATTGCGGAAGTTTTTTTTTTTTTTTAGGAAATGTTGCGAAAACGTGGTGTCTTTGAAAACATTACCTTTTGAAAACCCGTCTTTTTCTACAACTACCAGTTTATATCAAACTAAATAAATATAAACCCCAATTTAAAGTTTATAACTTTAAAGAGGCCTTATTACATAAAAATACCCAAATTAAAAGTTAAAATTTATAAATCAAAAGCTAAAAACAAAAACTGATGCGATTGTGTGGCCATCATCGAGTCCCTCGCAGCACCGACCCGCCTACGACTGGGGATTACTGTACATTTAAAGCAGAGGGGTGAGTTTACGATAACTCAGTGTGTAATCCCCTAACAAGCAAACAATCAATTAAACAGTAGATAAATGCAGTTTGTGCGAGCCCGTCTACAATAACGATCCGATTCGGTGTGGGTCTAAGCCCTTTCTCTGTAATAAGAAATGATTGGGCTTGAGCCCAAGACAATGCCGAGAATCGTAGGGCTTTTGCCCAATTTCGATATTAGTATCGGTGGGGCCTTGGCCCCGCGAAGAATGATATATCCGTCATGCAAATGAAGCAGTATGTAATATCATTAATCGATGCAAGAATAAAGACAAAGTATCATTAATCGATGCAGATATGTTTGTAAATCCTACCCAATCCGGCCTCTACACACCACTCCGTCCCCGCCAAACATACCATGTGGGGATAAAATTGACCCACCCGGCCCGGACACACCAAGATTAGTAAATGGTTGTGGCACTAAAGCGATGATTGCGGCAAAGCGCAATAAAATAAATGACATATAGCCATCGGTAGGTCCACGATGCGTCTTGGGCGACCCGTGCGACCTTATCAAAGACCTGATACACTTCCTCCAAATATAACAACCCATCCCCATGCAATATGTCATGACATAATATCATACGTGTATGCAAAATGTCATGCTCAATCATAGTCATACATATCATAGAGCAAATCATTCATACATAACATAAGGCCATAACAATCATTTCATCTCCTAGGGGTATAACAGTCATTTTACCCTATGGGGGTATTTCAGTCATTTTATCCTATGGGGGTATTTCGGTCATTTTACCCTATGGGGGTATTTCGGTCATTTTACCCTATGGGGGTATTCCGGTCATTTTACCCTATGGGGGTATTTCAGTCATGAAATTTATACAGTTTGGCCCAATAATCTCCACACGTTCGTGTGGTTTACCCGTGTGGGGCCCACAAGCTCGTTGGACCCACACGGCCCATTTCAGCCCAACAGGGCCCAAAACGGCCCAAGACCATGAGATTGCTCATGGTGACCTCAACAGTCGAACGCCCACATTTTATGTGTTTCGGTTACCACACGAGCGAGCGCACGCTCTTATAGTGCCAACGGTCATATTTTTCGGCTTTTGCCAATTCACGCTTTAGGCAGTGTTTACACACCTTGTTTCTGTTTGTTGAGAAAACCGCCCACACCTTTGAAACCTACACTTGATCAATAATTCCCAATTAATCATTTAAACATTTACTCAATCGAATACAACAAGATCTCAATCGATAAACTCACACCACGTTACCTTTGATCGAGTAAAGAGGGAAGTTTCGCCTATCCAACCGTTGATTATAAACCTTCTACCCTTTGACAGGTTCCTAGGCACAAACCGAAGATGGGTAAGCATTTAATCGATCAGCAACAAGATAACATTATACTATCTTCACTTACCAATAACGCGAGAATAGTACCCACTACGAAGTGTACAACTATCGGCAAATAAAGAATGATATCAAGAACAATAGAGAAGGGAAAGCAGTCGACTGCAAGGGAAAGGCAAGAATCAACAAAAAGAAAAGAAAGGAGAAGGATGAAAAGAAAATGGGAGATTCGGCCAAGGGGAGAACAGTGTGGAAAACGTTTGCTCACTATACAGTAAGAGTAGAAGAACCAAACAGGTAATCGGCAATGAAGGAGGAAACGTTTGTGGTGAAGAAGGACAAAACCGGAAAGGACAAAGTTCAGCAAAAGATGAAAGAAGGAGAGACGATAAGCTTGAGAAGCAATTGCCAAAAGAGGGAAAAAGAAGAGAAATGAGGCACAAGAAGAATTTCGGCCAAAAGGGAAAGGGAGTTGCCGTCCAACTTGGGAAACAAATGAGGAGCATTTTTCTCTTAGTCGAATTCCTGAGCACCAGAGTTCAATTTCGGCACAACACTCCCTCCCCTCTCTCTTCCCTTGATTTTCTCCTAAAATCTCTCCAAATATCCCTCCTCAATTCTCTCTATGACCAGTTCAAACTCCATTCAGTAGTATTTCAATCCAACTCTACCACCCACACGAATTAGGCAGCAAAATAAATACTCCCTTTTTGATGCGCCACCACTCGAACCTTAGACCCCATGTACACTCCACACGCCCTTTACCACTAGACCAACAACTCCTTTGTATCATATTTTAACCACAACAATTTAAGAACCTACTATCTAGATCCAAGGATTTTATTCACTTAAAATAAAAATTTTGCATAAGCCAAGGCTTGAACCCCTGACTTCTCAGACACTTCCAAACATTCCTAAATCACTTAACCACTGAAGCAGACATTCATTTATGTCACTTTCTTGCACAACTAAATATTTATGTGCAGTCTCCTAACTGTTCCCTTGTTCAAAACCTATTTCTTCTAGGCCCAAAATTCGGGGCGTTACATAATCTACCAACATTTATTTATTTTTCATAATAAAAAACAAAAACATCAAGCTTTCAACAATGGCAAATCACAAAATCATCATCAAATCTGAAAATTAAAGCATGGGCTACCTAGTATACGAAGCAACAATCTGAAAAACGTAAAAATTATCAAAAACCGAGAAAAGAACATACCTAAATTAAGCTTCCTAAGTGCCGAAATTTATAACCTCTCAAATGGTTTCTTTTTCTTTGAGTTTCGGTCAAACAAGATGAACATGCATGTCATTTTGTGTTTTATTTTATTTATTTAACTATTATCACTAAATTACCTAATTAACCTTTATAATTAAATAACAAAACACATAAAGGTTGTCCATCTTTGTCCACTCAAATATTCAATGGTCAAATCACAACATAAGGACCTCACATTTAATTAATCAAAGCAAATAAGCACTTTAACATATAGCATGCTACTTTTACATTTTATGCGATTAAGTCCTTTTATTAAATTAAGCACACAAACGGTAAAATTAAATCAAGAAATTTTCACACATATTAATTAACATGCTGTAAATACCAAAAATAATATTAAAATAATTTTACGACCTCAAATTTGTGGTTCTAAAAGCACTGTTTTGATTTAGCTAAAACTAGGCTGTTACAAGGTCTGACCTGAAATTCAGAATCAAAAGTCATCTCACCCTTTACTCGTTTAGTTTACCACTCACTATCACATTCCTGAGGTTCTCAATCTTGCAAAGAAAACATCGCCTTAGCTTCTAAGTTAGCTAGATTCAGACCGTCATCAAATAAGATTAATCATGTATCCAATACTCACAAAATAATCAAAGGTTTTCCATTCAAGAATTTGCAACTATATCTACTTTCCCAAAGTTTAATCGATAACTGCTCACAATCTTTCAATAGTTCAAGCCATCTATGCTGTTTTAAATTCAGATCCTTCTGTGATATTAGATACTTTAAGCTCTTGGGATTAGGAAACATATGAAATTTTTTGCCGGACAACCGATGTCATCAAATTCTCAACACAGACATAAAAAGTGGCCGACTCTAAATCACCCGTCGGACAGTTCCTTTCATGTGACTTTAACCATCTGAAAGCTTAAACTATCACTTTACATTCTTGTATTAAAACACATTCCAATCTGTTCGATAGTGCATCGCTGAAAAATTTACAGATTCCTTACTCAATTTAAACTGGACCCAGAATCAGTGCTTCGGTTAACAATACCTTCAACTATATTCAACTTTGCTAACACTCAACAGACCATTCAAACTTTCACAAATGTGATAACTTTATCAATAAAAACAACTTTAACTCATAATAATATCATCCAATTAGAACTAATCTAATAGGTACGTCCATGTATCACACCCTTTTTGAATATAAATTCTTCATTCAGACTGTTTGTCAATTTACCCATGAACGTACAAGATTTTATCTTCTTACCTGAGGATAAACTTAAATGCATATAACTCAAATTACCTTTCAACTAACCAGCTCGCTCAGATAAATACAATTGAGTCGATCTCAACTATCAAATAATATCATATCAAAGTACTCCCTTCTTCATGCTGTTAAAACATCTCAAACATACAATCTTTCAAAATTTCCTCACATGCTAGTCAAAGATCTTTACAACTGCATTAGCTCAAGGAAACAAAATATCTTGATTGAACTCATTGACCTTAATCAAACTTACCTGAGAAAAGAAAACCATCGTACAATTTGAGCTTGAGCTTCCACTATCTATACCTTTGCTGATGTCAATTCCTTTCACGAAAATTAGAGAAATCCTGATACCAGAATCACCACACTCCTATGATCGAGCCAGAAATACAACCATAACAGACATAATTATCACAAACCAAAGAACACACTTTAAAGATGAGCCATGATTGATAATTTACGAAATAAGGATGATAAGAAAACCGAGATAATGAAATCCAAGATGTGATATCATACTGGAAGTCCGAGAACAGAACTCATAAGAAGATAATAAAGATCTTGATGATTCCTCAGAGAAAACCAGAAGAAAACCAATGGTTATACACTCTGGAATCAATTGTAACAGAGATAATATATTTTCCAAATATATATCTAAAACCAAACAACATTCAGTAGAAACGGAAGAATAGCCTCACATAATTTTTCACCAACAACTTTTATTCCAAACATAATAGAATAGAATCCCAAAGAGAGAGATAATAGATGCTGCTCATCAACCAACCAGACCAACAGTGCTTTCATCTAACATTATAATCAGCTAGCATTCTCATACGATAAGAATTTCATCAGAAAATAAATAATCACATATAACTCTGAGGATAAATGAATATATACAATACCCAGGAGAGATCATCATAATCTATTCAATTACAACTGTTACACTAAAACATCTTTACGATTCAAATATCATTTCTCTGACTAATTCTGTCACCACTAACACCGTATTATTCCATTCACTATCAAAAATCAATCCGGAAGAAATTCCAGCAAATACATACTTTAGACATCATACCTGAATGAATCGATTAGTCGAGATTAAATTTTTCTTTAACCGTGACATCGCGAAATTTGAATGATCTTTAGAATAACCTGGCATCTTTTCCAGAACTGTATTCACTTGCCAAACTATTCTTAACTCTGACCATATTATTAGTTATTCCGCTACTGAACTCTTTAGTCTCTCACTTGTGAGCTCATTCAACATAAATCTCGTAAAATTTCGTTATAAAATTCTACATTGGTAAGGGGGTGAGGTCATAAGGCCTCTAACTCGACTCTCATAAATACACACATGTAACTTAGCATTCATCATCCACATAATATCTTCGCAATCATATAATTCACTTCAAGCTAATTAACATACATATTTATGTTACACGAACTTTCCGAATATCTTTATTCAAACAAGTGTACTTAAACATACATTCCATAAATTTAAGTAAGTTTACTTATCGCATTCACTTAATCAAACAAGTTAGGCACATAACATCATTTGGATGGCAAACAAACATGGATGAGCTTATCACAATATAAACTTTCATTTCACTTCACCTTTCCATATTTCAATAATAATTCCTATTGAACCATTGTAATTTCGATGGATACTCGAGTAGTACAGTCAAGGTATGCATGTCAACAATCCGTCAATTCATATTCAAAAGTGCCCTTTTTGGCACATATTTATAGTGCACACTCTCGAGCCACATATGATATAACAGGATTGCCAGTCCAAGCTAAATCCTTTCAGTAACGTATGCTCTAAAGGGCTTACTCTGGATTACCCTTCTGGGCTAAATACATTTCATAACATATGCTCGAGAGGGCTTAATTCAGGATTACCCTTCCGGGCTAAATCCTTTTTGCAACATTTAAAGCATTTTATCCGTTTCATAAAATCATCATAATCCATCGAAATACAACGTTCAACCGGAACAATGACATTTTATCCATATTTCTCAACTTATGGTTATTTCATTTTGTACATCATCACATATATATCATGAACTCTTATTCATACCTTTCCAAGTTTCGACTCATCACAAACACATTTTCAAATATCTTAGTATCACTTTCAGCATTTTCGAAAATAGCTCGGTTGGAAAGCATCTCTGCCTCAACAAAACAATTTCATCAGAGTCGGGAGATAATACACTATCACAGGTAGTAATATGGCATGTATAGCTAGACTCACATACGCTACGTTAGTTCGAGAATCGACTAAATCGTAGCTCTGATACCACTAAATGTAACACCCCTTACCCGCATTCGACGCCGAAACAGGGTACGAGGCAGTACCGAACTCACATCACAAGCAATCACATAATTTTGAGACGTAACATTTCGTCCAAATTAAAACCATTCTTATTCAATCATAAAGTCCCTTATACAAGCCCACGAGGCCCAAAACATTCATTGGAGGTGGGTCGGGACTAAACCGAGAACTTTAGAAATTTTTACAAAACATAGAAAATTTTTGCTAGATGCAGGGCTCACACGGCCGTGTGTTCAAGGGACACGCCCGTGTGACCCTGGGACACGCTCGTGCTTCAGGCACCGTGTTCAAATTAGGATGCTCTCGACTTGTGCCACACGGCGTTGCACACGCCTTTGTATCCTAGGCAAGTAGCACACACGGCTGAGACATACGCCCATGTCTCTGCCCGTGTGCTCAATTCTGGACATTCTGTTTTGCAACAATTAAGGTGCAGGGGACACATGGCCGGAACACATGCCCGTGGGGTAGATTGTGTGTCACACACGGCCTAGACACACGCCCGTGTGGACAAAATAAAGGCTATTTACCAAGCCATTTGCCACCTTTGTACACACATACACTTACACCAATTCAAGGCACAAACATAACATACTTTGGCAACCAAAACATCTACAATTATGACCAACACATGCCAATACAATATCAACATCTATCATACTCACAACATTTACTAAGTCACAATTGACTACTTTCAAGATACCTAATTGTACACCACTTTATCATTTCATCAATAGACTACATTTCCAAACATCTCACATTCATGTCATAAATAACATTTCTATCATTCACCAAGCATACCATGACCATATCACCCAAGTCATTAGCACACACACATATATATATATCTATACTTAGGTTTACAACCATGATAGCCCAAATAAACCAATCTACATGGCCAATTATAAAAAAAAACCTTCGACAATCACAAGCCAACACATTGGCTACAATCAAAATGACACATTTAACAAAATGACTAATTCTGTATACATGCCATAAACTCAAAATACTTGAATTCACCAATACCCAAAGTGATAGCTTGATAGTGCGATAGTATCTCCGGCGATCTCCAACCCGAGCTACCTCAATGACACTATAAAACATGGGAAAGGAATGGGGTAAGCTATATAGCCTAGTAAGTTTATATACAAATAATACAAAACATTATTCATACATTTGACATATAAATAACTTAACAAATATTGGCATAAATGTCATTAAAACTTCATAGATGTCATATGACCATAAAGGTTATTTAATATCAACATAACACATACCAACATAATTGTCATATACCAATAGCTCATCATATGAATAACATAGCACATATCAACATAAATGT
This sequence comes from Gossypium sturtianum, assembly GCA_025698515.1. NCBI lineage: Eukaryota > Viridiplantae > Streptophyta > Magnoliopsida > Malvales > Malvaceae > Gossypium > Gossypium sturtianum. The sequence continues at coordinate 28,339,093 of CM046943.1, read as the reverse complement.
CATTTAAGCTTCATAAGCACAACTTACTCAATCACATTCTTACCAATTGTTCATCATATACTAAGTTCATTTCCTTTGAGTTTTACGTACATACCTGTACCATCTCATAACATATTCACGTACTTTCTCATATTTGACATACCCGTTGAACATTTCATCAACATTTTCCCGTTGAACATTTGCAATACTAAATGATACTCGGGAATCTCGTACACACATTATCGTATCAATGCCATATCCCAGATATGGTCTTACATGTAATCTCATACTGATGCCAATAGCCCAGCTATGGTCTTATACAAAGTCTCATATCGATGCCATATCCCAGATATGGTCTTACACGTAATCTCAGTAGCCCTAATGTCATGACATTTGTATCCTATCTATTCCTAAGGTTCAACCGGGATTTACTCGGTTGTCAAAACTTCGTCAATTTCATCCATAGAGTCAATCATACAATTCATGCAATAACAAAAAAACTATAAATACAATTACAATGTTGCATTATTTACATACAAACTTACCTCGATACAAAAATAGCGGAAATGGACCTAATCGTCAAACACTTTGGTTTTCCCCCGATCTAGACCCGAACTTCGTTTTTCTTGATCTATAATACCAAATTCATCTCATTTAATCCATACATTATTCATTTCAGTCCAAAAGTAACATTATGGCAAAATTACAATTTTGCCCCTAAACTTTTAACATTTTACAATTTAGTCCCTAGGCTCGTAAAATGATTTTCATTCAATTTCTTCAAAACCTAAGCCTAGCCGAACCATTTTTATACTCATAACAGCCCAAAATTTTCATTTATTCACATTTTTCTACTCATTTTATAGACTTTTACAAATAAGTCTTTTTTGACATTTTTTTACCGAAAATCACTTAGCAAAAGCCGTTTAACAAACAACAAACATGCATTTTCTGCCATCAAACATCAAAATACACACATAATCAACATGGGTAAAACCCTAGACCTAGATCATATCTTAAATTAGTGGTAGAAATAGATAGATCATGTTACAAGGATTTCAAAAACATAAAAATAATTAAAAACGAGGCTAGAACGGACTTACAATCGAGCTTGGAAGCTTGACAAACCCTAGCCATGGTTTCCCCTTGTAAAATTTGGCCATGGGAGGAAGATGGACAAAAATTGGCTTTTATTTTGGCTTTTTAATCCATTTTAATTACTAAATTACTAAAATGCCCTTAATGAAAAACTTTAGAAACATACCAAACCATGTCCATTTTTGTCCACCAACTTAACCAATGGTCTAATTACCATTTAAGGACCTCTAATTTAAAATTTCATAGCAATTGGACACCTTTAACATATGTTCACTTTAGAACAAAAAATATAACAAAAATAAATATCTCTGCGTCGGATTTGTGGTCCCGAAACCATTATTCTGACTAGACCCAAAATCGGGCTGTTACACACTGTTCCGACTAGACCCAAAATTGGGCTGTTACAACTCTCCCCCTTTAGGGATTTTCATCCCCAAAAATCTTACCAGAATATAAATTCGATTTCCACGTAGATTCCTCTATCTCGTGCCACTGCAAAAGAACTCTCACTAAGGTTATGCTTTTATTTCCCAACTTTTTAATCTTTCGTGTCAAAATTTTAATAGATTCTTCGTTATACAACACATCGGCTGAATCTTAATCCCTATCAGAGAATTCATACTCAAAAAGTCCAATCGATACCATCGCAACATAGATACATGAAACACATTTTGAATTTTTTTCCAAGGCAATACATTCGGAAGCATGCTATCGCTGAACGGGAATTTCATATCTTCATGTTTTCAAGTTCACATACGTTTTCTCACAATCTAAAGTGGATTCTAAACTGCCACGAATCACTTTTACTTTCTGTACGATTTTTGATCGGATAGTTTTTGAAACATATAACTCAACTAATCTATCATGTAACATACCCGATCACCAGAACATCTATTTGAAATAACTGTACATTTTATTACTCCCTGAATGAACAAACGAGCTACAACTGAGCTTCGTACAAAATTTTTTGCATAAGCTCTGAATTACTCAATGCGCAAATTCTATCTCAAATAATTATAACATTCATCAGGTCCGACCTGAAATTCAGAATCAAAAGTCATCTCACACAGTACTTGTTTAGTTTACCACTCACTATCACATTCCCGAGGTTCTTAATCTTGTAAAGAAAACATCGCTTTAGCTTCTAATTTAGCTAGTTTCAGACCGTCATCAAATAAGATGAATCATGTATCCAATACTCACAAAATAATCAAAGGTTTTCCATTCAATATCTACTTTCCCAAAGTTTAATCGATAACTGCTCACAATCTTTCAATAGTTCAAGCCATCTATGCTGTTTTAAATTCAGATCCTTCTGTGATATTAGATACTTTAAGCTCTTGGGATTAGGAAACATATGAAATTTTTCGCCGGACAACCGATGTCATCAAATTCTCAACACAGACATAAAAAGTGGCCGACTCTAAATCACCCGTTGGACAGTTCCTTTCATGTGACTTTAACCATTTGAAAGCTTAAACTATCACTTTAAATTCTTGTATTAAAAAACATTCCAATCCGTTCGATAGTGCATCATTGAAAAATTTACAGATTCTTTACTCAATTTAAACTGGATCCAGAATCAGTTCTTTGATTAACAATACCTTCAACTATATTCAACTTTGCTAACACTGAACAGACCATTCAAACTTTCACAAATGTGATAAATTTATTAATCAAAACAACTTTAACTCATAATAATATCATCCAATTAGAACTGATCTAATAGGTACGTCCATGTATCACACCCTTTTTGAATTTAAATTCTTCATTCAGACTGTTCGTCAATTTACCCATGAATGTACAAGATTTTATCTTCTTACCTGAGGATAAACTTAAATGCATATAACTCAAATTACCTTTCAACTAGCCAGCTCGCTCAGATAAAAACAACTAAGTCGATCTCAACTATCAAATAATATCATATTAAAATAATCCCTTCTTCATGCTGTTAAAACATCTCAAACATACAATAACATCTCAAACATACAATAACATCTCAAACATACAATCTTTCAAAATTTCCTCACATGCTAGTCAAAGATCTTTACAACTGCATTAGCTCAAGGAAACAAAATATCTTGATTGAACTCATTGACCTTAATCAAACTTACCTGAGAAAAGAAAACCATCGTACCATTTGAGCTTGAGCTTCCACTATTTATGCCTTTGCTGATGCCAATTCCTTTCACGAGAATTAGAGAAATCCTAATACCAGAATCACCACGTTCCTATGATCGAACCAGAAATACAACCATAGTAGACATAGTTATCACAAACAAAAGAACACACTTTAAAGATGAGCCATGATTGATAATTTACGAAATAAGAATGATAAGAAAACTGAGATAAAGAAATCCAAGATGTGATATCATACTGGAAGTCCGAGAACAGCACTCATAAGAAAATAATAAAGATCTTGATGATTCCTCAGAGAAAACCAGAAGAAAAACAATGCTTAAACACTCTGGAATCAATTGTAATGTAACACCCCAAACCCGGCCTAGAAGTTAGGCCCGAATCTGGCGTGTCACATTGAAGTGTTTTTCGAAAACATTGTTTTCATTGAAAACCCTTCTTGTTAAAAAGCTTAAGCAAAATCTCAGTTACGTTAGTTTATTTTTAAAACGTGGCACATTGAAAAATTATTAGTTTTATTCCCAAACATCTTTTCAGTTGTGAAAGCTAATTTTAAGAGTAATTGATTTACGAAAAAGATTAAGTCGTGAAACCATTTCGAAAGTGTTGCGAAAACATAATGTTGTTTTAAAAATAGTTAACATTTTGGAAAACCGTGATTTACTTCTAAAGGATATATTTCAAAGTAAATAAAAAAACCCAAGTTAAATCCAGAACCTTAAAGAGGCCTTATTACAACCCAAATCAAAATATTTAAAAGTAAATAGTCAAAACAGAAAACATAAGCAGTGTGTGGCCTTCTCTGAGTCCCTCGTAGCACCGACCCTCCTAACGCTGGGAATCACCTGTATAGTTAAAACGGGGTGAGTTTACGAAAACTCAGTGTGTAATCCCCTTACTAGAGTAACGATCGTTATATCAAATGCGAAACCTAACGATGCGGGCCAAAGCCCTTTAACTGTGAATAAAGACAAAGTATAGATCGAGAGCATACATGGGCCAGAGCCCACTACAATATCATTTGGGTCACAGCCCATGACAGAATCAATTGGGCCTAGCCCAAACCAATAATAGAACAAGTGGGCCTAAGCCCAGTATAGTGACAGATCTCATAATAGATATGCAATAGTATGAGGATGCATCCCACCCCGCTCCAGCCAACACACCACCCGTACCAACCCTACACTTACGTGGGGATAAAATCGACCCACCCCGCCAGACACCAATGTTAGCAGGTTGCGCCCTAAGCGAAAATCGCAGCAAAGTCGCTTAGTATATATATGCGGCTCTAAGCCTTCAGTAACGGTATTATAATTGGCACAAAGCCATCAGTAACTGTATTATGTTTGGCACATAGCCATCAGCGACGGTAATATAATCGGCACACAGCCTTGGGTAAATACGATCGACACAGAGTCATTTATATATATGTTAGGCACATAGCCACGGGTAAATACGATTGGCACAAAGCCATAATCAAGATGGCACAGAGCCATATTTAGGTTGGCATAGAGCCATAATCAGATTATACGACTTTAAGCCGTCCGTCGGTCCACAGTCGTCTTATGCAACACGTGCGACCTTAACAGATCAATACTGGATCCAAAGTCGTCTCATGCGACCCGTGCGACCCTATCAGAACTTCCTACGTATCAATGTCCCAACCCCATTTAATATGTCATGTATGTCATGCTCAATCATTACACGTATATGCAAAATGTCCATGCTCAGTAACAGTCTTTTAAACATATAATAAAAACATATCAGTCACACGACCACAGTCAAGTCAGTTAAAACAAAGTCATACGATCACAGTCAAATCTGTCAAATTCATAGTCTAAGTCAGTCATTTACCCACAAGGGCAAAACAGTCATTTTACCCTATAAGGGCATTTAGGTAATCCTACTCTACAGGGGTATTTCAGTAATTCTACCCTACAGGGGTATTTTGGTAATTTTATAAATCGGGGGTATTTCAGTAATTTTGCAAATCAGGGGTATTTCGGTAATTTTACAAATCAGGGGTATTTTGGTAATTTTATAAATTAAGGGTATTTCGATAATTTCACAATCCAAGGGTATTTTGGTAATTTTACAAATCAAGGGTATTTCGGTAATTTTAAAAATCAGGGGTATTTCGGTAATTTCACAATTCGAGGGTATTTCGGTAATTTTACAAATCAAGGGTATTTTAGTAATTTTACAAATTAGGAGTATTTCGGTAATTTCACAATCTGAGGGTATTTCGGTAATTGTACAAATAAAGGGTATTTCGGTAATTTTATGAATCAGGGGTATTTCGGTAATTTTACAAATCAAGGGTATTTGGGTAATTTTACAAATCGGGGTCGCAGCGACCCAACAGAAGGTCCACCGTCGCCTCGAGCGACTTAAGTAACCTAAACAGTCACAACGGTGTAAATGGGCCTAAGGCCTATTACTCGGCCCATGTGGGCCCACACACTCGTGTGGCCCATTTAGCCTAGAAACGGTCACAGTTATACAAACGTCATAGTCCAAACAACACTCATGAATTTTATCCGTGTGGGCCCACAAGCCCATTTCGGCCCAATGAGGCCTAGAACGGCCCAAGACCACGAGAGCGCTCGTGGTGGCCTTTACAAACTAACACCCATGCTCGTGGGCTCAATCCACCACACGTGCGATCGCACGCTCATGTGGCATCATTCGCCGGTATTTCAGATTTTCGGCATTTTGTCGATCTACGATCAGAAGGAGTGTGGTTACACACCTTTTTCAGAATAGCGCAGAAACCCCCGAATGTCGAACCAACGCCTTGCTTGAACGAGCGTGGATTGAACCTACTTAGATCGCCGACGAAAGAGGATTACAGACCCCTCAATGAATATCCCAAATATATGATCAATTGACAACAGGAAGTTTTGAACGCCTCTGCCCACTTGAGAAACCCCTTACTTGAACTCAACGTCAGATAAGGAGATTCCGACCGAATGCCAGAGGATAGTTGTTGAATCAATGACGAAAGTAAAGGTGAAAAGAATGCAGTATTCGGCTAGCCTCCCACAGAAAAGGGGTGATAATAGATACGGATTGAAACAGACTAAAGAAGGGGAAAGAGAATTTGGGAAAAGAGAAGATGATGCATTCGGCCAAGTAAACCAAACGAAAAGGAGAGAAGAAAAAAACAAAGGGAGATTCAGTTATTGAAAGAAACACTGACAGAATATTGGAGAAAAAGAATAGGAACATGTATTTGCCAATGCAGAGAAAAGGGTAGAGAGAAAGATAGAAAAACGATTCAGTAGAGAGACAGAGAAGTAAAATTTGATAAAAAGGGAAAGAACCTCAATTGCACAAATCTCCCCACAAAAGAAAAACCGAGGTTACACTAAAAGAATTCGGCAAACTGTACGGCTACACCATACAACACCAACGACTTACTAGGAAAAATGCTTAATTTTCCCTCTACCAAAACCGAACTCCCCAAAGTCTAGAAACCAAATCGGCACACACGTCCCTTCCCACTCAAATTCCTATTTTTTCTCCATAAATCACTCATTTAATCTCTCCACAATCTACTCCATGTTTCTCTCCACAACAACCTCATCCATCAGAATTCTAACGCAACACAAACTCCAGCCGTCCCAAACTGCAAAATAAATACCCCATTATGATGTGCCAACACTCGAACCTCAGACCTCAAGGTTACTTCACATGCCACCTTACCACTAGACCACAAGCTCTTCTGTGACTTAAAACATGCGCAAATATTTATAAAGCCTATGTGCCAGTGTCCAGATTCTTTTAAGAGCAAAATTTAAAAATTCTGTAAGAGCCAAGACTTGAACCTAGGCTCCCTTACAACCTTAATGACGCCACAACCACTAGGCCACATGCTTCCTTGTGTTATGATTTCCCCAGAAATATTCTTAAAGCCTACTCACTTACATCCAGGGTTTTATTCACCTAAAACCAAAATTTTCCGAAAGCCCAAGTTTGAACCCAAGACTTCTTCAATACTTCTCAGGACCCTTAACCACCAAAGCAGACATACTTTTAGGTTATTCACATGCACAACTAAATTCCAATTCCTCCGGCACGCGAAACCCATTTCTTCTAGGCCCAAAATTCGGGGCATTATATGTAACTGAGATAATATATTTTCCAAATATATATAAAACCAAACAACATTCAGTAGAAACGGAAGAATAGCCTCACATAATTTTTCACCAACAACTTTTATTCCAAACATAATAGAATAGAATCCCAAAGAGAGAGATAAGAAATGCTTCTCATCAACCAACCAGACCAACAGTGCTTTCATTTAACATTATAATCAGCTAGCATTCTCATACGATAAGAATTTCATCAGAAAACAAACAATCACGTATAACTCTGAGGATAAATGAATATATACAATACCCAGGAGAGATCATCATAATCTATTCAATTACAACTGTTACACTCAGACATCTTTATAATTTAAATATCATTTCTCTGACTAATTCTGTCATCATAACCCCGTATTATTCCATTCACTATCGAAAATTAATCCGGAAGAAATTCCAGCAAATACATACTTTAGACATCATACCTGAATGAATCGATTAGCCGAGATTAACTTTTTCTTTAACGTGACATCGCGAAATCCGAATGATCATTAGAATAACCTGGCATCTTTGCTAGAACTGTATTCACTTGCCAAACTATTCTTAACTCTGACCACATTATTAGTTATTCCACTATTGAACTCTTTAGTCTCTTACCTGTGAGCTCATTCAACTTAAATCTCGTGAAATTTCGTTATAAAATACCACATTGGTAAGGGGTGAGGTCGTAAAACCTCTAACTCGACTCCCATAAATACACACATATAACTTAGCATTCATCATCAACATAATATCTTCGCAATCATATAATTCACTTCAAGCTAATTAACATACATATTTATATTACACGAACTTTCCGATTATCTTTATTCAAACAAGTATACTTAAACATACATTCCATAAATTTTGAGTAAGTTTACTTATCGCATTCACTTAATCAAACAAGTTAGGCACATAACATCATATGAGTGCCAAACAAACATGGATGAACTTTTCACAATTTAAACTTTCATTTCATTTCACCTTTCCATATTTCAAGAATAATTCCCATTGAACTATTGTAATTTCGATGGATACTCAGGTAGTTGTAAACGGAAAAAGATATAGGATTTTTCCTATGTAATTTATCACCTTTTTACTTAAATCCGTTGTTAAAACTAAGTAATTGTTTAGTAAATTAATGAAATATGTGAAAATTTGAAATTAGGACATAGAAATTATTAAAATGTGATTTTATGCTTTATTATATAGTTTTCATGCAACAAATGGCTTATTTTATATTAATTTGAATATATTATATTTTTTAAGACATAAAGTGGGCCACGTATGATTAAATTAAATAAAAAATAAAAAATTATATTTAATAATTCATTTTAAAATATTTCATTAATAATTTGGGTTTTAATTAATTAATTAAATTGGATAAATTTTATTCTTTAGTCCTCTAACTTGTTATTTATTCTGGACAAGTCTGATAGCTTTGCTGGATTACAAAACCATCCAAATTGGAGACCAAGTCAACCCAATATTCGGCTACACATGGCTGTCCTTTTAAACTATTCTTTGGTTTAATTACACAAGGTCCTTGCAGTGTTGAAGAAATTAGAGATTTGTCCGAAGATTTACGGTTGACCGAGTCTCAGTCCTAAGTTGTGTGGCATCCAAAATTGCTTAAAAATCAAGCAAAAATTAGGTCAAAAGCCACTAAGCATGGCCGACCACAATTTGAGGAGATTTGAAGAGGTTAACATCCACTATTTTTAGCAAACTATCCCCCTCTCCTCACCTATAAATAAGACCTTCTCATTCCCTCATTCAATCATCCCTTAAGCATCCCTCAATCATTCCTCATTCATTCTCATCATTCATCATTCTCTCTTCTCTCCAAATTCTCTTAGCCTTTTCCATTCCCACGCCTAGCATCATCTCTTCATAGAGATTTTAGCAATTAATCCTCTTAAAGAACCCTTAGTCGGCCACCTTGGAGAGCCATCAGTAAAGGAGCAAAGCAAAGGAACGAAGGAGCCTCGTCAGTCAGAGTCTTGGGTGACAGCCACTCTAAATTAGGTTTAATCTTTCTTTTCTTTAATTTAATCTAAAGATGTTTGCTATGTGTTCTTTGTTCTTGTTTACAACAATGTTAGCTTAATTTTATTTAAGCTAGGATGATTGCTTTGATTAAATAATATTTATTTGATTCATGCTTATAATGTTTGTGCCTCAATTAATCATGTTTTCAATTAAAATCAAGTATGTATTTTGTTCATACGTGATTGAAATGCACCTGAATTAGCTGAGTGATCCCGACCAGACGACGGCTATTGGACACATAATTGAAATGTGCATGCTCAATTTAGATCCTGACCCGATTAAATTGTAGGTTGCATAACAACTCGACCAAGCTCATTATCTCGCATAGTTTTTAGATTTGTGTGATTAAACTGTTTCAAACCTGACACGTCCCTGTTACCTCACACGAATGCTAAGAAACCCTTAGTAAATAAGGATCAATAAAATGCATATTTACTAAGTAAAGGATTCTGAAAGAACCTAATGTGGTTTCCAAACTCATGAAAGATCGAGTTGCCATGGAATGTTTTTCCGAATGTTATTAAGCATGTTGATAATAAATTGAGTTTAATTAAAGTAATTGTCCTAGTTTATTTATGTTATAATTGCTGCAAATTGTGTTTAATTTTACTAAAATCGATTTCATTCATATAGTTTGCATACTTAGGATAATTTGCATTAGGGATCATTGCATTTAGTTTAATATATTTTAATCACCACTTCTCAACTATATTGTGTTTTTATTTACCAAATTGTTAATATAATTTTACAAATTAAGTGACTTAGCACAAATACAATCCCTGTGGAGACGATAACTCGATACTTACTTATTACTTGATAACGACTGTGTACACTTGCACAAACCTACGCATTACAGTAGTATACTCAAGGTATGCATGTCAACAATCCGTCAATTCATATTCAAAAGTGCCCCTTTTTGGCACATATTCATAGAGCACACTCTCAAGCCACATATGATATAACAGGATTGCCAGTCCAGGCTAAATCCATTTCATAACATATGCTCGAAAGGGCTTAATTCAGGATTACCCTTCCAGGCTAAATCCTTTTTGCAACATTTAAAACATTTTATCTGTTTCATAAAATCACCATAATCCATCGAAATACAACGTTCAACTGGAACAATGACATTTTATCCATATTTCTCAACTTATGGTTATTTCATTTTGTACATCATCACATACATACCATGAACTCTTATTCACAACTTTCCAAGTTTCGACTCATCACAAACACATTTTCAAATATCTTAGTATCACTTTCAGTGTTTTCGAAAATAGCTCGGTTGGAAATCATCTCTGCCTCAACAAAACAATTTCGTCAGAGTTGGGAGATATCACACTATCACAGATAGTAATATGGCATGTATAGCTAGACTCACATATGCTACGTTATTCCGAGAATTGACTAAACCATAGCTCTGATACCACTAAATGTAACACCCCTTACCCGTATTCAACGCTGGAACAGGGCTCGAGGCATTACTGGACTTATATCACAAGCATTCACGCACTTTTGAGTCATAAATTTGCATCCAAATTAAAACCATTCATATTCAATCATAAAGTCCCTTATACGAGCCTATGAGGCCCAAAACATGTTTTAGAAGTGGTTCGGGACTAAACCGAGAACTCAAAAAACTTTTACAAAATTTAGAATTTTTTTTCTAGAAGCAGGGCTCACACGCTCGTGTGGTCCAATGGACAAGCCCGTGCTTCAGATCGTGTTCAAATTAGGGTGCTCTCTGACTTGTGCCACACGACCGTGCCACACGCCCGTGTACTAGGTCGTGTAGCACACACGCCTGAGACACAGGCTCGTGTCTCTGCCCGTGTGCTCAATTCTAGACATTCTATTTTGCAACAATTAAGGTGCAACGGACACACGACTGGAACACATGCCCGTGGGGCAGACCGTATGTCACACACGGTCTAGAAACTCGCCCGTGTGTCTACCCGTGTGGACAAAAACAAGGCTATTTACCAAGCCATTTGCCACCATTGTTCACACATACACTTACACCAATTCAAGGCACAAACAGAAAATACTTATGCAATCAAAACATCCACAATTATGACCAACACGATATCAACATCTATCATACTCACAACAATTGTTAAGCCACAATTGACTATTTTCAAGATACCTAATTGTACACCACTTTATCATCTCATCAAGAAACCACATTGCCAAACATTTCACATTTATGTCATAAATAACATTTCTATCATTCACCAAGTATACCATGACCATATCACCAAAGACATTTGCACATATATATCTATACTTAGGCTTACAACCATGATAGCCCAAATAAGCTAATCTACATGACCAAATACGAAAACAAGCCTTTGAAAATTACAAGCCAACACATTGGCTACAATCATAATTACACATATAACAAAATAACTAAGTCCCTATACATGCCATAAACTCAAAATACTTGAATTCATAAATACCCAAAGTGATAGCTTGATAGTGTGATAGGATCTTCGGTGATCTTCAATCCAAGCTAGCTCAATGACACTATAAAACATGGGAAAGGAAGGGGGTAAGCTGTAACGACCCAAAATTGGGCCTAGTAGAATTGGACCTATTGGGCCCATTGGGCCTTGAGCGTAGAAGCGTTTTAAAATTCATGGGAATTTGAGAACGGCATTATTTCAAGTTGGACTTTTTAGGAAGGTGATTTTAGAAAGTTACGGGGTTCTATGAAGTTCCGGGTTCAAGTTGGGCTTTAGTAAAATTTTGTGTTTTAGCACTTTAAGGAGAGATAGTAAGTGGCATCAAGGCTTATGGAAATAAGAGAGCAATTTGCTTGCATAATTGAGCATATGGTAAAAAGGATATGGCGCCACATGATGGACTTGGAGGGAAGAGGTTCAAATCCCATTGTGTGCAAATTTTGACTATTATTTTTGCATTCTTTCCCTAAGTGTCGGCCAAGCATGTAAATAAGGCAAGGTGGACTTTTTATTTTTGGGAAGATGGCTAAGGAATAGGAAAGGATGAAGGTGAGGAAAGAAATCAAGAGAAAGGGGAAAGTAAGGGGAACATGTGGCCTTTTGCAAGGGAAGTGTTATGGAAAGTGTGGTTGGCCAATTTTTGACCATTATGGTCATGAATGTGGACGGTTTTGGGTGTAGAGGGAGGTAGCCGAATTTTCTTTGGCAATTGGTAAAAATTTTGGTGTTGTTTTGGCCAAAAACTCTTATTTGCAACTTTTGTGTCATTTTTCTTTTCTCTCCAAATTTCCTTCTCCTTCTTGCCGAATCTTCAAGCTTTGAGTGTACATCTTTCTCCTTTGTTTGGCCGAATCACTCACCTTTTTGTTCATCTCCCCTTAGATAGCTGAAACAATCTAGCACTCTTCTCTCCATCCATTCTTTTCTTTTGACCTTTTTATCCACATTTTCTCTATTCTTAATTCGACATTACCTTGTGATCAAATCATCCTCTTTTCGTAGTGATTTAAGTGAGTGGCGCTACAAGGAAATTAACAATCGGTAAGTAGTAGTTCTCTCTTTGTCGATAACTTTGTTTCATCCGAGTTTTTCCTTAATAATCGAAAGTGTTCTTCTTTCTCTCGTTGGGTCCGAGTTACATTCTTTTTACGTGATATGGCCATCGTTGGACTTAGGGCTTTCAACAAGGTGAAGGAGCACAAGTGATTTGTATTAACCAAATCGTTATCGTCGACTCGTCAAGCAAGTGGGGTAAGAACGTTGTTATAAGATTTGTTTTGGTTAAAGGTGGGATAATTGCTAACGACTCTTTCGCTCACCAAATATTGTTAGGATGGGATTTCAGTAGCTAAAGGGTAGGATCAATTTTTGGTGCACTGAGGGAGATCACATTCGTGGTGTTGAAACGGTAGAAAGCACAACTTGTAATCAAGGTGTGTAATCCCGTACCCTTCCAAATATATATTTGAAATGGTGTGTAATCTCATACCTCTCTGGATGTTTGTATGAAATGTTCTATGATTCGGTCGAAATACCGAAGAAAATCGGAAACCGGCATCCGAGACCACTCGGGAGTGCGTATGTTCATAGTAGTAACCATATTTTGCAAAGAAACAGTTTGGTCAGTAGCAGTGATGTGATTTTGGAAAAATCACGAAAAATAGGATAAAGGGAATTAGAAAGCAAAAAAGATATCGAATTAAATCTTACTGTGTCTATTTTTATATGGAAGAAACGTAGAAGGAAAAGGAATTTTATATTCTGAGATATCTTAATTTTAGTGAGACTGGTTCTGATGGACTTCGTGGTTCCCTGTTCTGTCTTGGAAAAATTGGTTAAAATTGTACAAAGTGAATTATGAGTTATAAGTTATATGTATGGATTCCTTAGAGAACCTATTTTCAATAGAAACAAGTGGGAGCAGTATATGAAAACCGTACAGTGAGATATTTGAAATTAAGTTAAGAGAGGTCAGAATCATTGGATAGTGAAGCAAGAGAAACTTTAAGGAGTAAAATGTACTAAACGGCTAAGCCAAAAATTCTGGAAAAATTTTTGTAAGAAGATATATGAGTCTAGTTTCAAGGAAAATTTACGGATTTAAATTTCGAGTTTTCTAACTCGAGTTATAGTCAATTTAGTCAGTATTACGCAGATGGACAGTTTCAAATTTTTATGCCCAAATTAGTAGTTAAGTCCGGGGTTGCGAAATTACCAAAATACCCTTGGAGTGTAAATTACCGAAATACCCCTGGGTTGCGAGATTACCGAATTACCCTTAGTGGGTAAAATTACCGATTTATCGGAATGCCCCTATGGGCCGATTTGATAGATTGTTATAATGGGCCGATTTACTGAAATGTCCTTATGGACCGAATTACCGAAATGCCCCTATGGGCCGAATGATCGTATTGCTTTAATGGGCTGATTCATAAAAAGTATTCAATAGGTTAATGGATGTTATTTATATGGATGTTTTACGATTATGTATGATGCATCTTTATAATCGTATGATGCATCTTTACATATTGCATGGGATGGGAAAATTTGAATGAAGAGAAGTATAGACCGGTGGCATTGCCACAAATTCTAATAATGGCTATATGCCTAACATATGAATTAACGACTCTGTGTCGATCATTTTACCGTATATGAATCTGGTGGCTCAGCCACAAATAGTATAAATGGCAGCTTGACTGCAAATTGGAGAGACTGGCGGGGTGGGTTGACTTGATCCCCACAGGAGAGACTAGCTGGTACGGTGGAGAGATTGGATGGATGGGTTGGGTTGCATAATTTGCATTCATATATATATATATATTGTTTTGTAATTGGGCTTCGGCCCAAGATTATCTTAATTGGGCTTAGGCCCAAGATATTTCTAAGCGGGTTCAGGCCCAGTGGATGACGGTAAGGGGATTTCACACTGAGTTCTTGTAACTCACCCCCTTTTTCTTAACCCTTGCAGGTAATGCTCAGTGACGAGGACTTGGGCCCATGGATGACTCGGTGGAGGCCATACTTCAGAAACGGTGTTTTATTTTGAACTTTCGATTTTTAATTCCGTTCACTTTACTATTTTGGGTTTTTATGTTGTAATAAGGCCTCTGGAGTGTTTTATTATTTGCTTTATGGTTGATATACTTATTATTTTGCTTAAATTGTTTAAAATGAGAATTTTCTAAAACTTAAATAAAGGTTTTCCAAAATTGATTAACATATGGATTTCATAACAAACTTTTACAAATATTTTTAACATTGAAATTTTCTCTCAAATTATCAACGATATTTTCAAAAGTCACAGATTTTAAAAGATTACTAGTTCGATTATCGATTTATCAAACAACCTCTCAAAAATACTTGCATTTTATCTACGCTTTTCATAACGTTTTCAAAATGTTTCTGCAACTCTATTTCTAAACGTCACATTTTCGTAAATTGTTTATTTTAAATATGCTTCCGCAAACGAAAAGGTTTTTAAAGATAATTACATTTTCAATTAGACATGAATTGCTTAAGTGTTTTGGGTTTTTAACAAAGAGGCTGTATTTCTCAAGCAAGTTTTTACTTCCATGTGACACACCAGATTCAGGCCTAATATGTTTATTTCAAATATGCTTCCGCAAACGAAAAGGTTTTTAAAGATAATTACATTTTCAATTAGACATGAATTGCTTAAGTGTTTTGGGTTCTTAACAAAGAGGCTGTATTTCTCAAGCAAGTTTTTACTTCCATGTGACACACCAGATTCGGGCCTAACTTCTAGGCCGGGTTCAGGGTGTTACATTTTATGGTATCAGAATCGGGTTGCAAAAATCGACTGTGGTTTGGGTTCAAACACGTTTTCAAAGCCGTTTAAAATTTTAAATTATACATGTATGTTCTAAAGGAAGTATGACACCACGGGTATCCGGACCAAGTCAAGTAAGTATGTGTTTTTATTTTATGATTATTGTGTTAGTACCGTGGTAGGAAAATTCCACAAAATAGAATGCTATAGAACTTTTAGCTTTAGGAGCTGAAACTATAGAGATTGAGACCTTAGATACGTACTACGAAAACAACTTTACTTCCTATACTCCATAAAACATTGTTTAATAAACATTGAATAATTATATTGATTCATAAGACTCGTAATAAGATTAAATCGATTTAGCAAATATGAGCGTTAAAGGACATAGACGCGATAGATGTGGACGTGGTAGAGGCCGAGGTGCTAAGGCTAGATCTTCAGCATCGGGACATGTTTCCGAAAGGGAGGCGCTGGCATCGCCAGTGGTTGAGACGGGATCTTATGATCGAGCTGGGGTTGATGAGCTAACTCAGATAGTTAAGGAAGTATTGGAGGAGGTTAAAGGAATCGGTGAAGCACTTCGAGTTGGGTCTGTGGACTATAAGAAGAAATTAGATCACGGTTCTTTTGGGTCGCAGTCTCGTTCCGTAAAGCGTGTTATGGCACGTCCAAACTTTTCGGCTTGCGATTATTGCAGAAGGCATCATCCGGGAGAATGCTGGAGGAGGTCAGGAACATGCTTGAGATGCGGGTCTAAGGAGCATAAGGCTCGGGATTGTTTCATCACCATCAAGTCAGGTATGTTTTGGTTGGACGTGATGATTGAATGTAGAAAATTTTAGGAATAAGTGGTAGATAACTGCTTGCTTCTGTGGTTAGGTGTTTCGTTGTGTGAAAAAGGATTCAAGATTATGTTAAAAGTACATTGGTGTTATTAAGATCAGAGTGCCCAGCGAAAGCATAATGGTGTGATTTGTGCGATGCGTTTAGTAGTTGGTTGGAAATTTCGGGGACGAAATTTCTTTAAGGAGGGTAGAATTGTAATGACCTGAAATTGGGCCTAGTAGAATTGGACCTATTGGGCCCATTGGGCCTTGAGCGTAGAAGCGTTTTAAAATTCATGAGAATTTGAGAACGGCATTATTTCAAGTTGGACTTATTAGGAAGGTTATTTTAGAAAGTTACGGGGTTCTATGAAGTTCCGGGTTCAAGTTGGGCTTTAGTAAAATTTTGTGTTTTAGCACTTTAAGGAGAGATAGTAAGTGGCATTAAGGCTTATGGAAATAAGAGAGAAATTTGCTTGCATAATTGAGCATATGGTAAAAAGGATATGGCGCCACATGATGGACTTGGGGGGAAGAGGTTCAAATCCCATTGTGTGCAAATTTTGACTATTATTTTTGCATTCTTTCCCTAAGTGTCGGCCAAGCATGTAAATAAGGCAAGGTGGACTTTTTATTTTTGGCAAGATGGCTAAGGAATAGGAAAGGATGAAGGTGAGGAAAGAAATCAAGAGAAAGGGGAAAGTAAGGGGAACATGTGGCCTTTTGCAAGGGAAGTGTTATGGAAAGTGTGGTTGGCCAATTTTTTACCATTATGGTCATGAATGTGGACGGTTTTGGGTGTAGAGGGAGGTAGCCGAATTTTCTTTGGCAATTGGTAAAAGTTTTGGTGTTGTTTTGGCCAAAAACTCCTATTTGCAACTTTTGTGTCATTTTTCTTTTCTCTCCAAATTTCCTTCTCCTTCTTGCCGAATCTTCAAGCTTTGAGTGTACATCTTTCTCCTTTGTTTGGCCGAATCACTCACCTTTTTGTTAATCTCCCCTTAGATAGCTGAAATAATCTAGCACTCTTCTCTCCATCCATTCTTTTCTTTTGACCTTTTCATCAACATTTTCTCTATTCTTAATTCGACATTACCTTATGATCAAATCATCCTCTTTTCGTAGTGATTTAAGTGAGTGGCGCTACAAGGAAATTAACAATCGATAAGTAGTAGTTCTCTCTTTGTCGATAACTTTGTTTCATCCGAGTTTTTCCTTAATAATCGAGTGTTCTTCTTTCTCTCTCGTTGGGTCTGAGTTACATTCTTTTCTGTGATATGGCCATCGTTGGACTTAGGGCTTTCAACAAGGTGAAGGAGCACAAGTGATTTGTATTAACCAAATCGTTATCGTAGACTCGTCAAGCAAGTGGGGTAAGAACGTTGTTATAAGATTTGTTTTGGTTAAAGGTGGGATAATTGCTAATGACTCTTTCGCTCACCAAATATTGTTAGGACGGGATTTCAGTAGCCAAAGGGTAGGATCGATTTTTGGTGCACTGAGGGAGATCACATTCGTGGTGTTGAAACGGTAGAAAGCACAACTTGTAATCAAGGTGTGTAATCCCGTACCCTTCTGAATATATGTTTGAAATGGTGTGTAATCCCATACCTCTCTGGATGTTTGTATGAAATGTTCTATGATTCGGTTGAAATACCGAAGAAAATCAGAAACCGGCATCCGAGACCACTCGGGAGTGCGTATGTTCATAGTAGTAACCATATTTTGCAAAGAAACAGTTCGGTCAGCAGCAGTGACGTGATTTTGGAAAAATCACGAAAAATAGGATAAATGGAATTAGAAAGCGAAAAAGATATCGAATTAAGGGTTATTGTGTCTATTTTTATATGGAAGAAACGTAGAAGGAAAAGGAATTTTATATTCTGAGATATCTTAATTTTAGTGAGACTGGTTCTGATGGACTTCGTGGTTCCCTATTCTGTCTTGGAAAAATTGGTTAAAATTGTACAAAGTGAATTATGAGTTATAAGTTATATTTATGGATTCCTTCGAGAACCAATTTTCAATAGAAACAAGTGGGAGCAGTATATGAAAACCGTATAGTGAGATATTTGAAATTAAGTTAAGAGAGGTCAGAATCGTTGGATAGTGAAACAAGAGAAACTTTACAGAATAAACTGTACTAAACGGCTAAGCCAAAAATTCTGGAAAAATTGTTGTAATAAGATATATGAGTCTAGTTTCAAGGAAAATTTACGGATTTAAATTTAGAGTTTTTTTAACTCAATTTATAGTCAATTTAGTCAGTATGACGCAGATGGACAATTTCAAATTTTTATGCCCAAATTAGTAGTTAAGTCCGGGGTTGCGAAATTACCAAAATACCCTTGAAGTGTAAAATTACGAAATACCCACAGGTTGCGAGATTACCGAATTACCCTTAGTGGGTAAAATTACCGATTTATCGGAATGCCCCTATGAGCCGATTTGATAGATTGTTATAATGGGCCGATTCATGAAATGTCCTTATGGACCGATCATCAGGAAATGCCCCTATAAAATTTGAATGATCGCATTGTTTTAATGGTCCGATTCATAAAAAGTATTCAATAGGTTAATGGATGTTATTTTTATATGGATGTTTTACGATTATGTATGATGCATCTTTACATATTGGATGGGATGGGAAAATTTGAATGAAGAGAAGTATAGACCGGTGGCATTGCCACAAATTCTGATAATGACTATGTGTCTAACATATGAATTAACGACTCTGTGTCGATCATTTTACCGTATATGAATCTGGTGGCTCAGCCACAAATAGTATAAATGGCAGCTTGACTGCAAATTGGAGAGACTGGCGGGGTGGGTTGACTTGATCCCCATAGGAGAGACTAGCTGGTACGGTGGAGAGATTGGATGGATGGGTTGGGTTGCATACTTTGCATTCATATATATATACTGTTTTGTAATTGGGCTTCGGCCCAAAATTATCTTAAATGGGCTTAGGCCCAATATATTTCTAAGCGGGTTCAGGCCAAAGTGGATGACTGGTAGGGGATTTCACATCGAGTTCTTATAACTCACCCCTTTTTCTTAACCCTTGCAGATAATGCTCAGTGACGAGGACTTGGGCCCATGGATGACTCGGTGGAGGCCATACTTCAGAAACGGTGTTTTATTTTGAACTTTAGATTTTTAATTCCGTTCACTTTACTATTTTGGGTTTTTATGTTGTACTAAGGCCTCTGGAGTGTTTTATTATTTGCTTTATGGTTGATATACTTATTATTTTGCTTAAATTGTTTAAAACGAGAATTTTCTAAAACTTAAATAAATGTTTTCCAAAATTGATTAACATATGGATTTCATAACAAACTTTTACAAATATTTTTAACATTGGAAATTTTCTCTCAAATTATCAACGATATTTTCAAAAGTCATGGTTTTAAAAGATTACTAGTTCGATTATCGATTTATCAAACAACCTCTCAAAAATACTTGCATTTATCTATGTTTCCGCAACGTTTTTAAAATGCTTCTGCAACTCTATTTCTAAACGTCACATTTTCGTAAATTGTTTATTTCAAATATGCTTCCGCAAACGAAAAGGTTTTTAAAGATAATTACGTTTTCAATTAGACATGAATTGCTTAAGTGTTTTGGGTTTTTAACAAAGAGGCTGTATTTCTCAAGCAAGTTTTTACTTCCATGTGACACACCAGATTCGAGCCTAACTTCTAGGCCGGGTTCGGGGTGTTACATAAGCTATATAGCTTAGTAAGTTCATATGCAAAAAATACAAAACATTATTTATACATTTGACATATAAATAACTTAAAAAGTATTAACATAAATGTCATTAAAACTTCATAAATGTCATATGACCATAAATGTCATTTAATATCAACATAACACATATCAACATAAATGTCATTTAAGCTTCATAAGCACAACTTACTCAATCTCCTTCTTACCAATTGTTCATCATATACCGAATCCATTTTCTTTGAGTTTTTCATACATACCTGTACCAACTCGTAACATAATCACGTATTTTCTCATCTTCTACATACCTTTGAACATTTCGTCAACATTT
This sequence comes from Gossypium sturtianum, assembly GCA_025698515.1. NCBI lineage: Eukaryota > Viridiplantae > Streptophyta > Magnoliopsida > Malvales > Malvaceae > Gossypium > Gossypium sturtianum. The sequence goes on along the minus strand of CM046943.1, from coordinate 28,318,553 downwards.
CCCGTTGAACCATTTGGAATACTAAAGGATATTCGGGAATCTCGTACACACAGTACCGTATCAATGTCGTATCCCAGATATGGTCTTACATGTAATCTCGTATCGATGCCAATAGCCCAGCTATGGTCTTATACGAAGTCTCATATCGATGCCATATCTCAAATATGGTCTTACACGTAATCTCAGTAACCCTAATGTCATGACATTTGTATCTTATCTATTCCTAAGCTCAACCGCGATTTACTAGCTTGTCGAGACTTCGTCAATTTCATCCATAGAGTCAATCATACAATTCATGCAATATCAAAACATTATAAATACAATTATAACATTGCATTATTTACATACAAACTTACCTCGATACAAAAATAGCGGAAATGGACCTAATCGTCAAACACTCTAGTTTTCCCCCGATCTAGACCCGAACTTTGTTTTTCTTGATCTATAATACCAAATTCATCTCATTTAATCATGAAATTATTCATTTCAGTCCAAAAGTCACATTATGGAAAAATTACATTTTTGCCCCTAAACTTTTGACATTTTACAATTTAGCCCCTAGGCTCGTAAAATGATTTTCATTCAATATCTTCAAAACCCAAGCCTAGTCGAACCATTTTCATAATCATAACAGCCCACATTTCTCATTTATTCACATTTTTCTACTCATTTTATAACTTTTATAAATAAGTCCTTTTTGACATTTTTACCGAAAATCACTTAGCAAAAGTCGTTTAACAAACAACAAACATGCATTTTCTACCATAAAACATCAAAATACACACATGTCTAATATGGGTCAAACCCTAGACCTTTATCATATCTTAAATTAGTGGTAGAAATAGATAGATGGGGTTACAACGACTTCAAAAATGTAAAGAGCATCAAAAATGGGGGAAGAACGGACTTACAATCAAGCTTGAAAGCTTGACAAACCCTAGCCATGGTTTCTCCTTGTAAAATTCGGCCATGGGGAAGAAGATGGACAAATTTTGGCTTTATTTTGGCTTTTTAATTCATTTTAATTACCAAATTACTAAAATGCCCTTAATGAAAAACTTTAGAAACATACCAAACCATGTCCATTTTTTTCCACCAACTTAACCAATGGTCTAATTACCATCTAAGGACCTCTAATTTAAAATCTCATAGCAATTGGACACCTTAAACATATAGAACTCAAATTTTGCACTTTTTTGTAATTTAGTCCTTTTAACTAAATTGAGTGCCCAAACGTCAAAATTTTCGAACGAAATTTTCATGAAATCATTCCATAAAACTGTAAACCATAAAAATATAATAAAAATAAATTTTTCTGGGTTGGACTTGTGGTCCCGAAATCACTGTTCCGACTAAACCCAAAATCAAGCTGTTACAAATTATGTTGAGGAAAATGGAAAGCTTAGTTCCACATTGGTTAGATATCAAGTGTGAAATATGTTTATATATATGAACCAACTTGGTGGTTATTGAATGACTAAACTAATGTTCTCCATCACGCGCAAGAGGGGTGCAAATCCAAACCCGCCGGGGTTGGGGGCACACCCGTACAACGTAGGCGACGCGAAATGTCTGGATCAATTTCAAAATCTCTTTCATTTGAATTTTATGCAGGAAAAGATATACACTGAATTACCCAAAATTTTGAGAGATATTTTCCCTGCATATTTTTCAAATCGTTTTTGGTGATAGACGAAGGCAAGGCTACAGTTCATTGATCACTGCAGCCGTGCTATTGCCGTGCTCATCTCGTTTTTGTATCTTGGGAGACAGTCGATCAACATTTCTCCAGCACCAAAGGAGCGGCCGAATCTGTCTTAAGGGAACTGTGAAAATAGGCCTCAACTACCAGTCCATTTTTCCTGCCTACCTACGAGTATAATATTTCGATCCAATCTTTATTTTTGTTTTTTAGATTATATATATGTATACCTATATTGTTTTGGTTTGATATTGTGATTTAAATAAATATTTTACGTTACTGTTTATTTCACTAACGTGTGTGCAACAACACACTTAGCTCATTAATTATTCATGTCACGTCGGTGTCACGACACCCTATCGCATGTGTCGCGACACTAATGACAGTTTATGAGCTAAGGCATATCTTTAGGGTTGTGTCACGACACTGAAGGTAGACTGTAACACCCCTAACCCGTATCCGTCGCCGAAACAAGGTTACAGAGCATTACCGAAACAAACAGATCAAATACAAACATTTTATATTATTTAACATTCATGTCAGATATTATTTATAAAGTCCCTTATATGAGCCATCGATGCCCAAAACATACATTAGAAACAAGTTAGAACTAAACAAGGTACTCAGAGAATTTTTCACAAAATTTCAAAATTTTTCCTAGGTGCAAGGTACAAAAGCCCGTGTGGTCAGGCCGTGTGGCTCACATGGCCAAGAGACACGCCCGTGTCTCAGGCCGTGTGGGCATTCAAAATGGGGCACATGACCGTGTCCCATCCTGTGTCTGTGCCTGTGTAACTCTCTGATTTGGACCACACATCCATGTCCCACGCCCGTGTGCTAGGTCGTGTGTAGGTGCAGGGGTCACACGGCCAAGCCACACGCCCGTGTGCCAGGTCGTTTGAAACATCCTGAGCATTCTGTTTTAAATTTTAAAGATGTAAGGGACACACAGCCAAACCACACGCCCATGTGCTAGGACGTCTGTCACACACGGCTAAGACACACGCCCGTGTCTTTGCCCATGTGGACGAAAATAGTCTATTTTCAAGGCCACTTTTCTCACCCAATTAGTCTTCCACCTACATAAACACTTTAACACATACTCAAGCCAATCCAAGACATTTAAACTAAGCCAAAAATCAAGTCTTATGCATGACATATTACTTCATAAATCCATATATCCAAACTTACCTATTTGACCAAAAAGACATTTAGGCATACTTATGAAATTTACTATCAATTGTCCATACTTAACACTCATATCAAACATGAAATTATCATATATATATATATATATACATCAAAACACATTTATCACAAGTCATACCAATGGATAATTACAACCAAAACATTTATATACCAACATTGGCTATTTAAACCTATACATGCCATTATAACCAAAAATTAATTTACTATTTATACCGAAATGAGCCGATGGATAGTGTGATATGTCTCCAACCAGTTACCAACCTTAACAAGCTTCCGAGCTACTATAAAACAGAGGAAATAAAACAGAGTAAGCATTTATTGCTTAGTAAGTTCGTATAACAGGAAATAAACTTACCATTCATTTACATTTAAGGTAAGCATACAAAATGCATCCAAGCAATTTGGTTAATAGCCTAAACACACAACTTCATCAACATGTTAGTCATGTATTTCATGTGAATATCAAGAATCAGGGATGAGCTCATCAAATATCAAATTTCCATGTGTTTTCAGGAGTATACAAGTAATATCTCATTCAAAATTCACCTTAACTTATATCAGAACTTTGTCCGTTGAACCATTTGAAATATCGATGGATACACGGTAATACACACGAAGTGTATGAATCTGTAATCTGTCAATTCATATTCAGGAGTGCTCAATAAAGAACATAATTTGGAAGCCCTCTCTCGAGCCATATAACAAGAAGCTCATGTGAGCCATGTAACGAGAAGCTTATCCAGGCTGTATAACAGGAAGCTCATAAGAGCCATAGTCGGGAAGCTCATGCGAGCCAATAACGGGTAGCCCCGAAGAATCATTAACAGGAAGCTCCGGATAGCTATATATCAGGAAGTTCAAGCGAGCCATATAGGGAAGCTGCGGAGAGCCATTAATCAGGAAGCTCACAAAGAGCCTTTAATCAGGAAGCTCACGAAGAGCCATATATCGGGACGCTCATAAAAGCTGTGGTGTGTCTACAAGACATGCAGAATCACAACCAATTGAGATAACCAGAAGAGCTATTAACGGAAAGCTCGAGAGGGCCATATATCGGGATGCTCATGAGAGCCAATAACGGGATGCTCTTTCGAGCTGTGGTGTGTCTGCAACATATGCAGGACCACAACCAATTCGGGAACCCTCTATCCATCGAATCTCATTTATCCAAACGGGACTTAATATTTATCGGACATTGTCGAATATGAGATCAATTTCATATATATGAAATTTACACAATTCACATATACAACATTCAGTTCAAACATATAAATATACAAAATTTAGTTACACGAACTTACCTCGACAATTGTTCGTGTACACAAAATCTACTAATCCGACACTTTTTCTTTTCCATGATCTAACTCCGTATTTGGTCTATCCAGATCTATATGAATGAATTTAACATCAATTTAATACAATTCATATTCAATTTAATCCAATTCATATCCTAGGCAAAATTACCATTTTGCCCCTATACTTTTAATTAATGATGATTTCGTCCCTAGGCTCGGAAAATGAAATTCATGCAATTTAATCCTTATTCCAAGCCTAGACGATTTTTACATATCACAATAGCAGCCCATGTATTTCATAAAATTCATAATTTTTCCATGAATTTTACAACTTTTCAATTTAGTCCCTAAATCATGATTTCATCAAAATTTCCTTAACAAAAGTTGTTTATCTATCAACAACCTTTCATTTTTTTACCATAAAACTTCATAATTAATACATACTCATACATGGAATAACTTTAATAATTTGATAACTTTGCAAATTAATCCCTGAGATAGATAGATTAAGCTATTACGATCTCAGAAATATAAAAATTACTAAAAATGGGACAAGAATCCAAACCTAATTGAGCTAAAACAACTTGCTTGAACTCAACACCCAAAAACTAGGGTTTCCATGTCTTTTAATTCGAAAATATGATATAAAATGATGATATTAGATATTTATTTTATTTATCATCTTTTATTTATTTACTTTCCAATTTAGTCCTTTTCTTTTCTTAAATTTCCATGGATGAATCATCATACTTATCTACTAACCCCTCTTAATGGTCTATTTGCCATGTAAGGACCTCCAATTTTGAATTCCATAGGTATTTGATCCTTTTAGCTACTAGAATTCAACTTTTGCGTTTTATGCAATTTGGTCCTTTATCAATTAAACATGTAATCGGTAAAATTTCCTAACGAAATTTTTATACGATATTCCTATCATACGGTAGACCATAAAATAATTTTAAAATAAATTTTCTTACGGACTCAGATTTGTGGTCCCGAAACCACTGTTCTAATTTCACTAAAAATGGGTTGTTACAACTCTCCCCCTTTTAAAAATTTTCGTCCTCGAAAATCTTACCAGTAAAGAGGTTTGGATATTGCTTTCTCATAGTTTCCTCCGGTTCTCAAGTAGCTTCTTCTATTCTGTGTCGTTGCTAAAGAACTTTTACTAAAGCTACCTTTTTATTTCTCAATTCTTTCGTCTCACATGCCAAAATTTTATTCGGTTCCTCACTATAAGACATATCTGGCTGAATCTCAATCTCTGTTGGGGAGATAACATGTGAAGGATCTGACTGCTATCGTCACAACATAGACACATGAAAAACATTGTGAATTCTATCAAGCTCTGGTGGTAATGCCAATCGGTACGCAACAGGTCAGATTCTTTAAGTGATCTCATATGGCCCGATAAATCGTTGATTCAGTTTTCCTTTACGGCCAAAACAAAGAACTTTCTTCCAAGGCGATACTTTCAAGAATACCTTGTCCCCAACTTGGAATTCTATTTCTTTTCGTTTCAGATCTACGTAGGATTTCTGATGATCAGAAGCTGCTTTCAAGCTGTCTCAGATCACTTTCACTTTTTCTTCGGTTTCATTGATCAGATCAACTCCATGTATCTTTTTCTCACTGAAATCAGTCCAATACAATAGAGTTCTGCATTTACGACCATACAGAGCCTCGTACGGTGCCATTTTTATACTTAACTGATAACTGTTATTATATGCAAATTCGACTAAAGGTAGATACTTTTCCCAATTGCCTTCGAATTCTAAAACACAACACCGAAGCATATCTTCTAAAATTTGTAACACACGTTGGGATTGACCATCTGTTTGAGGATGGAGTACTAAAATGTAACTACGTACCTAGAGCTTCTTGCAACTTGTCCCAGAATCGGGATGTAAATCGAGGATCTCTATCAGAAATAATGGAAACCAGCACTCCATGTAATCTAACAATCTTATAAACATATAACTCTGCTAATCTGTCCAGGGAGAAATCCATACGTACCGAAATAAAGAGTGCAGACTTCGTCAAACGGTCGACGATTACCCAAATGGCATCTTTCTTTTTCGGAGATAAGGGCAATGTTGACACAAATTCCATGGTAACTCTTTCCCATTTCCATTCCGGTATCGTGACTTGTTGTAACAGTCCTGAAGGTACCTGATGTTCAGCTTTAACTTGCTGACATATCAAGCAACTAGATACGAATTTGGAAATGTCGCATTTCATTCTCGGCCACCAGTACATCTTCTTCAAATCATTATTCATTTTATTACTCCCCGGATGAATAGACATAGTACCACTATGAGCTTCGTGTAAAATCTTCTATATAAGCTCTAAATTCTTCGGTACATAGACTCTTCCTCAGAATAACAGAAATCATCGAGTCCAATAAGAAATTTTGAATCGAAAGTCGACTCACATTGTACTCGTTTAGCTTGCAATTCATTATCTCTTTTCTGAGCTTCGTAAATCTGCTGTAAAATGTCGGCTTAGCTTTTAACTCAGCTATGATTGAGCCATCATCAAACAATGCTAATCAAGTATTCATCGCTCGTAAGGTAAATAGAGACTTTCTACTTAGAGCATCTGCAACCACATTTGCTTTTCCCGGATGATAATCAATAACCAGATCATAGTCTTTCAACAATTCAAGCCACCTGTGCTATCTAAGATTCAAATCTTTTTGCGACATCAAATACTTTAAACTTTTATGATCAGTAAAAATATGACACTTTTCACCGAACAAGTATTGTCACCAAATTTTTAGCGCAGAAATAATAGCTGCCAATTCTAAATCATGTATCGGGTAATTCTTTTCATGTGGTTTTTGTAACACCCCTAACCCGTATCTGTCGCCAGAGTAGGGTTACGAGGTATTACCGATCAATACACATCATTTAACATACAATACTCATACATTTATGCATTCATACTCAAATTCAAAACAATCACATTGTCCCTTATAAGAGCCTACGAGGCCTTAAACATGCTTTAGAAGTGGTTCGGGACTAAACTGATAGCATACGAAATTTTTGGAAAACTTAGAAATTTTACAATCATTCAGGGGTCACACGCCCGTGTGAACAGGCCATGTGCCTCACACGGCTTCAGACACGCCCGTGTCACAGGCCGTGTGAAAATAGGGCACACATACTGACTTGGGTCACACGGCCGACCACATGCCCGTGTGTCTAGCCTGTGTGCCCTTCGAATTGGCCTCACACGCCCGTGTGCCAGGCCATGCCAAACCTTAGGGTATACTGGCTTATGCAACACAGCCAAGTCACACGCCTGTGCGCTAGGCCGTGTGCCATTTAGGGGGTATACTGACTTGTGCCACACGGCCGATCACACGCCCGTGTGTGAGGCCGTGTCTTTGCCCATGTGGACAAAAATAGGCCATTTGCAAGGCCAATTTGCCACCCTTTCTCATGCTCAATTAAGCAACCAAAATGGTACCATTTCATCATACAATAGGCAGCCAAAATCATCAACCAAAAAGCACAATTCATACCATATCCATTTCAACCAAATTAAATACTCAATTCAATGCCAATTACCTATTCAAATACTTATCAACTCAACTTCTAAAATCATACTTCACCAAAGCATTTCTCAAGCATTAAACTCCATAAATCAATTAACCATTTGCAACTATAAAACCATAACCATTTTCATACTAAACATGCCAAAATAAGCCATCACTTGTGGCTATATATACAACCAAAACATATGCATTTACAAGCCATTTGTAATAGCTAAACACACAACCATATTAACATCATTTACAAGCCAACTCTCATGGTTATATTCACAACCAAAATACCACAAGTAGCCTATACATGCTATATATCATTTACAAGCTTGGCCGAATTTCATATAAGTCCCTAATAGCCCTAAACTTTCATTTATTTCACATTTCAAACACTCAATTTGCATATTTCACAATTTAATCCCTATTATGCAATTTCATCAAAAATCACTTTACAAAACATGAAAATCTATCATCAAAAATTCATATTTCATCCTCAAAAACCAAAGAACACATAAGCTCATCAATGGAAACTCTTAAAATCTTTAACAGTTTCAAAATTAAAGGTACGGGCTAGCTAGATTGAGCTGCAACGATCTCAAAAACATAAAAATCATTAAAAACGGGTTAAAAATCACTTACCAATTGGCTTTTTGAAGCTTAGCCGAATCCTAGCCCTATTTTCTTCAAAGAATCAGTTTGTGTTCTCTTTTTGGAGAAGATGATACAAATTATGCATTTTGTTTTTCATTTAATTATCATTTTAATCATCAATTACCAATATAACCTTAGTATTAAAACATTAAAAACATATAACGTATGCCCATCTTTGTCCACTCACAATTAAAATGGTTTAATTACCACATAAGGACCTTAACTTTAAGGTTCTATAGCTATTAGACACCTTTAGCTATTAGAACTCAAGTTTTACGCTTTACGCGATTTAGTCCTTTTTATCAAATTGACCATTTAAACGATAAATTTAGCTCACGAAATTTTCACACATTCATGCTGTCATGCTGTAAACACATAAAATAATATTAAAATAATTCTTCGACATCAAATTTGTGGTTCCAAAACCACTGTTTCGATTTAGCTAAAATTGGGTTATTATAACTCTCCCCCTTAGGGATTTTCGTCCCATTTACCAGTGAATAGGTTTAGGTATATTGTTTTCTCATAGCATCCTTGGGTTCCCATGTAGCTTCGTCAACCCCGTGTCGATGCCATAATACTTTCACTAACGCTATTCTCTTATATCTCAGCTCTTTGATCTCACGAGCTAAAATTCGAATCGGTTCTTCAACATATGACATATCAGACTGAATTTCAACCTCGGTTGGGGAAATGACATGTGAAGGGTCGGATCAGTATCGTCTAAGCACCGACACATGAAACACATTATGTATCTTTTCCAACTCAAACTGTAAGGACAACCGATATGCCACTAGCCCAACTCGCTCAGTAATCTCATACGGTCCGATGAATCGCGGACTCAATTTCCCTTCCTAACCAAACTGTAATATCTTTTTCCACGGCGACACTTTCAAAAACACTTTATCCCCAATCTGAAACTCAATATCTTTCCATTTCAAGTCTTTGTACAATTTCTATCGATCCAAAGCTGCTTTCAAACTATCACGAATCACTTTCAATTTTTCTTCTGTTTCTCTGATCAAATCAACCCGGTGAATCTTATTTTCACTCAGCTCAGCCTAATACAACGGTGTTCGACATTTACGACCGTATAGAGCTTCGTACGATGCCATTTATATACTCGATTGGAAAATATTATTATAAGCAAATTCAATCAGTGGTAGATATTTCTCCCAGCTACCTTCAAACTCAAGAATGCAACATCGCAACATATCATCAAGTATCTGAATAACTCGTTCAGATTGACCATCCGTTTACGGGTGGAATGCCGTGCTAAAATGCAGCTTTGTACCTAAAGCTTCTTGTAATTTCTTCCAAAATCACGAAGTGAATCTCAGATCTCTATCCGAAACAACAGATAGTGGCACTCCGTGCAATCGAACAATCTCTGGGATATACAACTCAGCTAATTTATCAAGTGAGAATCTGTACGTACAGGAATGAAATGAGCTGGTTTCATCAATCTGTCAACAATAACCCAGATCGCATTTTTCTTTCTTGGAGATAAAGGCAAACCCGATACAAAGTCCATTGTTACTCTATCCCATTTCCACTCGGGAATCAGAATAGGCTGTAACAAACCCGATGGTACCAGATGTTTAGCTTTAACTTGCTGACAAATCAAACTTTTTGAAACAAATTCTGAAATATCTTGTTTCATGCCATGCCACCAATAAAGCCGTTTCAAATCGTTATACATTTTTGTGCTTCCTGGATGTACTGATAAACAACTAATGTGTGCTTCGTTTAGAATCTTCCGAATAAGCTAAAAATTTCTTGGTACACATATTCTATCACAAAACATCAAAAAGTCATCAGATCCTATTCGGAACTCGAAATCAGAAGTCGACTCACACTGAGCTCGTTTTGCTTGCAATTCATTATCAAATTTTTTAGCCTCACAAATCTGTTGTAGAAATAACAGTCTCGCTTTCAACTCAGCTACTATCAAACCATCGTCAGACAAAGCTAATTGTGTGTTCAAAGCACGTAAAGCAAATAAAGACTTTCGACTCAAAGCATCAGCAACTACGTTCGCTTTCCCCTGATGATAATCAATCACTAATTCATAGTCTTTTAGCAATTCTAACCATCTCCGCTGTCACAAATTCAAGTCTTTCTGAGTCATAAAATATTTCAAGCTTTTATGGTCGATATAAATATGGCATTTCTCACCAAACAAGTAATGACGCCAAATTTTCAATGCAAACACTATCGCGGCTAATTCAAGATCGTGTGTCGGATAATTATTTTCATGCAGCTTCAACTGTCTCGAGGCATAAGCTATAACTTTGCCTTCCTGCATTAAAACACAACCTAGGCCATTTAACGATGCATCACTGAAAACTACAAATTCTTTACCTGACTCAGGCTGAACTAACACGGGTGCTTCTGTCAATAATGCTTTCAACTGTTCGAAGCTCTGATGACACTTTTTTGACCACTCAAATTTAACATCTTTTTGAAGTAATCATGTCATCGGAGTTGCAATCATCGAGAAACCTTTCACAAATCGTCTATAATAGCCGGCTAGTCCCAGAAAACTACAGACTTCAGATACATTTCTCGGAGGCTTCCAATCTATAATCGCAGAAATTTTGCTTGGGTCAACTCGGATACCCTCGACTGAAACTATATGTCCCAAAAAACTAACCTCTCGTAGCCAAAACTCACATTTGATGAATTTTACAAACAACTGTTTATCTCTCAAAGTTTGTAATACGATTCTCAAATGTTCAGCATGCTCAGATTCATCACGAGAGTAAATCAAAATATCATCAATAACCACAATTACGAATCGGTCTAAGTACGGCCTGAAAATTCGATTCATCAAGTCCATAAAAATAGCAGGTGCATTTGTTAGTCCGAAAGGTATAACAAGAAATTCATAGTATCCGTACCTTGTTCTAAATGCAGTCTTTGGCACATCGGAGTCTTTAACTCGCAACTGGTAATAACTCGATCTCAAATCAATTTTCGAAAACACCGTTGCCCCTTTTAACTGATCAAACAAATCATCTATTCGTGGCAAAGGGTATTTATTCTTCATCGTCACTTTTTTGAGCTGTCGATAGTCTATACACATTCTCATCGTACCATCTTTCTTTTTCACAAATAACACCGGTGCACCCCAAGGAGAGAAACTTGGTCTAGCAAAACCTCTATCCGTCAATTTTTGCAACTGAGCTTCCAATTCTTTTAACTCTGTCGGAGCCATTCTGTACGGAGCTATCGATATCGGCGTTGTTCCCAGTACTAATTCAATACCAAACTCAACTTCTCTGATAGGTGGTAAATCCGATAACTCTTCAGGAAATACATCTAGATATTCGCACACAACTGGTACTGATTCAATCTTTGTTTCTGTCACTTTCGTATCAAGTACATATACAAGATAAGCTTCACACCCCTTTCTCACAAATATCTGAGCTAACATAGATGAGATCACAATTGGCAAACTATTCAGATCATCAGATTCAATTCTAATAGTCTCATTATTCTGACATTTCAATTCAATTGTCTTTCGTCTACAATTCACTATAGCCTCATGCATCGTTAGCCAATCCATACCCAGAATCATATAAATTTCATCAAATGGAAACAACATCAGATTAGCTGGAAAACAGAAATCCTGATACATTAACGGACAATTCTTGCAGACTTTGTCAACTAAAACACATTTGCCTAAGGGGTTCGATACTCTAATCATAAATTCAGTAGACTCTATAGGCAAAGTCTTACTAGATACTAAATTCACGCATATATAAGAATGATTTGATCCTAGATCTATCAATGCAATCACATTAGTATCATAGAGAGTGAAAGTATCGGTGATAACATCTGGGAATAACGCTTCTTCGCGAGCGCGAATAGCGTAGGCTCTAGCAGGTGCTCTGGCCTTAGATCTCACAGTAGAGTCTCTCGTCGCCCCTCGACTACCACTAACATTCCCAATATTTCTTGGTGGTCTTCCTCTAGTTGACGTATTACTCGGTCTCACATTCTGAGGTCTATCTTTCTCACCCATATTAGGACAGTCTTTAATAAAATGATCCGGTGAGCCACATTTGAAGCAAGCTTTAGTACTTATATTCCAGCATTCTCCAAAGTGTCGTCTCCCACAATGCTGACACTCGGGTTTGTTGTCTCTCACACTGCCAACACTCGATACTGAAGGAGCCTGAGCTTTAGAACTAGAGTATTGTTTTCTATGATCTTTGTTCGAATATTCATTTGAAGCATTTGGACGAGTGTACGAATCTCTGGATTTCTTTGACGAAGATTGATAGGGCTTACTCATTGATCTTTTTCTCGAGTCTCTAACTTCTGAATCTGCTTTTCTCTTTTCTTTGCTAAGATCCTCAGCTTTACAAGCCCTTTCATCCAAAACAACAAATTCTTTCAACTCTAGAATTCCGACTAGTAGTTTTATATCTTCATTCAACCCTTCAACAAACTGTTTACACATAATCTCCTCAGTAGACACATACTCTCGAGCATACTTGCTTAACCGTACGAATTCTCTTTCATACTAAGTGACAGTCACGCGGCCCTATTTTAATTCCAGAAACTCTTTATGCTTTTGATCGAGAAATCTTTGACTAATGTATTTCTTTCGAAATTTAGATTGAAAGAACTCCCAAGTAACCCGTTCTTTCGAAACCACAGATATCAGTGTTTTCCACCATTGATACACGGTGTCTCTCAGCAAAGATACAACACATTTAATAAATTTATCAGGAGTACAAGATAATTCGTCGAATACTCGAATCGTGTTTTCGAGCCAAAACTAAGCTCTCTCAGCATCATCATAAACAGTAGCCCGGAACTCTTCAGCCCCATGTTTATGTATCTTATCTATTGGCGGCTTATTCAACCGTATCAGATCTATAACTTGAGGAACAACAGGGATTTGTTGAGGAATAGGTGGGGATGGAGGTTGTTGAGCAGCCGAATTCATTCGAACGAACTCTGTGAACCACTCACTCATCATTTGGAAAAAAAGGCTTATTTAGCCTCTCCCTTATGGCTACTCGTTACATGCCTAGAATCTGATGGCGCTGCCCCTTGAGCAGGAGCGGGTGCATTACTCTCTACATCATCGGCTACAGCTCGTTCGAGATCCATTACTATGCGAAAACACAATTTAAGCTATCAGGAATCATCACACTATCGCAGAGTATATATGGCATGTATAGCTAGACTCTCACATACGCTACGTTAGTCCTAGAATCAACTAAACCGTAGCTCTGATACCAATAAATGTAACACCCCTAACCTATATTCGTCGCCGGAGTAGGGTTACGAGGTATTACCGATCAATACACATCATTTAACATACAATACTCATACATTTATGCATTCATACTCAAATACCATTCAACACAATCACATTGTCCCTTATAAGAGCCTACGATGCCTTAAACATGCTTTAGAAGTGGTTCGGGACTAAACTGATAACATACAAATTTTTTGGAAAACTTAGAAATTTTTTAATCATTCAGGGGTCACACGCCCGTGTGAACAGGCAGTGTGCCTCGCAAGGCTTCAGACACGCCTGTGTCATAGGCCATGTGGCAACAGCACATACATACTAACTTGGGTCACAAAGCCGACCACACGCCCGTGTGTCTAGCCCGTGTGCCCTTCGAATTGGCCTCACACGCCCGTGTGCCAGGCCGTATACTAGGTCATGCCAAACCTGTAGGGTATACTGACTTATGCAACACGGCCAAGTCACACGCGCGTGTGCTAGGCCGTGTGCCATTTAGGGGGTACACTGACTTGTGCCACACGGCCGATCACACGCCCGTATGTGATGCCGTGTGGTACATACTGACTTAAATCCAATTTCAATACTATGGGGCACACGGCGGTGTAACATGAATGTGTGCCACACGCGGCTGAGACACATGCCCATGTCTCTGCTCGTGTGGACAAAAATAGGCCATTTGCAAGGCCAATTTGCCACCCTTTCTCATGCTCAATTAAGCAACCAAAATGGTACCATTTCATCATACAATAGGCAGCCAAAATCATCAACCAAAAAGCACAATTCATACCATATCCATTTTAACCAAATTCAATACTCAATTCAATGCCAATTACCGATTCAAATACTTATCAACTCAAATTCTAAAATCATACTTCACCAAAGCATTTCTCAAGCATTAAACTCCATAAATCAATTAACCATTTGCAACTATAAAACCATAATCATTTTCATACTAAACATGCCAAAATAAGCCATCACTTGTGGCTATATATACAACCAAAACATATGCATTTACAAGCCATTTGTAATAGCTAAACACACAACCTTATTAACATCATTTACAAGCCAACTCTCATAGTTATATTCACAACCAAAATACCACAAGTAGCCTATACATGCCATATACCATATTTATACAACTCAAAAGTACCAATTAGATATTTGATAGTGCGATGATGTTCCCGACGACTCCCAGGTCCGAGCTAGCCTTGATTCACTAAAAAAAACATAGAAGAATAACACAAAGTAAGCTTCATAGCTTAGTAAGCTCGTATGTGAATAACTTGATTCATCATATAAATACAAATCAACCAATTATACATAACATCACCATATACACATTAACTACAAACCTTTCTCATGTTTCAAAACATGATCAAATTCCATCTCATCGAACTTTCTCTAATTAATACTCGAATAGGTTATGTACGTACCTGTATCGCCTCGTACTAAACTCTTTCTCAACCACATCATTCATTTACCCGTTGAACCATTCGAAATAGAAGTCGGATACTCAAGGATCTCAATCAATAAGTACCTATACCATGGCCCGAAGCCAAATCAAGGTAACTTATCCCGGAGTACCTATACCATTGCCCGTAGCCAAATCAAGGTAACTCCTTTTTGAAATACCTATACCATGGCCCGTAGCCAAATCAAGGTATCACTCGCACCTGTAGTGCCGATATCGTGGCCCGAAGCCAACACAATAACCTAATGACATGTCACTAGCATCCTAAACCATTCCTAAGGTTCAACCGGGAATTTACACTTGTCGATTTCATCGTCGAACATATCTGTAGAGTTGTATTCACAATTCAAACATTATCCGTATCTCATAAGCATAGTTTATTCGATATCAAAGCATTTAACATATATTTATAATGAAATTTCCACATACGAACTTACCTCGTATTCGAAATTGACGGATCGGATTGACTACTCGATAACCTTGCTTATCCCCCGATCTAAATCCAAATTCTTTCTTTCTTGATCTATATGTATTCAGAATTAACTCATTTAATCATATATTCTTTCAATTTAGTCCAAAACATACATTTAGGCCTATTTGCACTTTAGCCCTAAACTTTCACATTTAATCAATTTAGTCCCTCTTTCACAAATACACAAAATTCACTTAATATCTTTAAACCCAAGCTTGGCTGAATTTCATATAAGTCCCTAACAGCCCAAAACTTTCATTTATTTCACATTTCAAACACTCAATTTGCATATTTCACAATTTAATCCCTATTATGCAATTTCATCAAAAATCACTTTACAAAACATGAAAATCTATCATCAAAAATTCATATTTCATCCTCAAACACCAAAGAACACATAAGCTCATCAATGGAAACTCTTAAAATCTTTAACAGTTTCAAAATTAAAGGTACGGGCTAGCTAGATTGAGCTGCAACGATCTCAAAAACGTAAAAATCATTAAAAACGGGTTAAAAATCACTTACCAATTGGATTTTTGAAGCTTAGCCGAATCCTAGCCCTATTTTCTTCAAAGAATCGGTTTGTGTTCTCTTTTTGGAGAAGATTATACAAATTATGCATTTTGTTTTTCATTTAATTATCATTTTAATCATCAATTACCAATATAACCTTAGTATTAAAACATTAAAAACATATAATGCATGCTCATCTTTGTCCACTCACAATTAAAATGGTTTAATTACCACATAAGGACCTTAACTTTAAGGTTCTATAGCTACTAGACACCTTTAGCTATTAGAACTCAAGTTTTACGCTTTACGCGATTTAGTCCTTTTTATCAAATTGACCATTTAAACGATAAATTTAGCTCACGGAATTTTCACACATACATGCTGTCATGCTATAAACACATAAAATAATATTAAAATAATTTTTTGACCTTGGATTTGTGGTTCCGAAACCACTATTCTGATTTAGCTAAAATCGGGATGTTACAGTTTTAGTTGCCTAGAAGCATAGGTTATTACTTTACCTTCTTGCATCAAGACACAACCTAAACCATTCAATGATGCACCACTATAAATCACAAATTCCTTACCCGATCCAGGTTGAACCAGAACTGTTGCTTCAGTTAACAGGGCTTTCAATCGATCAAAGCTTTGTTGACATTTATCGGTCCATTCAAATTTCACATATTTTTGTAATAGTCGTGTCATCGGCGAAGATATCATCGAGAATCCTTGTACAAATCTCCGATAATAACCAGCTAATCCCAGAAAACTTCTAACCTCAGACACATTTTTCGGTGGTTTCCAGTTAACAATTGCTGAAATTTTATTCAGATCTACTCTGATGCCTTCAGCAGACACTATATGTCCCAGAAAATCAACTCCCGAAGCCAGAATTCACATTTACTGAATTTAGCATTCAACTATTTCTCACGCAGTGTTTGCAGAACAATTCTCAAATGACCAGCATGTTCATTTTCATCTCAGGAATATACCAAAATATCATCAATAAATACCACCACAGATCTATCCAAATACGGTCTGAAAATTCTATTCATTAAATTCATAAATACCGCAGGTGCATTAGTCAAGCCAAACGACATTACAAGAAATTCATAATGTTCGTACCTGGTTCTGAATGTTATTTTCGACACATTCGAATCTTTTACTCTTAACTGATAGTAACCAGAACGGAGATCAATCTTTGAAAATACTGTAGCACCTTTCCATTGATCAAACAAGTCATCAATACGAGGAAGTGAATACTTATTCTTGACCGTGACTTTGTTGAGTTGTCGGTAATCAATGCACAATCTCAAGGATCCATCCTTTTTCTTAACAAACAGAACCGGTGCACCCCAAGGTGAAGAACTAGGTCGAACAAAACCTCTGTCAGTCAGTTCTTACAACTGTGTTTTCAACTCTTTTAATTCGGTATGAGCCATTCTGTAGGGTGCTATAGATATCAGTTTGGTTTTCGGTATAAGATCTACAGAAAATTTCACTTCTCTGACCGGCGATAATCCAGGTAACTCTTTCAGAAACACATCAGGATATTCACAAACCAGTGGCACTGATTTAATCTTCGATTCAGATACTTTAGTGTCCAATACATAAGCAAGGTAAGCATCATAACCTTTTCTGACAGATTTTTATGCTGACATGGCTGATATCACATTAAACAACCCATCCAATTTATCTAATTCAATACAGAGCATTTCACCATTCTGACATTTCAACACAATATGCTTCTATTTACAATTTACCATGGCATCATGTTGAGCTAACCAGTCTATACCCAAAATCACATCAAATTCATCAAATGGCCCAGGGGGTTTGATACTCTAACCACGAATTTAGTGAACTCAACAGGTAATTTTTTATTATTCACTAAATTCGTACAAATATATGAATGTGTCGAACTAGGATCAATTAAAGAAATTATATCAGTATCAAGAAGAGAAAAAGTACCAGTGATAACGTCGGGTGAAGAGGCATCCTCACATGCACGAATAGCATATGTTCTTGCTGGTGCTCGTGCTTCTGAGCTGACAGTGGAATCTTTTGTCGTACACCGGCGACCACTAACATTGCTAGGATTACGGGGTGGTCTACCTCTTTTTGCGGAGTTACTTGGCCTTGAAGTTTGAACGGTATCTTTTTCAGGCCTTTCTGAGCAGTCTCTGAGATAGTGGTCAAAGGAAACACATCTAAAACAGGATCCACTTTTCATTCGACACTCACCAAAATAAAATTTATTACAGTGCTTGCATCTGGGTTTGGTATTTCTTACACTGCCCGCACTTGCTACAGATGTAGCCTGAGATCTTGAACTAGAAAGTGGAATACTTCTATCTCTCCCAAAGTACCCCGAAGAGATAGTAAAACGGTCAAAATTTTTCTTTGATTTCTTTGAAGCCGACTGTTGTGACTTTCCCATAAATCTTTTACTCGAAGTTCTAGCTTCCATCTCAGCCTGTTTCTTTTCTTTACTCATCTCTTCAGCTTTATGTGCTCAGTCAACCAGTACAACAAATTCTTTTAATTCAAGAATCCCAACCAACAACTTGATGTCTTCATTCAGACCCTCTTCAAACCGCTTACATATTGCAATTTCAGTTGGGATACACTCTCAAGCATACTTACTCAGTCGAACAAATTCCCGTTCATACTCAGATACAGTCATATTCCCTTGTTTAAGCTCTAAAAATTCCTTCCGTTTCTGATCCAAGAATCTCTGACTGATATATTTCTTTTTGGATTCAGTTTGGAAGAATTCCCAAGTGACACTTTCTTTCGGTACAACAGAAATCAGTGTATTCCACCATTGGTAAGCCGAGTCTTTTAGTAGAGACACCGCACATTTTAAACACTCAGCTGATGTACAAGATAATTCATTCAGAACCCTGATAGTATTTTCTAACCAGAATTCAGCCCTTTCAGGATCATCTTCGGCTGTTGCTCTGAATTCTTCTGCTCCATATTTACGGATTTTATCTACAGGAGGCTTACCAGTTCTAACAAGTTCTGTATCTTGTGGTATATTAGGAACCGGTTAAGAGACAGGAGGGTGTAAACCATTCCTTCATCATTTGGAAGAAGGCTTCTTTAGCCCTTCCTCCTCAGCCCTCAGATACAGGTCTTCTACTACTTGAGGCTACTCTTTGAACTAAAGCTTGAGCATTGCTCTTAGCTTCTTCGGATTCAACTCGATTGGACGACATTACTATATAAAAAATATGTTTAAAATGGTCAGGAGATATCACACTATCACAGATTATATAATGGCATGTATAGCTCAACTCGTACTAGCTACGTTAGTCTCAGAATCGACTAAACCGTAGATCTGATACCAATAAATGTAACACCTCTAACCCGTATCTGATGCCAAAACAGGGTTACAGAGCATCATCGAAATAAACAGGTCAAATACAAACATTTTATATTATTTAACATTCATGTCAGATATTATTCATAAAGTCCTTAATATGAGCCCTCGATGCCCAAAACATACATTAGAAACAAGTCGGAACTAAACTAGGTACTTAGAGAATTTTTCGAGAAATTTCAAAATTTTTCCTAAGTGCAGGATACACACGCCGGTGTGGTCAGGCCGTGTGGGCATTCGGAATGGGGCACACGACCGTGTCCCAACCCATGTCTACACCTATTTAACTCTCTAACTTGGATCACACGGTTAAGTCCCATGCCCGTGTGCTAGGCCATGTGTAGGTGCAGGGGTCACACGGCCAAGCCACACGCCCATGTGAAAAATCCTAAGCATTCTGTTTTAAATTTTAAAGATGCAGGGAACACACGGCCAAACCACACGCCCATGTGCTAGGTCATGTGTCACACACGGCTGAGACACACGTCCGTGTCTCTGCCCGTGTGGATGAAAATAGGCCATTTTCAAGGCCACTTTTCTCACCTAATTAGTCTTCCACCTACATAAACACTTTAACACATACACAAGCCAATCCAAGACATTTAAACTAAGCCAAAAATCAAGTCTTATGCATGACATATTACTTCATAAATCCATATATCCAAACTTACATATTTGACTAAAAATACATTTAGACATACTTATGGAATTTACTATCAATTGTCCATACTTAACACTCATATCAAATATGACATTATCTCATATATATATACATCAAAACATATTTATCAGAAGCCATACCAATGGCTAATTACAACCAAAACATTTATATGCCAACATTCGCTATTTAAACCTATACAAGCCATTATAATAAAAAATAATTTACTATTTATACTGAAATGAGCCGATGGATAATGTGATGTGTCTCTAACCAGTTTCCAACCTTAACGAGATTCCGAGCTACTATAAAACAGAGTAAGCATTTATTGCTTAGTAAGTTCGTATAACAGGAAATAAACTTACCATTCATTTACATTTAAGGTAAGCATACAAAATGCATCCAAGCAATTTGGCTAATATCCTAAACACACAACTTCATCAACATGTTAGTCATGTATTTCATTTGAATATCAAGAATCAGGGGTGAGCTCATCAAATATCAAATTTTCATGTGTTTTCAGGTGTATACAGGTAATATCTCATTCAAAATTCACCTTAACTTATATCAGAACTTTGTCTGTTGAACCATTTGAAATATCGATGGATACACGATAGTACACACGAAGTGTATGAATCTATAATCTGTCAATTCATATTTAGAAGTTCTCATTAAAGCACATAATCGAGAAGCCTTCTCTCAAGCCATATAACGGGAAGCTCATGTGAGCCACGTAATGGGAAGCTTATCAGAGTTGTATAATAGGAAGCTCATAAGAGCCATAGTCGAGAAGCTCATGCGAGACAATAACGGGTAGCCCCGAAGAGTCCTTAACGAGAAGTTTCAAATAGCTATGTATCAGGAAGTTGAAGCGAGCCATATCGAGAAGCTCCGGTGAGCCATTAATCAAGAAGCTCAGAAAGAGCCTTTAATCAGGAAGCTCATGAAGAGCCATATATTGGGACGCTCATAAGCGCTGTTGTGTGTCTACAACACATGCAGAATCACAACCAATCGGGATGCTCCGAAGAGCTATTAACGGGAAGCTCGCAAGAACCATATAATGGGAAGCTCAAGGGAGCCATATATCGGGATGCTCATGAGATCTAATAACGAGACGCTCTTTCAATCTATGGTGTGTCTGCAACATATGCAGGACCACAACCAATTCGGGAACCCTGTATCTATCGAATCTCATTTATCCAAATGGGACTTAATATTTGTCGAACATTGTCGAATATGCGATCAATTTCATATATATGACATTTACACAATTCACATATACAACATTCAATTCAAACATATAAATATATTGTAACACCCTAACCCGTATCCATCATCAGAATCGAGTTACAGAGTATTACCGGTAAATACAGAACATTTACAGAATTAATTATATCATTTAATATGCATTTACCGAAAACATACATAACGTTCCTCAATTGGACCTTTGAGGCCCAAATTGAATATTAAAATTGAAGCAAGACTTAATCAGGATCTCATAAAAATTTTCACAAAGTATAAAAAATTTCACTTATGAACAGTACCCACACGCCCGTGTGGTCAGGCCGTGTGACTTCACACGCCCGTGTAGTCAAGGGACACGCTCGTGTGACCCTTAGACATGCCCGTGCTTCAGGCCGTGTCTAACTTAAGGTGCTCTCTGACTTGCACACACAGTCGTGTCACACGCCCGTGTGCTAGGCCGTGTGGTTAAATTAATTTTCAAAAATAGGTGCAGACTTCACACGGTCGTATCGCACGCCCGTGTCTAAGGCCGTGTCATCCACATAGCTGAGACACACGCCCGTGTCTCTTCCTGTAACACCCCAAACCCGGTCAACACACCACGACCAAATCTGACATGTCACAGAGTGAAAACGATTCGAAGAAAACAGGTTACCGGTTTATTTTCGGTGAAAACTCTTCGATTGCTTGTGTTTGGGGAAACCGATGTATATACGGTGGAAAATGTTAAGTTGCTTTGAAATCATGTGAATTGTATTACCCGATGGTAGAGTTTAGAAAACTCGTTGCGTAGCTTAGTTTGAAAACTTCGATTATCAGGTTATTAAAGCAAATCAAGTAATTACTTAGTCATATTTAAAACCAAATCCAAAGTAGATAAAATAATCCAAAACATAATTTAAAGGCCTTGTTACAAACCCAACTAACAAACGAATTTAAAGTAAAATACCCAAATCAAATGTCCATGTAAAACCAAGCAATTATCGCATGGTCACCTCGAGTCCACTGGCTCCTCATCCGCGATCTACGAATCACCTAAAAGATAGGGAGAAGGTGAGTCACCAAGACTCGGTGCATATCCCCCTCCCGATTATTGCAACATGATTACACAAATCATAATCAAGCAAACATATCATGCACCCAAACCTAGCCATCCACAACTCCTTTTTCTACCCCGTGTGGTACCAAACCACTTTGGTGGTGCCAAACCACCAGTGACCCAAAGTCACCGATATCAATAATAATGTGGTGCCAAACCACTTTGGTGACCCAAAGTCACGAATAATCCATATGTGGGGCCAACCCACGTTGTGATACCAAATCACTTTGGCGACAATCCCGTTTTATCAAATGTGGGGCCAACCCATCGTGGTGCTAAGCCACTGGGACGAGTCGCTATGAGGTGCCAAACCTCTGTGACCCAAAGTCACGAAATCAAACTGTGGTACCAAACCACTGGTAGTGCCAAACCACTGGTGACCCAAAGTCACAGATATCAATCTTCCCCCTCCTCTCATATCACCCACAATAATGCAATGCACATACAATTCATGCCATCATGCTTAATCATTAGACATATATCGAACATACATAGATAATATCATCAAAAATCATGTACCGTAATCTCAACAAAATGGACTTACCCGAAATCCTTACTCATACCCATAAAGGTATCATATCGAAATCTACACAGTTTCAACTTTTAACATAGTTTAGGTTATTAACAAGTTTACAACGATTATGAAGTGTGTAAGTTATACACCTGGTTACTAACGCGATCACTGAATCCCGAAGATCTCGATCTAACGCACTAGACCCCCTTTACCTACATTCGGCCAAACCAAGATCATTAACAAAGGCCATTCGGCTATACTAGCAAATCCCGAAGGGTTAACGCACAACCATAATCCTTACCTTACTGCCTTTCGCGCTTAAATCAAATCCCGAAGCACTCGATAACACGTCTTCCCTACAATCGGCCAAGACTAAACAAGATCACTAATAGCCTTGGCTTTTCAAACAAATAAGAGGAAGATCGAATCGATATGCATCCTTACCAGCGACTTCATCGAGACCGATTGACAGAGAATAAATAACCCCGATCCACTGCTTCAAAATCCCGGAGATCCTAGAAGAAATCGATTCCAAAGATGGTTAGGAATCATATCAACAAATGCTGAAATTCGGCTTTTTTCCCATGTGAGTCGACAGAGAAAAGAAAATGAGAATAGAGGAGATTCGGTCATGACAGACTTACCTATTCCAAACCGATTAGAGAAGAAATCAAGGGAGATCTCTGCTTGATTGATATTCGGCCAATAGTTAGAATGAGAAGGGGAGAGTAAAGAGATTTCGGCAATGGGGTAGAGTGATCAAGGTGATTCGGCTATGGCTTAAGGTAGGAAATCAAAAGATTCGGCCAAGGCACTTTGATGCAAACGAAAGAACAACAAGGCTTTCAGCTTTTCAACACAAAGGAAAGATGGAAGAGATTGAAGAAGAAAAAGGGAATGGGAATGAATGGATTCGGCAAAGGGAGGAAGAAAAGGTTTCGGCACAAGGTGATTGAGAGAAAAGAAAGATGAAGATTACCGAAAAGAGAAGAGCAAGAAAGTGCCAATGGGGTTTGATTTCAAAGGAGAAAAGAGAGAAATCTCAAATGGTTCTAAAGGATTCGACTTGTTGTGCTAGAGGGAAAATCGACAAGACTAAGGGGAGGTTTGGCTTTTGCTCACAACCGAAAGCACTTATGCTAGACTTAGCCGAAAATGTCACCTAGCTTGACTTAGCAATTTCGGCACTTCCCCTCTAGACTCCCAACCGATTACTCCTTCTCAATCAAGAGTTCAAATTCGGCCAAGCTGCTCAAATTTCTCTCGGCCACTTGTTCAAACGAGTTTGAATTAGTCAAACTCTAAATTCTCTCTTCTCCACTAGATTAAATCAGTTTGACTTGCTCATGAGCTTATCCGACGAGTTTGAGTGAGCACAACTCTTCCCCTCTCTGGCGTAAAAAAGAATTAGCAGCAAGGGATTTCTGCAGCTCGAACCCAAGCTCTTCTTCCCCTGCTTGTGGCGTCACTGCTTAAGGCCCTAAGTGGCGCCTCCTTGCCACTTTATCAAGGAAATTCTTGTGCTAAAGTTTACCACAAAATATTCTTAACCCCTAGCTCCTTCAGCTCCCCTTAACCAAAGCTTAAAAATAAAAATTTTCCTATAGTTCGAGCCTAACCTTGGCTTATATCTAGACCCTAAAACGTCTCAATTAATATCACAACCAAGCCATACACATGCAAACAGTTCAAACATCATAGCCCCTATTTAAGGATGTTACAGTTCTACCCCCCTTAAAAATAATTTTGGCCTCGAAATTACCTGGTCAAAAGAGTTGAGGGTATTGCTGCCTCATCACATCCTCTGGTTCCCACGTAGCTTCTTCCACGCCATGGTTCCGCCACAACACCTTTACTAATGGAACTGACTTCTTGCGCAAAACCTTCACATCCCGGTCTAGAATCTGCACTGGTTCCTCTTCCATGGTCAAATCTGGGCTCACCTCAATTTCCTCCACCGATACAACATGCGATGGATCTGAACGGTAACGCCTAAGCATGGAAACGTGGAACACATCGTGTATCTGACTTAGCTCTGCTGGCAACTCGAGCTGATAAGCTACTGGTCCCACTCGTCTCAACACCTCATATGGGCCAATAAACCTTGGACTTAGCTTGCCTTTCCTTCCAAATCTCAGCACTTTCTTCCACGGCGAGACCTTCAAGAAAACCCTGTCACCCACTGCGAACTCCATATCTCTCCGCTTAAGATCGGCATATGACTTCTGCCTGTCTGAAGCTTCCTTCAAATGAGCCCAAATCAACTTGACCTTATCCTCAGTTTCCGTAACCAACTCCGGACCCAACATCTGACGCTCACCCAACTCTGTCCAGCATGTAGGTGTACGACACTTCCTACCATACAACGCCTCATATGGTGCCATCTTAATGCTTGCCTGGTAACTATTATTGTACGCAAATTCAGCTAACGATAGAAATTCTTCCCAGCTGCCTCTGAAATCCAAAACACAGCCTCCCAATGTATCTTCCAAAATCTGTATAACCCTTTCCGACTGTCCGTCTGTCTGTGGATGAAATGCCGTACTAAAATCCAACCGCGTACCCAACACCTGATGCAACGCTTCCCAGAACCTTAACGTGAATCTGGGATCCCTATCTGAGATAATCGACACTGGCACACCGTGCAACCTCACTATCTCTGCCACATACAGCTTAGCTAACTTCTGAAGCGAGTAATCAACCCTTACCGATATGAAATGAGATGATTTCGTCAAACGGTCCACAATTACCTGATCGAGTCCTTCTTACTAGGCGTAAGGGGTAGCCCATCGACAAAGTCCATGGTAATCCTTTCCCACTTCCATCTGTGGAATCTTCACGGGTGAAGTAAACTCGTGGCAAGCGATGTTCAGCCTTGACTTGCTGACACGTCAGACATTTACCCACAAACTCGGTTACTTCCTGTTTCAGACCTAGCCACCAAAATTGCTCTCGCAAATCCCGATACATCTTGCTACCTCCAGGATGCATAGCGTATGGGCTGCTATGTGTGTCTGAAGAATCCTCCGCCTTAACTCGGCGTCCTTCAAAGATACAAGCTTTCCCTTGAAAACACAGATGCTCTCGATCCACCGGACAAGCTATAACCTTCCAACCCACCATTCGAACTTGCAACCTCCGAGCATTCAAACCTTCATCCACTAATTGTTTCTCCTTAATCTCGCTCTACCCAAGTCGGCTTAACACGCATTCGCCAATAGACTCCCATCGTCATACAAGCTAAGATGAGCAAACATCGCTCTCAAGTGCGATACTACCTTACGGCTCAATGCGTCGCCGCCACCACGTTAGCCTTGCCCGGATGATACTCAATTGAGCAATCGTAGTCCTTCAAGCAGCTCAATCCATCTGCGCTGCTGTCTCAAGTTCAAATCCTTACGAGTCAAAAGGTACTTGGACTCTTGTGATCCGTGTAGACTATCGACTTCTCTCCGTACAAATAGTGCCTCCATATTTTCGTGGTGAAAACCACTGCGAGCTAATTCCAAGTCATGCGTCGGATAGTTAACCTCATGCGCCTCTCTCGGTGCCGAGACGCATATGCTACTACCTTCCTCTCGCATCAAAGCACACATCCCAAGCCGGTATGTGATGCATCACGAAGAGACCGTGAATTCCTTTTCCGCCTCAAAGTGAATCAAACCGAGCTTGAGTTAGAATCTTCTTCAACTTGTCGAAACTTTCTGTTGCTTCTCGGACGGACAAATGGAACTCCTTTCCTAAGTAACTTGGTCAACGGTGCTACGATTAAAGAAAATCCCTCTACAAACCTTCGGTAATACCCTGCTAGACCTAGAAAACTCGAAACGCGCCGCGACTTAGGCGGTTTCGGTCCAATCTTGCCTCATTCTTGCGAGGATCCACTCTAATCCCTTCAGCTGACACCACGTGACCCAAGAAAGTCACCTCCCTAAGCCAGAATTTGCACTTACTAAACTTGGCAAATAACTGCTTCTCCCTCAGAATCTGCAAAACTATCCGCAAATGTGCATCATGATCCTCCTCAGACCTTGAGTACACCAAAATGTCGTCTATAAACACCACAACAAACTGGTCCAAAAACTGCTGGAACACCCGATTCATCATGTCCATGAATGCTGCCGGCGCGTTAGTCAACCCAAATGGCATTACCAGAAACTCGTAGTGCCCATACCGAGTACGAAACGCCGTCTTGTGAATATCATCCTCTTTCACCTTTAGCTGATGATACCCTGACCTTAGATTGATCTTTGAGAAAACCGATGCCCCCTTAAGGTGATCAAACAAGTCATCTATCCTCGGCAATGGATACTTGTTCTTGATCGTCAGCTTATTCAATTGGTGGTAGTCTATACACATCCGCATTGTACCATCCTTCTTCTTAACAAAGAGCACAGGTGCTCCCAAGGCGAAACACTTGGTGGATAAAACCCCGGTCCAACAACTCCACGAACCGAGCCTTCACTCTACCAATTCTTTCGGCGCCATCTTATACGGGCGATAGACACTGGCGCGATTTGGATAATGATCTATACCAAATTCAACTTCCGATCGAGGCGGACGGAAGTTCTTCTCGAAATACGTCGACAAATTCCTTCACCGTTCGGACATTCTCTACAGCTGACTCCTTCGCCTCCAAGGCACACATATGAACCATAAACGCCTCATAACCTTTTCTGACCATTTTCTCAGCTTTCAAAGCAGACACCACGTTGGACAGATAATCTCTTCTATTACCTATCATCACCACTTCTTCACCCTCAACCGTTTTCAAAACCATGCGCTTAGCCGCGCAATCCAGACTTGCCTTGGAACTTCACCAACCAGTCCATCCCAAGAATCGATCGAACTCCCCAAACGGCAGTTCCATCAGATCAGCCACAAATACTACCCCTTGGAGTTCTAGGGGTACATCCCTATACAGCTTATTTACTTCTATAGAGTGACCTAGAGGGCTAATTACTGTCATCTCCCTAGAAGTAGTCTCAAAGTCTAGGTTCATGGTCTCTACTATCCTACTAGCAACATACGAATGCGTCGAACCCACATCTATCAAAGTAGTATATGGTATTCTAAAGATTAAGAACGTACCGGTTATGACGTCCGGTGCGTCGCCTTCCTCTCGACGCCTCGCTGCATATACCAATCCAGGCTGTCTCGCCTCGGTGTTGCCTGTACCTCTGCCCGGTGCTCCGCGGCCCCGACCAGAACCATTACCTCCTCTACCAGAACCACGACCCCTTTGCGGTTGCGGTCCCTCATTCCTAAACTGAGCACGACCCTAGCCCTCAGACTGAATCCTGGCTAACTTCCGTGGATAATCCCTCACACGATGATCCAACGAGCCACATTCAAAGCATCCTTTTCCACCAATCCAACATTCTCCCCAATGAGATTTCCCATACCGATTACATCTGCTACTGGACCACGATTAGCGATGAAACAGCCTCCTGCATTGATTTGGCCCACCATGCTTAGCCTTTTTTCTGAAAATTACCGACCGACCCAGATGATCCAAAACCTCTCTTATGTCTATTCCTGTCCTGATTCTGCCTCACAGATTCCTTTACCCCTTCGGCTATCTTAGCCTTTTCTACTAACACGGCAAACTCTCGCTCCTGCTGTGGAGCAATCAGCAATCTCAGCTCATCCCTCAATCCGTCCTCGAACCTGACACATCGCTCGTACTCCGTAGCCACAATACCTCGAGCATACCGGCTCAACCTTAAGAATTTTGCCTCGTACTCTGATACGGATTTACTCCCCTGAACCAGTCTCAGAAACGCCTTTCGTTGCGCATCAATGTAACTGGACCCAATATACTTCTTCTGGTACACAGCCTTAAAATAATCCCACGTGAGATCATCCGCTGCAGCACCATCCCAAACTGTGAGCCACCACTGGTATGACTCATCCCGAAGAAGCGACACTATCCCTTTCAGTTTCTCCTCAACAGTCAGATCCAAGTCGTCCATGATACGCTCCGTCGCCTCCAACCAATACTCAGCTGTATTGGGTGCCACACCAGAAACACCTCGGAAAACCTCAGCTTCATTGGCTCGGAGTCACTCAGATACAGACTTACGAGCTCCCGTGCCTCCATCTGCTCCAGCCACCCTCTCAAGAACTCGCGCAGATCGCCCACGATCTTCGCATCATCCCCTGTTTGATCACGGGTACTCAACACCGTGGTGGTGGTGGTGGTGGCATCTCATTTCTCGACCCACGACGGATCCCACTGGTTTGGACATAGTCATCCTACCCGACCGCGCGTCCACGCGTACACGACCCCAACCTCGAGTGCTCATGTCTAAC
Source organism: Gossypium sturtianum (assembly GCA_025698515.1). Classification (NCBI taxonomy): domain Eukaryota; kingdom Viridiplantae; phylum Streptophyta; class Magnoliopsida; order Malvales; family Malvaceae; genus Gossypium; species Gossypium sturtianum. The sequence goes on along the minus strand of CM046943.1, from coordinate 28,289,193 downwards.
ATCTCGACTTATCTGATTTAAAAGTTTTATGCGTCAGTCTTTATTCCACTATTATTAAGGCACAGTCTTATGAATAGTTTCTATTCTGAGTTTTGTTTTCATGAGTTACTGAGTCATATAGGTTCCAGTCTCTAGGGTAGTCCACTATCACTAGTCGTCCATAACATATATCATCATAATCATAATCATATGCAACCATCGAGTTAATGGGTACTTACAGGCGGATTAGTGCAGGAGACTCGGTGCCATGCTAAACCATACATTTTTTCCATCAACACTTTTTAAAACCATACTTTAAAACATTTTGGGCTCGGGCCCACAGTAGAAAGCTTTTGAACTTGGCTCACGATACCAAAATTGTAACACCCCAAACCCGGTCAACACACCACGACCGAATCTGGCATGTCACAGAGTGAAAACGATTCGAAGAAAATAGGTTACCGGTTTATTTTCGGTGAAAACTCTTCGATTGCTTGTGTTTGGGGAAACCGATGTATGTACAGTGGAAAATGTTAAGTTGCTTTGAAATCTTGTGAATTGTATTACCCGATGGTAGAGTTTATAAAACTCGTTGCGTAGCTTAGTTTGAAAACTTTGATATCAGGTTATTAAAGTAAATCAAGTAATTACTTAGTCATATTTAAAACCAAATCCAAAGCAGATAAAATAATCCAAAACATAATTTAAAGGCCTTGTTACAAACCCAAATAACAACCAGAATTTAAAGTAAAATACCCAAATCAAATGTCCATGTAAAACCAAAGCAATTATAGCATGGTCACCTCGAGTCCACCCGGCTCCGCATCCGCGATCTACGAATCACCTGAAAAGATAAGGGAGAAGATGAGTCACCAAGACTCAGTGCATAATCCCCCTCCCGATTATTGCAACATGCTTACACAAATCATAATCAAGCAAACATATCATGCACCCAAACCTAGCCATCCACAACTCCTTTTTCTACCCCCGTGTGGTACCAAAACCTTTGGTGGTGCCAAACCACTTTAGTGACCCAAAGTCACCGATATCAATAATAATGTGGTGCCAAATCACTTTGGTGACCCAAAGTCACGAATAATCCATATGTGGGGCCAACCCACGTTGTGATACCAAATCACTTTGGTGACAATCTGTTTTATCAAATGTGGGGCCAACCCTTTGTGGTGCTAAGCCACTGGGACGAGTCGTTATGAGGTGCCAAACCTCTGGTGACCCAAAGTCACGAAATCAAGCTGTGGTACCAAACCTTTGGTGGTGCCAAACCCTTTGGTGACCCAAAGTCACGGATATCAATCTTCCCCCTCCTCTCATATCACCCACAATAATGCAATGCACATACAATTCATGCCATCATGCTTAATCATTAGACATATATCGAACATACATAGATAATATCATCGTAAATCATGTACCGTAATCTCAACAAAAGCGGACTTACCCGAAATCCTTGCTCATACCCATAAAGGTATCATATCGAAATCTACAGTTTGGCTTTTAACATAGTTTAGGTTATTAAGAAGTTTACAACGATTATGAAGTGTGTAAGTTACACACACTGGTTACTAACGCGATCCTTTGAATCCCGAAGATCCCGATCTAACGCACTAGACCCCCTTTACCTACATTCGGCCAAACCAAGATCATTAACAAAGGCCATTCGGCTATACTAGCAAATCCCGAAGGGTTAATGCATAACCATAATCCTTACCTTATTTCCTTTCGCGCTTAAATCAAATCCCGAAGCACTCGATAACACATCTTCCCTACAATCGGCCAAGACTAAACAAGATCACTAATAGCCTTCGGCTTTTCAAACAAATAAGAGGAAGATCGAATCGATATGCATCCTTACCACTGACTTACTGAGACCGATTGACAGAGAATAAATAACCCCGATCCACTGCTTCAAAATCTCGGAGATCCTAGAAGAAATCGATTCCAAAGATGGTTAGGAATCATATCAACAAATGCCGAAATTCAGCTTTTGTCCCATGTGAGTCGACAGAGAAAAGAAAGTGAGAATAGAGGAGATTCGGTCATGACAGACTTACCTATTCCAAACCGATTAGAGAAGAAATCAAGGGAGATCTCTGCTTGATTGATATTCAGCCAATAGTTAGAATGAGAAGGGGAGAGTAAAGAGATTTCGGCAATGGGGTAGAGTGATCAAGGTGATTCGGCTATGGCTTAAGGTAGGAAATCAAAAGATTCGCCCAAGGTACTTTGATGCAAACGAAAGAACAACAAGGCTTTCAGCTTTTCAACACAAAAGAAAGATGGAAGAGATTGAAGAAGAAAAAGGGAATGGGAATGAATGGATTCGGCAAAGGGAGGAAGAAAAGGTTTCGGCACAAGGTGATTGAGAGAAAAGAAAGATGAAGATTGCCGAAAAGAGAAGAGCAAGAAAGTGACAATGGGGTTTCGGTTTCAAAGGAGAAAAAGAGAGAAATCTCAAATGGTTCTAAAGGATTCGGCTTGTTGTGCTAGAGGGAAAATCGACAAGACTAAGGGGGGAGGTTTCGGCTTTTACTCACAACCGAAAGCACTTATGCTAGAGCAAGGGATTTCTGTAGCTCGAACCCAAGCTCTTCTTCCCCTGCTTGTGGCGTCACTGCTTAAGGCCCTAAGTGGCGCCTCCTTACCACTTTACCAAGGAAATTCTTGTGCTAAAGTTTACCACAAAATATTCTTAACCCCTAGCTCCTTCAGCTCCCCTTAACCAAAGCTTAAAAATAAAAATTTTCCTATAGTTCGAGCCTAACCTTGGCTTATACCTAGACCCTAAAACGTCTCAATTAATATCACAACCAAGCCATACACATGCAAACAGTTCAAACATCATAGCCCCTATTTAAGGATGTTACACTTCCCGTATGTTAAATTATGGGCATTCTGTTTTGCAAATTTTAGAAGCAGGGGACACATGGCCAAATCACATGCCTATGTACCCAGCTCATGTGTCTACCCGTGTTCAAAAAATAAGGTCATTTCCTAGCCTCATTTTTCACCCAAATTTCCATTTTTCCTGCATCAACACTAACAAATATATTCCAGCCAATTTCAAGTAAAATCCAACCATAACATATATTAAAAACATAAGTGTTTTAGCAACTCCAATGGCTAAGTTATATATATGTATCATTTACATACCATCATTTAACTACATACCATCATTTAACTTAGTTAGCTTATGCATGCCATTAACAAAATAAGATTTTCATTTATACCAAAAATCAAGAAGTTGATAGCGTGATGATAACCCCGACCAATTTTCTGATCTTCCTGAGCTTTGAGCACTATAAAATAGGGAAAATAAACCTAGTAAGCATTATATGCTTAGTAAGCTCGTATAACCAAAAGTACACTTACCAATCATATTTAACATCTAAAACATATACAAAGCATATTTCCATCAATTTGGCAAATTTGCCTAGTCACAAACATTCAATCAACATGTTAGCCATAATATACAATAAGCATAGATGAGCTCATCATGCCATATGAGTATTTTATCCATTGAATCATTGAATTTCTGATGGATATTTCTAGTAGTACACTCGAGGTGCACAATTCCGTTATCCATCAATTCATATCCAGTAGTACCGTTTAGGTACACTCTCGAGCCACATATCATACAGCAGAATTACCAGTCCAGGCTAAATCCTTATATGACAAAGAATTCCCTATAGAATCCAATCTGGATTACCAGTCCAGGCTAAATCCAGTCAATTAGGATTACCAGTCCAGGCTAAATCCATTCTGTAACACATGCAGTTTTATCAGGGAAATCACATTTATCCAATCGGAATTCAATATTCAAACGGATTTTAACCCTTTTTCAATCATTTTACATCATATACATATTTCATGCTTCACAATGTTCATGCTTAATGTACATATAATTCACATATCACATTTCATATAATTCAACAATCAAATCAACACATATATTCATGCTTATTTAAATTATACGAACTTACCTTGATAATTGTTCATATCTACTAATCCAAAACTTTCTCTTTTCCTCGATCTTTCTCTTTGTTTGGTATTTCTGGATCTATACAAAGGAATTTAATCATCAATTTAATACTTTTCACATTCAATTGAACCCAATTCACATTCTAGGCAAAAGTACCATTTTGCCCCTAAACTTTTAATTAATTCCAATTTTGTCCCTAGGCTCGGAAATTGAAATTCATGCAATTTTACTCCTTATTCCAAGCCTAATCAAAATTATAATATAGCTTTTGCAGCACATGTATTCTCAAAATTTCAAAATTTTTCCATGAATTTCATCGCTTTTCAATTTAGTCCCAAAACATGTTTCCATAAAAAATTACTTTGTAAAAGTTGTTCATCTATCAACAACCTTTCAATTTCTACCATAATCTTTCAAATTTCAGCATATTCATCCATGAAAAATTTTCTATACTTTGATATCTATTCAAATTAACCCCCCAAATAGAGAAATCAAGCTTTCCCGATCTCAAAAATATAAAAGTTACCAAAAACGGGACATAAGAACTTACCAATTTATGCTTGGAAAGCTTGTTTTCTCTCTCCTAGGGTTTCCATGTATTTTTTATGAAGAAGATGATATAAAATGACATTCATTTCTATTTTAATCTTTATCATCTTTTAACTATTTCTATTTCCAATTTAGTCCTTGTCCCTTTTCAATTTTTCCATGGATGATTCACCAAAAATATCTACATATTTTTCATCAATGGTCTAATTACCATTTAAGGACCTCAAGTTTTAAATACCATAGCTATTTTAATCTTTATAGCTACTAGAATTTAAATTTGACATTTTATACAATTTAGTCCTTTCTACAATTAAGCACCTAATTGATAAAATTTTCTTATCAAAATTCTCATGCAACCTTTCTACTATATTACTAATCATTTCATAATATTAAAATATTTTATCTTTCCGGCTCTGATTGGTGGTTACAAAACCACTATTCTGACTTCACTAAAATTGGGCTGTTACATATACAAAATTTAGTTACACGAACTTACCTCGACAATTGTTCGTGTACGCAAAATCTACTAATCCGACACTTTTTCTTTTCCACGATCTAACTCTGTATTTGATCTATTCGGATCTATATGAGTGAATTTAACATCAATTTTATATAATTCATATTCAATTTAATCCAATTCACATCCTAGGCAAAATTACCATTTTGCCCCTATACTTTTAATTAATGACAATTTCGTCCCTAGGCTCGAAAAATGAAATTCATGCAATTTAATCCTTATTCTAAGCCTAGCCAATTTTTACATATCACAATAGCAGCCCATGTATTTCATAAAATTTAGAATTTTTCCATGAATTTTACAACTTTTCAATTTAGTCCCTAAATCATGATTTCATCAAAATTTCCTTAACAAAAGTTGTTTATCTATCAACAACCTTTCATTTTCTACCATAAAACTTCATAATTCATACATAATCATCCATGGCATAACTTTAATACTTTGATAACTTTGCAAATTAATCCCTGAGATAGATAGAATAAGCTATTACGATCTTGGAAATATAAAAATTACTAAAAATGGGACAAGAATCCATACCTAATTGAGCCAAAACAACTTGCTTGAACTCAACACCCAAAAACTAGTGTTTCCATGTCTTTTAATTGGGAAAGATGATATAAAATGATGATATTATATATTTATTTTATTTATCATCTTTTATTTATTTACTTTCCAATTTAGTCCTTTTCTTTTCTTAAATTTCCATGAATGAATCATCATACTTATCTAATAACCCCTCTTAATGGTCTATTTGCCATATAATGACCTCCAATTTTGAATTTCATAGCTATTTGATCCTTTTAGCTACTAGAATTCAACTTTTGCATTTTATGCAATTTGGTCCTTTTATCAATTAAACATGTAATCGGTAAAATTTCCTAACGAAATTTTTATACGATATTCCTATCATATGGTAAACCATAAAATAATTTTAAAATATTTTTTCTTACGAACTCGGATTTGTGGTCCCGAAACTACTGTTCTGATTTCACTAAAAATGGGTTGTTACACAGACTGCTCCTTTTGAGTATTCTATTCACTGTGTTGTGACATTGAGGCTCTGTGTTGCAACATCATGGGTAATATCGTGTCCTTATGCCTCTGAATGGTGTCCTGCACACTCACAAATTATGTTGGTCTACCTAAGGCCTCCTTTGACCCCCAAGGTCATATAAATAGCTCAAATTGCACATTTTATTAACTATGAACTAAAATTGAAAACTAAATAAAAACATAGATAAATTGCTTTCATACGAGCTCATTAAGTATGGAAAATAGTTTAATCTACTACAACGAATTGCGATAGATTAGTTTTGTACATTTAACACGTTTATACTGAAGATGTAAAGCTTGGTAACTCTTAAGTTAAAAGTATATGGTAGATATGTGGTTTAGAAATGCATGATTTGGCATTGGTGATGCTTAGTTGAAATATATGGGGTATGGAATTACCTGTTTTAATGTGGATTTGGCATAAGTGCAGTTGATATGAAATGTGGTAGGAAATGAAATGTATGTGTGTATATGCATGCTAAGTATGAAGAATGAATGGATATAGTTGTAACTAAATATAGTAATTGTATAGAGTCAAATGAGCTATGAAATTGATTAACTTGAATACAAATCTAATGAGTTAGGATGTAAATTTATTATATACTTGTTTTTGAGAAGATGAATATATGTTTCATATAAGATTAAATTAGGAATGAAATAGTTGCTTGTGGCATATGTCTAATTACTTTGTTAAATCATAGATTTATCGCTGAGTTTATTACTCAGCGTATGATTTTGTTTTCTATGCGCAGGTTAAGTTTTTACAAGATTTCGAGCACCGACATCAGCATCCAGCCAGAATCCCAAACTCAACGAAGTTGGTGAATTTCTTTTTTTTTAGTTAAATGGCATGTACCTAGTAGAGTCAACTTAGTATTTTGCTATGTTTGAAAACACTAATTTGGAAGTTTGCAAATAAATATAATCATGTATATGCAAGTTGATATGTGTAGTTTAGTATGATTTGTAAATAAGTTAAGTTGACATGTTTGGTGTGTGATTAATGTATATGTGTTATGTGCTTGTTGAATTTTGGCAATGTTAATGCTTCATTGAAAGTAGCATGATTTGGTAAATTTCTTAAATGAATATGAGACATAAGAAATGACACCATTGGATGTGAATTGGTATGGATCAAATCAGTATTTGGTTAATATATTGACATGTGTTTCTTTGATTAGGGAATGATATGTTTAAGGAATGAGAAAGTGTTGGTTAATTGAATGATTTAATTGTTGAGATTGATAATGAAGATGTAAGTTATTAATTAGGTATGATTTGATCCTGAAAATTGAAGAAAAATCATCAAAATATCCATACTAAAAGTATCGATACTTTAGAGTAAGGTATTGACACTATTGATTTTTATTCAATTTTTTCAAACATCGAAGCTCAAATTGATATCGGTACTTGACTATGGTATCAATACTTGATTGAAATTTTGAAAATTTTACAATTTGATCCTTTTTGAATCTCGGGTTAACTTTAGAGTGTATGTAGGCTCGTATAAGTCCTAAGAAAAGTTGTATATCATGTTTTTGTACTGAAATGCTTATGTTAGCATGAATTGTATTACTAGTTGTACTCGTAGTTGCTCCTGTAATTAATGTGGCATTTTGTGACTCGGACTTGACGATAGGTTGGGTATGGGGTGTTACAGTTGGCTATGCTGTGCTTCTCCGAGCTTCATCTTCCTTTAAAAAAAATCATTTTTTTATTGAAAGATTGCTCACGGAATAAGCAAGGCTATAAATTTTAATGAAGTCAGAGATGGTGGCCACTCAATTCCGAATGCTTATTAGGACCATCACCACCAATCTTGACGTTTTGCTCAAATTCGATGATTGTTTTGCAACGAAGTGAAGGAATTGATGGAGTTGAAAATGAAGCAAGCACGGAAGGTGAGAATCAAAGTTGACCTCAAAGATGAACGAGCCATGAGACAGGTTCTTTCAATTATGGGCTAAAATGATAATTTATTTAATGAATAACAATGACATGGATTAATTATGTGGAAAATCAAAATTTAAAAGAAAAATCATTGTCAGTTTATCGTTTGTGATTTTTGCAGGAGTAACCAAAATAATCAAACTATATAGAGTGCTTAAATTGCAAACTAACTTTTTATTTTGGATGCCTAGAATAATAATTTTTTATAGTTGAATGATATATGTGTAGTTTACTCAATCATAATTTCGTTTTTCAAGTTCTTTTTATTCTTAACTTGCATAATCAACATTTTTTTTCTATTCAAAATATTCGCCTACAAAATTTATTGTAATTCCCTTTACTATATACATTTTAAATCATTGAAATTATACATTTTTGACGAATCAAATTATGTCAATGATTTGTTGTTTTATATAATTAAATATGTATTTGCAATAAAAAAGCATATAAAACATTAGTATGAAATTTTTGGCCATATATTAAGTTTTAGGCTAAAAAATATTAAGGAGTGAATTGGTATTTTAAATTATTCTTTTGTAAATTTGTCTAAACAATAAGGAAAGAGAAAAAAGAGCCTAGACAAATTGATTTATAATTGGACATTGAACCCATTTTATATGATGGGAGTTGCCGGTGTATTGGGCACGGCTCTGCTATGCGCTATTCATGGTGCTACCGTAGAGAATACTTTATTTGAAGATGGTGATTGTGCAAATACATTTCATGCTTTTAACCCAACTCAAGCCGAAGAAACTTATTCAATGGTCACAGCTAACCGCTTTTGGTCCCAAATCTTTGGGGTTACTTTTTCCAATAAACGTTGGTTACATTTCTTTATGTTATTTGTACGAATAATCGGTTTATGGATGAGTGCTCTTGGAGTAGTCGGTCTGGCTCTGAACCTATGTGCCTATGACTTCGTTTCTCAGGAAATCCATGCAGCAGAAGATCTTGAATTTGAAGCTTTCTACACCAAAAATATTTTTTTAAATGAAGGTATTTGTGCTTGGATGGCGGGTCAAGATCAGCCTCATGAAAACCTTATATTCCCTGAGGAGGTTCTACCCCGTGGAAATGCTTTTTAATGGAACTTTAGCTTTAGCCGATCGTGACCAAGAAACCACCGGTTTCGCTTGGTAGGCTGAGAATGCCCAACTTATCAATTTATCCGGTAAATTATTGGGGCTCATGTAGCCCATGCCGAATTAATTGTATTCTGGGCCGAGCAATGAACCTATTTGAAGTGGCTCATTTTGTCCCGAGAAAAACCCATGCATGAACAAGATTAATTTTACTTCCCCACCTAGCTACTCTAATTTGGGGGTAGGTCCCGCGGAGAAGTTATAGACACCTTTCCATACTTTGTATCTGGAGTACTTCACTTAATTTCCTCTCTTTGTATCGGGCTTTAGCATGATTTATCATGCATACGGGACTGAAACTCTTGAAGAATCTTTTCCATTTTTCGGTTATGTATGGAAAGATAGAAATAAAATGACCACAATTTTGAGTGTTCACTTAATTTTGCTAGGTATAGGTGCTTTTCTTCTAGTATTCAAAGCTCTTTATTTTGAGGGTGTATACGATACCTGGGCTCCGGGAGGGGGAGATGTAAGAAAAATTACCAACTTGACTCTTAGCCCAAGTGTTATATTTGGTTATTTACTAAAATCACCCTTTAGAGGCGAATGGTGGATTGTTAATTTGGACGGTTTGGAAGATATAACTGGAAAACATGTATGGTTAAGTTCCATTTATATATTTGGTGGAATCTGGCATATCTTAACCAAACCTTTTGCATGGGCTCGTCGTACACTTGTATGGTCGGGAGAGGCTTACTTGTCTTATAGTTTAGGTGCTTTATCCATTTTTTGGTTTCATTACTTGTTGCTTTCTCTGGTTCAATAATACCGCTTATCCTAGTGAGTTTTACGGGCCCACTGGACCAGAAGCTTGAGCCTTAATTATTTACCTCCACTACCTTGGTATACCCAACTAATGATTTATCAATTAACTATATTTAAATTATTACCTTTCAAGGAAAAAGTATAGCATTTACAATCTCAATTTTTTCACAAACCTAAGATATAACATTTACAATCCTTATCTTTTTCACAAGACTAACATATAACCTTCCCCTAGTTTTTTATGGGATAACTAAAACTCTTCCTAGTTTTTGTGGCTCAACTAAAACTCTGCCAATTTACAATTGGTGAAATGAAAGAAAGTAAACAAAGAAACCTTTACAAGTTATGTGTTTACAAAATTAAACTCTCAAAACAAAGATATGTAAATGGTAAAAGATTTAACACTAAACTTTTACAGAATGTTTACAAGAGAAAGGGAAGAATAAAGATTTGAATACTTTTCTCTTGATCTTAATGCTTGGATATCTCTCTTGTGTCTTGAAGTGTTCTCAAAATATTTATACCAAGAAATAAGTTTGTGGGCATTGATGGTCACTAATGATGAATCTACTCATTGGAAGCTGTCCCTACACTAGACCTAATAAGATGTTTCGAAACACGACTGAAAAATAATTATTATATAGTCGTTAGCAAGCCATGTCTCGAGACACAACATGAATAGTGTGTCCCGAGGTAATCTGTCAATTATATTTAAACATACTACACAATGCCTCAAGATAGATAGCTTCTGAAGCAGATTTTTACTTCAAAGTTTTCATATCTTGAGATATATAGTCATATGTCCAGAGACTTGCTTACTAAAACTCCTTAAAAATATTTTAAGCACCATAGAACATTTTAGTATTAACCCAAAAATATTTAAATAAATTATAACACATTTACAACATATTTTTGAATATTTTGTGAATATTTGAACATGCTTTAAAAATGTATAATAAAAGTTTCAATCATATTGTCACTAAATAATTTAAGACGTATAATACATATAAAATTTATCTTAAATATTGTTATATTAAAAATTTCGAAATTAAGCAATACTAAAATATAAAAAAAAAAAACTTATAAAAGGAATGCCTAAGGCTTTTCTTCCATAATTGTTGTCCTTTTCCTTTTCTTTTAAAAAAATTTGTCTTTTCCTTTTCTTTTAAAAGAATTTATATCAAAATTCAGCTGTATTACTCAAATTTAAAAATAAAATCTTTTTATTTTAATTTAATTTTGATATAATTTAACTTATCAATTCTTATAATATCATTATTTAATTTATATATTTTATTCTAATTGAAATGTTAATATAAACTTTCAAGAATGATTAAAACTATTAAAATTCTCTATTAAATTTACTTGAAATATTAAATATCTTTTTAAAATTATAAAAGGTTTTAAAATTTTAAATTCAAAAAATAAAAAAATAAAAACCATATAAAAGAAGATATTTTAAATCAATGAAATTAATAACCTACCACTTACAACTTCCTAGATGATATCAATCAAATGAAATTGGAATTTTCTTTTTTTTTATTTCTCAATGTATTGGAACTTTGAAACACCGCAATTTTAAATCATATGCACGTGGCAAAATAACAATTATACCAGCTAAATAAAATTAGCATTTTTTGGGTAAAATATTGTTATAAAATATATATTAACTTTCTGTAATGCACATTTAATTCTATACATTAGTTAAATTTAATTTAATTATTTCTTAATTTTTTTATAAAATTTCTAATGTTACGAAATTAAAAAGTAAAAATACATGCATTAAAAAATAAATTATTAAAAAATATTTATATTTATATTGATGATTAAAATATTGAAATAATTTTATATTTAATAAAAAGATTCTTCGAGAAGGGATAAAAAAAGAAATTTAACTTGGTTTTTTTACTGAACTTCCGCATCAGTGAAGAAACTGTCTCCAGTGAGACAAGTTCGCAAACAACTCACCAAAAGAGCTGTGATGAGATGAGAACAAATTTAAAATTCAAAGCCGAATTATTGGAAGATTCTAACGCACTGCACCCACCATTGAATCCAAAAGGGAGCCTAAGAAGCTTAAAGATATGGCTTAAGCGAGATGAAGTCCTGACAAGAACTTAGAAGACTTGTCTGGTCATAGCACCATCACCCATACGTGACCTGAATTTCTCTTGAGACAGAAACACAGAAGGGATTTCCTTTGGGAAAAACAGGGCCTCATCAACAACTAGTTAAGCCCCCATAACTTCCAACCTTTCATGAGGAACATCAACAGGCAAATATATCCTTTTACACACACACACACAAAAAAAAAAAAAAAAGAGGCACATAAGAGCTCAAAATCTTCAATCCCTTCGTTCTTTGTTATTCTCCACTGTTTGTGGTACATGTAACACTCATGGAATAGAGCAAAAGGAAAAGACTGTTACACGATACAACCTTAGCCTAGCTAGTTTTTTTTCTTTTAACTCAAAAATGAAGCAAGAAGGGAGAAAAAAAGTAAATGGGATATCGAGAAAAATAAAATAAACCAATAAAACAAGTATTCTTCTTATCTAAATAACTAATAAATTAAGCTCCATCCATACAATCTAGTGAATAGATCGACAGAGCGGGCATGTACTATGCTTGTTACCAAACCATTTCTCTAGACATCCTTTGTGAAAGAAATGTTTGCAAGACAACTCACTCACCTCCTCATCCGCTTCAAACCCACATAAGCACACACAACACTCCACGCTGTTAACCCATCCATCACCCCGTCTGCTGCTGCTACTGCCATAACCGCCATCTGCAGGAGCTGAATCTTCATATGATGTTGATGCTGATGAGTGCCTGTTGTGGCACAAAGACTTGAACTGGGTTATAGATATCCTCCTCTCCCTTGCTTTGCTCATCTCTTCTGGGTCCTCGTTTGAGTCCTCAATATCTAAATTTGAAGTAGTAGAAGCGCCCAGCACTTGAAGTAAAGATCTCACAATGTTTTTCAACAAAGCCACCGACAGAGCTGTGTTCATTACTAGCACTGGAAGTACCCCCTCAGCTGCACTAGGGAAATTCGACAGCCCCATCTTTGTTTTGTCCGACAACACGTACCCCACAGAAACAAATAAATATTGATATATCTATCTAATAAATCAGTTTCTTGAAAGAATTTGGATTATGCCGTAGAGAGCAAAAAATCAATTTCCAGCCAAGGAAGACAAAAACAAAGAAAGAAAGCAGCAACTATATGTTTCCCGCATAAACATAACAGAGGTTGTCCTCTGAGCGACGTTAAGACCAAGTTGGGCTGGGTTCTGTAAGGTTTGATAAAGTCATAAATATACAAGGGCATTGTAGAAACCAGTGTGCTAACCCTGGTTCACGAATCTTAACCAGGGGCGGGTTCACCAGGTACACGTCGCGACACGTGTAGGATTTGTGGAAGATAATAGGATTGATAATAATAATTGAATTAAAAATTGGGGTTAGAAAAGACCGGAACTGGTTGCGCTGGCAATTTCACTAGAAAGACAAGGGTTTAAACTTCAAAGGAGAGAAGGCACGTGTGCTGTAAACGTTGTTATGGCCAATCAGGTGGGAGCTTGTGGCAAGGGCGGGCGGAGCTACCTCTAAGTTGGGCTTTTTGGGAGCACGAAGTTTCTTGATTCCCGGATGCCGCCGCGGATGTTTACTTCAACTCCTCAATAATAGTCTCCATTACTTTTCATTAACATAGAACAGCTTTGCTATGTCGGTAAACCCAATTAATGCAATATGATATTTATCAGTTTATATTTGCCTTCTTAGCTTGTGTTTAGTTTACCGATTTGAGACGTGTGATGGTTTCAAGAAAACCTTATCATTAATATGAATTATCAAAAAAATTATATCAAAATGTTATATTTATAAAATAATTTCAAAAGAGAAAAAAATAAAATGACAGTACCTATAATATTAGAAAAATTATAAATAAATATGCATCACCTTGATTAAACAATTAAATATTGTATTTTAGTCTCGTTTTAATCGAATCAATTTAAGGATAAACTCCGATTAATTAAGAAATCACTGCTAAGAGCTTTAAGAGACTCACTACATCAGTAATCACAAAGGTCAAGTTTTAAATGACCTATTTATCTTGAAAAATATCATATAATATGTTAAAAATATAATTAAAAACTAAAACCACTATTACTTTCCGATAAATCAAAATGGAAGTGTGGACTGTAACAGCCCGTTTTCAGTGAAATCGAAACAGTGGTTTCGGGACCACAAATCTGAGTTAGAAAGAAAATTTATTTTAATATTATTGCATGGTCTACATTATGATAGGAAAGACGCATGAAAATTTCGCTAAGAAAATTTTACCGATTTCATGTTTAATAATAGGAAGGACCAAATTGCATGAAATGTAAAAGTTGAATTTTAGTAGCTAGAAGGATTATTTAGCTATGGAATTCAAAACTTGAGGTCCTTATATGGCAATTAGATCATTAAATAAAGTTAGTAGATATTTATAATGAATCATCCATGGAAAATTAGAAAAAGAAAAGGACTAAATTGGAAAGATGAAATAATAAAAGATGATATTTTAATTAAATAGAAAATATCATCATTTTATATCATCTTCCCCAAATTTTTCTATGGAAACCCTAGCAAAGAGAGAGATTAAATCAAGCCTAATTGGGTAAGTAATCATATCCCATTTTTAGTAATTTTTATATTTCTAAGATCGTAACAACCTAATCTATCTATTTTGGGGATCAATTTGCAAAGTTATCAATGTATTAAAAATTTGCCATGGATGTATATGCTGAAATTTTGAAATTTATGGTAGAAATTGAAAGGTTGTTTATAGATAAACAACTTTTGTAAAGTGAATTTTTATGAATTGTGATTTAGGGACTAAATTGTAAAGATGTAAAATTCATGGAAAATTTTTTATTTTTGTGAATTACATGGACTGTTAATGCTATATGAAAAATTTGGCTAGGCTTGGAATAAGAATTAAATTGCATGAATTTCATTTTCCAAGCCTAAGGACGAAATTGGAATTAATGAAAAGTATAGGGGCAAAATGGTACTTTTGCCTAAGATGTGAATTGGATTGATTTGAATGTGAAATGTAATAAATTGATGATTAAATTCATTTATATAGATCCAGAAATACCAAATAAGGAGTTAGATCGAGGAAAAGAAAAAGTTTCGGATTAGTAGATTCTCATAAACGAACAAGTATCGAGGTAAGTTCGTGTAACTAAATTATGTACATTTATATGTTTAAATTAAATGTTGTATATGTGAATTATATTGTTGCCATGTATATGAAATTGATTGAATATCCGATAATGCCCGGCAAATGTTAAGTCCCGTTTGGACAAATGAAAATCGATGGATGCAAGTTTCACGAATTGGTTGTGGTCCTACATATGTTGCGAACACACCATAGCTCGAAAGAGCGTACTGTTATTAGCCCTCTCGATGTAACAGCCCAATTTTTAGTGGTGTCAAAAATAGTGGTTCGAGACCACTAAATTCGACGAGTGAGTTCGAAAATTTTACTATTTATTATTTATGAGTTAAATGTGATTTTAGGAAGATTTTTGAATTAGTAATTTGTGATTTAGAAGATTTTAATAGGTAAAATGGTTTCGAAAACGAGGAATCGAGACCTCAATTTCATAAACTGAGTCGTAAATATTTTTATAAATATTTACGGAGTGTCATTGAGTTAGTATTAAAGTTTCGTTAGAAAAGTTTAACGTTTTGATAGTTAATTAATTAAAAAGGACTAAATTGTAAAATGTGCAAAATTTGCTAAAATGACTAAATAGCTCAAGTGTTAAATGAGGGAGGAATTAAAAGGTAAATTAGACCGAAGATGATGGCTTGGGCGGCATAGCCAGAGAAAAATAAAAAAAATTAGGTGAAATAAGGGTAAAATTGGAAAATTGAAAATTTTAGCTTGCAAATTGAAATAAAAAGAGAATTCTAGAGAATTTCTTCATAATTTTGAGCCAAAAGCACCATTGAAGAACCCTTAAGAAGCTGGTTTTCATATTTTGCTACAAGTGAGTTCAATTCTTTCTCTTTTCTTGAAACTTTTGTGTTTTTAAGATTTTTACAACTAGGTCCAATTGTCTATTTCATTAGTTTTTTATTTCATGGGTAATTTTGAAAGTTACCATTGATGAGTGCTGGATGTTTATGATGAATTAACATGGAATTGAAGCTCTAATTTTGTTATGTGATGATTTTTTCAAGGGATTTCAATAGAAATTGATTTTTAGGACTAAATTGTGAAGAATAAAAGAATTGGGGTTTGCTATTAAATTTATATAAATAAAAGGCTGTAAGATATCTTAAAATAATGGAATAAATTGTCAATTGAGAAAAAAATAGCTCAATTGATAGGATATTTGGTGAGGGACTAAATTGTAAAAATTGTAAAAGTTGGGCTAATTGTGTAATTTCAAAAATTGAGGGGTATTAATTGTGAAGTGAATTGAAATTGAAGTATATGCTAATGAATGAATAGTTTTACATTTTAGATCAAGAGCCCGTAGATCAACGAGAAAAAGAGAAATTAGCAAAATAGTCCCTAACTACTACAAACTTACAATTCAGCTCAGGTAAGTTCATATGGTTAAATTTTAATGATTAATTATTAAATTAATGAATTTTATAATGTAATTAGTCATATTTTTGTTGTTGAAAATAAAAATATTGTTAAACTGTGAAATCGAATTGAATGTTTAAATTGAGTAGAATACGGGATTGAGTACAATCGTTTTGTGGCTAAAGATGAATTGACAGATAAGACCATAACTGGGTTATGGCATTATAAATGTAAGACCATGGTTGGATCGTGGCAGTGTTTATATGCAAGACCATAGCTGGGCTATGGCATTAATGTAAAGGATGAATTGACAGATAAGACCATAATTGAGTTATGGCACTATGAACGTAAGACCATGGTTGGACCATGGCAGTGTTTATATGTAAGACCATAGCTGGGCTATGGCATCCTGGTGATAAGACCATAACTGGGTTATGGCACTACGAATGTAAGACCATGGCGGGCCCATGGCAATTCATATGTAAGACTATATTTGGACTATGGCACAAAGAAAGCGATGTACTAATATCCGTAAGTCATTCTTCGATTTAGTAAGAGTTGGTAAAAGACGTATATGATTGAAATTGAAAGATTTATTGATTTTTATTGATATTGATTTGAAGGAAGTGTGCTCATCGATTTATGTTATGTTTGACAAGGAGAATGTATGATTTATTTACAATTTAATTTATTATATTACGTTCGGTAAGATCAATGCTTAACCTAATGAACTTACTAAGCTTTAGTAAGCTTACTTGTGTTGTTTAATTTTCCTTGTAGATTTACGAGAAATCGGGAGGTCGGATCAACACATCGAATCACACTATCCAACTTGCCGGTAGATTTTACTAAGCTTACTATGATTTATATGGCATGTATAGGGTTTCAAATGGTTGTGTAAATGTTAAAAAAATTATATTTTGGTTATGTTTCATATCAACTTATATATGTATGGTTTGTCATGTTTGATATAAGTATTGGTATGGGCAATGAATGAATTAATAAAGCATGTTAATATAGGTAGTTGCATATATGAATTAAATTATGTTCTAGCTTAGATTGTTAAAATATATGTGATTATATGATCAAAATATGATAGAAATTGGTTGTTTAGAGATTTTGTTATAGCTTATACATGTGAAATTGGTTGTGCATAGGTTGATACCAAGATGGGGTGAGAAAAGTGGCCTTAAAATGGCCTATTTTTGTCCACATGGGCGTGTGGTCTGGCCGTGTGTCCCCTGCACCTTAAAATTTTGAAACAGAATGCTCAGGTTTTAGCACACAGCCTAGTACACGGGCTTGTGGCTTGGCCGTGTGACCCCTGCATTGTAACACCCCTTACTCGTATTCGACGCCGGAACAGGGTACGAGGCATTACTAGGCTAATACGCAATCTATCATACAATTCCGAGACTTGACTTTCCTCTCCAAACTTAAAACTTTTATTAACACCTCTTAAACAAGCTTACGAGGCTTAAATCACGCTTTAGGAACGGTTCGAGATCAAATCGAACCCTTTTGAAGATCTCTAGAAAAGCTTAGAAAATTTTCACTAAGCAGTCCACACGCCCGTGTGAAAGAATGGACACGCCCGTGTGGCATATCACATGCCCGTGTTCCACACCCGTGTGGAATTATTTCTCAATTCAAACCTACAGGGGTTTTCACACGGCCGGACACACGCCCGTGTCCCTCACACGGCCTCGACACGCCCGTGTCTTGGCCCGTGTGCCAAAACCTTTGTAACACCCCAAACCCTACCTAGATGTTATGACCGGATCTAGCGTGCCACATCAGGTGTTGTTTGAAAACCTTATGATCGTTGGAAAACTCATTTTCAAATCCATACCTTAAACGTTCAAAATCCCGTTTCTCGTTGCTTGTTAACAAAAGAAGCTTCACTCGAATTAATACCCTTTCAAAAATGCACGTATTATCTTGCTTATTAAAAACCGTGTATACATTATGTAAATTTGGTTTAAAGCAGTTATGAAACGTGATATTTTAAAAGCGATTGTTATTGTTTTAAAACCCGTGTTTAATGAATTTGCGATTTTTAAGAAATCCCAAATAGAAGTTAAAAGCAGTTCCAATGGCCTTATTACAAAAATTATAAAACCCAATAATTAAAGTAAAGTAACCCCAGATTTAAATACTAAGATAACCTTCGAAAACATGCAGGACGTGTGGCCACCTCCGAGTCCCTCGCGGCTCCAAATCCTCTAAGGCTAGGGATTACCTGCACAGTTAAAGGAAAAGGGTGAGTTACAAGAAATCAGTGTGTAATCCCCTCCTACAGTCCCGGTCTGGGCCCAAGCCCATACAATATTAGTCCAGGCCTAAGCCCTAAATACATGTCAATGTAAACAGAAGGAATGCAGCCCAACCCAATCCAACCATCACACCACCCGTACCAACCCTACACACCATGTGGGGACCAAGTCGACCCACCCAGCCCTACACACCAATATCGCAGTCAAGCTGCTACTATCAACGCAGCAAAGCTGCAGTAATAGTATACGTGGCTGAGCCACTAAAATAAGTATATCGTGGCAGAGCCACTGAATCAGTATAACGTGGCATAGCCACCAGTACAGTACTTATTCCAAAAACATAACACAACCCAATGCAACATGTAGTGACATATTAAAATGATGTATGAAATAAATTACCACTATAAACGATTAAACAGGTTACGCATACAAAACTGGATCTACCACTAGGGGTATAATGGTCATTTGGTCAGTTGGGGGTAAAACGGTAATTCACCCCTCAGGTGTATTCCAGTAATTTCACCAAATGCGGGCATTTCAGTAATTTCACCCTTTAAGGGTATTTTGGTAATTTTACCCCTACAACGGCCTTTCTGAAGGCCTAATGTCGCCTCGAGCGACTCGATTTTCTATTTCCGGTCAATACAGTGCTATTGGGCCTAAAACCCGATTTTGGCCCATTCAGGCCCACACGCTCGTGTGGCCCATTCTGTTCGTTTTCAGTCACGGTTCTGCGGCCTTCGCAGTCGCATTGATCAACTTACATTTTTTCATCGTTTTAGCTCATATGGGCCCATTAACTTGTTGGGCCCATTTAGCCCGACTCCGCTCAACAAGGCCCATTACAGCCTCGGTTTTGTGAGAGCGTTCGTGACACTCTCTCAACAGTCTGCCGCCCTCACTAGTGACTCAGTTTATCACTACGAGCGCTCGCAGCTCGAGTGATCTCAGTTGCCGATATTCTGGCTTTCCGGTATTAGATCACAGCAAAAGCAGGTAAAGTAGTGGTACGAGATTACACACCTTATTACGAGTGTAGGTTGAAGCCCCCAAGATTAAGCACCACCAAATAAGAGATCTACTGCAAGGACGAGTGTTCAGTCGGCTTCTTGGTTTAAACAAGTCGAGTCCCTAGCAACATTCAATGAAAGAGGA
Organism: Gossypium sturtianum; assembly: GCA_025698515.1. NCBI lineage: Eukaryota > Viridiplantae > Streptophyta > Magnoliopsida > Malvales > Malvaceae > Gossypium > Gossypium sturtianum. The sequence goes on along the minus strand of CM046943.1, from coordinate 28,269,203 downwards.
GGGTGTTAGCAAAAACCGTCTTCATGGTAACAGAAGTGAGAGCTTTCTTGGCTAAAGAAAACACAACGAAACTAGAAGAACACCAACCCCATATTTGGCTTTAGACACACTTACCAACCAATGCACAACAACAATCGACAGTTGGCTAACCACAGGGTTCGGCCCTCACAACGGAGAACAAATGGGATTCGAGATGGAAGAGGGTGAGTAGATTAGGCCTAGTCAACAAGAGGTCAATGCTAAAAGTTTCAGCTTTAGCTATGTAAAGAGAGGGAAACAAGAGGAAGAGAAACGTTACCTTTAACTAGAGAAGAGTCGAATGGAGAAGAGAGGTTCGGCAGCAAGAGCAGCAATCGCGAAATGTTTTTGCAAAAACAAATAAAAGAATCGTGTGAAGGGGGAAGAAAAGAGAGTGAAGGTGGAGGCTTAACACTTCGGTAATTAGCAAGAAAATGAAAAGAGAAAAAAGGTGATGAAAAGAGAATAGCTATAGGCAAAAGAGAGAAAACTGCACCTAAGGTAAAAATGCACGAATAGGAGAAATAATGCACCAAACTTTAGAAAAAGGAAAACCCGAAAATGAACGAAAAGGGAGTAGCAAACACAGAGAGAATTCGGTTTGCTATCACACTCAAATGGCCGAAATTGCTACTCAATCCACCCCCAGCCGAAATCTCCCCCCCAAGGCACACTCCCAAATTCGGCCACTACTCCCTCACTCCTCAACCCCTTGATTTTCTCCACCACTCCCTCATTGAATCACTCTTGGCCTCCCATTCAAAATGATTGACCAAGTCTTCAACCAACCATGTAGAGTTTGATCCCAACTCTACCTCTTGCTCTCCCAAGTCACAAAATAAAACCCCTCATTTCCAATCTGTGGGATTCGAACCCCAAACCTCCTTGCTCTCCCCTTGACGCCACACCATCACACCATATACTCAACTTGTGTTAGAAAAACACACTCAAATTCACTTAAGCCCTACCACTGCCAACCCTCTTCACTTTAGGGTCAAAAACTAAAATTTTTCCAAAGCTCAAACTCGAACCCAGGCCTCCTTAGGACCCCCAAATACACTCAAACAACTAGTCGAGCAAGCACAACATACAATTATGCAAAAATTTACAACCCCTAATTTTTGGGATGTTACAACTCTACCCCCCTTAAAGAAATTTTGGCCTCAAAATTTACCTGGTTAGAAGAGGTGAGGGTATTGCTGACACATCGCCTCTTCAGGTTCCCACGTGGCTTCCTCTGAACCGTGATTACGCCACAGTACCTTGACTAATGGAACAGATTTCCTTCTCAGCACTTTAACATCACGATCCAGAATCTGCACCGGTTCTTCGTCGAATGTCAGATTAGGTCTTACCTCAATCTCCTCCACCAGCACTATATGGGAAGGATCAGAACGGTAGCGTCTCAGCATAGAAACATGGAATACATTATGTATACGATTGAACTCAGAAGGCAGCTCTAGCTGATAGGCAACTGGTCCTACACGCTTTGATATCCTGTAACATCCTAAATTTTTGGGCCTATGCGTTTAATGGGTGGATATGTTTAATGTGTTAATTTAAGTGTTAGGGGTCCAAATTGGGCTCAGGCTTAGGTAGAGGCCTTGATTAAAATGATCTGTTTGGGCATTATAGGGTTTAAAAGGTAGTATCTATGTTTAAAATACCAAAGTGGGCTTGTGGCCCAATCTTAGGAGGTGACGCCACACAAGGGAGTAAGGGGCCCAAATTTAAGTTTCATGGAGCCCAATTCTTTTAATTTAAGTTAGCTAAATTTTGGGCATTAGGATTAGGTGGAGTGGATGGCAACAAGGCTAAAATTTAGGGGTTTTAATGTTTAAAATATGTGGATAATAAGCAGATAAAGGCTATTATTTAGGAATTTATTTTATGTAGATAATAAGCAGATAAAGGCTAAAATTTAGGGATTTTAATGATTAAAATATGTGGATAATATGCTGATAAAGGAGGGAGGAGTTAGAGACGATTAAGTCTCTTTTAGATGAGCTAGTAGATTAAGATAAAGGAGAAAAGATAGGATTTATCCGCAAGGTTAGGTAAGTGCAGAAATTTCTATAAATTGTGGGAATATCTCTTCAATTTTCAGCATTTGGGTTTTCTCTCATTCTTTTCTCTTCTTCTCGAGTAAAAGCCGAAAACTCCTAAAGTTCCATCTTTTCTTCATTCTCTGCAAAGCCAAATTTCTAAGCCTATTCCTCATCTTCACTTTGATTCAAAAGTCGAAACTCTTTCTATTCTTTTTCTTCCTAGCGGAAATCTTCAAGTCTCTTCCTTGTTTTCTTTTCTTCTTCTCTTTTCCTGTCAGAAATCGAAACTCCTCACTCAAGTATTTTAAAAGCCAAAGACACATCAGCCTTCTCTTGTTCATACTTTTTTCGAGATTTTCCTAAAAGTCGAAATCCCTAGATCTCATCTCCTGTGATTGCCGAATTACTTCTGTGGTGCCTACTTGTGCCGAAATCTGAAGGGAACTTTAGTGGAGTCAATCGCATAGATCTCTAAGTTATAGAATCGTGTTACTTTCGGGATTTCAAGGTAAGGGATCTATTAGTTTTAACGTATAATTTGGGATTTATTAACCTTGGCCGATTGTTGTAGGGGCTAAATCTTTTTGTGTTTTTTCGACTTTTGAGCAAGGCTTTACATTGAGGATAATAGATCCGGATAGCTAGGACATCGACTAAGAATATTGGATTTCGCGATATCGGTGTGTAATACTTCCCCACCATCTAGATCGATTATTAATGTATGCTCATAAGTTTATATGTTGTGATAAATACCGATATCTCGAGCTTTAATGTTGGAAACTCGAAAAGGGTGAAGCAAATCTCGTGTCGGTGAATGTTTGACTTTATATGATAAAAGCATATTGATTTTATATTTGCATGGGTTGGGTTGATGAAAGGAGGAAGTTATACGTTATATGTGTAGCGGTTTATACCGTGATCTCGTTATATGTTGTAGCGGCTAATGCCGTGATCTCATTATAAGGGCTTCGGCCATAATATGTTGATGAGCAAAGCATGACCGCCATCTTGGCGTGTAGCGGTGTGGGTCGATTGTAGAAATCCCCAATGGTGTGAATGGGTGAGTACGGGCGTGTAGCGGATGGAAACCTAGGCAAATGGGTTGGGCCTTGCATATTATTTGTTATTTTTTTATAAATGGAATTATTAATCTGTTTTATGGGCCTAAGGCCAAAATCTAGTGGTGCATGAGGGTTACACACTGAGTCTCGCGACTCACCCTATTAATTAACCTTTCAGGTGATACCTAGTGCTTCGGACCGAGCTGGAGAGGAACGCAAGGTGGCCATGCAAAAGACCAACTGGATCCAGCAAAAAGTCTCAAGTTAATACTTTATATTTTTAATTAATGGATTTTAAATCTCGTTGTAATAAGGCTATGGGCCACTAGTTTATGTTTTGTTTTATTTTGAGCTTTAATTACTTTTAGTTATTTAGATTCTTATTGAACTAATGCATCTATTTAAATTTTGGTTTTTTTTAATTTATTAAGGCATATTTTATTTAAACTATCAACTATTAAATTTCTCTCGAATAAGAAGATAAACTTTAGAAAAATATTTTTTCTGAAAATACGACATGTTCTTCCAAAATTTTTAGTGACATACCAGATCCGGGTCGTGGTGTTTGGGCCGGGTTTGGGGTGTTACATATCCGTTAAGGTCCGATGAATCTGGGCTCAACTTGCCCTTCCGTCCAAATCTCAGAATCTTTTTCCACGGTGAGACTTTCAAGAAAACATAATCCCCCACAGAGAACTCTATCTCTTTATGTTTTAAGCCAGCATACGACTTCTGCCTATCAGATGCTTCTTTTAACCGATTCTGTATCAACTTCACTTTCTCCTCAGTTCTCGAATATACCAAAATATCGTCTATAAACACCACCACGAACCGATCTAAGTACGGTTGGAAAACCCGGTTCATCATATCCATGAACGCAGCTGGTGCATTCGTTAGCCCAAACGGCATGACCAAAAACTCGTAGTGTCCATAACGAGTCCTGAATGCGGTCTTGTACACATCCGCCTCCTTAACCCTTAACTGATGGTACCCCGATCTAAGATCTATTTTAGAGAAGATCGCGGCTCCTCGCAGCTGATCAAACAGGTCGTCTATTCATGGTAAAGGGTATTTGTTCTTAATCGTCAGTTTATTCAATTGACGATAATCAATACACATACGCATTGACCCATCTTTCTTCTTCACAAACAGTACCGGTGCTCCCCACAGAGACACACTCGGTCGGGTAAATCCTCGATCCAGAAGCTCTTGGATCTGAGCCTTTAATTCTACCAGCTCCTTTGGTGCCATCCTATAAGGGGCGATGGACACCGGAGCCATTCCCGGTAAGAGCTCAATGCTGAATTCGACCTCAAGATTTGGTGGTAGCCCCGAGAGCTCTTCAAGGAACACGTCCGGATACTCTTTTACTATCCTGACATCCCCAACAGACAAACCCTTAGTATCAGATGTGCTGATATAAGCTAGAAACGCCTCACAACCCTTACGAACCAGCTTCTCGGCCCTTAACGCTGTGATTACATTGGATAGATAATCCATTCGCTCTTCTATCACAATCACTTCCTCGTCCTCTGAAGACTTCAATACCATACTCTTAGCAGCGCAATCCAACTTCGCACGGTGTTTCACTAACCAGTCCATGCCCAGAATGAGATCAAACTCGCCAAATGGCAGTTCCATCAAATCCGCCAAAAAGATAACCCATTGAACCTCTAAAGGCACATTTCTAAACAGCTTATTCACTACAATAGACTGTCCTAAAGGACTAATCACTGACATTTCTCTATCAGTAAGTTCAAAATGTATGCCCAATGTTCCCGACATAGTACATGCAACATACGAGTGCGTAGACCCAATATCAATCAAAGCTATAAATGGTACATCATGAATGAGGAACGTACCAGTTATAACGTCAGGTGCGTCGCCATCCTCACGATGCCCAACAGGATAAACCAACCCTAGCTGTCTCGCCTCTATGTTACCAGCACCTCTGCCCGGTGCTCCGCGACCTCGTCCAAACCTATTTCCCCTTCGGGCTGGACCACGGCCTCTCGGTGGCTGCTGACCACCTCTCCCTGGCTGAACATATCCCTGACCCGTAGCTTGCATCTGACCCTGCCTCTGCGTATAGTCTCTAACCCTGTGATCTCTAGACCCACATCTGAAGCACGCCCCAGTTCTCTTCCAACATTCACCCTGATAAGATAACCCGCACACAGCGCAGAAGGTCGCGATGCACAAAGAACCATCGGAACTCCAGTTCAGACCGGCCCATCAAATCTAGGCCTCTTATGAAATCCATCTGAAGAACTTGAAGGCCTAAAATCTCTCTTATTCCTGCCCCTTTCCTTCTCACGGTTTTGACGCTCAGAGCGTTTCACATCCTCGACAATCTTAGCCTTCTCTACCAGAGCAGTGAAATCTCTTTCCATCTGCAGGGCTATCAGTACCCGCAACTCATCTCGAAGACCATCCTCAAATCGCACGCAGCGCTCATATTCTGTTGCAACTACACCCCGAGCGTACCGACTTAAGCGCAGGAACTCTGCCTCATACTCCGCTACGGATTTATTCCCCTGAATCAGATTCAAAAATTCTTTTCTCCGGGCGTCCACGTAACTTTCCCCGACATAATTCCCCTGGAAGGCCATCTTAAAGAAATCCCATGTTAATCGGTCCGCCTGTGTGCCTTCCCTCACGGTAAGCCACCATTGGTATGCCTCATCTCGTAGTAGAGACACTGCTCCCTTCAACTTTTGCTCCACTGTGCAGTCTAGGTCATCCATGATCCGCTCAACCACCTCCAACCAGTATTCTGCTACATTCGGGGCTACACCAGAGATGCCCCTGAAGATTTCAGCCCCGTTTGATCAAGTCGCCGAAATTGACCCTCGGGCCATCGACCCGATTGCTCACCACCCTTTCCGGAACTCGTAGCATTGCTTGAGACAAAGCATCATCCCCTCCGGATCGGTCATGAGACCCCGTTTCAGTCACTGGTGATACCGGTGCTTCCCTTTCAGGTATGTGTCCCGATGCTGAGGACCCAGCCCTAGCACCTCGGCCTCTACCACGGCCACGTGTACCCCTTCCACGACCTCTTGTACTCATCTCGACGTAACGTATTAATCTGTTTAAGAGTTTTATGAATCAGCTTATAGTTCTCATGATTATTAACAAGTGTTTTGTGAAGAACAGTAATAAGAGTTGTTTTCGCAGATCGAGTTTTACCACAATTTTAGTCTCTATAGTCTTAGTTTCTATAGCTAAAAAGTTTTAGTGTACTACCACTATCTCTGGTAGTTTCTCAATACGGTCATTTCATCATATAATCAAGTATAGGGTAAGGAAACTTACGGATTCGGTGCCGGAGACTCAGTGTGCCACACGTTCAGTGATACTACTACTTTTCTAAACCAGACTTTAAAAAAAATTAAATAATTTTCAAAACCCATTCCCTAGCCGAGTTTTGTAAACCTGGCTCTGATACCACTAAATGTAACACCCCAAACCCGGCCTAGACGTTATGACCGGATCTAGCGTGCCACATCAGGTGTTGTTTGAAAACCTTATGATCGTTGAAAAACTCATTTTCAAATCCATACCTTAAACGTTCAAAATCCCATTTCTCGTTGCTTGTTAACAAAAGAAGCTTCACTCGAATTAATACCCTTTCAAAAATGCACGTATTATCTTGCTTATTAAAAACCGTGTCTGTTATAGAAATTTGGTTTAAACAGTTACGGAAACGTGGTATTTTAAAAATAGTTGTTATTGTTTTAAAAACCCGTGTTTAATGAATTTGCAGTGTTTTAAGAAATCCCAAATAGAAGTTAAAACAGTTCCAATGGCCTTATTACAAAAATTATAAAACCCAATAATTAAAGTAACCCCAGATTTAAATACTAAGATAACCTTCTAAAACATGCAGGACGTGTGGCCACCTCCGAGTCCCTCGCGGTTCTAAATCCTCTAAGGCTAGGGATTACCTGCACATTTAAAGGAAAAAGGGTGAGTTACAAGAACTCAGTGTGTACTCCCCTGCTACAGTCCCGGTCTGGGCCCAAGCCCATGCAGTATTAGTCCGGGCCTAAGCCCCAAATACATGTCAATGCAAACAGAAGGAATACAGCCCAACCCAATCCAACCATCACACCACCCGTACCAACCCTACACACCATGTGGGGACCAAGTCGACCCACCCAGCCCTACACACCAATATCGCATTCAAGCTTCTAATATCAACGCAACAAAGCTGCCAGTAACAGTATATGTGGCTGAGCCACTAAAATCAGTATATCGTGGCAGACCCACTGAATCAGTATAATGTGGCATAGCCACCAGTACAATACTTCCTCCAAAAACATAACTCATCCCAATGCAACATGTAGTGACATATTAAAATGACGTATGAAATAAATTACCACCATAAACGATTAAACAGGTTACGCATACAATACTAGATCTACCACTAGGGGTATAATGGTCATTTGGTCAGTTGGGGGTAAAACGATAATTTACCCCTCAGGTGTATTCCAGTAATTTCACCTAACGTGGGCATTTCAGTAATTTCACCATTTAAGGGTATTTTGGTAATTTTACCCCTACAACGGCCTTTCCGAAGGCCTAATGTCACCTCGAGCAACTCAATTTTCTATTTCCGGTCAATACAGTGCTATTGGGCCTAAAACTCGATTTCGGCCCATTCGTGTGTGGCCCATTCTGTTCATTTTCAGTCTCGATTCTACGGCCTTCGCAATCGCATTGATCAACTTACATTTTTTCATCGTTTTAGCTCATATGGGCCCATTAACCCGTTGGGCCCATTTAGCCCGACTCTGCTCAACAAGGCCCACTACAGCCTCGGTTTCGCGAGAGCGTTCGTGACACTCTCTAAACAGTCTGTCGCCCTCACTAGTGACTCGGTTTATCACTACGAGCGCTTGCAGCTCGGGTGATCTCAGTTGCCGGTATTCTAGCTTTTCGGTATTAGATCACAGCAAAAACAGGTAAAACAGTGGTGCGAGATTACACACCTTATTACGAGTGTAGGTTGAAGCCCCCAAGATTAAGCACCACCAAATAAGAGATCTACTGCAAGGAAGAGTGTTCAGTCGGCTCCTTGGTTTAAACAAGTGGAGTCCCTAGCAACATTCAATGAAAGAGGAGGGTGTTAGCGAAAACCGTCTTCATGGTGACAGAAGTGAGAGCTTTCTTGGCTAAAGAAAACACAATGAAACTAGAAGAACACCAACCCCATATTCGGCTTTAGACACACTTACCAACCAATGCACAACAACAATCGACAGTTGGCTAGCCATAGGATTCGGCCCTCACAACGGAGAACAAATGGGATTCGAGATGGAAGAGGGTGAGTAGATTCGGCCTAGTCAACAGGAGGTCAATGCTAAAAGTTTCGGCTTTAGCTATGTAAAGAGAGGGAAACAAGAGGAAGAGAAACGTTACCTTTAACTAGAGAAGAGTCGAATGGAGAAGAGATGTTCGGTAGTAAGAGCAGTAATCGCAAAATGTTTTTGCAAAAACAAATAAAAGAATCGTGTGAAGGGGGAAGAAAAGTGAGTGAAGGTAGAGGCTTAACACTTCGGCAATTAGCAAGAAAATGAAAAGAGAAAGAAAGGTGATGAAAAGAGAATAGCTATAGGCAAAAGAGAGAAAAGTGCACCTAAGGTAAAAATGCACGAATAGGAGAAATAATGCACCAAACTTCAGAAAAAGGAAAACCCAAAAATGAACGAAAAGGGAGTAACAACACAGAGAGAATTCGGTTTGCTATCACACTCAAATGGAAGAAATTGCTACTCAATCCACCCCCAGCCGAAATCTCCCCCCAAGGCACACTCCCGAATTCGGCCACTACTCCCTCACTCCTCAACCCCTTGATTTTCTCCACCACTCCCTCCTTGAATCACTCCTGGCCTCCCATTCAAAATGATTGACCAAGTCTTCAACCAACCATGTAGAGTTTGATCCCAACTCTACCTCTTGCTCTCCCAAGTCACAAAATAAAACCTCTCATTTGCAATCTGTGGGATTCAAACCCCAAACCTCCTTTCTCTCCCCTTGGCGTCACACCACCACACCATATGCTCAACTTGTGTTAGCAAAACACACTCAAATTTACTTAAGCCCTACCACTGCCAACCCTATTCACTTTAGGGTCAAAAACCAAAATTTTTCCAAAGCTCAAACTCGAACCCAGGCCTCCTTAGGACCCCCAAATACACTCAAAAAACTATTCGAGCAAGAACAACATACAATTATGCAAAAATTTACAACCCCTAATTTTTGGGATGTTACAACCTTGGCATTCTGTTTCTGACATCATCACCCCATAAATGTCACACGGCCTAGGTACACGCCCGTGTCCTTCGATCGTGTGGCGAATTAAATTCCTAATTTCAGGTGCAAACTTCACACGGCCTGGGCACACGCTCATGTCCTTGGTCGTGCCTTCCACACGACTGAGACACACGACCGTGTCTCTGCCTATGTGTTTACTACTGAGCATACTGACTTGTAAACCTAGCATGCAAGGGGACACACGGCCTAACCACACGTTCATGAGGTTGACCGTGTGTCACATAAGGCCTAGACACACGCCCGTGTGTCTACCCGTGTGGACAAGAACAAGGCTATTTACCAAGCTCATTCCATCACCCTAACTCATACAAACATGATTCACATCAAACCTTCAACCCATTCATGCATAATTAAACCAAGTAAGTCATCATACTACTTGCACAATCATGAATAACCTCATCTTTTCATAGATTAATAAGGAAGAGCCATCACCTATGGCCTTATACAAAAGAGTTCATCTTTGAATGAGCCAACACATTTGGCCAAAACTGTAACACCCCTTACCGATTCTGACGCCGGATCCGGATACGAGGCATTACCATACTTAACCTTACTTAATCGTACATTTTCGGGCCATAACACTTCGTTACAATTTAAAACTTTTCCTTTTTAATCATAAAGTGTACATAATGGGCCTATGAGGCCATAAACATAAGTTCGGAGAGATTCGGAATTCCTTCGAGAACTTTAACGCTCTTAGGAACTTTTTGCTTAAACAGGGGCCACACGCCCATGTGACTTTAGACACGCCCGTGTTCGACTCCCGTGGTTGACACTAACTTATCTCACACGGCTAAGCACATGCCCGTGTCCATAACCCGTGTCCTTCACACGGCCTAGACACGCCCGTGTCTCCTACCCGTGGAGCTCTCTGACTATGACATCATCAAACCCTTAATAGCACACGGCCTGGGCACACGCCCGTGTGATGGCCCGTGTGACGAATCTCATTTTCGTGGGTTGATGCACGGGACACATGGCCTATTGACACGCCCAGGGGGCTGACCGTGTATCACACACGGCCTAGACACACGCCCGTGTGTCTACCCGTGTGGACAATTATAGGCTATTTTCCAAGCCAATTGCCACCCTGAAACACAAACACATTTACACCATCTTAAGCAACTCAATTATTCCATCCATTTCATGAACTTAAATGCATAAACTTATCATCATGAAAAGGTATATAACTTAACAAATATTGACCAATTTCTAATGGCCATATACAAAAGAATGCATGATCTACTAACCAAACCTTTAGCTTTCAATATGACATAACCAAAATAATCAAACACCTATACATGCCATACTCAAAATGATTAACTTTGCTATACCCAAAATAGTGGATGATAGTGTGATATGAACTCCAACTTCTATGATCCCCAAGCTAACTTGGCGAATCTACAAGGAAGAAAGAAATGAAAGAAGTAAGCATTTAGCTTAGTAAGTTTGCATGAAAATCCATAATACATTATATTTGCTCAAATACTTATCCATCTCAAAGCAATAACAACATAAATCTCAAATGCTTTGAGCTTACTTACTCTTACTTATTCTTACTCATCTCAAGTTAATTACTAATCTCATACTTGTAATGTAAATATGGTACCTGTATCACTTGATCACAAAGATTAGTACATGTTGCTAATGCAAAAGTAAATTTAATCTTCATCTTTCTTAACATAATTAATGCTCTTTATCAACTTTGAATCACTTATCTTATTATTGTCATAACTTGCTTAGCTTTCTTGTTATCTTTTCTTGCTTGAATCTTTTGCTCGATGAATTACCCGGAATAATTGAGGTTACTCAATCTCATCAAACATGTATTTCGATGCCAATGCCATGTCCCAGACATGGTCTTACATGGGATTGCCTCATGATGCCAATGCCATATCCCAGATATTGTCTTACATGGGATCCCTTAATTCGGTGTCGATGCCATGTCCCAGACATGGTCTTACACGAGACCTTCCTTAATTGTTTCCTTTGGAAACTTACCATTTCCATGTCTTGACATGGTCTTACGTGGTATCCTTGCCTTAAGAATCTTATCAATGCCATGTCTTGACATGGACTTACATGACTTCTTTGCCTTATGAATTCACCAATGCCATGCCTTGGCTTGGACTTACATGGGACCTTTGCCTCATAATAACTTTTCAATGCCATGACTTGTCATGGGCTTACATGATAACCTTGCCTTAATGCCGTTACCATGTCTTGACATGGTCTTACACGGACTTTCTTTGTCTCATGCTGTGATATTAGTATCCTCATTATTCTGAGTCTTCAACCAGGACTTTCTCATACATATTCTCTCATTCATTTTATCATCAAGATATCATTAACTTAGCTTCATGAAAATACTGTACATTATACAACAAAATAAATGATTAAATAAAAGTACATGTGAAGCATTAAAATTCATACAAACTTACCTCGGTACTCAAAATGTATGTGGATACTCGATTTAGTCTAACACTTTATCCTTGCCTCAGTTTCGGTCCGGGCTTCGTTTTTCTTGATCTATAATAACAATTTTACTTGTTTAATACTCACATTAATTAAATTTACTCATAATTCCTACTTTGACAAAAATTAAAATTTTGCCCCAAAACTTTCTCATAATTACACTTTTGCCCCTAGGCTCGTATAATGATTTTCATTCAACTTATTTTTCAAGCCTAGCCGAATCATTTTCCTAACTATAAAAACCTTCAATTTCTATTATTTCACTCATATATGACCATTTTCATAACTTTTACAATTTGGTCCTTACATGCATTTTTCATGAAAATCACTTAAAAAAAGATGTTTATCCTACATCAAACTTTCATAATCTTTCATAAAACATCAGAATACATGCATGTCATACATGGGTAAATTTTTTAACATGAACCCTAGATCAAAATATAGCTAGAAATAGCTAATTCAAGTTACGAGGATTTCAAAAATACGAAGAATATTAAAAACGGGGCTAGGATGCACTTACTACCAAGCTTGAAAATTTGAAGAACCCTAGCTATGGCTTCCTTGAAAATTTCGGCTAAGGGAAGAAGATGGACACCATTTTTGACTTCTTTTTCCCTTTTTTAATCTTTTATTTACCAAATGACAAAAATACCCTTAATGATCCTTTCTTGAGATTTTTCCTTCCCATGTCCATTTTTGTCCAGCTTATTATATATGGTCTAATTGCTAAAGAAGGACTTCTAATAATTTTTTTGATTCTATTTCATACCCAAATCTTCTAGAAACTTATATTTTCTCATCTTTACAATTTAGTCCTAATGGACAAGTTACTCACTAATTAATAAAATTTCTTCATGAGATTTTTAAAAAATCATAGAATCACCTCATAAACCTTATAGAAATCATAATGCTCATATTTTCTACTTCGGATTTGTGGTCTCGCACCACTATTCTGACTAGGCCCTAAATCGGGCTGTTACAAAAACAATATGACATTCAGCTAAGTCTAGACCCTATACATGCCATACTCAAAATGCTAAGTCTAACTATACCAAGATGTGCTGATAGTGTGGGTGATCCTTTGCTTTTCTCCGTATCCCGAGCTGGCTCTTCGTCACTATAAAACAAGGGAAAAAAAGGGAGTAAACTTTAAGCTTAGTAAGTCTACATGTAAACAATAAGCATCATACCGTATGCTAATCAACCAAAAGCATTACATACTATGTAAGAACAATTCATATTTTTCATAATCATGCTTACTCATCTCAACTCTTACCACATCCCAACCATAAATCCTACATATTTCTCACATTTATTCATACTTATGCCCTGCACTTATCACCACAAAGCCACATGAATTATTTACTTAAACAAGTTTCTCGATGAACCCTTCGGAATGATACAAGATACCCGGTGGTTTCGCACACAGCCCACCATTAATCACAAATAGGGTGGTATCGCACATAGCCCACCAACAATGATAATTACGGTGGTATCGCACATAGCCCACCTAATAATAATATATAAACGATGGTATCGCACACAGCCCATTGTGAATAAATAACAAGGTGGTATCGCACACAGCCCACCAACAATGATAATTATGGTGGTATCGCACATAGCCCACCTAATGATAATATATAAACGATGGTATCGCACACAACCCATTGTGAATAAATAACAAGGTGGTACCGCACACAGCCCACCAACAATGACATATTTATGGATATTTATCCGTACCCACATTTCTATTTCGAGGTTCATTCGAGAATTAACCATTTTCTACTATTTTCAATCAATCTCACCAATAAGCATTTACATCCATACAATGCATCAATAGGTAAAAACATTTGTATTAAGGATGTATCGTTTACACGTAAACTTACCTCGGTGCAAAATATGTTAATTGACGGTTTAGTCTGGAACCTTGCCTTTTCCCCGATCAAGGTTGTTTCCGCGTTCTTCTGGATCTAAAATAATAAAATTTACTCATTTAATCTCTACACAAATCATGATACTTCAAAATTTCTACTTAGGCAAAAATAACCATTTTGCCCTTATACTTTGGCAAAATTACGATTTTGCCCTTAGGCTCGTAAAATGAAATGTGTTCATTTTTCACACACTCAATCCTAGCCGATTCATATTCCCTCTAATAGCAACTCAAAATTTCAATTATTTCACGCATTTACTACTCAATTTATAACCTTTACAAATAGGCCCCTTTTAGGTATTTTCATGGAAACACCTTTCACAAAAGTTGTTCCTTAACCCCCTCACATTCATTTTCTTCCATAAAAACTCAGCAAACACCATAAACACTCTCATTGAAAATCCCTAAACTTTTAACCATTTTGCAAAATAGTCCCCTCATTAGCTAGATCATGCTACAAGGATCCCAAAAGTACAAAAATTATTAAGAAAGAACACCAAAATAACTTACTTGCAAGGAGAGAAGCTTGGCTGAAATTTTTGAGTTCTCAAACCCCTATTTTGCTGGTAATTTTTGGTGGAGGAAGAAAATGAACAAGGATGATATCATCTTTTTCTTTATTTTATTTATTTCCTTCAATTTAGTCACCTAATTCACCCACTTTGACCAAACTTTGACATTTCTTGTCCCCTATGGCCAGCCACTTATTTTATAAGGGTCTAATTGCATATTTAGGGCTTCCAATAATATTCTACAGCTATTAGACACCTTTAGCCTATAAAATAGAACTTTCACACTTTATGTGATCTAGTCCTTTTTCACATTTAAACATGTAATCACCAAAATCAATGCACCAAGTTTTTCATACATCCATATAATCATGATATAACACATATAAAATTATAAAATTATAAAAAAATAATTTCCTTCAACCTCGGATTAGGGGTCCCGAAACCACTATTTCGACTAGCCCCAAAATCGGGCTATTACAACTCTCCCCCCTTTAGAGATTTTCGTCCCTGAAAATCTTACCGGTAAAGAGGTTTGGGTATTGTTCTCTCATGGCTTCTTCCGGTTCCCACGTAGCCTCTTCTACACCGTGCTTTTTCCACAACACTTTCACTAAGGCTATACTTTTGTTCCTCAACTGTTTAACCTCATGAGCCAAAATCTTAATTGGTTCCTCTTCATAGGTCATATCTGGTCGAATCTCAATTTCGGTCGGAGGAATCACATGCGAAGGATCAAAACGATATCGTCGTAACATTGACACATGAAACACGTTGTGTATTCTCTCTAACTCTACCGGCAAGGCCAATCGATAAGCTACTGGTCCAATCCTCTCAATAACCTCATACGACCCTATGAATCGTGGACTCAATTTGCCCTTTCTACCAAATCTCAATATTTTCTTCCATGGGGATACTTTCAGGAATACTTTATCGCCCACCTGAAACTCAATTTCCTTCCTTTTTAAATCTGCATATGACTTTTTTCGATCTGAAGCAGCTTTCAGACTATCACGGATTACTTTCACTTTCTCATCGGTTTCCTTAACTAGATCAACCCCGTGAATTTAATTCTCACTAAGCTTTGCCCAATACAAGGGAGTTCTAAACTTGCGACCATATAAAGCTTCGTACAGTTCCATCCGTATACTCGACTGATAACTATTGTTGTAGGCAAACTCGACCAAAGGTAGATATTTTTCCCAACTACCTTCGAACTCTAACACACAACACCGGAGCATATCCTCAAGAACTTGAATCACTCTTTCAGATTGGCCATCGGTTTGTGGATGGAGTGCAGTACTAAAATTCAATTTTGTACCCAAGGCTTCCTGCAACTTCTTCCAAAACCTCGAAGTAAATCTTGGATCTCTATTCGAGATAATGGATATAGGTACCCTATGTAATCTCACAACCTCAGCAATGTACAGCTCAGCCAACTTGTCAAGTGAGTAATCCACATGCACTGGTATAAAGTGAGTCGATTTCGTTAATCTATCCACAATAACCCACAAATCATCTTTCTTTTTCGGAGTCATAGGTAACCTTGTTACGAAATCCATCATGATTCGATCCCACTTCCACTCAGGAACCATCACTGGATGAAGTAATCCCGAAGGTACTTGATGCTTAGCTTTCACTTGTTGATAGATCAAACACTTTGTAACAAACTCGGATATATCTCTTTTCATACCCGGCCACCAATACAACTTATTCAAATCATTGTACATTTTTGAGCTGCCCGGATGTACTGACAAATAACCATTGTGCGCTTCACGTAAAATTTTCTGGATCAACTCATCATCTTTAGGTACACAAACTCTATCATGAAACATTAGACAATCATCTTAACCAACCCAAAAATCAGAGTCATTCCCCGATTTGCATTGAGCTCTCTTAACTTGCATCTCACTATCATTCTTTTGAGCTTCACGTATCAGCAGAAGAAATAATGGTCTAGCCCTCAACTCGGCCAATATAGAACCATCATCAGACAATGCTAAGCTCATACTCATAGCTCTCAAAGCATACAGGGACTTTCTACTTATGGCATTCGCAACCACATTCGCTTTTCCCGGGTGGTAATTGATTACTAGTTCATAATCCTTCAGTAATTCGAGCCACCGCCGTTGTCGTAAATTCAAATCCTTTGGGTCCATCAGGTACTTCAAACTTTTGTGATCAGTAAAGATTCGAAACTTCTCACCATACAAATAATGACGCCAAATCTTCAAAGCGAAAACGATCGCAGCCAACTCCAAATCGTGAGTCGGATAATTCTTTTCATGCGGTTTTAGCTGTCTAAAGGCATAAGCTACTACCTTTCCCTCTTGCATCAGCACACAGCCAAGACCATTTAATGACGTGTCACTGTAGACCACAAACTCCTTTCTCAACTCAGGTTGTACTAAAACCGATGCTTCAGTCAACAAAGCTTTCAATTTCTCAAAACTCTATTGGCACTTCTCGGTCCATTCAAACTTAACAACTTTATGTAACAGTCTCGTTATCGGTGTAGCAATCATGGAGAACCCTTTAACGAACTGTCTGTAGTACCTCGCTAAACCCAAAAAGCTCCTAATCTCTGACACATTCCTCGGTGGTTTTCACTCCACAATAGTCGAGATCATACTCGGATCAACTCTAATGCCATCATCTGACACAATGTACCCCAAAAATCCAACTTTCTTAAGCCAAAATTCACTTTTACTAAACTTGGCATATAATTGTTTGTCTCTCAAAATTTGCAGAACTGTTCTCAAATGTTCAGCATACTCATTCTCAACCCGAGAATAAATTAGTATGTCATCAATAAAAATGACTACGAATTTATCTAAGTACGGCCAGAAGATATGGTTCATTAAATCCATAAAGACCGCAGGAGTATTCGTTAAGCCAAATGGTATGACAAGGAACTCATGAGGGCCATACCTCATTCGAAATGTAATTTTTAGCACATCTTGCTCCTTAACCCTCAACTAGTAATAGCCCGACCTCAGGTATATCTTAGAAAACACCGTAGCTCCCTTCAATTGGTTGAATAAATCGTCGATCCTTGGCAAAGGTGTAACAGCCTGATTTAGGGCCTAGTCGGAATAGTGGTTGTGAGACCAAAAATTTGAAGAAGAAATATGTGTTTTATGATTTTTATGAGGCTTTATGATGTGGTTGCATGATTGTTTGAAAATTTCATGAGGAAATTTTATTTATTAGTGATCAATTTGTCCATTAGGACTAAATTGCAAAGATTAGAAAATATGAGATTCTAGAAGATTTAAGATGAAATAGAATTATAAAAATTACTAGAGGTCCTTATTTAGCAATTAGACCATTAAATGTCAAGATGGACAAAAATGGACATGGGAAGGAAAAATCTCAAGAAAGGGCCTTAAGGGCATTTTAGTCATTTGGTTAATTAATGAATTAAAAAGGGAAAAATAAGTCAAAATCTTGTCCATCTTCTTCCTCTAAGTGCCAAAATTTGCAAGGAGACATAGCTAGGGTTTCTTCAAGCTTGATTGTAAGTGTCTCCTAGCCCCGTTTTTAATGTTCTTCGTATCTTTGAGATCCTCTTAGCTTGATTTAGCTATTTCTAGCTATATTTAGAGCTAGGGTTTATGTTCAAAAAATTACCCATGTATGACATGCATGTATTTTGATGTTTTAAGGAAGTATATGAAAGTTTGATGTGTGATAAACATCTTTTTCTAAGTGATTTTCATGAAAAATGCATAAAAGGACCAAATTGTAAAAGTTATAAAATGGTCATACATGAGTGCAATAGTGGAAATTGGGGGCTGTTGTAGTTAAGAAAATAATTTGGCTAGGCTTAAAATACAATAAAGTTGAATAAAAATCATTTTACGAGCCTAGGGGCAAAAGTGTAATTTTGTGAAAGTTTAGGGGCAAAATCATAATTTTGCCAAAGTATGATTCATGAGTCAATTTAGTCAATATGGGTATTAAACAAGTGAAATTGTTATTATAGATCAAGAAACACGAAGCCCGGACTGAAACCAAGGTAAGAATAAAGTGTTGGACTAAATCGAACATCTACAAACATTTTGAGTACCGAGGTAAGTTTGTGTGAAATTAAAGTTTCATAGTGCTTTTATATTTTAAATTGCTTGATTTTATGATAATGAATATCATTTCATGAAAATCGACTAATGAAGCCTCGATGAGAAATGATGAGAATGTATTAAGTTGAAGTTCCGGTTGAAGATTCGAAATAACGAGGATACCTATGTCACGACATGAGATAATGAAGGTCCCATGTAAGACCATGTCTGGGATATGGCATCAGCACCGAATGTAGGTCCCATCTAAGACCACATCTGGGATATGGCATCGGCACCGAATGTAGGTCCCGTATAAGACTATGTCTAGGACATGGCATCGACACCGAATAAGGAAGGTCTCGTGTAAGACCATGTCTGGGACATGGCCTCGGCACCAAAGGAAGATCTCGTGAAGACCATGTATGAGACATGGCATCGATATCTATGTACGATCTCGTATAAGACCATGTCTGGGACATGGCATCGGCATCGAGTTAAGAGATCCTGTGTAAGACCATATCTAGGATATGGAATCGGCATCAAGAGGTGATCCCATGTAAGACCATATCTGGGATATGGCGCTGGCATCGTGATACATGTATGATGAGATTGAGTATCCTCCGATATTCCGAGTAGTTCAACGGGCAAAAGAGCTAAGTATGCAAAGATGACAAAGAGCTAAGCTATACAAAGATGACAAAGAGTTACATTTAAGTTAAGGATGATAATGATTTAAGCTTATGTTCTTGATAGCATAAGTGCTAAATTATGTGATGAAGTGACACAGGTACCATGAGTAAAACACGAATTATGAAACCGTAATGTGATATGTGATGGTTAAGCGTGAGTATGAGTAAGTATGTCAAAGTACTTGAGATCTTGTGTTGTTATTGTTCTATGAGATGAATGGATTTTACCATGAATACTTATGTTGCTATTTTAATTCATGCAAACTTACTAAGCTATATGCTTACCCCTTTCTTTTCCCTTTTCCTTGTAGTATCGCCAAGCTAGCTCGGGGATCGTAGAACGTCAGAGCTCGGATCACACTATCAATCATTCTTTTGGTATAGTAAAGTTGATTTATTTTGAGTATGGCATGTATAGGAACTTGGTCATTTTGTGTTATGTCATATTTGAAAGCCAAGTGTTGGCTATTAAGGTTATACACTCATTTTGTAAATGGCCATTAGGAATTGGCCGATATTTGTCAAGTTTATTTCTTAATGATGATGAGTTTTATGAAGTGAAAGTTCATGCAATTGATGAAGTAAAAATGTGAAGTGTATGAATGATGATTAGGGATTCTTCCTAGTGTATTATTGCCATGTTATTAGTTTCTTGTGTTGGTATATGTGTGTTTATGTTTAGGGTGGCAATTGGCTTGGAAAATAGCCTTCTAATTGTCCACACGGGTAGACACACGGGCGTGTGTCTAGGCCGTGTGTGACACACGGTCAGCCCCATGGGTGTGCTGATAGGCCGTGTGTCCCCTGCATCAAATTTGCGAGAATTCGATTCGTCACACGGGCCAGTACACGGGCCTGTGCCTAGGCTGTGTGCCCTTAAAAGCTTACTGATGTCATAAACAGAATACCAAGGTTTTTCACACACGGGTGAGGGCACGGGCGTGTCTAGGCCGTGTGAGGGACACGGGCCACAGACACGGGCGTGTGTCCGGTCATATGAAAACCCCTATAGGTTCGAAATGAAAAATAAATTCCACACGGGCTAGGAACATGGGCGTGTGTGACCACACGGCCTGGCCACACGGGCGTGTTCCATTTCACACGGGCGTGTAGCCCTGTTTTAAGCAAAAAAATTCTAAGTGTGTAAAAGTTTCCGGTTTGGTTCCGAACCATTCTGATTGTATGTTTAGGGTATCGTAGACCCATAATAAGGACGTTATAATTATGAATGAGAAGCTTAAAGTTGAAATGAAAATTTATAGCCCGATGTTGTATGTTTAAGCAAGTTAAGTTCAGTGATGCCTCGTATTTGGTTCCAACGTAGAATACGGGTAAGGGGTGTTACATTTAGTGGTATAAGAGCTACGGTTTAGTAGATTCTCAGACTAACGTAGCGTATGTATGAGTCTAGCTATACATGCCATACATATGAGTATTTATGTAATGATAGTGTGACGACTCCTGACGATTTAAATTATGTTTTCATTTAGTAAATGGATCCTGATAGAGCTGTGGCAGATGATGTAGAAAGTAACGCATCGGCTCCCACTGAAGGGACAGTGCCAAATGAAAATGAGAATAGACCTACGACTGTAAGTCAGAGAGGAGGAGAAGAGGCTAGGGAAGCCTTTCTCCACATGATGAATACATGGTATACGGAGTTCGTTCGCACGAACTCGAATGCGCAACCCCCTCCACCCCCACCTATTCCTCAGCCTACCCCTGTAGCTCCCCAAGTGGTAGAAGTGGTAAGAAGGGAAAAACCTCCGATTGATAGAATCCGAAAATAAGGAGCCGAAGAATTTCGAGCTAGTAAAGATGATGACCCGGAAAGAGCAAAATTTTGGCTTGAAAATACCATCAGGGTATTTGATAAACTATCTTGCACACCTGAAGAGTGCATGAAATGTGTGGTGTCTCTCTTAAGAGATTCCGCTTATCATTGGTGGAACACCCTTGTGTTGGTTGTACCAACGGAAAGGATCACATGGGAGTTTTTCCAAGAAGAATTCCGGAAGAAGTACATTAGCTAAAGGTTTATCGACCAGAAAAGAAAGGAATTCCTTAAACTGAAACAAGGTAGAATGACAATAACTGAGTATGAGCGTGAGTTTGTAAGGCTCAGCAAATACGCTCGAGAGTTTGTATCCACTGAAGCCATTATGTGTAAACAGTTTGAGGATGGATTAAATGAATATATCAGATTATTTGTTGGTGTCCTTGAGTTGAAGGAATTTGTTGTGCTAGTGGACCATGCCTGTAAAGCCGATGAGTTAGTTAAAGAGAAAAGAAAAGCTGAAATGGAGTCTCGTGACTCAAGAAAGAGACAACTGAATAAGTCATTTCAGTCCTCGTCTAAGAAGTCGAGAGATTTCCCTACCCGATCAGCTACTTGGTGGGTTTTGAATAGAGTAAAGAAAGCGATACTTTAGGATTAAAGCTCAGACTACTTCAGTTGCTAGTGTTGGGAACACTCGACCTAATAGACCGGAATGCTCACAATGTGGTAAACGTCATCCCAGTGAGTGCCGAGCACATGAGAGAGACTGTTTTAAGTGTGGTTCCCAAGATCATTTTATTAGAGAATGCCCTGAGATGGTCGAAAAAGAGAAAATTTAGAGTGCAAGATCGGGAAGCACTACTAAAGGGAGACAACAGAGAAACCTCGGAAGTGGAACGAGTAGTAAGAGTACACCCAGAGAGCAGACTGCAAGATCTGAGGGTAGATCGCCTACGAGGACTTATGCCATTTGTGCTCGCGAAGAGGCGTCATACCCAGATGTAATTACGGGTACATTTTCTCTCCATGATACTAATGTTGTTGCTTTAATTGATTCGGGATCTACCCACTCATATATTTGCATGAAATTAGTATCTAGTATGAGCATGCCTGTAGAGTCTACAGAGTTTGTGATAAAAGTGTCCAATACTTTAGGCAAAAGTGTATTAGTTGATAAGGTATGCAAAGATTGCCCATTGATGATTAGAGGTCATTATTTTAAGGCAAATCTCATGCTATTGCCATTTGATGAATTCGATATAATTCTTGGTATGGACTGGTTAACCGCTCATGATGTGACAGTAAATTGTGGAAAGAAATACATTGAGTTGAGATGTGAAAACGGGGACACTCTTCGTGTTGAGTCAGATGAACAGGATAGGTCGCCTGTAGTGATCTCTCATATGTCTGCCCAGAAATATGTAAGAAAGGGATACGAAGCATATCTTGCCTTTGTGATGAATGCTAAAGAAACTGAGTTAAGAATTGAATCAGTACCGATAGTATGCGAGTATCCAGATGTATTCCCAGATGAATTGCCAGGGTTGCCTCCGGTTAGAGAGGTTGAATTTGGCATTGAGTTAGCTCCTGGTACTGCACCTATGTCGATTGCTCCATACAGAATGGCCCCAACTGAGTTGAAGGAATTGAAGGCACAGTTGTAAGAGTTGACGGACAAAGGTTTTGCTAGACCGAGTTATTCTCCGTCGGGTGCTCCAGTGTTATTTGTGAAAAAGAAAGATGGTTCCATGAGATTATGTATAGATTACCGGCAGCTTAATAAGGTTACTAGGAAGAATAAGTACCCATTGCGAAGGATCGATGATTTATTTGATCAATTAAAGGGAGCCACTGTGTTCTCCAAGATAGACTTGAGGTCCGATTATTACCAGTTGAGAGTCAAAGACTCAGATGTACTGAAAACTGCATTTCGGACAAGGTATGGGCACTATGAGTTTTTAGTCATGCCTTTCGGTTTAACAAATGCCCTTGCTGTGTTTATGGATTTAATGAACTGCATATTTCAGCGATACTTGGATAAGTTTGTTGTGGTTTTTATTGATGACATACTGATATATTCTCGTGATGAGCATGAGCATGCCGGGCACTTGAGGACGATTTTGCAAATTTTACAAGATAATCAGTTGTATGCCAAATTTAGTAAAAGTGAATTTTGGCTCAAAGAAGTTGGGTTTTTGGGGCACATTGTCTCGGGAAATGGAATCTGAGTTGACCCGAGCAAGATTTTAGCTATTGTTGATTGGAAACCGCCAAGAAATGTATCAGAGGTTAGAAGTTTTCTAGGCCTAGCTGGCTATTACAGACGGTTTGTCAAAGGGTTTTCTATGATAGCTACACCGATGATGAGGTTTTTACAAAAAGAGGTGAAGTTTGAATGGACGGAAAAGTGCCAACAGAGTTTTGAGAAACTAAAGGCATTATTGACTAAGGCTCCAATTCTAGTGCAACCTGAACCGGGAAAAGAATTTGTGATCTACAGCGATGCATCCTTGAATGGATTGGGCTGTGTGCTTATGCAGGAAGGCAAGGTGATAGCATATGCCTCTAGACAGTTAAAGCGGCATGAGAAGAATTACCCGAAACATGATTTAGAGTTGGCTTCCATTTTGTTTGCTTTGAACATATGGAGACACCATTTGTATGGTGAAAGGTGTCGGATATTCACCGATCATAAGAGCCTAAATTACTTGATGAATCAGAAGGAATTGAATTTAAGGCAACGAAGATGGTTAGAGCTGATAAAGGATTATGAGCTAGTCATTGACTACCACCTGGGAAAGGCGAATGTAGTCGCGATGCTTTGAGTAGAAAATCCCTATTTGCATTGAGGGCTATGAATACATGGGTGACTTTGTCAGACAATGGTTCCATTCTAGCTGAGTTGAGGGCTAGACCGATGTTCCTTCAAGAGATTTATGAGTCTTAGAAAGATGACAGTGACTTACAAGCCAAAAGAGTTTAGTGCGAGTCGGGTGTTGAGTCTGACTTTCAAATTAATTCTGATGGATGTTTGATGTTCAGAGACAGAGTC
This sequence comes from Gossypium sturtianum, assembly GCA_025698515.1. NCBI lineage: Eukaryota > Viridiplantae > Streptophyta > Magnoliopsida > Malvales > Malvaceae > Gossypium > Gossypium sturtianum. The sequence continues at coordinate 28,245,235 of CM046943.1, read as the reverse complement.
TGTGTACCGAGGAATGAAGAGCTTATTCGAAAGATTTTACACGAGGTACATAGCGGATGTTTATCTGTACATCCGGGCAGTACAAAAATGTATAATGATTTGAAGAAATGGTATTGGTAGCCGAGTATGAAGAAAGATATTTCTGAGTTTGTATCAAAATGCTTGATTTGTCAACAAGTGAAAGCTGAACACCAAGTACCTTCGGGTTTGCTTCAACCTATTATGGTTCCTGAGTGGAAATGGGACCGGGTTACTATAGACTTTGTAACGGGTTTGCCGTTGACACTAAGCAAGAAAGATGCCGTATGGGTAGTGGTAGATAGACTTACGAAGTCGGCCCACTTCATACCGGTACGTGTTGATTATTCGCTTAATAAGTTGGCAGACTTGTATGTTTCTAAGATTGTAAGGCTTCATGGAGTACCTTTGTCGATTATATCAGACAGAGATCCGAGATTCACATCCCGATTTTGGAAAAAGTTACAAGAAGCTTTGGGCACAAAGCTGAGTTTTAGTACGGCTTTTCACCCACAAACTTACGGACAGTCAGAGAGATTAATACAGATACTTGAGAATATGCTCCGGTGTTGTGTTCTTGAGTTTCAGGGCAGCTGGGAAAAGTATTTACCGTTAGTAGAGTTTGCATACAATAACAGTTATCAGTCGAGCTTGAAAATGGCGCCTTATGAGGCTTTGTATGGGCGTAAGTGCCGAACGCCTTTGTATTGGACTGAACTCAAATAAAATCAGATTCACGGGGTTGATCTAGTTAGAGAAACCGAAGAGAAGGTAAAAATAATCCGTGATTGTTTAAAAGCTGCTTCTGATAGACAAAAATCTTACTCGGACTTGAAACGAAAAGAGATTGAGTTTCAAGTTGGTGATAAGGTATTTTTTAAAGTATCACCATGGAAGAAAGTTCTCAGATTTGGCCGGAAAGGCAAATTGAGTTCGCGTTTTATCGGACCATATGAGATTACCGAGAGGATTGGGCCAGTAGCCTATCGATTAGCTTTGCCATCCGAATTGGAAAAGATACATGATGTGTTCCACGTGTCTATGTTGTGACGTTACCGATCAAATCCTTCGCATGTGATTACACCGACAGAGGTTGAAATTCAACCCGACATGACATATGGCAAAGAACCGGTTAAGATTCTAGCACGAGAAGTTAAAAAACTAAGGAATAAAAGTATAGCTCTCGTGAAAGTATTATGGCAAAGACATGGGGTAGAAGAGGCTACATGGGAGCCCGAGGAGGCTATGAGAAACCAGTACCCAAACCTTTTTACCGATAAGATTTTTGGGGACGAAAATCCCTAAGGGGGAGAATTGTAACAGCCCGATTTAGGGCCTAGTCAGAATAGTGGTTGCGAGACCACAAATCCGAAGTAGAAATATGTGTTTTATGATTTTTATGAGGCTTATGATGTGGTTGCATGATTGTGTGAAAATTTCATGAGGAAATTTTATTTATTAGTGATCAATTTGTCCATTAGGACTAAATTGCAAAGATTAGAAAATATGAGATTCTAGAAGATTTAAGTATGAAATAGAATTATAAAAATTACTAGAGGTTCTTATTTAGCAATTAGACCATTAAATGTCAAGATGGACAAAAATGGACATGGGAAGGAAAAATCTCAAGAAAGGGCCTTAAGGGCATTTTAGTCATTTGGTTAATTAATGAATTAAAAAAGGAAAAATAAGTCAAAATCTTGTCCATCTTCTTCCTCTAAGTGCCGAAATTTGCAAGGAGACATAGCTAGGGTTTCTTCAAGCTTGATTGTAAGTGTCTCCTAGCCCCGTTTTTAATGTTCTTCGTATTTTTGAGATCCTCTTAGCTTGATTTAGCTATTTCTAGCTATATTTAGAGCTAGGGTTTATGTTCAAAAATTTACCCATGTATGACATGCATGTATTTTGATGTTTTAAGGAAGTATATGAAAGTTTGATGTGTGATAAACATCTTTTTCTAAGTGATTTTCATGAAAAATACATAAAAGGACCAAATTGTAAAAGTTATAAAATGATCATACATGAGTGAAATAGTGGAAATTGGGGGCTGTTGTAGTTAAGAAAATAATTCGGCTAGGCTTAAGATACAAGAAAGTTGAATAAAAATCATTTTACGAGCCTAGGCGCAAAAGTGTAATTATGTGAAAGTTTAGGGGCAAAATCGTAATTTTGCCAAAGTATGATTCATGAGTCAATTTAGTCAACGTGAGTATTAAACAAGTGAAATTGTTATTATAGATCAAGAAACACGAAGCTCGGACCGAAACCAAGGCAAGAACAAAGTGTTGGACTAAATCAAACATCCACACACATTTTGAGTACCGAGGTAAGTTTGAGTGAAATTAAAGTTTCATAGTGCTTTTATATTTTAAATTGCTTGATTTTATGATAATGAATATCATTTCATGAAAATCGACTAATGAAGCCTCGATGAGAAATGATGAGAATGTATTAAGTTGAAGTTCCGGTTGAAGATTCGGAATAACGAGGATACCTATGTCACGACATGAGATAAGGAAGGTCTCGTGTAAGACCATGTCTGGGACATGGCATCGACACCAAATGTAGGTCCCGTATAAGACCATATCAGGGATATGGCATCGGCACCAAATGTAGGTCCCGTATAAGACCATGTCTGGGACATGGCATCGACACCGAATAAGGAAGGTCCCGTGTAAGACCATGTCTGGGGGTTGGTAAGTGTGTTAAGTGCGAGAACATATGTTATGCTTCTCAGCCATTCTGATAAGATAAGTATGTGATCATGTCTTCATGTTGTATAAGTTCTGTTTTCAAGAAAGCACAAGCTAAATTTTTAAGTATGATTTTCAGTAACACATACGAAATTGTTTTACAAACTTATGTTTCTGACAAGATCTACGAATTGGGTCTCGCAACCTCACTCGCAAACCCAACATGTAAGTCTTCTTTCTATTTTTAATGCTCTATTTTAAAACCATTAACTGAGTCTTGATTATTCATTGAGTTTTCAATTAACTCACCCACTCCTCTCTTACTTCACAGGTAAGTAGATTGCAAATAGCAGTAGCGAGGTAGATGACTTGGCGAGGCTCATTCCTGACTTGATATTGATGAACCTGGGAAAATAGGCGATGGGGTTTATTTTTATTAGGGCTTTAGATTTATTATATTTTGTTAACCAAATAATTCCTTTAAAGTTTTAGCTATTTTGTTTTGTGAACCATGACTTAGAATGTAACAGCCCGATTTAGGGGCTAGTTAGAACAGTGATCTCGGAATCACTAAACCGAGGATAGAGGAAATTATTTTCATGTTATTTTATGTGTTATAACATGTTTATAATGGTGCATGAAAATTTTGGTGCCTTAATTTTAGCAATTTCTAGCTAAATCGTGAAAAAGGACTAAATCGCATAAAGTGCGAAAATTCTATTTTAGTTGCTAGAGGTGCCAAATAGCTATGGATTATTAATTGGAGGTCCCAAATGTGCAATTTGGCCTTGTTTTAAGTGAGTTGGCCGGCCATGTGACAAGGGGGACAAAGACATTAAATTTTGGTCAAAAGTTGGTGGTATTAGTTGGTCAAATGAATAAAATAAGATGATATAAGCAAAAGTTATCATCTTTTCCTTATTTCTTCTTCCCGAACCGAAAATATCAGCCATGGGAGGGCTTGTAAGGCTTGAAAATTTCAGTAACTCAATTCCTCTTCAAGTAAGTGATTTTGATGACTTTAGTTGATAATTTTTGTACTTTTGGAGTCCCCAAAGCTTAAGCTAGCTAATGAGGGGACTATTTTGCAAAATGGTTGAGATTCTAGGGATTTACCATGATAGGTCTCATGTTGGTTGATGAGTTTTATGGAAGAAAATGAATGATAGGATGATGATAAACAACTTTTGTGAAAGGTGTTGTTATGAAAACACCTAATTTGGGCTAAAATGCAAAAGTTATAAATTGTTCATTAGGGCATGAAATAGTTGGAATTGTGGATAGTTGTAAGAGGATTAAATGTTCAGCTAGGCTTGTTTATCGAGAAAATGTGATAAAAAATTATTTACGAGCCTAGGGGCAAAATCGTAATTTTTGCCTAAGTGTAGGGGCAAAATAGTCTTTTTTGCCTAGAGTGTAGATTATGATATATTATGATTTATAAGTGATTAGATTGGTAAATTCCGTTGTTCTAGATTAAAGAAATCGAGTTTCGAACCTAGTACGGGTGAAAAGAGAAAGGTGGGCAAAAGTCTATTTTCGGACCTTTCGACATCTAGGTAAGTTCATGTGCTAAATTATGCAATTCTAAGTGAAGTATTTAATGTTCCAATGTCATGTGGAATGCATAATCACACCATGAGTGTATTGAATGTATTTTAACGAGATGTCAACAGAATTGTTCTTAGGAATAGATGGAAAGCAAATAGTAAGATATGTTGATAATTAAGGTCCCGTATAAGACCATATTTGGAATATGGCCTCGGTATGAGATATTGAATAAGACCATGTCAGGGATATGGCACCGATATGATATTTCATGTGAGGCCATATCAAGGGCATGATGTCGAGGTGAGATTGTATGTATGAGATTCAAAAGTGTTATTTAATAATTTGAGTGATTCCACAGATATGTTGAAAAGGAGAATGTATGTGGTTGTATCATGAGAGGTACAGGTATGCGTTAGAACTAAATTAAGGTGAATTGGGTATGTGATTAACCCATAGTGGGTCATGTGTGTATGATGCATCTTAATTGTATGTGTTGTTTTTATAATTGCATTGCGTAAAAGTAAATGATTATTGTAGAAATCTATGTAAGGATGTCAATGTGTGAGGATGTTCTCAGATGAACATTTGAAATAGAGAAATGCAGGTGATTATATATATGTATATCCGTAAATGTATATTAATGGTGGGCTGTGTGCGATACCACCTTCCTAATTATTAGTGATGGGCTGTGTGCGATACCATCAACAATGTTATTAATGGCGGGCTAAGTGCGCTACCACCTTATTATTCATTACCGATGGGCTGTGTGTGATACCATCGAGTTTAGTTTCAATTGGTGGGCTAAGTGCGATACCACCCTATTAAAGAATGATGGTGGGCTAAGTGCGATACCACCCTATAAGAGATTCGATAGTGGGCTAAGTGCGTAACCATCAAGAGATTGGTAGCATGAGTGTTTATTGAGAATGCATGATGTGTTGTTTTATATGATCTTGTGATGATCAGTGCAAGATGTATGCTAATTAAATGAGCGAATTGGCTTGTGGCATGGTAAGTTAATGAATGCGAGCATTAAGCCAAGATATGGTTAGAATGTGGTAAGAGACGAAATGAGTAAGCATTATGAACGATTGAATAGGTAACTGTGAGTTCAAGAGTAAAACTCATTCTAATACCTTGTGATTGAGTATAAGCATATGAATATTGATAGTTGATTCTTAATTGCATATGAACTTACTAAGCATTATTGCTTACCTTCTTTCTTTCTCATCTCTTATAGGTTAATTTAGCTAGCTTGGGTTGGAGACCGCCGAAGATATTTCCACACTATTGAGGAGACACTTGGTATGAGGTATCAAGTCATTATGAGTCATGGCATGTATAGGGCTAGTACATGAGGTTGATTAAGTCATTGTTATTGTGCCAAATGTGTTGGCCTAAATGAGTTATGGGATAATTGTATAATGCCATAGTTGTTGGCTATTATGTTACATGAAAAGATGTATTCATCTATGTGGGATGGCAATTCAATTTGAGTGATTATGAATGTGATGGATGAATATAAGTTGTGTAAGCTATAGGGATGCAAAGAGCTTGGGAAATAGCCTTGTTCTGGTTCACATGGGTAGGCACACGGGCGTGTGTCTAGGCCGTGTGAAGTCTACACTTTAAAATTAGAATTGGAATGGTCACACGGTTAAAGCACACGGGCGTGCCGAGGCCGTGTTGAATAAGTCAGAATACTAAGGTATGGCACACGGTTTAGGCCCACGGGCGTGTCAAAACCGTGTATGATTAGTCAGTGTCGGCCACGGGTGAAAGGCATGGACGTGTGATAGGGTACACGGGTGTGCTCCCAAAATGCATGGGCGTGTGCCTTAACCGTGGGCAAATTGGCAGAATACTGGGTTTTTAGGCACGGTCTGGGGACATGGGTGTGTGTGCCTATGCACGGGCGTGTCTCGTTCTACACGGGCGTGTCTCGTTCTACACGGGCGTGTGAGACCTGTAATTGAAGAAAAAGACTTTTTAAGAATCGTAAAAGTTTCGGATTAGTCTCGAGAGCCCTCGTGTGTATGAGTGAGGCATCGTAAGTCGAGTATGAGGTGATTGAGGTGAACGAAGAGAGTAGTCACGATTAGCCTAAGTAGCGACCGTGAGGCTTAAGTCTGGTAACGCCTCGTACCCCATTCCGGTATTGGATACGGGTAAGGGGTGTTACATAGAACATTTGATTATCTTATCTTATGAATAAAATCGATGTTTTCATGCATGAGTGTTACGTCGAGTTGATACAAAAATATGCGATTTAGATTTATTACTAAGTATTGTTTTATGCGACCCCTGTATGTTTGCAGTTCCAAAATTGCATGAGTGCCCCTGATTTAGTGAACCTATGCATGCATACGAACACTATTAGAGTATGAAACCCCTTGGCATGTGCAATCCTTTGTTTGCGAAACTTGTTAGTATGCGAACCTTTGATGTGTGTTTGGGTGCGAACTTAATAAAATTATGTGAATTTTTGTATTGTGAACTTGAGCTATAAATGAATTATTTAACCTATATTGTGAGCTTGTATGGGAGAACATAGTCCAAGTTTCTATTTGCAAACTTATATTAGATCATGTGTGTGAATTATTTCCGCTGTTGTGTTGTAACTTAACACATTATCTGTTATTATTAAGTGGTGTGTTGGAGGTTAGGTTTGGAGTAAATGGAGAGTCACTTTGATGGCTAATGTAACATGCTGGATTCGAGTCGAACCTACTTTGTCAGGTTTAGAGTGTTACACTTTCCCGCTAATAAGCCTGCCATTTGTGTTTTTATGTCACTGCTAACGTAAGTGTAGTGGTTAGTAGGATAGGTTTAAGTCATCTAGCATTCTAGTGGAGGTAACATGTCAATAATTAAGACACCTAGGGAGCTTCGTAGGATGTGACTAATTAGTGGAAGCATGTGAGAATGATGACTGATTAGAGTTAATCCTGAGTGGATTTTGGAGGTGAGTTATATATAAATAGGATAGCTTGATAGTGGAGATAAGACTTTTGTTTCATCTTCTCTGTTAGCTTTTGTTATCATCAAAGAGAACCAGAAGAGTTATTCGTCTTTAATGAAAGTGTTGTCTATTAAGCTTAAAATACCTTTTGTTCTAATTGACTGCTGGTAAACTCTTAAACCTTCCTTTAAGTCTTACCAAATAGAAGAAAGTTGTTGTAAGAGTGGTTCAGTAGGATTTTCATTTGGATACTAGATATGAAGGAAACTTCTGCCCATAAACAGTTTGCATGTCTACAGATTCATGTTATTTCATAAAGTTTTGGTTGTTTTTTATGTTTAAATAAGTCATTTTATTTTCTTTTAGCAAAAGAAACGGGAGAAGGTCCAAGTACCAAAGGTAAGGAACCCTTAGAGTAGAGAAAGCTCTAAGTAAAGAATTTTGGTGAGTTCATTTGTACCTTGAGTCTGATATTTGTGTTATTTTGTTTAACCTTATCACTGTACAACTAGGTAAGTGGCTTTGGCCCTTGAATCTGATGCTCATGTCTAAGGAAATGAGGTCAAGAAGTCAGTACATGCAATGGTATAAACTGTTAAACAGGACCAGAAATCTAATATATGCATGGTGTAAATACTCCTTCCTTGGTGCACAAGCTCCGTATCTAGACTAGTGTAAGGAGGCAACGGAGGGATGTTGCATATGATGATGAAAAGAAGACACAGAATATGTTTTGCCTCCGCTATGGCACTCTGGTGCAAACAAAGACTTGTGAAAGCCCCGCCTTGCGGGGGAACACATGTGTGTTCGAAAACAAGGAAGGGTGTTAAGGGGTACAGAGGTGATGACTGATAAATAGATCTGATGAGTGGTATGAAGATACTTGAAAAATTGGTTCTTCAAAACTAGGATCAGAAGCTAGCACAAAGAAAGGAGCATGTGGGAAAAGAGGTTCATGTGTGTAAAATAAGGAGTGCACGTTGAATGAAATGTAAATAGTAAGCTTGACTGTTAAAAAAAGGGTAGTCTGTGAAAGTGGCGTACACGCAGAGCAGTTGTGCCTGTGTCCATCATATGCAAGTTTCCAAAAATAGTTAGTTTTCGCCGGTAGACTAAGTTTGATCGTGATATTATTTGCCAACGAATACTTCAAATCAGAGAGAGTTGTATCTGCCAAATATGACGTGCTAGTTTGTCAGTTGAGTCTAATCTCGTAATGTCTAATGGTATTGATTGTGGGATTCATGCTCTGGGAACTCACTAAGTTCTCACAACTTTACCTAGTTCTTATTCTTATTTCAAGTTCTTAGGTTCTGTTTGCTTCAACTTAAAAGCTTTTACGAAAAATATTTTCAATCTTTTTCGATGTTTATTTCATGTAAAATAGGATGGTTAATGTAAAATATTTTTCAGTTAACGTAAAATTACTCATTATTTCTGTAAAATGTCTTACCAAATTTTTTCTGTAAGACATTTTCCAGACTGATAAGACTCTTTTCACTGTAACACCCTCATACCTGACCTGAACATCATATCAAAGCATCGGGATATTACATTCTCTACTACATTCTTCACTTATCAAATATTTTCTTAATAACTTCCATAACTTTTTAATTTAGCTCATTTTTGTCATAAAAGTTCAGTATTCACTAATTAATCATATTAAATCAGTTTTCTTTCTTATTACACTTTAATTGCATAATTTATCTCAATATTTTGTTTCGCATATCAAATTTCTATGTATTTCACTTATATTATTTCATCTACAGATTTTCTCAAGTTTAACAATTTAGTCATTGTCATCATAAAAATTCAATATTTTTCGACAATTTCACTTTTACAATACTTTATGTATATTTCATCATCTCATAACACACTCATTAAAGTTATATCATAATTTCCTTATTCAAAATTTAAACTATTTCACACTTAAAATTTTGTACATTTTTCAATTTAGTCCCTATTACCATGTAATTTATTTTTTCACCATATAAGCACTTTAATCAAATAATTCATTATAATATCTTATTTAACATAACAAATTTTCATGCATACCTGTAACACCCCAAACCCGGCCCAGACGTTATGGCCGAATCCGGTGATATCACATTGAAGTGTTTTTTCGAAAACATCGTTTCTTTAGAAAATCCATGCTTATTATTAAATCTCGTTTATGAATCTTAACAAAAATTTAGGGTATCTTGTTCTTTTAAAACTCAAGTTGTTTTAGTAGAACGTTGATCATATTAGTTTGTTACTATACTTTAAAACCATGTTTGATGCGAAAGCTTTTATAATAAGTTACGAAAACGTGGTGTTTTGAAAACAATTTATCTTTTGAAAAACCGCGTCCTACTACTACTCAGATGTGAATTAAAATAAGTAAAATCCCCAAATTAAAATTTAAAAATTAAAGAGGCCTTATTACATAACAAAAAACCAAATTAAATTTATTGGAAATAAACTCAAATATAAAAATAGGTGCGGTTGTATGGCCACCTGCGAATCCCTCGCAGCACCGATCCGCCTAAGACTGGGGATTACCTGTATAGATAAACAGAGAGGTGAGTTTATGAAAACTCAGTGTGTAACCCCATGCAAGTAAATAGCCAATCATGCCTTAGGCAAGTACAGTCTGGGCCTAAGCCCAAATCAATAACAGTTCAGTTCAGTTGGGCCCTAGCCCATTACAATATTAGTATCAGTGTGGGCCTTAGCCCATAACAGTGACAGTAACAGTTTAGGCATGCAATCAGAAATCCTACCCATCCAGCCTCTACACTCCACTCCGTCCAGCCCAACACTCCATGTGGGGATAAAATCACGCACCCATCCCTACACTCCAAAAATTAGCACCGGTTGCGGCACTAAACAGTATTTGCAGCAGGGCTACCGGTACAGTACACTTCCTCCAATCATAATAATCCCATCCCCATGCAACATATCATACATGGATGCAACATATATATATCGTGACATGCTCATATACAGTCATACATAGCATAAGGCATACAACCAATTCATATCATAGGGGCATAACAGCCATTTTACCTTAAAGGCATAACGGTCATGTTATCAGTTTGGGTCTAGGTATACTTACCAACCCATCAGTAGGTCCACAATCGTCTTGGGCGACCCGTGAGACCCAAACAATCAAACAGTACAAATGGGCCCAATGCCCGTAATACGGGCCCATGTGGGCCCATACGCTCGTGTGGCCCACATAGCCCAGGAATGCTCTCGGCCATGTGATTTACTCAGCTTGGCCCAATATTCTCCACACGTTCGTGTGGTTTACTCGTGTGGGGCACACAAGCCCGTTGGGCCCACATGGCCCATTTCGGCCCAACGTGGCCCAAAACGGCCAAAGACCACGAAATCGCTCATGGTGGCCTCAACAGTCTAACACCCACGTTTTATGCGTTCGGTTTACCACACGAGCGAACGCATGCTCGTGTAGCGTCAATTGTCATAATTTTTCTGGCTTTTGCCGATTTACGATTTGGGCAGTGTTTACACACTTCTCGACATGTCGCCGATATCGTTTATTAGAGTACTGTTACACACATGGTTTCTATTTGTTGAGAAAATCGCCCACACCTTTGAAACCTACACTTGATCAACAATTCCCAATTAATCATTTAAACGTTTACTCACACGAATACACACAAGATCCTAATCGTTAACCTCACACCACATTACCTTCGATCGAGTGAAGAGGGAAGTTTCGCCTACCCAACCGTTGGTTACAAGCCTTCTACCCTTCGATAGGTTCCTAGGCACAAACCGAAAATGGGTAAGTACTTAATTGACTAGCAACAAGATAAGATTATACCATTACCCTTACCAACAACGTGAGGAGGAGCACCAACAACACAGTGTAAGACTTAACAACAAGTAGAATGCTTACCAGAAAACAGAGAAGGGAACACGGTCGGCCCCAAGAGAAAAGGAAAGATTCGACAACAGGAAAAGAAAGGGAAAGATGCAAGAAAGGAGATTCGGCCAAGGGAAATTAATGTGGAAAGAAGGAGGAAAAACCGAATAGCCGTACACACAACCTCACACAATTCGGCAAAAAGAAGAAGAAGAAAAATGAGAGGGACAGTAGACTTGAGAGCAGAGAAGCAAAAGTAAAAACTAATATTATAAAAGTGAGCAAAAGGGAAAGGAGGCACTAGGAGTAATTTCAGCCAAAAGGTTGTCAAAAATGAGAGAAAGAAGAATACGCCACAAACTCCTACTACATTCGGCCAAAGAGAGAAAAAGCAATTCAAAACCGAAATGAGGCATACCAAATGAGCAGTATACCACTCTGGCCAAATTTCTTGAGTGCCAGAGTCCACTTTCAGCACACTTCTACCTCTCCCCTCACTTCCCTTGATTTCCTCCTAAACTCCCTCCTCAAATCTCTCCACCTGATCACACCTCCCCTCAACCACTCAATTTGAATTCTCCTCAACCACTTTAGTGTTTCAGTCAAACTCAACACCTCCACGGCAAAACAGCAAAATAAACACTCCCTTGCCTTCAGCAAGATTCGAACCTTAGACCACTTGCATAGGTAATACGCCACTTACCCCTTAGACCAGCAAGCTCCTTATGTCTTGTTATACACACAATAATTTAAAAGCCTACTAACTAAAGGCAAGGGTTTTATTCCCTAAAAACCAAAATTTTGCACAAGCCTAGGCTTGAACCCAGGACTTCTCAGACACTCCCAAACACACCCAAATCACTTAGCCACTAAAGCAGATAGGTATTTTTGATACAAACATGCAAAAATAAATACTTAAGTTTTGGGGCGTTACAACTCTACCCCCTAAAAGAAAATTTCGTCCTCAAAATTTACCTAATCAAAATAGATAAGGGTATTATTGACGCATCTCCTCCTCGGGCTCCCTTGTGGCCTCCTCTGAACTGTGATTGCGCCAAAGTACCTTAACCAGTGGGATAGACTTCTTCCTCAAGACTTTCACATCACGATCTAAGATCTGAACCGGTTCCTCCTCAAAAGTCAGGTCCGGTCTAACCTTAATCTCCTCAGTCAAAATCACGTGTGTGGGATCAGAGCAATAACACCTCAGCATAGAGACGTGGAACAAATCATGAATCCAATCCAACTCTGGAGGTAACTCAAGTTGATAGGCTACCGGTCCCACACGCTTCAATATGCGATAAGGCCCAATAAATCTAGGGCTCAGCTTGCCCTTCCATCCAAATCTCAGTACCTTCTTCCATGGTGAGACCTTAAGAAAGACGAAGTCCCCCACAGAATACTCAATCTCCTTGCGCTTCAAATCCACATAAGACTTCTGTCTGTCAGATGCCGCCTTCAATCGATCCCAAATTAATCTGACTTTGTCCTCGGTATTAGAAACCAATTCATGTCCCATAACACGCCGCTCGCCTAACTCAGTCCAACACGAAGGAGTACGACACCTATAGCCATATAACGCCTCGTAAGGTGCCATCTGTATGTTAGACTGGTAGCTATTGTTATACACAAACTCTGCCAATGGCAAAGTCTTCCCAACAGCCTCGGATATCTATTACACAACACCTTAACATATCTTCCAGTATTTGAATCACCCTCTCAGATTGACCATCTGTCTAGGGGTGAAACGCAGTACTAAGGTCCAATCTTGTACCCAAAGCCTCGTGTAACTTCTTCTATAACTGCGACGTGAAGTGAGGATCTCTATCTGATATGATGGAAACCGGTACCCCATGCAGTCTCACTATCTCAGCCACATACAGTTTAGCCAGCTTCTACAAAGTATAATCAGTACGAACTGGTATGAAATGGGCTGACTTGGTCAACCGATCCACGATGACCCATACTGCATCCTTCTTAGCAGGCGTTAAGGGCAGCCCACTAACGAAGTCCATGGTTACCCTCTCCCACTTCCAAAGTGGAATTTTAACTGGTTGAAGCAACCCTGAAGGTAACTGATGTTCGGCTTTAACCTGCTGGCAGATCAGACACTTACTCACAAAGTCAGTAACTTCACGCTTAAGACCTGGCCACCAATATAACTTACGAAGGCCTTGGTACATTTTATTCCCGCCGGGATGCATAACATAAGGACTACTATGCACCTCTCGCAGTATAGACTACCTCAAATCAGTATCCCTTGGTATACGGACTCTCCCACAGAAACACAGTACCCCTTCGCTATTTAGTCTAAAATCTGAAGTTCCCCCACTCTCAATCTATTGGAATCGAGGACCCAAGGGCCCATCTTCCATCTATTTACCCTTAATCTGTTCAATCCATGACGGTTTAACTTGAACTTCAGCCAACAAACTACCATCATCAAATAAGCTAAGACGAGCAAACATTGCTCTCAGATCCGTCATACCCCTACGGCTCAATGCGTCAGCCACCTCATTGGCCTTACCAGGATGGTATTCAATCGAACAGTCATAATCCTTAAGCAGCACAATCCATCTATGCTGCCTAAGATTTAGCTCCTTCTGAGTGAGGAGATATTTGAGGCTCTTGTGATCTGTGTAAATGATACACTTCTCATCGTATAGGTAATGCCTCCAGATTTTCAGTACGAATACCACCGCGACCAACTCCAAGTCATGCGTTGGATAATTTCCCTCATGAGACTTAAGCTGACGAGATGCATATGCCACTACCTTACCCTCTTGCATCAACACACATCCCAAACCGACATGTGATGCATTGCTGTAGACAGTGAATTCTTTCCCAGACTTTGGCTGTATTAAGACAGGGGCCTCCGTCAGAACCTTCTTGAGTTTCTCAAAACTCTCTTACTGCTTATCAGTCCAGACAAACGGTACCCCTTTACGCAATGATTTAGTCAGAGGTGCAGCAATCAACGAAAACCCCTCAACAAAGCATCTATAATACCCTGCCAGACCCAAAAAACTTCGAATCTCAGATACCGTCTTACGCGGTTTCCAATCCAAAACAGCTTCAATTTTCTGAGGATCCACTCTAATCCCTTCAGTAGATACCACATGGCCCAGAAATGTTACCTCTCGTAGCTAGAATTCACACTTGTTGAACTTAGCGTATAACTGTTTCTCCCTCAAAATCTACAGAACAACCCGGAGATGTGCGTCATGTTCATCCTCAGTTCTCAAATACACCAAGATGTCATCTATAAACACCACTACGAACCGATCCAAATAATGCTGGAAGACTCGGTTCATCAGATCCATAAATGCTGCCGGTGCATTCGTCAGTCCAAACGGCATCACAAGGAACTCATAATGACCATAACGAGTCCTAAACATTGTCTTGTGAGCATCAGCCTCTTTGACTCTCAATTGATGGTACCCTGATCGAAGATCAATCTTAGAGAAGACCGAAGCTCCTCGAAACTGGTCGAATAGATCATCAATCCTTGGCAGGGGGTACTTATTCTTAGTAGTCAATTTTTTCAGTTGTCGGTAGTCGATACACATACGCATGGATCTATCCTTCTTTTTCACAAATAACACTGGTGCTCCCCATGGAGACACACTAAGGCGGATGAACCCTTGATCCAGTAACTCTTGAATCTAGGCCTTAAGCTCCATTAGCTCCTTCGGTGCCATTCTATAAGGGGCGATAGACACCGGAGCTGTACCCGGTAGGAGCTCAATCCAAAATTCAAGTTCACGGTTTGGAGGTAGTCCAGGTAATTCATCGGGAAAAACATCCAAAAAAATTTTGACTGTTTTGATATCTTTAATAGATGGAACCTCAGAATCAACACCACTGATGAAGGCTAAATACGCCTCACAACCCTTACGAACCAACTTCTCGGCCCTCAAGGCAGAAATCACATTTGACAAATAATTCCAATGTTCCCCTATTACCACCACTTCATCACCCTCCTCAGTTTTTAGTACCACCCGCTTAGCAGCACAATCCAAATTCACTTGATGCTTAACCAGCCAATCCATGCCCAGTATTAAGTCGAATTCACCAAAAGGTAGTTCCATTAAGTCCGCAAAAAAGATGGCTCCTTGCACCTTCAAAGGTACATCTCTGAACAATTTGTTTACTTTAACTGACTGCCCTAAAGGACTCAACACAGTAATTTCACTCGTAGTGGTTTCAACCATTATACCCAAAGTCTCAGACACCGATCATGCTATATACGAATGCGTAAACCCAACATCAATCAGTGCAGTATAAGGTACAGTATGGATAAAGAACGTACCAGTAATAACATCTGGGGCGTCTCCATCCTCTCGGCGACATGCAGCATAAACCAGAGCTGGCTGCCTCACCTCAGTATGACCAGCACCTCTGCCCGGTGCTCCACGACCACGGCCTATACTGTTTCCATCTTTGGCCTGACCATGGCCTCTCGGTGGCTGCGAACACCTCTCTGCGGCTGGACAGTACCCCGGCCAGTAGCTTGCATCTGATCGGCCTCCGTGGACAATCTCTGATACGGTGCTCTAATGATCCGCACCTCAAACATGCCCCAATCATTTTCCAACATTCGCCCTGATGGCGTCTACCACAGTCAACACATGGCTGCGGTCCAGTAGCAGTAATAGGGGCCCTAACTCTGACTGGCCCATCCACTCTGGCCTTTTTATTCGGCCTCTAAATGGAACTTGAGGGCTCCGAATCCCTCTTATTCCTACCCTTTTCTCTGTTCAGACGCTTAGTACGCTTCACCTCTTCGGCGATCTTTACCTTATCTACCAGTGTGGCAAAATCTCGCTCCCTCTGTGGAGCTATCAAAACTCTCAGACTATCCCTAAGGCCGTCTTCGAAACGAACACACTGCTCATAATCAGTTGCCACCATCCCACGTGCATAGCGGCTTAATCACAAATATTGAGCTTCATATTCAGCCACTGATTTATCCCCCTGAGTCAGATTTAAAAATTCTCTCCTCCGGGCATCCACATAACTAGCGCCCACATACTTCCCTTGGAAAGCAGTCTTGAAGAATTCCCATGTCAATCGGTCAGCCTGAGTACCCTCTTTAACTGTAAGCCACCACTGATATGCTTCATCTTGTAGCAATGACACTACACCTTTTAGTTTCTGTTCGGGGGTGCAGTCGAGATCATCCATGATCCTCCCTGCGACCTCAATCCAATATTCAGCCACGTTAGGGGCAACTCCAGCAATACCCCTAAAAATCTCAGCTCCATTGGACCGGAGTCATTCCGTAACCGACCCTCGGCCCTCAATACCAGTATTGGTCCCAGCAACCCTCTCCAGAATTCTTAACATGGCTTAGGACAGTGCGTCGTCCCCAGCCGCTCGATCATGCGACCTAGTCTCAGTCACAGGTGAAGCCGGTGTCTCACTAGTCTCCAAAATAGGAATATGGTCAGACGACGAGGACCCAGCTTGAGTACCTCTACGGCCTCTACCACGGCCTCTTATACTCCGTCCGCAAGTACCTCTTGTGCTTGTTATCGAATTGTGCTTTATCTGAATTAACAGTTTTATGCAGATCAGTTTACAGTTCCAGTGTTGATTAATAGATATCTTATGGAAAGTAATATCAATATTTAAGAGTTTGTTTTCGCAGAATGCAGTCTTACTACAGTTTTAATTTTCCCTAACCAGAATATTTTAGTACAGTCTACTACTTATAATAGTCTCCACATTTCACTTTAAGCAAACAGAGGTTTCTAAGGACTTACAATATCAGTGCCGGAGATTCGGTGTACCACACATCAGTAAAAGTATTTCAAAATACTTCCAAATCATTTGGAACAGTTCTTTTTGAAAATTCTGAGTTTTTAGAAGAAACCCACAAACCACAGTCGAGTTTTATAACCTAGCTCTGATACCACTAAATGTAACACCCCAAACCTGGCCTAGACGTTATGGCCGAATTCGGTGATATCACATTGAAGTGTTTTTTTAAAACATCATTTCTTTAGAAAATCCATGCTTATTATTAAATCTCATTTATGAATCTTAACAGAAATTTAGGGTATCTTGTTCTTTTAAAACTCAAGTTGTTTTAGTAGAACGTTGATCATTTTAGTTTGTTACTATACTTTAAAACCATGTTTGATACGGAAGCTTTTATAATAAGTTACGAAGATGTGGTGTTTTGAAAACCAATTATCTTTTGAAAAACTGAGTCCTATTACTACTCAGATGTGAATTAAAAGAAGTAAAATCCCCAAATTAAAAGTTAAAAATTAAAGAGGCCTTATTACATAACAAAAACCCAAATTAAATTTATTGGAAATAAACTCAAATATAAAAATAGGTGCGGTTGTGTGGCCACCTCCGAATCCCTCGCAGCGTCGATTTGCCTAAGACTGGGGATTACCTGTACAGATAAACAGAGAGGTGAGTTTACGAAAACTCAGTGTGTAACCCCATGCAAGTAAATAGCCAATCATGCCTTAGGCAGCAAACTGACCTGGGCCTAAGCCCAAATCAATAATAGTTGGCTTTAGTTGGGCCCTAGCCATTGCGAAGATCGAGATCGGTGTGGCCTTAGCCCATAACAGTGACAGTAACAGTTTAGGCATGCAATCAAAAATCCTACCCATCCAGCCTCTACACTCAACTCCGTCCAGCCCAACACTCCATGTGGGGATAAATTCACCCACCTATCCCTACACTCCAAAAATTAGCACCGGTTGCGGCACTAAACAGTTTTTGCAGTAGGGCTGCCAGTACAGTACACTTCCTCCAATCATAATAATCCCATCCCCATGCAACTTATCATACATGGATGCAACATATATATATCGTGACATGCTCATATACAGTCATACATAGCATAAGCCATATAGTCAATTCATATCATAGGGGCATAAAAGTCATTTTACCATAGGGGCATAACAGTCATTTTATCAGTTTGGGTCTAGGTGTACTTACCAACCCATCAGTAGGTCCACAGTCATCACGGGCGACCCGTGCAACCCTAACAGTCAAACAGTGCAAATGGGCCCAATGCCTATAATGCGGGCCCATGTGGGCCCACATGCTCGTGTGGCCCACATAGCCCAAGAATGCTCTCGGCCATGTGATTTACACAGCTTGGCCCAATATTCTCCATACGTTCGTGTGGTTTACCCGTGTGGGGTACACAAGCCCGTTGGGCCCACATGGCCCATTTCGGCCCAACGTGGCCCAAAATAGCCAAAGACCACGAAATCGCTCATGGTGGCCTCAACAGTCTAACGCCCACATTTTATGCGTTTGGTTTACCACACGAGCGAATGCACGCTCGTGTAGCGTCAATTGTCATACTTTTTCCTGCTTTTGCCGGTTTACGATTTGGGCAGTGTTTACACACTTCTCGGCATGTCGTCGATATCGTTTATTAGAGTACTGTTACACACCTAGTTTCTATTTTTTGAGAAAACCGCCCACACCTTTGAAACCTACACTTGATCAATAATTCCCAATTAATCATTTAAATGTTTCCTCACACGAAAACACACAAGATCCCAATCATTAACCTCATACCACATTACCTTCGATCGAGTGAAGAGGGAAGTTTCGCCTACCCAACCGTTGATTACAAGCCTTCTACCCTTCGACAGGTTCCTAGGCACAAACCAAAAATGAGTAAGTACTTAATCGACTAGCAACAAGATAACATTATACCATTACCCTTACCAACAACGCGATGAGGAGTACCAACAACACAGTGTAAGACTTAACAACAAGTAGAATGCTTACCAGAAAACAGAGAAGGGAACATGGTCGGCCCCAAGAGAAAAGAAAAGATTTGGCAACAGGAAAAGAAAGGGAAAAATGCAAGAAAGGAGATTCGGCCAAGGGAAAATAATGTGGAAAGAAGGAGGAAGAACCGAATAGCCGTACACATAGCCTCACACAATTCGGCAAAAAGAAGAAGAAGAAAAATGAGAGGGACAGTAGACTTAAGAGCAGAGAAGTAAAAGTAAAAACTAATATTGCAAAAGTGAGCAAAAGGGAAAGGAGGCACTAGGAGTAAATTCGGCCAAAAGGTTGTCAAAAAGGAGAGAAAGAAGAATACACCAAAAACTCCTACTACATTCGGCCAAAGAGAGAAAAAGCAATTCAAAACCGAAATGAGGCATACCAAATGAGCAGTATACCACTCTAGCCGAATTTCTTGAGTGTTAGAGTCCACTTTCGGCACACTTCTACCTCTCCTCTCACTTCCTTTGATTTCCTCCTAAACTCCCTCCTCAAATCTCTCCACCTGATCACACCTCCCCTCAACCATTCAATTTGATTTCTCCTCAACCACTTCAATGTTTCAGTCAAACTCCAACACCTCCACGGCACAGCAGCAAAATAAACACTCCCTTGACTTCAGCAAGATTCGAACCTTAGACCACTTGCATAGGTAACACGCCACTTACCCCCTAGACCAGCAAGCTCCTTATGTCTTGTTATACACACAATAATTTAAAAGCCTACTAACTAAAGGCAAGGGTTTTATTCCCTAAAAACCAAAATTTTGCACAAGCCCAGGCTTGAACCCAGGACTTCTCAGACACTCCCAAACACACCCAAATCACTTAGCCACTAAAGTAGATAGGTATTTTTGATACAAACATGCAAAAATAAATACTTAAGTTTTGGGGTGTTACAATACCATTTCTCTTGTTCCATTATAAATTTCACTAAGTTTACAATTCAATCTTTAACATCATGAAGATTCATAATTTATTATAATTTTACCTTAACATTACTTTGTAATTAATTCACTACTTCATTTAAACTCTTTATCATAAATTTCAAATGTATATTCGTTTCATTGAATAAAACTTTTATGAAATATTTTCAGGAAATCTATCAAACATCAGAAAATATTTTACACAGATTCATCCAAACACCAAAATATATTAGCTTTTCTAGAAAAGTAAGTCATTTTCCAGAAATCATTTTTTGAAAGTCATTTTTAGTGAAACAAACAAAGCCTTAGATTGAGCATCGTGCTAGCCGGGAATCAGCAAGATCAGCGGCCTATTTGTGAGCCTTCTTTGTTTTCATGGGTAACATGTATTTACTGAGGGTATTAGGATGATTGTTAGATACCACCATTTAAAAGTCATCAAACTATATTTTGAAAACGATATTTTATACCTCTAAATTTTTATTGGTAGCCTTGTTGGCTTATTATTAAACATGGTTTATAGTGTTATCGGATTAAATTAAATTTAGTTTTAAATTATAGCTTGAGTAGTAACTCGAAAGGAAATTTTCATTTAAACTTATGGACAGTTTCTAAGCTTTCGTTAAAGGATATTTACTTGAATCTTTAATCTTCCAAAGTAGTGTGGTACCATTTTAATTTTTCTTTCAATTAAATATTCTCAAATTAATATAACACTGCTTTGGTAAGAAGATACTCGCCAAATCGAAAAGTTGGTCTTTAAGAAGGTTTAGTGCGTACAACGATTTTGACTCGTGGTGTTTCATATCCGGATCTGACGATCAGGTCAGACATGAGATGTTACATATTGTCATTCTTCACCACTGGTTGTTTTTATTAAAGCTTCATACTTCAAGGAGAACAATCTTTCCATCAATCTTTCTTTTCAATCCTGTTTATTCTTTATTTTGTTTTTTCTTGTTTCACTGTGCTAATTTTTGGTGTCATATTTTTATTTCAACTTTGTGTTCCACATGGATTCGATTAGGCTCCTTAGAGTCCAAGCAAATCTCTTTCTTCCAAATTCTTATCCAAGTTGAATTCTAGCCTTATTCCAATCTCTTTTCTTCTCCAATTATTTACTCTTTGATTTAATTTTAATTTGCTTATTTTAATCTTATTTTTGTTGTTTCAGGCATCTCGTTAGCTACTTTAACAACTTATTCAATCCTAATCTGCTTCTTCTATATTATATTTATTTTGAAACGATAATATAATTACTTGAAAATTATATCAAAAGAGGATGAGGAAACCTTATATTTAAAAAATCCTAGCCATTCAACTTTTTCAACTCAAATTTTTGCTTTGTCGATGACGATGTTAGCCTTTGGGTTGGTTGCTAGTCGCAACTTCTTTAATAGTATTTTTTTAAAATTTAATTTTTGTCCAAAGTATCGTGGTTTTACTTTGTCCATGTAACACCCCTAACCCATAACCGTCGCCG
Organism: Gossypium sturtianum; assembly: GCA_025698515.1. NCBI lineage: Eukaryota > Viridiplantae > Streptophyta > Magnoliopsida > Malvales > Malvaceae > Gossypium > Gossypium sturtianum. The sequence goes on along the minus strand of CM046943.1, from coordinate 28,223,944 downwards.
GAATAGGGTAAAAGAGCATTACCAGAGTTTACAGAACAAATATAATTAATTCAAGTCATTTACTATTCATATCAGAAACCAATCATATTTAATCATATTGTCCCATAAATGGACCCTCGAGTCCCAATTTAAACATTTAAAACAAGTTGGGACTAAATCGGGAAATCAAAATTTTTCACAAAATTTTAAAATTTTTCTTAAATACAGGGATCACATGCCCGTGTGGGTAGGCCGTGTGGCTCACACGGCCAAATGACACGCCCGCGTCCTAGGTCGTGTGGGCATTCGATGTAAGGCACACAGTCGTGTCCTAGCCCATGTTCATACCTGTGTAACTCTCTTACTTGGGTCACACGGCTAGCCACATACCCGTGTGCTAGGCCGTGTGGATAATTTAATTTTTGAAAATTGGGTGTAGGATTCACACGGCCAAGACACACGCCCGTGTGTTGGGCCGTGTGTTAGGCCGTGTGTTTCACAAGACTGAGACACACGCCCGTGTCTCTGCCCGTGTGACCAATTCTAAGCATTCTTTTCTCAATTTCTAAGATGCAGGGGACACACTGCCAAACCACATGCCAGTGCGCATGGTCGTGTGTCACACACGGCTGAGACACACACCCGTGTCTCTGCCCGTGTGGACAAAATAAGGCCATTTCCAAGCCTTATTTCTCACCCAATCTGAAATCAACATATCCAACCAATTTTTGTACCATTACAAGTCACAATAGAACATTCAATTCAAGCCAATTTCAAGTTCAATACAAGTCATAACATCCCATTTTACCAAATATTTGATCTTACCTAATTGACCATATAAACATATGAGTATACTTTACCCATTCATGCAACCATTAATATATTTATGTATCTTCCATCATTCAACCATTTCAATACACACATCAAGCATGATAAGGCCTTATATAACTACAAAATATGATTAACACTAGACATTTCAATGGCTAGTTACAACCAAAACATTTTATCATTTTACCTACTTAGCTTATACATGCCATTATACCAATACCAAAAATTTTCTTGTTATATATACCGAGAAGTCCAAGGGATAGTGTGATGTGTCTCCGACCAAGTTCCAACTTCATGAGCTTCCGAGCACTATAAAATAGAGGAAGTAAGACAGAGTAAGCATATTATGCTTAGTAAGTTCGTATAACAAGAATTTAACTTACCAATCATATTCATTTAAAGTAAGCATACAAACATGCATTTAAAACATTATGGCCAATTGCCTAAAAACATGCTCTCATCAAATAAGTTAGTCATGAAATTTACACGAATATCAAGAAAATAGAGATGAGCTCATCATGCAACCATTTTCAGGTAATTCAGGGATATTCAAGATATAATTCATTTAATTTTCATATTTTCTCACATTAGGAGTTTTTTCTGTTGAATCATTAAAATACCGATGGATACTCGGGTAGTTCACACAAGGTGTATTTATCAATGATCTGTCAATTCATATACAAGGGTGCTCATTAGAGCACATAACCGGGAAGCCCTCTCTCGAGCCATATAATAGGAAGCTCACAAAGAGCCATATCGAGAAGCTCACAAAAAGTCTATTGGGAAGCTTAACCGAGCTATATAACGGGAAGCTCATAAGAGCCATAATCAGGAAGTTCACAAAGAACCATATCAAGAAGCTCACAAAGATCCACATAACAGAAGCTCCGGATAGCCATACATTGGGAAGTTCAAGCGAGTACTATCAGGAAACTCACAAAGAGCCAATTTAACAAGAAGCCCATGAAGAGCCTATAATCGGGATGCTCATAAGAGCTAAGGTGTGTCCATAACAAATGTAGGATCACAACCTATCGGGACGCTTCAAAGAGCTATAATGGGAAGCTCGCAAGAACCATATAGCAGGAAGCTTGAGTGTAACACCCTTAACCCTTATCCGTCGCTGAAAATAGGGTTACAGAGCATTACCGAACTTTACGAACTAATTACGAATATTTCATTACCTTTATTATACAAATCAAGAATCAATCATATAACACTCATATTGTCCTTTGGATGGGCCCTCAAGGCCCAAAATACACCTTAGAAGTGAATCGGGACTAATCGGACACTCAAGAAATTTTTCCAAAATTTTTAAAAATTTTCTTAGGAGCAGGGGACACACGCCCGTGTGGCCGGCCGTGTGGCTTACACGGCTAAGAGACACGCCCGTGTCTTAGGCCATATGGGCATTCGATGTGAGGCACACAATCGTGTTCCAGCCCGTCTCCTTACCCGTGTAACTCTCTAACTTGGGTCACATGGCCAATCACACGCCCGTGTGCTAGGCCGTGTGCAAAGTGCATGTAACAGCCCGATTTTGGGGCTAGTCAAAACAATGGTTTCGGGACCCCTAATCTGAGGTTGAAGGAAATTATTTTTTTAAATTTTATAATTTTATATGTGTTATTTCATTATTATATGGATGTATGAAAATTTTGGTGCATTGATTTTGGTGATTGCATGCTTAAATGCGAAAAAGGACTAAATCGCATAAAGTGCGAAAGTTTTATTTTATAGGCTAAAGGTGTCTAATAGCTGTAGAATATTAATTGGAAGCCCTAAATGTGCAATTACACCCTTAGGAAATAAGTGGCCGGCCATAGGGGACAAGAAATGTCAAAGTTTGGTCAAAGTGGGTGAATTAGGTGACTAAATTGAAGGAAATAAATAAAATAAAGAAAAAGATGATATCATCCTTGTTCATTTTCTTCCTCCACCAAAAATTACTAGCAAAATAGGGGTTTGAGAACTCAAAAAATTTAGCCAAGCTTCTCTCCTTGCAAGTAAGTGATTTTAGTGTTCTTTCTTAATAATTTTTTGTACTTTTGGGATCCTTGTAGCATGATCTAGCTAATGAGGGGACTATTTTGCAAAATGGTTGAAATTTTAGGGATTTTCCATGAGAGTGTTTATGTTGTTTCCTGAGTTTTTATGGCAGAAAATGAATGTGAGGGGGTTAAAGAACAACTTTTATGAAAGGTGTTTCCATGAAAACACCTAAAAGGGGCCTATTTGTAAAGGTTATAAATTGAGTAGTAAATGCATGAAATAATTGAAATTTTGAGTTGCTATTAGAGGTAATATGAATCGGCTAGGCTTGAGTGTGTGAAAAATGAACACATTTCATTTTACGAGCCTAGGGGCATAATCGTAATTTTGCCGAAGTATAAGGGCAAAATGGTCATTTTTGCCTAAGTTGAAATTTTGAAGTATCATGATTTGTGTAGAGATTAAATGAGTAAATTTTATTATTTTAGATCAAGAAGAACGCAGAAACAACCTTGACCAGGGAAAAGGCAAGGTTTCAGACTAAACCGTCAATTAACATATTTTGCACCGAGGTAAGTTTACGTGTAAACGATACATCCTTAATACAAATGTTTTTACCTATTGATGCATTGTATGGATGTAAATGCTTATTGGTGAGATTGATTGAAAATAGTAGAAAATGGTTAATTCTCGAATGAACCTCGGAATAGAAATGTGGGTATGGATAAATATCCATAAATATGTCATTGTTGGTGGGCTGTGTGCGATACCACCTTGTTATTTATTCACGATGGGCTGTGTGCGACACCATCGTTTATATATTATCATTAGGTGGGCTATGTGCGATACCACTGTAATTATCATTGTCGGTGGGCTGTGTGCGATACCACCATATTTGTGATTAATGGTGGGCTGTGTGCGAAACCACTGGGTATCTTGTATCATTCCGAAGGGTTCATCGAGAAACTTGTTTAAGTAAATAATTCATGCGGCTTTGTGGTGATAAGTATAGGGTATAAGTACAAATAAATGTGAGCAATGTATATGATTTATGGTTGGGATGTGGTAAGAGTTGACATGAGTAAGCATGATTATGAAAAATATGAATTGTTCTTACATAGTATGTAATGCTTTTGGTGGATTAGCATATGGTATGATGCTTATTGTTTACATGTAGACTTACTAAGCTTAAAGCTTACTCCCTTTCTTTTCCCTTGTTTTATAGTGTCGAAGAGCCAGCTCGGGATACGGAGAAAAGTAAAGGATCGCCCACATTATCAGCACATCTTGGTATAGTTAGACTTAGCATTTTGAGTATGGCATGTATAGGGTCTAGACTTAGCTGAATGTCATATTGTTTTGGCCAAATATGTTGGCTCATTCAAAGATGATCTCTTTTGTATAAGGCCATAGGTGATGCCTCTTCCTTATTAATCTATGAAAAGATGAGGTTATTCATGATTGTGCAAGTAGCATGATGATTTACTTGGTTTAATTATGCATGAATGGGTTGAAGGTTTGATGTGAATCATGTTTGTATGAGTTAGGGTGATGGAATGAGCTTGGTAAATAGCCTTGTTCTTGTCCACACGGGTAGACACACGGGCGTGTGTCTAGGCCGTGTGTGACACACGGTTAACCTCATGGACGTGTGGTTAGGCCGTGTGTCCCCTTGCATGATAGGTTTACAAGTCAGTATGCTCAGTAGTAAACACACAGGCAGAGACACGGCCGTGTGTCTCAGCCGTGTGGAAGGCACGGCCAAGGACATGGGCGTGTGCCCAGGCCGTGTGAAGTCTGCACCTGAAATTAGGAATTTAATTTGCCACACGGTCGAAGGACACGGGCGTGTGCCTAGGCCGTGTGACATTTTTGGGGTGATGACGTCAGAAACAGAATGCCAAGGTTTTGGCACACGAGCCAAGACAAGGGCGTGTCGAGGTCGTGTGAGGGAAATGGGCGTGTGTCTGACCGTGTGAAAACCCTTGTAGGTTCAAATTGAGAAATAATTCCACACGGGTGTGGAACACGGGCATGTGATATGCCACACGAGCGTGTCCATTCTTTCACACGGTCGTGTGGACTGCTTAGTGAAAATTTTCTAAGTTTTTGTAGAGATCTTCAAAAGGGTTCGATTTGAGTAAGCTTGTTTAAGAGGTGTTAATAAAAGTTTTAAGTTTGGAGAGGAAAGTCAAGTGTCGAAATTGTATGATAGATTGTGTATTAGCCTATTAATGCCTCGTACCTTGTTCCAGCGTCGAATACGGGTAAGGGGTGTTACATTTAATGGTATCAGAGTTATGGTTTAGTCGATTCTCGGACTACCGTAGCATGTGTGAGAGTCTAGCTATACATGCCATAAATATATATTGATAGTGTGGTGACTCCTGACCATATTAAACTATGTTTTCGTATAGTAAATGGATCCCGACTGAGCTACTACTGATGATGCTGCTAGTAATGCACCGGCTCTCGCGCAAGGGATCGCGCCTGTAGAAAGTAGACCCGAGACTTTGGGTCAAAGAGAAGAGGCTCGGGCAGCCTTTCTCCACATGATGAGTAATTGGTCAACTGAGTTTGTACGAGCGAACCCTAATATTCAACCTCCTCCACCCCACCTATACCTCAGCCAGTCTCCGTGGCTCCTTAAGGTATAGATTTGATAAGGATGACCAAACCCCCCACTGATAAGATTCGAAAACAAGGGGCCGAGGAATTTAGAGCCAATATAAATAATGACCCTGAGAGAGCGGGGTTCTGGCTTGAGAACTCTATGCGGGTATTCGATGAACTCTCTTGCACGCCTGAGGAGAGCTTAAAATGTGTTGTGTCATTGCTGAGGGACTCGGCATATCGTTGGTGGAAAATGCTGACATCCGTAGTATCGAGGGAGAGAGTGACATGGGACTTCTTCCTAGAAGAATTTCGAAAGAAGTACATAAGTCAGCGATTTGTTGACCAGAAACGGAAAGAGTTTCTTGAATTGAAGCAAGACAAAATGACTGTGGTAGAGTATGAGCGTGAGTTTGTTAGGCTCAACAAGTATGCTCAAGAGTGTGTGTCTACAGAAGCTATTATGTGCAAGAGGTTCGAAGATGGGCTGAATGAGGATATTAGATTGTTAGTTGGAATCTTGGAATTGAAACAATTTGTGGTGTTGGTCGATAGAGCTTGCAAGGCTGAAGAGTTGAATTAGGAAAAGAGAAAAGCTATGATTGAGGCCCGAGATGCAAAGAAGAGGCCGATGAGTAAGTCGTTCCAAACTCAATCAAAAAGGTCCAAGGAAATGAATCCTCGGACGACTACTTCAGTTGGATATTCACACCGAAATCTAGGTAATACATATTCGGGCTTGAGAGTTCAGGCCACCTCGATGACAAGTGTGGGCAATGCAAAGTCTAATAAACCAGAGTGTCCAAATTGTGGTAGACAACATACTGGGGAGTGTTGGGGAAATAATCAAACTTGCTACAAGTGTGGTTCACCCGACCATTTCATTCGGAACTGTCCAGAGAGGGATGAGAAAGACAGAAAACAAGAAGTAAGAGCGAGCAATGTACCTCAGAGGGGTAGACCACAAAGGAACCCGAGGATTGGGACTAGTAATAGAGGTGCGCCTAGAGATCCTACTGTGAGGCCAGAGGGCAGAGCACCTGCAAGAACTTATGCCATTCGCGCTCGCGAAGAGGCATCATCTCCCGATGTGATAACGGGTACTTTTTCTCTTCATGATATCTCTATTGTTGCGTTGATTGATCCAGGGTCTACCCATTCTTATATTTTCATGAAATTGGTATCTAGTATGAGTATGATGGTTGAGTCTACAGAATTTGTGGTAAAAGTATGAAACCCATTAGGTAAACATGTGCTAGTTGACAAAGTGTGTAGGAATTGTCCCTTGACAATTAGAGGTCATTGTTTTCCGGCTAATCTCATGCTATTGCCGTTTGATGAATTTGACCTCATTCTTGGCATGGATTGGTTGACTACTCATAATGTTTTAGTAAACTGTGGTAGTAAGTTTATTGAATTGAGATGTGTAAATGGAGATGTCATTCAGGTTGAATTAGGTAAATCAGATAAGGTGCCTGTAGTGATTTCATCTATGGTAGCTGAGAAATACATTTTAGAAAAGGGTATGAGTCCTATCTCGCCTTTGTGTTGAATACTCAAGAGTCAGAGGTAAAGATTGAATCAGTACCTTTGGTGTGCGAGTATCCGGATGTGTTTCCGAAAGAGTTACCTGGATTGCCTCCAGTTAGAGAGGTCGAATTTGGTATTGAGTTAGTTCTGGGTACAGCACCTATTTCGGTTGCCCCATATAGAATGGCACCGTTAGAGTTAAAAGAGTTGAAGGTTCAGTTGCAAGAGTTAACGGATAAGGGTTTTGCAAGACCGAGCTATTTCAGTGGGTGCTCCCAAGATTTTTGTACAGAAGAAAGATGGGTCAATGAGATTGTGTATAGACTACAGACAACTTAACAAGGTGACAGTGAAGAATAAGTATCCTTTTGTAACACCCCTTACCCGTATTCTACGCTGGAACTGGATACGAGGCATCACTGAACTTAACTTGCTTAAACATACAACATCGGGCTATAAAATTTCATTTCAACTTTAAGCTTCTCATTCATACTTATAACGTCCTTATAATGGGTCTACGAGACCCTAAACATACAATCGGAATGGTTCGAAACCAAACCGGAAACTTTTACACACTTAGAAAATTTTTGCTTAAAACAGGGCTACACGCCCGTGTGAAATGGAACACGCCCGTGTGGGCAGGCCGTGTTGTCACACACGCCCATGTTCCTAGCCTGTGTGGAATTTATTTTTAATTTTGAACCTACAGGGGTTTTCACACGGCCAGATACACGCCCGTGTCTGTGGCCCGTGTCCCTCACACGGCCTAGACACGCTCGTGTCCTCACCCATGTGTGAAAAACCTGGGTATTTTGTTTATGACGTCAGCAAGCTTTTAAGGGTACACTGCCTAGGCACACGCCCGTGTACTTGCCCGTGTGGCGAATCAAATTCTTGCAAATTTGATGCAGGGGACACATGGCCTATCAGCACACCCATGGGGATGACCGTGTGTCACACACGGCCTAGACACACGCCCGTGTGTCTACTCGTGTGGACAATTAGAAGGTTATTTTCCAAGCCAATTGCCACCCTGAACATAAACACACATATACCAACACAAGTAACTCATAACATGGCAATAATACACTAGGAAGAATCCCTAATCATCATTCATACACTTCACATTTTTACTTCATCAATTGCATGAACTTTCACTTCATAAAACTCATCATCATTAAGAAATAAACTTGACAAATATCGGCCAATTCCTAATGGCCATTTACAAAATGAGTGTATAACCTTAATAGCCAACACTTGGCTTTCAAATATGACATAACACAAAATGACCAAGTTCCTATACATGCCATACTCAAAATAAATAAACTTTACTATACCAAAAGAATAATTGATAGTGTGATCCGAGCTCCGACGTTCTACGATCCCCGAGATAGCTTGGCGATACTACAAGGAAATGGGAAAAGAAAGGGGTAAGCATATAGCTTAGTTAGTTTGCATGAATTAAAATAGCAACATAAGTATTCATGGTAAAATCCATTCATCTCATAGAACAATAACAACACAAGATCTCAAGTACTTTGACATACTTACTCATACTTACGCTTACCCATCACATATCATATTACGGTTTCATAACTCGTGTTGTACTCATGGTACCTGTGTCACTTCATCACATAATTTAGCACTTATGCTATCATGAACATAAGCTTAAATCATTATCATCCTTAACTTAAATGTAACTCTTTGTCATCTTTGTATAGCTTAGCTCTTTGTCATCTTTGCATACTTAGCTCTTTTGCCCGTTGAACTACTTGGAATATCAGAGGATACTCAATCTCATCATACATGTATCACGATGCCAGCGCCATATCCCAGATATGGTCTTACATGGGATCACCTCTTGATGCCGATGCCATATCCCAGATATGGTCTTACACGGGATCTCTTAACTCGATGCCGATGCCATGTCCCAGACATGGTCTTATACGAGATCGTACATAGATGTCGATGCCATGTCCCAGACATGGTCTTGGTCTTATACGAGATCGTACATAGATGTTGATGCCATGTCCCAGACATGGTCTTACACGAGATCTTCCTTTAGTGCCGAAGCCTACACTTATCTTAGTCTCGTTGGATATACAGATCTCCTTATAACGCCTCATAATGAATCAAAAAGTCCTTATAACATGTCTCATAAGTGCAGCGTGAGGCAATACACTTTCCTATACACCAACATGTCCCAGTGAATGGAGCATAGCTCGACATTCTTTTATCTCTCCACATGTCCTAGGGCCTCAACACCCAAAATAACAGAAATAGAGAGGTGAGTATTCACAATCCTTTCGTATACCAATATATCCAATATGGATCACAAAGGAGCATGCACAGAGACTTATCATAGAGAGCTCGCATATGAAGCTTACTTATCACAGAGAGCTCGTACAAAAGCTTTGGAAAACACAGTTTATTAAAACTATTCTGTAAAACATACTTAAAAACATCGGCTCACTTAAGAGCTCGTATAAAACGTATTTTTAAAACACAGACTTAGAAACATATTTTGAACAGAGTCTTAAACCTTGAAAATAGGGTTTCGTCAAAAACTATTTTTGAAACTTAGTTTAAAAACAAAGTTCTTGAAAACTATCATAGTTCGCACACAAGATACGAACCTTAAGCATTCACACTAAAAATAATGATAGTGAACATACTTATGATGAATCCCAGATTACTCACAAAAAAATTGAGAAACTAAATAAGCTTGGCTTTGGCTTTATCTTTACTGGTGGATGGTCCAGCTAGTTCGCAATATAAACAAACACATAGATTACTTAAACAAACCATACTTTCAGAATTCAAACATGTAGGGAAACCTAGCTTTCTGGACAATCACCTAACAAGACAGAGACTTACCTTAATTACTACAAACTTGGTTCAACAAAAGAGACTTGACGGAAAAATATTCAATGAGAGAATTCTCATGAATTAAGGGTTGTATTTATAGAGCTAAGTGTCCTGGGAATCTTAGGATACCCCACCAGACTTAGGAAAGACATTACTTGCACGTAAAATATTTCTAGATACACCATATCTTAATTTCCTAATTTTTAGTCTAACTCAATCTTTGACTGGCGAACCCTTAATTCACAACATACCTGACAAACCCCAGCTCGCTAAACATGCCGACAGACACACATGCAGTGAATCTGGCGAACCCCTTATTGTGTCTTTTGGCGTTTAGTGTTACTGGCGAGCTCCTTGTTGTTGCTCTTTTGGCAAACTCCCCCTTTTGCGAACTCCTCAGTTCACCGAAACATTAGCGAACCCTTACTTGGAAGGTCGAAACTTTCAGGCCCGATCTTAGGATGTTACAGAAAGTCTGCCTAATAAGGTTCTCGCCACAACCAAGAACTCATCACTCTGTAAAGTGGAACTTCATAGTATTAGCAAAGTTCTATGAAGTACTTCACCATGAAGTTACCAACCTTGTCATGTTTAAGTCTCGTGACTTAGGTGATCTTCTCCAGTGTAGTCTCCCTAACCAAACCAGCTTGCCAAACTAGGGTGTGACACAATCAGCTCTTCAAGTATAAACTTGACAACCCGAAAGTTGAAGAACTTTCCACCAACAATTCGAGAGAACTGTAACACCCCTACTCGACCTAATCACCGAATCCGGGTACGGAGTGTCACAACTAAACTGGGTTGCTGTGCATACTAAAATCTAGTTACATTAACATAAATATATATGTGTATATATAAAACTCACAACTGAATTTAAAATCTTATACAAGATTCACTACCCAAATTACGGACTCTTAGAAATCTAAATAAATACAATGTAACTGCCTCTTGGCGAAGTCTCTAGAGATGACCGCTACCTTATGTTCATGACATATAACAGTCCGGTTTATACCCTAGTCAAAACAGTGGTTTCGGGACCACAAATCTGAGTCTGTATAATATTTTAATATTATTTTCTGTGCCATTGATATGTGAATAAGCATATACTAAATTTTCGTAAGCTAATTTGTCCGTTTGTGTGTTTAATTTAACAAAAGGATTAAAATGCATTAAATGTGAAAGTTGCTTGCTATTTGTTAAAGTACCAATGTGTTGGGGCTTTGTTAAGGTGGAGTCCTTATGTTGTTATTATGCCAACTTATAGTTAGTGGATGAAAGAAAGACAATCATGTCCTTATTACATGTTTGTTTTAATTATTAATTGGATGGATATTTTGGTAAAAGAATTATTATTATATGTTATAATAAAAGAAACATGGTTAGTGGATTTTCATTCATCCATCTACCACCGATTATAGCAAAGAAAGAAAAGGAGAAAATGTTTTGTTGATATTTGGCTACTATCAACCAAAATTCAAGGTTCGTTTTTGATCGATTTTTGATAATTTCTACGTTTTTGTAATCGTTGCTTTGAGAGCTTTAGAAACCATGTCTAAATTTGATGAATATATAAGGTTTGTGTGAGATTCCATTGTTGATATGTTGAGTTTTGTGATGTTTTATGTTGTTAAATGAAAGGTTTAAGCTTGATGAACATGTTTTGTTCTTGAAGTTTTGTTAAATTTAGCTAAATAGGGCTAAATTGTTAAAATGGCAAATTGAGGGACTAAATTGCTAATTTGATGGAAAATTTGGGCTTGTATGTGATGTAAGAATATTCGGTTATGCATGAGCATGGGTAGATTTTGTGAATTTGATGTTTTGAGAAAAATGGACTAAATTGATAAAATGTGCAAATGTGAGGGCTAAATTGCAAATAGCCCTAAATGTGTGTATTTGGATTGAAATGAAAGAACTAGTGAATAAAAGGGATAATTCTGAATATGTTTAGATCAAGAACCGAGGAAAATAGATTTAGATCGCGGGAAAGCGAAAGTAAACGAGTAGCCGTTTTCATTTTCGATAAACCGAATCCGAGGCAAGTCACTATGCAAATAAACATACTTGTTTGATATTACATTTGTTCATATGTCTAATGTTGATAATGATACTTATGAGAAGTTATGCATATGAATTTCGAGATAAGTCCGATATAGTGATTAAGTCCGAGAAGCCCCGCATTTAAACCTAGGAATAGGTAGGATTAGTTATGTCGCGACATAGGTATCGCTCATTTTTATCATATAAGACCACGTCTGGGACGTTGGCGTTGATTTGAGACTTCGTGTAAGACCTCGTCTGGGACGTTGGCATCGATATAAGTTTTATGTATAAGACCACGTCTGGGACGTTGGCATCGATATATGCTTTATGTGTAAGACCATGTCTGGGACATCAGCATCGTATTGATACGTGTAAGACCCTGTCTGGGACAGTGGCATCAATGTTTGAGTGCATGTAAGACCTCGTCTGGGATGTTGGAATTGTACGACCATTTCGAGCTTTCTGAGTATCCTACTAGATTCCTTACGGTTCAACGGGCAAGTTTGTGATACGAAATAGCCATGTAAATAGTGAATTCAATTCAGGTACGTTGATTTATACACTAAGTGTGTATATAAGGTATACACTAAGTGTGTATATAAGGTAAGTTCTTATGTAACCTTGCTATGATGATTATGAACCTTTGAAATAGTTTTATGCATAAGAGACTTTTGGAATTGATGAATGTGGCAAATGTGGCCAATAGTATGAACCAAAGTATATATGTGAGAGGATGTCATGTATATGAGATGTGCCTATACTTATATATGCTTATATCCTTGTCTATTAAGTTTATTTGTATATGAATTACTAAGCTTTTGGAAAGCTTACTCTATGTGTATGTTTTCTCTGTTTTATAGGTCATTAAGCTACTGAAGTCTCGGGACCGTTAAGGATCATCATCACACTACTAAACTTATTTTGGTACCTTTTTGATAATGAATTTAGCTAAACATGGCATGTATAGGCTAGATATGTGTAAATGTTTATGAAGTGAACTTAGCCATGTGTTTTGGTAATATGCTTGAATGAATGAGTTATATGATGCAAGTTTTGATATGTTTTGATGCTTATGAATTGGTTAAGTTTTGGATAAGCAAATGGATGATATATGCTTGAGATGATGTGGGTTTTAGTTTGTAATTTGATATGTTTTTGGTTGCCATATATGCATGAAATGAGATGGATAATGTTGCTTGTAGGTATGACCCTTTTTGGGTGGCATTTTGGCCTTGTAAATGGCCTATAATGTCACACGGTTGTGGCACACGGGCGTGCCTAAGATTGTGGGTGAATTGGCAGAATGTAGCTTAAATAGCACATGGCCTCGACATGGGCGTGTCAGCTGGCCGTGGTGTGCAAGTCAGTAGCTAGCTAAGAGCAGACGGCCATGGCACACGGGCGTGTTTGGTGGCCGTGGTGGTGAAGTCAGTATATGGCCTAGTAGCACACGGTCATGGTACACGGGCGTGCCTAATGACCGTGTTGATATAGTCAGTATATAGACACGAATGATCACACGAGGGTGTCTAGAAGCCGGGGAGGGCACACGGTCTCCTCCCACGGGCGTGTCTCCCCTGAAAGTTAGAAAAGTTTTCAATTCTTATGAAATTTCATATGTGTTTTAGTTTAGTCCCAACTCGGTTTATAAGCATGCTTTGGGTCTTGATGACTCATCTAGGGGACACTATGATTGTTAATGATGAATGTAACGTATGAAATGTTATGTAAGTTTCCGATCTGTCTGGTAATACTCCTAACCCTAGTTCGGCGTAGATTACGGGTTAGGGGTGTTACATTTGGTTGGTATCAGAGCTACGGTTTAGTCGATTCTCGGACTAACGTAGTGTGTCAGAGTCTAGCTATACATGCCATATTTTTGAATTGTGATAGTGTGATGAATCCTGACATATAAAATGTGATTTTCATATAGTAATGGATCCCGAAATAGCCATGGCTGATGATGTAGAAAGCAATGTGCCTGATCCCGCGTAAGGGACAGCACCTTCTGATCCGAGACCGGCTACTAGCGGTCAAGGGGAAGAAGCTAAACAAGCTTTCTTCCAAATGATGAGTGAGTGGTTCACTCAGTTTGTAAAGAATAACCCGACTGTTTCGCAACCACCGCCCCCGGTTAATCCCCCTCAGACTATAGTTGTGCCACCAGATATGCATCTGAATCTATTGAATAAGCCTCCTGTTGACAAGATTCGTAAGTATGGGGCCGAAGAATTCGGGCTACTAAAGATGATGATGTTGAAAAGGCCGAGTTCGATTGAAAATACTATCAGGGTATTCGATTTAAATGTCTCGACTTCGGAAGAATGCATAAAGTGTGTTGTATCATTACTCCGAGATGCAACTTACCAATGGTGGAAAACTCTGATTTCTGTTGTTTTGAGAGAACGGGTTACATGGGACTTCTTTCAGATTGAGTTTCGAAAGAAATATATCAGTGAGAGATTTGTTGATAAAAAACGAAAGGAATTTTTGGAACTTAAACAGGGCAGAATGACTGTTTCTGAGTATGAACGAGAATTCATGAGATTGAGTCAGTATGCTCAGAAATGTGTATCATCCGAAGCTATAATGTGTAAAAGATTTGAAGACGGACTTAATGAAGACATCTGTTTGCTGGTTGGTATTTTAGAAATAAAAGAGTTCGTTGTACTCGTTGACCGAGCTTGTAAAGTAGAGGCACTCGAGAAAGATAAAAGAAAAGCTGAGTCTGATACTCGTGATATGAGAGAGATTTCAGAGTAAATCATTTCTATCTGCTCTGCAAAGATTCAGGGATAATGTGAGATATTCGAACAGAAATCAATCTAGACCGCAAATGAGTTTGAAAACTCCAGCAACTTCAGTAGCCAGTGTTGGTAATGTCCGGATTGAGAGACCTGAATGTAAACATTGTGGATAAAGACATCCGAGAAGCTATAGATTGAATGACAAAGCTTGCTTCAGATATGGATCACTTGATCATTTTATCCGTGATTGCCCTGAGCCTGTTGAACCAGAGACTGTTCAAAATCTGAGATCTGATATTGCACCTGTGAGAGGTAGACCATCGAAGAATGTAAAGAATGTCAGTGGTAGTCAGAGAACTACAAGAGACAATGTTGTCAGAGCTGAAGCTAGAGCGCCTACCAGAGCGTATGCTATCCGAGCTCGCAAGGACTGATGTTATAACGGGTACTTTTACTCTTTATGATACTTCTGTGATTGCTTTGATAGACCCTGGTTCTACGCATTCATATATATGCAGGAATTTAGTATTCAGTAAGACTTTGCCTGTAGAGTCTACCGAGTTTGCTATAAAAGTATCGAACCCCTTAGGTAAAAGTGTTCTTGTTGACAAAGTATGCAAGAACTGTCCGTTAATGTTTTGAGATATCTGTTTCCTGCTGATCTGATGCTTTTTCCATTTGATGAGTTCGATATTATTCTGGGTATGGATTGGTTGTTTTTGCATGATGCTGTTGTGAACTGTAAAAGAAAAACTATTGATTTGAGGTGTTCGAATAATGAAACTGTGCGGATTGAGTCTAATGATATGAATGGATTGTCTGCTGCGATATCGGTTTGGAAAGCTCAAAGTTATGTGAAAAGGGGATATGAAGCATATTTCGCTTATGTTATTGACTCGAAGGTGTCTGAAAAGAAAGTTGAGTCAGTGCCTGTTGTCTGTGAATATTCTAATGTGTTTTCGGAAGAATTGTCGGGTTTGCCTCCGATACGTGAAGTTGAATTTGGTATTGAGTTGTTGCCGGGTACTACACCTATTTCAATAGCTCCGTATAGAATGGCACCAACAGAGTTGAAGGAGTTAAAGTCGCAGTTACAAGAATTGACTGATAGAGGGTTTGCTAGACCGAGTTTCTCGCCTTGGGGTGCTCCTGTTCTGTTTTTGAAAAAGAAAGATGGCACGATGAGGATGTGCATCGACACCAAAATCATTGAACAAGGTGACTATAAAGAACAAATATCCGTTGCCGTAATTGATGATTTATTTGATCGATTAAAAGGAGCCATCTGTATTTTCCAAGATTGATCCGAGATCGGGATACTATCGCCACGAGTGAAAGATTCGCACGCCCAAAACTACTTTAACGCAGGTATGGGCATTATGAGTTTTTAGTTATGCCATTTGGACTAACCAATGCTCCTGCTGTTTTTATGGATCTGATGAACAGAATTTTCAGACCGTACCTAGATCGCTTTGTTGTGGTGTTCATAGACGATATTTTGATTTATTCATGGGATGAGACTGAGCATGTCGAGCATCTAAAGATTGTATTGCTAACTCTAAGAGAAAAGCATTTGTACGCAAAATTCAGCAAATGTGAATTCTGGTTACACGAGGTTAGTTTTCTGGGGCATATTGTGTTAGCTTCTGGAATCCGAGTTGATCCGAGCAAGATTTCTGCTATTCTGGATTGGAAACCTCCAAGGAACGTGTCTGAAGTCCGTAGCTTTTTGGGCCTAGCTGGTTATTATCATCGATTTGTGAAAGGATTTTCAGTGATAGCTACTCCGTTGACAAAATTACTTCAGAAAGATATTAGATTTGAATGGTCGGATAGATGTCAGAAAAGTTTTGATCAGTTGAAAACTCTGTTAATGGAAGCTCTAGTGTTAGTACACCCAGAATCGGGCAAAGAATTTGTGATTTACAGTGATGCTTCGTTAAATGGTTTGGGATGTGTTCTGATGCAAGAAGGCAAAGTTGTAGCTTATGCCTCGAGACAATTGAAGCCGCATGAAAAGAATTATCCGACGCACGACCTTGAGCTAGCTGCGATTGTGTTTGCACTTAAGATCTGGCGCCATTACTTGTATGGTGAGAAATGTCACGTGTTTTCGGATCATAAAAGTCTAAAGTATCTAATGACTCAGAAAGATTTGAACCTGCGTCAGAGAAGGTGGTTAGAGCTGTTAAAAGATTATGAGCTTGTGATAGATTATCATCTGGGTAAAGCAAATGTTGTTGCAGATGCTCTGAGTAGAAAATCGTTGTTTGCATTAAGAGCATTGAGTACACAGTTGGATTTGTCTGATGGTTGTTCTATGATAGTTGAATTAAAAGCAAAGCCGTTGTTCTTACAACAGATATGTGATGCTCAGAAATCTGATAATGAGTTAACAACAAAACGAGCTCAGTGTGATTTGAATTCTGAATCTGAATTTCGAGTTGTTGATGATTATTTGAGATTCTGAGGTCGTATCTGTGTTCCGAGAAATTCGGAGTTGATTCAGCCGATTTTAAGTGAAGCACATAACAGTAGTTTATCTGTTCATCCGGGGAGTACTAAAATGTATCACGATTTGAAACAACATTATTGGTGGTCTGGCATGAAATGTGATATTTCTGACTTTGTTTCGAAGTGTTTAATCTGTCAGCAAGTGAAAGTCGAACATCAAGTTCCGTCTAGGTTACTTCAACCAATTCTGATTCCTGAATGGAAATGGGATAGAGTAACGATGGATTTTGTTTCTGGTTTGCCTCAGACTCCGAGAAAGAAGGATGCGATTTGGGTCGTAGTTGACCGATTGACAAAATCTACCCATTTTATTCCGGTAAGATCTGACTATTCACTTGATAGATTAGCTAAACTTTATATTTTTGAGCTTGTAAGATTGCACGGGGTGCCACTATCCATTGTGTCAGATAGGGATCCGACGTTTACATCGAGGTTCTGGAAGAAATTGCAAGAAGCTTTGGGCACAAAATTACACTTCAGTACAGCTTTTCAACCGCAAACGGATGGTCAATCCGAGCAGATCATTCAGATTCTCGAAGATATGTTAAGATGTTGTGTACTTGAGTTTGATGGTACGTGGGAACAGTATCTGCCTTTGATTAAATTTGCATATAATAATAGTTTTCAGTCAAGCATCAAAATGGCACCTTATGAAGCTTTATACGGACGTAAATGTCATACACCCCTGTATTGGACCGAGCTCAGTGAAAAGAAGTTACTTAGAGTCGATTTGATAAAAGACTCAGAACAGAAAGTGAAACTGATCCGAGATTGTTTAAAAGCAGCATCTGATCGTCAGAAGTCTTATACAGACTTGAAACAAAAAGATATAGAATTTGAGATTGGTGACAAAGTATTTCTGAAGGTGTCACCGTGGAAGAAAATACTCTGTTTCGGACGTAAAGGCAAGTTAAGTCCGAGGTTCATCGGACCGTATGAGATCATTGAATGAGTTGGTCCTGTTGCATATAGATTAAGATTGCCCTCTGAGTTAGAAAAGATCCATAATGTATTTCATGTCTCGATGCTCCGTATATATCGATCAAATCCGTCACATATGATTGCTCCATCTGAAATTGAAATCCGATCTGATATGACGAACCGATCCATATCTTAGCTCGTGAAGTAAAAGAGTTGAAAAACAAGAAAATCCCGTTAGTGAAAGTATTATGGAATCGGCACGGAATAGTAGAGGCTACATGGGAGCCAGAAGATTCAATGAAACAGCAGTATCCAAATCTGTTTAACGGTAAGATTTTCGGGGACGAAAATCCCTAGGGGGAGAATTATAACAGTCCGGTTTATACCCTAGTCGGAACAGTGGTTTCGGGACCACAAATCCGAGTCCGTATAATATTTTAATATTATTTTCTATGCCGTTGATATTTGAATAAGCATATGCTAAATTTCCGTAAGCTAATTTGTCCGTTTGTGTGTTTAATTTAACAAAATGATTAAAATGCATTAAATGTGAAAGTTGCTTGCTATTTGTTAAAGTACCAATGTGTTGGGGCTTTGTTAAGGTGGAGTCCTTATGTTGTTATTGTAATATCCGGGATTTTGGGCTTGTGCATTATTGCTTAATTATGTGAAGTAGCATGCCTGTGTGTATTATAAATATGTTTTATGAATATTGAGAACTTTAGAGTGTAGGAAAAAGCCTTAGGAATTATTTGATTTTAAGTTTTAAAGGGGAGCTAAGCCTGAGAGGCCTTAAGAGAAATTGTAGGGGAAATTGGACATAAGAATCAGCTTGTTAAAGTGGCAAGGAGGCGCCACTTAAGGCATTGGTAAGTGACGCCTCAAGCAGTGGAGAAGGGCTTGAGTTCGAGCCACAAGGGAAGCAAAAAGGAGTTTTTATTTTTCGGCAATGGGAGCATGAGTGGGACGACCTAGGGACTTTATTTAGATGAGGATTAGACTTGGTCAATCCCTTTTAAAATTCAGCTAAGATAGAGGATAAATGTTGAATTATTTTAATTATTTTGAATAGATGAAGAAGAGATAAAATAGGAGAAAAGCAAAGAGGAGCTAGAGTTTGTGTGTTGGCCGAATGTATGAGAGGAGTAAGGAGTTAGGAAACATTCGGTTGGAGGAAAGCTTGGTGCCAAAATCTTAAAGCTATCAAAGTGTCTCTTTGGCCATTTTCTTTAGCCGAAATTTAGCTTTGTTCTCCTCTGAATTCTCACCTTTTCTTTTCCACATACGAATCACACCAAAAACGCCTCTCTTTTCCATTTGATAGCCATTTCCAAATTCTCCTAAGCCTCTTCCATTCTCCTTTTCTTTCTTATAACTTCAACTCCATACCCGTTCTTTTGATAGCCGAATATTGCATCATCATTTGAAGCCATAGCCGAATCTCAAAGGGGCCTTACTCTCTTTTCTTTGTCGCAAGTCCCAAAAGCCGAAATCAATTGATCAACATCTAGGCCATAGTCGAATATCTCTGTGGATCTAAGCAAGGGTGCCGCCGAATACAGTAGTAGGGGTAAGATCAAGTGGTATTCGATTTTCTTTCTTTTATCTTTGAGATTAAATCGAAACTAGGAATCTAATCCCAATAATGTTCTTGGCCGAAACTTTGAAGGAGGCTTCGGGATTTGGTTGTTGTCGATTACAAGGAGGAAATCATTCGGGATTTGGTTGTTGTCGATTACAAGGAGGAAATCATTCGGGATTTGGTTGTTGTCGATTACAAGGAGGAAATCATTCGGGATTTCAGGATCTAAGGTAAGAAAAGTATGATCTTAGGCTGAAGGCCATTTATTAAGTTTATTAAGTGATTGAAAATCGGACCTAACATATGCCTATAGTGATTTCGACAGATACCACAACTAGGTATCAATTTTGGGATTTGAGATTCGCAAGGTAAGTGGATAAGCATATTCGGCCAAGGCTATATTTAGTGATTATTTGAGTGGCCGATTCTAACTTTGACTGTATAGGGAGGAGTACAATCCGATTCGATAGACTTTCGGGATTTCAGTGAAAGCGTTAATACCAGGTGTGTAACCCCACACAAATTCTTAATATATTTACGGTATTAACTTAATATATGTGTTTATAAGAATGTGAAAGTTATGGCTAAAGGTACCATTCAATGGTACGACATATTCAGGTACGTTATTCTCCAAAACTCTGTTAATAGTAATATGAACCGTGAATGTGGCATGAATGAGAATTGGTTATGAATATGAAATAAGGCTTAAGGCATGATATTCGCATGACTTGTATGACATGGGGCATATGGGTGCTTATGAAAGGGGAAGTGATCTGGTGGTTTTACCACGATATTTGGTGACTCATGTCACATAATCAATGTGGTGACTTATGTCACAAATTGCTATGTGGTGACTTATGTCACATTTAATTATCCGTGGCTATGCCACAAAATTTATAAGGGCGATGTGCAAGTAAATGCTGATGGCGCTTCGATGATGTGTAGCGGATGGAGGGTCGATTTAGTAATCCCCATGGTGTGATGGCAGTACGGGTGATGTGTAGAGGATGATTATTAGGTTTGGGTTCAGGATTGCATTATTACCTATATTTGCTATATGAATATGTATGATCCGACATGCCTAAGTCGTTGAGACTTGTGTTGGTACATTACATCTTGAGTGCATTTGATTCACCCCGCTGTGGGATATCTTTCGTGTGACACTCGGTAGATGGACCGGGTCGGCGGAGCTTAGTGGTGGCCATGCTCACTTATGCTTATTTTATTTTGAGACTTTATTTTTAAGTTTGGATTTATTTCGGGTTTTCTTTGATGTAGTAAGGCCATTAGTATGAAACTGTTTATGCTCGCATTTTAATTATTTTAGTATGATATGATTTTTAGCAAATTAAAGTTTAAGTAACTTTTCTTAAAAATAAATTTTTAAATGTTTGACACCTAATCACAAACGGTTTCCAATTTAATGTTAAACTCTAAAGACTTGGCAACACTTTTAACATATTGATTTCAGGTACCAATCGAAACTATAGTTTAATTAAAATCTAGTTTTGAAGAATAACAATGTTTTCAATTTGAACTCTACACAAATCAATTTTGCTCAAAATCGCCCAAATTTTCCGAGGTAACAAACGAGATTTGAAATGTTTCACATCAAGGAACATGTCAGATCCGGTTAAGGCTCGTGGGCCGGGTTTGGGGTGTTTCAGTTTGGTATCAGAGCCAAGTTTTAAATTCTCGGCCTTGGGTTTAAAGCCCATAACGTTTTCAAAATAGAGCCCAAATAAGTTTTGTGAAAATTTTGTGAAATAAGCGGTGTTTTTCGGCATGGCACCTAAGTCTCCTACTCAAGTCCACCAGGTAAGTACCCTTAACCGTTGTGTGAATTAATGTATGATTTGTATATGGGTATAACGGGAACGTAGATTAGTATATTAAGTTATGGAACCCTAGGATTAGTTTACCCCAACACAAGAACTACATAAAATTTAAGGCCTAACTAAACAAACTCGTGACTAAGTCGCGAGTTAGGGTGTGGCAACCATTATGCGCATGTCTCAGGATTGGATTGGGAAGAGCCTCGATATTTAAGCGATCCTAGTGACTCACCTCCTCTTCACTCGAATCCTACCATTTGCGTAGTAACGGTTCACCCTAACCAAGAGGACTCATTCACAAAGCTAAACTCAATAATTAAAACCCGAAAGGGACTGCTACATTGTTTTATAAATCTTAGTTTTAAAAATTACCCAAATACCCACGGTTTGTAAGATTACTAAAACACCCTTGGTTTATAAAGTTACCATATTATCCTCGACTTTTATTAAGATATTCCTACTTTACCAAAAATACCAAAAACCCCTATTTTTGCAAAATATCAAGATACCCTAATTTGAAAATTTACCAAAATACCCCTATAGGACAAATTACTTAAAATACCCACAGGATTAAAACGGACAAAAATGTACAAGTGATGAATGTGTGTAGTAGATACTACTGAATGAAGGTGCATCTTTCTCTGAACTAGGATAGAAGACTTGAAACAAAACTCTGAAATGACCGAAAGAACTACTACTAAACTTCCTTACATAAAACTTGTTCGTGGATAATTAGTGGAACAAAGACTAATGCATAAAACTTTCTAAAATAGATTAAATCGCGATCAGAGACATGAGTTCTAGGGGACTTGATGTAATACGCGAGGGCGTGGTAGTAGGCAGAATGGCCGATCGGAGCCCGTTAGGTCCGGTCAAGGGTCCGAGAATGAGGTACCACCACCACCACCATTTCTTTGGCGTTGAGCATCAGGATCAGACGGGGGATGATGTAGTATCGCAGGCGATGCTGTGGGTTCTTGAGATTGTGGTTGGAGCGGTGGAGGTGGGAGAGCTCGGAAATCTGCACCGAGTGACTCGAGCCAATGGAGCGAAGTATTAAAGTGGCGTATACGGTGTGGCACCCAAGATGCGGTGAGTATTGGTTGGAAGCGACAGAGCGAATTATGGATGATTTGGATTTGATTCTTGAAGAGAAGTGAAGGGAATGGTGTCGCTACTTCGCGATGAGGCATATCAGTGGTGGCTCACAGTTCGGGATGGTGCTACAGCTGAGGATCTCACTTGGGAGTATGTTAAGGCGGCATATCAGAAGAAGTATGTTGGAACTAGTTATACTGATGCTCAGAGAAAGGCATTTCTGGGGCTGGTTCAAGGGAACAAGTCCGTAGCGGAGTACGAGGCTGAATTCTTAAGGTTGAGCCGGTATGCTCGAGGTATCGTGGCTACGGAGCATGAGCGATGTGTCCGATTTGAGGACGGCCTGAGGGATGACCTAAGGTTGTTGATAGCTCCACAGCAGGAGCGAGAGTTTGCCGTGTTGGTGGAAAAGGCTAAGGTAGCTGAAGGGGTTAAGGAATCTGTAAGGCAGAATACGGATAGAAAAAGGCAAAGGAGAGGTTTTGGATCATCAGGGTCATCCGAGAATGCTCAAAAGAGATAGAGAGTTGATGGGCCGCGAGGTCAACAGGGTGCTACAGGAGGACAGTACCGTACTTGTACTCAGTGTGGAAAGATGCACCTAGGAGAGTGTTGGAAGAAGACAGGGGGATGTTTCAAGTGTGGGTCCAAGGACCACATGATTAAGGACTGTCCGATAAAAATAGACGGGGGCCGACCAGCAGGTCAGGGTTTTAACCAGGCTGGAAGAGGGGGACAACAGCCTCAGCGGGGTCGTGGTCCGATTGGCAGAGGAAATGGTTCAGAAGAGGATGGGGAACAGGGTAGAGGTGTTAGGTCTGAGGCAAGACAGTGGGTCCGGTGTATGCGATTCACGGAGGGGAGGATGGAGACGCACCGGACGTCATAACCGGTATGTTCCTTATAGCTGATAAGCCTTACTTTACTTTAATTGATGTTGGCTCGACCCACTCGTATGTTGCATGTAGTGTAGTCGAAACGATAGGCATAGCATCTGAACTATCTAGTAGGGAGATGACTGTAGTAAGCCCGTTAGGTCAAACTGTAGTGGTGAATAGGATATTTCGTAATGTACCTCTAGAGATTCAGGGAGTGGTATTCCCTGCCGACTTGATGGAACTACCCTTCCGAGAATTTGATCTCATTCTTGGCATGGATTGGCTAGTGGAACATCGGGCTAAATTGGATTGCGCAGCTAAGCGAATAGAGTTAAGGACCCCGGAGGATGAGGAGATAATTATGATAGGAGAAAGAAGAAACTATTTAGCTAATGTAGTTTCAGCATTAAAGGCAGATAAGATGGTTCGGAAAGGGTGCGAGGCATTTTTGACCTTCGTTAGTGCGTTGGATGCAAAAGAAGAGGGAGTTAGTGGAGTTAGAACAGTAAGGGAATTTGTGGATTTTTCCCAGAGGAGTTACCTGGAATACCCCCTGACAGGGAGGTGGAGTTCGGAATTGACTTGTTGCCTAGAACGGCGCCAGTATCTATCACTCCGTATAGAATGGCACCAAAGGAGTTGGTGGAGCTCAAGGCTCAAATCCAGGAGTTACTTGACCGTGGGTTCATTCGACCTAGTGTGTCTCCATGGGGAGCACCGGTCTTGTTTGTGAAGAAGAAGGACGGGACTATGCGTATGTGCATAGATTACCGTCAGTTGAATAAGCTGACCATCAAGAACAAGTACCCGTTGCCAAGGATAGACGACTTGTTCAATCAGCTTAAGGGAGCCGCGGTGTTTTCAAAGATAGATCTAAGGTCTGGGTATCATCAGCTTAAGGTGAAGGAGGTGGATATCCATAAGACAGCTTTCCGGACAAGATACGGGCATTTTGAGTTCGTAGTAATACCGTTTGGATTGACGAACGCCCCAACCGCGTTCATGGATATGATGAACCGGGTTTTTCAACCCTACCTGGATCGATTCGTCATTGTGTTCATAGACGACATCCTAGTGTATTCTAAGTCGAAGGAAGAACATGACGAGCATCTCCGGACAGTGTTGCAAGTGTTAAGGGAGAAGAAGCTCTACGCCAAATTCAGCAAGTGTGAATTTTGGCTTAAGGAGGTTGCATTCTTAGGGCATGTGGTGTCTGCAGAAGGGATAAGGGTGGATCCTAGGAAGATCGAGGCAGTGCTAGATTGGAAACCACCTAAGTCGGTGGCAGAGGTTCGCAGTTTCTTGGGATTGGCAGGCTACTACAGAAGGTTCGTGGAAGGGTTCTCATCAATAGCTGCTCCTTTGACAAAATTGTTGAGAAAGGAGGTACCCTTCGTATGGACAGATAGGCAACAGGAGAGCTTTGAGAAGCTTAAGAGGGTCTTGACTGAAGCTCCAGTCTTGATTCAGCCTGAGGCAGGGAAAGATTTTGTGGTGTACTGTGATGCTTCCCACACAGGATTAGGATGTGTCCTGATGCAAGACGGGAAGGTAGTCGCTTATGCGTCTCAGCAGTTAAGGCCACACGAGGTTAACTACCCGACACATGATATGGAATTGGCGGCAGTAGTTTTTGCCCTTAAGGTATGAAGGCACTATTTATATGGAGAAAAGTCGGTAATCTACACAGACCACAAGAGCCTTAAGTATCTGCTGACTCAGAAAGAGCTGAACCTGAGACAGCGAAGGTGGGTGGAGTTATTGAAAGACTACGATTGTTCTATTGAATATCATCCGGGCAAGGCGAATGTGGTAGCAGATGCCCTAAGTCGGAAAGTAGTGTCGGATCTGAGGGCAATGTTTGCATATCTTAGCTTGTATGATGACAGAAGTTTGCTGGCTGAATTGCAAGTTAAGTCGTCATGGTTGAATGAGGTGAAAGAAGGACAGCTGGTAGATGATGATCTAAGTGTTAAGTTGCGACAAGTGCAGAGCGGGGAGTTAGAGGATTATGGAGTTAGCAGCGATGGAGTATTGTGTTGCAAGGGTAAGGTCTGTATGCCTAAGGATAAGGAGTTAAGGCAGAGAATTCTTCAGGAATCGCATAGTAGCCCCTATGCTATGCATCCTGGAGGTAGTAAGTTGTATAGAGATCTAAGGGAACAGTTTTGGTGGCCTGGTCTTAAGAGGGAAGTTACCGAATTTGTAGGGAAATGCTTGACGTGTCAGCAAGTCAAGGCTGAACACCAAGTTCCGTCAGGGTTGCTTCAGCCGATAAAGATTCCGCAGTGGAAGTGGGAGAGAATCACCATGGACTTCGTTAGTGGGCTTCCCCTTACGCCTACTAAGAAGGACTCGGTATGGGTGATAGTGGACCGATTGACAAAATCTGCGTATTTCATACCAGTGCGGGTTGATTATTCTTTGCAGAAATTGGCGAGGTTGTATGTGGCTGAAATTGTAAGGTTGCATGGAGTTCCGGTATCGATTATCTCAGATAGGGATCCAAGGTTTACGTCTCGGTTTTGGAAAGCACTGCATCAAGCTTTGGGCACCAGATTGGATTTCACTACGGCATTTCATCCACAGTCGGACGGTCAATCTGAGCGAGTGATCCAAGTGTTGGAAGATATGTTGAGGGGCTGTGTGATAGACTTCAGAGGAAGTTGGGAAGAATATTTGCCTTTAGTGGAATTTGCATATAATAACAGCTATCAAGCCAGTATTCGGATGGCACCGTATGAAGCGCTATATGGACGGAAGTGTCGCACTCCTACATGTTGGACGGAATTAGGAGAACGTCAAGTTTTGGGTCCAGAAATTGTGGTTGAGTCTGAAGAAAAGGTTAAGTTAATTCGGGCATGGTTAAAGGAGGCATCTGATAGGCAGAAGTCGTACGCGGATCTTAAGCGAAAGGAAATAGAATTTACTGTGGGAGATCAGGTGTTTCTTAAAGTTTCGCCATGGAAGAAGGTGATGAGATTTGGTCGCAAAGGAAGTTAAGTCCTGTGTTTATAGGACCTTATCGGGTATTGAAGTGGGTTGGACCGGTGGCATACCGATTAGAGTTGCCTCGGAGTTGAAGCGGATGCACGATGTGTTCCATGTTTCTATGCTACGTCGTTACCGATTGGATCCATCTCATGTAGTGCCGGTTGAGGAGGTGGAGCTAAGGCCAGATTTGTCCTACGAGGAGGTACCGATTCAGATTTTGGAATGAGATGTGAAGGTATTACGAAGGAAATCAGTTCCTTTAGTCAAAGTGTTATGGCGTAATCATGGATCGTAAGAAGCTTCTTGGGAGCCGGAAGAAGCAATGCGACAGCAATACCCTCACCTATTTTAGCCAGGTAATTTCGAGGACGAAATTATTTTAAGGGGGTAGAACTGTAATATTCGGGATTTTGGGCTTGTGCATTATTGCTTAATTATGTGAAGTAGCATGTCTGTGTGTATTATAAATATGTTTTATGAATCTTGAGAACTTTAGAGTGTAGGAAAAAGCCTTAGAAATTATTTGATTTTAAGTTTTAAAGGGGAGCTAAGCCTGAGAGGCCTTAAGAGAAATTGTAGGGGAAATTGGACATAAGAATCAGCTTGTTAAAGTGGCAAGGAGGCGCCACTTAAGGCATTGGTAAGTGACGCCTCAAGCAGTGGAGAAGGGCTTGAGTTCGAGCCACAAGGGAAGCAAAAAGGGAGTTTTTATTTTTCGGCAATGGGGAGCAAAGAGGGACGGCCTAGGGACTTTATTTAGATGAGGATTAGACTTGGTCAATCCCTTTTAAAATTCGGCTAAGATAGAGGATAAATGTTGAATTATTTTAATTATTTTGAATAGATGAAGAAGAGATAAACTAGGAGAAAAGCAAGGAGGAGCCAGAGTTTGTGTGTTGGTCGAATGTATGAGAGGAGTAAGGAGTTAGGAAACATTCGGTTGGAGGAAGGCTTGGTGCCGAAATCTTAAAGCTATCAAAGTGTCTCTTTGGCCATTTTCTTTAGCCGAAATTTAGCTTTGTTCTCCTCTGAATTCTCACCTTTTCTTTTCAACATACGAATCACACCAAAAACGCCTCTCTTTTTCATTTGATAGCCATTTCTGAATTCTCCTAAGCCTCTTCCATTCTCCTTTTCTTTCTTATAACTTCAACTCCATACCTGTTCTTTTGATAGCCGAATATTGCATCATCATTTGAAGCCATAGCCGAATCTCAAAGGGGCCTTACTCTCTTTTCTTTGTCGCAAGTCCCAAAAGCCGAAATTAATTGATCAACATCTAGGCCATAGCCGAATATCTTTGTGGATCTAAGCAAGGGTGCCGTCGAATACAGTAGTAGGGGTAAGATCAAGTGGTATTCGATTTTCTTTCCTTTATCTTTGAGATTAAATCGAAACTAGGAATCTAATCCCAATAATGTTCTTGGCCGAAACTTTGAAGGAGGCTTCGGGATTTGGTTGTTGTCGATTACAAGGAGAAAATCATTCGGGATTTGGTTGTTGTCGATTACAAGGAGGAAATCATTCGGGATTTGGTTGTTGTCGATTACAAGGAGGAAATCATTCAGGATTTCAGGATCTAAGGTAAGAAAAGTATGATCTTAGGCTGAAGGCCATTTATTAAGTTTATTAAGTGATTGAAAATCGGACCTAACATATGCCTATAGTGATTTCGACAGATACCACAACTAGGTATCAATTTTGGGATTTGAGATTCGCAAGGTAAGTGGATAAGCATATTCGGCCAAGGCTATATTTAGTGATTATTTGAGTGGCCGATTCTAACTTTGACTGTATAGGGAGGAGTACAATCCGATTCGATAGACTTTCGGGATTTCAGTGAAAGCGTTAATACCAGGTGTGTAACCCCACACAAATTCTTAATAGATTTACGGTATTAACTTAATATATGTGTTTATAAGAATGTGAAAGATATGGCTAAAGGTACCATTCAATGGTACGGCATATTTAGGTATGTTATTCTCCAAAACTCTGTTAATAGTACTATGAACCGTGAATGTGGCATGAATGAGAATTGGTTATGAATATGAAATAAGGCTTAAGGCATGATATTCGCATGACTTGTATGACATGGGGCATATGGGTGCTTATGAAAGTGGAAGTGATCTGGTGGTTTTACCACGATATTTGGTGACTCATGTCACATAATCTGAATGTGGTGACTTATGTCACAAATTGCTATGTGGTGACTTATGTCACATTTAATTATCTGGTGGCTATGCCACAAAATTTATATGGGCGATGTGCAAGTCATCTGCAGTGACTGCCTTCGATGATGTGTAGCGGATGGAGGGTCGATTTAGTAATCCCCACGGTGTGATGGCAGGTACGGGTGATGTGTAGAGGATGGTTATTCGGTTTGGGTTCGGGATTGCATCATTACCTATATTTGCTATATGAATATGTATGATCTGACATGCCTAAGTCGTTGAGACTTGTGTTGGCTGTTACATACTGAGTCTGTTTGACTCACCCCGTTGTGGGATATCTTTTCAGTGACACTCGGTAGATGGACCGGGTGGCGGGAGCTTAATGGTGGCCATGCTCGACTTACTGCTTATTTTATTTTGAGACTTTATTTTTAAGTTTGGATTTATTTGGGTTTTCTTTGATGTAATAAGGCCATTAGTATGAAACTCATTTATGCTCGCATTTTAATTATTTTAGTATGATATGATTTTTAGCAAATTAAAGTTTAAGTAACTTTTCTTAAAAATAAATTTTTAAATGTTTGACACCTAATCACAAACGGTTTCCAATTTAATGTTAAACTCTAAAGACTTGGCAACACTTTTAACATATTGATTTCAGGTACCAATCGAAACTATAGTTTAATTAAAATCTAGTTTTGAAGAATAACAATGTTTTCAATTTGAACTCTACACAAATCAATTTTGCTCAAAACCGCCCAAATTTTCCGAGGTAACAAATGAGATTTGAAATGTTTCACATCAAGGAACATGTCAGATCCGGTCAAGGCTCGTGGGCCGGGTTTGGGGTGTTTCAGTTATTATGCCAACTTATAGTTAGTGGATGAAAGAAAGACAATCATGTCCTTATTACATGTTTGTTTTAATTATTAATTGGATGGATATTTTGGTAAAAGAATTATTATTATATGTTATAATAAAAGAAACATGGTTAGTGGATTTTCATTCATCCATCTACCACCGATTATAGCAAAGAAAGAAAATGAGAAAATGTTCTGTTGATATTCGGCTACTATCAAGCAAAATTCAAGGTTCGTTTTTGATCGGTTTTCGATAATTTCTACGTTTTTGTAATCGTCGCTTCGAGAGCTTTAAAACCCATGTCTAAATTTGATGAATTGATAAGGTTTGTGTGAGATACCATTGTTGATATGTTGAGTTTTGTGATGTTTTATGTTGTTAAATGAAAGGTTTAAGCTTGATGAACATGTTTTGTTCTTGAAGTTTTGTTAAATTTAGCTAAATAGGGCTAAATTGTTCAAATAGCAAATTAAGGGACTAAATTGCTAATTTGATTGAAAATTTGGGCTTGTATGTGATGTAAGAATATTCGGTTATGCATGAGCATGGGTAGATTTTGTGAATTTGATGTTTTGAGAAAAATGGACTAAATTGATAAAATGTGCAAATGTGAGGGCTAAATTGCAAATAGCCCTAAATGTGCATCTTTGGATTGAATTGAAAGAACTAGTGAATGAAAGGGTTAATTCTGAATATGTTTAGATCAAGAACTGAGGAAAACGGATTTAGATCGCGGGAAAGCGAAAGTAAACGAGTAGCCGTTTTCATTTCCGATAAACCGAATCCGAGGTAAGTCACTATGCAAATAAACGTACTTGTTTGATATTATATTTGTTCATATGTCTAATGTTGATAATGATACTTATGAGAAGTTATGCATATGAATTCCGAGATAAGTCCGATATAGTGATTAAGTCCGAGAAGCCCCGTACGAACCTAGGAATAGGTAGGAGTAGTTATGTCATGACATAGGTATCTGTTCTGTTTTATCATAGAAGACCACGTATGGACGTTGGCGTTGATTTGAGACTTCGTGTAAGACCTCGTCTGGGACGTTGGCATCGATATAAGTTTTATGTATAAGACCACGTCTGGGACGTTGGCATCGATATATGCTTTATGTGTAAGACCATGTCTGGGACATCGGCATCGTATTGATACGTGTAAGGCCCCGTTTTTCATTCCTTTTCTGATGAGCTTTTGCTCAAAAAAGTGCTTTTTCTTTAAAAGCAATGGAGAACAAACAGCTTTTGCTCAAAATTTTCTCATTTTTCATCTGTGCAAAAGTGCTTTTCTGAAGGAGAAATTTTTGGCTTTTGGAAGCCAAACGCAGGCTTTTGACCGATATTTTACTATTTTAACCCTTAGTTGAATTGCTCCCAAAGATCCACACTTTAATCCTATGGCATCCTCAATGTCCCTTTCCTTTCTTCTTCTCTCTGCTCTCCTCTCTGCTCGCTACGCCCGAGAACCCATGCCCAAGTCCAAGCCTCATCCCCAAACTTCTTCATTGTTCCATCTGCCGTCGCGGTGCTATTTCCGATAAGAAGAGGCTTTGGAAGGAAGGAGAGTACCCTGCCTGTCGCACCATTCCATTCCCTGGGTCTTCCAAGAAAACCCCTCAAGAATCTCAAGAAGAAACTCGATCGCAAGAATGTCGCCAAGGCTTGGGTCTCGACCATCACTGAAACCTTATCCGATTGCATCCTAAAGAAGCAGTGGCTTCAAGCTCTCCAGTTCACTCTCTACTTCTCCTCTTCTTTTAGCAATGTGGGATTCTTTATTCGATGATAAGGCAGCCAATTTTTAATATTCGTGTATTTGAGATGCTTAGGAACAACTGTTTTTAATATTGACTTCGGGATGGTTGTCTCATCCTTGTTCTCTATCTTTGGTAATATGTTTAATGTTTCATGACCTTTCCTCTGCTGAACTTATTGTGAGCACTGGAAAAATCTAGATGGCTTGCAAGTCGGAGAATGGATCAATTTAGATAATTGTTTGAGTTACATTGATGAAGGAGCCGACCATGTCATTGTCACCTCAATTATGTTGATCAATTTTTAACATTATTAGTTGCAAGATGTGAAATCTCGACATGTACAGGGTTTCTTGAGAGAAAACAACTTCACCTAATCTTGTGTATGTTTTCTTGTTGGATTTGTTGCGGTATGTATTTAACAACGGGCAAATAGACCTTGAAAGGTCAAAGGTCCCTGTCAATGTTATTGATAAGCAAAGACTTGTTTTGGACCTTTAGCTGCAAAAAGAAGGTAGGAAATATTTATGTCTTCGTACACTAAATACTTGGAGAAATATGTTCGAATTTGATTATTGTCATGCACATTCTACATCGTTATCCTCCATTACTCCCCGATTCCCGAGTCCCCAATTTTACTCCCTTACTCGTGAGTGTTATCTTCTCGAGTTGATAGAATGCTTAATTTTGGCTATTGTTAATCATAAGATGTTGGTTTCCATTTGGGAAGACAAATATGCCATTGTCATCGATAGATGGCAAAAATTCGGTGATGTCTATCCGGATGAGGAAGTATTGAATTTTCTTGCAGTTGCAGATGAATTTTTGGTTCATGGTGTGGATGTTGAAGGGAAAAAGTTAGTCCGAATGTGTCATTTGTTACAACCGCAATTCACACTTGCTAGTTTGTATGTTGTTGTAGTTTTTACTGGTTGCTCTTTCAAACATGGATGGTCAATTATGATTTGTCATTTAGTTGATCTGGATTTATGTTTTTATTGTCGGTGATCGTATGCTTGTTTGAATTATGCGATTATGTTGTTTTAGCAGCTTGTCTCTTGTTCTTGCAGCTTTGAGTCTCTTGATTATCTTGATCCTTGCTCTAAGCTAACCATTGTATTAATGGCACTCGTAAAGGCTTGTCTATCATTTTGCTCACAACAATTCAAAGATATCCAATCAAGCTTTATTCGTGCTTATATGTCCGGTTTGCTTATATCTGTTCATAAGTGCCTCTTTGTACCATATGGATTGATCACTCTTTGTTTTTAGAATGTTTAAAGATTGGGAGCTTGTAAGACATAATTGGTTAGAGTTTCGCATTTTGTACCCAACTATACCCCACTCCAACATGTCTGTTATGGAATGTGAGGGTTGAGGTGTTTGAAGAGTTATTTGCTTCAAACTTCATCAACGTAAGGGTAAAATGATTTGTACTTCCCTATGTATTATAACTTCCAATGGTTTATTTATTACAGTCTGGGAATAGACAATGATCTCGTGGCATTCTTTGGCGAGCATTCTCGGTTGGTAGCTCCTACATTTGCCTCCATTATGTTTTAGTCCAGCTTTTTGGTCTATCATTGCATTTGACTTTTTCTTCTATTCCGTGAATGTAAAGTGCCCGGGAATTAGATTTTGGTTATAAGGTTCGACTTATTAAGGTGTATATTTTGCGATTCCTGTCACTTATGTTTGGCGGTGTGACGGTAATGGATGACTTAGAGACAATCAAAGCAAAGCGGGGAAGGGACGCAGTGGACGCCACCGTAGGAAGTGCCTTGGATATTTTTGGGGTAACTTAGCATACAAAGTGATGTAGTTGCATGGCATGAGAATAACAGGAGGGGCATAAACTAAAGTTATGGAGCTACCCGTGGCCATAGAAGTTACCGGTCACCCACCCTCACTCAAGGTGTGCTAAGACAACTTAAAACTTAAACCCGAGTCAACCCTTGATCTCCTAAGCTTCCCAAGATCATCGACTTCTTGGCATGGATGATTGTAGTTTGTGTTGTGTTATAGAAGCTTCTACTCGGGAAATCCTTGGAATGAACTTGTGATTCTTTTATAACGCATTGCATATTTTACAAACAATAACCCTTTTTTCTATGTATTTCTTACATTCGCTTTTATGTATCCGATTTTATGATAAAACCAAAACTTCATGCCACCAAGTTTGTAGATAATTTATTGTAAATGTTATTGTAAATTTTTTTGTATTTATATTTGGTATATAAATATTATCCCTTTTGAAATTTTAATCCAAATATATGTAATATTTTAATTGGTTACATTTATGTTTTCTATGTTATGTTACTATCTAATATGAGTTTTACAAATGTGTTAAAAGCATTAAAAATAAAAAAAAATAATTTCTAAAATAATACAATTGTGGCAATATCTAATTACAAATATTTAATTATTATATCTAAATATTTAAATATAGTTTATATATTCTAATTAAATTTAATAAATAATTAATATTAATTACTTAGAAATATTTAAAATTAATATTATTTATTAAAATATTAATAATAAATTATAATAAATTATTTTTTATATTTTTGCTAAAATATCATAATATTAACTAATTTCAACATTATTTAAATACATATTTATTACTTTATAATATCATGTCTAAAATAGACATTTTACTTCTCAAAAGCACTTTTTGACAGCAATGCCAAACACTTAAATTTTTCAAAAGCACTTCTCAAAAGCATTGCCAAACTGGCCCTAAGACCCTGTCTGGGACAGTGGCATCAATGTCTGAGTGCATGTAAGACCTCGTCTGGGACGTTGGCATTGTACGACCATTCCGAGCTTTTTGAGTATCCTACTAGATTCCTTACGGTTCAACGGGCAAGTTTGTGATACGAAATATCCATGTAAATAGTGAATCCGATTCAGGTACGTTGATTTATACACTAAGTGTGTATATAAGGTAAGTTCTTATGTAACCTTGCTATGATGATTATGAACCTTTGAAATAGTTTTGTGCATAAGAGACTTTTGGAATTGATGAATGTGGCAAATGTGGCCAATAGTATGAACCAAAGTATATATGTGAGAGGATGTAACATCCCAAAAGCGGGGCTATTTGAAATTTCATTATTTTTCTTGTGTATGAACTGCTGTGTCATTATTTATGGAATAATAATGATTAAATTAAGACTTTGTGTTGGCTCGGTTTAATGGAAAAATTCAGTTTTTTTTAACTTCTAAATGAAGGAGCCTTGGTAAGTGGTGTTATAAGGATAAGAGTGGGTAATTTAACACAAAATAGGCCCCTGGTAAAGTGGCAAAAGAAGCCCACCTAAGGGCTAGAGATGACGCCACAAGGGGGAACAAGGGAGCTTGTGTTCGAGTCACGGAAATCCCTTTTAGTTCTTTTTTTTTTTTTTTTTTTTTTGACGGCACAAGGGGGAGAGTTTTTCTCCTTCAAACTCTTTTATTAGGTGTAAATATTAGAGGATAATAGAAGAGTTTTAATTATAATAATTAGGAGAAGATATTCAAGGATAATGGATGAGATATTGGGAGATTATTTTTTATTAATTCAAAGTGATTTGAATTAATTCAAATTAGTGGCCAAGAGAGAAGCAAGGAGTTGGTCGAATTTGAACTCCTCATGAGAGGAGTGGGCGCAATGCTACTAAGGGGGTGCCGAATGGCTATAAAAGGAGCAACCTAGCACCTTTCTTTCTTTTCTTCATTTTTCTACTTGCCAAAACCCTAGCCCTCCTCCTCTCAATCTTCTTTTATTTTTTTTTCTTCCAGCCTCCCAAACCCATTTAGCGAAACTTCTCTCCCTCTCATCCCCATTATTTTCCTTCCTTCAATAGCCGAATACACCCCCTTGAAGAACCGATCTCGCACTCCTCCTTGGCAAAGCATTGTTAACCGAATACTAAAGGAAGTATAAGGCCCTTTGGAAGTTAGTTTGCAATCGGTTTGAGGAAGGTAAGAAGGGCCGAATTTTCCTCTTTTAATCTTGTATTTTTGTCGACTAAGGTGAAAAGAAAAGCCGAAATTTTGTGTTGGTAACGGCTAACCATTTATCTTCTTTGGAACCAATTCCACTAGGTATCCCGAATTTTGAAGTGCTTAATCCCAACTCCTATCCTCTAGTAATCGATTTGGTAAGTAATGGTAAGATTTACATTGGTTAGTTATTTGATATCCATTTAAGCCGAGAAGGCTACTAATGGGAGTTATGGCAATGGCCGATTGTAGGGGAGCAAAATAAATAGTTTGGCGACTGGTACTCAAGGGCATTAGGTAAGGCTTCCGGGTTAAATCTTAACCCCTTTTGGGTATTTTGGTTTTGGCCGAATAGGCCTTTGGGGTACTAACTCCCATGTTTGGCCGAATATAGGGCAAAGACTTAAGTGTGGCCGACTTCTCTTTTCTGATTTAGACTCCTTGTTGGTGTGGTGTGTACATACACACCATTTAACTTGTTAATTATGCTAAGTAATGTGATTGCTAACTTGATGTGTGTAGCAATGGCTTGAATACCATAACGGTATACGGGGTAACCTGGTAAGTACCTGTGCATATGATTGCTATTTTATGCTTTTGGGAAGCATGCTGTGATAATACATATGATAAATCTATATGTGACTGTTGACTATGTGGGTTGATTGAGTGGAGGAGGCAGTGTATTCGTCTTTGACGAGCACCAGTGCTTTGGTAGCACATGCTTGTGACTATATGTCACCGGAGGTTTGGTACCTCCAGAGGTTTGGTACCTCATAGCGACTTGTGTCCTCGTGGTTAACACCACCGTGGGTTGGCCCCACTTGAGATATGGGATCGTCGCCGGTGATTTGGTATCACACGATGGGTTGGCCCCATCACCGAATTGTGTCTGCGGACACGGTGCTTTGGTAGCACATTGTGACCATATGTCACCAAAGTGGTTTGGCACCACCAA
The DNA here is from genome assembly GCA_025698515.1 of Gossypium sturtianum. Classification (NCBI taxonomy): domain Eukaryota; kingdom Viridiplantae; phylum Streptophyta; class Magnoliopsida; order Malvales; family Malvaceae; genus Gossypium; species Gossypium sturtianum. The sequence continues at coordinate 28,187,789 of CM046943.1, read as the reverse complement.
AGTGTTTTGGTAACACATCGTGACTACGGTCACAAAGTGGTTTGGTACCACGTGGGGTAGACAAAGGTGTTTGGTTGGCTAGGTTGGGTACATGATACTTTGCTTAATTAATTTGTTATTTGATGTGTATGAAAATGCTTTAAAATGGGGAAGGGTTACATACTGGTCTTGGTGACTCACCTTCTCCTTTAACATTTTTCAGTGACTCGTAGATGGCGGTTGAGGAGCGGTGGGACTCGAGGCGGCCATGCAAAGGATTTTAATTTCGAACTTTGAATTTGATAAATTCTATTTTGGGTTGTAATAAGGCCTCCATAACTATAGTTGCATTTTATTTTATTTTTTTTTTATGTTGGATATCGACTTAAACTATGTCATTAATTTAAATTAAATCACATGTTTTCTTAAGTTAACACGTGGAAGTTTAAACGTGCCATCGGGTACACTTGAAACTTGTACAATAACCGGATTTAATTAAAATTCCAAATTAGATCTAGGGTTAGCTTAGCAAGACAACCGAAAGAAAAAGAGTTTACAAAGGAAGTTAAATGTTTTTCTGAAAGAGTGTTCACAAGGTTTTACTCAGTAACAATCAAATTCGGTCGTAGTGTTTGGGCCGGGTTTGGGTTGTTACAAATTGGTATCAGAGCCCAGTTCAAAGCTCGGCTGTGGGGGCCCAAGGCCCAAAAATGTTTTTGGTAGGCCTTATGGTATGATTTCTGGGTTTTTAAGCAGCATGGCCCGAGTCTCCGGCACCGATCCGCCCAGGTAAGTACATCTAAACCTTTGTGTGAAATATATTCTGTAGAAGGGTAGGAAGCATGGAGCGTAGATAGACTTATAGGACTTGGACCCTAGGGTTAGATTACTCAAACACAACGAAGCATAAGACTTAAAGAACTAAACCAACCTATGACTTAGTCAACGAGCTAGGGTGTGGGTAACCCATGACGCATGTCTAGGATTGGATCGGAAGAGCTTGGTATTTAAGCAGTCCTCGTGACTCACCTCCTCCTCGCAGTATCCTGCAGTGCGTACCGGTTGCTCACCCTAACTCGAGAAGGCTCGGTGGTGTGGTAACCTCTCGTGCGCATGTCTAGAAAGGTTGGTGAGAGCTTGGTATTTAAGCGGTCCGCGTGACCCACCTCCTCTTCACTCAATTCGCACAGTGCGTAGCTTTGGTTCTACGACCTGGGAGGGCTCGGTCATAGGTTAAACACAATGATTAAAACCCGAAAAGGGAATTAGCCTTGTTTTTGAAATGGAATGGAATAACAAGCCCTAATGCTTTCAAAATTTGTTCAATAACCCTCTTAAACCCTAGAACACTTAGTATACAATGTTTTTCTCGGAAAACTTGATTTGTGGAAAAGTACAAAAATACCTCAGTAGAAAAAGACGAAAATACCCCCGGGTTAGAAATGGGCGAAATGTCCGATGAGTGAATAGGTATGGAAAGTATTAAGGAATGGATGCATGAACTTCTTTGTGTGAACTAGGATAGGAAATCAAACGTTGTTTGCTCGAAAAGAATCTCGATTAAACCTCATCCATAAAACTTCTTCGCGAGTAATAAAGTGAAACAAATGCTAACGCATAAAATTTTTCTTAATCAGTTAAAAGCGCGGTAGATAGAATGAGTTCTAGAGGACGTGGACGCCGTGGACGTGGTAGGGTAGGATGACGGTGTCCGAACCCGTCAGTCGGGACAAGGCTCGAGAAAATGAGGTACCACCGCCACCACCACCTCCTACTTTTAGAGCCGAGGAGCGGAGAGGACCGGTGGCGAATCCAGATCGCAAGTCGTGTTGCGAGTCTTGGAGATGGTGGTGGGTGGCGGAAATGTTGGAGCTCGAAATTGTCCCCGAGCGACTCCGATCTAACGGAGCGGAGGTATTCCGAGGTGTGTCGAGTGGCACCCAGCTGCATGTGGAATCTTGGCTAGAGTCAACCGAGAGGATCATGGATGACCTTGACTGACTGATGAAGAGAATTTGAAAGGCGATGTCGCTTCTAAAGGATGAAGCGCGATCGGTGGTGGCTTACGGTTCGAGATGGGGCTACAAACGATGATTTGACTTGGGAGTATTTGAGTAACCGCCATCGAAAAAGTATGTGGGCACTAGCTACACCGACGCCAGCAGAGAAAGGCTTTTTCCGGGATTAGTTCAAGGAACTAAGTCCGTGTCGGAATATGAGGCGGAATTTTTAAGGCTGAGTAGATATGCGAGAGGCATCGTGGCTACTGAACATGAGCGTTGTGTTCGCTTTGAGGACGGACTTGAGATGATCTAAGGTTACCGATTGCCCCCACAGCAGGTTCGTGAGTTCTCATCCACGTGGAGAAGGCTAAGGTAGCCGAGGGAATCAAGGAGACTGTGAGGCAGAATTATAGTAAGAACAATCAGAAGAGAAGTTTTGGGTCAGCTGGATCAAGCGGTAGTACTCAGAAAAAGGCTAGGCCAAGTGGGCCCAATCGTGCAAAGACAAGGCCCACAATCGCTAATCAAAGGCCGACTCAGTGCAATCGCTGTGGAAAGACCCATTGGGGAGGATGTTGGGCCGGTGATAAAGGATGCTTTGAGTGTGGGTCTTTGGAGCATCGCGTCAGAGATTGTCCCCAAAAGCTAGCTAAGAAGCAGCCAGAAGGGCAGAACCGTGCACAAGATAGAAATGTAGGACCACGGAGGGTCGTGGTAATGGTAGAGGGAACAACGGCCCCAACCGAGGTCGTGGAACTCAAGGTAGAGGTTCAGGCAACACAGAGGCTAGGCACTGGCTTAGTCTATGCAAAGAAGGTGTCGCGAAGAAGGTGACGCACCGGATGTCATACCGTGACGTTACTAATTTTTGGTTTTCCTTATGTTGCATTGATTGATGTGGGCTCGACACACTCATACATTGCTAGTAGTGTGGTAGGAACTATGGACCTAGACTCTGAAACTGCTTCTAGGGAGGTGACTGTAGTTAGCCCCTTAGGTCACTCCGTAGTCGTAGATAAACTCTATAGAGGCGTACCCCTAGAACTTCAAGGGGTAGTTTTTGTAGCCGATCTAATGGAACTACCATTTGGAGAGTTCGATTTGATCCTCGGTATGGATTGGTTGGTTAAGTACCAAGCAAGGTTGGACTGCGCGGCCAAGCGCATGGTTCTTAAGGCAGTGGAAGGTGATGAAGTGGTTATGATAGGAGATAGGAGGAATTACCTATCCAACGTAGTGTCTGCCTTGAAGGCTGAAAAGATGGTCAAGAAGGGTTGTGAGGCGTATTTGGTTCGAATCTGTGCTCTGGAAGCTAAGGAGTTAGTAGTTGAAGAGGTCCGAACGGTTGGGGAATTTGCTGATGTGTTCCCAGAAGAACTTCCGGGTTTGCCTCCGGATCGAGAAGTCGAATTCGGTATAGACTTGCTACCCGGAACGGCACCTGTGTCTATAGCACCATACCGAATGGCACCAAAGGAATTGGTGGAGCTAAAGGCTCAAATTCAGGAGCTCTTGGATAGAGGATTTATACGACCAAGTATATCTCCGTGGGGAGCGCCTGTGTTGTTTGTCAAGAAGAAGGACGGTTCTATGCGGATGTGCATCGACTACCGTCAGTTAAATAAGTTGACGATCAAGAACAAGTATCCGTTGCCTCGGATTGACGACTTGTTCGATCAACTGAAGGGTGCCTCGGTGTTCTCGAAGATAGACCTTAGGTCAGGTTATCATCAACTTAGGGTAAAGGAGGCTGATGTTCACAAAACGGCATTTCGAACTCGGTATGGGCATTTTGAGTTCTTGGTAATGCCATTTGGGTTGACTAATGCGCCGGCGGCATTTATGGACTTGATGAACAGAGTATTCCAGCAGTACTTGGACCAGTTCGTCGTGGTATTCATAGACGACATATTGGTTTACTCAAAGACAGAAGAGGAGCATGACAAGCATTTACGGTTAGTTCTGCAAATATTGAGGGAGAAGCAGTTATATGCCAAATTCAGTAAGTGTGAATTTTGGTTGAAGGAGGTGGCTTTCTTAGGTCATGTAGTGTCAGCTGAAGGAATTAGAGTAGACCCCCGCAAGATTGAGGCAGTATTGGAGTGGAAAGCGCCTGGGACGGTGGGTGAAATACGAAGTTTTCTGGGTTTAGCAGGATACTATCGGAGATTCGTGGAAGGATTCTCTCTAATAGCAGCGCCGTTGACTAAGTTGCTAAGGAAGGGTGTCCCATTTATATGGACGGAAAAGCAGCAAGAAAGCTTTGATAAGCTAAGGAAGATTTTGTGGAAGCTCGGTTTTGGTACACTGAAGCGGGAAAGTTATTCACGAGTCTATTGTGATGCATCTCACACACCGGTTTGGGGTGTGTATTGATGCAAGATGGGAAGGTAGTAGCCTATGCATCTCGTCGATTAAGATCGCATGAGGTTAACTACCCAACTCACGACTTAGAGTTAGCAATGGGTCGTCTTCGCTCACGAAGATATGGAGACATTACCCGTATGGAGAGAAGTCGACGGTCTACACGGATCACAAAAGCTTGAGGTATCTTTCCGACTCGAGAAAGATCTGAATCTGAGACAGCGTCGATGGATTGAACTACTAAAGGACTATGATTGTTCAATCGAGTACCATCCGGGTAAGGCTAATGTGGTAGCCGACGCATTGAGCCGGAAGGTGGTGACGGACTTGAGAGCAATGTTCGCTCGGTTAAGTCTGTATGATGATGGAAGTCTTTTGGCTGAGCTTCAAGTTAAGCCGACATGGATTGAGGAGATTAAAGAAAAGCAGTTAATAGATGAAGGCTTGAGTTCTAGGAGGGTACAAGTTCAAGACGGTGGTTTGGAAGGGTACAGTCTGTCTAGTGAAGGAGCGCTTTGCTTTCAAGGACGAGTCTGTATGCCAAAGGATCCAGATTTAAGGCAGAAAATTCTCCAAGATGCACATAGCAGCCCATACGCTATGCACCCTGGGGGAAGCAAGATGTATGGAGATTTACTAAAAAGCGATTTTGGTGGCGGGGTTGAAGCGTGAGATAACGGAGTTCGTAGGGAAGTGTCTGACGTGTCAGCAGGTTAAGGCTGAACATCAGTCACCATCGGGACTACTTCAACCGATAAAGATCCCTCAATGGAAATGGGAGAGGATCACCATGGATTTTGTTAGTGGGCTACCCCTTACGCCCACTAAGAAGGATGCAGTTTGGGTAATTGTGGATCGCCTAACTAAATCAGCTCACTTCATGCCGGTGAGAATGGATTACTCACTCCAGAAGCTAGCAAGGTTATATGTGGTGAGATAGTCGATTGCATGGTGTGCCAATGTCGATTATCTCGGATAGGGATCCGAGGTTCACGTCGAGGTTTTGGAAAGCGTTGCATCAAGCTTTGGGTACACTGTTAGATTTCAAGACGGCTTTCCATCCACGATCGACGGACGATCGGAAAGGGTGATCTGATTTTAGAGGACATGTTAAGAGGTTGTGTCTTGGATTTTAGTGGTAGTTGGGAGGAGTACCTACCACTAGCGGAATTCGCTTATAACAATAGTTATCAAGCGAGTATTCAAATGGCTCCATACGAGGCCTCTGTATGGACGAAAGTGTCGTACTCCTACATGTTGGACAGAGTTGGGAGAAAGACAAATGCAGGTCCGAGTTGGTAACCGAGACGGAAGACAAAGTCAAGGTGATTCGGTCTCGTCTCAAAGAAGCATCGGATAGGCGAAGTCTTATGCCGATCTCAAACGCAAGGAAATGGAGTATCTTTGTGGGAGACAAAGTCTTTTACGAAAGTGTCGCCTTGGAAAAAGGTGTTGAGATTTGGACGGAAAGGAAGTTGAGCCCAAGGTTCATTGGGCCATATAATTGTTGTGAAGCGAATAGGACCGATCGCTTATCACCTAGAGTTGCTTGGCAGAATCGAGTCGATTCATGGCGTATTCCATGTATCAATCTTGAGGCGGTATCGGTCAGATCCTCGCGACGTTGTGCCGATGAGCGTAAATCGAAGTGAATCCGGATTTATCTTTTGAAGAGGAGCCGATTCGGATCTTAGACCGAGATGAGAAAGTTCTACGTAGGAAGTCGGTGCCCTTGGTGAAGGTGCGTGGCGGAACCATGGTATAGAGGAAGCTACGTGGGAACCCGAGGATGTAATGAGGCAAAGCAATACCCCCACCTTTTCTAGTTAAGGAATTTCGAGGACGAAATTTATTTTAAGGGGGTAGAATCGTGAACATCCCAAAAGCGGGGCTATTTGAAATTTCATTATTTTTCTTGTGTATGAAGCTCTTTGTGTCATTATTTATGGAATAATAATGATTAAATTAAGACTTTGTGTTGGCTCGGTTTAATGGAAAAATTCAGTTTTTTTAACTTCTAAATGTAGGAGCCTTGGTAAGTGGTGTTATAAGGATAAGAGTGGGTAATTTAACACAAAATAGGCCCCGGTAAAGTGGCAAAAGAAGCCCACCTAAGGGCTAGAGATGACGCCACAAGGGGGAACAAGGGAGCTTGTGTTCGAGTCACGGAAATCCCTTTTAGTTCTTTTTTTTTTTTTTTGGGACGGCACAAGGGGGAGAGTTTTTCTCCTTCAAACTCTTTTATTAGGTGTAAATATTAGAGGATAATAGAAGAGTTTTAATTATAATAATTAGGAGAAGATATTCAAGGATAATGGATGAGATATTGGGAGATTATTTTTTATTAATTCAAAGTGATTTGAATTAATTCAAATTAGTGGCCAAGAGAGAAGCAAGGAGTTGGCCGAAATTTGAACTCCTCATGAGAGGAGTGGGCGGCAATGCTACTAGGGGTGCCGAATGGCTATAAAAGGAGCAACCTAGCACCTTTCTTTCTTTTCTTCATTTTTCTACTTGCCGAAAACCCTAGCCCTCCTCCTCTCAATCTTCTTTTATTTTTTTCTTCCAGCCTCCCAAACCCATTTAGCCGAAACTTCTCTCCCTCTCATCCCCATTATTTTCCTTCCTTCAATAGCCGAATACACCCCCTTGAAGAACCGAATCTCGCACTCCTCCTTGGCAGCATTGTTAACCGAATACTAAAGGAAGTATAAGGCCCTTTGGAAGTTAGTTTGCAATCGGTTTGAGGAAGGTAAGAAGGGCCGAATTTTCCTCTTTTAATCTTGTATTTTTGTCGACTAAGGTGAAAAGAAAAGCCGAAATTTTGTGTTGGTAACGGCTAACCATTTATCTTCTTTGGAACCAATTCCACTAGGTATCCCGGAATTTTGAAGTGCTTAATCCCAACTCCTATCCTCTAGTAATCGATTTGGTAAGTAATGGTAAGATTTACATTGGTTAGTTATTTGATATCCATTTAAGCCGAAGGCTACTAATGGGAGTTATGGCAATGGCCGATTGTAGGGGAGCAAAATAAATAGTTTGGCGATTTGGTACTCAAGGGCATTAGGTAAGGCTTAGGGTTAAATCTTAACCCCTTTTGGGTATTTTGGTTTTGGCCGAATAGGCCTTTGGGGTACTAACTCCCATGTTTGGCCGAATATAGGGGCAAAGACTTAAGTGTGGCCGACTTCTCTTTTCTGATTTAGACTCCTTGTTGGTGACGGTGTGTACATACACACCATTTAACTTGTTAATTATGCTAAGTAATGTGATTGCTAACTTGATGTGTGTAGCAATGGCTTGAATACCATAACGGTATACGGGGTAACTGGTAAGTACACATGCATATGATTGCTATTTTATGCTTTTGGGAAGCATCTTTGTGATAATACATATGATAAATCTATATGTGATTCGTTGACTATGTGGGTTGATTGAGTGGAGGGGGCGGTGTATTCGTCTTTGACGAGCACCGGTGCTTTGGTAGCACATCGTGACTATATGTCACGGAGGTTTGGTACCTCCAGAGGTTTGGTACCTCATAGCGACTTGTCCCCGTGGTTAACACCACCGTGGGTTGGCCCCACTTGAGATATGGGATCGTCGCGGTGATTTGGTATCACACGATGGGTTGGCCCCATCACTGGAATTGTGTCTGCGGACACGGTGCTTTGGTAGCACATTGTGACCATATGTCACCAGTGGTTTGGCACCACCGGTGTTTTGGTAACACATCGTGACTACGGTCACCGGTGGTTTGGTACCACGTGGGGTAGACAAAGGTGTTTGGTTGGCTAGGTTGGGTACATGATACTTTGCTTAATTAATTTGTTATTTGATGTGTATGAAAATGCTTTAAAATGGGGAAGGGTTACATATTTGGGTCTTGGTGACTCACCTTCTCCTTTAACATTTTTCAGGTGACTCGTAGATGGCGGTTGAGGAGCCGGTGGGACTCGAGGCGGCCATGCAAAGGATTTTAATTTCTGTAACTTTGAATTTGATAAATTCTATTTTGGGTTGTAATAAGGCCTCCATAACTATAGTTGCATTTTATTTTATTTTTTTTTTATGTTGGATATCGACTTAAACTATGTCATTAATTTAAATTAAATCACATGTTTTCTTAAGTTAACACGTGGAAGTTTAAACGTGCCATCGGGTACACTTGAAACTTGTACAATAACCGGATTTAATTAAAATTCCAAATTAGATCTAGGGTTAGCTTAGCAAGACAACCGAAAGAAAAAGAGTTTACAAAGGAAGTTAAATGTTTTTCTGAAAGAGTGTTCACAAGGTTTTACTCAGTAACAATCAAATTCGGTCGTAGTGTTTGGGCCGGGTTTGGGTTGTTACAGAGGATGTTATGTATATGAGATGTGCCTATATTTCTATATGCTTATATACTTGTCTATTAAGTTTATTTGTATCTGACTTACTAAGCTTTTGGAAAGCTTACTCTGTGTGTGTGTTTTCTCGGTTTTATAGGTCGTCAAGCTATTGAAGGCTCGGGACCGTTAAGGATCATCATCACACTACTAAACTTATTTTGGTACCTTTTTTATAATGAATTTAGCTAAACATGGCATGTATAGGCTAGATATGTGTAAATGTTTATGAAGTGAACTTAGCCATGTTTTTTGGTAATATGCTTGAATGAATGAGTTATATGATGCAAGTTTTGATATGTTTTGATGCTTATGAATTGGTTAATTTTTGGATAAGCAAATGGATGATATATGCTTGAGATGATGTGGGTTTTAGTTTGTAATTTGATATTTTTTGGTTGCCATATATGCATGAAATGAGATGGATAATGTTGCTTGTAGGTATGACCCTTTTTGGGTGGCATTTTGGCATTGTAAATGGCCTATAATGTCACACGGTTGTGGCACACGGGCATGCCTAAGACCGTGGGTGAATTGGCAGAATGTAGCTTAAATAGCACACGGCCTCGACATGGGCGTGTCAGCTGGCCATGGTGTGCAAGTCAGTAGCTAGCTAAGAGCACACGGCCATGGCACACGGGCGTGTTTGGTGGCCGTGGTGGGGAAGTCAATAAATGGCCTAGTAGCACACGGTCATGGTACACGGGCGTCCCTAATGACTGTGTTGATATGGTCAGTATATAGACACGAATGATCACACGGGGGTGTCTAGAAGCCGTGGAGGGCACACGGTCTCCTCCCACGGGCGTGTCTCCCCTGAAAGTTAGAAAAGTTTTTAATTCTTATGAAATTTCATATGTGTTTCAGTTTAGTCCCAACTCGGTTTATATGCATGCTTTGGGTCTTGATGACTCATTTAAGGGACACTATGATTGTTAATGATGAATGTAACGTATGAAATGTTATGTAAGTTTCCGATCTGTCTGGTAATGCTCCTAACCCTAGTCCGACGTCGGTTACGGGTTAGGGGTGTTACATGACACTTCCCTTTGATTCCTCTTGGCGCATCGCGATCTGGCTCGGTCCCTCTTTAAGTTCCTTGTTTTGCAAATTCAGTGTCCATAGGTCATACTGTTTGTAAGTTCAAATGAACTTAGTGAGTTTCTTTATTCGTAACCCTACCCCACCTTGTCGGGATTCAAATAAATAAATGATAATAATAAATACAACAACTCCTTATCCATCTGGATCATATCTCTTAAACCTTCATAATGGACTTGGTCCCAGTACTGCTCCTATCCACTGGCAGATAAGTTCTTGAGCGATTTTCATCAGGCCATTCTACCAGCCTTTGATCAGCCTTGACTTAGTAAATTTCATCCTTATTTTTTCCTTCTTATGTTTTATGGAAGTGATTTCCTTTCACCTTGTCGGGAACTTTCAACTCGATTTTCCTTTCATATTTTCTTTTCTTATTCATTCCGTCTAACTCGCGGATCTCTCTATACTTAGCAAAATATAGATACCGACTCATTGACGGGTATTTGACCATTCTGACATTAGACTTACCCTACTTCATAAATCCCTTTAAAACAAAATTTTGGTGAATGCTTCATAGTGAACATTGCCTGTCCGATAACTCCTTATCTCAAATTCTGGCGAAAAATCTTGTGATCCTTAGATTCAATTATACCATACCCCTGCCCATCTAATGGGTTAATTCCCTTTGTCACAGGGCAGTTAGACCTTCCCACGAAACATTTTCATTTCTACCTTGGTGGAATACCAAAGCTACCACTTTGGTTCCAGAGTCCTAATCCAATAGTGACAATGGCTTGCTAGCCTTACTCGGAAAGGGCTACCATTGAATAGACCCATGACTAGTCCTACTTTCTTAATGGTCATACCCTAATGGATAACAGTTTGCATATATTCCAATTTTAGGAATCTTAAAGATTTCTTCCTTCTCCCAATACCAGATGTGGCTTCCTTGCATTAATGAGTTTGAACGGTCCTTCCTGCCCATTAAATTTTTCATAATTTCTACTCTCTCCTTCATGTATAAATGAACCAAATCGTTAAGGGAATTTCCACAACTTCTCACTTTCTACTCGATCATTTTGCTCTATGCTTCTTGACTCTCTTTTCCTTTTCTTTCTTTCTTTCTTTCTTTTCCTTTTCTAATTTCCTTTCTGGAGTGCAGTTCCCCTGCAACTCGAACCTTAAGATTTCAAAAATAAATCCTTTACCCCTTACCTTCCTTGCTTGTCTACCCTTTTCTAAATCCTTTATAAAAGTCATAGCAAAGGTGACAATTCCTGAGTTATAGGATCACATCCATTGGTTATAGTATGACTGATAACTTGAGATTTCGAGAAGTTCGTTTTCCCTTTCTTATTTTTGTCCTTGGAACAAATTAAAAAAAGGATCATCCAGATGACGCTAATAACTACCTCATTTCCCTTTTGAGTAAATGTTTAGTCACAGGAGATTACGCATCCTCGTTTTTGGTCAACTTAGAATGTGAAAAGCACCTGCCTCCAAGTTCGAGGGAGTTCCGCTCCTTAGCTTCCAAATCCTCTCTTGGACCTGACTTGTTACAACTCCTTCTGTAACATCGGGGAGGGACTATACCAACATCACTTATCACCCATTTGTCTTTCCTGCTTGGGGTTCACCTATCCACCTTAGCAACCCTATTGACTTCCTTCCACTACCGGCAGGGTGGAAAAGGTCCCTAATTGCCCTTCAGTGTGGAAGCAAAGTTAAGCTGGCCAGACTCTAAAAGGTCACCTATTTTAGCAGACAAACGAAGCCTACTGCTTCCTAGATTCATAGGAAATTTTTCGCCAGAGTTAGGGATTTGCCTACGTTTGCCCTTAGCTACTGTAGGGAAATTGACAGATGATGTAACACCCCTAACTCGTATCCGTTGCCGAAACAAGGTTACAAAGAATTACTAGAGTTTATAGAGTAATTTCATATAATTTATGTCATTTAATTTTCATATTCGAAATTAATCATATTGTCCCTTGAATGGACCCTCGAGGCCCGGTTCAAATATTAGAATCAAGTCCGGACTAGATCGGGAACTAAGAAAATTTTTCATAAAATTTCAAAATTTTTCTTATATATAGGGGTCACACGCTCGTGTGCCATGTGACATGCCCATGTCTCAGGCCATGTAGGCATTCGATGCGAAGCACACGACCGTGTCCTAGCCCGTGTCCTTACCCGTGTAACTTCCTGACTTGTGCCACACAGTCTGCCACACGCCCGTGTTCTAGGTCGTGTAGTACACACGGCTGAGACACGCACTCATGTCTCTGCCCGTGTGTCCAATTTTTAGCATTTTGTTTCTCATATTTAAGATGCATGGGACACACGGTCAAACCACAAACCCATGTGCCAGGCCGGGCCGTGTGTCACACACGGTCAAGAAACACACCCGTGTGTCTACCCGTGTGGACAAAATAATGCCATTCCCTAGCTTTATTTCTCACCCAAATTTAACCTTCAACCTACAACAACATTTGCATATATTTTCCAATCAATTCAAGTCATATGAATCAAGCAAACATCATTAATATGTATGAAATAGTATCACATATTCATATGATCAAACTTACCTTCTTGTGATGATTTATATTTTACTCTAATTCAATTTAACCAAACCTCATACATATATGTTAAACATAACATATATAACCTCATAACAATATACCAAAACAAACCATTATTAGCCATTCTAATGGCTAAATTACAAACAACCATGTACTTGCCAACATTGGCCAAGTTAACCTATACATGCCATTATATCAAAATAAGATTACTTTTAATACCAAAACAAGCTAGTGTGATGATACTCTGACCGATCTCCAACCTTATGAGCTTTCCGAGCACTATAAAACAAGGAAAAGAAAACCTTGTAAGCAATTAATGCTTAGTAAGTTCATATAACAGGAATTTAACTTACCATATATTTACATTTAAGATAGGCATACAATAATGTTTATAGCCTAAAACATAACTTCACCTAATCATGTTAGTCAAGTAATTCACATAATACCAAGAACATGGATGATCTCATCATTTAATGTCTTTTATATACATATGCTTTCCATAATATTATTCCATATTAAATATACACTTTGATGATAAATCATTTTAAATTCAGTTTAGCCATGTCAGAACTTTACCTATTGAATTTATTAAAAATATCGATGGATACGCTCATATAGTACACTTTAGTGTATACTACTATAATTCGTCAATTCATTTCCAGGGGTACCCAATTAGGTTACATAATCGGGGAGCACACTCTTGAGCCTTGTAATGGGAAGCTCACACAGAGCCATTTCGGGAAGCTCATAAAGAGCCTATCGAGAAGCTTATCCGGGCTATATAACGGGAAGCTCATAAGAGCCATAATCGAAAAGTTCACAAAGAACCTTATCGGGAAGCTCTGGATAGCCAATATCGAGAAATTCAAGCGAGCACTATCGGGAAGCTCACAAGGAGCCAATTTAACGGGAAGCTCACGAAGAGCCTTTAATCGGGATGTTCATAAGAGCTAAGGTGTGTCCACAAAAAATGTAGGATCATAACCTTTCGGGATGCTCCGAAGAGCTATAACGGGAAGCTCGCTGAACCATATAACGGGACGCTCGAGAGGACTAATAACGAGATGCTCTTTCGAGCTATGGTGTGTTCGCAACATATGCTGGACCACAACCAATACAGGAAATCCTATATCCATCAACTTTCATTTATTCAAACGGGATTTGACATTTATCAGGCATTATCAGATATTCAATCAATTTCATATACATGGCAATTATACAATTCATATATATAACATTTAATTCAAACATATAAATGTACACAATTTAGTTACACGAACTTACCTCGATACTTGTTCGTACACGAAATCTACTAATCCGAAACTTTTTTTCCTCGATCCAACTCAGTATTAGGTCTTTCAGGATCTATATAAATGAATTTAACATCAATTTAATCCATTTCATACTCAACTGGATTCAATTTACATCCTATTAAAAATTACTATTTTGCCCTTATACTTTTCACAAATGACGATTTCATCCCTAGGCTCGGAAATTGAAATTCATGCAATTTAATCCTTATTCCAAGCCTAACCAAAATTTTAATATAACTTTTACAGCACATGTACTTCACAAAATTCAAAATTTTTCCACAACTTTTACATCTTTGCAATTTAGTCCATAAATCATAATTTCATCAAAATTCTCTTTGTAAAAGTTGTTTATCTATCAACAACCTTTCATTTTATTCCATAAATTTCAAAATTTCAGCATATTCATCCATGGTAAAACTTTGATACTTTTATAACTTTTCAAATTAATCCCCAAAATAGATAGATTAAGCTATCTTGATCTCAAAAATATAAAAATTACTAAAAACGAGACAAGAATGCTTACCCAATTGAACCAATTAAGATTGCTTGAAAAGTTTTCTCTTTCCTAGGGTTTCCATGTCTTAATTTGGGGAAGATGATATAAAATAAGATGATATTTCTATTATCATCTTTTAATTATTTTAGTTTCCAATTTAGTCCTTGCCCTTTTCTAATTTTTCCATGGATGATTCATAAAAAATATCTACTAACTTTTCTTTAATGGTCTAATTACCATAAAATGACCTCAAGTTTTGAATTCCATAGCTATTTGATCCTATTAGCTACTAGAACTTAACTTTTTCATTTTATGCAATTTGGTCCTTTCCCTAATTAAACACATAATCGATAAAATTTTCTTATCAGAATTTTCATATGACATTCCTATCATAATGTAGACCATGCAATAATATTAAAATAAATTTTCTTTTCGGCTCAGATTTGTGGTCTCGAAACCACTGTTCCGATTTAACTGAAAATGGCCTATTATAAATGAAGCCCAATGACTTCCTCCTCCTCGGAGTCTGACTCACACTCATTTCTTCACCCCTTTGGAGGACTTTGTGAAAGTACCTCTAAGGTATTGACTCATTCGGCGAATAGTGATACCTTACTTTCGTTGTATATTTCTTTAATAAAATTCTCTTTTCTATAGCACTTGTACCTTTCAATCAATGTATCTACTTATCTTTACCTTCTTAGTACTCGTACTTTTCAACTAATGTACTCGCTTTAATTATACTTTCATTGTATTCTTCTTCTACATCGTTTATTTCTACTGTTATCACCATCCGCCAATTTCGACGAATGTATTCTTCCATATCACATTTTAGCTTAACTAAACTAGGACTTAAGGAACTCAGCCACATCAGTCGTCATGCACATAAGGGGTACTTCTCTTGATTCCTAGGATCAGAGGATCGTCTAAACTATGCTCTGATACCATTAAATTTGTAACAACCCTACCTGATTACTGAACCTAGGTACGGAGTGTCACAACTGAACTGAGTTGCTGCTCATACTAAATTCTAGTTACATTAACATAAACTTATATGTGTATATATAAAAATCACAACCGAATTTAAAATCTTATAAAAGATTCACTGCCCGTATTACAAACTCTTAAAAATCTAAATAAATACAATGTAAGTGCCCCATTGGAAAAGTCCCTAGAGATGACCCCTACCCTATTTGCATAAAACTTCTTTTTGATGCCCCTTAACTCATCGCGATCTGGCTTAATCCCTCATCGAGTTCCTTGTTTAGTGAATCCTTCATCTACAGGTCATACATTTATAAAGTTCAAATTAAACTTAGTGAGTTTCTTTACTCACAATCCTACCCCTCCTTGTTGGGTTTCAAATAAATAAATGATAATAATAAATACAATAACTCCTTATTTATCTAGATCATATCTATTAAACCTTCATATTGGACTTGGTCCCAGTCCTCCTTCTATCCACTAGCGGATAAGTTCTTGAGCGATTTTCTTCAGGCCATTCTACCAGCCTTTGATCACCCTTGACGATTCCTCTGATTTCCTCACCATTCCTGTGGACTCCACCCATTTTCTTTACCTACTTTCTTCATTCCACTTACCCCCATAGTGTGTTTTCTTCTTCCAGCCATTTTGTCTTGTTAAGGCGACATTCCAACTTACGCTTCTAAAGGCTCTCGGTGAGTATTCTCAATCTATTTAGTCCATGGCGGACCCTGTCCTTATCTTAACCTCGTATGACTTATTCACCTTCCTTTCATTGGTATGATTAACAAGGTTCTACACCACTCTGGTAGACCAAATCTTGCTTAATTTAAATCGTGGCTAGATTACTTCCTTGTATTCAACCTTAATCATGTTACCTTCCTCTTAAGTGTAGCACAACCTTCAATTACTGGCCACCATTGCCTACAATACTTAGCCACTGTCACTGAGTGATCATTTGGGTTCACGAGTTCTCTTTCTTACCCTTTGGTTCCCCCAAAACTAGTCATTTGGCTGATACCCTTACACTAGTTTTTCCCCTTAGAAAGGAATGGTCTTGTCAGACAAGTCTGTCACTTGATGTTCCCATTTTTGGTAACTCCCTTTATCTTTTGGGTTTTCTGCTAACCCCTAATATTCCCATGGACTAGCCAACGCATTCCTAATCATTTCCCCAGCATACTGGGTTTCCTGAACACTCACGTGAGTCTTTAATAGCGAGTCCTCATTTGCATCTCTTAGGTTAAGCCTTCATTCATTTTCCTGTATACTAGCCACCACTAATAAATCATTTTTTTTGTCCAATTCTAGCCGGGTTATTACCCTTATGCCCTATTGGCTTGCACAACTACTATTTTCGTAATCCTTTCTCATTAATATTATGTTCCTATTTATTGGCAGATTCCTTCGACCCGCTGCTCAACTGTTGCATGTCCATTCATGCATTTTCCTTCCAACCCTTTCTCCTTGTTTGTGGGTTGTCCTGCGATTACATTCTTGATCGTCCACCCGTATTTATTGTCCAAGCGGACAATCTTATGCCGCCATAGCCAAGCCGTGGTTTTATGCCATACGATTATACGTTTGTTGTTCCTGGTGGACTCTATAGGTTGCCCTAGCCGCACTATGGTCTGACCTTCCAAATCCTCATATTTATCGTCCTGGTGGACTATCCCATGTTTAATGTGCTATCGGACGATCCCGTGGTTGATGTCCAGGTGGACTATCTTTGATGCTGTAGCATCTTTTAGCTATGGTCTTACTCATTCTATCATCAAATCATCACTTGATGCCATAACATCTTTCAGCTATGGTCTTACTCATTATAACCCCATGTTTACCGTCCCGACGGACTGCACTGGTGGCCATAGTCCAACTATGGTCTTACACCTTACATTTCTCGTGTTTACTGTCCTAGTAGACAACCAGGATGTTATAGTCCAACAATGGTCTTGGTCCTATTTACCATGATGCCATGGCGATTTTCAACCATGGTCTTACTCATTTCCGTCATGATGTCACAGCATCTTTCAACTATGGTCTTACTCAGTTTAGGCGTATCGCCTCCGATCAGTCCCATGGTCTAACCATGATCTTCCCATTTCATTTCTTCCATTCGTCTATTTCACCATTCCTAGCCTTGATGCTCGAACACCGTAGTGTCTCCTCTACAAGGTCTGGAACTTCACACATCACGATTTGCACTCAGCAAAACTGTATGGTAGTATATAACAAAATCATCCCATTTTCCCATTCTTATTTTTGCCTATCCCTTAGTTAGTTACCCCTATCTTTTTATGCATGCACTCATTATACATACCATCTAAAATGGAGGATACTAGGTAACTCGGACAATTATGCATCATACTTAGCATTTCAGGGGTTGAGTGTGGAAACTCACTTGGTGCTTATTCACCTTGTCCGTATGGCTTTTTTGAACGCCAGAGCTTCCATTCTCCTGGCAGCTAAGCAAGACAACCAAATCATGGGTTAAACCCAGTGCTTTCACATTTAATCTAAATTTTCCAAAAATATACAGAACCCTTAAAACTAGTTTCTAGAAACTCTTAAATTTGTTTTCCAAATCTTATGTACACTGAAAGGCTTAGAACCTTACTAGTTTACTGGTTTCTCTACTTTTTCAACCTAAACCTCTCAATCATCACTCCATGTATAGCTTTCTTGTATCCTTCTCCTCTAGGAGTTATTAAGGAAGAAGTTGAATAAGAAAAAAAATAGACTGGAGAAGAAGTCTCTCGGGAAGTCTCTCTCCAGCTATTTATAGCCCCTCTTTCACGGTCTTCAATTGTGTCCAATCCATTCAATCACAATAATTTTATCTCACACTTAGAAACTGACTGGTTCTAATCCAATCGAATCAGATTTGGTTCTCAACCATATCCCATTCCGTTCCTAGTTTTTCCTTATTTTTCAGTAGAGATTTCCAATTTGCAGTCTCTTCCAATGTAACCCTTAAATGTTCTAAATTTTCGGGTTTAAAGGATTTTGAGAGTGATAAGAGCTGAAGTTGAATTTTTTCTAAAAATCACAAGAAATGAGTTCTTGGAAAAAAAAACTTCTCAAAGATTGTTTGAAAAATTATAATAATCAAGAGTGTGTAAAAAATGAAAGAGATCAACTTATTTATAGGCTCATACACATTCTAGAATCCTCAATGGACTAAAATTTGATGGATAAGATCAACATCTAGCCAAAGAAGTTTAAACTATCTCAAAGCTCTTATCTCTTAAGACTTTGAGAATAAATGAAAGAGTTATTAGCTAAAGGCCTAAAAAATTCATCCATGGCTTAAGGATAATAGTAATGGTTTAATTACATCATTACACTTGGAAATGAAACCAAATGAGTTGAATACTATGAATAGGCTTAGATCTTAAAAGGAGTGTGCTTTTGGGCTGCTCACTTCACAAATTAAACCCTTGTAAGCTTATTAGAACCTTATATCCAAATTCTCCTATTAGGCTTGCATTATTGGTCTCCATAAAGTCTAGCCTATTTGAACCTTCAAATTCTTTCTCTTAAAGATTTCTTGTCACCAACTCATGGACTAGCACATTTAATTAGACCTTCATCCTTTTGGATTGGGATCGAGTTATTGGGCATTATGAGAAACTAAACCATCACACCCATGGGCTTGAGATTGGGCCTTGAGCCTTGCATCATTCCCCCTTCCAAAGAAGGATTCATCCACGAATCTGCATAATTAAAAGGATAAAGATAATCGGCATTAAAAGTTGAACGGGCCTATCTCCTCTATGTCTAATTTAGACTTGCACCTATTTGGGAACCTCTCCTTGTGCATATGGATCCAAGCCTAGTCACTGGGCTAAAAAATTGTAACCCCCTAACCCGAATCCGTCGCCGGAATAGGGTTACAGAGCATTACCAGAGATTACAGATCAGATAACAAACATTTCACATTTATACAATATTCATACCAGAAATCAATCATTAAGTCCCTTATAAGAGCCTTCAAGGCCCAAAATATGCATTACAAGTAAGTCAGGACTAAATCGGAAACCCAAAGAATTTTTCGCAAAATTACAAAATTTCCCTAGGTACAGGGGACACACGCCCGTGTGGCCAGGCTGCATTGCTCACACGGCCAAATGACACGCCCGTGTCCCTACTTGTGTAACTCTCTGACTTGGGTCACACGGCCAGCCACACGCCCGTGTGCTAGGCCGTGTGGACAATTTAATTTTCAATAATTTGGTGCAGGGGTCACATGGCTAAGACACATACTTGTGTACTGGGCCGTGTGACACACACGGCTGAGACACACGCCCGTGTCTCTGCCCGTGTGTTAATACCTAAGCATTCTGTGTCCTAATTTTTAAGATGCAGGGGACACACAGCCAAACCACATGCCTGTGCGCATGGCCGTGTGTCACACACGGTTGAGACACACGGTCGTGTCTCTACCCGTGTGGACAAAATAAAGCCATTTCTAAGCCTTATTTCTCACCGAAATATGTCTTCCACTTACATTGACATTTTAATACATTCCCAAGTCAATACAAAACGTTCAAATCAAGCCAAAATCGAGTCTTATGCACGACTTATCATTACCTATGTTCAAGTGTTTAAACTTATCAAATACACATATATATATACAAATAAGTATATTTTCTCATCTATGCTTACTTAAAGCCATTTATCATTAAGTTTATATATTTTTTATCACATAACCATTTCAAACACATTAAACATAATAAGGCCTTATACAATTTCATCATAATATGTTTAATACTAGCCATTCCAATGGCTAGTTACGACCAAAGCATTATCATGCCAACATTGGCCAAATTAACCTATACATGCCATTATAACCAGAATTAATTTTACCATTTGCACCGAATGGGTCGATGGATAGTGTGAAATATCTCTGCCAAACTTTTAACCCAATGAGCTTCTGAATTCCATTAAAACAGGGAAATTGAAAACAGAGTAAGCTTTTAAGCTTAGTAAGTTCGTATAACTGGAAATTTAACTTACCACTATTTTATAAACATAAGGTAAACATACATTTCATTGCCAAGTCGTGTTGGCCAAGTGCCTAAACACATATCCTCATCAACATGTTAATCACTGTAATCCATATAATATTTCATAATAAAAAATTTACATAATCATCAGGCAAATTTTATACAAATGTACCATCCACCTCACATTACAACATGTTTTGTAATATCAGTTTCATGTATTTCAGGCATATACCAGATTATAGATGAACAAAGTCATTAAGCATGTTCCACATTTGTGTACCAAGCATACCATGCTTCAATATATAGCAAGTGATATCATTTATATGTTCAAATACCTTTCTCATCATGTGTTCATGTAGCATGTACAAAGCATGTTAGTCATATATATTTCCTATGAATATCAATAAACTTGTATAAGCTTAATAATAATAATCCTTTTTCCATATGCTCATACTTTCCACATCAAGTATTCGAATATCATGTATAATACATGTCCATGTAATTCAAGTATGTACCCATAATACTTTGTCACAATTCAGATTGTTTCATATCAAAATTTTACCCGTTGAACTATTTAAAATATTGATGAAAACACGGAAAGTATACTTGTACTCGAGATGTACAAGTCTATAATCATAGATAAACATATTCATCAAAAAATTTCCATGTTCATATATCATCATCTCATACTTCCATATATCATGTATCATCATTTTCATGTATTTCAGGTAGATACATGTATTAATTCATTTCATGTTAATATTTTCTCATGTCAGGATTTTGCCCGTTGAATTTTTGAAATATCAGTGGATATACAGGTCGGACACTCGAAGTGTACAGATAAGTAATCCGTCAATTCATGTTCAGGGGTACCCATAAGGGCACATAATCAGGAAGCACACTCTCGAGCGATATATCAGGATGCTCATATGAGCCATGTAACAGGAAGCTTATCCGGGCTATACCAAGAAAGTCATAAGAGTCTATAACAGGAAGTTCACAAAGAACTTTTAATCAGGAAGCACACGAAGAGCCTATAGGAATGCTCACAAAGAGCTATGTAACAGGAGCTCCGGATAGCTTAATAGGAAGTTCAAGCGAGCCACGTCAAGAAGTTCATACGAGCCTATATCAGGACGCTCATGAAGAGCTGCGTTTATGTCTGCAATAAATGTTGGATCACAACCGATCGAATCATGTAACAGGACGCTCACAAAGAGCTATAGTAGTGCGCAACACATGCTGGATCACTACCGATTAGGATGCTCGCAGGAACTATATAACAGGACGCTCAAGAGGGTTTACAATAGGATTTCTCGTCTGAGCTATATTCTGTTCGCAACATATGCATGAACACATTCAATATGGGAAATCATGTATCCATCGAATTTCATTATTCAAACGAAACTTAACATTTTCTAGACATTATCGGACATGTGATTATTTCATACATTTATAAAATTTATATAATTCACATAAATACATACCACACTCAATTCAATCATAAAAATAAACACAATTTAGTTACACGAACTTACCTCAATAAATGTTCGTATACGTAAAATCTACTAATTCGACACTTTCTCTTTTCCTCGCTCTAGCTCTGAATTTGGCCTATCTGGATCTATACGAGTAAATTTAACATCAATTTAATACAATTCATACTCAATTCAGTCCAATTCACATCTTAGGCAAATTTACCATTTTTGCCCCTAAACTTTTAATTAATGACGATTTCGTCCCTAGGCTCGGAAAATGAAATTCATGCAATTTAATCCTTATTCCAAGCCTAGCTAAATTTTACATGTAACATTTACAGCCCATGTATTTCATAAAAATTCAAAATTTTCCATGAATTTTACAACTTTACAATTTAGTCCTAAAATCATAATTTCATCAAAATTCACTTTTCAAAAGTTATTTATCTATCAACAACCTTTCATTTTCTACCATAAATTTCAAAATATCAGCATTTACATCCATGGAAAGATTTCTATACTTTGATATCTTTACAAATTAATCCCCAAAATAGATAGATTAAGCTATTCCGATCTCGAAAATATAAAAATTACTAAAAATGGGACAAGATTACTTACCCAATTAAGACAAGAAAGATTTCTTTCTCTTTCCTAGGGTTTCCATGTATTTTTCAGGAAGAAGATGATAAATTGATGATATTTTCATTTTTTTTATCATTTATCATCTTTATATTTTTCACTTTCCAATTTCATCCTTTTCTTTATTTTATTTTCCATGGATGAATCATCATCCTTAACAACTAAGCTTTTTTAATGGTCTATTTACCATTTAAGGATCTCAAATTTTGAATTCCATATCTATTTAATCCCTTTAGCTATTAGA
Source organism: Gossypium sturtianum (assembly GCA_025698515.1). Classification (NCBI taxonomy): domain Eukaryota; kingdom Viridiplantae; phylum Streptophyta; class Magnoliopsida; order Malvales; family Malvaceae; genus Gossypium; species Gossypium sturtianum. The sequence goes on along the minus strand of CM046943.1, from coordinate 28,165,266 downwards.
ACTCAACTTTTGCACTTTATGCAATTTGGTCCTTTCATCAAATTAGACATATAACCGGTAAAATTTCTTAACAAAATTTTCACACGATATTTCTATAATTCTGTAGATCATAAACTAATATTAAAATAAATTTCTCTTCTGGGATTGGATTTGTGGTCCCGAAACCACTGTTTTGATTACACTGAAAATGTGTTGTTACAACTCTCCTCCTTAAGAAATTTTCATTCTCGAAAATTTTACTAGTAAAAAGGTTCGAATATTACCTCCCAAAGTTTCCTCGGGTTCCCATACAGTTTCTCCTATTCCAAGTTGTTGCCGAAGTATTTTACTAGAGCTACTTTTTCATCTTTTCTATTCTATTACTTCACATGCCAGAATTCCAATCAGTCCCTCACTATGAGTCATGTCAAGCTGAATTCCAATATCTATCAGGGAAATAACATGTGACGAATCTGATCGATACCATCGTAGCATATACACATAAATAACATTTATGAATTCTATCAAGCTCTGACAATAATGCCAATCTATACGTAACAAGTCCAATTCTTTTCAATGATATCATATGGCCTGATAAACCGTGGACTTAATTTGCCTTTACGGCCAAACCGAAGAACTTCTTCCATGATGAAGTTTCCAAGGATATTTAATCACTAACTTGAATATCTATTTCTTTTTTCTCACTAAGCTCAGTCTAATACTATGAAGTTTTATATTCATGATCATACAGAGTTTCATACGGTGCCATTTAATACTTGATTGGAAACTGTTATTATAGGCGAATTTGACTAACGGCAATTATTTCTTTTCCGATTGCCTTCAACTTCTTAAATACAATATCGAAACATATCTTCAAAATCTAAATCACACATTCAGATTGACCATCCATCTGAGGATGAAATGTGGTACTAAAATGTAACAACGTACCCAGAGCTTCTTGTAACTTATTCCAGAATAGGGATATGAATTGTGAATCTTAATCAGAAATAATGGAAACTGGCATACCATGAAATCTGACAATCTCAGAAATAGATAATTCAGACAATCTTTTCAGTGAGAAATCCATTCATACCAGGATAAAATATGTAGGCTTCGTCAAACGATCGACGATTACCCAAGTAACATCTTTCTTTTTCAGTGATAGGGGTAATCCCGATATAAAATCCATAGTAACTTTATCCCTGTAACACCCTGGTTTAGGGGCTGTGCGTATGGGGTATAAATCAAGTGTTAGTAGGTTTTTGGGAGTGCTTGGTTGAGTTTTAGAGGCTCTAAGAATGTTGGGATGTTACAGTTTGGTATCAGAGCCCGGTTCAAAACTCGGCTTTGAGGGTTTTAGGGCCCAAAAACGTTTTCAAAATGGGCTTTACAAAAATATGGGCTTTTAAGAATTTTTTTTTTCAGGTTACTCTGGCATGGCACCTGTACCTCCGACCCGAAGTCCACCAGGTAAGTACTTCGGACTTTTGAAGTGATTTGTTTGTATAAATTGTTATGGGTTTATTTGGGCTCGTAGAATAGAATACTAGGATCTGTTGGACCCTAAGATTAGTCTACTCAAACATATGCATAAAACTTAAGGGTTACTAAACAAACCTGTGATTAGGTCGCCGAGTTAAGGTGTGGCAACCATTGTGCGCATGTCTAGGAGTGGATCCGGAAGAGCCTGGTACTTAAGCAGATCCTCGTGACTCACCTCCTCTTCGCAGAATCCTACCCAGTGCGTAGCTACGGTTCACCTTAACCAAGAGGACTTGTTCATAGGCTAAACCAGTTATTAAAACCCGAAAGGGATTAGCCTGGCTGTTTTAAAATTTTCTGTTTTAAAATTTTTTCAAACTTACCCCTTTGGTTTGTGAAGCTCTAAATCAGTTTTTGAAAGATGTTTTCTCGATTTGCAAAATTTCCAAAAATACCCCTGTAGGAAAATGACGAAATTACCCCTGGGTAGGAAAAGGAAACTTGATTGCTCGAAAGAACTACTCTCGAAACCTTCATTGCATAAGATTGCTCGTGGATAAAACAGTGAAACAATAATTTCTAATTCATAAAACTTTCTAAACAGATTAAATCGAAGCGCTAGAGATGAGTTCTAGGGGACGCGGTAGAGGAAGAATGACAGCTTCGGAACCAGTAGGGTTTGGCTATGGGTCAGAAAGCGAAGTGCCGCCAGCAGTGGATGTAGAGGAACAAGATCCGATAAGTGAAGAGAACACAGTGTCGCAGGCTATGTTACGCGTGCTTCAGCAAGTGGCAAGAGCTAGTAGGGGGAATGGAGCTCGGAAGTCAGTGCCCGAGAGGCTTAGGTCTAACGGGGCTGAAGTTTTTAGGGGAGTATCTGGAGTAGCTTCGAACGTAGCGGAGTATTGGCTAGAAGGAGTCGAGAGAATTATGGACGACTTGGATTGTGCCCCAGAGGAAAAGCTGAAAGGTGCTGTTTCGCTTCTTCGGGATGAGGCTTATCGTTGGTGGCTCACTGTCAAACAAGGTGTGCCGGCAGATCGATTGGATTGGGACTACTTTAAGGAAAAGTTTGAAGGAAAATACGTTGGAGCAAGCTACTTAGATGCGCAAAGGAAGGCGTTTCTAAATCTGGTGCAAGGAAATAAGTCGATAGCGGAATACGAAGCAGAGTTTGTACGGCTAAGTCAATATGCTAAGGGAATTGTGGCCACTGACTATGAGAGGTGCGTCCGGTTTGAAGATGGATTGCGAGATGAGCTTCGAGTGCTGATCGCTCCGCAGAGGGAAAGAGACTTCGCGGTGCTAGTGGAGAAAGCTCGTATAGCCGAAGAAGTTAAGAGGACGGTAAGGGAAAACCGAGAAAAGAAGAGGAACGAGAATAAGAGAAATATTGGGTCGTCAGCATCGTTTGGTAATGTTCAGAAAAGACCAAAGATCGAGAATCCTGTAAGTGCACTTGTACCAGTGGATCGAAATCGTTCTTGTGCTCGATGTGGAAGACCTCACACAGGAGAGTGCTGGGGAAATAGTAAAGAATGTTTTCGATGTGGATCTAAGGCACATTTGGTCAAGAATTGTCCTCAAGCGACGAGGGGTCATGGTTCAAGTCATGGAAGGAATGGTTCTAGTCGAAGTCAACCAAGGATGTGATGCTAGGTAAGCTCCTTTGCTTCGGTACTTGCGTTAATTGCTTTGTTTGCTTATGAGTTAGCCTTTCCGGTGTTGCTAAGAGAGGCGTTTCGAATTTTGAGTGCGAATTTGGAGATTGTGTAGGTACGATAGCCTTAGTAAGATCAGAGTGCGCAGCATAAGCGTAAGGTGGTAAGATAGGTTGTATGGACGTTTGGTAGTAAAGTAATTTCGAGGACGAAATTATTTTAAGGAGGGTAGAATTGTAACACCCTGGTTTAGGGGCTGTGCGTATGGGGTATAAATCAAGTGTTAGTAGGTTTTTGGGAGTGCTTGGTTGAGTTTTAGAGGCTCTAAGAATGTTGGGATGTTTACAATCCCATTTCTATTTCGGTATCATAGCTGATTGTAAAAGTTCTGAAGGTATCGGTACCTGATATTCAGCTCTAACTTGCTGACATATCTAACATTTGATCACAAATTCAGAAATACCACGTTTCATTCCAGACTACCGTTACATCTGTTTTAGATCGTTATGCATTTTATTATTCTCCAGATGAACAAACATAATATCACTATTAGCATTTGTGTAAAATTTTCTATACAAGTTCTGAATCCTTCAATACACAGGCTCTGCCTCTGAGTAACAGACAATTATCTGATCCATTCTGAAATTCTAAATTAGAGGTGGACTCACTCTGTATCTGTTTAACTTACAACCCGTTATCATTTTTCTGAACTTAATAGATCTGTTGTAGAAACATCGGTTTAGCTTCAACTCAGCTAAAATCAAGCCATCATCAGACAATGGCAATCATGTATTCATAACTTGTAAGGAAAACAAAGATTTTCTACCCAGAGCATCCGTAACCACATTTATTTTTTTCCGGGTGATAATCAATAACCAAGTCATAATCTTTCAATGCAAATACAATAACTGCCAATTCTAAATCATGTAGCTCTAATTTTCTAGATGTATAGACTATTGCTTCACTCACTTGCATCAAAACACAACATAAACTGTTCACTGACACATCATTGTAAATCACAAAATTCTTTCTGGATTTTCAAAACTGAATCGATGATGCTTGATCAATAGAGCTTTCACCTGGTCAAAACTTTGCTGACACTTATTAGACCATTTAAATTTCACATCTTTATATAATAACCAGCTTATTCCAGGAAACTTTTAACTTTTGATACATTTTTCAATATTATTTCAAGCACAAGATCTATAGCAAATTCGACTTCTCTGACCGATAGTAATCCAAGTAATTTTTCTGGAAACACATCAGAATTTTCGCATACCACTACCACTGATTTAAACTTTGACTCAGATACTTTAATATCCAACACGTAATCAAAGTAAGTATTTTAACCTTTTCTGATACATTTTTGTGCTGACAGAGTATTTCATCATCCTGACATTTCAATACAATATACTTTTATTTACCATTTGTCTTGGCATTAAACAAAGTTAATCAGTTCCCAAAATCACATCAAAATCATCCAATAGTAATAGCATCAAATCAAACGAAAAATAGTAATATCGTATCATTAACAAAAAATTCTTGAAATTTTTATGAACCCATATATACTGGTCTAGAGAGTTTGATGCTTTAATCATGAATTTAATGAACTCGACAGGTAAATTTTTATGAAATATTAAATTCGTACAGTTATATGAATAAGTCAAACCAGGATCAATTAAAATAATTACCTCAGAATCAATAAGGAAGAAAGTACCAGTAATGACGTCTGATACAGAAGTATCTTATCATGCACGAATAGTATATGTACTAACTAATGCTCGTGTTTTAGATTTTATAGTGAAGTCTTTTGTTGGACCTCGATTACCATTTGTATTTCCAGGGTTACGAGGTGATCTACCTCTGATAGCTGTATTACTCAGTCTTGAAATTTGAATAATATCTTTTTTAACTTTTTTCGGGAAATCTCTAAGATAGTGGGAAAAAAGAACCACATTCAAAACATGCTCCACTTTTTATTCTACATTCTCCAAAATATAGTTTATTACAATACTTGCACTTGGGCTTAGTGTTTCTAACATTTCCCGCACTTACTATAGATGTAACCTGTGATCTTGGACTTGAGTATCAGGTACCTCTGTCTTTACTAGAGTATACCACAGAGACAGTAGAAAGATCATAATATTTCATTGATTTTTTTGAGGTTGAATGATATAACTTTTTTGTCAATCTTCTACTTGAAGTTCTGGTTTTTATCTCTGCCTGTCTTTTCTCTTTGCTAAGCTTTATTTGCTTTTTATGCCCGATCAACTAGTACAACAAATTCTTTATATCCAAGAATTCTGACTAAACTTTTATGTCCTCATTTAAACCACCTTCAATCACTTACACATTTCAGTTTCAATTAAAATACATTCTCTGGCATATTTATTCAGTCGGACAAATTCTCTTTCATACTCAGATACGGTCATATAACCCTCTCTTTTGGCACAACAAAATCAAGATATTCCATCACTGATAAACTGAATCTTTTAACAGAGACATCATATACTTTAAGCATTCAATTTGTGTACACGACAATTCATCAAGAACTCTATTAGTATTTTCTGTTTAGACAAGTTCTGTACTTTGAAGCACTTTGGGAACCAATTTGAGGAACAAGAGGGGGTAGAGGTTGTTGTACAACTGGATCCGTTCTTACAATTTTAGTAAACTACTTATTCATCAATTGGAGGGAAATTTCTTTAGCCTCTCCTATTTGGACCTCAGATACGAGTTTTCTACTACTCAAGACTGCTCTTTGCATTGAGGCTTGAGCATTACTTTTAGCTTTTTCAGAATCAGCTCGATTGGATAACATTAAATTATGAAAAAAATGTTTTAAAATGGTTAGGAGATATCACACCATCACAGGTTATATAATGTTAGTCTGAGAATCGACTAAATCGTAGCTCTGATACCAATAAATGTAACACCCTTAACTCAAATTCGTTGCCGAAACAGGGTTACAGAGCATTACAGAGATTACAGATTAGATAACAAACATTTCATATTTATACAGTATTTATATCAGAAATCAATCATTAAGTCCCTTATAAGAGCCCTCGAGGCCCAAAATATGCATTACAAGTAAGTCAGGACTAAATCAAAAACTCAGAGAATTTTTCGCGAAATTACAAAATTTCCCTAAGTACAGGGGACACACACCCGTGTAGCCAGGCCGTGTGGTTCACACGGCCAAATAACACACCCGTGTGGCCAGGCCGTGTGGCTCACATGGCCAAATGACACGCCTGTGTCCCTACCCGTGTAACTCTCTGACTTGGGTCATACGTCTAGCCACACGCCCGTGTGCTAGGCCGTGTGGACAATTTAATTTTCAATAATTTGGTGCAGGGGTCACACAGCCAAGACACATGCTCGTGTACTGGGTCGTGTGACACACACGATTGAGACACATGCCCGTGTCTCTACCCGTGTGTTAATACCTGAGCATTCTGTTTCTTAATTTTTAATATGCAGGGGACACACGGCCAAAGCACACGTGTAACAGCCCATTTTTTAGTGAAATTGAAATAGTGGTTTCGAGACCACAAATTCATTCTGAAAATAAATATTTTTTTTATTACATGGTCCGTAATATGTTAGAAATGTCATGTGAAAATTCTAATAAGAAAATTTTTGTAACACCCCGAATTTGGGCCTAGAAGGATATTGGTCTTGAGCGTGGGAACACATAAAAGTTTATGTGTGCAAGAAAATGACACAATTGATTGTTTGCTTTGATGGTTAAGTGATTTAAGAGTGTTTGGGAGTGTCTGAGAAGTCCTGGGTTCAAGCCCTGGCTTTTGAAAAATTTTGGTTTTCTCTTAAGTGAACCTTGGTGTTAACTTGTAGGCCTTAAGAATAATTATGGTGAATTTATGACACAAAGAGCCTATTGGTCCAGTGGTAGTGGCGTGTGGAGTGGTGCATAAGATCCAAGGTTCGAGTGTTGGCGCAGCAACAAGGAATATTTATTTTGCTACCCAAGCCGTGTAGGAGGTGGAGTTGTACTGGAACTCTGCAAGTTGGAATTTGAATTAGTCAAGGAGAAGGTTGAGGAGGGATTTGTGGAGGTAATCTGGTTGTTAGGGAGAAAATCAAGGAAGTTTTGAAAAAATGGGAGAGTTTCAAGGGTGAAAGTCTTTGTGCCGAATTTGAACTATTGTGAGTAAGAAATTCAGTTAGGGAAAAATTGTGGACATTTTTCGTTTTTGGGGTATTGTTCATTGCTCATTTGTTCAGTTTTGGTTTTTGTTCTTGAAGACCGATTGTAGGGTAGGTGCTTTCATTGTTTTTCTTTTCTTTCTCCTTTCTGCTTTTTGTATATTCTTGACCGCCGACCTTTTGTGCTACTCTTGCCAAGGTCTATCTCTGTTCTTTCTTTGGCATCAACCTTAACCAAAATTTCCCTTCTCTATTCTTTCTATTTTGTCAGCCTTGGCCGAATATCCTGATGATCTTTTCTCCATTGATTAATTTCTTTTGGCCAAATTCACCATACCTTCCCCTCTCTATTTGTTTTCGACATTTTATTAAGTTTAAACCGAAGTTCTTCTTCTGCTAATGCTTGGGGTCGCCGCATACTCTACTGTGGTATATTATTTCATTTTTACAGGGATTCCTAACAAGCAGTAGGCGTTCATATCTCCTTTTCTCGCTCAAATCTGTCTCTCTTACCTTTTACTGAAAAGCCGACTGCTTCATTTCTTACGTTCTCTGTTTGCGTTTCTTGTCTTTCATCGCGAGGTGATGCTCGTTGGGGGCTAGGTATTTTTAGAGGAGTAAAGGTGTGCATGTGTTTTGGAAGCGATCAAAACCTTTCCTCCCATCTTCTAACCAAGGTAAGTGCATTACCTTACTTCTTGGGTATAGGCCGAATTTTCCCTAGGACTCTGTAAGGTGAGGCGTGTGGATCTGAGCCCCATCTATAGTTGATCCTAGCTGACAAGATCTGTTGTTATGTAGTGAATCTGCAAGCAGCGTGCGATTGATTTTAGTTAGCTATTTAAGCGAAATAAATCGCATATCTTCTATCAAGGATGGTTCTCAAGGGTTATCGCAAGTGTTCGTTAACAGGTGTGTAATCACACTATCTCTGCTGTGAATTGGCAAAAGTCGAAAAGCCGAAACTTCGGCATTTGAGGCCTCACGAGCATGCGATCGCTCGTGTGGTAAACCGAGCCTACAAATCATGGGCGATAGATTGTAGAGGCCACTATGAGCGTTCTCGTGATCTTAGGCCTCATTTGGCTGAAATGGGTCGTGTGGGCCCAATGGGCTTGTGGGCCCCACACAGATAAAATCCATGTTAAGTGGAAAATACTGGACTGGGCTATGTAGTTTGCATAGCCGTGACTGAATTTGGGTTAATGTGCCATATGAGCGTATGGGCCCACTTGGGCCAAATATTGGGCCTTGGGCCCATTTACACCGTAATGACTGAAATACCCCCAAAGGGTAAAATGACCGTAATACCCTTGTATGGTAAGATGACTATAATACCCCCAAAGGCTAAAATGACTATTTTCCCCTCGAGGGTAAATGAATGATTTGTGCTATGATTTGACTGATTTGACTGTGATTGTATGACTATGATTTGATTAACTTAACTGTGAATGATATAATGATTTGTGGGCCAGGCATTCTGCATACATGACATACTGCATCGGGTTGGGATATTGGTTATGGAGGAAGTACTGTTCTGATAGGGTTGCACGGGTCGCACGAGACGACTGTGGACCCAGTAATGATCTGTTAAGGTCGCACGGGTCGCACGAGACGACTATGGACCTACCGATGGCTTTAAGCCAGTTAATCTGATTATGGCTCTGTGCCAACCTAATTATGGCTACGTACCGTCTTGATTATGACTTTGTGTCGATCATATTTATCCATGGCTGCGTGCCGATCGTAATTATTGATGACTTTGTGTCAATCATACTTACCCATGGCTGTGTGTCGGTTATATTACTGTAGCTGATGGCTACGTACCGATCTTATTACAGTTACCGATGGCTATGTGCCAATTATGAGACCGTTACTGAAGGCTTGAAGCCGCATATATACTAGCAGCTTTGCTGCAATTTTGGTTAGTGCTGCAATCGGTGCTAACACATGGAGTGTAGGGATGGAGTGGGTGATTTATTCCCTACAGATAATGCAGGGTTGAACGGAGGCAAGTGCAGGGTTTGATGGGTTTGCATGCATCATGCATCATTCATACTGAGACTATTACTGTGATGGGCTAAGCCCAATTGATTCTGTAACACCCCAAACCCAGCGTAGACGTTACGACTGAATCTGGCGTGTCACATTAAAGCATCGTTCAAAAATTGAGTTTGTCGTTAAAAGTTCATTTCTATGTTTAAATCCTTTTGCTCGAGTTTAGCAAATCATCTCATCCAAAACATTTACCTAATGTCTGGCATTGATACTTTAGGTTATTCCAATTGCGGAAGCTCCTAAAGTTTGAAATATAAAAAAACGTCTATTTTTAAGTTTTTCTAAAAATAGTTGTTAATTTTGAAAATTCGGGTTTAGCAGTTTTAAATAAGGAAATCTAAAGCCCATTTAAAAATTTAATCCCTTAAAGGCCTTATAACAGAATTAAAACCCAAAATATAAAATTCAAATAAAAAGTCTACAGTAGAGCATCAACGGTCGTGTGGCCACCTCCGAGTCTCTCGCGGCTCAAAATCGCCTAAGACTGGGGATTACCTGTACAGTTAGACAGAAGGGTGAGTTTGTGAACACTCAGTGTGTAATCCCTTATAATACAAATAGTCAGATATACGGTATGCAGAAACAGACTGGGCCTGAGCCCATCACAGACATAGTATCAGGTGGGCCTTAGCCCAATAATAGAACAAGGTGGACCTAAGCCCATTATAGAATCAGTATCAGATGCAGATATGCAGACAGAAATCCAGCCCAATCCAACCAACACACCATGTGGGGATAAAATTGACCCACCCAGCCAACGCACCAAGCTTAGCACCGGTTACGGCACTAAGTCAACAGAACGGCTCGACGCCGTAGACAGAACGGCTAAAAGCCATAAATATTGCAGAAAGGCTGGAAGCCTTGTACAGAATGGCAACGGGCCGTACACCTCCTCCGTAACAATGTCCCAACCCCATGCAATATGTCGTGTATGTCATGCTCAATCATCACAGGTGTATGTAGAATGGCCATGCTCAGTAACAATCATTTAAACATATATTAAAAGCATATCAGTCACACGACCACAGTCAAGTAAGTTAAAACACATTCATACGATCACAGTCAAATCAGTGAAATTCATAGTCTAAGTCAGTCATTTACCCACAAGGGCAAAACAGTCATTTTACACTATAAGGGTATTTCAGTAATTTTACAAATATTGGGGTCTCGATACTTATTATGACCTCCTAGAGGGTCTATCATCACTTCGAGTGAATCAGATAACCTACACAGCCAGAACAGTGTATATGGGCCCAAAACCCGCTATTGGGCACAAGTGGGCCCACATGCTCGTGTGGCCCATTTAGTCCAGATTCACATACGGCATCGCGAGCCTCATAAACCAACCTATCAATGATCACTTACCGAGGATTTTACCCGTGTGGGCCTACAAGCCTATTGGACCCACGCGGCCTATTTTGACCCATCGAGGCCCATAATGGCCCCAGTCCACGAAAATACACGTGGTGGCCTCTACAGTCTGCTACCCACAATTTGGGGCCCGGTTTGCCCCACGTGCGTTCGCATGCTCGTGAGGCCTTGAATGCCAAGGTTTTGACATTTCAGCTTATCGACTTTTACCGATTCACAGATAGATAGGGGTGTGAATATACATATTATCCCGCGTTTGACAGTCACGAAATCGGGCGTATGATTACACACCCTTTTTGGCTTTTAAGTCGCTTATCATATACGGAAAACAGTTACACACCTGATTATGTAGAGTACTAAAAATCCACGAGTGCCAGGACCTTGACTAGATCGGTCGACTATGATTTGCATACTTGTTCCAGAGCTCGGTGCAGCCACCTTTCTGCATCCTGGCAAAAAATCCCGAACAGCCGACACCTTACGCCGCTTAAACTTGGGAGTAGAGGCTACGCGCTCAAACTCAGCCGGTACATTTGCCATCACTTTATTACTAGCACCCTCTTCACCCATCGGAAGTGTAACAGTCTGGTTTATACCCTAGTCGAAACAGTGGTTTCAAGACCACAAATCTGAGTCCGTATAATATTTTAATATTATTTTATTTGCCGTTGATAAGTGATTAAGCATGTATTAAATTTTCGTAAGTTAATTTGTCTGTCTGTGTGTTTAATTTGACAAAAGGATTGAATTGCAATAAATGTGGAATTGCATGTTATATGTCAAAGCACCTATTTGTTGTGGCTTTTTAAATAAGGAAGCCTTATGTGGCAATTTAGCCAATTATAAGATAGTGGGTAATTAAATGACAAAATAACCTTATTGTTATTTGTCTTATATGTTTAATGAATGGATAGAATAGTAAAATGCATAATAATATGTTTGTAATAAAATAAACAAGTGAAAAGATGAATGTTATCATCTTTGGGGAAAATAGAAAATCAAACAAAAGAAAAGAAAGAAGAAGAAGCTAGGGCATTGGTACTCATTAAGCAAAATTAAGGTATGTGTTGAGTATGATTTTTGATGATTTTTATGTTTTTGAGATTGTTGCTTAGTTTACTATCAAGCCCATGTCTCAATTTGATGAATTGATGTTGTTCATGAGAAATGCCATTGATGTTATGTTGAGCTTTGTGATGATTTATGGTGTTAAATGGAAGATTTGAGCTAAATGAACATACTTTGTTCTTGAAATTTTGATGAAATTAGCTAATTAAGGCTAAATTGAGAAAATGGTAACTTGAAGGACTAAATTGCAAATTTTATGTAAAATATGTGCTTGTATGATATGTATGAATATTCGGCTAAGCATGTGTATGTAATGATTTTATGAAATTGATGTTTTGAGAAAAATGGACTAAATTGATAAATTGTGCAAATGTGAGGGTTAAATTGCAAATAGCCCTAAATGTGTGTCCTTGGACTGAATTGAATGAATTAGTGAATAAAAGGATTAATTCTGAATATGTTTAGATCAAGAACCGAGGAAACCAGACTTAGACCGCGGGAAGGCGAAAGTAACCAAGTAGCCGTTTCCATTTCCGATAAATTGAATCCGAGGTAAGTCATATTGCAAATAAATGTAGGGTCCGTTTGATAGGGGGAAAATATTTTCCGGAAAACATTTTCCCCATTTTACGGTGTTTGTTTTGTTGGAAAATAAATTCCTAAGGAAAACATTTTCCAAAACACGGGTAAATCATTTCATCATTTCCGGAAAACGTCTTACCGATTTCTAAGAGGTAAGACATTTTCCACAACTCCTTTCTTCACTCTCTTCACCCTAACGAAGAATTCCTCTTCTCTGCTGGTTCATCATCTCTGCCTCATCTTCTCTGCTGGTTCATCATCTCTGCCTCGTCTTCTCTGCTGATTCATCGAAGGTAAATTTCTACTCACATTCTTGATTGCAAGATCTAGGATTTAATTGTTAGGGGTTTCTGCATGTTTGTATTCTGCTCGAGTTTGGTTTGTAGTGAATGTGTGGGTTTCTGTAAGTTTTTGAAGCTGGATGTGTTAGGGGTTTCTGCATATTTAATTTAGATGGAAGATTGAAGTGGGCATCTGAAACACATCATAATTTTGTAGATAAAAGAACAGTGAACACACTTCAATTCATTCACCAAAGTATCACCTGACAGAATCATTTCCAGTTTTCCATTTTTCATTTTCTTCCAAAACAAAAACCCCATTGTTGTAAACTGGAATTTTGTGGAAACTGAGTCTCTCCCTTTTCTTTTTCTCTTCTTTTGACTCTGGAATTTGAAAAACAAAAAAGAAAGAAACAGGATGAGTACTGAAGCAGCTAAGAGAAGCACCACCGGAGCTCTGACGGTGAAACAATGAAAAATCGATGAATTGAAGCCTTCTCCGACGCTTTCTTGGCATTACATTGTTGGTCGCAATTTGGTAAACCCAAATTTCAATTAGATTCAATTTTCATGGAAAATATAGTCCAAGATATCTGTTATTTTTAAGTGATGCTGTTGTTTTTACTTGAAAGCAAGCATATCATAGCTTAAATGAGCTATCATTTCCATCGTGCGTTAAGCTATCATAACTGCCATTGATGTTAGATTGGATTGTCTTAAACTTAGACCTTATCATTTTTCAGTGTGGTTCATCAATGTGCTTAATTACCTGTTTGAAACCTTCTCAGGAAATAGCTATAATGGCAGTTGTTCTTGTTTGGTTTATATTTAGTTCATGCCATTAAGGTTGGACCTCTATTCAAGGTTTGAGCTTGGAACTTTCAATTTTGAGGTCTTAAGCTTAAAACTCCAATATATGTTAGATGCTCATTACTAAAGAAACACATTATACAAGTGGATCGTGTATTACATACTTAGGGAACATGTAACACTACTATATTAGATACTAATTCGAGTAGAAGTTGGGTCGTTTGGTGTAAGTAAGTAGGATCTATACCGGCATTTCCCTTCTTCACAAACTCTTATGGATGCAATCTTTCTTCACCATATACGATTATGTTTGATCACGCGGCCTGCTTGCTCCTGGTTTTGTGGTTTATATGCTATAACTAGACATTCCTAATTGGTGGAGACTGGAGACAACCTAAGATAAATTACTGATAATTATTAGTTGGATTAATCCTTTGAATGTTGTTTGAATATACAGTTCAGACGTAACCCACGAGACGAACCACTTTGTTTATTTCTATTTGGATCGAGAAAGTAGTTTTGCTCTTAAAATCGGGTTAATCATGGAGAGATGAGAGGCTTCTACTTAAGCTACATTGCGGTTAGCAAACTGTATGTACTAGTCCAAGCATATGCTTGTATGTCCTAAAACTCATCTACCTGACTTGTATAAATAATTTTGTCAAACACACACCCGAGTTGATATTTTAAGAAAGATTATTTATTTATTACTGTATGAATAATTTTAGAACATTTATTAATATTAACATCAATAATATTAAAAAAAAAAAAATCGACCCTATTTAATATGGATTCGTCTCATTGAAAACAATTAGCTGTCACCAGTGTTAAATTATCGATGTGCCTGCATCAAAACAAATTTGTAAATATTGTTACTACATATCTTCTTTTTTTGTAGCTTAATAATTGAGTATTATTATATATTTAATTTGATTTATTTATTTATAAATAAATCATTGCAATATATGTAAAAACAATTTAAAATATAGATTTTTTTTAATATGTATATAAATTTTTTAATATATGTAAAAACAACTTTTCCGGAAAACATTATCAGGAAATCTGCCAAACAACAGAAAATATTTTACACAGATTCATCCAAACACCAGAAAATATTTTCAGTAAATCATTTTCCAGAAAAGTAAATCATTTTCCAGAAATCATTTTCTGGAAAACATTTTACTGGCAAACAAACAGACCCGTAATTGTATTGAGTTGAGCATATTCATATGCCTATTGTCGATATTGAATGCTTATGTGTTGTAATGCAAATGATTTCCGAGATAAGATCGACTTAGCGACAATGACCGAGAAGTCTCTTACGAACCTAGGAATCTATGGGTATCTGTTCTGCTTTTATCATATAAGACCACGTCCGGGACGTTGGAGTTGATCTGACATTCGTGTAAGACTACGTCTGGGACGTTGGCATCGATATTATCTTTTCGTGTAAGACCACGTCTAGGACGTTGGCATCGATATGAGCTTTTCGTGTAAGACCACGTCTGGGACGTTGGCGTCGATATGAGCTTTACGTGTAAGACCATGTCTGGGACATCGACATCGTATTGATTCGTATAAGACCCTGTCTGGGACAGTGGCATCAATATTTGAGTACATGTAAGACCTCGTCTGAGACGTTGGCATTGTACGATCATTCTGAGTTTCTGATTAACCTAGTAGATTTCTAACGGTCAAACGGCAAATCCGAGCTATAAACGATTATGTGAATGTATATTCGTTTCAGGTACATTTGGTATGTACACTAAGTGTGTATAAAAGGTAAGTACCTATATGAATTTGATTTGAAGAAAAGTATGTTTGAATATGAGAATGTGAATGAGATGTAAGAATGGTTATGAATGGGGCATATGTAGCCAAGAGTATGGATCAAAGTATATATGTGAGAAAATTGCTATGTATATGAATTGTACCAATGTTTCTACATGCTTATATGCTCTACATGTTGAGTTTACTTGTATTATGACTTACTAAGATTTTGGAAAGATTACTTTGTGTGTGTTTTTCTCTGTTTTATAGGTCGTCAAAGCTACTGAAGGTTCGGGACCGTCAAGGATCGTTATCACACTACTAAACTCATTTTTGGTACACTTTGGAAACGTACATAGCTAGATATGGCATGTAAAGGCTAGTATTTGATATGAGTTTGTTATATGAACTTAGCCATGTGATTTGGCTAGCTATGGGTTGAGAATTTGCTTGAATGTATGTGATATATGAAGTATGTTTTTGGCATGGTTAGTTGATGCATGAAATTGTCAAGTTTTGATTAAGCAAAGGAATGAATTATGCTTGTGATGAGATGAGTTTTAGCCTTGTAATTTGGATGGTTATATTGGTATGTTCTTGGTTGTCAAATAGGCATGAGATATCTTGATGATTTTGCTAGTAGTTATGACCCATTGAGTGACATTTTGGCCTTGCAAATAGCCTATAATGTCACACGGTTGTGGCACACGGGCGTGCCTTGTGACCGTGGGGCTAAGTCAATAGCTAGCCTAATAGCACACGACCAAGACACACGGGTGTGTCTAGTAGCCGTGTGAGTAAATCAGTATATGGCCTAAGAGTACACGGCCTTAGCACACAGGTGCTTGGTGGCTGTGGATGTGAAGTCAGATTCGACCACGGCCAAGGCACATGGGCGTGCTTGGTGGCCGTGGATGTGATGTCAGATTCGACCACAGGGAGGACACACGGGGGTGTCCAGCAGCCGTGGGAGGCACACGGCTTGCCTACACGGGCGTGTAACCCTTGAAACTTAGAAAAGTTTTAAATTTCTGTGAAATTTCGTATGTGTTCTGGTTTAGTCTCGACCCGGTTTATAAGCATGTTTTAGGTCTCGTTGACCGTATTAAGGGACATTATGTTTGATATTGATGGATGAATGTATGAACTTCTGAAAATACTTCCGATCTGTCCGGTAACGCCTTTAACCCTAATCCAGCGACAGATACGGGTTAGGGGTGTTACATTTGGTTGGTATCAGAGCTACGGTTTAGCCAATTCTCAGACTAACGTAGCGTGTCAGAGTCTAGCTATACATGCCATATTTCTGAATTATGATAGTGTGATGAATCCTGATGTATAAATATGATTTTCGTATAGTAATGGATCCCGAAAGAGCCGTAGCTGACGACATAGAAAGTAATGCGCCTGCTCCCGCACAAGGGACAGCGCCCTCTGATCTGAGACCGGCTACTAGCGGTCAAGGGGAAGAAGCTAAACAAGCTTTCTTCCAGATGATGAGTGAATGGTTCACTCAATTCGTAAGAATCACCCGATTGTTTCACAACCTCGCTTTGATTAATCCCCCTCGGACTACTGATTGTGCCTCGGTGATGGGTATAAATCTGTGAACAAGCCTCCGGTAGACAAAATTCGCAAATATGGAGTGAAGAATTGGGGCTACTAATGATGATAATCTTGAAAAAGCGAGTGCAGTTAGAAAATACTATCAGGGTATTTGTGAAATGTCTCGACTACGGATGAATGCATAAAATGTGTTGTATCTTTGCTTCGAGATGCGGCTTATCAGCGGTGGAAAACTCTGATATCTGTTATTTCGAAAGAACGAGTGACATGGGATTTCTTTCAGATCGAGTTCCGGAAGAAATATATCAGTGAGAGATTCGTTGATCAGAAACGAAAGGAATTTCTGGAATTGAAACAAGGTCGTATGACTGTTATGGAATATGAATGAGAGTTTGTCAGACTGATTCAATATTCTCGTGAATGTGTATCATCTGAAGCAATAATGTGCAAAAGATTCGAAGATGGCCTTAATGAAGATATTCATTTGTTAGTCAGGATTTTAGAGATAAAAGAGTTTGTTGTACTCGTTGATCGAGCGTGCAAAGCTGAAGCACTCGGGAAAGACAAAAAGAAAGCTGAGTCAGAAGCCCGAGAAGTGAGAAAGAGATTTTAGAATAGATCATTTCAGTCCACTTCAAAGAAATTTAGAGATGATCAAATTCGTTCGAGAGGTAATATGGGATATTTAAATAGAAATCGAGATAGATCACAAATGAGTTTCAAAGCTCCAGCAACTTCAGTGGCAAGTGTTGGGAATGTACGATCCGAGAAACCAGAGTGTAAGCACTATGGCAAAAGACATCCGGGAAGCTGTAGAATGAATGACAGAGCTTGTTTCAGATGTGGATCACTTGATAATTTTATCCGTGATTGCCCTGAGTCTGTCGAGCCTGAGAATGTTCAAAATCTGAGATCTGATATTGCACCTGTGAGAGGTAGACCTTCGAAGAATGTAAGAAATGTCAGTGGTAGTCAGAGAACTACGAGAGAGACTGTAGCGAGATCCGAAGCTAGAGTGCCTGCAAGAGCGTATGCTATTCGAGCTCGTGAGGAAGCTTCTTCACCAGATGTTATAACGGGTACTTTTATACTTTATGATACTTCTGTGATTGCATTCATAGACCACAGTTCTACGCATTTGTATATATGCATGAATTTAGTGTTGATAAGACTTTACTGTAGAGTCTCATCGAGTTTGTTATAAAAGTATCAAACCCCTTAGGTAAAAGTGTCTGGTTGACAAAGTATGCAAGAGCGTCCATTAATGTTTTGAGATATTTGTTTCCTTGTTGATTTGATGCTTTTGTCATTTGATGAGTTTGATATCATTCAGGTATGGGTAGTTGTTTTCGCATGATGCTATTGTGAATCAGTAAAAGAAAGACTATTAATTTGAGATATCCGAATGATGAAATTGTACGGATTGAATCTAACGATTTGAATGGTTTGCCTACTGTGATATCTGTATTGAAAGCTCAAAGTTATGTGAAAAAGGGTTATGAGGCATATTTTGCTTATGTGATTGATTCGAAAGTGTCTGAGAAGAAAGTCGAATCAGTGCCTATTGTCTGTGAGTTTTCTGATGTATTCCCTGAAGAGTTACCAGGTTTGCCTCTGATTCGTGAAGTTGAGTTTGGTATTGAATTGTTACCTGGTACTACACCTATATCGATAGCTCCGTATAGAATGGCACCATTAGAGTTGAAAGAATTAAAGTCACAGTTGCAAGAATTGACCGATAGAGGGTTTGCTAGACCAAGTTTCTTGCCTTGGGGTGCTTCTTTTCTATTTGTGAAAAAGAAAGATGGCACGATGAGAATGTGTATCGATTACCGTCAGTTGAACAACGTGACCATAAAGAACAAATATCCGTTGCCCAGGATTGATGATTTATTTGATCAGTTAAAAGGAGCTACTGTATTTTCCAAGATAGATCTAAGATCGGGATATTATCAGTTGAGAGTGAAAGATTCAGACATTCCGAAAACTGCTTTCAGAACAAGGTACGGACGTTACGAGTTTTTAATTATGCCATTTGGACTAGCCAATGCTCCTGCTGTTTTTATGAATCTGATGAACAAAATTTTCAGACCGTATCTAGATCGATTTGTTGTTGTATTCATTGATGACATTCTGATTTATTCACATGATGAAACTGAACATGCTGAGCATCTGAGAATCGTATTGCAAACTCTGAGAGAAAAGTAATTGTATGCGAAATTCAGCAAATGTGAATTCTGGTTGCATGAAGTTAGTTTTCTAGGGCATATTGTGTCAGCTTTTGGGATTCGAGTTGATCTGAGCAAGATTTCTGCTATTCTGGATTGGAAACCTCCGAGAAACGTATTTGAAGTTCGTAGCTTTCTGGGACTAGCTGGTTATTACCGCAGATTTGTGAAAGGCTTTTCGACGATAGCTACTCCATTAACTAGATTGCTTCAAAAGAATGTTATATTTGAATGGTCGGATAAATGTCAAAGAAGTTTTGATCAGTTGAAAACTCTGTTAACGGAAGCTCCAGTGTTAGTACAACCAGAATCGGGCAAAGAATTTGTGATTTATAGTTATGCTTCATTAAACGGTTTGGGATGTGTTTTAATGCAGGAAGGCAAAGTTGTAGCTTATGCTTCGAGACAATTGAAGCCTCATGAAAAGAACAATCCGACACACGATCTCGAGCTAGCTGAAATTGTTTTTGCACTAAAGATCTGGCGCCATTATCTGTACGGTGAAAAATGTCATGTGTTTTCGGATCATAAAAGTCTAAAATATCTGATGACTCAGAAAGATTTGAACCTGCGTCAAAGAAGACGGCTAGAGCTATTAAAAGATTATGAACTTGTGATAGATTATCATCCGGGTAAAGCAAACGTTGTTGCTGATGCATTGAGCAGAAAATCATTGTTTGCACTATGTACTTTGAATGTTCAGTTAGATTTGTCTGATGATAGCTCTGTGATAGCCGAATTAAAAGCAAAACCATTATTTATACAGTAAATATGTGATGCTCAGAAATCTTATAATGAGTTATTAGCAAAACGAGCTCAGTGTGATTCGAATTATGAATCTAAATTTCAAACGGTTGATGATTGCTTGAGATTCCGAGATTGTATCTGTGTTCCGAGAAATTCAAAATTGATTCAGTTGATTTTGAGTGAAGCACATAATAGTCATCTACCTGTTCATCCGGGGAGTACTAAAATGTACAATGATTTGAAGCGACACTATTGGTGGTCTGGTATGAAGCGTGATATTTCTGACTTTGTTTCAAAATGTTTAATCTGTCAGCAAGTCAAAGCTAAACATCAAGTTCCGTCTGGGTTGTTACAATCGATTCTGATTCCTGAGTTGAAATGGGATAGAGTGACAATGGATTTTGTTTCTGGTTTGCCTCAGACTCCGAGAAAGAAAGATGCGATATTGGTCGTAGTTGATCGATTGACGAAATCTGCCCATTTTATTCCGGTAAGATCTGACTATTCACTTGATAGATTAGATGAGCTATATATTTCTGAGATTGTGAGATTGCACGGGGTTCCACTATCCATTGTGTCAGATAGGGATCCGAGGTTTACATCGAGGTTCTAGAAGAAATTGCAAGAAGCTTTCGGCACGAAACTGCATTTCAGTACAACTTATCATCCGCAAACAGACGGTCAATCCGAGCAGATTATTCAGATTCTTGAAGATATGTTAAGATGTTGTATACTTGAGTTTAATGGTTCGTGGGAACAGTATTTGCCATTGATTGAATTTGCATACAATAATAGTTTTCAGTCGAGCATCAAAATGGCACCATATGAAACTTTGTACGGTCGTAAATGTCATACACCTCTGTATTGGACTGAGCTCAGTGAAGGTAAGCTACATGGGGTCGATTTGGTAAAAGACTCAGAATAGAAAGTGAAATTGATCCGAGATTGTTTGAAAGCAGCATCAGATCATCAGAAGTCTTATGCGGACTTAAAACGAAAAGATATAGAATTTAAGATCGGCGACAAAGTATTTTTGAAAGTGTCACCATGGAAGAAAGTACTTCGTTTCGGACGCAAAGGCAAGTTGAGTCCGAGATTCATCGGGCCGTATGAAATCATTGAGCGAGTTGGACCTGTTGCATATCGATTGTTGTTGCCTTCCGAGCTAGAAAAGATACATAATGTATTTCATGTCTCGATGCTCCGTAGATATCGATCCGATCCGTCGCATGTGATTGCCCCATCTGAAATTGAAATCCGATCTGATATGACATATGAAGAGGAACCGATTCAAATCTTAGCTCGTGAACTAAAAGAGTTGAGAAACAAGAAAATACCATTAGTGAAAGTATTATGGCATCGACACGGTATAGAAGAGGCTACATGGGAGCCTGAAGATTCAATGAGACAGCAATATCCGACTTTGTTCAACGGTAAGATTTTTGGGGACGAAAATCCATAAGGGGGGAGAATTCTAACAGTCCGGTTTATACCCTAGTCAGAATAGTGGTTTTGAGACCACAAATCCGAGTTCGTATAATATTTTAATATTATTTTCTGTGCCGTTGATAAGTGATTAAGCATGTATTAAATTTTCGTAAGTTAATTTGTCTGTCTGTGTGTTTAATTTGACAAAAGGATTGAATTGCATTAAATGTGGAATTGCATGTTATATGTCAAAGCACCTATTTGTTGTGGCTATTTAAATAAGGAAGCCTTATGTGGCAATTTAGCCAATTATAAGATAGTGGGTAATTAAATGACAAAATAACCTTATTGTTATTTGTCTTATATGTTTAATGAATGGACAGAATAGTAAAATGCATAATAATATGTTTGTAATAAAATAAACAAGTGAAAAGATGAATGTTATCATCTTTGGGGGGTGCCAAAAATCAAACAAAAGAAAAAGAAAGAAGAAGCTAGGGCATTCGGTACTCATTAAGCAAAATTAAGGTATGTGTTGAGTATGATTTTTGATGATTTTTATGTTTTTGAGATTGTTGCTTAGTTTACTATCAAGCCCATGTCTCAATTTGATGAATTGATGTTGTTCATGAGAAATGCCATTGATGTTATGTTGAGCTTTGTGATGATTTATGGTGTTAAATGGAAGATTTGAGCTAGATGAACATACTTTGTTCTTGAAATTTTGATGAAATTAGCTAATTAAGGCTAAATTGAGAAAATGGTAACTTGAAGGACTAAATTACAAATTTGATGTAAAATATGGGCTTGTATGATATGTATGAATATTCGGCTAAGCATTTGTATGTAATGATTTTATGAAATTGATGTTTTGAGAAAAATGGACTAAATTGATAAATTGTGCAAATGTGATGGTTAAATTGCAAATAGCCCTAAATGTGTGTCCTTGGACTGAATTGAATGAATTAGTGAATAAAAGGATTAATTCTGAATATGTTTAGATCAAGAACCGAGGAAAATGGACTTAGACCGCGAGAAGGCGAAAGTCACCGAGTAGCCGTTTCCATTTCCGATAAATCGAATCCGAGGTAAGTCATATTGCAAATAAATGCAATTGTATTGAGTTGATCATATTCATATTCCTATTGTCGATATTGAATGCTTATGTGTTGTAATGCAAATGATTTCCGAGATAAGATCGACATAGCGAAAATGACCGAGAAGTCCCGACGAACCTAGGAATCCATAGGTATCTGTTCTGTTTTTATCATATAAGACCACGTCCGGGACGTTGGCGTTGATCTGACATTCGTGTAATACCACGTCTGGGACATTGGCATCGATATTATCTTTTCGTGTAAGACAACGTCTGGGACGTTGGCATCGATATGAGCTTTTCGTGTAAGACCATGTCTGGGACGTTGGCGCCGATATGAGCTTTACGTGTAAGACCATGTCTGGGACATCGGCATCGTATTGATTCGTATAAGACCATGTCTGGGACATCGGCATCGTATTGATTCGTATAAGACCCTGTCTGGGACAGTGGCATCGATATTTGAGTACATGTAAGACATCATCTGGGACGTTGGCATTGTACGATCATTCTGAGTTTCCGATTAACCTAGTAGATTCCGAACGGTCTAACGGGCAAATCCGAGCTATAAACGATTACGTGAATGTATATTCATTTCAGGTACGTTTGGTATGTACACTAAGTGTGTATAAAAGGTAAGCACCTATATGACTTTGATTTGAAGAAAAGTATGTTTGAATATGAGAATGTGAATGAGATGTAAGAATGGTTATGAATGGGGCATATGTAGCCAAGAGTATGGATCAAAGTATATATGTGAGAAAATTGCTATGTATATGAATTGTACCAATGTTTCTACATGCTTATATGCTCTACATGTTGAGTTTACTTGTATTATGACTTTCTAAGCTTTTGGAAAGCTTCCTTTGTGTGTGTTTTCTCTGTTTTATAGGTCGTCAAAGCTACTGAAGGCTCGGGACCGTCAAGGATCGTCATCACACTACTAAACTCATTTTTGGTACACTTTGGAAATGTACATAGCTAGATATGGCATGTAAAGGCTAGTATTTGATATGAGTTTGTTATATGAACTTAGCCATGTGCTTTGGCTAGCTATGCGTTGAGAATTTGCTTGAATGTATGTGATATATGAAGTATGTTTTTGGCATGGTTAGTTGATGCATGAAATGGTCAAGTTTTGATTAAGCAAAGGAATGAATTATGCTTGTGATGAGATGAGTTTTAGCCTTGTAATTTGGATGGTTATTTTGGTATGTTCTTGGTTGTCAAATAAGCATTAGATGTCTTGATGATTTTTCTAGTAGGTATGACCCATTGGGTGACATTTTGGCCTTGCAAATGGCCTATAATGTCACACGGTTGTGGCACATGGGCGTGCCTAGTGACCGTGGGGCTAAGGCAGTAGCTAGCCTAATAGCTCACGGCCAAGACACACGGGCGTGTCTAGTACCCGTGTGAGAAAGTTAGTCTATGGCCTAAGAGTACACGGCCTTAGCACATGGGTGCTTGGTGGCCGTGGATGTGAAGTCAGATTTGACCACGGCCAAGGCACATGGGCGTGCTTGGTGGCCATGGATGTGAGGTCAGATTCGACCACAGGGAGGACACACGGGGGTGTGCAGCAGCCGTGGGAGGCACACGGCTTGCCAACACGGGCGTGTAACCCCTGAAACTTAGAAAAGTTTTAAATTTCCGTGAAATTTTGTATGTGTTCCGGTTTAGTCCCGACCCGATTTATAAGCATGTTTTAGGTCTCGTTGACTGTATTAAGGGACATTATGTTTGACATTGATGGATGAATGTATGAACTTCTGAAAATACTTCTGATCTGTTCGGTAACGCCTTTAACCCTAATCCGGTGACGGATACGGGTTAGGGGTGTTACAGGAAGTTCTAGAACCCGAAAGAACATACACATAGGAGAATGGAAAAGAATCGATAATAAGGGATTGCACCATTTGGCTTAAACAGTAAAAGAGATAACTGAAAGGAACCGAGAGACTTACCGATTAACAAAGATTACTTGCCAAATCAAAAAGAGGAATGGAGGGAGTACGGAATGTGGGAGCAGAGGATCCCAAGCAACAAGGTATTCGGCCAAGGTATTAAAAAGGAAGATGGTGATAGAGCAATTGAAAAGAATGAATAAAGAAGGGAAGAAGGATGAATTTGGTCACAATGGCTAAAGGAAGGAGAGAGGAAGAGAGCGCATAAGCAACCAAAGAGGAGAAGGAAAAGAATCAGTTCACAAAAGCCAGTGAGAAAAGGGAGGTAGGAAGAGCAGTAAGCAAACCAAAAAACAAAAGCCAAAACCCGAATGGATGAAAAAGAGGAGTAAGATAACTTCGGCTCCCAAAGAAAAGTGACCAAAACGTGATCAATAAGCACATCAAAGACCAATTTCTCGGAAACCAATCCCCTAGCCGATTACAAAAAGTGTCTTCACTTACCTATTCAGCACCTAAAAGCCTATGATCGAATTTGCATACTGGGGAAATCCCTTTTTCGGCCAACTACTATCACTCCCCTCAACCTTCCATAATCCACTCCTACAATCTCTCAACCTACCAATTTGCATCACCTTCAAACTCCTCCAACACCAACCTTCATCCATATCCCTTGAATCTCTCCCCCAAGACCAAATCCACAACCACCTCAGCAGAATTCCACTACAACACAAACACTAGGCATCACAGATACAAAATAAATACCTATCATAATACTATGCCAACACTCGAACCCTTGACCACATACACACTCCTAACGCCACCTTGCCACTAGACCACATGCTTCCTTGTGTCTTTTTTTTTAAACACAATAACCTAAAAGGCCTACATCCAAGCATCCAGGGTTTTATCCACTTAAAACCAAAATTTTTGCTAAAGCCCAGGTTTGAACCCAAGACTTTTCCAACTCCTCTCAGGACCCTTAACCACTTGAGCAAATATTTAATTGTGTCATTCCCTAGCTCACATAAACTTTTATGCACAGTTTCCTAACCGTTCCCTTGCTCAAGGTCCAATACTTCTAGGCCCAAATTCTTGGGTGTTACAGATTCTGTTATGGGCTGTGACCCAAATGATATTATTTTGGGCTTTGGCCCACATATACTCTGAATCGAACTGCATCTTTATCTTTGTTAAAGGGGCTCGAGCCAGGCATCGATTCTATTTACGTATATCGACTATTTCTTTAATAAGGGGATTACACACTGAGTTAGACAGTAATCCCCAGCGTTGGACGGTTTGGAGTTGCGAGGGACTCGAAGAGGGCCACACAACTGGACTTTTGTTTTGCTCATTTACTTAAGCACTTTGATTTTGATTTGGGTTGTGATAAGGCCTCTATAATTTCTAGATTTTAAATTTAGGATTTTATTGATTGTGATCTGTATCTGCTAGAAGTAGAACATGGTTTTCCAAAACAATAACTATTTTCAAACGCTACGTTTCCGCAACTCTTTTTTTTAAATATCACGTTTTCGTAAATCATTTATTTTAAATTAAGCTTCTGCAACAATAAGGTTTTAAAGGTAATAATGTTTTAAAAGGAATAACTTTTAAATAAGCAAATGCAAACTGAGGTTTTGTACAAGTTGTAAATGGCAAGAAGTTTTAAATTTCAAGAAGGGTTTTCAATGAAAACATGGTTTTCGAAAAACACTTCAATGTGACACACCAGATTCAGCCATAACGTCTAGGTCGGGTTTGGGGTGTTACATTTAGTGGTATCAGAGCCATATTGCAAAACTCGGTTGTGGAATGGGTTTTCAAATTTTTGGATTTCAAGAGGTTTTCAAATATGTAATGTGTTTTGAGATATTTCTTCTAAAAAGTGTGGCACACTGAGTCTCCGACGCCGAATCCGTAAGTTTTTTGAATACCATTGTTAGTTTAAAACTGAAATGCAGTAGGTTAGGAAATACTATGATTGTTTTATAGATTAGACTATACTACCCTAGTTAGAGTAAATTGAATCACTTGAGTTTAGATTTGGTATTTATTCTGTGTGTGTTTGGAAATGGTTGGATGTGATGATTTGGGTATAGAAATTATAATCTATCTACTCCAATGGTTAGATATTTTGGGTGTGTGTAAGAGCTTTCAAGATTATGTTAAAAGTGTGTTAGTGTGTTGGGATCAGAATGCGCAGCAGGAGTGTAGTAGGGTAGTCTGGGTGGTACGACTATCTTATTATTTGGAAATTTTGGGGACGAAATTTCTTTAAGGAGGGGTGAATTGAAACGCTTCGAATTTGGGCTTAGAAGGATATAGGTCTTGAGCGTGGGAACACATAAAAGTTTATGTGTGCAAGAAAATGACACAATTGATTGTTTGCTTTGATGGTTAAGTGATTTAGGTGTGTTTGGGAGTGTCTGAGAAGTCCTGGGTTCAAGCCCTGACTTTTGCAAAATTTTGGTTTTCTCTTAAGTGAACCTTGGTGTTAGCTTGTAGGCCTTAAGAATAATTATGGTGAATTTATGACACAAAGAGCCTGTTGGTCCTGTGGTAGTGGCGTGTGGAGTGGTGCATGAGATCCAAGGTTCGAGTGTTGGCGCAGCAACAAGGAGTATTTATTTTGCTGCCCAAGCCGTGTAGGAGGTGGAGTTGGACTGGAACTCTGCAAGTTGGAATTTGAATTAGTCAAGGAGAAGGTTGAGGAGGGATTTGTGGAGTTAATCTAGTTGTTAGGGAGAAAATCAAGGAAGTTTTGAAAAAAGGGGAGAGTTTCATGGGTGACAGTTTTTGTGTCGAATTTGAACTATTGGGAGTAAGAAATTCGGCTAGGGAAAAAATGTGGACATTTTTTGTTTTTGGGGTATTGTTCAATGCTTATTTTTTCGGTTTTGGTTTTTATTCTTGAAGACCGGTTGTAGGGTAGGTGTTTTCGTTGTTTTTCTTTTCTTTCTCCTTTCTGCTTTTTGCATATTCTTTACCGCCGACCTTTTGTGCTACTCTTGCCAAAGTCTATCTCTGTTCTTTCTTTGGCATCAACCTTAACCGAAATTTCCCTTCTCTACTCTTTCTATTTTTTCAGCCTTGGCCGAATATCCTGATGATCTTTGCTCCATTGATTAATTTCTTTTGGCCAAATTCACCATACCTTCCACTCTTTATTTGTTTTCAACATTTTATTAAGTTTAAACCGAAGTTCTTCTTCTGCTAATCCTTGGGGTGGCCGCATACTCTGCTGTGGTATACTATTTTAGTTCTACAGGGATTCCTGACAAGCGGTAGGCATTCATATCTCCTTTTCTTGCTCAAATTTGTCTCTCTTACCTTTTACTGAAAAGCCGACTACTTCCTTTCTTACGTTCTCTGTTTGCTTTTCTTGCCTTTCATCGTGAGGTGATGCTCGTTGGGGGCTAGGTATTTTTAGAGGAGTAAAGGTGTGCAGGTGTTTTGGAAGCGATCAAAACCTTTCCTCCCATCTTCCAACGAAGGTAAGTGCGTTACCTTACTTCTTGGGTATAGGCTAAATTTTCCCTAGGACTTTGTAAGGTGAGGCGTGTGGATCTGAGCCACATCTATAGTTGATCCTAGCTGACAAGATCTGTTGTTATGTAGTGAATTAGCAAGCAGTGTGCGATTGATTTTAGTCAGCAATTTAAGCGAAATAAATCGCATATCTTCTGTCAAGAATGGTGCTCAAGGGTTATCGCAAGTGTTCATTAACAGGTATGTAATCACACTTTCTCTGCTGTGAATCGGCAAAAGCCGAAAAGCCGAAACTTCGGCATTCAAGGCCTCACGAGTGTGCGATTGCTCGTGTGCTAAACTGAGCCCACAAATCATGGGCGATAGATCGTAGAGGCCACTACAAGCGTTCTCGTGATATTGGGCCTCGTTTGGCTGAAATGGGTTGTGTGGGCCCAATGGGCTCATGGGCCCCACATGGATAAAATCCATGTTAAGTGGCAAATACTGGACTGGGCTATGTAGTTCGCATAGCCGTGACTGAATTTGGGTTAATGGGCCACACGAGCATGTGGGCCCACTTGGGCTGAATATTGGGCCTTGGGCCCATTTAAACCGTAATGACCGAAATAACCCCAAAGGGTAAAATGACCGTAATACCCTTGTAGGGTAAGATGACCATAATACCCTCAAAGGGTAAAATGACTATTTTGCCCCTCGAGGGTAAATGACTGATTTGTGCTATGATTTGACTTATTTGACTATGACTGTATGACTATGATTTGATTGACTTAACTGTGAATGATATAATGATTTGTGGGCCAGACATTCTGCATACATGACATACTGCATGGGGTTGGGATATTGGTTATGGAGGAAGTACTGTTCTGATAGGGTCGCACGAGATGACTGTGGACCCAGTAATGATCTGTTAAGGTCGCACAGGTCGCATGAGATGACTGTGGTCCTACCGATGGCTTTAAGCCAGTTAATCTGATTATGGCTCAGTGCCAACCTAATTATGGCTCTTTTCCGTCTTGATTATGACTTTGTGTCGATCATATTTATCCATGGTTGTGTGTCGATCGTAATTATTGATGACTTTGTGTCAATCATACTTACCCATGGCTGTGTGCCGGTTATATTACCGTAGCTGATGGCTATGTGCCGATCTTATTACAGTTACTGATGGCTATGTGCCAATTATGAGACCGTTACTGAAGGCTTGAAGCCGCATATATACTAGCAGCTTTGTTGCGATTTTGGTTAGTGCTGCAACAAGTGCTAACACATGGAGTGTAGGGATGGCGTTGGTGATTTATTCTCCACAGGTAGTGCAGGGTTGGATAGAGGCAAGTGCAGGGTTGGATGGGTTTGCATGCATCATGCACCATTCATCTTGAGATTATTCTTGTGATGGGCTAAGCCCAATTGATTTCTGTTATGGGTGTGACCCAAATGATATTGTTTTGGGCTTTGGCCCATATATACTCCGAATCGAATCTTTATTCTATGTTAAAGGGGCTCGTGCCCAAACCGATTCTGCTTTCAGATATCTTGTTGTTTCTTTAATAAGGGGATTACACACTGAGTTTTTGTAAACTCACCCCGTTTTTAACCTTTCATGTAATCCCCAGCGTTAGACGGTTCGGAGCTGCGAGGGACTCGGAGAGGGCCACAAAACTGCACTTCTATTTTGCTCATTTACTTAAGCACTTTGATTTTGATTCGGGTTGTGATAAGGCCTCTATAATTTCTGGATTTTAAATTTGGGATTTTATTGATTGTGATTTGTATCTGGTAGAAGTAGAACACAGTTTTCCAAAACAATAACTATTTTCAAACGCTACATTTCCGCCACTCAATTGTTTTTAAATATCACATTTTTGTAAATCATTTATTTTAAATTAAGCTTCCGCAACAATAAGGTTTTAAAGGTAATAACGTTTTAAAGGGAATAACTTTTAAATAAGCAAACGCAAACTGAGGTTTTGTACAAGTTGTAAATGGCAAGAAGTTTTAAATTTCAAGAAGGGTTTTCAATTAAAACATGGTTTTCGAAAAACACTTTAATGTGACACGCCAGATTTGGCCATAATGTCTAGGCCGAGTTTGGGGTGTTACAATTTTACTGATTGTGTTCTTAATTACGAGAAGGACTAAATCGCATAATATGCAAAAGTTGAATTCTAGTAGCTATAAGGATTAAATAGCTATGGGATTGAACACTTGAGGTCCTTATATGGTAATTAGACCATTAAAGAAAAGTATGTAGATATTTTGGTGACTCATCCATGGAAATTTAGAAAAAGGGTAAGGACTAAATTAGAAATTAAAATAATTAAATTAATTAAAATATGATAAAAGATATCATCTTATTTTTATGTCATCTTCAACCTAAAATACATGGAAACCCTAGGAGGGAGAGAAGAAACTTTCATGGCTTAATTGGGTAAGTTTCCTTGTCTCGTTTTTAGTAATTTTGATATTTTTGAAACCAGAATATCTTAATCTATCTATTTGGGGGATCAATTTGAAAAGTTATCAAAGTATGGAAAATGGGTCATGGATGAATATGCTGAAAATTAGAAATTTATGGTAGAAAATGAAAGGTTGTTGATAGATAAACAACTTTTACAAAGTGATTTTTTGATGAAAACATGATTTAGGGACTAAAATGTAAAGTTGTGAAAATTGATGAAAAATTTTGAAATTTATAGAAAATGTGTGCTGTAAATTCTACATTGAAATTTCAGTTAGGCTTGGAATATGGAGTAAATTGCATAAATTTCATTTTTCGAGTCTAGGGACGAAATTGGAATTTATGGAAAAGTTAGGGGCAAAATGGTAATTTTGCCTAGGACGTAAATTGAGTCCAAATGAATATGAAATGTGTGAAATTGATGATTAAAGTTATTTATATAGATCTGGACAACACAAATTCGAGGTTAGACCGAGGAAAAGAAATGGTTTCGGATTAGTAGATTTTATACGCGAACAAGTGTCGAGGTAAGTTCGTGTAACTTAATCGAGCATGTAATTATGTTGAATTAAATGTTGTGTTGTATGAAATGTGATTATTATTAATGTGAATTTTTTGGATGTTACGATATAAGAATGAATATATGCTTGAAATGGTTGAAAAAGGGTTAAGTACCGTTTGAATATTGAATTCCGATGAATATATGTGCTTTCTCGAAATGCATGAGGGCCTGCATTTGTTGGTGACGGATTTACCTCGGACGAGTAATCCTATTGAACTCATTATAGAAAGGATTTAGCCCGGACGGGTAATCCTGATATAATACCTCTCGAGTATATGTTACAATTAGGATTTAGCCTAGACTGGTAATTCTAATTGAGCTCTTTTGAGCATACGTTAAATAAAGGATTTAGCCTGGACTGGTAATCCTGTTATACAATATGTGGCTCGAGAGTGTGTTCTTGATTAAGTTCCCTAATGGGTACTCGTGAAAAAGAATTGACGGGTCATTGAATCGTACACCTCGAGTGTACCACTCGAGCATTCATCGGAACTTCAATGGTTCAACGGACAAAACTCTTGGCAAGATGAGAGAATTATGAGATGGAATGATAATGTCTTGAAAGAATATGGTATGATGAGCTCATCTATGTTTACTTGATGTATATGAAAATTTTGTGACTAACATGTTTGATTGGATGTTTGTATTTAGGCAATTTTGCCAAGTTGATGGGAAACATGTTATTGTATGCTTACATTTAATAAACAGGATCGGTAAGTTTAGTTTTCCGTTATACGAACTTACTAAGCATGTAATGCTTTTTTATAGTGCTCGGAAGCTCACGAAGGTTGGAGATCATTGGAGCATCATCACACTATCCACTAGCTTATTTTGGGTTTACATAGTAAAATCATTTTGGTATAATGGCATGTATAGGACAACTTCGCCATTAGTGGCTTGATAATGATGTTTGTAATCTAGCCATTGGAATGGCTAGTAATGGTTGTTTTGATATACTTATAATGTTACATTATGGTAGCTGCATATATGTTAAGTAGTTAATCAAATTATGTCTAACATATGGATTGAACCAAGGTAAGATGGTAAACATGTATGCATGTAATGGTATGCTATGTTGAATGATGGAATTTTCTTAATTTGAATGCTTGAAATGGTTCGTATTTGGATGTAAGTTTTTAGTGCAGGTCAATGGTGTGATTTTGGGTGAGAAATGAAGCTAGAAATGGCTTTATTTTGTCCACATGAGCAGACACACGGGCGTATGTCTAGACCGTGTGTGACACATGACCTGGTACATGGGCGTGTGGTTAGGCCGTGTGTCTCCTGCACCTAAATTTTGAGAAATAGAATGCTTAGAATTGAGCACACGGGTAGAGACACGGGCGTGTGTCTCAGCCGTGTGTGCCACACGGCCTAGAACACGGGCGTGTGTCTTGGCCGTATGAAACCTGTACCTCATTTTATGAAAAATGAATTAACCACAGGGCCTAGCACACGGGCGTGTGGCATGGCCGTGTGCACAAGTCAGAGAGTTACACGGGGTCGAACACGGCCTATAGCACGGGCATGTCCTTAGGTCACACGGGCGTGTCCCTCGAATCACACGGGCGTGTGAGCCCTGCAACTTGGAAAACTTTTGTAATTTCGCGAAAAATTCTTAGAGTTTTTGATTAAGTCCTGACTCGATTCTATTACTTATATTGGGCCTCGAAGGTCCATTTAAGGGACAATATCAATAATCTCGGTTAATTAATAGTAATTAACATGAATTATTTGTAAATTTTCTGAAAGTTTTGGTAATGCTCCATAACCCTGTTCCAACGACAGATATGGGTTAGGGGTGTTACAACACGCCTGTGCGCATGGCCGTGTGTCACACACGGCCGTGTCCGTGTGGACAAAATAAAGCCATTTCTAAGCCTTATTTCTCACTGAAATATGTCTTCCACTTACATTGACATTTTAATACATTCCCAAGTCAATACAAAACTTTCAAATCAAGCCAAAACTGAGTCTTATGCACGACTTATCATTACATATGTTCAAGTGTTTAAACTTATCAAATACACACATATATATACAAATAAGTATATTTTCTCATTTATGCTTACTTAAATCCATTTATCATTAAGTTTATATTCTTTTCATCACATAACCATTTCAAACACATCAAACATAATAAGGCCTTATACAATTTCATCAAAATATGTTTAATACTAGCCATTCCAATAGCTAGTTACGACCAAAGCATTATCATGCCAACATTGGCCAAATTAACCTATACATGCCATTATAACCAGAATTAATTTTACCTTTTGCACCGAATGGGTCAATGGATAGTGTGAAATATCTCTGCCAAGCTTCCAACCCAACGAGCTTCCGAATTCCTTTAAAACAGGGAAATTAAAAACAGAGTAAGCTTTTAAGCTTAGTAAGTTCGTATAACCAGAAATTTAACTTACCACTATTTTATAAACATAAGGTAAACATACATTTCATTGCCAAGTCGTGTTGGCCAAGTGCCTAAACACATATCCTCATCAACAAGTTAACCACTGTAATCCACATAATATTTCATAATCACAAATTTACATAATCATCAGGCAAATTTTATACACATGTACCATCCACCTCACATTACAACATGTTTTGTAATATCAGTTTCATGTATTTCAGGCATATACCAGATTATAGATGAACAAAGTCATTAAGCATGTTCCACATTTGTGTATCAAGCATACCATGCTTCAATATATATCAAGTGATATCATTTATATGTTCAAATACCTCTCTCATCATGTGTTCATGTAGCATGTACAAAGCATATTAGTCATATATATTTCATATGAATATCAATAAACTTGTATAAGCTTAATAATAATAATCATTTTTCTATATGCTCATACTTTGCACATCAAGTATTCAAATATCAGGTATAATTCATGTCCATGTAATTCAAGTATGTACCCATAATATTTTGCCACAATTCAGATTGTTTCATATGAAAATTTTACCCGTTGAACTATTTAAAATATCGATGAAAACACGAAAAGTATACTTGTACTCGAGATGTACAAGTCTATAATCATAGATAAACATATTCATCAAACAATTTCTATGTTCATATATCATCATCTCATACTTCCATATATCATGTATCATCAATTTCATGTATTTCAGGTAGATACATGTATTAATTCATTTCATGTTCATATTTTCTCATATCAGGATTTTGCCCGTTGAATTTTTGAAATATCGATGGATATACAGGTAGTACACTCGGAGTGTACAAATTAGAAATCCGTCAACTCATGTTCAAGGGTACCTATAAGGGCACATAATCAGGAAGCACACTCTCGAGCGATATATCAGGATGCTCATATGAGCCATGTAACAGGAAGCTTATCCGAGCTATACCAGGAAACTCATAATAGTCTATAACAGGAAGTTCACAAAGAACTTTTAATCAGGAAGCTAACGAAGAGCCTATCAGGAATGCTCACAAAGAGCCATGTAATAGGAGCTCCGGACAGCTTAACAGGAAGTTCAAGCGAGCCATGTCAGGAAGCTCATATGAGCCTATATCAGGACGCTCACGAAGAGCTGGGTTTGTGTCTGCAATAAATGCTGGATCACAACTGATCGAATCGTGTAACAGGACGCTCACAAAGAGCTGCGGTAGTGCACAACACATGCTGGATCTCTACCGATCAAGATGCTCACAGGAACTATAAAACAGGACGCTCAAGAGGGTTTATAATAGGATTTCTCGTCCGAGCTATATTCTGTCTGCAACATATGCATGAACACAATCAATATGGGAAATCATGTATCTATCGAATTTCATTATTCAAACGGAACTTAACATTTTCTGGACATTATCGGACATGTGATTATTTCATACATTTATAACATTTATATAATTCACATAAATACATACCACACTCAATTGAATCATAAAAATAAACACAATTTAGTTACACGAATTTACCTCAATAAATGTTCGTGTACGTAAAATCTACTAATTCGACACTTTCTATTTTCCTCGCTCTAACTCCGAATTTGGTCTATCCGGATCTATACGAGTAAATTTAACATCAATTTAATACAATTCATACTCAATTCAGTCCAATTCACATCTTAGGCAAAATTACCATTTTTTCCCCTAAACTTTTAATTAATGACAATTTCATCCCTAGGCTCGGAAAATGAAATTCATGCAATTTAATCCTTATTCCAAGCCTAGCCAAATTTTACATGTGACATTTACAGCCCATGTATTTTGTAAAAATTCAAAATTTTCCATGATATTACAACTTTACAATTTAGTCCTAAAATCATAATTTCATCAAAATTAACTTTTCGAAAGTTGTTTATCTATCAACAACCTTCGGTTTTCTACCATAAATTTCAAAATTTCAGCATTTACATCCACTGAAAAAATTCTATACTTTGATATATTTACAAATTAATCCCCAAAATAGATAGATTAAGCTATTCCGATCTAGGAAATATAAAAATTACTAAAAACGGGACAAGATTACTTACCCAATTAAGCCAAGAAAGCTTGCTTTCTCTTTCCTAGGGTTTCCATGTATTTTTGGGGAAGAAGATGATAAATTGATGATATTTTCATTTTTTTATCATTTATCATCTTTATTTTTTTTCACTTTTCAATTTGATCCTTTTCTTTATTTTATTTTCCATGGATGAATCATTATATTTAAAACCTAAGCATTTTTAGTGGTCTATTTACCATTTAAGGACCTCAAATTTTGAATTGCATAGCTATTTAATCCCTTTAGCTATTAGAACTCAACTTTTGCACTTTATGCAATTTCGTCCTTTTATCAAA
Organism: Gossypium sturtianum; assembly: GCA_025698515.1. NCBI lineage: Eukaryota > Viridiplantae > Streptophyta > Magnoliopsida > Malvales > Malvaceae > Gossypium > Gossypium sturtianum. The sequence continues at coordinate 28,129,731 of CM046943.1, read as the reverse complement.
TTAGACATTTAACAAGTAAAATTCCTTAACGAAATTTTCACACGATATTTCTATAATTTTGTAGATCATAAAATAATATTAAAATAAATTTCTCTTCTGGGATCGGATTTGTGGTCTCGAAACCACTGTTCCGATTACACTGAAAATTGGCTGTTACAAAAACAACTTGCTTGTGACCCTTATTTCTTTACAAGCATTGGACTAGTTCATTTTGTCAATTCGTTCCATGGACTGCCTTTGTAACACCCCAAACCCAGCCTAGACGTTATGACCGGATCTGGCGCGTCACATTGAAGTGTTGATTTGAAAACTGGTCTTGTCGTTGAAAGTTCATGACTAAAGTTTTAAATCCCTTTTAACTAATTGCTCTTGAAAACGTTGGTGTTGTAAAATCAAAACATGTTGACCAATTATTGGTCATATCATTTCTTACAAGTTTATTAATCTAAATTAAAAACCACGGAAGCTTTTCTAATTGTAAACTTTAAATTTTGAAACGCGTGATTTTCTTAGGAATCAGTTATTATTTGAAAAACCCGTTTTTCCTAATCTAGCAGGTTGGAGTAAGAAAATAAAACCAAAAGTTAAAACCTTAAATGGCCTTATTACATAACCAAACCCAAGTATAAATTTAAAATATTTAAGTCTCAAGCGGAAAATCAGTGTTCACGTGGCCACCTCCGGGTCCCTCGCGGCTCCAAATCGCCTAAGGCCGGGATTACATGCGATTAGACGAAGGGTAAGTTTGCGAAAACTCAGTGTGTAATCCCTTATAATACAAACAGTCAGATATACGGTATGCAGAAATAGACTGGGCTTGAGCCCATCACAGACACAATATTAGGTGGGCTTTAGCCCATAACAGAACCAGGTAGACCTAAGCCCATTATAGAATCAGTATCAGATGCAGATATGCAGACAAAAATCCAGCCCAATCCAACCAGTACACCACCCGTACCAACCAACATACCATGTGGGGATAAAATTGACCCACCTAGCCAACACACCAAGCTTAGCACCTGTTGCGGCACTAAGTCAACAGAACGGCTCGACGTCGTAGACAGAACGGCTAAAAGCCATAAATGTCACAGAAAGGCTGAAAGCCTTGTACAGAATGGCAACGGGCCATACACTTCCTCCGTAACAATGTCCTAACCCCATGCAAAATTTCGTGTATGTCATGTTCAATCATCACAGGTGTATGCAGAATGGCCATGCTCAGTAACAATCATTTAAATATATATTCAAAGCATATCAGTCACACGACCACAGTCAAGTCAGTTAAAACACAACACAAGTCAGTCATTTACCCTCGAGGGGCAAAATAGTCATTTACCCTACAGGGGCATTACGGTCATTTTACCCTACAGGGACATTACGGTCATTTTACCCTACAGGGGCATTACGGTCATTTTACCCTACAGAGGTATTACGATCATTTTACAAATATTGGGGTCTCGGTACTTATTATGACCTCCTAGAGGGTCTATCGTCGCTTCGAGCGACTCAGATAACTTACACGGCCAGAACAGTATATATGGGCCCAAAACTCACTACTGGGCCCAAGTGGGCCCACACGCTCGTGTGGCCCATTTAGTCCAGATTCACATACGTCATCGCGAGCCTCAAAAACCAACCTATCAATGATCACTTACCGAGGATTTTCCCGTGTGGGCCCACAAGCCCAATGGGCCCAGGCGGCCCATTTTGACCCATCGAGGCCCATAACGGCCCCAGTCCACAAAAACGCACGTGGTGGCCTCTGCAGTCTGCTACCCATGATTTGGGGCTCGGTTCACCCCACGTGCATTCGCACACTCGTGAGGCCTCGAATGCCGAGGTTCCGGCATTTTAGCTTATCGACTTTTGCCGATTCACAGATAGACAGGGGTGTGAATACACACCATTGTCCATCGATCTTACAGTCATGAAATCGGGGATACAGTTACACACCCTTTTTGGCTTTTAAGCCACTTATCATTTATGAAAAACAGTTACACACCTGATTACGTAGAGTACTAAAAATCCATGAGCGCCAGGACCTTGACTAGATCGGTCAACTGTGATTTGCTTACTTGTTCCAGAGCTCAGTGCAGCTACCTTTTTGCATCCTGGCAGAAAATCCCGAACAGCCGACACCTTACGCCGCTTAAACTTGGGAGTAGAGGCTACGCGCTCAAACTCAGTCGGTACCTTTGCCATCACTTTATTACTAGCACCCTCTTCACCCATCGGAAGTTCTAGAACCCGAAAGAATAAACACATAGGAGAAAGGAGAAGAACCGATAATGAGGGATCACACCATTTGGCTTAAACAGTAAAAGACAGAACTGAAAGGAGATGAGAGACTTACCGATTATCAAAGTCGTTGCAGAATCGAAATAGAGAGGGGAGAGCTTTCGGTCACAAACCGAAGAAGAGAAAAATCCCAAGACTAGGGTGGTAGGTTTGGCCGAAAGATTCAATAATCAAGAAGGGATGATCAGGCAGTTGGCCGAAACTTGAGAAGAGTAGAGAAGAGAGGGAAGGTTCGGTAGATGTCAGTGCAAAAGAGGAAGAAGGAAATGGTCAATTGCCAGAGAAAAGAAAAATGCACGAGTGGTAAGTTGAAGTTTCGGCACTAGAGAGAAAAAGGAAGAAAGTCCCAAAAACCGGTGAGAGAAATTGACCAAAATGGGGAAAACTCTTCAGTAAAGAAATTCGACACCCTAAAAAAGTGCCCAAAATCGAACAAGATAAGAGAAAGCACTCAAAAACCCCCTCCTAGCCGAATTTGCATGCTCAAGACTCCTTGTTCGGCTACAACACACCAACTTTTGAATTTCCTTGATTCTCTCTATGATTTGCTCCTACAATCTCTCTGAGACCCATTCAAACTCTCACCCAATAGAGTTCGAAACCACCTCAAACTCCTGCCGCCTCATGCTAGCAAAATAAATATCCTTTTTGCTTGTAATGGGATTCGAACCCAAGCCCCCCTCAATAGCTCAACACGCCACTTGCCTCCTTGCCACAAGCTCTTTTGTGCCACCTTTTATCTTCAATTAATTAAAAGGTCTAAAGGCCAAAGTCCAGGTTCCTTTAAAAGAAAAACCAAAATAAATTGCAAGATCTAAGACTTGAACCCAGGCTCCCTTGCAACCTTAATGATGCCACAACCACTAGACCACATGCTTCCTTGTGTAATTTTTTTAACACAAAAATTTAAAAGGCCTACATCTAAGCATCCAGGGTTTTATCCACTTAAAACCAAAATTTTTGCTAAAGCCCAGGTTTGAACCCAGGACTATTCCAACTCCTCTCAGGACCTTTAACCACTTGAGCAGACATTTAATTATGTCATTTCCTAGCTCACATAAACTTTTATGCACAGTTTCCTAACCGTTCCCTTACTCAAGGCCCAATACTTCTAGGCCCAAATTCCAAGGCGTTACAGCCTTCATCAGTTCAACTTTATTTTCTCTATCTAAGTTAATAAGCTCATTGAGAGGTAAAGGAATAAGATCATGAATTTTTAGTTGATTAAAACCATAAACCACTTGAAAAGGCAAATCAGTAGTAGAAAAATGTATAAAATAATTATATGAAAATTCAATGAATGGTGGACATTCTTCTCAATTTTTCCAATTCTCACCAACCACGACTCTAATTAGTGCACCTAAGATACGATTAACCACCTCAGCCTACCCATTAGTTTGAGGGTGAAAGATGGTAGAGTATAACAATTTCGTACCCAACATTCCCCATAGAGCTTTTCGAGAATGACTAAGGAATTTTATGTTACTTATAGTGCACGAAATTCCTTGAAGGCGCACCAACTACCTAAAGAATAAATCAGCAACGTCGGTGGCATCATCTATCTTATGACAAGGAATGAAATGTGCCATCTTAGAGAACTTGTCAACCACTACAAATATTATCATAACCCTTTTTAGTTCTAGGAAAAACCAAAATGAAATCCATTTCAAATCAAGTCAATGAGCTTTAGGAATAGATAAAGGAGTATATGACCCATAAGGGATTACCTTCGATTTAGATATTTTACAGGAAAGACATCTAGCACAAACCTTTTCAACATCTCGTTTCATATGTGGCCAAAAAATATTGTTACAAAATGTCTAAGGTTTTGGCGACACCAAAGTGCCCCATTATCCTCCATCATGTTCCTCATGAACCAGTAACACTCGAAGGGAGAAACTATAACACCCCTCACCCGTCTAGATAGTTAGTACGAATTGGAGATGCCACCGAAGCATGTATGTGTAAGAAATCTCGAATTTTATTTAAGAGTTAGAAGTTTTAAAAAATTCTTTATAAAATAATTAAAATATATTTTAGACGAATTGGAATTTTTAAAAACAATTTAATATCATTTGGAATTGATGTGGAATGGATCGAGGGTGACCGAAACTTAAAACGGGCCTTGGAAGGTCAAAACGACTTAAATTATTGGAGTGTTGGAAACAAAAGTGAAGTTGTTATGTAGGGCTTATGACGTCACGGCATGACCGACTGAGTAAGGATGTCGCGATGTAGGGAATATGAAGTCGTAACGTTGAGCATCGAGGTCACGTTGTTGCAACCCCGTGGTTGCAATGTCACTCATTTAGTGTCCCTAAAACAATTCAAAAATACTCTTGAACATCCTTAAATACTATTAAATCATATCTCATGGTTCCAAAGCATTTAAAAAGATTTCTAAATCATATCTAAACATAATTCCAAGCCATAAACATGTTCAAACCATTTTATAATTCAAAAACTTGTTTTAACCTTTTAAGGAGGTTAATAAAATTATTCATGAATTACATTAATATCCTTTGTATAATGTCCTCATGTGGATTTTTCATGTAAAGCAAAATAAAAAAAATATATTATCTCACTGGTTGTCTAATAATTAACTAATACTAAGCAGTCTTATGTGATTGGATCGTAATTATAGCAACCTGTTTTTAGTGGTGTCAGAAATAGTGGTTTCGGGACCACAATTTAGACGTGTGAGTCCATAAATATTATTTATTTAATATTTACAAGGGCATTAGAGTGTCGTATTAAATTTGGTCTGGTAATTTTGATGTTTGAAAAGTTAATTAAGGAAAAAGAACTAAATTATAAAAAATGAAAAGCTTAATTACTATTGATTCTTATTAGCTCAAATGCTTAATTTATAATTTTTTAAAGCTTTAAAAGGTAATTAGACCATAATAGATTATTATGGATGGTTAATGTATTTTGCATATGATTATTTTATGTTAAATTATGTTAAATAATATTAAAATTTAAGTAATAAAATATATGAAAAGAAAGAAGCATTATCATCTTCATCATCTTTCTTTCTAAAACCCTTTTCGTCTATTGTCAAAGAATTAGGGATTTTGTCAAGCTTGTCTTCATTGCATGTGAGTTTATTTGAAGTTCGTTTTTCATTAATTTTATGTTTTTGAGATCATTGTAGCTTAATTTAGCTAGCCCAGGGACTATTTTGTAAAAATTGTATAGGTTTGTAAAGTTACCATTGTTTTTCTCAAAGCTTTTTGGAAGTTAATGGTTGAGTTTAAAGCTTGATGTTGAAATATGACTATTTTGTAAAGTGAATTTAGATAGTTTTTAGTTTCGGGACTAAAATGTTAATATGTTAAAATTGGCATGAATTTTCTATAAATTTAGTTGACTGGGAGCTATTAAGGGATGATATTGAATTCAACCTTAAGGTGTAACACCCCTTACCTGTGTTCAACACCGGAACAGGGTACGAGGCGTTACCGGACAATAACACTTACAACTGAACAAATTCAAGGCATAAATTTTCGTTTAAAATTTAAAACTTTTAATTTTATATCATCAAGTCCCTAAAATGGGCCTACAAGGCCCAAAACATGCTTTGGGAGCGATTCGGGACTAAAACGGAACTTTTAAAACTATTGGAACATTTAGAAAATTTCCTTGTTTTGGAGAGTCTCACGCCCGTGTGGGCAGGCCGTGTGGTCACACCTGCCCGTGTAGCCCAGGACACGCCTGTGTCCTCTGCCCGTGTAACTCTCTATTTATGACGTCATCATTCATTTTGGATCACATGACCAAGTCACACACCCGTGTGCTAGATCGTGTCTTCCACACGGCTGAGACACACGGCCGTGTCTCTGCTTGTGTGGTCAAGAAGATGACAATTTTCCAAGCCAATTTCTACCCTATCTTGCCCATACTTGAGTATAACTTGAATGACATATTTCATGACATATTAAAGCTACCAAAACATCCACCACACACACGTAACAAGTCATAGCATACAATTTACTCAACCATGGAATGCGTCATCATGAGTTTATAGCATAACCAATTCATTGGCCACAATAAATGGCTTGATACAACAATGAACTACTAATATCATGGGTCATTATTCTAGGACAACTCATAGTAACATATACACATGACCAATTTTCCTATACATGCCATAACCTTAAGTATAAAATCATCGATACCTAAATTGTAAGCTCAATAGTGTGACAGGTTCTCCGGTGACTTCCAACCCGAGCTAACCTGAGTACATTATAAACACGGAAAACAACGGAGTAAGCTATAAAGCTTAGTAAGTACATATGTAAATAATAAACAATTGATTTCCATGCTTTTAACTATCCTCATTATAAGCTCTCAAGATAATACCATCATTATTGCATAAAATTTCAAAATTCATTTATGTTCATCTTGAGCTGTTTACTCGAGTTACAATCACTAAATTATTTTTATCTGGAGCTACAGAACTACAAATTAAGATCCACTAATTTTAGCTGAAACTAGACTCACATATATTCTTACCATAAAATTTTAAGAATTTTTGGTTCAGCCAATCTGTAAAGTTTATTCTTTAAAGTCTCCCCTATTTTGCTGCACGACAGTTCCGACCCCTCTTCACTAAAAAATAATTATCTCGTTGTAAAGACCTTGAATGACATTCCTGTTTGTTTCTCTTGAAAATAAACTCATTAATAATTTTAAGCATATAAATTTTATCCCATGATTATTTTTTTACAATTTTTAATGAATTTCCCAAATCAGAATAGAGGATTCCAAAATCATTCTGACCCTGTCTCACTAAAATCCAATTACCTCACCATATGTTTTTTTTTTGCTTATTTTGTTTCTTTTATGTAAAAATAGACTCATTAGATTTAATTTCATATCTCATTCAACCTCAAAATCGAATTCCACCATTTTTGGAAATTTTTCAAAGTTACACAACTGCTACTGTCCAAAACTGTTTTATTTCAAATTTCACTCTTTCATGAAACATCATAACAATATGCTCACATTCAATAACATAATTTGATTAGCATGAATAATACAAAACTTTATCACTTCACTTACTCGTTTTAATCCTCACCAAAATTCATCACATATCGAATTCATTGCTCACATGAAATTCCATTTAGTCGAATTTTCCCGATGAACACTTCGGAGTAATTACAGATACACAGTGGTTACGCACATAGCCCACCCATAATAACATATACACGGTGGCTTCGCACATAGCCCACCAATAATAACAGATACACGGTGGTTTCGCACACAGCCCACCAATAATAACAGATACACGGTGGTTTCGCAGACAGCCCACCAATAATAATAGATACACGGTGGTTTCGCACACAGCCCACCAATAATAACAGATTCACGGTGGTATCGAACACAACCCACCAATATTAACAGATGCACGGTGGTTTCGTACAAAGCCCACCAATAATAACAGATTCACGGTGGTATCGCACACAACCCACCAATATTAACAGATGCACGGTGGTATAGCACACAGCCCACCAATAATAACAGATGCTATCTGGTGCACATAGTAGCCTGCACTTAGTACTACACATGTGACCATAGCTATTTTATTCCACAATCTCACATAGAACCATATCTCGATGCCATAGCCTAACTATGGTCTTACACGATTTCACTTAGTCACACTTTGCCATGACTCATTCATGGTTTTTTCCGTCAATTCATCTTTTAGTACTGAACGAAAGTGTTCAACTTTGCGTTCGCTAGTCTCGAACATCGGATTTTCATTGTACATCAAATATTATAATTAAATTCACAAATTATTCATCAATTTATCAAATAAACATTTATGATTAGCATACAAACTTACCTTGGTATGAAACGACGAAATAAGTCAATTACTCGATTATCTTGCTTTTCCCCCCGATCTAATTCCAAATCTTATCTTCCTTGATTTGTGAGAGTTAGAAGTTGCTGAAATTTTTAAGCTTCCATAGCCATTTCCTTGAGTAAGAATCGGTGGAGAAGAAGAGAGAGTGAAAAAGATGACAACTTTTTCTTATTTTATTTTATTACATCAATTTAAGTCACCTAATTTCCACCAACTTTGATCGGTTTGTATTTTCTTGTCCCCTATGGCCGACCAACTCTTTCCTAAGGGCCTAATTGCACATTAAGGACCTCCAATTTAAGGTTCTATAGCTATTTGACACCTTTAGCTTATACAACAAAACTTTCGCACTTAATGCAATTTAGTACTTTTTCAAAATTAAGCATGCAAACACTAAAATTAATTTACCAAAATTTTCATGCATTCATATAATCAAGCTATAACACATAAAATAATATTAAATAATTTCTCTGACCTCAGATTTGTGGTTCTGAAACCACTATTCTGACTAACTCCAAAATTGGGCTGTTACAATTCTCCCCCCTTAGGGATTTTCGTCCCCGAAAATCTTACCAGAATCTAGATTTGAGATTCGTTTTCTCAGTGCCTTATCAATTTCTCACATAACCCCGGATTCTCCATTCTTTGATCTCACTAGCTAAGATTCTGATCCGTTCTTCACTTTTCATCAAATCAAACTAAATTCCAACTTCTCCTTATAACTAAATCAAGAATTTCTATTTCCACAGCTATACTTTCATAAACATTTAGTTCAGTATCTTAAATTCAAAGATTTTACGTATCAAGTCTGTATATATTTTCTGTCAATCTGAAATTGCTTCTAATTGCTATGAGTTACTTTCACTTTCTGCTCAAATTCTCTGATGAAATCAATCCCGTGGATCTGTTCTCAGAAATCTCGATCAAGTGTCAACCGAGTTCGGTAATTGCAACCATACACACTCCATACAAGGACGTCTTTACGATAACTAAAAGATTATTATTACACTGATAAACTGAAATAGTAACATATTTTAATCCCACATTTAGCATACTTTTGGATGATTTATCCCTTGATTTATGTAAAAAGGTGCTCTTAATCCTTTCTTTTCATGTCTTATACTCAGGAATGCACCCAAGAATAAAAAGAACGAGAAACAGGCTCAAAACGGACTAAAATTGGCCAAAGAAAAAGTCGGCACGGCCTGGAATAAAGCCCACATGGCCGTGCCTCCTCAAATATACTAGAACACGGCCTGATGTCGATCTACACGGTCGTGCCTCATTAACGGAGTCCAACACGGCCTGGCCACGATTCACACGGGCGTGTGCCATGGCCGTGCCACTGCCGTGGAGGAGAGTAATTTCACTCGAAAAAGGATACTTAGGGGAAAAGAAACATATTGCAAAAGCCTATAAATACACCCTAAGTATAACCTAAAAGGGGGAGTCGACGGGCGGTCAGCTAGGCCAAGGAGCCGAGCCGAAAATGTCAGATTTATGGAAAACTCTCAAGGGATAGCTAGTTGATCCATCTCAAGAAGCCGAAATTCTACTCAAGACAGAGGATCTACTCTTCAATTCCTTCAGAGAGTTTTAGGGATTTCTTATATTTTGTTTTAACTTTTCTTCTGAGATGTTTTCCTTTATTATTATGAACTAAACCCTTCAGATACCTGAAGGGGGATGAAACCTAGATGAATCTTGTTATTGTTTTCTGAACTATATGATAAATACTTGATTTGTTCTTAATTATGTGTGCTTAATTCTTATGTTGATATTTCAAGGATATTAATTCAGGTTGAATGTGCTTAGGTGGTGGAGCAAAAGTCCCTGCTTAAGAGTAGATCTAGCATAATTGTAACATCCAGAAATTCAGGACTTTATGTTTTGCATTATATCATGCATTAGGCTAGTTAAGAATGTTAATTGTGTATGTTTAGGGGTCCTAAGAAGGCTTGGGGTTGAGTTGGGCCTTAGCAAATTTTTTGTGTTTAAGCACTTTAAGGAGGGAAGGTAAGTGGTGTCAAGACTTAAGGAAATAAGTGTGTATTTTGCTAGCACAAGTGGAGCTAGTAGCAGAGTGGAGTGGCGTCACATGAAGGAGCTAAAGGGGTGGAGTTTGAATCCCACCTATTGCAACTTGTTTTGGGATTTAAATTTTTGTGCTATTCAAGTAATTGATGGTAAGTGTCGGCCAAGCTTTAAAGAAGGAAAGGAAGACTTTTTATTGATGGAAAGAACACTATGGAGGAAGGTAAGGAGAAGATCAAGGAGAAAATAAGGAAAGAAGTAAAGGAAAGGAGTAAGAAGGGGGATATGTTGGCCGAATCTTAGGGAAGTGTATAGGGAAAGAATTTTTGGTCAACCATGACCTTTTTGGGTGAATGAGGCACACGGTTTTGGTAGGGGAAATTTGGGAGCCGATTTTCTTATGGTCTTTGTGCAAGTTTTGTGCATGAAATGCTTTTAGTCTTTTTAACATTTTGGTGCTCTTTTTCCAACCTTTTTCCTTTGTTGCCGAAACACTCAAATCATTTTGTCCATCTTTCCTTTGCTTACCGAAACACTCAAGCCTATTTGCTCATCTTTTCCTAGGTGTTGGCCGAAACATTTTGACATCTCTTTTTCTATCTCTTTCTTTCTTTTTCACCATTTCTTCAACCATTTTCTCTTCTTCTTTAGTCAATATTTTGATGGCCGAATCTTCTTTGTTCATTTTCCTTCAATAGCCGAACCTTTTATCACTTAATCTCTTTTTCATTTTCTTTTGTGTGTTGAACACTCTCTTCTTTGACCGAATCGGTAAGTGGTTTCATTCTCCTCTTTTCATTTTCTTTTCATTCTCTTTTCTTCATGGCCAAATATGTGCCCTTATTATTGGAGGGTTCTTTAAACTGAAACATCTCTCTCTCCTACTCCCTCATATCGTGATCATCTCTTTTTTGTAGTGTTCTAGTGGGTGGCCGTATATCACATCCCAGTCGACTCATCCGTAGCCATAAGTCCAATCGATGGAAGTTAGAGCTATTATTGTTAAGGTAAGGAGTTTTTTCATGGTTCATTTTGATCTATTTTCATTGCTCGGTTAGTTTGCTAAACGGATCGATGGATTTGACTAATCGGTTATATTAGGGACTAAATCGCTCGTTCTTCTCTACTTGTTGATCCTACAGAAGTAGTGGTAAGCCGAATCCTATCCCTAAACAACTACTCTCTCTCATAGTAGTATTTTACTGACCAAGACTTTTTCAATGGAGGCAAGTGGTAGCGATTTGAAAGGAAAAGCGATAGGAGGACAAAAAGGGAGTGGATTTGCAATTCCTACTCCTAAGTTCAAACATAGGGCGGTATCGGCAGTTCGGGATTTCCCACGGGGTTGTGGACCATCATCTGGTGAGAATAGACAAATCGTGGTCGTTCACGATACTAAGGGTAAGCATTTTAGATCGATGATTTAGATTTGGATTAAGAAAAATCTCTTATGTTAGTTAATCGAGTATTATGGTGATATAGGTGCCGACGATCAAGAAGGTTTAGTCCTTACCGTAATCAGGTGTGTAATCTCACACTAAAATCTCGTTGATTCATAACTCACCATTATGTTGGAAGAGTAGATCGTTGTATTGGCTTAAACGATGTTAATTCTAAGATCTGTCAAAATCGGTATTAATTTATTAAATCACGAAAATGCCCCTATAGGCCGATTTACCAAAATGCCCCTATGGGCCGATTTGCCATAATGCCTAAATGGGCCGAACTATCAAAGTGCTTTAATGGGCCGATTCACCGAATTAATCCACTAGATTAATGGTTGTTGTATATATGTGGATACTTTATTTTATTTTGTATGATACATTTTCATATATTGCATGGGATGGGATAAATTGTATGGAGAGAAGTGTAGCCTGGTGGCATTGCCACAAATCTATTTATTATTGTGCTTAATTATGTTTTTGGTGGCTTGACCACAAAAAAAAAATATTATACTCTAGCAGCTTGGCTGCAATTTTGGTGTCAGCGGCGGTGTGGGTTGACTTGATCCCTACAGGTGTGATTGGCTGGTCGGGGGTGTGATGGATGGATTGGATTGGGTTGGGTTGTATACATTTCCTTCATTTAAATATTGTTATGTAAATGGGCTTAGGCTCACGATTATGCTTTGCGGGTTCAGGCCCAGTGGATGACGGTAAGGGGATTATACACTGAGTTCTAGTAACTCACCCCATCTTCTTAACCCTTGCAGGTAATGCTCAATAATAAGGACTCGGGCCCATAGATGACTCGGTGGAGGGCATACTTTGCAAATAATGTTTTCGAACATTAGTAAACTTCTTTTTCATTTTATTTTCATTACTTTTACTATTTTGGGTTTTAAAGTTGTAATAAGGCCTCTGGGATATGTTTTATTTTGCTTTATGTTTAGACGTATTTAATATCTTTCTTGATTTGTTTTAAATGGGGATTTTCTAAAAATCACAATTAACGGTTTTCCAAAATTGATTGATAAATGGATTTTGAAATAAATATGTACAAATATTTTAACTTGGACTTTTCCTCCAAAGTATCATCGTCATTTTCAAAAGTTACGATTTTAAAGATTACCTAATAAATTTTCAATTCATCAATCAACCTCTCGAGATTAGTAGTATTTTTAACGAATATATATAACTAAACTTGTTTTCTTAACTATAACCAAATAACACTTACTTTAGAAAGATTCACTCGTTATTTATACGTTTTCTTCATGTGACATGTCAGATTCGGTCATACGGCATGGGCCGGGTTTGGGGTGTTACATTTTATGGTATCAAAGCCCGGTTGCAAAACTTGACTGTGGTTTGGGTTCAAAAATGTTTTCGAAAACTGCTTGAAATTTGATTTATAAATACATGTTTTAAAGGAAGTATGGCACCACCGTATCCAAGCATCAAGTCGATAAGTTTTGTTTTCATTTTATGATTATTGTGGTATGACTGTAGTAAGAAAACTTCACAAAATAGAGATACTCTAGAACTTTTAGCTTTAGGAGCTGAAACTATAGATATTGAGGCTTTAGGATATGTTTTGCGAAAACAACTTTACTTCTTATATTCCATAAAATATTGTTTAATAAACACTGAATAAGCATATTGATTCATAAGACTCTTAATCAGATTAAATCAAAGTTAGTAAACATGAGCGCTAGAGGACGTGGACGTGGTAGACATGGACGTTGTAGAGGTCGAGGTGCTAGAGTTGTATCTCAGGCATCGGGACATATGCCTGAAATGGACGCACCTGCGTCACCAGTGACTGAAGCTGGGTCACATGATCGAATGAGAGAGGACGACACTCTGTCCCAAGTGATGTTGCGAGTACTGGAAAGGGTTGCTGAGGCAAGAACTGGGTCGACAGCTCGTGGGTCAATATCCGAGCGACTTAGATCGAATGGGGCTGAAGTCTTTAGGGGTATTTCGGGTGTAGCCCCAAGTGTAGCAGAGTACTGGCTTGAGGCGGTGGAACGGATTATGGATGATCCGGATTGCACATCCGAGCGTAAACCGAAAGGGGTTGTGTCATTGCTAAGAGACGAGGCGTATCAGTGGTGGCTCACTGTTTGGGAAGTCACTCAGGCTGATCGTATTACCTGGGAATTCTGTAAGACAGCATTTTAGGGAAAATATGTCGGGGCTAGTTATGTAGATGCCCGAAGGAAGGAATTTTTGAATCTGGTTCAAGGAAGTAAACTGTGGCGACATACGAGGCGGAGAAGCCGCGTCTCGAGTCGGTATGCCCGGGGAATAGTGCCAACTGATCATGAGCGCTGTGTGTGTTTTGATGATGGATTGCGTGATGAGTTACGGGTACTGATAGCCCCACAGAAGGAAAGGAATTTTGCTACACTTGTGGAAAAAGCTAAGATAGCTGAGGAAGTTAAGCACTATGAACGGCAAAATCAAGACAAGGATAGTGGAAGGAACAAGAGAGACTCTGGGTATTTAGGTCCTGCTAGAGGATTTCAGAAAAGGCCCAGGAATGAGGGGCCAGTTCAAGTGGGTGCTCCAGCTACTACCAATCAGTCACAGCCTTGCGTGGATTGTGGGAAACTTCACTCAGGTGAACGCTGGAAGAGAATTGGTGGTTGTTTCAGATGTGGATCCAAGGACCATCGGTTTAGGGATTGCCCTCAAAAACCTGATCAAACTCAGGCAGTTTGTAACAGATTTGCGCAGCCAGCAGGAGGCGCTCAGCAGCCGCCGAGAGGCCGTGGGCCAGGTCGGGGTGGTAACAGTGTAGGACGAGGTCAAGTTGCACTGGGTAGAGGTATCGATAATAGGAGTAGCACTGAGGCGAGACAGCCAGGTTTGGTCTATGCGGTCAGACGTCGAGAGGATGGCAATGCACCGGACGTCATAACCGGTATGTTTTTCATATCTAAAGTATCTTTTACCGCTTTGATAGACATTGGATCCATCCATTCGTATATTGTATGTGCTGTGTCTAGAACTCTGAATATTAAATCTAAGATTACTGCTAGAGAAACAACTGTGATTAGCCCTTTAGGATAGTCGGTGGTAGTAAATAAGTTGTTTAGGGATGTACCCTTAGAGGTTCAGGGGGTATTATTTCTGGCGGATTTGATGGAATTACCGTTCGGGGAGTTCGATCTTCTTTTGGGCATGGACTGGCTGGTTAAGCATCGTGCGAACTTGGTGTGGCCGCAGCGCGAGATGGTACTAAGAACGGAGGAGGATAAGGAAGTGATGATGATAGGTGAAAGAAGAAATTATCTATCTAATGTGGTATCTGCTTTGAAGGCAGAAAAGTTGGTACGAAAGGGGTATGGAGCGTTCTTAGTCTTTATCAGTGCTTTGGATGCCAAAGAGTTGTCGGTAGAGAGTGTTAGAATGGTGAAAGAGTTTTCAGACGTGTTTCTCGAGGAGCTTCAGGATTGCCTCCGGATCGAGAAGTGGAATTTGGTATTGAGCTGTTGCCAGGAACGGCTCCGGTGTCCATTGCCCCTTACAGAATGGCACCGAAGGAGCTCGTGGAACTTAAAGCTCAGATCCAGGATTTGTTGGATCGTGGATTTATTCGACCAAGTGTGTCACCGTGGGGAGCCCCAGTTTTGTTCGTTAAGAAAAAGGATGGGTCGATACGTATGTGCATCGATTATAGACAATTGAATAAGTTAATGATCAAGAACAAGTATCCGTTACTGAGGATCAATGATCTGTTCGATCAGCTGCGTGGAGCTTTGGTTTTCTCAAAGATAGATCTGAGATCGGGGTATCACCAGTTAAAAGTCAAGGAGGCGGATATTCACAAGACTGTGTTTCGAACCCGATATGGGCATTACGAGTTCTTAGTGATGCCGTTCAAGTTAACTAATGCACCAACTGCATTTATGGACATGATGAACCGAGTCTTCCAACCCTATCTAGAACGGTTTGTAGTGGTGTTCATAGTCAACATCTTGGTGTACTCAAAGACTAAAGAGGAGCATGATTCGCATCTACGGGTAGTATTACAGATATTAAGGGAGAAGCAGCTGTATGCCAAATTCAGTAAGTGTGAATTTTGGCTGAAGGAGGTGACCTTTTTGGGGCATGTTGTGTCTGCCAAGGGAATTAGAGTTGATCCCCGAAAGGTCAAGGCTGTATTGGACTGGAAGCCACCGAGGTCAGTGGTAGAAATCCAAAGTTTTCTAGGTTTGGCTGGGTATTATACGCGTTTCGTTGAGGGGTTTTCGTTGATTGCTGCACCCCTAACTAAGCTGTTGTATAAGGGAGTACCGTTTGTGTGGTCAGATAAGCAGCAAGAGAGTTTTGAGAAATTGAAGAAGATTCAGCGGCAGAATCACCGTGATTGATTCAACTTCGAGGGTGGTAAGAAGTTTATTGTTTATTGTGATGCGTCACACACGGGCTTGGGATGTGTGTTGATGCAAGGGGGAAAAGTGGTGGCTTATGCATCTCGTCAATTAAGGCCGCATGAGGTGAACTATCCCACACATGATTTGGAGTTAGCTGCAGTGGTTTTTGCTCTAAAGATATGTAGACACTATCTGTATGGGGAGAAGTCGATTATCTACACGGATCATAAGAGTCTGAAGTACCTCCTTACCCAGAAAGAGTTGAACTTAAGAGAGCGGGGGTGGATAGAATTGTTGAAAGATTATGACTTTTCAATCGAGTATCACCCATGTAAAGCTAACGTAGTGGCAGATACGCTGAGTCGTAAGGTAATATCGGATTTGAGAGCGATGTTCGCTCACCTCAGCCTTTATGAAGATGGTAGCTTGTTAGCTAAACTTCAAGTGAAGCCTGTATGGGTAAGTCAGATTAAGGAAAATCAGTTGTTAGATGAAAGGTTGGGTTCTCGACTTTAGCAAGTGGAAAGTGGTGAGATAGGGGATTTTGGATTAAATAGTGATGGAGCATTATGTTTCCGCAGAAGAGTTTGTATGCCCATGGATTCTGAATTGAGACAAATGATTCTGCGTGAGGCGCATAGTAGCCCATATGCTATGCACCTCAGGGGAAATAAGATGTACCGAGACCTTCGTGAGCAGTATTGGTGGCCAGTGTTGAAACGGGAGGTTACCGACTTCGTGAGCAAGTGCTTGACATGTCAGCAGGTGAAGGTGGAACATCAACTGCCTTCAGGGTTACTGCAAATGGTGAAAATTCCACTATGGAAATGGGAAAGGATAACGATGGACTTTGTTAGTAGGTTACCTTTAACGCCTACTAAGAAAGATTCCTTATGGGTGATAGTGGATCGGTTAACGAAGTCTACTCATTTTTTATCTGTTCGTACGAATTATTCGTTGCAGAAGTTGGCCAAATTGTATATAACAGAAGTCGTGAGGTTGCATGGGGTACCAGTGTCTATTATATCGGATAGGGATCCTAGGTTTACATCACGGATCAGAGGAAGCTACATGGGAATCAGAGGACACGATCCGGCAGCAATATCCTCATCTCTTCTAATTAGGTAAATTTTGAGGCTGAAATTTCTTTAAGGGGGTAGAATTGTAACATCCAGAAATTCGGGACTTTATGTTTTGCATTATATCTTGCATTAGGCTAGTTAAGAATGTTAATTGTGTATGTTTAGGGGTCCTAAGAAGGCTTGGGGTTGAGTTGGGCCTTAGCAAATTTTTTGTGTTTAAGCACTTTAAGGAGGGAAGGTAAGTGGCGTCAAGACTTAAAGAAATAAGTGTGTATTTTGCTAGCCCAAGTGGAGCTAGTACCAGAGTGGAGTGGCGTCACATGAAGGAGCTAAAGGGGTGGAGTTCGAAACCCACCTATTGCAACTTGTTTTGGGATTTAAATTTTTGTGCTATTCAAGTAATTGATGGTAAGTGTCGGCCAAGCTTTAAAGAAGGAAAGGAAGACTTTTTATTGATGGAAAGAACACTATGGAGGAAGGTAAGGAGAAGATCAAGGAGAAAATAAGGAAAGAAGTAAAGGAAAGGAGTAAGAAGGGGATATGTTGGCGAATCTTAGGGAAGTGTATAGGAAAGAATTTTTGGTCAACCATGACCTTTTTGGGTGAATGAGGCACACGGTTTTGGTAGGGGAAATTTGGGAGCCGATTTTCTTATGGTCTTTGTGCAAGTTTTGTGCATGAATTGCTTTTAATCTTTTTAACATTTTGGTGCTTTTTTTCTAACCTTTTTCCGTTGTTGCCGAAACACTCAAATCATTTTGTCCATCTTTCCTTTGTTTGCCGAAACACTCAAGCCTCTTTGCTTATCTTTTCCTAGATGTTGGCCGAAACTTTTTGACATCTCTTTTTCTATCTCTTTCTTTCTTTTTCACCATTTCTTCAACCATTTTCTCTTCTTCTTTAGTCAATATTTTGATGGCGGAATCTTCTTTGTTCATTTTCCTTCAATAGCCGAACCTTTTATCACTTAATCTCTTTTTCATTTTCTTTTGTGTGTTGAACACTCTCTTCTTTGACCGAATCGGTAAGTGGTTTCATTCTCCTCTTTTCATTTTCTTTTCTTCATGGCCGAATATGTGCCCTTATCATTGGAGGGTTCTTTAAACCAAAACATCTCACTCTCCTACTCTCTCATATCATGATCATCTCTTTTTCGTAGAGTTCTAGTGGGTGGCCATATATCACATCCTTTTCATAAGTCCAATCGGTGGAAGTCGGAGCTATTATTGTTAAGGTAAGGAGTTTCGTCATGGTTCATTTTGATTTATTTTCATTGCTCGGTTAGTTTGCTAAACGGATCGATGGATTTGACTAATCGGTTATATTAGGGACTAAATCACTCGTTCTTCTCTACTTGTTGATCCTACGGAAGTAGTGGTAAGCCGAATCATATCCCTAAACAACTACTCTCTCTCATAGTAGTATTTTACTGACCAAGACTTTTTCAATGGAGGCAAGTGGTAGCGATTTGAAAGGAAAAGCGATAGGAGGACAAAAAAGGGAGTGGATTTGCAATTCCTACTCCTAAGTTCAAACGTAGGGTGGTATCGGCAGTTTAGGATTTCCCACGGGGTTGTGGACCATCATCCGGTGAGAATAGACAAATCGTGGTCGTTCACGATACTAAGGGTAATCATTTTAAATCATTGATTTAGATTTGGATTAAGAAAAATCTCCTATGTTAGTTAATTGAGTATTATGGTGATATAGGTGCCGACGATCAAGAAGGTTTAGTCCTTACCGTAATCAGGTGTGTAATCTCACACTGAAATCCCGTTGATTCATAACTCACCATTATGTTGGAAGAATAGATCGTTGTATTGGCTTAAACGATGTTAATTCTAAGATCTATCAAAATCGGTATTAATTTATTAAATTATGAAAATGCCCCTATGGGCCGATTTACGAAAATGCCCCTATAGGCTAATTTGCTATAATGCCTAAATGGGCCGAACTATCAAAGTGCTTTAATGGGCCGATTCACCGAATTAATCCACTAGATTAATGGTTGTTGTATATATGTGGATATTTTATTTTATTTTGTATGATACATTTTCATATATTGCATGGGATGGGATAAATTGTATGGAGAGAAGTGTAGCCTGGTCGCATTGCCACAAATCTATTTATTATTGTGCTTAATTATGTTTTCGGTGGCTTGAACACAAAAAAAATATTATACTCTAGCAGCTTGGCTGCAATTTTGGTGTGAGCGGCGGGGTGGGTTGACTTGATCCCCACAGGTGTGATTGGCTGGTCGGGGGTGTGATGGATGGATTGGGTTGGGTTGCATACATTTACTTCATTTAAATATTATTATGTAAATGGGCTTAGGCTCACGATTATGCTTTGCAGGTTCAGGCCCAGTGGATGACGGTAAGGGGATTATACACTGAGTTCTAGTAACTGACCCCATCTTCTTAACCCTTGCAGGTAATGCTCAGTAATAAGGAATTGGGCCCATGGATGACTCGGTGGAGGCCATGGAGGCCATACTTTGGAAATAATGTTTTTGAACATTAGTAAACTTCTTTTCCGTTTTGTTTTCGTTACTTTTACTATTTTGGGTTTTAAAGTTGTAATAGGGCCTCTAGGATATGTTTTATTTTGCTTTATGTTTAGACGTATTTAATATCTTTCTTGAATTGTTTTAAATGGGGATTTTCTAAAAATCATAAATAACGGTTTTCCAAAATTGATTGATAAATGGATTTCGTAATAAATATGTACAAATATTTTAACTTGGACTTTTCCTCCGAAGTATCATCGTCATTTTCAAAAGTTACGATTTTAAAGATTACCTGATAAATTTTAAATTCATCAATCAACCTCTCGAGATTAATAGTATTTTTAACCAATATCTATAACTAAACTTGTTTTCTTAACTATAACCAAATAACACTTACTTTAGAAAGATTCACTCATTATTTATACGTTTTCTTCATGTGACATGTCAGATCCGGTCATACCGCATGGGCCGGGTTTGGGGTGTTACATTTTATGGTATCAAAGCCCGGTTACATAACTCGGCTGTGGTTTGGGTTCAAAAATTTTTCTAAAACTGCTTGAAATTCGATTTATAAATACATGTTTTAAAGGAAGTATGGCACCACGGGTATCCGGCATCAAGTCAGTAAGTTTTGTTTTCATTTTATGATTATTGTGGTAAGACTTTAGTAAGAAAACTTTACAAAATAGAGATACTCTAGAACTTTTAGCTTTAGGAGCTGAAACTATAGAGATTGAGACTTGAGGATATGTTTTGTGAAAACAACTTTACTTATTATATTCCATAAAATATTGTTTAATAAACACTGAATAAGCATACTGATTCATAAGACTCTTAATTAGATTAAATCGATGTTAGTAAACATAAGCGCTAGAGGACGTGGACGTGGTAGACGTGGACGTGGTAGAGGCCGAGGTGCTAGAGTTGTATCTCAGGCATCGGGACAGATGCCTGAAATGGACGCAGCTGCATCACCAGTGACTGAAGCTGGGTCACATGATCGAATGAGAGAGGACGATGCTCTGTCCCAAGCGATGTTGCGAGTACTGGAATGGGTTGCTGGGGCAAGAACTGGGTCCGCAGCTCGTGGGTCGATATTCGAGCGACTTAGATCGAATGGGGTCGATGTCTTTAGGGGTATTTCGGGTGTAACCCCAAGTGAAGTAGAGTACTGGCTTGAGGCGGTGGAACGGATTACGGACGATCTGGATTGCACATCTGAGCAGAAACTGAAAGGGGTTGTGTCATTGCTAAGAGACGAGGCGTATCAGTGGTGGCTCACTGTTCGAGAAGGCACTTAGGCTGATCGTATTACCTGGGAATTCTTTAAGACAGCATTTCAGGGAAAATATGTCGGGGCTAGTTATGTAGATGCCCGAAGGAAGGAAATTTTTAATCTGGTTCAAGAGGAAGTAAACTGTGTGGCGATACGAGGCGAGTTTCGCGTGCGAGTCGGTATGCCCGGGAATAGTGCCAACTGATCATGAGCGCTGTGTGCATTTTGAGGATGGATTGCGTGATGAGTTACGGGTACTGATAGCCTCACAGAAGGAAAGGAATTTTGCTACACTTGTTGAAAAAGCTAAGATAGCTGAGGAAGTTAAGCACTCTGAACGGCAAAATCGAGACAAGGATAGGGGCAGGAACAAGAGAGACTCGGGTATTCATGTCCAACTAGAGGATTTTAGAAAAGGCCCAGGAATGAAAGGCCAGTTCATGTGGGTGCTCCAGCTACTACCAATCAGTCACAGCCTTGCGTGGATTGTGGGAAACTTCACTCAGGTGAATGCTGGAAGAGAACTGGTGGTTGTTTCAGATGTGGATCCAAGGACCATCGGTTTAGGGATTGCCCTCGAAAGCTGATCAAACTCAGCGTTTGTAACAAATTTGCGCAGCCAGCAGGAGGCGCTCAGCAACCGCCGAGAGGCTGTGGGCCAAGTCGGGGTGGTAACAGTGTAGGACGAGGTTAAGGTGCACCGGGTAGAGGTATCGATAATAGGAGTAGCACGGAGGCGAGACAACCATGGTTGGTCTATGCGGTTAGACGTCGAGAGGATGGCGATGCACCGGACGTCATAATCGGTACGTTTTTCATATCTGAAGTATCTTTTACCGCTTTGATAGACATTGGATCCACCCATTCGTATGTTGCATGTCGTGGTCCGGAACTCGAATATTAAATCTGAGATTACGGCTAGAGAAACAACTGTGATTAGCCCTTTAGGACAGTCGGTGGTAGTAAATAAGTTGTTTAGGGATGTACCCTTAGAGGTTCAGGGGGTAGTATTTCTGGCGGATTTGATGGAGCTACCGTTCGGGGAGTTCGATCTTATTTTGGGCATGGACTGGCTAGTTAAGCATCGTGCGAACTTGGACTGTGCTGCAAAGCAGATGGTACTAAGAACTTCGGAGGATAAGGAAGTGATGATGATAGGTGAAAGAAGAAATTATCTATCCAATGTGGTATCTGCTTTGAAGGCAGAAAAGTTGGTGCGAAAGGGGTGTGGAGCATTCTTAGTCTTTATCAGTGCTTTGGATGCCAAAGAGTTGTCGGTAGAGAGTGTTAGAACGGTAAAAGACTTTTCAGACGTCTTTCCCGAGGAGCTTCAGGATTACCTCCGGATTGGGAAGTGGAATTTGGTATTGAGCTGTTGCCATGAACGGCGCCGGTGTCCATTGGCCCTTACAGAATGGCACCGAAGGAGCTCATGGAACTTAAAGCTCAGATCCAGGAGTTGTTGGATCGTGGACTTTTTCGACCAAGTGTGTCACCGTGGGGAGCCCCGGTTTTGTTCGTTAAGAAAAAGGATGGGTCGATGCGTATGTGCATCGATTATAAACAATTGAATAAGTTGACGATCAAGAACAAGTATCCATTACCGAGGATCGATGATCTGTTCGATCAGCTGTGTGGAGCTTCAATTTTCTCGAAGATAGATCTGAGATCGGGGTATCACCAGTTAAAAGTCAAGGAGGCGGATATTCACAAGACTACGTTTCGAACCTGATATGGGCATTACGAGTTCTTAGTGATGCCGTTCGGGTTGACTAGTGCACCAGCTGCATTTATGGACATGATGAACCGAGTCTTCCAACCCTATCTAGATCGGTTTGTGGTGGTGTTCATAGACAACATCTTGGTGTACTCAAAGACTGAAGAGAAGCATGATTCGTATCTACGGGTAGCATTGCAGATATTAAGGGAGAAGCAGTTGTATGCCAAATTCAGTAATTGTGAATTTTGGCTGAAGGAGGTGACCTTTTTAGGGCATGTTGTGTCTGCCGAGGGAATTAGAGTTGATCCCCGAAAGGTCGAGGCTGTATTGGACTGGAAGCCACCGAGGTCAGTGGCAGAAATCCAAAGTTTTCTAGGTTTGGCTGGGTATTACACGCGTTTCGTTGAGGGGTTTTCGTTGATAGCTGCACCCCTAACTAAGCTGTTGCGTAAGAGAGTACCGCTTGTGTGGTCGGATAAAGCGAAAGCAAGAGAGTTTTGAGAAATTGAAGAAGATTCGGCGAAGTGCGTATTGATTCAACTCGATCTTTGGTAAGGAGTTTATTGTTTATTGTGATGCGTCACACACGAGCTTGGGATGTGTGTTGATGCAAGGGGGAAAAGTTGTGGCTTATGCATCTCGTCAATTAAGGCCGCATGAGGTGAACTATCCCACACATGATTTGGAGTTAGGCTGCAGTGGTTTTTGCTCTAAAGATATGGAGACACTATCTGTATTGGGAGAAGTCGATTATCTACACGGATCATAAGAGTCTGAAGTACCTCCTTACCCAGAAGGAGTTGAACTTAAGACAGCGGAGGTGGATAGAATTGTTGAAAGATTATGACTTTTTAATCGAGTATCACCCAGGTAAAGCTAACGTAGTGGCAGATGCACTGAGCCGTAAGGTAATATCAGATTTGAGAGCAATGTTCGCTCACCTCAGCCTTTATGAAGATGGTAGCTTGTTAGCTGAACTTCAAGTGAAGCATGTATGGGTAAGTCAGATTAAGGAAAAGCAATTGTTAGATGAAAGGTTGGGTTCTCGACTTTAGCAAGTGGAAAGTGGTGAGATAGTGGATTTTGCATTAAATAGTGATGGAGCATTATGTTTCCGCGGAAGAGTTTGTATGCCGAGGGATTCTGAATTGAGACAAATGATTCTACGTGAGGCGCATAGTAGCCCATATTCTATGCACCCCGGGGGAAATAAGATGTACCGAGACCTCCGTGAGCAGTATTGGTGGCCAGGGTTGAAACGGGAGGTTACCGACTTCGTGAGCAAGTGCTTGACATGTCAGCAGGTGAAGGCGAAACATCAACTGCCCTTAGGGTTACTGCAAACGGTGAAAATCCCACTATGGAAATGGGAAAGGATAACGATGGACTTTGTTAGTGGGTTACCTTTAACGCCTACTAAGAAAGATTCCGTATGGGTGATAGTGGATCGGTTAACGAAGTCTGCTCATTTCCTATCTGTTCGTACGGATTATTCGTTGCAGAAGTTGGCCAAATTGTATATAGCAGAAGTCGTGAGGTTGCATGGGGCACCAGAGTCTATTATATCGGACAGGGATCCTAGGTTTACATCACGGATCAGAGGAAGCTACATGGGAATCAGAGGACAAGATCCGACAGCAATATCCTCATCTCTTCTAATTAGGTAAATTTCGAGGCTGAAATTTCTTTAAGGGGGTAGAATTGTAACATCCAGAAATTCGGGACTTTATGTTTTGCATTATATCATGCATTAGGCTAGTTAAGAATGTTAATTGTGTATGTTTAGGGGTCCTAAGAAGGCTTGGGGTTGAGTTGGGCCTTAGCAAATTTTTTGTGTTTAAGCACTTTAAGGAGGGAAGGTAAGTGGCGTCAAGACTTAAGGAAATAAGTGTGTATTTTGCTAGCACAAGTGGAGCTAGTAGCAGAGTGGAGTGGCGTCACATGAAGGAGCTAAAGGGGTGGAGTTCGAATCCTACCTATTGCAACTTGTTTTGGGATTTAAATTTTTGTGCTATTCAAGTAATTGATGGTAAGTGTCGGCCAAGCTTTAAAGAAGGAAAGGAAGACTTTTTATTGATGGAAAGAACACTATGGAGGAAGGTAAGGAGAAGATCAAGGAGAAAATAAGGAAAGAAGTAAAGGAAAGGAGTAAGAAGGGGGATATGTTGGCCGAATCTTAGGCAAGTGTATAGGGAAAGAATTTTTGGTCAACCATGACCTTTTTGGGTGAATGAGGCACACGATTTTGGTAGGGGAAATTTGGGAGCCGATTTTCTTATGGTCTTTGTGCAACTTTTGTGCATGAAATGCTTTTAATCTTTTTAACATTTTGGTGCTCTTTTTCCAACCTTTTTCCTTTGTTGCCGAAACACTCAAATCATTTTGTCCATCTTTCATTTGTTTGCCGAAACACTCAAGCCTCTTTGCTCATCTTTTCCTAGGTGTTGGCCGAAACTTTTTGACATCTCTTTTTCTATCTCTTTCTTTCTTTTTCACCATTTCTTCAACCATTTTCTCTTCTTCTTTAGTCAATATTTTGATGGCCGAATCTTCTTTGTTCATTTTCCTTCAATAGCCGAACCTTTTATCACTTAATCTCTTTTTCATTTTCTTTTGTGTGTTGAACACTCTCTTCTTTGACCGAATCGGTAAGTGGTTTCATTCTCCTCTTTTCATTTTCTTTTCATTTTCTTTTCTTCATGGCCGAATATGTGCCCTTATCATTAGAGGGTTCTTTAAACCGAAACATCTCTCTCTCCTACTCCCTCATATCGTGATCATCTCTTTTTCGTAGTGTTCTAGTGG
The DNA here is from genome assembly GCA_025698515.1 of Gossypium sturtianum. Classification (NCBI taxonomy): domain Eukaryota; kingdom Viridiplantae; phylum Streptophyta; class Magnoliopsida; order Malvales; family Malvaceae; genus Gossypium; species Gossypium sturtianum. The sequence continues at coordinate 28,104,311 of CM046943.1, read as the reverse complement.
GTGGCCGTATATCACATCCTTGTCGACTCATCCGTAGCCATAAGTCTAATCGGTGGAAGTCAGAGCTATTATTGTTAAGGTAAGGAGTTTCGTCATGGTTCATTTTGATCTATTTTCATTGCTCGGTTAGTTTGCTAAACGGATCGATGGATTTGACTAATCGATTATATTAGGGACTAAATCGCTCGTTCTTCTCTACTTGTTGATCCTACGGAAGTAGTGGTAAGCCGAATCCTATCCCTAAACAACTACTCTCTCTCATAGTAGTATTTTACTGACCAAGACTTTTTCAATGGAGGCAAGTGGTAGCGATTTGAAAGGAAAAGCGATAGGAGGACAAAAAAGGGAGTGGATTTGCAATTCCTACTCCTAAGTTCAAACGTAGGGCGGTATCGGCAGTTCGGGATTTCCCACCGGGTTGTGGACCATCATCCGGTGAGAATAGACAAATCGTGGTCGTTCACGATACTAAGGGTAATCATTTTAGATCGTTGATTTAGAGATGGATTAAGAAAAATCTCCTATGTTTGTTAATTGAGTATTATGGTGATATAGGTGCCGACGATCAAGAAGGTTTAGTCCTTACCGTAATCAGGTGTGTAATCTCACACTGAAATCCCGTTGATTCATAACTCACCATTATGTTGGAAGAATAGATCGTTGTATTGGCTTAAACGATGTTAATTCTAAGATCTATCAAAATCGGTATTAATTTATTAAATTATGAAAATGCCCCTATGGGTCGATTTACGAAAATGCCCCTATGGGCCGATTTACGAAAATGCCCCTATGGGCCGATTTACGAAAATGCCCCTATAGGCCAATTTACCAAAATGCCCCTATGGGCCGATTTACTATAATGCCTAAATGGGCCGAACTATCAAAGTGCTTTAATGGGCTGATTCACCGAATTAATCCACTAGATTAATGGTTGTTGTATATATGTGGATATTTTATTTTATTTTGTATGATACATTTTCATATATTGCATGGGATGGGATAAATTGTATGGAGAGAAGTGTAGCCTAGTGGCATTCCCACAAATCTATTTATTATTGTGCTTAATTATGTTTTTGGTGGCTTGACCACAAAAAAAATATTATACTCTAGCAGCTTGGTTGCAATTTTGGTGTGAGCGGCGGGGTGGGTTGACTTGATCCCCACAGGTGTGATTGGCTGGTCGGGGGTGTGATGGATGGATTGGGTTGGGTTGCATACATTTACTTCATTTAAATATTGTTATGTAAATGGGCTTAGGCTCACAATTATGCTTTGCGGGTTCAGGCCCAGTGGATGACAGTAAGGGGATTATACACTGAGTTCTAGTAACTCACCCCATCTTCTTAACCCTTGCAGGTAATGCTCAGTAATAAGGACTTGGGCCCATGGATGACTCGGTGGAGGCCATACTTTGGAAATAATGTTTTCGAATATTAGTAAACTTCTTTTCCGTTTTATTTTCGTTACTTTTACTATTTTGGGTTTTAAAGTTGTAATAGGGCCTCTTGGATATGTTTTATTTTGCTTTATGTTTAGACGTATTTAATATCTTTCTTGATTTGTTTTAAATGGGGATTTTCTAAAAATCATAATTAACAATTTTCCAAATTTGATTGATAAATGGATTTCGTAATAAATATGTACAAATATTTTAACTTGGACTTTTCCTCCGAAGTATCATCGTCATTTTCAAAAGTTACGATTTTAAAGATTACCTGATAAATTTTCAATTCATCAATCAACCTCTCGAGATTAGTAGTATTTTTAACGAATATCTATAACTAAACTTGTTTTCTTAACTATAACCAAATAACACTTACTTTAGAAAGATTCACTCGTTATTTATACGTTTTCTTCATGTGACATGTCAGATCTGGTCGTACCGCATGGGCCGGGTTTGGGGTGTTACAATAATTAAGCGGAGTTGATCGCACGCCTAGAGATAGGGTGACGAGATTTTGCCAGATTAGGGTGAAACCTAATATGGGAGTCCATAGATCGATTTACTGGTATTCTAGGGGGTTATTAATGAGAAAGAGATTTCAATTAATTAACCTAGGGTTAGACGTTATTCGCCTCGAGAGAGGGTTTAATATACGTTAGGGAGTCCTACGGATCAAGTCAAGTGAATAAATAAATGCAGTTCGGTGTTAGATAACAAGTGAAGTCTAGGTGGATTCTTCCTAAGTGTATCGCCTTAATCAACCGAGTTTTTCCCAAGTATTTCCCCAATTCATTCTTTTTGTCTTTGCGTCTTTAGCTTAGTAATTAGTTAATTTAGATTAATAAACAACTTCACTTATTTTAGGCTAAATAATAGAAAGAAAGTTAGTATTAGTACTTTTAGTTCCTTTGGGTTCGACAATCCGGTCTTGCCTAAGCTATACTACTTTGCTCGATAGGTGCACTTGCCTCAATCGTTGTCATAGTTGGTTTTCGAGTTCGATCATTATCTTTATAAATTTTAAAACTCGACTTCACACGGTGATCAAGTTTTTGGCGCCGTTCCGGGGAACTAAAATATTAAGAAAACTCTATTTTTATTACTTTAGCCATTATTATTATTATTATTATTATTATTATTATTATTATTTGTTTTTACTTTGCTAAATTTTCTTTTATTTGCTTTTGTCAGGAAAATTTTAGTTTATAGAGAAAATGTCATTGAATAACTATCATTGGCAAGTTACAAGGACAAGGCCAGCCAAAGTAGCCAGTGTCTTCAACCTCGACGTACACCCAATAATGCAATATGACTCAAATCTAGGAGGCGTGGCAAATCCTGAGTACCCACCCTACAGATATGGCATGGAGAACGAACAAGTCCACTATATGGGTAACTATTCTAGACCTCAAAATAATATTTATGATAACACTTATAATGCAGGTTGGAGGTACCATCCCAATTTCTCGTGGGATGATCAAAGTAGCCAAAGACCGGAACTTCCTCAAAACTTTCAACAACCACCTCACCAACAGGAAGAGGAGTCGAACCTTGAAGAGATGCTGACTAAATTCATGGCAGCTACAGATAACCGTCTCCAAAAAGCGAGACAACACTTAATGACCAACAAGCATCGATCATAGGGATCAAGAACCAAGTTGGGGAACTTATTGAGTCGGTTGGGGAACTTACTCGATCGGTTATACAACTTGCTAAGTGATCTCGAACTACCCAAGGAAGCTTGCCAAGCAATCACTGGAACTAACCCGAGAGAGCAAAATCAAGCCATTTACGATAGTGAAGGGTTTGACGAACCAAACCAAGGGAAGAACCTATGGTAAGTGAAGGTAAGGTTGAAGTGTGCCATGATATACCAAAACCGGCAATTACAGAGTACCAACCTCATGTGCCATATCCCGATGCAACAAAGAAAGACCACACAGAGGAAGAATTCGGTGAATTCACACTTCGTGTAGGCAATGAAACAATCACTCTTCAAGCTCTTGACTCGGCTAGGACATCAAGTAATAAAGGTACGAACGTTAATTTTATTGATAACCACTTGGTTCAACCTTCTTAACAGGAAGCATCACGAAATCACCTAGCTGAGCTAGATCTTATACCTCATACCCATAAAGAAATAATTCATGAAGAACTAAGGCTTCAGGTCGATGAACTAGACGAGTGGAAAACACACTTTAAAGAGAAACTAGGAATACACGAAGTGAAACCAAAGGAAACCCAGCACAGTGATAGGAACAACAAATCACTTCAAAATAGGGGATCAGGTATTGTTGAATAAGGAAGACCCTCAAATCACCAATTCAGACCTCAAGACAAACGAAGAAATCACTTTTGAGGTACTTAATGTCTTCCTATACGGCACAGCCGAGGTAAGCAATCCTAAATTCAACACTTTTGAGGAAAGCATTACTCGACTTAAACTATATATCCATAACCAAATTGATCGCATGCGAAAGGATTTTCACCTCCTCAAACCACTATGACCATACGAATGAGAGGTAAAGTCTAGCTTAAGACTATAAACGAGCGCTTCTCGGGAGGCAACCCGAGCACTAACCCCATTAATTTTTACATTTTTTATTTTTACTTTTATTTTTCCTTTTAGCACCTAACCATAAACTAACCAAAGTACAGATTTCCATACCACACGGCCTTGCACACGGCCGTGGCCGTGGCCGTGTGGCCATCACAGGAAGGTACAAGGGTGGGGCAACCACTAGATCAATAATCTCTATTTAGACCCCCTTCTTCCTTTTTCTTGTTCAGTTGTCTTTCTTCTTTCATTTTCCATTATTTACTTTTATTCTTATTTTTATTTACTTCTATTTTTATTTTTATTTTCTTTATTATTTTCTTCTTATTCTTCATACCATTTAGATTTAGCTTAGGATACAATAAAATCAGACCGACTACCTTGAGGATTCAAGTTCAAACGGTTCAAGGCGCTTCCCCACGTTCACCTCCAATCCTATCCGGTTTCTTTTCATTAATTTCATCCATAATTTAGGAAGTTTCACTTCTCCCCATATCTTATGATTTTAGTATTATTGTGTTATTATCTAACTTTGTACATTGAGGTCAATGTAGATCTTAAGTGTGGGGGGGGTGAACAACCTAAAAAGGTGCCTATTTTTTTCATTATTCTCAAATTCCTGAAATCGGGTGCCAAACTTTTTGCATTATTCTCAAATCCTGAATTATGTCTTGTTTCTTAAAGTAAGTTTCTCATATTATCATTAGAAAAAAATTCCTATGGTTTATGATTTTTATTGATATGTTTTAGATTAAGTCATTGATAATTGTGCATTGATAATTAAATTCTAAGAATACTAGAGAATCAAGCATGATAAGTCTATTTTTCAGAAATTAAAAATTTTCTATGTTGTCGAACTGAGTTTAAATATTACTTTGAAGTTTGAAATTTACGAGGTTGATATCAAAATACCCATAATTTTTGTGAGATTTTGAGCCTTATAGAGCATATATTCTTTTTCATGCTCACTTTTTTTATTATGAGTATGTCAACATTGATTTGTTATTCTAGAACTTGCCTCGTTTATACATATCGAGACCACACCTATGATTTGATATACAGAGATGATTAAGGCACCTAGGTTTTAACCCACTAACTCCATTAAAAGCCTACCTTCACAATTAACCCCTAGTGAACCCCGTTTAATCCTAACAACCCTTTTTATTGACATAACCGCTAATATTAACCCAGAAACCCTTTTTTTTGTTATCACCATTCACTTTTGACGACCCTTATATCGAGATTTGATTTGATTAATAGCCTAACTATGTTTTTTCAGTAATTTATCCTTTGTTATGTATTTATGATTTGTGTTTAAAAAAAATCAATCAAAGTATATTCATTATTCATTATTAGTTTTGTGATTAAGTGAGCTTATACGTTTGAATTCCAAATATTGAAGAAGAAGCTCGTATTATTAGTTTAACGTTTCAATCCATTATGTAATTATTCAGTTTATTGTTTCTAGCTAGGTAATTTATCAATTCAATCTCGATTCTAACCTTCTAATTCAGCCTTTATCCACACCTTAACCCTAGCCCCGTTACAACCCTTTCAAAGACCTTTTGATTTGTGCATCATCTCATATTATAGTGGTGAAGATTTGATTTTCAGGCAAGCCTATGGGATTAACTTTTCATGTTCGACTTTTGAGTGCCTATATTTTGAACCTTAAACACTTTGAGTGATTTGAGTGAATCTTTTGTGAGGATGTCAATCCTTGTCGGTTTTGAATTAAAGGTAATTATTTAGATAAGGGGAGACGCCTATATTTTCGAGCTACAAATCTTTGACTTAGATTGTTTGAATCCTTAGAACTCTTTGAATTGAATTATCCATGTATAAATTATCTATGAATTATGATGAAACATTGTTGATTGGAATTATGAATTATAGAAAGTTCATTTTAATTGTAAGTTGAGAATTTTGCTTGAGGACAAGCAAAAGCTTAAGTATGGGGGTATTTGATAAACCGAAATAGTAACATATTTTAATCCCACATTTAGCATAATTTTGAATGATTTATCCCTTGATTTATGTAAAAAGGTGCTCTTAATCCTTTCTTTTCATGTCTTATACTCAGGAAAGCACCCAAGAATAAAAAGAACGAGAAACGGGCTCAAAACGGACCAAAATGGGCCAAAGAAGAAGTCGACACGGCCTGGACTAAAGCCCACATGGCCGTGCCTCCTCAAATATACTAGAACACGGCCTGATGTTGATCTACACGGCCGTGCCTCATTAACGGAGTCCAACACGGCCTGGCCACGATTCACACGGGCGTGTGCCATGGCCGTGCCCCTACCGTTGAGGAGAGTAATTTCACTCGAAAAAGGATACTTAGGGGCAAAGAAACACATTCCAAAAGCCTATAAATACACCCTAAGTGTAACCTAAAAGGGGGAGTCGACGGGGGGTCAGCTAGGCCAAGGAGCCGAGCCGAAAAGGTCAAATTTGTGGGAAACTCTCAAGGGATAGCCAGTTGATCCATCTCAAGAAGCCAGAATTCTACTCAAGACGGAAGATCTCCTCTTCAATTTCTTTAGGGAGTTTTAGGGATTTCTTATGTTTTGTTTTAACTTTTCTTCTGAGATGTTTTCCTTTATTATTATGAACTAAACCCTTCAGATACCTGAAGGGGGATGAAGCCTAGATGAATCTTGATAAACCATAAAAGTAACATATTCTAAGCCCACATTTAGTATGCTTTTGGATGATTTAAGCCCCAATTTATGTAAAAAGGTGCTCTTAATCCTTTCTTTTCAAGTCTTATACTCATGAAAGCACCCGATGACGAAAAGAATGAGAAACAGGCTTAAAACGGACCAAATTGGGCCAAGCCACGAAATTAGCACGGCCTGGACTTCAAGCCACACGGCCGTGCCACCATTCCTACTAGAACACGACCTTACCACGACTTACACGGCCGTGCCTCATTCAACAGTGTCGAACACGGCCTTGCCACGATTTACACGGGCGTGTGCCATGGCCGTGCCTCTACCGTGGAGAACAGCAATTTCATTCGGGAAAGGATACTTAGGGAGAAAGAAACGTGTTTCAAAAGCCTATAAACAGACCCTAGGTACCAGCTGAAAGGGGGGCGAAGAGCTAGGCCAAGAAGCCAAGCCGAAAAGGTCAGATTTGTGGGAAACACTCGAAGATAGCCAGTTGATCCATCTCAAGAAGCCAAAATTCTACTCAAGACGGAGGATCTCCTCTTCAATTCCTTCAGGGGGTTTTAGGGATTTCTTATGTTTTGTTTTATCTTTTCTCTTGAGATGTTATCTTTTATTGTTATGAACTAAACCTTCGGATACCCGAAGGTGATGAAACCTATGAGGAATCTTGTTATTTGATTTTTTGAATTATATGATAATAACTTAGTTTGTTCTTAATTGTGTGAACTTAATCCAAATCTAATGTGCTTAGGTGGAGGAGGAATAGACCCTGCCTAAGAGTAGATCCAACATAATTAAGCGGAGTTGATCGGACGCCTAGAGATAGGGTGACGAGATTTTGCCGAATTAGGGTGAAACCTAATATGGGAGTCCACAGATCGATTTACTGCTATTCTATGGGGTTATTATAAGCGAACGAGAGTTCCACTAATTAACCTAGGGTTAGACGTTATTCGCCTCGAGAGAGGGTTTAATATACGTTAGGGAGTCTCACGGATCAAACTAAGTAAATAAATCATATGGTTCAAGGTTAGATAACAAGTGAAGTCTAGGTGGATTTTTCTTAAGGGTATCGTTTGAGTCAACTGAGTTCTCCCAAAAGTTATTTCCCGAATTCATTCTTTTTGTCTTTGCGTCTTAGCTTAGTAAGTAGATTAGTTTTAGTTTAAATAATCATCACTTTATATTAAGGCTAAATAATAAAAAGACGGTGAGTATTAGTACTTTTAGTTCCTTTGGGTTTGACAATCCGGTCTTGCCTAAACTATACTACTGTTCGATAGGTGCACTTGCCTTTAATCGTTGTCAGAGTTGGTTTCCAGGTTCGATCATTCTTTTATAAATTTTAAAACTCTGATTTACAGCGATCAAGTTTTTGGCGCCGTTGTCGGGGAACTAAAATATTAAGAAAACTCTATTTTTATTACTTTAGCCATTATTTTTATTTTTTGCAATTTATTTTTATTTTTAGTTTTAATTTTAAATTTAAATTTGCTAAACTTTCTTTCTTTCTTTTCTTAGCAGGTACCTCTAGTTTATGACTAGAAGGAACCTGAGAGGACCTTTAGAATACGACAGTGATATTGAAGCTACCGCTCGGAGAAATCACAGAGAAATTAGGCGAGCCCTAAATTACCAAGGAGAGCGAGAAGACAGATCCAATCCTACTGAAGGGATGGACAAAAATAATCTTCCACCACAAGATGTGGGAGAAAATAATGCTCCTCGTACTATGTTTGATTATGCTAAACCGCATTTAACAGAGCCGAATCTAGTATTGTTAGGCTGCTATATTTGCTAATAATTTTGAATTAAAGCCTAACACTATACAAATAATTCAACATTTGTTCAATTTTATGGTTTCTGGGACCGAAGATCCAAACGCTCATATAGATAATTTTTAGAGTTCGTGATACCTTCAAAATAAATGGCGTTTACGATGATGCCATACGTCTTGGTTATCTCCTTTTCATTAAAGAATAAAGCTAAACAGTGGTTAAACTCGTTACCACGAGGGTCAATCACTACATAGGAACAAATGACCGAAAAATTTTTATTAAAATATTTCCCACCGGCCAAAATGGCCAAATTACATAATGATATCTCTTCTTTTGTGCAGATGGATTTAGAGATATTATACGATGCATGGGAGAGATATAAGGATCTCTTGAGAAGGTGTCCGCACCATGGTTTACCTTTGTGGCTCCAAGTCCAAACTTTTTATAACGGTGTGAATCCTTCAACGAGGCAATTAATTGATTCAGCCACCGGTGGAACCCTGAATAATAGAACTCCTGAGGCAGCCTACGAGTTTATTGAAGAGATGTCACTGAATAACTATCAGTGGCAAGTTATAAGAACAAGGCCAACAAAAAGCAGTATGAGTTTACAACCTCGACGCAAATAACCATGCTATCAAATCAGGTAGAATTGATGAATAAGAAGATTGATAGTTTGTGTTCTTCACAGGTACATCCAGTCATGCAGTGCGACGCAAGTGGAACTGTGGCAAATTCTGAGTACCCACCCTACCAACTAGGCACAGAGAGCGAACAGATGAACTATATAGGTAACAATTTGAGATCTAATAATAACCCATACGGTGATAACTATAATCCGAGTTGGAGGAACCACCCAAATTTTTCGTGGGGAAGACAAGGAAAATGGGAAATCAAAGACAACAACCTCCTTAAAATTTCCAAAATCAGCCCTATCCACAAGAAAAGAAGCGAGTCTTGAAGAGCGTTGAACAAATTCATAGCATCCATGAAGCCCGTCTCCAAAAAATGAGGTAACACTCGACACCCAACAAACATCGATCAAAAAGATCGAGAACCAAGTTGGAGGACTTACAAAGGCAATCGGGGAAATTACCCAGTCAGTCGGAGAAATTGCAAAGCTATTATCCGAACGACCGCAAGGGCGTCTACCGAGTAATACTGAAATTAATCCAAAGGAGCAAATCCAAGCCATAACAGCTCAAGAAAGCGAAGAAGTAGACGAACCCAATCCAACACAAGGAAACGAGGTAGAAAAAGGTAAAGTTGAGGCAACAGAAGACAAGCCAAAACCGGTAATCAAGGAGTACCAACCTCGCGTACCTTACACTGAGGCATTAAGAAGAGACGACACAGAAGAACAGTTCGGTAAGTTTCTTAAACTCTTAAAGAAGTTACATATTAACTTACCATTACTTGAAGCTCTGCCGCAGATGCCAGATTCTAGGAAATTTTTAAAAGAGCTTCTGACAAACAAACGGAAGTTAGACGAGTCATCACATGTGGAACTTAATGCAAAGTGCTCAGCAATTCTCCAAAATAGGCTACCACAAAAGCTAAAAGATCCAGGGAGTTTTAAAATTCCATGTTTAATTGGTAGACTAACTGTTGATAATGCGTTAGCTGATTTAGGGGCAAGCATAAATGTCATGCCTTATAAATTGTTTAAACAATTAGGTCTAGGGAAACCCAAACAAACTAGGATGAGCATTCAATTAGGTGATAAAATCATTAGAATTCCTAGGGGTATTATCGAAGATGTTCTTGTGAAAATCGATGATTTGTTTTCTGAAGAGACTTTGTTGTCTTAGACATGGATGAGGATAATTCGATCCCCTAATCTTAGGAAGACCTTTTTAGCGATCGCCGGGACTAAAATTGATGTTGATGCAGGAGAACTCATACTTTGTGTAGGTAATGAGACGGTCACCATCAAGGCTCTCGACTTGGCTAGAACATCGAGTAATCAAGGTGAGAACGTAAATTCTACTAATAACCATTCGGTTAACCCTTATTTTCAGGAAGCACCACCAAAGAATACAACTGAACCTGATCCTAAACCCCATGCCAACAAAGAAATAACTCATGAAGATCGAGGGATTCAGTTCAATGATCTAGACGAGTGGAAGACACACTTTAAGGAGAAATTAGGGATACACGACAAAGAACCGGAACACACGAGATAAAACCGGAAGGAGCCCCAAAAGAGCTAATAGGAACAACAAATCACTTCAAAATAGGGGACCAAGTACTGTTAGATCAGGTAAATCCTCGAATATCTCATCTGGACCCTGGCACAAACAAAGAAATATCTTTTAGGGTAACCAGTGTTTTCCCACACGGAATAGTCGAGGTAAGTAATCCTACTTTTGGTACTTTTACTATAAATGCATCTCAACTTAAATTTTTTCACGAGGATACAGATAATAACATAAGGAAGTTCCAACTCTTCAAACCACCCTGAATATGCAAACAAGAAGAGAGTCTCGCTTAAGACTATAAACGAGCGCTTCTCGGGAGGCAACCCGAGCACTAATACTAGTATTTTTTATATATATATATATATATATATATTCAGTTTATCTTAATTTTCCTTTTTATCTTCCTTTTTAGCAACTAACAACCAACTAACCAAGTGCAGAATTCCAGGCCACACGGCCTTACACACGGCCACGACGTTTTGAACTAACAGAGCAGAGAAGGTTCATGTCAGGGCAAAACAGATTTTCAGAATCACGGACCCAACTACTACCCCACGGGCACCGACAAAGTGGAACGACCGTGCTTTACAGCCGTGTGAGGCTACTGACTTGCCAACCACGGGCTGAACACGCCCGTGCCGAATAACCGTGGCAATATACTAACTTGTCGAACACAGGCTAGACACGAGCGTCGGGAACCAACACGCCCTAGAGCACGGCCGTGCGAGGCGGCCGTGTGAATCGACACACCCTCAACCCACGGGCGTGGGAAACTACCAGATCTGAAAGTTTATTTAAACACCATACCCTTCTCCTTTCTCTTCTTACCCCACTTTCTTTCTTTCTTCTCCTTTCTTTTTCTTTCTTTCTTTCTTTCTTTCTTTTCTCCCTCTTTCTTTTTCCTTTTTCCTAATAAATCCTTAGACTCTTGAGCCACAACAATATCATATCCATGGCAAGGAAGTGTAAAAGGCCAATCACAGTCTCCTCAAAGGAGACCGATTCACATGAGTTCATGCCGGCAGCTTCATCCAAACAACAAGCCAAGGGTCTTTGAGACCAATTATCTGTTCTTTTATTTTTATCTTCTCCTTTATTTTCCTTATCTTTACTTCTATTCTACTTAATTTAGCTTATTTTATCTTAATTTCTTAATTTTAGGTTCTAAAGTCTGCTTGGGAATCACGCCACCACCACTACCATAACCTCAGCCTTAGAAATCATACCCAACAATAAGGACCTCCCAGTCCATTCATCTTTTCTTTTAATTTTATTTTTCTTCTTAGTATCCTTCTCTTTATCTTCATTGTCATTAATTTTATATTTAGTTTACTTTAATTATGTCTTAATGATCCCTGGCTAATTCTCCACGAGCCTCCCAATTTCTTCATCTAGCGCAGGTTCGTCATCCAGACGGCCCATCACCACCACCAAAGGCACAATCTCCTCTCAAGGAATCATCCAAAAATTCAGGAAGTTTTCACTTATCCCCATATCTGATGATTTTATTACAAGGTTATTATATATTTTTGTACATTGAGGGCAATGTACATCTCAAGTGTGGGGGGGTGAACAACCTAAAAAGATACCTAACTTAAATCCCTGAATTTAGTCTTGTTTGAAAGTAAATTACTCATATTACTAATTAGGATGAAATTTCTGATGATTTATGATTTTTATTGATATGTTTTAGATTAAGTCATTGATAATTGTGCATTGATAATTAAATTCTAAGAATACTAGAGAATCAAGCATGATAAGTCTATTTTTTAGAAATTAAAAATTTGCTAGGTTGTCAAACTGAGTTTAAATATTATCTTGAACTTTGAAATTTACAAGGTTGACATCAAAATACCCATAAATTTTGTGAGTTTTTGAGCCTTATAGAGCATATATTCTTTTTCTTGCTCACTTTATTGATTATGAGTATGTCAACATTGATTTGTTATTCTAGAACTTGCATCGATTATACATGTCGAGACCACACCTATGATTTGATATACAGAGATGATGAAGGCACCTAGGTTTTAACCCACTTACTCCACTAAAAGCCTACCTTCACAAATTAACCCCTAGTGAACCCCTTATTGTAACATCCTAAAATTTGAATTTTTATTTGTTGCATTATTTTGGTGCTCAGCTAGTTTATTTATCCTATGTGTGTGTTAAAATAGTCTTGAGAAGGTTCGGGATTTATTTGGAGTTGGTATAATTTTTGGAAATTAGTACTTTAATGAAATGGAACAAGTGACCTTAAAGCCTAAGGTAATTAAGTGGTAAAAAGATAGCATAATTGAGTTAGTAGTAAAGAGGATATGCGCCACATGTATTGTCTTGAGAGGAAAGGTTCGAATCCCTTGGTATGCATTTTTTTTGTAACTTAAAATTTTTGCACTCTCCTATTAAGTGTCGGCCAAGCTTTATTTTTGGTATGTTGGACTTTTAATTTTTTATGGTAAGGTGGCTAAGAGAAAAGGCAAGTGTAAACTTAAGGAAGGGAATCATACGAATAAGGTATGTAGGGGAACACAAGGCACTTTATAAGGAGTGTGTTTTGGAAAGTTTGGAATGGCCTAACTTTGACCTTGGTATCCATGTATTTGGACGGTTTTAGGGGCTAGGGGGTGGCCGAATTTTTGAAGAACTTTGGGTAAGGATAGGTGCTTGTTGGGCACATTTCTTTTTGGTCATTTTTGTCTTCTCTCAAAGCATTTTCTCTCCATCTTTTTCTCTCCTAGCCGAATGCACATTGAACATTTGTGAGCATCTTTTGTTTTTCTTCTTTTGGTCATTTCATTTTGACCATTTGGTCTTATTTTGCCTAACCTCTCAAGTCATTTTCCCTAGTGCCGAAAACACCAAAACTTGAAGGCCATTTTCTCTTTTCTTTTCTTCTCCATTGTGAATACTCTCTAGCATCAAACCTCTCTCTTTGCTCCTACTTCATCTTTGAAAACCAAACACAAACCTCTCATCCTCTATTTCTTTCTTTCTCTTTTCTTCATATTGCTCATTCTTACAAACATATTTTTCTCCCTTCTCTTTTCCTCCATGGCCGAATGTTGCTAACACCATTTTCTTCAATTTTTCTTCATAGTCGAATCTTCCTCTTCACATATATTTTCTTATCAATCATTCTTTCTACTCTCGTTTTGATCAATCGGTAAGAACCCTCTTCGATTCTCTATTTTCTTCTTTTCCTTTTGACGAATCTACATATTGGTTTGGGAGGGTCTTTTGACCAAAAATATCATCCTCTATCTTTCTCTCTTAGACAATCTTTTTCGTCTTTATAGTGAAATAGAGAAAGGCCGAAACTCGGAGTGTTCGTAATCATTGTGAATCGCTAGGATTCGGTCCAAAGTGTTAAGGTAAGGGTTTCTATCAAGGACTTCCATATTACTAGTTATTTCGTTAAAGATGGGGTTTACTAATCGATTTTATCTTAGGGATGCTATCGCTCGATTTTCATCCCTTGAACATAAAGATTTTGTGGTAAGTCGATTTCGCCCTTAAAACCAATAGTCTTAATTTCCGTAATATTAGTTGGACTAATATTCTTTTGTAAATGGAGGCAAATAAGATAGGGTCAAAAAGGGTGGTGAATAGTGTTCGGAAGAGGGGCGAATTTGCTATTCCCTCTAGTTTCAAGCGAAGGACTGTTTCGGCAATCCGAGATTTCCACCGGGTTGTGGACCCTCATCCGGTAAAAATCAGTTATTTGAGGTTGTTCATAGTTCTGAGCCATTAGCTGTTCAGGATTTTCCAATGGGTTGTGAACCGTCAATCGGGGAGAACCGACAAATAGTAGTTGTTCGAGATTCCGAGGGTAAAAATCTAGACCGCTTACTTTAGCATAGATTTATTTTAAGTGTTAGTGTTATAATTGAGCGTTATAACGTATTTAGGTATCGACGATCAAGAAAGTGTAGTCCTCACCGTAATCAGGTGTGTAATCTCACACTGTATCTCATGGGTCAGATGACTATACCGTAGTAAACATTGGATTAAAAATTGCAAAGTTGGTGAAATCGAGAAAATATGGTATAATTAACACTTTAGTGTTAAGATCGTAAAATCGGTATTAAGAATGTGGTAAATTATGAAATTGCCCTTAAAGGGGCTAAAACGATAAAATGTGATATTTTGGGCCATATGTGATATTTTAGACCATATGTGATAAATGGGCCATATGTGTTATTTGATAAATTGGCCAAGTGTGATATAAGATGAAATGGGCCAAATTGTGAAATAGGCCAAAATGTGATATAGGCCAGATTGCAATAATTTTTATAATGGGCCTTATGTTGGAATAATTATATGAATGAATTATTATGCATGTTGTATACATGATTGCATGGGTTGGGATATTTGTGAAGAGAAGTTACGGTAGCTTTGATACAAAATTACGATGGCCGTGCCCGATTTAAAACATGGCTTAATTGCCCGATTTGCTATATAACCGTGCCCGATTTAATATATGGCTTAATTGCTCGATTTGCTATATGGCTTCGTGCGATTTAATATATGGCTTAATTGCCCGATTTAATATATGGCTTAATTGCCCGATTTGCTATATAACCGTTCGTGCCCGATTTAATATATGGCTTAATTACCCGGATTTGCTATATGGCTTCGTGCCCGATTTAATATATGGCTAAATGCCCAGTTTGGTGTGTTAGCGGGGTGGGTGACTAAAGCTCCTCACATGTGTGTTGGTTGGTACGGGTGGTGTGTAGCGGATGGAAATTTAGGTTTGGTTTGGGAATTGCATATTACATGCATTCTACACATGTTAAATTGTTATATTTGAAGTGGGCTTTGGCCCAATAAATGTTTAATTGAATTTTGGTGATGAAAATGGTAAGTGAATTATACACTGAGTTCTAAGTAACTCACCCCTGTTTTCTTTACCCTCCTCAGGTAATGATCAGTGATGGAGGCTTGGGCCGGGGACGACTCAGTGGAGGCCATACTACGAATTATGGGTTATTTAAATTTCGGATTTCTTTTTAAGTACTTTTTATTATTATTGCTATTATGTAATAAGGCCTCTGGTTAAATTTTTATGGATGTTTTACTTGTGGATGGATTTTATAATACGCATTAAATATTTAAGTGGGGTTTCTTTTCAAGAAAAATAAAATAGAAATAAATGTTTTCTTAAAATAAACATGCATAAAGGGTTTTCATTCTTAAATATTTTAACTCGCAAAATTGTCTGTTAACAACGTTTTTCCAAAATTTTGTTTTCAAAATTATTTTCGAACTCTATTAATTTTTCTCGAAATATTATTCTAATTTCTTTTAAGTTTCAATTTATAAATTCTTACGTCTCAAATTAATTGATTTATCAATCAACCTTAGTTTTCAATAAACTTCAAGTCAAGATATTTTGAAAGTTCGATTTCTTAAAATCTTTAAAAAGACTAGATGTATATTCCTTTCTGTGTGACATGTCAAATTTGGTCTTAATGCATAGACCGGGTTTGGGGTGTTACATTTTATGGTATCGAGCGGTTCAAAAACAATTTGTGGTTTGGGTTCAACAACGATTTTCGTTTAAAACTGTTTTGAATTTATAGAATACATGTTTTTAAAGGTAGTATGGCACCACGAGTATCCGGCACCAAGTCAAGTAAGTATTCGTATGCTGAATGATTATTATTGTGATATAGGAACACTCTAGAACTTCTAGTTTTAGGTGTTGAAACTGTAGAGATTGAGACTATAAGATGTGATTGCGAAAACAACTCTATCTCTTCTCATAAAATATCGTTAATAAACACTGAAATAGTATTTTGATTCATGAAACTTATAATCAGATTAAACTGAAATAGTTAAAATGAGCGCTAGAGGACGTGGACGTGGTAGATGTGGCCGTGGTAGAGGCCGAGGTGCTAGGGTTGCGTCTGAAGCGTCGAGACATGTACCAAAAATGGACGCACCTGCATCACCCGGGACTGAGACTGGATCACATGACCATACAATAGAGGACATTGCCTTAACCCAAGCAATGTTGCGAGTTTTGGAAAGGGTTGCTGGAGCTAGAACTGGGCCAGCAGCTCGTGGATCAATATCGGAACGACTTTGATCGAGTGGTGCCGAGGTTTTTAGGGGTATCTCGGGAGTAGCCCCAAATGTAACAGAGTATTGGCTCGAGGCTGTGGAGCGAATCATGGATGATTTGGAGTGCACCACCGAAAGCGGCGAGAGGAGCTATGTCCTTGTTGAGGGACGAGGCGTATCAATGGTGGCTTCTTCGTTCGAGAAGGCACTCAGGTGAACATGTTACTTGGGATTTCTTCAAAACTGCATTCCAAGGAAAGTATGTCGGGGCAAGTTATGTGGATGCCCGAAGGAAGGAATTCCTGAATCTGGTTCAAGGAAATAAGACGGTGGCAGCTTACGAGGTAGAATTTCTACGCTTGAGCCCTTACGCTCGGACAATAGTGCCAACTGATCATGAGCGTTGTGTACGCTTTGAGGATGGGCTGAATGATGAGTTGCGGGTTCTGATAGCCCCGCAACAAGAAAGGACTTTTGCCACGCTTGTGGAGAAAGCCAAGATAGCCGAAGAGGCTTAGAACTCAAAACGTCAGAACCGGGAAAGAGTCAGAGGTAAGAGAGACTTTAAGTACTCGGGTTCTGTTAAAAGGTTCCAAAAGAGGCCTCCGAATGATGAGCCAGCTCAAGCTAGAGCACCTGCGGCTACCAACTAGATCCAATAATGTGCTGCCTGTGGAAGAAGACACCCCGGGGAATGTTGGAAGAGAACCGGTGGTTGTTTTAAATGTGGTTCTAAGGACCACCAATTTAAGAATTACCCTCGACGGACTGCTCTGACTCAAGAAGCTCGTAACCCTGATGCACAGCCAACTAGAGGCGCTCAACAGCCACCGAGGGGTCGTGGACCAGGTCGTGGTGGTAATGGCGCTGGACGAGGTCAAGGTGCACCGGGTCAAGGTAATGGTTTCAAAGGTAACGTGGAGGCAAGATAGCCGGGGTTAGTCTATGCGGTCAGGCATCGGGAGGATGGCGATGCACCTGATGTGATAACTGGTACGTTCTTCATCTTTGAGGTACCTGTTACAGCTTTGATAGATATCGGGTCTACCCACTCGTATGTTGCTAGTGCCATATCTGGAAATCTGAATATTAGATCTGAGATTACCGATAGAGTGATGACGGTAATTAGTCCTTTAGGACAGTCTGTGGTCGTGAATAAATTTTATAGAGATGTGCCTTTAGAAATTCAAAGAGAAATATTTTTGGCGGATTTAATGGAACTACCTTTCGGCGAGTTCGATCTTATTTTGGGCATGGATTGGTTGGTGAAGCACCGGGCACACTTAGATTGTGCTGCAAAGCGGATGTCGATCAAGACTTTAGGAGATAAGGAAGTTGTGATGATAGGTGAGCGGAGAAATTATTTGGCAAATGTGGTATCTGCTTTAAAGGCAGAAAAGTTGGTGCGAAAAGGGTATGGAGTGTTCCTAGCCTTCATTAGTGCTTTGGATGCCAAGGAATTATCGGTGGAAGGTGTTAGAATGGTGAAAGAATTTCCAGATGTCTTTCCCGAGGAACTTTCGGGTTTACCTCCAGACCGGAAAGTAGAGTTCGGCATTGACCTTTTGCCCGAAACGGCTCCGGTGTCCATTGCTCCTTATAAGATGGCCCCGAAGAAGTTAGCGGAGCTTAAGGCTCAAATTCAGGAGTTGTTGGATCGGGGATTCATTCCACCGAGTGTGTCACCATGGGGAGCACCGGTCTTGTTCGTCAAGAAGAAAGATGGGTCGATGCGTATGTGCATCGATTATAGGCAGTTGAATAAGTTGAAGATCAAGAATAGGTATCCATTGCCGAGAATCGATGACCTATTTGATCAGTTGAGAGGAGCTTCAGTTTTCTTCAAGATTGATTTGAGATCGGGTTATCATCAACTCAAGGTTAAGGAGGTAGATATTCATAAGACGGCATTCCGAACTCGTTATGGACATTATGAGTTTTTGGTGATGCCGTTTGGGTTGACCAATGCACCAGCTGCATTTATGGACATGATGAATCGGGTCTTCCAACCCTACTTAGACCGGTTCGTGGTGGTGTTCGTAGATGATATTTTAGTATACTCGAGGAATAAAGAAGAGCATGACTCTCATCTGCTCCTAGTACTGCAAATACTGCGAGAAAAGCAACTTTATGCCAAATTCAGTAAGTGTGAATTTTGGCTGAAGGAAGTGACCTTCTTGGGACATGTTGTGTCAGCCGAAGGAATCAGAGTTGATCCTCGGAAGGTAGAGGCTGTGTTGGATTGGAAACCACCGAAGTTAGTGGCTGAGATTCAGAGTTTCTTAGGTTTGGCTGGCTATTATAGACGTTTTGTTGAGGGGTTTTCGTTGATTGCTGCACCCCTAACTAAGCTGTTGCGAAAGGGAGTACCGTTTGTATGGACAGATAAACAACAAGAGAGTTTCAAGAAATTAAAGAAGATTTTGTGGAAGCACCAAGATTGATTCACTGAGAAATTTGGAAAAGAGTTTATTGTTTATTGTGATGCGTCACACACGGGTTTAGGATGTGTGTTGATGCAAGGTGGAAAGGTGGTGACTTATGCATCCCGTCAGTTAAGGCCGCACGAAGTCAACTATCCTACTCATGACTTGGAGTTGGCTGCTGTGGTTTTTGCTTTAAAAATTTGGAGGCATTATCTCTATGGTGAGAAGTCGATCATTTATACGGACCATAAGAGTCTTAAGTACCTCCTTACCCAAAAGGAGTTGAACTTAAGACAATGGAGGTGGGTGGAGCTGTTAAAGGATTATGACTTCTCAATCGAGTATCATCCTGGAAAGGCTAACGTGGTGGCAGACGCGTTGAGTCGTAAGGTAATATCGGAGTTAAGAGCAATGTTTGCTCATCTCAGTTTGTATGAGGATGGCAGTCTGCTAGCGGAACTTTAGGTGAAGCCTTTGTGGTTAGAACAGATCAAGGAGAAGCAGATATCAGATGAAAAGTTGGGTCCCTTAATTCAACAAGTTGAAAGTGGTGTAATAGGGGATTTTGGAATGAATAAGGATGGAGTGCTGTGTTTTCGCGGAAGAGTGTGTATGCCCATAGATTCGGATTTGAGACAAGTGATTCTGCGTGAGGCACATAGTAGCCCTTATGCTATGCACACCAGAGGAAGTAAGATGTATCGAGACCTCCGTGAACAGTATTGGTGGCTACAGTTAAAGCGGGAGGTTACTGATTTCGTGGGTAAGTGTTTGACTTGTCAACAAGTGAAGGCAGAACATCAATTGCCGTTAGGATTGCTTCAACCAGTGAAGATTCCATTATGGAAATAGGAGCGGATAACGATGGACTTTGTTAGTGGGTTACCCTTAACACCTACTAAGAAAGATTCCGTCTGGGTAATAGTGGATCGATTGACGAAGACTGCCCATTTTCTACCAGTTCATACGGATTACTCACTATAGAAGTTGGCTAAGTTGTATGTATCGGAGATCGTGAGGTTGCATGGGGTACCAGTGTCTATTATATCGGACAGGGACCCTAGGTTTACATCGCAATTTTGGAAAGCTTTGCATGAGGCTTTGGGAACAAATTTAAACATTAGTACGGCTTTTCATCCTCAGTCAGATGGTCAGTCGGAAAGAGTAATTCAGATTTTGGAAGACATGTTAAGGGGTTGTGTGATTGACTTCAGAGGTAGTTGGGAAGATTTTCTACCGTTGGCAGAGTTTGCGTATAATAACAATTATCAATCCAGTATCCAAATGGCACCTTATGAAGCATTATATGGTCGTAGGTGTCGTACCCCTACTTGTTGGACTGAATTGGGGGAACGGCAGTTATTGGGTCCTGAATTGATATCAGAGACGGAAGAAAAAGTAAAGGTGATTCGAGCACGGTTAAAGGAAGCTTCGGATAGAAAAAAGTCATATGCGGACCTGAAGCGTAAGGATATTGAGTTTAAGGTGGGAGATCAAGTTTTTCTTAAGGTCTCACCATGGAAGAAGATCTTCAGATTTGGAAAGAAAGGCAAGTTGAGCCCTAGGTTCATTGGACTGTATCGCGTGTCGAAGCGTGTAGGACCAGTGGCTTATCAGCTTGAATTACCTCTGGAGTTGAGTCAGATTCATAATGTTTTCCATGTCTCTATGTTGAGGCGTTATCGATCGGATCTATCTCACATAGTACCGGTAGAGGAAGTTGAGTTAAGGCCTGACTTATCGTTTGAGGAAGAGCCAGTCAAAATTTTAGATCGAGATGTTAAGGTGCTAAGAAAGAAGTTAGTACCGTTGGTTAAAGTTCTATGGCGTAATCACAGAGCGGAGGAAGCTACATGGGAGCCTGAGGACATGATTCGATAGCAATACCCTCACCTCTTTTAACCAGGTAAATTTCGAGGACGAAATTTTCTTTAAGGGGGGTAGAATTGTAACATCCTAAAATTTGAATTTTTATATGTTGCATTATTTTGGTGCTCAGCTAGTTTATTTATCCTATGTGTGTGTTAAAATAGTCCTGAAAAGGTTCGGGATTTATTTGGAGTTGGTATAATTTTTGGAAATTAGTACTTTAATGAAATGGAACAAGTGACCTTAAAGCCTAAGGTAATTAAGTGGTAAAAAGATAGCATAATTGAGTTAGTAGTAAAGAGGATATGCGCCACATGTATTGTCTTGAGAGGAAAGGTTCGAATCCCTTGGTATGCAATTTTTTGCAACTTGAAATTTTTGCACTCTCCTATTAAGTGTCAGCCAAGCTTTATTTTTGGTATGTTGGACTTTTAATTTTTTATGGTAAGGTGGCTAAGAGAAAAGGCAAGTGTAAACTTAAGGAAGGGAATCATACGAATAAGGTATGTAGGGGGAACACAAGGCACTTTATAAGGAGTGTGTTTTGGAAAGTTTGGAATGGCCAAACTTTGACCTTGGTATCCATGTATTTGGACGGTTTTAAGGGCTAGGGGGGTGGCCGAATTTTTGAAGAACTTTGGGTAAGGATAGGTGCTTGTTGGGCACATTTCTTTTTGGTCATTTTTGTATTCTCTCAAAACATTTTCTCTCCATCTTTTCTCACCGTAGCCGAATGCACATTGAACATTTGTGAGCATCTTTTGTTTTTCTTCTTTTGGTCATTTCATTTTGACCATTTGGTCTTATTTTGCCTAACCTCTCAAGTCATTTTCCCTAGTGCCGAAAACACCAAAACTTGAAGGCCATTTTTCTCTTTTTCTTTTCTTCTCCATTGCCGAATGCTCTCTAGCATCAAACCTCTCTCTTTGCTCCTACTTCATCTTTGAAAATCGAAACACAAACCTCTCATCCTCTATTTCTTTCTTTCTCTTTTCTTCATATTGCTCATTCTTACAAACATATTTTTCTCCCTTCTCTTTTCCTCCATGGCCGAATGTTGCTAACACCATTTTCTTCAATTTTTCTTCATATCCGAATCTTCCTCTTCACATATATTTTCTTATCAATCATTCTTTCTACTCTCGTTTTGATCAATCAGTAAGAACCCTCTTTGATTATCTATTTTCTTCTTTTTCTTTTGACGAATCTACATATTGGTTTGGGAGGGTCTTTTGACTGAAAATATCATCCTCTATCTTTCTCTCTTAGACAATCTTTTTCGTCTTTATAGTGAAATAGAGAAAGGCCGAAACTCAGAGTGTTCATAATCATTGTGAATCGCTAGGATTCGGTCCAAAGTGTTAAGGTAAGGGTTTCTATCAAGGACTTCTATATTACTCGTTATTTCATTAAAGATGGGGTTTACTAATCGATTTTATCTTAGGGACGCTATCGCTCGATTTTCATCCCTTGAACATAAAGATTTTGTGGTAAGCCGATTTCGCCCTTAAAACCAATAGTCTTAATTTCCGAAATATTAGTTGGACTAATATTCTTTTGTAAATGGAGGCAAACAAGATAGGGTCAAAAAGGGTGGTGAATAGTGTTTGGAAGAGGGGCGGATTCGCTATTCCCTCTAGTTTCAAGCGAAGGGCTGTTTCGGCAATCTGAGATTTTCCACCGGGTTGTGGACCCTCATCCGGTGAAAATCAGTTATTCGAGGTTGTTCGTAGTTCTGAGCCATTAGCTATTCGGGATTTTCCAACGGGTTGTGAACCGTCAACCGGGGAGAACCGACAAATAGTAGTTGTTCAAGATTCTGAGGGTAAAAATCGAGACCGCTTACTTTAGCATAGATTTATTTTAAGTGTTAGTGTTCTAATTGAGCGTTATAACGTATTTAAGTATCGGCGATCAGGAAAGTGTAGTCCTCACCGTAATCAGGTGTGTAATCTCACATTGTATCTCATGGGTTAGATGACTATACCGTAGTAAACATTGGATTAAAAATCGCAAAGTTGGTGAAATCGAGAAAATATGGTATAATTAACACTTTAGTGTTAAGATCGTGAAATCGGTATTAAGAATATGGTAAATTACGAAATTGCCCTTAAAGGGGCTAAAACGATAAAATGTGATATTTTGGGCCATAAGTGATATTTTGGGCCATATGTGATAAATGGGCCATATGTGTTATTTGATAAATTGGCCAAGTGTGATATAAGATGAAATGGGCCAAATTGTGAAATAGGCCAAAATGTGATATAGGCCAGATTGCAATAATTTTTATAATGGGCCTTATGTTGGAATAATTATATGAATGAATTATTATGCATGTTGTATACATGATTGCATGGGTTGGGATATTTGACGAAGAGAAGTTCTGGTAGCTTTGCTAAAAAATTCTGATGGCTTCGTGCCCAGTTTAATATATGGCTTAATTGCCCAGTTTGCTATATGGCTTCGTGCCCAGTTTAATATATGGCTAAATGCCCAGTTTGGTGTGTTGGCGGGGTGGGTGACTAAAGCTCCCCACAGGTGTGCTGGTTGGTACGGGTGGTGTGTAGCGGATGGAAATCTAGGTTTGGTTTGGGAATTGCATATTACATGCATTCTACACATGTTAAATTGTTATATTTGAAATGGGCTTTGGCCCAATAAATGTTTAATTGAATTTTGGCCTAGTGAAAATGGTAAGTGAATTACACACTGAGTTCTAAGTAACTCACCCCTATTTTCTTTACCTTCCTCAGGTAATGATCAGTGATGGAGGCTTGGGCCAGGGACGACTCAGTGTTGGCCATACTACGAATTATGGGTTATTTAAATTTCGGATTTCTTTTTAAGTACTTTTTATTATTATTGCTATTATGTAATAAAGCCTCTGGTTAAATTTTTATGGATGTTTTACTTGTGGATGGATTTTATAATACGCATTAAATACTTAAGTGGGGTTTCTTTTTGTAACACCCCAAACTCGGACAGGATACCACGTCCGAATCTGGTATGTTACGGGGAAAAACGTTTTTGAGTGATCAGATTTTTCGTTTAAAGGCGGGGTGAAAACGTAGGGAATTTGAGGAAAATTGAAGTAGGCCTGTTTGATTAGATTTGAAAACTTATCCAAAGTATATAGTTAAAAACGAGTTGATTTCATTTAGCATATCCACTAGTTTCTTAGTGCTATTTTGAAACATTTTTGAGTTCGTAGAATATCGAGTTTGGTTTAAAGCTCATTTGAGTTTACTTTATAGCAAAGCATAGTGAGATACCCGATGGTATAGTTTAAAACACATTGCGTTATAGTTTTGAAAACATTATCTTACCAAATCTTTAGTAAAATTTCATACCAAGTTATTTGTTAAGCATGTTGAGAATCTAATTAAAGCATAACCATCAAAAGCATAATTTAAAGGCCTTTTACAAATCCAAATTAAATCCCAAATAAAAATAAATAAGCTAGAGTACCCAAAGTGAATAGTCTGAGCAGAACTTTTATTAAAGCATGGCATGTGCACCCCGAGTCCACCCCAGCTCCATGTCCGCGTTTACGGGTCACCTGAAATGTCAAAGGAGAGGGTGAGTCGAATGACTCAGTGCATAAATCCCGCTCCCGATGAAACAACATGCTAGCACACATCATACTTAGCAACATAATTAATGCAACCCAATCCTAACCATCCGTATCTCCTTTCCTACCCCGTATGGTACCAAACCACTGGTGGTGCCAAACCACTGGTGACATATAGTCACAATGTGTTACCAAAACACTGGTGTCCCAAAGACACAATGTGCTACCAAAGCACTGGTGACCGTAGTCACGATAATCGAATGATGGGGCCAACCCATCGTGTGATACCCAATCACTAGCAGACGATCCCATATCTCAAAGTGGGGCCAACCCACGGTGGTGTTAAACCACAGGGACAAGTCGCAATGAGGTGCCCAACCTGCGGTGTCCCAAAGACACAAATGTGCTACCAAAGCACTTTGGTGACCGTAGTCACGATAATCGAATGATGGGGCCAACCCATCGTGTGATACCCAATCACTAGCGAGACGATCCCATATCTCAAAGTGGGGCCAACCCACGGTGGTGTTAAACCACGGGGACAAGTCGCAATGAGGTGCCCAACCTCGGTGTCCCAAAGACACAAATGTGCTACCAAAGCACCGGTGACCGTAGTCACGATAATCGAATGATGGGGCCAACCCATCGTGTGATACCCAATCACTAGCGCAGACGATCCCATATCTCAAAGTGGGGCCAACCCACGGTGGTGTTAAACCACGAGGACGAGTCGCAATGAGGTGCCCAACCTCCGGTGTCCCAAAGACACAAATGTGCTACCAAAGCACCTTTGGTGACCCAAAGTCACAAAGTGTGTTACCAAAACATGGTGCTCATCAAAGACAAATTATCACTTTGCTCCCTCCACTCATATCACCCATCAACATACCTACTCATGTGATCATGCATATCATACAAGTCATGCATATCATGCCAACATGTCTAGCATTACATCTCATAGCATACATAACATAGATCATAATACCCAAGGTATCCACAATAGAACGGTAATAAATTAGACTTACCCAGATATATGCACACATACCCGTTTGGGTATCCAATTATCCCATCATCTTTGGTATAGTTTTTAACAGCAAACAGGTTTATTAATAACATTACTAGGTATAGTGTGTTAGTTTACACACACTGTAATACGAGTCTAGAAATCGACAAAAGCGATCTAAGTCCCTTGATTAAGCTGTCTCCTATAATCGGCCAACATAGGGGTTAGTACACAAAAACCATTCGGCCAAAGGCTTTATACCAAGAGAAGTCATCTCAAACCCTTACCTTCACTTCTTAACTTGGTTTCCAACCAACCCCGAACCTCAATGGTCCTTCTAAGACAATCGGCCACCACCTTGAAAAGAGTAATGATTAATCCTTTATCATTCACGATTTAATCGAAACCAGACGATTAAACTAACAACAACCAATCACTTACCCTTACTAATCAATTTGAAGAACGGCTCCTCTTGCTTGCTTCCACAATCCAATGATCCTATAACTAAGAGAATAGAAACACGAGATTAACACCTAATATTCGGCCAAGAAGAACCACTAGGAGAAGGAAAAGATTCGACTAACACCTTAGCAAAGAGGGGAAAGAAGTTTCGGCTCCACACCAAGGAAGAGAACTCAAGAGAAAAGTGGGGAAACAAGGGGTTGATATTCGGCTAATTAACAAAAAGGAACAAAGAAAAGAAAAGTGCTTTCGGTTTGAAAGAAGAAGCAATGGAGAAAGGTATTTTGGAGAATGGGGTTTCGGCTATCAAGGTTTCAAAACAAAGAAAAGAGTATGGAGAGAAGAGAGTTATAATTTCGGCTTACTCCAATGAAGAAGGAAGAAGATGTGGAAGGGACATTCGGCCACAAGCTCAAAATCAAGAAAACAAAGCAACTTTTCGGCAACTAAAGGGGTTTGATGTTTTCGGTTTCAAGAAGTGTAGAAGATGAGAGAAATTCTTTAGAAAGAATCGAAACACCCTTTGATAAAAGAATGAACTTCCTTTTTACCCAATATGACCGAAAAGTGCATTTCGCACACTCTTTTCCCCCCACACTAAGCCGTCACTCCCCTCCAACTCCCCTAAATTGGCCAAATCCCCACAACACTCCACTCCACACATTCAAACAAGCATGACCAAGTCTTCCTCCTAAACTCACTCTCCTCCCACCATTTGAACGGTTTGACCAAGTCCAAAGAAGAATTTGAATTGTCTTCTACTTCCTCCTCCCATGCCGTCCAAAATGGGAACCAAAATGGGGACTTTGCAGCTCGAACACTAGACCTCCACCCCATGCATTTGACGCCACACCTAGCTCCCAAGTAACGCATGCTTGCCACTTTGCCAGCTCACCTTTTTGTTCAACAAAACCCCAAATAAAACTCTTATACTGACTTCCTCGGCTCCTCTCCTATAAAGCCTAAAAACAAAAATTCTCCTACCTACTCAGGCACACTTCTAACCTACAATTAAGCCCCGAAACTACACAAACAACAACACAGCACACTTAACACATGCAATAACATGCAACAACAAAATAGCCCCTAACCCGGGATATTACAGTTCTACCCCCCTTAAAAAATAATTTCGGCCTCGAAATTACCTGATCAAAAGAGTTGCGGGTAATGCTGTCTCATCATATCCTCGGGTTCCCACGTAGCTTCTTCTACGCCATGATTCCGCCAAAGTACCTTAACCAAAGGCACAGACTTCTTACGCAGAACCTTCACATCTCGATCAAGAATCTGCACAAGTTCTTCTTCCATGGTCAAGTCTGGATTTACCTCGATCTCTTCCACTGCTACCACATGCGACGGATCTGAACGATACCTCCGAAGCATCGAAACGTGAAAAACGTCGTGAATCTGACTAAGCTCTGCTGGCAACTCAAGCTGATACGCTACTGGTCCAACTCGTCTCAGAACCTTATACGGCCCAATGAACCTCGGACTTAGCTTGCCTTTCTTCCCGAATCTCAACACCTTTTTCCAAGGTGAGACCTTCAGAAAACTTCGATCCCCACGGGCGAACTCTATATCTCTCCGCTTAAGATCGGCATAAGACTTCTCGCGGTCCAAGCTTCCTTCAATCGAGACTGAATCAACTTAACCTTGTCTTCGGTCTCAGCAACCAACTCGGGTCCCAACAACTGACGTTCACCCAACTCCGTCCAACACGTAGGTGAGCGACACTTCCTACCATACAACGCCTCATACGGTGCCATTTTGATGCTCGCTTGATAACTGTTGTTGTAGGCAAACTCACTAATGGTAGAAACTCCTCCCAACTACCTCTGAAATCCAGGACACAACCTCAGCATATCTTCCAAGATCTGAATGACCCTTTCTGATTGACCGTCAGACTGCGGGTGAAAAGCCGTGCTGAAATCCAAACAAGTGCCCGTGAGCTTGATGCAATGCTTTCGGAGAACCTTGACATAAACGGGATCCCTATCCGAGATTATCGAACCGGCACACCGTGCAACCTCACAATCTCTCGACACATACGACCTTAGCCAAGTGAATAGTCAACCCTCTCCAGGAATAAAGTGAGCTGATTTAGTCGGGCGATCCACCACTACCCAAACTGAATCCTTCTTGCTTGGCGTAAGCGGTAACCCACTGACAAAATCCATGGTTATCCTTTCCCACTTCCACTGAGGAATCTTCACAGGCTAAAGCAACCCCGACGGCAAGCGATGTTCAGCCTTGACTACCGACAAGTCGGACACTTTCCAACAAACTCTGTCACCTCTTTCTTCAAGCCGGGCCACCAAAAGCGTTCTTTAAGATCCCTATACATCTTGCTACCTCCGGGATGCATAGCATAAGGGCTGCTATGTGCGTCCCGAAGAATCTTTTGCCTTAGCTCAACATCTTTAGGCATACAAGCCTTACCTTGAAAAACACAGAACCCCATCACGGACAAGTCGCAACCCTCCAAACCACCATCCCCGCACCCGCAACCTTGGCGCACTCAAAGACCTCATCCAATAAGCGCTCCTCCTCGATCCGCTTCCACCTGGGTAGGCTTAACTTGCGTTTCGCGAGAATACTCCGTCGTCATACAAACTCAAGTGGGCAAACAATGCTCTTAAGTCCGAAACAACCTTACGGCTCAACGCGTCTGCCACCACATTAGCCTTGCCCGGATGATACTCAATCGAACAGTCGTAATCTTTCAGCAACTCAACCCATCTGCGCTGCCTCAAATTCAAATCCTTCTGAGTCAGTAGATACTTCAGACTCTTGTGATCTGTGTAGACTATCGATCTCTCCCCGTACAAGTAGTGCCTCCAAATCTTTAAAGCGAAGACCACAGCCGCTAGCTCCAAGTCATGCGTCGGATAGTTGACCTCATGTGGCCTCAGCTGCCGAGAAGCGTAAGCCACAACCTTACCTTCTTGCATCAGCACACAACCCAAGCCCGTATGTGATGCGTCGCAATAGACTGTGAATTCCTTACCAGCCTCAGGTTGAATTAGAACCGGAGCCTCAGTCAAAATCTTCTTTAACTTATCGAAGCTTTTCCGCTGCTTCTCGGTCCATACAAACGGAACTTCTTTCCTCAAGAACTTGGTCATCGGTGCTGCTATCAACGAAACCCTCAACAAACCTTCGGTGAGTATCCGGCCAAACCTGAAAACTCGAATCTCACCATCGACTTAAGCGGCTTCCAATCCAAAAGCGCCTCAACCTTACGAGGATCTACTCGAATCCTCACCGACACTACATGACCCAAGAAAGTCACTTCCCTAAGCCGAACTCACACTTACCGAACTTAGCATAGAGTTTGCTTTTCCTCAAAATCGCAACACCACTCGCAAATGCTTATCATGCTCTTCCTCCGTCCTTGAGTACACTAAGATGTCGTCTATGAAAACCACGACGAACCGATCCAGATATCTTTGAAACACCCTATTCATCATATCCATAAACGCTACGGTGCGTTAGTCAACCGAACGGCATTACGTAAATTCGTAGTGCCCATACCGAGTCCGAACGCCGCTTTTAAGGATATCGCCTCCTTAACTCTTAATCGGTGATACCCGGACCTCAAGTCGATCTTCGAGAATACCGCAGCACCTTGGTGATCAAACAAGTCATCTATCGCGTGGCAGCGGATACTTGTTTTTAATCGTCGACTTGTTCAATCGGCGATGTAGTCTATACACATCCGCATCGTGCCATCTTTCTTCTTAACAAAAGTACCAGCGCACTTACGGCGAAACACTAGGCCTAATAAAACCTCGATCCAATAACTCCTCGGATCTCGAGCCTTAAGCTCCACCAATTCCTTTGGCGCCATCCTATACGGAGCAATAGACATCGGCGCAGCCTCAGGGTAATAGATCTATCCCGAACTCTACCTCGCGATCTGGCGGCAAAACCCGAAGCTCCTCAGAAACACATCGAAAAATTCCTTAATGTGCATTTAACCTTCTCCACAGCGCACTCCTTAGCCTCCAAGGCATACACATGAACCACATACGCCACACGGCCTTCCCGACCATCTTCTCTCGCTTTGAGCAGATACCACATTTGATAAGTAATCCCTCCTATTACCTATCATAGCCACCTCTTCACCCTCAACCGTCTTAAGAACCATGCGCTGGGCGCGCAATCCAACCTCGCCTGGTACTTGACCAACCAATCCATCCTAAGAATCGATCGAACTCCCCAAACGGCAGTTCCATCGGATCGCTGAGCAAACACTACCCCTTGGAGTTCTAAGGGTACCTCTCTCAACGCTTTATCTACTACTACAGAGTGACCTAGAGGGCTAATCACGGTCATCCGCCTAGAAGATATCTCGAGTCTAAATCCATGGTCTCTACTATACTATCGGCAACATAAGAGTGCGTTGAACCCACATCAATCAAAGCGATATAAGGAGAACCAAAAATCAAAAACGTCACGGTTATGACGCCCGGCGCGTCGCCCTCCTCTCGGCGCCCGCAAGATACACTAATCCAGCCGTCTAGCAGCATCTACGCACCGCACCTCTCGCGGTGCTCCACGGCCCGACACGAACCATTACCGCCTCGCCATTACCACGCCCTCTCGCGGTGGCGGTCCATTACCTTCGAACCGATTACGGCCCCGCCTCTCGATCGAATCTCGCCAACCTACGCGGACGGTCCCTTCTCACACGGTGCTCCAGAGAACCACACTCGGCGCCTTTTCCTCCACCCAAAGAACCACCCCAATGAGATTTCCCACATCGATCACATCTGCGGCGGTCCTCGCTAGCAAAGAACAAAACCTAGCAGACGGGTTCGCCCACTCGGTCTAGCTCTCTTCTGCGGATTACCCGACGCACCCGTAAGACCCAAAGCTCCTCTTATGCCTATTTTCGCCCATGCCCCTGTCTCACCGACTCCTTAACACCCTCGGCTACCTTAGCCTTCTCAACTAAGACAAAGAAACTCGCGCTCTGGCGAGGAGCAATCAGCGACCTCAAGTCGTCTCGCAGACCATCCTCGAAACGAACACACCTCTCATGCTCGGTGGCCACAATGCCTCGGCATATCTACTCACCTTCAGAACTCACCCTGACGTGCAAGAATGCATTTACTCCCCGAACAAGCCTCGTAAAAGCCTTTCACCGGGAGTCAATATAACTAGCTCCAATTTACTTCTTTTGATACGCGACCACGAAATATTCCCATGTCGATCCTCCACGCCACACTATCCCGAACCGTGAGCCACCACCGATATGACTCATCCGGAGAAGCGATACGATGCCCTTCGCCTTCTCTTCACCGTAAGTTCGGATCATCCATGATCCGCTCGATTGCCTCTAGCCAAGATTCAAGATCTTTGGGAGCATCACCGTAAACACCTCGGAAGAATTGGCCCCATTTGCCCGAAGTCGCCAGAAATGCATTTCCTAACTCCCGCACCACCACCTACACCGGCTACTCTTTCCAACACTCGCAAAGATCGCCGCGTGACGCTGCGCCGCCCCCGGCCCGATCTTGGAACTCACCACCTCCGGTGGTGGCGGAATCCCAGTATCTCATTTTTTTCAACCCCGACCGGATCCTACGGGCTCGTAAACCGTCATCCTACCACGACCTCGCCCACGACCACGCCCACCTCTAGTGCTCATGACTAATCTTTCTACGATTCGATTAAAGAATTTTATGCATCATGATTTATTCCACTTGTTTAAAAGCAAGTCTTATGAGTATTTTAAGAGGATTTGTTCTCGCGAGTTCACAGAATCCTATCAGTTTCAATCTCTAAAGTAGTATACTATTGCTATTCACCAAATCATATCACATCCAATCAATTTACAAGCAATAGTAAGGGTACTTACCTGGCGAACTGGTGCCGGAGACTCGGTGCCATGCCTTTCAAACCATACTTTAAGAATAAAGACTAACAAAACAATCTTTTGAAAACCTTTTGGGCCTCAGGCCCACAAATGAGCCTTTGAACTTGGCTCGATATACACAATTGTAACACCCCAAAATCGGACAGTGATACCACGTCCGAACTGTATGTTACGGGAAAAACGCTTTTTGAGTGATCGATTTTTCGCTTAAAGGCGGGGTGAAAACGTAGGGAATTTGAGGAAAATTGAAGTAGGCCTGTTTGATTAGATTTGAAAACTTATCCAAAGTATATAGTTAAAAACGAGTTGATTTCATTTAGCATATCCACTAGTTTCTTAGTGCTATTTTGAAACATTTTTGACTTCAGAGAATATCGAGTTTGGTTTGAAGCTCATTTGAGTTTACTTTATAGCAAAGCATAGTGAGATACCCGATGGTATAGTTTAAAACACATTATGCGTTATAGTTTTGAAAACATTATCTTACCAAATCTTTAGTAAAATTTCATACCAAGTTATTTGTTAAGCAAAGTTGAGAATCTAATTAAAGCATAACCATCAAAAGCATAATTTAAAGGCCTTTTACAAATCCAAATTAAATCCCAAATAAAAATAAATAAGCTAGAGTACCCAAAGTGAATAGTCCGAGTAACTTTTATTAAAGCATGGCATGTGCACCCCGAGTCCACCCCACTCCATGTCCGCGCGTTTTGTCACCCGAAATGTCAAAGGAGAGGGTGAGTCGAATGACTCAAAGGCATAAATCCCGCCTCCCGATGAAACAACATGCTAGCACACATCATACTTAGCAACATAATTAATGCAACCCAATCCTAACCATCCGTATCTCCTTTCCTACCTGTGTGGTACCAAACCACTGGTGGTGCTAAACCACCTGGTGACATATAGTCACAATGTGTTACCAAAACACTGGTGTCCCAAAGACACAATGTGCTACCAAAGCACTGGTGACCGTAGTCACGATAATCGAATGATGGGGCCAACCCATCGTGGTGATACCCAATCACTAGCGCACGATCCCATATCTCAAAGTGGGGCCAACCCACTGGTGGTGTTAAACTACAGGACAAGTCGCAATGAGGTGCCCAACCTCCGTGTCCCAAAGACACAAATGTGCTACCAAAGCACCGGTGACCGTAGTCACGATAATCGAATGATGGGGCCAACCCATCGTGGTGTGATACCCAATCACTAGCGCAGACGATCCCATATCTCAAAGTGGGGCCAACCCACGGTGGTGTTAAACCACAGGACAAGTCGCAATGAGGTGCCCAACCTCCGTGTCCTAAAGACACAAATGTGCTACCAAAGCACGGTGACCGTAGTCACGATAATCGAATGATGGGGCCAACCCATCGTGTGATACCCAATCACTAGCGATTTCGATCCCATATCTCAAAGTGGGGCCAACCCACGGTGGTGTTAAACCACGTGGACGCCAGTCGCAATGAGGTGCCCAACCTCCGGTGTCCCAAAGACACAAATGTGCTACCAAAGCACTGGTGACCCAAAGTCACAAAGTGTGATACCAAAACACCGGTGCTCGTCAAAGACAAATTATCACCGCTCCTCCACTCATATCACCCATCAACATACCTACTCATGTGATCATGCATATCATACAAG
This sequence comes from Gossypium sturtianum, assembly GCA_025698515.1. Taxonomy (NCBI): domain Eukaryota; kingdom Viridiplantae; phylum Streptophyta; class Magnoliopsida; order Malvales; family Malvaceae; genus Gossypium; species Gossypium sturtianum. The sequence goes on along the minus strand of CM046943.1, from coordinate 28,070,722 downwards.
TCATGCATATCATGCCAACATGTCTAGCATTACATCTCATAGCATACATAACATAGATCATAATACCCAAGGTATCCACAATAGAACTGTAATAAATTAGACTTACCCGTGATACGCACACATACCCCATTTGGGTATCCAATTATCTCATCATCATGGTATAGTTTTTAACAGCAAACAGGTTTATTAATAACATTACTAGGTATAGTGTGTTAGTTTACACACTGTAATACGAGTCTAGAAATCTCGACAAAAGCGATCTAAGTCCCTTGATTAACTGTCTCCTATAATCAGCCAACATAGGGGTTAGTACACAAAAACCATTCGGCCAAAGGCTTTATACCAAGAGAAGTCATCTCAAACCCTTACCTTCACTTCTTAACTTGGTTTCCAACCAACCCCGAACCTCAATGGTCCTTCTAAGACAATCGGCCACCACCTTGAAAAGAATAATGCTTAATCCTTTATCATTCACGATTTAATCGAAACCAGACGATTAAACTAACAACAACCAATCACTTACCCCTTACTAATCAATTGACAGAAGAAAACGGCTCCTCTTGCTTGCTTCCACAATCCAATGATCCTATAACGAAGAGAATAGAAACACGAGATTAACACCTAATATTCAGCCAAGAAGAACCACTAGGAGAAGGAAAAGATTCGGTTAACACCTTAGCAAAGAGGGGAAAGAAGTTTGGCCCACACCAAGGAAGAGAACTCAAGAGAAAAGTGGGGAAACAAGGGGTTGATATTCTGCTAATTAACAAAAAGGAACAAAGAAAAGAAAAGTGCTTTCGGTTTGAAAGAAGAAGCAATGGAGAAAGGTATTTTGGAGAATGGGGTTTTGGCTATCAAGGTTTCAAAACAAAGAAAAGAGTATGGAGAGAAGAGAGTTATAATTTGGCTTACTCCAATGAAGAAGGAAGAAGATGTGGAAGGGACATTCGCCACAAGCTCAAAATCAAGAAAACAAAGCAACTTTTCGGCAACTAAAGGGGTTTGATGTTTTCGGTTTCAAGAAGTGTAGAAGATGAGAGAAATTCTTTAGAAAGAATCGAAACACCCTTTGATAAAAAGAATGAACTTCCTTTTTACCCAATATGACCGAAAAGTGCATTTCGGCACACTCTTTCCCCCCACACTAAGCCGTCACTACTCCCCTCCAACTCCCCCCTAAATTCAGCCAAATCCCCCACAACACTCCACTCCACACATTCAAACAAGCATGACCAAGTCTTCCTCCTAAACTCACTCTCCTCCCACCATTTGAACGGTTTGACCAAGTCCAAAGAAGAATTTGAATTGTCTTCTACTTCCTCCTCCCATGCCGTCCAAAATGGGAACCAAAATGGGGACTTTGCAGCTCGAACACTAGACCTCCACCCCATGCATTTGACGCCACACCTAGCTCCCAAGTAACGCATGCTTGCCACTTTGCCAGCTCACCTTTTTGTTCAACAAAACCCCAAATAAAACTCTTATACCCCAGCTTCCTCAGCTCCTCTCCTATAAAGCCTAAAAACAAAAATTCTCCTACCTACTCAGGCACACTTCTAACCTACAATTAAGCCCCGGAACTACACAAACAGCAACACAGCACACTTAACACATGCAATAACATGCAACAACAAAATAGCCCCTAACCCGGGATATTACACTTTTCAAGAAAAATAAAATAGAAATAAATGTTTTCTTAAAATAAACATGCATAAAGGGTTTTCATTCTTAAATATTTTAACTCGCAAAATTGTCTGTTAACAACGTTTTTCCAAAATTTTATTTTCAAAATTGTTTTCGAACTCTATTAATTTTTCTCGAAATATTTTTCTAATTTCTTTTAAGTTTCAATTTATAAATTCTTACGTCTCAAATTGTTTGATTTATCAATCAACCTTAGTTTTCAATAAACTTCAAGTCAAGATATTTTGAAAATTCGATTTCTTAAAATCTTTAAAAAGACTAGATGTATATTCCTTTCCGTGTGACATGTCGAATTTGGTCTTAATGCATAGACCGGGTTTGGGGTGTTACACTTTTAATCCTAACTACCCTATTTATTGACATAACCACTAATATTAACCCAAAACCCCTTTGTTTTTGTTATCACCATTCCTTTTGACTACCCTTATATCAAAATTTGATTTGATTAATAGCCTAACTATGTTTTTATTTCAGTGATTATGTATTTATGATTGTTCTTAAAAAAAAACGAAGTACATCCATTATTCATTATTAGTTATGTGATTAAATGAGCTTATACATAAAATCCAAATATCGAAGAAGAAGCTCGTATTATTAAGTACTATTAGTTTTCAATTGATGTAATTATTATTAGTTCATTAGTTCTTAGTTAGGTAATTTTTCAATTCAATCTTGATTCTAACCCTCTAATTCAGCCTTACTCCACACCTTAACTCTAGCCCCGTTACAACCCTAACAAAGACCTTTTGATTTGTGTTTTCATCTCATATTTCAGTGGTGGAGATTTGATTTTCATGCAAGCCTATGGGATTAACTCTTCATGTTCGACCTTTGAGTGCCTAATTGTGAACCTTAAACACTTTGAGTGATTTGAGTGAATCTTTTGTAAGGATGTCAATCCTTTTTGATTTCAAATTAAAGGTAATTATCTATGTAACACCCCAAACCCGGTCAATACGCCACGACCGAATCTGGTATGTCACTAAGGAAAATATTTTTGAAAGTATCGAATTAACAATTAAATTTTGTGAAAAACTCTTTGAAATTCTTTATTTGTCGAAAATAAGTTAAAACTGAGATTTACTTTGAATTACATAAAACTTTAAAACTTAGTTGATAAATCATAGGATAGAAAACATTTATATCTTTTTAAGAAAATTTGAAATATCACTTTGAAAATCCGTTTGCAATTGAGTATAGAAACTTGAATTTTGGAAATCACTTAATTTGTTGAAAACACTTAACTTGTAATTTTTCTATCGAACTATTCATATTACCCGATGGTAAGATTTTTAAAACCATTATGAGTTTTTAGTTTAGAAAACTTTGAGCTCAATTATTAAATTAACCAAGTAATTTATAAACCATATTTTAAATATATTCAAAACATAAAAATAATCCAAAACATAATTAAATAGGCCTTATTACAAATCCATAAAATATGAAAACCAAATTAAAATAAAGTACCCAAATGGAAGTTCATGTAAAACCAAACTTTATTGCATGGCCTCCTCGAGTCCATCCGGCCCATATCCGCAATCTCACGAATCACTGAAAGATAAGGGAGAAGGTGAGTCACCAAGACTCAGTGCATATTCCCTCTCCGGGTAAATACCACATACTTACACAAATTATAACAAAGCAACATATATGTATAATGCACCCAACCTAGCCATCCATAACTCCTTTTCTACCCTGTGTGGTACCAAACCTTTGGTGGTGCCAAACCATCGGTGTCCAAAGACACAAATGTGATACCAAATCATGGTGACCGTAGTCACGAATAATCCATCTGTGGGGCCAACCCACGTGTGATACCAAATCACCGCGACGATCCCATATCTCAAAAGTGGGGCCAACCCACGGTGGAGTTAATCCACGAGGGACGAGTCGCTATGAGGTGCCAAACCTCCGGTGTCCGAAGACACGAATGTGATACCAAATCATCGGTGGTACCAAACCACGGGTGTCTCAAGACACGAATCATCAAGTTGTGGGGCCAACCCCGCGTGTGATACCAAATCACCGCGCACGATCCCATATCTCAAAAGTGGGGCCAACCCACGGTGGTATTAACCACGAGGACAAGTCGCTATGAGGTGCCAAACCTCCGTGTCAGAAGACACGAATGTGATACCAAATCACCGGTGGTGCCAAACCACCGGTGGTGCCAAACCACCGTGTCCAGAAGACACGAATCATCAATCTTCCCCCTCCTCTCATATTGCCCATACCAATGCAATAGATAGTCAAATCATGTCAATAAACTTTAATATGTATCTCATAATGAATATATCATAAATCGTAGATCATGATTTCAATCCACATTTATTAACAACATATTGAAACGGACTTCCCCGAATCCTCATTCATACCATCATGGTATCATATCCAGATCTCATCGATTTACCCACTTTCATAATATGATTAGTTATAACACACAAATATACATATATAAACCAAGTTATAAAGTGTGTAAGATACACACCTTTCACCAACGCAAGAACTAACTCCCGAATCCGATCTATCAAGACTAGAACACCTTGTCCTACAATCGGCCAATACTAAAATTATGAACAAAGGCCATTCGGCCATACTACTAAATCCCAAAGAGTTATCACTTGTAATACAAAATCTTACCTGAACTTACCCAAATCGATTGATAAAGAAACGAGGTTTAGATTGATTACTTCCAACGTCCCGAAAAGCCTAAAAGAATAATCGATTCCTAAAATGGTTAGAACCTTGCAAACCAATGCCCAAAGATTCGGCCTTTGACCACAAGAAAATAACTTGGAAAAGAGAAAAGAATTGAAAGAGAATCGGCCATGAACACTTACCCTTTTCCAAAATCGATTGAAGAAAAATCAAAGAGAATCTACCCTTGAATATTCGGCCAAAACAAAACAATAAGAGAAAGGAAAATTTCGGCAAAATGATTAAATGGTCAAAGAAATTCGGCTATGGTTGATTTGATTTAACAATAAGGATTCGATTAAAGTTGAGAAAGAGAAAGGAAAACAAAAGAAGAAGATGGAAGAGATTTCAATGGGAGAGGAATGTTTATGACTTTGAATAAAATAAAAGAAAGTAAAGAGAGATGGAGAGATGAAAGTTTCGGCCAAGAGAAAGTAGGAGAAATGTGATTATGAACCAATGTCAAAGAAGAAAAGAGAGAGATGTGGGAGAGAGAGAGGTTCGGCCAAACACTATTTTGCCTAAAAGAAATGTGCACAAAATGCCCAAAAAAATCAAATGTTGTTTTGGTTTCAAAAGGATGAATGAAAAGAAAGAAAAAGTAGGATTTGGTTCCAACAAAATAAGGCTAAAACTAAAAGGAATTTTGCACTAAAAGCATAGTACACATTCGGCCAAGGACAGGAGTTTTTGGAGAGAAAGAAAACAATACAAAAGATGCACAACAAGCAAAGGTTGACCAACTATCCCCAAGCCACCTAACAACATTCGGCCACCCCTAGACACCCATGTCGCCCACATACATGCACTAAAGGCCTAGGATTACTTTCCAAAACATCCTCCATATTCCATGCCTTTTGTCCCCTCATCATACCATAACCTTAAGATTCCTATCCCTATTTCATGCTTTCCTTTTCCAAAATTCAACTTTACAAAAACTTAAGGTCCAACCTATCATAAACATAGGTTGACCGTCCATCAATGCTAGAACACAAAATAAAGTCTTCAAAAATGCTTTCCATGATACTCGAACCTCTAACCTCAAGCCACCTTTCAAGCTCCTTAACCAACTTGCCACTTACTCCTCTTATGCTTTAATTAACACTTAAATTAACTTAAGTGCTAAGCTCACTTAATCCACTTCATTAAATAAACCATACTAAAAATTTATTCTAGCTTCCTAAATAAAATCAAGCCTTCATAAGACTATGCTAACACACAAAATTCATACTCGAGCCAACACAAATAATACTCAAATTTTGGGATGTTACAATCTAGATAAGGGGAAACTCCTATGTTTTCGAGCTACAAAATCTATGACTTATACTGTTTGAATTTTTAGGACATTTTGAATTGAATTATCCATGTATAAATTATCTATGAATTATGATGAGACACTATCAATGACTATTATGAATTAAGGAAAGTTTGTTTTAATTGTAAGTTGAGAATTTTGCTTGAGGACAAGCAAAAGCTTAAGTTGAGAAACGGGCTTAAAACAGACCAAATTGGGCCAAGCCACGAAATCAGCACGGCCTAGACTTCAAGCCACACGGCCGTGCCACCATTCCTACTAGAACACGACCTTACCACGACTTACAAGGCCGTGCCTCATTCAACAGTGTCGAACACGGCCTGGCCACGATTTACACGGGCGTGTACCATGGCCGTGTAACATCCTGGATTTTGGGTTTATGCATTTGTGCTTAAATAAATGTGAAAGCATATCTATGAGTGTGTTAAATGTGTTTTATGAATTTTTGTGAACCCTAGAGTGTAGTGAATGCTTTAGAAATTATTAGATTTTAAATTCAAAAGAGGAAGCTAGGCAGAGTAGCCTTAAGAGAAATTGTAGGGGAAAGATGACACACAAATGGGCTTGGAAAAGTGGCAAGGAGGCGCCACATAAAGCCCAGTGAGTGACGCCACAAGCATGAGTGCAGGGCCAAGGATCGAGTTACAAGGGAAGAAAAATAAAGGTTTTATTTTGCAGCAGAAATGAGCATCAAGGGACGGCACTAAGGCTAAATTTTAGGAGCTTTAATCCTTTTAATATTTTTAAGAGATAAATGGTGATAATTAATTAAGATAGGGGATAAATGTTGGGTTATTTTTATTAATTTGAAAAAGGTGAGAGATAAAGTTATCGAATAGGGAGAGTTGGCCGAATAGGGGCTCTAGGTAGAGTAATTTTCGCAAAAGGGGAAAAGGGTGGCCATTCTTCATTCTTTTCTTCTCTTTTTCCCTCTGCTGAATTCTTTAGCAACACTTCTCTTCTCTTTTATTTTTCCAAAAGCCGAAAACTCAAGAAAGCCTAGCCGACTTCTCCATCTTTTTCTTCTTCAAAGATTATCACCATTGCCGAATTGCTCAACCCTTCTCTCCTTCTTCTCACAAGTTCATAAAAGCCGAAACTAAGTACTTGCTAGATCCTAGCCGATTGTTTATTGAATCCCAAAGCCGAATCTTCTGTGGTGACAGACAAGGGTGTTGTCGATTTCTTCAGTAGGGGTAAGATCAAATTGGGTTTCCATTCTTTTTCTTTTAGGCTTGTCGAAATCTAAGATCTAATCTCTACTATTGTTCTTTGACCGAAACTATGAAAAAGGTTTTGGGATTTGCCTATTGTCGACTTCAAGCAAGGATCATTCCGGATTTAAGGTAAGTCATGTGGTTTTCGGCCAAAGGCCATGTATTGTGATTAAATGTTAGTTTTGGATTTAACACATGTCTATGGGGATTTCGACAGATACCATAATCAAGTAGCTATTTTGGGATATTTAGATCCACAAGGTAAGTGCATGTGATATTCGGCCAAGGTCCTATTTAGTGACTTAGATCTGTTTCTTACTTATTCAAAAGCCGAAAACTAACCAAGTAAATTGATCTAGTGTTGGCCGATTTTAAGGAGGAAATACTACAACATTTCGGGATTTGATTAGTAATCAAATCGGCAGCAAGGTAAGGATTTTGGTTGCAATAATCCTTCGGGATTTGATCATATAGCCGAATAGGCTTTTGCTAAGCATTAAGCGATTGACTAAATGTAGGAATTAAGGATCTAAAGCGTTAGATTGGGATTTTTGGGATTTCGGTGAAAACGATAAGTATATCAGTGTGTATTTACATGAATCTTGATTGATTTCTGGTATTATTTTAATATATGTGTTAATAATAATATGAAAAGTGGGCTAAGGTACCATGCAATGGTACAAAGTACTCAGGTACGTAATCTTAACATCATGTTAATAAATGTTATGAACATGTGGAATATGGCATGTATGTGAACATTGATAAGAATGTGAAAGAAGGCCTAAGCCATGATAATTGCATGATTTGTATGACATGGGGCATATGGGTGATTATGAAAGGGGAAGTGATTGGTGGTTTTATACCCCAATATCTGAATGTGGTGACTTCGGTCACATAATCCGAATGTGGTGACTCATGTCACAATAACTGAATGTGGTGACTTATGTCACAAAATATATTATCTGGTGGCTATGCCACGAATTTATAAGGGCGATGTGCTAGTCGTTTGCAGCGACTGCCTTTGATGATGTGTAGCGAATGGGTGGGTCGATTTAGTAATCCCCACGGTGTGATGGTTGGTACGGGTGATGTGTAGTGGATGGCATCTAGGTTTGGGTTCGGGATTGCATCATTATATTTAATTTCTATTTGTATATGTATGAATTGTTATGCCTAAATCGTTGGGATTTAGTATTGGCTGTACACACTGAGTCTGTTTGACTCACCCCGTTGTGGGATATCTTTACAGGTGACACTCAGTGATGGACCGGGTCGGCAGGAGCTTAATGGTGGCCATGCTCAGCTCAGCTTTTATTCTACTTTATTTTATTTTGAACTTTAAGTTTGAATTTCATTTCGGCTTTCCTTTGATGTAATAAGGCCACTAGTAGAAAACTGTTTATGCATGCATTTTAATTATTTAGCATGATACGAATTTTATCAATATAAAGTTTAAGCAATTTTTTTTCTTAAAAATAAATTTTTAATGTTTAGACACCTAAACACAAACGATTTTCGAATTAAAGATTAAACCCCAAGACAACTCGGTATTTTTATAAAACCACCCCAAATTTTCTGAGGTAATAAACATGAAATTAAAATGTTTTACTCGAGGAACATACCAGATCCGGTCTGGGCTCGTGGGCTGGGTTTGGGGTGTTTCAATTTGGTATCAGAGCCAGGTTCAAAACTCGGCTCTGGGGTTTTTGGGCTCAAAATGTTTTCTAAAAATGGGCTTCCTTTAAAGGATAACAGGTCTGTTAGCTCGGCATGGCACCTGCGTCTCCGGCCCAAGTCCGCCAAGTAAGTACCCTAAACCATTGTGTGATATACATGTGGCCTTTATGGGCTTTATGGGACGTAGACTAGTTTAAATAGACTCTGATGGACTATAGGCTTAGTTTAAACCACTTCTTAAATTTTCATAAGACTTAATTTCACTAAACAAACCCGTTAACGAGCCGCAAGACTAGGGTGTGACAACCGTCATACGCATGTCTAGGATTGGATCCGGAAGAGCCTGGTATTTAAGCAGTCCTAGTGACTCACCTCCTCTTCGCTGGAATCCTACCTGGTGCGTAGTGACTGTTCACCTTAGTTGAGTTAGGGTGTGGCAATAGGCGACGCATGCCTAGGAGTGGATTCGTGGAGAGCTTGGTATTTAAGCGATCCTAGCGACTCACCTCCTCTTTGGAATCCTACAGTGCGTGGTGACTATTCACCCTAGTTATGAGGACTCGTTGATGGGCTAAAACCTATAATTAAAACCTGAAAGGGACCAGCCGCCCTAGTTTGAAAAAAAAAATTTATCGAAATACCCCCGGATTTCAAAATTACCGAAATACCCTTATTTCATAAAATCATCGAGGAACCCTGAATTGGAAAGTTTATGAAATCACCCTTGATTTATAAAATTTTCAAATTGACCCCGATTTATTACCAAAATACCCCTGTAGGTGGAATGACGAAAATACCCCTAGGATAGGAATAAGACGAAAATGTTTGAATGATGAATATGTGTTGAATGAATGTGCTTCTCTAAATTAGGATAGAAGACTTGAAACTTTGAAATGATCGAAAGAACTGCTGTTAAACTTCTTTTCATAAAATTTCTTCGCGGATAATCAGTGGAACAAAAGACTAATGCATAAAATTCCTTAAAACAGATTAAAGCGCGGTCATAGAAATGAGTTCTAGGGGGCGCGGTCGTAATGTGCGAGGATGTGGTAGAGGCAGAATGACCGTATCAGAACCCGTTAGGTCTGGACAAGGGTCCGAAAATGAGGTACCACCACCCCCACCACCAGCTGTTGGTGTTGAGCAGCAAGATCAGACGGGGGATGATGCAATATCGCAGGCAATGCTGCGAGTTCTTGAGATGGTGGTTAGAGCAGATTGAGGTATGGGAGCTCGAAAATCTGTACCCGAGCGACTCCGAGCCAATGGGGCTTAGGTGTTTCGTGGTGTATCTGGTGTGGCACCCAGTACGGCTGAGTATTGGTTGGAGGCGACAGAGCGAATCATGGATGAGCTCGATTTAACCGCTGAGGAGAAACTGAAAGGAATGGTGTCGCTACTTCGCGATGAGGCATATCAATGGTGGCTCATAGTTCAGGATGGTGCCACAGCTGAGTATCTCACTTGGGAGTATGTTAAAGTGGCGTACCAGAAGAAGTATGTTGGAACTAGTTATACTGATGCACAGAGGAAGGCATTTCTGGGGCTGGTTCAAGGGAACAAGTCCGTAGCGGTGTACGAGGCCGAATTCTTAAGGTTGAGCCGGTATGCTCGAGGTATCGTGGCTACGGAGCATGAGCGATGTGTCCGGTTTGAGGACGGCCTTAGGGATGATCTAAGGTTGTTGATAGCTCCGCAGCAGGAGCGGGAATTTGCCGTGTTAGTAGAGAAGGCTAAAGTAGCCGAAGGAGTTAAGGAATCAGAAGGCGAATCTGCACTGAGCAGTGCAAAAGAGAGGTTTTTGGGTCGTCGGGTCATCCGGGAATGCGCAGAAGAGGCCTAGAGTTGATGGGCCGCGAGATTAGCATGTTGTGACAGGAGGGCAGTATCGTACTTGTGATCAGTGTGGGAAGAGGCACCTAGAAGAGTGTTGGAAGAAGACAGGGGGATGTTTCAAGTGTGGGTCCAAGGACCACATGATTAAGGACTGTCCTATACAAATAGACGGGGGCCGACCAACAGGTCAAGGTTCTAATCAGGCTGGAAGAGGGGACAGAGCCTCAGCAGGTCGTGGTCCAAATGGCGGAGGAAATAGTCTTTGGAAGAGGGCGTGGAACACCGGTAGAGGTGTTGGTATCATCTGAGGCTAGACAAACGAGAGCGGTATATGCGGTTAAATTCGGAGGGAAGACGGCGATGCACTGATGTTATAACGAGCACGTTCCTTATTTCGGAGTTACCCTTTATTGCTTTGATAGACATAGGGTCAACTTATTCCTATGTTGCTAGTAAAGTATTCGAAACTTTGCATGTGAACTTTGAGACTGTACCTAGAAAGATGACTATACTTAGTCCTTTAGTAAGCGATCGTGATAGTAGATAAACTCTTTAAGGAAGTGCCTTTAGAAGTTCAGGGGACGCAGTTCCCAGCTGACTTAGTGGAACTACCATTCGGGGAATTTGATCTAATCTTAGGCATGGATTGGTTAGTGGAGTATCGTGCGAATGTGGATTGCGCCACTAAACGCATGTCGTTGAGAACTCCCGACGATAAGGAAGTTGTGGTGATGGGCGAAAGACTGAACTATTTGTCGAATGTAGTATCCGCTCTTAAGGCGGAGAAGATGGTAAGGAAAGGATGTCTGGCTTTTCTGATGTGGGTCAGTGCCTTGGAAACTAAGGAAACAAGTATTGAAGGGGTTAGAACAGTAAGGGAATTTGTGGATGTCTTTCTGGAAGAATTACCTGGAATACCCCCTGATAGGGAGGTGGAGTTCGAAATTGACTTGCTACCTGGAACGACGCCAGTATCTATCGCTCCGTATAGAATGGCACCAAAGGAATTGGTTGAGCTCAAGGCTCAAATTCAAGAGTTGCTTGATCGTGGGTTTATTCGACCCAATGTGTCTCCATGGGGAGCACCGGTCTTGTTTGTGAAGAAGAAAGACGGGACTATGCGTATGTGGATAGATTACCGTCAGTTGAATAAGCTGACCATCAAGAACAAGTACCCATTGCCAAGGATAGACGACTTGTTCGATCAACTTAAGGGGGCAGCGGTATTCTCAAAGATAGATCTAAGGTCTGGATATCATCAACTTAAGGTGAAGGAAGCAGATATCCATAAGACAGCTTTCCGGACAAGGTACGGGCATTATGAGTTCATAGTAATCTTTGTTTGGGTTGTGAACGCCCACCAGCGTTCATGGATATGATGAACCGGGTTTTTCAACCTTACTTGGATAGGTTCGTCGTTGTGTTCATAGACGATATCCTAGTATACTCCAAGTCTGAGGAGGAACATGATGAGCATCTCCGGGTTGTGTTGCAAGTATTAAGGGAGAAGAAGCTATATGCCAAATTCAGCAAGTGCGAGTTTTGGCTTAAGGAGGTTGCATTCTTAGGGCATGTGGTGTCTCTGTGAAGGAATAAGGGTGGACCCTAGGAAGATTGAGGTGATCTTGAATTGGAAACCACCTAAGTCTGTGGCTGAGATTCAAAGTTTCTTGGGATTGGCAGGCTACTACAGAAGGTTTGTGGAAGGATTTTCATCAATAGCGGCACCTTTGACGAAGTTGTTGTGTAACATCCCCAAACCCGGCCCATTCACCACGACCGAATCTGGTTATGTTAGTGAAATTTATTTAACTTAGAGAAAAATTTAGTAAAACTTGTTAACTTCTGAAAATCCATGTTTATTTAATATTGTATGAGAAAAACTTTGATATCACTTAAATATTATAGAATGCCCAAAAGTGAACTTTAATGAATATATATGACTAATTTTGAATAAATAAGTTGTCAAAATAAATTCGTTCCCACTTAGTAATTTAATATAATCCAAACATAATTTAAAATAGTAATTAAATAACTCCCAAAGTAAATAAAAATCAAAGGGCCTTATAACATCAGTGTTTAAAAGATCTAATACTTAATATAAATAAATTTAAACTCTTCTTTCTGCATGGGCCACCACGTGTCCTCTCCGATCCCGGTCCAATCTACGCATCACCGAAATAGTTAGAAAATAAAGAGTGAGTCCACCGACTCGGTGCATAATCAAAACACCGATTTCCACACGTATGGGCTTGGCCCATACCCACACAATATTCGTAACAAATCATGCAAGAATGCATTTCAGCCCAACCCTTTGTCCAACCGCACACCAACCTTAGCGGACTCCCGCCTAAGGCCGTGGAAACTCCCACCGATCACATTGTGATCCATAACATCTTACCTTGGCAAGCTCATTTGCTCAAGGCCGTGGCTGTGAGCCACCGATCAACCAAAGTGATCCCAATATTGTAATCTGTCTACGGTGATGCACATAGCCATCAACCGCCGAGATGGGCACCTAGCCAACACCTCCCTTGAGGTAGCACACGCAACCCTCAAGCGCTAATGTAGCCTTAGCTATCATTAGACCACGTACATCATCTGTACACTTCTTCCATTCGTGATCAACCCCATGCCCACGTGTCAATTATGCCAAAATAACATATAGAGTGAGTAATTATTATTTACCAATACCACATCAAACATAAAATATATACAACACAACCAATCTTACCAATCATCGATTCACATCACTTAAGCCATTATAATCAGCCTCCACACATAATACATATGTAATCACATTAAACAAACCAACAATCGCAGAAATAGTGCGTTGATTACGCACCTAATTGATACCAATGACCAACTCCCAAACGCTACTTAACCAAAACTCGTCGACACACCCTTGATGAATCGAACCTACGAGTCCTCCCTACCGCTCCTCCTGGGTGATTACAAGAAAGAATTACCACACTAAGACCACAAGAATATTCGGCCAACCTCAAACATCAAGACCACCTTTGGTTAACGAAACATCGAAAGAAATAAACTATAACGTAAAACCTCACCCTTCACAATGACTAGAGCGAGACCCAAACGCTCCACCCCCTCTCGCTTAAGATTCGACCAACCACCACTAGGACAAGGAGAAAGGTTTCGACAATAGAGAAAGAAAGAAGGTATGAGGGGACAATATGAAATGGTTTCGGCTTAGGAAAAATGGAGAGAACCAAGTAGGAAAATCGGCTAGGTGACCTTGAAGATTCGGCCAAAGTGCATAGGTGAAGAGAAGGGATATTTTTAGTGTTGGTAGAGTATGGAAGACAAATGGATGAAGGCTTAAGAATGAATGAAAATGAGCACCTCCTCCCCTATTTATACTAAAAGGCCTAGCTCCAACCTCCCACAAAAATCCCCACGATTTGCTCCTATAATTCCTCCCCAACACTCATTCAAAAGTTTGAATGAGTCAAACCTCTTCCTAGCAAAATTTAAAAAAAAAGACCAAGTCTTTCTCCATCTTTTAAGCATCCAAAAGCTGCCCAACTCCTTACCTCATTGACGCAAAAACAAAGGCCAAAGTACGCCTTGCGGCTCGAACACCGGCCCCTTCCTTGCACACGAGGCGTCACTTCCCCAAGCTCTTAGTGGCGTCTCCTTGCCACTTTACTAGCTCAATTCTTATGTCTAATTCCCCAAATAATTCTCTTAAGACACCCATCGCTAAGCTCCCTTTTGCACTTTAAAATCCAAAATTTTCTAAAGTCTTCCCCTTGAGTCCAAACATTCTTACCACCTCTCAAACTCATCCAAGCATACCCAAAACCTACTAGAACATGAATTATACCCAACATGCATAGCCCCTAAACCAGGTGTTACAATTCTACCCTCCTTAAAATAATTTCGTCCTCGAAATTACTTGTCTAAACTAACGATCCAATTCTTCCCACTACGCTAAAGTGCGACTCTGATCTTAAAGAGCTAACATACCTTCTAGGCACCGTTTCTAAGTTCATACTCAAGGTTCCAACTACTTTACGAGCAACAGATCAAACAATCACCAAAGCGAACAAAACTCCAAAGAGTATTCCGGACTTAAGGAACTTACCGGTTGACCCATCAGCACATCATTATCCTCTCTCCGACGAAATTTGCATAAACTGACACTGTTTGCCTTGCCTCAGTGCCACCATTATCTGCGGTCATCGCCACACGACCTTGGCCGAAACCATTTCCTCTATGGTTCGAACCGCGACCTGCTTATCGCTTGCCGACCACCTGCTGCTGGTTGCCCATAACCTTGGCCTTCTCGCTTCGAGTCCCATTCGGATTATGGGGACAATCCTTAATCGAGATGAGACTTGGACTTGCATCCAAGCACTCTCGAACACGATTCCGGCGATTCGCCAACATGGTACCTTCCACATCTGCGCACCTGCGGACGATCCTGGATTCCTCTCGATTGTCTTAACAATATGAACAGAGTCTCAACCCTCGGTCTCTTTTGGACCCTCTCAACCACTTACGGCGATCCAACACTTCTCTTATCACGGTTCCTTTCCCTATTGAGCCTCTCGGCCTTCTTGACCTCCTCGGCACTATTCGAGCTTTCTCCACTAAAACGGCGAAGTCTCTTTCCCGATGCGAGCAATCAAAACTCGCAACTCATCCCGTAGCCCATCTTCAAATCTAACGCATCTCTCATAATCGGTTGCCACGATTCCCGAGCATACCGGCTCAAACACGAAAAACTCGACCGTACTCGCTATCGATTTGCTACCTTGCACCAGATTGAGGAACGCCTTCCTCTCGAGCATCCACATAGCTCGCTCCGACATACTTCCCCTCGAACTTGATCTTAAAATAACCCTTGATCCACTCGATCTGCCAGGGTACTTTCCTTAACCGTGAGCCACCCTTTGGTAGGCCTCATCTCGCAAAGAACGAAACAACACCCTTAAGCTTCTCCTCGGCAGATTAAGTCTAAGTCGTCCATAATCCTTTCCATTGCCTCAAGCGATTACTCCGCCACGTTCGGAGCTACCCGGACACTCCTCGAAGACCTCGGCCCATTCGCCCTAAGCCTTTGGTCATCGACTTCCGAGTCCCATCGCCCCATTGGCTCCTCGCCACTCGCTCAAGCACCGCGGCGATAGCTCGCGATCATGCGTTGTCTCCTCGATCCCGATCCTGCTTTGTTCCACCTCAACGGTGGTGGTGGCACATCGCTCTCGACCCATGGCGAGACCCAACCGGTTCGGACAATCGACATCCCGCCTCTACCACGTCCACGAGTATTGCGACCACGCCCCTAGAACTCATATCTAGCACCTCGATTTAGTCTGTTTAAAAAGTTTTATGCATTAGAAATTATTGTTTCAACTGTTTTATCCACGAGCAATTTTATGCGGTGAAGTTTAGAGAGTAGTTCTTTCGAGCAATCAAGTTTCCTTCCCTACCTGTGGGTAATTTCGTCATTTTCCTACTGGGGTATTTTTGGTAATTTTGTAAATCGAGAAAACATCTTTCAAAGTCAGATTTAGAGTTTTACAAACCAAAGGGGTAAGTTTGAAAAATTTAAACTAAGGGTTTTAAAACAGTGAGGCAAATCCCTTTCGGGTTTTAATAATTGGTTTGGCCTATGAACAAGTCCTCTTGGTTAAGGTGAACCGTAGCTACGCACTGTAGGATTCCAGTGAAGAGGAGGTGAGTCACGAGGACTGCTTAAGTACCAGACTCTTCAGGATCCACTCCTAGACATGCGCACCATGGTTGCCACACCTTAACTCGGTGACTTAATCACAGGTTTGTTTAGTAACCTTAAGTCTTATGCATGTGTTTGAGTAGACTAGTCCTAGGGTTCAATAGCCCTAATATTCTAATCTACGAGCCCAAACTAAGCCCAAATCAATTCATGTAAACAATTCACTTCAAGAAAGTCCGAAGTACTTACAGCGGACTCGGTAGGAGGTACAGTGCCATGCCGAATAACTGAAAAATATTTCACGAAACCCATATATTTGAAAACCCATTTAAAAATGTTTTTGGGCCCAAAACCCTCAAAGCCGAGTTTTGAACCGGGCTCTGATACCAAACTGTAACATCCCCAAACCCGGCCCATTCACCACGACCGAATCTGGTTATGTTAGTGAAATTTATTTAACTTAGAGAAAAATTTAGTAAAACTTGTTAACTTTCGAAAATCCATGTTTATTTAATATTGTATGAGAAAAACTTTGATATCACTTAAATATTATAGAATGCCCAAAAGTGAACTTTAATGAATATATATGACTAATTTTGAATAAATAAGTTGTCAAAATAAATTCGTTCCCACTTAGTAATTTAATATAATCCAAACATAATTTAAAATAGTAATTAAATAACTCCCAAAGTAAATAAAAATCAAAGGGCCTTATAACATCAAGTGTTTAAAAGATCTAATACTTAATATAAATAAATTTAAACTCTTCTTTCTGCATGGGCCACCACGTGTCCTCTCCGATCCCGGTCCAATCACGCATCACCGAAATAGTTAGAAAATAAAGAGTGAGTCCACTGACTCAGTGCATAATCAAAACACCGATTTCCACACGTATGGGCTTGGCCCATACCCACACAATATTCGTAACAAATCATGCAAGAATGCATTTCAGCCCAACCCTTTGTCCAACCGTACACCAACCTTAGCAGAGACTCCCGCCTAGGCCGTGGGGAAACTCCCACCGATCACATTGTGATCCATAACATCTTACCTTGGCAAGCTCGCTGCTCAAGGCCGTGGCTGAGCCACCGATCAACCAAAGTGATCCCAATATTGTAATCTGTCTACGGTGATGCACATAGCCATCAACCGCCGAGATGGGCACCTAGCCAACACCTCCCTTGAGGTAGCACACCGCAACCCTCAAGCGCTAATGTAGCCTTAGCTATCATTAGACCACGTACATCATCTGTACACTTCTTCCTTCTGTGATCAACCCCATGCCCACGTGTCAATTATGCCAAAATAACATATAGAGTGAGTAATTATTATTTACCAATACCACATCAAACATAAAATATATACAACACAACCAATCTTACCAATCATCGATTCACATCACTTAAGCCATTATAATCAGCCTCCACACATAATACATATGTAATCACATTAAACAAACCAACAATCGCAGAAATAGTGCGTTGATTACGCACCTAATTGATACCAATGACCAACTCCCAAACGCTACTTAACCAAAACTCGCCGACACACCCTTGATGAATCGAACCTCACGAGTCCTCCCTACCGCTCCTCTGGTGATTACAAGAAAGAATTACCACACTAAGACCACAAGAATATTCGCCAACCTCAAACATCAAGACCACCTTTGGTTAACGAAACATCGAAAGAAATAAACTATAACGTAAAACCTCACCCTTCACAATGACTAGAGCAGAGACCCAAACGCTCCACCCCCTCTCGCTTAAGATTCGGCCAACCACCACTAGGACAAGGAGAAAGGTTTGGAAATAGAGAAAGAAAGAAGGTATGAGGGGACAATATGAAATGGTTTCGGCTTAGGAAAAATGGAGAGAACCAAGTAGGAAAATCGGCTAGGTGACCTTGAAGATTCGGCCAAAGTGCATAGGTGAAGAGAAGGGATATTTTTAGTGTTGGTAGAGTATGGAAGACAAATGGATGAAGGCTTAAGAATGAATGAAAATGAGCACCTCCTCCCCTATTTATACTAAAAGGCCTAGCTCCAACCTCCCACAAAATCCCACGATTTGCTCCTATAATTCCTCTCCCAACACTCATTCAAAAGTTTGAATGAGTCAAACCTCTTCCTAGCAAAAATTAAAAAAAAAGACCAAGTCTTTCTCCATCTTTTAAGCATCCAAAAGCTGCCCAACTCCTTACCTCATTGGACGCAAAAACAAAGGCCAAAGTCTTCGCCTTGCACTCGAACACCGCCCCCTTCCCTTGCACCGAGGCGTCACTTCCCCAAGCTCTTAGTGGAGTCTCCTTGCCACTTTACTAGCTCAATTCTTATGTCTAATTCCCCAAATAATTCTCTTAAGACACCCATCGCCAAGCTCCCCTTTTGCACTTAAAAATCCAAAATTTTCTAAAGTCTTCCCTTGAGTCCAAACATTCTTACCACCTCTCAAACACATCCAAGCATACCCAAAACCTACTAGAACATGAATTATACCCAACATGCATAGCCCCTAAACCAGGGTGTTACATGTTGAGAAAGGAAGTACCTTTTGTATGGACAGATAAGCAACAGGAGAGCTTTGAGAAGCTTAAGAGGGTTTTGACTGAAGCTCCGGTCTTGATTCAACCGGAGGCAGGAAAGGACTTTGTGGTGTACTGTGGACGCTTCTCACACAGGATTGGGATGCGTATTGATGCAAGATGGGAAGGTAGTCGCTATGCATCTCGGCAATTAAGGCCACACGAGGTTAACTACCCGACGCATGATTTGGAATTGGCGGTAGTGGTCTTTGCTCTTAAGGTATGGAGGCATTATTTATATGGAGAAAAGTCAGTGATCTACACGGACCACAAGAGTCTTAAGTATCTGTTGACTCAGAAGGAGCTGAACTTGAGACAGCGAAGGTGGGCAGAGTTATTGAAAGACTACGATTATTCTATAGAGTATCATCCGGGCAAGGCAAATGTAGTGGCAGATGCCCTAAGTCGAAAAGTAGTGTCGGATCGAGGCAATGTTTGCACATCTTAGCTTGTATGATGATGGAAGTTTATTGGCGAGTTGCAAGTCAAACCGACATGGTTGAATGAGGTGAAGGAAAGTCGATTAATGGATGAGGATCTAAGTGCTAAGCTACGGCAAGTGCAGAGTGGAGAGTTGGAAGATTATAGTATTAATGACGATGGAGTATTGTGTTTCAAGGGTAAGGTTTGTATGCCAAAAACTAAGGAGTTAAGGCAGAGGATTCTTCGGGAATCGCATGGTAGCCCTTATGCTATGCATCCTGGAGGTAGTAAGTTGTACAGAGATCTAAGGGAACAGTTTTGGTGGCCTGGTCTTAAGCGGGAAGTTACCGAATTTGTAGGGAAATGCTTGACGTGTCATCAAGTTAAGGCTGAACACCAAGTTCCGTCAGGATTGCTTCAACCGATAAAGATTTCGCAGTGGAAGTGGGAGAGAATCATCATGGACTTCGTTAGTGGGCTTCCCCTTACGCCTACTAAGAAGGACTCGGTATGGGTGATAGTGGACCGATTGACAAAGTCCGCGCATTTCATCCCAGTAAGAGTTGATTATTCTTTGAAGAAGTTGGCGAAGTTGTATGTGGCGGAGATTGTGAGGTTGCATGGAGTGCCAGTATCGATAATCTCGGATAGGGATCCAAGGTTTATGTCTCGATTTTGGAAAGCACTACATCAGGCTTTAGGCACCAGATTAGACTTCAAAGATGCGACTTTTCATCCACGATCGGAATGGGCGATGCGAAACGAGTAATCCAAGTGTTAGAGGATATGCTAAGGGGATGTGTGATAGACTTCAGAGGAAGTTGGGAAGAATATTTTCCGTTAGCGGAATTTGCATACAACAACAGCTATCAGGCCAGTATTCGGATGGCACCGTATGAAGCGTTGTATGGACGGAAGTGTCGCACACCTACGTGTTGGACAGAATTGGGGAACGACGAGTTTTGGGTCCAGAGATTGTGGCAGAATCCGAGGAGAAATTTGAGGTAATTCGGGCACGGTTAAAGGAAGCGTCTGACAGACAGAAGTCGTATGTAGATCTTAAGCGAAAGGAGATAGAATTTGATGTGGGAGATCAAGTGTTTCTTAAGGTATCACCTTGGAAGAAGGTTATTAGATTTGGTCGGAAAGGGAAATTAAGTCCAAGGTTTATAAGACCTTATCGGGTATTAAAGCGAGTTGGACCAGTGGCATACCAGTTAGAGTTGCCTTCGGAGTTGAAGCAGATGCACGACGTATTCCATGTTTCTATGTTATGTTGTTATCGATCGGATCCATCTCATGTAGTACCAGTTGAGGACGTGGAGCTAAGACCAGATTTGTCCTACGAGGAAGAGCAGGTTGCATTTTTGAAGCGAGATGTGAAAGTGCTACGAAGGAAGTCGGTTCCTTTAGTCAAAGTGTTATGGCGCAATCATGGATCGGAAGAAGCTTCGTGGGAGCGGAAGAAGCAATGCTAACGAAGAATACCCTCACCTATTTCAAAGCTAGGTAATTTTGAGGACGAAATTATTTTAAGGGGGGTAGAACTGTAACATCCTGGATTTTGGGTTTATGCATTTGTGCTTAAATAAATGTGAAAGCATGTCTATGAGTGTGTTAAATGTGTTTTATGAATTTTTGTGAACCCTAGAGTGTAGTGAATGCTTTAGAAATTATTAGATTTTAAACTCAAAAGAGGAAGCTAGGCAGAGTAGCCTTAAGAGAAATTGTAGGGGAAAGATGACACACAAATGGGCTTGGAAAAGTGGCAAGGAGGCGCCACTTAAAGCCCAAAGTGAGTGACGCCACAAGCATGAGTGCAGGCCAAGGATCGAGTTACAAGGGAAACAAAATAAAGGTTTTATTTTTTGCACAGAAATGAGCATGACAAGGGGGCGGCACTAAGGCTAAATTTTAGGAGCTTTAATCCTTTTAATATTTTTAAGAGATAAATGGTGATAATTAATTAAGATAGGGATAAATGTTGGATTATTTTTATTAATTTGAAAAGGTGAGAGATAAAGTTATCGAATAGGGAGAGTTGGGCGAATAGGGGCTCTAGGTAGAGTAATTTCGGCAAAAAGGGAAAAGGGTGGCCATTCTTCATTCTTTTCTTCTATTTTTCCTCTCACGAATTCTTTAGCAACACTTCTCTTCTCTTTTATTTTGCCAAAAGCCGAAAACTCAAGAAAGCCTAGCCAACTTCTCCATCTTTTTCTTCTTCAAAGATTATCACCATTGCCGAATTGCTCAACCCTTCTCTTCTTCTTCTCACAAGTTCATAAAAGCGAAACTAAGTACTTGCTAGATCCTAGCCGATTGTTCATTGAATCCCAAAGCCGAATCTTTCGTGGTGATGGATAAGGGTGTTGTCGATTTCTTGATGAGAGGGTAAGATCAAATTGGGTTTCCATTCTTTTTCTTTTAGGCTTGTCGAAATCTAAGATCTAATCTCTACTATTGTTCTTTGACCGAAACTATGAAAAAGGTTTCGGGATTTGCCTATTGTCGACTTCAAGCAAGGATCATTCGGGATTTAAGGTAAGTCATGTGGTTTTCGGCCAAAGGCCATGTATTGTGATTAAATGTTAGTTTTGGATCTAACACATGTCTATGGGGATTTCGGCAGATACCATAATCAAGTAGCTATTTCGGGATATTTAGATCCACAAGGTAAGTGCATGTGATATTCGGCCAAGGTCCTATTTAGTGACTTAGATCTGTTTCTTACTTATTCAAAAGCCGAAAACTAACCAAGTCAATTGATCTAGTGTTAGCCGATTTTAAGGAGGAAATACTACAACATTTCGGGATTTGATTAGTAATCAAATTGGCAGCAAGGTAAGGATTTTGGTTGCAATAATCCTTCGGGATTTGATCATACAGCCGAATAGGCTTTTGCTAAGCATTAAGCGATTGACTAAATGTAGGAATTAAGGATCTAAAGCGTTAGATCGGGATTTTGGGATTTCGGTTGAAAGCGATAAGTATATCAGGTGTGTACCCCACATTGAATCTTGATTGATTTACGGTATTATTTTAATATATGTGTTAATAATAATATGAAAAGTGGGCTAAGGTACCATGCAATGGTACAAAGTACTTAGGTACGTAATCTTAACATCATGTTAATAAATGTTATGAACATGTGGAATATGGCATGTATGTGAACATTGATAAGAATGTGAAATAAGGCCTAAGCCATGATAATTGCATGATTTGTATGACATGGGGCATATGGGTGATTATGAAAGGGGAAGTGATTGGTGATTTTATACCCCAATATCTGAATGTGGTGACTTCGGTCACATAATCCGAATGTGGTGACTCATGTCATAATAACTGAATGTGGTGACTTATGTCACAAAATATATTATCTGGTGGCTATGCCACGAATTTATAAGGGCGATGTGCTAGTAAATGCAAATGATCGCCTTCGATGATGTGTAGCGGATGGGTGGGTCGATTTAGTAATCCCCACGGTGTGATGGTTGGTACGGGTGATGTGTAGCGGATGGCATCTAGGTTTGGGTTCGGGATTGCATCATTATATTTAATTGCTATTTGTATATGTATGAATTGTTATGCCTAAATCGTTGGGATTTAGTATTGGCTGTACACACTGAGTCTGTTTGACTCACCCCGTTGTGGGATATCTTTTCAAGTGACACTCAGTGATGGACCGGGTCGGCAGGAGCTTAATGGTGTCTATGCTCAGCTCAGCTTTTATTCTATTTTATTTTATTTTGAACTTTAAGTTTGAATTTCATTTCGGGTTTCCTTTGATGTAATAAGGCCACTAGTAGAAAACTGTTTATGCATGCATTTTAATTATTTAGCATGATACGAATTTTATCAATATAAAGTTTAAGCAATTTTTTTTCTTAAAGATGAATTTTTAATGTTTAGACACCTAAACACAAACGATTTTCGAATTAAAGATTAAACCCCAAGACAACTCGGTATTTTTATAAAACCACCCTAAATTTTTCGAGGTAATAAACATGAAATTAAAATGTTTTACTCGAGGAACATACCAGATCCGGTCTGGGCTCGTGGGCCGGGTTTGGGGTGTTTCAGGCCGTGCCTCTGCCGTGGAGGAGGGCAATTTCATTCGGGAAAGGATACTTAGGGAGAAAGAAACGTGTTTCAAAAGCCTATAAACACACCCTAGGTACCAGCTGAAAGGGGGGCGGAGAGCTAGGCTAAGAAGCCAAGCCGAAAAGGTCAGATTTGTGGGAATCATTCGAAGATAGCCAGTTGATCCATCTCAAGAAGCCGGAATTCTACTCAAGACGGAGGATCTCCTCTTCAATTCCTTCAGGGGGGTTTAGGGATTTCTTATGTTTTGTTTTATCTTTTCTCTTGAGATGTTAACTTTTATTGTTATGAACTAAACCTTCGGGTACCCGAAGGGGATGAAACCTATGAGGAATCTTGTTATTTGATTTTTTGAATTATATGATAATAACTTAGTTTGTTCTTAATTGTGTGAACTTAATCCAAATCTAATGTGCTTAGGTGGAGGAGGAATAGACCCTGCCTAAGAGTAGATGCAACATAATTAAGCGGAGTTGATCGCACGCCTAGAGATAGGGTGACGAGATTTTGCCGGATTAGGGTGAAACCTAATATGGGAGTCCACAGATCGATTTACTACTATTCTAGGGGGTCATTATAAGCGAACAAGAGTTCCACTAATTAACCTAGGGTTAGACGTTATTCGCCTCGAGAAAGGGTTTAATATACGTTAGGGAGTCTCACGGATCAAACTAAGTAAATAAATCATATGGTTCAAGTTTAGATAACAAGTGAAGTCTAGGTGGATTTTTCCTAAGGGTATCGTTTGAGTCAACTGAGTTTTTCCAAAAGTTATTTCCTGAATTCATTCTTTTTGTCTTTGCAAATTAGCTTAGTAAGTAGATTAGTTTTAGTTTAAACAATCATCACTTTATATTAAGGCTAAATAATAAAAAGACGGTGAGTATTAGTACTTTTAGTTCCTTTGGGTTCGACAATCCGGTCTTGCCTAAACTATACTACTGTTCGATAGGTGCACTTGCCTTTAATCGTTGTCAGAGTTGGTTTCCAGGTTCGATCATTCTTTTATAAATTTTAAAACTCTGATTTACAGCGATCAAATCTTGTTATTGTTTTCTGAACTATATGATAAATACTTGATTTGTTCTTAATTATGTGTGCTTAATTCTTGTGTTGATATTTCGCGGATATTAATTCATGTTGAATGTGCTTAGGTGGTGGAGCAAAAGTCCCTGCTTAAGAGTAGATCTAGCATAATTAAGCGAAGTTGATCGCACGCCTAGAGATAGGGTGACGAGATTTTGCCGGATTAGGGTGAAACCTAATATGGGAGTCCATAGATCGATTTATTGCTATTCTAGGGGATTATTAATGGGAAAGAGATTTGAATTAATTAACCTAGGGTTAGACGTTATTCGCCTCGAGAGAGGGTTTAATATACGTTAGGGAGTCTTACGGATCAAGTCAAGTGAATAAATCGTCTGGTTCAGTGTTAGATAACAAGTGAAGTCTTGGTGGATTCTTCCTAAGGGTATCGTCTTAATCAACTGAGTTTTTCCCAAGTATTTCCCCAATTCATTCTTTTTTTCTTTGCGTCTTTAGCTTAGTAATTAGTTAATTTAGATTAATAAACAACTTCACTTATTTTAGGCTAAATAATAGAAAGAAAGTTAGTATTAGTACTTTTAGCTCCTTTGGGTTTGACAATCCGGTCTTGCCTAAGCTATACTACTGTTCGATAGGTGCACTTGCCTCAATCGTTGTCATAGTTAGTTTCCAGGTTCGATCATTATCTTTATAAATTTTAAAACTCTGACTTCACAGTGATCATACACACAACTCAATTAATGGTAATTGTTTTTCTCATTCGCTTTCAAATTCTAAAGCACCACAACAAAACATTTCCTCGAGGATCTAAAATTCCATTTTGGGTTAACTATCGAAAATATTAGAGTTTAGCACGCTGATTGATCTAAAAGTCTCCGACATGTATAATTCAATCTATAAAAAGTGTAATCTGTACATACCGAGATAAAATGTGCACACTTCTCCACACGATCAACAATAATTCAGACATCATCTTCCTTTTACACAAAATCCTTTGAAATTTTATTTTCTCACCACTCAGATAATAACACAGACTGTAATAGTCCTGAAGGTACTTGATAATCAGTTTTAACCTGTTGATAATTCAGACATCTGGACACATAGTTAGAGGTATCACGTTTCATACTCATTCGCTAGAACAATCATCTCAGATTATCGTACATCTTAGTACTCCCAGAATGAACAGATAATTATTTTATAATCTCAGGGTTTCTTAATACACGAACTCTATCCCAAAAGAACGAATAATCATCGATTCCAATTTGAAATTCTGAATCAGGAGTCAATTTACTTTGACCCCTTTTTAACTCGTGATTCACTGACACATTTTTGGGCTTCATAAATTTGATGAATACACACAATTTAGTTTCTAAATTAGCTAACGACTATCCATCATCCGATATAATCAATCGTATAATTATCACTCGCAAAGTACACATAGGTATCCTACTCAGAACATCCGTGACTGTAATCATTTTCTATGGATAATAATCAATCACTGACTCAAAAGCTTTCGACAGTTCAAGCCATCTTAGCAGTCCCAAATTCAGATCTCTTAGAAACATCAAATGTTTTAAATTTTTGTGGTCATCAAAAGGTTACATTACTTATCAAATAATTAATGTTGCTTACTATTCAGCACAATTGCAAATAATTCGAATAATCTTTCAAGCAAATAATCTAATCAAACTAGACATCTGAATCAATCTTGACTGTCAAATTATGACTTTTCAATTATTAACCAACGAAGCTTTGAACCATCACAACCATCACAAGGATTAAAACCATAGTGCCATAATAAGGCCGACATCTTAACTGCATGGATAAATAATATCTTAGAGAAAATCTGAGAATAAAGCATTTTTCTTCTGCACTGTAATCAACTGTGACCAAGGCTATATAATCCCCAGTATACTAAGTAGACAATAGCCGATAGAAACAGAATACTATCACCACCTGAATTCTATCACCAATTTTTCTTTAACAAAAGAGAGATAGAATACCAGGGTAAGATGGAACAATGCCAAACATAGACCAAACAGACCAACCATGCTTTCGTCGATTAGTATATTTAGTTAACGTTTTCATAAAATAATAATTTCATCTAAAACATACATTCATATATACCTCTGAGAGTAGATAAATACATATGGTACTCAGAAGAAATCGTCATAAACCATTCGACTATAATCACCGTAATCAACTATCTTTACAATTCAAACATTATTCCATTGCTACAGAAATCATTTCAGAAGAACTTCCATTTAATACATACATTCTTTAGGTATCATGCCTGAATATTTTGTCTCATTGAATTTAACTTTTTCTTTAACTGTGACATTGCATAATCCGTATAATCCTTAAAACAATCTGATATTTCTTTTAAAACTGAGTTCATTTGTCACACTATACTCAACTCTGTTTGCATTACTAATTATTTCACCACTGAACTCTTTAGTTCTGATCGTTGGTATCGATAGTCTTAATATTTATATAATGAATGATCTAGCCTAGAAACTAACTATCACCATGATTGAGGCAAGTGCACCTATCGAACAGTAGTATAGCTTAGTGGCAAGACCGGATTATCAAACCCAAAGGAACCAAAAGCACTAATACTGACTTTCTTATTATTATTTAGCCTAAGAATTAAGGGAATTGTTATTTAATCTAAAATTAACTAACTACTAAGCTAAAGACGCTAAGACTCAGAGAATGAATTCGGGAAATACTTGTGGGAAAAACCAATTGATTAAGACCATACCCAAGGAGGAATCCACCTAGACTTCACTTGTTATTTAACTTTGAACTAGACGATTTATTCACTTGACCTGATCCGTAGGATTCCCTAATTTATAATAATACCTCTCTCAAGGCTACTAACGTCTAACCCTAGGTTGATTAATTGAAATCTCTTTCTAATTAAAACCCCTAAGGTTGCATTAACTCGATCTATGGACTCTCATATTAGGTTTGACCCTAATCCGACAGATTTTCGTCATCCTATCTTTAGGGTTGCGATCAACTCCATTTAATTATGCTAGATCTACTCTTAGACAGGGTCTATTCCTCCTCTCCCTAAGCACATGAATAATTGAATCAATCTCCTGACATATCAAAACAAGAATTAAGAACACATAATTAAGAAAAAATCAAGTATTTATCATATATTTCAGAAAACAATAACAAGATCCGTCTTAGGTTTCATCCCCCTCAGGTATCTAAGGGGTTTAGTTCATAATAATAAAAGAATACATCTCAGAAGAAAATATAAAACAAAACAAAAGAAAACCCTAAAACCCTCTGAAGGAATTGAAGGAGAGATCGTCCGTCTTGAGTATGATGTCGGCTTCTTGAGATGATTCAACTGGCTTTCTTCGAGTAAATCCCACAATTCTGACCTCTCTGGCTTGGCTCATTGGCCTAGCTGGACGCCCCCTGACCAAAAAACACCTTTCAGGTTATACTTAGGGTGTTTATATAGGCTTTGGAATGTGTTTCTTCGCCTCTAAGTATCCTAATCCGAGTGAAATTCCTCTTTGCCACGGCAGGGTCACGCCCATGCAACACGCCCGTACGAATCAAATTGTGGATCGTGGTTGGGTCTGCTAGGGAGGCACGACCGTGTGGTGAAACCCCAGGCCGTGTTGATTTCCTACTTTGGCTCATTTGGTCCGTTTTTGGCCCGTTTCTCGTTCTTTTCATCCTCCGGTGCTTTCCTAAGTATAAAACATAAAATTAAAGGATTAGAAGCACCAAATTCCACAATTCAGGGAATAAATCATCCAAAAGTATGCTAAATGTGGGATTAAAATATGAACATATTACGGTTTATCAAATACCCCCACACTTAAGCTTTTACTTGTCCTCAAGTAAAATTCTCAACTCACAATTAAAACGAACTTCCTCAATTCATAACCTTCATCAACAGTGTTTCATCATAATTCATAGGTAATTCATACATTGATAATTTAACCGGAAGGTTCCTAAAGATTCAAACAATCAAAGTCATAGTTTTTATAGTACGAAAAATAGGTGTTTCCCCTTACCTAAATAATTACCTTTAATTCAAAATCGACCAAAGTTGACATTCTTACTAAAGATTCACTCAAATCACTCAGGGTGTTTAAGGTTCAAAATTAAGCACTCAAAAGTCGAACACGAAAGGTTAATCCCATAGGCTTGCATGAAAATCAAGTCTCCACCACTATAATATGAGATGATACACAAATCAAAATGTCTTTAAAAAAGGTTGTAACGGGGCTTGGGTTAAAGGTGTGGATAAAGGCTGAATTAGAGGGTTAGAATCGAGATTGAATTGACAAATTACCTAACTAAAAAGTTGTACTAATACTAAATAATTACATCACAAAAACTTAATACTAATAACATGATCTTCTTCTAAAGATAATGAAATTAACAGTTTGAGTTCAAATAACATAGAACTAATAATGAATATACTTCGTTTCTTTTTTTTAAGAACAATTCATACTATAATAAAGAAATTAACAACTGAAATGGAAAGCATAGTTTAGCTAAGTAATCTGTTCAAATCAGACCTCGACTTAATGTGGGTCAAATTAATTAAAGGGATTTCAACAATAATGGTTTTTGGTTAATGTTGAGGGTGAGTCAATAAAAGGGTTGTTAGGATCAAAGGGGTTCACTAGGGGTTAATTGTGAGGGTAAGATTTTAGTGGAGTAAGTGGGTTAAAACCTAGGTGCCTTTATCATCTCTGTATATCAAATCAAAGGTGTGGTCTCGATATGTATAATCGAAGCAAGTTATAGAATGACAAATTAATGTTGACACACTCATAATCAATAAAGTGAGCAAGAAAAAGAATATGCTCTAAAAGGCTCAAAATCTCACAAAAATTATGGTTTTTTGATGTCAACCTTGTAAATTTCAAACTTCAAGGTAATAATTAGATTCAGGTAGACAACCTTTCAATTTTTAATTCTGAGAATAGACTCATCATGCTTGATTCTCTAGTCTCCTAAAGTTTAAATCATCACTACATAATTAACTATGACTTAATTCAAAACATATTAATGAAAATCATGAATCAAAGGAAATTTCATTCTAACAGTAACATGAGAAAATTACTTAAGAATAAGACATAATTCAGGGATTTGAGAATAATGATGTAACATCCTAAAATAGGGGCTGTTTGTGATTGAATTATTTTGCTTGTGTTTGAATTGCGGTGACATTATTCATGGTGGAATAAAGACTTAATTAGGGGTCTTGGGTAGGCTCGGATTAGGAGAAAATTTATTTGTGAAGCTTTAAAGGAAGGAAGCCTTAGTAAGTAGGAGTTACAAGGTTAAATGAGGGAATTATTATCATTAAAAATGACTTGGAAAAGTGGCAAAAGGGAGGCCACTTAGGTGCTAGAGTTGACGCCACAAGGAGCAAGGGAGAACCTATGTTCGAGTCACGAATTTTCCCTTTTTGATCTTTATTTTGGACGGCATTAAGGGGAGGGAAATTCTCAATTTTAAACTTTGGGATAATAAGGAAAGTATGAGAATATTATTTAGCTTTAAATGGATTTTATTTGATTAATCTTGAAAAGTTGGCTAGAAAGAGAAAGAGATGACCAATTTTTAATGTAAGGATAATAAGGTTATAATCAAGGATTTTATCAAGGATTTTAATTGGATTATTATTAGGATTGATTTATAATAATTGTTAGAGGAAAATTAGGCATGTGATTAATTCAAATAATTTTGAATTAAATCAAGGGTTGGTCAAGAGCAATTCAAGGAAGTTGCCGAATTTGGAACTCTTCATGGGAAGAGTGGACAAGCTTAAGAAGGGGTTTGCCGAATCCCTTTAAAAGCACCTACCTAGCATCTTGTTTTTCTTTTTCCCTATTTTTGCAAGTAGCCGAATTTCTTCTCTATTCCCTCCTCTCCAATTATTTTTTTTCTCTCCTTTCTTATTCTCTCAAAACCAAAACTCTCTCTACTCCTTGCCGAAACCCCATCTTCTTTTCTCATCATTATTTCCTTTCCTTTAGCTGAATCCACTCCCTTGGTGTGCCGAAAATTTCCTCTCCTATTCTATTTCACTTTGGCCGAATATTAGGAAGGGAAAAGATCTCTTCGAGATTTCTTGTGGCAATCGTTGGTGAAGGTAAGTGATAGCCGAATCTTTCTTTTCCCTACACTTTCTCTCTGTCGATTTATAGGTTAGAGAATGCCGAAATTTCGGTATTTGCAAACAAGAAGGCTAACCCCTCTTTGAATCGATATCATCTAGGAACTACGGGATTTTCAAGCAAAAGATTTGACTCTCCATTCTCTGTCGATCGGTTATAGGTAAGGTGGTAAGAATCTATTTTTAATAGATCACTCTTTTAAGTATTCAAAAGCCGAAGGCTATTAGCATGTGATTGCCGATTTAGGGAAGCAAAAACACTTGGAGTGTGGTGGCTAGTATTCAAAGGCATTTGGGTAAGGTTTCAGGTTCATAAGGAACCCTTTTCAATTAATTTTTGGTTTGGCCGAATGGCCATGGCACTAATCTTGTGTTTGGCCGAATATAGGGCAAGGATTTTGTGGGTAGCCGATTTGGTTCTTCGGGATTTAAGGCTTTCATTAATTTCAGGTGTGTACATACACACTTATAATTAATTAACGTGCAAAGTATTATGTGTATGCTAATCGGATTTGTGTAGATTTGAGTTTAATACCATAAAGGTTTAGCAAGGCTTCGGGTAAGTTCTTGACAATATGATTTGTTATTTGATGCTTTTGGGAAGCATGACACATTTGATATATGTGGATTATAAATGATTATTGATACATCCTATGTATGTTTATAAATGAGCATGTTGGCATGATTGTTGTTAAATATCATTGATTGAATGTGGGTTTTATGAGTGGAGGGGCAGTGATATTCGTGTCGACGCGGACACCGTGTTTTGGTAACACATTGTGACTACGGTCACCAGAGGTTTGGTACCTCCGGAGGTTTGGCACCTCATAGCGTCTCGTCCCCGTGGCTTAGCACCACCGTGGGTTGGCCCCACTTTGAGATACGGGATTGACGCCGGTGATTTGGTATCACACGATGGGTTGGCCCCATCATTTGATTTGTGACTTGGGTCACCGGTGGTTTGGCACCACAATATGACGGATTTTGTGACTATATGTCACGGTGGTTTGGCACCACCGGTGGTTTGGTACCACACGGGTAGAGAAAGGTGTTTGGATGGTTAGGTTGGGTGCTTATTAAACTTGTGCATATTAAATTAATTATGATTTGTGTATGACGTTGCATTAAACCGGGAAAAAGGGTTACACATTGGGTCTTGATGACTCACCTTTTTCCTTTAACATTTTTCGTGTGATTCAGTAGTGCGGATAAGGAGCCGGATGGACTCAATGTGGCCATGAAATGAAAATATGGACTAGGTGGATTTTGAACTATTTTATTTTATTATGGGTTTATTTTATTTAAGTTGTAATAAGGCCTCCTAATATTGCACTTGGAATATTTTACATGTTTTGATAATTTGCTTAAACTACTTCATGATATTAAAATGGGTACACATGTTTTATAAAAATTAATACGTAAAATGTTTTATTGTGCCATCGGGTACACTTGAATCAGAATAACCTGATTTAATATATTTCTAAACAACACTAAGTGATGTTTTCTTTATACACCTCAACCGTTTTAAAAACAAGGCAATATCTTTTATCAAAAATTTTAATCGGCTTAAAGGGATTTTCAAAATCTTTTCTCCGTGGCATACCAAATTCGGTCGTAATGTTTGGACCGGGTTTGGGGTGTTACAAATTGGTATCGAGCCCGTTCAAAGCTTTCCTGTGGGGCCCAAGGCCCAAAAATGTTTTGGTAGGTCTATTTGAAATATTTTGGTTTTGAATACGCATGGCACCGAGTCTCCTAAGACCGATCCGCCTGTAAGTACCTCTAACTTTTTGTATGGATTATTATTATAGAAGGGTAAGAAGGGAACGTAGTTAGTGTGATAGGTGTTGAACCTTAGGACTAGTCCACCCCAACAAAACTCATAAGACTTTAATGGCCTAATTAAAACCAACCCGTGACCAAGTCGCCGAGTTAGGGTGTGGTAACCTTAGTGCGCATGTCTAGGATTGGATCCAGGAAGAGCTTGGTATTTAAGCGATCCTCGTGACTCACCTCCTCTTCGCGGGATTCCTACCTTGTGCGTAGCTTCGGTTCACCCTAACCAAGAGGACTCGGTCATAGGCTAAACACGTTAAATAAAACCCAAAAGGGATTAACCCTGTTTTGTGAAAGCTCTAAGTTTTAAAAATCGTTATGATACTCATTTCAATAGCAGCAAAAATTTACTTTGGAAAATTTTCAAAATATTCTTCAACTTACCAAAATTACTGAAATTTCCTAGTGGCAAAATTACGAAAAATACCACAGGATAGAAACGGACGATAATGCCCGAAGAGTGCATAGGTATGAAAGGTATAGGGAATGGATGTACTTTTCTATGTAAATTAGGACAGAAGACTTAAAACTTTGATTGATCGAAAGAATCTCTATTAAATTCTTTTCATAAAATTTCTTCGCGAATAACCAAGTGAAACATGTACTAATTCATAAAATTTCCTAATCAGATTAAAGCGCGATAGTTAGAATGAGCTTCAGAGGACGTGGCCGTCGTGTACGCGGAAGGGGTAGGATGACCGTGTCAGAACCTGTCAGATCGGGTCAGGGATCTGAGAATGAAGTACCACCGCCACCACCACCCCCAACCTTTGGAGCTGAGGAGCAGGATCAGACGGGTGATGACGCAGTGTCATAAGCGATGCTGCGATTTCTAGAGAGAGTAGCTGGAATGGGTGTGTAACAACCCGAACCCGGCCCAAACATTACGACCGAATTTGGTTTGCTACGGAGGAAAAATCTTTTGAAACCATTTTTAAGCCAATTTAAGTTTTGTTGAAAACTTCTCGTTTTTGGTTATCTTGCCGAAACCATACTTAGATTTAATTTGGAAATTTAATTGAGTCCGGTTATTATACCAATTTCAAGTGTGCCCGATGGCACGATAAAACATTTTCGTGTTAATTTAAGAAAAACATGTGATTTTAATTTAATTTTAATAATGTAGTTTAAACAAAGTATCCAACATATAAGAAATAACAAAAGTAAAGTTTATGGAGGCCTTATTACATCCAAAATAAAAATAACCAATAATAAAATAAAGTAGCTAAGTTTAAAGTTCAATTATTCAAGTCCACTGCATGGCCACCTCGAGTCCAACCGGCTCCTCAACCGCCATCTACGAGTCACCTGAAAAATGTTAAAGGAGAAGGTGAGTCACCAAGACTCAGTATGTAACCCTTCCCCCGTTTTAAAAAAACAACATTCCATACACAACATATAACAGTTAATATGCAGAATATTATGTGCCCCAACCTAGCCAACCAAACGCCTTTGTCTACCCCATGTGGTACCAAACCACCGTGACCGTAGTCACAATGTGTTACCAAAACACGGTGGTGCCAAACCACTTTGGTGACATATAGTCACGATGTGTTACCAAAACACCGGTGTCCGTGAGACACAAATCGGGTGATGGGGCCAACCCATCGTGTGATACCAAATCACCGCGACGATCCCATATCTCAAGTGGGGCCAACCCACGGTGGTGTTAACCACGAGGACGAGTCGCTATGAGGTACCAAACCTCTGGAGGTACCAAACCTCACGGTGACATATAGTCACAGTGTGTTACCAAAACACGGTGCTCGTCAAGCCACGAAATATCATCGCCTCTCCTCTCATATAACCCACATAGATAAGCAGGTTATCAACGGATCTCATGCATTTATCACATGTATCACTAAGCCATGCTTCCCAAAAGCATCAAAATAATCTCATAATAATGAGAGACTTAGGGATCCTCACTTGTACCGTTAAGGTACCAATCCGCATCTACATCAAGCGATTTACATACAAAATATATTTAACACAAACATTAATCGCTATAAGTGTGTATGTACACACTGTCACCCTTGGATGTTCTAAATCCCGAAAAAGAAACGTTGGCCACCCTAGATCTACTTGTCCTATATTCGGCCAAATTCATGGGTTAGTCTTATGCCCTATTCGGCCAAATTAAATTATTAGAGAGGGTTCCTTGTGAACCCGAAATCCTACCCTGAATATCTTTGAACCCAAGTCACTATACTCCAAATGGTTTGGCTTCCACTGAAATCGGCAACTATTAGTAGCCTCTTAATAGCCTTGGCCTTTCTTAATTAGAAGAGCAATTTCCTTATGAATAGGTACTTACCACTTACTTACCAATTTGATTGACAAAGACAAATGGTTCAGATCCACTGCTTTGAGATCCCGGAGTCTTAGGTGAATCGGCTTCAAAAGAAAGTTTAGCCAACCATTAGAGTATGTCGGATTTTGGCTTTCCTTAAATCCATATAAGAGAAGAGAGAAGAATAGCATTCGGCTATGGCTACTCACCTTTTCCAAATCGATCGACAACAAATAACTTGAAGGATCTAACCACTTTGATATTCGGCCAAAGCTAAAGAAGTGCACACAGAGAGATTCGGCTAGAGACCTCCAAATCGAGAGAAAGAAGTTTCGGCACAAGAATATGATGTATATTCGGCTAATGGGGTTAAGAGAGAAGAGAGGATTCAGCAGGGTAGGTTTTGGCACAAGAGTTTTGTGAAGAAAGGAAATAAAAAGAAGAAGAAGAATGAGAGGGTTTAGTGTTATCGGTTTTGCTCAAGGTTGAAAAGAAGAGGAGAGTTGAACCATGGGAGAGTGCCTAGCGTAAATTAGCAAAATGGTTCACTAAACAAATTCGGCCTCCCTTAGGAAGCTTCTTGCCGTCCACTCCCATCCAAGGAGTTCCAAATTCGGCAAACACCTAGTTTTTCTCTAGGCCACCCATTCGAAAATATTTGAATAATTTTGAATACTCAATAATAGTCTCATAATAATCCATCAATTATCCATGAATATCCTCTTATTATCACTATAATTAAACAAATAAAAACTCTCATATTATCCTTTAATAACAATATTTAATAAAAGAGTTTGAAGGAGAAAAATTCTCCCACTTGTGCCATCCAAACATAGTGCAAAAGAAAGGGGAATTTTGTGACTCGAACCCAGGATCCCCTTGCTTGATGTGGCGTCACATGTTAGCTCTTAAGTGGCCTCACTTTTCCACTTATTCTAGGCTCATCTTATGTCCAAATTATCCCCATTTATTCTTATAACCCCCACTTGTTAAGGCTCCCTACCTCAAAGCTTGAAAATAATATTTTTCCCACTACTCGAGCTTACTAAAAATCCATAATTAAGCCTTAACATTCCATAAATAATATCACGTTAGATTCATAATAAGAAAAATAATTAAATTCCAAATAACCCCATATTTGGGATGTTACAGATTCTACCCCTTAAAATAAATTTTGTCCTCAAAATTCCTTGATCAAAAGAGATGGGGGTATTCTTTGCGCATCATCACCTCCTCGGGCTCCCACGTAGCTTCTTCCACTCCGTGGTTCCGCCATATCACTTTCACTAAAGGCCACCGCCTTCCCTACGTAGAACCTTCACATTTCGGTCTACAATCGAACCGGTTCTTCTTCAAAAGATAAATCCGAGTTCACCTCAATCTCTCGCTCATCGGCACAACGTGCGAAGGATCGACCGATACCGTCTCAACATCGATACATGAAAGACATCATGGATCTCGATTCGATTCTGCACGGCAACTCTAGCCGATAAGCTACCGGTCCTACTCACTTTACCACTGTATATGGCCCAATGAACCTTGGGCTCAGCTTCCCTTTTCGTCCAAATCTCAACACCTTTTTCCAAGGCGACACCTTCAGAAAGACCTTGTCTCCCACAAAGATACTCCATTTCCTTGCGTTTGAGATCGGCATAAGACTTCTGTCTATCGATGCTTCCTTGAGACGAGACCGAATCACCTTGACTTTGTCTTGGTCTCTGTTACCAGTGCGGACCCGAACTTGTCGTTCCCCAAACTTCGTCCAACATGTAGGAGTACGGCACTTTCGTCCATATAGAGCCTCATATGGAGCCATTTGAATACTCGCTTGATAACTATTGTTATAAGCGAATTCCGCTAATGGTAGGTACTCCTCCCAACTACCACTAAAATCCAAGACACAACCTCTTAACATGTCTTCTAAAATCAGTATCACCCTTTCCGATTGTCCGTCGATTGTGGATGGAAAGTCGTCTTGAAATCTAACCGTGTACCCAAAGCTTGATGCAACGCTTTCGAACCTTGAGCGTGAATCGGGATCCCTATCCGAGATAATCGATCTTGGCACACCATGCAACCTTACTATTTCTCCCACACATCGACTTTGCTAGCTTTCGGAGTGAGTAATCCATTCTCACCGGCATGAAGTGAGCTGATTTAGTCGAGCGATCCACAATTACCAAAGCGCATCCTTCTTGTTGGGCGTAAAGGGTAGCCCACTAACAAAATCCATGGTGATCCTCTCCCATTTCCATTGAGGATCTTTATCGGTTGAAGTAGTCCCGATGGTAAGCGATGTTCAGCCTTAACTTGGCGGCACGTCGGACACTTCCCCTACGAACTCGGTTATCTCATGCTTCAACCCCGGCCACGTAATCATTTTGCAAATCTCCATACATCTTGCTTCCTCCCGGATGCATAGCATATGGGCTGCTATGTGCATCATGGAGAATTTTCCGCCTCAACTCCTTATCCTTCGGCATGCATGCTCGCCCTTGAAAACATAGCACTCCATCCCTAGACAGACTGTACCCTTCCAAACCACCATCCTGAACTTGTACCCTCTTAGCGCTCAAGCCTTCATCCACTAACTGCTTTTCCTTAATCTCCTCAATCCAAGTCGGCTTTACTTGGAGTTCCGCCAAAAGACTCCCATCATCATATAGACTCAACCGAGCGAACATTGCTCTTAAGTCCGTCACCACCTTCCGGCTCAACGCGTCAGCTACCACATTAGCCTTACCCGGATGGTACTCGATCGAACAATCGTAGTCCTTTAATAGTTCAATCCACCGACGTGTTGTCTCGGATTCGGATCATACGAGTCGGAAGATACCTCAAGCTTTTGTGATCCGTGTAGACTATCGACTTCTCCCCATACGTGTAATGTCTCTATATCTTGAGCAAAGACGCATCGCCGCTAACTCCAAGTCGTGCGTTGGGTAGTTAACCTCATGCGGTCTTAAGCGGACGGGATGCATAGGCTACTACCTTCCCATCTGCATCAACACACATCCCAAACGGTGTGAGATGCATCACATGAGATCGTGTGAATAACTTTCTGCCAGGTGTACCAAAACCGGAGCTTAGTCAAAATTTTCCTTAGCTTATCAAAGCTTCCTTGTTGCTTCTCCGTCCATACAAATGGAACACCTTTCCTTAGTAACTTGGTTAATGGCGCTGCTATTAGAGAGAATCCTTCCACGAATCTCCGATAGTACCTGCTAAACCCGTAAAGCTTCGTCAGATTTCGACCACCGACCTAGGTGGTTTCCAATCCAATCTTTGCTTCAATCTTGCGAGGTCTACTCTAATTCCTTCAGCCGACACCACGTGCCCTAAGAAAGCCACTTCCCTCAGCCAAAATTCGCACTTACTGAATTTGGCATATAATTGCTTCTCCCTTAATACCTGCAGAACTATCCGTAAATGCTTGTCATGCTCCTCCTCTGTCTTTGAATAAACCAATATGTCGTCTCTATGAACACCACGGCGAATTGGTCCAAATCTTGTTGAAATACCCTATTCATTAAGTCCATAAATGCCGCCGGTGCATTGGTCAACCCGAATGGCATCACCAAGAACTCGAAATGCCCATACCGAGTTCGGAATGCCGTCTTGTGAACGTCAGCCGCCTTCACCCTTAATTGATGATAACCTAACCTAAGGTCAATCTTTGAGAATACCGACGCACCTTTGGTTGGTCAAACAAATCATCGATCCGAGGCAGCGGTACTTGTTTTTGATCGTTAACTTGTTTAAGCGGCGGTGAGTCGATGCACATCCGCATAGAACCGTCCTTCTTCTTGACAAACAACACAAGTGCTCCCACGGAGATATACTTGGTCGAATAAACCCTCTATCCAAGAGCTCACGAATTTGAGCCTTTAGCTCCACCAATTCCTTTGGTGCCATTCGGTATGGTGCTATATACACAGTGCCGTTCCGGTAGCAAGTCTATACCGAATTCGACTTCCGATCCGGAGGCGGACCGGAAGCTCTTACGGGAATACATCAGCAAATTCCCCAACCGTTCGGACCTTTCCAACTACTAACCCCTTAGCTTCCAAAGCACGATTTGAACCAAATACGCCTCACAACCCCTTCTTGACCATCTTTTGACTTTCAAGGCGATCACTACATTGGATAGGTAATTCCTTCTATCTCCTATCATAACCACTTCATCACCTTCACCGTCTTAAGAACCATGCGCTTGGCGCGCAATCCAAATTCGCTTGATACTTAACCGGCCAGTCCATTCCAAGGATCAAATCGAACTCCTCAAGCGGTAGTTCCATCGGATCGACTACAAATACTACCCCTTGAAGTTCTAGGGGTACGCCTCTATAAAGTTTGTCTACTATTACAGAGTGACCTAAAGGGCTAACTCTGATCATTTTCCTATAAAGCGGTTTGAGTTTAGGTCCATAGTTCCTACCACACTACTAGCAATGTACGAGTGCGTCGAGCCCACATCAATTAATGCAACATAAGGAAAACCAAAAATTAGAAAGCGTGCGGTTATGACATCCGGTGCGTCACCTTCTCGCGACACCATTTGCGTAAACTAAGCCAGCCGCCTAGCCTCTGTGTTGCTGAACCCTCGCCTTGAGTTCCACGACCTCGGTTAGGACCGTTGTTTCCTCTGCCATTACCCACGACCCTCCGTGGTCCCACACTTCTATTGCGAGTGCGATTCGCGCCTCCGGTGATTCTTAGCTAGTTTTAGGGGACAATCTCGACACGATGCTCCAAAGACCCACACTCAAAACATCCTTTATCACCGGTCCAACAACCTCCCCAATGGGTCTTTCCACAGCGATTACACCGAGTCGGCCTCGATTAGTAGTCGTGGGCCTTGCCGCTGATTGGGCCCACTTGGCCTAGCCTTTTTACGAACACTACCGCTTGATCCGGTGACCCAAATCCTCTCTTACGATTATTCCTACTATAACTTTGCCTCACGGCCTCCTTGATCCCTTCGGCTACCTTAGCCTTTTCCACTAGAGATGAGAACTCACGAACTCTTTGTGGGGCAATCAAGTAACCTCAAATCATCTCGAGTCCGTCCTCAAAGCGGACACAGCGCTCATGTTCGATGAACACGATGCCTCTAGCATACCTACTCGACCTTAAAAATTTCGCCTCATATTCGACACGGACTTAGTTCCTTGCACTAATCCCGAAAAGCCTTTTCTCTGCGGCGTTAGTGTGTAGTTGGTACCCACATACTTCTTCCGATAGGTGGTTCGAAATACTCCCAAGTCAAATCATCTGCTGTAGCCCCATCTCGAACCGTAAGCCACCACCGACACGCTTCATCCTTTAGAAGCGACATCGCTCTCTTTCGACTTTTTTCTTCCTCGGTCAGTCAAGGTCATCCATGATTCTTTCGATTGACTCTAGCTTGATGTGCTGACTGGGTGCCCTCTCGACACACCTCGAGAATACCTCCGCTCCGTTAGATCGGAGTCGCCGAGAGACATTTACGAGCTCCCACATTTCCACCAGCCCGACCACCATCTCCAAGACTCGCAACACGACTTGCGATACCGCCTCGCCACCGGTGCGATCCGGCTCCTCGGCTCTAAAAGTAGGAGGTGGTGGTGGCGAGTGGTACCTCATTTTCGTAACCTTGTCACGACTGACGGGTTCGGACACCGTCATCCTACCCTACCACGTCCCACGGCGTCCACGTCCTCTAGAACTCATTCTATCTACCGCGCTTTTAATCGATTAAGAAAAATTTTATGCGTTAGCATTTGTTTCACTTTATTACTCATGAAGAAATTTTATGGATAAGGTTTAATCGAGAGATTCTTTCGAGCAAACAATGTTCCATCTTCTTTCCTAGTTCACACAAAGAAGTTCATGCATCCATTCCTTAATACTTTCCATACCTATTCGCTCATCGAACATTTTTGCCCATTTCTATCCCAGTGGTATTTTCGTCTTTTTCCTACTGAGTGGTATTTTCAGTAATTTTCTAGAACCAAAATATTTTCTTGATGATTTTCAAAGCAAGGTTTTTGAATGTCTGTAAAATCATTGAAATTTTTAGGCAAAACCATTGAATTAATATTTTATGGGTCGGGGGCATTTTGGTAATTTTACTCCTAAGGGTATTTACGTAATTTTTCACAAGTCAAGTTTTTCGAGAAAAACGTTGTAAAAGTAATGTTCTAGGATTTGAGAAAGTTATTGCACAAGTTTTGAAAACATTAGGGTTTGTTGTTTCATTCTATTTGAAAAACAAGGCTAATTCCCTTTTCGGGTTTTAATCATTGTGTTTAGCCTATGACCGAGCCCTCCTGGTCGGGGGTGAACCAAAGCTACGCAGGCAGAGTCAGTGAGTGAAGAGGAGGTGGGTCACGCGGACCGCTTAAATACCAAGCTCTCACCGAACCTTTCTAGACATGCGCACTGAGGTTACCACACCACCGAGCCCTCCGAGTTAGGGTGAAGAAGCTACGCACGGGTAGGATACTGCGAAGAGGAGGTGAGTCATGAGGACGCTTAAATACCAGGCTCTTCCGGATCCAATCCTAGACATGCGTACAGGGGTTACCACACCCTAGCTCATTGACTAAGTCATAGGTTGATTTAATTCCTTAAGTCTTATACTTCGTTTGTGTTTGAGTAATCTAACCTTAGGGTCCAAGTCCTATAAGTCTATCTACGTTCCATGCTTCCTACCCTTCTACAGAATATAATTCACCAAGAGGTTTAGATATACTTACCTGGGCGGATTGGTGCCGGAGACTCGGGCCATGCTGTTCACAAACCAAAAATCATTATTAGGATAATAAGGATAATAAGGTTATAATCAAGGATTTTATCAAGGATTTTAATTGGATTATTATTAGGATTGATTTATAATAATTGTTAGAGGAAAATTAGGCATGTGATTAATTCAAATAATTTTGAATTAAATCAAGGGTTGGTCAAGAGCAATTCAAGGAAGTTCTTCGAATTTGGAACTCTTCATGGGAAGAGTGGACGGCAAGCTTAAGAAGGGGTTTGCGAATCCCTTTAAAAGCACCTACCTAGCATCTTGTTTTTCTTTTCCCTATTTTTGCAAGTAGCCGAATTTCTTCTCTATTCCCTCCTCTCCAATTATTTTTTTTCTCTCCTTTCTTATTCTCTCAAAACCAAAACTCTCTCTACTCCTTGCCGAAACCCCATCTTCTTTTCTCATCATTATTTCCTTTCCTTTAGCTGAATCCACTCCCTTGGTGTGCCGAAAATTTCCTCTCCTATTCTATTTCACTTTGGCGAATATTAGGAAGGGAAAAGATCTCTTTGAGATTTCTTGTGGCAATCGTTGGTGAAGGTAAGTGATAGCCGAATCTTTCTTTTCCCTACACTTTCTCTCTGTCGATTTATAGGTTAGAGAATGCAGAAATTTCGGTATTTGCAAACAAGAAGGCTAACCCCTCTTTGAATCGATATCATCTAGGAACTACGGGATTTTCAAGCAAAAGATTTGACTCTCCATTCTCTGTCGATCGGTTATAGGTAAGGTGGTAAGAATCTATTTTTAATAGATCACTCTTTTAAGTATTCAAAAGCCGAAGGCTATTAGCATGTGATTGCCGATTTAGGAAGCAAAAACACTTGGAGTGTGGTGGCTAGTATTCAAAGGCATTTGGGTAAGGTTTCGAGTTCATAAGGAACCCTTTTCAATTAATTTTTGGTTTGGCCGAATGGCCATGGCACTAATCTTGTGTTTGGCCGAATATAGGGCAAGGATTTTGTGGGTAGCCGATTTGGTTCTTGGGATTTAAGGCTTTCATTAATTTCAGTGTGTACATACACACTTATAATTAATTAACGTGCAAAGTATTATGTGTATGCTAATCGGATTTGTGTAGATTTGAGTTTAATACCATAAAGGTTTAGCAAGGCTTGGGTAAGTTCTTGACAATATGATTTGTTATTTGATGCTTTTGGGAAGCATGACACATTTGATATATGTGGATTATAAATGATTATTGATACATCCTATGTATGTTTATAAATGAGCATGTTGGCATGATTGTTGTTAAATATCATTGATTGAATGTGGGTTTTATGAGTGGAGGGGCGGTGATATTCGTGTCGAGCGGACACCGGTGTTTTGGTAACACATTGTGACTACGGTCACCGAGGTTTGGTACCTCCAGAGGTTTGGCACCTCATAGCGTCTCGTCCACGTGGCTTAGCACCACCGTGGGTTGGCCCCACTTTGAGATACTGGGATTGACGCGCGGTGATTTGGTATCACACGATGGGTTGGCCCCATCATTTGATTTGTGACTTCGGGTCACCGGTGGTTTGGCACCACAATATGACCGGATTTTGTGACTATATGTCACGGTGGTTTGGCACCACCGGTGGTTTGGTACCACACGGGGTAGAGAAAGGTGTTTGGATGGTTAGGTTGGGTGCTTATTAAACTTGTGCATATTAAATTAATTATGATTTGTGTATGACGTTGCATTAAACGGGAAAAAGGGTTACACATTGGGTCTTGATGACTCACCTTTTTTCCTTTAACATTTTTCAGGTGATTCGTAGGCTGCGGATAAGGAGCCGGATGGACTCAATGTGGCCATGAAATGAAAATATGGACTAGGTGGATTTTGAACTATTTTATTTTATTATGGGTTTATTTTATTTAAGTTGTAATAAGGCCTCCTAATATTGCACTTGGAATATTTTACATGTTTTGATAATTTGCTTAAACTACTTCATGATATTAAAATGGGTACACATGTTTTATA
This sequence comes from Gossypium sturtianum, assembly GCA_025698515.1. NCBI lineage: Eukaryota > Viridiplantae > Streptophyta > Magnoliopsida > Malvales > Malvaceae > Gossypium > Gossypium sturtianum. Next base: position 28,027,361 of record CM046943.1, on the reverse strand, counting down.
AAAATTAATACGTAAAATGTTTTATTGTGCCATCGGTACACTTGAATCTGTAACAACCTGATTTAATATATTTCTAAACAACACTAAGTGATGTTTTCTTTATACACCTCAACCGTTTTAAAAACAAGGCAATATCTTTTATCAAAAATTTTAATCGGCTTAAAGGGATTTTCAAAATCTTTTCTCCGTGGCATACCAAATTCGGTCGTAATGTTTGGACCGGGTTTGGGGTGTTACAAATTGGTATCGAGCCCAGTTCAAAGCTTCTTTGTAGGGCCCAAGGCCCAAAAATGTTTTAGTAGGTCTATTTGAAATATTTTGGTTTTGAATACGCATGGCACCGAGTCTCTCAAGCACCGATCCGCCCATGTAAGTACCTCTAACTTTTTGTATGGATTATTATTATAGAAGGGTAAGAAGGGAACGTAGTTAGTGTGATAGGTGTTGAACCTTAGGACTAGTCCACCCCAACAAAACTCATAAGACTTTAATGGCCTAATTAAAACCAACCCGTGACCAAGTCGCCGAGTTAGGGTGTGGTAACCTTAGTGCGCATGTCTAGGATTGGATCCGGAAGAGCTTGGTATTTAAGCGGTCCTCGTGACTCACCTCCTCTTCGCGGGATTCCTACCTTGTGCGTAGCTTCGGTTCACCCTAACCAAGAGGACTCGGTCATAGGCTAAACACGTTAAATAAAACCCAAAGGGATTAACACTGTATTGTGAAAGCTCTAAGTTTTAAAAATCGTTATGATACTCATTTCAATAGCAAGCAAAAATTTACTTTGGAAAATTTTCAAAATATTCTTCAACTTACCAAAATTACTGAAATTTCCCTAGTGGCAAAATTACGAAAAATACCTCAGGATAGAAAGCGGACGATGAATGCCGAAGAGTGCATAGGTATGAAAGGTATAGGGAATGGATGTACTTTTCTATGTAAATTAGACAGAAGACTTAAAACTTTGATTGATCGAAAGAATCTCTATTAAATTCTTTTCATAAAATTTCTTCATGAATAACCAAGTGAAACATGTACTAATTCATAAAATTTCCTAATCAGATTAAAGCGCGATAGTTAGAATGAGCTTCAGAGGACGTGGCCGTCGTGGTATGCGCGGAAGGGTAGGATGACCGTGTCGAGAACCTGTCGGATCGGTCGGGGATGCGAGAATGAAGTACCACCGCCACCACCACCCCCAACCTTTGGAGCCGAGGAGCGAGGATCGGACGGGTGATGACGCAGATGTCATAAGCGATCTTTGCGATTTCTAGAGAGAGTAGTTGGAATGGGTGTGTAACAACCCGAACCCGCCCAAACATTACTTAACCGAATTTGGTTTGCTACGGAGGAAAAATCTTTTGAAACCATTTTTAAGCCAATTTAAGTTTTGTTGAAAACTTCGTTTTGGTTATCTTGCCGAAACCATACTTAGATTTAATTTGGAAATTTAATTGAGTCCGGTTATTATACCAATTTCAAGTGTGCCCGATGGCACGATAAAACATTTTCGTGTTAATTTAAGAAAAACATGTGATTTTAATTTAATTTTAATAATGTAGTTTAAACAAAGTATCCAACATATAAGAAATAACAAAAGTAAAGTTTATGGAGGCCTTATTACATCCAAAATAAAAATAACCAATAATAAAATAAAGTAGCTAAGTTTAAAGTTCAATTATTCAAGTCCACTGCATGGCCACCTCGAGTCCAACCGGCTCCTCAACCGCCATCTACGAGTCACCTGAAAAATGTTAAAGGAGAAGGTGAGTCACCAAGACTCGATATGTAACCCTTCCCCGTTTTAAAAAAACAACATTCCATACACAACATATAATGATTAATATGCGAGAATATTATGTGCCCCAACCTAGCCAACCAAACGCCTTTGTCTACCCCATGTGGTACCAAAACCATGGTGACCGTAGTCACAATGTGTTACCAAAACACTTGGTGGTGCCAAACCACTGGTGACATATAGTCACGATGTGTTACCAAAACACGGTGTCCAGAGACACAAATCGGGTGATGGGGCCAACCCATCGTGTGATACCAAATCACCGCGAGACGATCCCATATCTCAAGTGGGGCCAACCTACGGTGGTGTTAACCACGAGGGACGAGTCGCTATGAGGTACCAAACCTCTGGAGGTACCAAACCTCGGTGACATATAGTCACAGTGTGTTACCAAAACACGGTGCTCGTCAAGACGAAATATCACTTGCCCCCTCCTCTCATATAACCCACAGAGATAAACGATTATCAACATATCTCATGCATTTATCACATGTATCACTAAGCCATGCTTCCCAAAAGCATCAAAATAATCTCATAATAACAGAGACTTACCTGGGATCCTCACTTGTACCGTTAAGGTACCAATCTGCATCTACATCAAGCGTGCATTTACATACAAAATATATTTAACACAAACATTAATCGCTATAAGTGTGTATGTACACACTGTCACCCTTGGATGTTCTAAATCCAAAAGAAAGCGTTGGCCACCCTAGATCTACTTGTCCTATATTGGCCAAATTCATGGGTTAGTCTTATGCCCTATTCGGCCAAATTAAATTATTAGAGAGAGGGTTCCTTGTGAACCCGAAATCCTACCGAATATCTTTGAACCCAAGTCACTATACTCCAAATGGTTTGGCTTTCCTGAAATAGGCAACTATTAGTAGCCTCTTAATAGCCTTCGGCCTTTCTTAATTAGAAGAGCAATTTCCTTATGAATAGGTACTTACCACTTACTTACCAATTTGATTGACAAAGACAAATGGTTCGAGATCCACTTGTTTTGAGATCCCGAGTCTTAGGTGAATCGGCTTCAAAAGAAAGTTTAGCCAACCATTAGAGTATGTCGGATTTGGCTTTCCTTAAATCCATATAAGAGAAGAGAGAAGAATAGCATTCGGCTATGGCTACTCACCTTTTCCAAATTGACTGACAACAAATAACTTGAAGGGATCTAACCACTTTGATATTCGGCCAAAGCTAAAGAAGTGAACAGGAGATTCGGCTAGAGACCTCCAAATCAGAGAAAGAAGTTTCGGCACAAGAATATGATGTATATTCGGCTAATGGGGTTAAGAGAAGAGAGGATTCAGCAGGTAGGTTTCGGCACAAGAGTTTTGTGAAGAAAGGAAAATAAAAGAAGAAGAAGAATGAGAGGGTTTAGTGTTATCGGTTTTGCTCAAGGTTGAAAAGAAGAGGAGAGTTGAACCATGGGAGAGTGCCTAGCCGAAATTAGCAAAATGGTTCACTAAACAAATTCGGCCTCCCTTAGGAAGCTTCTTGCCGTCCACTCCCATCCAAGGAGTTCCAAATTCGGCAAACACCTAGTTTTTCTCTAGGCCACCCATTCGAAAATATTTGAATAATTTTGAATACTCAATAATAGTCTCATAATAATCCATCAATTATCCATGAATATCCTCTTATTATCACTATAATTAAACAAATAAAAACTCTCATATTATCCTTTAATAACAATATTTAATAAAAGAGTTTGAAGGGAGAAAAATTCTCCCACTTGTGCCGTCCAAACATAGTGCAAAAAGAAAGGGGAATTTTGTGACTCGAACCCAGGATCCCCCTTGCTTGATGTGGCGTCACATGTTAGCTCTTAAGTGGCCTCACTTTGCCACTTATTCTAGGCTCATCTTATGTCCAAATTATCCCCATTTATTCTTATAACCCCCACTTGTTAAGGCTCCCTACCTCAAAGCTTGAAAATAATATTTTTCCCATTACTCGAGCTTACTAAAAATCCATAATTAAGCCTTAACATTCCATAAATAATATCACAGCAGTTCATAATAAGAAAAATAATTAAATTCCAAATAACCCCATATTTGGGATGTTACAGGGTGGAGGTGGAGGAGCTCGGATGTCGGTACCTGAGAGACTTCGAGCTAACAGAGCTGAATTTTTCCGAGGTGTGTCCGGTGTAGCGCCCAATACGGCTGAGTATTGGCTGGAATCGACCAAAGAAAGAATCATGGATGAGATAGATCGACGAATGAGGAAAACCGAAAAAGCAGCGTGTCGCTTCTCAAGGATGAGTCATATCGATGGTGGCTCACGGTTCGAGATGGTGCTATGGCGGATGATCGACTTGGGAATACTTCAAAGCTGCTTATCAGAAGAAGTATGTGGGCACAAGCTACATTGATGCATAGAGAAAGCTTTTCGGGGTTGGTACAAGGAAATAAGTCCGTGTCGGAGTATGAAGCGAGAATTCTTGAGGTTGAGCCGCTATGCTCGTGGTATAGTGTCAGCGGAGCATGATCGTTGTGTCCGCTTTGAAGACGGACTTAGGGATGAGTTAAGGTTCTTTGATTGCTCATGGCGGGAGCGTGAGTTTCTTGTCTTGGTGGAAAAAGCTAAGGTAGCCGAAGGGGTCAAGGAGTCCGTAAGACAGAACTATGATAGGAACAAGCAGAAAAGAAGATTTGGGTCGTCTGGATCGGGTGGTAATGTTCAGAAAAGGGCGAGGCAGAGTGGGCCGAATCAGGCAGGAAGGCCTATGGCTACTAACCGCAGACGCTCATCAGAATCGCTGTGGCAAATCGCATTAGGAGGTTGTTGGACCGGTGAGAAGGGTTGCTTTGAATGTGGGTCTTTGGACCATCGTGTAAGGGATTGTCCTCGGACGTTAGCCAAGAATCAGTCAGAGGGTCAGAACCGTGCTCAGGCTAGGAATGTAGGACCACCACAGAGGGGTCGTGGTAATGGTAGAGGAGGAAATGGATCTAATCGAGGTCGCGGAATTTTGGGCGAGGTACAGCGAAAGACGAAGCAAGGCGACTGGTCTAGTCTATGCGGCGAAGGCGTCGAGAGGAAGGTGACGACCGGACGTTATAACGATGACGTTCTTAATCTTTGGTGTTCCATATAACGCTTTGATTGATGTGGGTTCGACGCATTCATACGTTGCTAGTAGTGTGGTAGAGACTATGAACTTAGACTTTGAGATTGCTTCTAGGGAGATGATCGTAATTAGGTCACTCTGTAGTTGTTAATAAGCTATATAGAGATGTACCTCTAGAACTCCAAGGGTCGTGTTTGTGGTCGATCTCGATGGAACCGCCGTTTGGGGAGTTCGATTTGATCCTTGGTATGGATGGTTGGTTAAGTATCGGGCAAGGTTGATCGCGCCGCTAAGCGCATGGTTCTTAAGATGGTGAGGGTGATGAAGTGGTCATGATAGGTAATAGAAGAGATTACCTATCTAATGTAGTGTCTGCGTTGAAGGCTGAAAAGATGGTCAGGAAAGGTTGCGAGGCGTTTTTGGTTCGAATTTGTGCTTTGGAAGCTAAGGAGTCAGCGGTTGAGAAGGTCCGAATAGTAAGGGAATTTGCTGATGTGTTCCCAGAAGAACTTCCGGGTCTGCCTCCAGATCGGGAAGTTGAATTTGGTATAGACTTGCTACCTGGAACGGCACCTGTGTCAATAGCACCTTACCGAATGTCACCAAAGGAATTGGGGGAGCTGAAGGCTCAAATTCAGGAGCTTTTGGACCAAGGATTTATCCGACCAAGTATATCCCCGTGGGGAGCACCTGTGTTGTTTGTTAGGAAGAAGGATGGTTCAATGCGGATGTGTATCGACTACCGCCAATTGAACAAGTTAACGATCAAGAACGGTATCTGTTGCCTCAGATTGATGACTTGTTTGACCAAGCTGAAGGGTGCATCGGTATTTTGAAGATAGATCTTAGGTCGGGATATCATCAACTCAAGGTGAAAGAGGTTGATGTGCACAAGGCGACATTAGAACAAGGTATGGGCATTACGAGTTTTGGTGATGCCTTTTGGGTTGACTAATGCACCAAAGAAAGCATTCATGGACTTAATGAATAGAGTGTTTCAAGAAGATTTGGATCAATTTGTCGTGGTGTTTATAGACGACATATTGGTTTACTCAAAGACGGAGAAGGAGCATGACATGCATTTGCGTATAGTTCTACAAATACCGAGAGAGAAGCGATTATATGCCAAATTCGGTAAGTGTGAATTTTGGCTTAGAGAGGTGGCTTTCTTAGGTCATGTGGTGTCGTGGAAGGGATTAGAGTAGATCCTCGCAAGGTGGAAGCGGTGTTGAATTGGAAACCCCTAGGTCGAGTGGCGAGAAATTGAAGCTTCTTGGGTCCGGCGGGATATTATCGAGAGGTTTATGGAAGGATTCTCTTTAATCGCAAAGCACCGTTGACTAAGTTGTTAAGAGAGGGAGTTCCATTTGTATGGTCGGAGAAGCAACAAGAAAGTTTTGACAAGTTAAGGAAAATTTTTACGGAAGCTCCGGTTTTGCTACAGCCTGAGGTAGGAAAGTTGTTTGCGGTTTACTGTGACGCGTCCCATACTGGTTTGGGATGCGTATTGATGCAAGAAGGGAAGGTAGTGGCCTATGCGTCTCGTCAGCTAAGACCGCATGAGGTTAACTATCCAACGCACGACTTAGAGTTAGCGACAGTAGTCTTCGCTTTGAAAATATGGCGGCATTACTTGTATGGGGAGAAGTCGATAGTCTACACGGATCATAAAAGTTTGAGGTATCTTTTGACTCGGAAGGATTTGAATTTGAGGCGTCGTTGGATTGAAGCTGTTAAAGGACTACGCATTTATTCAATTGAATACCATCCGGGTAAGGCTAACGTAGTGGCCGGCGCCTTGAGCCGAAAAGTCGTGATAGACTTAAGAGCGATGTTTGCTCACCTCGGTCTATCGACGATGGAAGTCTTTGGCGAGAACTACAAGTTAAGCCGACTTGGATCGAGAGAGATTAAGGAAAAGCGATTGGAGGATGACGGTTTGAATGCGAGGAGGTTGCAAGTTCAAGGCGGTGGTTTGGAAGGTGCAGTTTGTGCAGCGAGGAGTGTTATGTTTTCAAGGGCGAGCTTGTATGGCGAAAGATGTGGAGTTGAGGCAAAGAATTCTCCAAGATGCACATAGCAGACCATACGCTATGCATCGGGAGGTAGCAAGATGTATGGAGATTTGCGGAGCAGTTTTGGTGGCACAGGTTGAAGCGTGAGGTGGCGAATTCGTGGGTAAGTGTCCGGCGTGTCGCAAGTTAAAGTGAACATCGGTTGCCATCGGGGTTACTCCAACCGGTGAAGATTCCTCGGTGGAAATGGGAGAGGATCACTATGGATTTTGTCGGTGGATTACCCCTCACGCCTAGTAAGAAGAACTCGGTTTGGGTAATTGTGGATCGACTAACTAAGTCGGCGCATTTCATACCGATGAAGGGTAGATTATTCGCCCAGAGGCTAGCAAAGTTGTATGTGGCGGAGATAGTAAGATTGCATGGTGTGCCAAGATCGATTATCTCGGATAGGGATCCGAGGTTTACGTCAAGGTTTTGGAGAGCCTTGCATCAAGCTTTGGGGACAAGATTGGACTTCAAACCTGACTTTTCACCCATAAACCGACGGACAATCGGAGAGAGTGATTCGGATCTTAGAAGATATGTTGAGAGGTTGCGTTCGGATTTGATGGTAGTTAGGAAGAGTATCTACTGTTATGCGAGTTCGCTTATAACAATAGTTATCAAGCGAGCATTGAGATGGCACCATTCGAGGCAATTGTATGGACGGAAGTGCCGTACTCCTACGTGTTGGACGGAATTAAAGGAGCGACATGTCTTGGGTCCAGATTTGGTAGTAAAGCGAAGATAAAGTTAAGTTAATCCGGACTCATCTCAAGGAGGCATCGAGATAGGCAAAAGTCTTATGCCGATCTCAAGCGCAAGGAAATGGAATTCGAGGTAGGAGATAAAGTCTTTTACGAAGGTGTCGCCTTGGAAGAAGGTGTTGCGATTTGGAAGAAAAGGAAAGCTAAGCCCTAGGTTTATTGGGCCATATTCGGTGTTGAAGCGAGTGGGTGGTAGCTTATCACTCGAGTTCTTGCGGCAGAGTTAAGACAAATTCATGATGTCTTCCATGTGTCGATGCTTAGACGGTATCGGTCCGATCCATCGCACGCGTTGTGCGTGGCGAGAGATTGAGGTTAATTCGGACTTATCTTTCGAGGAGGAGCCAGTTCAGATCTTAGATCGTGATGTCAAGGTTTTGCGTAGGAAGTCAGTACCCTTGGTGAAAGTGCTATGGCGAAACCATGGTACGGAGGAAGCGACGTGGGAACCCGAGGATGTGATGCGGCGGCAATACCCCACCTCTTACGATCGAGGTAATTTTGAGGCCGAAATTATTTTTTAAGGGGTAGAAGCGTAACATCCTAAAATAGGAAATTCATTTGTGATTGAATTATTTTGCTTGTGTTTGAATTGCGGTGACATTATTCATGGTGGAATAAAGACTTAATTAGGGGTCTTGGGTAGGCTCGGATTAGGAGAAAATTTATTTGTGAAGCTTTAAAGGAAGGAAGCCTTAGTAAGTAGGAGTTACAAGGTTAAATGAGGGAATTATTATCATTAAAAATGACTTGGAAAAGTGGCAAAAGGGAGGCCACTTAGGTGCTAGAGTTGACGCCACAAGGAGCAAGGGAGAACCTATGTTGAGTCACGAATTTTCCCTTTTGATCTTTATTTTGGACGGCATTAATGGGGAGGGAAATTCTCAATTTTAAACTTTGGGATAATAAGGAAAGTATGAGAATATTATTTAGCTTTAAATGGATTTTATTTGATTAATCTTGAAAAGTTGGCTAGAAAGAGAAAGAGATGACCAATTTTTAATGTAAGGATAATAAGGTTATAATCAAGGATTTTATCAAGGATTTTAATTGGATTATTATTAGGATTGATTTATAATAATTGTTAGAGGAAAATTAGGCATGTGATTAATTCAAATAATTTTGAATTAAATCAAGGGTTGGTCAAGAGCAATTCAAGGAAGTTGTTGAATTTGGAACTCTTCATGGGAAGAGTGGACTGACAAGCTTAAGAAGGGGGTTTTGCAGAATCCCTTTAAAAGCACCTACCTAGCATCTTGTTTTTCTTTTTCCCCATTTTTGCAAGTAGCTGAATTTCTTCTCTATTCCCTCCTCTCCAATTATTTTTTCTCTCCTTTCTCATTCTCTCAAAACCAAACTCTCTCTACTCCTTGCCGAAACCCCATCTTCTTTTCTCATCATTATTTCCTTTCCTTTAGCCGAATCCACTCTCTTGGTGTGCGAAAATTTCCTCTCCTATTCTATTTCACTTTGGCCGAATATTAGGAAGGGAAAAGATCTCTTCGAGATTTCTTATGCAATCGTTGGTGAAGGTAAGTGATAGCCAAATCTTTCTTTTCCCTACCCTTTCTCTCTGTCGATTTATAGGTTGGAGAAAGCCGAAATTTTGGTATTTGCAAACAAGAAGGCTAACCCCTCTTTGAATCGATATCATCTAGGAACTACGGGATTTTCAAGCAAAAGATTTGACTCTCCATTCTCTGTCGATTGGTTATAGGTAAGGTGGTAAGAATCTATTTTTAATAGATCACTCTTTTAAGTATTCAAAAGCCGAAGGCTATTAACATGTGATTGCCGATTTAGGGAAGCAAAACGCTTGGAGTGTGGTGGCTAGTATTCAAAGGAATTTGGGTAAGGTTTGGGTTCACAAGGAACCCTTTTCAATTAATTTTTGGTTTGGCCGAATGGCCATGGCACTAATCTTGTGTTTGGCGAATATAGGGCAAGGATTTTGTGGGTAGCCGATTTGGTTCTTGGGATTTAAGGCTTTCATTAATTTCAGTGTGTACATACACACTTATAATTAATTAACGTGCAAAGTATTATGTGTATGCTAATCGGATTTGTGTAGATTTGAGTTTAATACCATAAAGGTTTGGCAAGGCTTGGGTAAGTTCTTGACAATATGATTTGTTATTTGATGCTTTTGGGAAGCATGACACATTTGATATATGTGGCTTATAAATGATTATTGATACATCCTATGTATGTTTATAAATGAGCATGTTGGCATGATTGTTGTTAAATATCATTAATTGAATGTGGGTTTTATGAGTGGAGGGGCAAAGTGATATTCGTGTCGGCGGACACGGTGTTTTGGTAACACATTGTGACTACGGTCACGAGAGGTTTGGTACCTCCGGAGGTTTGGCACCTCATAGCGTCTCGTCCCTATGGCTTAGCACCACCGTGGGTTGGCCCCACTTTGAGATACTGGGATTGGCGCGGTGATTTGGTATCACACGATGGGTTGGCCCCATCATTTGATTTGTGACCGGGTCACAAAGTGGTTTGGCACCACAATATGACGGATTTTGTGACTATATGTCACAGTGGTTTAGCACCACCAAAGTGGTTTGGTACCACATGGGGTAGAGAAAGGTGTTTGGATGGTTAGGTTGGGTGCATATTAAACTTGTGCATATTAAATTAATTATGATTTGTGTATGACGTTGCATTAAACCGGGAAAAGGGTTACACATTGGGTCTTGATGACTCACCTTTTTCCTTTAACATTTTCAATGTGATTCGTAGGTGCGGATAAGGAGCCGGATGGACTCAATGTGGCCATGAAATGAAAATATGGACTAGGTGGATTTTGAACTATTTTATTTTATTATGGGTTTATTTTATTTAAGTTGTAATAAGGCCTCCTAATATTGCACTTGGAATATTTTACATGTTTTGATAATTTGCTTAAACTACTTCATGATATTAAAATGGGTACACATGTTTTATAAAAATTAATACGTAAAATGTTTTATTGTGCCATCGGGTACACTTGAATCAGAATAACCTGATTTAATATATTTCTAAACAACACTAAGTGATGTTTTCTTTATACACCTCAACCGTTTTAAAAACAAGGCAATATCTTTTATCAAAAATTTTAATCGGCTTAAAGGGATTTTCAAAAACTTTTCTCCGTGGCATACCAAATTCGGTCGTAATGTTTGGACCGGGTTTGGGGTGTTACAAATGAAAAAAATTAGGCACTTTTCACGATAATTTTTACCCCCCACACTTAAGATGTACATTGTCCTCAATGTACAAAGAAAGATAATAGCAATATAGCAATAAATTCATAAGATAGGGAGAAAAGTGAAACTTCCTGAATTTTGGATGAAAAGAAACGGTAAAGTTGGAGAGAGGTGAAGGTGGGGAGGATACTCCGGTGGTGGTGTGGTCATTCGTTAACAGCCCCTTGAACCTAAATTTAAAGAAATCAAAATATAATAATATAAATTAAAGACGAAAAAGATAAAAGAAAAGAAATTAAAAATGAAAATAAGAGAAAAAGAAAAAATAAATGGACTTAAAGGTCCCACGGGCGTGTAGAGGATCACACGCCCGTGTTATTTAGTCAGTGTCGACCACGGCCGTATCACACGGCCGTGGTGTTTTACCGTAGCCTGTGTTTTTGGGAAAAAATTTGCCCTGTTTCCACACGGCCACGGCCACGCCCGTGTGCAAGGCCGTGTGGGTAGGGAAACCTGCGCCTAAAAATTTGGTTAGTTTTTAGTTAGGTGCTAAATATAAAAAATATGCAAATTAATGGGGTTAGTGCTCGGGTTGCCTCCCGAGAAGTGCTCGTTTAAAGTCTTGAGCTAGACTTACGTGTTATTTGTATGGCCATGGTGGTTCACGAAGTCGAAACTCCTTTTTCTTACTATCAATTCTATCAACATATGGTTTGAGTCGGGTAATATTGACCTCAAAAGTGCCAAAATTAGAATGAGTTACCTCGACGTTCCGTATGGAAAGACCTTATGTACCGTAAAAGGAGTCGCACCGTTTGTATTAAGCTCCGAAGCAGCTATTCGAGGGTCGGTTGTGTCTGACAGTAACTGGTCCCCAACTTTGAAGTGATTGGTTCCCTTTAATACTCGATGTCCTAACCGTATCAAGAATCTGAAGAGTGATCGTTTCGTCACTTACACGAAATGTGAGCTCACGTGGTAGTTTATTTCGTAGAATTGCTGGACACACTACGTTTAGCTCTACATCCGACGTATCGTCTAACTTCCGTCTATTTTTCAAAAACTCCTTTAAAAATTTCCTTGAATCTGGCATCTGCGAAAGAGCTCCAAGAAACGGCAAGTTAATATGTAATTTCTCTGGAATTTTAAGAAATTTACCGAATTTTTCCTCTGTGTGGTCTTTCTTTATCGCATTGGGGCATGGCACACGAGGTTGGTACTTTGTAATTACCGAGTTTGGTTTATCATGGCTTACCTCAACCTTACCTTCCTCTACCACATTCTCTTGTTTCAATTTTGGTTCATCTAACCCTTCACTATCGTGAGCAGTTATTTCTTGAGGTTTCTCTCTTGGGCTAGTTTCGATGTTGCTAGACAAGATACCTTATGGTTTTTTTCTGAGATCAGCTTAGCAAGCTAACCTATTTGATTCTCGATCCCTTGAATCGACGCTTTCTAATTTTTAAGCGCTGTTTCGGTGTTTTGGAAGCGTGTTTCTGACACCGAGATAAATTTTGTTAGCATCTCCTCAAGGTTCGGCTTCTTTTCCTGCTGGTAAGGTGGTTATTGAAAACCTGGAGGAAGTTGCGGTCTTTGATTACCTTGACCACCCCACAAGAAATTGGGATGGTACCTCCAACTTGCATTATATGTGTTACTATAAAGATTATTTTGAGGTCTAGAATAGTTACCCATATAGTTGACTTGTTCGTTCTCTGTGCTAGGGTTGTAGGATAGATATTTTGTGTTGTTCACCCTTCCTCCATTTGTATCGTACTGTATTACCGGATGTACCTACGTAGAACCATACCAACCATCAAATTTTTTATTTAAAAGCTCTACCTAGTTAGATAACATGGTGACCGCGTCAAGGTTGAAAACACCGGCTGCTTTATTAGGCATTGTCCTCATGTCTTGCCATTGATAATTATTCAGTGACATCTCTTTGGTTTCTGCGAGTGGTATGTTTTATTTCACTGTAAAAAATCAAGGGTCCTGACAGGTTTCTTCTAGTCATAAACTACAAATACCTGCCAAAAGCAAAGAAAGAGAAAAATTAGAAAAGTTAAAATAAAAAATAAATTGTAAATAAATAAAATGGCTAAAGTAATAAAAATTAAGCGTTCTTAATATTTTGGTTCCCCGGCAATGGCGCCAAAAACTTGATCGTTGGTATCGATAGTCTTAATATTTATATAATGAATGATCTAGCCTAGAAACTAACTATCACCACGATTGAGGCAAGTGCACCTATCGAACAATAGTATAGCTTAGTGGCAAGACCGGATTATCGAACCCAAAGGAACCAAAAGTACTAATACTGACTTTCTTCTTATTATTTAGCCTAAGAATTAAGGGAATTGTTATTTAATCTAAAATTAACTAACTACTAAGCTAAATACGCTAAGACTCAGAGAATGAATTGGGGAAACACTTGTGGGAAAAACCAATTGATTAAGACAATACCCAAGGAGGAATCCACCTAGACTTCACTTGTTATTTAACTCGAACCGGACTATTTATTCACTTGACACGATCCGTAGGATTCCCTAATTTATATTAATACCTCTCTCGAGGCTACTAACGTCTAACCTAGGTTGATTAATTGAAATCTCTTTCTAATTAAAACCCCTAAGGTTGCATTAACTTAATCTATGGACTCCCATATTAGGTTTAACCCTAATCCGGCAGATTTTCGTCATCCTATCTCTAAGGTTGCGATCAACTCCGCTTAATTATACTAGATCTACTCTTAGACAGTGGTTTATTCCTCCTCCGCTAAGCACATCAATACTTGAATCAATATCTGACATATCAAAACAAGAATTAAGAACACATAATTAAGAACAAATCAAGTATTTATCATATAGTTGAGAAAACAATAACAAGATCCGTCTTAGGTTTCATCCCCTCAGTATCGAGGTTTAGTTCATAAGAATAAAAGAATACATCTCAGAAGAAAATATAAAACAAAACATAAGAAAACCCTAAAACCCCCTGAAGGAATTGAAGGAGAGATCCTCCGTCTTGAGTATGATTTCGGCTTATTGAGATGAATCAACTGGCTTTCTTCGAGTAAATCCCACAATTCTGACCTCTCTGGCTTGGCTCCTTGGCCTAGCTGGACGCCCCCTGACCAAAAAGCACCTTTTAGGTTATACTTAGGGTGTTTATATAGGCTTCGGAATGTGTTTCTTCGCCTCTAAGTATCCTAATCTGAGTGAAATTCCTCTTTGCCACGGCAGGGACACGCCCGTGCAACACGCCCATGCAAATCGAATTGTAGACCGTGGTTGGGTCTACTAGGGAGGCACGGCCGTTTGGTGAAACCCCAGGCCGTGTTGATTTCCTACTTTGGCCCATTTGGTCCATTTTTGGCCCGTTTCTCGTTCTTTTCATCCTCCGGTGCTTTCCTAAGTATAAAATATAAAATTAAAGGATTAGAAGCACCAAATTACACAATTCAGGGAATAAATCATCCAAAAGTTTGCTAAATGTGGGATTAAAATATGAACATATTACGGTTTATCAAGTTCACACTTATAAACTTATTCAACATGATTCTCGTAAAATTTTGTCATAAAGCAACACTGGTAAGGGGGTGAGGTTGTAAAGCCTCTAACTTAACTCTCATAAATACATACATATGACTTAGCATTCATCACTAATGTAATACCATCATAATCACATAGTTCATTTCAAGCAAATTAACACATCTATTTATTATACGAATATTTTATATTATCCACAATTTCACACAATGAATTTACTTACTCGAGCTCAATATTAATATCTAATTAAATTCCAACACTTGGCTTCCATTTTACTTACTGACATTTGTCAAATTAGAGAACGCCTTACGGGTTTGAGTACGTCGTTCACTTGATGCCATAGTCCAACTATGGTCCTACACAAAGTCTCACATCGATGCCATGTCCCAGACATGGTCTTACACAGAATGACAATGCCATAGCCCAGCTATGGTCTTACATTCCATACTTTGCCATGGTCCAACCATGGTCTTATCCGTCAATTCTTCATTGAACGATTGTACTCAGTTCCTGCATTCTACTCGATTTACACATTTAATTCCTTTTTCATAACTTCTCAACATTTATAACATTTTATCTATTGCATAAAATCACCATAATTCATTGAAATACGACATTCAACCAGGATAGTAACATTGTACCCAAACTTCTCAATTTATGGCTATTTCATTTTATACATCATCACATGCATATTATGAACTTTTATTCGTACCTTACCACATTTCAACTTATCACAAACACATTTGCAAATATCTCAGTGTCAATGTCAGCATTTTTGAAAATAGATCATTTGGAAAGCACCTCAGTCTCAACAGAACAATTTCATTAGAGCCCGGAGATATTAGACTATCACGGTCCACATATGGCATGTATAGCTAGACTCTTACTCATGCTAGGTTAGTCCGAGAACCGACTAAACCATAGCTCTGATACCACTAAATGTAACAACCCTTACCCGTGTTCAACGTCAAAACATGGTACGAGGTGTTACCGGACAATAACACTTGCAACTGAACAAATTCAAGGCATAAATTTTCGTTTAAAATTTAAAACTTTTAATCTTATATCATCAAGTCCCTAAAATGGGCCTACAAGGCCCAAAACATGCTTTGGGAGCGATTCGGGACTAAAATGAGAACTTTTAAAACTATTGGAACATTTAGAAAATTTCCTTGTTTTGAAGAGTCACATGCCCGTGTGGGCAGGCCGTGTTGTCACACCCACCCGTGTGGCCTAGGACACGCCCGTGTCCTCCGCCCGTGTAACTCTCTATTTATGATGTCATCATTCATTTTGGATCACACGACCAAGTCATACACCTGTGTGCTAGATCGTGTCCTCCACATTCTTTGAGACACTGCAGCCGTGTCTCTACCTGTGTGGTCAAGAAGATGACTATTTTCCAAGCCAATTTCTACCCTATCCTGCCCATACTTGAGTATACTTGAATGACACATTTCATGACATATTAAATCTACCAAAACATCCACCACACACACGTAACAAGTCATAGCATACAATTTACTCAACCATGGAATGCGTCATCATGAGTTTATATCATAACCAATTCATTGGCCACATTAAATGGCTTGATACAACAATGAACTCCGAATATCATGGGTCATTATTCTAGGACAACTCATAGTAACATATACACATGATCAAGTTTCCTATACATGCCATAAACTTAAGTATAAAATCATCAATACCTAAATTGTAAGCTCAATAGTGTGATAGGTTCTCCAATGACTTCCAACCCGAGCTAACCTGAGTACATTATAAACACAAAAAATAACGGAGTAAGCTATAAAGCTTAGTAAGTACGTATGTAAATAATAAAAAATTGATTACCATGCTTTTAATAGTCCTCATTATAAGCTCTCAAGATAATACCATCATTATTGCATAAAATTTCAAAGTTCATTTACGTTCATCTTGAGCTGTTTACTCGAGTTACAGTCACTAAATTATTTTTACCCGGAGCTACGAAGCTCCAAATTAAGATCTGCTAATTTCATTGAAAATAAACTCACATATCTTCTTACCATAAATTTTCTAGAATTTTTGTTTCAGCCAATCAGTATAGTTTATTCTTTAAAGTCTCCCCTGTTTCACTGTACGACAGTTCGGACCTCTCTTCACTAAAAATTAATTATCTCATTGTACAGAACTCGAATGACATTTACGTTTGTTTCTCTTGAAAATATACTCATTAAGAATTTCAAGAATATAATTTTATCCCATGATTATTTTTGTACAATTTTTAATGAATTTCTCAAGTCAGAACAGGGGATTTCGAAATCATTCTGACCCTGTCTCACTAAAATCCAATTACCTCACCATATGATTTTTTTTTCTTATTCTGTTTCTTTTGTGTAGAAATAGACTCATTTAGCTTTAATTTCATATCTCATTCAACCTCAAAATCGATTTCCACCATTTTTGGAAATTTTTCATAGTTACACAACAGCTGCTATCAAAAACTGTTTTATTTCAAATTTCACTCTTTCATGAAACATCATAACAATATGCTCACATTCAATAACATAATTTGATTAGCATGAATAATACAAAGCTTTATCACTTCACTTACTCGTTTTAATCCTTACCAAAATTCATCACATATCGAATTCATTGCTCACATGAAATTCCACTTAGTCGAATTTTCCCGATGAACACTTCGAAGTAATTACGGATACACGGTGGTTTCACACATAGCCCACCCATAATAACAGATACACGGTGGTTTCGCACACAGCCCACCAATAATAACAGATACACGGTGGTTTCGCACAAAGCCCACCAATAATAACAGACACATGGTGGTTTTGCACACAGCCCACCAATAATAACAGATACACGGTGGTTTCGCACACAGCCCACCAATAATAACAGATTCACGGTGGTATCGCACACAACCCACCAATATTAACAGATGCACGGTGGTTTCGTACACATCCCACCAATAATAACAGATTCACGGTGGTCTCGTACACAGCCTACCAATATTAACAGATGCACGGTGGTATCGCACACAGCCCACCAATAATAACAGATGCTATCCGGTGCACATAGTAGCCTGCACCTAGTACTACACATGTGACCATAAATATTTTATTCCAAAATCTCACGTAGAACCATATCTCGATGCCATAGTCTAACTATGGTCTTACACGATTTCACTTAGTCACACTTTTCCACGACTCATTCATGGTCTTTTCCGTCAATTCATCTTTTAGTACTGAACGAAAGTGTTCAACTTTGCGTTCGCTAGTCTCGAACATCGAATTTTCATTGTACAGCAAATATTATAATTAAATTCACAAATTATTCATCAATTTATCAAATAAACATTTATGATTAACGTACGAACTGACCTTGGTATGAAACGATGAAATAAGTCAATTACTCGATTATCTTGCTTTTCCCCCCGATCTAATTCCAAATCTCATCTTCCTTGATTTGTGAGAGTTAGAAGTTGCTGAAATTTTCAAGCTTCCATAGCCATTTCCTTGCGTACGAATCGGTGGAGAAGAAGAGAGAGTGAAAAAGATGACAACTTTTTCTTATTTTATTTTATTACATCAATTTAAGTCACTTAATTTCCACCAACTTTAACCAATTTGTATTTTCTTGTCCCCTATGGCAGGCCAACTCTTTCCTAAGGGCCTAATTGCACATTAATGACCTCCAATTTAAGGTTCTATAGCTATTTGACACCTTTAGCTTATAGAACAAAACTTTCGCACTAAATGCAATTTAGTCATTTTTCAAAATTAAGCATGCAATCACTAAAATTAATTCACCAAAATTTTCATGCACTCATATAATCATGCTATAACACATAAAATAATATTAAATAATTTCTCCAACCTCGGATTTGTGGTTCTAAAACCATTGTTTCGACTAACCCCAAAATTAAGCTGTTACATAAGGTCTTGGGCTTAATTGGGAAAAATATGTAAGTTTCGGTTTCAAGGACTAAATTGATTAAAAGGTAAAAGTTTAGAGAAATATTGTAAAATGTTAACAAAGGGTCATAAGCATAATTTAGACAATATAGGATATTTGTAAGTATTAATTGAGTTAAATTATTATATAGATCAGGAAATGGATCAACCGGTCGATAAATGTAGAAAAAGAAAATTTGCTGAATAGTCCTCGGTGTTGTGTTCGTTTCTGTTTTGTTTAGGTAAGTTCGTATTAGATTAATTTTGATTAATACATATTTATGTTTGTATTATTTATAAATGTGTTGGCATGAATGTTTGAAATAAATATTGAAATTGAGATTGAAGGATTAAATTTTAAAGTCTGGTAATTATATGTGTTTGAAATGAATTGAGATATGATATGAAATGTTAAATAGCCATATTGTATATGTGACTATCTTACCTTGATTGAAAGAATATGGGAATGGAATTTAGGTCCGTGTGAACTTAGTGAATGATTAGGATACAAATGACATGTCATTAGGGTGTATTATGCACTATGTGCTAGTGATTATATTTATTAGGTACTATGTACCGGTGACCATATTATCAGGTGATTTGTACCGGTTTTCATGTTGTATCAAGCAATATGTGTCGGTGTTATATTTATTAGGTACCATGTACCGATAGTGGATACCATACCGATGGCTGAGATCGAACATTTGTTGTGAATTCTCTATAGCTTGTGTGAGCAATATCGAGTAATGGTTAATGTCCCAATTTATAGCTTGAGTGAGCAAGGTTATCGTGAGTATCCGGTGTTAATTTACTATAGTTCTCCAAGCAAAACAAGTCATGGAATTGAAAACATATTTTATAAATGTTATTCATGAAATGAATATAAATGATATGTGTATTATGCTATCTATATGTCTTGATGTTTGTTATATAATCATGACTAACCGTTTTGGTATGGTAGGGAGTATGTAAGGTGACAAAAATACTAAGTTCGTACCTTAATTTCAATTAATATAAGTTTAAATGACAAGTATATCATGTTTAAATTATGCGAACTTACTAAGCTTTAAGTAAGCTTACCTTGTTTCGTTTTCTTCTTGTAGATTGACAGATTCGTGCAATCGATTGGATCATATTTGGAGCTCACACTATATATAAAATATTTTGGTAGATTTTTACTTATTTTGGCTGGTTATAAGTGGCATGTAAATAGGTGGAATTAGTTATATGATGAGAAGTTAAGAATTGTGCTTTTGTGCCAATTTGATGTGAGTGGTTTGAATTGTTTAGTGTGTTGTCATGTTTTGACTTATTTGGAACTTATGTTTTGGTCATTTTGGTGAACTTGGTTTGATGAAATCTTGACATTTGGAATGATTATCATATGTAGTTGTTCAGTATGAACATTATGGCATGAATAATGATGAATGTTTGGTTGTGAATGGTTGAATTAAGGTGCCAATTGTGGCATGTTGGTTAGAAACTTAGGATGGTGATATATGTTATGTTTTGGAAGATTTTTTATGCATTTGAATAGGCTAAATAGTTGACATATTGCATTTTTTGTGGCTTAAGTGAACATAGGATGTTATAACTTAATTTTGAAGGCACTTTTGGTACACACGGTTTAGCACACGGTCGTGTGACATACATGGCCATGTGGCACAACTATGTTGTCTTTATATTTTGGGAGGTTATTGTAGTACATGTCCTCAGTGAGTTACACGGTGTGGATAAACGGCCGTGTGACTCCAGCTGACACAACCTCAACCTGTTACACGAGCCAGGACATGACCGTATGAATTTTGTTAGAAATTTTGCATTTAGGTCCATACGGCTTCAACCTGTTACATAGCCTGGCGACACGATCGTGTGACCCTATTATACAGTAACTGAGTTTGTTACGTGGTTTAGTTACATGACCATGTTATCTAAATCCACACGGAATCAGACTATCTGTAACACCCCAAACCCGGTCTATACGTTACGACCAAATATGGTATGTTACAGGAAAGGTAGTTTTGAACTTTCAAAGAAAAAAATCGCAAGTTAGAAAACTTTCCGTTTAGTGTTACCATTTTAAAGATAAATTAAAATTTTGTTTGAAGGTTTCCTACCAACTCCTTATTTAAATGAACTAAAAGTCGTAAGCAGGTTTGTTTCGAGAAAGCTGCAATTAGGGAATTTCTCAAACGTGATATTTAAAAACAGTTTGTGCAGTTCTAAGAAAATTTTCGAATTCAATAATTTATTTGAAAAGGTTTGTTTACGTTTTGTTCAGAAAACTCCCAAATTTAATGTTTCATAAAATGTAATCACTGTAATAAATCGAAAACCAAATTATAAAAGAAATCCAGGAGGCCTTATTACATAACAAATTCCTAAATTAAAAGTAAGTTTAAAAATAAAGAAAAACGAAATTTACTAAAGCAGTTTTGCATGGCCACCTCAGAGTCCTCCTCGGCTCCAAATCCTCGGACTAGGGATTACCTGCAAAATTAGGCAGAGGGGTGAGTCACCAAGACTCAGTGTGTAATTCCCCATACGAATGCAATCTGGACCTAAGCCCACAGAAGCACATTGGGCCTTAGCCCTCACAACATGGCATAATAAAAGAAAATGTATGCAATGCAGCCCATCCCAACCTAGTATTCCATCCTCTACATCACCTGAACCAGCCAAACACCTGTGGCACCAAGCCACTGTGGTACCAAACCACTATGGCAGAGTCACTGTTAAATATATGTGGGGCCAACCCACTGTGGTACCAAACCACCGTGACAATCACTGATAAATATATATGTGGGGCCAACCCACTGTGGTACAAAACCACTGTGATAGTCACTGATAAATATATGTGGTGCCAAACCACTGTGGTACCAAACCACTGTGACATAGTCACTGATAAAAATATGTGGGGCCAACCCACTGTGGTACCAAACCACTGTGACAGTCACTGAATCACACTTCCCCTTTTAATATCATATCCCAAAGCCCATGCAACATATTATCATACTAAGATGAATGCAAACGTATTTCCAACGTACAACAGATAATCAAATCATACATATATACATTCGAAAGTAGAATCATAGAGGTACTTACTCGGTGTCTCCAACCTTACCCACAAGGGTATCTCAACTGTTCACACAGTCGTTTCGGCTTTTAGCCAACACAGTTATTAATGCGAAACAATAAAGGAGAGTGTGAGCATTACACACCTGATTACGCGTAAAACTAAATTCTCTAGATCGTCGACACTCTCACTAGCAGGAATAACCGCGATTTGTCTATCCCAAGCAGATGTCGGCTCCCTACCACAACCCGGTGGAAAGTCTCAGACCGCCGACACAGCACAACGTTTGAACTTAGGAGCAGCGATTACGGGTTCACTCTCCTCAGGCTCCTTTAATGATACCCCCTTGGAATGGCTAGCGCTCGCATCCATGAAGAGAGCCTTGATCAGTACTCAAAGAGAAACATAGGTTGTCTATCAAGTGAATTTGATTAAGGAAGATGAAAATGTGGAGGAACTTAATAGTCAAGAAACTGAAAACATGATTCCTTACCTTGATCAAATGAAGACCGAACACCAGAAGATTCGGCTTACGAAACCGGATGAGTCCCTAAATAACACAAGGGGTTAGGACCGATGTCCAAAATAAGAATAAAGAAACGGCCTTTCGGCCAAACTGAAACGTGAAAGAGGCCCCCCAACTCTTCGGTCATCACCACCACTTACCAGAAACCCCCCAAATGAAGGCTAAACGAAGAAGAGAAGGTAAGGTTAATCCTCTCTATAATCGGCCAAAGCCCAAAAAGAAGTGAGTTACGATCTTCAGTTTTAACAAGACAACGAGAGAAGAGCAACGAACGAAAAGAAATAGGGAAAGAATAACCCTTACCGAAATAACAAGAAAGTGCCGGATGAAAAGCGAGATTCGGCCCTCAGCAAGATCCCAAAACTATTCGGCTATGGAGGAATACTAACCAAGAGTCACTAGAAGCATGGGTTTCGGTTTAAAGGAGAAGGTAGAGAAGTAAAGAAGAAGTATGAAGGTTCGACTATAGAGGAAATCAAAAGAGAAAGGTTCGGAAATGAGGGCTTCAAGAGTAATCGGCTAGTGGTGAAGAAGAAAAGTAAGAAGAAAGAAAAAAACAAGAAGAAAGGGAAGGTTGAAGTTTCGGCTATCAAACTTGAGGGAGAAGAGAAAATAATTGGAAAGTAATAAGGGTAATCACTTACAGTTTCGGTAAAGAAAAGAGAGCAGAAGAGAGGTACAAAAAGTTTCAGCCAACACCAAGTTGAAGAGAAGAGAAGAAAAACGGCTTGAGTATTTCGGCACTAGCAATAAAGAGTTGACAAACCAAGACCCCTAATACTTGAGTTACCGAAACTAAAATGCAAAAACACCAAAATCACTAGCTTGGAAATTTGGCACACACTCACATGACCCCAAAACCGAAACACTCACACTCAAGACCCCCTTCAAGACCAAAATTCTCCCCTCCAAGACCCCCACATTCGGCCAAAACCTCCACTACACTCCAAATCCCTTATTTTACTCCACAATTTGCTCCCCATCACCCATTCAAACCAATTTGACCACTTCAACTCCTCCATCACCTCTCATCCATCCATTCAAATTCATTTGACTCATTCAAACTCCTCCTAGTAGAGTCCCAGTCGAATGCTACCTCCTCCTCTCCTTGAGCACAAAAATTAAAGCTCTAGATGCTGCAGATGGGATTCGAACTCCTTCCCCCTTGCTCTGCTAATGACGCCACCCCACTTGGACACAAGCTCCTTTGTGTCAACAAGCTGCATAAATAACCTTAAGGCCCGCCTCCACTAGCTCTCCCCTTAAGCCCAAAAACAAAATTTCGCCAAGGCTCGGCTTGAACCCGAGCCTCCCAGGACCCCAAGCACATCCAAATAACAAGCGAGAACAAGCCAAGCACATGAGAAAAACATAAAATGCAGAACCCCTAATTCTAGGATGTTACAGTTCTACCCCCTTAAAGAAATTTTGGCCTCGAAATTTACCTGATCAAAAGAGGTGAGGGTATTGCTATCGCATCACATCCTCTGGCTCCCATGTGGCTTCCTCTGCACCGTGATTCCGCCATAAAAATTTAACCAAGGGAACTGACTTTCTTCTCAACACCTTAACATCTTGATCCAAGATCTGCACTGGTTCTTCCTCAAAAGACAGATCAGGTCTTACTACAATTTCTTCCACCGGCACTATGTGAGATGGATCCGAACGATAGCGCCTTAACATTGAAACATGGAATACATCATGTATCTGATTCAACTCCGGCGGTAACTCAAGCTGATAAGCTACTGGTCCCACGTGTTTCAACACTCGATAAGGCCCGATAAATCTGGGACTCAACTTGCCTTTTCATCCAAACCTTAAAACCCTCTTCCAAGGTGAAACTTTCAGAAAAACCTGATCACCCACCGAAAATTCTATTTCTTTACGCTTCAGATCTGCATAGGATTTCTGCCTGTCGGAAGCTTCCTTCAACCGAGCCCAAATCAACTTAACCTTTTCCTCCGTCTCTGAGACCAATTCCGGACCCAACAACTGTCGCTCACCCAATTCTATCCAGCAGGTAGGAGTACGACACTTACGACCATACAGCGCTTCGTAGGGTGCCATCTGAATACTAGATTGATAGCTGTTGTTGTACGCAAACTCTGCCAACGGTAGAAATCCTCCCAACTACCCCTGAAGTCGATAACACATCCTCTCAACATGTCTTCCAGAATCTGAATTACTCTCTCTGACTGACCATCAGTCTGTGGATGAAATGCCGTGCTGAAATCCAGTCTTGTACCTAATGCTTTATGTAACGCCTTCCAGAATCGCGATGTAAACCTAGGGTCCCTGTCTGATATGATAGACATTGGTACCCTATGTAACCTCACAATCTTTGCTACATACAGCTTGGCTAACTTCTGTAGTGAGTAATCAACACGAACCGGTATAAAATGAGAGGACTTCGTCAACCGATCGACAATTAACCACACTAAATCTTTCCTAGTAGGCGTAAGAGGTAGCCCGCTAACAAAATCCATCATTATTCTCTCCCACTTCCAAAGTGGAATCTTCATTGGTTGCAAACCCGAAGGCAAGCGATGTTTCGCCTTCACTGCACGACACGTCAAGCACTTACTCACAAACTCGGTAACTTCTTGCTTGGACTGGCCACCAAAACTGTTCACGCAAATCTCGATACATT
This sequence comes from Gossypium sturtianum, assembly GCA_025698515.1. NCBI lineage: Eukaryota > Viridiplantae > Streptophyta > Magnoliopsida > Malvales > Malvaceae > Gossypium > Gossypium sturtianum. The sequence continues at coordinate 28,002,704 of CM046943.1, read as the reverse complement.
TTACTCCCACCGGGATGCATAGCATATGGGCTACTATGCGCCTCTTGCAGAATCATCTGTCTCAACTCAGAATCCTTCGGCATAGAAACCTTCCCAGGAAAGCACAATACTCCACCACTATTCAGACCAAAATCTTCCGTTTCACCACCTTCCACTTGCTGAAGTCGAGAACTTAACAATTCGTCTGACATCTGTCTCTCTTTAATCTGACTTACCCATGAAGGTTTCACTTGAAGTTCGGCTAACAAGCTTCCATCTTCATACAAACTGAGATGAGCAAACATTGCTCTCAAATCTGATATCACCTTACGGCTCAACGCATCCGCTACCACATTAGCTTTACCCGGGTGATACTCAATCGAGCAGTCATAGTCTTTCAATAATTCAATCCACATCTGCTGCCTTAAATTCAACTCCTTCTGGGTAAGGAGATATTTCAGGCTCTTATGATCGGTGTAGATAATCGACTTTTCTCCATACAAGTAGTGTCTCCAAATTTTCAGAGCGAACACTACCGCAGCTAACTCCAAATCATGAGTGGGATAATTCACTTCATGTGGTCTTAATTGCTGAGATGCATACGCTATCACCTTCCCCTCTTGCATCAACACACACCCTAACCATGTGTGTGACGCATCACAATAGACGACAAACTCCTTCCTAGCCTCAGGCTGAATCAACACTGGTGCCTCCGTCAAAATCTTCTTCAACTTCTCAAAGCTTTCCTGCTACTTATCAACCCAAACGAACGGTACACCTTTCCGTAACAACTTGGTTAATGGTGCCGCAATCAACGAGAATCCCTCAACGAACCTTCTGTAGTACCTAGCTAACCTAAGGAAACTTCGAATTTCTGCTACTGACTTCGGCGGTTTCCAATCCAAAATAGCTTCAATCTTTCGGGGATCAACCCTAATCCCTTCGGCAGACACAACATGTCCCAAAAAGGTAACTTCCCTCAACCAAAATTCACACTTGCTGAATTTGGCATACAGTTGCTTCTCTCTCAAAATATGCAGAACTATCCGAAGATGCGAATCATGCTCCTCTTCTGTCCTTGAATATACCAAGATATCGTCTATGAACACTACGAAAAACCGGTCTAGGTAGGGTTGGAATACCCGGTTCATTATATCCATAAATGCAGCTGGTGCATTCGTCAACCCGAACGGCATCACTAAGAACTCATAGTGACCATAACGAGTTCGAAAAGTAGTCTTATGAATATCCACCTCATTAACCTTAAGTTGATGATAACCTGACCTCAAGTCTATCTTCGAGAAGACCGAAGCGCCTCGCAACTGATCGAACAGGTTGTCAATCCTTGGAAATGGGTATTTGTTCTTAATCGTCAACTTGTTCAATTGCCTATAGTCAATGCACATCCGCATCGACCCGTCTTTTTTCTTAAGGAATAACATCGGTGCTCCCCACGGAGACAAACTTGGTCGGATAAAACCACGGTCCAACAATTCCTGAATCTGAGCTTTAAGTTCTACCAGTTCCTTCGGCGCCATCCTATATGGGGCAATGCACACCAGAGCTATTCTCGGAAGTAGATCAATGCCGAACTCCACCTCGCGATCCTGAGGTAACCCTGGAAGCTCTTCTGGAAAAATATCTGAGAACTCCTTCACCGTTCTAACATCTCCAACAGACAATTCTTTGGTCTCCAAAGCACTGATGAAAGCTAAGAAAGCCTCACACCCTTTTCGCACCATCATTTCAGCCATTAATGTAGACACCACATTGGACAGGTAATTCCTTCTCTCACCTATAACCAGCACCTCCTTATCCTTAAGAGTCTTTAATATCATGCGCTTAGCAGCACAATCCAAGTTTGCTCGATACTTAACTAACCAGTCCATGCCCAAAATCAAGTCAAACTCGCCGAACGGCAATTCTATCAAATCAGCCGGGAAAACAATCCCTTGCACTTCTAAAGGCACACTCCTAAATAGTTTGTTCACCACTACAGATTGTCCTAAAGAGCTAATCACAGTCATTTCTCTAGAAGCAACCTCAGATTCTATATTCAAAGTTCCAGACACAGTACTAGCAACATATGAATGTGTAGACCCAATATCTATCAAAGCTGTAAAGGGCACACTAAAAATAAGGAACGTACCGGTTATGACGTCCGGTGCATCGCCATCCTCTCGACGCCTAGCTGCATAAACCAACCCAAGCTGTCTTACATCTGTACTCCCAGCACCTCTGCCCGGTGCTCCACGCCCTCAACCAAATCCATTTCCTTCTCTGGTCGGGCCACGACCTCTCGGTGGCTGTTGCCCACCTCTTCCGGACTGTGCATAACCCTGACCTACTGGCCGCGCCCTATCTGGCTCTTGTGGACAGTCCCTTACCCGATAATCCATAGATCCACACCTGAAGCATCCTCTATTACCTACCCAACACTCCCCCGAGTGAAACTTCCCACATCGAGCACACAGTTGAGACCGACCAACGACAACAGGCCTCGCAACTCGACCCGGCCCCTCAAACCTAGGCCTCTTTAGAAAACCCCCAGCAGATCCTGACGACCCAAAATTTCTCTTATTCCTACCCCTATCCTTATCCCGATTCTGCCTCTCAGACCGCTTTACCTTTTCAGCTATTTTTGCCTTCTCAACCAGAGTGGCAAACTCTCTTTCCCGCTGCGGAGCTATCAGTACTCGCAACTCGTCCCTCAGACCATCCTCAAACTGAACACATCGCTCGTAACCGGTTGCAACAATACCCCGAGCATAGCGGCTTAAATGCAGGAGCTCCGCCTCATACTCAGCCACCGACTTATTCCCCTGGACCAAGTTTAAAAATGCCTTCCTCTGTGCATCCACATAACTTGCCCCAACATACTTTCCCTGGAACATTGTCTTACAGAAATCCCAGGTAATACGGTCCGCTGATATACCATCCCTTACCGTGAGCCACCACTGGTATGCCTCATCTTGAAGGAGGGACACTACTCCTTTCAACTTTTCCTCTGTGGTACAGTCAAGATCGTCCATGATTCGTTCAACCGCTTCCAGCCAGTACTCAGCTACGTTAGGAGCCACACCAGAAATTCCCCTAAATATCTCGACCCCATTTGCTCAAAGTCGCTCAGGAATAGATTTCCGAGCTACTGATCCCGTGCTTGCTCCAGTAACCCTCTCCAAAACACGCAGCGTAGCTTGGGACAAAGCATCGTCCCCTCCAGATTAGTCCACGAGATCCCATACGCTCACGGTGATCTTTGGCGGCGCCGTCTTCGGCCCATGCCCTTATTCCGAGGGTCCAGCCTCAACACCCCGGCCTCTACCACGGCCGCGTAAACTACGTCCACGTCCCCTAGTACTCATGATTATGGAATTGACTTAATCTGATTAAAATTTTATGAATTAGTATATCTTCCACTGTTTATTACCGGATAGTCTTATGAAAATAGAATTAGAAGTATTTTTTCGCAAAACATATTTCTAAAGGTCTCAATTTCTAAAGTTGAACCTCTTAAAACTATCAATCACCACATAATATAATATTTTCATAAGAAATCAGGCAATAATCAGAAAACTTACAGTACGGATTGGTGCCGGAGACTCGGGTACCATACTTCCAGAAAATATGTATTTCTCTAAACCATATCTCAACCAACTTTGAAAACAATTTTTTTTTGTACCCATTCCACAGCCAAGTTTTGCAACCGGGCTCTGATACCATAATTGTAACACCCCAACCCAGTTTATACGTTACGACCAAATCTGGTATGTTACAGGAAAGGTAGTTTTGAACTTTCAAAGAAAAAAATTGCAAGTTAGAAAACTTTCCGTTTAGTGTTACCATTCTAAAGATAATTTAAAATTATGTTTGAAGGTTTCCTACTAACTCCTTATTTAAATGAACTAAAAGTCGTAAGCAGGTTTGTTTCGTGAAAGCTGCAATTAGGGAATTTCATAAACGTGACATTTAAAAATAGTTTGAGTAGTTCTAAGAAAATTTTCGAATTCAATAATTTATTTGAAAAGGTTTCTTTACGTTTTGTTTAGAAAACTCCCAAATTTAATGTTTCATAAAATACAATCACCGTAATAAATCGAAAACCAAATTATAAAAGAAATCCAGGAGGACTTATAACATAACAAATTCCCAAATTAAAAGTAAGTTTAAAAATAAAGGAAAACGAAACTTACTAAAGCAGTTTTGCACGGCCACCTCAGAGTCCTCCTTGGCTCTAAATCCTCGAACTAGGGATTACTTGCAAAATTAGGCAGATGGGTGAGTCACCAAGACTCAGTGTGTAATTCCCCTTACGAACGCAATCTGGGCCTAAGCCCACAGAAGCACATTGGGCCTTAGCCCTCACAACATGGCATAATAAAAGAAAATGTATGCAATGCAGCCCAGCCCAACCTAGTATTCCATCCTCTACATCACACGAACCAGGCAAAACACTGTGGCACCAAGCCACTGTGGTACCAAACCAACTGTGATGAGTCAGTCATTAAAATATATGGGGCCAACCCCTTTGTGGTACCAAACCATTGTGACAATCAATCGATAAATATATATGTGGGGCCAACCTTTGTGGTACCAAACCACTGTGATGATCGCTAATAAATATATGTGGTGCCAAACCACTGTGGTACCAAACCAACGTGACATAGTCAGCGATAAAAATATATGGGGCCAACCCCATTTGTGGTACCAAAACCATCTGTGATGATCCATCGAATCACACTTCCCTTTTAATATCATATCCCAAAGCCCATGCAACATATTATCATACTGAGATGAATGCAAACCTATTTCCAACTTACAACAGATAATCAAATCATACATATATACATTCGAAAGTAGAATCATAGAGGTACTTACTCGGTGTCTCCAACCTTACCCACAAGGGTATCTCAACTATTCACACAGTCGTTTCAGGTTTTAGCCAACACAGTTATTAATGTGAAACAATAAAGGAGAGTGTAAGCATTACACACCTGATTACGTGTAAAACTAAACTCTCTAGATCGTCGACACTCTCACTAGCAGGAATAACCGCGATTTGTCTATCCAAAGCAGATGTTGGCTCCCTACCATAACCCGGCAAAAAGTTTCGGACCGCCGACACAGCACGCCATTTGAACTTAGGAGCAGCGATTATGGATTCACTCTCCTCAGGCTCCTTTAACGAGACCCCCTTGGAATGGCTAGCGCTCGCATCCATGAAGAGAGCCTTTATCAGTACTCAAAGAGAAACTTAGGTTGTCTATCAAGTGAATTTGATTAAGGCAGATGAAAACGTGCAGGAACTTAATAGTCAAGAAACCAAAAAGATGATTCCTTACCTTGATCAAAGGAAGACCGAACACCAGAAGATTTGACTTACGAAACCAGATGAGTCCCTAAATAACACAAGAGGTTAGGACCGATGTCAAAAATAAGAATAAAGAAACGGCCTTTCGGCCAAACTGAAACATGAAAGAGGCCCTCCAACTCTTCGGTCATCACCACCACTTACCAGAAACCCCCCGAATGAAGGCTAAACAAAGAAGAGAAGGTAAGGTTAATCCTCTCTACAATCGACCAAAGCCCAAAAAGAAGTGAGTTACGATCTTCAATTTTAACAAGACAACGAGAGAAGAGCAATGAACAAAAAGAAATAGGGAAAGAAGAACCCTTACCGAAATAACAAGAAAGTGCCGGATGAAAAGCGAGATTCGACCCTCAGCAAGATCCCAGAACTATTTGGCTATAGAGGAATACTAACCAAGAGTCACTAGAAGCAGGGGTTTCGGTTTAAAGGAGAAGGTAGAGAAGTAAAGAAGAAGTATGAAGGTTCGGCTATGGAGGAAATCAAAAGAGAAAGGTTCGACAATGAGGGCTTCAAGAGAAATCGGCTAGTGGTGAAGAAGAAAAGTAGGAAGAAAGAAAAAAAACAAGAAGAAATGGAAGGCTAAAGTTTCGGCTATCAAACTTGAGGGAGAAGAGAAAAGAATTGGAAAGTAATAAGGGTAATCACTTACAGTTTCGGTAAAGAAAAGAGAGCAGAAGAGAGGTACAAAAAGTTTTGGCCAACACCAAGTTGAAGAGAAGAGAAGAAAAATGGCTTGAGTATTTCGGCACTAGCAATAAAGAGTTGACAAACCAAGACCCCTAATACTTGAGTTACCGAAACTAAAATGCAAAAACACCAAAATCACTCGCTTGGAAATTCGGCACACACTCACATGACCCCAAAACCGAAACACTCACACTCAAGACCCCCTTCAAGACCGAAATTCTCCCCTCCAAGACCCCCACATTCGGTCAACACCTCCACCACACTCCAAATCCCTTATTTTACTCCACAATTTGCTCCCCATCACCCATTCAAACCAATTTGACCACTTCAACTCCTCCATCACCTCTCATCCATCCATTCAAATTCATTTGACTCATTCAAACTCCTCCTAGTAGAGTCCCAGCCGAATGCTACCTCCTCCTCTCCTTGAGCACAAAAATTAAAGCTCTAGATGCTGCAGATGGGATTCGAACTCCTTCCCCCTTGCTCTGCTAATGACGCCACCCCCACTTGGACGCAATTTCCTTTGTGTCAACAAGCACACGCAAATAACCTTAAGGCCTGCCTCCACTAGCTCACCCCCCTTAAGCCCAAAAACCAAAATTTCGCCAAGGCTCTGGCTTGAACCCGAGCCTCCCCAGGACCCCCAAGCACATCCAAATAACAAGCAGAACAAGCCAAACATACAGAAAAACATAAAATGCAGAACCCTTAATTCTAGGATGTGACACTATCACACGACCTAGCCACACAGCCGTGTGACCCCTGTTTTTGCCTTTTTACCTATGTTTTTGTAAAAGTTTAAAATTAGTCCTGAATTGATTCTGAGTTGGTTTAAGAGCTTCATAAGCTTGTTTGAGGCTCGATTTTGGTTCTAAAACATATTATACTTATGTTATTGAATGCGTAGATGGCAAAGTGTGTTCGCCAGAAGTTAATAAGGTAACTTTGCTAAGTTGTGATTATTAGAAGTGATATGCATGCTTGTGTGATTGCTTGTTCAGGTAGGACTGGGAACAACATCGCTTTGGCTCAGCTGTATCATTTGCAGGTTATGCTCCGGATCATCCTTCTGCTATTTTCCATCCCAGTATGAAACACCCCTAGCCCATCTCCATCACTCGATTAGGCTTACGAAGTATTACCATACATTTCAGAACATTTAAATTCAAACAGGAATAATTATACAAATTATCTCATAATAATCAATAACTCATATAAATCAAGGTAAAAATAAAATTACGAGCCTTAAATTGAGCTTACAGGCCCTAAAAATAGTTTGGAAACATTTTGGAATCAATTTGAAACAAATCAGAAAATTTTGGAAAAACTTGAAAATTTTGAAAAAATGGGTCACACGGCCATGTGACATAGCACAGACCGTGTGGACATTCGAAATATGGACACACGATTGTGTCTTAGCCCGTGTGAGTATTGAAAATAGGGCCACACAGCCATGTGCCAAATCGTGTGTGCATTTGATGTTGAGTCACATGGTCGTGTCGCAGGCCTTGTGCACCAAAATGTACCTTCAAATTCAAGTTTACCAAAACATGCTTACTTAGACATCAAGCAACCTGATTTTTATCAATTATACTCACTCAAAACATGTCAAAATATTGTGTCTAACCAATGTGCCCTCATGGAAACCACAATTCAATTGCTCAACCAAGTTGCATTTCAAAGATTACCTTGTCACACGTAAACACATAACAAGTCTACCACTCATGCTCAACATTCATGTCCATTTTCTATCAAATTTTAACTCTTGCCTAAACAATGTCATACTAAATACTAAACAACATCATTTCTTCTATCAAACCATGTCATTATCAAATTAAGTTCAAACATAACAATCAAGATTATCAACACAAGTAACATTTTATGACATTCAAACTCACACTCAATTCATATTACCCCAACATTCAGCCAAGCCATCACTAAATTATATTATAATACAAATCACATATATGCACATTCGATATAATACTTTCTGTAACGACTCGAAATTGGGCCTAGTAGGATTGGGCCCATTGGGCCTTGAGCGTAGAAGGGTTTTAAAAATTTTTGAGAATAAGAGAACGGCATTATTTCAAGTTGGACTTATTAGGAAGGTGATTTTAGAAAGTTACGGGGTTCTATGAAGTTCCGGGTTCAAGTTGGGCTTTAGTAAAATTTTGTGTTTTAGCACTTTAAGGAGATATAGTAAGTGACCTCAATGTTTATGGAATTAAATGAGTAATGTGCTAGCATAATTAAGCATATGGCAAAGAGGTTATGGCATTAAGTGAAGAGTATGGAGGGAAGAGGTTCAAATCCCATAATGTGCAAATTTTGACTATTATTTTTGTATTCTTTCCCTAAGTGTCGGCCAAGCTAGTAAATAAGGCAAGTTGGACTTTTTAATTTTGGCAAGGTGGCTAAGGGAATATGGTAAGGAAGAGTGGATGGAAAGGAGTAAAAGAAAAGGGAAGGAATAGGGAACATGTTGACATTTTTCGTGGGGGATGTTTCGGAAAGGTTTTATTTGGTCTATGTTCATCTATTGGTAAAGATGATAATGGTTTGGGAAAGGGAGAGGGTAGCCGAATTTTGATGGGAGCATTTTGATAGTTTTGGTGTTGGTTAGGCCTAATTTCCTTTTGGCATCCCTTGTGTTCATTCTTTAAACTTCTCCTCTCATTGCCGCAACTTCAAGACAATAGTGGGCATTTTCTCTTTTCTTTCTTGTCTTGTCGAAAACACCTAGCCTTTGTGACCAATTATTTTCACTCGTCTTCTCTTGAAAACCAAAACTACCGATCCTTCTTTGTTGTCTTGCTACTAGTGCCAAACCGTGCTCTTCATTTCGGTTCATCCCTATTATTAAGGTAAAGGTTCTTTCTTCTTATTCATGTTGTTTGTTCTTTCTTCTCTTGACTTGGCTAAGCCGAAACTCTCATCCCTTGGCTAAGACGAATCTAGCCACTTTTTGTTATTTTAAACTCCTCTTATTCTCTTTTGATGAAGCCCGAATCAAGCCACCCTTGCTGCTACTTATCTTTCTCTTAGCCTTGGTTTCGAAAGTGATTGGGACTCGTTGCAATAGCCAAGGTGCAAGACCGAATTTTAGAATCTAGTAGGGAAGGATCGCGATTGTGGTAAGTGACTCTTGTGAGTGAGTACTTTTGGACTTTTGGAACTTTTAAGAAATCGAGGCAAACTTTTGATCGATTTTATTTTTAGGGGGCAACGAAGAGTGGTTCTTTAGGGAATCCTTATAAGGTGTGTAATCCCGTACCCTTCCGAATACATGTTTGAAATGGTGTGTAATCTCATACATCTCTGAATTTTTGTATGATATGTTCTATGATTCGGTCGAAATACCGAAGAAAACCAGAAACCGGCATCCGTGACCACTCGGGCGTGCGTATATTCGTAGTGGTAACCATATTTTTGCAATGAAACAGTTTGGTCAGCAGCAGTGATGTGATTTTGAAAAATCACTAAAAATAGGATAAAGGGAGTTAGAAAGTGAAAAAGATATTGAAATAAAGCTTACTGTGTCTATTTTTATATGAAAGAAACAAAGGAGGAAGAGAAATTTTATATTCTGAGATATCTTAATTTTAGTGAGACTGTTTCTGATTGACTTCGCTGTTCTCTGTTCTATCTTGGAAAAATAGTTTAAAATTGTACAAAGATAATTATGAGTTATAATTTATATGTATAGATTTTTTAGTGAGCTTTTTTTCAATAGAAACAAGTGGGAGCAACATATGAAAACCGTACAGTGAGATATTTGAATTTTGGGTAAGAGAGGTCAGAACCGTTGGTCAGTGAAACAAGGGAATCTTTAAGGAATAAACTGTACTAAATGGTTAAGCCAAAAATTCTGGAAAAATTGTAGTAAGAAGATATACGAGTCTAGTTTCAAGAAAAATTTACGGATCTAAATTTAGAGATTCCTAACTCGAGTTATAGTCAATTTAGTCAGTACGACGCAGATGGACAATTTCGATTTTTATGCCCCACATTAGTAGTTAAGTCTAGGTTGCGGAATTACCAAAATACCCTTGGAGGGTAAATTACTGAAATACCCCTGGGTTGCGAGATTACCAAATTACCCTTAGTGGGTAAGATTACCGAATTACGAAAATGCCCCTAAAGGGCCGATTTGTTATATTGCCTTAATGGGCTGATTTGTTATATTGCCTTAACGGGCCGATTTGATATATAGCCATAATGGGCTGATTTGATATATTGCTTAATGGGCGATCGATATATTGCTAAATGGGTCGATCGATATATGGCTTAATGGGCGAATTGTTATAATGCCCTAATGGGCGATTTTGTAAAGTGTTAATGGGCCAAATTGTTTGTAATAAATCTACGAGTTATTAATTATCGTGGTTATATTGTAAATATTATGATTTACGATGTATGTTTCATTTACATAAGTTGCATGGGATTGGGATATTGATGATCGGGAAGTGAAATTTGGTGGCTCGCCACATATGCAGTGACTCTGTCACATTTTGTCAGTGGCTATGCCACGTATATTCTGTTATTCGGTGGCTTGTCCACAATTCGAATTTGATATAAATGGCTAAATGCCTACGATTGGTGTGTTGGCGGGGTGGGTTGACAAAAGATCCCCACAGGTGTGATGGATGGTACGGGTGGTGTGTAGCGGATGGATTATTAGGTTGGTTTTGGATTGCATTTCATTCATATGAATTATTTGATACATTATTATGTAAAAAGGGGCTTAGGCCCAAAATATTGCTAAATGTGTTTCAGGCCCAGTGGACTATGGTAAGGGGATTATACACTGAGTTCTTGTAACTCACCCCCCTTTTTCTTAACCCTTGTAGGTAATGCTCAGTGATGTGGACTTGGGCCATGGATGACTCGGTGGAAGCCATACTTCAAAAATGGTGTTAATGAAATTTTAAATTTCTATTTCCGTTTATTTTATTATTTTTTTCCTATTTTGGTTTAAGTTGTAATAAGGCCTCTGGAGTGTTTTATTATTTGCTTTATGGTTGATATACTTATTATTTTGCTTAAATTGTTTAAAACGAGAATTTTTCTAAAAACTTAAATAAAGGTTTTCCAAAAACGATTAACAAATGGATTTCATAATAAATTTTATAAATATTTTAACACGAAAGTTTTCACTCGAACTATCAAACGATATTTTCCAAAGTCACGGTTTTAAAGTTCACTACCTTGATTGTTGACTCATCAATCAATCTTTCAAAAATACTTGTATTTTATCTATGTTTCCGCAACGATTTCAAAATGCTTCTGCAACTCTATTTCTAAACATCACATTTTTGTAAATTGTTCATTTCAAATATGCTTTCGCTACTAAAAAGGTTTTTTTTAAAAGATTATTACGTTTTCAAGTAGTTAACAATTGCTTAAGTGTTTTTGGTTTTAACAAAAAGGCTGTATTTCTCAAGCAAGTTTTTCATAATCGCAAAGATGGTTTTTAATTCCATGTGACACACCAGATTCGGGCCTAACTTCTAGGCCGGGTTTGGAGTGTTACACTTTTTGTAACACCCCTAACCTGTATCCGTCGCTGGATTAAGGTTAAGGCATTACTAATCCAAACACAAATCAATTCATTACCATCAGCATTAATGTTTGGTAAAATGCATTCCATTTCTTACTATCATAAATAAAATGTATATTCCATCCAATCCCAACTCATCAACATGCATATCATGCAAAATATTCATTTACCTTACCTAATGTCTATTTACACTCATTAAGCAAGTCACTATTTGAATAGCCATGTATAATGCAATGGCCGAATAGCTATATGGCACTCAACCCAACCTTCATCTTCAAATCATTATTAGACATATATCCTTTCTAATATCAAATCATTTATTAACACAATACAAATAAAACTATTAACCAATATACTCATTCTACAATCTTTACAACTACAATCATAAGATCCAAACCAATTCATTCATTTCATAATTTCTTATCAAATTCGTCATTTTTCAATATACTTATGAATATATATATGTACTTCATGAATACATCTTTACTAATTATTGAATCACCGATTACGCCATTTATAAAACATAGCCGAATGTCTACCATGAATACACCTCAATTTTACTCTCTCTTATAACACCTATAGTATATATACCTGTACAAATTTCAATTTATGTCATTCACATATTTAACACCGTGACTAACATTTCATGTTATACACATACGAATAGCATATAGACTTCTGTCAACCAAATTGCATTATAACTGCATTTAAAATTTCAGTTGGTATACTCAACTATCACACATAGCATAGTATTGAGTAAACTTTCAAAGTAAGCTTATATTAAATTCAAGCATACGTGATAATGAAAATAAATTCGAACATGATCAAACTATACTTAAACACAAAAGCATAGCCATTTTCACATGGCTTTATATGTATACACAACGTTGAAAACATCTCAAAGGTGATATAGCCTATACATGCCATAATTCTTAAAAGTCTCGTATTTAAAGAGATACCAAGATCGGTGATTGTGTGATGAGCTTCTGAAATTATTCCAAGTACGAGCCAAGCATCCAAAAAGAGATCTACAATGCAAAACAACCGAGAAACAAGTAAGCTTTTACAGCTTAGTAAGATTTAAGCAACTCATATATATATATCAAAGCTCATTAACTATTTGTATTCATTATGACCACACCGAATCACCCAATTTCTACTTTAAGCTTCCCGGCAACATATATATATATACTTATGCTCATCTCTGTATACTACCGTTTTATACAGTATAATGAAAATATAATTCTTCTACTTATCGAAGCTTATATTCACATTCCATGTTATCAAATTTTCAAGGTGATAAGCATAGTACATACCTCAAGCTTACTTACCCCTGTTTGTTTAACCATTAATGCATAACAACTGATGTTACACCCGTACCTTTTAGTAACGTACCGCTCACATAGAGCCGTTACTTTGCATCTCATGTAACGTATCGCTCACTAAGAGCCGTTACTAACATTTTCGTAACGTATCGCTCACTAAGAGCCGTTACTAACATTTTCGTAACGTATCGCTCACTAAGAGTCGTTTTTAACATTTCTCTTAGCATATCATTCACAAATAATTTAAATATTACCACACCGTATCAAGTGTAATTACTTACGGCAAAGAGTAACTATAATGTTCTCTATCTCAAGCTCTATCATATTCGGCCATCTTATTTATCAAGCATCCAACCCCTTTCAATTGTCATCATCGTATTTCGAACTTAACATTCACATACTCGATTTAACTATTAAGAATTTCATTCGGCCAAAATTTAACCAACACCATAGCACATTCGAAAATTGTATATATATATATATATATACATAACATGCATATCTTCTAATAGGAGAAGTTGCATTGTACAAATAAAATTCAATTCAACTCGGTTTCTTAAATCTTACCTCGGATAGATTAGATATAACTTCTCGATCACTCGTTGAACCTAGCTTTTCCTTTATCCACCCCTTTTTCCTTAGAAACTTGATCTAACCAAATATAAATTTGAACTCATTCAATACAATTCTATTCGATTTAGCCATAAACAAATAAAAAGACAAATTATCCATTCGTCCTTGATATTTCACACCTTAAACAATTAATACAAAAATTGTTACTCATTCGAAACATGTCCATGACTTCACATATAAGCTCATACATACATGTATACTTTATGATTTAACACCCATGTCTATATATATATTATACTCGGCTTAAACATTATCAAGCCACCAACAATTTCCTTTGAATATATCATATCTCAAATTTAGTATATCTTATATCTAAAAGTATCACTATCTTAAAAATACACATTTCATACAATTGATTTTAAACCTTCAAGAAACCACCTATAATCGGCCAACCTATACAAATCCAATTGTTACATTCGGCAATGGGAATATTAATACACCTACCACCATTTTACTTAGGCATATAATATAGTATAAAATTCAATCAACCCAATTGTTTAAACATACAAAACATATAAAATTTGAGTTAATCCCTTAAGAACCGAATTTTCCTTAGCTTCTTACAAGTCTATACTATTCTCTTATTTAGCATTTTACACCCTCCCTTTTGAGTTTTCACGATTTAAGTCCTCTTACTCTATTCATTTAAAAAAAATTCTGTCCAATACATAATAACCTCATACACATGCATGCCATTTCACCATTAAACTCAACAAGGCAAGATTATCTATCCATGGCCGATTCTTTATCATGCTTTGTACACTAAAATTTTTACATGGGCTTGATAGTATGTAAGATAACTAACTAAAAGATGTATGAATTACAAGAAATCAAATTCAATTTCTAACCTCAAAGAAGCATGCAATGACCGAAAATGAAGAGCCAAATTTTCCCCATTTTTCCCTTGTTAAATTCGGCAAAATGAAGAACAAAAGAAGAAAGATGAATTTTTCTATTATGTCTTTGTGTTTTATTTATTTTAATCATATAAAAATATATTAACATCACCCCACTTACGACATCAAATAATAAAAAATTATAAAGCCATCATTATGCCGTCCACACACTTCATTTTAGGACAATTTACCATGCAAGTACCTACATGCAAGAGAACAATTTAATTAAGCCCTCCCAATCTCACAATAGTTATCTTTCATGTTTATTCCATTTTAATCCTTCACTTAAAAATTCATTAAAACACCAGAATTAACCTACGATATTATAACATATGCTTAATCACACAACATTGATATCAAAAATAATAAATAAAACATTTTTGAAATTCAGATTCGTGGTCCCGAAACCACCGTTCGATTCGGTCGAAGTTAACATTACAACTCCCCTTAAGAAATTTTCGTCCCCAAAAAACTTACCCCTGAATAAATGCGGGTAGCGCTCTTTCATTTATTCCTCGGTTTCCCAAGTTGCTTCCTCAACACCGTGCTTACGCAACATAACTTTAACTAATGAGATTTTCTTATTTCTCAATTCTTTCTCTTCACGAGCTGGGATGTGAATCGGTTATTCTTCATAAGTCATATCGGGCTGAATTTCCACTTCAGATGGACTAATCACATGAGAAGGGTCGGATCTATATCGTCGGAGCATTGACACGTGAAAAACATCATGAATCTTGTTTAACTCATTCGGCAATTTTAATCTGTATGCAACCGACCCGATACGCTCAATAACTTCGTATGGCCCAATAAACCTTGAACTCAGTTTTCCCTTACGACCAAATCTGGGTATCTTTTTCCACGGCGATACCTTCAAGAATACTCGATCACCCACCTGAAATTCTATATCTTTTCGTTTCAGATCCACGTACAACTTTTGATGATCTGATGCGGCTTTCAAACTTTCTCGAATTATTTTAACTTTCTGGTCCGTCTCCCTGATTAAATCAACCCCGAGTATCTTGTCTTCACTTATTTCGGTCCAATATAGAGGTGTACGACATTTACGACCGTACAAAGCTTCATAGGGTGCCATTTTGATACTTGATTGAAAACTATTATTATACGCGAATTCAATCAAAGGTAAGTATCGTTCCCATGTGCCCTCAAACTCAAGGACGCAACATCTCAGCATATCCTCGAGTGTTTGAATAACACACTCGGATTGACCATCCGACTGAGGGTGAAAAGCAGTACTGAAGTGCAACTTAGTACCTAAAGCATCCTGCAGTTTCTTCCAAAATCGCGATGTAAACCTTGGGTCCCTATCCGAAACAATAGAAACAGGTACTCCGTGTAGCCGAACTATCTGCGATAGGTACAACTCAGCTAATTTATCGAGTGAGAAATCCGTACGTACCGGAATGAAATGTGCCGATTTTGTCAATCTATCAACAATAACCCAAATTGAATCTTTCTTGCGCGGCGTCAAAGGCAAACCCGATATGAAATCCATAGTGACCCGGTCCCACTTCCACTCAGGTATCATAATCGGTTGAAGAAGTCCCAATGGTACTTGATGCTCAGCTTTCACTTACTGACATACTAAACACTTTTATACATAATCCGAGATGTCTCGCTTCATACCGTGCCACCAGTAATGTTGTTTCAAGTCGTTATACATCTTTGTGCTACCTGGATGAATCGACAATCTACTGTTATGAGCTTCGTCACAAATCATTCGAATCAAATCAGGGTTCTTCGGTACACACATTCGATTCTTGAACCGTAAACATCCTTCAGCATCTATCTGAAAATCTGAATCCGCACCCGAACCACAATAACTCCTTTTTGTTTTTAAAACATCATCAATCTCCTGAGCTTCTCGGATCTGTTGTACAAACAATGGTCTCATCTTTAATTCTGCAATGATCGCACCATCATCATTCATAGTTAGATTCGCATTCATTGCGCGAAGAGCAAATAACGACTTTCGGCTAAGTGCATCAGCAACTACATTAGCCTTTCCCGGGTGGTAGTCAATCACGAGCTCGTAATCTTTCAATAATTCCAACCATCGCCGCTGTCTCAAATTCAGGTCCCTTTGAGTCATTAAGTACTTTAGACTCTTATGATCTGAATAGACGTGGCATTTCTCACCAAAGAGATAGTGACGCCAAATCTTCAAAGCAAAGACTATAGCGGCCAACTCGAGGTCGTGCGTCGGGTAATTCCTTTCGTGTGGTTTCAACTGTCTCGATGCATAGGCTACAACTTTACCCTCCTGCATCAAAACACAACCGAGTCCGTTTAAAGATGCATCACTAAAAATAACAAACTCTTTACCCGACTCTGGCTGAACGAGCACCGAAGCTTCTGTTAACAAGGTCTTCAGTTGATCAAAACTCTTCTGACACCTTTCTGACCATTCGAATTAAACATCTTTTTGTAATAGCTTTGTCATTGGTGATGCTATCATAGAAAACCCTTTCACGAAGCGTCTATAATATCCGGCGAGCCCCAAAAAGCTACGAACCTCAGAAACATTCCGCGGAGGTTTCCAATCAAGTATAGCTGAAACTTTACTCGGGTCAACTCGAATACCCGATGCTGAAATGACATGTCCCGAAAAGCTGACTTCTTTCAACCAAAACTCACATTTACTGAATTTCACAAACAACTTATTATCTCGTAAAATCTGCAACACTAACTTTAAATGCTCAATATGTTCGGTTTCGTCACGGGAGTAGATCAGTATGTCATCTATGAATACAACCACAAACCGGTCTAAATACGGTCTGAATATCCGATTCATTAGGTCCATAAAAACTGCAGGGGCATTAGTGAGCCCAAACGGCATCACCAAAAATTCGTAGTGACCATATCTCGTCCGAAAAGCAATCTTTGGTATATCTGATTCTCTAACCCGTAGTTGATAATATCCCGATCTCAAATCAATTTTTGAGAACACTGAAGCTCCTTTGAGTTGATCGAATAAATCGTTAATATGTGGCAATGGGTATTTGTTCTTTACCGTCACCTTATTGAGCTGTCGATAGTCAATGCACATTCTCAAGGTTCCGTCTTTCTTTTTCACAAATAATACGGGCGCACGGGGAGAGAAACTCGATGCAGCGAAGCCTTTATCGTCAATCAATTCTTGCAACTGAGCTTTCAATTCTTTTAACTCAGTCGGTGCCATTCTGTACGGAGCTATCGAAATTGGGGTGGTTCCTGGAACTAATTCAATCCCAAACTCCACTTCACGAACAGGTGGTAATCCCGGCAATTCCTCCGGAAATACGTCTGAATTTTCACAAATAACTGGCACAGATTCAATCTTCTTTTCTGATACTCTGCTGTCAATCACATACGCAAGATAAGTTGCACAACCCTTTCTCAAATACTGCCGAGCCAACATTGATGATATCACAGTCGGTAACCCACTTAAATCCACAGATTCAATTCGAAGTACCTTGTTATTCTGGCACCTCAAATCAATGGTCTTTCGTCTGCAATTTACTACTGTATTGTGCACGGTTAACCAATCCATACCGAGGATAATATCAAACTCATCAAATGGTAACAGCATCAAATCAGTCGGAAAACACGAGTCTCGAATCATTAAGGGGCAATTTTTGTATACTTTATCAACTAATACCCACCGACCCAGAGGGTTTGACACCCAAATCACAAACTCAGTAGACTCAACAGGTAGAGTCTTACTGGATACTAAATTTTCGCACACATATGAATGGGTTGAACCGGGGTCAATTAAAGAGGGTGAAAATACCGGTAATGACATCCGGGGATGAAGGCTCCTCTCTGGCACGAATGACGTACGCCCTAGCCGGTACACGAGTATCCGATCGAACAACTGCATCTGTAGTCCCTCTCTGTGCACCACTCCTACCTCCCCCATAACGAGATGATCTGCCTCTAGCTGAAGTGCCGCTAGGTCTCGCACTCTGAGCATTACCCTTTTCAGTAGTCTCCAGGCAGTCCCGAATGAAATGGTCCTACGAGCCACACTTGTAACAAGTGCGAGCAATGGATTTACCCCAACATTCCCCGAATGCCGTCTGCCACACTGCTGACACTCAGGTTTATTCGATCTCTCATTATCACTAAGAGTCGTTACTAACATTTTCGTAACGTATCGCTCACTAAGAGCCGTTACTAACATTTCTCTTAGCATATCATTCACAAATAATTTAAATATTACCACATCGTATCAAGTGTAATTACTTACGGAAAAAAGTAACTATAATGTTCTCTATCTCAAGCTCTATCATATTCGGCCATCTTATTTATCAAGCATCCAACCCTTTTCAATTATCATCATCGTATTTCAAACTTTACATTCACATACTCGATTTAACTATTAACAATTTCATTCGGCCAAAATTTAACCAACACCATAGCACATTCAAAAATTGTATATATGTATATACATAACATGCATATCTTCTAATAGGAGAAGTTGCATTGTACAAATAAAATTCAATTCAACTCGGTTTCTTAAATCTTCCCTCGGATAGATTAGATATAACTTCTCGATCACTCGTTCAACCTAGCTTTTCCTTTATCCACCCCTTTTTTCCTTAGAAACTTGATCTAACCAAATATAAATTTGAACTCATTCAATACAATTCTATTCGATTTAGCCATAAACAAATAAAAAGACAAATTATCCATTCATCCTTGATATTTCACACCTTAAACAATTAATACAAAAATTGTTACTCATTCGAAACATGTCCATGACTTCACATATAAGCTCATACATACATGTATACTTTATGATTTAACACCCATGTCTATATATATATTATACTCGGCTTAAACATTATCAAGCCACCAACAATTTCCTTTGAATATATCATATCTCAATTTTAGTATATCTTATACCTAAATGTATCACTATCTTAAAAATACACATTTCATACAATTGATTTCAAACCTTCAAAAAACCACCTATAATCGGCCAACCTATACAAATTCCATTGTTACATTCGGCAATGGGAATATTAATACACTTACCACCATTTTACTTAGGCATATAATATAGTATAAAATTCAATCAACCCAATTGTTTAAAAATACAAAACATATAAAATTTGAGTTAACCCCTTAAGAACCGAATTTTCCTTAGCTTCTTACAAGTTTATACTATTCTCTTATTTAGCATTTTACACCCTCCCTTTTCAGTTTTCACGATTTAAGTCCTTTTACTCTATTCATTTAAAAAAATTCTGTCCAATACATAATAACCTCATACACATGCATGCCATTTCACCATCAAACTCAACAAGGCAAGATTATCCATCCATGGCCGATTCTTTATCATGCTTTATACACTAAATTTTTTACATGGGCTTGATAGTATGTAAGATAACTAACTCAAAGATGTATAAATTACAAGAAATCAAATTCAATTTCTAACCTCAAAGAAGCATGCAATGACCGAAAATGAAGAGCCAAAATTTCCCCCCTTTTCCCTTGTTAAATTCGGCAAAATGAAGAGCAGAAGAAGAAAGATGAATTTTTTTATCATCTCTTTGTGTTTTACTTATTTTAATCATATAAAAATATATTAACATCACCCCACTTACTACATCAAATAATAAAAAATTATAAAGCCATCATTATGCCGTCCACACACTTCATTTTAGGACAATTCACCATGCAAGGACCTACATGCAAGAGAATAATTTAATTAAGCCCTCCCAATCTCACAATAGTTATCTTTCATGTTTATTCCATTTTAATCCTTCACTTAAAAATTCATTAAAGCACCCGAATTAACCTACGATATTATAACATATGCTTAATCACACAACATTGATATCAAAAATAATAAATAAAACATTTCTGAAATTTGGATTCGTGGTCCCAAAACCACCGTTTCGATTCGGGTCGAAGTTGGGCTGTTACACTTTCTCATACCATTCATAACTCATTAATTCATATATATATATATAACTTAAACTAACACAAAAGATATTTGCTTCCATAAACACCTATGTTCATATTTCCAACACTTCTATTACATGCCACAAAACTAAGTATAACAATTTCATATCTACCAAAAAGAAAGTTGGATAGTGTGATATTCAATTTGATTCGATCGTCCGATTCCTTATCTACAAGGAAACAAGAAAACAACACAGGTAAGCTTTAATATAGCTTAGTAAGTTTACAGGTTGAAACGTTATAACTTACCGAATAATCATAGTTATATAACTAACGAAATTAATGGCTAGCATTAACCCTGTCAATGAAAACCATTCAACATGTGAGTTTCGTAAATACAAGTCATTTAATCATTTCATTTATACAGTATCAACCACTATCAAGTCAAGATATAATATCAAAAATCATGAACACATGTACAAGTCTTTCACAAGAAATTATAATAAAGTATTAGTTACATATCATCATCAGATCATTTAGCTATTAAAAATTTAGCTCGATCAATGGTATAAGTAGATACGGATACACAGTTAACCATCCAGAACACTCAAGAATGCTCAAATGAGCTAAACCAACTCTGAACACACCTTGGCACCAAGTGCCAAGCCCGAAGGCTTTACATCCACCCCGGTAACACACCAGAAACACTATAAATATAACACAATAGTCCACAACAAATGCTGGACTCCAGTATATTCAATGAAGAGGAATAATGTAACAACCCGTTTTCAGTAAAATCGAAACAGTGGTTTCGGGACCACAAATCCGAGTCAGAAAGATAATTATTTGAATATTAGTGCATGGTCTGCATTATGATAGAAATAACGTATGAAAATTTTATTAAGAGAATTTTACCGATTACATGTCTAATTTAATAAAGGACTAAATTGCATAAAATACAAAAGTTGAGTTCTAGTAGCTATAAGTATCAAATAGCTATGGAATTCAAAATTTGAGGTCCTTATATGCCAAATAGACCATTAAGAGGAGTTAGTAGATAAGTTTGATGAATCATCCATGGAAAATTAGAAAAAGAAAAGGATGAAATTGGAAAGTAAAAGATGAAAAGATGATAAATTAATAAAATAAGAAAATATCATCATTTTCATCATCTTTCCTAAATAGAAAAATATGGAAACCCTAGCCATGGAGAATTGAAAAAAGAGAAAACTTATTTGGCCAAATTAGGTGAGTATTCAAGTCCTGTTTTTAGTAATTTTTATATTTCTGAGATCGTAATAGCTTAATTTAGCTATCTCAGGGATTAATTTGCAAAGTTATTAAAGTACTAGGGTTTTTACATGGATGAATATGCATGAATTATGAAATTTATGGTAGAAAATGAAAGGTTTTTCATAGATAAACAACTTTTGTAAAGTGAATTTTCATGAAATTGTGATTTAGGGACTAAATTGAAAAGATGTAAAATTTATGGAAAAATTCTTATTTTTGTGAAATATATGGGATGTAAATGTTATATGTAAAAATTATCTAGGCTTGGAATAAGGATTAAATTGCATGAATTTCAGTTTTCGAGCCTAGGGACGAAATCATAATTAATCAAAAGTATAGGGGCAAAATGGTAATTTTGCCTAAGATGTGAATTGGATGGAATTGAATGTGAATTTTATTAAATTGAGTTAAATTTACTCGTATAGATCCGGATAGACCTAGTTCGGAATTGGATTGGGGAAAATAAAAAAGTATCGAAATAGTAGTCTACGAACACGAACATTGTCGAGGTAAGTTCGTGTAACTAAATTGTGTATATTTATATGTTTGAATTGAATGTTGTATATGTAAATTGTGTAAATTCTACATGTATGAAATTGATCACATATCCGATAATGTCCTATAAGTGATAATTCCCGTTTGAATACATGGAATTTGATGGATACAAAATTTTCCCGTATTGGTTGTGGTCCTGCATATGTTGCGGGCACACATAGTTCGAAAGAGCATCCCATTATAAGCCTTTTCGAGCTTCTAGTTATACGGTTCTTGCGAGCTTCCCGTTAATAGCTCTTCGGAGCGTCCTGAATAGTTGTGATTCTGCATGTGTTGTAGACACACCACAACTCTTATAAGTGTCCCGTTATATGGCTCTTCGTGAGCTTCCCGATTAAAGGCTCTTTGTGAGTTTCCTGATTAATGGCTCTCCGGAGCTTCTAGATATGGCTCGCTTGAACTTCCCGACATATGGCTATTCGAAGCTTCCTGATTAATGGCTCTTCGGAGCTACCCGTTATTGGCTCACACAAGCTTTCCGTTATATAGCCCGAATAAGCTTCCCGTTATATGGCTCAAGAGAATGCTTCCCGATTATGTGCTTTAATGAGCACTCCTGAATATGAATTGACAAATTACAGTTTGTACACTTCAAGTGTACTACTTGTGTATCCATTGATATTTCTAATAAATTCAACGGGTAAATTTCTGACATGGAATAATCTGAACTTGAGATGAATTATTATGGAAATGCACATGTTATATGGATATATGATGTGGAAAGCGTATGTATATGAAAATTGTTACATGATGAGCTCATCCTTGATTCTTGATGTTTACATGAAATACATGACTAACAAGTTTCTTGAGATTATATGTGATTAGGCTAATTGCAAAGTTTCTTTGTATAAAGTTTTGCATGCTTAATTTAAATAAAAATAAATGGTAAGTTAATTTCCCATTATACGAACTTACTAAGCATCAAATGCTTACTCTATTTTATTTTATCTATTTTATAGTATTCGGAGGCTCGTAAAGGTTGGAATCTGGTCGGAGCTACATCACACTATCCCTCAGATTTTTTTGGTATAAATATAGAAACTAATTTTGGTTATAATGGCATGTGTAGGTTAAATTTGGCCAATGATAGCTTGTATGTGTTGGGTTGGAATTAGCCATTGGTATGACTTATAAATGGTATGTTTTGATATGTAAAATTGTTTTAATATGCTTGATGTGTGTTTGAAATGGATGATTAATGAAAATCATATGGGCATATTGATTATGGTAGTAAAATTGATAGAACATACCTATATGTACATATGGTATTTTGGTAAGTATAGATACTTGAACATATGTGTTGATATGTCTTACATAAAAATTATTTTGGGTTGATTTGAATGATTTATATTGGACTGGGAATGTGTTTAAATATTAATGTAGGTGAAAGACAAGTTTGGGTGAGAAATAAACCTTGAAAATGGCCTATTTATGTCCACAAAAGAAAACACACGGGCATGTGTCTCAGCCTTGTGTGACACACGGCCTAGCACATGGGCTTGTGATCTAGCTGTAACATCCCAAATGTGGGGTTATTTGGAAATAAATTATTTTTCTTATGTATGAACTGTTGTGTCATTATTTATGGAATAATAATGATCAATTTAAGGCTTTGTGTTGGCTCGATTTGGTAGGAAATTTTAGTTTTTAACTTTTAAAAGAAGGGAGCCTTGGTAAGTGGTGTTATAAGAATAAACGTGGGTATATTTAACACAAAATAGGCCTTGGTAAAGTGGCAAAGCAAGCCCACTTAAGAGCTAGCATGTGACGCCACATTAAGGGGAAGGGAGAGCCTTGGTTCGAGTCATGGAAATTCCCCTTTTTGTTTTTATTTGGACGGCACAAGGAGGGAGAGTTTTTCTCCCTTCAAACTCTTTTATTAGGTGTAATTATTAAAGGATATTATTTAGATTATTAACTAGATATCATGGGAATAATCTAAAAAGGGTGGCAAGAGAAAAAGTAGGCATGTGTTAATTCAAATTCTTTTGAATTATTTCAAATTAGTGGCCAAGAGAGAAATAAGGAGTTGGCCGAATGTGGGACTCCTTGTTGAAGAGGAGTGGACAGCTAGGAGACTGAGTATAGGGGGAGAAGAGTGCCCAAGTTTCTTTGGTTTCTTTTCCTATTAGCCGAATTCTCCCAAAAGTCTCCCATTCACTATTTTCTCTTCTCCATCCTCTCCAAACCGAAAGCACATCCCCTAAAACCTTTCTTTTCTTTTCCCAACCTCTTTAACCGAAACTCCACATGCAAACTTCCTTTTCTTTATTTCTTGTTAACCGAACCTCTACTCCTTCTTGCCGAAACTCCAACACCCTTGTCTCTCCATTATTTACCTCTTGGCCGAATATTCAAGCAAGGGTAATCTTCTCAAAACTCATCTCCAATCGGTTCATAAGGTAGGTAGGTATGGCCGAATGCCATCTTTCTTCTCCTCTATGTTTTGTCGATTTCTATTAGGGGGAATAGGTGCCGATTTCGGCAATAGTTAAGTCTTCTAAACAAGTGGTAACCGATTCTTGTTAGGTACTCGGGAAGTGAAGCGATCGATTCGGGCCCGATCTCTAGTATTCGGTTTGTAGTGCGTAACGGTGAGATCTACTTTAATGGTCGGTTGATATTCGTTTTAGCCAGAAGGCTACTAACTTTGAGTGCCGATTCATGAAATCGAAGCGATTTGGGAGTTGGGTGTTGCGGTTGGTGTCCAAAAGTGTGAAGGTGAGATTTCGGGTTCACAAGGAACCCCTCCCAATAATTTGATTTGGCGAATAGGCCCTAAGACTAATCCCATAGTTGGCCGAATATAGGTGCAGTGAGATCTAGGGTGGCCAACGTTTCTTTTGGATTTAGACTTCTCATCAACATCAGTGTGTACATACACACTTATAATAGTTAATAAAGTGTATTAAGTGTATGTTATGTGTAAATCGCTTTATGTAGATATGGCAATAGTGCCTTAATGGTACAAGCGAGGATTCCGGTAAGTCTCTATTTGTATGAGATTGATAATAATGCTTTTGGGAAGCATGGATTATTTGATACATGTGATATATGTATGTTCTGTTATTAAGCGCTTGACATGGGTTGATGAGAGGAGGAGCGGTGATATCGTCTTTGGCGAGCACCGGTGCTTTGGTAGCACTGCTGTGACTATATGTCACGGAGAGGTTTGGTACCTCCGGAGGTTTGGTACCTCATAGCGACTTGTCCACGTGGTTAACACCACCGTGGGTTGGCCCCACTTGAGATATGGGATAAATGCGCCGGTGATTTGGTATCACACGATGGGTTGGCCCCATCACCCGATTTGTGTCTACGGACACGGTGCTTTGGTAGCACATTGTGACTATATGTCACAAAGTGGTTTGGCACCACGGTGTTTTGGTAACACATCGTGACTACGGTCACCAGTGGTTTTAGTACCACATGGGGTAGACAAAGGTGTTTGGTTGGCTAGGTTGGGTACACGATATACTGCTTAATTAAGCTGTTATATCTTTGTGTATGAACCGTTGTATTAAACCGGGGAAGGGTTACATATTGAGTCTTGGTGACTCACCTTCTCCTTTAACATTTTTGGGTGACTCGTAGATGGCGGTGGAGGCCAGGTTGGACTCGAGGTGGCCATGCGGTGGATTTAAATTTATAGAACTTTAAATTTGGTTACTTTTACTATTGGTTGTAATAAGGCCTCCATAAACTCTATTTGTGTTTTTTTTTTTCTTTATGTGGGATGTTTACTTAAAGCTATATCATTAAATTGAATTAAATCACACATTTTCTTAAGTTAACACGAAAAGGTTTATTCGTGCCATCGGGCACACTTGAAACTGGTATAACAATTGGACTTAATCAAAATTCCAAATTTAATCTAAGGGTAGCTTGGACAAGTCAACCGAAAATGAGGAGTTTTCAATGGAAATTAAATGTTTTTCGAAATGGCGTTCACAAGGTTTTACTCGGTAACAAATCAAATTCGGTCGTAGTGTTTGGGCGGGTTTGGGTTATTCTGACTGGTATCGAGCCCAGTTCAAAGCTCATTTGTGGGGCCCAAGGCCCAAAAATGTTTTGGTAGGCCTTCGAATTGTTTTTGGGTTTTAAGCGGCATGGCCCGAGTCTCTCTGACCGATCCGCCCGGTAAGTACATCTAAACCTTTACGTGAATTATACTGTAGAAGGGTAGGAAGCATGGGGCGTAGATAGACTTATAGGACTTGGACCCTAAGGCTAGAGTACTCAAACACAACGAAGCATAAGACTTAAAGAACTAAACCAACCTATGACTTAGTCAATGAGCTAGGGGTGTGGTAACCCACATGACGCATGTCTAGGATTGGATCAGGAAGAGCTTGGTATTTAAGCAAGTCCTCGTGACTCACCTCCTCTTCGCGGGTATCCTGCAGTGCGTAGCCGGTTCACCCTAACTCGGAGGGCTCGGTGGTGTGGTAACCTCTGTGCGCATGTCTAGAAAGGTTCGGTGAGAGCTTGGTATTTAAGCGGTCCGCGTGACCCACCTCCTCTTCACTTGAATTACGCACAGTGCGTAGCTTTGGTTCACCTTGACCAGAAGGGCTCGGTCATAGGCTAAACACAATGATTAAAACCCGAAAAGGGAATCAGCCATGTTTTCGAAAAAGAAGGAAACAACAAGCCCTAATGTTTTCAAAACCTGTCCAATAACCCTCTCAAACCCTAGAACACTACGTATACAATGTTTTTCTCGGAAAACTTGATTTGTGAAAAATTACAGAAATACCCTTAGGAGTAAAATTACCAAAATGCCCCTGATCCATAAAATATTGATTTGACGGTTTTGCCCAAAAATTTAGCTATTTTACGAATATTCAATAACTTAGCTTTGGAAATCATTAGCAAAATATTTTGGTGCTGGAAAATTACGAAAATACCCCTGTAGGAAAAAGACGAAAATACCCCTGGGTTAGAAATGGGCAGAAATGTCCGATGAGTGAATAGGTATGGAAAGTATTAAGGAATGGATGCATGAACTTCTTTGTGTGAACTAGGATAGGAAACTGAAACATTGTTTGCTCGAAAGAATCTCTGATTGAACCTCATCCATAAAACTTCTTCGCGAGTAATAAAGTGAAACAAATGCTAACGCATAAAATTTTTCTTAATCAGATTAAAAGCGCGGTAGATAGAATGAGTTCTAGAGGACGTGGACGCCGTGGACGTGGTAGGGGTAGGATGGCGATTGTCCGAACCCGTCAGTCGGGACAAGGTTGAGAAAATGAGGTACCATCGCCACCACCACCTCCTACTTTTAGAGTGAGAGCCGGAGCAGACCGGTGGTGAGTCGGTATCGCAAGTCGTGTTTGCGAGTCTTGGAGATGGTGGTGGGGCTGGTGGAAATGTTGGAGCTCGGAAATCTGTCCCCGGCGACTCCGATCTAACGGAGCGGAGGTATTCCGAGGTGTGTCGGGAGTAGCACCCGGTCTGTGGAATCTTGGCTAGAGTCAAGCCGAAAGGATCATGGATGACCTTGACTTTGTTGAAGAAGAGAAAGCGAAAAAGGCGTGTCGCTTCTAAAGGATGAAGCGTATCGGTGGTGGCTTACGGTTCGAGATGGGGCTACTGTACCGATGATTTGACGTGGGAGTATTTTAGAACCGCCTATCGAGAAAAAGTATGTGGGCATTAGCTACAGCGACCGCGCAGAGAAAGGCTTTTTCGGGATTAGTTCAAGGAACTAAGTCCGTGTCGAATATGAGGCGGAATTTCTAAGGTGAGTAGATATGCGAGAGGCATCGTGGCTACACGAACATGAGCGCTGTGTCCGCTTTGAGGACGGACTCGAGATGATTTAAGGTTCTCGATTGCCCCACAGCCAGAGTTCGTGAGTTCTCATCTCTAGTGGAGAAGGCTAAGGTAGCGAAGGAATCAAGGAGGCTGTGAGGCGAACTATAGTAAGAACAATCGGAAGAGAAGTTTTGGGTCGGTGGGTCAGCGGAAGTGCTCGAAAGGTTAGGCCAAGTGGGCCCAATCGGTGACAAGGCCCTGGCGCTAATCAAAGGCCGACTCGGTGCAATCGTTGTGGAAAGACCCATTGGGAGGTTGTTGGACCGGCGATAAAGGATGTTTTGAGTGTGGGTCTTTGGAGCATCGCGTCGAGATTGTCCCCAAAAGCTAGCTAAGAAGCGACGGGAAGGCGGCGTAACAGCGTGCACAGGATAGGAATGTAGGACCACGAGAGGGTCGTGGTAATGGTAGAGAAACAACGGTCCTAACCGAGGCCGTGGAACTCAAAGCGAGGTGCGGCAACACGCAGAGGCTAGGCGGCTGGCTTAGTTTACGTGACAAGGTGTCGCGAGGAAGGTGACGCTTGCCGGATGTTATAACCCGATGCGTTTCTAATTTTCGGTTTTCCTTATGTTGCATTGATTGATGTGGGCTCGACACACTCGTACATTGCTAGTAGTGTGGTAGGAACAATGGACCTAAACTCTGAAAGCGCTTCTAGGAGATGACCGTAGTTAGCCCCTTAGGTCACTCCGTAGTCGTAAATAGACTTTATAGAGGCGTACCCTAGAACTCCAAGGGTAGTATTTGTAGTCGATCTAATGGAACTACCGTTTGGGAGTTCGATTTGATCCTTGGTATGGATTGGTTGGTTAAGTACCAAGCAAGTTTGGATTGCGACCAAGCGCATGGTTCTTAAGACAGCGGAAGGTGATGAAGTGTTCATGATAGGAGATAGGAGGAATTACCTATCCAACGTAGTGACCGCCTTAAAAAAGGTGAAAAGATGGTCAAGAAGGGTTGTGAGGCGTATTTGGTTCAAATCTGTGCTTTGGAAGCTACGGGGTTAGTAATTGAAAAGGTCCGAACGGTTGGGGAATTTCTTTGATGTGTTCCCGGAAGAACTTCCGGTTTGCCTCCGGATCGAGAAGTCGGTCGGTATAGACTTGCTACAGGCGGCACTGTATCCATAGCACCATACCGAATGGCACCAAAGGAATTGGTGGAGCTAAAGGCTCAAATTCAGGAGCTCTTGGATAGAGGGTTTATACGACCAAGCATATCTCCGTGGGAGCACTGTGTTGTTTGTCAAGAAGAAGGACGGTTCTATGCGGATGTGCATCGACTACCGTCGAGTTGAACAAGTTAACGATCAAGAACAAGTATCCGTTGCCTCGGATTGGCGACTTGTTTGATCAAGCTGAAGGGTGCCTCGGTGTTTCGAAGATAGACCTTAGGTCGAGGATATCATCAACTTAAGGTAAAGGAGGTGATGTTCACAAAGCGGCATTCGAACTCGGTATGGGCATTTCGAGTTCTTGGTGATGCCATTCGGGTTGACTAATGCGCCGGCGGCATTCATGGACTTGATGAATAGAGTATTCCAAAGTACTTGGACCGATTCGTCGTGGTGTTCATAGACGACATATTGGTTTACTCCAAGGCGAGAAGAAAGAGCATGACAAGCATTTACGGATAGTTACGCAAGTATTGAGGGGAAGCGGTTATATGCCAAATTCGATAAGTGTGAATTTTGGCTTAGGGAGGTGGCTTTCTTAGGTCATGTAGTGTCACGGTGAAGGAATTAGGGTAGACCCTCGCAAGATTGAAGCGATATTGGAGTGGAAACCACCTGGGGCGGTGGTGAAATACGAAGTTTTACAGGTTTAGCGAGGATACTATCGGAGATTCGTGGAAGGATTCTCTCTAATAGCGGCGCCGATTGACTAAGTTGCTAAGGAAAGGTGTCCCGTTTGTATGGACGGAGAAGCGACAAGAAAGCTTTGATAGGTTAAGGAAGATTTTGTGGAAGCTCGGTTTTAGTGCGACTGAAGCGGGAAAGTTATTCACAGTCTATTGTGACGCATCTCACACCGGCTTGGGGTGTGTGTTGATGCGAGATGGGAAGGTAGTAGCCTATGCATCCCGTCGATTAAGATCGCATGAGGTTAACTACCCAACGCACGACTTGGAGTTAGCAATGGTCGTCTTTGCTCACGAAGATATGGAGACATTACGTATGGAGAGAAGTCGATGGTCTACACGGATCACAAAAGCTTGAGGTATCTTCGACTCGAAGGATGCGAATGCGAGGCAGCGTCGGTGGATTGAACTACTAAAGGACTATGATTGTTCAATCGAGTACCATCCGGGAAAGCCTAATGTGGTAGCCGACGCATTGAGCGGAAGCGTGCGGACTTAAGAGCAATGTTCGCTCGGTTAAGTGCGTATGAAGATGGGAGTCTTTTGGCGGAACTTCAAGTAAAGCCGACTTGGATTGAGGAGATTAAAGAAAAGCAGTTAGTGGATGAAGGCTTGAGCTCTAAGAGGGTACAAGTTCAAGGCGGTGGTTTGGAAGGAGTGCAGTCTGTCTAGTGAAGGAGCGCTTTGTTTTCAAGAGGCGAGTATGTATGCCAAAGGATACTGAGAATTAAGGCGAGAAAAATTCTCCAAGATGCACATAGCAGCCCATACGCTATGCATCACTGGGGAAGCAAGATGTATGGAGATTTGCGAAAGCGATTACAGTGGCACAGGTTGAAGCGTGAGATAACGGAGTTCGTAGGGAAGTGTCGACGTGTCGGTGAGTTAAGGCTGAACATCGGTCACCATCGGGACTACTTCAACCGATAAAGATCCTCAATGGAAATGGGAGAGGATCACCATGGATTTTGTTAGTGGGGCCCCCTTACGCCCACCAAGAAGGATGCGATGCAGGTAATTGTGGATCGCCTAACTAAATCAGCTCACTTCATGCCGGTGAGAATGGATTACTCTCTCCGAAGCTAGCAAAGGCGTATGTGGGTGAAATAGTGAGGTTGCATGGCGTGCGATGTCGATTATCTCGGATAGGGATCCCGATTCACGTCAAGGTTTTGGAAAGCGTTGCATCAAGCTTTGGGTACGGTTAGATTTGAAGACGGCTTTCCATCCACGATCGGACGGACGATCGGAAAGGGTGATACTGATTTTGGAAGACATGTTAAGAGGTGTGTTTTGGATTTTAGTGGTAGTTGGGAGGAGTACCTACCATTAGCGGAATTCGCTTATAACAATAGTTATCTGTTTAGTATTCAAATGGCTCCATACGAGGCCCTATATGGACGAAAGTGTCGTACTCCTACATGTTGGACGGAGTTGGGAGAAAGACAAGTTCTGGGTCCAGAATTGGTAACCGAGACGGAAGACAAAGTCAAGGTGATTCGGTCTCGTCTCAAGGAAGCATCGGATAGGCAGAAGTCTTATGCCGATCTCAAACGCAAGGAAGTGGAGTATGCTGTGGGAGACAAAGTTTTTCTGAAAGTGTCGCCTTGGAAAAAGGTGTTGAGATTTGGACGGAAAGGGAAATTAAGCCCAAGGTTCATTGGGCCATATACTGTTGTGAAGCGAGTAGGACCAGTGGCTTATCAGCTAGAGTTGCCGGCAGAACTGAGTCAGATTCATAACGTATTCCATGTGTCAATGCTAAGACGGTATCGGTCAGATCCTTCGCACATTGTGCCAGTAGCAGAGATCGAGGTGAACACGGATTTATCTTTTGAGGAAGAACCTGTTCAGATTGTAGATCGAGATGTGAAAGTTCTACGAAGGAAGGCAGTGCCTTTAGTAAAAGTACTATGGCGAAACCACGGAGTGGAAGAAGCTACGTGGGAGCCCGAGGAAGTGATGCGGCAGCAATACCCTCATCTCTTTTGATCAAGGAATTTCGAGGACGAAATTTATTCTAAGGGGGGTAGAACTGTAACATCCCAAATGTGGGGTTATTTGGAAATAAATTATTTTTCTTATGTATGAACTGTTGTGTCATTATTTATGGAATAATAATGATCAATTTAAGGCTTTGTGTTGGCTCGATTTGGTAGGAAATTTTAGTTTTTAACTTTTAAAAGAAGGGAGCCTTGGTAAGTGGTGTTATAAGAATAAACGTGGGTATATTTAACACAAAATAGGCCTTGGTAAAGTGGCAAAGCAAGCCCACTTAAGAGCTAGCATGTGACGCCACATTAAGGGGAAGGGAGAGCCTTGGTTGAGTCATGGAAATTCCCCTTTTGTTTTTATTTGGACGGCACAAGGAGGGAGAGTTTTCTCCTTCAAACTCTTTTATTAGGTGTAATTATTAAAGGATATTATTTAGATTATTAACTAGATATCATGGGAATAATCTAAAAAGGGTGGCAAGAGAAAAAGTAGGCATGTGTTAATTCAAATTCTTTTGAATTATTTCAAATTAGTGGCCAAGAGAGAAATAAGGAGGAGTTGGCAGAATGTGGGACTCCTTGTTGAAGAGGAGTGGACGGCTAGGAGGCGAGTATAGGGGAGAAGAGTGCCCAAGTTTCTTTGGTTTCTTTTCCTATTAGCGAATTCTCCCAAAAGTCTCCCATTCACTATTTTCTCTTCTCCATCCTCTCCAAACCGAAAGCACATCCCCTAAAACCTTTCTTTTCTTTTCCCAACCTCTTTAACTTGAAACTCCACATGCAAACTTCCTTTTCTTTATTTCTTTGTTAGCAGAACCTCTACTCCTTGTTGCCGAAACTCCAACACCCTTGTCTCTCCATTATTTACCTCTTGGCCGAATATTCAAGCAAGGGTAATCTTCTCAAAACTCATCTCCAATCGGTTCATAAGGTAGGTAGGTATGGCCGAATGCCATCTTTCTTCTCCTCTATGTTTTGTCGATTTCTATTAGGGGGGAATAGGTGCCGATTTCGGCAATAGTTAAGTCTTCTAAACAAGTGGTAACCGATTCTTGTTAGGTACTCAGGGAAGTGAAGCGATCGATTCGGCCCGATCTCTAGTATTCGGTTTGTGGTGCGTGCGGTGAGATCTACTTTAATGGTCAGTTGATATTCGTTTTAGCCGAAGGCTACTAACTTTTTGAGTGCCGATTCATGAAATCAGAAGCAGATTTGGGGAGTTGGGTGTTGCGGTTGGTGTCCAAAAGTGTGAAGGTGAGATTTCGGGTTCACAAGGAACCCCTCCCAATAATTTGATTTGGCCGAATAGGCCCTAAGACTAATCCATAGTTGGGCGAATATAGGTGCGAGTGAGATCTAGGGTGGCCAACGTTTCTTTTCGGGATTTAGACTTCTCATCAACATCAGGTGTGTACATACACACTTATAATAGTTAATAAAGTGTATTAAGTGTATGTTATGTGTAAATCTGCTTTATGTAGATATGGCAATAGTGCCTTAATGGTACAAGCGAGGATTCCGGTAAGTCTCTATTTGTATGAGATTGATAATAATGCTTTTGGGAAGCATGGATTATTTGATACATGTGATATATGTATGTTCTGTTATTAACTGCTTGACATGGGTTGATGAGAGGAGGGAGCAGTGATATCGTCTTGTGAGCAGCACCGGTGCTTTGGTAGCACTGCTTCGTGACTATATGTCACCAGAGGTTTGGTACCTCCAGAGGTTTGGTACCTCATAGCGACTTGTCCACGTGGTTAACACCACCGTGGGTTGGCCCACTTGAGATATGGGATCGTCTGCGCGGTGATTTGGTATCACACGATGGGTTGGCCCCATCACCCGATTTGTGTCTACGGACACCGGTGCTTTGGTAGCACATTGTGACTATATGTCACGGTGGTTTAGCACCACCGGTGTTTTGGTAACACATCGTGACTACGGTCACCGGTGGTTTGGTACCACATGGGGTAGACAAAGGTGTTTGGTTGGCTAGGTTGGGTACACGATACTCGCTTAATTAGCGTTATATATCTTTGTGTATGAACCGTTGTATTAACCGGGGAAGGGTTACATCATCGAGTCTTGGTGACTCACCTTCTCCTTTAACATTTTTCAGGTGACTCGTAGATGGCGGTGGAGGAGCCGGTTGGACTCGAGGTGGCCATGCAGTGGATTTAAATTTATAGAACTTTAAATTTGGTTACTTTTACTATTGGTTGTAATAAGGCCTCCATAAACTCTATTTGTGTTTTTTTTCTTTATGTGGGATGTTTACTTAAAGCTATATCATTAAATTGAATTAAATCACACGTTTTCTTAAGTTAACACGAAAAGGTTTATTCGTGCCATCGGGCACACTTGAAACTGGTATAACAATTGGACTTAATCAAAATTCCAAATTTAATCTAAGGGTAGCTTGGACAAGTCAACCGAAAATGAGGAGTTTTCAATGGAAATTAAATGTTTTTCGAAATGGCGTTCACAAGGTTTTACTCGGTAACAAATCAAATTCGGTCGTAGTGTTTGGGCCGGGTTTGGGTTGTTACACTAGCCGTGTGTCCCCTGCATCTTTAAAATTTCAAAACAGAATGCTCATGTATTTTCACACAAGCAGAGACATGGGCGGGTGTCTCAACTGTGTGTGGCACACGGCCTGGCACACGGGCGTGTGACATGGCCGTGTAGGCCCTGCACCTAATTATTGAAAATTAAAATGTTCACACGGTGTAACATCCTAGAATTTGAGTTTCATGTGTTTCATTTTTTTGGTGCTAAGCTAGTTAGATTATTAATTTTATATGTTGAGGAGGTCCGGAGAAGGCTCGGGATTTATTTGGATCTAGTAATTTTTTTTGGAATTTAGCACTTTGAGGAGATAGAGTAAGTGACCTTAAACCATATGGAAATAGTTGAATAAATAGCTAGCATAAATGAGCATTTGGTAAAGAGGCTATGGCGTCACTTGTAGTACCTTAAGGGAAGGAGTTCGAATCACTTTGTGTGCATTTTGACTTTTATTTTTTTTCTTCTTTCCTTCCTTAATGTGTCGGTCAAAGAGTATTTATGGAAAGGGTGGACTTCATTATTTTTGGTAAGGTGGCTAAAAGAAAAAGGCAAGGTTGAAGTTGGGGAAAGGAATCAAGAGAAATAGGTAAGTAAGGGGGACAAGGGGCTTATTTTGTGGATGGTGTTTTGGAAAGTTTGGGTGGCCAAACTCTTATCCTAGGGGGGATGAATGTGGACGGCTTGGAGATAGGATGATAGCAAATTTGGTGCTTGATGTTTTGGTAAAAACAAAAGTGTTAGTTTTGGGTCAAAATACCAATACCATCAATTGTATTTTTCTCTCAAAACTCCCTCTCCTAGCCGAATTTGGTCAATTGCAATAGGTAAAATTTTGGTTGTTTTGGCCAATTCTTTATTGACAACTTTGGCATCATTTTTCTTTTCTTCCCAAACTTCTTTTCTTCTCCTTGCCGAATCCATGCAACCTTGAAGAGGCATATTCCATTTCTTTTCTTTCTTCTTGCCGAATGCATACAAACTTGGAGACCAATTCTTTGTTCATTCATCATCCTTGAAAACCGAAACTAATCCATCAAATTTTCTAGTTCTTCTTCTTCTTTTCTTTTTGCAAAATCTTTCAAACATCACTTTCCCTCTAATATTTTTCACCATAGCCGAATATTGAGTCCAATATTTCTCTATAGCTGAATCTTCCATTCTTTCATTGATCTTTCTTTTTCATTCGGGTTGTCATTCACCTTTTGAACAATCGGAAAGAACTCTTTCAATTCTTTTCATTTTCTTCTCTCTTTTACCGAATCTATATTATGGCTTGGGAGGGTCTTTTTGACCGAAATCATCATCTATTTCTCTTTTAAACAAAACCCTTTCTTCTTCGTAGCGATATAGTGGAAGGCCAAACCATCATTCTTCCGAAGTTATCTCGCAATCGCTAGGATTCGGTTCAAAAATCTCTAAGGTAAGAGTTCTTCACGGATTTCATGATCATCCTTTATTAGTTAAGATGATTATTATGGAAAGGAGTAACCGATTATATTATAGGGATTTATTCGTGGATCACTCGGATTTTGTGGTAAGTCAACCTTACTCCTAAGATCAATCGTTCATAATAACGTAATATTAGTTTGGACTAATATTTGTTTTCAATGGAGGCAAACAACATCGAATCAAAAGGGGTAGTGATTGGTGATCGAAAAAGGAGCGAATTTACGATCTCTACTTCTAAATTCAAACGAAGGGTTGTTTCGGTGATTCGAGACTTCCCACCGGGTTGTGGACCCTCATCCGGTGAGAATCAACTATTCATGGTTGTTCGCAATTGTGAGGCATCAGCGATTCGGGACTTTCCATCGGGTTGTGGACCGTCAACCGAGGAAAATCAACAAATCGTAGTTGTTCGCGATCCCGAGGGTAAAATCTTAGATCGTTTGTTTTAGAGTAGATTTATTAAATAGTGAGCAATGTCTAATCGAGCGTTATAATATTTTAGGTGTCGACGATCAGGAAAGCGTAGTGCTTACCGTAATCAGGTGTGTAATCTCACACCGTGTTTCATGGGTTAGATTTTTAAAATGTGTTAGTGGTAAATCGCTTGATTAAATCACATTTTGGTGAAATTGGGTAAAATGGCATAGTTATCACTATTTTGGTAAAGACTATGAAATTTGTATTAAGACTGTGAAAATTTCGAAAATACCCTTAAAGGGTCATTTGATAATTGCTATATGAGCCAAATTGAAATAATTGCTATATGGGCCATTTGATATTTGCTATATGGGCCAGATTGAGATATTTTCTATATGGGCCAAATTGAAATAATTGCTATATGGGCCATTTGATATTTGCTATATAGGCCAGATTGAGATATTTGCTATATGGGCCAAATTGAAATAATTGTTATATGGGCCATTTGATATTTTCTATATGGGCCGATATGTTATAAATTGCTAAATGGGCCAAGATGATAATTTGCTTAATTGGCCAACTTGATAAATTGTTATAATGGGCCATAATGTTTGTAAGAAACATCTGAATAAATTGTTGTGAATGGTTATGCATTATATACATGATTTGCATGGGATGGGATATTGATGAAGAGAAGTTCTGGTAGCTCTGCTACATAATTCTGGTGGCTCTGCCACAAATCTGAAAAATGGCGATGCCATGTAAATTCTGTTAATCTTGTGGCTTGTCCACAAATTTCATATAATCGGCTTAATGCCTACGTTTGGTGTGTTGGCGGGGTGGGTGACTAAAGCTCCCCACAGGTGTGCTGTTTGGTACGGGTGGTATGTAGCGGATGGAAAATTAGGTTTGGTTTGGTAATTGCATATCACATGCATATTATATATGATTTCTTTTTTTTGTAAATGGGCTTTGGCCCATATAAATGCTTAATTGGATTTTGGCCCAGTGGACAATGATAAGTGGGTTACACACTGAGTTCTAGTAACTCACCCCCGTTTTCCTTACCCCTTTTAGGTAATGATCAATGATGGAGACTTGGGCCATGGATGACTCGGGTGGAGGCCATACTTCAGAAACAGTTTATTTGGACTTAGATTTCTATTTCGTTCACTTTATTACTTTACTATTTTGAGTTAAATGATGTAATAAGGCCTCTGGTTTATTTTGTTTTGCTTATTGTTTGACGTACCTATATTTTTGCTCAAATTACTTTAAATGGGATTTTTCTAAAAACTTAAATAAAGATTTTTCTAAAATGGATTAACAAATGGATTTCAAAATAAACTTTTACAAATATTTTTAACACAGATATTTTCTCTCGAACTATTAACGATATTTTCAAAAGACTCGGATTCTCTTTCGAATTTTCAACGTCGTTTTCAAACGCCACGGTTTTGTAAGATCATTAGTTCAAAATTTCGATTTATAAGATCTTACATCTCAAATTGTCGATTTATCAATCAAAATTTTTTTTACTCAATAAATACTTTGTCAAAACTTTGAAATCTGTTTCACTTAAAAAGGAATCAAAGTATATTTATTTTGTGTGACATGTCAAATCTGACCTTAACGCATAGGCCGGGTTTGGGGTGTTACATTTTATGGTATCAGAGCCAAGTTCAAAACTCGATTGTGGTTTGGGTTCAAAAATATTTTTTTAAGTTGCTTTAAATTTTCAACATATGTTTTAAAGGAAGTATGGCACCACGGGTATCCGGCACCAAGTCAAGTAAGTACATGTTACTAATGAATAAATTATGATTATTGTGATATGACTATAGGAACACTCTAGAACTTTTAGTTTTTGTAACATCCCGAAATTGGGCCTAGTAGGATTGGACCCAATGGGCTTTGAGCGTAGTAGCGTTAAATTTTTTTTAAAGAACAAGAGAATGGCTTTAGTGCAAGTTGGACTTATTAGGTGAGTGATTTTGGAAGGTTAGAGGGCTTCTATGAAGTCCAGGGATCAAACTTTGGCTTTAGGAAATTTTGGTTTTAGGTGAAAAACCCGGGAGTTGGTAGGTAGGCTTTAAGAATAAAATGTGGAGAAAAATGACACAAGTGGAGGTGTGGTGTAGTGGCAAAGTGGCGCCACTTAAGAGGCAAGGGAGTGACGCCACAGGGAAGGAAGGAGGTCCAAGGTTCAAGTCTTGGCTCTTGCATTTTGGTTTTCTTTTTAAATGGACTTTAGAATTTGGCATTAGATTTATATTTAGTTGCGCATGGCTTTAGACACAAGAAGAGCTTGTGGCCTAGTGGTAAGTGGCGTGTTGAGCTATTGAAGGGAGCAAGGGTTCGAATCTCATGACAAGCAAAGGAGTATTTATTTTGCGGATTGGACGGGAAGAGTTTGAGTTGGATTTAAACTCTGCTGACGGAAGGATCCCACATCGGAAATATACAAAGAAGGAAGGTGAGAAGTTAGCTATATATATAGCATTCTAGGAGGAGGATGAATACACCTTAGAGGGCGTTTGGGCACAGGAGTGGTCGGAGCACGGATTAGCACTAGATTCCTATCAGGTGTGTAACTCTCTCTACACTAGTTGTAGAGCGGCAAATGCCGAAGTGCCGGTCACGGCAATAGTAGCCACACGAGCGTGAGAACGCACGTATGGGGCTTCAACGCGATAGTTGAGGCCATCAGTAGTATTCTTATGGGTTGAGGCTGCTTGGGCCACGATGGGCCGAAGTGGGCCCAATGGGCCCGTGGGCCCAATTGAATAAAATGTATGATGGTGTAGTATATAGTGAACTAGACTAGGTGAATCTCATATACGTGGCTAAATTTGTGTTAGGTGGGCCACATGAGCGTGTGGGCCCAAATGGGCCGAAATCAGGTTTTGGGCCCAATGGGCCGGTAAGACCGGAAATGGTAGTTGAGTCGCTCGATGCGACATTAGGCCTTTGGAAAGCCCATTACAGGTGCTACCTTTGTGCGAGATATCCTTCGGGATTTTTTGATTAAGCCGAATGGCTTTAGTCTTAAAAGTATGGTGTTGGCCGATTGTAGGAAAGGTGAAGGCAAACGTTTCGGGATCTTCGGGTTCTATCGATTGGAAATAGATCGTGGTTTCGAGATTTCGCTTAGATCTACAAGTAGTCAGGTGTGTAACTTACACACTTCATAATCGTTGTAAACTTGTTAATAACCTAAACTATGTTAAAAGCCGAAACTGTGTAGATTTCGATATGATACCTTTATGGGTATGAGCAAGGATTTCGGGTAAGTCCGTTTTGTTGAGATTACGGTACATGATTTCTGATGATATTATCTATGTATGTTCGATATATGTCTAATGATTAAGCATGATGCCATGATTTGTATGTGCATTGCATTATTGTGGGTGATATGAGAAGAGGGGAAGATTGATATCGTGACTTTGGGTCACCGGTGGTTTGGCACCACGGTGGTTTGGTACCACAGCTTGATTTCGTGACTTTGGGTCACGGAGGTTTGGCACCTCATAGCGACTCGTCCCGGTGGCTTAGCACCACGGTGGGTTGGCCCCACATTTGATAAAGCGGGATTGTCGCTAGTGATTTGGTATCACAACGTGGGTTGGCCCCACATATGGATTATTCGTGACTTTGGGTCACCAATGGTTTGGCACCACATTATTATTGATATCGGTGACTTTGGGTCACCGGTGGTTTGGCACCACCGGTGGTTTGGTACCACGGGGTAGAAAAAGGAGTTGTGGATGGCTAGGTTTGGGTGCATGATATGTTTGCTTGATTATGATTTGTGTAAGCACGTTGCTATAATCGGGGGGGATTATGCTTGAGTCTTGGTGACTCACCTTCTCCCTTATCTTTTCGGGTGATTCGTAGATCGCGGATGAGGAGTTTGGGTGGACTCGAGGTGACTATGCGATAATTGCTTGGTTTTACATGGACATTTCATTTGGGTATTTTACTTTAAATTCGGTTTTTATTTGGGTTTGTAACAAGGCCTTTAAATTATGTTTTGGATTATTTTATCTGCTTTGGATTTGGTTTTAAATATGACTAAGTAATTACTTGATTTGCTTTAATAACTTGGTAATCAAAGTTTTCAGACTAAGCTACGCAACGCGTTTTCTAAACTCTACCATCGGGTAATACAATTAACATGATTTCAAAACATACATCGGTTTCCCCAAACACAGGCAATCGAAGAGTTTTCATCGAAAATAAACCGGTAACCTATTTTCTTCAAATCGTTTTCACTCTGTGACATGCCAGATTCGGTCGTGGTGTGTTGACCGGGTTTGGGGTGTTACAATTTTGGTATCAGAGCCAAGTTCAAAAACTCGGCTGTGGGTTTGGGTTCAAAAATGTTTTCAAAAGATGGTTTGGAAAATAGTTTAGAAAAATATATATCTATTTTTTTTTGAAAGTGTGGTACACCGAGTCTCCGGCGCCGAATCCGTAAGTTTCCTGACCTTATACTCTGTTATGTGCTGTAATGACTGTATTTTTGGTATTTATTTTGTATGTGTTTTGTTTGGATGTGATGTTTGGATATAGAAATTGGCTGCGTATAAGATATTTGTCTGCTTTAATGGTTAGGTGTTTTGAGTATGTGTAGGGAGTTCCAAATTCTAGTTAAAATGTGATAGGGATATTAGAATCAGTACGCAGCGGTAGCGTAGTGGGAGTAGTTGTTACACGACTACCACTGTTAGCTGAAATTTCGGGACATGAGAAATTTCTTTAAGGGGGTAGATTTGTAACATCCCAAAATTGGGCCTAGTAGGATTGGCCCCAATGGGCTTTAAGCGTAGTAGCGTTAATTTTTTTTTAAAAGAACAAGAGAATGGCTTTAGTGCAAGTTGGACTTATTAGGTGAGTGATTTTGGAAGGTTAGAGGGCTTCTATGAAGTCCGGGATCAAACTTTGGCTTTAGGGAAATTTTGGTTTAGGTGAAAAAACCCCGGGAGTTGGTAGGTAGGCTTTAAGAATAAAATGTGGAGAAAAATGACACAAGTGGAGGTGTGGTGTAGTGGCAAAGTGGCGCCACTTAAGAGGCAAAGAGAGGACGCCACGGGGAAGAAGGAAGAAGGTCCAAGGTTCAAGTCTTGGCTCTTGCATTTTGGTTTTCTTTTTAAATGGACTTTAGAATTT
Source organism: Gossypium sturtianum (assembly GCA_025698515.1). NCBI lineage: Eukaryota > Viridiplantae > Streptophyta > Magnoliopsida > Malvales > Malvaceae > Gossypium > Gossypium sturtianum. The sequence goes on along the minus strand of CM046943.1, from coordinate 27,961,194 downwards.
GGCATTAGATTTATATTTAGTTGCGCATGGCTTTAGACATAAGAAGAGCTTGTGGCCTAGTGGTAAGTGGCGTGTTGATCTATTGAAGGGAGCAAGGGTTCGAATCTCATGACAAGCAAAGGAGTATTTATTTTTGCGGATTGGACGGGAAGAGTTTGAGTTGGATTTAAACTCATTGACGGAAGGATCCCACATCGGAAAGATACAAAGAAGGAAGGTGAGAAGCTAGCTATATATATAGCATTCTAGGAGGAGGATGAATACACCTTGGAGGGCGTTTGGGCACAAGAGTGGTCGGGGCGTGGAGTAGCACCAGATTCCTATCAAGTGTGTAACTTTCTCTACTCTAGTTGTAGAGCGGAAAATACCGAAGTGCCGATCACGGCAATAGTATCCACACGAGCGTGCGAACGCACGTGTGGGGCTTCGACGCGATAGTTGAGGCCATCAGTAGTATTCTTGTAGGTTGAGGCTGCTTGGCCCACGATGGGCCGAAGTGGGCCCAATGGGCCCGTGGGCCCAATTGAATAAAATGTATGATGGTGTAGTATATAGTGAACTAGATTAGGTGAATCTCATATCGTGGCTAGATTTGTGTTAGGTGGGCCACACGAGCGCGTGTGGGCGAATGGGCCGAAATTGGGTTTTAGGCCCAATAGTTACGTCTGACCGGAAATGGTAGTTGAGTCGCTCGGCGACATTAGGCCTTTGGAAAGCCCATTGCAGGTGCTACCTTTGTGCGACATATCCTTCGGGATTTTTTGATTAAGCCGAATGGCTTTAGTCTTAAAAGTATGGTGTTGGCCGATTGTAGGAAAGGTGAAGGCAAACATTTCGGGATCTTCGGGTTCTATCGATTGGAAATAGATCGTGGTTTTGGGATTTCGCTTAGATCTACAAGTAGTCAGGTGTGTAACTTACACACTTCATAATCGTTGTAAACTTGTTAATAACCTAAACTATGTTAAAAGCCGAAACTGTGTAGATTTCGATATGATACCTTTATGGGTATGAGCAAGGATTTTGGGTAAGTCCGTTTTGTTGAGATTACGGTACATGATTTCTGATGATATTATCTATGTATGTTCGATATATGTCTAATGATTAAGCTTGATGGCATGATTTGTATGTTCATTGCATTATTGTGGGTGATATGAGATGAGGGGGAAGATTGATATCTGTGACTTTGGGTCACCAGTGGTTTGGCACCACCAGTGGTTTGGTACCACAGTTGATTTCGTGACTTTGGGTCACCAGAGGTTTGGCACCTCATAGTGACTCGTCCCAGTGGCTTAGCACCACAGTGGGTTGGCCCCACATTTGATAAAGCGGGATTATCGCCGGTGATTTGGTATCACAAGCGTTAGGTTGGCCCCACATATGGATTATTCGTGACTTTGGGTCACCAGTGGTTTGGCACCACATTATTATTAATATCAGTGACTTTGGGTCACCAGTGGTTTGGCACCACCAGTGGTTTGGTACCACACGGGGTAGAAAAAGGAGTTGTGGATGTCTAGGTTTGGGTGCATGATATGTTTGCTTGATTATGATTTGTGTAAGCACGTTGCTATAATCGGGAGGGGGATTATGCACTGAGTTTTTGTGACTCACCTTCTCCCTTATCTTTTCAGGTGATTCGTAGATCGCGGATGAGGAGCTGGGTGGACTCGAGGTGACTATGCGATAATTGCTTCGGTTTTACATGGACATTTGATTTGGGTATTTTACTTTAAATTCTAGTTTTTATTTGGGTTTGTAACAAGGCCTTTAAATTATGTTTTGGATTATTTTATCTGCTGTGGATTCAGTTTTAAATATGACTAAGTAATTACTTGATTTGCTTTAATAACTTGGTAATCAAAGTTTTCAGACTAAGCTACGCAACGCGTTTTCTAAACTCTACCATCGGGTAATACAATTAACATGATTTCAAAACAACTTAACAATTTCCACTATACATACATCGGTTTCCCCAAACACAGGCAATCGAAGAGTTTTCATCGAAAATAAACTGGTAACCTATTTTCTTCGAATCGTTTTCACTCTGTGACATGCCAGATTCGGTCGTGGTGTGTTGACTGGGTTTGGGGTGTTACAGTTTTAGATGTTGAAACTATAGAGATTGAGATTATAGGATGCGTTTACGAAAATGACCTTACTTTTTATACCTCATAAGATATTGTTTAATAAATATCGAAATAGTATACTGATTCATAAAACTTTTAATCAGATTAAATCAAATTACACAATATGAGCGCTAGAGGACGTGGATGCGGTAGACGAGGCCGTGGTAGAGGCCGAGGCGCTAGAGTTGCGTCTGAAGCGTTGGGACATATACCAGAAATGGACGCACCTGCGTCACTCGGGACTAAGACTGGATCACATGACCGCATAAGGGAGGACATTGCTTTGTCCCAAGCAATGTTGCGAGTCTTAGAAAGGGTTGCTGGGGCTAGAACTGGGCCAGCAGCTCGTGGATCAATTTCGGAACGACTTAGATCAAGTGGTGCCGAGGTTTTTAGGGGTGTCTCGGGTGTGGCCCCAAATGTAGCAGAGTATTGGCTCGAGGCAGTGGAACGGATTATGGATGATTTGGAGTGCACCACCGAGTAGAAACTGAGAGAAGCTATGTCCTTATTGAGGGACGGGGCATATCAATGGTGGCTTATTGTTCGGGAGGGCACTCAGGCCGATCGCGTTACTTGGGATTTCTTCAAAACTGCATTCCAAGGAAAGTATGTCTGGGCTAGCTATGTGGATGCCCGAAGGAAGGAATTTCTTAATCTGGTTCAAGGAAGTAAGACCGTGGCAGCTTACGAAGCGGAATTTTTGCGTCTGAGTCGTTATGCCCGAGGTATTGTGCCAACTTACTACGAACGCTGTGTGCATTTTGAAGACGAGTTTAGTGATGAGTTGAGGGTATTGATAGCCCCACAACAAGAAAGGAATTTTGCCACACTAGTGGAGAAAGCGAAGATAGCCGAAGAGGCTAAGCACTCGGAGCGGCAAAACCGAGAAAGAGATAGAGGCAAGAGCAAGAGGGACTTTAAGTACTCGGGTCCTGCTAAAAGGTTTTAGAAGAGGCCCAGGAATGATGAGCCAGCTCAAGCTAGAGCACCTACTGCTACCAATCAAATACAACCATGTGCTGACTGTGGAAGACGACACCCTGGTGAATGCTAGAAAAGAACTGGTGGTTGTTTCAAATGTGGTTCTAAGGACCATCAGCTTAAGAATTGTCCTCGATGGACTTCTCCGACTCAAGAAGCTCGTATCCATGACGCTTACTTTGACCCGGCTAGAGGCGCCTCAGCGGCCACCAGAGGGTCGTGGACCAGGTCGAGGTGGTAATGGCGCAGGTCGAGATCAGGGTGCACCGGGTAGAGGTAATGGTTTCAGGGGTAACGCAGAGGCGAGATAACCAGGGTTAGTTTATGCGGTCAGACGCCGAGAGGATGGCGATGCACCTGATGTGATAACCGGTACGTTCTTCATACCTGATGTACTTGTTACTGCTTTGATAGATATCGGATCCACCCATTCGTATGTTGCTAGTGATGTAGCTGGGAATCTGAGCATTAGATTTGAGATTACTGCTAAGGAGATGACAGTAATTAGTCCTTTAGGACAATCTGTGATAGTAAATAAATTGTTTAGAAATGTACCCTTAGAAGTTCAAGAAGAAACATTTTTGGCGAATTTGATGGAACTACCTTTCGGCGAGTTCGACCTTATTTTGGGCATGGACTGGTTGGTGAAACACCGTGCGAACTTAGATTGTGTTGCATAGCGGATGACGATAAGAACTTCGGAAGATAAAGAAGTAGTGATGATAGGTGAAAGGAGGAATTATCTATCAAATGTGGTATCTGCTTTAAAGGAAGAAAAGTTGGTGCGAAAAGGGTGTGGAGCATTCCTAGCCTTCATTAGTGCGTTGGATGCAAAGGAATTATTGGTGGAAGGTGTTAGAACGGTGAAGGAGTTTTCGGACGTCTTTCCCGAAAAACTTCCTGGATTGCCTCCGGATCGGGAGGTAGAGTTTGGCATTGAATTATTGTCAGGAACGGATCCGGTGTCCATTGCTCCATATAGAATGGCGCCTAAGGAGTTAGCGGAGCTTAAAGCCCAAATTCAAGAGTTGTTGGATCGGGGATTCATTCGACCGAGTGTGTCACCGTGGGGAGCACCGGTCTTGTTCGTCAAGAAGAAGGATGGGTCGATGCGTATATGCATCGATTATAGGCAGTTGAATAAGTTGACGATCAAGAATAGGTATCCGTTGCTGAGAATCGATGATCTGTTTGACCAGTTGCAAGGAGCTTCAGTTTTCTCCAAGATAGACTTGAGATCGGGTTATCACCAACTTAAGGTCAAGGAGACAGATATTCATAAGACGGCGTTTCGAACTCGTTATGGACATTATGAGTTCTTGGTGATGCCGTTTGGGTTGACCAATGCACCAGTTGCATTTATGGACATGATGAATCGGGTCTTCCAACCCTATTTAGACCGGTTTGTGGTGGTGTTCATAGATGACATCTTGGTATACTCGAAGAATGAAGAAGAGCATGATTCAAATCTGCGTATAGTATTGTAAATATTGAGGGAAAAGCAACTTTATGCCAAGTTCAGTAAGTGTGAATTTTGGCTGAAGGAAGTGACTTTCTTGGGGCATGTTGTGTCGGCCGAAGGAATTAGAGTTGATCCCCGGAAAGGAGAGGCTGTGTTGAATTGGAAACCACCAAAGTCAGTGGCTGAAATTCAGAGTTTTCTAGGGTTGGTTGGTTACTACAGGCGTTTCGTTGAGGGGTTTTCGTTGATTGCTGCACCTCTAACTAAACTGTTGAGCAAGGTAGTACCATTTGTGTGGTCAGATCAGCAGCAGGAGAGTTTTGAGAAATTGAAGAAGATTCTGACGGAAGCGCCAGTATTGATTCAACCTGAGGCTGGAAAAGAGTTTATTGTTTACTGCGATGCGTCACACACGGGCTTGGGATGTGTGTTGATGCAAGGTGGAAAAGTGGTGGCTTATGCATCTCGTCAGTTAAGGCCACACGAGGTGAATTATCCCACTCATGATTTGGAGTTGGCTGCAGTGGTGTTTGCTTTGAAGATTTGGAGGCACTACCTGTACGGTGAAAAGTTGATCATTTACACGGATCATAAGAGTCTAAAGTATCTCCTTACTCAAAAGGATTTAAACTTAAGACAGCGGAGATGGATAGAGCTTTTGAAGGATTATGACTTCTCAATTGAGTATCATCCCGGAAAGGCTAACGTGGTGGCAGACGCGTTGAGTCGTAAGGTGATATCGGATTTGAGAGCGATGTTCGCTCATCTCGATCTGTATGAAGATGGTAGTACGCTAGCCGAACTTCGGTGAAGCTTTGTGTGGTTAGGTCGATTAAAAAAGCGATCATCGGATGAAAAGTTGGGTTCATTACTTCAGCAAGTGGAAGGTGGTGTGATAGGGGAATTTAGATTGAATAATGATGGAGTATTGTGTTTCCGTGGAAGAATTTGTATGCCCAAAGATTCGGAATTGAGGCAAATGATTCTGCGAGAGGTGCATAGTAGCCCATATGCTATGCACCCCGGGGAAAATAAAATGTATCGAGACCTCCGTGAACAGTATTGGTGGCCAGGGTTGAAACGGGAGGTTACTGAATTTGTGAGTAGGTGTTTGACATGTCAGCAAGTGAAGGCGAAACATCAATTGCCGTCGGGATTGTTACAACCGGTACAGATTCCATTATGGAAATGGGAACGGATAATGATGGACTTCGTTAGTGGGCTACCCTTATCGCCTACTAAGAAAAGACTCCATCTGGGTAATAGTGGATTGGTTGACGAAGACTGCCCATTTTCTACCTGTTCGTACTGATTACTCATTGCAAAAGTTGGCCAAGTTGTATGTAGCGGAGATCGTGAGGTTACATAGGGTACCAGTGTCTATTATATCGGACAGGGACCCAAGGTTTACATCACGGTTTTGGAAAGCTTTACATGAAGCTTTGGGAACCAAGTTGAATTTTAGCACGGCATTTCATCCTCAGTCAGATGGTCAGTCGGAGAGAGTAATCCAGATTCTGGAAGACATGCTAAGGGGTTGTGTGATTGACTTGGGGTAGTTGGGAAGATTTCCTACCATTGGCGAGTTTGCGTATAACAATAGCTATCAATCCAGCATCCAGATGGCACCTTACTAGCGTTGTATGGTCGTAGGTGTCGTACTCCTACTTGTTGGACTGAATTGGGGGAATGACAGTTATTGGGTCCTGAGCTGATATCAGAGACAGAGGAAAAGGTAAAGGTAATTCGGGCACGGTTAAAGGAAGCCTCGGATAGACAAAAATCGTATGCGGATCTGAAGCATAAGGATATTGATTTTACGGTAGGAGATCAAGTCTTTCTAAAGGTATCACCTTGGAAGAAGATTTTCAGATTTGGAAGGAAGGGCAAGTTGAGCCCTAGGTTTATCGGACCATACCGTGTGTTGAAGCGTGTAGGACCAGTGGCTTATCAGCTTGAGTTACCTCCGGGGTTGAGTCAGATACATAGTGTTTTCCATGTATCAATGTTAAGACGTTACCGATCGGATCCGTCTCATATAGTACCGGTAGAGGAAGTTGAGATAAGGTCTGACTTGTCGTTTGAGGAGGAGCCAGTACAAATTTTAGATCGAGATGTTAAGGTCTTTGAGAAAAAGTCGATCAAGTTAGTCAAAGTTCTATGGCGTAATCACGGAGCGGAGGAAGCTACATGGGAGCCTGAGGATGCGATTCGACAACAATATCCTCACCTCTTTTAACCAGGTAAATTTCGGGGATGAAATTTTCTTTAAGGGGGTAGAATTGTAACATCCTAGAATTTGAATTTCATGTGTTGCATTATTTTGGTGCTAAGCTAGTTAGATTATTAATTTTGTATGTTGAGGAGGTCCGGAGAAGGCTCGGGATTTATTTGGATCTAGTATTTTTTTTTGGAATTTAGCACTTTGAGGAGATAGAGTAAGTGACCTTAAAGCATATGGAAATAATTAAATAAATAGCTAGCATAAATGAGCATTTGGTAAAGAGGCTATGGCGTCACTTGTAGTACCTTAAGGGAAGGAGTTCGAATCACTTTGTGTGCATTTTGACTTTTATTTTTTTTCTTCTTTCCATCCTTAATGTGTCGGTCAAGGAGTATTTATGGAAAGGGTGGACTTCATTATTTTTGGTAAGGTGGCTAAAAGAAAAAGGCAAGGTTGAAGTTGGGGAAAGGAATCAAGAGAAATAGGTAAGTAAGGGGGACAAGGGGATTATTTTGTGGATGGTGTTTTGGAAAGTTTGGGTGGCCAAACTCTTATCCTAGGGGGGGTGAATGTGGACGGCTTGGAGATAGGATGATAGCAAATTTGGTGCTTGATGTTTTGGTAAAAACAAAAGTGTTAGTTTTGGGTCAAAATACCAATACAATCAATTGTATTTTTCTCTCAAAACTCCCTCTCCTAGCTGAATTTGGTCAATTGCAATAGGTAAAATTTTGGTTGTTTTGGCCAATTCTTTATTGAAAACTTTGGCATCATTTTTCTTTTCTTCCCAAACTTCTTTTCTTCTCCTTGCCGAATCCATGCAACCTTGAAGAGGCATATTCCATTTCTTTTCTTTCTTCTTGTCGAATGCATACAAACTTGGAGACCATTTCTTTGTTCATTCATCATCCTTGAAAACGAAACTAATCCATCATATTTTCTAGTTCTTCTTCTTCTTTTCTTTTTGCAAAGTCTTTCAAACATCACTTTCCCTCTAATATTTTTAACCATAGCCGAATATTGAGTCCACTATTTCTCTATAGCCGAATCTTCCATTCTTTCACTGATCTTTCTTTTTCATTTGGGTTGTCATTCACCTTTTGAACAATCGGTAAGAACTCTTTCAATTCTTTTCATTTTCTTCTCTCTTTTTTTGAATCTATATTATGGCTTGGGAGGGTCTTTTTGACCGAAATCATCATCTATTTCTCTTTTAAACAAAACCCTTTTCTTCTCCGTAGCGATATAGTGGAAGGCCAAACCATCATTCTTCCGAAGTTATCTCGCAATCGCTAGGATTCGGTTCAAAAATCTCTAAGGTAAGAGTTCTTCACGGATTTCATGATCATCCTTTATTTGTTAAGATGATTATTTTGGAAAGGAGTAACCGATTATATTACAGGGATTTATTCGTGGATCACTCGAATTTTGTGGTAAGTCAACCTTACTCCTAAGATCAATCGTTCATAATAACGTAATATTAGTTTGGACTAATATCTGTTTTCAATGGAGGCAATCGAAAAAGGAGCAGATTTACGATCTCTACTTTTAAATTCAAACGAAGGGCTGTTTCGGCGATTCGAGACTTCCCACCGAGTTGTGGACCCTCATCCGGTGAGAATCAACTATTCGAGGTTGTTCGCAATTGTGAGGCATCAGCGATTCGGGACTTTCCACCGGGTTGTGGACCGTCAACCGAGGAAAACTGACAAACCGTAGTTGTTTGCGATCCCGAGGGTAAAATCTTAGATCGTTTGTTTTAGAGTAGATTTATTAAATAGTGAGCAATGTCTAATCGAGCGTTATAATATTTTAGGTGTCGACGATCAGGAAAGCGTAGTGCTTACCGTAATCAGGTGTGTAATCTCACACCGTATTTCATGGGTTAGATTTTTAAAACGCGTTAGTGGTAAATCGCTTGATTAAATCACGTTTTGGTGAAATTGGGTAAAATGGCATAGTAATCACTATTTTGGTAAAGACTATGAAATCGGTATTAAGACTGTGAAAATTTTGAAAATGCCCTTAAAGGGCCATTTGATAATTGCTATATGGGCCAAATTGAAATAATTGCTATATGGGCCAAATTGAAATAATTGCTACATGGGCCATTTGATATTTGCTATATGGGCCAGATTGAGATATTTGCTATATGGGCCAAATTGAAATAATTGTTATATAGGCCATTTGATATTTGCTATATGGGCCGATATGTTATAAATTGCTAAATGGGCCAAGATGATAATTTGCTTAATTGGCCAACTTGATAAATTGTTATAATGGGCCATAATGTTTGTAAGAAATATCTGAATAAATTGTTGTGAATGGCTATGCATTATATACATGATTTGCATGGGATGGGATAATGATGAAGAGAAGTTCTGGTAGCTCTGCTACATAATTTTGGTGGCTCTGCCACAAATATGAAAAATGGCGATGCCATGTAAATTCTGTGAATCTGGTGGCTTGTCTACAAATTTGATATAATCGGCTTAATGCCTACGTTTGGTGTGTTGGCGGGGTGGGTGACTAAAGCTCCCCCACAGGTGTCTTTTGTTTAGTACGGGTGGTGTGTAGCGGATGGAAAATTAGGTTTGGTTTGGGAATTGCATATCACATGCATATTATATATGATTTCTTTTTTTGTAAATGGGCTTTGGCCCAAATAAATGCTTAATTGGATTTTGGTGATGGACAATGGTAAGTGGGTTACACTCTGAGTTCTAGTAACTCACCCCTGTTTTCCTTACCCCTTTCAGGTAATGATCAATGGTGGAGACTTGGGCCATGGATGACTCGGGTGGAGGCCATACTTCAGAAACGGTTTATTTGGACTTAGATTTCTATTTCGTTCACTTTATTACTTTACTATTTTGAGTTAAATGATGTAATAAGGCCTCTGGTTTATTTTGTTTTGCTTATTGTTTGACGTACCTATATTTTTGCTCAAATTACTTTAAATGAGATTTTTCTAAAAATTTAAATAAAGATTTTTCTAAAATGGATTAACAAATGGATTTCAAAATAAACTTTTACAAATATTTTTAACACGGATATTTTCTCTCGAACTATTAACGATATTTTCAAAAGACTCGGATTCTCTTTCGAATTTTCAAAAGCCACGGTTTTGTAAGATCATTAGTTCAAAATTTCGATTTATAAGATCTTACATCTCAAATTGTTGATTTATCAATCAATTTTTTTTACTCAATAAATACTTCGTCAAAACTTTGAAATATGTTTCACTTAAAAAGGAATCAAAGTATATTTATTTTGTGTGACATGTCAAATCTGACCTTAACGCATAGGTCGGGTTTGGGGTGTTACACACGGCCTAGAACACGGGCGTGTGGCTTGGCCGTGTGACCCAAGTCAGTTGTAACCCCCCAAACCCGGCCCATGCGTTATGAGCGGATTTGGTATGTCACACGAGAAAAACATGTTAAACCCTTTTTGTTCGTACTAAAATATTGCTTGGTTAAAAATCAAGAAAACAAGTTTGATTTGATAAAATACTACTAACCTCAAAGATTTGATTGATAAATCGATAAATTTGAACTAATGATCTTACAAAACCGTGACTTTTGAAAATATCATTAATAGTTCGAGAGAAAATATCTGTGTTAAAAATATTTGTAAAAGTTTATTTTGAAATCCATTTGTTAATCCATTTTGGAAACCATTGTTTAAGTTTTTAGAAAATTCCCCTTTTTAAACAATTTAAGAAAAATAATAAAAAACATCCCAACCAAAAAGCAAAAATAAAAATAGTCCAGAGGCCTTATTACAACATTTAACCCAAAATAGTAAAGTAATAAAATAAACGAGAAAGAAGTCTAAAGTCCAAATAAAGCATTTCCGAAGTATGGCCTCCCTCGAGTCATCAATAGCCCAAGTCCATATCATCAAGCATTACGTACAAGGGTTAAGAGAAAGGGGGGTGAGTTACAAGAACTAAGTGTGAAATCCCCTTACCGTTATTCATTGGGCCAGAACCCAATTAGCAATATTTTGGGCCTAAGCCCATTTACAACAACAATAATGTATCAAATATAATATGCATATGATATGCAATTCCCAAACCAAACCTAGTTTTCCATCCGCTACACACCACCCGTACCAACCAGCACACCTGTGGGGAGCTTTAGTCACCCACCCCGCCAACACAACAAACGTAGGCATTAACCATTTATATCAGATTTGTGGACAAGCCACCAGATTAACAGAATTTACATGGCATCGCCATTTTTCATATTTGTGGCAGAGCCACCAGAATTATGTAGCAGAGCTACCAGAACTTCTCTTCATCATTATCTCATCCCATGCAAATCATGTATATAATGCATAGCCATTCACAACAATTTATTCAGATATTTATTACAAAATTATCGCCCATTACAACAATTAATCAAAAGGCCCATTAAGCAAAATATCATATTTGGCCAATTTAGCAAAATATCAGATTGGCCCATATAGCAAAATATCAGATCGACCCATTTATCAGAATATCAGATTGGCCCATTTATCAAAATATCAGATTGGCCCATATAGCAAAATATCAGATCGACCCATATAGCAAAATATCAGATCGGCCCATTTATCAAAATATCAGATTGGCCCATTCATCAAAATATCAAATTGACCCATTTATCAAAATATCAAATTGGCCCGTAGGGGCATTTTCGGTAAATCGGTCCATAAGGACATTTCGGTAAATCGGTCCATAAGGACATTTCGGTAAATCGGTAATTTTACCCACTAACGGTAATTCAGTAATCTCGTAACCCAGGGGTATTTCGGTAATTTACCCTCCAAGGGTATTTTGGTAAATTTTGCAAACCAGACTTAACTACTAATTTGGGCATAAAAATCGAAATTGTCCATTTGCGTCATACTGACCAAATTGACTATAACTCGAGTTAGGAATCTCCAAATCTAAATCCGTAAATTTTCCTTGAAACTAGACTCATATATCTTCTTACTACAATTTTTCCAAAATTTTTTGCCTAGCCGTTTAGTACAGTTTATTCCTTAAAGTTTCCCTTGTTTCATTGTCCAACGATTCTGACCTCTCTTACCTTAATTTCAAATATCTCACTGTACGGTTTTCATATACTGCCCCCACTTGTTTCTATTGAAAATAGGTTCTCTAAGGAATCCATACATATAACTTATAACTCATAATTCACTTTTTACAATTTTAACCAATTTTTTCCAAGACAGAACAGGGAACCACGAAGTCCATCAGAACCAGTCTCACTAAAATTAAGATATCACAGACTTTAAAATTCCTTTTCCTTCTCCGCTTCTTCCATATAAAAATAGACACACTAAACTTTAATTCGATATATTTTTCACTTTCTAATTCCCTTTATCCTATTTTTCGTGATTTTTCCAAAATCACGTCACTGCTACTGACCAAACTATTTCTTTGCAAAATATGGTTACTACTATGAACATACGCACTCTCGAGTGGTCTCGGATGCCGGTTTCCGATTTTCTTTAGTATTTAGACTGAATCATAGAACATTTCATACAAACATCTAGAGAGGTATGAGATTACACACTATTTCAAACATTTATTTGGAAGGGTACGGGATTACACACCTTATTTTGATTTCCTAAAGAACCACTCTCTGTTGATCCACTATGTCCGAAGGTAGAATATATCGAGTGATTCCGTCCCTAAAACATAATCGATTAGTCGAAACTTCAATCCGATTTGCAACATAGAGATATAATGAAAAAAAATCCAAAAATGAACTCTTTACCTTAATGATTTTAGGACCGATTTCTAGCGATTATACGATGACTTCGAAAAAATCCCAGTTTCGGCCTTCCACTATATCTCTACGAGGAAGAAAATGATTTCGAATGAGAGAAAGTAAGGTGATGGTCTCGGTCAAAATGACCATCCAAAAACCAAAGTATGGATTCGGTCATAAGAGAAAGAAAATAAAACATTGGAAAGAACACTTACCGATTGATTAAGGAATGAGTGATAATTCGAATGAGAAAGAAAGTAAGAATGATGAAAAGGTTTCGGTTATGAAGGAAATGAACAATGATATTCTGCTATGGAGGTATAGATTTTGAGAAGAAAAATAAAGGTTTGTAAACTTTTGTAAAAAGGAATAGAAAGATGAAAAAGGTGTATTTTTGGGGTTTCGGTTCTTCCAAGGAATAAAGAGTGAACAATTTTGTCTCAATGGTTTTGGTGCATTCGGCAATCAAGAAGAAAGAAGAAGAATTTGCTTATAATCAACTTGAAGTTTCGGCTATCAAAGAAGATGGACAAAAGGTGAATATGTGACCAATCCAAAGAGAAGAAAAATGCACTATTGTTCTAGAAGATTTCGGCAAAGAGAATAGCAAATTAGGAGAAGATGACACTAAAGTTGCAAATGAGATTTTTGACCCAAAACAATACCAAGACCCTACCAAAAGCCAAAGTAAAATTTCAGCCACCTATCTTCCCCCAAAACCGTCCACATGCATTGCCATAAGGGTCAAAATTTTGCCAACCATACTTTCCATAGCATTCTCCATGAAATAAGCCACTTGTTCCCCTTACTTGCCTTTTCCTTTTGATTCCTTTCCCCAACCTCAACCTTTCCTTAAATCCTTAGCCACCTTACCAAAAATAAAGAAGTCAAACTTGCCATAAATACCTCTTGGCCGACACTTAAGGAAAGAGTGCAAAAATATAAATCTAAAATTGCACACAAAGGGATTCGAACATCTTCCCTCAAGGTACTACATGTGGCGCCTTAACCTTCTTACCAATAGCTCATTTATGCTAGCTATTTACTCAATTATTTCTATATGCTTTAAGGTCACTTACTCCATCTCCTTAAAGTGCTTAAACATAAAATTTTTCCTATAACTTAACTTGAACCGGAACTTCCTAGAAACCTCGTAACTCTCCAAAATCACCTTCCTAATAAGTCCAACTTGAAATAATGCCGTTCTCAAATTCCCATAAATTTTAAAACGCTTCTACGCTCAAGGTCCAATGGGCCCAATAGGTCCAATTCTACTAGGCCCAATTTTGGGATGTTACATCAGTAACCACCCAAATTTGGACACGGGCTGGAACACGGCCGTGTGTTCCTATTTTGAATGTTCACACGGCTTGAGACATGGGCGTGTCTATCGACCGTGTGAGCCACACGGCCTGACCACACGGGCGTGTGTCCCCTACACCTTGAAAAAATTTTGGGATTTTGCAAAAATTCTCTGAGCACCTGGTTTAGTCCCGACTTGTTTCTAATGTTTATTTTGGGCTTCAATGGCTCATAAAAGGGACTGTTTGATTGATTATGAATAGATTCTGATATAATAAATGTCTGTTATACATTCTGTAAATTTTGGTAATGCTCTGTAACCCTGTTCTGACAACGGATATGGGTTAGGGTGTTACAAATAAATTAGGAATCATCATCTCATCTCAAATCAAACCCATGCAGCATGCATATAACCTATTGGCATGCCAATTGTATCCTATCTTATGTTCATCCGGGCTTGGTATACAAAATCGCATAATAATTACAATTCAATTACATTTCTCACTTTGAATCACCTTTATAATTATTTCATTAAATATATAATTATTTAATACATCATAAAATCACACATCAATAAAATATTGCAAATTATGGTAAATTTAACCGTATGAACTTACCAGGGTTAAACAACAAAGATGACAACACCAGGGGTTAAATCAACAATTTTCTCTTTTCCGTAATTATCTACTGATTCTTGATCTATACTGTGATTTTATTTCAAATATTAGTCCCCAAACACATTATAAAAATCCGTTTGATGCATATGAACTTAATTGAAATTTTTCACAATTTCCCTAAAGTTTTGCATTTTGTTCAACTTAGTCCCTAATCCCCAAATTCCGAATTTATCAAAATTTCATAATTCCTCATGCTAACCGAATTTTCACTTATACAACTACAGCCTATAATTATTCCAAATTCACAAGGATTCCCTATCAAATATAATATTTTATCAATTGAGTCCTTTAACCAAAAACTAACTAAAATTCCTTTACTAAATCGTCATAAACAACAACCAAGATTAAAAATCTCTTATTTAACATCAAGAACAACTAAAATTAATTAATGGCAAAATCCAAAATCTTTAATAGTTTCGAAAATAAAGGTACGGATTAGCTAGACCTAATTGCAACGAACTCAAAAATACAAAAATTACAAAAAAAGAGATAAAAATGCACAAAAAATACAAAAAAAGAGATAAAAATGCACTTACATGCATAGATAAAATCTCAACCAAATGTTCTTAAGCTCCAACAATGGAGGTTTCGGTTGAATAGCATGAAAAATGAAAAAAGATGGCATTTGGCTTTCTTTTGTTTTTACTTTATTTATGATTTTAACTAATTTGCAAAAATACCATTAATTAGCATTTTTTAAAATTTAAAACATACATACAAATGGTACACTAAATAAGAGATGACGTAATTTCCATATAAACCCCTACCATAATGCTTTTCCATCCCTTTAACTCATTTAAACTAATTAACTATCTGAATGTCAAAATTGCCTAACCAAATTTTAATACACCTATATAATCACTCCGTAAATATTTAACAAAAAATATTTACGGGCTCAGTTTATAGAAACGAGGTCCCAATACCTCATTTGGTAAAACTACTTGACTTTAGAGACAAACCACTTATTTTTACTATTTGTTCAATAAGTTAAAATTTATAGGATCAAAATTCTATATATTACCATATTTGGCTTGTAAATATTAAATAATAATATTTACGAATTCACTCATCGGATTTGTGGTCGCAAAACTAATGCTTCCGACACCACTAAAAAACGGGTTGTTACAACTCTCCCATTTAGAAAATTTCGTCCTCAAAATTTTTACCTGAGAATAGAGTTGAGTATTGTGACTTCTTCAATTCCTCAGTTCCCTACGTAGCTTCTTCGATACTACTTTGATGCCACAAACTTTCATTAACGGTACCTGTTTATTCTGAAGTTCTTTTACCTCATGAATTAAAATCACTATTGGCTCCTCTAAATACGATAAATGACAATCTGATGCAGCTTTCTAACAAATTTGAAAAAAGTGAACTTATCTTCAGTTTCTCTAACCAAGTCTATCTCAACTATCTTATTTTCACTCAATTCTAACCAATATAACGAGGTTATATATTTCTGTCCGTATATAGCTTCAAACGGTGCCATTTTTATTTTGGACTGATAACTATTATTATAAGCAAATTCTGCCAACAAAAAATATTTCCCAACTACCTTCAAACTCGAGAATATAACACTGTAACTTGTCTTCCATAATTTGTATTACCCGTTCTGATTGTTTGTCTGTCTACAGATGAAATGTTGTACCGAAGTTAAGTTTAGTACCCCGAGTGTAACACCCCAAACCCGGACAAGACACCACGTCCGAATCTGGTATGTTACGGGGAAAATGCTTTTGAGAGATCAGATTTAACGTTTAAAAGCTGGGTGGAAACACAGGGTCTTTGAAACAAATTTGAGTGGTCCTGTTTAAAAAAAAACAGTTGATGTATTTGAAACCCGGAGATTTTGAAAACTTAGCCAGAATTTGTAGTTAAAACGAGTTTATACCGTTTAAAACCTCCTTAGTTTCTCATTGATACATAAATCACTTTAAAACTTAGGAGACTACAAGTTTGATTTGGGAAACCTTTTTGTATTTGTTTATCGTGAACTTAGTGCGATACCCGATGGTATAGTTTGAAAACACGTTGCGTTATAACATTGTCTTTCCAGCTTTTAGTAAAACTTATTCCGAGTTACTTTGTTAAGGCATATCAAAATCAACTTAAAACATAGACAACATAAAACATAACTTAAAAAGGCCTTTTACAATCCGAAATAAAACCCAATTTAAAGTAATAAACTAAAGTACCCAAATAGTAGAGTCTGAGCAAAACTTTATTAAAGCATGGCATGTGCACCCGAGTCCATCCCGACTCCATGTTCGCGTCTACGGGTCACCTGAAAAGTCAAAGGAGAGGGTGAGTCGAGTGACTCAGTGTGCAAATCCCGCTCCCGAAGAAACAACATGCTAACACACAACATACATAGCAACATAAATAATGCAACCCGATCCTAACCATCCATATCGCCTTTTCTACCCCGTGTGGTACCAAACCACTGGTGGTGCCAAACCACTGGTGACATATAGTCACAATGTGTTACCAAAACACTGGTGTCCCAAAGACACAATATCCGTCAATGTGCTACCAAAGCACTGGTGTCCCAAAGACACAATTGTGCTACCAAAGCACTGGTGACCGAAGTCACAAATCCATTGATGATGGGGCCAACCCATCGTGTGATACCAAATCACTAGCAGACGATCCCATATCTCAAGTGGGGCCAACCCACGGTGGTCAAACCACAGGGACAAGTCGCAATGAGGTGCCAAACCTCTGGTGTCCCAAAGACACAATGTGCTACCAAAGCACTGGTGACCGTAGTCACAAATCTGGTGATGGGGCCAACCCATCGTGTGATACCAAATCACTGGCGTCAATCCCGTATAATCATTTGTGGGCCAACCCATCGTGGTACTTGAGCCACCGGGACGAGACGCCGAGGTACCAAACCTCTGGAGGTGCTAAACCTCTGGTGACCCAAAGTCACAAAGTGTGCTACCAAAGCATTGGTGCTCGTCAAGACAATATACCATCGCTCCCTCCTCTCGTATCACCCACACATATCATATTCATGTAATCGTGCATATCATACAATCATGCATGTCATACAATCATGCATATCATACCAATATATCTAATCTCATATCCCATGTCACATATAACCACAACCATGGTATCATGTAAATCATCGATAAATTTATAACAATAGTGATCTTGACTTACCCGAGTCGTAATCATACCCATTAGGGTATCATAACATCTACCATGTTACATTAGTTATCACACAAGTTATCAAACATATTACTAAATATAAGTGTGTTAGTATACACACTGGTAAAACCGAAGTCTAAGGATCCCTACGAATCACTCACGAGTCCCTTGATTATCAAACCCTAGAACAATCGACCAACATAGGATTAGGCACTAAGACCATTCGCCAAAGACCATCAACCAAAGAATCAACATTAATCATTACCCTACACTTGCGAATGGTTTGGTTTCCAAACAAACCCCAACCAAAAGTGGCTCTTTTGACAATCGGCCTTCACCTAGAAATAGAATCATTAATCTCTTGTAGCCTACCTTAATGAAATCAAACGAGTGAAGTAATATCACTTACCACGCTTACCTAATCACTTAACAGATGAAGATGGCTCCTCTTGTTTGCTTGAAACCCTTTGGTGTCCTATAATGAAGGGATTAGAATCCTTCAAAAATGACCATAGTCGGCCCTTAATCAAACCATAACCAACAAAGATCAAAAGAGGAAGATATGGCCATTCGGCCTTGCACTTACTAACACCCAATATTCGGCCAACCTATGACTTCTAGGAGAGAGAGGTTCGGCCAACTTTTGGAACAAGATGAAGAAAGAATTGGCTTATTCCCAAAGAAGGAACACAAGAGAAAGGTGTATAGAAGGGGATTGGTATTCGGTCAACGATGGAAGGAAGATTCGGCTCACAAGTGTTAAGATAGAAGGAAAACAAAAATGGGTAAAGGGAGAGTACTTACGGTTTTGAAAGAAATAAGAAATGGAGAGAGAGCTTTGGAGAATGGGTTTCGGCTACCAATAAGAGTCAAGGGGAAACAAAGAAATTTCGGCAAGGTGAAATTGCTTAAGCTTTCGGTTTTTGAAAAGGAAGAAAATGAGAACTTACTTGGAGAAATTCGGCTACTAGGAGATTGAAAGAAAAACAAGCAAGTTCGGCACTAGATGTTTACACTTTCGGTTTCCACAAAGAAAATGAAAGATAACTTCTTTAGAATTTCGGCTTTGGTTTCTCAAAAAGAAAGAATTTTGGCTTACCAGAATGATGACCGAAATGCTAAGAAATTTGCCAAAAAGATTCGGCACTACCCTTCCCACACCCAAACCAAAACCGGCCACTACCCATCAAGTTCCCAAGTTTTGGCCAACACCTCCACAACCCCCAAACATTCGGCCACATCCCCCCATTCACTCCCAACCACCATTTCAAACTACATGACCAAGTCTCCCTCCAACAAATGCTCTCCACCCCTCATTTGAATATGAAGACTTGGTCCAAGGTAGTGTTCTAGTTGCTCTCTACCTCTACTCCCATGCCGTCCAAAATAGGTAACAAAAAGGGGACTCCCTTGCTCGAACACCGGACCTCCACTCCTTGAAGTTGGCGCCAAACCAAGCTCCCCATGTGGCGCATGCCTTGCCACTTTTCCAGCTCTTCCTTTGTGCAACAAAACCTCAAATAAAATTCTTAAACCCCGCTTCCTCAGCTCCTTCACTTAACACCCAAAACCAAAATTTTCCCATTCTCTCGTGCACACTCCTAGCCTACAATTAAGCTCCTAAAACACCGAAATAACCACACAAAGACACTAAACACATGCAATAACAAAATAGCCCCTAACCCGGGATATTACAGTTCTACCCCCTTAAAAATAATTTCGGCCCGAAATTACGGTCAAAAGAGTTGCGGGTATTCTTTGTTTCATCGTATCCTCGGGGTTCCCACGCCGCTTCTTCCACGCCATGATTCCGCCAAAGAACCTTAACCAAAGGCACAGACTTTTCACGCAGAACCTTCACATCTCGATCAAGAATCGCACCGGTTCCTCTTCCACCGGACAAGTCTGGATTCACCTCGATCTCTTGCACTGCTACCACATGCGACGGATCTGAACGATACCTCCGAAGCATCGAAACATGGAAAACGTCGTGAATCTGACTAAGTTCTGCTGGCAACTCAAGCTGATACGCCACTGGCCCAACTCGCCTCAATACCTTATACGGCCCAATGAACCTCGGACTAAGCTTGCCTTTCTTCCCGAACCTCAACACCTTCTTCCAAGGTGAGACCTTCGTAAACACTCGATCCCCACAAATAACTCTATATCTCTTCGCTTAAGATCGGCATAGGACTTCGCGGTCCGAAGCTTCCTTTAATCGAGTCTGAATCAGCTTAACCTTGTCTTCGGTCTCAGCAACCAACTCAGGTCCTAACAACCGACGTTCACCTAACTCTGTCCAACATGTAGGTGAGCGACACCTTCCTGCCATACAACGCCTCATACGGAGCCATCTTAATGCTCGCTTGCAGTAATCGTTGTTGTAGGCAAACTCGGCTAATGGTAGAAACTCCTCCCAACTACCTCAAATCCGAACACAACCTCTCAAAGCATGTCTTCTAAGATCCGAATGACCCTTTTCGATTGACCGCCGATCATGGTGAAAAGTCGCGGTTGAAATCCAAACGAGTACCCGAGCTTGATGCAACGCTTTCGTAACCTTGACGTAAATCTAGGATCCCTATCCGAGATTATCGAAATCGGCACGCCCGTGCAACCTCACTATCTCTCGAAACATACGGCTTCGCTAACTCAAGTGAGTAGTCAACCCTCACCGGAATAAAGTGAGCTGATTTAGTCGATCGATCCACCACTACCCAAATCAATCCTTCTTGCTTGGCGTAAGCGGTAACCCACCGACAAAATCCATGGTTATCCTTTCCCACTTCCATCGAGGAATCTTTACAGTGAAGCAATCCCGACGGCAATCGATGTTCGGCCTTGACTGCGACAAGTCGGACATTTCCCAACAAACTCTGTCACCTCTTTCTTCAAACCAAGCACAAAATCGCTCTCTAAGATCCTTATACATTTTGCTACCTCGGGATGCATAGCATGAGGATCGCTATGTGCGTCTGAAGAATCTTCTCGCCTCACTCAACATCTTTGGGCATACAAGCCTTACCTTGAAAACACGTAACCTCGTCATTGGACAAATCAGAACCCTCCAAACCACCATCTTGCACTTGCAACCTTTCGCGCACTCGAACCTCATCCAACAATCTGCTTTCTCTCGATCCGCCAACCCAAGTAGGCTTAACTCGTAGCTCTCGCGAATACTCCCGCCGTCATACAAGCTCAAATGGGCAAACAATGCTCTTAAGTCCGAAACAACCTTACGGCTCAACGCGTCTGCCACCACGTTAGCCTTGCCCGGATGATACTCAATCGAACAGTCGTAATCTTTCAGCAATTCAACCCATCTACGCTGCCTCAAATTCAAATCCTTCTGAGTCAGTAGATACTTCAGACTCTTATGATCCGTGTAGACTATCGATCTCTCTCCATATAAGTAGTGCCTCCAAATCTTTAAAGCGAAAACTACAGCCGCTAGCTCCAAATCGTGCGTCGGATAGTTAACCTCATGTGGCCTCAGCTGCCTAGAAGCGTAAGCCACAACCTTACCTTCCCCTGCATCAACACACAACCTGCACTGTATGTGATGCATCGCATGAGAGACTGTATTCCTTACCGACCTCAAAGTTGAATCGAAGCCGAGCCTCGGTCCAAAATCTTCTTTAACTTATCGAAGCTTTCCCATTGTTTCTCGGTCCATACAAACGGAACCTCTTTCCTTAACAACTTAGTCATCGGTATTTGCTATCAACGAGAAACCCTCAACAAACCTTCGGTGAGTATCCGCCAAACCAGAAAACTACGAATCTCACCATCGACCTAGGTGGCTTCCAATCCAAGACGACCTCAATCTTACGAGGATCTACACGAATCCTCCCGGTACCACACTACATGACCCAAGAACGCCACTTCTCTAAGCCGTAACTCGCACTTCATCGAACTTAGCATAGAGTTGCTTTTCCCTCAGAATCTGCAGCACCACCCTCAAATGCGCATCATGCTCTTCCTCTGTCCTTGAGTACACCAAGATGTCGTCTATGAAAACCACCACGAAACGATCTAGATACTGCTGAAACACCCTATTCATCATATCCATAAACGCTGCGGTGCGTTAGTCAACCCGAATGGCATTACCAGGAATTCGTAGTGCCCATACCGAGTCCGAAACGCTGTTTTATGGATATCCGCCTCCTTAACCTTTAATCGGGTGATACCGGACCTCAAGTCGATCTTGAAAATACCGCAGACACCTTTGGTGATCAAACAAATCGTCTATCCGCGACAACGGATACTTGTTTTTAATCGTACCTTGTTCAATCTGGCGGTAGTCTATGCACATCCGCATCGAGCCATCTTTCTTCTTAACGAATAATACCGGGCGCACTTACGGCGTAAACACTTGGCCCGATAAAACCTCGATCCAATAACTCCACGGATCTCGAGCCTTAAGCTCCACCAATTCCTTTGGTGCCATCCTATACGGAGCAATAGACACCGCACAAATCCCGGCAATGATCTATCCCGAACTCAACCTCTCGATCTGGCGGCAAACCCTAAGCTCCTCAGAAACACATCAACAAATTCCTTAATGAGCACGAACCTTCTCAACAAGCGAGACTCTTTAGCCTCCAAGGCATACACATGAACTACATACGCTTCACGACCTTTCTCGACCATCTTCTCTCGCTTTCAAAGCAGATACCACATTTGATAAGTAATCCCTCCGATTACCTATCATAGCCACCTCCTCACCATCAACCGTCTTAAGAACCATGCGCTTGCGCGCAATCCAACCTCGCCGGTACTTAACCACCAATCCATCCCGAGAATCGATCGAACTCCCCAAACATAGTTCCATCGGATCGGCGACAAATACTACCCCTTGGAGTTCTAGAGGTACATCTCTAAACGGCTTATCTACTACTACAGAGTGACCTAACGGACTAATCACGGTCATCCGCCTAGAAGATATCTGGAGTCTAAGTCCATTGTCTCTACTATACTATCGGCAACATAAGAGTGCGTAGAACCCACATCAATTAAAGCAAAGATAAGGGTACCAAAAATCAAGAACGCACGGTTATGGACGTCCGTCGCGTCGCGCCCTCCTCTCGGCGCCGCAAAGATATACCGATCTAGGCCGTCTAGCGCCGAACTACTCGCACCTCGCCCGGTGCTCCACGGCCCCGACCAGAACCATTACCACCTCTACCATTACCACGGCCCCTCTGCGGTGGCGGTCCATAACCTCTCGAATCGACACGGCTCGACTCTCCGACCGAATCTCGGCCATCCTACGCGGACAATCCCTAATGCGATGATCCGAGAGAACCACATTCGAAGCAACCTTTTCCACCACCGGTCCAAAGAACCACCCCAATGAGATTTCCCACATCGATTACATCTGCGGTGGTCCGCCTAGCAAAGAACAACCCTAGCGGATCGATTACGCCCACTCGGCCTAGCCCTCTTCTCGCAGACACCCGACGAACGTAAGACCCAAGCTCCTCTTAAGCCTACTCCTGTCCATACTCGCCTCACGGACTCCTTACCACCTTCGGCTACCTTAGCCTTCTCAACTAAGACAACAAACTCGCGCTCTGGCGAGGAGCAATCAGCGACCTCAACTCGTCTCGAGACCATCCTCAAACGAACACACCTCTCATGCTCGGTGGCCACAATGCCCCGCAGATACCTACTCCGCGCCTTCAGAACTCGGCCTGCGACTCAAGAACGGATTTACTCCCCGAACAAGCCTCGAAATGCCTTTCACGGGAGTCGATGTAACTAGCCCCGATGTATTTCTTTTGATATGCAGCTCTGAAGTAATCCCATGTCAAATCCTCTGCTGCCACACTATCCCGAACCGTGAGCCACCACTGATATGACTCATCCCGGAGAAGCGATACGATACCCTTCAGCTTCTCTTTAGCCGTCAAGTCCAGATCATCCATGATCCGCTCAGTTGCCTCCAGCCAATATTCAGCAGTGCTAGGAGCAACCCCAGAGACACCTCGGAAGAATTCAGCCCCATTAGCCCGGAGTCGCTCAGGAACAGATTTCCTAACTCCTGCACCACCACCTGCCCCAGCTACCCTTTCCAACACTCGCAGCATCGCCTGTGACACTGCGTCGTCCCCAGTCTGATCTTGGAACTCACCACCTCCAGCTGGTGGCGGAACCGGTATCTCATTTTCTGAACCCTGCCCAGATCCTACGGGCTCAGAAACCGTCATTCTACCCCTACCTCTACCACGAGTATTACGACCACGTCCGCCTCGAGTGCTCATGTCTAATCTTTCTACGTATCTGGTTAAGGAATTTTATGCATCAGTATTTATTCCACTTGTTTAAAAACAAGTCTTATGAATATTTAATGAGGATTTGTTCTCGCGAGTTCACAGAATCCTATCAGTCTCAATCTCTAAAGTAGCATACTACTGCTAATCATCAAATCATATCATATCCAATCAATTCACAAAGAATAGTCCGGGGTACTTACCGGGCGAGTGGTGCCGAGACTCGGTGCCATGCCTTTCAAACCATACTTTCAAAACAAACACTTAAATGGACTTTTGAAAACCTTTTTGGGCCTCAGCCCACAAACAGCCTTTGAACTTGGCTCGATACCACAAATGTAACACCCCAAACCCTGACAAGACGCCACGTCCGAACTGTATGTTACTGGGAAAATGCTTTTGAGAGATCAGATTTAACGTTTAAAAGTCGGGTGGAAACATTGTGGTCTTTGAAACAAATTTGAGTGGTCCTGTTTAAAAAAAAACAGTTGATGTATTTGAAACCCGGAGATTTTGAAAACTTAGCCAGAATTTGTAGTTAAAACGAGTTTATACCGTTTAAAACCTCCTTAGTTTCTCATTGATACATAAATCACTTTAAAACTTAGGAGACTACAAGTTTGATTTGGGAAACCTTTTTGTATTTGTTTATCGTGAACTTAGTGCGATACCCGATGGTATAGTTTGAAAACACGCTATGTTATAACATTGTCTTTCCACTTTTAGTAAAACTTATTCCGAGTTACTTTGTTAAGGCATATCAAAATCAACTTAAAACATAGACAACATAAAACATAACTTAAAAAGGCCTTTTACAATCCGAAATAAAACCCAATTTAAAGTAATAAACTAAAGTACCCAAATAGTAGAGTCTCGAGCAAAACTTTATTAAAGCATGGCATGTGCACCCCGAGTCCATCCCGACTCCATGTTCACGTCTACGGGTCACTGAAAAGTCAAAGGAGAGGGTGAGTCGAGTGACTCAGATGTGCAAATCCCGCCTCCCAGAAGAAACAACATGCTAACACACAACATACATAGCAACATAAATAATGCAACCCGATCCTAACCATCCATATCGCTTTTCTACCCCCGTGGTACCAAACCTTTGGTGGTGCTAAACCACTGGTGACATATAGTCACAATGTGTTACTAAAACACTGGTGTCCCAAAGACACAATATCCGTCAATGTGCTACCAAAGCACTGGTGTCCCAAAGACACAATTGTGCTACTAAAGCATTGGTGACCAAGTCACAAATCCATTGATGATGGGGCCAACCCATCGTGTGATACCAAATCACTAGCAGACGATCCCATATCTCAAGTGGGGCCAACCCACGGTGGTCAAACCACAGGACAAGTCGCAATGAGGTGCCAAACCTCGGTGTCCCAAAGACACAATGTGCTACCAAAGCACTGGTGACCGTGAGTCACAAACCGTGATGGGGCCAACCCATCGTGTGATACCAAATCACTTGGCGCAATCCCGTATAATCATTTGTGGGGCCAACCCATCGTGGTACCGAGCCACCGGGACGAGACGCTGAGGTACCAAACCTCCGGAGGTGCTAAACCTCCGTGACCCAAAGTCACAAAGTGTGCTACCAAAGCACGGTGCTGCTCAAAGACAATATACCATCGCTTCCTCCTCTCGTATCACCCACACATATCATATTCATGTAATCGTGCATATCATACAATCATGCATGTCATACAATCATGCATATCATACCAATATATCTAATCTCATATCCCATGTCACATATAACCACAACCATGGTATCATGTAAATCATCAAGAAATTTATAACAATAGTGATAATTGACTTTACCCGAGTCCGTAATCATACCCATTAGGTATCATAACAAATACCATCTGTTACATTAGTTATCACACAAAGTTATCAAACATATTACTAAATATAAGTGTGTTAGTATACACACACTGGTAAAACCGAGTCTAAGGATCCCTACGAATCACTCGAGTCCCTTGATTATCAAAACCCCTAGAACAATCGACCAACATAGGATTAGGCACTAAGACCATTCGCCAAAGACCATCAACCAAAGAATCAACATTAATCATTACCCTACACTTGCGAATGGTTTGGTTTCCAAACAAACCCGAACCAAAAGTGGCTCTTTTGACAATCGGCCTTCACCTAGAAATAGAATCATTAATCTCTTGTAGCCTACCTTAATGAAATCAAACGAGTGAAGTAATATCACTTACCACGCTTACCTAATCACTTAACAGATGAAGATGGCTCCTCTTGTTTGCTTGAAACCCTTTGGTGTCCTATAATGAAGGGATTAGAATCCTTCAAAAATGACCATAGTCGGCCCTTAATCAAACCATAACCAACAAAGATCAAAAGAGGAAGATATGGCCATTCGGCCTTGCACTTACCAACACCCAATATTCGGCCAACCTATGACTTCTAGGAGAGGAGAGGTTCGGCCAACTTTTGGAACAAGATGAAGAAAGAATTCGGCTTATTCCCAAAGAAGGAACACAAGAGAAAGGTGTATAGAAGGGGATTGGTATTCGGTCAACAGTGGAAGGAAGATTCGGCTCACAAGTGTTAAGATAGAAGGAAAACAAAAATGGGTAAAGGGAGAGTACTTACGGTTTTGAAAGAAATAAGAAATGGAGAGAGAGCTTTGGAGAATGGGTTTCGGCTACCAATAAGAGTCAAGGGGAAACAAAGAAATTTCGGCAAGGTGAAATTGCTTAAGCTTTCGGTTTTTGAAAAGGAAGAAAATGAGAACTTACTTGGAGAAATTCGGCTACTAGGAGATTGAAAGAAAAACAAGCAAGTTCGGCACTAGATGTTTACACTTTCGGTTTCCACAAAGAAAATGAAAGATAACTTCTTTAGAATTTCGGCTTTGGTTTCTCAAAAAGAAAGAATTTTGGCTTACCAGAATGATGACCGAAATGCTAAGAAATTTGCCAAAAAGATTCGGCACTACCCTTCCCACACCCAAACCAAAACCGCCACTACCCATCAAGTTCCCAAGTTTCTGGCCAACACCTCCACAACCCCCAAACATTCGGCCACATCCCCATTCACTCCCAACCACCATTTCAAACTACATGACCAAGTCTCCTCCAACAAATGCTCTCCACCCTCATTTGAATATGAAGACTTGGTCCAAGGTAGTGTTCTAGTTGCTCTCTACCTCTACTCCCATGCCGTCCAAAATAGGTAACAAAAAGGGGACTCTGGCGCTGCTCGAACACCGGACCTCCACTCCTTGAAGTTGGCGCCAAACCAAGCTCCCCATGTGGCGCATGCCTTGCCACTTTTCCAGCTCTTCCTTTGTGCAACAAAACCTCAAATAAAATTCTTAAACCCCCGCTTCCTCAGCTCCCTTCACTTAACACCCAAAAACCAAAATTTTCCCATTCTCTCAGGCACACTCCTAGCCTACAATTAAGCTCCTAAAACACCGAAATAACCACACAGCACACTAAACACATGCAATAACAAAATAGCCCCCTAACCCGGGATATTACACCGAGTCTTGTGGAGTTTACCAAAAAATCTCGAGGTAAATCTCAAGTGTCGTTCGAAAATAATAGACAATGGTACTCTGTTTTATCTAACAATCTCCAATTCGTATAACTCAGCTAACTTTCAAACAAGTACCTTGTTCTGACCGTAATTGAGTGAGCTGATTTTGTTAGTCTATCAACAATAACCTAGATCGAGTCTTTCTTTCTCTGTGTCGCAGGCAATCCAGATACAAAATCCATTGTGACTCATTCCTATTTTTATTCAGGAATTATAACAGGCTGTAATAACTCAAACGGAACTTGATGCTCAGCTTTCACTTATTGAAAAACTAGACACTTAACCAAAAATTCTGAAATTTCATGTTTCATACCCAGCCACCAGTACATCTGTTTCAAATCACAAAACATGTTAGTACTACCAAGATGAATGGAGTACGTATTATTGTGAGCCTCTGATAATATGTCTTGTTACAATTCCAAATCATTCAGAATACACAATCTACTGTGGAAATGAAACATACCAATAATATCAATTCTGAATTTTGTGAATTAATCACTTTGTATCTGTTCTCATTTAGCTATCGAATTTCAGGCCAAAATCTTGCAACTCTCGGATTCCTTTTAGAAACAACGGTCTAGCTTTAAATTCAGGTAATACAAAACCATTAGTATAAACAACATAGTCCTTCCAGAATTCAGGCTGGATCAGTACAGGAACTTCTATCAATAAAGCTATTAGTTGGTCAAAACTCTTAGAGACATTTTTCAGAGTTTTCCATATAGTAATAGAAGAGGTTTTACTCGAACCTATACGAATCCTGTTTGCCGAATTTACATAACCAAGAAAACTAACCTTGCAGAGTCAAAGCTCATATTTATTAACTTTCACATAAACTATTTCTCATGCAAAGTCGGTAGTATAATTCTCAAAGGTTGAGCATACTTGGATTCTTTTTTAAAATAGATCAGGATATCATCAATAAACACAACTGCGACTATAAATATATATATCCAAATGAAGCTGAAAAACCCAATTCATTATATTCATAAATTAACAGAGACATTAGTTAGTCCAAATGTAACAGCCAACTTTTTGTGAGATCAGAATATTGGTTTCGGGACCACAAATCCGAGCCGAAAAGAAAAATTATTTTAATATTATTGCATGGTTTGCATTATGATAGGATTATTATATGAAAATTCTGATAAGAAAATTTTATCGATTGTGTGTTTAATTATGGAAAGGACCAAATTGCATAAAATGCAAAAGTTGAGTTCTAATAGCTATAAGTATCAAATAGCTATGGAGTTCAAAACTTGAGGTCCTTATATGGTAATTAGACCATTAAAGAAAAGTTAGTAGATATTTTTGGTGATTCATCCATGGAAAAATTAGAAAAGGCTAAGGACTAAATTGGAAACTAAAATAATTAAAAGATGATAGAAATATCATCTTATTTTATATCATCTTCCCCAAATTAAGACATGGAAACCCTAGGAAAGAGAAAAGTCTTCAAGCAAGCTTAATTGGTTCAATTGGGTAAGTATTCTTGTCCTGTTTTTAGTAATTTTTATATTTTTGAGATCGGGATAGTCTAATCTATCTATCTTGGGGACTAATTTGAAAAGTTATCAAAGTAAAAAAGTTTTGCCATGGATGAATATGCTGAAAATTTGAAATTTATGGTAGAAAATGAAAGGTTGTTGATAGATAAACAACTTTTACAAAGGGAATTTTGATGAAATCATGATTTAGCGACTAAATTGAAAAGTGGTATAACCTATGGAAAAATTCTGAATTTTGTGAAATACAAGTACTGTAAATGTTATATGAAAATTCCAGTTAGGCTTGGAATAAGGATTAAATTGCATGAATTTCATTTTCCGAGCCTAGGGACGAAAATGGAATTTATTAAAAGTTTAGGGGCAAAATGGTAATTTTGCCTAGGGTGTAAATTGAATCCAATTGAGTATGAAATGGATTAAATTGATGTTTAAATTCATTTATATAGATCCGGACAACTCAAATTCGAAGCTAGATCGAGGAAAAGAAAAAGTTTTGGATTAGTAGATTTCGTATACGAATAAGTATCGAGGTAAGTTCGTGTAACTTAACTATGCATGTTCATATGTTTGAAAATGAATGTTGTATTTGGGTGAATCATATAAATGCTTAAAGTATGACATAAATTGTAACACCCCAAACCCGGCCCATTCGTTACGACCGGATCTGGTATGCCACTGCGGAAAAATGTTTGAGAAGATTCGACCTAAAGATAAAATCATGACAACTTGTTGAGTTTGTAAAACGGTGACCATTTGAAATCTTAAGTAAAGTGTGGTGTTTATAAAAATATCCTGGTTAAAACTTTATGATACATTTTAGGATATAGTTTTGCCGAAAATAAACCGGTTTCAAAATAATAATTCAATCGTCACTTTGCTTTAACATAATAGAAATACTTAAATACTTTAACTGGACCTTATTACAACAAATAATTAAACAAAAGTTCTTAGTAATAAACTGAATAAAATAAAGAAGATGTCTTCTGCATGGGCCACCTCGTATCCACTCCAACCCGGTCCAATCACCACGAATCATCTGCGATGTTTAATAAAAATTGGGTGAGTCATACTGACTCGGTGTGTAATTAATCCATCGAATTCCACCCACATGTTAACCACATATTAACCCATATATCGGATAACAAATATCATATTCACATGTTAACACATTTCGGGCTTGGCCCATATTCATATCACATTCATCTAATAGGGTAGTTAACCACATAATTTCCACATACCGGGCTTAGCCCATTTCCACACCGATCCACATTCATATACCGGGCTTTGCCTGTTTTTACATTAATCCACATATCATATTGGGCTTGGCCCATTTCCACATATGTTCACATACGAAATCATGCAATTATGAAGCCCAACCCAAACCTAGGGTCCATCCGCTACACACCCCCTTATCCAAATTTAACACACACGAGGATTATCAAATCACCCTCTCCTTTTCACTCCAAAGGCAATCATCGCCGCCCACGTGCAATTAAGCACAATAGTCCACAACGCGACCTCGCAGCGCCAATCCACGATGTAGCCGTAGCTAACACCAAAACCACGATGGGACACATAGTCACTCATCAACCACGATATGGCACATAGCCGATATCAACCACGATGAGGCACATAGCCACTCATCAAGCCACGCGAACTAAATCGCAATTAATCCACAACGTGACCTCGGCCAATGTCAATCCACGATGTAGCTCAAGGCTAACATCAAAAACCATGATGGGACACATAGTCACTCATCAACCACGATATGGCACATAGCCGATATCAACCACGATGAGGCACATAGCCACTCATCAAGCCACGCGAACTAAATCGCAATTAATCCACAACGTGACCTCACCAACGTCAATCCACGATGTAGCTCAAGGCTAACATCAAACCACGCACTCAAGTACACCCGCACCTTCTTTCATATCCCAACCCATGCACATGCCACATAAAATAATGATACAATGTAATGATGCATGAGCATGTTCATCAAGCATATTATCACATATTCATATTAATAATCACATATCATCGGGTTTGGTACTTAACATACCCCCTTGAGGGTATCCTTATCACAATTTCCACTTGCACTAGTTAGCACATTCATAATACATACACAGTTCACATACATATCATATACCCGTAAAATGGTGGGTTAATCACACACCGATCACTTGGAGAACTATGCTTTCGAGCATCGATGCTATCACTAGGCGATACTACGGCTATTTGCCTACTTTCTTGTTCTCGATTTGGTCCACACCCCGGTGGCCAATCCCAAATCGCCGAGACAGATCTCTTCTTAAACATCGGGATAGGGACCTTCCCTTTCCCTTCTTGAATGGTATTCGCCTCCATCAACACGCTTAATCAGAACAATCAATTTAATCATCAATATACGAATTCTTAACCAAATATCCACAACTTATCATACTTACCGAAAGGGTCTTAAAATCCCGAAAAGCTTGATCTAATGCTTGGATCCTTAATCCCTACATTTGATTAATCACCTACTACTTTAATAAAAAGCCATTCGGCCATAAATCCAAATCCTAGTAGGATTAGTATACTTAAACTTACCTTGTTGCCGTTTGACTTAAGAATCAAGTCTTGAAATCTCTCGCTATACTCTTCTTGCATTCGCCCAAGATTGAATCAATTAACTTGGTTAGTTTTCGCTTTTGAATAATTAATGAACACATATATTTACCAAACATGGCCTTGGCCGAATGCTATAGACACTTACCTTATGGATTTTAAATCCCAAACTCACCGAGTAACTAGGGAACACGTGGCCTATGGTGTACCTTCGGGAAAAGAACTTCTCCTTCCTTGTAGTCGACACTTAGTAAATCCCGAAAGATCTCTTCAAAGTTTCGGCAACAAGATATTAATGGGGTTAGTCCTAGATTTTGGCAAATCTTAAGAAAAAGGATGAAACCGAATGAGATCTTACCCTTACTTGAAGAAATCGATTGCACCTTCACTTCAACCTTCAGAGAGATTCGGCTATGGCTAGATGATGATCTCACAACTTTCGGCTTTTGGAGGATTAGAAAGAAAAGAAAAGGAAGAATAAAGATGGAGGATTCGGCTAGAACACAAGGTATTTCGGCTTGGCAAAAATAAAAGAAGAAGAAGATTTGGTGAAGAGAATTTAGAGGCTTTCAAAGAACAGTAAAATAATGCAGAATGACCTCTCTTTTCCTTTTATAGCCGATATTACTAACTTAGAATCCCTTACTTGGCCATCACTCTTCTATTTTAATAGCTTTATCTCTTTAATTATCACTTAAAATAAAAGATAATTCAGCAACTATCCTTACTTAGTCGAAATTATTAAACTCAAAGTCCGTTACTTGGCCATCACTTCTCCCTTATTTTCCTCTTTATATCTTTATTCAAATTAAAAGAATTTAATCCAACAATTATCTCTTGAAAATAATGATAAATTAATCCCTTATTTATCCACTATTTATAAAATAATAAAAGCTCCTAATTTATAGCCATGTGCCGTCCACCTCTCTGCTCCTTGTAGCAAAATAAAATTTCTTTTATTTGCTTCCCATGTGACTCGAACTTAGGCCCATTCCTCTTGCATATGGCGCCATTTCCATAGGCCCTAAGTGGCATCTTTGGCCACTTTTCCAAGCCTGTTTGTGTGTAAAATTTCACAAACTTTTTCTTTTAAGGCCACCTTGCCTTAATTTCCCCTTTTAAACCTTAAAACTCGTCATTTCTAGGTCATTTCTAAGTTTCCAAAATTTTCGATCGGCTCAGTAAACTTGACATTTCCTTACATTTCCATGACATTTCCTTAGAAGACATTTCCTTACATTTCCAAGACATTTCCTTACATTTCCATGACATTTCCTTACAAGACATTTCCTTACATTTCCAAGGTTCTAAAAATGTTCACTTTCCTCTTTTAAACTTAACATTTCCATACATTTCCGTGTTTCCAAAAGTGTTCAAAATATATTCATAACACATAAGATATGTCATTTCGTACAATTAAACCAAAAATGCATAGGCCCTTTTCAGGATGTTACAGATTCTACCCTCCTTAAAAATAATTTCGTCCTCGAAATTACTTATTAACGAATAATCGTACATCTTAACTCACCGCACTACGCTTATGTCGCGCACTGATCTTAATAGAACCATCATACTTCCTAGGCACAATCTCTAAGTTCACATCCCCTAGAACTCATTTCTAACGTCGCGATTTAACTGATTAAAAAGTTTTATGCATCGTAAATTTTGTTCCACCGATTATTCGCGAACAGTTTTATGAAAAGAGATGTTCGAAGTAGTTCTTTCGATCAACCAAAGTTTCTAGTTCAAGTTCACTACTCTAACTCAGGGAGTCACATTCACATTCATAAGCAGAGACACATTCATTTTTCCACGAAGTCACATTCATTCACAACATCATTCACTACACTTTTATGGCCATTCCATCCATTTCCCTACCCTGGGTAATTTCGTCTTTTCCTATAGGGTATTTTGGTAATAAATCGGGTCAATTCGAAAATATTTTTCAAATTAAAGGTATTTCAGAATTTACAAAATCTAAGGTTATTTTGTTTTCCAAATCGAGGTGTTGCAAAAATTTGAGTAAATCGAGGTTATTTGGTAATTTTGAAGTCAAGCGATTCAGTAAATTTTCCAAATCGGGGTATCTTGTTATTTGTAAAATGTAAGTTTTTGATATCTTTGTAAAGTAGAAATATTGTAGCAAACGTCGAGGGTATTTTTGAAAATCTTAAGAACTAAGGGTATTTTAGTAATTTACAATACAGGGCATTTTTGTAATTTTGTAAATCGGAGATATTTTGGAAAAAACTTTCACAATAATCTTTTACTACAATTAAAAGGGTAATTTAGGGATTTTAAAACTAGGGTTTTTATCATGACTAGTCCCTTTCGGGTTTTAATTATCGGGTTTAGCCCGTGAATAAGTCCTCTTGGTTAGGGTGAACCGTAGCTACGCACTGGGTAGGATTCGAGTAAAGAGGAGGTGAGTCGCTAGGACTGCTTAAATACCAAGCTCTCACTGAATCCACTCCTATACATGCGCACAACAGTTGCCACACCCTAGCTCGGCGACTTACTTCACAGGTTTGTTTAATAGTCCTTAAGTCTTATGCATGTGTTTGAGTGCACTAGCCCTAGGGTTCAATAGCCCTAATATTCTAATCTACGAGCACAAATAAGCCCATAACAGTTCACATAAACAAGTCACTTCAATAATTAGAAGTACTTACCTGGTGGACTTCGGGGTAGGAGATACACAGTGCCATGCCGAATAACTTTGAAAAGTTTATGAAAGCCCATACTTTTGAAAAGCCCATCTTTGAAAAAAATTATTTTTGGACTCAAAATCCTCAAAGTCGAGTTTTGAACCGGGCTCTGATACCAATTTGTAACACCCCAAACCCGGCCCATTCGTTACTGATGGATCTCGTATGCCATCTGCTGGAAAAAACGTTTGAGAAGATTCGACCTAAAGATAAAATCATGACAACTTGTTGAGTTTGTAAAGCGGTGACCATTTGAAATCTTAAGTAAAGTGTGGTGTTTATAAAAATATCCTGGTTAAAACTTTATGATACATTTTAGGATATAGTTTTTAGAAAATAAACCGGTTTCAAAATAATAATTCAATCGTCACTTTGCTTTAACATAATAAAAATACTTAAATACTTTAACTGGACCTTATTACAACAAATAATTAAACAAAAGTTCTTAGTAATAAACTGAATAAAATAAAGAAGATGTCTTCTCGCATGGGCCACCTCGTATCCACTCCAACCCGGTCCAATCACCACGAATCATCTGCGATGTTTAATAAAAATTGGGTGAGTCATACAGACTCGGTGTGTAATTAATCCATGAATTCCACCCACATGTTAACCACATATTAACCCATATATCGGATAACAAATATCATATTCACATGTTAACACATTCAGGCTTGGCCCATATTCATATCACATTCATCTAATAGGGTAGTTAACCACATAATTTCCACATACTTTGGGCTTAGCCCATTTCCACACTTATCCACATTCATATCTTGGGCTTTGCCTGTTTTACATTAATCCACATATCATATTGGGCTTGGCCCATTTCCACATATGTTCACATACGAAATCATGCAATTATGAAGCCCAACCCAAACCTAGGGTCCATCCGCTACACACCCCCTTATCCAAATTTAACACACACGGGGATTATCAAATCACCCTCTCCTTTTCACTCCAAAGGCAATCATCTGCCGCCCACGTGCAATTAAGCACAATAGTCCACAACGCGACCTCGATCGGCGCCAATCCACGATGTAGCCGTAGCTAACACCAAAACCACGATGGGACACATAGTCACTCATCAACCACGATATGGCACATAGCCGATATCAACCACGATGAGGCACATAGCCACTCATCAAGCCACGCGAACTAAATCGCAATTAATCCACAACGTGACCTCAGTCAATGTCAATCCACGATGTAGCTCAAGGCTAACATCAAAAACCATGATGGGACACATAGTCACTCATCAACCACGATATGGCACATAGCCGATATCAACCACGATGAGGCACATAGCCACTCATCAAGCCACGCGAACTAAATCGCAATTAATCCACAACGTGACCTCGATCCAACGTCAATCCACGATGTAGCTCAAGGCTAACATCAAAACCACGTACTCGAAGTACACCCGCACCTTCTTTCATATCCCAACCCATGCACATGCCACATAAAATAATGATACAATGTAATGATGCATGAGCATGTTCATCAAGCATATTATCACATATTCATATTAATAATCACATATCATCAGGTTTGGTACTTAACATACCCCTTGAGGGTATCCTTATCACAATTTCCACGCACTAGTTAGCACATTCATAATACATACACAGTTCACATACATATCATATACCCGTAAAACGGTGGGTTAATCACACACCGATCACTTGGAGAACTATGCTTTCGACATCGATGCTATCACTAGGCGATACTACGGCTATTTGCCTACTTTCTTGTTCGATCTTTGGTCCACACCCGGTGGCCAATCCCTAATCGCCGAGACAGATCTCTTCTTAAACTTGGGATAGGGACCTTCCTTTCCCTTTTGAATGGTATTCACCTCCATCAACACACTTAATCGAACAATCGATTTAATCATCAATATACGAATTCTTAACCAAATATCCACAACTTATCATACTTACCGAAAGGGTCTTGAAATCCCGAAAAGCTTGATCTAATGCTTGGATCCTTAATCCCTACATTTGATTAATCACCTACTACTTTAATAAAAAGCCATTCGGCCATAAATCCAAATCCTAGTAGGATTAGTATACTTAAACTTACCTTGTTGCCGTTTGACTTAAGAATCAAGTCTTGAAATCTCTGCTATACTCTTCTTGCATTTGCATGACATTGAATCAATTAACTTGGTTAGTTTTCGGCTTTTGAATAATTAATGAACACATATATTTACCAAACATGGCCTTGGCCGAATGCTATAGACACTTACCTTGTGGATTTTAAATCCCGAAACTCACCGAATAACTAGGGAACACGTGGCCTATGGTGTACCTTTGGGAAAAGAATTTCTCCTTCCTTGTAGTCGACACTTAGTAAATCCCGAAACATCTCTTCAAAGTTTCGGCAACAAGATATTAATGGGGTTAGTTCTAGATTTCGGCAAATCTTAAGAAAAAAGGATGAAACCGAATGAGATCTTACCCTTACTTGAAGAAATCGATTGCACCTTCACTTCAACCTTCAGAGATTCGACTATGGCTAGATGATGATCTCACAACTTTCGGCTTTTGGAGGGATTAGAAAGAAAAGAAAAGGAAGAATAAAGATGGAGGATTCGGCTAGAACACAAGGTATTTCACCTTGGCAAAAATAAAAGAAGAAGATGATTTGGTGAAGAGAATTCGGCAGAGGCTTTCAAAGAACAGAAAATAATACAGAATGGCCTCTCTTTTCCTTTTATAGCCGATATTACTAACTTAGAATCCCTTACTTGGCCATCACTCTTCTATTTTAATAGCTTTATCTCTTTAATTATCACTTAAAATAAAAGATAATTCAGCAACT
Source organism: Gossypium sturtianum (assembly GCA_025698515.1). Classification (NCBI taxonomy): domain Eukaryota; kingdom Viridiplantae; phylum Streptophyta; class Magnoliopsida; order Malvales; family Malvaceae; genus Gossypium; species Gossypium sturtianum. The sequence continues at coordinate 27,923,986 of CM046943.1, read as the reverse complement.
ATCCTTACTTAGCCGAAATTATTAAACTCAAAGTCCCTTACTTGGCCATCACTTCTCCCTTATTTTCCTCTTTATCTCTTTATTCAAATTAAAAGAATTTAATCCAATAATTATCTATTGAAAATAATGATAAATAAATCCCTTATTTATCCACTATTTATAAAATAATAAAAGCTCCTAATTTATAGCCATGTGCCGTCCACCTCTCTGCTCCTTGTAGCAAAATAAAATTTCTTTTATTTGCTTCCCATGTGACTCGAACTTAGGCCCATTCCTCTTGCATATGGCGCCATTTCCATAGGCCCTAAGTGGCATCTTGGACCACTTTTCCAAGCCTGTTTGTGTGTCAAATTTCACAAACTTTTTCTTTTAAGGCCACCTTGCCTTAATTTCCCCTTTTAAACCTTAAAACTCGTCATTTGTAGGTCATTTCTAAGTTTCCAAAAATTTTCGATCGGCTCTGTAAACTTGACATTTCCTTACATTTCCATGACATTTCCTTACAAGACATTTCCTTACATTCCCAAGACATTTCCTTACATTTCCATGACATTTCCTTACAAGACATTTCCTTACATTTCCAAGGTTCTAAAAATGTTCACTTTCCTCTTTTAAACTTAACATTTCCATACATTTCCAGGTTTCCAAAAGTGTTCAAAATATATTCATAACACATAAGATATGTCATTTCGTACAATTAAACCAAAAATGCATAGGCCTTTTTCAGGATGTTACATAAATGATATGCCTGATATTGTTTGAATAAATGACAAGTTCCAATTGAATTAAGAAATTCGATGGATATATGTTATTTTCCTTATTGAATGTGGTCCTGCATATGTTGCAGACAGAAAATAGCTCAGACGAGCAATCCTGTTATAGCCCTCTCGAGCATTCTGTTAAATAGTTCTTGCGAGCATCCTGATCGGTGGTGATCTTGCATGTGTTGCACACTACCGTAGCTCTGTGTGAGCATCCTGTTACATGATTCGATCGGTTGTGATCCAGCATATAATGCGGACACAAACACATCTCTACGTGAGCGTCCTGATATAAGCTCTTATGGGCTTTCGGACATGGCTCGCTTGAACTCCCTGTTACCCTATCCGGTGCTCCCTAATAATAACTCTTCGGAGTTACCTGTTAAGCTTTATGAGCTCTCTGAATAAAACTCATATGAGTTTCCTGTTTAGCCCAGATAAGTGTCCTGTTACAACGCTCATCTGAGCATCTTGATATGTGGCTCGAGAGTGTGCTCCTTGATTAAGTGCCCTAATGGGTACCCCTGATTATGAAATGACGATTTATAGTTTTGTACACCTTGTAACAGCCCGATTTTGACCCTAATCAGAATGGTAGTTTCGGGACCATGAATACGAATCAGAAAAATATTTTAATATTATTTTCTATGTTTATTATGTGTGAATTGGTGTGTGAAAAATTTTCGTATTAAATTTTGATCGTTTTGGTGCTTAATTGTGAAAAAAGAGCTTAATCGCATAAAAAAAATTTGGTGGTTAAATGTGTAAGTGCCGAATTGTTGATGATTTCATAAATTGGAGGCTTTAAGTAGCAATTTGACCATAAAAGAATGGATAGTGGCCGGTTGGTATGCATGTAATAGTAGTTTGAATTGTTTATTATATTTTATATTATTATGTTATAATTTAATATGATAAAATAATATAATTGATAAAAGATGAAAAGTGTTCATCTTTCTTCATGTTCTTGACCAAAACTAAGAGAAAGAAGAGAAAGCTTAAGCTTAAAACTTTCGGCCTTTGCATGCTTGATTAAGGTATGTAATTAAGTTCGGTTTTTGATAATTTTTACGTTTTTGAGATCGTTGTTTTGAATACTAGCTAGCCCAAGCTTGAATTTTCAAATTTGATGATGTATTCATGAAGTGCCATTGTTGATAGCTTGATGAAATTGATGTTTAGTGATGGAAAATGAATATAGGATGTTAGATTGTTAAGTTTAAATTAAGACATTTTTGGTAGAAATGTCTAAATAGGATTAAATTGTGAAATTTGAAAATTGATGGGGTCAAAATGTGAAATAAATGAATTGTATGAGCTTGTAATAAGATTATGAAGATTTGACCCTAAAGAAGTGTGGTCAAATTTTGAGTATTTTGTGTTCTGTGCAATAGGGACTAAATTGTAAAAATTGTAAATGTCAAGGGTAAAATAGTAATTTGCCCATTTATATTTTTTTGGATTAAATTGAATGAAAATATGTTTGAATGAGCTAAATTTGAAATTTATTAGATCAAGAACAAAAAGAATCGGGATTGGATCGGGGAAAGGCGAAGTTAATCGAATAGCTGGGAAGTAAAGTCTGTCGATAATCGAGGTAAGTTTTTAAGCAATTGAGTTGCATTGAATATATTTATAATGATGTAAATGAGTTAAATGGAAGTATATATTTATATAATGGATATTGCCGAATGTGATAATGGTTTATGAAATGAATGATTTGATTCGAAAATAAATATATATGGTCGAAGTTAAGTTTATATGTATATGTATGAATACGGAGCAAGTTTGAGTGATGCACTAATGTGAAAATTTTAACTTTCGAGCACTAAGTGTGCGAAATCAAATAATGAGCACTAAGTGTGCGAAACCGTTCGTTATGCACTAAGTGTGCGAATCGAATTTCCGAGCACTAAGTGTGCGAAATCGGACAAGGAGCACTAAGTGTGCGATTAATTTTTATATCTTGGATTGAATTTGGTAAGTTGATATTATGAGATGATATTAATTGAAATCAAGTAAGTGTGACAATTTAGTTTGGATGGAAAGTATCAATTAAATATATAGTTCAATTGATATAGGTTGACATGGAGAAATGCTTACAAAATCTCATTGATTTCTACATGAATTATATATTGTATTCGGCCATGTGGAATTTTGTATAAGGAGTTCATTTGATTAGTTTTAATCTTGAATATGTGATTTATATGGATTTGAAGTGCAAAGTATAAATTCGATAAGTAATATGTGCTTATGAAATCTATTATCGAAGGCTTGGAAGTTTGACCTTTGGGCTATGAAATGCGAAAGTTTTGAAAGGTGATATAAACTAAAGTTATGGTTATAAACCTTGGTTGTGATTATACTAATTTGACTTTGCTAGTAAAATGTTATAATGCATTGTTGTTGTGAAATTGCTTATAACTTACTAAGCTATGATAACTTACTGTGTGTGTTTGTTTGTATGGTTTTATAGATTTTGAAGTCTAGTTACGAGCTCGGGGATCATCGTCAAAGTCTATCGCACTATCAACTAACTTTGGTATTTTTATAAGCTAAATTTTTGAAACTATGGCATGTATAGGCAGGCTTGCGTTTTGGGTTCATTTTGAAGTTGTAAATATTAAGCCGTGCGGAAATGGCTAGAAATGATGTTTAAGTTTAGGCAAATATTTCAATCATGGTATATATATATGTGTGGGTGATGTATTTAGTATATGCATGATGAAATAGTCTTGAAGGTTGGTATGAACATTCGAATAGGGTATATCATACTTATATAGATATGGGTGATGTGCATTTGATATGTTTTGCATCTATGAAATGTTTTAATTTGACTTAGGTGATGGGTTTGATAATTGATTTAAAGGTAGGTCAAATGAATGTTACATAGAGGTTTTATTATATGATCGAATATGAACTAATTTAGATTAGTGTATGAATGAAATTTCAGCATGGTTTTAAAACATATGGATTTGAGTGTGTCTTGATTCGGCTTAAGTATATAGAAATGTCCAAAGTTAATCAAGTGATCATTGTAATAATTCGGTAATGTTTGCTAATGTTTTATAAACAAACGTGGAAAAATATGTGCTTGTTATGAAGTGAAATATGCATGTTTATAACTAAGTGTTTGAATATCATGCATGAAATTTTTTGTTTGTATTGAACATTATGTCCATTAAGTATAAGTATTTTTAGCCTTGATGCAAGTTAGATAATGCAATAATTTGATTGGAGAAGTTGATATATTCGGGACCATGAAATGATTTGTATGAGTGTGCTGAACTGTGTTTGGTAAAAGGTAATGCCTCGTACCCCTAGTTCGGCGACGGATACGGGTTAGGGGTGTTACACACCTTGTGTGTACTACCTGAGTATCCATCGGAATTTCAATGATTCAACGGATAAATTCCAAAATTGAGAATATATGAGATTAAATGAATTATATATTGAATGTTCCTGAAATTTCTGAAAAATTGTAACATGATGAGCTCATCCATACTATTTAATGTACATGTGAATTATGTGACTAACATACTTGTTTGAGTGTATGTGATTAGATAAATTTGCTAAATTGTTGGGAATCATGTTATTGTATGCTTATTTGAATGAATGTAATCGGTAAGTTTAATTCTTGTTATACGAACTTACTAAGCATTAAATGCTTACTTGTAACACCCCTCACCCGTATTCAATGCCGGAATAGGGTTACGGAGCATTACCAGACAAATATTACAATTAAGCATACATTTCTCATACATTTCCATATTTCAAGTAGTCATCATTCATCAACAATCATAATGTCCCTATTACGAGCCTACGAGGCCCAAAACATGCATTGGGAGTAGTTTGGGACTAAAACGATAACTCAAGAACTCTTTACAAAACTTAAAAAATTTTCCAAACTACAGGGGACACACGCCCGTGTCACAGGCCGTGTGGACATTCAAAATGGGATCAAATGGCCGTGTCCCAGCCCGTGTCTGACCCCGTGTAACTATCTGACTTGGGTCACACGGCTAACCACATGCCCGTGTGACCAACCCGTGTGCCCTTCGTAATGGCCTCACATGCCCGTGTGCCAGGCCGTGTGCTAGGCCGTGCCAAACCTGTAGGGTATACTAACTTATGCCACACGGCCAATCACACGCCCGTGTGCTAGGCCGTGTGCAGCATACTGACTTGGCTTCTAAATCAACACTAGGGGACACACAACAGTGCAACATAACCGTGTGTCACACACGGCTGAGACAACACCCGTGCCTCTGCCTGTGTGGACAAAAATAGGCTATTTACCAAGCCATTTTGCCACCCAATTTGGTACACACCTACATCAAACCAATTTGCACCAATACAAGGCATATATAAGCATTCTATTAACCTTATTGAAGCATAACTCCTACCATCTCAACACCAACCAATACAAACACATCAATACCATAATATACCATTCAAATTCATACCAAATTTTACTTACTTAAACATCAAAATGGCTAAACTCAAATATGCATTATTTAGCCTAAGTTCACAAGCATACTATTATCCACAACTAAACCATTTAACATTCATAATACATATAGCTATCAAGCATCACACAACCAACCTCAATTTACATAACATATACTATAGGCACATACACATATACACAAGCAAATTAACTCAAATTAAGCCAACTCTCATGGCTATTATATACAAACCAAGACATATACATTTACAAGCCAAAACAAATGGCCAAAATCATTACCAAAACATAACCAACATGACCAAAATCCCTATACATGCCATATACTCAAAACATAAGCTTAAAAATACCAAATCAATAGTAAGATAGTGTGACGAAATATCCGACGATCCCTGAATCCGAGCTAGCTTTGAAATCACTATAAAACATAGAAAAATAAACAACGTATGTAACACCCTAAACCCAGCCCATGCGTTATGACCGGATCTGACATGTCACATGAGAAAAAAAAACATGTTAAATCCTTTTTATTTGTACTAAAATAGGTATTATTTTGTTATAATCAAGAAAACAAGTTTGATTTGAAATATTTGATAAAGTACTACTAACCTCGAAGGTTGAATGATAAATCAATAATTTGAACTAGAGATCTTATAAACCATGACTTTTGAAAATATTTTTGATAATTCGAGAGAAAATTTTCGAGTTAAAAATATTTGTAAAAGTTTGTTATGTACTCCATTTGTTAATCTATTTTGAAAAATATTTATTTATGTTTTTAGTAAAATTCCCATTTAAATCAATTTAAGCAAGATAATAAGTTCGTCAAACATAAAGCAAAAATAAAATATTCCAGAGGCCTTATTACAACATAAAAACCCAAAATAGTAAAAGTACTAAAGTGAACGAAAATAGAAATCTAAAGTTCAATAAAACCATTTCAAGTATGGCCTCCACCGAGTCATCCATGGCCCAAGTCCACTTCATCGAGCATTACGCAAGGGTTAAAAAAGGGGTGAGTTACTAGAACTCGGTGTATAATCCCCTTACCGTCATCCACTGGGCCTGAATCCATTTAGAATTAACTTGGGCCTAAGCCCACTTACAAAATAATATTAATAAGACATGTATTGAAACACCCCAAACCTGGCCCACGAGCCAAGACCAGATCTGGTATGTTCCTCGAGTAAAACCTTTTAATTTCATGTTTATTACTTCGGAAAATTTGGGGTGGTTTTATAAAAATACCGAGTTGTTTTGGGGTTTAATCTTTAATTCGAAAATCGTTTGTGTTTAGGTGTCTAAACATTTAAAATTTATTTTTAAGAAAAATTGCTTAAACTTTAAATTGATAAAATTCATATCATACTAAAAAATTAAAATGCATGCATAAACAGTTTTCTACTAGTGGCCTTATTACATCAAAGGAAACCCGAAATAAATCCAAAATACTTGAAAATAGAAAGTCCAAAATAAAAGAATTTACATGCTTGAGCATGGCCACCATCGAGCTCCTGCCGACCCGGTCCATCACCGAGTGTCACTGAAAAGATATCCACAACGGGGTGAGTCAAACAGACTTCGGTGTGTACGACACCAACACTAAATCCCAACGATTTAGGCATAACAATTCATACATATACAAATAGCAATTAAATATAATGATGCAATCCCGAACCCAAACCTAGATAACCATCCGCTACACATCACCCGTACCAACCATCACACCGTGGGGATTACTAAATCGACCCACCCATCCGCTACACATCATCGAAGGCGATGCGGCTGCAGACGGCGTGCTCATCGCCCTTATATATTGTGGCATAGCCACCGGATAATATATTTTGTGACATAAGTCACCACATTCAGATTATGTGACCGAAGTCACCACATTCGGATTATGTGACCGAAGTCACCACATTCAAGAATTGTGGTATAAACCACCAGGTCACTTCCCCTTTCCATATAACCCATATGCCCCATGTCATACAAATCATGCAATTATCATGGCTTAGGCCTTATTTCACATTCTTATCAATGTTCACATACATGCCATATTCCACATGTTCATAACATTTATTAACATGATGTTAAGATTACGTACCTGAGTACTTTGTACCATTGCATGGTACCTTAGCCCACTTTTCATAATATTATTAACACATATATTAAAATAATACCGTAAATCAATCAAGATTCAGTGTGGGATACACACCTGGTTTACTTAATGAGTTCACTGAAATCCCAAAAATCCCGATCTAATGCTTTAGATCTCTAGTTCCTATATTCGGCCACCTTAAGCATGTTAGCAACAAGCCATTCGGCTAGATAATCAAATCCCGAAGGATTATTGCAACCAAAATCCTTACCTTGCTGCCGATTTTATTACTAATCAAATCCCGAAACTCTGTGATATTCCCTCTTGCAATCGGCTAGACACCAATTCCCTTAACTAGTTAGTTTTCGGCTTTTGAATAAATAAGAAACAGATCTAAGTCACTAAATAGGGCCTTGGCCGAATATCACATGCACTTACCTTGTGGATCTAAATCCCGAAGTATCACTTGTCCTTGGTCTCTGTTGAAATCCCTACAAGCACTATGTTAGATCCAATTCCAACATTTGAATACATAGCCTTCGGCCTAATCTCTCACCTTACTTACCTTAGATCTGAAATCCCGAATGATCTCCCTAGAAGTCGGCTACTATGGAAATCCCGAAAGATCTTTCCATGTTTCGGCCAAGAACAAAAATAGATTAATCCTTAAGTTTCATTTAAAAGAAAAGAATTGAAAATCGAATAACAACCAATCTTACCCTTAATCATGTAGTCATTTGTACTCTGCTGACACCACGAGAGATTCGGCTATAGCTAGTTGTTGATCAACAATTTTTTGACTTTTGGGGTTTAATGGACAATCGGCTAGGGGTTATTGGTATATTTGGCTTTTGATTGAGTTTGCAAAAAGAAGAAGAAGGTTGTTGATGGAGATTCGGCTAGAACACGTGGTATTTCGGCTTTGACAAAATAAAAGAGAAGAGAGGATATTTGCTAGAGAATTTGGCAGAGGAACAAAAGAGAAAAGAAAAGAATTAAGAATGGCCTCACTTCCCCCTTTTGCCGAAATTACTCCACCTAGAGTCCCCTATTCGGCCAACTCCTCCTCTCACTATCAAATCCCTTGTTATTCTCCTATTTTTCCTCTTCCTTGCACAATCAAAATAATTTAAAATAAATCATCAATTATCCCTTACTTTAGCTTGAAATTTTAAAAGGATTAGACCACATTTTAAACTCATCCCCTAGTGCCCCATTGCCGTCCACTCTTGCTCAATCTTGCAGCAAAATAAAACTCTCCTATTTGCTTCCCTTGCAGCTTGAACCTATGCCTCTCTGACACTCCTTGTGGCGTCACTTACAGAGGCTTTAAGTGGCGCCTCCAAGCCACTTAAACAAGCCCATTTTTGTGTCATATTTCCCCTACTAATTTTCTTAAGGCCTATCAAGCTTAGCTCCTCTTTAAAACTTTAAAATACAATATTTTCTAAGGCATTCACCTACACTCTTAAGTTCTCAAAATTCATAAAACATATTTATAATGCACATAGGCATGCTACTTCACATAATTAAGCAATAATGCGCAAGCCATAACTCCCGGATATTACAGTTCTACCCCCCTTAAAATAATTTTCGTCCTCGAAATTACTCGGCTGAAATAAGTGAGGGTATTCTTTGTCACATTGCTTCTTCCGGCTCCCACGAAGCTTCTTCGATCCATGATTACGCTATAACACTTTGACTAAAGGCCGACTTCCTCCGTAACACTTTCACATCTCGTTCCAAGATCTCGAATCGGCTCTTCCTCGTAGGACAAATCTGGCCTTAGTTCCACCTCCTCAACTGGTACTACATGAGATGGATCCGATCGATAATGATGTAACATAGAAACATGGAATACGTCGTGCATTTGCTTCAACTCAGAAGGCCACTCTAAGCGGTATGCCCTTTGGTCCAACTCGCTTTAATACCCGATAAGGTCCTATAAACCTGGGACTTAGCTTCCCTTTGCGACCAAATCTCATCACCTTCTTCCACGGCGACACCTTAAGAAACACTTGATCCCCTACATCAAATTCTATTTCCTTCCGCTTAAGATCTGCGTCACGACTTACGCTGTCGGATGCTTCCTTTAGTGTCCGATTACCTCAACTTTCTCTTCAGATTCTGCCACAATCTCTGGACCCAAAACTCGTCATTCCCCTAATTTCGTCCAACACGTAGGAGTGTGACACTTCCGTCCATACAGCGCTTCATACGGTGCCATTCGAATACTGGCTTGATAGTTGTTGTTGTATGCAAATTCCGCTAACGGCAAATATTCTTCCCAACTTCCTCTGAAGTCTATCACACAGCCCCTCAACATATCCTCTATCATTTGGATCACTCGCTCAGACTGGCCGTCTGACTACGGATGAAATGCCGTAGTGAAATCCAATCTGGTGCCTAAAGCTTGATGTAGCGCTTTCTAGAACCGAGACGTAAACCTTGGATCCCTATCCGAGATAATCGACACCGGTACTCCATGCAACCTCACAATTTCCGCCACATACAACTTCGCCAACTTCTGCAAAGAATAATCAACCCGCACTGGAATGAAATGCGCGGACTTTGTCAATCGATCCACTATCACCCATACCGAGTCCTTCTTAGTAGGCGTAAGGGGAAGCCCACTAACGAAGTCCATGGTGATTCTCTCCCACTTCCACTGCGGAATCTTTATCGGCTGAAGCAATTCTGATGGAACTTGGTGTTCAGCCTTAACTTGCTGACACGTCAAGCATTTCCCTACAAATTCGGTAACTTCCCTCTTAAGACCAGGCCATCAAAACTGTTCCCTTAGATATCTGTACAACTTACTACCTCCAGGATGCATAGCATAAGGGCTACCATGCGATTCCAAGAATCCTCTGCCTTAACTCCTTAGTTTTGGCATACAAACCTTACCCTTGAAACACAATACTCCTCATCATTAATACTATAATCTTCCAACTCTCCACTCTGCACTTGCCGTAGCTTAGCACTTAGATCCTCATCCATTAATCGACTTTCCTTCACCTCATTCAACCATGTCGGTTTGACTTGCAACTCGCTAATAAACTTCCATCATCATACAAGCTAAGATGTGCAAACATTGCCTCGGATCCGACACTACTTTTCCGACTTAGGGCATACGCCACTACATTTGCCTTGCCCGGATGATACTCTATGGAACAATCATAATCCTTGATAATTCCACCCACCTTCATTTGTCTCAAGTTCAACTCCTTCTGAGTCAGCAGATACTTAAGGCTCTTGTGGTCCGTGTAGATCATTGACTTTTCTCCATATAAATAATGCCTCCATACCTTAAGAGCAAAGACCACTGCCGCCAATTCCAAATCATGCGTCGGGTAGTTAACCTCGTGTGGCCTTAATTGTCGAGACGCATAAGCGACTACCTTCCCATCTTGCATCAATACGCATCCCAATCCTGTGTGAGATGCATCATAGTACACCACAAAGTCCTTCCCTGCCTCCGGCTGAATCAAAATCGGAGCTTCAGTCAAAACCCTCTTAAGCTTCTCAAAGCTCTCCTGTTGCTTATCTGTCCAAACGAAAGGTACTTCCTTTCTCAACAACTTCATCAACGGTGCGGCTATTGACGAGAACCCTTCTACGAACCTTCTGTAGTAGCCTGCGAATCCCAAGAAACTTCAAATCTCAGCCAGAGACTTAGGTGGTTTCCAATCTAGCACTGCCTCGATCTTCCTAGGATCCACTCTTATCCCTTCTACAGACACTACATGCCCTAAGAATGCGACCTCCTTAAGCCAAAATTCACACTTGCTGAACTTGGCGTAGAGCTTCTTCTCCCTTAACACCTGCAACACAATCCAGAGATCCTCATCATGTTCCTCCTTAGACTTGGAGTATACTAGGATATCGTCTATGAACACAACGACGAACCGATCCAAGTAGGGTTGAAAAACTCGGTTCATCATATCCATGAACGCGGCTGGGGCATTCGTCAATCCAAACGGCATTACTACAAACTCATAATGCCTGTATCTTGTTCGGAAGGCTGTCTTATGGATATCTGCTTCCTTCACCTTAAGTTGATGATATCCAGACCTTAGGTCTATCTTTGAGAATACCGCTGCCCCCTTCAGTTGATCGAACAAGTCGTCTATCTTTGGCAACGGGTACTTGTTCTTGATGGTCAGCTTATTCAACTGACGGTAATCTATGCACATACGCATAGTCCCATCTTTCTTCTTTACAAACAAGACCGGTGCTCCCCATAGAGACACACTGGGTCGAATGAACCCACGGTCAAGAAACTCTTGGATTTGAGCCTTAAGCGCAACCAATTCCTTCGGTGCCATTCTATACGGAGCGATAGATACTGGCGCCGTTCCAGGCAACAAGTCAATCCCGAACTCCACCTCCCTATCAGGGGGTATTCCAGGTAATTCCTCCGGAAAGACATCCACAAATTCCCTTACTGTTCTAACCCCTTCAACACTTGTTTCCTTAGTGTCCAAGGCACTGACCCACATCAGAAAAGCCGAACATCCTTTCCTTACCATCTTCTCCGCCTTAAGAGCGGATACTACATTCGACAAATAGTTCCGTCTTTCGCCCATCACCACAACTTCCTTATCGTCGGGAGTTCTCAATGACATGCGTTTAGTGGCGCAATCCACATTCACACGATACTTCACTAACCAATCCATGCCTAAGATTAGATCAAATTCCCCGAATGGTAGTTCCACTAAGTCAGCTGGGAACTGCGTCCCCTAAACATCTAAAGGCACTTCCTTAAAGAGTTTATCTACTATCACAGTCTGCCCTAAAGGACTAAGTACAGTCATCTTTCTAGGTACAGTCTCAAAGTTCACATGCAAAGTTTCGAATACTTTACTAGCAACATAGGAATGAGTTGACCCTATGTCTATCAAAGTAATAAAGGGTAACTCCGAAATAAAGAACGCACCCGTTATAACATCAGGTGCATCGCCGTCTTCCCTCCGATGAACTGCATATACCAGTCCTGGCTGTCTAGCCTCCGTATTACCAACACCTCTACCTGGTGTTCCACGTCCTCTTCCAGCACCATTTCCTCTGCCATTCGGACCACGACCCTGCTGAGGCTGCTGTCCCCCTCTTCCAGCCTGATTAGAACCTTGACCTGTTGGTCGGCCCCCGTCTATTTTTATAGGATAAACCTTAATCATGTGGTCCTTGGATCCACACTTAAAGCATCCTTCCGTCTTCTTCCAACACTCTCCTAGGTGCCTCTTCCCACACTGATCACAAGTACGATACTGCCCTTCTATCACAACTTGCTGACCTCGCGGCCCATCAACTCTAGGCCTCTTCTGCGTATTCCCAGATGACCCTGATGACCCAAAACCTCTCTTTTGCCTATTTCGGTCCGTATTCTGCCTTACAGATTCCTTAACTCCTTCGGCTACTTTAGCCTTCTCTACTAACACAGCAAATTCCCGCTCTTGCTGTGGAGCTATCAACAACCTTAGATCATCCCTAAGGCCATCCTCAAACCAGACACATCGCTCATGCTCCGTAGCCACGATACCTCAAGCATACCGGCTCAACCTTAAGAATTGACCTCGACTCGCTACGGACTTGTTCCCTTAAACCAGCCTTCTTAAATGCCTTCCTCTGTGCATCAGTATAACTAATTCCAACATACTTCTTATGGTACGCCACTTTAACATACTCCCAAGTGAGATCCTCAGCTGTGGCACCATCCCGAACTGTGAGCCACCATTGATATGCCTCATCGCGAAGTAGCGACACCATTCCTTTCAGTTTCTCCTCAGCAGTTAAATCGAGCTCATCCATGATTCGCTCTGTCGCCTCCAACCAATACTCAGCCGTACTGGGTGCCACACCAGATACACCACGAAACACCTCAGCCTCATTGGCTCGGAGTCGCTCGGTCTGATTCCGAGCTCCCATACCTCCACCGCTCCACCACCATCTCAAGAACTTGCGGCATTACTGCGAGCATCGCATCATCCCCCGTCTGATCTTGCTGCTCAACACCAACAGCTGGTGGTGGGGGTGGTGGTACCTCATTTTCGGACCCTTGTCCAGACCTAACGGGTTCCGATACGGTCATTCTGCCTCTACCATGTCCTCGCACATTACGACCGCGCCCCCTAGAACTCATTTCTACGATCGCGCTTTAATCTGTTTTAAGGAATTTTATGCATTAGTCTTTGTTCCACTGATTATCCGCGAAGAAATTTTATGAAAAGAAGTTTAATAGTAGTTCTTTCGATCATTTCAAAGTTTCAAGTCTTCTATCCTAATTTAGAGAAGCACATTCATTCAACACACATTCATCATTCAAACATTTTCGTCTTATTCCTATCCCAGGGGTATTTTCGTCATTTCACCTACAGGGGTATTTTGGTAATAAATCGGGGTCGATTTGAAAATTTTGTAAATCAGGGGTGATTTCGTAAATTTTCCAATTCAGGGTTCCTTGTTGTTTTTATTAAATAAGGGTATTTCGGTAATTTTGAAATCTGGGGGTATTTCGGTAAATTTCTTTTTTTTTTTAAAACTAGGGTGGCTGGTCCCTTTCAGGTTTTAATTATAGGGTTTAGCCCATCAACGAGTCCTCATAACTAGGGTGAATAGTCACCACGCACTGTAGGATTCCGGCGAAGAGGAGGTGAGTCGCTAGGATCGCTTAAATACCAAGCTCTCCCCGAATCCACTCCTAGGCATGCGTCGCTATTGCCACACCCTAACTCGACTAAGGTGAGCAAGTACTACGCACTGGGTAGGATTCAGCGAAGAGGAGGTGAGTCACTAGGGATCGCTTAAATACCGTGCTCTTCCGGATCCAATCTTAGACATGCGTCTGACGGTTGCCACACCCTAGTCTTGTGGCTCGTTCATGGGTTTATTTAGTGAAATTAAGTCTTATGAAAATTTAAGAAGTGGTTTAAACTAAGCCTATAGTCCATCAGAGTCTATTTAAACCGGCTCACGCCCCATAAAGCCCATAAAGCCCACATGTATATCACACAATGGTTTAGGGTACTTACCTGGCGGACTTGGGCCGGAGACGCAGGTGCCATGCCGAGCTAACAGACCTGTTATCCTTTAAAAACATATATGTTTCAAAAGCCCATTTTTAGAAAATGTTTTGGGCCAAAAAACCCCAGAGCTGAGTTTTGAACCGGGCTCTGATACCAAATTAAAACACCCCAAACCCGGCCCACGAGCCTAGACCGGATCTGGTATGTTCCTCGAGTAAAACGTTTTAATTTCATGTTTATTACTTCGGAAAATTTGGGGTGGTTTTATAAAAATACCGAGTTGTTTTGGGGTTTAATCTTTAATTCAAAAATCGTTTGTGTTTAGGTGTCTAAACATTTAAAATTTATTTTTAAGAAAAATTGCTTAAACTTTAAATTGATAAAATTCGTATCATACTAAATAATTAAAATGCATGCATAAACAATTTTCTACTAGTGGCCTTATTACATCAAAGGAAACTCGAAATAAATCCAAAATACTTGAAAATAGAAAGTCCAAAATAAAATAATTTCTGTGCTGAGCATGGCCACCACTGAGCTCCTGCCGACCCGGTCCATCACTGAGTGTCACCTGAAAAGATATCCCACAACGGGGTGAGTCAAACAGACTCAGTGTGTACAGCCAACACTAAATCCCAACGATTTAGGCATAACAAATCATACATATACAAATAGCAATTAAATATAATGATGCAATCCCGAACCCAAACCTAGATAACCATCCGCTACACATCATCCGTACCAACCATCACACCGTGGGGATTACTAAATCGACCCACCCATCTGCTACACATCATCGAAGGCGATCATTTGCGCAGACGACGTGCTCATCGCCCTTATATATTGTGGCATAGCCACCGGATAATATATTTTGTGACATAAGTCACCACATTCAGATTATGTGACCGAAGTCACCACATTCAGATATTGTGGTATAAACCACCAGATCACTTCCCCTTTCCATATAACCCATATGCCCCATGTCATACAAATCATGCAATTATCATGGCTTAGGCCTTATTTCACATTCTTATCAATGTTCACATACATGCCATATTCCACATGTTCATAACATTTATTAACATGATGTTAAGATTACGTACCTGAGTACTTTGTACCATTGTATGGTACCTTAGCCCACTTTTCATATTATTATTAACACATATATTAAAATAATACCATAAATCAATCAAGATTCAGTGTGGGACACACACCTGGTTTACTTAACGAGTTCCCTGAAATCCCGAAAATCCCGATCTAATGCTTTAGATCTCTAGTTCCTATATTCGACCACCTTAAGCATGTTAGCAACAAGCCATTCGGCTAGATAATCAAATCCCGAAGGATTATTGCAACCAAAATCCTTACCTTGCTGTCGATTTGATTACTAATCAAATCCCGAAACTCTGTGATATTCCCTCTTGCAATCGGCTAGACACCAATTCCCTTAACTAGTTAGTTTTCGGCTTTTGAATAAATAAGAAACAGATCTAAGTCACTAAATAGGGCCTTGGCCAAATATCACATGCACTTACCTTGTGGATCTAAATCCCGAAGTATCACTTGTCCTTGGTCTCTGTCGAAATCCCTACAAGCACTATGTTAGATCGAACATTTGAATACATAGCCTTCGGCCTAATCTCTCACCTTACTTACCTTAGATCTGAAATCCCGAATGATCTCCCTAGAAGTCGGCTACTATGGAAATCCCGAAAGATCTTTCCATGTTTCGGCCAAGAACAAAAATAGATTAATCCTTAAGTTTCGGCTAAAAGAAAATAATTGAAAATCGAATAACAACCAATCGATTTTTAATCATGTAGTCGATTGTACTCTGCTCGACACCACCTGAGAGATTCGGCTATAGCTAGCTGTTGATCAACAATTTTTCGGCTTTTGGGGTTTAATGGACAATCGGCTAGGGGTTATTGGTATATTCGACTTTTGATTGAGTTTGCAAAAGAAGAAGAAGGTTGCTGATGGAGATTCGGCTAGAACACAGGGTATTTCGGCACTGATATCATACGTAAACATTTTTAATAAACATTTTATTGTGGCAATGCCACCAGGCTACACTTCTCTTCAACATTTTTCCCAACCCATGCAATATATAACATGCAACATACATAATAAAGCATAATATCCACATATATGTACAATAATCATTAATCCAATAATTTAATAAGATGAATAGGCCCATTATAAAACCTTGTAATTTGGCCCACTAAGGCATTCTAGAAGATCGGCCCATAGGGGCATTTTGGTAATTCGACCCATAGGGGCATTTTTGTAATTTGGCCCATAGGGGCATTTTCGTAATTTGGTCCATAGGGGCATTTTGGTAATTCAACAATTTTAATACTGATTTTGACAAATCTTATAAAAATAATATACTTTAAGCAAATTTTCTCATTTTATGCCATATTACGATTTTTAGCCGAATGATAATAATAATCTACTATTAAACATGTTACCGAATCATGGATCTACGGAATTACGGTGTGAGATTACACACCTGATTTGTAACACCCCAAACCAGGTCTATATGTTAAGACGAGATTTGGTTTGTCACACCGAACGAACATCCAAAATTCTCTAATGATTTAAGTAAAACAGTAATGCAAAACCTTTAGAAATGAGGTTTAATAAAAACTAAGTACAATGATTAAAAATTTATGAATTAAGAAAAATACTTGTTTGAAATCTTATATATATATTAGTCAAAACCTTAACGTAGTTTTAAAAGAATTTGAAAGAAATTGAAAAGTAATTTAGGTGTCCAAAATTGTTATAAAACACAATATTTTTTTAAGAAAACTTTATAGATTTAACATAAGCCCATATTAAGAGTCTTAAAATAAAATAAAATCCATCCACACATAAAAATCCATAAAAACATAATTAGAGGCCTTATTACATCATACCCAAAATAGTAATTAAAATAAGTAACTTAAATAAAGTTCATAGTTTATAAAACCCAAGCTCGTAGTATGGCCTCCACCAAGTCATCCCCGGCCCAAGTCCACATCAATTTCCATTACCTGAGATGGATAATAAAACGGGGTGAGTTACAAAGAACTCAGTGTGTAACTCACTTACCCACATTATTGGGCCAGACCATCAAGGCATTAATTTGGGCTTGAGCCCAATTACAAATTTTAACAATATAAAATGAAATAAAAATATATAAAATGCATGTAAAATGAATTTCCCAAACCAAGCCTTATTTTCCATCCGCTACACACCCCCGTACCAACCAGCACACCTGTGGGGATCAAGTCAACCCACCTCGCCAAACACACCAATCGTAGGCATTAAGCCTTTTTAATAATATTGTAGTGCACTACCGAACTAGATTGTGACATAGTCACCGAACTAGAGGCATTAAGCCAAATTTGTGGCAGAGCCACCGAACTAGATTCATGGCCACAGGCCTTACTTCTCTTCATCATGTATCCCATCCCATGCAATTATGTATGAATAACAAACTTTAATCATAAATAATTTATCAAGTAACCCATAATACAAATGAGTTTTTAATTAAACTTTTCATTTGGGCCTATTAAACAAAATAGTATTTAGCCCGTAAAGTAATCTAGCGAACTTTGGCCCATATTTCGAACTAGAAGGTTTTTGGCCCATTTTATCGATCTAGCGGTTTTAGGCCCAATTTGTCGAACTAGCGCTTTTTCGCCAAATTTATCGATCTAGTAGTTTTTAGACCCAATTTGTCGAACTAGCGAGTTTTTCGCCAAATTTATCGATCTAGTAGTTTTTCGACCCAATTTAACAATCTAGCAGCGCTTCTTCGCCCAATTTAACAATCTAGCGATCTTTCGCCCAATTTAACAATCTAGCGATATTTGGCTCAATTTATCGATCTAGCAATATTTGGCTCAATTTATCGATCTAGCAATATTTCGGCTCAATTTATCGATCTAGTAATTTTTCCGACTTTAACCGTTTTCATGCATTTACACAAAAGTGTTAATTATCACATAATTTTCGATTTTGCCATTTTTACGATTTATCATAATACTTACTTGTTTAGTATCTAACCCGAAAGGTAAGTGTGAAGTTACACACTGGTTATAGTGAGAACTAGACTTTCCCGCTCGTCAACACCTATACGTATCACGATAAATTAGAATCACTATATTTTATTAACGAAATCAATCTTAGAAATTAACGATCTAACTTTTACCTCAGATTTTGAACTACTTCTACTTGCGGTTTTCTCCCGATTGATGGTTCGTTAACCGAATCAAATCCACGAACAAATAATGGTTCGGGAGTACGAACTACTTCAAACAATTGATTCTCCTCGGATGAACGTCCACAACCCGGTGGGAAATCCGGATTCTTTGAAGCAGATCCTTTGTTTTTACTTAGGGGGAATAACGGAACCACCCCTCTTCCGAACACTATTCACCGCCCTTTTCTTCCCTATTTTGATTGTCTTCAAAGACAAAAGATCGTTAATCCAATCTAATATTACATCGAAATATGACTAAGGGTTTAAGGGTGAAATTCGCTTACCACAAAGATCCTTGTTCCAAAATAAGAGAATCGAGCAAATCGTTCTATGATACTCACGAACACTTGAGTTCCGGTCTTCCACTATCGCACTAAAGTATAACAAATAAAAACGTTAATAGAATGAACGTTTATTTCGATCTAAGAAAGCCTTTATACCACTATCAAGATTCGGCCATGACAACTATTAACTAACATGAACTAAAAAGAATTCTTACCTATTGTCCACGGTTGAAAAGAGACGATTGAGAAAGATGTTTATGAATAGAGAAAGATTCGGCTATGATTAACCAAAGAAAAGAGAAAATGGTTGGCTATGGCACACTAACATTCGGCCATGAGAAAATTAATGGAGAAGGTATGAGTGAAAAGAAATAAAATATAAGAGAAGAGATGATGATGATGTTTGATTTTCAAAGAGGAGAAAAGAGAAAGAAAAAGATGTGCTTAGGAGCAAAGTACATTCGGCAATGGAGAAAGAAAATGAAAAGAAAGGAATGGCCTTTTTGGTACTAGCAATTTCGGCACTATGAAGAGGCACAAAAAGAATACTAAAGTGATGAGCAAAAATGACCAAATGGTCAAAAGAATTAGGCTTACCAAAAGATCAAATTCGGCCAAAGGAAAAGAGGTTGAAAAGAGAATTGCAAACCTTTGCACAAAATGCTAGGAATGACCAAAACAAACTCCTAATCCTAGCCAACTACTAGCATATTCGGCCAACCTTCCCCCCTAGCCATATTGCCGTCCAAATTCATTGGTCAAATGGCCATGAATGAGTTTCCAAAACATTTTCCTTGATATATGCCTTATGTCCCCTTATCTTTCCAAATTTTCTTGATTCCATACCATATGTTAGCTATTTCCTTATTCCTTTAGTCTACTTACCAAAAATGAAAAGTCCAACCTTACCATATCTATTGCTTGGCCGACACTTGCTATACAAGTGCAAAAATAAAAGTTGTCTAAATGCTATACAAGGGATTCGAACCACTCCCCTCATGCAATATCTCATGCGCCAACACCACCTTGCCATTTACTCATCTTATGCTACTTTTTAACACTTAATTTAACTTAAGTGTCAATGCCACTTGCTCCACTTCAATAAATTCTCAAACTAAAAATTATTCCAACCTGAATAATTCTATACTCTTCTTCAGGACTATAATAGGCACGAAAAGAAATAAGAAAATTTTCCTTCATAATCTAAACACCAAAACATGCAATAAATCGATACTTGAATTTTAGGGTGTTACATGATTACGGTAAATATCAAACTCTCTTGATTGTCGGCACCTATGACAACATAATACTCGATTAATCTAATGAATGAGATTTTTATTAATCTAAATCTAAACCAAGCGATCTATTGAAACGCTTACCCTCGATATCGTGAACGACCACGACTTGTCTATTCTCACCGGATGATGGTCCACAACCCGGTGGGAAATCTTGAATCGCCGATACCGCTCTACGCTTGAACTTAGGAGTAGGAATCGCAAATACACTCCTTTTGTGTTCTCCAATCACTTTTCCTTTCAAATCAGTTCCACTTGCCTCCATTGGAAAAAGTCGTAATAAAAAATGATATTACGATGATATAAAACGATTGTCTAAGGAAAAAGGTTCGGCTTACAACTATTTCTATATGATCAAGAAGTGGATAGATCAAGCGATTTAGTCCCTAAAAAAATAAACGATTAGTCACAACCACTATTCCGTTTAGCAACTAATCGGTCAATGAAAAAGATTAAAATGAACCATGACGAATCCCTTACCTTAATGATGATGAATCCGATTTCTATCGATTGACTTATGGCTACAGATGAGACAAGATTATGAGAATCGGCTTTCCTCTATAACACTACACTAGAAGAAAAACATGATTTAAGAGAGTAGGAGAGATATATTTTGATAAAGAAACAAAGTGAAATACCTATTAGTGATGGACACACATATTCGGCTAGGAAGAAAAAGAAAATGAAGATGAAAAGAGGGGAATGAAGTCACTTACCAATTCAGTCAAGAAAGGAGTGTCCAACACAAAAGAAAAAGAAAATAAGAAGAAGAGATTAGGTGTTAATAGGTTCGGCTAGTGAAGAGAAAAGAGAAAAGGAGATAGAAAAGAAGTGTTAAGGAGTCTCGGTTGACACATAAATGAAAATGATCAAAATGGTCAAGATGATCAATATGAGATGGGTGTTTCGGCAACAAGGGAAGAATAAGTATAGATGGATTGAGAGTTTCGACACAACAAGGGAACAAGATGAACAAAATGCAAAGAAAATTTTGGCCAAAACAAAGGAAGAGAGTTGGGAAGAGAAAACACCAATATGCTAAAAAGAAAGTAGGCCTTCCAAGCACTAATTTGCCAATGACTAATGAAGAATTCGGCTACCCAAAACCCCCTCTCAAACCGTGTATCATCTTTACCAAAAGATGAACATTGACCAAATAAAATCTCTTCAAAACACCTTCCACACTATAAGCCAACATGTTCCCTTCTCTTTCCTTTTCTTTCATTTCATTCATTGTTTTTCCCTTGTTTTCCTCCTTACCATATTCCCTTAGCCATCTTTCCATAAATAAAAAGTCTCCCCTTACCAAAAATACTATCATGGCCGACACTTAGGGAAGGAACACAAAAATAAATCCCAAAATTTGCAAAAGATGGGATTTGAACCCCTTCCCTCCAAGCTCTCCACTTGACGCCATAACCTCCTTGCCATATGCTCACTTATGCTAGCAAAATACACATTTATTTCCTTAAGCCTTGATGCCACTTACCTTCTCTCCTTAAAGTACTTAAACACAAAAATTTAGCTAAGGCCCAACTCAACCCCGAGCCTTCTTAGGACCCTTAAACATACACAATTAATATTTTTAACTAGCCTATCGCATGGTATACTTCAAAACGTAAAATTCCAAATTTCAGGATGTTACACCATAAACTTCCAAATTGACTTTCCCACTAAGTCCAACTCGCAATTATGCTATTCCTTATTCTCAAAAATTCTAAAAGGCTTCTACGCTCGGGCCCAATAGGCCAAATTCTGCTAGGCCCAATTTCGGGATGTTACAAATCTACCCCCTTAAAGAAATTTCGTCCTCGAAATTTTTGGCTATCTAACAATGGTTTAGCACCGAATACTTTATCACGCTACCGCTGCGCACTCTTATTTCCAAAACAGTAATACACTTCTAACCTTATTTAGAAATCTCTTTACTCAACCAGATATCCAACCACAGAAGCAAACAAGTACTTATCACGCATTCATAAGATTTTCTACATTCAAACACCCCATTCAACCAAGACATACCTGACTTAATGGTGATGGAACAATCCCGAGCCTTATGCTCCTTAGACCCGCATCTCAAGCATGCTCCCGATCTCCTCCAGCATTCACCCGGATGACGCCTTTTGCAATATTCGCAAACCAGAAAGTTTGGGCGTGCCTTTGTATGCTTCACAGAACGAGACTGTGACCCTAGAGAAGCATGATCTCTTTTCGTCTTACAATCCATGCACCCAACTCGAAGTGTTTCCCGAATTCCTTTAACCTCTTCCAATACCTCTCTAACTAGTTGAGTCAGCATACCCGCGTTCGGCTCAGTGAAAACCTCCGTCTCGTATGCATGGCGATGTCAACACCTCCCTTTCTGGCTTATGCCCTGATGTTGAGGATCTAACCCAAACATTTCGACCTCTACCACGGCCACGTCTACTGCGTCAACGTCCTCTAGCGTTCATGTTTGCTAATTCGATTTAATCTGATTAATAGTCTTTTGAATCAGTATGCTATTTCAGTGTTTATTAAACAATATTTTATGAAGTATAGGAAGTAAAGTCGTTTTCGCAAAACGCATCCTATAGTCTCAATCTCTATAGTTTCAGCTCCTAAAACTAAAAGTTCTAGAGTATTTCTACAGCCATACCATAATAATCATAATCATAAAATGATATCATATACTTACTTGACTTGGTGCCGAATACCCGTGGTGCCATACTTCCTTCAAAACGTGCATTTATAATTTAAAATTCAAACAGCTTTGGAAAACGCTTTTGAACCCAAACCACAGCTGAGTTTTGCAATCGGGCTCTGATACCATAAAATATAACACCCCAAACCCGGCCCATGCGTTATGACTGGATCTGACATGTCACATGAGAAAAAAAAACATGTTAAATCCTTTTTATTTGTACTAAAATAGGTATTATTTTGTTATAATCAAGAAAACAAGTTTGATTTGAAATATTTGATAAAGTACTACTAACCTTGAAGGTTGATTGATAAATCGATAATTTGAACTAGAGATCTTATAAACCATGACTTTTGAAAATATTGTTGATAATTCGAGAGAAAATTTCCGAGTTAAAAATATTTGTAAAAGTTTGTTATTTACTCCATTTGTTAATCTATTTTGGAAAATCTTTATTTATGTTTTTAGTAAAATTCCCATTTAAAACAATTTAAGCAAGATAATAAGTTCGTCAAACATAAAGCAAAAATAAAATATTCCAGAGGCCTTATTACAACATAAAAACCCAAAATAGTAAAAGTACTAAAGTGAACGAAAATAGAAATCTAAAGTTCAATAAAAACCATTTCTGAAGTATGGCCTCCACCAAGTCATCCATGGCCCAAGTCCACTTCACTGAGCATTACCTGCAAGGGTTAAGGAAAAAGGGGTGAGTACTAGACTCGGTGTATAATCCCCTTACCATCATCCACTGGGCCTGAATCTATTTACAATTAACTTGGGCCTAAGCCCACTTACAAAATAATATTAATAAGACATGTATGCAACCCAGCCCAGCCATCCAACACACCCCCGTACTAGCCAATCACACCTGTGGGGATCAAGTCAACCCACCCCGCCAATCACACCAATTCGCAGTCAAGTTGCCATTTATAATATTTTTATTGTGGCCAAGCCACCTATATCATACGTAAACATTTTTAATAAACATTTTATTGTGGCAATGCCACCAGGCTACACTTCTCTTCAACATTTTTCCCAACCCATGCAATATATAACATGCAACATACATAATAAAGCATAATATCCACATATATGTACAATAATCATTATTCTAATAATTTAATAAGATGAATAGGCCCATTATAAAACCTTGTAATTTGGCACACTAAGGCATTCTAGAAGATCGACCCATAGGGGCATTTTGGTAATTCAGCCCATAGGGGCATTTTCGTAATTCGGTCCATAGGGGCATTTTGGTAATTCAACAATTTTAATACCGATTTTGAAAAATCTTTTAAAAATAATATACTTTAAGTAAATTTTCTCATTTTATGCCATATTACGATTTTTAGCCGAATGATAATAACAATCTACTATTAAACATGTTACTGAATCATGGATCTATTTAAATTACGGTGTGAGATTACACACACGACACGTGTAAGTATCAAACTCTCTTGATCGTCGGCACCTATGACAACATAATACTCAATTAATCTAATGAACGAGATTTTTATTAATCTAAATCTAAACCAAGCGATCTATTGAAACGCTTACCCTCGATATCGTGAACGACCACGATTTGTCTATTCTCACCGGATGATGGTCCACAACCCGGTGGGAAATCTCGAATCGCCAATACCGCTCTACGCTTGAACATAGGAGTAGGAATCGCAAATCCACTCCTTTTGTGTTCTCCAATCACTTTTCCTTTCAAATCGGTTCCACTTGCCTCTATTGGAAAAAGTCGTAATCAAAAACGATATTACGATGATATAAAACGATTGTCTAAGGAAAAAAGGTTCGGCTTACCACTATTTCCGTATGATCAACAAGTGGATAGATCTAGCGATTTAGTCCCTAAAAAAATAAACGATTAGTCACAACCACTATTCCATTTAGCAACTAACCGGTCAACGAAAAAGATTAAAATGAACCATGACGAATCCCTTACCTTAATGATGATGAATCCGATTTCTATCGATTGACTTATGGCTACGGATGAGACAAGATTATGAGAATCGGCTTTCCTCTATAACACTACACTAGAAGAAAAACATGATTTAAGAGAGTAGGAGAGATATATTTTGATAAAGAAACAAAGTGAAATACCTATTAGTGATGGACACACATATTCAGCTAGGAAGAAAAAGAAAATGAAGATGAAAAGAGGGGAATGAAGTCACTTACCAATTCGGTCAAGAAAGGAGTGTCCAACACAAAAGAAAAAGAAAAGAAGAAGAAGAGATTAGGTGTTAATAGGTTCGGCTAGTGAAGAGAAAAGAGAAAAAGAGATAGAAAAGAAGTGTTAGGGAGTCTCGGTTGACACATAAATGAAAATGATCAAAATGGTCAAGATGATCAATATGAGATGGGTGTTTCGGCAACAAGGGAAGAATGAGTATAGATGGATTGAGAGTTTCGGCACAACAAGGGAACAAGATGAACAAAATGCAAAGAAAATTTTGGCCAAAACAAAGGAAGAGAGTTGGGAAGAGAAAACACCAATATGCTAAAAAGAAAGTAGGCCTTCCAAGCACTAATTTGCCCAATGACTAATGAAGAATTCGGCTACCCAAAACCCCCTCTCAAACCGTGTATCATCTTTACCAAAAGATGAACATTGACCAAATAAAATCTTTCCAAAACACCTTCCACACTATAAGCCAACATGTTCCCTTCTCTTTCCTTTTCTTTCATTTCATTCATTGTTTTTCCCTTGTTTTCCTCCTTACCATATTCCCTTAGCCATCTTTCCATAAATAAAAAGTCTCCCCTTACCAAAAATACTATCATGGCCGACACTTAGGGAAGGAACACAAAAATAAATCCCAAAATTTGCAAAAGATGGGATTTGAACCCCTTCCCTCCAAGCTCTCCACTTGACGCCATAACCTCCTTGCCATATGCTCACTTATGCTAGCAAAATACACACTTATTTCCTTAAGCCTTGATGCCACTTACCTTCTCTCCTTAAAGTACTTAAACACAAAAATTTAGCTAAGGCCCAACTCAACCCCGAGCCTTCTTAGGACCTTAAACATACACAATTAATATTTTTATCTAGCCTATCGCATGGTATACTTCAAAACGTAAAATTCCGAATTTCAGAATGTTACACCATAAACTTCCAAATTGACTTTCCCACTAAATCCAACTCACAATTATGCTATTCCTTATTCTCAAAAATTCTAAAAGGCTTCTACGCTCGGGCCCAATAGGCCAAATTCTGCTAGGCCCAATTTCAGGATGTTACAACATAAGCTTTATAGCTTAGTTAGCTCGTATGAAATAAACTCGATATAATCATATACATATAATTCAACAATTGATTATAAATACATGAATTCACATCAACTAACAAACCTTTCGACTACTCATTCACAAAACTATATATTTTCTTCTCCATTTCTTCTATTCAAAGCTAATATGGTTTATACACATACTTGTACCATCTCATACCAATCTCATTCTCAACCACATCATTCATTTACCCATTGAACCATTTGGAATAGAAGTCGGATACTTAGGAGTCTCGCACAATAAGTACCTATACCATGGCCCGAAACTAAATCAAGGTAACTTATATTCGAAGTACTGATATCATGGCCTGAAGCCAAATCAGTCGATATTCATGGCCCGAAGCCAAATCGGTATAACTCGCACCCGAAGTGCTAATATCATGGCCCGAAGCAAACTCACTGTATCCCCTAATGACATGTCACTAGTATCCTAAACTATTCCTCAGGTTCAACCGGGATTTTGAATGCCGAATTACCATCGAGTCATTGTCGAACTTATTCGAAGTCTCGTATTCACAACTTAAACAATATCAAAGCATTTAAAATACATTTATAATGAAATTTATCACATACGAACTTACCTCATATGTGAAAACGACAAAATAGGTCGAATAGTCGATAATTTAGTTTTTCGTCCGATGTAGATCCGAATTTCGCTTTTCTTGATCTAAATATATTCAAAATTAGCTTATTTAATAATATCTCTTTAATCCAAAACACATATTTAAGCACATTTACACTTTTACCCCTAGAATTTCACAACTTTTACAATTTAGTCCTTATTCAACAAAATCACAAATTCATGAAATTCAAGCATAACCCATGCTAGTCGGAATTCAATTAGGTCCCTAGCAGCCCATATTTTTCATTTATTTCACATTTTAACCACTAAATTTACACATTTCACAATTTAGCCCTTAATTTGAATTTTCACTAAAAATCACTTAACAAAACTTGTATATCTATCAACAAACATTCATAATCTATCAAGAAACTTCAAAATAAATGCTTATTCATCAATGGAAACATTAAAATCTTTAACAGTTTTGAAAAATAGTCCCTGGGCTAGCTAGACCTAGTTGCAATGATCTCAAAAACATAGAAATCATTAGAAACAGATCAAAAACACATACCTAATTGATGAAAATAGAAATGCCAAACCTTAGCCCTAATTTTCTCAAGAGAATCGTTTGGTTTTTGCCTTTTGAAGAAGATGAATACAAATTAAACATTTTGTTTTATTTATTTTACCTTAATTAACCAAATTACCTTTTTAACCTTAATTAATAATCATCAAATTACTTAATAATATGTCCATATATGTCCACTCATACTATTAATGGTCTAATTACAACATAAGGACCTCTAATTTAATATTCCATGGCTATTTAATACCTTTAACTAATAGAACATCACTTTTACACTTTACGAGATTTGGTCCTTTTTATCAAATTGACCAATCAAACGATAAAATTTCTTAACGAAATTTTCACACAAACATATCTTCATGCTACATACATTAAAATAATAATAAAATAATAAATTTGACATCATATTTTTGGTTCCAAAACCACTGTTCCGATTTGACTAAAAACGGGTTGTTACATTACTAGGTTTTATTTTCTCTGTTCTATAGTGGTCGGAAGCTCGTAAAGGTTGGAGACCGGTCGGAGCATCACCACACTATCTCCAATTCATTTTGGTATAAATAGTAAACTTACTCTAGTATAATGGCATGTATAAGCTATTGGTAACAAAGTAAACATGTAATGGTTGTTTGTAAATCTAGCCATTGGAATGGCTAGAGTGGTATATTTTGGTATGTTTTTATAAGTCCGTAATATGGTTGATGAGTTTTGCAATGGTTAAATAGTAGATGAAATTTAAAATAAATGATAAATGAAGTTGAGTTGGAATCATTGATATAACTTGTAAATTAAACTTAATTGGATTTGAGGTAAGTTTGGGAACACATGAACATAAGTGATAATATATCACACATAATTCTTGCAATTGGCCTGAATAATATGTATTGAATAAGTTGTTATATATGTGCAAGTGTGGTGGTAGGTTCATGGAAAATTTGAGTGAGAAATAAAGCTAGAAAATGGCTTTATTTTGCCCACACGGGCGTGTGTCTTGACCGTGTGTGACACACAGCCTGACACATGGCATGTGGATTGACCGTGTGTCCCCTGCATCTTAAATTTGAGAAACAGAATGCTTAGAATTGGGCACACGGGTAGAGACACGGCCGTGTGTGACACAAGGCCTAGAACACGGGCATGTGTCTTAGCCGTGTGAACCCTGCACGTAATTTTTGAAAATTAATTTAACCACACGGCCTAGCACACAGGCATGTTGTAACACCCCAGACCCGGCCTAGACGTTATGACCGGATCTAGTATGTCACATAGAAGGGTTGTTTAAAATCTTGCGCGTTTGTTAAAAACTTTGTATCATTTTTGAAACTCCAAACTGCATTGTTTGTATAAAAATCAATTTTTGTTTTTAAAGTCCTTTTGTAAAATTATTGTTATTATACCCAAAAATCGTTTATAACAGAAATCAAATTCGGTGATTTGCGAAAATGTGACATTTTGAAAACCGTTATTGTAGTTTTAAGAAAAAATCCCGAGTTTAATCATTTGTAGTTTGAAAATAACCGGAAAGAAAAATTAAGTCCAATGGCCTTATTACAGAAATATTAACCCAAATCAATAATTAAACTAAAATAAAGCAAAACGTAAATTTACTAAGTTCACGAGAATAATTCCCGGTGTATGGCCACCATAGAGTCCTCCACAGCTCCAAATCCACTAACGCTGGGGATCACCTGCAAGGTTGAAACAACGGGTGAGTTACAAGAACTCGTGTGTGCAATTCGATTCCGATCCACAATCCATGGTCTCGACCGGGCCTAAACCCCATACAGTATCAATTTGGGCCCACGGCCCTAAAATTATGGTAATGCAAACAGAAAATGTAGCCCCAACCTAATAGTCCATCCGCTACACTCCACCCGTACCAACCCTACACTCCATGTGGGGACCAATTCAACCCACCCAACCCTACACTCCAAAAATGAAGTCGAGCCGCCAAGAAATGCAAAGCAAAGTCGCGAAGTCTCGATATATGGTCGAGCCATGAAATCGATATATTGTGGCATAGCCACCAAGATCAAGACTTCCTCCAACATTATAACCCATCCCAATGCAACATGTCATGGAATAATATTTCAGTGTATGCAAAATGTATCATCATGGCAATTAATCAAGTTATACACAATCATACCAAATCTGCCCCTAAGGTATAACAGTAATTTTACCCAACGAGGGTATCTGAGTAATTTACCCACTAGGGGTAATTCGGTAATTTACCCACCAAGGGTATTTCAGTAATTTTTCAATTTACGGCTTTTCAAAAGCTTACTGTCGCCTCGAACGACATGGGACCCTTATACGGGTCTCTACGGGACTAATGGGCCTAAAATCCATTTCAGGCCCAAATGGGCCCACACTCTCGTGTGGCCCATTTCGCATGATTTCAGTCTCAGATTTCCAGATTTTGCAACCGCACTTACCCTTTGACGATTTTCCACCAACTTCGCCCATGTGGGCCGGAAAGCCCATTGGGCCCGTTAAGCCCGTATCGGCTCGGTTAGGCCCGTTACAGCCCCAATGTCGTGAGAGCGCTCGTGACACTCTCAACGACTTACCGTCACTACTCGTATCTCAATTTACCCCTACGAGCGCTCACACGCTCGAATGGCACAGATGCCGATTTTTCGGCTTTTTGGCTTTTGGCCAATTCGCAAGTCATCACATGAGTTTCATTTAGAAGGGTGTGAGATTACACACCTGTTTGGAATATGAACAACGACACTCTCCGAAGCACCTAAGGGCATAATAGACTATCAATTAGTCTCTTTGCTCAAAAATACCAAAATAGAAATCGATAACACGACCCACAATACTTACCAAAAATGACAGCACTCCTTGCTACGCCTGAATGTTCGGTTTACTCCCTCTGGTTACGAGATTGTGTCCCTAAAAGAGAGCACGAGTTAGTGATGTTGATTCTAGAACAACAAAGAAATGGCCTTTCGGCCTGAATGAACCTGAAATGGAGAACGACCACCCATTTTCCCTTTTCGGCCATACAAACTTACCAACATTTGAAGAAGATCACAAAAGCGGTTTGCACCTAGAGGGCCTTAGAGGATTCGGCTTTCTCCACACAAGAAGGATTCTAAAAAGAGACACTGAGCCGATTCGGCCTTGGCAAAAAGGTGAAAGTTTGGTTTAGCAGAGAGAAGAGATAAAGAGAAAAGAAGAAAAGAATATAGAGAAAAGAACTCTCTACCTTGCTCAATGAGAACCCGAATGGAGACAGATTCGGCTATGGGTCTAAACCGAAATAAGTATTCCACGATGAGAGAAGAAAAGAAAGAGTTAGTCAATAACTAGGAGAAAAAGGAATGGCAAATTCGGCTATGTGAACACAGGGGGGAAAAGAAAACAAAGTAAAGAAAGAATTATCATTACCTTAGATTAGAGATAAGTCGAATGAGAATGCAAGTTTCGGCACAAGTAGCAACTCCAAAAAGTCAAGATTTGAATATGGAGTTAAACCGAAATGAAACAATTAACAAAACACAAGCCACAATATTGATGTGAGAGGGATTCGGCTATGGGTTGAAGGAAAAAGAAGACTGAAGAAAGAGTTGAGAATAGAAAGAGAGATCACAAGGAATTTCGGCAGATGTTTACCAAGAAGGGAAAAGAAATGACCAAAAACGTCACACTACTCTCCAAAAGATGAATTGAGCAAAACAGCACCTACACACCCACAAAAACCAAATGTGCTCCCTAAACACTTCCCTAATTTCGGCCAAACACATCCACTCTCCAAATCCCATGATGCTCTCCTCGATTTGCTCCCCCATTCACTCTCCAACATCCATTCAAATAATTTAACCCAGTCTTCCCTCACTCCTGCAAAGTTTGGTCTCCACTCAGCTACCTCCATTTCCTGAGCACAAAAATAAAATCCTCAAATATGCTGCATGTGGGATTCGAACCCCACTTCCCTTACTTCATGAGTGACACCAACACCACTAGGCCATATGCTCATATTGTGTCTTAAAACATGCACAACAAAAATTAAGCCTACAGCTAAAGTCTAATTCCCTTTAAAAGAAAATAATCTAAAAGAAAAGTAAGTACCAAGACTAGAACCTTGGACCCCTTGCTCCCTTTATGGTGTCACTCCCTTGCTCCCTAAGTGGCGCCACTTTGCCACTTCACCACAACTCCTCTCGTGTCATTTTTCTCCATATTTTATTTTTAAAGCCTACCTACTAACTCCAGGGTTTCATTCACCTAAAACCAAAATTTTCCTAAAGCCCAAGTTTGATCCCGGGACTTCGTAGAAGCCTCCTAACCTTCCAAAATCACTCACCTAATAGGTCAAACTTGAAATAATGATGTTCTCATTTTCCCACAAATTTTAAAATGCTCTTACGCTTAGGGCCCAATAGGCCCAATTCTCCTAGGCCCAAATTCGGGGTGTTACACATGTGGCAGGTCGTGTGGCACAAGTCAGGGAGTTACACGGGCAAGAACACGGGCTAGGACACGCCCATGTGCCTCACATAGAATGCCCACACGGTCTGAGACATGGGCATGTCAGATGGCTGTGTGAGCCACACGGCCTACCCACACGGGCGTGTGACCCCTGTATATGAGAAAATTTTTAAAATTTTGCAAAAAATTTTATGTGTTCCCGATCTAGTCCAGACTTGATTCTAATATTTAAATTGGGCCTCGAGGGTCTATTCAAGGGACAATATGATTAATTTTGAATATGAAAAGTAAATGACATGAATTATATGAAATTACTCTGTAAACTCTGGTAATGCTCTGTAACCCTGTTTCGACGACAGATACGGGTTAGGGGTGTTACATTTATTGGTATCAGAGCTACGGTTTAGTCGATTCTCGGACTAACGTAATAAGTATGAGTTTAGCTATACATGCCATTATATAATTTTTGATAGTGTGATATCTCCTTACCATTTTTAAATGTGTTTTTCATATAGTAATGTCATCCAACCAAGCTAGAGTTGAATCTGAGGAAGCTGAGAGCAATGCTCCAGCTTCAGTTCAAAAAGCTGCATCTAGTTGTACAAGGCCCGAATCTAAGGGCCGAGGTGAGGAGGAAAAAGAAGCCTTCTTCCAAATGATGAATGAGTGGTTTACAGAATTTATAAGAACAAATCCTGCTGTACAACAACCTCCTCCTCATGTTCCTCAACCGATTCTTGAGATGCCACAGGGTGCTGAACCTGTTAGAACTGGTAAGCCACTGGTAGATAAAATCTGTAAATATGGGGCAGAAGAATTTAGGGCTACTACTGAAGATGATCCGGAAAGGGCTGAGTTTTGGTTGGAAAATACCATCTGGGTTCTAGATGAATTATTATGCACACCGGCTGAGTGTTTAAAATGTGTAGTATCTTTACTGAAAGACACAGCTTATCATTGGTGGAATATCATAACTTCTATGGTACCGTGTAACACCCTGGTTTAGGGGCTATGCAATTTGAGTTTAACCCAGGTGTTGGAAGATTTTTGGGTGTGCTTTGGTGTATTTAGAGGTTTTAAGAATGATTGGATGAACGGGGAGTACCTTGGAAAATTTTAGATTTTTAGTGTAAAAAGGGGAAATAGGGTAAGAAGGCCTTAAAATAAATTGGTGGAATTTAGGACACAAGAAACAGTTGGGTGGAGTGGCATGGAGGCGCTGCTTGGAGCTTTGAAAGGGGATGCCTAAGGGAGCAAGGGTTCGAGCTGCTAAGGCAGCAATTTTTGTTTTATTTTTACGTCAGCCAAAGGACTGGGCTAAGTAGGCCTTAAAAATTAATGGCCAGGTTGGTGGACATGAAAGTCCAGTTGGCAAAGTTGCTCTCATGCGCCACTTAGGCGCTGAAGGGAAGAAAGGGCGCTGGTTCGAGTGGGGGCAGCGGCATTTTTGGCGTTTTTATTTTGCTATGTGATGGGGTGAAGTAGGAAGGAGTTAAAAATAAATGTTGGGGCTTTGTAACATGAAAGGCGAGTTGGCCGAATGGCTCGGGCGCTATTTGGCTGCTTTGATTTCCTGTGTCCCGTGTTCGAACCTTGGAGGCTGCAGGTGGGGTTTTTCCTTCTTTTTGCTGCTGATTGGCGTGAAGGTGGACGGCACATGGGTGTTGCAAATTGAAGTTTTATTTTTCCTTTTTCTTTGGGCAGCAGCTGGTAGTGTTGGACGGCTAGGTGGGGATAGTGTTTTATTTTATCTAGTATTTGTTTTTAGTGTAGGATAATCACTATTTTTATTTTAATAGGTGGGATAAGATTGAATTGGGGTTGGTTAGCTTTTTGAATTCGGTTTGGTGGGTAATCTTGTTTTATTTTATTTATTTTTGATAATGGTGGGATTATTTTAATTAGTTTAAAATTAGTAAATAGGTGATAATGGTTGCTATTAGATTATTTTATTTTGAATTGGTTGGTATTGAGTGAATTTAGGAAGGAATTTTGGATTTGGTGGAAGTCATGGCCGAGTGGGGGGCTTGGAGTGTTTAATAGGCTTTGGAGTCTTCAAGGGGAGGGGGGTGCCGAATTTCCTATTTAATGGGCAGCCTTCTTCATGAATTTCTTTTGATCCCTTTGCCGAATTCTTCTACTCCCTTTTTTTATTCATTTATTTTCCTTACGACCAACCCCAAGTCTATATCTTCTCCTAGTATAGTCGAATATTTCACCACTATTTGGTAGCCATTGTCGAATTACTCAAACATCAACCTCTCTTGCTTTTTACTCCACATTTTGCTTAAGCCGAAACCTTTAGCCTGTCTATTCCTCTTCTATTTTACCAAGCTTGAAGTCAAAAATCTCCCTTGATATCCTAGTGCGGTGGGCCGAATCTTAAGCAAGAGTGGTAAGTAGATTCTATCCTTAGCGGTCGATTTATGATTCTTTAATTTAATGGCCAAAACCGAATGGTTGGCCTTAGTGGTTGGTGTGGCCGAATATCTCTAGGGCCAAGGTGACATTGTGTTTCGTTTTGGTTGTAGCTAACACCAAGGAGCAAAAAGGGATTCTCTTGAGATTTCGACAGATAAGGTAAGGTGATGGTGAGTATTCGGCCAAAAGGGCCTTTTCATGGATTGTTGTTGTAGGCCGATTCTAATGGTTTTGTAACAGGGATTTTCGGCAACTCCTTGAGACTATTGGTGTTTCAGGATCCGAGTAAGTGGGTAAGTGATCCTTTGGGTATTCGACCTTAGGCCATTAGATATGTTCTTGTGTTGACCGATGTTGACTATGGGTTATAGGGCAAATCGACAAGAGTAAAGGGAGGCCGTCGGGATTGAAAGTCTAGAACTTGAGGTTATAAGGTGTGTAGTTAGCCATTGTTTTAGGGTTTTGTGTGATATCTGCTTATGTTATATGCTTACTAATAAGTGCGATGGTAAAAGTGTGATAGATACCCTAAAAGGGGTATGACGATGATCGAGTAAGTAGCACATTGTAAATATTGTTGTCATTTATTTAAATATGAGTGTATGCCTATATTTGTGAATGACATGCACATGCATCATATTGTCGTTATATCATGTTACATGTGCATGGGTGGGTTATGAAAGAAGGACCAGGGTGTACTTGAGTACGTGGTTGATGTCGACTTTGTGCTACATCGTGGATTGGCGTTGGATCGAGGTCGCGTTGTGGATCTTTGCGATTTAGTTCGCGTGGTTACCTTGATTGATATCGGCTCTATGCCATATCGTGGCTTGATGGATTCTTTGTGTGCTCCATCGTGGTTTGATGTTAGCTATACGCTACATCGTGGATGGCATTGGTTGCCTTTTTGGAGGAAAAGGAGAGGGTGACTCGATAGTCCCCCCGGTGTGTGGTAAAGGTGGATAAGGGGTGTGTAGCGGATGGACCTTAGGATTGGGTTGGGTTTCATGTTGCATTGTTCCGTTGTGAAATGATATGGAAATGGGCCATGCCCAATATGACATGTGGAAAGGTATGTTTTGAGAACATACGTGGAAATGGGCCAAGCCCGTGATCGATGGATTGATGAGAAAAGGGCCTAGCCCGGTGCTTGAATATGATTTGATTGTGGGCCAAGCCAGATTGTGGTAATGTTTAAATGATTATATTTACATGCTGCATATTATAATTGGGTTGATTTGTGGCTAACATGTGGGTGGATATCAGTGGTTTAATTACACACTGAGTCTGTGTGACTCACCCAACTTTTAAAACATCGCAGGTGAGTCGTAAGTAATGGACCGGGTTGGAGTAGATACAAAGGTGGCCATGCAGAAGCAGATTTTCATGCAGAAGCAGATTTTCATGCAGAAGTAGATGTTTTACTTGTTTAGTTAATTAATATTATCCGTATTTTGGGAATTTATTTGATGTAATAAGGGCCACTTTTGATTTAAAGTACTCTATTTATGGTTGTTGAAGTTTATGTTTACTTAGAAGTATTTTTACAAATGATTTATATTATAATAACTTATAATAAAGTTTTAATTCGGATATTTTATATCAAGCTTATATTATTTAATAGATTTTAATTGGACATGGTTTCCGAAAGATCACAGATTCTAAAGTTTTATTTTAAGTCAAAACAAATTTTCAACCGTTTTTCCGTAGTGACATACCAGATCCGGTCAGGGTTTGTGGGCCGGGTTTGGGGATGTTACATACCGAGAGAAAATATTACTTGGGAATTCTTCCAGACTAAATTTAGAAAGAAATTTATTAGTAAAATATTTTTGGATCAGAAAAAGAAAGAATTTTTAGAGCTTAAACAGGGAAACATGACTGTATATGAATACGAGCGGGAATTTGTTCGGTTAAGCAAGTATGCCAGAGAATGGGTCCCGACTGAGACTTATATGTGTAAACGTTTTGAAGAAGGATTAAATGAAGATATCAAGTTGTTGATTGGAATTCTTGAATTAAGGGAATTTGTGGTATTGGCTGATCGAGCACACAAAGTCGATGAATTAAGTAAAGAAAAGAAACAAGCGGAGAAAGAAACCCGAATTTCTGGTAAAAGATTTATGGGCAAATCACAATCATCTACTTCAAAGAAATCAAAGAAGTACCATGATGGTTTTAATGTTTCTGTGGTATATTCCGAAAAAGAGTGAAACTCTCAACGCTCTAACTCGAGATCCTCGTCTCCATCTGTAACCAGTGTTGGAAGTGTCGGTAATCCCAAACCAAAATGTAAATATTGCAACAAATTTCATTTTGGGGAGTTTCGGTTGAGAAGTGGAGCCTGTTACCGATGT
Source organism: Gossypium sturtianum (assembly GCA_025698515.1). Lineage (NCBI taxonomy): Eukaryota > Viridiplantae > Streptophyta > Magnoliopsida > Malvales > Malvaceae > Gossypium > Gossypium sturtianum. The sequence goes on along the minus strand of CM046943.1, from coordinate 27,887,449 downwards.
GATTCTCTTGATCATTTTCTCAAAGATTGTCATGAAAGGACTGAAAAAGATACTGATCAAACTTCTAAGCTGAGTAATCTCGCCTCGAGATACAGACCACCCTGTCACCCTGGTAATGTCAGTGGTAGTTGAGGTATTACAAGGGATTCAACAGATAAATTTGAAGCACGAGCACCGAGAAGGACATATGCCATTCGTGCTAGAGAAGATGCTTCTGCACCAGACGTCATTACTGGTACATTTTCTCTACTTGATACTGATATTATTGCTTTGATTGATCTTGGTTCAACACATTCATTTATATGCACGAATTTAGTGTCTGTTAAAAATTTACCTATTGAATTCACTGAATTTGTGGTTAAAGTTTCGAACCCCCTGGGCCAGTATGTTATGGTGGATAAAATTTGTAAAAATTGCCCATTGATGGTAAAGGGTTATTGCTTTTCGGCTAATTTGATGTTGTTTCCATTTGATGAATTTGATGTAATTCTGGGTATGGATTGGCTAACTCAGCATGATGCAGTAGTAAATTGTAAACAGAAGTACATTGTGTTGAAATGTCAGAATGGTGAGTTAATCCAGTTGAATCTGATAAACTGGATGGGTTATCTAATGTGATTTCAGCAATTTCAGCACGGAAATATATCAGAAAAGGGTGTGATGCTTATTTTGCATATGTGTTAGATACTAAAGTATCTCAGTTTAAAATTTAGTCAGTGTCGGTTGTTTGTGAATTTCCTGGTATATTTCCGGAAGAATTACCTGGTTTACCACCAGTAAGAGAAGTGGAGTTCTCTATAGATCTTATTTCGGGAACAACACCAATATCCATAGCACTATACAGAATGGCTCCTACTGAATTGAAAGAGTTAAAAGCACAATTACAAGAATTGATTAATAGAGGCTCTGCTAGACCCAGTTTCTCACCTTGGGGTGTACCGGTTCTGTTTGTAAAGAAGAAAGATGGATCATTGAGATTGTGTATAGATTACAGACAATTAAACAAAGTCACAATAAAGAACAAGTATCCACTACCTCGAATTGATGATCTATTTGATCAATTGAAAGGTGCCACTGTATTCTTAAAGATTGATCTTCATTTTGGTTACTATCAGCTACAGGTAAAAGATTCAGATGTGCCAAAAATAGCTTTTAGAACAAGGTATGGGCACTATGAGTTTCTTGTGATGCCATTTGTGTTGACAAATGCACCTGTAACATCCTAGAATTAGGGGGTCTGCATTATTTTGTGTTGATGTGTGTTTGGCATGTCTTGTTATTATTTTGGTGTGTTTGGGGGTCCCGGGAAGGCTTAGGGTAAAGCTTGAGCCTTGGTGAAAATTCTGTTTTTAGGCACTTTAGGGGGGAGCTAGCAGAGGCAGGTCTTAAGAATAAATACTTGTGTTTGATGACACAAGAAAAGAGGTGGTAAGGTGGCAAGGAGACGCCACTTAGAGTGCATGGAAGTGGCGTCACAAAGGAGCAGCAGGGAGAAGGAGTTCAAGTCGCACTAACAGCATTCAGAAGCTTTATTTTTTTGTGCCTAGGGAGCTAGAGTGGTGGATTCGGCAAGGGCTCTTCAAGGATGAGTGTTGAAGGAGTCAAAGTGTTTGAATGGGTGGCCATGAGAAGATGGTGGAGTTTGAATTGGTCAAACCGATTCAAATTGTTGGAGGGGAGTGAAGGTAGGAGAAAAATATGGGATTTGGTGTTGGTGGAGTGGTGGCCGAATGTGGGAAGCTTGAAGTGGGGGGAGAGGATTCGGTTTAGTGCTAGCCTGAGGTGTGCCGAATGTTAGGAGAGTCTTTGGTTTTTATTTTTTTCGGGTTGCCTGGTTCTAGTGTGTGCCGATTTTCTCTAGTGCATCTAAGAGTTCCCCTTATTTCATTTTGGTGTTTTTTTTCAACTCTTTTCTAATCTTTCTCTTAAGTACAAACCTCCTCATTCGTGTCTTCTTTTTCTTTTCTTCAAGGTTACCAAACACCCTTGGCCGAATCTTCCATTATCATCCACCCTTCACATTTTGGTTTCATTTTCTTTTGCTACCTTCTTCACAAGCCGAAACCCTCTGAAGTCAACTCTCTTGCCGAAACTTTGTCACCTTCTTTACTCTTCTCTTAAACACCATAGCCGAAACATCTTGTGTGTTAATCGGTATCTCTGCTTTAAGGTAAGGATCTCTCTTTTATTTTTCTCATGATCAATCCCTCTGTTCTTTCTTTTCATGGTGAAGCCGAACCTATTTTGTAAACAACTGAATTTGTTTCTTACATTATTTGCTCCAAGCTGAACATCACATAGCAAGGTGCTAGGAATCGTTGGTCAGGGGGGATCTTTGCAATCGGTTCTGTTGTTAAGGTAAGAAAGACTTTGTTGCCCATTTCTTTCCCTTCTTTCGATTTTTGTAGCCAAAGCCGAATGGCTAATTTGCTTGGCGGTAACAGCTTGGGCTAACCCTTCTTCCTTTCATCTTTTTTCTGTTGGGGACGCTTACTCCGGGAAACACCTTTAGTCAAGTGATTAGTAGTCCAAAGCCAAGGGGTTGCTGTTTGCCGAATTAAATCACTCTATTCGAATTTTTAAGGTAAAGAGTTCTTTAGTCTTGCGTTTTTGGACTCTTTTCTGATTATAGTCTATCTTAACCGAATCTCTTGATTAGAGGTTCTCTTTGATATCTGATCGAGTCCATTTCATGGATACAAGGAACGATCAAGCCAGGGAGGGGAGCGTATCCGTAACCCCTATTCCTAAGTTTAAGAAGCGTGCTGTGTCGGCGGTTCGGGATTTTTTGTCGGGCTGTGGTAGAGAGCCGACGTCTGCCTGGGATAGACAGATAGCCATCGTCCCTGCTAACGAAAGTGTCAACGTAGAAAGCTTAGTGTTACACGTTACCAGGTGTGTATTACTCACACGTATCTTGTGGTTGTATTATTAACTGTAATGGCTGAAAGCCGAAATAGCTAATCTGATAGTCGAGATACCCTTATGGGTAAGGTTTGAGACACCGGGTAAGTCTTCAATGATGATATTTTTTATTGTATGCATGTATATTGTTATTAACTGTTTCCCATTAAGAGTATGTTGCATTCATATTTGGCATGATGAAGAGAGCATGGGCTCGAGAATTGAATGGAGGAAGAGGTGATAATCAAGTGACTATTGTCACGAGTGGTCTAAGTACCACAGTGGTTAAAACCACGTATGCTTATATTAGTGACTTGTCTCGGTGGTCTAAGACCACAGTGGGTTGGCCCCACGTAATCATAAACATATCAGAGATCGTCACGGTGGTCTAAGACCACAGTGGGTTGGCCCCACGATTATATGTATTAGTGACTTTGTGACGAGTGACTGCTGTCACGAGTGGTCTAGGACCACGGTGGTCATGAACCACAGTGGCATAATGCCATGGGTGTTTGGATGGAGAGCTAGACTGGGTTAGGCTGCCTTGCTGATCGCTGTAAATTAGAGTTTTAAAATTTATAAAAGAATGATCAAACCTGGAAACTAACTCTGACAACGATTGAGGCAAGTGCACCTATCGAACAGTAGTATAGCTTAGGCAAGGCCGGATTATCGAACCCAAAGGAACTAAAAGTACTAATACTCACCGTCTTTTTATTATTTAGCCTTAATATAAAGTGATGGTTGTTTAAACTAAAAACTAATCTACTACTAAGCTAAAACACAAAGACAAAAAGAATGAATTCGGGAAATAACTTTTGGAAAAACTCAGTTGACTCAAGCGATACCCTTAAGAAAAATCCACCTAGACTTCACTTGTTATTTAACCTTGAACCATATGATTTATTTACTTAGTTTGATCCGTGAGACTCCCTAACGTATATTAAACCCTCTCTCGAGGCGAATAAAGTCTAACCCTAGGTTAATTAGTGGAACTCCCGTTCGCTTATAATAACCCCCTAGAATAGCAGTAAATCGATCTGTGGACTCCCATATTAGGTTTCACCCTAATCCGGCAAAATCTCGTCACCCTATCTCTAGGCGTGCGATCAACTCTCCGCTTAATTATGTTGGATCTACTCTTAGGCGGTGGTCTATTCCTCCTCCACCTAAGCACATTAGATTTGGATTAAGTTCACACAATTAAGAACAAACTAAGTAATTATCATATAATTCAAAAATCAAATAACAAGATTCCTCATAGGTTTCATCCCCTTCGGGTATCCGAAGGTTTAGTTCATAATAATAAAAGACAACATCTCAAGAGAAAAGATAAAAACAAAACATAAGAAATCTCTAAAACCCCCTGAAGGAATTGAAAAGGAGATCCTCCGTCTTGAGTAGAATTCTGGCTTCTTGAGATGGATCAACTGGCTATCTTCGAGTGATTCCCACAAATCTGACCTTTTCGGCTTGGGTTTTTAGCCTAGCTTTTCGCCCCCTAGACAAAAGCCCTGGCAGAAGGCTTCTGCTGAACTCCCTCTCTAAGTTGCTACCTGGGGTGTTTTTATAGGCTTTGAGATGCTTTACTTGGCCTTCAAGTATCCTAATTTGAGTGCAATTCCTATTTGGGAGTTTAAGTAGACTTAGGAATGTGTTTCTTTGCCTCCAAGCATCCAAATCCGAGTAAAATTTCTTTTTCCCGCGGCAGGGACACGGCCATGGCACACGCCCGTGTGAATCGTCTTCAATCCGTGTTCGACACTGTTGAATGAGGCATGGCCGTGTAAGTCGTGATAAGGCCGTGTTCTAGTAGGAATAGTGGCCCGACCGTGTGGCTTGAAGTCCAGGCCGTGCTAATTTCGTGGCTTGGCCCAATTTGGTCTGTTTTAAGCCCGTTTCTCATTCTTTTCGTCATCGGGTGCTTTCCTGAGTATAAGACATGAAAAGAAAGGATTAAGAGCACCTTTTTACATAAATTGAGGCTTAAATCATCCAAAAGCATATTAAATGTGGGCTTAAAATATGTTACTTTTACGGTTTATCACTTGCATACATGATACATATGTCGTACTGAGCGGGCTAAGGCCCAGTTTGCGTTTCACGGGGATTTACACACTGAGTCTCGATGACTCAACCCTTTGTTAATCTTGCAGGTAATCAGTAGGTGGCGAGTTTTGGAGCCGGGACAGACTCGAGGTGGCCATGCATTGCGAGTTCTCTAGTAAACTCAAACTTTATTTTAAACTTATTTCTATCTCGGGATTTTATTTTGTAATAAGGCCGCTTTAACTTTATTTTTGGGGTTTTGTTTACATGCTAGTTTTATATATGTTATGAATTATCGAAAAGCAGGGTTTTCTTAAAAACATAAATAGAGGTTTTCCAAAAGTTCAACGATTGGATAACAAGCCATAAATAATTTAAAATTGGAATTTTTCTTACCATTACAAATATTACTTCCAAAGATCACGCACCTGAACATTCATTTCGATTAACACCTTTCGAAATTTTCTAAGTTCGGTTTTGGTAAAAATAAACCCGTTTTCAGCTCCTAATTAACTTAATGAGAAAATGGTAGAGTATGTGTAGTCAAACAGATTCCTTTGAAAATGGCCTTAACATGGATTCTCTAAACAAAAATAATTTCTCAAATCACGATGTTTTGTCAAAATTTTTAAATCTAATATTCCTGTGACAACCCAGATTTGGTCGTAACGTTTTGACCGGGTTTGGGGTGTTACAATTTTGGTATCAGAACCTGGTTTCAAATACTCGGCTGTGGGTATGAGGTTCAAACACGTTTCAAAAGATGGTTTAGAAAATAGTGTAGAAATATACATGTTTTTTGAAGCATGCCACCTGAGTCTCCGGCACCAAATCCGCACGGTAAGTCTCCTGACTATTGATTGTTTATATGAAGTAAGTGTAATATGCTATGATTACTTATACTGAGAAATGCAACTCTAGAGACTGAAACCTTAGGTATGTATGAATTGGCGAGAATTACTCATGATGCTATTCTCATAAGACTGCTCTGTAATAAAACGGTGGAAGAAAACACTAACTCATAAAACTTTTAATCAGATTAAATTGCGTTAGTAGTAATGAGTACTAGAGGACGTGGATGCGGTGTTCGAGGCCATGGAATAGGCCGAGATGTTGGGGCTGAGCCTTCAGAATCTGGGCATGGGCCAGAAGATGAGATGCCAGCATCACCAATGGCGGAAGCAGAATTTTAGGACCAAACTGGTGGAGACGATGCGGTGTCTCAGGCTATGTTGCGTGTCTTGGAAAGAGTTGCTAGAGTGAGCACGAGATCAGTGGCTCAAAAATCTGTGTCGGAGCAACTTCGAGCCAATGGGGCTGAGGTGTTTTGGGGTATTTCTGTTGTGGCTCCTAATGTAGCCGAGTACTGGTTAGAAGCGGTGGAACGGATTATGGATGATCTTGACTGCACCATTGAAGAGAAACTGAAAGGAGTTGTGTCTCTTCTCCGAGATGAGGCTTACCAATTGTGGCTCATGGTTAGAGATGGTACTGTGATGGGACCGCATTAATCGGGATTTCTTTAAGTCTGCGTTCTGGGGAAATACATTGGGTCGAGCTATGTGGACGCCTCGTGAAGGCATTCCTTAATTTGGTTCAGGGGAGTAAGACAGTAGCCGAGTATGAGGCAGAATTCCTACATCTTAGCCGGTATGCCCGGGGAATTGTGTCCACAGATCATGAGCGTTGTGTTCGTTTTGAAGATGGTCTGAGGGATAAGTTGCGAGTACTGATAGCTCCGCAACGCGAAAGGGAATTCACCATTTTGGTTGAGAAGGTTAAGATAGCCGAAGAGGCAAAGCGATCTGAAAGGCAGAATCAGGATAGGGACAAGGGTAGGAATGAGAGAAGCTTTGGATCATCAAGATCTACTGGGAATTTTCAGAAGAGGCCTAGGTTGGATAGGCCGGGTCGAATTGTGAGGCCCATTGTTGCCGGTCGGCCACCGCAATGTGCTACATGTGGGAAGTTTCATTTAGGAGAGTGCTGGGTAAGAAGTAATGGATGCTACAGATGTGGATTAGTGGATCATCGGGTAAGGAATTGTCCACAAGAGCCAAACAGAACGTGGCCAGTGGGCCAATATTATGTTCAGCCTGGTAGAGGTGGTCAACAGCCACAGAGAGGTCGTGGTCCGGCCAGAGGTGGAAATAGTTTTGGTCGTGGACGTGGAGCACCGGGCAGAGGTGCTGGGAACACGGATGCAAGACAGCCTGGGTTGGTCTATGCAGCTAGACGCCGAGAGGAGGGCGATGGACCGGACGTCATAACCGGTATGTTCCTTATTTACGGATTGCCTTTTACTGCACTGATTGATGTTGGGTCAACACATTCCTATGTTGCTAGTACTGTGTCTGGAAATCTAAACATAGTCTCTGAGATTGCTTCTAGGGAGATGACTGTACTTAGCCCTTTAGGACAATCTATAGTGGTGAACAAACTCTTTAGGAGTGTTCCTCTAGAAGTACAAGGGATGGTTTTCCCGGCTGGTTTGATGGAACTGCCGTTCGGCGAGTTGGATTTGATTTTAGGTATGGACTGGTTAGTGAGATATTGAGCAAACTTGGATTGTGCTGCTAAGCGCATGGTGTTAAGGACTCCTGAGGATAACGAAGTCTTAGTGATAGGCGAAAGGAGGAACTACTTGTCCAATGTAGTGTCTGTTTTAAAGGCTGAAAGAATGGTGAGAAAAGGATACGAGGCGTTCTTAACTTTTTTCAGTACTTTGGAGGCAAAGGAGTTAACTGTGAAGGATGTTAGGACAGTGGGGGAATTCTCTGATGTTTTTCCAGAAGAACTTCCAGGGTTACCTCCGAATCGCGAGGTGGAATTCAGTATTGATCTTCTTTTGGGGACAGCGCCAGTGTCTATTGCCCCATATATAATGGCGCCGAAGGAGTTGGTGGAACTGAAAGCCCAATTTTAGGAACTGTTGGACCGGGGTTTTATCCGACCCAGTGTGTCACCTTGGGGAGTGCCGGCGCTATTTGTTAAGAAGAAGGACGGGTCGATGCGGATGTGCATTGATTATAGGAAACTGAACAAGCTAACGATTAAGAACAAGTACCCGTTGCCTAGGATAGATGATCTATTCGATCAGTTGCGAGGCACTTCGGTCTTTTCAAAGATAGATTTGAGGTCAGGTTATCACCAGCTTATGGTCAAGGAGGCAGATATTCATAAGACAGCTTTCCGAACTCGTTATGGTCACTACGAGTTCTTGGTGATGCCGTTTGGGTTGACGAATGCACCAGCTGCGTTCATGGACATGATGAACCGAGTATTCCAACCCTATCTGGACCAGTTTGTCGTGGTGTTCATAGACGATATTTTGGTCTATTCAAGTTCGGAAGAGGATCATGATTCGCATCTTCGGGTGGTTCTGCAGATTCTAAGAGAAAAATAGTTGTACGCCAAATTCAGTAAGTGTGAATTCTGGCTGAGGGAAGTTACCTTTCTGGGACATGTTGTGTCTGCTGAGAGAATTAGGGTTGATCCTCGGAAAATTGAGGTCGTGTTGGACTGGAAACTGCCTAAGTCTGTGGCAGAAATTCGAAGTTTTCTTGGGTTAGCTGGGTACTACTGAAGGTTTTTTGAGGGGTTCTCACTAATAGCTGCACCGTTAACCAAGTTATTACGGAAAGGGGTACCGTTTGTCTGGTCAGATAAGCAGCAGGAAAGTTTTGAGAAGTTGAAGAGGATCTTGACTGAGGCTCCAGTGTTGATTTAGCCTGAGGCTGGGAAGGAGTTTGTTGTTTACTGCGATGCGTCGCACACGGGGTTAGGATGTGTGTTAATGCAAGAGGGGAAGGTGGTAGCATATGCGTCTCGGCAGTTGAGACCGCATGAAGTGAATTATCCCACGCATGATCTAGAGTTAGCCGCGGTGGTGTTTGCTCTGAAGATTTGGAGACATTACCTGTATGGAGAGAAGTCCATTATCTACACCGACCATAAGAGCCTGAAATATCTCCTTATCCAAAAGGAGTTGAATTTAAGGAAACAAAGGTGGGTTGAATTGCTAAAGGACTATGATTTTTTGATTGAGTACCACCCGGGTAAAGCTAACGTTGTGGCAGACGCGTTGAGTCGTAAAGTGATATCAGACTTAAAGGTAATGTTCGCCCATCTCAGCTTGTATGATGATGGAAGTGTGCTAGCTGAACTGCAAGTGAAGCCTTCTTGGGTCAGTCGAATAAAGGAGAAACAGTTATTAGATGAATCGCTAAGCCCTAAATTTCAGCTAGTGGCAGGTGGTGAGACAGAAGATTTCAGTGTGAATAGTGATGGGGTATTATTCTTTCGAGGAAAGGCTTGTATGCCGAGGGATGCCGAATTGAGGCAGAAGATTCTTCAGGAAGCGCATAGTAGCCCATATGCTATGCATCTGGCGGGAGTAAGATGTATCGGGATTTGCGTGAAGCAGTTTTGGTGGTGGAGTGCAAGCAAGAGGTTATCGAGTTTGTGGGTAGGTGCACGACGTGTCGGCAGTAAAAAGCGAACATCGATTACCTTCGAGGTTGCTACTGACGAAGAAAGATTCCACTTTGGAAGTGGGAGAGGATAACGATGGACTTTGTGAGTGGGCTACCCCTTACGCCAACGAAGAAAGATTCAGTGTGGGTAATTGTGGATCGGTTGATGAAGTCTGCTCACTTCATACCGGTTCGGGTTGATTATTCACTACGAAGTTAGCCAAGTTTTATGTAGCGAAATTGTGAGGTTGCATGGGGTTTTGTGTCTATCATATCAAAGCAGAGACCCGGAGTTTACGTCGAGGTTCTGGAAGGCATTGCATCAAGCGTTGGGTACAAGACTGGTTTTCAGCATAGCGTTTCATCCACAGACTGATGGTCAGTCTGAGAGGGTAATTCAGATCTTGGAAGACATGTTGAGAGGTTGTGTTATTGACTTCAGGGGTAGTTGGGAGGAGTTCCTACCGGCGGCGAAAACGCACGTACAATAACGACTATCAATCCAAAGATTCGGATGGCACCCTATGAAGCGTTATATGGTCGGAAGTGTCGCACTCCTACTTGCTGGACAGAGTTGGGTGAGCGACAGTTGTTGGGTCCGAAATTGGTTGCGGAAACAGAGGAAAAGGTTAAGTTGATTCGGACTCGGTTAAAGGAAGCTTTTGATAGGTAGAAATCTTATGCGGATCTGAAGCGTAAGGATATAGAATTTGCAGTGGGTGATCGAGTTTTCGTAAAACTTTCACCATGGAAGAAAGTCCTAAGGTTTGGACGGAAGGGCAAGTTGAACCCTAGGTTCATCGGACCTTATCGTGTGTTGAAGCGTGTGGGACCAGTAGCTTATCAGCTCGAGTTACCTGCAGAATTGGGGCAGATTCATGATGTATTCCATGTCTCGATGTTAAGGCGCTACCATTCAGATCCATCTCATATAGTGCCAGTGGAGGAAATCGAAGTAAGACCTAATTTATCCTTTGAGGAGGAACCAGTTGAAATCCTAAACCGAGATGTTAAGGTGTTGCGGAGAAAGACGGTTCCATTGGTTAAAGTGTTGTGGCAGAATCACGATTAAGAGGAAGCCACGTGGGAGCCAGAGGATGTGATGTGACAGTAATACCCTCATCTCTTTTGACCAAATAAATTTCGAGGCTAAAATTTCTTTAAGGGGGGTAGAACTGTAACATCCTGGAATTAGGGGCTCTGCATTATTTTGTGTTGATGTGTGTTTGGCATGTCCTGTTGTTATTTTGGTGTGTTTGGGGGTCCCGGGAAGGCTCGGGGTAAAGCTTGAGCCTTGGTGAAAATTCTGTTTTAGGCACTTTAGGGGGGAGCTAGCAGAGGCAGGTCTTAAGAATAAATACTTGTGTTTGATGACACAAGAAAATAGGTGGTAAGGTGGCAAGGAGACACCAATTAGAGTGCATGGAAGTGGCGTCACAAAGGAGCAGCCGGGAGAAGGAGTTCAGGTCGCACTAACAGCATTCAGAAGCTTTATTTTTTTACACCTAGGGAGCTAGAGTGGTGGATTCGGCAAGGGCTCTTCAAGGATGAGTGTTGAAGGAGTCAAAGTGTTTGAATGGGTGGCCATAAGAAGGTGGTGGAGTTTGAATTGGTCAAACCGATTCTAATTGTTGGAGGGGAGTGAAGGTAGGAGAAAAATATGGGATTTGGTGTTGGTGGAGTGGTGGCCGAATGTGGGAAGCTTGAAGTGGGGGGAGAGGATTCGGTTTAGTGCTAGCTTAAGGTGTGCCGAATGTTAGGAAAGAGTCTTTGGTTTTTATTTTTTCGGGTTGCCTGGTTCTAGTGTGTGCCGATTTTCTCTAGTGCATCTAAGAGTTCCCCTCATTTCATTTTGGTGTTTTTTTTCAACTCTTTTCTAATCTTTCTCTTAAGTACAAACCTCCTCATTCGTTTCTTCTTTTTCTTTTCTTCAAGGTTACCAAACACCCTTGGCCGAATCTTCCATTATCATCCACCCTTCACATTTTGGTTTCATTTTCTTTTGCTACCTTCTTCACAAGCCGAAACCCTCTGAAGTCACCTCTCTTGCCGAAACTTTGTCACCTTCTTTGCTCTCCTCTTAAACACCATAGCCAAAACATCTTGTGTGTTAATCGGTATCTCTGCTTTAAGGTAAGGATCTCTCTTTTATTTTTCTCATGATCAATCCATCTGTTCTTTCTTTTCATGGTGAAGCCGAACCTATTTTGTAAACAACTAAATTTGTTTCTTATATTCTTTGCTCCAAGCCGAACATCACATAGCAAGGTGCTAGGAATCGTTGGTCAGGGGGGGATCTTTGCAATCGTTTCTGTTGTTATGGTAAGAAAGACTCTGTTGCCCATTTCTTTCCCTTCTTTTGGTTTTTGTAGCCAAAGCCGAATGGCTAATTGGCTTGGTGGTTATAGCTTGGGCTAACCCTTCTTCCTTTCTTCTTTTCTCTATTGGGGACGCTTACTCCGGGAAACACCTTTAGTCAAGCAATTTGTAGTCCAAAGCCAAGGGGTTACTGTTTACCGAATTAAATCACTCTATTCGGATTCTTAAGGTAAAGAGTTCTTTAGTCTTGCGTTTTTGGACTCTTTTCTGATTATAGTCTATCTTAACCGAATCTCTTGATTAGAGCTTCTCTTTGATCTCTGATCGAGTCCATTTCATGGATACAAGGAACGATCAAGCCAGGGAGGGGAGCGTATCCGTAACCCCTATTCCTAAGTTTAAGAAGCGTGCTGTGTCGGCGGTTCGGGATTTTCTGCCGGGCTGTGGTAGAGAGCCGATGTCTGCCTGGGATAGATAGATAGCCGTCGTCCCTGCTAACGAAAGTGTCGACGTAGAAAGCTTAGTGTTACACGTTACCAGGTGTGTATTACTCACACGTATCTTATGGTTGTATTATTAACTATAATGGCTGAAAGCCGAAATAGCTAATCTGATAGTCGAGATACCCTTATGGGTAAGGTTGGAGACACCGGGTAAGTCTTCGATGATGATATTTTTGATTGTATGCATGTATGTTGTTATTAACTGTTTCCCATTAAGAGTATGTTGCATTCATATTTGGCATGATGAAGAGAGCATGGGCTCGGGAATTGAATGGAGGAAGAGGTGATAATCAAGTGACTATTGTCACGAGTGGTCTAAGTACCACGGTGGTTAAAAACACGTATGCTTATATCAGTGACTTGTCTCGGTGGTCTAAGACCACAGTGGGTTGGCCCCACGTAATCATAAACATATCAGAGATCATCACGGTGGTCTAAGACCACAGTGGGTTGGCCCCACGATTATATGTATTAGTGACATTGTCACGAGTGACTGCTATCACGAGTGGTCTGGGACCACGGTGGTCATGAACCACAGTGGCATAATGCCACGGCTGTTTGGATGGAGAGCTAGACTGGGTTGGGCTGCCTTGCATACATGAGACATATGTCGTACTGAGTGGGCTAAGGCCCAGTTTGCGTTTCACGTGGATTTACACACTGAGTCTCGATGATTCACCCCTTTGTTAATCTTGCGGTGTCGGTAGGTGGTGAGTTTTGGGTAGAGACAGGACTCGAGGTGGCCATGCATTGCGAGTTCTCTAGTAAACTCGAACTTTATTTTAAACTTATTTCTATCTGGAGATTTTATTTTGTAATAAGGCCGCTTTAACTTTATTTTTGGGGTTTTGTTTACATCTTTGGTTTTATATATGTTATGAATTATCGAAAGCGGGTTTTCTTAAAAACATAAATAGAGGTTTTCCAAAAGTTCAACGATTGGATAACAAGCCATAAATAATTTTAAATTGGATTTTTTCTTACCATTACAAATATTACTTCCAAAGATCACGCACCTGAACATTCATTTTGATTTACACCTTTCGAAATTTTCTAAGTTCGGTTTTGGTAAAAATAAACCCGTTTTCAGCTCCTAATTAACTTAATGAGAAAATGGTAGAGTATGTGTAGTCAAACAGATTCCTTTGAAAATGGCCTTAACATGGATTCTCCAAACAAAGATAATTTCTCAAATCACGATGTTTTGTCAAAATTTTTAAATCTAATATTCCTGTGACAACCCAGATTTGGTCGTAACATTTTGACCGGGTTTGGGGTGTTACAGCACCTGCTGTATTTATGGATCTAATGAATAGAATCTTCAAACCTTATCTAGACAGGTTTGTGGTAGTATTTATTGATGATATTTTGGTTTACTCCCAAGATGAAAATGAACATGCTGTGTAACACCCCTAACTCGAGACCATCGCCGGAATAGAGTTAAGAGGCATTACCAGACAATCAGAACGTTTCATTACTATTTTATGACACAAAGTCAAACATCAATCATACATATTCATTAATAAGTATATAGTCCCTTATGGAGGTCTTCAAGACCTTAAACACGTGTTAGAAAGGGGTCGGGACTAAACTGGAACACATACAGAAATTCTCAGAAATTTAAAACTTTTCAAAGTTTCAGGGGTTACACGCCCGTGGGGGCAAACCGTGTGCCTCCCACGGCTGATAGACACCCCCGTGTGTCTTCCCAATATTCGAACCTGACTTTACTCCATGGCCACCAAGCACGCCCGTGTACCTTGGCCGGGGTCAATTCTGACTTGGCTCTACGGCCACTAAGCACGCCATTGTACTTTGGCCGCGGTCGATCCTGTTGAAACCACACGGCTACCAGGCACGTCCGTGTGCCAAAGTTGTGTACTCTTAGCCAGCTACTGACTTAGCCCCGCAGTCACTGAGCACGCCCGTGTGCCAAACCGTGTGACAAAATAGGCCATTTACAAGGCCAATTTTCCACCCACACAAGGATCAATCCTACAAGCACATTTAAGCATAATCCCACACACAATTTAGCAACCGATTTCATGTCAAGTAATCATCATATCATCACATACAATCCTCATTACTAAATATGTCAACTTATATACCATATTGCTCAACAAAAATATACCTAACCTATAATTTAACTTATAAGTCACTTATAACACATTCAATCTAATCATATAAGTAAAATACCATTCATGAATTCATGAAACATACATACCAAAACAAACTTATACCAAGACCAAAAATGCACAAACATATACATTACTTTAAGCCATTTTCGCATGGCTCATATTTACATATATTCACCATTCAAAATCAATTCAAAAGTGACTTAACCTATACATGCCATAGTTCCAAAAGAAGTACTACTAAAACAAAATACCAAAGTTGGTTGATAGTGTGATAAACTTTGTGATGATCCACGAGCTCGAATCTAGACTTCAAAATCTATAAAATAATCAAATAAACACACACTGAAGAAGCTAACACGACTTAGTAAGTTATAAGCAATTGTAAAAGTATACAATTTAAAATTATATAAATTAAGTCAATTTATTATAATCATCAATGAAATTTATAACCATAGGTATAAATCATAACACCATTTATTAACTATCATATTTAGTAGCCTTAAGATCGAATACTCAAACATTCCTTATTAGGTTTCACTTTAAACTATAAACCATTATCTCATCTCAAAACAAATTCATAAGCAAATAATTACATCACATTTCTTTAATTTCATATGCAAATATCACTTACCGAATTTGTACTAAATTTCCAAACCATCATGAATCACATACCTGATTATTTTATTTTGTTTATCACATTTCACTAATCGATATCCTTGGAGGATCCGCAAACCCGCACACTCAGTGCAAAACCATGTAACGTATCGCACACTTAGTGCCGTCACTTTAACATATCGCACACATAGTGCCAAATACTTGTAATGTATCGCACACTTAGTGCCATTACATTATATTCCACACACTTAGTGCCAAATGACCGATTTCGCACACACAGTGCTCGGTATTTAGATTCGCACACTTAGTGCTTTACTTGAACCTATTATTCACTTCAATAAACACATATATATACATTCCATTTAGCTTATTACATCTATATTTCATCATCACATTCGGTTATACTAATAATATACAAATATACATCACATTTGGTCGAATTCACCTCTTAAATCAATGTCTCACATAACTATCATTAACATAAATGTATACTTCTCATTCAACTAAATTCATCTCCCAATCATTATTACATTCGGCATTACTATATTGTCCATATTTACCTCTATCAAATACATATATATCATTATGGATAAAAATTCAATTCAACCCAATTGCTTAAAAACTTACCTCGAGTATCAACTGACTTTGTTTTCCCGACTATTCGATTAACTTCGCCTTTCCCCGATCCACTCCCGATCCTTTTTGTTCTTGGTCTAAATAAATTACAAATTTAGCTCATTTAACATATTTTCATTCAATTTAGTTCAAAAACACATAATCAGCAAATTTACAATTTTACCCCTGATATTTTACACTTTTTGCAATTTAGTCCCTATAGCATAAATCACAAAATATGCAAAATTTGGCCACACTTCTTCAGGGCCGAATGTTCATAATCCTTATACAAGCTCATACATTTCATTTATTTGTAATTTAGTCCTTCAAAAAAAATTATTTTTGCCATTTAATCCAAATTTCTCAATTTCATCAAAAATTCAAAGACAAAACTTGTTAATCTAACACATATAACTAATATTTCATCATCAAACAACAAAAACAACAAACTTCCTTCAATGGCAACTCACGAAATACACATCAATTTCCAAAATTCAAGCATGGGCTTACTAAAACACTAAGCAACGATCTCAAAAACATAAAAATTATCAAAATTTAAAACCAAATCATACATTAATTTTTGCTTCAAGCTAGCCGAAACCTAAGAGCTTTTCTTTCTTTCTTTTTCTTGTGTTTTTTTTGGAACCAATATGAGTGATAATGGTTTTCTATTTTGATGTTTTATTTATTATTAACTTATAATATAAAATATAAACTTTAACTTATAAAATATGTATATAAAAAACATATTAATATAAAATCAATGCCTAATGCCGTCCACTATCATGCTAAATGGCTAATTTACAACATAAGGCCACATATATAAGAAGACACATAAATTAAGCCACTCAATTAAATAAAAGGCTATTTTACCACTTATACGATTTAGTCCTTTTCCTCAAATTCAACACACAAACAAACAAATAACTCACGAAACTTTAACACATGCTCAACTATAGATCATAGACACCAAATATAATATTAAAATATTCTACTGACTCGGATTTGTGGTCCCGAAACCACTGTTCCGATTAGGGTCAAAATTGGGCTGTTACATGCTGATCATCTAGGAATTGTGTTGCAAACTCTGCGTGAGAAACAATTATATGTCAAATTTAGTAAATACAAATTTTGGCTACGGGAAGTTGGTTTTCTCGGACATATAGTATCTGCAGAAGGTATTCGGGTGGATCCGAATAAAATTTCAGCCATTGTTAATTGGAAGCCACCAAAAAACGTGTCTAAAATCAGAAGTTTTCTGAGACTAGTAGGGTTTTATCGAAGGTTTGTTAAAGGATTCTCAATGATAGCTTCTCCGATGACTCGTCTGTTGCAAAAAGATGTAAAATTCAAGTGGTCTGATAAATGTCAGTAGAGCTTTGACAGATTGAAAACTTTGTTGATAGAAGCACCTGTGCTAATTCAGCCTGAATCAGGTAAAGAATTTATAATTTACAGTAATGCATCGTTGAATGGTTTAGGCTGTGCATTGATGCAAGAAGGCAAATTAATAGCCTATGCTTCTAGATAGTTAAAACCACATGAGAAGAACTACCCGATACATAATCTAGAATTGGAAGCCATTGTCTTTGCACTAAAAATTTGGCGGCATTATCTGTTTGGTGAAAAATGTCACATTTTTACTGATAACAAGAGCTTGAAGTATTTGATGTCACAGAAAGACTTGAACTTAAGACAGCGTAGGTGGCTTGAATTATTGAAAGATTATGATCATCTCATTGACTACCATTCGGGAAAAGCCAATGTGGTTGCAGATGCTTTGAGCAGAAAATCCCTATTTGCCCGGTTGTCTTTATCCAATGATGGTTCTGTTATAGCTGAGTTAAAAGCTAAACCAACATTTCTGCAACAGATCTGTGAAGCTCAGAAAGATGATAGGGAGTTCCAAGCAAAACGAATATAGTGTGAATCGACTTCTGATTCAGAATTTCAAGTTTGTTCTGATGGTTGCTTGTTATTCAGAGGTAGAATATGTGTACCGAAGAATTTAGAACTGATACAGAAGATTCTACTTGAAGCTCATAATGGTAATATTTCTATTCATCCTGGCAGTAATAAAATGTACAATGATTTGAAAAAGATGTACTGGTGGCTGTGAATGAAACGGGAAATTTCTAAATTTGTATCTAAATGTTTGATATGTCAGCAAGTAAAAGCTGAACATCAAGTGCCTTCGAGATTATTACAGCCAGTTACAATACCGGAATGGAAATGGGAAAGAATTACCATGGACTTTGTATCAGGGTTACCCCTGTCTCCGAAGAAGAAAGATGCCATTTGGGTAACCGTCGATCGGTTAACAAAGTTTACACACTTTATTCCAGTACGTATGGATTTTTCTTTGGATAGATTGGCTGAATTATATATTTCTCAAATTGTCAGATTGCATGGAGTGCCGGTCTCTATTATTTTAGACAGAGATCCTCGGTTTACATCTCGATTCTGGAATAAGTTGCAAGAAGCTTTGGGTACACAGTTACATTTCAGTACTGCATTCCATCCTCAGACTGATGGACAATTCGAACGTGTAATCCAGATTTTGGAAGATATGCTCCGGTGTTCTATTTTGGATTTTGAAGGTAACTGGGAAAAGTATCTACCTTTAGTTGAATTTGCCTATAATAACAGTTATCAGTCCAGCATTAAAATGGCACCATATGAGGCTTTATATTGTCGTAAATCTAGAACTCCATTGTATTGGACAGAGCTCAGTGAAAAAAAGATACACGGAGTTGACTTAGTCCGTGAAACTGAAGAAAAAGTGAAAGTAATTCAAGTTAGTTTGAAAGCAGCCTTAGATCATCAAAAGTCTTATGCCGATCTTAAACGAAAAGAAATAGAATTTCAGGTTGGTGAATGTAACACCCCAAACCCGGCCCATTCGTTACGATTGAATTTGAGATGCCACTGCAGAAAAACGTTTGAAGACTGATTTCACTTCTGGGAAAAACATTAAAAATTTTGTCATTTGAAAACCATGTCCAATTAAAAATTCTAAATAATATAAGCTTGACAAAAATATCCAAATTAAAAGCACTTCCAAATAATAATTTAATGGTCGTCTAGCTTAAACATAATAAAAATGCTCAAATAGAAATACTTAAATACTTTAACTGGGCCTTATTACAATAAATAATTAAACAAAAGTTCTTAGTAATAAACTGAATAAAATAAAGAAGATGTCTTCTGCATGGGCCACCTCGTATCCACTCCAACCCGATCCAATCACCACGAATCATCTGCGATGTTTAATAAAAATTGGGTGAGTCATACAGGACTCGAGTGTGTAATTAGTCCCTTTGAATTCCACCCACATGTTAACAACATATTAACCCATATATCGGATAACAAATATCATATTCACATGTTAACACATTCAGGGTTGGCCCATATTCATATCACATTCATCTAATAGGGTAGTTAACCACATAATTTCCACATACTGGGCTTAGCCAATTTTCACACCGATCCACATTCATATCTTGGGCTTTGCCCATTTCCACATTAATCCACATATCATATTGGGCTTGGCCCATTTCCACATATGTTCACATATGAAATCATGCAATTATGAAGCCCAACCCAAACCTAGGGTCCATTCGCTACACACCCCTTATCCAAATTTACCACACACGAGGATTATCAAATCACCCTCTCCTTTTCACTCTAAAGGCAATCACTTTGCCGCCCACGTGCAATTAAGCACAATAGTCCACAACGCGACCTCGATCGGCGCCAATCCACGATGTAGCCGTAGCTAACACCAAAACCATGATGGGACACATAGTCACTCATCAACCACGATATGGCACATAGCCGATATCAACCACGATGAGGCACATAGCCACTCATTAAGCCACGCGAACTAAATCGCAATTAATCCACAAGCGTGACCTCGATCGATGCCAATCCACGATGTAGCCGTAGCTAACACCAAAACCACGATGGGACACCTAGTCACTCATCAACCACGATATGGCACATAGCCGATATCAACCACGATGAGGCACATAGCCACTCATCAGCCACGCGAACTAAATTGCAATTAATCCACAACGCGTGACCTCTCGTCAACGTCAATCACGATGTAGCTCAAGGCTAACATCAAAAACCACGATGGGACACATAGTCACTCATCAACCACGATATGGCACATAGCCGATATTAACCACGATGAGGCACATAGCCACTCATCAAGCCCACGCGAACTAAATCGCAATTAATCCAAAAGCGTGACCTCGATCCAACGTCAATCCACGATGTAGCTCAAGGCTAACATCAAACCACGTACTCGAAGTACACCCGTACCTTCTTTCATATCCCAACCCATGCACATGCCACATAAAATAATGATACAATGTAATGATGCATGAGCATGTTCATCAAGCATATTATCACATATTCATATTAATAATCACATATCATCGATTTGGTACTTACCGGATTATCGACATACCCCTTGAGGTATCCTTATCACAATTTCCACTTTGCACTAGTTAGCACATTCATAATACATACACAGTTCACATACATATCATATATACCGGAAAATGGTGGGTTAATCGCACTTTTGATCACTTGGAGAACTATGCTTTCGATCATCGATGCTATCACTAGGCGATACTACGGCTATTTGCCTACTTTCTTGTTCGACGTTGGTCCACACCCGGTGGCAGTCCCTAAGCCGCGAGACAGATCTCTTCTTAAACTTGGGATAGGGACCTTCCTTTCCCTTCTTGAATGGTATTCACCTCCATCAACACACTTAATCGAACAATCGATTTAATCATCAATATACGATTTCTTAACCAAATATCCACAACTTATCATACTTACTACGAAAGGGTCTTGAAATCTGAAAAGCTTGATCTAATGCTTAGATCCTTAATCCCTACATTTGATTAATCACCTACTACTTTAATAAAAAGCCATTCGCCATAAATCCAAATCCTAGTAGGATTAGTATACTTAAACTTACCTTGTTGCCGTTTGACTTAAGAATCAAGTCTTGAAATCTCGCTATACTCTTCTTGCATTCGGCCAAGCATTAAATCAATTAACTTGGTTAGTTTTCGGCTTTTGAATAATTAATGAACACATATATTTACCAAACATGGCCTTGGCCAAATACTATAGACACTTACCTTGTGGATTTTAAATCCGAAACTCACCGAATAACTAGGGAACACGTGGCCTATGGTGTACCTTCGGAAAAGAACTTCTCCTTCCTTGTAGTCGACACTTAGTAAATCCCGAAAGATCTCTTCAAAGTTTCGGCAACAAGATATTAATGGGGTTAGTCCTAGATTTCAGCAAATCTTAAGAAAAAGGATGAAACCGAATGAGATCTTACCCTTACTTGAAGAAATTGATTGCACCTTCACTTCAACCTTCAGAGATTCGGCTATGGCTAGATGATGATCTCACAACTTTCGGCTTTTGGAGGGATTTAGAAAGAAAAGAGAAGGAAGAATAAAGATGGAGGATTCGGCTAGACCACAAGGTATTTCGGCTTGGCAAAAATAAAAGAAGAAGAAGATTTGGTGAAGAGAATTCGGCAGAGGCTTTCAAAGAACAGATAATAATGCAGAATGGCCTCTCTTTTCCTTTTATAGCCGAAATTATCATCTAAGGAGTCCCTTACTTGGCCATCACTTTTCTATTTTAATAGCTTTATCTCTTTAATTATCACTAAAAGATAATTCAGCAACTATCCTTACTTAGCCGAAATTATTAAACTCAAAGTCCCTTACTTGGCCATCACTTCTCCCTTATTTTCCTCTTTATCTCTTTATTCAAAATAAAAGAATTTAATCCAACAATTATCTCTTGAAAATAATGATAAATAAATCCCTTATTTATCCACTATTTATAAAATAATAAAAGCTCCTAATTTATAGCCATGTGCCGTCCACCTCTCTGCTCCTTGTAGCAAAATAAAATTTCTTTTATTTGCTTCCCATGTGACTCGAACTTAGGCCCATCCCTCTTGCATATGGCGCCATTTCCATAGGCCCTAAGTGGCATCTTCAGACCACTTTTCCAAGCCTGTTTGTGTGTCAAATTTCACAAACTTTTTCTTTTAAGGCCACCTTGCCTTAATTTCCCCTTTTAAACCTTAAAACTCGTCATTTCTAGGTCATTTCTAAGTTTCCAAAAATTTTCGATCGGCTCTGTAAACTTGACATTTCCTTACATTTCCATGACATTTCCTTACAAGACATTTCCTTACATTTCCAAGGTTCTAAAAATGTTCACTTTCCTCTTTTAAACTTAACATTTCCATACATTTCCAAGTTTCCAAAAATGTTCATTTCTAACTTATTTTCACTCATTTCTGGGTTTCCAAAAATGTTCATTTCTAACTTATTTTCACTCATTTCCGGGTTTCCAAAAATATTCAAAATTTATTCATAATACTTAAAACATGTCACTTCGTACAATTAAACCGAAAATGCATTGGCCCTATTTTAGGATGTTATAGTTCTACCCTCCTTAAAAATAATTCCGTCCTCGAAATTACTTATTAATGAATAATCGTACCTCTTAACTCACCGCACTACGCTTAAGCTGCGCACTCTGATCTTAATAGAATCATCATACTTCCTAGGCACAGTCTCTAAGTTCACGTCCCCTAGAACTCATTTCTAACGTCGCGATTTAATCGATTAAAAAGTTTTATGCATCAAAAATTTTGTTCCCGCGATTATTTGCGAACAGTTTTATGAAAAGAGATGTTGAAGTAGTTCTTTCGATCAACCAAAGTTTCTAGTTCAAGTTCACTACTCTAACTTTCGGAGTCACATTCACATTCATAAGCGAGAGACACATTCATTTTTCCATGAAGTCACATTCATTCACAACATCATTCACTACACTTTTATGGCCATTCCATCCATTTCCCTACCAGGGTAATTTTGTCATTTTCCCTACTGAGGGTATTTTGGTAATAAATCGGGGTCAATTCGAAAATATTTTTCAAATTAAAGGTATTTCAGAATTTACAAAATCTCTGGGTTATTTTGTTTTCCAAATCGGATGTGTTGCAAAAATTTCAAAAATCGAGGTTATTTGGTAATTTTGGAAGTCGAGAAGCAATTCTGTAAATTTTCCAAATCGAGGGTATCTTGTTATTTGTAAAAATGAAGTTTTTGGTATTTTTGTAAAGTAGAAATATTTTAGCAAAAGTCGAGGGTATTTTAGTAATTTACAACAATGGGGGCATTTTTGTAATTTTTAAATCGGAGATATTTTGGAAAAAATTTCACAATAATCTTTTACTACAATTAAAAGGGTAATTTAGGGATTTTAAAACTAGGAATTTTATAAAAGCGCATGGCTAGTCCCTTTCGAGTTTTAATGATTGGTTTAGCCAGTGAATAAGTCCTCTTGGTTAGGGTGAGCAGTTTACTACGCACTGGTAGGATTCGAGTAGAGAGGAGGTGAGTCGCTAGGATTTGCTTAAATACCAAGCTCCATCGAATCCACTCCTAGACATGCGCGTGACTTGATTTGCCACACCTAGCTCGGCGACTTACTTCACGAGTTTGTTTAATAGTCCTTAAGTCTTATGCATGTGTTTGAGTGCACTAGCCCTAGGGTTCAATAGCCCTAATATTCTAATCTACGAGCCCAAATAAGCCCATAGTTCACATAAACAAGTCACTTCAACAATTAGAAGTACTTACTGGTGGACTTCGGTAGGAGATACACAGTGCCATGCCGAATAACTGAAAAGTTTATGAAAGCCCATACTTTTGAAAAGCCCATCTTTGGAAAAAATTATTTTTGGACCCAAAACCCTCAAAGCCGAGTTTTGAACCGGGCTCTGATACCAAATTGTAACACCCCAAACCCGGCCCATTCGTTACGACCGAATTTGAAATGCCATCTGGAAAAATGTTTGAAGACTGATTTCACTTTTGGGAAAAACATTAAAAATTTTGTCATTTGAAAACCATGTCCAATTAAAAATTCTAAATAATATAAGCTTGATAAAAATATCCAAATTAAAACTTTTTTTATAAGCTTTTAAAATATAAGTTGCCAAAATTAAAAGCACTTCCAAATAATAATTTAATGGTCGTCTAGCTTAAACATAATAAAAATGTTCAATCACTTTAATGGGCCTTATTACAATAAACACTTAATCAAAATACTGAAAATATAACTACTTAATTAATTAAAATATCTTTCTGCATGGAAATCTGCTTCTGCATGGCCACCTTTGTATCCACTCCAACCCGGTCCAAAAATCACGATCACTTGCGATGTTTAATAAAAATCGGGTGAGTCATACAGACTCAGTGTGTAATTAGTCCACTGAATTCCACCCACATGTTAACCACATACTAACACATATATCAGATATCAATTATCAAATTCACATGTTATCACATTCTGGGCTTGGCCCATATTCATATGACATTCATCTAATAGGGTAGTTAACCACATAATTTCCACATACTGGGCTTAGCCCATTTCTACACTGATCCACATTCATATACTGGGCTTTGCCCATTTCCACATTAATCCACATATCATATTGGGCTTGGCCCATTTCCACATATGTTCACATATGAAATCATGCAATTATGAAGCCCAACCCAAACCTAGGGTCCATCCGCTACACACCCCCTTATCCAGCCTACCACACACCAGGGGATTATCAAAGCACCCTCTCCTTTTCACTCCAAAGGCAATCACTGCCGTCCACGTGCAATTAAGCACAATAGTCCACAACGCGACCTCAGTCAGCGCCAATCCACGATGTAGCCGTAGCTAACACCAAAACCACGATGGGACACATAGTCACTCATCAACCACGATATGGCACATAGCCGATATCAACCACGATGAGGCACATAGCCACTCATCAAGCCACGCGAACTAAATCGCAATTAATCCACAACGTGACCTCAGTCAGTGCCAATCCACGATGTAGCCGTAGCTAACACCAAAACCACGATGGGACACCTAGTCACTCATCAACCACGATATGGCACATAGCCGATATCAACCATGATGAGGCACATAGCCACTCATCAAGCCACGTGAACTAAATCGCAATTAATCCACAGCGTGACCTCGATCAACGTCACTCCACGATGTAGCTCAAGGCTAACATCAAAAACCACGATGGGACACATAGTCACTCATCAACCACGATATGGCACATAGCCGATATTAACCACGATGAGGCACATAGCCACTCATCAAGCCACGCGAACTAAATCGCAATTAATCCACAACGTGACCTCGATCCAACGTCAATCCACGATGTAGCTCAAGGCTAACATCAAACCACGTACTCGAAGTACACCCGTACCTTCTTTCATATCCCAACCCATGCACATGCCACATAAAATAATGATACAATGTAATGATGCATGAGCATGTTCATCAAGCATATTATCACATATTCATATTAATAATCACATATCATCGGGTTTGGTACTTACTTAGGATTATCGACATACCCTTGAGGGTATCCTTATCACAATTTCCACTTTGCACTAGTTAGCACATTCATAATACATACACAGTTCACATACATATCATATACGGAAAGCGGTGGGTTAATCACACACACGATCACTTGGAGAACTATGCTTTCGACATCGATGCTATCACTAGGCGATACTACGGCTATTTGCCTACTTTCTTGTTCTGACGCTGGTCCACACCCCGGTGGCCAATCCCTAATTGCCGAGACAGATCTCTTCTTAAACTTCGGGATAGGGACCTTCCCTTTCCCTTCTTGAATGGTATTCACCTCCATCAACACACTTAATCAGAACAATCAATTTAATCATCAATATACGATTTCTTAACCAAATATCCACAACTTATCATACTTACCGAAAGGGTCTTGAAATCCCGAAAAGCTTGATCTAATGCTTAGATCCTTAATCCCTACATTTGATTAATCACCTACTACTTTAATAAAAAGCCATTCGGCCATAAATCCAAATCCTAGTAGGATTAGTATACTTAAACTTACCTTGTTGCCGTTTGACTTAAGAATCAAGTCTTGAAATCTCTGCTATACTCTTCTTCCATTCGGCCAAGCATTGAATCAATTAACTTGGTTAGTTTTCGGCTTTTGAATTATTAATGAACACATATATTTACCAAACATGGCCTTGGCCGAATACTATAGACACTTACCTTGTGGATTTTAAATCCCGAAACTCACCAAATAACTAGGGAACACGTGGCCTATGGTGTACCTTCGGGAAAAGAACTTCTCCTTCCTTGTAGTCGACACTTAGTAAATCCCGAAAGATCTCTTCAAAGTTTCGGAAACAAGATATTAATGGGGTTAGTCCTAGATTTCGGCAAATCTTAAGAAAAAGGATGAAACCGAATGAGATCTTACCCTTACTTGAAGAAATCGATTGCACCTTCTCTTCAACCTTCAGAGATTCGGCTATGGCTAGATGATGATCTCACAACTTTTGGCTTTTGGAGGGATTTAGAAAGAAAAGAGAAGGAAGAATAAAGATGGAGGATTCGGCTAGATCACAAGGTATTTCGGCTTGGCAAAAATAAAAGAAGAAGAAGATTTGGTGAAGAGAATTCGGCAGAGGCTTTCAAAGAACAAATAATAATGCAGAATGGCCTCTCTTTTCCTTTTATAGCCGAAATTATCATCTAAGGAGTCCCTTACTTGGCCATCACTCTTCTATTTTAATAGCTTTATCTCTTTAATTATCACTAAAAGATAATTCAGCAACTATCCTTACTTAGCCGAAATTATTAAACTCAAAGTCCCTTACTTGGCCATCACTTCTCCCTTATTTTCCTCTTTATCTCTTGATTCAAATTAAAAGAATTTAATCCAACAATTATCTCTTGAAAATAATGATAAATAAATCCCTTATTTATCCACTATTTATAAAATAATAAAAGCTCCTAATTTATAGCCATGTGCCGTCCACCTCTCTGCTCCTTGTAGCAAAATAAAATTTCTTTTATTTGCTTCCCATGTGACTCGAACTTAGGCCCATTCCTCTTGCATATGGCGCCATTTCCATAGGCCCTAAGTGGCATCTTGAGACCACTTTTCCAAGCCTCTGTTTGTGTGTCAAATTTCACAAACTTTTTCTTTTAAGGCCACCTTGCCTTAATTTCCCCTTTTAAACCTTAAAACTCGTCATTTCTAGGTCATTTCTAAGTTTCCAAAAATTTTCGATCGGCTCTGTAAACTTGACATTTCCTTACATTTCCATGACATTTCCTTACAAGACATTTCCTTACATTTCCAAGGTTCTAAAAATGTTCACTTTCCTCTTTTAAACTTAACATTTCCATACATTTCCAAGTTTCCAAAAATGTTCATTTCTAACTTATTTTCACTCATTTTTGGGTTTCCAAAAATGTTCATTTCTAACTTATTTTCACTCATTTCTGGGTTTCCAAAAATATTCAAAATTTATTCATAATACTTAAAACATGTCACTTCGTACAATTAAACCGAAAATGCATAGGCCCTATTTTAGGATGTTACAACAGATCTGGCATTCCTGAAGTTGCAGGAGCAGATCGAAGACCTCAGATCTTGTCTCCCTGAGTTTGCAGTGGAGCAGATCGAAGATATCAGTCTGGCATTCCTGAAGTTGCAGGAGCAGATCGAAGATAGCAGATTTGGCATTCCTGAAGTTGCAGGAGCAGATCGAAGACCTCGGATCTTGTCTCTCTGAGTTTGCAGTGGAGCAGGTCGAAAATACCAGTCTGGCATTCCTGAAGTTGCAGGAGCAGATTGAAGATAGCCGATCTGGCATTCCTGAAGTTGCAGGAGCAGATCAAAGACATCAGTTCTTGTCTCCCTGAGTTGCAGTGAAGCAGACTGAAGATAGTAAATCTTATCTCTTAGAAGTTGCTGCAGAGCAGATTAAAGCTACAAGTCTAAATTCCTTGAATTGGATCGAAGCACTAGTTCTCATGCCCCTGAAGATGCAGTGGGATGGAATGAAGCTTCTCAAAGAAGAAAAGCACTGAAAGAAGTCCAAGATTCAAAGACCGGTCAAAAATGGTCCTTTTTGAAGTCTTTGATTTATTCTCGTTACACGACAATGAGCAAAGAGGGGCAGCTGTAAGAGCCCATTTTTGCCCGGGCCTTTTTAACCATAATTAAACTTTTAAACCAAAGCAAATAAGACCAAATAAAACAAAATAAAATAAAAATGTCCAATGTTTTTGTTACAAAACAGAAAAGCCCAATTGGCCCAAATGAATTATACAAACCCAGTAATTTAAACAAATAACAAGCCCAAATTCAAGACCCAATTCCTAAATCCGAGCCCAAAATTACAAATTAACCCTAAATCCAATTGAGGCCCAGAACCAGACCCTAGCCCGAAACAAAGCAAAACTGAAGGAAACCCTAGAGGCTTCCAGACCCTTCAGCGTCGCAGCCTTCTTCACGCGCGCCTCGCGTGTATCCTCATCAGCAACCAAAGCACACACGCGCGCCTGCAACAGACCTCCTCCATAGCTGTACCTGCAACAGAAAAAGAAAAAAAACAGAAATTCGAGAATACAATAGAAGGGAAACGTGTATTTGGTGTACTTCGCGTATTCCGTTTTTCATCTGGCTATAAAAAGCCAGATACTGTACAGTAAAAGATTACGCACACAAATACAAGAAATACAAAATCAGAAAGAAAAATCAGGTGATTTTCATATCTCAAGATTTTTTTCGTCTTTTCTTTTCCTTTTTGAATCTGTTTCTATATTCATTCGAAAATAAAAAGAGAAGAAAGCGTTTACCTTGAGACTGTTCGATCTTTGTCTTCTCCGTCGCAATCAGAGTTCAGATAAAGTTCTCGGTGAGGGCCGGATCAGATCTTCGTCTTCTCCGTCGCGATCGAGGCTAGATAAAGATCTTGATCGGAAAGTAGAGCAAATCAGCGCATATCAAAGCAAGTCAGTGTATCACTATTCGCCATTTACAGTGGTGTTTTAGTGGTAGATCGGAGAGGTTTTCTGCGGCTGAGAGTAAAAGCTAAAGGAGGCTAGGGTTTTCGATTCTGGTGGGATTAGCAGAGTAGGTTTAGTTCTGCTTTTAAGTTGTTAGTGCCTATTAAGAAAACGTCACCGTTTAGGCTTACTTCAATAGCTTAAAACGGTGCCGTGTAAAGCTGCCCCGACCCGATCCAATTCGAAACCACAAGATCCGCGTGTCTTTTGTGAGAATGGAATATTTTCGTAATTGGTCCTTCTTTATTGTACTATCTTTCAATTAGATCCATTATTCAATTTCTTTTGCTTTTCAATTTATCTTTGTAATTTGCTTGTATTTTCAATATGATCCGATAAGTATGCTGCGTTTTGGCCATGAGATTATTGTACTTTTAGTCCCTGATTACTTGAATGCATTACATTTAGATCCTTATTATGTTTAATAGTTTTGTTGTCTATAAATTAACCTTTTTAATTTTGTTCAATCGAATTGTTTTTTATTGTTATTAAATTAATTGTTTGGTTGATTTTTAATAAATTATTTTGAATTAACTTATTAATTTCTAATATGTTTCAAATTATTTACATGTATTTTATTATATGGTCTATTTTCTTGTATATAAAAATGTTTATTTTTAACTCTTCTTTTAAATATTTATCTTTGTTCAAAATTAATATAATTTGGACTATAAATATTTTATTATTATATTGCATGTACAAATATTTTTACATAAAATTTTATTTAAATTATTTTCCTTTTACGTATATATTGTTTTACGTATATATTTATATATTGCCATTTATTTATTTTTACATATATATCATGCCTTAGAAAAACTTAATTTTAAATTATCTTTTATTTATTTTAAATATTATTTATATATGTAAATATAAATTTATTTGTATTAAATTTTTCTTCAATATAGATTTATTATTGTTATATATATTTTATTTTAAACTTATCCATATGTGTATGTTTTTTTTATAAATTTAGTTAAATAATTTATATATTTTAATATTTCAACCTTATTCGTATTTTTGTTTATTTTGAGAACTTTCATCACATATAAATTGTTTAGGTTTATGTCACACGTGTATTAATTTGGTTTCGTATTATTTTTATATAAATTTTTATGTTATTGTTGCCATGATTCCATGCATAACTCTATATCTTATTGTTAACAATAGTGCAAATTCTAGGTTAATTTAGTTGATCTTTTCCTCAAATAAAATACACTTTGTTTACACATAAGATTTTCAAAATAAAGTGATATTTGGTGTTTTGGGAAATCCGAAAAATTGTACCCTAACGTATTGGGCCGCGATTTCTTCGTTTGACCAAAAAACTTAATATCCTTTTTAAATCCTATGATTTTGAAATTATAAGATGATCTCGAATTTGAGGGTCCAAGATATTACACCCTAACGTACTGGGTGTAGTATTTAGTTTTTTTTAGAGCGAATGAATCTTATGTTTAGAATATTCCACTCGTTTTTTTTAAAGAAATTGCATTTTCAAAGCTTTCCAAATTTTCGATGTTAGGACATCATTTATTCAATATTGGTACCAATTTAGGGCGTACGAGGATGATAACTCTTCCTTATATGTAACCGACTCCCGAACCCGTTTTTTTACGCAGGCCAAAATTATTTTTTAAAAGGATGAAATATTTTACGAGGTGATCCGATTACACCTAAACCAAAAGATCGGTGGCGACTCCATATCACATTTTTAAGTCGATCACCGTTTTTCAAAACTTCTTAAAAATGGTTTCGACAATTGGAATTTATGGAAAGTTTAGAGGTAAAATAGTAATTTTGCCTAAGGTGTAAATTGAATCCAATTGAGTATGAAATGGATTAAATTGATGTTTAAATTCATTTATATAGATCTGGACAACTCAAATTCGAAGCTAGATCGAGGAAAAGAAAAAGTTTCGGATTAGTAGATTTCGTATACGAATAAGTATCGATGTAAGTTCGTGTAACTTAATTATGCATGTTAATATGTTTGAAAATGAATGTTGTATTTGGGTGAATTATATAAATGATTAAAGTATGAAATAAATTATATGCCTTATATTGCTTGAATAAATGACAAGTTCCGATTGAACTAAGAAATTCGATGGATATATGTGATTTACCTTATTGAATGTGGTCCTGCATATTTTGCGGACAGAAAATAGCTCGGACGAGCAATCCTGTTATAGCCCTCTCGAGCATTCTGTTAAATAGTTCTTGCGAGCATCTTGATCGGGGGTGATCTTGCATGTTTTGCGCACTACTGTAGCTCTGTGTGAGCATCCTGTTACATGATTCGATCGGTTCTGATCCAGCATATAATGCAGACACAAACGCAGCTCTATGTGAGCGTCCTGATATAAGCTCTTATGGGCTTTCTGACATGGCTCACTTGAACTCCCTGTTACCTTATCTGGTGCTCCCTGATAATAACTCTTCGGACTTACCTGTTAAGCTCTATGAGCTCTCTGAATAAAACTCTTATGAGCTTCATGTTTAGCCCGGATAAGTGTCCTGTGACATGGCTCATCTGAGCATCTTGATATGTGGCTCGAGAGTGTGCTCCCTGATTAAGTGCCCTAATGGGTACCCCTGATTATGAGTTGATGGTTTATAGTTTTGTACACCTTGTGTGTACTACCTGAGTATCCATCAAAATTTCAATGATTCAACGGATAAATTCCCGAAATGAGAATCTATGAGATTAAATGAATTATATCTCGAATGTTCCTGAAATTTCTGAAAAATTGTAACATGATGAGCTCATCCATACTATTTAATGTACATGTGAATTATGTGACTAACATACTTGTTTGAGTGTATGTGATTAGATAAATTTGCTAAATTGTTGGGAATCATGTTATTGTATGCTTATTGGAATGAATGTAATCGGTAAGTTTAATTCTTGTTATACGAACTTACTAAGCATTAAATGCTTACTAGGTTTTATTTTCTCTGTTCTATAGTGCTCGGAAGCTCGTAAAGGTTGGAGACCGGTCGGAGCATCATCACACTATCTCCAATTCGTTTTGGTATAAATAGTAAACTTACTCTAGTATAATGGCATGTATAAGCTATTGGTAACAAATGTAACATCCTAAAAATCCTAGTATCGATATATTGCATGTTTTGGTGTTTAGCTTATGAATGAAAATTTTCCTTTCTTCTTTTTCGTGTTTATTATAGCCTTGAAAAGGGCATAGAAGTATTCTGGTATAGAATAATTTTTAGTATTGAGAATTTATTGAAGTGGATCAAGTGACACTGATACTTAAGTTAATTTAAGTGTCTAAAATTAGCATATGATGAGTAATTGGCAAAGTGGTGATGGCGCCATAAGTTGGACTTGAGGGGAGAGGTTTGAATCTCCTAGCATGCAATTTAGGAGCTTTTATTTTTTGTTTTTCCTAGCATGTGTCGGCCAAGCATCAAACATGGATAAGATGGACTAAATTTTTATGGTAAGGATATTAAGGTTTATGGCAAACATGATTTAAGGGATGGAATGGCTTGATTTTGGGGATAAGATTCTCAAACTTTAGGAAAATGGAGGATTGCAAGGCTTGAATCAAGGTTGATGTTTTGGTAAATTCTTCATGGCCATTTTGACCATGAACATAGACGGCATTGTGGACTAAGGGGGTTGGCCGAATGTGTTAGTAGCTTGGCTAGGATTAGGAGTTAGCTTTTGGTCATTTCTAGCATTTTTGTGCAAAATTTGCAATTCTCTTCTCAACCTTTCTTTTAGCCGAATTTGAGCTTTTGGTAAGCTTTGTTTTTGACCATTTCAAGTTACCATTTGGACACATTTTTTTTGCTTAGCATCTCAAGACATTTTCTCTTTTGGCCGAAATACCAAAGCTAAGATCATTTTCGTTTCCTTCTCCTTTTCCCCATTGCCGAATGTACCTTACTTCTAAACTCATCTCTTTTCTTTTCTCTTTTCTCTCTTGAAAATCGGATCAACATCATCTTCTTCCTTTATCCTTCTACTTTCTTCTCAACTAAATTTCCTTCATTATTTTCTCTCATGGCCGAATGCTAGATTGCTCCATTGCCGAACCATTTTTCCCTTCCTTTGTTATTCATAGCCGAATCTCCTACTATACATAGGTATTCTTCTCAAACGTTTCTTTTTCAATCGTGGACAATAGTGTGATTTTGGAGGACCAAAACTCAAGTGTTCGTGAGTATAGTGAATCGTTGGAATCGATCTAAAGAGTTAAGGTAAGGAGTTTATTCAAAGATCCTCATATTACTCGTCATTTTGATATAGATGGATTATAACTCAATTTCAATTTAGGGGACGTATCGCTCAATTCGCATATTGTGGAACAAGGATATTTCGTGGTAAGGCAATCTCACCCTTGTAACCGTTAGTCATAATTTCGATATATTTAGTCGGACTCATGATCTTTTGTCATTAGAAATAATCAAAATAGGGACGAAAAGGGTGGTGAATAGTGTTCGGAAGAGGGGTGGTTCCGCTATTCCCCCTAAGTTTAAGCAAAGGACTATTTCAAGCAATCCGGGATTTTCCACCGGGTTGTGGACGCTCATCCAAGGAGAATCAGTTGTTTGAAATCGTTCGTACTCCGAACCTTTGTTTGTTCGTGGATTTTTATCGGGTAACGAACCATCAATCGAGAAGAAACCACAAATAGAAGTGGTTCGAAATTTTAAGGGTAAAGTCTAGATCGTTATTTCTAAGATTCGATATGTGAATAAATTATAGTGTTCTAATTTATCGTGATGCGTTTAGGTATCATTTGGGAAAGTCTAGTTCTCACAAAGAACGGTGTGTAACTTCACACTTATCTATCGGGTTAGATACTAAACCGTAAATATTGGGATAAAATCGTAAAGATGGCAAAATCGGAAAATACATAGTAATTAACACTTTTGTGTAAATGTATGAAAACCGTTAAATTAATGGGCCGAAAACTGCTAGATCGTTAAATGGGCCGAAAACTACTAGATCGTTAAATGGGCCGAAAATTTGCTAGATTGTTAAATGGGCCAAAAATTTGCTAGATCGTTAAATGGACCAGAAAATCGCTAGATCGATATATGGGCCCAAGTTAGCTAGATTGCTAAATGGGCTAAATGCTATTTTATCTTATGGGCTCAAATGAAAATTTGTAATATAGACTCACATGTATGGTAGGCCTTTTGTTAAATTATTACATGGATATAAATTGTTATGCATACTGATTGCATGGGTTGGGATAATCGATGAAGAGAAGAAAGGCACATTGCCAAAAATCTAGTTCGGTGGCTTTGCCACAAAAATTTAATGGCTTAATGCCTCTAGTTCGGTGACTTTGTCACAATCTAGTTGGTGGTGCACCACAATATATTTAAAAGCGGCTTATTGCCTACGATTGGTGTGTTGGCGGGGTGGGTTGACTTGATCCCCACAGGTGTGTTGGTTGGTACGAGGTGTGTAGCGGATGGAAATTAGGTTTGGTTGGGAAATTTCATTTTGCATGCATTTAATTTATTATATTATATTCGTAAATGGGCTCAAGCCCAAAATAATGCCTTGATTATCAGGCTCAATGAGCGTGGTAAGTGAGTTACACACTTGAGTTACGAGTAACTCACTCTATCTTTTTAACCATTTTGGGTAATGGAAATTGTGAAGGCTTGGGCCGAGGATGACTTGATGGAGGCCATACTATGAATATGGTTTTTATAAACTATGAACTTTTATTAAGTAATTTCTTTTAATTACTATTTTGGGTATGATGTAATAAGGCCTCTATTAAAACTTTTATGGATTTTTATGTGTGTGGATGGATTTAAATTTCTTTAAAGCGTTGAAGATGCTTTAACTATTCGTGTTTTTAAATCCTTTTGAACTCTTTAAAAACTACTTTAAAGATTTAAACAATTAAAGTACTAAATGATAAGATTTCAAACTAGTATTTCTTAATTCATCAAATTTTAAATCATTTTTCTAAATTTTCAACTAAACATCATTTTTGAAAGGTTTTATAGAATCATTTACCTAAAACATTAGAGTATTAAATGAATGATAGATCGATGTAACAAACCAAATCTCGTCTTAACGCATAGACACTGGTTTGGGGTGTTACATTTAATGGTATCGAGCCGTTTCAAAACTCTATTTGTGGTTGGGTTCAACAATAATTTTTGTTTGAGAAAGCAGTTTAAATTTTTAAACTTTATGTTCTAAAGGTAGTATGGCACCACGAGCATCCGGCACCAAGTCAAGTAAGTATTTGTATATTTATTGTTATTATTGTGATGTGATCATAGGAACACTCTAGAACTTCTAGTTTTAGGTGTTGAAAACAATAGAGATTGAGACTATAGGACGTGATTGCGAAAAGAAATTTACCTCTTATATCTCATAAAACACCGTTAATAAACCTTTGAAATAGTATTCGATTCATAAAACTTGTAACCAGAATAAACCGAATTAGTTATTATGAGCACTAGAGGACGTGGTCGTGGACGCGGTAGACGTGGCCGTGGTAGAGGACGAGGTGCTGCGTTTGAAGTGCCGGGTCATGTGCAGGAAATAGATGCACCTGCATCGCTCGAGAGTGAGACGGGATCACATGATCATATGGAAGAAGATAATGCTTTAACACGAGCAATGCTGCGAGAGTCTTGAAAGGGTCATTTGGACCTAAAGTTTGGGCCAACAAATCGTGGGTCGATATCGGAGTGACTGAAATCAAGTGGTGCTGATGTTTTTAGAGGTGTCTCAGGTGTAGCTCCAAATGTTGCCGAATATTGGCTTGAGGCGGTGGAGCGAATTATGGAAGACCTCGAGTGCACTGTAAAATAGAAACTAAGAGGAGCGGTGTCCTTGCTAAGGGACGAAGCTTATCAATGGTGGCTTACTGTCCGGGAAGGCATCAAGAAGCTGCGATTAGTTAATTAGGAGTTCTTCAAAGCTACCTTTCGTGGGAAATATGTAGGCACAAGTTATGTGGGCGCCCAAGAAGGAAGGATTTTTGAATCGATTCAAGGAAATAAGACGGTGGCGACTTATGAAGTGAGTTTTTACGTCTGAGTCGCTATGCTCGGATAATAGTGCCAGCAGGACCATGAGCGTTGTATGCGCTTTGAGGATGGGTTGAATGATGAGTTGCGGGTTCTGATAGCCCCACAACAAGTTAGAACTTTTGCCACGCTTGTGGAGAAAGCCAAGATAGCCGAAGAGGCTAAGAGCTTAGAACGTCAGAATCAGGAAAGAGTTAGAGGCAAAAGAGATATAAAGTATTCGGTTTCTTCAAAAAGGTTTCTAAAGAGGCCTCAGAATGATGAGCCAGCTCAAGAAGAGCACTTGTAGCTAATAATCAGAGTCGAGACTGTACTGAATGTGGGAAACGACATTTCGGAGAGTGCTGGAGGAAAACGGGTGCTTGTTATAAATGTGGTTCAATGGATCATCAATATAAGAATTGCCCTCGACGCATGGATCGACTCGGGAAGTTCGTATCTTGAAGCCTGGTAGGTAAGAGGAACTCGGCGACCACCGAGAGGTCGTGGATCGGGTTGTGGTGGTAATGAAATTTGGGCGTGGTCAAGGTGCATTGGGTCGAGGCAATGGTTCTAGAGGTAACACGGATGCAAGATAGCCGGGATTGGTATATGCGGTTAGGCGCGCGATGATGGCAATGCACACGATGTGATAAGCGAGTACGTTCTTTATCTTTGATGTACCTATTATCGCTTTGATAGATATTGGTTCTACCCACTCGTATGTTGCTAGCGCCATATCTGGAAACTTGAATCTAGAATCAAATTACCGATAGTGAGATGATGGTAATTAGTCCTTTAGAATGATCGGTAATTGTAAATAAACTGTTTAGAGGCGTGCCCTTAGAAATCCAAGGAGAAATATTTTTGGCAAATTTGATGGAATTGCCTTTCGGTGAGTTCGATCTAATTTTGGGCATGGATTGGTTGGTTAAGCAGGCGCTTTTGGATTGTCTTTGAAAAGCGGATGTCAATAAGGACTTGGATGATAAAGAAATAGTAATGATAAGCGAACGAAGGAATTACTTGGCAAATGTGGTATCTGCGTTAAAAGCGAGAAAAGTTGGTGCGAAAAGTGCGGAGCATTTCTAGCTTTTATTAGTGCTTTGGATGCCAAAGAGTTATCGTGGAGGGCGTGAGAGCGGTGAAGGAATTTCGGATGTATTTCGAAGAACTTCTGGTGTACCTCGGATCGGGAAGTAGAATTTGGTATTGAGCTTTTGCTTCGAGCGGCTCCGGTGTCCGTTGCTCCTTATAGAATGGGCATGAAGGAGTTGGCGAGCTTAAAGCTCAAATTCAAGAAATTCTTTGGATCGAGGTTTTATTCGATCGAGTGTGTCTCGTGGGGAGCAGCCGGTTTTGTTCGTTAAGAAGAAGGATGGGTCGATGCGTATGTGCATTGATTACGAGCGATTGAATAAATTGGCGATCAAGAATAGGTATCATTTACCGAGAATTGATGACCTATTTGATCAATTGAAAGGAGCTTCAGTTTTCTCCAAAATTGATTTGAGATCGGGTTATCACCAGCTTAAGGTGAAAGAAGCAGATATTCATAAGACGGCATTCTGAACTCGTTATGGACATTATGAGATTTTGGTGATGCCGTTTGGGTTGACCAATGCAGCAGCTGCATTTATGGACATTATGAACCGGGTCTTTCAACAATATTTAGACCGGTTTGTGGTGGTGTTCATAGATGACATTTTGGTTTATTCAAGGAATGAAGAGGAGCATTACTCGTATTTGCGTATAGTATTGCAGTTACTTCGAGATAATCAACTTTATGCCAAATTTAGTAAATGTGAATTCTGGTTAAGGGAAGTGACTTTCTTGGGTCATGTGGTATTAGCTGAAGGAATAAGGGTGGATCCTCGGAAAATTGAGGCTGTACTGGATTGGAAACCGCCAAAGTCAGTAGCTGAGATTCGGAGTTTCTTGGGGTTGGTGGTTATCATAGACACTTTGTTGAGGGTTTTCTCTCGATTCTTTGCACCCCTAACTAAACTGCTATTGCGGAAAGGGTACCAGTAAATTTGGGTGAAAAACAACAAGAGAGTTTCGAGAAATTGAAGAAGATTCTCGACGGAAGCACTGATTTTGATTCGACTGAGGTTGAAAAGGAATTTATCGTTTATTGTGATGCGTCTCACACGGGTTTAGGTTGTGTCTTTGATGCAAAGTGGAAAAGTAGTGGCATATGCTTCTCGTCAAGCGAGACCGCCGTCTGAAGTAAATTACCCCACTCATGACTTGGAGTTAGCTGCGGTAGTGTTTGCTTTAAATATTTGGAGACACTATCTCTACGGTGAGAAGTCCATCATTTACACGGATCACAAGAGTCTTAAGTATCTTCTTACTCAGAAGGAGTTAAACTTAAGACAAAGAAGATGGATAGAACTGTTAAAGGATTATGATTTCTCAATCGAGTATCATCCGGGAAGGGCTAATGTGGTAGCATACGCGTTAAGCCGTAAGGTGGTATCTGATTTGAGAGCAATGTTTGCTCATTTGAGTTTGTATGAGGATGGTAGTCTATTAGCGGAACTTCAAGTGAAGCCTCTGTGGTTAGAGCAAATCAAGGAAAAGCAGATATCAGATAAAAAGTTGGGACCCTTAATTCAGCAAGTTGGGAGTGGTGAAATAGAGGATTTTGGTATAAACACGGATGGAGTGCTGTGTTTTTGTGGAAGAGTTTGTATGCCTAAGGACTCTTATTTGAGACGAATGATTCTGCGGGAGGCGCATAGTAGCCCTTATGCTATGCACCCGGAGGAAATAAGATGTATCGGGATCTCCGTGAAGCGATATTGGTGGCGGGGTTGAAGCGTGAGATTTACGAGTTTGTGGGAAAATGTTTGACTTGTCAACAAGTGAAGGCGGAGCATCAATTGCCGTCAGGCTTATTACAACTGGTAAAGATTCCTCTTTGGAAATGGGGGCGGATAACTATGGATTTTGTTAGTGGGTTACCTTTAGCACCTACTAAGAAAAATTTCGTTTGGGTAATAGTTGATCGATTGACGAAGACTACTCATTTTCTACCGGTTAAATGCGGATTATTCATTCGAGAAGTTGGCTAAGTTGTGTATGTATACGAAATTGTGAGGTTGCATGGGATACAGCATCTATTATATCAGATAGGGATCCTAGGTTTACATCACGATTTTTGAAAGCTCTGCATGAAGCTTTGGGAATAAATTTAAACTTCAGTACGGCTTTTCATCCTCAGTCAGATGGTCAGTCAGAAAGAGTAATTCAGTTATTGGAAGACATGTTAAGGGGATGTGTGATTGATTTCAAAGGTAGTTGGGAGGATTTTCTACCGTTGGCGGAATTTGCGTATAACAACGGCTATCGAGTCTAGCATTCGGATGGCACCCTACGAGGCATTATGCGGTCATAGGTGTCGTTCTCCTACTTGTTGGGTGAATTGGGCGAACGCGGATGTTAGGTGCGGAGTTAATATCGGAGATGGAAGAAAAGGTAAAAGTCATTCGAGCGCGGTTAAAGGAAGCCGGATAGACAGAGAAGTCATATGCAAATCTGAGCGTAAGGATATCGAGTTTCTTTGTGGGGATCAGTCTTTTCTGAAGGTCTCACCTTGGAAGAAAATTTTCAGATTTGGAAGGAAGGGCAAGTTGAGTCCTAGGTTCATTGGACCATATCGTGTGATGAAGCGTGTTGGTCCAGTGGCTTATCAAATTGAATTACCTCCGGAGTTGAGTCAAATTCATAATGTTTTCCATGTTTCCATGCTAAGGCGTTATAGATCGGATCCGTCACACATAGTGCTAGGTAGAAGAAGTGGAGTTGAGATCAGACTTGTCTTTCGAGGAGGAACCAGTGGAAATTTTAGACCGAGATGTTAAGGAGCTAAGAAAGAAGACAGTGCCGTTGGTCAAGGTTTTATGGCGTAATCACGGAGCGGAGGAAGCTACGTGGGAGCCTGAGGATGCAATTCGACAACAATACCCTCACCTCTTTTAACAAGGTAAATTTCGAGGACGAAATTTTCTTTAAGGAGGGTAGAACATCCTAAAAATCTGAGTATCGATATATTGCATGTTTTGGTGTTTAGCTTATGAATGAAAATTTTCCTTTCTTCTTTTTCGTGTTTATTATAGCCTTGAAAAGGGCATAGAAGTATTCTGGTATAGAATAATTTTTAGTATTGAGAATTTATTGAAGTGGATCAAGTGACACTGATACTTAAGTTAATTTAAGTGTCTAAAATTAGCATATGATGAGTAATTGGCAAAGTGGTGATGGCGCCATAAGTTGGACTTGAGGGGAGAGGTTCGAATCTTCTAGCATGCAATTTAGGAGCTTTTATTTTTGGTTTTTCCTAGCATGTGTCGGCCAAGCATCAAACATGGATAAGATGGACTAAATTTTTATGGTAAGGATATTAAGGTTTATGGCAAACATGATTTAAGGGATGGAATGGCTTGATTTTGGGGATAAGATTCTCAAACTTTAGGAAAATGGAGGATTGCAAGGCTTGAATCAAGGTTGATGTTTTGGTAACTTCTTCATGGCCATTTTGACCATGAACATGGGACGGCATTGTGGAATAAGGGGGTGGGCGAATGTGTTAGTAGCTTGGCTAGGATTAGGAGTTAGCTTTTGGTCATTTCTAGCATTTTTGTGCAAAATTTGCAATTCTCTTCTCAACCTTTCTTTTAGCCGAATTTGAGCTTTTGGTAAGCTTTGCTTTTGACCATTTCATGTTACCATTTGGACACATTTTTTTTGCTTAGCATCTCAAGACATTTTCTCTTTTGGCCGAAATACCAAAGCTAAAATCATTTTCGTTTCCTTCTCCTTTTCCCCATTGCCGAATGTACCTTACTTCTAAACTCATCTCTTTTCTTTTCTCTTTTCTCTCTTGAAAACCGAATCAACATCATCTTCTTCCTTCATCCTTCTACTTTCTTCTCAACTAAATTTTCTTCATTATTTTCTCTCATGGCCGAATGCTAGATTGCTCCATTGCCGAACCATTTTTCCCTTCCTTTGTTATTCATAGCCGAATCTCCTACTATACATAGGTAATCTTCTCAAATGTTTCTTTTTCAATCGTGGAAAATAGTGTGATTTTGGAGGACCGAAACTCAAGTGTTCGTGAGTATAGTGAATCGTTGGAATCGATCTAAAGAGTTAAGGTAAGGAGTTTATTCAAAGATTCTCATATTACTCGTCATTTTGATATAGATGGATTATAACTCGATTTCAATTTAGGGGACGTATCGCTCAATTCGCATATTGTGGAACAAGGATATTTTGTGGTAAGGCAATCTCACCCTTGTAACCGTTAGTCTTAATTTCGATATATTTAGTCAGACTCATGATCTTTTGTCATTAGAAATAATCAAAATAGGGATGAAAAGGGTGGTGAATAGTGTTCGGAAGAGGGGTGGTTCTGCTATTCCCCCTAAGTTTAAGAAAAGGACTGTTTCAGCAATCCAGGATTTTCCACCGGGTTGTGGACGCTCATCCGAGGAGAATCAGTTGTTTGAAATCGTTCGTACTCCCAAACCTTTGTTTGTTCGTGGATTTTTATCGAGTAACGAACTATCAATCGAGGAGAAACCACAAATTGAAGTGGTTCGAAATTTTGAGGGTAAAGTCTAGATCGTTATTTCTAAGATTCGATATGTGAATAAATTATAGTGTTCTAATTTATCGTGATGCGTTTAGGTATCGACGAGCGAGAAAGTCTAGTTCTCACAGTAACCAGGTGTGTAACTTCACACTTATCTCTCGGGTTAGATACTAAACCGTAAATATTGGGATAAAATCGTAAAGATGGCAAAATCAGAAAATACATAGTAATTAACACTTTTGTGTAAATGTATGAAAACAATTAAATTAATGGGCGAAAAGCGCTAGATCATTAAATGGGCGAAAAGCGCTAGATCGTTAAATGGGCGAAAAGCGCTAGATCGTTAAATGGGTAGAAAATTTGCTAGATCGTTAAATGGGCCGAAAATCTGCTAGATCGATATATGGGCCCAAGTTAGCTAGATTGCTAAATGGGCTAAATGCTATTTTATCTTATGGGCTCAAATGAAAATTTGTAATATAGACTCACATGTATGGTAGGCCTTTTGTTAAATTATTACATGGATATAAATTGTTATGCATACACGATTGCATGGGTTGGGATAAGCGATGAAGAGAAGAAAGGCTGTTGCCAAAAATCTAGTTCGGTGGCTTTGCCACAAAATTTTAATGGCTTAATGCCTCTAGTTCGGTGACTTTGTCACAATCTAGTTCGGTGGTGCACCACAATATATTTAAAAGCGGCTTATTGCCTACGATTGGTGTGTTGGCGGGGTGGGTTGACTTGATCCCCACAGGTGTGTTGGTTAGTACGGGGTGTGTAGTGGATGGAAATTAGGTTTGGTTGGGAAATTTCATTTTGCATGCATTGAATTTATTATATTATATTCGTAAATGGGCTCAAGCCCAAAATAATGCCTTGATTATCCGGCTCAATGAGCGTGGTAAGTGAGTTACACTTTGAGTTACGAGTAACTCACTCTATCTTTTAACCATTTCGGGTAATGGAAATTGTGGCGAAGGCTTGGGCGAGGATGACTTCATGGAGGCCATACTACGAATATGGGTTTTATAAACTATGAACTTTTATTAAGTAATTTCTTTTAATTACTATTTTGGGTATGATGTAATAAGGCCTCTATTAAAACTTTTATGGATTTTTATGTGTGTGGATGGATTTAAATTTCCTTTAAAACGTTGAAGATGCTTTAACTATTCGTGTTTTTAAATCCTTTTGAACTCTTTAAAAACTACTTTAAAGATTTAAACAATTAAAGTACTAAATGATAAGATTTCAAACTAGTATTTCTTAATTCATCAAATTTTAAATCATTTTTCTAAATTTTCAACTAAACATCATTTTGAAAGGTTTTATAGAAGCTACATTTACCTAAAACATTAGAGTATTAAATGAATGATATATCGATGTAACAAACCAAATCTCGTCTTAACGCATAGACCTGGTTTGGGGTGTTACAACAAAGTAGACATGTAATGGTTGTTTGTAAATCTAGCCATTGGAATGGCTAGAGTGGTATATTTTGGTATGTTTTTATATGACCATAATATGTTTGAGGAGTTTTGCAATGGTTAAATAGTAGATGAAATTTAAACTAATTGATAAATGAAGTTGAGTTGGAATCATTGATATAACTTGTAAATTAAACTTAATTGGATTTGAGGTAAGTTTTGGAACACATGAACATAAGTGATAATATATCACACGTAATTCTTGCAATTGGCCTGAATAATATGTATTGAATAGGTTGTTATATATGTGCAAGTGTGGTGGTAGGTTCATGGCAAATTTGGGTGAGAAATAGGGCTAGAAAATGACTTTATTTTGTCCACACGAGTAGACACACGGGCGTGAGTTTTGACCGTGTGTGACACACGGCCTGACACATGGGCATGTGAATTGACCGTGTGAACCCTGTATCTTAAATTTGAGAAACAGAATGCTTATAATTGGGCACACGGGCATGTGTTCTAGGCCGTGTGGCACAAGTCAGGGAGTTACATTGTAACATCCAGAATTAATGGGCCTTTGCATTTGATGTGTGTTACGTTCAATGTGTTAATTAAAAGGTTTAAGGGGTTCAGATTGGGCTCAAGGTTGGGCCGAGGCCTTAGTTAAAATTTTCTGTTTGGGCGCTCTGGTGGAGAGCCTGTTAGAATAAGGTTTAAAAGATAATATCTGTAAACTAGGACATGAATGGGCTTGTGGCCCAGTGGCAAAATGGCGCCACTTAGAGGGCTGGGAGTTGGCGTCAATTGAGGGTCCATGGTTCGAGTCGCATGGTACCTTTTATTTTTGTTATTTTCGGCATTTACAAGAGCAGTAGTGGAGTTCAGCAATGATGCTTAAATTTAGGAATTTATTTAATTTGATAATAAGGTGGATAATGTCTTTGATAAAGGAAGGAAGAGGTAGTGTCATCCATGGCTTTGTGGATGAGTAGTCGGATGAGGATAAGGAGAGAATCAAGGAGTTATCTGCAAGGCTAGGTGGTGGCCAGAAATTTTGACTCGGGAGGGGAGGAGAAATCGGTTTTTCTATGATCAAGGGGTGCCGAAATTTCCCTTGATCAAATAGCTTAGTTTCGATTAAAAGAGGGGCACTTTCGGTTTTTGATAGGAAAGTGTCGAAAGTTTCTATAAATAGGGGTAGTATCTCTTCAATTCCGGCATTTGAACCCTATTCTTTTCTTCATTCTCTGTGCCGAAACTCTCAGTCATTCTCTGCAATTTCTTTTCTTTTGATTTCTTCAAAAGCCGAAACCTCCCAATTTTTCTCAACATCTTTTCTTTCAAAAGCCGAAACTCTAAACTCTACTCCCATCTCCATAGCCGAATACTTCTTATTCCCTTTTGCCGAATTCTTCACTAAAGCCGAATCTACATAGACTTCTTCCTATCATCTTTTCTTCGGATCTTCTCAAAAGCCGAAATCTTCTAGAAGTAGCCGAATCTCCTGTGATAGGGTAAGTGCTGATCTTTTTCTCTTTACTATTCTCTTTCGATTTTTGGAAGTTAAGCCGAAAGGCTATTAAGATTGGTAAGGTTGACGTTTGATTAATGGTTTAATGGTTTTATGTATTCTCTTGTTAGGCGACATTCGGGAATTAAAATAGATCTCTTAGATCTGAAAGCCGAAAACACTAGTCCCTGAATCTCATATCACATTTCAGGAATTTCAAGGTAAGGGATTCTCTTTAGGTTCTCGTTAGATTCGATATCGAAATCACAATCTTAATCATATGTTATGATTAATAATGCCTTTTTGATGGAATCGAATGTCGATCAGGCAAAAGAGGGGACTAGATCTGAAAACCCGATTCTTAAGTTTAAGAAACGAGCGATGTCGTGATTCGGGATTGGCCACCGGGTTGTGGACCGGCTTACGAACAACACCTTAGGCGGATAGCGGTGGTGTCGCTCACGGACAAAGATCGACATAGAAAGTATCGGTTTATCGATAAACAGGTGTGTAGATCTCTAACACACTAGCTAACTGTATTAAATATATATTGGGCTAAAAACCCGAAAATAGGTGTGTAGGCGATCGAATAAAACCGAAAAAGTGCATAAAGGATGCAGTGCGTAATCATAGAAATCTCTATGTGTATCGATAAATATATATATATGAAAGCCTATTTTCTTAAATATGGTATGATGTTTTT
Organism: Gossypium sturtianum; assembly: GCA_025698515.1. Lineage (NCBI taxonomy): Eukaryota > Viridiplantae > Streptophyta > Magnoliopsida > Malvales > Malvaceae > Gossypium > Gossypium sturtianum. The sequence continues at coordinate 27,842,552 of CM046943.1, read as the reverse complement.
TTTCATGTGTGTATGCATGGGGTGGAATTATGATAATGAAGGGGAAGAGCATAATAGGTCACATGGTGATCGGTGGTTAAACCACAAATTCAAATGTTAGGTCACATAGTGATCGGTGGCTATGCCACGTTTAATGATTCTGATTAATAGGATAGGCGAGACATTTGTCGTTATGGTGTGTAGCGGATAGAGGGTTGATTGTAGAAATCCCCGAGGTGTGATGGTTGGTACGGGTTGGTGTGTAGAGGATGGAATTCTAGGTTGGGTTGGGCTATTCATCATTTATTTTTTATCATGTGAATATGATTGTTGCCTTTATGTATGGGCCGGGGGCTCATAATGTGTTTGTGGGCCTCAGTCGTTGTGTGTTTCGGGATTTATACACTTTGAGTCTTGGTGACTCACCCTTTCATTTTCTCTACTCTTTCGGATGAGCAGTAGATCGTGGACATGGGAGCCGAGGCGGACTCGAGGGGCCATCAAGTTTTACTTTATTTATTTCCATAGACTATTTTCGGTTTTCTCTAAGTTTTAAGTTTGGGATTATTTATGTAATAAGGCCCCATGGCTTAGGTTATTGTTTTTATTTATTAATGTTTACCGTTTAAAATTTATGTTCAAGGACTTAAGTCTTAAAAAGTAATAAAATGGGTTTTTCAAACACGTTCAACGTAAAAAAAAATACTAGGGTTTTCAACGAATATCTTATTTTTATCAAATGCCTAAGTAAAGAAACTGAGATTTTCCAAGGACCATTAAAGTTAAGTTATAATAATAAACCCCATAGCATGCCAGATCTGGTCGTAGCGTTTGGGCCGGATTTGGGGTGTTACATTTTGGTATCAGAGCCCAGTTAAAAAACTCGGGCTGTGAATGGGTCTAGTAGGTGATTTGACAATGATGTGAATTTGAGAAAAATGTTTTGGATGAAGATATGGCCTTGAGTCTCTGGCACCCGATCCACACAGTATGCATTCTAAACTTTTGGATGTGATATGTATGTTGGGCTTGATGGGCTTGATGGGCGTAGGCTAGTATATTAGACATTGATGGACTTTAGGCTTAGATTAAACAACTCTCTAAATTCATAAGATTTAATCCAACCAAACAAACACGTGTGAACAAGTCGCGAGATTAGGGTGTGGCAACAGCATACGCATGTCTAGAGATTGGATTGGGGGAGAGCTTGGTATTTAAGCGATCCTAGTGACTCACCTCCTTTTATTTGAACCCTACCAGTGCGTAGTGGACTGTTCACCTTAGTCATGAGGACTTGTTGTGGGCCAAAATCTATAACTAAAACCCAAAAGGGACCAAACCATTCTATTTTGTAAAACTACTAAATTACCCTAATTTATAAATGACCAAAATATCCCTGATTTGTAAAATTACCAAAATACCCCTGAATTGTAAAATTACCGAAATACCCCTGGATTGCAAATTACCAAAATACCTTCTTCCACAAAATCACCAAGGAACCCTATTTCGGAAAATTACGAAAATACCCATGTAGGATAAATTACGAAAATACCCCTGGGTAGTGAAACGACGAAAATACCCTTAGGTGATGAATGTAAGTTCGTGGATGCTACTTGTATGTTGATGTTAAATGATTGAATGTATGTGCTTCCTAGAACTAGATGATACGGACTCGAGACTGAATTGTAGATATAATTGCGAATTCGAAAGAACTACTCTTAAAACTACTATTCATAAGACATGTGCCCTAAACAAGTGGAACTATGTACTAATTTCATAAAATTCCTAATTCGGATAATACGAGAAACAACGATGATCGCTAGAAGAAGTGCAAGGGGTCGCGGCAGAGGCCGTGGAAGTGTTAGTGCTGATGTGCTGACTCAACTAGTTAGGGAGGTACTGGAGGAGGTTAAAGAAATTGGTGAAACACTTCGGGTTAGGTGCGTGGACTGTAAGAAAAAAGGAGATCGCAGTTTTCTAAGGTTGCAGTCTCATTCTGTGAAGCATGTTAAGGTACATCCAAACTTTCCGGCTTGCGAATATTGCAGAAGGCGTCATCCGGGTGAATGTTGGAGGAAGTCAGGAACATGTTTAAGATGCGGGTCTGAGGAGCATAAGGCTCGGGATTGTTCAATCACCATTAAGTCGGGTATGTTTTGTGTGGATGCTATATTTTTGGGTATAGAAATTGTATGCGTGCAATGTTTATATGTTATTAAATCAGAGTGCGCAGCGAAAGCATAGTGGTGTGACTTGAGCAGTGCGTTTAATAGTTAGTTGGAAATTTCGAGGACGAAATTTCTTTAAGGGGGTAGAACTATAACATCCTGAATTAATGGGCCTTTGCAATTGATGTGTGTTACGTTCAATGTGTTAATTAAAAGGTTTAAGGGGTTCAGATTGGGCTCAAGGTTGGTCTGAGGCCTTAGTTAAAATTTTTCTGTTTGGGCGCTCTAGTGGAGAGCTTTGTTAGAATAAGGTTTAAAAGATAATATCGTAAACTAGGACATGAATGGGCTTATGGCCCGATGGCAAAATGGCGCCACTTAGAGGGTGGAAGTTGGCGTCAATTGAGGTCCAAGGTTCGAGTCGCATGGTACCTTTTATTTTTGTTATTTTCGGCATTTACAAGAGCGAAGAGTGGAGTTCGGCAATGATGCTTAAATTTAGGAATTTATTTAATGTGACAATAAGGTGGATAATGTCTTTGATAAAGGAAGGAAGAGGTAGTGTCATCCATGGCACTTTGTGGATGAGTAGTCAGATGAGGATAAGGAGAGAATCAAGGAGTTATCTACAAGGCTAGGTGGTGGCCGAAATTTTGACTCTGGGAGGGGGAGGAGAAATCGGTTTTTCTATGATCAAGGGGTGCCGAAATTTCCCTTGATCAAATAGCTTAGTTTCGATTAAAAGAGGGGCACTTTCAGTTTTTGATAGGAAAGTGCCGAAAGTTTCTATAAATAGGGGTAGTATCTCTTCAATTCCGGCATTTGAACCCTATTATTTTCTTCATTCTCTGTGTCGAAAATCTCAGTCATTCTCTGCAATTTATTTTCTTTTGATTTCTTCAAAAGCTGAAACCTCCCAATTTTTCTCAACATCTTTTCTTTCAAAAGCCGAAACTCTGAACTCTACTCCCATCTCCATAGCCAAATACTTCTTATTCCCTTTTGCCGAATTCTTCACTAAAGCCGAAAATACATAGACTTCTTCCTATCATCTTTTCTTCAAATCTTCTCAAAAGCCAAAATCTTCTAGGAGTAGCCGAATCTCCTGTGATAGGGTAAGTGCTGATCTTTTTCTCTTTACTATTCTCTTTCGGTTTTTGGAAGTTAAGCTGAAAGGCTATTGAGATTGGTAAGGTTGACGTTTGATTAATGGTTTAATGGTTTTATGTATTCTCTTGTTGGGCGACATTCGGGAATTGAAGTAGATCTCTTAGATCTGAAAGCCGGAAACACTAGTCCTTGAATCTCATATCACTTTTCGGAAATTTCAAGGTAAGGGGTTCTCTTTAGGTTCTCGTTATATTCGATATAGAAATCACAATCTTAACCATATGTTATGATTAATAAAGCCTTTTTGATGGAATCAATTATCGATCAGGCAAAGGAGGGGACTAGATCTGAAAACTCGATTCCTAAGTTTAAGAAGCGAGTAGTGTCGTAGATTCGAGATTGGCCACGATGTTGTGGACCGGCTACGAACAACACCTTAGGCAGAGATAGCGATGGTGTGCTCGCTGACGGACAGCGACATAGAAAGTATCGGTTTATCGATAAACAGGTGTGTAGATCTCTAACACACTAGTTAACTGTATTAAATATATATTGGGCTAAAAAGCCAGAAATAGGCTGTGTAGACAGTCGAATAAAACCCAAAAAAGGGTCTGTAAAGGATGCTAGGTACGTAATCATAGAAATCTCTATGTGTATCGATAAATATATATATATGAAAGCCTGTTTTCTTAAAGGTGGTATGATGTTTTTTTTCATGTGTGTACGCATGGGGTGGAATTATGATAATGAAGGGGAAGAGCATAATAGGTCACATGGTCATCGGTGGTTAAACCACAAATTCAAATGTTAGGTCACATAGTGATCGGTGGCTATGCCACGTTTAATGATTCCTGATTAATAGGAATAGGCAGTACGGCTGTCGTTATGGTGTGTAGCGGATGGAGGGTTGATTGTAGAAATCCCCGAGGTGTGATGGTTGGTACGGGTTGGTGTGTAGAGGATGGAATTCTAGGTTGGGTTGGGCTATTCATCATTTATTGTTTATCATGTGAATATGATTGTTGCCTTTATGTATGGGCCAGGGCTCATAATGTGTTTGTGGGCCTCAGGTCGTTGTGTGTTTCGGGATTTATACACTGAGTCTTGGTGACTCACCCCTTTCATTTTTCTCTACTCTTTCAGATGAGCAGTAGATCGTGGACATGGGAGCCGAGGCGGACTCGAGGGGCCATCAAGTTTTACTTTATTTATTTCCATAGACTATTTTCGGTTTTCTCTAAGTTTTAAGTTTGGGATTATTTATGTAATAAGGCCCCATGGCTTAGGTTATTGTTTTTATTTATTAATGTTTACCGTTTAAAATTTATGTTCAAGGACTTAAGTCTTAAAAAGTAATAAAATGGGTTTTTCAAACACGTTCAACGTAAAAAAAAATACTAGGGTTTTCAACGAATATCTTATTTTTATCAAATGCCTAAGTAAAGAAACTGAGATTTTCCAAGGACCATTAAAGTTAATTATAATAATAAACCCCGTAGCATGCCAGATCTGGTCGTAGCATTTGGGCCGGGTTTGGGGTGTTACATACACAAGTAAGGACACGGGCTAGGACACGGTCGCGTGCCTCACATCGAATGCCCACACGGCCTGAGACATGGGCATGTCACGTTGCCGTGTGAGCCACACGGCCTACCCACATGGGCATTGGACCCCTGTATATAAGAAAATTTTGAAATTTTGCGAAAAAAATTTCTTAGTTCCCAATTTAGTCCCGACTTAATTCTAATGTTTAAATTGGCCTTCGATGGTCTATTTAAGGGACAATATGATTAATTTCAAATATTAAAAGTAAATGAAATGAATTATATGAAATTACTCTGTAAACTCCGGTAATGCTCTGTAACCCTATTCCGGTGACGGGTACGGGTTAGGGGTGTTACACCAAAAAACTTTACCAGAATTTATACTGGCCATATTGAGTTTGAAAAGCAGTTTTTAGCACATCACAATCTTTAACTAGAAACTGATAATAATTGGATCTATATTTATCTTCTAGAACACTGTTACACCTTTTAACTTATCAAACAGGTCATCTATACGAGGTAAAAGATATTTATTCTTATCCTGACTTTATTCAATTATCTATAATAAAAAAACAATCTCATTGACCCGTCTTTTTTTTCACAAATAACACAGATGTACCCTAGGAAGATAAACTTAAACCAATAAAACCTTTGTCTGATAACTCTTACAATTGTGCTTTAAGTTCTTTCAACTCAATTGATTTCATTCGATACAGTTCGATAATTATTGGAGCAGTCCCAAGCATCAAGTCAATCACAATTTCAATTTTCATGTTTAGGCGGAAATCCCAGTAATTCTTTAGGAAACACATAAAAAAACTCACTAATAATTAGTGCATGATCAATCTTCGATCCCGATTCTTGAGTATCAAGTATATATATACTAGAAATGTTTTACAACCTTTTCAAATCGATTTCTATGCAGAGATAACTAAAATAACTCTGGTAGTACTATCTGAATTGCTGGACCTAACTATAATCATTTCACCAGTCTGACATTTCAAATCATTCTGTTCCTGTCTACAGTTCACTACAGCATCGTATAACGTTAGCCAATCCATTCCCAAAATAATATCAAATTCATGAAATGATAACAACATCAGATCTGTAGGAAAATCACAGCCATGGATTCTCAGTAGACAATTTTGACATACTGAGTTAACTATTACACTCTGATCCAATAGATTATGACTCGAACATCAAACTCAGTTGAGTCAAGATGTAGGTCCTTATCCGTTACTAATGCAATAGAAATATATGAATAAGTTGACCCAGTGTCAATCAGTGCATATACAGTACGTAATATCAAAGGAATAGATTCAAATCCAACAACTTTGTTTTTGGTCCCACTATGATTAGCTCCAGTATTACTGCTTTGACCAGGGCGTCTACCTTTCTAAGGCGTAGACAACTATTTAACACTTCACTCATCAGTGTCTCCCACTTTTCTCGGACAATTTCTCATGAAGTGATCCACCGGTCCACATTTGAACATGTACATAACTTGTCCTGCATTTACCAGTACACAATTTTTTTGTAATACACCCATACAAGTCTAGGGGCACTACAAACACCGGCAACACTATTCACAGGCACAATTTCTCGATTATAATTACTGAGTTGTATAAATCCCTGTCCAGATATCATTTGATGACATATTTCTTTTTGAACTCAGATATAAAGAAATCCCAGTTAATCCCGTCTCTCTGTGTAACACCCCTCACCCGTATTCAACACCAGAATAGGGTTACCGAGCATTACCGGACTTATTAAACAATTAAACATTCATTTCACATACATTTTCAATTTCCAAATAAAATTCATTCAACAACATACATATCGTCCCTAGTATAAGCCTACCAGGCCTAAACATGCATTCGGGGTGGTTCGGGACTTAACCGATAACTTAGGAAACCTTTGGAACACTTAGAATTTTTTTTCCAAAATACAGGGGACACACTCCCATGTCATAGGCCGTGTGGACATTCGAAATGGGATCACATGACCGTGTCCCAGCCCGTGTCTGACCCCGTGTAACTCTCTAACTTGGGTCACAAGGCCAACACACACGCTCGTGTGGCTAGCCCGTGTGCTTGGCCATGTACTAGGCTGTGCCAAACCTATAGGGTATACTGACTTATGCCACACGGCTAGGTCACACGCCCTTGTGCTAAGTCGTGTGGAGTATACTGACTTGATTTTTAATTCAACACCAGGGGACACACGGCCGTGTAACCTGACCATGTGTCACACATGGCTGAGACACACACCCGTGTCTCTGCCCGTGTGGACAAAAATAAGCTATTTACCAAGCCAATTTGCCACCCAATCTTGCACACACCTACACAAAACCAAATGGCACCAAGACATGGCATAAATAGGCATTCAAACCAACTAAATCAAGCCTAATTCATGTTAGTTCTATACCATCATCTACACTACACACAAGTCACAAAATAGGCCATTCCATTTATACCAAATTCACATATACAATTAAACTAATTAGACACTTTCAAACATGCACCATTATGCTCAAACTCACAAGCATATAACTTCTCCAATATCAACCATTTGACAACCACAATATCTATAATCCACAAGCATCATATATCCATCCATAAACTTACACCACAAGCCATGTACACATATATATACACAACCATACCAACGAATATAAGCCAACTCTCATGGCTATATACAAAACTAAAAACATTTAACATTTACAAGCCATTTCAAATGACCAAAGTCATTACCAACTCATATACCAAAATGACCAAACTCCTATACATGCCATATACTTAAAACACTTAAGTTCAAAATTACCCAAGAGATAGTAGGATGACGAAGTCTCCGACGATCCCCGAATCTGAGCTAGCTTTGATTTCACTATAAAACACGAAAAAATATACAATGTAAGCTATAAAGCTTAGTAAGCTCGTATGAAATAATAAGCAAATCTCACCATTCATTTACCATTCAAATAATATGAATATAATATACAACAATACATTTAACCATGTAGTTAACATAAATTCTATCATATAATTGATCATAAACTCATAACTTCCATAACTACAATGCTCATATAGTTTTCTGTACATACCTGTACTGTTACGTATCTATTTCTCACCAATTCACATCTTCGTTATACCCGTTGAACCATTTGGAATAAAATCGGATACTCGGGAAACTCGCACCCTAAGTGCCAATACATAGCCAAAGCTATTTCAATGAATCTTGCACACTAGGTGCCAATACATAGCCGAAGCTATCTCAATGATACTCACTCTCGAGCTATAACGGGTCTGCTCACACAAGCTGTCGGTCATGACGTAGCTACACGGTGCTGCTCACACAAGCTGACGAGAATCCGCAACACATGCCAAATAACTTAGCCACCGGTAAGACGTACGGACCAGCACCCAATCACAATGTAACCCCTATTGACATGTCATTCGTATCCTAATCTATTCCTAAGGTTCAACCGAGATTTCTCACTTGTCGAATTATCGTCGAATATGTCTGAAATGTTGTAATCACAATTTATGCAATATCAAAGCATTTAAAACACAAATATAACAATGTTTATTACATACAAACTTACCTCGAATGCAAAAACGGCGAAATAAGTCGATTAGTCCGAAACCATATTCTTTCCCCGATCTAAATCTATATTTCACCTTTCTTGATCTAAAGATAATAAAAATTAACTTATTTAATAATATCTCTATTCAATTTAATCCAGAAACACATATTAAGGCACTTTTACATTTTTGCCCTCAATATTTCACATTTTTACAATTTAGTCCTTATTTCATAAAATCACAAATTCATGCAATTCAACCAAAACCCATGCTAGCCGTATTTCAATTAGGTCCCTAGCAGTCAATATTTTTCATTTATTTCACAATTTAACCACACAATTTACACATTTCACAATTTAATCCCTAATTGGACATTTTACTAAAAATCACTTAACAAATGTTGTTTATCTAATAACAAGCATGCATTTTATACCATTAAACATCAAAATACATCAACATTCATCAATAGAAAAACCCTAAACCTTTAACAGTTTTGCAAAATAGTCCCTGGGCTAGCTAGATTAAGCTGCAACAACCTCAAAAATATAGAAATCATTAAAAGCAAGACAAAAATCACTCACCAATTGCACAAAAAAGCTTGGCCGAATGTGAAGGATGAAAATGGCTTCTTTTTTCCCTAACAATCGGCTGAAGACAATAATGAAAAAAAATTGTTTTGTTTTATTTAATTAACCTTTATTTACCAAATACCAAAAATAACCTTAAAATTTATTACAAATTTCAAAATTACCAAGCCATTATCATCCACTATCATATTAATGGGCTATTTACCACATAAGGACCTATACTTTAAGATTCTATAGCTATTAGGCACCTTTAACTAATAAAACACAAGTTTTACACTTTACGCGATTTAGTCCTTTTTATCAAATTGAGCATTCAAACGATAAAATTTCTTAACAAAATTTCACACAATCACACTATCATGCTGAAGACATTAAAATAATAATAAAATAATTATTTTGACCCCAGAATTGTGGTCCCGAAACCACTGCTCTAATTTGACTAAAAATAGGCTGTTACACTCTGTACAACCGCTGTTAATGCCGATCACTAGTTATAAACCTTATCTTTTATCAAAGACATGACACATCTAAAATATTCATCAAGGAAACAAGCCATATCATCAAAAAAATTCTTTGGATATATTTCATGCTAGTACCCAGCCTTTTTTGAATCATCATTTGTTTTACCTTTGAATTCTTCATTACTACATTTTCTAATTTATCAATAAAGAACTATCGAATTATTTTAGTCGTTTGAGGACTCGAGGTGCTATAGGATGCACGACAGGGGGTAGAGTTTGCTAAACCACTAATTAGCAAACATAATTTCTGTGAACCACTGACTCTCTTAAGTCAAAACGACATTTAACTTCACTAACAGACATTTGCGAAAACGGTAGACTAAGACTTACTTCCTATTCAGAAGTCAAGACATTACTTTTTACTTCATCAATATCAACACGTTCAGATTATGTCAACATGTTTTAAATCTATTGGAAAAACATGGCTTAGATCCGATCAAATAACATCACACTATCACAGGTTTATGTGGCATGTAATTTTTAAACTTCAAAAACGCTACGTTCAGCCTGAGAACAGGCTAAATCGTAGCTTTGATACCACTAAATGTAACACCCCTAGCCCGTATCCATTGCCAGATTAGGCTTACGGAGTATTACTATACATTTCAGAAAATTTAAATTCAAACCAAAATAATTATACAAATTATCTCATAACAATCAATTTCTCATATAAATTAGGGTAAACATACAATTACGAGCCTTAAATCGAGCTTACAGGGCCCCAAAAATAGTTTGGAAACATTTTGGGATCAATTCAAAACAAATCAGAAAATTTTGGGAAAACTTAAAAATTTTGAAAACAGGGGTTACACGACCGTGTGACATAGCCCAGACTATTTGGACATTCGAAATATGGACACACGGCCGTGTCTCAACCCGTGTGAGTATTCGAAATAGTGCCACACAGCCATGTTCCAGATCATGTGTGCCGTGCCGTAGGCCGTGTGCCAGACTATGTTACATATAGATTTGAGACACACGGCCATGTCACAGGACGTGTGCACCAAAATGTACCTTCAAATTCAAGTTTACCAAAACATGCTTACTTGGACATCAAACAACCTGATTTTTATCAATTATACTCACTCAAAACACGATTAAACCAACTCAAAACATGTCAAAACATCCATCTTAAGTGCCTAACCAATGTGCCCTCATTGACACCACAATTCAATTGCTCAACCAAGTTGCATTTCAAAGATTACCTGATCACATGTAAACACATAACAAGTCTACTACTCATGCTTAACATTCAAGTCCATTTTCTATCAAATTTTAACTCTTGCCTAAACAATGTCATACTAAATACTAAACAACATCATTTCTTCTATCAAACCATGCCATTATCAAACTAAGTTGAAACATAACAATCAAGATTATCAACACAAGTAACATTTCATGACATTCAAAATCACACTCAATTCATATTACCCCAACATTCAACCAAGCCATCACTAAATTATATTATACTGCAAATCACATATATGCACATTCGATACCATACTTTCTCATACCATCCATAGCTCATTAATTCATATATATATAAGTTAAACTAACACAAAACATATTTGCTTCCATAAACACCTATGTTCATATTTCCAACACTCCTATTACATGCCAAAAAATAAAGTTGGATAGTGTGATCTTCAAATTGATTCGATCGTCCGGTTCCTTATCTATAAGGAAACAGGAAAACAACACAAGTATGCTTCAGTATAGCTTAGTAAGTTCACAAGTTGAAACGTTATAACTTACCGAATAATCATAGTTATATAATTAACAAAATTAATGGCCAGCATTAACCTTGTCAATCACAACAATTCAACAAGTGAGTTTTGTAAATACAAGTCATTTAATCATTTCATTTATACAGTATCAATCATTATGAAGTCATGATATAATATCCAAAATCATGAACACGTGTACAAGTCTTTCACAAGAAATTATAATAAAGTATTAGTTACATATCATCATCAGGTCATTTAGCTATTAAAAATTCAGCCCGATCAACGGGATAAGCAGATATGGATATGTTGTTAACCATCCAGAACACACTAGAATGCTCAAATGAGCTATACCAACCGTGAACACACCTCGGCACCTAGTGCCAATCCCGAAGGCTTTACATCCGCCCCCGGTAACACACCAGAAACATTGTAAATATAACACGATAGTCCGCAACAAATGCTGGACTTCAGTATATTCAGTGAACAGGAATAAATCAAGAATCATCATCTCATCTAAAATCAAACCCGTACAGCGCGCAATATAACCTATTGGCATGCCAATTGTATCCTATCTTATGTTCATCCGGGCTCGGTATACAAAATCGCATAATAATTACAATTCAATTACATTTCTCAACTTGAATCACCTTTATAATTATTTCATTAAATATATAATTATTTAATACATCATAGAATCATACGTCAATAAAATATTGCAAATTATGCTAAATTTAACCGTATGAACTTACCAGGGTTAAACAACAAAGATGACAACATCAGGGGATAAATCAACAATTTTCTGTTTTCCATAATTATCTACCGATTCTTGATCTATACAGTGTTTTTATTTCAAATATCAATCCCCAAATACATTACAAAAATCCATTTGATGCATATGATCTTAATTGACATTTTTCACAATTTCCCTAAACTTTTGCATTTTATTTAATTTAGTCCCTAATCCCCAAATTCCAAATTTATCGAAATTTCATAATTTCTCATGCTAACCAAATTTTCACTGATACAACTATAGCCCATTGAAACACCTCAAACCCGGCCCACGAGCTTTGACCAAATTTGGTATGTTCCTCAAGTAAACCGGTTCAAAATTCTTTTGTTTTTAGGAAAACTTGTGTGATTTTAAGAAAAATATTGTTTTGGGTTGGGCTTGTGTTGAAAACAGGTTCGTTTTATATTGAAATCCCTTTTATCTTGAGTGACAAAATATTTAGGGTTTAGTTTAAAAGAAATTTTAATTAAATTTTAATAGATAAAATTCATAATCATAATAAATAAAAATAAGTGTAAAGTAATTCAACTATGGCCTTATGGCCTTATTACATCAAATAATTCCCAAAATAATTCAAAGTACTAAAATAAATTCAAGAGTCCTCAAAAATATAAACTTCATGTTGAGCATGGCCACCACAAGTTTTGCCGTAGTCAGGTCCATCACTGTTCATCACACGAAAAATGTTCCCCAACGGGTGTGAGTCAAACAGACTCAATGTGTACACGACACTAAATCATAATAGAATCAGGCATATCACATATTACACATTCAAAACATAGAATACAGGTTATGATGCATTCCCAAACCCAAACCTAGTTGTCCATCCGCTACACACCCCCATACCTGCTAGTCACACCGTGGGGACTACTAAGTCGACCCTCCTTCCGCTACACTCCAAATCTACGGTCTTAGGTCACCTTATACTGTGGTCTTAGGTCACCACTTTTAGATTACTGTGGTCTTAGGTCACCACTTTTCAGATATCACGGTCTTAGATCACCGTGTTCGTGGTCTTAGGTCACCACATTCACTTCCCCTTTCAAAACAAAACCATATGCCCCATATAATAATATGGATAATATGCCAGAGTTCACATTCTTATCACATTCTCATGTTACAAATAACATTTTTCATATTCCTAGTAGAAGTAGGAAACGTACCTGAGTATTTAGTACCATAACATGGTACCTTAGCCACTTTCATATTCTTAATATCACATATTTTAATTAAACACAGCCATAAAACATATTAAGAATTAGTGTGGGGTACACACCTGATACACTTAGCGGTTCACTTAAATCCCGAAAAACCGATCTATCACTTTAGATCCTAAATCCCTTGCTGCCGATTTGATAATTAATCAAATCCCGGAAACTTGTATTCTTCCCCTTTGAAATCAGCTAATCACTTAAGGATCTTAAATCCCGAAATTATCCACTGGTTATAGCTTCTGTCGAAATCCCTTGATGGTTAAATCCCGAAGATCTTTTCCTTTATAGTCGACTATGGCAAAAATCTCGAAAGAATCCCTTTCTTGAAGAAATCGACAACACCTATGCTTGAAGCCCCTCAAAGATTCGGCTTTTGATGGATTGGAAAGAAAAGAGAAGGAAGAATAAAGATGGAGGATTCGGCTATGGCTTCTAATGGAGAGGAAAATATTCGGCTAGGTTCCAACAATTACTTAATCTCGACTTGACAAAAGAAAAGAAAGAAAAGAAGAGAAGAGAGCACTAAGAATTCGGCAGAGAAAGGAGGAAGCACAAATTGATGAGTAGCCCTCCTTCCTTCCTTTTATAGCCGAAATTATCATCTAAGGAGTCCCTTACTTGGCCACCACTCCTCTATCATCCTTTAATTATAACTTAAAATAAAAGATAATTCAGCAACTATCCTTACTTAGCCGAAATTATTAAACTCAAAGTCTCTTACTTGGCCATCACTTCTCCCTTATTTTCCTCTTTATCTCTTTATTCAAATTAAAAGAATTTAATCCAACAATTATCTCTTGAAAATAATGATAAATAAATCCCTTATTTATCCACTATTTATAAAATAATAAAAGCTCCTAATTTATAGCCATGTGCCGTCCACCTCTCTGCTCCTTGTAGCAAAATAAAATTTCTTTTATTTGCTTCCCATGTGACTCGAACTTAGGCCCATTCCTCTTGCATATGGCGCCATTTCAGAGAGGCCCTAAGTGGCATCTTCAGTGCCACTTTTCCAAGCCTGTTTGTGTGTCAAATTTCACAAACTTTTTCTTTTAAGGCCACCTTGCCTTAATTTCTCCTTTTAAACCTTAAAACTCGTCATTTCTAGGTCATTTCTAAGTTTCCAAAAATTTTTGATCGGCTCTGTAAACTTGACATTTCCTTACATTTCCATGACATTTCCTTACAAGACATTTCCTTACATTTCCAAGACATTTACTTACATTTCCATGACATTTCCTTACAAGACATTTCCTTACATTTCCAAGGTTCTAAAATGTTCACTTTCCTCTTTTAAACTTAACATTTCCATACATTTACTGAGTTTCCAAAAATGTTCAAAATATATTCATAACACATAAGATATGTCATTTCGTACAATTAAACCAAAAATGCATAGGCCCTTTTCAGGATGTTACAGTTCTACCCTCCTTAAAAATAATTTCGTCCTCGAAATTACTTATTAACGAATAATCGTACATCTTAACTCACCGCACTACGCTTATCTGCGCGACTCGATCTTAATAAAACCATCATACTTTCTAGGCACGATCTCTAAGTTCACGTCCCCTAGAACTCATTTCTAACGTCGCGATTTAACTCGATTAAAAAGTTTTATGCATCGTAAATTTTGTTCCACCGATTATTCGCGAACAGTTTTATGAAAAGAGATGTTCAGAAGTAGTTCTTTCGATCAACCAAAGTTTCTAGTTCAAGTTCACTACTCTAACTTAGGGAGTCACATTCACATTCATAAGCAGAGACACATTCATTTCTCCATGAAGTCACATTCATTCACAACATCATTCACTACACTTTTATGGCCATTCCATCCATTTCTACCTGTGGGTAATTCGTCATTTTCCCTACAGGGTATTTTGGTAATAAATCGGGTCAATTCGAAAATATTTTTCAAATTAGAGGTATTTCAGAATTTACAAAATCTCAGGTTATTTTGTTTTCCAAATAAGAGGTGTTGCAAAAATTTTGAGAAATCGAGGTTTTTTGATAATTTTGGAAGTCAAAGCGATTCAGTAAATTTTCCAAATCAGGTATCTTGTTATTTGTAAAATGAAGTTTTTGGTATTTTTGTAAAGTAGAAATATTGTAGCAAATGTCGAGGGTATTTTTGAAAATCTTAAAAATTAAGGGTATTTTAGTAATTTATAATACAGGGGCATTTTTTGTAATTTTGTAAATCAGAGATATTTTGGAAAAAAATTTCACAATAATCTTTTACTACAATTAAAAGGGTAATTTAGGGATTTTAAAACTAGGAATTTTATAAAAGCTGCATGGCTAGTCCCTTTCGGGTTTTAATGATTGGTTTAGCCAGTGAATAAGTCCTCTTGGTTAGGGTGAACGATTACTACGCACTGTAGGATTCGAGTAAAGAGGAGGTGAGTCACTAGGACTCGCTTAAATACCAAGCTCTTCATGAATCCACTCCTAGACATGCGCACAACAATTGCCACACCCCCTAGCTCGCGACTTACTTCTGAGTTTGTTTAATAGTCCTTAAGTCTTATGCATGTGTTTGAGTGCACTAGCCCTAGGGTTCAACAGATCCTAGTTCACTAATCTACGTTCCCTTCATACTTATAACATTCACATACACATTTCACTTTAGTAGTCAAGGGTACTTACCGTGGATCATGGTCTGAGATACAGTGCCATGCCGAATAACTGAAAAGTTTATGAAAGCCCATACTTTTGAAAAGCCCATCTTTGAAAAAAAATTATTTTGGACCAAAAACCTCAAGGCCGAGTTTTGAACCGGGCTCTGATACCAATCTGAAACACCCCAAACCCGGCCCACGAGCTTTGACCAGATTTGGTATGTTCCTCAAGTAAACCGGTTCAAAATTCTTTTGTTCTTAGGAAAACTTGTGTGATTTTAAGAAAAATATTGTTTTGGGTTGGGCTTGTGTTGAAAACAGTTCGTTTTATATTGAAATCCCTTTTATCTTAAGTGACAAAATATTTAGGGTTTAGTTTAAAAGAAATTTTAATTAAATTTTAATAGATAAAATTCATAATCATAATAAATAAAAATAAGTGTAAAGTAATTCAACTATGGCCTTATGGCCTTATTACATCAAATAATTCCCAAAATAATTCAAAGTACTAAAATAAATTCAAGAGTCCTCAAAAATATAAACTTCATGTTGAGCATGGCCACCACAAGTTTTCTTAGTCCTGGGTCCATCATGTTCATCACACGAAAAATGTTCCCCAACGGGTGAGTCAAACAGACTCAATGTGTACACGAAACTAAATCATAATAGAATCGGGCATATCACATATTACACATTCAAAACATAGAATACGAGGTTATGATGCATTCCCAAACCCAAACCTAGTTGTCCATCCGCTACACACCCCCGTACCTGCCAGTCACACCATGGGGACTACTAAGTCGACCCTCCTTCCGCTACACTCCAAATCTGCGGTCTTAGGTCACCGCATACTGTGGTCTTAGGTCACCACTTTTAGATTACTGTGGTCTTAGGTCACCACTTTTCAGATATCACGGTCTTAGATCACCGTGTTCGTGGTCTTAGGTCACCACATTCACTTCCCCTTTCAAAACAAAACCATATGCCCCATATAATAATATGCATAATATGCCAGAGTTCACATTCTTATCATATTCTCATGTTACAAATAACATTTTTCATATTCCTAGTAGAAGTAGGAAACGTACCTGAGTATTTAGTACCATAACATGGTACCTTAGCCATTTTCATATTCTTAATATCACATATTTTAATTAAACACAGCCATAAAACATATTAAGAATTAGTGTGGGGTACACACCTGATACACTTAGCGGTTCACTTAAATCCCGAAAAATTGATCTATCGCTTTAGATCCTAAATCCCATGCTGCCGATTTGATAATTAATCAAATCCCGAAAACTTGTATTCTTCCCCTTTGAAATCTGCTAATCACTTAAGGATCTTAAATCCCGAAATTATCCACTGGTTATAGCTTCTGTCGAAATCCCTTGATGGTCAAATCCCGAAGATCTTTTCCTTTATAGTCGACTATGGCAAAAATCCCGAAATAATCCCTTTCTTGAAGAAATCGACAGCACCTATGCTTGAAGCCCCTCAAAGATTCGGCTTTTGATGGATTGGAAAGAAAAGAGAAGGAAGAATAAAGATGGAGGATTCGGCTATGGCTTCTAATGGAGAGGAAAATATTCGGCTAGGTTCCAACAATTACTTAATCTCGACTTGACAAAAGAAAAGAAAGAAAAGAAGAGAAGAGAGCACTAAAAAATCGGCAGAGAAAGGAGGAAGCACAAATTGATGAGTAGCCCTCCTTCCTTCCTTTTATTGCCGAAATTATCATCTAAGGAGTCCCTTACTTGGCCACCACTCCTCTATCTGATAACTTTATCCTTTAATTATCACTTAAAATAAAAGATAATTCAGCAACTATCCTTACTTAGCCGAAATTATTAAACTCAAAGTCTCTTACTTGGCCATCACTTCTCCCTTATTTTCCTCTTTATCTCTTTATTCAAATTAAAAGAATTTAATCCAACAATTATCTCTTGAAAATAATGATAAATAAATCCCTTATTTATCCACTATTTATAAAATAATAAAAGCTCCTAATTTATAGCCATGTGCTGTCCACCTCTCTGCTCCTTGTAGCAAAATAAAATTTCTTTTATTTTCTTCCCATGTGACTCGAACTTAGGCCCATTCCTCTTGCATATGGCGCCATTTCCAGAGGCCCTAAGTGGCATCTTCAGGCCACTTTTCCAAGCCTGTTTTTGTGTCAAATTTCACAAACTTTTTCTTTTAAGGCCACCTTGCCTTAATTTCCCCTTTTAAACCTTAAAACTCGTCATTTCTAGGTCATTTCTAAGTTTCCAAAAATTTTCGATCGGCTCTGTAAACTTGACATTTCCTTACATTTCCATGACATTTCCTTACAAGACATTTCCTTACATTTCCAAGACATTTTCTTACATTTCCATGACATTTCCTTACAAGACATTTCCTTACATTTCCAAGATTCTAAAAATGTTCACTTTCTCTTTTAAACTTAACATTTCCATACATTTCGTGTTTCCAAAATGTTCAAAATATATTCATAACACATAAGATATGTCATTTCATACAATTAAACCAAAAATGCATAGGCCCTTTTCAGGATGTTACACCCATAATTATTCCAAATTCACAAGGATTCCCTATCAAATTTAATATTTTAGCAATTGAGTCCTTTAACCAAACACTAACTAAAATCCCTTTACAAAATAGTCATAAACAACAACCAATATTACAAATCTCTTATTTAGCATCAAGAACAACTAAAATTATTTAATGGAAAAATCCAAAATCTTTGACAATTTTGAAAACGGAGGTACGTATTAGCTAGACCTAGTTGCAACGATCTCAAAAACATAAAAATTACAAGAAAAGAGATAAAAATGCACTTAAATACATAGATAAAAGCTCAACTGAATGTTCTTAAGCTCCAACCATGGAGGTTTCGGTTGAAAAGCATGAAAAATGAAAAATATGACATTCACTTTTTGTTTTACTTTATTTATATTTTAACTAATTTACAAAAATGCCATTAATTAACTTTTTTTAAATTAAAACATACATACATACCGTCCACTAAATTAGAAATGGCTTAATTGCCATATAAATCCGTACCATAATGCTTTTCCATCCCTTTGACTCAATTAAACTAATATTAATTGAAATTTTCACTTTTTACAATTTAGTCATTTTTACTTAATTAACTATCTAAACGTCAAAATTACATAACCAAATTTTAATACACCTATATAATCACTCCATAAATATTTAATAAAAATATTTACCGGCTCGATTTATAGAAACGAGATCTCGATACCTCATTTTCTAAAACTACTTGACTTTAGAGACAAAACACTTATTTTTACTATATGTTCAATAAGTTAAAATTTATTAGATCAAAATTCTATATATTACCATATTTGACTCATAAATATTAAATAATAATATTTACAGAATCACTCATCAGATTTGTGGCCACAAAACCACTGTTTTCGACACCACTAAAAAATGGGTTGTTACATAGTAAGTAAGTTGATAAGTGCGAACTGTGTTCGCAAGAGTGTCTACTATGTGGGAACTGAGTTCGCAAGTATGTCTATAAGTTTGGATACCCATTATGTGTGTTAAATGTCTTACCTAATTTAGTATCTTGTGTACATTTAGATTAAGAAAGAATGCCTCCCTGTAGAGTGAATGTGAACCATGTGAATGATGCTACCAACCCTCTGAAGGTGAACAGACTTCAGCTATGCAAGAACGACCTCATAGGGAAAATATCTGGGAAGATGGCATGGAGCCATTACTGCAAGCCATGATTTGGGCATTTCAATAGCTACTTTCGTGTGTGAATATGATATGCAAATTGTGCAAGTATACACGACGTGTAACATCCTAAAAATTAGAGTATCATCTTGTTATTTGTGTTGGCTCGGGTATTAATTTTGTGTGTTAGCATAGTCTTGAGAAGGCTTGATTTTATTTATGAAGCTAGAATAATTCTTAGTATTAAAATTTAGTGAAGTGGATTAGGTGAACTTGACACTTAAGTTAATTTAAGTGTTAAATTTAGCACATGAGGAGTTATTGGCAAGGTGGATAGGACGCATGAATGGTTGTTTGAGGGGAGTGGTTCGAATAGCATGGAGTGCATTTTGAGGACTTTATTTTTATGCACCTTTACATTAAGTGTCGGCCAAGCTTTACATATGGTAAGTTGGACTTTAATTTTTTTTATGGCAAGTTGAATAATAGATTAGGAAAGCTTGAACTTTGGGAAAGGAATCATATGGATTAAGGAAGGATAAGGGTACATAAGGCTTGGATTAAGGATGAGGTTTTGGAAGCTTTTTAATGGCAATCTAGTCCATGTATGTGGACGGCATATTGGTCTAGGGGTTAACAAGAAATTGTTGAAGGTTTGGTAGGTTGGTAGTTTGTTAGTAAAAACTTCCTAAGCATTTGAGCATTTTTCTTTTCTCTCCACAAACACTCTCCCTAGCCGAATGTGTTCTTGGCAATAAGGTAAAACTTTGTTTTGGTATTGGTATTATTCATTGTTTTGTGTCTAGCTGAAAAACCCTTTTGGAGCCTTGCCAATTTCCCTAGTACACCATATTGAGTAAAAAAACTGAAACCACCATTGTACTTGGCCGAACCTCTCTTGTTATCATCCTTCTTTTTCATTCTTTTCATATTTGTTCAAAACCCACATTTCTTCTTTTACTTTCTTTTTGCCGAATCCTCCTCCTCCCCAATTCTCTTTTCTTTCTTCCACTTTTTCTCAAAGTTGAAAGCATCCCTCTCCCATTCTATTTTCTTCGCTCCATTTTCTTCTTTCTTTTATTTTCGAATCCTCTTTCTCCTATTTTCACTTTTCTTTTTCTTTCTCTTTATCCACTCTAGCCGAATTCATTTGATTGTCTTCTATCCACCATAGCCGAATCTTCTTTCTCTCTTCTGGTGTTATTTTGGTCGAATATCAACAAGGGTAGATTTTCTTTGGGTTCATCTATAATCGGTTTTGAAGATAGGTAAGTGTATTGGCCGAATTTCCTTATTCCTTTTCTTTTCTCTCTATCGTTTCTCATGAGGACAAAAGCCAAATTTTGAGCATTTGTTAGTAAGGTTCTAACCATAGGAATCAATTTTCTTCTAGACTCTTCGGGACTTTGGAAGTAATCGATCTAAGCCTCAATTCTCTAACAATCGATTTTGGTAAGTCAAGAGTAAGGATTTTGTTAGTTATGCGATATTTCACCCTTCGAAATTTTGTGGTATGGCCGAATGGTCTATGTTATTAATCTAAGTATTGGCCGAATGTAGGACAAGGAGATCTAGTGCGATAGATCGGGTATTCGGGATTTAGTGATTTCGCTAGTGACAGGTGTGTATCTTACACACTTTATAATTGGTAATATATATTTATTAATAAACTAATCATGTTATTAAAGCCAAAATCGTGAGATCTTGATATGATACCTTGATGGGTATGAGCAAAGATTCGGGTAAGTCCGTTTCGATATGATGTTGTTATATGTTGTTTAATATCATGATCTACGATATATATTCGTTATATGTTCATATCAAAGTATGATGGCATGATTTACACTCGTGAACACATTGGTTTGGGTGATATGGGAGGAGGAGGAAGGATTTGATATCCGTGTCTTTGGGACACCGGAGGTTTGGCACCTCCGGTGGTTTGGTACCACATATTATTTTGTGTCTTTGGGACACGGAGGTTTGGCACCTCATAGCGTCTCGTCCCAGTGGCTTAGTACCACAGTGGGTTGGCCCCACATTTGATATTATGGGATTGACGCGGTGATTTGGTATCACACGTAGGTTGGCCCCACAACTTTATTATTCAGACTTTGGGTCACGGTGGTTTGGCACCACCGGTGGGTTTGGTACCACACGGGGTAGAAAAGGGCATTATGGATGGCTAGGTTTGGGGTGCATTATATATATTGCTTGGTTATAATTGTGTAAGTATGTTGCATCAACCGGGGGAAGGATTATGCACTGAGTCTTGGTGACTCACCTTCTCCCTTATCTTTTCAGGTGATTCGTAAACCGCGGATGAGGAGCCGGATAGACTCGAGGAGGCCATGCAATAAAAATTCGATTTACACGGATTTTGGTTTGGGTATTATATTTTATTTAAGTTTGGTTTTTCATCTCTATTTGAAATTGTAATAAGGCCTCTTTAATTATGTTATTTATTTTATGGATTATTTATATGCTTTGGATTTGATTTTAACATGGCTTATAAAATACATGGTTGATATAATAATTTGAGCACAAAGTTTTCTAAAATACAAAATGCAATGGTTTTCAAAACATTACCATCGGTTAATATAAATCATTTGATAAATTTTTAACAATTTAAGTGTTTTAGATAACTCATACTATTTTTCCAAAACTTAAGTTTCCAAGTTTCAATTAGAAATGGTTTTCAAAATAATCGCTTGGGTTTCTTTTAAAATTATAAAAGATTTTCTAATCTATGGATCTGCAACTAAGTATTAAAGACTTATTTACGAATTTCAAAGTAAATTATCGTTTTTAACTTATTATATACTGGATTTCTACAAACATAGAATAATAAAGAAATTTTCACTAAAATTTAATCGTTAACTCAATTTTCTTCAAACGTTTTCCTTCGTGACATGCCAAATTCGGTCGTGGTGTATTGATCGGGTTTTGGGGTGTTACAAATTGATATCGAGCCAAGTTCAAAAGTTTCATTTGTGGCCCGAGGCCCAAAATGTTTTAAAGTATGGTCTTAAAATGTTTTGTTTAAAATTATATGGTTGGAAAGGCATGGCACCGAGTCTCCAAAGATTGATCCGCCTGTAAGTATCTCAAACTGCGTTGCTTTTGATGATATGATTATGATGAGGATGGCATGGTGAATAGTAGTAGAAATTACTCTAGAGACCTAAAACTATAGGTTGAATGTACTCGCGAAACAACTTCTTATTAAAATTATTCATAAAACTGTGTTTTAGAGAAAGTGGAATAATGACTAATGCATAACACTTTTAAATCGAGATAAGTCGAGACTTTAGACATGAGTACTCGAGGTCTGGTCGATTACTCGTGGGACGCGGTCGAGGTAGGATGGTCGTGTCCGAGCCGGTGAGGTCCGGTCAAGGATCAGAAAATGAGGTACCACCACCCCCACCACCAGCGGTTGGAGTTGAGAATCAGGATCAAACGGGGGATGACGCAGTGTCTCAGGCGATGCTGCGAGTTCTTGAGAGGGTAGCTGGAATAGGTGGAGGCGCAGGAGTTCGGAAATCTGTACCTGAGCGACTCCGAGCCAATGGAGCTAAGGTATTTCGAGGTGTTTCAGGTGTGGCTCCCAGTACGGCTGAGTATTGGTTAGAGGCGACGGAACGAATCATGGATGACTTGGATCTGAATACTAAGTAAAAGCTGAAAGGGATAGTGTCGCTTCTTCGGGATGAGTCATATCAGTGGTGGCTCACGGTGCGGAATAGTACTGCAGCGGAGGATCTCACTTGGGATTATTTTAAGGCAACAGATCGTAAGAAATATGTTGGGTCTAGTTACATTGATGCGCGTGAGATAAGGCATTTCGAGTTTGGTCGTGGAAGTAAGTCCGTATTAGAATATGAGGCAGAATTTTTAAGATTGAGCGGTATCTTTGGAGGTATCGTGGCTTCGAGCACGAGCGATGTGTCCATTCAAGATAGATTGAGGGACAGTGAGATTGCTTGATTGCTCCACATCAGAGCTAGAGTTTGCTATTCTAGTTGAAAAGACTAAGATAGCTGAAGGGATAAAGGAATCGGTAAGGCAGAGGCACGACAAGAATAAACATAAGAGAGGTTTTGGATCATCCGGGTCAGCCGGTAATTCTCAGAAGAGGGTTAGGCAGAGTGGGCCAAATCAATCTGGAAGGCCTGTTACTGCTAATCAGGGACCAGCATAGTGTAACCGATGTGGAAAGTTTCATTGGGGCGAATGTTGGACCGGAGGGAAAGGATGTTTTGAGTGTGGTTCGCTGGATCATCGTGTGAGGGATTGTCCACGTAAGCTAGCCAGGAATCAGTCTGAGGGTCAAGGTCGTGCTCAGTTCAGAAATGAGGGACCGTCACCGCAGAGAGGTCGTGGTAATAGTAGAGGAGGTAATGGTTCTGGTCGAGGCCGCGGAGCATCGGGCAGAGGTGCAGGCAACACTGAGGCAAGACAGCCTGGTTTGGTGTATGCAGCGAGGCGTCGAGAGGAGGGTGACGCACCGAACATTATAACCGATACGTTCTTAATCTTTGGTGTACCATATATTGCTTTGATAGATGTGGGTTCGACACATTCGTATGTTGCTAGTAGCATAGTAGAGACTATGAATCTAGACTCTGAGACTACTTCTAGGAAGATGACAGTACTTAGTCCTCTAGGTCACTCTGTAGAAGTAAATAAGCTATATAGAGATGTACCCCTAGAACTCCAAGGGGTAATGTTTGTAGCTGATCTGATGAAACTGCCATTTGAGGAGTTCGATCTGATTCTTGGGATGGACTGGTTGGTCAAGTATCAAGCAAGTTTGGAATGCGCTGCTAAGCGCATGGTTTTGAAGACACATTTGAGGGCAAAGAGGTGGTTATGATAGGTAATAGAAGAGATTATCTATCCAACGTGGTATCTGCGTTGAAAGTCGTGAAGTTGGTCGGGAAGGACCGTGAGGCATTTGTGGTTCATGTGTGTGCGTTGGAGGCTAAGGAGTCTCATCAGGGAATGTCCGAACGGTAAAGGAATATGTTGACGTATTTCGGAAGAACTTCCGGATTGCCTCCGGATCGTGAAGTTGAATTTGGTATAGATCATACCCGAATCGCGCCGGTGTCTATTGCTCCGTATAGGATGGCGCCGAAGGAATTAGTGGAATTGAAGGCTCGATTCGGGAATTGTTGGATCGTGGTTTTATCCGACCAAGTGTTTCGCCTTTGGGAGCGCCGGTACTTTTTGTCAAGAAGAAGGATGGTTCGATGCGGATGTGTATAGACTATCGCCGATTGAATAAGTCGACGATCAAAAACAAGTATCCTTTGCCGAGGATAGATGACTTGTTTGATCACCTTAAAGAGCAGCGGTTTTCTCCAAGATTGATTTAAGGTGCAGGTATCATCACCTAAAGGTGAAAGAGGTCGATATCCATAAGACGGCATTTCGCACCACGATATATGGGCACTACGAATTTACGTAATCTGTTTGGGTTGACTAACGCGCCGACAAAGCATTCATGGACATGATGAATCGGGTATTTCGCCAGCTTTTTGGATCGGTTTGTCGTAGTATTTATAGACGATATTTTGGTATACTCAAAGTCGGAGGAGGAGCATGATGCGCATTTGCGAGTAGTGCTTTGCGATTCCGAGGAAAGCGACTTTATGCCAAATTTAGTAAGTGCGAGTTTTGGCTTAGGGAGGTGACTTTCTTGGGTCACGTAGTATCAGCTGAGGGGATTAGAGTGGATCCTCGGAAGATTGAGGCAGTGTTGGATTGGAAGCCGCCTAAGTCAGTGGCTGAGATTCGGAGTTTTCTAGGTCTGGCGGGGTATTACCGAAGATTTGTAGAGGGATTTTCTTTGATAGCAGCACCTATGACTAAGTTATTGAGGAAAGGAGTTCCATTTGTGTGGACCGAGAAGCAGCAAGAAAGTTTCGACAAGTTGAAGAAGATTCTAACTGAAGCTCCGGTTTTGATTCAACCTGAGGTAGGCAAGGAATTCACGGTTTACTGTGATGCATCACATACTGGTTTGGGATGTGTGCTGATGCAGGAAGGGAAGGTAGTGGCTTATGCATCTCGACAGTTGAGACCACATGAAGTTAACTATCCAACGCATGACTTGGAATTAGCTGCAGTGGTTTTTGCTTTGAAGATATGGAGACACTATTTGTATGGAGAGAAGTCGATAGTCTACACGGATCACAAGAGTCTTAAGTATCTTTTGACTCAGAAGGATTTGAACTTAAGGCAGCGTAGATGGATTGAGTTGTTGAAGGACTACGACTGTTCGATTGAGTATCATCCGGGCAAGGCTAACGTGGTGGCAGACGCATTGAGCCGTAAGGTTGTATCAGACTTAAGATCGATGTTTGCTCGTCTTAGCTTATATGACGATGGGAGTCTTTTGGCAGAATTGCAAGTCAAGCCGACTTGGTTAGAGCAGATCAAGGAGAAACAGTTAGAGGATGATGGTTTGAATGATCAGAGGTTGCAGGTTCAGAATGGTGGTTTAGAGGATTATAATTTGTCCAGGGATGGAGTATTGTGTTTTAAAGGAAGAGCTTGTATGCCAAAGGATGTTGAGTTGAGGCAAAGGATTCTTCGGACGCGACATAGCAGCCATACGCTATGCATCCCGGAGGTAGCAAGATGTATCGGGATTTAAGAGAGTAGTTTTGGTGGCTGTGTCCAAGCGGAGGTAAATGGCGAGTTTGTGGGTAAATGTCCGACGTGTCGCCAGGTCAAGGCGGAACATCGGTTGCCGTCCCGGGTTACTTTCAGTAGGTGAAGATTCCACGATGGAAGTGGGAAAGGATCACTATGGACTTTGTCGGTGGATTACCCCCTTACGCCAAGTAAGAAGGACTCGATTTGGGTGATTGTGGATCGCTTGACTAAGTCACTCATTTTATTCGGTAAGGGTGGATTACTCGCTTGAAGTTAGCTAAGTTGTATGTGGCGAAATAGTGAGGTTGCACGGTGTACCGATGTCGATCATCTCGCATGAGATCCTAGATTTACGTCGAGGTTTTGGAGAGCGTTACATCAAGCTTTGGGTACGCGGTTGGATTTCAAGACGGCATTTCATCCACGATCGACGAGCATCGGAAAGAGTTATACTGATTTTAGAGGATATGTTGAGAGGTTGTGTTTTGGATTTCAGAGGTAGTGGGAAGAGTTTTTGCCATTACGAATTCGTAAACAACAATAGTTATCAAGCAAGCATTAAGATGGCACCATATGAGGCGTTGTATGGTAGGAGGTGTCGCACACCTACATCTTTGGGATGAGTTGGGTGAGCGTCGGATGTTAGGACCGAGTTGGTTACTGAGACCGAGGATAAGGTTAAGATGATTCGGGCTCGTCGAAGGAAGCTTCGGATAGGCGTAAATCATATGCCGATCTCAAGCGAGAGGATATAGAGTTTCTTTGTGGGTGACAAGGTTTTTACGAAGGTCTCGCCATGGAAGAAAGTGTTAAGATTTGGGAGAAAAGGCAAGTTAAGTCCAAGGTTTATTGGGCCGTATAAGGTGTTGAGACGAGTGGGACCAGTAGCCTATCAGCTCGAGTTGCCATCAGAGTTAAGTCAGATACATGATGTGTTCCATGTCTCCATGCTTAGACGCTATCGTTCTGATCCATCGCATGTTGTGGCAGTAGAGGAAATAGAGGTGAGTCCAGATTTGACGATAGAAGAAGAACCTGTGCAGATTCTAGAACGAGATGTGAAAGTTTTGCATAGGAAGTCAGTTCCTTTAGTGAAGGTTTTATGGCGGAACCATGGCGTAGAAGAAGCTACGTGGGAACCGGAGGATGTGATGAGACAGCAGTTTCCTCAACTCTTTTGATCAGGTAATTTCGAGGACGAAATTTTCTTAAGGGGGTAGAATTGTAACATCCTAAAAATTAGAGTATCATCTTGTTATTTGTGTTGGCTCGGGTATGAATTTTGTGTGTTAGCATAGTCTTGAGAAGGCTTGATTTTATTTATGAAGCTAGAATAATTCTTAGTATTAAAATTTAGTGAAGTGGATTAGGTGAACTTGACACTTAAGTTAATTTAAGTGTTAAATTTAGCACATGAGGAGTTATTGGCAAGGTGGATAGGACGCATGAATGGTTGTTTGAGGGGAGTGGTTCGAATAGCATGGAGTGCATTTTGAAGACTTTATTTTTATGCACCTTTACATTAAGTGTCGGCCAAGCTTTACATATGGTAAGTTGGACTTTAATTTTTTTTATGGCAAGTTGAATAATAGATTAGGAAAGCTTGAACTTTGGGAAAGGAATCATATGGATTAAGGAAGGATAAGAGGACATAAGGCTTGGATTAAGGATGAGGTTTTGGAAGCTTTTTAATGGCAATCTAGTCCATGTATGTGGACGGCATATTGGTCTAGGGGGGTTAACCGAAATTGTTGAAGGTTTGGTAGGTTGGTAGTTTGTTAGTAAAAAACTTCCTAAGCATTTGAACATTTTTCTTTTCTCTCCACAAACACTCTCCCTAGCCGAATGTGTTCTTGGCAATAAGGTAAAACTTTGTTTTGGTATTGGTATTATTCATTGTTTTGTGTCTAGCTGAAAAACCCTTTTGGAGCCTTGCCAATTTCCCTAGTACACCATATTGAGTAAAAAAACCGAAACCACCATTGTACTTGGCCGAACCTCTCTTGTTCTCATCCTTCTTTTTCATTCTTTTCATATTTGTTCAAAACCCACATTTCTTCTTTTACTTTCTTTTTGCCGAATCCTCCTCCTCCCCAATTCTCTTTTCTTTCTTCCACTTTTGCTCAAAGTTGAAAGCATCCCTCTCCCATTCTATTTTCTTCGCTCCATTTTCTTCTTTCTTTTATTTTCGAATCCTCTTTCTCCTATTTTCACTTTTCTTTTCTTTCTCTTTATCCACTCTAGCCGAATTCATTTGATTGTCTTCTATCCACCATAGCCGAATCTTCTTTCTCTCTTCTGGTGTAATTTTGGTCGAATATCAACAAGGGTAGATTTTCTTTGGGTTCATCTATAATCGGTTTTGAAGATAGGTAAGTGTATTGGCCGAATTTCCTTATTCCTTTTCTTTTCTCTCTATCGTTTCTCATGAGGACAAAAGCCAAATTTTGAGCATTTGTTAGTAAGGTTCTAACCATAGGAACCGATTTTCTTCTAGACTCTTCGGGACTTTGGAAGCAATCGATCTAAGCCTCAATTCTCTGACAATCGATTTTGGTAAGTCAAGAGTAAGGATTTTGTTAGTTATGCGATATTTCACCCTTTGAAATTTTGTGGTATGGCCGAATGGTCTATGTTATTAATCTAAGTATTGGCCGAATGTAGGACAAGGAGATCTAGTGCGATAGATCGGGTCTTCGGGATTTAGTGATTTTGCTAGTGACAGGTGTGTATCTTACACACTTTATAATTCGATAATATATATTTATTAATAAACTAATCATGTTATTAAAGCCGAAAAACTGTGAGATCTTGATATGATACCTTGATGGGTATGAGCAAAGATTCGGTAAGTCCGTTTCGATATGATGTTGTTATATGTTGTTTAATATCATGATCTATGATATATATTCGTTATATGTTCATATCAAAGTATGATGGCATGATTTACACTCGTAATACATTGGTTTGGGTGATATGAGAGGAGGGGGAAGGATTTGATATCCGTGTCTTTGGGACACCAGAGGTTTGACACCTCCAGTGGTTTGGTACCACATATTATTTCGTGTCTTTGGGACACCAGAGGTTTGGCACCTCTCATAGCGTCTCGCCCTAGTGGCTTAGTACCACAGTGGGTTGGCCCCACATTTGATATTATGGGATTGACGCCGGTGATTTGGTATCACACGTGGGTTGGCCCCACAACTTTATTATTCGTGACTTTGGGTCACCAGTGGTTTGGCACCACATTATTGGATATCGTGACTTTGGGTCACCAGTGGTTTGGTACCACACGGGGTAGAAAAGGGCGTTATGGATGGCTAGGTTTGGGGTGCATTATATATATTGCTTGTTTATAATTGTGTAAGTATGTTGCATCAACTGGGGAAGGATTATGCACGAGTCTTGGTGACTCACCTTCTCCCTTATCTTTTCAGTGATTCAGTAAACCACGGATGAGGTAGGATAGACTCGAGGAGGCCATGCAATAAAAATTCGATTTACACGGATTTTGGTTTGGGTATTATATTTTATTTAAGTTTGGTTTTTCATCTCTATTTGAAAATGTAATAAGGCCTCTTTAATTATGTTATTTATTTTATGGATTATTTATATGCTTTGGATTTGATTTTAACATGGCTTATAAAATACATGGTTGATATAATAATTTGAGCACAAAGTTTTCTAAACTACAAAATGCAATGGTTTTCAAAACGTTACCATCGGTTAATATAAATCATTTGATAAATTTTTAACAATTTAAGTGTTTTAGATAACTCATACTATTTTTCCAAAACTTAAGTTTCCAAGTTTCAATTAGAAACGGTTTTCAAAATAATCGCTTGGGTTTCTTTTAAAATTATAAAAGGTTTTCTAATCTATGGATCTGCAACTAAGTATTAAAGACTTATTTACAGAATTTCAAAGTAAATTATCAGTTTTTAACTTATTATACTGGATTTCTACAAACATAGAATAATAAAGAAATTTTCACTAAAATTTAATCGTTAACTCAATTTTGTTCAAAACGTTTTCCTTCGTGACATGCCAAATTCGGTCGTGGTGTATTGACCGAGTTTTGGGGTGTTACACGACGGATCAAGTAATAAAGTGATGAGTGAGTATCATTCCCACGAGGATCAGATTGAGGCACTAAAGTGGTCATGTAACACCCCAAACCCGGCCTATGCGGTATGACCGGATCTGACATGTCACATGAAGAAAACGAGTAAAGAACTTTTGCTTCTTACTAAAGATTAGAATTTAGTTTAAGAGAACAAATTTGGATCAGAAATATTTAATAGAAATACTACAATTCTTGAAAGGTTAATAGAAGAGTCGATAATTGAATTAGTGATCTTTTAAATCCGTATTTTTTTTTGAAAATAATATTGATATTTCGAAGGAAAGTCCAAGTTAAATTATTCGAACATATTTGTTATGAAATCCTTTTGTTGATAAATTTTATGAAAAACCGTTGTTTATGATTTTCAGAAAAATCCCCGTTTAAATCAAACCATGATAGAAAATAAATAGTCAAACATAAAATCCAAATTTAAAATCCCAGAGGCCTTATTACAACTTTAACCTAATATAGTAAAAGTAACGAAAATAAACGAAAAAGGAATTTACTAAGTTTGAAAACACCATTTCTAAAGTATGGCCTCCACTAAGTCATCCATGGCCCAAGTCCACATCACTGAGCATTACCTACAAGGATTAAGAAAAAGGGGTGAGTTACTAGAACTCAGAGCATAATCCCCTTACCGTCATCCACTGGGCTTAAACCCGCATAGCATAATCTTGGGCCTAGGCCCATATAGCATGTTCTTGGGTTGAAGCCCATTTACAACACAATATTTGTATGAAGTAAATGTATGCAACCCAACCCATCCATCCATCACACCCTCGACCAGCCAATCACACCTGTGGGGATCAAGTCAACCCACCCCGCCGCTCACACCAAATTTGCAGTCAAACTGCTATAGCATTTTATTTTTGTGGTCAAACCACTGAAAACATAATTTAGGCTCAATAATACACAATTTGTGGCAATGCCACCAGGCTACACTGCTCTTCATACAATTTTCCCATCCCATGCAAAATGTAAAAGAAAATGCAACATACATAATTAACATAAAGTATTCACATATAAATAACAACCATTATTCTATTGAACAATTTTGGAGATCCAGCCCAATAAAGCATTTTAATAATTCGGCCTGCTAAGGCATTCTAGCAAATCGGCCCATAGGGGCATTTTGGTAAATCGGCCCATAGGGGCATTTTGGTAAATCGGCCCATAGGCGCATTTTAGTAAATTGGCCCATAGGGGCATTTTGGTAATTTTACAAATTTTATACCGATTTTAACAGATTTTAGAAATAATGTAATTTAAGCAAATTACTCGATCTATGCCATATTACGATTTTTAGCCTTATAATAATAACGATCTATTATCCAACATGTTATCGAATCATGAATCTGCGGGATTTCGGTGTGAGATTACACACCTGAGTACGGTAAGGATTAAACCTTCTTGATTGTCGGCACCTAAATCATCATTACACTCGATTAACCAACAAATGAGATTTTATTAATCTAAATCAGACGATCTAGTGAAACGCTTACCCTTAGTATCATTGTAACACCCCAAACCCGGCCCATGCGTTATGAGCAGATTTAGTAAGTCACACGAGCAAAACATGTTAAACCCTTTTTGTTCGTACTAAAATATTGCTTTGTTAAAAATCAAGGAAACAAGTTTGATCTGATAAAATACTACTAACCTCAAAGATTTGATTGATAAATCGATAAATTTGAACTAATGATCTTACAAAACCGTGACTTTTGAAAACGACGTTGAAAATTCGAAAGAGAATCCAAGTCTTTTGAAAATATCATTAATAGTTCGAGAGAAAATATCCGTGTTAAAAATATTTATAAAGGTTTATTTTGAAATCCATTTGTTAATCGATTTTGGAAACCATTGTTTAAGTTTTTAGAAAATTCCCCTTTTTAAACAATTTAAGAAAAATAATAAAAACATCCCAACCAAAAAGCAAAAATAAAAATAGTCCAGAGGCCTTATTACAACATTTAACCCAAAATAGTAAAGTAATAAAATAAACGAGAAAAAGTCTAAAGTCCAAATAAACCATTTCCAAGTATGGCCTCCTCGAGTCATCCATAGCCCAAGTCCATATCATCAAGCATTACCTACAAGGGTTAAGAGAAAGGCGGTGAGTTACAAGAACTCGGTGTGAAATCCCTTATCGTTATTCATTGGGCCGGAACCCAATTAGCAATATTTTGGGCTTAAGCCCATTTACAAAAACAATAATGTATCAAATATAATATGCATATGATATGAAATTCCCAAACCAAACCTAATTTTCCATCCGCTACACACCACGTGCATTCAAATAAAGACACTGTGGGGAGCTTTAGTCACCCACCCTGCCAACACACCAAACATAGGCATTAAGCCGATTATATCAAATTTGTGGACAAGCCACCAGATTAATAGAATTTACATGGCATCACCATTTTTCATATTTGTGGCAGAGCCACCAGAATTATGTAGCAGAGCTACCAGAACTTCTCTTCATCATTATCCCATCCCATGCAAATCATGTATATAATGCATAACAAAATCACAATATATCAACAGTAATTTATTCGGATATTTATTACAAAATTATGGCCCATGATCTCAATTAATCAAAAAGGCCCATTAAGCAAAATATCAGATTTGGCCCATTTAGCAAAATATCAGATTGACCCATATAGCAAAATATCAGATCGGCCCATTTATCAAAATATCAGATTGCCCATTTAGCAAAATATCAAATTGGCCCATTTATCAAAATATCAAATTGGCCCATTTATCAAAATATCAGATTGGCCCATATCACAATTTCGTAATTCGGCCCTTTAGGGGCATTTTCCTAATTTCGACCCATAGGGGCATTTTTGTAATTTCGACCCATAGGGGCATTTTCGTAATTTTGACCCATAGGGGCATTTTTGTAATTTCGATAATTTACCCACTAAGGGTAATTCGGTAATCTCACAACCTAAGGGTATTTTGGAAATTTCGCAACCTAGACTTAACTACTAATGTGGAGCATAAAAATTGAAACTGTCCATCTGCGTCGTACTAACTAAATTGACTATAACTTGAGTTAAAAATCTTGAAATCTAAATCCGTAAATTTTGTTTGAAAGTAGACTCATATATATTCTTACTACAATTTTTCCATAATTTTTGGCTTAACCATTTAGTACAGTTTATTCCTTGAAGTTTCCCTTGTTTCACTGACCATCGATTCTGACCTCTCTTAACCAAAATTCAAATATCTCACTGTACAGTTTTCATATGTTGCTCCCACTTGTTTCTATTGAAAATAGACTCACAAAGGAATCTGTACATATAAACTATAACTCATAGTTCACTTTGTACAATTTTATACAATTTTTCCATGACAGATCAGGGAACCACGAAGTAATTCATAACCAGTCTCACTAAAATTAAGATATCTCAGAATATAGAATTCCTTTTCCTTCTCCGTTTCTTCCTTATCAAAATAGACACAGTAAGATTTCATCTAATATCTTATTCACTTTGTAATTCATTTTCTCCTATTTTTCGTGATTTTTCAAATACACATCACTGTTTCTGAACGAAACTGTTTTATTACAAAATACGATTACCACTACGATCATACGCAAGCCCGAGTGATCACGGATGCCGGTTTTCGGTTTTCTTCGGTATTTTGACCAAATCACAGAACATATCATACAAACTTTCAGAGATATGTGAGATTACACACCATATCAAACATGTATTCGGAAGGTACGGGATTACACACCTGATTTTTATTTCCTAACGAACCACTCGTCGATGACCTAGAACAATACCAACCAAAAGTTAGCCTCGGATTTCCAAAAGATTTCGTATCACTTACACTTGAATCACTTACCACTATATCCGAAGGTAGAAATATATCGAGTGATTTGTCCCTAAAACATATAGTAGATTAGTCGAAACTTCAATCCGATTTGCAACATAGCCCAATAGAGATATAACGAAAAATCCAAAAATGACCCCCCTTACCTTATCGATATTGGATCCAATTTCCACCGTTTGACTTCGGCTAGAACAATACACGATCTCCCACTTAAAACACTACGAAAAAGAGAAAATAATCTCGTTTGAGAGGGTAGAATAAAATGATGGTCTCGGTTAAAAGGACCATCCCATGCCAAGACATATATTCGGCTAGGAGAAAGAAAAAAAAGTTTGAATAGAACCACTTACTGATTGATCAAAGGAGTGAGTGTTAATACGGATGAGAAGAACGATAAAGAAGAAATGAAGGGTTCGGTTTTTCCAAAGGAAAACGAGTCAACAATTTGATCTCCAAGGCTTAGGTACTTTCGGCAACAAGGAAGAAAAGAATAAACAAAAATGCACACTAAAGGCTTGAAAATTCGGCAAAGAGAAGAGGAAATTTGGAGAGAAAGAGAATGATAAAAAAATAAAAATAAAGAGAACAACCTCTCAAGCACTAGCTTTGCCAAAAACTCCTAGCAAAATTCGGCTATCACCCCCTTTAGCCCCAAAACCGTCCACATTCATGTCCCTAATAGTCAAAATTTTGCCAACCACCCTTTCCATAATACATCCCTTGAAAAAAGCCACATGTTCCCCCTACTTTCCCCTTTCTCTTGATTTATTTCCTCACATTCATCCTTTTCTATTTTCCTTAGCCATCTTGCCAAAAATAAAAGTCCACCTTGCCTTATTTACTTGCTTGGCCGACACTTAAGGAAAGAGTGCAAAAATAATAGTTAAAGTTTGCACACAATGGGATTTGAACCTCTTCCCTCAAAGTCCATCACTTGATGCCATAACCTCTTTACCAATAGCTCATTTATGCAAGCACATTACTCATTTATTTCTATAAGTCTTGAAGCTACTTACCATCTCTCCTTAAAGTGCTAACATACCAAATTTTTTTCTTTTTTTTTCCTAAGGCCCAATTAAACCCGAGACTTCATAGAAACCTCGTAACCTTCCAAATTCACTTAACTAATAAGTCCAATTTGCAATAATGCCATTCTCTTGTTCTCAAAATTTTAAACACTCCTACACTCAAGGCCCATTGGGCCCAATCCTACTAGGCCCAATTTTGGGATGTTACAATCGTGAACGACCACGATTTGTCTATTCTCACCGGATGATGGTCCACAACCCGGTGGAAAATCCCGAACTGCCGATACAGCCCTGCGTTTGAACTTAGGAGTAGGAATTGTAAATCCACTCCTTTTGTGTTCTCCTATCGCTTTTCCTTTCAAATCGCTACCACTTGCCTCCATTGAAAAGTCCCGGTCAGTAAAATAATATGAGAGAAAGTAGTTGTTTAGGGATGGATTCGGCTTAACTCTACTTCTGAAGAACTAACGTGTAGAGAAAACGAGTGATTTAATCCCTATAACAATCGATTAGACAAATCTATCATTCTGTTTTAATGGAATAACCGAGCAATGAAAGATATCAAAATAAACCATAACGAAACTCTTTACCTTATCGATGATGAATCCGATTTCTATCGATTGACTTATGGCTACGGATGAGATAAGGATATTAGATTCGGCTTTCCCACTTTAATACTACGAAAAAGAGATGATCACGCTTTGAGTGGGTAGAAGAAAGTGATGCTTTCAGTTAAAAGAACAATCCCAAGTCAAGGGCACACATTCGGCATGAAGAAAAGAAATTGAAAAGAAGAGGATTACTTACCGATTCGGTCAAGAAGATAGTGCCCAACACGAAAGAAAAAGAAATAGAGAGGAAGTAGGATGTTAATAGATTCGGCTATAGAGAGAAATGAATAAGAAAAATTGGTCACAAGGTATTGTTGATTTAAGAAGTGAAAGGAAGGTTGAAGAAATAATAATAAAAAGAAAAGAGAAGATGGAAAAGAGGTGTTAAGAGGTTTCGGCCAACACCAAAAGAGAAATGAACCAAAAGATGTGAGTATTTCGGCAATCAAAGAAGAATGAACAAGGATGGATTAAGGGTTACGGCACAACAAGGGAACGAGGTTAACAAAGACTAGGTATTTCGGCCAAAACAAGGAAAAGAATTAGGAAAAGAAAACACCAATATGCTAAAAATAAAATAAGCCTTTCTTGAACCAAAACTAGCAAAATGACTCTAGGAATTTCGGCTACCAGGTTCCCCCCTCCCAAAACTGTGTATTACTTTTGCCAAAAGGATGAGTGTTGACCAAAATTCTATTCCAAGCACCTTCCAAATATTCGGCCAACATATCCCCCTTCTTTCTCCTTTCCTTTTTACTTCTTTCCTTACCCTCCTCCTTACCTTATTTTCTTATTCATCTCTCCATCAATAAAAAGTCTCCCTTACCAAATTTAGAACCATGGCCGACACTTGTAATAGGGACACAAAAATAAATCCAAAATTTTTGCACTTGATGGGATTCGAACCTAAGCTCTCCCCTCTGCCATTTCACGCCACAACCACCTTGCCAATGCTCCACTTGTGTTAGCAAAATTACATACTTATTTCCTTAAGTCATGATGCCACTTACCTTCTCTCCTTAAAGTGTTTAAACAAAAAAAGTTTGCTAAGGCCCAACTCAACCCCAAGCCTTCTTAGGACCCCTAAACATAAACAATTAACACTATTGACTAGCCTATCGCATGGTATAATGTAAAACATAAATTCCCGAATTTCAGGATGGTACAATTCTACCCCTTAAAGAAATTTCGGCCTCAAAATTTACCTGATTAGAAGAGATGAGAATATTGCTGCCGAATCGTGTCCTCTGGCTCCCATGTAGCTTCCTCTGACCCGTGATTACGCCATAATACTTTGACCAACGAAACTGACTTCTTTCTCAGCACCTTAATATCTCGATCTAAAATCTGCACTGGCTCTTATTCAAAAGACAAGTCAGGTCTTATCTCAACTTCTTCCACTGGCACAACATGAGACGGATCCGAACGATAATGCCTTAACATCGAGACATGGAATACACTATGTATCTGACTTAACTCCGGAGATAACTCCAGCTGATAAGCCACTGGCCCAACACGCTTCAGTACACGGTATGGTCTGATGAACCTAGGGCTCAACTTGCCCTTCCGTCTTAATCTTAAGATCTTTTTCCAAGGGGAGACCTTCAAAAAGACCTGATCACCCACAGAGAACTCTATCTTTTTCCGCTTCAGATCCGCATACGATTTCTGTCTGTCCGAAGCTTCTTTTAACTGTGCCCGAATTACCTTAACTTTTTCCTCCGTCTTCGAGATCAACTCTGGACCCAATAACTGTCGCTCCCCCAACTCAGTTTAGCAAGTAGGAGTACGACACCTACGACAATACAACGCCTCATAGGGTGCCATCTGGATGCTGGATTGATAGCTGTTGTTGTATGTAAACTCTGCCAATGGTAGAAAATCTTCCCAGCTACCCCTGAAGTCGATCACACAGCCTCTTAACATGTCTTCTAGAATCTGGATTACTCTCTCCGACTGACCATCAGTCTGTGGATGAAACGCCGTGCTGAAATTTAGCCTTGTACCCAAAGCTTCATGTAGAGCCTTCCAGAGCCGTGATGTAAACCTAGGATCCCTGTCCGATATAATCAACACTGGTACCCCATGCAACCTTACGACTTCTGCTATATACAACTTGGCCAACTTCTGCAACATATAATCCGTACGAACAGGTAGGAAATGCGCAGACTTAGTTAACCGATCCACTATCACCCATACTGAATCTTTCTTAGTAGGCGTTAAGGGTAACCCACTGACAAAGTCCATCATTATCCTTTCCCATTTCCATAGTGGAATTTTCACCAGTTGTAGCAACCCTGAAGGCAGTTGATGTTCCGCCTTCACTTGCTAACATGTCAAGAACTTACTCACGAAGTCAGTAACCTCTCGTTTCAACCCTGGCCACCAATACTGCTCACGGAGATCTCGGTACATCTTATTTCCTTCGGGGTGCATAGCATATGGGCTACTATGCACCTCACGCAGAATCATTTGTCTCAATTCTGAATCCCTGGGCATACAAACTCTTCCGCGGAAACATAATACTCCATCACTATTCAATCCAAAATCCCTTATCTCACCACTTTCCACTTGCTGAAGTTGAGAACTCAATCTTTCATCTGACAAATGCTTTTCCTTAATCTGATTTAGCCATGCAGGCTTCACTTGAAGTTTGGCTAACAGACTACCATCTTCATAAAGGCTGAGATGAGCGAACATCACTATCAAATCCGATATCACCTTACGACTCAACGCATCTGCCACTACATTAGCTTTACCTGGGTGATACTAGATTGAGAAGTCATAATCCTTCAACAATTCTATCCACCTCCGCTGTCTTAAATTCAACTCCTTCTGGGTAAGGAGGTACTTCAGACTCTTATGATCCGTGTAGATAATCGACTTCTCCCCGTACAGATAATGTCTCCAAATCTTCAGAGCAAACACTACTGCAGCTAACTCCAAATCATGAGTGGGATAGTTCACCTCATGCGGCCTTAATTGACGAGATGCATATGCCACCACTTTTCCCCCTTGCATCAACACATATCCTAAGCCCGTGTGTGATGCATCACAATACACAATGAACTCTTTACCAGCCTCAGGTTGAATCAATACCGGCGCTTCTGTCAGACTCTTCTTCAATTTCTCAAAGCTCTCTTGTTGCTTATCTGACCACACAAACGGTACTCCCTTACGCAATAACTTAGTTAGGGGTGCAGCAATCAACGAAAACCGCTCAACAAAACGCCTGTAATACCCAGCCAAACCTAGAAAACTCCAAATTTATGCCACTGACTTCGGTGGCTTCCAATCCAATACAGCCTCGACCTTCTAGGGATCAACTCTAATTCCTTCGGCAGACACAACATGCCCCAAAAAGGTCACCTCCTTCAGCCAGAATTCACACTTACTGAATTTGGCATACAATTGCTTCTCCCTTAATATCTGTAATACGACCCATAAATGCGAATCATGCTCCTCATCAGTCTTTGAGTACACCAAGATGTCATCTATGAACACCACTACAAATCGGTCTAGATAGGGTTGGAAGACTCGGTTCATCATGTCCATAAATGCAGCTGGTGCATTAGTCAACCCGAACGGCATCACTAAGAACTCGTAATGCCCATAACGAGTTCGAAACGCAGTCTTATGAATATCCACCTCCTTGACTTTTAACTGGTGATATCCCGATCTCAAGTCTACCTTCGAGAAAACTGAAGCTCCTCGCAGCTGATCGAACAGATCATCGATCCTCGGTAACGGATACTTATTCTTGATCGTCAACTTATTCAATTGCCTATAATTGATGCACATACGCATTGATCCATCCTTTTTCTTAACGAATAAAACTGGTGCTCCCCACGGTGAAACACTTGGTCGAATAAATCCACGATCCATCAACTCCTGAATTTGAGCCTTAAGTTCCACGAGCTCCTTCGACGCCATTCTGTAAGGGGCAATGGACACCAGAGCCGTTCCTGGCAACAGCTCAATACCAAATTCCACTTCCCGATCCGGATGCAATCCTGGAAGCTCCTCGGGAAAGACGTCTGAAAACTCTTTCACCGTTCTAACACTCTCAACCGACAACTCTTTGGCATCCAAAGCACTGATAAAGGCTAAGAATACTCCACACCCCTTTCGCACCAACTTCTCTGCCTTTAAAGCAGATACCACATTAGACATATAGTTTCTTCTTTCACCTATCATCATCACTTCCTTATCCTCTGAAGTTCTTAATACCTTCTGCTTTACAGCACAGTCCAAATTTGCACGATGCTTAACCAGCCAGTCCATGCCCAAAATAAGATCGAACTCCCCGAATGACAGTTCCATCAAATCTGGCAGAAATACTTCCCCCTGAACTTCTAAGGGCACATCCCTAAACAACTTATTTACTACTACCGACTGTCCTAACGGGCTAATCACAGTTGTTTCTCTAGCAGTAATCTCATATCTAATATTCAGAGTTCCAGACACAGCACATGCAACATACAAATGGGTGGATCCAATGTCTATCAAAGCGGTAAAAGGTACATCAGATATGAAGAACGTACCGGTTATGACGTCCGGTGTGTCGCCATCCTCTCGACGTCTGACCGCATAGACCAAACCTGGATGTCTCACCTCCGTGTTACCCCTGTTACCGGTACCTCTACCCGGTGCACCTTGACCTCGTCCTACACAATTACCACCTCGACCTGGCCCACGGCCTCTCGGCGGCTGCTGAGCACCTACTGCTGGATGCACAAATCTATTATGAACTGCCTGAGTTTGATCAGGCTTTCGAGGGCAATCCCTAAACTGATGGTCCTTGGATCCACATCTGAAACAACCGCCAGTTCTCTTCTAGCATTCTCCCGAGTGAAGTTTCCCACAATTAGCACAAGGTTGTAACTGATTAATAGTAGCTTGAACTCTCACTCGAGCTGGCTCCTCATTCCTAGGCCTTTTCTGAAACCCTCTAGTAGGACCTAAGTACCCAGAGTCTCTCTTGTTCCTGCCCCTATCCTTGTCTCGGTTTTCCCATTCCGAGTGCTTAACCTCCTCAGCTATTTTAGCTTTTTCCACAAGTGTGGCAAAATTCCTCTCCTTCTGTGGGGCTATCAATACCCGCAACTCATCACGCAATCCATCCTCAAAACGTACACAGCGCTCATGATCAGTCGACACTATACCCCGAGCATACCGACTCAGACGCAGAAATTCCGCCTCGTAAGCTGCCCCAGATTTACCTCCTTGGACCAGATTCAGAAATTCCTTCCTTCGGGCATCCACATAGCTAGCCCCGACATACTTTCCTTCAAATGATGTCTTAAAGAGTTCCCACGTAATACGATCAGCCTGAGTGCCTTCCTGAATAGTGAGCCACCACTGATACGCCTCGTCTATCAGTAATGACACAACCTCCTTCAGTTTTTGCTCGGCGGTGCAATCCAGGTCGTCCATAATCCGCTCCACCGCTTCAAGCCAGTACTCCGCTACATTATGGGCTACACCCGAAATACCCCTAAAGACTTCAGCCCCATTCGATCTGAGTCGCTCCGATATCGACCCACGAGCTGCCGACCCAGTTTTTACCCCAGAAACCCTTTCCAGAACTCGCAACATCGCTTGGGACAGAGCGTCGTCCTCTCTCATTCGATCATGTGACCTAGCTTTAGTCACAGGTGATGCAGGTGCGTCTATTTCTGGCATATATCCCGATGCCTCAGATACAACTCTAGCACCTCGGCCTGTACCACGGCCACGTCTACCGCGTCCAAGTCCTCTAGCGCTCATGTTTACTAAATCGATTTAATCTGATTACAAGTCTTATGAATCAGTATATTATTCAATGTTTATTAAACAATGTTTTATGAAGTATAGGAAGTAAAGTCGTTTTCGCAAAACGTATCCTAAGGTCTCAATCTCTATAATTTCAGCTCCTAAAGCTAAAAGTTCTAGAGTATTTCTACAGTCATACCATAATAATCATAAAATGAAAACATAAACTTACTTGACTTGGTGCCGGATACCCGTGGTGCCATACTTCCTTTAGATCATACATTTATAATTTAAAATTTTAAACAGCTTTGGAAATCGCTTTTGAACCCAAACCACAGCCGAGTTTTGCAACTGAGCTCTAATACCATAAAATGTAACACCCCAAACCCGGCCTATGCGGTATGACCGGATCTGACATGTCAGATAAAGAAAATGAGTAAAGAACTTATGCTTCTTACTAAAGATTAGAATTTAGTTTAAGAGAACAAATTTGGATCAGAAATATTTAATAGAAATACTACAATTCTTGAAAGGTTAATTGAAGAGTCGATAATTGAATTAGTGATCTTTTAAATCCGTAATTTTTTTTGAAAATAATATTGATATTTCGAAGGAAAGTCCAAGTTAAGTTATTCGAACATATTGGTTATGAAATCTGTTTGTTGATAAATTTTATGAAAAATTGTTGTTTATGATTTTCAAAAAAATCCCCATTTTAATCAAACCATGATAGAAAATAAATACTCAAACATAAAATCCAAATTTAAAATCCCAGAGGCCTTATTACAACTTTAACCTAATATAGTAAAAGTAACGAAAATAAACGAAAAAGGAATTTACTAAGTTCGAAAACACCATTTCTAAAGTATGGCCTCCACCGAGTCATTCATGGCCCAAGTCCACATCACTGAGCATTACCTGCAAGGATTAAGAAAAAGGGGGTGAGTTACTAGAACTCAGTGCATAATCCCCTTACCGTCATCCATTGGGCTTAAACCCGCATAGCATAATCTTGGGTCTAGGCCCATATAGCATGTTCTTGGGCCGAAGCCCATTTACAACACAATATTTGTATGAAGTAAATGTATGCAACCCAACCCATCCATCCATCACACCCCTGACCAGCCAATCACACCTGTGGGGATCAAGTCAACCCACCCCGCCGCTCACACCAAATTTGCAGTCAAACTGCTATAGCATTTTATTTT
Organism: Gossypium sturtianum; assembly: GCA_025698515.1. NCBI lineage: Eukaryota > Viridiplantae > Streptophyta > Magnoliopsida > Malvales > Malvaceae > Gossypium > Gossypium sturtianum. Next base: position 27,799,757 of record CM046943.1, on the reverse strand, counting down.
TGTGGTCAAACCACTGAAAACATAATTTAGGATCAATAATACACAATTTGTGGCAATGCCACCAGGCTACACTGCTCTTCATACAATTTTCCCATCGCATGCAAAATGTAAAAGAAAATGCAACATACATAATTAACATAAAGTATTCACATATAAATAACAACCATTATTCTATTGAACAATTTTGGAGATCCATCCCAATAAAGCATTTTAATAATTCGGCTCGCTAAGGCATTCTAGCAAATCGGCCCATAGGGGCATTTTGGTAAATTGACCCATAAAGGCATTTTGGTAAATCGGCCCATAGGGGCATTTTAGTAAATCGGCCCATAGGGGCATTTTGGTAATTTTACAAATTTTATACTGATTTTAACAGATTTTAGAAATAATGTAATTTAACCAAATTACTCGATCTATGCCATATTACGATTTTTAGCCTTATAATAATAACGATCTATTATCCAACATGTTTTGAATCATGAATGCATGGATTTGGTGTGAGATTACACACCGAGTGCGGTAAGGATTAAACCTTCTTGATCGTCGGCACCTAAATCATCATTACACTCGATTAACCAACAAACGAGATTTTATTAATCTAAATCAGACGATCTAGTGAAACGCTTACCCTTAGTATAGTGAACGACCACGATTTGTCTATTCTCACCGGATGATGGTCAACAACCCGGTGGAAAATCCTGAACTACCGATACCGCCCTACGTTTGAACTTAGGAGTAGGAATTGCAAATCCACTCCTTTTGTGTTCTCCTATCGCTTTTCCTTTCAAATTGCTACCACTTGCCTCCATTGAAAAGTCCCGATCAGTAAAATACTATGAGAGAAAGTAGTTGTTTAGGGATGGATTCGGCTAACCTCTACTTCCGAAGAACCAACGTGTAGAGAAAATGAGTGATTTAATCCCTATAACAATCGATTAGACAAATCTATCATTCCGTTTTAATGGAATAACCGAGCAATGAAAGATATCGAAATAAACCATAACGAAACTCTTTACCTTATCGATGATGAATCCGATTTCTACCAATTGACTTATGGCTATGGATGAGATAAGGATATTAGATTCGGCTTTCCCACTTTAATACTATGAAAAAGAGATGATCACACTTTGAGTGAGTAAAAGAAAGTGATGCTTTCAGTTAAAAGAACCATCCCGAGTCAAGGGCACATATTCGGCATGAAGAAAAGAAATTGAAAAGAAGCGGATTACTTACCGATTCGGTCAATAAGATAGTGCCCAACACGAAAGAAAAAGAAATAGAGAGGAAGTAGGATGTTAATAGATTCGGCTATGGAGAGAAATGAATAAGAAAATTCGGTCACAAGGTAATGTTGATTTAAGAAGTGAAAGGAAGGTTGAAGAAATAATAATAAAAAGGAAAGAGAAGATGGAAAAGAGGTGTTAAGAGGTTTCGGCCAACACCAAAAGAGAAATGAACCAAAAGATGTGAGTATTTTGGCAATCAAAGAAGAATGAACAAGGATGGATTAAGGGTTACGACACAACAAGGGAACAAGGTGAACAATGACTAGGTATTTTGGCCAAAACAAGGAAAAGAATTGGGAAATGAAAACACCAATATGCTAAAAAGAAAATAGGCCTTTCTTGAACCAAAACTAGCAAAATGACTCTAGGAATTTTGGCTATCAAGTTCCCCCCTCCCAAAATCGTGTATTACTTTTGCCAAAAGGATGAGTGTTGACCAAAATTCTATTCCAAGCTCCTTCCAAATATTCGGCCAACATATCCCCCTTCTTTCTCCTTTCATTTTTACTTCTTTCCTTACCCTCCTCCTTACCTTATTTTCTTATTCATCTTTCCATCAATAAAAAGTCTCCCTTATCAAATTTAGAACCATGGCTGGCACTTGTAATAGGGACACAAAAATAAATCCAAAATTTTTGCACTAGATGGGATTCAAACCCAAGCTCTCCCCTCTGCCATTTCACGCCACAACCACCTTGCAAATCTCCACTTGTGTTAGTAAAATTACATACTTATTTCCTTAAGTCATGATGTCACTTACCTTCTCTCCTTAAAGTGTTTAAACACAAAAATTTTGCTAAGGCCCAACTCAACCCCAAGCCTTCTTAGGACCCCTAAACATACACAATTAACACTATTGACTAGCCTATCGCATGGTATAATGTAAAACATAAATACCCGAATTTTAGGATGTTACAGGTCAAGTTATAAAATGAAATTAATGATATGGTAAGACTATGGTAAGTATGTAATGGCAATTAATAGGAATAATGATGTATGCAATATGTGGAACTAACGAATATTTAGAAATGCAGTGGTAGTTATGAGAATAACTGCGTGAATAATATGCAACGAATAAATAAACGACTAAGAATGCTATGAAAAAGCTACTCTGGCAAAGATAAGGGTTATGCGATGTTGAGTGGGAAGGTCGAGATTAATAAGAATCTACTTTTCCTGTCAGTAATGTGCCAGCAAAATCATACTGAACCTACTGTTCAAAAGAGTTCTTAAGTGGCCTGCCTCTTTCGAGAGCAAAAACTTCGACTTACCTTGCCTATGTCTATAGGCATTTAATATGGTACCTTGCACTGTTACCTTCTGCTTGATCGTTGTTCTAGTCTAGAATCTACTACAAGTATCTGTCGAGTACTTGCTCATATCATTCAACCAGGATCCAACTAATCCAACCTTTTTAGAATTAAATTAGTTTAAAGGTATGCTGCACAGTCGATTATGTTTAAGGATTGCTCACATACATTGTAAAGAATAAAATAAGTGAATGAAATTGTAAAATAACTCAGATTTATACTGCAGGCATTGAAGACAGTTAAAGTTTAATCAAAGTAATCCCAACCCTATAAGATTTAACTCAAAGGCTGGCAAATAATGTTAAACTCAAACATCGTTTTCATCATTGTAATTTATGAAGGAACATGTTAGAAATAATAGAAGATTGTCGGGAAGACAGCGTTCGCTTGTCCAATCCACACTCCAGCTGCATAGTGTCCTGAGGTGGCTAAGAGGGGCTACCTGCGTCTTTCCTTTTCTTGTCTCTATTCAACTGCTACCTTCTAATTTTCCTAAGGATCTCTACCCGCAATTTCGTGCCCTAGGGTTTCCTCCTTTGCTTCTTTTAAATTTGCTTTGTTTTTCTTTTTTTCTTTCAAGATAATTCCAACAGCCCCAAGATTTATCTTCTCCTCTTTTCTAGGAAGATCTATTTGGTACAAGTTGAGTTGGGTTGAAATTGATATGCGTTGAACGCTAATTAGACACCTTCCCGGCATTGTCATGGCATATTGGTTGGCAATCTGACCACCTATTTACCTTGGCAAAACTTCACTCATTTATTTCTTGTTCCTCATCCTGCACCTATCAATACCACAAAACCCAACCCTTGCATTAGCAATTAAAAGCACCTAATATTTAAACGCAACCCATGTTCTAATGCATTGCTAAAAATACTAATGAAATGTCCTAAAATGCAACTAGATATACTTAAGTATAGACAATTAACTAGGTCCAATGGCATAAAATATAACTCTTTTCAAGAGTTATCACACCCCCAAACCTGAGTTATTGCTTGTCCTCAAGTAAAATATGCATAAATGCCAACATTTTGTCAACACACGAGACCAACTCATACTGCCAGGCTATTCGAAGAACAACAAGTACATCATGTCTCAGTAATCTTTGTTTTTCCTAAAACTTGTTCGAGTGTCAAAGGCTTGCTCAACAAATGAAATTCAAAAAATATTTCCCTAAACATAGAAGCTCCTTAATACTCATGTATTTTCTCCTTTTTGGCCTATAGAAACCATCTTCTAACTTACTTATTTAATATATTACCTAAATAGAAGTTACTTGCTTCAAGCCTACTCAGAATATATTAATCATATTTATGGTGTAACGCCCCAGAATTTGGGCCTAGACGTATTGGGCCTTGAGCAAGGGAACGGTTAGGAAACTGTGCATAAGAGTTTATGTGAACTAGGAAATGACACAATTGTATGTCTGCTTCAGTGGTTAAGGGTCCTGAAAAGTGTTGGAGAAGTCCTGGGTTCAAACTTGGGCTTTAGTAAAAATTTTGGTTTTAAGTGGATAAAACCCTGGATGCTTGGATGTAGGCCTTTTAAATTATTGTGTTAAAAAAACGACACAAGAAAGCATGTGGTCTAGTGGTTGTGGCGTCATTAAGGTTGCAAGGGAGCCTGGGTTCAGGTCTTGGCTCTTGAAATTTATTTTGGTATTTCTTTTAAAGGAACCTGGACTTTGGCCTTTAGACCTTTTATTTAGTTGAAGATAAAATGTGACACAAAAGAGTTTGTGGCAAGGAGGAAAGTGGCGTGTTGAGCTATTGAGGGGGGCTTGGGTTCAAATCCCATTGCAAGCAAAAAGGATATTTATTTTGCTAGCATGAGGCAGAAAGAGTTTGAGGTGGTTTCAAACTCTGTTGGGTGAGAGTTTGAATGGGTCATATAGATATTGTAGGAGCAAATCATGGAGAGAATCAAGAAAATTCAAAATGTGGTGTATTGTAGCCGAACAAGGAGTCTTGAGCATGCAAATTCGGCTAGGAGGGGGTTTCTGAGTGCTTTCTCTGCTCTTGTTCGGTTTTGGGCACTTTTTGGGTGTGCCGAATTTCTTTGCTGAGGAGTTTTCCCCATTTTGGTCAATTTCTGTCACCGGTTTTTGGGACTTTCTTCCTTTTTCTCTCTAGTGCCGAAACTTCAACTTACCACTCATGCATTTTTCTTTTCTCTGGCAATTGACCATTTCTTTCTTCCTCTTTTGCACCAGTATCTGCCGAACCCTCCCTCTCTTCTCTACTCTTCTCAAGTTTCGGCCAACTGCCTAATCATCCCTTCTTGATTATTGAATCTTTCGGCCGAACCTACCACCCTAGTCTTGGGATTCTTTCTCTTCTTCGGTTTGTGACCAAAAGCTCTCCCCTCTCTGTTTCAATTCTGCAACGGCTCTGACAATCGGTAAGTCTCTCGGTTCCTTTCAGTTCTCTCTTTTACTGTTTAAGCGAAATGGTGTAATCCCTTATTACTGATTATTCTTCTTTCTCCCATGTGTTTGATCTTTCGGGTTCTAGAACTTCCGATGGGTGAAGAGGGTGCTAGAAATAAAGTGATGGCAAACGTACCGGTTGAGTTTGAGCGTGTAGCCTCTACTCCCAAGTTTAAGCGGCGTAAGGTGTCGGCTGTTCGTGATTTTCTGCTAGGATGCAGAAGGGTGGCTGCACCGAGCTCTGGAACAAGTAAGAAAATCACAGTCGACTGATCTAGTCAAGGTTCTGGCGCTCGTGGATTTTTAGTACTCTACGTAATCAGGTGTGTAACTATTTTCCGTAAATGATAAGCGCCTTAAAAGCCCAAAAGGGTGTGTAACCGTATGCCCAATTTTGTGTCTGTCAAACGCGGGATAAAGGTGTGTATTCACACCCTAGTCTATCTGTGAATCGGCAAAAACTGATAAGCTGAAATGCCGGAACCTCGACATTCGAGGCCTCAAGAGCGTGCGAACGTACGTGGGGCAAACTGAGCCCCAAATCATGGGTAGCAGACTTTAGAGGCCACCATGAGCGATCTCATGGCTTAGGCCGTTTTGGGCCACGTTGGGCCAAAATGGGTCGTGTGGGCCCAATGGGGTCGTGGCCCTACACGGATAAAATCCTCGGTAAGTGATCATTGATAGGTTGGTTTATGAGGCTCGCGATGCCGTATGTGAATCTGGGCTAAATGGGCCACACGAGCGTGTGGGCCCACTTGGGCCCAATAGCGAGTTTTGGGCCCATATACACTATTCTGGTCGTGTAGGTTATCTGAGTAACTCGAAGCAACGATAGACCCTCTAGGAGGTCGTAATAAGTACTGAGATACCAATATTTGTAAAATGACCGTATGTAACACCCCGAACCCAGCCTAGAAGTTTAGGCCCGAGTCCGGAATGTCACATTAAAGGCACACTCCAAAACGATTTTACAAATTAACATTTTAAGGCCCAAAAGCCCAAAATCCAATATCTTGTTAAGTTAAGAGGAAAAGCCCACATTTTAGGAAAACGTTCATGTATTAAGTTATTTCGAAAACCATGTCATCTTTGGAAACTTATTGGAATTTATGAAGCAAATAGTTGGAGCAATAATAATAAACCCAAAGTCTAAAGTCAATTAGGAGTTACATGGCCTTATTACAATTCAAAAAAAAAACAAAGTATTTAAAGCAATTTCCTTTGACCAAATTAAAACATTTAAACAACTTGTAGTGTGGCCATCTCCGAATCCTCTCCCACGTTGAGCCGCCTATTCAGGGTTACCTGAAACATTTAAAATTAAGGGTGTGAGTTTCGAAACTCAGTGTGTACAACCCTTGGCAATCAATTCACATACAAATATTCACATTGGGCCTAAGCCCTATCAAATCGGTGGTCTTGGGCCTTAGCCCACCATGACCTCATATCACATCATATCGCATCATATACAATAAGATAATGCAAAACCCACCCCAAAAATCCATCCGCTACACACCATTTCCCTTCCAACCTTATAACTCAGGTGGGGAATTCTAGCTCAACCCACCCCTCCGCTACACACCATGGGTAGCCCGGTTGCGGTACTACCGAACGTTGCGGCAAAGCTGCTAATCATATATTGGGCTTAAAGCCCATACCATACGGCCATGCGATCCTCAAATCTTCCTCCGTACCATAATTCCCACCCATATGCATCCTTAGAAGAATATCATATGAATGCATCAAACACACAAGTAACATCCATAAACTCATATCCGTCACATAGGGGTATTTTCGTTTCGTAATTCTACCCTACAGGGGTATTTTGGTAATTTGGAAAAATAGGGGTATCTTGGTAATTTTGCAAGACAGGGGTATTTTGGTACTTTTACAAAATAGGGGTATTTTAGTACTTTTGCAAAATAGGGGTATTTTGGTAATTTACAAATCTAGGGGTATTTTAGTAATTTTACAAATATAAGGGTATTTTAGTAATTTTACAAATATAAGGGTATTTGGTCCCTCTCGGGTTTTAGTTATGAACTTTGGCCCATAAACAAGTCCTCGCGGTTAAAGTGAACAAACACTATGCACCAGGTAGGATCTCAGAAAAGAGGAGGTGGGTCACTAGGACCGCTTAAGTACCAAGCTCTCACTAGATCCAATCCTAGACATGCATATGTCGGTTACCACACTCTAACTAATCGACTTGTCCACAGACATGTTTAATTAGCTTAAGTCTTATGAAATTACAAAGTTGTTCAAACTAGGCCTAAGGTCCATTAACCCTAACATACTTGTCTACGCCCCCATAAGCCCATCAAGCCCATTTCATGTCCTTACGACCCGTTAGGCCCAAATCTCATCATATGGCCTATTAGACCCAAAACATATCCAGATCATGTATCAAGCATGGCTAACTTAATTCGTATAATCAACCAAACTATTTTATCAAACTTAGCCTCAGGGCCCACCGGGCCCATTTAGCCACTTTCCGGCTTTTTCGACTTTTCGGCATTGCCGATATCGTGTGTAGTGTTTGTACACACCTGGTAACCTCGCGTGCTGCAAACCCCTTAGTCACGAACCTACAATTGACATTACTAGTGATTAACCAAAGCGTTAACACATACTAACCAAAAACCGAAACCTCACCGTACCCTTACTGTGTGCCTTACGTTCTAGTAGCCCTTCCTTTGCTACTATTGGCGATTAACCTCTAGATCTACACCCAAACACCTATATTGTCAAAATCAAGTGACCCATATTGATCATAAGTCACCCTATGAGCCACAATAGATTCGGCCATTTACTAAAACTCTAACTGAGTTGAAAATACTTACTGCCTTGATAATAACTCTTACCTACCGCGCTTGCGATTGCTGAGCCTCACTCTTGTTAATACATGGTAACGGCAAAGAGGGGTTAGATAGCCCTTCGGCTTTTAATAAAACACTTAAAAAATTCAACTAAGCTCTTACTGAAATCTTCCTTTGATCTTGCGGCCTAAGTCCGGCTTTTGAGACTCGTAAGGTGACAAAGGCAATTTGGCAACACTAGGGGAAATAAGAAAAGAGGTGATTCGGCTAGAACCAAGTGGTGAACCAAAAAGGGAATTTGAAAAGGGAGAGTATGAAGGATTCGACTTTGGCACACTTAGAGAAAAAAAAACGTCTGAGCTTCTCACAAGTGAAGAAATTCGGCCAGAAGGAAAACAAAAATTTGGCATTAACCTAGGAACTTAATTCGGCACTTATATATATAGCCCCTAGCCGAAAATACCCTTCCCTCAGAGTCCAATTTAGCACCACTATATCCACCTCCCAATCCCTATCTTTTCTCCCTTATCTTCACCTTAAATTTCTCTCCTGAACACTCCCTTTTAGAGTCCCCTCCAACGCCAACTCCTTCTGTTCAGGCACAAAAATAAAACTCCTTAATTCTCCCCTCTTAGGCCTCGAAACTTGGACCTCCTTAACTGCCAGACACGCCACCTCACAACCCCTATATGACGCCACTTTCCACTGGACTACAAGCCCATCTGTGTCCCTTTTCTTCTCTTAATCTGCTTATGAGGCCTCCTGCCTGAGACTAGGGTCCACTAAGTAAGAAAAATAAATTTTTCCCCATGGTCACCCCTAACTCTAAGGCTTCAAATAATCCCGATACTAATCTTAATAATATTTTACAAAGTGCTATACATACATAGGCATAGAAATTAGGGTTTCAGGATTTTTAAGGCGTTATACCGTAATACCCCCGTAGGTTAAAATGACTGAAATGCCCCTGTAGGGTAAAATAACCGTAATGCCCCTGTAGGGTAAAATGACTGTACTACCCCTGTAGGGTAAATGACTATTTTGTCCCTCGAGGGTAAATGACTGGCTTGTGTTGTGTTTTAACTGACTTAACTGTGGTCGTGTGACTGATATGCTTTTAATATATGTTTAAATGACTGTTACTGAGCATGGCCATTCTGCATACACCTGTGATGATTGAGCATGACATACACGACATGTTGCACGAGCGTGCGAACGTACATGGGGCAAACCGAGCCCCAAATCATGGGTAGCAGACTTTAGAGGCCACCATGAGCGATCTCATGGCTTAGGCCGTTTTGGGCCACGTTGGGCCGAAATAGGCCGTCTGGGCCCAATGGGCTCGTGGGCCCTACACGGGTAAAATCCTCGGTAAGTGATCATTGATTGGTTGGTTTATAAGGCTCGCGATGCCGTATGTGAATCTGGGCTAAATGGGCCACACGAGCATGTGGGCCTACTTGGGCCCAATAGCGAGTTTTGGGCCCAATAGCGAGTTTTGGGCCACACGAGACGCTATGAGGTGCCAAACCTCCGAGGTGCCAAACCTCTGGTGACCGTAGTCACAATGTGGTACCAAACCACGGTGTCCGTCGACACGAATATCGTTCCCCCTCCACTCATATATCCCACATCAATCCATGATATACAAATGATTTCATGCCAACATATATTTAAATCACATATACCAAATATGCCATGCTTCCCAAAAGCATCAAATAGTAACTCATATTGACAGAGACTTACGAATCATCGCTTATACCGTTACGGTATTAAATCCAAAGCTACATAAACTGGACTTAGCATATACAACATTTAGCATACGCTTAATTAATCATAAAGTGTGTATGTACACACCGATGCCAATTGTCACCCTAAATCCCGAAGAACCCAATCGGTCACCCACAATATCCTTGCTCCTACACGCTTTTGAATACTAGCCACAAAGACACGACGATCACGAATCGAATTCGATTGACAGAGAATGATAGTTCAGATCTCATCGCTTTGAGATCCCTGAGTCCTACCCAAACCGATTTGGAAAACACTAAAAGGGATCACCCTTGCTTTGATATTCGCCAAGGCTACACCAAATAGAAGAAGGAAAATTCGCACACCAAGGGAGTAGATTCGGCTATGATTGTTCAACACAATCAATCAAGGTTCGGCTTGTATGGAAAAAAGAAAGTAAGAGAGTGAAATAAGAGTTTTGGCTAAGGGTTTGAGAAGAGAAAAGAAAGAAATAGATGGGAGATTAAGGTATAGGAGATTCGGCCAAGGTTTTAGAAGAAGAGAAGGGTTTTCGGTTTTGAGAGAATGAAAAAGGAAAAAGATGGAGACTAGCCGAAATTATGAAGAAAAATTACTAAGAAAATTCGGCTTCTCCCCTATGCTTGCAGCCCACTCCTCTCCAAGGAGTTCAAATTCACCAACTCCTTAACTCTCTCTTGGCCACTAATTTAAAATTATTCAAAATAATTTGAATACTCAAATGCCTATATTTTCTCTTTGCCACTTAATAAAGATTAATCAAATAAAATCCATTAAAAGAAAAAAAATGCTAATATTATCCTTATTATCTTATTATCTAAAAGAGTTTAAAGAGAGAAAATCTCTCCCCTATGCCGTCCCAATTAAAGATACCATGTGCAAAGCCAATTCCTTCTCTCCCTTTTCACGCCAAACATTGAAAAATAAAAACCCCAATTGCAGCTCCTTGGTTCGAACCTAGAACCTCTCACCGCCATGACCCTCTCTTCCAACGCCCTGTGCCACTCTTCCCAATTGACTTTCATGTCCTAAAACCCCATCATTAAATTTTAAAGCCTTCCAATTTAAGCCCATCACCGCATATATAAAAAAATAAAACGCAAAACTCTGCTCCAAACCATTCGAACTGCGCCCATCTTCACCTCCAACTCCTAAGTGGCGCATGGAAGCCACTTTACCAAGGCTTGTGTTATGTCCAAAAGCGCCTATAACTTCTCTTAAGACCTCACTGCCCACTTCCCTTCCTAACGCAAAAAGGAAAAATAAAATACTCCCATGCCATCCTCAAGACTCGAACCTGGACCCTCGTTGGCGTCATTCCTGTGCCTTAAGTGGCGTCCTTAAGCCACTTTACCAAGCCCCTATCGTGACCCAAAACGCCCACAAATTATTCTTAAGGCCTCCTCACCTAATTTCCTCTTTTACACTTAAATCCAAAATTTTTCCAAAGCTTTCACCCTCATTCTAAAGTTCTAAAAACTCTTAAAACATCTCCAAAAACCCTTAAAACCCACTAGCACTTGGGTTATGCTCCAAACGCATAACCCCTAATCTAGGATGTTACGCTTCTACCCTCCTTAAAAATAATTTAGTCCTCGAAATTACTTACTAACGACTAATCGTACATCCTAACTCACCGCACTACGCTTATGCTGCTGCACTCTGATCTTAACAAATCTAACACATCCCCTAGAACTCATTTCTAACGTCGCGATTTAATCTGATTAAAAAGTTTTATCATTAGTATTTGTTCCATCTGTTTAACCGCGAACAATTTTATGAAAAGAATTTCTAGAAGTGGTTCTTTCGATCGAACAAAGTTTCAGTTCAAGTTTACTATTCTAATTCGAGAGAATCACATTGATTCATCCACAACATTCACTTCACCACTTTGGGCATTTCTGATCATTTCTATCCCATGGGTATTTTCGTCTTTTTCCTACAAGGGTGTTTTCGTAAATTTCCAAAGTCAGGGTATTATTTATTGTGTTTGGCCTATGACCGAGTCCTCTTGGTTTGGGTGAACCGAAGCTACGCACTGCAGGAATCTGCGAAGAGGAGGTGAGTCACAAGGACCGCTTAAATACCAAGCTCTTAGGATCCAATCCTAGACATGCGCATGTGGGTTACCACACCCTAACTCGGCGACTTGGTCGTAGGTTTGTTTAATTAAGCATTTAAAGTCTTATTTATTCTGTTGGGGTAAACTAGTCCTAAAGTTCAAAGTACTTATCATGCTATCTACGTTCCATACCTACCCTTCTACCAATAATAATTCATACAAAAGTCAGAAGTACTTACCTGGCGGATTTGTGCCGGAGACTCGGGCCATGCTGTTCAAACCCAAAGATATTTCAAAAAGGCCTAACAAAGCATTTTGGGCCTTGGGCCCCCACAGCCGAGTTTTGAACTGGGCTCTGATACCAATTTTGTAACACCCCAAACCCGGCCCAAACATTACGATCGAATTTGGTATGTCACAGAGAAAACCATTTTGAAAATCCCTTTAGCCGATTTGAGTTTTGATGAAAACATCTTATTTTCAATTATCTCATTAAATAAAACATTTTTGTGTATGAAGAAACAAAACTTAAATTAGTTGTTTAAAAATTATATTAAATCAGGTTGTTACCGATTTTGGACATACCGATGGCATAGAAAAAAACCATTTACGTTTGAATTTAAGAAAACATGTATAACCATTTTTAGTCACTAAGTAATTTAAACAAATTATCCAAAACATGCAAAGTAATAAAAATAATCTTAGGAGGCCTTATTACAACTTGAGCAAATGAAACCAGGAATAAGTAAAAATAATTCAAGTCCATTTAAACCAATATTTCCCTTTGCATGGCCTCCTCGAGTCCATCAGGCTCCTCATCCGCGATCTACGAGTCACTGAAAAATGTTAAAGGAGAAGGTGAGTCACCAAGACTCAATGTGTAACCCTTCCCCGATTTAGTGCAACAACATACACAATTTATAACAAATTAACATGCACTAAACCATGCACCCAACCTAGCCATCCAAACACCTTTCTCTACCCCATGTGGTACCAAACCACTGGTGGTGCCAAACCACTGGTGACTCAATGTCACGATATCCGTCAATACTTGTGGTGCCAAACCACTGGTGACCCGAAGTCACAAATCAAATGATGGGGCCAACCCATCGTGTGATACCAAATCACTGGCGTCAATCCCATAATGTAAACTGTGGGGCCAACCCACTGTGGTGCTAAGCCACTGGGACGAGACGCTATGAGGTGCCAAACCTCTGGAGGTGCCAAACCTCTGGTGACCGTAGTCACAATGTGGTACCAAACCACTGGTGTCCGTCGATACGAATATCAGTTCCCCCTCCACTCATATATCCCACATCAATCCATGATATACAATAGATTTCATGCCAACATATATTTAAATCACATATGCCAAATATGCCATGCTTCCCAAAAGCATCAAATAGTAACTCATATTGACAGAGACTTACCTGAATCATCGCTTATACCGTTATGGTATTAAATCCAAAGCTACATAAACCAGACTTAGCATATACAACATTTAGCATAGTTAATTAATCATAAAGTGTGTATGTACACACCTGATGCCAATTGTCAGCCCTAAATCCCGAAGAACCCAATCGGCCACCCACAATATCCTTGCTCCTACACGCTTTTGAATACTAGCCACAGCACACGATACACGAATCGAATTCGATTGACAGAGAATGATAGTTCAGATCTACTGCTTTGAGATCCCGGAGTCCTACCCAAACCGATTTGGAAAACACTAAAAAGGGATCACCCTTGCTTTGATATTCGGCCAAGGCTACACAAAATAGAAGAAGGAAAATTCGGCACACCAAGGGAGTAGATTCAGCTATGATTGTTCAACACAATCAATCAAGGTTCAGCTTGTATGGAAAAAGAGAAAGTAAGAGAGTGAAATAAGAGTTTCGGCTAAGGGTTTGAGAAGAGAAAAGAAAGAAATAGATGGGAGATTAAGGTATAGGAGATTCGGCCAAGGTTTTAGAAGAAGAGAAGGGTTTTCGATTTTGAGAGAATGAAAAAGGAAAAAGATAGAGACTAGCCGAAATTATGAAGAAAAATTACTAAGGAAATTCGGCTTCTCCCCCCTATGCTTGCCGTCCACTCCTCTCCAAGGAGTTTAAATTCGGCCAACTCCTTAACTCTCTCTTGGCCACTAATTTAAAATTATTCAAAATAATTTGAATACTCAAATGCCTATATTTTCTCTTTGCCACTTAATAAAGATTAATCAAATAAAATCCATTAAAAGAAAAAAATGCTAATATTATCCTTATTATCTTATTATCTAAAAGAGTTTAAAGAGAGAAAATCTCTCCCCCTATGCCGTCCCAATTAAAGATACCATGTGCAGGCCAATTCCTTCTCTCCCTTTTCACGCCAGCATTGAAAAATAAAAACCCCAATTGCAGCTCCCTTGGCTCGAACCTAGAACCTCACTGCCGCAGCCCTCTCTTCCAACGCCCTAGGCCACTCTTCCCAATTGACTTTCATGTCCTAAAACCCCATCATTAAATTTTAAGGCCTTCCAATTTAAGCCCATCACCGCATATATAAAAAAATAATACGCAAAACTCTGCTCCAGCCATTCGAACCTGCGCCCATCTTCACCTCCAACTCCTAAGTGGCGCATGGAAGCCACTTTTCCAAGGCTTGTTGTAACACCCCCAAACCCGGCCCACAAGTCTCGTCCGGATCTGGTTATGTCACTGCGGAATGACGGTTAAAAATCTTTGTCTTTAGAGTAAAACTTGAAAATTTTGTTAACTTTTGGGAAGTAAGTCCATTAAAATTATTAAATAATATAAGCTTGGTTTGAATTAAAACTTTATTATAATTTATTATAATATAAATCCTTTGTTGAAATATTACTAAATACGATATAACCTTTATCAACTATAAATAGAGTACTTTAATCAAAAGTGGCCCTTATTACATGAAATAAATTAAACCAAGTACTTCAAATTAAAATGCTTGAAATAAAAATATTCAAAACGTCTACTGCATGAAAATCGCATTCGCATGGCCACCTTTGTATCTACTCCAACCCGGTCCATTACTCACGACTCACTGCGATGTTGGATAAATAATTGGGTGAGTCATACAGACTCTCGGTGTGTAATTAAACCAGCGATATCCACCCACATGCTAGCCACAAATCAACCCAATTATAAAATGCGGCATGTAAATATAACAGACGTTACCATGTTCTCGGGCTTGGCCCACATTCAATCCACATTCAAGTCTTTGGGCTAGGCCCTTTTCTCATTAATCCACTGATTACTGGGCTTGGCCCATTTCCACGTATGTTCTCAAAACATACAAATCCACAAGTCATATTGGGCTTGGCCCATTTCCATATCAATTCATAACGAAACCATGCAATCATGATACCCAACCCAATCCTAAGGTCCATCCGCTACACACCCCCTTATCCGACCTACCACACACTGGGACTATCGAGTCACCCTCTCCTTTCCCTCCATAAAGGCAACCAATGCCATCCACGATGTAGCGTATAGCTAACATCAAACCACGATGGAGCACACAGCAATCCATCAAGCCACGATATGGCATAAAGCCCATATCAATCAAGGTAACCACGCGAACTAAATCGCAAAGATCCACAACGCGACCTCGGTCGGCGCTAATCCACGATGCAAAGACAAAGTCGACATCAACCACGTACTCAAGTACACCCGCACCTTCTTTCAAAACCCACCCATGCACATGTAACATAATATGATGCTGAGATGATGCATGTACATGATATTCACAAATATAGGCATGCTCACATAGTTAAAATCAATTATCACATATTAGCCAATTTGCTACTAACCTGGTCGTCATCATACCCCTTTAGGGTATCCATTACACATATGGCACTGCATTCATTAGTAAACATATAGCACAACAGAGATCATACAAATCCCGGAAACAATGGTCTAACTACACACCTTATTACTTGGAGTTCTAGACTCTCGATCCTCGACGCTATCGTTTAGTGAGACTACGGCTATTTGCCTAACGTTTTCTGTTGTTGGCCCACACCCTGGTGGCCAATCTCGCATGCTGTAAACGGATCTCTTCTTGAACTTCGGGATGGGAGCTTTCCCTTGCCCACTTTGGACGGCACTCGCATCCATCGACGATACTTAATCGTAACCACACAATTAATCACAGCAATCAAAACCTACAAATATCGAATCTAGATCTCCCATTAACATCCTTACCGAAATACTGAGATCCCGAAGGCTTCCCTTTGCTTCTGTCGATTTGCCCTATAACCAAAGTCAACATCGGTCAACACAAGAACATATCTAATGGCCTAAGGCCGAATACCCAAAGGATCACTTACCCACTTACTCGGATCACGAAACACCAATAGTCTCAAGGAGTTGCCGAAAATCCCTGTTACAAAACCATTAGAATCGGCCTACAACAACAATCCATGAAAAGGCCCTTTTGGCCGAATACTCACCATCACCTTACCTTAGATGATCGAATCCAAGAGACCTCCTCAATGCTTCCTTCTTTCGGCTACACACAAGAGAACATACTTAATGGCACTATGACATTCGGCCATGTTATAAAAACTAAGACCAATCACTTGGTTTTGTCGTACCAATATAAGAACTCAAAACCAATTGTTTAGAGTGACGATTACTTACCACTACACTTGAGACGAAATTAAGAGCAAGAGATTGGCAACACCATCTTAGGAGATTCGGCAATGGCTTTAAAGGTAATGAGATATTCGGCTCTTGAAAACAACAATGGTAAGGAAAGATGCTTGATGAGGCTTACTTAGAAATTCGGCTATCAATAAAACAAATGTGGAGTTGAAGAAAAGAAAAGTGGAGGAACGGTAGGGACTTAGGAGCATTCGGCTTTCACAGGAACATAAAGAAATTTGGCAAACAACTAAAAAAAACAAAAGAAAGAAACAGGGAAAGGGTGCTTATTCAAAGAAGAATTCGGCACTACCCCCTCCTATTTATAGAATTCGGCCACCCCCCCCTTGAAGACTCCAAGATTTGGCCAACACCCACTAATTCAAATCAATTTGAATTAGTTCAATTCAAAAACAATTTGACTTGCTCCACTATTATCCTACTTATCAACAATAAATAATAATTATCCCACACTTCTAAATAACTAAATAGATAAATAAAAATAAAAAAACATTATCCTCATCTAAATAAAAGCCTTCTAGCCAGTCCAACACCTTCAAAATTTTCGCTAAAAAGGAATAAAAATTTAAACTCCAAAACGCAACTCTCTTGGTTCGAACCTGGGACCAATCTGCTGCACACCCCTCCTCCAATGCCCAGGCCACTCGGCCACATTGTATTTCATGACATAAGGCCCCAACATTTATTTTTAAACCCTTCTTATCTCAGCCCATAACCGCATATAAAAAATAAAACGCCAACATCTTTGCTGCGCACCCTCGAACCAGCGCCCACATTCACCTCTAGCTCCTATATGGCGCACGGGAACCACTCTTCCAAGGTGTTGCTTGTGTCAAAAACACGCCCCAACTCCTTTTAAGGCCTCCTACCTTGTAACGCCAAAGTCCAAAATTAAACCCCACTCTTTGCCTCTTTGATTCGAACACGAGTCCTTAAGGCGCCACCTTCCAAAGCCCCAGCGGCGCCTCCACGCCACTTTGCGGATCCTTTCTTGCATCCTAAACTCCCCCAATTTATTTTAAGGCCTTCCTGCCCTATTTCCCCTTTTTACCCTAAAAATCCAAAAATTTTCTAAGGCATTCCTTGCTTTCTAGGGTTCTCCAAACCCCTAAAAATTCCTCCAACATGACCATAAGCCTGTCAACCACTCGGGTTATGCTCCAAACGCATAACCCCTAAACCAGGGTGTTACAATTCTACCCTCCTTAAAAATAATTTCGTCCTTGAAATTACTTTACTAACAAACGTCCATACAACCTATCTTACCACCTTACGCTTATGCTGCGCACTCTGATCTTACTAAGGCTATCGTACCTACACAATCTCTAAGTTCGCGCTCAAAATTCGAAACACCTCTCTTAGCAACACAGAAAAGGCTAACTCATAGGCAAGCAAAGTAATTAAAGCATGTACCAAAGCAAAGGAGCTTACCTTATATCACATCCTTGGTTGACTCTGACTAGAACCATTCCATCCATGACTTGAACCACGACCCCTCGTCGCTCGAGGACAATTCTTAACCAGATGTGCCTTAGATCCACACCGAAAACATTCTTTACTATTTCCCCAACATTCTCCTAAATGAGCTCTCCCACACTCAACACATGAATGATTTCGATCAGCTGGTACAAGTGCACGTACATGATTCTCGATCCTTGGTCTTTTCTAGACATTACCAAGCGATGCTGATGGTCTAAAACTTCTCTTATTCTCGTTCCTATTCTTTTCTCGGTTTTCTCTTATAGTCTTCTTAACCTCCTCAAAGCAATCAAGAGCTTTCTCCACTAGCACCGAAGTCTCTCTCCCTCATGAGCAATCGGCGATTCGAAGTTCATCTCGCAATCCGTCCTCAAACCGGACGCTCTCGTAATCGTGGCCACAATTCCCTTAGCATCTTGGCTTAACCGCACAAATTCCGCCGTACTCGGCTATCGACTTACTTCCTTGCACTAGATTTAGAAACGCTTTCCTTTGCGAGTCCAAATAAGCGCTCCTACGTACTTTCCTTCAAACTTAACCTTAAAGAAATCCCAATCCGATCGATCTGCGGTACACCTTGTTTGATGATGAGCCACCAACGATAAGCTTCGTCGCGAAGTAATGAAACAACACCCTTCGCTTTTTCTTTATTGGTGCGGTCCAAATCATCCATGATTCTTTTCAGCGCTTCTAGCCAATACTCCGCCACGTTAGGAGCTACTCGATACTCCTCTAAAGATCTCGGCTCCGTTCGATCTAAGCCTTTCCGACACCGACTTCCGAGTTCCATTTCCTCTACTAACTCCCGCTACTCGTTCTAGCACTCGCAACATGGCCCGCGATACTGCGTCATCTTCACCTATCTGATCTTGTTCCTCCGTACCATCTTTGGTGGCGGCACTTCACTTTTTCGACCCTGGCGGACCCTATCGGTTCCGAAGCTGCCATTCTACCTCTACTGCGTCCCCTAAAACTCATCTCTATCGTCGCGATTTAATCTGATTAAGGAGTTTTATGCATTAGTAATTGTTCCACTTGTTTATCCGCGAACAAATCTTATGAAAAGAATTTCTAGAGGTAGTTCTTTCGATCACACAAATTTTCAGTTCAAGTTCCCTATTCTATTTCAGAATATCACGTTCATCCATAAGGACACATCCATTCATCAACAAAAACACATTCCTTCCTCATTACAGGCACATTCAGTGGTACCCACCACACACATTCACTATCCAGACATCTCTGCCTGTTTTTACCCCAAGGGTATTTTCGTCATTTTCCTACAGGGGTATTTTTGGTAATTTTGTAAATCGAGGAAACATCTTTCAAAATCAGATTTAGAGTTTACAAACCAAAGGGGTAAATTTTGGAAATTTTAAAACTAAGGGTTTTAAAAGAGTGAGGCAAATCCCTTTCGGGTTTTAATAATTGGTTTAGCCTATGAACAAGTCCTCTTGGTTAAGGTGAACCGTAGCTACGCACCAGGTAGGATTCCAGCGAAGAGGAGGTGAGTCACGAGGACTGCTTAAGTACCAGGCTCTTCCGGATCCACTCCTAGACATGCGCACAATGGTTGCCACACCTTAACTCGGCGACTTAATCACAGGTTTGTTTAGTAACCTTAAGTCTTATGCATGTGTTTGAGTAGACTAGTCCTAGGGTTCAATAGCCCTAATATTCTAATCTACGAGCCCAAATAAGCCCATAACAATTCACATATAACAAATCCCTTCAAAAGTCCGAAGTACTTACCTGGTGGACTTCGGGTCGGAGGTACAGGTGCCATGCCAGAAAAACCTGAAAATTTTTTTCTTAAAAGCCCATATTTTTAAAAAGCCCATTTTGAAAATGTTTTTGGGCCCAAAACCCTCAAAGCCGAGTTTTGAACCGGGCTCTGATACCAAACTGTAACACCCCCAAACCCGGCCCACAAGTCTCGTCCGGATCTGGTTATGTCACTGCGGAATGACGGTTAAAAATCTTTGTCTTTAGAGTAAAACTTGAAAATTTTGTTAACTTTTGGGAAGTAAGTCCATTAAAATTATTAAATAATATAAGCTTGGTTTGAATTAAAACTTTATTATAATTTATTATAATATAAATCCTTTGTTGAAATATTACTAAATACGATATAACCTTTATCAACTATAAATAGAGTACTTTAATCAAAAGTGGCCCTTATTACATCAAATAAATTAAACCAAGTACTTCAAATTAAAATGCTTGAAATAAAAATATTCAAAACGTCTATACTGCATAAAAATGCATACGCATGGCCACCTTTGTATCTACTCCAACCCGGTCCATTACTCACGACTCACTGCGATGTTGGATAAATAATTGGGTGAGTCATACTGACTCGATGTGTAATTAAACCAGCGATATCCACCCACATGCTAGCCACAAATCAACCCAATTATAAAATGCGGCATGTAAATATAACTCAGACGTTACCATGTTCGGAGGCTTGGCCCACATTCAATCCACATTCAAGTCTTGGGCTAGGCCCTTTTCTCATTAATCCGATCGACATCGGGCTTGGCCCATTTCCACGTATGTTCTCAAAACATACAAATCCACAAGTCATATTGGGCTTGGCCCATTTCCATATCAATTCATAACGAAACCATGCAATCATGATACCCAACCCAATCCTAAGGTCCATCCGCTACACACCCCCTTATCCGACCTACCACACGAGGGGACTATCGAGTCACCCTCTCCTTTTCCTCCATAAAGGCAACCAATGCCATCCACGATGTAGCGTATAGCTAACATCAAACCACGATGGAGCACACATCAATCCATCAAGCCACGATATGGCATAAAGCCCATATCAATCAAGGTAACCACGCGAACTAAATCGCAAAGATCCACAACGCGACCTCAGTCAGCGCCAATCCACGATGTAGCACAAAGCTGACATCAACCACGTACTCGAAGTACACCCGTACCTTCTTTCAAAACCCACCCATGCACATGTAACATAATATGATCTTTGAGATGATGCATGTACATGATATTCACAAATATAGGCATGCTCACATAGTTAAAATCAATTATCACATATTAGCCAATTTGCTACTAACCTGGTCGTCATCATACCCCTTTAGGGTATCCATTACACATATGGCACTTTGCATTCATTAGTAAACATATAGCACAATGAGAATCATACAAATCCGGAAACAATGGTCTAACTACACACCTTATTACTTGGAGTTCTAGACTCTCGATCCTCGACGCTATCGTTTAGTGAGACTACGGCTATTTGCCTAACGTTTTTGTTGTTGGCCCACACACAGTGGCCAATCTCGCATGTGCCAACGGATCTCTTCTTGAACTTGGGATGGAGCTTTCCCTTGCCCACTTTGATCGCTTTTCGCATCCATCGACGATACTTAATCAGAACCACACGATTAATCACAGCAATCAAAACCTACAAATATCGAATCTAGATCTCCCATTAACATCCTTACCGAAATACTGAGATCCCGAAGGCTTCCCTTTGCTTCTGTCGATTTGCCCTATAACCAAAGTCAACATCGGTCAACACAAGAACATATCTAATGGCCTAAGGCCAAATACCCAAAGGATCACTTACCCACTTACTCGGATCACGAAACACCAATAGTCTCAAGGAGTTGCCGAAAATCCTGTTACAAAACCATTAGAATCGGCCTACAACAACAATCCATGAAAAGGCCCTTTGGGCGAATACTCACCATCACCTTACCTTAGATGATCGAATCCAAGAGACCTCCTCAATGCTTCCTTCTTTCGGCTACACACAAGAGAACATACTTAATGGCACTATGACATTCGGCCATGTTATAAAAACTAAGACCAATCACTTGGTTTTGACGTACCAATATAAGAACTCAAAACCAATTGTTTAGAGTGACGATTACTTACCACTACACTTGAGACGAAATTAAGAGCAAGAGATCGGCAACACCATCTTAGGAGATTCGGCAATGGCTTTAAAGGTAATGAGATATTCGGCTCTTGAAAACAACAATGGTAAGGAAAGATGCTTGATGAGGCTTACTTAGAAATTCGGCTATCAATAAAACAAATGTGGAGTTGAAGAAAAGAAAAGTGGAGGAACGGTAGGGACTTAGGAGCATTCGGCTTTCATAGGAACATAAAGAAATTTGGCAAACAACTAAAAAAACAAAAGAAAGAAAGCAGGAAAGGGTGCTTATTCAAAGAAGAATTCGGCACTACCCCCTCCTATTTATAGAATTCGCCACCCCCTTGAAGACTCCAAGATTCGGCTAACACCCACTAATTCAAATCAATTTGAATTAGTTCAATTCAAAAACAATTTGACTTGCTCCACTATTATCCTACTTATCAACAATAAATAATAATTATCCCACACTTCTAAATAACTAAATAGATAAATAAAAATAAAAAAACATTATCCTCATCTAAATAAAAGCCTTCTAGCCAGTCCAACACCTTCAAAATTGTTGCCAAAAAGGAATAAAAATTTAAACTCTAAAGCGCAACTCTCTTGGTTCGAACTCGGGACCAATCTGCTGCACACCCTCCTCCAACGCCTGTGCCACTCGGCCACATTGTATTTCATGACATAAGGCCCCAACATTTATTTTTAAACCCTTCTTATCTCAGCCCATAACCGCATATGAAAAATAAAACGCCAACATCTTGCTGCGACCCTCGAACCAGCGCCCACATTCACCTCTAGCTCCTATGTGGCGCACGGGAACCACTCTGCCAAGGTCTTTGCTTGTGTCAAAAACACGCCCCAACTCCTTTTAAGGCCTCCTACCTTGTAACGCCAAAGTCCAAAAATTAAAACCACTCTTTGCCTCTTTGATTCGAACACGAGTCCTTAAGGCGCCACCTTCCAAAGCCCCCAAGCAGCGCCTCCACGCCACTTTGCCAGATCCTTTCTTGCGTCCTAAACTCCCCCAATTTATTTTAAGGCCTTCCTGCCCTATTTCCCCTTTTTACCCTAAAAATCCAAAAATTTTCTAAGGCATTCCTTGCCTTCTAGGGTTCTCCAAACCCCTAAAAATTCCTCCAACATGACCATAAGCCTGTCAACCACTCGGGTTATGCTCCAAACGCATAACCCCTAAACCAGGGTGTTACACTTGTGTTATGTCCAAAAGCGCCTATAACTTCTCTTAAGACCTCACTGGCCCAGCTTCCCTTCCTAACGCAAAAAGGAAAAATAAAATACTCCCATGCCATCCTCAAGACTCGAACTCCTGACCCTCGTTGTCATCATTCCCAGGCCTTAAGTGGCATCCTTAAGCCACTTTACCAAGCCCCCTTTCGTGACCCAAAACGCCCACAAATTATTCTTAAGGCCTCCTCAGCCTAATTTCCTCTTTTTACACTTAAATCCAAAATTTTTCCAAAGCTTTCACCCTCATTCTAAAGTTCTAAAAACTCTTAAAACATCTCCAAAAACCCTTAAAACCCACTAGCACTTGGGTTATGCTCCAAACGCATAACCCCTAATCCAGGATGTTACAGCCTTTCTGCGATATTTATGGCTTTTAGCGGTTCTATCTACGGCGCCAAGCCGTTCATTGACTTAGTGCCGCAACTGGTGCTAAGCTTGGTGTGTTGGCTGGGTGGGTCGATTTTATCCTCACATGGTGTGTTGGTTGGTACGGGTGGTGTATTGGTTGGATTGGGCTGGATTTCTGTCTGCATATCTGCATCTGATACTGGTTCTGTAATGGGCTTAGGTCCACCTGGTTCTGTTAATGGGCTAAGGCCCACCTAATACTGTGTTTGTGATGGGCTCAGGCCCAGTCTGTTTCTGTATACCGTATATATGACTGTTTGTATTATAAGGGGATTACACACTGAGTTTTTGTAAAATCACCCCGTTTTTAACCTTTCAGATAATCCCCAGCCTTAGACGATTTGGAGCCGCGAAGGACTCGGAGGGGGCCACATGATCAAGGATGTCTGTTTAAATGTAGTTATTTAAATATTTTATATTGGGTCGATATTTTTGTAATAAGGCCTCTGGTGATTTTTAATTTCATTTAATTGGGCGTTTAATTTATTATTTTGAAACTACCAAACGGATTCAAACACATTTTCACAACTAATAACTGTTTTACAAGGCAACCACATATTTTCAACTTCAAGATAACCGCAAATATAGTACCTTCCGCGATTTTAAACCAACAGTAGCAAACATGGTAATCGTTTTACTAAGTGTTGGTTTTTATAACTTACCAATTGTTTCCCAAGAAATAAAAACTAAATGGATTTTAACTCGAATGATTTCTCCCAACAAACCTTCATTTTGAAAAGCATTTCGATGTGACACGCTAGATTCGACCGTAACATCTAGGTCGGGTTTGGGGTGTTACATATGGTGTTGTTGTTGTTTTTATTTGAATGAATCATATTATTAGAATTAGGGGATTTAGCATGTCACGAAATTCTTTGACTTGACAATCACAGCAGAGCATACACCGAATTGTCGAGTACTTAATCACGTAATAATTTAAATCGAAAGTCACCCATAATGCTCAAACTTTTGACTAAAAAGATGGATGGAGCATAAAACTACCTCCTTAGCTACTCAGTCCTTTTTGCTACAGCGGAGTGCCCCTAATTTTATTTTCATGAAACACACTCTTGCTTAGACTCAGCTTTCTAATTAACAACACGATAGAGCAAACAAAGTGATGCTGACCTACTTGGCAATTCTGAACAATGGAATGCCTACTTTCCTTTATTAAATAATGCTATGACAATATAACTCATGCTTGGCTTTAAAAATCCCTATGTTCATTAAAAGATACCTACTATATCTCTCCCAAAAACACACTAAGTATAAGACATCCTATTTTTTGGAATTAATTTTCAAGCATCTTAACCTAAGCTAAATTCACCCAATCCACTGTCGCATGTTCTAGGTATATCGAAAAAAATATAAACTCATCATCGAACATCATAAGTATAAACTGTACTTCTTATAGACCAACAGTACTTCGGTGGTTACAATGTAGTGGCAAAACATCCATATTATATAAAGTGCAACCTAAATGCACAATACACCCCCAAACCTAAGGGATGCATTGTCCGCAATGCATGTGCATGCAACAAAAATTATGCGATGGATAGACAAATGTCATGGAAAAATGAAATGAAATGCATGATCATCAAAAGAAAAAAGAAAGAGAGAAAAAGAAAAGAAAAAAACTTATCTGACTTGGGTTGTATTGTAGGTACTTTATTCTATCCGATGGGTTGATTTACGAGTAGTAACCTTGTACCTCTGCTTTCTCTTCATTGGGGTCAGTTTAGCCCCATCCTTGTCGATCTCCGTGAGCTCATCAATCAACTGATCAGTGTCACAGTCTTGGGCAGTTATAGTTCAGTAGAAGGAGGTGGAACAACCACAATGCTATCCACTGGTGGTGCAACTGAGGGATTTGCTTCCTCTTTATCCTCACGGTCAGTCTTAATGCTGACAAACTCTATTTTCTTTGGTTCTTCCTCCGATGTTTTGGGCACATTCTCTTTATTGGCAGAACTTGTCTCAACGAGCTCTGCGTCACCTACCCCTTCCCCTTATATTTTATTAAACAAAGTAAATGAAATTACTAAAAGAAATTTAAATCAACAAAATGAAATAAAAAGAAAAAGAATTTTCAAGATGTTGAAGTTAAACATCTTTAAGATCAATAGATCTCACTCTATATGAGTACCACAATAATGCTTCAAACATTATCCATTAAATTTAAATGTAACACTCGTTTTCATGTCCTTGACATCAACAATTCCATGTGAATATATATGAGCTACCAAGCATTGTTCGTCAAAATTAAAAGGTCTATTTTGCTCTAGCAAAGTGCACAAGGGTCTCCGCTCAAATGAATTTTCATCACTATTAGAATTGCTATGGAAAAATCTTGTGAATTCTTCCTCCACTGCTATTTCCATCAAGTTAATGGCACGACATTCTTCATTCTCATCAGCACATTTTAGCACATTAAATACATTGAATGTGATCTGCTGGTTATCCATCCTCATGGTCAATTCACTTTTCTACACATCAATTGAAGTCCTGCCAGTAGTAAGAAAGGGTCTTCCAAGAATAGTTGGCACACTATGGTTAGCTTCACATTCTAAAATAAGGAAATCCCCAAGAAATATAAATTTATCTACCCTTACCATTACATATTCAAATTTACCTTTCAGTTGTGCATAGGATCGATCAGCCAGTTTCAACGTAACTATTGTGAGTGTTGCCTTCCCAATTCCCAGCTTCCTGAAAATAGACAGAGACATTAGATCTATACTTGCTCCTAAGTCATATAACGCCTTACCAACATAATGATATCCAATTAAACATGTGATAGTGAAAATCCCTGGGTCCTTCAACATTGGAGGTAAGTTATTCATCAACATTGTTGTGCACCCTTTAGTGAGAGCAACTGTATCAAATTCTCCCAATCTGCACTTCTTTTGACAATATATCTTTCATAGATTTCACATAGTTGGGAATTTGCTCCAAAGTTTCTACCAGTGGTATGTTGATATGGAATTGCTTCAAGACCTCTAAAAATCTTTTGAACTGAACATCCTGCTTAGAATTATGAAATTGCCGAGGAAAAGGTAGAGATGGTCATCCTTCAGGTTGCTGATATTCTTTTGTTGTGGCATTTTTGTTGGCAACATGATCTAATTTTTCCATAACATTTTTCTGCTTATCCTTTTAAGATGTTTTATGCTTTTCAGTTAATTTTGAGATCTTTTCATGATCGAGTCTTGAGTCGTCCTCTTCTATTGTGGCATCTTTAACAACATCATTCAACTGAATTCCACTTTTGAGAGTGATTGCTTTGCAATGCTCTTGCCCTTGTGATCTCAAATTATCAGTATCACTTCGCAAAGCTCCTTGTTGTCTTGAACTTAAAGCATTTTCTATTTACCATATTTGATTCTCAAGAGCTCGTAGGGATGCAGCCTGACTCTAAATCACAACATTATTTTGGCCATATACCCCTTCAACAAAGATTCAATAGAATTAGAAGACGATACCTATCCTTGTTGAGCATTTTGCCTCGGCATAGGATGATTATAATCGGGCGGTGTGTTATGGATATTTTATCTTGCAACATTGTGTGAACTCTCCACACCTTGATTAGTCCAGCTAAAATTCGGATGCTGCTTCCACCTCGGATTATAAATGTTTGAATAGGGGTTATTAGTCCAGTTAAAATTACCCATGTAGCATATCGAAGCTGCGTTTGATAGGCATTCATCAAACACATGATCTTCGCCACAATAAACACATGATAGCTCGATTGATTTCACCTCTTGGACTGTAGATGGATATTTCATTGTTTTAACCATTTTAGCTAAAGAAGATACATGGGCTGTCAACAAAATAATTACGTCGAGCTCCATGGTATAAGCAGTTTTCTTGTACATCTCAACACTTGTGGTAGGGTACTGATAGCCATTGTGGGAAATCTTTTCAAAAATCTCATATGCTTTGTTGTAAGATTTATCTAACAATGTACCATTGGCAGATACATCAACTACCATTCTCGTATGTGGATTCAACCCATTATAGAAAATTTCCATTTGAGACAAGTGTTGAAATCCAGTTGTTGGGACCCGAGTTGTATGGTAGGAAGTGTCGCTCACCTACGTGTTGGACGGAATTAGGTGAACGTCAGTTGTTGGGACCCGAGTTGGTTGCTGAGACCGAAGACAAGATTAAGCTGATTCAATCTAGATTGAAGGAAGCTTCGGACCGGCAGAAGTCTTATGCCGATCTTAAGCGAAGAGATATAGAGTTCGCTGTGGGGGATCGAGTTTTCCTGAAGGTATCGCCTTGGAAGAAGGTGTTGAGGTTCGGGAAGAAAGGCAAGCTAAGTCCGAGGTTCATTGGGCTGTACAAGGTTCTGAGACGAGTTGGACCAATGGCGTATCAGCTTGAGTTGCCAGCAGAGCTTAGTCAGATTCACGACGTGTTCCACGTTTCGATGCTTCGACGTTATCGTTCAGATCCGTCGCATGTGGTAGCAATAGAAGAGATCGAGGTAAATCCAGATTTGACCATGGAAGAGGAACCTGTGCAGATTCTTGAGCGAGATGTGAAAGTTCTGCGCAAAAAGTCTGTGCCTTTGGTTAAGGTTCTTTGGCGGAATCATGGCGTGGAAGAAGCGACGTGGGAACCCGAGGAT
Source organism: Gossypium sturtianum (assembly GCA_025698515.1). NCBI lineage: Eukaryota > Viridiplantae > Streptophyta > Magnoliopsida > Malvales > Malvaceae > Gossypium > Gossypium sturtianum. Next base: position 27,771,707 of record CM046943.1, on the reverse strand, counting down.
ATGATGAGACAGCAATACCCGCAACTCTTTTGATCAGGTAATTTCGAGGTCGAAATTATTTTAAGGGGGTAGAACTGTAATATCCCGGGTTGGGGGCTATTTTTATTATGGCATGTTTTGCATGTGTTGGTTTGCTATGTGGCTATCTTGGTGTCTTAGGGGCTTAATTGTAGACTAGGGGTATGTCTGAGTAGGTGGGAAACTTTTTGTTTTTAGGCTTAAGTAAGAGGAGTTGATGAAGCTGGGGTATATGAATATTATGTGGTGTTCTTGAGCACAAAAGAAAGTTAGTGGAGTGGCAAGGCATGCGTCACTTGGGAGCTTGGTGTGGCGTCATCTTCAGGTGAGGGAGGTCCAGAGTTCAAGTCGTAGAGCTCCCATTTTGGTTCCCATTTTGGACGGCATGGAGGAAGAGGTAGAAGGCAAGTGGGATTCTTCTTTGGACTTGGTCAAACCGTTCGAATGGTGGGAGGAGAGTGAGTTTAGGAGGAAGACTTGGTCTTGTTGTTTGAATGTGGGAGTGGAGTGAATGGGGGATTTTTGGCCGATTTTGTGGGGTGTTGATGTGGGAGTGTGGACGGTTTGGTAAGGGAAGTGAGGGGTGCCGAAATGCACTTCCCAATTTGTGCATTTTCGGCCAAAAGCATTTGTGAGCCATTTCTTTTCTTTTGCCAAAAGCAACCAGAAAATCAAAACCTCTCTAAGGCTTGCGAATTTTTGTGTTGTTTTCTCAATATTCTTTGTTAAGCCGAATGTCCCTTACATGTCTCTCTCCTTGATCATTTGAGTAGATCGAAACTAGTCATCATTTTCCTCTCATATTTTCTTTATTTCTACAACCCTTGTGCCGAATTTGCATTTTTTCTCTTAGCCAAAACTTTTGTTTCTTTTGCTTGGAGCATAGGCCGAATATCACCCTCTTCCTTCCATCTCTTTTGGTGTTTTCCTTCCTTGGGGTTAGACCGAATCTTTCCTTTCTCCCTTCCAAACTTTTATTTCCGATTTCTTTTCTTCTTGAATCACATCTCCTCTGTTTCTACTTCCAAAACTCTAGCCGTTTTTCTCTCTTTCTGGGTGTTTGAAGCCGAATTTCCTTTCTCTTCTAGGGGTTTCTTGTGGCGAATTCTTGGTGGTTGGTGTTGGGGTAAGTGGTTGGCCGAATGGCCATCTCTCTCATCTCAAGTATTATATTGATTGCGGTTTGTTCAAAGCCTATGATGGTTGTAGATGGAAGTGAGTTAATCACTTGTTTAACCTTTTTCATATAGGGTCTTTGGATAGTGAAAGTAACCAAGAGGAGTTTTACTCTAGTAACCGATTGGTAAGCAGTGGTGGTGGTAAGTGATTGGTATTGGCATTAATCGTTCAATCTTTTGGTTTCAATTGAGTCAAGTTTATTAAGGTTTAACTGTTCATCTTTTATGGTGTAGCCGATTGCTAAAGGAGAATCATTGTTTGATTCGGATTTGGTAGGAAACTAAATCATCTTAAAAGGGTAAGGGTTCGGTATTACACCCTTTGGTTTAATCGGTCATAGCCGAATGATCTTGGTTACTAACCCCTGGTTTGGCCGATTCTAGGAGCAAGTTGATCGAGGGTTTTAGGCGGGGTCTTTGGGTGTTAGACTTTGCGATTTACCAGTGTGTAAACTAACACACTATGCTTAGTAATATTGTTATTAAACCTAGTTGCCTATTAAAAACTATGTGATTATGATGGATCATTGGATACCCAAATGGGGTATGTGTGCGTATCCGGGTAAGTCAAGATTGTTACTAGATTCTTGATGATCTATATGGTATCATGACTATGTATGTATGTGATATGGGGCATGAGTTAAACATATTAGCATGATATGCATGACTTGTATGATATGCATGATTACATGAGTATGGTATGTTGATGGGTGATATGAGTGGAGGAGCATGATATCTTGTCCGACGAGCACCGGTGTTTTGGTAACACACTTTGTGACTTTGGGTCACGGTGCTTTGGTAGCACATTTGTGTCTTTGGGACACCAGAGGTTGGGCACCTCATTGCGACTTGTCCCGTAGTTAACACCACCGTGGGTTGGCCCCACTTTGAGATATGGGATAAATGCTGCTAGTGATTGGGTATCACACGATGGGTTGGCCCCATCATTCGATTATCGTGACTACGGTCACCGGTGCTTTGGTAGCACATTTGTGTCTTTGGGACACCGGAGGTTGGGCACCTCATTGCGACTTGTCCCGTGGTTAACACCACCGTGGGTTGGCCCCACTTTGAGATATGGGATCGTCGCTAGTGATTGGGTATCACACGATGGGTTGGCCCCATCATTCGATTATCGTGACTACGGTCACCGGTGCTTGGGTAGCACATTGTGTCTTTGGGACACCGGTGTTTTGGTAACACATTGTGACTATATGTCACGGTGGTTTGGCACCACCGGTGGTTTGGTACCACATGGGGTAGAAAAAGGAGATACGGATGGTTAGGATCGGGTTGCATTAATTATGTTGCTATGTATGATGTGTGTTAGCATGTTGTTTCATCGGGAGCGAGATTTATGCACTGAGTCACTCGACTCACCCTCTCCTTTGACATTTCAGGTGACTCGTGAGACTTGGACATGGAGCCGGGATGGACTCGGGGTGCTCATGCCATGCTTAATAAAGTTTTACTCCAACTCCATCATTTGGGTACTTTAGTTTAATTATCATTACTTGGGTTTTAATTTGGATTTGTAAAAGGCCTCTAAATTATGTTTTTGATGGTTATGTTTTAATTAGATTCTCAACCTGCTTAACAAATAACTTGGCATGAAATTCTACTAAAACTTGGAAAGACAACGTTTTCAAAATTATATCGCAATGTGTTTTAAACTATACCATCGGGTATCTCGCCATGTTTCGTTATTCAATAAACTCAAATGATTTTTAAATCAAACTCGATTTGCTACTAAGTCTAAAAGGTTTCAAAATGGCACTAAGAAACTATTGGAAGTACTAAATGAAATCAACTCGTTTTAACTTTATACTTAGATAAGTTTTCAAAAATCTAACCAAACAAGCCTACTCAACTTTCCTCAAATTCACTATGTTTTCACCCCACTTCTAAACGAAAAAAAAATCTGGTCACTCAAAGACGTTCTTCCCCGTAACATACCAGATTCGGGCGTGGTGTCTTGTCCGGGTTTGGGGTGTTACAATTGTGGTATCAGAGCCAAGTTCAAAAGCTCGGCTGTGGGCCTGAGGCCCAAAATGTTTTCAAAAGATTGTTTTGTTAGTTTTTATTCTTAAAGTATGGTTTGAAAGGCATGGCACCGAGTCTCCGGCACCAGTTCGCCCAGGTAAGTACCTCGTACTATTGCTTGTGAATTGATTGGATGTGATATGATTTGATGAATAGCAATAGTATACTACTTAGAGATTGAAAGCGATAGGATTCTCGTGAACTCGCGAGAACAAATCCTCCTAAATATTCATAAGACTTGCTTTTTAACAAGTGAAATAAATATCGATGCATAAAAATTCTTAATCGACACGTAGAAAGATTAGTCATGAGTGCTAGAGGTGGACGTGGTCGTGGACGAGGTCGTGGTAGGATGACCGTTTCGAGCCCGTAGGATCCGGTCGTGGTTCGAAAATGAGATACTGGGATTCGCCACCGGTGGAGGTGGTGAGTTCCAAGATCGTGGACGACGCAGCGGTGTCTGCGAGCGATGCGCGCGAGTGTTGGAAAGAGTAGCTGGTGTTGGTGGTAATGCAGGAGTTAGGAAATCTGTGCCTGAGCGACTTCGGGCAAATGGGGCCGAATTCTTCCGAGGTGTTTCTGGTGTTGCTCCCAGCACTACTGAGTATTGGTTGGAGGCGACTGAGCGGATCATGGACGATCTGGACTGGACGGTGAAGAAGAGAAGCCAAGGGCATCGACGCTTCTCGGGATGAGTCATATCGGTGGTGGCTCACGGTCGAGAGAGCGATTGTGGCGCAGAGGATCTAACATGGGATTATTTCGTGGTCGCATATCAAAAGAAGTACATCTGAGCTAGTTATATTGACTCCCAACGGAAGGCATTTCGAGGCTTGTTCAGGGAGTAAATGCTTTCGAGTACGTGCAGGTGAGTTCTGGTGAGTAGGTATGCCAGGGGCATTGTGGCCACTGAGCATGAGAGGTGTGTTCATTTCGAGGATGGTCTGCGAGACGACTTGAGGCTGCTGATTGCTCCTCAGCAGGAGCGCGAGTTTGCTGTCTTAGTTGAGAAGGCTAAGGTAGCCGAGGGGGTTAAGGAGTCAGTGAGACAAGGCATGGACAGAAATAGGCATAAAAGGAGCTTTGGGTCTTCTGGATCGTCAGGTAATCCGCAGAAGAGAGCTAGACCGAGTGGGACGAACCAGCCTGCTAGGTTTGTTGTCGCGCTAAGCGCGTACCGCCGCAGATGTGATCGGTGTGGGAAATCTCATTGGGGTGGTTTCTTTGGACCTGGAGGAAAAGGTTGCTTTGAGTGTGGTTCACTGGAGCACCGCGTCGAGGGACCGCCCGCGTAGGTTGGCCAAGATTCACCGAGAGGCGGCCGCGTGTCGATTCAGAGGTAATGGACCGCCACCGCAGAGGGGCCGTGGTAATGGCGAGGTGGTAATGGTTCAGTCGGGGCCGTGGAGCACCGGCAGAGGTGCGAGTAGCTCGATGCTAGACACTGGATTTAGTGTATGCCGCGAGGCGCCGAGAGGAGGGCGACGCGACCGGACGTCATAACCGGTGACGTTTTTGATTTTTGGTTCTCCTTATCGCTTTGATTGATGTGGGTTCAACGCACTCTTATGTTGCCGATAGTATAGTAGAGACCATGGATTTAGACTCTGAAATATCTTCTAGGCGGATGACCGTGATTAGCCCTCTAGGTCACTCAGTAGTAGTAGATAAACTGTTTAGAGAGGTACCCTTAGAACTCCAAGGGGTAGTGTTTGTCTGCTGATCTCGATGGAACCGCCGTTTGGGGAGTTCGATCCGATTCTTAGGATGGATTGGTTGGTCAAGTACCAAAGCGAGGTTGGATTGCGCGCCAAGCGCATGGTTCTTAAGACGGTCGAGGGTGAAGAGGTGGCTATGATAGGTAATAGGAGGGATTACTTATCAATGTGGTATCCGCTTTGAAAGCAGAGAAGATGGTCGAGGAAGGGTCGTGAAGCGTATGTAGTTCATGTGTATGCCTTGGAGGCTAAGGAGTCTCGGTGGAGAAGGTTCGCACTGTTAAGGAGTTTATCGATGTTTTTCCCGAGGAGCTTCGGGTTTCTTTGCCGCGATCGCGAGGTGGAGTTCGGGATTGATCTGTTACCGAATCTGCGCGGTGTCTATTGCTCCGTATAGGATGGCGCCAAAGGAATTGGTGGAGCTTAAGGCTCAGATCCAGGAGTTATTGGATCGAGGTTTTATTAGGCCAAGTGTTTCGCCGTGGGGTGCGCGGTACTCTTTGTCAAGAAGAAAGATGGCACGATGCGGATGTGTATAGACTACCGCTTGATTGAACAAGCTGACGATTAAATACAAGTATCCGTTGCCACGGATAGATGACTTGTTTGATCACGGTGAAGGGGTGCTGCGGTATTTTCAAGATCGACTTGAGGTCCAGGTATCACCCGATTAAAGGTTAAGGAGGCGGATATCCATAAAAGCAGCGTTTCGGACTCGGTATGGGCACTCACGAATTTCGTAATGCCATTCGGGTTGACTAACGACCGCAGGCGTTATGGACATGATGAATAGGGTGTTTCAATGAAGATCCGGATCGGTTCGTCGTGGTTTTCATAGACGACATCTTGGTGTACTCAGGACAGAGGAAGAGCATGATAAGCATTTGCGAGTGGTGTTGCAGATTTTGAGGAAAAGCGACTCTATGCTAAGTTCGATAAGTGCAAGTTCGCTTAGAGAAGTGACTTTCTTGGGTCATGTAGTGTCGGTGAGGGATTCGAGTAGATCCTCGTAAGATTGAGCGATTTTGGATTGAAGCCGCCTAAGTCGGTGCATATTGAGATTCGAGTTTTCTGGTTTGGCGGGTACTACCGAAGGTTTGTTGAGGGTTTTCGTTGATAGCAAATACCGATGACCAAGTTGCTGAGGAAAGAAGTTCCGTTTGTATGGACTGGGAAACAGCAGGAAAGCTTCGACAAGTTAAAGAAGATTTTGACTGAGGCTCCGGTTCTAATTCAACCTGAGGCTGGTAAGGAATTCACAGTCTATTGCGACGCGTCACATACGGGCTTGGGTTGTGTGCTGATGCAAGAAGGTAAGGTTGTGGCTTACGCTTCTCGGCAGCTGAGGCCACATGAGGTCAATTATCCGACGCACGATTTGGAGCTAGCGGTGTGTAGTCTTCGCTTTAAAGATTTGGAGGCACTACTTATGCGGAGAGAGATCGATAGTCTACCACAGATCACAAGAGTCCAAGTATCTACTGACTCAGAAGGATTTGAATTTGAGGCAGCGCAGATGGGTCGAGTTGCTGAAAGATTATGACTGTTCGATTGAGTATCATCCGGGCAAGGCTAACGTGGTGGCTGATGCGTTGAGTCGCAAGGTTGTCTCGGATTTAAGAGCTTTGTTCGCCCATTTGAGTTTGTATGACGATGGGAGTATTCTGGCAGAGTTGCAGGTTAAGCCTACTTGGGTTGAGCAGATCGTAGAGAGCGATTATTGGATGAGGTTACGAGTGCGCGAAGGTTGCAAGTGCGAGAATGGTGGTTTGGAGGGTTCTGACTTGTATGCAGTGATGGGGTTCTGTGTTTTCAGGGTAAGGCTTGTATGCCTAAAGATGTTGAGGCGAGGCGTAAGATTCTTCAGACGCACATAGCGATCCTCATGCTATGCATCATGGAGGTAGCAAGATGTATAGGGATCTTAGAGAGCGATTTTGGTGGCCCGGCTTGAAGAAGGAGGTGATGTGAGTTTGTTGGGAAGTGTTTGACTTGTTAGCAGGTCAAGGTGAACATCGATTGTCGTCGGGTTTGCTTCACTGTGAAGATTCCTCAATGGAAGTGGGAAAGGATAACCATGGATTTCGTCGGTGGGTTACCGCTACGCCAAGCAAGAAAGATTCAATTTGGGTAGTGGTGGATCGATCGACTAAATCACTCACTTTATTCCGGTGAGGTTGACTACTCACTTGAAGCTAAGCTAGCGGTTGTATGTGTCGAGATAGTGAGGTTGCACGGCGTGCGATTTCGATAATCTCGGATAGGGATCCCGATTCACGTCAAGGTTTCGGAAGGCACCGCATCGTGCTCGGGTACTCGTTTGAATTTTAGCACGGCTTTTCACCCGCATGATCGACGGTCAATCGAAAGGGTTATTCAGTCTTAGAGGATATCTTTGAGAGGTTGTATCTTGGATTTGAGAGGTAGTTGGGAGGAGTTTCTACCATTAGCTGAGTTTGCCTACAACAACAGAGATATCAAGCGAGCATCAAGATGGCACCGTATGAGGCGTTGTATGGTAGGAAGTGTCGCTCACCTACGTGTTGGGCGGAATTAGGTGAACGCGGTTGTTGGGACCCGAGTTGGTTGTTGAGACCGAAGACAAGGTTAAGGTCGATTCAATCTAGATTGAAGGAAGCTTGGACCGGCAGAAGTCTTATGCCGATCTTAAGCGAAGAGATATAGAGTTATTTGTGGGGATCGAGTTTTCTGAAGGTATCGCCTTGGAAGAAGGTGTTGAGGTTGGGAAGAAAGGCAAGCTAAGTCCGAGGTTCATTGGGCCGTACAAGGTTACGAGACGAGTTGGACCGATGGCGATCGCTTGAGTTGCCAGCAGAGCTTAGTCGATTCACGACGTGTTCCACGTTTCGATGCTTCGACGTTATCGTTCAGATCCGTCGCATGTGGTAGCAATAGAAGAGATCGAGGTAAATCCAGATTTGACCATGGAAGAGGAACCTGTGCAGATTCTTGAGCGAGATGTGAAAGTTCTGCGCAAAAAGTCTGTGCCTTTGGTTAAGGTTCTTTGGCGGAATCATGGCGTGGAAGAAGCGACGTGGGAACCCGAGGATATGATGAGACAGCAATACCCACAACTCTTTTGATCAGGTAATTTCGAGGTCGAAATTATTTTAAGGGGAGTAGAACTGTAATATCCCGGGTTGGGGGCTATTTTTATTATGGCATGTTTTGCATGTGTTGGTTTGCTATGTGGCTATCTTGGTGTCTTAGGGGCTTAATTGTAGACTAGGGGTATGTCTGAGTAGGTGGGAAACTTTTTGTTTTTTTAGGCTTAAGTAAGAGGAGTTGATGAAGCTGGGGTATATGAATATTATGTGGTGTTCTTGAGCACAAAAGAAAGTTAGTGGAGTGGCAAGGCATGCGTCACTTGGGAGCTTGGTGTGGCGTCATCTTCGTGTGAGGGAGGTCCAGAGTTCAAGTCGTAGAGCTCCCATTTTGGTTCCCATTTTGGACGGCATGGAGGAAGAGGTAGAAGGCAAGTGGGATTCTTCTTTGGACTTGGTCAAACCGTTCGAATGGTGGGAGGAGAGTGAGTTTAGGAGGAAGACTTGGTCTTGTTGTTTGAATGTGGGGAGTGGAGTGAATGGGGATTTTGGCCGATTTTGTGGGGTGTTGATGTGGGAGTGTGGACGGTTTGGTAAGGGGAAGTGAGGGGTGCCGAAATGCACTTCCCAATTTGTGCATTTTTCGGCCAAAAGCATTTGTGAGCCATTTCTTTTCTTTTTGCCAAAAGCAACCCGAAAATCAAAACCTCTCTAAGGCTTGCCGAATTTTTGTGTTGTTTTCTCAATATTCTTTGTTAAGCCGAATGTCCCTTACATGTCTCTCTCCTTGATCATTTGAGTAGATCGAAACTAGTCATCATTTTCCTCTCATATTTTCTTTATTTCTACAACCCTTGTGCCGAATTTGCATTTTTTCTCTTAGCCAAAACTTTTGTTTCTTTTTCTTGGAGCATAGGCCGAATATCACCCTCTTCCTTCCATCTCTTTTGGTGTTTTCCTTCCTTGGGGTTAGACCGAATCTTTCCTTTCTCCCTTCCAAACTTTTATTTCCGATTTCTTTTTCTTCTTGAATCACATCTCCTCTGTTTCTACTTCCAAAACTCTAGCCGTTTTTCCTCTTTCTCTGGGGTGTTTGAAGCCGAATTTCCTTTCTCTTCTAGGGGGTTTCTTGTGGCCGAATTCTTGGTGGTTGGTGTTGGGGTAAGTGGTTGGCCGAATGGCCATCTCTCTCATCTCGAAGTATTATATTGATTGCGGTTTGTTCAAAGCCTATGATGGTTGTAGATGGAAGTGAGTTAATCACTTGTTTAACCTTTTTCATATAGGGTCTTTGGATAGTGAAAGTAACCAAGAGGAGTTCTACTCTAGTAACCGATTGGTAAGCAGTGGTGGTGGTAAGTGATTGGTATTGGCATTAATCGTTCAATCTTTTGGTTTCGATTGAGTCAAGTTTATTAAGGTTTAACTGTTCATCTTTTATGGTGTAGCCGATTGCTAAAGGAGAATCATTGTTTGATTCGGATTTGGTAGGAAACTAAATCATCTTAAAAGGGTAAGGGTTGGTATTACACCCTTTGGTTTAATCGGTCATAGCCGAATGATCTTGGTTACTAACCCTGGTTTGGCCGATTCTAGGAGCAAGTTGATCGAGGGTTTTAGACGGGGTCTTTGGGTGTTAGACTTGCGATTTACAGTGTGTGTAAACTAACACACTATGCTTAGTAATATTGTTATTAAACCTGGTTGCCTATTAAAAACTATGACAAAGATGATGGATCATTGGATACCCAAATGGGGTATGTGTGCGTATCAGAGGGTAAGTCAAGATTGTTACTAGATTCATCGATGATCTATATGGTATCATGACTATGTAAGTATGTGATATGGGGCATGAGTTAAACATATTAACATGATATGCATGACTTGTATGATATGCATGATTACATGAGTATGGTATGTTGATGGGTGATATGAGTGGAGGGAGCATGATATCTTGTGCCTTGTGAGCACGTTGTTTTGGTAACACACTTTGTGACTTTGGGTCACCAAAGTGCTTTGGTAGCACATTTGTGTCTTTGGGACACCAGAGGTTGGGCACCTCATTGCGACTTGTCCCCGTGGTTAACACCACCGTGGGTTGGCCCCACTTTGAGATATGGGATCGTCTCGCTAGTGATTGGGTATCACACGATGGGTTGGCCCCATCATTCGATTATCGTGACTACGGTCACCGGTGCTTTGGTAGCACATTTGTGTCTTTGGGACACCGGAGGTTGGGCACCTCATTGCGACTTGTCCCTCGTGGTTAACACCACCGTGGGTTGGCCCCACTTTGAGATATGGGATCGTCTCGCTAGTGATTGGGTATCACACGATGGGTTGGCCCCATCATTCGATTATCGTGACTACGGTCACCCGGTGCTTGGGTAGCACATTGTGTCTTTGGGACACCAGTGTTTTGGTAACACATTGTGACTATATGTCACCAGTGGTTTGGCACCACCAGTGGTTTGGTACCACATGGGGTAGAAAAAGGAGATACGGATGGTTAGGATCGGGTTGCATTAATTATGTTGCTATGTATGATGTGTGTTAGCATGTTGTTTCATCGGGAGCGGGATTTATGCACTGAGTCACTCGACTCACCCTCTCCTTTGACATTTCAGGTGACTCGTAGACGCGGACATGGAGCCGGGATGGACTCGGGGTGCTCATGCCATGCTTAATAAAGTTTTACTCCAACTCCATCATTTGGGTACTTTAGTTTAATTACTGTTACTTGGGTTTTAATTTGGATTTGTAAAAGGCCTCTAAATTATGTTTTTGATGGTTATGTTTTAATTAGATTCTCAACCTGCTTAACAAATAACTTGGCATGAAATTCTACTAAAACTTGGAAAGACAACGTTTTCAAAATTATATCGCAATGTGTTTTAAACTATACCATCGGGTATCTCGCCATGTTTCGTTATTCAATAAACTCAAATGATTTTTAAATCAAACTCGATTTGCTACTAAGTCTAAAAGGTTTCAAAATGGCACTAAGAAACTATTGGAAGTACTAAATGAAATCAACTCGTTTTAACTTTATACTTAGATAAGTTTTCAAAAATCTAACCAAACAAGCCTACTCAACTTTCCTCAAATTCACTATGTTTTCACCCCACTTCTAAACGAAAAAAAAATCTGGTCACTCAAAGACGTTCTTCCCCGTAACATACCAGATTCGGGCGTGGTGTCTTGTCCGGGTTTGGGGTGTTACATTGACCATTCGGATTATCATTAAGACAAAGATCATTCCCGTTCCTAGCCATTTTTCATAGTTCTTTCCGCCTTCTGCGTAAGGTTCTGTCAATCTCTGGGTTAAAAGGATATTCTTGGTTAGCATGAATGCCTCTTCTCATGCACTGGTGGTAAACCAGTAGAAATTAAATTAAACTAAGTTAAATTAAACTAATCAAATTAATTAAAATAAGTAAACCAAATTACACCAAATTGCCAATCCCCAGCAACGGTGCCAAAAACTTGTCCCGTGTGAATATGATATGTGAATTGTACAAGTATACACGTCTGATCAAGTAATAAAGTGATGAGTGAGTATCATTCCCACGAGGATCGGATTGAGGCACTAAAGTGGTCAAGTTATGAAATGCGATCAATACTATAGTAAGACTATGGTAAGTATGCAATGGCAATTAATAGGAATAATAATGTATGCAATATATGTAACTAACAGATATTTGGAAATATAATGGAAATTATGAGAATAACTATGTGAATAATATGCAACAAATAAATAAATGACTAAGAATGCTATGGAAAAGCTACTTCGACAAATATAAGGGTTACGCGATGTAGAGTGGGAAGGTCAGGATTACTAAGAATCTACTTTTCCTTTCAACAATGCCTCGGCAAAAATCATACTTAACTTACTATTCAGAAGAGTTCTTAAGTGGCCTGCCTCTTTCGAGAGCAAAAACCTCAAGTTACCTTGCCTGTGTCTATAGGCATTTAATATGGTACCCTGCACTATTACCTGCTGTATGATTGCTGCTCTATGTTTAGAATCTACTACAAGTATCTGTCGAGTACTTGCTCATATCATTCAACCACGGTTCAACAAATCCAACATTTTCAGAATTAAATTAGTTTAAGGGTATGCTACACAGTCGACTATGTCTAGGGATTGCTCACATACATTGTAAAGAATAAAATAATTGAATGAAACAGTAAAATAACCCAGATTTATACTGCAACCATTAAAGGAAGTTAAAGTTTCATCAAAGTAATCCCAACCCTATGAGATTTAACTCATAGGCTAGAAAATAACATTAAACTCAAACATCATTTTCATCACTGTAAATTACGAAGGAACAAATTAGAAATAATGGAAGAATGTCGGGAAGACAACGTTCGCTTGTCCAATCCACACTCTAGCTACATGGAACGATGGAAATGTGCAAGTGTACACAATCGCAACAAGTAATAAAGTAACAAGTAAATGTCGAGTTATCATACCCACAGGGACTGTGTAAGAAAATTGTTTATGAAATGAAATTCAAACACTCTGGTGATTAAAAATATTTTGATTTTGAGTAAGTGATTAAAAACTAAATTTAACTAAGTAAAATAAAATAAAAGTTCCAATACACGATTTCAAAAGACTATTTTAATCAAGATACATAATTGTGTTAGATTAATTATATTTCTTAACTTAATATTACTAAACAATGTTCATGTTGTTACAAATAAATTCACGACAACCTGATAATTTGTTAACTATAGCACATACAGACTTACTAAAGTAACTAATCTCTTGAACATATCACTATGCCAATTCAAACAATTAATCAATTAAAATAAGCAAGTAAAAGATTAAGTGAGGTAACAATATATACCGACATTGAAACAGTTTAATCACAATAATCTTGCAAGTTATGCAAGGCTAATGTACCGTTTAATACTGTCGCTCATTTAACCCTCAACTACCTTAGAAGATTAAACATGCACTAATTAAGTATTGTGTCAATTAATTACAATTTCAACACGATTAATAATTAATTCATTAGTTACCTCAAAATTGTAATGCAAGAATAACATAATTATGGTTTTACTTAATCAAATAATTTACCAAGACCTATAACAACACAAACATAATTTTAATAACTTGAGTGGACGAAATGCAATCAACCTAAAATGAATTAAATTTAAGCCATGCTAATTAAATTAAGAATAACAACATAACAAATATTCGTAGACACGTTCATAACAACAACAATAAAAGTTAGAGGATAGGAAACTAGAATCAAATCCCGTGTTTCTCCGAAGTCTGACTAGTTTGCTCCGCTCCTCCTTCTTCGCTCATTCTTGCTGAACCAAGGCTTGTAAAAGCACTTGAAATATGCTACCAATGGTGGCTGAAGGGCTCTTTTCCATGGGAGGGAAATCGACAAGGTAATGGAAGGGAAAAATGGAAAATAATGAAAGGTTTGGAAGAGAGAAAATGAGAGAGGAGTGAAGAATGAAAGGTGTAACAAGTGTGTGGAATGAGTAGAAATGGGGGGTATTTATAGGTGGTGTCGGTTTCTAAAAATAGAAAAAAATCGGCAGCCATAGACCCCCCTTGGCCGGCCACACATGTGGCAAGTTTGAATGTTACAAACTTGTTAAATTTAGCTAGGGGCAAATCTAAAAAAGCTTGACAAGTGGAGGGGTTTGAATGAAATTTAAAGGAAACTTCAATGGCTGATTTACAATTCAAATAATCAGCTAATTTGAGCTGATTGGGTCAGCATGTTGGACTGTTTTGGGTAGCCCTTTTGCTCGATTGGACCGGTCTTCTCGCTTCAGCACAACTGGGCCTCTTTTCATAATTTAATTAATAATAATTATTTAACCTAAAATAAATTGGATATAAATTAAAATTAATTATATTGTGAATTAATATTCATAATTTGGACCATCTTAGGCTGAAAAATTAATTTGCCTCGATGCTTTAAAAATTGCTCCCAAATTTTGTTCTTCTAGCCGTGTCTACTGAGCCAATTTTCACCCTTTGTGTGAATCTGTCAAAAATAAATCAAAATTTATCAAAATTAATTATAAAATTAACTAAAATTAAATATGTTAATAATTTAAGTACAATTTAATTATTTTATAATTATATTATATTTTTCGACAAGAATTACACTGAACCTGCATGAATTTGAGTTAAAAAGGGCATGAAAAAGTATATATATTTTTGTGTTTCTACACCCCCAAACTTAAATCATTGCTTGTCCCGAGTAATGTACAATTTAAAAATAATTTCTTAGAAACACCTTTGAAAAATTCCTTCAGAAAACATTCTTCTCAAAATTATGAATTTAGCATACTTATGCTCAAGAACCAAAATTTTGATACTTATGCTACTTAAATATACATATCATTCAAATTAATCTCAATAATTATGATAGAAAATAAAGGCTAAATACTTTCTCCAATAATGGACTGTTAAACCCCTACCAATTCGATTTTATTCCCTTATTTAAGATTAAACTACAATCATTAAGTTTAATTTATGCCTTCATATGTTGAACATAGCAATTTCTCTTCACTAATATAGGTAGCACAGAAACTTGAACCAATAGGTCTTTAAAATAGGTTGTAACGTAGCTAGGCTAGGGGCAGGTAAGAGATAGATAAATTTAGGCTAAAATACCCTAGACTCAACTTGTATTGGACCTTCGGAATAATTACCTTCAATAGACCAACTCATTTTGCTTTTACATGCTCTTTTGTACATCTATTTCTTTTAAGTACATATGCTCTTTCTTCTTCTTTTTTATTTTTTTCTTTTCTTCTTTTTTTTTTCACGAGCATTCTACTTTTTTGAGCATTTGATACTTCTTTTCAACTCCCAAAAACTTTTTTCAAAGAGTATTCTAAATAGTATTGAGTCTAGTGTTTGGGACAATTTAAAGATAATTAAGAGAAAAATGATGGTTAAATATTGCAAAAGTTCAAATAAAGTTAGGCCATATAGTTTCAAAGTTGGGTTTCAAAGGATAAAAATTTATTAAGGTTGGCTTGAAAGCCTCAAATGGTCCAAACAAAAGTTTGCCTTACTCATTTTCAACATTTCACACTTTCTAGGATTTCGCCTCAAGAAATTACTAAGTCAAATCTCGATACTTAAAATTTCATGCATGTTTAGCTTTCCTATGGAACTAAAAATTTTATGGTATGATTTACATACTTTATTAAGAATACATTTATGTCATAATTCAGCTAACATAACAATTATTGAAATAATAGAACTTTATTTATACTGAAGTTTAGCATACTTAACAAATTTTCAAATTTTTGAACAAAATATAACCTAACCATAATAAAAAGAAAAATTTATTCTGAGAGGAAATAATTTCAATTTTTCGGTTCCCCCTACTTAAGATGAACAATTTTCTCATTGTTAGAAGTGAATAGATACTATACATCAAGTAGGATTCTAGAAAAGAGGAGGTGAGTCATTTTGATTGCTTAAGTACCAAGCTCTCTCTAGATCCAATCCTAGACATGTATATATCTATTGCCACACTTCTTACTTTGCAACTTGTTCATTTTTATTTATCATTTCCACCTTTTATTTTATTATGCGAGAAAAATCCTAATAGAACTTAATCCTAAAACATTAAATAACCTAGGAAAGGAAATAAAATAAAGTCAAGATCCCCCCTTTTTTATTTATTTGCAGATCCCTCAGAATCTGACTCATCTTTTGCTCCATCGTCTTTGTTTTTGCATGAATTGCTTCGTTCCCTCTTTGATATTGGACTCCATTGTTCAAATATAAAATCTGGAAACTCAGGCACAAAAATAAATGGGTCATTGAATATTCTCGTAAAAGCGCTTCTAATTGAGTTATCCCGTATTTTTGAATATCTCCAGTAAGCTTGTTGATGCCACTACATATGTTGCATTATGTCCATCAACTTTGATAGCTCATATCGAAGATCTGGGTGAGGTAATTGAGTTCTGAATGTTAAGGTTGCCATGTCAGGTTCGGTTATTCGTTCCATTGGTTCTACCGTATCCGAGATTTCAGCTGACTGCATTGGTTCGATCTCTGTAGGATCGTCTTCTTCTTCTTCGGGATCCTCGCTCTCTTCAACTCGTTGCTGCAGAACTGAATCTCCAGCTATTTAGTAAAGGTCCCAAACTGTGATTGTGCCCTGCCTATTAATTTTTTTCTTCGCTATAGGTGTCAAATATTCTCTACGGCAAGTATGAGTTCCATGCTTTGACACCATCCACTTAGAATGTAACGCCCCAAATTTGGGCCTAGAAGTATTGGGCCTATTGGGCTTTGGGCTTTAGATCTCAGAAAATTTTTAAGTAAGCAAGAAAAAGACAATTGGCATGTGGGCTTTGAGGTTAATAAATTTGGAGTGTCTATGGGTGTTAGAGATGTTCTGGGATCAAGTAAGGGTATAGGAAAAAAATTAGTTTTAGCCCAAGGGAACTGTGACTTCAGTTAGTAGGCCTTTTAAATAAATGAAGAAGAAAAATGACACAAAAGAGCTTGTGGTGTAGTGGCAAAGTGGCGCCACTTAGGGAGCAGGGAGGTGGCATCATTAGCAGGCAAGGGAGTCCAAGGTTCGAGTAGTGGCATGGTATTTTGTTGGGGATTTAATTTTTGCCTTCTAGATGGTTAGTAGTGGCGTTGGATGTGAACTCTGAAGGAAGTGTTCATGAGAGAAAATTAAGGAAGGGATAAAGGAGCTTATCTTAGAGAAAATTTAGGATGAGGTTGAGGAGTTATCAGGGAGAAAAGTTAGGAGCTGAGAAGTGTGAAGAGTTGGTGCCGTTGTGGGAAGTGGGAAGTGTATAAATTTGGCTTAGGAGGGTAAATGAGTGCCGTTTTTTGGGTCTTTTAGGGGGTATTACGAATTTTTATTGTGGCTTTCGGCATTTGGAGAGTTTTGCAAATAAGTTAGTCTTTCTTTTCTTTACCGAATATCCTGTAGTTACCCTCACACAAGCACATTTGATCTTTTCTTTTCTCCCCCTCATCCTATTCTTCTGTTGCCGAATTCTTCAATTGCCGAAAAACCATCATTCCTTTTTGTCGAATTCTCTCTTAGCCAAACTTTTCTATTGCCGGATTACCATCATCTTCTCTTTCCAAAATCCCCCATTAGTGCTGAATCTTTGTTGTTTTTCTCTATCACAAATTAGTTGGTATCTACTCTCAGTCAAGGTTAAAAGCCGAATCTCGTTTGGTAGGCCGCAGGATCTAAGGTTGTATTCGATAAGTATTTTGTTAACTCCCCTTAGTACATTTTGTTGAAAGCCGAAGGGCTATCTAACCTAATCTTTGTCGTTAACTTTGTATTAACAAGGGAAAGAATTAAAGATCGCAAGCGTGGTAGGTAAGGGTTGCTAACAAGGTGGTAAGTGTCCTCGACCTAGTCATGGTTTTGTAAGTGGCCGAGTCTAATGAGGCTCATAGGGGTGACTTATGTACGATATGGGTCACTTGGTTTTGACGATATAGGTGTTTGAGTGCAGATCTAGAGGTTAATCGCCAATAGTAGCAAAGGAAGGGCTACTAGCACGTGAGGCACACGGTAAGGGTATGGTGAGGTTTCGGTTTTTGGTTAGTATGTGTTAACGCTTTGGTTAATCGCTAGTAATGTCAATTGTAGGTTCGTGACTAAGGGGTTTGCAGCACGCGAGGTTACCAGGTGTGTAGAAACACTACACACACGATATCGGCAATGCCGAAAAGTCAAAAAGCCGAAAGTGGCTAAATGGGCCTGGTGGGCCCTGAGGCTAAGTTTGATTAAATGGTTTGGCTTGTTAAACATATTGAGTTAGTCACGCATGATACACGATTTGGACTTGTTTTGGGCCTAATAGGCCATATGATAAGCTTTGGGCCTAATGGGTCGTAAGCTTGGAATTTGGGTTTGATGGGCTTTATGGGAACGTAGACAAATATGCTATGGTTTATGGACTTAGGCCTAGTCTGAACAACTCTTCAATTTCATAAGACTTAATCTAATTAAACATGTCTGTGAACAAGTCGATTAGTTAGAGTGTGGTAACCGACATATGCATGTCTAGGATTGGATCTAGTGAGAGCTTGGTATTTAAGCGGTCCGAGTGACCCACCTCCTCTTTTCTGAGATCCTACCTGGTGCATAGTGTTTGTTCACTTTAACCGCAAGGACTTGTTTATGGGCCAAAGTTTATAACTAAAACCCGAGAGGGACTAAAATACCCTTATATTGGAAAATTACTAAAATACCCTTATATTGGAAAATTACTAAAATACCCTTATGTTGGAAAATTACTAAAATACCCTTATATTGGAAAATTACTAAAATACCCTTATATTGTAAAATTACTAAAATACCCTTATATTGTAAAATTACTAAAATACCCTTATATTGTAAAATTACTAAATACCCCTGTTTGTAAAATTACCAAGATACCCCTAATTTGCCAAATTACCAAAATACCCCTGTAGGGTAGAATTACGAAAATACCCCTCGGTAGTGAAATGACGAAAATACCCTATATGATGAATATGGGTTTGTGGATGTTACTTCCGTGTTTGATGCATTCATATGATATTCTCGCTTAGGATGCATATGGGTGGGAATTATGGTACGGAGGAAGATTTGAGGATCGCATGGCCGTATGGTATGGATCCGGATCGCATAGCCGTATGGTATGGATCCACCACAGGCTTTTTAGCCACCGAGTAGCCATCTTTGCACCGATAATGTTACCAGAGGGTTGTGTGCCATTAATATGGGCTTCGTGCCGTAATTATGGGCTTTGTGCCAATATCAAAGGCTTTGTGCCGTAATTATGGGCTTTGTGCCAATATCAAAGGCTTTGTGCCGTAATTATGGCTTTGTGCCAATACCGAAGGCTTTGTGCTGTTATTATGGCTTTGTGCCAATCATATTTACCGTGGCTATGTGCCTTACATATATATATTGATGACTCTGTGTCAATATTTTAGGATCACATGGCCGTATGGTATGGATCCAGGATCGCATGGCCGTATGGTATGGATCCACCGAAGGCTTTAAGCCCAATGTATGTGATTAAGCGACTTTCTTTGCAACGTTGAGTAGTATCACGCAACCAAGCTACCCTTGGTGTGTAGCGGAGGGATGGGTCGAGCTAGAATTCCCCACAGGAGTCATAAGGTTGGAAGGGAAATGGTGTGTTTAGCGGATGGATTTTTGGGGTGGGTTTTGCATTATCTATTTATAAATGATACGATATGATATGATATGAGGTCATTGTGGGCTAAGGCCCAAGACCATCGATTTTGTTAGGGCTTAGGCCCAATGTGAATATTTGTATGTGATTTGATTGCCAAGGGTTGTACACACTGAGTTTCGAAACTCACACCCTTAATTTTAAATGTTTCAGGTAATCCTGAATAGACGGCTCGACGAGGGAGAGGACTCGGAGATGGCCACACTACAAGTTGTTCAAATGTTTTAATTTATTCAAATGATTCTGTTTAAATACTTTGTTTTTTTCAATGGATTGTATAAGACCATGTAACTCCTATTTGACTTTGAATTTTGGGTTTATTATTATTGTTTCAACTGCCCACTTAAGAAATTTCATAAAATTATTAAAATGTTAATATGGTTTTCGAAATAATCTTTTGTTTTGGGTTTTTGGGCCTTAAATGGTTAACTAGTAAATTGTTTTGAAGTGCGCCTTTATTGTGACATTCCAGATTTGGGCCTAACTTCTAGGCCGGGTTTGGGGTGTTACATAGAACCCGGAACTGTATGTTCCTCGAGAATTTCTTGCAATTTTTTAGCTTCAATATTTCTCATCAAAGAATAATATTCATCATCTTCAAAATCAGGTAATTCAAAGAATTCATTAATAGCGTTTGAGCTTATTGGTACCTTGATTCCTCATGCAGAAACTTCTGTTAATTCGCGTGAGGTCAAATTCGCATAAAATTCACGAACTAACTCTTCATATGCACTAGGTCGTTTCTCACAAAACAATTCTCAATTGAGGGCTTCAGCAATTTGTCGAATGCGCGCCATGAAATCAATATAGTTGCTTTATTTTAGTGTAAAGCCTTTTTCTGGGTGCATTTGTTGATTCTTGAAAACGCTATCGTATCTTTCTTTGGCTTCTTCACAATGAATTTTTTTTGTGATTCTTCAATTTGGACAGAAGCACGAGTTCTCTTGCAAGGAATGATTAACCTGAATATAAGATGGAAACAAATATTTTCTCAAAAATTTAATTAGTATAAAATATTAACAATTTAAAATAAATTGAATTGTTAAATAATTAAAACAAATTAAAATTTAGGAGAAAACTTTCTTACCACCTTTGTACAAAAATTAAAAACTCAATAAATAAAATTAGAAGAAAAATATTTTAATTGGGGGATGGTTGGATGGGTTATCGGCTAAATGTGATGGAAGTGTTGTGTAAATTTGACAAGGGGTGCACAGGGTAGAGGCAAGGGCAGCAATGGCACGCAACAGAGCAATGGTGCGCTAGTCACGGCTTGGTGAGATGAAGACAGCAGCAATGTACGGAGCCTGGCATTAGCGGGCAGTAGGCAGGTGTGTCGAGCAAGGCCTGGCGAGTTGCTAGGCGCGCAAGCTGGTGCGGGAGCTGCTTTGGAGCTGGGCGTACGGGCAGGTGCAGCGACAGGGGCAGGCTGCTGGGCTGTTGGCATGCATGAGCTGGAGCTGAAAGCAGCAATTGGCGCACGTTGGGTCTACTGGTGTGCTGATGATGGGTGTTAGTGTGGTTGGTTAAGGTGATGTGAATAATGAAGAAGGTTGGTGGAATTTATAGTGAAGAGGGTAGGAGTTCAATTAGAATTCTTAGAACAAATTAATAATTAAAATATTCTAAATCCTAATTCCACACAAAGTTAATAACAATTAATAATTAATATGATGCATATTAAAATATTATTGGCTATTAATTTATTGAAATAAAACTATTAATTAAAATATGATCAAATTTAAACTAATCCTAATTCTATATAAAGTTGATAATAATTAATATATATTATAATAAATATAATTACATATTAGTTATTATCATCTTGTTTATTAAAAATTAAATTAAGAACTTTTATTTTAGCTACCTTTTAAAAATATTTACAAAAAAAGATAGCTAATTTCAATATTTACAACAAGAGCAACCAAATTTTGCAATTAATTCAATTAAGTACCTAGACTTAAAGAAAATTTGAAAATTGAGTTGTAATTAAAACTTGGATCAAAATCGACCCTTTTATTTGACAAACTAAAAATTTATTTTTGCCATTTAGGGAATAATTTCTCGGAAGATTATGTTCAAATCAATTCCTAGGAAAGATTGGAAAGGTCATAAGCGGTCCCACTTAAGTTCCATTCTCCTAGACAAAATTTATTTAAACACACTAATCTCAAAAATATACCCTAAATCATTTATTTAAAAAGAAAAATGAGAAAAAAATAAATATATGATAAAATGAACGAGATTTTATCCCGCTAAATTTTATCCCCCCAATAATGTTTTAAGCGCTGAGCATTGACTCGAAAATTACCTCCCTTACCTTGAAGTTCGACAACTCCATATGGAAAAACTTGGTGAATCGTAAATGGACCGAACCAACGTGACTTTAACTTACCTGGAAAGAACCTTAATCTAGAATTGTATAACAAGACTTGCTGACCTATAACACCCCTCACCCGTATTCAACGCCGGAATAGGGTTACGGAGTATTACCGGACTTATAAAACAATTAAACATTCACTTAGCATACATTTTCACAAATATATGCATTCATCATTCAATATCAATCAATTTGTCCCTAATACGAGCTTACGAGGCTCAAAATATGCTTTGGAAGTGGTTCGAGACTAAATCGATAACATAGGAAACTTTTACGGAACTTATAAAAATTTTCAAACTACAGGGGCCACACGCCCATGTGCCCCAGCCGTGTCACTCACACGGCCAAGAGACACGCCCGTGTCTCAGGCCGTGTGGACATTTGAAATGGAAGCACCTGGCCGTGTCCCAGCCCATGTCTGACCCCGTGTAACTCTCTGACTTGGGTCACACGGCCAACACACACGCCCGTGTGGCTAGCCCGTGTGTCATAAAAATGGCCATACATGCCCGTGTGCCAGGCCATGTCAATCCTGTAGGGTATACTAACTTATGCCACACGGCCATATCACACGCCCGTGTGTGAGGCCGTGTGGAGCATACTGACTTGTTTTCAATTTCAACACCAGGGGACACACGGCCGTGTAACATGACCATGTGTCACATACGGCTGAGACACATGCCCGTGTGGAAAAAAATAGGCTATTTACCAAGCCAATTTGCTACCCAAAATTTTGTGCACACCTACACAATTCAAATAGTACTTATTCATAGCATAAATGGGCATCCAATTCAACCAAAATCAAGGCTAAAACATACCATTTCAATACCAACAACTAACATGTTTAATATCTCATGTTTAACTCATTCAAATCATACCAACTTCACATATTCAAATCAACTAATTAAACCTTTCCAAACATACATCATCATTCACAAATTCACAAGCACATAACTTCCCAATTATCAACCAATTGACATTCAAATTACCTATTATCAAAAAGCATCATGAATCCAACCTCAATCACACAACATAGGTCATTTGTATACATATAAACATAACCAAAATCAACCAAAATAAGCCAACTCACATGGCCAAATATACAAACCAAACCTTAGACATTTACAAGCCAATTCAAATGGCCAAAATCATAACCATAACATAAAAAACATGACCAAAGTCCATATACATGCCATATACTTAAAATACCAAAATTCATAGGTACCAAGTGATAGGTGGATAGTGTGAAGCGATCTCCGACGATCCTCGAATTCGAGCTAGCTTTGAAATCACTATAAAAAAAATAAACAACGTAAGATTTATAGCTTAGTAAGCTCGTATGAAATAAACTCGATATAATCATATACATATAATTCAATAATTGATTATAAAAACATGAATTCACATCAACTAACAAACCTTTCAACTACTCATTCATAAAACTATATATTTTCTTCACCATTTCTTCGATTCAAAGCTAATATGGTTTATACACATACCTGTACTATCTCGTACCAATCTCATTCTCAACCACATCATTCATTTACCCGTTGAACCATTTGGAAAAGAAGTTGGATACTCAAGAATCTCGCACAATAAGTACCTATACCATGGCCCGAAGCTAAATCAAGGTAACTTATATCTGAAGTACTAATATCATGGCCCAAAGCAAAATTAGCCGATATTCATGGCCCGAAGCCAAATCGGTATAACTCGCACCCGAACTGCTAATATCATGTCCCAAAGCCAACTCATTGTATCCCCTAATGACATGTCACTAGTATCCTAAACTATTCTTAAGGTTCAACCGGGATTCCGATTGCCGAATTACCATCGAGTCATTATCGAACTTATCCGAAGTCTCGTATTCACAACTTATACAATATCAAAGCATTTAAAATACATTTATAATAAAATTTATCACATACGAACTTACCTCGGGTGTGAAAACGACGAAATAGGTCGATTTGTTGATAACTATAGTTTTCCCCCGATCTAGATCCGAATTTCACTTTTCTTGATCTAAATATATTCAAAATTAACTTATTTAATAATCTGTCTATTCAATTTAATCTGGAACACACATTTAAGCACATTTACACTTTTACCCCAAGAATTTCACAACTTTTACAATTTAGTCCCTAGGCTCGTTAAACAAAATTCATTCAATTTCATCACAACCCAAGCCTAGCCAAATTACTATTAAACCCCTAGCAGCCCATATTTTTCATTTATTTAACATTTTAACCACAAAATTTCCACGTTTCACAATTTAATCCCTAATTTGCATTTTCACTAAAAATCATTTAACAAAACTTGTATATCTATTAACAAGCATTCAAAATCTATCATCAAACATCAAAATACTCATGTATTCATCAATGGAAACATTCAAAATCTTTAACCATTTTGCAAATCAGTCCTTGGGCTAGCTAGACCTAGTTGCAAAGCTAGACCTAGTTGCAACGATTACAAAAACATAGAAATCATTAAAAACGGGACAAAAATCGTACCTTAATTAGCTATCCAAGCTTTGCCAAATGAAGAACACAACAATGGTGTTTTCTAGCCCTAATATTCGGTTATGGAAGATGATATGAAGACTAAATTTTGTTTTGTTTTATTTATTTTAAGTTAATTACTAATTTACACATATAACCTTGATTAATAACCTTTAAAACACATAATAACACATCCATATATGTCCACTCACAATTAAAATGTTCTAGTTACCACTTAAGGACTTTATCTTTAAGGTCCTATAGCTATTAGACACCTTTAGCCATTAGAACTCAAGTTTTACGCTTTGTGCGATTTAGTTCTTTTTATGAAATTGAGCATTCAAATGATAAAATTTCTTAACGAAATTTTCACACCAACATAATATCATACTGTAGACATTAAAATAATAATAAAAAAATTATTCCAACTTCAGATTTGTGGTCCTGAAACCACTGTTCTGATTTGACTCAAAACGGGCTGTTACATGACCTGCTTCAAATTCTCGAACTCGAATGTTCTTGTCATGCCATCTTTT
This sequence comes from Gossypium sturtianum, assembly GCA_025698515.1. Taxonomy (NCBI): domain Eukaryota; kingdom Viridiplantae; phylum Streptophyta; class Magnoliopsida; order Malvales; family Malvaceae; genus Gossypium; species Gossypium sturtianum. Next base: position 27,747,024 of record CM046943.1, on the reverse strand, counting down.
AAGTCTTTCCTTGAATATTTTGGCATTCTCGTATGAGAACATTCAGAACTCTTCTAACTCGTTGAGTTGAAGCATCCGTTTCTCATTAGCAAGCTTAAGATCCAAGTTGAGTTGTTAGAGAGCCTCGTAAGCTTTATATTCTAACTCCAAGGGCAGATGACAGGCTTTCCCAAAAACCAACCTATCGGGTGACACCCCTAAAGGTGTCTTGTATGAAATTCTGTAAGCCCATAAAGCATTGTCAAGTGTTTTGGACAAATCTCATCGATTCAGACAAACTACCTTCTTGAGTATGCATTTTATCTCTTTGTTCGCCAATTCAGCTTGCCCATTCATCTGCGGATGGTAAGCTGTGGAAACCTTGTTCTTCACTCCATATTTTTTGAGTATACATTCCAACCATTTGTTCACAAGATGGGACCCTTCATCAGTAATGATAGCTCTCGGGGTTCCAAACCTTGTGAACACATGCTTCTGCAAAAACTTCATCACAACCTTAGCATCGTTCGTCGAATATGCCTTCGCCTCAACCCACTTAGACACGTAGTCTACTATTACCAATATGTTCTTGTGACCAAAAGACGGAGGGAAAGGATCGAGAAAGTCAATACCCAAACATTGAATAATTCTATCTCAATGATGTTTTTTTGGGGCATCTCATTTCTGTTGGTATTGTTTCCAACCCTCTGGCATCGATCATAACTCTATACATAAGAATACGCATCTTTGAATAGTGTTGGCCAAAATAATCTGAGTTGCAATACTTTGGCTGCAGTACGTGTACCTCCAAAGTGTCCCCCACTCGGAGCTGTGTGACAATGATATAAAATCTTATGTACTTCATCTTCTACCATGCGTCTCCTGATCATTTGATCTGTACACTTTCTGAACAAGTATGGTTCTTCCCAGAAATAGTACTTCATATCATGAAGAAACTTTTTATTTTGTTGATCTGACTTATCAGGAGGCATCAAACCATAAGCTAACTAGTTAGCAAGATCGGCAAACCAATGGGTATTATGAACATGATTTACTATAAGTATGTGCTCGTTTGGAAATGTCTCCTGAATGGGTATAAGTGGAGAATTTCCTTCTTGCGGCTCCAATCTAGATAAGTGATTTGCTACTTGATTTTCTACCCCTTTTCGATCTTAAATTTTGATTGTGTCCAAACTAACTATGACAACGAATAAGGAAAGCGCACCTATCATTCGGTAGTATAGCTATAGCAAGACCGGAAATATCGTATCCTCAAGGACCAAGAGTACTAGTAGTTACTATCTTTTTATTATTTAGCCTAAGTATTAAGGGAATCGATGTTTAATTAACTAATTACTAAACTAAGGATGCTAAGACACAGAGAGTAAATTGGGAAAATACTTGTGGGAAAACTAGTTGATTAAGACAACACCCGAGGAAGAATCCACCTAGACTTCACTTATTATTTAACTCTGAACCAGACAATTTATTCACTTGACTTGATCCGTAGGATTCCCTAATTTATATTAATACCTCTTTCGAGGCTACTAACGTCTAACCCTAGGTTGATTAATTGAAATCTCTTTCTAATTAAAACCCCTCGTGTTGCATTAATTCGATCTATGGACTCCCATATTAGGTTTGACCCTAATCCAGCAGATTTTCGTCATCCTATCTCTAGGGTTGCGATCAACTCCGCTTAACTATGCTAGATCTACTCTTAAACAGAGACTTTTGCTCCACTACCTAAGCACATCAATACTTGAATCAATATCCTAAAATATTAAAACAAGAATTAAGAATACATAATTAAGAACAAATCAAGTATTTATCATATAGTTCAGAAAACAATAACAAGATACGTCTTAGGTTTCATCCCCCTCAGGTATTTGAGGGGTTTAGTTCATGTTTAATAAAGAATACATCTCAGAAGAAAGTAAATAACAAAACATAAGAAAAACCCTAAAACCCCCTGAAGGAAATTGAAGGGAAGATCTTCCATCTTGAGCGTAATTTCGGCTTCTGGGATGAATCAACCGGTTGTCTTCGAGTTATTTCCCTATGTTCATCCCTCTCTGGCTTCACCCCCTTTTTAGGTCATACTTAGGGTGTTTATATAGACTTCAAAATGCCTTTCTTCGCCCCTAAGTATCCTTTTCCGAGTAGAATTACAACGGGTCACGACAGAGACACGCCCGTGGAGCACGCCCGTGTGAATCGAGCCCAGGCCGTGTTCGGGCTTGCTAAGGTGGCACGGCCGTGTGATGACCTCCAGGCCATGTCGATTTCTTATTTTGGCCCATTTTCTCCGTTTTTGGCCCGTTTCTCGTTCTTTTCATCCTCCGATGCTCTCCTAAGTATAAAACATGAAATTAAAGGATTAGGAGCATCAAATTTTACAATTCAAGGGATTAAATCATCCAAAATTATGCTAAATGTGGGATTAAAATATGTATATATTATGGGTTATCAAATACCCCCACACTTAAGCATTTTCTTGTCCTCAAGCAAAATTCTCAACTCACAATTAAAATCGAATTTCTTCAATTCATAACCTTCATCAACAATGTTTCATCATAATTCATAGGTAATTCATACATTGATAATTTAACCAGAAGGTTCCTAAAGATTCAAACAATCAAAGTCATAGTTTTTGTAGTACGAAAACATAGGTGTTCCCCTTTACCTAAATAATTACATTTAATTCAAAATCGACAAAAATTGACATCCTCACTAAAGGTTCACTCAAATCACTCAAGGTGTTTAAGGTTCAAATCAAATCTGAGATGATACACAAATTAAAAGGTCTTTTATGGGTTGTCTGAAAATCAAATCTCCACCACTGTAAAATGAGATGATACACAAATTAAAAGGTCTTTTATGGGTTGTAATGGGGCTTGGGTTTTAAGGTGTGGATATAGGCTGAATTAGAGGGTTAGTATCGAGACTGAATTGATAAATTACCTAACTAGAAAAATAACTAAATCTTAAATAATTACATCAATCACTAATAACACGAGCTTCTTCTCAAAATGTAAAATTAAATGTAAGCTCAAATAACATAGAACTAATAGTGAGTATACTTTGTTTTTTTAGAACAAATCATACAATAATAATAAGATAGAATTTAACAACTGAAATAAAGAAAATAGTTAAGTAACCGATCAAATCAAATCTCGATATAGGGGTAGTCAAGAGAAATGGTGATAACAAATACAAAGTGGGTTTTGGGTTAATATTAATGGGTGAGTTAAGAAATGGTTTGTTAGGATTCAAAGGGATTCACTAGGGGTTAATTATGAAGGTAGGCATTTTATGGAGTAAGTGGGTTAAAACCTAGGTGCCTTTATCATATCTGTATATCAAATCAAAAGTGTGGTCTCGACATGTATAATCGAAGCAAGTTCTAGAATAACAAATCAATATTGACATACTCATAATCAATAAAGTGAGCACGAAAAATGTATGCTCTAAAAGGCTCAAGATCTCACAAAAATTATGGGCTTTTGATGTCAACCACGTAGATTTCAAATTCAAGGTAATAATTAGATTCAGGTAGACAACCTAACAAATTTTTAATTCTGAAAATAAACTCATCATGCTTGATTCTCTAATCTCCTAAAGTTTAAATAATCACTGCACAATTAACTATGACTTAATCCAAAACATATCAATGAAAATCATAAATCAAAAGAAATTTCATTCTAACAGTAATATGAGAACATTTAATTAAGAACAAGATATAATTCAGGGATTTGAGAATAATGCAAAAAGTTAGGCACTTTTCTAAATAAACTTCACCCCCCACATTTAAGATGTACATTGTCCTCAAGGTACGAATATAACAATTAAAATAAGAAAAGCATAAGAGAGGGAGAGAGGTGAAACTTCCTAAATTTTGGATGGAGTCAGAGAAAAAAATTAGGGAAATTCGGGCTGAGTTAGAGGAAGACATTCCTATGGCGGTGATGTCTATGGTTGTGGTGGGGTGATTCCCAAGCAGCCTTTAGAACCTAAAACTAAGAAACTAAAATAAAATAGACTGAATTAAGCATAAGAGAAATAAAGAGAAGGAAAATAAAGGAGAAGAGAAAAGACATAGGTAGAATAAATGGACTCAAATGTCCTTGGCTTGTCGAGTAAATGAAGCGGTCGACATGAACTTATGTGGATCGGTCTCGCACGGGGAGACTGTGCTAGGGTCCTTTCACTTCTTCGTCATGGGGATGGTGGTGAGGATGGTGAAAGAAATAGAATGAGGGGAAGGGGAACGAAAAATGAAGGGAGAGGATAGTGAGAAGAGAAAGGGGTGTGGTGGCTGGGGGTTGGGAGAAGAAGAATTTGGGGAGAAAGTGAGAAGAAGGGGGGTCTTAAATAAGAATCAAGGACCTGGTTGCTGCCCACGCCGGTGTGTTGTGGGTGTGTTCAGTCGCACGGCCTTATCGCACGACCGTGTGGTGGCTCATTTGTTTCTCTCACGCCTGTGTAGAGGTTTCCACGCCCATGTATCTTTCTCAGTGTCAACCACGGCCGTATCACACGGCCGTGGCATTTTATAGTCGTCCGTGATTTGGAGATTTTTTGTCCTTGGTTCGTATGACCTCTGCCATGCCAGTGTGCAAATCTGTGATGTCCACACGGCCACGGCCATGCCCGTGTGCAAGGCCGTGTGGTACGGAAACCTACGCTTTATTTAACTTTGTTAGTCTTTAGTTAGGTGCTAAAAATCAAAGATATGAAAATAAAGGGGGTTAGTGCTCGAGTTGCCTCCCGAGAAGCACTCGTTTAAAGTCTTAAGCTAGACTTACCACTCATTCACGTATTCATGGTGGTTTGAGGAGTTGAAACTCCCCTCCCCTGCTATCAGTCCTATGATTCATATATATTTTGAGTCTAGTGGCGTTTACCTTAAAAGTGTCAAATTTAGAGTGAGTCACCTCAACCGTTCCGTATGGGAAGACATTGAGTACCTTGAAAGGGATTTCTTTGTTTGTTTTAATGTCTGAAATGGCAATTCGAGGGTCTTTCTCATCCAACAATACCTGATCTCCTATTTTGAAGTGATTTTCTGTTCCTATAAGCTCGTTTGGGGGTTCCCTCAGTTTTGCTTCGTGTGTTCCTAGTTTCTCCTTAAAATGTGTCTTCCACTCATCTAGTTCCTCGACCTGAAGCCTTCGTTCCTCATGAATTACTTCCTTGTTTACATGAGATCTAGGATCTGGCTCAGAAGTGTGCTCAGAAGTGTACTTCGGAGGTGCTTCCTGAAAAGAAGGTTGAACCAATTGCTTATCAATAGAATTTATGTTCTCACCTTTTTCACTTGACATCCTAGCCGAGTCAAGAGCCTGAAGAGTGATCGTTTTGTCACCTACACAAAGTGTGAGTTCACCTGTACCAACGTCAATTTTAGTTCTAGCAGTTGCTAAAAAGGGTCTTCCTAAAATTAAAGGAACATTGTTGTCCTCATCCATGTCTAAAACGAAAAAGTCTACTGGGAATATAAATTTATCAAATTTTACTAGCACATCTTCGATTATACCCCTAGGAACTCTAATGGTTTTATCAGCTAATTGAATGCTCATCCTAGTTTGTTTGGGTTTCCCTAGACCTAGTTGTTTGAACAGTTTATAAGGCATGACGTTGATGCTTGCCCCTAGATCTGCGAAAGCATTATCAATAGATAAACTACCAATTAAACAAGGAATCGTAAAACTCCCTGGATCTTTTAATTTTCGTGGAAGTTTATTTTGTAGAATTGCTGAGCACACTGCGTTTAGCTCCACATGCGACACCTCGTCTAACCTCCGTTTATTTGTAAGAAGCTCTTTTAAAATTTCCTTGAATCTGGTATCTGCGACAGAGCTTCAAGAAACGGTAAGTTAATATGTAATTTCTTTAAAAGTTTAAGAAATTTACCAAATTGTTCCACTGTGTAGTCTTTCTTCATCGCATTGGGATATGGCACTCGAGGTGTACACTCTTTGATGACAGGTTTCTGTGTATCGTGGCTTACCTCAACCTTACCCTTATTTACCACGGGTTATTGCCTTGGCTCAGATTCAGATTCTACTAACCCTTCACTATCATGATCAGTGATGGCATGAATTTGCTCCTTTGGGTTAGTTTCAGTGTTGCTTGGCAAGCAACCTTGCGGTCGTTCTGAGATTAGCTCAGCTAGCTGACCTAACTGATTCTCGATTCCTTGAATCGATGCCTGCTAATTTTTGAGCATTGTCTCATTTTTTTGAAAATGGGTTTCTGATACCGCGATAAATTTTGTTAGAATCTCCTCAAGGATCGGCTTTTTCTCTTGTGGATAGGGTTGCTGTTGAAAGCCTGAAGGGGGTTGTTGTCTTTGATTTCCTTGACCTCCCCATGAGAAATTTGGATGGTTCCTCCACCCTGGATTATAAGTGTTACTATGAGGGTTATTTTGAGGTCTAGAATTGTTACTCATATAGTTCATCTGTTCGTTTTCTATGCTAGGGTTGTAAGGTGGGTATTCTGTATTGTTTGACCCTCCTCCATTTGTATCGCACTGCATCACTGGATGTACCTGCGAAGAACCACTGATCGTTGTATTTCAGAGTTTTAAATTTATAATGATCGATCCTGGAACTAACTATTACAACGATTGAGGCAAGTGCACCTATCGAACAGTAGTATAGCTTAGGCAAGACCGGATTGTCGAACCCAAAGGAACTAAAAGTTCTAATACTAACTTTCTTTCTATTATTTAGCCTAAAATAAGTGAAGTTGTTTATTAATCTAAATTAACTAATTACTAAGCTAAAGACGCAAAGACAAAAAGAATGAATTGGGGAAATACTTTGGAAAAACTCAGTTGATTAAGATGATACCCTTAGAAAGAATCCACCTAGACTTCACTTGTTATCTAACACTGAACGAGACAATTTATTCACTTGACTTGATCTGTAGGACTCCCTAATTTATATTAAACCCTCTCTCGAGGCGAATAACATCTAACCCTAGGTTGATTAATTGAAATCTCTTTCTAATTAAAACCCCTAGAATAGCAGTAAATCGAACTATGGACTCCCATATTAGGTTTCACCCTAATCCGGCAAAATCTCGTCACCCTATCTCTACGGGCGCGATCAACTTCGCTTAATTATGCTAGATCTACTCTTAAGCAGGGACTTTTGCTCCACCACCTAAGCACATTCAACTTGAATTAATATCCGCGAAATATCAACACAAGAATGAAGCACACATAATCAAGAACAAATCAAGTATTTATCATCTAGTTCAGAAAATAATAACAAGATTCATCTAGGTTTCATCCCCCTTCAGGTATCTGACGGGTTTAGTTCATAATAATAAAGAAAAATATCTCAGAAGAAAAGATAAAACAAAACATAAGAAATCCCTAAAACTCCTTAAAGGAATTGAAGGAGAGATCCTCCGTCTTGAGTAGAATTCCGGCTTCTAGAGATGGATCAACTGGCTATCCCTTGAGAGTTTCCCACAAATCTGACCTTTTCGGCTCGGCTCCTTGGCCTAGCTAACCGCCCTCTTTTAGGTTATACCTAGGGTCTTTATATAGGCTTTTGAAATAGGTTTCTTTGCCCCTAAGTATCCTTTTCCGAGTGAAATTACTCTCCTCCACGGCAGGGGCACGGCCATGGCGCACGCCCGTGTGAATCGTTGGCCAGCCGTGTTGGACTCCGTTAATGAGGCACGGCCGTGTAGATCGACTTCAGGCCGTGTTCTAGTATATTTGAGGAGGCACGGCCGTGTGGGATTTAGTCCAGGCCGTGTCGATTTCTTCTTTGGCCCATTTTGGTCCGTTTTGAGCCCGTTTCTCGTTCTTTTTATTCTTGGGTGCTTTCCTGAGTATAAGACATGAAAAGAAAGGATTAAGAGCACCTTTTTACATAAATCAAGGGATAAATCATCCAAAATTATGCTAAATGTGGGATTAAATTATGTTACTATTTCGGTTTATCAAATACCCCCACACTTAAGCTTTTGCTTGTCCTAAAGCAAAATTCTCAACTTACAATTAAAACGAACTTTCTATAATTCATAATTCCTATCAACAATATCTTATCATAATTCATAGATAATTTATACACGGATAATTCAATTCAAAGAGTCCTAAGGATTCAAACAATCTAAGTCATAGATTTGTAGCTCGAAAATATATGCGTCTCCCCTTATCTAAATAATTACCTTTAATTCAAAACTGACAAGGATTTACACCCTCACAAAAGTTTCACTCAAATCACTCAAAGTGCTTAAGGTTCAAAATTTAGGCACTCAAAAGTCGAACATGAAAAGTTAATCCCATAGGTTTGCCTGAAAATCAAGTCTCCACCACTGTAATATGAGATGATGCACAAATCAAAAGGTCTTTAATTAGGGTTGTAACGGGGCTAGGGTTATGGTGTGGATAGAGGCTGAATTAGAAGGTTAGAATCGAGATTGAATTGATAAATTACCTAACTAGAAACAATAAACTGAATAATTACATAATGGATTGAAACTTTAAACTAATAATACGAGCTTCTTCTTCAATAAATAGACTTTAACTGTACAAGCTTGCCTTTCATCGTACTAATACTGAATATTCTTTGATTTTTTTTATATATAATACATCTATTCATATGCTAAGATGAAATAATTAGGTAGCTTAATCAAATCAAATATCGATATAAGGGAAGTCGAAAAAGAATGGTGATAACAAATACAAAGGGTTTTGGGTTAATATTAGTGGTTATGTCAATAAAAAGGGTTGTTAGGATTAAAAGGGGTTCACTAGGGGTTAATTGTGAAGGTAGGCTTTTAATGGAGTTAGTGGGTTAAAACCTAGGTGCCTTAATCATCTCTGTATATCAAATCATGGGTGTGGTCTCGATATGTATAAACGAGGCAAGTTCTAGAATAACAAATCAATGTTGACATACTCATAATCAATAAAGTGAGCATGAAAAAGAATATATGCTCTATAAGGCTCAAAAACTCACAAAAATTATGGGTATTTTTAACATCAACCTCATAAATTTCAAACTTCAAAGTAATATTTAAATTCAGTTCAACAACCTAGCAAATTTTAATTGAAAAAAAATGGACTTATCATGCTTGATTCTTTAGTATCTTAAAATTTAATTATCAATACACAATTATCAATGACTTAATCTAAAACATATCAATAAAAATCATAAATCATTAGAAATTTCTTCCTAATTAGTAATATGAGGAATTTACTTAAAAACAAGACATAATTCAGGATTTTGAGAATAATGAAAAAAAATTGGAATCCTTATGTTTTCACCCCCTCACACTTAAGATGTACATTGCCCTCAATGTACAAAGATAGATAATATTCAGATCAGAAGATATGGGGATAAGTGAAACTCCATGAATTATGGATGAATTCCTTGAGTTGGATGAACGATATGTTGGAGGGGTCGGTCTCGATGACAATTCTGCGCTAGATGAAGAAATTGGGTAGCTCATGCAGGATTAGCCAGGGATTCTTAAGACAAATAATTAATATTATACTAATAAAATTAAAGAAAAGCATGCTAAAGTGAAATAAATTGAAAATTAAAATAAAATTAAAAGAAAAATTAATGGACCGTAGTGTCCTTATTGTTGGATGGTTCGTGAGGTGGGTGTAACCTCTAAGGCTGTGGTGAGGTGGTGGTGGCGGTCGTGGTGTGATTCCCAAGCAGCCTTTAGAACCTGACACTAAGAAACTGAATTGAAGTAAACTAATTTCAGTAGAAGAGAAGTAAAGATAAAGAAATTGAAGCAAAAGAGAAAAACGAAATAAAAACTAGATAGCCTCAAATATCCTTGGCTTGTCGTATGAATGAAGCGGCCGACATGAACTTATGTAGATTGGTCTCCTTCAGGGAGACTATGCTTGATTCCTTCCGCTTCTTCGGCATTTGATATAGCTCAAGGGTTTTGGGGATGTATTGGAGAAGGGAAGTAGGGAGAAATGAAAAGTTGAAAGTTAATAGGAGAAGAGAGAAGGGGGGTTTAAATAGATTTTCAAACCTGGTACAACCCCACGCCCGTGCGCCTTAGGCGTGTCGATTCACACGGCCGCCTCGCACGGCCGTGTGTCTAGGTGTGTTGGTTCACCCACGCCCATTTTAAAGATTGCCACGCCCGTTGGTGATAAGTCAGTGTCGTCCACGGCCGCGTCGCACGGCCGTGGCATTCTGTCGGTGCCCGTGGGGCGGTGGTTGGAGTCCGTGACTCGAAGATTTGATTCTCTCCGACTCGTACCACCTCTGCCATGTTAGTACGACGCTCCGAGGCATCCACACGGCCACGGCCACGACCGTGTGCTAGGCCGTGTGGCCTGGAAATCTGCAGTTTTGGTTAGTTTAAAGCTAGATACTATAAAGAAAGGATAAAATAGAATAAATAAGAAAAAATAAAAATGTAAAAGTTAATGGGGTTAGTGCTCGGGTTGCCTCCCGAGAAGCGCTCATTTATAGTCTTAAGCTAGACTTTCCTCTCATTTGCATCATCAGGGTGGTTTGAGGAGTTGGAAGTCCTTCCTCATGCTATCAGTTTTATCCTCGTGAAAAAGTTTAAGTCGAGATGTGTTTATAGTAAAAGTACCAAAAATTGGATTACTTACCTCGACTGTTCCGTATGGGAAAACACTGGTTACCCTAAAAGGTATTTCTTTGTTTGTGTTAGGGTCTGGAAAAGATATTTGAGGATCTGCCTTATCTAACAGTATCTGATCTCCTATTTTGAAGTGGTTTGTTGTTCCTATGAGCTCTTCTGGGGGCTCCTTCGGTTTTACCTTGTGTGGTTCCGGTTCTTCGTCGTGTATCCCTAATTTTTCCTTAAAGTGTGTCTTCCACTCATCTAGATCATCGATCTGAATCCTTCAATCTTCATGAACTACTTCCTTGTTGGCATGGGGTTTAGGATCGGGTTCAGTTGTATTCTTTTGCGGTGCTTCCTGAAAATAAGGGTTAACCGAATGGTTATTAGTAGAATTTAAGTTCTCACCTTGATTACTCGATGTTCTGGCTGAGTCAAGAGCCTTGAGGGTGACCGTCTCATTACCTACACGAAGTATGAGTTCTCCTGCATCAACATCAATTTTAGTCCTCGGAGTTGCTAAAAAGGGTCTTCCTAAAATTAAGGGAATCGAATTATCCTCATCCATGTCTAAGACAACAAAATCTACTGGGAAAACGAATTTGTCAATTTTTACAAGAACATCTTCAATAATACCCCTAGGAATTCTAACAGTTTTATTAGCTAATTGAATGCTCATCCTAGTTTGTTTGGGTTTCCCTAGACCTAATTGTTTAAACAATTTATAAGGCATGACATTTATGCTTGCCCCTAAATCAGCTAACGCATTATCAACAGTTAGTCTACCAATTAAACATGGAATTGTAAAACTCCCTAGATCTTTTAGCTTTTGTGGTAGTCTATTCTGTAACATTGCTGAGCATACTGCATTTAATTCCACATGTGGATCCTCGTCTAATTTGCGTTAGTTTGTCAAGAGATGTTTTAAAAATTTCCTCGAATCTGGCATCTGTGAAAGAGCTTCAAGTAGCGGTAAGTTAATATGTAATTTCTTTAAAAGTTTAAGAAACTTACCGAACTATTCCTCTGTGTCGTCTCTCGTTAACGCTTCGGGATATGGTATGCGAGGTTGGTACTTATTGACTACCAGTTTTGGCTTGTCTTGTGTTTCCTCAACTTTACCTTTTTCTACCTCGTTTCCTTGTATTGGACTGGGTTCGTCTAATCCTTCACTTTCTTGAGCTGTTATGGCTTGGATTTGCTCCTTTAGATTAATCTCAGTGTTGCTTGGTAGACGCCCTTGCGATCGTTCAGACATCAGCTTTGCGAGTTGTCCAACTGACTTAGAAACTTCCTCAACTGACTTAGTGACTTCCCTAAGTTGGCTCTCGATCCCTTTGATCGATGCTTGTTGGGTCTTAAGGGTGGTTTCAGTGTCTTGGAGACGGTTTTCTGTGGATGCCATGAATCTTGTCAGCATCTCTTCAAGGTTCGGCTTCTTCTCCTGTGGATAGGGCTGATTTTGGAAATTTTGAGGAGGTTGTTGTCTTTGATTTCCTTGATTTCCTTGACCTCCCCACGAAAAATTTGGGTGGTTCCTCCAACCTGGGTTATAATTATTACTATAAGGATTATTATTAGATCTGAAATTGTTACCTATATAGTTCATCTGTTCGCTCTCTGTGCCCGGTTGGTAGTGTGGGTACTCAGGATTCGCCACGGTTCCACTTACGTCGCACTGCATTACTGGATGTACCTACAAAGAACACAAACTATCAACCTTTTTATTCATCATCTCTACCTGTGTTGATAGCATGGTTACTGCATCTATGTTGAAAACTCCGGCTGATTTTGTTGGTTTGGTCCTTGTAACCTGCCACTGATAGTTATTTAGTGACATCTCTTCAATAAACTCGTAGGCTGCTTCAGGAGTTTTATTGTTCAGGGTTCCACCGGCGGCTGAATCAATTAGTTGCCTCGTCGAGGGGTTTACACCGTTATAGAAAGTTTGGACTTGGAGCCACAAGGGTAAACCATGGTGCAGACACCTTCTCAAGAGATCCTTATATCTCTCCCATGCGTCATATAATGTCTCTAAATCCATCTGCACAAAAGAAGAGATATCATTTCGTAATTTGGTCGTTTTGGCCAGTGGGAAATATTTTAATAAATTTTTTTCGGTCATTTGATCCATGTAGTGATTGACCCTCGTGGTAACGAGTTTAACCACTGTTTGGCTTTATTTCTTAATGAAAAGGGAAATAACCGAAGTCGTATGGCATCATCAGAAACGTCATTTATTTTGAAGGTATGACAGAACTCTAAAAAATTAGCTATATGAGTATTTGGGTCTTCGTCCTGTAAACCATCAAATTGAACAAATTGTTGAATCATTTGTATAGTGTTAGGCTTTAATTCAAAATTATTAGCGGTTATAGCAGGCCTAACAATACTTGATTCTGCTCCTGTTAAATGAGGTTTAGCATAATCATACATAGTACGCGGAGCATTATTCTCTACCACATCTTGTGGTTGAGGATTATTTTCATCCATCCCTTCAGTAGGATTGGATCTGTCTTCTCGCTATTCTTCTGTGTAATTTAGGGCTCGCCTAATTTCTCTGCGATTCCTGCGAACGGTAGCATCAATATCACAGTCGTATACTAGTGGTCCTCTCGGGTTCCTTCTAGTCATAAACTAGAGGTACCTGATAGGAAAAGAAAGAAAGAAAATTTAGCAAAGTTAAAATTTAAACTTAAAAATAAAAGTAAATTGCAGAAAATAAATAAAAAAATAATTGCTAAAGTAATAAAAATAGAGCTTTCTTAATATTTTAGTTCCCTGGCAACAGCGCCAAAAACTTGATCGTTGTATTTCAGAGTTTTAAATTTATAATGACCGATCCTGGAACTAACTATAACAACGATTGAGGCAAGTGCACCTATCGAACAGTAGTATAGCTTAGGCAAGACTGGATTGTCGAACCCAAAGGTACTAAAAGTACTAATACTAACTTTCTTTCTATTATTTAGCCTAAAATAAGTGAAGTTGTTTATTAATCTAAATTAACTAATTACTAAGCTAAAGACGCAAAGAAAAAAAGAATGAATTGTGGAAATACTTGGGAAAAACTCAGTTGATTAAGACGATACCCTTAGGAAGAATCCACCTAGACTTCACTTGTTATCTAACACTGTACCAGACGATTTATTCACTTGACTTGATCTGTAGGACTCCCTAATTTATATTAAACCCTCTCTCGAGGCGAATAACATCTAACCCTAGGTTGATTAATTGAAATCTCTTTCTAATTAAAACCCCTAGAATAGCGGTAAATCGATCTATGGACTCCCATATTAGGTTTCACCCTAATCTGGAAAAATCTTGTCACCCTATCTCTAGGCGCGCGATCAACTCCGCTTAATTATGCTAGATCCACTCTTAAGCAGGGACTTTTGCTCCACCACCTAAGCACATTCAACTTTAATTAATATCCGCGAAATATCAACACAAGAATTAAGCACACATAATCAAGAACAAATCAAGTATTTATCATATAGTTCAGAAAACAATAACAAGATTCATCTAGGTTTCATCCCCCTTCAGGTATCTGAAGGGTTTAGTTCATAAGAATAAAGAAAAACATCTCAGAAGAAAAGATAAAGCAAAACATAAGAGATCCCTAAAACTCCTGAAGGAATTGAAGGAGAGATCCTCCGTCTTGAGTAGAATTAAACACGGAGATGGATCAACTGCGGCTATCCTTGAGAGTTTCCCACAAATCTGACCTTTTTAGCTCAGCTCCTTAGCCTAGCTAATCGCCCTCTTTTAGGTTATACCTAGGGTCTTTATATAGGCTTTTGAAATAGGTTTCTTTGCCCCTAAGTATCCTTTTCCGAGTGAAATTACTCTCCTCCACGGCAGGGGCACGGCCATGGCGCACGCCCGTGTGAATCGTGGCCAGGCCGTGTTGGACTCCGTTAATGAGGCACGGCCGTGTAGATCGACTTCAGGCCATTTTCTAGTATATTTGAGGAGGCACGGCCATGTGGGATTTAGTCCAGGCTGTGTCGATTTCTTCTTTGGCCCATTTTGGTCCGTTTTGAGCCCGTTTCTCGTTCTTTTTATTCTTGGGTGCTTTCTTGAGTATAAGACATGAATAGAAAGGATTAAGAGCACCTTTTTACATAAATCAAGGGATAAATCATCCAAAAGTATGCTAAATGTGGGACTAAAATATGTTACTATTTCGGTTTATCAACCACACAAACCATCAATTTTCTTACTTAAGAGTTCTACCTGATTTGATAGCATGGTTACTGCGTCGAGGTTGAAAATACTGGAGACTTTTGTTGGCTTTGTTCTCATAACTTTCCACTGATAATTATTCAGTGACATCTCTTTAATGAATTCATAAGCAGCCTCAGGTGTTTTATTGTTTAATGTACCGCCGGCGGATGCATCAATCAACTGCCTAATTTTGGGGTTCACACCGTTGTAAAAGGTTTTAACCTGTAGCCGTAATGGTAACCCATGATGAGGGCACCTTCTCAATAAATCCTTGTATCTCTCCCATGCATCGTAAAGTGTCTCTAAATCCATCTGCACAAAAGAAGAGATATCATTCCTCAACTTAGCCGTTTTAGCCGGCGAAAAATATTTTAACAAAAAATTTTTGGTCATTTGTTCCAATGTAGTGATTGATCCTCATGGAAGAGAATTCAACCACTTTTTGGTTTTATTCCTTAAAGAAAAGGGAAATAACCGAAGGCGAATGGCATCACCAGAAACGCCATTAATTTTAAACGTATCGCATAATTCCAGAAAGTTCGCTAAGTGTGTGTTAGGATCCTCATCCTGCAAACCATCAAACTAAACAAATTGTTGAATAATCTATAAAGTGTTAGGTTTTAGTTCAAAATTATTTGCAGCAACAGCAGGTCTCACAATACTTGATTCAGTTCCTGTTAAATTAGGTTTAGCATAATCATACATAGTTCGAGGAATAGGATTTTGATGGGTTTGCGGCAACTACAGGAGGTAGCGGATTATTATCAGCCATCTCTTCGGTAGTGTTGGTATCGTTCTCTTGCTCTTCTTGTATGTACTGTAGGCTTCGCATAATTTCTCTTCGGTTTCTGCGAACAGTTCCTTCTATATCACTATCATAAAGTAGAGGTCCTGATGGGTTTCTTCTAGTCATAAACTAGAATACCTGCCAGATGCAAGGAAAAAGAAAAATTAGCAAACTAGAAATAAAATAAAAATTAATTGAAAAAAATAAAATGGCTAAAGTAATAAAAATCAAGTGTTCCTAATATCTTAGTCCCCGGCAACGGCACCAAAAACTTGATCGTGTCCAAACTAACTATGGCAACGAATAAGGCAAGCGCACCTATCGTTCGGTAGTATAGCTATGGCAAGACCGGAAATATCGTATCCTCAAGGACCAAGAGTACTAGTAGTTACTATCTTTTTATTATTTAGCCTAAGTATTAAGGGAATCGATGTTTAATTAACTAATTACTAAACTAAGGATGCTAAGACACAGAGAGTGAATTGGGAAAATACTTATGGGAAAACCAGTTGATTAAGACAATACCCGTGGAAGAATCCACCTAGACTTCACTTGTTATTTAACTCTGAACCAGACGATTTATTCACTTGACTTGATCCGTAGGATTCCCTAATTTATATTAATACCTCTTTCGAGGCTACTAACGTCTAACCCTAGGTTGATTAATTGAAATCTCTTTCTAATTAAAACCCCTAGTGTTGCATTAACTCGATCTATGGACTCCCATATTAGGTTTGACCCTAATCCGACAGATTTTCGTCATCCTATCTCTAGGGTTTCGATCAACTCCGCTTAACTATGCTAGATCTACTCTTAAACAGGGACTTTTGCTCCACTGCCTAAGCACATCAATACTTGAATTAATATCCTAAAATATTAAAACAAGAATTAAGAACAAATCAAGTATTTATCATATAGTTCAGAAAACAATAACAAGATCCGTCTTAGGTTTCATCCCCCTCAGGTATTTGAGGGGTTTAGTTCATGTTTAATAAAGAATACATCTCAGAAGAAAGTAAATAACAAAACATAAGAAAAACCCTGAAACCCCCTGAAGGAAATTGAAGGGAAGATCTTCCGTCTTGAGCGTGATTCCGGCTTCTGGGATGAATCAACTGGCTGTCTTCGAGTAATTTCCCTGTGTTCAGCCCTCTCTAGCTTCGCCCCCTTTTTAGGTCATACTTAGGGTGTTTATATAGACTTCGAAATGCCTTTCTTCGCCCCTATGTATCCTTTTCCGAGTAGAATTACAACGGGTCACGGTAGAGACACGCCCGTGGAGCACGCCCGTGTGAATCGAGCCCAGGCCGTGTTCGGGCCTGCTAAGGTGGCACGGCCGTGGGATGACCTCCAGGCCGTGTCGATTTCTTATTTTGGCCCATTTTCTCTGTTTTCGGCCTGTTTCTCATTCTTTTCATCCTTCGATTCTCTCTTAAGTATAAAACATGAAATTAAAGGATTAGGAGCATCAAATTCCACAATTCAAGGGATTAAATCATCCAAAAGTATGCTAAATGTGGGATTAAAATATGTATATATTATGGTTTATCAAATTTCTATATCGAATTCTTGGAGTAGAACCCATCAGATCAATCTCGGCTTATTGTCTTTCTTGGCAAGTAAATACTTAATTATCGAATGATCCGTATAGACTATTACTTTGGTACCTACAAGATAAGATCAAAACTTGTAAAAAGCAAACACAATAGCAAGTAACTATTTCTTTGTTACCGTATAATTCAACTGAGCTCCCGTCAGAGTTCGACTTGCATAGTAGATGGAATGAAAACTTTGTTCCTTTGCTGGCCCATCATAGCTCCTATCGCGAAGTCACTTGCGTCACACATCAATTCAAATCCCATTCCGGTGTGATGATAATGGGTGCCAAAACTAACCGATTCTTCAAATCATTGAAAGCTCTTAAGCACTCATCATCAAATTTAAACATCGTGTCCTCCTCTAATAACTTGCACAAGGGTTTAGAAATTTTGAAGAAGTCCTTGATAAATCTCTAATAGAAACCGACATGGTCAAAAAAGCTCCTAACACCCTTCAAAGATGTTGGAGGTGGGAGTTTCTCAATAACATCTACCTTTGCTTTATCTACCTCGATCCCATGTCTCGTCATATGTTGCCCTAGAACAATACCTTCTCGTACCATGAAATGACATTTTTCCCAATTAAGTACGAGGTTTGTTTCTTCGCATCACCATAGTACCTTGGCTAGATTGGCTAGGCAATCATCATATGTATCTCTGAATACTGAAAAATCATCCATAAGGACTTCCAAGTACTTCTAAAACATGTCAGTAAGAATTGACATCATACGTCTTTGAAATGTAGCAGGTACATTACATAAACCAAATGGCATGCGTCTAAACTGTAACACCCCAAACCCGGCCCATACGCCACGGCCGAATTTAGAATGCCACTGCGAAAAATGTTTGAAAAATATTTTGACTTAGAGTGAAAACATAAAAATTTATTGTCTTTAATAAAACATTGTATATTTATAAATCCAAATAAAATCAAGTTGTTATAAATCCTTCGATTTGTAATTTTAATATATATCTTTAAGATATGAGTTGCTAAAAATATAACATATCCAAATAATAAAAATTGTCAATCCACTTTAATAGTAATAATAAACTTCAAAACCTTTTAAGTGGCCCTTATTACAATAACCAAATATTCGCAAATTCTGAAAATATGTATAATATATATAAAATAAGGAAAATAACTTCTGCATGGGCCACCTCATATCCACTCCAACTCGGTCCAAGCTTTATGCATCACCTGTAAGGTTTGAGAAAAATTGGGTGAGTCACATTGGACTCGGTGCATAGTTATTACACATGTTCCCACATATGGGCTTGGCCCATATCCACACTGATCCACATGCAAAATTATGCAAAATGAAGCCCAACCCAACCTAGTTCCATCCATTACACCAACCTCGGCACACCGCGCCCAAGGCCGTGGCTAATCCACCAATCACCTAAGTGATCCCACATAACTTACCTCGCAGACTTGTTGCTCAAGGCCGTGGCTAAGCCACCGATAACATAAGTGATCCCACATATCAATTAATCACGGTGATGCACACAGCTATCAACCGCCGAGATGGGCACCTAGCCAACACCTCCCTTGATGGAGCACATAGCTAACATCAAGCGCCAATGTAGCACAAGGCTAACATCAGACCACGTACATAATGTACACCCTTTCCTTCGATAGTCACATCCCAAGTCCCATGTATCATGCCACAATATCATTAAAACAAGCATATATCACATGCCATCACATTTTCATACATAGATCATATGTAAATTAAAATCATAAAATACTGACCTTGTCAATTGATTACCCAACATAGGCATCCACCCTTTTTAGCCATTAATTCGGCTACTATGCACATCATATACATATTTATATATTAAAACACATACACACAACAAAAGAACAGTGCGATAACTACGCACCTTTTTGGCACAGTCAGCTAAAACCCGAGATCACACGTTTGCACCTAAAAGTCTGCCGAAATCCCTAAATGGAACCATATTAGTTTCGGCCTCTACACCAAAAAGCATTAGAAAGTGGCCTTTGCCCTCAAGAAAATGACATAGAAAAGAGAAAGGAAATACGGCCATGTACACTTACCTATCTTCCAAAACCGATTGAAGAAAACCAAATGAAGATCTACCCTTATTGATATTCGGCTAAGACAATACAAAAAGAGTATGGGAAGTTTCGGCAATATTGTTGATTTGTAACAACAAAAAGGATTCGGCTAGAGTGGAGAAAGAGAAAGGAAAAAGGAAGAGAAAGAAAGAAATTGAAATGAGAGAGAGATGTTTTCGGTTTTGAGCAAAAGTGGAAGAAAGAAAAGAGAAATGGGGAGAAGGAAGTTTGGCCCAGAGAGAAAATAAAAGAAAAGTGGGTTTTGAACAAGTATGACAAGAATAGAAAAGAAGTTGTGAACAAAAGAGATTCGGCCAAGCACTATGATGATTTCGATTTTTGTTACACTTTGATGCACTAGGGAGAAATTTGCAAAAACTAAAAAGGATTTTCGGTTATGGCACCAGAACAAATATCGAAGGCCAAAACTAATACCAAAAATTCACCTTATGTCCAAGACACATTCGGCTATAGGGAGTGTTTGTGGAGAGAAAAGAAATTGGTGTTCAAATGCTTAGGAAAATGGCCAACTAGCTACTAACCTACCAAAGCCTCCATCAAAAATTAGTCAAGCCCTCCCCTAGACCAAAATGCCGTCCACATACATGAACTAAAGGCCATAATAGAGTTTCCAAAGCACTCTCCAACATTCAAGCCTTTTGTCCCCCCATCCTTCCTTAATTCTTAAGATTCTTATCCCCAATTTCATGCTTTCCTTAAACCAATATTCAACTTTCCAAAAGTTGAGAGTTCAACCTATCATAAATAAAGGTTGACCATCCATAAATACTAGGATTCAAAAATAAAGTCCTCAAAAAGCTAAACATGCTACTCGAACCTCTAACCTCAAGCAACTCTTCAAGCATCCTAACCACTTTGCCACTAACTCCTCTTGTGCTTTAATTAACACTTAAATTAACTTAAGTGCTAAGCTCACTTAATCCACTTCATTAAATAAACCATACTAAAAATTATTCTATCTTCCTAAATAGAATCAAGCCTTCATAAGACTATGCTAACACACAAAAAATCATACCTGAATTAACACAAGCAACAAGATGATACTCAATTTTTTCCTAAAGCCCAAGGCCCAATCTTACTAGGCCCAAATTTCAGGATGTTACAATTCTACCCTCCTAAAAAATAATTTCGTCCTCGAAATTACTTACTAACGAACAATCGTACATCCTATCTCACCACACTATGCTCTTGTCACAGCACTCTGATCTTAATAAAACCAATATACTTTCTAAGTACTGATCTCTAAGTTCACACTCAAGGTTCTAGATACTTCACTAGCGATGGTTCCGACACAGCCATTTTGCTTCTACCGCGTCCACTACAACCACGTCCCCTAGAACTCATATCTAACATCGCGATTTAATCTGATTAAGAAGTTTTATGCATTAATACTTTTGTTCCACTTGTTTATGCGCGAACTATTTTATGAAACAAAGTTTTCAGAAGTTGTTCTTTCGATCAATCAAAATTTCTAGTTCAAGTTCACTATTCTAATTCAGAGAATCACATTCACATTCATCCTCAACATTCAACACATCATTATAGGTATTTCTGACCATTCCCGACCCAGGGGTAATTTCGTCATTTTACCACTCAAGGGTATTTTAGTAATTTTGCAAATCGAGTGTATTTCAGAAAATTCTCAAGTCTAAAAGGATTTTATAAATCAGAGGGATAATTTGGTAAATTTAAAACTAAGATCTTTATAAAACAGTATGGCTAGTCCCTTTCGGGTTTTAGTTATCGAGTTTAGCCCGTGAATAGGTCCTCTTGGTTAGGGTGAATCGTAGCTACGCACCAGGTAGGATTAGAGTAAAGAGGAGGTGAGTCACTCGGACTGCTTAAATACCAAGCTCTTACTGAATCCACTACCAGACATGCGCATAATGGTTGCCACACCCTAGCTCGGCGACTTAGTAACAGGTTTGTTCAATTGTTCTTTAAGTCTTATGCATGTGTTTGAGTGCACTAGCCCTACGGTCCAATAGTCCTAATATTCTAATTTACGAGCCCAAATAAGCCCATAACATTCACATATATAAATCACTTCAATAGTCAGAGGTACTTACCTGGTGGACTTCGGGTTGGAGATATAGGTGCCATGCCAGAATAAACCTGAAAAATTTATGAAAGCCCAAATCTTTGAAAAGCCCATCTAAAAAAAATATTTTTGGGCCCAAAACCCTCAAAGCCGAGTTTTGAACCGGGCTCTGATACCAATTTGTAACACCCCAAACCCGGCCCATACGCCACGGCTGAATTTAGAATGCCACTGCAGAAAACGTTTGAAAAATATTTTGACTTAGAGTGAAAACATAAAAATTTATTGTCTTTAATAAAACATTGTATATTTATAAATCCAAATAAAATCAAGTTGTTACAAATTCTTCGATTTGTAATTTTAACATATATCTTTAAGATATGAGTTGCTAAAAATAAAACATATCCAAATAAAAAAAATTGTCAATCCATTTTAAAACATAATAATAAACTTCAAAACCTTTAAGTGGCCCTTATTACAATAACCAAATATTCGTAAATTATGAAAATATGTATAATATATAAAATAAGGAAAATAACTTCTGCATGGGCCACCTCGTATCCACTCCAACTCGGTCCAAGCTTTATGCATCACCTGTAAGGTTTGAGAAAAATTGGGTGAGTCACATGACTCAGTGCATAGTTATTACACATGTTCCCACATATGGGCTTGGCCCATATCCACACTGATCCACATGCAAAATTATGCAAAATGAAGCCCAACCCAACCTAGTTCCATCCATTACACCAACCTCGGCACACACCCGCCCAAGGCCGTGGCTAATCCACCGATCACCTAAGTGATCCCACATAACTTACCTCGGCGGACTTTTGCTCAAGGCCGTGGCTAAGCCACCGATCACATAAGTGATCCCACATATCAATTAATCCACGGTGATGCACACAGCTATCAACCGCCGAGATGGGCACCTAGCCAACACCTCCCTTGATGGAGCACATAGCTAACATCAAGCACCAATGTAGCATAAGGCTAACATCAGACCACGTACATAATGTACACCCTTTCCTTCGATAGTCACATCCCAAGTCCCATGTATCATGCCACAATATCATTAAAATAAGCATATATCACATGCCATCACATTTTCATACATAGATCATATGTAAATTAAAATCATAAAATACTGACCTTGTCAATTGATTACCCAACATAGGCATCCACCCTTTTTAGCCATTAATTCGGCTACCATGCAGATCATATACATATTTATATATTAAAACACATACACACAACAAAAGAACAGTGCGATAACTACGCACCTTTTTGGCACAGTCGGCTAAAACCCGAGATCACATGTTTGCACCTAAAAGTCTATCAAAATCCCTAAATGGAACCATATTAGTTTCGGCCTCTACACCAAAAAGCATTAGAAAGTGGCCTTTGCCCTCAAGAAAACGACATAGAAAAGAGAAAGGAAATACGGCCATGTACACTTACCTATCTTCCAAAACCGATTGAAGAAAACCAAATGAAGATCTACCCTTATTGATATTCGGCTAAGACAATACAAAAAGAGTATGGGAAGTTTCGACAATATGGTTGATTTGTAACAACAACAAGGATTCGGCTAGAGTGGAGAAAGAGAAAGGAAAAAGGAAGAGAAAGAAAGAAATTGAAATGAGAGAGAGATGTTTTCAGTTTTGAGCAAAAGTGGAAGAAAGAAAAAGAGAAATGGGGAGAAGGAAGTTTCGGCCCAGAGAAAATAAAAGAAAAGTGGGTTTTGAACAAGTATGACAAGAATAGAAAAGAAGTTGTGAACAAAAGAGATTCGGCCAAGCACTATGATGATTTCGGTTTTTTGTTACACTTTGATGCACTAGGGAGAAATTTGCAAAAACTAAAAAGGATTTTCGGTTATGACACCAGAACAAATATCGAAGGCCAAAACTAATACCAAAAATTCACCTTATGTCCAAGACACATTCGGCTATAGGGAGTGTTTGTGGACAGAAAAGAAATTGGTGTTCAAATGCTTAGGAAAATGGCCAACTAGCTACTAACCTACCAAAGCCTCCATCAAAAATCGGTCAAGCCCTCCCCTAGACCAAAATGCCGTCCACATACATGAACTAAAGGCCATAATAGAGTTTCCAAAACACTCTCCAACATTCAAGCCTTTTGTCCCCCCATCCTTCCTTAATTCTTAAGATTCTTATCCCCAATTTCATGCTTTCCTTAAACCAATATTCAACTTTCCAAAAGTAGAGACTTCAACCTATCATAAATAAAGGTTCACCGTCCATAAATACTAGGATTCAAAAATAAAGTCCTCAAAAAGCTAAACATGCTACTCGAACCTCTAACCTCAAGCAACTTTTCAAGCATCCTAACCACTTTCCCACTAACTCCTCTTGTGCTTTAATTAACACTTAAATTAACTTAAGTGCTAAGCTCACTTAATCCACTTCATTAAATAAACCATACTAAAAATTATTCTATCTTCCTAAATAGAATCAAGCCTTCATAAGACTATGCTAACACACAAAAATTCATACCTGAATTAACACAAGCAACAAGATGATACTCAAATTTTTCCTAAAGCCCAAGGCCCAATCTTACTAGGCCCAAATTTCAGGATGTTACATAAACAGAAATGTACCATACAGGCATGTGAACGTTGTTTTGTGTTGATCCTTCGGTACTACTGTGATATGATTATACCCCAAGTATCCATCGAGAAAACAGTAATAGTGTCGACCCACGAGTCTATCCAGAATTTGATCCAAGAATGGTAAAGGAAAGTGGTCTTTCCTAGTCCCCTTATTCAGCTTCCGGTAATCGATGCAAATTCTCTATCCCGTAACTGTTCTAGTTAGTATTAATTTGTTATTCTCTTTTTCAACGACCGTAATACCTCCTTTCTTTGGCACGCACTGGACCAGACTTACCCACGAACTGTCTGAGATTGGATAAATTATACCTGCATCTAACCACTTAATGATTTCTTTCTTTACTACGTCCTTCATGATGGGGTTCGGTCTTCGTTTTCCATCAATCTTCTGTTTCTCGCCATCCTCCAAGATGATCTTGTGCATGCATACAGATGGACTAATGACACAAATATCAGCTATGGTCCATCCGATAGCCTTCTTGAATTGTTTCAATACTAGGATGAGTTTCTCTTCTTGCTCTTCAGTTAACTCTGCTAAAACAATCACAGGCAAAGTAGAAGTGTTACCTAAATAAACATATTTTAAATGTGAGGGAAGTACATTCAGTTCTAATTTAGGTGGCTCCTTAATTAACGCTTTTGGCTGGACATAATCTCTGTTTTCTAACTCCAAAGACTCAAAGTGGGATTGCGAATTAAATCCCCTTTGATTAGCTTCTAGCAAAGCTAAGTATTCATCCCCTTCTTCATCACTTGGAGGGTCTGATGTCAAAATTTGCTCCAACGGTTCCTCAACATAGTTGAGTTCCTTTTCCATGATTAATTCCTTTAACTCGGATACTACAGAATAGTCATCACTTGTGTCAGGAAATAGCATAAACTTAATGTAACACCCCTAACCCGTAACCATCGCCGGACTAGGGTTAAGAGGCATTACCGACCAATTCCGAACATTCCTTATCATTTTCAACGCAAATTCATTCACATATAATAATTCACAATCATATAGTCCCTTAATGAGGTCTACGAGACCTTAAACACGTGTTAGAATAGGGTCGGGACTAAACCGAACTCATATAAAAATTTTTAAAAATTCAACATTTTTTCTAAGTTACAGAGGTCACACGCCCGTGTGGGTAGGCCGTGTGCCTCACACGACTTCGGACACGACCGTGCGTCCAAGCCGTGGCAAAACAGGGCATACATACTAACTTGACCACACGGCTTGAGACACGCCCGTGTGCCTCACCCGTGGTCGAAACTGACTTGCACCACACGGCCAATCACACGCCCGTGTGTCCAGCCCGTGGTCGAGCCTGACTTGTTTCACATGGTAAACTTAAACAACACGGTCGAGCCACATGCCCGTGTGCTCAACTGTGTGGGCAATTATAGGCCATTTTCAAGGCCAAATTTGCCTTCCACACCTTGAATCACCAACATGCATTAAACCATTACCAATTCATGCCTCAAATGCAACCAAAACATACCATTTCAAGCACCAATTAATCATCAATAATACCATCTATTCTTATACTCAATTTCTACTCAAATAAGTCCATTCCAAATCACTATATTCACAACTCAAATCCTATAACTATGCATCATCCAGTCATGCCACAATTTCACACTTAAAATGCCTTTCTCATCAACCAATTCAAGCATGAAAGGTACCATATTTATCATACACATATCCCACACATATATTACTACACCATTCAACCTTTAAACCATGTCTCATGGCAATATTTACACAACTCAAAACATGCCACATTCAATAGCCTATACATGCCATATACCACTTATACACATATTTCAAAAGTACCAAAGTCGATTACCGATAGTGTGATAGAGCCGCTGACGACCCCCGGATCCGAGCTAGCTTTACTGACACTGTAAAACAGAGATACACATCACACAGTAAGCTAAAGAGCTTAGTAAGTTCATAACATAATACATTCAAATTAACAAATCAAACTCAATATACAAGTACATCCATCACATAAACCAACCCTTAATTATTCATACCATATCATTCAAAGCTAATAATCTCACTCAATCCATTCATGAAATTATACACAATCTCATCAACCACAAAGGTTCAATACATACCTTAGCCAACACATAGTTACTCACCATCCAAGCTAATTTATGCTCGATAATGCATTTCGATCGACCCTAATTATTCATTAGGTTTAATCGCACACTTAGTGCCCAATTTATAGTCGAAACAGAAATAACATCGCACACTTAGTGCCTCAATACAGAACCGAACGTAATTCGGTATCGCACACAGAATGCCAGCCACAAAGCCAAAGCTTTTATTATTTTGCACACACAGTGCTAAACATTTCGGTCACATTTCCAAATACGCATACTTAGTGCCACATAACTCGATTCTTCACATAGCATTTACAATTCAATAATATCATACCAATCGTTTAATAACATTAAACACAGTTAAATACACGTATTATGTCTGAACTTACCTCGGACGTCGAAATACCAAAATTAGCCGATCAATCGAGTACTTTACCTTTGCCTCGATCTCGATCCGAATCTCTCCTTTCTTGGTCTAAACACATTCAAATTTAACTCATTCAATCACCAATTCATTCAATTTAGTCCAAACACATATATTTAGGGCATTTTACAAAATAGCCCTCATATTTACACATTTCGACACTTTAGTCCCTATTTTACAAAATCACTAAATACACAAAATCTCACTTCACTCATGCCTAGCCGAATTCTCCCTAGTCTCATACAAGCCCATATATTTCATTTATTACACATTTTAGTCCCTCAAAATATTATTTTCACAATTTAGCCTAAATTACTCAGAATCACCAAAAATCCAAAGACAAACTATGTTAATATATCACATAACTTTCATAATTCATCACCAAACTTCACTAAGCTCATGAATTCATCCATGGCACATTTCAAATTCTTCATCAATTCTCAAAATTTAAGCATGGGTTTTGTAGAGCATGAAGCAACGATTACAAAACGTAGAAATTATCAAAAACTGAGCTCAAAACATACCTTGATTCAAAGAACTTGATAGCCGAATTTCACAAAGCTTAAAACCCTTTTCGTTCTTCCAATTTTTGGTGGAAAGATGATATGAAATGGCTATCTAATTATTTGTTTTAATTAAATTATAACTTAATTCATCATTTACCTGTAACACCCCAAACCCGGTCTGTAACACCCTAAAAATCCGAGTCTTGATATATTGGATGTTTTGGTGATTAGTTTATAAAGGAAAAAAAATTTTCTTATTACTTTTCGTGCCTATGATAGTCCTGAAGAAGAGTATAAATTATTTGGTTATGGAATAATTTTTAGTTTTGAAAATTTATTGAAGTGGAGCAAGTGGCATTGACACTTAAGTTAATTTAAGTGTTAATAAGTGACATAGATGAGTAATGGCAAGGTGGTGTTGGCGCATGGGTTATAGCATGGGGGGAGTGGTTCGAATCCCTTGGATGGCATTTTGACAACTTTTATTTTGCTCTTCTATGGTAAGTGTCGGCCAAGCTTATTTATGGTAAGTGTTGACCTTGTTATTTTTGGTTAGTATATCAAAGGAATAAGGTAAGAGTGAATTTATGGTAGGGAATCAAGAAAATATGGAAAGATATGGAGACATAGGGCATATATCAAGGAAAATGTTTTGGAAACTAATTCATGGCCATTTGACCATGAATTTGGACGGCAATGTGGTCTAGGGGGGGTTGGCCGAATATGCTAGTAGTTGGCTAGGATTAGGAGTTTGTTTTGGTCATTCCTAGCAACTTTTGTGCAAAGTTTTGTAATTCTTTCTCAACCTTTCTCCCTTGGCCGAAATTGAGCTTTTGGTAAACCTTAATCTTTTGACCATGTGGTCATTTTTGCATATCACACTAGTACTCTTTTGTTTGCTTTGTCATAGTGCCGAAATTGCTAACACCAAAAAGACCATTCTTTTTCCTTCTCTTTTTCCCATTGCCGAATGTACCTTGCTTCTTATCACATCTTTTTCTTTCTCTTTTCCTTCTCTTTGAAAACCGAATCCTCATCATCATCTTTTTCTTCCATCTTTTATTTCTTTCTTTTATTTCTTTTCAATCAAAATTTTCTCCATTAATTCTCTCATGGCCGAATGTTAGTGTGCCCATAGCCGAACCATTTTCTCTTTTCTTTGGTTATAATCCTCCATCATTCACAAACATCATTCTCAATCCTTTCTTTCAATAGTGGACAATAGTGCGGTAGTGGAAGACCGGAACTCAAGTGTTCGTGAGTATCATAGAACGATTTGCTCGATTCTCTTATTGTGGTACAAGGATATTTGTGGTAAGGAAATCTCACCCTTAAAACCCTTAGTCATATTTCGATATAACATTAGTTTGTGCTAACGATCTTTTGTCTTTAAAGACAATCAAAATAGGGAAGAAAAGGGCGGTGAATAGTGTTCGGAAGAGGGGTGGTTCCGTTATTCCCCCTAAGTTTAAGTGAAGGACTGTTTCAGCAATCCGGGATTTCCCACCGGGTTGTGGACGTTCATCCGAGGAGAATCAATTGTTTGAAGTCGTTCGTACTCCCGAACCATTATTTGTTCGTGGATTTGATTCAGTTAATGAACCATTAATCGGGGAGAAACCGCAAGTAGAAGTAGTTCGAAAACCCGAGGGTAAAATTTTAGATCGTTATTTTTTAGATCGGTTTCATTAATAAATTATAGTGTTCTAATTATCGTGATACGTATAGGTGTTGACGAGCGGGAAAGTCTAGTTCTCACTATAACCAGGTGTGTAACTTCACACTTATCTTTCGGGTTAGATACTAAACAGTAAGTATTATGATAAATCGTAAAAATGGCAAAATCGAAAATTATCTAATAATTAACACTTTTGTGTAAATGCATGAAAACGGTTAAAGTCGGAAAAATTACTAGATCGATAAATTGAGCCGAAATATTGCTAGATCGATAAATTGAGCCGAAATATTGCTAGATCGATATATTGAGCCGAAATATTACTAGATCGATAAATTGAGCCGAAATATTGCTAGATCGATAAATTGAGCCGAAATATTGCTAGATCGATATATTGAGCCGAAATATTGCTAGATCGATAAATTGAGCCGAAATATCGCTAGATTGTTAAATTCAAATAAAGAGCGCTAGATTGTTAAATTGGGTGAAAAACTACTAGATCGATAAATTTGGCGAAAAATCGCTAGTTTGACAAATTGGGCCTAAAAGCGCTAGATCGATAAAATGGGCCAAAAACCTTCTAGTTCGAAATATGGGCCAAAGTTCGCTAGATTGCTTTACGGGCTAAATACTATTTTGTTTAATAGGCCCAAATGAAAAGTTTAATTAAAAACTCATTTGTATTATGGGTTACTTGATAAATTATTTATGATTAAAGTTTGTTATTCATACATAATTGCATGGGAT
The DNA here is from genome assembly GCA_025698515.1 of Gossypium sturtianum. NCBI lineage: Eukaryota > Viridiplantae > Streptophyta > Magnoliopsida > Malvales > Malvaceae > Gossypium > Gossypium sturtianum. Next base: position 27,717,599 of record CM046943.1, on the reverse strand, counting down.
GGGATACATGATGAAGAGAAGTAAGGCCTGTGGCCATGAATCTAGTTCGGTGGCTCTGCCACAAATTTGACTTAATGCCTCTAGTTCGGTGACTATGTCACAATCTAGTTCGGTAGTGCACTACAATATTATTAAAAAGGCTTAATGCCTACGATTGGTGTGTTTGGCGGGGTGGGTTGACTTGATCCCCACAGGTGTGCTGGTTGGTACGGGGGTGTGTAGCGGATGGAAAATTAGGCTTGGTTTGGGAAATTCATTTTTACATGCATTTTATATATTTATTTCATATTTATATCGTTGAAATTTTGTAATTGGGCTCAAGCCCAAATTAATGCCTTGATGGTCTGGCCCAACAACGGTGGTAAGTGGGTTACACACTGAGTTCTTTGTAACTCACCCCGTTTTATTACCCATTTCAGGTAATGGAAATTGATGTGGACTTGGGCCGGGGATGACTTGGTGGAGGCCATACTACGAGCTTGGGTTTTATAAACTATGAACTTTATTTAAGTTATTCATTTTATTTACTATTTTGGGTATGATGTAATAAGGCCTCTAATTATGTTTTTATGGATTTTTTTTTATGTGTGGATGGATATAATTTTGTTTAAGACTCTCATTATGGGGTTATGCTAAATTTTTAAAGTTTTTCTTAAACATTGCGTTTTATAACATTTTGAACCACCTAAATTACTTTTTAAAATTCTTTCAAGTTCTTTTAAAATTACTTAAAGGTTTTGGTAGAAAAGTTTTACTTTAATCACTAGAGAATTAAATGAATATTCGATTGGTGTGACTAACCGAATCTCATCTAAACGCATAGACCTGGTTTGGGGTGTTACATTTAATGGTATCAGAGCCAGGTTCAAAACTCGGCTGTGGTTTGGGTTCAACAAAGATATTTGTTTGAGAAACAACTCAAATTTCTAGACTTTTTGATTTAAAGGTAGTATGGCACCATGAGCATCCCGCGCCAAGTCAAGTAAGTATCTGTATATTGATTGTTTATTATCATTGTGATATGATCATAAGAAACACTCTAGAACTTCTAGTTTTAGGTGTTGAAAACCGTAGAGATTGAGACAATAGGATATGGTTGCGAAAACAACTCTATCTCTTTATTATCATAAAATATCGTTAATAAACACTGAAATAGTATTCTGATTCATAAAACTCTTAATCAGATTAAATCGAATTAGTCATTATGAGCACTAGAGGACGTGTTCGTGGACACGGTAGACGTGGCCGTGGTAGAGGACGAGGTGTTAGAGGCGCAACTGAAGCGCCGGATCATATGCCAGAAATGGATGCACCTGCGTCACTCGAAAGTGAGACGGGATCACATGATCATATGGAAGAAGATAATACGGTGACGCGAGCAATGCTGTGAGTCCTTGAAAGGGTCGCTGGAGCTAGAACTGGGCCAAGAGCTCGTGGGTCGATATCGGAACGATTGAAATGAAGTGGTGCTGAGGTTTTTAGAGGTGTCTCAGGTGTAGCTCCAAATGTCGCTGAATATTGGCTTGAGGCAGTGGAGCGAATTATGGACGATCTTGAGTGCACGGTGGAACAAAAACTAAGGGGAGCGGTGTCCTTGTTAAGGGACGAAGCATACCAATGGTGGCTTATTGTCGAGAAGGGCAATCAAGCCGCATTAGTTAATTGGGAATTCTTTAAAGTTTCCTTCCAAGGGAAATATGTAGAACGACGAGTTATGTTGATGCCGGAAGGAAGGAATTCGAATCTGGTCCAAGGGAATAAGACGGTGGCAAGCATATGAAAGCGAGTTTTGCGCTTGAGTCGCTATGCTCGAACAATAGTGGCAACGGATTATGAGCGTTGTGTACACTTTGAGGATGGCTTGAACGATGAATTGCGGGTTTTAATAGCCCCACAACAAGTTAGAACTTTTGCCACGCTTGTGGAAAAGGCCAAGATAGCCGAAGAGGCTAAGAACTCGAAACGTCAGAATCGGGAACGAGCTAGAGGCAAGAGAGATATGAAGTATTCGGGTTCTTCAAGAAGGTTTCAAGAGGCCTCGGAATGATGAACAGCTCAAGGTAGAACACACAGAATCGTGAATCGAGTCGAGATTGTCTTGATTGTGGGAAAAGGTATTCGGAGAGTCTTTGGAAGAAAATGGGTGCTTGCTATAAATGCGGGTCGATGGATCATCAATATAGGAATTGCCCTCGTCGAATGGATACAACTCAGGAAGCTCATAATACTGATGCACCACCGGTAAGAGGAATTCAGCAACCACCGAGAGGTCGTGGACCAGGTCATGGTGGTAATGGGGCTGGACGTGGTCAAGGTGCAGCGGGTCGAGGCAATGGTCCTAGAGGCAACACAGATGCAAGACAGCCAGGATTGGTATATGTAGTTAGACGCCGTGAGGATGGCAATGCACCTGATGTGATAACTGGTACGTTCTTCATCTTTGATGTACCTGTTATTGCTTTGATAGATATTGGTTCTACCCATTCGTATGTTGCTAGCACCATATCTGGAAACTTGAATTTAGACTCTGAAATTTCCGATAGTGAGATGAAGGTAATTAGTCCTTTAGGACAGACGGTGTTGGTAAATAAACTATTTAGAGATGTGCCCTTAGAAATTCAAGGAGAAATATTTTTGGCGAATTTGATGGAATTGCCTTTCGGCGAGTTCGATATCATTTTGGGCATGGATTGGTTGGTTAAGCACCGGGCGAAATTGGATTGTGCTAAAAAGTGAATGTCAATAAGGACAGTGGAGGATAAAGAAATAGTTATGATAGGCGAACGAAGGAATTACTTGGCAAATGTAGTATCTGCGTTAAAGGCAGAAAAGTTGATGCGGAAGGGGTATGGAGCATTTCTAGCTTTTATTAGTGCTTTAGATGCCAAAGAGTTGTCAGTGGAAGATGTGAGAACAGTGAAGGAATTTCCAGATGTATTTCCTAAAGAACTTCCTGGCATACCTCCAGATCAGGAAGTGGAATTTGGTATTGAGCTCTTGCCCGGAACGGCTCCAGTGTCCATTGCTCCTTATAGAATGGCACCGAAGGAGTTGGCGGAGCTTAAAGCTCAAATTCAAGAATTGTTGGATCGGGGTTTTATTCGACCGAGTGTGTCTCGTGGGAGCACCCGGTTTGTTTGTTAAGAAGAAAGATGGGTCAATGCGCATATGTGTATTGACTACGTGCAATTAAATAAATTGACGATCAAGAATAGGTGCCCTCTGCCAAGAATTGATGACCTGTTTGATCAAATGAAGGGAGCTTTTGTTTTCTCCAAAATTGATTTGAGATCAGGTTATCACCAGCTTAAGGTGAAAGAAGCGGATATTCACAAGACGGCTTTCCGAACTCGTTATGACCATTATGAGTTTTTGGTGATGCCGCGTTTGGGTTGACCAATGCACCACAGTGCATTTATGGATATGATAAACCGGGTCTTTCAACCATATTTAGACCGGTTTGTGGTGGTATTCATAGATGCCATTCGTATATTCAAGGAATGAAGAGGAGCATGACTCGATTTGCGAATTGTATTGCGATTACTTCGAAATAATCAATCTGTATGCCAAATTCGAAGAAATGTGAATTCAGTTAAGGGAAGTGACTTTCTTGGGTCATGTGGTATCACCAAGGAATAAGGGTGGATCCTCGGAAGATTGAGGTCAGATTGGATTGGAAACCACCAAAGTCGATGAGTCGAGATTCGGAGTTTCTTGGGTTTGGCTGGTTACTATAGACGCTTTGTTGAGGGGTTTTCGTTGATTGCTGCACCCCTAACTAAGCTATTGCGGAAGGGAGTACCATATATATGGACCGATAAACAGCAAGAAAGTTTCGAGAAATTGAAGAAGATTTTAACGGAAGCGCCAGTACTGATTCAACCTGAGGCTGGAAAGGAGTTTATAGTTTACTGCGATGCGTCACACACGGGCTTAGGATGTGTATTGATGCAAAGTGGGAAAGTGGTGGCTTATGCTTCTCGTCAGCTGAGACCGCACGAAGTAAACTACCCTACTCATGACTTGGAGTTAGCTGCAGTAGTGTTTGCTCTAAAGATTTGGAGGCATTACCTCTACGGTGAAAAGTCTATCATCTATATGGATCACAAGAGTCTTAAGTATCTTCTTACTCAGAAGGAATTAAACTTGAGACAATGAAGATGGGTGGAGCTGTTAAAGGACTATGATTTCTCAATCGAGTATCATCCTGGAAAAGCTAATGTGGTAGCAGACGCGTTAAGTCGTAAGGTGGTATCTGATTTGAGAACAATGTTTGCCCATTTGAGTTTGTACGAGGATGGTAGTCTGATAGCGAAACTTCAGGTGAAGCCTCTGTGGTTAGAGCAAATAAAGGAAAAACAGATATCATATAAGAAGTTGGGACTTTTAATTCAACAAGTTGAAAATGGTGGAATGGAGGATTTTAGCATAAACGCGGAAGGTGTGTTATGTTTTCGTGGGAAAGTTTGTATGCCTAAGGACTCAGATCTGAGACAAATGATTCTACGGGAGGCGTATAGTAGCCCTTATGCTATGCACCTCGGAGGAAATAAGATGTATCGGGATCTTCGTGAACAATATTGGTGGCCAGGGTTGAAGCGTGAGATTTCTGAATTTGTGGGAAAATGTTTAACTTGTCAGCAAGTGAAGGCAGAGCATCAATTGCCGCCAGGATTATTACAACCGGTAAAGATTCCTCTTTGGAAATGGGAGCGGATAACAATGGATTTTGTTAGTGGGTTACCTTTAACACCTACTAAGAAAAATTCCGTTTGGGTAATTGTTGATTGTTTGACGAAGATCGCTCATTTTCTACCGGTTAAATGCGGACGGATTAGTCGTTACGAAGTTGGCTAAGTATGCGTATCCAAATCGTGAGGTTGCATGGGGTACTGTGTCTATTATATCGAGATAGGGATCCTAGGTTTACGCCACGGTTTTGGAAAGCTTTGCATGAAGCTTTGGGAACAAAGCTAAACTTGAAGACGGCTTTTCATCCTCAATCGGATGGTCAATCGGAAAGAGTAATTCAGATTCGGAAGACATGTTAAGGGGATGTGTAATCGACTTCAAAGGTAGTTGGGAGGATTTTCTACCGTTGGCAGAATTTGCTTACAACAATAGCTATCAGTCTAGCATTCAGATGGCACCCTACGAGGCATTATATGGTCGAGGTGTCGTTCTCCTAGTTGTTGGACTGAATTGGGTGAACGCATGATGTTAGGTCCCGGTGATCTCTCAAACGAAAAGAAAAGTAAAAGCTATTTGAGCACGGTTAAAGGAAGCTCGGATAGACAAAAGTTGTATGTAGATCCAGGCGTAGAAGTATCGAGTATCTTTGTGGGGATCAAGTTTTCTTGAAGGTCTCACCTTGGAAGAAGATTTTCAGGTTTGGGAAGAAGGGCAAGTTGAGTCCTAGATACATTGGACTATATCGTGTGGTAAAGTGTGTTGGTCCAGTGGCCTATCAGATCGAATTACCTCCGGAGTTGAGTCAGATTCATAATGTTTTTCATGTTTCCATGCTGAGGCGCTATAGATCAGATCCTTCGCACATAGTACCGGTAGAAGAAGTGGAGTTGAATTTAGACTTGTCTTTTGAGGAGGAACCAGTGGAAATCTTAGACCGAGATGCTAAGGTGCTAAGAAAGAAAACCGTGCCGTTGGTCAAGGTTTTATGGCGTAATCACGGAGTGGAGGAAGCTACGTGGGAGCCTAAAGATGCAATTCGGCAACAATACCCTCACTTTTTTCAACCAGGTAAATTTCGAGGACGAAATTTTCTTTAAGGAGGGTAGAGTTGTAACACCCTAAAAATCCGAGTCTTGATATATTGCATGTTTTGGTGATTAGTTTATAAAGGAAAAAAAAATTTTCTTATTACTTTTCGTGCCTATGATAGTCCTGAAGAAGAGTATATAATTATTCGGTTATGGAATAATTTTTAGTTTTGAAAATTTATTGAAGTGGAGCAAGTGGCATTGACACTTAAGTTAATTTAAGTGTTAATAAGTGACATAGATGAGTAATGGCAAGGTGGTGTTGGCGCATGGGTTATAGCATGGGGGGAGTGGTTCGAATCCCTTGGATGGCATTTTGACAACTTTTATTTTGCTCTTCTATGGTAAGTGTCGGCCAAGCTTATTTATGGTAAGTGTTGACCTTGTTATTTTTGGTTAGTATATCAAAGGAATAAGGTAAGAGTGAATTTATGGTAGGGAATCAAGAAAATATGGAAAGATATGGAGACATAGGGCATATATCAAGGAAAATGTTTGGAAACTAATTCATGGCCATTTGACCATGAATTTGGACTGGCAATGTGGTCTAGGGGTTGGCCGAATATGCTAGTAGTTGGCTAGGATTAGGAGTTTGTTTTGGTCATTCCTATCAACTTTTGTGCAAAGTTTTGTAATTCTTTCTCAACCTTTTCCCTTTGCTTAGAAATTGAGCTTTTGGTAAACCTTAATCTTTTGACCATTTGGTCATTTTTGCATATCACACTAGTACTCTTTTGTTTGCTTTGTCATAGTGCCGAAATTGCTAACACCAAAAAGACCATTCTTTTTCCTTCTCTTTTTCCCATTGCCGAATGTACCTTGCTTCTTATCACATCTTTTTCTTTCTCTTTTCCTTCTCTTTGAAAACCGAATCCTCATCATCATATTTTTCTTCCATCTTTTATTTCCTTTCAATCAAAATTTTATCCATTAATTCTCTCATGGCCAAATGTTAGTGTGCCCATAGCCGACCCATTTTCTCTTTTCTTTGGTTATACATAGCCGAATCCTCCATCATTCACAAACATCATTCTCAATCCTTTCTTTCAATAGTGGACAATAGTGCGATAGTGGAAGACCGGAACTCAAGTGTTCGTGAGTATCATAGAACGATTTGCTCGATTCTCTTATTGTGGTACAAGGATATTTGTGGTTAGGAAATCTCACCCTTAAAACCCTTAGTCATATTTCGATATAACATTAGTTTGTGCTAACGATATTTTGTCTTTGAAGACAATCAAAATATAGGAAGAAAAGAGGCGGTGAATAGTGTTCGGAAGAGGGTGGTTCCGTTATTCCCCTAAGTTTAAGTGAAGGACTGCTTCAAACAATCCGGGATTTCCCACGGGTTGTGGACGTTCATCCGAGGAGAATCAATTGTTTGAAGTCGTTCGTACTCCGAACCATTATTTGTTTCGTGGATTTGATTCGGTTAACGAACCATCAATCGGGGAGAAACCGCAAGTAGAAGTAGTTCGAAAACCCGAGGGTAAAATTTTAGATCGTTATTTTTTAGATCGGTTTCATTAATAAATTATAGTGTTCTAATTATCGTGATACGTATAGGTGTTGACGAGCGGGAAAGTCTAGTTCTCACTATAACCAGGTGTGTAACTTCACACTTATCTTTCGGGTTAGATACTAAACAGTAAGTATTATGTTAAATCGTAAAAATGGTAAAATTGAAAATTATCTGATAATTAACACTTTTGTGTAAATGCATGAAAACGGTTAAAGTCGGAAAAATTACTAGATCGATAAATTGAGCCGAAATATTGCTAGATCGATAAATTGAGCCGAAATATTGCTAGATCGATATATTGAGCCGAAATATTGCTAGATCGATAAATTGAGCCGAAATATTGCTAGATCGATATATTGAGCCGAAATATTGCTAGATCGATAAATTGAGCCGAAATACTGCTAGATTGTTAAATTGGGCCGAAAGACTGCTAGATTGTTAAATTGGGCCAAAAGACTGCTATATTGTTAAATTGGGCGAAAGATCGCTAGATTGTTAAATTGGGTGAAAAACTACTAGATCGATAAATTTGGCCAAAAAGCGCTAGTTCGACAAATTGGGCCTAAAAACTGCTAGATCGATAAAATGGGCCAAATACCTTCTAGTTCGAAATATGGGCCAAAGTTCGCTAGATTGCTTTACGGGCTAAATACTATTTTGTTTAATAGGCCCAAATGAAAAGTTTAACTAAAAACTCATTTGTATTATGGGTTACTTGATAAATTATTTATGATTAAAGTTTGTTATTCATACATAATTGCATGGGATGGGATACATGATGAAGAGAAGTAAGGCCTGTGGCCATGAATCTAGTTCGGTGGCTCTGCCACAAATTTGGCTTAATGCCTCTAGTTCGGTGACTATGTCACAATCTAGTTTGATCTTGCACTACAATATTATTAAAAGGCTTAATGCCTACGATTGGTGTGTTTGGCGGGGTGGGTTGACTTGATCCCCATAGTGTGTCTTTGGTTGGTACGGGGTGTGTAGCGGATGGAAAATTAGGCTTGGTTTGGGAAATTCATTTTTTACATGCATTTTATATATTTATTTCATATTTATATCGTTGAAATTTTGTAATTGGGCTCAAGCCCAAATTAATGCCTTGGTGGTCTGGCCCAACAACGGTGGTAAGTGGGTTACACACTGAGTTCTTTGTAACTCACCCCGTTTTATTACCCATTTCAGGTAATGGAAATTGATGTGGACTTGGGCCGGGGATGACTTGGTGGAGGCCATACTACGAGCTTGGGTTTTATAAACTATGAACTTTATTTAAGTTATTCATTTTATTTACTATTTTGGGTATGATGTAATAAGGCCTCTAATTATGTTTTTATGGATTTTTTTTTATGTGTGGATGGATATAATTTTGTTTAAGACTCTCATTATGGGGTTATGCTAAATTTTTAAAGTTTTTCTTAAACATTGCGTTTTATAACATTTTGAACCACCTAAATTACTTTTTAAAATTCTTTCAAGTTCTTTTAAAATTACTTAAAGGTTTTGGTAGAAAAGTTTTACTTTAATCACTAGAGAATTAAATGAATATTCGATTGGTGTGACTAACCAAATCTCGTCTAAACGCATAGACCTGGTTTGGGGTGTTACACGGTCAAAACGCTACGACCGAATCTGGCATGTCACAGGGAAGAAAACATTTTTGGAAAACAAGTTTTTGTCTCAATGTTGAAAAGAAAACCTTTGATTTTATAAAACCCGAATTGTGTTAAGCCATTTGTTAAAATTCTTTCGAAACTTAGTTTTAAAGAAGACAGTATTGCCTTGTTATTATTGCGTGTTTGATAAATACCCGACGGTAAAAATTTTGTAAATTCCTAAAATTCGTTAAAGTTTTAAAAACGTCCATTTTACGAGTTTATTAGGCATGCCTTTAGTGTTTAAACGTCGGTTTAAAGAAATTTAACAAAATGAATAATCCCAAAATAAAATCTGAATGGCCTTATTATATAGCGGAAATCCAAACTTAAAGTAAAATAAACCCGAATTAACCTTTTAAACTAAAATCAAAATTTTTGGGCATGGCCACCTCGAGTCCAATCCCGGCTCCATATCTGCGAACTAGGAATTACCTGCAAAAAGTAATGGAAGGGGTGAGTCACCGAGACTCAGTGTATAAATCCCCATCCGAAAGATTCTAAGCTCTTACACAGTTCCATATGCAAATATGTATGTCATGCAATCCATCCAACCTATCCATCCGAACTCCCAATTCTACCCCTTGTGGCACCTAGCCACTGGTGGTACCTAACCACTGGTGGTTCCAAACCACTAGTGACCGAAGTCACAAATAATCATGTGTGGGGCCAACCCACTTGTGGTACCTAACCACTGGTGACGATCCCGTATATCAATATGTGGGGCCAACCCACTGTGGTGCCAAACCACTGGGACGAGTCACAGAATAAGCATATGTGGTACCTAACCACTTGTGGTTCCAAACCATTGAGACTTAGTCACAAAATATTAATATGTGGGGCCAACCCACGTGTGGTACCTAACCACTGGTGACAGTCTGATAATCATACCTTCCCCCTCCTCTCATCATACCCATTTTCATGAACATGCTTTTCAATACAATATAATCATGCTTAACATTTAGGAGTAATCTAATATGGCATATGCAGATTTAACAGAGGCAATTAACATTAGCCACTAAGATAGACTTACCCGGAGTCCTCGCTTTTACCCACAAGGGTAACTTATCGATTTCAACAGTTATTTTGACTTTTGACAAATCACAAATAACAACACATTAAACATATGAAGTGTGTAAGAGTTACACACACGATTACTCGTAACACGATACTTTCTACGTCGACACTCGTTAATCGACACTCATCGCTATCCGCTTACTACTTTGCTCGGATCTCGCCCACGACCCGTGGCCAATCCCAAAGCTGCGACATCGCCCTTTTCTTAAACTTAGGGGTGGGTTTCTGAGATCCAACCCCTCCTACCGCTTGGCTGGCATTAGAGTCCATGAACACACCTTGATCACTAAACGGATTAAAGCAGTGAAACGAATAGTAAGGAACTAAGACCCAAAGCTAAACCCTTACCTAAATCGGCAAATCTCGAAGCTCTAGGCTTGATTCACAACCAACGAATCCTGAAAGATCCAAAGTATGCGTCACAACTTCCACCTATAATCGGCCAAGCACCAACATTAAACCAAGTAGCCATTCGGCTTTGGCATGAAAGCCCGAAAGAGATTTTATGAAATAAAGGAAATCGCCCCCTTACCTTAACTCGAAAGATTCAATCAACACTTAGCGACAATCGGCACCACACCACCCTAGAGAAGATTCGGCTTCCAGAAGAAGAAAAAGAAACAACTCGGCAGAGTTTTCAGGAAAGATTCGGCCAAGAGAGAAATGATCAAGAAAAGAAAGAAAGAAGAAAACAATACGATCTTACCAGAGTATGGGTTGAGATTCGACTATGATGAATTCTTCGGGAAAAAGGAACACACAGAATGATTTTGAGATCTAAGAGGTTTCGGCTAGGAGCCAAAGAAAGTGTGATCTTCGGCTTTTAGTGAACGAAAAAGGAATAGATCAAGGTAATGAGAATCAAGGGGGTTTCGGCTAGCAAGGTGTTTCGAAAAGAATAATCAAGATGGAAGGGAGGAAGAAGTGATGATTCGGCTTTGGGAAAAAGATGGAGAGAAAGGGTAGAAGGTATTTCGGCTATCACCAAAGATAAGAAGAGAAAAGAAAAGCCAATAGGGGTTTCGGCTTTTGAGAGTGAAAGAGAAGGAGAATGAAGAATTATGGAGAGTGTGAGCCAAGAAGATTTCGGCAATAGGGAGAGTCTTGTGCCTCAAAGAGAAGAAAATAAAAATAAAAAGAAAACTAAACTCAAACCGAGAAAAAGAACCCTCCTGAACCCCTTAGACACTTTCGGCACAAAGCAAAATAGCCCACATTCGGCACCCACCTCACAAAAGCCAAAATTTGCACCTAAGGAATGACACTACAAGGTCCTATGGCCAATGTAAGTTTCGGCACACCTAGCCACACTAAGAACCGATCCCCTTCCTCCTATACAGAGTTCAAAATTCAGCCAACACTAAGCTCCCATGCCCATCCCTCTCTTCTCTCCACAAATTTCTCCTGATCACCCATTCGAACCTATTTGAATATTTTAAACTCCTAAATTTTCTCTCCTCCACTCATTTGAATCTGTTGACTCCTTCAACAGTCATCCACCTGAGTCCCAAGTGAGTGCAACTCTCCCTTGTCTGGCGTCAAAAGAAATGCACAAAGGGGATTCCCGCAGCTCGAACCAAGTCCCCTTCAGCTCCTTGAGGCGTCACTCCCCTGTGCCTTAAGTGGCGCCTCCTTACCACTTTACCAAGGCATTCCTTGTGTCAAAACATACCACCAATTACCCTTAACTCCTGTCCCATTCAGCTCCCCCTTCAAAGTGCCCAAAAGAAAATTTTCGCTAAGGCTCTAGCCTACCCCTAGCTCATGCCTGGTCCCCAAAATACTATAAACTAGCATGACAACCATACTATCTACATGCAATTAGATAAAATGCAAAAGCCCCGATTTAGGATGTTACATTACCTTTTTGCCCTTAATGAATTAAACATTAAAACTTATAATGGTTGGTTATAAATGTCCATTAACCTTGCTAATGGTTTAATTACTGATAAACAACAATAGTAACATATTTTAAGCCCACATTTAGCATGCTTTTGGATGATTTAAGCCTTGAATTATGTAATTTGGTGCTTGTAATCCTTTGTTTTCATGTTTTATACTCAAGAAAGCACCAGAGAATGAAAAGAACGAGAAACAGGCTTAAAACGGACCAAATGGGCCAAATCACGAAATTGACACAGCTTGGGCCCAAGACCACACGGCCGTGCCTCATTGATGGACTCGAACACGACCTGGCCACGACTTACACGGGCGTGTGCCAAGGGCGTGTCCCTACCGTGGCAAAGAGAAATTCTATTCAGATTAGAATACTTAGAGGCGAAGTAACACATTCCAAAGCCTATATAAACACCCTAAGTACGATCTAAGAGGGGGAGTCAATAGAAGCCTTCTGTCAGGGCGTCCAGCTAGGCCAAGAAGCCAAGCCAGAGAGGTCAGAATTGTGGGATTTGCTCGAAGAAAGCCATTTGATTCATCTCAAGAAGCCGGAGTCATACTCAAGACGGAGGATCTTCGCTTCAATTCCTTCAGGGAGTTTTAGGGTTTTTCTTATGTATTTTTTTTATCTTTTCTTCTGAGATGTTTTCTTTTATCATTATGAACTAAACTCCTCAGATACCTGAGGGGGATGAAACCTAAGATGAATCTTGTTATTGTTTTCTAAACTATATGATAAATACTTGATTTGTTCTTAATTATGTGTTCTTAATTCTTATTTTGAAATTTCCGGGATATTGATTCAAGTTTGATGTGCTTAGGTGGAGGAGCAAAAGTCCCTGCCTAAGAGTAGATCTAGCATAATTAAGCGGAGTTGATCGCACGCCTAGACATAGGGTGACGAGATTTTGCCGGATTAGGGTGAATCCTAATATGGGAGTCCATAGATCGAGTTAATGCAATTCTAGGGGTTTTAATTAGAAAGAGATTTCAATTAATAAACCTAGGGTTAGGCGTTAGTAGCCTCGACGGAGGTATTAATATAACTTAGGGAGTCCTACGGATCAAGTCAAGTGAATAAATCGTCTGGTTCAGTGTTAGATAACAAGTGAAGTCTAGGTGGATTCTTCCTCGGGTATTGTCTTAATCAATTGGTCTTTCCCACAAGTATTTCCCCAAATTCATTCTTCTTTGTCTTAGAGTCTTTATCTTAGTAGTTAGTTAATTTAGATTAAATGACAATTCCCTTTATTTTAGGCTAGATAATAAAAAGAAAATTAGTATTAGTACTTTTAGTTCCTTTGGGTTCGACAATCCGGTCTTGCCTTAACTATACTACTGTTCGATAGGTGCGCTTGCCTCAAATCGTTGTCATAGTTAGTTCCCAGGTTCGATCATTCTCTTTATAAATTTTAAAACTTTGACAAATCAAAGCGATTAAGTTTTTGGCGCCGTTGCCGGGGAACTAAAATATTAAGAACACTCAATTTTTATTACTTTAGCCATTTTATTGCAATTTATTTTTATTCTTATTTTTATTTTATTTTTTTTACTTTGCTAATTTTTCTTTTATTTATTTTTGACAGGTAATTTTTGTTTATAGAGGATATGGCACTGAATAACTATCAGTGGCAAGTTATGAGGATAAAGCCAACAGAAGCCGCCAGTGTCTTCAACTTCGACCCGGTCACCATGTTATCTAACCAGGTAGAGCTTTTAAATAAAAAATTTGATGGTTGGTATGGTTCTACGCAGTACATCCAGAATACTGAAGACGATACAAATGGAGGAGGGTGAACAACACAGAATATCTATCCTACAACCCTAGCACAGAGAACGAACAAGTCAACTATATGGGTAACTATTCTAGACCTCAAAATAATCTTTATAGTAACACTTATAATGTAGGTTGGAAGTACCATCCCAACTTCTCATGGGGAGGCCAAGGAAATTAGAGACAACAACCCCTCCCAGGCTTCCAACAGCAGCCCTACCCACAAGAAAAGAAGCCGAACCTTAAGGAGATGCTGACAAAATTCATAGCAGTGTCAGAAACTCGCTTTCAAAACACCGAGACAATACTTAAAAATCAACAAGCATCGATTTAAGGGATCAAGAACCAGTTAGGACAACTTGCCACGATCATATCAGAACAACCACAAGGGTTAAATGAACCAGAACCAAGGCAAGAAAACTTGGCAGATAAATGTAAGGTTGAGGTGAGCCGTGACATATTGAAACCGGCAATTACAGAGTACCAACCTCGTGTGCCATATCCCGATACAATGAAGAAAGACCACACAGAGGAACAATTCGGTGAACTCACACTTCGTGTAGGCAACAAAATGATCACTCTTCACGCTCTTGACTCGGCTAGGACATCGTGTAATCAAGGTGAAAACATAAATTCTATTAACAATCATTTGATTCAACCTTCTATACAGGAAACACCACGAAACTACACAATCGAGCCAGAGCCTAAACCTCGTGTCGATAAAGAAGAAATTCATGAGGAACGAAGGCTTCGGATCATTGAACTAGACAAGTGGAAGACACACTTCAAAGAGAAACTAAAAACACACGAAGTAAAAATGAGGCAACTCCATGACAAACCTAACGATGGGACAACCCAGCTTAAGATAGGAGATCAGGTACTCAAAATCCTCCCAAATGGAACAGTCGAGGTAACTAATCCTAAATTCAGCACTTTTAAGGTAAACACTACGCGACTTGAACTATACATCAATAACCGAATTGAATGCATGAGAAAGGATTTTCACCACCTCAAACCACTATGGTCATACGAATAACAGGTAAGTCTAGCTCAAGACTTTAAACGAGCGCTTCTCGGGAGGCAACCCGAGCACTAACCCTACTAATTAGTTTAGTTTTATTTATTTTCATGTTTAGGCACAGGTTTCCCATACTCACACGGTCTTGCACACGGCCGTGGCCATGTCCGTATGGGCACCACAGGTAGGTAAAAGGGCGTGGCCATAGATGTGTAGCAACAGGACAATTTTTTTTCCAAAAACACGGGCTACATCTCTATTTAAACCCCCTTCTTCCTTTTTCTTTTCCAGTTGTCTTTCTTCTTTCATTTTCCATTATTTACTTTTACTTTTATTTTTTATTTTTACTTTCTTTATTATTTTCTTATTATTCTTCATGCCATTTAGATTTAGCTTAGGATACAATAAAATCAGACCAGTTGCTTCGAGGATTCAAATCCAAACAGTTCGAGGCGCTCCCCCACATTAACCTCTGCCCAATCCTATCCGGTTTCTTTTCACTGACTCCATCCAAAATTCAGGAAGTTTCACTTCTCTCCCTATCTTATGATTCTATTATTATTTTGCATCTATATCTATCTTTGTACATTGAGGGCAATGTACATCTTAAGTGTGGGGGGTGAACCTAAAAAGTGCCTAACTTTTTTCATTATTCTCAAATCCCTGAGTTAGTTCTTGTTCTTAAGTATGAAGAGGTGTCAACAATATTAATCCTAAATTATGCCTTGTTTCTTAGAGTAAGTCTCTCATATTATGATTAGAATGAAATTTCCTATGATTTATGATTTTTATTGATATATTTTAGATTAAGTCATTGATAATTGTGCATTGATGATTAAACTTTAAGATACTAGAGAGTCAAGCATGATAAGTCTATTTTTCAGAATAAAAATTTTTTCTAGGTTGTCTACCTGAATTTGAATATTACTTTGAAGTTCGAAATTTACGAGGTTGACGTAAAAAAAACCATAATTTTTGTGAGATTTTAATCCTTTTAGAGCATATATTCTTTTTCTTGCTCACTTTATTGATTATGAGTGTGTCAACATTGATTTGCTATTCTAGAACTTGCTTCGATTATACATGTCGAGACCACACCTTTGATTTGATATACAGAGATGATAAAGGCACCTAGGATTTAACCCAGTTACTCCATAAAAAGCCTACCTTCACAATTAAACCCTAGTGAACCCCTTTGATCCTAACAAACCTTTTTATTGACTCACCCACTAATATTAACCCAAAACCCTTTGTATTCGTTATCACCATTCTTCTTGACTACCCCTATATCGAGATTTGATTTGATCGATTACTTAACTATTTTCTTTATCAGTTGTTAAATTCTATCTTCTTATTACTTGATTTGTTCTTAAAAAAATCGAAGTATATTCATTATTAGTTCTGTGATTAAGTGAGCTTATACGTTTAAATCCCAATTGTTGAAGAAAAAGCTCGTATTAGAGTATTATTAGTACAAATTTTCAATTGACGTAATTATTTATATTCAGTTCGTTGTTTCTAGTTAGGTAATTTGTCAGGTCAGTCTCAATTTTAACCCTCTAATTTAGCCTTTATCCACAACTTTAACCATGCCCCGTTACAACCATGTCAAAGACCTTTTGATTGTGTGTATCATCTCATAATATAGTGGTGGAGATTTGATTTTCATGCAAGCCTATGGGATTAACTTTTCATGTTTGACTTATGAGTGTTTTTTTTCTTGAACCTTAAACACCTCGAATGATTTGAGTGAATCTTTTGCGAGGATGTCAATCCTTGTCGATTTTGAATCAGGGGTAATTATTTAGATAAGGGGAAACACCTATGTTTTCATGCTACAAAATGTATGACTTAGATTGTTTGAATCTTTAGGACTCTTTGAGTTGAATTATCCATGTATGAATTATCTATGAATTATGATGAAACACTATCGATGAATATTATTGAGGAAGTTTGTTTTAATTATGAGTTGAGAATTTTGCTTGAGGACAAGCAAAAGCTTAAGTGTGGGGGTATTTGATAAACTGCAATAGTAACATATTTTAAGCCCACATTTAGCATGCTTTTGGATGATTTAAGCCTTGAATTATGTAATTTAGTGCTCTTAATCCTTTGTTTTCATGTTTTATACTCGTGAAAGCAGGAGAATGAAAAGAACGAGAAACAAAGCTTAAAACGGACCAAATGGGCCAAATCACGAAATCGACACGGCACAGGCCCAAGACCACACGACCGTGCCTCATTGATGGACTCGAACACCTACCGCCACGACTTACACGGGCGTGTGCCAAGGGCGTGTCCCTGCCGTGGCAAAGAGAAATTCTATTCGGATTAGGATACTTAGAGGCAAAGTAAAACATTCTGAAGCCTATATAAACACCCTAAGTATGACCTAAGAGGGGAGTCGCATGAAGCCTTCTGTCGGGGCGCCCAAACTAGGCTAAGGAGCCAAGCCGAGAGAGGTCGAATTTTGGGATTTGCTCGAAGAAAGCCGCTTGATTCATCTCAAGAAGCGGAGTCATACTTAAGACGGAGGATCTTGTCTTCAATTCCTTCAGGAGTTTTAGGTTTTTCTTATGTTTTGTTTTATCTTTTCTTCTCGAGATGTTTTCTTTTATCATTATGAACTAAACTCCTCGGATACAGGGGATGAAACCTAAGATGAATCTTGTTATTGTTTTCTCGAACTATATGATAAATACTTGATTTGTTCTTAATTATGTGTTCTTAATTCTTGTTTTGATATTTCAGGGATATTGATTCAAGTTTGATGTTCTTAGGTGGAGGAGCAAAGTCCCCGCCTAAGAGTAGATCTAGCATAATTAAGCAGAGTTGATCGCATGCCTAGACATAGGGAGACGAGATTTTTTCGGATTAGGGTGAAACCTAATATGGGAGTCCATAGATCGAGTTAATGCAATTCTAGTAGTTTTAATTAGAAAGAGATTTCAATTAATCAACCTAGGGTTAGACGTTAGTAGCCTCGACGCGGAGGTATTAATATAACTTAGGAGTCCTACGGATCAAGTCAAGTGAATAAATCGTGCAGTTCGGTGTTAGATAACAAGTGAAGTCTAGGTGGATTCTTCCTCGGGTATTGTCTTAATCAATTGGTCTTTCCCACAAGTACTTCCCCAAATTCATTCTTCTTTGTCTTAGAGTCTTTAGCTTAGTAGTTAGTTAATTTAGATTAAACGACAATTCCCTTTATTTTAGGCTAGATAATAAAAAGAAAGTTAGTATTAGTACTTTTAGTTCCTTTGGGTTCGACAATCCGGTCTTGCCTTAACTATACTACTGTTTGATAGGTGCGCTTGCCTCAAATCGTTGTCATAGTTAGTTCCCTGGTTCGATCATTTTCTTTATAAATTTTAAAACTTTGACAAATCAAAGCGATCAATTACTATATAAGACCTTCACCTTTATAAAACCATGACAAATAGACTCTTCAACAATCAGCATACAACTTTTACCTTTTATGCAATTAAGTCCTTTTTCACAATTCAACACACAGTCGATAAAATTTTCACACGAAACTTTCACACAGGTTCAATCACATATTATAAACATCAAAAATAATATTAAAATATTTTTCCGGCCTCAGATTTGTGGTCTTGAAACCACTATTCTGACTAGGGTATAAACTGGGCTATTACAACTCTCCCCCTTAGAGATTTTCGTCCCCAAAAATCTTACCAGTGAATAGGTTCGGATATTGCTCTCTCATAACATCTTCAGGCTCCCACGTAGCCTCTTCAACTCCGTGTTTATGCCACAAAACTTTCACTAAAGATATTATTTTTTTTCTCAACTCTTTAATCTCACGTGCCAGAATTCGAATCGGTTCTTCACTATACGACAAATCTGACTAAATCTCAACCTCAGTAGGAGCAATTACATGCAAAGGATCAGATCTGTATCGTCGAAGCATCGATATGTGAAATACATTATGAATCTTTTCTAACTCAGGTGGTAACAACAATCTATAAGCAACCAGCCCTACTCGTTCAGTTATTTCATACGGCCCAATAAACCTCGGACTCAGCTTGCCTTTTCGGCCAAATCGTAGTATTTTCTTCCACGGAGATACTTTCAAAAACACTTTATCACGAACTTCAAATTCGATATCTTTTCATTTCAAGTCTGTATAAGACTTTTGTCAATCTCATGCTGCTTTCAAACTGTTACGGATCACTTTGACTTTCTGCTCAGTTTCTTTTAACAAATCAACCCTGTGAATCTTATTCTCACTTAGCTCAGTCCAAGACAATGGAGTTTGACATTTTCGACCGTAAAGAGCCTCATATGGTGCCATTCTGATACTAGATTGAAAACTGTTATTGTACGCAAACTCAATCAACGGTAAATGCTTTTCCCACGTACTTTCAAACTCAAGAATGCAACATCTCAACATATCTTCGAGAACTTGAATAATTCGCTCGGATTGTCCATCCGTTTGCGGATGAAATGTAGTACTAAAATGCAGCTTCGTGCCTAAGGCTTCTTGCAATTTCTTCCGAAACCGTGAGGTAAATCTCGGATCTCTGTCAGATACAATAGATAGTGGCACCCCGTGTAATCTTAAAATCTCAGAAATATATAATTCAGCTAATTTATCAAGGGAATAATCTATTCTCACCAGAATGAAATGAGCTGATTTCGTCAATCTGTCAACTATCAGCCAGATTGCATCTTTCTTTCTCTGAGTTAAAGGTAATCCCGACACAAAGTCCATCGTGATCCTCTCCCATTTCCATTCAGCAATCATAGTCAGTTGTAACAAGCTGGATGGAACCTGATGTTCAGCTTTAATTTGTTGACAAACTAAACATTTCGACACAAAGTCAGAGATATCTCTTTTCATCCCATGCCACCAATAAAACTGTTTTAGATCATTATACATTTTCGTACTCCCCGGATGAACAGTCAAGCGACTATTGTGAGCTTCGTTCAAAATCAACTGAATTAACTCTGAATTCTTCGGAACACAAATTCGATCTCTGAATCTCAAGCAATCATCATTATCAACTCGAAATTCTAAATCAGAATTGAACCTACATTGAGCTCGTTTTGTCATCATCTCATCATCACCTTTCTGTGCATCACTAATCTGACGTACAAACATCGGCTTCACTTTCAACTCAGCCAAAACTGAACCATCATCACATAGATCCATCTGAGTATTCATAGCTCTCAAAACAAATAAAGACTTTTGACTCAAAGCATCGGTAACAACATTAGCTTTGCCCAGATGATAATCTATCTCAAGCTCGTAATCTTTCAACAATTCTAACCATCTTCTCTGTCGCAAATTCAATTCTTTCTGAGTCATCAGATATTTCAAGTTTTTGTGATCCGTATAAACATGACATTTTTCACCAAAAAGGTAGTGACGCCAAATCTTCAATGCAAATACAATCGCAGCTAATTCAAGATCATGCGTCGGATAGTTCTTTTCATGCGACTTTAACTGCCTCGAAGCATAAGCGATGACTTTGCCTTCTTGCAACAGCACACAGCCCAAACCATTCAACGATGCATCACTGTAAACTATGAATTCATTACCCGATTCCGGTTGAACTAACACTGGTGCCTCTGTCAACAATGCTTTCAACTGTTTAAAACTCTACTGGCACTTTTCTGACCACTCGAATTTAACATCTTTGTACAGCAATTTCGTCAACGGGGTCGCAATCATCGAGAAGCCTTTCACAAATTGTCTATAATATCCCGTAGTCCCAGAAAACTACGGACTTCAGACACATTTCTCGGAGGCTTCCACTCTAGAATAGCTGAGATCTTACTCGGATCAACTCGTGTTCCTACAGCTGATACAATATGCCCCAGAAAACCATCCTCACGCAGCCAAAACTCACATTTGCTGAACTTTGCATACAATTGCTTTTCACGCAGAGTCTGTAACACAATTCTTAAATGCTCAGCATGATGTATCTCATCACATGAGTAGATCAGAATATCATCAATAAACACCACAACAAAGCGATCCAAATACGATCTGAATATCCGGTTCATCAAATCCATAAACACTGCAAGAGCATTCGTTAGTCCAAAAGGTATAACTAAGAATTCATAATGTCCGTACCTCATTCTGAAAGTAGTTTTCGGTACATCTGATTCTTTAACTCTCAACTGATAATAGCCCGATCTCAAATCTATTTTTGAAAACACTGTAGCTCCTTTTAGCTGATCAAACAAATCATTAATACGAGGCAACGGGTATTTATTCTTTATCGTCACTTTGTTCAACTGTCAATAGTCAATACACATTCTCATAGTGCCATCTTTCTTTTTCACAAACAACACAGGAGCACCCCAGGGCGAAAAACTCGGTCTTGCAAATCCTCTATCTGACAACTCTTGCAACTAAGACTTTAACTCTTCCAATTCTGTCGGTGCCATTCTATACGAAGCTATCGAGATAGGAGTCATCCCCGGTACCAATTCAATACCAAACTCAACTTCTCGGATTGAAGGTAATCCCGGTAGTTCTTCAGGAAACACATCCGAAAACTCACAAACTACTGGTACAGAGTCAATTTTCTTTTCAGTCACTTTTATATCAATCACATATGCCAAATAAGCTTCGCAACCCTTTATAACATAGTTCAAAGCTTTCATCAAAGATATAACAACGGGCAACCCATTAAAATCACTGGATTCAATTCGTACTGTCTCACCATTCTGACTTTTCAAATCAATACTCTTCCGTTAACAATTCACAATAGCATGGTGCAAAGTGAGCCAATCCATACCCAGAATGATATCAAATTCGTCAAAAGGTAGCAACATCAAATTAGCCGGAAAATAAACATCCCGAAACATCAATGGACAATTCTTGCACACTTTATCCACCAAGACATACTTGCCTAAGGGGTTCGATACTCTAATCACGAATTCAGTAGACTCAACAGGTAGAGTCTTACTTGATACTAGATTCACACACACATAAGAATGAGTAGAACCTGGATCTATCAATCCAATCACATCAGTATCAAATAGAGTAAAAGTACCAGTGATGATGTCTGGAGATGATGCTTCTTCTCGTGCGTGTATAGCATAGGCTCGAGCAGGTGCTCTTGCCTCAGATTTCACGGCTGTATCCGAAGTCCTTCTCTGACTTCCACTCACATTCCCGGTGTTTCTGGGAGGT
This sequence comes from Gossypium sturtianum, assembly GCA_025698515.1. Lineage (NCBI taxonomy): Eukaryota > Viridiplantae > Streptophyta > Magnoliopsida > Malvales > Malvaceae > Gossypium > Gossypium sturtianum. The sequence continues at coordinate 27,695,703 of CM046943.1, read as the reverse complement.
CTACCCCTAGCCATTGTGTTACTCTGTCTCACATTCTGAACATTATCTTTTTCAGCTAACTCTGGGCAATCTCGAATAAAATGGTCTCTTGATCCACATTTGTAGCAAGTTTGATTATTGTACTTGCCCCAGTATTCTCCCACATGTCATCTTCCACATTGTCTACACTCAGGTTTGTTGCTTTTAACACTACCAACACTTGATTCAGTTGGAACTTGAACTCTTGGACCGACACTTTGTCTTGCACGATCTCTACTCGAATGTCCAAACGAAGCATTTGAACGATTGCTTGCATCTTTAAATCTCTTCGATAAAGTTTGAGATGACTTACTCATCAATCTTTTTTTTCATCTCTAGCCTCAGAATCAACTTTCTTCTTTTCTTTGCTAAGCTCCTCGGCTTTGCAGGCTCTTTCAACTAATACAACAAATTCATTTAGGTCAAGTATTCCAACCAACAGTTTAATGTCTTCATTCAGCCCTTCAATGAAACGTTTACACATAGTAGTTTCGGTCGAAACACATTCCCGTGCGTACTGGCTCAATCTCACAAATTCCCGCTCGTACTCAGTAACAGACATGCGGCCTTGTTTCAGCTCAAGGAATTCTTTACGTTTCTGATCAATGAATCATTGACTGATATACTTCTTTCTGAATTTAGCTTGAAAGAAATCCCAGGTGATTCTCTCTCTCGGAACCACAGATATCAATGTCTTCCACCAGTTATATGTGGTATCCCTCAACAACGAAACAACACATTTAATACATTCATTAAGAGTCAACGACATCTCGTCAAATACTCGAATAGTATTCTCGAGCCAAAACTCAACTCGCTCAGCATCATCATCAGCTGTGGCCCTAAACTCTTCGGCCCCATACTTTCGGATCTTATCTACAGGAGGTTTATTCAATCGAATCGGGTCTGCAACTTGTGGCACAACAGGTACTTGTGGGGGTGGAGGTTGTGGAGGAGCCGGATTCATTTGAACGAACTCCGAAAACCACTCATTCATCATTCGGAAGAAGGCTTGCTTAACCTCTCCCTCTTGACTACTATCATTCGACCTAGATGTGGCCGGCGCTGTCCCTTGAGCGGGAGCAGGCACGTTACTCTCTACATCGTCAACAACTGCTCGATCGTGATCCATTTGCTATATAAAAACACAATTTCAACTGTCAGAATTCATCACACTATCGCAGTTATATATATGGCATGTATAGCTAGACTCACACGCGCTACGTTAGTCCTAGAATCGACTAAACCGTAGCTCTGATACCAATAAAATGTAACACCCCTAACCCGTAACCGTCGCCAGAATAGGGTTAAGAGGCATTACCGACCATTTTCGAACATTCCTTATCATTTTCAACACAAAGTCATTCACATATAATAATTCACAATCATATAGTCCCTTAATAAGGTCTACGAGATCTTAAACACGTGTTAGAATAGGGTCGGGACTAAACCGAACTCATACAAAAATTTCTAAAAATTCAACACTTTTTCTAAGTTACAGAGGTCACACACCCGTGTGGGTAGGCCGTGTTCCTCACACGACCTCGGACATGCCCGTGCGTCCAAGCCGTGGCAAAACAGGGCATACATACTGACTTGACCACACGGCCTGAGACACGCCCGTGTGGCTCACCCGTGGTCGAAACTGAGTTGCACCACATGGCCAGTCACACGCCCGTGTGTCCAGCCCATGGTCGAGCCTGACTTGTTTCACTTGGGAAACTTAATGTAACACCCCAAACCCGGCCTACACGTTACGACTGGACCTGGTATGTCACATGGAAAGATTGGTTAAAGAAACTTGGCAATTTTTAAAAAAACTTTTCGTGTTATGTCTTTATTTTGAAAATAAGGTTCCGTTTTTGAGGTTTTTATACAAACTTTAAGTAATAATACTAACAGTCGAAAACAGGTTTTTGTGATACAAAAAAAAAACCGAAACTAGTGGTATTCCGAAATGTGACATTTTGAAAATAGTGTTTGTAGTTCTAAGAAAATTTCTGAATTTAATTATTAATCCGCATGTTATCCACGTGTTAATATTTTGGAAAATGATTATTTATATTTTTAGGAAAAACTCTGTGTTTAACATTTCATAGTATAATAATAACCGCATTAAATCAAAAACCCAAATTAAAATCCCGGAGGCCTTATTACATAACAAAATCCCAAATTTAAAATAAGTTCAAATAAAGAAAACGGAGTTTACGAAAGAAGTAATGCATGGCCTCCTCAGAGTCCACCTTGGCTCTAAATCCTCAAACTAGGGGTTACTTGCAAAATTAAGCAGAGGGGTGAGTCACAAGGACTCAGTGTGTAATTCCCCTTACGAACGTAATCTGGGCTTAAGCCCACAGAAGCACATTGGGCCTTAGCCCTCACAGTAATGATTTTGGCCGAAGCCCATACGAATAACAACATGGCATATCAAATAGTGTATGCAATGCAACCCAACCCAACCTAGTATTCCATCCTCTACACACCACCCGCATTCGGCCAAAACACCTGTGGGGATTTCTACAATCAACCCTCCATCCGCTACACTCCTCATATGTGGCACCAAGCCACTGAATGTGGTACCAAACCACTGAAATAATGTGACAGAGTCACTGATATATGTGTGGTACCAAACCACGGAAATAATGTGACAGAGTCACTGATATATGTGGTACCAAACCACTGAAATAATGTGACAGAGTCACTGATATATGTGGTACCAAACCACTGACATGCTCTTCCCCTTTTAATCAATTTCATATCTCAATCCCATGCATCATATAATCATGATATAATGAATGCAACATATGTCAATGTAAATCGCATAATCAGAGCATACATATATTCATGATAGGGTATTTACATGGCACAATCAAAGGTAACTAACCTGGTATCTCCGATTTTACACCCCCAAGGGTAACTCAATAGCCATTACCAATGTTTCAGCTTTTAAACAATTCACATATCAATTAATAATCAAACAAAAGATGGTGCGAATATTACACACCTGATTACGCGAAGGACTAAACACTCCTGATCGTTGCTACTCTCACTAGCGGGAATAACCACTATCTGCCTATCCCAAACAGATGTCGGCTCTTTACCACAACTCAGCGAAAAGTCACGAACTGCCGACAGCGCACGACGTTTGAATGGCGGATTAGAGACTACGAGTACACTCCCCTCAGGCTCCTTAAACGCACCCTCCTTGGATCGGCTAGCACTCGCAGCCATGAAGAGAATCTTTGATCAGTACAGTACTTTTAGAGAGAACGATGGTTGTCTAACAAAGAGATTGGGTTAAGGCAGAGTAAAGCGAAAGAGAGACTACTCGAATAAAACTAGAGAAAAACTCCTTACCTAGGTCAAAGAAGGACCGACCACAGATAGACTTGGCTATAGATTCTTGCACAAACAAAATCTAATTGAAGCGGGACCTTCGACAAACAACTAGCACTTTATTTCTTGAGGTTCGGCTAAATGGCACAGGATGAAAGGAACGAGTCGTTGTCACAAGGAGAGATTTGGCCTGAAAAAGGAAATGAATAGAGAAGGATGAGAAAGTACGGAAGAAGAACAAGATTCGGCTATGGTGAGAATCAAAAGAGAATGGTAAAAGGATTGTTCGGCCAACCCACTAGAGCACTACAAAAGGAGAACGCGAAATGAGAAAGTGGGAGGAGATGGAGTTTCGGTTTCTAAGGTAAAGAAAGGGGAACAAGAAAGAAAGGAAGAGAACTTATACTTACCAGATTCGGTCAAGAGAAAGAGGTGAAAAGATGAATTGCTGAAGAGGTTCGGCTTATGGCAACGCAAAAGAAATCAATGGCTAGGGAGAAAAATAAAAGAGAGTAGACGAAAAGAGAGGTACAAAGAAGTTTCGGCTAACACCAAATTGAAGAAAAGAAAAGATGAAGAAAAGAGGCTTGAGTATTTCGGCACTAGCAAGAAAGAATTGACAAGAAAAATGACCCCAAATGCTTGAGTTTCCAAACTATAATGCAAGAACACTAAATCACAAGCAGAGAATTTTGGCACACACACTAGAAGATTTCTGTTTCCCTACTTCTACCACCCAAACTGATTTTGTTTCCCCAACTCCCCTCTTAGTCGAATTACACAACTCCCCTCCCATTCACTTCCCATTTTCGGCCAAACTCTCCCTCACACCTCAATCCCATGATTTTCTCCTTGATTTACTCCTCAAACTCCTCTCCATCACTTATTCAAATTCATTTGGTCGAGTCTTCAACTCCTCTTGCAGAGTCCAAAGTCGAACTCTACTACCCTCACCGCTTAGCACAAAAATAAATTAAATGAGTTGCAGCAGGTGGGATTCGAACCCAAGCTCTCCTCTCTGCCATTTCACGCCACAGCCACCTTCCCGCATGCCCAGCTTGTGCTAGCAATTTACCAACCTTTCCCTTATGCATTGCCGCATGTGACCTTCTCCCTTAAGTGCCCAAAAACCAAAAATTCTACCAGTGGCCCAAACTCGACCCCAGGCTTTCTTAGGGCCCCCGAACATACCCAACTAACATACATAGCTAGCCTAACGTATTAAATAGATTAAAAAACAGAACCCCAAATTTAGGATGTTACAGTTCTACCCCCTTAAAGAAATTTTGGCCTCGAAATTTACCTGATTAAAAGAGGTGAGGGTATTACTGTCGCATCACATCTTCTGGCTCCCACGTGGCTTCTTCTGAACCGTGATTACACCATAACACCTTGACGAAAGGAATCGAGTTTCTTCTCAACACCTTCACATCTCGATCCAAGATCTACACTGGTTCTTCTTCAAAAGACAGATCAGGTCTTACTTTAATTTCCTCCACCGGCACTATGTGAGATGGATCCGAACGATAGCGCCTTAACATTGAAACATGGAATACATCATGTATCTGATTCAACTCCGGAGGTAACTCAAGCTGATAAGCTACCGGTCCCACACGTTTCAACAACGATAAGGCCCGATGAATCTGAGGCTCAACTTGCCTTTTCGTCCAAATCTTAAAACCTTCTTCCAAGATGAGACTTTCAGAAAAACCTGATCCCCCACTGAGAATTCTATCTCCTTATGCTTCAGATCTGCATACGATTTCTGCTTGTCGAAAGCTTCCTTCAACCGAGCCCGAATCAACTTAACCTTTTCCTCCATCTCTGAGACCAATTTCGGACCCAGCAACTTCGCTCACCCAACTCTGTCCAGCAGGTAAGGGTACGACACCTACGACCATACAACGCCTCGTAGGGTGACATCTGAATGCTGGATTGATAGCTATTGTTGTACGCAAATTCTGCCAACGGTATGAAATCCTCCCAGCTACCTCTGAAGTCGATTACACAGCCTCTCAACATGTCTTCAAGAATCTGAATTACTCTCTCTGACTGGCCATCAGTCTGTGGATGAAACGCCATGCTAAAATCCAGTCTCGTACCTAAAGCTTTATGTAACGCCTTCCAGAATCGCGATGTAAACCTAGGGTCCCTGTCTGATATGATAAACACTGGTACCCCATGTAACCTCACAATCTCTGCTATATACAGCTTGGCTAACTTCTGTAGTGAGTAGTCGATTTGAACTGGTATGAAGTGAGCAGACTTCGTCAACCGATCGACAATCACCCACACTGAATCTTTCCTAGTAGGCGTAAGAGGTAGTCCACTAACACAATCCATCGTTATCCTCTCTTACTTCCAAAGTGGAATCTTTACTGGTTGCAGCAACCTCGAAGGCAACTGATGTTCTGCCTTCACCTGTTGACACATCAAACACTTACTCACAAACTCGTGAACTTCCCGCTTTAGACACGCCACCGATCTTTATTACGCAAATCTCGATACATCTTACTCCCACCGGGATGCATAGCGTATGGGCTACTATGCGCCTCTCGAAGAATCATCTGTCTCAACTCGGAGTCCTTCGGCATACAAACCTTTCCACGAAAGCATAATACCCCATCACTGTTCAGACCAAAATCCGCTGTTTCACCCCCTTCCACTTGCTGAAGTCGAGAACTTAACACTTCATCTAACAATTGCTTCTCCTTAATCTGACTTACCCATGAAGGCTTCACTTGTAGCTCGGCTAAAAAGCTTCCATCTTCATACAAACTGATATGAGAAAACATTGCCTTCAAATCCGATATCACCTTATGGCTCAGCGCGTCCACCACTACGTTAGCTTTACCCGGGTGATACTCGATCGAGCAGTCATAGCCTTTCAACAATTCAATCCACCTCCGCAGCCTTAAATTCAACTTCTTCTGGGTAAGGAGATATTTCAGGCTCTTATGATCGGTGTAGATAATCGACTTTTCTCCATACAAGTAGTGTCTCCAAATCTTCAGGGCGAACACTATCGCAGCTAACTCCAAATCATGAGTGGGATACTTCACTTCATGTGGCCTTCATTACCGAGACGCATACGCTACTACCTTCCCTTCTTGCATTAGCACATATCCTAACCCTGTGTGTGATGCATCACAATAGACAACAAACTCCTTCCTGACCTCAGTGATCAACACCGTGCCTCAGTCAAGATCCTCTTTAGCTTCTCAAAGCTTTCCTGCTGTTTATCAGCCCAAACAAACGGTACCCCTTTCCATAACAACTTGGTTAATGGTGCAGTAATCAACGAGAATCCCTCAACGAACCTTCTGTAGTACCCAGCTAACCCAAGGAAACTTCAAATTTCTGCTACTGACTTCGGCGGTTTCCAATCCAAAATAGCTTCAATCTTTCGGGGATCAACCCTAATCCCCTCGGCAGAAACAACATGCCCCAAAAAGGTAACCTCCCTCAACCAAACTTCACACTTGCTGAATTTGGCATACAGTTGCTTCTCTCTCAAAATCTGCAGAACTATCCGAAGATGCGAATCATGCTCCTCCTCAGTCCTTGAATATACCAAGAAATCATCTATGAACACTACGAAAAATCGGTCCAGGTAGGGTTGGAATACCCGGTTCATCATATCCATAAATGCGGCTGGTGCATTCGTTAACCCGAACGGCATCACTAAGAACTTGTAGTGACCATATCGAGTTCGAAAAGTAGTCTTATGAATATCCGCCTGATCACTGTAAATCAGAGTTTTAAAATTTATAAAAGAATGATCGATCCTGGAAACTAACTCTGACAACGATTGAGGCAAGTGCACCTATCGAACAGTAATATAGCTTAGGTAAGACTGGATTATCGAACCCAAAGGAACTAAAAGTACTAATACTCACGGTCTTTTTATTATTTAGCCTTAATATAAAGTGATGATTGTTTAAACTAAAACTAATCCACTTACTAAGCTAAGACACAAAGACAAAAAAGAATGAATTCGGGAAATAACTTTTGGGAAAACTTAGTTGACTCAAACGATACCCTTAGGAAAAATCCACCTAGACTTCACTTGTTATCTAACCTTGAACCGTATGATTTATTTACTTAGTTTGATCCGTGAGACTCCCTAACGTATATTAAACCCTCTCTCGAGGCGAATAACGTCTAACCCTAGGTTAATTAGTGGAACTCTTGTTCACTTATAATAACCCCCTAGAATAGCAGTAAATCGATCTGTGGACTCTAATATTAGGTTTCACCCTAATCCGGCAAAATCTTGTTACCCTATCTCTAGGCGTGCGATCAACTCCGCTTAATTATGTTAGATCTACTCTTAGGCAGGGTCTATTCCTCCTCCACCTAAGTACATTAGATTTGGATTAAGTTCACACAATTAAGAACAAACTAAGTTATTATCATATAATTCAAAAATAAAATAACAAGATTCATCATAGGTTTCATCCCCTTCAGGTATCCGAAGGTTTAGTTCATAATAATAAAAGACAACATCTCAAGAGAAAAGATAAAACAAAACATAAGAAATCCCTAAACCCCCCTGAAGGAATTGAAGAGGAGATCCTTCGTCTTGAGTAGAATTTCAGCTTCTTGAGATGGATCAACTGGCTATCTTCGAGTGATTCCCACAAATCTGACCTTTTCGACTTGGCTTTTTATCCTAGTGTTCCGCCCCCTTTTCAGCTGGTACCTAGGGTGTATTTATAGGCTTTTGAAACACGTTTCTTTCTCCCTAAGTATCCTTTCCCGAATGAAATTTCTCTTCTCCACGGCAGAGGCACGGCTATGGCACACACCCGTGTAAATCATGGCCAGGCCATGTTCGAGACTGTTGAATGAGGCACGGCCGTGTAAGTCGTGGTAAGGTCGTGTTCTAGTAGGAATGGTGGCACGGCCGTGTGGCTTGAAGTCCAGGCCGTGTCGATTTCGTGGCTTGGCCCAACTTGGTCCGTTTTAAGCCCGTTTCTCGTTGTTTTCATCATCGGGTGCTTTCCTAAGTATAAGACATGAAAAGAAGGGATTAAGAGCACCTTTTTACATAAATTGGGGCTTAAATCATCCAAAAGCATACTAAATGTGGGCTTAGAATAAGTTACTTTTACGGTTTATCAAACACCCCCACACTTAAGCTTTTGCTTGTCCTCAAGCAAAATTCTCAACTTACAATTAAAACGAACTTTCCTCAATTCATAATAGTCATTGATAGTGTCTCATCATAGTTCATAGATAATTTATACATGGATAATTCAATTCAAAGAGTCCTAAAAATTCAAACATTATAAGTCATAGATTCTGTAGCACAAAACATAGGTGTTTCCCTTCATCTAAATAATTACCTCTGATTCGAAATCGACAAGGATTGACATCCTCACAAAAGATTCACTCAAATCACTCAAAGTGTTTAAGGTTCAAATTTTAGGCACTCAAAAGTCAAAAATGAAGAGTTAATCCCATAGGCTTGCATGAAAATCAAATCTCCACCACTGAAATATGAGATGAAACACAAATCAAAAGGTCTTTGTTAGGGTTGTAACGGGGCTAGGGTTAAGGTGTGGAGTAAGGCTGAATTAGAGGGTTAGAATCGAGATTGAATTGACAAATCACCTAACTAAGAACTAATGAACTAATAATAATTACATCAATTAAAAACTAATAATACTAATAATACGAGCTTCTTCTTCGATATCTGGAATTCAAGCGTATAAGCTCATTTAATCACAACTAATAATGAATATACTCTTAATTTTTTTATTTTTTTTAAGAACAAAGCATGAATTCATAACTGAAATAGAAAACATAGTTAGGCTATTAATCAAATCAAATCTCGATATCAGGGTAGTCAAAAGGAATGGTGATAACAAAAACAAAGGGGTTCTGGGTTAATATTAGTGGGTGAGTCAATAAATAGGGTTGTTAGGATTAAAAGGGGTTCACTAGGGGTTAGTTATGGAGGTAGGCGTTTTATGGAGTAAGTGGGTTAGATCCTAGGTGCCTTTATCATCTCTGTGAATCAAATCATAAAATGTGGTCTTGACATGTATAATCGATCCAAGTTCTAAATAACAAATCAGTGTTGACATACTCATAATCAATAAAGTGAGCAAGAAAAAGAATATATGCTCTATAAGGCTCAAAAACTCATAAAAATTATGGGTATTTTGATGTCAACCTCGTAAAATTCAAACATCAAAGTAATATTTAAACTTAGTTCGACAACCTAGAAAATTTTTTAATTCAAAAAAAATAGACTTATCATGCTCGATTCTCTAGTATTCTTCAAATTTAATTATCAATGCACAATTATCAATGACTTAATCTAAAATATATCAATAAAAATCATAAATCATCAGAAATTTCATCCTAATTAGTAATATGAGTAAATTACTTAAAAACAAGACTAAATTCAGGGTTTTTTTATTAGGTATCTTTTTAGGTTGTTTACCCCCCCATACTTAAGATGTACATTGCCCTCAATGTACAAAGATATATAATAACCTTGTAATAAAATCATCAGATATGGGGGTAAATGAAAACTTCCTGAATTTTCGAATGATTCCTTGAGAGGAGATTGTGCCTTTGGTGGTGGTGATGGGCCATCTGGATGACGAACCTGCGCTAGATGAAGAAATTGGGACACTCGTAGAGAATTAGCAAGGGATCCTTAATACATAATTAAAGTAAACTAAATATGAAATTAAGGACAAGGAAGATAAAGAGAATGAGACTAAGAAGAAAACTAAAATTAAAAGAAAAGATGGATGGACCGTAGAGTCCTTATTGTTGGGTGTGATTTATAAGGCTGAGGTTATGGTGGTGGTGGTGGCGTGATTCCCAAGCTGCCTTTAGAACCTAAAATTAAGAAATTAAGATAAAATAAGCTAAATTAAGTAGAAGAGAAGTAAAGATATGAAAATAAAGGAGAAAATAAAAATAAAAGAACAGATAATTGGTCTCAAAGACCCTTGGCTTGTTGTTTGGATGAAGCTGCCGGCATGAACTCATGTGAATCGATCTCCTTTGAGGAGATTGGCCTCTTACGCTTCTTTGCCATTGATATGATTTTGTTGTAGCTCAAGAGTCTAAGGATTTATTAGGAAAAAGAAAAAGGAAAGAGAAAGGAAAGGAAGGAAGAAGGAAAGAAGAAAGAAGTGGGTTAATAAGAGGAAGGAGCAGGGTATGGTGTTTAAATAAACTTTCAGGTCTGGCAGTTTTCCCACGCCCGTGGGTTGAGGGTGTGTCAATTCACACGGTCGCCTCGCACGGCTGTGCTCTAGGGCGTGTTGGTTCCCCACACTCGTGTCTAGCCTGTGTTCAACAAGTCAGTATATTGGCACGATTATCCAGCACGGGCGTGTGCAGCCCGTGGTTGGCAAGTCAGTAGCTTCACACGGCCGTAGAGCACGGCTGTGGCACTTTGTCGGTGCCCGTGGGAGAGTGGTTGAGTCCGTGATTGATAGAAACTAGTTCATTCTGACTTGTACTGTCCTGCCATGTTAGTACCAAGATTCTTGAGGTACACACGGCCACGGCCACGGCCATGTGTAAGGCCGTGTGGCCTGGAATTCTGCACTCGGTTAGTTGGTTGTTAGTTGCTAAAAAGGAAGATAAAAAGGAAAATTAAGATAAACTGAATATAAAAAATATATAATGGTATTAGTGCTCGGGTTGCCTCCCGAGAAGCACTCGTTTATAGTCTTAAGCTAGACTCTCCTCTCGTTTACTTCTTCAGGGTGGTTTGAGGAGTTGGAAGTCCTTCCTCATGCTATCATTTGTGTCTTCGTGAAAAAAATCAAGTCGAGATGTGTTTATAGTAAGAGTACCAAAAATAGGATTACTTACCTCGACTGTTTCGTATGGGAAAACACTGGTTACCCTAAAAGGTATTTCTTTGTTTGTGTTAGGGTCCGGAGGAGATATTCGAGGATTTGCTTCGTCTAACAGTACCTTGTCCCCTATTTTGAAGTGGTTTGTTGTTCCTATAAGCTCTTCTGGGGGCTCTTTCAATTTTTCCTCGTGTGGTTCTGGTTCTTCGTCGTGTATCCCTAATTTCTCCTTGAAGTGAGTCTTCCACTCATCTAGATCATCGAACTGAATCTCTCGATCTTCATGAGTTATTTCTTTGTTGGCATGGGGTTTGGGATCGGGTTCAGTTGTATTCTTTGGTGGTGCTTCCTAAAAATAAGAGTTAACCGAATGGTTATTAGTAGAATTTACGTTCTCACCTTGATTACTCAATGTTCTAGCCGAGTCGAGAGCCTTGATGGTGACTGTCTCATTACCTACACAAAGTATGAGTTCTCCTGCATCAACATCAATTTTAGTCCTGGCAGTCGCTAAAAAGGGTCTTCCTAAGATTAGGAGGATCGACTTGTCCTCATCCATGTCTAAGACAACAAAGTCTACTGGGAAAACGAATCTGTCAATTTTTACAAGAACATCTTCGATAATACCCCTAGGAATTCTAACAGTTTTATCAGCTAATTGAATGCTCATCCTAGTTTGTTTGGGTTTCCCTAGACCTAATTATTTAAACAATTTATAAGGCATGACATTTATGCTTGCCCCTAAATCAGCTAACGCATTATCCACAGCCAGTCTACCAATTAAACATGGAATTGTAAAACTCCCTGGATCTTTTAGTTTCTGCGGTAGCTTATTTTGCAAGATTGCTGAGCACTTTGCGTTGAGTTCCACATGTGAATCTTCATCTAGTTTCTGCTTGTTAGTCATAAGCTTCTTTAAGAATTTCCTGGAATCAGGCATCTGCGAAAGAGCTTCGAGGAGTGGTAAGTTAATGTGTAATTTCTTTAAAAGTTTAAGAAACTTACCGAACTGTTCCTCTATGTCGTCTCTCTTTAATGCTTCGGGATAAAGTATGCGAGGTTGGTATGCTTTGATTATCAGTTTTGGCTTTTCTTAGATTACCTCAGCTTTACCTTTTTCAACCTCATTTCGTGTTGGACTGGATTTGTCTACTTCTTCGCTTTCTTGAGCTGTTATGGCTTGGATTTGCTCCTTTGGATTGATCTCCGTGTTGCTTGGTAGACGCCCTTGTGGTCGTTCGGATAATAGCTTTTCAATTTGTCCGACTGACTCAGTAATTTCCCTAATTGCCTTTGTAAGTCCTCTAACTTGGTTCACGATCGTTTTGATCGATGTTTGTTGGGTGTCGAGCGTTACCTCAGTCTTTCAGAGACGGGCCTCTGTGGATGCTATGAATTTGTTCAACGTCTCTTCAAGATTCGGCTTCTTTTCCTGTGGATAGGGCTGATTTTGGAAGTTTTGAGGAGGTTGTTGTTTTTGATTCCCTTGATTTCCTTGTCCTCCCCACGAAAAATTTGGGTGGTTCCTCCAACCTGGATTATAATTATTACTATATGGGTTATTATTGGATCTGAAATTGTTACCTATATAGTTCATCTGTTCGCTCTCTGTGCCCGGTTGGTAGGGTGGGTACTCAGGATTCGCCACGGTTCCACCTATGTCGCACTGCTTTACTGGATTTACCTGCGAAGAACACAAACTATCAATCTTTTTATTCATCAACTCTACCTGATTTGATAGCATGGTTACTGCATCGAGGTTTTAAACTCCGCCTTTTTTTGTTGGCCTTGTTCTTGTAACTTGCCACTAGTAGTTATTCAGTGACATCTCTTCAATAAACTCGTAGGCTGCCTCAGGAGTTTTATTATTCAGGGTTCCACCGGCGGCTGAATCAATTAATTGCCTCGTTGAAGGATTTACACCGTTGTAAAAAGTTTGGACTTGGAGCCACAATGGTAATCTGTGGTGTGGGCATCTCCTATAGAGATCTTTGTATCTCTCCCATGCATCGTATAATGTCTCTAAATCCATCTGTACAAAAGAAGATATATCATTACGTAATTTAGTCGTTTTGGCCGGTGGGAAATATTTTAATAAAAATTTTTCGGTCATTTGTTCCCATGTAGTGATTGACCCTCGTGGTAACGAGTTTAACCACTGTTTAGCTTTATTTCTTAGTGAAAAGGGAAATAACCGAAGACGTATGGCATCATCAGAAACGCCATTTATTTTGAAGGTATCGCAGAATTCTAAAAAGTTGGCTATATGAGTGTTTGGATCTTCATCCTATAAACCATCAAATACTAATTTTAATTCAAAATTATTAGCAGCTATAGTAGGCCTAACAATACTCGATTCTGCCCTTGTTAAATGAGGTTTAGCATAATCATACATAGTACGAGGAGCATTCTGATCCGCCACATTGTTTTGTGGTGGTGGATTATTTTCGTCCATCCCTTCAGTAGGATTGGATCTGTCTTCTCGCTCTCCTTGGTAATTTAGGGCTCGCCTAATTTCTCTGCGATTTCTTCGAGCAGTAGCTTCAATATCACTGTCGTATTCTAAAGGTCCTCTCGGGTTCCTTCTAGTCATAAACTAGAGGTACCTGAAAAGAAAGAAAGAAAATTTAGCAAATTTAAAATTAAAACTAAAAATAAAATAAAAAATTGCAAAAAATAAAAATAATGGCTAAAGTAATAAAAATAGAGTTTTATTAATATTTTAGTTCCCCGGCAACGGTGCCAAAAACTTGATCGCTGTAAATCAGAGTTTTAAAATTTATAAAAGAATGATCGAGCCTGGAAACTAACTCTGACAACGATTGAGGCAAGTGCACCTATCGAACAGTAGTATAGCTTAGGCAAGACCGGATTATCGAACCCAAAGGAACTAAAAGTACTAATACTCACCGTCTTTTTATTATTTAGCCTTAATATAAAGTGATGATTGTTTAAACTAAAACTAATCTACTTACTAAGCTAAGACACAAAGACAAAAAAGAATGAATTCGGGAAATAACTTTTGGGAAAACTCAGTTGACTCAAACGATACCCTTAGGAAAAATCCACCTACTCTTCACTTGTTATCTAACCTTGAACCATATGATTTATTTACTTAGTTTGATCCGTGAGACTCCCTAACATATATTAAACCCTCTCTCGAGGCGAATAACGTCTAACCCTAGGTTAATTAGTGGAACTCTCATTCACTTATAATAACCCCCTAGAATAGCAGTAAATCGATCTGTGGACTCTCATATTAGGTTTCACCCTAATCCAGAAAAATCTCGTCACCCTATCTCTCGGCGTGCGATCAACTCTGCTTAATTATGTTGGATCTACTCTTAGGCAGGGTCTATTCCTCCTCCACCTAAGCACATTAGATTTGGATTAAGTTCACACAATTAAGAACAAACTAAGTTATTATCATAAAATTCAAAAATCAAATAACAATATTCATCATAGGTTTCATCCCCTTTGGGTATCCGAAGATTTAGTTCATAATAATAAAAGACAACATCTCAAGAGAAAAGATAAAACAAAACATAAGAAATCCCTAAAACCCCCTGAAGGAATTGAAGAGGAGATCCTCCGTCTTGAGTAAAATTTCGGCTTCTTGAGATGGATCAACTGGCTATCTTCGAGTGATTCCCACAAATCTGACCTTTTCGGCTTGGCTTTTTAGCCTAGCTTTTCGCCCCCTTTTTAGCTGGTACCTAGGGTGTATTTATAGGCTTTTGAAACATGTTTCTTTCTCCTTAAGTATCCTTTCCTGAATGAAATTACTCTTCTCCACGGCAAAGGCACGGCCATGGCACACACCCGTGTAAATCGTGGCCAGGTCGTGTTCGAGACTGTTGAATGAGGCACGACCGTGTAAGTCGTGGTAAGGCTGTGTTCTAGTAGGAATGGTGGCACGGCCGTGTGGCTTGAAGTCCAGGCTGTGTTGATTTCGTGGCTTGGCCCAACTTGGTCCATTTTAAGCCCGTTTCTCGTTCTTTTCATCATCGGGTGCTTTCCTGAGTGTAAGACATGAAAAGAAGGGATTAAGAGCACCTTTATACATAAATTGGGGCTTAAATCATCCAAAAGCATACTAAATGTGGGCTTAGAATATGTTACTTTTACGGTTTATCACCGCCTCCTTGACCTTTAACTGATGATACCCCAACCTCAAGTGTATCTTCAAGAAGACCGAAGCGCCTCGCAGCTGATCAAACAAGTCGTCAATCCTTGGCAACAGGTATTTGTTCTTAATCGTCAACTTGTTCAATTTCCTGTAGTCAATGCACATCCGCATCGACCCGTCCTTTTTCTTAACAAACAACACCGGCGCTCCCCATAGAGACACACTTGGTCGGATAAAACCACGGTCCAATAGTTCCTAAATCTGGGCTTTAAGTTCTACCAGCTCCTTCGGCGCCATCCTATATGGGGCGACGGACATTGGAGCTGTTCCCGGAAGTAGATCAATGCCGAACTCCACCTCGCGATCCGGAGGTAACCTTGGAAGCTCTTCTAGAAAGATGTCTGAGAACTCTTTCACCGTTCTAACATCCCTTACAGACAATTCTTTGCCCTCCAAAGCACTGATGAAAGCTAAGAATGCCTCACACCCTTTTCGTACCATCCTTTCAGCCTTTAGTGCAGACACCACATTGGACAGGTAATTCCTTCTCTCACCTATCACCAGTACCTCATTATCCTCGGGAGTCTTCAATATCATGTGCTTAGTAGCACAATCCAAGTTTGCTCGATACTTAACTAACCAGTCCATGCCTAAAATTAAGTCGAACTCGCCAAACGACAATTCCATCAAGTCAGCCGAGAAAACAATCCCTTGCACTTCTAAAGGCACATTCCTAAATAGTTTGTTCACCACTACAGATTGTCCTAAAGGGCTAATCACAGTCATTTCTCTAGAAGCAACCTCAGATTCTATACCCAAAGTCCCAGACACAGTACTAGCAACATATGAATGTGTAGACCCAATATCTATCAAAGCTGTGAAGGGCACACCAAAAATAAGGAACGTACCGGTTATGACGTCCGGTGCATCGCCATCCTCTCGATGTCTAGCTGCATAAACCAATCCAGGCTGTCTTGCATCTGTACTCCCAGCACCTCTGCCTGGTGCTCCACTCCCTCAACCAAATCCATTTCCTCCTCTGACCGGACCACGACCTCTCGGTGGCTGCTGCCCACCTCTTTCGGACTGTGCATATCCCTGACCTACTAACTGTGCCCTGTCTGGCTCTTGTGGACAGTCCCTTATCCGATGATCAATAGATCCACACCTGAAGCATCCTCTATTTCTTACCCAACACTCCCCCGAATGTAATTTCCCACATCGAGCACGCGATTCAGGCCGACCAACAGCAACAGGCATCGCAACTCGACCCGGCCCATCAAAGCTAGGCCTCTTTTGAAAACCCCCAGCAGATCCTGACGACCCAAACTTCCTCTTATTCCTACCCCTATCCTTATCCCAATTCTGCCTCTCAGACCGCTTCACCTCTTCGGCTATTTTTGCCTTCTCAACCAGAATAGCAAACTCTCTTTCCCGTTGCGGAGCTATCAGTACCCGCAACTCGTCCCGCAGACCATCCTCAAACCGAACACAACGCTCATAATCAGTTGCGACGATACCCCGAGCATAGCGGCTTAAATGCAGGAACTCCGCCTCATACTCAGCCACCGACTTATTCCCCTGGACCAAGTTTAAAAATGCCTTCCCCTAAGCGTCCACATAACTCGCCCCAACATACTTTCCCTGGAATGATGTCTTAAAGAAGTCCCAGGTAATACGATCCGCTGGTGTACCATCCCTTACCGTGAGCCACCACTGGTATGCCTTATCTCGGAGGAGGGACACTATTCCTTTCAACTTTTCCTCTGCCGTGCAGTCCAAATCATCCATAATCCACTCGACTGCATCCAACCAATATTCTGCTACGTTTGGAGCCACACCAGAAATACCTCTGAATATCTCAGCCCCGTTTGCTCGAAGTCGCTCAGTAATAGATTTCTGAGCTACCGATCCCGTGCTTGCTCCAGCAACCTGCTCCAGAACACACAACATAGCTTGGGACAAAGCATCGTCCCCCCCAGATCGATCTTGAGACCCTGCTTCCGCCACTGGTGACACTGGCACTTCGCCTTCCGACCCATGCCCTGATTCCGAGGGTCCATCCTCAACACCCCGGCCTCTACCACGGCCGCGTATACCACATCCACGTCCTCTAGCGCTCATGACTACTGAATCGACTTATTCTGATTACAAATTTTATGAATTAGTATATCTTCCACTGTTTATTAACGGATAGCTTATGAAGATAGAATTAGAAGTAGTTCTTCCGCAACTCGTATTTCTAAAGGTCTCAATTTCTAGAATTGAATCTCTTAAAACTAGCAATCATAACATAATATAATCTTTTCATAAGAAATCAACCAATAGTCAGAAAAATTACAGTATGGATTTGGTGCCGGAGACTCGGGTGCCATGCTTCCAGAAAAACATATATTTTTCTAAACCATATTTCAAACCAACTTTGAAAAACATTTTTGAACCCATTCCACAGCCGAGTTTTGCAACCAGGCTCTGATACCATAATTGTAACACCCCAAACCCGACCTACACGTTATGACCGGACCTGGTATGTCACATGGAAAGATTGGTTAAAGAAACTTGGTAATTTTAAAAAAAACTTTTCGCGTTATGTCTTTATTTTGAAAATCAGGTTCCATTTTGAGGTTTTCATACAAACTTTAAGTAATAATACTAATAGTCGAAAACAGGGTTTTGTGATACGAAAAAAACCGAAACTAGTGGTATTTCGAAACGCGACATTTTGAAAATAGTGTTTGTAGATCTAAGAAAATTTTTGAATTTAATTATTAATCCGCATGTTATCTGCGTGTTAATATTTTGGAAAATGAATATTTATATTTTTAGAAAAAATTTTGTGTTTAACATTTCATACTATAATAACCGCATTAAATCAAAAACCCAAATTAAAATCCCGAAGGCCTTATAACATAACAAAATCCCAAATTTAAAATAAGTTCAAATAAAGAAAACGGAGTTTACGAAAGAAGTAATGCATGGCCAGCTCAGAGTCCACCTCGGCTCCAAATCCTCAAACTAGGGGTTACCTGCAAAATTAAGCAGAGGGATGAGTCACGAGGACTCAGTGTGTAATTCCCCTTAGGAACGTAATCTGGGCTTAAGCCCACAGAAGCACATTGGGCCTTAGCCCTCACATTAATGATTTTGGCCGAAGCCCATACGAATAACAACATGGCATATCAAATAGAGTATGCAATGCAACCAAACCCAACCTAGTATTCCATCCTCTACACACCACCCGTACCAGCCAAAACACCTGTGGGGATTTCTACAATCAACCCTCAATCCGCTACACTCCTCATATGTGGCACCAAGCCACTGAATGTGGTACCAAACCACTGTGGTACCAAACCACTGAAATAATGTGACAGAGTCACTGATATATGTGTGGTACCAAACCACTGAAATAATGTGATAGAGTCACTGATATATGTGGTACCAAACCACTGAAATAATGTGACAGAGTCACTGATATATGTGGTACCAAACCACTGTGGTACTGAACCACTGACATGCTCTTCCCCTTTTAATCAATTTCATATCCCAATCCCATGCATCATATAATCATGATATAATGAATGCAACATATGTCAATGTAAATCGAATAATCATAGCATACATATATTCATGATAGGGTATTTACATGGCACAATCAAAGGTAACTAACCTGGTATCTTCGATTTTACCCCCCCAAGGGTAACTCAACACCTGATTACGCGAAGGACTAAACACTCCTGATCGTTGCTACTCTCACTAGCGGGAATAACCACTATCTGCCTATCCCAAACGGATGTTGGCTCTCTACCACAACCCGACGGAAAGTCACGAACTGCCGACACCACACGACGTTTGAATGGCGGATTAGACATTACGAGTACACTCCCCTCAGGCTCCTTAAACGCACCCTCCTTGGATCGGCTAGCACTCGCAGCCATGAAGAGAATCTTTGATCAGTACAGTACTTTTAGAGAGAACGATGGTTGTCTAACAAAGAGATTGGGTTAAGGCAGAGTAAAGCAAAAGAGAGACTACTCGAATAAAACTAGAGAAAAACTCCTTACCTTGGTCAAAGAAGAACTGAACACAGATAGACTTGGCTATAGATTCTTGCACAAACAAAATCCGATTGAAGCGGGACCTTCGACAGACAACTAGCACTTTGTTTCTTGAGGTTCGGCTAAATGGCACAGGATGAAAGGAAAGAGTCGTTGTCACAAGGAGAGATTCGGCCTGAAAAAGGAAATGAATAGAGAAGGATGAGAAAGTAAGGAAGAAGAACAAGATTCGGCTATGGTGAGAATCAAAAGAGAATGGTAAAAGGATGGTTCGGCCAACCCACTAGAGCACTGCAAAAGGAGAACGCAAAATGAGAAAGTGGGAGGAGATGGAGTTTCGATTTCTCAGGTAAAGAAAGGGGAACAAGAAAGAAAGGAAAAGAACTTATACTTACCAGATTTGGTCAAGAGAAAGAGGTGAACAGATGAATTGCTGAAGAGGTTCGGCTTTTGGCAATGCAAAAGAAATCAATGGCTAGGGAGAAAAATAAAAGAGAGTAGACGAAAAGAGAGGTACAAAGAAGTTTCGGCTAACACCAAATTGAAGAAAAGAAAAGATGAAGAAAAGAGGCTTGAGTATTTTGGCACTAGCAAGAAAGAATTGACAAGAAAAATGACCCCAAATGCTTGAGTTGCCAAACTATAACGCAAGAACACTAAATCACAAGCAGAGAATTTCGGCATACACACTAGAAGATTTCAGTTTCCCTACTTCTACTACCCAAACCGATTTTGTTTCCCCAACTCCCCTCTTAGCCGAATTACACAACTCCCCTCCCATTCACTTCCCATTTTCGGCCAAACTCTCCCTCACACCTCAATCCCATGATTTTCTCCTTGATTTACTCCTCAAACTCCTCTCCATCACTCATTCAAATTCATTTGACTGAGTCTTCAACTCCTCTTGCAGAGTCCAAGCTGGACTCTACTACCCTCACCTACTTAGCACAAAAATAAATTAAATAAGTTGCAGCAGGTGGGATTCGAACCCAAGCTCTCCTCTCTGCCATTTTACGCCACAGCCACCTTGCTGCATGCCCAGCTTGTGCTAGCAATTTACCAACATTTCCCCTTATGCATTGCCGCCAACAGCCTTCTCCCCTTAAGTGCCCAAAAACCAAAATTCTACCAGGGCCCAAACTCGACCCCAGGCCCTCTTAGGGCCCCCGAACATACCCAACTAACATACATAGCTAGACTAACGCATGAAATAGATTAAAATACAGAACCCCAAATTTAGGATGTTACACTTAAACAACACGGTCGAGCCACACGCCCGTGTGCTCAACCGTGTGGGCAATTATAGGCCATTTTCAAGGCCAAATTTGCCTTCCACACCTTGAGTCACCAACATGCATCAAATCATTACCAATTCACACCTCAAATGCAACCAAAACATGCAATTTCAAGCACCAATTAATCATAAATAATACCATCTATTCTTATACTCAATTTCTACTCAAATAAGTCCATTCCAAATCACTATATTAACAACTCAAATCCTATAACTATGCATCATCTAGTCATGCCACAATTTAAAACTTAAAATGCCTTTCTCATCAACCAATTCAAGCATGAAAGGTACCATATTTATCATACACATATCCCACACATATATTACTACACCATTCAACCTTTAAACCATGTCTCATGGCAATATTTACACAACTCAAAACATGCCACATTCAATAGCCTATACATGCCATATACCACTTATACACATATTTCAAAAGTACCAAAGTCGATTGCCGATAGTGTGATAGAGCCGCTGACGACCCCCGGATCCGAGCTAGCTTTATTGACACTGTAACACAGAGATACACATCACACAGTAAGCTAAAGAGCTTAGTAAGTTCGTAACATAATACATTCAAAATAACAAATCAAACTCATTATACAAGTACATCCATCACATAAACCAACCCTCAGTTATTCATACCATATCATTCATAGCTAATAATCTCACTCAATCCATTCATGAAATTATCCACAATCTCATCAACCACAAAGGTTCAATACATACCTTAGCCAACACATAGTTACTCACCATCCAAGCTAATTTATGCTCGATAATGCATTTCGATCGGCCCTCATTATTCATTAGGTTTAATCGCACACTTAGTGCCCAATTTATAGTCGAAACAGAAATAACATCACACACTTAGTGCCTCAATACAAAACTGAACGTAATTCAATATCGCACACACAGTGCCAGCCACAAAGCCGAAGCTTTTATTATTTCGCACACACAGTGCTAAACATTTCGGTCACATTTCCAAGTACGCACACTTAGTGCCACATAACTCGATTCTTCATATAGCATTTACAGTTCAATAATATCATACCAATTGTTTTATAACATTAAACACAGTTAAATACACGTATTATGTCCGAACTTACCTCGGACGTCGAAATGCCGAAATTGGCCGATTAATCGAGTACTTTACCTTTGCCTCAATCTCGATCCGAATCTCTCCTTTCTTGGTCTAAACACATTAAAATTTAACTCATTCAATCACCAATTCATTCAATTTAGTCCAAACACATATATTTAGGGAATTTTACAAAATAGCCTTTATATTTATAAATTTTGACACTTTAGTCCCTATTTCACAAAATCACTAAATACACAAAATCTCACTTCACACATGCCTAGCCGAATTCTCCCTAGTCTCATACAAGCCCATATATTTCATTTATTACACATTTTAGTCCCTTAAAATATTATTTTCACAATTTAGCCCAAATTACTCAGAATCACCAAAAATCCAAAGACAAACTATGTTAATCTATCACATAACTTTCATAATTCATCACCAAACTTCACTAAGCTCATGAATTCATCCATGGAACATTTCAAATTCTTCATCAATTCTCAAAATTTAAGCATGGGTTTTGTAGAGCATGAAGCAACGATTACAAAAACGTAGAAATTATCAAAAACCGAGCTCGAAACATACCTTGATTCAAAGAACTTGATAGACGAATTTCACAAAAAAACCCTTTTCTTTCTTCCAATTTTCGGTGGAAAGATGATACGAAATGGCTATCTAATTATTTGTTTTAATTAAATTATAACTTAATTCATCATTTACCTTTTTGCCCTTAATGAATTAAACATTAAAACTTATAATGGTTGGTTATAAATGTCCATTAACATTGCTAATGGTTTAATTACTATATAAGACCTTCACCTTAATAAAACCATGACAAATAGACTCTTCAACAATCAGTACACAACTTTTACCTTTTATGCGATTAAGTTCTTTTTCACAATTCGACACACAGTCGATAAAATTTTCACACGAAACTTTCACACAGTTTTAATCACATATTATAAACATAAAAAATAATATTAAAATATTTTTATGACCTCGGATTTGTGGTCTCGAAACCACTGTTCCGAATAAAGGTATAAATCGGGCTGTTACACTTAAAAACATTAAATGTTACCTGATTGTCCTGTACACGCATGGTAAGCTCGCCCTTCTGCACCTCAATAAAGGTCCTTCCAGTTGCTAGGAAATGCCTTCCTAGGATGATTGGGACCTTTGTATCTGCTTCAAAGTCTAGAATAACAAAGTCAGCAGGGAAAATAAATTTATCTACACGTACCAATACATCCTCGATTTTTCCTTCTGGATGTGCTAAAGATCGATCTGCTAATTGAAGTGTAACCGTAGAAGGTCTAACTTCACCTATCCCCAACTTCCTAAATATAGACATGGGCATCAAGTTAATGGTCGCACCCAAATCGCATAGTGCCTTACCACAATACGTTGCTCCAATGTTGCAAGGTATGGTAAAACATCTAGGATCCTTCAACTTTGGGGGTACATTTTCTTAAAGATATGCACTGCATTCCTTTGTCAGGGCTATCGTCTCAAATTCTCCTAGTCTTCATTTTTTGGATAGGATATCCTTCATGAATTTGACGTAATTCGACGTTTGTTCAAGTGCTTCTACCAATAGAATGTTGATATGAAGTTGCTTGAGTTTGTCTAGAAATTTCTTGAACTGGACTTCCTACTTCTTCTTCTGAAGTCTTTGAAGGTAGGGTGGTGGAGGATTCTTTACTGGAACTGGTTGATTCATCTTATGTGGCAATTCTACATCTAACGAAGTTGTTAGTTTATCAGAATTGACTCTTTTAAAAGTTACCTTATCAGATTTTACAGATTCTGGTTCTGGTGAAGCTGGAATTTCAACACTCGGTTGAACTTCCACTGAGTCTCGAGCATCAGTTGGCTCTTCTTCAACTTCGACAGTGTTGGGCTCTAACATCTTTACGCTCCTCAATGTCAACGCCTTACAATGCTCTTTCCCCAAATTTCTTGGATTCTCTGTATCACTAGGCAGAGCACCTTGTGGTTGGTTCCTAAGTTCAGTTGCAAGCTGGCCCATTTAGTTCTCCAAGTTTTTCAATGTGGCTACTTGGCTTTGGATCAAGCCATCGTTTTTGGCTATGTATGCCGTCAACAAGTTTTCCAAGCCATTGAAAGATCCAGCTTAAGGTTGCTTCTAAACTTGTTGGGTAAAAATAAGTGGCCGGGTCGATCTAGGTTGGGCATAAGTGTTACTGGGTCCAGCCTCTTGGTTACTCCAAGAGAAATTAAGGTGGTTTGATGGGTTGTAAAAATCGGATTGTAGTCATTGCCTTCCTTTATTCTGGTTCTGTTACCCATGTAATGCACGGATTCTAGGTTTGATGGACATTCTTCAAACGAATGTCCTTCCCCATAATAAACACAGGCTATACTTTCAAATTGATTGGGTGGTTGTGCTGCAAATTTGTTAAACCCATTAGTGGTAAAATTTTTAAGCATTGAGGATACCTGAGATGCAAGTAAAGTAAGAACGTCCACTTCATGTACTCCAACGACTTGTCTTCCTGACGCTGCTCGATTGGTTGGCCACTGATAATTGTTGCTGGCAATCCTCTCAATAATTCCATAAGCCTCGTTATAAGACTTAGAAAGGAGAGCACTATTAGTAGAAGCGTCCATTACCATTCCCGTGTGAGCATTGAGACCATTATAGAATATCTCAAGTTGGATGCAATACAGGATTACATGACGAGGGCACTTTCGTAATAATTCTTTGTACCTTTCCCATGCCTCATACGAGGACTCGTCATCCATTTGTTGGGAAGTAGTGATATCATTCCTCAACTTAGCATTCTTGCTAGGCGGGAAATACTTCATAAGGAATCTTTTTGCTAACTCTTTCCATGTGCTAATGGATTGTGGTGGCAATGAGTTCAACCAGGCTTGAGCTCTGTCCCTTAGCGAATATGGGAACAACTTTAATCGTAGTGCATCTTCGAGTACTCCGACTAGCTTAAAAGAATCGTTCACCTCCATAAACAGTCTTAAGTGAAGGTGAGGATCTTCGGTAAGCATTCCACTGAATTGGCCCATTGTTTGAAACATTTGGAACATAATCGGCTTCAGCTTGAATTGTTGTGCCTCAATTTTGGGTCTCCTAATACCCATATTAAGATCGTGAAACACTGGTACGTCATACTGTCTTAAAGCTCTATCCCTATCATCAGCAATAAGGATAGGATTTTGAGCAGGGTTTGCTCCGTTTCCTTGATTTTGATTTTCGTAGTTCATCTCTTTGGTCCTTCTCTGAACTGCTTGTCTCCTTCATTGTCGAAAAGTTCTTTCAATCTCAGGGTCTATGAGGAGTAAATCGATAATTCGATCAATGCTCATAAACACTTGAAACAAGAAAAAAGTAACTAAGTTAAAATTGAACAATAAAAAACCAAAATGCAAAATTAACAAATTCACAAATAATGACCTTTAGAACAATCCCCAGCAACGGCGCCAAAAACTTGGAACGATGCAAATGTGCAAGTGTACACAATCGCAACAAGTAATAAAGTGACAAGTAAATGTCGAGTTATCATACCCACAGGGACTTGTAAGAAAATTATTTATGAAATGAAATTCAAACACTCTGGTGATAAAAAATATTTTGATTTTGAGTAAGTGATTAAAAACTAAATTTAACTAAGTAAAATAAAATAAAAGTTCCAATGCACGATTCTAAAAGATGATTTTAATCAAGATACATAATTGTGTTAGATTAATTACATTTCTTAACTTAATATTACTAAAACAATGTTCATGTTGTTACGAATAAATTCACGGCAACTTGGTAATTTCTTAACTATAGCATATACAGACTTACTAAAGTAACTAATCTCTTGAACATATCACTATGCCAATTCAAACAATTAATCAATTTAAATAAGCAAGTAAAAGATTAAGTGAGGTAACAATATATACCGACATTGAAACAATTTAATCACAATAATCTTACAAGTTATGCAAGGCTAATGTACCATTTAATATTGTCGCTCATTTGACCCTCAGCTACTTTAAAAGATTAAACATGCACTGATTAAGTATTGTGTCAGTTAATTACAATTTCAACATGATAATAATTAATTCATTAGTTACCTCACAATTGTAATGCAAGATTAACATAATCATGGTTTTACTTAATCAAACAATTTACCAAGACCTATAACAACACAAACATAATTTTAATAACTTAAATGGATGAAATGCAATCAACCTAAAATGAATTTAATTTAAGTCGTGTTAATTAATTTAAGTCTAACCTCCCAAACCCAGCCTAGACGTTATGGCTAGATTGAGAAGGCTACATTAGCCACTGAAATGGCTAAGGTAACTTACGTTACTTTTGAAGACCTTAAATAAACTCATTTTAGAGAAAACCGTAGTTGTACTTTGAGTTAGCTTAAAAGCATTCATTCATTAGGTTATGTATAGTTAGGATTCATTTTATTATTGATGGTGTTGTTTTAGAAAAATCATTTATTTGTCACTCTTCTTAAAAAAAAAAACTCAATGTGAAACTAATGTAGTGGAAAAACCACTTTTCAAGTCATTTTGGAAACTTAGTTGCCTTATCAATTTGTTTTTCAAAAACAGTTCCTTTGCAATGCAGCGGAAACTAGGGAACAATATCAAATTTTACTTAACCTTGATATCATGCATTATCTCGTTATTATGCTTGAGTAATCCATGCATGCAAAAATCCCCAAAAGAAAAGTTACCAAGCCACAAACCAGAATAATTAAAAATTACAAGCCAAAACTAATAAAGACTTAATAATACTTTTTAAGAATAGTCTGAGGTCCAAGGTGGTTCTCCTAATGCTGAGTCTGGTCCTAATTTTGAGGTTTACTTGAAAAGTTAAACACTATTGGGGGGTAATCTTATGAAAAGCTCAGTGTGAGTCGAACAATTATTTAAACAGACAAAAACATCAAATACAATGAAACATATTAGCATTAACAGAAGAAAACAGAACCATCATAGGAATTTCATATCATTACGTAGCCACTATCAAATTGATGTCAAATGGTGTAGGAGCATGGGACATCATTCATACGAGTAACAATCAGTAATTTTGATACCATTCAATACAAAACAATACAACACATATCATAAATCAATAACATTCGAATATGTCGTGAGCATGATGCAATGCAAAAAGGTTCCTACCCATACCATCCGTTACACACCACGAGTTCCCCAGAACCCATCATCCGAACTCCAAAACATTATGGGCTTAAGCTAGTTGTGGTTAAAACCACCGATAACAATATGTAAAAAGTTTATGCCAGTAAAAATGCAGACAAGCTGCCAGTAAAAATGCGATAAATCGCCATTCCCCTCAGTACTCCAGGTGTAGTGCACTGACTACGAATAATGCGAACTTAATATGCCACCGGTACTCCATGGAACTCCTCTGTTAACCACAAAATCTCGACCCAATACATATGCAATATGTCACACAATCTTATACATAATCATATCTTAATACTTTTCACATTCATTTGACATGTTTGGCATGTCCTCAATAATCACATACTTTCAGTAAATGGAAACAGTGTTCCAATCTTTCAAATTACCATTGTGTTGGTATCAATCAATATTGTTCAATTTCACATACTTTACGGATTCTCATTGTGCATAAATAGCATCCTTTTCAGTACACAATATAACAAATATCTCATGCGTCTAAATCATACATAAGCTTAATATCTCAATACATTATATCATTCAGTCAAACATTCTCATATCTCATAACTCAAATATGCAATTACAAACTCAATCAAACATTCATACTATCAAACAAGCAATTTTGCCAACATGTCAATATTTTAAGGCTCGAAACATACCTGGTTCGACCACTCACAAAATAAATAATTCAGCTATTAAGCGAATACAAGTAGCAAGCTAATTTATCAAATATAACATGATATTTAACATTTTCAAACAATTTTATGAGTTTAGGACCCACACCTTATTTTTCGTTTCCTCGCAGCACACTAGCAAATCTTCCAATTTTCCTTAATAATTCCTTAAATGAACCTAAACCAAAATTAAATATAAATATAATAAATTTACCATTAAACCAGCCCCAAAACACCCACTTATGAGTTTAAAACAATCATTGAAATTATAACTATTTTATGAATCTAAACTAGTTAGGTTCCTTACACTGTACCGATGCGAACCGTACGTACAATCATTCTTCACCTTTACGGATGATTTGGGGCATTTGGGTCAGAACCTAATTCAATAATATACTAGAAAATAAGTAGCTAATTAATGATTAAATTTATTCATTTAATCAATTCATAACCTTTACCCAACAACTATGTCGGAATAACAAACTAGTTACCCTTAATTGCACTTACGCTTCATGATTTGTGGGTTTCTAATAGCCAATCGATCAAGAAAGTTTTTCCCTAATTGAAATGGGTTTAAAATATGATTAGGATGGTTCAAGAACTCAAATTAAGGCTGGAAAAATATAAGCAAGAATCAAGAAATAAAACAGCCCCCTTTCTTACACATAGGCGAACGCACCACCACCCATGGTGGCCAAAATTGGGGCTGAATTTTAAAAAGGTTTGAGATCTCATTAAATATAGAAAAATAAATTTGAAATAATTTAAAATCCCCTAAATTCCAGATCTGAAAATTTTGGTTTTTAATTAACAAAATTAATTAAGAAATTAAAGAGAAAAGAGACCTTACCCAAGCTAGTCGAGAGAAAGGGCAATGGCACTTTCTCGGCAATGTTCAGGATCGATCTTCGAGTTCAATATTTCAGATTTGGGGCTGATTTTAATGAGTAAAAGTGATAGAAATATGGTGGGGAATATTTTAACAAATCATGTGGATAAAATAAAAAAAGAAAGAGATGGTAAAACTAGGTGTAGGCGGCGACAACAATGGAGGAAAGAAAAAAAATTAAAATAAAAGAGAAGGAGAGGAGGAGAGGAACGGCTAGGGAAATGAGGAGGATGATTAAAGGCTGATTATTAGTGAAAAATTAATATTTATACCTAGGTTAACTAGGCTTGGATGGCCCACACATTAAAATAAGGGGTTTTTGTCAAAAAATTAATTTATTTGCATGGGAATGGAATTGAAGTTAGGACCTCAATGGTAAATTCACTAATTTTTAACCATCAAACCAATAACTCATTCTTGATATAATTTTGAAATATTTATTTTAAAAAATAAGACATGTCACAAACTAGGGTTTAAGGAAAAAAATTTAAAATAAAAAAATGGTGTGAGAGAAGGGATTTTAACTTGGGTTTCAAGGAACATTTCACTTACACTTCACCAACAAACCAATACCTCATTTATGTCCTAAAAATGCATAGATAACCTCAAAAATTAAGGTATCACCACTCTCTCTTGATTCACAAACCCGATTGTACTAAACCCCAATTTTTTGGATGTTACATTAAGAATAACAGCATAACAAATATTCATAGACATGTTCATAACAACAACAATAAAAGTTAAAGGATAGGAATCTAGAATCAAATCTCGTGTTTCTCCGAAGTCTGACTAGTTTGCTCTGCTCCTCCTTCTCCGCTCATTCTTGCTAAACTGAGGCTTCTACAAGCACTTGAATGCTGCTATCAATGGTGGTTGAAGGTTTCTTTTCCAAGAGGGGAAATCGACAAGGGAATGGAAGGGAAAAATGGAAAAGAAAGGAAGGTTTAGAAGAGAGAAAATGAGAGAGGAGTGAAGAATGAAAGCTATGAGAGGTGTGTGGAATGAGTAGCAAAGGGGGGTATTTTTAGGTGGTATTGGCTACTAAAAATAGAAAAAAATCAGCAGCCATAGACCCCCTTGGCCGGCCACACATGTGGCAAGTTTGAATGTTTCAAACTTGCTAAATTTAGCTAGGGGCAAATCTACAAAAGCTTGATAAGTGGAGGGGTTTGAATGCAATTTCAAGGAAACTTCAAGGGCTGATTTATAATTCAAATAATCAGCTAATTTTAGCTTATTGGGTCAGCATGTTGGACGGTTTTGGGCAGCCCTTTTGCTCGATTGGACCGGTCTTCTCGGTTCAGCACAACTGGGCCTCCTTTAATAATTTAATTAATAATAATTATTTAACCTAAAATAAATTGGATAAAAATTAAAATTAATTATATTGTGAATTAATATTCATAATTTGGACCGTCTTAGGCTGAAAAATTAATTCACCTCGATGCTTCAAAAATCGCTCCCCGATTTTGTGCTTCTTGCTGTGTCTACCGAGCCAATTTTCACCCTTTGTGCGAATTTGTCGAAAATAAATCAAAATTTATCAAAATTAATTATAAAATTAACTAAAATTAAATATGTTAATAATTTAAGTACAATTTAATTATTTTATAATTATATTATATTTTTCTACAAGAATTATACTGAACCTGCATGAATTTGAGTTAAAAAGGGCATGAAAAAGTATATATATTTTTGTGTTTCTACACCCCCAAGCTTAATTCATTGCTTGTCCCGAGTAATGCACAATTTAAAAATAATTTCTTGGAAACACCTTTGAAAAATTCCTTCAGAAAACATTCTTCTCAAAATTATGAATTTAGCATACTTATGCTCAAGAACAAAAATTTTGATACTTATGCTACTTAAGTATACCTATCATTCAAATTAATCTCAATAATTAAGATAGAAAAAAAGGCGAAATACTTTCTCCAATAAAGGACTGTTAAACCCCTACCAATTCAATTTTATTCCCTTTTTTTAAGATTAAACTGTAATCATTAAGTTTAATTTATGCCTTCATATGTTGAACATAGCAATTTCTCTTCACTAATGTAGGTAGGACAGAAACTTAAATCAATAGGTCTTTAAAATAGGTTGTAACGTGGCTAGGCTCAGGGTAGGTAAGAGATAGATAAATTTAGGCTAAAATACCCTAGAACCAACTTGTATCAGACCTTCGGAATAATTACCTTCAATACACCAACTCATTTTGCTTTTACATGCTCTTTTGTACATCTATTTCTTTTGAGTACATATGCTCTTTCTTCTTCTTTATTATTATTTTTTTTCTTCTCTTCTTTTTTTTCACGAGCATTCTGCTTTTTTGAGAATTTTATACTTCTGTTCAACTCCCCAAAACTTATTTTCAAAGAATATTCTGAATAGTACTGAGTCTAGTGTTTGGGACAATTTAAAGATAATTAAGAAAAAAAGTGGGTTAAATATTGCAAAAGTTTAAATAAAGTTAGGCCATATAGTCTCAAAGTTGGGTTTCAAAGGATAAATATTTATTAAGGTCGGCTTGAAAGGCTCAAACGGTCCAAAATTTTTTTTGCCTATCTAATTTCAACATTTCATGCTTTCTAGGATTTCGCCTCAAGAAATTACTAAGTCAATTCTCGATACTTAAACTTTCATGCATGTTTAGCTTTCCTATGGAACTAAAAATTTTATGGTATGATTTACATACTTTATTAAGAATACATTTATGTCATAATTCAGCTAACATAACAATTATTAAAATAATAGAACTTTATTTATACTGAAGTTTAGCATACTTAACAAAATTTCAATTTTTTGAACAAAATATAACCTAGCCATAATTAAAAGAAAAATTTATTCTGAGAGGAAATAATTTCAATTTTTCGGTTCCCCCTACTTAAGAAGAACAATGTCCTCATTGTTAGAAGTGAATAGATACTATACATCAGGTAGGATTCTAGAAAAGAGGAGGTGAGTCAATTTGATTGCTTAAGTACCAAGCTCTCTCTAGATCCAATCCTAAACATGTATATATCTATTGCCACACTTCTTACTTTGCAACTTGTTCATTTTTATTTATGATTTCCACCTCTTATTTTATTATGCGAGAAAAAATCCTAATAGAACCTAATCCTAAAACATTAAATAACCTAGGAAAGGAAATAAAATAAAGTCAAGATCCCCCATTTTTATTTATTTGCAGATCCCTCAGAATCTGACTCATCTTTTGCTCCATCGTCTTTGTTTTTGCATGAATCACTTCGTTCCCTCTTCGATATTGGACTCCATGGTTCAAATATAGAATCTGGAAACTCAGGCACAAAAATAAATGGGTCATTGAATATTTTCGTAAAAGCGCTTCTCATTGAGTTATCCTGTATTTTTGAATATCTCCAGTAAGCTTGTTGATGCCACTGCATATGTTACATTATGTCCATCAACTTTGACAACTCATCTCGAAGATCTGGGCGAGGTAATTGAGTCATAGGTTGAATACAATTTCAAGGAAACTTCAATGGCTGATTTGCAAGTCAAATAATTAGCTAATTTGAGCTGATTGGGTCAGCATGTTGGATGGTTTTGGGTAGCCCTTTCTCTTGATTCGATCAGTTTTCTCGGTTCAGCACAACTGGGCCTTCTTTCATAATTTAATTAATAATAATTATTTAACCAAAAATAAATTGGATTAAAATTAAAATTAATTATATTATGAATTAATATTCATAATTTTGACCGTCATAGGTTGAAAAACTAATTCACCTCGATGCTTCAAAAATCGCTCCCCAGTTTTGTGCTTCTAGCAGTATCTGCTGAACTAATTTTTACCCTTTGTGCAAATCTGTCAAAAATAAGTCAAAATTTATCAAAATTAATTATAAAATTAATTAAAATTCAATATGTTAATAATTTAAGTACAATTTAATTATTTTATAATTATATTGTATTTTTCGACAAGAATTATACTGAAACTGCATGAATTTAAGTTAAAAGGGGTATGAAAAAGAAAATATATTTTTGTGTTTCCACTGCGCAGTATCCTGAGGTGGCTGAAAGGGGTTGCCTGCGTATTTTCTCTTCCAATCTCTATTCAGCCACAACCTTCTAATTTGCCTAAGGATCTCTGACCACCATTTTGCCCTGACAAAATTTCACTCCTTTATTTCTTGTTCCTCATCCTGCACCTGCCAATACCATAAAACACAACCCTTCCATGAGCAATTAAAAGAAACTAATATTTAAACGCAACCCAAGTTCTAATGCAATGCTAGAAATACTAATGAAATGTCCTGAAATGCAACTAGATATACTTAAGTACAGGCAATTAACTAGGTTCAAAGGCATAAAATATAACTCTTTTCAAGATTTATCAATTGCTTGTGCCAACATTGCACCTGCGAACCGTGGATTTACCACTAGAGCTTCTATGAACTCTTGGTGGTAAATATTTTAATGGTGTTATAAGATTTGATCATACAAAAGCTGAGTACTGGGTTGAAGGTGTTGAGAAAATCCTTGAGCAAATGGTGTGTTCTGATAATGAAAAAAGCTAGGATGCACTATGTCCTTACTTATCGGTGAAACCCATTGTTGTTGGAATACCTTGAAGTAAGGAACTGCTAGGAATCAGTTGACATGGGAGTTTTTCTTAGGAACTTTCAAGAAGAAATTCATGGGTGAGCAGTATTTGAAAGCTTGCAAGCATGAATTCATCAACCTTGTGCAAGGCGAGCTATTTGTGGCTGAGTACGAGGTAGAATTTGTGCGATTGAGCCAGTACACAGTAGAGATGGTCTCGCAAGAGAAGGATCATTGCCAGAGGTTTCAATTTGGTCTACATTGTAATATCAAAACTTTACCTGTCACGATATTGTGAACTTCGACAAGTTAGTTGAAAAAGGCAAAGTTATTGAGGAGATAAAGGCTCCGCGAACTGGAGCTGGAGCTGGGAAGAAAGTTTCTGGGTGAGTGTCCAAGAGGGATCGCGACTCCCAAAATTTAGGCAGGAATGTTAAGCGACGCTTCAGGACAAATCGTCTACGATAGAGGAACAACACTAGGGATGGAAAGGAGGGTTCGCACAAGACTGTGAGTTGGCCATTTTACGAGCATTGTGATCGAAGACAACCTGGAGAATGTCATAAGATAACTGAGGGTTGTTTCAAGTACGAATCCAAGGAACACTTGGTTGAAGATTACCCAGACAAGCAAGAAAGACTGCAAGTGTACCCCTACTCAAGTACGAACAGGGGTTCACGGATGAGAAAGAGACAGTGAAGGTGAAACAAGGCCAGTTGGGCAACAGACTTTAGCTCACACTGTTGCGACCAAAGATGAGACAGGAGACCTCGCATGAGTCTATAATGTGAGAGAACCCCATGAGAAAGGGCCACCGATGTCATTACAGGTACCTTCACTCTGTGAACTATTCCTTTGTTTTCCCTGATTGAATATGATTCCATACACTCCTATGTTTTGAGGGAACTAGCTAGTGAATTAGGAATTCTAGTCAAAACCATAGATATAAGGGTGTGACTGCCTCTAGTTCATTTGGAGACAATCTGTTGGTCAATAAAGTGTATCGTAGGTGTCCACTGATGATTCGAGGTCAAGTTTTCTATGTGGACATGATGGAGTTTCCATTCTATAGGTTTGACGTGATTTTGGGAATGGATTGGTTGACTGAGCATAAAGCCAAGATCGATTTTGAGCTGAAAAGGGTCACTCTTTGAAGCAGCGAAGGAAAAGAAGTTGTGATGTTTGGTGAGCAAGCTCAGTTTATGTCTAATGTGGTCTCAGCGATGAAAGCAGAAAAAATGCCAGGAAATGGCTACAAAGCCTATCTCACATTGGTGATAGGTTCGCAGGATAAAGTGAAAGGGGTTCGCAAGATGCGAACTATAATAAACTTTCCTGATGTGTTTCCTGATAAGTTACTTGGGTTACCTCTAGACTACGAAGTGGAGTTCTCCATTGAACTATATCCTGGTAGTTCACCAGTATCAATCACACTATATCGCATGGCGCCCAAAGAGCTTAAGGAATTGAAGATATGTAACACCCTATACCTGGCCTGGTCACCAAGCCCGAATACAGGATGCAAGACCACCGTCTCATGTCATATACAACAAGTAAAAGTTCATTCTAAATGAAACATATCCCAATATTCATATAGGTTTAAAGTCAATTATACTTGTTAGTTATCAATGTTACATGCTAATCATACATCAAATAGTCTTAAAATAATAATTAAACATTCATAAGGACTATTTAACAAAATTTCCCAAAATTGATACATAGGTATCGATACTAAAGGAGTGGTATCGATATTTTCTTTAAGTGGTATCGATACCACATGAAAAATTGATACCAGACTTGCATTATGTTCCTCACCAAAATTCCCAAACATTGAAAACTATTGATGCCTTTCGCAAGGTATCGATAAATTTACCCCGAGTATTGATACAAATTCTACATTCTGACTCCCTGCACTTTCGAAGTTACTAAGTTATCATTTTTTATAACCAAATATCGATACCTCTGGTCCAGACTATAAAATCTCAACGTACATCAACATTCAAACCATTCAAACTTAATCCTAAATAACATGATTCATTCACCTAGTTAAAGAAACATCAAAATATCCGAAATAGTAGTCCCAACATCATGTTCAAGTCCACAAACTTCCAAACATAAATAGCATGCAACCAACCCAAAAATTAACTTAGCATAACCGATATAAAATCTACCACATTGGCCTAACACACTACCTTTATTCCCCAAACATAAATAACCATATAACACATACTAATAGAAGCTAAATAATCAGCTTGGATCACTCTCTCCATGGCCACACCGCTCACACCAGCACTACTTATCTGCAATGGTTAAAAAGGAGTGGGTGAGCTTAACAAGCTCAGTGAATGTTCAGAATAACCACCACGTCAACAAGTCATTATGCATCAACAAGGAAGACATGCAACATAATCGTAATATCTTCTACTCCTATGTCATATTTTATACATTTAATCATCTTTCATGAATATTTACATATTAATCACATGAATACTTAAGCATATATTTCAGCATATATCAATAACATTTAATCTCTTTCAATCACTTTTTATGATAATTTGGCTCTTGATATTATGAAACATAAAGTGGACTCTATCACCACACATCGGATAGTGGATCTCCATATGTAACATCCTGAAATTTAGGATTTTATGTTTTGTATTATATCATCCGTTAGGCTAGTTAAGAATGTTAATTCTGTATGTTTAGGGGTCCTAAGAAGACTTTGGGTTGAGTTGGGCCTTAGTAAAATTTTTGTGATTAAGCACTTTAAGGAGAGAAGGTAAGTGGCATCAAGACTTAAGGAATTAAGTGTGTATTTTGCTAGCACAAGTGGAGCTAGTAGCAGAGTGGTGTGGCGTCACATAAAGAGGCTTAAGGAGTGGAGTTCGAATCCCACCTAGTGCAATTTTTTTTGGATTAAATTTTTTTTTTTGCTTCTTTCCAAAGTGTCGACCATGGCTATAAATAAGGAAAGAAAGACTTTCTAGTGATGGAAAGAAGACTAAGGAATATGGTAAGGAGGAAAGCAAGGGAAAACCAAGGAAATAAATAAAGGAAAGGGATAAGGGAGGGGAACATGTTGGCCGATTTTGTGGAAGGTGTTTGGGAAAGAATTTTTGGTCAACCTTGATCTTTTTGGTAAAGAGATGCACGGTTTTGGTAGGGGGAATGAGGGAGCCGGATTTCATATAGCTTTTTACAAAGTTTTGGTGCGTGAGAGGCTTGTTTTCTTTTAGCATTTTGGTGTTTACTTTTCCAATTCTTTCTACTTTGCTTGCCGAAACTCTAAAGCCAAAATTGTTCACCTTTCTCATTTGTTGCCGAAACACTCACCTCATTTTGCTCATTTTCCCTTTGTTAGCCGAAACTATCTAGCACTCTTTTTCCATCTCTCCTTTTCTTTTTCACCATTTCTTCAATCCTTCTCTCTTCTTCTTAAACCAATATTTTGATGGCCGAATCTTGCTTGATCTTTTCTCTCTAAATAGCCGAAACTTTAATCACACTATTTCTTCTTCTTCTTGCTTGCTTATTGGGCATTTCTTCCTTGATCGATTTGGTGTTTTAGTGGGTGGCAAAATATTCCATCTTTTCCGATTCATTTCTAGCCTTAAGCCCAATCGGTGGAAGTTGGATCTATTATTGTTACGGTAAGGAATTTCTTCAAGGTTCATTTCAATATATCTCAATGCTTGGTTATTCCGTTAAAATGGATCGATGGATTTGACTAATCGGTTATATTAGGGACTAAATTGCTCGTTCTTCTCTACTTGTTGATCCTACGGAAGTAGTGATAAGCCGAATCCTATCCCTAAACAACTACTCTCTCTCATAGTAGTATTTTACTGACCAAGACTTTTTCAATGGAGGCAAGTGGTAGCGATTTGAAAGGAAAAGCGATGGGAGGACAAGAAAGGAGTGGATTTGCAATTCCTACTCCTAAGTTCAAACGTAGGGCGGTATCGGCAGTTCAGGATTTCCCACCGGGTTGTGGACCATCATCTGGTGAGAATAGACAAATCATGGTCGTTCACGATACTAAGGGTAAGAATTTTAGATCGTTGATTTAGATTTGGATTAATAAAAATCTCTTATGTTAGTTAATCGAGTATTATGGTGATATAAGTGCCGACGATCAAGAAGGTTTAGTCCTTACCGTAATCAGGTGTGTAATCTCACACCGAAATCCTGTTGATTCATGACTCACCATTATGTTGGAAGAATAGATCGTTGTATTGGATTAAACGATGTTAATTCTAAGATCTGTCAAAATCGATATTAATTTATTAAATTACAAAAATGCCCCTATGGGCCGATTTTCCAAAATGCTCCTATGGGTCGATTTACCAAAATGCCCTTATGGGTCGATTTACCAAAATGCCCCTATGGGCCGATTTGCTATAATGCCTAAATGGGCCGAACTATCAAAGTGCTTTAATGGGCCGATTCACCGAATTAATTCACTAGATTAATGGTTGTTGTATATATGTGGATATTTTATTTTATTTTGTATGATACATTTTCATATATTGCATGGGATGGGATAAATTGTATGGAGAGCAGTGTAGCCTGGTGGCATTGCCACAAATCTATTTATTATTATGCTTAATTATGTTTTTGGTGGCTTGACCACAAAAATATTATACTCTATGACTTGGTGCAATTTTGGTATGAGTGAGGTGGGTTGACTTGATCCCACGGGTGTGATTGGCTGGTCGGGGGTGTGATGGATGGATTGGGTTGGGTTGCATACATTTACTTCATTTAATTTAATTATTGTTATGTAAATGGGCTTAGGCCCAAGGTTATGCTATGCGGGTTCAAACCCAATGGACGACGGTAAGGGGATTATACACTGAGTTCTAGTAACACACCCCATTCTCTTAATCCTTGCAGGTAATGAACAATAGTGAGGACTTGGGCCCATGGATGACTCGGTGGAGGCCATACTTTGGAAATAATATTTTCGAACCTTAGTAAATTTCGTTTTCGCTTTAATTCGTTACTTTTACTATTTTGGGTTTAAAGTTGTAATAAGGCCTCTGGGATTTTTATTTTGTTTTATTTTTGACGTATTTATTATCTTCCATGAATTATTTTAAATGGGGATTTTTCTAAAATCATAAACAACGGTTTTTCTTAAAATTTATCAAGAAACGGATTTCACAATAAATATGTACAAATAATTTAACTTGGATTTTTCCTGCAAATTATC
This sequence comes from Gossypium sturtianum, assembly GCA_025698515.1. Lineage (NCBI taxonomy): Eukaryota > Viridiplantae > Streptophyta > Magnoliopsida > Malvales > Malvaceae > Gossypium > Gossypium sturtianum. The sequence goes on along the minus strand of CM046943.1, from coordinate 27,657,424 downwards.
AATAATATTTTCAAAAGTCACGGTTTTAAAAGATCACTAGTTCGATTATCGATTCTTCAATCAACCTTTCAAAATTAGTAGTATTTTTATCAAATATTTCTAATCAAATTTGTTTTCTTAAATTTTAACCTAATAACAAACATCTTTAGTAAAAATCACAAGTTCTTTATTCATTTTCTTCATGTGACATGCCAGATCTGGTCATACCGCTTGGGCCGGGTTTGGGGTGTTACATTTTATTGTATCAGAGCTCGGTTGCAAAACTCGGCTGTGGTTTGGGTTCAAAAATGTTTTCTAAAACTGCTTGAAATTCGATTTATAAATACATGTTTTAAAGGAAGGATGACACCACGGGTATCCGGCATCAAGTCAGTAAGTTTTGTTTTCATTTTACGATTATTGTGGTATGACTGTAGTAAGAAAACTTCACAAAATAGAGATACTCTAGAACTTTTAGCTTTAGGAGCTGAAACTATAGAGATTGAGACTTTAGGATATGTTTTGCGAAAACAACTTTACTTCTTATACTCCATAAAATATTGTTTAATAAACTTTGAATAAACATCTTGATTCATAAGACTCTTAATCGATTAAATCGACGTTAGTAAACATGAGCGCTAGAGGGACGTGGACGTGGTAGACGTGGACGTGGTAGAGGTCGAGGTGCTAGAGTTGTATCCGAGGCAGGGACATATGCTCGAAATGGATGCACTGCGTCACCGCGATCAAGCCGGGTCACATGATCGAATGAGAGAGGACGACGCTCTGTCCCCAAGCGATGTTGCGGAAGTCTTTGGAAAGGGTTCTTTGGGGCAAGAGCGGGTCGATGTACTCGTGGGTCGATATCCGAGCGACTTAGATCGAATGGGGCCGAAGTCTTTAGGGGTATTTCGGGTGTAGCCCCAAGTGTAGCAGAGTACTGGCTTGAGGCGGTGGAACGGATTATGGACGATCTGGATTGCACATCTGAGCAGAAACCGAAAGGGGTTGTGTCATTGCTAAGAGAAGAGGCGTATCAGTGGTGGCTCACTTGCTCGAGAAGGCACTCAGTGATCGTATTACCTGGGAATTCTTTAAGACAGACATTTTAGGAAAATATGTCGGGGCTAGTTATGTAGATGCCCGAAGGAAGGAATTTTGAATCTGGTTCAAGGAAGTAAATCGTGGCGACATACGAGGCGGAGTTTCTGCGTCGAGTCGGTATGCCCGGGAATAGTGCCGATCGATCATGAGTGTGTGTGCGTTTTGAGGATGGATTGCGTGATGAGTTACTGCAGTCGATAGCCCCACGAAGGAAAGAAATTTTGCTACACTTGTGGAAAAAGCAAAGATAGCCGAGGAAGTTAAGCACTCGGAACGGCAAAATCGAGACAAGGATAGGGCGAGAACAAGAGAGACTCGGGTATTCAGTCTGCTAGAGGATTTGAAAAGGCCCGAGAAATGAGGGGCCGGTTCAAGTGGGTGCTCGGCTACTACCAATTAGTCACACCTTGCTTGCTGGATTGTGGGAAACTTCACTCGGGTGAATGCTGGAAGAGAACTTGTGGTTGTTTCAGATGTGGATCCAAGGACCATCGGTTTAGGGATTGCCCTCGAAAGCTTCGATCAAACTCGTGCGGTTAAGTAGAATGATTTACGCAGCCAAGAGGAGGCGCCAAGGGCACGAGAGGTCGTGGGCCAGTCGGGGGTGGTAATGGTGTAGGGACGAGGTCGGGGTGCACCGGGTAGAGGTACCGGTAATAGGGGTAACACGGAGGCGAGACAACCAAGATTGGTCTATGCAGTCAGACGTCGAGAGGATGGCGATGTACCGACGTCATAACCGACGCGTTTTCATATCCGATGTACCTTTTACCACTGACGATAGACATTGGATCCACCCATTCGTATGTTGCGTGTGCCGTGTCCGGAACTTTGAATATTAGATCCGAGATTATCGCTAGAGAAACAAGCGTGATTAGCCCTTTAGGACGAATTTCGTGGTAGTAAATAAGTTGTTTAGGGATGTGCCCTTAGAAGTTCAGGGGGTAGTTTTTCTGGCGAATTTGATGGAACTGTCGTTCGGTGAGTTCGACCTTATATTGGGCATGGACTGGCTGGTTAAGCATCGTGTGAACTTAGATTGTGCCGCAGCGGATGGTACTAAGAACTTCGTGAGGATAAGGAAGTGATGATGATAGGTGAAAGAAGAAATTATCTGTCTAATGTGGTATCTGCTTTAAAGGCGGAAAGGTTGGTACGAAAGGGGTGTGAAGCGTTCTTAGCCTTCATTAGTGCTTTGGATGCCAAAGAGTTGTCGGTAGAGAGTGTTAGAACGGTGAAAGAGTTTTCAGATGTCTTTCCCGAGGAGCTTCCAGGATTGCCTCCGGATCGGGAAGTGGAATTTGGTATTGAGCTGTTGCCAGGAACGGCTCCGGTGTCCATTGCTTCTTATAGAATGGCACCGAAAGAGCTAGTGGAACTTAAAGCTCAAATCCAGGAGTTGATGGATCGTGGATTTATTCGACCAAGTGTGTCACCGTGGGGAGCACCGGTTTTGGTCATTAAGAAAAAAGATGGGTCGATGCGTATGTGTAACACCCCAAACCCGGCCCATGCGTTATGAGCGAATTTGGTATGTCACACGAGCAAAACATGTTAAACCCTTTTTGTTCGTACTTAAAATATTGCTTTGTTAAAAATCAAGAAAACAAGTTTGATTTGATAAAATACTACTAACCTCAAAGATTTTATTGATAAATCAATAAATTTGAACTAATGATCTTACAAAACCGTGACTTTTGAAATCGACGTTGAAAATTCGAAAGAGAATCCAAGTCGTTTGAAAATATCGTTAATAGTTCGAGAGAAAATATCCGTGTTAAAAATTTTGTAAAAGTTTATTTTGAAATCCATTTGTTAATCGATTTTGGAACCATTGTTTAAGGTTTTAGAAAATTCCCCTTTTTAAACAATTTAAGAAAAATAATAAAAACATCCCAACCAAAAAGCAAAAATAAAAATAGTCCAGAGGCCTTATTACAACATTTAACCCAAAATAGTAAAGTAATAAAATAAACGAGAAAGAAGTCTAAAGTCCAAATAAACCATTTCCAAGTATGGCCTCCTCGAGTCATCCATAGCCCAAGTCCATATCATTAAGCATTACCTACAAGGGTTAAGAGAAAGGGGGTGAGTTACAAGAACTCGAGTGTGAAATCCCCTTATCGTTATTCATTGGGCTGGAACCCAATTAGCAATATTTTGGGCCTAAGCCCATTTACAACAACAATAATGTATCAAATATAATATGCATATGATATGCAATTCCCAAACCAAACCTAGTTTTCCATCCGCTACACACCACCCGTGATTCAACCAACACACTGTGGGTGATCTTTAGTCAACCCACCCTCCAACACACCAAACGTAGGCATTAAGCCATTTATATCGATTTGTGGACAAGCCACCAGATTAACAGAATTTACATGGCATTGCCATTTTTTAGATTTGTGACAGAGCCACCAGATTTATGTACTAGAGCTACCAGAACTTCTCTTCATCATTATCCCATCCTATGCAAATCTTGTATATAATGCATAACAAAATCACAATATATCAACAGTAATTTATTCAGATATTTATTACAAAATTATGGCCCATGATCTCAATTAATCAAAAAGGCCCATTAAGCAAAATATTAGATTTGGCCCATTTAGCAAAATATCAGATTGGCCCACTTAGCAAAATATCAGATTGGCCCATTTAGCAAAATATCAGATTGACCCATTTAGCAAAATAACAATTCAGCCCATTAAGGCAATATAACAATTCAGCCCATTAAGGCAATATAACAATTCAGCCCATTAAGGAAATTTCATATTTCGGCCCTTTAGGGGCATTTCCATAATTCGGCCCGTAAGGGCAATTTCGTAATTCGGTAATTTCGCAATCCAGACTTAACTACTAATTTGGGCATAACAATTTAAAACTGTCCATCTGCATCGTATTGACTAAATTGACTATAACTTGAGTTAGAAATCTCGAAATCTAAATCCGTAAATTTTTCTTGAAACTAGACTCATATATCTTCTTACTAAATATTTTTCAGTATTTTTGGCTTAACAATTTAGTACAGTTTATTCCTTAAATTTTCCCTTGTTTCACTATCCAATGATTCTGACCTCTCTTATCTAAATTTTAAATATCTCACTGTACAATTTTTATATGTTGCTCCCAATTGTTTCTATTGAAAATAGACTCACCAAGGAATCTGTACATATAAACTATAACTCATAATTCACTTTTTACAATTTTATACAATTTTTCCAAGATAGATCAGAGAACTACGAAGTCATTCAGAACCAGTCTCACTAAAATTAAAATATCTCAAAATATAAAATTACTTTTCCTTCTCCGTTTCTTCCATATCAAAATAGACACAGTAAGCTTTAATCTGATATCTTATTCACTTTGTAATTCCTTTTTATTCTATTTTTTTTTATTTTTCAAATACACATCACTGTTTCTGACTGAAACTGTTTTATTACAACATACGATTACCACTACGATCATACGCACGCCCGAGTGATCACGGATGCCGGTTTTCGGTTTTCTTCGGTATTTTGACCAAATCACAGAACATATCATACAAACTTTTAGAGAGATTTTAGATTACACACCATATCAAACATGTATTCGGAAGGTACGGGATTACACACCTGATTTTGATTTCCTAACAAACCACTCGTCGATGACCTAGAACAATACCAACCAAAAGTTAGCCTCGGATTTCCAAAATATTTCGTATCACTTACACTTGAATCACTTACCACTATGTCCGAAGGTAGAACATATCGAGTGATTTCGTCCCTAAAACATAATCAATTAGTCGAAACTTCGATCCGATTAACACAATAATCGAGTAGTGATATCGAATGGACTATGAAAAGACTCCTTACCTTAATCGATGATAATCCTAATTCCCACCAATTGACTTATGACTTGAGATGATTAGGCAATGATGTGGTATTCGGCAAATCCACTAGAATACTACAAATAAAAGATTACCAAGATGTGAGGGAGTAAGGGAGAACACCATTTCGGTTTTAGAATCAAGATGAAACAACCAAATAATGAGGGACTCTCATTCGGCTAAAGAGAAAAAGAATGAAAAGATTTGAATAAAAACACTTACCCGGTTTAATCAAGAAAGAAAAACCCAACTTGGAAGATGGAGAAGATGATCAATTAGGCTAGGTGGTTTCGGCAAAACAAAGAAAGAAAAGTACTCACTAATGGCTTTAGAGTTTCGGCAATCAAGAAGAAAGAGGAAGAATTTGTTTTGAAGTTTCAGCTATCAAGGAAGATGGACAAAAGATGAATATGTGACCAATCCAAAGAGAAGAAAAAATGCACTATTGTGCTAGAAGATTTCGGCAAAGAGAGTAGCAATTTGGGAGAAAATGACACAAAGTTGCAAATGGGATTTTTGGCCAAAACAATACCAAAACCTTACCAAAAGCCAAAGTAAAATTTCAGCTACCTATCTACCCCCAAAACCGTCCACATGCATAGCCATAAGGATCAAAATTTTGCCAACCATACTTTCCATAACATTCTCCATGAAATAAGCCACTTGTTCCCCTTACTTGCCTTTTCCTTTTGATTTTCCCCAACCTCAACCTTTCCTTATTTCCTTTAGCCACCATACCAAAAATAAAGAAGTCAACCTTGCCATATATATACCTTGGCCGACACTAAGGAAGAAATGCAAAAATAAAAGTCAAAATTGCACACAAAGGGATTCGAACCTCTTCTCTCAAGGTACTACATGTGGCGCCATAAACCTTTTACCAATTGCTCATTTATGCTAGCAATTTACTCTTTTATTTCCATAAGCCTTGATGCCACTTACTATCTCTCCTTAAAAGGCTTAAACACAAAATTTTACTAAGGCCCAACTTGAACCCAGAACTTCATAGAAACCTCGTAACTTTCCAAAATTACCTTCTTAATAAGTCCAACTTGAAATAGTGCCGTTCTCTTGTTCTCAAAATTTTAAAACGCTTCTACGCTCAAGGCCCATTGGGCCCAATTCTACTAGGCCCAATTTTGGGATGTTACAGTATGTGCATCGATTATAGACAATTGAATAAGTTGACGATCAAGAACAAGTATTCGTTATCGAGGATCGATGATCTGTTCGATCAGCTGCGTTGAGCTTCAGTTTTCTCGAAGATAGATCTGAGATCGGGGTATCACCAGTTAAAATTCAAGGAGGCGAATATTCACAAGACTGCGTTCCGAACCCGATATAGGCATTACGAGTTCTTAGTGATGCCGTTTGGGCTGACAAATGCACCAGCTGCATTTATGGACATGATGAACCTAGTCTTCCAACCCTATCTATATCGGTTCGTGGTGGTGTTCATAGATGACATCTTGGTGTACTCAAAGACTGAAGAGGAGCATGATTCGCATCTATGGATAGTATTGCAGATATTAAGGGAGAAGCAACTGTATGCCAAATTCAGTAAGTGTGAATTTTGGCAGAATGAGGTGATATTTTTGGGGCATGTTGTGTCTGTCGAGGGAATTAGAGTTGATCCCCGTAAGATAGAGGCTGTATTGGATTGGAAGCCATCGAGGTCAGTGGCAGAAATATGAAGTTTTCTAGGTTTGGATGGGTATTACGGGCTTTTCGTTGAGGGGTTTTCGTTGATTGTTGCACCCCTAACTAAGCTGCTGCGTAAGGGAGAACCGTTTGTGTGGTCAGCTAAGCAGCAAGAGAGTTTTGAGAAATTGAAGAAGATTCTGACAGAAGCGCTAGTATTGATTCAACCTGAGGCTGGTAAAGAGTTTATTGTTTATTGTGATGCGTCACACACGGGCTTGGGATGTGTGTTGGTGAAAGGGGGAAAAGTGGTGGCTTATGCATCTCATCAATTAAGGCCGCATGAGGTGAACTATCCCACTCATGATTTAGAGTTAGCTGCAGTGGTATTTGCTCTAAAGATATGGAGACACTATCTGTATGGGGAGAAGTCGATTATCTACACGGATCATAAGAGTCTGAAGTACCTCCTTACCCAGAAGGATTTGAACTTAAGACAGCGGAGGTGGATAGAATTGTTGAAAGATTATGACTGCTCAATCGAGTATCATCAAGGAAAAGCTAACGTAGTGGCAGATGCGTTGAGTTGTAAGGTGATATCGGAATTGAGAGCGATGTTTGCTCATCTCAGCCTTTATGAAGATGGTAGCTTGTTAGCTGAACTTCAAGTGAAGCCTACGCAGGTAAGTCAGATTAAGGAAAAGCATTTGTTAGATGAAAGGTTGGGTTCTCGGCTTCAGCAAGTGGAAGGTGGTGAGATAGGGGATTTTGGATTAAATAGTGATGGAGTATTGTGTTTCCGTGGAAGAGTTTGTGAGCCCAAGGATTCGGAATTGAGACAAATAATTCTGCGTGAGGCACATAGTAGCCCATACGCTATGCACCCCAGGGGAAACAAAATGTACCGAGACCTCCGTGAGCGTGATTGGTGGCGTGGTTGAAGCGGGAGGTTACCGACCGTGAGCAAGTGCTTGACATGTCAGCAGGTGAAGGCAGAACATTAACTGCCTTCAGGGTTGCTACAACCGGTGAAATTCCACTATGGAAATGGGAAAGGATAACGATGGACTTTGTTAGTGGGTTACCTTTAACGCCTACTAAGAAAGATTCAGTATGGGTGATAGTGGATCGGTTAACGAAGACTGCTCATTTCTTACCTCTTCGTACGGATTACTCGTTGCAGAAGTTGGCCAAGTTGTATGTAGCAGAGATTGTGAGGTTGCATGGGGTACCGATGTCTATTATATCAGACAGGGATCCTAGGTTTACATCACGGTTCTAGAAGGCTCTACATGAAGCGTTGGGTCCAAGACTAAATTTCAGCATGGCGTTTCATCCGTAGACAGATGGTCAGTCAGAGAGAGTAATCCAGATTCTAGAAGACATGTTAAGGGGCTGTGTGATCGACTTTAGGGGTAGTTGGGAAGATTTTCTACCATTGGCAGAGTTTGCATACAATAACAGCTATCAATCCAGTATCCAAATGGCACCTTACGAGGCGTTGTATGGTCGTAGGTGTCGTACTCCTACCTGTTGGATTGAACTAGGAGAACGACAGTTATTGGGTCCTGAGTTGATCTCGGAGATGGAGGAAAAAGTTAAGGTAATTTGGGCACGGTTAAAAGAAGCTTCGGACAGACAGAAATCATACGCGGATCTGAAGCGGAAGGAGATAGAGTTCTCTATGGGTGATCAGGTCTTTCTGAAGGTATCACCTTGGAAAAAGATCTTTAGATTTGGACGGAAGGGCAAGTTGAGCCCTAGGTTTATCGGACCTTACCGTGTATTGAAGCATGTTGGGTCAGTGGCTTATCAACTTGAGTTACCTCCGGAGTTAAGTCAGATACATAGCGTATTTCATGTTTCGATGTTAAGGCATTACCGTTCGGATCCGTCTCATGTTGTACCAGTGGAGGAAGTTGAGATAAGACCTGACTTGTCTTTTGAAGAGGAGCCAGTATAGATTTTAGATCGGGATGTTAAAGTGCTAAGAAGGAAGTTGGTTCCGTTAGTCAAAGTATTATGGCGTAATCACGGATCAGAGGAAGCTACATGGGAATCAGAGGACACGATCCGATAGCAATATCCTCATTTCTTCTAATTAGGTAAATTTCGAGGCTGAAATTTCTTTAAGGGGGTAGAATTGTAACATCCTGAAATTTGGGATTTTATGTTTTGTATTATATCATGCGTTAGGCTAGTTAAAAATGTTAATTGTGTATGTTTAGGGGTCCTAAGAAGACTTTGGGTTGAGTTGGGCCTTAGTAAAATTTTTGTGATTAAGCACTTTAAGGAGAGAAGGTAAGTGGCATCAAGACTTAAGGAATTAAGTGTGTATTTTGCTAGCACAAGTGGAGCTAGTAGCAGAGTGGTGTGGCGTCACATGAAGAGGCTTAAGGAGTGGAGTTTGAATCCCACCTAGTGTAATTTTTTTTTTGGATTAATTTTTTTTGTGCTTCTTTCCAAAGTGTTGGCCATGGCTATAAATAAGGAAAGAAAGACTTTCTAGTGATGGAAAGAAGACTAAGGAATATGGTAAGGAGGAAAGCAAGGGAAAAACAAGGAAAGAAATAAAGGAAAGGGATAAGGGAGGGGAACATGTTGGCCGATTTTGTGGAAGGTGTTTGGGAAAGAATTTTTCGTCAACCTTGATCTTTTTGGAAAAGAGATGCACGGTTTTGGTAGGGGGAATGAGGGAGCCGAATTTCATCTAGCTTTTTACAAAGTTTTGGTGCGTGAGAGGCTTATGTTCTTTTAGCATTTTGGTGTTTTCTTTTCCAATTCTTTCTCCTTTGCTTGCCGAAACTCTAAAGCCAAAATTGTTCACCTTTCTCCTTTGTTGCCGAAACACTCACCTCATTTTGCTCATTTTCCCTTTGTTAGCTGGAACTATCTAGCACTCTTTTTCCATCTCTCCTTTTCTTTTTCACCATTTCTTCAATCCTTCTCTCTTCTTCTTAAACCAATATTTTGATGGCCGAGTCTTGCTTGATCTTTTCTCTCTAAATAGCCGAAACTTTAATCACACTATTTGTTCTTCTTCTTGCTTGCTTATTGGGCATTTCTTCCTTGATCGATTTGGTGTTTTAGTGGGTGGCCGAATATTCCATCTTTGCCGATTCATTTCTAGCCTTAAGCCCAATCGGTGGAAGTTGGATCTATTATTGTTAAGGTAAGGAATTTCTTCAAGGTTCATTTCGATATATCTCAATGCTTGGTTATTCCGTTAAAACGGATCGATGGATTTGACTAATCGGTTATATTATGGACTAAATCGCTCGTTCTTCTCTACTTGTTGATCCTACGGAAGTAGTGGTAAGCCGAATCCTATCCCTAAACAACTACTCTCTCTCATAGTAGTATTTTACTGACCAAGACTTTTTCAATGGAGGCAAGTGGTAGCGATTTGAAAGGAAAAATGATAGGAGGACAAGAAGGGAGTGGATTTGCAATTCCTACTCCTAAGTTCAAATGTAGGGCGGTATCGGCAGTTTGGGATTTCCCACCGGGTTGTGGACCATCATTCGGTGAGAATAGACAAATCATGGTCGTTCACGATACTAAGGGTAAGCATTTTAGATCGTTGATTTAGATTTGGATTAAGAAAAATCTCTTATGTTAGTTAATCGAGTATTATGGTGATATAGGTGCCGACGATCAAGAAGGTTTTGTCCTTATCGTAATCAGGTGTGTAATCTCACATCGAAATCCCGTTGATTCATGACTCACCATTATTTTGGAAGAATAGATTGTTGTATTGGCTTAAACGATGTTAATTCTAAGATTTGTCAAAATCGGTATTAATTTATTAAATTACAAAAATGCCCCTATGGGCCGATTTGCTATAATGCCTAAATGGGCCAAACTATCATAGTGCTTTAATGGGCCGATTCACCGAATTAATTTGCTAGATTAATGGTTGTTGTATATATGTGGATATTTTATTTTATTTTGTATGATACATTTTCATATATTGCATGGGATGGGATAAATTTTATGGAGAGCAGTGTAGCCTGGTGGCATTGCCACAAATCTATTTATTATTGTGCTTAATTATGTTTTTGGTGGCTTGACCACAAAAATATTATACTCTAGCAGCTTGGCTGCAATTTTGGTGTGAGTGGCGGGGTGCGTTGACTTGATCCCCACAGGTGTGATTGGCCGGTCGGAGGTGTGATGGATGGATTGGGCTGGGTTGCATACATTTACTTCATTTAATTTAATTATTATTACGTAAATGGGCTTAGGCCCAAGGTTATGCTATGCGGGTTCAAACCCAGTGGACGACGGTAAGGGGATTATACACTGAGTTCTAGTAACTCACCCCATTCTCTTAATCCTTGCAGGTAATGAACAGTAGTGAGGACTTGGGCCCATGGATGACTCGGTGGAGACCATACTTTGGAAATAATATTTTCGAACCTTAGTAAATTTCGTTTCCGCTTTAATTCGTTACTTTTACTATTTTGGGTTTAAAGTTGTAATAAGGCCTCTGGGATTTTTATTTTGTTTTATGTTTGACGTATTTATTATCTTCCATGAATTGTTTTAAACGGTGATTTTTCTAAAATCATAAACAACGGTTTTTCTTAAAATTTATCAACAAACGGATTTCACAATAAATATGTACAAATAATTTAACTTGGATTTTTCCTACAAATTATCAATAATATTTTCAAAAGTCACGGTTTTAAAAGATCACTAGTTCGATTATCGATTCTTCAATCAACCTTTCAAAATTAGTAGTATTTTTATCAAATATTTCTAATCATAGTTGTTTTCTTAAATTTTAAGAATCACAAGTTCTTTACTAGTTTTCTTCGTGCGACATGCCAGATTTGGTCATACCGCTTGGGCCGGGTTTGGGGTGTTACACCATAACACCATAATGACTCAAAGAGTCGAGCATGTCCCATAAGTGAAGCATATAACTAACACTCTCCAACACACCACATATACATATCCTGATGAATGGAGTTTAGCTCACTTACCTTATCTCTCTGAAATTGTCCCTAGGCCTCAACGCCCTACATATATCACAACAAAAGGTGGGTACTCACAATCCTATAGCATGCTAACGATATCCAACGTTCCCATAAGGTCACAAGGCCAAAATATCCACATTATTATCACATATTTACTTACCAATTTTTCACACATATTCACTGCATATTGACATTAGTAGCACAGTATATGGCGTGACAACATATCCGCTTATTTACTGTCACATGGCATGAATAACATACCATCATATTCACTTTCACAATGGTCATCACAAGCTTATAGCATATATCATAGCATCTCATACATATTCATTATTCCACAATTTTACAATTTCACAAACTCACAAGCAAATATATTTCACATTTAATCATAGGTGTGAGAACACTTACACTCAAAATTTAGATTAGAGGTTTAGGCTATCTCTAAATTCCCAATTACACAATGAATCATCTTCAAGTACCAATCCCAAAACAGTCACCAAAATAGACACTTTTACCAAAAACCAAAAACTTAGACAAGCTTTTCTTTGCCTTTATCTCTACTCGTTGAAGGTCCTACTGACTCCGATGCTTCAAAAAGACAAACCACACAAACACACATTCAACAGTCAGTCATCAACTTCATTAAAATAATCACAAACATAAGCCTAAGCTACCATATCTTTTAACCGGAACTTTCAACATAGAAAACTTTAGATTTGAATATCTTGGTCCAAACTTAATCTTTTCACACGAAATGAATTTCTTTCATCTACATATTCATCTACGACTAATTCTCAACCTTTAAACTTTACAAAACTACGCGTTTTAAGGTATCAAAATTTTTCCACAAGTTTTGGCCATTACAACGAAAATTCATTAAAACTCAAGAATTTCTTAACGAAACTTTAAAGCAACTTTCAAAAGTTCTAATCATGTTAAAAAAGTCGAAAAACACTTTAAAATCAAGTTTTTACCCACAAACCTGAGATTCACCATTAATGACCCGATTTTCAGCTTTTATCAAGAACATGCGTTTTAACGGCTAAAAACATAGTTTTAAATACTAGATAACATTAAAAACTCATAAGGAATTGAATCGTTACCTTAGATGAAGAAAATCTATGCGTTTGAGTGAAAACCCAAAAAACCCTAAAACTTGACAATGGAGGAACTATGGTATTTTTGGGTGTTTTTCTTAGTCTTTTATAGAGGTTTTAAGGTTCAAGGGTGATAGAAATCAAGGAGGATTAGGAATTTGAGTTCAAAATTGACTAAAATAAAAAGAGAGAATTAAGGGACGACAAACACAACGTGAAATAACTTGGTGAAGAGAGGTTATTTAGCTTGGATTTTAAAATCAGGTTAAATTGTTTCATAAAAACTCCCAATTTTGACTCTTTTACAAATCACTCCTATTTTCAAAATTAAAGGTATTTAAAACTCTTTTTCAAAAATTGATTTAATTTTCTAAAAATAATAATTGAAAAAATTCCCAGTATGCCATGTCACAAAATTTCGAACACTCTAAGGCTAAAATTCCTAAAATACCCCCTAAAACTCTTAGGCTCTATTTTGCGGTGTGACAAGATACAACTTCAGGAGCTACTTGATAAAGTCTTCATTAGACCAAATATATCACCTTGAGGTTTGCCAATATTTTTTTGGAGAAAAAGGATGGTAGCATGAGGATGTGCATCGACTATAGGCAGTTGAATAAATTGACTGTAAAAAACAAGTACCTGTTGCCAAGAATTGACAATTTGTTTCACCAGCTACAAGGTGTCACAGTTTTTTCAGAGATCGATCTACGATCTGGTTACTACCAACTCAAGGTGAAGGAACCTGATGTGTTGAAGACAGCATTCAAAACAAAGTATAAGCACTATGAGTTTTTGGTGATGGCCTTTGGGTTGACAAACACACCTGTTGCTTTCATGGACCTAACGAATCGGGTGTTCCATGATAATCAGGATCGTTGTGTGGTGATGTTTATTGATGAGCTCCTAGTATACACGACACTCATTTGCAAACTATATTGCAAGTTCTGCAAGAGAAGCAATTGTTCGCGAAGTTCGGTAAGTGTGAGTTTCAACTGAAGGGGTTTGCGTAGACCCAAAAAAAATTGAATTTGTTGTAGAATTGAGATCGCCAAGAAGTGTAACTGAAGTACGAAGCTTTTTAGGGCTCGCAGGGTATTATTGCAAGTTTCTTTAAGGGTTCGCCAGTATCAAAGCACCCTTAGCAAAGTTACTCCAGAAGAAAAAAATGTTCGCATGGACAGAAGAAAGGCAATAGAGCTTCGACAAGCTTAAGGAGATCCTCACTAAAGCACCTGTGTTGATTCAACCAGAACCAATGAAGGAGTTCATGGTTTACAGTGATGCCTCACACATGGGGCTGGGATGTATGTTGATGCAAGAAGGAATGGTGATAACTTATGCTTTCAGACAACTGAAGGTTCATAAGTGTAACTACCCAACCCACGATTTAGAGTTTGCTGCGGTGGTGTTCGCACTCAAGATTTGGTGGCACTACTTGTATTGTGAAAAGTGTACCATCTACATAGACAACAAGAGTCTCAAGTACTTGCTTACACAGAAGGAATTGAATCTATGACAAAGGAGATGAATAGAGTAGTTGAAAGACTACGACTGTGTGATAGAGTATCACCCTGGTAAGGAAAATATGGTAGCTAATGCGCTAAGCAGGCAGTTTGTGAGTGAGCTGTGAACTCTGTTCACACAGCTAAGTGTAACTAGTGATGGAGGATTACTTGTGGAATTGCAAGTGAGACCAACGTTAACACAACATATCAAAGAAAGACAAGCCTCAATTGAAGAGTTGGTGAAAAGGGTTCGCCAAGTATAGCAAGGAGTGCGAGGGGCCTTCATATTGAAAGAGGAAGGAGTACTCTATTTTCATGGAAGATTTTGCATACCCAGAGATGAGGAACTTCAGAATGTTATTCTTAAGGAAGCACACAATAGTCTGTATGCAATGCACCAAGGAAGCAGCAATATGTATCGTGACCTTAGTGAACTGTATTGGTGGCCTGGTTTGAAGCAACCTATTACAGGATTTGTGGCGGAGTGTATAATTTTCCAAAAAATCAAAGCAGAGCATCAGTATCCTTCAAGACTTCTTCAATCACTCAATATTCCAAAATGGAAGTGGGAAAATGTAACACCCCAAACCCGGCCCAGAAGTTAGGCCTGAATCTGGCGTGTCACATTGAAGTGTTTTTCGAAAACCATGTTTTCATTGAAAACCCTCCTGAATATCTAAAAAATAAAGTATCAGTTTGTGTTCGTTCAATTTCAAAATGTGGTTCATTGAACGTTATTAACTTCATTAAAAATCTCTTTTAGTTGTGACAGCTAATTTAAGGTAAAGGAGTTTAAAACGTATGTTTTTTAAAAAAGCAGTAATTGGGTTGAAAACTCGTCTACATCTAACAGATATAAAACGTAAGAAAATCCCAAGTTCAGAATTAAATCCAGAGAGACCTTATTACAGAAATTAAAACCCAAATTGGAATCTAAAACATATATAAAGTCCAAAGCATAACAGTCGCAATCGTGTGGTCACCTCCGAGTCCCTCGCAGTATCGATCCTCCTAACGCTGGGGATTACCTGCACAGTTTAGAACGGGGTGAGTTTACGAAAACTCAGCGTGTAATCCCCTTACTAGAGTAACATCGATTATAAACAGCAATCGAAAACGATGCGGGCCAAAGCCCTACAACGAATGTGATAAAGTCCATTCAGAGCATACGAGGGCCAAAGCCCACTACAATATCATTTGAGTCACAGCCCATAACAGAAACAATTGGGCCTAGCCCAAACAAATAACAGGACATATGGGCCTAAGCCTAGTACAGAGACAGATCTCATAAATAGATATGCAACAGTAGGAGGATGCACCCCATCCCGATCCAACCAACACACCACCCGTACCAACCCTACACTTACGTGGGGATAAAATCGACCCACCCAGCCAACACACCAAGCTTAGCAGCGGTTGCGGCACTAAGTCAACAGAACAGCTCTGCGCCGTGGACAGAACGGCTAAAAGCCATAAATAGAATGGTTATAAACCATAATCAGGATGGCACAGAGCCATAATCACGATGGCACAAAGCTATCGGTAACTGTAATAAGCTTAGCACATAGCCATTAGCGACGGTAATATAATCGGCACACAGCCACGGGTAATTACGATTGACACAGAGTCATCAATATATATGTTAAGCACATAGCGACGGGTAAATATGATTGGCACAAAGCCATAATCAAGATGGCATAGAGCCATATTTAGGTTGGCACAGAGCCATAATCAGATTACACGGCTTTAAGCCGTCCGTCGGTCCACACTCATCTCATGCGACCCGTACGACCATATCAGAACTTCCTCCGTATCAATGTCCTAACCCCATGCAATATGTCGTGTATGTCATGCTCAATCATTACACGTGTATGCAAAAATGGCCACGCTCAGTAAAGTCATTTAAACATATATTAAAAGCATATCAGTCACACGACCACAGTCAAGTCAGTTAAAACACAGTCATACGATCACAGTCAAATAAGTCAAATTCATAGTCTAAGTCAGTCATTTACCCACAAGGGCAAAATAGTCATTTTACCCAATAAGGGTATTTCAGTCATTTTACCCTACAGGGGCATTACGGTCATTTTGCAAATTAGGGGTATTTAGGTAATTTTGCAAATCAAAGGTATTTCAGTAATTTTGTAAATCGGGGGTATTTCAGTAATTTTGCAAACCAGGGGTATTTTAATAATTTTTGCAAATCGGGGGTATTTCGGTAATTTTGCAAATCGGGGGTATTTTGGTAATTTTGCAAACTGGGATCTCGGTGACCCAACAGAAGGTCCATCGTTGCCTCGAGCGACTTAAGTAACCTAAACAGTCACAACGGTGTAAATGGGCCTAAGGCCCATTACTCGGCCCAAGTGGGCCCACACCCTCGTGTGGCCCATTTAGCCCAGAAACAGCCACAATTATGCAAACCTCACAATCCAAACAACACTTATCACATCACATACATTTTATCTATGCGGGCCCACAAGCCCACTGGGCCCACACGACCCATTTCGGCCCAACAAGGCCCAGAACAGCCCAAGACCACGAGGGCGCTCGTGGTGGCCTCTACAGACTAACGCCCATGTTCGTGGGCTCGGTTCACCACACGCACTGTAACACCCCTTACCCGTAATCCCCACCGAAACTGGGTCCGAGGCATTACCGGATTAAAACTACTAGATCGCCACTTAGGCTCAACGTGACTACTCTCCTTAACTCACCACGACAACCTCATTTTCGAGTTACGAGGCCTTACTCAAACACACGAGGGCTCTCGAGACCATATCGGAAACTCTTACTATCTTAAAAATTTTCTCCATCCAGACAGGGACTACACGCCCGTGCTAGATGATACACGCCCATGTGTAGTCACACACGCCCATGTCCACAACCCGTGCACAAAACTCAACCATTGTGCCAAAGTCCCACGGCTAGGTCACACGCCCGTGTTCACCACTCGTGGTGCACACTGACTACTTCATACGGCCTTAAAGTCTAGACATATGCCCGTGTGGCTAGCCCGTGGCCAACACTGAATAACTCACACATCCTAGGCACACGCCCGTGTGACTAGTCCGTGGTCTATTCTCGACTTAAAATACTAACATGCAGGGACACACGCGCCAAGTCACGCTCATGGGCTGACAGTGTGTCACACATGGTCTAGACACACGCCCGTGTGTCTACCCACATGGACAAGAACAAAGCTATTTGTCATGCCCCTTCTCACCCCTCTAGCATACACAACATGTACTCATTCAACACATCCATAATCAACTCAATTTGAATCAAAATCTTACATGGATAACTACATCTTTTCATATAATAAAATAGCC
This sequence comes from Gossypium sturtianum, assembly GCA_025698515.1. NCBI lineage: Eukaryota > Viridiplantae > Streptophyta > Magnoliopsida > Malvales > Malvaceae > Gossypium > Gossypium sturtianum. The sequence continues at coordinate 27,639,904 of CM046943.1, read as the reverse complement.
AACAACTATGGCATTATACAAAATAGATTATCCATCTAAAGGCCAACATAACTTAGCCATTTACAACAAAAATCACTAACTTGTCTAGCCCCTATACATGCCATATACAAAACATTTAATCCAATGTGCAGTGTCTTGATAGTGTGGGCGATCTTCCAATTGATCCACGTATCTCGATTCAACTCTATTACTCTATAAGACAAGGGAAAAGAAAGGGAGTAAGCTTTGAGCTTAGTGAGTTTACACATAAATAATTAAGCATCATAATATAAGCTAAACAACAATTAGCATTATACTAACATAAGTAATTCACAACTATGCTTACTCTTTCTATCCCTTACCACATTTCCAACACATCATGAGTCACATACTCATAACCATTGACATGCACCCCTGCATTCAATATCACATTTACACAATATACAACACATCATTATTTCACAATAACACATCCACACATCTACACTACTCACTAATACATCCACACATCTACTCTCTCGGTGGTTTCGCACTTAGCCTACCACAATCGATATAATAAGGTAGTATCGCACTTAGCCTACCAATAAGGTAATCATAGTGGTCTCGCACTTAGCCCACTAAACAATATGCTTAGCGATAGCATCGCACATAGCCCAGCTCATCGTTGCTAAGTATTGGGGTAGCATCGCACTTAGCTTACCATTAAGCATTATCACTACACATTCACATATCTACTTTGTAGTTCATTCATTCATTCGTTCACTGTAACTAACTCATTCATTCCACATGAACCATATAGGTTCTCAACCATGCTATACTCTATCTAGCATTTACAAAGTATACGCATAATGCATCGTTTATACGTAAACTTACCTCGGTACTCAAAAAGTATGGAGATGTGCAATTTAGTCCACGACCTTGCCCTTGCCTCGGTTTCGATCCAGAGGCCGTCTTTCTTGATCTATAATTACAAATCAACACATTCAATACACACATTGACTAAATTGACCTTTATCTCATACTTTAGCAAAATCCCCATTTTGCCCCTAATCTTTCTCATGTTTACACTTTTACCCCAAGGCCCGTAAAGTGATTTTTATTCAACTTTCTAGCCTTTCATGCTTAGCCGAATCACTTACTCAATTAAAGCTATCATCAATTCTCACTAATTCTCACATGTATGACCAAACTCAAGACTTTCACAAACTAGTCCCTACATGCATTTTTCATGGAATTCACTTAGTAAAAGATGCTTCTACAACATCAAGCTTTCATATTCTTCCATAAAACATCAAAATAAATGCATGTCATACATGGGTAAATTTTTGAACATCCATTTTAGCTCATCATATAGCGAAAAATAGCTTACTCATGCTACTAGGACTTCAAAAATACGAAGAATATAAAAAACGGGCTAGAATACACTTACTAGCTAGCTTGAAAAGTTGAAGACCCCTAACAATGGCTTCTCTCAAATTTTCGGCAGCCTTGGGAGAAGAAGATGAATGAATTTTGTCATCTTTTCTCCTATTTTAATCATTTAATTGTCAAATGATCAAAATACCCTTTTTGACAAACTTCCTAATTTAACTCATCCATGCCTAAATTTGTCAAAAAATTAGAAATTGTGAAAATTACTCATTAAGGACTTCTAATTGATATTCTAAAGCAATTTCACACAAATAGCTTCTAGAATCTCACATTTTGTAACTTTTGCAATTTAGTCCTTTTGGACAGTTCAACCGCAATTTAACAAAATTGCTTCATGAAACTTTCACACTAGCATGAAAACATGGCATAGACCTCAAAAACTCATACTTATGCATCAGATTTGTGGTCTCGTACCACTATTCTGACTAGGCCCTAAATCGGGATGTTACAACTCTCCCCCCTTTTAGAGATTTTTGCCCCCAAAAATCTTACCAGTAAAGAGGTTTGGATGTTGCTCTCTCATAGCCTCTTCCATTTCCTACGTAGCTTCTTCCACATCGTGTTTCTGCCATAACACTTTCACTAGTGCTATGCTCTTATTCCTCAACTATTACAATTCTCAAGCCAAGATCTTAATCGGCTCCTCTTCATAAGACAAATCCGGTCTTATCTCAATTTCTGTCGAAGGAATCACATGTGAAGGATCAGAGCGATACCGTCGCAACATTGACACATGGAACACCTTATGAATCTTTTCCAATTCTACCGGCAAAGCCAACCGGTATGCTTCTGGCCCAACTCTATCTGTAATCTCATATGGCCCTATGAACCTTGGACTCAATTTCCCTTTTCGTCCAAATCTCATGCTTTTCTTCCATGGGGACACTTTTAAAAACACTTTGTCACCCACTTCAAACTCAATCTCTTTTCTTTTCAAATCCGCGTATGACTTCTGTCGGTCCGAAACAACTTTCAGACTATTATGGATTACTTTCACTTTCTCTTCGGTTTCTTTCACTAGATCGACCCCATGGATCCACTTTTCACTAAGCTCGGTCCAATACAATGGAGTCTGACACTTACGACCATACAAGGCCTCATACGGAGCCATCCGTATACTTGACTGATAACTGTTGTTATAAGCAAATTCGACCAAAGGTAGATATCTTTCCCAACTACCTTCGAATTCTAACACACAGTATCGAAGCATATCTTCAAGAACTTGAATCACTCTTTCAGACTGACCATCAGTTTGGGGATGGAACGCAGTACTAAAATTTAACCTCGTACCCATGGCCCCTTGTAACTTCTTCCAAAACCTCAAAGTAAACCTCGGATCTCTATCCGATATTATAGACACGGGCACACCATGTAACCTCACAATCTCTGCAACATACAATTCGGCTAACTTGTCCAATGAATAATCAACACGTACTGGAATAAAATGAGCCGACTTTGTCAATCTATCCACAACAACCCACATAGCATCTTTCTTTTTCAGAGTCATAGGCAACCCCGTCACAAAATCCATGGTAATCCGATCCCATTTCCACTCGAAAACCATCACTGGCTGAAGCAAGCCCGAAGGCACTTGATGTTCTACTTTCACTTGTTGACAAATTAGAAACTTTGTCACGAACTCAGAGATATCTCTTTTGATACCCGGCCACCAATAAAATTTCCTCAAGTCATTGTACATTTTCGTACTGCCCGGGTGTACTGATAAATAACCACTATGTGCCTCATGCAAAACCTTTCGGATCAATTCTTCATCTCTAGGTACACAAATTCTGTCATGGTATAACAAACAACCATCCGAACCCACTCGAAAATCAGAGTCACTTTCTGATCCACACTTAGCTCTCTTAGCTTGCATCTCACTATCATTTTCTTGAGCCTCACATATCATTGAACAAGCGGTGGCTTAGCTCTCAACTCGCCAATATAGCACCATCATCAGACAATGCTAAACTCGTGCTCAAAACTCTTAGAGCATACAAGGATTTCCTACTCAGGGCATCCGCAACCATATTTGCTTTTCCGGGATGGCAATCAATGACTAACTCATAGTCTTTTAATAACTCGACCCATCGCATCTGTCGCTGATAAACCAAAATAGTAACATATTTTAATCCCATATTTAGCATACTTTTGGATGAATTATCCCTTATTTTATGTAAAAAGGTGCTCTTAATCCTTTCTTTTCATGTTCTATACTAAGGAAAGCACCAGGGGATGAAAAGAACGCAAAACGGGCTTAAAACGGGACAAATGGGCCAAAGCATGAAATCGACACGGCCTGGACCAAAGATCACACGGCCGTGCCTCCTTAGAGATCTCGAACACGGTTTGGACCACGATTTACACAAAGTCCACACGGTCTGGCCACGAATCACACGGGCGTATGCCCGAGGCCGTGCCCTGCTGCGACCAAGAGGAGTTTTACTCGAATTTGGATGCTTGGAGGCAAAGAAACACACTCCAAAGTATAATTAAACCCCCAATTAGGAGTTTCACTCAAATTAGGGTACTTGGAGGCCAAGTAACACATCTCAAAGCCTATATAAACACCCTAGGGGGCAACTTAATCGGGGAGTTCGGCAGAAGCCAGAGTCGAAGGGAGTCGACGGGTGGTCAGCTAGGCTAAGGAGCCGAGCCGAAAAGGTCAGATTTGTGGGAAAATCTCAAGGGATAGCCAGTTGATCCATCTCAAGAAGCCGAAATTCTACTCAAAATGGAGGATCTCCTCTTCAATTCCTTCAGGGGGTTTTTGGGATTTCTTATGTTTTGTTTTATCTTTTCTTCTGAGATGTTTTCTTTTATCGTTATGAACTAAACCCTTCAGATACATGAAGGAGATGAAACCTAGATGAATCTTGTTATTGTTTTCTGAACTATATGATAAATACTTGATTTGTTCTTAATTATATGTGCTTAATTCTTGTGTTGATATTTCGCGGATATTCATTCAAGTTGAATGTGCTTAGGTGGTGGAGCAAAAGCCCCTGCTTAAGAGTAGATCTAGCATAATTAAGCGGAGTTGATCGCGCGCCCAGAGATACGGTGACGAGATTTTGCCAGATTAGGGTGAAACCTAATATGGGATGTCCATAGATCGATTTAATGCTATTCTAGGGGGTTATTAATGGGAAAGAGATATCAATTAATTAACTTAGGGTTAGACGTTATTCGCCTCGAGAGAGGGTTTAATATAAGTTAGGGAGTCCTACGGATCAAGTCAAGTGAATAAATTGTCTGGTTCAGTGTTAGATAACAAGTGAAGTCTAGGTGGATTCTTCCTAAGGGTATCGTCTTAATCAACTGAGTTTTTCCCAAGTATTTCCCAAATTCATTCTTTTTGTCTTTGCGTCTTTAGCTTAGTAATTAGTTAATTTAGATTAATAAACAACTTCACTTATTTTAGGCTAAATAATAGGAAGAAAGTTAGTATTAGTACTTTTAGTTCCTTTGGGTTCGACAATCCGGTCTTGCCTTAACTATACTACTATTCGATAGGTGCACTTGCCTCAATCGTTGTCATAGTTAGTTTCCAGGTTTGATCATTATCTTTATAAATTTAAAACTTTGACTTCACAGCGATCAAGTTTTTGGCGCCGTTGCCGGGGAACTAAAATATTAAGAAAGCTCTATTTTTATTACTTTAGCCATTTTTTTTGCAATTTATTTTTTTTTATCTTTTTTACTTTGCTAATTTTTCCTCTATTTTGCTTTTGGCAGATAATTTTAGTCTAGAGAGAAGATGGCACTGAATAATCATCAGTGGCAAGCGATGAGGACAATTCCTACTAAAGCAGCCAGTGTCTTTAACCTCAACGTGGTCACCAGGTTATTTAAACAGTTAGAGATGATGAATAAAAAATTTTATGGTTTGAATAGTCTCTCACGGGGACACCCAGAAATACAATATGATTCGAATTTAGGAGGCGTGGCGAATCCTGGTACCCAGTCTACGGATATGGCATGGAAAATGAGCAAGCTCACTATATGGGTAACTATTCTAGACCTCAAAATAATTTTTATTATGACACTTACAATGCAGGTTGGAGGTACCATCCCAATTTCTCGTGGGGTGATCAAAATAGCCAAAGACCGGAATTTCCTCCAGATTTTCAACAACCACCTCACCAACAGGAAGAGGAGTCGAACATTGAAGAGATGCTGACAAAATTCATGGCGACTCTGAGATAACCGTCTCCAAAAATTGAGACAACACTTAATGACCAACAAGCATCGATCAAAAGGATCAAGAACCAAGTTGGGGAACTTACTAAGTCAGTTATACAACTTGCTAAGCTGATCTCAGAACTACCACAAGGAAGCTTGCCAAGCAATACTGAAACTAACCCTAGAGAGCAAAATCAAGCCATCTACGATAGTGAAGGGTTAGACGAACCAAATCCAAGGGAAAAACCTATGGTAAGTGAAGGTAAGGTTGAAGTGTGCCATGATATACCAAAACCGGCAATTACAGAGTACCAACCTCGTGTGCCATATCCCGATACAATAAAGAAAGACCACACAGAGGAAGAATTCGATGAATTCTCACTTCGTGTAGACGACGAAACAATCACTCTTCAAGCTCTTGACTCAGCTAGGACATCGAGTAATAAAGGTACGAACGTTAATTCTATTGATAACCATTTGGTTCAACCTTCTTTACAGGAAGCATCACAAAATCACCTAGTTGAGCTGGATCTTAGACCTCGTACCCATAAAGAAATAATTCATGAAGAACTAAGGCTTCAGGTCGATGAACTAGACGAGTGGAAAACACACTTTAAAGAGAAACTAGGAATACACGAAGTGAAACCAAAGGAAACCCCAGACGAGCTGATAGGAACAACAAATCACTTCAAAATGGGAGATCAGGTATTGTTGAATAAGGAAGACCCTCGAATCACAAATTCAGACCTCAAGACAAACGAAGAAATCACTTTTGAGGTACTTAATGTCTTCCTATCTGCACAGTAGGAGGTAAGCAATCCTAAATTCAACACTTTTGAGGAAAACATTACTCGACTTAAACTATATATCCATAACCGAATTGATCGCATGCGAAAGGATTTTCACCTCCTCAAACCACCATGACCATACGAATGAGAGGTAAATTCTAGCTTAAGGCTATAAACGAGTGCTTCTCAGGAGGCAACCCGAGCACTAACCCCATTAATTTTTACATTTTTTATTTTATTTTTATTTTTACTTTTATTTTTCCTTTTAGCACCTAACCATAAACTAACCAAGGTACAGATTTCCATACCACACAGCCTTACACACGGCCGTGGCCGTGGCCGTGTGGCCATCACAGGAAGGTACAAGGGCGGGGGCAACCACCAGATCCATAATCTCTATTTAGACCCCCCTTCTTCCTTTTTCTTGTTCAATTGTCTTTCTTCTTTCATTTTCAATTATTTACTTTTATGCTTATTTTTATTTTCCATTATTTAATTTTATTTTTATTTTTATTTTCTTTATTATTTTCTTCTTATTCTTCATACCATTTAGATTTAGCTTAGGATACAATAAAATCAGACCGGCTACTTTGAGGATTCAATTTCAAACGGTTCGAGACGCTTCCCCACGTTCACCTCCAATCCTATCCGGTTTCTTTTCATTAACTTCATCCAAAATTCAGGAAGTTTCACTTCTCTCCACATCTTATGATTTTATGATTTTATTTTGCTATTATCTATCTTTGTACATTGAGGGCAATGTACATCTTAAGTGTGGGGGGGTGAAATCTTAAATGTACCAAACTTTTTGCATTATTCTCAAAATCCTTAATTTAGTCTTGCTTTTAAGTAATTTTCTCATATTACTAATTAAGATGAAATTTATGATGATTTATGATTTTTATTGGTATGTTTTAGATTAAGTCATTGATAATTAAATTTTAAGATACTAAAGAATCAAGCATGATAAGTCCATTTTTTCTCAATTAAAATTTGCTAGGTTGTCGAACTGAGTTTAAATATTACTTTGAAGTTTAAAATTTACGAGGTTGATGTAAAAAATACCCATAATTTTTGTGAGATTTTGAGCCTTATAGAGCATATATTCTTTTTGATGCTCACTTTATTGATTATGAGTATGTCAACATTGATTTGTTGTTCTAGAACTTGCCTCGTTTATACAAATCGAGACCACACCTTTGATTTGATATACAGAGATGATAAAGGCACCTAGGTTTTAACCCACTAACTCCATTAAAAGCCTACCTTCACAATTAACCCCTAGTGAACCCCTTTTAATCCTAACAACCCTTTTTATTGACATAACCGCTAATATTAACCCAAAACCCTTTATTTTTGTTATCACCATTCCTTTTGACGACCCTTATATCGAGATTTGATTTGATTAATAGCCTAACTATGTTTTTATTTCAGTAATTTATCCTTTGTTATATATTTATGATTTGTTCTTAAAAAAAAATCGAAGTATATTCATTATACATAACTAGTTTTGTGATTAAGTGAGCTTATACGTGTGAATTCCAAATATTGAAGAAGAAGCTCACATTATTAGTAGCTTTCAGTTGATGTAATTACTTTTATTCAGTTTATTGTTCTAGTTAGGTATTTTATCAATTCGATCTCGATTCTAACCCTCTAATTCAGCCTTTATCCACACCTTAACCCTAGCCCCGTTACAACCCTGACAAAGACCTTTTGATTTGTGCATAATCTCATATTATAGTGGTGGAGATTTGATTTTCAGGCAAGCCTATGGGATTAACTTTTCATGTTCGACTTTTGAGTGCCTAAATTTTGAACCTTAAACACTTTGAGTGATTTGACTGAATCTCTAGTGAGGATGTCAATCCTTGTCAGTTTTGAATCAAAGGTAATTATTTAGATAATGGGAGACGCTTATATTTTCGAGCTATAAATCTATGACTTAGATTGTTTGAATCCTTAGGACTCTTTGAATTGAATTATCCATGTATAAATTATCTATGAATTATGATGAAACATTGTTGATAGGAATTATGAATTATAGAAAGTTTGTTTTAATTGTAAGTTGAGAATTTTGCTTGAGGACAAGTAAAAGCTTAAGTGTGGGGGTATTTGATAAACTGAAATAGTAACATATTTTAATCCCACATTTAGCATACTTTTGGATGAATTATCCCTTATTTTATGTAAAAAGGTGCTCTTAATCCTTTCTTTTCATGTTTTATACTCAGAAAAGCACCAGGGGATGAAAAGAATGCAAAACGGGCTTAAAACGGGACAAATAGGCCAAAGCATGAAATCGACACGGCCTGGACCAAAGATCACACGGCCGTGCCTCCTTAAAGATCTCGAACACGACTTGGACCACGATTTACACAGCTGTGCCTCATCAATGAAGTCCACACGGTCTGGCCACGATTCATACGGGCGTGTGCCAGAGGCCGCGCCCTGCCGCGGCCAAGAGGAGTTTTACTCGGATTTGGATGCTTGGAGGCAAAGAAACACACTCCAAAGTCTAATTAAACCCCCAATTAGGAGTTGCACTCAAATTAGGGAACTTGGAGGTCAAGTAACACATCTCAAAGCCTATATAAACACCCTAGGGGGCAACTTAATTGGGGAGTTCGGCAGAAGCCGGAGTCGAAGGGAGTCGATGGGAGGTCAGCTAGGCCAAGGAGCCGAGCCGAAAAGGTCAGACTTGTGGGAAACTCTCAAGGGATAGCCAGTTGATCCATCTCAAGAAGCCAGAATTCTACTCAAAACGGAGGATCTCCTCTTCAATTCCTTCAGGGGGTTTTAGGGATTTCTTATGTTTTGTTTTATCTTTTCTTCTGAGATGTTTTCTTTTATCGTTATGAACTAAACCCTTCAGATACCTGAAGAGACGAAACCTAGATGAATTTTGTTATTGTTTTCTGAACTATATGATAAATACTTGATTTGTTCTTAATTATGTGTGCTTAATTCTTGTGTTGATATTCCGCAGATATTAATTCAAGTTGAATATGCTTAGCTGGTGGAGCAAAAGTCCCTACTTAAGAGTAGATCTAGCATAATTAAGCAGAGTTGATCGCGCGCCTAGAGATAGGGTGACGAGATTTTGCCGGATTAGGGTGAAACCTAATATGGGATGTCCATAGATCGATTTACTGCTATTCTAGGGGTTATTAATGGGAAAGAGATTTCAATTAATTAACCTAGGGTTAGACGTTATTCACCTCGAGAGAGGGTTTAATATACGTTAGGGAGTCCTACGGATCAAGTCAAGTGAATAAACGTCTGGTTCAGTGTTAGATAACAAGTGAAGTCTAGGTGGATTCTTCCTAAGGGTATCGTCTTAATCAAATGAGTTTTTCCCAAGTATTTCCCCAATTCATTCTTTTTGTCTTTGCGTCTTTAGCTTAGTAATTAGTTAATTTAGATTAATAAACAACTTCACTTATTTTAGGCTAAATAATAGAAAGAAAGTTAGTATTAGTACTTTTACTTCCTTTGGGTTCGACAATTTGGTCTTGCCTTAACTATACTACTGTTCGATAGGTGCACTTGCCTCAATCGTTGTCATAGTTAGTTTCCAGGTTCGATCATTATCTTTATAAATTTAAAAATCTGACTTCACAGCGATCAGTCGCAAATTTAAATCCTTTTGATCCATCAAATACTTCAAACTCTTGTGATCCGTAAAGATTTGGTACTTCTCACCATATAAGTAATGTCGCCAAATCTTTAACGCGAAAACAATCGCAGCTAACTCCAAATCATGAGTCGGATAATTCTTCTCATGCGATTTTAGTTGTCTCGAGGCGTAAGTTACTACCTTACCCTCTTGCATCAACACGCAGCTGAGACCATTAAACGATGCATCACTGAAAACCACAAACTCTTTCCCTGATTCTTGTTGAACCAAAACCAGTGCCTCAGTCAACAATGTTTTCAATCTCTCAAAACTCTGTTGACATGCCTCCGTCCAATCATACTTGACATCCTTTTGCAACAATTTCATCATCGGGGTAGCAATCACTGAGAACCCCTTTACGAAACGTATGTAATATCCCGCTAGTCCCAAGAAGCTTTTGACTTCTGACACATTCCTCGGCTATTTCCAATCCATAATAGCCAAAATCTTACTCGGGGCGACTCAAATACCATCACCCGAGACAACGTGTCATAAAAATCCAACCTATCGAAGCCAAAACTCACTCTTGCTAAACTTAGCATACAACTGCTCATCTCTTAAAGTTTGCAAGACAATTCTCAAATGTTCCTCATGATCGTTCTCATCCCAAGAATAGATCAATATGTCGTCAATGAAGACAACCACAAAGTTATCCACATACGGTCGAAAGACACGATTCATCAAATCCATAAAAATCGCAGGTGCATTCGTTAAACCAAACAGCATGACCAAAAACTCATAATGGCCATACCTTGTTCGAAATGCAGTTTTCAACACATCTTGCTCTTTCACTCTCAAGCCCAGTAATAACCGGACCTCAGTCGATCTTGGAGAACACTGTAGCTCCTTTCAGTTAATCAAAAAGATCATCAGTCCTTGGTAAAGGATACTTATTCTTCACCGTCACTTTGTTAAGTTGCCTATAGTCTATACACAACCTCATAGACCCATATTTCTTTTTCACAAATAGTACCGGAGCACCTTACGGTGAGTAACTCGGTCTTGCAAAACCCTTATCTGTCAACTCTTGCAACTGAACCTTCAGTTCTTTCAACTCTAAAGGTGCCATTTTATACGGAGAAATTGAAATAGGTGCGTTCCCGGAACTAACTCAATCCCAAACTCGACCTCTCTCTCTGGAGGTAATCTGGGTAACTCTTCTGGAAATACATCCGGATACACATATACCACCGGCACTGTATCAAACTTTACTCCAACCTCTTGAGTATTCAAAATAAAGGCGAGATAGGACTCACACCCTTTTCTCAAACATTTCTCAGCCACTAGGGAAGAAATCATCACCGGTAGACTATCCGATCCACCTGATTCAACCCGAACAACATCTCCACTCTCACATTTCAATTCAATAAACTTACTACCATAATTCACTAAGACACTATGGGTAGTCAACCAATCCATGCCAAGGATTAAGTCAAACTCATCAAACGGAAACAACATAAGGTTTGCCAGAAAACAATGACTCTTAATCAACAAAGGACAATTCTTACACACCTTGTCCACTAACACGTATTTTCCTAACGGGTTTGACACCTTAACCACAATGTTCGTAGACTCAACGGTCATACTCAAACTAGATGCTAATCTCATGCAAATATAAGAGTGAGTAGACCCTGGATCAATTAAAGCAATAAAAAAGGTGTCATAGAGAGAAAAAGTACCCGTTATCACATATGGGGATGATGCCTCTTTGCGGGCGCGAATGGCATAAGTCCTCGCAGGTGCCCGACCCTCCGGTCTCACAGCAGAGTCTCTGGACGCACCTCTACCACTATTCCCACCTCTCGGGTTCCTTGGTGGTCTACCCCAAGGAGACACATCACTACGTCTCATCTCTTGTTTCTCTTCCTTATCATCCCTCTCAGGGCAATTTCGGATAAAGTGGTCAGGGGAACCACACTTATAACATTTTCGGCTGTTTCCCCAACACTCTCCGGTGTGATATCTACCACAATTTGGACACTCCTGTTTGTTTTTCGTATTGCCCACACTTTCCATTATGGTAGCTTGGACTCTCGAACCCGGACGAGTGTGGTCCAGGTCTCGATGTGAATATCCCACTGATGCTATCGTTCGAGGATTCACTTCCCTGGATTTTTTCGACTGGGCTTGGTACGACTTGCCCATTGGCCTCTTTCTCGCATCTCGGGCTTCACTCACAGCCCTTCTCTTTTCTTTACCCAACTCTTTGGCCTTACTTGCCCTCTCGACCAACACAACAAACTCTTTCAACTCCAAAATACCAACTAGGAGTTTGATATCCTCATTCAGCCCATCTTCGAACCTCTTACACAGAATGGTCTCCGTCGACACACATTCTTGGGCGTATTTGCTAAGCCTAACAAACTCACGCTCATATTCTGCTACTGACATTCTTCCTTGCTTCAACTCAAGGAATTCCTTCCTTTTTCGATCAGTAAATCGTTGGCTTATGTACTTCTTCCGAAACTCTTCCAGAAAGAAGTCCCACGTCACCCGCTCTCTCGGGACTACTGACGTCAACGTCTTCCACCAATGGTATGTCGAGTCCCTCATCAAAGACACAACACACTTTAAGCTCTCTTCAGGTGTACATGAGAGTTCATCAAACACTCTCATTGAGTTTTCTAGCCAGAACTCCGCCCTTTCAGGGTCATCATCTACCTTAGCTCTAAACTCCTCAGCCCCGTGTTTCCTAATCTTATCCACTGGGGGTTTCGATATCCTCACTACATAATTACCTTGAGGAGCCACTTGATTTGGCTGAGGCATAGGAGGAGGTGGAGGAGGTTGAGCATTAGGGTTCGCTCAAACATAATCCGAGTACCAATTACTCACCATCTAGAGAAAGGCTTCCCGAGCCTTTTCCCCTTGACCCCTAACCTCGGGTCCACTCTCTACAGGCGCGGTTCCTTGCATAGGAGCCGGCGCATTACTAGCTGCTTCATCAGCAGTCGATTGATCGGGATCCATATACTATATAAAACAAGATTTAAAATAATCAGAAACCACCACACTATCATTGTACACTTATGGCATGTATAGCTAGACTCTTACAACCGCTACAGTAGTCTTAGAACCGACTAAACCATAGCTCTGATACCACTAAATGTAACACCCCATACCTGTAATCCCCGCCGGAACCGGGTCTGAGGCGTTACCGGATTAAAACTACTTGATCGCCACTTAGGCTCAACGTGACTACTCTCCTTAAGTCACCACGACAACCTCATTTTTGAGTTACGAGGCCTTACTCAAACACACGAGGGCTCTCGAGACCATATCGGAAACTCTTACTATCTTAAATTTTTTTTCCATCTAGACAGGGACTACACGCCTGTGCTAGATGATACACGCCCGTGTGTAGTCACACACGCCCATGTCCACAACCCGTGCACAAAACTCAACCATTCTACCAAAGTCCCACGGCTAGGTCACACGCCCGTGTTCACCACCCGTGGTGCACACTAACTACTTCACATGGCCTTAAAGTCTAGACATACGCCTGTGTGGCTAGCTCGTGGCAAACACTGAATAACTCACACGCTGGTGTGACTAGTCCGTGGTCTATTCTGACTTAAAATACTAACATGCAGGGGACACACGGCCAAGTCACACGCCCATGGGCTGACCATGTGTCACACATGGTCTAGACACACGCCCGTGTGTCTACCTACATGGACAAGAACAAAGCTATTTGTCATGCCCCTTCTCACCCCTCTAGCATACACAACATGTACTCATTCAAAACATCCATAATCAACTCAATTTGAAACACAATCTTACATGGATAACTACATCTTTTCATATAATAAAATAGCCAACAACTATGGCATTATACAAAATAGATTATCCATCTAAAGGCCGATATAACTTAGCCATTTACAACCAAAATCACTAACTTGTCTAGCCCCTATACATGCCATATACAAAACGTTTAATCCAGTGTACCAGAGTGTACTGATAGTGTGGGCGATCTTCCAATTGATCTACGTATCTCGATTCAACTCTATTACTCTATAAGATAAGGGAAAAGAAAGGGAGTAAGCTTTGAGCTTAGTGAGTTTACACATAAACAATTAAGCATCATAATATAAGCTAAACAATAATTAGCATTATACTAACATAAGTAATTCACAACTATGCTTACTCTTTCTATCCCTTACCACATTTCCAACACATCATGAGTCACATACTCATAACCATTGACATGCACCCCTGCATTCAATATCGCATTTACACAATATACAACACATCATTATTTCATAATAACACATCAACACATCTACACTACTCACTAATACATCCACACAGCTACTCTCTCGGTGGTTTCGCACTTAACCTACCACAATCGATACAATAAGGTAGTATCGCACTTAGCCTACCAATAAGGTAATCATAGTGGTCTCGTACTTAGCCCACTAAACAATATACTTAGCGATAGCATCGCACATAGCCCAGCTCATCGTTGCTAAGTATTGGGGTAGCATCGCACTTAGCTTACCGTCAAGTATTATCACTACACATTCACATATCTACTTTGTAGTTCATTCATTCATTCGTTCACTGTAACTAACTCATTCATTCCACATGAACCATATAGGTTCTCAACCATGCTATACTCTAGCTAGCATTTATAAAGTATACGCATAATGCATCGTTTATACGTAAACTTACCTCGGAACTCAAAAAGTATGGAGATGTGCAATTTAGTCCACGACCTTGCCCTTGCCTCGATTTCGATTCGGGCTTCGTCTTTCTTGATCTATAATGACAAATCAACACATTCAATATATACATTGACTAAATTGACCTTTATCTCATACTTTAGCAAAATCCCTATTTTGCCCCTAAACTTTCTCATATTTTGCCCCTATTTTGCCCCACTTAATCGATAGGTCGACTACCACTTGCCTTGACTAGATCGGTCGACTGTGATTAGCCGTCTCGAACCAGAGTTTGGTGCAGCCACCCTTCCGCATCCTGGCAGAAAGTCCCGAATAGTCGACACCGCACGCCTCTTAAACTTGGGAGTAGAGGCTACGCGCTGAATCTCAGCCGGCACCTTTGCCATCACTTAATCACTAGCACCCTCTTTATAGCACCTAAATCCAAAATGGTACTAACTGCCTACCTTGAATAGCAACTGGTTCCTCTCTTTAACCACCGATCAAAGTCGCCTTCCAAAACTTGACAGAATCACTACTTAGGAGTATTCGGCCTCCTAAGGTACACTCTAGGCTTGAGTCCCATGAAGAACAATCACAGTCCTATCAGAAATGGTGGATAAAGATAGTGTTAAGGAGGAAGCTTATATCGACAAAGAGAGAAAGAGGAAGAAGAGACCAAAAGGTATTCGGTCACGCAAAACAAATGAGAGAGGGAGAGGGTGGAGAAGTTCAGTTCAGAGATGAAAGAAAAGAATAGCCACCAACATGTAAGAACAACTCCTATGTTCGGCCTTTCAATTCCATACTAAAATGGCAAAGAGGTAGAAAGGTTGCACGAACGGTAAAATTCAAGAATATGCATGGCAATATAGAGAAAAGAGGAAAAGAAACTGAAAACAAGGGAAACTCAAAATGGCACAAAAGAATTCGGCACTATGGAAAAAAAAAGGTCCTATGGCCGAGTTGCACAATGGGGAGTTCAAATTTTGGCAAACAACCCTTCTTATATCAAATTCCCTGATTTCCTCCTTGAATTTAGCCACCAACCGAGTTTGAATTACAATCAAACTCCTTCATCCAATCTTCTTCCCTTGAAACACTCCCCTAAATCACTCAACCTTCAATTCAAATTTCCTTGAAACACTCATGACCAAGTCATCCACAGAGTCTCAGTCCAACTCCACCTCCTTCCATGGCCATCAGTAAAAATAATCCCTATTTGCACTAGCGGGGATTTGAACCTCCGACCACTAGCTCACTTGTAACGCCACCTCCAGTAGACCACATTGCTCCTTGTGATATAAATTCATCCAAAAATATTCTTAAAGCCTACCCACTAACATCAAGGCTCCTTTAAGAGAAAACATAATTTTTTTCTAAAGCCCAGGTTTGAACCCAGGAATTCTCCAACACTCCCAAACACTCCTAATCACTTAACCATTAAAGCAACGACCAATTTGTGATATTTATTGCACACATAAACTTTTATGTGCAGACTCTTAGTAGCTCCCACGCACAAGGCCCAATAACTTTAGGGCGTTACAGAAAAGGTCACGGTGGATTTTTTGTCAGGTTTGCCACTAACTACGTCCAAGAAGGATGTTATTTGGGTAATTTTAAATCACCTTACCAAGAGTTCACATTTCTTAGCTATTCGCACAAGCTATTCTTTGTAAAGGCCTGTAGAGATTTAAATTGTTGAAATAGAAAGGTTGTATGGCATGCCAATTTCCATTATTTCTGATCGAGATCATTGATTCACATTAAGGTTTTGGAAGAGTTTGCAAGAAGCTTTGAGTTTGAAACTTCAATTCAATATTACTTGTCACCCTCAAATAGCTGGCCAATCAGAGAGAGTGATATTGGAAAGACATGATGTGAAGTTGTGTTTTGAAGTTTGCAAGAAGCTAGGAATGTTATTTACCTTTGGTAGAATTCGCCTATTACAACAGTTACCAAACAAGCATTCAGATGGTACCCTTTGAAGCCTTGTATGGAAGGAGGTTTTGAACACCCCTGTGTTGGACTGAGTTGGTTAGTGAAACTGAAGACAAAGTGAATATGATATGCGAAAGATTAAAAGCTTCTTCAGACAGACAAAAGTCTGATACTGACTTGAAATGGCAAGATGTGGAGTATTAAGTGGGCAAGCATGTGTTTCTTAAGGTACCACCATGGAAGAAAGTCCTAAGGTTTGGGCTTAAAGGAAAGCTAAGTTCAAGATTTATTGGTCCTTATGAAGTGGTAGAAAGAATTTGTCCTGTAGCATATCAACTTAAATTGCCATGTGAATTTAATCGAATTCACTATGTGTTTCATGTATCCATGCTCAGGAAATATCGTACAGACCCATCTCATGTAGTAGCAACAAATGAAGTTGAAGTGTGACCTGACTTGACTTACGAGAAAGAACCATTAAAGACTGTGGCTCACGAGGTGAAAGTCTTACGAAACAATAAGATACCTTTAGTCAAGGTACTGTGGCAAAAACCATAAAACCAGCGAAGCTATATAGGAAAAAAAAAGAATCAATGAAACAGTAGTATCCTCAACTGTTTAGCGAATAACATTTCAAGGGTGAACTGTCTTAAGTGGTGGAGAGTCGTAACATCCCGAGATAAGGCCTAGAAGTTTTGGCCTCGCTAGTAAGGGTTCATCAATAGAGGAAAATCAGTAAGGAGTTCGCCAGAGATTCTCTACACCGAAAGATGCGGTAAGGGGGTTCATCAGATTCATTAAAAGTTGTGTTGCCAAGATAAGACCTGGAAGTTTTGGCCTCACCAGTAAGGGTTTTTCGAAGGAGGAAAATCAGTAAGGAGTTCGCCAGAGATTCAGCAATACTGTGTGCACCAAAAGATGTAGTAAGGGGTTCGCTAGATTCATTGAAAATTGTGTTGCCAGTCTGTTTGGCAAGCTAGAGTTTGCTAGTAGTTTGGCAAGTTGGGTGTTCACCAGTTAAGTTGCGAACTGGGGGTTCGCCAGTCAAAGTCAAGTTAGACAAAAATTAGGAATTTAAAATATTGTGTATATAGGATACTTTTCGTGCAAGTAATCTTATTCTTAACTGACTAGGGTTCCTAAGTCAAGTAGGGTATCTTAGGATCACTAAGTCACTTAGTGCCTATTTATACAACCCTTATTTTGAGAAATTTTTCTCATCGATTATTCTATTGCCAAGTCTCTGTTCAGAATCAAGTTCGTCGTAACCAGGGTAAGTCTCTGTCCTAATAGGCTTGATTATCCAAGAAGCTAGGTTTGCTTAGGTATTTTTTTATGATTATATCTACTTAGTAATTTATTTTATGTATATTGCGAACTAGTCAAACCATCTACCAACAAGGGAAAGGGAAAAGCCAAACTTGTTTAGTTTCTCAGTCAAATCGGTGAGTGTGTAGGAATCATCTTTTGTAGGCTAACTATCATGTTTTCCAGAGTGAGTATTTAGGGTTAGTTACTTATGTACAAACTGTCGTGTTTTTCAAGAATTTTGAACTAAGTTCCAAGAGTATGCTTTCCCATAAAACCCTATTTTTAAGTTATGTTTTTAAAGTTATGTTTTATACATGCGCCCAAGCGAGCCTATGTTTCAAGATCTATTTTTAAAGTATAGTTTTTTTTTTTTTGATTTTACAAGTCATGTTTTGCGAGCTCTTTATGTGAGCTCAAAGTGATAAGTATTTTGTATGACCTCCTTTGTGAGCCTAGTGAGCTCCTTTACGAGCTTATATGTTTGATATATTGGTATACCAAAGGATTGTGAGTACTTACCCATAGGTTTTGTGATTTTGAGCGTTGATGCCCTGGGATATGTAGAGAAATAAGGGAATATCACGCTATGCTCCATTCAATGGAACATGTTGGTGTACATGGAGTGTATAGCTTCGCGCTGCACTTATAGGACATGTTAATGACTCTTTGAATCATTATGAGGCACTATAAGGAGAACAGTGTAACACCGTAAACCCGAATTCGAAGCGTTATATTAGCCACCTAATTGACTCTTTGACTAACAACCACCCAAGACACACCCTGACCTTATAAGACCTCAATCTTATATGTATATTAGTTATTTATTATCCTGGAAGCAAATTATGAGCCAATTTTAAAATTTTTCTAGGTAATTTAACCTAAGGGTATTTTTGACATTTTATGACCTGTGGTAAAACTAACTTGAGTTTAGATCTAAATGTTTATCGACCTTCTTTTAGTAAAAATTATGCAAGCCTAAAAATTTCAGCTTAAATTGACTTCGTTTGCTATGTCTAATTCAAGTTTTACTATTAGAGACTAAATTGTAACAAATACAAACTATCAAGACCTATTCTGAATTACAAATTAAATATGCTTCTAATGAATTTTACCCATTACGAGACTAATCCTAAAAACCAAGTTTCCTTATCATCTAAGGCTCTAATTAGACTAATCAATTTTCTGGACTAAATAGTAACTTTAACAAATTAGAATACCAATTTAAAAAGACAAAAATTCAAACCCCCAAAAACCCACACGGCCGTGTCCCTTAGCCCATGTGTCATTACATGCCTGTGTTCGTGTCATGAAAAATTTTTTGGCAGATCGCGCACGACCGTCTAGAAATTCCATGCGCCAGTGTGTGATTGCTCCATTTTCCACATGCCCATGTCACATACCCACACGCGCGTGTGCAACCCCTCACATGCCCGTGTTAAACTACACCTATTTTTGTAAAAAAACTCGTTTTAAAACCTAATTTTTCATATTTTAATGACCAATTAAACCTGATTTAACTACGATTAACTAACATATATATACACACAACTTTAATTGAATTTATTAACATCAATTAAGCCTCAATTAAATAGAATTAAGCAATTAATTTCATGCACATAAAACACTAAATAAATCAAACATGCGGCGTACCTTAGTTGCTAGTAAACCACTCCATGAAAGCTTCATTTATACAATTGTTAGTATAAATTTCATGTTTCACACACCGTGTTATCAATCACCGTGTTATCAAGAAATAATACACCGTAAATAAATCAATAATTAAACTCAAACATGCCTCAAAATTATTATAAAACCATTCAAAATAAATGTCCAAAGTCTATTTACAACCAAAAATCAAACTAATTCTCGAGAGTTCCACAATACCCGACTACATTCTCTAAAATGCGTAATAAAGTCTCTTCCAAGCCTAGATCTCTTGGAACCCTCTTGCTCAACTTCTCGGCTCCTCAATCTCGACGAATATATGCATGAATGTGAGGGTGTGAGCTTTAAAAAGCTCAGTGAATGTTAATAAAAACAAGTAAATTAAAATCCAATTTGTAACACCCCAAACCCGGCCCAAACGCTACGACCAGATCTGGCATGCTACGGGGTTTATTTTTTACGTTGAACGTGTTTGAAAAACCCATTTTATTACTTTTTAAGACTTAAGTCCTTGAACATAAATTTTAAACGGTAAACATTAATAAATAAAAACAATAACCTAAGCCATGGGGCCTTATTACATAAATAATCCCAAACTGAAAACTTAGAGAAAACCGAAAATAGTCTATGGAAATAAATAAAGTAAAACTTGATGGCCCCTCGAGTCTGCCTCGGCTCCCATGTCCACGATCTACTGCTCATCTGAAAGTGTAGAGAAAAATGAAAGGGGTGAGAAGACTCAGTGTAAAAATCCCGAAACACACAACAACCTGGGGCCCACAAACACATTATGAGCCCTGGCCCATACATAAAGGCAACAATCATATTCACATGATAAACAATAAATGATGAATAGCCCAACCCAACCTAGAATTTCATCCTCTACACACCAACCCGTACCAACCATCACACCTCGGGGATTTCTACAAACAACCCTCCATCCGCTACACACCATAACGACAGCCGTACTGCCTATTCCTATTAATCAAGAATCATTAAACGTGGCATAACCACCGATCACTATGTGACCTAACATTTGAATTTGTGGTTTAACCACCGATCACCATGTGACCTATTATGCTCTTCCCCTTCATTATCATAATTCCACCCCATGCATACACACATGAAAAAAAACATCATACCACCTTTAAGAAAACAGGCTTTCATATATATATATTTATCGATACACATAGAGATTTCTATGATTACGTACCTGGCATCCTTTACAGACCCTTTTTCGAGTTTTATTCGACTGTCTACACAGCCTATTTTCGGCTTTTTAGCCCAATATATATTTAATACAGTTAACTAGTGTGTTAGAGATCTACACACCTATTTACCGATAAACCGATACTTTCTATGTCGACATTCGTCCGTAGGCGACACCATCGCTAACTCGCCTAAGGTGTTGTTTGAAGCCGGTCCCACAACCCGGTGGCCAATCCCGAATCACGACATCGCTGCGTTTCTTAAACTTAGGAATCGGGTTTTCAGATCTAGTCCCCTCCTTTGCCTGATCGACATTCGATTCCATCAAAAAGGCCTTATTAATCATAACATATGGTTAAGATTGTGATTTCGATATCAAATCTAACGAGAACCTAAAGAGAATCCCTTACCTTGAAATTCCCGAAAAGTGATATGAGATTCAGGGACTAGTGTTTCCGGCTCTCAGATCTAAGAGATCTACTTCAATTCCTGAATGTCGCCCAACAAGAGAATACATAAAACCATTAAACCATTAATCAAACGTCAACCTTACCAATCTCAATAGCCTTTCGGCTTAACTTCCAAAAACCGAAAGAGAATAGCAAAGAGAAAAAGATCAGCACTTACCCTATCACAAGAGATTCGGCTACTCCTAGAAGATTTCGGCTTTTGAGAAGATCCGAAGAAAAGATGATAGGAAGAAGTCTATGTAGATTCGGGTTTAGTGAAGAATTCGGCAAAAGGGAATAAGAAGTATTCGGCTATGGAGATGGGAGTAGAGTTCAGAGTTTCGGCTTTTGAAAGAAAAGATGTTGAGAAAAATTGGGAGGTTTCGGCTTTTGAAGAAATCAAAAGAAAAGAAATTGCAGAGAATGACTGAGAGTTTTGGCACAGAGAATGAAGAAAAGAATAGGGTTCAAATGTCGGAATTGAAGAGATACTACCCCTATTTATAGAAACTTTCGGCACTTTCCTATCAAAAACTGAAAGTGCCCCTCTTTTAATCGAAACTAAGCTATTTGATCAAGGGAAATTTCGGCACCCCTTGATCATAGAAAAACCGATTTCTCCTCCCCCTCCCAGAGTCAAAACTTCGGCCACCACCTAGCCTTGCAGATAACTCCTTGATTCTCTCCTTATCCTCATCTGACTACTCATCCACAGTGCCATGGATGACACTACCTCTTCCTTCCTCTATCAGCACATTATCCACCTTATTATCACATTAAATAAATTCCTAAATTTAAGCATCATTGCCAAACTCCACTACTGCTCTTGTAAATGCCGAAAATAACAAAAATAAAAGGTACCATGCGACTCGAACCTTGGACCCTCAATTGACGCCAACTCCCAGCCCTCTAAGTGGCGCCATTTTGCCACTGGGCCACAAGCCCATTCATGTCCTAGTTTACAAATATTATCTTTTAAACCTTATTCTAACAGGCTCTCCACTAGAGCGCCCAAACAGAAAATTTTAACTAAGGCCTCGGCCCAACCTTGAGCCCAATCTGAACCCCTTAAACCTTTTAATTAACACATTGAATGTAACACACATCAAATGCAAAGGCCTATTAATTCAGGATGTTACACAATTCATGCTTAATTTACATCCAATCATTCACCAATTGTTAGCCAAAAATAATTAAACATGTCAATTTAATTTCCATAAGCATTTTCAATACCAAAAACCAATTATTCATGGATTTCAATCATCAATTGATATAGCAACAATCACACATAAATATATATTGGCATACACTTCTCATGGCTTAATCGAGTGATCATACATCGGATAAACGGATCTTCGAACTCCCACAGATATCAAATACAGTCCACCGAGTTGAGCGAGCTGAAGCACGTGCTCCCTTATAGCGCCTCAAATAACCCATTGAGTGGAGACTCATGCTCAACACTCCCTTATTTACTATAAACAAATCAGTCCACCTAGAGCCATATGCTCACAATGTCACAAATAAAGTTGAGTACCCACAAATCCTATGGCATGCCAGCTATATCCAATGGATCCACCATGCATGTTGCCTATAACATCCCAAAATTGGGCCTAGTAGAATTGGACCTATTGGGCCCATTGTGCCTTGAGCGTAGAAGCGTCTTAAAAATTTTTGAGAATAAGAGAACGACATTATTTCAAGTTGGACTTATTAGGAAGGTGATTTTAGAAAGTTCCGGGTTCAAGTTGGGCTTTAGTAAAATTTTGTGTTTTAGCACTTTAAGGAGAGATAGTAAGTGGCATCAAGGCTTAAGGAAATAAATGCATATTTTGTTAGCACAAAGGAGCTTATGGCAAAGGGGATATGACGCCACATGAAGGACTTTAAGGGAAGAGGTTCAAATCCCATTGTGTGCAAATTTTGACTATTATTTTTGCATTCTTTCCCTAAGTGTCGGCCAAGCATGTAAATAAGGCAAGGTGAACTTTTTATTTTTTGCAAGATGGCTAAGGAAAATAGGAAAGGATGAAGGTGAGGAAAGAAATCAAGAGAAAGGAGAAAGTAAGGGGAACATGTGGCCTTTTTCAAGGGAAGTGTTATGGAAAGTGTGGTTGGCTAATTTTTGACCATTATGGTCATGAATGTGGACGGTTTTGGGTGTAGAGGGAGGTAGCTGAATTTTCTTTGGCAATTGGTAAAAGTTTTGGTGTTGTTTTGGCCAAAAACTCCTATTTGCAACTTTTGTGTCATTTTTCTTTTCTCTCCAAATTTCCTTCTCCTTCTTGCCGAATCTTCAAGCTTTGAGTGTACATCTTTCTCCTTTGTTTGGCCGAATCACTCACCTTTTTGTTCATCTCCCCTTAGATAGCTGAAACAATCTAGCACTTTTCTCTCCATCCATTCTTTTCTTTTGACCTTTTCAACAACATTTTCTCTATTCTTAATTCGACATTACCTTGTGATAAAATCATCCTCTTTTCGTTGTGATTTAAGTGAGTGGCGCTACAAGGAAATTAACAATCGGTAAGTAGTAGTTCTCTCTTTGTCGATAACTTTGTTTCATCCGAGTTTTTCCTTGATAATCGAGTGTTCTTCTTTCTCTCTTGTTGGGTCTGAGTTACATTCTTTTCTGTGATATGGCCATCGTTGGGCTTAGGACTTTCAACAAGGTAAAGGAGCACAAGTGATTTGTATTAACCAAATCATTATCGTCGACTCGTCAAGCAAGTGGGGACGGGATTTCGTGAGTCAAAGGGTAGGATCGATTCTTGGTGCACTTCGAGGAGATCACATTCGTGGTAAGTGGAGTTAGCCTAATAAAGTGTTTCTAGATACGATTATCAAAGTTGAGACTAACCTTCTATCAACTATCGTTATAGGTGTTGAAATCGGTAGAAAGCACAACTCGTAATCAAGGTGTGTAATCCTGTACCCTTCCAAATATATGTTTGAAATGGTGTGTAATCTCATACCTCTCTGAATGTTTGTATGATATGTTCTATGATTCGGTAAAAATACCGAAGAAAACCAGAAACCGGCATCCGTGACCACTTGGGCGTGCGTATGTTCAAAGTAGTAACCATATTTTGCAAAGAAACAGTTTGGCCAGCAGCAGTGACGAGATTTAGGAAAAATCACGAAAAATAGGATAAAGAGAATTAGAAAGAGAAAAAGATATCGAATTAAATCTTACTGTGTCTATTTTTATATGAAAGAAACAGATGAGGAAGATAAAGTTTATATTCTGGGATATCTTAATTTTAGTGAGATTGGTGCTGATGGACTTCGTGGTTCTCTGTTCTGTCTTGGAAAAATTGGTTAAAATTGTAAAAAGTGAATTATGAGTTATAAGTTATATGTATTGATTCCTTACAGAACCTATTTTCAATAGAAACAAGTGCAAACATTATATGAATACCGTACTGTGAGATATTTGAAATTAAGGTAAGAGAGGTTAGAATCGTTGGATAGTGAAACAAGGGAAAATTTAAGGAATAAACTGTACTAAACGGCTAAGCCAAAAATTCTGGAAAAATTTTAGTAAGAAGATATATGAGTCTAGTTTCAAGGAAAATTTACGGATTTAAATTTCGAGTTTTTTAACTCAATTTATAGTCAATTTAGTCAGTATGAAGCAGATGGACAGTTTCAAATTTTTATGCCCCACATTAGTAGTTAAGTCTGGGTTGCGAAATTACCAAAGTACCCTTGGAGGGTAAATTAACGAAATACCCCTGGGTTGCGAGATTATTGAATTACCCTTAGTGGGTAAAATTATCGAATTACGAAAATGCCCCTAGATGGGCCGATTTGCTAGAATGCCTTAAATGGGCCGAGTCTTTGTAATAAATTACTTGATTAATGGTTGCTATTTATATGTGAACATCTTATTATGTATGCTGCATTTTCATATATTGCATGGGATGGGAAAAATGATGAAGAGAAGTGTAGCCTGGTGGCATTGCCACAATAAAATGTTTATTATAATGTTTACGTATGATATCGGTGGCTTGGCCACAATAAATTATTATTAAATGACATCTTGCCTGCGAATTAAATGGCATCTTGCCTGCGAATTAAATGGCATCTTGCCTGCGAATTAAATGGCATCTTACCTGCGAATTAAAATGGCAACTTGCATGCGGGTGTGTTAGCGGGGTGGGTTGACAAAAGATCCCCACAGGTGTGATTGGCTGGGTTGGGTTGCATACATTTGTCTCATTTTAAATACTATTCTGTAAATGGGCTTAGGCCCAAGATGTTGCTATATGGGTTCAGGCCCAATGGATGACGGTAAGGGATTTCACACTGAATTCTTGTAACTCACCACCTTTTTCTTAACCCTTGTAGGTAATGCTCCGTGACGAGGACTTGGGCCCATGGATGACTCGGTGGAAGCCATACTTCAGAAATGGTGCTTATTTTGAACTTTAGATTTTTAATTCCGTTCACTTTACTATTTTGGGTTTTTATGTTGTAATAAGGCCTCTGGAGTGTTTTATTATTTGCTTTATGGTTGATATACTTATCATTTTGCTTAAATTGTTTAAAACGAGAATTTTCTAAAATTTAAATAAAGGTTTTCCAAAATTGATTAACATATGGATTTCATAATAAACTTTTATAAATATTTTAACACGGAAGTTTTCACTCGAACTATCAAACGGTATTTTCAAAAGACACGGTTTTAAAGTTCACTACCTTGATTGTTGACTCATCAATCAATCTTTCAAAAATACTTGTATTTTATCTACGTTTCCGCAACGATTTTAAAATGCTTCTGCAACTCTATTTCTAAACATCACATATTTATTTTTAATATGCTTTCGCTACTAAAAAGTTTGTTTTTAATTTAAAGATTATTACGTTTTCAAGTAGTTAACAATTGCTTAAGTGTTTTTGGTTTTAACAAAGAGGCTATATTTCTCAAGCAAGTTTTTAATAATCGCAAAGATGGTTTTTTTTTATTTCCATGTGACACACCAGATTCGGGCCTAACTTCTAGGTCGGGTTTGGGGTGTTACATTTTATGGTATCAGAGCCTAGGTTGCAAAACTCGGCTGTGGTTTGGGTTCAACAGTGTTTTCAAAGCCGTTTAAAATTTTAATTACATGTTCTAAAGGAAGTATGGCACCACGGGTATCCGGCACCAAGTCAAGTAAGTTATGTTTTAAATTTATGATTATTGTGGTATGATTGTAGAAATACTCTAGAACTCTTAGCTTTAGGAGCTGAAACTATACAAATTGAGACCTTAGATACGTACTACGAAAATAACTTTACTTCCTATACTCCATAAAACATTATTTAATAAACACTGAAATAGCATAATGATTCATAAAACTCTTAATCAGATTAAATGATTTAGCAAATACGAGCGTTAAAGGACGTAGACACGATAGATGTGGACGTAGTAGAGGCCGAGGTGCCAAGGCTAGATCTTCAGCATTGGGGCATGTTTCCAAAAGGGAGGCGCTGGCATCGCCAGTGGCTGAGACGGGATCTCATGATCGAGCTGGGTTGATGAGCTAACTCAGATAGTGAAGGAAATATTGGAGGAGGTTAAAGGAATCAGTGAAGCACTTCGAGTTGAGTGTGTGAACTGTAAGAAGAAAAGAGATCGCGATTTTTTTGGGTCATAGTCTCGTTCTGTAAAGCATGTCAAGGCACGACCAAACTTTCCGGCTTGCGATTATTGCAGAAGGCATCATCCGGGAGAATGTTGGAGGAGGTCAGGAGCATGCTTGAGATGCGGGTCTAAGGAGCATAAGGCTCGGGATTGTTTCATCACCATCAAGTCAGGTATGTTATGGTTGGACGTGATGATTGAATGTAGAAATTTTTAGGAATAAGTGGTAGATAACTGCTTGCTTCTGTGGTTAGGTGTTTGGTTGTGTGAAAGAGGATTCAAGATTATGTTAAAAGTACATTGGTGTTATTAAGATCAGTCTTGCAAATAAAGCATGGTGGTGTGATTTGAGCGATGCGTTTAGTAGTTGGTTGGAAATTTCGAGAACGAAATTTCTTTAAGGGGGTAGAACTGTAACATCCCAAAATTAGGCCTAGTAGAATTGGACCTATTGGGCCCATTGGGCCTTGAGCGTAGAAGCGTCTTAAAAATTTTTGAGAATAAGAGAACGACATTATTTCAAGTTGGACTTATTAGGAAGGTGATTTTAGAAAGTTACAGGGTTCTATGAAGTTCCGGGTTCAAGTTGGGCTTTAGTAAAATTTTGTGTTTTAGCACTTTAAGGAGAGATAGTAAGTGGCATCAAGGTTTAAGGAAATAAATGCATATTTTGTTAGCACAAAGGAGCTTATGGTAAATGGGATATGGCGCCACATGAAGGACTTTAAGGGAAGAGGTTCAAATCCCATTGTGTGCAAATTTTGACTATTATTTTTGCATTCTTTCCCTAAGTGTCGGCCAAGCATGTAAATAAGGCAATGTGGACTTTTTATTTTTGGCAAGATGGCTAAGGAAAATAGGAAAGGATGAAGGTGAGGAAAGAAATCAAGAGAAAGGGGAAAGTAAGGGGAACATGTGGCCTTTTTCAAGGGAAGTGTTATGGAAAGTGTGGTAGGCCAATTTTTGACCATTATGGTCATGATTATGGACGGTTTTAGGTGTAGAGGGAGGTAGCCGAATTTTCTTTGGCAATTGGTAAAAGTTTTGGTGTTGTTTTGGCCAAAAACTTCTATTTGCAACTTTTGTGTCATTTTTCTTTTCTCTCCAAATTTCCTTCTCCTTCTTGCCGAATCTTCAAGCTTTGAGTGTACATCTTTCTCCTTTGTTTGGCCGAATCACTCACCTCTTTGCTCATCTCCCCTTAGATAGCTGAAACAATCTAGCACTTTTTTCTCCATCCATTCTTTTCTTTTGACCTTTTCATCAACATTTTCTCTATTCTTAATTTGACATTACCTTGTGATCAAATCATCCTCTTTTCGTAGTGATTTAAGTGAGTGGCGCTACAAGGAAATTAACAATCGGTAAGTAGTAGTTCTCTCTTTGTCGATAACTTTGTTTCATCCAAGTTTTTCCTTTATAATCGAGTGTTCTTATTTCTCTCTCGTTGGGTCAGAGTTACATTCTTTTTCTGTGATATGGCCATCGTTGGGCTTAGGACTTTCAACAAGGTAAAGGAGCACAAGTGATTTGTATTAACCAAATCACTATCGTCGACTCGTCAAGCAAGTGGGGACGGGATTTCAGTAGTCAAAGGGTAGGATTGATTCTTGGTGCACTGAGGGAGATCACATTTGTGGTAAGTGGAGTTAGCCTAATAAAGTGTTTCTAGATACGATTATCAAAGTTGATACTAACCTTCTATCAACTATCATTATAGGTGTTGAAATCGGTAGAAAGCACAACTCGTAATCAAGGTGTGTAATCCTGTACCCTTCCGAATATATGTTTGAAATGGTGTGTAATCTCATATCTCTCTGAATGTTTGTATGATATGTTCTATGATTCGGTCGAAATTCCGAAGAAAACTGAAAACCGGGATCCGTGACCACTTAGGCGTGCGTATGTTCATAGTAGTAACCATATTTTGCAAAGAAACAGTTTGGTCAACAGCAGTGATGTGATTTTGGAAAAATCTTGAAAAATAGGATAAAGAGATTTAGAAAGCGAAAAAGATATTGAATTAAAGCTTACTGTGTCTATTTTTATATGAAAGAAACAGAGGAGGAAGAGGAAGTTTATTTTCTGGGATATCTTAATTTTAGTGAGATTGGTTCTGATGGACTTCGTGGTTCCCTATTCTGTCTTGGAAAAATTGGTTAAAATTGTACAAAGCGAATTATGAGTTATAAGTTATATGTATGGATTCTTTAGAGAACCTATTTTCAATAGAAACAAGTGGGAACAGTATATGAAAACCGTACAATGACATATTTGAAATTAAGGTAAGAGAGGTCAGAATCATTGGACAGTGAAACAAGGGAAATTTAAGGAATAAATCGTATTAAACGGCTAAGCCAAAAATTCTGGAAATATTGTAGTAATAAGATATGTGATCCTAGTTTCAAGGAAAATTTACGGATTTAAATTTCAAGTTTTTTAACTCGAGTTATAGTCAATTTAGTCAGTATGACGCAGATGGACAGTTTCAAATTTTTATGCCCCACATTAATAGTTAAGTCTGGGTTGCGAAATTACCAAAATACCCTTGGAGGGTTGTAACATCCTAAAATAGGGCCTATGCATTTTCAGTTTAATTGTATGAAGTGACATGTGTTAAGTATTATGAATAAATTTTGAATATTTTTGGAAACCCTAAATGAGTGAAAATAAGTTAGAAATGAACATTTTGGAAACACAAAATGTATGGAAATGTTAAGTTTAAAAGAGGAAAGTGAACATTTTTAGAACCTTGGAAATGTAAGGAAATGTCTTGTAAGGAAATGTCATGGAAATGTAAGGAAATGTCTTGGAAATGTAAGGAAATGTCTTGTAAGGAAATGTCATGGAAATGTAAGGAAATGTCAAGTTTATAGAGCCGATCAAAAAATTTTGGAAACTTAGAAATGACCTAGAAATGACGAGTTTTAAGGTTTAAAAGGGGAAATTAAGGCAAGGTGGCCTTAAAAGAAAAAGTTTGTGAAATTTGACACACAAACATGCTTGTAAAAGTGGTCTGAAGATGCCACATAGGGCCTATGAAAATGGCGCCATATGCAAGAGGAATGGGCCTGAGTTCGAGTCACTTGGGAAGCAAATAAAGGAGGTTTTATTTTTGCTTCAGTAAGACTCGAGGTGGACGGCACATGGCTATAAATTAGGAGCTTTTATTATTTTATAAATAGTGGATAAATAAGGGATTTATTTATCATTATTTTCAAGAGATAATTGTTGGATTAAATTCTTTTAATTTGAATAAAGAGATAAAGAGGAAAATAAGGGAGAAGTGATGGCCAAGTAAGGGACTTTGAGTTTAATAATTTCGGCTAAGTAAGGATAGTTGCTGAATTATCTTTTATTTTAAGTGATAATTAAAGGATAAAGTTATCAGATAGAGGAGTGGTGGCCAAGTAAGGGACTCCTTAGATGATAATTTCGGCTATAAAAGGAAGTAAGGAGGGCTACTCATCAATTTGTGCTTCCTCCTTTCTCTGCCGAATTCTTAGTGCTCTCTTCTCTTCTTTTCTTCTTTTATTTTTGCCAAGCCGAAATACCTTGTGATCTAGCCGAATCCTCCATCTTTATTCTTCCTTCTCTTTTCTTTCTAATCCCTCCAAAAGCCGAAGGTTGTGAGATCATGATCTAGCCATAGCCGAATCTCTGAAGGTTGAAGTGAAGGTGCAATCGATTTCTTCAAGTAAGGGTAAGATCTCATTCGGTTTCATCCTTTTTCTTAAGATTTGCGAAATCTAGGACTAACCCAATTAATATCTTGTTGCAGAAACTTTGAAGAGATCTTCGGGATTTACTAAGTGTCGACTACAAGGAAGGAGAAGTTCTTTTTCCGAAGGTACACCATAGGCCACGTGTTCCCTAGTTATTCGGTAAGTTTGGGATTTAAAATCCACAAGGTAAGTGTCTATAGTATTCGGCCAAGGCCATGTTTGGTAAATATATGTGTTCATTAATTATTCAAAAGCCAAAACTAACCAACTTAATTGATTCAATGCTTGGCGAATGCAAGAAGAGTATAGCAGAGATTTCAAGACTTGATTCTTAAGTCAAACGGCAACAAGGTAAGTTTAAGTATACTAATCCTACTAGGATTTGGATTTATGGCCGAATGGCTTTTTATTAAAGTAGTAGGTGATTAATCAAATGTAGGGATTAAGGATCTAAGCATTAGATCAAGCTTTTCGGGATTTCAAGACCTTTTCGGTAAGTATGATAAGTTGTGGATATTTGGTTAAGAATTCATATATTGATGATTAAATCGATTGTTCTGATTAAGTGTGTTGATGGAGGCGAATACCATTCAAGAAGGGAAAGGGAAGGTCCATATCCCGAAGTTTAAGAAGAGATCAGTCTCGGCAGTTAGGGATTGGCCACCGGGGTGTGGACCAGCGTCAGAACAAGAAAGTAGGCAAATAGCCGTAGTATCGCCTAGTGATAGCATCAGTATCGAAAGCATAATTCTCCAAGTGATCAGGTGTGTGATTAACCCACCGTTTTCCGGGTATACGATATGTATGTGAAATGTGTATGTGTTATGAATGTGCTAACTAGTGCAGTGGAAATTGTGATGAGGATACCCTCAAGGGGTATGTCGATAATCCGGTAAGTACCAAACCTGATGATATGTGATTATTAATATGAATATGTGATAATATGCTTGATGAACATGCTCATGCATCATTACATTGTATCATTATTTTATGTGGCATGTGCATGGGTTGGGATATGAAAGAAGGTACGGGTGTACTTCGAGTACGTGGTTTGATGTTAGCCTTGAGCTACATCGTGGATTGACGTTGACTGAGGTCACGTTGTGGATTAATTGCGATTTAGTTCGCGTGGCTTGATGAGTGGCTATGTGCCTCATCGTGGTTGATATCGGCTATGTGCCATATCGTGGTTGATGAGTGACTATGTGTCCCATTGTGGTTTTGGTGTTAGCTACGGCTACATCGTGGATTGACGTTGGATCGAGGTCACGTTGTGGATTAATTGCGATTTAGTTCGCGTGGCTTGATGAGTGACTATGTGCCTCATCGTGATTGATATCGGCTATGTGCCATATTGTGGTTGATGAGTGACTATGTGTCCCATCGTGGTTTTGGTGTTAGCTACGGCTACATCATGGATTGGCGCTGACTGAGGTCGCGTTGTGGACTATTGTGCTTAATTGCACGTGGACGACGATGATTGCCTTTGGAGTGAAAAGGAAAGGGTGATTTGATAATCCCCGGTGTGTGGTAGAATTTGGATAAGGGGGTGTGTAGCGGATGGACCCTAGGTTTGGGTTGGGCTTCATAATTGCATGATTTCGTATGTGAACATATGTGGAAATGGGCCAAGCCCAATATGATATGTGGATTAATGTAAAATGGGCAAAGCCCAAAGATATGAATGTGAATCGGTGTGGAAATGGGCTAAGCCCAGTATGTGGAAATTATGTGGTTAACTACCTATTAGATGAATGTGATATGAATATGGGCCAAGCCCGAATGTGATAACATGTGAATTTGATAATTGATATCCGATATATGAGTTAATATGTGGTTAACATGTGGGTGGAATTCAGTGGACTAATTACACACTCGAGTCCGTATGACTCACCCAATTTTTATTAAACATCGCAGATGATTCGTGGTGATTGGACCGGGTTGGAGTGGATACGAGGTGGCCCATGCGAGAAGACATCTTGTTTATTTTATTCATTTATTACTAAGAACTTTTGTTTAATTATTTATTGTAATAAGGCCCAGTTAAAGTATTTAAGTATTTCTATTTGAGCATTTTTATTATGTTTAAGCTAGACGACCATTAAATTATTATTTGGAAGTGCTTTTAATTTGGATATTTTTGTCAAGCTTATATTATTTAGAATTTTTAATTGGACCTGGTTTTCAAATGACAAAATTTTTAATGTTTTTCCCAAAAGTGAAATCAGTCTTCAAACGTTTTTCCGCAGTGGCATTTCAAATTCGATCGCAACGAATGGGCCGGGTTTGGGGTGTTACAAGGGTAAATTACCGAACTACCATTAGTGGGTAAAATTACCGAATTACGAAAATGCCCTTATGGGCCGAATTACAAAAATGCCCCTAGATGGGCCGATTTGCTAGAATGCCTTAAATGGGCCGAGTCTTTGTAATAAATTACTTGATTAATGGTTTCTATTTATATGTGAACATCTTATTATGTATTCTGCATTTTCATATATTGCATGGGATGGGAAAATGATGAAGAGAAGTGTAGCCTGGTGGCATTGCCACAATAGAATGTTTATTATAATGTTTACGTATGATATCGGTGGCTTGGCCATAATAAATTATTATTAAATGGCATTTTGCCTGCGAATTAAAATGGCAACTTGCCTGCGAATTGGTTTGTTGGCGGGGTGGGTTGACAAAAGATCCCCACAGGTGTGATTGGCTGGTACGGAGGTGTGTTGGATGGCTGGGTTGGGTTGCATACATTTGTCTCATTTTAAATACTATTCTGTAAATGGGCTTAGGCCCAAGATGTTGCTATATGGGTTCAGGCCCAGTGGATGACGGTAAGGGATTTCACACTGAGTTCTTGTAACTCACCCCCCTTTTTCTTAACCCTTGTAGGTAGTGCTCAGTGACGAGGACTTGGGCCCATGGATGACTCGGTGGAAGCCATACTTCAGAAATGGTGCTTATTTTAAACTTTAGATTTTTAATTCCGTTCACTTTACTATTTTTGATTTTTATGTTGTAATAAGGCCTCTGGAGTGTTTTATTATTTGCTTTATGGTTGATATACTTATCATTTTGCTTAAATTGTTTAAAACGAGAATTTTCAAAAACATAAATAAAGGTTTTCCAAAATTGATTAACATATGGATTTCATAATAAACTTTTATAAATATTTTAACACGGAAGTTTTCACTCGAACTATCAAACGATATTTTCAAAAGACACGGTTTTAAAGTTCACTACCTTGATTGTTGACTCATCAATCAATCTTTCAAAAATGCTTGTATTTTATCTACGTTTCCGCAACAATTTCAAAATGCTTCTGCAACTCTATTTCTAAACATCACATATTTATTTTTAATATGCTTTCGCTACTAAAAAGTTTGTTTTCAATTTAAAGATTATTACGTTTTCAAGTAGTTAACAATTGCTTAAGTGTTTTTGGTTTTAACAAAGAGGCTATATTTCTCAAGTAAGTTTTTAATAATCGCAAAGATGGTTTTTTTTATTTCCATGTGACACACCAGATTCGGGCCTAACTTCTAGGCCGGGTTTGGGGTGTTACATTGCCAATATATTCAATCAAACATAGCATATAAATCAATCAATAGTGTGGTCAATTTAATCTGACCAGATGCTTATGTGTAACATGTAACATAGCATTTAATATCCAATTAAATCAAGCAATTCATTTGCTGATTTTCGTAATCAATTACCAATTGAAACATCAACATATCATGATAAAATATTTTAGTACACATGCTTAAAATCATCCTTAAAATTAATTTAATTAAATAGCACAACACCACCCAAAAATTCACTTACAATTTATTTTTTTTCAATACAAATTCAATTTTTGCACATTTAATACCAATCTTGCAAAATCAACCATTCATCCATAATTAATTAATTTTAATCATTATTTAAGGTACTAGTTAAACATAATTAAAGGTGAATTTACCAAATCGCCCTTAGAAACACTCCCTAAAAAATTTTATTCTATCACAACAAGTGATCAACTAGGCAATTTCAAGCTTCAATTTCAGTTATCTCAATCCTCTTCAAGATTCAGAGCTTCAACAGAGGTAAAGTAGACATTACCACCTTTCCTAGCCCTCCTAATCACTTCCAAACATCAATACTAAACCAATTACAATAAACTAAGCATCAATTTCACATTTAAATCATTTTCACAAACATCCAAAAAATCGGTTTATGAAGATGTTGAAATTCAGATTTCTTCAAATTACCTTAGAAATCATGTTTAATCTTGATAAATAAGACCAAAACCTTCTAATAGATCCATTTTGAGTTAGAACATCCACTGATTTGTGGATTTCCTCTAAAAATTCAATAGCCACCATTAAAGCACCATAAGCTTTTGAAGAAGATGACATTGATAAAAAATCATGTAATTGACTCTCAAATCATGTAAAAATATTTCTAATCATCATAAAAACAAGTTTAGAAATAATAATTACCTTTGATTGAAAATCTTGATTCAAGAATCTTAAGAAATTTCAGAATATTTTTGGCTACTTTGGATATTAATTTTGGTTGAAAAGAGAGTATTTTGAGAAGGAAAGTGGTTGGATCTATTCTCTAATGATAGATCTTTAAAACCATGCAAAGAAAAAGAAATTTATAGCTCTCTATGTAACAGCCCGATTTTGACCCTAATCGGAACAGTGGTTTCGGGACCACAAATCCGAGTCCAAAAAATATTTTAATATTATTTTATGTGTTAATTATGTGTGAATTTACATGTGTGAAAGTTTCGTGAATTAATTTTATTGTTTGTGTGCTTAATTTGAGAAAAGGGCTTAATCGCGTAAAATGAAAATTTGATGGTAAAATAAGAAAGTGCCTAATTGTTGTTGTCTTTATAATTTGGAGGCTTTATGTTGTAATTTAGCCATAAGTGAAGGTAGTGGATGGCATTATGTTAAATTATATAGCTTATTTTATTAAGTATAATGGTTTAATAAATAATAATATAATATAATGTTAATATAATAAAACAAACATAAGTTAAAAAGCCATTATCATCTTTTATTTCTACTAACCGAATGTAAAAGAAAAGAAAAAGAAAAGAAAAAGCTTAGGGTTCGGCCATTGTTGAGTTTGATTAAGGTACGTATCTATCTCAGTTTTTGATAATCTTTACGACTTTGAGATTGTTGCTAAG
Source organism: Gossypium sturtianum (assembly GCA_025698515.1). Lineage (NCBI taxonomy): Eukaryota > Viridiplantae > Streptophyta > Magnoliopsida > Malvales > Malvaceae > Gossypium > Gossypium sturtianum. The sequence goes on along the minus strand of CM046943.1, from coordinate 27,604,055 downwards.
TTATCTTCAAAGCCCATGTCTTAATTTTTGAATTTGATGATGATTTTGTGTTTTTCCATTGATGAGTTTATGAGTTTTGTAACATCCTAAATTAGGGGTTGTTTGTAACTTAGATAATTTCTCATGTGTGTGTGCCTGAAGAATAAATTTTATGATTTATTTGGCGTATTTTAGGGTCTAGAATTAAAACCGAGTTAGGCTTGATCTGGTGTTAGAATATTTTTCTAAGTGTCTAAAAGGAGGAAGCTAGGCGATATAGGGGTTAAGTAAAAATCTGGGAAAAGTGTGACACAAGGAACTAACTGGCACAATTGGCTTGGTGCGCCTAGGGGAGAGGCAAAGGAGTTGGGTTCGAGTTGCAAAGGCAGCACTTTGATTTTATTTTTGCGTCAACTAGGGAACTGGGCTAGGTATGCCTTAAAAATAAATGGCAAGGGTAAGGGACATGAAAGTTGGGTTGGCTTAGTGGCTACCGTGTGCCACTTAGAGGCTTGGAGGTGGATGGCGCGAGTTCGAGTCAGCCAAGCTGCGTTTTGCATTTTAATTTTTGGGGTAAACGGCCTAGAGAGGTCTTATAAATAAATAAGGGGGGCTTATTGACATGAAAGGCAGGTGGGCGGAGTGGCTTGGGGCGCCACTTAGGGGTGTTGGCACGAAGGTCTCGGGTTCAAATGCAAGGGACGCAGGAGTGTTATTTTTGGGCTTTGGCGCTAAAAGAGAAAAACGCTCAGGTAGAAGGCTTTATAAATAAATGGTGGGAATATTTAACATGAAAGTCTAATGGGAGAAGTGGCTAGGGCGCTGGAAGAAGGGCTGATGCGTGAGGTCTTTGGTTTGAATCTAAGGTGCGACATTTTGTTTTTTTAAGGTTGCGTGAATTGGCTGCACATGGCCTTTGTTTTTGCATTCGGTGGAGTTTGGAAGCACATGGATTCTTTGTCTTTTTTTATTTATTTGATAAGTGATAATCAAGGATAATATTATTATTATTTTGATAACAAGATAATAGTAGATAAAAGGGATATTATTTGGATTAAATTATGATAAGTTGGCAGAGGAAAAGTAGGTATGTGGCTAATTCAAATTATTTTGAATTAGTTCAAGTTAGTGGCTAGGAGAATTTCAAGGAATTGATTGGAAATTGAACTCCTTGTTGAATGGAGTGGACGGCAAGCTTGAGGGGAGGGGGTGCGAATCCTTTTAAGGCACATACTTATCACTTTAATTCCTTTTCTTCATTCTTGCACATAGCCGAATTTCATAGGGAGCAACTTTTCTATTTTCATTCTTTTATAAACGTGATTCAAAGTCCCAAAACCCCAATCTTTTGTTTCTCTTTGCCGAAATCCCATCCTCAATTCCCTTTTCTTTATTCATTTCTTTGGCCGAATATTCACTCCTCTGTTGTCGAAACCTTAAACACCTTTTCCTCATTATTTTTCTCTCTAGCCAAGTACTCCACACCTTGTTGCCGAAATCTCTTATCTCCTATTAAGACTCCTTGTGGCCGAATATTGGAGTAGGATAGATCCCTTGAATCTTCCTTGGCAAACGATTTAAGAAGGTGAGAATCTTGGCCGAATATCTATTGTTCTTTTCACTCATGTTCATCGACTTTTACAAGAATAAAGTATTGATTTCGGCAAGAGGGGCTCCTAAACACTTTTGGTAATCGATCTCTTCTAGGTACGTAGGAAACGTAAAGCAGTCGATTCAGGCCCTGATCTCTAATATTTGATTTTGGTAAGTAATGGTAAGATCTAATTTAAGCAAGTTATTTAGTTAGTGTTTAAGCCGAAGATTACTAACATAAGGTTGTCGATTAATAGGAAAGCGTAACGCTTGGAGTAGTTATTTAAAGACACTCGGGTAAGGACTCGGGTTCAAAAAGAGAACCCTTTTAAATGCTTGGGTTTGCCGAATAGGCCTAAGTCCCTAACCATGCTTTTTTGTCGATTATAGGACAAGAGATCTAGCGACGTAGATCGGATCTTCGGGATATAGGCATTCCGGTAGAAGCAGGTGTGTAAACTCTTTACACACTTTATTAATAAACTTGCTATATTATTGTCTTGAGTACAAATTTTGGTAGTGATCTATTATATGCTTGCGGGCTTAAGCATGGTTTAAGGTAAGTCCCCTAACTTGTGATTTTCGATATATGATTTGCATGCCATCACATGATGATTAAATGATACGTTATGATTTATGAAAATTGTTATAAAAGCATGTGATGGTGGGATTGATGAGAGGAGGGGACGATTTTATGGGACTGTCGTCAGTGGTTTTGACCACAAGATGGGTTGGCCCCATCAGATTATTGTGACCTATGGTCATCGGTGGTTTTGACCACAACGACTAATTATTTGCGACTAAGTCCCGGTGGTTTGGTACCACCAGTGGTTTTGACCACATTTGATATATTGTGACCTATGGTCATCGGTGGTTTTGACCACACGATGGGTTGGCCCCATCATCCGATTTGTGACTCTAAGTCATCGGTGGTTTTGACCACCGTGGTTACGACACACGGGGTAGAAAAGGAGTATGGATGGTTAGGTTGGGTTGCATGTGCATGTTTATTAATGACTTGTGTATGAGTTATCTTACGGGTGGGGATTTACACACTGAGTCTTGGTGACTCACCCCTTTCCCTTAACATTTTGCGGATGAGTAGATCGCGGAGATGGGTAGGATGGACTCGAGGTGGCCATGCAAATGGACATTTTATCTTATTTTTATGGTTGGTTTTGTTTTAACCGAGTTGTAATAAGGCCTCCTAAAATTATTTTATTATTGTTACATGCTTTGAATATTTGTTTAAACTATTTAATTATGTTAATAATGAGTTCACATGTTTTTCCAAATCAAACGAAAAATGTTTTAAAGTACCATCGGGTACATTTGAAAACTATAAACAACTCGACTTAATAAATATTTCTAAGCAACACTAAGTATGGTTTTTAACAAGAGACTTGAAAACACAAGGTTTTCGACAAAACTTAAATCGGTTTTATAATGGTTCTCAAATTGTTTTCTCTGTAGCAAACCAAATTCGGTCGTAGCGTTTGGGCCGGGTTTGGGGTGTTACAAAATGGTATCAGAGCCAAGTTCAAAACTCGGCTTTGAGGGTTTTGGGCCCAAAAACATTTTCAAAGTGGGCTTTTAAGAAATTTTTTCAGATTATTCTGGCATGGCACCTGTACCTCCGACCCGAAGTCCACCAGGTAAGTACCCCTTACTATTGCTTGTGAGTTATTGATGTGATCGGATGATTGCAATAGTGGATTACTTTAGAAACTGAAACTTTGATTGCTCGAAAGAACGACTTCCACAAACTTATGTTCATAAAATTTGCTCGTGGATTAAGCGATTGGAACAAAATTTCTAATGCATAAAACTTTTAATCAGATTAAATCGCGACGCTAGATATGAGTTCTAGGGGCGTGGTCGTATTTCTCGTGGACGTGGTAGAGGCGGTTTTGGTGATTTGTTTCTTTTGTTGCTCGTAAAGTATGTTAGCTCTTGGAGATCGAGTGCGCAACGATAGCGTAATGGAGAGAATTGGACTGTTAGTTTAGACAAGTAATTTCGAGGACGAAATTATTTTAAGGAGGGTAGAATTGTAACATCCTAAATTAGGGGTTGTTTGTAACTTAGATAATTTCTCATGTGTGTGTGCCTGAAGAATAAATTTTATGATTTATTTGGCGTATTTTAGGGTCTAGAATTAAAACCGAGTTAGGCTTGATCCGGTGTTAGAATATTTTTCTAAGTGTCTAAAAGGAGGAAGCTAGGCGATATAGGGGTTAAGTAAAAATCTGGGAAAAGTGTGACACAAGGAACTAACTGGCACAATTGGCTTGGTGCGCCTAGGGGAGAGGCAAAGGAGTTGGGTTCGAGTTGCAAAGGCAAAGCACTTTGATTTTATTTTTTGCGTCAACTAGGGAACTGGGCTAGGTATGCCTTAAAAATAAATGGCAAGGGTAAGGGACATGAAAGTTGGGTTGGCTTAGTGGCTACCGTGTGCCACTTAGAGGCTTGGAGGTGGATGGGCGCGAGTTCGATTTCTTTGAGCAGCGTTTTGCATTTTAATTTTTGGGGTAAACGGCCTAGAGAGGTCTTATAAATAAATAAGGGGGCTTATTGACATGAAAGGCGGTGGGCGGAGTGGCTTGGGGCGCCACTTAGGGGTGTTGGCACGAAGGTCTCGGGTTCGAAATGCAAGGGACGCAAGGAGTGTTATTTTTGGGCTTTGGCGCTAAAAGAGAAAAACGCTCAGGTAGAAGGCTTTATAAATAAATGGTGGGAATATTTAACATGAAAGTCTAATGGGAGAAGTGGCTAGGGTATTTGGAAGAAGAAGGGGCTGATGCGTGAGGTCTTTGGTTTGAATCTAAGGTGCAACATTTTGTTTTTTTAAGGTTTGGCGTGAATTGGCTGCACATGGCCTTTGTTTTTGCATTCGGTGGAGTTTGGAAGCACATGGATTCTTTGTCTTTTTTTTATTTATTTGATAAGTGATAATCAAGGATAATATTATTATTATTTTGATAACAAGATAATAGTAGATAAAAGGGATATTATTTGGATTAAATTATGATAAGTTGGCAGAGGAAAAGTAGGTATGTGGCTAATTCAAATTATTTTGAATTAGTTCAAGTTAGTGGCTAGGAGAATTTCAAGGAATTGATTGGAAATTGAACTCCTTGTTGAAAGGAGTGGGACGGCAAGCTTGAGGGGAGGGGGTGCGAATCCTTTTAAGGCACATACTTATCACTTTAATTCCTTTTCTTCATTCTTGCACATAGCCGAATTTCATAGGGAGCAACTTTTCTATTTTCATTCTTTTATAAACGTGATTCAAAGTCCCAAAACCCCAATCTTTTGTTTCTCTTTTGCCAAATCCCATCCTCAATTCCCTTTTCTTTATTCATTTCTTGGCCGAATATTCACTCCTCTGTTGTCAGAAACCTTAAACACCTTTTCCCTCATTATTTTCTCTCTAGCCAAGTACTCCACACCTTGTTGCCGAAATCTCTTATCTCCTATTAAGACTCCTTGTGGCGAATATTGGAGTAGGATAGATCCTTGAATCTTCCTTGGCAAACGATTTAAGAAGGTGAGAATCTTGGCCGAATATCTATTGTTCTTTTCACTCATGTTTCATCGACTTTTTACAAGAATAAAGTATTGATTTCTGCAAGAGGGCTCCTAAACACTTTTGGTAATCGATCTCTTCTAGGCACGTAGGAACGTAAAGCGATCGATTCTGTGCCCCGATCTCTAATATTTGATTTTGGTAAGTAATGGTAAGATCTAATTTAAGCAAGTTATTTAGTTAGTGTTTAAGCCGAAGATTACTAACATAAGGTTGCCGATTAATAGGAAAGCAGAACGCTTGGAGTAGTTATTTAAAGACACTCGGGTAAGGACTCGGGTTCAAAAAGAGAACCCTTTTAAATGCTTGGGTTGGCGAATAGGCCTAAGTCCCTAACCATGCTTTTTTTGTCGATTATAGGACAAGAGATCTAGCGACGTAGATCGGATCTTGGGATATAGGCATTAGGTAGAAGCGTGTGTGTAAACTCTTTACACACTTTATTAATAAACTTGCTATATTATTGTCTTGAGTACAAATTTTGGTAGTGATCTATTATATGCTTGCGGGCTTAAGCATGGTTTCCGGGTAAGTCCCCTAACTTGTGATTTTCGATATATGATTTGCATGCCATCACATGATGATTAAATGCTACGTTATGATTTATGAAAATTGTTATAAAAGCATGTGATGGTGGGATTGATGAGAGGAGGGGGACGATTTTATGGACTGTCGTCAGTGGTTTTGACCACAAGATGGGTTGGCCCCATCAGATTATTGTGACCTATGGTCATCAGTGGTTTTGACCACAACGACTAATTATTTGCGACTAAGTCCCAGTGGTTTGGTACCACCAGTGGTTTTGACCACATTTGATATATTGTGACCTATGGTCATCAGTGGTTTTGACCACACGATGGGTTGGCCCCATCATCTGATTTGTGACTCTAAGTCATCAGTGGTTTTGACCACCAGTGGTTCTGACCACACGGGGTAGAAAAGGAGTATGGATGGTTAGGTTGGGTTGCATGTGCATGTTTATTAATGACTTGTGTATGAGTTATCTTTCTGGGTGGGGATTTACACACCGAGTCTTGGTGACTCACCCCTTTCCCTTAACATTTTGCAGATGAGTAGATCGCGGAGATGGAGCCGGATGGACTCGAGGTGGCCATGCAGTGGACATTTTATCTTATTTTTATGGTTGGTTTTGTTTTAATTGAGTTGTAATAAGGCCTCCTAAAATTATTTTATTATTGTTACATGCTTTGAATATTTGTTTAAACTATTTAATTATGTTAATAATGAGTTCACATGTTTTTCCAAATCAAACGAAAAATGTTTTAAAGTACCATCGGGTACATTTGAAAACTATAAACAACTCGACTTAATAAATATTTCTAAGCAACACTAAGTATGGTTTTTAACAAGAGACTTGAAAACACAAGGTTTTCGACAAAACTTAAATCGGTTTTATAATGGTTCTCAAATTGTTTTCTCTGTAGCAAACCAAATTCGGTCGTAGCGTTTGGGCCGGGTTTGGGGTGTTACAAGTTTTATGATGTTTGATGATGAATTATGAAATATATGTGTTAGATTAATATGTTTTGTCTTTGAATTTTTGATGAATTTGAGTAATTTGGACTAAATTGTGAAAATAAATTTTTGAGGGACTAAAATGTGAAATTAATGAAATGTATGGACTTGTAAGGGCATCAATGATATTCGGCCTAGCTATGGTGATGTGAAATTTTGTGTATTTTGTGTTTTATGCGATAGGGACTAAATTGCAAAGTGTGAAATGTTAGGGGCAAAATGGTAATTTGCCCATTTTTGTGTTTTTGGATTAAACTGAATGAATATGTGGCTAAATTAGTTAAATTTGAATTTATTTAGATCAAGAATGGAAGAAAACGAAATTAAATCGGGGGAAATCGAAAGTAGACGAATAGTCGATTAAACCGTTCGACAACATCCGAGGTAAGTCTATAAGCATATAAATGTTGTTAAATTGAAAATATATATTTGTTATGTGTTGAATTGAATTTTAAGAATATATATGTGCATTGGCCGATTGTGACTAAGCTTGGAAGATAAGTTACGAGTTCGATTCGATCGAGATACGTTGTCCGAAAGTCCCGTACGAACCTTAGGAATAGATAGGATACATATGTCATGACATAGGATTTTCGATATGTGTTATCGTGTAAGACCACGTCTGGGACGTTGGCATCAAATTGTGTTTACGTGTAAGACAATGTCTGGGACATTAGCATCGTATTTGATTCGTGTAAGACCTTGTCTGGGATAGTAGCATCGATATGTGATCACATGTAAGACCACGTCTGGGACGTTGGCATTGTACAAGCTTCCGACTATCTGCGTATCCTTTTTAGTTTCGAACAGTTCAACAGGCAATGTGAAGTAAAGATCGAATGTGAAATTGAAATACAAGTTCAGGTATGTGTTAGTTATTTATTTATATGGAAACAAGGTAAGTTGGTTATTTGAAATGATAAATGGTTATGTGAATATGAATTATGTGCTAACCTATTGAACATATACATGATTCGGCCTATTTATGTATTTGTAATAATGAAAGTGAAATTATATATTTGAATATGATTGATTATGTTCGGCCATGTAGAATATGTATGTGAGGTTCAAAAGTGATCTGGTAGAAAATGATAACTTGTATTTGATATTATGCATATTCGGCCTTGTTAATAAAATGTTAATATGTAATTATTGATATATATATATATATGTTTTTGCTTAAGACTTACTAAGCTTAAATACCTTACTATGTGTGTGTTCTTGTTTACCTCTGTTTTATAGATTTAGAAGTCACGTTACGAGCTCGGGGATCGTCAGCAAAGCCTATCACACTATCGATTTCTTTTGGTATTTTGTTATAGTTTGAACACAATCTTATGGCATGTATAAGCTTGCTTATGTTTTTGATTAGTTTTGGATCATGTATATATATATAAATAGCCATGCGAAAATGGGATAATTTCCATGCTTGAGTTCGGGTTGGTTTAAAAATGGCTTGTCCATGATCATTATGTTTAAGTTGGATTTTATGTGCTTTTGGATGGGTGCTTGATGTGTTTAATTTTCATGCTCTATTTTGACTACATTTGATCATGATTTGAGCTTGCATTCAAATGAGATATTCATGTTACATGTATGTGATAAATTTGGTTTATGCTAGGTATTAAAGTCTTGAAATATAAGGTTGATGAATATAATTAGGTTAAGCATAGTTATTGATTTATTATTGAGATGTCTAAATTGAAATATGAATCGGTTTGAATATAGTTTATAAGTAATTATGTATTCGAAATTGAAATGAAATATGTATGTGATGGTTTGAAGTTATATATATAATTCGGCTATGGTGATTAAATCTTATCGTCAAGTGTTTGGTTATATGATCATGAGGGATTTGTGGTATAGGACATATATGAACTAAGTTAGGCTATGAAAAGTTGATTAGGAAATGTGGTTTTGTATTGATTTGAAATGGCATGCTTTATTGAGTAAAATTTGGTATGTTTTGTTAATCTTTGGATTTGATCATGGTTTAGTAAATCGAGAAGAAATACCATGTTTATATGAATATGTGGCATGTGGTTATGTATTTCGGCAATAACCTAAGTAATGGTCATAAATTGTTGGATATTGGTCATGGAGAATGAACCAAGAATTTTTATGATGTGTTGGCATAATTTTGATGATATGGTATGATTTTATGATTTAAATAATAAGTGATTAATAAGTACAAAATGAACCAAATATGATTGATGATCTAAGCTTAGCTACATTCGTTCATGTTATATATATATATATACATACTAGTGATGAGTTTGTTATAAATTGTTAATTATGGAATGATATATTTAGGTTTGGTATTATGCAATATTAAATGCATGTGATATGATATAGTAGAATGAATATAGACAGTTACTAAAATATATGAATTAGCATGTTTACATTCGGCCCTTGTATTTGTATTTGAGTTTGACCATTTGAATAGTGATTTGTGTTTCAATAAAACTAGAAGGATATATGTGTTTTAAGTAAATTGGTTTTTGTTATTTGGATTTTAATGGCTAAGTAGTATTTAGAGGTATAATGGTATATATATATACTAAATTTGGTTAATGTAAGTTGATGAATAAAAATGCATGATGTGCTGATTAAAAAAAAAAAGGGTGATTTTGATTTATTTGATATTTTTGCTAATGATTTATGTGACTATATATATGTTCGTTTTATAATATGAAATGATTCGTAAAGAGTTTATATTATCTTTATGATTTAAAATCTGATTGATTTAAGAGACTTGTTTATGTGTACATATAAAATTGTTCGGACGTGTACTATGTTTAGTAATGCCTCGTAACCCCAATTCGGCGACGGATACGGGTTAGTGGTGTTACATTTGATTGGTATCAGAGCTACAGTTTAGTCGATTCTAGGACTAACGTAGTGCATGTGAGTCTAGCTATACATGCCATATTTTATACTGCGATAGTGTGATGACTTCTGACATCTAAAAATGTGTTTTCGTATAGTAATGGATCCCGATAGAGCCGTTGCTGTTGATGTTGAGAGTATAGCGCCTGCTCCCGTGCAAGGGACAGTACCGGTTGATTCTCGACTGACTTCGAGTAACCAGGAGGGAGAGGCTAGACAAGCCTTTTACCAAATGATGAACGACTGGTTTACTCAATATATCCGGACTAATCCGGCTGCATAACAACCTCCACCCTCGACTAATCCTTCTTCGATACCTGTTATGCCTCAAGTGAGTGATCCGTTGAGATTACCTAAGCCTCCTGTTGATAAAATCAAAAAACACGGAGCTGAAGAGTTCAGAGCCACTGATGATGATGATGCTGAGCGAGCTGAATTCTGGCTCGATAATACTATACGGCTGTTTGACTAGTTATCTTGCACCCCTGATGAGTGCTTAAAATGTGCCATATCTTTACTACGAGACATTGCATACCACTGGTGGAATACACTAGTATCGGTGGTTCCAAAAGAACGAGTGACCTGGGAATTCTTTCAGACTGAGTTCCGTAAGATATACATCAGTCAGAGATTTATCGACCAGAAACGCAAAGAATTTCTTGAATTGAAACAGGATCGGATGACAGTGACAGAGTATGAGCAAAAATTCATGAGACTCAGTCGGTATGCCCGAGAGTGTGTTTCGACCGAAGCTATAATGTGTAAAAGATTTGAAGATGGGCTGAACGAAGACATTAAACTATTAGTTGGCTGATAAACCATAAAAGTAACATATTTTAATCCCACATTTAGCATACTTTTGGATGATTTATCCCTCGATTTATGTAAAAAGGTGCTCTTAATCCTTTCTTTTCATGTTTAATACTCAGGAAAGCACCGGAGGATGGAAAGAACGAGAAACGGGCTCAAAACGGACCAAATTGGGCCAAAGTGAAAGTCGACACGGCCTGGACTTGAGCCAACACGGGCGTGTCTCCTTGCTAGACTAGAACACGGCCTGATCATGATTTACACGGGCGTGTCACCTCATTAAAGTCTGAACATGGCCTAAAGACGATTCACACGGGAGTGTGTCATGGCCGTGTCCCTGTCGTGGAAAAGAGCAATTTCACTCGGAAAAGGATACTTAGGGGCAAAGAAACCTATTTCAAAAGCCTATATAAACACCCTAAGTATAACCTAGAAGGGGCGGTGAGTTAGGCCAAGGAGCCGTTTAAAAGGTCGATTTGTGAGAAACACTCGAAGATAGCCAGTTGATCCATCTCAAGAAGCCGTAATTCTACTCAAGACGGCGGATCTCTCCTTCAATTCCTTCAGGGGGTTTTAGGGATTTCTTATGTTTTGTTTTATCTTTTCTTCTGAGATGTTTTCTTTTATTGTTATGAACTAAACCCTTAAGATACCTGAAAGGGATGAAACTTAGATGAATCTTGTTATCGTTTGCTGAACTATATGATAAATACTTGATTTGTTCTTAATTATGTGTTCTTAATTCTTATGTTGATATTTCCGGGATATTGATCCAAGTTTGATGTGCTTAGGTGGAGGAGCAAAAGTCCCTGCTTAACAGTAGATCTAGCATAATTAAGCAGAGTTGATCGCGCGCCTAGAGATAGGGTGACGAGATTTTTCCGGATTAGGGTGAAACCTAATATAGGAGTCCATAGATCGAGTTAATGCAATTCTAGGGGTTTTAATTAGAAAGAGATTTCAATTAATCAACCTAGGGTTAGGCGTTATTCGCTTCGAGAGAGGGTTTAATATACATTAGGGAGTCTTACGGATCAAGTCAAGTGAATAAATCGTCTAGTTCAGAGTTAGATAACAAGTGAAGTCTAGGTGGATTCTTCCTAAGGGTATCGTCTTAATCAACTGAGTTTTTCCAACGGTATTCCCCCAATTCATTCTTTTTGTCTTCGCGTCTTTAGCTTAGTAGTTAGTTAAATTTAGATTAAATAACAACTTCATTTATTTTAGGCTAGATAATAAAAAGAAAGTTAGTATTAGTACTTTTGGTTCCTTTGGGTTCGACAATCCGGTCTTGCCTAAGCTATACTACTGTTCGATAGGTGCGCTTGCCTCAAATCGTTGTCATAGTTAGTTTCCAGGTTCGATCATTCTTTTTATAGATTTTAAGACTTTGACATCACAAAAACAACGATCAAGTTTTTGGCGCCGTTGCCAAGGAACTAAAATATTAAGAAAACTCTATTTTTATTACTTTAGCCATTATTTTTCCGCAATTTTATTTTTATTTTATTTTTTATTTTTGTTTTTTAACTTTGCTGCTTTTTTTTTCTTTCTTTCTTTTCCCAAAGAGTACCTCTAGTTTATGACTAGAAGGAACCCGAGAGGACCACTAGTGTACGAAAGTGATATTGAAGCTACCGCCGCAGAATTGCGAGAGAAATTAGGCGAGCCCTAAATTATCTGAGTAAAAGAGCGAGAAGGCGGATCCAATCCCTATCAAGTGATGGACGAGAATAATCCACCACCACAAGATGTGGCGAGAAAATAATGCTCTGCGTACTATGTATGATTATGCTAAACCTCATTTAACAGGAGCAGAATCAAGTATTGGAACATCCTTAATTCGGGGTCTCTGCATTTTGTTTGTGTTGCATGGGAGGATATGTCTATTATGTTTATTTATCATGTTTTGGGGTTTAGGCATGACCTCAGGTTAGGCTCGAGTTAGGCTAAAATTTTATTTTAGTGCTTAGGAAGAGAAAGCTAAGGAAGTTAGAGGTTAAAAGAATTTATTGGGAGGTTGTGACACAAGAATTACCTTGGTAAAGTGGCAAAGGAGGCGCCACTAAGGTGCTTGGATGGTGACGCCACATTTAGGGAAGGAGTTCTTGGGTTCGAGCAGCAGGAATTTCACTTCCTGCTTATTCTTTTTCACGCCAGAAACAGGGAAGTGGAGTGCTCAGGATGGACTCTGGAAGATAAGGATGGAAGGGGTCAAACGAATTTGAACTGATGGAAGAGAGGAAATTTAGGAGTTTGAATTATTTCAAACTCATTTGAAGGAGTTGGCCGAATTTTGGACTTTGGGAAAGAAGGTGTAATCGATTTTGGGTTTATTGGGGAGTGGCCGAATGTGTGTTGGGAGATAGCTAGGGACGGCTAGCTTAGAAGGTCATTCTCTTGGTGTTTTATGTCAAAACCGAAACCCCTCTTGCTTTTCTCCTCTTTTTGGTTTTCTCTTTTGGCAACTTGGGCATTTGGCCGAACCAACTTTGCCATTCCCTTTGAAGAGCCGAAACTCCCTCTTGGCCGAATCCACCTTTGTCACTTCTTCTTTTCTTATTTTTGCTCAAAGCCAAAACTCAAATAGCTATCTTGTTCTTCTCTTTTCGGTTCGCTCTTTGTTAGCCTTCTCCTTGCCGAAATCACCTTGTTCACTTCTGCTTAATCTTTTTATTTTGTTTAAAGCCGAAACCAACAATCTCACCCCCTATTCGACATCTTTCCTTCTCTCTTTCAAATCCCCTTTTGCCGAAATTTCATCCATTCTTCTTTGCCGAAATCAATCCTACTCCATCTTCTTCCATCTCTTCCATTTTATTTCAAAAGCCGAAAGCTTGTTATTTTTCTTTCATTTTCATCAAGAGCCTTGGCCGAATACTCTTAGTCTCATTCTCTCCTTTTCTCACGTGTTCTAGTCTCCATTGAAGTGCCGAATTTAGTTCTCTTGGTGAGTCATAGCCGAATCTCTTGGTAAGTGACATCTTTTTCTTTTCTATCTTCTTTTCCATTATAGATCTATGTATTGAACTCCATTCTTGTTCCATGTTGATAGCTGAAACCCCTAACATCAATAGGGGGTACCGATCTTTGGTGTTTAGAAGCTGAATCAGTCATTAAGGTAAGGTGGTGACCAACTCTTTTGGTTCGGGATTGCTAGTTTAGCCGAATGGGCTTTTGGTTACTAACAAGTATTGGCTGATTGTAGGAAGGGGGAAGCAACGTTTCGGGATATCGCTAGTTTTGCGTAGTTCGGGTTTCGCTTAGATCTACAAGAAGTCAGGTGTGTAACCTTACACACTTCGTTAGTATTACATGTTATTGTGTTAACTGTTATAAACCGATTAGTCATTGAAATCAGTGATTTTGCCTTGTGGGCATGAGCGTGAACTCCAGGTAAGTCCCCTGCTATGTGATTTTTGATATACATCGTCATGTTACCGTTAAATGCTATGCTATGCATTATTTGCATGATTTCATGATATTATGATACGTATGATTTGGACATGATGATGGGGTTGATGATAGGAGGGGGAGGATCTATTTGGACTGTCACCAGTGGTTTTGACCACACGACGAGTTGGCCCCGTCTTTGATATTATTATTTGTGACTAAGTCCCAGTGGTTTTGACCACCAGTGGTTTTGACCACATATATGATATTGTGACTACGGTCACCAGTGGTTTTGACCACATATATGATATTGTGACTACGGTCACCAGTGGTTTTGACCACATATGGATATTGTGACTCGTCCTAGTGGTTTGGTACCACAGTGGGTTGGCCCCACATGATTGATACGTGATTGTCATCAGTGGTTTTGACCACACGATGGGTTGGCCCCATCACTTGATTTGTGACTACGGTCACCAGTGGTTTTCACCACACCGATATATATATTTGTGACTTGGTCACGGTGGTTTTGACCACCAGTGGTTTTGACCACACGGGGTAGATAAAGGAGATCGGATGGTTAGATGATGGGGTGCATGATTGCATGTTTTATTAATGATTTGTGTAAGTGCTATTCCATCGGGTTGGGGATTTACACACTGAGTCTCGGTGACTCACCCTCTCTTACATTTTGCGGATGAGGCATAGATCACGGATATGGAGTAGGGAGGACTCGAGGTGGCCATGCAAACTTATTTTCGGTTTTTATTACTACTCTAGTTTTATCTATTTACTTTAAATTTGGTTTTGGTTCTGTAATAAGGCCGCTAAGTATTATTTTGGGTTTTAAATTGCTTGCTTTACTTTTTGATGATATTATGCATGTGCTTAACGAATTGATTGCTTAAATAACCGGTAAAAAGCAATGTTTTCAAAATTATACCTCCTTCGGGTTTTCAAACCTCACTATCGGGTAATAACATTTACAATATGATTGCAAAGGCAACCTAAATGATTTTCGGATTTAAGTTTCAAACAACTTCAAAGCGAATGGTTTTAACCTGACTATACACACCTTACTCGGAATTTAAAAAGAATCACATGATATCCAAAAGCTAGTATCGATCAACGGATTTTTTACAACCATAAAGTTTTCTGGATTTAAAGCAACACCAAAATGATTTTAACATCATTTTATATGAGGTTTTCTAAACACTAAAACGATAAAGAGTTTTCAATAAAATTTAACCAGTAACTTGTTTTATTCAAATGTTTTCACTCCGTAACATGCCAGATTCGGTCGTGGTGTGTTGACCGGGTTTGGGGTGTTACAATTTTGGTATCAGAGCCAGGTTCAACAGCTCGGCTATGGGCCCAAGGCCCAAAAATGTTTTAAAATGGTTTATGAAAGGCTTTTATGGGAAAAAGTACAGTGGTGAAAGCATGGCACCGAGTCTCCAGCACCAATCCGCCCAGGTAAGTACCCCAAATTGTTGCTTTTGATGATGTGATTATGGTGATATTGGCATGACTAAATAGTAGTAGGATTTACTCTAGAGATTTGAACTATAGGATGGATGTACTTACGAAACAATCTCTGATTAAACTTCTCATAAAACTGTGCCTTAATAGACAGTGGAATAAAAGTCTAATACATAAAACTTTTAATCAGCTCGTATCGTATTGGTAGACATGAGTACACGTGGACGTGGGCGTAACACTCGTGGACGAGGTAGGGGTAGGATGACGGACGAGGTAGGGGTAGGGTCTGGTCATTGATCGGAAAATGAGGTACCACCGCCGCCAGCTGTGGGCATGGAACATCAAGACTAGACAGGTGATGACGCAGTGTCACAGGCGATGCTGCGGGTGTTAGAGAGGGTTTCTAGTGCAGGCGTTGGAGCAGGGGTTCAGAAATCTGTGCCCGAACGACTCCAGGCTAATGGTACCGAGGTGTTTAGAGGTATCTCCGGTGTGGCTCTTAGCACAGCGGAATATTGGTTGGAGGCGACAGAACGTATTATGGATGATCTAGACTTCTCGGCTGAGGAGAAGCTTAAGGGGGTAGTATCTCTGCTGCGAGATGAGTCATATCAGTGGTGGCTCACAGTTAGGGACGGAGCAATGGTGGATGATCTTACTTGGGAATTCTTTAGAGCAGCTTATCAGAGGAAATACATAGGGGCTAGCTATATTGATGCGCAGCGCAAGGCATTCCTGAACTTGGTCCAAGGTAATAAGACTGTGTCAGAATATGAGGCAGAATTTCTTCGGCTGAGTCGCTATGCATGTGGTATTGTGGGCACGGAGCATGAGCGCTGTGTCAGATTTTAGGATGGACTGAGAGACGAGCTACAGATGGTAATTGCCCCACAGCAGGAAAGAGAGTTTGCGATCTTAGTGGAAAAGGCCAAAGTTGCTGAGGAAGTGAAACAGTCGGTAAGACGGAATCAGGATAAGGGTTGGAACAAAAGGAATTCTGGATCATATGGGTCTGCCGGGAATCAGTAGAAACAAGGTAGATTTAATAGGCTGAGTCAAGCTGCTAGGCCTGCTGTTGCTAATACTCAATGGCCGCCACGATTTGCTCAGTGTGGAAAGTCTCACACGGGGGAATGCTGGACTGGAAATAGAGGTTGCTTTGAGTGTGGATCGATGGGTCATCGAGTGGGGGATTGTCCACAGAGGTCAGCTAGGTTGCAGTCTGGGGATCAGAATCGTGCATAGGTCAGGAGGGATGGTCAGAAACCACAGAGGGGCCGTGGTGCAGCCAGGGGAGGTAATGGATCTGGTAGGGGCCGTGGAGCACCGGGAAGAGGTACAGCTGGTACAGAGGCGAGACAGCCTGGATTGGTCTACGCAGCGAGGCATCGAGAGGAGGGCGACGCACCGGACGTCATAATCGGTACGTTCTTAATCTTTGGACTACCTTATAATGCTTTGATAGATGTGGGATCGACGCACTCGTATGTAGCCAGTAGCATAGTGGAAACCATGAACTTAAACTTTTAGATTACTTCTAGGAAGATGACAGTGATAAGCCCTCTAGGTTACTATGTAGAAGTAAATAAACTGTATAAGGATGTACCCCTAGAACTCCAAGGGGTCGTGTTTTTGGCTGACTTGATGGAACTGCCGTTTGGGGAGTTCGATCTGAGTCTTGGGATGGATTGGCTAGTAAAGTATCAAGCCAGTTTGGATTACGCAGCTAAGCGTATGGTGTTGAAGTCAGTGGAAGGTGAGGAGATAGTGATGATAGGTAATAGGAGAGATTACCTATCCAATATGGTCTCGGCGATGAAGGTAGAGAAAATGGTTAGGAAAGGTTGTGAGGCATTTATGGTGCATGTCTGTGCTCTGGAAGCTAAAGATTCAGCTATGGAAAGTGTCCGAACCGTGAGGGAATTTGCTGATGTATTTCCAGAGGAACTTCAGGGTGTGCCTCCGGACCGTGAAGTTGAGTTCGGTATAGATCTGCTTGCGGGAACCGCACTGTCTATTACTCCATATAGGATGGCGCCAAAGGAATTGGTGGAGTTAAAGGCGCAGATTCGGGAATTGTTGGGATGGGGTTTCATCCGGCCGAGTATATCTCCTTGGGGAGCACCTGTGCTCTTTGTTAAGAAGAAAGATTGTACAATGCGGATGTGTATAGACTACCGTCAGCTGAATAAGTTGACGATCAAAAACAAGTATCCGTTGCCCAGGATTGACGACTTGTTTGATCAACTTAAGGGTGCATCGGTTTTCTCTAAGATCGATCTCGGTCGAGGTATCATCAACTCAAAGTAAAGGAGGTCGATATTCTTAAGATGGCATTTCGTACGCGGTATGGGCACTACGAGTTTCTAGTGATGCCATTTGGGTTGACTAATGCGCCGGCAGCATTCATGGATATGATGAATTGGGTGTTTCAGCCGTATTTAGATCGATTTGTCGTAGTGTTCATAGACGATATCTTGGTGTACTCGAAATCTGAGGAAGAACATGACGCGCATCTTCGGGTGGTTCTACAGGTTCTGAGGGAGAAGCAGTTGTTCGCCAAATTTAGTAAGTGCGAGTTCTGGCTTAAGGAGGTAACTTTCTTGGGGCATGTGGTATCAGCTGAAGGGATTAGGGTGGACCCTCGCAAGATCGAGGCAGTGTTGGATTGGAAACCACCGAAGTCGGTTGCAGAGATTCAGAGTTTTCTGGGTTTGGCAGGATACTACAGGAGGTTCGTAGAAGGTTTTTCTTTGATCGCAGCACCGTTGACTAAGCTGTTGAGAAAAGGGGTTCCGTTTGTCTGGTCTGAGAAACAGCAAGAAAGCTTTGACAAGTTGAAGAAGATTTTGACTGAGGCTCCGGTTTTGATTCAGCCTGAGGCAGGGAAGGAATTCACGGTCTATTGTGATGCATCGCATCACGCGCTTAGGTGTGTGTTTGATGCAAGATGGAAAAGTTGTAGCGTATGCATCTCGACAGATTGAGGCCTCATGAGGGTAACTATCCGACACATGACTTGGATTTGGCTGCAGCAGTTTTTGCCTTAAAGATTTGGAGGCATTATTTGTATGGAGAAAAGTCGATAGTTTACACGGATCACAAGAGTCTGAAGTACCTCTTGACTCAGAAAGATTTAAACTTGAGGCAGCGGAGGTGGATCGAGTTGCTAAAAGACTATGACTGCTCGATTTAGTACCATCCGGGTAAGGCTAACGTAGTAGCTGATGCATTGAGCCGTAAGGTGGTAGCGGACTTGCGAGCGATGTTTGCTCACCTTAGTCTATATGACGACGGAAGTCTTTTGGCAGAATTACAAGTAAAGCCGAATTGGATTGATCAGGTTAAGGAGAAACAACTGACAGATGAGGTTTTGAGTGCTCGGAGGTTGCAAGTGCAGAATGGTGAATCTGAGGGTTACAGCTTGGTAGTGAGGGAGTACTGTAACACCCTTAACCCATGTCCGTCGCCGGATTAAGATTATAAGGCATTACCGAAAATAGCACAAGTCATAAAAAAAATTTTCTGCTCATATAGTAAAAACCGAAAGCATTGTAAATAATAATACTTAATCTTAGTATACTTAACCCATCTCAAGTATATCTCATAACCATTAACCAATTCTCATCTAAACATTTTTCATCAAATACAAAGATTACAACTCATGTGATCAAATAAGATTCAATATTTGAACCTGCACATGCTCATTTTTAGTCTTCTAAAGCAAGTTGTCAAATACCAAACTAAACATACATATGTTTTTTGTATAGAATTTCACTTAATTATGCTCAAAATATACCACTTGCTCACACATCTATACAAAACATAGATCACCACATCTAAATGTACATAATCACACCCAAATATACCAAATATGTCTTCCATAGCCTGAACATCTAAATTTAAACTTAATATACATGCACATATATATGTACCATGTTTAATATGTCAATTCAAAATACATAACATATTATCTCATCATCTAGCCGAATATGCACATGCTTGCAATTACATTATTAAAGCATGATATCACTTAATGACATTAATCATACATATCCATATATATATATATATATTTGCTTATAATGAATTCACATAGCAACCATAATTTTAAACCAAGCAAAACAAACACATATAACATGATTAAAACATAAGCATTAGAACATTTGACATTAAGATCAAGCCATTTTCGCATGGCCTATAATTACAGCATCAAAACGCATTCTATTATTTAACTAGCCTATACATGCCTTAAGTTCGAAATCTAAACTTTAAAGGTACCAAAATAAGTCGATAGTGTAGATGACTTCGTTGATGATCCCCTGAGCTCGTAGCTTGACCAAAATCTATAAAACAGAATAACAAACACACAGAGTAAGCTAACTTAGCTTAGTAAGTCTTAAGCAAAATTAACAAATCAATTGGATAATCAATCAAATTAAACCGAACAAATTGTAATATTAACTTAATAACATAACACATATAAATTATTATAGCCGAATGCCTATATCCTTTCATAACCAAAACATTCATCAATATCTACTTTAAATGTAAGACTTTTCAAAGGCACATCGATTAATAAATATTTATATGTATATATACCTCCATCTACAACCAAATAACAATTTTCATGTACATATAATGAAACACCCCAAACCCGGCCCACGAGATTTGCCCAGATTTGGTATGTTCCTCAAGTAAACCGGTTTCAAAATTCTTTCGTTACCTAGAGAAAACTTGTGCGATTTTGAAAAAAATTGTTTTGGGTTGGGCTTGTGTTGAAAACAAATTCAATTCTTTATATTAAAAATTTTACTTAAACTTTAATAGGTAAAACTCATAATCATAATAAATAGAAATAAATGGAAAATAATCCAACTATGGCCTTATGGCCTTATTACATCAAATAATTTCCAAATAATTCAAGTACTTAAATAGAAATAGTAGTTCATAAAATAAAAACTTCATGTTGAGCATGGCCATCACAAGTTCTGCCGTCCCGATCCATCACTGATCATCACCTGAAAAATATTCCCAAACGGGGTGAGTCAAACAGACTCAATGTGTACACAAACACTAAATCAAAATAGAATCAGGCATACAAATGTTACGCATTCATATCATAGCATACAAATTATGATGCATTCCCAAACCCAAACCTAATAAGCCATCCGCTACACTCCCCCGTACCAACCTGTACACCGTGGGGACTACTAAGTCGACCCTCCTTCCGCTACACTCCATATTGCGGTCTTAGGTCACCGCATTTGTGGTCTTAGGTCACCACGTTCAGATTACTGTGGTCTTAGGTCACCACATTCAGATTACTGTGGTCTTAGGTCACCACTTTCAGATATCACGGTCTTAGGTCACCGTGTTCGTGGTCTTAAGTCACCACATTCACTTCCCCTTTCAAACAAACCCATATGCCCCATATAATGATGATATGCATAAATATGCCAGAGTTCACATTCTTATCATATTCTCATGTTACTAATGACCTTTTCATATTCTTTGTAGAAGTAGGAAACGCACTCGAGTACTTAGTACCATAACATGGTACCCTAGCCACTTTCATATTCGTAATATCACATATTTTAATAAAACAGCCATGAAACATATTAAGAAGTAGTGTGGGGTACACACTGATTTGCTTAACCACTTCACTGAAATCCCGAAATCGATCCATCGCCTTAGATCTCAAGTTCCTACAATTGATTAATCACTTACTATTTAGCACAAAGCCTATTCATTTAGAAAACCAAATCCTAGTAGGATTTGTATTCTTAAAGCTTACCTTGGTGTCGATTTGATGATTTAATCAAATCCCAGAAACTCGTATTTTTCCCCTTTGAAATCGGCTAGTCACTAAATCCCTTGAATTTGTTAGTTTTCGGCTTAAAACACATAATAATAGATCTACTACTAAAATAGGCCTTGGCCGAATTTACCTTTGTTCTTACCTTCCAAATCTTAAATCCCGAATTGGATCCTTGCTTCTTTATTGCTGTCGAAATCCCTATGTACCCATGTTAGATCCAATCTAACATTAAATCATAATAATATAGATTATGGTCGAATGGTATTCATAACTTACCTTAGATCTTAGAAGTTCCGAGAGATACCTTCTTGTAGTTGACAATTTCTTAAATCCCGAAAACACCCTTCCATAACTCGGCCAAAATCCATAATAGAGATTAGTCTCTAAATTTTAGATAGGTTTAAAATATAAAAGAATTGAAACCAAACTTTGGATCTTACCCTTTTTAAGAAATCGGTAGCACCCTTGTTAAAAGCCCCTTAAAGAATCGGCCTTGATGACTAGATGATAAAGTTTCGGCTTTTGGGATTTAATGGAGAAGTCGACTAGAGGTTCTATTGGGGTATTTGGTTTCCACGAAAATAAGGAAAAGAAACTTGAGAATTTTGGCAATGGTGGACTATAGATTCGGCTTGACAAAAGAAAAAGAGAAGAGAAGAGAGGAGAGCACTCATAAATTCGGCAGAGAGAGGAGGAGGAAGAAAAATTGATGAGTAGCCCTATTTCCTTCCTTTTATAGCCGAAACTACTCTTCAGAATCCCTTACTTGGCCACCACTCTTCTTTATTTGATAGCTTTATCTCTTAATATAAAATAATTAGAGAATAATCCTTTATTATCTCTTCAAAAATAATCCAAATTAAATCCCTTATTTATCACCTTATTAATCGAATATTAAAGAGAATAAAACTCCTCCTTTCTAGAAGGCTTGTGCCGTCCACCTCAGAGCTTCTGGAAGCAAAAATAAAACTTCTTTTATTTGCTTCCCAAACGACTCGAACCTGTGCCCAACACCTTGCATGTGGCGCCATTTCCAGAGGCCCTAAGTGGCATCTTCAGGCCACTTTTCCAAGCCTGTTTGTGTGTCAAATTTCACAAACTTTTTCTTTTAAGGCCACCTTGCCTTAATTTCCTCTTTTAAACTTTAAAACTCGACATTTCTAAGTCATTTCTAAGTTTCCAAAAATTTTCGTTCGCTCAGTAAACTTGACATTTTCTTACATTTCCAAGTTTAAATGTGCACTTTCCTATTTTGAATCATTTCCATCCATTTCCAAGTTTCCAAAAATGTTCACTTTCCATTTTTTTAACTTAACATTTCCATACATTTTCAGGTTTCCAAAATTGTTCAAAATTTATTCTTAGTACATAAAACATGTTACTTCGCACAATTAAACCGAAAATGCATAGGCCCTTTCTAGGATGTTACAATTCTACCCCCTTAAAATAATTTCGTCCTCGAAATTTTCTAACTAAAATAATTGAGGGTATTGTTGTCGTATTGCCTCTTCCGGTTCCCTACAAAGCTTCTTCCGATCCATGATTGCGCCATAACACCTTGACTAGAGGAACCGACTTCCTCCGTAGCACTTTCACATCACGTTCCAATATCCGACCGGCTCTTCCTCGTAGGATAAGTCCGGCCTTAGCTCTACTTCTTCGATGTACCACATGAGACGGATCCGATCGGTAACGACGTAGCATGGATACATGGAATACGTCGTGCATCTACCGCAACTCGTGGCAACTCCAATTGGTATGCCATCGCTCCAACTCGTTTCAGTACTCGATAGGGCCCTATAAACCTTGGGCTTAACTTCCCCTTGCGACCGAACCTCATTACCTTTTTCCAAGGCGAGACTTTCAGAAACACTTGGTCTCCCACTTTAAACTCTATTTCCTTTTGCTTAAGGTCTGCGTACGACTTCTGCCTATCAGAGGCTTCCTTTAACCGTGCTCGAATCATCTCAACCTTCTCTTCAATTTCAGCCACTAACTCTGGACCCAAAACTCGACGTTCTCCTAACTCAGTCCAACAAGTAGGAGTTCTACACTTCCGACCATACAATGCTTCATATGGTGCCATCCGAATGCTAGCCTGATAGCTGTTGTTGTAGGCAAACTCAGCTAAAGGCAAATAGTCTTCCCAACTTCCTCGGAAATCCATCACACAGCCTCTCAACATATCCTCCAACACTTGTATAACTCGTTCGGATTGCCCGTCTGATTGTGGATGAAAAGCCGTCGTGAAGTCCAACTTAGTGCCTAAAGCTTGATGAAGTGCCCTCCAGAACCGAGACGTAAACCTTGGGTCTCTGTCGGAGATGATCGATACTAGTACACCATGTAACCTCACAATTTTCGCCACATATAACTTAGCCAGCTTCTGAAGAGAATAGTCAAGTCTTACCGGGATGAAATGCGCGGACTTAGTCAAACGGTCCACTATCACCCATACCGAGTCCTTCTTAGTAGGCGTAAGGGGAAGCCCACTAACGAAATCCATGGTAATTCTCTCCCACTTCCATTGCGGAATCTCGATTGGTTGAAGCAATCCTGATGGAACTTGGTGTTCAGCCTTAACTTGCTGACACGTCAAACATTTCCCCACAAATTCAGTCACTTCTTGCTTAAGATCGGACCACCAAAATTGTTCCCTTAGATCTCTCAGACAGTTTTAATGCCTCCGGGATGCATAGCATAAGGGCTACTATGCGCCTCCCGAAGAATCCTTTGTCTTAACTCCTTGTCCTTAGGCATACATGCCTTTCCCTTGAAGGACAATACTCCCTCATCATTAACACTATAATCCTCTAACTCTCCGTTCGCACTTGTCAGTAACTTAGCACTTAGATCCTTATCAACCAACTGTCCCTCTTTCACCTCCTTCACCATGTGGGCTTGACTTGCAACTCGCCAACAAAGCTTTCATCATCGTACAAACTTAAGTGAGCGAACATAGCCCTTAGATCCGACACAACCTTCCGACTTAGGGCATCAGCTACCACATTTGCCTTGCCCGGATGATATTCTATCGAAGCATCGTAGTCCTTCAACAACTCCACCCACATTCGTTGCCTCAAGTTCAACTCTTCTTCGAGTCAACAGATACTTAAGGCTCTTGTGGTCCTGTGTAGATCACCGACCTTTCTCCATAGAGGTAGTGCCTCCAAACCTTAAGGGCGAAAACCACTGCGCGGTCCAAGTCATGAGTTGGGTAGTTAACCTCATGAGGCCTTAGTTGCCGAGACGCATAAGCGACTACTTTTCCTTCTTGCATTAGCACACATCCTAATCCCGTATGCTAAGCGTCACAATACACCACAAAATCCTTCCCAGCCTCCATTGATTAACACTGGAGCCTCCGTCAACACCTTCTTAAGGTTGTCAAAGCTCTTCCGTTGCTTATCAGACCATTCAAAGGGTACTTCCTTCCTTAGTAACTTTTTCAAAGCGCGGCTATTGACGAGAATCCTTCTACGAACCTTCCTCAGTAATAGCTCGCCAAACCTAAGAAACTTCGAATCTCAGCCACGGACCTAGGTGGTTTCCAATCCAACACTGCCTCGATCTTCCTAGGATCCACTCTTATTCCTTCTACGGATACCACATGCCCTAAGAATGCCACCTCCTTAAGCCAAAATCCACACTTGCTGAATTTGGCATAGAGCTTCTTCTCCCTTAACACTTGTAGCACCACTCGAAGATGTTCATCATGCTCCTCTTCAGACTTAGAATACACCAAAATATCGTCGATGAACACAACGACGAACCTATCCAAATAGGGTTGAAAAACTCGGTTCATCATATCTATGAACGCGGCTGGAGTGTTTGTCAATCCAAACGGAATCACCACAAACTCAAAATGGCCGTATCTTGTCCTAAAAGCGGTCTTATGGATATCTGCCTCCTTCACCTTCAACTGGTGATATCCCGACCTTAAGTCTATCTTTGAGAATACTGCGACCCCCTTTAGCTGATCGAACAAGTCATCGATCCTTGGCAAAGGATACTTGTTATTGATGGTCAGCTTATTCAACTGACGGTAATCTATGCACATACGCATAGTTCCGTCCTTCTTCTTACAAATGCAGAATCGGTGCTCCCCATGGAGACACACCGGGTCGTATGAACCCACGATCCAACAACTCTTAGATTTGAGCCTTGAGCTCAACTAACTCCTTTGGCGCCATTCGGTATGGAGCGATTGACACAGTCTTTGTTCCTGTAGTAAGTCTATTCCAAACTCTACCTCCCTATCCGGGGTATTCACGGTAATTCCTCCGAAAATACATCTTCAAAGTCTTTCACCGTTCTAACTCCACCGACACCTTCTTCCTTTCCACCTAACGCACTTACGAAGGCTAAGAACGCCTTGCACCCTTTCTTAACCATTTTCTCACCTTCAACGCTGAAACCACGTTGGACGGTAGTTTCTTCTCTCTCCGATCATTACTACTACTTCATCCTCCGGGGTCCTTAGTTCCATTCGTTTAGCCGCACAATCCAACACGGCTCGGTGCTCTACTAGCTTGATCCATTCCAAGTATAAGTTTAAACTCCCGAAAGGTAGTTCCATTAAGTCACCCAAAAGTTCACTCCCCGAATCTCTAAGGGTACATTCCGAAAGATCTTATCCACCACTACGCTTAGGCCTAATGGGCATACTACGATCATCCGCCTATCGAAGGTTTGAGTCTAGGCCTAGTGTTTCCACTACACTACATGCAACATAGGAATGGGTCGAGCCCACATCAATTAGAGAAAAATAGGGCTCGTCAAAAATAAAGAACGTATCGGTTATAACGTCCGTGGCGTCTCCATCTTCCTCCGACGAACCGCATAAACCAAACCTGGTTGCCTTGCCTCAAGATTAGCAAGACTCTCGCATTGTGTTCCACGACCTCCGCCAAAGACCATTACCTCTGTTACTCGAACCACGCATCGCGTTGAGGCCGCGGTCCTCCTCTACCATCGACTAACATTACGAGTTGTTGGTCGGCTTTCATCCGATTGCTTAGGACAATCCTTGATCACATGGTCCTTGGACCCACATCTAAAACATCCTCCTGTTTTCTTCCAAAGACTCTCCTAAGTGCTTCTTTCCACACACATCACAAGGTCGACACCGCTCTTCCGAACCAACTTGTCGACCTCGCGCC
The DNA here is from genome assembly GCA_025698515.1 of Gossypium sturtianum. Lineage (NCBI taxonomy): Eukaryota > Viridiplantae > Streptophyta > Magnoliopsida > Malvales > Malvaceae > Gossypium > Gossypium sturtianum. The sequence continues at coordinate 27,577,801 of CM046943.1, read as the reverse complement.
CATCAACTCTAGGCCTCTTATGAACCTTTCCAGCACGTTCCAAAACCTCTTTTGGGCCTATTCCTATCCATAGCCTCGCTTTGTAGAATCCTTGATTCCTTCACCACCTTGGCCTTTTCTACCAAAGCGTAAAACTCCCGCTCCCGATGCGGTGCTATATCAATGATCTCAGATCATCCCTTAGCCCGTCCTCAAACGGACACGGCGCTCATGCTCGGTTGCCACTACTCTCGAGCATATCGGCTCAACCTCGTGAATTCAGCCTCATACTCCGCCACGGACTTGTTCCCTTGAACCACCCGAAATGCCTTCCTTTGCTCATCGGTATACCCGGTTCCTACATACTTCCTCTGAAATGCTTCCTTAACATATTCCTAGGTCAGATCCTCAGCCGTGGCACCATCCCGAACAGTCAACCACCACTGATACGCTTCATCGCGTAACAGTGCCACCATTCCTTTTAACTTCTCCTCAGGGGTCAAGTCAAGTTCATCCATATTGCGCTCTGTTGCTTCCAACCAGTACTCAGCTAAACTGGGTGCCACACCCGATACCCCACGAAACATTTCGGCTCCATTAGCTCGGAGCCACTCAGGCACAGACTTACGGGTTCCCGAATTTCCTCCTGCACCAGCCACAAACTCCAAAACTCGTAGCACAGCCTGCGACACAAACATCATCCCCGTCTCGAGCTAACGCTCAACACCAACGTGGGGGTGGTGGTGGCGATGGTATCTCATTGTCGGACCCTTGACCTGATCTAACGGGTTTTGACACCGTCATCCTTCCTCTACCTCGTCCACGACGACCACGTCCTCTAGAGCTCATTTCTAACGTCGTGATCTGATTAAGAAGTTTTATGAATTAGTCTTTGTTTCACTTGATTACCCGCGAAGAAATTTTATGAAAAGAGTTTTAGGAGTGGTTCTTTCGTATGCACACAGTCTTTCCATTCATTCATCTATACATCCATCAAACAATCATGAACTCGTTCATTCAGAGAAAGGTTATAGTTTTCATTGTTATTGTTTTTTTCCTTCCACTACCGAGGGTATTTTCGTAATTCGTCCCACAGTGGTATTTTCTTAATTTTTCAAAAGGAAAAAGTTCCTTGGTGATTTTTTCACAAAGTATTTTGGTATTTTTAAATTCAGGGTATTTTGAAAAATTTTGAAATCCGAGGTATTTCGGTGATTTTGGACCTCGGGGTATTTTGGTGATTTTTTTCCAAGCAAGGGGTAAATTTGTAAAATCTTATAAATCAGGATATTTCAAAGGTTGCAAAACTTTGAGGGTTCTTTTTGAGAATTGTACTTTTCAAAACGGTGATGTTGCAAAAATTTTGGAAATCAGGGTCATTTTGGTAATTTTATAAGTTAGGGGCAATTTTGAAATTTCCAAAATTCAAGGTATTTTTGATAATTTGCAAATTAGGGTTTTTGAACATTGATAAAATAATAAAATTTTGGCAAACTGTTGGGTAGTTGGTCATTTTATAAACCAAGGGTATTTTGGTAATTTTACCACTAGGGGCATTTTTGTATAAATCGGAAATCTTTCGAAAAATTTTGTAAAGATAGTTTTCATGAATTTAGAAGAAAGTTTTAAGAGTTCTAAAACTAGGGTTTTGTTATTTTTATAAAAACACGGCTAATTCACTTTCGGGTTTTATTTATTGTGTTTAGCCTATGACCGAGTCCTCTTGGTCGTGGTGAACCAAAAGCTACGCACTGTGCAGGATTCGAGTGGAGAGGAGGTGAGTCACGTGGATCGCTTAAATACCAAGCTCCCACCGAAACCATTCCTAGACATGCGCAAAGAGGTTGCCACACCCATCGAGCCCTCTCGGGTTAGGGTGAACCGAAGCTACGCACTGTAGGATTTCTGTGAAGAGGAGGTGAGTCACTAGGGATCGCTTAAATACTGTGGCTCTTAGGATCCAATCCTAGACATGCGCATGTGGGTTACCACACCCTAACTTAGTGACTTAGCCATGGGTTTGTTTAACGTTCCTTAAGTCTTATGTGTTCGTGTTTGAGTAGACTAGTCCTAGGGTTCAAGTTCCTATCATGCTATTCTACGTTCCATTCCTTTTCTACCCTTCTAATATTCATTACACATAATCACACAAATAGTTAAGGGTACTTACCGGTGGATCATGGTCGGAGACTTTAGGTGCCATGCCAGAAAACCTGCTTGTTTCATAAAATATTTTCAAAAAAAACTCATTTGGGCTCGCCTTGAAAACGTTTTGGGCCTTGGCCCACAAGCCGAGAGTTTTAAAACCGGGCTCTGATACCAAACTGAAACACCCAAACCCGACCCATGAGATTTGCCCAGATTTGGTATGTTCCTCAAGTAAACCGGTTTCAAAATTCTTTCGTTACCTAGAGAAAACTTGTGCGATTTTGAAAAAAAATTGTTTTGGGTTGGGCTTGTGTTGAAAACGAATTCAATTCTTTATATTAAAAATTTTACTTAAACTTTAATAGGTAAAACTCATAATCATAACAAATAGAAATAAATGGAAAACAATCCAACTATGGCCTTATGGCCTTATTACATCAAATAATTTCCAAATAATTCAAGTACTTAAATAGAAATAGTAGTTCATAAAATAAAAACTTCATGTTGAGCATGGCCACCACAAGTTCTGCCGTCCCGGTCCATCACTGATCATCACCTAAAAAATATTCCCCAACGGGGTGAGTCAAACAGACTCAATGTGTACACAAACACTAAATCAAAATAGAATCAGGCATACAAATGTTACGCATTCATATCATAGCATACAAATTATGATGCATTCCCAAACCCAAACCTAATAAGCCATCTGCTACACTTCCCCGTACCAACCTGTACACCGTGGGGACTACTAAGTCGACCCTCCTTCCGCTACACTCCATATCGCGGTCTTAGGTCACCGCATTTGTGGTCTTAGGTCACCACGTTCAGACATCGTGTGGTCTTAGGTCACCACTTTGACATCTTGTGGTCTTAGGTCACCACTTTCAGATATCACGGTCTTAGGTCACCGTGTTCGTGGTCTTAAGTTACCACATTCACTTCCCTTTTCAAACAAACCCATATGCCCCATATAATGATGATATGCATAAATATGCCGAGTTCACATTCTTATCATATTCTCATGTTACTAATGACCTTTTCATATTCTTTGTAGAAGTAGGAAACGTGCACTGAGTACTTAGTACCATAACATGGTACCCTAGCCACTTTCATATTCTTAATATCACATATTTTAATAAAATAGGCCATAAAACATATTAAGAAGTAGTGTGGGGTACACACTGATTTGCTTAACCACTTCTTGAAATCCGAAATCGATCTATCGCCTTAGATCTCAAGTTCCTACAATTGATTAATCACTTACTATTTAGCACAAAGCCTATTCGGTTAGAAAACCAAATCCTAGTAGGATTTGTATTCTTAAAGCTTACCTTGGTGTCGATTTGATGATTTAATCAAATCCGTAAACTCGTATTTTTCCCTTTGAAATCGGATAGTCACTAAATCCCTTGAATTGGTTAGTTTTCGACTTAAAACACATAATAATAGATCTACTACTAAAATAGGCCTTGGCCGAATTTACCTTTGTTCTTACCTTCCAAATCTTAAATCTCGAATTGGATCCTTGCTTCTTTATTGCTGTCGAAATCCCTATGTACCCATGTTAGATCCAATCTAACATTAAATCATAATAATATAGCTTATGGCCGAATGGTATTCATAACTTACCTTAGATCTTAGAAGTTCCGAAAGATACCTTCTTGTAGTTGACAATTTCTTAAATCCCGAAAACACCCTTCCATAACTTGGCCAAAATCCATAATAGAGATTAGTCCCTAAATTTTAGATAGGTTTAAAATATAAAAGAATTGAAACCAAACTTTGGATCTTACTCTTTTTAAGAAATCGGTAGCACCCTTGTTAAAAGCCCCTTAAAGAATCGGCCTTGATGACTAGATGATAAAGTTTCGACTTTTGGGATTTAATGGAGAAGTCGACTAGAGGTTCTCTTGGGGTATTTGGTTTCCACGAAAATAAGGAAAAGAAACTTGAGAATTTTGGCAATGGTGGACTATAGATTCGGCTTGACAAAAGAAAAGAGAAGAGAAGAGAGGAGAGCACTTAAATTCTACAGAGAGAGGAGGAGGAAGAAAAATTGATGAGTAGCCCTATTTCCTTCCTTTTATAGCCAAAGCTACTCCTCAGAATCCCTTACTTGGCCACCACTCTTCTTTATTTGATAGCTTTATCTCTTAATTTAAAATAATTAGAGAATAATCCTTTATTATCTCTTCAAAAATAATCCAAATTAAATCCCTTATTTATCACCTTATTAATCGAATATTAAAGAGAATAAAACTCCTCCTTTCTAGAAGGCTTGTGCCGTCCACTCTCGAGCTTCGGAAGCAAAAATAAAACTTCTTTTATTTGCTTCCCAAGTGACTCGATCCTGTGCCCAACACCATGCATGTGGCGCCATTTCTAGAGGCCCTAAGTGGCATCTTCATGCCACTTTTCCAAGCCTGTTTGTGTGTCAAATTTCACAAACTTTTTCTTTTAAGGCCACCTTGCCTTAATTTCCTCTTTTAAACTTTAAAACTCGACATTTCTAAGTCATTTCTAAGTTTCCAAAAATTTTCGTTCGGCTCTGTAAACTTGACATTTTCTTACATTTCCAAGTTTCCAGAAATGTGCACTTTCCTATTTTGAATCATTTCCAAATCATTTCCATCCATTTCCAAGTTTCCAAATATGTTCATGTAAAATCCCGAAATTGGGCCTAGTAGGATTGGGCCTTGAGCTTTAGGAAAAATTTGAGTATTATTTTTGTGTTGGCTCGGGTAGGAATTTTGTGTGTTAGCATAGTCTTGTGAAGGCTTGATTTTATTTAGGAAGTTAGATAATTTTTAGTATGGTTTATTTAATGAAGTGGATTAAGTGAGCTTAGCACTTAAGTTAATTTAAGTGTTAAATTCTAACACATGAGGAGTTAGTGGCATAGTGGATAAGGAGCTTGAAAGGTTACTTGAGGGAAGTGGTTCGAGTTGCTTGGAAAGCATTTTGAAGACTTTATTTTTGTATCCTAGCATTGATGGATGGTCAAACTCTAATTATGATAGGTTGGACCTTAAGTTTTTGGTAAGTTGAATATTGGTTTAAGGAAAGCTTGAAATAGGGGATAAGAATCTTAAAGTTAAGGAAGGTTTAGGGGACAAAAGGCTTGAGGAGTGGGTGATGTTTTGGAAGCTTTTCCATGGTCATTTGACCATGAACCTAGACGGCATAAGGGCTAAGGGGGGTTGGTTTAATGGTGATAGTGATTAAGGGGATGATAGGGAAGAAATGAGGAGGAAAAAGGGGGATTGTGTTGGCTTGTGAGTTGGCCGAATGTTGTATGGGATTAGGGGGTGTTAGTTGACCAAAATCTTAACAATTTGTGCATCTTTTCCCTTTTCTCCAAATTTTTCTTCCTAGCCAAAATGGTCATTTGCATTAGGTGAAAACTTTGTTTTGTTTTGGCTATCATATTTTGACCAAATTGGTACTCTTTTTCTTTGTTTTTCTTTCAAGCTTTTCTCTCTTTTTGGTACCAAAATATTACCACTTTTGAAGGCATTTTTCTTTCATCCTTTCTTACTTGACCATTACCAAAAAGTTTAGAAGACATTTCACATTTCTTTTCTTCCTCTCTAGTGCCGAAATCATCCTAGCACCAAGGGCATATCTCATATTCTCTTTTCTTTTCTTTTCTTTCTCTTTTCTCCTTCTTTCTCTTAGCCGAAACCATTCTCTATTTCCACCATCTTTTCTCTTCTCTTTTGTTAAAGCCGAAATCACCATTTCTTTTCTTTTTAATTGTTAAGGTCGAATCCCTTTATAGTTCAAGTAAGGGTGAATCAATCTCTGTGTTACGGGTAAGGATTATCTATCAATCATTTTCTTTCTTTTCTTTTGGATTAGCCGAATCTAGGAATCTAATCCCTTTTTATTATCTTTGGCCGAAACTTGAAGGAAAGTTCGGGGTTTCTTTGTAGCCAACGTTTAGGGGGAATCATTCAGGATTTGAATAATCCAAGGTAAGGAGATGATGATATTCGGCCAAAGGCCATATCTTTTTAGTGATAATCGATTTCTCACATAGTGATATGTAGGTTCTGTCGACGTGTAGGCAAGAGTCGGAAATCCTAAAGTTTCTATCGCTCTTTGTGTTTGCAAGGTGTGTAACTTATACTAAACATCTAATTGATTAGTAGCTTTATTTATATAGATGTGTTTATAATGAAATATGAACGATTATAGCTTTGGGTACCACTCAATGGTACGATGAATTGAGGTACGCGTTTTCCTTCGTACTATGTAAGTTTTTAATATGAAACATATTCAATAATTGATTATGATTTTGGGATTATGATTCAAAGGCATAATATTTACATCGCTAATAATGCTATATGCATAATATGAAATGTGTCCGATTCCGATATGATAATGGGGCATATGGCATGATAATGAAATAATATGTTATTGCATGGGCATATGGGTAATATTGAAAGGGAAGTGTTCCGGTGGTTTTACCACATTATCCGGTGACTTTGGTCACGATATTATGAATCCGGTGACTTTGGTCACGATATTATGAATCCGGTGACATCGCTGTCACAATTATCGTGGCTATGCCATGATTATAAGGGCGATGTGCATGTTGACCGCAAGCAATCGCTTCGATGGTGTGTAGCGGATGGAGGGTCGATTTAGTAATCCCCACGGTGTGATTGGTAGGTACGGGTGGTGTGTAGCGGATGGGTATCTAAGTTGGGTTCGGGATTGCATTTCATTTATATGTATATGTGATTTAATCATATTATTATTGATTTGTTATATTATGGACTTTGTTACTATGATCGATTGGGTTTTTAGTGTCTTTGTTACACATTGAGTCTGTTGACTCACCCTTCAGTGGGACATCTTTTCAGGTGATTCGTGAGATCGCGGATGTGGAGCCGGATGAACTCGAGGAGACCATGCAATAAAATTTGATTTTTACAAGAACTTCCATTTGGGTACCTTATTATATTTTAATTTGGGTTTTCATATTTTATAGATTTGTAATAAGGCCTCTTTAATTATGGTTTTGGATTATTTATATGCTTTGGGATTTATTCTAAACATGTTTAAGTATATCACTTGATTAATTTAATAATTGAGCTAAAGTTTTCTAAACTATAAAAACGCTATGCTATATTTTATCTTACCATCGTGTAATCTAAATTGTTGATAATAAAATTATAAATTAAGTGTTTTCTACAACTTAAATGATTTCCAAAATTTTAAGTTTCTACATTCAAATGCAAACGGTTTCAAAGTATTAATTCGAGTTTTCTTAAAATGAAACAAATGTTTTTCTAACCTATGATTCATCCACTTAGTTTAAAAGTTTTATTTATGGAATTTCAAAGTAAATTTCCAGTTTTTAACTTATTAAACATCTGATTTCTACAAATATAGAATTACAAAGAATTTTTCACTAAAATTTAATCGCTATCTCAATTTTATTCGAAACGTTTTTCTTCGTAGCATGCCAAATTCGGTCATGGCGTATTGACCGGGTTTGGGGTGTTACAATTCACTTTCCATTTTTTTTAACTTAACATTTCCATACATTTTCAGGTTTCCAAAATTGTTCAAAATTTATTCTTAGTACATAAAACATGTTACTTCGTACAATTAAACCGAAAATGCATATGCCCTTTCCAGGATGTTACATATAAAGTAATCCCACATAATCGAATGTATATACAAAAATTTCCAGATAACCGAATGTATATATATATATACATATACATCTATTCAATAATCTCATATTTGCAAGTAAACAACGTCAACTCAATATCATTTTATCCACATATCCAAGATGCCAAATATACCATCACATTATCTATCAACTTACTTATTCGATAATCATCACATATAACATGTACTTAAGTAAATACATACCTTATGGCCGAATGTAATCTAATTCATTTAAATAAGCTTTTGCTTGTTCAATGGCCACCATAACTCAATCATTTCATAAACATAAACTCATATTATAGATCACCGGTATAAAACCTGCTAGGCATAAGCGTGAATCACACACCGGCACTAAGCCTGCTAGACCCGAGGTCTGATATTCGATCACCGGCAATAAGCCTGCTAGGCACAAAGCCCGATAAGTTCACCAGCCCAAGGCTTGCTAGGCTCAAAGCCTGAATAGTAATACTTTAACATTTCTCACAAGAATCATGTAATATCCCGGGTTAGGGGGCTATGTTGGTGTTGCATGATATTGCATGTTTGTAGTGTGCTATGTGGCTATTTATATGTTTTAGGGACTTAATTATAGCCTAGGTGTATGCCTGAGGTAATGGAAGAATTTTGGTTTTTGGGTATTAAGTGTAGGGGGTTGAGGAAGCTGGGGTTTTTTTAAGTTATTTTTGGTATTTCGTAGCACAAAAAGAAGGGTGGCAGAGTGGCAGAGCATGCGCCACATGGAGCTTGGTATGGCGTCAACACCAAGGGGTGGAGGTCCAGTGTTCGAGCAGCAGGATTCCCCATTTTGGGTTGTTTTTTGGGACGGCATGGTGGAGTGGTAGAAGCCAAATCAAACACTACCTTGGACCAAGTCTTACCTTTCAAATGAAAGGTAGGGAGTGAATTTAGAGTGTGACTTGGTCCACTCAATTCAAAGGAGTGGATGGGAGTTGTTTGTGGATTTGGCCGATTTTTGGAGAGGTTTGGGGAAGGTGGACGGCTAGGTAGTGTGTTGTGGAGTAGTGAATGTACCTTGGCACTTTGGGTGATTTTCGGCAATGAAACAATTGGTAAGGCCACACACTTTTGTTTTCTTTCTTTTGTCAAAACAAACCAGAAACTCTAAGCTTTTCTCTCATTTTCTCTTTGACCGAAATTGTTTATTCCTCTCAACTTTCTTTTCTTGTGTTTGAAACCTTGTAGTGAAATCCATCCTCCAAAACTCTTTTCATTTTCTTCTCTCTTCTTGAAAAACACTAGTGCCGAAACTTACCATTCCTCTCCCAACCGATTTCTCCATTCTTCTTGTCCATCTTTTTGTGTGCCGAACCCATATCAACTTGCCAAGCTTTCTTTTGTTCTCCTCAAAACCTGTTGCCGTAATCTCTAATTCTTCTCTTGTTTACACTCCTTTTCTCACCTTTGAAAGCCGTACATAAGTGGGTGTTAAACATCAATACCGAATCTCTTTTTTTTTTTTTTTTTCTCCCTTGTGGTTCAAGGTCTTTGCCGATTTCCCTCCCCTTGTTTTGTTGGCCGAACATTGGTGGTTGGTTGGGTCTTTGGTTTCAATCGCTTGGAATCGGTAAGGGCTTGGCCGAATGGCCATTCGCCTTTCTCTCGTCTTTTTGTATGGTGGTGAGTAAGGACCGATTCCGTTATTGGTTGTTGAGTGCTAATCTTTTGTGTAAATCGTTTTCATTATAGGACATCGGGATTATTAGAGGAGACAAGTGAAGCCTTCCTTTCTTCGATTGACTGTTTGGTAAGTGATGGTAATGGCTACTATTAGTCCATTCTCTTTGGTCTTGTTAAGCCAAATTATTAAGGTGGGATTTTTATTATTTTAGGGGTGGCCGATTGTCACAAGAGGAACCAGGTGGGCTGGATTTGGTAGGAAACCAAATCACCTTCAAGGTAAAGGATTGGAACTAACCCCTTGGGTTTAGATGTCTTTTGGCCGAATGGTCTTAGTGCCTAACCCTATGTTTGGCCGATTGTAGGAGTTAGCAATCGAGGGTCATAGATCGTTCGTTGGGATTTTAGACTCGTAGCTATCGGTGTGTATACTAACACACTTATATTTAGTAATATCGTTAATAACTTTGTGCAATGACTAATGAAACAGTGGTGACTATTATGATACCCTCATGGGTACGAGTTTGGACTCGAGTAAGAGCAGTGCTATTATTATGAGTTATTGATGATCTCGTATGATACCATGGTTATGGATATGTGACATGGGGTATGAGATTAGCCATATTGGCATGATATGCATGATAGTATGATATGCATGATAGCATGATATTCATGATTACATGAGTTTGGCATGTTGATGGGTGATACGAGAGGAGGAGCGGTGATGTATTGTGCCGACGAGCACGGTGCTTTGTGTAGCACACTTTGTGACTTTGGGTCACAGAGGTTTAGCACCTCAGAGGTTTGGTACCTCTGCCGTCGTCCCAGATGGCTCAGTACCACGGTGGGTTGGCCCCACAGATGATTATACTGGATTAGCGCCGGTGTTTTGGTAACACACGATGGGTTGGCCCCATCACGGATTGTGACTACGGTCACGGTGCTTTGGTAGCACATTGTGTCTTTGGGACACGTGAGGTTTGGCACCTCATTGCGACTTGTCCACGTGGTTTAACCACCGTGGGTTGGCCCCACTTGAGTTATGGGATAAATGCAGTGTTTTGGTAACACACGATGGGTTGGCCCCATCATCATTGGATTTGTGACTTTGGTCACGGTGCTTTGGTAGCACAAGCGTGTGTCTTTGGGACACCGGTGCTTTGGTAGCACATTGAGCGGATATTGTGTCTTTGGGACACCGATTGCTTTGGTAGCACCTTGTGACTATATGTCACCGGTGGTTTGGCACCACCCGGTGGTTTGGTACCACACGGGGTAGAAAAGGCGATATGGATGGCTAGGTTCGGGTTGCATTAATCATGTTGCTATGTATGATGTGTGTTAGCATGTTGATTCGTTGGGAGCGGGATTTACACACTGAGTCACTCGACTCACCTCTCCTTTGACATTTCAGGTGACTCGTGACGCGGACTTGGAGCCGGGATGGACTCGAGGTGCTTATGCCATCTTTGAATAAAGTCTTTACTCGGACTCTATATTTTGGGTACTTTGGTTATTTACTTTTATTTGGGGTTCTTTTTTTTATTATTCGGTTTGTAAAAGGCCTTTAAAGTTATGTTTTATGTTGTTTATATTTTAAGCTGATTTTAATATGCCTTAACAAAATAAGCCGGAATAAATTTTACTAAAACCTGGAAAGATAATGTTTTCAAAATTATAACGCGACGTGTTTTTAAACTATACCATCGGGTATCACGCTAAGTCTTTTTGACAAACAAATACAACTGGTTCCCAAACCAAACTTGTAGTTCATTTAAGTCTAGAAGCGTTTTATGTATCACTAAGAACCTAAGGAGGTTTTAAATGGTTTTAACTTGTTTTAACTACAAATTCTAGCTAAGTTTTCAAAATCTCCGGGTTTCAAATACATCAACTGTTTTCCAAACAAGACTACTCAAATTTGTTTCAAACACACTTTGTGTTTTCACTCCACTTTTAAACGAACAATCTAGTTTTCCCAAAACGTTTTCCCCGTAGCATGCAGATTCGGACGTGGTGTCTTGTCGGGTTTGGGGTGTTACATTTTGTATCGAGCCAAGTTCAAAGGCTCATTTGTGGGCTGAAGCCCAAAATGTACTCAAAAGATGTCTTAAGTGTTTTGGGTTTAAATACAAATGGTTTGAAAGGCATGGCACCGAGTCTCAAAAGACCGGTTCGCCTGAGTAAGTACCGGACTATTCTTTGTGATTTGATTGGATGTTATATGATCTCGATGAGTAGCATGAGTATACTACTTTAGAGATTGAAAGCGATAGGATTTTGTGAAACTTGCGAGAACAAATCCTCTTTAATATTCATAAGACTTGCTTTTTAAAACAAGTGGAATAAATATCGATGCATAAAATTCTTTAATCGAACACGTAGAAAGATTTAGCATGAGCACTCGAGGCGGACGTGGTCGTAACACTCGTGGTAGAGGTAGGGGTAGAATGACGGTTTACGAGCCCGTAGGATCAGGCGGGGTTGAGAAAATGAGATACTGGGTTCCGCCACCGGTGGAGGTGGTGAGTTCCAAGATCGACGGGACGACGCGCAGTGTCACGAGCGTCTTTGCGAGTGTTGGTGCGGTAGTGGGGCTAGTGGTGGTGCAGGAGTTAGGAAATCGGTTCTGGCGACTCGGGCTAACGGAGCCGAATTCTTCCGAGGTGTTTCGGTGTTGCTCCTAGCACCTGCTGAATATTGGTTGGAGGCAAATCGAGCGGATCATGGATGATCCGGACTTGACGGCGTAAGAGAAGCTGAAGGGTATCGATCGCTTCTCCGGGATGAGTCATATCGGTGGTGGCTCACGATGCGGGAAAGTGTGGCGTGAGGATTTGACATGGGATTATTTCGCAGTTGCATATCAAAAGAAGTACATCGGGGCTAGTTATATCGACTCCGCAGAAAGGCATTTACGAGGCTTGTTCAGGGGGAGTAAATGCATTTGCGGGTGCGAGGTGAGTTCTGGTGAGTAGGTATGCGGGGGCATTGTGGCCACTTGAGCATGAGAGGTGTGTTCGTTTCGAGGATGGTCTGCGAGACGAGTTGAGGTTGCTTGATTGCTCCTCGCCAGGAGGCGCGAGTTTCTTTGTCTTAGTTGAGAAGGCTAAGGTGGTGAGGTGTTAAGGAGTCGTGAGGCGCAGAGCATGGACAGGAGTAGGCTTAAGAGGAGCTTTGGGTCTTACGGTTCGATGCGGCAATCCGCGAGAAGAGGGCTAGACCGAGTGGGCGTAATCGATCTGCTAGGTTTGTTCTTTGCTAAGCGGGGACCGCCGCAGATGTAATCGTGTGGGAAATCTCATTGGGGTGGTTGCTGGGTGGAGGTAAAGGTTGCTTCGAGTGTGGTTCTCTGGAGCATCGCATTAGGGATTGTCCGCGTAGGATGGCCAGGATTGATCCGAGAGTCGGGGCGTAATCGATTCAGAGGAAATGGACCGCCACCGCTGAGGGGCCGTGGTAATGGCAGAGGTGGTTATGGATCTGGTCGGGGCCGTGGAGCACCGGGCAGAGTGTGCGGTAGTTAGAGGCAGGCGGCTGGATTGGTGTATGCGCCGAGACGCCGAGAGGAGGCGACGCACCGGACGTCATAACCGCACGCGTTTTTGATTTTTGGTACTCCTTATCTTTGCTTTAATCGATGTGGGTTCTACGCACTCTTATGTTGCCGTAGTATAGTAGAGACAATGGACTTAGACTCGAGATATCTTCTAGGCGGATGAGCGTGATTAGTCCTGCAGGTCACTCTGTAGTAGTAGATAAAGCTGTTTAGAGAGGTACCCCTAGAACTCCAGGGGTAGTGTTTGCTGCCGATCCGATGGAACCGCCGTTTGGGAGTTCGATCCGATTCTTGGGATGGATTGGTTGGCTAAGTACAGCGCGAAGTTGGATTGCGCGCCAAGCGCATGGTTCTTAAGACGGTTGACGGTGTTGAGGTGGCTATGATAGGTAATAGGAGGGATTACTTATCAAATGTGATATCCGCTCTGAAGCGGAGAAGATGGTCGAGAAGAAGGGTCGTGATGCGTATGTGGTTCATGTGTATGCCTTGGAGGCTAAAGAGTCCGCTGTTGAGAAGGTTCGCATCTTGTTAAGGAATTTGCCGATGTTTTTCTGAGGAGCTTAGGGTTTGCCGCTTGATCGAGAGGTAGAGTTCGGGATTGATCTGTTACCCGGATGTGCGGTGTCTATTGCTCTCAGTATAGGATGGCACCAAAGGAATTGGTGGAGCTTAAGGCTCGAGATCCGGGAGTTATTGGATCGAGGTTTTATCGAGCCAAGTGTTTCGCGCGTGGGGTGCACGGTCCTCTTTGTTAAGAAGAAAGATGGCACGATGCGGATGTGCATAGACTACCGCCAATTGAACAAGTGGCGATTAAAAACAAGTATCCGTTGCCACGGATAGATGACTTGTTTGATCATTTGAAAAGGTCTTGTGCGGTATTCTCGAAGATCGACTTGAGATCCGGGTACCATCGGCTAAAGGTTAAGGAGGCCGATATCCATAAAACAGCGTTTGGACTCGGTATGGGCACTACGAATTCTGGTAATGCCATTCGGTTGACTAACATGCCGCGGCGTTTATGGATATGATGAATAGGGTGTTTCAGTGATGATCTGGATCGGTTCGTGGTGGTTTTTATAGAGCGACATCTTAGTATACTCAAGGTCGGAGGAAGAGCATGATGCGCATCCGGTGGTGGTTTGCAGATTACGAGGAAAAGCAACTCTATGCTAAATTCGGTAAGTGTGAGTTACGGCTTAGGAAGTGACGTTCTTGGGTCATGTAGTGTCAGCAGAGGGTATTCGAGTAGATCCTCGTAAGATTGAAAGGTTGTTTTGACTGGAAGCCACCTAGGTCGATGTGGTGAGATTCGTAGTTTTCTGGGTTTGGCGAGGATACTACGAGAAGGTTTGTCGAGGTTTCTCGTTGATAGCGTGCCGCGACTAAGTTGTTAAGGAAAGAGGTTCCGTTTGTTTGGGTGAGAAACAACAGGAAAGCTTCGATAAGTTAAAGAAGATCTTGACCGAGGCTCGGTTCGATTCAACTTTGAGGGTGGTAAGGAGTACACGATCTATTGCGATGCATCACATACGGGATTGGGTTGTGTCTTTGATGCAGGAAGGTAAGGTAGTGGCTTACGCTTCTAGGCATTTGAGGCCACATGAGGTCAACTATCCGGCGCATGATGCGGAGCTAGCGGCCGTAGTTTTCGCCTTAAAGATTTGGAGGCACTACTTATATGGAGAGAGATCAATAGTCTACACGGATCATAAGAGCTTGAAGTATCTACTGACTCAGAAGGATTTGAATTTGAGGCAGCGTAGATGGGTTGAGTTCTTTGAAAGATTACGATCGTTCTATTGAGTATCATCCGGGCAAGGCTAACGTGGTGGCAGACGCGTTGAGCCGTAAGGTTGTTTCGGACTTAAGAGCGTTGTTTGCCCATTTGAGCTTGTACGACGACGGGAGTATTTTGGCAGAGCTGCAAGTTAAGCCTACTTGGGTTGAGCAGTCGAGAGAAAGCGATTAGAGGATGAGGTTACGGGTGCACGAAGGTTGCAAGTGCGAGAATGATGGTTTGGAGGGTTCTGACTTGTCTAGTGACGAGGTTACGTGTTTTCAGTGGTAAGGCTTGTATGCCTAAAGATGTTGGAGTGAGAAGATTCTTGGGGCAGACGCACATAGGTCCTCATGCTATGCATCCTGGAGGTAGCAAAATGTACAAGGATCTGAGAGAGCAGTTTTGGTGGCCTGGTCTGAAGAAAGAGGTGACGGAGTTTGTTGGAAAATGTCTGACTTGTCAGCAGGTCAAGGCTGAGCATCAGTTGCCGTCGGGTTTGCTTCAGCCTGTAAAGATTCCTCAGTGGAAGTGGGAAAGGATAACCATGGATTTTGTCAGTGGGTTACCGCTTACGCCAAGCAAGAAGGATTCAGTTTGGGTAGTGGTGGATCGTCTGACTAAATCAGCTCACTTTATTCCGGTGAGGGTTGACTACTCACTTCAGAAGCTAGCAAAAGCTGTATGTGTCAGAGATAGTGAGGTTGCACGGTGTGCGTTTCGATAATCTCGGATAGGGATCCGAGTTTGCCGAGGTTCGGAAGGCATTGCATCGAGCTCTGGTACTCGTTTGGATTTTAGCACGGCTTTTCACCCGCTTGATCGACGGTCAATCGAAAGGGTTATTCAGATCTTAGAGGACATCTTTGAGGGGTTGTGTCTGGATTTTGAGGTAGTTGGGAGGAGTTTCTACCATTAGTGAGTTTGCCTACAACAACGATTACCAAGCGAGCATCAAGATGGCACCGTATGAGGCGTTGTATGGTAGGAAGTGTCGCTCACCTACGTGTTGGACGGAGTTAGGTGAACGTCGGTTGTTGGGACCCGAGTTGGTAGGCGTGAGGCGAGGACAAGGTTAAGTTGATTCGGGCTCGATTGAAGGAAGCTTGGGCCGCGAAGTCTTATGCCGATCTTAAGCGAAGAGGTATAGAGTTTCTTTGTTGGGGATCGAGTGTTTTCGAAGGTCTCGCCTTGGAAGAAAGTTCGAGGTTCGGAAAGAAAGGCAAGCTTAGTCCGAGGTTTATTGGGCCGTATAAGGTTTTGAGACGGGTTGGACCGGTAGCGTATCGAGCTTGAGTTGCCGCAGAGCTTAGTCGATTCATGACGTCTTTCACGTTTCAATGCTTCGGAGGTATCGTTCGGATCCGTCGCATGTGGTAGCAGTGGAAGAGATCGAGGTGAATCCAGACTTGACTATGGAAGAAGAACCTGTACAGATTCTTGATCGAGATGTAAAGGTTCTACGTAGGGAAGTCCTGTGCCGTTGGTTAAGGTGCTTTGGCGGAATCATGGCGTAGAGGAAGCGACGTGGGAACCCGAGGATACGATGAGACAGCAATACCCGCAACTCTTTTGATCAGGTAATTTCGGGGCCGAAATTATTTTTAAGGGGGTAGAAGCGTAATATCCAGGGTTAGGGGCTATGTTGGTGTTGCATGATATTGCATGTTTGTAGTGTGCTATGTGGCTATTTATATGTTTTAGGGACTTAATTATAGCCTAGGTGTATGCACGAGGTAATGGAAGAATTTTGGTTTTGGGTATTAAGTGTAGGGGTTGAGGAAAGTGGGGTTTTTAAGTTATTTTTGGTATTTCGTAGCACAAAAAGAAGGGTGGCGAGTGGCGAGCATGCGCCACATGGAGCTTGGTATGGCGTCAACACCAAGGGGTGGAGGTCCGGTGTTCGAGCAGCAGGATTCCCCATTTTGGGTTGTTTTTTGGGACGGCATGGTGGAGTGGTAGAAGCCAAATCAAACACTACCTTGGACCAAGTCTTACCTTTCAAATGAAAGGTAGGGAGTGAATTTAGGAGTGTGACTTGGTCCACTCAATTCAAAGGAGTGGATGGGAGTTGTTTGTGGGATTTGGCCGATTTTTGGAGAGGTTTGGGGAAGGTGGACGGCTAGGTAGTGTGTTGTGGAGTAGTGCCGAATGTACCTTGGCACTTTGGGTGATTTTCGGCAATGAAACAATTGGTAAGGCCACACACTTTTGTTTTCTTTCTTTTGTCAAAACAAACCGAAACTCTAAGCTTTCTCTCATTTTCTCTTTGACCGAAATTGTTTATTCCTCTCAACTTTCTTTTCTTGTGTTTGAAACCTTGGTAGCGTGAAATCCATCCTCCAAAACTCTTTTCATTTTCTTCTCTCTTCTTGAAAAACACTAGTGCCGAAACTTACCATTCCTCTCCCAACCGATTTCTCCATTCTTCTTGTCCATCTTTTTGTGTGCCGAACCCATATCAACTTGCCAAGCTTTCTTTTGTTCTCCTCAAAACACTGTTCCGTAATCTCTAATTCTTCTCTTGTTTACACTCCTTTTCTCACCTTTGAAAGCCGTACATAAGTGGGTGTTAAACATCAATACCGAATCTCTCTTTTTTTTTTTTCTCCCTTGTGGTTCAAGGTCTTTGCCGATTTCCCTCCCTTGTTTTGTTGGCCGAACATTGGTGGTTGGTTGGGTGCTGGTTTCAATCGCTTGGAATCAGGTAAGGGCTTGGCCGAATGGCCATTCTGCCTTTCTCTCGTCTTTTTGTATGGTGGTGAGTAAGGACCGATTCCGTTATTGGTTGTTGAGTGCTAATCTTTTGTGTAAATCGTTTTCATTATAGGACATCGGGATTATTAGAGGAGACAAGTGAAGCCTTCCTTTCTTCGATTGATTTGTTTGGTAAGTGATGGTAATGGCTACTATTAGTCCATTCTCTTTGGTCTTGTTAAGCCAAATTATTAAGGTGGGATTTTTATTATTTTAGGGGTGGCCGATTGTCACAAGAGGAACCGGTGGGCTCGGATTTGGTAGGAAACCAAATCACCTTCAAGGTAAAGGATTGGAACTAACCCCTTGGGTTTAGATGTCTTTGGCCGAATGGTCTTAGTGCCTAACCCTATGTTTGGCCGATTGTAGGAGTTAGCAATCGAGGGTCATAGATCGTTCGTTGGGATTTTAGACTCGTAGCTATCAGGTGTGTATACTAACACACTTATATTTAGTAATATCGTTAATAACCTGTGCAATGACTAATGAAACAGTGGTGACTATTATGATACCCTCATGAGTGCGAGTTTGGACTCGGGTAAGGCGATTGCTATTATTATGAGTTATTGATGATCTGTATGATACCATGGTTATGGATATGTGACATGGGGTATGAGATTAGCCATATTGGCATGATATGCATGATAGTATGATATGCATGATAGCATGATATTCATGATTACATGAGTTTGGCATGTTGATGGGTGATACGAGAGGAGGAGCAGTGATGTATTGTCTTGACGAGCACCGTGCTTTGGTAGCACACTTTGTGACTTTGGGTCACTGGAGGTTTAGCACCTCCGGAGGTTTGGTACTCAAAGCATCTCGTCCCAGTGGCTCGAGTACCACAGTGGGTTGGCCCCAGATGATTATACGGGATTGACGCGCGAGTGTTTTGGTAACACACGATGGGTTGGCCCCATCACCGATTGTGACTACGGTCACGGTGCTTTGGTAGCACATTGTGTCTTTGGGACACGGAGGTTTGGCACCTCATTGCGACTTGTCCCTCGTGGTTTAACCACCGTGGGTTGGCCCCACTTGAGTTATGGGATCGTCTGCTAGTGTTTTGGTAACACACGATGGGTTGGCCCCATCATCATTGGATTTGTGACTTGGTCACGGTGCTTTGGTAGCACAAGCGTGTCTTTGGGACACCGGTGCTTTGGTAGCACATTGAGCGGATATTGTGTCTTTGGGACACAGTGCTTTGGTAGCACCTTGTGACTATATGTCACCGGTGGTTTGGCACCACCAGTGGTTTGGTACCACACGGGGGTAGAAAAGGCGATATGGATGGCTAGGTTCGGGTTGCATTAATCATGTTGCTATGTATGATGTGTGTTAGCATGTTGATTCGTTGGGAGCGGGATTTACACACTGAGTCACTCGACTCACCCTCTCCTTTGACATTTCAGGTGACTCGTAGACGCGGACTTGGAGCCGGGATGGACTCGAGGTGCTTATGCCATCTTTGAATAAAGTCTTTACTCAGACTCTATATTCTGGGTACTTTGGTTATTTACTTTTATTTGGGGTTCTTTTTTATTATTCGGTTTGTAAAAGGCCTTTAAAGTTATGTTTTATGTTGTTTATATTTTAAGCTGATTTTAATATGCCTTAACAAAATAAGCCGGAATAAATTTTACTAAAACCTGGAAAGATAATGTTTTCAAAATTATAACGCGACGTGTTTTTAAACTATACCATCGGGTATCACGCTAAGTCTTTTTGACAAACAAATACAACTGGTTCCCAAACCAAACTTGTAGTTCATTTAAGTCTAGAAGCGTTTTATGTATCACTAAGAACCTAAGGAGGTTTTAAATGGTTTTAACTTGTTTTAACTACAAATTCTAGCTAAGTTTTCAAAATCTCCGGGTTTCAAATACATCAACTGTTTTCCAAACAAGACTACTCAAATTTGTTTCAAACACACTGTGTTTTCACTCCACTTTTAAACGAACAATCTAGTTTTCCCAAAACGTTTTCCCCGTAGCATACCAGATTCGGACGTGGTGTCTTGTCCGGGTTTGGGGTGTTACAAATCATTTCATATATCGAACCTTTTACTCGTTTCGAACTTATTGTACGAACATTCAAATAACACATATCATTCAATAACCTATCCGAATCGAATATTATACTTAGCCAAATTTGGCTAATTCATATATAATTATGATGATTCCAAATTTCAGCACATACAAAATTAGATAAATAATTTACGATGATTATTTGCTTAGAGACTTACCTCGGATATCGTCAGACAACAGAAACCGGCTATTCGATTATTTTCGCTTTTCCCCGATTCAAGTCTGTTTTCTTTTGTTCTTGATCTAAACATGTTCAAAATAAGCTCATTCAACTATATTTTCATTCAATTTAGTCCAAAAACACATTAATGGGAAATTTACATTTTTACCCCAAATATTTTACATTTTCACAATTTAGTCCCTATTGCACAAAACACAAAATATGCAAAATCTAACAACAACATAGCTAGGCCAAATCTTCCTTATAATCATATAAGTCCATGCATTTCATTTTTCACATTTTAGTCCTCAAAAATTTATTTACGCAATTTAGCCCAAAATACTCAAATTCATCAAAAATCCAAAGACAAAACATATTAATCTAACACATATATTTCATAATTCATCCTTAAACAACATAAACAACCAACTATCAACAATGGCTCAACTTAAAATATTCATCAAACTCAAAAATTAAAGCATGGGTCTTGTACATTTCATAGCAACGATCTCAAAAACGTAAAAATTATCAAAAACTGAAATCAAACATACCTTGGATTGAGCTAAAAGATGACCTAATGCCCTAAGTTTTTCTAATTTTCTTTTTCTTTTCTTTGCTTCGGTTTTGAAAGAATGATAAGCATAAAATTATGGCTTTCTTTTTTTTAATGCCTTTAATATTTTATTATAATGTTTTTATAATATATTATTAATATAACTTATAAAATTACACATATATAAGCACATAATATCCATGTTACCGTCCACTAACACAAACTTTTGGCTTATTTGCCACATAAATCCACATGCAAAAAGGAAACAATTCAATTTAGCCACTTGATTAAATAAATGGCAACCTTTACCACTTACGCGATTTAATCCTTTTTACTAAATTAAACACACAAACAGTCAAATTTTTATACGAAACTTTCACGCATACTAATTCACATATAATTAACACAGAAAATAATATTTAATTATTATTCTGACTCAGATTCGTGGTCTCGAAACCACCATTCCGATTAGGGTCAAATTCGGACTGTTACAACTCTCCCCCTTAGGATTTTCGTCCCTAGAAAATCTTACCAAGCAAATAGGTTTGGATAACGCTCTTTCATCGTATCCTCTGACTCCCAAGTTGCTTCCTCAACTCTATGCTTTTGCCACAGTACTTTAACTAAGGGAATTTTCTTATTTCTCAATTCTTTCATCTCCTGAGCCAAAATACAAATCGGTTCCTCTTCATACGTCATATCAGGTTGAATCTCAACCTCTGTCGGGCAAATCACATACGATGGATCAGATCGATATCTACAAAGCATCGAAACATGGAAGACATTATGAATCTTTTCTAACTCAGGTGGTAACTGTAATCTATAAGCAACCGGCCCGATACGCTCTGTGATTTCATACGATCCAATGAATCTCAGACTCAACTTGCCTTTACGACCGAATCTAAGTACTTTCTTCCACAGTGAAACTTTCAAAAATACTCGATCTCTAATCTAAAACTCAATGTCTTTACGTTTCAAATCTGCGTATGACTTTTGACGATCTGATGCAGCTTTCAAACTATCACGGATTACTGCCACTTTCTGTTTAGTTTCTTTAATCAAATTAACCTCGTGTATCTTGTTTTTACTGAGCTCGGTCCAGTACAATGGTGTACGACATTTATGACCGTACAAAACTTCGTAGGGTGCCATTTTGATACTAGATTGAAAGCTATTATTGTAAGCAAATTCGATCAAAGGTAAGTATCGCTCCCATGTACTTTCAAACTCGAGGACACAACATCTCAACATATCCTCAAGTATCTGAATGGTTCGTTCGGACTGACCATCTGTCTGTGGATGAAAAGTTGTGCTAAAGTGTAGTTTAGTACCTAAAGCATCTTACAATTTCTTCCAAAATCGTGACGTGAATCTCGGGTCTCTGTCTGAAAAAATAGAAATAGGCACACCATGTAATCTCACAATTTGAGATGCGTACAACTCAGCAAGCTTATCGAGCGAATAGTCTATACGAACTGGAACAAAGTGAGCTGGTTTGGTTAGTCTATCCACTATAACCCAAATTGCATCTTTCTTGCTTGGTGTCATAGGCAAGCCGGATACAAAATCCATAGTGATTCTGTCCCATTTCCATTCAGGTATCATGATCGGCTGAAGTAACCCAGACGGCACCTGATGTTCGGCCTTTATTTGTTGACAAACTAAGCACTTCGAGACAAATTCAGATATGTCCCGTTTCATACCAGGCCACCAATAGAACTGTTTCAGATCATTATACATTTTTGTGCTACCCGGATGTACAGACAATCGGTTGCTGTGAGCTTCATTTAAAATCATTGGAATTAAATCTGAATTCCTTGGAACACCATTCGGTCTTTGAACTTTAAACAATAATTCTCATCAATTCGAAATTCTGACTCGACATTACTTTCACACTGAACTCGTTTTGCCAACAAATCCTTATCAACTTTCTAAGCATCACTAATTTGTTGAATAAACAACGGTCTTGCTTTTAATTCAGAAACTATTAAACCATCATCAGACATAGCCATATGCGCGTTCAACGCACGAAGAGCAAATAATGACTTTCAACTTAAAGCATCCGCAACAACATTAGCTTTCCCCGGATGATAGTCAATCACTAACTCGTAATCTTTCAGCAGCTCCAACCACCTGCATTGTCTCAGGTTCAAATCTCTCTGAGTCATCAAATACTTCAAACTCTTGTGATCTGAATAAACATGACATTTCTCACCGAACAGATAATGACGTCATATCTTTAACGCGAACACAATGGCTGCTAGCTCTAAATCATGTGTCGGGTAATTTCTTTCGTGTGGCTTCAATTGTCTCGAAGCATAGGCTACAACTTTGCCTTCCTGCATCAAAACGCAACCCAAACCATTCAAAGATGCATCACTAAAAACAACAAATTCTTTACCCGATTCAGGCTGGACTGACACTGGAGCTTCGGTCAAAAGAGCTTTCAACTGATCGAAACTTTTCTGACACTTTTTCGACCATTCAAATCTAACATTTTTCTGTAATAGCTTTTTCAACGGGGTAGCTATTATAGGAAAACCTTTCACAAATCGTCTGTAGTAACCAGCAAGTCCCAAAAAGCTTCGAATTTCGGAAACATTTTTTGGTGGTTTCCAATCGAGTATAGCCGATATTTTATTCGGACCAACCCGAATACCTGATGCTGAAACAACGTGGCCCAGAAAACTGACTTCACTCAACCAAAACTCACATTTGCTAAACTTTGCATACAACTATTTATCTCGCAAAGTTTGCAGCACAAGTCTCAGGTGCTCAGCATGCTCGGTTTCATCTCTGGAGTAGATCATAATATCATCTATAAACACTACTACAAACCGATCCAAATACTGACTGAAAATCTATTCATCAGATCCATAAAAATAGCAGGTGCATTAGTAAGTCCAAAAGGCATAGCCAAAAACTCGTAGTGTCCGTACCTCGTCCGGAAAGTAGTCTTTGGCACATCGGAATCTCTGACTTGCAACTGATAATAGCTCGACCTCAAATCTATCTTTGAAAACACTGAAGCCCCTTTCAGCTGATCAAACAAGTCATCAATCCATGGTAACGGATATTTGTTATTTATAGTAACCTTATTTAACTGTCAGTAATCAATGCACATTCGCAGAGTTCCATCTTTTTTTTTCACGAACAAAACTGGCGCACCCCAAGGAGAGAAACTCAGTCGTGCAAAACCCCTATCTGTTAACTCTTGTAGCTGTGCCTTCAACTCTTTTAATTCTGTAGGTTCCATCCGATACGGAGCTATCGAAATCAGAGTTGTCCCTGGTACTAACTCAATACCGAACTCTATCTCTCGAACAGGTGGCAAACTCGGTAATTCTTCAGGAAACACATCCGTATACTCGCACACAACTGGTACAGATTCAATCTTCTTTTCAGTCACTTTACTATCAAGCACATAGGCAAAATAAGCTTCATAACCCTTGCTCAAGTATTTCCGGGCTAACATCGAAGATATTACTGCTGGTAACCCATTCAGATCATTAGATTCAATCCGAGTTCTTTCACCGTTCTGACATCTCAAATCAATGGTCTTTCTTTTACAATTAACAACAGCATCGTGCAAAGTCAACCAATCCATTCCCGAATTATATCGAATTCATCAAAAGGCAACAACATCAAATCAACCGGGAAACATGAATCCCGAATCATCAATGGGCAACTTTACACACTTTGTCAACCAAAACACATCGACCAAAGGGTTTGATACTCGAATCACAAACTCAGTAGACTCAACAGGCAAAGTCTTACTGGATACTAATGTTTCACACACATAAGAATGAGTCGAACCAGGATCAATTAACGCAATAACACTAGCATCATAAAGAGTGAAAGTACCAGTAATGACATGCGAGAAGAAGCATCCTCACGGTGCGTATAGCATATGCTCTAGCAGTGCACGAGCCTCTCGATCGAATCGTTGTATCTTTTGTTCCTCTCGATCGCCACCTACATTACCCGAATGTCCGGGTGGTGCGCGCCTCGTCTTCGACACGTTGCTCGGTCTCGCATTCAGAATAGTGTTTTGCTCGGCTAACATCGGGCACTCTCGAATAAAATGATCCATCGATCCACATTTAAAACAGGACCGATCATGCAATCTAAAACTCCCAAAATGCCATTTTCCACAATGCTTGCACTCAACCCGATTCTGCTGAACATTACCAACGCTAGCAATCGAAGTAGCTCGGGAACCCGCAGGAGGTCGGTCCCGATCTCGTCTAGAAAAGTCTGAAGTAGCTTTATGTCGACTAGATTCATCTCTGAACTTCTTTGATGCTGAATGAAAGGTCTTACTCGATGATTTTTTTCGGGTGTCTCTAGCTTCAGATTCGGCTTTTCTTTTCTCTTTTCCAAGCTCTTCGACTTTACAGGCTCGTTCAACAAGTACCACGAACTCTTTAATCTCAAGTATGCTGACCAGCAACTTAATGTCTTCATTCAATCCATCTTCGAATCTTTTACACATGATAGCCTCAGTTGAAACACATTCACGAGCATATCGGCTTAATCTCACAAATTTCCGTTCATACTCAGTCACGGTCATTCGACCCTGTTTCAATTCCAGGAATTCTTTACGTTTTTGGTGGATGAATCTCTGACTGATATATTTCTTACGAAACTCAGTCTGGAAAAATTCCCAGGTCATTTTCTTTTTCGGGACCACCGATACAAGTGTATTCCACCAGTGATATGCGGTGTCCCGTAATAAGGATATAACACATTTTAAGCATTCATCCGGAGTACATGATAGCTCGTCGAACACACGAATAGTATTATCAAGCCACAGCTCAGCTCGTTCTGCATCATCATCATCATTTGCTTTAAATTCTTCGGCCCCGTGTTTTCTGATTTTATCTACAGGAGGCCTGTTAAATCTCATCGGATCTAACATCGGAGGTACCATAGGTATCGGAGATGGATTATTCGGGGGTGGAGGTTGTTGCACAGCCGGATTAGTCCAGACATATTGAGTAAACCATTCGTTCATCATCTGGTAGAAGGCTTGCTTAGCCTCCCCCTCATGGCTACTCGAGATAGGTCGAGATTCTACTGGCACTGTCCCATGAGCGGGATTAGGCGCTACGCTCTCGACATCATCAGTTACGGCTCTATCGGGATCCATTTACTATATAAAAACACAATTCAGATGTCAGAAGTCATCACACTATTGTAGTGTAAATTAAGGCATGTATAGCTAGACTCACACGTGCTACGGTAATCCTAGAATCGACTAAACCGTAAGCACTGATACCAATAAAATGTAACACACTTAACCCATGTCCGTCACCGGATTAAGATTATAAGGCATTATCGAAAATAGCACAAGTCATAACAAAATTTTTTTGCTCATATAGTAAAAACCGAAAGCATTGTAAATAATAATACTTAATCTTAGTATACTTAACCCATGTCAAGTATATCTCATAACCATTAACCAATTCTCATCTAAACATTTTTCATCAAATACAAAGATTACAACTCATGTGATCAAATAAGATTCAATATTTGAACCTGCACATGCTCATTTTTAGTCTTCTAAAGCAAGTTGTCAAATACCAAACTAAACATACATATGTTTTTGTATAGAATTTCACTTAATTATGCTCAAAATATACCACTTGCTCACACATCTATACAAAACATAGATCACCACATCTAAATGTACATAATCACACCCAAATATACCAAATATGTCTTCCATAGCCTGAACATCTAAATTTAAACTTAATATACATGCATATATATATGTACCATAAGCGAATATGTCAATTCAAAATACATAACATATTATCTCATCATCTAGCCGAATATGCACATGCTTGCAATTACATTATTAAAGCATGATATCACTTAATGACATTAATCATACATATCCATATATATATATTTGCTTATAATGAATTCACATAGCAACCATACTTTTAAACCAAGCAAAACAAACACATATAACATGATTAAAACATAAGCATTAGAACATTTGACATTAAGATCAAGCCATTTTCGCATGGCCTATAATTACAGCATCAAAACGCATTCTATTATTTAACTAGCCTATACATGCCTTAAGTTCGAAATCTAAACTTTAAAGGTACCAAAATAAGTTGATAGTGTAGATGACTTCGTTGATGATCCCCTGAGCTCGTAGCTTGACCAAAATCTATAAAACAGAATAACAAACACACAGAGTAAGCTAACTTAGCTTAGTAAGTCTTAAGCAAACTTAACAAATCAATTGGATAATCAATCAAATTAAATCGAACAAATTGTAACATTAACTTAATAACATAACACATATAAATTATTATAGCCGAATGCCTATATCCTTTCATAACCAAAACATTCATCAATATCTACTTTAAATGTAAGACTTTTCAAAGGCACATCGATTAATAAATATTTATATGTATATATACCTCCATCTACAACCAAATAACAATTTTCATGTACATATAAAGTAATCCCACATAATCGAATGTATATACAAAAATTTCCACATAACCAAATGTATATATATATATACATGTACATCTATTCAATAATCTCATATTTGCAAGTAAACAACGTCAACTCAATATCATTTTATCCACATATCCAAGATGCCAAATATACCATCACATTATCTATCAACTTACTTATTCGATAATCATCACATATAACATGTACTTAAGTAAATACATACCTTATGGCCGAATGTAATCTAATTCATTTAAATAAGCTTTTGCTCATTCAATGGCCACCATAACTCAAACATTTCATAAACATAAACTCATATTATAGATCACCGGTATAAAACCTGCTAGGCATAAGCCTGAATCACACACCGGCACTAAGCCTGCTAGACCCGAGGTCTGATATTCGATCACCGGCAATAAGCCTGCTAGGCACAAAGCCCGATAAGTTCACCAGCCCAAGGCTTGCTAGGCTCAAAGCCTGAATAGTAATACTTTAACATTTCTCACAAGAATCATTTCATATATCGAACCTTTTACTCGTTTCGAACTTATTGTACGAACATTCAAATAACACATATCATTCAATAACCTATCCGAATCGAATATTATACTTAGCCAAATTCGGCTAATTCATATATAATTATGATGATTCCAAATTTCAGCACATACCAAATTACATAAATAATTTACGATGATTATTTGCTTAGAGACTTACCTCGGATATCGTCGGACAACAGAAACCGGCTATTCGATTATTTTCGCTTTTCCCCGATTCAAGTCCGTTTTCTTTTGTTCTTGATCTAAACATGTTCAAAATAAGCTCATTCAACTATATTTTCATTCAATTTAGTCCAAAAACACATTAATGGGAAATTTACATTTTTACCCCTAATATTTTACATTTTCACAATTTAGTCCCTATTGCACAAAACACAAAATATGCAAAATCTCACAACAACATAGCTAGGCCAAATCTTCCTTATAATCATATAAGTCCATGCATTTCATTTTTTTCACATTTTAGTCCCTCAAAAATTTATTTCTGCAATTTAGCCCAAAATACTCAAATTCATCAAAAATCCAAAGACAAAACATATTAATCTAACACATATATTTCATAATTCATCCTTAAACAACATAAACAACCAACTATCAACAATGGCTCAACTCAAAATATTCATCAAACTCAAAAATTAAAGCATGGGTCTTGTACATTTCATAGCAACGATCTCAAAAACGTAAAAATTATCAAAAACTGAAATCAAACATACCTTGGATTGAGCTAAAAGATGACCTAATGCCCTAAGTTTTTCAAATTTTCTTTTTCTTTTCTTTTCTTCGGTTTTGAAAGAATGATAAGCATAAAATTATGGCTTTCTTTTTTTTAATGCCTTTAATATTTTATTATAATGTTTTTATAATATATTATTAATATAACTTATAAAATTACACATATATAAGCACATAATATCCATGTTACCGTCCACTAACACAAACTTTTGGCTTATTTGCCACATAAATCCACATGCAAAAAGGAAACAATTCAATTTAGCCACTTGATTAAATAAATGGCAACCTTTACCACTTACGCGATTTAATCCTTTTTACTAAATTAAACACACAAACAGTCAAATTTTTATACGAAACTTTCACGCATACTAATTCACATATAATTAACACAGAAAATAATATTTAATTATTATTCGGACTCAGATTTGTGGTCCCGAAACCACCGTTCCGATTAGGGTCAAATTCGGACTGTTACAAGTACTATGTTTTCAAGGGAAGGTATGTATACCTAAGGACGTCGAGTTGAGACAGCGGATTCTTCAGGAAGCTCATAGCAGCCCATATGTTATGCATCCTAGAGGCAATAAGATGTATCGTGATTTGAGGGAACAGTTCTGGTGGCCAGGTCTTAAGCGGGAAGTAACAGAGTTTGTGGGCAAGTGTTTGACATGCCAGCAAGTTAAAGCTGAGCATCAGTTGCCGTCAGGGTTGTTGCAGTCGGTAAAGATTTCACAGTGGAAGTGGGAAAGGATTACGATGGACTTCGTTAGTGGGCTTCCCCTTACGCCTAGTAAGAAGGACTCGACCAGGTGATTGTGGACCGTTTGACTAAGTCGACTCATTTCATACGGTAAGGGTTGATTATTCACTCGCAGTTAGCCAAGTTGTATGTGGCGAGAGATAGTAAGGTTGCATGGAGTGCCAGTGTCAATCATTTCGGATAGGGATCCCGAGTTCACGTCGAGGTTTCGAAAGCTTTGCATCATCGGGCTTTGGGCACGAGGTTGGATTTCAAAGACGGCTTTTCATCCATGATCGATGGAGCGACCGAGAGGGTAATCCAGATTCGGAGGATATGTTAAGGGGCGTGGTTCGGATTTCAACGGTAGTTGGGAGGCGTATCTACCATTGGCAGAGTTCGCTTATAACAATAGTTATCAAGCGAGTATACAGATGGCACCATATGAGGCACTCTATGGACGGAAATGTCGTACTCCGACGTGTTAGACGGAACTGGGTGAACGGCGATGTTGGGTCCAGAGTTAGTGGCAGAAACAGAGGATAAGGTTAAGGTGATTCGGGCTTGTCTTAAGGAAGCGTCGGACAGGCAGAAGTCTTACGCCGATCTTAAGTGCAGGGATATAGGGTATGCAGTGGGTGATAAGGTCTTTCTGAAAGTATCGCCATGGAAGAAAGTGTTGAGATTTGGGCGAAAAGGCAAGCTAAGCCCTAGGTTTATTGGGCCATATTCAGTGTTGAAGCGAGTGGGACCGGTAGCTTATCAGCTCGAGTTACCAGTAGAGTTAAGTCAGATTCACGATGTCTTTCATGTTTCAATGTTTAGGCGCTATCGATCAGATCCGTCTCATGTTGTGCCAATTGCAGAGATAGAGGTGAGCCCTGATTTGTCTTTCGAGGAGGAGCCAGTACGGATCTTGGATCGGGATGTCAAGGTTCTGGGTAGGAAGTCAGTACCCTTGGTAAAAGTATTATGGCGAAACCATGGTACGGAGGAGGCCACGTGGGAACCAGAGGATGTGATGCGACAGCAATACCCTCAACTCTTCTGACCAGGTAATTTCGAGGCCGAAATTATTTTTGAGGGGGGTAGAACTGTAACATCCTTAATTCGGGGTCTCTGCATTTTGTTTGTGTTGCATGGGAGGATATGTCTATTATGTTTATTTATCATGTTTTGGGGTTTAGGCATGACCCTGGGATAGGCCTGAGTTAGGGCTAAAATTTTGTTTTAGTGCTTAGGAAGAGAAAGCTAAGGAAGTTAGAGGTTAAAAGAATTTATATGGAGGTTGTGACACAAGAATTACCTTGGTAAAGTGGCAAAGGAGGCGCCACTAAGGTGCTTGGATGGTGACGCCACATTCAGGGAAGGAGTGCTTGGGTTCGAGCGGCAGGAATTTCACTTTCTCGCTTATTCTTTTCACGCCTGAAACTTGAGGGAAGTGGAGTGCTCGGGATGGACTCGGAAGATAAGGATGGAAGGGTCAAACGAATTTGAACTGATGGAAGGGAGGAAATTTAGGAGTTTGAATTATTTCAAACTCATTTGAAGGAGTTGGCTGAATTTTGGACTTTGGGGAAGAAGGTGTAATCGGTTTTGGGTTTGTTGGGGAATGGCCGAATGTGTGTTGGGAGATAGCTAGGGACGGCTAGCTTAGAAGGTCATTCTCTTGGTGTTTTATGTCAAAACCGAAACCCTTCTTGCTTTTCTCCTCTTTTTGGTTTTCTCTTTTGGCAACTTGGGCATTTGGCCGAACCAACTTTGCCATTCCCTTTGAAGAGCCGAAACTCCCTCTTGGCCGAATCCGCCTTTGTCACTTCTTCTTTTCTTATTTTTGCTCAAAGCCGAAACTCAAATAGCTATCTTCTTCTTCTCTTTCCGGTTCGCTCTTTGTTAGCCTTCTCCTTGCCGAAATCCCCTTGTTCACTTCTGCTTATTCTTTTTATTTTGTTTAAAGCCGAAACCAATAATCTCACCCCCCATTCGACATCTTTCCTTCTCTCTTTCAAATCCCCTTGTGCCGAAATTTCATCCATTCTTCTTTGCCGAAATCAATCCTACTCCATCTTCTTCCATCTCTTCCATTTTATTTCAAAAGCTGAAAGCTTGTTGTTTTTCTTTCAGTTTCATCAAGAGCCTTGGCCGAATACCCTTAGTCTCATTCTCTTCTTTTTGCACGTGTTCTAGTCTCCATTGAAGTGCCGAATTTAGTTCTCTTGGTGAGTCATAGCCGAATCTCTTGGTAAGTGACATCTTTTTCTTTTCTATCTTCTTTTCCATTATAGATCTATGTATTGAACTCCATTCTTGTTCCATGTTGATAGTCGAAACCCCTAACATCAAATGGGGGTGCCGATCTTTGGTGTTTAGAAGCCGAATCAGTCATTAAGGTAAGGTGGTGACAAACTCTTTTGGTTCGGGATTGCTAGTTTAGCCGAATGGGCTTTTTGTTACTAACAAGTATTGGCCGATTGTAGGAAGGGGGAAGCAACATTTCGGGATTTCGCTAGTTTCGTGTAGTTCGGGTTTCGCTTAGATCTACAAGTAGTCAGGTTTGTAACCTTACACACTTCGTTAGTATTACATGTTATTGTGTTAACTGTTATAAACCGATTAGTCATTGAAATCAGTGATTTTGCCTTGTGGGCGTGAGCGTAGACTCCGGGTAAGTCCCCTGCTATGTGATTTTTGATATACATCGTCATGTTACCGTTAAATTCTATGCTATGCGTTATTTGCATGATTTCATGATATTATGATACGTATGATTTGGACATGATGATGGGTTTGATGAGAGGAGGGGGAGGATCTATTTGGACTGTCACCAGTGGTTTTGACCACACGACGGGTTAGCCCCGTCTTTGATATTATTATTTGTGACTAAGTCCTAGTGGTTTTGACCACCAGTGGTTTTGACAACATATATGATATTGTGACTACGGTCACTAGTGGTTTTGACCACATATATGATATTGTGACTACGGTCACCAGTGGTTTTGACCACATATGGATATTGTGACTCGTCCCAGTGGTTTGGTACCACAGTGGGTTGGCCCCACATGATTGATACGGGATTGTCATCAGTGGTTTTGACCACACGATGGGCTGGCCCCATCACTTGATTTGTGACTACAGTCACCAGTGGTTTTGACCATACCGATATATATATTTGTGACTTCTGTCACCAGTGGTTTTGACCACCAGTGGTTTTGACCACACAGGGTAGATAAAGGAGATCGGATGGTTAGATGATGGGGTGCATGATTGCATGTTTTATTTATGATTTGTGTAAGTGCTATTCCATCGGGTTGGGGATTTACACACTGAGTCTCGGTGACTCACCCCTCCCTTACATTTTGCAGATGAGGCATAGATCACGGATATGGAGCCGGGGAGGACTCGAGGTGGCCATGCAAAGTTATTTTTGGGTTTTTATTACTACTCTAGTTTTATCTATTTACTTTAAATTTGGTTTTGGTTCTGTAATAAGGCCGCTAAGTATTATTTTGGGTTTTAAATTGCTTGCTATACTTTTTGATGATATTATGCATGTGCTTAACGAATTGATTGCTTAAATAACCGGTAAAAAGCAATGTTTTCAAAATTATACCTCTTTCGGGTTTTCAAACCTCACTATCGGGTAATAACATTTACAATATGATTGCAAAGGTAACCTAAATGATTTCCGGATTTAAGTTTGAAACAACTTCAAAGCGAATGGTTTTAACCTGACTATACACACCTTACTCGGAATTTAAAAAGAATCACATGATATCCAAAAGCTAGTATCGATCAACGGATTTTTTTTAACCATAAAGTTTTCTGGATTTAAAGCAACACCAAAATGATTTTAACATCACTTTATATGATGTTTTCTAAACACTAAAATGATAAAGAGTTTTCAATAAAATTTAACCAGTAACTTGTTTTATTCAAATGTTTTCACTCTGTAACATGCCAGATTCGGTCGTGGTGTGTTGACCGGGCTTGGGGTGTTACAAGTATTGTTAGGCCTGCAATAGCTGCTAATAATTTTGAATTAAAGCCTAACACTATACAAATGATTCAACAATTTGTTCAATTTGATTGTTTACAGGACGAAGACCCAAATACTCATATAGCCAATTTTTTAGAGTTCTGTGATACCTTCAAAATAAATGGCGTTTCTGATGATGCCATAAGGTTTCAGTTATTTCCCTTTTCAATGAGGAATAAAGCCAAACAGTGGTTAAACTCGTTACCACGAGGGTCAATCACTACATGGGATCAAATCACCGAAAAATTTTTATTAAAATATTTCCCATAGGCCAAAACGGCCAAATTACGGAATGATATCTCTTCTTTTGTGCAGATGGATTTAGAGACATTATACGATGCATGGGAGAGATATAAGGATCTCTTGAGAAGGTGTCCGCACCATGGTTTACCCTTGTGGCTCCAAGTCCAAACTTTTTATAACGGTGTAAACCCCTCAACGAGGCAACTAATTGACTCAGCCGCCGGTGGAACTCGAACAATGTAACTCCCAGGCGACCTACGAGTTTATTGAAGAGATGTCACTGAATAACTATCAGTGGCAAGTTACAAGGACAAAACAAACAAAATCAGCCGGAGTTTTCAACCTCGACGCAGTAACCATGCTATTAACACAGGTAGAGATGATGAATAAAAAGCTTGATAGTTTGTGTTCTTTGCAGGTACATCCAAAGAATGCTGATGCGATGCAAGTGGAACTGTGGCGAATCCTGAGTACCCACCCTACCAACCGGGCACAGAAAGCGAACAGATGAACTATATAGGTAATAATTTCAGATCTAATAATAACTCTTATAGTAATAATTATAATCCAGGTTGGAGGAACCACCCAAATTTTTCATGGGGAGGACAAGGAAATCAAGGAATTCAAAGACAACAACCTCCTCACAATTTCCAAAATCAGCCCTATCCACAGGAAAAGAGGTTGAACCTTGAAGAGATGTTGAAAAAATTCATGGCAGCCACAGATAACCGTCTCTAAGACACTGAAACCACCCTTAAGAATCAACAGGCATCAATTAAGGGGATCGAAAATCAAGTCGGGGAACTTACTAAGTCAGTTGGACAACTTACTAAGATGGTTTTTGAAATTCGATCAGAGATTTTTTCTAAAGGAACAGAACAGGTAAAAGCGGTTACACTTAGAAATGGAAAGGAGTTAGTCGAACCAAAGAAAAAATACCACATGAAAATGACAAAGCAAAGGATGAGGGAGTTGAGGATGTAACTCCAGTGCGCAATGAAAGTAAACCACCAATCCCATACTCAGCAAAGTTGAAGAAAGACCGATTAGATGCCCAATACGGTAAATTTCTTGAACTTTTTAAACAAATACATATTAACTTACCTTTTGTTGAAGCCATTTCACAGATGCCGACGTACGCAAAATTCTTAAAAGAACTCCTGACGAATAAAAGGAAGCTCGAAGAAATATCAACAGTGGAGCTTAGTGAAGAATGTTCAGCCATCCTCCAAAACAAGTTACCAACCAAATTAAAAGACCCAGGAAGTTTTACTATTCCCTGTTTAATTGGTAGTTTAAATATTAAGAAAGCATTAGCTAATCTAGGTGCCAGTATTAATTTAATGCCTTATAAAATGTTTAAACAACTAGATTTGGGGGAACCAAAACCCACTAGGATGAGTATTTAGTTAGCTGATAGATCTATTAAATATCCTAGAGGAGTTATCAAAGACGTCTTGGTAAAAATTGATAAATTTATTTTCCCTGTTGATTTTGTTGAGCTTGACATGGATGAGGACATTGAAGTTTCTTTAATTTTAGGGCGCCCTTTTTTAGCTACTGCTAAGGCTATTATCGATGTAGGTGACGGTAAACTTGCATTAAGAATAGGCGATGAGGAAATTATTTTTCAAATTTATGATGCCATGCGATATTCTAGAGAACAAGATGATTCCTGTTATTTTGTTGATACCACTCGATCATATCATTCAAAACTCATTACAGAAATTATACATGATGACATGATGGGCTGTGCTCGACTCAAGAAGAGGGGAAGAAGATGAAGTTGTGAGCTGAATTTGAATACATCTTCATCTAGACATACGAAAAGACGAGAGCATTAAAGTCAATGACGAACTAAAACAAAACCCTCCATTGATGAGCCGCCCAAATTAGAATTAAAACAGTTGTAGAAACACTTAGAATATGCATTCCTCGGGGACAATTCTACGCTACCGGTAATTATCTCTTGAATTAGAACCCAAGGAAAAAGAGGAGCTGATACAGTACTAAGAGAACATAAAAGAGCCATAGCTTGGAAAATCTCGACATTAAGGGAATAAGCCCATCGTTTTGCACCCACAAAATTTTAATGGAAGAGGAATACAAGCCATGTGTGCAACCTCAAAGACGATTGAATCCCAACGTAAAAGAAGTTGTGAAAGCTGAGGTAATTAAACTTCTAGATGCTAGAATAATTTATCCTATTTACTGCAAAGAATTGGGTAAGTCATGTGCGAGTTGTTCCAAAGAAAGGAGGCATGACGGTGGTAGCCAGCTAAAAGAATGAACTAATTCCCACGAGCGATCCACGAGGTTGGAGAGTTTGCATTGATTACAGGAAGCTGAATGACACCACTAGAAAAGATCACTTTTTTTTACCCTTCATTAATCAAATGTTAGAGAGGTTATCTGGGCATATGTACTATTGCTTCCTAGATGGACTTTCCAGTTATTTCCAAATCCAAATAGCACTTGAAGATCAAGAGAAAACAACATTCGCATGCCCATACGGTACGTTTGCTTATCATAGAATGCCTTTTGGATTATGTAATGCTCCTACTACTTTTCAGCGTTGCATGTTGGCAATCTTCGACGAACTTGTAGAAGACATTATGGAGGTATTCATGGACGATTTTTTGGTATTCGGTAATTCTTTCCATCTTTGCCTTAAAAATTTAAAATGAGTTCTAATGAGATGTAAAGAAACAAACCTTGTTTTAAATTGGGAAAAATGTCAGTTTATGGTACAAGAGGGAATTGTATTGGGACATCAAATTTCTAGTAAATGAATCGAGGTAGATAAAGCAAAAGTCAAAACCATAGAAAAATTACCTCCTCCTAGTTCAGTTAAGGCTATTAGAAGCTTTTTAGGACATGCAGGATTTTATAGAAGATTTATTAAGGATTTTTCTAAAATAGTTAAGCCTCTAACGAAATTGCTAGAAAAAGATGTACCTTTTAATTTCAATAAGGAATGTTTAGATGCATTTAATATCCTTAAAGAGAAGTTAATAAATGCCCCAATTACAATTGCCCCCGATTGGAATCTTCCTTTTGAACTAATGTGTGATGCAAGTGATTTTGCCGTAGGTGTAGTTTTAGGACAGCGAAGAGACAAGCACTTCCAGCCAATCTATTACGCCAGCAAGACATTAACAGCCGCGCAAGAAAATTATACCACCACTGAAAAAGAATTACTAGCTGTGGTCTTTGCATTTGAAAAATTCAGACAATATTTAGTATTATCTAAAGTTGTCGTTTACACTGACGACTCCGCTCTTCGTTATCTTTTAACTAAACCTGATGCAAAACCTCGACTCATAAGATGGATTTTACTTTTACAGGAATTTGATTTGGAAATACAAGATAAAAATGGAGCTGAAAACCTTGCAGCAGATCACCTCTCCAAGCTTGAGAACCCACATATCAAAGAGTTCGACGAAAGAGAGATAAATGACTCGTTCCCTAAAGAACAACTCTTTTCTATAACCAACTTCGAGGTACCATGGTTTGCAAATATTGCGGATTATTTAGCGGCTAACATCTTACCTAAAAGGTTAACACATCATCAAAAGAAATGATCCTTTGCTGATGCGAAAAACTATTTTTTGGAAGATCCTTTTCTTTTCCGCATATGTACAGATCAAGTGATTCAGAGATGCATTACAAGGGCGGAAGCAAGCAAAATCCTGGAACATTGCCATTCAGGACCTTCAGGAGGACACTACAGTGGCATTAAGACAGCACATAAAATACTCGAATCAGGTTTTTATTGGCCCACTCTATTCAAAGATGCCAACAGGTATGTCGCTTCATGTGATAAATGCCAAAGAACAGGTAATGCTTCTAAACGTGATGAAATGCCTCAAACATATATGCTATCATGTGAAATATTTGATGTATGGGGTATTTATTTTATGGGTCCATTCCCTAGTTCATTTGGAAATAATTACATCCTACTGGCAGTCGATTACATGTCAAAATGGGTGGAAGCTGAAGCTTTACCTACCAATGATGCTAGAGTAGTAGTTAAGTTTCTCAAGAATCTGTTCTCTCGATTTGGAACACCTAGAGCTATCATTAGTGATAGGGGCACTCATTTCTGTAATACTTAATATCCCGGAAATATCAACACAAGAATTAAGAACACATAATTAAGAACAAATCAAGTATTTATCATATAGTTCAGCAAACGATAACAAGATTCATCTAAGTTTCATCCCCTTCAGGTATCTGAGGGGTTTAGTTCATAATAATAAAAGAAAACATCTCAGAAGAAAAGATAAAACAAAACATAAGAAATCCCTAAAACCCACTGAAGGATTTGAAGGAGAGATCCGCCGTCTTGAGTAGAATTCTAACTTCTTGAGATGGATCAACTGGCTATCTTCGAGTGTTTTCCACAAATCTAACCTTTTTGGCTCGGCTCCTTGGCCTAGCTCACTGCTCCCTTCTAGGTTATACTTAGGGTGTTTATATAGGCTTTTGAAATAGGTTTCTTTGCCCCTAAGTATCCTTTTCCGAGTGAAATTGCTCTTCTCCGCAGCAGGGCACGGCCATGGAACACGCCCGTGTGAATCGTCTTTAGGCCGTGTTCGGACTGTTAATGAGGTGACACGCCTGTGTAAATCGTGATCAGGCCATATTCTAGTCTATCAAGGAGACACGGCCGTGTTGGCTCAAGTCCAGGCCGTGTCAATTTTTACTTTGGCCCAATTTGGTTCGTTTTAAGCCTGTTTCTCGTTCTTTCCATCCTCCGGTGCTTTCCTGAGTATAAAACATGAAAAGAAAGGATTAAGAGCACCTTTTTACATAAATCAAGGGATAAATCATCCAAAAGTATGCTAAATGTGGGATTAAAATATGTTACTTTTACGGTTTATCACATACCCCCACACTTAAGCTTTTACTTGTCCTCAAGCAAAATTCTCAACTTATAATTAAAACGAACTTTCCATGATTCAATATATCTATCAACAATGTCTCATCATAATTCATAGATAATTTATACATGGATAAATTAACTCAAAGAGTCCTAAAGATTCAAACAATATAAGTCATACATTTGTAGCACAAAACATAGGTGTTTCCCCTCATCTAAATAATTACCTCTGATCCAAAACCTACAAGGATTGACATCCTCACAAAAGATTCTCTCAAATCACTCGAAGTGTTTAAGGTTCAGAATTAAGCACTCAAATGTCTAACCTGAAAATTTAATCCCATAGGCTTGCATGAAAATCAAATCTCCACCACTGTAATATGAGATGATGCACAAATCAAAAGGTCTTTGAAAGGGTTGTAACGGGGCTTGAGTTAAGGTGTGGATAAAGGCTGAATTAGAGGGTTAGAATCGAGATCGACCTAAAAAATTACCTAACTTGAAACAACGAACTGAAAAATAAATAATTACATGAATTGAAACTTTAAAACTAATAATACGAGCTTCTTCTTCAATAAATAGACGTTAACTGTACAAGCTTGCTTTTCATCATACTAATACTAAATATACTTCGATTTTTTTTAAGAACAAATAATCAAATATTTACAATAATAAGAAAGTACTTTAACAACTAAAATATAGAACATAGTTAGGCAACTTCTCAAAATCAAATCTCGATAAAAAGGGTAGTAAAAAAGGATGGTGATAACAAATACAAAGGGTTTTGGGTTAATATTAGTGGGTGAGTCAATAAAAAGGGTTGTTAGGATCAAAGGGGTTCACTAGGGGTTAATTATGAAGGTAAGTTTTCTTTTATGGAGTAAGTGGGTTAAATCCTAGATGCCTTTATCATTTCTGTATATCAAATCAAAGATGTGGTCTCAACATGTATAATCGATGCAAGTTCTAGAATAACAGTTCAATGTTGACACTCTCATAATCAAAAAGCGAGCATGAAAAAGGATATAAGCTCTTATAAGGCTCAAAATCTCACAAAAAATTATGGGTATTTTGATATCAACCTCGTAAATTTCAAATTTCAAAGTAATATTCAAATTTAGGTTAACAACCTAGAAATATTTTTAATACCGAAAAATAGACTTATCATGCTTGATTCTCTTGTATCTTAGAATTTAATTATCAATGCACAATTATCAATGACTTAATCTAAAACATGTCAATAAAAATCATCAATCAAGGGAATTTCATTCTAATGATAATATGAGAAATTTACTTTAAGACAAGGGATAATTCAGGGATTTGAGAACAATGCAAAAAGTTTGGCACCTAATTTCAGGAATTTGAGAACAATGAAAACAGTTAGGCACCTTTTTAGGTTGTTCACCCCCCACACTTAAGATGTACATTGCCCTCAATGTACAAAGATATATATATATATATATATAGACAATTAAGTATAAATTCAAAAGATATGGAGAGAAGTGAAACTCCCTGAATGATGGATGAAATCCTTGCGTTGGAGGTAAAAGATAAGTTGGAGAGGTCATTCTTGAAGACGATCCTGCGCTAGATGAAGAAATTGGGTAGCTCGTGGAGGATTAGCCAGGATATCATAATAATAATTAAAACTATATTAATTAACTAATTAAAGAAAAGCAAGCTAAAGTGAAGAAAAATAAAAAGTGAACTAAAATTAAAAGAAAAGATAAATGGACCGTAGAGTCCTTATTGTTGGGTGTGATTTCTAAGGCTGTGGATATGGTGGTGGTCGTGGTGTGATTCCCAAGCAGCCTGAAGAACCTAAAACCAAGAAACTAAAATAAAATGAGTTAAATTAAGCAGAAAAGAAGTAACGATAAGGAAATTGAAGCAAAAGAGAAAAACGAAATGAAAACTAAATGGCCTCAAATATCCTTGGCTCGTCGAATGATTGAAGCGGCCGACATGAACTTATATAGATCGGTCTCCCTTTGGGAGACTATGCTTGATTCCTTCCTCTTCTTCAGCATTTGGTATAGCTCAAGGGTTTTGGGAATGTATTGGAGAAGAAAAGTAGGGAGAGGGTTCAGAAAGAAAAGAAAAACTGAATGGGCTGAATGGGTGAGAAGAGGGAGGGGTGGGTGGTTTAAATAGAATTCTCAAGTCAGGTACATTCCCATGCCCGTGTACCATGGGCGTGTTGATTCACACGGCCGCCTCGCACGGTCGTGTTATGCATCGTATCGTTTCTCCCACGCCCATGTTCTGGTTGCCAAGCCCGTTGGTGGTAAGTCAATGTCGTCCACGGCCACGTCGCACGATCATGGCATTTTTTCGGTGCCCGTGGGGTGGTGGTTGGAGTCCGTGACTCTGAAGATTCGATTCTTTCTGACTTGTACCTCTTCTGCCATTGTCAGTACGGAGATTCTGTACCTCCACACGGCCGTGTGCAAGGCCGTGTGGGCTGGAAATCTGTACTTTTGGTTAGTTTAAAACTAGGTGTTTAAGACTAAGATAAGAGAAGAAAATAATATGAAAACAAATACGAAAGTAATTAGGGTTAGTGCTCGGGTTGCCTCCCGAGAAGCACTCGTTTAAAGTCTTAAGCTAGACTTTCCTCGTATTCGCAACAAATCAGGGTGGTTTAAAATTTTGAATATCTTCCCTCATGCTATCAGTTCTATTTCCTTGATAAAGTTTAAGTCGAGAAGCGTTTATATTGACAGTACCAAAAATAAGATTACTTACCTCGACTGTTCCGTATGGGAAAACACTGATTACCCTAAATGGTATTTCTTTGTTTGTGTTAGGGTCAGAAGGAGATGTTCAAGGGTCTGTTTTTTCTATCAATACCTAATCTCCGATTTTGAACTTGTTTGCTTCGTGGAGTGGCTCTGGTTCTGCTTCGTGTATTCCTAATTTTTCCTTGAGATGCGTCTTCCACTCATCTAGATCATCGATCTGAATCCCTTGTTCTTCGTGTGTTATTTCTTTGTTGGCACATGGTATAAAATCGAGTTCAGTTGTATTCTTTCCTGGTGTTTCCTGAAAAGAAGGGTTAACCGAATGGTTATCAATAGAATTTTTTTTCTCACCTGGATTACTCGATGTTCTAGCCGAATCGAGAGCTTGGAGAGTGACTGTCTCATTACCTACACGAAGTATTAGTTCTCCTGCATCAATGTCGATTTTAGTTCTAGCAGTTCCTAAGAATGGTCTTCCTAAAATTAAGGGAATCGAATTATCCTCATCCATGTCTAAGACAACAAAATCTACTAGGAAAACGAATTTATCAATTTTTACAATAACATCTTCGATAATACCCCTAGGAATTCTAACCGTTTTATCAGCTAATTGAATGCCCATCCTAGTTTGTTTGGGTTTCCCTAGACCTAGTTGTTTAAACAATTTATAAGGCATGACATTTATGCTTGCCCCTAAATCAGCTAACGCATTATCAATAGGTAAACTACCAATTAAACATGGAATCGTAAAACTCCCTGGATCTTTTAATTTCCATGGTAGTTTATTTTGCAAGATTACCTAGCACATTGCGTTTAGTTCCATGTGAGATGCCTCGTCTATCCTTCGGTTGTTCGTCAAAAGCTCTTTTAAATTTTTTCTATAATCTGGCATCTGTGAAAGGGCTTCAAGTAGCGGTAAGTTAATATGCAATTTCTTTAAAAGTTTAAGAAACTTACCGAACTGTTCCTCTGTGTCGTCTCGCTTTAATGCTTCGGGATAAGGAATGCAAGGTTGGTACTTTTTGATTACGATTTTGGCTTTTCTTGTGTTACCTCAACTTTACCATTCTCTACCTCATTTTCTCGTATTGGATTGGGCTTGTCTAACCCTTCACTTTCTTTAGCTGTTATGGCTTGGATTTGCTCCTTTGGGTTAATCTCAATATTGCTTGGTAGACGCCCTTGCGGTCGTTCGGAAATTAACTTTGCAAGTTGTCCAACTGTCTTAGTAAGTTCCCCGACTTGATTCTCGATCCCTTTGATCAATGCTTGTTGATTCTTAAGGGTGGTTTCAGTGTCTTGGAGACGGTTATCCGTGGTCTGCCATGAATTTTTTTCAGCATCTCTTCAAGGTTCGGCCTCTTTTCCCGTGGATAGGGTGATTTTGGAAATTTTGAGGAGGTTGTTGTCTTTGAATTCCTTGATTTCCTTGACCTCCCCATGAAAAATTTGGGTGGTTCCTCCAACACGGATTATAATTATTACTATAAGAGTTATTATTAGATCTGAAATTATTACCTATATAGTTCATCTGTTCGCTTTCTGTGCCCGGTTGGTAGGGTGGGTACTCAGGATTCACCACAGTTTCACTTGCGTCGCACTGCATTACTGGATGTACCTGCGAAGAACACAAACTATCAAGCTTTTTATTCATCATCTGCACTGTGTTGATAGCATGGTTACCTGCTGCGTCGAGGTTGAAAACTCCGGCTGATTTTGTTGGTTTTGTCCTTGTAACCGCCAGCGATAGTTATTTGGTGACATCTCTTCAATAAACTCGTAGGCTGCTTCAGGAGTTCTGTTGTTCAGGGCTCCACCGGCGGCTGAATCAATTAGTTGCCTCGTTGAGGGGTTTACACCATTATAGAAAGTTTGGACTTGGAGCCACAAGGGTAAACCATGGTGCGGACACCTTCTCAAGAGATCCTTGTATCTCTTCCATGCGTCGTATAATGTTTCTAAATCCATCTGCACAAAAGAAGAGATATCATTCCTTAATTTGGCCGGTGGAAAATATTTTAATAAAATTTTTTTGATCATTTGATCCCATGTAGTGATTGACCCTCGTGGTAACGAGTTTAACCACTGTTTAGCTTTTTTCCTTAATGAAAAGGGAAATAACCAAAGACGGATGGCATCATCAGAAACGCCATTTATTTTGAAGGTATCACAGAACTCTAAAAAATTAGCTATATGATTATTTGGGTCTTCATCCTGTAAACCATCAAATTGAACAAATTGTTGAATCATTTGTATAGTGTTAGGTTTTAATTCAAAATTATTACTTGATTATAGCGAGCCTAACAATACTTGATTCTGCTCCTGTTAAATGAGGTTTAGCATAATCATACATAGTACGCGGAGCGTTATTTTCTGCCACATCTTGTGGTGGTGGATTATTCTCGTCCATCCCTTCAGTAGGATTGGATCTACCTTCTCGCTCTTTTTTTGTGTAATTTAGGGCTCGCCTAATTTCTCTGCGATTCTTGCAAGCGGTAGCTTCAATATCACTGTCGTATACTAGTGGTCCTCTCGGGTTCCTTCTAGTCATAAACTAGAGGTACCTGCTAGGAAAAGAAAGAAAGAAAAATTTAGCAAAGTTAAAAACAAAACAAAAATAAAAAAATAAAATAAAAATAAATTGCGAAAAATAATGGCTAAAGTAATAAAAATAGAGCTTTCTTAATATTTTAGTTCCCCGGCAACGGTGCCAAAAACTTGATCGTTGTTTTCGCGATGTCAAAGTCTTAAAATTTATAAAAAGAATGATCGAACCTGGAAACTAACTATGACAACGATTTGAGGCAAGCGCACCTATCGAACAGTAGTATAGCTTAGGCAAGACTGGATTGTCGAACCCAAAGGAACCAAAAGTACTAATACTA
Organism: Gossypium sturtianum; assembly: GCA_025698515.1. Lineage (NCBI taxonomy): Eukaryota > Viridiplantae > Streptophyta > Magnoliopsida > Malvales > Malvaceae > Gossypium > Gossypium sturtianum. The sequence goes on along the minus strand of CM046943.1, from coordinate 27,534,139 downwards.
ACTTTCTTTTTATTATCTAGCCTAAAATAAGTGAAGTTGTTATTTAATCTAAATTTAACTAACTACTAAGCTAAAGACGCGAAGACAAAAAGAATGAATTGGGGGAATACCGTTGGAAAAACTCAAATGATTAAGACGATACCCTTAGGAAGAATCCACCTAGACTTCACTTGTTATCTAACTCTGAACCAGATGATTTATTCACTTGACTTGATCCGTAAGACTCCCTAATGTATATTAAACCCTCTCTCGAAGTGAATAACGTCTAACCCTAGGTTGATTAATTGAAATCTATTTCTAATTAAAACCCCCAGAATTGTATTAACTCGATCTATGGACTCCCATATTAGGTTTCACCCTAATCCGGCAAAATCTCGTCACCCTATCTCTAGGCGTGCGATCAACTCCGCTTAATTATGCTAGATCTACTCTTAAGCAGGGACTTTTGCTCCTCCACCTAAGCACATCAAACTTGAATCAATATCCCAGAAATATTAACACAAGAATTAAGAACACATAATTAAGAACAAATCAAGTATTTATCATATAGTTCAACAAACAATAACAAGATTCATCTAAGTTTCATCCCCTTCAGGTATCTGGGGGGTTTAGTTCATAATAATAAAAGAAAACTTCTCAGAAGAAAAGATAAAACAAAACATAAGAGATCCCTAAAACCCCCTGAAGGATTTGAAGGAGAGATCCGCCGTCTTGAGTAGAATTTCGGCTTCTTGAGATGGATCAACTGGCTATCTTCGAGTGTTTTCCACAAATCTGACCTTTTCGGCTCGGCTCCTTGGCCTAGCTCACCGCCCCCTTCTAGGTTATACTTAGGGTGTTTATATAGGCTTTTGAAATAGGTTTCTTTGCCCCTAAGTATACTTTTCCGAGTGAAATTGCTCTTCTCTGCGGCAGGGGCACGGCCATCGCACACGCCCGTGTGAATCGTCTTTAGGCCGTGTTCAGACTTTTAATGAGGTGACACGCCCGTGTAAATCGTGATCAGGCCGTGTTCTAGTCTATCAAGGAGACACGGCCGTGTTGGCTCAAGTCCAGGCCGTGTCGATTTTTACTTTGGCCCAATTTGGTCCGTTTCAAGCCCGTTTCTCGTTCTTTCCATCCTCTAGTGCTTTCCTGAGTATAAAACATGAAAAGAAAGGATTAAGAGCACCTTTTTACATAAATAAAGGGATAAATCATCCAAAAGTATGCTAAATGTGGGATTAAAATATGTTACTTTTACAGTTTATCACCGAGTCTGAAAAATATTTTAATATTATTTTCTGTGTTAATTATGTGTGAATTTACATGTGTGAAAGTTCCGTGAATTAATTTTATTGTTTGTGTGCTTAATTTGAGAAAAGGGCTTAATCGCGTAAAATACAAATTTGATGGTTAAATAAGAAAGTGCCTAATTGTTGTTGTCTTTATAATTTGGAGGTTTAAGTTGTAATTTAGCCATAAGTGAAGGTAGTGGACGGCATTATGTTAAATTATATAGCTTATTTTATTAAGTATAATGGTTTAATAAATAATAATATAATATAATGTTAATATAATAAAACAAACATAAGTTAAAAAGCCATTATCATCTTTTATTTCAACTAACCGAATGTAAAAGAAAAGAAAAAGAAAAGAACAAGCTTAGGGTTCGGCCATTTTTGAGTTTGATTAAGGTACGTATCTAGCTCGATTTTTGATAATTTTTACTTTTTGATTACGTTGCTAAGTTATCTTCAATGCCCATGTCTTAATTTTTGAATTTGATGATGATTTTGTATTTTTCCATTGATGAGTTTATGAGTTTTATGATGTTTGATGATGAATTATGAAATATATGTGTTAGATTAATATGTTTTGTCTTTGAATTTTTGATGAATTTGAGTAATTTGGACTAAATTGTGAAAATACATTTTTGAGGGACTAAAATGTGAAATTAATGAAATGTATGGACTTGTAAGGGCATGGGTGATATTTGGCCTAGCTATGGTGATGTGAAATTTTGTGTATTTTGTGTTTTATGCGATAGGGACTAAATTGCAAAAAGTGTGAAATGTCAGGGGCAAAATGGTAATTTGCCCATTTATGTGTTTTTGGATTAAATTGAATGAATATGTGGTTAAATTAGTTAAATTTGAATTTATTTAGATCAAGAACGGAAGAAAATAGAATTAGATCGGGGGATATCGAAAGTAGATGAATAGTCGATTAAACCTTTCGACAACTTCCGAGGTAAGTCTATAAGCATATAAATGTTGTTAAATTGAAAATATATATTTGTTATGTGTTTAATTGAATTTTAAGAATATATATGTGCATTGGCCGATTGTGACTAAGCTTGGAAGATAAGTTACGAGTTTAATTCGATCGAGATACGTTGTCCGAAAGTTCCGTACGAACCTTAGGAATAGATAGGATACATATGTCATGACATAAGATTTCCGATATGTGTTATCGTGTAAGACCACGTCTGGGATGTTGGCACCGAATTGTGTTTACGTGTAAGACCATGTCTGGGACATTGGCATCTTATTTGATTCGTGTAAGACCCTGTCTAGGACAGTGGCATCGATATGTGATTACATGTAAGACCACGTCTAGGACATTGGCATTGTACGAGCTTTTGAATATCCCCGTATCCTTTTTAGTTCCGAACGGTTCAACGGGCAATGTGTAGTAAAGATCGAATGTGAAATTGAAATACAGGTTCAGGTATGTGTTAGTTATTTATTTATATAGAAACAAGGTAAGTTGGTTATTTGAAATGATAAATGGTTATGTGAATATGAATTATGTGCTAACCTATTGAACATATACATGATTCGGCCTATTTATGTATTTGTAATAATGAAAGTGAAATTATATATTTGAATATGATTGATTATGTTCGGCCATGTGGAATATGTATGTGAGGTTCAAAAGTGATCTGGTAGAAAATGATAACTTGTATTTGATATTATGCATATTCGGCCTTGTTAACAAAATGTTAATATGTAATTGTTGTTATATATATATGTTTTTGCTTAAAACTTACTACGCTTAAATAGCTTACTGTGTGTGTGTTCTTGTTTACCTCTGTTTTATAGATTTAGAAGTCACGTTACGAGCTCGGGGATCGTCAGCAAAGCCTATCACACTATTGACTTCTTTTGGTATTTTGTTATAGTTTGAACTCAATCTTATGGCATGTATAGGCTTGCTTATGTTTTTGATTAGTTTTGGATCATGTATATATATATAAATAGCCATGCGAAAATGGCTTAATTTCCATGCTTGAGTTCGGGTTGGTTTAAAAATGGCTTGTCCATGATCATTATGTTTAAGTTTGATTTTATGTGCTTTTTGATGGGTGCTTAATGTGTTTAATTTTCATGCTCTATTTTGACTACATTTGATCATGATTTGAGCTTGCATTCGAATGAGATATTCATGTTACATGTATGTGATAAATTTGGTTTATGCTAGGTATTAAAGTCTTGAAATATAAGGTTGATGAATATAATTAGGTTAAGCATGGTTATTGATTTATTATTGAGATGTCTAAATTGAAATATGAATCGGTTTGAATATAATTTATAAGTAATTATGTATTCAAAATTGAAATTAAATATGTATGTGATGGTTTGAAGTTATATATATAATCTGGCTATGGTGATTAAATCTTATCGCCAAGTGTTTGGTTATATGATCATGAGGGATTTGTGGTATAGGACATATATGAACTAAGTTAGGCTATGAAAATTTTATAAGGAAATGTGGTTTTGTATTGATTTGAAATGGCATGCTTTATTGAGTAAAATTTGGTATGTTTTGTTAATCTTTGGATTTGATCATGGTTTAGTAAATCGAGAAGAAATACCATGTTTATATGAATATGTGGCATGTGGTTATGTATTTCAGCAATAAACTAAGTAATGGTCATAAATTGTTGGATATTCGGTCATGGAGAATGAACCTAGAATTTTTATGATGTGTTGGCATAATTTTGATGATATGGTATGATTTTATGATTTAAATAATAAGTGTTTGATAAGTACAAAATGAACCAAATATGATTGATGATCTAAGCTTAGCTACATTCGATCATGTTATATATATATACATACTAGTGATGAGTTTGTTATAAATTGTTAATTATGGAATGATATATTTAGGTTTGGTATTATGCAATATTAAATGGGTGTGATATGATTCAGTAGAATGAAAATAGACAGTTACTAAAATATATGAATTAGCATGTTTACATTTGGCCCCTGTATTTGTATTTGAGTTTGACCATTTGAATAGTGATTTGTGTTTCAATAAAACTAGAAGGATATATGTGTTTTAAGTAAATTGGTTTTTGTTATTTGGATTTTATTGACTAAGTAGTATTTAGAGGTATAATGGTATATATATATATATATATATACTAAATTTGGTTAATGTAATTTAATGAATAAAAATGCATGATGTGCTTATTAAAAAAAAAGGGGGGTGATTTTGATTTATTTGATATTTTTGCTAATGATTTATGTGACTACATATATGTTCGTTTTATAATATGAAATGATTCGTAAAGAGTTTATATTAGCTTTATGATTTAAAATATGATTGATTTAAGAGACTTGTTTATGTGTACATATAAAATTGTTCAGACGTGTGCTATGTTTAGTAATGCCTCGTAACCCCAATTCGGCGACGGATACGGGTTAGGGGGGTTACACTCTAATATAATGTAAATTGTGTGAAAAGTAGGCTAGATGTATTGTTTTTAAAACTGAAACAACCCACCAGAATTTAAAAATTGGGGAATTTGCCTAATGGCCACTCCCCCATTTCCCTTGTTTCACCATTTAATCATTTCCCTCCAAAATTCTGAATTTTAAGGTTTTTTTCCAAATAAATACTCTACATTTTCTCTTGTTTTACAACTATACCCAATTTAATTCATAATTAAATTTAGCTCAAATTAACCCCCAATAATTTTTTTTTTAAAATTCTTTTTTGACCCAAATTAATTATTTTCACTAATAATTATTTAATTACTTTAAAATTAATTTTCCAAATATATTTTTATTTTTCCAGATTATTGTTTAATCGATTTTAGATGAGATTAACCCCCTAAATTAAATTAAAAATAACTAGAAACCCCATAAATTTCTAGTTTCACACTCAGAACCCGAAAAATATACCCAAAACTTCTAGACTCGATTTAGGGATATTACAATTTGCATATCCAACAAAGATAAGATAAGTGTGTTAAGATAAGGGCGAGATCATATTTTATGTTTCTCAACCATTTTGATAAGACAAGTATGTGAGCATGTTACATGCTATATAAGATCTATTTTCAAACAAGAAAAAGCCAAGTTTTTAAGTATGACTTTCAATAACTACATGTGAAACTTTTTTTCAAACTTAAATGTTTTTTTTCTGAGAAGCAGGCAAAAAGGTGAACTAGGTCTCAAAACTTTCACTGTGAACCCAACACGCGACATGATTTTTCAAACTAAGTCTTTTTTCTTTTTTAAACTCCGAAGTCTTTTTTTCTTTTTTAAACTCCGTATTTTTAAGTATTCATTGATGCCCTCTGTGTATTCAATGAGTTCTCAATGAACTCACCCAATCTTTTTTTATTGCGCAAGTAAGTAGGTCGCGGATGGCAAAGGCGAGGCAAATGGTTTGAGCAAGGCTAGACCTAGAACTAATAACGACGAACCTTGGAAAAAAAGCGATGTGGTTTTTTTGGGGATTAGACTAGTTTGAATATTGCTTCAATTATGAGACTTGATTTCATTAAGTTTATTTCATTTTTTTCTACTTCTAATTTCTTTTGTTTATGCGAACTAATCACTATAATATTTCCCTATCTCTTATAACATGAATAAAGTCTATGTTTCAGTAACCCACCTTGCATGCGTGCCATGATATTATCTATGTAACATCCTAGAATTAGGGGTTCTGCGTTTTGTGATATTCTATGTGTTTGGCTCATTTAGCTTGTTGTTTTGGTGTGTTTGGGGGTTTTAGGAAGGCTCGGGTTCGAGTCGGAGCTTTGGTAAAATTTTTGTTTTAGGGCAAGAAAGAGAGAGAGCTAGTAGATGTCGGCTTTAAGGATAATTATTTGTGTTTGAGGACACAAGGATGAGCTTATGGTGGAGTGGATGTGGCGTCACTTGTAGGAGCAGAGGGGAAGGAGTTCGAATCCCATCTGCTGCACTTTGGAGTTTAATTTTTTTGTGTTCAAGGAGGGGAAGAGGTGGCATTCGGCTGGGACTCTACCATAGTGGCTGTGGAATGAGTCAAACAAATTCAAATGGATGGACAAGAGGAGTTTGAGAAGTTTGAATGGGTCAAACAATTCAAATTAGTGGATGGAGAGTGAATGAAGGAGAAAATCGTGAAAGGTGGGGAGAGAGGAGAAGTTTGGCCGAATGTGGGAAGGTGTGTAGGGGAGCATTTTCGGTTTTTAGCTAGTAGGGTTGTGTGCCGAATTCTCTTTTGGGTTACTTAGGCACTTTCATCCTAGTATTTTCGGTCTTTGTGTGTAGGGAGAGAGAGTGCCGAAAACTTGCCAGTAAGTGTTTCTAGTGTTTCTTTTTCTTTTCTTTCCAGTTGATGCACTTTTGTTCTCTTGAGCATTGTCGAATTTTCAGTTGCTTTTCTCCTCCTTTTCAATCATTTTCTTTTATTGTCACCTAAGTCCATTTCTACTTCTTTCTCCACTAGCCGAACCTCAGTCTGCTCACTTTCTTCTCTTTTCCTGACGTCTCTCTCATGTTTTACTCTTGAGCCGAAACCTTCTTGGCATCTGTTGTTTGTGCCGAATCTTCTTGGAATCCATTCGGCTTCTCTCTGTTTAAGGTAAAGAACTTTTCTTTTATTCTTGTTATCTCCCTACTTCTTCTAAGGAAACCGACCACTCATTCGTTAATCACAAACCGAATTTGGTTTCTCTTAGAAAGTCGACTACTCCATCTTTTGTAACCCGTTTCTTTCATCGTTTGTTATTTAGCCAAACCCCAAGAATCAAAGTGCTAGTTGTCTACCGAAGGTCCCTCTGCAATCGGTTTCTGTTTGTGCAAGGTAATAGAAACTCTTTCATTTCTTTCTCTGTCTTTCGGTCTTATGTGGTCATAGCCGAAATGGCTATTTTGTTTCTTAATATTAGTTCGCGGCTAATCTCTTTTGTTCTCCTCTCAACGTGGAATATTCGCATCGGATTAGAATCTATAGCCAAGTCTATCTGTGTTTGGTTCATTCTTTGACCAAGGTAAGGAGGTTCTCTTTGATTTCGGTTGGTCTATTTCCTTTTCTCTTTCGTTTCCTTAACCCAATCTCTTTGTTAGACAACCATCGTTCTCTCTGAAAGTGTTGTACTGATCAAAGATTCTCTTCATGGATGCGAGTGCTAGCTAATCTAAGGAGGGGAATGGACTCGTAGTCTCTGCTCCTAAGTTCAAATGACGTGCTGTGTCGGCAGTTCGAGACTTTCTGCCGGGTTGTAGTAGAGAGCCGACATCTGTTTGGAATAGGCAGATAGTGGTTATTCCCGCTAGTGAGAGTAGCAACGATCAGGAGTGTTTAGTCCTTCGCGTAATCAGGTGTGTAATATTCGCACCATCATTTGTTTGATTATTAATTGGTATGTGAATTGTTTAAAAGCCGAAACATTGGTAATGGCTGTTGAGTTACCCTTGGTGGGGGTAAAATAGGAGATACCAGGTTAGTTACCTTTGATTGTGTCATGTAAATACCCTATCATGAATATATGTATGCTCTGATTATTTGATTACATTGACATATGTTGCATTCATTATATTATAATTATATATTGCATGGGATTGGGATATGAAATTGATTAAAAGGGGAAGAGCATGTCAGTGGTTTGGTACCACATATATCAATGGTTTGGTACCACATATATCAGTGACTCTGTCACATTATTTCAGTGGTTTGGTACCACATATATCAGTGACTCTGTCACATTATTTCAGTGGTTTGGTTCCACATTCAGTGGCTTGGTGCCACATATGAGGAGTGTAGCGGATGGAGGGTTGATTGTAGAAATCCCCACAGGTGTCTTTTGGATGGTACGGGTGGTGTGTAGAGGATGGAATACTAGGTTGGGTTGGGTTGCATTGCATACACTATTTGATATGCCAGGTTGTTAGGGCTATAGCCCAGTTCGATTCGTATGGGCTTCGGCCAAATTCATTACTGTGAGGGCTAAGGCCCAATGTGCTTTTTTGGGCTTAGGCCCAGATTTCGTTCGTAAGGGGAATTACACACTGAGTGCTCGTGACTCACCCCCTCTGCGTAATTTTACAGGTAACCCCTAGTTCGAGGATTTGGAGCCGAGGGGGACTCTACGATGGCCATGCATTACTTCTTTCGTAAACTCCGTTTTCTCTATTTGAACTTATTTTAAATTTAGGATTTTGTTATGTAATAAGGCCTCCGGGATTTTAATTTGGGTTTTTGATTTAACGCGGTTATTATTATATCATGAAATGTTAAACACTGAGTTTTTCCTAAAAATATAAATAATCATTTTTCTAAAATATTGACAAGCGGATAACATGCAGATTAAAAATTAAATTCAGAAATTTTCTTAGAACTACAAACACTATTTTCAAAATGTCACGTTTCAGAACACCACTATTTTCGGTTTTTCGTATCACAAAACCTGATTTCGACTGTTAGTGTTATTAATAAAAGTTTTTATGAAAACCTTAAAACGGGATCTGATTTTCAAAATGAAAACAAAACGCGAAGTTTTTAAAATTTCTTTAAACAATCTTTCCTTGTGACATACCAGATCCGGTCGTAACGTTTAAATTTGGGTTTGGGGTGTTACAATTATAATATCGAGCCAAGTTGCAAAACTCGGCGTGTGGAATGGGTTCAAAAACGTTTTCCAAAATTTGTTTGAAATATGGTTTAGAAAAATATGTTTTTCTAGAAGTATGGCACCTGAGTCTTCGGCACCAATCCGTACTGTAAGTCTTCTGACTATTGGTTGATTAGTATGAAAAGATTTTTATTAATTGCTAGTTATAAGAGATACAATTTTACATATCGAGACCTTTTGAAATACGATTTGCGAAAACTACTTCTAAATCTGTCTTCATAAGCTATCTGTTAATAAACAGTGGAACGATATACTAATTCATAAAATATTTAATCAGACTAAGTCGATTCAGTAAACATGAGCACTAGAGGACGTGGACGTGGTATACGCGACCGTGGTAGAGGCCGGGGTATTGAGGCTGGATCCTTGGAATCAGGACATGGGCCGGAAGGTGAAGTGCCAGCATCACCAGTAGCGGAAGCAGGGTCTGAAGACCAATCTGGAGGGGACGATGCTTTGTCCCAAGCTATGCTGCGTGTTCTTGAGCGGGTTTCTGGAGCAAGCACGGGATCGGTAGCTCAGAAATATATTCCTGAGCGACTTTGAGTAAACGAGGCTGAGATATTTAGAGGTATTTCTGGTGTGGCTCCAAACGTAGCGGAATATTGGCTGGAAGCAGTCGAGCAGATTATGGATGATCTGGACTGCACGACAGAGGAAAAGTTGAAAGGAGTAGTGTCCCTCCTTGAGATGAGGCATACCAGTGGTGGCTCACGGTAAGGGATGCTACTCCAGTGGATCATATTACCTGGGACTTCTTTAAGACAGCGTTCCAGGAAAAGTATGTTGGGGCGAGTTATGTGGATGCTCAGAGAAAGGCATTTTTAAACTTGATCCAGGGGAATAAGTCGGTGGCTGAGTATGAGGCGGAGTTCGTGCGTTTAAGCCACTATGCACGGGGTATCGTCGCAACTGATTATGAGCGTTGTGTTCGGTTTGAGGATGGTCTGCGGGATGAGCTGTGGGTACTGATAGCTCCGCAACGGGAAAGAGAGTTTTCCATTTTGGTTGAGAAGGCAAAAATAGCCAAAGAGGTGAAGCGGTCTGAGAGGCAGAATCGGGATAAGGATAGGGGTAGGAATAAGAGGAACTTTGGGTCGTCAGGATCTGCTGGGGGTTTTCAAAAGGCGATGCCTGTTACCGTTGGTCGGTCTCAATCGTGTGCTCGATGTGGGAAATTACATTCGGGGGAGTGTTGGGTAAGAAATAGAGGATATTTCAGGTGTGGATCTATGGATCATCGTATAAGGGACTGTCCACAAGAGTTGGACAGGGCGCGGTCGTTAGGTCAGGGATATGCACAGTCCGGAAGAACTGGGCAACAGCCACCGAGAGGTCGTGGTCCGGTCAGATGAGGAAATGGATTCGGTCAAGGGCGTGGAGCACCGGGCAGAGGTGCTGGGAGTACAGATGCAAGACAGCCTGGATTGGTTTATGCAGCTAGACATCGAGAGGATGGCGATGCACTGGACGTCATAACCGGTACATTCCTTATTTTTGATGTGCCCTTTATAGCTTTGATAGATATTGGGTCTACACATTCATATGTTGCTAGTACTATGTCTGAGACTTTGAGCATTAAATCTGAGGTTGCTGCCAGAGAAATATCTGTGGTTAGCCCTCTAGGACAATCTGTGGTAGTGAACAAGTTGTTCAGGAATGTACCTTTAGAAGTTCAAGGGGTAGTGTTTCTGGCAGACTTGATAGAACTGCCGTTCGGCGAGTTTGATTTAGATCTTAGGTATGGACTAGCTAGTTAAGCATCGTGCCAACTTGGATTGTGCTGCTAAGCGCATGATATTGAAGACTCCCGAGGATAAGGAGGTGCTGGTGATAGGTGAGAGAAGGAATTACCTGTCCAATGTGGTGTCTGCACTAAAGGCTGAAAGGATGGTGTGAAAAGGGTGTGAGGAGTTCTTAGCTTTAATCAGTGCTTTGGAGGCCAAAGAATTGTCTGTAAGGGATGTTAGAACGGTGAAAGAGTTCTCAAACGTCTTTCCAGAAGAGCTTCCAGGGTTACCTTCGGATCGCGAGGTGGAGTTCGGCATTGATCTCCTTCTGGGAATAGCTCCGGTGTCTATCGCCCCAAATAGGATGGCGCCAAAGGAGCTGGTAGAACTTAAAGCTCAGATTCAGGAACTGTTGGACCGTGGTTTTATCCGACCAAGTGTGTCTCCGTGGGGAGCACCGGTGTTTTTCGTTAAGAAGAAGGATGGGTCGATGCGAATGATCTTTGACTACAGGCAATTGAACAAGTTGAGGATTAAGAACAAATACCCATTGCCAAGGATTGACGACCTATTCGATCAGCTGTGAGGCGCTTCGATCTTCTCGAAGATAGACTTGAGGTCGGGGTATCATCAGTTAAAGGTCAAGAAGGCGGATATTCATAAGACTACTTTTCAAACTCGTTATGGTCACTACGAGTTCTTAGTGATGTTGTTCGGGTTAACGAATGCACCAGCCTCATTTATGGATATGATGAACCGGGTATTCCAACCCTACCTGGACCGATTTGTCGTAGTGTTCATAGATGATATCTTGGTATATTCAAGGACTGAGGAGGAGCATGATTCACATCTTCGGATAATTCTACAGATTTTGAGAGAGAAGCAACTGTATGCCAAGTTCAGAAAGTGTGAATTTTGGTTGAGGAAAGTTACCTTTTGGGGGCATGTTGTTTCTACCGAGGGGATTAGGGTTGATCCCCGAAAGATTGAAGCCATTTTGGATTGGAAACCGCCGAAGTCAGTAGCAGAAATTCAAAGTTTCCTTTGGTTAGCTGGGTACTACAGAAGGTTCATTGAGGGATTCTCGTTGATTGCTGCACCATTAACCAAGCTATTACGGAAAGGGATACCATTTGTATGGACTGATAAAAAGCAGTAAAGCTTTGAGAGGTTGAAGAAGATTTTGACGGAGGCACCAGTGTTGATTCAGCCTGAGGTTGGAAAAGAGTTTGTCGTCTATTGTGATGCGTCGCACACAGGGTTAGGATGTGTGTTGATGCAAGAAGGGAAGGTGATAGCGTATGCGTCTCGGCAATTAAGGCCACATGAGGTGAATTATCCCACACATGATTTGGAGTTAGCTGCGGTAGTGTTCGCCCTGAAGATCTGGAGACACTACTTGTATGGAGAAAAGTCAATTATCTACACCGATCATAAGAGCCTGAAATATCTCCTTACCCAGAAGGAGTTAAATTTAAGGCAGTGGAGGTGGATTGAATTGTTGAAAGACTATGAATACTCGATTGAGTATCATCCGGGTAAAGCTAATGTAGTGGCGGATGCATTGAGCCGTAAGGTGATATCGGATTTGATGGAAATGTTTGCTCATCTCAGTTTGTATGAGGATGGAAGCTTGATAGCCGAACTTCAAGTGAAACCTTCATGGGTAGGTCAGATTAAAGAAAAGCAGTTGTTAGACGAAGTGTTAAGTTCTCGACTTCAGCAAGTGGAAGGTGGTGAAACAGCGGATTTTGGTCTGAACAGTGAAGGTGTGTTGTGCTTTCATGGAAAGGTTTGTATGCTGAAGGACTCTGAGTTGAGACAGATGATTCTGCGGGAGGCGCATAGTAGCCCATACGCTATGCACGCCGGTGGGAGTAAGAAGTTACCGAGTTTGTGAGTAAGTGCTTGACGTGTCAACAGGTGAAGGCAGAACACCAGTTGCCTTCGGGGTTACTGCAACTAGTAAAGATTCCACTTTGGAAGTGGGAGAGGATAACAATGAATTTTGTTAGTGGACTACCTCTTACGCCTACTAGGAAAGATTTGGTGTGGGTGATTATCGATCGGTTGACGAAGTCCGCTCACTTCATACCGGTTCGAATCGACTACTCACTACAGAAGTTAGCCAAGCTGTATGTAGCAGAGATTGTGAGGTCACATGGGGTACAAGTGTCTATCGTATCAGACAGGGACCCTAGGTTTACATCGCGATTCTGGAAGGCATTACATAAAGCTTTAGGTACAAGATCGGATTTCAAAGACGGCGTTTCATCCATGCATCGATGGTCGATCGAGAGAGTAATTCAGATTCTGGAAGACATGTTAAGAGGTTGTGTAATCGACTTCAGGGGTAGTTGGGAGGATTCTCTACAATTGTCAGAGTTTGCGTACAACAATAGCTATCAATCCAGCATTCAGATGGCACCCTACGAAGCGTTGTATGGTCGTAGGTGTCGTACTTCTACCTGCTGGACAGAGTTGGGTGAGCGAAAATTTTTGGGTCCGAATTTGATCTCAGAGACGGAGAAAAAGGTTAAGTTGATTCGGGCTCGGTTAAAGGAAGCTTCCGACAGGCAAAAATATTATGCAGATTTGAAGCGTAAGGAAATAGAATTCTCAGTGGGGGATCAGGTCTTTTTGAAAGTCTCACCTTGGAAGAAGGTTCTAAGATTTGGATGGAAAGGCAAGTTGAGCCCCAGATTTATCGGGCCTTATCGAGTGTTGAAACATGTGGGACCAGTAGCTTATCAGCTTGACTTACCTCTAGATTTGAATCAGATACATGATGTATTCCATGTTTCAATGTTAAGGCGCTATCATTCGGATCCATCTCATTTAGTACCGGTGGAAGAAATTGAAGTAAGACCCGACCTGTCTTTTGAAGAAGAACCAGTGCAGATCTTAGATCAAGATGTTAAGGTGTTGAGAAGGAAATCGGTCCCGTTGGTAAAAGTCTTATGGCGAAATCACAGTTCAGAGGAAGCCATATGGGAGCCAGAAGATGTGATGCGGCAGCAATACCCTCACCTATTTTGATCAGGTAAATTTCGAGGCCAAAATTTCTTTAAGGGGGGTGGAACTGTAACATCCTATAATTAGGGGTTCTGCGTTTTGTGATATTCTATGTGTTTGGCTCGTTTAGCTTGTTGTTTTGGTGTGTTTGGGGGTCTTGGGAAGGCTCGGGTTCAAGTCAGAGCTTTGGTAAAATTTTTGTTTTAGGGCAAGTAAGAGAGAGAGCTAGTAAATGCGGGCTTTAAGGATAATTATTTTTGTTTGAGGACACAAGGATGAGCTTATGGTGGAGTGGATGTGGCGTCACTTGTAGGAGCAGAGGGGGAGGAGTTCGAATCCCATCTGCTGCACTTTGGAGTTTAATTTTTTTTGTGTTCAAGGAGGGGAAGAGGTGGCATTCGGCTGGGACTCTACCATGGTGGTTGTGGAATGAGTCAAACAAATTCAAATGGATGGACAAGAGGAGTTTGAGAAGTTTGTGTAACATCCCAAAATTTGAGTATTATTTGTGTTGGCTCGGGTATGAATTTTGTGTGTTAGCATAGTCTTATGAAGGCTTGATTTTATTTAGGAAGCTAGAATAAATTTTTAGTATGGTTTATTTAATGAAGTGGATTAAGTGAGCTTAGCACTTAAGTTAATTTAAGTGTTAATTAAAGCATAAGAGGAGTAAGTGGCAAGTTGGTTAAGGAGCTTGAAAGGTGGCTTGAGGTTAGAGGTTCGAGTATCATGGAAAGCATTTTTGAAGACTTTATTTTTTGTTCTAGCATTGATGGACGGTCAACCTATGTTTATGATAGGTTGGACCTTAAGTTTTTGGTAAAGTTGAATTTTGGAAAAGGAAAGCATGAAATAGGGGATAGGAATCTTAAGGTTATGGTGTGATGAGGGGACAAAAGGCATGGAATATGGAGGATGTTTTGGAAAGTAATCCTAGGCCTTTAGTGCATGTATGTGGACGGCATGGGTGTCTATGGGGGTGGCCGAATGTTGTTAGGTGGCTTGGGGGGGGATAGTTGGTCAACCTTTGCTTGTTGTGCATCTTTTGTATTGTTTTCTTTCTCTCCAAAAACTCCCCTCCTTGGCCGAATGTGTACTATGCTTTTAGTGCAAAATTCCTTTTGGGTTTAGCCTTATTTTGTTGGAACCAAATCCTACTTTTTCTTTCTTTTCATTCATCCTTTTGAAACCGAAACAACATTTGATTTTTTTGGGCATTTTGTGCACATTTCTTTTAGGCAAAATAGTGTTTGGCCGAACCTCTCTCTCTCCCACATCTCTCTCTTTTTCTTCTTTGACATTGGTTCATAATCACATTTCTCCTACTTTCTCTTGGCCGAAACTTTCATCTCTCCATCTCTCTTTACTTTCTTTTATTTTATTCAAAGTCATAAACATTCCTCTCCCATTGAAATCTCTTCCATCTTCTTCTTTTGTTTTCCTTTCTCTTTCTCAACTTTAGTCGAATCCTTATTGTTAAATCAAATCAACCATAGCTGAATTTCTTTGACCATTTAATCATTTTGCCAAAATTTTTCCTTTCTCTTATTGTTTTGTTTTGGCCGAATATTCAAGGGTAGATTCTCTTTGATTTTTCTTCAATCAATTTTGGAAAAGGGTAAGTGTTCATGGCCGATTCTCTTTCAATTCTTTTCTCTTTTCCAAGTTATTTTCTTGTGGTCAAAGGTCGAATCTTTGGGCATTGGTTTGCAAGGTTCTAACCATTTTAGGAACCGATTATTCTTTTAGGCTTTTCGGGATGTTGGAAGCAATCAATCTAACCCTCGTTTCTTTGTCAATCGATTTGGGTAAGTTTAGGTAAGATTTGGTATTACAAGTGATAACTCTTTGGGATTTAGTAGTATGGCCGAATGGCCTTTGTTCATAATTTTAGTATTGGCCGATTGTAGGACAAGGTGTTCTAGTGAGTAGATCGATTCGGGAGTTAGTTCTTGCGTTGGTGAAAGGTGTGTATCTTACACACTTTATAACTTGGTTTATATATGTATATTTGTGTGTTATAACTAATCATATTATGAAAGTGGGTAAATCGATGAGATCTGGATATGATACCATGATGGTATGAATGAGGATTCGGGTAAGTCCGTTTCAATATGTTGTTAATACATGTGGATTGAAATCATGATCTACGATTTATGATATATTCATTATGAGATACATATCAAAGTTTATTGACATGATTTGTCTATCTATTGCATTGGTATGGGCAATATGAGAGGAGGGGGAAGATTGATGATTCGTTTCTTCGGACACCAGTGGTTTGGCACCACCAGTGGTTTGGCACCACCAGTGATTTGGTATCACATTCGTGTCTTCGGACACCAGAGGTTTGGCACCTCATAGCGACTTGTCCCTGTGGTTAATACCACCGTGGGTTGGCCCCACTTTTGAGATATGGGATCGTCTGCCAGTGATTTGGTATCACACGTGGGTTGGCCCCACAACCTGATGATTCGTGTCTTCGGACACCAGAGGTTTGGCACCTCATAGCGACTTGTCCCTGTGGTTAATTCCACCGTGGGTTGGCCCCACTTTTGAGATATGGGATCGTCTGCCAGTGATTTGGTATCACACGTGGGTTGGCCCCACAGATGGATTATTCGTGACTACGGTCACCAGTGATTTGGTATCACATTTGTGTCTTTGGACACCAGTGGTTTAGCGCCACGGTGGTTTGGTACCACACGGGGTAGAAAAGGAGTTATGGATGGCTAGGTTGGGTGCATTATACATATATGTTGCTTTGTTATAATTTGTGTAAGTATGTGGTATTTACTCGGGAGAGGGAATATGCACTGAGTCTTGGTGACTCACCTTCTCCCTTATCTTTTCAGGTGATTCGTGAGATCGCAGATATGGAGCCGGATGAACTCGAGGAGGCCATGCAATAAAGTTTGGTTTTACATGAACTTCCATTTGTGTACTATATTTTAATTTTGGGTTTTCATATTTTATGGATTTGTAATAAGGCCTCTTTAATTATGGTTTTGGATTATTTATATGCTTTGAGATTTATTCTAAACATGTTTAAGCATGTCACTTGGTTAATCTAATAATTGAGCTCAAAGTTTTCTAAACTAAAAACTCGCAATGGTTTTAAAAATCTTACCTACGGGTAATATGAATAGTTTGATAGAAAAATTACAAGTTAAGTGTTTTCAATAAATTAAGTGATTTCCAAAATTCAAGTTTCTATACTCAATTGCAAACGGATTTTCAAAGTGATATTTCAAATTTTCTTAAAAAGATATAAATGTTTTCTATCCTATGATTTATCAACTAAGTTTTAAAGTCTTATGTAATTCAAAGTAAATTTCAGTTTTAACTTATTTTCGACAAATAAAGAATTTCAAAGAGTTTTTCACAAAATTTAATTGTTAATTCGATTCTTTTAAAAATATTTTCCTTAGTGACATACCAGATTCGGTCGTGGCGTATTGACCAGGTTTGGGGTGTTACAGTTTGAATGGGTCAAACAGTTCAAATTAGTGGATAAAGAGTGAATGAAGGAGAAAATCGTGGAAGGTAGGGAGAGAGGAGAAGTTTGGCCGAATGTGGGAAGGTGTGTAGGGGAGCATTTTCGATTTTTAGCTAGTAGGGGTGAGTGCCGAATTCTCTTTTGGGTTACTTAGGCATTTTCATCCTAGTGTTTTCGGTCTTTGTGTGTAGGGAGAGAGAGTACCGAAAACTTGCCAGTAAGTGCTTCTAGTGTTTCTTTTTCTTTTCTTTCCAGTTGATGTACTTTTGTTCTCTTGAGCATTGCCGAATTTTCAGTTGCTTTTCTCCTCCTTTTCAATCGTTTTCTTTTATTGTCACCTAAGTCCATTTCTACTTCTTTCTCCTCTAGCCGAACCTCAGTCTACTCACTTTCTTCTCTTTTCCTGACGTCTCTCTCCTGTTCTACTCTTGAGCCAAAACCTTCTTGGCATTTTTTGTTTGTGCCAAATCTTCTTGGACTCCATTCGGCTTCTCTCTGTTTAAGGTAAAGAACTTTTCTTTTATTCTTGTTATCTCCTTACATCTTCTAAGGAAACCGACCACTTATTCATTAATCACAAACCGAATTTGGTTTCTCTTCTGAAGCTGACTACTCCATCTTTTGTAACCCGTTTCTTTCATCGTTTGTTATTTAGCCGAACCCCAAGAATCAAAGTGCTAGTTGTCTGCCGAAGGTCCCTCTGTAATCGGTTTCTGTTTGTGCAAGGTAATGGAAACTCTTTTGTTTCTTTCTCTCTCTTTTGGTCTTATGTGGTCATAGTCGAAATGGCTATTTTGTTTCTTAATATTAGTTCGCGGCTAATCTCTTTTGTTCTCCTCTCAACGTTGCATATTCGCATCGGATTAGAATCTATAGCCAAGTCTATCTGTGTTCGGTTCATTCTTTGACCAAGGTAAGGAGGTTCTCTTTGATTTCGGTTGGTCTATTTCCTTTTCTCTTTCGTTGCCTTAACCCAATCTCTTTGTTAGACAACCATCGTTCTCTCTGAAAGTGTTGTACTGATCAAAGATTCTCTTCATGGATGTGAGTGCTAGCCAATCTAAGGAGGGGAGTGGACTCGTAGTCTCTGCTCCTAAGTTCAAACGACGTGTTGTGTCAGCGGTTCGAGACTTTCCGCTGGGTTGTGGTAGAGAGCCGACATCTATTTGGGATAGGCAGATAGTGGTTATTCCCGCTAGTGAGAGTAGCAACGATCAGGAGTGTTTAGTCCTTCGTGTAATCAGGTGTGTAATATTCACACCATCTTTTGTTTGATTATTAATTGGTATGTGAATTGTTTAAAAGCCGAAACATCGGTAATGGTTGTTGAGTTACCCTTGGGGGGTAAAATCGGAGATACCAGGTTAGTTACCTTTGATTGTGTCATGTAAATACCCTATCATGAATATATGTATGCTCTAATTATTCGATTACATTGACATATGTTGCATTCATTATATTATGATTATATATTGCATGGGATTGGGATATGAAATTGATTAAAAGGGGAAGAGCATGTCAGTGGTTTGGTACCACATATATCAGTTGTAACATCCTAAAATTTGGAATTTTATGTGTTGCATTATTTCTTGCGTTAAGCTAGTTAAATTACTAATCGTGTATGTTTTAAGGTCTTAAGAAGGCTCGGGGTTTAATTGGGCCTTAGTAAAAATTTGGTATTTTAGCACTTTAAGGAGATATAGTAAGTGGCCTCATTGCTTATGGAAATAAATGAGTAATTTGCTAGCACAAAGGAGCTTATGGTAAAGGGGATATGGCGCCACATGAAGGACTTTGAGGGAGGAAGTTCAAATCCCATCAAGTACAAAACTTTGACTATTTTTTTTGTGTTCTTTCCCTAAGTGTCGGCCAAGGTAGTATATAAGGCAAGGTGGACTTTTTAATTTTGGCAAAGTGGCTAAGGAATAAGGAAAGGATGAGGGTAGGGAAAGAAATCAAAAGAAAAGGCAAGATAAGGGAACATGTTAGCCTTTTTCAAGGGTGATGTTTTGGAAAGTTTTGGTTGGCCAAATTTTGACCTTATTGTCATGCTATGCACGGTTTTGGTATAGGGAGAGGGTAGCCAAATTTTGCTAGTAGCATTTTGGCAATTTTGGTGCTTGAGAGGTTGTTTTCTCTTTAGCTTTTCAGTGTCATTTTCTTTCTCCAATTCTTTCTCTTAGCCGTAACTCCCAAAGCCATAAGAGAGTCTCTTTTCTCCGTTTTGGCCAAAACTCTCATTTCATTTTGGTCATTTTTCTCTTGTTGTGCTGAAATCTTAATCCATCATTTTTCATCCTTCTTTGGTTGCCGAAATACTCACATTCTTCTTTGGTTCATATTTTTTTGGTGTTGGCCGAAACACTCCAAACATCTTTCGTCCATCTTCTTCTTTCTTTTTAATCATCTCTCAACCCTTCTTTCATTTCTGAAAAATTAAAATTTCATTGTAATCGAATTCTCTTTATTCATTTTCTCCATAGCCGAATCTATTAACATCTTGTCTCCTCCCTATCTCTTTTTCCTTCGTGTTGGACACTATCTTCTTGATCGAATCGGTAAGTAATAATCTTCTTTTCAATTTCTTCTTTTAATGTCGAATATATGCCCTTGTCATGGGATGGTTCTATTAACTGAAATCATCATTTTCTTCTACTCTCTCAAAACGTGATTATTCCCCTTTTGTAGTATTCTAGTGGGAGGCCGAACATTATTCTAGCCTTAAGTTGAACGGTGAAAATCGGATCCAATATCGATAAGGTAAGGAATTCTCCATGGATTATTTGAAATCGTTCTGTATTCGTTTAAGTTGTTATCGGGATAATAGTGGTTGTGACTAATCGATTATATTTTTAGGGACTTAATCGCTCGATCTATCCTCTTGTTGATCAAACGATTATAGTGGTAAGCCGAACCCTTTGTGTAACACCCTGATTTAGGGGCTATGCAATTTGAGTATAATTCAGGTGTTGGAAGATTTTTGGGGTGTTTTTGGATGTGTTTTAGAGTTTTAAGAATGCTCGGATGAAAGGGGAAGGCTTTGGAAATTTTGGATTTTAGTGTAAAAGGGGAAATAGGGCAAGAAGGCCTTAAAAATAAATGGCTGTGTTGGTGGACATGAAAGTCCAATCTGGCGAAGTGGCTCTCATGCGCCACTTAGGCGCTCAAGGAGAGCAAGGGCGCTGGTTCGAGTGGGGCAAAGCGACATTTTGGCGTTTTATTTTTCATATGCGGTTATGGGCTGAGATAAGAAGGGTTTAAAGATAAATGTTGGGGGCTTTATGTCAAGAAAATCATTGTGGCCGAGTGGCACGGGCGTTGGGGGGGAAAGGTGAGCAACGAGGTTGGTGCTAGGTTCGAACCAAGGCAAGTGGCAATTGAAGTTTTTCTTTTTGGCAGTAATTTGAAGGTGTGGACGGCACATGGGGAGCTTCAAATAGGATAAGAATAGATTAGTATTTTGTTTTAATCCATTTGGAGGAGATAATTATTAGATTATTCTTTTGGTTTTTATTATTTTAGATAGTGGTAGGATAATTGTAGGATTATTATATTTAGTTTAAAATTTGTAATTAGAAGATGAATTGTTGTTATTTTTTTTAATAGATAAGGTTAGATGGGTGTTGTTTAGTTTTGAATTCGGCTGGTGAGTAGGTTGGTTTTATTTATTTTATTTTTGTTAAACATAGGATTATTTTATTTAGTTTACAATTAGTGATAATGGTTATATTTTTTTTTATTTTTTTTTATATTTGATAAAGTGATAAAATATGGATAGATAGTGGGGGAGTTGGCTAATTCAAAATTAATTTGAATTAGTGACCTGGAGCTTTTGAAGTGGCAGCCGAAATTGGGAGTCTTCTAGGGGAGGGGGTGCCGAATGTGCTATTTAATGGGCAGCTTCCTTCTTGAATTTCTTTTGACCCTTTAGCCGAATGTTTAATCTCTTCTAGACCTTCATTTTCTTTTTCTTCTCATACTCTATTCTCATCAAAACCGTCCCTCCTTCTCACCTGTTTAATTGGCCGAAACTTCAGGGTCGCTTAGCCGAATATTCCATTTGTTTCTCTCCACTTCATTCAAGCCGAAATCACCCCTAAAAGCTTACCTTGGCCGAACATTCCAACTCCATTTAGGAGTCATTATCAAACATTTAGCCTCTCATTCTCTCTCGCATTGTTTACAAGTCCCTCGGCCGAATCTTATTCCTTGTGGTAGCCGATTATTGGTTGGGCAAAGGTTGGAGCGTTGGGTTTTTCTTTAGTCGTTGTGAAAGGTAAGGTCGTATGATATTAAAACTATCTCTTGTAGTATTCGGACAAAGGGGCCTTTCGCATGGATTGTGGTTGATAGCCGATACTAATAGTCTTGTAACAGGATTTTCGGCAATTCCATTGGTGTTTCGGGATTCAAGAAGGAAAAGGGTAAGTGGTTTGATTTTCGGCCTTAGGCCAATATATGTGGTTATGTGTTGACCGAGGGTTGACTATGGTCTTTTTAGGGGCATATCGACAAGAGCATAGAGAAGCCTTCGGGATCTCCGATTATTTCGGTAAGGATATTAGTAAGTGACTTAGACTCGTTAATAAGTAGATTATGACTTGTTGATTAATCGAGTGGTTACGATTAAGTGACTTTCGATGGAGGCCAATACCAGTCTTGAAGGAAAAGGGAAAGCTCCCATCCCAAAGTTTAAGAAAAGAGCTGCATCTCGTGGTTCGGGATTGGCCACTGTGGTGTGGGCCAAGAATGTAAAGCTATAGGCGGATAGCCGTAGTTTCGCTTTAGCGATAGCGCCGAGGATCGAGAGTCTAGAACTCCAAGTAATAAGGTGTGTGGTTAGACCATTGTTTCCGGATTTGTATGATATCTGTTGTGTTATATGTTTACTAATGAATGCGATTGCCATATGTGTAATGGATACCCTAAAGGGGTATGATGACGACTGTGTTAGTAGCAAATTGGCTAATATGTGATAATTGATTTTAACTATGTGAGCATGCCTATATTTGTGAATATCATGTACATGCATCATCTCAAAGATCATATTATGTTACATGTGCATGGGTGGGTTTTTGAAAGAAGGTACGGGTGTACTTGAGTACGTGGTTGATGTCAACTTTGTGCTACATCGTGGATTGGCGCTGATCGAGGTCGCGTTGTGGATCTTTGCGATTTAGTTCGCGTGGTTACCTTGATTGATATCGGCTCTATGCCATATCGTGGCTTGATGGATTACTGTGTGCTCCATCGTGGTTTGATGTTAGCTATACGCTACATCGTGGATGGCATTGGTTGCCTTTATGGAGGGAAAAGGAGAGGGTGACTCGATAGTCCCTGGTGTGTGGTATTTGGATAAGGGGTGTGTAGCGGATGGACCTTAGGATTGGGTTGGGTATCATGATTGCATGGTTTCGTTATGAATTGATATGGAAATGGGCCAAGCCCAATATGACTTGTGGATTTGTATGTTTTGAGAACATACGTGGAAATGGGCCAAGCCAATGATCGATGGATTGATGAGAAAAGGGCCTAGCCCAAAGTGCTTGAATATGATTTGATTGTGGGCCAAGCCCAGATTGTGGTAATGTTTAAATGATTATATTTACATGTCGCATTTTATAATTGGGTTGATTTGTGGCTAACATATGGGTGGATATCGGTGGTTTAATTACACATCGAGTCGTATGACTCACCCAATTATTTATCCAACATCGCAGTGACAGGATGATCGGATCGGGTTGGAGTGGATACAAGGTGGCCCATGCAGAGGACGTTTTTAATCTTTTCTTTATGCGTTTATTATCGAGTACTTGGATTAATTATTTTTGTAATAAGGGCCTTATTATTATTATTATTATTTTTTGTTATCACTATTTTTGATATTACTTGATATTATGGTTTACTTAAAAGAAATTATTATGTGAAGATAATTTTAGTTTTAGCAACCTATTTAATCAAAGTATTTATATATTTTTATACTAAAGTTTTAATATGGATTATTTTTAATAACAAAGCTTTATTTATAATTTTGAAAGAAAAGACATGGTTTCCAAAAGTGAATAAAATTTTCAAGTTTTATTCTGAAGTCAAAGATTTTGCAAACGGTTTCCGCAGTGACATAACCAGATCCGGTCAGGACTTGTGGGCCGGGTTTGGGGATGTTACAGTTTGGTATCAGAGCCCGGTTCAAAACTCGGCTTTGAGGGTTTTGGGCCCAAAAACATTTTCAAAATGGGCTTTTCAAAAATATGGGCTTTTAAGAAATTTTTCAGGTTAGTCTGGCATGGCACCTGTACCTCCGACCCGAAGTCCATCAGGTAAGTACTTCGGACTTTTGAAGTGTTGTATTATTATGAACTGTTATGGGCTTAGTTGGGCTCGTAGATTAGTGAACTAGGATCTGTTGAACCCCAGGACTAGTCTACTCAAACATATGCATAAGACGTAAAGACTATTAACAAACCTGTGAAGTAAGTCGCCGGGTTAAGGTGTGGCAACCTGTGTGCGTATGTCTAGGATTGGTATTCGGTGGGAGCTTGGTATTTAAGCAGTCCGCGTGACTCACCTCCTCTCCACTCGAATCCTACCTGGTGCGTAGCTACGGTTCACCTTAACCAAGAGGACTTGTTCATAGGCTAAACCAATTATTAAAACCCGAAAGGGATTTGCCTTACTGTTTTAAAATCCTTAGTTTTAAAATTTCCAAAATTTACCCCTTTAAACTCTAAATCTGATTTTGAAAGATGTTTTCTCGATTTACAAAATTACCAAAAATACCCCTATAGGAAAATGACGAAAATACCCCTGGGGTAAAAACGGGCAGAGATGTCTGGATAGTGAATGTGGGTGGTAGATACCACCGAATGTGCCTCTACTGAGGAAGGAACGTGGCTTCGTTGGGAAATGAAGGTGTCGCTAGTGATGAATGTGTTTTTGTTGATGAATGGATGTGTCCTTATGGATGAACGTGATATTCTGAAATAGAATAGGGAACTTGAACTGAAAATTTGTGTGATCGAAAGAACTGCCTCTAGAAATTCTTTTCATAAGATTTGTTCGCGGATAAACAAGTGAAACAAAATTTCTAATGCATAAAACTTGTTAATCAGATTAAATCACGACGGTAGAGATGAGTTCTAGGGGACGCGGTAGAGGTAGAATGGCAGCATCGGAACCGGTAGGGTCTGGCCATGGGTCAGAAAGTGAAGTGCCGCCACCAGCAGTGAGCGCGGAGGAACAAAATCAGATAGGTGAAGATGACGCAGTATCGCGGGCCATGTTACGAGTGCTAGAACGAGTACTAGGAGTTAGTAGGGGAAATGGAACTCGAAAGTCAGTATCGGAAAGGCTTAGATCGAACGGAGCCGAGATCTTTAGAGGAGTGTCGGGAGTAGCTTCTAACGTAGCAGAGTATTGGCTAGAAGCAGTTGAAAGAATCATGGACGATTTGGACTGCACCAATGAAGAAAAGCTGAAGGGTGCTGTTTCGTTGCTTCGTGACGAAGCTTATCGTTGGTGGCTCACTGTCAAACAAGGTGTATCGGCGGATCAATTGGATTGGGATTACTTTAAGGCCAAGTTTGAAGGGAAGTACGTAGGAGCCAGTTATTTAGACTCGCAAAGGAAAGCATTTCTAAATCTAGTACAAGGGAATAAGTCGGTAGTGGAGTATGAAGCGGAATTCGTGTGACTTAGTCAGTACGCCAAGGGGATCGTGGCTACTGATTATGAAAGGAGTGTTCGATTCGAAGATCGGCTGCGAGATGAGTTGCGGGAGTTGATAGCTCCGCAGAGAGAAAGGGACTTCGCCATTCTGGTTGAGAAAGCTCGGATCGCTGAAGAGGTTAAGAAGACTATAAGAGAAAACCGAGAAAAGAATAGGAGCGAGAATAAGAGAAATGCTGGACCATCAGTATCGTTGGGTAATGCCCAGAAAAGACCAAGGACCGAGAACCCTGTAAGTGCACTTGTACCAGTGGATCGGAATCATTCTTGTGCTCGATGTGGAAGACCTCACACAGGAGAGTGTTGGGGAAATAGTAAAGAATGCTTTCGGTGTGGATCTAAGGCACATCTGGTTAAGAATTGTCCTCGAGCGACGAGGGGTCGTGGTTCAAGCCATGGAGGGAATGGTTCTAGTCAGAGTCAACCAAGGATGTGATAACGGGTAAGCTCCTTTGCTTTGGTACATGTTTTAATTGCTTTGCTTGCCTGTGAATTAGTTTTGGTGCCGCTAAGAGAGGTGTTTCAATTTTGAGCGCGAACTTAGAGATTGTGTAGGTAACGATAGCCTTAGTAAGATCAGAGTGCGCAAAGATAAGCGTAAGGTGGTAAGATAGGTTGTATGGACGTTTGTTAGTAAAGTAATTTCGAGGACGAAATTATTTTTAAGGAGGGTAGAATTGTAACACCCGATTTAGGGGCTATGCAATTTGAGTATAATTGTGTGTTGGAAGATTTTTGGGGTGTTTTTGGATGTGTTTTAGAGTTTTAAGAATGCTCGGATGAAAGGGGAAGGCTTTGGAAAATTTTGGATTTTTAGTGTAAAAGGGGAAATAGGGCAAGAAGGCCTTAAAAATAAATGGCTGTGTTGGTGGACATGAAAGTCCAATCAAGCGAAGTGGCTCTCATGCGCCACTTAGGCGCTCAAGGAGAGCAAGGGCGCTGGTTCGAGTGGGGGCAGAAAGATTTTGGCGTTTTATTTTTCATATGCGGTTATGGGCTGAGATAAGAAGGGTTTAAAGATAAATGTTGGGGCTTTATGTCAAGAAAATCATTGTGGCCGAGTGGCTCGGGCGTTGGGGGAAAGGTGAGCAAAGCAGTTGGTGCTAGGTTCGAACCAAGGCAAAGTGGCAATTGAAGTTTTTTCTTTGGCAGTAATAATTTGAAGGTGTGGACGGCACATGGGGAGCTTCAAATAGGATAAGAATAGATTAGTATTTTGTTTTAATCCGGCTGGAGGAGATAATTATTAGATTATTCTTTTGGTTTTTATTATTTTAGATAGTGGTAGGATAATTGTAGGATTATTATTTTTAGTTTAAAATTTGTAATTAGAAGATGAATTGTTGTTATTTTTTTTAATAGATAAGGTTAGATGGGTGTTGTTTAGTTTTGAATTCGGCTGGTGAGTAGGTTGGTTTTATTTATTTTATTTTTGTTAAACATAGGATTATTTTATTTAGTTTACAATTAGTGATAATGGTTATATTTTTTTATTTTTTTATATTTGATAAAGTGATAAAACATGGATAGATAGTGGGGGAGTTGGCTAATTCAAAATTAATTTGAATTAGTGGCCTGGAGCTTTTGAAGTGGCAGCCGAAATTGGGAGTCTTCTAGGGGAGGGGGTGCCGAATGTGCTATTTAATGGGCAGCTTCCTTCTTGAATTTCTTTTGACCCTTTAGCCGAATGTTTAATCTCTTCTAGACCTTCATTTTCTTTTTCTTCTCATACTCTATTCTCACCAAAACCGTCCCTCCTTCTCACCTGTTTAATTGGCCGAAACTTCAGGGTCGCTTAGCCGAATATTCCATTTGTTTCTCTCCACTTCATTCAAGCCGAAATCACCCCTAAAAGCTTACCTTGGCCGAACATTCCAACTCCATTTAGGAGTCATTACCGAAACATTTAGCCTCTCATTCTCTCTCGCTTTGTTTACAAGTCCACAAGCCGAATCTTATTCCTTGTGGTAGCCGATTATTGGTTGGGCAAAGGTTGAGCGTTGGGTTTTTCTTTAGTCATTGTGAAAGGTAAGGTCGTATGATATTAAAACTATCTCTTGTAGTATTCGGACAAAGGGGCCTTTCGCATGGATTGTGGTTGATAGCCGATACTAATAGTCTTGTAACAGGATTTTCGGCAATTCCATTGGTGTTTCGGGATTCAAGAAGGAAAAGGGTAAGTGGTTTGATTTTCGGCCTTAGGCCAATATATGTGGTTATGTGTTGACCGAGGGTTGACTATGGTCTTTTTAGGGGCATATCGACAAGAGCATAGAGAAGCCTTCGAGATCTCAGATTATTTCGGTAAGGATATTAGTAAGTGACTTAGACTCGTTAATAAGTAGATTATGACTTGTTGATTAATCGGGTGGTTCTGATTAAGTGACTTTCGATGGAGGCCAATACCAGTCTTGAAGGAAAAGGGAAAGCTCCCATCCCAAAGTTTAAGAAAAGAGTGTCTCAATGTTCGGGATTGGCCACTGTGGTGTGGGCCAGCAATGTAAAGCTATAGGCAGATAGCCGTAGTCTCGCTTAGCGATAAGCGTCGAGGATCGAGAGTCTAGAACTCCAAGTAATAAGGTGTGTGGTTAGACCATTGTTTCGGATTTGTATGATATCTCTGTTGTGTTATATGTTTACTAATGAATGCGAAGCCATATGTGTAATGGATACCCTAAAGGGTATGATGACGACTGAGTTAGTAGCAAATTGGCTAATATGTGATAATTGATTTTAACTATGTGAGCATGCCTATATTTGTGAATATCATGTACATGCATCGTCTCAAGATCATATTATGTTACATGTGCATGGGTGGGTTTTTGAAAGAAGGTAATGGGTGTACTTCGAGTACGTGGTTGATGTCAGCTTTGTGCTACATCGTGGATTGGCGCTGACTGAGGTCGCGTTGTGGATCTTTGCGATTTAGTTCGCGTGGTTACCTTGATTGATATCGGCTCTATGCCATATCGTGGCTTGATGGATTGCTGTGTGCTCCATCGTGGTTTGATGTTAGCTATACGCTACATCGTGGATGGCATTGGTTGCCTTTATGGAGGGAAAAGGAGAGGGTGACTCGATAGTCCCCTGGTGTGTGGTAGGCTGGATAAGGGGGTGTGTAGCGGATGGACCTTAGGATTGGGTTGGGTATCATGATTGCATGGTTTCGTTATGAATTGATATGGAAATGGGCCAAGCCCAATATGACTTGTGGATTTGTATGTTTTGAGAACATACGTGGAAATGGGCCAAGCCCAAATGATCGATGGATTGATGAGAAAAGGGCCTAGCCCAGTGCTTGAATATGATTTGATTGTGGGCCAAGCCCAGATTGTGGTAATGTTTAAATGATTATATTTACTTGCTGCATTTTATAATTGGGTTGATTTGTGGCTAACATGTGGGTGGATATCAGTGGTTTAATTACACACTGAGTCTGTATGACTCACCCAATTATTTATCCAACATCGCAGGTGACAGGATGATCGGATCGGGTTGGAGTGGATACAAGGTGGCCCATGCAGAGGACGTTTTTAATCTTTTCTTTATGCATTTTATTATCGAGTACTTGGATTAATTATTTTTGTAATAAGGGCCTTATTATTATTATTATTATTATTATTATTTTTGTTATCACTATTTTTGATATTACTTGATATTATTGTTTACTTAAAAGAAATTATTATGTGAAGATAATTTTAGTTTTAGCAACCTATTTAATCAAAGTATTTATATATTTTTATACTAAAGTTTTAATATGGATTATTTTTAATAACAAAGCTTTATTTATAATTTTGAAAGAAAAGACATGGTTTCCAAAAGTGAATAAAATTTTCAAGTTTTATTCTGAAGTCAAAGATTTTGCAAACGGTTTCCGCAGTGACATAACCAGATCCGGTCAGGACTTGTGGGCCGGGTTTGGGGATGTTACACTTTGTCATTTGACAATCCATATTTATATCGTAATATCGTTTTGACTAAGATCTTATTCAATGGAGGCAAGCAATATCGAATCGAAAGGGAAAGCGATTGGAGATCGCAAAAAAGGAGCGGATTTGCGATCCCTACTCCTAAATTCAAACGAAGGGCAGTATCGGTGGTTCGGGATTTTCCACCGGGTTGTGGACCATCATCCGGGGAGAATCGACAAATCGTGGTCTTTCACGATTCCAAGGGTAAACACTTTAGATCGTTTATTTTAGAGTTGATTAATTAAATCGCGTATGTCGACTAATCGAAGCGTTATGATATCTTAGGTGTCAAGATTAAGAAAGCCTAGTACTTATCAGAATCGTGTGTGTAATCTCACACCGCTTTCCGTGGGTTTTAAGATTGATATCATATTGGAAATATATCGTTACAATTAAAATCGTTTTATGGAGTAAACCGGGAAAACTGGCCTAAATTACACTATTTTTGATAAAATTAACAAAATCGGTATTAACACTGTGAGAATTACTTAAAACGCCTAAAGGGACGATCTAATCATTTAAATTGCCCCTAATGGGCCGATTTGTTATATTGCCTTAATGGGCCGATTTGTTATATTGCCTTAATGGGCCGATTTGATATATTGCTTAAATGGGTCGATTTGTTATATTGCCTTAATGGGCCGATTTGTTATATTGCCTTAATGGTCCGATTTGATATATTGCTTAAATGGGCCAATTTGATATATTGCCATAATGGGCCGATTTGATATATGGTCTTAATGGGCTGATTTGCAAGTGCTACAATGGGCCGAATTTTTGTAATGAATCTCTGAATTAATTATTGTTGTTTATATTTGTAAATATCATGATTTGCTATGTATGATGCATTTACATGATTTTGCATGGGATGGGAAAATGTTGAAGAGAAGTGATTCCGGTGGCACTGCCACAAAAATGTTTGTTAATATGATACTATGATTCTGGTGGCTCGGCCACAATCAAAATTTGTTATAAATGGCATAATGCCTACGATTGGTGTGTTTGGCGGGGTGGGTTGACTTGATCCCCACAGGTGTGATGGGATGGTACGGGTGGTGTGTAGCAGATGGATTATTAGGTTGGTTTGGGATTGCATTACATTCATATGATATATTTGATACATTATTATGTAAAAAGGGTCTTAGGCCCAAAATATTACTAAATGGGTTTCAGGTCCAGTGGGCAACGGTAAGGGGTTATGCACTGAGTTCTAGTAACTCACCCCGTTTCCTTAACCTTTGCAGGTAATGCTCAGTGACGTGGACTTGGGCCATGGATGATTGGGTGGGGGCCATACTTCAGAAACGGTTTTATTTGGACTTAGATTTCTCGTTTACTTTATTACTTTACTATTTTGGGTTAAATGTTGTAATAAGGCCTCTGGTTATTTTTGCTTTATGTTTGACGTATTTTGCTCAAATTATTTTAAATGGGATTTTATTTTAACAAATTAAAATAAAGGTTTCCAAAATAGAATAACAAATGGATTTTATAACAAACTTTTACAAATATTTTAACTCAGAAATTATCTCTCAAATTTTCATCAATATTTTTCAAAAGTCACGGTTTGTAAAATCATTAGTTCAAATTTATCGATTTATCAATCAATCTTCGAAGTTAGTAATATTTTTTCAAATATTTTAAATCAAAATTGTTGTTCTTGATTTTAACAAAACAATACCTATTTACCTACGAATGAAAAGGACTTAAATAGATTTTTCTCATGTGACATGTCAGATTCGGCCATAACGCAAGGGCCGGGTTTGGGGTGTTACATCAGTGGTTTGGTACCACATATATCAGTGACTCTGTCACATTATTTCAGTGGTTTGGTACCACATATATCAGTGACTCTATCACATTATTTCAATGGTTTGGTACCATATTCAGTGGCTTGGTGCCACATATGAGGAGTGTAGCGGATGGAGGGTTGATTGTAGAAGTCCCACAGGTGTGTTTTGGCTGGAATGGGTGGTGTGTAGAGGATGGAATACTAGGTTGGGTTGGGTTGCATTGCATACACTATTTGATATGCCAGGTTGTTAGGGCTACGGCCCAGTTCGATTCGTATGGGCTTCGGCCAAATTCATTACTGTGAGGGCTAAGGCCCAATGTGCTTTTTTGGGCTTAGGCCCAGATTTCGTTCGTAAGGGGAATTACACACTGAGTCCTCGTGACTCACCCCCTCTGCGTAATTTTACAGGTAACCCCTAGTTCGAGGATTTGGAGCCGAGGGGGACTCTACGGTGGCCATGCATTACTTCTTTCGTAAACTCCGTTTTCTCTATTTGAACTTATTTTAAATTTAGGATTTTGTTATGTAATAAGGCCTCCGGGATTTTAATTTGGGTTTTTGATTTAACGCGGTTATTATTATATCATGAAATGTTAAACACAGAGTTTTTCCTAAAAATATAAATAATCATTTTTCTAAAATATTGACAAGCGGATAACATGCAGATTAAAAATTAAATTCAGAAATTTTCTTAGAACTACAAACACTATTTTCAAAATGTCACGTTTCAGAACACCACTATTTTCGGTTTTTCGTATCACAAAACCTGATTTCGACTGTTAGTGTTATTAATAAAAGTTTTTATGAAAACCTTAAAACGGGATCTGATTTTCAAAATGAAAACAAAACGCGAAGTTTTTAAAATTTCTTTAAACAATCTTTCCTTGTGACATACCAGATCCGGTCGTAACGTTTAGGCCGGGTTTGGGGTGTTACAATCTCTTAATTTTGTCAAGGTTTGTCTTGCACTCTTATACAAACCAGTTTTAATGCGAAGTGTCCATGCATACAGCCCTTTTTAGTTTGCGACCCTAAAAATTACATACGTACCTCTGTTAGCGATAGTCTTAGCGAGCCTGGTTAAAATATGTGAGCCCATGTATTTTATGAACCCTATTAAAGTATGGAAACCCATGCATGTACAATTCCTTTATTGCGAAGTATGTTTTAGTTGTGAAACCATAATGCATGTTGCGAACTTAGGTACTATGTGAACTGTTGACAATTGGCAGACCTAATATGAGTGTTAGTATACAAACCTATATTATTGTATGCAAACTAATGTTGTTGTATTATTCTAATTACTTGTACTTATGTACTTGTCTTTGTTGCAAAACTTGAAGTTTTACTTTTCACGTTGGTGTTATGTGCTCACATGTTTGATATCGTATGCATGTTATTATGACATTCCACTGCAATGAGAACTTAGCACAACTTTCATATTGTGAACCTTTGGTGTATTGGAGGTTAGGTTAGGAGTTAACAGAGAGTTACTTCAATGGCTAATGTGGCACGTCAGATCCGATTCGAACCTACTCGGCCAGGTTTGAGGTGTTACATCTTGGGCTTAATTGTAAAAATATGTAAGTTTCGATTTTAGGGACTAAATTGAATAAAAGGTAAAATTTTAGGGAAATATTGTAAAAATTTAACAAAGGGTCATATGCATATATATTTAGACAACATAAGGTGTTTGGAATTATTAATTGAGTTAAATTATTATATAGATAAAAAAACGGATCAACCGGTCGATAAACGCGAAAAAAGAAAAATTATTGAATAGTCCTCGATTTTGTGTTTGTTATTGTTTTGTTTAGGTAAGTTCGTATTAGGTTCATTTTGATTAATACATATTTATGTTTGTATTATTTATAAATATGTTGGTGTGAATGTTTGAAATAAATATTGAAATTGTGATTGAATGATTAAATTATAAAGTATGGTAATTATATGTATTTGAAATGAATTGAGAGATGATATGATATGTTAAATAGCCATATTGTAAATGTGACTATCTTACCTTGATGGAAAGAACATGGGAAATGAATTTAGGCCAGTGTGAACTTAGTGAATGATTAGGATACAAATGACATGTCATTAGGGTTTATTAGTCACTATGTGCCTATGATTATATTTATCAGGTACTATGTACTGATGGCCATATTATGAGGTACTTTGTACCGGTGTCCATGTTGTATCAAGCACTATGTAATAGCCCGCTTGACAAAATCTCTATTTTTGGTTATTGTTTATTTTCCTAAGTGTAGTTTTGAGTAAGTAAAGTATTAGTGGTGGCTAAGTATGGGATCTGTGTATGCATCGACTAGCGAAGTCATTCTTTCGGCCAAGTCTGTGTTTTGGGCGAGATCTTTGGTTTGGCAGATTCTTCTGTTGAGTATATACCACCCTAGATGTTTTGGCGAAGCCGTTAAATTTGTAGTTTCATAGATTTGTTTATTATTTTTATAAGACTATTTAATTAGACCAATGAGAATTGGTTAGAATGGAACTATGATGTTGTAGTTGATAAGACTTAAATTATGATAAGCACACTTAATCACAAAAATCAAAAGTGTTAGTGGAATAATCTTATCCTTCCACTAAATCTTGTCTCCGTGCTTAAGTTTATAAGGATATCAGTGTCTTCACCGATAAATTTTTGTATTTCCTTTGCATTCATCTTCTTCTTGATTTTATCTACATTCTCACTCAAAGTTTAAGTCCAAAAACCTTACTAAAGTTGGGTTCTCTATATTCAATCAACTCCCACGTTATTTTAGCTCT
This sequence comes from Gossypium sturtianum, assembly GCA_025698515.1. Taxonomy (NCBI): domain Eukaryota; kingdom Viridiplantae; phylum Streptophyta; class Magnoliopsida; order Malvales; family Malvaceae; genus Gossypium; species Gossypium sturtianum. The sequence continues at coordinate 27,500,721 of CM046943.1, read as the reverse complement.
CTGGCAAATACTGATGAACCCTAGGTTATTTTCATAGTTATTTATGTATTTTTAGCTCTGCATGGATAAGTGCTAGAATTATATGTAAGAAAGGAAACTTCTTGATTCTAGGTTTATGTAAGAAAAGAAACTTCTTCATTTTAGGTTATGTGTTAGTGTTTCTTGCATGCATGTTTGGATTCAATGGAGTAATGATCTAATAAGTGTAATTATCCACATTTTAGCTCAATACGCTATTGAAGGACTGAGTGACAAAGGCAAAGGTCCTACTTTATAGACTTTGTTGTATTTTGTTGAGTTCCTTCTTACTTCCATGTGAGTAATATTCTTGTGTTATATTTTGTGTAAGGTAAGTTCTTATTCTCTGCAAAAGTGAAATGTGAGTATATGAAAAATGTTTGTTTAGAGTTGTCTGTCTGGGTCTATGATGTCTATGTTAAAGTGTAATAATCATTCTTCATGCTTAAGCCACTACCTTCTGCTTCTAACAAGAATGATATGGTCGGAATCATGAAAATAATGTTAAGGAAGTTTATTCTTGGAGTTGCCTTCGATGGAATATACATTGAACTGACAGATCGCGATACATGAAAATGGTTGTGTAGCATCTGGTAAAGTAAATGTATGTTGCAAACCAGATTGGCAAATCACGACAAAGGATACAAACCAATGGAATAAGAATGGATTGAATGATATGATCTGACTATGGATCTAGGTATGTGGCTAACATGAAGAAGTTTTCTCTGAATGGTCATGTGGGCGTATTGTATACGCCAAAGGAATAGTAAACTAGCGTATTGTTTGTTTGTGAATGGTACTCGCCATCTGGGGAATTGTGTTATTGTGTTAGAACCTTAAAACGATCTGCCCAAATAAATAATAACTATTGTTATGATTTCTTCTAGAACTCACTAAGCTCTTTTGAACTTACCTCGTTTCCCTTTTCCTTCTTAGGACTACTGTTGAAGGAAGACATTCTATTAGACTACGCTAGAGGACATCTGCTACTACGAGACTTTTGATTTTTTGTATTATGCATGATGATGGGGTGATGTCTGATTGTATTTTGGAAAGAAATTGTAATTAAGACTCATGTTGAAGGATTATAACTCAATGAAGTTTCATTAAAATTTATGGGATGATTTAAAAGTATTTTTATTCTTTGTTGATAAAATATTTTACTGAAATTTCGTATGCCATTTGGCTTATACTTTATTTTCCATATTTTATTAATGGTTTATTTCAAACACTACTGTTTTATAATGTCTACACCAGAAATTGTTTAAGAAAATGATTTCTAAGTATGACACGTTATATTCGGATCCTCCTAAAGGATCAAGTTTGGCTTGTTACAAGTTGGTATCAGAGTCAAGGTTTAGTCAATTCCCGAAAAACTAATGGTTTTGTCACACCCCATCATGCATAGTACACCTTTGGCTTAGTTTTTAGTGTTTTTAGCTAAGTTAAATTTTCTTTTATAGTGACATAAGAAAATGTCTGATGGTTCTAGAGAAGCCACAGATGACGAAATAGAAATCACATGCCTATACAGGAACATACTACTACTGCTAATAATATGGAAAATGCGGGGAATGCATTCAAGATTGTGTTTTTCACTATAATGACACAGTTATTCGATCAATTTATGGGAAACAATCAAGAGCCTCAATCAAAATAGCCACAGTAACCATAGCATGAGATGGTTCGTCCAGTACACCCTACTTCTCTAGTACCTATTGTGGCTCCACCTAATGTTGCCCCTGTAAGAGAAATTCAGAAAAGAGGTTCCAAAGAGTTCCTTGGTGACAAAGGTGATGATCCCACTATGGCTGAGCAGTGGTATCTCGTCTGTGTAGGGTAATAAAAGAAATGAACTATACTTCTGAGGATAGTCTTCGATGTGTTATATCGTTGTTAGAAGAAGAAGCTTACAAATGGTGGGAAGCCTTGGTTAGTGTAACTCCTAAGCAAATGATTGGTTGGGACTTCTTTCTAAAAAAGTTTAGAGAAAAATATGTTAATCAGATGTATGTTGAACAGATGAAGAAGGATTTCATGTATCTAAGGAAAGGAGAATAATAGTTATGGAATATGAGAAGGAATTTATCAGACTTAGTCGTTATGCAAAGAAAATGTTTCAGACTAAAAAAGAAATGTGTGATAAATTTGAATAGGGACCAAGGGATGAGATTTGTGCACTAGTTGCAGTAGCTGAATGTAAGACTCTTACAGCAACGACAATAAAATCCCATAAGATTGAATTGATCATTAGATATAGAAGCAAGAATTTTGAATGAGAAAGTATGAAGAGAGGTAGGTCAAGTCTTCCATCACCAACAAGTTTTAAGAAACATATAGATCAAATTTTTTCAGCTTTGAGAAAAGATTCACAGCTCACAAGTTTCAAACGTGAAGGATTCAGTAGACCAGCTGCTTCTATGGCAAGTTCTGGTGGTTCTAAAATGATGAAAAGTGAATGTGAATATTATCGTAGGAATCATGTAGTGAATGCGGGAAGTGTTTAAGGGCATGTTTTGGATGTGGGTCTAGAGATCATATGGTTAATGACTGCCCATCTAGGGCTGAAGTATGTACTGAACAATCAGTTAGAAGTCCTCAAAAGATCTAGATGAGACTAGATACGGAATGTAACAGACCGATTTTGGGCCTAGTCGGAATAGTGGTTTCGGGACCACAAATCCGATGAGGAAAAATTTATTTTTATTATATTTTTATGGTCTACAATTTCACGGAATGATTTCATGAAAATTTCGTTCAAAAATTTTGACGTTTGGGCACTCAATTTAGTCAAAAGGACTAAATTGTAAAAAAGTACAAAACTTGAGTTCTAGAAGCTAGAGGTATCAAATTGCTATGAAATTTTAGATTGGAGGTCCTTAAATGGTAAATAGACCATTGGTTAATTTTTTCGAAAAAAAAATGGACATGAAATAGGTGAAATAGAATATTTTTAAGTTGGGGGCATTTTGGTCATTTAGTAATTAAAATGAATTAAAAACAAAATTAAAAGCCAATTTTTGTTCATCTTCAACACCATGGCCGAATTTCACAAAGGGAAACCATGGCTAGGGTTTTTCAAGCTTCCAAGCTCCATAGTAAGTCCGTTCTAGCCCCGTTTTTAATGATTTTTACGTTTTTGAAATCGTTATCACTAAATCTATCTATTTCTACCACTAATTTGAGATATGGTTAAAGTCTAGGGTTTTGACCCATGATGAATATGTGTTTATTTTTGTGTTTAATGGTAGAAAATGCATGTTTATGGTTAGAGAAACAACTTTTACAAAGTGATTTTCGGTGAAAATGCCTAAAAGGACTAATTTGTAAAAGTTATAAAATATGTAGTAAAAATGTGTTTTAATGGAAATTGTGGGCTTTTGTAGTTATGAAAATGGTTCGGCTAGGCTTGTATGTTAAACAAATTGAATAAATTTCATTTTTCGAGCTTAGGGGCAAAAATGTAAATATGTCAAACTTTAGGGGCAAAAACATAATTTTTCCATAATATGATTTTTTGGTCACATTGAATAATGCGACTAATAAGTGAGCTAAATTTGATATTATAGATCAAGAAAAACGATATTTGGGCCTAGAACGAGGGAAAAATAAGTATTTGACGATTAGGTCCTTTTCACCATTTTTGGTATCGAGGTAAGTTCATATGTAAATAATGCAATGTTGTGATTATTTATTTAATGCTTTGATATTGTATGAATTGTATATTTGGTTCTATGAATACATTCGACAAGTTCGACAAAGTTCCGACAAGAGAGAAAATCTCGTTTGAACCTTAGGAATAGAATAGGATACGAGTGACAAGTCACTAGGACCCCACATGATATATGTGTTTATGTGATCAGGGTGCTGGTCATGTACATCCTACCGGTGGCTGGGTAGCCCGACATGTGTTGCGGATACCTGACAGCTTGTGTGAGCAGCCCGTGTAGCTACGTCTTGACTGACAACTTGTGTAAGCAAGCCCGTGATTAGTTTGAGAACGAGCATTTATGTGATACGAGATATGAGGTAGCTTTAGCTACATATGTGGCACTTATGTGTAAACACTTTTCGTGTATCCGATTAGTATTCCAAGTGGTTCAACGGGTTATTCAAAGATTATGTTAAAGATGTGAAAAGATATGACTGTGTTATGAGTTCGTACAGGTATGTACGTAAAGTTATAAGCATTGGCTTCATGATACTATGAGTTCATGATCACTATGAAAGCGACCTTAAGTTAATCTTGTGAATAATTATTTATGTTGATGATGTTTAAATTCAGTTGAGAATCATGTGTTAGACTTTTGAGCCATATCAAATTGAGAGATAAGATGTTTAGTTCACTTGATTTGTGATTCATTGGATATGTGTGAAAAATGAAAGATTTGCATAATTGCCTATTAAAATGGTTATGAAAGTATGTGATGTTAAGAGTTTAAATTATTGAAAGATGTTAAGCTTTGGGCTTGAAAATATGAATATGCATAATTAATGTGCATGTTACTATGAGGCTTAAAATGATTTGTTAATGATTATTATGGTATGTTATATTGGAGAGATTACGATCGTTTGGCAAATGTTAAGATGTATTAAATTATGCTTATAAATTGAAAGGGGTAAGCATTGTGATTGAGTAAGTTATGCCTATTAAGATTTAATGACGTTTATGTTGTGTTATGTTATGTTTGTTGTATGACAAATGTATGATTATTGTTGCTTATTATTTGCATACGAATTACTAAGCTTTGTAGCTTACTCCCCTTCCTTTCCCATATCTTATAGGGTTGTATGCTAGCACGAGTTGGAGATCGCCAGAGATGCTATCACACTATCAAGCTATCATGTTGCGTAAATGAACGCAAACTTTTGAGGCTATGGCATGTATAGGGACTTAGTCATTTTGTGTATGTGTCATTATGATATGGCCAAATGTATTGGCTTGTAATGATTAAGGATTGGATTTGGTATGTAGCCACATAAAGTGGCTTATATTGGCTAATGGGTTGCAAGCATATTAATTACTCATATGCCTATGCCAATGTCATTGTGTGATGTGGTTTATAATGGTATGTTAATGAAATTAGACTAGATGATACATGTGGGAAGTGGTTATGTTGAAGGTGATTGGGTATGTGTGGACTTGATAAAGTATGATGTTATAAGCATGTATATGAAGGTAAGGAAATGAAATGTTTAAGTCTTTATTGTTGATGTATAGGTTAAATTGGCCAATGAATGGCATGTAAATATTTGATAATGACTAGCTATTGGAATTTTAACACCCCTAACCCATATCCGTCGTTGGAATAGGGTTAAGAGGCATTACCGGACGATTGGAAACTTTTACGGACATTTCATAATATAATTCATCAAATCCAATCAAAGTGTCCCTTTAATAGGTCAACCAGACCTTAAACATGCTTTAGAATAGGGTCGGGACTAAACCGAACACATATGGAACTTATCGGAAATTTAAATTTTTTTCTAAGTTACAGAGGTCACACGCCCGTGTGGGCAGGCCGTGTGCCTCCTACGGCCTCAGACATGCCCGTGTGTCTAAGCCGTGTCAAAACAGGGCATACATACTGACTTGTCCACACGGCCATGGACACGCCCGCGTGCCTCACCCGTGGTCGAGCCTGACTTGCACCACACGGCCAGTCACACGCCCGTGTGTCTTACCCGTGGTCGAGCCTGACTTGTTTTGAAATGGAATCACGAGGGAAACGGTCGAGCCACACGCCCGTGTGCTCAACCGTGTGGGCATTTATAGGCCATTTTCAAGGTCGTAATGCCACCCACACTTGGGTCATACCTACAAGCTTAAACAAGCATTATCTCATACACAATTGGCAACCAAAAATCATGACAAATGATCATCTTATCATCCCATTCAATCTCACTTCTAAACATGCCACTTATATACTAAATAATCCAACCAAAACACATGTAAAACCAAGAATGAACCATCCACAATTTTACCAATTTTCTATGGCATCAATTCATCAATAAGCTTACCATTCATATGACCATTTCATTTGCCATCAAGCCATACCAAAATGTGCATCATAGACCATAATCACTCATGCATATTACCAACATTTATCTAGCCACATTACATGGCCATTTACACATGTCTCAAACATACTCCAAAACAACTAGCCTATACATGCCATATTTAGCTATATACATATTCAAAAGTACCAAAACAAGATTGAGTAGTGTGATGACGATCCTGGACGGTCCCCGAGCCTTCAGTAGCTTTGACGATCTATAAAACAGAGCAAACACACACAAAGTAAGCTTTCCAAAAGCTTAGTAAGCCATATACAAATAAACTTAGCATAAATTGCACATAGCTACATTAATATAACAACATTAATGTTTCTCATAGCAAAAGTATCACATATTCTTTATCTCATTTGCTTAGCCATAGCTTATCACATTCCTCAACTCAAGTATCACTTATACACATAGCTTATTCAAGAATATATTCACATGTTACCTCATCAAATCCATACATATAATCACTTAAGTAAGCTCATATAAATGCTTACCTTTCAAACACACATAGTGTACTTTTCATACGTACCTGAATCGTTTACACATCTCACATAAACATTCATTTCTTAGACTTTCCCGTTGAACCGTTCGGAATCCAATAGGATACTCGGAATGCTCGAATTAGTCGTATAATGTCGACGTCCCAGATGTGGTCTTACATGTAACCAAATATCAATGCCACTGTCCCAGACAGGGTCTTACACGAACCAATACGATGCCAATGTCCCGGACATGGTCTTACACGTAAATCTCATATTGATGCCGACGTCCCAGACGTGGTCTCACATGAAATCTCGAATCAATGCCAACGTCCCAGACGTGGTCTTACATGATATCACAAATCGGACACCTATGTCATGACATACGTAATCCTATCTATTCCTAGGTTCGTACGGGACTTCTCTGACATTGATACATTATCGATACTTCCTCAGAATTCATATACTATCATTCTCATATACATTCATCCTAATGAGATTTCATATGAACATACAGAAATAATACAAATACATTTATTTGTATATAGACTTACCTCGGATTCTGTTTAACGAAAACAGACTCGGCTACTCAATTACTTTCGTTTTCCCGCGATCTAAATCAGTTTTCTTCGGTTCTTAATCTATACATATTCAAATTTAACTCATTTATTCACTAATTCATTCAATTCAATCCAAAGACACATATTTCGGGCAATTTATAAATTAGCCCTCATATTTTCACATTTTGACATATTAGTCCCTATTTCATAAAATCACAAAATATACAAAATCTCAATACACCCATGCTTAGCCGAATGTTCATGTATCTCATACAAGTCCGTACATTTCATTTATTTCACAATTTAGTCCCTCAAATAATCATTTTCTCAATTACATCCAAAATACTCAAATTCATCAAAAACTCAAGAATAAACTATGTTAATCAAACACATATCTTTCATAATTCACCATCAAACTTCACAAAATTCATGTGTTCATCAATGGCTCATTTCAAAAACATCATCAATTCACAAAATTGAAGCATGGGTTTCAAAGTACTCGAAGCAACGATTACGAAAACGTAGAAATTATCAAAAATCGAACAAAACTCATACCTTAATCAAAGAAGACAAGGGCCGAATGCTTCAAGCTCATGAACCCTATTCTTTCTTTCTAAATTCGGTGGAACAAGATGATGATAATGGCCATTTCATGCTTTATTTTTATTATAAACATATTATTATATTATTTACTATATTAACCTTTTAATTAATATAAGAAACATATATACATTAAGGGTATACTTGTCCTTTGCCATCCAATAACTTTATTAATGGCTTAATTGACTCATAAGGCCTCCTCATTTAAAAGCCACATCAATTAGGCCATTAATCAAATAGAATGCTACTCTTACGATTTTTGCAATTTGATCCTTTGTTCAAATTAATCACACAGACGGACAAATTAACTCACAGAAATTTCACACATACTAATTCACATATCATAAGCACGAAAAATAATATTAAAATATTTTTGTAACTCGGATTTGTGGTCCCGAAACCACTTTCCGACTAGGGTCTAAACCGGACTGTTAAAATTCTCCCCCCTTAGGGATTTTCCTCCCCGAAAATCTTACCGTTAAACAGATTTGGATATTGCTGTCTCATTGAATCTTCAGGCTCCCATGTACCCTCTTCCACTCCGTGTCGGTGCCACAACACTTTTACTAACTGAATTTTCTTGTTTCTCAACTATTTCACTTCACGAGCTAAGATACGGATTGGCTCTTCATCGTATGTCATATCGGATCGGATTTCAATCTCAGACGGAGGAATCACATGTGATGGATCAGATCAGTATCGTCTAAGCATCGATACGTGAAATACATTATGAATTCTTTCTAATTCAGGTGGCAACAACAATCTATACGCAACTGGCCTAATTCGTTCGATAATTTCATACGGCGCGATGAACCTCGGACTTAACTTGCCTTTACGTCCGAATCGGAGTACTTTCTTCCACGGAGATATTTTTAAGAACACTTTGTCACCGAACTTAAATTCAATATCTTTTCATTTCAAATCTGCATAGGACTTCTGAGGATCAGATGCTGCTTTCAGACTATCATGGATCACTTTCACTTTCTGTTCAGTGTCTTTTATCAAATCAACCCCGTGTATCTTATTTTCACTGAGCTCAGTCCAATACAAAGGTGTTCGACATTTTCGTCCGTACAAAGCTTCATAAGGTGCCATTTTAATGCTCGACTGAAAACTGTTATTATAAGCAAATTCAATCAATGACAAATAATGTTCCCACGTACCGTCAAACTCAAGAATGCTACATCTCAACATATCCTCGAGTATCTGAATGATCCACACGGATTGACCATCCGTCTGTAGGTGAAAAGCCGTACTAAAATGCAATTTAGTACCTAAAGCATCTTGCAGTTTCTTTCAAAACCGCGATGTGAACCTCAAATATCTATCTGACACAATAGATAGTGGCACCCCATGCAATCTCACAATCTCAGAAATGTAAAGTTCAGCTAACCTATCAAGTGAGTAATCAGATCATATCGGAATAAAATGGGCTGATTTCGTCAATCGATCAATTATGACCCGAATCTCATCTTTCTTTCTCGGAGTTAGAGGCAATCCAGAAACAAAGTCCATTGTCACTCTTTCCCATTTCCACTCGGGAATCAGAATCGGTTGTAGGAAACCAGATGGAACCTGATGTTCAGCTTTAACTTGCTGACAGACTAAACATTTCGATACAAAATCAGAGATGTCTCTTTTCATACCACACCACCAATAGTGTTGCTTCAGGTCATGGTACATCTTTGTACTTCTCGGATGAACAGATAGACGACTGTTATGTGCTTCATTCAAAATCAACTGAATTAACTCGAGGTTTCTCGGAACACAAATTTGATCTCGGAACCTCAAGCAATCATCAACGTCAACTCGAAATTTAGAATCAGAGTTCGAATCACACTGAGCTCGTTTCACTAGTATTTCATTATCAACTTTCTGAGCATCACATATTTGTTGTAAGAACAACAGTTTAGCTTTCAATTCTGCCAAAACTGAACCATCATCAGACAGGTCCAAATGAGCATTCATAGCACACAATACAAACAATGACTTCCGGCTCAAAGCATCAGCAACAACATTAGCCTTTCCCGGATGATAATCTATCACAAGCTCGTAATCTTTCAACAGCTCTAACCATCTTCTCTGTCGCAGATTCAAGTCTTTCTGAGTCATTAGGTACTTCAAACTTTTATGATCTGAAAACACATGGCACCTCTCATCGAAAAGATAATGGTGCCAAATCTTTAATGCGAACACAATCGTAGCTAGCTCAAGATCGTGTGTCAGATAGTTCTTTTCATGCGGCTTTAGTTGTCTCGAGGCATAGGCTATAACTTTTCCTTCCTACATCAGAACACATCCCAGACTATTCAACGAAGCATCACTATAAATCACTAATTCTTTACCCGATTCTGGTTGTACCAAAACTGGAGCTTCAGTTAACAGAGTTTTCAACTGATCAAAGCTTTTCTGACATTTATCAGACCATTCAAACCTCACATATTTCTGAAGTAATTTAGTCAATGGAGTAGCTATCATCGAGAATCCTTTTACAAACCGACGATAATAACCAGCTAATCCCAGAAAACTATGGACTTCAGACACATTTTTTGGAGGTTTCCATTCCAAAATAGCAGAAATCTTACTCGGATCCACTCGTATTCCAGAGGCTGATACAATATGTCCTAGAAAACCAACTTCATGCAACCAGAATTCACATTTGCTGAATTTCCCATACAATTACTTTTCTCGCAGAGTTTGCAACATAATTCTCAGATGTTCAGCATGTTCAGTTTCATCTCGAGAGTAAATCAAAATGCCGTCAATAAATACAACAACAAATTGATCTAGGTACGGTCTGAAAATTCTTTTCATCAGATCCATAAAAACAGCAGGAGCATTGGTTAGTCCAAAAGGCATAACCAAAAACTCATAATGCCCGTACCTCGTTTGGAAAGCAGTTTTCGAAATGTCTGAATCTTTTACTCTCAACTGGTAGTATCCTGATCTCAGATCTATCTTTGAGAACACAGTGGCTCCTTTAAGCTTATCAAACAAATCATCGATTCTGGGCAAAGGACATTTGTTCTTTATTGTCACTTTGTTCAACTGACGATAATCAATACACATTCTCATCGTGCCATCTTTCTTTTTCACAAATAGAACAGGAGCACCCCAATGTGAAAAACTCAGTCTTGCAAACCCTCTGTCAGTCAATTCTTGCAACTGTGACTTTAACTCTTTCAACTCTGTTGGTGCCATTCTATACGGAGTTATCAAAATAGGAGTTGTTCCCGGATACAAATCAATACCAAATTCAACTTCACGTATCGGAGGTAATCCCGATAATTCTTCAGGAAATACATCAGGGAAATCACAGACAACTGGCACTGATTCAACTTTCTTTTCAGTTTCTTTCAAATCAATCACATAAGCAGAATAAGCTTCATAACCCTTTCTCAAATAATTTTGAGCTTTTAACACAGATATCACAACAGGTAACCCATTCAAATCATTAGACTCAACCCGAACTATTTCATCATTCTGGCATTTCAAATCTATACTTTTTCTTTTACAGTTCACAACAGCATCATTTAGTGTCAACCAGTCCATACCCAAAATTATATCGAACTCATCAAAAGGTAATAACATCAGATCAGCTGGAAAACAAACATCTCTAAACATCAACGAACAGTTCTTGCATACTTTATCAACCAGGACACTTTTACCTAAGGGGTTCGATACTCTAATAACAAATTCAGTAGACTCTACAGGCAAAGTCTTACAGGATACTAAGTTCATGTATATATACGAATGTGTAGAACCTGGGTCTATCAATGCAATCACATAAGTATCATAAAGAGTAAATGTACCTGGTATAACATCTGGAGATGAAGCTTCCTCACGGGCTGTAACATCCCAAATATGGGGTTATTTGGAAGTTGACTATTTTCTTGTTATGAACTGCTGCGATGTTAATAATGGAATAATAGAGCTTAATTTAAGGCTTTGAGTGTGCCAGTTTGTTGGGAAATTTCGTTTTTTTTTTATTTTAAAAGAAGGGAGCCTTGGTAAGTGGTGTTATAAGAATAAATGTGGGTATTTTTAACACTAAAAAGCCCTTGGTAAAGTGGAAAAAAGAAGCCCACTTAAGAGCTACATGTGACGCCACCAAGGAGCAAGGGAGAGCTTGTGTTCGAGTCACGGAAATCCCTTTTTTTTTCCTTTATTTGGACGGCACAAGGGGGGAGAGTTTTTCTCCCTTCAAACTCTTTTATTAGGTGTAATTATTTAGGGATAATAGAAGAGTTTTATTTGTTTAATTATAGTAATAATGAGAAGATATTAATTGGATTATTTTTGGATTAAGAGGGGATTAATTCAATTAAGTTTGAATTAAATTAAATGGGTGGCTTGGAGCAAAATAAGGTGTTGGCCGAATTTCAAACTCCTTGGTAGAGTAGTGTGGACGGCAATGCTATTAGAGGGGGGTGCCGAATGTTTATAAAAGGGGGCAACCTAGCACCATACTTTTCTTTTCTTCAATTTTGCTAGTTGCCGAAAAACCCTAACCCCTCTCCCTTTGTGTTTTTTTTCATTTGTTCTTTCAAACCCCTTCAAGCCGAAACTACTACCACCTTTCTCCCCTAACTATTTTCTTCCTCCCCTTGGCCGATTATGCTCTAGTGGTTTGCCGAAAATTCTCTTCTTCTTTTCTAGTGCATTTGGCCGAAGTTTGGAAGGGATATAGATCTCGTTGGATCCTCGTGGTCAACTGATTTGGTGAAGGTAAGAGTATGCCGAAACTCCTTGGATTCCCCCCTCTCTTCCTTTCGATTTCTACTAGGGGTAGGTGCCGATTTTGGCAAAGGCTAACAAGGCTTCTAAACGTTGGTAAACGATCTCTCCTAGGTACCCCAAGTTGTGAAGAAGTCGACCCAAACTCCTAATCTCTAGCATTCGGCTTTGGTAAGTGGTGGTAAGAGATTTCCTTTAGTTTACTACTCGTTTAAGCCAAAGGCTAATAACTCTAGTGATGGCCAAATGTAGGGGTGGAGGAGGAATCGCATACCAAACACCGAAGTGAGTGCTCAAGGGGTGATAGGTAGGGTTCGGGTTCATAAGGAATCCCTTCTAATAATTTGATTTGGCCGAATAGGCCCTAAGACTAATCCCATGGTTGGCCGAATATAGGTACAGTGAGATCTAGGGTGGCCAACGTCTCTTTTCGGGATTTAGACGATTCAGTGGTGACAGGTGTGTACATACACACTTATAATAGTTAATACAGTGTATTAAGTGTATGTTATGTGTGAATCTGCTCTATGTAGATGTGGCAATAGTACCTTAATGGTACAAGCAAGGATCCTCGGTAAGTCTCTATTTGTATGAGATTGATAATAATGCTTTTGGGAAGCATGGATTATTTGATACATGTGATATATGTATGTACTGTTGTTAACTGTTTGACATGGGTTGATGAGAGGAGGGGGCAGTGATATCGTGCCGACGAGCACCAGTGCTTTGGTAGCACACTGTGACTATATGTCACCAGAGGTTTGGTACCTCCAGAGGTTTGGTACCTCATAGCGACTTGTCCCCCGTGGTTAACACCACCGTGGGTTGGCCCCACTTGAGATATGGGATCGCCTCGCGCTGATTTGGTATCACACGATGGGTTGGCCCCATCACCCGATTTGTGTCTACGGACACCAGTGCTTTGGTAGCACATTGTGACTATATGTCACCAAAGTGGTTTGGCACCACCAAAGTGTTTTGGTAACACATCGTGACTACGGTCACCAAAGTGGTTTGGTACCACATGGGGTAGACAAAGGTGTTTGGTTGGCTAGGTTGGGTACACGATACTCGCTTAATTAATCGTTATATGTTGTGTATGAACCGTTGTATTAACCGGGGAAGGGTTACATACTGAGTCTTGGTGACTCACCTTCTCCTTTAACATTTTTCAGGTGACTCGTAGATGGCGGTGGAGGAGCCGGTTGGACTCGAGGTGGCCATGCAGTGGATTAAAATTTATAGAACTTTAAATTTGTTTAATTTTATTTTGGGTTGTAATAAGGCCTCCATAATCTTTATTTGTTTTTTTATATGTTGGATATTTACTCAAGACTATACTATTAAATTGAATTAAATCACATGTTTTTTTACACGAAAAAGTTTATTCGTGCCATCGGGCACACTTGAAACTGGTATAACAATTGGACTTAATTAAAATTCCAAATTAAATCCAAGGGTAACTTTGACAAGACAACCGAAAACGAGGAGTTTTCAATGGAAATTAAATGTTTTTTGAAATGGTGTTCACAAGGTTTTACTCGGTAACAAATCAAATTCGGTCGTAGTGTTTGGGCGGGTTTGGGTTGTTACTGACTGGTACCTGAGCCAGTTCAAAGCTGGTGTCAGGGGGCCCAAGGCCCAAAATGTTTTGGTAGGCCTTTTTGAATTGTTTTGGGTTTTTAAGCAGCATGGCCCGAGTCTCCGGCACCGATCCGCCCAGGTAAGTACATCTAAACCTTTCTGTGAATTATAAGGGTAGGAAGCATGGAACGTAGATAGATTTATAGGATTTGGACCCTAAGGCTAGATTGCTCAAACACGCATTTAAGCATAAGACTTAAAGAACTAAACCAACCTATGACTTAGTCAATGAGCTAGGGTGTGGTAACCCCATGACGCATGTCTAGGATTGGATCCAGGAAGAGCACGGTATTTAAGCGATCCTCGTGACTCACCTCCTCTTCGCAGTATCCTGCAGTGCGTAGCTTCGGTTCACCCTAACTCGAAGGCTCTCAGTGGTGTGGTAACCTCTGTGCGCATGTCTAGAAAGGTTCGGTGAGAGCTTGGTATTTAAGCGGTCCGCGTGACCCACCTCCTCTTCACTTGAATTCGCACAGTGCGTAGCTTTGGTTCACCCCGACTGTGAAGGCTCTGGTCATAGGCTAAAAACAATGATTAAAACCAAAAAGGAATTAGCCTTGTTTTCAAAATAGAACGAGACAACAAGCCCTAATGTTTTCAAAACTTATCCAATAACCTCTTAAACCCTAGAACACTAGGTATACCATGTTTTTCTCGGAAAACTTGACTTGTGAAAAATTACAAAAATACCCTTAGGAGTAAAATTACCAAAATGCCCCTGACCCATAAAATATTGATTCGACGGTTTTTGCCCAAAAGTTTCAACTATTTTATTAAATATTCAATAACTTAGCCTTGGAAATCATCAGCAAAATATCTTGGTTTGGAAAATTACGAAAATACCCTCAGTAGGAAAAAGACGAAAATACCCGGGTTAGAAATGCGAGAAATGTCCGATGAGTGAATAGGTATGGAAAGTATTAAGGAATGGATGCATGAAATTCTTTGTGTGAACTAGGATAGGGAATCAAACATTGTTTGCTCGAAAGAATCACGATTAAACCTCATCCATAAAACTTCTTCTTGAGTAACAAAGTGAAACAAATGCTAACGCATAAAATTTTTCTTAATCAGATTAAAAGCGCGGTAGATAGAATGAGTTCTAGAGGACGTGGACGCCGTGGACGTGGTAGGGGTAGGATGACGGTGTCTGAACCCGTCAGGTCAGGACAAGGTTCGGAAAATGAGGTACCACTGCCACCACCACCTCCTACTTTTAGAGCTGAGGAGCCGGAGCAGACCGGTGGCGAGTCGGTATCGCAAGCTGTGTTGCGAGTCTTGGAGATGGTGGCTGGGGCTGGTGGAAATGTTGGAGCTCGGAAATCTGTCCCCGAGCGACTCCGATCTAACGGAGCGGAGGTATTCCGAGGTGTGTCAGGAGTGGCACCCAGTGCAGCGGAATATTGGCTAGAATCAACTGAAAGAATTATGGATGACCTTGACCTGACTGAGGAAGAGAAGCTGAAAGGGGCAGTGTCGCTTCTAAAGGATGAAGCGTATCAGTGGTGGCTTACGGTTCGAGATGGGGCTACAGCCGATGATTTGACTTGGGAGTATTTCGTAACCGCCATCGGAGAAAAAGTATGTGGGCATTAGCTACACTGACGCGCAGAGAAAGGCTTTTCTGGGATTAGTTCAAGGAACTAAGTCCGTGTCGGAATATGAGGCGGAATTTTTAAGGCTGAGTAGGTATGCGAGAGGCATCGTGGCTACTGAGCATGAGCGCTGTGTCCGCTTTGAGGACGGACTCCGAGATGATTTAAGGTTACTGATTGCCCCACAGCAGGTTCGTGAGTTCTCATCTCTAGTGGAGAAGGCTAAGGTAGCCGAAGGAATCAAGGAGGCTGTGAGGCAGAACTATAGTAAGAACAATCAGAAGAGAAGTTTTGGGTCAGCTGGGTCAAGTGGAAGTGCTCAGAAAAAGGTTAGGCCAAGTGGGCCCAATCAGGCAGCAAGGCCCACAACTGCTAATCAAAGGCCGACTCAGTGCAATCGTTGTGGAAAGACCCATTGGGGAGGTTGTTGGACCGGCGATAAAGGATGTTTTGAGTGTGGGTCTTTGGAGCATCGCGTCAGAGATTGTCCCCAAAAACTAGCTAAGAAGCAGCCAGAGGGTCAGAACCGTGCTCAGGATAGAAATGTAGGACCACAGAGGGGTCGTGGTAATGGTAGAGGAAACAACGGTCCTAACCGAGGTCGTGGAACTCAAGGCAGAGGTGCAGGCAACACAGAGGCTAGGCAGCCTGGCTTAGTTTACGCAGCAAGGTGTCGCGAGGAAGGTGACGCACCGGATGTTATAACCGGTACGTTTCTAATTTTCGGTTTTCCTTATGTTGCATTGATTGATGTGGGCTCGACACACTCGTACATTGCTAGTAGTGTGGTAGAAACAATGGACCTAAACTCAAACCGCTTCTAGGAGATGATCGTAGTTAGCCCTTAGGTCACTCCGTAGTCGTAAATAGACTTTATAGAGGCGCACCCTAGAACTCCAAGGGGTAGTATTTGTAGTCGATCTAATGGAACTACCGCTTGGGGAGTTCGATTTGATCCTCGGTATGGATTGGTTGGTTAAGTACCAAGCAAGGTTGGATTGTGACTAAGCGCATGGTCCTTAAGACGATCAAGGTGATGAAGTGGTTATGATAGGAGATAGAAGGAATTATCTATCCAACGTAGTGACCGCCTTTAAAGGTGAAAAGATGGTCAAGAAGGGTTGTGAGGCGTATTTGGTTCAAATCTGTGCTACGGGGTTAGTAATTGAAAAGGTCCGAACGGTTGGGGAATTTGCTGATGTGTTCCCAGAAGAACTTCCGGGTTTGCCTCCGGATCGAGAAGTCGAATTCGGTATAGACTTGCTACCCGAACGGCACTGTGTCCATAGCACCATACCGAATGGCACCAAAGGAATTGGTGGAGCTAAAGGCTCAAATTCGTGGAGCTCTTGGATAGAGGGTTTATACGACCAAGTATATCTCCGTGGGGAGCACCTGTGTTGTTTGTCAAGAAGAAGGACGGTTCTATGCGGATGTGCATCGACTACCGTCAGTTGAACAAGTTAACGATCAAGAACAAGTATCCGTTGCCTCGGATTGACGACTTGTTTGATCAAGCGAAGGGTGCCTCAAGTGTTTTCAAGATAGACCTTAGGTCAGGATATCATCAACTTAAGGTAAAGGAGGCTGACGTTCACAAAACGGCATTCCGAACTCGGTATGGGCATTTCGAGTTCTTGGTGATGCCATTCGGGTTGACCAATGCACCGGCGGCATTCATGGACTTGATGAATAGAGTATTCCAGCAGTACTTGGACCAGTTCGTCGTAGTGTTCATAGACGACATATTGGTTTACTCAAAGACAGAAGAAGAGCATGACAAGCATTTACGGATAGTTCTGCAAGTATTGAGGGGGAAGCAATTATATGCCAAATTCAGTAAGTGTGAATTTTGGCTTAGGGAGGTGGCTTTCTTAGGTCATGTAGTGTCAGCTGAAGGAATTAGGGTAGACCCTCGCAAGATTGAAGCAGTATTGGAGTGGAAACCACCTAGGACGGTGGCTGAAATACGAAGTTTTCTGGGTTTAGCAGGATACTATCGGAGATTCGTGGAAGGATTCTCTCTAATAGCAGCGCCGTTGACTAAGTTGCTAAGGAAAGGTGTCCTATTTGTATGGACGGAGAAGCAGCAAGAAAGCTTTGATAAGTTAAGGAAGATTTTGACGGAAGCTCCGGTTTTGGTACGACTGAAGCAGAAAGTTATTCACGATTTATTGTGATGCATCTCACACCGGTTTGGGATGTGTGTTGATGCGAGATGGGAAGGTAGTAGCCTATGCATCCCGTCGATTAAGATCGCATGAGGTTAACTACCCAACTCACGACTTAGAGTTAGCAGCGGTCGTCTTCGCTCTCAAAATATGGAGACATTACCCGTATGGAGAGAAGTCGGCGGTCTACACGGATCACAAAAGCTTGAGGTATCTTCGACTCTGAAGGATCTAAATCGAGCATGCCGGTGGATTGAACTACTAAAGGACTATGATTGTTCAATCGAGTACCATCCGGAAAGGCTAATGTGGTAGCCGACGATTGAGCCGGAAGGTGGTGACGGACTTAAGAGCAATGTTCGCTCGGTTAAGTCCGTATGATGATGGGAGTCTTTTGGCGTAACTTCAAGTAAAGCCGACTTGGATTGAGGAGATTAAAGAAAAGCGGTTAGTGGATGAAGGCTTGAGCTCTAAGAGGGTACAAGTTCAAGACGGTGGTTTGGAAGGGCATCTGTCTAGTGATGGAGTGCTTTGTTTTCAAGGACGAGTATGTATGCCAAAAGATACAGAATTAAGGCGGAAAATTCTCCAAGATGCACATAGCAGCCCATACGCTATGCATCCTGGAGGAAGCAAGATGTATGGAGATTTGCGGAAACAGTTCTGGTGGCCGGGGTTGAAGCGTGAGATAACGGAGTTCGTAGGGAAGTGTCTGACGTGTCAGCAGGTTAAGGCTGAACATCAGTCACCATCGGGACTACTTCAACCGATAAAGATCCCTCAATGGAAATGGGAGAGAATCACCATGGATTTTGTTAGTGGGCTACCCCTTACGCCCACCAAGAAGGATGCAGTCTGGGTAATTGTGGATCGCCTAACTAAATCAGCTCACTTCATGCCGGTGAGAGTGGATTACTCACTCCAGAAGCTAGCGAAGCTATATGTGGGTGAAATAGTGAGGTTGCATGGCGTGCCAGTGTTGATTATCTCGGATAGGGATCCCAGATTCACGTCAAGGTTTTGGAAAGCGTTGCATCAAGCTTTGGGTACACGGTTAGATTTCAAGACGGCTTTCCATCCACACATCGACTGATCGGAAAGGGTGATCTGAGTTTTAGAAGACATGTTAAGAGGCTGTGTCTTGGATTTTAGCGGTAGTTGGGAGGAGTACCTACCATTAGCAGAATTCGCCTATAACAATAGTTATCAAGCGAGTATTCAAATGGCTCCATACGAGGCCCTATATGGACGAAAGTGTCGTACTCCTACATGTTGGACTGAGTTGGGAGAAAGACAAGTTCGGGTCCAGATTGGTAACCGAGACGGAAGACAAAGTCAAGGTGATTCGGTCTCGTCTCAAGGAAGCATCGGATAGGCGTAAGTCTTATGCCGATCTCAAACGCAAGGAAGTGGAGTATCTTTGTGGGAGATAAAGTCTTTCCGAAAGTGTCGCCTTGGAAAAAGGTGTTGAGATTTAGACGGAAAGGAAGTTAAGCCCAAGGTTCATCGGGCCATATCTTTTGTTGTGAAGCGAGTAGGACCAAAGTGGCTTATCGGCCTAGAGCCGCTTAGCAGAACCGAGTCGATTCATGACGTATTCCATGTATCAATCTTTGAGACGGTATCGGTCAGATCCTTCGCACGTTGTGCCAGTAGCAGAGATTGAGGTGAACACGGATTTATCTTTTGAGGAAGAACCGGTTCAGATTGTAGATCGAGATGTGAAAATTCTACGAAGGAAGGCAGTGCCTTTAGTAAAAGTGTTATGGCGGAACCACTGAGTGGAAGAAGCTACGTGGGCCCGAGGAGGTGATGCGGCAAAGCAATACCCCATCTCTTTTGATCAAGGAATTTCGAGGACGAAATTTATTCTAAGGGGGGTAGAACTGTAACATCCCAAATATGGGGTTATTTGGAAGTTGACTATTTTCTTGTTATGAACTGCTGCGATGTTAATAATGGAATAATAGAGCTTAATTTAAGGCTTTGAGTGTGCCAGTTTGTTGGGAAATTTCGTTTTTTTTAATTTTAAAAGAAGGGAGCCTTGGTAAGTGGTGTTATAAGAATAAATGTGGGTATTTTTAACACTAAAAAGCCCTTGGTAAAGTGGCAAAAAGAAGCCCACTTAAGAGCTACAAGTGACGCCACCAAGGAGCAAGGGAGAGCTTGTGTTCGAGTCACGGAAATCCCTTTTTTTTTCCTTTATTTGGACGGCACAAGGGGGGAGAGTTTTTCTCCCTTCAAACTCTTTTATTAGGTGTAATTATTTAGGGATAATAGAAGAGTTTTATTTGTTTAATTATAGTAATAATGAGAAGATATTAATTGGATTATTTTTGGATTAAGAGGGGATTAATTCAATTAAGTTTGAATTAAATTAAATGGGTGGCTTGGAGCAAAATAAGGTGTTGGCCGAATTTCAAACTCCTTGGTAGAGTAGTGTGGACGGCAATGCTATTAGAGGGGGGGTGCCGAATGTTTATAAAAGGGGGCAACCTAGCACCATACTTTTCTTTTCTTCAATTTTGCTAGTTGCCGAAAAACCCTAACCCCTCTCCCTTTGTGTTTTTTTTCATTTGTTCTTTCAAACCCCTTCAAGCCGTAAACTACTACCACCTTTCTCCCTAACTATTTTCTTCCTCCCCTTGGCCGATTATGCTCTAGTGGTTTGCCGAAAATTCTCTTCTTCTTTTCTAGTGCATTTGGCGAAGTTTGAAGGGATATAGATCTCGTTGGATCCTCGTGGTCAACCTGATTTGGTGAAGGTAAGAGTATGCCGAAACTCCTTGGATTCCCCTCTGCTCCTTTCGATTTCTACTAGGGGTAGGTGCCGATTTCGGCAAAGGCTAACAAGGCTTCTAAACGTTGGTAAACGATCTCTCCTAGGTACCCCAAGTTGTGAAGAAGTCGACCCAAACTCCTAATCTCTAGCATTCGGCTTTGGTAAGTGGTGGTAAGAGATTTCCTTTAGTTTACTACTCGTTTAAGCCAAAGGCTAATAACTCTAGTGATGGCCAAATGTAGGGGTGGAGGAGGAATCGCATACCAAACACCGAAGTGAGTGCTCAAGGGGTGATAGGTAGGGTTCAGGTTCATAAGGAATCCCTTCTAATAATTTGATTTGGCCGAATAGGCCCTAAGACTAATCCCATGGTTGGCCGAATATAGGTACAGTGAGATCTAGGGTGGCCAACGTCTCTTTTCGGGATTTAGACGATTCAGTGGTGACAGGTGTGTACATACACACTTATAATAGTTAATACAGTGTATTAAGTGTATGTTATGTGTGAATCTGCTCTATGTAGATGTGGCAATAGTACCTTAATGGTACAAGCAAGGATCCCGGTAAGTCTCTATTTGTATGAGATTGATAATAATGCTTTTGGGAAGCATGGATTATTTGATACATGTGATATATGTATGTACTGTTGTTAACTGTTTGACATGGGTTGATGAGAGGAGGGGGCAGTGATATCGTGCTGACGAGCACCAGTGCTTTGGTAGCACACTGTGACTATATGTCACCGAGAGGTTTGGTACCTCCAGAGGTTTGGTACCTCATAGCGACTTGTCCTCGTGGTTAACACCACCGTGGGTTGGCCCCACTTGAGATATGGGATCGTCTACCGGTGATTTGGTATCACACGATGGGTTGGCCCCATCACCCGATTTGTGTCTACTTTGACACCGGTGCTTTGGTAGCACATTGTGACTATATGTCACCAAAGTGGTTTGGCACCACCGGTGTTTTGGTAACACATCGTGACTACGGTCAAAGTGGTTTGGTACCACATGGGGTAGACAAAGGTGTTTGGTTGGCTAGGTTGGGTACACGATACTCTGCTTAATTAACTGTTATATGTTGTGTATGAACCGTTGTATTAACCTGGGGAAGGGTTACATACTGAGTCTTGGTGACTCACCTTCTCCTTTAACATTTTTCAGGTGACTCGTAGAGATATGTGGAGGAGCCGGTTGGACTCGAGGTGGCCATGCAGTGGATTAAAATTTATAGAACTTTAAATTTGTTTAATTTTATTTTGGGTTGTAATAAGGCCTCCATAATCTTTATTTGTTTTTTTTATATGTTGGATATTTACTCAAGACTATACTATTAAATTGAATTAAATCACATGTTTTTTTTTTACACGAAAAAGTTTATTCGTGCCATCGGGCACACTTGAAACTGGTATAACAATTGGACTTAATTAAAATTCCAAATTAAATCCAAGGGTAACTTTGACAAGACAACCGAAAACGAGGAGTTTTCAATGGAAATTAAATGTTTTTTGAAATGGTGTTCACAAGGTTTTACTCGGTAACAAATCAAATTCGGTCGTAGTGTTTGGGCCGGGTTTGGGTTGTTACACGGGCTCAGATGGCATACGCTCTGACAGGCGCTCTAGCTTCAGATCTCTCAACAGTGTCTTTCATAGTTCTCTGACTACTACTAACATTTCTTGCATTTCGGGAAGGTCTACCTCTCGCTGAAACATTATCAGATCTCAGATTCTGAACAATCTCTTGCTCAACAGACTTTGGGTAATCACGGATGAAATGATCTAACGATGCACATCTAAAGCAAGCTCGATCATTCAATCTACAACTTCTCGAATGTCTTTTACCACAATGCTTACACTCGGGTCGCTCGGATCAGACATTTCTAACACTCGCCATCGATATCACTGGAGCTTTGGAGCTCAATTGCAATCTAGCTCGATCTCTATTCGAATGTCCCACATTAACTCTTGAACGGCTTTGTTCATCTCTGAATTTCTTTGATGCAGACTGAAATGATTTGTTCGAAAATCTCTTTCTCACATCTCTAGCTTCAGATTCAGCTTTTCTTTTGTCTTTCCCGAGTGCCTCAGCGTTGCACGCTCGATCAACAAGCACAACGAACTCTTTTATTTCTAAAATCCCGACAAGCAAATGGATATCTTCATTAAGGCCATCTTCAAATCTTTTGCACATTATTGCCTCAGTCGATACACATTCTCGAGCATACTGACTTAATCTCACGAACTCTCGTTCATATTCAGTGACAGACATGTGGCCCTGTTTCAATTCTAGAAATTCCTTTCGTTTCTGATCAATAAATCTCTGACTAATGTATTTCTTCCTAAACTCAGTCTAAAAGAAATCCCAAGTAACTCGTTCCCCTGGAACCACTGAAACCAAAGTCTTCCACCACTGATAGGCTGCGTCTCGTAACAAAGAAACAACACATTTTATGCATTCTTCAGGATTCAGTGACATTTCATCAAATACCCGGATTGTGTTCTCAAGCCAAAACTCAGCTTTCTCGGCTTCGCCATCATTAGTGGCCCTGAACTCTTCAGCCCCATATTTACGGATTTTGTCGACCGGAGGCTTATTCAACAGATTCAAATTCATAACCGGAGGCACAAATGAATTCTGAGGAGGATTAGATGGGGGTGGAGGTTGTGAAATAGCTGGATTATTTCTTACGAACTGAGTGAACCACTCACTCATCATTTGAAAGAAAGCTTATTTAGCTTCTCCCTCTTGACCGCTCGTAGCTGGTCTCGAGTCAGATGGCGCTGTCCCTTGAGCGGGAGTAGGTGCATTGCTTTCTACATCGTCAGCTACGGCTCTTTCGGGATCCATTACTATATGATAAACACATTTTACATGTCAGGTTTCATCATACTATCATAGTTCAGATATATGGCATGTATAGCTAGACTCTCACATGCTACGTTAGTCCGAGAATCGACTAAATTGTAGCTCTGATACCAATCAAATGTAACACCCCAAACCCGTATCCGTCGCCAGAATAGGGTTAAGAGGCATTACCGGACGATCAGAAACTTTTACGGACATTTCATAATATAATTCATCAAATCCAATCAAAGTGTCCCTTTAATAGATCAACCAGACCTTAAACATGCTTTAGAATAGGGTCGGGACTAAATCAAACACATATGGAAATTATCAAAAATTTAAAATTTTTTCTAAGTTACAGAGGTCACAGGCCTGTGTGGGCAAGCCGTGTGCCTCCCACGACCTCAGACACGCCCGTGTGTCTAAGCCGTGTCAAAACAGGGCAAATATACTGACTTGTCCACACAGCCATGGACACGCCCGTGTACCTCACCCGTGGTCGAGCCTGACTTGCACAACACGGCCAGTCACACAATCGTGTGTCTTACCCGTGGTCGAGCCTGACTTATTTTGAAGTGGAACCACGAGGGACACGGTCGAGCCACACGCTCATGTGCTCAACCATGTAGGCATTTATAGGCCATTTTCAAGGCCATAATGCCACCCACACTTGGGTCATACCTACAAGCTTAAACAAGCATTATCTCATACACAATTGGCAATCAAAAATCATGACAAATGATCATCTTATCATCCTATTCAATCTCACTTCTAAACATGCCACTTATATACTAAATAATCCAACCAAAACACATGTAAAACCAAGAATGAACCATCCACAATTTTACCAATTTTCTATGGCATCAATACATCAATAAGCTTACCATTCATATGACCATTTCATTTTCCATTAAGCCATACCAAAACGTGCATCATAGACCATAATCACTCATGCATATTACCAACATTTATCTAGCCACATTACATGGCCATTTACACGTCTCAAACATACTCCAAAACAACTAGCCTATACATGCCATATTTAGCTATATACACATTCAAAAGTACCAAAACAAGATTGAGTAGTGTGATGACGATCCTCGACGGTCCTCAAGCCTTCAGTAGCTTTGAAGATCTATGAAACAGAGCAAACACACACAAAGTAAGCTTTCCAAAAGCTTAGTAAGCCATATACAAATAAACTTAGCATAAATTGCACATAGCTACATTAATATAACAACATTAATGTTTCTCATAGCAAAAGTATCACATATTCTTTATCTCATTTGCTTAGCCATAGCTTATCACATTCCTCAACTCAAGTATCACTTATACACATAGCTTATTCAAGAATATATTCACATGTTACCTCATCAAATCCATACACATAATCACTTAATTAAGCTCATATAAACGCTTACCTTTCAAACACACATAGTGTACTTTTCATACGTACCTGAATCGTTTACACATCTCACATAAACATTCATTTCTCAGACTTTCCCGTTGAACCGTTTGAAATCCAATAGGATACTCGGAATGCTCCGATTAGTCGTATAATGTCGACGTCCCAGATGTGGTCTTACATGTAATCAAATATCGATGCCACTGTCCCAGACAGGGTCTTCCACGAACCAATACGATGCTAATGTCCCAGACATGGTCTTACACGTAAATCTCATATCGATGTCGATGTCCGAGACGTGGTCTTACATGAAATCTCGAATCAATGCCAACGTCCCAGACGTGGTCTTACATGATATCACAAATCGGACACCTATGTCATGACATACGTAATCCTATCTATTCCTAGGTTCGTACGGGACTTTTGTGACGTTGATACATTATCGATACTTTCTCAGAATTCATATACTATCATTCTCATATACATTCATCACAATGAGATTTCATATGAACATACAAAAATAATACAAATACATTTATTTGTATGTAGACTTACCTCAGATTTGGTTTAACGAAAACGGACTCGGCTACTCAATTACTTTCGTTTTCCCGCGATCTAAATTCGCTTTCTTTGGTTCTTGATCTATACATATTCAAATTTAACTCATTTATTCACTAATTCATTCAATTCAATCCAAATACACATATTTAGGGCAATTTACAAATTAGCCCTCATATTTTCACATTTTGACATATTAGTCCCTATTTCATAAAATCACAAAATATACAAAATCTCAATACACCCATGCTTAGCCGAATGTTCATGTGTCTCATACAAGTCCGTACATTTCATTTATTTCACAATTTAGTCCCTCAAATAATCATTTTCTCAATTACATCCAAAATACTCAAATTCATCAAAAGCTCAAGAACAAACTATGTTACTCAAACACATATCTTTCATAATTCACCATAAAATTCACAAAATTCATGTGTTCATCAATTGCTCATTTCAAAAACATCATCAATTCAAAAAATTGAAGCATGGGTTTAAAAGTACTCGAAGCAACGATTACGAAAACGTAGAAATTATCAAGAATCGAACAAAACTCATACCTTAATCAAAGAAGACAACGGCCGAATGCTTCAAGCTCATGAACCCTATTCTTTCTTTCTAAATTCGGTGGAACAAGATGATGATAATGGCCATTTCATGTTTTATTTTTATTATAAACATATTATTATATTATTTACTATATTAACCTTTTAATTAATATAAGAAACATATATACATTAAGGGTATAATTGTCCTTTGCCATCCACTATCTTTATTAATGGCTCAATTGCCTCATAAGGCCTCCTCATTTAAAAGCCACATCAATTAGGCCATTAATCAAATAGAATGCTACTTTTACGATTTATGCTATTTGATCCTTTGTTCAAATTAATCACACAGACGGACAAATTAACTCACAAAAATTTCACACATACTAATTCACATATCATAAGCACGAAAAATAATATTAAAATATTTTTCTAACTCAGATTTGTGGTCCTGAAACCACTATTCCGACTAGGTTCTAAACCGGACTGTTACAGGAATGGCTAGTTATGGATATGCTTTGGTGTTATGTATGTCTAAATGAAAGTTAATACAACAAAATCATGAAAGAGTAAAATTAGCATTAAAACAGTTTTAGACAGCAGAAGTAGTATAACTTTGAAAAATCACCAAAAATTGTGAAAATCAAATTTGAGGTTGAATAAAATATCAAATTAAAGCTTATTGAGTCTATTTTCGCATAAAAGAAATGATGTAAGCAAAAAATATTAATATTCTGAGATATTTGAATTTTTGTGAGACAGAGTTAGAATGATTTTGGAAACCCCTGTTCTAAATTTGGAAAATCATTAAAAACTTTATAAAAATAATTATAGGTTATAATTTATATTTTTAAAATCCTGAATTAGTCTATTTTCAATAGAAAGAAATGGTAACATCATTCTAATCTCGTACAAAGAGATAATTAATTTTTAGTGAAGAAGGGTCAAAACTGTCACACAGCAGAATAGGGGAGAATTTAAAGAATAAATTGTACTTATTGGCTAAACCAAAAATTATGAAAGTTTTATGGTAAGAAGATATGTGAGTCTAGTTTCAGGGAAAATTAGTGGATCTTAATTTTAAGTTTCGTAGTTCAAGATATAAATAATTTAGTGACTATGACTCAAGCGGACAATTTTGTTATGAACAGTAAATAATTGTTTTGATATGTTTAAGCCTTGATTTTGGTTGTGTTGGTAGCTTAATTGTGCCATGTTAAGTGCCATTGAAAGTGTGTATGTGAGTGTTCAAATGAGGGTGGAAAATGGCTTGGTAAATAGCCATTTTCTTGGCCACACGAGTAGAGACACGACCGTGTGTCTCAGCCGTGTAAAGGACACGGCCCCGAGACACGAGCATGTGACTTGGCCGTGTGACCCCAAATTGTGCATGACGTCATAAACAGAGAGTTACACGGGCTAAGGACATGGGCGTGTGTAACCTCATGGCCTACCCACACGGGCGTGTCCCAAGCCACACGGGCGTGTAACCCCTATTTTGATGAAAATTTTTTTGAGTTTTCCAAAGTTTTCGGTTTAGTCCCAAACCACTTCCAATGCATGCTTTGGGCCTCGTGGGCCCGTATAAGGGATGATATGCATGTGTATGAATGGTTTTAAATTGAATGAAATTTTATGGCTTGGTTTTGTATGATCAGTTATGTTTAAGTTCAGTAATGCCTTGTACCCTGTCCCAGCGTCAGAAACGGGTAAGGGGTGTTACATTTATTGGTATTAGAGCTACGGTTTAGTTGATTCTTGGACTAATGTAGCGTATGTGATTCTAGCTATACATGCCATATTACTACCTGTGATAGTGTGATATCTCCCGACTCTGACGAGAATGGTTTTGTTGAGACAGAGATGCTTTTCAACCGAGCTATTTTCGATAATGCTGAAAGTGCTATTAAGATATTTGAAATGTGTTTATGATGAGTCGAAACTAGAAAAGGTGTGAATAAGAGTTCATGATATGTATGTGATGATGTACGAAATAAGATAACCATAAGTTGAGAAATATGGAAAAGTGAAATGAAATGAAAGTTTATATTGTAATAAGCTCATCCATGTTTGGTTGGTATTCCTATGATGTTATGTGCCTAACTTATTTGATTAAGTGAACGTGATAAGTAATCTTACTCAAATCGATGGAATATGTGTTTATGTGCAATTGTTTGAATAAGATAATCGAAAAGTTCGTGTAACATGAATATGTATGTTAAATTGCTTGAAGTGAATTATGTGATTGTGACGATATTATGCGGATGATAAATGCTAAGTCTTATGTGTGTATTTATGAGATTCGAATTAGAGGCTTTATGACCTCACCCCTTTACCAATATGGTATTTTATAATAAGGTTTCACGAGATTTATGTTGAATGAACTCACAAGTGTGAGACTAAAGAGTTCAATAGAGGAATAACTAATAATACAAACAGAGTTGAGAATGGTTTGGCAAATGAACTCAGTTTGGAAAAGATATCAAATTGTTTTAAAGATTATTCAGATTACACAATGTCACGGTTAAAGAAAAAGTTAATCTTGGCTAATCGACTTATTCATATATGATGTCTAAAGTGTGTGTATGCTTAAAATTTTTCCCAAATTGGTTTTCGTTAGTGAATGGAATAATACGAGGCTATTGATGACAGAATTAGTCAGAGAAACGATAATTGAGTAGTAAAGATGTCTGTGTGTGATAGTTACAGTTGAAATGAATATGATGATCTTTTATGGGTATTCTATATATTCTTTTATCCTCAGAGATATATGTGTGATTGTTCAATTTCTAGTGGAGTTCTCATGTTGTGAGAATGCTAGCTAACTATGATGTTAGACGAAAGCCTTGTTGGTCTGGTCAGTTTATGATCGGCATTTCTTTATCTCTTCGGAATTCTATTCTAATATGTTGGAATGAAGTCGATGGTAAAAATTTATGTGAGACTATTATTATGTTTCTACTTATTATGGTTTGTTTTATATATGCGGGAAATATGTAACGCCTAGAATTTGGGCCTAGTAGAATTGGGCCTATTAGGCTTTGGACTTTGGGTCTCAGAAAATTTTTAAGTGAGCGAGAAAATGACAATTGGAATGAGGGCCTTGAGGGTTAATGAATTTGGAGTGTCTAGGGGTGTTGGAGATGTCCTGGGATCAAGTAAGAGTTTAGGAAAAATTTTGGTTTTAGCCCCAAGGGAATTGTGACTTCACTTAGTAGGCCTTTTAAATAAATGAAGAAGAAAGACGACACAAAGGAGCTTGTGGTGAAGTGGCAAAGTGGCGCCACTTAGGGAGCAGGGAGGTGGCGTCATTAGCAGGCAATGGAGTCCAAGGTTCGATTAGTGGCATA
Organism: Gossypium sturtianum; assembly: GCA_025698515.1. Lineage (NCBI taxonomy): Eukaryota > Viridiplantae > Streptophyta > Magnoliopsida > Malvales > Malvaceae > Gossypium > Gossypium sturtianum. The sequence goes on along the minus strand of CM046943.1, from coordinate 27,471,365 downwards.
GTATTTTATTGGGGTATTTATTTTGCTGTCAGGACGGCTAGAGTTTGTGTTGCAGTGAAAGTCTGATGGATGAGAATTTTGAAGTGGTCATGGAGAGATTGTAGGAGCTTATCGTGGAGAAAAAGTAGGAGTTGAGTTATGTGGAAGAGTTGGTGCCGAATGGGACTTTGAGTGAAGGTAGTTTCGGCTTTTTGCTATAAAAGGGGGTGCCGAATTTCTTTGAAAGGTTCCTTGGGTTTTCCATTACTTTTCTTTTCTCCCCCTCATTTTGTTTCTTCCATTGCCGAAAAACCATCATTCTTTTTTGTCGAAATCCCTACTGGTGTTGCGTTCTTCTTCTTTCTCTGAAAGCCGAATACTCCCTTATAATCGAATAGCCCTATCTTTTTCCCGATTCCTTGTTGTTTTTCCTTCATCACAAATTGGTTGCTGTTATCTACTCTTAATCAAGTTTTAAAAGCCGGATCTCGTTCAGTAACTATCTAGGCCGCAGGATCAAAGGTTGGATTCGGTAAGTACTTAGTTAACCTCCTTTAGTGTTTTTTTGTAAAAGCCGGAGGGCTATCTAACTCTTTCTTGTCGTTAACCCTGTATTAACAAGGGTAGGGTTCAAAGATCGCAAGCGTGGTAAGGATCGCTAGCAAGTGGTAAGTGTACTCGTCTCAATTGTGGATTAGTAAGTGGCCGAATGTAAGTGTGGCTTATAGAGGTGACTTGTGTGGAATATGAGTCACTTGATTTTTGATAGTATATGTGTGGGTGCAGATCTAGGAGATATTCGTGAATAGTAGCTAAGGAAGGGCTACTAGAGCTGGTGGCACACGGTAAGGTTATGGTAAAGCTTCGGCTTTTGGGTAAATATTGTGGTTAAGTGTGTGATTGATTGGGGATTGGTATTGGTTGTAGGTTTAAGGCTGGGGATAGTGTAGCACGTCTCATTGACTAGGTGTGTACATACACTTCACACATGACAAATCGGCACAAGCCGAAATCCTGAAAACTCGGAGTGCCGAAAAGCCGAATAGCCGAACAGTTGGCACCGAAAACCACATGAGCGTGCGAACATTTGTGTGGGAACACCGATACGATTATCAGGGCTGAGAGAGCGATCTCATGGTCTCAAGCCCGCTTGGTTCGATTGGGCGACGGGGCTAAATGGGCCTCGCCGAGCTCTCGTGGGGCCCAAATCGGCAAGAGTGATATGTGAAATTGAATGATGGATTGGTATGGATGGTTGTATGATTTGACTATGATCAGGCCTAATGGGCTACATAAACATGATTGGGCTTAATGGGCTATATGGACATGATTGGGCTTAGTGGGCCTTATGGGATTTTAGAAATGCATGCTAGGGTTTTAATGGACTCTAGGCCTAGTTCTGATAAATTCTTAAATAGAATAAAACTTAAGTTAATAATCAAACATTTCTGCGGACAAGTCGCTAGGTTAGAGTGTGGCAATGGACATATGTATGTCTAGGATTGGATCTAGAGAGAGCTTGGTACTGAAGCGGTCCTAGTGGCCCACCTCCTCTTCTCTGGGATCCTACCTGGTGCATAGTGTCTGTTCACTTTAGCCGCAAGGACTTGTTGATGGGCCAAAGTTCATAACTAAAACCTGAGATGAAAGAAATTACGAAAATACCCCTGTAGGGTAGATTTACAAAAATACCCATTGGTAGTGAAATGACTGAAATACCCTTGGTTTGTAAAATTACCGAAATACCCCAAAATTACCGAAATACCCTTGATTTGTGAAATTACTAAGATACCCCCATGTGTTGAATGTAAGATTTATGGATGTTACATGTACATTTGCTGCATTCACATGATATGCTGTTTAGGTTGCATAAGGGTTGGGAATTATGGAACGGAGGAAGTATATGAGGATCGCATGGTTGTTTGACAACTGTGGATCCACCGATGGCTTTCTAAGCCCATTATATGATAAGCAGCTTTGTTACAATGTTAGGTAGTACCGCAATCGGGCTACCCTAGAAGTGTATCGGATGGGTGGGTCAATTTAGAAATCCCTACGATGTGTTTCGGTTGGACGGAGACGAAGTGTATCGGATGGATTATTTAGGGAGGGTTTGCACAAGACATTGCATGTATGATATTATTATGTTGATAATATGATATGTAGGCTATTTGTTTAACGAGGGTCGCACACACCGAGTTTTTGAAAACTCACTCCCTCTTTCTTTTTCTCAAATGATCCTCGAGAAACGGTTCGACTGGATGGGGACTCAGAGGTGGCCAACTAGCAAGACGATTAGACTTGTTTTCTTAATATCTAAATTCTAGAGGTAGATTTACAAAAATACCCCTTGGTAGTGAAATGACTGAAATACCCTTGGTTTGTAAAATTACCAAAATACCCCAAAATTACCGAAATACCCTTGATTTGTGAAATTACTAAGATACCCCCATGTGTTGAATGTAAGATTTATGGATGTTACATGTACATTTGCTGCATTCACATGATATGCTGTTTAGGTTGCATAAGGGTTGGGAATTATGGAACGGAGGAAGTATATGAGGATCGCATGGTTGTTTGACAACTGTGGATCCACCGATGGCTTTCTAAGCCCATTATATGATAAGCAGCTTTGTTACAATGTTAGGTAGTACCGCAATCGGGCTACCCTAGAAGTGTATCGGATGGGTGGGTCGATTTAGAAATCCCCACAGATGTGTTTCGGTTGGACGGAGACGAAGTGTATCGGATGGATTATTTAGGGAGGGTTTGCACAGCATTGCATGTATGATATTATTATGTTGATAATATGATATGTAGGCTATTTGTTTAACGAGGGTCGTACACACTGAGTTTTTGAAAACTCACTCCCTCTTTTCTTTTTCTCAAATGATCCTCAGTAAACGGTTCGACGGATGGGGGGACTCAGAGGTGGCCAACTAGCAAGACGATTAGACTTGTTTTCTTAATATCTAAATTCTAGATTTTAAGTTATTTATTCTAAGTTAATTTATTTCGAATTGTATAAGGCTTTTCCCTCTTGTTATTATTCCATTTCTTCCACTATGCATTAAAATTTGAAACGGAACCTGGATTTATTTCTTTTGAACGTATTTCAAGGTTTTTGAAAATAATTGTGTTTTAAGAACGAGCTTCCGCTGTCAAAGGAATTTTTTTTACATAGTAACAAGGAAATGGTTTTTTTTTCGGATACACCTTGTTCTGAAAGGAAACTGAATTTTACTTAACTTTTCTTTAGAAGGGTTTTCAATGAAAATAAGGTTTTCAAAAATACACTTCAATGTGACACGCTAGATTCGGGCGTAACTTCTAGGCTGAGTTTGGGGTGTTACATTTAGTGGTATCAGAGCCCGATTGCAAAGCTCGGGCTTTGAAATGGGCCTTATTACTTGGGTTTTAAAAAAAACTATTTTTGGATTGGATCGAAATGTTTTGGAAATTCTTGTGATGTGGCACACCGAGTCTCCGACGTCGAACCAAGTAAGTTCTCTTATTATTAAGCTTGTTTAACTAGATATACGGTAGATAGTTAGTGGGCTACTTTAGATGATTATACTAAAGCTTTTTAGTTAAAGTGAAACTAAAGCCCGTAGGAACTTGAAACTGTAGAGGATTTACGAAAACAACCTCTTTACTTAATACTATCATAAAACATCGGCTTAAATAATGAAACTAACTAAAATTTCATAAAATTCCTAATTCAGATAATACGAGAATCAACGATAAGTGCTGGAAGAGGTGCAAGGGGTCGCGGCAGAGGCCATGGAAATGTTAGGGCTAGATCGTCAGCATCGGGCCATATGCCCAACGTTGAGGTAGGAGAGGCTCTGGCCTCACCCGAGGCTGAGACTGGACCGTATGATCGGGCCGCGGGGGATGACGCACTGTCACAGGCAATGCTGAGGATTTTGGAAAGGGTCGCTGGGCCCAATAATGGTACGGGTAGTCGTGGGTCAGTTTCGGAGCGACTACGAGCTAATGGAGCTGATGTCTTTAAAGGTATTACTGGTATTACTGGTGTGGCTCCTAACGTGGCTGAATACTAGTTGGAGGCCACTGAGAGGTTAATGGAGGATTTGCACTGCTCACCTGAGCAAAAGTTGAAAGGGGCAGTGTCGCTGCTTAGGGAGGAAGCATATCAGTGGTGGTTGATAGTGAAAGAGGGTACCCAACCTGAGCAGATCACTTGGGAGTTTTTCAAAACTGCGTTTCAAGGGAAGTACGTGGGTGCAAGCTATGTTGATGCTAGGTGGAAGGAGTTTCTGAACTTGATCCAGGGGAACAAATCTGTGGCGGAGTATGAGGCAGAATTTCTACCCCTTAGTAGGTATGCAAGAGTTATGGTGAGAATGGACTATGAGCATTGCGTAAGGTTTAAGGATGGGCTTAGGGATAGCATCAGGGTGTTCATAGATCCTCAGAGAGAGCGAGTTTTCTCGGAGTTGGTTGAAAAAACAAAGGTAACAGAGGAGGTGAAGCGCACTGAGCACCTAAATCGAGAGAAAGAGAAAGGCAAGAATAAAAGGGAATCTGAGTCTTCTGGTGCGGGGCAAAGGCCTAGAGCTAAGGCCAGAATTGATGGGCCAGTTGGAGCGGGGCCCTCTACTGCTAATCCAGGGTGCCACCTTGTGCTGATTGTGGGAAATGTCATACAGGCGAGTGTTGGAAGAGGATAGGAGCTTGTCTAGCTTGCGGATCTATGGAGCATAGGATCAAGAATTGCCTGAGAATACCGGTTCAGGTGCCAGCTGTGGGCCGGTGTAATGTTCAGCCACCAAGGGGTGATCAGCTGCCGCCAAGGGGTCGTGGGCAGGCCAGGGGCGATAATGGCAATGGGCGTGGACATGGAGCACCGGGCGGAGGTGCAGGTCATACTGAGGTGAGGCAGCCAGCTTTGGTTTATGCTGCTCGTCGCCGGGAAGACAGGGATGCCCAAATGTGATAACAGGTATGTTTTGTATGGATGCGATATTTTGGGTATAGAAACTGTATGCGTGCAATGTTTATCTGCTCCAGTGGGTAGGTTTTTTGGGTAAGTGTAAAGGGTTCAATTAGAGTTAAAGTGTGTTAGTGTTATTAAAATAAGAGTGTGCAGTGAAAGCATAGTGGTGTGACTTGAGCGGTGCAATTAATAGTTAATTGGAAATTTTGAGGATGAAATTTTTTTTTAAGGGGGGTAGAATTGTAACGCCCCAAATTTGGGCCTTGTAGAATTGGGCCTATTGGGCATTGAACTTTGGGTCTCAGAAATTTTTTAAGTGAGCGAGAAAATGACAATTGGCATGTGGGCCTTGAGGGTTAATGAATTTGGAGTGTCTAGGGGTGTTGGAGATGTCCTGGGATCAAGTAAGGGTATAGGAAAAATTTTGGTTTTAGCCCCAAGGGAATTGTGACTTCAGTTAGTAGGCCTTTTAAATAAATAAAGAAGAAAGATGACACAAAGAAGCTTGTGGTGAAGTGGAAAAGTGGCGCCACTTAGGGAGCAGGGAGGTGGCGTCATTAGCAGGCAAGGGAGTCCAAGGTTCGAGTAGTGGCATAGTATTTTATTGGGGTATTTATTTTGTTGTCAGGATGGCTAGAGTTTGTGTTGCAGTGAAAGTCTGATGGATGAGAAGTTTGAAGTGGTCATGGAGAGATTGTAGGAGCTTATCGTGGAGAAAAATTAGGAGTTGAGTTATGTGGAAGAGTTGGTGCCGAATGGGACTTTGGGGGAAGGTAGTTTCAGCTTTTTGCTATAAAGGGGGTGCGAATTCCTTTGAAAGGTTCCTTGGGTTTTCCATTACTTTTCTTTTCTCCCCCTCATTCTGTTTCTTCCATTGCCGAAAAACCATCATTCCTTTTTGCCGAAATCCCTATTGGTGTTGCGTTCTTCTTCTTTCTCGTAAAGCCGAATACTCCCTTATAATCGAATAGCCCTATCTTTTTGCCGATTCCTTGTTGTTTTTCCTCCATCAGAAATCGGTTGCTGTTATCTACTCTTAATCAAGTTTTAAAAGCCAGATCTCGTTCAGTAACTATCTAGGCCGCAGGATCAAAGGTTGGATTCGGTAAGTACTTAGTTAACCTCCTTTAGTGTGTTTTGGTAAAATCTAGAGGGCTATCTAACTCTTTCTTGTCGTTAACCCTGTATTAACAAGGGTAGGGTTCAAAGATCACAAGCGTGGTAAGGATCGCTAGCAAGTGGTAAGTGTACTCGTCTCAATTGTGGATTAGTAAGTGGTCGAATGTAAGTCTGGCTTATAGAGGTGACTTGTGTGGAATATGAGTCACTTGATTTTTTATAGTATATGTATGGGTGCAGATCTAGGGGATATTCGTGAATAGTAGCTAAGGAAGGGCTACTAGAGCTGGTGGCACACGGTAAGGTTATGGTAAGGCTTCGGCTTTTGGGTAAATATTGTGGTTAAGTGTGTGATTGATTGGAGATTGGTATTGGTTGTAGGTTCAAGGCTGGGGATAGTGTAGCACGTCGCATTAACTAGGTGTGTACATACACTTCCCACACGACAAATTGGCACAAGCCGAAATCCCGAAAACCCGAAGTGCCGAAAAGCCGAATAGCCGAAAGGTTGGCACCGGCAACCATACGAGCGTGCAAACATTTGTGTGGGAACACCGATATGATTATCGGGGCCAAGAGAGCGATCTCATGGTCTCGGGTCACTGTTTGGCCGACTAGGCCAGACGGGGCTAAATGGGCCTGCCGAGCTCGTGGGCCCAAATCGGCAAGAGTGATATGTGAAATTGAATGATGGATTGGTATGGATGGCTATATGATTTGATTATGATCGGGCCTAATGGGCTACATAAACATGATTGGGCTTAATGGGCTATATGGACATGATTGGGCTTGGTGGGACTTATGGGATTTTAGAAATGCATGATAGGGTTTTAATGGACTCTAGGCCTAGTTCTGATAAATTCTTAAATAGCATAAAACATAAGTTAATAATCAAACATTTCTGTGGGCAAGTCGCTAGGTTAGAGTGTGGCAACGGACATATGCATGTCTAGGATTGGATCTAGGGAGAGCTTGGTACTTAAGCGGTCCTAGTGGCCCACCTCCTCTTCTCTAGGATCCTACCTGGTGCATAGTGTCTGTTCACTTTAGCCGCAAGGACTTGTTGATGGGCCAAAGTTCATAACTAAAACCCGAGATGAAAGAAATTAAGAAAATACCCCTGTAGGGTAGATTTACAAAAATACCCCTGGGTAAAGAAATGACTGAAATACCCTTGGTTTGTAAAATTACCGAAATACCACAAAATTACCGAAATACCCTTGATTTGTGAAATGACTAAGATACCCCCATGTGTTGAATGTAAGATTTATGGATGTTACATGTACATTTGCTGCATTCATATGATATGCTGTTTAGGTTGCATAGGGGTTGGGAATTATGGAACGGAGGAAGTATATGAGGATCGCATGGTTTCTTGACAACTGTGGATCCACCGATGGCTTTCTAAGCCCATTATATGATAAGCAGCTTTCCTGCAATGTTAGGTAGTACCGCAACCGGGCTACCCTAGAAGTGTATCGGATGGGTGGGTCGATTTAGAAATCCCCACAGATATGTTTCGGTTGGACGGAGACGAAGTGTATCGGATGGATTATTTGGGGAGGGTTTGCACAGCATTGCATGTATGATATTATTATGTTGATAATATGATATGTATGCTATTTGTTTGACGAGGGTCGTACACACTGAGTTTTTGAAAACTCACTCCCTCTTTTATTTTTCTCAAGTGATCCTCAGTAGGCGGTTCGACGGATGGGTGGACTCAGAGGTGGCCAACTAGCAAGACGATTAGACTTGTTTTCTTAATATCTAAATTCTGGATTTTAAGTTATTTATTTTAAGTTAATTTATTTTGAATTGTATAAGGCTTTCCCTCTAGTTATTATTCCATTTCTTCCACTATGCATTGAAATTTGAAACGGAACCTGGATTTATTTCTTTTGAACGTATTTCAAGGTTTTTAAAAATAATTGTGTTTTAAGAACAAGCCTCCGCTATCAAAGTAATTTTTTTTTACATAGTAACAAGGAAATGGTTTTTTTTTTTCGGATACACCTCGTTTTGAAAGCAAACTGGATTTTACTTAACTTTTCTTTAGAAGGGTTTTCAATGAAAACAGGTTTCCGCAAAAACACTTCAATGTGACACACCGGATTCGGGCCTAACTTCTAGGCTGGGTTTGGAGTGTTACAAAATATATTATCTCTGTTGTGATGGAAGTCCAGAGTCGGTAAGCAGTGTTTTTCTTCTAGCTTTCTTTGAGGAATTATCAAGATCTTTATTATCTTCTTTTGGGTTATGTTCTCGGACTTCCGGTATGGTATCGTATCTTGGATTTCCTTATCTTTGTTTTTCTATCATTCTTATTTCATGAATTATCAAACTTGGCTTATCTTTAAAGTGTGTTCTTCAGCTTGTGATAACTATGTCTATTATGATTATGCTTCTGGTTCGATTATAGAAACGTGGTGCTTCTGGTATCTGGATTTCTCTAATTTTCGTGTAAGGAATTGACATCGGCAAAGGTATAAGTGGTGAAATCACAAGCTCCAATTCGTATGATGGATTTCTTTTCTCAGGTAAGTTAATTAAAGTCAATGCATTCAATCGGGATATCCTTGTTACTTTGAGCTAATGTGATTGTAAAGGTCTTTGATTAGCATGATAAGAGAATTTTGAAAGATTGTGTTTGAGTTGTTTTAATAGAATGAAGAAAGGAGCATCTTGTTATGTTATTATTTGATAGTTGAAATTGACTCGGTTGTCTTTTATCAGAGTGAGCTGGTAAGTTGAAATGTGATTTGAGCAATATGTAGTCAAAGTATCCTCAGTTATAGTAATAAATTTTGTGCATTCACGAGTATATCGATGGACAGCCTGAATGAAGGATTGATATTCTAGAGAGTATGATACCGAGATATACCTATTAGATTTGTTCTAATCTGATGATGTTATTATGAGTTAAAGTTGTTCTGAATGATATGGTTATCGCATTTATGAAAATTTGGATGATCTGTGCATGTTAGGAAAGTTGAAAACAGTTGAAGATATTATTAACCGAAGCTCTGGTTCTGAGTTCAGTTTGAATTGAGTAATGAATTTATGATTTTTCAGTGATGCACTATTGAACAGATTGGAATGTATTTTTTACAAGAATGTAAAGTGATGGTTCATATTTTCAGACGGTTAATGTCACATTAAAAAGAACTGTTCAACCAGTGATTTAGAGACGGTCACTTTTATGTCCGTATTGAGAATTTGGTGATATCGTTTATTTGACGAAAGGTGTCTAATGTTCCCTGATTTCAAGAATTAAAGTATCAAATGTCATAGAAAGATCTAAAGTTAAGATAGTGTTAAAGACTTGAGCTATTGAAAGATCGCGAGTAGCTATTGATTAATCTCTGAGAAAGCATATATAGTTACAGATGCTGAACGGAAAAATCTTTGTTTATTTTGTTAGTGGGTTACCCGATTGATTTTAATTGATGATGATCTGATTTTAGCTAGATTAAAAGCTAAAGCGATGTTTTCATTGCAATATTGAGAATCTCTGAAATGTGTTAATGAATGGTAAGCTAAACGAGTTCAGTATGAGTCGATTTCTAATTCTGAATTTCAGGTCTGACCTGATGACTGATGTTGCTGTTCTGAGATAGAAATCGTGTGCAGATGAATTCAGAGCTTATGCAGGAAATTTTTGTACGAGGCTCAGTAGTAGCTCGTAGGTTCATTCTGGGAGAAATCAAAATGTGCAATTATTTGAAATAGATGTTTTGGTGATCGGGTTTCTCATTTAACAGATCGGCCGAGTTATATGTTTCTGAGGTTGTTAGCTCTCATAGAGTGCCAGTCCCCATTATTTCGGATTGAGATCCGAGGGCTATATCCCAATTATGGAAAAAGATACAGGAAATGTAACGCCCCAAACCAGGTCTATGCGTTAAGACGAGATTTGGTTTGTCACACCGAACGAACATCCAAAATTTCTCTAATGATTTAAGTAAAACAGTAATGCAAAACCTTTAGAAATAAGGATTTAATAAAAACTAAGTACAATTATATATTAGTCAAAACCTTAACGTAGTTTTAAAAGAATTTGAAAGAAATTGAAAAGTAATTTAGGTGTCCAAAATTGTTATAAAACATAATATTTTTAAGAAAACTTTATAGATTTTAACATACGCCCATATTAAGAGTCTTAAAATAAAATTAAATCCATCCACACATAAAAATCCATAAAAATATAATTAGAGGCCTTATTACAACATATCCATCCACACATAAAAATCCATAAAAATATAATTAGAGGCCTTATTACAACATACCCAAAATAGTAATTAAAATAAGTAACTTAAATAAAGTTCATAGTTTATAAAACCCAAGCTCGTAGTATGGCCTCCACCAAGTCATCCCCGGCCCAAGTCCACATCAATTTCCATTACCTGAGATGGATAATAAAACAGGGTGAGTTACAAAGAACTCAGTGTGTAACTCACTTACCACCATTATTGGGCCAGACCATCAAGGCATTAATTTGGGCTTGAGGCCAATTACAATTTTTACAATATAAAGTGAAATAAAATATATAAAATGCATGTAAAATGAATTTCCCAACCAAGCCTAATTTCCATCCGCTACACACCCCCGTACCAACCAGCACACCTGTGGGGATCAAGTCAACCCACCCCGCCAAACACACCAATCGTAGGCATTTAGCCTTTTAAATAATCTTGTAGTGCACTACCAAACTAGATTGTGACATAGTCACCGAACTAGAGGCATTAAGCCAAATTTTGTGGCAGAGCCACCGAACTAGATTCATGGCCACAGGCCTTACTTCTCTTCATCAAATCCCATCCCATCCAATTATGTATGAATAACAAACTTTAAATCATAAAAATTTTATCAAGTAACCCATAACACAAATGAGTTTTTAATTAAACTTTTCATTTGGGTCCATTAAACAAAATAGTATTTAGCCCATTTAGCAATCTAGCGAACTTAGGCCCAAATGTCGAACTAGAAGGTTTTTGGCCCATTTAGCGATCTAGCAGTCTTTTGACCCAATTTTTCGATCTAGCAGTTTTTCTGACTTTAACCGTCTTCATGCATTTACACAAAAGTGTTAATTATCACATAAATTTCGATTTTTCCATTTTTACGATTTATCATAATACTTTACTGCTTAGTATCTAACCCGAAAGATAAGTGTGAAGTTACACACCGGTTATGGTGAGAACTAGAATTTCCGCTCCACAACACCTATACATATCACGATAACTTATGATCATTATAATCTAATAATAAAACCGATCTAAACATAACGATCTAAAATTTTCCCTCGATTTTTGAACTACTTCCACTTGCGGTTTCTCCCGATTGATGGTTCGTTAACCGAATCAAATCCACGAACAAATAATGGTTCGGAGAGTACGAACTACTTCAAACAATTGATTCTCCTCGGATGAACGTCCACAACCCGGTGGGAAATCCCGGATTGCTGATACAGTTTTTTGTTTATACTTAGGGGGATTAATGGTACCACCCTTCTTCCGAACACTATATACGGCCCGTTTCTTCCCTATCTTGATTGTCTTCAAAGACAAAGATCATTAGCACGTCCTAATCACATATATATATATCGATTATGACTAAAGGCTTTGAGAACGAGATTTCCTTACCACAAATATTCTTGTTCAACAAGGGAAATCGATCCAAGCGTACTATGTCACACACGACCTCTTGATTTCCAATCTTCCGTTATCGCACTAAAGTATAACAAAAATAAACGTTAATAGAATGAACGTTTATTTTGATCTAAGAAAGCCTTCAAACCACCATCCATATTCGGCCAAATACTATAAACTAATCGAAGACGAAAAAGAACCCTTACCTATTTTCCACGGTTGAAAAGAAACGATTGAGAATGTTGCTTATGAATAGAGAGATATTCGGCTATGAAGAATCAAAGAAAAGAAAATGGTTAAGTTAAGGTACACTAACATTCGCCATGAAGAGATTAAAGGAGAAAGTATTGATTGAAAAGAAATCAAAAAAGAGAATAGGATTGATGATGATAATTAGGTTTTCAAAGAAAACAAAAGAGAAAGAAAGAGATGAGTTTAAGATCAAGGCACATTCGGCAATGGAGAAAAGGAGAGAAAAGAAAGGAATGGTCTTTTGATGTAGGTGATTTCGGCACTAATGAGAAAAGGGCACAAAAAGAATACCAAATGATGTGCAATAATGACCAAATGGTCAAAAAAAATCAAGGCTTACCAAGGATCAAATTCGGCCAAGGGAGAGAGGTTGAGAGAATTTGAAAAACTATGCACAAAACTAAGAATGACCAAAAAGAGACTTCAAATCCTAGCCAAACTAACACCAAAAATTTGGCTCCCCCCTAGACCATAATGCCGTCCCTATGCATGGTCAAATGGCCATGATTTTATTTCCAAAACACTTTCCTTGATACTTGCCCTATGTCTCCATATCTTTCCTTAATTTCTTCATTCCCTTCCATAAATTAACAATTTCCTTAATCCTTTCATATACTAACTAAAAATAACAAGGTCAACACTTACCATATATGCACTTGGCCGACACTTGCTATACATGTGCAGAAAAATTAAAAAATAAAATTCATCTAGATGCTAAACAAGGGATTCGAACCTTCTCCCTCATGCACTAACTCATGCGCCAACACCACTTTGCCATATACTCATCTTATGCTACTATTTAACACTTAATTTAACTTAAGTGTCAAAGCCACTTGCTTCACTTCAATAAATTCTCAAACTAAAAATTATTCCATACCCGAATAATTCTATACTCTTCTTCCGAACTATAGTAGGCACAAAAAGAAATAAGAAAATTTTTTTCCTTCATAATCTAAACATGCAATAATCGATACTCGAATTTTAGGGTGTTACAACTCTACCCTCCTAAAAAAAAATTTCGTCCTCGAAATTTACCTGGTTGAAAGAGATGAGGGTATTGTTGTCGAATTGCATCCTCAGGTTCCCACGTAGCTTCCTCCACTCCGTGGTTACGCCATAAAATCTTGACCAACAAAGACGGTTTTCTTTCTTAGCACCTTAACATCTCGGTCTAAGATTTCCACTTTGGTTCCTCCTCAAAAGACAAGTCCGACTTCAACTCCACTTCTTCTACCGGTACTATGTGCGAAGGATCCGATCTATAGCGCCCAAAGATGGAAACATGAAAACATTATGAATCGACTCAACTCCGGAGGTAATTCGATCCGATAGGCCTTTGGACCAACACGCTTCACCACACGATATGGTCCAATGTATCTAGGACTCAATTTGCCCTTCTTCCCAAACCTAAAAATCTTCTTCCAAGGTGAGACCTTCAAGAACACTTGATCCCCACAAGATACTCGATACTTCTACGCTTGGATCCGCATACGACTTTTGTCTATCTCAAGCTTCCTTTAACCGTGCTCGAATAGCTTTTACTTTTCTTCCGTTTTAGAGATTAGCTCTGGAACTAACATCCATCGTTCGCCCAATTCAGTCCAACAACTAGGAGAGCGACACCTACGACCATATAATGCCTCGTAGGGTGCCATCTAAATGCTAGACTGATAGCTATTGTTGTAAGCAAATTACGCCAATGGTAGAAAATCCTCCCAACTACCTTTGAAGTCGATTATACAACCCCTTAACATGTCTTCTAGAATCAATTACTCTTTTCGATTGACCATCGATCGAGGATGAAAGCCGTCTTGAAGTTTAGCTTTGTTCCCAAAGCTTCATGCAATGCTTTCAGAAACCGTGACGTAAACCTATGATCCCTATCTGATATAATAGACGCAGGTACCCCATGCAACCTCACGATTTTGGATACGTATAGCTTAGCCAACTTCGTAACGAGTAATCCATCTAACCGGTAGAAAATGGAGTCTTCGTCAAACGATCAACAATTACTCAAAGCGAGTTTTTCTTAGTAGGTGTTAAAGGTAACCCACTAACAAAATCCATTGTTATCCGCTCCCATTTCCAAAGAGGAATCTTTACGGTTGTAATAATCCTCGACGGCAATTGATGTTCCGCCTTCACTTGCTGACAAGTTAAACATTTTCCCACAAATTCAGAAATCTCACGCTTCAACCCTGGCCACCAATATTGTTCACGAAGATCCCGATACATCTTATTTCCTCCGGGGTGCATAGCATAAGGGCTACTATGCGCCTCTCGAAGAATCATTTGTCTCAGATTCGAGTCCTTAGGCATATCTGACTTTTCCACTAAAGCACAACACACCTTTCGTGTTTATACCAAAATCCTCTATTCCTCTATTTTCAACTTGTTGAAGTAAAGGTCCCAACTTTTCATCTAATATTTGCTTTTTCTTAATTTGCTCCAACCACAGAGGCTTCACCTGAAGTTCCGCTATCAAACTACCATCCTCGTACAAACTTAAATGGGCAAACATTGCTCTCAAATCGAGATACCACCTTACGACTTAACGCGCCTCGCTACCACATTAGCTTTTCCAGGATGATACTCGATTGAGAAATCATAGTCCTTTAACAGCTCCACCCATCTTCGTTGTCTCAAGTTTAATTCCTTATGAGTAAGAAGATACTTAAGACTCTTGTGATCTGTATAGATGATAGACTTTTCACCGTAGAGGTAATGCCTCCAAATCTTTAGAGCAAACACTACTGCAGCTAACTCCAAGTCATGAGTAGGGTAGTTTACTTCGTGCGGTCTCAACTGACGAGAAGCATAAGCTACCACTTTCCCACTTTGCATCAATACGCAACCTAATCCCGTATGCGACGCATCACAATAAACTGTAAACTCCTTTCTAGCCTCAGGTTGAATCAATACCGGTGCTTCCGTTAAAATCTTCTTCAATTCATCGAAACTTTCTTGCAGTTTTTTAGTCCATATAAACGGTACTCCCTTTCGCAAAAGCTTTGTTAGGGGTGCAGCAATCAACGAAAACCCCTCAACAAAGCGTCTATAGTAACCAGCCAAACCCAAGAAACTCCGAATCTCAGCTACTGACTTTGGTGGTTTCCAATCCAATACAGCCTCAATCTTCCGAGGATCCACCCTTATTCCTTCGGCTGACACCACATGACCCAAGAAAGTCACTTCCCTTAACCAGAATTCACATTTACTGAATTTGGCATACGATTGATTATCTCAAGTAAGCGCAATACAATTCGCAAATGCGAGTCATGCTCCTCTTCATTCCTTGAATATACCGAATGTCATCTATGAATACCACCACAAACCGGTCTAAATATGGTTGAAAGACCCGGTTCATCATATCCATAAATGCAGCTGGTGCATTAGTCAACCCAAACGGCATCACCAAAAACTCATAATGTCCATAACGAGTTCGGAAAGCTGTCTTGTGAATATCCGCTTCTTTCACCTTAAGCTGATGATAACCCGATCTCAAATCAATTTTGGAGAAAAGCAAGCTCCTTCAATTGATCAAACAGTCGTCAATTCTTGGCAGAGGGTACCTATTCTTGATCGTCAATTTATTTAATTGCCTGTAGTCAATACACATACGCATCGACCCATCTTTCTTCTTAACAAACAAAACCGGTGCTCCCCACGGAGACACACTTGGTCGAATAAAGCCTCAATCTAGCAATTCTTGAATTTGAGCTTTAAGCTCCGCCAACTCCTTCGGTGCCATTCTATAAGGAGCAATGGACACTAGAGCCGTTCCGGGCAAAAGCTCAATACCAAATTCCACTTCCCGATCTGGAGGTACACCGGGAAGTTCTTCAGGAAATACATCTGGAAATTCCTTCACTGTCCTCACATCTTCCACTGACAACTCTTTGGCATCTAAAGCACTAATAAATGCTAAAAATGCTCCATACCCTTTTCGCACCAACCTTTCTGCCTTAAGTGCAGATACCACATTTTCCAAGTAATTCCTTCGCTCGCCTATCTTAATTATTTCTTTATCCTCCACCGTCCTTATTGACATCCGCTTTTCAAGACAATCCAATTTCGCCGGTGCTTAACCAACCAATCCATGCCCAAAATGATATCGGACTCGCCTAAAAGGCAATTCCATCAAATTTGCCAAAAATATTTCTCCTTGAATTTCTAACGGCACATCTCTAAACAGTTTATTTACTAATACCGATTGTCCTAAAGGACTAATTACCTTCATCTCATTATCGGAAATTTGAGTCTAAATTCAAGTTTCCGGATATGGTGCTAGCAACATACGAATGGGTAGAACCAATATCTATCAAAGCAATAATGGTACATCAAAATGAAGAATGTACCGATTATCACATCAGTGCATTGCCATCCTCACGGCGTCTAGCATACACCAATCTGGTGTCTTGCATCCGTGTTGCCTCTAGGACCATTTCCTCGACCCATTGCACCTTGACCACGTCCGGCCCCATTACCACCACGACTGGTCCACGACTTCTGGTGGTTGCTTTGAATTCCTCTTGCCGGTGGTGCATCGGTATTACGAGCTTTCGGAGTTGTATCCATTCGACGAGGGCAATTCCTAAATTGATGATCCATCGACCCGCATTTATAGCAAGCACCCGTTTTTCTTCCAAAGACTCTCGAATGCCTTTTCCACAATCGGCACAATCTCGACTACGATTCACGATTCTGGTGTTCTTCCTTGAGCTGGTTCCTCGTTCCGAGGCCTCTTCAGTAAACCTTTTTGAAGAACACGAATACTTCATATCTCTCTTGCCTCTAGCTCGTTCCCGATTCTCGGCGCCCGAGTTCTTAACCTCTTCGGCTATCTTGGCCTTTTCCACAAGCGTGGCAAAGTTCTAACTTGTTGTGGGGCTATCAAAACCCGCAATTCATCGTTCAAGCCATCCTCAAAGCGTACACAACGCTCATGATCATTGCCACTATTGTTCGAGCATAGCGACTCAAGCGCAAAAACTCGACTTCATATGCCGCCCTTTGTCTTATTCCCTTGGACCGATTCGAAATTCCTTCCTTTCGGCATCAACATAACTCGTTCCTACATATTTCCCTTGGAAGGAAACTTTAAAGAATTCCCAATTAACTAATGCGACGGTGCCTTCTCGGACGATAAGCCACCATTGGTATGCTTCGTCCCTTAACAAGGACACCGCTCCTTAATTTTTGTTCCACGGTGCACTCAAGATCGTCCATAATTCGCTCCATCGCCTCAAGCCAATATTCGGCGACATTTGGAGCTACACTTGAGACACCTCTGAAAACCTCGGCACCACTTGATTTCAAGCGTTCCGATATCGACCCACGGTGTTGGCCCGGTTCTAGCTCGGCTGACCCTTTCAAGGACTCGCGGCATTGCTCGCGTCACCGCATTATCCTCTTCCATATGATTATGTGATCCCGTCTCACTTTCGAGTGACGCAGGTGCATCCATTTCCGGCATATGATCCGGTGCTTCGGTTGCGCCTCTAACACCTCGTCCTCTACCACGGCCACGTCACGCGCGTCCACGACCACGTCCTCTAGAGCTCATAATGACTGATTTAATTTGATTAAGAGTTTTATGAATCAAAATACTATTTCAGTTGTTTATTAACGATGTTTTATGATATGAAAGAGATAGAGTTGTTTTCGCAACCATATCCTATTGTCTCAATCTCTACGGTTTTCAACACCTAAAACTAGAAGTTCTAGAGTGTTTCTTTGATCATATCACAATATAAACAATCGATATACAGATACTTACTTGACTTGGCGCGGGATGCTCATGGTGCCATACTACCTTTAAATCATAAAGTCTAGAATTTTTGAATTGTTTTCAAACAAACATCATTATTGAACCCACACCACGGTAGGAGTTTTGAAAGCGTATACGATACCATTAAATGTAACGCCCCAAACCAGTCTATGCATTAAGGCGAGATTTGGTTTGTCACACCGAACGAACATCTAAAATTTCTCTAATGATTTAAGTAAAAAATGATAATGCAAAACCTTTAGAAATAAGGATTTAATAAAAACTAAGTACAATTATATATTAGTCAAAACCTTAACGTAGTTTTAAAAGAATTTGAAAGAAATTGAAAAGTAATTTAGGTGTCCAAAATTGTTATAAAACATAATATTTTTAAGAAAACTTTATAGATTTTAACATACGCCCATATTAAGAGTCTTAAAATAAAATTAAATCCATCCACACATAAAAATCCATAAAAATATAATTAGAGGCCTTATTACAACATACCCAAAATAGTAATTAAAATAAGTAACTTAAATAAAGTTCATAGTTTATAAAACCCAAGCTCGTAGTATGGCCTCCACCAAGTCATTCCTGGCCCAAGTCCACATCAATTTCCATTACGAGATGGATAATAAAGCGGGGTGAGTTACAAAGAACTCGGTGTGTAACTCACTTACCACCATTTTTGGGCCGGACCATCAAGGCATTAATTTGGGCTTGAGGCCAATTACAATTTTACAATATAAAGTGAAATAAAATATATAAAATGCATGTAAAATGAATTTCCCAACCAAGCCTAATTTCCATCCGCTACACACCCCGTACCAACCAAAGACACTGTGGGATCAAGTCAACCCACCCCGCCAAACACACCAATCTTAGGCATTTAGCCTTTTAAATAATCTTGTAGTGCACTACCGAACTAGATTGTGACATAGTCACCGAACTAGAGGCATTAAGCCAAATTTTGTGGCAGAGCCACCGAACTAGATTCATGGCCCACAGCCTTACTTCTCTTCATCAAATCCCATCCCATGCAATTATGTATGAATAACAAACTTTAAATCATAAAAATTTTATCAAGTAACCCATAACACAAATGAGTTTTTAATTAAACTTTTCATTTGGGTCCATTAAACAAAATAGTATTTAGCCCATTTAGCAATCTAGCGAACTTAGGCCCAAATTTCGAACTAGAAGGTTTTTGGCCCATTTAGCGATCTAGCAGTCTTTTGACCCAATTTTTCGATCTAGCAGTTTTTCCGACTTTAACCGTCTTCATGCATTTACACAAAAGTGTTAATTATCACATAAATTTCGATTTTGCCATTTTTACGATTTATCATAATACTTACTGTTTAGTATCTAACCCGAAAGATAAGTGTGAAGTTACACACCTGGTTATGGTGAGAACTAGACTTTCCCGCTCGTCAACACCTATACATATCACGATAACTTATGATCATTATAATCTAATAATAAAATCGATCTAAACATAACGATCTAAAATTTTCCCTCGAATTTTTGAACTACTTCCACTTGCGGTTTCTCCCCGATTGATGGTTTGTTAACCGAATCAAATCCACGAACAAATAATGGTTCGGGAGTACGAACTACTTCAAACAATTGATTCTCCTCGGATGAACGTCCCACAACCGGTGGGAAATCTCGGATTCTTGTCTGATCCTTTGTTTATACTTAGGGGATTAATGGTACCACCCTTCTTCCGAACACTATATACGCCCGTTTCTTCCCTATCTTGATTGTCTTCAAAGACAAAGATCGTTAGCACGCCCTAATCACATATATATATATATCGATTATGACTAAAGGCTTTGAGCGAGATTTCCTTACCACAAATATTCTTGTTCCACAAGGAAATCGATCCAAGCGTACTATGTCACACACGACCTCTTGATTTCCAATCTTCCGTTATCGCACTAAAGTATAACAAAAATAAGCGTTAATAGAATGAACGTTTATTTTGATCTAAGAAAGCCTTCAAACCACCATCCATATTCGGCCAAATACTATAAACTAATCGAATACGAAAAAGAACCCTTACCTATTTTCCACGGTTGAAAAAAGCGATTGAGAATGTTGCTTATGAATAGAGAGATATTCGGCTATGAAGAATCAAAGAAAAGAAAATGGTTCGGTTAAGGTACACTAACATTCGCCATGAAGAGATTAAAGGAGAAAGTATTGATTGAAAAGAAATCAAAATAAGAGAATAGGGTTGATGATGATAATTCGGTTTTCAAAGAAAACAAAAGAGAAAGAAAGAGATGAGTTTAAGATCAAGGCACATTCGGCAATGGAGAAAAGGAGAGAAAAGAAAGGAATGGTCTTTTGATGTAGGTGATTTCGGCACTAATGAGAAAAGGGCACAAAAAGAATACCAAATGATGTGCAATAATGACCAAATGGTTAAAAAAAATCAAGGCTTACCAAGGATCAAATTCGGCCAAGGGAGAGAGGTTGAGAGAATTTGCAAAACTATGCACAAAACTAAGAATGACCAAAAAGTGACTTCAAATCCTAGCCAAACTAACACCAAAAATTCGGCTCCTCCCTAGACCATAATGCCGTCCCTATGCATGGTCAAATGGCCATGATTTTATTTCCAAAACACTTTCCTTGATACTTGCCCTATGTCTCCATATCTTTCCTTAATTTTTTGATTCCCTTCCATAAATTAACAATTTCCTTAATCCTTTGATATACTAACTAAAAATAACAAGGTCAACACTTACCATATATGCACTTGGCCGACACTTGCTATACATGTGCAGAAAAATTAAAAAATAAAATTCATCTAGATGCTAAACAAGGGATTCGAACCTTCTCCCTCATGCACTAACTCATGTGCCAACACCACTTTGCCATATACTCATCTTATGCTACTATTTAACACTTAATTTAACTTAAGTGTCAAAGCCACTTGCTTCACTTCAATAAATTCTCAAACTAAAAATTATTCCATACCCGAATAATTCTATACTCTTCTTCCGAACTATAGTAGGCACAAAAAGAAATAAGAAATTTTTTTTTCCTTCATAATCTAAACATGCAATAATCGATACTCGAATTTTAGGGTGTTACAGGAAACTACGAATACGCAGTTGCATCTTGGTACGTTAATACACCTGTAAACCGGTGGTAAGTCTGAGAGAGTAATTCAAAACTTTGACGATATGCTCTGACACTATGTGTTAAAGTTCAAGGTGATTAGAAAGAGATATACAAGGTTGATATGATTTGTGATTCTGGGAAATTAGTGAAAGTGATTCATGAGAGCTGAAAGAAATTTCTTCTGGTAAGATTTTCGGGGACGAAAAGCCCTAAGGGGGAGAGTTGTAACAGCCCGATTTTGGGCCTAGTCAGAATAGTGGTTTCGGGACCACAAATCTGACGAGAAAAAAATTATTTTTTATTATAATTTTAGGGTCCACAATTTCACAAAATGATTTCGTGAAAATTTCGTTCAAAAATTTCAACGTTTGGGCACTCAATTTAGTCAAAAGGACTAAATTGTAAAAAGTGCAAAACTTGAGTTCTAGAAGCTAGAGGTGTCAAATTGCTATGAAATTTTAGATTGGAGGTCCTTAAATGGTAACTAAACCATTGGATAATTTGTTGGACAAAAATGAACATGAAATAGGTAAAATAGAATATTTTTAAGTTAGGGGCATTTTGGTTATTTAGTAATTAAAATGAATTAAAAACAAAATTAAAAGCCAATTTTTGTCCATCTTCAACCCCATGGCCAAATTTCACAAAGGGAAACAATGGCTAGGGTTTTTCAAGATTCCAAGCTCCATAGTAAGTCCGTTCTAGCCCCGTTTTTAATGATTTTTACGTTTTTTAAGTCGTTATCACTACATCTATCTATTTCTACCACTAATTTTAGATATGGTTAAAGTCTAGGGTTTTGACCCATGATGAATATGTGTGTATTTTTGTGTTTAATAGTAGAAACTGCATGTTTATGTGGAAACACAAAAATTTATACACTTTTCATGCCCTTTTTAACTCAAATTTATGCAATTTCGATTAAATTCTTGTCGAAAAATAATTAATTTTTTATAAAATAACTAAATTGTGTTAAAAATATGAACATGATGAATTTTAATTAATTTTATAGTAAATTTTGATTAATTTTGACTATTTTCGACAGATTCGCACAAGGAGCAAAAATTGGCTCGGCAGACACTGCTCGAAGAATAAACTCTAGAAGCAATTTGAAGTATCGAGGCACATTTATTTCCATCCCAAGACGGTCCAATTATGAATATTAAATCATAAATAAATTAATTTTAATTTATTCCCAATTCAATTTGGGCTAAATAAATTATTATTAATTAATTATGGGAAAAGGGCCCAGTTGAACCGCTCTGGTTGAACCAAATTCAGTGAACCGAACCAGCCACCAATTGGGCAGCCCAAACCGTCCATATGCTTACCCAAATTAGCCTATTATCTGATTAATTAAGCTTGCAAAGAAGCCCTTGAAGACTTGTCAAAGTTGCATTCAACCCCCTCCACAATTAGTGGCTTTGTAGACTTGACCCAAGCCATATTTAGCAAAGTTGAAGCCATCAACTTTGCCACATAGGTGGCCGGCCAAGGTGTGGCTCTTTGGCTGCTACTTTTAGCAAATTTCAGCTGCCACATTCAGCTATAAATACACCCATTGGCTGATCATTCAAAGCATCCCACACACCAAGAACATTCTCATTCTCTCCTCACTTCTCTTCTCTCCATTCTCTCTTTATTTCCAAACCAAGCCTTCTTGTGCCGATTTCTCCTCTTGGAAAAGAGGTTTTTTCTCAGCCATTTGGAGCAGCAATTGGAGTGTTCATAAGCCACCTTGATAGCCAAGGACAATGGAGACCGAAGAACGGAGCAATCAGTCAAGCCACGGAGAAACACCGAATTTGCTTCTTGTTCCCTATCTCTTTAAATTTCGTTGTTGTTTTGACAAACATGTTTATGAATATTTATGCTATTGGAATGGTTAATTTAATCAGCTTAGCTTGAATTTAATTCGTGTTGGGTTGATTGCATTTCGTCCTCTTAAATTATTAAAATTGTGTTTATACTGTTATAGGCCTCGGTAAAATGCTTGATTAAGTAAAATCATGCTAATGTTATTCTGGAATTTTAATTGTTTAGATAACTAAAGAATTAATTATTTAAACGCATTGAAATTGTAATTAATGGACACAATACTTAAATACATGCATGTTTAATTCTTCTAAGGTAGTGAAGATTAAATTAGCATTGTATTTGGCGATACATATGCCTTGCATAACTTGCAGGATTATTGTGATTAAACTGTTTCAAGGTAAGGATACTTTGTTACCTCACATAGTCTTTTATATGCTTATTAGGTTGAATTAATCGGTTTAATCGACATAGGAATATGCGAGAGATTGTTTAATTTAATAAGTATGTATGTGCAATAACATGTTTACTTTTATAAATCTGTTTAATCGGTCGAATTGACATAGGGATATGTACAAGAGATAAATGGATTTTTGATTTGTAAATATGTTCATAAGTTAGCAAATTACCGAGTTGCCGTGATTTATTTGTAACAAGTATAAGCATGAATTTAATGATTCTAAGTTAAGAAATGTAATTAATCCAACACAATTATATCATCTTGATTAAAATCAGCTTTGAAATCGTGTATTAGAACTCTATTTTATTTTATTTTATTTTACTTTGTTTTCTAGTTTTTAATCATTTTTCTAAACCAAATATTTTTCCTTCACCAAAGTGTTCAAAATCATTTTCATAAATAATTCTTTTACTGATCCTCGTGGGTACGATACTCGACATTTACTTGTCACTTTATTACTTGTTACGATTGTGTACACTTGCACATTTCCACCGTTCCATTATGGTTAGAGAAACGACTTTTACTAAGTTATTTTCGGTGAAAATGCCTAAAAGGACTAATTTGTAAAAGTTATAAAATATGTAGTAAAAATGTGTTTTAATGGAAATTGTGGGCTGTTATAGTTATGAAAATGGTTCGACTAGGCTTGTATGTTAAATAAATTGAATAAATTTCATTTTTCGAGCTTAGGGGCAAAAATGTAAATATGTCAAACTTTAGGGGCAAAAATGTAATTTTGCCATAATATGATTTTTGGTTCATATTGAATAATGCGACTAATAAGTTAGCTAAATTTGATATTATAGATCAAGACAAATGAGATTCGGGCCTAGAACGAGGGAAAAACAAGTATTTGACGATTAGGATCTTTTCACCATTTTTGGTATCGAGGTAAGTTCATATGTAATTAATGCAATATTGTGATTATTTTTTTAATGCTTTGATATTGTATGAATTGTATATTTGGTTCTATGAATACATTCAACAAGTTCGACAAAGTTCCGACAAGAGAGAAAATCCCATTTGAACCTTAGGAATAGAATAGGATACGAGTGACATGTCACCAGGACCCCACGTGATATATGTGTTTATGTGATCAGGGTGCTGGTCATGTACGTCCTACAGGTGGTTGGGTAGTCCGGCATGTGTTCCGAATACCTGACAGCTTGTGTGAGCAGTCCGTGTAGCTACGTCTTGACTAACAGCTTGAGTGAGCAAGCCCGTGATTAGCTTGAGAACGAGCATTTATGTGATACGAGATATGAGGTAGCTTTAGCTACATATATGGCACTTATGTGCAAAGACTTTCCGTGTATTCGATTAGTATTCCAAGTGGTTCAACGGGTAATTCAAAGATTATGTCAAAGATGTGAAAAAATATGACTGTGTTATGAGTTCGTACAGGTATGTACGTAAAGTTTATAAGCATTGGCTTCATGATATTATGAGTTCATGATCACTATGAAAGAGACCTTAAGTTAATCTTGTGAATAAGTATTTATGTTCACTACAGCAAAACAGACTTTTAGCGGCGTTTTTTAGGCCTTTAGCGGCATTTTTAAGCGCCACTAACAGTATTTACGGCGCTTTTAGAAGCGCCGAAACAAACGCCGCTAAAACAAACGCCGTAAACTTTAGCGGCGTTTATGAGAAAAATACGCCGCTAAAAGTCATGACTTTTAGCAGCGCTTTCACCACAAACGCCGCTAAAGTTCATGACTTTTAGTGGCGCTTTCCCCACAAACGCCGCTAAAGGTCATGACTTTTAGCGGCGCTTTCCCCACAAATGCCGCTAAAGGTCATGACTTTTAGCAGCGCTTTTCAGACAAACGCCGCTAATTTGTACAGATTTCCAATGTACAATTTGTTCAATATCATACCCCTTCTGCACTAAAACCATCCAATAACAGCAAATGCAGCATATAATTCCAACCCAAAGAAGCAAATGTAGCATAAAAATCACACCAAATGCATTAATTCTAATTGATACTTCAAATTCAATAAAAGATATGTGATATAAATGAATAATTACTTAAAATATTCTTACAATAATGTTAAATGTAATAATGTTAACAATAATCTTACAATGAGAAACTAAATGTCTAAAATGGCGGCTTCTGCGACTGCTGAAAAATCTGCATCATTTGCTGATGCTGTATCTGGAGCTCATCGTACTTTCTATTTTGCTTTGCTAGCATCGGCTCTTGCCTCTGCCTCCTCGTTCTTCTTTGCTTCGCATCCGCTCTAAGTCATTCTTTGGAGTTCTTCATATTTTCTTTTAACATCAGCAATTTACTCAATCGTGCTCGCTTGCATATGAGCCATCTGGTCTTTTAGCCTCTAAACCTCAGCTCGAGATTGACTCTCGGAAGGCATGTATTGCTGGGAGCTGGATCTAAAATATTGGGTCGGGGTAACACTAGAGCCTTGAAATCGAACCCGACCATACCTGAAAGGACCCAAAAACATCAGTAATAAAAAACAGCAAATGTAGCATAAAAATTTCGACCATACCTTTCAGGACCCAAAACATCAGTAATAATTTTGTTATCGATATCCTCAAGATTAACAGAACTATCACTCGAAGCAGCCGCTTCATACTGTGCCTTTTTCTCCTTTATTTTCTCCTAATAAATCAATTAAAAAGTTAGAAACGAAATATACAATAAGAAAGAATGGAACATAACTTAACATTATTAATTTATAACTACTAACGAATAATTAAACTATTATAAGTAAACATTATAAATATTTATAATAAATCAAATTTTATTAAGTAAATATACCATAATCTCTCCGACCGGATGTCATCGGAGACCCATCCTTCTTCCTATGCGTAATGTCAAAAAGTCAACGCGTCCAACTTTTTGACCGGTGGAGGCTTCCTACGATTGTAGAAGTAAAAATATAATTTAATAGTATAAAGTCATTAATATTTGTGAATTAATAAATTATCATACCTCGGCATCAGCTCTGAAGCAAAACTTACGGACCTGCGTAAAGCGTGAATTTTTGTTTCGCGTCACGCTTTCGTTCAACACGCTCATAGTCTTACATAATGAAATTATTATTACGTATATAGTAAATACTATAAACCGAAAAATTTATAAGAGTTTACAACTAGGTAATACCTCTCCTTTCTTTGAGTTCCAAAATCTAACCGCATCTTCCCATTGATACCTCAACATTCCCGGTGGGACATTTCGCAATTTATCCTCGAGGCTTATTTCTTTCTTAAAATAATATTTCTTCAATGTGCTTTTATGGTCTCTCCATTTTTTTCCCAGTGTCTTCTTTATATAGTCATCGGAGACCACCAAAGCAAATCTCTCCTAAGAAAACATAAGTTTAGAAAGTAAATATAAATGAAACTTCAACCAAAGTATTATAAATTACATTCACGTTTTGTTACCTTAATGTTCTCGAGAGCTTGATTTTTGTTTGCATCAGGCATGTGATGCCATGACTCGTAATTGATGGGCAACATATTTGCATTCCGTGCAATAATGCCCAAATAGCCTGCTAGAAGTCGAGCTTCAGGGCCAATAGGCTGGCAAAGACTGTTTCTCCTTACTTTCACACGCTCGACGGGATTTAGTTCGTATAAATCTCTAAGCAGCGTACGTCCGCGACCTCTGCGCATCCCACCACTCTCAGCTGAACAATGATATATTATTGTTATATTAAAATTGAAAAATGAATCAGTAATAAAAGTCAACATGCATGTAAAATAAACTTTACATTACTTTGTAATTCTGCAGGCTCATCTATGTCAGGCACACTCGAGGATCCAACCATTGTTTCTTTGTTCACTATTGCCCTCTTTGGAATTCTGATATTCTATACAATATTTAAATCTACATAATCTTCTTCTACTCATTTTTCCTGCAATACACATAAAATATAGAAATTTTAGTAACAAATAACAATGATAATGGTACATATAAAATAGTTAAAATATATAAAATGACCAAGATTAAAATTATAATATTACATATAAATAAGAAATCGTAAAATCTTACTACATCATAATTCGTAAATATCTTCGTCCACGTCTGTGAACCCATTGAAATTGTGTACTAGTATTAGGGATATTTTCATTTAAGTTTTGTTACGGAAAAGCGAGTTTCGATCTATCGGCGATGTCATCTCTACTTCCATTGCCCATGTCGAACAAGTCTCTAGGGTGTTTCAAGTACAACGTACCAACCCTCATCGATTGGATCTTTCTAGTAAAAACTTGTTTCACTGAGAGAAAAAACACATACGGCTCGTCCATCAATTGTTCTCCAGTGTGAATCAATCGAGAGAAATTCACCATTGTAAAACCATATTGATCGTTTTTAATTCCGCGAGTCGTATTCACATCAGCCCAATCTCCTCGAAATAAGACAACTTTCCATTTGCCGTAATAATCCAACTCAATGATGTCAGTAAGAAGTTCGTAATACTCCACATTCCCCTCGACAGGATTACTGTCCCTAGCACTAGCATAACTTGTAATTGAAGAATTACAACAATTCCACAATTTTGGGTTCTCCTCAATCTCTCGCGATACCTTGTATGAAATTTGTATCCGTTGATGAGGAAGGCACTATATCTTTTCACTACTCTGTTTGGACCTTGTGAAAGCCATTTAACTTCGTCATTTACTTCATTCCGACTCCAAACCTATTGAATCGAAAGTAAATTGAGTAATTATAAATGTTACGAGAAAACATTACTACTTGTCAATGAAAACTTCAATTGCATACCGTTTGGCTTAACCATTCATGGAATGATTCCGTGAACAACTTATTAATTTCTCGTCGATGTAATCTTCGGGACCGTGAATGAGCTCTCAATATTTGTTTGTACTCACTATGTTAAAAAAGGGTTACTTTGTTGAAAGACAGATAAGTTTTAATTGATGAGTATTTATCAAATTCTACAACTTACTTGCGTAATGGTTCCATTGAATCGTGATGAAAAAGAACGTATCGATGTGCTTGGAACCACGATCTATCGTATAATTCTGCAATTTTGACTTTGTCGATCGGTTCTCTGAAACTTTGAAATAAATAAGTTTTGGCCAAGTTATGATCTGTGAGCCGAGCATTTCTACTTGGTCTGTTCATTCTTGTTTCGACATCTTCCAAATACCTCGAACAGAAAGTCATACATTCCTCTGCCAAGTAGCCTTCGGCAATTGATCCTTCCGGATAACGCTTATTGTGGCAGTAAGACTTCAATTTGGATAGGAACCTAAACACGGTATAGAACATTATCAAAAGTTCTAACCAAAGGCATTTAGGTGAATGAAGGAATAATTTGCAAATAAAGTAAGACCTTTCTATGGGATACATCCATCGATAGAAAACGGGCCCACCAAGTATTGCTTCACGAGGGAGATGAATTAACAAGTACACCATAATTGTGAAGAAGAAAGGCGGGAATATATTTTCCATATTGCATAAAGTCAGTGCGGCTCGATCTTGTAGTGTCTCAAGTTCTTGAACATCCAAAACTTTTCCACAAATGCCTTTCATTATATTGGACAGTTCAATTACACAAGACGTCACCTTTTTCGACATACAACACCGCATAGCAACTGGCAGTAAGTCTTGCATCAAGATGAGATAGTCATGCAATTTTAAGCCATATAGTCTTCGATCTTTAAGACTCACACATCGAGATATATTTGATGCATACGCATCCGGGACCTTTATATCCTTCAACACCATACAGAACACTTCTTTCTCCGTCTTCGACATTGAATAAATAGCAGGCGGCAATCGATATTTCATATTCGAAAGTGCTTGGGGATGAAGCTCACGCCGAATTCCCATGTGGACTAAATCAAGTCGACTCTGAAGATTGTCTTTCAATTTTCCATCGACATTCAAAATAGTCCCAATGATGTTCTCGCAAACATTTTTCTCAATGTGCATGACATCAAGATTATGGCGCAAAATCTGATGCTCCTAATAAGGCAACTAAAAAAAAATACTTCTTTTTTTCCACAAATCTGCCTCATTAGGATCATCCTCTTCATCAGATTCATCATCAGATTCATCCCTTGATCTTCTATTTCTTTGCGTGTTGGTCGGTTGATTCATCTTCCCATAACTGAAATTCATATCTTTCAACTTGAACAATATTTGGATCCAGCAGTGCGAAGGACCTTCTCCGAACTCTTGATGCATCATCAACCGAGCACTCACGAAATCTAAATCTATGATTTTCCAGTAACCACCGACGATGCCCCATGTAAGAGAACTTCTTCCCATTATATAACCATTGCGAACATGTTTGCGCAGCACAACAAGGGCAAGCATAATGTCCCTTGGTACTCCAACCAGATAAATTAGCATAGGCCGGGAAGTCATTAATAGTCCACATCAAAGCCGCACGTAAATTGAAGTTCTCCTCTCTCAGTACATCGTATGTCTCAACACCAGCCCATAATTGTTTTAACTCTTCAATAAGTGGCTGCAAATATATGTCAATATCATTCCCGGGCCCTTTCTCTCCAGGGGTAATCATAGACAAGATAAAGGATGATTGTTTCATGCAAACCCATGGAGGCAAATTGTAAGGAACAAGCACCACAGGCCAAGTACTATACGTAGTGCTCATTATTTTGTAAGGGTTAAATCCGTCAGACGCTAGTCCCAGCCTCACACTCCGAGGATCGCTTGTAAAGCTTGGAAATTTGGAGTCAAATGATTTCCAAGCTAAAGAATCTGCAGGATGCCTTAACAATCCATCACCGGTTCGTCCATCATGGTGCCACGTCATTGACTCGGCTGTCTTCGGCAACATGAAAAGCCTTTGAAGCCTTGGTATTAGCGGAAAATACCGCAAAATCTTAACTGGCTGCTTCCTTGACTGTGTATCGTGTTCATCTTCGTTACCATCCTATGTATTTCTATTAATCCAACGGGATTGATCGCATACATGACAGCACTATTGGTTTATCCGGTCGCCCCAATACAACATGCAGTCATTTGGGCAACTATGAATTTTGTTGTAGCCAAGGCCCAAATCCTTTATCGGTTTCTTCATGTCTTTGGAAGATTGAGGATTTTTCGCAAGCGGGGACATTTCTTGCGAAACTCTACAAAGCATTGTCAACGAGTTTCCGGTCCATCCTCCCAAACATTTCAAGTGAAAAGAGCGAATACGAAAAGACGGTTTGGAAAATTTTGATCCCTCATCTGATTCTTCATTCATTTCACCAAGTAACGTGTAGAACCTCACCGCTTCTTCATTTGGCTGTTCATCAGGTACACTTCTTCCCCCTTCAGGAAAGTATTTCCACCAAAATTATAATCATCGGTTGCACCTAAGTCAGGTGGAAATGACCCTAAACCATCACTGCGCATATTAAAAGCATCCCGCAACATGCCTTCCATGTTATCATCTCTAACATTTTGATTGTAAGCACTATGAGGATAACCCAGATTCATCGATGAAGATGCTCCACTGGATGTACACTCTCCATGAAAAATCTATTTTTTGTACCCCCGGACAAAGCCATCAACAACTAGATGTTCGTAGACAACTTTACAATAATGCCAATTGATATTGCAACACTTCTTACACGGGAAAAGAATCATATTCTCTTGGCTTGCATTTTGAAATGCGAAATCCAGAAAAGTTTCTACTCCATTTCGATAGCCGTTGCTTACCCTTGACAAACTCATCCACGTTGTAACATCCCCAAACCCGGCCTATTCACTACGACCGAATCTGGTTATGTTAGTGAAAATATGTTTCTTTACTTAGAATTTAAAACATGAAAGTTTATTATCTTCGGTAAAGTCATGTCCATTTAAAATTATTAAGTAATATATGCTTGGGATGAAATAAAACTTTATTATAATTTACTATAATATAACTCTTTTGTAAAAATATTGCTAAATACGTTATAACCTTTAACAACTATAAATAGCGTACTTTAATCAAAAGTGACCCTTATTACATCAAATAAATAAACCAAGTACTTAAAATGCTTGAAATAAAAATATTCAAAACGTCAACTTACGCATGAAAAATCTTCGCATGGGCCACCTTGTATCCACTCCAACCCGTCCACTAGTCACGACTCACTGCGATGATGGATAAATAATTGGGTGAGTCACAATGACTCGATGTGTAAGTTAACCACCAAATCCACCCACATGCTAGCCACATAATATCCCAATTATCAAATGCAACAAGTAATATATATATATCATTTTAACAATTACCACACAACTGGGCTTGGCCACATTCAAATCACATCACATCTTTGGGCTTGGCCCATTTCTCAATAAACCACATATCATCCGGGCTTGGCCCATTTCCACGTATGTTCCCAAAACATACCTATCCACATGTCATATTGGGCTTGGCCCATTTCCATATTATTACAAAAATAATGCAACATGATTCCCAACCCAACCTAGGGTCCATCCGCTACACACCCCCTTATCCAAATTACCTACACACCAGGGGACTATCGAGTCACCCTCTCCTTTTCCCTCCAAAAGGCAACCAATGCCATCCACGACGTAGCGTATAGCTAACATCAAACCACGATGGAGCACACAAAGCAATCCATCAAGCCACGATATGGCATAAAGCCCATATCAATCAAGGTAACCACGCGAACTAAATCGCAAAGATCCACAACGCGACCTCGATCGGCGCCAATCCACGATGTAGCACAAAGTCGACATCAACCACGCACTCAAGTACACCCGTACCTTCTTTTCATAACCCACCCATGCACATGTAACATAATATAATGCGAGGATGATGCATGTGCATGCTATTCACAATCATAGGCATACTTACATATTAAAAATCAATCATCACATATTAGCCAATTTGCTACTAACTGGTCATCATCATACCCTTTGGGGTATATATGGCACACTCTCATCGCACTTGTTAGTAAAACATATAACACATAAAACCCGGAAACAGTGGGTTAGTTACACACCTTATCACTAGGAGTTCTAGACTCTCGATCCTCGACGCTATCGTCTAGCGAAACTACGGCTTTCTGCCTAACGTTTCTTGCTGTTGGCCCACACCCCGTGGCCAATCTCGAGCAATGTAAACGGATCTCTTCTTGAACTTTGGGATGGGGACTTTCCCTTGCCCACCTTGGATCTGGTACTCGAACCCACGTCCATCGTAATCACTTAATTAGAACCCTTTGGTTAAACACCATAATACAAAATCTCAAGCGAACAACTATAATTTAACTACTTACCGAAACGATCTTAAATCTCAAAGGCTCCTCTGTACTTTTGTCGACTTGCCCCTTGATGAGTCCAAACAATTCAAGACCTTCCTTTAGACTCCTTGGCGCTGGCTACAAGCTCGAATGTCGACAAAGACTACACCTCACCGATTCGGCTTCAAACTTGATAAAGTAGGAGAGTGATGGAGGGCTAAGGATTTCGGCTATCAAGGGGCTAAAAGAAAATAAAAGAAATACTTGGCTACAAGGCCAAAGGAGAAATCGGCACACCAAGAGGAGAGGCAAAAGACTTGATGAACAACTAGCACTCTACCCTCCCCTATTTATAGCATTCGGCCAACCCCCCTTGAAGTCTCCAAAATTTGGCCAACACCTCACTAATTTAATTCCACTTAAACACTTCACTAATAATCCAATAATAATTCTTTTAATCTTCATAATATCCTTGATTATCTCCTATAACAATCCTAAAAAAACTCATATTATCCCCTTATCATTAAAAAAACAAATGAATAATAATAGGTCCACTTAATCTAATTAATAAATAATAATAAATAATCCTATAATAATAAACTAACAAAGCTACCCTCTCATTAGAATTTAAAACTAACCACTAATCTAATCCTATTAAAATACTCCTACAATTAACCTATTATCTAAAATAAATAAAAAATAAAATAAAACCCACCCTTATCACTCCAGTAGAAATAAAACAAAATTAATCTTAATCTTTATCCATTTGAAGCCCCTCCCATGTGTTTGTCCAATACCCCCAATCGCAAAGAACAAAAATAAAACCAATCCACCTCTGGCCCAGATTCGAACACGGGACACTGGGGGAACCTCTTGCTAAGTAGCGCCTGTGCCACTTGGGCCACCTTGATTTATATGCTAAAAGCCCCCAATAATTATTCTTAACACCTACCTTCTTGAGCCCATCACCAAAAAGCAAAACAAAACGCCCAAATGCGCTCCCGGCCCCTCGAACGTGCTCTCTTCTCCCTCCAGCGCCTAAGTAGCGCCTAAGAGCCACTCTGCCACTGGACTTCCATGTCCATCAAACCTACCCATTTAATTTTAAGGCCTACTTAGCTTGGTCCCTTGACGCAAAAAATAAAACAAGAAATTCTGCTTTGCTTGGACTCGAACCCAAGCCCCATAGGCGCCACCTTCCAAAGCCCCCAAGCAGCGCCTCAATCGCCACTTTGCCAAAGTCTATCTTGTGTCATAAACTCCATAAAATTATTTTAAGGCCTTCTTGCCCTATTTCCCCTTTTTACACTAAAATTCAAAAATTTTCTAAGGCATCCCTTGCCTTCTAAGGTTCTCCAAAACCCCTAAAAATTCTCCCAACATGACCATAGCCTACTAAATGCTCGAGTTATGCTCCAAACGCATAACCCCTAAACCAGGGTGTTACAATTCTACCCTCCTTAAAAATAATTTCGTCCTCGAAATTACTTTACCAACAAACGTCCATACAACCTATCCTACCACCATACGCTTATGCTGCGCACTCTGATCTTACTAAGGCCATCGTACCTACACAATCTCTAAGTTCATGCTAAAAATTCGAAACACCTCTCTTAGCAACACAGAAAAGGCTAAATCGTAATCAAACCAAGTAATTAAAGCATGTACCAAAGCAAAGGAGCTTACCTAATATCACATCCTTGGTTGACTCTGACTAGAACCATTCCTTCCATGACTTGAACCACGACCCCTCGTCGCTCGAGGACAATTCTTAACTAAATGTGCCTTAGATCCGCACCGAAAGCATTCTTTACTATTTCCCCAACACTCTCCTGTGTGAGGTCTTCCACATCGAACACAAGAACGATTAGATTCTCGAAGAAGCGCGCATGTGGGCGTCATCGTATTCTCAACCCTCGGTCTTTTACGAGCATCTTCAAGCGATCGACGGTCCAATATTTCTCTTATTCTCGCTCATATTCTTTTCTCGATTTTCCCTTATAGTCTTCTTAACCTCTTCAACAATCCGAAGCTTTCTCCACTAGCACCGCAAAGTCTCTCTCCCTCTGTGGAGCAATCACCATTCAAGTTCATCTCGCAATCCGTCCTCAAACCGGACGCACTCTCTCATAATCGGTGGCCACAATTCCCTTAGCATCTCGACTAAGTCGCACGAATTCCGCCGTACTCGGCTATCGACTTACTTCCTTGTATTAGATTTAGAAACGCTTTCCTTTGCGAGTCCAAATAAGCGGCTCCTACGTACTTTCCTTCAAACTTAACCTTAAAGAAGTCCCAATCGTCGATCTGTAGGTACACTTTGCTTTGACAGCGGTGAGCCACCAACGATAAGCCGCTTCCGCGAAGCAGCGAAACAAAGACCTTCTTCGACTTTTTCTTCATTGGTGCGGTCCAAATCGTCCATGATTCTTTCGATCGCTTCTAGCCAATACTCCGCTACGTTCGAGCTACTCCAGATATTCCTCTAAAGATCTCAGCTCCGTTCAATCTAAGCCTTTCCGACACCGACTTTCGAGTTCCATTTCCTCTACTAGCTCCTGCTACACGTTCTAAAATTCGTAACATGGCCCGCGACATTTGCGTCATCTTCTCTCGTCCGGTCTTGCCCTCTACGCCCACTCTTTGGCGGCACTTCACTTTCTGACCCATGGCCAGACCCTATCGGTTCCGATGCTGCCATTCTACCTCTACCGCGTCTCCTAGAACTCATCTCTATCGTCGCAATTAATCTGTTTAAAAAGTTTTATGCATTAGAAATTATTGTTTCACTATTTTATCCACGAGCAATTTTATGCAATGAAGTTTCCTAGAGTAGTTCTTTCGAGCAATCAAGTTTCCTTCCCTACCTGTGGGTAATTTCGTCATTTCCCCACTGGGGTATTTTTTTAGAAATTTTAAAACTAAGGACTTTAAAGCAGTGAGGCAAATCCCTTTCGGGTTTTAATATTTGGTTTAGCCTATGAACAAGTCCTCTTGGTTAAGGTGAACCAGTAGCTACGCACCAGGTAGGATTCAACAAGAGGAGGTGAGTCACTAGGGCTGCTTAAGTACCAAGCTCTTAGGATCCACTCCTAGACATGCGCACAATGGTTACCACACCTTAACTCGCGACTTAATCACGAGTTTGTTTAGTAGCTTTAAGTTTTATGCATATGTTTGAGTAGACTAGTCCTAGGGTTCAACAGATCCTAGTTCACTAATCTACGAGCCCAACTAAAGCCCATAACAATTCACATATCAAATTACTTAACAAGTCCAAGTACTTACAGTGGACTCGGGTTGAAGGTACAGTGCCATGCGTAATAACTGAAAATATTTCCTAAAAATCCATATATATATATATATATATATTTTTAAAAGCTCATTTTGAAACGTTTTTGGGCCCAAAACCTCAAAGCCGAGTTTTGAACTGGCTCGATATTAAATCAGTAACATCCCCAAACCCGGCCTATTCACTACGACCGAATCTGGTTATGTTAGTGAAAATATGTTTCTTTACTTAGAATTTAAAACATGAAAGTTTATTATCTTGGTAAAGTCATGTCCATTTAAAATTATTAAGTAATATATGCTTGGGATGAATTAAAACTTTATTATAATTTACTATAATATAACTCTTTTGTAAAAATATTGCTAAATACGTTATAACCTTTAACAACTATAAATAGCGTACTTTAATCAAAAGTGACCCTTATTACATCAAATAAATAAACCAAGTACTTAAAATGCTTGAAATAAAAATATTCAAAACGTCAACTTCTCGCATGAAAATGTCGCATGGGCCACCTTGTATCCACTCCAACCCGTCCACTAGTCACGACTCACCTGCGATGATGGATAAATAATTGGGTGAGTCACAATGACTCAGTGTGTAAGTTAACCACTGAAATCCACCCACATGCTAGCCACATAATATCCCAATTATCAAATGCAACAAGTAATATATATATATCATTTTAACAATTACCACAATCTGGGCTTGGCCCACATTCAAATCACATCACATACCGGGCTTGGCC
This sequence comes from Gossypium sturtianum, assembly GCA_025698515.1. NCBI lineage: Eukaryota > Viridiplantae > Streptophyta > Magnoliopsida > Malvales > Malvaceae > Gossypium > Gossypium sturtianum. Next base: position 27,434,967 of record CM046943.1, on the reverse strand, counting down.
CATTTCTCAATAAACCACATATCATCCGGGCTTGGCCCATTTCCACGTATGTTCCCAAAACATACCTATCCACATGTCATATTGGGCTTGGCCCATTTCCATATTATTAAAAAAATAATGCAACATGATTCCCAACCCAACCTAGGGTCCATCCGCTACACACCCCCTTATCCACCTACCACACACGGGGACTATCGAGTCACCCTCCTTTCCCTCCAAAAAGGCAACCAATGCCATCCACGACGTAGCGTATAGCTAACATCAAACCACGATGGAGCACACGGCAATCCATCAAGCCACGATATGGCATAAAGCCCATATCAATCAAGGTAACCACGCGAACTAAATCGCAAAGATCCACAACGCGACCTCGATCGGCGCCAATCCACGATGTAGCACAAAGTCGACATCAACCACGCACTCAAGTACACCCGTACCTTCTTTTCATAACCCACCCATGCACATGTAACATAATATAATGCGAGGATGATGCATGTGCATGCTATTCACAATCATAGGCATACTTACATATTAAAAATCAATCATCACATATTAGCCAATTTGCTACTAACCTGGTCATCATCATACCCTTTAGGGGTATATATGGCACACTCCTTACTGCACTTGTTAGTAAAACATATAACACATAAAACCCGGAAACAGTGGGTTAGTTACACACCTTATCACTAGGAGTTCTAGACTCTCGATCCTCGACGCTATCGTCTAGCGAAACTACGACTACGCCTAACGTTTCTTCTTTGTTGGCCCACACCACGGTGGCCAATCTCGAGCAGCAGAAACGGATCTCTTCTTGAACTTTGGGATGGGGACTTTCCCTTGCCCACCTTGGTAGTACTCGAACCCACGTCCATCGTAATCACTTAATTAGAACCCTTTGGTTAAACACCATAATACAAAATCTCAAGCGAACAACTATAATTTAACTACTTACCAAACGATCTTAAATCTCAAAGGCTCCTCCTCTGTACTTTTGTCGACTTGCCCCTTGATGAGTCCAAACAATTCAAGACCTTCCTTTAGACTCCTTGCTGGCTACAAGCTCACGAATGTCGACTGACACTACACCTCACCAGATTCGGCTTCAAACTTGATAAAGTAGGAGAGAGATGGAGGGCTAAGGATTTCGGCTATCAAGGGCTAAAAGAAAATAAAAGAAATACTTGGCTACAAGGCCAAAGGAGAAATCGGCACACCAAGAGGGAGAGGCAAAAGACTTGATGAACAACTAGCACTCTACCCTCCCCTATTTATAGCATTCGGCCAACCCCCCTTGAAGTCTCCAAAATTTGGCCAACACCTCACTAATTTAATTCCACTTGAACACTTCACTAATAATCCAATAATAATTCTTTTAATCTTCATAATATCCTTGATTATCTCCTATAACAATCCTAAAAAAACTCATATTATCCCCTTATCATTAAAAAAAAACAAATGAATAATAATAGGTCCACTTAATCTAATTAATAAATAATAATAAATAATCCTATAATAATAAACTAACAAAGCTACCCCTCCAGCCGAATTTAAAAACTAACCACTAATCTAATCCTATTAAAATACTCCTACAATTATCCTATTATCTAAAATAAATAAAAAAATAAAATAAAACCCACCCTTATCACTCCAGCCGAAATAAAACAAAATTAATCTTAATCTTTATCCATTTGAAGCCCCTCCCCATGTGCTGTCCAATACCCCCAATCGGCAGCAACAAAAATAAAACCAATCCACCTACAAATTTTTGATTCGAACACGGGACTGGGGAACCTGCTTGCTAAGTAGCGCCTGTGCCACTTGGGCCACCTTGATTTATATGCTAAAAGCCCCAATAATTATTCTTAACACCTACCTTCTTGACCCATCACCAAAAGCAAAACAAAAACGCCCAAATGCGGCTCCGGCCCCTCGAACCCGTGCTCTCTTCTCCTCCAGCGCCTAAGTAGCGCCTAAGAGCCACTCTGCCACCTGGACTTCCATGTCCATCAAACCTACCCATTTAATTTTAAGGCCTACTTAGCCCCAGTCCCTTGACGCAAAAAAATAAAACAAGAAATTTTTGCTTGGACTCGAACCCAAGCCCCATAGGCGCCACCTTCCAAAGCCCCCAAGCAGCGCCTCAATCGCCACTTTGCCAAAGTCTATCTTGTGTCATAAACTCCATAAAATTATTTTAAGGCCTTCTTGCCCTATTTCCCCTTTTACACTAAAATTCAAAAATTTTCTAAGGCATCCCTTGCCTTCTAAGGTTCTCAAAACCCTAAAAAATTCTCCCAACATGACCATAGCCTACTAAATGCTCGAGTTATGCTCCAAACGCATAACCCCTAAACCAGGGTGTTACACACGTCCTATCCATTTCGTAGTTGTTGAAGTCTAAAGTTGACAATAAATTACACAGCTAAATTGTTAATTTATAATTTATGTAAGTAATGATATGATCATATATATAACTGAGTACTATGTAAGTTATGTAAATTATGTAAGTTATGAAGTTTGATCTTAAAATTATGTAAGTTATGAAATTTGATCTTAAAATTAAGTAAGTTATGTATTCTTTAAGATTCATCATATGTGGCATTGTTACACCTAGGGAGGATCCATTATATCTAACAGTGATATATAAGGCAACCCGTCAGGTTTCCAGCCTATATACTTTGAATCTTTTTTTTTTTAAGTTATGAAGTTTGATCTTTAAACTAAATGCTTATATTTTAATTATTACATTAAACTACATGTATTATGTAAGTTATGTAAGTTATGTGAGATATGTAAGTTATGTAAGTTATGTATGTTGTGTGAGTTATGTCAATTATGTAAGTTATTTAAATAATCATCATTATTGTTATTATATTGATAAAAAAAATTTATAAGTTTTAAATTACTTATGTAAGTTTTAAATAATAATTATTTAGTTAAATAATAATTATGTAAGTTTTAAATTTTCATTTTAAGAAGTTTTTAAATTACTTTTTTTTTAAAAAAAGAATTTGATTTTTATATTAAAAAATATTTAAATAATGATCATTATTATATTGATAAAAAAATTATAAGTCTTAAAAACATTTAAAAATATTAAATATTGAAATCCAACATTATTAATATAAAACTGGTGAAAAGAATCTCGAAATGAAAGCCAAATTATTGATTGGCATCTAAGCAATGGAAGACAGCAAAAACTAGCAGAAAATAAGGCAATATTGTGAGATAACAAGGCAGTTAGGAAAAATCTAGCAGAAAATAAGGCTAACAACAGCATCATTTATAAGAATAACACCCATAACAGACACTTTACCTTGAATAAAATGTTGTATCTTTTACACTAACCCTACAATTCCTGATGCGGCCAAGTATCGGAAACTTTGCTATTCCAAGTGTTTGTGCTCTCTGTTAACCAGAAGATTAAATGTCAGATGGTTCAATCACAGAACTCCTATACAAATAAAGGAAACCCTACATAATGAACCAAAAAGAAACCTTTCCTACAGCAACATTCATGGAGAATAAAACAGAAGTTAATTTTTCATTTACCTCAATAAGATATGGCAAATCAAACTTGCAAATGTTATATCCAATTATAATATCAGGGTCCACTTCACAGATAAATTCCTGCAAGCAAAACCTTCTCATTAAAAAAGGTACTAAAATAAGAGATAAAAGGAAATATCCTGCAAACATAAGCTTATTAACCCCTCATATGCATGTAATTCTCTATTTCTTTCAAAAAATATCTTGGTAAGAAAAAATTTATTCCCATTTCTATTATAAGAATAGGTTTTAATTCTAGCAGAAACTTGAGTCATGTATGTCCATTACCATTGCAAAATCCATATTCTACAAATATCACCTAAGTTAAATTTTAAATAACTCTATCAATTGGCATATTCAAAGGTACCACTAGAATAGAGAAAATAACCCTAGTGAGTGTTACAAATCGGTTATTACTTAAATGTATTCGATTTGTTTCAGTTTTAAGTTCAAATTTCCAAACCAAACCGAGCCTAAATTTATCTTTTAGTTAATTTATAATTTTTATATTATAAGAATAAATATTTGACATTTGATTTAGTGAAAAAAAAACAAACTAAAAATACTATATAAAAATATTCTTTAAAGAAAACAAACAAATCGGAACCAGCAGAGTTCAGTTTGGTTTTTAAAAAACAAAAATTACTGCATAGCAAACACAATTTTTTTTCCAAAACCTATCCAAACCGAAACATTATCAACTCTAATAAACCATAATAACCTAATCATTGAATCCATATAACTAAGCCAAGATGATATATTTAGCTTGAGAGACATCACAAGTTCAAATCACTTACAATGAAAACGGGTAACGGAAAATGGGGCAAAACAAAAAACCCGTATCCAAATTTCCAAAGCAATGAAATGCATATACATGTTAGATACCACAAACCATTCAGTAATATTCTATATCCTTATAAATCCAACACCAGGAAAGAGTAAAGAAGAACAAATCAAAAGCTTACTTAACAGTTCATTTTGATTTTTTTTCAAAAAGCAAAAGAGTACATAAAAATAAAACATATACTCAATGCAACAAACAACAAGCCAAAAGAAAACAGAGATTAAATATATCAATCAGAACTGGAACACGCATTACAAAATACAAAGTAAAGAAAATGAGTGAAAGCTAAATTCAAAAGCAAATACCCTTGGGAGCCATAGGTTTTAACCTATTCTCTATTTCTTTCAAAATAAATAAAATATCTTCTTCTGCGTGATGATTGGGAAAAAATTGGAGCCCCTACCCCAAAAGGAGAGGTTGTTCCTACAGACATAGACAACATTAGCTAAAATAGAAGTCGATTAAAATTTTTGCAATACATGTTGTGAGGTTGTAAGGCAAAACCAGAAAAAAACACGAAATAAATACCTAGGTAGATTAAAGAAGAAAACTGGTGGCGCAAGAGGCTGTTCTCAACGAGTTCCTTAACGGCGGAGGAGAGATCTAATACGACTTCACCGGAGCGGGTTTTGGGAGTTAGGGATTTTGGGTAATTTTTTAGGGGAAAAGAGTAAGGTTAGGGATTTAGGGTATACAACGATAAGAGATTTCGGGGTTTGAATGGGTATAAAACCAAGCACACAAAAATGGCGCCGTTTTGCTCAAAATAAAATACATATTGCGGCGTTTTCACACTAGCGCCACTAACGCCTGACATTTAGCGGCGTTTATTCAGAAGCGCCACTAATCTTTTTTGCATTTTAACAAAACGACGTCATCCAGCTTATAAGGGGTTTTCGGAATGGATGAAACAAAAACGACATCGTTTAAACTTTGCATTTTGCGGTGCTTTTCAAAAACGCCGCTACTTCCCGATCTTTAGTGGCGGTTTCAGTAAAAACGCCGCTAATGCCACAACAAAACACAACTGAAACGATACCGTTTTGGCTAAAGTGGTACGTTTTTGCGGCGTTTTATGTCAAAAACGCCACTAATGTCTTTCATAGTAATAAATTTTAATAGTTTATTTTTTTCTTAAATTCCTTTTAAACTAATTTTGCTTTGTTTCAAACAATATACCTAATTTGTAAAAAAATAGTAATTGATAATGAAATTAATTTTAACTTGGCCAATAGAATTTTTTTTTTTTTGAAATTGAGTTTTAAGCAATCTAGTTTAATATATGATCTCTTTTACGTTTAAATAATTAAAACTATAATGATAATTTAATATAATAATATTAATATTATATTTTTTGCATTTATATAAGAAATTATTTTATATATAAATTTAAAATAAATCAATCATATACCCATAAATCTTTATTATTATTTTAAATAATTGTATTTTCATTTTTTTCATTTTTAACATATATTTTTCTATGTTATTTGTTTCAATTTTTTTCTATGTGTTATTAATTTTTTGTAAAGATTTTAAATATTAAATTAAAAAAATTACGTTTTAATTAATATAATTAAACTAGTTAAATAATAAATAGAAGAGGCTAGATGAAAGAGTGCTTGACTTTTATTACAATTTTATATTTAATTATTATATAATTCATATCAATTTTAAATAAATAATTTTTGAAACTTTGAGCAATATTTAAAAGAATTAGATACATGACATAATTTTTATATAATTTTTTTATGTAGGAAAACAAAAACACTAAGTTTCAAAATATAAACCCTAAACCCTAAACCCTAAACCCCAAACCCCAAACCCTAAACCATAATCCCCTAAACCCGAATCCCTATCCCCTAAACCTTAAGCCACAAAACGTAAACTATAAATCCTAAACCCTTAACCCCGTAGTCCCCTAACCATTAACCTGAACCCTTAACCACTAACACTTAAACCTTAATATCGTTAAACACTAAGATCTTAAACCCTAAATAAAAAACACCAAATAACAAACTTTACAACACTAAACCCATAACCCAAAATAACAAACCCTAAACCATAAAATTAACTTACTAAATATTAAACCCTAAATCAATTTTAATAGCTTTATAACTTAAATGAAAACTTCTAAATAGTTTAGTTAGCAATTTATAACTTTTCATAATTAAGTAAATAAAATGAACTTTCTCATTACTTATAAGTGAATGTATCAAAATAAAATATAATTCAAAACAAGAATAATAAAAAATTATGGAATTTAAATCGGATCAAATCGAAACAAGTCCCTTCACAAAAAAGGCAGCTCAACTTTTAGCGGCGTTTTTATTGTTCACATATAGCGGCGTTTTTACAAAAGCGCCGCTAATGCTCAGATCTTTAGCGGTGTTTTTACAAAAGCGCCGCTAATGCTCAGATCTTTAGCGGCGTTTGGGAAAAAAATGCCGCTATTTATCCTTTTTAGCGGCGTTTGATGGGAAAACACCGCTATTGCTCAACTTTTTACGGCGTTTTATTTAAAACGCCACTAACGTATAATATTTGCGGCGTTTTAAGTTGAAACGCCGCAAAAAACGCCGCTAAAAGTCTGTTTTGTGTAGTGGTTGATGATGTGTAAATTCATTTGAGAATTAAAACGCCGCAAAAAACGCCGCTAAAAGTCTGTTTTGGTGTAGTGGTTGATGATGTGTAAATTCAGTTGAGAATCATGTGTTAGGCTTTTGAGCCATATCAAATTGAGAGATAAGATGTTTAGTTCACTTGATTTGTGATTCATTAGATATGTGTGAAAAATGAAAGATTTGCATAATTTCCTATTAAAATGGTTATGAAAGTATGTGAAGTTAAGAGTTTAAATTATTGAAAGATGTTAAGCTTTGGGCTTGAAAATATGAATATGCATAATTAATGTGCATGTTACTATGAGGCTTAAAATGATTTGTTAATGATTATTATGTAATGTTATATTGGAGAGATTACGATCGTTTGGCAAATGTTAAAATGTATTAAATTATGCTTATAAATTGAAGGGGGTAAGCATTGTGATTGAGTAAGTTATGCCTATGAAGATTTAATGACGTTTATGTTGTGTTATGTTTTGTTTGTTGTATGAAAAATGTATGATTATTGTTGCTTATTATTTGCATACGAACTTACTAAGCTTTGTAGCTTACTCCCCTTCATTTCCCATATCTTATAAGGTTGTATGCTAGCTCAAGTTGGAGATCGCCAGAGATGCTATCACACTATCAAGCTATCATGTTGGGTAAATGAATGCAAACTTTTGAGTCTATGGCATGTATAGGGACTTAGTCATTTTGTGTATGTGTCATTATGATATGGCCAAATGTATTGGCTTGTAATGATTGAGGATTTGATTTGGTATTGAGCCACATAAAGTGGCTTATATTGGCTAATGGGTTGCAAGCATATTAATTACTCATATGACTATGCCAATGTCATTGTGATATGTGGTTTATAATGGTATGTTAATGAAATTAGACTAGATGATACATGTGGGAAGTTGTTATGTAACAACCCAAACCTGGCCCAAACATTACGACCGAATTTGATTTGTTACGGAGAAAAACTGTTTGAGCACCATTTTAAAACCAATTTAAGTTTTGTTGAAAACTTCTCATTTTTGGTTATCTTGCTAAAACTTGCACTTAGATTTAATTTGGGAATTTAGTTAAGTCCGGTTATTATGCAAATTCCAAGTGTGCCCGATGGCACGATAAAACATTTTCGTGTTGATTTAAAAAAAAAAACATGTGATTTTAATTCAGTTTTAATAATATAGTTTAAACAAAGTATCCAACATATAAGGAATAACAAAATTAAAGTTTATGGAGGCCTTATTACAACCAAAATAAAAATAACCCAATAATGAAAATAAAATCGCTAAGTTTAAAGTTCAATATATTTAAGTCCACTGCATGGCCACCTCGAGTCCAACCGGCTCCTCAACCGCCATCTACGAGTCACCTGAAAAATGTTAAAGGAGAAGGTGAGTCACCAAGACTCAGTATGTAACCCTTCCCCCGTATGTAAACAATTTCATACACAGCATATAATCAATCATCATGTACTAAGTCATGCACCCGTCCTAGCCAACCAAACGCTTTGTCTACCCCATGTGGTACGAAACCACTGGTGACCGTAGTCACAATGTGTTACCAAAACACCTGGTGGTGCCAAAACCTTTGGTGACATATAGTCACGATGTGCTACCAAAGCAAGCGGTGTAAAGTGGACACAAATCGGGTGATGGGGCCAACCCATCGTGTGATACCAAATCACCGGCGGGCGATCCCATATCTCAAGTGGGGCCAACCCACGGTGGTGTTAACCACGGGGACGAGTCGCTATGAGGTACCAAACCTGCGGAGGTACCAAACCTCGGTGACATATAGTCACAGTGTGTTACCAAAACACCGGTGCTCGTCAAAGACGAAATATCACCGCCCCTCCACTCATCAATCCCACATCAACATTTATATCACATAATTTATGCTACCATACACTTAATCACATGTACCTTGGTTTTACCATCAGCAATAAGCAACGTGTACTAGACACACCATGCTTCCCAAAAGCATCTCAACATATTTCATAGTCAACAAGGACTTACTCGATTCCTTGCTTATACCATTCATGGTATTAATCCCGAATCTACACAGATCCGGTTACACACACTATGATTTAGTACGTTTAATTAATTATAAGTGTGTATGTACACACTGTCACCCTTGGATGCTCTAAATCCCGAAAAAGAAGTCGGCCACCCTAGATCTCTTTGTTCCTATATTCGGCCAACTATGGGATTAGTACCATGGCCTATTCGGCCAAACCAAAATATTAGAGAGGGGTTCCTTGTGAACCCGAAATCTCACCTTTGCCTTTGCTACTCACCACGGCACTCAATTCCCGAATCTGGTTCACAAACTATAATCGGTCAATGGACAATGTCAGTAGCCTTCGGCTTTTAATCATTTAGAAGAATAATCCATTACAAGTAGGCACTTACCACCACTTACCCAAATCCGATTGACAGAGACTGGAGAGTTAGATCTACTGCTTGGAAGATCCCGAAATTCCTAGATGACATCGATTTCAAAGAAAGATTAGCCGAACTATTACCAAATACCGGATCTCGACTTTTCCTCACATCCAAATCGACAGAACATAAGAGAAATTATTAGCACATTCGGGTAATGCCCCTTACCTACTGAAACCGATTGAAAGGAGAGTCTCGGAGAGTCTTATACCACCTTTAGTGTTCGGCAAAAGTGCATCCAAAGAGGAGAAGGGAATTTTGGCACTCTAGAGAGGTATATTTGCCAAAACTTTGAAAATATGGAGAGGGGAAATTCGGCTATGGCTAGGGAGTAGGTTCGGCTAACTAAGAAAAAAGGGAAGAGGAAGGATTGGGGATTCGACAAAGAAGAGAGTAGAGGAGAGTTTCGGTTCAAGGAAGAGAAGAAAAGAGGAAAATGGAAGATGAGAGTGAGTAGAGAATTTCGGCAAAACCTAAGAAAAGAAGAATGGTTTTCAGCTTTTTTTTCTTGAGAGTTTGAAAAACAAAAGAGGTGCTAGTGAAATTATCAAGAAGACTCAAAAGAATTCGGCACTCTCCCCTTTTCCTAGTCTCCCTTGCCGTCCACTCTCTTTGAACAAAGAGTTCAAAATTCGGCAAATACCCAAAACAACTCTAGGCCACTTGTTTGAAATTATTCAAATAATTTGAATAATAATCACATAATAATCCATTTAGAATAATGTCCTTGATTATCCCTTATTATCACTATAATTAAACAAATAAAACTCTCATATTATCCTTGATTTTAAAAGAATTTAAAGAGAGAAAGTCTCTCCCCCTTGTGCCGTCCACTTAAAGAGCAAAAAGAGAGGATTTTGTGATTCGAACCAAGGCTCTCCCTTGCTCCTTGGTGGCGTCACAAGCTAGCTCTTAAGTGGGCTCACTTTGCCACTTATTCTAGGCTCATATTTGTGTTAAAATACCCACATCTATTCTTATAACACCCTCCTGCTGATGCTCCTTGCCTTTAAAGTTAAAACTGAAATTTTTCTATCAAACCGGGCACACTCAAAGCCTTAAATTAAGCTCTATTATTCCATTAATAATATCACAATGATTCATAATAAGAAAATAATCAAATTCCAAATAACCCCATATTTGGGATGTTACTGATTCTACCCCCTTAAAATAAATTTCGTCCTCGAAATTCCTTGATCAAAAGAGATGGGGGTATTGTCACGCGCATCACCTCTTCGGGCTCCCACGTAGCTTCTTCCACTCCGTGGTTCCGCCATATCACTTTCACTAAAGGCACCGCCTTCCTACGTAGAACCTTCACATCTCGGTCTACAATCTGAACGGTTCCTCTTCAAATGATAAATCCAAATTCACCTCAATCTCTCGCGCATCGCACAACGATGCGAAGGATCCGACCGATACCGTCTCAAAGATTGATACATGAAATACGTCATGAATCTGATTTAGTTCTGCCGGTAGCTCTAGGCGATAAGCTACCGGTCCTACTCGCTTACAATCAGATATGGCCCGATGAACCTTGGGCTCAGCTTTCCTTTTCGTCCAAATCTCAACACCTTCTTCCAAGGCGACACTTTGTAAAGACCTTGTCTCCCACAAAGATACTCCATTTCCTTTCGTTTGAGATCGGCATAAGACTTACTGTCTATCGATGCTTCCTTGAGACGAGACCGAATCACCTTGACTTTGTCTTGGTCCTCGTTACCAATTCTGGACCAGAACTTGTCGTTCCCCAACTCCGTCCAACATGTAGGAGTTCGGCACTTTCGTCCATATAGGGCCTCATATGGAGCCATTTGAATACTCGCTGATAACTATTGTTATAAGCGAATTCCGCTAATGGTAGGTACTCCTCCCAACTACCACTAAAATCCAAGACACAACCTCTTAACATGTCTTCTAAAATCTGTACCACCCTTTCCGATTGTCCGTCGATTGTGGATGGAAAGCCGATCGAAATCTAACCGTGTACCCAAAGCTTGATGCAATGCTTTCCGTAACCTTGACGTGAATGGGATCCCTATCCGAGATAATCGATCATGGCACACCATGCAACCTCACTATTTCACCCACATACGGCTTCGCTAGCTTCGGAGTGAGTAATCCATTCTCACCCGGCATGAAGTGAGTGATTTAGTCAAAGCGATCCACAATTACCCAAAGCGCATCCTTCTTGTTGGGCGTAAGGGGTAGCCCACTAACAAAATCCATGGTGATCCTCTCCCATTTCCATTGAGGGATCTTTATCGGTTGAAGTAGTCCCGATGGTAACTGATGTTCAGCCTTAACTTGCTGGCACGTCAGACACTTCCCTACGAACTCGGTTATCTCACGCTTCAATCCCGGCCACCAGAACTGTTTCCGCAAGTCTCCATACATTTTGCTGCCCCCAGGATGCATAGCATATGGGCTGCTATGTGCATCATGGAGAATTTTCCGCCTCAATTCTGTATCCTTCGGCATGCATGCTCGCCCTTGAAAACAAAGCACTCCATCACTAGACAGACTGTACCCTTCCAAGCCACCATCTTGAACTTGTACCCTCTTAGCGCTCAAGCCTTCATCCACTAACTGCTTTTCCTTAATCTCCTCAATCCAAGTCGGCTTTACTTGGAGTTCCGCCAAAAGACTCCCATCATCATATAGACTCAACCGAGCGAACATTGCTCTTAAGTCCGTCACCACCTTCCGGCTCAATGCGTCAGCTACCACATTAGCCTTACCCGGATGGTACTCGATTGAACAATCGTAATCCTTTAGTAGTTCAATCCACCGACGCTGTCTCAGATTCAGATCCTTTTGAGTCAGAAGATACCTCAAGCTTTTGTGATCCGTGTAGACTATCGACTTCTCCCCATACAGGTAATGTCTCCATATCTTCAGAGCGAAGACGACTGCCGCTAACTCCAAGTCGTGCGTTGGGTAGTTAACCTCATGCGGTCTTAACTGACGGGATGCATAGGCTACTACCTTCCCATCCTGCATCAACACACATCCCAAATCGGCGTGAGATGCATCACGATGAGATCGTGAATAACTTTCCTGCTTCAGGCTGTACCAAAACCGGAGCTTTCGTCAAAATTTTCCTTAGCTTATCAAAGCTTCCTTGCTGCTTCTCCGTCCATACAAATGGGACACCTTTCCTTAGTAACTTGGTTAACGGGCACGCTATTAGAGAGAATCCTTCCACGAATCTCCGGTAATACCTGCTAAACCCGTAAAACTTCGTATTTCAAAGCCACCGACCTAGGTGGTTTCCACTCCAATCTTGCTTCAATCTTGCGAGGGTCTACTCTAATTCCTTCTCGCCGAGACCACGTGCCCTAGGAAAGCCACTTCCTAAGCCAAAATTCGCACTTATCGAATTTGGCATATAATCGCTTCTCCTCAATACTTGCAGAACTATCCGTAAATGCTTGTCATGCTCCTCTTACGTCTTTGAATAAACCAATATGTCGTCTATGAACACCACGATTTAACTGGTCCAATCATTGTTGAAATACTCTATTCATTAAGTCCATAAATGCCGCGGTGCATTGGTCACCGAATGGCATCACCAAGAACTCGAAATGCCCATACCGAGTTCGGAATGTTTGTCTTGTGAACGTCGGCCTCCTTCACCTTTAATTGATGATATCTCGACCTAAGGTCTATCTTCAAAACACCGAGGCACCCTTCCGGTTGATCAAACAAGTCATCAATCCGAGGCAGCGGATACTTGTTCTTGATCGTTAACTTGTTTAAGCGGCGGTAGTCGATGCACATCCACATAGAACCGTCCTTCTTCTTGACAAACAACACAAAGCGCTCCCCACGGAGATATACTTGGTCGAATAAACCCTCTATCCAAGAGCTCCCGAATTTGAGCCTTTAGCTCCACCAATTCCTTTGGTGCCATTCGGTATGGTGCTATAGACACAAAGTGCCGTTCGGTAGCAAGTCTATACCGATTCGACTTCTCGATCGGAGGCAAACCGGAAGTTCTTACGGGAACACATCCGCAAATTCCCCAACCGTTCGGACCTTTCCAACTACTAACCCTTAGCTTCCAAAGCACAGATTTGAACCAAATACGCCTCACAACCCTTCTTGACCATCTTTTGACCTTCAAGACGGTCACTACATTGGATAGGTAATTCCTTCTATCTCCTATCATAACTACTTCATCACCTTCACTGTCTTAAGAACCATGCGCTGGCGCGCAATCCAAATTCGCTTGATACTTAACCACCGGTCCATTCCAAGGATCAAATCGAACTCCCCAAACGGTAGTTCCATTAGATCACCTACAAATACTACCCTTGAAGTTCTAGGGGTGCGCCTCTATAAAGTTTGTCTACTATTACAGAGTGACCTAAAGGGCTAACTACGGTCATCTCCCTAGAAGCAATTTGAGTTTAGGTCCATAGTTCCTACCACACTACTAGTAATGTACGAAAAGCGTCGAGCCCACATCAATCAATGCAACATAAGGAAAACCAAAAATTAGAAATGTACCGGTTATGACATCCGGTGCGTCACCTTCCTCGCGACACCTCATTTGCATAAACTAAGCCAGCCGCCTAGCCTCTGTGTTACTGAACCTCGCCTTGAGTTCCGACCTCGGTTAGGACCGTTGTTTCCTCTGCCATTACCACGACCCTCCGTGGTCCCACATTTCTATTGCGAGCACGATTACGCTTCTCCGGTGATTCTTAGCTAGTTTCGGGGACAATCTCGACACGATGCTCCAAAGACCCACACTCAAAACATCCTTTATCATCGGTCCAACAACCTCCCCAATGGGTCTTTCCCACAACGGTTACATCGAGTCGGCCTCACGATTAGTAGTCATGGGCCTTGCCGCTGATTGGGCCCACTTGGCCTAGCCTTTTCTCGAGCACTACCGCTTGATCCGGTGACCCAAATCCTCTCTTACGATTATTCCTACTATAGCTTTGCCTCACAGCCTCCTTGATCCCTTCGGCTACCTTAGCCTTTTCCACTAGAGATGAGAACTCACGAACTCTTTGTGGGGCAATCAGTAACCTCAAATCATCTCGGAGTCCATCCTCAAAGCGGACACAGCGCTCATGTTTCGTAGACACGATGCCTCTCGCATACCTACTCAGCCTTAAAAATTCCGCCTCATATTCCGACACAGACTTAGTTCCTTGCACTAATCCCGAAAAGCCTTTCTCTGCGCGTCAGTGTAGCTGGTACCCACATACTTCTTCTGGTAGGTGGTTCTGAAATACTCCCAAGTCAAATCATCTGCTGTAGCCCCATCTCGAACCGTAAGCCACCACTAATACGCTTCATCCTTTAGAAGCGACATCGCCTTTCGACTTTTCTTCCTCGGTCAGTCAAGGTCATCCATGATTCTTTCGGTTGACTCTAGCGATTCCATTGCCGGGTGCCACTCGACACACCTCGGAATACCTCCGCTCCATTAGATCGAGTCGCCGGGAACAGACTTCCGAGCTCCCACATTTCCACCAGCCCCAGCCACCATCTCCAAGACTCGCAACACGACTTGCGACACCGCCGCCACCGGCCCGATCCGGCTCCTCGGCTCTAAAAGTAGGAGGTGGTGGTGGCGAGTGGTACCTCATTTTCGTAACCTTGTCCCCGACTGACGGGTTCGGACACCGTCATCCTACCCCTACCACGTCCACGGCGTCCACGTCCTCTAGAACTCATTCTATCTACCGTGCTTTTAATCGATTAAGAGAAATTTTATGCGTTAGCATTTGTTTCACTTTATTACTCGCGAAGAAATTTTATGGATAAGGTTTAATCGAGAGATTCTTTCGAGCAAACAATGTTTGAGCTTTCCTATCCTAGTTCACACAAAGAAGTTCATGCATCCATTCCTTAATACTCTCCATACCTATTCGCTCATCGGACATTTTTGCCCATTTCTATCCCAGGGGTATTTTCGTCTTTTTCCTCAGGGTATTTCGTAATTTTCCAGAACCAAAATATTTTCTTTGATGATTTCCAAAGCTAAGTTGTTGAATATTTGTAAAATAATTGAAATTTTTAGGCAAAACCATTGAATTAATATTTTATGGGTCGGGGGCATTTTGGTAATTTTACTCCTAAGGGTATTTGTAATTTTTCACAAGTCAAGTTTTTCGAGAAAAACGTTGTAAAAGTAATGTTCTAGGATTTGAGAAAGTCATTGCACAAGTTTTGAAAACATTAGGGTTTGTTGTTTCATTCTATTTCAAAAACAAGGCTAATTCCCTTTTCGGTTTTAATCATTGTGTTTAGCCTATGACCGAGCCCTCCCGGTCGGGGTGAACCAAAGCTACGCACTGTGCAGAATTCAAGTGAAGAGGAGGTGGGTCACGCGGACCGCTTAAATACCAAGCTCTCTTTGAACCTTTCTAGACATGCGCACAGAGGTTACCACACCACCGAGCCCTCCGAGTTAGGGTGAACTGAAGCTACGCACTGTAGGATACTGCGAAGAGGAGGTGAGTCACGAGGATCGCTTAAATACCTGTGCTCTTCCGGATCCAATCCTAGACATGCGCATGGGGGTTACCACACCCTAGCTCATTGACAAAGTCATAGGTTGGTTTAGTTCCTTAAGTCTTATGCTTCGTTTGTGTTTGAGTAATCTAACCTTAGGGTCCAAGTCCTATAAGTCTATCTACGTTCCATGCTTCCTACCCTTCTACAAAATGTAATTCATCAAGAGGTTTGGATATACTTACCTGGGCGGATTGGTGCCGGAGACTCGGGCCATGCTGTTCAAAAACCAAAAATCATTCCTTAAGGCCTACCAAAACATTTTTGGGCCTTGGGCCCCCACAGCCGAGCTTTGAACTGGGCTCTGATACCAATTTTGTAACAACCCAAACCCGGCCCAAACATTACGACCGAATTTGATTTGTTACGGAGAAAAACTGTTTGAGCACCATTTTAAAACCAATTTAAGTTTTGTTGAAAACTTCTCATTTTTGGTTATCTTGCTAAAACTTGCACTTAGATTTAATTTGGGAATTTAGTTAAGTCCGGTTATTATGCAAATTCCAAGTGTGCCCGATGGCACGATAAAACATTTTCGTGTTGATTTTAAAAAAAAAAAAAAACATGTGATTTTAATTCAGTTTTAATAATATAGTTTAAACAAAGTATCCAACATATAAGGAATAACAAAATTAAAGTTTATGGAGGCCTTATTACAACCAAAATAAAAATAACCCAATAATGAAAATAAAATCGCTAAGTTTAAAGTTCAATATATTTAAGTCCACTGCATGGCCACCTCGAGTCCAACCGGCTCCTCAACCGCCATCTACGAGTCACCTGAAAAATGTTAAAGGAGAAGGTGAGTCACCAAGACTCAGTATGTAACCCTTCCCCGTATGTAAACAATTTCATACACTGACATATAATCAATCATTATGTACTAAGTCATGCACCCGTCCTAGCCAACCAAACGCCTTTGTCTACCCCATGTGGTACCAAACCCATTGGTGACCGTAGTCACAATGTGTTACCAAAACACTGGTGGTGCCAAACCACCGGTGACATATAGTCACGATGTGCTACCAAAGCACGGTGTCCGTGGACACAAATCGGGTGATGGGGCCAACCCATCGTGTGATACCAAATCACCGGCGGACGATCCCATATCTCAAGTGGGGCCAACCCACGGTGGTGTTAACCACGAGGACGAGTCGCTATGAGGTACCAAACCTCTGGAGGTACCAAACCTCGGTGACATATAGTCATAGTGTGTTACCAAAACATCGGTGCTCGTCAAGACGAAATATCACCGCCCCTCCACTCATCAATCCCACATCAACATTTATATCACATAATTTATGCTACCATACACTTAATCACATGTCTTTGGTTTTACCATCAGCAATAAGCAACGTGTACTAGACACACCATGCTTCCCAAAAGCATCTCAACATATTTCATAGTCAACAAGGACTTACACGATTCCTTGCTTATACCATTCATGGTATTAATCCCGAATCTACACAGATCCAGGTTAGCACACACAAACAGATTTAGTACGTTTAATTAATTATAAGTGTGTATGTACACACTGTCACCCTTGGATGCTCAATCCGAAAGAGAAGTCGGCCACCCTAGATCTCTTTGTTCCTATATTCTACCAACTATGGGATTAGTACCATGGCCTATTCGGCCAAACCAAAATATTAGAGAGGGTTCCTTGTGAACCCGAAATCTCACCTTTGCCTTTGCTACTCACCATGGCACTCAATTCCCGAATCTGGTTCACAAACTATAATCGGTCAATGGACAATGTCAGTAGCCTTCGGCTTTTAATCATTTAGAAGAATAATCCATTACAAGTAGGCACTTACCACCACTTACCCAAATCCGATTGACAAAGACTGGAGAGTTAGATCTACTGCTTGGAAGATCCCGAAATTCCTAGATGACATCGATTTCAAAGAAAGATTAGCCGAACTATTACCAAATACTGGATCTCGACTTTTCCTCACATCCAAATCGACGTGAACATAAGAGAAATTATTAGCACATTCGGGTAATGCCCTTACCTATCGAAACCGATTGAAAGGAGAGTCTCAAGAGTCTTATACCACCTTTAGTGTTCGGCAAAAGTGCATCTAAAGAGGAGAAGGGAATTTCGGCACTCTAGAGAGGTATATTCGGCCAAAACTTTAAAAATATGGAGAGGGGAAATTCGGCTATGGCTAGGGAGTAGGTTCGGCTAACTAAGAAAAAGGGAAGAGGAAGGATTGGGGATTCGACAAAGAAGAGAGTAGAGGAGAGTTTCGGTTCAAGGAAGAGAAGAAAAGAGGAAAATGGAAGATGAGAGTGAGTAGAGAATTTCGGCAAAACCTAAGAAAAGAAGAATGGTTTTCAGTTTTTTTTCTTGAGAGAGTTTGAAAAACAAAAAGAGGTGCTAGCCGAAATTATCAAGAAGACTCAAAAGAATTCGGCACCCTCCCCTTTTCCTAGTCTCCCTTGCCGTCCACTCTCTTTGAACAAAGAGTTCAAAATTCGGCAAATACCCAAAACAACTCTAGGCCACTTGTTTGAAATTATTCAAATAATTTGAATAATAATCACATAATAATCCATTTAGAATAATGTCCTTGATTATCCCTTATTATCACTATAATTAAACAAATAAAACTCTCATATTATCCTTGATTTTAAAAGAATTTAAAGAGAGAAAGTCTCTCCCCCTTGTGCCATCCACTTAAAGAGCAAAAAGAGAGGATTTTGTGATTCGAACCAAGGCTCTCCCTTGCTCCTTGGTGGCGTCACAAGCTAGCTCTTAAGTGGGCTCACTTTGCCACTTATTCTAGGCTCATATTTGTGTTAAAATACCCACATCTATTCTTATAACACCCTCCTGCTGATGCTCCTTGCCTTTAAAGTTAAAACTGAAATTTTTCTATCAAACCGGGCACACTCAAAGCCTTAAATTAAGCTCTATTATTCCATTAATAATATCACAGCAGTTCATAATAAGAAAATAATCAAATTCCAAATAACCCCATATTTGGGATGTTACATGTTATGTTGAAGGTAATTGGGTATGTGTGGACTTGATAAAGTATGATGCTATAAGCATGTGTATGAAGGTAAGGAAATGATATGTTTAAGTCTTTATTGTTGATGTATAGGTTAAATTGGCCAATGAATGGCATGTAAATATTTGATAATGACTAGCTATTGGAATGGCTAGTTATGGATATGCTTTGGTGTTATGTATGTCTAAATGGAAGTTAATACAAAGAAATCATGAAAGAGTAAAATTAGGATTAAAATAATTTTAGACAGCAGCAGTAGTATAACTTTGAAAAATCACCAAAAATTGTGGAAATCAAATTTAAGGTTGAATAAAATATGAAATTAAATCTTATTGAGTCTATTTTTTCATAAAATAAACGGTGTAAGCAAAAGAATTTCATATTCTAAGATATTTGAATTTTTGTGAGACAGAGTTAGAATGATTTTGGAATCCCCTATTCTGATTTTGGAAAATAATTAAAAATTCTATAAAAATTAATTATGGGTTATAATTTATATTTTTAAAATTCTGAATGAGTCTATTTTCAATAGAAACAAATGGGAACATCATCTGAATCCCGTACAAAGAGATAATGAATTTTTAGTGAATAAGGGTCGAAACTCTCAAATAGCAGAATAGGGGAGAATTTAAAGAATAAACTATACTTATTGGCTGAACCAAAAATTCTGAACATTTTATGGTAAGAAGATATGTGAGTCTAGTTTTAGGTAAAATTATTGGATCTTAATTTGGAGATCCGTAGTTCAAGATATAAATAATTTAGTGATTATGACTCAAGTGGACAATTTTGTTATGAACAGTAAATAATTGTGTAACACCCCTAACCCGTATCCGTCGTCGGAATAGGGTTAAAGGCATTTCCGGACAGATCAGAAACTTTTATAAACATTTCATAATACAAATCATCACTCGCAATCACTATATCCCTTAGATAGGTCACTGAGTGAAACACCCCACACCCGGCCCACGAGCCTGGACCGGATCTGGTATGTTCCTTAAGTAAACTGGTTACAAAATTCTTTTATTACCAGAGGAAAACTTGTGCGATTTTTTTAAAACTATTGTTTTGGGTTGGGCTTGAGTTAAAAACCCATTGATCTTATTTTAAAGTCCAATTAATTAAGATGAAAAAAACAATTAGGGTTTATTTTTAAAGAAATAAATTTTACTTAACTTTAATTGAAAATAATTCGTAACATAGTAATTAAAAATAAAAGAAAAGAAATGTAACTTATGGCCTTATTACATCAAGAAAAATCCCAAAATAAAATTAAAATACTTAAATAAATTTAAATATCCATATTGAATAAAACTTCAAGCTGAGCATGGCCATCCCTAAGCTTCCGCCGAACCCAGTCCATTATTGATTGTCACCGAAAAATAGTCCCTAACAGGGTGAGTCATGAGACTCAATGTGTACACAACACTAAAATTCAATAGATCAGGCATACATTTTTCATATCCAATACTTATTCATATAACAGATAAAAATGATGATGCAACCCAAACCCAAACCTAGGTGCCATCCACTACACATCCCCGTACCAACCTGCACACCGTGGGGACTACTAAGTCAACCCTCCATCCGCTACACACCATCGAAGGCAGTCGCTGCAGTCGACGTGCTCATCGCCCATATAAAATTTGTGGCATAGCCACCAGATAATTGTGTCATGAGACACCACATTCAAATAATGTAACCGAAGTTACCACATTCAGATAATGTGACCGAAGTCACCACATTCAGATAGTGAGACCGTAGTCATCACATTCACTTCCCCTTTTTCATATATCCCGAATGACCCATATTATTCATATCATGCATATCATACTTAAATTCACATTCTTATCATATTTCACATGTTAAATATAACATATTTCGTAATCCTAATAGGAGTAGGAAACGTACCTGAGTACTTTGTACCATATTATGGTACCTTAGCCACATTCTTATAAACATGCATATTTTACATATTACCATCAATCTTATTAAAAGTTAGTGTGGGGTACACACTGATTCGCTTAACGAAGTCCTTGAAAATCAGAAGAACCGATCTACTGATTTAGATACTTAACTCCTATATTGGCCAATCATTTAAACACATTAATAAACCTTTTTGGCTTTAAAACCAAATCCTAGTAGGATTTGTATACTGAAAACCTACCTTGTTGCCGATTGACTTAAGAATCAAGTCCCAAAACTTTGTTGTATTCCTTCTTTGTGATCTCAAATCCTGAAAAGTATTCCTTGCTTTCCTAGGGATGTCGAAATTCCTATAATCACATGTTAGGTTTAATCTAACATTAAAACTTAAAACAAGACCTTTGAATCTTATAGTTTCTTACCTTAGATCCCGAAATATTCCTCCTTGTAGTCGACAGTTGTAGAAACCCGAGAGATCCCCTTAATACTTCAGTCGACTACTTCCTTGCTTAGATTCACAGGGAGATTCGGCTATGGCTTCTAATGAAGAGGAAAATATTCGGCTAGGTTCCAACAATTACTTAATCTCGACTTGACAAAAGAAAAGAAAGAAAAGAAGAGAAGAGAGCACTAAGAATTCGGCAGAGAAAGGAGGAAGCACAAATTGATGAGTAGCCCTCCTTCCTTCCTTTTATAGCCGAAATTATCATCTAAGGAGTCCCTTACTTGGCCACCACTCCTCTATCTGATAACTTTATCCTTTAATTATCACTTAAAATAAAAGATAATTCAGCAACTATCCTTACTTAGCCGAAATTATTAAACTCAAAGTCCCTTACTTGGCCATCACTTCTCCCTTATTTTCCTATTTATTTCTTTATTCAAATTAAAAGAATTTAATCCAACAATTATCTCTTGAAAATAATGATAAATAAATCCCTTATTTATCCACTATTTATAAAATAATAAAAGCTCCTAATTTGTAATATCTTGAAATAGGGGTAAAATTTTATTAAATTATTTTGCATAAGTGTGGTCATCATGGTGTTAATTGAGGTATTTTAGGTGCTAGTGATAAGTTAAGGGAAGGCCCGAGCTATAGGAGAAATTTTATTTTTTTAAGTGTAAAAGGGGAATTGGGCTAAGGAGGCCTTGAGAATAATTTTCGGCATTTTTGGGCACAAGAAACGCCTTGGTAGAGTGGCTTCCATGCGCCACTTAAGGATCTTGGCAAAGGGACTCAAGTTCGAGCCATGAAGGAAGCTACCGTGAGTTTTATTTTTGTTTTGGGCGTTAAGGCAAGGGTGAACTAAGGAAGGAGGCTTTAAAAGAATATGGGGAGTTTATGACGCAAAGAGAACAACAAACAGAGTGGCGTGGGGCGCATCTTGCGCAAGGGTCCTAAATTTGGTCCTAGGTTCGAGTGGCGTGAGCATCAAATAGGTGTTCTCATTTTTTCATGTCTGGCGCCAAGAGAGAAGATGAGAATTGGACGGCACATGGGCAATTGGAAGATAAGGATAAGCTTGGTGTTTAAATTCAGAGAAAGTGTGGGATAAACAATATTTTTATTAGTTTTATTATTTATTGGAAGAGATGGTGAGGATAGGATAAAAGATAATATTGTTTTTTTATATAGGAGATTAAATGGGGATAAAGTGGTGGATATGGGTCTCTTTTGAAGTCAAATTCGGTCATGTGGGGATAAATATTAGTTTATTTCAGTATTTTATTTGGAAGAGGTGATAATGGATAAAAAGGTGGATTTTATTTTATTTTATTTGAATTGGTTTGAAAGGATGGTGTTGAGAGGAAATTAAGGAATTTGACTTGTTCAAAGTTGTTTGAATTAGTGGTTGGGAGTGATTTTGGGTGGTGGCCGAATGTTGGAGTCTTCATGGGGGAAATGGCCGGTTTGGTAGGTGAATAAGTGGGGAGTCTTTGAATGCTATTTAAGGGGGTGTGCCCTTCCTATAGCCGAATTTTGGCTTGTTCTCCTAAAACCTTCACTCTTTTCTTCTCAAACACTACCCGCACCAAAAGCATATTCTTTCTCTACTCTTTTGAATCCATTTCTCCTTTAAACATCTTTTCCTTTTTCCCTTCTTTTCTTATCAATAGCCGAACCTCTATAAGCCCCATTATTATCCCTTTTCTTCTCCCATTTGCATCTAAACCGAAAGCACCTGTTCATCTTTTACTTTCTTTTCTCAAACCTTGTTACCAAACTTCCCTTCTCCTATTAGTGTCACTTTGGCCGAACTTTAGAGTAGTGTTGATCTCCTTGGGTTGTCTATTTCAAATCGTTGGAGAAGGTAAGTGTGGGTAGCCGAATGCCATTTCTTTTTCCTCTCTGTTCTCTGTCGACTTTTACAAAGGTAAGAGTTGATTTCGGTATTTGATTGGAAGTGTGTTAATCGATTGTTTTGGAACCGTTTTATTATAGGGTCTCCGGGATTTGGAAACAATCAAGCGTAGCCTCTTTTCTCTGTTAATCGGGTGGTAAGTGGTGGTAAGAGTTATTTTGATATTCTTTTCTTGGTCGAATGGCCCTAAGTTTTCTCTAAGTGTGCTAAGGTCGAATTAATGTGGTATTATGTTAGGGATTTCGACAGACTTTTAGGTGCCACGTGTAATTTTGGGATTTAGCCGACTGTATCAAACAGGTGCATAATTATCGCACTGTTTCCCTGTTAATTGTTTATTAATGTGTATACTTGTGTATGATGTGTGGTAGCCGACAATAATGGCTAAAGTGGTGGATACCCATGATTTGGGGTAATCGGTTAACAGGTTAGTGTTTTATGATATTAAATTATTTATGGTGCCTGTTTGATATGGTAATGAGCATGCTATTATACTCACTCTATATGTTGATTTGACACGATATATTGACATATGTGCATGGGGATTGGATTTGAGCAAAGAAGGACGGGGAGTACATATTATGTACGTGGTCTAATGTTAGCCTCGTGCTACATTAGCGCTTGATGGTTAGCTGTGTGCTTCATCAAGGGAGATGATTGGCTAGGTGCCCATCTCGGCGGTTGATAGCTGAGTGCATCACCGTAGATGGATTAATGTTGGGATCACGATGTGATCGGTGGCTCAGCCACGGCCTTGTGCAGCAGGTCTGCCGAGGTAACATATGTGGGATCACTCGGTTGTGATCGGTGGATTAGCCACGGCCTTGGGCAGGGAGTCTACTAAGGTTGGTGTGACGGATGGATTTAGGATGGGTTGAAATACATTTTGCATATCTATTGGTATGGACTGTGTGGGTATGGGTTAAGCCCATACGGGTGGAAACATGTGTTATGATTATGCACTGAGTCCGTGGACTCACCCAATTTTTCTCAACCATTTCAGGTGATGCGTAAACTTTGGACCGGGTTTGGAGTGGATGCACGGTGGCCCATGCAGAAGAAGATGTCCAAATTATATTTATGCATTTTATAATAAGTATTTTAGGAATTTCTTTGATGTAATAAGAGCCTTATTATTATTTTTGGCATTATTTTAATTATGTTTTGGTTAAAATTAAATTACTATATAAAGATGATTTTATTTTTAGCAATCTATTTATTCAAGATATATATATATACTAAAGTTTTAATATGGACATTTTATAATATCAAAGTTTTACTTATAATTTTAAATGGACATGGTTATCAAAAGTTAACAAATTTTCATGTTTTATTCTAAAGTCAAAAAGATTTTCAACCGTCTTTCCGCAGTGACATAACCAGATCCGGTCAAGGCTCGTGGGCCGGGTTTGGGGGTGTTACAAATTGGTATCAGAGCCCGGTTCAAAACTCGGCTTTGTGTATTTTGGGTCCAAAAACGTTTTCAAATATGGGCTTTTCAAAGATTTGGGCTTTCATAAAAATTTTCAGGTTATTCTGGCATGGCACCTGTATCTCCGACCCGCAGTCCACCAGGTAAGTACCCCTATTTGTTGAAGTGATTTATATGTGAATGTTATGGGCTTTTATGGGAACGTAGATTAGTGAACTAAGATCTATTGAACCCTAGGACTAGTCTACTCAAACACATGCATAAGACTTAAATACAATCAAACAAACCTGTGAAGTAAGTCGCCGAGTTAAGGTGTGGCAACCTGTGTGCGCATGTCTAGGATTGGTATTCGGTGGGAGCTTGGTATTTAAGCAGTCCACGTGACTCACCTCCTCTCCACTCGAATCCTAACTGGTGCGTAGCTACGGTTCACCCTAACTAAGAGGACTTATTCACGGGCTAAACCCGATAATTAAAACCAGGAAGGGACTAGCAGTGCAGTTTTATAAAATTCCTAGTTTTAAAGTTCCTAAATTACCCTTTTAATCATAGTAAAAGATTATTGTGAAAATTTTTCCAAAATATTTCTGATTTGCAAAATTACGAAAATACCCATGTGTTGTAAATTACTAAAATACCCCCGAGATCTAAAATTACCGAAATAACCCCGATTCCTGAAAATATTGGCAACACCTCTGGTTTGGAAAACAAATTTTCAAAGATTACCCCTAGTTTTTGAAATACCTTTGGTTTATAAAGATTTTCAAATTGATCCTGATTTATTACCAAAATACCCTTGTAGGACAAATGACGAAAATACCCCTGGGATAGAAACGGGCAGAAATGTTCGAATAGGGAATGTGGGTGGTGGATACCACTGAAAGAATGTGGCCTTGTTAAGAAATGAAGATACCTCCATTATGAATGTGATTGTGAAGGTGATTCTTTGAATTAGAGTAGTGAACTCGAACTGAAACTCTGATTGATCGAAAGAACCACTCTTAAAACTTTGTCATAAAAATTTCTTCGCGGATAAACAAGTGGAACAATGACTAATTCATAAAACTTCTTAATCAGATCTCGACGTTAGACAATGAGCTCTAGAGGACGTGGTCGTCGTGGAAGAGGTAGAGGAAGAATGACTAGGTCGGAACCCGTTAGATCGGGTCAAGGATAAGATAATGAAGTACCACCGCCACCACCACCCCCGGTGTTAATCCGAGCAAGCGAGCTCGACGGGGAAGATCTTCGTGTCGCAGTCGTGTTGCGAGTGTTGGAATTGGTGGCTGGTGCAGGAGGAAATTCGGGAACACGTAAGTCTGTGCCGGAGCGACTTCGAGCTAATGGAGCCGAAATGTTTCGTGGAGTATCTGGGGTGGCACCCAGTACTGCTGAATATTGGTTGGAAGCAACCGAGCGAATCATGGATGAGCTCGATCTGAGCCCTGAGGAGAAAGTGAAAGGAATGGTGGCGCTGCTTCGCGACGAGGCATATCAATGGTGGCTAACAGTTCGGGATGGTGCTACAGCAGAGGATCTCACCTGGGAGTACGTTAAGGCGGCGTACGGAAGAAGTATGTTGGAACTCATTATATCGATGCGCGCAGAGGAAGGCGTTTCGGGTTGGTTCAAGGAACAAGTCCGTAGCACAATCACGAGGTGAATTCCTAAGGTTAAGCCGATATGCTCGAGGAGTAGTTGCTACGGAACATGAACAATGTGTCCGGTTTGAGGCGGATTAAGGGACAACTCGAGATCGTTGATAGCTCCTCACCGAGAACGAGAGTTATTTGTGTTAGTCGAAAAAGCTAAGGTAGCCGAGGAATTAAAAACTCGTGGAGGCGAGTAAGAGATAAGGATAGGAGCAGGATAGGAGGAATTTTGGATCATCTGATCATCCGAGGGTCTTGAGAAAAAGACCGAGGGTTGAAAAATTGCATTCGTGTTGCTAAGCCACCATCGAAAATTCGGATCGTCCGTGTGCTCAGTGTGGAAGGTATCATGTTGGCAAGTGCTGGAACCGGGAACGGGAATGTTTTAGGTGTAAGTCTAAGTCTCACCTAATTAAGGACTGTCCTCAGGATCCAAATAGGGCTCGGACAACAAAGCCAAAGTTATGTGCGTAGGGTAGAGATAGCCGACAGCGACACAAGGGTGTCGTGGTCTGAACCATGGAGGAAATGGTTCAGGCCGAGGTCGTGGAGCACCAATTAGAGAGTCTGAAGGTGTAGATGCAAGGCAGCCAAGGTTGGTTTACGCAGTCGGCCGTCGCGAGGGGGAAGATGTGCCAGAGGTGACAACGGGTAAGTTTCTTATTTCTGGAATACTCTCTATTGTCTTGTTTGTGGTTTAGTTAGTTCGTTCTTATGTTGCTAGTGAAGTGTATGGAACTTTGATTATGAACTTAGAGAATGTGTCTAGAAAGCATGATAGATTTTTAAGATCAGAGTGCGCAGCAGTAGCGTAGTATGATGAGTTAAGGATGCACGATTGAACGATAGTAAGTAATTTCGAGGACGAAATTAATTTAAGGGGGTAGAATTGTAATATCCTGAAATAGGGGTAAAATTTTATTAAATTATTTTGCATAAGTGTGGTCATCATGGTGTTAATTGAGGTATTTTAGGTGCTAGTGATAAGTTAATGGAAGGCCCGAGCTATAGGAGAAATTTTATTTTTTTAAGTGTAAAAGGGGAATTGGGCTAAGGAGGCCTTAAGAATAATTTTCGGCATTTTTGGGCACAAGAAACGCCTTGGTAGAGTGGCTTCCATGCGCCACTTAAGGATCTTGGCAAAGGGACTCAAGTTCGAGCCATGAGGGAAGCGCCTGGTGTGTTTTATTTTTGTTTTGGGCGTTAAGGCAAGGGTGAACTAAGGAAGGAGGCTTTAAAAGAATATGGGGGGAGTTTATGACGCAAAGAGAACAGCAGCAGAGTGGCGTGGGGGCTCATCTTGCAGCAAGGGTCCAAGCTGGTCCTAGGTTCGAGTGGCGTGAGCATCAAATAGGTGTTCTCATTTTTTTTCATGCTGGCGCCAAGAGAGAAGATGAGAATTGGACGGCACATGGGCAATTGGAAGATAAGGATAAGCTTGGTGTTTAAATTCGGCAGAAAGTGTGGGATAAACAATATTTTTATTAGTTTTATTATTTATTGGAAGCGGTGGCTGAAGGATAGGATAAAAGATAATATTATTTTTTTATATAGGAGATTAAATGGGGATAAAGTGGCTGGATATGGGTCTCTTTTTGAAGTCAAATTCGGTCATGTGGGGGATAAATATTAGTTTATTTCGTATTTTATTTGGAAGAGGTGATAATGGATAAAAAGGTGGATTTTATTTTATTTAATTTGAATTGGTTTGAAAGGATGGTGTTGAGAGGAAATTAAGGAATTTGACTTGTTCAAAGTTGTTTGAATTAGTGGTTGGGAGTGATTTTAGGTGGTGGCCGAATATTGGAGTCTTCATGGGGGAAATGGCCGGTTTTGGTAGGTGAATAAGTGGGGAGTGCCGAATGCTATTTAAGGGGGGTGTGCCCTTCCTTTAGCCGAATTTTGGCTTGTTCTCCTAAAACCTTCACTCTTTTATTCTCAAACACTACCCGCACCAAAAGCATATTCTTTCTCTACTCTTTTGAATCCATTTCTCCTTTAAACATCTTTTCCTTTTTCCCATCTTTTCCTATCAATAGTCGAACCTCTGTAAGCCCCATTATTATCCCTTTTCTTCTCCCATTTGCATCTAAACCGAAAGCACCTATTCATCTTTTACTTTCTTTTCTCAAACCTTGTTGCCAAAACTTCCCTTCTCCTATTAGTGTCACTTTGGCAAAACTTTAGAGTAGTGTTGATCTCCTTGGGTTGTCTATTTCAAATCGTTGGAGAAGGTAAGTGTGGGTAGCCGAATGCCATTTATTTTTCCTCTCTGTTCTCTGTCGACTTTTACAAAGGTAAGAGTTGATTTCGGCATTTGATTGGAAGTGTGTTAATCGATTGTTTTGGAACCGTTTTATTATAGGGTCTCCGGGATTTGGAAACAATCAAGCGTAGCCTCTTTTCTCTGTTAATCGGGTGGTAAGTGGTGGTAAGAGTTATTCTGATATTCTTGTCTCGGTCGAATGGCCCTAAGTTTTCTCTAAGTGTGCTAAGGTCGAATTAATGTGGTATTATGTTAGGGATTTCGACAGACTTTTAGGTGCCACATGTAATTTTGGGATTTAGCCGACTGTATCAAACAGGTGCGTAATTATCGCACTGTTTCCCTGTTAATTGTTTATTAATGTGTATACTTGTGTATGATGTGTGGTAGCCGACAATAATGGCTAAAGTGGTGGATACCCATGATTTGGGGTAATCGGTTAACATGTTAGTGTTTTATGATATTAAATTATTTATGGTGCCTGTTTGATATGGTAATGAGCATGCTATTATACTAACTCTATATGTTGATTTGACACGATATATTGACATATGTGCATGGGGATTGGATTTGAGCAAAGAAGGACGGGGAGTACATATTATGTACGTGGTCTAATGTCAGCCTCGTGCTACATTAGCGCTTGATGGTTAGCTATGTGCTTCATCAAGGGAGATGATTGGCTAGGTGCCCATCTCGGCGGTTGATAGCTGAGTGCATCACCGTAGACGGATTAATGTTGGGATCACGATGTGATCGGTGGCTCAGCCACGGCCTTGTGCAGCAGGTCTGCCGAGGTAACATATGTGGGATAACTTGGTTGTGATCGATGGATTAGCCACGGCCTTGGGCAGGGAGTCTGCTAAGGTTGGTGTGACGGATGGATTTAGGATGGGTTGAAATACATTTTGCATATCTATTGGTATGGACTGTGTGGGTATGGGTTAAGCCCATACGGGTGGAAACATGTGTTATGATTATGCACTGAGTCCGTGGACTCACCCAATTTTCTCAACCATTTTGGGTGATGCGTAAACTTTGGACCTAGGGTTTGGAGTGGATGCACGGTGGCCCATGCAGAAGAAGATGTCCAAATTATATTTATGCATTTTATAATAAGTATTTTGGGAATTTCTTTGATGTAATAAGAGCCTTATTATTATTTTTGGCATTATTTTAATTATGTTTTGGTTAAAATTAAATTACTATATAAAGATGATTTTATTTTTAGCAATCTATTTATTCAAGATATATATATATACTAAAGTTTTAATATGGACATTTTATAATAACAAATTTTTACTTATAATTTTAAATGGACATGGTTATCAAAAGTTAACAAATTTTCATGTTTTATTCTAAAGTCAAAAAGATTTTCAACCGTCTTTCCGCAGTGACATAACCAGATCCGGTCAAGGCTCGTGGGCCGGGTTTGGGGGTGTTACATAATTTATAGCCATGTGCCGTCCACCTCAGTCTTCTGGAAGCAAAAATAAAACCTCCTTTATTTGCTTCCCAAGTGACTCGAACTCAGGCCCATTCCTCT
This sequence comes from Gossypium sturtianum, assembly GCA_025698515.1. Taxonomy (NCBI): domain Eukaryota; kingdom Viridiplantae; phylum Streptophyta; class Magnoliopsida; order Malvales; family Malvaceae; genus Gossypium; species Gossypium sturtianum. Next base: position 27,404,770 of record CM046943.1, on the reverse strand, counting down.
TGCATATGGCGCCATTTCCATAGGCCCTAAGTGGCATCTTCGGACCACTTTTCCAAGCCTATTTGTGTGTCAAATTCCACAAACTTTTTCTTTTAAGGCCACCTTGCCTTAATTTCCCCTTTTAAACCTTAAAACTCGTCATTTCTAGGTCATTTCTAAGTTTCCAAAATTTTTCGTTCGGCTCTGTAAACTTGACATTTTCTTACATTTCCAAGTTTCCAGAAATGTTCACTTTCCTATTTTGAATCATTTCCAAATCATTTCCATCCATTTTCATACATTTTCAGGTTTCCAAAAATGTTCATTTCTAACTCATTTTCATTCATTTCCGGGTTTCCAAAAATATTCAAAATTTATTCTTAGTACCTAAAACATGTCACTTCGTAGAACTAAACCAAAAATGCATAGGCCCTTTCCAGGATGTTACAGTTCTACCCCCCTTAAAAAAAATTTCGTCCTCGAAATTTCCTAACTAAAATAATTGAGGGTATTGCTGTCGCATCGTCTCTTCTGATTCCCACGAAGCTTCCTCCGATCCATGGTTGTGCCATAACACTTTGACTAGAGGAACTGACTTCCTCCGTAGCACTTTCACATCACGTTCCAATATCCGAATCGACTCTTCCTCTTAGGATAAGTCTGGCCTTAGCTCTACTTCTTCGACAGGTACCACATGAGATGGATCCGATCGGTAACGACGTAGCATGGACACATGGAATACGTCGTGCATCTGCTGCAACTCTGGTGGCAACTCCAATTGGTATGCCACTGCTCCAACTCGCCAAGACTCGATAGGGCCCTATAAACCTTGGGCTTAACTTCCCTTTGCGACCAAACCTCATTACCTTCTTCCAAGGCGAGACTTTCGAAACACTTGGTCTCCCACTTCAAACTCTATTTCCTTCCGCTTAAGGTGCGTATGCGACTTACGCCTATCGAGGCTTCCTTTAACCGTGTTCGAATCATCTCAACCTTCTCTTGATTTTGGCCACTAACTCTGGACCCAAAACTCGACGTTCTCTAACTCGGTCCAACAAGTAGGAGTTCTACACTTCCGACCATACAATGCTTCATGTGGTGCCATCCGAATGCTAGCCTGATAGTTGTTGTTGTAGGCGAACTCGGCTAAAGGCAAATAGTCTTCCCAACTTCCTCGAGAAATCCATCACTGACCTCTCAACATATCCTCCAACACTTGTATAACTCGTTCGATCGCCCGTCGATTGTGGATGAAAAGCCGTAGTGAAGTCCAACTTAGTGCCTAAAGCTTGATGAAGTGCCCTCCCGAAGGCGAGACGTGAACCTTGGGTCTCTATCGGAGATGATCGATACCGGTACTCCATGTAACCTCACAATTTCCGCCACATATAACTTGGCCAACTTCTGAAGAGAATAGTTTACTCTTACCGGAATGAAATGCGCGGACTTGGTCAAACGGTCCACTATTACCCATACCGAGTCCTTCTTAGTAGGCGTAAGGGGAAGCCCACTAACGAAGTCCATGGTAATTCTCTCCCACTTCCATTGGGGAATCTCGATTGGTTGAAGCAATCCCGATGGAACTTGGTGTTCAGCCTTAACTTGCTTACACGTCAAACATTTCCCCACAAATTCAGTAACTTCCCGTTTAAGATCAGACCACCAAAATTGTTCCCTTAGATCTCTGTACAGCTTACTGCCTCCGGGATGCATAGCATAAGGGCTACTATGCGCCTCCCGAAGAATCCTTTGTCTTAACTCCTTGTCCTTCGGCATACAGACTTTTCCTTTGTAACACAATACTCCTTCATCATTGACGCTATAGTCCTTCAATTCTCCGTTCTGTACTTGCTGAAACTTAGCACCTAGGTCCTTATCACCAAGCTGTCCCCTTTTCACCTCATTCACCCATGGGCTTGATTTTTAATTACGCCAACAAAGCTTCCATCATCATATAAACTCAAGTGAGCGAACATAGCCCTTAGATCGACACAACCTTCCGACTTAGGGCATCAGCTACCACATTCGCCTTGCCCGGATGATATTCTATCGAACAGTCTTAGTCCTTCAATAACTCCACCCACCTTCGTTGCCTCAAGTTCAACTCCTTCTGAGTCAATAGATACTTAAGGCTCTTGTGGTCTGTGTAGATCACTGACCTTTCTCCATAGAGGTAGTGCCTCCAAACCTTAAGGGCGAAAACCACTGCTGCCAACTCTAAGTCATGAGTTGGGTAGTTAACCTCATGAGGCCTTAGTTGCCGAGACGCATACACGACTACTTTTCCATCTTGCATTAGCACACATCCTAATCCCGTATGCGAAGCGTCACAATACACAAAAAAATCCTTGCCTGCCTCCGGCTGGATTAGCACTGGAGCTTCCGTCAACACCTTCTTGAGCTTTTCAAGGCCCTCTTGTTGCTTATCTGTCCATTCAAAGGGTACTTCCTTCCTTAGCAACTTTGTCAAAGGCGCGGCTATTAACGAGAACCCTTCCACAAACCTTCTGTAATAGCCTGCCAAACCTAAGAAACTTCGAATCTCAGCCACGGACTTAGGTGGTTTCCAATCCAACACTGCTTCGATCTTCCTAGGATCCACTCTTATTCCTCTGCGGATACCACATGTCCTAGGAATGCCACCTCCTTAAGCCAAAATTCACACTTGCTGAATTTGGCATAGAGCTTCTTCTCCCTTAATACTTGCAGCACAATTCGGAGGTGTTCATCATGCTCTTCTTCAGACTTGGAGTACACCAAAATATCGTCGATGAACACAACAACGAACCTATCCAAGTATGGTTGGAAAACCAAGTTGCCTTGCCTCAGCATTAGCAGCACCTCTGCCCTGTGCTCCACGTCCTCTCTGGCGCACTGTTACCTCGATTACTCGAACCACGACCTCGTTGAGGTTGCTGTCCTCCTCTACTAACCTGACTAACATTCTGAGCGGCTGGTCGACTTTCATCTGGTTTCTTAGGATAATCCTTGAGCATATGGTCATTGGACCCACACCGAAAACATGCTCCCGTCTTTTTCCAGCACTCCCCTAAGTGCTTCTTCCCACAATGTTCACAAGGGCGACATCGCCATCCCCGCACCAGCTTGCTAATTTTGCGGCCCATCAACTCTAGTCCTCTTTTGAGCCTTCCTGCACGCGATCCAAAACCTCTTTTGGGCCTATTTCGATCCATGATGCGCTTTGTAGAATCCTTAATTCCTTGACCACTTTGGCCTTTTCTACCAAAGCGAGAAAACTCCCGCTCCACGATGCGGTGCTATCAATGATCTCAGATCATCCCTTAGCCCGTCCTCAAAGCGGACACAGCGCTCATGCTCGGTTTCCACTACTCCTCGAGCATATCGGCTCAACCTCGTGAATTCGAGCCTCATACTCCACCACGGACTTGTTCCCTTGAACCGGCCCGAAATGCCTTCCTTTGCTCACAAGATATACGGGTTCCCACATACTTCTTACGAAATGCTTCCTTAACATATTCCTGTGTCGGATCCTCACTGTGGCACCATCCCGAACGATTAACCACCACCGTACGCTTCATCGCGTGCGGTGCCACCATCCCTTTCAACTTTTCCTCGTGGGTCGATCAAGCTCATCCATGATGCGCTCGATTGCTTCCAACCATACTCGGTATCTTGGGTGCCACACCCGATACTCCACGAAACATTTCGTCTCCATTAGCTCGGAGCCGCTCAGGTACAGACTTACGGGTTCCCGGATTTCCTCCTACACCAGCCACCAACTCCAAAACTCGCAGCACGACTGCGACACAAGATCTTCTCCCGTCTCGAGCTTGTCGCTCAACACCCCAGCGGTAGGGGTGGTGGTGGCAGTGGTATCTCGTTGTCAGACCCTTGACCCGATCTAACGAGTTCTGACACCGTCATCCTTCCTCTACCTCATCCACGACGACCACGTCCTCTAGAGCTATTTTCTAACGTCGTAATCTGATTAAGAAGTTTTATGAATTAGTCTTTCTTTCACTTGTTTACCCGCGAAGAAGTTTTATGAAAATGAATTTAGGAGTGGTTTTTTCGTATTCATACATGCACACAGTCTTTCCATTCATTCGTACATCCATCAAACAATTATGAACTTTCGTTCATTCAGAGAAACGTTGTAGTTTTCATTGTTATTGTTTCTCCACTACCTAGGGGTATTTTCGTAATTTTGTCCTACAGGGGTATTTTCGAAATTTTTTTCCAAAAGAAAGAGTTCTTTGGTGATTTCATCACAAATTATTTTGGTATTTTTAAATTCCCGGGGTATTTTGGAAAAAAATTGAAATCCGGGGGTATTTCGGAAATTTTTGACCTCGGGGGTATTTTGGTGATTTTTTTTCTCCAAGCCAGGGTAAATTTGTAAAATCTTATAAATCAGAGATATTTCAAAGGTTGCAAAACTTTGAGGGTTCTTTTTGAGAATTGTAATTTTCAAAACGGTGATGTTGCAAAAATTTTGGAAATCGGGTCATTTTGGTAATTTTATAAGTTAGGGCAATTTTGAAATTTCCAAAATTCAAGGTATTTTGATAATTTGCAAATTAGGGTTTTTGAACATTGATAAAATAATGAAATTTTGGCAAAATCTGTTGGGTAGTTGGTCATTTTATAAAGCAAGGGTATTTTGGTAATTTTACCACTAGGGGCATTTTGTATAAATCGAAATCTTTCGGGAAAATTTTGTAAAGATGGTTTTCATGAATTTAGAAGAAAGTTTTAAGAGTTCTAAAACTAGGTTTTTGTTGTTTTTATAAAAACACGGCTAATTCCCTTTCGGGTTTTAGTTATTGTGTTTAGCCTATGACCGAGTCCTCTTGGTCGGGTGAACCAAAGCTACGCACTGTGAAGGATTCGTGGTGGAGAGGAGGTGAGTCACGCTGGATCGCTTAAATACCAAGCTCCCACCGAAACCATTCCTAGACATGCGCATGCAGGTTGCCACACCTCACCGAGCCCTCGGGTTAGGGTGAACAGAAGCTACGCACTGTAAGATTCTGCGAAGAGGAGGTGAGTCACTAGGATTTGCTTAAATACTGTGCTCTTAGGATCCAATCCTAGACATGCGCATGTGGGTTACCACACCCTAACTTAGTGACTTAGCCATGGGTTTGTTTAACGTTCCTTAAGTCTTATGTGTTTGTGTTTGAGTAGACTAGTCCGAGGGTTCAAGTTCCTATCATGCTTTTCTACGTTCCATTCCTTTTCTACCCTTCTAATATTCATTACACATAATCACACAAATGGTTAGGGTACTTACTTACAGTGGATGCGGGTCGGAGACTTTAGATGCCATGCCAGAAAACCTGCTTGTTTCATAAAATATTTTCAAAAAAAACTCATTTGGGCTCGCTTTGAAAATGTTTTGGGCCTTGGCCCACAAGCCGAGAGTTTTAAAACTGGACACTGATACCAAACTGAAACACCCCACACCCGGCCCACGAGCCTGGACCGAATCTGGTATGTTCCTTAAGTAAACTGGTTACAAAATTCTTTTATTACCAGAGGAAAACTTGTGTGATTTTTTTAAAACTATTGTTTTGGGTTGGGCTTGAGTTAAAAACCCATTGATCTTATTTTAAAGTCCAATTAATTAAGATGAAAAAAACAATTAGGATTTATTTTTAAAGAAAAAAATTTTACTTAACTTTAATTGAAAATAATTCGTAACATAGTAATTAAAAATAAAAGTAAAGAAATGTAACTTATGGCCTTATTACATCAAGAAAAATCCCAAAATAAAATTAAAATACTTAAATAAATTTAAATATCCATATTGAATAAAACTTCAAGTCGAGCATGGCCATCCCTAAGCTTCCATGAACCCGGTCCATTATTGATCGTCACTGAAAAATAGTCCCACAAGCGGGGTGAGTCAACAGACTCAATGTGTACACAACACTAAAATTTAATAGATCAGGCATACATTTTTCATATCCAATACTTATTCATATAATGAGAAAAAAATGATGATGCAACCCAAACCCAAACCTAGGTGCCATCCGCTACACATCCCCGTACCAACTCGCGCACCGTGGGGACTACTAAGTCAACCCTCCATCCGCTACACACCATCGAAGGCGCGATCGCTGCGATCGACGTGCTCATCGCCCATATAAAATTTGTGGCATAGCCACGGATAATTGTGTCATGAGACACCACATTGAGATAATGTAATCGAAGTTACCACATTCGGATAATGTGACCAGAAGTCACCACATTCGGATAGTGAGACCGTAGTCATCACATTCACTTCCCTTTTTCATATATCTCGAATGACCCATATTATTCATATCATCCATATCATACTTAAATTCACATTCTTATCATATTTCACATGTTAAATATAACATATTTCGTAATCCTAATAGGAGTAGGAAACGTACCTGAGTACTTTGTACCATATTATGGTACCTTAGCCACATTCTTATAAACATGCATATTTTACATATTACCATCAATCTTATTAAAAGTTAGGGTGGGGTACACACCTGATTCGTTTAACGAAGTCCTTGAAATCCCGAAGAACCGATATACTGATTTAGATCCTTAACTCCTATATTCGGCCAATCATTTAAACACATTAATAAACCTTTTTGGCTTTAAAACCAAATCCTAGTAGGATTTGTATACTGAAAACCTACCTTGTTGCCGATTGACTTAAGAATCAAGTCCCAAAACTTTGTTGTATTCCTTCTTTGTGATCTCAAATCTCGAAAAGTATTCCTTGCTTTCCTAGGGATGTCGAAATTCCTATAATCACATGTTAGGTTTAATCTAACATTAAAACTTAAAACAAGACCTTTGAATCTTATAGTTTCTTACCTTAGATCCCGAAATATTCCTCCTTGTAGTCCACAGATTGTAGAAACCCGAGAGATCCCCTTAATACTTGATCGACTACTTCCTTGCTTAGATACACAGGGAGATTCGGCTATGGCTTCTAATGGAGAGGAAAATATTCGGCTAGGTTCCAACAATTACTTAATCTCGACTTGACAAAAGAAAAGAAAGAAAAGAAGAGAAGAGAGCACAAAGAATTCGGCAGAGAAAGGAGGAAGCACAAATTGATGAGTAGCCCTCATTCCTTCCTTTTATAGCCAAAATTATCATCTAAGGAGTCCCTTACTTGGCCACCACTCCTCTATCTGATAACTTTATCCTTTAATTATCACTTAAAATAAAAGATAATTCAGCAACTATCCTTACTTAGCCGAAATTATTAAACTCAAAGTCCCTTACTTGGCCATCACTTCTCCCTTATTTTCATCTTTATTTCTTTATTCAAATTAAAAGAATTTAATCCAACAATTATCTCTTGAAAATAATGATAAATAAATCCCTTATTTATCCACTATTTATAAAATAATAAAAGCTCCTAATTTATAGCCATGTGCCGTCCACCTCAGTCTTCTGGAAGCAAAAATAAAACCTCCTTTATTTGCTTCCCAAGTGACTCGAACTCGTGCCCATTCCTCTTGCATATGGCGCCATTTCCATAGGCCCTAAGTGGCATCTTCAGACCACTTTTCCAAGCCTGTTTGTGTGTCAAATTCCACAAACTTTTTCTTTTAAGGCCACCTTGCCTTAATTTCCCCTTTTAAACCTTAAAACTCGTCATTTCTAGGTCATTTCTAAGTTTCCAAAAAATTTCGTTCGGCTCTGTAAACTTGACATTTTCTTACATTTCCAAGTTTCCAGAAATGTTCACTTTCCTATTTTGAATCATTTCCAAATCATTTCCATCCATTTTCATACATTTTCGTGTTTCCAAAATGTTCATTTCTAACTCATTTTCATTCATTTCCGGGTTTCCAAAAATATTCAAAATTTATTCTTAGTACCTAAAACATGTCACTTCGTAGAACTAAACCGAAAATGCATAGGCCCTTTCCAGGATGTTACACTGAGACCTTAAGCATGCTTTAGAGGGGGGTCGAGACTAAACCGAGCTCATACAGAAATTCTCGAAAATTTAAAACTTTTTGAACACTGTAGAGGTCACACACCGGTGCAGTCAGGCCGTGTGCCTCTCACGGCTACAAGACACCCCCATATGCCCTGGCCGTGCCAAACCAGGACAGGTATACTGACTTATCCCCACGGCCACCAGGCACGCCCGTGTACCATGGCCATGTACTCTTAGGCTATATACTGACTAAATCCCACGGCCACTAGGCACGCCCGTGTGCCTCAACCGTGTTGGCAAAACAGGCCACTCGCATGGCCAAAATGCCACCCACAAAGGGTCAAACCTACAAGCCATCCACTAATTCATTTTATGCACAATTGACATTCAAAACAATATCAAACCAATCAACAAAGTTTTGCATTCAATCTCATTCTCAAACATTCCAATTTACACAACTAAAATACTTTTACCATCAATCAAGATTCATCTACATTTACCCCTCATATAACCATTTCTTTTCTCAAAACATTTATACCCAAAATTTCATCCATATGCTTATCATAAACTTGTCCATTTCATAGCCATGAGATCATGCCAAAACCAATATCATATAACGTATTCACAAATACATAATACTAACACATAACTAGCCACATCACATGGCTAAGTTCATATCTCAAACTTATATCAAATAACTAGCCTATACATGCCATACTTAGTCTATACATTTCCAAAAGGTACCAAAATGAGTTTTAGTAGTGTGATGATGATCCTTGACGGTCCCAAGCCTTCAGCAGCTTTGACGATCTATAAAACAGAGCAAACACACACAGAGTAAGCTTTCAAAAGCTTAGTAAGCCATATACAAATAGATTTAACATAATTTGCACATAACCAAAGTGATATAATAACATTATTGGTACTCATAGCAAATTCATCTCATATATTCTTTGGCTCGTTTGCTTAGCCATATCTTACCATATTTCTGAACTCAAATATCACATATACATATAGCTCCTTCAAGCATATTTTCTCCTATAATCTCATCATTTCATATACATAATCATCTTAGTAAGTTCATATAGATACTTACCTTCCATACACACTTAGTGTATATACCAAACATACCTGAAACGGATATAAAATTCACATAATCATTCGTATCTCAGATTTTCCCGTTGAACCGTTCGACATCTAATAGGGTACTCAGAGTGCTCGAAATATTCGTACAATGCCAACATTCCACACGTGGTCTTACATGTAATCTGATATCAATGCCACTGTCCTAGACATGGTCTTACACGTAAATCTCATATCGATGCCAAGGTCCCAGACGTGGTCTTACACAAAATCTCTTATCGATGCCAACGTCCCAGACGTGGTCTTACACGAAATCTCGAATCAAGGCCAATGTCCCAGACGTGGTCTTACATGATATCACATAACAGACACCTATGTCATGACATACGTAATTCCTATCTATTCCTAGGTTCACACAGGACTTCTCGGACTTTATCAGTTTATCGACTTATTAGCCAACTCGAATTTCACACACATTCCATCTTAATGGATGATCATAGTGTTTCATATATCATATACATTCAAATAATTCAATGCAAATACATTTATTTGTATATCGACTTACCTCGGATTCGAATATTCGTTCGGACTCGGTTATTCAACTACTCTCGCCTTTTCGCGATCTAAGTCCGTTTTCTTCCGCTCTTGATCTATACATATTCAAATGTAATCCATTTATTCACTAATTCATTCAATTCAATTCATGAACACACATTTAGGACAATTTGCATTTTAGCCATCACATTTGCACATTTTATCAATTTAGTCCATTTTTCTCAAAACATCAAATATACAAAATCACCATATACCCATGCTTAGCCGAATGCTCATGTATTTCATACAAGTCCAAACATTTCATTTATTTCACAAATTAATCCTTCAAAATGCTATTTTATCAATTTAGCCCTATTTAGCTAAATTCATCAAAAATTCAAGAACAACATATGTTCATCTAACATATAGCTTTTATATAACACTATTAGACATCACAAAATTCATATGTTCATCCATGGCACTTTGCAAAATGATCATCAATTCGTAAAATTGAGACATGGGTTTCAAAATATACGAAGCAACGATTACAAAAACGTAGAAATTATCAAAAACCGAACAAAACTCATACCTCAATCAAGTAAGACAAAGGCCGAATGCTTCAAAGCTTAAGTTCTTTTCTTTTCTTTCAATATTCAGTGGTAAAAATGAAGATGAAGATAGCCATTTCATGTTTTTAGTTTATTAATTAAACATAATTATCAATGTACAAAATTAACCTTTAATGCTAAATGTATAAAACATGAAATTTAAGGTCATTCTTGACCATAGCCGTCCACTATCCATAGTTTTGACTTAATTGCCACATAAGACCCTCTATATTTAAAAGCCACATCAATAGGTACCTTTACAAATATCATGCTAGTTTTGCATTTAATGTAATTTAATCATTTTCTCAAATTAAGCACACAGATAGACAAATTAACTCACGGAACTTTAGCACATGCTTAATCACACACAGTAAATAGAAAATATAATATTAAAATAATAGTCAGACTCGGATTTGTAGTCCCGAAACCACTGTTCTGACTAGGGTATAAACCGGACTGTTACAAATTGTTTTGATATGTTTAAGCCTTGATTTTGATTATGTTGGTAGCTTAATTGTGCTATGTTAAGTGCCACTAAAAATGTGTATGTTAGTGTACAAATTAGGGTGGCATATGGCTTGGTAAATAGCAATTTTCTTGGCCACACGGGTAGAGACACGGCCGTGTGTCTCAGCCGTGTGAAGGACATGGCCCCCGGACACGGGCGTGTGACTTGGCCGTGCGAAGGACACGGCCCCGGGACACGGGCGTGTGACTTGGCCGTGTGACCCCAAATTGTGCATGACATCATAAACAGAGAGTTACACGGGATGAGGACACGGACGTGTGTGACCACATGGCCTACCCACACGGGCGTGTCCCAAGCCACACGGGCGTGTGACCCCTATTTTGATGAAAAATTTTCTGAGTTTTCCAAAGTTTCTGGTTTAGTCCCAAACCACTTCCAATGCATGTTTTGGGCCTCGTGGGCCCGTATAAGGGACGATATGCATGTGTATGAATGGTTTTAAATTTATTCAAATTTTATGGCCTGGTTTTGTATGATCGGTTATGTTTAAGTTTGATAATGCCTCGTACCCTGTCCCGGTTATGTTATGTTTAAGTGTGATAACAATCATTGACGGTCTCGAGCCTTCAGTAGCTTTGACGATCTATAAAACAGAGCAAACACACACAGAGTAACCTTTTGAAAGCTTAGGAAGCCATATACAAATAAATTTAACATAATTTGCACATAACCAAAGTGATATAATAACATTATTGGTACTCATAGCAAATTCATCTCATATATTATTTGGCTCATTTGCTTAGCCATATCTTACCATATTTCTCAACTCAAATATCACATATACATATAGCACCTTCAAGCACATTTTCTCATATAATCTCATCATTTCATATACATAATCATCTTAGTAAGTTCATATAGATACTTACCTTCCATACACACTTAGTGTATATACCAAACATACCTGAAACGGATATACAATTCACATAATCATTCGTATCTCGGATTTTCCCATTGAACCGTTCGAAATCTAATAGGGTACTCAGAGTGCTCAGAATAGTCGTACAATGCCAACGTCCCAGACGTGGTCTTACATGTAATCTGATATCGATGCCACTGTCCCAGACATGGTCTTACACGTAAATCTCATATCGATGCAAACGTCCCAGACGTGGTCTTACACAAAATCTCTTATCGATGCCAACGTCCCAGACGTGGTCTTACATGAAATCTCGAATCAAGGCCAACGTCCCAGACATGGTCTTACATGATATCACATAACAGACAATTATGTCATGACATACGTAATTCCTATCTATTCCTAGGTTCACACGGGACTTCTCAGACTTTATCAGTTTATCGACTTATTAACCAACTCGAATTTCACACACATTCCATCTCAATGGATGATCATAGTATTTCATATATCATATACATTCAAATAATTCAATGCAAATACATTTATTTGTATATCGACTTACCTCGGATTCGGATATTCGTTCGGACTCGGTTATTCAACTACTTTCGCCTTTCCGCAATCTAAGTCCGTTTTCTTCGGTTCTTGATCTATACATATTCAAATGTAATCCATTTATTCACTAATTCATTCAATTCAATTCATGAAAACACATTTAGGAAAATTTGCATTTTAGCCCTCACATTTGCACATTTTATCAATTGAGTCCATTTTTCTCAAAACATCAAATATACAAAATCACCATATACCCATGCTTAGCCGAATGCTCATGTATTTCATACAAGTCCAAAATTTTCATTTATTTCATAAATTAATCCTTCAAAATGCTATTTTATCAATTTAGCCCTATTTAGCTAAATTCATCAAAAATTCAAGAACAACATATGTTCATCTAACATATAGCTTTCATATAACACTATTAGACATCATAAAATTCATATGTTCATCCATGGCACTTTGCAAAATGATCATCAATTCGTAAAATTGAGACATGGGTTTCAAAGTATACGAAGCAACGATTGCAAAAACGTAGAAATTATAAAAAAACGAACAAAACTCATATCTCAATCAAGTAAGACAAAGGCCGAATGCTTCAAAGCTTAAGTTCTTTTCTTTTCTTTCAATATTCGGTGGTAAAAATGAAGATGAAGATAGCCATTTCATGTTTTTAGTTTATTAATTAAACATAATTATCAATGTACAAAATTAACCTTTAATGCTAAATGTATAAAACATGAAATTTAAGGTCATTCTTGACCATAGCCGTCCACTATCCATAGTTTTGGCTTAATTGCCACATAAGACCCTCCATATTTAAAAGCCACATCAATAGGCACCTTTACAAATATCATGCTAGTTTTGCAATTAATGCAATTTAATCCTTTTCTCAAATTAAGCACACAGACAGACAAATTAGCTCATGGAACTTTGGCACATGCTTAATCACACACAGTAAACACAGAAAATAATATTAAAATAATAGTCAGACTCGGATTTGTTGTCCCAAAACCACTATTCCGACTAGGGTTGAAACACCCCAAACCCGACCCACGAGCTTTGACCAGATTTGGTATGTTCCTCAAGTAAACCGGTTCAAAGTTCTTTTGTCCTTAGGAAAAATTTGTGCGATTTAAAAAAATTGTTTTGGGTTGGGCTTGTGTTGAAAACCAATTTACCTTATATTGAAATCCATTTATTTAAGGTGACAAAACATGTAGGGTTTATTTTAAATTTAATTAACCTAATCTTTAATAAATAAAATTTAATAACATAATAATTAAAAATGCAAATAAAAGAGTTCACTATGGCCTTATTACATCAATTAAAATCCCTAATAATTTAAAGTGCTTAAAAGTTAATAGTCCATAAAACAAAATATAAACTTCAAGCCGAGCATGGCCACCACAAGTTCTGTAGTCCGGTCCATCACCGATCATCACTGAAAAATATTCCCCAACTGGGTGATTCAAACAGAGACTCAATGTGTACACAAACACTAAATCAAAATAGAATCAGCATACAAATGTTACGCATTCATATCATAGCATAAAATTATGATGCATTCCCAAACCCAAACCTAATAAGCCATCCGCTACACTCCCGCACCAACCTTGTACACCGTGGGGACTACTAAGTCGACCCTCCTTCCGCTACACTCCATATCGCGGTCTTAGGTCACCGCATTTGTGGTCTTAGGTCACCACATTCAGATATCGCGGTCTTAGGTCACCGCATTCAGACATCGTGGTCTTAGGTCACCACATTCGGATACCACGGTCTTAGGTCACCGTGTTCGTGGTCTTAGGTCACCACATTCACTTCCCCTTTCAATAACCCGTATGCCCCATTTTGTAATATGCATTAATATGCCAAAGATCACATTCTTATTCTCATGTTACAAATAACATATTTCATATTCCTAGTAGGAGTAGGAAACGACTGAGTACTTAGTACCATAACATGGTACCCTAGCCACTTTCTTATTCTTATTATCACATATTTAATTAGACATAGCCATAAAACTTATTATGAAGTAGTGTGGGGTACACACTGATTTGCTTAACCACTTCACTTCGAAATCCCGAAATCGATCCATCGCCTTAGATCTCAAGTTCCTACAATTGATTAATCACTTACTATTTAGCACAAAGCCTATTCGGTTAGAAAACCAAATCCTAGTAGGATTTGTATTCTTAAAGCTTACCTTGGTGTCGATTTGATGATTTAATCAAATCCGAAACTCGTATTTTTCCCTTTGAAATCGGCTAGTCACTAAATCCCTTGAATTTGTTAGTTTTCGGCTTAAAACACATAATAATAGATCTACTACTAAAATAGGCCTTGGCGAATTTACCTTTGTTCTTACCTTCCAAATCTTAAATCCCGAATTGGATCCTTGCTTCTTTATTCTTTGTCGAAATCCCTATGTACCCATGTTAGATCCAATCTAACATTAAATCATAATAATATAGCTTATGGCCGAATGGTATTCATAACTTACCTTAGATCTTAGAAGTTCGAAAGATACCTTCTTGTAGTTGACAATTTCTTAAATCCCGAAAACACCCTTCCTTAACTCCTACCAAATCCATAATAGAGATTAGTCCTAAATTTTAGATAGGTTTAAAATATAAAAGAATTGAAACCAAACTTTGGATCTTACCCTTTTTAAGAAATCGGTAGCACCCTTGTTAAAAGCCCCTTAAAGAATCGGCCTTGATGACTAGATGATAAAGTTTTGGCTTTTGGGATTTAATGGAGAAGTCGACTAGAGGTTCTCTTGGGGTATTTGGTTTCCACGAAAATAAGGAAAAGAAACTTGAGAATTTTGGCAATGGTGGACTATAGATTCGGCTTGACAAAAGAAAAGAGAAGAGAAGAGAGGAGAGCACTAAAAATTCGGCAGAGAGAGGAGGAGGAAGAAAAATTGATGAGTAGCCCTATTTCCTTCCTTTTATAGCCGAAACTACTCCTCGTAATCCCTTACTTGGCCACCACTCTTCTTTATTTGATAGCTTTATCTCTTAATTTAAAATAATTAGAGAATAATCCTTTATTATCTCTTCAAAAATAATCCAAATTAAATCCCTTATTTATCACCTTATTAATCGAATATTAAAGAGAATAAAACTCCTCCTTTCTAAAAGGCTTGTGCCGTCCACCTCGAGAGCTTCGGAAGCAAAAATAAAACTTCTTTTATTTGATTCCCAAGTGACTCGAACCAGTGCCCAACACCTTGCATGTGGCGCCATTTCTAGAGGCCCTAAGTGGCATCTTGTGCCACTCTTCCAAGCCTGTTTGTGTGTCAAATTTCACTTTTTTTTTTCTTTTAAGGCCACCTTGCCTTAATTTCCTCTTTTAAACTTTAAAACTCGACATTTCTAAGTCATTTCTAAGTTTCCAAAAATTTTCGTTCGGCTCAGTAAACTTGACATTTTCTTACATTTCCAAGTTTCGAGAAATGTGCACTTTCCTATTTTGAATCATTTCCAAATCATTTCCATCCATTTCCAAGTTTCCAAAAATGTTCACTTTCCATTTTTTAACTTAACATTTCCATACATTTTCAGGTTTCCAAAATTGTTCAAAATTTATTCTTAGTACATAAAACATGTTACTGCACAATTAAACCGAAAATGCATAGGCCCTTTCGAGGATGTTACAATTCTACCCCCGAAAATAATTTCGTCCTCGAAATTTTCTAACTAAAATAATTGAGGGTATTGTTGTCGCATTGCCTCTTCTCGGTTCCCACGAAGCTTCTTCCGATCCATGATTGCGCCATAACACCTTGACTAGAGGAACCGACTTCCTCCGTAGCACTTTCACATCACGTTCCAATATCCGAATCGACTCTTCCTCGTAGGATAAGTCCGCCTTAGCTCTACTTCTTCGATGGGTACCACATGAGACGGATCCGATCGGTAACGACGTAGCATGGATACATGGAATACGTCGTGCATCCGCCAGTAACTCATGTGGCAACTCCAATTGGTATGCCATCGCTCCAACTCGCTTCAAGACTCGATAGGGCCCTATAAACCTTGGGCTTAACTTCCCCCATGCGGCCAACCTCATTACCTTTTTCCAAGGCGAGACTTTCAAAAACACTTGGTCTCCCACTTCAACTCTATTTCCTTCCGCTTAAGGTCTGCGTGCGACGACTTACGCCTATCGAGGCTTCCTTTAACCGTGCTCGAATCATCTCAACCTTCTCTTGATTTGGCCACTAACTCGGGCCCAAAACTCGACGTTCTCTAACTCAGTCCAACAAGTAGGAGTTCTACACTTCCGACCATACAATGCTTCATATGGTGCCATCCGAATGCTAGCCTGATAGTCGTTGTTGTAGGCGAACTCGGCTAAAGGCAAATAGTCTTCCCAACTTCCTCGGAAATCCATCACACAGTCTCTCAACATATCCTCCAACACTTGTATAACTCGCTCGCATCGCCTGTCTAATTGTGGCTGAAAAGCCGTAGTGAAGTCCAACTTAGTGCCTAAAGCTTGATGAAGTGCCCTCCAGGCGAGACGTAAACCTTGGGTCTCTGCCGAGATGATCGATCTTGGTACACCATGTAACCTCACAATTTCCGCCACATATAACTTAGCCACTTCAAGAGAATAGTCAACTCTTACAGGGATGAAATGCGCGGACTTAGTCAAACGGTCCACTATCACCCATACCGAGTCCTTCTTAGTAGGCGTAAGGGAAGCCCACTAACGAAATCCATGGTAATTCTCTCCCACTTCCATTGCGGAATCTCGATTGGTTGAAGCAATCCCGATGGAACTTGGTGTTCAACCTTAACTTCTTTCGCACGTCAAACATTTCCCCACAAATTCGGTCACTTCTTGCTTAAGATCCGACCACCAAAATTGTTCCCTTAGATCTCTCAGATGCTGACTTAATGCCTCCGGGATGCATAGCATAAGGGCTACTATGTGCCTCCAGAAGAATCCTTTGTCTTAACTCCTTGTCCTTAGGCATACATGCCTTTCCCTTGAAGCACAATACTCCTCATCATTAACACTATAATCCTCTAACTCTCCGATTCGCACTTGTCAGAACTTAACACTTAGATCCTTATCAACCAAGCTGTCCCTCTTTCACCTCCTTCACCATGTGGGCTTGACTTGCAACTCGCCAATGAGCTTCCATCATCGCACAAACTTAAGTGAGCGAACATAGCCCTTAGATCCGACACAACCTTCCGACTTAGGGCATCGGCTACCACATTCGCCTTGCCCGGATGATATTTTATCGAAGCGATCGTAGTCCTTCAACAACTCCACCCACCTTCGTTGCCTCAAGTTCAACTCCTTCGAGTCAGCAGATACTTAAGGCTCTTGTGGTGCGTGTAGATCACCGACCTTTCTCCATAGAGGTAGTGCCTCCAAACCTTAAGGGCGAAAACCACGCTCTTGCGGTTCCAAGTCATGAGTTGGGTAGTTAACCTCATGATGCCTTAGTTGCCGAGACGCATAAGCGACTACTTTTCCTTCTTACATTAGCACACATCCTAATCCCGTATGCGAAGCATCACAAGACACCACAAAATCCTTTGACCTCCTGGTGAATTAACATTGGAGCCTCCGTCAACACCTTCTTAAGGTTGTCAAAGCTCTTCTGTTGTTTATCAGACCATTCAAAGGGTACTTCCTTCCTTAGTAACTTTGTCAAAGGTGCGGCTATTGACGAGAATCCTTCTACGAACCATCCGTAATAGCTTTGCCAAACCTAAGAAACTTGAATCTCGACCACAGACCTAGGTGGTTTCCAATCCAACACCGCTCGATCTTCCTAGGATCCTCTTATTCCTTCTGCGGATACCACATGCCCTAAGAATGCCACCTCCTTAAGCCAAAATCCACACTTGCTGAATTTGGCATAGAGCTTCTTCTCCCTTAACACTTGTAGCACCACTCGGAGATGTTCATCATGCTCCTCTTCAGACTTAGAATACACCAAAATATCGTCGATGAACACAACGATGAACCTATCCAAGTAGGGTTGAAAAAATTGGTTCATCATATCCATGAACGCGTATTTGAGCGTTTGTCAATCCAAACGGCATCACCACAAACTCAAAATGGCCGTATCTTGTCCTAAAAGCGGTCTTATGGATATCCGCCTCCTTCACCTTCAATGGTGATATCCCGACCTTAAGTCTATCTTTGAGAATATCTGCGCCCCTTTCGGTGATCGAACAAGTCATCGATCCTTGGCAAAGGATACTTGTTCTTGATGGTCACTTATTCAACTGACGGTAATCTATGCACATACGCATAGTTCTCGTCCTTCTTCTTACAAACAGTAATCGGTGCTCCCCATGGAGACACACTGGGTCGTATGAACCCACGATCCAACAACTCTTGGATTTGAGCCTTGAGCTCAACTAACTCCTTTGGCGCCATTCGGTATGGAGCAATTGACACGAAGCTATTCCGGTAGTAAGTCTATTCCAAACTCCACCTCCCTATCTGGGTGTATTCCTGGTAATTCCTCCGGAAATACATCTTCAAAGTCTTTCACCGTTCTAACTCCACTGACACCTTCTTCCTTTCCACCTAACGCACTTACGAAGGCTAAGAATGCCTTGCACCCTTTCTTAACCATTTTCTCAGCCTTCAACGCTGAAACTACGTTGGACAGGTAGTTTCTTCTCTCTCCGATCATTACTACTACTTCATCCTCCGGGGTCCTTAGTTCCATTCGTTTAGCCGCACAATCCAACACGGCTCGGTGCTCTACTAGCCAGTCCATTCCAAGTATAAGTTCAAACTCCCGAAAGGTAGTTCCATTAAGTCACCAGAAAGTTCACTCCTTGAATCTCTAGGGTACATTCGAAAGATCTTATCCACCACTACGAGTTAGGCCTAATGGGCTTACTACGAGTCATCCGCCTATCGGAAGGTTGAGTCTAGGCCTAGTGTTTCCACTACACTACATGCAACATAGGAATGGGTCGAGCCCACATCAATTAGAGAAAAATAGAGCTTGTCAAAAATAAAGAACGCGTCTGGGGTTTATAACGTCCGACGCGTCTCCATCTTCCCTCCGCGAACCGCATAAACTAAACACAGTTGCGTTCTCAAAGATTAGCGACACCTCTCGCCTTGTGTTCCACGGCCTCTGCGCCAAAGACTATTACCTCTATTACTCGAACCACGACCTCGTTGAGGTCTGCGGTCCTCCTCTACGGTCGACTAACATTACGAAATGTTGGTCGGCTTTCATCGATTGCTTAGCACAATCCTTGATCACATGGTCCTTGGACCCACATCTAAAACATCCTCCTGTTTTCTTCCAGCACTCTCCTAAGTGCTTCTTTCCACAACCGCCCTTCTGACCCAACTTGCTGACCTCGCGGCCCATCAACTTTAGGCCTCTTATGAACCTTTCCAGACGTTCCAAAACCTCTTTTGGGCCTATTCCTATCCATAGCCTGCTTTGTAGAATCCTTGATTCCTTCACCACCTTGGCCTTTTCTACCAAAGCAGAAAACTCCCGCTCCTGATACGGTGCTATCAACAGTCTCAGATCATCCCTTAGCCCGTCCTCAAAATGGACACAGTGCTCATGCTCAGTTGCCAATACTCCTCGAGCATATCGGCTCAACCTCAGGAATTCAGCCTCATACTTTGCCACGGACTTGTTCCTTGAACCACGGCGTAAATGCCTTCCTTTGCTCATCAAGATATACGGTTCCCACATACTTCTTACGAAATGCTTCCTTAACATATTCCCGTGTCGATCCTCGGTAGTGGCACTATCCCGAACAATCAACCACCATCGAGCACGCTTCATCGCAGAATGCCACCATTCCTTTTAACTTCTCCTCTCGGGGTCAAGTCAAGCTCATCCATGATACGCTCTGTTGCTTCCAACCAAGATCGGTGAACCGGGTGCCACACCCGATACTCCACGAAACATTTTGGCTCCATTAGCTCGGAGCCGCTCAGCACTGAACTTACGAGTTCCCGAATTTCCTCCCGCACAGACCACCAACTCCAAAACTCGCGGCCACCTGCGACACGGCATCATCCTCGCTCGAGCTTGTCGCTCAACACCAACGGTGAGGGTGGTGGTCGCGGTGGTATCTCATTGTCGGACCCTTGACCCGATCTAACGGGTTCGACGCTAACCGTCATCCTTCCTCTACCTTGTCCACGAGCGACCACGTCCTCTAGAGCTCATTTCTAACGTCGTGATCTGATTAAGAAGTTTTATGAATTAGTCTTTGTTTCACTTGATTACCCGCGAAGAAATTTTATGAAAAGAGTTTTAGGAGTGGTTCTTTCGTATGCACACAGTCTTTCCATTCATTCATCCATACATCCATCAAACAATCATGAACTCTCGTTCATTCAGAGAAAGGTTGTAGTTTTCATTGTTATTGTTTTTTTCCTTCCACTACCCAGGGGTATTTTCGTAATTCTGTCCTACAGGGGTATTTTCATAATTTTTCAAAAGGAAAAAGTTCCTTGGTGATTTTGTCACAAAGTATTTTGGTATTTTTAAATTCTGGGGTATTTTGAAAAATTTTGAAATCCAGGGGTATTTTGGTGATTTTGGACCTCGGGGGTATTTTGGTGATTTTTTTTTCCAAGTTGGGGTAAATTTGTAAAATCTTATAAATCAGGGATATTTCAAAGGTTGCAAAACTTTGAGGGTTCTTTTTGAGAATTGTACTTTTCAAAGCGGTGATGTTGCAAAAATTTGGAAATCGGGGTCATTTTGGTAATTTTATAAGTTAGGGGCAATTTTGAAATTTCCAAAATTCAAGGTATTTTTGATAATTTGCAAATTAGGGTTTTGAAAATTGATAAAATAATGAAATTTTGGCAAAGCTGTTGGGTAGTTGGTCATTTTATAAACCAAGGGTATTTTGGTAATTTTACCACTAGGGGCATTTTTGTATAAATCGAAAATCTTTGGAAAATTTTGTAAAGATGGTTTTCATGAATTTAGAAGAAAGTTTTAAGAGTTCTAAAACTAGGGTTTTGTTGTTTTTATAAAAACACGGCTAATTCCCTTTCGGGTTTTAGTTATTGTGTTTAGCCTATGACCGAGTCCTCTTGGTCAGGGTGAACCAAAGCTACGCACTGAGCAAACATTCGAGTGGAGAGGAGGTGAGTCACGCGGATTGCTTAAATACCAAGCCCCACCGAAACCATTCCTAGACATGCGCGCTGAGAGGTTGCCACACCTCATCGAGCCCTGCGGGTTAGGGTGAACCGAAGCTACGCACCAGGTAGGATTCCTGCGAAGATGAGGTGATTCACTAGGACTGCTTAAATACCAGGCTCTTCCGAATCCAATCCTAGACATGCACACAGGGGTTACCACACCCTAACTTAGTGACTTAGCCATGGGTTTGTTTAACGTTCCTTAAGTCTTATGTGTTTGTGTTTGAGTAGACTAGTCCTAGGGTTCAAGTTCCTATCATGCTATTCTACGTTCCATTCCTTTTCTACCCTTCTAATATTCATTACACAAAATCACACAAATAGTTAGGGGTACTTACCGGTGGATCATGGTCTGGAGACTTTAGGTGCCATGCCAGAAAACTCGCTTGTTTCATAAAATATTTTCAAAAAAAAAAACTCATTTGGGCTCGCTTTGAAAATGTTTTGGGCCTTGGCCCACAGCCGAGAGTTTTAAAGCTGGCTCGATACCAAATGAAACACCCCAAACCGGCCCACGAGCTTTCACGGATTTGCTATGTTCCTCAAGTAAAACGGTTCAAAGTTCTTTTGTCCTTAGGAAAATTTGTGCGATTTAAAAAAATTGTTTTGGGTTTGGCTTGTGTTGAAAACCAATTTACCTTATATTGAAATCCATTTATTTAAGGTGACAAAACATGTAGGGTTTATTTTAAATTTAATTAACCTAATCTTTAATAAATAAAATTTAATAACATAATAATTAAAAATAGAAATAAAAGAGTTCACTATGGCCTTATTACATCAATTAAAATCCTAATAATTTAAAGTGCTTAAAAGTTAATAGTCCATAAAACAAAATATAAACTTCAAGTTGAGCATGGCCACCACAAGTTCCGTAGTCTGGCCCATCACCGATCATCACTGAAAAATATTCCCCAACCGGGTGAGTCAAACAGACTCAATGTGTACACAAACACTAAATCAAAATAGAATTAGGCATACAAATGTTACGCATTCATATCATAGCATACAAATTATGATGCATTCCCAAACCCAAACCTAATAAGCCATCCGCTACACTCCCCCGTACAAACCTGTACACCGTGGGGACTACTAAGTCGACCCTCCTTCCGCTACACTCCATATCGCGGTCTTAGGTCACCGCATTTGTGGTCTTAGGTCACCACATTCAGATATCGTGGTCTTAGGTCACGGCATTCAGATTACTGTGGTCTTAGGTCACCACATTCAGATACCACGGTCTTAGGT
The DNA here is from genome assembly GCA_025698515.1 of Gossypium sturtianum. Classification (NCBI taxonomy): domain Eukaryota; kingdom Viridiplantae; phylum Streptophyta; class Magnoliopsida; order Malvales; family Malvaceae; genus Gossypium; species Gossypium sturtianum. The sequence continues at coordinate 27,382,253 of CM046943.1, read as the reverse complement.
CACCGTGTTCGTGGTCTTAGGTCACCACATTCACTTCCCCTTTCAATAACCTATATGCCCCATTTTGTAATATGCATTAATATGCCAAAGATCACATTGTTATTCTCATGTTACAAATAACATATTTCATATTCCTAGTAGGAGTAGGAAACGTACCTGAGTACTTAGTACCATAACATGGTACCCTAGCCACTTTCTTATTCTTATTATCACATATTTAATTAGACATAGCCATAAAACTTATTATGAAGTAGTGTGGGGTACACACCTGATTTGCTTAACCACTTCATTGAAATCCCGAAATCTGATCTACTACCTTAGATCTCAAGTTCCTAAAATTGATTAATCACTTACTATTTAGCACAAAGCCTATTCGGCTAGAAAACCAAATCCTAGTAGGATTTGTATTCTTAAAGCTTACCTTGGTGCCGATTTGATGATTTAATAAAATCCCAGAAACTCATATTTTTCCCCTTTGAAATTGGCTAGTCACTAAATCCCTTGAATTGGTTAGTTTTCGGCTTAAAACACATAATAATAGATCTACTACTAAAATAGGCCTTGGCCGAATTTACCTTTGTTCTTACCTTCCAAATCTTAAATCCCGAATTGGATCCTTGCTTCTTAATTGCTGTCGAAATCCCTATGTACCCATGTTAGATCCAATCTAACATTAAATCATAATAATATAGCTTATGGCCGAATGCTATTCATAACTTACCTTAGATCTTAGAAGTTCCGAAAGATACCTTCTTGTAGTTGACAATTTCTTAAATCCCGAAAACACCCTTCCTTAACTCGGCCAAAATCCATAATAGAGATTAGTCCCTAAATTTTAGATAGGTTTAAAATATAAAAGAATTGAAACCAAACTTTGGATCCTACCCTTTTTAAGAAATCGGTAGCACCCTTGTTAAAAGCCCCTTAAAGAATCGGCCTTGATGACTAGATGATAAAGTTTCGGCTTTTGGGATTTAATGGAGAAGTCGACTAGAGGTTCTCTTGGGGTATTTGGTTTCCACAAAAATAAGGAAAAGAAACTTGAGAATTTTGGCAATGGTGGACTATAGATTTGGCTTGACAAAAGAAAAAGAGAAGAGAAGAGAGGAGAGCACTGTAAATTCTGCAGAGAGAGGAGGAGGAAGAAAAATTGATGAGTAGCCTTATTTCCTTCCTTTTATAGCCGAAACTACTCCTCAGAATCCCTTAATTGGCCACCACTCTTCTTTATTTGATAGCTTTATCTCTTAATTTAAAATAATTAGAGAATAATCCTTTATTATCTCTTCAAAAATAATCCAAATTAAATCCCTTATTTATCACCTTATTAATCGAATATTAAAGAGAATAAAACTCCTCCTTTCTAGAAAGCTTGTGCCGTCCACCTCAGAGCTTCTGGAAGCAAAAATAAAACTTCTTTTATTTGCTTCCCAAGTGACTCGAACCAGTGCCCAACACCTTGCATGTGGCGCCATTTCCAGAGGCCCTAAGTGGCATCTTCAGCCACTCTTCCAAGCCCTGTTTGTGTGTCAAATTTCACAAACTTTTTCTTTTAAGGCCACCTTGCCTTAATTTCCTCTTTTAAACCTTAAAACTCGACATTTCTAAGTCATTTCTAAGTTTCCAAAAATTTTCGTTCGGCTCTGTAAACTTGACATTTTCTTACATTTCCAAGTTTCAGAAATGTGCACTTTCCTATTTTGAATCATTTCCAAATCATTTCCATCCATTTTCAAGTTTCCAAAATGTTCACTTTCCATTTTTTTAACTTAACATTTCCATACATTTTCGTGTTTCCAAAATTGTTCAAAATTTATTCTTAGTACATAAAACATGTTACTTCGTACAATTAAACCGAAAATGCATAGGCCCTTTCCAGGATGTTACAAGGGTATAAACCGGACTGTTACAATTCTCCCCCTTAGGGATTTTCATCCCCGAAAATCTTACCGTTAAACAGATTCGGATATCACTGTTTCATTGAATCTTCAGGCTCCCGCTTGGCCTCTTCAATTTCGTGTCGATGCCACAATACTTTTACTAACGTAATTTTCTTGTTTCTCAATTCTTTCACTTCACTAGCTAAGATACGGATAGGCTCTTCTTCGTAGGTCATATCAGATCGGATTTCAATTTCAGACGGAGTAACCACATGTAAAGGATCGGATCGGTATCTACGGAGCATCGAAACATGAAATACATTGTGCATCTTTTCAAGCTCAGATGGCAACAACAATCTATATGCAACTGGCCCAACTCGCTCGATAATCTCATACGGTCCGATGAATCTCAGACTCAACTTGCCTTTATGTCTAAATCGGAGTACGTTCTTCCACGGAGATACTTTCAAAAACACTTTGTCACCGATCTCAAATTCAATATCTTTACGTTTCAAATCCGCATAGGATTTCTGACGATCAGACGCTACTTTCAAACTGTCACGGGTCACTTTTACTTTATGTTTAGTATCTTTTATCAAATCAACCCCGTGTAGCTTATTTTCATTGAGTTCGGTCCAATACAGAGGTGTACGACATTTACGTCCGTACAAAGCTTCATAAGGTGCCATTTTGATGCTCGACTGAAAATTGTTATTATATGCAAATTCAATCAGTGGTAAGTACTGTTCCCACGCACCGTTAAATTCAAGAATACAGCATCTCAACATATCCTCAAGAATCTGAATGTTCTACTCGAATTGACCATCCGTTTGCAGGTGAAAAGTTGTACTGAAATGTAATTTTGTGCCTAAAGCTTCTTGTAATTTCTTCTAGAATCGTGATGTATGTAACATCCTGAATTTTTGGGCCTATGCATTTAATGGGTAAATATGTGTAATGAGTTAATTTGAGCATTAGGGGTCCAAATTGGGCTCAGGATTGGGCTGAAGCCTTAGTTAAATTTTTGTTTGGGCACTATAGGGTTTAAAAGGTGGTATCTGAGTTTAAAATATAAAAATGGGCTTGTGGCCCAGTGGTCAGTGGTGCCACTTAGGGAGCAAGGAGGTGACGCCACACAAAGGAGTAAGGGGCCCAAATTTAAGTTACATGGAGCCCAACTCTTTTAATTTAAGTTAGCTAAATTTCAGCATTAGGGTTAGGTAGAGTGGACGGCAACAAGGCTCAAAAATAGGAGGATTTATGTGAATGGGATAATGTAGATAATATAGTTGATAATATGGAAAAAAAAGGAGAAAAGATAGGAGCTATCTACAAGGCTAGGAGTTGGCCGAAATTCCATCACCTAGAGAAGTGAAGAAATCGGTTTCTTTATGGCAAAGGGGGTGCCGAATTTTCCCTTTTTATTTGATTAATTTTTAGTTATCAGGAAGGGCACTTTCGGTTTTTCATAGGTAAGTGCTGAAATTTCTATAAATTGGGAGGGTTCTCTTCTTTATTTTTCGTCATTTAGGGTTTCCACCTTTTCTTTCTCTTCTTTCTTCTAAAAGCCGAAAACCCCATTATTCTCTTCTCTTCTTTCTTTTAAAAAGTCGAAAGCCGAAAACTCCATTATTCTTTTCTCTTCTTTCTTCTAAAAGCCGAATCTCTATAGATTTCTTCGAATCGTCTTCTCTTCCTGATTTTTTGTAAAAAGCAAGAATCCTCTGGGAGTAGTCGAATCTTCTCTAGTAAGATCTCTTAGATATAAAAGTCGAAAACACTAGTTCCTGAATCTCATATCACTTTTTGGGATTTCAAGGCAGATAGCGGTGGTGTTGGCTACGGATAGCGTCGACTTAGAGGGTCTCGTTCTACTTGATGAATCGGTGTGTAGATCTCTAACACACAAATAATCTGTATGAATGTATATACATGTTTATGTTATGGGCTAAAAACTGGATGATAGGCTGTGTAGACAGTCGAATAAAACCCTAAAAAGGTTAGGCAAGGATGCCAGGTACGTAATCATAGAAATCTCTATGTGTATCGAAATATATGAAAGCCTGTATGATGTTTTCTTTATGTGTGTATGCATGGGGTGGGGTTATGATAATGAAGGGGAAGTGTATGATAGGTCACAATAGTGATCGGTGGTAGAAATCCCACGTTATATAAAAGTTAGGTGACATAGTGATCGGTGGCTATGCCACGTTTAATGATTCTTGACTAACATGAATAGGCAGTACGGCTGTCGTTATGGTGTGTAGCGGATGGAGGGTTGATTGTAGAAATCCCCGAGGTGTGATGGTTGGTACAGGTTGGTGTGTAGAGGATGGAATTCTAGGTTGGGTTGGGCTATTCATCATTTATTATTTATCATGTAAATATGATTGTTGCCTTTATGTATGGGGCGGGGCTCATAATGTGTTTGTGGGCCTGTGTCGTTGTGTGTTTCGGGATTTATACACTGAGTCTTGGTGACTCACCCTTTTATTTTTCCTACTCTTTCAGATGAGCAGTAGATCGTGGACCTGGGAGCCGAGACGGACTCGAGGGGCCATCAAGTTATTTAATTTCATAGACTATTTCGGTTTTTTTTTATTTAAGTTATAACTTTTGGGATTAATTATGTAATAAGGCCTCCATCGCTTAGGTTATCAGTTGATACATGTCAATGTTTATGTTTTTTTTTATTTATGATCAAAGACTTATGATTAAAAGAAATAAAAATGGGATTTTCACCCATTATTTAAAATAACACTTGTTTTGGAAAAAATAAAATTTAAAATATTTTCTACCAGTGTCACCTATTTAAAGATTATCTACAAAAATGACTAAGTTTTTCAGAATCATTCCAAGTAAAGTTTTTAACCTTAAAACCGTAGCATACTAGATCTGGTCGTAGCGTTTGGGCCGAGTTTGGGGTGTTACATTTTGGTATCAGAGCCCAGTTCAAAACTCGGGCTGTGAAATGGGTTTATTAGTGTTTTGAAAATTTATGTGAAATTGAGAAAAAATCTGGAAGAAGATATGGCCTTCGAGTCTACCGGCACCCGATCCACGCAGGTAAGTATTCTAAACTTTTGGATGTGATATGTATGTGGGCTTGATGGGCTTGATGAACGTAGACTAGTATGTTAGGCATTGATGGACTATAGGCTTAGTTAAAACAACTCTTTAAATTCATAAAACTTAATCTATCCAAACAAACCCGTGAATGAGTCGATGGGTTAGGGTGTGGCAACAGGCATACGCATGTCTAGGATTGGATTCAGTGAGAGCTTGATACTTAAGCAGTCCTAGTGACTCACCTCCTCTTCGCTGGAATCCTACCTGGTGCGTAGTGACTGTTCACCTTAGCCATGAGGACTTGTTGGCAGGCCAAAAAAAAAATTAAACCCGAAAGGGATCAACCACCCTATTTTGTAAAATTTCTAAAATCACCTCTAGTTTTGAAAATAACCAAAATACCCCTGATTTGTAAAATTATCGAAATACCCCCGGATTGCGAAATTACCGAAATACCCCCAGATTGCAAAATTACCAAAATACCCTTATTTCGCAAAATCACCAAGAAACCCTATTTTGGAAAATTACGAAAATACCCCTGTAGGATAAATTACAAAAATACCTCTTTAGAATAAAATTACGAAAATACCCCTGGGTAGTGAAATGACGAAAATACCCTTACATGATGACTGTGATGCCACTTGTACATTGGTGAATGAATGTATGTGCTCCCTGGAATTAGAAAACACAAACTTGAGACTGAATCGTAGATATAATCGCGAATTCGACAGAACTACTCCTAAAACTACTATTCATAAGACTGTTCGTGGTTAATCAGTGGAAGAAAACTAATAATTCATAAAATTTCTAATCAGATAAACGCGAATCGGTAGAATGAGTACAAGGGGATGAGTACGCTCCAGATGCGAATACCGGTACGTACTCTATCATATTATCCTAAGTGTTTTTTTGGTTTTAGAATTAGAGTTTGCAGCAAAAGCATAATGGTGAGACTTGGGTAGTATGATTAATAGTTGGTTGGAAATTTCGAGGACGAAATTTCTTTAAGGGGGTAGAACTGTAACATCCGGAATTTTTGGGCCTATGCATTTAATGGGTGAATATGTGTAATGAGTTAATTTGAGCATTAGGGGTCCAAATTGGGCTCAGGATTGGGTGAAGCCTTAGTTAAATTTTTGTTTGGGCAAAGATAGGGTTTAAAAGGTGGTATCCGAGTTTAAAATATCAAAATGGGCTTGTGGTCGGTGGTCGATGGCGCCACTTAGGGAGCAAGGAGGTGACGCCACACAAGGGAGTAAGGGGCCCAAATTTAAGTTACATGGAGCCTAACTCTTTTAATTTAAGTTAGCTAAATTTCGGCATTAGGGTTAGGTAGACTGGATGGAAACAAGGCTCAAAAATAGGAGGATTTATGTGAATGGGATAATGTAGATAATATAGTTGATAATATGGAAAAAAAAAGGAGAAAAGATAGGAGTTATCTACAAGGCTAGGAGTTGGCCGAAATTCCATCACCTAGAGAAGTGAAGAAATCGGTTTCTTTATGGCAAAGGGGGTGCCGAATTTTCCCTTTTTATTTGATTAATTTTTAGTTATCAGGAAAGGCACTTTCGGTTTTTCATAGGTAAGTGCCAAAATTTCTATAAATAGGGAGGGTTCTCTTCTTTATTTTTTGGTATTTAGGGTTTCCACCTTTTCTTTCTCTTCTTTCTTCTAAAAGCTGAAAACCCCATTATTCTCTTCTCTTCTTTCTTCTAAAAAGCTGAAAGCCAAAAACTCCATTATTCTTTTCTTTTCTTTCTTCTAAAAGCCGAATCTCTATAGATTTCTTCGAATCGTCTTCTCTTCCTGATTTTTCGCAAAAAGCCGAAATCCTCTGGGAGTAGCCGAATCTTCTCTAGTAAGATCTCTTAGATATAAAAGCCGGAAACACTAGTTCCTGAATCTCATATCACTTTTCGAGATTTCAAGGCAGATAGCGGTGGTGTTGGCTACGGATAGCGTCGACTTAGAGGGTCTCGTTCTAACAGTAATCAGGTGTGTAGATCTCTAACACACAAATAATCTATATGACTGTATATACATGTTTATGTTATGGGCTAAAAGCCAGATGATAGGCTGTGTAGACAGTCGAATAAAACCCTAAAAGGGTTAGGCAAGGATGCCAGGTACGTAATCATAGAAATCTCTATGTGTATTGAAATATATGAAAGCCTGTATGATGTTCTCTTTATGTGTGTATGCATGGGGAGGGATTATGATAATGAAGGGGAAGTGCATGATAGGTTACAATAGTGATCGGTGGTAGATATCCCACGTTATATAAAAGTTAGGTCACATATTGATCGGTGGCTATGCCACGTTTAATGATTCCTGACTAACAGGAATAGGCAGTACGGCTGTCGTTATGGTGTGTAATGGATGGAGGGTTGATTGTAGAAATCCCTGAGGTGTGATGGCTGGTACGGGTTGGTGTGTAGAGGATGGAATTCTAGGTTGGGTTGGGCTATTCATCATTTATTATTTATCATGTAAATATGATTGTTGCCTTTATGTATGGGCCAGGGCTCATAATGTGTTTGTGGGCCTCAGGTCGTTGTGTGTTTCGGGATTTATACACTGAGTCTTAGTGACTCACCCTTTTATTTTTCCTACTCTTTCAGATGAGCAGTAAATCGTGGACATGGGAGCCAAGACGGACTCGATGGGCCATCAAGTTATTTAATTTCATAGACTACTTCGATTTTTTTTATTTAAGTTATAACTTTTGGGATTAATTATGTAATAAGGCCTCCATCGCTTAGGTTATCAGTTGATACATGTCAATGTTTATGTTTTTTTTTATTCATGATCAAAGACTTATGATTAAAAGAAATAAAAATGGGATTTTCACCCATTATTTAAAGTAACACTTGTTTTGGAAAAAATAAAATTTCAAAGATTTTCTACAGTGCCACCTATTTAAAGATTATCTACAAAAACGACTAAGTTTTGAGAATCATTCAAGTAAAGTTTTTAACCTTAAAACCGTAGCATACCGGATCCGAGTCGTAGTGTTTGGCCGGGTTTGGGGTGTTACATTTTAGTATCAAAGCCCAGTTCAAAACTCGGGTCGTGTGAAATGGGTCTAGTAGTGTTTTGAAAATTTATGTGAAATTGAGAAAAATGCGGAAGAAGATATGGCCTTCGAGTCTCTGGCACCCGATCCACGCAGTAAGTATTCTAAACTTTTGGATGTGATATGTTTGTGGGCTTGATGGGCTTGATGGACGTAGACTAGTATGTTAGGCATTGATGGACTATAGGCTTAGTTAAAACAACTCTTTAAATTCATAAGACTTAATCTATCCAAACAAACTCGTGAACGAGTCGATGGGTTAGGGTGTGGCAACAGGCATACGCATGTCTAAGATTAGATTCAGGGAGAGCTTGGTACTTAAGCAGTCCTAGTGACTCACCTCCTCTTCGCTGGAATCTTACCTGGTGCGTAGTGACTGTTCACCTTAGCCATGAGGACTTGTTGGCAGGCCAAAAAAAAAAAATTAAACCCGAAAGGGATCAGCCACCCTATTTTGTAAAATTTCTAAAATCACCTCTAGTTTTGAAAATGACCAAAATACCCCTGATTTATAAAATTACCGAAATACCCCCGGATTGCGAAATTACCAAAATACCCCCGGATTGCAAAATTATCAAAATACCCTTATTTTGCAAAATCACCAAGAAACCCTATTTTGGAAAATTACAAAAATACCCCTGTAGGATAAATTACGAAAATACCCCTGTAGGATAAAATTACGAAAATACCTCTGGGTTGTGAAATGATGAAAATACCCTTACATGATGACTGTGATGCCACTTGTACATTGGTGAATGAATGCATGTGCTCCCTGGAATTAGGAAACACAAACTTGAGACTGAATCGTAGATATAATCGCGAATTCGACAGAACTACTCCTAAAACTACTATTCATAAGACTGTTCGTGCTTAATCAGTGGAAGAAAACTAATAATTCATAAAATTTCTAATCAGATAAACGTGAATCGGTAGAATGAGTACAAGGGGACGAGGACACTCCAAATGCGAATACCGGTGCGTACTCTATCATATTATCCTAAGTGTTTCTTTTGGTTTTAGAATTAGAGTTCACAGCGAAAGCATAGTGGTGAGACTTGGGTAGTATGATTAATAGTTAGTTGGAAATTTCGAGGACAAAATTTCTTTAAGGGGGTAGAACTGTAACATCCTAAATTTTTGGGCCTATGCATTTAATGGGTGAATATGTGTAATGAGTTAATTTGAGCATTAGGGGTCCAAATTGGGCTCGAGATTAGTTGAAGCCTTAGTTAAATTTTTGTTTGGGCACTATAGGGTTTAAAAGGTGGTATCCGAGTTTAAAATATCAAAAGGGCTTGTGGCCCGGTGGTCGATGGCGCCACTTTAGGAGCAAGGAGGTGACGCCACACAAGGGAGTAAGGGCCCAAATTTAAGTTACATGGAGCCCAACTCTTTTAATTTAAGTTAGCTAAATTTCGCATTAGGGTTAGGTAGAGTGGACGGCAACAAGGCTCAAAAATAGGAGGATTTATGTGAATGGTATAATGTAGATAATATAGTTGATAATATGGAAAAAAAAAGGAGAAAAGATAGGAGCTATCTACAAGGCTAGGAGTTGGCCGAAATTCCATCACCTAGAGAAGTGAAGAAATTAGTTTCTTTATGGCAAAGGGTGTGCCGAATTTTCCCTTTTTATTTGATTAATTTTTAGTTATCAGGAAGGGTACTTTCGGTTTTTCATAGGTAAGTGCCGAAATTTCTATAAATAGGGAGGGTTCTCTTCTTTATTTTTCGGTATTTAGGGTTTCCACCTTTTCTTTCTCTTCTTTCTTCTAAAAGCCGAAAACCCCATTATTCTCTTCTCTTCTTTCTTCTAAAAAGCCGAAAACCAAAAACTCCATTATTCGTTTCTCTTCTTTCTTCTAAAAGCCGAATCTCTATAGATTTCTTCGAATCGTCTACTCTTCTTGATTTTTTGCAAAAAGCCAGAATCCTCTAGGAGTAGCCGAATCTTCTCTAGTAAGATCTCTTAGATCTAAAAGCCGGAAACACTAGTTCCTGAATCTCATATCACTTTTCGGGATTTCAAGGCAGATAGCGGTGGTGTTGGCTACGGATAGCGTCGACTTAGAGGGTCTCGTTCTAATAGTAATCAGGTGTGTAGATCTCTAACACACAAATAATCTGTATGAATGTATATACATGTTTATGTTATGGGCTAAAAGCCGGATGATAGGCTGTGTAGACAGTCGAATAAAACCCTAAAAGGGTTAGGCAAGGATGCCAGGTACGTAATCATAGAAATCTCTATGTGTATCGAAATATATGAAAGCCTGTATGATGTTTTCTTTATGTGTGTATGCATGGGGTGGGATTATGATAATGAAGGGGAAGTGCATGATAGGTCACAATAGTGATCGGTGGTAGAAATCCCACGTTATATAAAAGTTAGGTCACATAGTGATCGGTGGCTATGCCACGTTTAATGATTCCTGACTAACAGGAATAGGCAGTACGGCTGTCGTTATGGTGTGTACAGGATGGAGGGTTGATTGTAGAAATCCCCGAGGTGTGATGGTTTGTACGGGTTGGAGTGTAGAGGATGGAATTCTAGGTTGGGTTGGGCTATTCATCATTTATTATTTATCATGTAAATATGATTGTTGCCTTTATGTATGGGCCAGGGCTCATAATGTGTTTGTGGGCCTCAGGTCGTTGTGTGTGTCGGGATTTATACACTGAGTCTTAGTGACTCACCCTTTTATTTTTCCTACTCTTTCAGATGAGCAGTAGATCGTGGACATGGGAGCCAAGACGGACTCGATGGGCCATCAAGTTATTTAATTTCATAGACTATTTCGGTTTTTTTTATTTAAGTTATAACTTTTGGGATTAATTATGTAATAAGGCCTCCATCGCTTAGGTTATTAGTTGATACATGTCAATTTTTATGTTTTTTTTTATTCATGATCAAAGACTTATGATTAAAAGAAATAAAAATGGGATTTTCACCCATTATTTAAAATAACACTTGTTTTGGAAAAAAATAAAATTTCAAAGATTTTCTACCAGTGCCACCTATTTAAAGATTATCTACAAAAACAACTAAGTTTTTCAGAATCATTCCAAGTAAAGTTTTTAACCTTAAAACCGTAGCATACCAGATCTGGTCGTAGCGTTTGGGTCGGGTTTGGGGTGTTACAATGTAAACCTCGGATCTCTATCTGACACAATGGATAGTGGCACCCCGTGCAGTCTCACAATCTCAAAAATGTAAAGTTCAGCTAATCTATCAAGTGAGTAATCAGATCGTACCGGAATAAAATGGGCAGATTTCGTCAAACGATCAACTACGACTGTAACACCCCAAACCCGGCCCATTCGTTACGACCGAATTTGAAATGCCACTGCGGAAAAACGTTTGAAGACTGTTTTCACTTTTGGGAAAAACGTTAAAAATTTTGTCATTTGAAAACCATGTCCAATTAAAAATTCTAAATAATATAAGCTTGATAAAAATATCCAAATTAAAACTTTATTATAAGCTTTTAAAATATAAGTTGCCAAAATTAAAAGCACTTCCCAATAATAATTTAATGGTCGTCTAGCTTAAACATAATAAAAATGTTCAATCACTTTAATGGGCCTTATTACAATAAACACTTAATCAAAATACTGAAAATATAACTACTTAATTAATTAAAATATCTTTCGCATGGAAATCATTCGCATGGCCACCTTTGTATCCACTCCAACCCGGTCCAAAAATCACGATCACTGCGATGTTTAATAAAAATTGGGTGAGTCATACAGACTCAGTGTGTAATTAGTCCACTGAATTCCACCCACATGTTAACCACATATTAACTCATATATCAGATATCAATTATCAAATTCACATGTTATCACATTCTAGGCTTGGCCCATATTCATATCACATTCATCTAATAGGTAGTTAACCACATAATTTTTTCACATGTCGGGCTTAGCCCATTTCCACATCGATCCACATTCATATCTTTGGGCTTTGCCCATTTCCACATTAATCCACATATCATATTGGGCTTGGCCTATTTCCACATATGTTCACATACGAAATCATGCAATTATGAAGCCCAACCCAAACCTAGGGTCCATCCGCTACACACCCCCTTATCCAAACCTACCACACACCGGGGATTATCAAATCACCCTCTCCTTTTCACTCCAAAGGCAATCATCGCCCGTCACGTGCAATTAAGCACAATAGTCCACAACGCGACCTCGATCCAGCGCCAATCCACGATGTAGCCGTAGCTAACACCAAAACCACGATGGGACACATAGTCACTCATCAACCACGATATGGCACATAGTCGATATCAACCACGATGAGGCACATAGCCACTCATCAAGCCACGCGAACTAAATCGCAATTAATCCACAACGTGACCTCAGTCAACGTCAATCCACGATGTAGCTCAAGGCTAACATCAAACCACGTACTCGAAGTACACCCGTACCTTCTTTCATATCATATCCCACCCATGCACATGCCACATAAAATAATGATACAATGTAATGATGCATGAGCATGTTCATCAAGCATATTATCACATATTCATATTAATAATCACATATCATCAGGTTTGGTACTTACCGGATTATCGACATACCCCTTGAGGGTATCCTTATCACAATTTCCACTGCACTAGTTAGCACATTCATAACACATACACATTTCACATACATATCATATACCCAGAAAATGGTGGGTTAATCACACACCTGATCACTTGGAGAACTACGCTTTCGATACTGATGCTATCACTAGGCGATACTACGGCTATTTGCCTACTTTCTTGTTCTGACGCTGGTCCACACCCCGGTGGCCAATCCCTAACTGCAGAAACAGATCTCTTCTTAAACTTGGGGATAGAGACTATCCCTTGTCCTCCTTGACTGGCACTCGAATCCATTAATGATATCTTAATCAAAAACATTCGGTTAACCGATAACATCATAATCCAAATATACCCAATCTAAACTATACTTACTGAATATCCGAACTTGGATCCGAAGGCTTCTCTTTACCATCATCGACTTGGCCCTAAATACACATAGCCAAAATTGGTCACACTTAATACCAATAATATGGCCTAGGGCCGAATACCATACTTGCTTACCTTAATCACTTTAATTCCAAAAAGGCTCCTTAGTGCTTCCTTGATGAAACGAATCCCGGGAAACTCCCTCAATGCACCTTGACGGTAGCTACACATAAGAGAACATATCAATATGGCCTTAATGGACATTCGACCCACCTTAGACCAAAGCCCACTATAGATTTCGGTATACTTATGAAGAAGAACTCAAAACCGATTGTTAGGAGAGAACTTACTTACCACTACGCCAGCACCCTTAGAGAAACGACTTCTAGATCCCAAAAAGAAAGAGTTTCGGCACCTTAATGATGAAAAGAGATCACGACAAAGTGGAGGGGATTTATGCTTAGAGGATTCGGCAATAAAGAGACGTGGGGTGGAGGGTTTCGGCTTTTGTCAAGTAATGGAAGAAAGAATAGTTCTTGGGGAAGATGATGATTTCGAATGAACAAAACAAAGAAGAAAAAATACATATGGCTACTTCAACATTCGGTTTTGGCTTCAAAGAAAAGAGAGGAAAAGAGAACCTCTTTTGACTAAAAACTTTCGGTCAAAGAGGAGAATAAAGAAAAGAAATCCCAAGAGCTGATCATCCCCTATTTATACTACCCAACTTCGGCACACCTATCTCCACTATCAAATCCCAATTTAATCTCTTATTTTATCTCTTAATTACCTATTCAAAATAAATACAATAAATCTACAATTATCCTTTTATCAGCTCATTCAAAATAACTTGAATTAATCCTTACTTATTCAAATAAAATATCACCATAATTATCTTCTATCTACTCATCTAAACTAAATAAAATAAATTAACCTTTTATTAAAAATAAATTGAATAAACCAACATTTATCTTACCTTATAGCCGAATTTCCAATAAATAATAACCAAGCTTATCACCTCCTAAAATAAATAAAATAAAATCTTATTTATCCACTATCTATAGCCAAATATTTAAAAGAAACACAAGGCTTATCCTTACCTTCCAAAGTCCCAAAGTCGTCCATCTCTTCTCCCTTGCCTTGACGTCACATGCAAAAATAAAATAACACACCCATTTGTCGCCCCTGTGTTTTGAACATGGGACTGCTTGGAGTCAAGACACGCTACTAGCCACTTTGCTGCTAGCTCCTTTGTGACATAAACTCCCCACAATTCCTTTTAAGACCTTCTTCTCCCTTAGCGCCAACTTGGAAAAATAAAAACACGCTTATGCTGTCAACAAGGCTCGAACTCAACCCTCTTAAAGCTCCCTTTGCGCAAGCGCCCAAGCCACTTTACTGTGCTCACTTTCATGTCCAAAAGTCCTTACAATTATTCTTAAGGCCTCCTTAGCCCAACTCCCCTTTTAACGCCAAAAATAAAAGTCCATTGCTTCCTACGTTGCTTGAACCCAAGACCAAGACAAAGATCATTTTCAGGCCCTTAAGTGGCGCCTTTGACCACTTCTTTAAGGCCTGCTTTATGCCAAACACGCCTAAGATTTTTTCCCTTAAGGCCTCCCCGGCCTTGCTCCCTTTAACGACAAAAATAAAAACTCCCAAGTGCGATTCTGCAGCTCGAACCTCCTCCCTTGGCACTCCACTTGACGCAAACTCCCGGCACCTGGTGGCGTCCCTTGCCACTTTACCACACGGCTACTTGTGTCCTAAACTCCCAAAACTTTTCTTAAGGGCTCCTTCACCCAGCTCCCCTTTTATACTTAAAATCCAATATTTTCCCAAAACTTTCACCTACACCCTAGGGTTCTCAAAACCCCTAAAACACCTCCAAATACACTTAAAGCCTACTACACTTGAGTTATGCTCCAAAAGCACAACCCCTAATCTAGGATGTTACAGTTCTACCCTCCTTAAAATAATTTCGTCCTCAAAATTACTTACTATCAAACAATCGTGCATTCTTAACTTATCACCCTACTCTACTAGCACGCAAGACTGATCTTAACAAAACTAACACATTCCTTGGATACTATCTCAAGATTCGCATTCAAAGTTCCTTACACTTCACTAGCATACAAACACGAACTATCTTTAAAGCAATAAATAATATTCCAGAAACAAGGAACTTACCCGCTATCACATCCTTGGTTGTCTCACATCCGAACCTTCAGCTCCTCTGCTTGGGGTTCCACGACCTTGACCTTGAGCCCTATCCATCACTTGCGGACATTTCTTAACCAAATGAGCCTTAGACCCACACCGGAAACATTCCTTACTATTTCCCCAACATTCTCCTGCATGAGCTCTTCCACACTGAGCACATGAATGACTCCGATTCTCAGAAACTGGCACAGGTGCACGTATAGAATTCTCGATCCTTGGTCTTTTCTGAACATCCTCACATGGCACTGATGGTCTAAAACTCCTTTTGTTTGAATTCTTATTCTTCTCTCGGTTCCGCCTCGCGGTTTTCTTAACTTCTTCAGCTATCCGAGCTTTTTCCACTAGAATTGCAAAGTCCCTTTCTCTTTGCGGAGCAATCAGCACTCGTAGCTCATCCCGCAACCCGTCTTCGAATCGGACACACCTTTCGTAATCAGTAGCCACGATCCTCTTGGCGTACTGACTTAACTGCACAAATTTCGCTTCATACTCTGCTACTGACTTGCTTCCTTGAACCAAGTTTAGAAACGCTTTCCGTTGCGAGTCTAAGTAACTGGCTCCCACATACTTCCCTTCAAACTTAGCCTTAAAGAAATCCCAATCCAATCGATCTGCCGGGACACCTTGTTTGACAGTGAGCCACCATCGATAAGCTTCATCTCGTAGCAACGAGACCGCGCCTTTCGACCTTTTCTCTCGTGAGACAGTCTAGATCATCCATGATTCTTTCGACAGCTTCCAGCCAATACTCCGCTACATTCGGAGCCACTCCGGATACTCCTCTAAAAACTTTAGCTCCGTTGGACCTAAGTCTCTCCGAAACTGACTTCCGAGCTCCACTTCTCATTCCAACTCTTGCTACTTGTCAGAGCACACATAGCATAGCTTGCGATACGGCATCATCTCCTCCTGTCGGATCTTGATCCTCCGTGCCCACCGATGGCGATGGCGGCACGTCACTTTCTCGACCCATGGCGGACCTACGGTTCCGATCATCGTCATTTGACCACGTCTCCTAGAGCTCATTTCTAACGTCGCAATTTTATCGATTAAAAGTTTTATGCATCGTAATTTTGTTCCACTTATTAACGGCGAACAATTTTATGAAGTAAAGTATTTAGAAGTAGTTCTTTCGATTACACAAAGGTTGATTCAAGTTCACTACTCTAATTCAGAGGGTCACATTCACATTCATAAACAGAGACACATTCATTCACTACACTTCTATGGTCATTTTTGGTCCTTTCCCAACCTGTGGGGTAATTTCGTCATTCGTCCTATAAGGGTATTTTGGTAATAAACCAGGGTAAATTTGAAAATCCTTACAAATCAACGATATTTCAAAATTTACAAAAACTCGAGGTTATCTTGAAAATTTGTTTTCCAAATCAGCGGTGTTGCAGAAATTTCAGAAATCGGGGTCATTTTGGTAATTTTTGTAAGTCAGGGGCATTTTCGTAATTTTCTTTTTAAAATCAAATTTCACAAAATAGAGATTTATTATTTTTGCAAAGTAGGAATATTTCAGTAAAAGTTGTGGTAGTATGGAAATTTCAAAAAAAAAATTCAAACCAGGGGCATTTTAGTAATTTCACTACTAGGGGTATTTAGGTAATTTTGCCAACCGGGAATAACTCGAAAAAAATATTTTTCCAAAGTCTAATTTAGTGTTTTCAAATCAGAAAGGGTAATTTGGAGATTTAGAAACTAAGTTTTTTGTAAATAGTAAGGCTAGTCCCTTTCGGGTTTTAATCATTGGTTTGGTAGGTGACTAAGTCCTCTTGGTTAGGGTGAACCAGTAGCTACACACCAGGTAGGATTCGAGTAAAGAGGAGGTGAGTCGCTAGGACCGCTTAAATACCAAGCTCTTCATCTGAATCCACTCCTAGACATGCGCACAATGGTTGCCACACCCCTAGCTCTGGCGACTTAGTCACGAGTTTGTTTAGTAGTCCTTAAGTCTTATGCACTTGTGTTTGAGTAGACTAGTCCTAGGGTCCAATAGCCCTAATCTACTAATCTACGTTCCCATAAAAGCCCATACAGTTCACATGTCCAAATCACTTGAAGTCAAGTACTTACAGTGGACTTCAGTGGAGATACTGTGCCATGCTAGAATAAACTCAAATAAAAGCCCATATTTTGAAAAGCCCATTTTTTTGAAAACTATTTTTGGGCCCAAAACCTCAAAGTCGAGTTTTGAGTGGGCTCGATATTAAATCAAACACCCCAAACCCATTACGAGATTTGCCCAGATTTGGTATGTTCCTCAAGTAACCTGGTTTCAAAATTCTTTCGTTACCTAGAGAAAACTTGTGCGATTTTGAAAAAATTATTTTGGGTTGGGCTTGTGTTGAAAACAATCCAATTCTTTTATATTTTAAACCTATCTAAAATTTAGGGACTAATCTCTATTATGGATTTTGGCCGAGTTATGGAAGGGTGTTTTGGGATTTAAGAAATTGTCAACTACAAGAAGGTATCTTTTGAACTTCTAAGATCTAAGGTAAGTTATGAATACCATTCGCCATAAGCTATATTATTATGATTTAATGTTAGATTGGATCTAACATGGGTACATAGGGATTTCGACATGACAATAAAGAAGCAAGGATCCAATTCGGGATTTAAGATTTGGAAGGTAAGAACAAAGGTAAATTCGGTCAAGGCCTATTTTAGTAGTAGATCTATTATTATGTGTGTTAATAAAACTAACCAATTCAAGGGATTTAGTGACTAGCCGATTTCAAAGGGGAAAAATACGAGTTTCTGGGATTTGATTAAATCATCAAATCGACACCAAGGTAAGCTTTAAGAATACAAATCCTACTAGGATTTGGTTTTCTAGCCGAATAGGCTTTGTGCTAAATAGTAAGTGATTAATCAATTGTAGGAACTTGAGATCTAAAGCGATGTAGATCGATTTTGGGATTTCAAGTGAAGTGGTTAAGCAAATCAGTGTGTACCCCACACTACTTCTTAATATGTTTCATGGCCTGTTTTATTGAAATATGTGATATTAAGAATATGAAAGTGGCTAGGGTACCATGTTATGGTACTAAGTACTCAGCACGTTTCCTACTTCTACAAAGAATATGAAAAGGTCATTAGTAACATGAGAATATGATAAGAATGTGAACTACGGCATATTTATGCATATCATCATTATATGGGGCATATGGGTTTGTTTGAAGGGGAAGTGAATGTGGTGACTTAAGACCACGAACACGGTGACCTAAGACCGTGATATTTGAAAGTGGTGACCTAAGACCACGATGAATCTGAAAGTGGTGACCTAAGACCACAGAATCCCGAGCGTGGTGACCTAAGACCACAAATGCGGTGACCTAAGACCGCGATATGGAGCGTAGCGGAAGGAGGGTCGACTTAGTAGTCCCCACGTGTACAAAGGTTAGTGCGGGAGTGTAGTGGATGGCTTATTAGGTTTGGGTTTGGGAATGCATCATAATTTGTATGCTATGATATGAATGCGTAACATTTGTATGCACTGATTCTATTTTGATTTAGTGTTTGTGTACACATTGAGTCTGTTTGACTCACCCGCGTTTGGGAATATTTTTTTGGTGATGATCGGTGATGGACGAAGGGACTGTGAGAACTTGTGGTGGCCATGCTCAACATGAAGTTTTTATTTTATGAACTACTATTTCTATTTAAGTACTTGAATTACTTGGAAATTATTTGATGTAATAAGGCCATAAGGCCATAGTTGGATTGTTTTCCATTTATTTCTATTTATTATGATTATGATTTTTACCTATTAAAGTTTAAGTAAAATTTTTAATATAAAGAATTGAATTCGTTTTCAACACAAGCCCAACCCAAAACAATTTTTTTCAAAATCGCACAAGTTTTCTCTAGGTAACGAAAGAATTTTGAAACCGGTTTACTTGAGGAACATACCAAATCTGGGCAAATCTCGTGGGCCGGGTTTGGGGTGTTTCAACGACCCAAATCGTATCTTTCTTTCTCGGAGTCAGAGGCAATCCAGAAACAAAATCCATCGTCACTCTATCCTATTTCCACTCGGGAATCAGAATCGGTTGTAACAAACCAGATGGAACCTAATGTTCTGCTTTCACTTGCTGACAGACTAAGCATTTCGATACGAAATTAGAGATATCTCGTTTCATACCAGACCACCAATAGTGTTGCTTCAGATCACGGTACATCTTTGTACTTCCCGAATGAACAGATAGGCGACTATTATGTGCTTCGTTCAAAATCAACTGAATTAACTCAGGGTTTCTCGAAACACATATACGATCTCTAAATCTCAAGCAATCATCAACAACTCGAAACTCAGAATCAGAATTCGAATCGCATTGAGCTCATTTCGCTAACATTTCATTATCAACTTTCTGAGCATCACATATCTGCTATAAAAACAACTGTTTCACTTTCAATTCAGCTACCACTGAACTATCATCGGACAGATCTAATTGAGCATTCATAGTACGTAATGCACACAGTGACTTTCGACTCAATGCATCAAAAATTACATTAGCTTTACCCGGATGATAATCTATTACAAGCTCCTAATCTTTCAACAGTTCTAGCCATCTTCTCTGTCGTAGATTCAAATCTTTCTGATTCATCAGATATTTCAAACTTTTATGATCTGAAAACACGTGACATTTCTTGCCAAATAGATAATGTCGCCAAATCTTTAATGCAAACACAATCGTGGCTAACTCGAGGTCGTGTGTCGGATAATTCTTCTCATGAAGCTTAAGTTGTCTCGAGGCATAAGCTATTACTTTTCCTTCCTGCATCAATACACATCCCAGACCATTCAACGAAGCATCACTGTATATTACAAACTCTTTGCCCGATTCCAGTTGTACTAACACCACAGCTTCAATTAACAGAGTTTTCAACTGATCAAAGCTTTTCTGACATTTATCGGACCATTCAAATCTCACATCTTTCTGAAGCAATCTGGTCAACGAAGTAGCTATCACTGAAAACCCTTTTACAAACCGACGATAATAACCAGCTAGTCCCAAAAAGCTACAGACTTCAGACACATTCCTCGGAGGTTTCCAATCCAGAATAGCAAAAATCTTGTTCGGGTCGACTCGTATTCCAGAGGCCGATACAATATGTCCCAGAAAATTGACTTTACGCAACCAGAATTCACATTTACTAAATTTCGCATACAATTGCTTTTCTCTCAAAGTTTGCAACAAAATTCTCAGATGTTAAGCACGTTCAGTTTCATCCCGTGAATATATCAGAATGTCGTCTATGAATACAACAACAAATCGATCTAGGTACGGTCTGAAAATTCTGTTCATTAGATCCATAAAAATAGCAGGAGCATTTGTTAGTCCGAAAGGCATAACTAAAAACTCATAATGCCCGTACCTTGTTCTGAAAGCAGTTTTCAGAATGTCTAAATCTTTTACTCGCAACTGGTAGTAACCCGATCTCAAATCTATCTTCGAAAACATAGTAGCTCCTTTTAACTGATCAAATAAATCGTCAATCTTGGGCAACGGATATTTGTTCTTTATAGACACTTTATTCAACTGACGGCAGTCAATGCACATTCTCATCGTGCCATCTTTCTTTTTCACAAACATAACGGGAGCACCCCAAGGTGAGAAACTCGATCTAGCGAACCCTCTGTCAGTCAATTCTTGTAGCTGTGACTTCAATTCTTTCAACTCTGTTCGTGCCATTCTATACAGAGCTATCGAAATAGGTGTCGTACCAGGCAACAGATCAATACCAAATTCAACTTCACGTATCGGAGGTAGTCCAGGCAATTCTTCCGGAAATACATCAGAAAACTCACAAACAACTGGCACTAATTCAACTTTCTTTTCAGACACTTTCGAATCAATCACATAAGCAAAATAAGCTTCGTAACCCTTTTTCATATAACTCGAGCTTTCAACACGAGATATCACAAAGAGCAATCCATTTAAATCATTCGACTCAATACAAACTATTTCACCATTCCGACGACTCAAATCAATAGTCTTTCTTTTACAGTTCACAACAGCATCATGCAACGTCAACCAGTCCATACCCAGAATTATATCAAACTCATCAAATGGTAATAGCATCAGATCAGCAGGGAAACAGATATCTCAAAACATTAAAGGACAATTCTTGCATATCTTATCAACCAGGACACTTTTACCTAAGGGGTTCGATACTTGTATAACAAATTCAGTGAGACTCTCACGAGCAAAGTCTCCATCAAGTTACAGATTCATGCATATATACGAATGAGTAGAACCAAGGTCTATCAATGCAATCATAGAAGTATCATAAATATGAAAGTACCAGTTATAACATCAGGAGATGAAGCTTTCTCACGAGCTCGGATAGCATACGCTCTGCCAGGCGTTCTAGCTTTAGATCTCGCAACAGCATCTCTCGTAGTTCTCTTACTACCTCTGACATTTCTTGTATTTCGTGAAGGTCTACCTCTCACTGGAGCATTATCTGATCTCGGATTCTGAATAGTCTCTGGCTCAACAGATTCTGGGCAATCACGAATGAAATGATCTAATGATCCATATCTGAAACAAGCCCGGTCATTCAATCTACAACTTCCCGAATGTCTTTTACCACAATGCTTGCACTCAGGTTATTCGGATCGAACATTTCCAACACTTGCTACTGAAGTTGCCAGAGTTTTGGAGCTCATTTGTGATCTAGCTCGATCTCTACTAGAATGTCCCATATTAGCTCTTGAACGGTTCAGTTCATCTCAGAATTTCTTCGAAGCAGACTGAAATGATCTACTCTAAAATCTCTTTTTCACATCTTTAGCTTCAAACTCAGCTTTCCTTATATCTCTCCCGAGGGCTTCGGCTTTGCACGCGCGATCAACAAGTACCACAAACTCTCTTATTTCCAGAATCCCAACAAGTAAACGGATGTCTTCGTTAAGACCATCTTCAAATCTTTTGCACATTATTGCCTCAGTGGATACACATTCACGAGCATACTGACTCAACCTCACGAACTCTCGTTCATATTCAGTAACAGACATACGGCCCTGTTTCAAGTCCGAAAATTCATTTCGTTTCTGATCGATGAACCTCTCACTGATGTATTTCTTCCGAAACTCAATCTGAAAGAAATCCCATGTCACCCGTTCTTTCGGAACAACAGAAATCAGATTTTTCCACCACTGGTAAGCCACGTCTCGTAGCAAAGAAACCACACACTTTATGCATTCCTCGGGACTCAGTGACATTTCATCGAATACTCGGATTGTGTTTTCTAACCAGAATTTGGCTTTCTTGGCATCGTCATCACTGGTAGCTCTGAACTCTTCAGCCCCATACTTACGAATTTTATCGACCGGGGGCTTATTCAACAGATTCAGATTCATAACCGGAGGCATAGCAGATGTCTGAGGGTGATTAGGCGGGGGCGGAGGTTGCGAAATAGTCAGGTTATTTCTCACAAACTGAGTGAACCACTCACTCATCATCTGGAAGAAAGCCTGTTTAGCTTCTCCTCATGGCGCCGTGGCGGTCTCGGACTGGTAGGGCGCTGTCCTTCGATGGGAGCGGGCGCATTACTTTCTACATCGTCGCCTACGGCTCTTTTTCGGGATCCATTACTATACAAAAATCACATTTTACACGCGGATTCATCACACTATCACGATTCGGATATATGGCATGTATAGCTAGACTCTTTACACGCTACGTTAGTCCGAGAATCGACTAAATCGTAGCTCTGATACCAACCAAATGTAACACCCCTAACCCGTATCCGTCACCGGAATAGGGTTAAAGGCATTACCGGACAGATCAGAAACTTTT
Source organism: Gossypium sturtianum (assembly GCA_025698515.1). Lineage (NCBI taxonomy): Eukaryota > Viridiplantae > Streptophyta > Magnoliopsida > Malvales > Malvaceae > Gossypium > Gossypium sturtianum. The sequence goes on along the minus strand of CM046943.1, from coordinate 27,359,212 downwards.
ATAAACATTTCATAATACAAATCATCACTCGCAATCACTATATCCCTTAGATAGGTCACTAAGACCTTAAGCATGCTTTAGAGGGGGTCGGGACTAAATCGAACTCATACAAAAATTCTCAAAAATTTAAAACTTTTTGAACACTGCAGAGGTCATACACCCGTGCAGTCAGGCCGTGTCCCTCCCACGGCTACAAGACACCCCCATATGCCCTGGCCGTGCCAAAACAGGGCAGGTATACAGACTTATCCCCACGGCCACTAGGCACGCCCGTGTACCATGGCCGTGTACACTTAGGCTATATACTGACTAAATCCCACGGCCACTAGGCACACCCGTGTGCCTCAACCGTGTTGGCAAAACAGGCCACTCACATGGCCAAAATGCCACCCACAAAGGGTCAAACCTACAAGCCATCCACTAATTCATTTTATGCACAATTGACATTCAAAAACATATAAAACTAATCAACAAAGTTTTGCATTCAATCTCATTCTTAAACATTCTAATTTACACAACTAAAATACTTTTACCATCAATCAAGATTCATCTACATTTACCCCTCATATAACCATTTCTTTTCTCAAAACATTTATACCCAAAATTTCATCCATATGCTTATCATAAACTTGTCCATTTCATAGCCATGAGATCATGCCAAAACAAATATCATATAACGTAGTCACAAATACATAATACTAACACATAACTAGCCACATCACATGGCTAAGTTCATATCTCAAACTTATATCAAATAACTAGCCTATACATGCCATACTTAGTATATACATTTCCAAAATGTACCAAAATGAGTTTGAGTAGTGTGATGATGATCCTTGACGGTCCCAAGCCTTCAGTAGCTTTGACGATCTATAAAATAGAGCAAACACACATAGAGTAAGCTTTCAAAAGCTTAGTAAGCCATATACAAATAAATTTAACATAATTTTCACATAACCAAAGTGATATAATAACATTATTGGTACTCATAGCAAATTCATCTCATATATTTTTTGGCTCATTTGCTTAGCCATATCTTACCATATTTCTCAACTCAAATATCACATATACATAAAGCTCCTTCAAGCATATTTTCTCCTATAATCTCATCATTTCATATACATAATCATCTTAGTATGTTCATATAGATACTTAACTTCCATACACACTTAGTGTATATACCAAACATACCTAAAACGGATATACAATTCACATAATCATTCGTATCTCGAATTTGCCCGTTGAACCGATCGGAATCTAATAGGGTACTCAGAGTGCTCGGAATAGTCGTACAACGCCAATGTCCCAGACGTGGTCTTACATGTAATCTGATATCGATGCCACTGTCCCAGACATGGTCTTACACGTAAATCTCATATCGATGCCAAGGTCCCAGACGTGGTCTTACACAAAATCTCTTATCGATGCCAACGTCCCAGATGTGGTCTTACACGAAATCTCGAATCAAGGCCAACGTCCCAGACGTGGTCTTACATGATATCACATAACAGACAATTATGTCATGACATACGTAATTCCTATCTATTCCTAGGTTCACACGGGACTTCTCGGACTTTATCAGTTTATCGACTTATTAGCCAACTCGAATTTCACACACATTCCATCTTAATGGATTATCATAGTATTTCATATATCATATACATTCAAATAATTCAATGCAAATACATTTATTTGTATATCGACTTACCTCGGATTCGGATATTCGTTCGGACTCGGTTATTCAACTACTTTCGCCTTTCCGTGATCTAAGTTTGTTTTCTTCGGCTCTTGATCTATACATATTCAAATGTAATCCATTTATTCATTAATTCATTCAATTCAATTCATGAACACACATTTAGGACAATTTGCATTTTAGCCCTCACATTTGCATATTTTATCAATTTAGTCCATTTTTCTGAAAACATCAAATATACAAAATCACCATATACCCATGCTTAGCCGAATGCTCATGCATTTCATACAAGTCCAAACATTTCATTTATTTCACAAATTAATCCTTCAAAATGCTATTTTATCAATTTAGCCCTATTTAGCTAAATTCATCAAAAATTCAAGAACAACATATGTTCATCTAACATATAGCTTTCATATACCACTATTAGACATCACAAAATTCATATGTTCATCCATGGCACTTTGAAAAATGATCATCAATTCGTAAAATTGAGACATGGGTTTCAAAATATACGAAGCAACGATTGCAAAAACGTAGAAATTATCAAAAACCGAACAAAACTCATACCTCAATCAAGTAAGACATAGGCCGAATGCTTCAAAGCTTAAGTTCTTTTCTTTTCTTTCAATATTCGGTGGTAAAAATGAAGATTAAGATAGCCATTTCATGTTTTTAGTTTATTAATTAAACATAATTATCAATGTACAAAATTAACCTTTAATGCTAAATGTATAAAACATGAAATTTAAGGTCATTCTTGACCATAGCCGTCCACTATCCATAGTTTTGACTTAATTGCCACATAAGTCCCTCCATATTTAAAAGCCACATCAATAGGCACCTTTACAAATATCATGCTAGTTTTGCATTTAATGTAATTTAATCCTTTTCTCAAATTAAGCACATAGACAGACAAATTAACTCACGGAACTTTAGCACATGCTTAATCACACACAGTAAACACAGAAAATAATATTAAAATAATAGTCAGACTCGAATTTGTGGTCCCAAAACCACTATTTCGACTAGGGTATAAACCGGACTGTTACAAATTGTTTTGATATGTTTAAGCCTTGATTTTGGTTGTGTTGGTAGCTTAATTGTGCTATGTTAAGTGCCATTAAAAGTGTGTATGTGAGTGTACAAATTAGGGTGGAAAATGACTTGGTAAATAGCAATTTTCTTGGCCACACGGGTAGAGACACGGCCGTGTGAAGGACACGGCCCCGGGAAATGGTCGTGTGACTTGGCCGTGTGACCCCAAATTGTGCATGACGTCATAAAAAGAGAGTTACACGGGATGAGGACACGGGCATGTGTGACCACATGGCCTACCCACACGGGCGTGTCCCAAGCCACACGGGCGTGTGACCCCTGTTTTGATGAAAAATTTTCTGAGTTTTCCAAAGTTTCTGGTTTAGTCCCAAACCACTTCCAATGCATGTTTTGGGCCTCGTGGGCCCGTATAAGGGACGATATGCATGTGTATGAATGGTTTTAAATTGATTGAAATTTTATGGCCCGATTTTGTATGGTCGGTTATGTTTAAGTTTGATAATGCCTCGTACTCTGTCCCGGCGTCGACACGGGTAAGGGGTGTTACATAGAATGGCATCTAAATCTGGTTTAGTACAGGGAGCACAAAGGAAAAATCTTAGTAACTCAAGTTCTGGCATAACAGCAAAAGCTTATGTGATCAAGGCTAAGGAGGATGTTTATCTTCCTAAAGTAATAACTGATAAATTTTCTTTTCTTGGAAACAGTATGTAACACCCCGAACCCGGCCTAGAAGTTAGACCCGAATCTGGTGTGTCACATGGAAGTAAAAACTTGCTTGAGAAATACAGCCTCTTTGTTAAAAACCCAAAACACTTAAGCAATTCATGTCTAATTGAAAACATAATTATCTTTAAGAACCTTTTCGTTTGCAGAAGTATATTTGAAATAAACAATTTACGAAAATGTGACATTTAGAAATAGAGTTGCAGAAGCATTTTGAAAACGTGACGGAAACGTAGATAAAATGCAAGTATTTTTGAGAGGTTGTTTGATAAATCGATAATCGAACTAGTAATCTTTTAAAACTGTGACTTTTGAAAATATCGTTGATAATTTGAGAGAAAATTTCTAATGTTAAAAATATTTGTAAAAGTTTGTTATGAAATCCATATGTTAATCAATTTTGGAAAACCTTTATTTAAGTTTTAGAAAATTCTCGTTTTAAACAATTTAAGCAAAATAATAAGTATATCAACCATAAAGCAAATAATAAAACACTCTGCAGGCCTTATTACAACATAAAAACCCAAAATAGTAAAGTGAACGGAATTAAAAATCTAAAGTTCAAAATAAAACACCGCTTTTCAAGTATGGCCTCCACCGAGTCATCCATGGGCCCAAGTCCTAGTCACTTTGAGCATTACTCGCAAGGGTTAAGAAAAGGGGGTGAGTTACAAGAACTCAGTGTGAAATCCCTTTACCGTCATCCACTGGGCCTGAACCCGCTTAGAAATATCTTGGGCCTAAGCCCATTTAAGATAATCTTGGGCCGAAGCCCAATTAAAAAAAACAGTATATATATATGCATGCAAAGTATGCAACCCAACCCATCCATCCAATCTCTCCCCGCACGGCCGGTCTCTCCTGTGGGGATCAAGTCAACCCACCCGCGCGGCCTCTCTCCAATTTGCAGTCAAGCTGCGCCATTTATACTATTTGTGGCTGAGCCACCAGATTTATATACGGTAAAATGATCGACACAGAGTCGTTAATTCATATGTTAGACACATATCCATTATCAGAATTTGTGGCAATGCCACCGGTCTATACTTCTCTTCATTCAAATTTTCCCATCCCATGCAATATGTAAAGATGCATCAATCATAATCGTAAAACATCCATATAAAAATAACATCCATTAACCTATTGAATACTTTTTATGAATCAGCCCATTAAAGTAATACGATCATTCGGCCCGTAGGGGCATTTCGGTAATTCGGTCCATAATGACATTTCGGTAAATCGGCCCATTATAATAATCTATCAAATCGGCCCATAGGGGCATTTCGGTAAATCAAAAATTTTACCCACTAAGGGTAATTCGGTAATCTCGCAACCCAAGGGTATTTCGGTAATTTACACTCCAAGGGTATTTTGGTAATTTCGCAACCCCGGACTTAACTACTAATTTGGGCATGAAAATTTGAAACTGTCCATCTGCGTCATACTGACTAAATTGACCAAAACTCAAGGTAGAAAACTCGAAATTTAAATCCGTAAATTTTCCTTGAAACTAGACTCATATATCTTCTTACTACAATTTTTCCAGAATTTTTGGCTTAGTTGTTTAGTACATTTTATTCCTTAAAGTTTCCCTTGTTCCACTGTCCAACGATTCTGACTCTCTTAACTTAATTTCAAATATCTCACTGTACGGTTTTCATATACTGCTCCCACTTGTTTCTATTGAAAATAGGCTCACTAAGGAATCTATACATATAAATTATAACTCATAATTCCCTTTGTAAAATTTTAAACGATTTTTCCAAGACAGAACAGAGAACCGCGAAGTCGATTAGAACCAGTCTCACTAAAATTAAGATATCACAGAATATAAAATTCCTTTTCCTTCTCCGTTTCTTCCATATCAAAATAGACGCAGTAAGCTTTAATTCATTATCGTATTCACTTATTAAACCCTTTTCTCCTATTTTCTGTGATTTTTCAAAATCACGTCATCATGTCTTGACCAAAAGCGTTTCCTTGCAAACTATGGTTACCACTACGGACATACGCACGCCCAAGTGATCACGGATGCTGGTTTTCGATTTTCTTCGGTATTTCGACCGAATCACAGAATATTTCATGCAAACTTTTAGAGAAGTGTGAGATTACACACCATTTCAAATATGTATACGGAAGGGTACAGGATTACACACCTGATAAGGATTCCCTAAAGAACCACTCTTCGTTGCCCCCTAAAAATAAAATCGATCAAAAGTTAGCCTCGATTTCTTAAAAGTTCCAAAAGTCCAAAAGTACTCACTCACAAGAGTCACTTACCACAATCGCGATCCTTCCCTACTAGATTCTAAAATCCGGTCTTGCACCTTGGTCATTGCAACGAGTCCCAATCAACTTTCAAACCAAGGCTAAGAGAAAGATAAGTAGCGACAAAGGATGGCTTGATTCGGCCTTCATCAAAAGAGAATAAGAGGAGTTTAAAATAACACCAAGTGGATGGATTCGGCTTAGCCAAGGGATAAGAGTTTCAGCTTAGCCAAGTCAAGAGAAGAAAGAACAAACAACATGAATAAGAAGAAGGAACCTTTACATTAATAATAGGGATGAACCGAAATGAAGAACACGGTTTGGCACTAGTAGCAAGACAACAAAGAAGGATCGGTAGTTTCGGTTTTCAAGAGAAGATGAGTGAAAATAATTGGTCACAAAGGCTAGGTGTTTTCGGCAAGACAAGAAAGAAAAGAGAAAATACCCACTATTGTCTTGAAATTGCGGCAATGAGAGGAGAAGTTGGAAGAATGAACACAAGGGATGCCAAAAGGAATTAGGCCTAACTAACACCAAAACTATCAAAATGCTCCCATCAAAAATTCGGCTACCCTCTCCCTTTCCCAAACCATTTTCATCTTTACCAAAAGATGAACATAGACCAAATAAAACCTTTCCAAAATATCCCCCACGAAAAATGCCAACATGTTCCCTATTCCTTCCCTTTTCTTTTACTCCTTTCCATCCACTCTTCCTTACCATATTTCCTTAGCCACCTTGCCAAAATTAAAAAGTCCAACTTGCCTTATTTACAAGCTTGGCCGACACTTTGGGAAATAATACAAAAAAATAGTCAAAATTTTGCACTTGATGGGATTTGAACCTCCTCCCTCAAAGTCCTTCATGTGGCGCCATAACCTCTTTACCATATGCTCAATTATGCAAGCAAATTGCTCTCTTATTTCCATAAGCCTTGATGCCACTTACTATCTCTCCTTAAAGTACTAAAACACAAAATTTTACTAAAGCCCAACTTGAACCCGGAACTTCATAGAACCCCGTAACTTTCTAAAATCACCTTCCTAATAAGTCCAACTTGAAATAATGCCGTTCTCTTATTCTCAAAAATTTTTAAAACGCTTCTACGCTCAAGGCCCATTGGGCCCAATAGGTCCAATTCTACTAGGCCCAATTTTGGGATGTTACACAGTATTTATACTTTGATTGATCCAGGGTCTACTTATTCATATATTTGTACTAAGGTTATAGAAGGTCTTGATCTTGAGGTAGTATACTCTAAAACGAATTTGCTAGTAACAAATCCCTTGGGTTAGAGTACTATGGTGAATAATTGATAAAAAATTGGCTGTTAGTTTTTAGCCAGCATACATTTTTGGAAAATTTTTTATTGTTAAGTTTTCATGAGTTCGTTGCAATTTTAAGGTTATATTGGTTGAAGATACACAATGCTATGGTTGATTGTCAAACTAGAAGTGTACACTTGAGAAATGCTGAGGGTAAAGAAATGATGATGCCTGGTTTCTGGACTGGATTGGCGAACAGGATAATTACTGCAGTGTTCGATAGAAAAATGATTAATCAAGGTACAGATGCTTATCTGACTTATATCATGGATTTATATGAATCATGAAAAGAGGTTAGCCAAGTTCGTGTAGTAAGAGCATTTGCAGATGTGTTTATGAGGAACTTCCTGGCATGCCTCCTGAGAGAGAGGTGGAGTTTTTTATTGAACTGGAACCTAGAACATCACCTATTTATTGTACTCCATGTAGGATGGCATCATTAGAGCTCAATGAGTTAAAAGAGTAGTTGCAAGATCTGTTGAATAAGGGCTTTATTAGAACATGTGTGTCACCATAGGGTGCACCAATTCTGTTTGTAAAGAAGAAAGATAGAACTATGTGCCTATGTATAGATTACCACCAGTTGAACAAAGTCACGGTAAAGAATAAGTATCCTCTGCCAAGGATTGAAGATTTATTTGATCAGATAAGTGGGGCTACTATTTTCTCCAAAATTGCTTTGAGGTCTGGATATTTCTAAGTAATGATTAAGGGTGATGATGTACCTAAGATAGCTTTTTTATCAAGGTATGGTCACAATGAATTTTTGGTAATTCCTTTTGGATTGACAAATGCACTTGCTATATTTATGGATTTGATGAACAAGGTATTTCAACCGTATTTAGATCAGTTTGTTGTAGTTTTTATCGATGACATATTAGTTTACTCTAAGAATGAGACTGATCACGAGGAACATTTGAGAATTGTGTTGAGAACTCTACGTGATAATCAATTGTATGCTAAGTTCAGTAAATGTAAGTTTTGGTTCAGAGAGGTACATTTTCTTGGAGCATATTATTTCTACTGATGGTATTAAAGTTGACCCCACCAATCTAAAGGCAGTTCTTGAATGGAATGTGCCCAAAAATGTATCTGAAGTTCAAAGTTTTCAGGGATTAGTTGGTTATAATAGAAGATTTGTGAAGGGTTTTTATATGATAGCATTACCTTTGACTCAACTACTAAAAAGTAAAAAAAAAAGTTTGAGTGGAATGATAAATGTCAATAGTGTTTTGAGAAATTGAAAACAATTTTGACTGAAGCACCAGTGTTAGCACAACCAGAGTCTAAGGCAGAGCATATAGTTTATACTGATGCATCTTTGAATGGGTTTGTAAAACCCCTAACCTGTATCCGTCGCCGGACGAGGGTTAAGAGGCATTACCAGACATATCGGAACATTTCACAAGTATATCACAAACATACATTATGTATCGACAAATCATCACCATTCACAATCACTTTATCCCTTTAGAAGATCTACGAGACCTTAAACATGCTTTAGAGAGGGTTTGGGACCAAACTGATCTCATACGGAAACTTTACGAAACTTAGAATATTTTCTTTCAAAATAGGGCACACGCCCATGTGGCTAGGCCATGTGCCTCACACGCCTGTGCCTTGGCCCGTGTATTAGCTCGTGTACAAAACTGACTAAAATCACAAGGCCTGTCACACGCCCGTGTGCTTGGCCCATGTGCAACACTGACTTGAATTACACGGCCTTCCACACGCCCATGTGTCTGGCCCGTGTGCAACTCTAACTTACTTCGAATTGGGACAGTGAAGGACACGGCCAAGACACACGCCCGTGTGCTCAACCGTATGAGCAATTATAGGCCGTTTGCAAGGCCAAATTGCCACCCATTATAGGTCATACCTACAAGCATCAACAAGCATCATTTAATGTTCCAAAATCAGCCAAAGCATATCATATTTATGCATAATTTGACCCATAACAAAATCATTCACTTCTAAATACAAATTCATCCAAAACATACCAATTTCAATATACCAACCTCTCATCAAAAACATACTAACTTTTGCATCACATATCATAGACTAATTTAACCCATATTCACATTCATTAACATGCCATATCACATGGCTATATATACATGTCTCAAAATATATCTTAACAATTCTAGCCTATACATGCCATACTTCAATATATACATTTTCAAAAGGTACCAAAATATACTTTGATATTGTGGTGATGATCCTCGATGATCCCCGAACTTCCAGTAGCTTCGATAATCTATAAAACAATGCAAACACACACAAAGTAAGCTTTCAAAAGCTTAGTAAGCCATATACAAATAAACTTATCACATAAACAATTATAAACTATTTCATTCATATGAACTATGGCATAACACAATAGCAAATTCATATTTATCGTTTGGCTTAATTGTTCTTAACCACTTGCTTACAAACATATCACATTTTCATGTAGCTCACATAACAAATGATCATATTCATACTTATCTTCCATTGCCAAACTGCATATACATTTCATACGTACCTGAACGGATACATATTCACATACTCAATCATATCTCAAAATGCCCGTTGAACCGTTCAGAACCAATAAGGATACTCAGATAGCTCAGAAAGCTCATACAATGCCAACATCCCAGACGTGGTCTTACATGTAAATAAATATCGATGCCTCTGTCCCAGACAGGGTCTTACACAAAATCATAATCGATGCCAATGTCCCAGACATGGTCTTACACGTAAATCTCAAGTCGATGCCAACGTCCCAGACGTAGTCTTACACGATAATTCATATTGGAATCCTATGTCATGACATACGTATCCTAACTATTTCCTAAGGTTCATATGGGACCTTTCGGACGTCGTCACATTATCGAAACTTTTTCTGGATTTCACATTTTCAGCTCAATATCCATATATCACAATTCATTCACATATAAGCATTAATAATTCAATTTAAACACATTTATTTGTATATTGACTTATTTCTTACGGAAAGAATGAAAACGAACGGCTACTCGACCACTTTCGATTTTCCCCGATCTAATTCTGTTTTCTTTGGTTCATGATCTATTCACATTAAAATTTAGCTTATTCATTCACCAAATCATTCAATTCAATCCATATACACATATTTAGAGCATTTTACAAATTAGCCCTCACATTATCACATTTTAACACTTTAGTCCTCATTTCACAAAATCACAAAATACATATAATTTCTTTATACACATGCTTGGCCCAATATTCCATATGTCCATATAAGCCCACATATTTCATTCATTTCACATTTAATCCCTCAATTTCTCATTTTTACAATTTAGACCATAATAGTCAAATTCATCAAAAATTCAAAGACAAAACATATTAATCTATCACATTTCATCAACTATCATTACAAAGCTTACAAGATCATCAATGGCGTAACTCACAATCTTCATCATATTCAAAAATTAAGACATGGACTAGGTAGATGACAAAGCAACGATCTTAAAAACATAAAAATAATCAAAAACCGAGCTCAAAACACATACCTATTGAATCATGCAAGGGCCGAACTTAATGAAGCTTCAATGGCTAATTCCTTTCTCTATTTTCGGTGGTGGAAGATGATAATAGAAGAAATTTTATGTTTTATTTTATCTAATTTACATAATTAACCTTTAATAAAAACATATAATAACATATAATGGATGGTCATTAATGTCCATTCCCACTATCCATGGTCTATTTGCATAATAAGGACTTCACATTAATAAGCCATGTCAATTCAGCATATAACTAATTAGAAGGCTACTTTTGCATTTTCTACGATTAAGTCCATTTTTGCAAATTAAGCACACAAATAATAAAATTTTCATACGAAACTTTCACACATAACAATTCACATACTGTAGACTCAGAAAATAATATTAAAATATTTTTCAGATTTGGATTTGTGGTACCAAAACCACTATTCCAATTAGGGTCTAAACCGGACTGTTACAATTCTCTCCCCTTAGGGATTTTCGTCCCTGAAAATCTTACTGTTGAATAGATTCGGATATTGTTGTCTCATAACATCTTCGGGCTCCCACATAGCCTCTTCAACACCATGTCGATGCCACATTACTTTTACTAACGAAATTTTCTTATTTCTCAATTCTTTAACTTCACGAGCTAGGATACGAATCGGTTCTTCTTCATAAGTCATATGGGACTGAATCTTTATCTCAGACGGAGAAATTACATGCGAAGGATCTGATCTGTATCGTAGAAGCATCGAAACATGATATACATTATGGATCTTTTCTAACTCAAGTGGTAACAACAGTCTGTAAGCAACCGGCCCGATACGCTCAATAATCTCATACGGTCCAATAAATCTCAGACTCAATTTGCCTTTACGATCGAATCGAAGTATTTTCTTCCACGGTGAGACTTTCAAAAACACTTTGTCCCCGATCTGAAACTTAATATCTTTTCGTTTTAGGTCTGCATATGATTTATGACGATCTGGTGCTGCTTTCACACTATCGCGAATCACTTTTACTTTCTGTTCAGTCTCTTTGATCAGTTCGACCCCGTGTATCTTATTCTCACTGAGTTCAGACCAATATAATGGTGTTCAACATTTGCGACCATACAAAGCTTCGTAAGGTGCCATTTTGATACTCGATTGAAAACTATTATTATACGCAAATTCAAACAATGACAGGTATCGTTCCCACGTACCTTCAAACTCGAGAATGCAACATCTCAACATATCCTCGAGTATCTGAATGATTCGTTCGGACTGACCATCTGTCTGCGGATGGAAAGCAGTGCTAAAATGTAATTTTGTACCTAATGCATCATATAGTTTCTTCCAAAACCGCAATGTAAACCTTGGATCTCTGTCAGACACAATAGATAATGGCACCCCGTGCAATCTCACAATATCAGAAATGTATAACTCAGCTAACTTATCAAGTGAATAATCTGTGTGAACCGAAATGAAATGAGTCGATTTAGTCAATCTATCCACAATAACCCAGATTGCATCTTTCTTGCTTGATGTCAAAGGTAAACCCGATACAAAATCCATCGTGACTCTGTCCCATTTCCATTTGGGTATCATAATCGGCTGAAGTAACCCAGAAGGTACTTGATGCTCGGATTTGACTTGTTGACAAATTAAACATTTCGAAACAAATTTAGAGACGTCTCGTTTCATACCCGGCCACCAGTAAGACTATTTTATATCATTATACATTTTTGTACTACCCGGGTGAACAGATAACTGACTCTTATGAGCTTCATTCAAAATCATCTGAATCAACTCTGAATTTCTCTGAATACACATTCGGTCTTTGAGCCTCAAACAACCTTTAGTACCAACTCGAAACTCTGAATCAATATTCGCATCACATTGAGCCCATTTTTCTATTAATTCGTTATCAACTTTCTGAGCCTCACAAATCTACTGAATAAATAACGGTTTCGCTTTCAATTCAGCCAAAACCGAACCATCATCAGATAGAACTATATGAGCGTTCATCGCACTTAGCGCAAATAGTGATTTTCGACTTAAAGCATCAGCAACAACATTTGCTTTTCCCGAATGATAATCAATCACAAGCTCGTAGTCTTTTAACAGTTCTAACCATCTTCTCTATCGTAGATTCAACTCTTTCTGAGTCATCAGATATTTTAGGCTTTTATGATCTGAATATACATGACATCTTTCACCAAACAGATAGTGACGCCAAATCTTCAAGGCGAATACAATCGCAGCCAGCTCAAGGTCGTGCGTCGGATAATTCTTTTCATGCGGTTTCAATTGTCTCGAGGCATAAGCTATAACTTTTCCTTCCTGCATCAAAACACATCCCAGACCATTCAACGAAGCATCATTATATATCACAAATTCTTTACCAGATTCTGGCTGTACTAGCACTGGAGCTTCAGTCAATAAGACTTTCAACTGATCAAAACTTTTCTGACACTTTTCGGACCATTCGAATTTCACATCTTTTTGAAGCAATCTCGTCAACGGAGTTGCAATCATCAAAAAGCCTTTTACGAACCGTCGGTAATAACCAGCTAGTCCCAAAAAATTGCTGACTTTAGACACATTTTTCGAAGGCTTCCACTCTAAAATAGCTGAAATCATGCTCGGATCAACTCGTATACCGGATGCTGACACAATATGCCCCAAAAAGCCAACTTTAAGTAACTAGAACTCACATTTACTAAACTTTGCATACAATTACTTATCACGCAGAGTTTGTAGCACAATTCTCAAATGTTCGGCGTGCTCAATTTCATCACACGAATAAATCAAAATGTCGTCAATGAATACAACAACAAATCAATCTAAATACGGTCTAAAAATTCAGTTCATCAAATCCATAAAGACAGCAAGAGCATTTGTTAGTCCGAAAGGCATAACTAAAAATTCATAGTGTCTGTACCTCGTTCGGAAAGCTGTTTTTGGAATATCTGAATCTTTTACTCTCAACTGATAGTATCCTGATCTCAGATCTATCTTTGAAAACACAGAAGCTCCTTTCAGCTGATCGAAAAAATCATCGATTCTGGGCAAAGGATATTTATTCTTAATGGTCACTTTGTTTAACTGGCGGTAATCAATACACATTCTTATCGTGCCATCTTTCTTTTTCACAAATAGAATGGGAGCGCCCCAAGGAGAAAAGCTCGGTCGTGTGAAACCTCTGTCTGTCAATTCTTGCAACTGAGACTTCAATTCTTTCAATTCTGTTGGATCCATTCTATACGGAGCTATAGAGATAGGGGTCATCCCCGGCACTAACTCAATGCCAAACTCAACTTCTCGTAACGGTGGTAATCCAGGTAATTCTTTAGGAAACACATCAGGGAACTCATAAACCACAGACACAGATTTAACTTTCTTTTCTGTCACTTTCGTATCAATCACATACGCAAGATAAGCTTCACATCCCTTTTTTTTACATAATTCAGAGCTTTCATCGAAGATATTACAGCCGGCAACCCATTTAAATCACTGGACTCAATCTGTATTATTTCATCATTTTGACATCTCAAATCAATAGTCTTCTGTTTGCAATTCACTACAGCATCATGCAATGTTAGCCAATCCATACCCAAAATTATATCAAACTCATCAAAAGATAATAACATTAGATCGGCCAGAAAACAGATATCTCGAAACATCAACGGACAATTCTTACACACTTTGTCAACCAGAATGCTCTTGCCTAAGGGGTTCGATACTCTAATTACAAATTCAGTAGATTCTATAGGCAAAGTCTTACTGGATACTAAGTTCATGCATATATATGAATGAGTAGACCCTGGATCTATCAATGCAATCACAAAAGTATCATAAAGAGTAAAAGTACCGGTAATAACGTCTGGAGATGAAGCTTCTTCGCGAGCGCGAATAGCATAAGCTCTCGTAGGTGCTCTCGCCTCAGATCTCGTAGTCGTATCTTTCGTAGCTCTCTGGCTACCACTCGTATTTCCCGTGTTTCTGGGAGGTCTACCCCTAGCTGAAGCATTATTCGACTTCGAATTCTGTACAATCTCTTGTTCAACAAACTCGGGACAGTCTCGGATATAGTGATCTACAGATCCACATTTGAAACAAGCTCGATCATTCAATCGACAATTGCCCGGATGTCTTTTACCACAATGTCTACACTCAGGTCGATCAGATCTGACATTTCCAACACTAGCTATCGAAGTAGCTGGAGTTCTGAAGCTCGAATGCGATCTAGCACGATCTCTACTCGAATGTCCCACATTATCCTTTGAACGGCTATACTCATCTCGAAATTTCTTTGATGTAGACTAAAATAATTTACTTGAGGATCTCTTTCTCACATCTCTAGCTTCTAACTCAGCTTTTCTTTTATCTTTCCCAAGTTCTTCGGCCTTACATGTTCGATCCACAAGCACAACAAACTCTCTTATTTCTAGAATTTTGACTAGCAAATGGATATCTTTATCCAAGCCGTCTTTAAACCTTTTACACATTATTGCCTCAGTAGAGACACATTCTCGTGCATACTAGCTCAATCTCACAAATTTCCGCTCGTATTCTGTAACAGACATATGGCCCTATTTCAATTCAAGAAACTCTTTGTGTTTCTGATCTATAAATCTCTGACTAATATATTTCTTCCAGAATTCAGACTGAAAGAAATCCCAGTTAATTCATTCTTTCAGAACAACAGAAGTCAAAGTTTTCCACCATTGGTAAGCTGCATCTCTCAACAAAGAAATGACACATTTCGCACATTCATCAGGGGTACACGACATCTCATCAAATACTCGAATTATATTCTTTAGCCAAAACTCAGCTCTCTCTGCATCATCATCATTAGTGGCCCTAAACTCTTCGGCCCCATATTTATGAATTTTTATCGACCGGAAGCTTATTCAACATATTCGGATTCATAACTAGAGGTACAACAGGAGTCTGAGGGGGATTAGGTGGGGGCGGAGGTTGAGGAATAGCCGAATTTGCTCTAATATACTGAGTGAACCACTCATTCATCATTTGGAAGAAGGCTTGTTTAGCCTCTCCTTCTTGACCGCTAGTAACCGGTCTAGAATCAGACGGCGCTGTCCCTTGAGCGGGAGCAGGCGTATTACTTTCAACATCGTCAGCTACGACTCGTTCGGGATCCATTTACTATACGGAAAACACATTTTATCTGTCAGGATTCATCACACTATCACAGTTCAAATATATGGCATGTAAAGCTAGACTCACATATGCTATGTTAGTCCTAGAATCGACTCAACCGTAGCTCTAATACCAACAAATTGTAACACCTCTAACCCGTATCCGTTGTCGGACGAGGGTTAAGAGGCATTACCAGACATATCGGAACATTTCACAAATATATCACAAACATACATTATGTATCGACAAATCATCATCATTCACAATCACTTTATCCCTTTAGAAGATCTACAAGACCTTAAGCATGCTTTAGAGAGGGTTTGGGACCAAACCGATCTCATACGAAAACTTTACGAAACTTAGAATATTTTTCTTTCAAAACAGGGCACACGCCCATGTGGCTAGGCCGTGTGCCTCACACGCCCGTGCCTTGGCCCGTGTACAAAACTGACTAAAATCACACGGCCTGTCACACGCCCGTGTGCTTGGCCCGTGTGATACACTAACTTGAATCAAACGGCCTTCCACACGCCCGTGTGTTTGGTCCGTGTGCAACTCTGACTTACTTCGAATTGGGACAGTGAAGGACATGGTCAAGACACACGCCCGTGTGCTCAACCGTGTGGGCAATTATAGGCCATTTGCAAGGCCAAATTGCCACCCATTATAGGTCATACCTACAAGCATCAACAAGCATCATTTAATGTTCCAAAATCAGCCAAAACATATCAATTTTATGCACAATTTGACCCATAACAACATTATTCACTTCTAAATACAAATTCATCCAAAACATACCAATTTCAATATACCAACCTCTCATCATAACATACAAACTTTTGCATCACATATCATAGACTAATTTAACCCATATTCACATTCATTAACATGCCATATCACATGGCTATATATACATGTCTCAAAATATATCTTAACAATTCTAGCCTATACATGCCATACTTCAATATATACATTTTCAAAAGGTACCAAAATATAGTTTGATAGTGTGGTGATGATCCTCGACGATCCCCGAGCTTCCAGTAGGTTCGATAATCTATAAAACAATGCAAACACACACAAAGTAAGCTTTCAAAAGCTTAGTAAGCCATATACAAATAAACTTATCACATAAACAATTATAAACTATTTCATTCATATGAACTATGGCATAACACAATAGCAAATTCATATTTCTCGTTTGGCTTAATGGTTCTTAACCACTTGCTTACAAACATATCACATTTTTATGTAGCTCACATAACAAATGATCATATTCATACTTATCTTCCATTGCC
The DNA here is from genome assembly GCA_025698515.1 of Gossypium sturtianum. Classification (NCBI taxonomy): domain Eukaryota; kingdom Viridiplantae; phylum Streptophyta; class Magnoliopsida; order Malvales; family Malvaceae; genus Gossypium; species Gossypium sturtianum. The sequence goes on along the minus strand of CM046943.1, from coordinate 27,342,187 downwards.
AAATTTCATATACATTTCATACGTACCTGAACGGATAATATTCACATACTCAATCATATCTCGGAATGCCTGATGAACCGTTCGGAACCAATAAGGATACTCGGATAGCTCAGAAAGCTCGTACAATTCCAACATCCCATACGTGGTCTTACATGTAAATAAATATCGATGCCTCTATCCCAGACAGGGTCTTACACAAATCATATACGATGCCAATGTCCCAGACCTGGTCTTACACGTAAATCTCAAGTCGATGCCAACGTCCCAGACGTGGTCTTACACGATAATTCATATCGAAATCCTATGTCATGACATACGTATCCTTACTATTTCCTAAGGTTCATACGGGATCTTTCGGACATCGTCACATTATCGAAACTTTTTCTGGATTTCACATTTTCAGCTCAATATCCATATATCACAATTCATTCACATATAAGCATTAATAATTCAATTTAAACACATTTATTTGTATATTGACTTACCTCGTACGGAAAGAACGGAAACGAACGGCTACTCGACCATTTTCGATTTTCCCCGATCTAATTCCATTTTCTTTGGTTCTTGATCTATTCACATTCAAATTTAGCTTCTTCATTCACCAAATCATTCAATTCAATCCATATACACATATTTAGGGCATTTTTAAAATTAGCCCTCACATTATCACATTTTAACACTTTAGTCCTCATTTCACAAAATCACAAAATACATATAATTTCTTTATACACATGCTTGGTCGAATATTCCATTTGTCCATATAAGCCCACATATTTTATTCATTTCACATTTTAATCCCTCAGTTTCTCATTTTTACAGTTTAGACCATAATAATCAAATTCATCAAAAATTCAAAGTCAAAACATATTAATCTATCACATATCTTTCACATTTCATCAACTATCATCACAAAGCTTACAATATCATCAATGGCATAACTCACAATCTTTATCATATTCAGAAATTAAGACATGGGCTAGGTAGATGACAAAGCAACAATCTCAAAAACATAAAAATCATCAAAAACTAAGCTCAAAACACATACCTATTGAATCATGCAAGGGCCAAACTTAATGAAGCTTCAATGGCTAATTCCTCTCTCTATTTTCGGTGGTGGAAGATGATAATAGAAGAAATTTTTTGTTTTATTTTATTTAATATAACTTATTATCTAATTTACATAATTAACCTTTAATAAAAACATATAATAACATATAATGGATGGTCATTAATGTCCATTCCCACTATCCATGGTCTATTTGCATAATAAGGACTTCACATTAATAAGCCATGTCAATTCAGCATATCACTAATTAGAAGGCTACTTTTGCATTTTCTGCGGTTAAGTCCTTTTTGCAAATTAAGCACACAAACAATAAAATTTTCATACCAAACTTTCACAAATAATAATTCACTTACTGTAGACTCAGAAAATAATCTTAAAATATTTTTCAGATTCAGATTTATGGTCCTGAAACCCCTATTCTGACTAGGGTCTAAACCGAACTGTTACAGGGTTAAGATGTGTGCTCATGTAGAAAGGAAAGGTTATAGCTTATGCATCACGTTAGCTTAAACCTCATGAGAAAAAACTATCCAAATCGTGACTTAGAATTGGCAGCAGTGGTGTTGGTATTGAAAATCTGGAGACATTATTTGTATGGAGACAAGTGTCATGTATTTTCTAATCACAAAAGTTTAAAGTATTTGATGAATCAGAAGGATTTGAATTTGTGTTAAAGGAGATGGTTAGAGTTGTTGAAAGATTATTATTTAACCATTGAGTATCATCTAGGAAAGACAAATGTGGTAGCCGATGCTTTGAGTAGAAAAATTGTGGCAGCCTTATTGTCTCTTCGAGCAAAAGTATGTATGATAATGGATCCCTGATAGCAAAGTTAGTGGTAAAGCCAACCCTTTTTTCAAATATATTAGAAGTGTAACACCTCTAACTCGTATCTGTCACCGGAATAAGGTTACAGAGCATTACCGGAGTTTACGTTTCAAAACTATCAAAAAATTTTAAAAACATTTAATTCACAACATCAATAATAGAAAAATCAAACAATAATATACATATTGTCCCTTATACGAGCCCTCAAGGTACTAAAAACACATTAGAAACAAGTCGGGAATAAATCAGAAACATATAGAATTTTTAGGGAAAAGATGAAAATTTTTAAAATTTTTTTATAGTTTTGAAACGTAAACTTTGGTAATGCTCTATAACCCTATGTTGGCAACGAATACGGGTTAGGGGTTTTACATTTAGAGGTATCAGAGCTACGATTTAGTCGGTTCTTGGACTGAACGTAGTATGTGTGAAGTCTAGAAATACATGCCATTATATAACCTGTGATAGTGTGATCTTTTGACTCTGATGAGATTTGTTCCATTTTTAGACAGAGATGTTTTCCAACTGAGCTAATTCCGATAATGCTGAATGCGATACTCAAGTATCTGAGTAAAAATGTTGCTAAGGATGAGTAGAAACTCATGAAGGTATGAATAAATATTTATAATGATTATGTTAATGATAAATATTATGTTATGTGTATATATATGAGAGTCAAATTTAGAGGCTTTATGACCTTCAACCCTCACTCTCAAAGTCTTATACAACGAAATTCTCAACATTTACGTTGTTAAGCCCACAAGTATGAGATCGAAGAGTTCAGTGGCTGGATGAATAATAATGCAGTCAGAGATAAAAAGGGTTAGCAAGTAAAGATAGTTCTAGAAAAGATATTAGATTTTTCTGAAGATCATTTGGGATACGCAACGTCGTTGTTAAAGAAGAGGCTAATCACGGGTAATTGACTTATCCAGGTATGGTATCTAAAGAACATATTGACCGAAATTTCTTCTAATTTCTTTAGTGAATGGGATAATGTGGGATTATTGATGACTGTAGTAGCCAGTGGAATAATGTTTGAATTGCAAAAATATCTGAATGCAACGGTTATAATAGAGTAGCTTACGACGATCTCTTCTGGGTATTCAATATGTTCTTTTATCCTTAGAGGTATATGCAATTGTTCATTTTCAGATGTGATTCTTATCATAAGGGAATGCTAGCTAACCATAATGTTAGATGAAAGTATTGTTAGTCTGGTTGATATATGATCGGCATTGCTCTATCTTTCTTTGGAATTCTATTCTATTGTGTTTAGTAGAAGATTCAACGACAAGATTCATGTGATGTTATTTTATTTCTTCTACTGGTTGTAGCTCTGAATTATATATATGCAATTTATGTTGTCTCTATCACAACTGATTACAGTGCGTACGAGCGATATTCTTCTTCTGGATTTCCTCTAGGGTATCATCAATCTTTTTATCATTCAATAAGGGATGTATTCTCGGAAATTCAGCATAGCTTCACATCTTGGATTTCATTATCTCAATTTTCTTATCATTCTTATGGTATATTCTATCAAATGTGGTTCATCTATAAAGAAGATATATATAGTGACTTGAGATAAATATATCTATTATGATTATGATTCCTAGCTCGATCATGGAAGCACGATTGTACAGATCCTAGGTTTTTAGAGGTTGTGTTCCTGTACTGGTTGTTACTAGAATTACGTTCGATTTTTCTCTTTTGCTTCAGAATGCACTATTAATGTTGAGGTATTATTCTATCTATACAGTTGAAACGTCGGTCTTATTATAGTACTATGGTTTTAATTCATCTGATGGTTGTGGCTCTGGCATGGTTCAAAGTTCCGATGTTAAGAGTTGAAATAGTTCTATTATATTTATCTCTTTTATAGTTTTCATGAAGGGGATAGGTAACGAAAGAGTATTGACGGTGGAAGATCGAGCTCAAACTTGCATATTGATTCTTGTTATTCACGTAATCTCAATTTATGTCAACGAGTTAAAACGGGAGGTTATGTTTTGTTTGAGTTAATGCAGTTTGTAGAGATCTTTAATTGGTATTCTGAGGGAATTATGATAGATTGTATGTTTGGGTTGTCTTGAAAACAAGAAGAAGGGATTATTCTAAAATGTTATTATCTGATAGTTAAGATCGACTCAGTTGTTTTAATCAGAGCGGGTTATTCATTTCAAAAGTTAATTGAGTTATATGCATTTGAGTTTATCTTCAGGTCCGGGAATAAATTTTGTGCATTCATGGGTAAATTGACGGACAGTCAGAATGAGGGATTCATATTCTAGAAGACATGATACTGAAATATATCTATCAGATCAGTTATAATCGGGATATGTCATTATGGGTTAAAGTCATCTCGATAGTTGAGGTTGTCGCGCCTGTGTTAAATGATATTGCTTGACGCTTTCTAGGAAAGGGGGAACAAATATTAGTTGAAAGTTACAGATGCAAACATGTTAGCATCATCAGTCAGAATTTGATAATACGGGTTTCTTAGTTATGTTTTGTCAGACAATCACTGGGAATTTCTCGGTAGTTATACTACTAACGATAAGTTATGACAGAAGAACATCATAGTTCTTCCGTGAAGTTTCGACATAGTATCAAGTTTTAATATGAGTTTTGATGCGATTTCAGAATTGAGATGAGTCATAATTGACTTATTTATGGATTACCATTAAGAAGATGACAGAAAGATTCGATGTGATAGCTTTTATCTAGTGAGAAATTTCAAGGACAAAATTTTCGTAATTGGGGAGAGTTGTAATAGCCCATTTTTTAGTGGTGTCAGAAATAGTGGGTTCGAGGCCACCAAATTCGACGAGTAAGTTCTTAAATATTATTATTTAATATTTACGAGTCAAATATGGTTTTAAAAGGTTTTTGATTTGATAATTTATGTTATTTAAGCGATTTATTAAGTTATAGTGGTATAACCCTAAGGTTAAGTGGTTTTAGAAAATGAGGTATTGGGACCTCATTTCTACAAGCCGAGCCATAAATATTTTTTATAATTATTTACAGAGTTCCATTAAGGTAGTATTAAAGTTTCGTTGAAAAATTTCAACGTTTCGATAGTTAATTAATTAAAAAGGACTAGATCGTAAAAGATGTAAAATTTGATCGCTATTTGATTTGAGTGATTAAATGGCTTAATGAATGAAAGTATATGGACTAATATGGTAAATATACCATATTATATATGAGTGGGCGGTTGGCTTTGTCTTATTATGAAAATATGTATGTTTTATTAATTAAAATTAAACAAATTAAAAGGAAATAAAATAAAGCTAAAGATATCATCTTTTTCCTTTAATTGTTTTGCCGAATTTGAGAAAGAAGAAAGCCATTGATAAACCTTCAAGCTTCGGCCAAGCTTCATAGGATGCATGTAAGTTTGTTTTAGCCCCGTTTCTAGTAATTTTTATGTTTTTGATATCGTTGCAATTAGGTCCAGCTAGCCCGTACCTTCGATTTTGAAATTGTTAAAGATTTTGAATGTTTCCATTGATGAACCTTGTGATTTCATATGTTAAATGATGAATTTGGAGTTTTGGTTGATATTTAAAAGTATTTTATTAAGTGATTTTTGATGAATTTTTTTATTAGGGACCAAATTGTTAAAATAGTAAAAGTACAAGTATTTGATGTGAAATTGTTGCAAATATGGGCTTATATGGGTTCCATGAACATTCGGTTGTTATAAATTGGCATTAAAAATGGTTAATTTGCATGTTTTGGGCTCAGGGACTAAATTGAATAAAAGTAAAACTTTAAGGGCAATTTTGTAAAAATTTCAAAAAATGACTATATTGCATAAAATACATTATTTTCTTGTCTAAATTAATAGATTAAATGAAATTATTAATTTAGATCAAGATCGAGTGGAAAATCGAGGAGAATGAAAAATTACCCAAATGCCCCTATACTTTGACATTTTTGCAATTTTGCCAGGTAAGTTCGTATGAACTGTATTCTGTATAATTTTGATTAAATTGAATGTTAATATGTGATTATATTGTGATTAAATCAATATATATGTGTGTGTTTGTATGCAATTTATCTTGTAAAGAAACGATGGAAATCCAATGATGTTTTGACAACTACCGAGGCCCGTTTGAACCTTAGGAATTCATAGGATACAAATGACATGTCATTATGGTTTACATGATTCGGGTGCTGGTCTTGAATTTCCTACCGATGGCTAAGGTTTAGCATGTGTTGCGGATACTCCACAACTCGTGTGAGCAGTATCGTGTAGCTATGTTCTAACCCACAGCTCGTGTGAGCATTCTGATTCACAGCTCATGTGAGCATTCTGATTCAGAACTCGTGTGAGCATTCATGTATAGGAATTGACGGATTAGAGTTATATGAGCTAGCACACTATGTGTGAGCTATCCCTGTAACAGCCCGACTTAGGGCCTAGTCAGAATAGTGGTGCGAGACAACAAATCTGAAGTAAAAATATGAGTTTTATGATTTCTATAAGGTTTATGAGGTGATTACATGATTGTGTGAAAATCTCATGAAGAAATTTTATTAATTAGTGATTAAATTGTCCATTAGGACTAAATTGTAAAGAATAGAAAATATGAGATTCTAGAAGATTCAAGTATGAAATAGAATTATGAAAATTTCTAGAGGTCCTTATTTAGCAATTAGACCATTATATTTGATGATGGACAAAAATGGACATGGGAAGGAAAAATCTTAAGAAAGGATCATTAAGGGCATTTTAGTTATTTGGTTAATAAAAGAATTAAAAGGGAAAAAGAAGCAAAAATCTTGTCCATCTTCTTCCTCTAGTGCCGAAATTTTGCAAGGAGCCATAGCTAGGGTTTCTTCATCTTTCAAGCTTGATAGTAAGTGTATCCTAGCCCCGTTTTTAATGTTCTTCGTATTTTTGAAACCCTCGTAGCTCGGTTTAACTATTTCTAGCTATATTTTGAGCTAGGGTTCATGTCCAAAAATTTACCCATGTATGACATGCATGTATTTTGATGTTTTATGAAAGAATATGCAAGTTTGATGTATGATAAACATCTTTTCCTAAATGATTTTCATGAAAAATACATAAAAAGGACCAAATTGTAAAAGTTGTAAAAGTGGTCATACATGAGTGAAATAGTGGAAATTGAAGGTTGTTATAGTATAAAATATGATTCGGCTAGGCTTAAAATGTAAGAAAGTTGAATAAAAATCATTTTACGACCCTAGGGGCAAAAGTGTAATTATGTAAAAGTTTAGGGGCAAAATTGTAATTTTTCTAAAATATGAATTATGAGTCAATTTAGTCAATGCATGTATTTAATAAGTGAAATTTATTATTATAGATCAAGAAACACGAAGCCCGGATCAAAACCGAGGCAAGAACAAAATCGAGGACTAAATCGAGTATCGATACACATTTTGAGAATCGAGGTAAGTTTGTATGAAGTCTAAGTTACATAATGTTTCGATATTTGAAACTGTATGTTATTATGATAATGAATGTCATTCTATGAAATTCGAGTAAGGAAGCCTCGGTGAGGAAATAATAAGAATAAGTTGAGTTTAAGTCCCGGTTAAAGTTCCGGATAATGATGATACCTATGTATTCATATGAGATAAGGAAGGTCCCGTATAAGACCATGTCTGGGATATGGCCTCGGCACCAAAAGAAAATCTCGTATAAGACCATGTCCGGGACATGGTATCGACTTTCATGTACGATCTCGTATAAGACCATGTCTGGGACATGACATCGACATCGAGTTATAAGATCCCGTGTAAGACCATATCCGGGATATGGCATCGGTATCAAGGAGTGATCCCATGTAAGACCATATCGAGGATATGGCGTTGGCTTCAAGTTTTATGAACGATGAGTTTGAGTATCCTACGATAATTTGTTTAACTAGTGGGCAAAGGAGTTAAGCATGTAAAATGGTATAAAGTCAAATTTGTGTATGGATGACTTTGAGTTTCATTCATGATAAGAATGATGAAGAATTGAGTTTATGCTCATGTTAGCATGTGCTAAGTTATGTAATTGAGTGATACATGTACCATGAATAAGTGCAAGTTAAGAAATCATATGTGACATGAGATGGGTAAGGATAAGAGTAAGTAAGTATGAATAGATATGCCTATGCAATCGAGACTTAGGTTGCTATTATTTCATGAGATGGATGAATATTGGTTTGAGCAATTATATTGTTTTAAAATTTCATGCAAACTTACTAAGCTATATGCTTACCATTCTCTTTTCCCTTTTTCCTTGTAGTTTTATCAAGTTAGCTCGGGGATCATTGAACGTCGGAGCTCAGATCACACTATCAACCGTTCTTTGGTATAGTAAAGTTAATTCATTTTGAGTATGGCATGTATAGGAACTAGATCATTTTGTGTCATGTCATGTTTAAAGGCCAAGGGGTTGGCTATTGATGTTTTACACTCATTTTGTATTTGGCCATGATGAATTGACCAATATTGACAAGATCATGTGCCAAGGTTAACGGATATAATGAAATGAATGTTCATACAAGTTACTGAGCATGAATGTGTATGGAATGAACATAAGTTTAAGGATTGTTCTTAGCTTAACATTGCTATGTCATGTGCTATGTGTGAATAAATGAATGAGTTCATGTTTCAGGGTGGCAAGAGGCTTGGAAAATAGCTTCTAAGTGTCCACACGGGTAGACACACGGGCGTGTGTCTAGGCCGTGCGTGACACACGGCCAGCCCCATGGGTGTGTTAGTAGGTCGTGTGTCCCCTGTACTAATTTACGACAATTTGATTCGTCACACGGGCCAGTACACGCGCGTGTGTCCTGGCCGTGTGCTAATTAGAGTTTGATGACATCATAAACAGAGAGCTCCACGGGTAGGAGACACGGGCGTGTCTAGGCCGTGTGAAGGACACGGGATAAAGACACGGGCGTATGCTCAGCCGTGTGAAATAAGTCAGTGTCGACCACAGGTGTCAAACACGGGCATGTCTCAGGGGCACACGGGTGTGTCCCTTGGACCACACGGGCGTGTGGCCCCTGTTTGGGAAAAGAATTTCAAAAAGTGTAAAAGTTTCCGGTTGAACCCTGAAACCTTCCGGATGTATGTTTAAGGCCTCGTAGGCCCATGATTTATATGTTATGATTAAGAAAGGAAAGTTCTAAGTTGAATTGAAATTTTATAGCCCGTAATTACATGTTCAAGCAAGGTCAAGCATGGTAATACCTCGTATCCGGTTCCGGTGTCGGACACGGGTAAGGGGTGTTACAATCCCAGGTATCCAATGGTATTCTAAATGGTTCAACGAGCATGATTTGAAAGGAAATGGTAAAAGTTCGATACGAACTAAGACATGTTCACATATGAATTGCATTGAATTGGTGATACATGGATAAATGTAAGTTGAGATGGATGATATATTCATATGTTACATGTTTAAATGTTGTGATCATCCATGAGTAAATTACCTATGTCTTATGCTTATATTATTAACAATTTTGGTGTGAATGCTTAGGCTTCGGCCAAGCTATTGGATGGATTGTATTATGCTTACTTATAAGTTATGCATTGAAATGGTAAGTGCCCAAATGGAGATACGCTTGTGTTCATGAAAGAGTAGTAAGGTTTAAATTATGTAATTTCTTATGAAATGGTTTATCATGTAGTTAATTTCAAAAGAACTATGTTTAAATGCACTAGCTTGTGGCTATGGTTGATGATATGCTTATGTTTTTTGTGTTAAGCATATGAAATGGGTGTGGAATGGTAATGAAATAGTAAGTTCATACTTGAAGTGTAAAATGATGAAAAAGGGGATGATGAGTTGAATTGATATTGTTATTTAAGCTAAAGAAAGTAAATAAAATGGAAAGTAATGAAATGCAAATGAAACTAAGAAAATTTGAAAGGTTTTAAAGTTTTATAAAATCCTACTATGCTAGAGATGATATGTATATGTGATGTTGTGGATTTATTCACTTTTTGAGTTGTTGAATATGGTTTTATGAATCTTGTGGTATTGGTATAGGATTATTCTTGATATGTATAAATTTCATATTTGAAATGGATTAATATGAATAAAGTTTATACGAGCTTACTAAGCATTCATTGCTTACGTAGTTGTTTTTCCTTTACTTTTCAGATTACCGAAAGTTCGATTGGGTTTGAAGCTCATCGGAGATCTATCACACTATCCAGCGATTATATCAGTAGATTTTGATGTCTTGGTTAAGTTTATAATGGCATGTATAGGTGGACTTGTGGTTGATGATTGGTTGAATGTTAGTTGATGAGTTTGGCATGTATATGTCATTTGGGGTGATGTAGCCTTGGTACATTTGGTGCCTTGTTGATATATGTTAATTTGATAATGTGTTAAAGCATGTTTGAATGGCCAAAGTGATATATGATGAATTGACCTCAACATGGTCAAGATATGGTATGCTTTGGAAAGGTTTTGATTAAATGTGCATGATTGAAATATTGTTTGTATATATGTTGATTGTTGGAACCATCTAGATATGGTTAGATTTGTATCTTTAAATGGCCAAAATGGTATGGTTATTATGTATCAATTATGTTATGTTTTGTCATGAAAACAAGTTAAGTGATAATTGTTTAAATATGCACATGTATAGGTGTTTTGGTTGATATTATAGCCATTATGTTTTGGCTTGTAATTATGGTATTTTGAGTGATTGAAATGGTTGTTAGGTTGATATATTTATGTGGCCTTATGATGGTTGATTTTGTAGTCTTTATGATTCTTAAATGATGGAAGTTGAAATGGTTTTTAAAATGTATGTAATGGTATGTTCTTTGACATGGTTAAATGTGGTCATATTGGTATATGGAGTGTAGTTGACATATATGGCTAATGGTGCTAAATGTTAAATGGTCAATTTGGTAGTATGAGTGTGGATTTGATATGTGAACAAAATGGTAAGTTTTGGCTAAACTATGCATATGGTTATACATGTCTAATTGTTGTGATTGAGGCATCTTTTGGGCATATTGGTTGTATGAGCATATACTTTATTTGGATAGCTTGTTGTTGCATGGTTTGATGCACTTGGGATGCTTGATTATATGTGAGAAAATTTGGCTTGGAAATGGCCTATTTTTCGTCCACACGGCTAGAGACACGGTCGTGTGTCCCCTGTAGGTTTTTAAAGGTTACATTTCGAGAGTTACACGGACTGGCACACATGCGTGTGGCTTGGCCGTGTGACCCAAGTCAGAGAGTTACATGGGCACGGGCACGGGCTGGGACACGGCCATATGTCCCTACTTCGAATGCCTACACGGCCGTGTGACGCCTGCATTTTAAAAATTTTCATCTTTTCCCTAAAAATTCTATATGTTTCTGATCTAGTCCTAACTTGTTTCTAATGTGTTTTTAGTGCCTTGAGGGCTCGTATAAGGGACAATATGCATGTTATTATTTGATTTTGCTATGATTGATGTTGTGAATTAAATGTTTTTAAATTTTTTTGATAGTTATGAAACGTAAACTCCAGTAATGCTCTGTAACCCTATTCCGGCGACGGATACAGGTTAGGGGTGTTATAGAGACACACGCCCGTGTCTAAGGCCGTGTAGGTATTCGAAGTAAGGACACACATCTGTGTCCCAGCCCGTGTCCGTGCCCATATAACTCTTGACTTGGGTCACAAAGGCAAGCCACACGCCTATGTGCCAGGCCGTGTAACTCTCGAAATGCAACACGCCCGTGTAACTCACATAGTTGAGATGCACGCCCGTGCCTCAAGCTGTATGGGCATTTGAAGTAAGGACACACGGCCGTGTCCCAGGCCGTGTCCGTGCCCGTGTAACTCTCTGACTTGGGTCACTCGACTAAGCCACACGCCCGTGTTCATATTGTGAGTCATCTACAGAAAATTGGTTGAACTATAGCTCTGAAGAGAGAAGAGTATAGTATGTGATGATTGGTGTACGAGTATTGAAACATTGAAGTATGGTTGAGTATGTATATGTCTGAAATGTATACTATGAGATGTGTGTACTGTTTGAGTGTATGTTAGAGAAGTAAAAGGTTGAATTTAGATTTTGTCAATGCATGAAGAGTCTGTCAAGAGAGTTTGTGTCTGTTTACCGCGAGGGTGTCTAATGGAGTCCATCGAGACTGAAAACACAAATTCCGATATGAACTATGAAAGAAAAGTCCATGGCAGTGGCATCATCTGAATAAGAACTAAGGAATGGTGATAACACAATGGGGTTCTCTCCATGTCCCAGGATGATGATGGGAAAAACTCACGTAATGTGAGTTTAGGATAATCTATATTGTAAACACGACAACTAAGAATAGCCTTTGTTGCGAACTCTGAAAGAATAGTCTTTGTGGCGAACTCTGAAAGGGATGCCTTTGTGGAAAATTCTGAATGGATTGCCTTACCGGCGTGTTCTATCTGATTGCCTATATAGTGTATTTTGTTAAGTCTATGTGGTGTGAACTGTCAATAATATCTGGTAAGCTATGAATCTGAATGTCTGTCTCTATGGCAAGATATGAGTAAATTCTAGTAGTTCTATAATAAGTATAACCAAGATAAGGTATTGATATGCTCTGGAATAAGAGTTGAATAAAGTCTTAAGGGTTTTCCATGAAAAAGATATGTATATTTATATGTCAAGAAGGGTGTCTGTTATGATGATATGTAAGTATGAAAAGTAAGGGGTATCGCATCTTCTTCTAAATTTATTTTGAATCTGAGTCAATGTTGTTTTGAATTATGAGATTATGTTATAACATGATATGGAGTTCATTTGGATGTTATACGCAGTGAGTTATCAGTATGGATACGTGAATGAAATTAGATCAGGGTAGGTTTAAGTGCGAACCACTGGTATGAAATTTTGCATAAGTATCCGCCATGTATATGTATGCACCCAAGATAATGTCAATGAGTACTTGTTTGAAATAAGAGTAAGAATTAAGGTATAGATTGTTGGAAATGGTTTCTAAGGGTATATTCTGTAAAGAAAGTATTATGGGACAAGAGAATTATGAAACGATGGAGAGGATACTCCAAGTAATTAAATGAAACGTTAAGTATAAAAGAGGTATGATAATGGGCGTATACAGGAGTGATAAAATCATACGGTATCAGTCGTAGTAAATGATGTAGAGTAGAAGTTGACTCATAGAAATTCTTACAAGATTACAAAGCATCCATCAAGGTATGGTTCATGAGCACACTAATTACTCTTGTACTTACAAGGTTTGTTATTTCTTTTTAGGTATGTTGAGGAGAAGTTTCGCCTGGAGGGACAATGCCAGGAGTACACCAAGTTGGTGGCGGGGTGGGCTGTTATGCATATAGAGGATTTGTGGCGCAATATTGAATACGCCCTTTGAGCCTGTCTTAAAATAATTTTCCTATCTTGTAGAAATCTACAACAATTCTAATGTAATAAGTTATTTATCATATATTTTATTCTAAATTTCCAAATGTTAAGTTTTTCTTTTTGAACTTCTTATAATAGGTTTAAAATAAATGAAAAATGTAAACCATTTTTGTTAAATGTTTTGCATCATTTAGTAACAGATGATATTCGAACTCGGTGAATCGGGTCGGGTTGAGGGCGTTACACTAGTGTTTTTTTGTGATGGTTAGCTTGCACATTTAGTGCAACAAGTGTATAGTGTCCAGTTTAAATCCTTAGCATCTGAGTGTATTTTTCTAAGGTTCACTAAGTATGAAGTGTTTAAATTTTGGTTGATAAGAAATAATAATGAACACGTTTTTTAATATGAGAAACAAAAGTGAAATGTCTTAAGTGCTTGTGATAAGTGTTAATTGAACTCATGATGGTATTAAGTGTTATATTGGGGATGGACAAAGTGACATGAGTAATAATGAGTGATAAAAGTAAATAACTGATTGTAAATGGATCTAACATGTGAATGATAATGTTATTAAATAATAGGAATAGTGAAACAAGAATTTATTTGTGAAGTATCGAGTGATTAATAAATGGGATGGGTATAAGTGACATAGTTATAGGTCCCATAGGTAGTTGGGAAAAATTATGAAAGGTGAGTAACAATTCAACTAGTGAACTAATAAATTGATTACTTAAGGGGGTATTTATTAAGTGAGTAAAAGAGTTAATAATTGGAAAGCATTCTAAAAGTGAAAAGTGGTCAAATGAGTGGAAACAGGTTTGAGTTTTAGTGAAATAGATGGACAAGTGAAGAGAAATAAATATTCATTGTTAAGTGGTATAACTAAGTGAAAGTTTGTAATTGATAAAAGATTCAATGTTGTGAGAATTGGTAAATTAGGAAATCTTAGTGTACTTAATGAGTTCCTTGAGCTCACGCGTTAACTGTTTAAACGCGTAGGTGCAGGATTTGTCAAAAAGTTGTGGGTATGGGTTGGGAGCTTCGCATCACCCTTCATTTGAGGTTTTAATGTATATATACTAATTGATATTGTATAAGTACTTTGGCATGTACATAAGGACTTAATTTAAGTATAACATTTGTAAAATTTGAGTTGAAATTCAAGTCGTTTTGATGTTATTAATCAAGTTTTATTTCGTTATTTGACTTGAATATGTTTACGCTCTGTATTCGAAGTTTAAATGAGGTTTGAAGTTGATTTATAATATTTTAGAAACCATGGAATTGATATGGATATGTTTGGGCATGAATTTGAACTGTTTTGGAGACGTCTAGTAGGTGATGTCATGACCTAGATTATTTCTAAAGCCCTCAAATTGTTTTGATTAAATTTCTATGATTTTACAAAAAAAAAATTAAAGCTCAAATTTTCAAATAACTCCAAGATTTTCGTTTCGTCTAAAGTGCTTCAGTAGCACCTCTGATCATACATACATTGGGACAAGTGAGGAGTGTTACAATAACATACCGAAAAACTAGGCCCATCCAATGGCTAGCAATGAAAATCAAGGCTAGGAAAGGTGGCGATTTTAGGTTCCATTTCATGGGATTTGGTTCTACCTTAGGGTGATCTAAGTGGACAACTTATATGAGTAAAAGAAAAGGAGTCCATAGGTGGTCATTCCTATCGGAGAAGATCACCGATGATGGCACTAGGGGCAATGGCCATGGGTTAAAATAAGAAGAAAAAAGAGAATGAGAAACCTGTATGGAGAAATATAAGTGGAAAGGGAGGAGGAGGCCATCAAAGTGAAATTTTTATGTTTTTATTTTTTTATTTTGAATTTTGTTATAATTATATTTTTTTGAATTTTTAGGATTAGGACTAAATTAACAAAATATGCAAGCATTGAGAGATAAATTTGAACTTTTTTAAAATTAGGAACAAATTGACAGGTTGTGTAAAATTTTAAGAGCTAAAATTGTTATTATACCAATCAAAATAAAGCCACAAAAGCATTCCGTCTGATGACCAAAGGCATTTTATCATTGAAGTGAGTATAAAATGAAATTGAACTAATAAGAGTGACTAAATTATCAAAAAAAAAAAAAAACCAAAACTAACACATTAAAATGTGAGTGATTATCTAAATAATTTACCTTAAATTTAATTAGAAAACATATACTATCTCTATATATTATATCAAATTCGTCATTAAATAAACATTTAAAAAATTAATCATAAATATTACTTTATTTGTATATTATTATAAATTCTCAATGCACGCAAAATGTATTAATTTCTTTGTTTATACATGAGGATAACATTTTGAAAATCTAATTGAATCAAATTATAAGAACAAGAACCCTAAAATAATTCTTAAAAGAAATCTCTTATATAAGTTTCTTCTTGTCATAATCTATATATTAATATTGTATTTCTGATATCATAAGAAAGTGCAATAGAATACTGCCAAAAAAAAGATTGTAAATGGAAAACCCATATCTTGTAACGATTCGGACTCATTTGGACAAATGATCGTAAAGTCTAGAGATTTATGCCAACGTTTTTATATTTTTTTATATGATTTATATTTGCATCCTTTGTTTGTATGCACACGTGAATTAGAAATTTGAGGTTTCTTAATTTTAGGTTTATTTTATAAATCAAGGTTATTTATGTCCCAAGCTGATAATTTTATAAGGGTAAAATAACATAGATTCTTTTGTATTAAAATTTAGATTGCATTTTATTTTCTCTACTTAAAAAATGAGTAAATTAATTTTTATATATTAAATTAAAAAACAAATTAACTAATTCTATTAAAAAAAATCATTTATTTGTATTATTAAAAATTAGTGTGCCTGTCGAAATAACCAAAAATAACACGTGGTGTGCCATGTGTAAGTCTAGAGACCAACTTTTAACGGTAAAAATAGATGTAATTTTTAACAAAAAAACCAATTTACTCTTTGTTCTAACTTATAATGACTAATTTATTTACTCTTTGTTCTAACTTATAAGGACTAATTTACTCATCTTTTTAGTAGAAGGGTAAAATACAATTTAACTTCTACTACAAGGTCCTCCATAGCACTTCTAACTTTTATAACCATAATTATAAAAATAAAATAAAATTCCTACTTAAGCATAACATTGAACTTGGTGGATACAGAAAAGGAAACAGTACAAAAGAGTTGAAGTCCCCTTCCTAGTTCCTATAACATGCCATGTTTAATGGATGTGGGGGGTCAGAAAATGAACCATCGACAATACGTTCAAATATGTACCGATTAGCTGCTTCGGTAAAGTGTACCCCGTCCCAATTTACATGAGTTGAAGGATCTTGGCAAGGTGCCGCCACTAATACATCCTTCCCTTGTTTATGAACCTTTCCTCCACACCCCAGGTTCTTGTTGTAATTGTACTTTCCACCATGGCCGCAGCATGTTCTAAGAGGTTGATTGAACCCTGCATGCATTTTTCATGTTATTCACTTCTCTGTCGGTTGCTTCAAAAATCAAATTCGAGTGGACTTACCATGGTTTCTTCCTTGGCTAATTAGGGAGTATTTCACTGAGTAAACATCAACGTAAGTGATTGCAGCATGTGGCAAATCTTTGCGCAGCTGTTGAACCGTCTTTTTCAGACCATGGTTGAAAAATTGCGCGACTTCATTGAATGGCGAGGCACATCCATATCTATCAATCTGACCTGCTAACACCGGGATACGCTCCATGACATAGGGTAAACACCCAACGGGACCTGTATTGTGTATCCAAAAGTATCTGCCTCCTACGTCATATATATCCTGCGCGTTTAAATCCAAATTGTAACGTAATAATCAATAAACGTTATTCAAAACATGATTTAGGTTTGGTTTACTAGCCTTAATTATAGTGTGGAACTGATTAAGCACATCGGGAACATAAGCCTTAACTTCGTCAACGGACATGTTTAAGAAATAACCAGAAGTGAGATCATTTTGGCCAATGTCGAAGGTGTACAAGGCACTGGAGAAGTCTTCTTCCTTGGGCGAAATTGTTTCATAAACACCACCTACGTACATCATCAATAAGATAATTCAGATCGAGATTACCTGAAAAACGGAGGGAATCGAATCAATTGAGAGACAAGTACCTCTTTTACGCACAATTTGTGACCTCACGTGAAAATCATGGAACTCGTAAAATTGAACGTTCAAGGAGATGGGGCTGAAACCGCTTTGATGCAAAGTAGTGTTCTGAGGTCTAATGGTGGATCCAGCAGTGGCAAAGTTAGCTCCATGTGTAAAGTTGGTTCCCAGGGAGTCCAGAAATGCACTTAGATAGGGTAACCCAAGGCTCTCCGCTGAATAAAAACATTGTTAACATTAATCAAAGATACGAAAATATTTTCTCCTGTTCTTTAGCTATCCTGATACTTGGTTACGATATATTTAATTTCCTTTACCTCTTTATCCAATAATATATATATTTATATTTACAATTAACACATACATTTGAAATTTTGAACCCACCAAGTAGGTTAGGCCAAGAGCTGGGTTCAAAAATATTCCTCCATTTCTATCTGTCATAACCCAAGGAAAGATATCAAATTAAACCCTACTGATATAAAATGTATCAAAGCAAAACCTTTTGATAAAAAAAATGTATCAATTTTAATCTAAATCGAATTCCATCCATTCCAATAATGGAGTTTGAAAGTAAAATCATGATTTTACTGAAAACTGAAAGTGACTTTATGGGTTGATTTGATTTTTGTTTTCTATTGAATTGGTTAAAAATGGGAACTTGTTGCCTTTTTTCTTTCTCTTTTTTTTTTTTCTATTTGCTACAGGTAAGAATTTTGATTGGTTTGAAAGAAGGGTATGCCATCCAACTTTCACCTATATAAATTTTAGATAATTTTAGATACCATTCTCTAATCAATTTTAGGTTATGCATATATTTGTATTATTATCTTAATAAGAAGTTTACATTGAATTTGTTTAGGCCGGAATGAATACATAATTTTAAAAACCATTCGCTAAATTCCATATTCCACGTTTTACTCTATTTTTTTTTCTCTTTTTTAGTGAAATTAGAGTCAGAAGAAAAATTATTCTTAAAGATAACCTTTTTTTTCCGGGTCACGACAAAAAACAAATGTTTACTTTGGCTTTGCGTCGGTGGATGCTGCCGGCGTTGTTGTGACTACTCTTAATCACTAATCAGTAAATTAATTTCTCTTATTTATGGTAGTATACTAAAGATTAAAGTGAACTTATGGTGAAAAAAGTCTACATTTTGATTGCTATTATGATTAGAAATATTGGAAGATCCAGGGTTTGATGATATATATATATATAATATCAAAAAACATATAAGCCAAAGGAAAAGAAAAGAAGTACCTAAGAAGTCGATGACAAGGCGGCCATCGCAGTAACGGCCAGCAGGGTGACCAAAGTAAGACATTCCATTAGGAGGAGGAGCTTGACCAAATGCAGCTGACAACCCTCCAGTGTCGGAGTTTGAGTCACCGAAGTTGAATATTGCCGGAAACTGGCACGGGCCTTTACCAAGCACCAAGGATGACGTAAGGTTCACTAAGAAGACACCAAATATAGCCACAACTATAATGGAAGATCCATCAAAAGCCATAAGTAGGAGTAGAAACTAAAGGCTTCAAAAGCAAGAGAGTCAGGGTTTTGCGACTCAGTGATGAAGACAATTGCCTGCCTATAAATTGATTATTTTTTCTAAATTTCTTCTAAAGCTTTCTTTAACTATGAAAATGTCTTTTAACACCGTTTGGGAATACAAAAATCAGTTAAAATTTAAAATTAAGCATATGCACTTTTCAGTAATTTCACTATTTCTTAAAAAGTAAAAAGGAAAGAGTACAAAATTGGTAGGACTTACCAAATTTCTAGACAAATTGTTGGCTGAACTTATTCGCCTCTGGCTGGCAGAGTAAGATGGTCCTCAATACTCCACAATCCGCATGATCATTTTATCTTCCATCTTTGGGTAAATTATATTGGCGATCACCAAATTATTAGTATATTTTTATTTCAGTAGTTTAATTATAAAACCTTTCAATTTCATCATTATGTTAGAACTAAATAATATCCAATAAAAAATTAGAATTGTAAACCAGTATCTATCATATCAAACCATTAAGAATAAATCAAGAACAAAACTAGATGCGGAAGCGTACCTAAATTCATCGATTTCTTGAAGTCTACATATCTTAGGGTTTTGATCTTCCAAATTAGCACACAAGTAATCTAAAGAATGTGGCTCTCTCTTTTCTAAAAATGGGATATTAGAAAAGTTAGCTTATATGTAATTTGGGGACCATAACCCTAATATTTATAACTTTGGCATATTAGCCCTAATTCCTAATTAGCCCATCATTAATTAGAATTTGATTAGAACTTAATTACTAGAGTATCTACGCATATTTGACCCATACTTTATTTAATAATTAAAACCCAATAAAACTTTAACCAAATTAGATCACTTTTAATTTGGGCTAACCTATCATGATAGTAATTAATAACATGTAATTACCCTTATTATATATGTGATGTTCATATTTTCCAACAATCTCCCACTTGGACCACACATATATATAATAATTACTTTATAATTACATGTCATTATATAACCTTATGAGCTCAAAAAATTTACTATCATATCCAAAAGGTATTCCGAACAATCTCGTCCATTAATTATGTTAACATAGAACCAAGGCGACTTTCGTTACATATATCATAACTAAATCCATCCCTAATCACATATATTAACACAACCAAATCACATAGATCAAGTATGGATGTGTAGCATGGAAATTACATGCAATATGATCTAAACATGTCTATTTCCAACTGGTCCTTCTTAAACTTTAGAGACCTTACCAAAATCAGAGTGTGAATAAACCAAATAAACTTTATTTCTACAGAAAATAAACTTAATATCCATAAACTGAAAAAACTGAAAATGTGTCCATAACATAAAAGCATTTAAAAGTACAAACTCCCACTAAAACCAAATATCCTTAAATGACATTACACCCATATGAGCAGTGTGCTCTTAGAAAACCTTAGGTGTAGTCCATTAGTAAGTAGATCCGCAATCATGGAGTTTGTCCTAATATGCTTTATAGGCACCTAACCACTCTGAACTTTTACTTTAACAACCAAGAACTTAAAGTCTATGTGTTTTGACTTTGATGTGCTCTTGTTTCTATTGGAATAAAAGACTGCAATTTGTTTTCACAATTTACACCTTAGTGACAAAATCTTTATCCATATTCCATCAAAATCAAAGTCTGTATACCTGATGATCTCTAACTGATTAGACCTCTGATATGTGAGCATGTAATCTTTTGTTCTCTGAAAATACTTTATAACCCTCTTGGATAATATCCAATAACCAGGGTTGTTTAAAATATTTTTCTAACATCCAACAGTGTACACAATATTCCAATGTATACAAACCTAAACATACATTAGACTTCCCACTCCTAAATTGTAAAAAATCTTATGCATTCTTGTAATCTCAAAATCATTCTTAGGGCATTGATTGAGACTATACTTATTATTGACAAGAAGTATGTCATTAACATATAAAACCAAATATAGAACCTTACTCCCACTAAACTTATGGTATATACAATTATCGACAATATTCATCTCTAAACCGAATGAGATAATCATTTGGTAAAATTTGTAATACTATTGACGAGAAGTATGCTTAAACCCATAGATGAAGTTCTTTAATTTGCAGATCATTAACTTTGCATCACCAGACACAAACTTTTCTAGTTGCACCATATAAATGTATGTGTAACACCCCAAACCCGGTCAACACACCACGATCGAATCTGGCATGTCACAGAGTGAAAACGATTCGAAGAAAACAGGTTACCGGTTTATTTTCGGTGAAAGCTCTTCGATTGCTTGTGTTTGGGGAAAACCGATGTATGTATAGTGGAAAATGTTAAGTTGCTTTGAAATCATGTGAATTGTATTACCCGATGGTAGAGTTTAGAAAACTCGTTGCGTAGCTTAGTTTGAAAACTTTGATTATCAGGTTATTAAAGCAAATCAAGTAATTACTTAGTCATATTTAAAACCAAATCCAAAGCAGATAGAATAATCCAAAACATAATTTAAAGGCCTTGTTACAAACCCAAATAAAAACCAGAATTTAAAGTAAAATACCCAAATCAAATGTCCATGTAAAACCGAAGCAATTATCGTATGGTCACCTCGAGTCCACCCGGCTCCTCATCCGCGATCTACGAATCACTGAAAAGATAAGGGAGAAGGTGAGTCACCAAGACTCGATGCATAATCCCCTCCCGATTATTGCAACATGCTTACACAAATCATAATCAAGCAAACACATCATGCACCCAAACCTAGCCATCCACAACTCCGTTTTCTACCCCGTGTGGTACCAAACCACTGGTGACCCAAAGTCACTGATATCAATAATAATATGGTGCCAAACCACTGGTGACCCAAAGTCACGAATAATCCATATGTGGGGCCAACCCATGTTGTGATACCAAATCACTTTGGCGACAATCCCGTTTTATCAAATGTGGGGCCAACCTTTGTGGTGCTAAAACCACTGGGACGAGTCGCTACGAGGTGCCAAACCTCCGTGACCCAAAGTCACGAAATCAATCGTGGTACTAAACCACTTTGGTGGTGCCAAACCACCGTGACCCAAAGTCACAGATATCAATCTTCCCCCTCCTCTCATATCACCCACAATAATGCAATGCACATACAAATCATGCCATCATGCTTAATCATTAGACATATATCGAACATACATAGATATTATCATCGTAAATCATGTGCCGTAATCTCAACAAAACGGACTTACCCGAAATCCTTGCTCATACCCATAAAGGTATCATATCAAAATCTACACAGTTTCGGCTTTTAACATAGTTTAGGTTATTAACAAGTTTACAACGATTATGAAGTGTGTAAGTTACACACTGGTTACTAACGCGATCATCGAATCCGAAGATCCCGATCTAACGCACTAGACCCCCTTTACCTACATTCGGCCAAACCAAGATCATTAGCAAAAGCCATTCGGCTTCACTTGTAAATCCTGAAAAGTTAACGCATCCAGTAACCCTCCTTACCTTAACGTTTTTTGAATACTAGCCACAACCCGAGATATGCGAGATCTCAGCCTTCCCCTACAATCGGCCAACATTCAACCACATAAAGCAATAGCCTTCGGCTTTTCAAAAGAATAAGGGAAAGAATGAATCGGCATGAGACCTTACCACAGTCCTAACGAAACCAATTGGCAGAGAGAGTAGATGACCACGATCCACTGCTTCCAAATCCCGAAGAACCTAGGAGAATCTGATTTCACAGATGAATGAGAATGTAACATCCTGAATTAGGGTTGTTTGGAATTAAATTATTTTTTTATGTATTTGCTTGAAGAGATTGGAATGCTATGCTCATTTGACTTGTTTTAGGGTCTAATCATAACCCCGGGGTAGGTTTGACTTGGGGTTAAAAACTTCTTTTTAGCACTTGAAAGGAGGGAGCTAGATAAATGAGGATTTAAAAGTTATTTGGTGCGAAGCATGACACAAGAAAACAGGTGACAGGGTGGCTTGGGACGCTACCTAAGGGGCTAGGAGAGTGCGGCCAAGGAGGGTTCGAGCTGCAGTAGTCGCGTTTGGGGAGTTTTTATTTTTGGCGTTAAAGGAGAACTAGGTGAAGGAGGCTTTAAAACAATTTGTGGCGAGGTCATGTCATAAAAAACGTCATGGCAGAATGGTTTGGAGCGCTAAGGTGCAAGGGGGCTTCAGGAGGGAAGAGGGTCGAGTCGTGAGGGCAGCATGGGAGTGTTTTATTTTTGTATTTTGCGCCAGGAAGGGAATTGGGCGAGGGAGGTCTTAAGAAAGGTTATAGGCGCTTTTGGACACAAAGATGGCCTTGGTAAAGTGGCTTAAGGGTGCCACTTAAGGGCCTGGAAGTGATGCCTGGCGCTGGTCTTAGGTTCGAGTAACACGGGGCGCATCAGAGACTTTTATTTTTGCGCTAAAACGGGGAGCTATCAAGGAAGCTCTTAAAAGAAATTGTGACGGGTTTATGTCACAAAGAAACGACTTGGCAGAGTGGCTACGGGCGTTAGTGCAGCTGCTCCATCTGGTCTCATGTTAGAACCATGGGAGCTGCAGTTTGGGGTTTTTATTTTTGCATGCTGGCGTGAAGAGGTGGAAAGAAGGTGGACGGCATGTGGACTCCTTAAGATAAGGATAATGCTTGGTGTTTTTTTAAAATTTTGGCTGAAGAATAGAAGATAATTGTTAGTTTATTTTATTATTATTTTTAGATTGGGAAGATAAGGGTTATGGTGATGGCTTATTTTATTTTGATAAGAGATAAATGAGGGGTGTTTTATTATTATTTTTTTAAATGTAGTGATAAAGGAGATTAAGGTGGGAAATGTTAAGGAATTGACGTGGTGGCCAAGGATAGGACTCTTTGGTGGGCAACATTCGGCCAAGTGAAGAGGGATAGAGTGCCGAATTATTTTATGAGTTTTCATCTTTTTATTTCTCTTTTCTTTATTGATCGAAACTTCAAGTGCATCAAGGCTGTTTATATTTTTTTTTTCTTCTATTTGATTCTTGGCCGAACCTACATTACCTTTCTAAGCCTTTTCTCTTATTATGTGTTAGCCGAATACCCCTTGTCATTAAGAACATTAGCCGAATCTCTAAGTAAGCCTCATCAAGCATCTTTTCTTTCTTGAAGACCATAAAATGCCGAAGCATCATTGTTGTTTTCAAGAGCCGAATATCACATTACCTTTAAAGCCAATATAGAAAAGCCGGAACTTACTCTCTTTTGGGTCTTCACAAGTAACGTGGAGGGGAAGGAGGACAATCTAACGCTGTAGATATTCGAGATTTGGGTGGTCGATCTAGGTAAGGTCTCGATATTTAAATCTTTTACTAATTAGTTCAAAAGCCAAAGGCTATTTATGTGGATAAGTGCCGATTGTAGGGAAGTGAAGCTGATTCGCACATAGTGTGTGGTGGTTGATAATCACAAGGCATTTGGGTAAGAATTCGGGTTTAAAAGATGCCCTTTAAATTAATTTGGTTTGGCCGAATAGGCTATGGCACTAAACCTTCGTGTTTGGCCGATTATAGGTCAAGGGATTTAGCATCGTAGATCGGCTTTTCGGGATCTAGGAATTACGATAGTAACAGGTGTGTAAGATCTCTATACACACTTTATTAATTTACATTTGTTATTATTTGCCTTAGATCTTTTGGTTGTGGTTAGTTTGTGGCATAATCATGGATTTCAGGTAAGTCCCCTAACTTGTAATTTTTATATGTTTGCATGCCATCACATGATGTTTAATACTATGACATGATTTATGAAATTTGATGTGTAAGCATGTGATGGTGGGATTGATGAGAGAGAGGGGATGAACTATGGGTATGTCGTCGGTGGTTTTGACCACAAGATGGGTTGGCCCCATCAGATTATTGTGACCTATGGTCATCGGTGGTTTTGACCACAACGATTGATTATTTGCGACTAAGTCCCGGTGGTTTGGTACCACCCGATGGTTTTGACCACATTTGATATATTGTGACCGATGGTCATCGGTGGTTTTGACCACACGATGGGTTGGCCCCATCATTTAAATTGTGACTTTAAGTCATCGGTGGTTTTGACCACACGGGGTAGAAAATGAGTATGGATGGCTAGTTGGGTTGCATGAGCATGTTTATTAATGAATTGTGTATGAGATATATTTTCCGGGTGGGGATTTACACATTGAGTCTTGGTGACTCACCCTTCCCTTAACATTTTGCGAGATGAGTAGATCGCGGAGATGGAGTAGGATGGACTCGAGGTGGCCATGCAAATGGAAATTTTAATTAGATGAACTTGGATTTTGTTTTATTTTATTTAATGTTGGTTTTATTTTAATTAAGTTGTAATAAGGCCTCCTAGATATATTTTTTTATTATTCTATGTTTTGGATTAATTTGTTTAAACTATTTCTTAACATTAAAATAAGTCCACATGTTTTCTAAAATTTTAATCATAAAATGTTTTATCGTGCCATCGGGCACACACGAATCAGTAACAATCGACTTAATGAATATTTTTTAAAATAAACCTAAGTATGGTGTTTATACACCTCAAATGTTTTAAATCGGACGCTATCTTTTATCAAAAAGTTAATTTGGCCTGAAGGGATTTTCAAAATGTTTTCTCTGTAGCATACCAAATTCGGTCGTAGCGTTTGGGCCGGGTTTGGGGTGTTACAAATTGGTATCAGAGCCCAGTTCAAAACTCGGCTGTGGGGGCCCAAGGCCCAAAATGTTTTGTTTTTATGTTAGTAGGCCTTATTGGAATGATTTGAAACTGTTTTGGCTTGAACAGCATGGCACCGAGTCTCCGGCACCTATCCGCCCAGGTAAGTACTCCTAACTTCTGTATGAATTATTTTCTGTAGAAGGGTAGGAAGCATGGAATGTAGATAGTATGATAAGTGCTTTAAACTTTAGGACTAGTTACCCCAAACAAAGACGTAAGACTTTAAAAGCCTAATTAAACAAACCTACGACCAAGTCGCGAGGAGTTAGGGTGTGGTAACCAGCAGTGCGCATGTTCAGGATTGGATCGGAAGAGCTTGGTACTTAAGCGGTCCTCGTGACTCACCTCCTCTTCGTAGGATTCCTACCAGTGCGTAGCCGGTTCACCCTAACCAAGAGGACTCGGTCTTAGGCTAAACACGTTAAATAAAACCCGAAAGGGATTAGCCATGTTTTAAGGAAAACTCTAGTTTTAAAATCACTAAAATATCTCTTTTAAATAGTAGGACAAATTTATTTTTGGGAAATTTACAAAATTATCCCTGATTGACAAAATTACCAAAAATACCCCTGGGTTAGAAATGGGCAGAAATGTCCGAAGAGTGAATAAGTATGAAAGGTATTAGGGAATGGATGAGCCCTTCTGTGTGAACTAGGGTAGAAGATTTAAAACTTTGTGTGATCGAAAGAATCTCTATTAAACTCTCCTCATAAAATTTCTTCGCGGATAACCAAGTGAAACAAGTACTAATGCATAAAATTCTTAAGCAGATAAACGCAATCGTTAGAATGAGTTCAAGAGGTCGTGGACGCCCGCCGCGTGGCCGTGGAAGGGGTAGGATGACCTTGTCGAGCCCGCAAGGTCTGGTCACGGTCCGAAATGAGATGCCGGATCCGCGGCGGCGCGGAAACCGAATTTCAAGATCGACGGGTGGTGATGATGTCGTATCTCAAGTCGCATTACGGGTGTTGAGAACGAAAGGTTGAGGGTGGCGTGGAGTGCAGGAGCCCGTAAATCGTGGTTGAACGACTCGGGCTAACGGAGCGAAGTATTTAGGGAGTTTCCGAGTGGCACCCAGTCTTGCAGATCTTGGTTGGAAGCAACCCAGAAAGAATCATGGATGACATAGATTTTACTGGTGAGGAGAAATTGAAGGGTGTAATTTCTTTGCTTCAGGATGAGTCATATCAGTGGTGGCTCACTGTAAGAGATGGAGCGGTGGCAGAAAATCTCACCTGGGAATTTTTCAAGGATGCCTATCAAAAGAAGTACATCGGAACTAGCTACGTAGATGCACAGCGAAAGGCTTTCTTGAACACTGGTTCAAGGCAATAAGACGATGGCGGAGTATGAGGCCAAATTCCTTCGGTTGAGTAGGTATGCTCGTGGTATTGTGGGTACAGAGCATGAACGCAGCGTGTTAGATTCGAGGATGGGGTGAGAGATGGTGAGGATGATGATAGCTCCACAACAGAACGAGTTTCTTTGTTCTTGTGGAGAAGTCTAAAGTTCTTTGAGGAGTAAGGCAGTCCGTTAAGCGGAACCAAGAACGGAATTGGAATAAGAGGAGCTCGGAACCTTCAAGGTTCTCGGGTAATGAACAGAAGAGGACGAGGTTTGATGGGTCGGATCAAGGTCGCTAGGCCTGCTCACGCCAATACCCAATGGCCGCCACAATGTGCTCGGTGTGGCAAGCCTCACAAGGGTGAGTGTTGGAGTGGTAATCGAGGGTGCTTTGAGTGCGGATTGTTCGATCACCGTGTAAGGGATTGTCCTCGAAGTTAGCTAAGAATCAACCAGCAGTGTCGACTGCGTGCTCGGGTTAGAAATGAAGGACCACCACAGAGGGTCGAGGTGCGACTAATGGTAATGATAATGGTAACAGGCGTGGGCCGGCGTCAAGGTGTTGAGGCGAGGCAACCAAGGTTGGTTTATGCGGTTGGTCGTCGTGAGGAGGAAGATGTGCCGGATGTGTGACAATGGCACGTTCCTTATTTACGGAATACCCATAATTGCTTTGATTATTGTGGAGTTTTCTTGTATTGCTAGTGAAGTGCCTGAAACCCTGGATGTGAACTTAGAGATTGTGCCTAGGAAGTGTGATGGTTTTATTAATTAGAGTGCGCAGCATAAGCGTAGTGTGGCGGGTAGGAGTGCATTTAGCCAAGTAATTTCGAGTACGAAATTATTTTTAAGGGGGTAGAACTGTAACATCCTGAATTAGGGTTGTTTGGAATTAAATTATTTTTTTATGTATATGCTTGAAGAGATTGGAATGCTATGCTCATTTGACTTGTTTTAGGGTCTAATCATAACCCCGGGGTAGGTTTGACTTGGGGTTAAAAACTTCTTTTTAGCACTTGAAAGGAGGGAGCTAGATAAATGAGGATTTAAAAGTTATTTGGTGCGAAGCATGACACAAGAAAACAGGTGACAGGGTGGCTTGGGACGCTACCTAAGGGGCTAGGAGAGTGCGGCCAAGGAGGGTTCGAGCTGCAGGAATCGCGTTTGGGGAGTTTTTATTTTTGGCGTTAAAGGAGAGCTAGGTGAAGGAGGCTTTAAAACAATTTGTGGCGAGGTCATGTCATAAAAAACGTCATGGCAGAATGGTTTGGAGCGCTAAGGTGCAAGGGGGGGGAGAAGGGAAGAGGGTCGAGTCGTAAGGCGGCATGGGAGTGTTTTATTTTTGTATTTTGCGCCAGGAAGGGAATTGGGCGAGGGAGGTCTTAAGAAAGGTTATAGGCACTTTTGGACACAAACATGGCCTTGGTAAAGTGGCTTAAGGGCGCCACTTAAGGGCCTGGAAGTGATGCCTGGCGCTGGTCTTGGGTTCGAGTAACGCTTGTGGGCGCATCGAGAGACTTTTATTTTTGCGCTAAAAGGGGAGCTATCAAGGAAGCTCTTAAAAGAAATTGTGACGGGTTTATGTCACAAAGAAACGACTTAGCGAGTGGCTACGCAGGCGTTAGTGTTTGCTCCATCCGGTCCCATGTTCGAACCATGGGAGCTGCAGTTTGGGGTTTTTATTTTTGCATGCTGGCGTGAAGAGGTGGAAAGAAGGTGGACGGCTTGTGGACTCCTTAAGATAAGGATAATGCTTGGTGTTTTTTTTTTAAATTTTGGCTGAAGAATAGAAGATAATTGTTAGTTTATTTTATTATTATTTTTAGATTGGGAAGATAAGGGTTATGGTGATGGCTTATTTTATTTTGATAAGAGATAAATGAGGGGTGTTTTATTATTATTTTTTTAAATGTAGTGATAAAGGAGATTAAGGTGGGAAATGTTAAGGAATTGACGTGGTGGCCAAGGATAGGACTCTTTGGTGGGCAACATTCGGCCAAGTGAAGAGGGATAGAGTGCCGAATTATTTTATGAGTTTTCATATTTTTATTTCTCTTTTGTTTATTGATCGAAACTTCAAGTGCATCAAGGCTGTTTATATTTTTTTTTCTTCTATTTGATTCTTGGCCGAACCTACATTACCTTTCTAAGCCTTTTCTCTTATTATGTGTTAGCCGAATACCCCTTGTCATTAAGAACATTAGCCGAATCTCTAAGTAAGCCTCATCAAGCATCTTTTCTTTCTTGAAGACCATAAAATGCCAAGCATCATTGTTGTTTTCAAGAAGCGAATATCACATTACCTTTAAAGCCAATATAGAAAAGCCGGAACTTACTCTCTTTTGGGTCTTCACAAGTAACGTGGGGGGGGGGGAGGAGGACAATCTAACGCTGTAGATATTCGAGATTTGGGTGGTCGATCTAGGTAAGGTCTCGATATTTAAATCTTTTACTAATTAGTTCAAAAGCGAGAAGGCTATTTATGTGGATAAGTGCCGATTGTAGGGAAGTGAAGTGATTCGCACATAGTGTGTGGTGGTTGATAATCACAAGGCATTTGGGTAAGAATTCGGGTTTAAAAGATGCCCTTTAAATTAATTTGGTTTGGCCGAATAGGCTATGGCACTAAACCTTCGTGTTTGGCCGATTATAGGTCAAGGGATTTAGCATCGTAGATCGGGCTTTTCGGGATCTAGGAATTACGATAGTAACAGTGTGTAAGATCTCTATACACACTTTATTAATTTACATGTTGTTATTATTTGCCTTAGATCTTTTGGTTGTGGTTAGTTTGTGGCATAATCATGGATTTGTGTAAGTCCCCTAACTTGTAATTTTTATATGTTTGCATGCCATCACATGATGTTTAATACTATGATTTGATATATGAAATTTGATGTGTAAGCATGTGATGGTGGGATTGATGAGAGGAGGGGATGAACTATGGGATCGTCGGTGGTTTTGACCACAAGATGGGTTGGCCCCATCAGATTATTGTGACCTATGGTCATCGGTGGTTTTGACCACAACGATTGATTATTTGCGACTAAGTCCCGGTGGTTTGGTACCACCGATGGTTTTGACCACATTTGATATATTGTGACCTATGGTCATCAGTGGTTTTGACCACACGATGGGTTGGCCCCATCATTTAAATTGTGACTTTAAGTCATCGGTGGTTTTGACCACACGGGGTAGAAAAGGAGTATGGATGGCTAGTTGGGTTGCATGAGCATGTTTATTAATGAATTGTGTATGAGATATATTTTCCGGGTGGGGATTTACACATCGAGTCTTGGTGACTCACCCTTCCCTTAACATTTTGCGAGATGAGTAGATCGCGGAGATGGAGCGGATGGACTCGAGGTGGCCATGCAAATGGAAATTTTAATTAGATGAACTTGGATTTTGTTTTATTTTATTTAATGTTGGTTTTATTTTAATTAAGTTGTAATAAGGCCTCCTAGATATATTTTTTTATTATTCTATGTTTTGGATTAATTTGTTTAAACTATTTCTTAACATTAAATTAAGTCCACATGTTTTCTAAAATTTTAATCGCAAAATGTTTTATCGTGCCATCGGGCACACTGAATCAGTAATAATCGACTTAATGAATATTTTTTAAAATAAACCTAAGTATGGTGTTTATACACCTCAAATGTTTTAAATCGGACGCTATCTTTTATCAAAAAGTTAATTTGGCCTGAAGGGATTTTCAAAATGTTTTCTCTGTAGCATACCAAATTCGGTCGTAGCGTTTGGGCCGGGTTTGGGGTGTTACAGAGAATCAAGAAAAATGCCGAAATTCGGCTTTTGTTTCCATGTGAGTCGACAGAGAAAAGAGAAGAAAATAGTAAAGATTCGGCCAAGAACACTTACCCACTCCAAAATCGACTAGAGCAGAAGACAAGAGAGATCTACAACACAACGAGAGAAAAGAAAAGAGAGAGAGATCTTTAGTGGTTGATATTCGGCCAAAGTGTTGAAATAAGAAGAGAAAATAGAGAGAGATTTCGGCAATGGTGGTGAAATAATCAAGGGAGATTCGGCTAAAATGAAATAAGAGAATGGAAGGGAAGTATTCGGTTGAATGATGGTGAGAAGAAGATGAAAGAATCAATGGAAAAGAGAGTGGCTTGAGAAAGAAGAAGGTTCGGCAAACCAATAAGAATGGAGAGCAAAAAGAGATGAGATTTAGGGAGAATAGTGTTTCGACTTCAAAGAAATAAGAGAGGAATTCAAATGGAGATTCGGCTCAATAACAAAGAAAGAAATCAGCAAGAGCCTAAAGTGCTTTCGGCTTTCGGTTTCCAAGGAGGAAAAGAAAGAAAACTCAAATGGTTCTTTTTGGGATTCGGCTAGGTGCTTCAAAAGGGAATCCAACAAGTGCCAAAAGAGGTTTCGGTTCTGCTTCTCAACCGAATGTACCAAAGCTTGATTAACCGAAAATGTCACTAAGGAATTTCGGCACTCCTCCTAAGTTTTCCAATTAATACACCTCCTCACACAATTCAAATTTGGCAAACTCTTCAAACTTCTCGGCCAACCATTCAAATGAGTTTGAATTGTTCAAACTCCTAAATTCTCTCTTCTCCACCCGTTCAAATCGTTGACTTGTCCAACAGCTTATCCATCGAGTTTGAGTGAGCATAACTCTTCCTCACTTACAGCGTCAAAATAATAAGCGAGAAAATAGGATCTCATTGCTCGAACTCGAGCCTCCTTCCCCGCTTGTGGTGTCATTGCTCAAGGCCCTAAGTGGCGCCTCCTGCCACTTTACCAAGGAAATTCTTGTGCTAAAGTTTACCACAAAATATTCTTAACCCCTAGCTCCTTGGCTCCCTTAACCAAAACCTAAAAATAAAAATTTTCCTATAGTTCGAGCCTAACCTTGGCTTATACCTAGACCCTAAAACATCTCAATTAATATCACAACCAAGCCATACACATGCAAACAGTTCAAACATAATAGCCCCTATTTAAGGATGTTACAGTTCTACCCCCCTTAAAAATAATTTCGGCCTCGAAATTACAGTCAAAAGAGTTGAGGGTATTGCTGTCTCATCACATCCTCTGGTTCCCATGTAGCTTCTTCCACGCCATGGTTTCGCCATAACACCTTTACTAATGGAACTGACTTCTTGCGCAAAACCTTCACATCCCGGTCTAGAATCTGCACCGGTTCCTCTTCCATGGTCAAATCTGGGCTCCACTCAATTTCCTCCACCGATACAACATGCGATGGATCGAGCGATGAGCGTCTAAGCATGGAGACGTGGAACACATCATGTATATCGACTCGACTCTGGCGGGCAACTCGGTGATAAGCTACTGGTCCCACTCGTCTCAACACCTTATACGGGCCAATGAACCTTGGACTTAGCTTGCCTTTTCTTCCAAATCTTAGCACTTTCTTCCACGGCGAGACCTTCAAAAAGACCTTGTCTCCCACGGCAAACTCTATATCTCTCCGCTTAAGATCGGCGTAGGACTTCTGTCGATCTGAAGCTTCCTTCAAACGAGCCCGAATCAACTTGACCTTATCCTCAGTTTCCGTAACCAACTCTGGACCCAACATCTGACGCTCACCTAACTCTGTCCAGCATGTAGGTGTACGACACTTCCTACCATACAATGCCTCATATGGTGCCATCTTAATGCTTGCCTGGTAACTATTGTTGTACGTAAATTCAGCTAACGGTAGAAATTCTTCCCAGCTGCCTCTGAAATCCAAAACACAGCCTCTCAACATATCTTCCAAAATCTGTATAACCCTTTCCGACTGTCCGTCTGTCTGCGGATGAAATGCCGTACTAAAATCTAATCACGTACCCAACGCCTGATGCAACGCTTTCCAGAACCTTGACGTGAATCGGGATCCCTATCCGAGATAATCGACATCGCACACCGTGCAACCTCACTATCTACGCCATATACGACTTAGCTCACTACGGAGCGAGTAATCAACCCTACCGGTATGAAATGAGCCGATTTCGTCAAACGGTCCACAATTACCCTGATCGAGTCCTTCTTACTAGGCGTGAGGGTAGCCCATGACAAAGTCCATGGTAATCCTTTCCCACTTCCATCGTGGAATCTTCACCATCGTGAAGTAAACTCGACGATGAATCGATGTTCAGCCTTGACTTGGCGACACATCGGACATTTACCCACAAACTCGGTTACTTCCCGTTTGCACTGCCACCAAAATCGCTTCTCGCAAATCCCGATACATCTTGCTACCTCCGGGATGCATAGCGTATGGGCTGCTATGTGTGTCCCAAGAATCCTCTACCTTAACTCGATGTCCCCGGCATACAAGCTTTCCCTTGAAAACACAAGATACTCGATCCTTTGGACAAGTTTGTAACCTTCCAACCCACCATTCTCGATCTTGCAACCTCCGAGCATTCAAACCTCATCCACTAATCGTTTCTCCTTAATCGCTTCTACCCAAGTCGGCTTAACTTTGCATTCGCCAATAGACTCCCATCGTCATACAAGCTAAGATGAGCAAACATCGCTCTCAAGTCCGATACTACCTTACGGCTCAACGCGTGCGCCACCACGTTAGCCTTGCTCGGATGATACTCAATTGAGCGGTTGTAGTCCTTCAACAGCTCAATCCATCCGCTACTGTCTCAAGTTCAAATCCTTACGAGTCAAAAGGTACTTTCGACTCTTGTGATCCGTGTAGACTATCGACTTCTCTCCGCACAAATAGTGCCTCCATATTTTTGTGGAAAAACCTGCGCAGCTAATTCCAAGTCATGCGTCGGATAGTTAACCTCATGCGGTCTCAATTTGCCGAGATGCATATGCCACTACCTTCCTTCTCGCTTCAAAGACACATCCCAAGCCGTATGTGATGCATCACAAGAGACCGTGAATTTTTTCGCTCAGTGAATCAAAACCGAGCTTCAGATTAGAATCTTCTTCAACTTGTCAAAACTTTCTGTTGCTTCTCGCACGCATAAATGGAACTCCTTTCCTCAAGAACTTGGTCAGCGGTGCTACGATCGAGAAAATCCTCTACAAATCTTGGTAATATCTGCGCGCACCTAGAAAACTCCGAACTTCCGCCATCGACTTAGGCGGTTTCCAGTCCAATACTGCCTCAATCTTGCAAGGATCCACTCTAATCCCCTTAGCTGACACCACGTGACCCAAGAAAGTCACCTCCCTAAGCCAGAATTCGCACTTACTAAACTTGGCAAATAACTGCTTCTCCCTCAGAATCTGCAAAACTATCCGTAAATGCGCATCATGATCCTCCTCAGACCTTGAGTACACCAAAATGTCATCTATAAACACCACGACAAACTGGTCCAAATACTGCTGGAACACCCGATTCATCATGTCCATGAATGCTGCCGACGCGTTAGTCAACCCAAACGGCATTACCAGAAACTCGTAGTGCCCATACCGAGTACGAAACACCGTCTTATGAATATCATCCTCTTTCACCTTTAGCTGATGATACCCTGACCTTAAATCAATCTTTGAGAAAACCGATGCACCCTTAAGCTGATCAAACAAGTCATCTATCCTGGGCAACGGATACTTGTTTTTGATCGTCAGCTTATTCAATTGGCGGTAGTCTATACACATCCGCATTGTACCATCCTTCTTCTTAACAAAGAGCACTGGCGCTCCCCAAGGCGAAACACTTGGCCGGATAAAACCCCGGTCCAACAACTCCTGAATCTGAGCCTTTAGCTCTACCAATTCCTTCGGCGCCATCCTATACGGGGTGATAGACACTGGCGCAGTTCCGAGTAACAGATCTATACCAAATTCAACTTCCCGATCCGGAGGCAGACCCGTAAGTTCTTCTGGAAATACGTCGACAAATTCCTTCACCGTTTGAACATTCTTTACAGCTGACTCCTTGGCCTCCAAGGCACACACATGAACCATAAACGCCTCATAACCTTTTCTGAACATTTTCTCAGCTTTCAAAGCAGACACCACGTTGGACAGATAATCTCTTCTATTACCTATCATCACCACTTCTTCACCCTCAACCGTTTTCAAAACCATGCACTTAGCCACGCAATCTAGACTTGCTTGGTACTTCACCAACCAGTCCATCCCAAGAATCAGATCGAACTCCCCAAACGATAGTTCCATCAGATCAGCCACAAACACTACCCCTTGGAGTTCTAGGGGTACATCCCTATACAGCTTATTTACTTCTACAGAGTGACCTAGAGGGCTAATTACTATCATCTCCCTAGAAGTAGTCTCAAAGTCTAGGTTCATGGTTTCCACTATGCTACTAGCAACATACGAATGCGTCGAACCCACATCTATCAAAGCAGATATCACGGCAATCCAAAGATTAAGAACGCACAGGTTATGACGTCCGGCAAGGTCGCGCCTCCTCTCGACGCCACAGATATACCAATCCCGATCGTCTTGCCTCGTTGTTGCTCGCACCTCGCCCGATGCTCGCGCAGCCACGACTGAACCATTACCTCTCTACCGTAACCACGACCCTCTCCGCGGTTGCGGTCCCTCATTCCTAAACCGAGCACGACCACGGCCTCGGACTAAATCTCGGCTAACTTCCGTGGACAATCCCTCACCCGATGATCCAACGAGCCACATTCAAAGCATCCTTTTCCACCAATCCAACATTCTCCCCAATGAGATTTCCCACACCGATTACACTGCGCTGGACCCTGATTAGCAGTAACAGGCCTCCCGGATTGATTTGGCCCACCATGCCTAGCCCTTTTCTGAGAATTACCGACCGACCCAGATGATCCAAAACCTCTCTTATGTCTATTCTCGTCCCGATTACGCCTCACAGATTCCTTTACCCTTCGGCTATCTTAGCCTTTTCTACTAACACGGCAAACTCTCACTCTCGCTATGGAGCAATCGCAATCTCACCATCCTCCCTCCGTCCTCAAACTCGACGACACATCGCTTGTGCTCGTGAGCCACGATACCTCGAGCATACCGGCTCAACTTTAAGAATTACGCCTCGTGCTCCGATACGGACTTACTCCTCCGAACCAATCTCGAACGCCTTCACGCGCATCAATGTAATCGACCCAATATAGTTCTTCAGTGCGCACGCCTTAAAATAGTCCCACGTGAGATCATCCGTTGCAAGACCATCCCAAATCGTGAGCCACCACCGGTAGGACTCATCCCGAAGAAGCGACACTATCCCTTCCAGTTTCTCTCGCAATGATCCAAGTCGCCCATGATACGCTCCGTCGCTTCCAATCAATACTCGGTAGATTGGGCGCCACACCGTAAACACCTCGAGAAAACCTCACTCCCATTGGCTCGAGTCGCCAGATACTGCACTTACGAGCCCGCGTGCCTCCACCGCTCCACCACCCTCTCAAGAACTCG
This sequence comes from Gossypium sturtianum, assembly GCA_025698515.1. Taxonomy (NCBI): domain Eukaryota; kingdom Viridiplantae; phylum Streptophyta; class Magnoliopsida; order Malvales; family Malvaceae; genus Gossypium; species Gossypium sturtianum. Next base: position 27,305,805 of record CM046943.1, on the reverse strand, counting down.
AAGCATCGCTGCGAGCATCGCATCATCCCCCATCGATCACGGTACTCAACACCAAAGCGGTGGTGGTGGTGGTGGCATCTCATTTCTCGACCCCGACTGGATCCCACTAGTTCGGACATAGTCATCCTACCCCGACCGCGTCCACGCATATTACGACCCCGACCTTGAGTGCTCATGTCTAACGTCTCGACTTATCTGATTTAAAATTTTTATGCGTCGATCTTTATTCCACTATTATTAAGGCACGATCTTATGAACAGCTTTCTATTACAGAGTTTTGTTTTCATGAGTCACGAGTCATATAGGTTCCAGTCTCTAGGGTAATCCACTATCACTAGTCGTCCATAACATATATCATCATAATCATAATCATATGCAACCATCGATTAAGGGTACTTACAGGCGGATCGGTGCCGAGACTCGGTGCCATGCTAAACCATACATTTTTCCAAAGAAACTCTTTGAAACCTTATCTTAAAACATTTTGGGCCTCGGGCACTGATTGAGTCATTAAACTTGGCTCGATACCATAATTGTAACACCCTAAACCCGGTCAACACACCACGATCGAACCGCATGTCACGAGTGAAAACGATTCAAGAAAATAGGTTACCGGTTTATTTTCGGTGAAAGTTCTTCGATTGCTTGTGTTTGGGGAAAACCGATGTATGTATAGTGGAAAATGTTAAGTTGCTTTGAAATCATGTGAATTGTATTATCCGATGGTAGAGTTTAGAAAACTCGTTATGTAGCTTAGTTTGAAAACTTTGATTATCAGGTTATTAAAGCAAATCAAGTAATTACTTAGTCATATTTAAAACCAAATCCAAAGCAGATAGAATAATCCAAAACATAATTTAAAGGCCTTGTTACAAACCCAAATAAAAACCAGAATTTAAAGTAAAATACCCAAATCAAATGTCCATGTAAAACCGAAGCAATTATCGCATGGTCACCTCGAGTCCACCCGGCTCCTCATCCGCGATCTACGAATCACTGAAAAGATAAGGAGAAGGTGAGTCACCAAGACTCAAAGATGCATAACCCCCCCTCCCGATTATTGCAACATGCTTACACAAATCATAATCAAGCAAACACATCATGCACCCAAACCTAGCCATCCACAACTCCGTTTTCTACCCCGTGTGGTACCAAACCACTGGTGGTGCCAAACTCATCGGTGACCCAAAGTCACCGATATCAATAATAATGTGGTGCCAAAAACCACCGTGACCAAGTCACGAATAATCCATATGTGGGGCCAACCCACGTTGTGATACCAAATCACTGGCGACAATCCCGTTTTATCAAATGTGGGGCCAACCCACTATGGTGTTAAACCACTAGGATGAGTCGCTATGAGGTGCCAAACCTCCGTGACCCAAAGTCACGAAATCAATCTGTGGTACCAAAACCACTGGTGGTGCTAAACCACCGTGACCCAAAGTCACAGATATCAATCTTCCCCCTCCTCTCATATCACCCACAATAATGCAATGCACATACAAATCATGCCATCATGCTTAATCATTAGACATATATCGAACATACATAGATATTATCATCAGAAATCATGTGCCGTAATCTCAACAAAACGGACTTACCCGAAATCCTTGCTCATACCCATAAAGGTATCATATCGAAATCTACACGCTTTGGCTTTTAACATAGTTTAGGTTATTAACAAGTTTACAACGATTATGAAGTGTGTAAGTTACACACCTGGTTACTAACGCGATCACTGAATCCCGAAGATCCCGATCTAACGCACTAGACCCCCTTTACCTACATTCGGCCAAACCAAGATCATTAGCAAAAGCCATTCGGCTTCACTTGTAAATCCTGAAAAGTTAACGCATCTAGCAACCCTCCTTACCTTAATGTTTTTCGAATACTAGCCACAACCCGAGATATGCGAGATCTCAGCCTTCCCCTACAATCGGCCAACATTCAACCACATAAAGCAATAGCCTTCGGCTTTTCAAAAGAATAAGGGAAAGAATGAATCGGCATGAGACCTTACCACAGTCCTAACAAAACCGATTGGCAGAGAGAGTAGATGACCACGATCCACTACTTCCAAATCCCGAAGAACCTAGGAGAATCCAATTTCACAGATGAATGAGAATCAAGACAAATGCCGAAATTCGACTTTTGTTTCCATGTGAGTCGACAGAGAAGACAGAGAAAAGAGAAGAAAATAGTAAAGATTCGGCCAAGAACACTTACCCACTCCAAAATCGACTAGAGCAGAAGACAAGAGAGATCTACAACGCAATGAGAGAAAAGAAAAGAGAGAGATCTTCAGTGGTTGATATTCGGCCAAAGTGTTGAAATAAGAAGAGAAAATAGAGTGAGATTTCGGCAATGGTGGTGAAATAATCAAGGGAGATTCGGCTAAAATGAAATAAGGGAATGGAAGGGAAGTATTCGGTTGAATGATGGTGAGAAGAAGATGAAAGAATCAATGGAAAAGAGAGTGGCTTTAGAAAGAAGAAGGTTCGGCCAACCAATAAGAATGGAGAGCAAAAAGAGATGAGATTTAGGGAGAATAGTGTTTCGGCTTCAAAGAAATAAGAGAGGAATTCAAATGGAGATTCGGCTCAATACCAAAGAAAGAAATCGGCAAGAGCCTAAAGTGCTTTCGGCTTTCGGTTTCCAATGAGGAAAAGAAAGAAAACTCAAATGGTTCTTTTTGGGATTCGGCTAGGTGCTTCAAAAGGGAATACGACAAGTGCCAAAAGAGGTTTCGGTTCTGCTTCTCAACCGAATGTACCAAAGCTTGACTAGTCGAAAATGTCACTAAGGAATTTCGGCACTCCTCCTAAGTCTTCCAGCCGAATACACCTCCTCACACAATTCAAATTTCGGCAAACTTTTCAAACTTCTCCTGGCCAACCATTCAAATGAGTTTGAATTGTTCAAACTCCTAAATTCTCTCTTCTCCACCCGTTCAAATCTATTGACTTGTCGAACAGTTATCCATCAGAGTTTGAGCTGAGCACAACTCTTCCTCAGCTTGGCGTCAAAATAATAAGCAGAAAATGGGATCTCCGCTGCTCGAACCTGAGCCTCCTTCCCCTGCTTGTGGCATCACTGCTCAAGGCCTTAAGTGGCGCCTCTTTGCCACTTTACCAAGGAAATTCTTGTGCTAAAGTTTACCATAAAATATTCTTAACCCCTAGCTCATTCAGCTCCCCTTAACCAAAACTTAAAAATAAAAATTTTCCTATAGTTCGAGCCTAACCTTGGCTTATACCTAGACCCTAAAACGTCTCAATTAATATCACAACCAAGCCATACACATGCAAACAGTTCAAACATAATAGCCCCTATTTAAGGATGTTACAGTATGATCAATGTTACCATCGAGAAACAATTAACTTAATATCCATCTGATGCAGCTTAAGGTCAAAATATTCCACTAAAGCCATTATAACCTTTTCTCTAGTGGACCTTTTTAATGACATTCGTTCTTGAAGTTGTTGAGTTTGTTCTTTTGGAACAATTACCTCATCTTGAATAGGGAGTTGTTCAACATTGTCTTATTGAGGTTCTATATTCACTTCTTAATCAATGATAGGTATTAAAACCTAAACATCATCAAAAGTGATAGTAGGAACTGAGTTAGAATTTAAGTCCTTATTAAATGTAACATCCCTTACCCGTATTCAATGCCGGAACCGGGTACGAGGCATTACCAGACTTATCTCACTTGAATATACAACTTTGGGCTATAGAATTTCATTCCAACTTAAAACTTCTCATTCATATGCATAACATCCTTATTATTGGCCTACGAGGCCTTAAACATACATTCTGAAGGTTTCAGAATTAAATTGGAAACTTTTACACTCCTAGAAAATTTTTTTCTAAACAGGGACTACACGCCCGTGTGAAGGGTGGGACATCCCGTGTAGTAATTCGCACGCCCGTGTTCCACAGCCGTGGTCGACACTGACTTGCATCACACGGCCTATCACACGCCCGTGTGTATTGCCCGTGTCCCTCACACGGCCTCGACACGTCCGTGTCTTAGCCCGTGTGCCAAAACTATGGCATTCTGTTTATGATGTCATCATGTCATTATGGTCACACGGCCAAGGCACACGCCCGTGTCCTTGGACGTGTGTCGAATTAAATTCTTAATTTTAGATGAAGACTTCACACGGCCTGGGCACACGTCCATGTCCATGGCCGTGCCTCCTATACGGCTGAGACACATGGCCGTGTTTTTCCCTGTGTGTTTACTACTGAGCATACTGACTTGTAAACCTAGCATGCAAGGGGACACATGGCCGATCAACACGCCCATGGGGCTGACCGTGTGTCACACACGGCTTAGACACACACCCGTGTATCTACCTGTGTGGACATTAAAAAGGCTTTATTCCAAGCCAAATGCCACCCTACATAGCAACCACACTTATACCAATTCATTTCAACATAACTCATGACCCTAAGGCACTTCCAAAAACTCAATTAAAAGCATCCACACAAGCATAAACTTCATAATTTCATCATCATTGAATATAAATAAACTTGTCATGTATTGGCCCAATTCCAATGACCATTTACAAAATGACTTTGATAACATAAATAGCCAACACTTTGGCTATCAAAATGACATAACAAAATACCCAAGTCCTATACATGCCATACTCAAAATAAGTCTAACTTGTTATACCAAAGAGATGTCGATAGTGTGATTTTCGAACTCCGACGTCCCACGATTCTCGAATTATCTTGGCGATACTACAAGGAAAAAGGGAAATGAGAGGGGTAAGCATAAAGCTTAGTAAGTTTGCATGAAAATAAATAGCAACAATAAGTTCATAATAACATCAATTCATGGCATTAGATAACCACACAAAGTCATAAGCACTTTGCCATAACTTATTCGTACTTGTTCTTATCTAGCATATACCACGCCACATATCGTAAACATTCCTCGTGAATTATTCACGGGTACCTGGATTCACTCAATCACATGACTTTAGTACTAATCTCATTTCTACTTCCAAGCTTATCTATTTGTCCCACTCATTCACTAGGGATACTCAAAGACGCATATTCATCGTCATTAACATAAACACGAAGCCAATGCCACATCCCAGATATGGTCTTATATGGGGTCACCTCTGAGTGCCGATGTCATATCCCAGATATGGTCTTATACGGAATCTCAATTCGGTGCCGAGGCCATGCCCCCGACATGGTCTGTAATAGTCCGATTTAGACCCTAGTCAGAATAGTGGTTTTGGGACCACAAATCTGAGTTAGAAAAATATTTTAATATTATTTTCTGAGTCCAAAACATATGAATTGATATGTGTGAAGTTTCTGTGATTTAATTTGGTCATTTGTGTACTTAATTTGAGAAAAGGACTAAATCGCATAAAAAGTAAAAGTGATATTTTATATGTTAAATTGCTTAATTGAGTTGGCTTTTGAATGAGAGGGCCTTAAAATGAAATTAGGCCATTTACCTAATGTATGGACGGTAGTGGACCTTAATTTAAAGGTTATGAAATGTTTTTATTAAGGGTAAATATGTAATTTAATTAATATTATATGTTATAATAAAACAAAGGCTAAAAATAATAGCCATTTTAAGTGCTCATCCACCGAAAGTAGAAAAGAAAAATAATGTTTGAAGCTTTGTGATTTTTGGCTAGGTTTGAGCTTGATTCAAGGTATGTTTTGCTTCGGTTTTGATAATTTCTACGTTTTTGTAATCGTTGCTTCGTGTTCTTCAAAACCCATGCTTCAATTTTGTGAATTGATGAAGATTTTGAAAAGTTCCATTGATGAATCCATGAGTTTTGTGATGTTTGATGATGAATTATGAAAGGTATGTGATAGATCAACATAGTTTGTCTTTGAATTTTTGATGATTTTGAGTAATTTGGACTTAATTGAGAAAATAATATTTTGAGGGACTAAAATGTGAAATAAATGAAATGTATGGACTTGTATGTACATGAACATTCGGCTAAGCATGGGTAATTAGAGATTTTTTGTATTTTGTGATTTTGTGAAATAGGGACTAAAATGTCAAAATGTGAAAATGTGAGGGCTAAATTGTAAATTGCCCTAATTATGTATTTTTGGATTGAATTGAATAATTTGATGAATAAATGGGTTAAATTTGAATATGTATAGATCAAGAACCGAAGAAAACGAATTTAGATCGGGGAAAGTCGAAAGTAATTGAATAGCCGAATCCGTTCATTTACTTAAATCCGAGGTAAGTCTATATACAAATAAATGTATTTACATTGATATATGTATGTTCATATGAAAATTTATAATGATGAATGTATATGAGATGATGAGTACATGAAATCTGAGATAGTATCGACATGGTGTCAACATCTGAAAAAGTCTCGTACGAACCTAGGAATAGATAGGATTACATATGTCATGACATAGGTGTCCGATATGTGATATCGTGTAAGACCACATCTGGGACGTTGGCATCGATATGAGACATCGTGTAAGACCACGGCTGGGACGTTGGCATCAATTTGAGATTTACGTGTAAGACCATGTCTGGGACATTGGCATCGTATTGATTCGTGTAAGACCCTGTCTGGGACAGTGGCATCGATATCTAGTTACATGTAAGACCACGTCTGGGACGTTGGCATTGTACGATCATTCTGAGTATTCCGAGCTTCCTATTTGATTCCGAACGATTCAACGAGCAAATTCGACAAATGAGAGACTATGTAAAATGTTTAAGCGAAACAGGTACGTTTGAATTGTACACTATGTATGTGTATGGAAGGTAAGTATATCTATGTGAACTTACCTAAGTGAGATATGTGCATAGTTTTATGGATATGAAATGTGATATATGTAAGACTTTGATATGAGTAAAAGAGATGTTTAGAGATAATATATGTTGGTAAACTAAGGCTAACAAATGAGCCAATGAAAATGTTATGAATTTTGCAAATGAGAAACTTAAATGACATTGTTTTAATATGATTATGTGCAATTCATGTTAAGTTTATTTGTATATGGCTTACTAAGCTTTTGGAAGCTTACTTTGTGTGTTTGTTCTATTTTATAGATCGTCAAAGCTACGAAAGGCTCGAGAATCGTCGAGGATCGTCATCACACTACTCAATCCTATTTTTGGTACCTTTTGAAAGTGTATATACTAAGTATGGAATTCAGGGATTTAAATTGCGGTCGCGGTCGCGTTTTCGGTCGTGTTGCGTTTATCGCGGCTGCGACATAACGGATACTATTGCGGTCACTGCGGGTATCGCGATCGTGAATTTTTTTAAAATTCGCACAACTTATGTAACACCCTTAACCCGTGTCCGTCGCCAGATTAGGGTTGTAAGGTATTACCGAACACAGCATAGGTCACACTAATATATATAGTTCATAAGATCATTTCCGAATGCGTTAAGAGAAATTTCATTTTCATAGTATGCTTAAAAAATTTCATACATAACTTAAACCCATTGGCTAAATTCGATCATATAAACAAATTACAACAAATAACAAAGAATACTATTTATTTGGTCATTTAAGCCACATTAACCAAATATCCACAGGTACATAATTACCAAAACTAAACATACATATATGTGTTTACAAGAGCCTTGTTCGACCGAGTTTAAAATAGACCAAATAAAAACAACCAAACAAAATATATATACATCAATTCATTGATATATGAAAATATGAACCAACCTTCACCAAATATAACAATCATAACCAAAATACTTTTACATAACCTCAATCGCATATACATTTATAATCATGCCGTACATGCCAACTTTCAGTACCAAACCTATAATAGATAGATAGTCCACAAGGCACATTAACCATACATGCGTATACATGCTTATACAAGCATCATCTCAAGTCCACATAAACTTCTTCCTTGACACTATATATATATATACATTTGACCATATTAATATGAACCATTTTATGCACAAGTGATACTAAAAGAAAAGTATATACAATACGCATATAAATTACAAACACCTAACAAATTTTTATATTATTGACATGAACCTAATACTTTAATCAAATGTACCTATTTTCATTATTCATCAATTTCAGTCTATCACTCCAATGAAAATATACTATTTCAAAATGGACAAATATCCATAACAAAACATAACCATAACATGCTAACTCAATTAAATCCATTGATAAAATTTAACTACATGATTAAATCACCATAGCCGAACCACACATTAAATAAAAATCCATTATCTATAGTTATAATTTAGGCTAATGCATAATTGAATAATTATTATAATTAACCTCATCAACAATCCACAACCAAACATATCTATCAACTAAGTATCAAGTTACCACATACTTATATCATGATCAAATATCTATTAAACATTTACACATTGACTTTAAAACAAGCCATTTTCGCATGGCTTTTATTTACAACAACAAAACATCATCTAAGTATTAATCTAGCCTATACATGCCTTAAGTTCAAAATATAAACTTTAAAGGTACCAAAATAAGTCGATAGTGTGGATGACTTTAGTGACGATCCCCTGAGCTCGAAGCTTGAGACTAAAATCTATAAAATAGAATAACAAAACACACAAAGTAAGCCATCTCAGCTTAGTAAGTCTTAAGCAAATATAATAAATCAATTGAACATTCAAGCATTTTAAAACAATCACTTAATGGCATTGAATTTATAACTTAGCACAAATAGTCTATCATGGCTGAATGCCATTACCTCACATAGCATAACATTTTTCACAATCTTACCTTAAACATACCATTTACCAATTTGGCATAAGGTTCAAGATATAAAATATCATCTCTTAACAATCTACTCATAAACCATATACATATAATTCGATAAGTTCAGATATACCTCTGAATAAGTAAATGCCCTGTACATTTTAATTTCATATATAAATATATGAATGTATATACCTATGTCCATTGAACATCACATATATTCAAGTATATACTATCAATGCAATATCATTATATCCACATATCAAAAAGGTCAAATATACATGAACATTTGTCTCATACTTGCTCAATAAACATGACATATGTGCTTACTTATTTGGCCGAACATAAAATTTCAATAAAATATCTCCTATGCACATACCTGTTTGGCCGAATATATACAAACTCGTTTTATCAACTTACTTGCTCCATGATCACATAATTAAGAAAACTTATAACTTATAAGTTGAAATTACATCACCGTATAAAACCCGCTAGGCATAAGCTCGAATCACACACCCAAGCACTAAGCCCGCTAGACCCGAGGTCCGATATTCATTCACCGGCAATAAGCCTGCTAGGCATAAAGCCCGATAAGTACACCAGCCCAAGGCTTGCTAGGCTCAAAGCCTGAATAGTAATACTTTAAGTTGTCTTGCACGAATCATTTCATATATCGAACCTTTTACTCATTTCGAACTCATTGTACGAACATTCAAATAGCATATATCATTCAAACAACTTAACCAAATCAAATATTTTACTTAGCCAAATTCGGCTATTTCATAATATAGTTGCAATGTTTCCAAATTTCAGCATATACTAGGTTACGTAAAAAATTTACGATGTTTATTTACTTAAAGACTTACCTTGGATAACGTCGGACGACAAAAATCGGCTATTCGATTACCTTCGCCTTTCCCCGATCCAAGTCAGTTTTCTTTTGCTCTTGATCTAAACATGTTCAAATTAAGATCATTCAAACACATTTCTATTCAATTTAGTCCTAAAACACATAAATGGGCAAATTACCACTTTGCCTCTAACATTTCACACTTTTACAATTTAGTCCTATTTGCACAAAACACAAAATACACAAAATTTGAATTAACTCTTTAAGGGTCGAATATTCTTAATACTCATACAAGTCCATCCATTTAATTTATTTCACATTTTAGTCCCTCTAAAATTTATTTTGCAATTTAGTCCAACATACTCAATTTCATCAAAATTCAAAGACAAAACTTATAAATCTAACACATAATTATAATAATTCATCCTTAAACAACATAAATAACAAGCTATCAACAATGGCTCAACTCAAAATATTCATCAAACTCAAAAATTAAAGCATGGGTCTTGAAGATTTCTAAGCAACGATCTCAAAAACGTAGAAATTATCAAAAACCGAGCTAGTTACATACCTTAATCACCCTTGACAATGGCCGAATACCTAGCTATGTTTTCTTTCTTTCTTAGTTTCTTTGTTTCGGTCACAAAACATAAAAGAATGAATGGCTTTCTCTTTTATTTTATGTATTATTATATATTAATATAATATATAATTAATAATTAATACTTTTATAATATATAAATACATATAATAAAGTCATTTATAATCACACATGCCGTCCACTATATATAAAAGGGACTAATTACAATGCAAATCCTCCATATTAAAAAGACATCAACAAATAAGCACTTTAACATCAAACCATCAAATTTTCACTTTACGCGATTAAGTCCTTTTATTTAATCGGACACCTAAACGATAAAATTAAGTCACAAAAATTTAACACAAACAAATTCACACATAGTAAATGCGGAAAATAATTTTAAAATATATATTTTTTTCAGACTCGGATTTGTGGTCCCGAAACCACTATTCCGATTAGGGTCAAAATCGGGCTGTTACAACTCTCCCCCCCTTAGGGATTTTCGTCCCCGAAAATCTTACCAGTAAATAGATTCGGATAACGCTCTTTCATTGTATCCTTTGACTCCCATGTTGCTTCTTCAACTCCGTGCTTTTGCCACAGTACCTTAACTAACGGAATTTTCTTATTTTTCAATTCTTTTATCTCACGAGTCAGAATACAAATCGGTTCCTCTCCGTAGGTCATATCAGACTGAATCTCAACCTCTATCGGGCAAATCACATGTGAAGGATCAGATCGATATGTACGAAGCATCGAAACATGGAAGACATTATGAATCTTTTCTAGCTCGGGTGGTAGCTGCAATATATAAGCAACCGACCCGATACGCTCTGTGATTTCATATGGTCCAATGAATCTCGGACTCAATTTGCCTTTACAACCAAATCTAAGTACTTTCTTCCACGGTGAAACTTTCAAAAATACTCGATCTTCGATCTGAAACTCAATGTCTTTACGTTTCAAATCTGCGTATGACTTTTGACGATCTGATGCAGCTTTCAAACTATCACGGATTACTGCCACTTTCTATTCAGTTTCTTTAATCAAATCAACCCCGTGTATCTTGTTTTCACTGAGCTCGGTCCAGTATAATGGTGTATGAAATTTACGACCGTACAAAGCTTCGTAGGGTGCCATTTTGATACTAGATTGAAAGCTATTATTGTAAGCAAATTCAATCAAAGGTAAGTATCGCTCCCATGTACCTTCAAACTCGAGGACACAACATCTCAACATATCCTCAAGTATCTGAATGGTTCGCTCGGACCGACCATCCATCTCATGCGGATGAAAAGCTGTGCTAAAGTGTAGTTTAGTACCTAAAGCATCTTGCAATTTCTTCCAAAACCGCGATGTGAATCTCGGGTCTCTGTCTAAAATAATAGAAATAGGCACACCAATAGAACTGTTTCAGATCATTATACATTTTCGTGCTACCCGGATGTACAGACAATTGGCTACTGTGAGCTTCATTTAAAATTATCTGAATTAAATCTGAATTCCTCGGAACACATATTCGGTCTTTGAACTTCAAACAGTCATTCTCATCAATTCGAAACTCTGACTCAACATTACTTTCACACAGAACTCGTTTTGCCAACAAATCTTTATCAACTTTCTAAGCATCACAAACTTGTTGAATAAACAACGGTCTTGCTTTTAATTCAACTACAATCGAACCATCATCAGACACAACCATATGCGCGTTCATTGCACGTAGAGCAAATAATGACTTTCGACTTAAAGCATCCGCAACAACATTAGCTTTTCCCGGGTGATAGTCAATCACTAGATCATAATCTTTCAACATGACTCTAACCATCGCGTTGTCTCAAATTCAAATCTTTCGAGTCATCAAATACTTCAGTGCTTTTGTGATCTAAATAAACATGACATTTCTCACCGAATGTAATGACGCCAAATCTTTAACGCAAACACAATGGTCGCTAGCTCCAAATCATGGGTTGGATAGTTTCTTTCGTGTGGCTTCAATTGTCTCGAAGCATAAGCTATGACTTTGCCTTCCTACATCAAAACGCAACCCAACCCATTCAAAGATGCATCACTATAAATAACAAATTCTTTACGGTTCAGCCGAACTAACATCGAGCTTCAATAAAAGGACTTTCAACTGATTGAAACTTTTCTGACACTTTTCCGACCACTCAAACTTAACATCTTTCTGTAATAGCTTTGTCAACAGTGTAGCTATCATAGAAAAACCTTTCACAAATCGTCTATAGTAACCAGCAAGTCCCAGAAAGCTTCGTATTTCGGAAACATTTTTCGGTGGTTTGCAATCAAGTATAGCCGATATTTTATTCGGATCAACCCGAATATCTGATGCTGAAACAACATGGCCCAAAAAACTGACTTCACTCAACTAGAATTCACATTTACTAAACTTTGCAAACAACTGTTTATCTCGCAAAGTTTGTAGCACAAGTCTCAGATGCTCGGCATGCTCGGTTTCATCTCTGGAGTAGATCAGAATATCATCTATAAACACTACCACAAACCAATCCAAATACTTTCTGAAAATCTGATTCATCAGATCCATAAAAATAGCAGGTGCATTAGTAAGTCCGAAAGGCATAACCAAAAACTCATAGTGCCCGTACCTCGTTCAAAAAGCAGTCTTTTGCACATCGGAATCTCTGACTCGCAACTGATAATAACCCGACCTCAAATCTATCTTTGAAAACACTGAAGCCCCTTTCAACTGATCAAACAAGTCGTCAATCCGTGGCAACGGGTATTTATTCTTTATGGTCACCTTATTTAGCTGTCAGTAATCAATGCACATTCGCATAGTCCCATCTTTCTTTTTCACAAATAAGACTGGTGCACCCCAGGGAGAGAAACTCGGTCGTGCAAAACCCCTATCTGTTAACTCTTGCAACTGTGCTTTCAACTCTTTTAATTCTATAGGTGCCATCCGATACGGAGCTATCAAAATCGGAGTCGTCCCTAGTACTAACTCGATACCAAACTCTACTTCTCAAACAGGTGGCAAACCCGGTAATTCTTCAGGAAACACATCCGGATACTCGCACACAACTGGTACATATTCAATTCTCTTTTCAGACACTTTACTATCAACTACATAACTAAAATAAGCTTCATAACCCTTTCTCACATATTTCCGGGCTAACATCGAAGATATTACCGCTGGTAACCCATTCAGATCATTAGATTGAATCTGAATAATTTCACCGCTCGACATCTCAAATCAATGGTCTTTCTTTTGCAATTTACAACAGTATCGTGCAAAGTCAACCAGTTCATGCCTAGAATTATATCGAATTCATCAAAAGGCAACAACATCAAATCGACTGGGAAACATGAACCCCGAATCATCAACGGGCAACTTTTACACACTTTGTTAACCAGAACACACTGGCCCAGGGGGTTTGATACCCGAATCACAAACTCAGTAGACTTAATAGGCAGAGTCTTACTGGATACTAATGTTTCAAACACATAAGAATGAGTTGAACCAGAATCAATCAACGCAATAACACTAGTATCATAAAGAGTGAAAGTACCGGTAATAACATCTAGGAAGAAGCATCCTCCTAAGCGCGTATAGCATATGCTCTAGCAGGTGCACGAGCCTCTGATCGAACCGCAGTATCCTTTGTTCCTCTCTGACTGCCACCTACATTACCCAAATGTCTAGGTGGTCTACCTCGTGCTGACACGTTGCTCGGTCTCGCATTCTGAGCAGTGTTTTGCTCGGCTAACATCGGACTCTCTCGAATAAAATGATCCATCGATCTACATTTAAAACAGGACCGATCATGCAATCTACAACTCCCAGAATGCCATTTTCCACAATGCTTACAGTCAACCTGGTTCTGCTGAACATTACCAACGCTAGCAATCGAAGTAGCTCGGGAACCCGCAGGAGGTCGGTCTCGGTCTCGTCTAGAAAAGTCTGAAGTAGCTTTATGTCGACTGGATTCATCTCTGAACTTCTTTGATGCTGAATGAAAGGTCTTACTCGATGATCTTTTACGGATGTCTCTAGCTTCAAATTCGCTTTTCTTTTCTCTTTTCCAAGCTCTGCGCTTTCTGTGCTCGTTCAACAAGTACCACAAACTCTTTAATCTCAAGTATGCCGACCAGCAACTTAATGTCTTCATTCAAACCGTCTTCGAATATTTTACACATGATAGCCTCGCTTAAAACACATTCACGAGCATATCGGCTTAATCTCACAAATTTCCGTTCATATTTCTACCACGGTCATACGACCTGTTTCAATTCCAGAAATTCTTTACGTTTTTGGTCAATGAATCTCTGACTGATATATTTCTTACGGAACTTAGTCTGGAAGAATTCCCAGGTCACTTTCTCTTTTGGAACCACCGATACTAGTGTATTCCACAAGTGATATGCGGTGTCCCGTAATAAGGATATAACACATTTTAAGCATTCATCCGGAGTACATGATAGCTCGTCAAACACACGGATAGTATTATCAAGCCACAGCTCAGCTCGTTCCGCATCATCATCATCATTAGCTTTAAACTCTTTGGCCCCGTGTTTCCTGATTTTACCTACAGGAGGCCTGCTAAATCTCATCGGATCTATCATCGGAGGTACTATAGGTATCGGAGATGGATTATTCGGGGGTGGAGGTTGTTGCACAGCCGGATTACTCCGGATATATTTAGTAAACCATTCATTCATCATTTGATAGAAGGCTTGCTTAGCCTCCCCCTCATGGCTACTCGAGATAGGTCGAGATTCTACCGGCGCTGTCCCATGCGTGGGATTAGGCGCTATACTCTCGACATCATCAGCTACGACTCTATCGGGATCCATTTACTATATAAAAACACAATTCAGATGTCAGAAGTCATCACACTATCGCAATATAATTTAAGGCATGTATAGCTAGACTCACACGCGCTACGGTAGTCCTAGAATCGACTAAACTGTGAGCTCTGATACCAATCAAATGTAACACCCTTAACCCGTGTCCGTCACCGGATTAGGGTTGTAAGGTATTACCGAACACAACATAGGTCACACTAATATATATATATATATAGTTCATAAGATCATTTCCGAATGCGTTAAGAGAAATATCATTTTCATAGTATGCTTAAAAAATTTCATACATAACTTAAACCCATTGGCTAAATTCGATCATATAAACAAATTACAACAAATAACAAAGAATACTATTTATTTGGTCATTTAAGCCACATTAACCAAATATGCACATGTACATAATTACCAAAACTAAACATACATATATGTGTTTACAAGAGCCTTGTTCGACCGAGTTTAAAATAGACCAAATAAAAACAACCAAACAAAATATATATACATCAATTCATTGATATATGAAAATATGAACCAACCTTCACCAAATATAACAATCATAACCAAAATACTTTTACATAACCTCAATCGCACATACATTTATAATCATGCCGTACATGCCAACTTTCAGTACCAAACCTATAATAGATAGATAGTCCACAAGGCACATTAACCATACATGCGTATACATACGTATACAAGCATCATCTCAAGTCCACATAAACTTCTTCCTTGACACTATATATATATAAATTTGACCATATTAATATGAACCATTTTATGCACAAGTGATACTAAAAGAAAGTATATACAATACGCATATAAATTACAAACACCTAACAAATTTTTATATTATTGACATGAACCTAATACTTTAATCAAATGTACCTATTTTCATTATTCATCAATTTCAGTCTATCACTCCAATGAAAATATACTATTTCAAAATGGACAAATATCCATAAAAAAACATAACCATAACATGCTAATTCAATTAAATCCATTGATAAAATTTAACTACATGATTAAATCACCATAGCCGAACCACACATTAAATAAAAATCCATTATCTATAGTTATAATTTAGGTTAATGCATAATTGAATAATTATTATAATTAACCTCATCAACAATCCACAACCAAACATATCTATCAACTAAGTATCAAGTTACCACATACTTATATCATGATCAAATATCTATTAAACATTTACACATTGACTTTAAAACAAGCCATTTTTGCATGGCTTTTATTTACAACAACAAAACATCATCTAAGTATTAATCTAGCCTATACATGCCTTAAGTTCAAAATATAAACTTTAAAGGTACCAAAATAAGTCGATAGTGTGGATGACTTTAGTGACGATCCCCGAGCTCAAGCTTGAGACTAAAATCTATAAAATAGAATAACAAAACACACAAAGTAAGCCATCTCAGCTTAGTAAGTCTTAAGCAAATATAATAAATCAATTGAACATTCAAGCATTTTAAAACAATCACTTAATGGCATTGAATTTATAACTTAGCACAAATAGTCTATCATGACCGAATGCCATTACCTCACATAGCATAACATTTTTCACAATCTTACCTTAAACATACCATTTACCAATTTGGCATAAGGTTCAAGATATAAAATATCATCTCCTAACAATCTACTCATAAACCATATTCATATAATTCGATAAGTTCACATATACATTCGAATAATTAAATGCCCTGTACATTTTAATTTCATATATAAATATATGAATGTATATACCTATGTCCATTGAACATCACATATATTCAAGTATATACTATCAATGCAATATCATTATATCCACATATCAAAAAGGTCGAATATACATGAACATTTGTCTCATACTTGCTCAATAAACATGACATATGTTCTTACTTATTTGGTCGAACATAAAATTTCAATAAAATATCTCCAATGCACATACCTATTTGGCCGAATATATACAAACTCGTTTTATCAACTTACTTGCTCCATGATCACATAATTAAGAAAACTTATAACTTATAAGTTGAAATTACATCACCGGTATAAAACCTGCTAGGCATAAGCTTGAATCACACACCAAGCACTAAGCCTGCTAGACCCGAGGTCTGATATTCATTCACCGGCAATAAGCCTACTAGGCATAAAGCCCGATAAGTACACCAGCCCAAGGCTTGCTAGGCTCAAAGCCTGAATAGTAATACTTTAAGTTGTCTCGCACGAATCATTTCATATATCGAACCTTTTACTCATTTCGAACTCATTGTACGAACATTCAAATAGCATATATCATTCAAACAACTTAACCAAATCAAATATTTTACTTAGCCAAATTCGGCTATTTCATGATATAGTTGCAATGTTTCCAAATTTCAGCATATACTAGGTTACATAAAAATTTACGATGTTTATTTACTTAAAGACTTACCTTGGATAACGTCGGACGAATAAAACCAAAGAATTCGATTATCTTCGCCTTTCCCGATCCAAGTCGGCTTTTCTTTTGCTCTTGATCTAAACATGTTCAAATTAGGATCATTCAAACACATTTCTATTCAGTTTAGTCCTAAAACACATAAATGGGCAAATTACCACTTTGCCCCTAACATTTCACACTTTTACAATTTAGTCCTATTTGCACAAAACACAAAATACACAAAATTTAAATTAACTCCTTAAGGGCCGAATATTCTTAATACTCATACAAGTCCATCCATTTAATTTATTTCACATTTTAGTCCCTCTAAAATTTATTTTTGCAATTTAGTCCAACATACTCAATTTCATCAAAATTCAAAGACAAAACTTATAAATCTAACACATAATTATCATAATTCATCCTTAAACAACATAAATAACAAGCTATCAACAATGGCTCAACTCAAAATATTCATCAAACTCAAAAATTAAAGCATGGGTCTTGAAGATTTCTAAGCAACGATCTCAAAAACGTAGAAATTATCAAAAACCGAGCTAGTTACATACCTTAATCACCCTTGACAATGACCGAATACCTAGCTATGTTTTCTTTCTTTCTTAGTTTCTTTGTTTCGGTCACAAAACATAAAAGAATGAATGGCTTTCTCTTTTATTTTATGTATTATTATATATTAATATAATATATAATTAATAATTAATACTTTTATAATATATAAATACATATAATAAAGTCATTTATAATCACACATGCCGTCCACTATATATAAAAGGGACTAATTACAATGCAAATCCTCCATATTAAAAAGACATCAACAAATAAGCACTTTAACATCAAACCATCAAATTTTCACTTTACGCGATTAAGTCCTTTTATTTAATCGGACACCTAAACGATAAAATTAAGTCACGAAAATTTAACACAAACAAATTCACACATAGTAAATGCGGAAAATAATTTTAAAATATATATTTTTTTCAGACTCGGATTTGTGGTCCCGAAACCACTATTCCGATTAGGGTTAAAATCGGGCTGTTACTGTAACAACCCAAACCCGGCCCAAACATTACGACCGAATTTGATTTGTTACGGAGAAAAACTGTTTGAGCACCATTTTAAAACCAATTTAAGTTTTGTTGAAAACTTCTCATTTTTGGTTATCTTGCTAAAACTTGCACTTAGATTTAATTTGGGAATTTAGTTAAGTCCGGTTATTATGCAAATTCCAAGTGTGCCCGATGGCACGATAAAACATTTTCGTGTTGATTTAAAAAAAAAAACATGTGATTTTAATTCAGTTTTAATAATATAGTTTAAACAAAGTATCCAACATATAAGGAATAACAAAATTAAAGTTTATGGAGGCCTTATTACAACCAAAATAAAAATAACCCAATAATGAAAATAAAATCGCTAAGTTTAAAGTTCAATATATTTAAGTCCGTTGCATGGCCACCTCGAGTCCAACGGGCCTCAACCGCCATCTACGAGTCACTGAAAAATGTTAAAGGAGAAGGTGAGTCACCAAGACTCAGATGTAACCCTTCCCCGTATGTAAACAATTTCATACACAAGATATAATCAATCATCATGTACTAAGTCATGCACCCGCCCTAGCCAACCAAACGCCTTTGTCTACCCCATGTGGTACTAAACCATGGTGACCGTAGTCACAATGTGTTACCAAAACACCGGTGGTGCCAAACCACCGGTGACATATAGTCACGATGTGCTACCAAAGCACCGGTGTCCGTGGACACAAATCGGGTGATGGGGCCAACCCATCGTGTGATACCAAATCACCGCAGACGATCCCATATCTCAAGTGGGGCCAACCCACGGTGGTGTTAACCATGAGGGACGAGTCGCTATGAGGTACCAAACCTCTCCGAGGTACCAAACCTCTCGTGACATATAGTCACAGTGTGTTACCAAAACATCGGTGCTCGTCAAGACGAAATATCACCGCTCTCCACTCATCAATCCCACATCAACATTTATATCACATAATTTATGCTACCATACACTTAATCACATGTACTGGTTTTACCATCAGCAATAAGCAACGTGTACTAGACACACCATGCTTCCCAAAAGCATCTCAACATATTTCATAGTCAACAAGGACTTACCTGATTCCTTGCTTATACCATTCATGGTATTAATCCCGAATCTACACAGATCCGGTTAGCACACACAAATGATTTAGTACGTTTAATTAATTATAAGTGTGTATGTGTACACACTGTCACCCTTGGATGCTCTAAATCCCGAAAAGAGAAGTCGGCCACCCTAGATCTCACTGCTCCTATATTCGGCCAACTATGGATTAGTACCATGGCCTATTCGGCCAAACCAAAATATTAGAGAGGGTTCCTTGTGAACCCAAAATCTCACCTTTGCCTTTGCTACTCACCACGGCACTCAATTCCCGAACTGGTTCACAAACTATAATCGGTCAATGGACAATGTCAAGAGCCTTCGCTTTTAATCATTTAGAAGAATAATCCATTACAAGTAGGCACTTACCACCACTTACCCAAATCCGATTGACAGAGACCTGGAGAGTTAGATCTATCGCTTGGAAGATCCCAAAATTCCTAGATGACATCGATTTCAAAGAAAGATTAGCCGAACTATTACCAAATACCGGATCTCGACTTTTCCTCACATCCAAATCGACAGTAACATAAGAGAAATTATTAGCACATTCGGGTAATGCCCTTACCTCACATCAAACCGATTGAAATGAGAGTCTCAAGAGTCTTATACCACCTTTAGTGTTCGGCAAAAGTGCATCCAAAGAGGAGAAGGGAATTTGGCACTCTAGAGAGGTATATTCGGCCAAAACTTTGAAAATATGGAGAGGGGAAATTCGGCTATGGCTAGGAGTAGGTTCGGCTAACTAAGAAAAAAGGGAAGAGGAAGGATTGGGGATTCGATAAAGAAGAGAGTAGAGGAGAGTTTCGGTTCAAGGAAGAGAAGAAAAGAGGAAAATGGAAGATGAGAGTGAGTAGAGAATTTGGCAAAACCTAAGAAAAGAAGAATGGTTTTCAGCTTTTTTTTTCTTGAGAGAGTTTGAAAAACAAAAAGAGGTGCTAGCCGAAATTATCAAGAAGACTCAAAAGAATTGGCACCTCCCTTTTCCTAGTCTCCCTTGTCGCCCACTCTCTTTGAACAAAGAGTTCAAAATTCGGCAAATACCCAAAACAACTCTAGGCCACTTGTTTGAAATTATTCAAATAATTTGAATAATAATCACATAATAATCCATTTAGAATAATGTCCTTGATTATCCCTTATTATCACTATAATTAAACAAATAAAACTCTCATATTATCCTTGATTTTAAAAGAATTTAAAGAGAGAAAGTCTCTCCCCTTGTGCCGTCCACTTAAAGAGCAAAAGAGAGGATTTTGTGATTCGAACCAAGGCTCTCCCTTGCTCCTTGGTGGCGTCACAAGCTAGCTCTTAAGTGGGCTCACTTTGCCACTTATTCTAGGCTCATATTTGTGTTAAAATACCCACATCTATTCTTATAACACCCTCCCGCTGATGCTCCTTGCCTTTAAAGTTAAAACTGAAATTTTTCAATCAAACCAGGGCACACTCAAAGCCTTAAATTAAGCTCTATTATTCCATTAATAATATCACAAATAGATTCATAATAAGAAAATAATCAAATTCCAAATAACCCCATATTTGGGATGTTACAGATTCTACCTCTTAAAATAAATTTCGTCCTCGAAATTCCTTGATCAAAAGAGATGGGGGTATTGCCGCCCGTATCACCTCTTCGGGCTCCCACGTAGCTTCTTCCACTCCGTGGTTCCGCCATATCACTTTCACTAAAGGCACTGCCTTCCTACGTAGAACCTTCACATCTCGGTCTACAATCTGAACCGGTTCCTCTTCAAATGATAAATCTGAATTCACCTCAATCTCTCGCGCATCGCACAACGTGCGGAAGGATCCGACCGATACCGCCTCAAAGATTGGTACATGAAATACGCCATGAATCTGATTTAGTTCTGCCGGCAGCTCTAGCTGATAAGCTACCGGTCCTACTCGCTTTACAACTGTATATGGCCCGATGAACCTTGGGCTCAGCTTCCCTTTTCGTCCAAATCTCAACACCTTCTTCCAAGGCGACACTTTCAAGACCTTGTCTCCCACAGCATATTCCATTTCCTTTCGTTTAAGATCGGCATAAGACTTCTGTCTATCTCGATGCTTCCTTGAGACGAGACCGAATCACCTTGACTTTGTCTTCGCCTCGTTACCAATTCTCGACCTGTAACTTGTCGCTCCCAACTCCGCCCAACATGTAGGAGTTCGGCACTTTCGCCCATATAGGGCCTCATATGGAACCATTTGAATACTCGCTTGATAACTATTGTTATTAAGTTAATTCCGCTAATGGTAGGTACTCCTCCCAACTACCACTAAAATCCAAGACACAACCTCTTAACATGTCTTCTAAAATCTGTACCACCCTTTCCGATTGTCCGTCCGATTGTGGATGGAAAGCCGCATCAAATCTAACCGTGTACCCAAAGCTTGATGCAATGCTTTCCGTAACCTTGACGTGAATCTGGGATCCCTATCCGAGATAATCGACATCGCACACCATGCAACCTCACTATTTCACCCACATACAGCTTCGCTAGCTTCTGGAGTGAGTAATCCATTCTCACCGGCATGAAGTGAGCTGATTTAGTCAGGCGATCCACAATTACCCAAACTGCATCCTTCTTGTTGGGCGTAAGGGGTAGCCCACTAACAAAATCCATGGTGATCCTCTCCCATTTCCATTGAGGGATCTTTATCGGTTGAAGTAGTCCCGATGGTAACTGATGTTCAGCCTTAACTTGCTGGCACGTCAGACACTTCCCTACGAACTCGGTTATCTCACGCTCAATCCCGCCACGAGTAATCTGCTTTCCGCAAGTCTCCATACATTTTGTCGCACCCAGGATGCATAGCATATGGGCTGCTATGTGCATCATGGAGAATTTTCCGCCTCATTCTCAGTATCCTTCGGCATGCATGCTCGCTTCTTGAAAACAAAGCACTCCATCACTAGACAGATGTACTCTTCCAAGCCACCATCTTGAACTTGTACCCTCTTAGCGCCAAGCCTTCATCCACTAATCGCTTTTCCTTAATCTCTCAATCCAAGTCGGCTTTACTTGGAGTTCCGCCGTAAGACTCCCATCATCATATAGACTCAACCGAGCTTAACATTGCTCTTAAGTCCGTCACCATCTTCCGCTCAATGCGTCGGCTACCACATTAGCCTTACTCGATGGTACTCGATTGAACAATCGTAATCCTTTAATAGTTCAATCCACCGACGCTGCTCTCGATTCAGATCCTTCGAGTCGTAAGATACCTCAAGCTTTTGTGATCCGTAGACTATCGACTTCTCCCCATACGGTAATGTCTCCATATCTTGAGCGAAGACGATCGCCGCTAACTCCAAGTCGTGCGTTGGGTAGTTAACCTCATGCGGTCTTAATCGACGGACGATAGGCTACTACCTTCCCATCCTCGCATCAACACACATCCCAAACCGGTGTGAGATGCATCACAATAGATCGTGAATAACTTTCCGCTTCAGGTGTACCAAAACCGAGCTTTCGTCAAAATTTTCCTTAGCTTATCAAAGCTTCCTTGTCGCTTCTCCGTCCATACAAATGGGACACCTTTCCTTAGTAACTTGGTTAACTGGCGCTGCTATTAGAGAGAATCCTTCCACGAATCTCCCAGTAATACCGCTAAACCAAGAAAACTTCAGATTTCAACCACCGACCTAGGTGGTTTCAATCGAATCATCGCTTCAATCTTGCGAGGGTCTACTCTAATTCCTTGGTGATACTACATGACCTAAGAAAGCCACTTCCTAAGCCAAAATTCGCACTTATCGAATTTGGCATATATCGCTTCTCCTCAATACTTGCGTAACTATCCGTAAATGCTTGTCATGCTCCTCTTCTCGTCTTTGAATAAACCAATATGTCGTCTATGAACACCACGACGAATCTGGTCCAAGCATCGTTGAAATACTCTATTCATCAAGTCCATAAATGCCGCCGCATTGCATTGGTCAGCCCGAATGGCATCACCAAGAACTCGAAATGCCCATACCGAGTTCGAATGCCGCCTTGTGAACGCCACCTCCTTCACCTTTAATTGATGATATCCTCGACCTAAGGTCTATCTTCAAAACACCGAGGCACCCTTCATTGATCAAACAAGTCGCCAATCCGAGGCAACGGATACTTGTTCTTGATCGTTAACTTGTTTAATCGACGGTAGTCGATGCACATCCGCATAGAACCGCCCTTCTTCTTGACAAACAACACAGCGCGCTCCCCACGGAGATATACTTGGTCGAATAAACCTCTATCCAAGAGCTCCCGAATTTGACCCTTTAGCTCCACCAATTCCTTTGGTGCCATTCGGATGGTGCTATAGACACAAAGTGCCGTTCGGTAGCAAGTCTATACCGATTCGACTTCTCGATCCGAGGCAAACCTGGAAGTTCTTCCGGGAACACATCCGCAAATTCCCCAACCGCTCGGACCTTTCCAACTTCTAACCCCTTAGCTTCCAAAGCACGGATTTGAACCAAATACGCCTCACAACCCTTCTTGACCATCTTTTCACCTTCAAGGCGCACACTACATTGGATAGGTAATTCCTTCTATCTCCTATCATAACTACTTCATCACCTTCACTGCCTTAAGAACCATGCGCTTGGTCGCGCAATCCAAATTCGCTTGATACTTAACCACCAGTCCATTCCAAGGATCAAATCGAACTCCCAAACGGTAGTTCCATTAGATCACCACAAATACTACCTCTTGAAGTTCTAGGGGTACGCTCTATAAAGTTTGTCTACTATTACAGAGTGACCTAAAGGGCTAACTACGATCATCTCCCTAGAAGCAATTTGAGTTTAGGTCCATAGTTCCTACCACACTACTAGCAATGTACGAGTGCGCCGAGCCCACATCAATCAATGCAACATAAGGAAAACTAAAAATTAGAAACGCATCGGTTATGACATCCGGCAGGCCACACCCGCGACACCGCCGCACAGTAAACTAAGCCAGCCGCCTAGCCTCTGTGTTGCTGAACCTCGCCTTGAGTTCCACGACCTCTGTTAGGACCGTTGTTTCCTCTCGCCATTACCACGACCCCTCCGTGGTCCCACATTTCTATTCTCGAGTACGATTCGCTCTCCGGCTAATTCTTAGCTAGTTTCGGGGACAATCTCTCGACACGATGCTCCAAAGACCCACACTCAAAACATCCTTTATCACCGGTCCAACAACCTCCCCAATGGGTCTTTCCACAATGATTTACACCGAGTCGGCCTCTCGATTAGTAGTCGTGGGCCTTGCCGCTGATTGGGCCCACTTGGCCTAGCCTTTTCTCGAGCACTACCGCTTGATCCCGGTGACCCAAATCCTCTCTTCCGATTATTCCTACTATAGCTTTGCCTCACGGCCTCCTTGATCCCTTTGGCTACCTTAGCCTTTTCCACTAGAGATGAGAACTCACGAACTCTTTGTGGGGCAATCAAGAACCTCAAATCATCTCGAGTCCGTCCTCAAAGCGGACACAGCGCTCATGTTCCGTGAGACACGATGCCTCTCGCATACCTACTCACTTTAAAAATTCCACCTCATATTCGACACGGACTTAGTTCCTTGCACTAATCCCTAAAAGCCTTTCTCTGCTGGCAAGTGTATTTGGTACCCACATACTTCTTCCGGTAGGTGGTTCTCAAATACTCCCAAGTCAAATCATCTCTGTAGCCCCATCTCGAACCGTAAGCCACCACCGATATGCTTCATCCTTTGAAGCGACACCGCCTCTTTCAGCTTTTCTTCCTCGGTCAAAGTCAAGGTCATCCATGATTCTTTCTGGGGCTTGACTCTAGCCAAGATTCACGTGCAGACCGGGTGCCACTCGACACACACTCGGAATACCTCCGCTCCGTTAGATCGGAGTCGCCGGAATGTACTTCGAGCTCCCACATTTCCACCAACCCCACCACCATCTCCAAGACTCGCAACACGGCTTATGACACCGCCGCCACCGGCCCGATCCGGCTCCTCGCCTCTAAAAGTAGGAGGTGGTGGTGGCGGTGGTACCTCATTTTCGTAACCTTGTCCCGACTGACGGGTTCGGCACACCGTCATCCTACCCCTACCACGCCCACGGCGCCCACGCCCTCTAGAACTCATTCTATCTACCGTGCTTTTAACTCGATTAAGAGAAATTTTATGCGTTAGCATTTGTTTCACTTTATTACTCGCGAAGAAATTTTATGGATAAGGTTTAATCAGAGATTCTTTCGAGCAAACAATGTTTCAGTTTCCTATCCTAGTTCACACAAAGAAGTTCATGCATCCATTCCTTAATACTCTCCATACCTATTCGCTCATCGGACATTTTTGCCCATTTCTATCACAGGGGTATTTTCGTCTTTTTCCTACAGGGGTATTTTCGTAATTTTCCAGAACCAAAATATTTTGCTGATGATTTCCAAAGCTAAGTTGTTGAATATTTGTAAAATAATTGAAATTTTTGGGCAAAACCATTGAATTAATATTTTATGGGTCAGGGGCATTTTGGTAATTTTACTCCTAAGGGTATTTCTGTAATTTTTCACAAGTCAAGTTTTTCGAGAAAAACGTTGTAAAAGTAATGTTCTAGGATTTGAGAAAGTCATTGCACAAGTTTTGAAAACATTAGGGTTTGTTGTTTCATTCTATTTCAAAAAACAAGGCTAATTCCCTTTTCGGGTTTTAATCTTTGTGTTTAGCCTATGACCGAGCCCTCCTGGTCAGGGTGAACCAAAGCTACGCACCAGGCAGAATTCGAGTGAAGAGGAGGTGGGTCACACGGACCGCTTAAATACCAAGCTCTCACCGAACCTTTCTAGACATGCGCATGAGGTTACCACACCACCGAGCCTCTCGAGTTAGGGTGAACTGAAGCTACGCACTGCAGGATACTGCGAAGAGGAGGTGAGTCACGAGGATCGCTTAAATACTGTGCTCTTCCGGATCCAATCCTAGACATGCGTCACATGGGTTACCACACCCTAGCTCATTGACTAAGTCATAGGTTGGTTTAGTTCCTTAAGTCTTATGCTTCGTTTGTGTTTGAGTAATCTAACCTTAGGGTCCAAGTCCTATAAGTCTATCTACGTTCCATGCTTCCTACCCTTCTACAAAATGTAATTCATCAAGAGGTTTGGATATACTTACCTGGGCAGATTGGTGCCGGAGACTCGGGCCATGTTGTTCAAAAACCAAAAATCAATCCTTAAGGCCTACCAAAACATTTTTGGGCCTTGGGCCCCCACAGCCGAGCTTTGAACTGGGCTCTGATACCAATTTTGTAACAACCCAAACCCGGCCCAAACATTACGACCGAATTTGATTTGTTACGGAGAAAAACTGTTTGAGCACCATTTTAAAACCAATTTAAGTTTTGTTGAAAACTTCTCATTTTTGGTTATCTTGCTAAAACTTGCACTTAGATTTAATTTGGGAATTTAGTTAAGTCCGGTTATTATGCAAATTCCAAGTGTGCCCGATGGCACGATAAAACATTTTCGTGTTGATTTAAAAAAAAACATGTGATTTTAATTCAGTTTTAATAATATAGTTTAAACAAAGTATCCAACATATAAGGAATAACAAAATTAAAGTTTATGGAGGCCTTATTACAACCAAAATAAAAATAACCCAATAATGAAAATAAAATCGCTAAGTTTAAAGTTCAATATATTTAAGTCCACTGCATGGCCACCTCGAGTCCAACCGGCTCCTCAACCGCCATCTACGAGTCACTGAAAAATGTTAAAGGAGAAGGTGAGTCACCAAGACTCGAGATGTAACCCTTCCCCGTATGTAAACAATTTTCATACAAAGATATAATCAATCATCATGTACTAAGTCATGCACCCGCCCTAGCCAACCAAACGCCTTTGTCTACCCCATGTGGTACCAAACCACCGTGACCGTAGTCACAATGTGTTACCAAAACACCGGTGGTGCCAAACCACCGGTGACATATAGTCACGATGTGCTACAAAGCAGCCGTGTCCGTGGACACAAATCGGGTGATGGGGCCAACCCATCGTGGTGATACCAAATCACCGCGCACGATCCCATATCTCAAGTGGGGCCAACCCACGGTGGTGTTAACCACTGTGGACGAGTCGCTATGAGGTACCAAACCTCGGAGGTACCAAACCTCCGTGACATATAGTCACAGCAGTGTTACCAAAAATCGGTGCTCACAAAGACGTAAATATCACCGCCTCCACTCATCAATCCCACATCAACATTTATATCACATAATTTATGCTACCATACACTTAATCACATGTACTGGTTTTACCATCAGCAATAAGCAACGTGTACTAGACACACCATGCTTCCCAAAAGCATCTCAACATATTTCATAGTCAACAAGGACTTACCTGATTCCTTGCTTATACCATTCATGGTATTAATCCCGAATCTACACAGATCCGGTTAGCACACACAACAGTTTAGTACGTTTAATTAATTATAAGTGTGTATGTACACACCTGTCACCCTTGGATGCTCTAAATCCCGAAAAGAGAAGTCGGCCACCCTAGATCTCACTGTTCCTATATTCGGCCAACTATGGGATTAGTACCATGGCCTATTCGGCCAAACCAAAATATTAGAGAGGGGTTCCTTGTGAACCCAAAATCTCACCTTTGCCTTTGCTACTCACCACGGCACTCAATTCCCGAATCTGGTTCACAAACTATAATCGGTCAATGGACAATGTCAGTAGCCTTCGGCTTTTAATCATTTAGAAGAATAATCCATTACAAGTAGGCACTTACCACCACTTACCCAAATCCGATTGACAGAGACTGGAGAGTTAGATCTACTGCTTGGAAGATCCCAAAATTCCTAGATGACATCGATTTCAAAGAAAGATTAGCCAAACTATTACCAAATACCGGATCTCGACTTTTCCTCACATCCAAATCGACAGAACATAAGAGAAATTATTAGCACATTCGGGTAATGCCCTTACCCATCAAACCGATTGAAAGGAGAGTCTCGAAGAGTCTTATACCACCTTTAGTGTTCGGCAAAAGTGCATCCAAAGAGGAGAAGGGAATTTCGGCACTCTAGAGAGGTATATTCGGCCAAAACTTTGAAAATATGGAGAGGGGAAATTCGGCTATGGCTAGGGAGTAGGTTCGGCTAACTAAGAAAAAAGGGAAGAGGAAGGATTGGGGATTCGACAAAGAAGAGAGTAGAGGAGAGTTTCGGTTCAAGGAAGAGAAGAAAAGAGGAAAATGGAAGATGAGAGTGAGTAGAGAATTTCGGCAAAACCTAAGAAAAGAAGAATGGTTTTCAGTTTTTTTTTCTTGAGAGAGTTTGAAAAACAAAAGAGGTGCTAGCCAGAAATTATCAAGAAGACTCAAAAGAATTCGGCACCTCTCCTTTTCCTAGTCTCCTTGTCGTCCACTCTCTTTGAACAAAGAGTTCAAAATTCGCAAATACCCAAAACAACTCTAGGCCACTTGTTTGAAATTATTCAAATAATTTGAATAATAATCACATAATAATCCATTTAGAATAATGTCCTTGATTATCCCTTATTATCACTATAATTAAACAAATAAAACTCTCATATTATCCTTGATTTTAAAAGAATTTAAAGAGAGAAAGTCTCTCCCCTTGTGCCGCCCACTTAAAGAGCAAAAAGAGAGGATTTTGTGATTCGAACCAAGGCTCTCCCTTGCTCCTTGGTGGCGTCACAAGCTAGCTCTTAAGTGGGCTCACTTTGCCACTTATTCTAGGCTCATATTTGTGTTAAAATACCCACATCTATTCTTATAACACCCTCCCCGCTGATGCTCCTTGCCTTTAAAGTTAAAACTGAAATTTTTCTATCAAACCGGGCACACTCAAAGCCTTAAATTAAGCTCTATTATTCCATTAATAATATCACAGCAGTTCATAATAAGAAAATAATCAAATTCCAAATAACCCCATATTTGGGATGTTACAGTTACAACTTATTATAAAACATAATAATTATAATTATAATTATAAAAAGTCACTTTTAATGATTTTTAGAGTGTTTTCTAACACTTATGAGCTTTTATTAATATGATATGAGAACACAACTTTTATATTCATTAAATATTCTTACATTTATTTACGAATTTTCTAATAATGTTATATTAACTAATAACAAAGTAAAAAAAAAGGAAATATTAAACATTTATCATATTTAATAAGTTTGAAAGTTTTTATAGATAAAATAATTGAAAATTCATACCTAAGAGATGTCTACAATATTTCTTGACAGCTTTGAAGATGGTGAAGATATAAACATTCTATGCTGCAAAAGGAAAAAAGGAATAGATAAATGTATAGTTTCTCATTAATTATTTCTATTTCCTACCACTTATTCTCATTCTCATTCTAATTTCATATATCGTTTAACATGCTTCGATTCTTAATTATCTTTTCATAAAATATACTCCATTCATTTATCTAAATATATATTTTAAATGTTTTAATATCATCAAAATTAAGAACATTAACAAAAGTTTTTTTAAAAAAAAACATACCTTACAAATAATGGTAGTGGTACGATTTAGTTTTCACCAATTAGTGGAATGACAAGGAAGGTCAGATCCTTCACCTTCACTTTGAGAGCGTTCTTGACTTGATTCTCTTGGCCTTTGTCCAAAAATATATCCAAAAAAGTAACATTTTCACCTTGGTTTTCATATAATTGATATGGAGGATATATTTAGGAGGAGGATACATGAGAGGTGGAGGTGGGTGATACATTGGTGGTGGAGGATGCATTTGAGGCTGGTATGGCACACCATAATTAGGAAATGGTGGATAATAACCATATGGTTGTGGATAACCATGTGAAGGTTGAAAATATGAAGGTTTTTCTGGTGGATAAAAACCTTGAGTGCTAGTAGATGAATCACTATACCCAAGGTTACTAGAACTCGATCTCCTATCAGATGAAGAGCCTATAGAAGTATGCTTTTTGCCTTTTCCTTTTGATGGAGCTCTAGGTTCACTTCTATCTCTCCTAGGTTCAGGAAACATATTTCCATCAAACTTTGATCTATCACGAAAATGTCCACTAGTGGTACCAACCCCATTTTCTCCTCCATACTGGCTAGAAGATCTAATTTCACCTCTATCACCACTATATCCATCATCCTCATCAATTGGACTTAAACCACCACCATCGGGTCCATTGCCACTCTGACTTGGCGTTGAACTAGAACTTGAATGAGACAACTTTTGTTGTTGAGATTTATTAACATCCATTTAATCATCAGAGGTATCCACAGGCAACACACCGGCATTGTCACCATCTAATAATGGATTCTCTTTATCATGAAGCAATTCTGATAGTGGATCAACATCTTCAAAGATATGATCAAGGCTGATAGGATTAAAACTAGCGTTTATATCATCAGTGCTCATTCTTTTTTGATGCCTTATCTGAAGCCTCATATTGTAATAGGTAAACACTAGTTTCTCAAGTTTCTTATACTTTAACCTATTTCTTGCCTTGGTGTGAATATAACTAAATGTGCTCCAATTTCGTTCGCAATTTGATGCTGAACATATGTGCCGTATATTATCCACCACTCAGCTGCATAATATTATTTAAATTTCAAAATAACTTCAAAATGTACAATATAATTAAATAATATAAATTAAATTAAATAATTTAATTAACTGTTTACCCGGATTCATTTACTTCCAAGCTCTTTGTGCTTGTGGAGTACCGAATGTCTCATGTTTATCTCTAAATAGTAACAACTGCATAAATAAAAGATAGAGTAAAAATAAAAAAAAATAATTCTATTTCAAATTATGTAACTAAGTTACAAATAATAGTACTTGAACCTAACCTGATTAACCATTCTGACTTTATTATCAAGAGAAGGTTCTAATCTTTCAATTATTGATCGTGTACCTTCTAATGTTTCTATTAGTACATTCTCAGAATGCTCCACCCCAAATTGAAATTTAGGATTGAGAAAATAACCTAAGTATAATTTATAAGAATATCATCAAATAATAATAATCTAAAGCTTAAAATAATAAAATATAAAAATATTTCTTAATTATATGAAACATTTTATCTTACCAGCTGAATGCAAGTCAGAATGCATAAAATTCCATCTATTGTCAATAATCTTTTCGTACTCGGTGAAATATCGACAATCTTGTTGAATTGCTCATTTAGCTCTATCAACAGCCTCATAAATAAAGCCCATTGTTGGTTTTTCATCGCTATCCACAAGTCTCAATACTTTTACTAGGGGCTCGTAAACTTTTATGAGGTCATTGGCTTTTTTCCAAAAATCTTTTCCCAAAACAATTTTTTTGGCTTCATAAGCAGGCCCTGACTTTTGCTGTCCCCAATTTGATTCTTTAAAATCCTATATATTCATAAGAAAAATTTTAAAATAATATAATTTAAATTATTTGGAACTAATAAAATCATTAAAGGTTGCTATATTTAAGTAATTATATTAACTAATTATAAAATACTAACCTTTGAATTAAACATTTCTCTCAGACCTTGCTTTTGTCTTGTTATCTCTTCAAGTTGAATGAAATGAGTTGCAAATCGAGTAAGAGCAGGTCGAATTATTTGTTTCCCTTGTGTATACTTCTTCATCAAATCAACAGTCCAAATGTGATTGTATATAAAACAAGTCACTTTCTTTGCCTCATCTAACACTTTTGCTACACTGGCTGTTTCCCAATATATTCAAGGCATAAATCTAAACAGTGAGCTGCACATGAGGTCCAATATAGGTGTTTTCTTTTCAACAATAATTTTTTCCAGCAGCTTTCATTGCTGCCTCATTATCAGTCACTATTTGGACAATGTAATTTTCTCCAACTTGTTCTACAACTGAATCTAACAAACTGTAATAGAATTCAGCATCTCTACTACGAACACTTGAGGCATCTACCGATTTCCAAAAAATGGTTCCTTTACTGCAATAAACAAGGAAATTAATGATGTGCATTTGATTCAAACTGTTGGTCCAACCATCACACATTAGAGTTGCACCCAATTCTTTCCAATGAGTCTTTAGTCCATTTACCCAATCATGAACTCGTTGATACTCTAACTCCAAATATACATCTGAAACCTCATAAGGTGTTGGGAGCTTTACACCTTGTCCAACTTCTGTTGACACTTGAATTAAGTTATACAACCATGGAGAGCTTGCTAATTGAAAAGAAAGTCTTTCATATATTAAAAATTTAGATACCGCTTCACCTATCTTCATTCGAAAACTCTTTAAAAAAGAGTCATTGACCTTTGGTTGCTTTGAACTTTTGCTTCTAACCAATTCAGGTATAGCTCCCCTTAAGGTAAACTCAGACTCACTTGGGATGGATTTACTTGTTCTTTCTCTATGATATTCTCTAGCTGATCCATGAGAAGATCGCCCTTCTTCAAAAATGTTATCACAACCACCAGTACTTCGTCTGAATTCTTCCCTTCGATGCCACTCATGTTGTGATTGGATACTTTCTCGAGTTGCTTGCCTTATAGCAGAAACCTCATCAATGAATTCCTCGTGTTCATCCTCCTCTTCTATTAATTGAGATAAGAATTCATCTTTTCTCCTCTCTTTGTCTATTTTCTTTGTGTTGCTTTCCTTCAGTATATTCATCATACTTTCTCTAATGACACCTGTTAATAAAATAAAAATAATTAACACTTTATATTATTATCAATATTATATAATCTTTATTGATAAATTTACAATAACATTTAAAAATAATAATGTAGTATCACATACCAGTAACATTAGGGCATGGTGCAACATTGCCGGTTTTATGAGCAATGTGCTCTTTAAATCGTGTTATTCCTCCTTTTACAACTTTACCACAAAGTTTACACACGATATTTCCTCTCGCATTTGGCACTGGAGTTCCAAAGTGCCAACCTATATCATTACTTGGTGTACCCTCCAATCCTTTAGTCGTGTAACACCCCAAACCCAGCCTATGCGTTAAGACCAGACTTGGCATGCCACACAATTCGAACTTACATCTAGTCATCACTGCTTTTAATGAAAACAATTCTTCAAAATGATTTTGAAAAAATGGAATTTATCATATACTGAGATTTATTTGAAAACCATAATTTTAAAACATAAGAATTTACAATTTGATTTTCAGAGAAATAATTGGTGGAAATCTTAAACTTATAAAAGAGTTTTCACAAAATATTTTGGAATAAGTGATATTTAAGAAAATCCCTTTTTCTATTTTTCTTTATACGCAAGTTTAAGAAATCATTTATAAAATTTAAACAACCCCATTTAAGTAACTAAAACATATTAAAATTCCATCCACGAATAAAAATCCATAAAATAATACCAGAGGCCTTATTACATCGCAATCAAAATAGTACTTAAATAAAAATAAAAATATTAAAAAGAAGTTCAAGTTTATAAAAACCCATCATTCGTAGTATGGCCTCCACACGAAGTCATCCCCGGCCCAAGCCTCCATCAATTATTATTACCTGAGAAGGGTAAGAAAAACAGGGTGAGTTACTTAGAACTCAATGTGTAACCCACTTACCGTGTCCACTGGGCCAAATCCATTTAAGCATTAAATTGGGCTTGAGCCCATTTAAAAAAATACAATATATAAATCAAATATTTAAAAAAAAATGCATGTGATATGCAATTCCCAACCAAGCCTAATTTCCATCCGCTACACACCACCCATACCAACCACCACACCTGTGGGGATCAAGTCAACCCACCCCGCCAACACACCAATCACAGGCATTAAGCCATTTAAAATATTTGTGGCAGAGCCACCGAACTAGATTGTGACAGAGTCACCGAACTAGATTGTGACAGTGTCACCGAACTAGATTTTGGCAACAGGCCTTTCTTCTCTTCGTCAATTATCCCAACCCATGCAGTCATATATATATAGAATGCATCACAATATATTCATAAGGTAAATTTCAACAAAAAAACCCGTATTACAAGTTATCAACTTGGCCCATTAGTCAAAATAACAATTTAACCCATTTAACGATCTAGCAATTTTGGCCCTTATATCGATCTAGCAGTTTTGGCCCATACATCGATCTAGCAGTTTTGGCCCATATATACACATGAGGCCCTTTTCACAATTTTCTCACTTGGCCAATTTATCAAAAATAATTCATATGGCCCAAAATATCACTTTTTAACAATATAGCTTATTAAGGGTAAATTCGTAATTTTCACAACTTTAATACTGTTTTCATGCTTTCATACCAAAAGTGCTAATAAACCGTATTTTCCAATTTTACCGACTTTACGATTTTTAATCGAATACTTACGGCATAGTATAACCCATGAGATAGGTGTGAAGTTACACACCTGATTACGGTGAGTACTATACTTTCCCGCTCGTTGATACCCTCAGAATCTCGAACAACAGCTATTTGTGATTTCTCCTCGATCGATAGTTCATAACCCGATGAAGAACCACGAACAGTCAAAGGCTCAGGAGTACGAATGACTTCAAATAATTGATTTTCACCGGATGAGGGTCCACAACCCGGTGGAAAATCTCGGATTGCTGAAATAGTCCTTCGTTTTAATTTAGGGGGAATAGCGGAACCACCCCTCTTCCAAACGCTATTAACAACCCTTTTTGTCCCTATCTTGATTGCCACGAAGTTCTTACGTTCACAAAAAGAGAGTCGATTAATAGGGTCCTTATGATAGAATCGATTAATCAATACCATCATAAGCTAAATAAAAAAATAACATAGAACCCCCTCGAAATAAAATGAATCCCTTACCTTGAATGATGAAATCCTTTTCCACACGTTCTTATGATGCCTAAGATCGACTATCGATGAAGAAATGATCGACACTCCACTACACCACGATTGATCAAGGTATGAATAAAAAGAATGATTTAGAAGTGAATAGATGTGGAGAGAAGGATTCGGCTAAGGAGATTGTCATCAACATTCGGCCATAGTGGAAAATTTTTGGAAGAGAGAAATGTTTGTGAGTCTTTTGTGAGAAGTAAAAAGAAAAGAAAAATGGATATGAGAGGTTTGTATTTCGGTTCTCAAGGATGGAAGATGAACCAAGAAGAAACTTTGAAACCAATATGCATTCGGCAATGAAGAGGAGAAACAGAAGAAAAGAAATGGTCCTAGATGGTTATATGGTTTCGGTCACAAAGGGAAGAAAAAGATTTGAAGAATAATCAATCCTAAGACCGAAATGGTAACAGAAAGAAATGGCCAAAAGAAACAATTGCTTCCCTAAAGCTTATGGCACATTCGGCTAGGGAGAGGGAAAAATGGAGAATTTTTTTTAAGAAAAACACCCAAAATAACCAAATGAAAGATGTGCTCATTTAGCACTTAATCCTACCAAGCTAGCACCAAAAACTGGCTATCCCCCTTAGCCCCCTATGCCGTCCACATACATGGTCAAACTTGGCCATCATACCTTTCCAAAACACTCTCCCTTAAGAGGTGCCTTATGTTCCTCCACCTTCCAAAAGTTTTGAAATCCTATCCCCCAAATCAAGCAAATTCTATCCCTAAATTCATGTTTGCCATAACCTTTAGCCACCTTACCATAAAAGAATTAGTCCATCCTTACCAAGAATAGAGCTTGGCCGACACTTGCTAAGAAAGAGAAAAAATAAATGTCACCAAAATGCTATCCATGGGATTCGAACCTCTCCCCTCAAGCTACACTCATGGCGCCTATTCCACCTTGCTACTAGTT
The DNA here is from genome assembly GCA_025698515.1 of Gossypium sturtianum. Lineage (NCBI taxonomy): Eukaryota > Viridiplantae > Streptophyta > Magnoliopsida > Malvales > Malvaceae > Gossypium > Gossypium sturtianum. Next base: position 27,269,459 of record CM046943.1, on the reverse strand, counting down.
CATCTTATGCTAGTTTTTGCAATTTAATTTCCTTAAACATCAGGGTCACTTGTTCCACTTCAATAAAGTACTCATTACTAAAATTTATTCTAATTCCAAATAATCCCATGCCTTCTCAAGACTATATTAAGCACACAAATTTAATCATTCACAAGCTAAACACCAAAACATGCAACATATCGATACTCATATTTTTAGGATGTTACAATTCTACCCTCCTTAAAAAATTTCGTCCTCGAAAATTACCTGATTAAAAGAGATGAGGATATTGTTGCCGAATTGCGTCCTCAGGCTCCCACGTAGCTTCCTCCGCTCCGTGATTACGCCATAGAACCTTAACCAACGGCACAGTCTTCTTTCTTAGCACCTTAACATCACGGTCTAAGATTTTCACTGGTTCCTCCTTGAAAGACAAGTCTGGCCTTAACTCCACTTCTTCTACCGGTACTATGTGAGATGGATTCAATCTATAACGCCTCAGCATAGAAACATGGAAAGCACTATGAATCTGACTCAACTCCAGAGGTAATTCAAGCTGATAGGCCACTGGTCCTACACGCTTCAACACATGGTACGGTCCAATGAACCTAGGGCTCAACTTGCCCTTCCTTCCAAATCTGAAAATTTTCTTCAAAGGTGAGACTTTCAGAAAGACCTGATCTCCCACTGCAAACTCAATATCCTTACGCTTCAGATTCGCATACGACTTTTGTCTATCCGAAGCTTCCTTTAACCGTGCTCGAATCACATTTACCTTCTCTTCCGTCTCAGTTATCAACTCGGGACCCAACAACCGTGCTCCCAATTCAGTCCAACAAGTAGGGGTACGACACTTACGACCGTATAACGCTTCATAGGGCGCCATTTGAATTTGGATTGGTAACTGTTATTATACGCGAACTCTGCCAACGGTAGAAAATCCTCCCAACTACCTCTGAAGTCAATCACGCAACCTCTTAACATGTCTTCCAAAATCTGAATTACTCTTTCTCGATCGACCATCCGATCGAGGATGAAAAAGTCAGATCTTGAAGTTTAACTTTATTCCCAAAGCCTCATGCAAAGCTTTCCAAAACCGCGATGTAAACCTAGGATCCCTGTCCGATATGATAGACACTGGTATCCCATGAAACCTCACAATCTCAGATACATAGAGCTTAGCTAACTTCGCGCACGAGTAATCCGTGCATTTAACAGTAGAAAATGAGCAGTCTTTGTCAATCGATCAACTACCACCCAAACGGAATCTTTCTTAGTAGGTGTTAAGGGTAACCCACTAACAAAATCCATCGTTATCCGCTCCCATTTCCATAGAGGAATCTTTTACTGGTTACAATAAACCCGATGGTAATTGATGTTTCGCCTTCACTTGTTGACACGTCAAACACTTTCCTACAAAATCGCAGAACCTCCGCTTTAACCTTGGCCACCAATACTGCTCACAGAGATCCTGATACATCTTATTTCCTCTGGGGTGCATAGCATAAGGGCTACTATGCGCCTCTCGTAGAATCATTTGTCTCAAATCCGAATCCATGGGCATACAAATTCTTCCACGAAAACACAGCATGCCATCCTTGTTTAATCCAAAATCCCCTATTATACCACTTTCAACTTGTTGCATTAAAAGACCCAACTTTTCATCTAATAATTGCTTTTCCTTGATCTGTTCTAACCACAATGGCTTCACCTGAAGTTCCGCTAGTAGACTGCCATCCTCATACAAATTGAGATGAGCAAACATTGCTCTTAACTCCGATACTACCTTACGACTCAACGCGTCTGCCACCACGTTAGCCTTTCCAGGATGGTACTCGATTGAGAAGTCATAATCCTTTAACAACTCCACCCATCTCCGTTGTCTCAAGTTTAACTCCTTTTGGGTAAGGAGGTACTTAAGGCTCTTATGGTCCGTATAAATGATCGACTTCTCACCTTAGAGATAGTGCCTCCAAATCTTTAAAGCAAACACCACCGCAGCCAACTCCAAGTCATGAGTAGGGTAGTTGACTTCGTGCGGCCTCAACTGACGAGAAGCATAAGCCACCACTTTTCCACCTTGCATCAGTACACATCCTAAACCCGTGTGTGACGCATCACAGTAAATGATAAACTCTTTTCCACCTCAAAGTGAATGAATGAAGATGGCGCTTAGTCAAAATCTTCTTCTTTCTCGAAACTTTCTTGCCGCTTGTTTATCGGTCCACACATACGGTACCCTTTTCGCAAACAGCTTGGTTAGAGGTGCAAAGCAATCAACGAAAACCCTCAACAAAGCGCCTATAGTAACTAGCCAAACCCAAGAAACTCCGGATCTCAGCGACTCGACTTCGGCGGTTTCCAATCCAACACTGCCTCAACCTTTCGAGGATCAACTCTTATTTCTTTGGTGACACCACATGACCCAAGAAAGTCACTTCCTTCAACCAAAATTCACATTTATTGAATTTGGCATAAAGTTGCTTATCTCGCAAAATTTGCAACACAATGCGCAAATGTGAGTCATACTCTTCTTCATTCCTCGAATATACCAAGATATCATCTATGAACACCACTACGAACCGGTCTAGATAAGGTTGAAAGACTCGATTCATCATGTCCATAAATGCGGTGGTGCATTGGTCAAACCAAAGCGGCATAACCAAAAACTCATAATGTCCATAACGAGTTCGAATGCCGTCTTATGAATATCCGCCTCCTTCACCTTGAGTTGATGATAACCCGATCTTAAATCAATCTTGAGAAAATCAAGCTCCTCTCAATTGATCAAACAGTCGTCAATTCTCAAGCAATGGATACCTATTCTTGATTGTCAATTTATTCAATCGCCTATATAAAAATGCACAAACGCGCATCGACCCATCCTTCTTCTTGACGAACAAAACGGTGCTCTCCCACGGGGACACACTCGGTCGAATAAATCCCCGATCTAACAATTCTTGAATTTGAGCTTTAAGCTCGCTAACTCCTTCTGGCGCCATTCTATAAGGAGCAATAGACACTGGAGCCGTTCCGGGCAAAAGCTCAATGCCAAATTCTACTTCCTGAATTGGAGGTAGACCCGGAAGTTCTTCGGGAAAGACATCTAAAAATTCTTTCACCGTTCTCACACCTTCCACCGATAGTTCCTTGGCATCCAAAGCACTAATGAAGGCTAGAAATGCTCCATACCCTTTTCGCACCAACTTCTCTGCCTTCAAAGCAGATACCACATTTGCCAAAAAGTTCCTTCGCTCGCCTATCATTACTACCTCCTCATCATCCACAGTCCTTATTGACATCCACTTTTTGGCACAATCCAATTGTGCCCGGTGCTTCACCAACCAATCCATGCCCAAAATAAGATCAAACTCGCCGAAAGGTAATTCCATCAAATTCGCCAAAAATATTTCTCTTTGAATTTCCAAGGGCACGTCTCTAAACAATTTATTCACGACTATCGACTGTCCTAAAGGACTAATTACGGTCATCTCTCTATCGGTAATCTCAGATCTAATATTCAGGTTTCCAGATATGGTACTAGCAACATACGAGTGGGTAGACCCGATATCTATCAAAGCGATATGTGTACATCAAAGATGAAGAACGCATCAGTTATCACATCGTGCATCGCCATCTTCCCGACGCCTAACCGCATAGACCAACCCTGGCTGTCTTGCCTCCGCGTTACCTCTGAAGCCATTACCTCGACCCAGTGTACCTTGACCACGTCCGTTACCATTACCACCGCGACCCGATCCACGACCTCTCGGTGGCTTCTGAGTACCTCTAGCTGGCCGAGCATCGAGATTCTGAGCTTCCTAATTCGTATCGGACCGTCGAGGGCAATTCTTATACCGATGATCCTTGGAACCATATTTATAGCAAGCACCGCTTTTCCTCCAACATTCCCGGGTGTCGTTTCCCCATGATCAAGCTGACGATCCGACTTTGATTGGTAACCACAGCGCTCTAGCTTGAGTCGGCTCATCATTTCGAGGCCTTTTACGGAACCTTTTAGCGAGAACCGAATACTTAAAATCCTCTTGCCTCGACTCTTTCCCGGTTCGACGTTTCAATTCTTAGCCTCTTGGCTATCTTGGCTTTCTCCACAAGCGAGGCAAAAATCCGTACTTGTTGTGGGGCTATCGCGACCGCAACTCATCATTCAGCCCATCTTGAAAGCGTACACAATGCTCATGATCTGTCGGCACTATTGTGCGATCATATCAGCTCAAACGAAGAAATTTTGCCTCGTAAGCTGCCACTGTCTTATTTCCTTGAACCAAATTCAGGAATTCCTTCCTCCGGGCATCTACATAACTTGTCCCGACGTATTTCCCTTGAAAAGTAGCTTTGAAGAAATCCCAAGTAACTAATGCAGCCTCGGTGCCTTCTCGAACAGTAAGCCACCATTGATACGCCTCGTCCCTTAACAAGGACACAGCTCCTCTTAGTTTCTGCTCAGCGGTGCACTCCAAATCATCCATAATCCGCTCTACAGCCTTGAGCCAATATTCCACAACATTCGGAGCTACACCGGAGACACCTCTAAAAACCTCGGCACCACTTGATTTAAGTCGTTCCGAAATTGATCCACGAACTACTGGACCAGTTCTAGTCCCAACAACCCTTTCAAGGACTTGCAACATTGCTTGAGTCAAAGCATTGTCCTCTCTTGAATGGTCATGTGATCCAGTCTCACTCCCGGGTGAAGCAGGTGCATCTATTTCCGGCATATGACCCGACACTTCAGTTGCATCTCTAGCACCTCGTCCTCTACCACGGCCACGTCTACCACGTCCACGACCACGTCCTCTAGTGCTCATAATGACTAATTCGATTTAATCTGATTACAAGTTTTATGAATCAGAATACCATTTCAGTGTTTATTAACGATATTTTATGAGATATAAGAGGTAAAGTTGTTTTCGCAATCACGTCCTATAGTCTCAATCTCTACCATTTTCGACACCTAAAACTAGAAGTTCTAGAGTGTTCCTATGTTCATATCACAATAATAAACATTTAATATACAAATACTTACTTGGCTTGGTGCCTGATGCTCGTGCTCGTGGTGCCATACTACCTTTAAAACATAAAGTCTAGAAATTAAAACGATTTTAAACAAATTTTTTGTTGAACCCAAACCACAGCTGAGTTTTGAAATTGGCTCTGATACCATAAAATGTAACACCCCAAACTCGGCCTATGCGTTAAGACCAGACTTGGCATGCCACACAATTCGAACTTACATCTAGTCATCACTGCTTTTAATGAAAACAATTCTTCAAAACGATTTTGAAAAAATGGAATTTATCATATACCGAGATTTATTTGAAAACCATAATTTTAAAACATAAGAATTTACAATTTGATTTTCAGAGAAATAATTGGTGGAAATCTTAAACTTATAAAAGAGTTTTCACAAAATATTTTGGATTAAGTGATATTTAAGAAAATCCCTTTTTCTATTTTTCTTTATACGCAAGTTTAAGAAATCATTTATAAAATTTAAACAGCCCTATTTAAGTAACTAAAACATATTAAAATTCCATCCACGAATAAAAATCCATAAAATAATACCAGAGGCCTTATTACATCGCAATCAAAATAGTACTTAAATAAAAATAAAAATATTAAAAAGAAGTTCAAGTTTATAAAAACCCATCATTCGTAGTATGGCCTCCACACGAAGTCATCCCCTAGCCCAAGCCTCCATCAATTATTATTTACCGAGAAGGGTAAGAAAAAGCAGGTGAGTTACTTAGAACTCAATGTGTAACCCACTTACAGTATCCCTTGGGCCAAATCCATTTAAGCATTAAATTGGGCTTGAGCCCATTTACAAAAATACAATATATAAATCAAATATTAAAAAAATGCATGTGATATGCAATTCCCAACCAAGCCTAATTTCCATCCGCTACACACCACCCGTACCAACCATCACACTGTGGGGATCAAGTCAACCCACCCCGCCAACACACCAATCACGGGCATTAAGCCATTTAAAATATTTGTGGCGAGAGCCACGAACTAGATTGTGACAGAGTCACCGAACTAGATTGTGACAGTGTCACCGAACTAGATTTTGGCAACAGGCCTTTCTTCTCTTCGTCAATTATCCCAACCCATGCAGTCATATATATATATAGAATGCATCACAATATATTCATAAGGTAAATTTCAACAAAAAAACCCGTATTACAAGTTATCAACTTGGCCCATTAGTCAAAATAATAATTTAACCCATTTAACGATCTAGCAATTTTGGCCCTTATATCGATCTAGCAGTTTTGGCCCATATATCGATCTAGTAGTTTTGGCCCATATATACACATGAGGCCCTTTTCACAATTTTCTCACTTGGCCAATTTATCAAAAATAATTCATATGGCCCAAAATATCACTTTTTAACAATATAGCTTATTAAGGGCAAATTCGTAATTTTCACAACTTTAATACCGTTTTCATGCTTTCACACCAAAAGTGCTAATAAACCGTATTTTCCAATTTTACCGACTTTACGATTTTTAATCGAATACTTACGGCATAGTATAACCCATGAGATAAGTGTGAAGTTACACACCTGATTACGGTGAGTACTATACATTCCCGCTCGTCGATACCCTCGGAATCTCGAACAACAGCTATTTGTGATTTCTCCTCGATCGATAGTTCATAACCCGATGAAGAACCACGAACAGTCAAAGGCTCAGGAGTACGAATGACTTCAAATAATTGATTTTCGCCGGATGAGGGTCCACAACCCGGTGGAAAATCTCGGATTACTGAAACAGTCCTTTGTTTGAATTTAGGGGGAATAGCAGAACCACCCCTCTTCCAAACGCTATTAACAACCCTTTTTGTCCCTATCTTGATTGCCACGAAATTCTTACGTTCACAAAAAGAGAGTCGATTAATAGGGTCCTTATGATAGAATCAATTAATCAATACCATCATAAGCCAAATAAAAAAATAACATAGAACCCCCCTCGAAATAAAATGAATCCCTTACCTTGAATGATGAAATCCTTTTCCACACGTTCTTATGATGCCTAAGATCGACTATCGATGAAGAAATGATCGACACTCCACTACACCACGATTGATCAAGGTATGAATAAAAAGAATGATTGAGAAGTGAATAGATGTGGAGAGAAGGATTCGACTAAGGAGATTGTCATCAACATTCGGCCATAGTGGAAAATATTTGGAAGAGAGAAATGTTTGTGAGTCTTTTGTGAGAAGTAAAAAGAAAAGAAAAAATGGAGATGAGAGGTTTGTATTTCGGTTCTCAAGGATGGAAGATGAACCAAGAAGAAACTTTGAAACCAATATGCATTCGGCAATGAAGAGGAAAAACAGAAGAAAAGAAATGGTCCTAGATGGTTATATGGTTTCGATCACAAAGGGAAGAAAAAGTGTAACACCCCAAACCCGGCCCATACGCCACGGCCGAATTTAGAATGCCACTGCGGAAAACGTTTGAAAAATATTTTGACTTAGAGTGAAAACATAAAAATTTATTGTCTTTAATAAAACATTGTATATTTATAAATCCAAATAAAATCAAGTTGTTATAAATCCTTCGATTTGTAATTTTAATATATATCTTTAAGATATGAGTTGCTAAAAATATAACATATCCAAATAATAAAAATTGTCAATCCACTTTAAAACATAATAATAAACTTCAAAACCTTTTAAGTGGCCCTTATTACAATAAGAAAATATTCGCAAATTCTGAAAGTATGTATAATATATATAAAATAAGGAAAATAACTTCTGCATGGGCCACCTCGTATCCACTCCAACTCGGTCCAAGCTTTATGCATCACCTGTAAGGTTTGAGAAAAATTGGGTTAGTCACATGGACTCGTGCATAGTTATTTCACATGTCCCCACATATGGGCTTGGCCCATATCCACACTGATCCACATGCAAAATTATGCAAAATGAAGCCCAACCCAACCTAGTTCCATCCATTACACCAACCTCGGCATACCGCCGCCCAAGGCCGTGGCTAATCCACCGATCACCTAAGTGATCCCACATAACTTACCTCGGCGGACTTCTTTGCTCAAGGCGTGGCTAAGCCATCGATCACATAAGTGATCCCACATATCAATTAATCCACGGTGATGCACACGACTATCAACCGCCGAGATGGGCACCTAGCCAACACCTCCCTTGATGGAGCACATAGCTAACATCAAGCGCCAATGTAGCACAAGGCTAACATCGGACCACGTACATAATGTACACCCTTTCCTTTCGATAGTCACATCCCAAGTCCCATGTATCATGCCACAATATCATTAAAATAAGCATATATCACATGCCATCACATTTTCATACATAGATCATATGTAAATTAAAATCATAAAATACCGACCTTGTCAATTGATTACCCAATGAGAGGCATCCACCCTTTTTAGCCATTAATTCGGCTACCATGCACATCATATACATATTTATATATTAAAACACATACACACAACAAAAAGAAACGAAGACGATAACTACGCACCTTTTTGTACGATCGGCTAAAACCGAGATCACACGTTTGCACCTAAAAGTCTGCGAAATCCCTAAATGGAACCATATTAGTTTTGGCCTCTACACCAAAAAGCATTAGAAAGTGGCCTTTGCCCTCAAGAAAGCGACATAGAAAAGAGAAAGGAAATACGGCCATGTACACTTACCTATCTTCCAAAACCGATTGAAGAAAACCAAATGAAGATCTACCCTTATTGATATTCGGCTAAGACAATACAAAAAGAGTATGGGAAGTTTCGGCAATATGGTTGATTTGCAACAACAAAAAGGATTCGGCTAGAGTGGAGAAAGAGAAAGGAAAAAGGAAGAGAAAGAAAGAAATTGAAATGAGAGAGAGATGTTTTTCGGTTTTGAGTAAAAGTGGAAGAAAGAAAAAGAGAAATGGGGAGAAGGAAGTTTGGCCGAGAAAATAAAAGAAAAGTGGGTTTTGAACAAGTATGACAAGAATAGAAAAGAAGTTGTGAACAAAAGAGATTCGGCCAAGCACTATGATGATTTTGGTTTTTGTTACACTTTGATGTACTAGGAGAAATTTGCAAAAACTAAAAAGGATTTTCGGTTATGACACCAAAACAAATATTGAAGGCCAAAACTAATACCAAAAACTCACCTTATGTCCAAGACACATTCGGCTATAGGGAGTGTTTGTGGAGAGAAAAGAAATTGGTGTTCAAATGCTTAGGAAAATGGCCAACTAGCTACTAACCTACCAAAGCCTCCATCAAAAATCGGTCAAGCCCTCCCCTAGACCAAAATGCCGTCCACATACATGAACTAAAGGCCATAATAGAGTTTCCAAAACACTCTCCAACATTCAAGCCTTTTGTCCCCCCATCCTTCCTTAATTCTTAAGATTCTTATCCCCAATTTCATGCTTTCCTTAAACCAACATTCAACTTACCAAAAGATGAAAGTCGAACCTATCATAAACATAGGTTGACCGTCCATAATTGCTATGTAGAAAAAAAATAAAATCCTCAAAATGCTTTCCATGCTACTCGAACCACTAACCTCAAGCAACCTTTCAAGCTCCTTATCCACTATGCCACTTACTCTTCATGTGCTTTAATTAACACTTAAATTAACTTAAGTGCTAAGCTCACTTAATCTACTTCATTAAATAAACCATACTAAAAATTATTCTATCTTCCTAAATAGAATCAAGTCTTCATAAGACTATGCTAACACACAAAAATTCATACCTGAATTAACACAAGCAACAAGATGATACTCAAATTTTTCCTAAAGCCCAAGGCCTAATCTTACTAGGCCCAATTTCGGGATGTTACAGTTCTACCCTCCTTAAAATAATTTTGTCCTCGAAATTTCCAATTAACTAACAGTCGTGCATCCTTACTCACCACACTACATTTTTGCTGCGCACTCTGATCTTAATAAAACTAACATACCTTCTATGAACAGTCTCAAAGTTCCCACTCAAGGTTCCATCCACTTCACTAGCAACACAAGTACGAACTAGCTCTATAACAAACAAGGCAATAAAGAGTATTCTAGACGTAAGAAACTTACCCGTTGTCACATCTGGTATATCACTATCCTCCCTCCGACGAAGCGCATACACGGACACTGTTTGTCTTGCCTCGGTGCTACCATTACCTCGGCACGGTGCTCCCGACCTCGGCGAACCATTTCCTCCATGGTTCGGACCACGACCCTCGCCGCTTGTCGACCACCTCTGCCCGGTGCTCATAACCCGGCCATACATGCGAGCCCTATTCGGATCACGGGGCGGTCTTTAATCAAATGGGACTTAGACTTACATCTAAAACACTCCGATTCCGGTTCCAAAGACTTTCGCCAACTTGATACCTTCCACACTAAGCACATGGACGGTCTCGATTTCCAGTAGTTGGCTTAGAAACACGAGCAGAATTCTCCACCCTCGGTCTTTTCTGAAGGCTCTCAGACGATTCTGACGGTCCAAAACTCCTCTTATCCGGTTCCTATCCCTATCTGCTGCGCGCCTTACGAGTCCTTAATCCCTTCAGTTACCTTAGCCTTCTCTACCAACGCAGCGAACTCCCGTTCTTGATGTGGAGCTATCAACAACCTCAGGTCATTCCTTAATCCGTCCTCAAATCAGACACAACATTCATGCTCCGTAGCAACTACTCCTCGAGCATATCGGCTTAACCTTAAGAATTCCGCCTCGTACTCTGCTACGGACTTGCTCCATTGAACCAGCCCCAGAAATGCCTTTCTCTGCGCATCAATATAATAAGTCCCCACATACTTCTTCTGATACGCCACCTTAACATACTCCCAAGTGAGATCCTCAGCTGTAGCACCATCCCGTACCGTGAGCCACCACTGATACGCCTCGTCGCGAAGTAGCGCCACCATTCCCTTCAGCATTCAGATCCAAATCATCCATGATTCGCTCCGTCGCCTCTAACCAATACTCGGCGTCTTGGGTGCCACACGGATCGCCACGGAACACCTCGACTCCGTTGGCTCGAAGTCGCTCGGTGCGGACTTTCGAGCTCTCCCATTTCCTCCGGCACTGACCACCATTTCAAGAACTCGCGGTACGGCTGCGTCTACAAACATCATTCCCCGTCTGGTCTTCTTTGCGCCAACACCAAAAGGCGGTGGTGGTGGTACCTCATTCTCGGACCCTTGACTCGATCTAACGGGTTCCGTCGGCCATTACGCCTCTACCGCGCCCACGATGACCACGCCCCTAGAACTCATTTCTAACGTCGTGATTTAATCTGGTAGACTTCGGGTTGGAGATATAGGTGCCATGCAGAATAAACACTGAAAAATTTATGAAAGCCCAAATCTTTGAAAAGCCCATCAAAAAATATTTTTGGGCCCAAAACCCTCAAAGTGAGTTTTGAACCAGGGCTCGATACCAATTTATAACACCCCAAACCGGCCCATACGCCACGGCCGAATTTAGAATGCCAATGCGGAAAATGTTTGAAAAATATTGTGACTTAGAGTGAAAACATAAAAATTTTTTGTCTTTAATAAAACATTGTATATTTATAAATCCAAATAAAATCAAGTTGTTATAAATCCTTGATTTGTAATTTTAATATATATCTTTAAGATATGAGTTGCTAAAAATATAACATATCCAAATAATAAAAATTGTCAATCCACTTTAAAACATAATAATAAACTTCAAAACCTTTTAAGTGGCCCTTATTACAATAAGCAAATATTCGTAAATTCAGAAAGTATGTATAATATATATAAAATAAGGAAAATAACTTACTGCATGGGCCACCTCGTATCCACTCCAACTCGGTCCAAGCTTTATGCATCACTGTAAGGTTTGAGAAAAATTGGGTGAGTCACATGGACTCGAGTGCATAGTTATTTCACATGTCCCCACATATGGGCTTGGCCCATATCCACCTGATCCACATGCAAAATTATGCAAAATGAAGCCCAACCCAACCTAGTTCCATCCATTACACCAACCTCGGCACTTTGCCGCCCAAGGCCGTGGCTAATCCACCGATCACCTAAGTGATCCCACATAACTTACCTCGGCGGACTTGCTTGCTCAAGGCCGTGGCTAAGCCACCGATCACATAAGTGATCCCACATATCAATTAATCCACGGTGATGCACACACGACTATCAAGCTGAGATGGGCACCTAGCCAACACCTCCCTTGATGGAGCACATAGCTAACATCAAGCGCCAATGTAGCACAAGGCTAACATCAGACCACGTACATAATGTACACCCTTTCCTTCGATAGTCACATCCCAAGTCCCATGTATCATGCCACAATATCATTAAAATAAGCATATATCACATGCCATCACATTTTCATACATAGATCATATGTAAATTAAAATCATAAAATCCTGACCTTGTCAATTGATTACCCAACATAGGCATCCACCCTTTTTAGCCATTAATTCGGCTACCATGCACATCATATACATATTTATATATTAAAACACATACACACAACAAAAGAATAGTGCGATAACTACGCACCTTTTTTGCATGATCGGCTAAAACCGAGATCACACGTTTGCACCTAAAAGTCTGCGAAATCCTAAATAGAACCATATTAGTTTGGCCTCTACACCAAAAAGCATTAGAAAGTGGCCTTTGCCCTCAAGAAAGCGACATAGAAAAGAGAAAGGAAATACTGCCATGTACACTTACCTATCTTCTAAAACCGATTGAAGAAAACCAAATGAAGATCTACACTTATTGATATTCGGCTAAGACAATACAAAAGAGTATGGGAAGTTTCGGCAATATGGTTGATTTGTAACAACAAAAGGATTCGGCTAGAGTAGAGAAAGAGAAAGGAAAAGGAAGAGAAAGAAAGAAATTGAAATGAGAGAGAGATGTTTTCGGTTTGAGCAAAAGTGGAAGAAAGAAAAAGAGAAATGGGGAGAAGGAAGTTTCGGCCCAGAGAAAATAAAAGAAAAGTGGGTTTTGAACAAGTATGAAAAGAATAGAAAAGAAGTTGTGAACAAAAGAGATTCGGCCAAGCACTATGATGATTTCGGTTTTTGTTACACTTTGATGTGCTAGGGAGAAATTTGCAAAAACTAAAAAGGATTTTCGGTTATGACACCAAAACAAATATTGAAGGCCAAAACTAATACCAAAAACTCACCTTATGTCCAAGACACATTCGGCTATAGGGAGTGTTTGTGGAGAGAAAAGAAATTGGTGTTCAAATGCTTAGGAAAATGGCCAACTAGCTACTAACCTACCAAAGCCTCCATCAAAAATCGGTCAAGCCCTCCCCTAGACCAAAATGCCGTCCACATACATGAACTAAAGGCCATAATAGAGTTTCCAAAACACTCTCCAACATTCAAGCCTTTTGTCCCCCCATCCTTCCTTAATTCTTAAGATTTTAAATATCAAAATTGGGACTTTTAATTCAACAAGTTGAAAATGGTGGAATAGAGGATTTTAGCATAAACGCGGAAGGTGTGTTATGTTTTCATGGGAGAGTTTGTATGCCTAAGGACTCAGATCTGAGACAAATGATTCTACGGGAGGCGCATAGTAGCCCTTATGTTATGCACCCCGGAGGAAATAAGATGTATCGGGATCTTTGTGAACAATATTGGTGGCTGAGGTTGAAGCGTGAGATTTACGAATTTGTGGGAAAATGTTTAACTTGTCGACAAGTGAAGGCGGAGCATCAATTCTTTGTCGGGATTATTACAACCAGTAAAGATTCCTCTTTGGAAATGGGAGCGGATAACAATGGATTTTGTTAGTGGGTTACCTTTAACACCTACTAAGAAAAATTCCGTTTGGGTAATTGTTGATCGTTTGTGAAATCGCTCATTTTCTACCGGTTAAATGCACGGATTACTCGTTACGAAGTTGGCTAAAGTATACGTATCCAGAAATCGTGAGGTTGCATGGGGTACCTGTGTCTATTATATCAGATAGGGATCCTAGGTTTACGTCACGGTTTTGGAAAGCTTTGCATGAAGCTTTGGGAACAAAGCTAAACTTCAGTACGGCTTTTCATCCTCAGACAGATGGTCAATCAGAAAGAGTAATTCAGATTCTGGAAGACATGTTAAGGGGATGTGTAATCGACTTCAAAGGTAGTTGGGAGGATTTTCTACCGTTGGCAGAATTTGCTTACAACAATAGCTATCAGTCTAGCATTCAGATGGCACCCTACGAGGCATTATATGGTCGTAGGTGTCATTCTCCTAGTTGTTGGACTGAATTGGGCGAGCGATGGATGTTAGGTCTGGTGATCTGCGAAGCGGAAGAAAAGTAAAAGCTATTCGAGCACGGTTAAAGGAAGCTTTGGATAGACAAAATTCGTATCATGCGAGATCCAGAAGCGTAGAAGTATCGAGTATCTTTGTGGGGATCAAGTTTTCTTGAAGGTCTCACCTTGGAAGAAGATTTTCAGGTTTGGGAAGAAGGGCAAGTTGAGTCCTAGATACATTGGACCATATCGTGTGGTGAAGCGTGTTGGTCCGAGTGGCCTATCGGATCGAATTACCTCGGAGTTGAGTCGATTCATAATGTTTTTCATGTTTCCATCTTTGAGCGCTATAGATCGGATCCTTCGCACATAGTCACCGGTAGAAGAAGTGGAGTTGAATTCGGACTTGTCTTTTGAGGAGGAACCGGTGGAAATCTTAGACCGAGATGTTAATGTGCTAAAAAGAAAACCGTGCCATTGGTCAAGGTGTTATGGCATAATCACGGAGTGGAGGAAGCTACGTGGGAGCTGAAGATGCAATTCGGCAATAATACCTTCACCTTTTCAACGGGTAAATTTCGAGGACGAAATTTTCTTTAAGGAGGTAGAGTTGTAACACCCTAAAAATCCAAGAGTCTTGATATATTGCATGTTTTGGTGATTAGTTTATAAAGGAAAAATTTTCTTATTACTTTTCGTGCCTATGATAGTCTGAAGAAGAGTATAGAATTATTCGGTTATGGAATAATTTTTAGTTTTGAAAATTTATTGAAGTGGAGCAAGTGGCATTGACACTTAAGTTAATTTAAGTGTTAATAAGTGACATAAGATGAGTAATGGCAAGGTGGTGTTGGCGCATGGGTTATAGCATGAGGGGAGTGGTTCGAATCCCTTGGATGGCATTTTGACAACTTTTATTTTGCTCTTCTATGGTAAGTGTCATTAAGCTTATTTATGGTAAGTGTTGACCTTGTTATTTTGGTTAGTATATCAAAGGAATAAGATAAGAGTGAATTTATGGTAGGGAATCAAGAAAATATGGAAAGATATGGAGACATAGGGCAAGTATCAAGGAAAGTGTTTTGGAAACAAATTCATGGTCATTTGACCAATGAATTTGGACGGCAATATGGCTAGGGGAAGGTTGGCGAATTTTGCTAGTAGCTTGGTAAGGTTTAGGAGTTTGCTTTTGGTCATTTTAGTTTTGTGCAAAATTTTGCATTTCCTCTTCTCAACTTTTTCCTTTGGCGAAATTGATCTTTTGGTAAGCCTTGATTATTTTGACCATTTGGTCATTTTTGCTTCTCACTTTAGTGTTCAATTTTGTGCCTTTCTCATAGTGCCGATTCTACTAACACCAAAAAGCCATTCTTTACTTTTCTTCTCCCCATTGCCGAATATACATTGCTCCCAAAACTCATCTCTTTCTTTCTTTCTCTTTTATTCTCTTTGAAAATTGAAACAACATCATCATCATTCTTCTCTCATCTTTTATTCTTGATACTCATACTTTCTCTATTATTTTCTCTCATGGCCGAATGTTGATGTACCCATAGCCGAATCTTTTTTTTCTATTTTTTTTGGTCATATAGCCGAATCCTCCATCTTGCACAAACATCTTTCTCAATCGTCTCTTTCCAATCGTGGATAATAGTGCGATAGCGGAAGATCAAAAATCAAGTGTTCGTGGGTATCTTAGAGCGTTGGAATCGATTTAAGGTGA
This sequence comes from Gossypium sturtianum, assembly GCA_025698515.1. Lineage (NCBI taxonomy): Eukaryota > Viridiplantae > Streptophyta > Magnoliopsida > Malvales > Malvaceae > Gossypium > Gossypium sturtianum. The sequence continues at coordinate 27,253,494 of CM046943.1, read as the reverse complement.
TAAAGGGCGTTTGATCGATTCTCATATTTTGGAACAAGGATCTTTGTGGTAAGCAAATTTCACCCTTAAACCCTTAGTCATATTTCGATGTAATATTAGATTGGATTAACGATCTTTTGTCTTTGAAGACAATCAAAATAGGGAAGAAAAGAAGCGGTGAATAGTGTTCGAAAGAGGGTGGTTCCGTTATTCCCCTAAGTTTAAGCGAAGAATTGTTTGAGCAATCCGGGATTTCCCCACGGGTTGCGGATGTTCATCTGAGGAGAATCAAGCTGTTCGAAGTCGTTCGTACTCGAACCATTATTTGTTCATGGATTTGATTCGGTTAACGAACCATCAATCGGGAGAAATCGCAAGTAGAAGTAGTTCAAAAACCGAGGGTAAAATTTTAGATCGTTATTTTTAGATCGGTTTCATTAATAAATTATAGTGTTCTAATTATCGTGATACGTATAGGTGTTGACGTGGCGGAAAGTCTAGTTCTCACTATAACCGGTGTGTAACTTCACACTTATCTTTCGGGTTAGATACTAAACCGTAAGAAATTTGATAAATCGTAAAAATGGCCAAATCGAAATGTTGTAGCAATTAGTACTTTTGTGTAAATGCATGAAAGCGGCTAAAGCGAGAAATTTCTGAAAAAGCGCTAGATCGATAAATTGGGCCATAAAAGCGCTAGATCGATAAATTGGGCCATAAAGCGCTAGATCGATAAATTGGGCCATAAAGCGCTAGATCAATAAATTGGGCCATAAAGCGCTAGATCGATAAATATGGGCCAAAGTTTGCTAGATCGCTAATGGGCCAAAAACCCTCTAGTTCGAGATATGGGCCAAAGTTTAATACTATATTGTTAATAGGCCCAAATGAAAGGTTTTATTAAAGACTCATTTGTGTTATGGGTTACTTGATAAAATCTTTATGATTTAAAGTTTGTTATTCATACATAATTGCATGGGATGGGATTTGATGAAGAGAAGAAAGGCACTGTGGCCACGTATCTAGTTCGGTGGCTCGCCACAAATTTTGGCTTAATGCCTCTAGTTCGGTGACTATGTCACAATCTAGTTGATGTAGTGCACTACAATATTATTAAAAAGGCTTAATGCCTACGATTGGTGTGTTTGGCGGGGTGGGTTGACTTGATCCCCACAGGTGTCTTTGGTTAGTGCGGGTGTGTAGCGGATGGAAAATTAGGCTTGGTTTGGGAAATTCATTTTTACATGCATTTTATATATTTATTTCATATTTATATCGTTGAAATTTGTAATTGGGCTCAAGCCCAAATTAATGCCTTGATAGTCTGGCCCAACAACGGTGGTAAGTGGGTTACACATTGAGTTCTTTGTAACTCACCCCATTTTATTACCCATTTCGTGTAATGGAAATTGATGTGGACTTGGGTAGGGGATGACTTGGTGGAGGCCATACTACGAGCATGGGTTTTTATAAACTATGAACTTTATTTAAGTTATTCATTTTATTTACTATTTTGGGTATGATGTAATAAGGCCTCTAATTATGTTTTTATGGATTTTTATGTGTGGATGGATTTAATTTTGTTTAAGACTCTCATTATGGGCTTATGCTAAATTTTTAAATTTTTCTTAAACATTGCGTTTTATAACATTTTGAAACACCTAAATTACTCTTTTAAATTCTTTCAAGTTCTTTTAAAATTACTTAAAGGTTTTGACAAACATATTTTAAATAATAAGATTTTCAAGCGAGTAATTTCTTAAATCATCAATTTTGAATTATCGTACTAAATTTTTGTTAACCTCTATTTCCAAAAGGTTTTGGTAGTAATGTTTTACTTTAATCACTAGAGAATTAAATGAATATTCGATTGGTGTGACTAACGAATCTCGTCTAAACGCATAGACTGGTTTGGGGTGTTACAAAAGATTTGGAGAATAATCAATCCTAAAACCGAAATGGTAACAGAAAGAAATGGCCAAAAGAAACAATTGCTTCCTAAAGCTTATGGCACATTCGGCTAGGAGAGGAAAAATGGATAAAATTTTTAAGAAAAGCACCCAAAATAACCAAATGAAAGATGTGCTCATTTAGCACCTAATCCTACCAAGCTAGCACCAAAAACCGGCCATCCCCCTTAGCCCCCTATGCCGTCCACATACATGGTCAAACTTGACCATCATACCTTTCCAAAACACTCTCCCTTAAGAGGTGCCTTATGTTCCTCCACCTTCCAAAAGTTTTGAAATCCTATCCCCAAAATCAAGCAAATTCTATCCCTAAATTCATGTTTGCCATAACCTTTAGCCACCTTACCATAAAAGAATTAGTCCATCCTTACCAAGAATAGAGCTTGGCCGACACTTGCTAAGAAAGAGCAAAAATAAATGTCACCAAAATGCTATCCATGGGGTTCGAACCTCTCCCCTCAAGCTACACTCATGGCGCCTATTCCACCTTGCTACTAGTTCATCTTATGCTAGTTTTTGCCATTTAATTTCCTTAAACATCAGGGTCACTTGTTCCACTTCAATAAAGTACTTATTACTAAAATTTATTCTAATTCCAAATAATCCCATGCCTTCTCAAGACTATATTAAGCACACAAATTTAATCATTCACAAGCTAAACACCAAAACATGCAACATATCGATACTCATATTTTTAGGATGTTACAAGTCGGGAACTCTTCACGTGGTGGCATGCTTTATTTTTATTTATATATAAGAAACATAAAATTATATTTAGAAATATAAGCAACTCATTACTTATATTATCAACAATATAATACAAAAAAAGTAAACATCATTAACATGGAAATTTTAAATTTATTGCATAATCCATTCATAATTTATTTTTAAAAAAACAACGATACACCATAACCCATTATTACTTGGTTCCAAAGTTTTTGGTATAAATAGTTTGTTTTGTTCCATTCCATCTTAATAAAATTTAAATTCAAATTGGATCAAATTTAAAAATTCAAGTTTTTCATATTATGCAAACTAAAATCAATAGAAATTTATCTATTGTTGAATTGAAGTCATCTATCGGATTTGATAAAGAAAAACACAATGAATTAATTTGTCTTGATTTTTTACCTTTTATAATACAAGTAATAAGTGAAAATATATTTACAAAATAGGTTAAAATATGCAATAAGTCCTTATATTTTTCATAAAATTGAAATTTAGTCCTTATACTTTTAATTCTAAGAATTTAGTCCCTCTATTTTTGATTTCAAAATTTAAGACTAATTGTTAACTTTATTAAAACTATTTTGTTAAATCCGACTTTAATTACAATGTCACTTTTTTAGTTACATGGCTGCAAATGATATTTTTTTCAAAATGTCACGCCAACAAATTTAACAAAAAATTATCAGTTTTAACAATTAGATATAAATTTTGAAATCTGAAAAATAAAGAGTCTAAATTCTTAAAAATAAAAATACAAATATTAAATTCTTAATTTGTGAAGAGTATAGGAACTTATGGTATGTTTTGACCTATAAAATATTAATGAAATTTTGGCTTAAATCACAATGTTGATAATTTCGGGTATGGGTTAATTTGAAAAGGGTAGCGAGAGGCTTTGGCCCCCTCAAATATAAATTTTTCATATAAGTCCTTATTAAATTATTAAATTAAATATTAATTTGTAGTAAAATTACATTTTGACTCTTAAAAATAAATAATATTATGTTTAATTCTTTTAAAAATATGAAATCGTAAATTAATACATTGTAAAATTTTATTCTGATCTCTCAAAATTTTATTATTCAATTCTAGCCCCTAAAAATTATTGAATCCACCTAATTTTAGAAGTTTTATAATTTTAGTTGAAGTATTTTAGGTTTAAATTGTTTCCTTATAGTTTTATTTAATATATATATAAACACTCTCATTGCAGTATATTTTATAAATGAATGACAATATAAAAAATTATTTTAGATAATATAAAATTCTAAAATCTAAGAATTTTATATAAAAATTAGATTTATTTTAGACTTGAAAATAGTAATAAGAGTTAATTTAATGTTTTTTAATTTATTATATTATTCATGCACTCTAAAAAAAATATGATGTGGTATATTATTATTGAGTGATTAAAAGGAGATTCTTTAATATCATCCTATCTAAGATAAACTCTTAAAAAATTTCACGTTATAACTTTAATGTCAATTTACAATGTTATCTATTTGCACTTACTAATAATATTACAAAAAAAAAGAACATCATTAAATTATGTCAAACTAAAGTATAATAATCATATCTTCAGCCTTGATCTGTATTAAGTGATTAAAACTCTTGACAGACACTCATTTGACACAAATTTAAATTGTATGACCCCATCATTCAATATTATATAATATATATATATTTTAAATCTGATCATAATAAAGGGACTAAACTAAAATTAGGCCCATTTAATTACAAATGGGTTAAGAACAAATCATTTTATTATTACTTTTTCCCTATCGATCATAACACAAAATGAAGAAATAAAAACAAAGAAAATGAAAGCAGCGAGAATTAGAAAGCGTTACGCCTCTCTGTTTCTAATCCCTAAAGGCAATCCAAAATGAAAAAATAAAAAAGCAAAGAAAATGAAATGGCGAGAATTAGAAAGCGTTACGCCTCTCATTCCTAATCCCTAAAGGCTAAACACACAAAAGTTCTCTTTGTTCCCAAATCCCAACTTGTGCCTTCTCCAGTTCTCCCTTCATCGGAGAAATCAAGAGTTTTCATCCCAAAAAATTCTTATCTCAATTCATCATTCTAAATCCAGTTTTCATACTTTCTCCCTTCATCGGAGTCCGGAGAAATCAAGAGTTTTCATCCCTTCTCCAGTTCTCCCCTTCTTTCCCCTAACCCGGCTTTCATCAAGACATGCAAGCAAGCAAGAATCAAGATTCAAGAGTTCAAGACAAAATTTCAGGTAGTACTCTACTACTTACTTGAAAATTATCAGAGAATCAGTGTAGGGTTTGCTTTTCTCCTTCAAGTCCTCGGCTCCTCGCTTTCATCTGCTGGCTGCTGCTCTGTGTGTTGTTTGACGAAAATGAGAAATAGAATTTCATTTTCATATTTTCTATTGCTTTTGAGTTTTGAATTTGATTGCTTTTTTCTGTTTATTTACACTTCTTTTTACTTTTTTTGATTGAAAATCTTTGATTTTGCATGTAGGGAAATATATTCCCCTTTGTTTTATTACCTTACATTGATTTTTTTTAGAAGATATGTTTTTTTTTTAATTTAGTGTAACAGAAAATAACGGGAATAGCAGCCCGTTATTTCCGCAATTGGCCATTACCCGTTAAATTGTGGCTACAATCCACCGTTATTGGTGTAACTTCGCTTCACACCGTTATTTTCAGCATTAGCGGTTTCGGATGGCGCTGCTATCGCTATATAGCGATCGCTATTCGATATCGGTCCGCTATTTAAAACCACGATGACATGTATAGGCTAGCCTCTTTGAATTATGTTTGAGATATTAATATAGCCATGTAATATGGCTAGGCAAATGGTTGTGGTGTGTATGAGTAGTCAAACTATACGATGCTTAGTTTGGTATGGTTTGATAGCAAATGAAATGGTCATATGAATGGTAAGCTTATTGATGCATAGTTAGCATATTATTGATGGTAAGTTTGTGATGGATTATACTTTGAAATGCTTGTGGTTATATTGAGTTAAATGGCTTATGATTTGTTGTGATGAAATTCTATTGAATGAGTTGACAATGATGATCAATTTGGTATGTATTGGTTGCCTTTGATGCTTGGATTGATGCCTAATTGTGATTGTAGGTGAGACCCAAAGTGTGGGTGGCAATTTGGCCTTGTAAGTGGTCTATAATTGCCCACGGTTGCATTTCAAAAACAAGTCGGGACTCAACCATGGGGTGCTGGACACACGCGGGCGTGTGGTGGCGTGTGGTGCAAGTCGGGGCTCGACCACGGGTGAGGCACTGCAGGCGTGTGTCGGCCGTGTGGACAGAGTTAGTATGTATGCCTGTTTTGACACGGCTTAGACACCGGGCGTGTGCGAGGCCGTGGGAGGCACACGGCACGCCCCATGCAGGCGTCGACCTCTGTAACATAGAAAAATTTTAAAATTTTCGAGAATTTCCGTTTGTGTTCGGTTTAGTCGGGCCCCTTTCTAGAGCATGATTAAGATCTCGTAGACCTATTTAAGGGACACTTTGATTGGATTTGATAAATCATATTTATGCAATGTGCGAAAAAGTTTTCGATTTGTCCGTGCGCCTTTAACCCTAGGCAGGTAATGGTTACGGGTTAGGGGTGTTACATGGTCTTACACGAGACCTATTCCATCTCATGTCTCGATGATAGTATTCTCACATTTATTATAGTCCAACCGGGACTTCAACATCTCAACTTTTATCATCTTTCTCATTCAACACCAATACTCAATTTCATAGAATATCATGTATCATTATAATATCAAACATTCTCAAACATACTAGCATAAATGTTGAATTTATCACATACAAACTTACCTCGATTTCAAAATAAGCTAGATCGTCGATCTGGTCCGATACTTTGTTCTTTCCCCGATCGAGGTAAATTCTTAGTACTTCTTGTTCTATAATAGCAAATTAGCTCATTTAACAATCACATTAATAAATGCATTTCAATAACCATGCTTTGGAAAAATTACTATTTTGCCCTTAGACTTTTACAAAATGACCATTTTACCCCTAGGCTTGAAAATCAATTCTAACAAATTTCTACCATTATCGAGCCTAGGTGAACATTTATTTCTCTTATGGATACCATCAAAACTCAACATTTCACACATGTACTACATATTTTACAACCTTTACAAAAAGGTCCTTTTAGGTGTTTTCATGGTAACACCTTTCACAAAAATTATTCATCTAAAAACTAAGACTCATTTTCTTCCTTAAAATGCAGTAAACAACTTAAAAGCTCACATGGAAAAACTCTAAACTTTTCACCATATTGCAAGATAGTCCCCTCTTTAGAAAGCTTAAGCTTTAGGGGTTCCAAAAGTACAACTATCATCAAGAAAAACCATTAAAATCACTTACTTGTAGGGAGAAGAGTTTGCTGAAATTTTTGAGCTTTAAAACCCTATTTTGCTTGTGTTTTTCAGTGGAAGAAGATGAGTTAAGAGAAGGATATCATATTTTCTTTATTTTAATATAAAACAATCAATTTAGTCACCAAACCTTTACCAACTTTGACCAAATTCGGCTCCCTTGTCCCTATGGCCGACCAACCATGATTTAGGGGCTATTTGTCCTTTAAAGACATCCAATTAATATTCTATGGCTATTAGACACCTTTAGCTTATAAAATAGAACTTTTGCACTTTCTGCGATTTAGTCCTTTTCACGATTAAGCATGAAATCGCTAAAATTAAAGCACCAAAATTTTCATGTAATTATATAATCATGCTCTAACTCATAAAATATCATGAAAATAAATTTCTCTAACCTTGGATTAGTGGTTACGAAACCAACATTCGACTAGCCCCTAAATCGGACTTTTACAATTCTCCCCTTAAGGATTTTCGTCCTCGAAAAAATCTTAGATAAAAAGGTTGGGATACTAGTTTCTCATGGTCTCTTCGGGCTCCCAAGTAGCCTCTTATATCCCATGTCTCTGCCATAGCACTTTAACAAGGGCTATACTTTTGTTTCTCAGTTGTTTGACCTCTCGTGCCAAAATCTTAATCGGCTCTTCGCTATAAGTCATGTCCGGTTGAATCTCTACTACGATGGCACAATCACATGTGAAGGGTCCGAGCAGTATCGGCGTAACATGGACACATGAAAGACATTGTGAATATTTTCCAACTCGGTGGCAAGGCCAAGCGATAAGCTACGGTCCTATCCTCTCGGTAACTTCATAAGGTCCAATAAAGCGCGAACTCAATTTGCCTTTCTGGCCAAATCGAGGAATTTTCTCCATGGTGATACTTTCAGAAACACTTTATCACTTACTTGAAACTCAATCTCCTTCCTTTTCAAATTCGGGTAGGATTTTTATCTATTTGAGGTCGCTTTCGGACATTCACGTATCACCTTTACTTTCTCTTGGTTCCACGACCAAATCAACCCGTGAATCTAATTCTCTCGAGTTACATCCAATACAAGGGCGTTCGGCATTTATGCCCGTACAATGCTTCATAAGGTGCCATCTTCAAACTTGATTGAAAAGCGTTGTTGTAGGCAAATTCCACCAACGACAAGTATTTTCCCAATTACCTTGGAATTCCAAAGCATAAAATCGGAACATGTCTTCAAGTATCGTATCACTCTTTCCATTGCCGTCGGTTTGTGGATGGAAAGCTATCTTTGAAACTCAATTTTGTGCCTAAAGCCTCTTGCAACTTTTTCCAAAACCGTGGCGTGAATCTCGGATCTCTATCCGAAATGATCGACAACGGTACACCATGAAGTCTTACTATCTCTAACACATCCAAATTTGCTAACTTATCAAGAGAATAATCGACTCGTATTGGTATGAAATGGGTGACTTCGTAAGTCTATCGACTACAACCCATACAACGTCTTTCTTTTTGAGTCAACGAGTAAACTTTGTCACGAAGTCCATAGTAATCTGGTCCCATTTCCACTCGGGAACCATAATAGGCTAAAATAGACAGAAGGTACTTGGTGTTCAGCCTTCACTTGTTGACAAATTAGGCATCTCGATACCAACTCGAAATGTCTTTCTTCATACTCGCCACCAATACCACTTCCTCAAGTCGTTGTACATCTTCGTCTTTGCTGGGTGCCACGATTAAACATCCGCTATGTGCTTTATGCAAAATCTTTCGAATAAGTTCATCATTTACGGGTACACTGAGACCTATCTCGAAACATCAAACATCCGTCGGGACTTACGAAAGTCGCTCAACATTTGACTCACATAGAACTCTTTTGGCTTGTAAGTTCTTTGTCATCTTTACGAGCTTTACAAATCTCTTGGAGAAACAATGGTCTAGCCCTCAACTCGGCTAGAATAGAACCATCATCTGATAAAGCCATCCGTGTATTCATGGCTTTCAGCATAAACAAGGATTTTCTGCTCAAAGCATCGGCGACCACGTTCGCCTTTCCCAGATGGTAGTCAATCACTAACTCATAATTCTTGATCAGCTCTAACCATCTTCATTGCCTCAAATTCAATTCCTTTTGAGTCATCAAGTATTTTAGGCTTTAATGGTCGGTGAATATCCGACACCTTTCACGATATAAATGGTGTCTCCATATCTTTAATGCAAACACAATGGCAGCCAACTCTAAATCATGGGTCGGGTAATTCTTCTCGTGCAGCTTTAATTGTCTAGAAGCATATGCAATCAACTTGCCCTCTTGCATAAGTACACAACCCAATCCATTCATGGATGCATCACTGTAAACCACAAATTCTCTTCCCGGCTCAGGTTGCACCAAAATAGGAGCCTCAGTCAACAATGCCTTTAGTTTCTCAAAACTCTGTTGGCACTTTTCTGCCCAATCAAACTTCACATCTTTTTGCAATAATCTCGTCATCGGAGTAGCTATCATGGAAAACCCCTTGACAAAATGCCTATAATAGCCGGCTAGGCCCAGAAAACTCCTCACTCCAGTTACGCTCCTTTGCGATTTCCATTCAACAATTACTGAAATCTTACTCGAGTCGACTCTAATTCCATCTCCCGAGACAATGTGCCCCAAAAATCAAACTTCCTTAAGCCAAAATTCACTTTTACTAAACTTGGCATCCAATTGTGTATCTCTCAAAATTTGCAGAACCTTTCTCAAATGCTCGACATATTCGTTTTCATCTCGAGTAGATCGAGTATATCATCAATGAAGACCACGAAAAATTTATCCAAATATGGCCGAAAAATGCGATTCATCAAGTCCATAAAAACGACCGGGGCATTTGTTAAACCGAAAGGCATAACCAAAAATTTGTAGTGGCCATACCTCATACGAAATGCAGTTTTCGGCACATCCGAGTCCTTGACTCTCAACTAATAGTACCCAGACCTTAAGTCTATTTTGGAAAACACTGTTGCTCCCTGCAATTGATCAAACAAATCATCGATTCTTGGCAACGGATACTTGTTCTTCACAGTTACCTTATTAAGTTGCCGATAATCTATTCATAACCTCATAGAACCATCTTTCTTCTTCACAAATAATACGGGAGCACCCAACGGAGAGAAACTCGGTCTTGCAAAGCCTTTATCTGTAAGTTCTTGCAACTGTGCCTTCAATTCTTTTAGCTCGGTTGGAGCCATTCTATATGGAGCAATAGAAATGGGGGTAGTACCCGGAGCTAACTCAATCCCAAATTCAATCTCCCTAACCGGAGGTAGCCTTGGCAATTCCTTCGGGAAAACATCTGGATATTCACACACTATGGGTACCGACTCAATTTTCAACTCAGTCTCTTTAGCATTCATCACAAAGGCAAGGTAAGCCGTGCCCCTTTCTTAAATACTTCTGAGTCAACAAAGATGATATCACTCATCGGTGATGCACTGTCGTGCTTATCCGATTCAACACGAATAAGATCCCCACTTTCACATTTTAACTCAATAAACTTCTTTCCATAATTCACAATCACATCATGAGTAACTAACCAATCCATCCCAAGAATGACATCGAACTCATCAAGCGGTAATAACATGAGATTTGCAGGAAAGCAGTGCCCCCTAATCATCAAAGGGAAACCTTTGCATATTCTATCAACCAATACCCATTTTCCTAGGGGATTCAACACTCTTATCACAAATTGGTGGACTCTATAGACATGCACGAGGCTAGAAACTAATTTCATGCAAATATACGAGTGGGTAGAGACCGGATCAATTAAATCTACAACATGGTTATCATAGAGAGAAAATGTACCGTGATTACATTAGGGAGGACGCCTCTTGCGAGCACGAATGGCATATGTTCTCACCGGTGCTCTACCCTCAACTCTCGCAGTCTGCTCTCTAGATGAATTCTTGCCACTCAACTCATTTCCTGGGTTTCTCTGTGGTCTTCCTCTAGCAGTATTTCTCGGTCTTGCATTCTGAGGTTTCTCTTTCTCACCCACCTCAGGGCAATCTCTGATAAAGTGGTCTAAAGACCCACACTTGAAACAAGCCTTCTCGTTTGCTCGGCACTCACCATAATGACATCTGCCACACTGCGGGCATTCCGGTCTACTCGCTCGAGCATTGCCAACACTAGCAACCAAAGTAGTCTGAGCCTTAGACCCCGAGATTTGTTTGCCCTTACTTCAGTTTGAAAACCCGGCTGAAGTGGCTGATTGAGGAGCAAAATCCCTTGATTTCTTAGATGAGGATTGGAAGGACTTACTCAGTTGTCTTTTTCTCTAGTCACGGGACTAAATCTCAGCTCTTCTTTTCTCTTTTGTCAACTCTTCAGCCTTACAGGCTCTATCTACCAACACCACAAATTCTTTTAGTTCGAGAACTCTGGCATATAAACAGATATACTCATTTAACCCGTCCTCGAACCTTTTGCACATGATAGCCTCTCGCCGATATGCACTCTCGGCGTATTTCTTTGAGCCTTACAAAGTCAAGCTCATATTCGGTCACCATCATTTGGCCTTACTTAAATTCCAAGAACTCCTTTTTTTCTGAGTCGATGAATCTGCGACTAATATACTTCTTCCGAATTCCTCTTGGAAGAATTCCGATTAATTCTCTCCTTGGTACCACCGACACAAGGGTATTCCACCATTGATAGGCCGAATCTCTCAAGAGAGATACTACACACTTCATGCACTCTTCAAAGTGCATGACAACTCATCAAATACACTCGATGGTATTCTCAAGCCAAGATTACGCCTTTTACGGGTCATCGTCTTTACTAGCCGAAATTCCTCTGCTGCTCCTTATTTCTAGATCTTATCGATCAGAGGCCTTTCTCTTCATACTACCTCAACCACTTGAGTACCTACAGAGCTGGGTGAGGAATAGGTGGGGGTGGAGGGTGGAGAATTAGGATTTGCTCAAATATACTCTATATACGAGTTGCTCATCATTTGGAGAAAGGCTTCTCGAGCCTCTTCTCACGACCCATAGTATCGGGTCTACTCTCTACTAACGTTGATCCTTCTTGAGAGCCAGTAGCATTATTTGGAGCATCATCTGTTTTGTAGCTTTCGATCGGGATCGGAGTCCATTTACTATATAAAACACAATTCAAATGCGTCGAGAACCGTCACACTATCATTACACAATTACTCTTATGTATGGCATGTATAGTTAGACTCATACTCACACTATGTTAATTCGAGAATCGACTAAACCGTAGCTCGATTCCACTAAATGTAACACCCTTACCCATATTCAACGCGGAACCAGATGCGAGGCATTACGGACTTATCTCACTTGAATATACAACTTTGGGCTATAGAATTTCATTCCAACTTAAAACTTCTCATTCATATGCATAACATCCTTATTATGGGCCTCGAGGCCTTAGACATACGATACGAAGGTTTTAGAATTAAAGCGAAACTTTTACACTCTTAGAAATTTTTGTCTAAGCGAGGACTACACGCCCGTGTTCCACACCCGTGGTCGACGCGACTTGCATCACACCGGCCTATCTCACGCCCCGTGTGTTGCTGTGTCCCTCACATGGCCCTCGACACGCCCATGTCTTATCCGTGTGCCAAAACCATAGCATTCAATTTATGAGGTCATCACCTCACTATGGTCACCTGCGGCCAAGGCACACGCCCGTGTCCTTGGGCGTGTGTCGAATTAAATTCTAATTTTAGGTGCAGAGACTTCTGCGGCTGGACACACGCACATGTCCATGGGTGTGCCTCCCCACACTGCACTGAGACACACGGCCGTGTCTGCGCCGTGTGTTTACTACTGAGCATACTAACTTGTAAACCTAGCATGCAAAGGGACACACAACCGATCAACACGCCTATGGGCTGACCGTGTGTCACACACGGCTTAGACACACCCCCGTGTATCTACCCGTGTAGACATTAAAAAGGCTATATTCCAAGCCAAATGCCACCCTACATAGCAACCACAGTTATACTAATTCATTTCAACATAACTCATGACCCTAAGGCACTTCCAAAAACTCAATTCAAAGCATCCACACAAGAATAAACTTCATAATTTCATCATCATTGAATATAAATAAACTTGTCATGTATTGGCCCAATTCCAATGACCATTTACAAAATGACTTTGATAACATAAATAGCCAACACTTTGGCTATCAAAATGACATAACAAAATACCCAAGTCTATACATGCCATACTAAAAATAAGTCTAACTTGTTATACCAAAAGAGATGTCGATGATGAGATTTCGAACTCCAACGTCCCACGATTCTCGAATTATCTTGGCGATACTACAAGGAAAAAGGGAAATGAGAGGGATAAGCATAAAGCTTAGTAAGTTTGCATGAAAATAAATAGCAAAAATAAGTTCATAATAACATCAATTCATGGCATTAGATAACCACACAAAGTCATAGCACTTTTCCATAACTTACCGTACTTGTTCTTATCTAGCATATACCATGCCACATATCGTAAACATTCTCAGTGAATTATTCACGAATACCTGTATTCACTTAATCACATGACTTTAGTACTAATCTCATTTTACTTCCAAGCTTATCTATTTATCCCACTAATTCACTAGGGATACTCAAAGAGCGCATATTCATAAATCATTAACATAAACACATGAAGCCAATGCCATATCCCGGATATGGTCTTATATAGGGTCACCTCTGAGTGCCGATGCCATATCCCGATATGGTCTTATCACGGAATCTCAATTCGATCGAGGCCATGCCCTAACATGCTCTTACACTTCAGGACCTATTCCATCTCATGTCTCGATGATAGTATTCTCACATTTATTTTAGTCCAATCGGGACTTCAACATCTCAATTTTTATCATCTTTCTCATTCAACACCAATACTCAATTTCATAAAATATCATGTATCATTATAATATCAAACATTCTCAAACATACTAGCATAAATGTTGAATTTATCACATACAAACTTACCTCGATTTCAAAACAAGCTAGATCAGTCGATCTAGTTTGATACTTTTTCTTTCTCATTCGAGGTAAATTATTGGTTCTTCTTGATCTATAATAGCAAATTAGCTCATTTAACAATAACATTAATAAATACATTTCAATAACCATGTTTTGGCAAAATTACTATTTTGCCCTTAGACTTTTGCAAATGACCATTTTACCCTTAGGCTTGAAAATCAATTCTAATCAAATTTCTACCTTTATCGAGCCTAGGTGAACATTTATTTCTCTTATGGCTACCATCAAAACTCAACATTTCACACATTTACTACATATTTTACAACCATTACAAAAAGGTCCTTTTAGGTGTTTCATGGTAACACCTTTCACAAAAGTTGTTCATCTAACAACTAAGACTCATTTTCTTCCATAAAAATGCAGCAAACAACTTAAAAGCTCACATGGAAAAACTCTAAGCTTTTCACCATATTGCAAGATAGTCCCCTCTTTAGAAAGCTTAAGCTTTAGGGGTTCCAAAAGTACAACTATCATTAAGAAAAACCATTAAAATCACTTACTTGTAGGGAGAAGAGTTTGCTGAAATTTTTGAGCTTTAAAACCCTATTTTTCTTGTGTTTTTCGGTGGAAGAAGATGAGTAAAGAGAAGGATATCATCTTTTCTTTATTTTAATATAAAATAATCAATTTAGTCACCAAACCTTTACCAACTTTGACCAAATTTTGACTCCCTTGTCCCCTATGGTTGGCCAACCATGATTTAAAGAGCTAATTTCCCTTTAAAGACCTCCAATTAATATTCTATGGCTATTAGACACCTTTAGCTTATAAAATAGAACTTTCACACTTTTTATGATTTAGTCCTTTTCGCGATTAAGCATGAAATCGCTAAAATTAAAGCACCAAAATTTTTATGTACTTATATAATCATGCTCTAACTCATAAAATATCATGAAAATAATTTTCTCTAACCTTGGATTAGTGGTTCAAAAACCACTATTAGATTAGTCCCTAAATCGGGTTGTTACAATTTTCCCCCTTAAGGATTTTTAGTCCTCGAAAATCTTCTTGTAAAAAGGTTGGGATACGGGTTCCTCATGGTCTCTTCGGGCTCCCCAAGTAGCCTCTTCTATCCCATGTCTTTTGCCATAGCACTTTAACAAGGGCTATACTTTTGTTTCTCGATTGTTTGATCTCGTGCACAAAATCTTAACTTGACTCTTCGCCATAAGTCGTATCAGGTTGAATCTCTATACGATGGCACAATCACATATGAAGGAGTCGAGCAGTATCGGGCGTAACATGGAC